>OY998178.1:80793749-86318749 GCA_963921935.1 Galeruca laticollis | reverse complement strand
CCTTTTCTATGTTAGACTACCTTATAAGAAAATATATTAATTTAAGATCTACAAAAAACATTAAATGTCTTATGATAGAAAGAAAACTTCTGCAATATACTTTATTTGAGAATTTTGACAACAATTAACCAGACCTTTTAAAGTGACTCTCCTCTTTCTTCCAATTCTTATAAGCATATTCTATATGTATATAAACCTCTCTTCAAATTAATCTCTTCTGCCTTCTAACTCTTACAAACGTGTGCTATATGTATATAAACCTCTTTTCAAATCAATCTCTTCTGTCTTCCAATTCTTACAAAAGTATTTTATATGTATATAAATTTCTCCGATTATTCCAAAATATCCATATGAATTGTCAATTATAATGTTTTAATTTCAAATTATCACTCCTTATATTAGCCAGTTCAATATTTCAAAAGTCTCAACTGCCTTAATATAACTTTTTTCTCTACTCAAAATTTTTCTTTCTTTGAACGTCAAAAATATGTCGTCTCTCGATTCCTTTTTTCAACAAAACTCCACATAACGACTTAATTTTAAAGTGTTGTTTGCATACATTTCTATTTTAATAACTGTCATTTACTGTCAGACTTTCAAAAATTATAACTATTCTCACATAATTCTATAAATTATTCTTTTAGCTTTCTGCTTCTTTGGTGGGTGTAACTATTGGTTGGTGTTTGTCTATATTAATATAATCAAACAAACGTTTCTGTTATTCGCATAAAAGAAGCGTATTACAATGTTCATTAAAAATTGTTCTAACAAGCGCGACACGGTAAAAATATTAAAAACATTTTGAATGCTTTTATACCTAACTCAAAGTTCTCTTGTACCCTCTCCTTTCATTTCTTATCATTGGTTTGATTGGTGTGAATAAAGCTTGATTTTCCATCACATACTTTTCAAACATTTTTCAACTTAGTACAAATATTCATTTTGTTATTTACAGAAATATATGCATACAAACTTAAAAGATCTTAAGTAAAACTGTCTAAAAGTGTTAAATTAAAATTACGTCCCCTTCAACTTGCACATTGTTTTTTAAATGGAAGTTGTGATCACATTTATTTTAAGGTTATGGCACATCGTGCTCCAATTAACTTCTTATCTGTAATAATTTTCCCCCTAAAATTTTAACTTCTATTTTTCTTAAAATTAAAATTTTATTTTATTGATGATATTTGTACAATTGAGATATGTTGAAAATTCCCAATATTTCTCCTGTTTCAATATCTTTAATTATATAACTATATATTCCTTTATTATTAACTACTTCATATGGCCCTTGATATGGTAATTGCAATTTAGCACATTTTGCTTCTTTTGTTTTAGCAACTTTAAGTGCTTTTACTATAACTAAATCTCCCTTTTTAAAATCTGTATGTTTTTTAATTCTTTTATTTTTTCTTTTGAAATATTTATCGGCTGCTTTACATAATTTGATTCTAACTCTTTCTACTATTTGTTCATAATCTTTCCGTTCTAGGGTCCAAGGTTTAGATGGTAAAGTTTGGTTAAATACGTACATAGGAATTTCTTCAGTTGTATCATTTGGAGTACTGTTGACAACTGACTCTATAAATGATAAATTGTCCTCCCAATATTGATGTTCTCCATGAACTAATAACCTTAAGTATTTTATTACTTCTTTATATATCGTTCAGATAAATTGGCACAAGGATGCCCAATGCTAGTGTATGATAATTTAATACATTTTGGTTATTAAAATAGTAGCATTATCTAAAATACAATAGTTTGGTTTGCCATACCTAGTAATATAATCTTTAATATTTTCTATGACTGGTCTTGTATTAGTTCTTTTTGATGGATATAGTACTATGAATTTTGAAAACACGTCCACTATTATCATAATATGTTTGGATCCTTGAATACTTGTTGTTAAATTCGATAAATAATCTATGGCTATGATATCTAATGGTTTATTAGCTATTATTGATTTTGGCACGTTTTCATTATGTGAATTCTTTTCCTTTACTAACTGACATAAATGACACGATTTGACTATGTTTTTGGCAATTGAAATATCTTTTTTGGTGATATACTTTTCCCTAAATATTCTCCACATCTTTCTTGCTCCTATATGAATATAATCTAAGTGGATTTGTAACATGATTTCTCTAGCAAAATTTTCTGATGTAATATATAACTCTTCATTACCCACTATTTTAACCCATGCATCAATTTTTTTAACATTTTTCAATTTTCGTTTATCTGATAGATTTTCCTGATCCTGTATTAATGATTCTTTAGAAAATATACCCGAAATATTTTGGAAAAAATTAACCCCAATTTTAATATTTTTATCTTCACTACCCTCTTTTCCATCCATTCTAGTAATGGCATCTACTAAGGTATTACTTTTCCCAGATATGTATGATATTTCAAAGTCATACTCCTGCAATAAAAGAGCCCAACGATAAATACGACTATTTCCAAATTTATTTTTAAGAATTGATGTTAATGACTGATTATCCTTATCAATTTTAAAAAAATTCCCCAAAAGATGAAATCATAGCTTACCTATACAATAAATTATACTCCCTAATTCTAATTCTCCCACACTATAATTACGTTCATGCTTCCTAGTAACCCTCGATACGAAACAAATTGGAACCTCTTTTTCCCCATGAATTTGTATTAACACCCCTGCATATCTTGTTTTCGATGCGTCTGTTCTAAGGATAAATGGCAAATCGTATCTCGGATGATGTAACATGATTTCCTTTATGAATTCATCTTTGATGGATTGAAATGCATCTTCTTTTTCTTTATCCCAATTCCATTTTTCCCTTTTCTTTAATAATTGAATTAATGGTATTTCCTTCTCGGATAGATTTGGAATCAATCTTTCAAAGTAGTGTAACATCCCCAAAAACCTCCTTAGTGTTTTCAAATTATAAGGTCTTATGTAATTTTTAATAATTTCCACCCTTTCAGGATCCATATTAACCCCTATTTCATTGATGCGAAAACCCAAATAAGTTATTTCACATGCAAAAAATTTACATTTTTGAATGTTTATCTTTAAACCTGCGGAATCTAATGCTTCTAAAATTATTTTTAGGTATAATTGATGTTGCTGAGCATCTTTAGAAAATATCATGATGTCGTCAATGTAATGACGACAGAAACTTTCAAAAGAATTAAGTATTTCATGCAATGCTTTGACTAGTGCCGAACATGCACTCTGTGATCCAAATGGCACAACTGAGAAGGAATATACTACTCCATCTATTATAAAACCTGTATACTTACGAGAACTTTCATGTAATGGAATTAACCAGAAACTATGTTTTAAGTCAATTTTTGTAAAAAGTGTAGCTTGAGTAATTCGTCCTAAAATAGCATCTATTGTCATTGGTGCTTCGTATTGGGGCACTGTGTATTTATTAATGATTCGTGCATCTAAACAAAGTCTGAGATCCCCATTACGTTCTTTAACAACCACAATTGGATTAATGAATTGAGTATTACTTCTGTCAATGATACCGTCATGAAGCATGTTGTTAATTTCTTTTTGTAGTTCATCTTTGTATTTATATGGAGTTGGATAAGTTTTGGCTTTAATATTTTCAATATTTCTAACTTCTAACTTGTGCACATAATGATTAGCTACCCTTGTTTCTTTATTAATTAAACTCTTATATTTCATTAGTAACTCTACTACTTCCCCTTTAAATTGCTCATTGCAATCAATTGCCTCATAATAATCATTTTCATTTATAATTATTTCATCATAATATTCATCATCATTTACATTTTCCCCCCTACACAATTCACTATCGTTATTAAATTGGTTAGCAATAATTGTGTGCACTTGTATGTTATTCAGATTCATTTTATTTTTATCAATTTCTGTAAAATCTATCTAATTCTCAGCTAACTTGATATTTTTATTTTCAAAGTTTATAACGGCTTTGTGTTTATTCAATTCATTTGTTCCTTAAATAATATCAAATTCCATTTGTGGCACAATTAATAGTCCAAAGTTATAAATATTGTTGTTAATTAACAATTTCAAATTCAATAACTTGTTAACCTCATATAGTTTTTTGTTATTAGCACCAATAAGATTCAACTTAGGTATTTTAATTATTTCTTGATTTATATTACTCAATTTCTCAACTAATGTTTGACTAATCATTGATGCTTCTGATCCAGAGTCTATGAGAATTTGAATATTTAAATTTTGAACATTCGCTTTTATTATAATTAAATCTTCTTCATTAGTGTTCGCTACAGTGTCAGTTTAAATTATAAATTCTCTAGGATGTTCGTAGTTACATAGCAACAGGTTTTTATTATTTGGATTGTGCGATATTAAAAATTTTGAGCAGTTGTATCTGCTCTGTACACATCTTGTCTTCCCTCTTCATCTTCCCTTCCATTTTCATTTCTATGTGCTTCTATACTTATTTCTCTTTTATGCACATTAACTTGCCTGTTTCTTACCTGTAAATCCCCATCTGAATTTCTTCTTTCATGTCGGTATGGCCTGTATCCTGAATTTTGATTTCCATCTTGATTCCCGTTGTAATTATTGTAATTTGAATTTCTCATATTATCGATGTTATAATTATAATTAGGTCTATTATTGTTATTATTCCCCCTGTTCGCGTAATTATTGTTATGGTTATTAGGTCTGTTATAATAATTATTGTTGTTAGTGTTATAATTGTTTTCATAATTATTGTTGTTGTTAACCTAATTATTATATCTCTGTCTATTATTTTTTTGATCATTATTTGAATTATAGTTTGTATTATTGGTTCTGTTCCGTCTGTTATAGTTATTATCATTGTTATTGTTATTGGGCCTATAGTTTGTAGAATAGTCGTTATATCTGTTTCTATTCCTCTCTATTCTTTGTAGGTAGTTAGTTAGTTGTTCCATAGTATTTATTCCTTGTATGGCGATTGTTTCTGCTATTTCTTCTTTGAAATGTCTTGCAATGTACAATACTATTTCATTTTCTGCTAATGGCGGATCTAGATGTTGTACTAATGTGTACATTGTTAGAGCATAATTGTTCATATAAGTTCCCCTGTTGTAATCAAACTTACCAAAATATAATTTTTCCCGTACTGTGCATGTTCCCCCCACTATTATGCTAAAAATTGTTGCTGGAAATCATCAAAATTATTTATAGTCAATTCTTTGCTAGCAAACCATAGCAAGGCATTACCAGCTAACTGTTCTCTAATAGCTTCCCTCAATTCTTCTATTCCTTGTGAAGTATTGATTTTATTCCTCAAAATTTAAAAAAATATTTTTGGGTGAATTTTCTTCATTTCTCCATCAAATTTTGGGTTGCTCTGATTTACGCAACCTGTAATCACTACTCTTTCTCGTCCTCTCAATTCCATTTCTCTTCTTAGGTTGTTCTCTAATTGTCTTATTCTGTCTTCAGTTAGTTGTTCTAATTCCTTAATCTCTTCTGTATCATTTTCTCTACTTATATTCTTGATCCTTTGTCCGTTTTCTGTCACATCTTGCTGCAATTTCCTCATTTTCTGATTACTATCCTTCTTCACTTACTCTATCCCCTTCGTAAATTCTTGAGTGGTATTTTTTATTTTCTCATTTAATTCTACACCTACCTTTCTAATATCAGTTCTGATTTCTTGTACTGTATTCTCCATATCTTTCGATTCTTCATGAACTCTTAACCCTATGGTATCCACCTCTCTTCTAATTTCTAATACTTCTTCTTGCGTTATCTTGATTTGTGCTTCTAATTGATTTTTCATTGTATTAGTCATGTCCATTATTTCTATTCTTAAGTTTTGACAATTTTCCTCCATTTTTCGTCCTAAGTTTTGAATATTCTGATCCATTTTCTGACTATTTTGGTCCATTTTCTGACTTATACTTTGCATATACTGCATTAATGCCATGAAGTTCATTTGTTGTTCTTCCCCTTGTTGTGTCTCATCGCCTATATCCAAATTCTGTTGTTGACTACCTTCTCCGTCCAAATTTATTTCTGTGTTCAAAACAGGTATTTCCCCCTCTTCATTACCATCCTGTGATTCGTTTAAACTACGATCATTCTGAGATTTACCTAACTTACCACTACGTAACTCCATGTTGTTGTTAAATAATCGAAAGCAGTTCAAAACTTAGATAATCAAATATTTTATAATTACGCCGATATAAATGTTGTGTGAATTACTCAAGTTATTTTTTATACTGTATTTTGAATACAAGAATTATTAAACAATACTCTACAATTTCTTCCACTGACGCCCCACGTTGGGCGCCAATTGTAATATTTAAGGTATATTGTAAGTATAGATTTTTTTAAGATTTAATTTAGATTAGTAAAATTTGTTATTATATTTGTGAAAAGTTTTTAGGGCGCCAACTTACCATGTATAAGGTAAGTAAAATAAAATAATATACCAACTAACTTGCTCCGGCTCTCTATAGTATGTGTCTTTCTCTCAGGGAGTCGATTCGTGAAAGAATTGTAGTATTGATCTATATCTCCTTTTACAAATTTTTTTTATGAAAGTAAATTTGAGTTGATTTCAATTTTAATAATATATTGAAATATAGATAAAGTTTTAACAATTGATGCAATATTAAAATTAAATTTCAAATTCTATTGTCTATATAAGAAACACCCTGTATCTAATTTTGTTTCCAAAATAGAACTATTAAATTTTTCTTTCAAATTTATTCGCAATTATAATAAAACCTCTTACCTTCTAAACTATAAATACAGGAACTGCTTCTTAGTATTCCCAAACAAAGATCTTTGCTTCTGGATTTTCCTTTTCTATGTTAGACTACCTTATAAGAAAATATATTAATTTAAGATCTACAAAAAACATTCAATGTCTTATGATAAAAAGTAAACTTCTGTAATATACACTATTTGAGAATTTTGACAACAATTAACCAGACCTTTTGTGACTCTCCTCTTTCTTCCAATTCTTATAAGCGTGTTCTATATGTCTATAAACCTCTCTTCAAATTAATCTCTTCTGCCTTCCAACTCTTACAAACGTGTTCTATATGTATATAAACCTCTTTTCAAATCAATCTCTTCTGTCTTCCAATTCTTACAAACGTATTCTATATGTATATAAATTTCTCCGATTATTTCAAAATATCCATATGAATTGTCAATTATAATGGTCTAATTTTAAATTATCACTCCTTATATTAGCCAGTTCAATATTTCAAAAGTCTCAACTGCCTTAATATAACTTTTTTCTCTTCTCAAAATTTTTCTTTCTTTAAACGTCAAAAATATGTCAAGTCTCTCGATTCCTTTTTTCAACAAAACTCCACATAACGACTTAATTTTAAAGTATTGTTTGCATACATTTCTATTTTAATAACTGTCATTTACTGTCAGACTTTCAAAAATTATAACTATTCTCACATAATTCTATAAATCATTCTTTTAGCTTTCTGCTTCTTTGGTGGGTGTAATTATTGGTTGGTGTTTGTCTATATTAATATAATCAAACAAACGTTTCTGTTATTCGCATAAAAGAAGCGTATAACAATGTTCATTAAAAATTGTTCTAACACGCGCGACACGGTAAAAATATTATAAACATTTTGAATGCTTTTATACCTAACTCAAAGTTCTCTTGTACCCTTTCCTTTCATTTCTTATCATTGGTTTGTTTGGTGTGAATAAAGCTTGATTTTCCATCACATACTTTTGAAACATTTTTCAACTTAGTACAAATATTAATTTTGTTATTTACAGAAATATATGCATACAAACTTAAAAGATCTTAAGTAAAACTGTCTAAAAGTGTTAAATTCAAATTACGTCCCCTTCAACTTGCACATTATTTTTTAAATGGAAGTTGTGATCACATTTATTATAAGGTTATGGCACATCGTGCTCCAATTGACTTCTTATCTGTTATAATATATAGTTATCGGGAATAAGCCTTCGTCAGGAATAAGTAAACTCTTTTTACATTATATTGAAAGCTTTCGAAATATCTTTTATTTCTTCATCAGTCAACTACAAAGATGTTTACAAGTTAAATAGGCAAAAATATTAATTTAAAATTATTACTCACAAGTAATCGAGGTTAATCCTTAAATTATTTTTTTTCCCAAAGGATACTATTGCACAGAATCCACTCACTTCTTGATCTTTTAAAAACAATAAAATGTGAAATGTGTTGTCGTTTATAGTACCAAAAAGAATGAAAAGAATTTTGTAAATAAATGTTATTCTTTTTTGAAAAACATAAAGGAGACGGCCTTGTGAAACGAAAAAGTTAGTTAATGACTCTTAACTCAAAATTAGTTCACAACGAAAGAGAAAGTGATTAAAAACAACTGTGTTGCATGGTAAAAAACATCGGTACAGAACATACTCGGTTAATCCTCTCACTATTAATTGCTGAATCATACAACCCAGGACATGAATAGGTAGATTAATTTCATGTCATTCTCCCCCACATCCTGAAAACCACTGTCACTAGCATGCAGGGCGGAGGGGAAATATGTTTGAACCACGAGTTGTGAGGATGATGATAGGCAAAAAGGTGTCGGCTAAGCTAGTTGTTTTTAAATTTTTGTTGAAATCAAAATTGAGGATGTTTGAATAAATAATACTCAGATGTATCATGTCTGAACGTTTGTTCATGGCCAAAGGTTCATTGTTGATATATACCATCTCTAAGGAATTTCATTTAAAAGAATTACTTTCACAAGTAAAAACTTTGGCGGCGTCAAATTTGAAATTGTGTCCCGTATCTAGGTGATGCGTAGCCAAAGCATAGGATTCCTTTTTTAATTTTATGTCGCTTTTGTGGGATATTATGTGATCTTTTTGTGGTCTTAAACTTTGAACAATATAAACCTGATCACAATTTTCACTATCAATTTGATATACTGTGTTGGACGTCCAATCTTTGTGCACTCTAATCTTAGTTTTACTGAAAATTTGGTTAACCGTTTCAATGGTTTTATTAGCTATTATTAGATCTTTTCAATTTTTCAGTATTTTCGTAATTTTGGGAGTAATTTCTTTAATGTAAGGGATGCTAACATACCTTATTCTTTCTAGGGGCTGTGGATTGTTTTCCACTATAGGAGCAATGTCACCCCGATCACGGTAATTCGAAGTTGTAGAAATTAATTTTTTCAGAAGTTGATGTGGATATGAATTGTAGAGCTTTCTCAAACTGTCATTTCTAAGGGGAGGGGGCAAATTTCAAAGATGAGATGTTTGAGGGCTAAAATTGGGTTAATTTTGATTTTGTAAGGATGGTAAGAATGAAAATTCATGTATCTACCTGAACTCGAGGGTTTCGTGTACCAATTCAATACTGTTTTGTTCCCATTATTCCTAATAACTTTAGTGTCAAAGAACTGGACACTATGGTCCAAACCTTCTTCTTCGATGGTGAACCTCAAGTACTGATTGTAGGAATTGAAAACTCCTAGTAGTTCATTGCAGCCATTCAGAGGTATGCTACATATAATGTTATCAACATATTTTTTCATAAAAGGGATGGTAAATGTCAGCTTAGGCGAACACGCAACCAATAGATCGTCCATTATGTATTGTGCAATGACCGGAGATAGTACCGATCCCATAGGACATCCATGGACTTATCTGTAAAATTGTTCATTGAAAGAAAAATAGGTATTATTGAAAACGAATTCTATTAATTACTAATTGTGCAATTAGTTTCTATGACATGCCAATGTTTCTCAATACTATTTTTTACTAAAAACAAAGAGATGTTTGTAAACAATGATTGGACATCCAAGCTAATGATTTTATAGCCTTGGGGTATTTGATAATCATTAAATTTGTTGGAAAACTCAAAGGAATCTGTTATATAGTACTCGTTTTCCTGAACGTATGATTTACTCAAAATGTCAGTAATCAATTTCGCCACTTTCAAAGTCGGTGATTTAATCGATTGAATGATTGGTCTCACTGCAAGCTCCTCCCTATGAATTTTAGGTAAAGCGTAAAATTTGGGTGCAACTGCATTATAAATCTGATGGTTTTTTGCTGTTATCTCTGAAATCTGTTTCTCTTTCTTTAATTTTGCATTCAAATTGTAAACTTTTTGGTGAATGCCACCCGTAGGTTCTCTAGGAATAAGTTTATAGTATGTTTCGTCGTTTATTAAATTTAGCGAAAGAGCTTTATACTGATCTCTATACATAGCAGTTGTAGCATTTCCTTTATCTGATTTTATAATCATTATATGTGGATTTTCGTTAAGGAATTTTTTGTCTAAATTATACCAATGATTAAGAAATTTGTTGTTGATATTGTCACTATTATGTATGTAGTTAGTGACAACATTAGTGATTTGTGAAGTATAAATGTTTTTTAACCTTTCATCCTTCACATCATACAAGCAATATTCAACATCTGCTAGTAAATTTCGAAAAATTTCTTAGAGATGGTATATATCAACAATGAACCTTTGGCCATGAGCAAACGCTCAGACATAAAAAATCTGAATATTATTTATTCAAACATCCTCAATTTTGATTTCAACAAAAATTGAAAAACAACTAGCCTAGCTGACATCTTTTTGCCTATCATCATCTTCACAGCTCGTGGTTCAAACATATTTTCCCTCCGCCCTGCATGCTAGTGACAGTGGTTTTCAGGATGTGGGGGAGAATGACATGAAATTATTCTACCTATTCATGTCCTGGGTTGTATGATTCCCTCATCAGACGGTCATAGCAATTAATAGTGAGAGGATTAACCGAGTATGTTCTGTACTGATGTTTTTTACGATGCAACATAGTTGTTTTTAATCACTTTCTCTTTCGTTGTGAACTAATTTTGAGTTAAGAGTCATTAACTAACTCTTTCGTTTCACAAGGCCGTCTTCTGTTTGTTTTTCAAAATAGAATAACATCTATTTACAAAATTCTTTTCATTCTCTTTGGTACTATAAACGACAACACATTTCACATTTTATTGTTTTTAAAAGATCAAGAAGTGAGTGGTTCCTGTGCAATAGTATTCTTTAGGAAAAAAAATATTCAAGGATAAACCTCGATTACTTGTAAGTAATAATTTCAAATTATTATTTTTGCCTATTTAACTTGTATACATTTTTGTAGTTGACTGATGAAGCAATAAAAGATATTTCGAAAGCTTTCAATATAATGTAAAAAGAGTTTACTTATTCCTGAGAAGGCTTATTCCCGATAACTTTATAACTATTCTGTTTTTAACTAGTTCAAGCCGACTACCTTTTACTCGCTCTCTCTCTCTCTCTCTCTCTCTATATATATATATATATATATATATATATATATATATATATTAAAGTGAAACATAGCTACAAGGAAAAGTAAACTAAATAGTATCACTTGAATAATATCAATCTTTAGTAAATATTCAATAAAAATAATTCACGACGACATGCTATTTAAAAAGACATAGCTTGGACATGTCAAGAAATACCTACACATAATATACATTTTAATAAAATGATTTATAAGACTTCAATTCAATTTAGTAATTATATTTCAAGGGATAAAAAAGGAATATAAAACATCCACGAGCAAATTTCGTCAATTATATTCTAGTATGTATTTATAAGAAACCCTGTATAAAGAATAACATGAATTTTGAAACAAAATTCAACTATTGTATCTTTATAATTTATAATCAGTTTCAAAAAAAACCTGTATATAGCATAAACTTTTCAATCATATTGTATAGAAACGTCAAATCAAAATATTTAACGCGGAAATTGACGTTATTCGATAGTACGGATAGAGTGATTCGGAGTGATTATAGTGCATAAATGAACACAGTGAATATATCTACAAGAACATAGAAAATAATGTTTTGATTTGAGAAAAACAATTATTTTACCAAGCAACAATGAACAATAAAACAAAATTAAAAAAATAATTGCAAGTTGTTGATTTCAAGCTTGGGAGAGAAGCGTCGTGGTCTTACAAGACGAAAGACATTTTTAATTTTCTTTCTCCAAATTAATAAAAAAGTAAAGATAACTTGAACAAAACTGTATAATAAGTCTACCAAAGTGCTCGACAGAGTAAAGAAATAAAATTAAATAAAACATAACTCATATTATAAACAAATAGTGAACAAACTTAGTGATATCGACCAGAACTTGGTAAGACTGTATAAATTTACCTTATTAGTATAATTTTGATGATCGTCAATCCACATAACCATTAATTGTGGTACATTATTGGAGAAATAACTCACAATTCGTTATATTCCATCCTGAGTCCCGGCTTTATTCAATCGTAGCCACGAACTTTCCATATGCATCATCTCTAGAGTCGAGAAGAAACCATGATAAACTCTATATTTCTTGTGTACATTAATCTTGCCTATAAAAAACAATAACACGTATATTTTCGGATGTTAGGTTAATAATTATCATTGATATTAATTTCTTATATAATTATTAGATTTAATGGTTCAATCTCCACTAATATCACGGACATAACATACTAATTAATTGATCATATAATTACTCACCAAATTCATATTTATTAACAATAATAAAATTCACAATACGCCACACCTTTTTATCTTCATAAACCAAATAATATTTCACAGAGCTCACACACAACGCGACGGCTATATTTAGAACTATCACAGTTTGGAATGACTAGCGGCGAATGATCATTATACGCAAATAGTAGATAAATATTGAGCGTAATTTACTCGATGAGACATTTACATAAAATTTGTAATTTTAACAGAAATATGAATGAATTTATCAGAAGGTTTTCGCAAATATTTATATTTAAATTACAACACACGTATTATTCATCATTGTAATTATAAGCATCTATTTTTCTGCATTTCACCATTATAATAAAAATTTTTATCTATGTTCTCTTGTGTTTTTTTGATATCTCAATCTATAGTTTCCTATTACTGGCGAGCGCTAAGTGCCGAATTCATCCCTGAGGTAAGGAAATAACAATGTAAAATAAATTTACGTTTTTCATCAAGACTAGATCTTTATTTGGATTGGGATTATACAGTAATATATATATATATATATATATATTATATCATATATATATATATATATATATATATATATTATATTATATATATATATATATATATATATATATATATATATAGGAGATAGTCTTTGCCGACTAATTAGGTATAAAACCACGAATATTGGGGTAACGGCAAGTTAATTTAAAGAAAACTCTTGTTACTGTTTTTCTTCCAAGCTTTCGGAAACGTTCATTTCCATCATCAAGGATAAGTAAATTGAGATTGTTATAAATTGGTAAATATAATTATATTTGAATTTTTTTAAAAAAAAATTTTCAATCATAAATCATTTTGACATTTTGACAGATTCATGGATGTAAACATTTTCTTTATATGCTAAAATGTTTTCGAAAACAAAAGAAGAAAATTGGTTATATTTGTAATATAGGTTATTAGTTATTCAAATATTCTTCTTTTATTATATAAAATTCAACCTCAAATTATTATAGATGTCATCATGTCATCTTAATAATTTAAAAGTATTGAAAACATTTTTAAAATCATTTACCTAAAATAAAATTATTTCTAAAAATCATCAAATAAGAATTTAAAATTTAGTTATTTTTATTATCAATTGTTAGTGACCATAATAATCTGACTGATATTTATTATTATCTACTAACAATTATTATCTACTAAAAATAACTAAATTTCAAATTCTTATTTGATGATTTTTAGAAATAATTTTAAAAATGTTTTCAATACTTTTAAATTATTAAGATGACATGATGACATCTATAATAATTTGAGGTTGAATTTTATATAATAAAAGAAGAATATTTGAATAACTAATAACCTATATTACAAATATAACCAATTTTCTTCTTTTGTTTTCAAAAACATTTTAGCATATAAAGGAAATGTTTACATTCATGAATCTGTCAAAATGTCAAAATGATTTATGATTGAAAATTTTTTTTTTAAAAATTCAAATATTATTATATTTACCAATTTATAACAATCTCAATTTACTTATCCTTGATAATGGAAATAAACGTTTCCGAAAGCTTGGAAGAAAAACAGTAACAAGAGTTTTCTTTAAATTAACTTGCCGTTACCTCAATATTCGTGGTCTTATATATATATATATATATATATATATATATACATACCTAACTAGTCATATATATATATATATATATATATATATATATATATATTTACATACCTAACTAGTCATATATATATATATATATATATATATATATTGAACTTATCGTAAGAAGTAGTAAAGAGAATGAGACACAAATGTATGAAATTTGCAACTTTGTTAAGTAACAGGTGGAGATTACTTACTTCACACAGATAGAATGATCTTGTCTAATGGTGATAATATGAGAAGAATATATATCTCCTATTGAATCGAACATCTATGATATCAGTTATTCTACATAACTAAAGAAATACATAAGTAATATTGAAATTATTTACCTTAGGATTCCAGAATGTAAACAGCATTATTTTCATAAATTTCAATCATGTCCTTAGTCAATTATAAATTCACTCTCTTGTCAACAGTGTAAATAACAATTTGTATATAGTATTTCGAATATCCAACATTGAATCTGAAAAGAACATAAATTATTATCAGACAATAATAAATAGAGTATTTGATAACAATATATAAACAAAATTGCAATGTTTATATAACAGAAATAACAGAAGTGTCAATTAAAAACTTCATGTCAGTTAGCAAATAACACTGATAGCAGAAATATATTCAACCATAGAATTATTTATGTCTGTGAACTATTGATTATTTAAAAAGCAATGAAGATATTTGAAAAATATGATGACTGAATTAAATGAAAGGCCATGTTTATATTAGATAAATATGGAATGATGAATAAGAATTTAATTGAAAGGCATTATAAAAGGTTTTTTAACGTTTGAGATTGTATATGTATTGATATTGGAATTTAAAGTCGGATAGATATAATTTTGTTTATTACAATAAGGTGGATTTTTGAAGTATTGCATATGTAAATAGGAATAGTGAATTATTTTGAAATTTTACATGAACAATAAATAACAATAGTAATATGCAAAGACATTAAACAAAGTATCAAACATTAGATAAAACAGATTGTATTATATCTAGTAAGTTGTGAGTGTTTTGTTTTAAAATAACAAAGCTAGCAACAAAAAGTTTGTTGATTGGAAAAACAAAAGGTTGGTGAGGCGATGCTAAAGGAA
Organism: Galeruca laticollis; assembly: GCA_963921935.1. Lineage (NCBI taxonomy): Eukaryota > Metazoa > Arthropoda > Insecta > Coleoptera > Chrysomelidae > Galeruca > Galeruca laticollis. The sequence goes on along the minus strand of OY998178.1, from coordinate 86,303,484 downwards.
ATGGACGCATGTAAGCAATTTTTATAAAATGTATGTAAAATATTTGGAAATTATTAGAAATCAGAGTCAAAACATATTGCAAACGTTGAATAACAACATATTAAATATTTTAAGAAGAAAATATTGGGAATTGCTTGTAATTTATAAGAAATATATGCAGTTGAAATTTGAGAGGGGACGCTATGTATAAACTTTAATAAAGTAACCACATTATGGTGTTAAATACTACATAGGAACATTAATAATCCTAATTAAAACAGTATGAGCCAAATTTAACAAACGATTTGATAATAATACATGAACTTACCTGCTGTACAAACTATAGAGTTTGTTCTACAAGATTGAAGGAGATCTAGCTTCATTCCAGAAGATAACACAGGAGTAAACTGAACAAAAACTTCCCAGTGTTGTGATCAGGTTAGTGTTTCAATAATTTATTTGGTTAACCATATTAAATTCAGACAAAAATCAATAATTTGGCCAAATTACACGTTGATAATTTTAGATGTATAATAATATTTGGTATATGTAATTTGGATTGTATTAGATTCGTTTAACATAAGTTTTTCTTCACTGTTTATAATGCTTTTCTATTTTATGTTTGTTGATAATTATAGTAACTAAATTTTGAGTCATTGATTTTTATTTGCATGTCATCTGCTAAATATAGGAAAAGGCTTGATACCATAGAAGCCGCATTGATGTGTTCCACATAATTTATTGACAGTTTTTGGAAGAGATGATTTTAACAAGATATTTATAAAGTGTAAATTTCATATATTGTTTGTTCAATTCAATCCGGAACCCAACGGGAGTAAAGAGTTCTCATGCTCTCCAATAAACCATCAAATGAATAATAAAATAAATCAATTTACCCTGAGCGAGCTATTCAACATTAAACCATAGACAAATATATAAAACATAGATAAACTTAATAGATAAATAAACAGAACTGAGTTTTAGTTAAATAATATATCATAAATAAATAATATAAAATAAAATTATATTATAATATATATATATATATATATATATATATATATTTATTTTTTAATTCACTGTTAACTGGAAATCATAAATTGAATAAAGACCTTTTTAATGTTATCGAAAAAATCGGAGACTTCTGGCTTCAGGTATCCGTTCGTTTTAAGCATCAGCGGTCGAACGGTAAGTACTAGAACTTAAGTATAAACGGATTTGGAATTAGCATGGTCTGAAACTTCTTCAATGGAGGAGAAATTCGATCTCTGATCTTTATGTATTTATTTATTTAATTAGACATATAATTAGACATATATAAATATACTGAGCGATCCCTATTCAGTTGTGCAGTGAAAACAGAACGAAAAGTGCGAGAGAGACAAACCGTTGTATTGGCAGCGTAGTTGCTCTGTCTCTCTATGGAGAGTGGTCACTTTTGTGAGAATATCGCTTAGTCAATTTCTATGCTCATGTAATGTTATAAATAGGGAGATGTCACTAATATTTTTTTAAGTTAGTATTGGTTGTCACACCTACTTCTTCTGATTATTGGCCTATTTTCAAATGCAAAAAGACAGTTATTATCACATTATAATGTTAAAAACAGGCAGCGACAAACAGCATTAACTGTGTTCTATTGGGTATTGAAAATTAGATGCCAGCACCAGAGTGGCGAAAATTTAAACTTGACATATGTACATTGTTATAAGTTTACACTTGAAGTTGTGGATATTTCGAGTTTTATCACTAAATATTTTCAACTACCAGAGTAGCCTTTAAATCTTATTTTCGAACTGTATCTTGCTGAAAGTAGTGTTGCAGCCTCCCAGTTCTTCCACTCGGTCGACGCCTCTTTATTTCCTTTAGACATATTAATCTAGACGAATAAGCATTTTGTTTACGAATAAGCGTTTTGAGATACTTGCCAAGCGTATAAGTTTTCTGTCACGGTTAATATGTTCTTCGCCTTTTATTTTGGCGTTTTTTGTTAGAGTAGCCTTTTCTTTTCTCCGCACTCTGGTGTGGCCTTAGCTTGACTACTGCTTGCTTCATTATCCATAGTTACAAACTCTTAAAAATGGAAACTAATACACATACAATCATGACTAGGGCTAGACCTAAGCCAGACCTTGACATTGCAACTAAACTGCTAGCGCAGTAAAACTTGACAGATCCCAGCTTGCTTCGTTTCCTTTAAAAACAACATAAGTTTATGGACTTGTGATGTTTTTGAAGAAAATGAATTGGACATATTTCGTTTTTATAACAACAATTATATTCTAGTTGCAGACATTTTGGAGCATTTGCTATTTTTTAGGGTACAAGAACTTTGATGCGATATAGATGAGTATAAACTACTAGATAGTGCGTAAAACAAATTTCAAGAAAATGTGGACATATGTTGTTTTTAAAACAACGCCTCAAAATTTTTCGATAAATTCTTAATCTCAACAATGCAACTATCGATTAAATTTCTCTCCAATTTCAATTGTAACCTTAAATCTCTAGTCTCTATTGTGCTAGATTGTTAAGATCATTCATGCTGTAACCAAAATCAATGGTCGTTTATTGGAGCATTAAATTTCATTAGAGAGACTATGATCCACATTAAATAACAACCTATGGGCAATTGCTCAATCACTTATGGGGTGATAAAATAGAATTGATATGCATTGAGACCGGTCCGTTGGATGAAATTATCAGTGGAAAGTAACTTATTGTGCTAGTTACACCATATTTATTGCTCATGTATGAGGAAATTCATTGTATTGAGATTTATATTACGATGACCCAGTACCTACTGTGATCATTGAGGTATGCAGAATGCTACAATGTGGAATTGAAAAGTTAGTATCAAAGGAGAATATTTTTTCCACCACTAGCTATGAAGTTGACAATGATTGCGTCTCTTAGCCAACTGAGAAGTTTTTTTATTCCATAGTGGTTAACAATTTTTTGTAATCTAGGTCAAATTCGAATGTTTTGAGGAGGAGATTGCCTTCAACGTAATTGCTGCTTGAAATTACGTACCAAGATAAAATTATTTGGATCAAAATGCCATTTTCGTTTAAAATTTACGCGCAGCCAATAGTGACTGATGACAGTTGGTAACTATAACAACAAACATTGTTGGAATATAAGTTCTACTAGTGGAAATGTCAATCTGTATCAGAAAACTTGATTTTTGTTTTATTAGTGAAAAGGCGAACTCGCATTCCTGTGATACTTGATTTTTACAAGAAAAAATTTTATTTTTAATTTTAGTCTCGAGTTGGCTAGTGGTGGAAAACATTGTATATACATCACGGTGGTGATAACATTTATAGTCCTCGCACCTTATTCCACTCGGGGCAAAGCCGCTCGCGAAATAATTTTGGTGCTCGGTCAATATTAAAAGTTTTCACCACCATGATATATAATATACTGTTGTGCAATCTCAATCGTGATTTCTATAGATATAGAATTTCGAATATATATTAGTTCCCGTCATTTGGGTTCTCATATAAAAATGAATGAACGAAACGAAGCACTCAATTATTTGAGCAATGATATGAAAAGAAAATTGTACACACTTATTATAGTAGCTCCATTTTTATTCCTCAAATTACTATTGTGCTGCTCTCAGCCAGTGAAAGAAAATTAAAAGGTAACGGTGGCTGGTTTATGTAATGCCTTCTACGCTGTCATAAATTTCCCTTTGGGCTCCTTTATTTAATCTCATTTTCTCAGTTCTTATTCTCAAAGCCCGAAGACACTAAAGTGACACGCTAAAAAGAGTAAAGCAACCAAACATCGCCTTATTGTGATAATAATTAAAATTGAGTCGTTAATATGATAATGGGAACCCATAATCTGCTGAAATAATGAAATGAAGTTATTGTTTTTGAAGTTTAGATTTATAATAAACTCGGTGTTCCAAGAGATGATGGAAATTAAACCAAAGTGTTAACATGAAGTTTAAGTTAGTTCAAGAAAATAAAATGTAATGGGGAGTAATATACATAGCGAAAACAAAAGTTCATGCTCAATAAATTATTTTTTCTAATCCTGTTTTATGATACACTTATCAAAAGTATTGAATATGTATCTTAATGAAGTTCATTATGATACAGATTTTCATTACTATCTAATTTTTTAAGTCAATAGAATCAAATTATTTTTAGTATAGTAACACTTAATTTGACAACTGTCGAATAATTCTGATTTTCAAATTCAAATATATTATTATATTTATCTACAATTATTTAAATTGATTCAGAGTTTATTATGATATTGAGTGATAGCAAGGAATTTTTTCTGACGCCTCCAAAAGTTAGAGAAAGAGCCAAAAATGCAGTTGATTATATATTACCGGTGATATCTACGAAAATTTATGAAAAATGTTACAATAATTTAATGGATTGTGAGGTGATTGCATGTTCACACTGCCTTGACAACCATTGAAGTTATGTGTTTATTTGGAATGTCACATTTTTGCTATATAAAGCCTTTATCTTTCGATATCTAAGGGTTATTATTTTACTACAATTTATTAAGCCAAAATTGTAGTCGATACAACCTTCGTGATGGATAGCCGAATTTTGAAACCAGAAAAATTCAACCGATCGCCTGATTCGCCAACTTCCTCTAAGGAATGGGAATATACTGACAAGTTTCATTGAGGAATCCAAGGTAACCGAAGAGAAGAAGCTCAAGGTATTGGTTGATTTTTTATCATTCGAAAATTACGAATTCATTTCCGAGAGTAAGACTTATACTGAGGCCATTGACGTTCTTAAAGGACTATTTGTGCCCCAACCCAATGAACTCTTTGCTAGGCACCTATTGGCGAATCGAAGACAGCAGAATTTAGAGTCGGTTGACCAATACTTGCAGGCCCCCTGAGCAATAAGCAAAGACTGCAACTTCAAATCTGTAGATGCGCTGACGTACTGTAATGAGTATCTACGTGATGCATTCGTAAGCGGCCTTAACTCTCCTCTAATCCGACAACGCATTTTGGAAAATGTCACGCTGAATCTTGAGCAAGTGGAAAAGATAGCGCGTTCCCTAGAATCCGCCAAAAAACTCGCAGTATCTTACAAAACAGCAGCCTATATTCCCGATTCTAACTGTAATAGTTTGGATACTCCTACATCCCTTCCAGCCTCTGACGGATTAGATAATTGTAAATCTACACTTAATTCAGCCTCTACTTTTCAGCAATCTCGACATGGAAAAGGCTACTTTTGTGGTGGACCCAGACATAATTTTAGACATGAATGTCCTGCTGTAGAAGCGATTTGCAAATCTTGTGATAAAAAAGGCCACTTCCAGAAGGTATGCCAATCCAGGTCAAAGAGTAAGTCGACATCCGCTTCTACGTTGCTAGCTACTATCACATCAGCCACCCCTCCAGGAGGGCTCTCCAGAGCAGTCGTTTTTGGACGAGTAAATGATATTCCATCCAGCAAGCATCCTTGTAGACACTGGTAATTCTGACAGCTTTGTTGACTACTCCTATGTCAAAAGGAAAAAATTCAAAATTCATCCTGAGAACCGAGTGGTGATGATGGTGTCCACTTCCCTCCAATCTAAAATTAATGGGTACATTTTGGCAAACCTTCATCTTCAAAGCGAATCATACCCAAAAACTAAGCTTTTAGTAATACACAGTCTATGTTATGACGTTCTTATGGGGCATGATATTATGAAACTCCACTCTTCAGTTCGACTCCAATTCGGTGGTTCCAAACCCCTCTCTTTCTCTTTGTAACGTCGCTTGTGCCGAAGTTAAACCACCTCGACTATTTGAACACCTAGTTGACGGCTGCCGTCCCGTAGCTACTAAATCTCGCCGTTTTTCCGAAGCTGATGAAATATTCATTGAATCTGAAGTCGAGAAACTAGTTCGTGAAGGGATCATAGAGGAGAGTTCATCACCTTGGAGAGCTCAGGTTTTAATAACGAGAAACGAAAATTACAGGAAACGCTTAGTAATAGATTACTCTCATACTATTAACAAATTCACTTTGCTAGACGCCTACCCTTTACCATATTGAAAAGTTAGTCTTAACTATAGCAAATTACGATGTATTCAGCACGATTGACTTGAAGAATGCATACCATCAGATACCGATACTAGACTCGGAAAAACAGTATACGGCTTTTGAAGCCAATGTAACTCTTTACCAATTTCGTCGCATTCCTTTCGGGGTAACAAATGGAGTAGCCTGTTTTCAGAAGACCATTGACAATATTATAAGTAAAGGATGTTTTGATGGAGTATACGCATATCTTGATGACGTTATGATCGGTGGAAGAGGGCAAGATAATCACGATAGGAACGATTTCTAAGTGCAGCAAGAAAACATAATTTAACGTTGAACCTAGATAAATGCAGATTCACTCAAAATACAATAACTCTCCCTGGGTATCAAATTTCTAACAAGTCTATACGTCCAGACCCAGATAGATTCAAACCATTACAGGAGCTGCCTCTTCCTTCTGACACTTCAGCCATGAAACGCGCACTAGGGATGTTCTCTCATTACTCAAAATGGGTCCCAATATATTTCGACAAGATAAGGAGTTTGGTTGACTGCAAATCTTTCCCTATTCTACCAGACTCGCCTGTAGCTGGAAATTTTCGGCTAATTAAAGAAGACATAGCCAAGTCATTACTCACGACAATTCAAGATAATCTTACACTTACAGTTGAAACTGACGCATCAGGCATTGCTGTAGCGGCTACTATTAGTCAGAATGGGCGCCCCGTTGCGTTTTTTTCAAAAACCTTATCCGATAACGAAAAACGGCATTCTGCTATAGAGAGAGAGGCTTTAGCGATTGTTCTGTCGTTGAGGAAGTGGCGTCGTTTCTTACTAGGTAGACACTTTTAGCTCCTCACGAACCAAAAAGCTCTGTCATATATCTTCAATTCCTGACTTACAAGCAAAATAAAGAATGACAAAATCCACTGCTGGCATCTTGAATTTTCTCCCGATTCCTTCAGCATTCAGTATAAGCCTGGTGTTGAAAATATCTCAGCCAACGCTCTTTCACGCATCTGCGGTTCCTTACACATTCAGACAAACTTTATGAGCTCCATAAAGTACCGTGCCACCCTGGTATTACAAGGATGTACTACTGGGTTAAAAGCAAAAATTTACCTTACGGAATAGATGAAATTAAAAAGATCAGCGCTGCATGCCCTACTTGCGCTGCTGTCAAACCAAGAATCTACAGAAATAACAACCAGCATCTGATTAAAGCAACAAGTAATTATAAATTCATTCTGAGTGACCGTTATGACAAACGTAATATGTAGGAGTTGAATTAGTGCATTCTTCATGGGACCAATGTTTGCATTCTATGCAACGAATCCATTGTTCACCGGGTTTACTGGAACTGTATGGTTCTAAGCAGACCATACAATAACATTCTCCATCTTCATTTGAATCTGAGCTTGATGAGGTTTTAAGTGTAGTGGCTTTGGTCTTCTTGGTTTCTTGTTGTATGAGTTTCTTGTTAATACAGCTTTTTTTATTTCCTGAACTAGAGAAATTCCGCTTGGCTCTATTTTCCTCATATTCAACTCGTATTGCCTCTTTCTCAGGAGTGTCGGTATAGATAGCAGATTTCCTAGTTCTTCTCCTATTTCCTCTCCTTCTTGGAGCTGCTTTTGGAAAGGGTCGAACACTTCAGGAGAAAACATTTTACCTGGGTTGGAAGATTGATTGAAAAACTCATGAGATGCCTGCAAATTTTCTACTGGATAAGAAATATTACGCGAAGTTGAAGGAATGGTCTCATTATCCCAGGCCCTGTGGCAAGGAGGCCATCAACAGGATTCATATTTTCAATATACCTACTAAGAACTCCTTAAAATTGGCTATATTCACAGGCATATACGATGAGTGTATATATTATAGAATAACTTTGCGTAAACGTGGCATGAAAATTCCTCATAATGAGAATAGTATTAAAGATATCCCTAAATAATGTATACAACTTTCATATAATGGCCATGAATACACTCGCATATTATATACGAAGCCCGCCTGAGGGTAGTTTCTTATTCTACAACATGCTCGTATATTAATGACTATATATTACTTATTTCATAATAAGTTTTTTCATATACGTCTCATATTGTATGGAATATAATTTACTAAGATAAAAGAAATACTCCATAATATCTTATATCCGACAATACAATTTCTTTTTTAAAAGCTATCTTTACCTATTCTTTGGAATGGACTAAGGATCAATAAGAAGTAATGTTTTATTCGTTATGTTTGTATAACGTTGATGTCAATCATTCCTTTTATCTTTTTTTTACAACATTTGTTTTCAGATTCTCTGAAAATACCTTCGTTTGAAAAAAAAACCTGGAAGGATGTTCCCACGAGACCGGGTTTTTTCTTAAAAATTAAATTAAAATGTTGCGTTTGTATGTTGTTGAAAAATTTGTGACATCGTAGGTCAACATTCAAAAACTTTATTTACTTACAGTCTCACAAGGATTATGTTTTCAAATTTGCATTTGTGTACAATAAACAAAGCTGAATTGCCAAAAAATGTAATGATGATACAGATTCTACATTTTATTGTATTGTATAAATAGAGAGAAATAAGTCTCTTTGGAAAAACAAATACAGAATTGATCTTGGATAATTGGATGTCGACATCGACAAATGTCATTCGGTCGATTGTACCTGGACCCTAAATAAACTAACCAACCAAAAACAAATTTAAAAAGGTCGATAATACACGCTTCTCGCTTGAAATCCTACCAGGGTGTTTTTTAAATACAAACAAAAATAGGCTTCGGGTGGAGAAGAAAAATAAGTTCAGATAAACACAATGAACAAGAGAATATCCATTACCTTCTCTTATTTTCTGTAGTGTTCTCAAAATAATTGGAAAACTTGTTGTTAGGATATCAAGAAAAATCTTGTGTGACTTGGTGATAGGTAAACTGAATTGATTTTATATACGAGTAATTCTGAACTTTTCGGAGGCTCGTAATTGCATCAGAGATGTCTGTATCGACAAAAAAGTCGATCGACTTTACTTTATTCAAAAGAGATGTAATTTTATCTTCGTCGTGGCATATAGCCAGGGAAGAAAGGGTTTCTCCTTCAAAAAACTGTTTATCTAATAAGATGAATTTTTTACCTTTGATCCCTCTGTCTTTTACATTTTGAAATTAATTTTAATTAGCTTCTATCATGGAATTGATGATTTTTTTTATTTTGTTCATTATAATAACAGCTTATATTAGGTTTGCTAAATCCGGTCTGAAGTTGAAACCGAAATTTGTCACAAAACTATATTGTTTGTTTGTTTTATGGTAACTGTGATTCCTGAACTTGTAATTTGACTATCGATTAATCACAGATTGATGTGACAGGTGTGACTGACGATATAATAATATTTATGATTGCTCAATTTTTTCTTGTTTTCGCTCTTAATATTTAAGGCGATGATGGCAAAGAGGAAAGTCTTGTTGGGCTTTGTTTGTGGCTGAATTGCCTCAACATTTTGGCGGCTCCCTTGACCTGGTGATGGTAAGTTTTTTATTCTCTTTTAACGGAGACTTGTTTCGAAATACAATTTTCTATTAGGGTCCTCGTCCACCCTTAGACCTCGTGGGTCGGATTTGTCTGCAATTCAACTGGAGGCTATCATTAATGCCGATCTGATTTTTGCAATTTTCGACTTAGATGGTGTCATTTTGAAAGCATCGGTGTGGTATCAGACTCACGAAAATATATTATCTCGAGCATTTCACGATAAAAATAGTGCCAGAGAAGTTTCTAGAAGTAGTTTCCTCCTGGAACTTGTTTCTGATGTTTTTTCATGGTTTCTTGTTTTTCATGCTGATGTAGATAGATGTGTTTGCACAATTTTTAGGTTATTCCATTAAATGTTATCACTAGCTAGGGAGATTTGCTCATTTTCATGTCACAATACTCCCGTGTTTTCTTAAAACCTAGTATTATTGAAGTTTTCCGAAAATTGTAATTTTCAATTTTTGGATTGCGTCAGAATAATCTATGCTACAAAATTTAAATAAAAATCGTTTCTATGGTAGAAAACGTCGCTTGTTTTAGAGGTATAATTATAAGCTTTATGCTACATTACAATAAGAAATTTGAGTTACTGGGCTTTTAATAAACATAATGACAAATAACTAGAACAAAATCCTATAATAACTATAGATACCATATTTTAAGTGTGGTTTTTTATACGAATGACAATAAAATGAAACTGTTTCGTCTGAAGACGTTTTCATTAGACTGTGAACCAAATCCAATGTAATAGTCTACTAAACCTCGACCCCTTGAGTCACCAGTGTGACAAAGGTCTATTTTACAATGAAATAACGCTGTCACCAGATGTACAACTCTACCTTTTTTCACTGAGTTGTTTCTTAACAAAAAAAATCCGCTGTCACCACTCTAATAACTGCTGTCACCAAATTTAAATAATGCAGCCGAGCGTGAAAATTAAATAAAACCGGTCTGTATTAGGCTGGTAACTCCTGGACTTGAAACGGCCTAATTACTTTTGCCAGGCCAGGATTTACCTTTTCGTTGGGCCTCGAATCCCGAAACACTGCACACTCTAAAGGGAAGATCGAGGTTGGGATCTGAATAAATTATCGGAAAACCACAAAGTTGTATAATAAAATATAATAAATCTTTCTCAGTATAAAATAATCCCAATATCAAAACAATTATTAAATCCCTCACAATAAAAATACTACCCACTTATCTATAAATATGTCCACCGTGTGCGCGGACCGTATGATTTAGCCCTTATTCCGTAAATTGACCTACCTCGCTGCAAGAAAAACTTATTTGTTCTTAAAAGAAATATTATACAAATCGACTGTGGTTTCGAGTCACTGCACTTTGTATAAACAGAAAGTGAAAGTAGATGCGTTTAAAATCCTGCTGATTTATGAGTAATAAATGTTTATCGACACCCGTTCAGTGTGTATTACAAAGAATTTCCGCGTTGCAATTTTCAGTTCTTTGAATAACCTTTGATGTTTATTTATTTTACTTACTATGATGAGATTACCTAACCTCGTCTGAAAAATCAAAAATATGTATCGTAGCGACACTTTACTGATAAACGTGCCTTTACGGCGACAAAATCATACACTCCGGGCTCTTGATAATAATTACAATTTACTTTAATTTACCTCTGTCTTATGTCCATCTACGAGGTGAGTACGAGTTATATGACACAATTTTTTTTTAAATAATACCTAAATTCTGTCGAGGTACATATGTCCTAAAAGGATACCCATCATTCCTAAAATCATGAGGGAATCTTACTATATTATCCCACAGGATAAAATCATATCATATATAACGAGCGGTGCCCAAAATTATGAGCCGGGACCTGCAGTTTTAACTGAACCTGCGAACTTGTCCAATAAACTCCGTGAACGAAATTAAAAAAAAACTGTTATATCTTCTACCTATTTATGTTATAAATACCAAGTTTAGAATCAGCGCACAAAGAAAATAAAAAATTATCTTTTCAATAAAAAGACTTGTTCAAAAACTTACCGCGGGGACACTTCCCTTCTCCTGCCTCAAATTTCTGTCTGGTTCCACTATCTACAGGGTGTTTAATTGGGAAAGGGTCTAACTTTAACTGTAGATGAGGATCACTTTGGTGCTTTCAAAAACCTATATTTAATGTGTATTCTGCAGTTTATAACCGAGATACAGGGTGTTTTATAAATTTATCCTAATTCTTTCGAACCTCATAACTTCCGAGTTACCCTGTATACTATTTTGAAAGTTGGTACACGTAATAACCATTACCTGTAAACTCCGTCAAAAGCATCTCCAAAAAGATAATGCAGGTCCGGCTCAACAAAAAATTTCAAAACTCGTCTTTCCTAAAAACAACACCCTGTGTATCGATTTTTTTTTTAAATTGTTCTTTATAATTGGAAAGAGTATGGAAAATCGAATCTACTTATTGCCTCTTTATTTTTCCGCAGACAATTTTACTACCAAAAATTTACCGTCAAAGTTACAATTTATGCACGTTTTGGGGGTTAACAATGGTATCGGAGAGGTTTTTTTTATTTTTTAGCTTGAAATGAAATCTATTTAATGCATCTAGAGAAGCATCCTAGAAATTCAATTGGGTTTGTATGTTTACGAGTACAGACCATTAAAAAACGTTATTACAGGGCCTTACTTAGGACATACTCATTCAATATGTTTCGAATATTTCGAACACCCTGTATAAGGATATGTATCTGGAAATTATGCACTTCTATATTTAGAATAACAAGAGTGAAATACGAGAAACGAATTTATACTTCAAAAAACGTTAAAATTACTCGTATAAACTAGATAATACTTTAAGTAGGCTATGGAATAGACACATCATTGAAGTGTGTATCATTTGTATCTAGTCTCTGTGAAACAGTGTTTGATGTTTTGAACTTCCTACAGTATTTTGTTTTTGCCTAGTGAGTATTATCAGTATCATTATGCCTCATCAATTTTCTAACCGAGAATACGCATATATTGTATTTAATTATGAATTTTGTAATGGTAATGGTACAGCTACAAAAACTGAATACGGAAGATAACCAAACCGTAAAACATTTATTCGTATTTTTAATTACTTAGGAGAATACGGCAGATTTCCAACTGTTACATTAAATGAACATAAGGGAAGAAGGCATTTAGATATGGAACAAAATATGTTGAATATTGTTAATAATAATCCGGAGATTAGTACAAGATTTGGACATGCTACAAATGTACCTCATGTTACTGTTTGACGGCGACTGAAAAAACATAATCTTTATCCATTTCATATACAAGAAGTACAGCGACTTCAAGCAGGAGACGAAGTTCCACGAACGAATTTTAGCAATTGGATCATTCGAAATGCAAGAATTTTAAGTGGAGTTCTATTCACGGATGAAGCTCAATTTACAAGAGACGGCTTTATAATTTACGGAACTCGTACATTTGGGCAGAAGAAAATCCATTTGCTACAAGAGAGGCCCATTTGCAACGCAAATTTTCTGCTAACGTTTGGTGCGTCATTGATAATAAATTAATAGAACCAACACATATTTCCACGTAGGCTGACTGGCGAAGTCCATTTGCATTTTCTGCAGAATATTTTACCAGTGCTATTAGATGATGCAGACGTAAATGTAGCAGGGATGTATTATCAGCTTGACGGTTCTTCGGTGCTTTACAGAGTCATAGTAAGACATTTTTTAAATGAAAATTTTCCTAATTCATGGATAGGCAGAGGTGTTCCCAGTAACTAGCCTTCAATCCTGTGGATTACCATATTTGGGGATATCTAAAATTAAAAGTATATGCTACCGACATCAATAGCAGAGAACTTCTTCGAAGAATAGAGAATGTGTGCGGAGAAATCAGAAATAATCAAGATGTGATCAGAAGGTCCATTCGCAATATTACAAAAAGGGCAAAAAAGTGCATAGAGCAGAATGGAGGTCATTTTGAGCAATTTACGTGGGTTAGACTTGCTTCGTTTGGACAATGTTGTTAGAAGTTCTTGTTTTCTTTTCATGTCAATTGAAAGAATTAATAAAAATCTCTCCGATTTTGGAGGATGAATTTATTTCTCGTATTTACCAATTGTTATTCTAAATGTAGAAGTGCATAGTTTCCAGATACATATCCTTATACAGGGTGTTCGAAATATTCGAAACATATTGAATGAGTATGCCCTAAGTACTGCCCTGTAATCACATTTTTTAGTAGTATGTACTCGTAAACATACAAACTCAATTGAATTTCCAGGATGCTTCTCTAGATGCATTAAATAGATTTCATTTCAGGGTAAAAAATAAAAAAAACCGCTCCGATACCATTGTTAACCTCCAAAACGTGCATAAATTATAACTTTGACGGTAAATTTTTGGTAGTAAAATTGTCTGCGGAAAAACAAAAAGGAAATAAGTAGATTCAATTTTTTATACTCTTTCCAATTATAAAGAGCAATTTTAAAAAAATCCATATACAGGGTGTTGTTTTTAGGAAATACGAGTTTTGAAATTTTTTGTTAAGCCGGACCTGCATTATCTTTTTGGAGATGCTTTTGATGGAATTTCTAGGTAATGGTTATTACGTGTACCAAATTTCAAAATAATATACAGGGTAACTCGGAAGTTATGAGGTTCGGTTATAAAGTGCAGAAGACACATTAAATACAGATTTTTGGAAGCACCAAAATGAACTCCATCTACAGTTAAAGTTAGGCCCTTTCCCAAAAAAACACCCTATCTAGAAACTGCGGACGACGCTAAGTTTCTATTATCCAGTATCGAGCTATGCTGGATTTCGGGCAGAGGTAGAGTTTTTCCCGTTTTGTGCCACCGCAGGGGGACAGTGTCCACTGTCAAGGATATCTGAATATCCCTATTACGCCCTGACATAACAGAGAAGAACTTCTTCCTACGAAGCCGCTAACATTAAAAAAAAAGAACAAAAGAAAACTAAACCCGTTACCGTTACAGGGAAGACTTTTTCCCTTTGGGTTTTTCGTCCGTCCCTGTTCTGCCTGCTCTGAACTTAGTTTTTATTATTCCCCCAAATTATGTTCTGAGTTTTTGTTGACTTGCGAATGTTCCATTTTTTGTTTTGAAATGGCCTCAATTTTCGTTACCAACTAGTTTGTATACAAAACAATCATTTGATCTAGTAAAATGTTTTTATTGTTGCAAGTTGTTATGGCTCTGACTATTTTTGCTAGATGAAAGTATGTCGAATTCCACTTTTAATTATATTTGAAATAAGAAATATATTTTACCATTACAAAAATAAACAGTTTAATAAAATCATAACAGAAATGAATACGAAATAAGAAGACACAAAAATTATCATTCATTAAATGATTTTGAAATCTTTTATTAATTATCTGTACTGGTTGAATATAATTCTTTAGGTAGGTTTTGCAGGAGGCATATAAGGACATAGCACTTCTTAAATTTCCGTCTTTTTTTGCTACGTTAATTCTTCTGTTACCAGACAGTTTTAGAGAAAGGGTCAAAAGAAACTTCTTTTTCAGTAATAAAGAAATTCTGAATCGATGTATGCACACATAATCAAAACCTAGTAACTTAAGTTACTAGGTTGTAACAAAGCACAAGTTAAATTGTGTATTTTTTTACATAATGAACTAGTATGGTTTTCACTAATTGCTTTTTTCATTTTTCATATATTACAAGGTATAAGTTCAAATTTTCATTTTAGTAAAATATTTAAAGTTTCAATATTAGTGAAATTTTAAAGGGATAAAACAGATCAAACCCATCATAGTTATAATATGGGACCTATTCCATTCGTGTTAAAAATTTTCTGTAATAAATTGCTCAAGCTAATATTGCCTTGTGAAAAAATGAATAAAGAACAAATAATGTAATGGATATTCTTGGTATTTGATAATTTAAAAAACAATCTTTTGATACATGAGAAGCAAGAGGATATATTTTTACATTCCTGTGAAGAAAATATAATGAAATAATTCAATAGAAATTCGCTCCACTCCTACAAAATTAAATTTGAACAACGTGAAGAGTAAAGCGAGAAAGAACAACACTGTCGAAAAATTCTGGTAGAGAATGTTTATCGAAATAGACTGGATTATCGGGAATCTTTATTCCGAACATTCATTACGTACTTAAAATTAAAAGTCAATAATTTGAACGGGTTAAGAAAGTGATAAAAAGTTTTCTAAATATACCAAACGTTTTGTTCCATATACATAAATATAGATAAAACGTTGGGTTCGTCAAATCGTTTATGTAAAATTTGATTATTATTAAAACATTAAATTTCTTTCTTTATATTATACTTGTGAAAATGTAAAGTTAATTTGTTGTAATTTTATATTTAATTCTTGTTATCATTCAATCTAAAATATGGGCGCCAGAACTAGTATGGTTGAAAAAACCAATACCAGTTCAACTGGGTTTGGTATTATTTAAAAAAATTTAATCTTCATTTAACACCTCAGGGATGAATTCGGCACGAAGCACTCATTGTAACAAGAAATGTGCTAGGTAGAGATTCTTGAAGAAAAACAAAAGAGTCAGACATGGAAATATTTAATCAACTATAATAATTAATGCAGTTACTTTCAGACATGAAACATTTAATCAATTAACTGTCTCGACCCTTACTTCGTGGAATCTACTCATATTAGTGTTTTAAATGAAACTCATTGTTTTTAGCTAATTCCACAATATAATGAAAATTGTTGAAAATTCTAAAAAATTGACGATTGTTTCGATAAATCAATATCATCGTCAGAATGACAGAAGTTACTTTTCATTTGATGCCTACCTGATATTTAGTAGTTATTTTTGGCTAGACCAAGAAGTGATCTAACTTGCGATTGACTTGATATATGTTAAAAGAAAAAAGAAGAGGATGTGATATTACTAATATTGAAGCTTAGATATTATTAGCCCTATGGTGATATCCTGGATATAATTTTTCCAATTAAGATATAAACTATATCTGCTGATCTTCACAATTTTCCCTTAAGTAGACAGTTTATTAGTGGAGAACTCCCTAGATTCATCTGTTCATTGACAACTTTATATTGTGGGTTTCTTAAATTTCTTCTAATTTCCAATTCTTCAAGGTAATCCAGTTCTTGTTTCTTTTCACAAATATGCAGCACTTTTAGTTCTGTGTTAGGTGTCAATGAATGATTGGTGTCAAGTAGATGTTTTGCGTAGTGAAATTCTTCTGGTTGTTTTAATCTGTATGCTCGTAAGTGTTCACTGTATCGGATTTCAAAATTTCTAAGGGTCTGACCCAAATAGACAGCATTACATTCTGGACATTTGAGTTTATATATACCTGAGTTCTTTAATGGTGGTATTTTTGTTTTTACATTTAACAATTTTGTACTAATGTTACTTTCTGTTTTAAAAAAATTGTTATATTCGTTGCTAATGATATTATCTTTGACATATTATTAGAAATATTTCCTGCATATGTGATGGTTTTATAAGTTTTCATTTCATCAGTTTGATTAGGAAATATTAGTTTTAATGCCACTTTTTCCTCTTTTTTATTAATTAGCTTATTTATCACATGTGATGGATAACCGTTGGATGTCTAATTGTATGAATCTCTCTATCAGAATCACATTTGTTCATAGGAACTGGAAAAGCTCTGTGTATCATTGAATTATGTGCCACTAGTTTATGTGACATGGGTGATTGGAACTATATGGAATTGTCACATCAGCGTGTGTTGGTTTTCGGTAAATTGAATAATAAAGTACATTATTAACTCTTTGAACTTTTAAATCAAGAAAATTGATTGAGCTATTTTCTTTAATTTCTAATGTAAATTTTATTTTTGGGTGTAAATTATTAATGTGGTTGAAAAACACATCTAATTGTCGATCACTACCCATAAAACAAGCTAATATGTCATCTACATATCTATACCAAAATAAAACATTTTTTGAAATATTACTTTCAAAGATCTTTCTTCCTAAACTGTCCATGAAAATTTTTGCTGAAATGGGTGATATAGGGCTTTCCTTTGTTAAACCTTCATTTTGAATATATATGTTATTGTCAAAAGTGAAATAATTCTGATTAATACATACATCAAATAAATTAAGTATATCTGATATTATTTCTGGATTATTATTTTTATCTTCTAGTAATTTTCTTACAAGTATTAGAAATTCTTTAGGAGGAATTTTAGTGAACATGTTAGTAACATCAAACGAAATAAGTTTATAGTTATCTTGCAAGTTGATTGCTTTTAATTTTTTTATTAGTTCTATTGAATTCCATCGGCCTCTTCAAATAAAATTGGGTTTCCTTAAACAGTTCGTCAAAGCCTCAAATAAAAACGGTGATTATTCAAGTATCTCAAGATAAAATTCCCAAGGTTGAGCGACGCCAAAATTCGTGAAGGAATATTTATTGATCCGCAAATAAGAAAGCTCTTCAAAGATCAAAATTTTCAGGAAAATATGAACAATTTCGAACCGCCCGGATCTTTTTCTCCAAAATTTGTGCAAATTTTCTTAGGAATAAAATTTTACCAAGTTGGTGGAAGATCTTATTGTCTATTACAAAAACCTGGGGTGTAAATATCGCTCAAAATCCATTTTCTGCACTCTGATCTGCTTATTTCCATCGAATTTAGAAGCAGCTGTCAGTAACCAGCCGGGAGAACGTTCCCACCTAGAAATTGGTGACACTTAAAGACCGTACCAGGGGGATTTGTTCTTGTTATGATGGATGATTTCTGTTGGTTTCTTCAGAAGGAAGATGATAGCAGAAGATACAAAAATAATTTGTTTGGTACTGTATTGTACTGGTACTTCATCGCACTTTCTATGCTAACGTAAGTTTGTATTTATAAAATATTTTTTAATAGAAAAATTATTGGTTTTTTCACTGTTTCCACTGTTCAAATAAAAATACCATTAATGCATATTGCTTGTCACATATTCTTCCTAATAACTTGGAATGTAGACGTGCTAGAATAGATCTGTTGAGGTTTATAGATTCGAAGGACTCTAATTACTTCAGATTAGGTGATTTCACTGCGGTTGTAATTTTTTTTCAAATGTCGGGTAGTGTAATTATCATCATTAAGTTCCTGCACTAAATGTGTTTTACACGGATGGAATTTGTTTTTCTTCAAAATTGTTTGAACGGTAGTTCGATTGATCCGAGATACAGATACGAATTGCCTTGTACTTAACGTAGGATCTAGATGATCATATATCACAACTTCACCAGCTTCATTAACTACAGGCGGTCTATATTCTCGCTTTTTACTAATTACTCTTCCAGTGTCTCGAATTTTTTACTCTAATTCTAGAACATACTTCCTACTATCTTGATATTTTTCATTAATCAAATGAGCCGTTATATTTGCTCATTTAGTGTTCATAATATAAAGCGAAATTATGTCTACCCTATCCGCAATGGAATAAACCAAGGTATCTAATTTTCAGACACAATTAAACAAACATTCGCTTCGGTATACGAATCCACTAATTTCGCGTTCTTGGTGTGTCCGTATTATATGCATTTGTCTTTTAAAAATGTAATAAAAAAATTAGAAAAACAATGCATAACAGGGAAATCAACATTTAAATCATTGAAGTACTCAACGATCCATGGGTCATTTTCACTATTTTGACAAAAATGAAAAAATTTCAATTTTAAAAACTCTTATTAAAAACTAAGCATGTATACAATTTAAATTTAAAAATGTAATCTATTCAAAAGCATTAGGCCAAATTTTAAAATGTAAAGATTGTTGTTGTAAGAAGAATTAAAATACCTTACTCGACCCCTAATGCCATTCAAATATTTTAAGGTCATGCCCCCGCTGAGGGGTTGAAGTATCGAAGTTGAAAGAATACCGGAAAAAAGTGTCCCTCTTTAATCAAAAATCGACTGGCTGCGTTTCTATTAAAACGATGATGTGGCTCCTGTAGACTTAAGAAATAGCCATGAATTTTTTCCATTGCTTCTTTGTGTAATTTATTTTATGAAGTAAAGAAAAACTCAAAATTATATGATGTAGAACGTCTCCATTGTTTGATGTTGTGAACACAAACATTCAATAAACGTTTTGTTTGCTTTTTATATGGATGAAATGGGAAATATCCCAGATTGGCGTTTCTGATAGCGGAACATAGAAAATTAAGACGCTATAAAAAGATGGAAGAATGCGGAGTGACTGAAGATCGATAGGGAATCTCTCCTTCTGTTTTTGTAAATAGTTGTCTGAAAATAGTTATTTCAATCAAGTATCTATGATCAATATTCGCATGTATTAGAGAAATGAAAGCAAGTTATTATTTACAACTTACTTGCGGCACGGGGTCATACACGCATTTATTTATGACTCCAGGATACCATTTTTATTATTACAATAGATATAAGGGCCGAGGTAAGAACCTATGAAGCCCATAATCAGGACACATATATAGTTAATTGACTCTTCTTATAGCTATACATTGTTATGTATTATTATTTATCAATGTATGAATATTATAACTACTCAACTTCATTTGCCACACGTTGGTTCGTCGATTGGTATGATATTTTATTCATTTATTTATAAATTTTAATTATTTGTTAGGTTTATATTATTATAATTTTAGTTGTTGAGGGCCAGATGAAATTAGTCTTGTTATTATTGTGATCCAGCTATACTCAGTCTATAAGGATGAAACTTTTAACCATAAAAAAGGTTTTATGGTGGTTGAGGATACGTCTTTTGAATTTATAAATACAAACTCGAGAAACAATTTAAATTATAATATAATTAGTGAGTAAGATAATAAACAGTCAGATTATTATTTCCCAATAATTTTAGAAACAATTAAATATCTAATACAACTCTGTATTTATGTTTCAATCTAGACGGAAAGCTCTAGTTCACTTATAGAAACAAAGATGGCATGGCGATATGAAATCAACTAATTGGAAAGATCTCTTTATATAATTATTAAGTTGTATTAGTTGTCATTCTTAACCTTGTTAGTCTATTTACAAAATGCAGTTATTTCATTATTATTTAGTTTTGAATAATAATTTCTTAATTTATCAACACAATTGTTGTAATGCTTTGAAACTATTAATCAAATTCAAATATTCTTCACGATTATGGAGATGGCAAAATTATAAATCGTTCGAAATTCGAGATGTATAATGCTTTGATATTATTGTGGTGATTATTTGTTATCAATTTGACAGTATAATATTTCTTCGAATATCCTTTATATAATTTTTCTATTACTGATCAAATAAGAAGTTATTGTTTTTCCTTTATATCTAACGTTCAATAGTTTTTTTTAGGTTATATTAATATCGTTTAAACAGTTTATATAAGGAAAAATTTCACCTTACAGTTCGTAATCACAATTGACTCTTCAGTAAGTATTCTTCTTAATTTACAATTATTTTTCTATTATAATGTAATTTATCAATATCTCAACTAGGATTTTTCCATCAATATAATTCACTGTCATAGATCATTCAAGTTTAAATTCTCCTTCTTATAAATTTCAGTAATTTTCCTTGTTAAGCAATTACAAAGTATTCGTCTCAGTTTCCGATTTTCTTTTATATAATTTAACTTCTTCGTAGATTCTTTTTACTCGATTTTTCTATTAGGATAATTATTTTTACCTCTCTGCTCCAAAAAGTTCATTCTGTAATCAATGTCTATTTTTCTTAGCAATCAGCTATGATTTCTTATTCCTACTAGATTAATATTTTATTTCATTTAGAGATTAAGTGAGGACTTCGCGCACTACTCTTGAACACTTTTAATTTTTCTTATCTAATGATTTGTTTTTTACAAATCAAGAGTGACTGCTCGTTACTCGCGCCATGTCACGTCTCGACTCCGCCCTCTTCTATATATTTTTGCGCTAGACGACAGACACTCTTATACCAAAAATTTCGTCTTTTTCCCCTCCCTGCAATACTATTTTTTTTAATTAGCTAAGAAGTATATTATCTACGGGCAAAGTATGCATACATTTGCCATATAATTCATATATGATCTTCCATTTGCAGCATCAATGATAATTTTCCATGTATTTATTAAAAATATATTCAGTTCTAAAAAATAAAAGTTGTAACTTTTGTAAAAATATTTCTAAAGTTGAACGTTGGTCATGTGTGGTTTCGATATTTCGGAAAGAGAATCAATGTCGCTACCGGTGATTCATTTCTTGCAGGTGTGGTGGTCGATGATTGAGTTTCATCCGCACTGATGCCCTGAATCTGGAATCGGGGCGTTACTCTTGACGTCGTTCCCAACGTCATGCATACGCAAGCCTGTGAATGCTCAATTTGCGAATAGTTCCTAAAAATGATATTCTTGAGCTCCGTTCCTAAAATCATCGAATTGTATCGTCCTCACAACGTCAGTTGACGTAACAACACAAATGTCATTTGCCATTTTGTAACGTCAAATTTATATAAGTTTTTCAAATATGTTATCAATTTCTCCTATAAAAATGAATTCTAAAATCAGTATTATTAAACCCAAATTGAACATTAGTATCCCGAACAACTTATTGAAAGCCAATTTGTTAATTATAAATACTAAAAAATGTATGCCAGAGATGAACGAATTTACCTCAACATATGTTTCGGTAAATAAGAAAACACTATAATTATACATCTATGAAGTAAATAGACATTGCAGAGAATGAAGAGATATTTCAGATAATAATTTCACAAAACTTTTGGTTGTGTTACTAGGAAGAATTTGACATAAAGATTTGGTCATGATAGGAGCTTCATGTAAGTGTTTATTTTTGGATTCAGATGTATGTGCAGGTAAGTTTGCACACAGAAAACATAATTTCTTCAACTCAAAGATTTTGTTTATATTATAAAGTGCGTCACTAGGGCATATGCTGGAACTAGACATAATAATCTAAATAAAGCTTCTTTGTATAATCTCTAAGGGATCTATAAATGTTCTGGAAGCACATCCCCAAGACAATAGGCCATACCTGAGATGGCTTTCCACTAGACCGTGGTACAATATCTGCAAGTATTGACATTATACATCATACAAACGATGCCATATTGGTGACTCTGAAATAATGTCCAGATTGTATAGCTTCTGTAAGCGGGTTTTTGAATCAGCTTTCAAATCTTCGGAGAGTTTTAAGTATTGCTTTGAATAGTCAGGAAAAAAATAGATTTTAATTAGTCACCTTTTGCTTACAAGTTTCGATACGGAGCCCTGAATATGATCACAATTTTAAACTACAACGGCTGATTTTTTGGTTTACCCCAAACATTCTAGCGAGCTATAGCGATACGTTCGAATAAATATAAATCAAACTATGATCAAACAACGCATAGAAATAGTTAAACGTAAATTACGACCAAGAAAGCACGACGCATTCAAATAACCATACACTTTACCGTAACGAATATGTTCATTCTAAATATATTTTCAAAGATGCCACTTCCTCCGTTATAAGTACAGCATTTATATACGACCATCAAATCTGCACAATGAAAGTGATTTAGTAAACTCAAATATATCTTCCCAACGTTGCCAAATTATCAAGATGCTAGCCTGACCGTTAAATATATTTAGCAAATATACATTGGTGTATATTGAAGGATTCCTGGCTATACCGTAAATGTACCGATGCCAATTTGACCGCTAGATCCATATATATATATATATATATATATATATATATATATATATATATATATATACATACATTCCAATACAAATTTTAATCAATGAATGTCATATTTTTAAAATGTTCGTTTTGTTTTGTGGTGTGAGTTGTATTCTATTATGTGATGCATCCTAAAACATCTATAAAATATATTAAATAATCAAATGAACGTTCTGTCGAAGTTTTAACAAAAAATTTTATTTCTGATGAAGGTCATGGAAGACCGAAACGTAAAATAAAAATGTATTAACTACTAGTTAAATGTCTTTAAAAATGGTCCTCAATCCCAAGAATATAAAATAACTATATATATATATATATATATATATATATATATATATTACTACATATACGTGAGTGTAATTATAATATGTATAAATGAAATTTTATTTCACCACGTATAGTCGTAAATTCATAATCTCATTTGGGTCGGGTTCTATCGAAATAAATTATATTCAATTATTTCTATTTAACAAAATGCATTCAATACAGTTCTTTAATTAATATATTTACAAGCATGCATCAAATAAATTTTTTATAATATTTCAATTAATATTGTCATGGACCAAACAACTATTTAATATTTGTACTTTATATCACGTATATATAACAGTGCGCAAACTCAAACGATGTTCGTTTCTCCTCGTTAACGCTTCGAGCTTGTCAAAATAGAACAATACTAGCATTCAACATAGAATGATCGAATTGTATGTTTGTTTGATACAAATGTGTCGTTATTGGAATAAAGGTAAGCTTTCCTTTTTGCAAAATATCAGTAATAATAATAATAATACTATATACAACCTATAACTAATTGAAAATTGATTACTTACAATTGTCTCTGTTGTAATGGCGGCTCAATGATAAATTTAATCACCTTTTTAGATACACGACAAATCTATGTTCCAAGCTTCTTCTTGACAAAATTACTTGATACCAAGGATATTATATGTTAATGGAAATGTTCACTAGTTTTATATGGTATTCCTCAAAATATATTTGGACTTGTCTCCAATATGGGTGTCTTTCCTGATGGATATTTATCACCCAATGATGTCAATGACATGTATACAACGTAAGTTTTGTCATTTTAATAAATATAATTTTCGGTACATTTACTTATACTTTTCAGGAACTTTACTTTTTCTTACGCCCTTTATACGTCTCTATCTTCTTATTTCAAAATCAACAATTTTCTTCTTGATAATACAATTTTATACCTTTGAAATCTCTCCAATTCTTTCATAATATTTTCATTTGTATTTTCTTTCTTGACTTTTTTTTACGAATGCATGAAAAAATGCATCATGCACGCAGCTCTCTGCTGCGACTTGGACTTCAACCAAGTAAAACAACACCTCCTCCAAGAGAGTCTGCTTTGGAACCGCTGGTTAGCATTACATCAAGGCAGCCCCGGTCTCATTTTCTTATACCTGCTCTGCAGCTCTCTTTTGCCTCCCATATTCATCCTTTTCTTTTTGGCTCATTATATCCCTTATCATTTTATTTATAGATTTCCATTTTTGCCTGCTCTCTAACATCTGAGATACAAATGTGTCCACTGTTAAATTGATGCCCACTTCAAAAGACGTCGATGTTCTATGTCGGTTCCATCTTTCGCAATGGAATATTGTGTGTTCCACCGTATCCAAGCTGTTACAGTATTGGCACATGTCGCAGTTGTCGTGACCAAAACGTTTAGCGAATGTATTGAAACATCCGTGTGCCGTTAAAACTTGAGTTAAAAAGTAATCTGTTTCACGGTGTTTACAGCTAATCCAAGCTTCAATATCGGGTATTACTCTTTTCGTCCACTGCGCTTTTGTGGCTTCATTTTTCCACCTATGCTGCCAAATGGATAGGGCTTCAGCTCTGGTAGTTGCCTGTTTTCTAGCCTGAACTTCGTGTCTATTGTTGTATAGATATGTCCTTTCCCAGACCATAAGATCTATAGGTAATGTAGCTGTTACTACTTGCAGCGCAACACATGAAACCGTCCTGTATGCCAATGCTACCCGCAATAGCATCTTTCTTTGGGCTTTTTCCATTCGCTTTCTGTATTTTTTTATTTTTAAAGCCCTGTTCCACACAGGAGCACCATATAGTAATATGTTGTGCATTGCACTACACAACACAGCCCGTCGGCTACTTCTTGGTCCTTCAACATTAGTCATGAGCCTTATTAGTCTAGAGACCTTTTCTTCAGTCTTTTGTGCCGTAACTTCAATATGTTTGCCAAAGCGCATCTTCTCATCGATAGTTATCCCTAAGTATTTTATTGTTTTTGCCGGGGAGACATTTATTCCTTGAAAATTAAAAACTAGTTCTTCCCTGTCTCGTTTACCTCTAAGTATCACTGCTTCGGTTTTATCTGGCTCTAGTGTTAATTTATGTCTTTCCATCCAATTGCTAATATCTTGTAGACACTTATTCGCATTTCGTACTAAGATATGCTTATTTTTGGCTCCTATAAGTAACGCTAGATCATTCGCGAACCCTATGCAGCAAGCGTCATCTGTGAGGTCCAGATCTAGTATATCATCATAGAGAATATTCCATAGGGTCGGTCCTAAAACCGAGCCCTGTGGTACCCCTGCGGTAATTTCTATGGCATCACCTTTTCCGACAGTAATCTTCATATTTTTTAGGTAGCTAGATATAATGTTTATGAGATAGCTAGATATATTTCTCTCTCGTAGTTTCTTCATGATAATGCTATGACGGGCCGAGTTAAACGCGTTTTTAACGTCTACCGTTATTAACACACACCATTTTTGCTTGTATTCTTCCACCATTTCCTTCATGGCCTCCAGAGCTTGTACAGCTGACTTTCCTCTTTGAAACCCATACTGATGCTTATGTAGGCCTCCCTTTTTTTCCAATTCAGCCGTTAACCTATTTCTGATGAGTGTTTCCATAAGTTTGCTGATTGTATTCAGCATATAAAGTGGTCTATACGAATTTGCTAATTCTGGGGGTTTTCCGCCTTTTAGAATTAATATAACTTTAGCCAGTTTCCATTCCTCGGGAAAGACCTGTGACATTAGCACACTATTCATAGTACTCAGAATCAGCTGAGGGAATTTAGAAGCAACCAGTTTGATTGCTTCCGGTGGAATTTTGTCCAATCTAGGGGCCTTTCTGTTCTTCATGCTATTAATGGAGGTCTCAAGTTCCTGGTTCGTGAAGGGGTTTATGTTTGTATCATTCTCTACTATTTCCCAGCTATCAGCCTCAAATGAGAAAAGGTGAGTCACAATTTCTCTTTTCTTATCGGTACTTAAATGATAGGGCACCAATGTATTGAACCTTTTTGCTACGATTTTGTACGCATCTCCCCATATGTTGTTATCCAGATCTTGGCGCAGTTCATTCCAATATTCCTTTTTAACTTCTTTTATAAATTTTCTTAATTCATTCTTTGTTTAGTGTTTTTAAATGAAACTCAAGGTCTCTAGTTAATTCCACAATATAATACAAGTTATTGAAAATTCTAAAAAATTGACAATTGTTTCGATAAATCAATATCATCGTCAGAATGACAGAAGTTACATTTCATTTTATGCCTACCTGATGTTTAGTAGTTATATTTGGCTAGACCAAGAAGTAACCTAACTTGTGATTGGCTTAAAATATGTTTATAGAAAAAAGAAGAAGATGTGATATTACAAATATTGAAGCTTAGACATTATTAGCCCTATGGTGATATCCTGGATATCATTTTTCCAAGTAAGATCAGTATAACTGTGCAATGATATAGAAAACCAGGAAAACTATATCTGCTGATCTTTACAATTATCACTTAAGAAGACAGTTTATTAGTGGAGAATTCCCTAGATTTAACTGTTCATTGACAACTTCATATTGTAGGTTTCTTAAATGTCTTCTAATTTCCAGTTCTTCAAGGAAATCCAGTTCTTGTTCCTTTTCACAAATATGCAGTACTTCTAGTTTTGTGTTAGGTGTCAATTATTGATTGGTGTCAAGTAGATGTTTTGCGTAGTGGGATTTATCTGGTTGTTTTAATCTGTATGCTCGTAAGTGCTCACTGTATCGTATTTCAAAATTTCTAAGGGTCTGACCCAAATAGACAGCATTACATTCTGGACATTTGAGTTTATATATACCTGACTTCTTTAATAGTGGTATTTTTGTTTTTACATTTAACAATTTTGTACTAACGTTACTTTCTGTTTTAAAAGAAATTGTTGTATTCGTTGCTGAAGATATTATCTTTGAAATATTATTAGAAATATTTCCTGCATATGTGATGGTTTTACAAGTTTTAATTTCATCAGCTTGTTTAGGATATATTAGTTGTAATGCCACTTTTTTCTCTTTTTTACTAATTAGCTTATTTATCATATCTAATGGATAACCGTTAGATGTTGCTATTTGTCTAATTGTATTAATCTCTCTATCAAAATTACATTTGTTCATAGGAACTGAAAAAGCTCTATGTATCATTGAATTATATGCTGCTAGTCTGTGTGACACAGGTTGGTTAGAATTGAATGGAATTGTTACATCAGTTTGTGTTGGTTTTCGGTAAATTGAATAATCAAGTACATTATTAACTCTTTGAATTTTTAAATCAAGAAAATTGATTGAGCTATTTTCTTCAATTTCTAATGTAAATTTAATTTTCGGGTGTAAATTATTGAAATGGTTGAAAAATACATCTAATTGTCGTTTTCCTCTTTTGATGGAAAAGCAATATTGCGGAATGTCGTTTTCGCTTATATTATACTGAGCTCTGAAGGACCAATTCTAACCAATGTGACGATAATAAATACTTTTACACGTCGATGAATTGAATGTTTTATTAAAATGATAACCGATGATTACATGCACCTTCACTATATATCTGTATAGTTTTACATTTTTTTTATATTGCGTCACAAATAAGAATATCACAACCGCTTATATAATACAATTGATATCTTTTACTTTCCTATGATTAATTCATGACAAGATGTGTGTTATGTCTCTTTATGCTTTTTTTGTAACTTGACTGTATTTTTCAACCACATCAATAATTTACACCCGAAAATTAAATTTACATTAGAAATTGAAGAAAATAGCTCAATCAATTTTCTTGATTTAAAAATTCAAAGAGTTAATAATGTACTTGATTATTCAATTTACCGAAAACCAACACAAACTGATGTAACAATTGCATTCAATTCTAACCACCCTGTGTCACACAGACAAGCAGCATATAATTCAATGATACATAGAGCTTTTTCAGTTCCTATGAACAAATGTAATTTTGATAGAGAGTTTAATACAATTAGACAAATAGCAACATCTAACGGTTATCCATTAGATATGATAAATAAGCTAATTAGTAAAAAAGAGAAAAAAGTGGCATTACAACTAATATATCCTAAACAAGCTGATGAAATTAAAACTTATAAAACCATCACATATGCAGGAAATATTTCTAATAATATTTCAAAGATAATATCTTCATCAACGAATACAACAATTTCTTTTGAAACAGAAAGTAACGTTAGTACAAAATTGTTAAATGTAAAAACAAAAATACCACTATTAAAGAAGTCAGGTATATATAAACTCAAATGTCCAGAATGTAATGCTGTCTATTTGGGTCAGACCCTTAGAAATTTTGAAATACGATACAGTGAGCACTTACGAGCATACAGATTAAAACAACCAGATAAATCCCACTACGCAAAACATCTACTTGACACCAATCATTCATTGACACCTAACACAAAACTAGAAGTACTGCATATTTGTGAAAAGAAACAAGAACTGGATTTCCTTGAAGAACTGGAAATTAGAAGACATTTAAGAAACCCACAATATGAAGTTGTCAATGAACAGTTGAATCTAGGGAATTCTCCACTAATAAACTGTCTTCTTAAGTGATAATTGTAAAGATCAGCAGATATAGTTTTCCTGGTTTTCTATATCATTGCACAGTTATACTGATCTTAATTGGAAAAATGATATCCAGTATATCACCATAGGGCTAATAATATCTAAGCTTCAATATTTGTAATATCACATCTTCTTCTTTTTTCTATAAACATATATTAAGCCAATCACAAGTTAGGTTACTTCTTGGTCTAGCCAAATATAACTACTAAACATCAGGTAGGCATAAAATGAAATGTAACTTCTGTCATTCTGACGATGATATTGATTTCTCGAAACAATTGTCAATTTTTTAGAATTTTCAATAACTTGTATTATATTGTGGAATTAACTAGAGACCTTGAGTTTCATTTAAAAACACTAATATGAGCATATTCCACGAAGTAAGGGTCGAGACAGTCAATTTCATTCTTTGTTGTTTTATATAGATTTTCTAAGTCCTCTATGCCATCTATTCTTCGTGTTTTTGCTCTAGTCAACTTCCTCCTAAATCTAATGCATTCTGCCCTTTTTTCACCTATTTTTTCATTCCACCAGTATGGGTTATTAATAGTTTTCCTATCAGTATTTGTGCAGTTTTTGTATGCTTGTTGGATCCATTTGCTTAGCGTCTGATAAGTAGGTTCCAAAGTATTTCTGCAGATTAGTCCGATGTTGTTAGTAAAAGCGTCCCAATCTACAGTGGTATTTCCTATATATTTTTTATTTCTTAAGTTTTCATCAATTTCAAAATGTATGAAATTATGTTGTGTCAATGATTCATCCTCCAAGACTTCCCAATTTGCTATTTTCCCTGCAATATTGCTTGTTGAAATTGTCACGTCAATGTAGGATTCACTGTTTCCTCTCACAAATGTAGGTTTTATTATGCACAACCATGTCTAGCTCCGAGATCCATTCCATCCAGTGTTCTCCTTTTTTGTCGGTTTTGGGTGAACCCCACATAGGAGATTTGGCGATTATGTCTCCAAGTACAATGTAATCGGTTTTACTACGCTTAACGTGTCCCATTATTTTCTCTGATTCATTTCTATAATCTCTTAGCATTATATTGGGAGATATGTAGCAACCAATCATTGAAAAGTTTCTCATTTTCACCATTACAAACCCCTCTCCGCTTACATGTTTTACTATGTCCATACCTTTATTTATGATTAATATAGCCACATCCGCCCTCTTGTCTGTAAGCCAATTTTGGCCTTCTACACGCTTTTTGTTCGGTTCACAAACTACTAGTATGTCGACATTCCTTTGCATGGCCGTTACGTATGCCATGTCCTCTGCTGCATAGGCCCTACCCACATTTATTTGTAATATTTTTATTGTCATTATGCTTTATTTCCTCCCCTACCATTTACTGCCTCTCTTGCTTTGGCTTCTATCAGTTTTCTGTATACTGGGCACCTAGTTTGGTCAGCCCTATGTCCTTCTTGTTTGCAAGTTAGGCAAAAACTATTGTTTGTGCAGTCCTTTGCCCTATGGTTTTCTTTGCTACATTTAAGACATATCTTAGACCTATCCTCTCCAGTGCATTCGCTTGTGTGATGCCCGTATTCTAGGCATCTATAGCATCTGGTAGGGTTTACTCGCGGTCGCACCCCACAGGATACCCAGCCGATTCGTATATTCCCTCTTTTTATGAGCTCTCTCGCCAGCACTTTCCTTAATGCGACCGTAGCGTTTTGGCTACCTCTTTGGCTAGGTCGTATCGATAAAACTCTCACCTCGCCTTCGGCATTTAATAATAATAATAATAAGCGTTTCCTACGCTTTTTCGCACTGCTTCCTCGATTTCCTGTTTACTTATGTCACCATCAATATTAGAGATGTAGACTATATCATCACTACTTTTGATACTGACCCGCGTATCGTCATTTTTGCTCTGGATTTCCCTTTTAAAAGCTTCAGCTTTGTCTCTGTCTCCCTGGATTTCCAACATGACATCCCCTTTGGTAGTTTTTTCAATTGATCTGACTTGGATCCCGGCTGCATCGATATCGACACTACTTTTTACTGTACGCAGAATGTCTGCGTATTCTTTACCTCCTGATTTTATACTGATCTTCTCCGTCCTGAATTGTTCCTCACTTCTAAACGATCTATGTGTTTTTTTCCTTTTGGAGTTTTCCATAGCAGTCACTTCTACCTTTATTTCAGTTCCACGGAATACGTATTCCGCACATTTTCTTACGTATAGTATATCCACATTACCCAACGCAATCAGCTTAATTTCCGTAGTATCTGGTTGCAGCTCTTTTTGCAGACTATTTATAGTATCGTACAGTTTGCATATGTCGTTTACTCCCTCTGGTTTTACATCATATGGTAGTAAATATAGAACTCTAGAGACGTCCTTTTTCTTCCCTTTACTCAGTATAATTTCTTTATTTGTTTTAACGTACTCGATCTTACCTTCTGTTTGCTCTTCTTCTATTAACACGGCTACTTCTGGAAAATTATGCAGTATGTCCTCAGTCTCCTTCCCAGTAAACGGGGCTCCTGGTTTTACTATGACAGCCATATCGCCTTTATATTCTTTAATAGTTTCTGATCCTGTAGCTTCTGTATTGACAAAGCAGGTTTTTGGCCATTTATGGTCTATTATTTTAGAAAGTCCCTCCCACCCCGTTTTATTTATCATCTGGGTCTCAATTTCTTCTTTCGTTTTTGCTATTAGCTCAGTTACTTCTCTTTTTATGTCGTCCTCACTAGCTTGCACCGTTACGTCTAGTGTACTATTTCTCGGGGTGATTGTTTCATCCGCCGGTTGCATTGCTGCGGCTGTGGTTTTTTTTTCATCTCCGTTACTGTACTTTTTAAAGTGTCATAACTGTTCTCCAGGATAGCCATTTCTCTATTTAGCATATCTACTATATTTCCGACACCTCTTATTGTACTTTTGATCTCAACTTTAGTTTTGGTACTTTCCCTCACTTGTTTCTTCAGTTTTCTTTGTTAACTTCTGGGGTATGCCTAAAACCGCCGCCATCTCACTATTAATTTCTTCTATACAGACACCTTCTTGTCCGTCTTTCTTCCTTTTCTTTTTCGTTGGAGTTTTTACCTTTATATCCGTAGCCTTTTGTCTTTTGTATATAGGAATGATTTATATCTCTTCATCCTACCATTCCTCGCTATCTACTGCAACAACCGACTTGTTATGTACTTCCCTTGGTGTAGAGAAAATGTCATGTTTTCCATGTATTAAATCACTCTTATTTCCCAGCGGTGTTCTATGTAATGACGAGCGTCGTACACTAGGGTCGATTTCCTTCTCCCACGCATATTTACCAGCATCTTGTTCCAATATCTCTTTTTGAATTTTTTCCCTATCTGCTTTTGTCTGATTTTCCATCTCAGCATTATTTGTTTTATTGTTTAGATTCTCCATTTAACGTCTCACGAGTCGCTAGGGAGTTTCTGTCAATTCCTACAGAGCCCCGCATGTAGGAATAAGGTCTTGCTTCGGTTGGAGACCTCCGCCTACTCTACCATATCCTCGCCATGACTGGTAGGGACCGTTTGCGACCGCTCTTTCGTGGGGCCATTCAGTGCATCGACACGGTCAACATCTTCACTTCCGGATTTTTTTTCGCTGGTTTTCTCCATCGGGACTCTTCTGTCTGGGTTACCATACCATAGCCGAGGGTTCCAGTTTTTCGGCGCCGGAAACTCGCCGCTCGTCCTCCATGTCTGGTCAGGACTTGCCAGTGTGTTCGGATGTAACTTGGGCATGTTGTATCTTCTACTGGTATTTGTTGGTGCTATCACATCGGTATAGATAGCCCCACCAGTGCCCCACTCACCATTTCTGAGCTGTTTTTTAGTTTCACTCCTCTCTTCCCGTCCATGTGGCTCGAGGAGGGAGGAAGTTACTGAGCCACTCCACCAACGACAAGGTCTTACAGCTCCTAGGAGTAGTTTCTTTCTTGACTGAAAATCAAATAAATCGTTTATTCGTAATATAATCTCTATACTTTTTCTTTGAAATTGTTCAATGTTTTAAAATTGTTACTAATCTCCTCTCATTTTCAAAAATCAACAACTAAGTATTTCCTTTTTTTTTCAGTTCCTACTATCTATTTTTATATATACTTTTGATGGATCATTCGTATATTTTCAGCAAATTTCGTATCTTGATTGTCATTGGTCGCTTTCGATTACGTTTTATTTTACATGTCGCGCACTTATCACCAATCACATTCGTTGTAATTACTGTTGTATACCGACTTAAATTAACTTATCTACCTAAACAAATTGCTTAATTCTATTTTCTTTACTATATTATTCGTAACGATACAATAATTTTTTAAATATACTCTGTTGTTCCATTAATATTGACGTTTATGTCAAAATAAATTAACCTTTCTTTTCCTGTTATTTCAAAATGCCATAAATGTTTATACGAGGATCATCTAACATTATATTTACAATATACGAGGATGCTGAATATATATATATATATATATATATATATATAAAAGATGTAGGAATATCGCGTGATATGTTAACAACAACAACAAATATATTCATGGGTAATTCACGCAAAATAAAGGGCTACTGAAATAGAGTGGTAACCGTGGACATGCATGTTTCTGGCTCATTTTGCCTCATCAGCACGGCATAACCAAATAAGGATGTGAAATTTGGGAGCAAAGATGGTCATCGAAACATGGGAAAACACAAAATAACGGATTTCAGCAGGGAAACCAAACGCTCATTTGTGTCTTCAATTGGAAGATCCCGAGTTTTCAGGACATCAACCAACATCGACACGGAGGCGCATATAGCCCCCCGCCATGAACCTTCCGACCCATAGTAAATAACAAAGAAGATGCCTCCGTGTCGATGTTGGTTGATGTCCTGAAAACTCGGGATCTTCCAATTGAAGACACAAATGAGCGTTTGGTTTCCCTGCTGAAATCCGTTATTTTGTGTTTTCCCATGTTTCGATGACCATCTTTGCTCCCAAATTTCACATCCTTATTTGGTTATGCCGTGCTGATGAGGCAAAATGAGCCAGAAACATGCATGTCCACGGTTACCACTCTATTTCAGTAGCCCTTTATTTTGCGTGAATTACCCATGAATATATTTGTTGTTATATATATATATATATATATATATATATATATATATATATATATATATATTATAGTAAATTTTTTAATTTATAATAAGCATACACTTATCATAAACATTCATTTATAAAAAGAACACCCTGTATGTCAAAATAGAAATTATATCAGTCAAAATAAAAGAATATCCTATGACAGTTCAGGGATTTGTTAATATTGTTGCGAATAAAAATTCTTTCATAGTTATGTACAATGATTTCTGAAAATAATAACAAAATTTTAATTTATTATTTATATTGTAACATAGTTACTCTCATCATTTTTACTTATGTACAAAGTTTTATAAAAAGCAACCAATGAAATGTTGATTGATGACACCAATTCAGCAATCAAAATGAATTGTTTGAGTAGACCTGTTTAAGATTTAAACCAATCGAAGGAGAAGGAAACTCTGGTATCCAAGAAGTCAGATTTTGGTTGCTAAGAGGGAGGACTATCAATACATTTTTGAAAAAGAAGAAAGTAGTTGGTGGTTCAGAGCTGAATGGAAGAGATCTCCATATTGAATTTGGTGAGAGATTTTATGAAATATTGACAAAATCATTAACAATATAATTTAAAACTCAAAGAGAAACATACATACAAATGTAAATTGTCCATTTGTATATTTTGCGTGTTCGCAACCAAACATATTTTGAATTATCTACATCTGTAATTACTCAAATACATCCTGCAGTTAACAATGATAACATCAACAGTGTTTCATGTATCCTGTGTGTAGCAGTTTTTGATTTATAGATAAACCTTGTTGGAGTTTTAATGTTTAAATCCCTTAACGACTGTATTGCAGTCCTGACCTGACTACATCAGTTTGAACCCCGAATTTTATTCTTTGCTGAAACAGTGAAGAAAATTATTGAACTGTGGTAAGACACTCTACTTCTTTGTAAATTAGATAGTATTTATTTAGATTTAAGGATTACTTACATACTTGTTAATTGTTCATTCACTATTGTTTCTAAATCATCTTCATTTACTCATCCATAATTGGCTTCGAAATTATATAACTTCCTCAGATTTTGAAATAAAATAACATAACCTAAATTTGCGTTACAACAACAAATAATTGTTATCGTTGCACCAGTCACAAATATTTCTTGTCTGGTATTTCCAAGCCAAATCCCGATTCAAATTTATCATATGTAAATTCACCCATTTTATGTCCGTTTATTATATTTTTATGTGTTAAAATTTATTAAACTGTTCACTAATTTGAGTTCGACGCTTATTTAAATTATCCTTAAAATATTCTGCGGAAAAAAAAGGCCTTACTCAGAACCCTGTTTGTTTACAAGTTAATAATAAAAAGATTTATCATTTTCAATTCAGTATAAAACAGTCCATGCCATCTATTGAGCTATAGCCGAGAGAAGTACTGAAGCAATACCCAGAGTAATATACGAAGTAAATCGAATTATCATATAATAAAAAACTAAATATAATTATTAAATACACAGATTAAAAATGATTAATATAATATATATATATATATATATATATATATATATATATATATATATATATATATATTTGTGCCTGCCCACTTTGTAACAGCTCTAACGATTTCGATGAAACTTTTTAGGATGATAGAGCTCGAAAGATTTTCACGATCGCATCATACCACTATCCCCGAAAAAATCCTTAAGGGGTCCTAATAGCCATCTAAAATTTCGAAATATGGGTATCTCAAGTTTTCTCCAATTCATACGTTTTTGACCTCAGATAGAGAAAAAACACTCTTCATGTTTTTTTTAGCTCTATTCAAAACCTTTCTAATAATTTCTAATATTTGAGATTTTCCTTATAGCCTTGTAGACTTATAGCCAAAATAAGTGTCCCACTATTTGCTTTTTTTTCGTTTTTTCAAGAATTCTCTAATTTATCCGCTTTTAGACCTCAAATAGAGAAAATACACCGTTCTTGTTTTTTTAGCTGTATTCAATGGCTCAGATAGAATATTCCGGGTTTCTGGTGTTCATTTCCTAGCATCAGAATGGAATAGGTCGTTAATCAAAAAATTCTATTTTTAATGCATTTTTATACATTTTTTAGCTATTTTAAATGGAAATAAGTGGGCGGAAATGGTTTTTACTTATTCTTATCTTATTTATTACATTAAAAATAAATCACGCGTCAAACTGTAAACTCTCTAATGTGGAGGGTTACGTGCTCAATTTTATAGTTTATTCTGGCAGGTCAAGACGTTAACCATGCAGAGTTTATAGTAGATTTGTTACTCAAATATTTTTATGGACCTGGACATATTTTATACTGCGATATTTTTTATACTTCCTAAGAACTCATGAAATATTTAATAAGAAAAACAGGATTTGCGGAACTTTGAGGAAAAATCGTAAAACTATATTATTACATTATTTCTCAGAAGCTTTAAAGGGATGAAATAGCAAAGAGTTCCAGGACATGACAGTTGTAAAGTGGGTCGATAAAAGACATGTGCGAATACTGACAACCAATGTAAATCATGATGATTTAGCAATTGATACGGGGAAAGTCGGCGGGGTTGGCTGTCTTTGCTCATTGTTGCACTGCTTGAACTACCACTTGCTGCTTTTGCATGTATGTTAGCTTAGGTTATGGGATGGTGAGCAAATTCAGCTATCGGGTGTCTGCTTCCACGTTAGCACCGCTGGTAATGGGAATAACAAGATCATTTTTGGTGCTGTTATTCTTTGACTGAATGACATCCCAACGGTTTTTTTGAATTAATCCTAAGGTGTGCGTATTCGTGCCGAGGGGATGCATGACAGTAATTCTATCGTCTGTCACTAACGAAACCTTCCTGATACTAGGCGCCCACTCGTCGTAAGTAAGCCTTGTCACGGTAATGCAGGACTCTGCCGTGATGGACAATTTTCCCTAGCTACTCGTGGGACTCTTATGGAAGATGTAACAACTAATGAAAATTGAAAAACTACAGAGGAGATGGAAATCGACCTATCGACTCCTACAGAGCTCCCTGTAACCTAGGGGGGTGCAGCCAGGAAGCGACTCAGTCGTCTCCTCAAGAGTGGGGCACCTCACCAATCTGCCTTGCATCAAATTATAGAGCAGTGGGAGCGGTATCAACCGCAAGAGAGGAAACATTCTCCCTCTGTGGCTGGTGCCACCAAGTGCTTACGCTCTAACGATGGCTCCCCCGAATAGGAGCAAAAAAGCCAAGCTCGGCTGAATCAATGGTAACGGCAGGTGAAACTGACTTAAAAAAGCTCTCTTATGGGCAGGCTGTATCCGGGATCAATGTGGGAATTTTACACCTCGAACATCCGACAGCCTCCATCACCACCAAACAAATGGAATCTCAGTATGCCATTATGGCCGCTGTAGAGGATATTCCTTAAGGTGGTCCACAAGTGCAGTTCCAGAGCTGTTCTTTCCGGCTTGGATGGTTACAGGTCACCTGTATAGATCCAGAGAGTGTTTCATTGTTGACTCGTGTATTCAATTCACTTCAACCATGGGATGGTGCCTCGCTGGAATGAATCTCCAGCGACCAACTCCCAAAGCCATACATCTGTGTGGCTTATATACCTGACGAAGGCAGTCGTAGACTGACTTCTGAACAAGTCCTTACCAAACTGAAGAAAATGAACAACAGTCTGTTGACCTTGGAGTGGACTGTTCTGGACAAGGCAATTACAGACCCCTGTCAAACATGGACTTTCGCCATTGACGATCGATCTATGGCCGCGTTGGAAAGGATCGGCATCAAACCGCACTTGGATTTTGGACAGGTTGTTCTCTGTCCTAAATCCCGGTCCTCCCAACCGGCATCAAAACCGTGTCCCTCGAAGAGATCCGAGAAAAGCCATGTCCCGGGCCGAGTGGAAAACCTCTTGCGGCAGTGAGGAGAACCGACCCTCCTCACAAGAACAGAGGGAGTGTACCGCCGGCACATAGTCGAGGTACCAGCATCCAAAAGGGAGAGCTGGTTTCCCCATAAAGAAGGGGGTAAAGTCTCTTCAAAAGGGACCGGACCTGCTGTCCTGAAATCGAAGATCAGTATGGCATCGACCAAAGGATCAAAACAAGCAGATGGGTCTGCCGTGATGAAATACGATCAAAGCTCGTCAATGACACTAATCATAGCCTCATCCCTAGGAGGAGCACATGGTGGCGTCTTAATTGACCCACCGTGTGGTTTCTCCTGAGGATATGATGAGACACAAATTTGTCTGCGGCTCTCCATACTTGCCACATTCAACTATTTACAGGCAAACTTACAGCATGCCAAGGCCGTTTCTTACATCCAAGGACAGAAAACATAGACCGAGTCACTGGTCTCAGCAATATTCTTGGTGCGGGTGAAATCCAAGGCACGTCTCCTCATTAGGAAAAATATAAATTATTTTTTGCTTACAGGCTTTTGCACTCCTGACGTAGTAGCCATCAAAGTGTCTCTACCGGAGAAGAATGGTATGACAAACATAGTCGCCTGCTCTGCGTACTTCCCAGGGGACATGGATACTTACATCCACTCGCTATACGGCGGCTAATCGACTATAGCAAGAAGAACAGACTCCAGTTAGTCATGGGCTGTGACGCAAATTCAAACCATACATCGTGGGGCAGCACGAATATAAATCATAGAGGTGAGTTACTTTTTGATTATATACTAGGGGAAGGGCTATATGTTATTAATAAGGGTTCCGAACCAACTTTTGTAACTAGAAACAGATTAGAGGTGTAATATTCAACTATCAGCTCAAACTTTCTGAGCAATAAGATACGGCACTGAGCAGTATCTACTGAGCCTTCGTGTTCAGATCACAGACACATTCAATTCCATATTAAAATAGGTACACGGCCAGTAGTGGAATATCGCAACTCAAAAGCTACTGACTGGAGTGGATACAAAAATTCCCTCCAACGGTACATTGAGGACGATTTCACTACTATTAACAGTTGTGATGGGATAGAAACTGCGACGGACGAGTTTCGGGAAGCAGTGATCTCCTCTTATCATGAAAACCGTCCACTTAGGACAAAAAGAGATGATCGCAACTCTACTTGGTGGATCAAAAGCCTAGATAAACGCAGAAAAGAAGTTCGACGACTATTTAACCGAGCTAAGCAGTCAGGCAACTGGGAGCCTTATAGAACTGCTCTAACAACGTACAATGAAGAAAGGCGAATCGGGAATCTTGGAAGAAGTTCTGTAAAAGTATATCTGATATACCTCGCAGTACCAGAATACTTAAGATTCTCTTTAAAGAGTCGATTGCCGAGATAGAGTCGATGAAGCGACCATATGGCACTTTCACGGCCTCTAGAAAAGAAACGTTTAAGCTTTTGATTAAAAACCACTTTCCCGGAAGTTTAACTCTGGATAACAATCTACCTTCCCACTATGAGAGCGCAAGGCGGCCCAAAAAGTACGATTGGGATATCTCCAAGGAAGTTATCACAGCACTGGTGATTGAATGAGCAATCAATTCATTTCTGCCCTTCAAATCTCCCGGTGAGGATGACATATTTCCAGCTCTTCTATAAAACGAATTGGGATCACTTTTATCCATTATCATTAAACTGCATAGAGCTAGTCTGGCGTGGAATTATATACCACTCTGTTGATTGGCGGCTAGTGTAGTGTATATATCGAAAGTGAGCCGCACAGACCCACACCCTAAATCGGTCAGACGAATTAGCCTAACATATTTCCTGCTTAAAAGACTTGAAAGAGTACTGGATTGACACATCAGGCGGGTAGCATTATACAGCTCCCCCCTGAGCATCCACCAGTACGCTTATCTAACTGGCAAATCAACATATTTAGCATTACACAACCTTGTTGGGAAAATCACACAATCCCTTAACAATAAGGAGATTGCAGTAGCCATTTCTCTTGACATCGAAGGAGCATTCGACAATGCACCACCGGCCTCCATTGGTTCAGCTTTGGCTGAAAAGGGCAATAACCCAACGATTACCGGCTGGATGTATGCCATGTTCACTAATAGAACAGCCAGTACATCTTTTTAAGATGAGGCCATTAGCTTTAAGGTGTCCAGGGGCTGCCCGTAAGGTGGAGTGCTATCTCCCCTACTGTGGTCACTCTTGATGGATGCTTGCTTGGTACTCCCGTAGGAAGAGGGGTAGAACTGCAAACGTATGCAGACGACCTTGTCATTCTGGCAAGGATCCAGTCAGGACGGGTTGCATATAATATCCCCCAAAAGACTTTGGACGATGTTAACAGTTGGTGCCAGAGGAAACAGATGTCTGTTAACCCTGGTAAAACTGTAATAGTTCCCTTCACTAGGAGAAGGAATTTGGCGGACCTTCCGCCACTTTCCTATAATGGTGAGGTTATTCCATTTGCAGCGTAAGTAAAATATTTGGAGATCATCCTAGATATAAAACTTACTTTGAACGCTCACTTGGAAAAAGTTATCCATTAGGCCAGACTATCCTTGTGGGCATGTCGCAGGATCTGTGGAAAATCTTGGGGCTTGAGTCCCAAACAAATGCATTGGATATATGAAATAATTGTTGGACCAATGAACACATATGTACCCATCGCTTAGTGGTCAAAAGCTTAACAGAAAACGGCTCAAGCAAAGTTCTCTGGTGTTCAGAGACACGCTTGTGTGGCTATCAATGGTGCTGTCAGTACCACACCGTCACTAGCCATGGAAAGACTCCAGGACCTACCTCCTCTCCTTATACTTCTGGACAAGGAGGCCAGATGGACAGTATATTGAATTGTGCATATTTGAAAGTGCACAAAACAAGCTAATACAGAGCAAAGTAGATTGCTAGCGGACACTGAAAGTCATAGTGTTCTGGGAATAACCTCTGATATAATGCCTCCAACAGTAAACTACAATCTGCCTTATACCGTCCTATTTCCAAATAGAGATGAATAGGTCGTCCGCAAGGATGAACTCTTGAGAGCAGACATCTGTTGGTACACCTATGGTTCAAAGACACCCTCAGGCTCTGGTGCGGGTATATACGAGCGCAGACCTAGGACAGGTATTGCAAACTCTCCAGAATCATATGCAACCGGCTTCGAAAGCACTCAGCTCATAACGTGTAACATCGAAATTAGTTTTAGACTGCCAAAAAAACTCACCTCAATAGTAGAACGCAACAGTGTATAGCTGGTCTGGATCCCTGGCTACTCTGGTAGGGATGGTAATGAGAAGGCGGACTCTATTACAACGGAGGGTGCCGCTCGTGTCTTTGTCGTACCAGTACTACAATTGGCATCGCAACAAGTATTGCCAAACAAATACTGAATATCTGGAAAGCAAGAAGAGTTTTGGACTTTTGGCATCATAATATACCAGAATTGGTTCATTCAAAGGCTTTCATATATACTTCGAATAATGTATTCAAACAAATATTAGGCTATAATTGACATGCCTTTTAACAGGCCACTGTTGTTTGAATCATCACATGCTGTAACTGGGACTATTGGACAAACCGATTTGCCGTCTCTGTTTGGATGATGATGAAACAGCAGAGCATATAATTTGTGTCTGCCCGGCCGCGGCTCGAGTCAGGTATGTGATGTTTGGCAGGGCCTCTCTCTCGCCCTTGGACCTGGAATATCATTCACCGAACAAATTGATCGACTTCGTTAAGAAGCTGAATTTGTTTGGTGAAATATGAATAAGTATGAGCCAGAATCTACTCTTATGAGTCGCAGTGGAGGGACTCACAGACCCACTCACTACAAACCTAACCGAACCTAACAAAACGAGGAAAGTAAAAAGACTATGTAATGGACTATAATGGCGCATAAAAGATGTTGATTTCAGCGATAAGAGAGATCTTATCAGAGCTCATTACGAAAGATTTTTTAATGGTGTAAAAAATTTTAGTGCAATTGTCGTAAATGTATGAGTCATGTTGAATAACCAAAGTCAAAATAATAGACCGTCTATACTCCTAATATGTATCATTCACTTACGATAGGCAAATCTGAAAATAAAAACATGAGATGGATACTATAAAGCTCTAATAAGAACAATGAATAGTCGTAAAACTGATAAAAAAGTCTATATTTACTGTGAAAAATAGGAAGGAAAACTGGCTTGCTGCTTGAATTGTTTCAACAAAGCGCATTAGAAACCAAATACTGATCACTGCGATATTCACAAGTTTTCTTTTTATTGTAAAATATTACAGAAATTGCATTCACTTTTTCTTATAAATAAAAATACCAATTTGTAAGTTAGATTAATACTGAAATTAACTGTCTCGACCCTTACTTCGTGGAATCTGCTCATAATAGTGTTTTAAATGAAACTCACGGTTTCTAGTTAATTCCACAATATAATAAAAGTTATTGAAAATTCTAAAAAATTGACAATTGTTTCGATTAATCAATATAATCGTCAGAATGACAGAAGTTACATTTCCTTTGATGCCTACCTGATGTTAGTAGTTATTTTTGGCTGGACCAAGAAGTGACCTAACTTGTGATTGACCTAATATATGTTTATAGAAAAAAGAAGAAGATGTGATATTACAAATATTAAAGCTTAAATATTATTAGCCCTATGGTGATATCCTGGATATCATTTTTCCAATTAAGATCAGTATAACTGTGCAATGATATAGAAAACCAGAAAAACTATATCTGCTGATCTTTACAATTATCACTTAAGAAGACAGTTTATTAGTGGAGAACTCCCTAGATTTAACTGTTCATTGAAAACTTCATATTGTGGATTTCTTAAATGTCTTCTAATTTCCAATTCTTTAAGGAAATCCAGTTCTTGTTTCTTTTCACAAATATGCAGCACTTCTAGTTTTATGTTAGGTGTCAATGAATGATTGGTATCAAGTAGATGTTTTGAGTAGTGGAATTCATCTGGTTGTTTTAATCTGTATGCTCGTAAGTGTTCACTGTATCGGATTTCGAAATTCCTGAGGGTCTGACCCAAATAGACAGCATTACATTCTGGACATTTGAGTTTATATATACCTGACTTCTTTAATAGTGGTATTGTTGTTTTTACATTTAACAATTTTGTACTAACGTTACTTTCTGTTTTAAAAGAAACTGTTGTATTAGTTGCTGAAGATATTATCTTTGAAATATTATTAGAAATATTTCCTGCATATGAGATGATTTATAAGTTTTTATTTCATTAGCTTGTTAAGGAAATATTAGTTGTTATGCCACTTTTTCCTCTTTTTTACTAATTATCTTATTTATCATATCTAATGGGTAACCGTTGGATGTTGCTATTTGTCTAATTGTATTAATCTCTCTATCAAAATTACATTTGTTCATAGGAACTGAAAAAGCTCTATGTATCATTGAGTTATATGCCGATGGTCTGTGTGACATAGGGTGATTGGAATTGAATGGAATTGTCACATCAGTCTGTGTTGGTTTTCGGTAAATTGAATAATCAAGTACATTATTAACTCTTTGAATTTTTAAATCAAGAAAATTGATTGAGCTATTTCCTTCAATTTCTAATGTAAATTTAATTTTTGGGTGTAAATTATTGATGTGGTTGAAAAATACACATAATTGTCGTTCACTACCCATAAAACAAGCTAATATGTCATCTACATATCTATACCAAAATATAATATTTTTCGAAATATTACTTTCAAAGATCTTTCTTTCTAAATTGTCCATAAAAATGTTTGCTAAAATAGGTGATATAGGGCTTCCCATTGGTAAATCTTCATTTTGAATATATATCTTATTGTCAAAAGTGAAATAATTCTGATTAATGCATACATCAAATAAATTAAGTATATCTGATATTATTCCTGGATTAATATTTTTGTCTTCTAGTAATTTTCTTACAAGTATTAGACATTCTTTAGGAGGAATTTTGGTGAACATATTAGTTAAATCGAACGAAATGAGTTTATAGTTATCTTGCAAGTGGATTGCTTTCACCTTTTTGATTATTTGTATTGAATTTCTAATTGAGTACTGAGATTCATATCCGT
This sequence comes from Galeruca laticollis, assembly GCA_963921935.1. NCBI lineage: Eukaryota > Metazoa > Arthropoda > Insecta > Coleoptera > Chrysomelidae > Galeruca > Galeruca laticollis. The sequence goes on along the minus strand of OY998178.1, from coordinate 86,259,256 downwards.
AACTATTTAGTATATTGTTGAGCTTCTTTGCCAAGATATTATTAGGAGCATTAACATAAGAAACTACAGGTATAATTGGTTTCGTTATTTTATGTAAATTAACGGTACCATATAATTGTGGATAATGAGGATTCTTATGTATGATAGACCTCTTTTCGTAATCTCCTAAAAGATAATTTGAGTTATTAACAATATCCCTTACATTATTAGAAAACTTTTTTGTTGGGTCTGCTTTAAGAACTTTTACATCGCTAGATTCTATAAAGTTATATATTTTGGAATTGTAATTTTCAGTCGTCAAAATGACAGTTGTGTTCCCCTTATCAGATTTTGTAACTGTTAGGTTATTATCTTCTATCTTCTTTTTTATTGCATTTAAAACTGTAATGTCATTTTTTGTTTGACGTTTGACTTTTGAAGGTTCAATATTTTTGATTAAATTGGCAATTTTTAATTTCTCATGTAGAAAATTATTTGAATTAGATTTTAAAGCTATTTCTGACTCTGTAGCTATAATTTGTTTAATATTATTCATGAATTTTGGTGGTATGCTGTACTTTAAACCTTTATTTAAAAATTCTGTCTGAGTCTGAAAGGTTTTCAAATCGTGGTGCAAAGTGTGTTGGTATGTAGGTACTTACAGTTTCATGATGTTTTGTGTATTGAATTTTGTGTTGTGTGTGTTCAAGATTCTGTAGCTACTCTTCTTGTTTCTTAAATTTCTTATGCTTCATCGTGCTAACACTTTCTCTAATTTTGTCATCCAAACAGTCAAATTCTACTGGATGTAATTGGAATGTGAGTTCTGAATGTACAACTTTTATGTAGTTGTCTAAGGAGTCTCTAACTTTGAACCATTTCTTACATTCTTCTTTTATCCAAACTCGTTGAGCACATTTTATAGCTTTTTGTGCTTGTGGTGTTTTAGTGTGACATTCTATATTCACATAGTTTGGTATTACCTTTCTCCTAAGGCATTCTTGGTTAAACCAAATGTTTTGTGATGTTTTGTAACGTTTTTGTAGCAACTTCTGGTACAGTCGGTTCAAATCTTCTCTCGAAGATTTTTAATGGAATTAACTGTCTCGACCCTTACTTCGTGTAATCTGCTCATAATAGTGTTTTAAATGACACTAACGGTTTCTAGTTAATTCCACAATATAATAAAAGTTATTGAAAATTCTAAAAAGTTGACAATTATTTCGATAAATCAATATCATCGTCAGAATGACAGAAGTTACATTTCAGTTGATGCCTACCTGATGTTAGTAGTTATTTTTGGCTAGACCAAAAAGTGACCTAACTGGTGATTGACTCAATATATGTTTATAGAAAAAAGAAGAAGATGTGATATTACAAATATTGAAGCTTAGATATTATTAGCCCTATGGTGATATCTAAGCTTCAATATTTGTAATATCACATCTTTTTCTTTTTTCTTTAAACATATATTAAGTCAATCACAAGCTAGGTCACTTCTTGGTCTAGCCAAAAATAACTACTAACATAACACAAAAAGTGACCTAGCTTGTGATTGACTTAATATATGTTTAAAGAAAAAAGAAAAAGATGTGATATTACAAATATTGAAGCTTAGATATCACCATAGGGCTAATAATATCTAAGCTTCAATATTTGTAATATCACATCTTCTTCTTTTTTCTATAAACATATATTGAGTCAATCACCAGTTAGGTCACTTTTTGGTCTAGCCAAAAATAACTACTAACATCAGGTAGGCATCAAATGAAATGTAACTTCTGTCATTCTGACGATGATATTGATTTATCGAAACAGTTGTCAATTTTTTAGAATTTTCAATAACTTAATTATTTTAATTATTAATCCCGGAATAATATCAGATATACTTAATTTATTTATTTATGCATCAATCAGAATTATTTCACTTTTGACAATAAGATATATATTCAAAATGAAGGTTTACCAATGGGAAGCCCTATATCACCTATTTTAGCAAACATTTTTATGGACAATTTAGAAAGAAAGATCTTTGAAAGTAATATTTCTAAAAATATTTTATTTTGGTATAGATATGTATATGACATATTAGCTTGTTTTATACGACAATTAGATGTATTTTTTAACCACATCAATTATTTACACCCAAAAATTAAATTTACATTAGAAATTGAAGAAAATAACTCAATCAATTTTTTTGATTTAAAAATTCAAAGAGTTAATAATGTACTTGATTATTCAATTTACCGAAAACCAACACAGACTGATGTGACAATTCCATTCAATTCCAATCACCCTATGTCACACAGACTAGCGGCATATAATTCAATGAGACATAGAGCTTTTTCAGTTCCTATGAACAAATGTAATTTTGATAGGGAGATTAATACAATTAGACAAATAGCAACATCCAACGGTTATCCATTAGATTTGATAAATAAGCTAATTAGTAAAAAAGAGGAAAAAGTGGCATTACAACTAATATTTCCTAAACACGCTGATGAAATAAAAACTTATACAACCATCACATATGCAGGAAATATATCTAATAATATTTCAATGATAATATATTCAGCAACGAATACAACAGTTCCCTTCAAAACAGAAAGTAACGTTAGTACAAAATTGTTAAATGTAAAAACAAAAATACCACTATTAAGGAAGCCTGGTATATATAAACTCAAATGTCCAGAATGTAATGCTGTCTATTTGGGTCAGACTCTCAGGAATTCTGAAATCCGATACAGTGAACACTTACGAGCATACAGATTAAAACAACCAGATGAATCCCACTATGCAAAACATCTACTTGATACCAATCATTCATTGACACCTAACACAAAACTAGAAGTGCTGCATATTTGTGAACAGTTAAATCTAGGGAGTTCTCCACTAATAAACTGTCTTCTTAAGTGATAATTGTAAAGATAAGCAGATATAGTTTTCCTGGTTTTCCATATCATTGCACAGTTATACTGATCTTAATTGGAAAAATGATATCCGGCATATCACCATAGGGCTAATAATATCTAAGCTTCAATATTTGTAATATCACATCTTCTTCTTTTTTCTATAAACATATATTAAGACAATCACAAGTTAGGTCACTTCTTGGACTAGCCAAAAATAACTACTAACATCAGGTAGGCATCAAATGAAATGTAACTTCTGTCATTCTGATGATGATAGCGATTTATCGAAACAATAGTAAATTTTTTAGAATTTTCAATAACTTTTATTGTATTGTGGAATTAACTAGAAACCGTCAGTCTCATTTAAAACTCTATTAGATTAATACTGGTATATTTTGTTATTAAACGCAATTTTTTTGATAACATTATGAGTTTTTCTGTATAAACAGGAAAGAAAAAACTTATTGGTGATCACGAGACACATACGGCCCGAAACGAACATCACGCTAACTTAACACGAGTCAAATGTGTCCCGTAACGCACAAAAGACGATAGTACAAATTTCTTAAAAGCAGTGAACGTGTTAATTGTACCAGTTATGATGCCACCAAATTTATAAAATACTCCCTAATTTAAAATTTCGAGGAGGTGCTAAAGAGGGGGTAATATTTCCATACTATAAATTGTCAAATTAAGAACAGAAATCGTCTTCTTCCATTTTTTACCAATAGTACATTATAACGGTAAAAATGAGTTCATTCCTTAAACATGGGCCGCAGTGTATAATTGTTGAAGCATTTACCAAGCAGAAAATACCAAACATGTAACTGAATTTGGATATTATAGAAATTTATAGAAAACTCTTTTCCCAGATTAATCGAAAACGAATGATACAATTCCACTTCGATCATTTATTTATTAACGAAAGTTAAGTGGAGTTCAGTACAAATGTGAATAGTTCAATCATCCATTGAACCGAATTTTCTTACGTATTTTTCAAATAAAAAGTGATTGAATCTATTTTCCCTTACCAAAAGCAGGTTCACTCGATTCGCTTCGGAAAATTCAGAGACTACAAAGTATATTCCATATCTCATCGATTTCCTATCCAGATGTAAAATAGGACTCTTGAGGATATTCTCGATATTGAAGATTATCCTGTTAGAATTTCCGTACCGTTTCCATGATTTTATAGCGTTCCGTTCAAATATATCGCGAAGGAGAATAAAAAAGGTTGTTTCTAACAACTGGGTTCATTGTTATTCCAACTATGTGTATTCATCATCGTATCACATACTTTCCTTTAATTTTACCAGTTACGTACATTGTTCATTTAGGAATATTTCTACAACAATCGTGGAAGTTGTGTTGAATTTAGTGAAGACCAAATTTCATTGAAGGAATTACAATTTCAGAGTAGTAGAAGAACCGCTGCTTTCAAGGATACTGAAAAAACTATATACTTTGTTGATTAAAAACACAGCTTGGAGAACTGAGAACTAAAAACAAACCACACTGGGGATACGTTTATTTAAAAATTTCAGAAAACTTTGTGATGTAAAATGAAACTCAGCTACAATTTAGTTTGACATTCAGAACATGAACATTCCGTGATTTAATGTTGAAAAATTGTTAGCACCGTGAGCAATGTAATTTTCGCAGGACCATCAAAGTCAAAGTATGAAATACATATTTTATGAAGTTGTTCAATTAGAATAAACATTGTATTTCATCAGATTACAAAAAAGGCAAAAAGGTACAAAATGTCGAACAAAACGTTAATTCTCAATTAAATTTCAAGCATGTAAGTATAGCATGCTACATTAAAAACGCACGCATACTACACCAGAGACTAGTTTCTAATACTCCAAACATCCCACAAAATAATATAGGCAACAGAAAAAACGTCAACAAAGACTATTACTGCTAAATTGCAGTCGACTCGTAAAGGAGAACATACACTACAACTAGCGACACAGAATAAATGGTAGATTTGGATGCGGCGGTCAAAAATATCAGAGAACAAATCTTTAGAACTCGCACTGACATAAATTTTTTTATAGAAGCTAGCGAATCTAGACTCCTATTGACAATAGAACAACTCAAAAGCACGGTAACAAAACTTGAAACAGAAAACCTCGAACTCAAAGGAGAAGTAGAACTCCTCAAAAGGACACAAAACAAAGAAAAACATTGTGATATTTGGGTTAAAAAAAACGAGAAGAGGTCACGGCGGAAAACCTGTGTAAGTATCTCAAGGACTTGCTTGGTATTGCACTGAGAGAAAACGCATTAACCATAATATAAAACTTGTATTATCTTTATACAAAAGGGATAAACTATTTGTGACAAATCAACTATTATTTTGTGGTTAGAAAACGTGTTTTTCTGGAAACTAAGTTTGGATTGTTTAACGATTAAACATGTTTGTATATTGGTTATACAACTAGTTATATATGCACTCAAATTCACTTGAATAACTATTATTCTCATTATATATAGCTAGATAGCAAGATATAACCTTATTACAATTGTTAATTGAATATTATAAAATTTGTGTATACAATTTTGTTGAATTTACTTGATTGAAGACTAGCCATCATATTATTTTTGTATAGATATTATATTACTTTTGTATGACTATTATATTATTTTTTCATGGCCAATATATTATTTTTATATTGTCGTTACAATATTTTTAGATAGGCATTATATGATTGCTGACTTCGGTCTTCCATTGTTTTGATTGTTTTATATATTCTACACCACGTTTCAATCGAAATGAATCTTCGATTTTCTTCAGGTGAGAACAGATTTGACCTGAAGATCATTCATATTGATTGAAACGTTATGTAGAATAAAACAAGCATAAAGCTCTATTGTCTACACAACTTCAAACAATAGGTATTTTCTTCGCTATCATCCAAAGTAGCAGGTCTTAAAAAGCACCAAATCTAGTTCCAATTTTGTTCGTTCATGAGCCTTTGAGATATTAGTGAAATTTTAATATTTTATGCTCAAAAATTTCATTTTATTTAATACTAGAGTATTATTATAGAAATTTTACCACCATATAACTGTATGCATAACCACTTTGTTAACAAATGGATAAGGATAAAAAAGAAAATAGTTTTTACGGTTATACTTATTTCATTCGTCACAAACAAACAAATAAACAAAACTATATTCTTCATAAACAAACAAATAAAAAAAATGTATTCTTCACAAACAGATATCAAATGAACGGAAATGTACCCTTCATTGTAAGGATTGTATTAATATTCAAACAATATACTTTCTGTTGGACTGCGCAACAGGTGAGAGTGTTTTGTGATAACAAAGTCGTGACGAAGGACTATATTTTTTTGTGTACTATCTGTTAACTAATAAGTCATTAAATGATTATCAAATGTGCAAAATATTTTATAGTATATAAAAGAAACATCAGACAAGGTACTATTTAAAATAATTTTATATATTTCACTTTTACTGTAGGTTCAACCAGTATTATATTTCCTGGTTCGTATGTACTATTATGAATATCTATTTTTTCTACTAGAATTATAGAATCTTCAAAATCAAAATTTACATAAGATACCAAAAATAAGTTTTTTAGATCTGAATACTCTTTATCATGGCTAAATATCGTAACACTTCTGTGGATTTCAATTTCATTTAAGAAACCTTTTTGCAAAATAAATCTGTTAGAAAGCATTAACTGATGTTTGATAGCCAAAGTTCTAGTTATACTAACTCTGGAAGCTACCACAGTAGCTGGTAGTTTGGATTTTCTATGCTTTGCTTCATATCTAAAAGCGGAAAAGTTCATTTGCAAAAATATGATATTAATTTTTCATCGCAACACTTAAACAATATTTTCTTTGTATACTGAAAGGAGTCAAAAGTAATTCTGTCTTCACATTTAGTAGGAACATCGATTAATGTCTGTCTTTGTTCAAGAACTTCGATAACAATTGGAGATTGCTTATTGACATTTTCAATAATTTATTTACCTGTATTAACTACATGACTGTCTAAATGTTTTAAATATGAATTTAGATTAGGGAAATGTCTGTGACATTTAATTTCAGCACATATAAACTTAGTTTGATTGGTACATCTATGAATTATTTTCAAATTAACAACAAAATACATTTTTTTCATACGTTTTTAAACAAAATCCACAAATAGTCATTTCTTATTTATTTGAAAAAGATGACTTTATCTTTAGTGTGTGAAAATTAACAAATCTTTCAAATGTGGAAAATGAAAATAACAATTAGTTTCTCTTAGATTATTAACTTCACACTTACATAATTTTTTTAAGATCTGATATAAGGGCACTTACACAAGAACTTGATGGAGAATGTTTCATTTCAAAAATCACTTCTTCAATAAGTTGCCAGATATGTTGACACTCGGGAGGGTAGTCAATATCTAACGCATGAAACGTTTTGTAAATGATCTCTAAGGTTCTTATTATAGAATCAAATGTGTATACAACGTCATTGATTACCGCCAGATATGTTGACACGTTGTTCAAAGGTCCACAAATAACTCCAAAAGGTTGAAGTGTGTGACTGCAGTTAGTCAATTTCTCCAATCTCTCAGCCTTTTTCTGTTGAAGTTCCTCGAAGTTCTATAGAAAAATTTGAATTTATTACACATTTTGTTTCTAAAACAGCTGATTACAATCTGAAAATCACATTTTATCATTTCGGGTTGCTGTAGTAACTGTTGAGAATCGAGAAAAACGGCTTACAGGCCCCTATCCTAACTTTTATGGATGTAGACAGTGGTACCTATACAAAAATATTTGGTAGAGGCTGATGAATAATTTTAATTTTTGATCACCCTATATCAAATATTTTTATACGCCACTGTAATACCTGTCTATCTTATAAACTCACACATTTTAAACGTGATTATTGACTAAACGAAATAAGTTAAAAATGTACGGTTTCAAGTTAAGATAAGCTTTTTCCCCATCAAACAAAAAAAATTCCGGTTATATGGAATGATGGAAAAAAATGGCTACTTTCAACTAAAAATCACTCGACTTATTGAAACACCCTGTATATTTTTACACCATTCGAAAACTGTGCTCTTTAGCTTTTCAAAAATGTTAACATTTAATTTTTAAAAATAAAAAAGATACTCTAATTTTTGTAAGGGGTTGCATTCTCATTTTCTTTATTTTTAACTTTTTTGTCATTTGTACACTGAAATAAGTAGAAGTTACGAAAAAGTTAGTTATTTCAGTGTATAAATGGTAATAAATTGAAACTGCAGAAAAAAGATTGAAAATCTAAGGGATATTGAAAATATAGAAAATGCACGCACTCACAAAAACTCGGTATGCTTTATTAGTAAAAAATAAATTACACATATTAACATTTTTAAAAACATAAAGAACTCAGCTTTCGAATGGTGCAAAAAATAGAAAGGGCCACCCTTTTAAATAAATCAAGTAATTTTCCTCGCCCCATATAGATGTGAATTTTTTAATGAGTGGGTAAAAACTTTTCTAAATTTGAAACGTATTGGTTGAAACCGCACATTTTTATCTTATTGCGTTTAGTAAATAATCATGTTTAAAATGTGTCAGTCTTAAAAGTTCAGATAGGCGATAGCCGTTTTTTTCTATTCTCAAGCGTGCTATTGCAGCAATAAAAAAAAATTAAAATTTGTTTTTTAGGTGGATATAGATCCCTTATTTATAACTTTTTTTGGGAGAACCTGTATAATCGAATTTTAACATGCTCTCCAATAACAAATTGTTAAAAAATTAGTAAAATAAGTAACAGTTGCATTGGACGAAAATATCCTATTTTAGTGATATATATCTCTGTGCATGGCTTCCTATGATGGCTTCATACATTGCAATTTTAATAATACTTACAACCCTTATATCTAAAAGCATCAAATAACTGGTAATTTTTGAGAAATCATGTGTGAGTGGTAGGTATTGCGGAATATCAAAAGCAAACTATGAATCAATTTATATTTTATAACTTCCCATACATATTCGGGCCGGCGATATAAGAGGGAACAAAAATCTCCCGCCAACTAGCATGGACGCCACACAACGACCTAACACACGCTTTAGTGTTTTAATAATAAACGATGGTTTTTGCTAAATATTAACAAATATAATTAAATAGGTAAGTATTCATTTTTATATGATATCACACTATTTACAAACCATAAAAATAAAATAAGCTGCTAAAAGCTAAACATGGTCACTTGTCGCTTCCAAACATCTAAACAATAAATGAATAAAGAGGAACTTGTCCAATCTGTGCTTGTCCATTGGTATAATCTCTCTCTCTCTTTGCTAATGGCTAATTGGTGCGTATTAGCGGTAATTTTAAAACTAAGACAATAGATATTTCGTACGTATATAACTGAAATTGGTTTTTATACAACAAGTCGGATATTTATTATACAACTAACCATATAAAGGCGGTATTATTGTGTTAAAAAACTGGTATAGTAACCCGTATATAATTTTTGTATTTTGATTATTAAATTTGTGGCAAACTTGTGAAAATATAAGGAGTATACGATAATTTTATACAACTTGATTCGGGTAGGTAACTACTGAAAAAAATTGTATAGCAGTTATACACCCTTACTTAGAATAACATTTGTTTTTGCTGCAATATAATTGTATTTTATCAATATTATAATATTAATTTGTGGTTATATATCTTGGGTCAGAATAAAAGTTGTATTGGGTGATTTTCCTCAGTGTGGGCTAAAAGATAGCGACTTTGGGGAATATTGGGTAAAACGGAAAACTGTCCAATTAGGATTGGATTCAACTCACACCCCAAGAAGAGAGAAGTCTTGAAAAACTGTAATAAGCTGAAAGGTAAAAATATATCAATAGCCAACGACTTAACTATCAGGCAAAGAAAGAAATTTTAAATATTGAGGAAGCATCTCCTCCACGTTAGGCAAGAACGGATATATAAGGAATGTTACATAAAAGGTAACAAACTCTTTGTTGACGGAACTGCTTACGAAATTGAAGACCTTGAAAGACAAGAGCTTGTAACCTAAACACAACAGTGCACCTCCCACTCCTACAGCCGTGAGACAACTCCCCAACACCCCGGAGAGTTTCAAAACAAGGAAACCAGTGATTCCAGCACAGGAACTAATACAGGGAAAGCCAAGAACACGGTCAGTCAACAAAATTTATACGCAGTAACGACACCTAGACAGTAGTAAGACTTTTATCTTTGATTCATTTGTTTATTAAATGGCCCTAATTAAATTAAATTTTTAATGTTATGTCTATCCAAATTGTTGTTGAAGTCTTTTTATGTATGAGATAATGAAAAAGTAAACACTATTGTAGCTCGGTGGAACTAAAATGGATCAATAATAAAATTCGGAATATGGATCCATATATACGCGATTTTGATAGCAATGATGTAGAAACCTTCACACTGACCAGTGTGAAAGACTTGCTAATGATAAATGAAAGTAATCATAATTTCAAGTTGTTGAATCAAAATATACATTCAATTAGTGCGAATCTTGATGAGTTCAAAATATTTCTTAGTCTTTTGGATAAAAATGTAGATTGTATAGTTCTAACAGAAACTTGGCAGATTGCTGATACAAGCATATTTGAGATCGATGGATATAATCTAATATACAATAAAGGTGATCTAAATCAAAATGACGGTGTTGTTGTGTACCTGAGATCTCATTTCTCATATGAGCAGTCAGTTGTACTAATTAATGGTATTAAAGTGCTGAATATCAAAATAAATTTAGATCAACAAAATAATATGTCACAGCCATGTACAGATCGCCATCCACTGATCCTAAAGAATTTATAGTTTGTCTGCAAAATTAATTTGAAGAGAATGGGAGTAATACCGAAAACTTCCATATTTTAACGGGAGATGTTAATTTAGATCTATTGAAGAATAACGATACTATTTCTGAATACGTAAATACGCTAAATGAGTTTGGCTACAACTCAACAATTATTAGTATCACTAGAGTTCGGGACAACACGATAACTTGTATAGACCACATATTTATTAAGGCAAAATTCAATATACTTGAGAAAATTTTGTCTATGGTCCTAGAAACGAATATTACTGATCATTATTCGACACTACTACAAATAGTTTCCGATATACCTAAACAAGACAAAAAAAAGATGTCAACTAGCACACAATATGTTGATCAGGGTAAACTGAAATCTCTACTTGAGAGAGCATCTTGGGCTGCCATTTACTTTGCTGAAAATCCTGATTCTAGTCCATCATTCAGTACCTCTTACCCATTGGATGCCAACACTTCCTCCAGAATCTCCCCTTTCCTGTCCGTTTTCTTCTCTCCCCCCCCCCCCTTCCAACCATACAGTATCCTTAGCATTGAAATCCCCTGTCACCATTCTCCTCGTGACCCTCCTTTTCCCCTTTTATATGTCATTTTTCTCTCATATTCTTCCAGACTGACATTTTGGCTTATATACATATTGTACTCTACCATGTCTCCCATTTGCACTACTACCCATCCATTTCCCTTCCTCACATTATTCACCCTCATCCACTCTCTCACCATTCTTATACCTGCACCTTCTGTCTCGTCCATAATCCATACTTGCTTTTCCACATACATTTACCTCAGATCCACGCACCACATCCACTTCCCTCCAAAAAATCACATCATCCAATAGCCTGCATTTCCCAATGTATCTGTGTCAGCCTCCATCCATTCCCTACATTTCTTCTTCTCGCGCCCTGATCACTCCTTCTTCCTGTTTGGCCAGTCTCGTCCTCTATGAAGGGCCCAGAGTGTCCTTTCCATTTTCCCTCTTCTTTTCCATCGTCTTCATCTACTCTCTTCCTTCTCCTACTACGCTTGATCTCCCCTGGCTTGTTTCCCCTTTCCCCAAATACCCTACAAAGGAAGGCCAGCCGACAGTCTATGATCATGTAACCCTAGCCCTTACATAGCCAGCACTCATCCTTCTCCTTAACCCCCTTCACCTTACATCCTGTTACGTTGTGTCCCTTTTCTCCACATCCAAAAACATCTGCCCTCCTGTCTACTCTCTATAATAGTTACCCTATTCCACCCCCATCCCCATTTCTCAGCAAGGCTTCTACTTTTTCTCATGCCGTCCTTACCCCCACCACTTTCATCCCGTTCCTCTCCCTTACCACCTTGATCACATTTGTCCCTTTCCCAATACACCTCTCTACTTCATTCCTCACTCCTTCATCTTCCTCGAGGTAGTTACATCTAAGAATAGTTTAAATGTTGACAAAGGACCTATTCTTTACAGTCCTTACTTTGTAGTTATTAGATAAAATTTAAATGTGAAACTTTTCCTGCTAAACTATGTTTTCCCGCTGGAATTATTTCATACGAGCGGTGAGTAGGGCAAAACTAGATAACTTTTAGTTCATCTTCCTTCCCTCTGAATCCTTTCAGCAGTTGTGCAAATTAGCAGAAATTCATCGAACAAGTAAAAAAAGTCATATTTTGGATTTTTACGTGGAATTATGAATATCTCATTTTCGTTAGTTTTACATTTTAAAGGACATGCAAATCTAAACGTACTACCGATATAGAAATCCGTATCACTAACAATGTATCCATCTATCTACATCTATAAACAATTAAAATATTGGGGTTTAAATTGCATTAGAAAATTTATCTCTGTAATTACTAGAGGGAAATCACAAAGCAATATCATTTTACCTGGAATACTGCTACTTCACTTTCGTATAAAATCAACTTTAATGTATATTGCAGAATGTGAAATGGGTTTTCGTATTTTATATGCATAGAGGAAATTCAAAATTGCTTTCATTAGTCAAAACTGGGTACATCTTTCACAGCTTATTCCAATCAGATTTTAGCAATTCCTACAATTCTGAATAATTTCATACCGCGCGTTATGTTGTGCATAACGCAAAACAGCGAAATAAATAAATTAGAAGCACCAATAATGAATTTATCCAAGAGTACTGTTAATAGACTTTCTTTATTCGCAAGTATGAGTAACAAAGTTTTATTACCCTTATAAATGGAACTAACTGTTCCTAACTAATTCCACGATATAATAAGAAAATCATAAAAATTCTAAAAAAATTTGCAATTGTTTCGATATCTTAAAATATTATAGTCAGAATGACAGGAGTTATATTTGATGTGAAGCCTACCTGATATTTAGTACTTTCTATAAATGAAACTAACTGGTTGTAAATAATTCCATTTTAAAAAAGTAACATGAGTAAATTCCACATAGTATCGATTAAAACAGTAAATAGCCCAAAACTTGGGGAAAGTCTTATACATTTTTTTCTTGCCAAATGGTTCTTTACATCAGCTTAAAATTAGTTGGAGAATAAATATGTATTCGTAAGAGTTTCATGTAAATAAATTTCAGTTAATAAATTGAGAATTATGTGGAAGAATATTTTTTGTATCATTTGAAAATAGAAAAAGCTGGACAAATTTAATAAACTACATGGTATTTTACGTGATTTTTAGAGTCACTTGAGACCTGTACATGGCGCAAAGATTTTACTGACATCCATAGATGGCAGTTTTGGTAGGATTTCAATTATTTATGAAGTTTAATCTTTCAATTCGCTCGATTGTTCATTTAATGATTCTTTTTTTCTACATGTGACAAGAATATACTCCTTAATCGAAAAGAGTAGTAGTCATTATTATAAAACCAATATTTAAAAAGGCAAGGAAATCTGAACTATATCAGAATAATGGATTTATTACTCACTTCCAAAGCAATTAACAAAAACGAACATGGATATTTATACATTCACTACACAGGTAGACAACAGTAGATAAAAATTATTTCTATTCAATAATAAAAGAGTATAATAAATTACCGAATTATATAAAGCAAACAAAAATTTTTGATTAATATAAAAATATTATACATGATATTCTCATAAAACTGCAACCACACCTGGTATTGAAAAATACATGGTCTGCTAATATCTATCTATTGTTAAAGCTTGACAGTTTTGTTCCATTTTGGTACTATCACGTTGTACCGGATGCATATAAAGATTATATTATTATTATATTTGTATATCATCAGGGGTAACCAAACGAATAAAGAATAAACTGAGTTTTTGTCACATAGGTGTTACGTGCTGAGCATCTTGTAGGAGATTTTACAGTGCAATAGTGCATCTAGAGATTGTTAATCTTTTGTAACGTTTACGTCTTCTCATATTTTCCTCACTTGGTTCATCTACAAGTTAATAAATAAAAACAATATAATTAAACTAAGGAACAAAACACCAATTAATATACCTACATAATACCACCATATTGAATTATCAATAAAATAATATAATTAAGTTTTAATGTTTTATAATTTTATCACTTTTATTTTTTTACATTTAAACCTGTTAATGTTTACTATAAAATATTTTAAATTAATGAGTATCGTCCTTATACTTTTTTGAAATTTATTATTACCACAATAAAATGCTTTATTATTTTTTAACTTAATGTTTGAATTTTCATATCTTGTAGCAATGAAGTATAAGAATACACATTATACTAATATATTATTTAAACTTCTCATAATTTTTCCATTAGAACTTTGACTTTAATCAGATTGTTGGGTGTCACTTTCTGAAAAAAATATAATAAAATTAAGTTACTATGGCATGCCCGTTATCAAAAATGTTATCTTTATTTTTATTCTTCATCAAAACCATTCATTTTCACAAAACAATTGAAGTTATTAAAATACCCTGAATAATTTCAGGAGTTATAGTATACATTAATTAGTAATTGAGAATTTTACATTGTAATAAAACAGTGAACTACATTATTTACCAGTCTATCCCAAGTATAAAGTAGGTACTGCATCTCGTTTTAAATTTGTTCTAGTTATCTTTGGGTAATAATTTCCTATCTTCAGAAAAGTGGACATTACAAACACTATAAATACGAATGACTTTATATTGGGCCGGGGCGAGTAAAAATTCATGATTAATGTTATTCATCCACATACGGAAGGGCTGACAAAAAAGAAGTTTTTTATTATAGGGAAATGCCTATCGGCACTTATGAAGTAAAAGAGGGCAAAACACCTTATTCAAAACGTATTTTCATTGTGAGCAATGTGACAGACAAGCTAATAGTGTGGAAGTTATGTGAATATATTTGTTATATACATCAGAATATAATTTTTTTTACGAAACTGCAAGTTGACAAAAATGTTATAAACATGCTATGATTCATTAGCACATTTTCAGGTCTTAATAAATAAAAGATTATCCATTTCAACTGAAATATAACGCATCGGTTTTTCAATATTCTTAAAAAAACAATTGGGTGAACAACACGTAAATACCATTAGTAACCCCATCAAGCCCATGTTGCCACATATGGCAACAAGCTCAAATTGATCAATATCCCAGATTGCCACTTGTCGTAACAAATTATATATTTAAAATAAACGTTGGAATAATATCGTAGTTGAATAGTATATCCTGGAATGGGATACTTAGGGGGGGGGATTAAATTTGATTGGCTGATTCAAGGTCAAACGCATGTATAGTCAGCATCCATATTTTTGGCGGTCTGCAGTGTAAAATGTTATTTGCAACGGTGCAGTGCTGCAGTATTAGATAGTTTTTTGTGCGTTTTACGTGTAAGTATGTCCGACGTGAGTGATGATGAACAATTTGAGGATTCGGGATCCGAATATTTACCTAGTGATCCTGATACGGATAGCGACGACAGTTTATCGAGTATTTCAGAGGACGAAGATCATGTAGCTACAATCATGGGAAATTTTACTGTTGTAGCAGATCCGTTTTCGGTATGTTGATTTTTTCTATGTATATTTTTTAATTTTATCTTTTATCTAATATTGTTTTAGGATAAAAGAGCTACAACAACAGTGCCTTTTTCTGGTGATTATGAAGGCTTTCACCCCGCAATCGAACTAGAGAACATGAAAGACCCTGTAAATTGTTTGGAGGCATTTCTGTCTAGAAATATAATTCAGCATATATGTAATTGGACGAATGAACGTGCAAGGAGGTACCTCATAGAGGTTGGTACTCAAAAAGTCTACGGTATAATTTGGAAGGATGTCACAGTTCCGGAGATGTATACTTTTCTGTCGTTGAATTTTTATATAGGTCTAGTACGATATTCGAGTATACGGGACTATTGGAACAAAACCTATTTGTTTTTTGGTCCAAATATATTTGATTCACAAATTATGAGTAGAAACAGGTTTTTCGCTATTCTAAAGTTTTCAAGATTTAGCAATCCTCAAGCTTTCATACCAGGGAAACCCATTACTCGTTTGGTTATATTTTTTGCTTGGGTCAAAGAAAATTGTATGAACCTTGTTGATCCTAGGAAAAATGTAGCAATAGACGAGTGTTTGATATTATACACAGGGCGACTACATTTTAAACAATTTCTTAAATCAAAATGAGCACGCTTTGGAATTAAAATGTTTTGCCTTTGTCCTAGTCATCCTGATTTGCGGGGATACATATATAATTTTGCCATGTATTTTGGAAAGGACGTATATAATGTTGAGGATATTCACGGATCAGAACATCTGTTACTGTCTGAAAGAATCGTGGTTTATTTGTTCAAGCAACTGTTAGATCAAGGTCGAGAAATAATTATCGACAATCGGTACATGTCTCTGACACTATCAGAGTTTTTGCTTGCAAAAAAAACTTACGTAACTGGTACCATACGGGTCAATCGGGGAGTTTCTAAAGAACTAACCGAAATAAGTCTCAACAAATTCCAAACTTGTTTTGTACGAAAAAATGATGTTTTCATTATTAGATATAGAGACGAAAGAGATGTTTACCTGTTGTCCACCAAGCTCACAGCAGGATTTGTTGAAAAAAATCGTTACCAGACATCTGTGTCTACTAATCTACTACAAAAACCATCTGCCATTGAACACTATAATGCCAATATGGGAGGGGTAGATGCAGTGGACCAAGACATCGAACCGTATAACTGCGCTAGGAAAAATTACTGCTGGTTTAAGAAAATTGGCTTACATGTTGTACAGCGTATGGTTTTAAATGCCAAGGTATTATATATACATGCTAACGGCAAGTATATAAGTGTTTTGTGTTTTGGAGTTTCATAAGTGTTTGATTGACGGCCTACTTGCAAAATATTCTTCAGCATATACAACTATGAAGCAGGAGTTCCAAGAAAAACAAAACAAAAAAAGGGACAAAGACGTGTTTTTGCTTCTTCTGCAAAAGAACATGGATCTCACCGCAAACGAGGAACTTGCAGAGTTTGTTACCAACAACAGAAGAAAAGAACTCACACAGCTAATATGTGTGGTATTTGCCCCGACGCACCAATTTATTTATGTTCATCGGCACATTTTGATGAATACCATGGCTACAATCAAGCTTGATTGACTCCATTTTTTTGTTTTGCACACCACTGTGTTTTTGTTTGCAATTTTTTCCATAGTGTTCAGAAAAATCTATTTAGTGTTCAAATTACTTACATGCTGGAACCCTTTATCTATCATATATTTTTTACACACAAGATATGTCAAAAGAATAAATCATATTTTAATTTTACTTGTTACGCCACTGTTTTTTCATACATCTCTATTCTGTATAGTAGTAAGGAATTTTTGATTTTCTATTTCAACATCATTTCATTCAGAAGAATACACCTAGGATAAAAAGTGTGTAATATCATATTTTATATTCAACTTCTACGCCACTGCTTGTTTTGTATGATTTATTTTTCTGTTCACTAGGAAAAAATATGTGCTTTTTTTCATTTGATTGCATATCATTTATAAAATTATACTATTTTTTTACATAGTCAGTTTGTTTTTTTACACTAATTTAGGCCCCATAGTAACGCCACTGGATAAAATCACTAAATTCACTTCTAAGATAACTAGAAATACTTTCCGAATATACCGCCACCATAATCAGTGGATTACAAAAAAAATTGGAAAAAGCTATTTTCACGTCTGGGATATAGGGAACGACTTAAAAAATTGACCTGGGCTTGAAGGGGTTAAAATAAAATAACTATGATGAAATGGAAAACACAAAGTATATTGAATCCTTTTAAATTCATACATGAAAGATAATTAGGTTGATATCGACATTTTTGATTTTGACATCGACAATAGCACATTTTTCGATTTTACCAACAGTAAAACATAATTTATTGCCAACAGCGCTTAGGCGGTCTTGAATCACCACAGTGACTATAAATTAAAATATAAGAACAGCGCAGTGAGTGGCGACGAATACGAATATATTATTTATACATCTCTTATCGGTTTAAATCACCGTTTTTCCTTCACATTTATCATTTGTAAATAGTGATAGGTACTACATCATATTTCCATTTTCCATCTGTGAGGTCTTCCACTTCCAATAGTTATCTCGATGTCGTTTGTCGATGTATTCGTTTCCAGATTCCTGGTGGACGAAACTGAGTCACCGATCACTGCATCTGCAATAAGATAATTACCGGTAACGACAGTGATTTTCCATTCTCCGGTGTAATATCGCTGTTACCGATATATCGCTCAACACTAGCAAAATGTCCAACTTTCAACCATGATAGAAATTTTTTTTAGAAAAGTTACAACTTTCAATCTTTAGAACTGAATATCTTTTTAGTAAATGCGTCGAAAATTATCATTGATGCTGCAAATGAAAGAATATATATAAATTATATGGCAAATGTATGCATAATTTGCCTGTAGATGATATAATTTTTGAGTAAATAAAAAAAGAATTGCGTGGTGAGGTGAAGGAAGAAATTTTGTGTATAACAGTGTTTGCTGTCAAGTGCATCATGATAGAGAGAGAGGAAAGACGAAATGAGGGAGAGGGCAAAGTCACGACGTGACATTGCGCGAGCGACGGGCAGTCACTCTTGATTCATTTGATGTATGTATTTTACTTTTGACAATAAGATAATATATTCAAAATGAAGGTTTACCAATGGGAACCCCTATACCAGTACCAATTATCGTTTTTATAGACAGCTTAGAAAGGAAAATCTTTGAATGTAACATTTTAAATAATATCTTGTTTTTCTATAGATATGTAGATGAAGTATTAGCTTGTTTTATAGGTAGTGAACGACAATTAGATGTATTTTTCGTTCATAATAATACTTTGTACCCAAAAATTAAATTTACATTAGCTGTTGAAAAAAATGACTCAATTAATTATACTGATTTTTAAATTCAAAGAGGTACTTAATTATTCAATTTACGGAAAACACATAAACACTGATGTGACTATACCCTATAATTATAATCATCTCATCTCACACAAATTAGCAGCATACAATTTAATGATACATAGAGCATTTTCAGTTTCTATGAACAAATATAATTTTGATAAAGAAATTATTACAAATAAACACATCCAGCAGTTATCCATACTGTACTCATATCACTTTCTGTTTTCAAAGAGATTGTTGAGTTTGTAGATAAAGATATTATCTTTGAAATAAATATTACCTGCATGTGTGATGGTTTTATAATTTCGTTCGATTATGTCCTAATCAAGTAATTATCGTGTTCGATAAGGCAGAGTACCGGCATCGTGGCATAAAAGTAATAAATACGTACTTTGTTTTTCTCTTGCAATAATCTCAAAATTTGGGACTTGTGGTGATAAATAATTTACGTGAAAGTCGTTATAGTGTTGTTTAGTTACGAATCTTGGTGTAGTGAAAAAAAACAGTAGTTTTTAAAACAAAATAATAATTATAAGTGATTACAATCATTGGACAAAGAAATAGGTTAATTGATAATATGAATAAAGTGGCAGAGATAAGCCGACAAACTTCGATGGAATATTTTGCGGCGTTGTCGGATTGTGTATAAAGTAGAGGTTTACAAATACTGGATAAAAGCGAATTCTCCGAGCCGTTGAGGAGGAATCGCTTTTTACGCTAGTAAATGTATATAAACAAAACAAAAAAAACGTAGAAAAAATACAAAGCATGCTAGAGACTTTGAATAAAAATATAGAAAAGATGGACAAGAAATTAGAACAAGTAATTAATGGGTTAAAAGAAACAAAACTAGAAAACGAAAAGTTAAAAGAAAAAGTTGAAAAACAAGGCGTCAAAATTGCGTCTCTGGAACGTAAGACTAAACGAGAAACCTAATAATAAAAGGAATAGAGGAGAGAGAGGATAAAAGAAATGAAGAAACAATAGAGAAAATAGGACAGGTAATAAATGCATTAGAAATAAAGTTTAATACAGAAGATGATATTGATGATGTCATAAGAATTGGAAAACCAATAAATAGAGTCAATAGACCGATATTATTAAGATTAGTGAGCAGCAACAAGAAAATGGAGATACTTAGACAAAGTAAAAAACTCAAAGGAACCAATATATGGATCGACGAAGACTATCCAAAGGATATATTCGAAGAAAGAAAATTGCTGTATCCACAATTAAAGATAGCTAGAGAAATTGGTTACAAAGCATATATTAAATACAATAAATCAATTATAAATAATGAAGTTTATGAAGGAAGTAATAGAGACTTGCAACAAGGCCGAAAACAAGAAAAAGAAGAAGACAGGAAAATAAAAGTACAGGAAAGATCTCCAGATGCTAACACACTCGATAAACAATTAAGAAAAATAACGGACAGCAAAAAACTAATAACCCAAACAGTAAATCGAGAGGAAAATTATAAAAATGGCCATGGAAACGAATGTGACAATGGAAACGGATATGATAATGGAAATGAATGAAAATGTATAAAAACTTTTAAAAAAGAGATGAATGCTACTGAAAACAGATACAAAAGAAAAAACAAAGGAAAAGGTAGTACGAATATAGATAAAAAAAAAGCGAGAGGATGTGGAAGATAGCTACATGGAATGTAAGAGGACTATTAGGAATGAAGACGAATTATTACAATTTAGATATATTAGGAATTACAGAGACAAAAAGAAAGGTCAAGGCGAAATTGAATTAGAAAAGGGACATTTATTATTATGTAATGGGGTAGACGCAAAAAGTAGAGCAAAGGAAGAAATCGGATGTATAATGAAGAAAGAATATAAGAAATATATCAAAAACTGGACATGAATTACAGAAAGAATACTCAAAATTGAATTGAATTTAAGAGAAAGCACAACGATAATTATAGTGTACGGACCAAATGAAGATGCACGAGCGAGCGAAAAAGAGGAATTCTGGGAAACATTAAGTGAAACAATAGAGGATGCTAAAGACAGACTAATAATAATGGGAGATTTTAATGGAAGAGTTGGAGAGAGAAAGACGAACGAAGCAATGACGTAATTGGCATATATGGAGAGAACGAGAGGAATATTAATGGAGTAAGGTTAATAAATTTTTGTATATTAAACCAACTAATAGTAACTAATACGTTTTATCAACATAAAGAGTCACATAAATACACGAGAGAGGTTAGCAGAAGAAATGAAAAGTCCATCAGTGATTATGTTCTCATAAACAAAGGAAACAGAAAAGATGTGAAGGATATCAAGGTCATGCAAAGTGCAGAAATATACAGCGATCATTACTTATTAAGAGCAAAATTGAAGATGGAAACTAAAAACCAGAAAGGAAATTCGAACAATGGGAAAAATGGACAAAAAGTAAAAAAACAAATAAAATTATATAAATCAAGAGAAATAGAGGTATCCAAAAAATTTACAGAATATACTGAAAAAGAAATGGAAATATGTCAAGATAAAATACAAAGTATATCAATAGAGGAAATGTGGGACAAATTCAAATCTATGATATTAGAGACAGCAACAGAAGTGTGTGGCATTACTAGAACAGGTAGCAATAAAAAACAAACGAGATGGTGGAATAAAGATATACAAGAACATACCAAACTAAAAAAGCAAAAATGGAAAGAATATCTACGAAATAAAACGACTGAAAACTACGAAATTATAAAATTCAAAGAAAATGAGTTAAAGACTTGGTAATCACAGCTAAAAAAGAGACGTGGGAAGAATTTGGCAAAAAGATGGAAGCAGACAGTAAAGGAAATCAAAAACTCTTCTTCAAGGTACTAAAAACGCTAAGAAAGGGAAAGTCGAGCAATGTAGAACAGATAAAAAATAAAAATGGAGTTATGATACGCCAAGATGAGGAAATTATAAAGAGATGGAGAGAATACTTTGAGGAATTACTTAATGTAGAGAAAGAAGAACAGATGGAACTACGAGACGAAAGACATCAGGAACTGGAAAATGAGGAAAATGAACCACTGATATAAATAGAAGAAGTGAAATAAGCAATACAAAAGTTAAAAAGAGGTAAAGCAGCGGGTTACGACAGTATTACCGCAGAAATGTTACAAAGTCTAGGAGAAAGAGGGATACAAATGCTAACTAAATTGTTTCAAAGAATATGGAACTAAGAAAAAATTCCGAAAGATTGGGAAGTAGGTATCATATTGCCAATTTTCAAAATAGGAGGCAAAACTAATTGTAACAATTATAGAGGTGTAACATTGCTGAGCGCGGCATTGAAAGTTTACGAAAGTATCTTAGAGACTCGACTTAGGAAAATAATAGAAAAACAGTTGGAAGAATCCTAAAGCGTCTATAGGAAAGAAAGGAGTAGCCAAGACCACGTATTTACATTGAAACAAGTAATAGACAAAAAACTGAGAACAAATCAAAAAGTGTACCTCGGTTTTATAGATATTCAAAAAGCCTTTGACAGCGTTCCCAGAAATCAAATATGGAAAAGTCTACAACAAAGAGGAGTTGGATCAAAACTGAGAAATAACATTAAATGCATTCACGAAATAACCAGAAACCGGGTAAGGAAAGATAATGAACAGTCTGATGATTTCATAACAAAAGAAGGATTAAGACAGGGAGGAGTACTGAGCCCGGCATTATTCATAATTATAATGGATGATATGTTGAAGGAAGTAAAAACAAAAGTTAAACAAATTCAAATAGGTTATAGAAATATGGAAGTAGTTGGAATATCTGAATGCATTTTTGCCGACGATTTAGTATTGTTCGCTAGAAACGAAAAAGAGCTGAAACATAATTTGATAACATGCAAGCATATATTGAAACTACGAAACATGAATATGAATATGGAAAAGACAAAAATAATGGTGGTGGGACAAGAAGAAGAGCACCTCAATATCGAAATTGATGAAATGCCGATAAAACAAGTGAAGAGTTCCAAATATCTGGGAGTAGATATACAAAACAATGGAAAACAGGAAGCAGAAGTGAACGAAATAATAAGTGCAGCAGTCAAAGTATATTACTCATTACATCGAAATTTCCTGGGAAAAAAAGAAATTTTAACTAAAACCAAATTGAACGTGTACAAGTCAGTGTTTCGACCAATCCTTGTGCATGGTAGTGGAAGCTGGGTACTTACGAACTCACTCAAAAGCAGAATACAAGCAACAGAGATGAAGTATTTACGCAGGGTCAAAGGTGTCACCAGAAAATATCGAATGCGGAATGAAATAATAAAGGAAAACCTAAACATAGAACCAATACTAAAAACAATCGAAAAACAGCAGCTTAGATGGTTTGGGCACCTTTAGAGAATGGAGAACAGTAGACCAGCAAAAATGATTTGGCAAGCTAGAGAAGCAAGTAAGAGAAAAAAAGGTCGCCCAAAGAAAACTTGGGATAACACAGTAGCCGAAATTTTAAAAGAAAAAGGAATTACATGGACAGAGGCGGCGAAAAAAGCTAGAAGTAAAAAGGAATGGTGGAAGTTTGTCCACGAATAAGCGACACACCCGACACCCACAGCGGGTACAAACGGGTTTACGATTATATATATATATATATATATATATATATATATATAATATGTCCTAATCAAAACTAAATTATGGTGAATTTTTATGTGAAATAGTGGTACTACAGTAACTCGTCTAGTTGGCTCCTACAGATTAGTATGTCAGTGTTGAATTATCTAAACCACCTCTAGGATTTGTGGGAACAGTGTCACATTTTCAGTAGTTCCACAAAGTTTGGACAGTCTATATGTCGACTGTGCTTCAAAATGTCACATTTTGAATAATACCACTCGTTTTTTAGTTCTCTTGGACGGAAAACAATATATTTTTAATGATGCCAGTGTTTTCTATAGAAAAGTAAGTGAACACATCGTATTTTTATAATTAAGAACATCCTAAAGTCAAAGACGTTTAGTTAAAATTTTTCAAGAAAAGTTTCACAATTAGTAACCGTTATGGTATTTCAATTCGTTTTAAAGAAGAAGAAAGAAAACTCTGCAGAAGTCACGTCTAAGTATGCAGCTTAAGCAAAGTAAAAAATATTGCAGATGTGATTATATAAAGACGAAGGGATATTCAGTCAAATTTTATTTATATGGGATTTTCTCTATATAAGTAATTTTGAGTTGTGCCGAAATTCGTCCCAAGTAGCCGACTATAGGGTAAGTCCGGTATAGTTGGACCAGCGGGATAGACGGACCAGGATGACAATTTCCAGACGTGTTTATCAGATGGCGCCCGCGATCTCAATTTGACGGAATGCCAGTCACGCCATACCAGTTGAGCGAAGGTGGTCGTTAAACAACGTTGAAATACATTTTTGTGCCCGATTAGCGTTTAATACTACGATTTAAATTATTCAAGAATTTTATTGTGTGATGGTGAATTGATTTTAGGTAAGTTTTACAAGACAGTTATGCATAATATAGATTATATGGCCCCTGTAGACTATTTTAACCTAAAAATAAGAGCTCTGTCACCTTGATTAAGTATGAATAATCAGTGGTCCACCTCTCCCGTAAGTTTGGGATAGATGGATCGCATATTTTAGGGTGAGTTGGACCATAAATTATATTGCCAAAAATCATTTATATATATATATATATATATATATATATATAGGTCAATTCAATACATTTATTTCTTTAACAGAGCCATGCCGACTAAATATAGACGCAAAGGAACATCAGAACGCGGAAATTGGTCTGCGGAATCACTCCATAATGCAATGGAAGCTGTGACAAATAAGACAATGGGCCTTAATCAGGCAGCCAAAGAATTTGGGATACCGAAAACGACCTTAAAAAGAAGACTAGAGTCTAGTAATAGTAATAGAATGTATCCCATTGGACCTGACTCTCAGCTAGGTGATGAGGCGGAGAAAAAATTAGTGGTTCACATACTTAAGTTACAGAATATATGGTTTTACTCCAGACAGAGACAGCGTGAGAAAAATGGCATACGAACTTGCAGAAAAACCTAAAATTAGGCATACTTTTAACCGAGATACGTGTAAAGCAGGCTATGATTGGCTCCAATTATTTTTAACTCGTCATCCTGAGATTTCAATTCGTAAAGCCGAGGGAATTTCTTATTCACGAGCAACAGGTTTGTGCAAAGAAAATGTATTTTCGCTTACTAGCTCAGGTTTTGGATGAAAATGATTTAAATGATAAGCCCGCCCATATATTCAATGTAGATGAAACTGGACTACAGTTAAACAATAAACCAGGTCAGGTTCTAGCCAAGAAGGGGTCAAAATGTGTGGCAAACATTACTTCAGCAGAAAAAGGGGAAACGATATCCGTAGTGGCCTGCTGCAATGCTGAAGGAGTGTTTCCGCCTCCATATTGTATTTTTAAGGGGAAGAATAGAAAGGAAGAATTTTCAACCGGAATGCCCCCTGGGTCATATATCGCAATGTCAGGAAATACTGCATATGTTAATGCCGATATATTTCTTCATTGGCTGAAAACTCATTTCCTGCCAATAAAACCGAATGGAAAAGTCTTACTTATTTTGGACGGACATGTTTCCCACACAAACTCTCTCAGTGTGTTGGTGTTTTCGGAAGCGAGTGATATCATTCTTTTGTGCCTACCAGCGCATGCAACCCATTTCCTGCAGCCATTGGATCGATCCTTTTTCAAGTCCTTAAAGAGCTACTATTATTTGGCCTGCACAAGCTTCATGGAAGCAAATCCTGCAAGAAAATTGGGTAGACTTCAGTTCGGTGAACTCTTGGGTTGCTCTTGGAACAAAGCTGCTACGGTACAGAATGCTGTGTCCGGATCTAAAGCCACAGGTATTGTTCCATTTTGGCCTGATGCAATCCCAGATTACGCTTACCCTACTCCAAAGGAAAACTCTGATTTAACTTCTGCAGAAAACAATATCCAAGCTTCCTTGCCGTCCAATACGGATATTGTGAACAACGATGTGTCATTCACTAACGATTCCCCACAGCCAAGTTGTTCTCATCATAGTGACAAAGTAATTGATACGCCTCCGTCTACAGAAACGGTCACACCTGGGAAGCTTCTGGATGACATATCATCAATTCCTGTTTATGCGTGTTTACAAAAAGCCAAGAGACGCGGACGTCAACTTGCAGAATTTCTTAATACGCCTGAAAATATCGAAGTTGTGAAGAACAAGAAACGTCCCTTATCTACAGCTCCCTTGAAGAAGCAAAAAAAATTTTTTAAAAAAGGTAAAACGCCCGTTAAGAAGAGCAACAGTTCCTACCTCAGATTCCTCTGATTCTGATAGCCCTATACTAGATGATGAGAGTAGTGACGGTGAAACAGAAGACAATGCTGAGTGCATAGGCTGTGGGGAGAAATTTCTTAGTACAAAAAAGAAAGATGGATGGCTCTGTTGCTTTATTTGCAAAGGTTGGACGCATGAAGGATATACTGGTTATATCAACTTATGCAATGGATGTGGAAAAATAGCCGCAAAAAAGAAATAAATGTTTTTGTGTGCTAATATTAGTTATAATTTTATGTTAATTATTATTTAAGACATTTGTTATTAGCTCTAGGAATACATTTTCTACTGGTCCGTCTCTCCCGATGTCGATGGTCCATCTAACCCAAATTTTTTGCAATTATATTTTTTTAGTTTTATCTTTTTGAGAATAATATTTTCTAGTTTTGTTATCACCAACCTGTACTCTTGTATTTAATAAATACTTACACGAATATTCAGAATCTTACTAAACATTTCGATGAAGTTTTGTTAATTTCAATAAAAGTGGTCCAACTATACCGGACTTACCCTATGAAAACATCAACCCAAAATCAAACTTTACTTTTTACTAGACAATTTATTAAAGAAATATATCTATTTAAAAACGATCCCTTGCTAACATGGAAGGCATTAAATCATTAAACAAGAACTCGGATCAAATTCTGGTTTAAACTTTCACGAGTAATCGCATTATAGAAAATTAAAAGTTATGATATGCATTCCTATATGGGCATACATGTAACTTCTTCATAATCTAGTATTTATGAGAACGACATTTTCATCACTTCACGTATAAATAATAATTGATTATTATAATTAGCATCTTAAGAAATATCTTAAGATATGTTAATTCGAAATCAAATTTCCAGATAAAATTGAATTATCATCTATCAAATGTCAACTCATCTTTTGTGGAACAAAATTACTGAGTCGGTAGGGAAATATTTAATTGATAACTCAACCCACTCTTCCATTTCTTGCACAAACATCCTCATCATAGAGTATTGAATTTTGAAGAGGATCAATATATTAATTATTCATAAGACCTACCTACACAACGTCTCATTTGCCATTGGCCCCTGAATTTACGTCGTTTCCTTTACAAGAACAAGAAATCTTCGATCCACAATGAAGCCAGAATGGAAAATTTGTTGGTTGTCTCAAACAGAAAGCGCGAGATAAAATTAATACGTTTCCTTACAATTTCTCAGATTAGAATTCATGTTCCTGTGAAAATCTATAACCGCCAAGATCCTCCCATATCCAATTTTCAGTTCACTTGAGAAAATTTGGGTCAAGCAGAATCGACGATTTTTATTTATTGAATCTTTGAAGGTTATGATACAATATTGGGTCAATATTTTCTGTTTCAACTATTCAAATGTCGCAAAAATGGATGAAATATATTCAAGAAAAATATTGAACAACAAATATGTTCGTCCCCATACTTCATAAATTCTGATTATCCTTAGCTTCTTGTAATTTAATTTCTACGTCTTTCAATATAACTATCAATGTCATAAAAATGTTTACTCTTCCAATTTCAATCTCTTTTCATTAACGTGTCTTCCTGTTTTTAATTTTAAACCACTGAAATATTTAGATAATTTGTTATATCCTTTATGAATTGCTCTAATTACAAATTTACTAATATAATTTCATATCACTAATCGGTTGAAAATAATAAATAAAATATATGATAATCATAATCCTTATCTAGAACAAGAAAATAACGTGACAAATGCACCTGCTACACACACTCACCATCCCACACAGGATTCAACTTACAATTCTGATAACGCAGATATAAATTTCAGCGTGGGTATGAACGACTACAAAATAACATAATTAATATCAACTTACTAAAATCCAATCTTCCTTATATTTTTCTTCCCGATTTAAATGATAATTTTTTAATAGATACTGGTACTAGTAGAAGTTTAATTTATCCTAACTCAGCTTATCGATTTCTTATAAATTACATTTTATACGAAAATTTTATCATTCAAACAGCCCACAGTATCAGTTTTTATAATGAAGTCATTGAAATTCCACTATTCGATATTTCTAAAGTTTAAGAAAAGCACAAATTTCATCTTTACAAATTCAGTAATCAATATAACGGACTTATAGGTATTGACTTAATTAAAAATTTATGTGCGGAAGTTGACTTAAGTAAAAAAAATTATTATTACACCTAAAACTCAAATTCCAATGAATTTTGATAGTGAAGAAAATAGTTATATACAAAGAAATTGAAAAAAATTGATAATTATCAAATTAATATACCTGAAAGAACCACCAAATCTGTCAAATTACCAGTAAATGTAGAAAATGGTTTAGGATACATGGAATTTATTAAATTTGATACACAATTAGAATGTCCTTAAACTCGTGTAAATACAGAAAATTACTTTACGTATACATCTAATCATAAATAAAGCACGAAATGTCCACGAAAGAATTAATGCCAAAGCTAAAGGCCGATTTAAATGTTTATCAAATTATAGAGTTTGATTGTATCTCCCTGTTAAAGCAGCCCAAATTATTTTCCCTTGTTGTGTACTACACAATATGGCATTAAGAGCCAATTTACATTTACCAAAAGAGCAAATTGAACACAGAGTAAATCCTATTGATTATGTATTTGGTAAGTTTTATATTATTTATACCTAATATCTAAAAAAACTAGCCTAATAATATTTTTCAGATGCTCGAAATTTCAATGATGTCCTACAAGAAGGGCGTGCTGTAAGAAATGAGTATGTACGTCACAATTTTGAGGATTCAAACAATAAAATCTTCTAGTTATTAAGAAATGTGTTTAATATTAAAACTATTGTAATGTTTTTCTTATTTATTCAAAACAGTTTATCCTGACTAGTGAGATGAATTCATACAAACTTAATTTATTTATTCACTAAACTATTCACTAATTCATATTATATACACAGTATATGCACCTAAACTAATTTACATAAACATTTCACTGCTATTTACATGTTCACTTGTTTATCTCACGAGATCACTTTAAAAACTCACTCCACGGCAAGTAGGTAGTCTCTTTATATACTAGTCGGCCTTCTGGAATATTCTTTTTTCGGGATATTTATCGAATGCTGGCTCAATTCTCAAAATATCTTCGAAGAACATGTCTATAAAAAATCTAATAGACCTTCCCAGAATTCGGCGCGCTCGTTAACACCGTTAACGAAAGGTTACGGTGTGCCTGTTCGTAACATTACCCCCTCCTTAAATGAAAGTTTTGTCGGGGCGAGACTGGATGTTTGAATCGACAACTACCCCGTTTTCTACACTTTCCGATCATATGGGAATAACCGGGCATCGTCTTCATCGGATATTGATAACGGGGGTTGTAGCTGGAAATCACTATCTGGACACCGGTATCATGGAAGATCACCTCTACCATGTTCCTGATCACTCGCCAATCCAACTGGTTACTCACCAACTTAGGGCATAGCCAGTTTCTTCACACTGGATTCCAACACATGGTCACGGAGGTTTCGAAGTGCTTCCCACACATCGTGGTAGTTAGATCGATCTTGAAATTCATTTTTAGTTACCACGTAGAAGACGTACCGGGAATTGTTATTCAGCCTCAGTGTCTTGCCAGGGTCTGGAATCTGATCATCAAGTTTTTCTACTTGCCCGAACTTTTTTCGAAATACGGTTGCCAACCCTCGTGCGTTCTTGATACGGGCGGGGATGTTGTATGCCTGTGAATAATCTTCCGGAAGGGTGAACAAATCTTGTCGTTGTTCTGAAGTGACTCCATATCTAACTTTCCCAGTACCTACATACGCGCCCATAAATTCATCGAAGGTAGGGTCAGACACACCTCGAATATGTTTTACTTTTTTCTCTAGGTCATGGTCTCCTTCGCATGGCGCTAGTCGGTTTTGGTGAACTACTTTTGGTTTTCCATTGGGGATCTTGTTTATACAATATATAACACATCATCGATCCTTTTCTTGATTAAGTATGGACTTTTGTAATTTTGGAGAAAATCCTTTTCTCCTCGTCGGGTTGTGTAACCATACTTTGTCCACTTCTTTAAAACCGCCTACTGTGGCCTGTATGTTGTACCGACTTTTCATTCTGTCGCTGGCAACTTGAAGATTGGTTCGAACCAATTCATGAATATCGTCCAGCCTTCTTCTCAATTGGTCTTCTCCTGCTGGATCTTCTCCAGGTCTACAGCCAAGTTCCAGGTCACAAGGAAGCCTCATTTCACGTCCAAACAGGATTTTCGCAGGTATTTCACCCGTGTACTCATTGACGGCAGATCGATAAGCCAATGCGAATAGGGAAAGATACAGTTGCCAATCTCTCTGATAGCTGAAAATTACTTTGGACAGGTATTTTCCAATAGTCCTGTTCATTCTCTCGACCATTCCATCTAACTGTGGATGTAATGCTGTTGTCCTGGTCACTGTGGACTTCCAAGGGCCCTCCATAGCGGCTGATAAATTCATTCACCAATACATCCGCGATAGTTGTGGCCTCTTGATTCGGGATCGCGTAAATTTCCACCCACTTTGTGAAATAATCCATTATAACCAGGATGTATTTACCACCATTTTCTGTCGTCGGAAATGGTCCAGCGATATCTAAAGCAATCCTTTCGGAAGGGCTTCCAACATTATACTGTTCCACAGGTGCCTTTCTCTTGCGATGTGGTCCATTACTCGTAGCACTAGTCGTACATTTCTTACACCAGTCCTCCACAT
The DNA here is from genome assembly GCA_963921935.1 of Galeruca laticollis. NCBI lineage: Eukaryota > Metazoa > Arthropoda > Insecta > Coleoptera > Chrysomelidae > Galeruca > Galeruca laticollis. The sequence goes on along the minus strand of OY998178.1, from coordinate 86,228,030 downwards.
CATCGGAGCTGTTTATCCAATAAAACCACTCACGGATTGGCTGAAGGGTTTTCTTCACTCCCAGATTGTAACGATAGATTATCTATCGTTATTTGTAGCAATATTTTCCTAATAATAAACTCCAGATAAGTTATTTTCAAAACTCTTTTTCTACTCCCTTTTCAACAAAACAATATTTTAAAAGATCTCTTTTCTGCGTTCATATAATGAAACAATTCATATTTTTAACTTTTTTCCGCTTCAGTCGCAGACAAAGTCTGTATTTTTTGTCGATATTAAATATTCATGCAGGTGTTCAGCATAAACATTTTTTTGATTTTTTTGCGCCTGGCACCAACCGAAGATTCTAGAAAATTGTAACGGTCTAGGCTTTAGGCCCTCCCCTATTTTTAAAATGAACCAATAAGGATAAATTATTTTAGCGTCATTCAACAAGCCGGTAATTTTTACCTCAAAAAGAAGAGTCTAGCAGTAATCATGGTATCGAATAGACGTACCTATTTTTAACGTAAAAATAGTTTTTCGAAAAGAGTCCTATGAAATGTTTAGTGATGATAATATATAAAATATTTGATTTTTATAAATAAATCGGTGGAGTTTTAGTGCAGTTTGGATTTCGATCTTCATGAGTTGAGAGGCCTTATACATTTATAGATGATCTGTAAAAAAAGTGTAAATTCATACTCTGTCCTCTGTTTACTTATTCAGAGATTAATTAAAAATAAGTTGGCGCCCATAAGATGTTTTCTTCACCTTTCTTCCCGAGGATGATGATGTTCTTTAATACCAATTAAGGCGAAGATTCACCCCTGAGAATCGAGAGAGTTCCGGCAATAGCTCTTCTAAGTTGAGCTACCTAACGAGGGTTCATGTCATCTCACCAAGGGTTGAGATTATAAGGAGGAGTTACAAAGTGACCTCCCGATGGACTGTCGTGTAATTTCTTCAGTACCTCAGCTACTCTCATTCTCGGTATAGCTGTCACTCCATCTCGGAACCATCATGATTTTCAAGGACCCTTTTCAACAGCCCTTCTTCCAGGACAATGGAGTCTCACTGAGCCCAATATACCTTGAGTGTCGGTGAAAATCTCAACACATCTTGCCATGTAGGTCGCCGATTTTCTTCCTTCCATTGCTGGATCATCTTCAGGTGAGGATCATTCTCCTGATCTTCTCTGATCCTGGTGGCTGACCATTCCTCGTTGACTACAGTAGTTTTTTGAAACTGCAGCTTCTCTATATTTCGCCTTGTTGCAGTAGGAGCAGTCTGTTGGGCACGGCCGTCTGGACAGGGAGTAGGCATTTCGTTGACTCACTCCACTTAGATGTTCACCCCTGTCTGATTTCCCATGTAACTGGTGTTCTTGGGTTGCAGGAGTCTTGAGACGCTTAGACGGGCTGCGTACGTGCTCTAACTGACCACATTTCCGGCATTTGATCTTCTTCGGCTTCTTGTCTGCCATATTTTTCAACAAATTGACGATCTGGTCAAGTGTTTCATCGTCATATCCTTCATGCATGATTCTACCCTCGTTGTACCGCGAAACATGTGTGGCTGCTTTGCATTTAAGAGAATCTTGGTTTGTAGGAGTCGTAGGACGCTTACACGCACTGCGTACATTTTCTAGCTCGCCTCAATTACAGCACCTGATCTTCTTCGGCTTCCCGTCTACCATATCTTTCAACAAGCTGACGATCTGGTCAAGTCTGTCATCGTAACCTTTTTCCTGCATGGTTCTGCCTTTACTGTATCCCAAAGCCATCGTGGCTGCTTCATATTCAAGAGCAGCAGTCAATGCATCAACCAATATTTTAGGATGGGCTAATCGAAGCGTCTTCTCCATATCGTGGTCACATAAGCTGTCAATGAAGGCCTGGATGCCTAAACATTCCATCATGTTATCTGGTGCTGATGGATAAGCAAATCGAACTTGTCGAGCAATATCCAGTACATACTCTTGAAGGGTTTCGTCACGTTTCTGCCTTCGGTTCTTCAGCTGGGATTGGTACAAGTGTTCTAGATGTTCATGACCATATCGCATGTCCAACCTCTTCTTCAGCTGCTCGAAGTCATCCGTTTCTTCCAGAGGTATCGTCTGAAGTACATCTAAGTCATCTTCCCGAAGCGCGATAGTTAAGCTCACTGCTTTCTCCTTATCTGACCAATTATTCACTCTAGCGGCTGCTTAAAACTGTTTTACATAATTGGTCCACGACATTTTTCCATCAAACGTTGGGGCCTTGACTCGGATAAAACTGCCAATGTCTTCTAACTTAGTTTGTGTTTATGGCTTGCAAGGTTTTGTTTGCTCGGTCTTCTTTTCTTCCTCTGGCATGCCTCGTGTTCTTGAATGGGCAATCTTTCCCTCTAACTCCTTAATTTTCTCGTCTATCGGTGTTATCTTATTCTCGATTTTCTCGTCCATCGTGGTCATCTTATTCTCTATATCCGATTTTAGACAAGAAATTTTATTTTCGACGTCAGCAGCAATGTCATTTTTCAACGATAGGATGTCGGCAGAAATATCGTTGTTCACAGTAGATATCTTCCCGTTCATGGTTGAAATATCGGCAGAAATTGACGAGATTAAGGTTGAAGTCAAGTCTTTAAATAAGAATGTTTCAGGATCGAAGCCATCACTTACCAGTGCCACTTTATGTCTTTCTACTAACTCACTCTTCTTACCGGACGTTTCCGGCTCGCGATTTTCCAATTCTGCCTTTAGTTCAGTCACTTTCAGGTCACTTAGTCTCTTGGCTATTTTTACGTAGCTATTTATCTATATTACCCCACACCCAACGTAATGTTTTTACATTTATTTAAAACAGTTTATTCTGATTGGTGAAATAATTCATACACACGGTAGGTTCATTTACTTAATTTATTTATTCACTGAACTATTCACTCATTCACACTATATGCACTTAAACTAATTTATATAAACACTTCACTACTATTTATTTGTTGACTTGTTTATTTCGCAAGATCACTTTATAAACTGACTTCTCCCGCGGGTCGGTCCTTTATATATAAGTGACCTTTTTGTCTAGATAATTCTAGTGTTCGGCTTACACAAAAACAATCGCCTTTCAGGATATGTCTCCAATGCCGGCTCAATCTTCGGAGAACGTGACTATAAAAAACGGTCACAAAAAAACCCAATTGACCTTCCCAAAAGGCGCTCGCCATTTTTTTAACACTGTTAACATAAGGTTACAGAACCATACTTAGTATCAACATCGGTATGCGTGTTCGTAACCTATATAGTTCTATATAGTTGCTAGTTGTATGAAAATAAGCATTTATTTTTCAAACACTATAAATGTTTCTGTATTACATTTGTATCTCTACTAATTTCAATAACAAAATAAAAAATATTATAAAAAAATATCCATTTCTTTACATTTATAAACAACATTCATTATCAGCAGTTTAAAAAGCGTTTCAAAAATTTCTTAAGTCAATTATTGAAATCATAAGTCAAATTTAAATTCGGGATTTTGGAATTCGAATTTAGCAACTTCAAATTTAGTTTAGATTTTTCTACTTCAATATATTTATGACCAAAGGTATCCAATGTTTTATTTAATACTAGTGAATTTTCTACACAGTTCAGTTTATAGTGATAATGGTTTGGGTTTAAAGTTTTGACTTGGTGGATGCAGTTTCAATATCAATATTCTCTTTAGAATTTTCTGGATTGCAAAAGGGCTCTTTATTTGAAGTATGTTTTTCAATATCACTTGGTATACATTCTATAATTGTATGCTCTTCAATTTCTCGAATACTTTCCAGAATTGTATTGTATATTTAATTCCTCGGATGGTAATCCATCGAAAGTTGTCACTTGCGGGGACCCAGTCACACCTACTTTCCCCCATACAGAGAGTCCCCGCTCTTCAACTGAATATAATTTAATAACTGAGCATGGTCCAGACCCCTTTTTTTCTTTTATCTACGATTTTTCGGTATTATTGTCTCACTGCATATTTCCAATCAATTAATCCCTAAAAACTGCCATGATAAATATATTAGATTTTAAACTGATATAAATATATTACATACCTTCATCCACTCTTCGGTTGTTAGTTGAGGCCCATCTCCAGCAGAATTGAACAAGGATGCAACAATCACTTTATATTCATCTTTCGTAAGTTTTTGATCGCATAATTTCAATATCCTATTAAAACGAAATATTTTATGAACCATGTAAGTATATATTATTCTATGTTCCTCATTTAACTCGTGCTTTAACATTTCAGCCGAATTATCCCTGATAAATTGACGGCTAATCACATCAACTGTTAGCAATATCACATATTCACATCAATGTGCACGAACTGGTTCAAACTGTCGCAATTAGTTTAGAAATTTACATACAGGATGATACAATAATTAATGAAATCAAACAATCGAACTTACAGTTTATCTTTGTGACTTAGCATTCTGATTTACTTCAATATTTGAACTTGAGAAATATATGATATATTCTAGAGGCTTTTCTTCTTAAAGACTTACGGTAGAATTTTTTTTACTGAAGTGGCTGATAGAAGACCGTGGAGAATATTTTCAAGATGGTATAACAACCATCTTAAAGTGTTAAATTGACTTGTTCCTGTTGAATTCGTTATGTAATGCTTCAAATATCCATTAGTCGGTTCCTTAATCTACTGGGAATACATACAACTTCGTCTTAATTAAACCATAGCAAGTTTTGGTGAAGTTCTTTTGTATCGGGATTATTTGCCACATAATGTATTATTCGATAATTCATGCCAGCAACATTTAGCATTGTATAAAAATCACCATTGGTCAAACAGCAAAATTCTCCAAATCATTAAGTGCAGTAATATGTTCTTCCACAAAATTATAGTGAAATTATACTTAAATAGTGGAAACCTTATGTCGATATCTTATGATTACCTAAAGTAACAAATAGAAAATTGTTAATTATTCTCAAATTTTAGAAAGACACTATTACACAGGTAATAATTTTCATTTATTGATCCTTTTCTAACTCAATGATAAAAATTCATAATTTTATAATTTTTTTTTAATTCTAAAAGTACTTTCCATTTTTTTCTGACCACCCTGTATTCTAAGTTATGATAAAAAGAATAATAGTAATAACTTTGTTATTACCCAATGCTTATACCGGAATCATCATTTAGCTGATAATAATTCAATATCACATTTTTCTTTGGTTTCATATTATGTTTGCAGTAATCCCAATAATTGTGTGTTAACTTCACCCATTTCACTTTTTATGAATTATTCCTATATATAATTAGACTGAAACATTTTCTTGAAACAACCAACAAGGGACGTATTCCGAATATTCGACCCAATGAGATTACATCTAAATAATGCTACCCTGAGTGACTCATACTATACCACTCCAATCAGAGTTCACGAAAGTATTTTATTCCACTTTTTTCACATTTAAAAAAGGATAAAAGTGGATTCATGAATATTGCCTTGGAATAAGCAAATAAACAGTTCATTTTATTCGTTTATTCCGTATGGAATTTTTATGATTTAAATTGAAATATTTACGAACAAATACCATTATCCTTAGATTAAGTAAGTTTGTTGTCAGAAATACTGTATTTATGACACCACTAACAATTTAATCTGAGATCTAAATTGGGTTGAAAAGCTATTAAAGCTTTAAGTTCCTTAAAACAGAGCTCGAAGTTTGGTTCACACATTTTTATAAAACTCTTCGGACTTTAGATGCATTAAAAAGATAATATTGGGATTAATGACAATAAAACTCCAACCATCCCAATTAAAGTCAAGTTTAGTGCCATCAAGCGGAAATTTATCGAGTAAATTTAGGCATTTTAAAACACATTCCGACTGTATTTGAAGAAAAATTTATAAAAGCCCGAAGCACTTGAGTTATAAAATCAGAATTTTTTGTTTCGTTAAACTCCATTCCAGATTTGAGGCCGCTGAAACAGATTGACGAGACGCAACGAATGAAAAATGCTTTATTAGAATTCCTTTATTTTTCCGAAGCATATACAATGTCGAAAAAAAATTAAAATGGAGCTGCGTTTGACGTAGGGTATTTTTTCTATTTATTTGGTAAATGATTTCGTAAAGTTTCTTTCCTTTATTTTCGACTTTTTTGTTAAGTTTGTCAATCCGTGTCCTTGGTCTTTTTCGATTCCTGTTATTCATTATTATGGCTTCAAATACTATTCCTGTAATGATTTGCCTATCCATCCTTTTCACATGTTCAAACCATTTTGATACGTGATCTTCTGTATACTGTTCTATGGCATTTATGCTCAATCTTTCTCGGTATGTTTCGTTTCGTTTAAGGTTTATCCCGTAACCACACACGTGATAATTTAGTTACACTATAACAGACGTGTGGTCACATTGACCCCTATGTTCAAAACGTTCTAACAAATGTAAAATAAGAAAATAAACAAATATATCTTTATTATACCAGCGAAACAACCTCCTCAAGGTATCTTCTAAGAAAGTTATTCTATTTATAACAAAAAACAGCTTTTACAGAACATATATATGTAAAGATACAAAATTTTGGTATTTTTGACATATCCATACATTTGGTATTAATCATTAAAAAGAAAATAAACAAATATACTATTTGGTGTTAAAAACTAAACAAACTAACAAATACGAAATGAAAAAACATATTAGTAACAAAAAAACAAATCATGGCAAAACGTGCAATAGGTTTACAACCTGTATTTTTCAAGCTATGCAGTCTCTACAAACTCGTCTTGTGCATTCCATGGAAATGGGAATTTTGCATATAGCACAAAAATGAGATGTTTTTCTTCTTTTATTTGAACGACACCGTCTGTAGTTCTTTCTTTTTTTAAATTTCCTCTCTTCGTTATTATATTCATCCAGTTCGTCCTTTATTTTCAGTACACGTCAGATACACATTCTAACTTCACGGGCAATGCGAAAATTTTGAAACCTTCGCTTCATTTCTAGAACCAGTAGCATCGTTCCTAATTGTTTTATAAAATCATATCGTTCAAGTTTTGCATTATCTCTATAGGACTGATGAACTACAAACTAATTGACAGATGCAATGTCTAACATTCTAAAAAAGATAGCCATTGGCCATCGTTGTGGTCGTCGACTTGTTGAATATACGCTACACTTTTCGTCTAAAGTATCGACTCCATCCTTATTACAATTATAATAAGATATTATTTCTGGTTTTGCGTTATCACTGTCAATACTTTCATTGTGATGCAATGAAGAGACCAATAGTACTGCCCTGTTTTGTTTTGGTACATGGGATATTATAGGCATGTCCCTGGTAAAACCATATAAGCAGGAGCCAACAGGCCTTTTTCTAGTGGGTAGGAAGTCCGTTGGAATTTCCCTTTATTTTTTTTTAAAGTTCCTACATAGGTGAGTTTTTTTGTCTTCAACACATTTACCAACTCTATCGAGGAAAATCAATTATCGGCAGTAACATTTCGGTTTGTGCCATGAATTGGTTTTGTAAGTTTAAGCACTGCATGTGTTGGTTTAGAGTATTTTTTTTCTTCGTCGGATAAATCAAAACCATAAGAATATTTACCACAATATATGTAAGCACTGTAAAGATATGCGGTTCGAGAATCTGTCAGGTCCATTATTTTTATACCGTACTTACAGAGTTTTGCCGGCATATACATCTTAAACTTTGACCTGCCTCGAAATGAAACTAACATCTCATCTACACACACTCCTGTACCTAAAGCGTAAACGCTATGGCAGTTCTCAATAAAAGCATTGAATGTTTCTGAAATCGGAGCTAAAATATTTTTTTTTTATTTCGGATCTAGTTTCGGGATCATCAAAGCGTAAACAAGTCAGAATTATTGCAAACCTGTTGGAGCTTGTTACACATCTAAATATGTCTCTACCTGATCCATCGGTAGCAAAAATCGATCTTATATTTTCATGATTGGATTTATAAATAGATGTTAGTAGTAACAATCCGAGAAAGGCTTTGAATTCTATAATATCAATGGCCCGAGTGTCACTGTTATTTACATTTTTATATTTTGATCTGATAATTTGCATACGCGCATTAGACCACTGTAGAATGTGCGTGAGGATCTTATCATAAAAAAAAATTTTTCAGACTTCTTCAGGATCGGCATTTTGGCTATTTACTTTTTTTAAACCTGGACATTTTGTAACAATATTTTGCTGCAAAATACGTGGGCTCTTATTATATGGAGACTGTTTGGTCCATTTGAAACGGTTTCGCCCATAGAAATAATTGGATTCAGTGTGTGTCTCTGAGTTTTCACTTTGGTTTTCTTTATTGGTAAGTTCTTCTCTTTCCATATCTTCGTCCAATTCGATTTCTGATTCGCTCTCATGGTCACTTGGAATATATTCAGCGTCGGAATCTGCGTCACTGTCACTAGAAAGTATCTCATTAGCCCAGTTTAGTAATGTTTCTTCGTAGTTCTTGTCGCCATACTTTACCCCCTTGGAAGGACCAGGTTGATCGTCGAAATTCATTTCTAATTTTTAAAAAAAAACAAGAAAATAATGCATCGGTAAAATATAAAATATAAATAATGTAAATACAGACCTGACGTCTTTTTGACCCCGTCGAAAATTTGAAATTTAATTACAACTCAAAAGCGCTCAACACACACTACACTCTTTGGCTACAAGCCTAATACTGGAAGATGGAAAGGTACCGAACTGCTAAGCGCGGTAGATAGTGGGAGTGGCTAGAAATAGCGCAATCGCAATGAACGAGGAGTCAAAATGAACCCGCGTCTGTGGTTACGGGATATTCTGGTTTTATTTTCAATTTTACGGAGGAATTTCATTTCTGCTGCATGCAATCTCTTTTTTTATCTTTCAGTAGTAGTCCATGATCTGAACAGCATGTTAATATTGGTATAACTACGTTCTCATAGACTTGCACTCCAATTTATTTCATTAAGTATTCACTTGTTTCCTAGGAAGGTTCTTTTTATGTTATTGAAAACTTTTCCGGTACTACTAGGCTTCCGTTGTGATTTCTCTATCTAATTTCATTTCTCATCTTTTGATGTACCAAGATACATAAATTTACCTTCTATTGTAATTGTATATTTCCTATTTGGTTCGTATGGGTTTTTTCTCCTGAGTTTATAACCATTGCTTTAGTCTTCTTTATATTTATATTTATGTTATATTTTTTGAGCACTTGTTTGGAGTATTCAAGATTTTTATTTAGGATAGTTTTATTTTCTGCGAATAATACCAAGTCATATGTGTAACATATTTCTGTTATTTTTACTATTTTCATCCCCTAGTAACTCACTTCATAGCTTTTTAAACTGTTTCTTGTCTCTTTCATAGCTTCGTCTAATATTAATGTATACCGTCAGTAGGTTCAGTATAGAGCCAAGCCTCACTTCTTCATTATATCGATTTATATTACTCATGTAAGGCTTTGGTTCACTCCCCCTCCGTCTAGGATCTTCTACATATCTGTTATTTTTACTATATCTAAGTTTTCTAAGTCTACGAAGCACAATTTTCTTGTATCGTTTTCTCCGATAACTGTTTTGCAATGAATATTTCATATCGGGTTTCTCTATTGAGCCTAAGACTAAACTGCATACCTTCTTGGGTTAGCTCCAATTTTTCTCGAATTTTTTTTCTAAGAGTCTGGTATCCTTATCTGTTCTATATCAATAATTATTTTCGTTTCCTTGTCTTCTGCAGTTTTTGTGTTTGTTGTTATCTGTGCGTATGTTATTTCTGCTGACTTCTCGATTACCACTGCTTCTGTGTCACACTTTCTCTTAATCATTTGGTTTTTTCCTCCCGCCGTTAACTTTTCGTGTTGTCCTCGTATTCATGAAACACTGCTTCAATGATATTCCTCTTCTGTTTTACCTCTATATCGGCCATTGAAGCAATATTAATGCTCATGTTTTCCTTCCTTTTTAGACAGTTATTGGCTTTCTTGTATCCTCGTACAGATCGTGGGGTTTGGTTCCAGTATAGTTACTAGTGGGTATCCTCCTAACATGCAATGCGCTCGTCTATCTTATATTTTTGTCTCCGATCATTGCGTTGCCTTCTGTTTTATACGTTAATAATTGGTCTTCCTTTAGTCCTCCCGCCCAGATATAATCTAACAGTTGTCGGAGGAAACGAACCGCAGTAATTTTATCTACGTTGACTAATACCACGATATCACACTCTTGCTCCAAATTAGTTATTCTACCTTTGCTACTTTCTTCTCCTCCGGCCAATTCAATTCCACGACTTCCCTTAATCCTATGGAATCCATGTCTTCTTTTATCATTTCTTCTATTGACTCTACTGACATAATATCTAGTCTACCAGTTCTACCTGGCAGCCCGTTCCATATCTTCTCCCAGAGTATCTTTCAATTTCCTTATTTCCTTTACTGTATCTTTGCTCCCAATATCCATATTGAGAATTTCACCAATCCCTTTAGTAACTTCTTCCATGGCATGTGTCACTGTGTCTAAAAACTCGCTACGCCCGCTTATGTCCTGGAGTGTTTCCATCCTCCTCCTCTTGCTCGGGTTCCACTCCGATGTTAGCCAATTTAGAAAACCATCCTCTCCTTCGGTGATTACATCTGTATTTTCTGAAGTCCTCGTCCTGACACCTCTTCTTCCCTTCTTCTCTTTTTTCTTTATTTTTTTAACTTCCCGATGAGTTCTTCCAAACTCGGGAGTCTACCTCTTTCAGTCATTTCTGCTAGCGCATGGTCCTTGTCGCGTTACGCATACGCAGTGCAGTCAGGCCTGACCTGCTAGATTAGGAGGGGGAACCAACCGAAACTACGGATTCCCTTTCTTGCACTGTTCCCTGTTTTATAGAATTGTTTAGTTAGTACTAGATGTTGTGTCACAGATCCCAGAATATTAGAATATATACTTAATATAACTTTATAAAAGTGAAATCTAACTAAACTGATCATTGCAAACCAACGTATCCTAGATGAACTTAACACAATACAAAACTAGACACATATCTCCATCCAGATCATAGCCAGGTCCATTATGATAGTATACATCCATATTTTCTGCCGCCCAGCCTGGGTCAGATGCCGAGATTCGTAGTTTTTCGATGCCGGTTCCTCGACATTCGCCTCCCGTGTAACATAAGGACTTGTCAGTGTGTCCTGATGTAACTTGGGTATGTTGGATCTTCTATTAGCATTTGTTGGTGATATTACATATGCTCAGATAGCCCCCCGGCAGTGCCCAACTGACCATTTCTGAGCTTCACTCTTCCTTTCCCGTCCTTGATGTTTGAAAACACAAGAAGTTATTGAGCCTTCCACCAGCAACAAAGTCTTACAGCTCCTAGAAGTGGAACCATTTCCTGCTAATAATTCGAAATCATTTGCGTTATTTTCAGCATCTTCATGCACCAGTAACCATAGATTTTTTAAATTGTGTCTAGCCTTTTCCATGGCTTTATCTAATATTGATGTATATAACAGAGGGCTCAGTATACCTCACTCCATTATTATACAGTATCATAATACTTATGATCAGGTTTTGGTTCACTCCTTTTCCCTCTGAAATCTTTTATATAATATATGGAAGATCTCTCTTCTTTTTATTGTATCGAAAGTTTTTTATAAATCTACTATGTACATTTGTAGGCTTCTTTCCTCTTGTATCATTAGTCTCATAATTGTTTCACAATGAATATTGCAACTTGAGTTTCTCTATTGGGCCTAAAACCAAAATGCGTACCTCAAAGGGTAAACTGCAATATTCCTCGAAGTCTTTATTTTAAGATTCAGGTAAATATTTTTGCCACATCACTTAATAACGTAATGACTGTAACTATTACACTCTTGGTTGTCTCCTGTATAGGTGAAATGATTCCTATTAGCCAATATGTTGCGACTATCTCTCTTTTCATTATTTGTTCTATTATATCCTGCAGATATATTAGATCCAACTCTGGTTGTGATTTCAACTTTTTGTTAGTTAGCTTACCGTGATCTGGTACTTTACTCATTTTTTGCTCTACTTTCTGCTTCTTTTATTTATTCTATTATTATTATTAGATACAAAAAATGAACATACTCAAAATTAATAAATTTCGTTTATTCTGAGCTATTCGTGCTTCTATTCCTCTTTCTTCCAGTACAACCCTCAACGATCCAAAAATATTAACTCTTTTCATTCGTGTGTCGTTCAGCTTGAAAACTTCATTGTTATAATCTTAACAAAAAAGAAATTTTTAGTTTGATACTCGTATCACTTTGTATATAAGGAAGTATACCATATCCGGAATTTCAATCTTCCCAAATTATTATCTTAATACGCCTGATATTACTTTTAATTAACAGAGAGTTTCTTAGGAAGAGGAAAGGCGATTAACTCAAAACGTATTTTGATAATATAACATCCTGCAAAAACGTTGTGGTTTCATCAAACCAAATACTCTGGTTGTGTGTCTACTTTGCTAATTAAGGTGTAAAATATTTAAATCATGAATTAAATTATCAACCGTGACATACTCAATCCATCAGTGCGTAAAAAACTTAAGAGAATTATAATGGTTAAATTAAAACTACTGTTATTATTATTATTGTCTTTAGTACATGTTTCAATATCGGATTATTTGGTGAGTATATCATAATTTTCAACTACTTATTGTTCGCGTAATATGATCAAAATTGTAAATATATGTTGCATTCATAATAGTTGAGAGAGGTTGATAATGGGAGATTATAAGGTAGTTCATGTTCACAAATAAACTAGAAGAAGACTAAAGCAGAGGAAGAATGGCACATCAATACCTACAATATTAGATGTATGTAATTCCTTTTAAACACAATTCTGATGTTGAAAGCTATTTCAATTGAATCACTCATTTGAGAAACAAGATAAGTCCAGTAGACATAGTTTTGAGAAAATTACAAAAAACTGTCTGTCTATTGAAAGGTGTAATTTTTTTTAGTTTAGCTATTGATAAATATCAACGTAAAGTAGCTATAAACAGTTTTTTGACAAAGAAGCAAAAATATTATAAAAGCAAGTTAACAAAAAGTGGACTTTGAAAAATGGACATGTCGACTTTCTCAAATAATTTTTTAAATTTATTTATTTATTCAAAAAAAGTGTGAACCATGTTGTATAAACTTATAAAAAATATAATATTATAAAACTTCTCGCTCAAATTCACCATCTACGGTTGGCCATAGAAAAATCTCTTCGTAGGAACTTTTAATTTCTTCATTATCCGGTAGGTAGTTTACGAATTTTATGATGTTATCCATTTTTTTATTCATAATGGGTACTTTAATATTAGGGTAGGCTGGTTCTGTGCAAAGTACGTTGGGTCTAGGATTTCTTGTAGCGATTAGAAACGAGTAAGTAAATAATCCGTCTATGTAGTCGTATGCTGTAACCATCCCTTTATGGTTGTCGTCAAACGAAAACTGCATAAACTTGGATATGTTGAATGGAATTCGTTCACTTCTTACAGGGGCTATACTTTGACAATTTCTTTTGTAATATCTTGGCCACCAAGACTTATAATCTTAAATGATACTGTTATCTTCTATGAGATGTACCGTAAACTTGTTCTGTTGACTTGCCAGTATGGAGAGTTCGGTATACTGCTTAAGTGTGTAAACTTTATCATGTTTCCTAAGAGATCTTTTCACAACTCCAAAGTCCCTGGGCAGGAATGGACGACCACGTATTGGCAAATACTGAACAACTGTCTTAAACCGCCCTATTTCTGTTAATGCAGCAAACATTCTTACAGTTGTGTGATTTTTATTTTGTCCTGGGCATCCATCCATAAACACATGTAGTTGTTTAACATCTGATGGAACATACGTCTCTATGTTATTAGCAATAAATGAGCAAACCTCATTGGGGCCTTTTCTCCCCATACCTTCGTGGTATATGTAAAAATATGCCTTATCCGTTTTAGCGTCATGTATGTCAAAAACGAAGACTGTAAGTTGATGCAGGTAAAAAGTCTCTTGAACGGGGATCTGGGGCAAAAATATATTTTGCATATAGTCAACAGCTATTATCGCCACACTGGGGTCGTCTTGATAATGTTCTTTCAATGTTTTCATTTTTGAATGAAACTTTTTAGCACGTCTGAGATGAACAGTCTTTTTAGCTACAGCCACTAGTTTAGCATTATCATTTAATTCTTTTGATTTTGTTTTAACTGCTAGTTCTTCACATTTACAGGAAGTGTCGACCTGGGGTCTTCCAAGACTTAAACTGAATGTTTCTTTGAAAACTTTGTAATATAATGAATATTTTACGTTAGTGTTGGGATACTTGGATGAAAATGAACTGTGCTTCGCTTTAATATCAAGCTTTTCACTTAAATACTTATAATCTCGACTACTGTAGTGCGCTTCCTTAATGGGAAATGATGCAATATGAGAAACAATCAAATCAATAAGGCTAACTGGTTTGGAGTTGCCTGGATTATTTTTTCCGCGTAGATCTTGTGGCGACTTTCCAGCAGATCAAAGCAAACACAATCGATGAACACGATCTTTACTAATACCATGGAGATTGAGAAACGCAGTTTTGCATACTAAATGCTGTCCTGACCTGTAACTAATTTTATACTTATAGGCATTTTTGTGAGGCTTTGGTTTGTTGACATTGTTTCTCGGACGCTTTCGCTGAATTGGAACCGCTGATATAAGACCTTGAAGATAGGCATCCTGTTCAAAACTGTAAAATTTATTAAAGATTTCTTTCTTCGTCTCCTCTGATAACTTGTCTAAACATTTACTGCGACAACTAAAAAATACCTGGTTTAAGATATCGTTTCCAGTTTTCAGGTTAAGTTTAATTACTGACAGTTTAATCCCATTTCCTTTTCAGGAATAACTTTCCTTTATAATTGATATATTCATCACCTTTTATTGTTGCTTTTTTAATTCGCTCACACTGCCATATTACACTTTTGACACCTTTATCAAGCTTATTTTGACTAGTATTAAATTCATCCATTTTTTGACAAGCTCTAGAACGTTACTATTCTTAAAACGCGGCAAGCGCTGCGAGTTTGTTTGAGAAACCCGTCATATCCTGGACATATCGAGTTTTGAAAGTGAACACAATACTCAATGGCGGTTATTGTGCAGGAGAGCGCATGGATTTGTAGGATTTATAAAGCAAACCATGCGCCTTGCTATTAGAAATGGATATTTCGTAAAATGTCAAAAAACCATATAGTGGATTTGTCGGGTTACTCAATTCAGTGATTCAATTAGTCTCAAATTTTTTTACAAAAATGCATCATTGAGAAAGACTTGGGACCTTGTTATTGCGATTGTGAATTGATTGCGAGGGCTCTTACAAATGAACTGTTGATTCAAATGTCAATTAAGCATATATATTTTTTAACAAACCTTTTCAGCAGAGTACAGCTAATTTTTTGTCTGCCTAGAGTGTTATATACTTTTTGATTATTTGATCATAATAGTTATTTGTAAAACAAGTGTCACAATGACTCGTTTTGTAGTACGAGTGAAGTTTGCACAACGAACCGCGAAACGGTGAGTCGTGCAAATCACGAGTACTACAGAAAGTCATTGTGAGACAAGTTTTAAACAATAATTTTTATAATTCGAATTTATTTAATTATTTAAATAAAATATAATTTCATATATCCCGGTTTTTAATCAAGGAGTGGTTTGAATTTAAGTTGGAAATTCTGTAGATTCCTAATTGGTCAGATCACAGATGGTTTTATTCAGCACTTCTGACTTTTGAAATATTATAACCGAATAATTGTGTAAATTGTAAACAAACTTCCATTTAGCAAACAGTGATGATTATCTGTTTAAAAAAGAGCTTCTTCGTATATGCTCTTGCTATCTATTTATATTATATCATGAACAGAATTATTTCTCTAGTACATCTTCACATAGATATCTGGTAATTTATCCTAAACATCGAAAGTTTTGTATACCTATTTATTGATTCTATACAATATAAAAATAAACAATTGACAAATAATTGATAAATAAACGTTTGCGTACTTTATTCATTAATATTTTTAATATATAAATCATTCGAATTCACCTTTAATCTAATAATTTGCTAGCTAGAACAACGCTAGACCATTTTATTTATAATGTGTGTCGAGGTTAAAGTCAAGTGTCAAATGAAAATATAACTAAATACAATATCCAACACTGAATATTACTATAACAGTGTTCAGGGCTTCATTGTGACACTGTAAACAATGTTATAATGAATTCTCTTTTATACGCGAATTATAAAATAGTTATTTATGTAACAAGAGTAAAAAGTAGCCTTTTCCGACGAACGTGAATATTGAGTCGAAAAAAGGCGACTTTACACACGAATTGCATACACTATTTTTTCTACTACCGACGATGTTATCAAAATACAGAAGTTTAATAGTAATTTTCTTTGCGCACTAAAGTATGTTTTACTTTTCTTTAGAAGAAACTATAACTATTTTATTGATAAAATATATTATATATTGATAAATATCTGTACAATCCCAGATTATATTTTTTTCTATCAAATTTCTCAAATAAGTTGTCAATCCTGAAAGATTAGGTATAAATTTAGATACATAAGTGACCGTTCCTAAAAATCTGGAGAGTTCTTTGCTATTAATTGGCAGTTCTCTTTGCCTAATTGCCTAATTAAAAACCCTGAACAAAAGTATTGTATTCATGTGGGTAAAAGGGCACTGCGGTTTAGAAGGAAATGAGTACGTGGACTTGGAAGCCAAGAGAGCCTGCAAAATGACTTATTATACCAATCTTTATGTCTTCTCAGACCTTTTAAATTATTATAAGAAACATATTAGAACTAATTGGGAGCGATCTTACGCCGACTTCGCTAAAACATCTAATAGCCAATATTTCCTTTTGCATCCTACTTTACCAACTAAGATCCCTCATATTTTTAATCTTGATTATAGAAAACAATATACCTCCATCATATCACGTTTAAGAATAAATCACGGTCGTTTCCCAGCTCATCTTTCTAAAATAGGTATTGTCAATTCTCCAGCTTGCTCCTGTAACAAGGCATCAGTAAGAGATCTGAACCATATTTTCTTTGAATGCACTGAAAACAAAAAGGCAACTACTGACCATTACAATTTTCTTATCAATTTCAACGTTCCTCTTCCCACAAATATAACCGCTCTTTTGGCAAATACTGAGAAATCTGTACTTGATTCCATAGTGGATTTCATAAATAATTCTAAATTATGTATTCAGATATATGCTTAGATTTATGCCCAGTAATCAGCAATTTTATATTTTTACTCCTTTACAGTCATTTTAATATTTCAACCTTTACTCACTTTTAACTTTCTGTGGCCAATAGTCTGAGGCCATTCTCCCCCCCACACACACACACACACACACATCATTTGTATATACTCCGGAGGCTGTATCGTGTTAAGGAACTAAAATTTCTCCAAGAATGACATAATGTCGTACATAAAATACTATAGCACCTGATTTACTGGCTCTGCTAAGCTGAAAATCAATAGGGTTCATCTGTGACATGTCCTTCACAATCTTCAATCCTGAGACTGATTTAGGAAAGACAATTTTAAACAAAAGAGATTCGATTCCCTCCAGATCATCTAGAATCAACTTAATTATACAATTTTTTCATGTTAATGTTAATGCTCCTAATAATATATTGGCAAAGAAGCTCAACAATATACTCAATACATACGGATATGAATCTCAGTACTCAATTAGAAATTCAATAGAACTAATCAAAAAGTTGGAAGCTATCCACTTGCAAGATAACTATAAACTCATTTCGTTCGATGTAACTAATATGTTCACTAAAATTCCTCCTAAAGAATGTCTAATACTTGTAAGAAAATTACTAGAAGATAAAAATATTAATCCAGGAATAATATCAGATATACTTAATTTATTTGATGTATGCATTTATGCATTAATCAGAATTATTTCACTTTTGACAATAGGATATATATTCAAAATTAAGGTTTACCAATAGGAAGCCCTATATCACCTATTTTAGCAAACATTTTTATGGACAATTTAGAAAGAAAGATCTTTGAAAGTAATATTTCGAAAAATATTTTATTTTGGTATAGATATGTAGATGACATATTAGCTTGTTTTATGGGTAGTGAACGACAATTAGATGTATTTTTCAACCACATCAATAATTTACACCCGACAATTAAATTTACATTAGAAATTGAAGAAAATAGCTCAATCAATTTTCTTGATTTAAAAATTCAAAGAGTTAATAATGTACTTGATTATTCAATTTACCGAAAACCAACACAGATTGATGTAACAATTACATTCAATTCTAACCACCCTATGTCACACAGACTAGCAGCATATAATTCAATGATACATAGAGCTTTTTCAGTTCGTATGAACAAATGTAATTTTGATAGAGAGATTAATACAATTAGACAAATAGCAACATTTAACGGTTATCCATTAGATATGATAAATAAGCTATTTAGTAAAAAAGAAGAAAAAGTGGCATTACAACTAATATATCCTAAACAAACTGATGAAATTGAAACTTATAAAACTATCACATATGCTGGAAATATTTCTAATAATATTTCAAACATAATATCTTCAGCAACGAATACAACAATTTCTTTTAAAACAGAAAGTAACGTTAGTACAAAATTGTTAAATGTAAAAACAACAATACCACTATTAAAGAAGTCAGGTATATATAAACTCAAATGTCCAGAATGTAATGCTGTCTATTTGGGTCAGACCCTTAGGAATTTTGAAATACGATACAATGAGCACTTACGAGCATACAGATTAAAACAACCAGATAAATCCCACTACGGAAAACATCTACTTGAAACCAATCATTCATTGACACCCAACACAGAACTAGAAGTGCTGCATATCCTTGAAGAACTGGAAATTAGAAGACATTTAAGAAACCCACAATATGAAGTTGTCAATGAACAGTTAAATCTAGGGAGTTCTCCACTAATAAACTGTCTTCTTAAGTGATAATTGTAAAGATCAGCAGATATAGTTTTCTTGGTTTTCTATATCATTGCACAGTTATACTGATCTTAATTGGAAAAATGATATCCAAGATATCACCATAGGGCTAATAATATCTTCTTCTTTTTTCTATAAACATATATTAAGCCAATCGCAAGTTAGGTTACTTCTTGGTCTATGGTATGGAGTACAATTTTTGTTATTATCAAAGGCCGATTTGCAATTCAGACATTTATTCATGATGAATACTTCGTTATACACCTTTCCAGTGCGCTATTCGCAGGTATATTAAATAAACTAAACAAACCGTTGGTGTAGGTCGACAGGTCCTCCAACCATAGTCATCTGATTTGTATAATAAATAAAATAAACAAACAGTTGGTTTAGGTGGACAGGTCGTCGAATCACAGTCAACTGGTTTATGCTAGGGATAGGAGGTCTGATAACGAAATAATTCTAACCTCCTTCTTGTTATAGTTTCTCATTTCTTGAGAAAAAACCACTTCAAAGGCTGAATTTGACTCATCCGTGGTACTGAGATGAAGCTGGTATATTAATTGCAAAATCTGTCAACTCACAAAAATTTTCACTTTAGAAAACCACTACTACTTCATACAATTTAACAGAATGACATAAACACGTCTCACTATCAGTACTCTCAACTCAATTACAAGGAGAGTAGAATGACCTGTGCACTATGTTTCTGTTGTATGGGTTTCATAAGTACAGCGACATGCATTATTATTAACAGTCTATAATTTGAACTAAAAACCACGCAGTCGTAACTGCTTGACTGAATATTCGTGTCTAAATCATTGTAGAAAATCGTAATTGTATTCGATATAAATTTATTGGATGCAGTATACATTTTCAAACATATTTAGTATACAAGATTATAAAATTCAGCTATGCGAATATTTTTGCACTGACCTAATTCATGATACGATCAACAAATTTGTTATTTATTCCTGACAACCCATCCATCATAAAAATACATTAACGACTACAAGATATCACCATAGGGCTAATAATATCTAAGCTTCAATATTTGTAATATCACATCTTCTTCTTTTTTCTATAGACATATATTAAGCCAATCACAAGCTAGGTTACTTCTTGGTCTAGCCAAAAATAACTACTAAACATCAGGTAGGTATAAAATGAAATATAACTTCTGTCATTCTGACGATGATATTAATTTTCCGAAACAATTGTCAATGTTTTAGAATTTTCAATAACTTATATTATATTGTGGAATTAACTGGAGACCGTGAGTTTCATTTAAAAACACTAATTAATCAATTTATCATCAAATGAGCAACATCTGCTACAAACAATTCTAACCGGCTTATATTTAGCCCTTGTTACTCTTACTGCCTCCTCCTGAGCGATATATAAACAGCGAAAATGAATTAAAGTCTGACACGACATGCATGGAGTACAATTTTTGTTATTATCAAAGGCCGATTTGCAATTCAGACATTTATTCATGATGAATACTTCGTTATACACCTTTCCAGTGCGCTATTCGCAGGTATATTAAATAAACTAAACAAACCGTTGGTGTAGGTCGACAGGTCCTCCAACCATAGTCATCTGATTTGTATAATAAATAAAATAAACAAACAGTTGGTTTAGGTGGACAGGTCGTCGAATCACAGTCAACTGGTTTATGCTAGTGATAGGAGGTCTGACAACGAAATAATTGTAACCTCCTTCTTCTGATAGTTTTTCATTTCTTGAGAAAAAACCACTTCAAAGGCTGAATTTGACTCATCCGTGGTACTGAGATGGAGCTGGTATATTAATTGCAAAATCTGTCAACTCACAGAAATTTTCACTTTAGAAAACCACTACTACTTTATACAATTTAACAGAATAACATAAACACGTCTCACCATCAGTACTCTCAACTCAATTACAAGGAGAGTAGAATGACCTGTGCACTATGTTTCTGTTGTATGGGTTTCATAAGCACAGCGACATGCGTTATTATCAACAGTCTATAAATTGAACTAAAAACCACGCAGTCGTAACTGCTTGACTGAATATTCGTGTCTAAATCATTGTAGAAAATCGTAATTGTATTCGATATAAATTTATTGGATGCAGTATACATTTTCAAACATATTCAGTATACAAGATTATAAAATTCAGCTATGCGAATATTTTTGCACTGACCTAATTCATGATACGACCAACAAATTTGTTATTTATTCCTGACAACCCATCCATCATAAAAATACATTAACGACTACATCGATGATTCTCACATTATTTTCCTACTGATGTCAGAAGGGACCTGTTGACATGGTTATTGTATGTTAACAATTGTCAGATGAGATTGTGTATATGGTATCGAGTAAATAATATGAAAAAATGTTCGGTTCTAATTAATCAAGAGAATATATTTATATTAGGAAAGATATATAGATTTTTATCTGGCCATAATCAAAGCATTTGCAAACTAGTATTTGTTAATATAGATCGATCTGACATTTTTTCAATTAACATTAAGTGAATCATATTTATTTTGTCTATTTTATACTTATTATTCCTGATTGAAAGATTTCCAATTATCTATAATGCTGGTAGAAATCTGGCAGAAACCCAATTACCATAGTATATGGTGTAGGTTATTCTTTTACAATCATACTTATTTCAACTACATCGCATTATGCTTAAGACATATATCCATTTTTTCGTCGATGCTCTGGTCTTGATAGAATTTTATTCATGTATAAATTTAGCCCATTGTTTTCTATCTCTTGCCATGTTTTTTCTTTTTCTTGCATTATGCCTACCATAACACCATCCCATGTTTGTTTCGGTCTGCCCTTTTTCGTTCCTTTTGTATTTTTGATTGCCATACTTTTTTAACTGGTCTTGTATCGTTCTTTCTTTGTAAATGTCTCCACCAGCTTAATTGTCTCTTTTCAATAAATTTAAGTGTTGATTCTATTTCAAGGTCTTTTCTTATTTCCAGGTCTTCTCTTATTTCCGTATTTTTAGTTTGTCTTTCTTCGTGACTCCTTTAACTCACCCAAGATACTTCATTTCAACTGCTTGTATTCGGCTCTTTTGTCTCTTTTTTAATACCCAAGATTTACATCCGAATACTTATATTGGCCGGTAAATTGTTTTAAATACATTGAACTTCATTGTCTTGGAATTTTTTTTTAGTTATGAATGTCGGGTTCATCGTGTGATAAAGTGTCACCATTTTTTGTACTCTATTGGTAATTTCGATTTCCTGCGTTTCGTTTTCTTCTATTTCTACTCCCAAGTATTTATATCTTCTAACTTGCTCAATTTTTATTCCATCTAATTGTATATTTAGCTGTTTTTGTTTCGGTCCTATAACCATAACTTTGGTTTTACTTTGATTCACTGTCATTCCAAACTCTTCCGATACCGTGCTCCATATTTCCATATTCTTTTATAGATCCTTCTCCTTCCTTGCCATAATTATGAAATCATCTGCAAAAGCTGCTTCTGATATATTCACTCTTCCTAAATGTCTGTATCCAACGTGTAGTTTTGTCATTTTGGTCGAAGATTTTTCAATTATTTCATCAATAAAAATTGTGAATAATGATGGACTTAGTCCCCCTCCTTGCCTTAATCCTTCTTGTGTTGAAAATGGTTCTGATGTTTTATTCCTGTATATTACACAATTTCTATTATTTTTGTAAATGTATTTGATTATGTCTATTATTTTGTAGTCTATTCCCCTTCCTTCTGGTACTTTCCATAACTTCTCCCTTGGTACTTTGTTAAAAGCTTTTTCCATGTCTATAAATACCATATATACCTCTTTTTCTCGTTGTGAGAGCATATCAATTATCTGTTTCACTGTGAATATGTGGCCTTAGATGCTTCGCCCTCTTCTAAATCCACTTTGCGATTCTTCGAGAGTATTTTCTATCCTTAGTCTTATCTTACTCTCTATAATCTTCTCGTAGACTTTCATAGCTGTACTAAGTACATTTATTCCTCTATAATTATTGCAGTCGTATCTATCCCCCTCTTTATATATTGGAACTATTAAGGCTGTCTTCCAATCGTCTGGAATCTGTTCTTCACTCCACGCCATGTTGTATATTATCAATAATATTTTTGTTCCTGTTCCCACTAAATTCTTGAACATTTCTGCTGTTAATTTATCAATTTCTGGAGATTTTCCATTTTTCAATTCATCTATTATTTCCTGTAGTAATTCTTTTATAGTTACAATGTCTTTATTTCCTATTATTGCATTCTTTTTTTTGTTAATGTCCTGAATTCTGTTGTCTGCTCCTAGTAACTCCTCAAAATACTCTTTCCATCTATCAATTACTTCGTTTTCATTTCTTCGTGTATCTGCTTCTTTATTTTTTATCAATGTTATTTCTTGTGTTTTTTCCTTTCTTAATGACTTCAATGTTTTGTAAAAAAGTTTTTGATTTGATTTACTATTGCTTTCCATTTTTTCGCCAAATTCTTCCCACTGATTTCTTTTAGCTACTGCTACCATCTGTTTTACCTTATTCCTCTTCTCTTTTGTTATTTATATATTTTCCACGCTTCATTTTTTAATTTTACTTTTATTTTAATCTCGTCCGTCCACCAAGCTGTTTGTTTTTTCTTATTAGTTTTTTTGCTGCAACCACATATTTCTTTAGCGGTTTCCAATACGGGTTTTTTGAAATAATCCCACATTTCTTCTAAATTATCATTTTTCATTATATCACAATTATTTAAGAACGTTCCTGATAATGCTATTTTGTATTTCTCTGCCATATCTTTGTTTTGGAGTTTGTATGATCTGACCGATCCATATTCTACTCTTTTTTCTACTTTTTGTCTATTATGATTTGTAATTTCTACTTGTTCTCTAATTTTTGTTACAAGTACATAGTGGTCACTTCCTATTTCTGGTCCTCTTCTAAATTTGGTATCCAATACTTCCTCTCAATTTCTCTTTTCCACTAATCTGTAATCTATTATTGACCTTCCATTTCTGCTTTCCATCACACGTGTATATTTATGTATGTCTTTATGTTGGAAAAATGTATCAGTTACAATAAAATTGTGTAATATGCAAAAATCCAACAGCCATTCTCCATTATTATTCCTAAATGCTTCACCATGTTTTCTTATTACTGTTCTGTAAATGTCATCTTTTGTTGCCACTCTGCTATTCAAATCTATTCAAGTATAATCATTTCAATTATTTTTCCTCTTACATTTTCTGCAGCCATAGTTAGATCTTCCCAAAACCTATCTCTATTTCCTACTGTATCGTCCTCATTTGGTCCATATACAATTATTATAGCTTTTGTGTTCATATTTTTATTTTTCATTTCCATCACCAGTAATCTTTCCGACCATCCCGTCCATCCAGTAATTTGTTATTCTAAGTCTCTATGTATTATGCATGCAACTCCTGCTGCCGCTCTTTTCTCATTTTCAATACCACTATATATGAGTATATGACCATTATCTCTGTTATAGCTAGTATTCTAAAGTTTGTAGTTTCAAACTCTTTTTCTAATTCTTTTTATTTTCCTAAAATACTTCTAACATTCCATGTTCCAATTCTCCACATTTCCGTTGCTAATTTTACTTTATTCTTATCAAATTCCGTTGCCGTGTCTTTTTCTCTGTTACCATGAATATCTGTTTCTTTATTTAGTTTTTTGAATATATTTTTTCCAGTATTCTCATTGTATTTGTTTCTACATCCCATCTCCATTCTTGGCCATTTACTGTTACCTTATTGTATCCCATTTTTACGTCTTTTCCCTTTTACTTTTCTTATTTTGCAAACATCCTCATCTCTTTTTATTTTTCTCTCTCCTTCTTGGTCATATCATTATTTATAAAAACTCTTTCTTCTTTCCTCTCCTTCAATTTAGCTTCATTTTCCATACTTTTGTCTTTATCAGCTTCGTTTTGACATTCCACGATACACATTTTCTCCCCTATCTTGTCAACTGTTTTAGGCTCGATATTTATTTTTAGTTGTTGACTCATAAGGTTTCTGCCTTTTTTTTACCAATTTCGACGACTCATTAGTATCAAGTTTCAATCAATTTATCATCTCATTATTCTTTCTTTATCTATAATATCCATTGTTTTTTTAATCTCTTCCATTTCTGTTTTCATTTCTGCATTTTCTTTTTTAATTGCTTGGTTTTATTTTATCAATACTCCGTTTTCCACTTTCAACTTTGATATTTCCTCGTTAAACAGAGCCTGTTGATCTTTAGTTTCTTTGATCTCGTTTTTAATCAGTTGTTTTACCCATTTCATAACCATTTGATCTACAGACATTTCCTTCATTGACACTATGATTTGATTTAACTTTTCATCTTTTTTACTTTCAGGTGGGGTTCAGTTAGTCCTCTTGCAAATAAACCATCCATTTTTCTTTTCTTTGAATCCCCTGTAGAATAATCATCACTATCCATTTTGTTTATATTTTGTATTCAACTATTATTTGATTATATTATTTTCGTGGTAGCGTAAGACCTTGATACCCAGATCAACTCTTCGGAGATACTTGATCTATCCAACCACTTATATATATCTAGTTTCTTTCTTTATTTGGTCCTTTATTTTTTAAATTTGACAACGTCGCAAATTATATCGTTTTGGACTCGCCTTAAATCAATTGCTTTTTATTTTAGTAACCTAACACTGTATTTATTTAATTGTTTTTACAAAATCGAACGTTTTTCTTTGTTTTTTTTTGTAGCACTACGTACTTTACCTTTTGTTGACACAATTCAAATTCTAGTTAATTTATTTTCGCTGCACTTTCCGATATATCGAAATATATGCAGGCGAATTTTATGAACACTTTACTATTTCTACGCACCGTTGCCGTTAGTTTGTTCGATTAATACGTTCGAATTTGGTCATTGTTATAGTCAGTTACATTGTTTAGTTTTTTTCCAACAGCTATTTTGACCATGATAGAATCTAAATGTCACCATATCAATTGAGATTATTATTTGAAATTTGATGAGGCCTTATAAACAAGAATCAGTATTGAATCAGAAAATAATCTACATCCGATATTTTTGTTAATTAATGGAATGAGAGAGAAAAATTATTAAAATTCTCCAATTTTACTATCCAATGCAATAACAATTACGTTACATAATATAAAATGTACCAGGTTTTTCACTAAAAATTGACCCACTTTTAACATTGTTCCAAATAGAGAATAATAAAAATTTTTTATAAAAAAGTTGCACTAAACCAACAAATTCTTTTCAAAATGATTCCACAAAATGAAATATATACAGGATGGACAATATATTAAATGCAAATTCATTTTTTCAAGCGAAACCCCCTGTATATTTTGCCAATTTTTGGTAGCTCACTTTCTCCTGATCTCGAATATATATGCATACGTGAGTGTATATCTCTTATTTTGATAAATACAGTGTTTCAAAATTTTTATATAAAAATAGGGAATACCAAAATTATGTGAAATATTATCTAAAAATCTCAATATTCCCACAATCTGAGAAGATTCGGTTTTTCTAAATACACCTAACAATAACCAGTAAACATAACAACAATAACAAAAATATAAGTATGGTGGTATGAAATAAACAGTATCAACTAAATACATTGCTCAAAATGGGCACCATGAGAATAGGAAAGAACATTTTCCTGTCATCGGCCAACGCCTCTTATATACACAAATTTAGTTGGTATTGGATGGGTACCATTATTTAATATACAGAGTTCAGATCATAGCATTATCATTGTTCTAATTTAGTTCATAAATGAATGCTTTAATTTTGTTCTCAATAATCTCAACACTTTCACTATTATTATTATTTTATTTTTTTTCTCAACGAATGACCAGAAACACGAGTCCGACTGTCCGACTTGCGAGGCTCAGGGCAGCAAGTCTTTGCGAGACCTTTTGTCCTTCGTGAAAAGTATGTGATGTGAAAGTAGGTCTGGTTGTTTGGTTTAGGTATTTGTCATATTTAACGAGAAATGCTAAAATGATACAAATAAATCAAACTTGGGTTTTAAAATATTTTACATTGAAAGATTTACAAAATTAACAAATACAGAGATGATAAATTTTAAAATTGATGTTTGCGGCTAAAATCTTTAATTAAAGCACAATAATCTAACGAATGAGCTACGTCATCTTCCATAAAAAGAATAGCAAGGGCTGAAAGCCGATCTTGTGTCATCGAATTACTCAAATATGTTTTAATAATTTCAAGCCTCGAAAAACTTCTTTCAGCAGACGCAACTGTCACAGGTGTGGTAGCATTAATTCTCAGGACTATTTCGATAGTGGGGTGAACTTAGTTAATTTTTTTTCTATTATGTATCTTAGCACCGAGATAATGTCATCGTTTCCTTCATACACACGGATGAACATATTTAGTTCTTCGTACCATTCATGTCCATCAATATCACATGATTCTCCTACTGTCATAGATATTTGCAAGTCACTGCATTGCTTTAAAAGTTCACTATCACTAATTTCCTTTGATTTTTTATATTATACATGAAACCAAATATTCTCTCATGATGTTCAAGAGCCTCAAACCTAGGATGACAGCTTGAGCGCACATTGTCGACAATGACATAAAAATAGTTCATTTTTAAAATTTCTTCCGCTTTCAATTCATGAGCGTCATCTTCCCGTTCATAATCAAAATTCCTTTTTTTTCGTCGTCTTCTGACTTCTTTGAACTGTCTGTCAATATCATTTTTCTCGGCTATTTCTGTTGCTGTTACTAGGGATGACTGAAAACCATTTTCTCGATAATTAGCGAGCCAATTTGTGAATGCGTCTAGGTGTTGTATAGCCACATCTAAGTGTATGTTTTAGCTTCGCCACATTTTACTTATAACATTTATCTTTGTAAGAGTATCATACCATTTAACAAGTGAAACTACAAATTCGTAGGTAGTTAGTTCCTTTTCTATAGAATGGCATTCACTGACACCGACAATCTGTTGTGTTTCTGCTAAATCCTTTAAAACACCACATAAATCACTTAGTTGGTATTTAACGGCATTCAACGATGCTACCCTGCACTCCCATCTAGTTTCAGAAAGTGGTTTTAGCGACAACGATTTCACATGAGCATTTAAAATAGCACACCTCTGACTTGAGCCGACAAACAGAGTGTACAACCTTTGTAGCAAACCAAAAAAAGATTTTGCTTGGACAAAAGACGATGTTGCATATCCTAGGATGAGATTCCAGCTATGACTCCCATAAGGTAAAAAATAAACAAGTGGATTAGTTTCAAGAATACGTTTTTGGACACCACTTTTTTCACCACGCATATTGGCACCATTATCATATCGTTGTCCTCTGCAGTTTTGCAATAATATACCTAACTGTTCTAATTCTGTGATTATATAATTAGTCAAACTCTCAGCTGTGGTTTTTTCGACGGCTAAGAAACCAATGAAATGTTCTTCAATTTCAGCTGTATTTGTATTAAAAAATCTTATAATAATTGAATGTTGCTCAACACGAGAAATGTCGTGAGTACAATCAAGATTAATCGAGTAATATTTATTATTTTTTCAACAAGTTGAGTCTTCACGTGACTTGCCATTAATTGTATGAGCTCATTTTGAATACTTTTTCCGATATATGTGTCATTAATCGTCTTACACTTTACTTGTTTTAGGTGATGTCTCAACAAGGGATCAAATCGAGCTATTAACTTTACTAAATCTATAAAGTTGCGGCTCCCTCGAATCTGAGTCAGATGTTAATTTCTCTCTATGACCACTGAAGGCCAAATTGTGAGATGCTAAAAAATTCACAATTGCGAGCAATCGTTCAAAAATATCTCTCCAACGTTGCCTCTCTTGTTATATTTGTGACTGAGCCAAGAAGTCAATAGTGGAACAGCTTTATAAACCATTCTCTAAATTAATCCATTTCAACATACAATCTCTGTGCTATCGACTAGATTTTTGAGACTTTAGGTAATAACCCAAGTATTTCCAATCACACACTCCTTCACTTGATCCAATTTTTGTATTTTCTAGCCCGAATATTCAACACGGAAACCAGTAAACGACATCCTTTGTTTGTGAATAAATCATCCAGCGCCTGTGAAGCTTTTCACCGTTAACTAATATCTTATTATAATGATATTCGCTGAATCGACGTCCATGATCATTTACGGGGAATAAATCAACTTTAACGTGGATTGGACCTTTTATTACAATCTCAGTTCGGTTTACATCAGTAATTGTTATGGGCCACAAACCGGGGTCATTTTGAGGATTCAGATTTTCCGCTCCAGAAGTCATGGATGTAGACATAGGCTCGGGCTCAGATTCGTGTTCTTGACTGGATAGCGTTGACGGTAGCATAGTTGACTTAAGAGACAATGATGTAGTTACTCATCATCATCCTCGCTGTTTTTACTTAATGACGGCGGCGGCACCCATGATGATGTGGAAGAAACGTTTTCAGCTGGAACAGCATTAGAGACACTTGCAGTCAATAAATGTTTTGTAGAGGTTTCTTTATCATTACTTTTTATATATTTATTTGAAGATCCACGTAAATGTTCGTTTACCTGCTTTCTTTTGATAGCTCGTTTCCTTTTTGAACTCCTTGACTCAAATTTTTTACCGGCATCACGATCACGCGAACTCCTTTCGTAGATCTTGTTTTATTCCGCACAAACAGTCGGAAATAAATTTTTAAGTATCACACAGTTTTTTTACACTTTTTCAGCTTACTCAATACTTTAAATACTATAATTTACACTTTTCCAGCTCACTCAATACTTTGAATACTATAAAAACGTAATATTCAATG
The DNA here is from genome assembly GCA_963921935.1 of Galeruca laticollis. Taxonomy (NCBI): domain Eukaryota; kingdom Metazoa; phylum Arthropoda; class Insecta; order Coleoptera; family Chrysomelidae; genus Galeruca; species Galeruca laticollis. The sequence goes on along the minus strand of OY998178.1, from coordinate 86,198,160 downwards.
AAATTGAAAGATATGTACGGTATCGATTTTGTAACTCATACTGCAAGCCAAATAATTCCAAGATGACAAGAGTTAACAAATGAAATGAAACACGGGGATTCTCCGAGCGATAGAGGAGCAGAACATTATGTTCCGACTCACGAGTGTTATGCGATTCAAAAATCGATCTTCAAGTGTTTCGAGGCGCGATATTCAAGTAGTACACTGAGAGATTTTTTTCGATAACCGCAAGTACAAAACGTGACAGACGCGATTCGAGGTTAACAAGTGAAAATGTACGTAGATCGTAGTAAATTTTGGATTATGATAAGTAAAACTGTACTAAGATTAAGGAAAATATAGAATAAAGTACATCTTATGGTTACAATAACCCGAAGTTTATTTCTGTTTACAAACATTTGTACTTATAAACTTCGAATCGCGGACTTTTTGTACTTGCGGTTATCGAAAAATATTTCTCAGTGTACATAAGGAATTTTTCAATTATGTTTTGAATGAATGAATTAGTTATCTAACTTTAGTTTAATTTACCATTATATTATAACCTTAAGAAGTAATTAAGGATCAAAATCGAAAGTTTGAAATAAAAAAGTTGTTAAATTTTTTTATATTGATTAAAATTTGCTTGGGTTGTTGCGCGAGGCCCTTGCAAGAGCGAGGCCCCGGGCGATTGCCCTGTTCGCCACCCCCTAAGGCCGCCACTGCCGACGGTGTTAATTCCGAACTACTTAATGGTCAATGCAGTTTGTTGATTTATCGCAGCATATCACTTGACAACTGATTACTAAGCATGTCAGGTGGTTCCTCAAATTTGAAACTCTGTAGTTCTCAAAGAAAGAGATACATACCGACATATGCATATATATTCAAGATTAGGAGAAAAATAGCTAACTGAAAATAGAGAAATATACTGGTTATATTATTTGAAAAAATAAAGTTTCGTTTAATAACTTGTACATATATTTCATTTAGTGAAATCATTTTGAAAAAAGAATAGTTGATTTCGTACAACTTTTGTATGAAACAAATTACAGTGAAGAACCCGGTACAATGATTATTGAATTTTTCAACAGATGTATGAAAAGTAAATGTTATAACTGGCAGAAAATTACTTGTAAATCCGCTGATGCCTGATAGTTGCTTTGTAGTTAGTTTGGTTTCCCATGTTGGTGAATAACCACGCTTGCAAATTATTTAAACTTCCATCAAATCGATGATATTCCATCAAATTAACGAATTCGTTCCCAAATCTTTATTGATTCCCTATAAAGAATCATGTTTAGCAATGAAACACACTTTTAGTGATACAGGTTCGTTGATAAACAAAACTGATAAGAAAATCAACATATCTTCATAAAAAATCATTACATCTCAAGAGAAACACTTTTCGTTGTGTCAATTTCATACGAATGCAACTTAATTGAACAAATATTAAACATTTCGTTATGGTAACTGATAATGGAATGAAAACCACCACAAAAAATGATAAACAAAATTGAAGGGCTCAGACATTGAAAATCTAATGAACAATGAACCACCGCAGCAAAATACTGTTGATTAACGTTTTTAATCTCGTTATTGGATTCCCGTTGTCAGAAAACTAATTAGAAAGGATATGTTTTTCCAAAACGTATGTGACTCTAATAATTAGAATTTTTTATGTGAATAATCCTACACACTATCCATTTGTTAATCTCAAAACTGTTGTCCTATATAGAGGTTATAAAACGCTCATGAAAGCTTCGATCCCAATCCCATAAAAAAGAATTTAGAAAAAATTAGAGTTTAATTTAAAATGACAAAAAAATTATTTAACAATTGCTTATTGTTTCCTATTGAAAATAACAATAAAAATCAATATTTAAGTTATTAGCAAATGAAACTCTAACTAGAAATGAAATGAATACAAAAAATAAAACTACAGAAACGAAATTTTGTAAAGACAAGAGTGCAAATATATGTATCACATGAAGCAGACAGAATAAAAACATTGTAAGCAAAAATCGTGACAAGAAACTCGCTAACTAAAGCTCCAGAAACAAAGTAAATTGCATATAATTATAAACATTGAAACAAATACGAAATATGGTAAACCTTTCTTGGAACTATCAAACAGTCAACTTCTACTGCCCTAAAATGAAGAAGGAAGAGAACAAACAAAAGAATTGCCTTTACGTAGCCTGAGAATTGAAATATAAAAAAAAATTAAATTCTACAAAGTTTGGAAAATATTCCCAAGAAATCTTTAATTTAAAAAAAAACAGTACAGATGCTGCACTGCACTTTTAAAAGTTACATATGACATTGTGAAAGCAAGTGATGAAGGAAAACTGACCGTTTTGGTTTTATTGGACTACAGTAAAGTTTTCGAGTCCATTAACCATAATTTAATGGAGTCAGTATTTGAATACATTAATCTTTCGAAAGATGCTTTATTACCATTAAAAGACCACTTAAGTTACAGGCTTCAAGCCGTTAGTTATAACAACAAATTATCTACGTTTCTGTATAATACAAGAGGCGTTCCACAGGGTTCAATCCTTTTGCCGCCATTCTTTAATATATACATTTCTAGATTTCCACACTTCTTTACATCTTGTAGACAGCATTATTATATACACAATTTCTGCAAATGTGTTTGACTCTTAACACAACTAAATCTAACATTATGCTGTTTGGTAGAAAATTCAATCGCTTTAGAATTCCTGATATTTTGCGTAGCAACGAAATAGTTGATACTAACCAAGTTAATGAGCGTCAACAGGTTGTTAAGAACTCGGGAGTGTTTATGGATGAGGATTTACGTTTTACTAAGCATGTATCTTTTTGTTTGCAGAGATCATATACAAAATTAAGGTTTCTTTATCTGAATCGCCATCTACTGACAAGGAAAACTAAAATTATTTTATGTGAATCAAAACTATTGTGATGTTGTTTATGGTACTTTCCTCCTAAGTAGATCCAATGAGAAAAGACTTCAAAAGTTGCAAAATGCTTGTATACGATATATATTTGGTGTTAGAAAATATAGTCATATTAGTCATTATTACAGGACACTGCAATGGCTCAGATTAAAACAAAGGAGAATATTACATGCTGCTCGCTTATTCTCCAAAATTTTGCAGTATAAAACACCCGCTTATTTGTATGAAAAATATACGTATCGATCAGACGTACATAACTTGAATGTTCGTTTTATGGGGACACTTACTCCTCCATTATTCAACTGTATATTTTTCAAATGTTGTTTCAGCTATTCAATTGTCAATATACACAATAACTTGCCAGCTAATGTTCGTCATACCCTTTCGAGTAATGCATTAAAAAATGAATTGTTCATTTATTTACTCTCTCAACAAGAATGAAATTGTAATGTAGTTGTATAGATATATGTATTCTTCCCTGTATATGTTTTCTATCAACATTTTTCATTACGTTGCTCAGCTTTTGCTGTGAATCAGTTTCACTCGGGACGGATGAACTGAACCTCGCCACTGCAGTTTAAAATATATATTTTCAAATTTATCTTTTTTAATAAGAGGCACCCGATTAGGAGAACATTATTTGAAAGAGTGCGTTTTGACAGTACTTTGAGTTTCTCTTTAACGGATGTTAAAAAAAAAGATAACTAGTCTACTTATAAAGTTTTCCCTCGTAACAACAGCGCAAAATATCTTTGTTTGCCATTGGCTCTAGCCTACCACAGTCTACCACAAGAAGTCAAATTTCAATATTTTTTTTTCATTTTTATTTGAAATCGTAGAGTGGCGTTATTAGTCGCAAATACTTAGTTCACACCCAATATATCTTCTGACGTTTTCATTGAAATTCATGAAACGATCTCATTGTATGAAAATATATGGTTCTCTAAATAAAAAAATAAAAAGTGAGAACACGTTCAATTGATCTTATCACAGGTAACTGATCTACAATCTCACTCCATGTTGCTGGATCTTTTGATCGTTCTCTCCAACTTAGAATACATATGCTTAGGTTCTGTAGGATTGAAATTTGTGATATTAAACTTCAAATCCGCCTTACAGGGAATTCAAAGCGCAGTTTTCCAACTTAGTATTCGTACTAAACGGCCTTTTAAAAGTCTGATTGATAACATTCGAAAGGAAATGCCAAGAAGAAAAAAAGGATAACCTGAAGAAAAAATCCTCTTCCAATCAAACTACGTTAGATTTGCTTTACTTGAAATACTATAGTGAAAAAAAAAGCTCTCTCAGTTGTAATCTTTATATAAAGTAACGTTTTTTTCTATGTTTCAGGTAGACTTCGATTCTTCTTCTAGCAAAGCACATGATATTTGGGGTAATTATAAATTTAATTCAATTACATTCCCTTTATTTGGCTGAAGCACATACGAATTTAGTTCTTTTGAAATCGCTTGAGAGAATGTCTACTTTTTCGGCGCAACGTCGGAACTCAAAATATTCTATTCTAGTATTCTACTCGATTGTCATGTAATGCATATTCCGCGACCAAAAGCGGTCCAAGACAATGTTTGCCGTCAGAAAAGGTTACACTTTGACGTTTCAAGAATGGTAATTTCGAATATCTTGTAATATCAATATCTTCTTTTGTAATTGTAGCCTTCAGCTTTGTAGACCAGTTAAAGGACCCAGCACATGACTTTAACTTATATAACGCTATTATTTTTCACCTAACATTTTTTTTCTAACACAGTACAAACTTTTTTAAAACTGAAAAAAATGGATTCCTCATATTAAAATACATGGTACTGGGCCTACATTTCTTTCGATTTTATCCCAAGATCAAGCTAGGTATAGTATTTAAAAAAATCATTTTTGTTTTGGACACTATTTTATTCAAAAAATTATTTGTTCTACGAAAAAATTATTAAAATGAAGGAGAAAAATAGTTATTTAAATGCAAAAAGTTTATCAAAAACACACTTTGGAACGAGAGGTGGTAATTTAATCTTTTAATCAAAATTTTTGGATCAAATACTTATTAATGTATATAAATTGAGATGGGTTAGTTTTAGTTTCATATTGCTTAGTAATTTATTATCAAAATTTAAAGAGATTTAGAGCAGGTATATTAACAGCATTGAGGAATCGAATTGGTGAAGTAGCTTTATTAATGTCAATTGCATGAATATTAAATTTCATCTACCTTAAAGTTAACACAACGTAATTTGCTCACTTTTTTGTTGTGGCTACCCCACACGCCACTAACTCTACTTCACACTAACATACACTCACAAAGTTCATCCTCGATGCCTATCTGCTATTTTGTCTTTAATGAACATTATGACATAAGAGCTTGGGAAAGTTGGTACTTTGCCGAGCAGTCCCGTCATTTTACCGAGCAGTTAAATCAATTTTCCGATCTAGAGTGGTAGTCGAGGCGATGAAGCGTTATATTAGGAAATCTTTTAGTACAGCACGGATCGGAATGCAGTTTTTTGCATTCGCTTTCAAAAATCATTTAACTCATTCTTACCTACTTTCTACCTATCACAAACCGGAAGTTACATTGCTGCAGCCAAAAATGTATTCAAAAAACGCATTTTTTGAGAGGTGTTTTGGAAAATTTCATAACTTTGTAAATAAGAGTAAGAATTGGCGCAAGTTGGGTACCCATGGGTTTTTGAGGTCACTGATCACGATTATGATGTTCAAAATTGACCTCCCGAACACCTGAAGCTCAGGAACGCCGCCAAACATCATCTCCGTGGGATTATCCCGAACTTCATGCGAGGAAAGAGAGGAACTCGGCACCCGGGGTTTTTTTTGGGTCGGCTAACACCTCACGGACACCTGTTGCGCCATAACCTGGACGCCGACGCCATCTTCGAGAATTTTCCTGGAAATATCGACAAAAACGAAGCGAAAATCGTTATGGGGCCGTTTTGTGTGCGCTGAATCTGAATTTCATGTGGAAAACGACCCCCCGTACACCTAGTGCTCCCAAACCTGGCCCTAAACATTATCCCCGAGGGTTTTCCAGACACAATTGAAAAAGACGAACCGAAAACCGTTACGGGGGGTTTTTTGGGTCTCTGGATTCAAATATGGTACCGGCGAACACCCCACGGACACCTGGTGCGCCCCAACCTGGAAGCGGACGTCATCTTCGAGAATTTTCCTGGAAATATCGTCAAAAACGAACCGAAAATTGTTATGGGGCAGTTTTGTATTCACTGAATCTGAATTTCATGTGGAAAACGACCCTCCCAACACCTGGTGCACCGAAACTTTTATCTCGACATCGATGTCATTCCCAGGAAATGTCAACTAAACCTGATGTTTTAGAGACCGACGTCAATGTACTGCAATAACTGTATGAAAATGTTGATTCTAGTTAAAATATCTATAGAGGAAAGGAAGAGAATGAATAGAAAGTCAATATTTATGTAATTGACATTTAAAAACTTTTTATTGAACTCAAATCAAATGACCCCCCCGTAACGGTTTTCGGTTCGTCTTCTTCAATTGTGTCTGGAAAACCCTCGGGGATGACGTTCAGGGCCAGGTTTGGGCGCAACAGGTGTTCGGGGGGTCGTTTTCCACATGAAATTCAGATTCAGCGCACACAAAACGGCTCCATGACGATTTTCGCTTCGTTTTTGTCGATATTTCCAGGAAAATTCTCGAAGATGGCATCCGCGTCCAGGTTAGGGGCAACAGGTGTCCGTGGGGTGTTCGCCAATGGCATATTTGAATTCAGCGACCCAAAAACCCCCAGGGGCCGAGTTTCTCTCCTTCCTCGCATGAAGTTCGGGATAGTCCCACGGAGATGACGTTCGGTGGCGTTTCTGAGCTCCAGTTGTTCGGGGGGTCAATTTGAACATCATAATCGTGATCAGCGACCTCAAAAACCCCTGGGTACCCAACTTGGGCCAATTCTGACTCTTATTTACAAAGATGAAATTTTTTTAAATGCCTCTCAAAAAATGCATTTTTTGAATGCATTTTTGGCTGCAGCAATGCAACTTCCGGTTTGTAATAGGTAGAAAGTAGGTAGGAATGGTATAAATAATTTTTGAAAGCGAATGCAAAAAACCGCATTCCGATCCGTGCTGTACTAAAAGATTTCCTACCTTTGGCCTTTTTAGTGCTTCATCGCCTCGACTACGGCAACGATGCACTTTCGAGTTAAAAAATGATCGGAAAAACGCATTTTCTAAAGTAGAAGCATAGAATGTTACTTTCCGCAGTAGTTAAGAACGAACTCGTTTTATGTCTTGCATCAGTATGAAAGGAATTATCTTCAGCTACTTCTAGAAGACTTTCGCAAACACTAATTAAATAAGGTTTAAGGGGTTATATTGCATCAATTTTGCTGGATCATCTTGTCTCACTTACAGGTTTCAAACTTAACCCGGGGACATTTTTTCTACCTTTTTGTGGATGACGAAAAAAAGTTATATAACTCTTGCACAAGATCAAAAAAGTTTATTGTAACATCTGACACTTTAGAAGCGTCACTTACTGTTAAGTTCAAAGTATGAGCCGCACAAGGTACAAAAAAGATTTCGGATTCGCATCAAGAATGCGTTTTTGAAGCCTAACATGTTTTCCCTTCACGTTTGCCCCATTTAATTCAATTTTTTCAAAATTTCTGTCTCAAATGAATATATTCCTTCCCCTGTAGAGTCCAGTATTGGATTAAACGCAATAAAACTTTCCTTAACTTCAACCCTTTTGAAGTGGTCTTAAGGACAACATACCTCAGATCAAAACTAATTTGCTCAGTATGACTAATGTTTGGCGTACAATCTAATATTAATGAAACATTTTTGAACCGCGAACCATTTCTAAAATATTATTTCTTACTTTAGACGACAATAATTTAATTATTTCACTCTGTATTTGCACGTCCAAATAATGGGTCATTTTAACAGATTTATTTTTGAAGTTAAATGCTCGGCTAACGTGCTGTCTCATCACTGAGTCACAAGAGACAATCATCTCAACATCTTTTAGAAAATTTCCATAATCATGTTCGAAAAGTAATTTAGTAGAACCTTGAAATGCCAAGCAGAGTGTAGATAAATACTTAACAATCGCAATAATTCTTTTCAACACGTCGCGCAACCAATATTTTTTTTCGTTTCGAAAATCCGATGGTGTTGAGCGTTAACCCACATAACACAGGAAGTCCATCGGACGTCCATTTAAGATCCAAAATGAAGTCCAAATGTCCATGGACCTTCTATGCACGTACACTGGAATTCGACATCTAGACATATTCTGTATTGTAATGTTTTTGTTATTTATTTAAACAATAAACGGGTGGGATACATTTTAAACACACGGTAGGTTCACTTACTTAATTCATTTAAACACTAAATTAATCACTTACACTTAATTTATATATACTCAGTACATTCACTTAAACTAATTTATATAATCACTTAATTACTGTTTAACTCACTATGTCAAATTATAAACTAAACTCATCCGCTGATCGGTCCTTTATTTATATCAAAGCCTTTTTTACGTTACAGGACCGTACTTAGCATCTGCTTCGGTTTGCGAGTTCGTAACAGTATGTTACATGATTGGACGTCATATGGATGCCCATCGGATTTATGTTATTGGATGTTCAGCATAACGTCCATATTGGATCGTTATTGGAAGTCCTTTGTATGTCCAAAACTGGAGTTAATTCTTAAATCCAAAATTGTACGTTTATGTATGTCCATTGGATGCACACTGTTCGAATAACTTGGAACATCCATAATTGTACATTTACGAACGACCATTAGACGTACAGAGACGGGCCGAACTTGTACATTCTTAACTTGTACATGTTAGAGATGTACAAACTTTGATCTATTTCTCATATCCAAAATTGTTCGTTTATGTATGTCCACTGGATGTCCAATGTTGAAATAACTTGAAAAATCTATAACTGTACATTTACGAACGGCCATGAGATGTACAGAGCTGGACCGAACTTGTACGTCTTTGAGATGTACAGAGCTGGACCGAACATGTACGTCTTTGAGATGTACAGGAATGGGTATATAATCTACATCCAGAATTGTACGTTTATGAATGTCCATTGGATGCACAATGTTGTAATGACTTGAAATATCCATAATTGTACATTTACGAATGGCCATGAGACGTACAAAATTTAACTGAATTTGTATATACATAAATTGTATATTTTTGTATGTGTTTGGAATGTACACAAGTGCCTCTAATTCTCACATCAAGAATAGTACGTTTATATATATATCCATTGGATATACATCATACTCTCTGTTGGAGCAAACTTGTTGGTAGCACTGCGCATTCTTCACGTTTTGCATTTGGGGTTAGGTCACGTGTTTAATTCAGTGCTGTTATAAGTAATCTTAATTAAGTTATTGTTATATTGTAATTAAATCGTGACTGTGATTGTAGCAAGTAGAAAAGAGGTGAGTAGAAATTTGAGATTCATGCTTTTAAAACTACTTACTTTTATAATTCTGCATCGCATAATTCGCATATTATCTTTACTAAGAGTGGTTCACCTAATATATCACTCTAAAAACGCAACTAGCCGACGTGTGATCACAACAATAGGTATATTTTTGTATAGCCATATCAATTATTTATATAATGGGATAGTCTTAAAAATGTTTTCGACGTGCTACTTCAATGCTCAATGCTTATAGGCATAGTTGCTTGTTTTATTGTAGTTATCCCTTTGAATTTATGTATGTTTGAAATATTCAGTGTGTTTTATTAGGGAATATAAGATTACTGGTTGAATAGAACGCTCAGAGTCGGTGAAAATATTCAGAACAGATAGATAATTTACTTTATTCCATAAAATTGCATTTCAATCCATACGCAGTTCCATTTATGTTCTGTACATTCTCACTGATTTTACATGAATGAATTTACTTTTTCATAGGAAATGCTGCTACTACTACTGTGACTGTTGAAAATTGTTGCTCTTGTTCACTCCATGAAAGAATAGTGAAAATACTAGGTAGATATTGTGACGTGCTTTCTTTCCTTAAAAGAATCACGGACGTCACTATGACACCCACGGCTTCGGTACTTCCTAGATTTCCTCGGGCGCTAGATTTTTTGGGGTGGTTTACTCCACCGAACTCTCGAAAATACGGCGTCGAGAGTTACCAAGGTAGCCACATATGGAGGTTCAGTAATTCCAGGGGTCTGTTGTTATGGACCTTTCCGGATACGTAGTGTGAAAACAGGCTTTAATTGCTTACCACTATCAAACAAATGAAACTACTCGCTACTGGAGAAATTATAAATTTTAATTCCACAAATAAAATTTAATTTTACATAAATGAGAAATTTAACCAATTTTAGTGTTTTACAAAAATATCAAAATCTACTACTAAAGATCTACGTTATTAATAAAACCAAAAGCGGACTGACACCAAGCAATAAATATTCTAGCTATTTTACAACGGAGGCGGAAAATAACGTGCAGAATTCTACTAGTACGTAGCAGGTGAAAAGAATACAAAGTTCCTAGTGATAATATGTCAAAATGCACAGAGAAAGCGTTATGGTTGCACTAACAGAGCGTACTATATCGGTTCCTAAAATTTGTGTACTTTTTAAATGAAGCGGAAGAAAATAATCAATTAACTAGTCTCGGCTGCCGGTTTAATCTTAATAGCCACCGGAATTTCTTAGCGATTTCACTACATTCAACTAAACTAGGTTTTACTGATCAACACAACGGCCTATCGTACGAAATCAAATACTCCAGATAAAGAAAACTACCAGCAGAATGCGAAAACCTCTCTTGGGTATCCCTGCTCGGCAGCGAATACTTTTGAGATTATTTCGTATCCCTTAAATCAAATCTGCCTTAGAGGCCTCTCGAATTGATCCCTGCTCAGCAGCGAATCCAGACGAGATTTTTCTAAGCAAGTGCAAACGAACTAAATTTTCTTAACAGTACGACTGCCTATTCAGCGGGATTAAATACTCAGATAAACTAGACTCTAAATGTTCTAACTAAAGTTTTACTGGCAAAACAACAACAGCCTATTGTACGAACTAAACTTTTCAGATAAAATAGATTGACAGTAGAATCCGAAAACCTCTCCTTCGTATCCCTGCTCAGCAGCGAATACTCTCGAGATTATTTCGTATCTCTTAAATCAAATCTGCCTTAGAGGCCTCTCGAATTGATCCCCGCTCAGCAGCGAATCCAGACGAGATTTTTCTAAGCAAATGCGAAAGAAACTATATTTTTTTAACAGTACAACGGCCTGTTGGGCGGGATTAAATATTCAATTGAAACAGACTCTATATGTTGTATCTAAGGTTTTACTAATGAACAACAGCCTATTGTACGAAATCAAATTCTCAGATAAAATAGATTAACAGTAGAATCCGAAAAACTCTCTTTCGTATTCCTGCTCAGCAGCGAATGCTCTCGAGATAATATCGTAACTCTTAAATCAAATCTGCCTTAGAGGTCTCTCGAATTGATCCCTGCTCAGCAGCGAATCCAGACGAGATTTTTCTAAGCAAATGCAAAAAAAAACTAAATTTTCCTAACAGTACAACGGCCTATTGGACGGGATTAAATATTCAGATGAAATTGACTCTATATGTTCTAACTTCGGAATTGTACACAAATACTATGAATTCAAACGTTAAAAATAAAAGCGGCTAAGTGTTGGATGATAATAGCTATTCACAGAACAATTTTATATCCACTTACCTGGTTCACAAAAACCAGTCACAGTATTCGGTGTAAACACAATGTAATTTGCATGCAGGAAAAGAAAGAAAAAGCCCCGTTTACCTGGATGCTACGTCCTTTTATTGAATTCTCCTACCCCACTTACGAAGTCTCCTCCTTAAAATTTTGAAAATGCGCGCACATTAGCAGACTGGTTTAAGTGAACTTGACAAAAGGATATACCGGATGTCTCAAAAGCAGTACATTTATATAAAAATAAATATTCATAGGTAAATTTCGAAAGAGAGGCGATTTAATTATTAAATAAAATGAAATGTACACTGCTTGGTAGCTGGAAATGAAAACATTAAAAAGTAACATCGTTACAATATATTAAAATTCAAGTTTTCGGTACATTTCAATTGTTGCAAACGTTTTAGTTGATGAAATCAAAAACATAAAAAACAATATGTGTTTGACCAATATTTTAGCTGATATGAAAACTGAAATATCTGACATAATATCAATGTTATCAGCTAAGAGCAACCTACAAAGGACGAATCTTTTTTTGCAAAGTTCTCATTTCTCATCAGCTATATAATCACACTTGAGGCAGTGGAAAATTATGTAAGCACAAGCGATAATTTTGAAAAAACACTGAGTAATATTTTTCATTTATTGAACAATATTTAAAAAATTGATTTTTTTGTAGTTACCTGAACTTGCAAATCTAGGCGGAAATTCAGTTTAGGTCAAACGTGTAATGACAGTATTATTGACTAACAAATTTGCTGCCAAATACAGTTTTTAGGGGAAAAATCGGAAAAGTTGTTTGAATGTCCTAAAGTTATCTATTTTAGTTCACAGTAGAGTATTAGAGTATTATTGTGTTTGAAAACTTCATATTTCATATTTTTTTACTTTAATCTTCACAAAATCATGTCTCCTTGAATGTGCTCAAAACTGAATTTTGAGCGAATATTTGAATTTATTCGACCTAAAAAAGGAGAGAAGAGTTTTTTGTACAAAACATGTTATTTAGTATGGTTATTTTGTTTGTTTGTGGAAGAACTATATATTGTATCGACTTTTCAGGAGCTGCTGAATATTCCAAAAGAGGAGTTCAAAAGGAAGGCGATTTCAAATTAGCTGCGAAGAGTCAATGAACGAAATAAGTGCAGTGAGATAGATTATAGAGACTTTAGTTTTTCAATTTAGTATGGAAATATGAATGTTGAGTTTTTTTCATCATAGTACTATTTTATTTTGTGTCAATATTTTGATTCCTTATATAATGAATTTTTGTTCTAGATTTTTCTTAAGAATTTCTTTTATATTTTGTCTGTATAATTTATTTTGTGTTTATGTTATATTCTAGAATATACATTTTCTTCAAGCTTTGACCATTCTCAATTTGAAATACCACCTCATGTTATATTTTATTAGAGGATATCAATTATATACTCAATGTTTCTTATTTGGATTTCGCTTGCAGTGTATCCTGTTTTCATGTTCAAGGGATATCCTAATTATACATCCAGTGGGTATCCTGATTGTACGTTCAGTGGATATCCTGGTTGTACGCCGAGTGGATATCCTGATTTCCTGATTGTTCGTCCATAAGACATTCTCAATGTATGTCCATAGGATGTTCCAATGTACACAAATGGACGTTCAATGCACGTCTATAATATCCATTACATACATCCAAAATTCTTTAAATGCACACTCATCAAATCTTCAGATGTCCATCATACATTCTTCATGTATATCTATTGAATGTCTTCAATGTACGTCCACTGGATATCTTGATTGTATATCCATAAGATATCCTCAATGTACATCCATAGGATGTTAAATCCAGTGAGGTCTTGACGTTTTTTGGACGTTTCAATGTACATGAATGGACGTCCATTGTACCATCAAATTATCCAGTCCGTACATCCATTGGATATTCAGTGGACGTGCATGTGCTATGTGGGAACAGTCGTATATGTCGCCAACATTTTTTTTAAATTAACCTTATTACTGTTGTGAAAAATTGACGTTGCGTGTCTCTTCATTAGCAAAGACAAGTTTTGCCAAAAAGATAATTCATTTGTATTACATAAAGTGTTAGCAGTTTCACAAAACAACTTACAATAAAAACAAAATACAGAATCATTCGAAATAGTGCTAATTAGCCAAATCTTTTCGACTTATTCTCCATTTGCTAGACTTACAAATTATTTGCACGAAAACTTTCTCTTATCTTTATAACTAGGAAAGCAAAAACTGATGTCTATCAAGAGCGGATCACGTTTAACGAATATTCTAGCTATCTCATAGGTGATTCTTTCGGGGAACAAACCGGGGTCGGACGGAATTATATCGACACTAGCCTCATTAAAGCCTCCATCGAAAGTCTCACTTGCAGCAGGTATTTCGGTAGCTAACATTACCGAGCTTCTCACAGAAGCTGAATTACCTGAAGTGGATTGTTCAAGTGTTGTAGACGAGGATGGTCATCGCTTCATCGGGCTCTGCATTAGTAGAAGCTGTTTTTCAGCTATAACCGTCGCCTTGTTGGAGGACCTGATGTAAACGTAGTCGCCTCTGTTGAAATTTCAGATGGTCCACTCACTGTTACTGATATTATGTATTTACATTAGACACGCTGAGTCTTTTCCATTCCATGACTGATACGACATCAACCATATGCGTCTTAATCAAAACAATTCGACAAACGCTTGTATTGAGTCTCGCTCTTCTTCTGTTATTAGAAGAAAACAGTACCAACATAGTTTGTGTTGAATATTGTCCTCAATTAAGTCACGTGATGGAAAAGCTTCACCGTTTCTATTGTAGAATCTTGAGATTCAGTCTCATCGATTGTCTCCGTGAAATCTGGATTGTATTGCAAGAAGTGCTTCAAAGATCCAGCCATTTTTCCATTTCTTTGTAGTCTCAGTTTCTTTTGCTCGCGAAACTTTGCACCTGAAGGTCTCTTCCATTTATTCTGAAAAAAAGAAATGAAGAATGAGTACTCATGAGAATTATGAACTGACTTCTAAAGTAAGCACAATAATAAGTACCAAGTTTGCATATTTCAGTAAAATGCAATTTGTTCGAGCCTTTTCAGCTTAAACCCTTTCAAAAATGAAGGCAGAGAAATATTGAAACTAATTTGATCTTATGGCCCCTAAAAAGCATGAAAACTAAGCAAGTTATGGATAAAAAACCAAATACTTTTTTAAACTCGTACATGACATTTCAAATAAAAAAAGATATTTGGGTGAAAAAAATTCATTATAACCAGTATCCTATAAAGGGTTGATGTTGATAGTTATAAAGTAGGGAACACTTACCATTTTATAAAAAATCGAACCTTTGAAATTGCAGTTAGCTCTTAATTTTTTATAAGAAAAAGTAGTACACAAAATATTATACAACACAACACTTGACAAAATAAAAATAACTTTAAATGTAAATATTAATAGGATCACTTGTTCTTAAGCACTTGATGCCCGGTCCAGTGAACTAACTGGTTTAAAACTGCCTCTGGGGATGCATCGCTTTTATAGCGCTTCAGGAATTATTCATGTAGGAATTAATTTACGATTAACTATTAGAATAATTTTTATCATGTAGTATTTTTACCTTTATTCTTTTCTTACCAATTACGACCCCGAATTCTTACTTTATAGAGCGCGCTTATGATAACCGTTGGTTATTACGTGGAATGGAAAAACTAGTAGTGAGAGACAGGCTAGGGACACTGCAGACCGTGCTATCTATAGAGCCTGTCGAGTAATTGAAATCGGTAGATAATTCCAAAGAATTAAGGAAAACTGTAACGTCGTTAGTAATCAAATTTTATTGATTTTTATTAGTGCATTTGCGCGATGTCATATTGCTCGTCCCCACATGTTATATGTTATACTGTTATCTTTTCTTAGTTCATATGTAGAGGTTATTATAAGATTACGGTATTTTGGTGTATTTTTTAATTGCTATAGTGTAATATTTATCTGTTGTTTCGTTGCTTTATTGTTATTAATTGAAAAGACAATGTCAAAGTGTATTCTGAAGGAGTCTAATAAGTGGTATACTCGGTAAGTTTTATTAAAAAAAATGTGAGCATTTCTTCTTTCACAATAATTAACAACCATTATCTTTATTTTCATCAAACACAAATTTCTTACTAATTTAATCGACAACTTCAGAGATCATGGTTGTTCTTCACACAAGCTAAACTGAAAATTGCTGCATTAATAAAATAAATATTTCTTTTCACAGTTTTGCTCCTCCAACCCAGGAATATAAAATTAATATGGCTGAAAAGCAGTGGTAATAAATCATTAAATTGGTCGACGAAGAAACGATGGAAGATATGATTCCTTCATTTTTAAAAACAGTGTTTCTTTAGATTTGAGAAAGACGAAGAGAGGTTATTAAGACAGTTTGATTTGCCTTCCCATATGAGTGGAAATTAACAAAAATGAATGGTAAGTTTTATTGTATTCAATATAGCATGCTATAATTTTGAACATTTTAAAATGTAAATTAAGTGAATGAAAAGACCAGTACTGAGTGTATAAATTTATTGGCTTTTAGCCATTAGGCCATTCTGAAAGCTCTCGTCAGGAAAAAAACATACAGAAGGTGTCAAAAAACACCAAACTATGTAACTGCTACATACAATGGAATAAAATGTTTGATGTTACATCATTATTTGAGTAAAATTTGTTAAAATGACTCTATAAAGAGCGTGTACAACTGTAATTCACATAAGGAAACGTCTAATTTGAAATTATCAACTAAATGATATGTATGTACACCCTCTTTATAAGGTAATTTTAACAAATTACACTTAATGAAATTGACTGTCTCGAACCTTACTTCGTGGAATATGCTCATATTAGTGTTTTTAAATGAAACTCAAGGTCTCTAGTTAATTCCACAATATAATACAAGTTATTGAAAATTCTAAAAAATTGACAATTGTTTCGATAAATCAATATCATCGTCAGAATGACAGAAGTTACATTTCATTTTATGCCTACCTGATGTTTAGTAGTTATATTTGGCTAGACCAAGAAGTAACCTAACTTGTGATTGGCTTAATATATGTTTATATAAAAAAGAAGAAGATGTGATATTACAAATATTGAAGCTTAGATATTATTAGCCCTATGGTGATATCCTGGATATCATTTTTCCAATTAAGATCAGTATAACTGTGCAATGATATAGAAAACCAGGAAAACTATATCTGCTGATCTTTACAATTATCACTTAAGAAGACAGTTTATTAGTGGAGAATTTCCTAGATATAACTGTTCATTGACAACTTCATATTGTGGGTTTCTTGAATGTCTCCTTATTTCCAGTTCTTCAAGGAAATCCAGTTCTTGTTTCTTTTCACAAATATGCAGTACTTCTAGTTCTGTGTTAGGTGTCAATGAATGATTGGTGTCAAGTAGATGTTTTGCGTAGTGGGATTTATCTGGTTGTTTCAATCTGTATGCTCGTAAGTGCTCACTGTATCGTATTTCAAAATTCCTAAGGGTCTGACCCAAATAGACAGCATTACATTCTGGACATTTGAGTTTATATATACCCGACTTCTTTAATAGTGGTATTTTTGTTTTTACATTTAACAATTTTGTACTAACGTTACTTTCTGTTTTAAAAGAAATTGTTGTATTCGTTGCTGAAAATATTATCTTTGAAATATTTTTAGAAATATTTCCTGCATATGTGATGGTTTTATAAGTTTTAATTTCATCAGCTTGTTTAGGATATATTAGTTGTAATGCCACTTTTTCCTCTTTTTTACTAATTAGCTTATTTATCATATCTAATAGATAACCGTTAGATGTTGCTATTTGTCTAATTGTATTAATCTCTCTATCAAAATTACATTTGTTCATAGGAACTGAAAAAGCTCTATGTATCATTGAATTATATGCCGCTAGTCTGTGAGACACAGGGTGATTAGAATTGAATGGAATTGTTACATCAGTTTGTGTTGGTTTTCGGTAAATTGAATAATCAAGTACATTATTAACTCTTTGAATTTTTAAATCAAGGAAATTGATTGAGCTATTTTCTTCAATTTCTAATGTGAATTTAATTTTCGGCTGTAAATTATTGATGTGGTTGAAAAATACATCTAATTGTCGTTCACTACCCATAAAACAAGCTAATATGTCATCTACATATCTATACCAATGGGAAGCCCTATATCACCTATTTTAGCAAACATTTTCATGGACAATTTAGAAAGAAAGATCTTTGAAAGTAATATTTCGAAAAATATTTTATTTTGGTATAGATATGTAGATGACATATTAGCTTGTTTTATGGGTAGTGAACGACAATTAGATGTATTTTTCAACCACATCAATAATTTACAGCCGAAAATTAAATTCACATTAGAAATTGAAGAAAATAGCTCAATCAATTTTCTTGATTTAAAAATTAAAAGAGTTAATAATGTACTTGATTATTCAATTTACCGAAAACCAACACAAACTGATGTAACAATTCCATTCAATTCTAACCACCCTGTGTCTCACAGACTAGCGGCATATAATTCAATGATACATAGAGCTTTTTCAGTTCCTATGAACAAATGTAATTTTGATAGAGAGATTAATACAATTAGACAAATAGCAACATCTAACGGTTATCCATTAGATATGATAAATAAGCTAATTAGTAAAAAAGAGGAAAAAGTGGTATTACAACTAATATATCCTAAACAAGCTGATGAAATTAAAACTTATAAAACCATCATATATGCAGAAAATATTTCTAAAAATATTTCAAAGATAATATTTTCAGCAACGAATACAACAATTTCTTTTAAAACAGAAAGTAACGTTAGTACAAAATTGTTAAATGTAAAAACAAAAATACCACTATTAAAGAAGTCAGGTATATATAAACTCAAATGTCCAGAATGTAATGCTGTCTATTTGGGTCAGACCCTTAGGAATTTTGAAATACGATACAGTGAGCACTTACGAGCATACAGATTAAAACAACCAGATAAATCCCACTACGCAAAACATCTACTTGACACCAATCATTCATTGACACCTAACACAGAACTAGAAGTACTGCATATTTGTGAAAAGGAACAAGAACTGGATTTCCTTGAAGAACTGGAAATAAGGAGACATTTAAGAAACCCACAATATGAAGTTGTCCATGAACAGTTAAATCTAGGGAATTCTCCACTAATAAACTGTCTTCTTAAGTGATAATTGTAAAGATCAGCAGATATAGTTTTCCTGGTTTTCTATATCATTGCACAGTTATACCGATCTTAATTGGAAAAATGATATCCAGGATATCACCATAGGGCTAATAATATCTAAGCTTCAATATTCGTATTATCACATCTTCTTCTTTTTTCTATAAACATATATTAAGCCAATCACAAGTTAGGTTACTTCTTGGTCTAGCCAAATATAACTACTAAACATCAGGTAGGCATAACATGAAATGTAACTTCTGTCATTCTGACGATGATATTGATTTATCGAAACAATTGTTAATTTTTTAGAATTTTCAATAACTTGTATTATATTGTGGAATTAACTAGAGACCTTGAGTTTCATTTAAAAACACTAAATTACACTTAAATAATGATGTAACATCAAACATTTTATTTCATTGTATGTACATTGTACCTGTTGTCGACAGCTTTGAGAATGACCTAATAGCTGAAAGCGCTTAGCTGGAATTTTATTAAAATGACACACTCAGTACTGGTCTTTTCATACACTCAGTTTATATCCAGTGTGTACACCATATTCAGACAATTCCATTTTAAAATGTACCCATTGAAGAAATAATAATCTGGGTTTTATTTTATGTTACAGCTATTCCCTCCACCAGCTATGGGATGGAAGGTATTGACCCCTTGCCGATTTTAATATATAGCATGGTAGGATAATTTATGGGAAACGAAAGTGAGTATTGACTTTTGTTGAGGTATTACGTCTAAGTATTTGGTCTAGCGGTTACCAAAAATCCAAAATATCCAATAAAGACAAAAAATAGAAAAATAAAAAAATAGTTAAAAACCAAAAAAATCAAGAATTCCTAAAAAAATCAAAAGCTTCAAGAAAAGGAATTCAAAAAAACCAAACAAAATTTAAACAGTCAAATATTTTTTGATATTTTTTTTGGCTCAGTACAATAATATGTGTAAACTTATCATTTCAATAGTGAGCGCATTTTGTTTTCTTTTGTTGACATAAATTTTCAAACATATTTGTGTGTTTACTTATTTATTGTTGTTATTTTGTGTGTTTACTTGTAGAACCTCAACCAGAAACGAGAGAGGACTTCCACGAGACGGTGGAATTTTTAAGAGCCTTTAAGAAACATTTTAACAATCATAGACTGTCAAAAGCTGCAGAGTAACTTAAACTGCCTTATGCGATGGTTTCATAAGAACGGAATGCTTTTAAATGTGGAAATATACAAATATGTAATATACTAGGTTTAAGCTTGTGATAGAAACCCATTTAATACTTCCAGTAAATAAATAAAGATGTGTTTCAAGTGGAAATGAAATGTTAGATATATTATTTTAAATGTTGTACAGTCACAACTGCTGTTTAGCACTCTTATATGTAATTACTTGGCACCTTGTATTTATAGAGCTGGGCAGTATTTAACAACTTTTCCTTCAAAAATATTCCAATTACTTATGTTCTAACATTCACAGTCATTATACTCAAATGTTTTCTTTCACAGAAAGTTGCCAATAATAAAAGTTAACTACTCATTGCTAACACTTCTTTTGATTAAGTAGCAGTTATACTCCAGCAGTTTGTCCAGCTCTGTGTGTTTATACGAGTGTAATAATAAACAAATTAATATAAACTTATCATAAATAATTTTCTACTTTGATCTTAATTTATATATATAAATATCGGTTTATAACGTTCTCCGACGTCTTCCGACTCCTAACCGCCATCCTTCTCTATCTTGCCATAGATCCTCTGGTAGCTCCCTTTCTCGCATTTCAGTATCTATGCCCTCTCTCCAGCTTCTTCTTGGTCTTCCTCATCCTCTTTTTCCGTGTGGTGACCATTTTAGGACTTGCTTTGGTAGTCTTTCGTCTGGCATCCTTTAAACGTGACCGTACCAGATCAACTGCTTGGTCTTGATATCATCTATTATTGTGTGCCCGACACCCATGATTTGTCTAATTCTGTCGTTACGTACTCTATCGCTTCTCGATTTACCCGCTGATCTTCTCCAGAAGTCCATTTCCGTTGCTAGTAGTATTCTCTCCGTAGTCTGCTTCATTTGCCACACTTCGCACCCATATGTTACAATACTTTTAACGATTGTGTTGTATATTCGTTGTTTATTGGCCTTTGATATTGTTTGGTCCCACAGTCTTCCGTTCATCATAGATATAGCTTTTCTACCTTGTATGTTTCGGTCATTGATAGCCGCGTCTAGTGTTCCGTTTTGTGTTATTTCTATTCCTAAGTATTTGTATTCCTCGCAGAGTTTATTTTTTTTTCCGTCCTCCAAGTCGATATCTTGTGCCGTTGTTCCGATGGACATACATTCAGTTTTTCCTACATTTACTTCAAGGCCCCACTTCTTATATTCTTCTACGAGCTTTCGAGCTTGATTTAACATCATTTGAAAATCTAATGATACTCCAATCTAGAATGTATGTTACTCAAATCATTTTTTAATTATTGTTTTTACATTATAGTTTATTTATTGTCATTCTGTTTGTTAAGAAAAGTACTTTGTGAAAGAAATTATTTGTTGTGTATTTTTATACCAAAATAAATAGACTGTTTATATGATTACTGTTTCATTTTTTCCAATTTAATTAACCATTTATGGTCCATCATTTGATGTTTCATTTAATTTAACTCAACATCTAATCATTATTGAGTTAAATTGAATGAAATGTTAAATGATGGACTATAAATGGTTATTTTGAAATCAAATAATTAAAATACAGTAAATTTGAATATACCGCAAAAACCTAGAATTACAGAAATCTTTTCAAAATCATTCAATTGTTTAGTCGACAGGCTCTTTAGATGGCGCCACAATCAGTGTCTCATCTATCTGTGGGTTATCTGTGGTGCTAAGAAGCCGGTAGACGACAACGAACTGTGATAGAGAGAAGACGTTTGACGGCCGGTAGGCGTAAATAAATATTCTTCACAGCAAATTCTCAAAATAACTAGTTACTGTTAATATAATATATAAAATACAACTATTTGATGTCAAGTAAACTCTGCATAAAAGATTCGAGATGGTAGTTAAATTATAGTAATATCAATCTACTTAAAATCATCACAAAAGTTTATTATTTATTCTGACGACTACACCGACGGTGGGATAATATAAGTATCCAGTAAATACATATCAAATCCTACATTCATGTCTGAACAGGAAAAGTCAAAAACTACCGCCTGACATAATCTCGCAAAATAGGAATCGGCAGTTACTTAATGATATACTAATAAAATTTCGTGTGTATTTATACCTAATTCTGTTTAATTTCTCAACTTTCATATTAAAATTAATTTTTTTTTTTGGACCCTGGGTTTTGGCGCCCGCGTACATTGTACACATATGGTAGCGGATGCCCTGCATACACTTATACAAGCTCAGACAATTCAGTTCTTATGAACCTTCGTGTTTGTGGTTGTTTGTTTAAAAGATGGAGCACTGCAAGGTTAGGATTTTTATATCTCCTGGTCACTTCTTTAATTTCATCTGGGATATATTCGACTTGGAGGTCTCTATGTGAATCATAGTTCGGAAAATATCAATAAGCACATGCAATATTCCTTAATATGCTGTTTTGGAACGTTTCTGGGCCTCTATAAGTAGTTTTGAAACGGTTGATAACAAAAAAATGAATGTGTAATTACAACGGATGCATAACTATTTCCTTTTAGTTCTCATTACTTGAAATTTCAATATTTAAGCTAGTCTTATAATTTCAATCTAATAATAAGGCAACGAAGTTATTGTCATGCATTTATAAAAGTTCTTTAATTAATGATAATTTCGATTGCGGTTTCAGAAAAAAATAGTAACTATGTTTGTAATGCTTCGGCCAAGCGGAGAAATACTTTCCCACTTTATTGTAAATAACTATACATACAACTGATAACTAGAAGTTGTTTGCGTCACCATGAAATTAAACTAAATCTATATTTTTATAGAAAAACGAATCAAACGTGCAATTTTATCGAAAAAAAAGGGTAATCCAAATGAATGTAACACTCCTATATGTGAGAGAGTTACATCCAAAATTATCAATTCAATGGACTACAGCGCAGATCCTTGTGAAGAATTCTACCAGCTAGTTTGTGGAAGAAATATAAGAGAAAATGGATTTACCGGAAGCAACTTTGAAGTGCTGGAATATTATCTGAACACAAAAATCACATACAGGTCCGAAAAATACTTACAAGATTTCAAAAGATTTTATGACAGTTGCGCAAGATTTTCGTTGGATTTTAACTTTTTGACGAATTTAGATTATAGTAAGTATATCTTCTCAATCATTCATTAACATAAATTTGGAATACATATTCGTATAATATTTGGTTGTACAGTAAAAGAAGAAGTGATCCATGTACCGTTTGTAAGCGTATTCATATTTTTCCTTGGATTTATTTGGTAATGAAATTAAAATGACATTTTCAGTAGCATTTACTAACTCCTGTAATGTTTCGCACACCTGGACATCATCAATGTTTGGAGTTATTTCAAACATTTTTTAATGACACTAGTTGATATCAAGCTAGGGTATACATCCAGTAGGTGGTCCTATTTCTAGGGAAGCTATTTCATATGTTTTACAAGGTGATAGTGCAAATAATAGTTGTTGTTTCTTTCTTCAGAGTTCTGATACTGATGAGTTGTTGCAAAAATATTGTAAAATTGAAGAAATTTCCCCAAAAAAAATTCTTAGTCCTGAGTTAGCTGAGAATATCTTCACAAATAGTATACAAATTCTAGAAAATGGTTCCTTACAGGTCGATTTGCCTTCAAAAAATGTACATTTGAAGTTAGGCAATTCCTATTCCATAGCAAAAAATAGATTTCACAATTTAGAAAGGCGTTTTGAGAAAAATCCTTGTTTATTCAAAGATTATAAATCCTTTATAGATGAATATGTTTTATTAAATCATGCTAGATATTTTCGTTTGAAATTGATGAATGAGTTCCAAGAAAATAAATATTTCCTTCCTCGCCATTGTGTGATTCGAGAAGATGGTAGTTCGACTAAGTTGAGAGTAGTGATTGATGTTAGCATGAAAAGTTCGTCCAATGTTTCGTTAAATAATATCAAGTTACAGGGTTTCACAGTTCAACCACAACTATTTGATATTCTCTGTCGTTTTCGTATGTTCAATTTTGTGTTTACTTGTGATATACATAAAATATATCGAATGATTAGATAAAATCAAAATCAGACGAGTTAAATAACTTTATACTCAAAGTTATTTTTTTAAAAACTTTATTAACTAACATACAATTTATGCGTTGTTAACTCAGAAACTGAACATGGAATGAATGTTTAAATTACAATCAGTAATAAAGAAAGTTTACAATTACTGACTCATCATTATATAAAATAAATAATGTCTATATAAATTTCACAGGTCATCTATTATACTTATATAACTGACGTTCTTACAAAATATATTATGGCGAGAAAATCCTACAAATGCTTAGAACTACTAACTGTTACATATGACACAAATAGTGCTCCATATTTAGCTACTCGTACAATGAATGAGTTAGCTTATAAAAATAGAAAAATTCCCTTAGTTTCTAATGCCATTCTTTCTCAGTGTTATGCAGATGATATTTTATCGGGTAGGGATTCTATAGACAATTTGACATAATCAGCTAGTGAAGTTGCTACAGTCAGCAAATTTTTCATTGCATGAGTGGGCTTTCAAAAAAATGTTATGAAAAATAATTCTCAACAAAAAGTTGACTTAAAAATGGGAAGTTCTTCGAATAAAGTGTTAGGCATCTCATGGGATCCAAATTTGGATCAATTTTAAGTAAAACTTCCTAAAAACATTAGCAAAAATTTTATTACTAAACGTGTTGTGTTATCCCAAATTGCACACATGTTTGATCTCTTAGAGTTTATATCTCCTGTCGTTTTAATAGCAAAAATTCTAATGCAAAATATTTGGTTGAAAAATTAGGTTGGGATGATAAATTATACTCTGAACTTCTATGTCAGTGGACAAAGTTCATTTCACATATTGATGAACTTTCTCAATTATTAATTTCTAGATACATTTTCTTCAAAAATACAACTTTGAAAATTGAATTTCAAGTGTTTTCTGATAGACGCTTAAAGGCATATGGTGCTGTTCTTTATATTCGTAAATTCTATCACAATGGTTTGATTTCTTGTTAATTTATAGCTAAAAAAGTAGAGTAACATCTTTGAAAACCATTACACTAGCACGCCTTGAGCTATGTGCTGCAGTTTTATTAGCAAATTCGATTACAAAAATAATTTCAATTTTTGAAGATAGAATTCCTGTCTTTACTACGAATTTGTCTTGTGTTGGCTAAAATCACATCCTCCTAGGTGGACAATTTTTGTGTCAAATAGAGTTCCTAAAATTCAAAAATCAATTTAAAACTGTCAGTGGCAGCACATAGATTCTAAAATTTATCCTGCAGATTTGATTACTAGAGGCATTCCTCCAAAGGTCGTTGTGGGCTACAATTTCTAGAAAATCCACATGTAGATTTAAATGAATTTTCATCAAATGAAATGAAAGATAACATTCCTGAAGAAAGAAATATTAACCTTTTGTTACTTAATATTAGAAAATTTGTTAGATTTTTGGAATGCCCTATTATTGAAACATTCTTCGATTGTTGAATTGAAAACAGTTGTGGCCATTTGTATAAGATTCTTGAATAATATCAAAATCAATTCTCAGAAGTATTTAGGTCCGTTAACTGTAGATGAATTAAAAAATGCTCAAGATTTTATAATAAATTAAATTTTTGCAAATGCAATACTTTTATAAAGAAATTCCGGAATTAAAGGCTAATAAAATCATTTCCAACAAACATATTTTGCATTTAGTTCCCTTTATTGACAATTCTGGTATTCCTAGAGTAGGAGCTCGTTTAGCTTATGATCAGAAACTTCCAATTTAACTACAATCAAATAATTTGGTTATACGAGCATTTGAGATTAGGGCATGCTGGTGCGCAAACCACATTGTAAAATTTTCGTTTAAAATATTGGCCCTCAAATGGTCTTTTAGAAATCAAAAGAATTATCAGAAAATGTATAGTTTGTGCTAGATTCAATGAAAAATCCTATGATAAAATGATGTCAAATCTACCTTCAGATGGATTGAAGCCGTGCAGACCTTTTTCTAAAGTTGGAGTGGATTTTGGTGGTCCATTTTTTATTAAATCATCACATCTCCGTAAGGATCCTTTAATAAAATGTTAAGTTGCTGTGTTTGTCAGCAAGAGTTCTAAGACTGCTCATCTAGAATTGGTTTATAGTTTATCGAACAATGCTTTTATACTTAACATGGAAAAGATTTATCTCAAGAAGAGGTAATCCTTCGATCATATTCAGTGATACTGGCGCTAATTTTCTTGGGGCGAAAAGTCAGTTAAAATAATTACATGATTTTTACAAGATTCAAGGTAATAACAATTCGTTTGTAGAATTTTTGGCTAGTAAAGAAATTGTATGGAAATTCATTCCACCCATGCGTCTTCATTGGGGTGGTATTTGGGAGGCTGCAGTCACAAAGCATAATTTATACAAAATAGCTGGAAATAGCTATTTCTCATTTTGAGGGTTCTGTGATGATCCCAAAATACAATATTCAAAAGACATTATTAGATTTTAGTAGACATTAATTTCAAATATTGCTAGCGGCCAGTGAACTGGAAGGCCATTGGCAAGGTGCAGTAAAATCAATAACCAACACGTTTGTTTTATAAATATTGTGTCGACAAGGTCGAGAAACGGATCGTTGACTGTGTTAGTTTAACAATTTCCTATATATAGAGAGTCTATATTCTGTGTTACATATGATCAGTAATTTATATACGTAGTTTCCAAATATATGTTCTCCCAGTGAGTTTTTTAAAACGATATTATTCATTTAACCCTAAAGAATGGTTCACGAGGTAAGTGTTTCCCGAAGATGAATGGTTCGATGGTTCAAGAAGTACACACGAGGGACACTTGCTAAGTAACCACCACATGTCGATCCTGCAAACAAATGGTAATTGTAAAAAGGTAATGATAAAATGGAGGGTAAAATGGATTCTGCCCTGTACATCGCCACCACATGGCGATCCTGCGAACAAATGGTAAATGGTAAAAAATCCTGCAAACTAAATGGTAAATGGTAAATAATCCTGCAAACTAAACGGAAAATGGTAGATACTCCTACGAATTGATGGTAATTCAAACGCGTGAAGGTATATGGTCTTATTTTTAAATTTTGGACCTTGGAGAAGCCAAACTATGGGTGGTGCACCTACTAAATAAGAGGTACAAGAAACTGGTGCCGTAAACAATAATTTTATGGTACAGCAAGATAATTTTACAACGCATATGATAGTCTTATTGTACATAATAACGGTAGCTTTCATTTTGAAATTCATATGGTTCCTATGGAAAACGCATAGAAGAGCATTAAAAAGAGACATTAACCGAGGCATTGCAGCAAAGCAGACGGCAGGACCTTTGACTGTATAAAATTGTAATTACTTATGCACTCTATTTTTATGAACGAATGGTACATCTTTTAAATGTCAATAACGGGAGAAGATTTCGAAGTTAAGCTAAGGGCAATTGTAGAAGAAATAAATAAACAGGGCCAAAGGGTTTTGAAAAAGGAAATTCCTGAAAATCCAGATATTCAATTTGAAGTAATTAATAGTATAATAATTCTTAATAATAATTTTGTTAAATTGATAGGTAAAAATTGGAAAAACTTAAGTTTAGTACAACAAGAAAGTTGTTAAAATTATTCAGATAAGATTAGGGATAAAACTGCTAGGGCATTTCAAGCGCTGAATTGTATTGTTAAAATACCTACCTCTATATTTGAGGAGATCGATACGGGTGTATTACAAGCAATAAACAAACAGTTGAAAATGACGACAAGTATGAATGATTTTTTTAATTTTGCGAGTAAGGTCTTACCTACTGAATACAATGTAGAAGCAAGCAAGTTACAATCATTTTTAGACTCATTAGATTTGTTACAAATAAACGCGACGGGCAATGAAGAAAATGCGATTCTGCTAATTAAGACAAGACTGACTGGAAAAGCTAGAAGCTTGACCACGACGGAAAACTCTATCATAGAAATTAGGAATAAATTAAAATTAGGAATAAGAGGAGATAACTCAAGCCTTCTTTTAGCGAAACTTAATAAAGTAAGGCAAAATGGGAATGCCATAACGCAATACGCGATGGAAATAGAGAAATTGGCAGAGAAGCTAGAGGCAGCATACGTGTCAGAAGGGATGCCAAAACGTCAAGCTGAAAAATACACCAAAGAAACAACCATTAAGGCAGTAACGATGAATGCCACAGTGGACGCAACAAAAACGATCATAGCAGCGGGAAGCTTTGAAACCACGCAAGAAGTATTATCTAAGCTAGTATCACTAGAAGGCATAGTTCGCCAACAACAAGTTTTACACATGAAGGACAATAGGAATTTCTTCAGGAAATCAGATTTTGACGTTTGGAACAATAATAGGAGGGGAAGCAACAGAGGATTTCACAACGGCAACCCCTCAGGAAGGACATTCAGACAGTATAATCCAGGAAATGGTTAAGGCAAATACGCAGATTTCAATAGGGAGAGGAAATTTAACAGAAACAATAATTACAATAATCATACTAATAATAACGAAATAATTTGCAAGATAGAAGATAAAATTGAAGAAATGAGCTGACAAATAGCACAGTTGAAGAAAGAAAGCTACGAATTAAGGATGGAAAATATGGAACTCAAGAAAAAAACAGAATTTTTGCGAGAACACATGACACAGGCCCAGAAAAATTTTAGAGAGAAGAATTTGATAATACATGGTATAGAAAAAGGCAACGAAGAGGATGAGGAACAATTAGGAAATAAATTAGAAGATGTAATGAAAAAGGTTAATAACACAGTAGATGTTGAATCAGATATTTTGAAATGTAAAAGAATAGGAAATAAAAACAGTAACAAAAAGAGGCCAGTACTAATAATGATGAAAGATGGGAATAAGAAAGTAGAGAGTTCGAACAAAACGAATAAATTAAAAGGAACAAAGATATATATTGAAAACAGCTAATAAGATATATGAAACAGACGAGAGAAAGTGGAGCAAAAGCTAAGATAATCGATAATACATTAATGATATATGATAACGTATATAGTCTAAAAAAAACTAGAAGACAGGAAGAATCAGTTAGAAATATATACAGGATGGGATAAAACAACATTAAAGGAACATAACAAAACTAATCCGAAAACTTTAAATAAAATTTTCAGCGATAAAAGTTTTAATCAACTAAGAGGTAAATAAATTCGAAACTCACGAGAATAAGAGTTGATTTGGAAGAATACCAATTTGAAATACAATACGTCAAAGGTGTGGCGAACTACGCAGATAGTATATCAAGAATATCCATAGAAGAACTGAAGGATCTATACATAAATAATTCACATGTCTTGGTAATCACAAGAGCACAAACGCGCAAGGAGAACGCTCAGTCAGGAAAGGATCTGAAGAATAACGAGGAAACAGAGGAAGAACGAATAGAAAAACCTTCAGTAATAAAAGTTTTAAATAATCTAGAGGCACATAAATTACCAATTTTACACTTTGAAAATAATCGTATCTCGCTAAGGATGAGCAATCGGATCAAAAATAAATTGAAATTTTGTGAAGCTTTATTTACCGGCATAGACAACTTCGACCTAGGACGAACGTTGGAAAAGCTTGAGGAGCTGTCGGTAAAACTTGAAGGAAAGGAATAAGTTCGATCCATATTATTTAGGTCCGTTCAAAATAACGGAATTAAAAGGAGTAAACTGTGAGATTATATCTCAAAACAATAAAAAATAAATTATTCATAAAAATCGATTCTATAAATACCATGACGAAAATATTTGTAAACAAGTGAGGTGAGACAGTAAAGAAACAAACAGTGTTTAAAAGCAAGGCAATTAGTGAGAACTATTAACGGTATAGGTAGTATCGAATATCTATCGAGGATAATTTTTCTCTTCCAAGAGGGAATGATGTGATGATTCCAAAAGACATTATTAGATTTTAGTAGACATTAATTTCAAATATTGCAAGCGGCCAGTGAACTGAAAGGCCATTGGCAATGTGCAGTCAAATCGATAAAAAATACATTCGTTTTATAAATATTGTGACGACAAGGTCGAGAAACGGATCGTTGACTGTGTTAGTTTAACAATTTCCTATATATAGAGAGTTCATTTCTTCTGAAGAATATTCATTATTATTATTGTTATTAATAGTACAAACGTTTATATTCTGTGTTACATATGGTCAGTAATTTATATACATAGTTTCTAAATATATGTTGTCCCAGTGAGTTTTTTAAAACGATGTTATTTATTTAACCCTAAAGAATGCTTCACGAGGTAAGTGTTTCCCGAAGATGAATGGTTCGATGGTTCAAAAAGTACATACGAGGGACACTTGCTAATTAACCACCACAGTTCAGCAATATTTTACCACAAATAGAAGCAATCTTATATTCGAGACCTCTCCAACCTCTTTCAAATAATGCAAATGACTTATCTTGTTTAACTCCTGGACACTTCTTGATTGGTGATAGTCTCACATCCTTTCCTGAATCTGATTTATCAAAGAATTCTGAATATTGTCTAACTCGTTTTGAAAGATGTACTCGTGTTCAACAGAATTTTTGGAAACGTTGGACAAAGGAATATTTAAACCAATTGCAAAATAGACCAAAATCGCTTATTCTCCATCCATATTTAACGGAAAATGGTATTGTATTGCTCTAGGAAGAAAATTCGCGTCCGTTAGAATGGACCCTTGCTATAGTAGTGAAGATGATAAAACACGTTTAGTTGAAATAAAAACGAAAACTGGAACTTCTATTAGAAATATTACAAAACTCTGTCCTTTACCAAGAGAATATTAATTAGAAAGCTAATTTCTGCGTTGTTAAATAGAACGTTCTTGCTAGTTCAATTTTTTATTATTATTTCTTTATCGAAGCTAAGAAGCTTCAATGTTGAGGGGAGTATGCTTGAAATTATTCCAAACATTTTTTAATTTCCTTTCAATTTTATTTTTATTAATCAAGCAGTAAAAAAAAGTAAAGTTTTCTTTATGTGGGTTTTTTGAAATATATGTCATATTTCATTGTGTATTCTGTATATCAATTAAGAAGATTATTGTTCCAATTAATGTAATAATTTGTTATTTGTGGATTAAAAACCCACTGCTTCTTCGAAGAAGAGTTTATAATACAGTTGTCTTTAGAAATTACATTTAATTTTATTTCACGACTTATGGAAATTATTTCTGAGGTATTGATAAGTAAATGTACCTCTCTGACTTTTGAAAATCGAATCAATCATCACTGCTCATTTTAAATATTTTGAATGAGTTGCTAATAAACCCAAATAAGTAGTGAATTGCGGACTTTCTCACAACAATTAACAAACATTTATTGTTACGGAAACGATTTCATGGGTAATGCTAATAAAAAATTGTTATGCATTTATAAAAATTCCTTATGTTGCACATTCCCAGTGGCCTAACGCCTCAGCAAACAATTTACATTGTTGTCCAGAATTGTATTGCTTTAACTACTAAATATACATTGTACTATTGTGGTACCTGGAAAAAATATGCAATTATTGTTCCAGTTTTTGCAGTTGATGCTCCAATGGTAACTGATATTACCGATCTATTTGTTGAAGCTGTTTTACTTCAAGCAATGCCCTTTTTTGATGTTGGTTTAGTTATTTCGGAAACCGAAGAAAAATTTAAGTTTTCAGTAAGTTAACCCAACAAGTACAATATAATTTATTCAAAAATTACAGTACATGAATAAAATTAATTGAGAAATTCATTTCATATAATATAAACACAACATAAACTTTCAGCTACCTATACCGGGAGTTGCTTATTTGAAAACCAGGATTACGGGTTGGTCGGTTTTTGAAGAAAGTGCGGATGAATGTTCGGAAAATTTACAGAGCTCCATAGGTTCAAAAGATATAGATATTGATGAGATGCATAAAAAATATAGAGCGTGTAAGAATAAATTGATAAAACAATATGCACAAGATTTTGAACAAGTCATGAAAGCAGTTGGTAAAATAACAGACAAGGAGGTATTTATATCACATATTATATCCAATGTCTCTATTTTTCTGTATTCATTTGTTTCAGATGTATCTAACTGAATTACTGGACTTAAGTCAGGTAATTATAACTTTATTTTCCGTAGGGATTGATTGTATGTATACATTTTTAGCGGTTCATAGAATCTACTGTAACAGTTAGGTCCAGTCAAAATTCCGGAGATTCTTTCAAATCAATGGACATAAACGAGCTCAACTCAAAATATGGTATCATAGATTGGAAATTATTTTTCGAAAAACTAACATCGAATAAAACATTTACTGAGACTGAAAAAATTCTAGTGAGTTACCCCGCACATTATGATTTTGTTTTTGAAGAGTTGCGTAGAATAAATAAAGAGTGAGTGAGTTTTTATAAATAGTTTTTGAATTCATCTCATCAATTTATAACATCAACTATAACTACTAACATATTTTACATCAACACAATAACCTAACCTAACCATCACTACACTAACATTTAGAATATCTGGGAATGAACATATACACTACTTATGGAATCAACAACATGAAATTTGTATACAATTTTTGTCCTAGTTTGTGATTG
Source organism: Galeruca laticollis (assembly GCA_963921935.1). Classification (NCBI taxonomy): domain Eukaryota; kingdom Metazoa; phylum Arthropoda; class Insecta; order Coleoptera; family Chrysomelidae; genus Galeruca; species Galeruca laticollis. The sequence goes on along the minus strand of OY998178.1, from coordinate 86,165,490 downwards.
AAACATATTTTCTTCAAAAAATCAGATATTCCAACAAGTAATATTAAAGAATAGTATATTGTACAATGAGCATGAAATGGCATACATTTCTCACGAATAGGTATATGAAATTTTTTAGTACGAGCGTAGCGATTACCACAAAATTTCATATACATACGAGTTGGAAATGGGTCATTTCATGCAAATTGTACACTATACTTTTTCTACGACCATCTAAATCATAAACAAATCTATAATATTTTTCATAACAATTTTTATTATTAACTTTACTGCCGTCATTGTTACATGGTTTAGAGAATTTTTTCTCTCAAATTATTGAGTCGGGTTCTTAACGCCGAACGAACCATATTTTTTTCTTTTTGTACATGTACCTACCTACGTTGTGAAACAAATAATGTTCAAAATTTCCAAATTCTCATAACTCGGAAATAAAAAACTTTTTGCAGAAAAAATCGTTATACTTAATTCACCTGCGGAAAAAGTTATCAACGATCGTGTCTCTTTAAAGAAGTAATAACACCTCCTGCATCTACCAGGATAGTGAGCGATGTCCTTCTAAAGCAATGGCTAGTTTACATATCGGGATCAGCATGTCAATGTTAAATCATCCTCACTATCGCTACCCATTTTCGATTATTAATTTTTTTTTGTAATTCCGAGACTAGAGTGGTCACTTTACTCTCACATGCTAGAAATTAAAGTGTCACTCTTAGATCCAAGGGATATAAAGTGACAGTTAAAATCCCAAAAGATTTAAAGTACAAATAAAACCGTACATCCTCGATGCATATCCTAGCATTTTAGAAGTCCGTCCTCGTTACCCAGCCATGTTTCGTAAAAGTCCCTCCTCGATGCCCAGCCAAGTTAAGTAAAAGTCCATTCTAAGTAGTATTTATTTTTATTAAAAATGTATGTAGAATTACCAGAATTACAAAAAATATTGTATAGATCTGTCGACTAAAGTGACAGTAATCTCTTAGGTGGATTAAATGGGTCACTTCAGTCGCTTGGTGTATATTTTGTAAACACTGTGAAATGTCAAATTATTAGACAGACGTTAACAAACATGACTCTACCATATATTATAGTATAATAACAATCTAGTGGCTCATGTAAGTCGTGGGAAATTAAACATTTCGATACAGCTAGCCCGTGGGAAATGAAAATCTGTACTACAACGCGGTAGGTTTCTTAATCGAACACGCACTTGGAATGTACATTTTTCTTTATGGTCGTATAAAATAGATCATTACAGTATCTATCAAGATTGTGCGTATATTCTCTCGAATGCTACAAAAAGGAAATCACATTATTCTCAAGTAACGAGAAGTTTTCCCACTAACTATACTGATATACCTCAGTTGTACTCTTCGCTATACTCCAAGCAAATAAATTCGTATAACAAACGACAATAACTTTGGGTTTATAATTTCAAACTTAATGCGCTCAAATTATCATGTCCTTAATACTCTTCTCATCTATTTATCATAATTCCAGCACTGGCTGTAAAGTAAATCGCACGGCTTCCATAGCAACCCCTTAGCAACTGTCTATTGACGTGGCCATTTTATTCAAAATGTATTACTTAGATATTTGACGTTGAATTTTATTCTATATATAAATGGTAGATAACATTTATTAGATATGAGTTTGAATTCAATACTAAGAGTTATTTGGAATTATATGATAATTGGTTCCGTTTCATTCAATCCGCATCTTTTAGCTTTCTAAATGTATCTCATATTAGTAATCAATTAGTATATTATACACCAAGCAACTAAAGTGGCCCATTTTATCCCGCGGGTGGTGTTTGATTCCTGAGGAAAGTAAGCCACCTAAGGGATTATTACCACTTTAGTTGAGAGGTGTATACGCTATTTTATGCAATTCCGGTAATTCTACATACATTTTTAATAAAAATAAATACTACTTAGGACAGACTTTTACGAAACTTGGCTGGGTATCGACGGTGAACTTCTAAGATGCTTGGCTGGGCATCGAGGATCGACTTTTATAAAACTTGGCTGGGCATCGAGGATGTACGTTTTCACTTGTACTTTAAATACCTTAATAAGATTATAAACACAAGTATAAGTGAATCGTAGGTAAAGTATAGTACCTAACTCGTGTTGTAACGCATTTTACGCACTCACGAAATTACGCACTCGCCGCTACGCCGGTTCGTTCGTTAACTTTTCCGTTCGTGCGTAAAATGCTTCTTACAACACACGCTACGTAATATACTATTACACATCGCAGCGTTGAAAATGATCTTTCCGTCGAGGATGTATATATTGGGAAACATAGATGGATTACATGCTGATAATGACCCAATAGTCTCAATAGTCTGGTCTTCCTGCTTGATGCAACTAAGTCCATTTTTGTTTCCATATTTGTAATTCTGCAGAAAACGTATCGAGGTCCAAAAATTCTTCGTACAAAGAGAAGTCTTCTATTTTTAGTGTGTGTTTGTGTGTAACGCACATAGTTAGCACTAGACAATATAATGATGAAAGTGTTTTTTATGACTTGCAAATCATTCAGATAGCTCTTCAACGAAATCATAGAAAAAAAGGAATTGCAATTGTTATTCGAAAATATTCTTCTGTTGTAGCTACCATGACATTGGAACGATTCTGCTGATGTCCAACTATTCTAGGTATTCTTATACACTCACGTTCATCCACAGATTCTATAAGTGCTTGAGATTTTTCAAAAATATTTTTTAATTGCTCGTCTATATTTACTGTCATATTCCTGACCTGACCAATAACAGTGTTCAGATGCCCAACAGCACTAGCTAGATCAAAATCCACTGTCTGTAGAATTCTGCATAAAGGTAGAGTAAAGGCAAATAAAGTGGAAGCTGTTGACATACTGATGATAAATTCACTAGTCATAATAGCTCGAGCGAATTGCAAAGCTTTTGAAGAAATTTCGATGTCTTTTACTTGTATTTTTTCTTCTAGTGTTTCAACAATTGGTTTAAAAACTTCATTAAACCTAATTAGCCCATCATGATTTTCCACTCATCGAGTTTCACACATGGATGTCAACATCGTCCATTTAGCATATGGAACATGTTCTTTTATTTTACTTTCTAAGCTGATATTTTCATAAAATTTGCTACATATTTCACGTCCCAATGCAATTTCCAATGCTCGAACCTTACAACAATGGACAAGAGCTACGTTCAAAGAATGAGCACTACAGTGCACGTATATTGCTGCTGGATATTTTTCTCTTATGACATCCTGAACTTCTTTAAAACTGCCACTCATGGCAGTAGCCCCATCATAACCCTGTCCACTCATGTAAATGCAATTTATTCCAAGTGCTTGTAAATTTCCTAACATCACTGTCGCTAAGTTGTTACCAGTGGTGTTATCAACAGCTACAAATTTTAAAAAATCTTCCCGCAATATGTGGGTTTATCAAAATCTATATATCTAACACAAAGGGATAACTGCTCAGTACTAGAAATATCTGTTGTTTCATGCATCAGAATAGAGAAAAATGTTGCTTTGTTTATTTTAACTACAATTTCATGTTGTATTATCCCGCCACAACTTTTAATTATATTATTTTGAATCATTGGGCTAATGTACATTGCGTTTAAGGACTGTCCTTGAATGTGATCAATCAATCTTGTCACCACATGAGAGGCGTATACGCAGTAACGCACTGAAATTTCCATCATTATGGGTGGGCTGGTCCAAAGTTATTGGCCCAGAATCAGAAGAGCTACCTCTTGACGTCCACACAAGATAATTGTCTCAATTATAGGTGCTAGCTCTCTTATATTTTCTAAATTTTGCTGCGATCGGCTGGAATCAAGTTGTATTATGATATCTGGCGCAGATCTATCAAAAGTTGCAATTAAATTATCAGCCAAAATGGAGTTATTTTTGTGTTAAGCAGTTTGACCGTGTTGAACAAATACCTCGATAGCATCTTTACACTTGTTAAAAGGTTTTGCAACTAATTTGTGAAGCTTCTGATGATCTCCTTTTCCACTAAATTCACGTGAAAAAATTGCGCAATACTTACACTGCACCTTGATCACCTTTGGCGGTATGCTGAGCCAGTGAAAACGTTCTAGTCACCCTAACTGAAATTTTAAATTTCTTTTTGGGGATATAGGGAACTTATATGTTCCATCTGGAACCCACACGGCCGTCAACAGTTTATATTTAAAATCATCATTAAGTTTTTGATCAAAACACCAACCGATGTCTAATTCATGGATATTATTTTCGGGTATTGTGGTCTCATCTGTTTGCTGCAACAACGAATTTGGTTGCAGTTTCTTCCGTTGATTCGTTTGAGGTTGTGGAAGATTTAGTATTTCTAATCAGAAAATCAGTTAAGGAGCTTTGTGAACTTCGTTTTGCCTTTCTGATTCAATTTTTACAATAGAATGATGAATATAATTAGAACTGATGACTGTATACAGTGAACGGCCCCCTCAGAAACGCACCTGGATTAAGACCTAGCTATCTGCATAGAATACGTCAAAATTCAAACTGAAAATAAGTACTAATATAGAAAACTCCTACCAAGCGGAATGACCAGGTTCAAATACTGACCATTCAGGATACCTCCCCTGGTATGTTTTGACTGCAGTATTGGAATGAATTTCGAACATATGTCAGTCCTGAAAAAGTGTTTCCATAAGAATAGTGGTAACGAATCAGTAACAAACTTTTCACATTCAATGGGTCTCATTAAACAAATTTAACGTTTCTTATATTCATTATAGTTCATTATATTGTTATAACTTTCACAACTTCATTCAATACATGTCAAAATACAATACTACTTTTCAACAATCCAACTTATTAACACATCAAACTATTGATTGACTGACTTTGCCACAACTGATATCTATTTATTGATAGAAAGAACTCTCTAGAAAGGACTAGAATATTCTATAACATATTAGTACGTCAATATGGAACACAATAGAAAGACATGAAAATTCTAGACTGTCACCTTGATAAGTTACTGTGACTACGCCTATTCAGCCCTCTTCTCATTTTTAGTACAAGCTGTCGTTCTGATATTCATAGAACAGGTGTAACATTGCTTTCCATCTTCAAATTATTCGCCACAAATAACAGGGACTTCGACGTCTTCTTGAAACCAATTGGGTGGGTCAGGACCATAATAACAAGCCAATCTCTCGATATGAACGACCTTAGGTTTCCTTTTCGGAGTTAACAGTTTCTTTCTTCTGGGCTGGTAGAACCAAACTGCATCACCGGGCTCAAATATCTCTTCTTTAAGGTTTTTATCCAACCGTCTCTCCAACTTTTCGCTGGTTAGTCTCAGTCACATTCTTGTAAACTCGTGAATATTCTCTAGCTTTTGATGAAAGCCTTCAACATATTGAGGCATGCTTTGGTCATCTTCTCGGGATAAAGGAAGAGGTTTTCTAAAAAGGATATCGTTAGGAAGCTTCATTTCTCGACCAGTGACCAACATTGAAGATGTATAGCCAGTGAATTCATGCTGTGAACTCCGATAAGATAAGAGGAACAATGGAATCAGTTCATCCCAATCTTGCTGGTTTTGGGAGACAAATATCGTTAGATACTGGCAAATTGTCCTGTTATGACGTTCCACTAAACCATCAGACTGTGAATGCATTGGTGTAGTTCGAGTTTTCTTAATCCCGAGTATTTTTATTAAATCTGTCCACAATTCTGATTCAAAATTTCTTCCTTGATCGGAATGTACTTCCGCGATGACATTATTCATAAATGCTTCAGCGACGGTTGCAGCCTCTTGGTTAGGAATTGATATTACTTCTGGCCACTTGGAAAAGTAATCCATAGCTACCATTAAGTACTTGTTAACTTTTTCTGTTTTTGGTAGTGGCCCGAATATGTCTACACCTACTCTTTGAAATGGTTCACCGGACAGATGTTGAGCCATTTTTCCACGATTTCTAGTTTTTGGTCCTTTCTTTCCGCTGCATAAATCACATGTTTCACTCCATTCTGTAACGTCTTTGCGACAGTTGACCCAGTAGAATCGTTCACAAACTCTAGCTAAGGCTTTTCCAACTCCGTAATGTCCTACTGAACTACTGCTATGAAGTTCTTACATCACTTTGCGATCAAGTGATTTAGGCTACACAAGATGGTGGATCGTAGATACACCGTCAGGGCTCTCCTACGTTCGATGGAGTACACCATTTCGAAGAGTAAGGGCATACCATTGTGCCCAATATCTTTTGATCGTTGAACCATACTTGGTTACTTCTCGCCAACCGGGTCTAACTCCATTTTGTAGCCATGTCCGGACAACTTTTAAGTCTTCATCTTTCTTTTGAAATTTTCTTAGGTTCTCTATTGACCACATGTTTTCGTCCGAATCGCTTCTTATTGTTGTTGCATGCAGCAATTCTATCTTTTTATCTTTGTTTATTTGGTTATTATTACTTTCCTTGTTTTCAATGCTTTGGCAATAACTGCATTGTTGTTGAGTAGATAGGCTTTTGGATAGGGTATCCGCATTTCCGTGATAGCGACCTTTTCTATAAACTATTTCAAAAGTTTACTGCTGAAGTCTTTCCAACCATCTTGCAATTTGTCCTTCCGCTTTTTTAAAATTCATCAGCCACTGTAGTACTTTATGGTCACTTCTGATGATTAAGGTTCTGCCATAAACGTGTGTGTGAAAGTGTTCAATAGCCTTTACAATTGCTAACAGTTTTTTTCTTGTAACGCATTAAGTTTTCTCCGCCCTTCCCAGGGTCCTACTGAAATAAGCAATTATTTTCACTTTGCTATATTGTTGCTGTGAAAAGATAGCTCCTATGCCATGTAGTGAAGCGTCTCAGTCGAGAATAAATTGACCTCCTTCTTTAGAGTGCGCTAAAAGCGGTGCAGTGGACAACCTCTTTTTCAATTCTGTAAAGGAATTTTGGCATTCTGGATCCCAATCGAATGATGTGTTTTCAGTAAGTCTGTATAAAGGTTTGACTATTTTTTCAAAAATTGCCGGTATTATGTATAAATACCCAAAAATTGACGAACCTCAAGTTTATCTCTTGGTTTTGGCCAGTCTTTAATTTTGAAATTTTTGCCGGATCAGTTTTTATTCCCTTTGCTGGCACAACGTGACCCAAATATAAAACTTCACGTTGAAATAAGGAGCATTTCTTGGAATTCAATTGTAAGTTTGCATTTTCCAGTCGGCTAAAAACTTCTTCTAGATTGTTTAGATGTTCGTCGAATCTTTTTTCCCATTATAAGGATGTCAAATAAATAACACAGACAGGTTTTCAACGTCAGTCCTTTTAACACTATTAAGTCTTTTAAAAGTGGCTGGAGCATTGCATAGACCAAATAGAAGTACTTGCAATGGATAAAGGCCATTTCCAGCAGAGAAGGTTTTATCTCTATCATCGGGTGAACTTCAACTTGCCAGTATCTGCTCTTTAAGTCTAATGTGGTAATCCACTGAGAGTCGGATAGGGTGTCCAGTGAATCATGTATATGTGGCAGGGGATGGCTGTCTTTCACAGTAACTTGATTTAATTTTCGATAGTCAACGCAGAATCTTGTATTTCCATCTTCTTTAGTTATTAAAACAACTAGAGAATATCACGGTCCAGATGAATCTTCAATAATGTCCTCATACAACATGTCTTGTATCATATTCGCTACATTTTTTTGTTTAGCAAATGGAAGTCTTCTTGTGTTTTGACGTATCGGTAGTGCATCTCTTGTATTAATTCTATGGTGGACCAAGTAGGTTCGCGCTGTAGATTCTCCGATTTCGAAAAGGCAAAGGGGACGACATCCTCCAAGAAAATGGAAGTGACATAGAAATACTATTATCTGAGTTTAGCCTTTTCACAGATACCTAAAGAATTTTCAGAACAATTTGGAGTTCAAGCATCCATTGATGGTTTAAGAGATACAGAAATGCAACAAGCCCTTCAATTGCGCCACCATCTGACACTACAAAAAATATTAACTTTTGCTCAAGAATTCGAAGCTGCTAAAACCATTTCCAAAACCGGACGTTCTAAATTATGATCAATACACTTCGAGGAGGAGAATTCAACTGAAGTTATGGCTAGAATCGAAAACCTACTGAAAGACACGCTACAAAGTCGTACACCAATTCATGAATCCCAGAAATGTTTCAACTGCGGAAAAATTGCATCAAGATCTCGAAGCAAAGTTAGGAACTCAGATAACCAGACAACATTTAGACAACGCACATCCTCGCGGAGCCAAATTAGGAACAGAGCTTATAGCCCCACAGAAAACAACTCTAGAACCTAATCCCACCGCTGTAACCACTGTTATAACTTTCACAACTTTATTCAATACTTGGAAAAATACAATACTAATTTTTAACAATTCAACCTATTATTACATCAAACTATTGACTGACTGACGCCACAACTGATCTCTATTTATATATAGAAAGAACTTTCCAGAAAGGACTTGAATCTTCTATAACATATTAATACGTCAATATGGAACACAATAGAAAGATCTTGGAAATTCTTGTCAGGTGACTACTCAGTCTATTCAGCACTCTTCTTATTTTCAGTCCAAGCTGTCATTCTGACATTCATCAAGGAGATGTAACAATAGGAATCGAGACCGAACTATAGAGGCAGCACTTCTGTCGAAAGTAGAGCGCCCTGGTGTTAAATAAGAAAAACATTGTGATGTAAACAGTATAATAAACAACCTACAAAATGCAAAAAATGAATAGATCTTTTTATTTTCTTTGCCAGGAAAGATTGTTGGTATGTAAGATGAGTGTAGGGGATTATGTGATTTTTGATTATTGACAAAATGAGCACTGCAAATTCTAGTATTTTTATTTGGTTCCCAATCCTCCCGATGTTTTCTGAAATGTAATTAAAAAACTTGAAATGATTCGTTTTGTACAAATGTTTACTTTCTTCCCCTTAATAGTATTTTATTATTTGAACTTATTATATAATATTAAAGTCAGCAAGCACATAACTAGTTTTTTATTTTATATAATCAATGAAATCGTACAGAAAACAGCATTTTATTCTCTCGATAATAATCTTTTATTTATGTAAAAAACATTTAGAACTTTTCTAATAGCTGCCAATTGTAGTATCATACTGATTATACACAAAATGATAGTTAATAAAATGTTTTAATTAGAATATTTTAATTACACATGGATGTTTATTGCATTTATTCATTTTTGACGTTTTAAGGTTATCCACGTAGTGTTCAATGGACTTTCGGGGAAGCGATAAAATTTCAACTGCGTAGTATTTTTATACAGCATATTTGAACAGCCATGAATACAGAAAGATACTAATAGTGTTTACATTACATTGTTTGTGTTTTTTCACGGCAGATGGCATAAACGCCATCTTTCTCGGTCCCTATATCTTACATATGGGGTATACCAAGCAAATACGCTCCACACTTAGAAAAATATCTATAATTAACAAAGAAGATATTTATTACCAAAAATTGTGATTTCACTCTTCAAAGGTATGAAAAACTTTCTTTAACCCGGCACTGAGTCGTTTTTGCAGATTACAATGGTAAAAACTCCCCACTATATATTATTTCTTAACTATCTCTTCTTATTGGCACACTGCGAAAATTTCCGTTTTGGTACACGTCTCATGTAGCCTACCAGAACAATCAGTGCATTGTATCCAGTCAACTATTGATTTTGTTGTATATAAAATTCGCGACATTCGATGCAAAAGTCTTCCTTTTCATCGGAAATTTCATCCGACGAGCTTAACACAGGGTCATCATACGAGAATGTATCGAAAGATCTGGACATTCGAACACGATATTCAAAAGAAATTATCTGGGACTGCTTGGGATTAAACGGATATATTCCACATCCCCTAAATCCTGAAGTTACATTCACAACAGTAGTTGATTTACTCGCCCTATCACATTTTCCACATCATATAAATACAAAATACATACATATAATTCAAGTTTATAATATTTTCAAATATATTTTATATTTTTTATAGTAAACTTGTCAGTATGATTCAAGAATTTATACATTTCCAATTGTACCGAAATTTGGCATCTCCAAGACACATTGCTAATAAGGAAGTTTATTGCATGAATTTGGCTCATGAACTGATGCCAGACATAGTAACAACAATTATTTATGAGCTAAATCCTGCCAAAAAGATATTTTTACCTACACATCTAACGCAAATGATGTTCAGCGATTTGAAGCGTTCATTAGGGAAATCCATAGAAGATTCAAAGTTGGACACCACGACGAAAGAAAAATTTGGGAAAAAATTGGAGCATTTGAATTTAGGATTGATAACTACGGGTGATACGAATACAACTAGAGATAATTACAAGAATTTGAAAGTCAGGGACAGTTTTCCGGAGAATGTCGTAACATTACTTAAGAATTACAGAAAATGTATTTTCGATATTGTTGATCTTAAATCTTCACCAGCGACATTGTAAGTAACATTTATTTTGAAACATATATTTTTAATAAAATTAAACTAAATATTGTAAAAAAACTCAGGATAGGAACAGGATAAAATCACATCTATTAATTTTATGTTTGTGTATGTAGGAATTTTATTTATTGTGCGTTTGAATCCTATCTTCTCTCTTTTAGGTCCTCTGTTACTTTTACGTACCATATTTTTTGGGTCAGCCTTTTTTCCTTGCTCCTGCTTGTTCTATGTCCATCATTTCATTGTTCTAAAATTATGTATTCTTATACAGGGTGTCCCGGGACTACTGGGAAAAAAGTCAGGAGTGTATAATCTGAGCCAAAATAATGTTAGTACTTCATATAAATTTCTTCTATGCAGGCCCTCGTTTTCGAGTTATAGGCCTCCAAAGTTTTAATTTTGAATTTAGTTCTTATTCTTATTTTTTGTACTAGTTATTTGATCTTTATAAAATTTAGGGCGAAGCGATAATGTACGTGTATGTTTATTTTGGTAAGGTGAACCGATTTACAGTAGTGCCTCGAAGCCAGGGACGAACTACTCGCAATGGTTAGTGATCCAAATAATTTGCAGGGATGGCACACCCTGTATGAAATTATCAAAATTTACTTCCCCACACATTAAGCTGACGAATAGGTACTATTGTTGGAATTCGATAAAATAAGTCGTTTGGCTAATATTTATAGTTTTATTAATGCACTACGTACCAATTTACGCATTCCTCATTTTTATAAGTACACAACGAGGTAAAACTAACTTATTAATACGATGTCCAAGATTTACCTACCGTACTACAAAAAAATAACTCAACGATAGCAGAAGATAAAAAACATTAACGACTTATTAAATCGAAAGTTGGTTAAAACTTTTTAAAAGTGTTTTTACCGTTTATCAAGTAACCATAGGTTTAGTTGTCAAACGTTGTGTAGAATAGTTCGTAGTCAGTACTTGTCAATAATTCATAAGTCCTTAATTTAACAGTTACAATGGCAGAATTCACTTTTATTTAGTACGCAGATATGCATTTAATGTGTGGACTGGCTTCTCGAACTGTTTAAAGGCCAGAAGGCTTTATGCAGAACATTTTGCAAACAGAGCATTGCCAGACAGACGATGTTTGAGCGTATTGATCTCAGGTTACGAGAAACACGTATGACTAAGTAAATGTAATTTTCCATGTATACAAAACAAAATTTCATGTTTTAGGGAGTTTTTTGCCAAAAAAAGGTGGAGAAGGTCCAGTATGAAGCGTACGTACTGTGGCAGTTGAACAAGACTTGTTAAATGCAGTTGATAATGAACCATCAACGAGTTTACGAAAATTATAAAGAGAACATAACGTCTCGAAATCAGTTGTTCATTTATTAGTAACATTCTCTTCACGAACGAATTTGTTTTCACCAGAGATGAGTCATAAATTCTCATAATATGCATTTATGGGATGATGTGAATCCACATGGCATTATCCAAACTCGGAGCCAGCATAGATTCATGGTTAATGTTTGAGCAGGAATAGTGGGCAATCATTTGATAGGGCCATACTTTATTGACGGTACTTTGATCGGTCAGAGATATTTGGAGTTTTTGCAAAATGAGTTATGGAACCTGTTTGATGATGTGCTACTACAAACTCGTAGGAATTTATGGGGCCCTCATTTCGGTTTAGATGTACGACAGCATTTACACATAAGGTTTCCTAATAGATGGATTAGTCGTGGAGGCCCTTTTCAATGGCCACCGCGATCAGGAGACGTTAATCCTACGGATTTCTCTCTCTAAGGTTATCTCAAAAGTAAGGTATACGCAACACCTGTGCAAACAAGGCAAGATTTAATAGACAGAATTGTGTTACACTGCAATGTTATTAGAAATAATATGGGATTGCTCTTTCAAGTATAAAGAAACAACCTTCGTAGACTTAGAATGTGCGTGGAAGTGGGAGGAGCTCATATTGAACATTTATTAGAATAACGTTAGTTTTTGTTGTTGTTTAGGAATTAGTTATAGTCTAATGTTTTATAACTTGTGTTTTTTGAGGTTTTCTTAATGATTTAATAATGTTGTGTTCGTAATTTTGATTAAAATCAACTACTTACGTTGTTTGCGTACTTATTCAATTTCCCGTTAAATAAGTTCTTAATGTTTTTATCATCTGCTATCATCAAAGTATTTTTTGTAGTACTGTAGGTAAATCTTGGACATCGTATTAATAAGTTAGTTAGGTAAATTGGTACGTAGTGCATTGATAAAACTGTAAATATTAGCCAAACGGCTTATTTTATCGAATTCCAACTAAAGTATCTTTTCGTCAGCTTAATGTGTGGGGAAGTCAACTTCGATAATTTCATATAGGGTGTGCCATCCCTGCAATTTTTTTGGATCACTAACCATTACGGGTAGTCCGTCCCTGGCTTCAAAGCACTACTGTAAATTTGTTTTCCTTTCCAAAATAAACAAACACGTACATTATAGCTTTGCCGTAAATTTTATGAAGATCAGACAACTAGTACAAAAAAAAACAAATTCAAAATTAAAACTTTAGAGGCCTATAACTCGAAAACGAGAGCCTGCATTGAGTAAGTTTATATGAAGTACTAACATTATTTTGGCTCAGATTATACGCTCCTGACTTTTTTCCCATTAGTCCCGGGACACCCTGTATATTCTTTCATAGATAACATCAAACAGCTGGAACTTCTTTGCGGTGAACGAAATATTTTAGACAGACCCAGACGTAGAAATTTTAATTAAAGTAAATATGATATGAAAATGAGAGATAATGAATATTACAGAAAGAACACAAGCGATAGCGAGGAAGGCAGGAATACTGAAAAAGAAACATTTTAAAGAGAAAAACCGAGAGGTTTCCGACAAAGAATCCAGGAAAGCTAGAATATAGTATATATGTAATTATGGATATAATACGAAATGTAGGGAACAAAATAGGAGAAATTGCTGAGGAGATCAAGAAAATGCGAGAAGACTAATGAAAATGCAGGAAAGAAATAAAGTAATTGAAGAAAGAAATCTAAAAGTTGTTAGAAATTAACGCTAAAATAAAAAAAATCTTACAGAAATGGACAATAGATTAGAACGATTAAAAATTATAAACGGAAGAATAATGTAGTTGTACAAGAAGTAAGAATAGAGACCAATAATTGAGAGGAGAACAATAGAATGCACAGCGTAGTTAAGAGACAGAACATGTCTAGTACCAGAAATTGAGATTTATAAAAGCAGAAAGACTGATCATACAGGATGACTTGTCACAGAAAGATCGAGAAATACAAAAAAATCCGATTAAAGAACAAGAATAAAAGGACAAGGGTAATATGGTGAAAATTGGTTATAGACAAATATTCATAGAATCACAAGAATGGAGATAACATATGGGAGAAGATAAGCTAAAAAAAGGGAATAAAACATAATACAAAAGAAACAGTGGATAGAAAATTGGAGCGGGCAATAAAAAATGAAACGAAAACGGAATCAACGAACGAGAAAGAAAAAGCAATATAAAAATGAGAACATGCAATGTACACCGAAGAAGCACTGATAGTTTTAACGCAGAAAATAGATATAATTATATGGAATCAACATCTTAGCAATTCTAGGAACAAAACAGGAAGAAGAGTTTGTAAGCGAAGTAGAAATCTACATATACTTCAATAGAGAAGGAGCAACAAGAACTTAGGGAACAGGACTTCTGAAAGCAGGGAGAATAAAAATGTTTAGAGCGATGTCAGAACTGACGACTTCTTATACCCTCCCTAAATCACAGTATCAATTTGACGATTTTAATGACTCTAGATGAATAAATCTTTCCTCAGACACTTCTTAGAGACCCCATAATCTGAAATCCCCTTATTTGTTAAATGATTCCTGATTATCCTCAGCCATTTTTGTCCTTGAGGGAATCCCATGACGTTACAATCAATCTCAAGCTCAACATCTCATCAATTATCAGTCTCCTGTAATATAATTTTCATAAAATTATCTGATAAACCGCTACTACTGCTGATCGATTCAGCAAACAGATTCTTTGTGTCAAACATACCTGTTCCTGGTTCAGTGTAAGTAACATCAAGATTATTTCAATAAGTCATATTCTTTTGACAGAATCGTTGGGGCCAACGGAAACTTATGAGGTTTTGGATAATTCCAAAGATTGTCGCATCCTTGTCTTTATAATTCTTCATATTTGATAATTATATTCAATCGAAGGCGCTACGCAACCAGTTCCCAACCTGATTTTTCTCATAAATTGTTGTATATTATAATATAGCTCCAAATCAAACTTGATACTTATAAATACAATGTTTTTAGGATAGAAAAAGTTAGAACTAATATCTATTTAAACCAATTTTTTTTAGGTTACATTATTTTGTCAGCCCATTCAATACAAAACCAGTGACATTTTACACGAGTAATGCGATAGGTATCTATTTTTTTTTAATTTTCGACTAAAGATTGGGTAAAATTAGTTCGTAATGGCCGTAAATCGTTAAAAACTGAATTCTACCATAACAAAACTATTGGTTACTGTTATTTTTTAATCGCTTCCTTCAAATCCTCTGTCTGCTGTATAATTATTTGTGATCCAAATTCTGGTTAGAAATTACAATATAGAGCTATCCTTACAATTCCTGTTTTACTTCCCTGCAGATCTTGTTTGTACAGGGTTTTTCATTATATATGGACCCTTCCATATCTCACTTATTATTTGTTACAATTAAAAATGTCTCAAATAAGAGTTGAATGGTTATTAAAGTAGTTTTTAAAATTCAACAAAAATATTTTACAGAATGTCCCAAAAAAGAGGGTCGGAGCCAAAGTGTTCTTTCTTAAATGGGACACCCTTTATATTTTTATATTTTTAAACTGTTCACTTCAATCCAAATTCAACAATGTATAATTGTTATAGTCTAACCTTAATAGTTCAGAAAATATATACGACACAGTAAGATGTAGTAATCTATCGCTTGGAATTCAGTAAATTTATTTACAAAATAAAGTAGTCTCAAACTAAGTAAGCCCAAATGAAACTATAAATATTGTTCAAAATGACCCCCCATATTGCCAATGCATAGTTGGTATCTTCGGCGTAAATTCTCTAAACATTAGAAATAATATCAGCATGATTATTTAAGTTATTAATTTCGCCTTGAATCTTTTCCTGAATTATCTTGTTATTTTCGCCAAAGTTAAATATATCTTTCAGCATCCCCCACAAAAAAGAATCTAAGGGAGTTAGATAGGGGCTATTAGGAGGCCATAGAATTGTCCCATTATTTCCGATCCACTCTGAAAACTAATTGTTGAGATGTTCTCTCACCTCTAATACATTATGGGGTGATGCCCCATCTTGGTGCCAGATAATAGTATTTAATTGGTCAGCTGTAAATTCATTTTCTAGTATTTCACTTATTTTGGGTATTATGCAGTTTAGGTAAGTTCTTCCTGTTAACTTATAATTGAAAAATATTGGCCCAACCACTTTATTCCGGAATATTCCACGCCAAACTTTAATTGATTTCCGTACAGATTTCTTGATACGTTTCAATTTTGTGGTTGTGCAAATTAAGTTACAGGAACTTGAAAATATGAAATTGACTGTCTCGACCCTTACTTCGTGGAATATGCTCATATTAGTGTTTTTAAATGAAACTCAAGGTCTCTAGTTAGTTCCACAATATAATACAAGTTATTGAAAATTCTAAAAAATTGACAATTGTTTCGATAAATCAATATCATCGTCAGAATGACAGAAGTTACATTTCATTTTATGCCTACCTGATGTTTAGTAGTTATTTTTGGCTAGACCAAGAAGTAACCTAACTTGTGATTGGCTTAATATATGTTTATAGAAAAAAGAAGAAGATGTGATATTACAAATATTGAAGCTTAGATATTATTAGCCCTATGGTGATATCCTGGATATCATTTTTCCAATTAAGGTCAGTATAACTGTGCAATGATATAGAAAACCAGGAAAACTATATCTGCTGATCTTTACAATTATCACTTAAGAAGACAGTTTATTAGTGGAGAATTCCCTAGATTTAACTGTTCATTGACAACTTCATATTAACATCATTTTGACCTACCATGTATATTAGGAAATCCAGTGGCATCTATATCGGGAATAATTTATAATATTGTACAGCCATAAACATTATTACCTTTCCTAATTAACTATACGTCAAGTATTTATTTTATTTTTGTGTAGCATGTCCCCGTGGTGTT
This sequence comes from Galeruca laticollis, assembly GCA_963921935.1. NCBI lineage: Eukaryota > Metazoa > Arthropoda > Insecta > Coleoptera > Chrysomelidae > Galeruca > Galeruca laticollis. The sequence goes on along the minus strand of OY998178.1, from coordinate 86,148,761 downwards.
ACTCCAAACGCACTACCCCTGATAGATATATTTGTAACGCGATTCTCCGTGATGTGTCTACGCATATATTATTCTGTGATATATACTTGTTGGATATCTCAGCTCTTATTGGTTATTGGAAGCTTTGACATCTCGAGAGCATTCTGATTGGCTGGCTGGTTTGACACGAGAGTTTTTGATTCTGCCTGTGAATATACATTCATTGTTCGTTGGGTATATCGGAGTGAAGGTGGTTGAATTTATGTCACCATTTTCGGATGAAATAATTGAATATTTCACCTTATATTAAGGGATGACCGATTGGTGATACAAATTTCCCGGGTATCGTTAGATATTTTTGGAGTTGTTTGGAGAGTATAGACCTGTGGAAATACCATTTTTTTGGGATCAGATAATTCAACCGACAGGTGATTTTTTTATGCTGTTATTCCAGTTAATTGTAAGTATCAGAATGTTTCTATAGTTTCATTAACTAGATTGTTCTCAATTATATCATAGAGGTTTTGTCCTTTGTCTGATGAATTGATTTTCATTTATAGCTGTACATTGTACATGAAAACCAATCTTGAAGAGGGTATATTGTTTCAGTAGGCCTTTATCACAGTACCTAGGGTAATAACACCTTCAGCCCTATATATTCGAAACTCAAACTGGCCATTTGGTAAGAAATACTACAGTTTTTTTTATATATAGATGAATATTCTAGTAATTTTAAAGCGTTTTATCTGTGGATAATGTATTTTTTTTGTTGATTGGAGGTCAACTGGTTTTATAGTTTAGGTACTTAGTACATAGGTATTGGCTTCATATGAACTCGTATCTTGTTTTTTGTCAAATGTAAAAAGATTATAGTTAATATGTTAAGCTCGATTAGTATTATAATTTTTTTTTGGTCAAACATGAAATATAGAATTTTCTAGTTAATTTTTGTCAGCAAAATTAAGTAATATCAATATTAGTTGATTAATCTTTATGGTTAATAGAAGTCTTGCTCTTATGAGATTAGTAGATATTTCAGTTTAGAGATCAGTAATAGAGATTACTCATATCGGGTATATGACTGCTAGAGAGAGTTAATCGGTTAGGGGGTAAAGTTTAGATTGATATTTCATTTTGACCATTGAGACTGAAAGAAAATGTATAGAGTATTAATATATTTCTCATTTTAGGGTTCTCTTTCTTTTCTTCTCTCCTTTTCGTTCGTCAATCTCTACTATTCTGGATTTGGTTTTGGATTTCATTTTATGGGACAACGTTGAGTCAGAACAACAAACTTGTATGGGGGAAAATATGGATTGTTGCTGAAGAGTACAATATTGGATCTTATAGCATTCTATAGAAGTAGTAGTTGGTAGCCACCACTGGCAACCATCAAGACACAGTGGATTTCACGCAAGTTTTAAACTTTGGTTTATGAAAAATACCTTTTTGCGCATGAGACTTGTTTATATCCGTCAGTGTAGGTTGTAGATAACTTTTTTTATTACCGTAAGCCACTTGTGTTACGCAGTTTACGATACTTGTGTTGATCAAGTATTACAAATACTCTGATCAACATACACTATTCAATTAAACCTCTTTTACCATTTATACTCACATTGTGGATTGGTGAAAACTACACCCACTGTTGTTAAATTTGTAAACGTTACTGTGGCTATTCAATTTTAACATTCTGAGTTATTTGAGTTGGTGGTAGTAAGCGTATGAGCTCATATGATATTGCGCCATATTGTATTTTTAATATTTACTTTCAAAATTTCATTTGCATAAACGTTATTTTGTGCCATATATACGTATGGTATATTGTATTGATTTAACCCTATATTGCATTTGGAACTTAAGTATATAGTTTTCTCATTCTACCGGCTAATCGAGTACTCGTTTGAGAAATTTCATTTGTATGTAGGTACTGGTTTGTACATATTTATACCCAATGAACAATCCAGGCTGTAACATAGGATTTCAATCGGGGGAAATTATAGGATTTTACCAGGGGGGTTTCATAGGATTTTATCAGGGGGTTTCATAGGATTTTACTAGGGGGGTTTCATAGGATTTTACCAGGGGGAATTAAAGGATTTTACTTAGGGAGTATATAGGATCTCAACCCAGGGATTTATAGGATTTTAAAGTACCATTGGGTACTAGTGGGTACAGCCTGTCAACCTTTTTTTTGTACAAATTGTAGTAGGATTGAGTTCTACTGGGGAGGGATACATTAGTTTTAAAGGTACGGGATATATATTTTTGGCTTGGGATACTTGTATATATATGTATTTGTATAAATTTTTGTACATCATTCAATCAAGGGGGGAATTTCACTTACCTATGATAATTTCTGTTTATGACTTATGAGTCATTTTGGACACCTGGGGGAATTTATTGTAATTTTGTGGTACCCTTGTATGTACTAGTTGTATTAGTAGAACCTTGTAGATCGCTTGATATACTAGGCCAATTCATTAAACTTAGACTTGGGTAAGTGACATCTGACTTTTATTTCTCCACCTATTTGGTAGTCTTAGGGTGGGAAAAACTTGTGTAGGTAGTTGTCGGGAGGCAAGATTGCCTGGCGCCCTTTTACATCTATTTAGTCTGTGAACAACGGACCCCCCCGTCTCCGCAAGAGTTAGAGGCAACGCCTAGATGCGCACAGTATGCACCGAGTTTTAGGTTCATAGATCTCAGAGTGAATAACGGTAGGTGGCATTCTTTATTTGTTGCACTTTCCGCTGTCTATGATTTTTATTTTCCCATGAACGTCTATTTTTTCTATTAAACACGCCAGCTGTAGAAAAACTGGATTCATCTGTCCAACAGATTTTCTGAAGGATATCTGGAGTTTCATTCAAGCGACGAAGCATTTCCTGACAAAATATTAACCGTTTCCGTTTGTGCAATTCAGTAAGAGCCTGCACGGGAAGTATCTTGTATGGTTTATAAGTGTGTCTTTTCAGAGTCCTAAAAATTTTCATATGATGTTTTTGTAATATATTGGAGCTGGTTACTAACAAGTCTTCAGAGTTTACTGCAAAAAAGTAGTAGCGCAAAAATTATTCCTTCTTATTCAACTACCATGAAATCCAAAGAAATATATATTTTTTTACCTTCAAAATGCAGAAGTGTATCTAAATCATCCTCCTCATTAATCACACATGTTCGTTTTTTCCTAGAAAAGTTGTTAGTTGTCATTACATGCTGGTATATTCTGTTGAACGTATTTTTGCTAGGCGCATGCCGATTTGGATATAATTCCATAAATTCTCTCCTTGCATCTAATTTGTTATTATTATTTTTTACAAATAGAGAAAATATTTCTATCTTTCCATCATCTGTATACCGCATTTTCCAAAATATCAAATACAATGTTTTATAATGGTGTAAATAACTACTTGTCAAATATGACAATGCTTTCATTGCCCGTTGTTTATAGTTGGTTTTCATCCCACAGAAAACGATTTTTAAATGAATATTTCTTCTGAATTGTTAATGTTAGACTATAACAATTATATATTGCTGAATTTGGATTGAAGTGATTAGTTTAAAAATATAAAAATATATAGGGTGTCCCATTTAAGAAAGAACACTTTGGCTCTGACCCTCTTTTCTAGGACATCCTGTATAATATTTTTGTTGAATTTTAAAAACTACATTAATAACCCTTAAACTCTTATTTGAAACATTGTTATCTGCATCAAATAATAAGTGAGATATAGAAGGGTCCATATATAATGAAAAACCCTGTACAATGCAGTTCATTTAGTTTCTTTCAAACGTTTATTCTAATCCATTTACAAACCATTTATACAGTTTGTCGCAATTAAGATGCAGATACTTCCATATTTTTGTTATTTGAATGAATTCAGATTTGAATTGCCACAAAGTCATGGCCTCATTTTCAAAGATAATCAACTGAAGATTAAAATACTGGATATTTTGCATTGATATCGTGAAAAATGTATGAGAAAAAGTTTTTTGTAACTCTATTTAATCCCCATATACCGATTTTTATGAAAAATTCAGTTAAAATATTTCTATTATTTTGTTCTATACTCGAAAATACTATTAGTGTTTCTTCCTAATTTGATATTTAGTGTGTATTATGAATATGCTGTACTGATAACTTTGTTTCTAGTTATGCATCCAGGAGTATTTAAAGAGGTACCTAGTGAATTGCCGGAGCATATTCGCTTGGCAAAAATTGGATTTCCAATGGCGCAAAATATTGCTAAGCATTTCGATCCACTTGGTCGTGGACTTATGACGGATAATATAAAAACAAACGATGCTTATTACAACGAATTGGTGAAACAGACTAATGAAATATTTGACAAATATTACATGAAAAATCCATTTCCGTTCCATAAAAGCTCTCTTAAATTCAAGGTGAAACATCTAAGCAAATTTCTTATTATTCTTACATTGTTGTTTTCTGCTGATTTCATTATAATGAAGAAAGGGTTAAGGATAATTCAATCACGGAATTAAAACCACACTTAATGTTATTTTTATTGGACAAAAAATTCTCTATAGGTAGAAATTTCATTGCATTATCTTGTCCTCGCAAATAACCTTAATTTCGGATAAAATTAATTATAGTGTATGTATGTTGAACGATCTACCAAATAAATCGTGGGGTTACAACCAAAGGGCACTAAGTCAAAAAACACGGTTTTGAGTTATAAGCATTTTAAGTATTAAAATGAATGTGTAAATTTTGTATAAACTCTTTATGGGTTTCCAAGCTTTTTAAACTAAGAGTATGTGTTTTGAGAACACTATGCTCTATATTTAACAAAAATGAATTTATATTGCTATTAAAAAAATAATAAATAATGGTCAAAAGCAACGATTTAGTGCCTTTTGCCTGTTATTGATTTTAAGACATAACTAAAACATATTGTTTTTACAATATCGAATTTTAATCGGTATATACAAAAAAATAAACTTACTGATTCTTTGAATAATACAAAATAATAACTAGCATACACACGTAATATGATTAATTAAGTCTGCTCCTTCAAGAATATCGGCTTCAGGTAAAATGTCTCCAACGCCCAAATTACTCGGTCTTTGAAACCATGGATAGAAGACTTCAGGAATAACTTTTTTTTCGCACATTGTTAAAAGATTTTCTTTTTTGCACGGCTAATTTTCAACTCTTCTGAATGAAAATTTGGTAAACCGTCTCCTAAAAATTTCGCATTGACAGCTGCTTTTCGCCCACTCCGATTTCCAGTAATTTTGATACTTACATACTCACCGCTATAAGCATAGCTGTACTGAATGTAATTTGGCTTAGCTTTTCATATTTGAAGCATTTCACTTTTATCCAGTTTACCTTCATGCTATTTTTTATTTAATTAGACACTAATTCTTTCAAATATATCATATCACTGAACTTCAACTCTTCTGCCTCATAAGGTGGCATATTTTTGTTTTTCACTCGTATAGAACGAGCTAGCTTGAAAATGTTCATACAATCGTTTTCGCAAAATGCTGATAGAAATATCTTTTGTCGTGTTGTGCATAGAGTTAACTGCCATAAGCGAATGACCACTTCCTAAAAATTTTTGTTCAAAAACTTCAAGGTGCGAGTTTTCAACTACATAGAGTAGTAGTGCATATATCTGCAGATTTCGATTTTGACCTCAACACGTGTCTGAAAAGAGTGATAAGCTTTTAATGCTGGGATGTAACTTCTCCATATATTTGAGTAAACACCTTCCAATTTCACAACTTTCTTTTTTACCATTGATTTCTGTCCAACAGAAACAAAATGCTTGGTGAGGTGATGCAGCTTCGTACACCGTTACATTGTACATTGTTAGTTTTCGCATATAATAAGTCAAAGATACTTCTGATGATGGAATTTTCAGTACACTCTCTAAATCAAATGAAACTGACATGCACGATTTATCAGTATTTGCTTTTTCCTTATCAGCTGCTGTGGCTTGTTGTTATTCCTCCTTTCGTCGCAGATGTTCTTTGAAATCCCCTTCTAAACCAATTTTTCCTTCAACAGTAGCTTGATGGTAGTTGACACAAGTGAGCCACTTCTTGGGATGAAAGAAAGATAAGTTCTATTTACGGCAGAAGATCTTGCGGTAAGTTATTATGCTGACAATACAGATTATACATTTTGGTTATTGAGAGGTTGCTGTCCGAATATTTTCTTTGGGTACATTTTCTAGCATATTGACTTTCTATGGACGAAAAACTTTCTATGTGCGCTCTTACTTAAGCAGCTAATTCTTCCGGTGCTTTGTCACTGGAAATTTTTTTTTCTTCTCTTATCATTCTACGAGAGCTAGCAACGTCGAGAAAACAAGAATTTCGGGTAGGCCAGTTTTTAGATATGCAATCTCTCTCACTCTCCCGGATGTCATACGGGCTACCTAGCTGGCGGTAGTGGTTTTCTTCATCGGTGCACATTATACCTGTACGGGTAAAACATCAATTTTTCAAGTAATTTTAAGAAGTTTTTTTATTATTATTATTTTTATTGAACTTTTTGAAACACGATTCTATTATTGCCAGATATTTTTATTGTTGTTTAAACTGTGCCAAACGATAATTTTAAATTAAAAGAAATTTCAAAATATTTTAGTATGGTTGAAATTTTTATTTGTTATTTAAGTATGTAAAACCCCAAAATGAATTTGCCAAGCAATAATTAGATTATTATTATTTTTATTATTATTAATATTATTATTAATATTTTCCGAGTGGCAACGGTGTGTGGAAATAATAAAGTGTTTATAAAATTCGCCTGCATTTATTTCGATATATCGGAAAGTGCAGCGAAAATTAATTAACTAGAATTTGAATTGTGTAAACAAAAGGTAAAGTACGTAGTGCTACAAAAAAAACAAAGAAAAACGTTAGATTTTGTAAAAACAATTAAATGAATAGGTTAGAATTAAGTTACTGAAATAAAAAGCAATTGATTTAAGGCGAGTTCAAAACGATATAATTCGCGACGTTGTCAAATTTAAAAAATAAAGGACAAAATAAAGAAAGAAACTAGATATATATAATAAGTGGTTGGATAGATTAAGTATCTCCGAAGAGTTGATCTGGGTACCTTGGTCTTACGCTACCACGAAAATAATATAATCAAATAGTAGTTGAATACAAAATATAAACAAAATGGATAGTGATGATTATTCTACAGAAGATTCAAAGAAAAGAAAAATGGATGGAATATTTGAAGTTAGCAAGAGGACTAACAGAACCCCACCTAAAAGTAAAAAAGATGAAAAGTTAGATGAAATCTTAGCGTTAATGAAGGAAATGTCTGCAGATCAAAAGGTTATGAAATGGGAACAACAACTAATTAAAAACGAGATCAAAGAAACTAAAGATCAACAGGCTCTGTTTAACGAGGAAATATTAAAGTTGAAAGTTGAAAACGAAGTATTGAGAAAAGAAAACCAAGCAATTAAAAAAGAAAATGCAGAAATGAAAACAGAAATGGAAGAGATGAAAAAAACAATGGAAATTATAGATAAAGAAAGAAGAAAAAATAATGTGATGATAAATGGATTGAAACTTGATACTAATGAGCCGTCGAAATTGGTGGAAGATGTCAGAAACTTTTTGAGTCAACAACTAAAAATAAATATCGAGCCTAAAGCAGTTAACAAGATAGGGGAGAAAATGTGTATAGTGGAATGTCAAAAAGAAGCTGATAAAGAAAAAATTATGGCAAATAAAGCTAAATTAAAGGAGAGGAAAGAAGAAAGAGTTTTTATAAATAATGATATGACCAAGAAGGAAAGAGAAAAACAAAAAGAGATAAGGATGTTTGCAAAATTAGAAAATCATAAGGGAAAAGAAGTAAAAATGGGATACAATAAAGTAACAGTAAATGGGCAAGAATGGAGATGGGATAAAGAAACAAATAGAATGAAAATACTGGGAAAAATACATCCAAAAAACTAAATAAAGAACCTGATATTCATGGTAACAGAGAAAAAGACACGGTAACGGAATTTGATCAAAATAAAGTAAAATTAGCACCGGAAATGTGGAGAATTGGAACATGAAATGTTAGAAGTATTTTAGGAAAAGAAAAAGAATTAGAAGAAGAGTTTGAAAATACAAACTTGAGAATACTAGCTATAACAGAGACAAAGAAAAAAGGACAAGGGATAGTGAATATGGATAATGGTCATATACTCATATATAGTGGCATTGAAAATGAGAAAAGAGCGGCAGCAGGAGTTGCATGCATAATACATAAAAACTTAGAAGAACAAATTACTGGATGGACGGGATGGTCGGAAAGATTACTGGTGATAGAAATGAAAAATAAAAATATGGACACAAAAACTATAATAATTGTATATGGACCAAATGAAGACGATACAGTAGGAAATAAAGATAGGTTTTGGGAAGATCTAACTATGGCTACAGAAAATGCAAAAGGGAAAATAATTATACTTGGAGATTTGAATAGCAGAGTGGGAACAAAAGATGACATTTACAGTACAGTGATAGGAAAACATGGTGAAGCATTTAGGAATAATAATGGAGAACGGCTGTTGGATTTTTGCATATTACACAATTTTATTGTGACTAATACATTTTTCCAACATAAAGACATACATAAATATACACGTGTGATGGAAAGCAGAAATGAAAGGTCCATAATAGATTACATATTAGTGGAAAAGAGAAATAGAAAGGAAGTATTGGATACCAGAGTTAGAAGAGGACCAGAAATGGGAAGTGACTACTATTTACTTGTAACAAAAATAAGAGAACAAGTAGAAATTGCAAATCATAATAGGCAAAAAGTAGAAAAAAGAATAGAATATGAATCGGTCAGATCATACAAACTTCAAAACAAAGATTGTAACGAAGTGTTCGTTACTGGCATGTTAAAGTTGATGCGCCGAGTGTAATTTCATTTTTAGATTATGTCGCCGAGTATATATATTTAACTTATATTATGCATCAACCGTCATATATTCGTTTCTTTGTACCTAATCATGTTAAAGTTTATGCGCCGAGTGTAATTTCATTTTTAGATTATGTCGCCGAGTATATATATTTAATTTATATTATGTACCAACCGTCACATATTCGTTTCTTTGTACCTAATCATGTTAAAGTTTATGCGCCGAGTGTAATTTCATTTTCAGTTTTCTGCCGCTGAGTATAATTGTTTTATATTACATATCACCCGTCACGTATTCGTTTCTTTGTTATATTTTCATTTGATGGTTTATGTCACCGAGTATATATTTGAGTTAAATTATTTGATAGTTTATGTCACCGAGTATATATTCATTTTCATTATGTATCACTCATTGCATATCCGTTTCTTTGTTATACTTTCATTTGATGGTTTATGTCACCGAGTATATATTTGAGTTAAATCATTTGATAGTTTATGTCACCGAATATATATTTAATTTAAATTATTTCATTGTATATATTCAATTGATATTATGTATCACCCGTCACATATTCGTTTCTTTATTTATAATTCATTTAATATTTTATGAGCCGAATATATTTTCATTTTACAATTTATGTCGACGAGTGTATCTAATCATTTGTATATTGACTTATAATTAGGGTAAAGTATTGTGAATCTTTGTGAACATTTTATTTTATTTTATCCCCTGGTTTCGGGGTAGAACCAAATGTTATAATAGTTTAATATTTATCCAAATTCCGATATTTTTATTTCCTTCCTAGTTGCGATGGAGGGATCAATTTTTTTCGGGAGTAAAGTATTTACTTCAATTTTAAAATTCAACATTTGAAGGTACTGGTCTCCCCACTGCAACAAGGTAGATATGGATAGAAGCGCGCAGGTCGAGAGGGAGGTGGAACCGTGAGGTTAGACGGCTGATATTATTTTTAAAAACAGAGAGAGTATCGAAGTGCCAGCCGACCGAGCCAGAAGTGTAACTTATTCATCGTCCGCTGTAAATTATTTTAACTTTTCTTTTGCCGATTTACTTTTGAGTTTTTTTTCGTTGGGAAAAAAATTTCAGTGATAACTTATTACTGCGAAGGTAAGAACTTTAAACAATAATAATTCCGAAAATATGTGGTCTTTTCAATGATAATTTAAAACATTTAGATAGTTGACTTTCATTTTAAAATACGTTGATATATCTAGTACATTAGAGTGTGGTAAACCATTTATATATCGTATCTGATTTAATACTTTTTCCGATTTTCCTTTTTCGTAGTTTTCTTAATATTAGTATATTATTCATCTATTTTGCAAGGAAAATTCCTGATTGAAATATCCGTCTGCGCCAGGCATACCCAAGCTAGGGCTCCCGGATATTTTAAATCTTGAGTTCCCAACTGCAATACTTTTTCCGAGTCTCCTTCTGTGAGTTTAGTTGATATCCGCCCCTTGTTTTAACACGAGTTTGGTTTATATTAGTCCCATTTCGAATATTTTATTCTTCTATTTTGCAAGGAAAATTCCTGATTGAAATATCCGTCTGCGCCAGGCATACCCAAGCTAGGGCTCCCGGATATTTTAAATCTTGAGTTCCCAACTGCAATACTTTTTCCGAGTCTCCTTTTTGGTGAATTTAGTTGATATCCGCCCCGTGTTTTAACACGAATTTGGTTTATATTAGTCCCGTTTCGAATATTTTATTCTTCTATTTTGCAAGGAAAATTCCTGATTGAAATATCCGTCTGCGCCAGGCATACCCAAGCTAGGGCTCCCGGATATTTTAAATCTTGAGTTCCCAACTGCAATACTTTTTCCGAGTCTCCTTTTTGGTGAACTTAGTTGATATCCGCCCCGTGTTTTAACACGAATTTGGTTTATATTAGTCCCGTTTCGAATATTTTATTCTTCTATTTTGCAAGGAAAATTCCTAATTGAAATATCCGTCTGCGCCAGGCATACCCAAGCTAGGGCTCCCGGATATTTTAAATCTTGAGTTCCCAACTGCAATACTTTTTCCGAGTCTCCTTTTTGTGAATTTAGTTGATATTCGCCCCGTGTTTTGACACGAATTTGGCTTATATTAGTTCCGTTTCGAATATATTATTCTTCTATTTTGCAAGGAAAATTCCTGATTGAAATATCCGTCTGCGCCAGGCATACCCAAGCTAGGGCTCCCGGATATTTTAAATCTTGAGTTCCCAATTGCAATACTTTTTCCGAGTCTCCTTTTGTGAATTTAGTTGATATCCGCCCCGTGTTTTAACACGAATTTGGTTTATATTAGTCCCGTTTCGAATATTTTATTCTTCTATTTTGCAAGGAAAATTCCTGATTGAAATATCCGTCTGCGCCAGGCATACCCAAGCTAGGGCTCCCGGATATTTTAAATCTTGAGTTCCCAATTGCGATACTTTTTCCGAGTCTCCTTTTTGGTGAATTTAGTTGATATTCGCCCCGTGTTTTGACACGAATTTGGCTTATATTAGTTCCGTTTCGAATATTTTATTCTTCTATTTTGCAAGGAAAATTCCTGATTGAAATATCCGTCTGCGCCAGGCATACCCAAGCTAGGGCTCCCGGATATTTTAAATCTTGAGTTCCCAACTGCAATACTTTTTCCGAGTCTCCTTTTTGTGAATTTAGTTGATATTCGCCCCGTGTTTTGACACGAATTTGGCTTATATTAGTTCCGTTTCGAATATATTATTCTTCTATTTTGCAAGGAAAATTCCTGATTGAAATATCCGTCTGCGCCAGGCATACCCAAGCTAGGGCTCCCGGATATTTTAAATCTTGAGATCCCAATTGCAATACTTCTTCCGAGTCTCCTTTTGTGAATTTAGTTGATATCCGCCCCGTGTTTTAACACGAATTTGGTTTATATTAGTCCCGTTTCGAATATTTTATTCTTCTATTTTGCAAGGAAAATTCCTGATTGAAATATCCGTCTGCGCCAGGCATACCCAAGCTAGGGCTCCCGGATATTTTAAATCTTGAGTTCCCAATTGCAATACTTTTTCCGAGTCTCCTTTTGTGAATTTAGTTGATATCCGCCCCGTGTTTTAACACGAATTTGGTTTATATTAGTCCCGTTTCGAATATTTTATTCTTCTATTTTGCAAGGAAAATTCCTGATTAAAATATCCGTCTGCGCCAGGCATACCCAAGCCAGGGCTCCCGGATATTTTAAATCTTGAGTTCCCAATTGCGATACTTTTTCCGAGTCTCCTTTTTGGTGAATTTAGTTGATATTCGCCCCGTGTTTTGACACGAATTTGGCTTATATTAGTCCCGTTTCGAATATTTTATTCTTCTATTTTGCAAGGAAAAATTCCTGATTGAAATATCCGTCTGCGCCAGGCATACCCAAGCTAGGGCTCCCGGATATTTTAAATCTTGAGTTCCCAATTGCAATACTTTTCCGAGTTTCATTTCTTTGAATTTGGTTGATAGTCGCCCGTTCTTTAACGCAAATTTGGTTTATATTTAAATCTGGTTAACTCTAGAATTGCCTTCCGTTTTCATTACCTTCCCCGAATTTTCTTTTAGTGGGATTTCGTGATATTAGTTCCGCCCTTTTGATACCCTTCTTGATTTTGTTAAAAGCTTAGGGAAATGTCTGACGAGTAGATATAGAGTCCCCGATCTATAGTATTGTTTTCCCGATTGGATAGTTTTTTTTAGTAGCACCGGACCCGTTCGTTACATAAGGGTCTATCAAATACATGAATGAAAAGACCACCAAGCTTAACATAGTTTTGCTTGCCTTTTTTTACCGCTTCTTTTATTTGCATGAACGCTATTTTACAATTACAAACCACTCTCGCTTATGTCCTGCCCGCTTCGTCGCTAATAATACATATGTGCTTTTGAGTATTGTTTATTTTGTATGTATATAACAACTTAGAAGGTATTAATGTAATAAAACTGAAATAAACCGGTGTTGTGTTTTATTGACCTATTATAGACTAGTATTTCCTTATGGTAGCGTAGTTGTTTGGCAGCACGAATTTTAGCTTCTCCGTAGTGTGGATCAGGATAATAACAGTTATTTCAGGACTAGCGAGAACATTTGTTTTATATATTTAGGAATATCCCGAATTTTGACGACAATAGACCCCTGGAATTTACCTCCATCTGAGGCTACCTGGAACTCTCGACGAGGGAAGTCGAGGGGCCGTGGAGACAACCACGTTAAAAATCTGGCGCCCGAGAAAGTGTAAGGTTTCAAAGGTGTCAGGAGTGACGTTTCCGAGGCGTTCCACGCGCAGTGCAGCGCGCAGTCATCGCCTCTTAGGGGAGGAAAACGCGTCACAAGATATGGCAGAGAAATACAAAACGGCATTATCAGGAAAGTTCTTAAATAATTGTGATATAATGAAAAATGGAAATTTAGAAGAAATGTGGGATTATTTCAAAAAAACCGTTTTGGAAACCGCTAAAGAAATATGTGGTTGTAGCAAGAAAACTAATAAGAAAAAACAAACAGCTTGGTGGACGGATGAAATTAAAATAAAAGTAAAATTAAAAAAAGAAGCGTGGAAAATATATATAAATAACAGAACAACGAAAAACTATGAAGTGTACAAAGAGAAGAGGAAAAAGGTGAAAGAGATGGTAACAGTAGCTAAAAGAAATCAGTGGAAAGAATTTGGCGAAAAAATGGAAAGCAATAGTAAATCAAATCAAAAACTGTTTTACAAAACATTGAAGTTATTAAGAAAGGAAAAACCACAAGAAAAAACATGGATAAAAAATAAAAAAGGAGATATACTAAGAAATGAAAACGAAGTAATTGATAGATGGAAAGAGTATTTTGAGGAATTACTAGGAGCAGACAACAGAATTCAGGACATTAACAAAAAAAAGGATGCAATAATAGAAAATAAAGACATTGTAACTCTAAAAGAATTACAGGAAATAATACATGAATTGAAAAATGGAAAATCTCCAGGAATTGATAAATTAACAGCAGAAATGTTCAAAAATTTAGGGGAAACAGGAACAAAAATATTATTGACAATATACAACAGGGCGTGGAGTGAAGAACAGATTCCAGAAGATTGGAAGACAGCCTTAATAGTTCCAATATATAAAAAGGGGGATAGACAAGACTGCAATAATTATAGAGGAATAAATCTACTTGGTACTGCTATGAAAGTCTACGAGAAGATTATAGACAGTAAGATAAGACCAGGGATAGAAAATACTCTCGAAGAATCGCAAAGTGGATTTAGAAGAGGGCGAAGCATCCAAGACCTCATATTCACAGTGAAACAGATAATTGAGAAGTTCTCACAACAAGAAAAAGAGGTATATATGGGATTTATAGACATGGAAAAGCTTTTGACAAAGTACCAAGGGAGAAGTTATGGAAAGTACTAGAAGGAAGGGGAGTAAATTACAAAATAATAGATATAATCAAAAACATTTACAAAAATAATAGAAATTGTGTAATATACAGGAATAAAACATCAGAACCATTTTCAACACAAGAAGGATTAAGGCAAGGAGGGGGACTAAGTCCATTATTATTTACAATTTTTATTGATGAAATAATTAAAAAATCGTCAACCAAAATGGCAAAACTACACATTGGATACAAACATTTAGGAAGAGTGGATATATCAGAAGCAGCTTTTGCAGATGATTTAATAATTATGGCAGGGAAAGAGAAGGATTTACAAAAGAATATGGAAATATGGAGCACGGTATCGGATGAATTTGGAATGACAGTGAATCAAAGTAAAACCAAAGTTATGGTTATAGGACCGAAACAAAAACATCTAAATATACAGTTAGAGGGAATACAAATTGAGCAAGTTAGAAGATATAAATACTTGGGAGTAGAAATAGAAGAAAATGGGACGCAGGAAGTCGAAATTAACAATAGAGTACAAAAAACGATGAAACTTCATCACACGATGAACTCGACATTCATAAATAAAAAGGAAATTTCCAAGAAAACGAAGTTAAATGTATTTAAAACAATTTACCGGCCAATATTAACATTCGGATGTGAATCTTGGGTATTAACAAAGAGACAAAAGAGTCGAATACAAGCAGTTGAGATGAAGTATCTTAGGCGAGTTAAAGGAGTCACAAAGAAAGACAAACTAAGAAGTACGGAAATAAGAGAAGACTTTGAAATAGAATCAACACTTAAATTTATTGAAAAGAGACAATTAAGCTGGTGGGGACATTTACAAAGAATGAACGATACAAGACCAGTTAAAAAAGTATGGCAATCAAAAATACAAAAAATAACGAAAAAGGGAAGACCAAAACAAACATGTGATGGTGTTATGGTAGGCATAATGCAAGAAAAAGGAAAAACATGGACAGAGGCAAAAACAATGGCAAGAGATAAACAACAATGGGCTAAATTTGTACACGAATAAAATTCTATCTGGACCAAAGCATCAATGAAAAAATGAATATATGTCTTAAGTATAATGCGATGTAATTGAAATAATTGTTAAAGTATACCCTACACCATATACTATGGTAATTGGGTTTCTGATAATATATATATTATTATTTTCCTTTTTGTGTCACCGGATTTACACCCGGCGTGTTTCAATCGTGTTTCAACGACAGTCGGCCTCAACAGCAAGACTTTCGTTGGGTGTCACTATTCTAGAAATGACCTAACAATGTTTGTCGCATCCAGGATTACAGATTTTTGCATTAATCGGTAGGTTGACTCGGGAATATCAATGTCTTTGAGGGAAGTACTTAGTTTCTTGGGAATTAGCCCCATACAGGATAAAACAACTGGAATGATCTTGACTTCTTTAAGATTCCACAATTCTTTTATTTCGGTCCTTAGCTCGGCGTATTTGCTTAGTTTTTCATTGTATTTGCTTTCTGTGTTAGAATTATTTAGCAGAGCTTGCTTGGATTGTTTATTAATGACTGTGATGTCCGGCCTGTTGTGTCGTACTGTTACGTCCGTCATGATAGTTTTATCCCAGTAGATCTTAACATACTGATTTTCGATAACTGGAGGGGGCTTATATTTGTAATATGGCTCGTTGTTTTGTGGATCAAGGTTAAGTTTTTTCAGTACTTCTAGGTATACTACTGTGGCAACTTTGTTGTGTCGTTCTAGATATTTAGTTTCAGCTATGCTTTGGCAACTAGAAAGAATGTGTTCAATCGTTTCTTGACTTCTGTTGCACTTTCTGCACCTATCTGTTGGTATTTCTTCCTTCAAGATATACTTTAGGTAATTCCTCGTTTTTATAACCTGATCTTGTATACCAACCATAAAACCTTCAGTTTCTGGGAACAGCGTTCCAGTTTTAAGCCATTCAACCGATTTAGCTTGATCTATCGTGTCTTTCTGTAAATCATTAATGAATCTTCCGTGCAATTCTTTTGAACGCCAATTTCTAATTTTATCTTCCTCATTTCGTGTATTAAAGGGCGTAAAGTTTTCCATGCTTAGGTTTAAAGGTGTATAACCCGTATCTGTTTTCACTATGGCTTTATGAAGTTGACTATTTTGGTGGCGGAAAAAACTCCTCAAGCCTGCAATTTGCTGAGTGCAAGCTTCCACAACATCTTTTATTCCTCTACCTCCTTTTTCTCTAGGTAAATTTACCCTTTCGACGGACGCTTTTGGATGGTGCTTTCTATGTTTTGTTAGCTTATTATTATTATTATTATTATTATTACACAGTGATTACGAGCCAAAGCAAATCTTATACGGCTCAATTACAAAATCAAATTACATAGGTACTAATAGGTTAGCAGAACTAATTTTACAAACTTAACTAAAAATAAGTTGAGATTTAAAAATATAGTAGCACCATAGAATGATAAAACACTAATCAAGTACAACACCAGATCAAGCACACTTGTCCAGCCCATTCTTGAAGCTATTCAGAGAAGGAGCTGATACGATGTCACTACTTAAATTGTTCCATTCTTCGAATACTCTATTTACTAGAAAATTTTGCCTAACACTAGATCTAAGAGATTCTTTTTTCAATTTACAATTGTGACCTCTTAACCTGTTATCTTCATTTAAAGTAAAAAAGTTAGAGGTGTCCCAAAAGTCCTCTCTTAGAATCCTAAACGTTGTAATGACATAACTCATCTCTCTTCTCTCAGATAGTATTGTCAGCCCGAGCCTGCTTAGTCTTGTTTCATAGTTTAAGTGAGAAAAATGTAGTGGCAATTTTGTAGCTCTACGTTGAACTCTCTCTATAAGATTTATATCACGTTTGAGGTGCGGAGACCAAACGGAGATGGCAAATTCTAAGTGAGGTCGGACGTAAGTTTTGTATAGCCTCAAGAACAAGCCCATTCTTAGATATCAAGTACAGAGCTGAGTTTGCCCTGTTAACCGCTTTTGCAGTCTGCGAGGACCAACGCAGACCCGTATTAATTATGACAACTAAATCACTGACTTCCGGAACTGATTTTGTAGGCTCTGAGTCAAGATAATATGTGACACATGGATTGTTGTAACCGTACTGCAAAACACAACACTTGTAAAAGTTTACTGAGATGCTCCACTCCTTGCACAATTTCAATAATTCACCTAGGTCGTGTTGAATAGAGTTTTGAATATCAGGACAATGGTAAAACTTCATGTCATCGGCAAATGATTTGTTTTTGCAGTTAAGTCAGAAGCGCATACCAGGAGAAGGATAGGACCCAAAATGGAGCCTTGAGGTACCCCACTGCGCAATTCACGGGAATTACTCAAATTATCCTCATATTGTACTTGGAAAATTCGACCTAATAAAAAAAATTTTCAGCCATGCCAACAGCTCACCACGCACTCCGAAATGTTTCAATTTCGCTAGTAGCTTTTTAATGGATACCTTATCGAAGGCTCAAGAAAAATCTATGTATACCACATCCACAGGTTTGTAATGATCTAAATATAATGTCCAGTCGTTAAGAGCAGTTAGAAGATTACTAGTTAATGATCAATTAGGTAGTAAACCATGCTGGGAATCGGGAATAATTTTATTGTCTAACAAAAATGGAACAAGTTCGTTAACGATTAATCTCTCCATGATTTTAACTGAGGTTGGTGGAACCGTTATAGGCCGATAATTCGTCGAAAGCATTTTATAACCATTTTTATGGATAGGCGTAACTATTCCTGATTTCCAGGAGGGAGGAATGGAATTTTCTTTTAGTGATCTGGACATAAGGTTGGATTTGTGGGACTGCTAGATTGTCAGCGCAATTTTTATAGACTGTAGGGGATATATTCTCAATTCTAGGAGTAGCTGCGATTTTCAGATTCTTTAATACTTCTTTAACAACATTTGCAAAAGTTTCGGCAAAAATTTCGCATACTTCTTCCTTGGTGCAAATGTCTTGTTAAACCTTCAGCTAGACCGATCTAAAACTGAGAAGTGAGTGGGCATGTTGGAAGAGTACAGACAGTCACGAGTTAGTTGCGCAAGGGAGATAGACGACATCAACTGTTTGTAGTCAAGATGGCGTCAGTTTATTCGTTGCTGATTTTCATGCTTTTAACCAAATTGTGTTACAATGGCTACTGAAAAATGTGTTTTTTGTAAAGATAGAAATGGAAATTAATAACTTTTGTAGAGGATAAATTAAAAATGGCGTTCCGTAGGACTAATGCAACTTTATCAATAAGCTCATTTTCCTCGAATTTCGTCAAATCAATATCTTCTAATAAACTACAATGTTTATGCATAATATTTTTTGAACTAATTTTGATACATTTTTTAAATTGTTTGAATATTTTGTCCTAAAGATAATAATTTGTCATTAAATGTACATCTGACTGAGACTGAAGCTTTAATTCGTCATTGTACATGTCACAAAGAGAAGATAACAGCAAACAATTTTTATTGTTGATAACTTCTCTCTTTATTAATGATACAATTTGATTGAAAATGGAGTGGTGGATACTTCGATTGTCATGCCAGGGAGTCTGTGGATTATCAGCAATAACTTTATTATAATCATTTTAATATCCCAATTCACACGAATAATTTCACTTTTTCACTGTATATTTTGTATTTGGTCTAGCAACTCTTGATTACTTAATTTTGTCATCCAGTCTGCTATTATTTTATAAATTTTTGCATCATTTAAAGAGTGCAAAATTTGTTGCTTACCTTTTGATTGCTTGCAATCTTTTCCACAAAAAAAACTCGTTTGACATTTGAATTTGTTTCTATATTTACCACGCTTTCAGGCTCAATAATTGCATTAGAACTGTCCATTTCTTGGATATTAACTTTTGCTAATATCTATTGTAATATGTGATATCGAAATTGAACTAGATGTGTTGCGAAGATCAACTGTTGACGAGAAATTAATTGATTCCTTTTTATTGAGTCAAATGCTCTTTGGAAGTCAATGAATAGTATCTCAATGTCTATGTTATATTCGTTGTACTCTTCCAAATTTTGTTTCAGTATATGTATCGCATATATAGTTGATCTTCTCTTTGCAAATCCGTACTGATATTCTCCGCCTCTGTAACCTGCGTCATGCAGTCTTCTTTTCATAATAGTTGTTGTTATCAAATATGCTGCATTCAGTAGCGTAATTCCTCTGAAGTTTTCACAAGCTTGTTGGTGTCCCTTCTTGTGTATTGTTACTATTTGTCCCACCTTCCATTCCTCTGGCATCTCTTCTCTTCCCATATTTTATATATCAATTATCAATTGGTATAATTTTTCTAGCAGTTTAGTGCCTCCGTATTTGATAAGTTCCATGTTGATTCCGTCGCTTCCTGGAGCTTTTCCGTTCTTACTCCTGTTAATTATCTCTCTCATTTCTTACTTCGTTGGGCTCTCGATTACCTCTTGTTTGTTCTTTTCTTCTATGTCAATCTCTCTTCTCTTATTCCTGTTTCTGTTAGTAATTCCTTAAAGTATTCCATCCATGTCTCTTTATATTCCGTATCTTCATTTACTATTCTTTCCTCTTTGTTTTTTATTCCTGATATTTTGGTTCTATATGTTGGGGTCTGTTCATTTATTTTTTGATAGAAAGCTTTTGTGTTCCTCGCATAATTTGCCCTTTCTATTTCACTAATTCTGTTTTCAATTGTTGTTCTCTTAGCTTGTTTTATTATTTCCTTTGTTCCTCTTCTTAGTTTTTCATTAGTTTCTCTTTCTTCATTTCTGTTCGTCCTTATCCATTTTAACCATGCTTATTTTTTCTTTTCAGTCATCTCTTAGCATTTTTCATCGAGCCATTCTTTCTGTCCTCTGTCAACCGCCGTTCCTATTTTTCTGTTTTCAGCTGTGTATATACATTTTTCTATCCTTTTCTACCCTGCTTGAATTCCACTAATTTCTTCTGCCTCTTTAATGAATTGTTTTATACTATCTCTGTACTCGTTTTGTATTTCTGTCTGTTATAGTTTTCTTATGTCCCATTTTTTGTTACGTATTTTATTTTTATTTTTAATCTTTATCTTTCATAGCATAGTGCCTGCAACTATGTAATGATTCGTATCAGCACACGCCCCTCTATATGTTCTGACTTCTTTCATTGTCGACTATTTTCTTTTTGTTATCAATATGTGATCAATTTGTGTATATGTTTTGCAATCAGGTAATCTCCACGTAACTTTATGCCATTTGGTGTGTTCGAACATGGTACTGCACATAATATTGTTAATTTTTACTGCCAAATTACAAATCCTGTGTCCATTGTTGTTTGTTTTTTAATGTACTGTGTATTTCGCTCATCTGTCTATAATATTCTTTTTTTCCAATTTGCGTGTTCAGGTCACCCAATAGAATGATCGTGTCTTGTTTTGGTATTTTTAATATTGTTTCTTCTACCTTTTTATAGAAGACTTCCTTTTCGTCATCTTCTGCCACCTCTGTGGGTGCATAAACATTTATTATTGACATATTGAAGGGCCTCAATTCTCAATTCTCTCTTCGATTTGTCTAAATTTCATTACATTTCCTTTTAGTTTTTCTCTCACTATAAATGCTACTTCATATTGTCCCTGCTGTTCTCTACCCGAGTGAAATTATTGATATTTCTTTTTTTCATTACTTCCCCTCCCCCTCCATCATATTTCCTGCAGCGCTACTACATCAATATCATATTTTTCCAATTCCCATGCAATTTCCTCCATCTATCCTGGTTCAAGCATTGTCCTCACGGTCAAAGTAATTTCTTTGGACCTACATACCTTTTTTTCTTTCCCCCTTTTCATCGATATTTACATTTTTTTATCGCCTGGTTTATCATTAGTGTTTTCCTTACCTTTGTCTTGTACCCTTTTTTTCAAACATATAATCACAATTATCATTATATATCTCCCTACCTTTTTCATTTGTACTTATATTATCTTCTTTCATGTTATTTCCTTCATCTATCCTAATCCTATTATCTACATTCATACCGTTACTACAATTTATTTTCATTAATTTACTGTTAGTAATCCTATAGTTACTTCTAATTTTAAAACTAATCCTATCTTCCTTCTGTTTTTTATTTTTCTCTCTCGCTTCATTGCCCCTTTCGTCTCCATATTCCTCTTCCAGTGGTTCCTCTTCTTCTAGTTTTTTTCTTGTCTTCTAAGCATTTTGGTTATTTTCTCCCCGCTTTCACCTGCCTCCGGTGATCTTACGTTCACTTTCCTTCTAGGCTTATTTGTCTCTGCCTTTTCTATCTTTTTTTGGCCTTCCTGGAAACTACACTTGTCATGAACATTTCCATCTATTATCAATTTATCGTATTTAAAATAAGCTCTACTTCCATTTTTCTTTGTTTTTTTCATAAACTGCATCATGTATTTCCGGTCTACCTGTACTCTTTTTGGCATCATTTAGCCAAATGTTTGTACCTGTTTTTTTTTTTTTTTCATTATTTCCTGCTTCTTCTTTACACTTTTTTAATATATCCTCTACAAAGTTATTATTTTCTATTTCTGTGTTCAAAAAGCACATTTTAATTTTTCACTAGCCATTGTAACAAAATTTTGTTCAAAATATTAAAAATAACAGTAACGGATATACCAATGTGACTAAACTGACGCCATCTTGACTATAAACAGCTTCTGTCGTCTATCTGGCTTGCGCAACTAACACGTGACTGTTTGTACTCTTCCAACATGCCCACTCACATTTTACTTTTAGATCGGTCTGTCTGAAGGTTTAACAATCTAATTATTGCTTGGCCAATTAATTTTGGGGGTTTAGATACTGGAATAACATTATATAAAAATTTCAGCCATTCTAAAATATTTTTAATATTTTTTTGAATTCAAAATTAGCTTTTGATGCAGTTTAAACAACAATAAAAATATCTGGCAATAATAGATTCATGTTGCAAAAAGTTCAATAAAAAAATTCTTAAAACTATTTGAAATATTCATATTTTACCTGTACATTTACGATGCGCACTGATGAACGCAACCACTATCGCCAGCCAGGTAGCCCTTACGACGTCCGGGAGAGTGAGAGATATAGCATATCTAAAAATAGGCCTTCCTGAAATTCTTTCTCAAAAACGTTGCTTCCTCTTAGACTATCAGTTCCTTTGAAGTGTCCCAATTAATCTTTTTTTTTAAAGGCTGAGAGGATTACGGGATTTGATATAGAGAGTGTCTCAATAAAAATTTTTTGACAGACCTGTATTTTTTCTGTATCTTTATGTAGGTAATATTGTTTGACATTTTGTCTTCTTTTTGCATTATCTTTTCGAGGGCGCCTTGTTATAAGAGCACATAGCTTGAAACATTGCATAATATGAAATCTTTTTTCCATTCATACGTTGACAAAATCCAATACTTTTGACAAATCACTTTCCGTTCATCTACCGAAAATTTTTCAGAACATCGAAATGTGCATTTAGTACAATCTACTTGCCTGGGATGTTTTGGACACTGTTCAACCCTTGTAATTTTTATATGGAAGGCATTAATCTCTTAATTTTCTATTCTTTCGTTTTATCCATGTTTCAGGTTTTGCCTTCCGCCATCTGCTTCTTCCACCTATTTTACTAAACCCTGCCTCTTCAGTTTCATCGGGATCGGCCTCTTCATTTTCTTGGTAATCCATTGCAGGCGTTGAATTTTCACTACATACATCACTCATATTTGGTTCATAGTCGTTGTAGACTACAGAAATAATTATGTTTGTCATCCTCATCGACGTTGCTCGCGTCTTCATCAATTGTTCAGCACGCAGTATCCATAAGAAGTAGCTCAGTTAATACCGGATATAATCGCTTGTTACATGAATCTAAAAATAAACAAAAAATACCATTTTATTTTAAAATATCTATACCAATCGTAAGTAATAATTAATAATCAACTCACATTTATATTCTGCTCTACAGATCGTTAGTATTTTGCCCATACAGTCAAATTGAAAATCACTGCTACAAAGACTGAAAGCTCACAATTACGATCTCTTTCAAAGTCCTCGACAGCATTCGGAAATACAGGTGCCTTATCAGGAATTTCTGAGAGAGGAGTCACAGGAATTAGATCAGTTAATGCGTGAACATTATGGCCTGTTACGTGGATCTGAAAAGAAACCAAAATTCGTATAGCTTTCTTACAGAAATGCTTTCATCTGTGGTCTTTTTTTCGGATCCTTGATTTTCTATTACCTTATCATTATTGTACACACATTCAAATTGAACTTTTCTATCACACACAGAAATTTTCGGATTGTTTATTTCGCAGTTCGTGTCAAGATCTGTCAAGCCACTGGACTTATTAGAATATTGCCTCTAGGTGAAATGGAGTTATTGCATTTTGTATGTTGTTGTAATTCTATTTTGGAGCAGCAGAAGACTTAGTGCGATTAAGCAGTATAAATTTTAACAAAACTGGATACTAGATCCGATAAGAACGCATTTTAGCTAATTTTTCACTTAGTGCCTTTTGGTTGTAACTCCACGAAATTATAACGCTATAAAATTCTGGTGTGTACAAGAAATAAATAATTTCACATCCAGAGTAAACAGCAAAACCTGAAAATTGTGATAAATTTTATAGTCTTCTAACTTTAATATTTTATCTTCAAGTACTTATTATTTCATCGGTTTACATACAGTCCTACATTAAAGCATCAGCCCATATATAAGTTTCTACGGCGGTTGAAATGGAAAATAATCAGAACGAAACTTTGTAATTATTTAAAAACGAAATTTTATTTCCAAAGTTCCTCAATGCATATACTTTATGTTTCTTATTATCATTTTGCAATATAGAATTTCACTTAGGTATGTATTCCGATGTAAAACAATCTCAAACCTCTGACATATTGAGCGACACATTATCAAAAAAAAGAAGAAAAAACATATTTTCTGGCCTCGAAAGAAATCAAATAGCAAATCTTTCAAAGACATTGAAGCCGAAACTGAATCTAGCTATATTATTAATAGAAGATGCAGCACTTTTTTTGAAAAAAGCTGCATCAAAATTTCTCATATTTTCCACCAGAAACTTTGATTTGCACAATTTCGATAAATTCAAATTTTCAAGTTAATCAATAATTATTATGTTAATTGATTTTTTGTTTTCAGCCTGTCAGTAGTGGTGATTACGTAAATGAACTAATATATGACAACACTGCTTTTAAATTAGTAACAGATTATTTACACAAACTAAAGAAGAAACCAATAAATTTACCCTGGATATCAAGCGGTAAAATTTCCCTCAATCAAAGCTTTTTCATAGCTTTTGCTCAAGGTTTGTAGTTAATCCAAGTAGAAAATTAACAAGTTTCATCATAGAATCAAACGGCACTTATCAAGTCAGTTACTATATAAAAATTAGTATTAATATATAGAAAATATTTGTAATTTCAGAATTCTGCGATGATCAATCTGAAGTATCTTTTATGAAAGACCTATTCGAAACAAAAACATTACCTTCGCAAATAAAAATAAGGAACATTATAAGTAACTCGCCTTTTTTTGGTGAAACTTTCGAATGTTCAGAAGGATCGAATTTTTGGCTGGATCCGAGTGTAATAAGACCATTTCCATATTCTCCGCCTGATGATTATGAAGAAGAAGAAGAGGAAGCTGGAGGGGACTGAGTGGAAACGTAAATAAAAAAGTATTCTTGTAATATGTAAAGTAAATCAATTAATAATATATATATTCACGAATTTATGCTGTCTTTTATTAAATTTGCGGCATTATATGTAGTTCAGAATATTAGATCGACTTTATTGTATAAGTTATATGAAATATTTTTTTGTTTTCAAAGCCATGTTGGATGTTTTGGAATTTTTCAGGCAGGAATTCTTAACAAACTGTTGTTGGGGTAAGTTGGTACTTGATACCGTTCTCCTTCTTTTTCAGTATTTTCTCATCATGATTTCGTCGTTTTTCCATCCGCAATTCCAGGTTCCAATCTTTTTTCTTCAGATCTTCATATGCTATCGCTTGTGCGATGACGGTTTCCTATATATCATAAACATATACCATCCTCTTAAAAGTCTGACAGCTTTTGATTATTGTATCTTCCACACTTAAATCTGCATCCTGTTGTCTGAAACACAAGTATTCAGTCTCAGCCATATTTCAAATTCCTTCCTTAGCTTCCTCCAGAGCGGCGACCTAGACATAGCCAACGACCTTGTAAACGCACTAGATGAAGCTCGGCGAGATGAATGGATGAAAACAACGGAGGAAATGAATGTCCGAAGATCCAGTAGAAAATCATGGAGCCTACTTAAAAAGTTTGAAGGGAGCAACCCACCTATTCGAGAAACCCACTTGATCTCACCAGATCAGATAGCCAGCAGAATAATAAACTGATCTCAAAAAAGAACTTAGTAATATACGCCAAACAGTACCACGTGACACGGGATTCTCTCGTGAGTTCACTACTCAGGAAATAATTGCAGCTCTTAAATATGTGAAAACTGGCAAAGCACCTGGGTTCGACGGGATACATCCTGAATTTCTGTGTCATTGTGGAGAGAAGAAGAAGAAAATATTCGCTGTACTAAAGCGCAATAAACCACGAGATAAAGTCGAAAGCTACCGCCCCATAGCACTCCTCAGCTGCTGTTATGAACTCTTAGAACGATTTTTCCTCAACAGAATAGACACACGAATTCAGGAACACATTCCACACGAACAAGCAGGTTTCAGACCTAATCGAAGCTGTGCAGATCAAGTTCTCAGCCTGACTACACAACACACAAAAACATCAAAAGACAGCTGTATCTTTTGTGGACCTAACAACTGCATACGATACAGTTTGGAAAGAAGGGCTCATTTACAAGATGGATGAACAAGCCCCTGCAATACAACTCTGCGACTGATAAACAACATGCTTTCTGATAGACACTTCCAAGTAATTCACGGTTTAACAGCATAAGTAAAAAGAGAAAACTTCATAATCGATTGCCTCAAGGCTCAGTTTTAGCCCCGATATTTTTCAATCTCTATATCTCAGATCTGCCTAAAACCGACGCGATAAAGTTTGAGTACGCTGACGATCTGGCCTCAGCTGTACAGCACAAACAGTTTGATCCTACCGAAAACACGCTCATCAACGACATCAACAAACTGTACAAATATTTGACCAAGTAGCGGCTAATACCAAGCCTGAATAAAACTGAAGTCATCTGCTTCCACCTTAATAACAATAAGACAAAGTATGAATCAAAAGTCAGAATGAGTAACACGGTGCTAACCTATCAACGGCATCCAAAGTACCTTATGGTAATCCTGCACAGAACTCTATCATTGAAAAAACTTCTTGAAACAACAGCGCAAACAATAAGCACTCAAATAACACTATCCAGAGACTATGTAGCACCAGCTGGGGGGCACCGGCAAATACATTACGAACATTTGCACTCAGCTTGGTGTATTTTGCGGCCGAGTATTGTGCACCTGTATGGATGAACAGCGCACATACCAAGAAAGTGGACACTCAGCTTAATATAACAATGAGAACGATTAATGGCTGCAACAGAACTACTCCATCTTATTGGCTTCCAACACTCAGCCACATATCTCCACCTGCCCTAAGAAGAAAATACGCCCTTATAAAAGAATACAAGAATATAATTGAGAACACACAACTCCCTATCCATGAGGATATCCCGGATCTGGCAATAATCCGGCTGCGATCTAGGAAACCGCTAATGATGTCAGCACAGCAACTGGCAGCCAATAACTTCAACGTCAAATCCGAATGGCAGAAACTTTGGACTGACAATCCCCACTCGTTGTAATAAATATCATTGACCCAGTCGTGAAACCTGATGACTTCGACCAACCACGACATATATGGAAGACCTTAAACCGTATCAGAAGAGGGCATGATGTGTGTGTGCCCATAACCTGCATAACTGGGGATAACGACCCAACCCTGGCTGCGGCAACCCAAACCAAACAATTGACCACATAGCGACAGAGTGTGAGCTGGGAACATACCATGGAGATTTGATGAACTACCACGCCACACAATCAAGCCTTGGATGGATAGCTGAACTAGATCTTTCGATGTAACCGTTTTATATCTGCTCATATGTATGTTTGTAGCCCGTATATTGTAATGTCTTTATCATTCGTGAATTTTAAAATTTTAACATGTATTATAACTAAATTTTACCATGTGTTATGCCATACGCTAAATGAGAGATCGTTTATTTAACGCCTTTTAACTCATTAACGACAATATTTATCACGGGGGTTTCGCTATTCAATTTTAAGACGAAAGGTTATTATAAACATGAGTGATAAGTCTTGTCGTTAATGAATTACATGGCATTGAATTGTTTTTGCGTCGGTTTTTGAGTTTGACAGGGTAATTATCAATATTCCAAAGCCAATTTAGAATATACATGTTTTTTCTTATCACTTTTGATAACCAGTAGCATAACTTAAGACAAAAGTATGGTCCAAAGAAGTTTCACTTACAGACAGAGCACGTTTATTAAAAACAATCCAACGCCCATTAACGTCAAGACTTATCACAAATGTTTATAAAAACTGTTCGTCTTAAAATTGAATAGCGAATCGCTTATAGCAATATTTCAGATTACTTTGGAAATATCCTGTATATAAAAGTTGTATTTCAATAATTTTATATTCTGACCATTATCCATAGTGTACACTCTTCAGTACATATTCGAAGCTTTCGAATATGTTATATTATAAATTACTTACATAATAATTGAGAATTATGATGTCATGTATGGTGAATGCACCGGGCAGGTCCTGTAGAGTCGTTCGCCGTAACGCTCAATACAAGTTCCAAAAGAAAAAAAACACTTGTAGTACACGGATTATAATATTTTATCATAAGAAAGACGTCACTTTTCGTGTAACAACTATTGATAACCTTGTGGAATGTTGATGAGTCGATACGTTGGCTACTGACACATATAGAAATTATATCGTGGCTAGGTAAAGGACAATTAATTGGTTCACCCACTGAAAAAAGCAAAATAAAACGGTTTTCTTTACAAAGAGAATTCAGCAATTTGTAATATAATCATTGTATAATGTTTAATCTAAATTTTATTTGACAAAGGTGTTTTGAGTGGTCAATGCAACCAAAATCGGCACTTAAATAATTGAATATTTTTTTGAAGTGGAGTTATGTTATTCACTACTGAACACGACAATTTAAATTGATGTTGACTTTTTAGCGATGTAATTACGAGATCTATCTATCTATATGTTTTTATAATACCGCAAGTCCCGCACGGCCAGTTGACACCAATTTTTTTTTATGATTCTTAATTTATTTTTTATGGTCACAATTTCATATATGTCCGCAAACATCACACTGTTCTCCTAACTTTACCATACCAACATAACCGCTAACAATACAATTGAAAAAAAAGGAACAAAGTTGCAAATGTATCTATGGCTGAATTATTAGAGGTAACTTACTAATGCCAGGCGATAAAAGGAGGTTCCTACGCAGCGACAAAGCCAAGGAAGAGAAGAATTTGGAGTTATTATTCAGACCAACTGGTAGAAGTAGCACAGGTTACCTAGAAGAGGAAATGAAAGTTTTTGGAGCGTCGACACGACTCCAAAAATCTCCAGTTAAAGAGTATAGCACAATAGAACCCATGGTCAAGGGTGGCGATACCCCAAGTTTCAGGGAGGACTCACCAAACGCCCCAAAAGAGGATGAGATAATAACAGAAAGTAATCCCACGAAGCAACTGAAGGAACTTTTCGAGGAGGTAGCGCAAAAAAAAGATAAGGATCACAGCTACGAATAGCCAGGAACCAGCACCCTAACACCCCCTACACATAAAAAAGAAAGTATTGGCTACACAACCACCATCCACGCGCAACCAGTCCATATGGCTAACATAACATTATCCCAAGCGCTGACCGCCGATACTAAACCAGCAATACCACTGTTTATACCGCCCCCGTCATTCAACTCACGCACGGGCAATGTCCACGCATTTCTAAACATTTACGAGAGGACGGCGATAGCGAATGGATGGACCATCGCACTTAAAATAACATATTTTGGTTCGTACCTGGGAGGAGTAGCCAACATTTGGTTCAGAATTTTCAAGGATATAGCAGGCAATCTGAACAAAAAAATGGAGGACATAAAACCGGCGTTCCTAAGAGAATTTGAAGAAGGCGATATAAAGAGGAATATGGAAAGTAGTTTACTGGTAAAGAAACAACGGAAAGGGGAATTAATCAAAGCTTATTTCCACGACCTCAAAACTCTATTTTACGAATATGACTCAACAATGGACCCGGAAGAATCTAGAAAATTCTTCAAGAACGGCCCATACAGAATTCTGAGAGATCCAGCAATGTGCATGGAGAAGTTTAAGGAAATCGTCGCATATTGTGGAGGCACCGGGCGTATATGTCACGTTTAGATCTCGAGCATTTTCGAAGAGAACACTTTCTTGGTTCGAAAAATATATTTTGCGGGAAGTTGGGTTTAAAACAGCGAATAGTCGACTGCATCCAGTAAAGCCTACCCGAGGGGTGTTTGGCTCGACAAAAGACAAAGTGCACTTTCAAGCGGAGAAGATGTGCCCTGGGAGAATGTTAATGTAAGTGGATAGTTTATTATAGTCCTTTTGCATAGTATTGCTAATATGAGAGTGTAAATTATATTGTTATCGGAAAACTATCAAACTTATGCTTAGTACGACCTGTCGTTCTTTTTCGTAAGCGTTGCCATTTTGGAAGAATATTGTATTGTCTCCTGAGGGCATTGAATATATGCCCGGGAAGGCTGGTTAAATTTGTTTTGTATACCGATGGTGTCAAATCAATATGTCGTAACTCAAAAAGAACAATTTTTCAGGAGGCCAAGAAAACTGTTTATGTTGAAAAGAAACAACGAAATGAGTATCTTGTGAATTCTTATAGATATCAACTCGAACAAAATGTAACAAATATATTCATCAAAATAAAAAAAACTTCAATTCTAATAAAAATATCAGACTTATGAGAAATTGTCGTAAGACTTCCTTGACATACGACATGTTGAATCCGTTCTGCTTTGATGTAGTACCTAGATAAAAAAACTTGAACGAAAGAAATGGCTTTTTGAGCTTTAAAATCTACTAGGGTAAGAAAAAACATCGATTTATCATACGTGCTTACATAATTAATTCTAATAACTTAAAAGCTCCTTATCTCACAGTCAACTTACAAAACTTAACTAGCTGCTCAATATACTTAAAACAAACAATATAAACGATAGATATTGATTCATTCTCAATTATTAAAAATGAGGTAGGTTATCATAGAATTGCCGACAGTCCTTGGGAATTACAGATTCTAGTTGTTGTAAGTGTTTGAATTTACTTTCTTTTATAGGTAAGCGACCTGTAAATAGCTTCGGAAAAGGTTTAGCCGATAGGGCCTTAGGCCGATAGCGAAGATCCATGTAGTCGTTTTCAAAATCAATTTTATATTTAATGATTCCTTCCGGTAAATATTTTAGAGGTTTAATGTTATTAACAGTGGGATAGCCCACTTTTCGGTCAGGTCTTATAGAATGGTAAGGCATGTACTTATTATAACTAACAAAAAAAGTGTGATCATCGTTCAAAGTTTCATAGGGATTTAATCTAGCTTCCAGGCATAATCTTGTATAGTCACTAGGCAAGTATATTGATTTCTTCCTTATTTTTCTCTCTATTACAGCATGGACGCTGTCGCATTCCATCTGCGTATGCCCCTTCGTTAGATACTTTTGTTCTATAGTTACTCCCAATTCTTTTGCTAGATGTAGTGAACAATTTGCCAAAGCTTCATTCTTGTTTTGGTAACAACATCCGTCTGAGAAAATAATAATGGGCTTTCCCTCATGCAGATGTCGTCTGATGAAATCCGCGAGGCATGAAGCAAATGTTGACGACTGCAAATCGGCCTCAGTTCCGTTAAACCAATAACATTGTCTTGATTGTAAATTACCCATTCGCTCACTTCTATGTTTTTCAATTCGTACTCACAGCAAATGTCACACTTGTCCTTTTTTGGTGTGTAAAGGGATATATTCATGTTTTTCATCATGCCTATTAGAGAATTTTTTGATAAACACTCTATGTTGGATTATTTGCATTTAGATTTGTGAACAGAATATAAGTCGACCAGAGTAGAAAATCTTTGTTCCAAGTACAGTTTACTTGTATCTTTCCGACAGTAATGAGATGGAAGCTTATTAAGATGCAACAAAAATTGTTTCATGAATTCCTTGACTTCTGTTTTAACACTTTTTCGTGGTTGTCTTTCGGGCTTTCGGGTTTATCTCTAATGTTTTCGGAGATCTCGTAAGTACTATTGCTTACCCAGACGTTCCTTCAAACCCAAAGTCAATAGAAACATTTTCTTGCAAACCGAAAATGATGTACATTCAATTTTCTGATGGTATTTTAATGTGCGAGATGTTCGATTCTGAAGGAGAATGGTGCGTTATAAGATTAGCTACATAAGTCTTCCTTTGCTCCCATGAAAACTGCCTCCAAACCATCTTGAAAATATATTTCCATTTATCTTCAGGAATTTGATCACATTGACGTTTTTTAGATTTTTCACAAAATGCAAAAAGACATCTCATTCCTTGTTACCACTCACCACGTAGAGTATTGTAATAAAGAGCGCTTAACTCCGTTGATTGTATCCAGTGACCGCTGTCCCCACTCTAATAGATCGTTTTGTTCATTCCATGGTACAGGAAACGGTATTACTCCTTTGGTTTCTTTTTTTTTTATTGTAGTGACCTGTAGGGACCTTCTGTACACTCTTATCCTAGAAATCTTTGCAGCGTGCTGTCACCAGTGCCTTACGGCACAAACTCCAGAAATCTCCCTGCGGGTAACCTCAAGGAAGGTGTTTTCCTGGCACGAGCGGTCAAGGTCTCCGTGGGGCCTCTTGCCCCGGTACGTTACACTAAAATTTCAGTTAAAGAAAAACGTCTTTCCTAATCTGGAAGTAGTTACCCGTTACCGTGACACCCGTAAAGGAAGCCTCATATAGGACTATCCCTGTATATGAAATGAAACAAACGAAATAAATCTGAATCGGGCACAACGTCTTCCAAATTTTTGAAAGGGGTCTTTTCTGATTATGAACGATAAAATGCGATATCACGTATAGTTGAATATTCGGTACAATATAAGAAAAATTATTATCGTACTACTCTCGAAATCGAATGGTATAAATGTGATATCCCGTACAGTTGAATATCCTGTACAATATATTATAATAATAATCAACAAACTTTTGAAATCAAATGGTATAAATGTGATATCCCGTACAGTTGAATATCCTGTACAATATATTATAATAATAATCAACAAACTTTTGAAATCGAATGGTATAAATGTGATATTTCGTACAGTTGAATATCCTGTACAATATATTATAATAATTGTCAACAGACTTTTCAAATCGAATGGTATAAATGTGATATCCCGTACAGTTGAATATCCTGTACAGTATATTAGAATAATATATCAAACAAACTCTCGGAATCTAATAGACTAACTATGATATCTCGTGCATTTGGATATCCTGTACAATACAGAAAGAAAAATGATCATCGAACATACGATATCTCTTGTATATGGATATAATTTTAGACTAGATCGGTAGGTAAGGGGCTGAGATGTAAATAGTGCACTCAATATGACCGAAAATATATGTATCCCTTTTCTTTTGGACACCCGGTTAAATCAAATAAAAAAATATCAAGACAGTATATAAAAAAATAATTATACGGCAAAAACTTCGCTTTTGAAATATCACAAGTCACAACTACACAATATTACTGTCGACAACAAAGTGGCAGGCCATACTGTGCCTGGTCACTTGATGAGGGTTACTACATCACAGATTCTGTTTTCATAATTCCTGCTATTTATTTTAAAATTGTTTTATTTGTGCCCTTGTCCCATGTTTATTTATTTTCGTAACTGAAGGTTAATTTTAAATTTCATTATACTAGTTTGCAACGTTTGATTATATTTTTTGATAAACAAAGCATGGTAAACACTAGATGTAATGTTTATCGACCTTGCTGATTATGAAAAATTGTTTGTATCAAATTCTTTCCTGGCGGAGGTCGACAATTGTTTTTTATTATTAATTTGTTTCGACTTATTTTATGATCAAGAAAATTTTATCTATATGGGGTTTCCTTAAAATTTCCTATGTCATATCTCTTGTTTATCACAGTATCCTGAAATGTTTTGGTTCGACCCCGGGGTCTTCTGTAACCTAAGTAGACTTTTCCTTCTTCGCGTAATTTTTTGTTTATCTTCTTTTCATTACCCTGTGAGGGTCTCGATAAAGGTGTAATTTCTTTCTGATGCACCTCACCCTCCTCTGATGAAATGTTCTCATTTTCTTCTTCAAAGTCTTTACGTTAGCGACCATCATCAATAGGAGAGTCAGTTTGATGTTCTGGTCTAATTAAACCATCCTGATTGATTAGCACCAAAGCATCTTCATTTTTGTGATGATTTTTTTCAATCCCATCGTGTTCTTCCGAAGTATGGACCATATTTTTTCCGATGGACTTTATATTATTTACCCCTTGTTGTTGATATACTTCATTTTCAATCTCTTGGTTTGATGCAGTAAATGGTTCGTAGTTAATTATTGTGATATCATTACTGATAAACATATTACCGTCTTCAATATGCATATTTCCATCTATAGGTGTTACATTGGTATCAATAGTGATTGAACTTTCCTGGCTACTATTCATAATATTACCCTCTGACAATCCATATCATACTCAATAATATCCATAGGCAGATCCATTATATGAAAATAATTTTTTGCATTATTAGAAAGGGAATCTTTGCGGTACTCATTAATGTTAGTTTCTGAGTTCAGCTCGGAGTGTCTGCAATTTTCCTCATTTTGTTTACACATTCCAACCATTTTCTTAGTTCTTAAACTGAACGCATCCATCTTAGAGAACTAAAAACAAAAATAGATAGGAGAAGTAGAGAATATTAGCCTTGTATATATATAACGCCACGCTATAGTTGTTCAATGAAGAGTAATTCAGGGAGTTGGCTCATAGAGGGGGTTTTGGTTTTGAGGTGCCCATTCATAAAATCAATTTATAGTAAAATTTGAATTGATTTTATGATTGGGCACCTCAAAACCAAAACCCCCTCTATGAGCCAACTCCCTGAATTACTCTTCATTGAACAACTATAGCGTAGCGTTATATATAAACAAGGATATTAGATTTATTTACCTTTCACTAAGTAAAACCCAAATCGCATTGCCTTGCAGTATAAAAAGTGATACATTTTGACCCACCATTATTTAGAAAATAAACCGAAATTATTAACTCTAATGTTATTGTGATCATTTTTGTTTAGGAATGATTGTGTTCAACCTTCGACAATATGTCGTAACTTGGAACTTGTACAAAATTTAGTCAACGTCAATAATGCGTAACTCAACATCATTAATGAAGCTTCCTAAATATCGATAATTTTTTTCATTCAAAGCAATAACACGATTCTATATTTCAGATTATTACACAAATTTGAACAAAAAACTGCCCGATTATTTAAAAATAATTATATTTCACTCACCTGCGATACACACTTGACAGAAAACCATACTAAACTAACAAGTTACGACAAATTGACGCTTGGAACTTTAACTATTGAATTACGATATGTGGAAATGCGCTGTTTTTGGTCAATTCTTTTAATCACAAACGCTGGGTGGTTGCTCTGAAGGATCCGTTATGTTATATCGAACACAATGGCGCGAAAACAAAATTTGTTCGAATTTGGAGTTACGACATATTGATTTGACACCATTGACACATTTTGTTGAGTTTTGAGTGCATGTCGATTTGTTATCGGAAACTCCTTCAATATATTTGTTCAGTTTATTGAAGAATGGTTACTTAATTGATCCCAGACCCAACTAGCGTGTCCAATAGCTACATCGTCAGGTGTGGCGGGAGGATAGCGGTCAAACACTAAACCCCAGCGTAGGAATAGAATCCTATATCGTCGCATATGGTCACGTTTAGAAGTAACACCCAGTATACGGTAGGCCGAGAAAAAGTAGGTCAATGTTATAAAACATGTTTTGGTAATTACTCATAAAGAAAAACGAATTGTTTATTAGAGTGAGGGGAAAAAAATCAACGAACTCATCATTTTTCGAGAGAACACTTTTTGATACTTAGCTTTGACATTCAGAAATTGAAAAGTGCGAGCAACAACAAATGTAGTAAGCACATTTCCTACTGTACTCACATATATTTAGCGTTTAAATAACGTTCAGCTTTAAAGGCCGATCATAAATCAAAAAGAAATATTCACAGTGTATACTTAGAAAGTTTGCTTCGGAACATACGTTTAAGATGCGAGTTTGTTGTTAGTTTAATACTGTAAACTTCAAAGTAAGCAAACCTATATCAGGCATTATGTATTAGTGAAAATAAGACGTTAGACACCCAGTCTTATTGCCGGTCAACGGATCAACAAATATTTGCTCGACGACTTTATACTATTATAACAATAACTATACATTAATTCTCATATAATCTCATCCAGGGCAAAGGGTATCGTTGGGGTATTAGCTTGTGAAATAGATAGACAACAGTTAGAGGGTTTTGAATCTAAACCAACTTAATTATTTAAAGCAGACGTGTAAATACATGGTAAATTCCAGCTTACACGATGGTATTATGGTGAAACAATCATTTAGTGAAACAATTACATGTTATATATTATATAAACGGAGAGTGTTACACAATAGTTTCCTAAAAGTTGTCAAGAGCTCATTAGAATTAAAATAATGATAATGTATCACTAAAAACATCATATTATGAATTCAAGAAAGATTGAGAGATGTCGTGCTAGAAAGATAAAACGTTTATAACGCCAAAATCATATCTCTGGTCTGTTCCCATATCTACAACATCCCAATTTTTCAGAAAACGCTAAAGAAAATTTAATACACTCCATCAATTTTTAGAAAAAAAAACTTATTCTCCTAGAACACTTTTTCAAATTCATAGATTCGTGATTATGAAAACGAAATAACGTATTTTTAAGTTATTTCAGAACTTTATAAAAAAGTGATTAAAAAGTAAACTAAACAAAAAAATGTAGATACCTCTATTAGGCATTAATTTTGTTATGATGATGATGATGATACAAAAAAGTTTAAAACTAAAAACAAAATTTCAATTAAATAAAAGATCAAAATTATTGTCAAGAAAGGTTTTCTTCTTCAGGGTAATCAATATCTGGTAGCACAATTTCATCCTCAATACTTTCATCACTTAGCAAACTTGTAAGAAAGAGCCGGCAAAGGTTTGGTACATTTCCAGAATTGCAACTCTCTCATAAATGTTTCAGCTTTAATGCAAAATTTTTCTCTTTTTCTTGATATATAGGTTTAAGACATCCTTCCGTAAAAGCAATTCGACGTCCTTCGCGTGGAAGAATAATATTACTGTTTAAATGAAACTTACTGTTTCTTAGAAATTCTAAGAAATTTGACAATTGTTTCGATATTAAATATCATCGTGAGAATGACAGAAGTTACATTTCATTCGATGTCTACCTGATGTTTAATAATCATTTTTGGCTAGAGCGTGACCTACCTTGTTATTGACTTATTATGTGTTAATAGAGAAAAGAAGAAGATATGATATTACAAATATTAAAGCTTAGATATCATTAGCCCTATGGGGATATCCTGGATATTTTTTCCCAATTAAGATCAGTATAACTGTGCAATTATATAGAAAACCAGGAAAACTGTATCTGCTTATTTTTAACAATTATCATTTGAGAAGACCGTTCAATAGAGGAGAACTCCCTAGATTTATCTGTTCATTAACAACTTGATATAGTGGGTTTCTTAAGTGTCTTCTATTATCTAATACTTCAAGGAAATCCAGTTCTTGGTTCTTACCACAAATATATAGTACTTCTAGTTCTGTGTTTGGTGTCAAGTAGATGTTTTGCATAGTGGGATTTATCTGGTTGTTTTAATCTGTATTCTCGTAAATGTTCACTGTATCTGATTTCAGAATGTATAAGGGTTTGACCCAAATACACGGCATTACATTCTGGACATTCAAGTTTATATATACCAGACTTCTTTATTGGGGATATTTCTGGTTTTACATTTAACAATGTTGTACTCACATTACTTTCTCTTTTAAAAGAAAATGTTGTATTGAAAGCTGAAGATATTATCTTTGAAATGATATTAGAAATATTACCTGCATATGTGATGGTTTTATAATTAATAAATATTAGTTGTAATGTCACGTTTTCTCTTTTTTATAAATTCATTTATTTATCACCGTTAATTGTATTAACTTCTCTATTAATATTACATTTGTTCATAGGAACTGAAAAGGCTCTATGTATTATTGAATTATATGCTCCTAATTTATGTGACATGCGATGATTGGAATTATATGGAATAGTTACATCAGTGTGTGTTGGTTTTCTGTAAATTGAATAATCAAGTACAATAATAAATCTTTGAATTCATAAATCAAGAAAATTGATTGAGGTATTTTCTTCGACGTCTAATGTAAATTTAATTTTTCGATGTAAATTATTAATATGGTTGAAAAATACACATCTAATTGTCGTTCACTACCTATAAAACGAGCTAATATATCATCTACATATCTATACCAAAATAAGACATTTTTCTTCTTCTGAACTGTCTATAAAAATGTTTGCCAGAATTGGTAAACCTTCATTTTTAATATACAGGGTCTCCCACGACGATTAAGACAAATAATATATCAGAATTGGGCAGTAGTAGATAATTATAATTTTGGGAGTGTAAATAAGAGCAAATATTGCATCTTTTCTTGTTATTGTGTTACCCAATAAGGTATTTGTTTTTGATCACGTGACGTCGCATTCAAAATTAATCATGGGACAACCTGTATATTTGTGCCTTTTTGTGCTTCTCCCGATACAACAATTCCAAATAACTAGCACACTTGTGGTCTAAAGTGATTAATTCAAGAGATACAGGTACTTAAAAGATTGTAAGTTAAAAAAATCATAATTGAATCATATGTAATTTTCGGCAATCTTACATTCGTACGTAATGATTAAGACAAACCAATATTACAATTTTTAATGATAATTCAAATTAACTGTCATAAAAAAAACTTACAATCTTAAAGGAGATGTTCAAATTGATGCCCACCTTCACAAATGCATTTCTCAAATCTCGATAATATATTTCGGCTATATGCTGCCCTAATTTGCATAAACGATACCTTCAAGATATCCCCAAAGGAAGATATCTAACGGTGTCAGGTCTGGCGATCTTGGAGGCCAATAAATAGTACCGTTTCGTCCAATCCAGCGTTCTGGAAATATCATGTACAGATAATTTCTCACTCTACGATCATAATGTGTAGGTGCACCATATTGCTGCCACCACATTGTATTTTTTTCATTCAATGGAACGTCTTCAAGTAGGTCTGGAAGTATATTTTGTAAAAAAATTAGGTATCTCTCTCCCGTTAGTATACCATCATAAAAGTACGGGCCAATCAAACGCCCATTGAATAGGCCACACCAAACGTTTACCCCCCAAATTCTCTGAAATCGGGTTTCCATCACCCATTTTGGATTCTCTGCAGACCAGTAAAGGCAATTATGTCGATTGACGATTCCGTTATTATGAAATCTCGATTCGACGCACTACAGAAATTGATCCAAAAAAATTAACTGTCTCGACCCTTACTTCGTGGAATATGCTCATATTAGTGTTTTTAAATGAAACTCACGGTCTCTAGTTAATTCCACAATATAATAAAAGTTATTGAAAATTCTAAAAAAATGACAATTGTTTCGATGATATTGACCAATGTCTTTTTCTTGAAAAGTTCTGTATTCAAATTCATTTTGTTTTGTATTTTTAACAAGAGCATTTATGAGGTAGATAAACTGGTATATTTTTGGCTTCTTATTCGATTCTTACGTGCATAAAATCGCATTCCATTTTACTATGACCAGAAACTAGAAACTTTTGACCGATAACCTGTATGGGTAAAACTTGCACAGCTTAAAAAAGTGTAGCAGCCACAAATTGGTTTATGTTATGGCCCCTACATGTATCGCGCTAAAGAGCCTCACATTTTGGATAGTTGTAGAAAAGGTTCTTAAGTGGTGAAATAAATAAAACATGAGGTTACTTCGCAAGGGCCACGTGAACCTTCTACTTGAGACCACATGTAACAGTTACCAGTGTTATCTCCCCAGTTAAAAATAGTGGAATTGCAAGTGGATAATTTGGTTTTATAAAATATAATGGGACTCATGGGATATGTTGGCACATACTATACTTGTTGTAAATCATATTCAGCTTACTATATATTTCCAGGATCTACTTTGGCTGCATCCGAGTCCAAACTTTTTTCCTGTCCGTCCATCTTCTTGTTTTTTATATAAAGTTCATATTTTTCTAGCTCAGTAATTTTAGTTTCTGCGTTAGCAGCTTCATACGAAGTGCATGTGGAACATTGATCCTAATTGGGCTTATGAAATGCAAAGTCTAAATGTGTCCTAAACATAGTGCGACTCCTTCAAGCATACCATGTCGTTTTCTGCGCATTCGTTTTTGTACAACCTGTGCATCTGCTTTATATTTAATTTTGAATACAAGGACATTTTTTGGTATCGTTCCTACAATAATCTGAAATGATTGTAGGAAATTTTTTAATATATTTTTTCAAGAAATCTAATGTTTTTCTGATATTTTTGAGGTGTTATAACCACCTCTCTCATCTTTTTCTGCAGTGTTACTATTTAGAACACGCTTTTTTATTGCAAAATTGAGAAATCCTTTTTTAACACAAGGGTGTTAAGCAACATTGTTTAATAAACATTCTAGAGTCTTTAAATCCTCTTGAGTTATTTTGCTTTTCAGTAGTTTTTTTTACAATCGGCAACCTCTACCAAATTATTGAGTTGCCTATCAATGCCAGAATAATGTAAAAATGTTAGCCCTTTCTTGCTGATTAATTCTAGTTCCGCATTTAATCCTAAATAAAAAAATGTATGGTGTAAGTTAACAGAAGCTTAAAGCTTATCCTTATCTACAAAAATTATTGCATGGTTCAACTAAGAACCTGCCTGGAACGTGATTACTTTTTGTATTGATATATGGATTTCCAGAATGTTCATCATTTTTGCGCACATTTCTTGCCAATAGGCTGAACACTTTTTTTTCGATGCTTTCGTTAGCCAGATTTGATTACATTTGGAATACTCTAAGTGCTAGTGACTAACTGATTACCGGATTCGCTAAAGCCTGAAAAAAATTGATCCCTATTTTGTAATTCTGAAATAATGATTAGTGTTTTTATTTACCAACCTGATGAACTACTGGACTCTGGTAAAAGCACCGGTGTATAGTCTACCTATTCAACAGAATCGTCCGAATCAAAGGGTGTCCAATTAAGTTCCTCTAAAAAAGAATTTATAATCAAAACATAAAATTATCGAGCACATTTTTATATACTATCGGATTGGGTTTGTTATGTAAACATAATTTGGGGAGAATGTGGAGCTATGTACCTACCATTAATCTGTTGTAAATTGTTTTCAGCAGAAGGAAAACCTAAACTTTCTATAGATATTTCATTGGATTAGCAATGCAACATTCTTATTACTTTTAGGAGTACATTTTGGAAAATCGTCGTATTTTTACTGATAAACTCTCAACGCTAGTCAAACTACTACTGCTATTAAAAACAAACCAAATAAATATATTAATCAGCTGTTAATCTGTGTGTTTCGCGTTGTCATTAGTTGTTTTATTCGATATAGACCGAAAAAGTGTGCGTCAGAACATGGCCACTGAGGGAAAACAAATCAATTATTTAACTTATGTCTTGTCTTGACCGATGTAGTATTTTAAAAGTTCATTCGTTTTTTCATTTGTAAAGTGACACTGCTGTGACTATCAAGTAATTATGCCTTATTGCTTCGCTTCTAAACGTCCATCATATACTCTATATATACGACATATCCACTGTTTAAACTGTCTCCACATTTCTTTAACACTTTAATTTCTTTACAAAACTGCTTCGCAATGCTCGACAAATTAATAATAGCCATGTTTAAGCATATTACAAACGTAAAATGAACGTTAATAAATATTTGTTTTCCCTCAGTTACTGTCAGCGGCTATATTCATGACGTCATAGCTTTTTCGGTCTATTAAAAATCTAGTGACTGACAGAAAATGTCAAATTAATAAAGAGACGTCAGAAGTATTGTATTAAGAATGAATTCTAAAAACCGTTTTGGTCTGTTTGATCTAAAAGCAATTCAAAAGAAAGTGAAAGAACAAATGCCGCAAAATACCGTGCGATCTAAGAAGTACGTGTGGAAACAATTAATGGAATTTTGCAACGAACGTCATCATAGCCCAATTTTAATTGTTTTCGTGAAATAATCTTGACAAATACAACTCGAATTTTTTTCTCTTTTTCTAAACAAATTGTTGTGTTAGGTAACCACACTCGCACTTACGCGCTCGTGCGGTTTCCAAACAACAATTTGTTTCTCAAAATCGAAGAAATTTGTATTTCGATAATCATCATTACACTTGTTGTATTACTATTGATAATCCCGTTTATGATGAAATATTAAGAATAATAAATAAAAAAACAGTCTCTGGGTTACATATTCAGTGTGATGATGATTTTATGGAGAATGAAGAACAAAGTTTCCCAGGCATTAATCCAAATATTGAACTTGTAGTTGACGAGTTACCACTTGAAGGTAGACACTTAAATACAGTGACCAACATCATGTGTTTTTTGTAATACGATTTATATAATTTATATTAAAAGTATCATTTGTTTTGTAGAAGAAATGCCGCAAGAGTATACAATTATTGGACAAAAGAAAAATACGTGAAAGAATTACACACCAAAAAATCTAAAGGAGAAGAAATTCATTATATGAACTAAAACATAAATATTTTCAGCAAAAATTACAAAATTTACAAAATGAAGATAAAAGAAAACAAGAAAAACATGACAAAGAGCTGGAACTGTTACAAATACAAATTGAACAACAGAGAAATTCATAGAAAACAAAATTATATACTGCTGTTAATGTTTTGTGTTCAAATATAACGTTTTTGTCAGATTACATTTTATTTCCACTGTATGTTATTTTAAATAAAATGTTTGGTTCAAATATATTCTTTTTTATTCATTGAAATCCAAATTTTCATTTATAAATAAATTACGATATTGAACAGCAGTAGCATGTCATCATCATCTATTGGAATTTCATGATTTGGTGAATCTTGTTGGACCTCTACATCAAAATAGTCTGGCACCTCTTCATTCATTTCGATTGCCAGATTATGTACACAGCAGTCCACTATCATATTCATTGTAGTTTCCAATTTTAATTTTATACCCAACGATAAAATTGGAAATCTACGCTTCCATACGCCATATTGACTTTCAACAATATTACGAGTCCTAACTAAAGATTCATTATATAACATTTCTGGTTCAGTCCTAGGATTTTCATGGGGTGTTAGTAAATACTTTGTTAGGTTATAACCACTGTCACCTATGAAATGAAAGTTTTCAAACTGTCCAGCTTCTAAATTATATTTTAATCTGGAATTGTTAAAAAGTGTCTTATCATGACAACTGCGACTATATTTTTAATTTTCAAAGATGCATCGGATACTGTTTGGACATTTAGAGAGAAATATCCTTTACGGTTTCGATATATCTCTGAATCTTCTCCCCCTACAACAAAAAAAGCGATACATTTTCTTGAGTAAATTTTTTGTTAAGGAAAAAACCACGCAAGTTTCTATATATTCAAGTTGTTATGTCATTTACAAAATCAGTACGTACCAGGTTATATTATACGAATATGGGTACAATCAATCACTCCACAGCATTGTGGAAAACGTGCCTTTGTGTACAGTTCCTCAGCTACTATAACCATTTTCTCTCTATTTTGAGGTATTTTAATTTGATCCGCTTTTAAAAAAGCAATAGCAGCAGTAACTAATTTTATTATGCGAGAAGCAGACGCTACTGACACTCATACAAAATCAGCTACAGTCACAAACAGATTTCCTGTAGCGTAAAAACGTAAGGTTAGTAGCTTAGTTCCGGGTTTAACAGTTCCCCCCTCCCCGAAACAAAACTATATAAATGCTGTATTTTTTTTCCTAAATATCACACAAAACATATTAGAAAGTGAAGAAATTTGGCTATGAATATGGTTCAGTACTGTTAAACCCGCTTCTTTACTTAATCGAAATCTATAATAAAATTCGATGTCCGACCAAGCGTCAAATGTATTTATTCGTATCTTGTACGTTTTTGGACGACGAGTTCTAAACACTATATTTTCTTTTTCGTCCGAGCTTGTTGCCATCATGGAGTTAGTTGAAATGTCTGAATCCGTCGTGTCCATTATACTTTTTTAAATATTCAGGTTATTCCAAAACACATGGATGACAAAACATGAAAATTTTATAGGTTAAAGTAGTTCTAAAGCTACTAAATTTACGTAAAACCTCACCTTACAGTAAAAGTGACTTTAAAGACTAAAGTGATTTTATGAAACTCACTGGACTGGTTTAAAGTCTTAGAAGTGGATTATGAAAATGGGCATAATACAAATATTTTAAAAGTAAATAGACGTCACGTTTTCAAAGCTATACAAACATATCGGTACCAGTCAGACGACGTAAAGAAAGAAGTGTGATTGAGACGAACGTATTTTTCGCTCATTCCAAAAACATCTTGATTGCAATGATATTTGATGGTAGGAAGCATATTCGAGAGTTGGGCTGGGGAGAATTTTGAAGACAAGACAGGCACGTTCAAAGGGTAAAACAATTAGAAACTTTATCACTTCTACTTTGAACTTCGATGCCTCAAACTACACAGAGATGATCGATTGGGGTAACACAAGGATTTCTTCTCCTTCTGTTCTTCGAAGTGTACCTGATGACGAAATAACATAGTTTATTCAGACTGGTGTTAATACAGAACGGGATATCAAAAAATCTCGCTGTCACAGGCAAGCTGTCAAAAGGTGCGAAAATCTGGTAATCTGGCGCCCAATCAAGAGACGGTTACATCAGAGCTACATTAGAACCTTGATCAATAATGCCCATTTGTAAAAGAAAAGCACAGTACAGAGTTTCTTCTGAACCAAGCAAAAATAAAGAGTAATCAAGGTATAAC
Organism: Galeruca laticollis; assembly: GCA_963921935.1. Classification (NCBI taxonomy): domain Eukaryota; kingdom Metazoa; phylum Arthropoda; class Insecta; order Coleoptera; family Chrysomelidae; genus Galeruca; species Galeruca laticollis. Next base: position 86,104,107 of record OY998178.1, on the reverse strand, counting down.
TAAATAAATCTAAGCAGAAAGAATACACGAAAGTAAATAACAAACATGCGATGTAAATACCGTGAATACTATGGATAGTAAACAAACTTCCTCCATATTGGTTGGATGATTGGGAAGAGCGTGGGTGGAACTCGAAGTGCAGCCACCTCCTCGTGGTGAGTTCTGGGTTGTTTTTATATTATTATTAATATACAAAGAAGCGAAGAGCTGCACACATAATTTTAACCTAAAATTAACACTTTGTTGCGCACATTTTCTATTTTCCAAACACATTCAATAAGACCCAAAATTGCAAATTCCGTTATATTTCTGTAGACTTGCACGATCGGAATATATACTCCTAAAGAAATAATATTTGTTCACTGTTTTTCAATGCTCGAAGAATAAAAGTTTTGCTACAGTAACTTGAAATATTTATGAAAAAATTACAAAAAAAAATTAAAGAAAATCACGATTTTCACTAATTTTATGGGAGTTCCGGCAATCGTAAGATGAAGTCCGATTTAAAAAAATTGTTTTTCTTCTATATACATATCGCAACTCGTCCATACTATAGCCACTATGAATTCTAGACTTGATTTTTTCCGCACCCCCCGAATAAATATTGCAGAGTAGAAAATTGAAAACTCTTTTGGATCAACTTTCGTTTAGCTAAAATCAGTTATGTAAGACATATTCGTTTATTTAATTTGAAAATCCTTTCAAACAGAGAAGCTCGAATTATTTCTCCCACTTAGTGTCCCTATATAAAATGACTGTATCATCCCCATAACTAATTATTTTTCCAACAGATTTTATAGAAAATAAGCTATTTTTCTTGATCATTTAAATATTTTTATATGGGAGGAATTTTCTTGAATAGAGGTCCTTACTTTTTAATAATTTGTTTATTATTTGCCAAATGACTTATCAAGTCATCTTCTGTTTCGGCTAACATGATACATTTTGATTGGAACATAACACATTAGTTAAAAGAGACGTTACAAAATTTTGTATATAAAATAATAAAACAATTAGCTTAATAATCCTGTTAAAAACATGAAAACATGGAAGGTTAAAAATTAAAATTAAAATTCTGTATACATATTGTAGGTATTGTCATTAAACTCTTAAGATGTATTATTTAGTTTGAAGGTGTTTTTTAGGCTTATTTCAGAATGAAATAGGGCTATTGTAGAGAGTAGAATGACGCAACTTCGGAAAAATTTCAATGCAGTTTGGTGTTCCCTGATGCCAAGATCACCCCCCGTTCCAAAGGTTATATATATATATATATATATATATATATTAAACAATGTTTTAATGATTTTATTATTATTTTAATATTTAGATAGATACTTAATTATTTATTGAATTTGTTGTGTTTTGCGTTTCCTTTTATTTTAAATGAACAAAATATATCCAAACAAAGCTTGAACTCAAAGAGTAGTAAAAGTCTCATGCTCTCGAACCAATATAATAATATAATTATAATATTTAATAAATTATAACTGAGCTAGCCACACACAAATAAATCAAATTAATCAAATAAAATTTAAATGAATAAATACATATCTATCTAAATGAATTAAAATAACTTTAAAAATTATTTATAATATATACATATATATATATATATATATATATATAAATATATTGAACTTATCGTAATAACTATTGAAGAGATAAAGACAAGAATATAGGTCAAATAACAAGGAGAACTCACTTCCTTCAAACAAACAGAATTATCTGTTCTATTGGTAGTCATATGTGAGAAATGGATCTCTCATATTATCATTAATAAATTCTAATTCATTTCCTAAGTAAATTATAAACAGCACAAATAATAAATTGTGTATAGCATCTGTAATATCCAACATTGAACCTAAAAAAATACACAAATATTAATAGATAAAAATAAACAGAATATTTAATTATAATATAGAAACGGAATAACCATGTTTACATAAATAAAATAACAGAGAAGTGTCAATGAAACTTCATGTCAGTTTAGCACGGAATGCCGATAGCAGAAATATATTAAGGCATGGAATTATTTATGTTTCTGAACTATTGATTATTTGGAAAGTCAAAGGAACATTGAAAAATACTATAAGTGAAAGAAATATTAGGCCAAGGTTATATGAAATAACTTTTGTATGATACAGAATGATTTAATTGGAAGGCATTACAAAAGGTTTTGAAACATTTTGGATTGTAGATTTACTGATATTACGAATTTAGAGTAGGATGTATGTAATCACTGTTTGTTAAAATGAGGAATATTTCAGGAGAATTTAATGTGTAAATAGGTATGAGGAATTATTTTGAAATTTTGAATGAACATTAAATTGTCATATAAACAAGGTAAAGACATTAAACGGAATATAAATCATGAAATAGGACATATTGTTATTAATCTAGTGCGTTGTCAAAAATAACAACGATAACAACGGGGAGTTTGTTGATTTTGAAAACGAGTGAGGTCGGTAAGGTGATCTAGAGATGAAAGGACGCATGTAAGAATTTTTTATAAAATTTATGAAAATTATTCGAAATTATTTGAATATCAAAGTAGAAACATATTACAAAAGTTAAAATACGATATAGTTAACATTTTGAAAAGAATATAACGTCAAGAGATAAGAATTTATAAGAAATATATACTAGTGTAACATTGAGAGGGGACGCTTAGTGAATTTTGAAGATAATATTCATAGTGCAGCGTTAAATAATTCCTCAAACTCATTAATAAAAGCAATTAAAGCATTAAAAGTAATTTCAACAAAGTAATTCAATCAAATTTAACAACTTACCAGCCGTACCAGCTATTAATTTAGTTCTGCAAGTGGATGGGGATCCGGCGTCATCACAAGAAGTGGATATAGGAGAATATTGGAATAAGAACTTCCCAGTGTAGTGAACAGGTCAGTGTAAATAATTTATTTGGTTAACCAATTTAAATTTAAACAGAAAATTTCCTGATTTGGTCAATTTCCCATTTATAATATCATTTGTACAAAGAACATATCCACGCTATAAGTATTTTTAGGTCGTAGTCATTTGTCTATCATAAGAATTTATTCAATTTTGTAATGTTTTTCAATTTCATGCCTACTGCTAATTATAGTTAACTAACATTTGAGTCATCGTGTTTTATTTGAATATCAAGTGCTAAATACAGGAATCAGCTTGATACCATAGGCGTCACATTTATGTATTTTACATAATTTATTTACAGCAATCAGAGGAGATTTGAAAGAATATTTATACGTTTGTGTAATTGTAATTTAATAGTTTTTATATGAATATAACGATATACATTTATTACATGTCGACATTTTCACAATTTGTTATTGTAGCGACACTCTTGTACACACACCTTTAGTAGCGTACGTAACCCAATTTACTTTTGACAGTAGTTGTCAAACAATGCCCGGCCAAGATAAATATTAATTTCTGGATTTAGATAGATAAATTAATTCACAATATAATTAATCACTCTAATCTCAGGGTGGGATCAAAAATTTTTAAATAATAATAATTCAAATTTTGTAATGTTCAAATTATATTCCAATCAAATATTATTCTATATTCCGAATCTCGAGTAACTGTTTTTTTATATAATAAAAGACACTTGAATTATTTTATGACATTTACAAATTAATTGTCACTGGAAATTAAGCAAATGTCACTGAATAAATCAAAATTATTATAGCATGCAAAATGGTAAATACGTTGAAAGTAGATTCTGAATAAATACCACAGTAAGTTGGAATCAAAATTATATATTATATAATCAGATAACAAATTATAAAAGTTTTATTATTTCCCAAAATATTGTAAACGAAACAAAGGATAATAATTTCCACCAATCTTAATATTACTACCACCTATTCTAAAACTCGACTAATTATAAATTTTTTATGCAAAAGTTCAACTCGTTTAATATACCCTTGACGTATATGCCAAATAACGCAAATTTGTCTTCAAATTATCTATTCAAAATTTTTCACTTGATGTAAGATCTTTTATGTAAAACGTTAATTTGATTTAGCTAATATTATTATTCTATAGACGCATCTATTTTCGAAATGTATTTAAAAGGCCTGTTAATTCTCGAGAAATAATTTTAAACTGGAGTGGACTCACCAAATAGGACAGGAAAACTCGTACGTATTCTAAATGTATTTAGAATTCTGCAAAACTTTCTAAACATCTGATTTAGAAACTGGAACCACTTACACTTGATACGATGCAATTCTTCTATGAATTATGCACGCACTGGCTTTACAAAGTATGGCTCTATAATCTGATTGTATAGTTATAATTTTTATTAAATTCTCAACAAAATTTGAGACAACTCTTATCTCGATGTTGTCTCTTGGGGGTTCCAAATTGAACTCACTAAACTTTTCTCAAATAAATAAATCTCTTCTCCTGTGGTTACGAAAAATTCCTTTTTTTAAAAAAAATACTAATTTATGTGTCCCTATAACAAAGAGAGATTTGAATTCTTTTATTACCATTGTAATTCTGATAGCAGAGACATCTGTATTTTAAAATTTCAAATATATTCTCCAAATTGTAATATAATCTCTCTATCATTAAATATATTCTACATAAACGTCATCCGAAAATTGAAATGTCAAATTTGATTTGTATACCGAATCTTTCAAAATTATTGATTATACATATAATACAGTGTGTATCGAAAGTATTGCATACAAATATGAATAGTTTTCCTTATTTTAATGCTTCTTTTACATTTTAAATAGAGGAACTATATGAAATCCCCCTAATAAAAGAATGACAAATCGATTCTTGTATATTATTATAATTCATCTTTCAAAATTGCCAAATATCTCATTAGTATCCTAGTAAAACATAATAATATCTTCCAAACGACTATTAACATATTTCTTAAAACTTATCTTCAATCAAATTAAACTATTATCCCTAATTCCCATAAAACTTATTAACTCTACTTTATCTATTTTTAAAATTCCATGCAACGTACTGTTTATAACGAGAAAAACCTACTAACCCTCTCGGTGCTCGTTATAGGTATGCGGGTTGTCTCACGTGGTACAACCCGTGCTCGCCAGTCGACTAGCTTCGAGTCGAAGAAGAGGTGGATTGTTAAAAAAAATTATTAAGTTTACAAAAGGGCGCCAGAGAAGTTTTGGCAAGCACCCAAGACTTCTTAAGTTAGCCCACAAATCCTCAGTGGGTTAACAACACTCACTACACACTTCAAAGGTTAAACTTATAGGTAAATTATCATAAGTAAATAAAAGTCAGCAAGTATCCCCTGATTGAAGATTTAATTAGTCTTTGTGGACCAAAGGTCTCTTTTCAAAATATTTATTACAATGTCACTACAAAAATGTTACAAATAATGTCTGAGCTCAGCTGAAGGCTGTAAACTCAGAATGTAGATGGGCTGAAGGCCGAAATCTACATAAATCCAAAAATTTCTAACTAATTTATCAGTTACAACTCAAGTAAATAACTATCAAGCAGATTCTATAAACTCTGAAGCTAAAGCTGAAGGCTCCAAACTCAGGGTGCAGAAGAGCTGAGGGCCCCAAACTACACCGATGTCTCAATTCTCTAGTTCTAGAGAAACGACCAAATACTCGTAGTTCATGTACAATATCTCAAAAATGCAACGATAATATATATATATATATATATATATATATATATATATATATTTAGTTAACATACAAGGTGGGCTCCTCCCATGTTAAATCTGAGGTATAAGTGAGCTCCGCGGTAAAATGGGCTCCGATATACGGAGCCCAGTTTACCAAGTCCTAAAAAAAGCATCAGCTACCTTATATTTATGTCTAGATTGATTTGGCATAGTTTTTAGAAGGAGCTAATTTTGGCCGTTTTCGTGAATTTGTATATTTTTGTAGTGCGCGTGTATATTTCTAGATGGCGATATGTTGAAAACTTGATATACATTTTATGTTATATTTCTAGGTATAAGTAGGATCCGATAACTTTGGCACCACTGCAGTTGAGTACCCCATCACTGTAGCGGTCAGAGTGAGCTCCTTCTAGTATTATTCTACTAAATTGGTAAAGAATTACATCATCGGTTATTTCTTGTTACAGTTAAAGTATTATTCAAGAAAATCAAAGCTACGAGTCTATTTTTAAATATATATTTAGGAATGAGATGCGTATACCATGCAAGGGCTCTCAAGTAATTTGACATTTTAAACGATTCGGTAACGGGAGCTTTGGAGTTGGCTGTTTTTTGTTTTAGATATGAGTGCAAATTATAATTACTTTAATTCATTTAGATAACATAACTCTGTCATTTTGAATCTTGAAAGTCATTTCAATGAAAATATTGAAAAGGTTTCAATTACATTGTAGATCTTATTGACTTGAGGCTATAACAATTTTTATTATATTGTAAATAGAAAGTATGAAATTAATAATATACTTTTTCGGTTTATAATTTTACTGATTAAATACATAAGTTCTTCTTGAATATAAAAATGGCTGAGTAATCACGACGTTTATTTCATTGGCTTTTTGTTCTTATTTAGGTTCAATTTGGCATATAGATTTTGTTTTTTTTTCCTTATGTTTATAGATTATATTTTCCGGCTTTAATTTTATGGCAAGATAGACTGAATGTATATAACCAAATATTACGTTAATTACATATAGAGACAGATGATACCAAAGAAGAGGGACAATTACCTAAGCTGAAGCCTTCGGATATCCTAAAAATTTTCGAGGAAATACTCTAGTTTCTCAGACTTTCCTCAGGAACTAAGTAGAAAAAAGGAGGCTTAATAGATCTCTTATGTCCCAGTGATTGTCACCCCAGTGATTGTCACCCCAGTAAACATTCATACATACACGATACCAAAAATTATTTACTAAATATATCTAGTTTGCGTCCTAACTGAGCTAGATTTTTTTTCCAATTCTAGCTTTTATTTCTTGTACACTTACGATGTAAACATCAAAATTCTTTCACGCGATTTTCGTTTTTTTCGTATAACTTTCATGCCAGCATTCTAAGTTGGCGTCCTGAAATTATGAGAATTTTAAGTGTTCATACACAACAAAAATTAAATTTGTTTATAAATACAATAACAAACATTATACTTGTTCAGCCCCAGTATATGTTAAGAGCTAAAAACTTATCATGCTTAGCTACACTGATTCTTAAAATGGGAAATACTAAGAACAAATTATTAATTTCTGAAGGTTAGCATCCAAATTATAGCATCATCTTGATAAACACTCTTCTGTTTTTGTTGATTCGACATAATTTTGGGAATACTAATCCAATTAAAAATCGAGAGCTTCCGCTCGAGGGCTTTGATAAATTGACTATTAATAGAACATTCCATTGACCAATTAAATTTGATAAATTTTAAAACAAACCAATCGGAAATAATTAATAGCGACTATTGCACTTGAGCAAATATTAGCGACTACAGAAATAGTAACTTTCATTTGGAAACGTTGAATATAACTTCAAATTATTCTGACAATTTTGGCAGTAATTAAATTGTCATATCATAATAGGATTTGTCCACGGCTGTTTGATAATTGATAATGTTTACATTTTACGTGTGGAGCTTCCTAAACATGATGACGTTCAATATTCACTAGTCAATAATAAGTATTGATAATCAACAAATCCCAGATAGGCCGTCGCAGGGCAAGTTCCCGCGATTACAATACAGCTGATAGCTAGTATTTTAATTATTATACTGAATTAACATTACCAGAAAGTTTAATATGAAAAACGAATCAGACGCTGCAATGAATGTTACCCCGCCGAACATAAGGGAAGCAGTACAAATATGTAGACTGATTAGCTTGTACCCGCGACTTCGTCGGCGTAGATCGTCAAATTAAATATTATGCTGATATGTAACTTATCTTGCTGCAAAAAATTCATTGTTTGTTTTTAATTCAAACAAATTCAATATTTAATACGAAACAAATTGGAATTTTATTATTATATATTATTGTGAATTTAAATAAATTTTTCCAATTATACATATCCACACATGTAGTAGTGTGTGCGCAACATAAATTTAGTTCAGCTCGTAAGTTTAATAGGGTGAATATAACATACCAAAGTCCCAAAAAATGGACGCCTCTTTGCATAAAACAGCGCGATATCTTTTCAGTATATATAGCAGTTATTTCGGGCTCCAGTGGAGTACAAGCATGTACTGTACAAGGCACGTGGTTAGAAACAATTATTGTATAATGTTATCTGTATTGTGTGAGAATGTCCACGATGACATTTCGATTTAAGAGAATATTAAATTTGGCTTTAAATCGGGTTTCAGATTGTAAGTATTTTTACAAAGTTTAATTTATATGATAGTGTGTGATATCAAATAATGTTTATATTATCACTTTTAGAAAATGAGTCAATTTTTCTGAAACATTTTTACATTGTTTTCAAGCTAAACAAAAGCCATCATATAACACATCCACAATGTTTTTGAAAAAGTGTTATTTTTGTGGAAGATTAAAGTACCATATAAAATCTGCTATTACAAAGCTGGTCAGAATTAAATACATTGATAAAATATCCAATAATATCCAATGGAAAACAAAATATTTTACTTCTTAAAAACTTTTCCACATCGAGTCTACAACTAAGATAGGACGGCTGGCTGTATCTGAAGAACCGATAATCGTTGATAGAGAAATTACTGAGAATTGGATTTAAATTAAAGTATTATGTATTATGGAATATCAACAATACCTCTTTTGTTATCATCAATAAATTCTAAATTATTTTGAATAAAAAAGATTATAACCCGTTTACTTCAATAGAATTTGACAAAATTGGTTGATTTTATTACCAAATGAATAACAAATCGGATAGTTTCAAATCTCTTTACGGAGATCTCCAACAATTTCATCATTTCAGTTCAAAAGGTTTAACAACAAGGTATTTAATTTCTATAGTGATAAAGTGAAACAGAATTTTAATTTTCCTTACGAGCACGAGATACTTTTAACAAATTATGTAGCATCTGTATATGCTTTTTATGGGGTGTTCCATTTAGAATTGTCCATATGGTAACTGGAGATACCTATATCTCCTTACCGATACCCAGAAAGTTTTATTATAAATATTATAAAACGATTTAATTCCGTTGTTTTGACACCTTCCAATATTTTTGTGCGTACTTGGCAAACAATTGACATATGCATTTAGTGGTAACATATTTCCGCTATAACCAGAGGCGTCCAGTAGGATAGAATAAAAATAATAGTTTTTAATGTATATCATCTTAGAGTGAAAATTTGATAAACATCAATATGAAAAGATCATTTGAGATGGAGTCAACTAAAACTTATAAAGTTTATAACCAAATTAGCAAAATAGTGTTAACTAGTGCGAAATAAGAGATAAAATAAAATTAGGTATTATAAACATTCCATTTAATCTCGAATAACTTGAAAACTTTGTATTGTATCGCATAGAGACAGGAAGTTAATACTTACGTAGAAAGTAACGGAGTATCGAAAAAACATGCTGAAATCATTTTTACGATAGTGGCGTAGATTGTAGGGGGGAAAAGAAGTATTTATCCCTACCGCATACCTCTAGTGATAGAGGAAAATTATATTATACCACTAATTGCAGTATCCCAATATATAAAAAGTGGAAGGTGTGAAAACAATGGACTACAATCATTTAAAATATTTATGATATAACACATTAGATCTCAGTAAGAAGGAATACTTTACTGAAGTGTTCTCGAATCTTCATATTTTGTGCTAAGGTTTCTCCAGTTACTATATGGACAATTGTTAATGAACCACCCTGTATAAATATGAGTGTTGTACAAGTGAAAAACACATTTTTTTACGATAACGTCAAAATATTATTAAATTATGTTAAATCTGACGTTTTTACGTAGATGTTAGAGGTTCTGAATTTGCTTGTATTTAGTTTATGTAGCTTTAACTACCTAGAACGATCGGAATAACTAATTTAGTAAAAAAAATGAAAAACTGTTACCTGAACTTTTATTAGTGAGAATGATAAAAAGGTTTATGATAACCCTGAAAAATATGGTGGGTTAAGGGTTGATGTATGCGGTTGGAAACGAATGAAAAATGGTATTCCTGCTATTTACAGTGAAAGGTAAAGTCGTACGAATAAATATCCAGTGGAATAATTGTAGATACTAAAAAAGTCCACAATTCTTCAGACACATGCTTAAATCTTCTTTTTCTGTGTTGTTTTTCTTTGTCGTGAAAATAATTTAATGTTGACGAAATTAAGTATACGAGTATGTACACTATTTCATATCTCAAATGAAATTACTTTAGTGAAAACAATTAATGAGCTTGCGAGATATTTATTTTTTCTGGTCTGAAACACTTTGTTGAAGAAAATTGAACTGTGAAATATCATGGTACAGAGTAACCATAAACATCCGTCTTAAGCGCAACAAAGCGGTAAAATAAAAGGTACTTTGAAGATAGGGCGTAGAAAAATGACTATTAATATACAAATAATAATTATTTTCTATTGAATAATAAAGACAAAAAAATCTCGAAAACCATTACATTCAGGCATAGGGAAATGTTGAAAATATATGGTTGAAATCTAATATAGAATTGAGGCGACAAAAAAATATGTTTGCCATTTAAAAAAACACAGTTATTACTATATTCATTATCCCAAATTTACGTTAATTATTCTTCACCCTGTATAAAAAATTAAACACGTTTTTCTGGGATATTATTGAGTTACCTAACAGTGACCGATGTAGATGGTGGAAATTGGATAATTATAATTTATCATCAAATTTTTATTTTATAAATAACATTCAAACGGGAATTTCCGTAATAAAATTATTATTATCTCGCCATGAGACTAAAGTATATTACTATGTCATAATAAGTTGCAATTCAAAAAGTTAAAAATATACTGGGTGTTTTATTTGGAATAACGAAGTAGACTGCAACATAAGTATGAGTATGTATCAAATAAATCATAATATATTAGGGGTAAGCTGTTTACTTAATAGCCGATAAATATTGAACAGTTTGTTCATAACTATCATAGATGAGAATATTTTCTTGATTCATACTTTTTTCATTAGTCGGGTTTCAGTTTTTGAATTTACTTTTTATTCCGTATGCGATTACATTCTCTAGCGGTTACTTTCAATATACTTTCTTAATTTTGAAATGTAGAGTCATGGGTTATCTGTTTACAGAATACAGCAGGCATCTATTAAATTTGGACACCGACTAAAGTTGTGCAGATTAATTATGAGTAATTAATCTCGTGTACTGACAAGAAGTGTGAATATTAAAACAATCGTTAAAATTCATAAAATTTAAAAATGGAAACTCAATTGACATGAAACATAAAATTGGTAGTTTTGACAAAAGTTTGATACTGTATTATTTTCATAAATGATTTAAATTGTCTAATTTCATAAAAGACATTGTTTGTTAGCACTGGACAATATCTCAGTAACACAGAAACATCTGGTTATGAATATTAACTAACTGAGGAAAGTTTTTTTCTAATAATTCAAACAGAGAAAACAATCTTTTTGACTCATCACGATCTCACAAAATAAGGTGCCGTTGACAAGCTTTGCCGTTTTACAAAACATTTCCTTGGATTTCCACTACAATTCCAAAAATGAAGTCGTAACACGTGATTCAACACTGGGAGATTCTACGTTTTAAAAAAATAACGATTCACATATAGAACAGATGTCGTTTTCATTTGAACTTGATCTAGTATGTTCTTTCATATCCGAAAATAATTCATCACTTAAAAAGTAAAACATACATCACTGGATAGTTCAACAGAAAAAAACAAACCTCTTGGTTCTGATTTATTTGATGTTCAAAGTTTTTTATTCTTAGACAAGGGTTCAAAAGTACGAAAACACGCTTTGGATCAAATTCGACGCCATGGAGATTTTGTAACGATATAATTCCGATTAACTTAATATGTAAATTTAACAAAGGGTATTATCCCAAAAAGTCTTCAAGGCGGCACGTAAAAAGATGCCCTTCGAATCCTGATCCCAAAAAACCTTTAAGATCACAAATCGAAGGTGAAACGGTTATGGCTGGTCCTTTATGCCTAAGACTGAGCGGAGTTCTAAACACGCTGCCAGATATTTCTCTTATTGCTAAAATAGACCTAACAATATGTACGATACAAGCCGTTATATTGGAAAGTGGCGGTTTATCGAAGGTACTATTTCGTTTTGGTAAGCCTTTTTATTATTAATATTTTGCAGGGCTGTTAATCCTTACCCATGCGGCATTAGTTTTAGACTGATTTTTGACCAAAAAATATGGATAGTTATAGGGTTAGTGAAAAAATATTTGAAATGAAATTCTTACTAGCTCTTATTTTTTGCTATTTTCTGCAACACTATTTCATACAGTGTGAGACAAAAAATAGAGGACGGTAAATATTCTGAAATTGCGATTATCTTATAAATGATCCTATACTTAGAAATTTTTTTTATTTTGAAATTTATTGCGCATCAACCTCTAGGGTTATTAGCGCCCAACAATAAATTTACATTTAAGTCATGTACATAATAGGATTTTCAAACTTTATACAGTAAGTTAACCGCTTTCAGGAAAAGTAACAATTTTTCAATGTCACAGTTTTCTCCGATAATGTCTGTGATATTATTTGGTAAATTATACCGCGATCTATGATCAGCAAAACGGGTACACCCCACTAACACATGCACTACGGACACTGGAGCCTGACATGTTTCACATATGGGTGCCGCAGAATGAGTCATTAGGTGGCCGTGAGAGAAACGAGTGTGTCCAATTCTAAGTCGAGTTAATATTATCTGATCTCTTCTTTTGGCTGGAAGGAATTTCCAGGCAGCTACACTTTTTTTCACTATCCTCGATATTGATTGAAATCTAGACCAGCAGTTTTGTCAGTGACTGATGACTAACTGTTTAAAAAAGTTTTTACAGTCTGTCACTGTAGTTCTTGAAAGTAAAGTGCAATTTGGAGCTTGAGTTGCATTTTTGGCCTCGAGATCTGCCTTTTCGTTTCCGATTATTCCTATGTGTGACGAAAATCATAAAAAACGAATATCCTTATGAGCTTCTTGTAGATTGAACAGCTCTCTTCTGATAATTTGTACTAATGGATTCGAGGAGTACATTTGGTAAATGCTCTCAACAGAGCTTAGAGAGTCCGTAATGATCAAAAAATGACTTGGTTATTCAGAAATTTCGTCGGTATATTTCTGCATTTTTCTGTTATTACTGTTAGTATTGTCACTTGTTAAATTCTTCTATTTTTGAGATATACATTTTTAAAGTTAGTGCAAATCAAGATTTTATTCACGTCAATAATTACCGTGTAATACAAAATAGATAATATACTTAACTTCTTGTATATTACACAACTGTATATATAAATAAAAAGAGGCAGGTATTTAATGGCTATTTTAAAAAAAAATGCTAAATACATACAGTGGCTTTTTAATTTTTTTTTTATACTATATAAGTGATATTCAATGGCTATGTGTAAAGCAATTCTGCGGGGTTTTTCATTTACGATTTTAGCCACAATTCTTAAATATTTTAGTTTTCGACACAGGAGCTATTGAGAACTTATTTATTTCACAGTTGATCACTCGTACAAAGAAAACAATTTTAAAAAGCGGTTAATTAATTCAATAATGGATTTGAATAACTGAATATCACTTAAAAAAATACCTTTGTTATGTGTTGAGCATGTTAATTTAAAAACACCCATTAATTACTTATATAGTATATTCAAGAACACTCTGTATAAATGAGTATATTTTCATATTATTGTGTGATCTACAATAACTGCATATAAAATATATTTTCTATGATGTATTACACGGGGAATTATGATAATAAAATCTTAATTGTTCATGACTTTAAAAATGTATATTTTAAAAACTGATCATAGGCAAATCTTGAGAATTCAACACTTTCATTGAGTACTAAAACTAATAACAAAAACTTACAGATATTAACCACCAGTCTTAGAATTAAGCTGAGCCTATCAGCAATTTAAGTAACTAGATCGAGTACAAATGCATATCAAGTTTTCAAAGAAAGATACCAGTCGCCACTTTCCATAAAAAGTGCAGGGTCCTTATTCGGATCAACTATTAATACAAAAAGAATTAGGTGTGCATAAAATGGGAAGGAGAAGGTAGCATATTCTTGTAAATGCATGAATCAATAATGTGAATGTATATTTCCATAAAAATATATAATATAAGCTAGACTATTGAGGTTATTTTTGTCAACAGGTTTTTATATGATATGCAAATATTATAATTTATAAGTATCATTACTTTTTCACTCTCTCATGTTATAAACAATCTCAGTCTCTTTAATATAAGTTACTTGTGTTTAATTTATAATTTTCATTTCTCATAGTTGTTTCAAATTAACAATTGCAGTCTCAGATTAAAATTTCTTACGAAGAAAGCCGATTTCAATCGTTTTATAGAATGTCAATACCTAACTGGCAATTATACTTTTGATTGTATGTATTAACTGGTCGATAGTATATGTGGCATCGCCGCCAGGAGTCCATATTACCTGAAATGTATCATATACGGAGCCTACCTTGCTTTTGAAGTATGGAAATATACACCAACGGAGCCTACCGTAACCGCTACATATAACGGATCCCAGTACGACGTCAACTTATATAGTGGTATACATGAAATATACGCTAGGAGCCCAAACTAGACTACAGGTATAACGGAGTTCACAATAGCCTGCAACAGTATATATATATATATATATATATATATATATATATATATATCAAAATCAATAATGTACAGTTACAAGGGTTCACGCTTCCGCAATTTATACCAATATCAATATAAATATAAATAATTGCATAAGCCTAAAATTTAAATAGCAACGAGTTTAGCGTTGCTAGAGAAAATACAATTCAAAATTATGTACGGTGCAAGTTATATACATAAAATCGTCAGAAATAGGCAGAAAAAACCACTAAATAACGCAATACCAGGTACGTACCGTAGTGTCTTAGCGTATCTTAAACTATGAGCAAAGATTTCAAATTTTAAATACAAAGTACAAGTGTAAGCGAGATTATAGTAATTGCCGCAAAAAAAAAGAAATAAAACTTTATATGAAAAACGGTAATATGTGAAGCATAAATGTGAGTTTACTAATGAAAATTAAGAATAAAGAAAAGGAAAACTGTTCACTTATCCTTTTCCGGAACAAGAACAGGAACTGAAGTTGCTCCAGAATATTCCAGCTCTCCTGGAAGTGGTCTCACTGACCCATTAAATTCCAATCAGTGATTTTTTTAATGTCCATATACAAAAATCCCCCTAAAATAGAGAAACGAATTAGCCTCTACATAGGGTTTATATTTTACCCCGGTCAAATTTTCAACGTACCCCCGTAATATCCCATCATACTGACTATATTAACAACACCCGAAATTCGCAAATAATCATACATCATGACTTTTAACTGTATAAAAGCCACCTAAACTGAGAATAAAAACTATATGACTGGTTTTTTTCCGCTTAGCAAAAAAATACGATACCAAAAAAACCCATAATAAAAAAACTATGTCGTTGGACACATCCCTGAATATTTATACAACCCCCGTGATATATTCTTATTTCAACAAAATATAAAGCAATGAAGAATATGAACTAATAAGAATTTATGAAATGCGTCGAAACTATCTCGTGAAATCCAGATTACATACTCCAATAAACTACGAATCAAAGCTAAAATTTCTACGTTAAAATACCTATAAAACTGTTAATTCCGAGAAAGTATTTTCAACAATTTACCTTGTTAATGAATCCTTCTAACTCACGCCGTCTACGGAGATTTACCACAAATACGCAATTCCTCTAAATTCTTATGGTACCCACAGTCATCGACCGTTTTTGGACCAGAAACCTATCGGGTCGGAGCTGCCAGTTGTTGGTTTCAGCCGTATTTCTCTTCCCCTACGTCGGAATTGTAGGGTTTTCCAATAAAACGCTTATGGCTCCCAAAGCACATGCGAAAATTTTAAGTTGAAAGATGTGTGTTTACACCTTGACGGCAAATGGAGGACTGAATTCTTAACTTCGTACCGACAGCGCTGTGACTTCTCCCAGTCGACAGGTTAGCCAATATTAAGTCTCCGACGGCTCGGCAAATTTTCGCGTTACATGTTATTTGTTATTCTAAAATTTCCTATATACATGTTGATGATTTTCTTTATGATCTCAAATGTTTCCAACTCTGTTCTACTCCGTCTGAACATTTTATGTTAAATTGGATATAATTTTGTTTCAACATTTCTCAGTATTCGTCACTTTGATATTATATCTATATTTTCATTAGGCAACCCTCGGTTTCTTCGAAATTCTTCTCTCATACGTCTTTAATAATTCATTTATAAATCTATAATATTCTTCATTACACTCTGTCCAATTACCATTACTTTTCACATCTTCTATTTCTTCTATCTCATACATATCATAATTTGCAATTCTAATTTTTTTTTCAATGAATCCTTCATATTTCCTTATCAAACTCTTCACTTTCTCTTCATTTTCCTTATTTCCACTCATTACCTCCAATTCTACCATAATTCCACTCCTTTTTATAGTCCATAACTTCTTATTATCCTCTTCAATTGCCAACACTTCCATTTTACCTCCTCAAATTCAATTATTTAACCCTTTAATTCTATCTATCTCTTCAAAATCAATTATTTCCTTATATTTCATCAATTCATCAATAACTATGTCTGTTTCTAACTTCTTTATCAACTATGCTTACATATCAACTTCTTTCCATCCTTTAATTCAATATTTTGTATCATAGATTTGCTTAGTTCATATAACTTCCCTCCGTTTGCTCCTATAAATGTAATTATTTCCTCCTATCCATCTATTTTGTTGCTTAATTTCATTTCTATTCTCATTCTCATTTCTTCTATCAAAGTTTCTAATATCTCTTCTATTTTTAAAATATTTGTTGTCATCAATTTTATCTCCATTTCCATATATTCATTTTTCATTTCTTTAAATTCTATTTTCTTGTCCATAATTCATATCAACATGTCTATCATTTCTTATATTATCAAGCCTTGTTTATATAATTTCTATTTACATATGTTTTTAAATATTATTTGTTGATCATAAACCTTTTATTTACATATCGTTTTTATATCCATCCCTTATCATGTACAATTCCCTTTCGTTTTCTACATTTCGTTCCTATAATCCTGTCATATAATTCAATTTTATTTTCTTTTCCTAAACTTCGTCTTATTCTCTTCTCTTATTGTTTGATTCTCTATGTGTTTCTGTCGCTTCTTTCTGTTCTCCACAATATCTTTTTTAATTTTAAAGTCCCATATCTCATCAATTTCTTCTAATAAATGCATTGCAATTTGCATCTCAAATTCTTCCATATCATTAAAAGTAATCTTTATTATTTTCTTCTCCATAATATGTTCACTTCCTATCATTTTATTTTCAATTATATTAATAAAAACTCTTTAATCAATTAATTTCATATTTCTGTCAAATTTTACTTTTATTTTAATATTTCCTGTATAAATTGTTCGTTCTTCCATTTGTCTTGTGGTTTTTTCTATCTCTTCCATAGTTTCTTGTAATCTTCTGTTCATTTCCTTTCATTCCAAATTAAGTTGTATCCCCCTATTAGAATTATTATTTCTTTCACCATATGTCACGATTTGTTTTACTATATAACCATCTAAGTATTTTATTTTCCAATAAATATTTTCTTCATAAATTTGCATCACTTCTTCACTTCCTAGATTCTGTAAATTAATGTCTACCATTTCATCTTTGGTTTGTCTTTGTACTTTTATAGACTGTATTTCATGAATTTTCTCCTCAACTTCTTTAATCTCCATTAAACTTTGGATTTTTACTTCGTCAATTTCCTTTTCCATTTTATTACATATTTTCTGCTCTATAGTATCATCATTTATATTTATATTGTCATTCATATTTACATCCATCTTGTCCTGCCCCTTTATTTCTTGTATTCTTGTATCCTGCTATTCATGTTATCCAACATATCATCCGTCTTTTCAACAATGTTCTCCCCTACCACGTATACTTTTTTTACCATCATGTCCGATTTCATATCTTCACTAAATTTATTATTCCATTTCTTCATATCTTCCCTGATTTTCTTAATCTCATTCAAACTTGCCATTTTCACCTCATCAATTTCCTTTTCTAAGTGATTCATGTTCCCCTTTATATCATTCATATTCTCATTCATTTCTCCCCTCATATTATTCATATTCTCATTTTGTTTGTCCATTTTTACATTCATACTATTTATATCTCACCTCATACTATGCATATCTCCCCGCATATTCTTTTCCATATTAATCAAAAATTAAATAAATTGGTCATTATGACTCACACTAGGTTGTCTCCTATTCTCTTGTTCTTCCTCATCTCCTACTGTCATATCTCCTTCTGATTGTTCCCTTCCTTGTTCCAAGTACTGCACCTGAAAGTCTCCTCTTCCATGACTCATTTCTTCCCTCTCTTCGTCAGATCCACTTTCATTTCCTACCTGTTTACCATCCCTTAACGTTATTCTTCTTTCCATCGTCAATATTTAAATTTTTCATAATAATATCAATAAATTCCAATATTTTAATGATTATGTGCCAATTTTTTAATTGCCCCACGTTGGGCGCCAAATTATTATATATATTTATATATATATATATATATATATATATATATATATATATATATATATATATAATTATTTTATAGTTGCCCCACGTTTGGGTGACAAATTATAATATATAGAATCCTTTAATTGTAATTTACTAGCTTATATATGAATATAACGATATACAATTATTACTTGTCGACGTTTTCACAATTTGTGATTGTAGCGACACTCTTGTACACACACCTTTAGTAGTGTAAGTAACCCAATTTACTTTTAATGAAATTAACTGTCTCGACCCTTACTTCGTGGAATATGCTCATATTAGTGTTTTTAAATGAAACTCACGGTCTCCAGTTAATTCCACAGTATAATAAAAGTTATTGAAAATTCTAAAAAATTGACAATTGTTTCGATAAATTAATATCATCGTCAGAATGACAGAAGTTAGGTTCCGTTTGATGCCTACCTGATGTTTAGTAGCTAGGTTACTTCTTGGTCTAGCCAAAAATAACTACTAAACATCAGGTAGGCATCAAATGAAATGTAACTTCTGTCATTCTGACGATGATATTAATTTATCGAAACAATTGTCAATTTTTTAGAATTTTCAATAACTTTTATTATATTGTGGAATTAACTAGAGACCGTGAGTTTCATTTAAAAACACTAATTTACTTTTGACAGTAGTTGTCAAACAATGTCCGGCCAAGATAAATATTAATTTCTGGATTTAGAAAGATAAATTAATTCACAATATACCTAATCACTCTAATCTCAGGGTGGGATCAAACAAATTTTAAATAATAATAATTCAAATTTTGTAATGTCCAAATATTATTCCAATCAAATATATTTTTATATACAGCATTCATAACATCAATTTTAAAAACCATTGAACAAATTCCTTGCTCGAAAATATTATTCATTAGGTAACTAATTGGAGCTGATATTTCTTTAGAAACAGACTTCAAGATTTCTGCTGATATACCATCTTTCCTTGTTGTTTTTTTGTTTCCTAATAGTTGTATTATATCCATAACCTCGTTTTCATTCGTAGGGTATAATGAAAATGAGTGATTAATACTAGGCCCTTCATCAACGATTTTAGAAGATTAATTCGCTATGTAGAACTGTACCAACATTTGTGATGTATAAACGAAATATAAAATATTTAGTGCTGTGCTCACATATCCCTTTGCACTTAACGAAAATGTTATCCAAGCAGTTCCTCCTTCATTAGGATTGGGTCGTTTTACATCATTCATATTGCTGTTGTAATTGTATTCACTTAAAAGATTCATGTAGTCATTGGCATTATCATCTTCTTCCAGCAAATCAATATTAATATCTCCCACAAGTATGTGATAGTTATAGTTACTACCAGTACTAGTAGATATATACTGTCAATGCTGAAGATTATTATTGAAGATGTTTGTGTTAGATAAGGGTGAACGATAAATGGAAATAATTGAAATATTTCTGGCATTAATTCTACCTTCACTTTCAATTACTCTGAATTTTCCAATATTACTTACTTTAGAAGTAAATATAAAAATAAGTTGGACCTAATAAAAAACTACCACTCCATCACTTATATTAAAATGTCCGTCATTGTTATACATTTCATAACCATCAATAAATTCAAGGCAGCTATTTGAAATGTATCCGTAATTACTACGGCTCTAAATTTATTTTTTAATTGATCTATATATACGTTAAGCTGATCAAAATTTTTGTTAATGCTACGAATGTTCTGATGAAATATACTGAACATCATCTTCTCTTTCTCATAACTCAAATTATATCAATTAATTGTGTCAATATTGTGTGCCCTTATTGGTTGGTACATATTTTCTCTGATATAAGGATCCATATAATATAACTAACAGTAATGCGACATTAACAATAGACTACAGTTAAAATTAGTTATTAAAAGGAGAAAAAGAATAAAAACCAATTGGAACAGAATCAAAACAAATGATGTAAAACAAATGAATCATGTGGATGATAAAATGAGCGCAAAGTCTTATGTAATTGAATTTTGAATTAAAATGTAAAAATTACTGAATACAATTAAACACTAAACATTTCTAAACACTATAAAATTTATCTTGAGCTAGAGCCTATTCTGCTTTTATTTCACCGCAGATGTATGAAAATATTGGGTTTTTCGTTGTAAAAATTTCTTCTCGTTTGGTTTTGTTATAGATGCTACTTGTGTTAGCTACTCGTGGTGCACTAGTACTTCTATTAGTTTTCGAATCAGTCTCAACCAAGTCTTCAATTCTGTAAGGAGTGTTATCAACGCGAAGAATTTTACCTTTAATGTAGCACCCCTCTATTGTATTCTTTTGCTACTTTATGAAAATAATAATCAACGAATCGTAATTAGTCAATTGACTTTAGTAATACAATACTTCATATACCTCACAACGTTTCGTAATCAATAAAAGAGTGAGCAGAAGTGATTGTTGAAGATACATGTGTCTCTGAAATGGTAATTTCTCTAATATTTTCATTCGTGCGATAAAAGTTAATCAATAATAAATATAATTCAAATTAAAAACAAAAAGTTTCAAGCAGAACGAAATCACAGGGTATTAAACGAAAACAAGGTAGCCATAAACGTGCCATGTGCATTTTCTGAAGCAAAAGTTCATTCCATTTTCAAACAAAAGTCGTTACATTTCTAAACCTAATAATCCACCTGCTAAAACAAAAAGTTGCTTAAAAGTTTAATTGAACTCGGCAAGATCTAAGCTAGAAGCTCTGTTCAATTCATGTAGTAATTTCGCTCAATTAGACCTCGATCTCACTGTGAGATGCAGTTAACCCTGATTGTCATGGTGCAGACATGCTCCCGAGAGAGAGAACGGCATATGTCGAAGATACACGACAATTGTCTGGTACAGAGACAGAGCAGTCCTATAACTGTAGTAGTAGAGATCATCATTTAATAAGTTTCACTGGAAATTATACTAGTTATTTCTGGGAGCAATCAGCAAAGATTACTGTCTTTTGAAATTGAGATATTGAATTATGAAACTTTCCATAAACATTTCAGGTAGTTATCAATTAAAAAATTCATTGTATGGGATAAATGAAACACCTGGCCGCTCTCTTTTTTCTAATTCCAGCAATTATTTGTTAACATAATTATTATACATATCATTTATATCAAAGTTAGATCCAAACTCAACGATTATAGTTATGGAATCATTTATATTATGTATTAGTTGGTGAACATAAACTATTATTGTAGTCGTAAATCTAACTTAAATACTATTAAAATTTGCTTGCACTATATAAAACACACATTGATCTTCCAAAATTTCCCAAAGAAAACGATATTGCTCTATGATGACAGTCATTTACGTTAGATGAACTATTTTATTAAAAATAAACTCAATCTTCCATTATAAATAATGTTGGCATACTCTATTCCATATTAAATTTTCGATGGGAGACGATTTATGAAACACTTCAATTCAAGGATGAGTTGATTGAACTTGCTCTTGTGCTGTCATAACCACTGGAATATCTGACGAATTATCTTGTCTCCTTTCCTGTTATTTGAGGGTGTCAAAAATCGTTTTTCATCACACAAAAACATGTTTCAGGGTAAATGCGTTTCTTTAGAATTAAGCCGAGACATCTATTTTAGTAAAAAACCTTGAAGATTTTGGATTAAAAGGTCTTAGTCAATAAATCTCTCTTATATCGGTGTTTTTGATGTTGGATGAAACACAACAAATTAATACTGTTACGAAATGCACACTGGTGTAGTTTCTGAATCCGACCCAGTCTAAGCCATGTATGAAAGTTAAAATTTTAGCGAATGCGCAGGGATTTCTTCGAACTGTTTACCATTATTTTATGTGACTATTCTTATCTAGACATTTCCAGTGATATACATTGTTTTTGTGGCCAGTCTTATCTAGACAATTCCGGGGAGGCGATTTTTTTGTGAGCCACAACCTAGAAAGGGCACTCAATATATAAGAGAGACTATACATACCAACAAGTTAGTTTATAATTTGATCTCGTGAGATAAACAGTGGAAAAGTAAATACATAAATTGAGTCTTAGTAGTGAAGTGTTTATATAAATCAGTGTAAGTGAATATAGTGTATAGTTGAGTGAATAAATAACTTGAGTGGGTGTTTAAATTTATCCCATCCGTTGTAATAAAAACTTTTAAATAAATTAGAAAAACATTACATTGGTGTCAGGTGTGGAGTAATATAAATGAATCTGTACGTAAAAATGGTGAAGAGTCTATGTGACCTGAAAGTGAGGGAAATAAGAGCAGAATTGGAAAATCGCTAGTTGGAAACGTTCGGGAGAAAAAGTGATTTAGTTGAAAGACTCAAAATGGCACTGGAAAGTGACGGTTGAATCCAGAAACATTTTTTCTACAACTGCTATGAAAAGTAGCGTATTTCTCAGAGCTTACTTAATTTCAAGACCATATATTGCTCACACTGTGAGAAATATCATTTCTCACGGCACTTTGCACACACTACATACATGTATATGGAGAATCCAGTTGGGGATACTCGATGCCCTGCCAATTTTAGAAAATTATACTCGATGCCCAGCCGTTTTCGGTGGTTGGTCCTCGATGCTAAGACTTTTTCTACAAAACTGTTTACTTGTATTATTTAAATTTGTGCAGTTGTAGAAAAAGTATAGTGTACAACATGTGGGAAAAGTACTTTTCTCACTCGTGTTTTTGCGGCACTCGCCCTTGGCTCGTGCCACAAACTTCCACATTTGTTGGAAAATTTGAACTTTTCCCACTTGTTGCACAATATACTAATATTCACTGACGAGGCTTCCACCTTAATCTCGTCAATTTCTGATATAAAGAACGATATATCAACGATGTAGAATAATCTTTCTGCTAACATGGACGAGATGATTTCAATTATTATGGAGAACGATATTTCTGCTATGAAGTACGACATTTCTACCGATATCTTATCATTGAAAAATGACAACGCTGCTGACGTCAAAAATAAAATTTCGTCTCTAAAATCGGATTTTGAGGATAAGATGACAACGATGAAAGAGAAATTAAAAAATAATATCAGACATAGACAATAGACGAAAAAATCAAGGAGTTAGAGAGAAATATGGCATATTTAAGAACACAAGACATGCGAGCAGAAGAAAAGAAGATTGAACATATAAATCCCTGCAAGTTAGAAACACAACCCAAGACAGATGATTTGGCAGTTCTACCCGAGTCAAGGCCCCAACGTTCGATGGAAAAATGTCGTGGACCAACTATGTAAAACAGTTTGAAGCAGCCGCTAGAGTGAATAATTGATCCGACAGAGAAGAGGCGGTAAACTTAACTATCGCGCTTCGGGAAGACGCCTTATATATACTTCAGACGATACCTCTGGAAGAAACGGATGACTTCTAGCAGCTGAAGAAGAGGTTGGACATGCGATATGGTCACGAACATCTAGAACGTTTGTACCAATCCCAGCTGAAGAACCGACGGCAAAAACGCAATGAATCCCTTCAAGAATATGAAGTCGATATTTGCCGACTAGTTCGATTTGCTTATCCATCCGCACCAGACAGCATGCGATGGCCTCGATATGCAGAGGACGCTTCATTTAGCTCATCCCAAAACATTGGTTGATGCATTAACTGCTGCTCTTGAATATGAAGCAGCCACGAAGGCTTCGGAATATAAGAAAATCAGAACCATCCAAGGAGAAAGTGACGAGGACATGCTTGACCAGATCGTCAGTTTGATGAAAAGTATGATGGACAAGAAGCCGAGAAAGATCAGATGCTGAAATTGTGGCGAGCTAGGGCATGTACGCAGTTCGTGTAAGCGCCCCAGGACTCCTGCAAACCAAGAACCTCAGCCACAGGAAAACTAGAACGGATCGGCTACGATGGGACAGCACCGACCCATGATCGTTCCAAAAACCCTCTCATACTGATAGCTTCTCTTAGATGTCGCAACGACAGTGTATATGGGGATGGCGAAGTGAATAGCAAAAGATATAATCTGCTGGTAGACACTGGAGCAACTAGAACCATTATACGACCAGAGATAATAAACTCCAAGAAGAAGCTTTTACCAACGAGACTGCGACTGCGGACCGCCACAGGTGAGAGTGTCAATATTCCCGGGGAGACACAAATCCAATTGGAAGTTGATGCAGAAATGTTCACGCATTCGGTAATCGTAACTGACATTGAAGAAGACGTGATTCTGGAAATGGACGTAATGAATCTACATGGTTTCCAGCTGGTCTTTAGAAACGGAACCATCAAAGTGGGTTCCGAGGAGGTATTCCTCCATAAATATGAAGGCAGCACGGTGTTGGCAGCTTTACAGGTACCGTTCTACCTGCACGAAGCGAAACCATGATAGTAACGCGGCCACTGATACTTCCAATGCCAGATTGGAAGAGATGTTATCATTATTGGGTCAATCCTTGAATCAAGCTGAGAAAAGGATAATAAGAAGACTTTTCTTGCAGTATCGAGATCTATTCATACCAAAAGGAGGGAAGACTGGTAGAATATCAGCCGGTAAACACAAAATCGATAGGTGATCAATGCGAAGACTACCACAAGCGAAGAGAGAGGAGAATGAAAGAATAATTCTAGAGATGGTAGAAGAAGTAATAGAACAATCTACTAGTCCATGGATGTTTGCAGTATTGCTCGTCATGGAAAAGGATGGAACTACGAGATTCTGCGTGGACTATCGCCAGCTAAACAACGTGACGGCTGGCAGCAAACTGTTTTCCACCTTGGACCTGAAGTCTGGTTATTGATAATAGAAATGGACCCAAAAGACAAAGAGAAGACTGGTTTTACAAGCGGATATGGATTATGGCAATTCAGCGTCATGCCATTCGGGTTCTGTAATACGCCCGCGACATTTGAAAGACTCGTGGAAAATATTATTGATTTAAATGAAACTCAATGTTTCTAGCTAATTCCACAATATAATGAAAAATGTGGAATTAGCTAGAAACATTGAGTTTCATTTGAAACACTAATATGAGTTGATTCCACGAAGTAAGGGTCGAGACAGTTAATTTCATGGAAAATATCTTGAGAGGGTTATCTAGCAAGACAGGCCTGCCATGCCTGGTCTATTTGGACGAGATAGTACTACTGGGGAAGACATTTGACGAACATTTGAAGAATTTGGAAGATGTATTCAAACGACTCCAAGCTGCCCTGCTCATGTTAAACCCGAAGAAGTGTCAGCTATTTCATAACCGGGTCAACTATCTAGGTCATATAGTGAGCAATGAAGGAGGGGCGGTGGATCCAGAGAAAATTGCTTCCATTCGGCAATGGCCGTAACCAACAGACAAACATCAAATTTGGAGCTTCCTTGGACTTGGCACATACTATAAAAGATATATAAGGAAGTTTGGATATATTGCCAAGCCCCTAACTCGATTCACAGAAGAAACAAGAGCTTTCCAACTAAAGTAGTCATGGAAGAGTGGTCAGCCTCCAGGATCCGAGAAGATCAAGATAATCATCCTCACCTAGAGAAGATAGAAAAGAGTCCTTGAAATGGATTATGATTCCGAGATAAGAGAACCAATAGTTATCCCGAGAACGAGAGTAGCCGAGGTGCTGAGAAAGTTACACGACGGTCCATCGGGAGGTCATCTGGGAGTGTATAAAACTCTTCAGCAAGTCCGTGATTGGTTTTATTTGATGAACAGCTCCGACAATGTGAAGGACTGGTGTAAGAAATGTATGACTTGTGCTACAAGCAATGTACCACACCGCAAGAGAAAGGCTCTCATAAAACAATATAATGTTGGAATCCCTATCGAAAGGATTGTTTCAGACATCGCTGGATTATTTTCAACGACAGAAAATGGTGGTAAATACATCTTGGTTGTAATGGAATATTTTACAAAGTGGGTGGAAATTTACGCTATTCCAAATCAAGAGGCCACAACTGTCGCCGATGTATTGGTGAAAGAATTTATTAGCCGATAAGAAGTGCCTTTGGAAGTACACAGAGATCAAGGAAGAAATATCGAGAGCCAGGTATTCCAGGAAATTTGTGACATGCTGAGAATGAAGAAGGTCGAAAGAATGAAAAGGGCCATTGGAAAATACTTGTCCAAAGTATCTTACCCTATTTGCGTTGGCTAATCGATCGGCTATAAATAAGTCCACGGTTAAACATTTTATAAAATTCAGTTTTACGATTTTGTTTCTACTAGAAATTGCATAGATATAGTTATTCATTAGTAATTTTAATATCGTTCAAATTTAGCTCTCACACATTTAGTTGGTTTTTTTAATTATCTATGATTTATAGAAATAGTTTTAATATAAAAAATATTACACCACTCCTGACGTTTCTCTTGGTACTCAAATCTATGCTAATTTGAAAAATATACTTTTTCTTAATCTTAGAAAATTATTTGGAAACTTTTTCACCCATTGTTAAAGACAATCAGATGTCTTGATTTTGACAGTTTACCATGACGACAACCTAAATGCTCAAAAAATTACGTGACCTAGCTGCAAAATTAGTGATAATTTCCCTGGCTTAACAGCTGTTTCGTGCAGAAGCTAGAATAAAAGAAGTGTAGATTATTTTATACAAATATTTATTTCCATTATAAAAATAAGTGCATTTTATTTATTGTTGACATCAATTACATTACCCGACATGATTTTTCCAACACATTTGCAAAGTAGCTTTTAATATTGTAATGTTTTTCTTATTTATTTAAACAGTAAACGGGTGGGATAAACTATAAACACATAGTATGGCTACTTACGAATTTATTTAAACACTAAACTACTCACTAACACTTAATCCATAAACACTTAACTATTCTAACTATTCACTCACATTTAATTTATATACACACAAACTTAATTATTAATTTATATCAACACTTCACTGTTCGCTATTTCGGTGTATTTTTGTTTGTTTCACGACATCACTTTATAAACTAACTTTCTCTAGCTGGTCGGTCCTTTATATATTAGTTCCTTTTTTACTAGATAATTCTAGATTGCAACTTACACAAAAACAATTGGCTCCCTGGCATTTTATAGATAAGACTGGTCACAAAAACAATGTCTAGATAAGATAGTCACAATCGTAAACAGTTCTAAGAAATCCCTGCGCATCCGCCAGAATTTTAACTCCGTTAACATAAGGTTACAGGACCGTACTTAGTATCTACATCGGTGTGCGAGTTCGTAACATTCCCCCTCCTTAAATGGAAGTTCCTTCTGGAACGGTTGTGTAGCCGAGACTGGATGTTTGAATCGGCAACTGAACCCATGTCTGAACTTTCCGGTCGTATGGAAATAGCAGACCACCGTCTTCAACGGCTACCAATAACGACAGATATAGCTGCTAATTAATATGTGGACACCGGTATCTTGTAAGATCACTTCTACCATGTTCCTGATGACACGCCAATCCAACTGGGTACTCGCTATCTTAGGCATAGCCAGTTTCTTTACGCTGGACTCCAACACATGGTCTCGGAGCTTTCGAAGTGCTTCCCATACATCGCGGTAGGTAGATCGATCTTGAAATTCATTTTTAGTTACCACGTAGAAGACGTACCGCGAATTGTATTTCATTCTCGTACCGACTTATCATTCTGTCGCTGGCAACTTGAAGATTTGTACGAGCTAATTCATGAATATCGTCCAGCCTTCAGTTGGATCACGTAGTCTTCTCCTGCTAGATCTTCTCCAGGCCGACAGCCAAATTCCAGGTCACAAGAAAGTCTAATTTCACGTCCAAACAGGATTTTCACAGGTGTTTCACCCGTGGACTCATTGACGGCAGATCGATAAGCCAATGCGAATAGGGAAAGATACTGGTCCCAATCTCTCTGATAGCTGGAAACTACTTTGGACAGGTATTTCCCAATAGTCCTGTTAATTCTCTCGACCATTTCATCTGACTGTGGATGTAATGCTGTTGTCCTGGTCTTCTTAATTACCTGCTTGTCGCAAATCTCCTGGAATAGATTGCTTCCGAAATTTCTTCCCTGGTCGCTGTGGACTTCCAAGGGCACTCCATATCGGCTGATAAATTCGTGCACCAATACATCCGCGACAGTTGTGGCGTCTTGGTTCGGGATAGTGTAAATTTGCACCCACATTGTGAAATAATCCATTACAACCAGTATGTATTTGCCACCATTTTCTGTCGTCGGAAATGGTCCAGCGATATCTAAAGCAATCCTTTCGAAAGGGCTTCCAACATTATACTGTTTCATGGGTGCCTTTCTCCTGCGATGTGATCCAATACTCGTAGCACAAGTCGTACATTTCTTACACCAGTTCTTCACATCATCGGAGCTGTTCATCCAATAAAACCTCTCGCGGATTCGCTGGAGGCTTTTTTTCATTCCCAGATGACCTCCCGATGGACTGTCCTGTAACTTCTTCAGTACTTCAGCTACTCTTCTTCTCGGGATAACTAGCTGTCTCCTCGTCTCGGAACCATCATCGTTTCCAAGGACTCTTTTCAACAGCCCTTCTTCCAGGACAAGGGAGTCCCACTGAGCCCAATATGTATTGAGTGTCAGTAAAAATATTGACACCTCTTGCCATGTAGGTCGCCGATTTTCTTCCTTCCATTGCCGGATCATCTTCAGGCGAGGATCATTCTCCTAATCTTCTTTGATTCTGGTGGGTGACCATTCCTCGTTGACTACTGTAATTCTTGAATCTGCAACTTTTTTAGATTTTGACTCGTTGCATTGAGAATAGTCTCCAGGGCATGACCGTCTAGGCACAGTTGGCTTTTCTGTTATTCACATCATCTGGATGTTCACCCGTGTCTGATTTCCCCTGTGACTGGAGTTCTTGGGTTGCAGGAGTCTTGAGGCGCTTAGACGGACTGCATACGTGCTCTAGCTCGCCACACTTCTGCATTTGATCTTCTTCAGCTTCTTGTCTGCCATATCTTTCAACAAGTTGACGATCTGGTCAAGTTTTTCATCGTTATCTTCTTCCTGCATGGTCCTATATTTTTTGTACCGTGAGCCTTTCGTGGCTGCTTTGCATTTAAGGGATTATTGGTTTGCAGGAGTCGTAGGACGCTTACACGAACGGTGTACATGCTCTAGCTCATCACAATTACTGCACCTGACCTTCTTCGGCTTCTTGTCTACCATACCTTTCAACAAGTTGACGATCTGGTCAAATCTGTCGTCGTCACCTTCTTCCTGTATGGTCCTACCTTTGTTGTAACCTGAAGCCTTCGTTGCTGATTCATATTCAAGAGCAGTTGTCAATGCGTCAACTAATGTTTTGAGATGGGCTAAACAAAGCGTCCTCTGCATATCGGGGTCACGTAAGCCATCAATATCATCTGTCTTGGGTTGTGTTTCTGGCTTGCAAATCTCGATCTTCTTTTCTTCTGCTGAAGTGTCTTGTATTCTTAAATCGGCAATCTTTGTCTCTAACTTCTTGATTTTCTCGTCCATCTGATTTTCCATCGTTGTCACCTTATTCTCCATGTCTGATTTTATTTTCTCGTTTATCGTTGTCATCTTATTCTCAATATCCGATTTTAGAGACGAAATTTTATTCTCGACTTCAGCAGCAATGTAATTTTTCAATTATAAGATATCTGCAGAAATATCATTCTTCATAGCAGAAATCTTCTCGTCCATATTAGTAGAAACCTTATCCATGTTAGCAGAAATATCGGTTTTCACATTAGTTGAAATCTTTTCTTCCAATGCAGAAATCTTCTCGTACATGTTAGCAGAAATTGACAAGATTAAGGTGGAAGCCTCGTCAATGAATAAAAATGTTTCTAGGTCCAAGCCGTCCAAGTATTTCTACTAATGCCTTTAACTCATTCACTTTAAAGTCACTTAGTCTCTTGGCCATTTTTACGTAGATATTTATTTATATTAGCCCCCTTCTGACACCAATGTAATGTTTTTCTTATTTATTTAAAGAGTAAACGGGTGGGATAAACTTTAAATACACGGTATGGTTACTTACGAATTTATTTAAACACTAAACTACTCACTAACACTCAATTTATATACACACAAACTTAATTATTAATTTATATCAACACTCCACTGTTCGCTATTTCGGTGTATTCTTGTTTATTTCACGACGTCGCTTTATAAATTAGCTTTCTGTCGCTGGTGGGTCCTTTATATATTAGTGCCTTTTTTACTTGATAACTCTAGATTGCAGCTTACACAAAAACAATTGGCTCTCTGGCATTTTCTAGATAAGACTGGCCATAAAAACAATGTCTAGATAAGATTGTCACAATCGTAAACAGTTCCAAGAAATCCCTGCGCATCCGCTAGAATTTTAACTCCGTTGACATAAGGTTACAGGACCGTACTTAGTATCTACTTCGGTGTGCGAGTTCATAACAATATGTATATAATAACACTACCAAAACTGCCATCTACTGGACTGATTTGATTTACAACTATTTTCAAAATTATGCGTTGATTTTGGTGCGCAGTATATTTTCCATGTACTACGAAAATAGTTTGAATCATGTTCACATGAAAATTTATTATACAGTTTTCAAGTTTCTCTACCGCCTTCCATTTTGTTTTATTTGACAATACATCCTGAATGATTCTCAAAATTGAAGTGCTGTTTTAAAATTTCAGAGCGGTGCAATAAACTGTTTGCAATGCAATTTCCATACACAATACCTACCTTGGTCGAAACATTACTTAACAATACCTGGTGTTATTTAAATTTTTCAATCGATAAATCACTGTTAACAAAGGTAAACGTTATATTGGTCAACAAATTATGTATCCAGTTGGACCGCATTAATGTTGTTTACAGTTGTTGTAGATGCAAATTCGGGTAAATAGTTGATTAGTTAAAAACTACGCAGTCAACATTACAATACCGATAGGAATTATCAGATTTGGTTAGTAGGAACGATAAATATCTGAATTCCGAAATATTCGATTTTGCCCTAATCAAAATCTACATCTAAATTCAATTGTTGAATGTGTAAAATATGTATTTATGGGAGCCATAGTTCAATTGACAATTGGTTTTAGGGATTTACGGTTGTTTAATTCGTGTCAATTATAACGTTTTGTTAGTTAACTGTATTCACAAATATTCAATGGGCTATTTACTATATTGGAAATATTATGTTTCGAACTATTGTTAATCTTAAATTTGAATACCAGAAAATTATTTTCTACCAGTAGTTTTATGTCAAACGTTTTTTCTTCTTCTTGAACTCCGACGTAAATATAAGGTTATCGATCCTTAGTTACATGATCTAAAACGTTCAATGATTAGCTACGTTGCTGTTGACCTCTCAAAGTCGCAAATTTTTAGGCTATTTGCATTATTTCTTGAAGTACGAACTATTCTCCATGTTTGTCCATAATTTTCTTCATTGGTAGATGATTGACTGATATTAAAAAAAAGTAGAATAAAAAGTCTTAACACGTAAACTGAATTTAACTTTCATTCTTCATAAAATTCAATATAAAAGTGCTTGGTTCCTATTGAAGGACACAGAATTTATTGAAGGTCGTAGTTAGTGCTGAGAAGTCCAACACCGCAGAAGTTGCATAGCAAAATGGAATCAATGAGTAAGGTGCAGATTGGTCAACTCGAAGAGGCAAAACTAATTGGAGGACTCGGAAGTACAGGATAGAGATACTGTTGAGATCAGTCAAAAAGGTGATTATTAGTAAGCTAAACCCACCAGAACCCTTAGCTAATAATGCCTCCGCTAATGATTGACGAAATATAAGTCAGAACAGTAGACAAATTGACGATTCAGCTGGATACATATGAGAAGTTTTTGCAGACAAAGACTGAAGGAGAAAGTAGTAGTCAGGAAGTTTTATATGCAAGCAGGAAAGACAAAGCAACAAACAAGATTTGGATTTGCAATTATGCATATGCCAAACATGCATATTTCCAAATGCAGATGGGCTTATTTTGAGAGTTTCTAGAGCCTTACTAAGCTGCCGTGGTAAAATGTCTGTTGTGGATAGGATTAT
Source organism: Galeruca laticollis (assembly GCA_963921935.1). Taxonomy (NCBI): domain Eukaryota; kingdom Metazoa; phylum Arthropoda; class Insecta; order Coleoptera; family Chrysomelidae; genus Galeruca; species Galeruca laticollis. Next base: position 86,071,321 of record OY998178.1, on the reverse strand, counting down.
TGGTAGTATAATAACTTGGTCTACTTTCCACTGCTCTTTAATATTTCTACTGAGCAAGGTTGTTATATTTCCAAAGTTTTAGGTTGATTATGCTTTCAACGCTGTTATCGTTCACAACTGCGAAGTCTATAATCCATACCTGTTTCTCTCTCAGGCTCCACAGAATCACATCAAACCTGTTTGCGCCATTTGTCCGATCAGTATATATTGTATATATTGTATGAATTGTATATATTGTATATATTGTATATATTGTATATATTGTATATATTGTATATATTGTATATATTGTATATATTGTATATATTGTATATATTGTATATATTGTATATATTCCCACTAAACAAGAAACATAACAAGTCTTTTTGTGATGTTCTTTTTAGAGACTTTTCGTGATGTTTATTTAAAACGTTGATAAGAAATCTCCTAGATGTCTTAATTTTATTACCAACTCTATTAACATCCATGTCATGTAAATAAAACATATTTTTGATGTGCACAGTAATACTTGAAATCGTAGTTACATACACATCCTATGAACTTCTTTTTAGTAACTTCCTATAGGAAACATTCATACGGTGTTAATTTGTATACTTCTCACTAATGTCACATACAGAACGTTACTGTAATATTACAAATTAACATGTTTCTAAGATGATCACATGTTGCAGTTACTTTTAGATCTTTCGAAATAATTTTTATTAACATCGTACTTATTACGTCTGTACGACGTTAGTTCATAAAACTCTCAGTAATATCTCATATTAAACATCACAGCAACATAAAAAAGAAGAAAACAGAAGAGGAACTGATGAACGAAACATACAGTAGTTATCTGTGGAAACAAAAATGACAAGCATGAAATGGCGGATGGTTTTCAGTTATGTGTTATAGTTATATTTTATTTGCAGGAAGCACATATTTTGCAAGTAGCACTTGAATGAAGTGGTCTTCGTTTTCGTTAGTTCCTACTAAGCTACAGTTTCTATACTTAGTTATAATGGATGAACAACAATTGTTATCGGTAAGTACCTATTCCAAAATCATAATTATTAAAACTTAATACTCATTCAATACTTTAATCGGCTATTATACATTGAAATTCCATGTGGCGGAATTGTACACTAACATTATATTACAAAATAAGGGTTTTTTCAATTTTTAAAATATTTTAGTTACCTAGTAAGTATATTTTGAAAACGATTCACAATATTTCAAATCCTAGATATGCATTATACCCTACAAAAAACTTGATATTGCAATAGGGAAGATATTATTATTATTAATAAAACATGCTCATATATGCGCAGATATTTAAATCTAGAAGAAAACATTTTCAATGTTCAAGATGTTTCAGAAGCTACTTATACAAATAAAATAAAAAACAAATAGTTGGTAATTATGTAATGAAAGGGGAGTAATTATTTCAGATAGTCTGATACAAACATTGTATTGAACAGTACAAAAAATATTGAACCAAGTATCTCTAGTTTTAGCTTTTTTAGTAGTAGTCTTAGCCTTCAATATAGTTTTGCAGGTTTAGAAAATTTTAACATTATTACTAACAATTCTTGTGAACAATTAGAGACTGTTTAAGACTTTAAAAACAGAAATTCCTGTTAAAAAGCTCATTACCATTTGAAAATTCACTGAACACAATAAATAAGCTGTATTTGTCCCTTACAATGGTACCTATATTAATTTAGTTGAAGAATATGTAACTTATGATACTGAATGCTCCAGTCAACAAACAGCATTCAATTATTTATTATTGAAGAAACACAGCTATTGGATACTCAATTGGATACAATTAATTATAAACTCATTTAACTTGATAATGTGTTCATATCTCTTCTTCATAAGTAGTTTTTTTTGTATACAGTGTATTATTAATGCTTAGTTTTTATTAAGTTACAATTCCATGATGTTAATATACAATTTGTTCCAAGGTGAAAATAACAAGATGAGAATAGTATATTATTTTATACAGAAAAGAAGTATGAATTTTCATAGCACACCTGAATTTACCTGCCAAATGGAGTGAGGCATGGAATAGAAGGTAAATCATGAAAAGTCACTTCTTGAAATAAAATATGTTATTATTCCTTTGAAGAACCCCGCATGTATCTTATGGAGAATGGGTTTTATTAGCTGTTGTTCAGAACACCTTCAAATATTTCACAGATAAGGATTTTTAAGTGTACGTTATGGAATGGTTGAGGCACTCGAAAAAAGTAACCGTAAGTAAACGATAGATTTTTCTTCAATCAGATTGGATTCCTGTTGATGTAACGTAATGTTCCATTAAATCTTTATGGTGTAAAATTTTTATTAGTTTTAATATAATTAAAAAACTATTCTAATAAATTTTCTGTAAACTAGCTGTAATGTATGTGTATCCGTTAAACTTTATTAATCAGTTTCAAAGTATGTTACGTTATGGTAACTACGGATTAATATACCCTTTTTTATTTCTTGCTTTAACTGAATGTGTTCATTAGTTTCCACTTTCCAGACTTGTTATGTAAGAACGACTGTAGGCCACATCTCAGAAAAGAATCATGGTACAACTTTCAAAAAAACTACCTTTAGGTAAGGGGTCCTGAAAAATTGCTGGAAAATATTTTGCAGTCTCTAAAATATCCGCTAGGGGTGGAATGAACACTCGAAAACATAATACTCCAAAAAAACATACTAAAGGTGTCTTAAAAATACAATTTTTGAAATCTTGATGAGAATATGAATAAATTTAATTAAGGAGATTTTTTGCCATTATTCTTCAAATAATGGGTGGGGAAGGTTCAAACTTATGAACAAATGTATAACTTTCTCGTTTTTTAACCGATAATAATGATTTTAGCTGCATTTAAAAGTTTTTCTGTTTAATAAGATTGATAACAAAATTAGATAAATTTGTATCCACTCGGAAATTTCAAATGTAAATTGAAGCATTTTTTTATATTTGATATTGTAAATCTTATATCTTGGAATAGATTCCTATTTTTTAACCCCTTTTCATCAGAATTTAAAAAATGCCTCATTACATTTGAAATTACCGAGAAAAATGGGAAAATTGTGGACTTTTTCACAAAGCGTTGACCAAATTGTCCCATTTTGTTATTTTTGTTAAGCATTTCTTATTAAAAAGGAAAAACTCTTTCAAATGAAGCCAAAAACATGGATGTCGATTAAAAAAAAGTGTTGCGACATTTGTTGTTTGGGTTGAACCTCCCCCACCCCTTACTTGAAGAATACAGATAAAATGTCCCTAACAACATTTTTTGATAATCTCAACAATATATCAAACATTGTATTTCTAGGATACGTTTAGTATGTCTTTTTTGGAGATAATCACAGTATTATGTTTTTAAGTGTTCATTCCACCCCATAGGAGATATTTTAGGAACTCAAAAATATTTTCCAGCAATTTTTCAGGGTCATTTTCCTGAAGGTATTTTTTTAAAGTTGTACTATGCCTATTTTTTGAAATATGGCCGACAGCCGACGTTCTTAGTTGTTCACCCTATATTTGCTGATTAGGCACAGAAACATCTATAGGATGTCATCCAGGTATATTATTTAGAGGTTTATGTAATGTCCATACAACATCTACGAGGATACACTGTATTGTTTTTGAAATGTCGCATTTAGATCATTGATAAGATGTTATTTTTTAGACATTGCATTAACATCTATAGTATGTACAAAAAGTACGAGGAGTAATAAACTCTAATTAAGTATGCAAAACCTTTACAGGGAGCACCATGAAATTTTTGATGAATCTCTTACTTTAAATTACATTTCTTCCGTAAATCTAAAAACCAGGTAGATCGACCCCGTATTTGTTTCAGTTGTAGCAAAGTTTAGGGTTCATTTATTGTTAAAGGATTAGCAGATAAGCAATAACGCTATGCAGTGGTGTGTATTTTGGGAAAAAAATACGTTTTAAATTATAATATAATAAAAAATTAAAAGAAATAATTATTGGAATACATTTATTACTTACATTTTATTCTATATTCGACTCGGAAGAAGAAGAATCGTTGTTGACATTAATAATAATAGGGTCGATTAAATCATCACAAATATTGTCAATTTTCCACATATTTGCCTCTACTTTGATAACATGCTCGATACAGTTTGTCCAATTTTCCTTACTCACATGACTTACAGCACTCTCAAACAATTTCACAACATCATTTATTTTAAAAGTAGTATTTTTTTTCCAACTTCCCCCTTTACCTGAGCCCATATTAATTCTATGGGATTAAGTTCACAATGATAAGGGGGAAGTCGAAGAACTGACATACCACGAGAAGAAGCCATTTCTTCTACAATGTAGGTTTTGTATTTATTCTTGTTCATTTTTGCAATTCTGTGAAGTTCTTTCCTTAGTGGATCTTTTGGAAACTTAATATTTTTCGAAATAAGCCACTCCAAAAGCTCTGCTTCACGCCAACGACTTGTGGGCAATGCTTCTCGTAACCGTGAATGGTAACTTGCGTTGTCCATAACAATAACAGCCCCTTTTGGAATCAGATCCAACATTTGAACAAACCATTCCTCGAAGACATCCCCATTCATATCTTCGTGATAGTCCCCCGTGCGTTTTGAAATAAAAGTTAATAATCCACCATCAACAAAATCTTCAGAACTTCCAACATGGACAATGATAAGTCTTTTTCCTTTTCCAGAGGGTGGCTGCAAACCTAACGACAAACCTTCCACGAATGCCTGCCTTCCGCTTTTAATGTTATCATCTTACCAAGATTTGGAAACTGTATATCCAGCATTTATCCATGTTTTGTCTAAGTAGAATATTTTCAAATTTTTTTCTCTGGCATGTCGAATGCTTCTTAAATAGTCTCTTCTCCAAAAAACTATTTCCGGTTTATCTATCAAGAGAGATTTTCTATTATGTTTTGTATATCTGAAACCCACATCTTTCAAAAGTTTGCATAATGTCATTCTGGAGAATTTTGGATAGTCCGTATCTTCTTGCACTGATGTCATAATTTTGTCAAGTGTTGGAATTTCCTTTCGTAAGTAAAATCCATGGACTTTACGCCTTATTCTTTGTTTTAATGACTCATCGATCTCAATTGGTTTTCGGCCTGAAGGAGTTTTCGGGGGTTGAAGAGTTCCATTCTTGCTTTCTTTTAGTAATCTATAAATTGTTGATATAGCAACACACAACATAGCAGCCGTTAATTCCACAATATCATCAACACTTGCACTTGGATCCTTGTTTTTCAATGATATATAACAATTCAATATCAGAGTTTTTTCATTCAAAGATAATGGACCTGTTTTTGGTCATTTAGATGGTCCTTGGCTTATCGACATTGTTTGGTACTTGCACAATTAACATTCAACAAATGTTTTAAATATATTCCAACTGTTTACAATATTATGACAACCATACAACTTCATACAACTTTACTCGAAGAACTAATACTAAGTACTGATTTAATGTACCCACTTTCTTCTAAAATAATATTCCCGATAATGTTTCTAAGAAAACTGGGTTGTTTGGAAAATCCCTCTCAATAATCGAATAATCTGTAAATAGGTGTAATCGTATTAAGCCGATTACAGTAGGCCACTTGCCATTTACAATTTCTGAGAAAAATTCCCCAAACACTACATATAGGAGTAATACAAATAAAAAATATTGTGAATAAACGGGAATATCCGAACTCTGCCACAAAATAAAATTTTACCTGTCTTGTATCAATTTGAGGATTACTGAAATGTTCGAACTGTGCCGCAACCATTTAGTTTAATCCTATTAGAGTCATTAGGGTTTATAATAGATAAAATCGGAGGCCCATAGAATTATGTATATTTCTGAAAGGTTTCAAAGATTTCTTGAATAAAATATTTTGGAGAAATCTTGATTGTTTTGATCGATATTTAGGGGATTAGGGGAAGGATGTTGATGCACTTACACTATTGCCTAAAAATCAGGAAGAAGTATTTAATAGTGTTCGTGAATTACAATTACGAACGAACCGAGAAGAGGAATTTATATTAACAGCAGACCAGGTATTTAAAATTATTGTGTTCTCCTGTTTTTCCAACCTTAATTTTTTATGTAATTCGGATTGTATTTTGATGGATGGGACTTTTAAATACTGTTCAACTTCTTTTTACCAAATGTTTACCATTCATGGTTTTAAAAACGGCTATTACGTACCTCTTGTTTTTTGTTTGCTGCCGGACAAATCAAGTCAAACATATTCAAATTTGTTTTTAATTTTAAGACAAAAATGTAAAGAAGTAGGCTTAAATTTTCAACCTAAAGAAGTCGTAGTAGATTTTGAACTAAGCATTCATAACGCTATATATGAATGTTTTGGCAGAGATCAAATTTTTTTTGGTTGTAAATTTCATCTCTGTCAAGCTTGGTTTCGTAAGATTCAGGAGTTTCATTTGGTACAAGAGTACAGACAGAAAGGTTCTGTAATTGGCGAATACTTAAAAGTACATTTCGGTATTATGTATCTTAGTCCTGAGGAAGTTGTAGAATTTTTTTATAATGAACTACATTTTTTACTTCCGAATGACGAAAGAGTTATAGAATTCCGAAATTATGTCAATAAAACATATATAACGCAAAATTCGATATTTCCACCACTTATTTGGGCAAATAATGCATCCTTTTTTAAGAGAACAACGAATTCATGTGAGAGTTTTCATTCGCATTTCGGTGCTTCTTTTTACAAAGCCCATCCAAACATTGTTCAATTTAAGTGTGTTATTGGATTTACAAACGGAGGTATATGCGAAAATTCGTTCGGCAAACCAAAGCCAGAAAAAAACCAAAAAAACTATTAATGTTAAAATTAATTTCATTAATGATCATTTGGATCAATATAGAGAAAATGTTATTTCTCGCTTTATGTTTGTGAAAACGGTTGCATGTAAAAATCTTCCACACGTTTAATTTTTTGTTTTTTTTATATGTTTATGTATATTGAATATATTTTATTGTAATGTAGATGTAATGTAGATGTAATTTTTTAGAAGTGGCAAATATACGTTGAAAATATATGTATGTTATTAATATTTTCTTATATTGAATTTGAGTACCTAAAGTTCAAGGTAAATTGTTAAATCGGATTAGGCTATTAGACCCCTACTGGTTTGGTAGTTAATCTCCAAAATTTTAAACACTGGCAGAGTTCGAACAACCCGTAATGACTACCTGCATTTTGTGGCAGAGTTCGGATACTCCGGAATAAACTGTGTTGCCTTTCTTTATCAAACTTACTTAAATTTATGTACCTCTATCACTTTTCTTTATTAAAATTAGTACATCCCGTTACCTCTGACCTAAATCGTATATTCTTTAGCATAGCTGCAACTCATTCGTTCAATACAAAATGTACCTTACGGTATACCCTCTTAAAATATATTTTGGTACGTCTATGAAATCTACTTAAATGAATGATTTATTACTCCTTGTCCTTTCTATATAGACTATACAATATGTTAAAAGGCATTTCAGAATGTTGTTTTTAGTTCGTTATAAAGATTCCTTTTGAGGAAGTTCTAGTAACATCACAGTAATGTAAAAAGGCAGCGCTTTAACATCGCTGAGAAGTTAATTTGAAACATCACAAATGTTAACAGCCACAAGCTGGGCATAAGCGGTTGTATAGATGTGCATGTGATGAAAACAAGAGGAAAAAAAGGAAGAACATTATCACAATGTGATGTTAACATAACTGTAATATTTATTTGCATAGTGGGTTGTATATATTGTATATACTGTGTAAATTGTATATATTGTATATATTGTATATATTGTATATATTGTATATATTGTATATATTGTATATATTGTATATATTGTATATATTGTATATATTGTATATATTGTATATATTGTATTTATTGTATATATTGTATATATTGTAGATACTGTATATATTTGTAATGGGCGTTTTCTAGGATGCTTGATGGTGAATATTTATTATTAATTTTTTCTGTTTCGGGGCCAGGGCATGGTGTACTATCTTTCCTTTTTCATCGTGGCGTTTCTTGTACTCGCATGCCGCGAGAGAGCCTTCACTTATATGTTGGGTGTTTTATTATATATTTGAGATAGTTCCTAGTTGGAACAACCTGATCTTGTATAGCAATCATGAACCCTCCGGATTCAGGAAAAAGGTGTCCTATTTTTCCCTACTGCAAAAATAGTATTCCATACTTTTCTCTGCCATGGTTCTCCTCTTTCTTGTACAGTTGTTCGGTGAATGTCACAGTTATTATTGAGGTTCAAGGGGGTGTATTCATCATTATGAGAGCATACTACATTGTGAAGCACAGAGGTTGTCAGTTTTTCCTAAAAATAAAACGTCATTGATTTAATTTGACGAATGTTTATGTTATGGAACTTCGCTATACCCAATCCTCCTTTTTTGTGGGGTATGGAAACTCTTCCCACAACACTCTTTGGGTGACAGCTTCTAAGCTTGGTCAGTTGAACTCTGATCCATCGGTCCATATCTTCCAGATCTGAATTGCTCCATTTCACAACTCCCATAGCATAAGTGATGACCGCTATGGCGTAAGGGTTGATACCTATAGTGGTTTTCTTGGCATTCAAAGATGTTTTAAATAAATTTTTCACTCGTTTCCGGAACTCGCTCCTCAGTTGTTGTTTAATCAGCGTATTCTGTATTATTTTGCTTTGGTTCATCCCCAGGTATTTCTATAGATCATCTGTTTTCATTGACGTTTTTGTTTCCTGATTTGCGGTTTCATATGTTAGATGTTGATTGAGTTTTCCTTTATGTATGCTTTGGATTTTACACTTATCCACCTCGAATCTCATCTTTACATCTTCGCAGAAATTTTTGAATACTTTTAGTTGGTACTGAAGTCCTGTCTTTGTTGCTGCGTACTGTTTGAGATCGTCCATGCTGTTGCGTAGGACCAGATCGTACAGATCAACGAATAATGAATAAAAACGATGTTTACGGTTTGAGTGACTGAGTTATGTTCCTATCTAAATGGGTACATGGTCTTTTATAAGGAAGGTAGAGGGAGAATTTCACCCCTCCCCTCGCATAATAAGCGGTAGCACATGCAGAGTAGATGGCTGATATTGTTCTTCCGTCCGTTTTCATCTTTCATCTCAAATCCTTCCATTATATTATTATATATATAATAGGTTCGTTAAAGGGTTTAGGGCCATACAAAACCACAATGAACTCAGTGTATATCTTTTCTTATCTGTATTTTCTCTGTGGTATATGATAATTTAGTTGTTTTCAGGTTTAAGGTCGTGCGCCATTTCTTCATTATCTTTTCTAGGATGGTGATTAGTTTCTTATCTATTTTATAAATTTCCAGGGCTTCCAAGAACCAATCGTGGGGCAGGAGTCGTACGCCTTGCGGTAATCTATAAATTTTGTAAATAAGTTTCTCTGCTTTGTTATGAATTCTGACATGAAGATCTGGTCCATGATTAACTTGTTCTCACACGCCAATGACCCTTTCTTGAAGCTTTCCTGTTCATCACCTATGATGTCGTTGGAGTGTAATATTTTCGGAAATGCAGACTGTCATTACTTTGTAAAACGTATTAAGGCATGTAATTTGTCTATAATCAGCTGGATTTTAGGCATCCCTTTTTTTGGTACCAGTTCGATCATAAATCCATGCAAGGCGTGAAATCTGTTTTTAAAAAAGCTCTGAAAAGTGTCGATTTCTGGACATTTCCAATTTTTCAGTTCATAACTGTCTCCGCCACTGGTTGTATATTGATTGCCTTTTCTTCAATTTTTGTTCAGCCACAGTGCGTCTCAGTTAAAGTGTTCTTGTTTTCACCATATGGTTTCCCTGAATATTTGCATTCCTTCTTCGTTTGGGGTTATGATTTTGTTGTTTCAAGGCTTCTGCTCTTGGTTTTTTTTTGTATAATATTTTGTGGTTCTCTCCAAATTGCACATTGTGGTTCCTGGTTCCTTATTTTCTAATATTTTTGTAATCCCTGTGCGTATACACTGAGCTTTTGTTTCATTATGTCATCATAGTTCTTTATACCTTGTACTATCTCATTAGTTAACACCTTTTGTTCGTAAAAGATATTAATTCGTCCAGTCTCCGGCTTCCATAGTGCTTTGGTATCTTTAATTTCTAGGACGGTCCATTCCCTTTATGTAGGATTTTCGCCTTTTTAATTTTACTATTGTTTGTCCCTCTAGTTCATTCAGTTGTTCATTCCATTCATTGCTGTTGTCTACAGGTGCCTCCTGATTGTCAGTATTGTTGGGTCGAACATCTGGGGCTACCTTTGTTCCTCAGTGATGTCGACTTCTCGTTTCACTTCATCCTTCATTATATTTTTTCTTAATTCAGAAATAAGGTTTCCCCAAAATCAGGCTGCTCTTCTATCCTCTATATTCTGCTCGGTAACGTGCGCAAATGTTGGAAACTGATGAACAAATGTTACACGTAAGTTCTGTCTGTACCCTATTCGCTGGGTTTCACACTTTATTATGCAGTAATACAGTCTTAAAATAGCTTCATTCGTATATAGTTCAGTTCCAAAATAGTAGGCGCTGTATCTCAGAAATATGGCATTAAATCGACAACAATTGTAGTATCATTTCTGAGAAGCTAGTGCCTACTATTTTGGAACTGAACAATAGGTTGTCGACTGTATTCTTCGCCTAGGTGCTCCTGCCTGAGTGATCCCGAGCTGTCTGCGGGAAACACGTCTGGCAGTATTATATCGCTCCCGTCCCGTTAATGATGTTTTAGATGGTCCATACTGCGGGGAATCATCTTCTGATTCTTTTTCCACCGAGAGCTGTCTTTTGATAACACCGGCTACAGCCACAGTGATTGATGTATCCGGAGCTTGACTTGAACGAAAACCCAATAGACTGGTATTCGCAGGAATATTCGATAGGGTAGTTCTATTGTCCCACCTACTTCCTAGGACGCCACCAGTGTGGCCACTAAGTATCGTTTTCACTTGCTCGGATTTCTCGGGATGACCACGTCCCGTATTACAACAAACAGTCCCCTGAAGGATTAATATTTATTTTACTGTAGGAAATACTTTTCAAAAAATTAACAAAAATTAGTTACAATTTAAGACTTAGTTGTACAATTATTGTCAAACTTAAATCTAAAACTCACTACATAAATCTGTTATTGCTGTAGCTGCATATTCCTATTTCTGCTGTGCTAGAAGTTTCTAGGCCTGTAACCACTGTTCCAGGATTTTATATCTCATTGTTTATTTCGCTAATAATGCATATACACGTTACTTTGTTAATTCTCACTATATTTGGAGAGTGTATTACCTTGTTATTATTGGCGTTCGTCTTTGTTACCTCATCATTAATACCATTTATCTATACTGTATGTGTACCCTTTATGGGTATGTTTTGTTACCGTAGTTCGATCAAAGATTTAAATCAGTAAATACGTATTGCTTTTACCTACCAGATTCAACGGGAAAAGATAGAATAAGTGCAAGTCCCGTGAGAAAGGAAAGGGGTGAGCCGCATGCTGCAAATTCCTCTTTGTCGCAAATAAATTAAACAACTCTTTTCAGTGAATTAGTGTGCGGACGAAATTAGAAAATGGTTATTAAAACTTCAAAAACTCGAAAAGTTATGAGAGTCTTTGTCTGAATTACGTCAGTGTGAGAGTTTGAGGGAGAAAATAAGTTTTTAGGTACATATCTTTATTAAGAACTAATTTCTACAGCTCTTTGCGGTAATTGGATTATTCAGTTCTTTCGACGGTAAATCAAGGAGTTTCTTTTGTCTTTTAATTTGTGCATAATTTACTGCCAAGGTAAAGGTAGAGAGGACTGTTCCACAGAGACATTTTTGATAACAGAACTTCGAATTTAGAAAGAAGAAACAACTTTTATTTTGTTTGGTTTGAATGCAAATTTGTTGCAAATATGCTTGGAAAAAATTTACGTACTTTAATTTGAACTTATTTTAATATAATCCTGATTTACCATTGGCCTGGCAAATCGCGTCTTACTTAATCATGGCGAAAATGGTTCTAGGCTAGAGTCAAACTGAGAATAAGACCTTCTAACAGTCAGTAACAGAACAGTCTGTAATAGAAGTACTGAAAACGCATAAATTTCATCCATTTGAAGGTTGATTATAATATAAAGTTCTAATGAGCCATGTCTCATCGAGTAAATACCGTCACTAATCCTTTAATTTTTTCTGAATTGCAATGGTAATATAAGAAATTTTCGCTATTGGAATAACGAAAACCCGCATTTTTCGAGAAAGATATATACAACGCACACAAAAAGTTAATGTTTGGGCTGGTATTCTTGGAAATGCCATAATGGATCATTTATTTCTTAAAAAAAAGTTAATTAGCAATCTGTACCTTGATATGCTTGAAGATATTATCAATCCTCTTGTAACTCTCAAGCAAATAAAAAATACATTTGTGAACTAAAATAATTTACTTTTTTATACAAAAATTATATATCTTGGACTGTTTTTTTTTCTATACATAAAATGTTTGTTTTTCTGGTGTTCCAATTTATAGTAAGTTGTGAAATCAGTACCTATTAGACTTAATCTCAAGGAACCTTCTTATCATATCACAAGCTGTTTTAACTTCTTGCCAACTTGTCTTTCTCATTATTTATATTACCACTTTGAACATTTTGATTGTCCGAGTCCTCAAAAACTGGAACCTCATTATCAAATTTGGAAAACCTAAGAAACTCTTTATCATTTATTCCTTCTGGGAAAGTTGGTGATAAAGCCAGCCTTTTGATGGTTTTGACTTTGACACTTTCGGTAATTTCTCAAACTTTCTCTTCGATAATCCTTTTGACAGTGGATTGAAAATCTCCAAATAAAACGCTAGTTCGTGCAAGATTAACTTCTGACAAGGATGACTGATTTATTTATTTAAAGTTGACAAAAATATAATTATTTACAAAGTTACTACGCCGCTTTAATCAGAAAATTGGTAGATCAGCTCGAATACTAAATGTAACTAAAATGACTAAGTACTTACAATTGGCTTTTTCCACTTCAAAACACTTAACTTTATTAATAATTATCTACTGTAATTATCCGCGCTAGGAATGAAATTATAAATTTCTTTATTTAAGGGAAGTAACGCTCTGCGTATGTGGAATAATTAATTGACACTTTTTTTTGACATTTCTCTTTTTTCAATATCAATCAATTTTTTGACTGACAGGCCTTGCCTATCTGAATTTAAATGAATAATATGTTCGGACGTGTTCCGAACATACTCCCGCCCTGTTGAAATATCGGATTTCAATAGGAAGGAAAAGCAAGGAAAGGTGGAACAACGCGCGAATGAAATGGCGCGACGATACTATCATCGAAAGACAACCCGAGAACGCAATCAACGAAGCAACTGTGTGCAGGTTGATTACGGACTAGAGTCTGCACTGGGCAGAGGACAAACCTTGGTAATCGGTCTAACGAATGTGCCTTCTTTGGTACGGAGTTTTATAGCACGCACTCTTTGGTCCACGCCAGGAATAACCTCGACAATTCTTGCCAAAGGCCAGTGAAGGGGAGGAGTATCATCTTCCTTCAACAGGACCAAGTCATTGACCTGGAGATTCTTCGAAGGGGCTAGCCATTTGGGCCGATTTTGTAAACGGTTTAAGTACTCTGTAGTCCATCTTTTCCAGAAGTATTGTTGCATTTGTGAACATCTCTGCCAGTGTGCAAGTCTGTTTTCAGGCAGGTGTGTGAAACTGTGGTCAGGATAGGAGGTTAGAGGACAGCCAATCAGGAAATGGCCGGGAGTTAGGACTTGGAAGTCATTGGGATCACTAGATACAGGACATAATGGTCTAGAGTTTAGGATAGCCTCAATTTGGGTGGGAACGGTACTCAACTCCTCGAAGGTGAGTTGAGCGTTTCCAGCGATACGTTGCAAGTGTCTTTTCGCACCACGGACAGCGGATTCCCACAGACCTCCCCAATGGGGACTGCGAGGAGGAATGAACTTCCACTCGAAGCTTGCTTCAGAAGCGAATGTTTTGATGTGATCGGATAAATTGGAATTAGAGAAGAATTCGCGCAATTCCTTCAAATGATTTTTGGCGCCTACATAATTGGTGGCGTTGTCACTGTAGATAACTGTAGGAATTCCCCTACGTGAAATGAAACGCTTCAGGGTGAGCAAGAAGGCTTCAGTGGATAAGGAGGACACTAGTTCCAAGTGGATGGCCTTTGTGGTCATGCATATGAAAACCGCCATGTAACACTTTGTGATAGAAGCTTTTCGGAGGCGGGAAGATTTTATAAAGAAAGGGCCACCATAATCGATGCCTACCCTTTCAAAGGGTCTCGAAGGCTTGACTCTGTCTGCTGGCAAGTCGGACATAATTTGTTGAGCAGAAACAGCTCGGAAACGGAAACAAGTCATACATTCATGAATCACTCTTTTTACTTCCCTGATTCCATTCAGAGGCCAATATTGCAAACGCACGTTAGCAAGAACGGATTGGGCACCAGCGTGTCCCAATCTGACATGTTCTCTCTTGAGCAGGAGGGAAACTACGTGGTTTCTGGCAGGAAGGAGCACGGGATGCTTATGAGGCTCAGGAACGTCTGCATGTCGCAAACGGCCTCCGACGCAGATGAGTCCTTTATCATTAATAAAAGGATTGAGGGCTAATATGCCTTTGTCGGAAATGGGTTTCAGGGATTTCAATTCTGAAATCTCCTTGGAAAAGTATTTGAACTGTAAGTTTCGAAGGACCAGCACTAAGGCAGAATTTATTTCTGATATGGACAAGGTGCCGTGGAGTCTTGGTTCATTGCCCTTGGAATTGGACACAAACCGGAGTATATAAGCTATAGTATGCAACAACTTATTGAACGAAGAAAACTTTTCAAATATGGGGTTCCAAAATATGAATTCGCAGTTGGTGGTTGCCACCAACACTTGAAGCTTGTTGCCCTTTTGTTCGGGTACGACATTCGGAGGTTTCAACGTGAATTTAGAAAAGTCGACATTTCATTCGGACAGGAAATAAGGACCATTCCACCATAGCTCGGAATTTAAGAGATCGAAAGCGAGTACTCCTCTGGACAGCAAATCGGCAGGATTTTAGAAGAGCGAACATGCCTCCAATTAGCTTGCGGAATGGAAATTTGAATTTGGGAAACTCTGTTGGCTACAAATGTATGCCAGCGGGAAGGATGTGATTGGATCCAGCAGAGGGCTATCTGGGAGTCAGTCCACAGATTGATGGATTCGAATTCTACACAATTCTCGAATATCTTGAGAATCCTTTGGGTTAACTTAGAAAGTAGTACCATTGCGCATAGTTCAAGGCGCGGAAGTGAAACCGTCTTGAGAGGCGTAACTCTCGACTTGGAACTTACTAAAGTGTTGGAGACGGTGTTGTCGGAATAAATAGTTCTGAAATATAAACAGGAACCATAAGCTCGCTCGCTACTATCAGCAAAGCCATGAATTTGAACCTTTATTATTGATTTATCGGAAAACAGATATCTAGGAATTTTCAAACGTCTTAAGGAATCAATGGAGGATATGAATTTTTTCCATTCTTGGGCTAGTTCAGGAGTTATAGGTTCATCCCAGGAAAGCTTTGATAGCCACAATCTTTGAATGAAAATCTTTCCTACGACTATGAATGGGCTCAAGTATCCGATTGGATCAAACATCTGAGCTATGAGGGATCACGCCTTGCGCTTAGAAGGAGTTTCTGAAGGAATGAGTTTAGGTAAGGAGATGGCAAATTCGTCCGAGGACGGATTCCAGCATAGCCCCAAAACCTTATTGGGAGTGTCTTCCATTTCTATTTCAAGTTGAATTGGGTTAGAGGAGTCACAATATTTTTGTCGAAATTGCGAGCAATTGGATGACCATTTATGCAGTCGGAAACCCGCGGAATTTAATAATGTATTGAGTTGGTGATAGGACTCTTCCAACTCGGATATTGAATCAACACCATGAAGTACATCATCTACGTACGTTTGATGTAACAAGGCTCTTTGCGCAGAAGAAAACTCATTGGAATTGGAAGCGAGTTCTTTTAGAACTCTTGTAGCAAGAAATGACGAACAAGTGACTCCATAAGTCACCGTGGAGAGTTGGATGCATTTAAGATCCTCTTGCGGTGAGTTTCTCCACAAGATATTCTGGAAGTGCAATTGCGAAGGATTCATTCTAACCTGGCGATACATTTTCTGGATATCACAGGTCAGGACAAACTTGTATAAACGAAACCGACATAGTATGTCATATAGGTCCGGCTGAACTCCGTAGCCTTTGTGTAGGATATCATTCAAGGAAAATCCAGTCGAAGTTTTGCTGGAAGCATCAAAAACTACCCTGAGTTTAGTGGTTTCACTGGAATGTTTGATCACACAGTGATGTGGAAGGAAGTATTTGTTCTCAACGGGTTTGTCGTTGGCATCAAATGGAACGTAGGTTGCATGTTTCAAAGAAACATATTCATCAATGAATCTTTTATAATCTGAAAATAACTCTGGGTTATTTTGGAAACGTTTTTCTAAGTTGCAAAATCGCTTTTTTGCAATATGGAAAGAGTTACCGAGTGGATTATTACCGGTGGGATCTTTGAAAGGAAAATTCACTTGGAAAGTTCCGTCTTCCAAACGAACGTGTGTTTGAATGAAACTTTGTTCAGCCAATAACTCGTCAGCTGACAAGGACTTGACTTCTGAGAGTTCTTCGACTTCCCAGAATTTTAAAAGAATTGTGTCTAACGAGTCGCCATGCTCGGAAGTATTTTGACAAAAAAGAGCAACTTTATTATCTTTAGAAGCACTTTGTGGAGGTAATTGTCCTCCAATTACCCATCCAAACCTTGTCAGCTGGAGAGTAGGAAGTTTAGGACCCAGTCGATAGATCTGTGGAAGTGAAATTTCATAATAAGCATCAGCGCCCAAGAGGATGTCCACATCGGACGGGACATGGAAATCTAGATCAGCCAGTTTGAACATTGGAGGAATGTTCAACTTATGTCTATTCAACGGAATTCTAGGCAATATAGAAGTAATTACAGGGAGTACTGCACATGAAACTTTGAGTTTATAATCCTCCTTAGTATTGGAGAAAATTAGAATGTCTATCATTTTGTTCGAAATTGTAGGAGTGCATTTAATGCCGGAAAATTGGATTTGATTATCATAGGTTTTGAGATGCATTCTTCTAACGCATTTTTCAGAAGCGAAAGAACATTGGCTGCCGTTGTCTAAAATTATTCTAGCCTTAACAAGGTTACCATTATCGGAAAGAACATATACGACCGCTGTGGCCAATAGAACTTCGGGACCACCTTGATCTACAAAGAGGGAGAATGGCCCCGAGGGCGGAGACACATTAACTTGAGCTTCAGACTCGGCATTTCGGAAAGGTATTGCATCTGCAGAGTTAGGAGTTGGCGATTGACAAGACTGTGCTCGCCGATCCTGGTTATAATTGGAGATTTGAACATTCCTAGGAATGGCTCCGGTACTATATTGTGGACTAGAAAACGCTCTCGGACTATAATTGGAATTATGAACATTTGGAGAACTATTAGTTGATACAGAAGTTCGGTGAAGGAGTGTGTGGTGTTTTTTGCCACATAAGGAACAACCTCTAGACTTACACTCTGTCAGTGAATGCTTTGCCCCCAAACAATTGAAACATAAGGATTGCGACTTCAGAAACTGATATTTTTCATCAGTACTAAGCCTGGAAAAAATGGAGCATTTGTAGATATCGTGATCAATAATTTTGCAAAGCCAACAAGTTCGTCGTTTACTCGTAGGCGAACTAGGAGACACGTTCTTTACATGTAACGAAGTTTTGGAATTTGCCTTTGAGGCACCTTTTTCGGTTTTTACTTCACATGAAGCGGAGTTTGAAGGAGTACTTAAGGATTCTAGGGCGTTGCATCTGGCTTCGATAATCTCGAAAAATTCCTTTAAAGTAGGATCTGATTTTGAATCTCTATTGGATTGATACTCTCTTTTAGAGCCATAGTCTAGCTTTCTCATGAGGATGTTGAGGACAATTAAATCCCAATGTTGGGTTGGACATTTTAGATTTTTTAAGGATTCTAAATTTTTTCGCACATTTACTAAAAATTCTCTCAAGGTGAATGGTGTACATTTAGTTATGCTAGGACTATCTATTATTGAATTTAAATGTGAATTTATAATAGCTAAACTGTTTTCGTACCTACTTTCTAAAATATTGACTGCAATTTCAAAATTGCCATTGGTTATTTCTAAGGATTCAATAAGAGATAACGGTTCTCCTTTCAAATAGGACTTTAGGTAAATTAACCTTTGAACATTTGTTAGCTGAACGTTATTCTTTATCAAGGCTGTAAACAACTGATAAAACGGGGCCCACTTAGTGTAATCACCGGCAAAGTGGGGTATAGAAATTTGGGGAAGTTTTACCCCTAAGTTTTGCTCATTTGTTATTGGAGCGGATTGATTAAGGTTAGGATTCGAAGCTGGAGTAGGAGGTACAGATAAACTGTGAATTTTTTGTTTAAGACAAGCAATTGATCTATCAAATTTATCTTGATATGAATCTCTATCTTCCGTATCTTTTTTATTAACGTCCAAATCCTCAATTTCATTTTGAGCGTCGTTATATTTAACTATCTCGCACTCCAATTTATCTAATTTAGTTTTAAGAAGGAAAATATCTGTTTCAGAATCTATATTTGCGATAATCCAATTTTGGGTTTGTGTGATCGCGGATTTAGCATTCTTTCTAGCTTTTAGAAAGGCTTGCATTGTGTGTTTTGAAACGAAAAACTCAAACTATTGAAACTAGAAATTATACAACTATTCTAAAATGTAAGAACCGCGCAGGGTTCTGTGGAAAATGCACTTTTCGCTCGCTTTCACTACACGAAATCGAAGCTTCTTATGCGACACTAATGTTGAAGCGACCTTATGTAAAGTACTACAAACGTAAAGTTTTTCTTTCTTAAAAGAAACTAATCGAAATCAAAATAAAATATATCATTAAACAGTCAATAACAGTATGTAGGCGATATTATTTAAAACAAATAAATCGCTATGGAATGGAAAATTGTTTAGTACGGCCCTGGAATATTTACCACAACTTTTTTAATAATTAATTTACTAACTAAATGGAAGAAATTAAATTTTTATTTAATTTATGGATATTGAGTTCGAATTATTTAACATACGGGCCTGGAATTTCTTTAAAAAGAACAATATTACTAATTACTAATGAGCTGTCTACCTTGAAATAAGAAATATATCTGTAAGAAACTTAATCTAATTATAAGAAACAAATTTTAAAAATAAACAGAACAGCAGTATTCTCCAAATTGCCTAATGGAAATCAGGAACGGAACAGGAACGAGATATTTTCACCCAGAAAATATTTGTAATCACCACTTGGAAGGTCGTTGTATTTTTAATACAATGCAGGAACAAACAGGAACTATTTTTGTCAGAAAATATCTAATGCATCTAGGATCGAATGACCATATGATAAAGCCAGCCTTTTGATGGTTTTGACTTTGACACTTTCGGTAATTTCTCAAACTTTCTCTTCGATAATCCTTTTGACAGTGGATTGAAAATCTCCAAATAAAACGCTAGTTCGTGCAAGATTAACTTCTGACAAGGATGACTGATTTATTTATTTAAAGTTGACAAAAATATAATTATTTACAAAGTTATTACGCCGCTTTAATCAGAAAATTGGTAGATCAGCTCGAATACTAAATGTAACTAAAATGACTAAGTACTTACAATTGGCTTTTTCCACTTCAAAACACTTAATTTTATTAACACATTGACGGACAGTTGCGTCTATAGCCGTCAAGTTCAAGTTCACTATGTGACATGACGGCAATAGCCGTCCAATACGAAACGGTCGTTTTTAGACACTGCGGCTGTAACAGCACAAATGTGCATTTACCAGCGTACAAGTAGAAGCCTAGTGTCATGTTTTCGAAAAAAAATTTAGTATGCAAGGTTAACACATTGAGTATGCACGTGGTTGTGAACGGAGTAGTGCGATCTTGTTTTCTCTTCAATTTACAGTTGCTATTGATACATTTAACGATATTTTTTGTTTATACTGGTAAGTATTTGTTTATGATTGATTTTACACTTTAAATAGAAATAAAAAAAATTAAATTCAGCATTTTTTGATTCATTTAGCGATATTTATAGTTATACTGTTTACTTTTTGTTTTTTATGATATTACATTTGAAATATAAAAACAATAATGTAAATAATAAATATATAAATAATATACAATAAATAATAATATAAAATAATAAGCAAGTATTTGTTTATGATTGATTTTACACTTTAAATAGAAAAAAAAATTAAAATTTAGCATTTTTTGCTACATTTAGCGATATTTATGGTTATACTGTTTACTTTTGTTTTTTATGATATTACATTTGAAATATAAAAATTATAATGTAAATAATAAATGTATAAATAATATACAATAAATAATAATATAAAATAAAATTGAATGTTTTATTCAATATTTATAGAAAATGGCCAGTTGGGAAAAAGAACAGGCTAGGCTGCTGAAGCTTTTTGGGGAAACAGGTAGTGGGTCAAGCAACAGTGAATCTGAACCTGATGCTGACTGTGCTGAAAATAACAGTTCGGGTAATGAAGAAAATGAATCAACTACAGATGAGGAATATGAAGCACCAGAAGAACCAGAAAATGATGAGACAGGGCATATCAATACAACACCTATAAGAAACTTTTCTTTTGATGCAGATGAAGAAAATGAATCAACTACAGATGAGGAATATGAAGCACCAGAAGAACCAGAAAATGATGAGACATGGCATATCAATACAACACCTATAAGAAACTTTTCTTTTGATGCAGATGCGGCTGGGATTCTTTTGGATATAGACGAAAATGTGTCTCCAATTCAGGTTTTTGAAAAAATTTGGGATGACCAAGTAATGGAAATGATTATAAAATCTACGAATGATTACGGCCTAAAACTTTGCAATCAAACACGGCCACATACAAGGCATAGTAGGAAGGCAAATTTCAAAAATACTGATACGATTGAAATGAGGAAGTTTTTGGGTTTGTGTTTGCTTCAGTCCCAGCTAAAATTCTCCAGTATTAGAAAACTCTTTTCCATTGATGCATTACATTACCACCCAGATTTTCCTTCACAAATGTCTGGAAGGAGGTTTGAGCAAATATTGAGATGCCTTTGTGTAGAAGAAGAAAATTCAAACGACCGTTTGAGGAAAATAAAAATATTTCTTGATTTGCTCATAAAAAAGTTTGCGAATGCATATGCACCAAATGAGGCATTATCATTAGACGAATCTTTGTTATTATTTCGAGGAAGGCTTTCTTTTCGCACGTACATGAAAGGCAAAAAGGCAAAATACGGAATTAAATTGTACGAACTTTGTTCTGCCCAAGGTTATGTTTTGAACATAGAAATATACAAAGGCCATCGAGAAAACGAAGAAAACATGACAACTATTGAAAGTCTTGTGATGCGATTGATGCAGTCATATTTAAACAAAGGGCATCATTTGTTCATGGATAACTATTACAACAGTGTACCATTGGCTAACAAATTACTGAGCAAAAAGACACATGTGACAGGAACTCTTCGTGTAAATAGGAAGGGTCTGCCGCAAGAAATAACAGGTCGTAAGCTTAGAAAAGGAGAACATGTATGGCGACGCCAAAATCAGACATACGTGTCCAAATGGAAAGATAAACGGGATGTGCTATGTCTAACAACAGCTTACCACCCAAGTATGATAAACACAGCTAACCGTCGACAACAGGAAAAGAGAAAACCAATTGAAATAGTGAATTATAATCAGAATATGTCCGGTGTCGACAGAGCAGATCAGATGATGTCCTATTATTCCTGTCCACGAAAAACAATTAGATGGTATAAAAAGATAATCTTTCATCTACTGGATGTAGCAGTGTGGAATTCTTACTACATCTTTAAAGAAAAGACAGGTTCTCAAATGAAGTTTATAGAATTCAGGGAAGCAATTATACGATCTCTAACTGGCATAGATTATAAACAGGATGGAAGGTCTTTGGTTCAATTTAAACGTGCACGAATCCAAACCAATGAAATCCACAACAATGGAACACAGCATTTTCCTGAGAAAATTTCTCCTCCTGAAAATTATCAGCGAAAAACATATTTTCAGCGTTGTAAACAATGTTATAAACAGGGAGTAAGGAAGGAAACATCATATTGCTGCAAGAATTGCATATCAAAACCTGCACTGTGTCCTGCACCATGCTTTGAAACATGGCATACCGAAAATAATGTATAATAATTATAAAATTATAGTAAATTTATTTGTCATTTATTTATTTTTGTTTGATCATGAACTAACATTTCGTGTAAAACTCCCAAAAATACTTTGTTGCTCACAAAAAATTGCTTATTTCAGTCATTAAACCTGTCATTTACGTTTTTAAATTTTTGCTGTTATAGCCGCCATCGTCCCATTACATAGTGTCTAGAGTCCGCTGGCGCCATGACGGTTGTAGCCGCAACCTAATTAAAGGTGCTGAATTAATCAAAATTAAGTGTATTTAAGCAGAAAGAGTAAAACTATACTTCTAATATTCTAAAAATTACAAAAACATATAGTGTCAATTTTCGAATTTCACTTGTTTCTACTGTCCGTCAACGTGTTAATAATTATCTACTGTAATTATCCGCGCTAGGAATGAAATTACAAATTTCTTTATTTAAGGGAAGTAACGCTCTGCGTATGTGGAATAATTAATTGACACTTTTTTTTGACATTTCTCTTTTTTCAATATCAATCAATTTTTTGACTGACAGGCCTTGCCTATCTAAATTTGAATGAATAATATGTTCGGA
The DNA here is from genome assembly GCA_963921935.1 of Galeruca laticollis. Taxonomy (NCBI): domain Eukaryota; kingdom Metazoa; phylum Arthropoda; class Insecta; order Coleoptera; family Chrysomelidae; genus Galeruca; species Galeruca laticollis. The sequence goes on along the minus strand of OY998178.1, from coordinate 86,048,394 downwards.
CGTGTTCCGAACAGTTGGAAAGTCATTTTATAAATTCAACACTTCATTAGTTGAAATAAATTTACACTTTATGGAGTGTAGTGTTACCAGACACTTTACGCCGACCGTTATTGATCATGTGAATTGGTGATAAATAGTATATTGAATTATAAGTGGATAAAAAGGTCTTTCAAACACGCACGATATAGAGTGTAATAAAATGCCCATATCACCGTTGGGTGAATCCAGTGACCGCTGTCACCACTCTAATAGATCGTGTTTTTTATTCCATGGTATAGGAATCGGTTATTATTCCTTTGGTTTCTTTTTTTTGATTGTAGTGACCTGAGGGGTCCCACTGTACACTCTTATCCTAGAAATATTTGCAGCGTGCTGTCACCACCCAGGTAGCACATACATATTGGCCGAATATTGGTTGAATATAGTCAATAGAATGGGACAATATAGATTTTATTGCATTGGCCCAATTCAAAATGTGAACATTCTGCGATGTTGTTACAATATCAATAAGTTATATTGGCCCCATATGGAAAATCCGGTAACTCGGCAATGTAGTCCTGACATTGTTTTTTTATCATTTTCCCAAGTTGTTCAACATTGGCAGAAGCTTGGTGTCCTATATTGACCTAACATTGGAATACACACATAGGCCCCACATTAGCTATTATATGTGGTACCAAGTAGTCCAACATTGACTAAAACTTGGTAATACTATATTGGCGCAATATAGGAATACACATATAGGTCCTACATTAATTAGTGAATGTTACTCCCATTTGTGTACAAATCGGCTGAAATATTGTATTGCTATATCGAAGTAATATTGCAATACATAGGTAGGCCTTATATGATATTTTCATGTTATACTAATATCGAATGAAAATCGAAATAAAAACTTTAAATTTAGTTTTAAAGTAAAAAGTATCTCTGCACTGAAAATATGCATACAAAAGCAAGAAAAACTTAGCATAGACAAAAAACAGACACATGTGCTAATTGCTAAACCTATCTTGAAACAATTCTACTAATAATGCCTGTGGATATGGTGTACACACTATATGCAAATTGAGTGAATGAAAACGACGAATACTCAGTGTGTATTAATTTATTACTTTTAGGCTAAGCGCTTTCGGCTGTTAAGCCATTATCAAAGCCGTCGTCATTTAAAAAGTAATTGTCAAAGACATCAAGCTGATCAAAAACAATACTCAATATCTATCCAACCATCGTTATGATTGAGTCATTCGAATAAAAACTTTAAATACCCTATTATAAGGGTGTAAAATTATATTCACAAGATGTAAATACACTCAAAATTAAAAAAAAAAAAAAAAAAAAAAATTGTTTTTTAATTTTGAGTGTATTTACATCTTGTGAATATAATTTTACACCCTTATAATAGGGTATTTAAAGTTTTTATTCGAATGACTCAATCATAACGATGGTTGGATAGATATTGAGTATTGTTTTTGATCAGCTTGATGTCTTTGACAATTACTTTTTAAATGACGACGGCTTTGATAATGGCTTAACAGCCGAAAGTGCTTAGCCTAAAAGTAATAAATTAATACACACTGAGTATTCGTCGTTTTTATTCACTCAATTCTACTAATGGTTGTAAAATATACGTGTATTTTAAATATTTACTCAGAAATATTAGAAAAAAAGTTGTAGAACCTGCTGGCACCATTTTTGAAAGTTATTGAAATAGGTAAAATGAAAGCCCAAATTCAAATTAAACATCTATTTAAAAAAAATTTTATTTCCAAAATTCAAATTGGGTATACTAATAATATTGACATAAAAATAAAAGTACTAATCCTAATTACTTCTAGCGTTTCAGTGTAATTGAAAAAATTAAAAAAAACTAATATAAGTCTACTAGTTTTTTGACATCTGTTGTCCCAGATACAAGACTCAAAATATTTACCTGAAAATTATAAAACTTTTGAAATACCATATTTACATAGAAGTGACCATCTTCCAAATTATTTTGAAAGGTATTCAGATCTTCCTAGTTATCAAATGGAAGCTTACACTCAGGTTCCTTCATCATGTGTGTAGGATATTTTTGAGCTAACAGAGTTAAATGTTCATTTACTTGGATTATATCTGTTTTAATTTGTTTCATATCATACTCGTATTGTAAAGGTCCAAAGCTCTTAACAAGTTTTTCTACATTCTCCATTAATCTTTCACAATCTAAAAAAAGTCATAAAATTCGGCATGCTTTTTGAATAACTATGATGAGTTACTTACTGTGACATTGCAGAAGTTTCATATCCCTAGCCATATTAGGTACATTTAAAGATTCATCAGTTGTTATGGGGAGATTATTTGTTTCTTCACTGTTATCAGAATCCGAGGAAAATGATGATGCATACTCTAATTTCCTCAACTAATTTTAAATCTGTTACAGTAGCCTTACAAGTCGCTGGATATTCTGAATATGTAGTATTTATATTTTTGCTACCATTGACACGCCAAGTATTTGGTATAAAAGCACACTAGTTTCCTCTATTCCAGATAACAATGTCCCAAAAGAATTCCATGTTGATCTAAATATAAGCTTAATTTAAAAAAATGCATATATTGCGAATTTCCTGAACAAGTTAATTCTGATACAAATTTATATTTGTTAATTTTAATAAACATACATTTACTACTAAATTCATGAACACCAACAGTGAATAAATACATATCTCCTATATACTTTTTAGCAAGATACATCAAACATATTGGTTTTTGAGGTATTACAAGTATAAAGTACAAGAAACAACAATTAAAGAAACTGGACATATTCAATTATCATAAACAAGTATTAAATACCAAGCATTATTATTAAAAATTTATATTTGTTTAGACCACTAGAAAAGTTTAGTAATTCCACAACAATATACTATAATAAAAATTGGATCGTTAGTTATGAAACAAACATAAGAATCCAACCGGGAACAAAACATTTCAGTTTATTTACTTTAAAACATTATCAAGTACCTACTAAAATTATTACAAATAAACAAGTAAGATATTTGACATTTTTAATATAATAACAAATATACCATGTCCCGCTATTCGTTTAGATGTTATTTTTGTTGTCACATGTATAAGTACTAACCTATATAATGTGAAATATATTTTACAATTTTATGATTAATAAATAGGAGAATATAATGGTCTACACAGAACAAACACGGGGTAGGTATGTATATTGTAAATAATTACATGTACCTATATTCTTCATATAATTTGTGATACAGCATATTGAGTACTCGTTATATTATTAGTTATATTTTAGTGTAAAAATGGTTATATAGGTATGTATTGTTAACCAGAAAAATCAAATGAATTAAGAAAATTCCGCTAGATAATAACAATGAGATTCCAATACCTGTTTGAAAGTAAAAGTGAGAAGACTGTATGGTTCTTTATAAACCAAATTGAACTTTAGAGTAACTGACAAATCAACAAGATACCTAACCGTTTGTTATGATAAAACATTTACCAGTAAAGCGTGTGTGGATTTTTGTGAAGATAACCTCACTTCAGTTCTCACTCCTCAGTAAATTCACTTTATTTTATATCTACGAAATAATAATTATATGCAATGCAACCACTTATATCAATATTTGTCAAATGAATCTTACCGATTACAAAAAGCACCCCGCAATCACACAAAACACGACACGACACAACACCTTCCTTAAGACGCACTAAAAATTAAAATAAAATGGCGATTACGGCATTCGGGCTGACGACCACTGCTCCGTTCGTGCTCGTGAATATCGATTAGAGATGTGTTGCCAATGATATGGATTAAATCCCATAATGGCAAGATGGGCAAAATAATAATACAGGAATATTGTATAATCTACATCTAATAATGTTGGCCCAACCTCAAACATTTGATATTAAAAATAATCCGTAACTTCTACATTGGATTATTATAATTTTAGGAATATGTATCAATAAGAATATGCCAGTATTGTAACAATGTTGTATATAAATTGAACATTGAATATGGTATTCCCAAAGTATATAAATATTGTTACAATATTATTTCTTTTGTACATCGGTTAAATATTGAAAACATAATATCGGCGTTAAATTGTTAAACCTACATTGTACCTATTATCAACATCTAATATTGCTTGTCTAAACCAAAACTTTTTTACATTCAAAATTACCGGTAATTTCTATATCGATGTATCGTCAGTGTGGTAATATACGTCAATAAAACTATATCAATATTATACCAATATTGGTTAAGAAATGAAAATTTAATATTGTATACTCAATATATATGATTGTTGATCCAATATTGGTGGTTGATTATTAGAATTCTATCCTGTAAACACAATATCGGTAGAATAATATTAAATCAATATTGTATGATCAACATGTAATAATGTTGGCCCAATCTCATTTTATTTACATTAAAGTTAGCCTATAATTACTATATGGGATTATTATTGGTCTGACAATATGTATCCATAACAGAATACCTATATTGTATCAATGTTTGATATACATAAAACATAGAATGGATGATTACCAATGTAAACACATATTTATCCAATATCTTTTGTTTAGTATATCGACTAAATCTTGTAAAAGTTATATTGGCCGAATATTGTTAAATATATATTGTAATATAGACATTTATTAACATTGACCCGATCCTGACTTCTCAATTTCCAATATATCTATATTGAGCCAATATAGTTTCGATCATTAGCCAATTTTATGTGCTACTAGGGCAGTGCCTTACGGCACAAATTTAGAGCCAGAAATCTCCCTGCGGGTAACCTCGGGGGAGGTGTTTTCCTGGCACGAGCGGTCAAGGTCTCCGTGGGGCCTCTAGGGCTCATACAATGTGTCAAGCCTGAGTTCTAAGGCAGGTCTCGTCAGCCCGTTCAAACATGCAGGTCCGAGGGTAAGGGTTGTTGATAAAGGAAACAGACTGGTTGGATAAATATGTACAAGTATATTACAAACAGTAGTTAATTAAATCCAATAACACAGCCCCGATTTGGACAAGATGAAAGTTACTCGGGGGAGAATGCCCCGGTACGTTACACTAAAAATTCAGTTAAGGAGAAACGTCTTTCCTAATCTGGAAGTAGTTACCCGTTATCGTGACACCCGTAAAGGATGGGACTATCCCTGTATATGAAATGAGACAAACGAAATAAATCTGTCTCGAGCAAAACGTCTTCCAAATTTTTGAAAGGGGTCTTTCCTTATTATGAAAGATAAAATACGATATCACGTATAGTTGAATATTCGGTACAATATAAGAAAAATAATTATCGAACAAACTGGAAATCTGATGGTATAAATGTGATATACCGTACAGTTGTATATCCTGTACCATATATTATAATAATTATCAACAAACTTTCGACATATGATATAAATATGATATCTCGTACATTGGGATATCCCGTGCAATATAAGATAATAATATATCAAACATAACTTTCGGAATCTAATAGAATAAATATGATATCTTGTACATTGGGATATCCTGTACAATATAAGACAATAATATATCAAACAAAACTTTCGGAATCTAATAGAATAAATATAATATCTCGTACAGGTGAGTATCTTGTACAATAAAAAGAAAATGTAAGAAAATCATTATCGAACATACGATATCTTTTGTATATGAATATAATTGTAGACTAGAACGGATCCAATTTGTGCTTTCCTAAATATGGTAGGTGAGGGGCTCATATGTAAATAGTGCACTCAATATGACCGAAAATATATGTATTCCTTTTTCTTTTGGACTCCCAGTTAAATCAAATAAAAATGTCAATACAGTATGAAAAAATAATTATACGGAAAAAACTTACGCTTTTGAAATATCACAAGTCACAACTACACAATATTAATGTCGACGACGAAGTGACAGGCCTTACAATGCCTGGTCACTTAATGAGGGTTACTACCTCACTGATTCTGTTACCAAAATTCCTGCTATTTATTTTAGAATCGTTTCATTTTTGCCCTTGTCTCATGTTTTTTTTTATTTTCGTAACTGAAAATTAATTTTAAATTTCATTATACTAGTTTGCAACGTTTGATTATATTTTTTGATAAATACATCATGGCAAACACCTGATGTATTGTTTATCGACCTTGCCGGTTATGTAAAATTGTTTGTATCACATTCTTTCCTGGCGGAGGTCAACAATAGTTTTTTTATATTAATTTGTTTCGACTTATGGGGTGTCCTTGAAATTTCCTATGTCATATCTAGTGTTTATTACAAGAGCAAGTGTTTAAAATACCAGTTGTCCACGAATACTATACGCTATTTTTTTTATTGGTGCACTTTGAAATCATATAATATTATTATTATATTATTACTACAAAACAGTCCGTCCGTCCTCGATGTCCAGCCAAGTTTCATTTCAAAAAAAGTCCGCTCTCGATGCCCAGCCAAGTTTCGTGAAAGTGCATTCTAAATAGTATTTATTACTTCTCCGCCCAACCTATCTAATATGCGAGAAAAGTATTGGTTTACTCCAAAAAATGTTGAAATTTTGAAAAAAAAACTTTGAGTTATTTTCACGTTTTCCATCAACAACAACACGAAAAACGGTTTTTAGAAAAAAGTAAAAAAAAATCCTATGTGTATGTCGTCGTCGTTGTCGTCGGCCACTTTTTCTTACATGTCTTGTTAGCACGATACAGCCTCCTGAGTGCAATAAGTCACTAATTTTATGATTGAATTTTGTTAAGGGCATGTCACAGATGAACCCTATTGATTTTAGGCTCACCAGAGCCAGTACAACGGGTGCTATGGTACTTGGAGTAAGACATTTTGTCATTTTTTGAGAAATTTTCGTTTGTTAGCACGATACAGCCTCCGGAGTTCAACAAGTCACCAATTTTATGATTGAATATTATTCAGAACATCTCACAGATGAACCCTATCAATTTTCAACTGAGCAGAGCCAATACAACAGGTGTTACAGTACTATAAGTACGATATTTTTGTCATTTTTGGAGAAGTTTCAGTTTGTTAGCACGATGCAGCCTCCGGAGTATATACAAGTGACCAATTTTATGATTGGATATTATTCAGAGCGTCTCAAAAATGAACCCTATCGATATTCAGCTCACTAAAGCCAGTACAACGGGTGCTATGGTACTTGAAGTACCAAATTTTTGTCATTTTAGGAGAATTTTATGATTGAATATTGTTAAAGGTGACTCACAGATATACCCTATTGATTTTCAGTTGACTACAGTGAGTACAGCGGGTCCTATAAATCCAGATATACTACATTTTTGAAGAAATTTTGGTGTGTTAGCACGATACATCCCCTGGAGTGTATACAAGTAACAATTTTATGATAGAATATTGTTCAATGCCACAGATGCGGAAAAGTTAGTTTTAATCTTTAAATCCGTTTATTTTATTTGACGTTACGAAGTACTGCTGTCAGATCAATAATCAAAAAGTTGTCATTGATACTTACGTTTCTCGAGTTGTTGTTTTTACCATGGTAACTTTAAAACACGCGCGTGTTTGAAAGTTCGATTTAAACACACTGAGGTGTGTTTTAAATAGGTAAAATGAGGCACCCATAAAAAATAGTATATTAAAGTATAAGTGGATAAAGAGGTCTTACAAACACGCGCGATAGAACAAGTGTTTGAAAGACCAGTTATCCTTGAATACTTTACGCTATTTTTTTTATTAGTGCACTTTGAAATCATAAAATATTATTATTATATTATTACTACAAAAAAATGGAAGTCCGTCCTCGATGCCCAGCCAAGTTTTGTGAAAGTCCATCCTAAATAGTATTTATTTTTATTTGACGTTACGAGGTACTGCTGTCAGATCAATAATCAAAAACTTTGTTTACTTATATTTAAAAGGATACAATTTATATATGAATATATAAATAAATTTTGCAGAAAAACTGAATAAGACATTGGTTCACAATGAAAATATACAATTTAAAAACTAATGAGAAAAGTTGTCATTGATACTTACGTTTCTCAAGTTGTTGTTGTTGTTACCATAGGGACTTTAAAAAACGCGCGTGTTTGAAAGTTCGATTTAAACACACTGAGGTGTGCTTTAAATAGGTAAAATGTGGCACCAATAAAAAAATGGTTTTTTTGCACATTTCAGTGACCGTTGATCTTGATGTTGGATCATAAACATCCATATTACTAATATATATTTTTCTATTAATTGCTTCCTGTAATTTCTTTTGAATGCAGATATTATTCCTTGGTCCATAGGCGGTATCATTGATGTTGAATTGAGAAGCCAATAACAAATATTTTCATTATTTAACCTAATTTCTGGTTTATGCGCTGAACAATTATCAACAAATATCAAGGTATTCCTATGAACCCCTCCACTTGCTTGTCAAAATTAGCGAGCCAATCAATAAATAAGTTTGCAGTCATCCAAGCATTTTTATTGTCAGGGTACTTAACTGGTAAAGTTTTTACATTTTTTAAACTCCTGGACTTTTCAGATCTTCTTTTGACTAACATGGGTAGTTTGACTCCCATCAGCATTTGCTCATCAAAGAATGGTTAGTTTGTCTTTGATAGTTTTTCAGCCAATGGTTTTTTCTCCTAGAAAGAATAGGGTCGCATCTGGACTTGTTCGATAATAAACAGCAGTTTCTTCGCAATTATAGATACAACTGAGTTCATATTCTTTTATCAAATCTGGCAGAATATCCGTTACCTAATGGTCTGCTCCAACCACATCGGTATCTTTTGATTCAGCGTGAACCTTTTTGAATGTAATTTCGAAGCGATCTTTCCATCTAAAAAGCCAACAAATTGTGGCTTCGGAACCAGCTATACAACTATGTTCAGCTTGCAAAATCATCGAAAGATGGTGCAATGAAGATAGTAAGTAACACTCTCGGTTAATGCAAATTAAATCGAGATGGACGTGTTTGCAAGAAGAAGAATAATTAATGACGCCAAGTCACCCAAGTTATTTGACACGCCCCTAAAATTTCGGGAGGAGGCCAAATACCTGTAAGTAGTGCTTGACATGAAGGTAAACTGGAAACCACATATTGACGGTGTTATTATCAAGTCAATATTTACACTGTGGCAGCTGTGATAGGCCGGGGGTGAGAGCTGGGGAGTAAATCCCAAGATCCTCCACTGGTTTTACACTACGGTCATAAGACCGCGAATACATTGTGGTTCCGATGTCTGGTGGCGGAATGTGAAGAAGCAATGGGTGTTCCACAAGCTGGCGCATGTCCAGAGAGTAGCGAGCTTAGGAGGTACAGAAGATTTTAGTACCACACCAGCGCCGGATGTCCTCCTAGGATTGCTGCCCATATGGATTATTATGAGTGCGATGGCGACCTTTCTAAGATTTCATGACAACAGGCTCTGGAAAAGGGGTGGGAAGGCCACACAATGATAGCCAAAAAAACAGAAGCGGAGCTTCCAATTCTAGCTCTCCAAGCTGTTCCAATAGAAGACAAGGTGAGGACAGGTAACAAGTTCAAAGTCATCATTCCGCCAAGAGAGCAGTGAAACGATGAACAAGTTGGATTTCCACCCGGCAGCATCGTGTGCTTTACAGACAGTTCCCGCATGGGAGGAAAATTGGGAGGAGCTGTCCGGAAATTGGACTTCGGAGTGAGAAAAAGCTAAACTCTGGGTAAATAGTCCACGGGCTTCCACCCTGAAAGCCACAGAGCATATAATAGAATAAAACGCATCCTGCTAGCATTTGCTCGGATAGTCAAGCCGCCATTAAAGCAATATGCAGCCTTAGAACTACTATGGTACTGGTTCAAGAATGCGCAGATACTCTGGATAGCCTGGCTTCAGAACTAGAAGTTGCCCTACTTCTGGGTACCAGGATACATCAGGATCGAAGGCAACAAGCGGTCAGATAAACTCGCCAAGAGATGTGCCAACGAGTCCTGCTGTGGACCCGAACCAATAATAGAGCTGAGTAATACTCAAACTTCAACCTTGCTAAAGCAATGGGGAAGAATTGAGAAACTGCAACGGCCTCATGCAGGCGAAATAAACAATCGCCTGTCCACATACAACAAGGACACGGTGGCTGCTGGATAAACCCATATCACAGCTGTGACTTATAATTGCTGTATTGACTAGCCATTGCAGATTTGTCTTCTGTTAAAGACCGTTTCAGACCCAGATCGCCCAGATTGCGAGGAGGAGGAATCGTCTCACCACTTTCTCTGCACCTGTGTGTTATACACAAACCTAAGAAATGAAATCTTTGTTGTGGGTATGCGTTTATATGTAGGTTGAGGCGTTTTGGAAGGAGACCGTACGATTGAAGTGAAGGGGGAGAAGGAGAAACTGAGGAATGGGAAAAAGGACCAGAATTGGCCTAATTGCCCGGCAAAAGCCGCCATGCTCATTTCATTCATTCACTACGGTCAGCAATTTGCTCTGCTTTTTAGAAGTCGACAATTAATAGAAACAGGTCTTTTTAACTTGAACCAATCAAAAGAAATAGGTCTTTTTTACTTGAACCAATCAATTAACTCGCTTTCGAGTTCTAATACTGTGCCACCACGTTTCCCCTTTTGTGTTTATTTGAAATTATTTTGCCAGTAAATAGACTGTCTTTTCTCTTCAGCAATTTACTTACTTGGCTTTGCGAGATCCCAAACTTTGGAGGTGCTGCTGATTGACTGCACTTTACTTTAGCTATGTACTCAATCACTTGCACTTTGTCTTTTAGTGTAAGATCTTTTCTTTTAAAGATTGAACTAACTATTCGAACTTTAATAGTACGATAAGTATATACATTTAAAGCAACATTTGAAAATAATCTACACCCCCATAGAATATTCCTATAAACGGATTCACAAACAAATTTCTATGAATGTCTCATCGCATTACCAAAGTATAAGAAGTCGGGATCAGGTGGCCAACGTACATACAAAGAACTTTCTCAAAAAATGGACATGGGCAGGTAGCCAGCATGTTTTGGACCTTCAACTGAAATCAAAAGTATTTTTCAAATTAATTTTTGTTTTAAGCGGTATTTAATTTGTATTACCTTCAATACCATTTAATCTAATAATTTGCTATCTAGAACCACGTTACACCATTTTATAATTTGTTTTAAGTTAAGGTTAATGTCATATGTCAAATATAAATATAGACCATAACCATCCGTACGTCACTAAAAATTACTTAAAAAAGTGTTCAAAGAGACTTCATTCTGACACTGTAAACCATGTTATAATGAAGTCTCTTTTATACGCGAATTTTAAAATAGTTATTTGTAAAACAAGTGTCACAATGACTCGTTTTGTAGTACGAGTGAAGTTCGTACTACAGAAAGTCATTGTGACACAAGTCTTCACAATATTTTTTATAATTCGCATTTATTTAATTATTTAAATAAAATAGAATTTCATATAATCCCTGTTTTCAAACTAGGAGGAGTGGTTTGAGTTAAGTTGGCAATTCTGTAGATTCCTAATTGGTCAGATCTTAGATGATTTTATTCAGCACTTATGACTTTTGACATATTATAACCGAATAAAGCTTAATACTCACTTAGGCTAAATTCGTGTTTTTTTGACATAATGTGTCAAATTCAGATTTAAAAATATTCGCGGCGGGAAATTTTAACTATTCTGCGATTTTTACAAGTATCGTTTGTCACAAATCAAGAGAAATAACATAACCTAGCATTTTCATTATTAGTTGTTTGTGTTTGAGCTATTTTTATAAAAAGAAAACAGTCATGGATGCTTGTCATTACAACAATGATTTACGAAGATATTATAGTGAAGTATGTACACAAACCTAATATCTCTCAAGAATAAATTTATGATCTGCACAAACCATCAAAAAATGACACTATAAATGATAGTAATGACAGAAATTCGCAAAATAGTTAAAATCATTTCAACTTTTTTGCGATTTATCCGCACTTTCGGGTTGGCGAATTTCGCATTTGTGAGTATGGATGAAATACGCGAAAGTGCGACAACTGTCTGTATTTGACACATTATGTCAAAAAAACGCGAATTTTGCCTGAGTGAGTATTAAGCTTAATTGTGTAAATTGTAAACAAACTTTCATTTAAGCAAACAGAGAATGATTATTTGTTTAAATGAGAGCTTATTCGTACATGCACTTGCGATCTATTTATATTATATCATGAACAGAATTATTTCTGTAATACATCTTCACATAGATTTCTGGTAATTTATCTCAAAAATCGAACGTTTTGTTACCTACATATTGATCCTATACAATATAATAATAAACAATTGACAAATGATTGATAAATAAACGTTAGCGTACTTTATTCATTGATATTTTTAATATATAAATCATTCTAATTCACCTTTATTATAATAATTTGCTAGCTAGAACAACGCTAGACCATTTTATTTATAATTTGTGTCAAGGTTAAAGTCAAATGTCAAATAAAAATATAACTAAATACAATAACCAACTGTACACTGAAAATTACTATAACAGTGTTCAAAGAGCTTCATTGTGACACTGTAAACAATGTTATAATGAAATCTCTTTTATACGCGAATTATAAAATAGTGAATGAAATTAACTGTCATGACCCTAATAATATCTAAGCTTCAATATTTGTAATATCACATCTTCTTTTTTCTATTAACATATATTAAGTCAATCACAAGTTAGGTCACTTCTTGGTCTAGCCAAAAATAACTACTGACCATCAGGTAGGCATCAAATGAAATGTAACTTCTGTCATTCTGACGATGATATTGATTTATCCAAACAATTGTCAATTTTTAAGAATTTTCAACAATTTTTATTATATTGTGGAATTAAGTAGAAACAGTGAGTTTCATTTAAAACACTAATATAAGATAGTTATTTGCAAAACAAGTGTTTGTAGTAAGTGTGAAGCTTGCGACACGAACAGCGAAGCAGTGATTTGCGCAAATCACGAGTACTACAGAAAGTCATTGTGGCACAAGTTTTACACACTATTTTTTATAATTCGCATTTATTAATTTTTTTAAATACAATAGAATTACATATAATCCCTGTTTTTAAACTGGGAGGAGTGGTTTGAATTTAAGCTGGCAGTTCTGTAGATTCCTGATTGGTCACATCACAGATGGTTTTATTCAGCACTTTTGACTTACATATTATGACCGACTAATTGTGTAAATTGTAACAAACTTTCATTTTAAAAAAGAGCTTCTGATCTATTTATATTATATCATGAACAAAATTATTTCTATAATACATCAACATAGATATCTGTTAATTTATCCTAAAAATCGAACGTTATGTATTGCTCTTGCGGCTAGCTGAAGTAGGTATTTGCTCCAGTCGACGAGAGTGGTATGAAGCATTATCCATAACTATCACTGAACCAGGAGTTACCTTTGTTAAAATTGATCTAAACCATGTTTCAAACCGGTTACCATCCATTTCTTCATGGTAATCGACAGTTTTTTTGGACTGAAAACTTAGTAATCCACCTTCTACAAATCCTTCCTCGCTGCCAATGTGAGTGATAATCAGTCGACGTCCTTTCCCAGAGGGAGCTTTTAAACCGGAAGAGAAACCCTCCATAAAGGCTTGTCGATTGCTTCGTATATTCATGTCTTGCCACACTTTTGACACAGTGTGGCCTTCATTTAAACATGTTTCGTCAAGATAATATATGTGCCGTCCTTCGTTACGAAACTGTCGTATCTGTTTTAAATAATTTCTCCTCCATTCCACAATGTCATTTCGTTCAATTAAGGCACTGTTTCTACTTCTTGTTTGGTAACGAAAATTCATTAATTTTAAAGTTCGTCTCAAAACTTTATCACTGATGTTTGGTAAAGTATCATCAGCTTCTATTACCTTGCTCAATTTAGCTACCGAGGGGATTTCATTCCTAAAATAAAAAGAATGTATTTCCCTACGTATAGCATTCCGTGTTTGGTCGTCCAAAACAATTTTCTTTCTTCCCCTACTTTCCGGTTTACAGTTTCCACCTCGTTCTCTTGTCAAAGATCCGTCCCGCGATTTCTTTAGAATATTGTATATAGTACTCTCAGAAACTTTAGTTAAATAACTGCACTTAATCACAGCGTCACTAACACCCAACTGTTTGTCCATGGCACGCAGTCCTTCGTACACATTTAATATGAGGACTTTTTCTTCCCGAATTAAATTGTTACGACGCCGTTTTTTATCGCCAACACCGCTACACTCCGCCATTATTGTCACTAAATATACCGATATAAATATTACAATAAATACCAATAATAACCGATTTATCACACAAAACCACAACACAAATACTGATGTTACGCTCATGAAGAGAATAAACACCTCACATAACTGTTTACCATCACTGTCTCATTCGCGTAGCTCGATCTATCTATCTCGTTCTCAAAGCCGGAACATTGAAGCGACTCTCCAACATTGTCAAATCGGCGAGTTTTTCACAACAAACTTTGCGTTCAAGAAATATACATAAACACTTTATTTCACAATTCAAGTAAACTAATTATTATTAGTCTGCTTGAAATTTGAAATAAATATATTAAATTGGTATTGACTTAATTACATTGCATCTTTTGTACCTGAAATATTGACACAATGGATTTGAAGTGTATTTATAAAATACAGCATTTCTCTCTAGAATACATATGGCAACTGCGCTTTAACCAAAGTGTTGATTAGATAGCTCTGACTCACTTTACACAATTTCGACTATCGAGTATACCTTCATGTAGTGGACAAGCAAATAAATCAAGGAAATCCCGACAAGGATCATGTTGGGTAATAACTCCTAATAAAAATCAACTTGAACAAAGTCTGAAAAAACAGGAACGTAAAAATTCACTAAAGGGGAAAACGCCAAAAAAGTGGCCTGAACGTGCCCAGAGCAAAAAAGAAAAAGTAATGTCAAACAAGAAAAAGAATGTTCAAATTAATAACGACTCATCCGATTCTGGAGAGGATTCTATCCTAGCTGATGATTCGGACATAGATACTGATAACGATACCTTGGATGCAGATTGCATGTTTTGTGACAATTTATTTTCGAGGATGTGCGCGGTGAAGAGTGGATCGAATGTGTTAAGTGTTTTCGATGGTGTCATGAACAGTGTTCCAATTCTGATAAGAAAAAATCGTATATATGTGACTTTTGTTTGGGTTTGTGAATATTTGTCGAGGAAAGCAATTAGAAAAAAGGAATCCTAATTCCGGATACCCTATCCGAAATCAGGAAACCTATATATCTCTGACAAAAAATGCACTCAGTTTATATAATAGGATTTCTCTTTTCTATTTTATCTAATAAATGTCATATATGAATTTTTGTTTACTTATCTACACTACCATGTAAGCTTTGGATGAGGGTAAACTACCACAAAAATTTGTTTGCCGAAATTTGATTTATTCAAAAAAAGCTATCCAAAATTGGGCGCTTTTCCCTACCATTTACACAACTTAAACTATTCAAAGAAAAGCTACTGAATTCTAACGCTGATAATGAGCTCGTCCTATAGACAACGATGGACGTGCATATTTC
The DNA here is from genome assembly GCA_963921935.1 of Galeruca laticollis. Lineage (NCBI taxonomy): Eukaryota > Metazoa > Arthropoda > Insecta > Coleoptera > Chrysomelidae > Galeruca > Galeruca laticollis. The sequence continues at coordinate 86,032,832 of OY998178.1, read as the reverse complement.
GTGCCACAATTTGTTGTCACAACCTCAGCTTGGTTCTACTCCATCAATCTCTAATTTTTAGCTATGATTTTCTGTTTTTACGTATATAATTGTTCATTTTCCTATCATTGAATATCAAATATCTAAATTTTCTGTTGGAAAATGATAATCCAGTATTGCTGGACCAGTGAAAACATAAATGTTTGCGTAATATAATAATTTAATCGAGTAAAATTTGAATAAAATGTAGTGCTCGGAGTGACTTCTTCCAAAAAAATACATTCATATTGTCCTCTTTATATATAGAATTCCAGAAAAACTAGAAGTACGCATTTATTTTATATAAATTTTAAAAAAAATTTGACAATACCACGAAGATATCAGTATCATGTATGTTCGAAGTTGGTAAAAGTTATTGATTCGAGCAAAGTTGGTTTTCTTATACGGCTAGTTAACTTTGTTTTTTATTTGACCCATCAGAATTCTGAAAGTCTTAACACAAGAAAAATACGACGTCTCCAGTTGTGAGCTAGTAAAGTGGCCTTAACAGCCAGGAAAAGGAGGAAAAGTAGATTCATGGAAAGTCTTTTGGTAAAGTACGGCATTTCCTGTTTCTATTTTATTCTCCTTGTTTTCTGTAGAAATGTTTTTTGGTGTTTTAGTCCTTTTATCAGGGGATTGCATAAATCTGCCAGAAGCGGATAATTTAGGTACACGGAGCTCTGCTTTTAATGGATGTTCATACAAATCCTAACAAAATGTTTTGCAAAAAAATAAATTAGTATTTTCTATTTCCTAGACTACACTAAATAGACTACATAAGCGTGACGTCACAGGGGTGAGCCGACCTATGAACCTTTCCAAACAAATATATGTTAATTTGTTACAAGTAAAGATGATCATTAATCATCTAGATCATTGCTAGGATTGAGAAGTATGCAATTCAAAGGATGTAATCATAAAAATCGCAAAGGTAACGCTTTCCAAACTTTTTTAAAGGGGTTTATATATATTGAGGATATGTAATCATGTGTTATTATCATATTTTTATTTTATATTTATTACATATATCATTATAAAAATGGCTTCAAAACATGTTCTCAAGCTATCTAGTATTAATGAATAATGGTTTTTAAATGGAAGAACAGCAGCCTAATTTTACTAATGAAATACTATTCGGAAACGTAAACTGCAAAAGTAATTTTATTATCAAAACTTGACAGACAACTACAACAAAAATATCACACAGAGAGATTACATCTACAAATCTGGAGATCTTGAATATTTATTTCTAACACCCCCACTCGACAGATTATTCTTCGATGAGTCCCATTGATGTTTTGAGACGTTGAAACTTTCCTTTGGAGAGAGATTTTGTGAAAGCATCAGCAATCATGTTTGAAGTTTCACAATACATGAATTGAATTATATCGCTGTCACCTAAATCACATAGATGATGGAATCTGACATCGATATGTTTTGTTCTGCAACTAGACTTTTCATTGGTTGCTAACTTGATACAACTTTGATTGTCTCCATAAAAGACAGTTGCATTTTCACAAGGTATTCCGAAATCTTCTAAAAGTCTTCTTGGCCAAACTATTTCCTGGCTTGCCAAGGCCGCTGATATATATTCAGCCTCTGTAGATGATAAGACTACTGAAGATTGCTTCTTGCTATTCCCAAGAAATAATATAAAACCGGCTGTAGATTTCCTATCAAAGACATCGCCTGCCCAATCGGCATCAACATATCCGTTTAGAGTCAATTCAGTATTCGAACAAAATTTTAGTTTATCTTTACTTTTAACCTTCTGGTATTTGAGCACTCTCTTGACTGCATCCCAATCCTGCTGAATTGGCTGACTTACTCGCCTGCACAAATATCCCACAGCAAGATATATCCGGACGGGTTGTAGTTGAAAGATATAGCAGTGCCCCCACTGCTTTTCTATATTTTTCATTATTGGATAATAAAGGGGAATTTGTATCGAATTTGGGGTACTCGGTATCGATTGTTGTAGCTACACATGAGGCATTTTTCAATCCATTTTCTTTGAGAAGGATATCAATTTTTGAATTTTGATCCATTAGAAAGGTTCCATCTTCAGTTGCTTGAACCCTGATCCCCAAAAATGAAGAAATATTTCCTAAGTTGACCGTTTCGAACCTCTCATTGAGTTTATCTCCAATCCATTATATCACTTCATCATTTTCATGACATACACACAAATCATCAACATATGACAATACATATAGTATAGTCTCTTTCTCTATTTTCATATAGCGGCACTGATAATTTTTACTCTGTTCAAATCAACATTCCAAAAGTTTTCCGCTTATAGTATCATTCCATGCTTTCGCAGATTACTTCAAACCGTATACTGCCTTGTGGAGATTATATACAAGATGGGAATCATTTCCATTCATATAACCTTCTGGTTGAGACATATAAATCTCTTCATTCAACAGACCATTCAAATATGCGGTTTTTATTTCATAATGCCTGATTTTTAATTTACGAACAGCTGCTATTGACAACAGTATTCGAAAAGTCGTTTGTCTCATCACCGGAACGAAAATACTATCATAGTCCATATTTTTATGTGTAATCTTTTGCGACTAAACGAGCCTTATATTTCATTATTCCACCATTTGAATTGATTTTTGTCTTGTAAATCCACTAACATTTTATAACTCTTTTGTTCGGAGGTAGCTTGGTCAGCGTCCATACGCCTTTCTTCCTGAATGATTCCAATTCATATTCTATAGCATTTATCCATTTGAATTTTTCATTTTCTGGTAATCTCATTATTTCGTACCAAGTCTCAGGATCATCATTTGTTTCACTTGAAGTAAAGTAGGACAGTTTCTCAGGAGGTTTCCCTTATTATTTCTTGAAGATCGTCTTAAATACTTCAACCCTTCATCATCCAAACGTGCCTCTTCACTTTCAATATTAGTATTATTTTCGGCAATAACCTTTTCCTCGATACTTTCTTCCTCTTCGTTTACAAAAACTATTTCACTGTTTTTATCCAAGACTTTGATAGATTCAGATTTCATATCAGTGTAGTTTTTATCTTCGAAGAATTTTATAGTTCTACTTATTATAAATTTATTGGTTTCTGGATTCAAAACTCTATAACTATTGGAAGATTCATTATATCCTACCAAAATCTCTGCTGGTGCTCTAGCATCCCATTTTGTTCCTGTTTCTTTAGAAACATAGGTATAGGCCACACTGCCGAAAGCTCTGAGATGATCCAATCTTGGTTTTTCTGAATTCCACAGTTCATATGGAGTACATTCGATAGCTTTTGTAGGAAAGAGATTTTTAAGATAATTCGCTGTGACAATTGCTTCACCCCAATATTTATTCGGCAATCCTGCATCAAATAACATACACCTTTTGCTGCTGCGCATAAGGTTCGATTTTTACGTTCTGCTATGCCATTTTGTACGGGCGACTACATAAAACCTTGAACTGCTGATCCACAATGCTCTCCATTATAAAATCTGAACATTCTCGGTAACACTCCGAATTTATTTTCAACAAGAGCGACGAATTCTTCAAATTTCTGAAATACTTCATCTTTGGAATGTAGGAGGTATAATATGGTATAATGGGAGTGATCATCAATAAATGTAAAAAAATAGCGTTTGTATCCTGGGGTTTCTGTTTTCATCGGACCACAAACATCAGAATGTATCAAATCTAGACATTGATTTGATCGTTTGTCACAATTCTTCAAAAATGGTTTCTTTGTTAGTTCTCCTTTCGTCCAACTCACACAATTCATAATTTCATTGCAATTTTCGATGTTTATTCCTGCGGCTAGATCATGTGACACAAGTCATTTGATATCGAACGTATTTTTATGACCTTGTCGTTTATGCCATGCGTGAATACAATTTTCATGCCGACTTTGTGTTGTTATATTTGCTCGCTCATCTGACTTTAAACATAATCTGTAAATACCATTCTCAATTATTCCCATAGCAATATTTTTCTCTCCCATTTTTACTGAACAATGTTGATCAAAAACAACGTTGAATCCTTTTTCTGTTAGTCTCTTCACTGATAATTAGATTACTTCGTAATTGAGGTACGTATAAAACATCTGTGACATGAACATTTTGTTATTTTTCATCGACTTGACATTCAAGGTATCCATCTCCAATTCCTGAACATACCATTTGTTGACCATTTGCAACAAAAATTTTATGTCCATCGGCACATCGGAGGTTGACGAAGTAATATTTGTTGCTTGTCATATGATTAGAAGCTCCAGAATCGATGTACCATTCGTTCGAATTCCGGTTACCTTCACAAAAACAGAATTCTTCTACTGCACTCTTTGCAATTTTATCATTTTTCTGAGTCTGCTCATTGCTTCTTTGAATATTCTTTTTACGGAAAAACAGTCTTGCTGAATATGACCCTTCTTTTTACAGATGAAACATTCTTAATCGAATCTACTTATTGCCTCTTTCTTCTGCTTGTTATATGTCTTCAATGCAGTTTCTCCACCTTTTTCACTGTCATTTCCTTGCTTTCTAATGAATCCATCCATTAATTTTCCTTTCACATATTCTAGAGTGAGTTCATCGTCGGGTCTAGCATCTAGTGCTGCAAGTAAAATCACGAATTTTTATGGGAGTCAACCCAATAAAAGTGCTGCTACGTGAAAGTCTTTTATCTCTTCACCGATACCTCTTAACATTTCGACCATTTCCAAAGTTGTTCTTATGTATTCCGACATGTTTTGTCCAGGTTCAAGTTTGGCTTCGTATAATTTTCTTAGTAAATGAAGCTTATTGGATAAATTCGCTCTTTCGTGAACCTTTTGTCGAATATCCAACATATCCTTAGCTGATGTACAATTACAGATGTGGATTATTTGGTTATTTTCTACTGATAAGGATATAGAACTCTGTGCTTTCTCATCCAAACTTGACCAATTTTTATCTGAAGTCTCTGGTTTTGGTTTGTCGACAACCTTCTATGTTCCCTCTCTAATCAACATCATCTTCATTCTGAATTTCCATGGTTAATAATTACTGTTATTCATTTGGCAATTCCAAATCTTTAATTGTCAGAGGACGATTCCATTACTGTATGGTTTTACTGCAGCCTTATGTTTCCGCTTCACTTTTTATACAGTCTGTCTTAAAATACTCCTGGGCCCATAACCTAAAGGTTTTTAAATGGAAGAACAGACTAATTTTACTAATGAAATATTCGGAAACGTAAAATGCAAAATTAATTTTATTGTCAAAACTTGACAGACAACTACAACAACTTAAAAACGAAAATGTCACACAGAGAGATCACATCTACAAATCTGGCGATCTTGAATATTTCTTTATAAGAATGAATTCCTTGATAATAATAAGATCATAAAAATTAAACTTTCGTATTGACAAATGTATTCAAAAAGGTCATTTTTTACTGACGCTTGAAGAAAAATGAGATTCATCAAACGCTCCCAAATTTTGCAGATTCAAATTCAAAACTAGCAGGAACATTAAATATTATTATTTCAGTCCAACTGATACGTAGTCTGTGGTGGGAATAACTGTGATGAATAAACAAACAAATTACTCCAATACAATATGTGCGAAAGTATCTTCATGTGAATTCAACTAGAATGTGGTTTGTGGGGTTTTCACCGTGCATCAATACCCTTCGTTTACAGTCTAGATTGACCCCTGCGAACGAGAGGAAACCTCGCACGTGACCGCATACTCGACGCCGAAGACTGATCACGCGAATGGCGCAAAAAGCACAAATCTGATAAAACTGGAACGAAAAAAAAATCGGAATTAATGCCATCCATTAAAGCAGATTTTACGTTTATTCTTTTCGAGTGGCTGGCGTACAGCGACAACCTTTGAAAAATAGTTTTGTGATGGATTAGGGTTTGGAAAAACCTTTCTGAATTTTCGCAGACTAGAATATTTCTGCATAAATTTTTATCTCACAAAATATGTACCTTTTTATCGACGTTAGTTGAAATTGTTGGATGACAGTTGAGGCTGGGTAAAGTGTGAAACAGTTGGAAATGAAGCGAAATTTATGAGGGCAAGATATTTTGGTTATACTCGACTAAATATATTGTTTTCTGAATGAATTATTGAAATATGTCATCACTGCTCATTCGAACTGCCCTTAAAAAAGGCAAGCATATTCTAGGGCGAGCCATCCTGGAAGTTTAGAGACCTGCAGGGCACTAATTTTCGGTCTCGAGATGTACAATATTTTTATACGGCCGAAACTTTTGTTTGAACTTGATTACTCATTTAAATGTACAATTATGAACATTAACGATCTAACTTAGAAAATATTACCTCCTTCTTTCCTCTGCAGCCATTATCTCCACATATTTATCTAATCCAAATAATACATTAATTACATCTCCATCCTTGATCGCAAATACCTCTCTACTTTCCCAGTCGTACAATGACTTTCTCTACTTATACTCATCTTCAGTTAGTAACCTTATTGACTTTACACAAACTACTTCTAGTCCTCTCTCTCAAACTGCTTCCTGGACTAAAGCACTTCCCCATTTTAAAAAATCCCTTTGTAAATTCAAAAATATTGACACTATCATCGAACTTTTAACAAGGTTGTTTTTTTAAATTTCATACAGTTCTATGCACTGACACCTCCAAAATAGAAAAGAGATACTGGAATTGAATGCACAATTACCTCTTCCTGAGAACCCATCGAATCCTTTCATATTCCTCCTTCTAGTAGTAGTGAACTCTACGCTATCCGCCACACCTTCAAATATATTTCGACGCGACATAAACATATAGCAATACGTACCCATTCACTCAACTCCGTGCAATCTATCAAAAATGTATTTACCAATCACCTGTTAGCTCAAGACAAACATAATCCAACCAAAAACATTTTCATGTAAAATGTTGTCAAGACGAAACCATATGGCTCGCACTGTCAAAAAGTTATCAGATCTTATGTAGACCCAAGCTTCTAACTTTACATGCCCTCACTTTACAAGCCCTAACTTCATAAACACTACACCTTAGTCAATCTTCGTGGCTTGGCCGTTTCATTACCACTATTTTTTTTTAATTTATTTAATGTATGCATTAATAAGAATACAATGTATATATAAATATATAAATAAATTTTGCAGAAAAAACCAAATAAGACATTGGTTCACAATGAAAATATACAATTAAAAAACTAATAAAAAAATTATTAAACTTAAAGGTGGGACTTTGTGTCATCTTATTCATAGAAGAGAACATATCCTTCTCCACTGACTAAAAATTTCCACGATATTAATAGCACCCTTGAATCGTTATATTCGTGCCACTGTCCCGTGTATAACAGAAAAGTCATGAACGGTGAATGATTAAATTTTTCACCTTACGCCCATGTGACGGCAGCGAACCGGCCAATCCACGCATTCAGACTAAGGTGTAGAGCTTGTACATTTAGGGTTTGTAGAGTGAGGGTGTGTAAAGTTGGAAGCTTGGTTCTACATATGATCTGATAACTTTTTGACATTGCCTCTCGTCTTTTACATGCAAATGTTTTTGGTGGTATTGAAAATTACACCAACTAACCGTCTGGGGTGTTTTTCTACTTAAATTTTTTGCTAGTTCAGACTATGACCAAATTACTGACTAGTCGACTTCCCGGTAACTGATGCGGTATCACTAAGTTTAGAGTATCACAAGGGAGTCTACAATAACTGCTAGAATCTTAATTGTTCAAAATGTAACAACTTTATTAAACAATTCTGATTGACAATACAATTCAAACAATTATTATACCTGACATTGACTTAGGTAATCGCAAATTCTCACATGTGTCAGTTTCGACATTACAACCCACATTGAATCGCTGCGATCTCATTCAGTTTACAATTGTAATCATTTCAACAATTTTGGTACATAAACAGTTTCATTTCAATTCAAAAGCATAATTCATATGTTTCAATAGTAACGTAATTCCATACCTTCATTTTCAACATTCTCCCACCATGGAATCCGACGAGAATTCCATGTTTGAATAATGTAATGTTTTTCTTATTTATTTAAACAATAAACGGGTGGGATAAATTTTAAACACACGGTATGGCTACTTACTAATTTATTTAAACACTAACTCACTAACACTAAATTAATATATACTCAACTAATCACTTAAATTTAATTTATATGCACACAAACTTGATTATTAATTTATATTAGCACTTTATTGTTCGGTGTATTTTTGTTTATTTCTCTAGATCACTTTATCAACTAAACTAACTCTTCCTGGTCAGTCCCTTATATATTAAAGCCTTTTTTACTAGTAAATTCCAGACTGCGGCTTACACACACAAAAGCAATTGGTTCTGGCCTTTTCTAGATAAGTCTGGTCACAAAAACAATGTTTAGATACTATAGTCGTGAACAGTTATAAAAAAACAGTGCGTATCCGCCATAATTTTAACTTTGATACCTGGCTTAGACAGGGTCGGATTTAGGGACTATACCAGTGTGCTGTTTCGTGACAATAATAATAGCATTTCCATTCTACGAGGCTCAATACGACACCAAGTTTACAGCAGAATTGCTATCTAACTCTAACAGGTAGATCAATTGGATTAGTTTGACTACAACTCCAGACTGCATTTTCAGTTTTTCCACACGGATCAATCCATCTTTTCCTGGACATATATCCAGAATTCGTCTCAAGCGCATCAGGATCTGCTTTACCTGCTGATCTCCAACTAAAAGAACTTGACCAATTTGGAGCTGACGAGAAGGATTGGTATCACACTCCTTCTGACGAGATAAGCCTTCTTCTTCTTCCTTAGCATGTGTTCGTCTACTACTGGACATAGGACTCTTCCAGTGACTTCCATGTCGATCTATCTTGGGCGGTCTTCATCCAATTTTTTTCCACATGACGCTCCATAAAAAATGTCTGTTGAATGTCCTTTATAATTGTAACCAAAAGCTTCCAACGATATATCATCTTGTCCGCATCCGTATTACATCCTTCGGGAAATGTCAATCTTCCCAAGATGAACATAAACATGGAAAGAGTCAAAGGTTCCAACTTGGTATCAGATTCACTCACGTACGTTAGATCATCGATCATTATCAGGACATTTTCCAACTCCTTTCGATTGACTTAGGCACTCCCCATAGAACGTTTCATCAGATTCTTTACGATTCCATTTAATCGTTCCCAAACCTCCCCACCATGGAGCTGCGACAACGTTGAATTTCCAATCAATGGGATCCACCATCCCTATCCAGAGATCGAAATAAATTATCAGCTCCCCGGAAATTCGTTCCATTGTCACTAAAGATAGCGCGAGGGCTTTTATTCTACGGATGAAATTCTCCAAAACAGCAATAAATGCAGTGGTGGAAAGGAGTAATATGATGACTAACCGGACAGCACAATAAACTGCAAAAATAACAATCAAAATGTTCTTGCTATTTTTCAGAATGAATGGGCCGTCCAAATCCACTCCAACTATTAAGAATACCCGACCTTTTTTAATACTCCCAGTTGGTAAGGTAGCTATCCTCCACCACCACCGGTTTCGGGACATGACGTCTGCATCGATACAAGTTCTCAGTTAATAGTTCAACGAGCTTTGAGAATTCAGTATTTCTCTCTCAATTTAATAATCAGAAATTCTACCACTGCGTGGCAGTAGATACTATGATACTCCATTATCAGTTGTCTGACTATGGGATGACTTCCTGGAATATTGGCAGGTTTCTTGAAATTATCACCATCTCCATAGGTCAACTTGGTCTTGACACCAAGAAGTCCATATTCATCCATAACTGTCTTCATGTTATACAATATTTTTTTATCTGAAAAGGCTTCGTGTTGTATGATTCATAATAATTATATTCGGGGGGACCTTTTCTCCCTATCCATAGTTACGTAGTTACTTTCTTTCCCAAGTAGCTTCGTACGGCGCTTTTCATTCAAATTTCATATGAAGCTAGAACACCACCTCATCACACGGACAGGCTGCTCAAAAATTAAATTGATAAGGTGGTTACTATCAAACATGGAGCAGTACAGTTCCGATTCGTGACTTTGTTCACTCGGCATCTACAAGTTCCTCCAAGATAACCTCCACAGCAATCCATGTCGTTGGACCATCTTTCTACTAGGCTAGACCCTCCCACCATTTGGATTCAAGTAGCTGACATGGGGAGCAACCTCTTGACGGTGGATCTACTGGAATAATTACTCCAGGAATATGTCTTCAGGTATCAGGGTCAGTCAATCTTTTGATTTTTTTACACGATTTCCAACGTAGGTTCGTCGAAATCAGGCTAATACTGTTGTGGATTCGAACCAGAACCCAAGATTCTTCTTTACAGAATATGCAAGACGAGATCCAATAAGACATCCCTACAATTTCAAATGCGAAATAGTGATCTCCTTAATTGTAGCAATTCGAGCTCGTACATCAACCAAGTGAACAGGATCTACTCCGTCGTATTCACATAGTATAAATATACATGTTCCACAAGCCACGGCACTCGCATCCGCGAAAACATGGAGAGTCCAACGAGAGACATCCAAGATACCTTTAGTCATGCAACGAGTAATCTTGATTAACTTCAATAGAGGAATTTGGAAACACCATTAAAAAATTATTTTCTTCTCAGTTTCGGGCAAAGGTTCATCCAACTTCATTTTCTGTAAGAATATTTTTACGGGATTAGCTGCAGGGCATACCACTCCCATTGGACAGTAAATATTTTGAACAATCGAAAGTCCAATCCTTTTTGTGATGATCTGTGGTATTTCTTCAGATTTGACAACCATGAAAAGATAACCCTCTATGCGTTCCCATTTCATTCCTAAAACTAAGACTTCGTTAATTGAGGCATCATCCATTTCGTCTGTAACAGACATCCACAACGGTGGATCTAATCCAGTTTTGGCCAACAGCTCAGTCGATTTCTTGTGGAACTCTTTATACTCTCCAACTGTGTCTTCAGAGGAGACACAATTGTCCACGTATAACACTTTCGCCACTTGCTTCGCGGTCCGTTCGTCAGTTCATTGCAACATGCTTGAAATTATGCTCGATTACTGCTTCTTAAATGAAAGGGGTACATTTTGCTCCAAACATGGCGCGGATATGACGATATTCGATCAGCTCGTGTTTCTTCTCATCTTTCCATGAAAGGTTTTTTATGCGTTCATGATTCTTCTCTCTTACTTTAATCATCTGAAATACCTTACGGATGTCGGAAACAAATCCGATTTTCTTATCACGAAAACGAAGTAATATGCCAGGGATGAGCTGTAAGTAATTCGATACCTTTTTCAAACAGTCGTTTAACGATGGTACTTTTCCCATTATGCAGAAAGCATCAAAGACTGGTCTCACTGGAGTCGTCGTAATCTTGATCACAGGCCTATGGGGTACATAATGAACTCTTGCTCCGGGGGCAACTTTAGAAGCAAAAACATCTTCTATGAAGACTTCTTTCTTCCATGCAGAAAACAGGTCAGAATAAGCTGCAAAGATTCCTATTTCTTCTAGTTTACGCGTACTATACAGAAGTCGTTTCTTCGCTACTTCATAATTGGTCGGTAACGGAGGATAATCGGTGATCCAAGGCAGACTGGCGACATATCTTCCTTTCGACTAAAACCCATATAGAGAGTGTCTTTGTCTTCTTGGTCTTGTTGTCCTGTTGGCTTCACATCAGTTTCATTTAATCTCGATGAGATCCAAGTCCCACAACTGGGAAATAGACGCATCATTCACAGCCATTGACTTGACATACATCGCCATGTTGTCAACTTCTACACCTGGCATAGGGCCACACAGATTCCAACAAAGCTTTATTTAAAGTGCTGTCACTGAAGACGAAAGTACCTTCTTCTTCCCATTAGGAGTCTGTCGTAGACATCAGCTCCCAACAGTACTTCTATCGGAGGACATACTTCCCCGACATCTGATAATGAAATAGTCAGATCTCGAAGCTCTTCTATTATTTTCGATGATTTTGAAACTCTGGGGATGGGATCCGATCTTAAACTCGAACTCCAATGATACAAGGATAACGTTCTCCCTTCTTCATGTACCAAATTATAATTATTATGTTACATGACGGTGGTCTGTTGTCCTCCAAATATTGACTTAGACAAATCTTTTGTTTTTTTTTTACTTCGAGTTTTAGCTCTTCAGCGGTCGATTGTAGAATGTAGGACGTTTGACTTCCATTGTTCGAAAATGCTTTTATAGTAAATACCCTTCTTGTTCCCATTTCTGACGACGACCAACACAGTTTGGAGAGCAACTTTCTTCCAGCAAGTCTGACATCATCCCTGTTATATTTTCTAGGGGCTTCATCTGTTTGTCGTCATATGATCAAGAAATGGCTTCCGTTGCAAAAAGAACACTTCATTTTTCTGTGGCAAGAGCTAGCGGAATGACCTTTCATAAAGCATTTGAAGCAAACATGCTTTTGCTTCAAGATGTCTCTCGACTAGTCAATCGGCCACTTCTGAGCTATTCTTCAGTCTCTGGTTTCATGATTTTTCTTACAAAATACACAGGAGAGGTGACTATTAGTATCTCCAGAATGGCGGGTTGCTAAAATTGGTGTACTCTGAGGGGTTTTCGCTTTTTTTGCTGAGGTACTTCTGCTTCAAATCCTTCTCGAGCTAAAGCCAATTTCTGTTTAATGTCTACTTTGATATCTGAAAATTCCATCAGGAGTTCAAGACGATTTCTTAGTGGATTGTTTTTGCTCCCATCACGAGTTGCCAGAGTATCATGTTTCCAGGTAAGAAGTCTTTCTGAAGACATACTATTCTACAAGAGGGAATAGCCATGTAGCGGTATTTGATTTCTCCAGCTTAAGCGTATTCAGCAACCTTAAATGTCATTCCAGCTTCAGATACAACAGCTGGATTGTATTTTCCAAATCCTTTCTTCAGTGCTTCCACTACTTTGTCGTTCAAATCCCATTCTACTTTGTCGACAATGCCTATAGCACCATTCACAAGACCCAAAGAAACGGATATATTTCATTTAAGCATTACTTTCACTTCTTTTTTAATAACTATAGATTTTTCTAAGCCTGCTGATAAAGAAGCATCCTACTCATAATTTTCAATGGGCTCGCGAGGTCTTTTTACAAGATGTCTGGTACAATATGTGGATTTAAGTGTAATTAGGAACAGCTCGCAACATTGTCATAATTTAGTTGCTGAGCTATATTTTTAGTCGGCAACAAACAAACTGTATCTGCAGGAAGTCGACTGAGGCTTTGCTTAGGTTGTGTCGGCGGGGGCACTATCGATGGAAAACTCATTGTACAGAATTCAGTGGAAACTGTTATCTAGATTCTTTCCCACTCTTCTACGCAAAAGATTATCCAAATCTATGATGATCACGAATCTAATATAAAAAACTGGCCAGGAACGTATTTATTTCATTGTAGATCGTAACAGGTCTGTAGATCTAATTACATGAATGTTAATATAGAGTGAGAACTTCTAGGTTGGAATAAATTCAATATATTTCTATCTAACGGTATTTGAACAAAATGTTATCACAGTTCAATCTTTATTTTCAACTGCGCATCTTATGCTACAATCGGATTTACTAATAACTTAACCGCTTTTGTGTACATGACGTCATCGTTTTGTTTTAAATGGAACAACATGTTTTTCTCTTCTGTCTTAATTTTCTCAATAATAGACGATTTCAAATATATATATAAGTTTTTTATCTAATTGAAATTAGATTCCGAAAGTCAAACAAATACACATTTTATTGGGAAAAGTTAGGTGTAATCATCAAAACCGTTTATTTTTCATTTGCGCTTCCAATTTGTCAAATTATATCAACATATCAATTTACTCTGAGTATGGAATTAAGAGAAGTGAAAATTAATGGGTTGACGACAATACAAATACAAAGAGGGTACAAATAAATCAATAACGAATGAGTATTCATCTCAACTTTATTGACGAGAATATAATATTATTACCGTTCAATATGCCGTCTCTCTAGATTCTGTTTCGCGTCATTTTATTCGTATTTTCCAGCTGCTTTCCCCTCGTCGTTCACAAAACTTTTAATTGGGAATAGCTGATAACAATATTACTAGGGAAAGAATAAATGTCCCTGTTTTTTGGAGATAAAGACCAATATAGACATTTGGTTGACGTCCTAACGATGGAACTGTCTCCTTATCGTACAATACTTCACAAAAACCCGAACTTAAGCATATAACGCTACATCTCCCTTCTTCCTTTTGGAATAATTCATGAGTTTATACCTATCACTTCGTTCCTAATAAGATAGTTATGATGACAATAAATGGAAAAGGTTATGGAAACAAGTTTTTTGACACAAATTAAAGTGATTTGTGTTTATTTTTTATTGGCTATATCATTAGATAATACAGAAAGTTTATGAGTTGTGCTTAAACATGTACTCAAATTAATGCGGATCTGCTCTTAAATAATAACACAGATCATGTTTCCATTAAGGTATATATGAGAATAATCTTAATCGAAAAATTTCTGAAAAATTTTCGAAAGCTCTAGAACGTTCCAAATTATTCCTAGGAATTTCAAAAAATGCTGGAACAGTTGGGAATGCTCTCGACTGTTGTAAAAAAGTATAGAGCGGCAAACTTTTAGTTTTTTCCATTACAAAACTGCGCCCCTAACGTGAATATGAGAATAATCTTGATCGAAAATTTGTGGAATATTCTGAAAAGTTCCAAATTATTCCTAGATATTTCAAAAGGTTTTGAAACATTTGAGAATGCTGTAGAATGCTCTCGATTATTGTAAAAATTTATAGAGCGCCAAATCTTTAGTTTTTCAACTACAAAACTGCGCCTCTAAGGTAAATATGAGAATAATCCTAATCGAAAAATTTCTAGAATATTTTCGATTGTTCTCGAACTTCTAAATTATTCCGAGGAATTTCAAAAAATCCTGAAACAGTTGGTAATGCTGTAGAATGCTTTTGACTGTTATAAAAATGTCTAGAGCGGCAAACTTTTAGTTTTTTCCATTACAAAACTACGCCCCTAAGGTAAACATGAGAATAATCTTAATCGGAAAATTACTAGAATATTCTCGAAATATCTAAATTATTCCTAGGAATTTCAAAAAATTCTAAAACAGTTGGGAATGCTGTAGGATGCTCTCGATTGTTGTAAAAATGTCTAGAGCGTCAAACTTTCAGTTTTTTCCATTACAAAACTACGCCCCTAAGGTAAACATGAGAATAATCTTAATCGGAAAATTACTAGAATATTCTCGAAAGTTCTAAATTATTCCTAGAAATTTCGAAAAATTCTAAAACAGTTGGGAATGCTGTAGAATGCTCTCGACTGTTTTTAAAAAGAGTAGAGCGCCAAACTTTTAGTTTTTTCAACTCCAAAACTGCGCCCCTAAGGTAAATATGAGAATAATCTCAATCGACAATTTTCTAGAATATTCTCAAATGTCCTCAAAAGTTCCAAATTATTTCTAGGAATTTCAAAAAATTCTGAAGCAGTTGAGAATGCTGTAGAATGCTCTAGACTGTGGTAATAATGTCTACAGTGCCAAATTTCTAGTTTTTTTTTTAACTCTAAAATTACGCCTATGAGACTTCATTAAAATAATCTTCGTTGAAAATGTTAACAAGAAACCTTTAAAACATTTAAGAACGTTCATGCGTGTTATTACATTTCATTTCAGCATATTCTAAAATATTGTGGAATGTTCGGGAACATATCAGATCATTGTGGAACGCTTGAAAAAAATGTGTATAGTTGTGAGAACCCATCGCTAGGGGTCTATGAAGACTGATTCGTCGTGGGTTCAGCCATCAGTTTCTTACCTGCGAAGTACAGCGAAAGGACCAAAATAAATAATAAAGTGGTAGTAATGACAGTGATACAGTGACTAAGTATAAATAAACGGTAAACAGTGTCTAAATTACACGTAATGCATTTCTGAACAAGAAGATTTAATTTATATTTGATACTATTGTTGTGACTATTAACCCAGAATGCTGAATACAGCCCAAACGAACTAATATGAACTTTGTTCATGTCGAGGTTAAAGTCGCAAAAGTTTGTTTAATTAAATAAAATAACAACACATGTTAGCAAGAAATATTTTGATATTGATTATAAACTAAACTGTAAACATAAGAGGAAATATCTACTATAAAAAAATATTGTAAACAGTCAGAATTAATATCAATGTTATATTCTGTTTATTTACAACAACTAGTGTAGATTGTTGGTAGAAGTTGAACTTGACTGTTCTAGTGAATGATAGATCATGTCTATATAAATAAATGTTATTTAGTGTTCAAATAAAATCCCAGTTCTACTCATCGAAACATTTGATTGATTAATTTGTTATCGAGTTGATTTTAATATCCAGACCAATCTGGTATTTAAACGTTTTGAGTTCACAATTATAAATTTTATTGAAATAGCTTTAACACCAACGAATGCTGCAAGAGCCGTGGTTGTAGTGCAAGTTGGTTGTAGCCAATATTATGAGGCCGAGGTACTAGGTGTGAGTCGTTATGATGTTGAAATAGCCATCCAGCGGTTCAGTCAAAGCGGCAACTGAACTAGAAAACCAGGATTATTGAAAAATTTTATTAAAAAATATCCTTTATTTCATATTTAAGTTCCCTTTTACAACATTTAGAATGTCTCCTGCGCGATTTGTGTCTTCGAGATTGTTATCAAGATCATCTGGCAGACAGTAATTGTAAAAATTTGTTGAAATTTTTGTTATGAAATCTTTGATAGTGGGTAAATTGGCTTTGTCATGCAACCAAGTGTTTCTGGGTAATTTAGCAGTTGTGTTTGATTGCCATCCGAAGACACTTATTTTGCACCACCTGTAGTGAGTGAAAGTTGTGCTTTGTCCCGTTATAATAAACTGGGGCAGCGTACGTGAGTATGGGTCTGATGATGTATGTGTATGTAAGAATTTTGTTGTGACTTGTTAAGTTACTGTGTGTGCATATTAGTGGGTATAACTTGCTCATTGCAGTCTTAGCCTTGCGTACCTGTTGCACAATATGAGCATTTGCATTTGTATTTGCTTGTATAGTATACCCTAAATATTTCAGGGTATTACTAGGCTTATTATTGTGCCCATCTACACAAAGCTGAGACTGCAGGAACGTGTTTTTTGTAGTTATTCTCTTGAGTAACATGTACTCTGTTTTAGAGGCATTAATAACTAATTTGTGTTGATGTAGGTATGGAATGATAATCGTGTTAATGTGTGTTTGTATTGCGTTTAGTGCATGTTCTGGATTCTGTGCAGAGGCGATAAAACAAGTGTCATCGGCAAACATTGCAGTTAATATTTGAGGGGAATAAATAGGGAGTATAGCAAAGGTGATAACACCGAGCCTTGCGGCACTCCCGCTTGAATTATATAAGGTCCAGCTATGTTATTATTTATTTTAGAATAAAATTTTCTATCTGTTAAATAGGAAAATATTATTTTAGTCAAGTAATCTGGAATTTTCAAGTTTTGATGTTATATCGTTTTTGAAAAGGTGTTTTATCACCTACCTGCCTATATGTCATAGTCGTCGATACTTGCTACAAAGTTATTGTAGATCGTAAATTTTTCAATTTTGCTGGAGGCCTTTTTCATCTCTTGTAGTAGGTCGCCAACTGCTTATGTAAGTTCATCCAGGTTTACCAGCGAATGCAGCTCGCGAAACATGGCATTTAGCTCAGTGAATTTATTTATGTCCGTGGTTTGAGTATGATTTTTGGATGGTGCTGAGGGTTTCTGTTATTGTGGTTGGGGGTGGTTATGCTTTGGGGGGTAGTTTGAGGGTGAGTTTTCGTGAGAAGACTGGGAAATTCGTCGTTTCTGTTGTTTTGTAGCCAGGGGTTGTTTTTAGGAGGGGGTCGGGGATGAATTTTTGGGGGGTGGGTTTAGTTTTTTGGCTTGTAGCACGCTTTTCTTCTAGCCATATCCCCTTTTTAATAAATTCTGGGCAAACCTCTTCATTCGCTGGGTGGTCACCTCAGCAGTTGGCGCATCTGGCTGGGGTTGTTCTTTCTTTTGTACATTCCCGCGTCAGGTGGGATCCGGCACACTTAAGACATCTGGGAGCTCGCCCGCAGTTTGAAGTCGCATGTCCCCATAACTGACACACGTGGCATTGGATAATAGGCTTGTTTTGTCTTCTGAACTCCCAGATGACTCTGGTGTGTTCGATGACGCGAACATTTTTATTCAGGTATTCCAGGGCCACCTTGACGTCGGTGACAACCAGGTAGAGTGGGCGTCCTTTGGTCGTCATACGGAAAATGTCTTTTACTTGGAGTTTATGAACTTTTTCAATTTCTTCTTTTATATTTATCAGGTTCAGTTCCTCGGCCAGCCCTCGTAGAACGAAGGCGTGGGATCTCTCGTCCCGTCTGGAGTAGGTGTGAAACTGAACTTTTTAGTTTTTAGAATCTTTTTCAAATTTTCGAAATCATTTATGTCTTTTGTAAAAACAATAGATGAACTGTTGGTGTATTTTAGTTCAAACGGCTTTTTGACTTCTTCTTTTAGCTTATTTACCATTTCACAATGGTGCGAGACATTTCCCTCAATTACAATGGGTGGACAGTTCTCTACCGTTTTTTTGTTTTTGGTGGTTGCGGTTTTCGTCCTCTTCGGCTCTTGCGAAGCGGCATCTTCTTCATCGGTTGAGAAATCATTATTGCTAATTTTTCGAAAATGGATTTTATTTCGTTTTTTTTGAGTTATTTTTTTTGTTCGTTTTTATCTTCCTCGTCTGATAAGTCGGATAGTGACTCATAGTTATTCCGGGTAGTGATTGGGTCGTTTTTACGTATGTTTTGACTTAGTATTTTTTTGAATGTTGATGTTTTTTTTTGGATATAAAAAACATTGATCCTCATTTTCAATTGTGTCCATGGGGACAGGTGTTATTTTATTTACTACTTGTGTACTATAAAGTTGTCGTGCGTTGATAGTTTTATTAGCATTTTTATTTAGCTTCTCATACTGTGATGTAAATTCATCTTTTTGCATATTTTCTCCTATCTCTTTTTCTTCGGCCCAGGAAAAGTTAGCTGGCTTGTGGATCATAACCTCCACTGTGGTTGATTGTGCATTAGTAGTATCCTTTTGTATTTCTAATTCCTCATCAGAATTGTTCAGTGAGTTATTAGGCCCTATAGTGTCTTCCTCCATATTTTGGTTTTTTTCTGTTATTAATGTTGGTGAAAACTGGGGTAGACGTTATTTGTCTCGTTCCCTCTACAGACAGCGATAGATAAGTCGGGTGTGCCTGTTTTGTCACTACCGTGATTAAATTCTGTGTCTCCTATACACTTTTTATTCGGTGACTTTTCTAGACACTTTTTATTCGGTGACTTTTCTAGACACTTTTTATTCGGTGACTTTTCTAGACACTTTTTATTCGGTGACTTTTCTAGACACTTTTTATTCGGTGACTTTTCTAGACACTTTTTATTTGTGGAAGTTCCTATACGCTTTCTAATGTTGTTTGTGGTTGAATTGTCTTTGTTGGTTTGGCGACACTTTTCTAACGTTTCTGGACACTTTTTTAATTTCGTCGTTGAATTTAAAACTTTTGTTAATGAATTTACGTCTATTTCATCCAACAACTGTTTGTCAATGTTGATGGATGGTAGAGTGGTATGGCTATTTACGTTGTCTTTGTTGACCTGATCGTCTTCGATGAATACGAGTTCTCAAGTAATTTTTATTTTTGTTTCGTAATAACTCAGTTATGTGTTTAATTCGTTTTAACTCTTCACTAAATTTATTATGATTTATAATATTGTCTGGTTTGGCTGATGGCCCTTGTTCACCACTGATATCAGTGTTAGAATCACTTAATTTAGTGGGTGGTTTTTTTTCCACTGTGGGAATTTTTGGTTTTTTACCGGCACTTTTTTTATTATGTTTATGTATGAACGTACCTTTTAATTTGTGTCTCTTTGGTGATTTTTACACAGTTACTAGCGGTTTTAATACGCGAACAGTATTGTCATTAATTTAACTTTCACTAGTGAGGAGAGCAGGGTTTCTTACATTAAGATTATGTATTTTCGCCTTTAACCGGCGAGTATATTCCGTCTCGTGCGGGATTGTTCCCGTTGATGGAGGAGAAGGAATAGTTAGCTTATCAAAACGCTTTATTCACAATTGCAATCCATTAATCAAACCAACCGGGATGAGTATTAGCATAGGAATGACCAGGATCAGGTATAAGAGCAACATCCGCACGCAAAGATAGATTTTTGGTCTCTTCATGTTTTAGAAATTCGAGTCTAATTTCAAGGGGCCTGGCAAATCACCCGAACGGAGTGACGGCGACTAAATGAAGCTAATACATATCCCAGAAGACCAGCCCTATGTCAACTTCTATCCGTGGAACATCGCATAGCTCGACTTGCTTTTGCAAGAGAACACAAAAACTGGAATTACGGAGATTGGAGTAACATTTTGTTCTCGGATGAGTCTCGGTTTTGTTTCAGATCACCAGACGGTCGCGAAAGAATCAGGTAAATATAAGGATAACTATTTACCCAATGCATTATTGCTGAAAGAATAAGCTTTTCAGGAGGTTCAGTTATGGTTTGGGCCGGTATAAGTTCCAAGGCTCGCACTGACTTGGTTCTTATTGACGGAGGTTCTATAATGGGAGCAAGGAACATAACCACCACTTTATATGAGCATGTGGTACCTTTTGCGCCATTTTTGTTGAAAATAACGTACGATCCCGCCTTGCTAGGATCGTCAATGAATATTTAGAAGAAGTCGGGATTGTCCGTATGAATTGGACATTTTCCAGTCCCGATCTCAATCCATTCGAACATCTATAGGACACACTGGGAAGACGGTATACTGTGCAAACAACTTGGCTGACATTAGTGCGGCGCGTGAGACAATATTGGATAAGTGGGATCAACTTGATGTTCAAAATTCAATTACGAAAACGCGGAGACGTATTCAAGCTATTAGAAGTGTCCCAGAAGGAAATAGTAAATAACAAATAACATAATCGTTATTTGTAAAACAAGTGTCACAATGACTCGTTCTGTGTAGTACGAGTGAAGTTTGCGCGAGTACTAAAGTCACTATGACACAAGTTTTACACAATATTTTTCAAAAATCGCATTCATTTAATTTGTTAAATAAAATATAATTACATAATCCCTGTTTATAAACTAGGAGGAGTGGTTTGAATTTAAGTTAGCAATTCTGTAGATTCCTGATTGGTCAGAACACAGGTTTTATTCAGCACTTTTGACATATTATTATCGAATAATTGAGTAAATTGTAAACAAACTTTCATTTTAGCAAGTAGAGGTTGATTATTTGTTTAAAAAAGAGCTTCTTGGTATACGCTTGCGATCTATTTATATTATATCATGAACAGAATTATTTCTATAATATAACTTCATATCTGGTAATATATCTCAAAAATCGAACGTTATGTATACATAGCTATATTATTATATTGATCCTATACAATATAAAAATGAACAATTGACAAATCATTGATGAATAAACGTTTGCGGAATATTGTTAATATATAATTTATTCAAATTTACCTTTAAGACAATTTAATATAATAATTTCAGCTGCTAATATTAAGTTCTGCGGTGGAAATATGCTGTTATCCATTTATTTACTAAGTCCTATAGGTGTAGGTACTACGCTTTTTCTCGTCAAAATTATT
Source organism: Galeruca laticollis (assembly GCA_963921935.1). Classification (NCBI taxonomy): domain Eukaryota; kingdom Metazoa; phylum Arthropoda; class Insecta; order Coleoptera; family Chrysomelidae; genus Galeruca; species Galeruca laticollis. The sequence continues at coordinate 86,011,078 of OY998178.1, read as the reverse complement.
AATTTTCCTTTTGTAGACTATCATCTTCGACAGGTCAATAAACTTCTACATTAAACCGGTGATTATTTAATTGTATCCACAACTATGAATTCTTATATCTGTTAAATATGCGACTTTTATCAAGTAACGCCATCTATTACCATATAGTAATAGTAATGACAGTTCGATATTACTCAATCGATGCGTCAAATTTAACAAATACTAAATTTATTTGTCATTGTATTAGTACGTATACTATCAGTTATTTGTGTAACATTCTCACTCTGGTAACAATAGAATAATGTCTAGTGGTGAATCAGCCAGTCAGTGAATATAATTAAGAAAGTTGTATCCATTTATTAGTTCACTTTCCCAAAATTTGAAATTTTTAACTTTTACGGTTCAAACGGTATATGAGGAGGAGGGACGTTATACCTGCATTGTATGTAGTTATGGATATAGTATAGTATTCAACACGCGCATAATAGCTATTACTCACTCAGAGATTAGATAACTCGACTTTGGCTCGTGTTGCAATTTCATCGTTGTGGTAAATGCCTTCATTATACGTTTGTTGAATAATATACTATTATTGAATTACATTTTTTTGATATTAGATCAAATTTTCTTAAATTTATGTTACGATACTGATGGATTATATATTTCTATCGCGTATCGCAGTATGAGACATATCGTGACTAACTATTACGAAAGTGATATTTTACGGAATTAGTAGGAACTTTTACTCTCTTAATTGGTATATTTTTCATCACATTACTTATTATTCTCCTTTGATACAATCTGTATAGAATCATTATAGTTTATCTAAATTAATGATAGCTCTTCTTGTATCTTATCGGTTTTAGTGTACCACAGACTTTAGAAATTAACAATAGTTCAAAGATACAATTAAACATTCTCTACTACGATAAACCTTACGTATTGCCTGATAAGACTTGACTATAGACGAAATCCCTAACAATATAAGTCCCGCACGAATATCGTTACAATAAGGAGAATAATGGTTATAGGGTTATTTAGGGCGACTTTGAATGGAAATCCCAAGTTGTGCTTGAAATTCAAAGTATTTTCTCCATTAATGAACAAGACAAATCAATATTACGAGTATTTGATATGTGGTCGCTACACACTACAGAAGACGTGGAATCAATGTTATTGTTTAATTTATTCACTTGTCCCCAACTACACGGTTGAAATACATAAAATATTCTCAGATGAATTCTTGACTTTGTTCTCCGATAATTTACTTGCTATTAACTAGAAATAAAACTAAAAAATACCAGTTTCACCCACCTTCTGATAAGTGGCAGACAGCTAATTCACAACTTTTATTTTGGTCACTTTGCATAAAATAAGAAAGGACAAAACTTCCTTTTAAGCTATCAGACACTTATCAGAAGGTGGTGAATCTGGCCCTGTATTAGATATAAATCGAATTGTCAAATTCAAAGATGTCAGTGACAGCTTTCTTCATGCTATGAAGAATTATCGTCTCTGCATAAATAGAATCAGGTTAGTCATTCTTGTTTCAGGATTCTAGAGTAGTCCAAACCTTCACAAAAAGTGGATCGACCTGCAGTCATTTTTTTTAAAACTCTATCTATTTTTAGGATTAATATTGACTACGCATTTTTTTTTTCGTAGAACTTACACGGATTTTATTGGAAAATTTAAAAATATAGATTTTATTGTTTTAAATGAAACTTACTGTTTCTACATATATATTTAAAAAATGTTAAAAATTCTAAGAAATTGACAATTGTTTCGATATTAAATATCATCGTCAGAATGACAGAAGTTACATTTCATTTTGATTTTGATAATTATTTTTGGCTCGACCAAGAAGTGACCTACCTTGTGATTGACATAATATATGTTAATAGAAAGAAGAAGAAGATATGATATTACAAATATTAAAGCTTAGATATTATTAGCCCTATGGAGATATCCTGGATATCTTTTTCCAATTAAGATCAGTATAACTGTGCAATGATATAAAAAACCAGGAAAACTATATCTGCTGATCTATACAATTATCACTTAAGAAGACAGTTTAAAAGTGGAGAACACCCTACATTTATCTGTTCATTGACGACTTCAGATTGTGGGTCTCTTAAGTGTCTTCTAATTTCCAATTCTTCAAGGAAATTCAGTTCTTGTTTCTTATCACAAATATGCAGCACTTCTATTTCTGTGTTAAGTGTCAGGGAAAGATTGGTGTCAAGTAGATGTTTTGGGTAGTGGGATTTATCCGGTTGTTTTAATCTGTATGCCCGTAAGTGTTCACTGTATCGGATTTCAAAATTTCTAAGGATCTAACCCAAATAGACAGCATTACATTCTGGACATTTAAGTTCATATATACCAGATTTCTTTAATAGTGATATTTTTGTTATTACATTTAACAATTTTGTACTTGCGCTACTTTCTGTTTTAAAAGAAATTGTTGCATTTGTTGCTAAATATATTATCTTTGGAATATTATTAGAAATATTTCCTGCATATGTGATGGTTTAATAACTTTTTCAGATTGTTTAGGAAATATTAGTTGTAATGCCACTTTTTCCTTTTTTTTATTAATTAGTTTATTATTTATTTGTAATGGATAGCCGTTGGATGTTTCTATTTGTTTAATTGTAATAATCTCTCTATCAAAATTACATTTGCTCATAGGAACTGAAAATGATCTATGTATCATTGAATTATATGCTGCTAATTTGGGCCACACGGAGTGGTTGGAACTATATGGAATAGTCACATCAGTGTGTGTTGATTTTCTGTAAATTGAATAATCAAGTTCATTATTAACTCTTTGAATTTTTAGATCAAGAAAATTGATTGAGCTATTATCTTCAACTTCGAATGTAAATTTAGTTTTTGGGAGTAAATTATTAATGCGGTTGAAAAATATATCTAATTGTCGTTCACTACCTATAAAACAAGCTAATATGTCATCTACATATCTATACCAAAATAAAACATTTTTCGAGATATTACTTTCAAAGATCTTTCTTTCTGAACTGTCCACGAAAATGTTTGCCAAAATAGGTGATATAGGGCTCCCCATTGGCAAACCTTCATTTTGAATTTATATCTTATTGTCAAAAGTGATAATTTTGTCTGATATTATTCCTGGATTAATATTTTTGTTTTCTAGTAATTTTATTACAAGTATTAGACATCCTTTAGGAGGAATTTTAGTCAACATATTGGTAACATCAAATGAAATGAGTTGAGAGTTATCTTGCAAGTTGAATGCTTTTAATTTTTGGATTAGTTCTATTGAATTTATAATTGAGTATTTAGATGTATATCATGGAATTGTACGGTAAATGTAGGATATATGCACTAGGAGGTTATGTGCCCCGAACACGTAGTTCACAAAATATACGCATATGGTCGCTCTTTCTTCGTACTTGCGGCAATGTGGGTGATCTGTTGTGCGATATCCATCGTTAGTCAACGCTCGATCACGATTTAGCAAAATATCACTGGAAACAATTAGTAAGGTAAGGTCTTAGTAAATTCTGATAATGCATGACTACTGAAATATTAGTTTTCTGAAGAATTACAACATTCTATCTATCGGATCTTTCGTCTCCAATGATGATATAAGTTGGGAATTGGTTTTTTAGGTTAGAATTAGTAGAATAGATCAGCTATATCAAGGAAATTCGCTAGGGCATATATCCCATACGAAATAACACTCGGAGGATTTATGACCCAGTAAAGCAGAGGATATATGCCCTTTAATTTGAAACGAATCCCTTAGAGTAATAATAAACATAGAGAGGGCTATTTATTCATAAACCCGTTTATTTTTGCGGCCAACAATTCTGAACGCCACGCCAGTAGTGGAATAATGAATGAATTACAAGAAGTGGGGATGGTATTGTAGATACATGGCCTTCGTCCTTTCGGCTGTTTTCCTGACAAACTTGGCACCGACGAACCATGATAATCCAAAAACATTTAATTTATTGACTTAAAAGTTTATTTTGTTAGTAAAAGTCTTGAAAAGCACATCAAAACGAAAGAACTAAATGTTTACTCTCTAGTCGTATTGGCGCTAGTATAAACAATTTATTATATATATATTATACATTATTATTTACTACAATACTATGGCGTATTGGAAATGATCGTCGATCACCCTCTGACGATATTTGCATCTGTATTTATAATTAAACAAGGACAAAACAACTAAATATATTACTATTGACCCATTAATCAGCTACTGAAATTTTGAGTAATGTTGCCTCTTTTAGTTATAACTATAAAAGTATCTAAGGATACAACAAATACTTGTTTAAAATTTATAGAACAATATGCCTTTATTAAATAAAATTCTAGTAATATTAATCAATTTTAAAAGCAGCGACTCAAATGCATAAATTAGTATGACTTTTTTTATTTGCATAACTTTTTAACACATTTTCAATTAAACTTCTAATTTAATTTTTCCTGCCACTAAAGAGAATTTGTAAATATGGCAAAGCAGTGGAAGTGTCCGCAAGTGAGCTTAGAATGTTACTCAATGTTTGGGGCGGGAAAAAATCAAAACAAACATATCTATTTCATTTGTTAATCTGAGACGAATCCCTACCAATGACTCAATTTTTTCAGATGCTAATAAAATATATTAGAAAGCAGAATATCAAACCACGTGTTTTGTGGTGTGAACAGAGCTTGAGGGAACCTATCGAAAATGTGAAATCTGGAAATATGGGCATCAATGAATCTAGTAGGAGATTTAATATACCTTCTGATAACTCCAAAAAAAATCCTCTAGGAAAGCCTCCTGCTCTTGGAGTATCAAACCAAATTCGGTTAGTAAATCATATTGAAAGATTACAGCAGACAGGATTCGCTCCTACAAGAACAATTGTCAGATCAATTGCTTTCAGTTTTGCTAAGTAACTACGTCTAGGAAACGTATTCTCATAGCGAAGCAACATTACAGAAACAGCGGGGATGCATTGGTTTTATTCATTTACGGAAAGGCACCCGAAACTTACTATAAGAAAAAGTGAAGGATTATCACTTGCCATAGCAAGAGGAATGAATAGAGCAGAATTTCATGAGTTTTACGAATTGTTGGAAAGAACTCTGGAGAAGTATGACCTGTTGCAGAAATCATGGGCCATCTTCAATATGGAAGAAAGTGGCATACAACTAAATAATAAACCAGATAAAGTAGTGACTATGTTCTCAATTCCAAAGAAACGGGAGAACACGTGTCCTTGATAGCATGTGCAAGTGCTGAAGGAACTTTTCTACCACCAGTTCTGATTCTAAAAGGGATTCGAAAAAATATGATGACCTTGGAAGGAATACCTGCTGGATCTAATTTCTACATGAATAAGCATTCTTCTTTCAATAATTCAGAATTATTTTTCAAATGGTTAAAGGAAGTTTTCGCTCTAGGAAACCAGATGGCCCAATTATCTGGATACTCAATGGTCATGCATCTCATTGCAACAATTTCGACATGCTGGAATTCACAGAAAAAAATAATATTATTTTGTTATGTCTCCCAAGTCATACCACACAAGCCTTACAACCACTCGATAGATCATTCTCCAAACCTCTTAAATATTTTTTAAAAGGAAATCTGATTTCTACATTTTCCAGAGTAAGGATAGGAATATTAACAGAAACATTATCGGAAAACTAATCGGTCGTGCTTGGAATGCAGCTGCAACTATAACTAATGCTACTTCTGGATTCATGGCTAGTGGAATCTACTTATTCAATGAGAATGCAATACCTGACTATTTCTTTCAAATTTCTGACCATTCTTAGTCTGAGGAACAAGTCAAAGAACCAACTGTAGAACCTGAAAAAGGACCCGATGAAGAATTGGAGAAAAATCAGTTGATACTAGATGAAAATTTCCTTCTAGATGACCATAACTACGTGTTCGAGTTTGAGGATTTGCTTGTTCTAGAACCTCGTACAGTAGCAGACATGGAAAATGTTGACAAAAATAATAGTTCTATGCATGATGAATCCAGTTGCAAGTTGTTTCAAATCGGACTCACAGTCTCAGATGAAAAGCCGCAATTCACCAGTGCACAATCAAATATACGGACGATACAACATCTAAATATTTGCATGAAATTGCTCCGTTGTAAATAATTTGTAACAAAAAGAATGCAAGGAAACAATCAGCATAAATCATATCATCTGAAGGGACGAAGATTAAGAGAAAAGGAAAAGAAGATGAAGAGACCTTTACCTACATGTTCGAGTAGAGTCAAAATGGTAAAAAATTAAAATTAATAAAAACTCTGATATTAAACGAATCAACCAAAAAAAAAAATGATGACAGCTCATCTGGTGAAGATCAACGTGATGATGATGCAGATTGCGTAGAAACTACTATGACACAAACGAACCTGTGGACTGGATTCGTCGTATGACTGCCAAATATGGTTCCACGAAACCTGTACCATTTATGGCAACAGTTGCAATAACTGTGGTCGATTAGAGAAGAGACAGAATAAAATGAAAAATGTTAAAAAAACCATCGATTTGTAATAGATTTAGAGCTGTTCGAAATATTCAATAATAAATGTTGATTTCTTGACTCACGATTTTTTATCAACAGTTGATTTAGTAGCTATGATCGAAGGGGGCATAAATCCAATCAAGAGGGCGTTTATCCCACTTTGTAAAATTTTTCAATAATTTTTTTCAGTCATTTTTCGACTTAACTAACCTGTTTCCAATTATATCGTTTTGTTTGAACATCAATTCATTGCAATCATAACATAATCCTTTTAGTAATTGTCAATATATTCAATGGTATAGTGGCATCAATTAAGGTAGGGCATATATCCCAAATTTACCCTAAGTACTTACATACCAACAAATTTTCCACCACGATTTGAAAACCTGTCAGACACTAATTTTCCAGATAGTGAAATAGAATTTTCAAATAAATGTTCAAAGTACAGATATCTTTTAATTAAGTTATACGGAGTTCCTCTTATTCCATATTTACTTAACTTGCTGAGAAGTTTTTATGACATACTGTATCGAAGGCCTTAGATAGGCCCAGGAATATACTTATAGTTTTAATTTTTTTGTCAACATAATCATGTATATAAGAAGTGAGATTGTAAATTGAATCTTTCGTGGATGTGCCCCCTCTAAAGCCATATTGACAGTCCGATAGAATGTTGTATTAATTAAAAAAATTACATAACCTAGTTTTCAATTATTTTAGAGATATTAGAAATTAATGAGATGGTCCGATAATTCTCTATTTTAGTTTTATCTCCTGTTTTAAAGAGTGATTTAATTTTTCCAGTTTTAAAGCATGTAGGAAATTGACCAGTAGTAAAACATTTGTTTATTATGAAATTTAAAGGTGCTGCTATTGTCAGTGCTATTTGTTTGAGAATTTTAGATCGTATATTGTCGATTCCGGGAGATTTCTTATTTTTTAAGTTGGACTTAATTGATATTACGTCAGAATTTTTTCACAATTACTGATACATCATCTTACCTCATGTCATACCCCATGTTACTCCATATACGCGATAAGATGAGGTTTTTGGGTGATTTTAGAAAAGTAACAATTAAACTGTAAACATTGCGCTAACATTTTTCTTGTCGGTTGTTTTAGAATTACACAGATAATAAATAAAACCCTTAAATGCTCCGAGTTGCTCCAAGTTTCCCTATTATTATTTGAATCTATCACAATCGCCATCCCTAATCTTTTTCATTGTTTGCTAATTTATGCTTCATGTGTCATTAAGTGTACAGTCCTCCAATTCACGTAAAATGTTACACAATAAATAAAAATGTCGACCATAGAACCGAGATATCGGAAATATTGTGTTGCAAAAAGATCTTAGTATGTAAAAAGACCGATAATGTCACATTAGATTCACAACTGATCGGTTTTAACTGAAAGTCACAAGTGGATCAGAGTATAAGATATCGGTCGAAATTTTGTAGAAACTCCACCCCACTCTCGCCGACCACTAGTACCCACAAGTGAGCTTAATATTATCAAAGAAAATGGTGACTCAAAAGTGTGGATTTCGAACTGTTATTCAGGCGAAGAACACATTACTGTTTGAATAGCACCCAGGAAAATAACTTTTTTGCAAAAAGTCTTCTGGACACATCTCTAATTGCGCCAATTCCATTCCCACATTCTTAAAACGTATTGTAACTGCACTTGACATTATAAAACAGTCCAATCAACTGAAGGCGCCCAAAAGTCAATAAAAAATCATGCACCATCTCACCAGGCTTGCTAAAATTTCTAGAAATCTTAACGAACAACCATCTTATTTCATTGATATTACACCAGCGAGTTTTTCAATTTATAAAATACCACCTCCAGGTATACCTAAGTTTTTAGCTAATGGAAGAAAAAAAAGAAGTCGCGATGAGTACTAGAGTCTACTGTTGAAAATGGATTCGAAATATATTCGTATTAATGAATTTTACGTTGAGGTGAGAGTATTACTTTGTAAATATCATCATACTTTCAAAACAATACCATGAATTTGGTTTCATACTATATAAAATTTGTATCTATTTGACAAAATTTCCGTACTTTCTGATATGTACTCGCATCTTCAGGATACTTGATAGATGGTTAATAACGAGGATGACTTCGGATTCAGAACTTTTATTATTTAAGACATTAATAATGTGTACATCGACATGACAATATATCAAGGCATCTATGACCATTGACAGTGTTGATGGCTGTCTTACTTGAATTATCACTTAAGGTGTTTTCATACATTACACTTTCCAAGTATTTTTCCTCCACTATAACTATGCAGAACGCTTCATGAACCTCTTTCCTTTCCAGTCCTATCCCTTTAATCTCAAAAATGTGTTTATAGACTGAAGATAATTGGATAGAAGCTTACCTCAAACCTTATATTTGAATTGCTAATATGTATTGAGAATGATAAAATTGTCAATAATATATCTCGCGAAATCAACCCTCTTTATCTTAATTTTACATTTTCAAACATCGTTTTATACACTCGTATGTATATACTCATCAAGTAGTCAAAAAGCGATGCGTGGAAATGCTCTACGTTCCATAGTAGTGAATCCAGCGTTCCAATTCTCATCTCTTAAGAGGGTATTTGAGACTTGAAGATCTTTCGCTTTTGAGTATAACTGCTTTCAGCGAGATTCACCAGACAGAGAGATATTCATTCATGCGCGTATTCTCTTCGAAATATAATTTCATTTATGACATTATTTATTCAAAATCTCTATTCGTCTGTCTGAAAATGTAATTACACATGGTCACAGACGACTAGATCATAAATGGAGAGGAATATAGATATACAATTTTAGATGTATAACAACTTTATACACTGTAAAACATTAAAAAATTCATGAGTCACAAAGTATTTTATTTTTGTGGAATAGTACACGGAATTTACGCTCATAGCGCGACAAAGGTTGTTGTTATTGAAATTGGCAAGAATTTGTAGACAAATATTTAAAATGAAATTATCTGTCTCGACCCTTACTTCGTGGAATGTCATATCATCCTGACGATGATATTTAATATCGAACCAATTGTCAAATTTCTTAGAATTTTTAACATTTTATTGAATATATTGTGGAATTATCTAGAAACAGTAAGTTTCATTTAAAACTATACAATGAGTTACTATAAATCTTACACTTCAAAAATCGATGCACGCTATAAAGCGAATATAGCGTCACATAAATTTTCTAATGAACCCGGCTGCGTGGCAAATATTTTCATTTACAAATATCCCCATGAACAGTAATCTAAAGCTGATGGATCAGGAGATCAAGGGACATTCAATTAATCCTTTCCATCCAACCCATTTTCTAGGAATTGTTCCTTTCAAGTACTGACGAACAGTTACAGCAAAATGTGGAGGAGCCCCGTCCTGTTGAAATATTAGTTGATCTTTAAAGATCGGTTATAATTTTTTATTATGTCTGTTGACATTGAATTAACTGTGTCTTCAAGTAGTTTGAAAAACATACCCCTCGTTAAACTACAGAATAAAAATTGGCCTTACAGTACACATAGTCCAACTCAAACATTCAACTTTTCTGAATGTTGAGTATGTACAGATGCGGCCAAAAAAATGGGTTAGTTGTTGTTGTCTAGTGTGACTGTGACTTTTCCGTTTCCGCGAAAAATGGGATAGTTTTGTCGTATATTTAAAGTGTGAATATTGTTTTTCATTATTAAATATCGAAGTCTGCTACATAATTTTTAATTTTCAATAAAAAACAACAATTAATATTAAGTAATCCCGCCATTATGATCTATGACTTCTCTTAATCCACTGGTCTTGGATCTACATAATGTGGAACAGTATTCTTCAGTTGTTTCTTTCCAAACCTTCATGCTTTATAGCCCCATTCTTGTTTCTTTACGACTATTGTTTAATAATAGTTTCCTTGCTGCTGCGTGGCATTTAAATTCAGAATGTGCTACTCCATACGACAGGATGCTGGAAAATGCGTTACTGAAACTACTGTTTCCACCGGATTTCACTTTCTCGGACGTCCTAAGCCTCGAGTTCTATTAGTTGTTCCATCATATCGCCTTCTTCTTAAAATACTTGAATTTGAATTCTTAATTACATTGTAAAATACCGCAGTTTGACTCACTGACCACACATCGTCTATTTTTGCGTATATGCGCTATCACTACTTTCGAATTTGGAATTCAAGCATCTGAAACTAGACAAAAATCTGCTATAGTTTATTTACGATAAAAATACGATGACGTTGCAAAACAAAATATTGTGATGTTGCCAAGCTGTAGTTTTTTCCTTCACTTAACGAAAACTAGAAAAGTCAATCTGATGTTAGATTGACAGTTCTTCTTTTTTATTATTCCGTGCCTCGTAGGGCGTAAGTCAAAAATATTTATTTAAAAATAAAAGGCTTGTATGATAGGCTTGATTAATTTAATATAAATATTTATTCATGAAAAACTATGGATAAGATACAAGAAACAATAACCAATCATTCTATATTCGAATAACATTTAATTATTTTACATAGAAGAGGGTTAAATGACAAACTGTGGGTCATTATACCTTATTCTATGCTCTATAGAACCATCTTCAAGAGCACTGCAAGGGTTTACGCTGAAAGGAATCCATACAAGCTGTAATCATCTTCATGCAAATTTAAATATTGTTTCTTCATACAATATCTTTTATATTTATTATAATAAAAATAGAATGGAAAAGAAAAATATAGATACACAAAATAAAATTTTGTTACAAGATATAAAAATGAAAAATCTCCCATTTTATCAGTATTATTTATGTAGAAATACTGTGGTCGTTGTTTTAATTTGTGTATTATAAAATAACTGTACTTAATTAATTCAATAATAGTTATTAGTGATTTTGAAAAGGTGGAAATAAAGCAAATTGGATAAAATTATACAAAAAATAAAACACAAGATTTCCACTACTCCACAACAAAATCATCACTATCTTCACCGTCACTGTCAAAATTAATGATAAGTGTCAAATACTACTTCTCTATGCCATCCATCTTGTATAATTTTTTCAGTGTGCTCTACTGTCTTTGACCAAATATCAGGAGTCACTTCTTCTAAAGACTTTTTCCATACACCTATTGCTTGTTCTGTTGAAGAACCATCAGTTCCCACATGATCTCTATAAAAAATTATAACTATGCCCCAAATATGTTCAATTGGGATGAACATACAGTGGTAAGGGGGAAGTCGAAGCAATTTGTGACCATATTTTTCAAATGATATGTCAGCTTCATATACTGTTGGTTGTTTATTCCTACAAAAACGCATATATTTAGACAAAATAAGTTATCTAAGTATTAGCATAAAATATTGAAAAATGTTTATATCAACTTACCGTTGTACTAAATCCAATAATTGGGTTTTGAGGAAAGTGTTTTCAAAAGGAATATCATTTTGTATCAACCAGTTCTGCATATCAGCCTTTTTGGTAGCTGTTGTTGGTACTTTATTGATCACTGTACTGTGATAACTTGCATTATCCATCACAATTGTGGCAGGTTCTTCCAAGTTCACTAAAAGCTGGTAATCAAACCAATGCAAAAATTTTCCTTCATTCATTTCACCGTGGTAATCACCATCTTGTTTTTTGGAAGGAAAAGCCTGCCCTGCTCCAGGAATGAATCCAGAAGAGGAAACAGCTTGCAATACTATATACCTACAATAAGGAAATAACAAATTACTACTAGGTTTCCTAGATAGACCGCATAGCTCAAAACAACTATTAATAATTATATAGATTTAGATTGAATAGTGTGACTAGTAAATCTCTTAAAATGGCAGGAATGTTAGTACATCATAAATGAATTGCTAAATTTTATTATTCAATTACCTTGGACCACCAGTTTTAGTTTTTTTCACGCTTCTATGATTAGAATCTTGCCAAGAACGTCCAACAGTACCGTCTTTAAATATCTAGGTCTCATCCAAAAACACTAATTGATATAAACCTTCCCTTTTTATCTTGACATATTCATGTAGAACATGTATACGTTTTAAGGCAATATGTGGCAACTCCATTAAACCACGACGAGGATCATCTTTTTGGTATTTGAATCCAATATTTTTCTCTATCTTCCAGAGTGATGTTATACAACAACCATTAAAGAGTTCACGCTCCTGGAGTTTGTCTCTTAAAGTTTTCAAGGTTATGTGTTCCTCTGAAAAAATATTGTGTTAGTTAATTGTGAATAAAATAAAACAGTAAATTCAATATACTCACTGTTTCCATACATTTCGTATATAAGATTTCGGAAAGCATTTTGATCAAAGTGATCAATTTCAACAGTAGGTTTTATGCGTTGTCTCTTTTTAGGTGGGCTTTTAAGCTGTTTACCTCTATTATGCTCGGCGGCAATACAGTTAACAGTGGTAACGCTAAGTTGTAAAGATTCTGCAACTCTCTACAATATAATTACTTCAATTTATGAAAGAATAATATATTATCAAGTTTAATTAACTTAACCTAACATTAAAAACATTTAATGATTTACATTCAAATATGTAACAATAATATTAATAATGATGAATACAAATAGCCAATACTATTACTTTCATCTCTTACAGCAGTAAGCGGGAAAAGTGGGCCCCCATTTCGGCATTCTCGTTCAAAATATCTCAACAAAGATGTTGCCATCTCTTGACATTTTCTGTTCAGCTGCTTCGGCATTTTATTAACCCCACACTGCAGATTTGCCTAAATAATTAGTTATGAAAATAACTGTTTTCAGTCTTAAAGAAGCAATGAATTTAAAAGCAGCCAAAAAAAGTTCTAAATATTAGACGATGATCGAATGTCAATAAACGTCAAAACAAACTGGGGAATTCTACCAGTTGATTTGACGACGTCTTGAAGTTTTGCCAACCCGTTAGCTGTAAATTGCCCTGGCTGTTGGGGATAAATTGTATTCACGGTTGATAAATTAATATTTATTCTGATAAGCAGGAAAATAACTATATAAGAGTTGTCCCATTTTTTTGGCCGCAACTGTACTTCATGGAAAACTCTTCGATTGGAATCTGAGCAGTAGCAGTATCGACAGTTATGTCGTTGAGATATTTATCCGTAAAACGAACGTTGGAAAGAAAATGTGGATCTTGTAGAACATGCTTACTCATGATTTCATAATATTGTAAGCGGCTACGGTAAATTCACGAATAAGAGCAATTTTATAAAGATGGAAAATGGTGACTTTCAAAATTCGCCTGCCGGTACTCCAAATAATTCTGCTGGCTTTCTTATGCTAAGAGTTGGATCCGCAACAAACTGTCCTAAATCTATTTTGAAATCAGTACAAAAACGTACTTACGATTAATATGTTTGTTTAGGTGTCGCTCATTGAAAATTTCACAAACGGTGTTAGCTCATACGCTCCTTTTAAATAATATTCTGCAATTTCCACTCTGTCTTTAATAGAATAAACCATTTTCATGTTTTACTTGTACACTTGAAGTACTCATGACTATAAACTAAAAAAACAGACCTGGTAGGTGGAAACAAAAACTTTTTATTTCACGAATACATATGAATAGTAAGTTAATAATTATTCCATTGATCCGTATCTGTAAGAATTGGAAGGGTGGGTAACCTCACAATACTTAGGCAACAATTGGCCAATTTCTCGGCCTTTTAAAGTGCAGAAATTCTTCTAGCTCCTCAACCAGCCTACTTGTTGAAGTACGCGACAACGTCGCCTGAAGTAAGCTCCCTCATACTCTTTGACAGAGTATCGCACATTCGCAAAGAATGTGTTCGACAGTCTCATAATGTTGTTCACATCCCCTTCAAAGTGGAGGGTCGGACAGACCCAGTCTGTAGAAGGTGTTTTTTTAGGTGGCAGTAACCAATCAGAATACCCATGGGTGTTCGTAGGTTGTAGGTTCTGCCTGTTCATAGTCACGCATTTTTTGGCTACATTGCTGTCCGGTTCCAGTTCGTTCTTTGGCAGCCTTAAGGGAGTGTTCCTTTAATAGGTTAACCATCGCTGACGCCGATAGACCAATGAAAGTACTGAGTCTCAAGAGTTTCTGGGAGGCTGCTTTCTTGACTAACGTGTCAGCAATAACTTTGGATTTCCCGTTGCTCTTGACCCAGTCTAAAGTGACCACGTTGTTGCTAGAGGCTTCGATCAGTGGCAGGTGATACTCTACCACTAGGCCCAATGTAATACGTGGTCTGTTCAGGGAATGTAGTGTTTGTCTATTATCCGTGAGGATATAAATTGTTGTTGACGAAGATCATGCCAATCAGTTTTAGGTTTTTTTTTTGTTTGATGAGACTTCTTAAGAGAAATTCAGTTGACAGATTTTATGATAATATATTTTGGGGTGGAAATAATTCACAATTTTATCAATAATCTCCGTATGATTTTCATTTTGTTCTTCTACTTTAGATATAAAACTTTATGGTCAGAGAAAATTAGAGGCAATCTCTTAAACGTGTGCTTTTTAGTTTTTGGTCACAGTATATACAAGTAAGACTGTTTTGAGTAAATCAATATTTTCCAGGTGCTCAATATGGTCTTTTACATTTGAAGGAACCGGTTCGACTAACTCAGATAAAATAGATGGGCTAGGTATTGTTATAGAGTCAGGTATAAGAGTGGTTGTTGAATTAAAATCTTGAGAAGTAGATGCTTCTGGCTCAATACTTCGTATGTCTAATTCAACTGTCGTTGAGGATTCTACAGGTGAATTTTCAATGGTAATAAATACGACAAATTTTATCGATAATTTTTTCTTTTCCACGAAAACTTGTTTATTTGTCAAAAATATGAAAACAAACCGATTGATAAAATCACGAGTCCGTTAGGACGAGTGATTTTATCTAAATTCGGTTTGTTTGAATGTTTTTGCCGCAAATAAACAAGTTTGAGTGATGAAAATAAAAAATTATGTGATAAAATTTGAAGAACGAGTTGTATTTGGGAAGATTATTTTTTTCAACAATTTAAAAGAATTTTGCTTTATTTTTTCATTTATTATTTGATTGAATTCAAAGAATATAATCAATTTTTTGAACAAGAGAAAACATTGATTATTTGAAAAATTACAGGTATTAAAAACACAGTTTTTGTAAATAGTTTGGCCAGCAGAAACAGCTGTCTCTTCCAACTCATGGGTGGATATAATATTGGTTGATGTTGCCGCAGTTGTTGATGTATTGGTTAATGCTGCCGCAGTTGTTGATTTATTGGCAATAAGTATCGATTTGTTCGTTCTTACTTTAGCCATGATATTTTTATGGTGTTCGGCATCAATATGTAAATATGCCTTCAACGATGCTGCTGTGGCGTGACTTGTTATTTTGATGGCTTCTTCTTCCTGTATACCCTTCATTAGATGAGTAACCAAAGTTAATCGGTCTGAGTGATTAGTTATTCTTCTTTTCTTAGTGTCAAGTCCACATTTTTCAGTTGATTTCTTTAACCATTTGCCCATTTCATTCTTACCCACTGGTACATTTTTATAACAAGTAGCGTTTGCATTTTTCCAATAAGGATTTGGAGTAAGAAAAAAAATCGATCAGTGGTGATATTTTTACCTCGTTTATCCAGAAGCTCAATACACAATCTTATGGGGTACCGTTTAGGATTCTCCGAGTTAGGTGTCAACCATTTTGTGTCGGTGCATTTTTTATTCCCACCCTGGCAAGTTTTACTAAATATAGGATTATATTCTAATCGTCCTGTTTTTTCACCTGAATTATTTAATTCCTCCCTGGTATAACGGATAAGGCAATTAACACCTTCGCCTCCGCGCCATGCTAATTCATATGAAATATTATGAAAAAACTTCATTTGTAGACCCGAAGACATATTTTCGTCACACGAACCGATCATACTCATATATTCTTCTTCTTGTTGTGCTGTTGCACTTTGCTTTGTTTTTTCTATACAACTTTGCAATTATTTTCTTTTGGCATTTCGTACATCTCTGGCTCTTTTAAATTGCAAATCTTAAAACGGATTGAAACTTATATTGAATTCTAGGTAGTATTTTTCCTGTATCAACTTGGCTGTTACATTCCATATGGTTTTCAAGGTATATTCTTTGTAATCTTCACCGTTACATTTTTTCATATTTGCTGCCCAGTCTTCTAGAATTTTTGCAATTTCTTTAATACTCGTATTTTTTTGTAATTGGTAGTTTCTGATTCTGCAAAATGCTTTAAACTGATTCCAAATACATTTTTTGGATTTTATTGTGTTTTGTTTAATGGAATTTTGTATTAAATGTTCAATATTGTGTTGGGTGATGGCACTGAATCAGTTTGTGTTCATTTTTCCATAAACTTCGAAGCACTTTTAGTTGTCAATAATGACAAATTCAAAGTCAAATTTTTACGTTTCAATATAAACAAGGTATTATCGATGAGGAAGCAGTTTTATCATATATAATACCACGAGATTGAAAATTTTGTCGGCAAAATTTTTCGATTGTCATGAAAGTTTGTTGCTTGGCAATTTTGCGAATGACATTTTTAACAAAACCACGAGCCGTCAGGCGAGTGGTTTTGGATTAAATGTCATGAGCAAAATTACCGAAAAGCAACAAACTTGAATACGACAGGAAAAAAATTTTACCTTACAAAATTTTTAATTGAGTGGTATTCGACATGACTATTCCACGAGAGAAAAACTAAAAAATCATATGTTTAAACGTTTTATTTATTGCAAACTTCAATTATACAAAGCCAAAAAAGTAATTACATTATGAAAAAAAAATTACTTATTTATGTAAAAAGTACAATCATTATAATTGTACGTTGTAGCATTATTTTGGGGATTGTTTTGCATCATAACCTGTGATAAATGTAAGTTAGAAACTGAGGATTCCTTTTCTTTATTTTCTCGAAGGTTCTCTATAAGTTGGAAATGGTGTTCTTCATTTAATTGTAAATATGGTTTCAAAGAATGGGCGGAAGAATGTCCTGTAAGCTTAATTACTTCTTGTTCACCGACTCCTTCTTTTGCTAATGCAGATATTGCAGAAGCTCTATGTGAATGATTGGTTATTTTTATTTTTTTTGTGTATATACCAATTGATTCTGCCGATATTTTCGTCCACTTTGAAATTGTATTAATTCCCAATGGTGAACTTTTGTACCATATTCCTTTCTCCCAATTTGGATGTACTGTTAAAAATAATCTTGTTGTTGTTAAATAAGAATTGGATTTTCTTTTTTCAATAATTTTTAAAAATAAACGAACGAGACACAAACTGTTGTTAGCATTATTTCTTACCAGCCACTTACTGCTAGATAAAGCTTTTGATCCTCCTTGTGTCGTTTTGGAAAATATTGGATTATATTCTACTCTGCCAGTAAAATTACCTTTATTATCATATTCTTTTTTAAAGTAATTAATATCACAATTAGCAGCTAATTCGAACGAACACAAATGAAAAAACTTTTTTTGTAACCCATCAGGATTATCTTCAGAAGAGCTTTCTACCTTTTCCATTAATTCTTCTTTGATAAACGCGTTAGAACTTCTTTTTCTGGTTTCAGGTTCAGCCTGAAGCTTTTTACGTTTTGTATCTGTCCCTGGCCAATCTAGCAAATTTATAGGTAATATCTTTAAATGGATCATTTTTGATGTTGAATTCTAGAAAATATTTTTCCTGAACCATTTGAGCAGTCGTATTCCAAAGTGTTTTCACACTAGCTTCAGTATAATCAGTTCCATCTCTTTTTTTCATGTTAAAACCATATTCTTCAAGAATTTTTGCTATAACTTGTTCAGAAGTATCCTTTTCTAACGTATAATTACGTGCGTCCAGAAACATTCTAAACTGTTCCCACGCAGACTTTTTTGTCTTCATTGTATTTCGCGGAATACTTTGCTTAATTGTACTCTCTATTTCATTTATTGAATTATTTTCAAATCTTGTATTATTCATGTTAATAATACTTATTTAAATTTTTGAAACAGTTTTAATAATTTTTAGACAGTTAAATAAATAAATTAACAACTTAGTTTCCTTAGAAACCGTTAACAAAGATTTTATATGGAATTTTATCACAGAGTGATAGAATTTTATACACATAGATTTGATATATTAAACGTCAAAAAATTGCCGCGACAAGACAAAAAATTGCCAGTTCAAAACCTTCAAATTTTGTCAGTTATCAATTTACTCTACTGAAATAGTCAGTATAAAACCGAATAATTGGCTAGAATAATATATTGCTATTGGTTGAAACCACCAAAATGTCCGATTTTGACAAGTGAAAAAAATAATCAGCAATATTTAATGATTTTCCTTTCGAAGTAGATTTCTTGATTGACTTATTTTTTGGTAAATAGTATATTTTATTTAACCCTGTAATGATTTATAACATTGTCTGTGATAACCACTTTCGAACAAATCACCCGGCAAAACAACGTCTTTAAATTTAAGGTTATGTTCTGTTTTATGTTTTAAAACTACTCAACTCTTTTTTAATGTCTCTTCCTTGAAAAGTATTAAATTTACATCAAAATCTTTACAAAAAACACAATTCTATGGAGAAGCCATTATATTTTTTAAACAATGCAAATATTTTTATTTTCTTCACACACGTTGTTACTGAAATCACAGCTGCACTCAAAAGACACAGTAGATCACTGTTTACTTTTCTTGTGAGTGAATTTAGCTGTTAAAGGTCTTGACATCGCAATCTGTCTCACTCAGTCTCATACGCGTGGATAATGCTCTCGCGCTCCTACCTACAGAGGTATTAAAATAGAGTTTAGGGGATAATTGGCCACTTGGATTGGTCTATCTTCTTGTAAAATGTTTTAAAATAGTTGTCTGGCGGACATATATAAAAATGGAGCATCAGAATTTACGTGAATATAAGTAATTATTTTGGGAGTTTTTAAGGCGTCTGTAAAGCAATATGATCGACGGAAAGTGTCTGGGAGTATTGGCGACTTATATTTGCGTATATTGCCTAAAATATACGTGAAAATCAGCATGGATAATTTACGTGAGAAACGTAATGTTTTTATGTACCTTCATTACCTGATATCTGAAAATTGGCCATCTAAACAAGCTAGCAGGTAGGAATGCGTTCTTATTACATACTAACACTACTTTATCGTCAACATTTCGTTCGTTAGAAAATACGTGACGTCTGGGATCTTGGACTATTAGGTTTCTAAGAAGAGAAAAAGTTTCGAAAATTTGACTGTGAATCAAGTCAAAAGGCCACTACAAAAAATAATTAAACTTGTTCATGAAATTAACTGTCTAGAGACCGTGAGTTTCATTTAAATACACTAAACTTGTTCAGTTAAAATCATTTAAATGGGAATTTGATTGTCTAATAAATACTAAATACGGAATATGATATCAAGGACAATAATATGAGGAGTTTAATACCATTTTTGGATAGGGTTGGTATTTTATTAATTAATGGCAGACTTGCAAGGGCAGAAATAACTAGGTTGCGATCAGAAATTTCCAATTATTTCTCCACCTAAACATTAATTACCAAACTAAAATATCTAAACATTTTGCATGCCCTTCCATAAACAGTATTAGCCAATTGAGAAGGCTAAAATATTGGATTATTCATGGCACACCAGAAGTTAAACATGTAATGAAAAAATGTTGTAAGCTTAAGGCACAAATTTCTTTACAACTGATGGACTCTTCCCGTTGATAGGGTGACTGTTACTCGACCTTTCTTAGAGACTGGCATTGATTTTGATTATCTCTTTATAATCAGGCAATCTAAGCTTCAAAAATCCTCTACTAGTAGAGTTTTATGGCATTAGAAAATCAAAATACACAATGGTTTTAATGTTGGGATTCTGAGAATTTACCTATAACTACAGGATCTGTAAGATATAGGATCTGTAACTTGAACCTTTACAGATTTGTAAAATTTGCTATTCTGAAACCAAATCGGTAAGAGTCACAGTTACAGATCTTTACCTGATAGGTTTCAACTTCACTTCTGTTTATAATGTCAAAATTCTAACCTCAAAACCATGAAAAGTATTTAAAAGCTGTGTGTGTACCGACCTGGTAAACGTTAATACTAACTAATATTTTTACAATTTGTAATAAGAGAATGGCGTAAGTAAACTACGGAAATAATATATTTATCATGTTATTCATTTATTTAAATATACGTATTTTGTAGAACGCAAGGTGTAAAAAGAAAAAGGACCAAAAATATGTCTCCAGAGCAATTGGAGTGATACTCACAATTCATGGAAAATGATTACATTTTTCGCAGTAATACTATAAACCATACTTTAGATCCCAATTATTTGATAAAAAAGTGGGAAGAACTAGTGGCGCAATTGAATGCCCCTGGAAAAGGCCCCTCTCTTTCTGTCGAAGAGTGTTAGAAGGTAAGAAAATTATATACACTTACATTGCTTTTTGTAATCACCTTGGTTACTTTTTAGAGATTTTTGGATTGGAAGTGTGCCACAAAATCGAGATATAGAAACATGAAAGCTCTGTCAAGTGGAACAGGTGGAGGACCTCAGAGCAACATTACTCTAAATAATTTAGAGGAAAATGCATTTTAGCTTGGGAAGAGGTTGCAGTAGTGGGGGCAAGTAATGTAACCATATATGAAGGCATTGAAAATCCCGAATGTCAACAGAACACAATTTGTGAACCGAGCACAACTGATCAAGTATACCGAAGTTATGAAACCATTCATACAGAACCATCTAATGACAAAGAATATATCAATGAGCACACACAGGGCAACAACAACAAAAACAGGAGAATATTAAAAGGTATAAAACCAAACCATTAAGTATTCTCTCAGAAAATTTATTTAGAAATACTGCAAATCTCATGAAAACAAATGAGAAGCTAGTTAAAATTTTTGAAAATTTGTCAAATAATTATGTGGAATTGACAATAGAGGAAATTAAATTGCTCAAGCAGAATTTGCAATTCAAAATAGAAAAATTTAAATTTCAACATCCTGAATTTCATTTTGATATAGAATAATGTTTTTTAACTCGAAAGACTGGGGGATTTACATATCGTATCGCAAATCAATTCCTAGTCAATATAATGTTAAGTGTGTGATATATTTATTACTTCTATGTTCAGTAGTTTAGTACCAAAGTTTTTTGCCAAAGTGTTCTTATAAAATTTGAGTAATATTAAGAATTAGCGTTTTTTGTTTTATTTTTGAGGTTTGTTTTAGAAAGTTGTTTTTATGTATTTGTAAGAATGTTTCTTGTTTTGGTTGGAAATGTTTTGTGTTTCATTTGTCTATTTGAATAAAAAGACTGGCATATTTTTATTAATTATTTATTGGATCAAAATATTTTCTCTAATATAATTTTCTCTAGCAATTCTACCAGAATTTAAGTATTCTTGATGTGCCTCCTGGTCGACAATATAACTAAAAAATATATATTAATTTTTTTATCGATTCATAGATTTATTTTGGTATACTATTTTCTTCAGGGTATTCTATATTATCTTCTGCAATTTCCAAATTGGCATCTATTGCAATATTATGTAGAATACAGCTAGCATAGAGTATATTAGCTGCTTTTCTGGGGTGATAAAGTAGTGTTCGATGTCTAGTAAGACATCTGAATCTTCTTTTTAATATGCCATTGGTGCGCTCAATTACATTTCTGCTTGACACCAATAAATTATTAAAAGCTCCTTCACCCTCATCTCGAGGGTTATAAAAAGGAGTGAAGAGCCATAGCTCCAATGGATAACCACTGTCTCCTAAAAAATAACACATGATGTTTCCGTTTCATTTAAATACTGTGATTTACCTATTAAATGGGAACTTGTATCCCCTCTCAGATATTTGGAGAGTAAATGAGCTCGAATTGAACTGGTACTCCAAATTGCTGCATCATGAGCTGAGCCAGGATATCTAGCTGAACATCACATTATTTTGCAATTCGAATCCGATATCTACAAATGTTTGAACAAGACAAATAAAAGGGTAACTAAATATTATCCATATTTACCAGCATGACATTAATAGAATGTTTTCTGTTTATCTAAACATATGGTTCCCTATTCAATGTCGTTCAATGGTGGAGCCAAGATTTCCACATGAGTACCATCAATAGCATCCACAATTCCACGAAAACTATATTTTTCATAAAACCTGAAAAAAATATCACACATTTTGATCACTACTAGCTACTTATAAAACTTAACGCTTATTTTACGGAATTTTTTTGTTCCTCATTTACAAGAAGTCCTCAATAATATTTGAACAATCAATTAACATACTTGTGAAATGACTCTACTAATAGATGTCTGGCTAATTGCTATCCAACCATTACAGCCAACAGCATTCTGAAATAAGCCCGTGGCCAGAAAGTTTAGAGTAGCAAAAACCTAAAAAAATTATTTAAATGCATTGTAAAAAGACTGTGAATTAATTATTATTACTTTCACTACAAAGGGAATTCCTGAGTTATTCTCCATAACATGAAGTCTTAAATTATGAATTAAGAATTGAACATTATTTTTGTCCAACCGAAACATTTGTCTAAAATACCTGTCTGGTATACCAAACGGATTTAATTGATCCCTTAATTGTCTTCGTTGGACTCTCATATGATTTCTGGAAAAATGGAAAGTGTATTTTTTATTAATACCATAAAAAATATGTACAAACCGATTCTCATTCTCCTCCAACAGAATACCGGATAAAATATTTAATTATCCGTTCATATTAATGTCAATGATGTTCACTTAAAAACTTAATAATCACTAAAAAATCACAAAAAACTAAAAGTTCTACAACTTTTTAACTAATAATACACGAAAAATTATAATGATAATAATACAACGCTCTGTACCACACTCTGTACTGCTTACAGTGACAGATGTCTAGCCCGTAAATATTTACGAATCTGTAAGTAACAGGTAAGGTTAGAATCGCATTTTCTGTAACTCTTACAGATTTCGGCTTATAGATCTCACAGATGTTCTCAGAATCCCACCATAAATCTACGAAATCATCTCTCATCTATTTTAATAAAACTATAGCTTTCACCACGAACATTTCCTGAATATATTCATTTTTGTTAAAATAATATAATATTTCAACATGGATCTATTCATCCTAAACTGTATGTCGTTAAAATGTGGATATTATCAACATATTTCATATGATTTGAGTTGGATGTAGAGCTTCCAGTTGACTTTTTTCAATTATCGAAAAATTAGAAACCTTATGAAGCTTTGTTTTCACGGTCTTGCTCAAAAAAGTGAATCAATGATGCAACGAGTTCTTGGTAGCGATTATTTAGTTGTTTTGGAATTTTTGGGCACTATATTTGTGAATATTCGCAACCATTTTGATCTTTCTCCTTCTTTTGATTTTAATAACGTCTAATGATATACCTGATATTTTAATGTTCCTTTTTTTATTTATTTTAAATTGATATCTCAGAATCTTTCATCTATTTCGTATGTCAATATTTCTTAATGAGTTTGCTGACACCATCTTACTACTCACAAACTCGCGCGTAGAAGTATGTGGCTTCATCGCATGTTTGTTGGCATGTATTTCAATGTTCATCTAGGTATATAACCAAAACAGTATTTGCTTTATCTTTGGTTAATGTTTAGCGCAATTCTAGTTAAAAAAATTGTGTCATTTCATATTCAAAATTTTATTGACGATAATACCTTGGATAAAATGTCAAAAAAATTGTTATTAGATTGGTATCACCTCTATGGTAAGGTCATCATTGTATTTCATATTTTTGGGAATAAAATATGAGTAGTTCAACATCCTTCACTCATCAAATGTTCCTAATAAATATAAAACTTATATTAATAATTAAATTTTCCATTCCCAGTAACGGCCTTCGTCTTGCTAATAATTTCGGCAATAAAACTTCAATTTTCCCCACTATATATTCGAAATCATATGGTAGTATAGTATTTTTCAAGTTTACATTTTTGTGAAGTGTTTTATACACATACCGAAGTAAATTAAAGTAATGACAACATTCCATTAATAAAATGAAATCCTAACAACCGCAAATCATTTTTGATATATCGCCCGATATCCAATAAGAACATTTTCAAATTTAAAATTGCATGCACTTAATACATATAGCAACATCCCAGTGACAATAAATCAATTCGAAAGCACCTCAAAAATTTTAAAACCACTCACGTTGGTGCTGACAAATACAATCTAATTTTCCATTACGGGGAAAACGATGCCATCTATTGGATTTCCTATACGAAATTGAATATTGAGGAAGCGAAGTTGACAGAACCACAATGTTTTAAAGAAAGAAAATCTGAACCATGAGGATAGTAAACTGGACTTTCATCATATATCGTATTTCGTATACTATTTGGGATAATTCCTATCCAATCAATTATTTATGAAAATTGTTGAAAATATTTTATAAATTTTTATTATTTACAAAATTGTTGTACAGATTTAGTTTTCTTCAAACGCTGCGGAAATGTTAAAAGAAGTAATATAATATTTCATCACGCCCCCTCAAAAATTAATTCATTGAATTATATCTATTTTCCATGAAACACATAATATGTATGTACATTTTTGTAACATTCTACAGTATTCAATTTGCATTTTTTGTATTACTGACAAAGTTTTACTTATACACCTTCCTCATGTACATAATTTTTGGGACATTCATATATGGTCCAACATAGGATTAGGGAAACCCAAATAAAACCTAATCAGACCATCTTACTTATTATCAAAACTAATAACGTTTACCCATTATTAATATTATACCAGACCCAATCTTTTCCTCAATTCAAGAAACTTTATTATTGGTAGTGGTTTGGTTAATTGATCACCTGTGGAA
Organism: Galeruca laticollis; assembly: GCA_963921935.1. Classification (NCBI taxonomy): domain Eukaryota; kingdom Metazoa; phylum Arthropoda; class Insecta; order Coleoptera; family Chrysomelidae; genus Galeruca; species Galeruca laticollis. Next base: position 85,985,695 of record OY998178.1, on the reverse strand, counting down.
ATATATTTCAAATTAATGAATTTGCTCTCGCGAACAATGAAATTTGATGTCGTATGTTTCAATCTATTATGATATAAATCTTTATAGGTTCTAGAATTTTTGTATTTATACTCTTAGCTAAATATCACAACTACATTGCCTCCTAACGGCCTCAAAAAAAGCCATATAGGAACCCTGCTTCAGTGGATGAAGCTACTATAGAAGTTTTCCTTTTTGTACATAATTTAAACAAGTAACCCGTCGTACTCCGTATACCATTCGATGTATTGATTAATGCCCTGCCTCACGCAACTTCAAAGAGGTGTCAAATTAGTAACAGAGGCATATTCGATCATATGTTTGTTCACTAAGGGATGTTTGGATACGTACAACAACTATAGCAACTAGAAACAGCATAACGAAGTTTAACAGCAAATCAGGGCAGGGATAGAACTCGATGGCTGCCACCTCCCCAAGGTGAGTTCTGAGTTATTTTGTATATTTTTTTTTACAAAATAAGCGAAGAGCTGCTCTTAAGTCGTCAAGTCGGAAAATATTGTTTTTTTTTGAGTGGCCTAAAGGTATCTATAAATAAAAAAAAAATTGGGTAATGAGAGAACAATACTTTATTAGTTTATGGTACAGACAAAATAATTTTTGGATTTTTTCTAGTAGTGGGGGTCAAAGAATATGAAAAAATTTTAAGAGTTTGTACAAGAATATTCTATCCAAAAAGACCTTCTCAAACTACAAGCCTCCTGTAACAATAAAAAAGCATAAAAACAACCCACTGTAGTATTTATCTAAGAGTGGACATTATAAAACTGAAAAACATAATCACATAGTATCTATTCATCGAAATATTTCACTATTAAAAGAATACCTAGATGATTGCTATATCATGAATTTGTTTTTGCGGCTAAAGAACTTAAGCAACATATAAATAAAATTTTATTTTTTATACAAGAAATCATTTATACATATTGAAAATTGATTATATTGTACATTTATTGACACGTCATGAAATTAACATTCATGAAGAATCGACATACAGCCGTACAAGAAATTTATGTTTGCTTAATATCGTTATATGAGTTAAAGCAGACGATGTAGATTCATGTGAATAAAAGAAAAAGAGGGCGCTGGGTTTATTGGACGGCCGTCAGTAATTTAAGAAAATAATGATCTCATGTTAGCAAACTAGAAATCTCTTGTGAGAACTGGGGGGGCTTAGAGGGGTGGACGAGACCACACTAAAATGTTCGTACAAAAATCTGAAAAATACACTCCAAGTTTGCTAGAAAAAAAAACAGGCCACACTTTATCTAGTGGGTTTGATCAATATTCTAACAAGTGAATTAAATACTTTGTAGATAGTATAGTATTCGAAAAAAAAAATATTCGATTAAGGAGTAATTGAAATCCTACCAAAACTGCCATCTACGGATCTCAGTAAAAATTTGTCTCAAGTTACTCTAAAAAGTATAAAATTTCCATTTAATAAACAAAGTAATGAGCAATAAATCGCAAAATTTTTTTAAATCACGTAAAATACGTGTCGTTTATTAAAGAACGCCGCACTTTTCTTAGGGAATGCCTTCAAAAATGTATGTAGCAACTTCCTAGGTAACGGAAAATCATACAACTACAAAGATCTAGTTGAAGAACTTAACCACTCTTAGACAACCTTGGGCTGCAACATGTCCCGTAAACTGCATTTTCTTCACTCCCATTTAGAATTGTTCGCTGATAATTTTAGTGCAGTTCCAGACGAGCACAGCGAGAGGTTTCACCAGCAAATTGCTCCGATGGGGAAGCGCTACAGTGGAAAATTGACTCGAAATATGTTAGCGGACTGCTGTTGGACCCTTAAACATGAAACCACTGTTGGCAAATACAAGCAAAAAAGACAACCAAATAATTTTTATTATTGTATTTTCCTTTTTTTGATACAATAGAAAGTATATTTTGTGGAAAAAAGTATTTTTTCTTTTAATTTTTAAAAATTCTCCACTAGATTGTTTATATATTGGGAGTTTCATATTTTATATTCTCCCTTCTCTAACAACTTGTGAATGATAGAGATAAACCTAGTGCATATCAGAATTCAGTACAATACAGTACACGCAAAAAACCCAATTCGCGAAGAGTGACAAAAAGTTTCAAAATGTAGAACAGTGTTATTTTTCCCCTACATCTTCGTTTTCATACGCGATTTACCTTTATGTCAAGCTTCTACCAGAATGAAACAAATTAAAAGTTCTACCCACGTTGAAAATAATCTTTCCGATTTTTCTCAAAATCTGTAATATTATTTCTCCGACCTAACCCTCATCAACCCTTTCGAAGTGTATTCATATTAAACAGCCCCGTTCCATTTGTCCCTTTCAAAAGAACACGATTTATGAGCAGTTTCTATTTCCGCTTCCAATTATTAAATGGCGCTCTATAAGGATGGCGGTTGATTGGTTTTGTAGATTAGTTATTGGAGTAATTCTCGGTGATTAAGCATAAAAATATCCTGCTACCTTAATCGTTTATTGCTTTTTTTATCGTTAACAAATATTTGTATCTGAAATTATGAGTTCAATATTATGGTACATATTTGTATATTGAAAATGAATAATCAACCAATTTTAACAAGATTATGGGAGTCAATAAAAATTAAATTTTAATAAAATCAACATATTTCAGGAGTGGCAACGTGGTACTGATAACTCGAAGTTTAATTAAATTTTATTTTACAAATTATTCGAATTTTCGGAGTTTGTAACTGGAAATAATTAATAGTGAGCATATTAGAGTGAAATATAAGGGGATTACTGAAAAATTCAAGACAAAATTCGTAAATATCAAAAGTAAACAAACTAATTTGTGAAAGCATAAAAAACGGATGTGAAAATCCTGATATAAAGTTGAATTTAATTTGCAGCTTAAATTGAATACAAAGTTGCAAGATTGTGTATAAAATACATTTACGGTAGGCTGAATTGTTTTATATATAGAATATGCAATATATAATAAGCAACGAATAGATTAGTGGGTATTGCACGCAAATTGAAATCTATTCGTTGCTTATTGTTCATATGTCACGCACTATTCGTACATCTTATATATATATATATATATATATATATATATATATATTTATATATATATATATATATATATATATAAATACGAAAACAACGTAAGTTCTTTCTCGACCGTCTATCGTTATTTAGTTAAATAACGATAGACGGTCGAGAAAGAACTTACGTTGTTTTCGTATTTATTCTAATGATGGGTTTTTATCAAGAAATCAGTCAAAAATATGGACCACATGCTGCAACAGAGATGAAAAGTGGGCCAAGTTTAATCAAAAACTAGCTAATAATACCAACAGAAGAATTTTTTTGTTACGTTGCAGATCATCGAAGGTAATCCCCAGACATATTCGTGAGGGTGTGAACAATATATATAAATTATTGTTTACAAATAATGATAAACAGATGATCAAGGTAGTAGATAATTTCATTGTAAGTACATGTCATAAAGTTTTGTCTTTGGAAATAAGGTTAACGTGTAATAAGATCTCAAAATTGAGTTCATCTATTAGTACAGTAAAAAGAGGTGTGATAAATTCGATACCAAATATTATCTTAGTTGAATATGAGCATAGATTAAAAATTTCTTTTGATAATATACTTAATAGAGTTAAGTCCTTGAATATACATAAGTTTGATAGATTAAAATGTAATAGTCCAGTCAAGGTATTTATTGATAATAGCAAATGGTTCCACAATATCTCAAATTGAAATATTCCATCAGATGTTGCAGATTTCTTGTCTCTGGGACCTAAATTTGGCTTATCTGTTACTAATGCAGATTTAAATTTAGAGGGATTGTTGGCAGACATTGAAAATATTATAGATGATATACCAGAAGAAAACAAGGATGTACTTAGAGCTAGAAGTGTCAATGTTATAACAAATTTTATGAATGATCCTCGCTCAACACATCCTAACACAATGCACAAAACATTTCTAAAGGCTAAGCGGTTTCTGAGGACACATCCGGAAATATATATTTTGGAAGCAGATAAAGGCGCTTCCACCGTTGCGATGGACAGGGCTGATTATATCGAGAAAATTGAATGCTTGTTACAGCATACTTCAACATATGAACGTTTAAGCAAGGATCCTCTAGTGTCTACGCAAAACAAATTCAATAACTTCATCAAACTGCTCAAATCGCGCAATGAAATTGACGACACTTTTGAAAAACAATTTATTATCTATAATTCAGATCTTCCAAAATTATATGGGTTGCCAAAGATCCATAAGCCGTTAATACCTCTACGACCTATTGTGAGCTCCATCAATGCGACCACATATAAAATTTCATAATTTTTGGCGGACATTCTAAAAAATGCATTTGAACATCTAACTGAATACAAAGTTAAGGACAGTTTCGAACTTGTAAATAATTTAAGAATGCAACATTTACCAGATAATTACATATTGGTGTCACTAGATGTGGTATCTTCATTTACTAATATTCCCTTACATCTAGTAGTGAATATTTTGGAATCCAAGTGGGAGAGGATTGAACTATATACAACCTTGAAAAAAGACACGTTCTTAAATCTTATCAATTTCATTTTTAATAATACGTTTTTTACCTTCAACAAAAAATTTTATGGGCAATGTTTTGGCACTCCAATGGAATCGCCAATAAGTCCTATCATTGCAACAATAATTTTGGATGAACTCCTGAATAATGCCATCCCAATCTTACCTTTTCGAATGCCTTTTGTTTACAAATATGTGGATGATCTGATTTGTTCCGTCCCTGCTGATGAAACTCATGAGACACTAAACATCTTTAATTCGTTCAATCCACACCTACAATTCACCCTTGAAGTGGAGAACGATCGCAGTATACTTTTTTTAGATACCAAGCTGATTAGAAATAGCGAAAACTGCATAATTTTTGATTGGTACTTTAAGCCAACATCGTCTGGCAGGTTTATAAATTACTTTTCTAACCATCCAAAAAGTCAGAAATTTAACAGTGTAATGAATATAAAAAACAGAATCTTACATATTAGCGATGACACCCTCTTAAATAAAAATCTTAAGAAATTGTACGATATTTTTCTTAACAACGGTTACCCAGGATATATTTTGAAAAAACTAATATACAATTCTGACTTTTTTGATGGTCCAAGAGAGAGCGGAAGTTCTCTGCAATATACATATAAAAAAGTACCATATGTAGAAGGATTAACAAATGCTATTACAGCTATTTTTAAACCGTTTCCAACTATAAAAATCGCCAAATACAATGTAAGAAGTAGTCGATCGATATTTACAAAAACAAAAGATGTGACTCCACTTCAGTTTCATTCGCATGTGATTTACAGAATTCCTTGCTCGAACTGTCCCAAATGTTATATTGGTCAAACGTCTCAATGGCTCAGACAACGGTTGACACAACACAGAAGCGACTGCCGATTAGGAAAAAACGTGTGTGCCACGGTAAATCACCACCAAACCACCGGACATACACTGGATTACGATAATGTTGACATAATCCGACATGACAATAATTATAGAAGGAGGCTGTTCCTTGAAATGTGTGAAATTAAAAAGCTGCCACATGTGGTCAACTACAAAATAGATGTGAACCAATTAAGTACCATCTACTCGAACCTCCTTAAAATTTAACATTCTGGCTGTTTTTCTTCTTTTATCGTTGACTTTCACTGGACTATTATATAAATTATAAAGAAGTTTTTATTATAAAAAGGAAAAATTATAAAAAAGAACAAAAGAAATGATTATCGTTTTAATTTATTGTGATCAGGTATTTTGTTTTCATTAAGAATTTCAAGTTTTAAAGTAGTACATGCCTCACTTGCTGGTGGAGTACCTCATGTAAGATGCTGGTGATTGCCTTTAATTTTAACTGTGTGCTGATAGCGTTTATACTCTGATCTGTAAGTGTGTTTTATCATGACATTCCATTATAGTTGTATGTGGCCGTATATTATTTTAGTTAACTCCTGATGAAGCAATAAAATAATTGCGAAATATAGAGATTTAAAAGGAAAAGAGTTGTATTTATTGTATGCACAGACCGGATCCCGATACTCCAAAATCTAATTATATATATATATATATATATATATATATATATATATTAAAGTGAAAAATATCTATCAAGTTGAATTAAATCATTAGCATCACTCAGATAATGTGAATCTTAGTAGCAGTAGTAATAAAAATTCAATAAAGCAAGACAAGCTGACAAATACATTAAACGGAAACTAGCTAGACTTAGAAATAGGAAAACACTTAAAAAATGTGACTTGGTAATAATAAAAGCATTAAGAGTACCTAACCATAAGAAAGGAATATGTTCTAAGTTACAGTTACCTTATGAAGGTCCTTACTTGGTAGAAACCAGTCATGGAATAAATAGTTACAAATTGATACATCCTGACACTCATCGAGAACGTGGAATTTTTCACATAAACCAGCTGCATCAATTTAACACCAACCAGTCGTAACTAAAATTTAAGAAACAATAGAATTAGAAATATTATTTAAGTAATCAAGTATAAATTAATTTATTCTAGTCAATCTTAACAAAGAATTAGAAATAGTGGGATTAAAATTTTATTGATAAACTAAGTATCAGTTAATTATGAGAATTAAAAGACTTCTTCGTGAAATTAAGATAGATTTAAACGGGAAATTAATTAAACAAGTAATATATGAAATTATAAGAAGAAAATCAAGGTAAACTTCTATAGAATATTCTTGTCAAATCAAGAATAATTCCATAGAATTTTAGGGAATGTTAAAGTGAAAAATATCTATCAAGTTAAATTAAATCATTAGCATCACTCAGATAATGTGAATCTTAGTAGCAGTAGTAATAAAAATTCAATAAAAGGAAATAATCCATAAGGACATAATTTAAACATGTCGTGAAATATTTATGAATAGTATACAATTGATAAATTGATTCAAGATATTACTATTTAATTTAGTAACTATTTTTCTTTAAGGTATATTTCAAAGTACAGAAGATACAATAACGACAAGTAAATTACGTCAAATATAATTTTGTACATAATTATGATGATCACTGTATAAAGGATCACATGAATTTGAAACCAAAATTCAACTATTATAATTTTATATTTTATTAAACACTTTCAGAAACCCCGTATATTGCATAAACTTTCCAATTATTTGTATGAAACATCAAGGTCAAAATATCAACGCGGAAACCAACGTTCTGTTAATAGTTCGGATAGAGTAATTCGGAGTGACTATAGAAGTGCATAGAAACACAGTGAATTTATCTACAATAACGCAAGAAAAGGTATTATGATTCGATAAAAACAATGTTCGTTTATGGACAAATGAATAATGAAAAACAAAAATAAAAACATTTGAATGTTGTTGATTCTGAGCTTGGGAGACGCCGTGTGAATTAATTAGATGGAGGACGTGTTTAATTTTCTCATCTCCAAAATTTTAAAACTTGATATAATTTAAACAAAAACCTAAAATAAAGTTAACTAAAGTGTTTAGTACAATATTGAAAAGTGAACTAACTAAAAATATCATTCGTACGTTAATAAATAAGTGATAAAATTGTGATATCGTCTGAATATTGGTAAGATTGAACATTACCTTATTAAATATAATTTCGACGACTATCCATATATCTTAATATTGATAAGATATTTCTATTGGTGAAATAATTTCACATCTCATCATTTCCACATCCTGAGTTTCGCTTATTCGATCATAGGCGATCGTTTTCTACAAATGCATCACATTCTGGGTCAAGAAGAACCAATTACGAACATTATACCTTGTGTATATATTGAATTTCTCCTATAAAAAACATTCAGATATATTCATATGTTAGGTTATATTATTTTGGTATTAATTCATTAGTTAAACATTAGCCTTAGACATTCAATCTCCACTTATATATCGGACATGAAACACTAAACTCATATTAAAAATAAATACTTACTAAATTCATCAAATAAATAAATAATATATTCCAAACACGCCACACATTTTTCTTCATTTTGTAAAATAAATTATGTCAACCACAGAGTAACACACCACACGACGATCGTATTAGCAATAGCGACAGTTGGGATTGAACGTTATGGATGTACATTCAGAACACATAGGATTAAAATAATTGAGCAAAATTTACTTGCGTTTGAGGTAAATAATATTATAACTCAGAACATCGTATATCAGAAGATTCGCGCTAATAGCATTCCTTTGAATTTAAAGATGTATCGTCAATTTATTGATTGATAAAATATTTCATTATTTCACCGTTCATATTTAATTAAAAATCGTTTGTCTATGTTCGTCTTGCGTTTCTTTGATATCTTACCAATAGTTTCCTGTTGCTGACAATCGTCAAGTGCCGAATCTCATCCCTGAGATACAGTGATAAAAAGATAAAACAAATTTAGAATGTCTTTAACTTATATATTATTTTTGAATTGTAGTTCGTGGTAAGCGAACCAATTCTGGCTCCCATTAACAACTAAATCAAATAAATTACCATTAATTAAATGAAATAAATTAACGTGATATAAAAAAAATACAATAAATGGCATCCCAACGCTGGTGCATTAAATTAAATTAATTGAAATTATTTATTATATACAATAAAATTGCGCCCAACGTGGGGCACTATTAAAAATATATACAACAATATATATATATATATATATATATATATATATATATATATTATCAGAAACCCAATATACTTTTACAATTATACTTATTTCAACTACATCAAATTATGCTTAAGACATATATCCATTTTTTCATCGATGCTTTGGTCGAGATAGAATTTTATTCATGTACAAATTTAGCTCTTTGTTGTTTATCTCTTGCCATTGCTTTTGCCTCTGTCCATGTTTTTCCTTTTTCTTGCATTATGCCTAGCATAACACCATCCCATGTTTGTTTTGGTCTTCCCTTTTTCGTTCTTCTTTGTATTTTTTATTGCCATACTTTTCTAACTGGTCTTTTATCGTTCATTCTTTGTAAATGTCCCCACCAGCTTAATTGTCTCTTTTCAATAAATTGGAGTGTTGATTCTATTTCAAGGTCTTCTCTTATTTCCATATTTCTTAGTTTGTCTTTCTTTGTGACTCCTTTAAATCGCCCAAGATACTTCATCTCAACTGCTTGTATTCGGCTCTTTTGTCTCTTTGTTAATACCCGAGATTCACATCCGAATGTTAATACTGGCCGGTAAATTATTTTAAATACATTTGACTTCGTTTTCTTGGAAATGTTTTTCTATTTATGAATGTTGAGTTCATCGTTTTTTGTACTCTATTGTTAATTTCGACTTCCTGTGTTCCACTTTGTTCTATTTCCACTCCAAGTATTTATATCTTCTAGCTTGCTCAATTTTTATTCCATCTAAATGTATATTTAGATGTTTTTGTTTCGGTCCTATAACCATAACTTTGGTTTTACTTTGATTCACTGTCATTCCAAATTCCACCGATACCGTGCTTCATATTTCCATATTCTTTTGTAGATCCTTTTCTTTCCCTGCCATAATTATTAAATCTTCTGCAAAAGCTGCTTCTAATATATCCACTGTTCCTAAATGTCTGTATCCAACGTGTAGTTTTGTCTTTTGGTTGACGATTTTTTAATTATATCATCAATAAAAATGGTAAATAATAATGGACTTAGTCCCCCTCCTTGCCTTAATCCTTCTTGTGTTGAAAATGGTTCTGATGTTTTATTCCTGCATATTACATAATTTCTATTAATTTTGTAAATGTTTTCGATTATGTCTATTATTTCGTATTTTACTCCCCTTCCTTCTAGTACTTTCCATAACTTCTCCCTTGGTACTTTGTCAAAAGCTTTTTCCATGTCTATAAATACCATATATACCTATTTTTCTTGTTGTGAGAACTTATCAATTATCTGTTTCACTGTGAATGTTTGGTCTTGGATGCTTCGCCCTCTTCTAAATCCACTTTGCGATTCTTCGAGAGTATTTTCTATCCTTGGTCTTATCTTACCGTCTATAATCTTCTAGTAGCCTTTCATAGCTGTACTAAGTAGATTTATTCCTCTATAATTATTGCAGTCTTCTCTATCCTCCTTTTTATATTTGGAACTATTACAGCTGTCTTCCAATCTTCTGGAATCTGTTCTCCACTCCACGCCGTGTTGTATGTTGTCAATAATATTTTAGTTCCTGTTTCCCCTAAATTCTTGAACATTTCAGCTGTTAATTTATCAATTCCTGGAGATTTTCCATTTTTCAATTCATCTATTATTCGCTGTAATTCTTTTAGAGTTACAATGTCTTTATTTTCTATTATTGCATCCTTTTTTGTTAATGTCCTGAATTCTGTTGTCTGCTCCTAGTAATTCCTCAAAATACTCTTCCCATCTATCCATTACTTCGTTTTCATTTCTTAGTATATCTCCTTCTTTATTTTTTATCAATGTTATTTCTTGTGTTTTTTCCTTTCTTAATGACTTCAATGTTTTGTAAAACAGTTTTTAATTTGATTTACATTGCTTTCCATTTTCTCGTCAACTTTTTTCCACTGATTTCTTTTAGCTACTGCTACCATCTCTTTTACCTTTTTCCTCTTCTCTTTGTACACTTCATAGTTTTCTGTTATTTTGTTATTTATATATATTTTCCACGCTTCCTTTTTTAATTTTACTTTCATTTTAATCTCGTCCGTCCACCAAGCAGTTTGTTTTTTCCTATTAGTTTTCTTGGTACAACCACATATTTCTTTAGTGGTCTCCAATATGTTTTTTGAAATAATCCCACATTATTTCTAAATTACCATTTTTCATTATATCACAAATATTTAAGAACTTTCCTGACAATGCTATTTTGTATTTCTCTGCCATATCTTTGTTTTGGAGTTTGTATGATCTGACCGATCCATATTCTATTCTTTTTTCTACTTTTTGTCTACTATGATTTGCAATTTCTACTTGTTCTCTAATTTTTGTTACAAGTAGATAGTGGTCACTTCCTATTTCTGGTCCTCTTCTAACTTTGGTATCCAATACTTCCTTTCTATTTCTCTTTTCCACTAATATGTACTCAATTATTGACCTTTCATTTCTGCTTTCCATCACACGTGTATATTTATGTATGTATTTATGTTGGAAAAATGTATTAGTTACAATAAAATTGTGTAATATGCAAAAATCCAACAGCCGTTCTCCATTATTATTCCTAAATGCTTCACCATGTTTTCCTATTAGTGTTCTGTAAATGTCATCTTTTGTTCCCACTCTGCTATTCAAATCTACAAGTATAATTATTTTTCCTTTTGCATTTTCTGTAGCCATAGTTAGACCTTTCCAAAACCTATCTTTATTTCCTTCTGTATCGTCTTCAATTGGTCCATATACAATTATTATAGTTTTTGTGCTCATATTTTTATTTTTCATTTCCATCACCAGTAATCTTTCCGACCATCCCGTCCATCCAGTAATTTGTTCTTCTAAGTTCCTATGTATTATGCATGCAACTCCTGCTGCCGCTCTTTTCTCATTTTCCATACCACTATATATGAGTATATGACCATTATCCATTTTCACTATCTCCTTTCCTTTTTTTTGTCTCTGTTATAGCTAGTATTCTCAAGTTTGTATTTTCAAACTCTTATTCTAATTCTTTTTCTTTCCTGAAATACTTCTAACATTCCATGTTCCAATTCTCCACATTTCCGTTGCTAATTTTACTTTACTCTTATCAAATTCCGTTGCCGTGTCTTTTTCTCTGTTACCATGAATATATGTTTCTCCATTCAGTTTTTTTAATGTATTTTTTCACGTATTTTCATTCTATTTGTTTCTTTATCCCATCCCCATTTTTACCCATTTACTGTTAGCTTATGGTATCCCATTTTTACGCCTTTTCCCTTTTGGTTTTCTAATTGTGCAAACATCCTTATCTCTTTTTGTTTTTTTCTTTTCTTCTGGGTCATATTATTATTTATAAAAACTCTTTCTTCTTTCCGCTTCTCTGCTTTAGCTTTATTTGCCATAATTTTTTCTTTATCAGCTTCTTTTTGACATTCCACTATACACATTTTCTCCCCTATCTTGTTATCTGCTTTAGACTCTATATTTATTTTAAGTTGCTGACTCAAAAAGTTTCTGACATTTTCCACCAATTTCGACGGCTCATTAGTATCAAGTTTGAATCCATTTATCATCACATTATTCTTTCTTCTCTCTTTATCTATAATATCCATTGTTTTTTCAATCTCTTCCATTTCTGTTTTCATTTCTGCTTTTTCTTTTTTAATTGCTTGGTTTTTTTTTCTCAATACTTCGTTTTCAACTTGCAACTTTAATATTTCCTCTTTAAACATAGCCTGTTGATCTTTTGTTTCTTTGATCTCGTTTTTAATTAGTTGTTGTTCCCATTTCATAACCTTTTGATCTGCAGACATTTCCTTCATTGACGCTATGATTTTATATAGCTTTTCATCTTTTTTATTTTTCGGTGGGGTTCTGTTAGTCCTCGTGCTAATTTCAAGTAAACCTTCCATTTTTCTTTTCTTTGAATCTTCTGTTAAATAATCATCACTATCCATTTGGTTCATATTTTGTATAACTACTATTTGATTATATTATTTTTGTGGTAGCGTAAGACCAAAATACCCAGAGAAACTCTTCGGAGATACTTGATCTATCCAACCACTCATTATATATATCTAATTTCTTTCTTTATTTTGTCCTTTATTTTTTAAATTTGACAACGTCGCAAATTATATCATTTTGGACTCGCCCTAAATAAATTGCTTTTCATTTTAGTAACCCCACACTAACCTATTTATTTAATTGTTTTTACAAAATCTAACGTGTTTCTTTGTTTTTTTTTTTGTAGCACTACGTACATCACCTTTTGTTGACACAATTCAAATTCTAGTTTTAATTTTCGCTGCACTTTCCGATATATCGAAATAAATGCAGGCGAATTTTATAAACACTCTATTATCTTTATTACAATAAATATATCGAAATATAAAACAAGGACAAAAGTAAGGATTTCCAACGGGTTGACTGGGATCCTCATTTTTGCGCTGTGTGATAAAATATTATTAAAACTAACATATAATTTATTTTCGATCCCATCTATTTACTGAATTAAAACTAAAAGAAGGAAATATCATTAGTTAAATGTCATAAAAAAAATTGAGGAAAATATAGAAATACTGACTAAAATGACGAGACAAATGGATGAGATGATGAACACAAAACAACAGAGCTAACGGAGATGAGGAATGAATGAAAACAATATAGAAAAGAGATTATTGAGTTTAAAATTGAAAATTACTAAACGAAAATATTTTAAAGAAAACAGTAGCAAATATGGATAAAAGGCTGGAAAGAATTGGAAATGAGAAAAGACGAAATAATATCGTAAGGCAAGGCTTAAAAATATATAACAAAGACAATATAGAACTGAAACACGTTATAGAAAAATTCATGAAGCGTGAATTGAAAATTGATACAGATGTGTTAAGCGGAATCAAATTGGGAGATAAACCTGTCTAATATCGTTAAAGGATCGGAAGCAAAAGAAAATAGTTATGAAAAATAAAAGTAAATTGAGAGCTAAAATTGATCACAAGATATTGATAAAGGGCGATTTGTCAAAAACAGATAGATAAATAATAGAACAAATAAAATATCCGGCTGATGAAGAAAGCAAAACAGTTTAAATCGACTACAGGAAATTGTATATTGAATCTGATGAATGGAAATGGGAAACAGACACGAATAACCTGATTAACATACACAAGAATGCTCACGAACAATTAACAGATAAAGCAATAATTTCAAAATTAATAGTAAGTCATAAGGAAACTAAAAATGGAACAGACCTGGCTATGGAAAAGTATATAGAACGACAAAAAATGGGGTACAACACCAAATAATAGAAGCTAATTATAAACACGGTTGTAAAAGTAGAAAATGGAAAATTGAGACATGAAATTCAAGGAAATTAACAGGGAAGGAAAAAGAACTGGAAGATGAATTTGTATAAACGGGAGCAGACTTGTTAGAAATAACTAAAACTAAATAGAAAGGAAAGGGTATTATGACAATGGTAAATGGAAATATATTGATATATAGCGGAATGAAGCAAGACAAAAGGGGCTCTTCAGGAGTGGGTTGTATAATATATAAAAAAATGGTTGGGTTGCAGTATAGGACAGAATATTGAATATAGAAATGGAAACAGTCGAAAATAGCCAAAATACAGTTATAATAGTTTATGGATCCAATAATGAGGAGCTGCAAATAAGGGCCAATTTTGGGACGAATTACAAGTAGCTACAGAAGAAGCTAAAGAAACATTGTATATATTAGGAGACTTTGATAGTAGGGTTGGCAAAGGATATCAAATGCATAGAAATTTATTAGGACAACATGGCGAGCAAGTGAGAAGTGAGAAATGATAATGGAAAGAGAATGGTAGAGTTTTGCATGATAAATCAATTAGTAATAACAAATATGTTCTTTGAGCATGAAAATATACAAAAATACAACAGAGAGGTAAAAAGTAGAAGAGAAAAATTATTAATAAACCAAACAGAGTTTCCCATTATTATTTTTTCTTCACTTTCATTAGTGGCTGTCTTGCTATCACTATAGCTACTGCCCCCTCATCATATGTGCATCACGTTTATTTGGTTTTATTTTTGCTTTATCCATTTTCTTCACTCAGACACAAAAATTATCCCGATATTTACCAATAATTTACATGTGTCCTTCAGTGAGACATGTCTCACTGAAGGGCATTCAACTTTGTCCCACTGTTGGAACACGTAACTGTCTCTTTTAAGGTTTACCATTCGACTAGGGAGATGAAGAAATGGATGAAGGTTGTAAGTTTGTTGTACAGCTTTGCCGCCTACTACAGTTTCGAAGAGAGATACAATAAATGTCTCACTGTAGGGTACTCTCTCCAAACACTTATATGTAATGTAATACCACTTTGAAAGCTAATATTGAGATGTCAATAATTTCATGATATAATATTATTTTAATATCCACTATATTTCTTTTTGTTACCATCTCAATCTTTTATTGCCCAAGGTATGTGATTATCAATTTCATTTTTCTTATTCCCTATCAGATTAATTTGTAATCCTTATTTTTCGCTGCTAATTTTATTTGTGTTCTTGTTTCAAACTTGCATTTATGACAATTAGAGGTGATTAAATGAAACTCATTAAAAATTTGCAATCGAACTTTAATTAAACAAAAAAATTTGACAGAAAAAACACATAATAACTGGTACAATAGAAATCCTAATAAAATATGTCGTTTCAAAACAATTTCTTCAGATCCATTAATCAATTGTTACTTTGAAATTGATAAAATTTCTATATTTGTTTTGTAATGATTGGACTTCAATTATTATTAGGAAATGTACAATTACATTTAGATATCCATCTTCCAATTGATTATAGTGTTAATATAATTTCTTAATTACTTACACTTCAAAATTAATCTAACGTCATTTAAAGCTCTCATTATTGCTTTACTCTTTATTTGAAATGGTGAATTTGGTATACTTCCATGAGATTTACAGTGGATTATGTTTTCTTCCTCTTCAGGAACAAGATGATGGAATTTTTTCACTATCATACTATTCCAAACTTTTCATGTCAAACTAGAGAGTGAAATTAGTTCAACCAAATTTCGACATTTATTGGTTTTCCTGACTATATTTGTCGTTTTGTCAACACCCAATTAAAACTAGAAAATGTTGTTTTATAATTTATATAGAGATTTATATTGTAACAGTTTTACACAACTAACTATATTTCAAAAAGAAGAATCAACATAAAATAACTTCAAGCTTTATGACACTCAATGGCTGTTCCTTGGTGACAGCAAACTGGAGAAGGAGAAGAAAGTCCTGTAAAAACCCATACAGTGTCATCTTGGCAAATTTTTGATTCCACGAAAGCCTGTAAGCAGAAAAAATATGAATAAAAATTTGTTACTTTTCCGCCCAACCTATCTAATATGCGAGAAAAGTATTGGTTTAACCCAAAAAACAATGGAAATTTGAAATTTTTTTCGAGTTATTTTTACGTTTTCCATCAACGACATCAAAAAAACGGTTTTTAGAAAAAAACTCCTGTGTGTATGTCGTCGTTGTCGTTGTCGTCGGCCACTTTTCGTTATATGTCTTGTTAGCACGGTATGCAACAAGTCACCAATTTTATAATTGAATATTGTTAAGGACATGTCACAGATGAACCTTATTTATTTTCAGCTCACCAGAGCCAGCACAACGGGTGCTATGGTACTAGATGTACGGCATTTTAGTCTTTTTTTAAGAAATTTCAGTTTGTTAGCACGATATAGCCTTCGGAGTTCATCAAGTCACCAATTTTATGATTGAATATTATTCAAGGCATCTCACTGATGAACCCTATTGATTTTTAGCTCACCACAGCTACTACGACAGGTGCTATAATACTTTAAGTACGATATTTTTGTAATTTTTGGAGAAATTTAAGTTTGTTAGCACGATACAACCTCCGGAGTATATACAAGTGACCAATTTTATGCTTGGATATCATTCAAAGAGACTCAAAAGATGAATCCTATTAATATTCAGCTCACTAAAGCCAGTAAACCGGGTTCTATGGTACTTGAAGTACCAAATTTTTTCATTTCTGGAGAATCTTCAGTTTGTTAGCAAGATACAGCCTACAGAGTGTATACAAGTGACCAATTTTATGATTGAATATTGTTCAAGGTGTCTCACAGATGTACCCTATTGATTTTCAGCTGACTAGAGCGAGTACAGCAGGTCCTATAAATCCAGATATATTACATTTTTGGTTATTTTTGGACCAATTTCGGTTTGTTAGCACGATACATCCCCCGAAGTGTATACAAATGATAGAATATTATTCAGGGCCACAGTTGCGGAAAAGTTAGTTTTAATCTTTGAAACCGTTTATTTTTTTGTAATAATGAATAGTAAAATTGAGAGTCCTTAAAATGTGACAGAATAAATTTTAGGTGCTGAAAAATTCCTAGGTATTGTTAATGTCATAATTATAATACAATATACAAAAACTAGTTTGGTTTATCTATAACTCAGGGAGAGTTTTTTTTCGGCAACCATCAGGGAAGTAACCACTACCCGGAAGCTTTCTCTTTGACAGTAGCATTTATCCGGCCTATTCCGGGTAATACGCAATTCCCGTTGTTGTCATTGTAAATATGAAATCCAGGTGGGATGGTTTTGATAAATGCAGTTGATCATTACCATAGCAGCGAAATAACGACTGACACCTATTGGGCATGAATTTACTTGACATTTTTATTTTTGAAAGTTAGCAGGGTTTTTGGTTGCAGTTATAATGAACTATGGAAAGCAACAGCTATAGTGAGCTAGAAAATGTGCCTTACGAAAATTCCAATAGAGCAGCTACTGCTATAGCACAATTATTGCCGAAAAATTCAATCTCCAGGCACGAAAACGTTTATGATTTGTTCACGAAAAGGATGGATATGAAGAAAATATTGCAAAGCATTTAGTTTTGGCTTTTTGGCGTAAAAATCTGAAACTGTCGAATCTACTACCCTGTGGACTTAAACATAGCCACTTTCCCAAATGTTATCATATTTCTTAAAAGGAAATATTGGTTATAAAGCAAACACATCAGAAGTTTTCGAAGCGAGCAGATTAACAAATTCATTAAGGAAGCAGATAATGAAACATATTTAATTCTAAACTTTATTTCAACCAAATATCACGATTGCAGGATATAAAAGTATCAACTTAATTTACTTCATTTTCAGGTATCAACAATTATTATTGGGTGAGTCGGTGCGTGTGGAAAAAATGAACTGACAAACATGTCAATTGCTCTAAGTAACGAAAATGAAGCCCTGCTGCTTGTGAAAATACCAGGTTACAAAAAACATATTGAAAGAACTTTTATTGTTGTTGGGCAAGAAAATCTGCTGTTGTAAATCAATATATATCTTTACAGCAATTCCATATTCCACATAACAGATTATTCGTGAATTGCGAAATAGGAAAATGTTTGATTCAGCCCGTTGGAATCCACAGTTTTGGGAATCGCAGAATTTCTAAATTTATCCAATCCTAAAAATTACACAGCATTCATCGAACTTGAGCGACGTTATTTGCTGATAATGGTAGGAACATCAAAAATTTGAAGTGACAAGGTGGCTGGAAGTCTAAAAATATCGCT
The DNA here is from genome assembly GCA_963921935.1 of Galeruca laticollis. Lineage (NCBI taxonomy): Eukaryota > Metazoa > Arthropoda > Insecta > Coleoptera > Chrysomelidae > Galeruca > Galeruca laticollis. The sequence goes on along the minus strand of OY998178.1, from coordinate 85,967,388 downwards.
GAAGAATATAAATATGGACAATTCACTTACAATTAAAATTAAAATTGTCAAGACCAATCAAAAGTTAAGAATTGAATACAATCAATGTTGTAACATTGTTGTAACAATTAATGTCATAAAAAACATACTTGTCATAAAATCTCGTAATCTTTATTATGAATAATAAATAACATTACATGGTGTCAGAAGTGATTAGAGTACGTGGCATTGAAAACAAGTTTTGATCAAAGTGACATTTGATGAAAATTCACTAGAAGTGGGTTGCAACATATACTAAATGTCAACAAGTTTGACATAAAAGAGAAATCTTTCGTCATTGTTTTATGTTTTAAAAGTTATTTACATTGGTTGGCCTGAAAAATGTTGTGTATTATACGTCCAGAAAATGTTTTGCGAGTGCTCATGTTGCTCCACCTCGGCCTTGCAGCCCAACTCATATTCGTAAAATATAATTTACTGGACTTCTGATTCACGTAACTTTTTCCTGGGACTTTTCAATTGTATTTATTCATTTGAAAAATAATCGTATCGAAAGTCCACTCTCGAATCAATTTTTAAAGAAAAGACTTTAATTTGTCATAAGGGGTGGTTATACGAGCGTATGATCTTCAACATGTTGGCTGCCACCGTGTAATTAAAAAAACCGTTGACCCAGCCGACTGCTTTTTTTGCTAGAAGCGACTCAAAAAACTGCATGTAACGTGGTTTTGGTAAAACTTATCAAAAGATTACGGCATCTTTTGTTTTTTGATTGAGATTCAAGGTATGACTCACGCGGCTGGATTATATCAATAGTTCCTAATAGCCGCGAGAATCACATGCAGCTGCTCACAGAGTGAACTGTTTGCACCGTTTTGCTATGCGGTGGTGCGTTACAAGATATGATACGATCACAGCACACCCTGCTGCAGAAGTCTCTTCCTGCTGTGAATACGATTAGTCTTGTCTTTTCAGCGGTTTTGTATGTATATATTCCTTTTGCGTGTTTCACAAAAATGTATCCTGAAAGCTACGAACACGAGCAAAGATATATTGAATCCTCATGGCAGGTGAGATATGTGAATAATTTTATGTTATAGCGAAATATAATTTAGTTTTCACATATACTTTAGGATGCATTATCAGATGAAGATGAGGATGCCCTTGAAGAAGAATTATTTCAAGAATCACCAGACGAATATTTACGGTCAAGTTATTCTGATAGCTCTGACGAAGAGTGTGAAAGTCGCCAAAGAAAAAAGCAGAAAATCGCATTTACATATAAACAACAACCATGTAATTCTCGACAAGCTCTGAATGACAGTCATTCAGTGCAGGAGACAATAGAGCATGCTATTCTAATGCATCAAAATTCTTCTGATATCGACAGAACGTTGGACATGTGATCACTTGGAATGATGTGCTTGGTGCTTATCTCAGGTTTTTCCCTTTTTCCGAAGACCATTCAGGTGTAAAACTTGATATCTACACAAAAAAATTTGATGAAAGTTCTTTAGAGCTTTACAAAATATTTTTGAGTCAAAATATATTGGATATGATGGTTGAAGAGACCTATAGATATGGTGCCCAGTTGAACAGCAAGGAGATCAACAAAAATGTAATAATAAATAGCTCGAATCATACTGGTCCAAGAAGAATATTTGCTACAACAATATAAAAAATAAGATATCCAGGAACCGCTTTCAGCTTCTACTAAAAACTTGGCACTTTAGTAATAATGAAACTATCTCAGAGGGTCGCTTGCAGAAAGTAAGTCCACTACTAACGAAACTCGTTCGTGAGTTTTAGTATCCGATTATTCCGTCTCACAATATTTGAATAGATGAGACATTGGATCCAATCCAAGGGCGCTTAGGATTCAAACAATATATCAAAAATAAGCGCCATAAGTTTGGAAATAAGCATTATAAACTATGCCTTGAAAAGGGCTATACCTATAATGTTCAAGTTTACTGTGGCAGAGACAAAATTGATGACTTACCCGCTTCGGAAAAATAGTGTGATAACTTGGCGACAAGTTTTTGGATTAAGGTCGCACTATTTATACGGATAACTTCTATACCAGCATTTCATTGGCACACAAACTGCTCGATAAGAAGACTCATTTGGTTGGCGCACTCCGATCCGATCGAAAACAAAATCCAAAACATATTATAAAAAGGAAATTCATAATCGGACAAACAATAGCATCTGAAAGCAACACAGGTGTGTTTGAACAAAAGTAATGAGATAAAAACACAAAACACACAGATGAGATGAAAACAGTGACATATAATGAACTTTTAATCGGATCAGCTACTGTAAACCCCTACATTTTACATCAGGAAGTTGCAAATGAACGAATGTCGATAACTCAGTTCAAAGAAGAAATTGCAGATGTTTTACAAGTAAAAGAAGCTCAACATGATATCGTAGTGGCTCACGATAACCGACAACATACCTTGTTTGATGATGGAACTGCAAGAAGAAGACGTGTCTTGTGTTACGATAAATTGCAACGAGAACACGGTAGATCTCACGCACAAAAGTAGACCCCACAATGCAGATACAAATGTGACAAGAACTATAGCTTGGACTGTTTGTTTTCTAGTGCATAAGCGAGTTAAATATTAGGTTTTGTGACTCTTACATTTATTTTCATTTGAATAGTAGTTTCTCTCATTTACTTTTTAATATTTCTGTTTTATTTTTGTAGTTTTGTTGTTGCATAAATCAAGTTTATTCATTTGTAAGAAAAGGGTCGTTTAGTTTCCAGGCCAAAAGTTTTTTAAAAAATTCAAAGTATTGATAAGCAACGATGAAATAAAACAATATAGTTTGTTTAAATCTTCATATATTTGAACTAATGTTCAATTTAAACTTGTTGACGCGTTCCACTAACACAGTAGTTTTGTCAAACGAATGAAGGTAAAATAAAAAAATATCTTAATATATACAGTGCTAAATCTATTTACTATGGTTAACAATGGTATTAAAAGATATTACCTGGAAATTCATTCACTACAAACATTCCTAAGCTATCTTCTAGGTAAAGAGGTTCAATAAAGGAGACGGATTGATATCTATTTGGTCGTTAAGGAGATTACCTGAATATTTATTTTTGTTAATCTCTAGGGCTTCTAATAAATTTAAACCAAAGGATTTACCGACTACATGGAGAATTTCAAAATTTGGGTCGAAAATGTGTTGGTTTTCTAATAAATGATTTGAATAGTTAGAATCTAATTTTTTGTTGTCATAGCTACGTTTGTGTTCCGAAATTCTGACAAAGCTACTGTGTTAGTGAAACGCGTCAACAAGTTTAAATTGAACATTGGTTCAAATATATGAAGATTTAAACAAACTATATTGTTTTATTTCATCGTTTAGTATGGATCTTCATCAAGTAAAAGCCTCATCTATTCAATTATTGATAAGCAGCTATTGATTCTTAAATATACAGGCCAATTGCAGAATGCGTTAGTTCCAGCCGACTATATTCACATCCGTATGGTTTATATAGCACCGAACATCAACTGCTGCTTGAGAAGCCCGCTATGATGCTCAAGGCAGCCAGCCTGTTAATTATATTTTTTTTCTACTCCCGTTACTAAAATCGCATTATAAACACGGGAGTGACATGCGCAAAACGACTCTTCAAACACTAGTGTTTAAAATTCGAAAAGTCACATCTCGTTTATCTTTTTTCTTTTAAGCGTCACATAATGTGTATCTTTTGAATTTCAAATTTTATATTCGGGAATAATTTTGTTGTTCTGTGTCATTTGATTTGTCAGGCAGCTGTCAGCCTTCGTCTGCAATCTTATCTTACGCATCGCTAATAAAAATCATGACTAAAGTAACGTTTTTGACACTGGGTACTTAATATACTATTATAATGAAGAACTGAAAAATCATAGAAAAATTGACAGATAAGCATTTCTAACTAAGTACCTGAACTTCTATAATACCGGAAAACATGGGCAACTTTTTGAGATATTTTTCGTAGTAATGAAATAAATATACTGTTTGAGTCTAAGAGCTTAGTTTTTTCAACAATGAATTTAAAACCAGGTGTAAAATTCATAATCTCTACCATAGATATTCAGGTCCTCATTCATGTCCTAGTGAATGAAAAATGTAAATTACCGTTATGTTTGTAGCCTGATCTAAATGTGAGCAAATATTGGCGGGTTCCAGTTCATTATGGACCAAGGCGGCAAACATACAAACTTTTTTACAAGCGTCTTCATCTGGTACTACTTCATGGCATGTAATATTATGAAACGCTTTGGTTCTCAAAGGAATATCGGTTTTATCTGGGCACTGTGAAGTGAAGAGTCCACACATACAGCCTACCACTGAAAAAAAAATGAATAGATTTTAATATAATATATATAATAGATGAGTAAATTGAATATGTAGTGAGTTTTTTTGATCGAATGAATTTCCTAACCGTCGTGAGTACTTGTATTGTTTTGTTCAAACCTACTTGAATTCTACTAAGTCTGATAGATTTTTTTATTAATTAGGCATAGGAACATTCCTATTTTTGCCACACAATCTCCTCCTTTTCCGTAAAATATACTCTAACTCAAATAAAGTTCAGATCTAATGGAACAACTTAGAAGAGGAAATGAACTAACAAACAGGGATGTCTTTTTTTAGAATTTGCAATAATTTTAATTAAATCGGCTAATAGTACTCTAGATATCCCATATTTCATTTTCATCTCTTAAACTACTTAATCATATCACCCATATACATGCTTTCAAATTTTCTGCAGCTCTTCTTCAATTTCGAGTCTTCCAGGCATTTCTGGTTGTATGTCATGCATTCCAATACATTCGTAGTCTATATAACACAATATTAAATATCAAATTTGGAACTGATTGCAGATAAAATCAAAACTGGTTCTGAAACACTTTTATTTTCGATAAGACTTTAGAATTATAAAGTAAAATATTAATGAAACAAATACTAAATCAATTGTACATTCAGTTAGAAATCGATTAATCTTCCCAAATTCAATCATTTGACGTTCAACTCACTTTTTGTTTTCGTGTTGTCGTTGGGAATATCGTTCTCTAATCCTTTGAAGCATCGAGTACAACTCTCATCAGATTTTGAATAATTGATGAATCCTTCGTTAGCCAGCATACTATAAACAGTTTTCAAAGTGTTGTGGTGACCCATGAAGCAATGGGAACAGCTGTCGTTGAGGCCCGAAACGTTTGCTGGAGTTGTCAATGGATTTTCCGGCAAGGACACTCTGTAATGTAGTTCCGGTGAATTGAAATTTGTTTTATTATCATCGCAATGGGAATTTGATAGAAATTGATCCAGCCCAGGATGAGCTGACCTAAAATGATTATGGTTAATATAATTTTATGTATTCCTTTAAGAAGACTATCTTTTCATAGAATTTCTAATTGGAAATTTAACGTGCTATATACTTTCAAATCGAGTTGGATGGACACTAGAAAGATCCGGTTATCGAATCAATTGGTTTCATTTTTTAAAGAATTATTGTAAGTGCAATACACCCTATGAAATAATTAGTATATATATTCACAGGAAAGAAACAATCGTCAGGAACTATGCCAGAAAATTCGGCTAATTTTGTTGCCATTTAGCCCAGTATATTTTTTAAAGTGAGAAGATAATTTAGCCAAAGAATGAATAAGTTTATTGAGGTAAGCGGAAGTCACATAGAACATTTGTTCTAAAAGTTTTTACCCTTGAATTCTGATATTTTCGTGTTGTTAAAATTGTGGGTATTATCATTTAGATCACATTTTTAGAACCAAAATTCCCTTTTAATTCATCTGTTCATTTAAGAGTTGTGTTCTTTATTGTTATTACGGATTAGAGTTACATTTGCGTATTTAAGAGTATTGGAAGATCGTAAAATTGTGCTTAAATTTTTATTCCGCTAGTGGCGTATAATTTGGGAACGAATAACCAATCACTTTTCCCTGTCGTACGCCCACGGTAGTAGTCAGAAATGTTTGTTTAACATAAATTAGTACAGTGTACTGTGCCTACATTCTCTGCCAAATATGAAATGGTTACGTAAAACAGTTTTAATCTACAGAGCACAAATAGTTTCTAAACAAAACACCCAGTAAGCAGCTACATTTTATATATGTGTTTTGGGTTAACTATTCATATTTTGAAATCACGATTCTACTGGTAAATTATTTCCAGTTAGTAATGAATCACCCTATAGAGAAATTCACAATTACCAATATAATTTTAATATTCTACATAACATTTAACGGTTATCACAAATCTGATTCCCAAATATTCAGAAACAAATTGTTAGTGGTTATGTTTTTGATGGAGATTTTTCAAAAATCTCTTTGGAAAACAGAAAATTTACTTTAAAATCAAAGGATAATTGGGAACAATTAGAATTATATTTATTAGGAAAAAGAAAAGAATGATCAACTACATCATTTTTTATTTATTTATCACTCAATATTTCTGGCAAATATTTCCACCATTAAAAAGCAAAATTACTATTTGCAGATAAAGCACCTGGTAATCTAAAGATGGAAATTACTCAAATAATGACTGTTGATATCGTCAATTATCGCAATGCAAATACCTACAATAAAATGGGAGGAAGTATTGTTGTGATTATAGAAATATCTTATCAACAGTAGACACATTCCAAATCGTAGCGTCAGTACCCGATTATTTTATTAGATCAATAAAAAGTAACATTGAGGAAAGGAAAATAATTTACTCAGCACATATAAGGATGCACTTCTTAATATAATTTTTGACAAAATAAATTCAAATATCCACTATTTATAGCAACAAAATTGGCTTACTAAGACATTTTTAGTAAACAAATCAAATTAAAACTGTAGAAATATAAATTACAAAGAACTAAAACGAGTGAGGAAAGTGACATTTTCTGCAACGAATGAATAGTTTATCAAACGAGGCGCGTATGCTTTTCGACGAATAAAATACTATACTTTTTCTATAACCATAGCTTATTACATATGATGTACAAGAAGTTGGGAAGAGTTGAATTATGTCTAAAGTGACGAAATCTGCGATTTAACGGTGGACCCGGTTTTACCATGTTTGTTTTGGCATTTATTTTATAGTTGAACTTATGCCATATAAATACTATACTGGAACAATAATTTTATTTCATTATTCATTTACAAATTTTGAATAACTCAATACTAACAAAAGGGAATTGCGTATGTTAAAATTTATTTTTGATTCACATATTGATTCATAATTATATTAGAATAGTTATTCAAAATAATTGGACTGTCAGCAATTTAATATCTGAAATTGCAACCACATACTTTCGTCACTAGTGACAAAAGTTAACATTATGGGATATTCTATCACTTGTGTCGGACACTGGCATTTTAGGTTGAAGAAAAACGTGACGAAAGTTGTTAATTTTTAAATGGTTAGAGAAAAAAAAATTATTGTAACTGAAAAAAATTCACAAATTTAGAAACTAATACTGTGTAGTGCCCTCTCGTTCGAACCACCTCAACAACTCATCGTTGAACCATGTTCTCTGTTAATTCTGGGACGGTATGTTGAGGCAAATCTTACCATTCTTCAATTGAAAGATTTTCAAAAGCAGCTAGGTGTTCAATGGGTTGTTGCTGTTGTAATATTCGCTCAAGAGTGTCCCAATGGGGCTTTATGGGATTTAAATCTGGACTATTAGCTGCACATTCCATTATATAAATATGGTGCTGATTGATGCACTCTGTAACTGACTTGGCGGCATGGGGCCTCGCATTGTCGTGTTGGAAAATGAAATCGTGACCCATGTTATCGGCAAATGGTACCAAAAGAGGTTCTATAATCTCGTCCCTATATCTAGTCGCTGTAAGTGGTCCACCTCTAATTACTACGAGTTCCGTGCGATCAGTCAAAGTTATGCCTGTCCATACCATACTAGACCTTCCTCCAAAAGGAACATTTTCTTGTACAGTAGACTTTAAATACTATTCTCTGGGTCGTCTCCATACTTGTTCAGGTCCATCACTATGGAAAAGACTAAATCTGGACTCATCGGACGTTACTCCATTGCCCTCTTGTCCAATTTTGGTGACGATGTCCGAACAAACGACGGACTCTTCGATGTGAAGGGGTTAATCTAGGTCTTCTTAATCGCAAACTAGCTTCATCGAGTCGATAATAAAACGCAACTCCTCAAAACCTACGAACTTGAGTAGTAGGTCTTAGAAAGGGGTAGTTACACATTTAACTGATTTTTCATGGTCAATACCTAAACCATGTTCATCCAAAATATAATCAATATATAGTTGTATTAGCATCCTTCAATGTTTCATAAACTTCATTCAAAATCGTAATGTGCTTTTCAAAAGTTGGAGTACAACCTATATATATCATCAAAATAATAGAAGCTCTAAAGAAGGTCCTAGTACTATATCCATTAAGTGATACATAGAGACTGCTGTCGAAACTAAATTAAAAATAGTACAAGTAAATTGAACAAATCCTTTGGATATGACAGCGAATGCAGTTGTTGGACGGGAAGATTTATCTAAAAGAATTTAGTAAAAGGCATGTCTACCGCGGTAGCTTAGGATAATTTCAATATTCGGTAAAGCATATGAATCTTTCTAGAATATCATATTTTTGTTTTGACATTCCATAATAAATTATTGATAGTACAAATAGTATAAATATTTTTTTTGCTTCCTATGGCCGAACAACTTCGACAGAGATTATTGGATTGCGAAAGGAACCAGCGAACGGGCCCCGCGCTTGCTTAGTCCGGCACTGCTTACATCCAATGGATTTTTCGTTTTGGTCACGGAGGAAAGACAGTGTATAAACTGTTGTTCCACCCGAGGAATTGTGGCGTAGACTACAAGGGGCTGCCGATAAATTCAAAACCAATCAAAAAACATTGCTTAGGACTCGTCTGTCTCTCGGACAAATAATATTACAAAATGTATCGAAATCCTTATTATTTGATTGGGCTTTCTTGATAATAATAATTCTTCTTGAAAAAAACCTTACAAGAGTTTTATTTCTAGGAGTAAAACATACATTTCAATTTTGTTTTTCTTTTTGTGGAATATAATTCAAACTTAAAGTTGCAATAATGCAATATAATGCTAGCAAGCGGCAACAAATATTTCTTGAACTGAATTCTTGTACCAAGGAAGAGATTTTACCGAAATTGCAAGTTCGCAACTTTATTTCTATAAAGGAAATCAATGAAACTGAAAGCATCCAATAAATATATGGGTTGAACTATTTAGAGTAATCCAGCTTATTGGCCTCATCCAAAACAGCAAATTTCCGGCAATATGTCGCTTCCAGCTACAGAGCTTAGAAAAAAAAATTCATTTGGTTTTCCGACTACATATAACCCATAGTCTCGGTATTTGTAACTGTTATTGAATTAACTTAAAATCGTTTTCAGTGTTTAAAAGTGTCTTGTAAGGACTGTAATAAAAATATAACTTTGATTATGCTAGATAAATGGAAAAATCGCGTTTGTTGTTCAAATTGATGAGGTTTTGAGATCTAGAATTCTGGCAAAGATCACCTCAAAACTTTTTTAATCATGTTACAATCTGGTCGGTGAACAATGAATAACTTTTTTTCTGTTTCTAATATACTAACTGTTAAAAATCTAAGAGCTCACCCTTTGATGCATTCTTAGTTACTTCACATGAACTAGGGTACTTTTTTCTTATGCACCAAAACAACGCTCTGCTTGTATATCGTACGTCCATACTAGTTTAGAGATTAGCTTTAAATGAGAGCATTGTTATATGTTGACAACCTGAGAGTATTCCTAGAAGTCAGTTCATTTTTTTATATTTAATAATTAGTTCCTATTTTTTTCACATGTGCTTTTCAGCGAACTTTGTATGTAATGTTAAACCAAGATATTTGCCCATGTTGGCACATGGGATATATTGTCCGTTAACTTTTATTGGTACGTATTTTTTTTCTTTATTAGTGAAATCAATGGGTATTGGTTTGCCCTCGTTAGTTTAGTCTTCCATTTCTTATTCAATTTTTGGGATTTATTCATGGCATACTGTAGTATATTGGTTGTTTCTAAATTATCTTTGCCCGCTGCCAAAATGACAGTGTCATCGGAGTAACTACCAAGTTTCGATAAATCACATGTATATAGAAGAAATATGATCTGACCGAAATCACTGTCTTGGGGGAGCCAGCTTTTATCTTTTTAAGATAAGAATAAACATCATCCTGTTTAATCCTGAAATATCGGTCAGTCCTTATTCCTTAATGACAGACTTCTTTAAAAGCCTATGTAACGTCCAATAATATAGCAGAACAATTTTTTTTTCCTTTTATTATGTTGGTGACTCCATAGACTTGATCTATGGTGGAGTGATTTGGTTTTATCTTTCTAAGGAGCAGCCTTTCAAAAAATGTAGACATTATAGGTAGCGTCAAAACTAACTATGGGTTCGTCAAGTTGTTCAAGTAATAGTAAAAACAATGAAAATCGGACGGTATAAAATTATTCTTCACAGCTTTTACTCAACAAAGAAACCTTCGAATGAAGTAGAAAAAGGAAAATCTCAATATAAGCGAAAAGTTGAATCAATTTATTAGAGAACTGCGAGTTATGAAGCTTAGAATTTGACATATGAGACAAGGGCGGATCCACGGGGGGGGGGGGCTTTGGGGGTTCAAGCTCCCCCCTTTAAGAAGACTTGTTATGTCATAAAAAGTCAAACATCGCTATAAATAATAAATACAGTAATTATATATTATGTTTACCAAAAGCTTTATTTGAGAATATAAATAATAAAATAAATTTTATTTTATTAAAATAATCAAATTGACTGTATCGACCCTTACTTCGTGGAATATGCTCATATTAGTGTTTTTAAATGAAACTCAAGGTCTCTAGTTAATTCCACAATATAATACAAGTTATTGAAAATTCTAAAAAATTGACAATTTATCGAAACAATTGTCAACTTTTTAGAATTTTCAATAACTTGTATTATATTGTGGAATTAACTAGAGACCTTGAGTTTCATTTAAAAACACTAATAAAATAATCATTTAATTTTATTTATTTTACGTCCACAAAACCAGCCGCGCCGAGTGCATCTCAATCTAGGTAGTCGGCAAAATGCTCAAACGCGGCGCTTCCCGATTGAAGATAAAGACAATCGCAGGCCGCGTCTTAGGTTTGCAGAACATTGAAATAAAAACGTGTTTTTATGCATTTTTCCTCTGTGAAATGGCTTTAAATAATAAATCTATATTTCTGGAAGATAAGAAGAAATTTATTTTATTATTCAGATTATGTTTGACGTTCATAGCGAATACAAGTTATTTTTTGTCTCATTTGGACCTGCGTAAAAGGAAGCGATCACAAACGACATTTAAATCTTTTTTTACAAAAAAGACAAAAAATAATACGGTTGTGGAGGTGGGACATTGTCGTAGTAGTGTTATAGAAGAAAACATCGTTATAGTAGCATCAACAAGTAGTGGCAGTACAGGCAGTGGCTCGCAAGAATTTGAGGCAAGTAGTAATAGTCAACCTAGCCGTTTTCCCGAGGAGCCCTCACAGCAAAGCGTAAGTATATAATTATAATATGCCTTTTCATATTTCGTAATAAATGATAAAAAGGAAAAAGGGATAATAACAAACAATATTTTTATGTATGTTCAAATAATTACAGGATGTGACGTACAGTTAGATATAAAAAAAATATTTTAACATTTGGTACTTTAGTTTTACTTTACCGTTATTTTCAAATATGTGAAAACAAATTGCGATCTTGGACACCTGCGCTACCTGCTTCGAAAAACATTGTCGTTACCTTTTTCTGACATTTGTCACAAAAAGTGTTAATATTTTTCTGTCAGGCTGACAGACGCAAAGCAAAGGTAATGCGTTGTGGCAACGAATTACCTGGTGAAAAAAGATGGTCTGACGTCATAGTTTTAATTAATTTTATAAACTTTGATAATTTTTTTAGGTGGTAAAAAATCATTAAAAAAATTTGATATTTTGCATACTTACTAAATTTATTATGTTATTTCAGAATTTACAACAGAAAAAAATTGGCAAATGAGCCTATCGTTTTAATGAAATAAGGTTTCAAAAAACTAACTGAAACTAACTAAACTATATTGTAACCAAAGCTTATTATTTTTCAGATTCTTAAAATGCTTGTAAGGGAACCGCTAACTAAGTTTAAAAAAGGCCGGGAAATGCTTACGAATCATGAAAACACCTACTACCATAAATTTTCAGTTAAAAAAGCAAATGATTTTTTGAACATACAAATGTCTGAAAAGTCTGTCAGTATTTCTGTGCAATTAGATAAACAAAAAGCAGAAATAATTGAAGCTAATCGACAGCGGTTACTGCCGATTATTAAAACAATTCTATTTTGTGCTCATAACAAATTACCACTTAGAGCGCATAGATATGACGGTAATATAGATATTAAAGATAGCTCAATCTTTCAGAAAGTAATGATGGCATTTTTTGGAACTTATAAACTTTTCGTATAGATTCTGGAGATTTAAACCTTAAAAATCATACACTAACAGCACCAAAGACCTGTACAATGATTAGTAAAACAATCCAAAATGAAATAATATTTTGCATTGGGAAGGTTATAACTACTGAAATTGTTAATGCTATGAAACAATCAAAAAATTTTACAATAATTTGCGACGTAACAACCGATATAAGTACCAAAGAACAAATGACATTCTGTGTGAAGTATTTGGATAGTACGTATGATATAAAGGAAGTTTTTTTAGGTTTCATTGAGCTGCACTCTACAACTGGCCAATGCATCAAAGAGGCCATAAAAAATCAAATTAAGCAACTTGGACTTTCTATTGATAATCTTCGTGGACAAGGATATGATGGAGGCAGCAATATGGCTGGAAGGTTCAATGGAGTCCAAGTCTTAATAAGACAAGAACAGCCATTGGCTATGTATTTATACTGATTAAGTCATTGCCTTAACTTAGCTATTTCCAAAAGTTGTGAAGTTACTGAAATTAGGAACATGATGGGTATTTTGGGTAGGGTATGCTATTTTTTTAGTTGCTCTGCAAAAAGAGTTTTAGTTTTTCAACAAGCCGTTGATAACTTAGAAATGACCGAAACTAAAAAAAGAAGTTAAAACCTCTTTGTGGGTTGAGCGTCATAATAGCGTGATAACTTTTAAAGAACTGTTTGGAGCAATTTGCAATGCTCTTGCTAGTTTGGAACAGGACAACGATACAGAGACTTCAAGTAAGGCAATGGCTTTTAATGCCGCCATTGTGTGATAGTGATTTTGTTGTAGCTTTAGAAGTCGCCTCGTTTTTAATGTCGTACACTGTGAATTTGAGCAAGTACTTACAGAGTGTTGAAATTGATCTTTCCACTGCCTTTTCATACATAAACGATACTACAAGCAAACTAGAAAATATAAGGCAAAATGAAGAACTCCAATTTAAACCTATTTTCTTGGAGGCCCATCACGCTCTTCAGAGAATTGGTACGACTATTACTATGCCTAGACTTTGCAACAAACAAACAAACAGGAGCAATATAAAGGCAAATAACGAAGAAGAATATTACAGAAGGGTGATATTCATACCTTTCCTGGATCATATTATAATCCAAATGAAAGACCGATTTAATCAACTTTCTTTTGTAATACCCATAGAAGGTATTATTCCAATACACCTTAAGAAATATACTGATGCCAAAATTGTTGAGGCTGCAAGAATGTATGAAAATGATATGCCAGGATCCATGCTGGAATTACAGGCGAAATTAGCGATATGGAGACATAAGTGGAGTGACACTGTCAGTGTTGATCTACCAAAATCGTCAACAGAAACCTCAAAACGTATGTCCAAAGAATGCTTTCCCAATATAGAGATACTACTAAAAATTTTTGCCACAATCCCTGTAACAAGTGCTACGGGCGAGAGAAGTTTTTTATCGCTAAAACTACTAAAATCCTTTTTGAGATCAACGATGGGACAAGAGAGACACAATGGGCTAGCTTTGGCATACATTAATAAATCTAGAGAACTCAATATAAATTATATAGTTAAAACTTTTTGTCAAATGAAGGCCAGAAGAATTGAAACTTGTAATTGGTCTACTTAGATTATCGTTAATATAAGTTGTTGTATTTATGTATATACTATATTATAATACATTTTTTGTCAGATTAAAAAATTTTAAAAAAAATTATTCAAGCCCCCCCCCTTTGTTAAATCCTAGATCCGCCCCTGATATGAGACAAATAAAAGAAATTCAAACTAACGTCAATAGAATTGAGAAATTTTAATCGGCATGTCCAGTAACTAATCAAAAAACTCTAAACTGAGAAGAGAATGTGAATCGATCAAAGGGGGGTACAAGAAATGAACAAAGAACTCGAAAAGTTAGAAAAAAAATGTGAAAACTGTTGAAATAAGAAGACATTTTCGTTGGATAGAGGAAAGGGATGGAATGGTGGCCAGTCGGGTGATAATAGCTATCAAATATAACAGTTACTGGCCTATTATCATTTCACTTTTAATACCTATTTCGCCATCTATATCTGTGTCATTCAAACTGTACTTTAGCAACCAAGAAATTCAGCCGGTAAAGCAGAAATTTTTGACAATGTCAGTTTTAGTTGATATTCATGCTTCATTGTCCGATTTTTAAAGGTATGTAAAAGCACTCAATTCAACTTATTCAACTACATAATTGGTACCGATATGTTGCAATTTTAATGTAGTTTAAGCTTGCATAATAAATTTTTGTTTTAATTTAAGAGATTAATAACTGTGAGTTTATGAACATATAGTCTGTTTCTTATTGACTGACAGCACGCGAAAAGGTCACAGATGCTAGTCAGGTAGTAAAGCATAAGCATCACAGTTCATCTAAGGAATTTATTTACTATTTAATTTTATACCCGATTTGATATATAAAGGTAATATAAATGTAAATTCGGTTAGTTAAAACAACTAACTGACCTTCATACATTTGTAGAGTACATACAGTTAAAACAATAACTTTTTTTTGAAATAATCTTGTAACGCAACTATTCTGACAGAATATTTCATTATACTCCGTTTTTAAAAGGCATGGAGTAATAAATCACTCATTTTGGCCGGAACCATAGGCGTACCACATTTAGTCATTTAAAAAAAGTTAAGGCTTCTAAAATTATCTCATTTCCGAAAATAACCGTTTTGTAATATTATTTGAAATGAAATTTCAAATTATCAATAATATAATAAACTGTGGATTATATCACTGACATCAATTTTCCAGAAAATTTATTATTATGTATAAAAGGGCGTAGACGAGTCCCTCTACTAAGCTCCAGGTAGTTATATTCCTACATACAATAAATAATAAAATAAATGTTAATCACAATTTCATACAAATACATATATATATATATATATATATATATATATATATATATATATATATATATATATATATATATCCAAACCAACCCCATTTGCCGAATATTTCACCCAATTAGCAGGCAATTGAAGAAACTTGACAAACAGGTAGCTCAAAAATGGTTTTATTATTGTGAAATATAGTCTTTTCAGTTCTAAGAAAATGCCCCCATAATACAATGTACTTACTAGAACTTTTCAACTATAAAAGTAGCGGAAAGGTCGAATATTTTCAATTTACAGTTCATCTGTTCTGGAGAAACTGCTGTGTTGATTGATTTCCCCATTAATACTGTTATTTGTTATTATTTTTTACCGTTATTGTTAACTGGTGTTTATTTTTGTTCATCTATACAAGTCTCATCACACGAGACAAACACCTAACTACATCTTCCAACTATATAGCGTTCCAACCAAATTCGACCAGATATGGAGGATTTATCACCATCTAAGCGACCTTAAGTTGGCCCATTGTCGCTGAACGAAGAAAATCTGATATTAAATTGCTATTCCTCGTTGAAGAACGAAGAAATTGGAAGAAAAATCATGAATTTGACAGGAAGTGTTGATGAAACTGTGGAGATTACTGCAACAATGATGGGTGTTTCAAAAACAACAATTTATAATTTAATGAAGGAGAAAAAAAATGGAAACATCACAGCCCCAGCAAAGTCCCCAGGCCGACCCAAACTTGAAATGGATGACGACTCGAAGAATGGAATAAGGCGTAAGGTACATGCTTTTTTCTTTAGAAAAGAGATCCCAACTCTCTCCAAAATTATGGCTTCGGTTCAAGAAGATTCAGATTTTCCGAAAATGTCTCGAAGTACATTATGGAAAATTTTGAAGGAACTTGGATTTGAATATAAAAAAAATTATCGGAACGCAATGTTGATTGATAGAGACGACATTGTCATTTGGAGGAGGAGTTATTTGCGCAATATTCGGAAAGCAAGACTAGATAATAAACGAATTTATTATTTGGATGAGACTTGGTTAAATGAAGGTCATACTGTTTCAATGTTTTGGCAGGACACGAATGTCAAAAGTCGGAGGCAGGCAGCTCTTGAAGGGTGGTCAACAGGCCTCAATCCACCAGCAGGAAAAGAACGTCGACTCATCATTACTCATATCGGAAGTGCCGAAGATTTTGTTAAAGGTGGATTGTTGTGCTTTGAGTCGAAGCAAACCGGAGATATTCATGAAGATATTAATGCAGACGTTTTCGAAGAATATTTCTCACAAATGTTAGATCTAATTCCAACGGGCTCAGTCATTGTTATGGATAACGCAAGTTATCACTCCAGGTTAGTGGAGAAATTACCTTCAATTGAATGGCGTAAACAAGATATCCACGATTGGCTAACCTCGAAAAATATTGAATGCCCAGATAACCCGCTGAAAAATGAGCTCTTGCAACTGGCCAATTCACATAAACACAAATATAGTAGATACGTTGTAGATCAAATGGCATCAGCGCGTGGTATAACGGTGCTGAGGCTTCCTCCTTATCACTGTCAACTCAATCCCATAGAACTAATATGGGCCCAAGTGAAAGGGGAAGTTTCAAGAAAGAATACGACATTCAAAATGAGTGACGTAAAAGTTTTATTCGAAGACGCGTTAGGTAACGTAACCAAAGAAAACTGGAAGAAATGTGTTGAACACGTGATACAAGAAGAACTAAATATGTGAGAAAGGGATCATATAAGTGAACACATGATTGAACCATTTATAATCAATGTTAATAATGGAAGCTCAACAGAATTCTGAGATATAGACTAGTTTTTGTGTTAGTTATTACTATTATTTGTTAGATTTTTTTTATAAATATTACATTAATTCGTACTTTATTCCTGCATTTTTCTTTTTTCCTCTCCTATTGTAAACGGTATATTAGTAGTAAAGTTGATACCTACTGCAAAAAAATTTGCTATTTTTTATATAATATTTTATGTTTATTGTTTATTCATAGGAACACAAAAAAATGTGTTATTATTGAATCGATATTGTGAACTCTTTTGAATAGTTTTCGTAATTATAAGTTCATAGTGCCTTCATATTCATATACCAAGTTTGTTTTGTCCTGATTGCACGCCTCTGAGATTTAAATTGTTTATTTGTTCATTTAAAAACAATAGAGCGACCCTTTAAATACAATAGGCGACCCAACCGAATACAGAGTTACGGGGTGTCTACCTGAAATTCGTAACAAATGAGAAATTTTAGTACAAAATTAGATAAACTTCGGACATATTTTATTATACACCCTGTATCGGTTTTACATACCTAATGAGCTTTTATTACTCCATGCCTTTTAAAAACAGAGTATAATTATCTTGAGAACTTGTAGCAGGTCAATTCTTGGGAGACATAATAACAAACCATTTATCAATTCATTCTCCAGATAATTACTTTCTGATTTTCGAAATGTTGATAATAACATTTCCAAGAAACATTACAATAGGGTCCTACTAGGGATTGTCCCAATGACTACTTAGAAATTTTGCAGGTATGTACGGTGAAACTTGGTCTCACCCAAATTTGTATAATTTGTTTTGCTTAGAGTCGCTTATGTTCCATAAGTGTTAACTGTGTTGTGAAAAATGTCTTCTAGTTTTACCCCAGTAAAGTATAAGAGCGTGATTAGCTTACAAACGAAGACTGTAGTGTTAAATGTGCATGATGCTGTTGAATATCAAATGCCGGCTGCTACTGTTAGAAATATAGTTTCGACATGTTCCAATATGACAGGAGTTAGTGAATCTACTATTTACAGGCTTCTGATAGAGAGGAGAAATGGAAATATATCTCCACCTAAAAAGTCAACTGGAAGAAAACCATTTGACCTTGATGAACATATGCAAAATACAATAAGACGAAAACTACATGAATTATATTTTAAAAAAGAGTTCCTAACCCTTGACAGAATTCTAAGAATGGTGAAGGAGGACAAGAATTTGCCTGACATAGGGCGAAAAACTTTGTGGAAAATATTACACAAATTAAATTTTACTTGGGAGAAGCAAAGTCGCAAATCAGTGCTAATTGACAACGAAGAAATAATATGTTGGAGACGCCAGTATTTACGAGATATCCGAAAATACAGACAGGACAGAAGACAAACCTATTATCTAGATGAGACATGGCTCAATGAAGGACATTCAGTGAAAAAAATATGGCAGGACAAAAGTATTCAAACCAGTCGTCAAGCTTTCATAGGAGGTTTATCTACTGGACTGAAAATTCCTATCGGTAAAGGTCTCCGACTAATAATAACGCATATTGGATGCAATCAAGGGTTCGTTGAAGGTGGTTTACTGGAGTTTCAGTCAACATCAACCAAAGACTATCATGAAGAAATGTAGATGTATTTTACACAAATGGTCGAATTAATTCCAAATAATGCTGTAATTTTTATGGACAATGCCACTTATCATTCGCGATTAACAGAAAATCTTCCATCTACCTCTTGGACAAAAGCAGATATTAGAAACTGGTTAATCGTAAAAGATATACCATTTGAAGATGATATATTGAAAAAAGAACTTTTAAAGGTTGCTTCAGATCACAAGCTACAATTTAAAAAGTTTGTTATTGATGAAATAGCCAAGAATCGTGGGATAACAGTGCTTCGTTTGCCGCCATACCATTGTGAATTAAATGCGATAGAGTTAATATGGGCCCAAATGAAAGGTTAAGTAGCTAGACATAATAAAACATTTAAAATGAAAGATGTTCATGAACTCATGAAGTACTCATTGACAACAATAACTGAAGAGAACTGGAGAGATGCTGTGAATCATGTAATTAAAGAGGAAGAGAAAATGTGGGTTTTAGATAACCTCAAAGAACAAACTAGAACCGATAGTGATCTCTCTCGACGAGTCTTCGGATGATTCTTGTATGGCCAGCGAAGAGGATGATACTATAGATTGAATTTTATATTTCCTATAAATGGTATGTTGAGTTTACTTAATATACATTAATTCATTGGCAATAAATTTGAATTATGAGAATTAAACTATATTTTCTTCTATTAATTTGATTTAATAAAAATGAAAATGTAACTTGTTATAGGCCTAAACGAATGAATTTTATTTCAACTGTAATCTTGACCGAATCTAATTAAATAAGCAAAATGAACTAATATCGTAATCTCCGCCACTGCCGCACTGTTTATCCTTTTGCTGGCATTGTTCAGTTTTATCACCATATTGTATTTTGAGCTGAAACAGGGATGTACAGATAACCAATACAGACACCTACTTGTTTTGCATTAGAATTTTAGTATCTACTTGTAAAATTCTTAGGATCACTCTGTAAGAGATAATTTTCTATTTGAATATTTAATGAGGCCACTGTGCTGTCAGACAATAAGAAATAGACTATAAATATGTATTTTAAGGTTATAATGGCCTCGTGTGTAGGGGTAATGTTGGCCGGCCACTATTACCCCATTTTTTTTATAAACAATACAGGGTGTTTTTTCATATATTCTTATATTTCAGATGCCTCGAGTTTACAAGAGAAAAAGCGACAAAGCAGGATGGACTGCTCAACAACTTACTGCAGCAATAAATGCAATAAATAATGGCAGAAGCGTCCGTGATGTTGCAAGAAGTTTTGCTATTCCTAGATCTACACTTCAAATACGAATAAAGCAAAATGACACATCAGAGGCTTCTTTAGATCGAAATTCGGTATTTTCAAAACAAGGAGAAAAAGTTTTAGCAGAGCAAGTAACAAATTTGGCAAAACATTTTTATGGGATAACTCCCACAGAGATTAAAAAATGTGCCTATAGATACGCCGAAGGAAAACAATTACCTCATCCATTTTTTAAAGAAAAAGAAACTGCAGGAAGAGATTGGCTGACCGGCTTTTTAAGAAGGAATCCAACTATTCGATTACGGAAACGGGAATCGACAAGCATTAAGCGCATATCTGCGTTTAACAAAACTGAAGTAGACTTATTATTCTCTAATTTGAAGTCTCTTCTGGATAAGTATAAATTTTCAGCATCCAAAATATATAATGCAGACGAGACGGGTATTACAACTGTCCAAAACCCTGGAAGAATACTTGCTGAGAAAGGACAAAAGAGAATCGGCTTCATAACAAGCGCAGAAAGAGGCCAAACAACGACAATTATGTGCTGCATAAATGCTTCAGGAACATATATTCCACCCTTATTTATTTATGCGCGCAAAATGATGAAATCTGAATTAAAGAAAAATGGGCCAGCTAGTGCTGTTCTGACAATGGTTGGATAAATGAAATCATATTTCTAGAATGGCTCCATCATTTTTACGATGTAGTAAAACCATCAAAGGAAGATCCAGTTTTTCTAATTGTCGATACCGACAGTAACCACTGTACATTAAAGGGGTACAATTTCTGTAAAGAAAGAGAAATTGTAGTGTTAACAATACCAACGCACACGTCACATCGACTCCAACCGCTGGATGGATCAGCATTTTACATTGAATGTGCAAATTATGTAAGAAGTCATCATCATGAACGTATCACAACGTCCGAAATAGCTGAAATATTCCAAAATGTATATGGTCGCGTAGCCACACCAATTAAAGCCATTAAGGAATTTGAGAATACAGTAATATTTCCATGCAAACCAGAAAATTTTACCGATGAAGACTTTGCTCCAGCTGAATCATTTATACAAGAACTGCATGGAAAAAAAACAAAATCAAGAGAAGGAGGTAATCGAACTAGATGAGGAAAATAATAATAAGGAAGTTACGGAGAATCCAGAAAATACGACACCTGATAGAAAGCGTTTGTTGACATAATTCCAATACCCAGTTGCTCGAAGGACAACTCAGTTGGAAATAGAATATCCAACCATAATAGCAGTAGGAAGCAACATTCACAAATAATGACGTCAACTCCAAAGTCAATCTTAGAAGTAAAGCAGCGGAAAAAGGAGGAACAAATTAGACTTGAAGTTGATAAAGGAACAAAACGAAAAATAGGTGTCGAAAAATCAACTCCTTTAAAACCCAGTCGTACTCCTCGAATAATACCCAAAAGAAAATGCTTAAAAATCCAGATGATCACAAAAAATACTTCATCTGAAGAAGAAGATGATCGCGACATCGACGTTAACGAGGATATTTATGCAATTTGTGGCGAATTCGGTAAGAATAAAGAACTGTGGATCAAGTGTAGTATTTGTAGTCTTTGGGCACATAAAGAATGTACCAGTTTTGAGGGAAACATATATATCTGCGATTTTTGTCAGTAAAATGGAGATAATACTGGCATTGACCACTATTACCTCTCAACCGTGGGTAATTATAGCCACCCGCAGCATTCTGAAGAAACGTTCGTATTTTTTAAAAATTTTGTTTGATTATTTTCAGTTAATACACTTTGAAGTAGTGATGTTTGAAGTTTTATTTACTGTAATATTTTTAAAATCTGAGCAGGTATAACGGCAGAAACAAAAAAAATGCTTAGATTACCGTCATTCTCTCCCTTTTCCCTACTTTCTGCAGACTTAGTTTGAACGGTCGGTGTAACAGTATTTGTTTTTGCCAGTAACAAATGCACTTTGACTAACATGTCACTTTATTAACTTTTTTTTTCATAATTAGCCACTTTTTATTTATTGACGTTCTTCCCTTTTTGGTTTTATTTGTATTCGATTTTGTGATAAGGCAACATATTTTGCTGTATCATATACTCTACATATTATTATAAGAAACAATAGACTAACAGCAGCACGTGAATAATTACCAACATTTTTTTCAATGAAATGATTCATTAATATTGTTAGACAGAAGTAGTTCAAATTCTAAAGAATGGAAACCAATGTGAGTTCTAAATATACATAATTTATTCACATGATTATGTTGAAAAATTTCATCCATTCAATATTTTGAACAGGATTTTTATTTTCTGAATTTATTAAAAAGTTGTTAGTACATACAAAAATTCAAAACGCTCTAAAATAGCTATTGGAAACTAGTATACAGGGTGTTCCGGGACTTGATGCAAAAAATTCGAGAGTGAGCAGATGACGTGAAAATAATGCTTCGACAAAAAAATTCTTATACGATCCCTCGTTTGCGAGTTTAGGCTTCTAAAGTTGCAAAATCAAAACTTACATTTAAGTATATTTTCTAAATTATACATTGGAACATTATGAATTTTTAATGGATGACTACGTAAGCTCATGTAGTGTGTTAACCGAAATAAGTAATTCTACACTACTATCTGAGGGCCAGGGGCGGCTCATGCACAATGGTAAACAATCTGTAACTTTTACAGGGCAACCTGTACAATCTAAAGATAGCGAAAGTGAATTTCTGAATAGATTTTTTAACAAAAAAGTACTGTTTGTGTAACTCAATAAAATTTATGGTTTAGGAGATATGTAGATTCTTAGATCGTTGTACATGCCAAGGGAGCCGTTCGACATAAAGAGACACTCTGAAGAAAATTATCATGAATTATTTACTGAAAATACTTATGTGAGGTATTAAAACACAATCAAACATTTCCAATTGAACTGCATACCGTCGAACATCTTGTTACTTACATAAGGAAAAAATTGAAATGTAGAAAAATTTTGTTGGTTAGCCTACAACTTATCAAATAAAAACAATAAGAAACTATGATAAATGTTCGAACTCGGCACCTTGCACTTCCACACACTTCCGGAGTCTACGGAGGATATTTCTCTGAAATTGGAAGAGCATTCATTCCAAGATTCTGCCTTATAGTGTCACAATGGAAGTTTCTTCTATCGATCTTTTAAGATATCCCCAAAAAAATTAATCGATTGTATTTAATTCAGGGGTACGTGGTGGCCATTAAAATGGACCTCCCCGACCAATCCACATATTAGGGAAAATGTTATAAAGATGATGTAATAAACACGGAATATGGCAAAGGGAAATTTAGGGACACTCTATATAGATATATACTTTTCTTGATAACAAAAATAAGTCGAATCCAATTTAATATAAAAACAATTGTTGACCTAGACCAGAAAATAATTTAAACAAACAATTTTACACAACCGACAAGGTCGATGACAAAACACACGATGGTTTGTTTATCAAAATATAGGGAAATCTTGCAACTTAGTGTAGAAAAATTGAAAATTAACCTTCAATTACGAAAATTTAAGGAATTAAAAAATATGAGACAATGGCAACTCGAAGGAAATTAAATAACATATCCCAAATCTTCTGAAATAAATAGCAGAAAATTTGGTAACAGAGGCAGTGAGGTAGTAACCCTCATAGAGTGCTCAGGTACTGTATGGCCTGACGCTTCGACGGCCGTACGTAAACAGTGATATTGTGTTGTTGTGATTTGTGATATTTCAAAAACGTAAGTTTTTCTATGTCATTATAATTATTTTTTTTGAACAAATATCGTATTGACATTTTATTTGATTTGACTGGGTGTCCAAAGATACATTTCCTGGTCATATTAAGTGCACTATTGACATTTGAGTCCCTCACCTAACATATTTAGGAAATAGTACGATTTGCAATCGATTTAATAAGCCAGGGGAATCACAAATTTTAGTCAAGGGAATTTAAAGATTATACAGGGATATTCATATGTAAGAATTATCTTCTTTATATCATAACCAAGTCAGATTACCGCCAGATTTTCGAAAGAGTTTTTTTTGATAGTTACTTTCTTATATTGTTCAGGGATATTCATATGTAAGAAATATCGTATTTATACCTCCAGATTTCGAAAAACTTTGTTTGCACTAGTCCTGATAATTATTTTCTTATATTATACAGGGATATTCATACGCCAGATATGTCATAATCAGGAAAGATTACTTTCAGATTATGGAAGACGTTTTGCCAGAGTCATGTTAATTTTTTCTCATTTCTCATACAGGGATAGTCATATGCAAGGCATCTTCTACTTTTGTCATAATAATGAGAAACTACTTCCAGATTATGATAGACGTTTTTCCCTAATTAATTTCTAGTGTATCGTACCGGGACCTTTCTCCCCCGATTAACTTTCATTTTGTCCCAACCAGGGCTTAATTACTGTACTTAATTATTTTCTGTTTGTAATATATATGTACATATTATCCACCCAGTCTGTTTCCTTTATCAACAACCCCTACCTTCGGACCAGCAAATTTGAACGGGTTGATGCTACCTGCCTTAGAACTCAGGCTTGGCATATTGTATAAGCCCAAGAGGCCCCACGGAGACCTTGTCCGCTCGTGCCAGGAAACCACCTCCACCGAGGTAACCCACAGGGGGATTCCTGGCTCTAAATTGTGCCATAAGGCATTGGTGACAGCGCGCTGCAAAATTCAAGGAACTGGTAGCGGAGGGCTGTAAACCCGAAACGACCACAGCGGTTATTACAGTGGTGACCAAATATTCATTACAAAGGATAAATATACAATCGGAATCTACCGATTTCATTACACTGGTGACAATTGATAAAAGTTTACTACACTGGTGACAGCAGCCACTGGATTATCACAACGGATATTAGCGCATTTCATTACAGTGGTGACAGCGGTGAGATAAGTCAGCAACATCGGCTGAGTTGATCACTGCTTCACCATAAGAATGTAATAATAGGGATTACCCATTTATTAGAAGGATTTCTTACATCATTTAGGAAGTGAGGAGGGAAATATTGGTTTATGCAACACCGGTAAACACAAGGAACGAAATGATCGATAGAATAAACTTCCATTGTGACGCTATAAGGCAGAATGTTGTAATGCCCTTCCAAGTTCAAAGACATTTCCTCCGTAGACTCCGGTAGTGTGTAGAAATGCAAGATGCCCACTACGAGCATTTAATATAGTTTTTTTTTGTTTTCATTTGATAAGTTGTAAGCTTATCAACTAAATTTTGCTACATTTCAATTTTTTCCTTATGTAAGTAACACGATATTTAACAGTATGCAGTTCAGTTATAAATGTTTAATTGTGTAGTGATACTTCATGTGTCTGTGGGTGCAGTCTAGATCGCGTTCGTAGAAGAATTCTACACGTGTATCCTGGGTAGTGCTAAATGAGCTAGAACGATAGTTGGCGCTAGTTCTATCTTTTCTAAAAGATCTCCTGGCCAGATGGACATAGAAATAAAAACAAAACAAATGAGTTCTTTTCAGAACTGTATGACAAGAAATATCGGACTGAGCCTCCGAATTTGCCAACTTAATATGGAATAACTAAGCAGAGCAAAATGCCAAGAAACGCATGTAGGAAATGGAACCGATCTCAAAACAAGGGGAAAACTGCCAGGATATGAAATTATTGGTGCTACCGACCACTACATAGGTATATGGATTCGTAACCTATATACGTAGTAACATTGAAAACGCTCACCTGGTAGACACCAATATTATTACGGTGAAGATCGAGGAGCTTACAGTGGCAAACATATATAAGCCTCCGTTAGCCCAGTGGCCACCAGAAGTCTTGTCGACGCTCCCCCATCCGGCTGTCTATATGGGAGATTTTAACAGCCATCACACAATGTGTAAATATAACAGTCATAGATATAACAGTGAAACACTTGTAGAATGGGTAGAAGTGAAGAGTTTGAGCCTCATTTTTGATGCAAAAGATAGGGGAACGTTTAGATCGGCAGCATGGAACAGAGAGTACAACCCGGATTTATGTTTCTCGACCCAAAATACTCAAAATTAACCAGTCTAGTTGTCCAGAAAAGTATTGGAAAACTTCCCAGACAGCCAGCACCTCCCGATTATTTACGAAATAGGACAAAATTGTGAGATGGATCCCGGCAGAGCCTGAGAATTACGATAGGTTTGTAGGTGCTGTGATATCGGCTGCTAAAAAGTCCATGCCTAGAGGGTATCGTAAAGAATACATCCCGGGATGGAATGCTGAACTATATAACAACTACATAGAGAGTAGCCACCCAGACATAGCCAACGATCTTGTGAACGCACTAGATGAAGCAAGGGAGAGATAAATGGATAAAAACAATGGAGAAAATGAATTTTCAAAGATTCAGCTGAAAATCATGGAGCATACTTAAAAAGTTAGGAGGAAGCAACATACCCGTTCGAGAAACCCATTTGATCTCACCAGATCAGATAGCCAACAGAATAATAACTTTATCTAGAGCCCCACGTGATAAACAGCATACAAAACAACTTAAAATAGAACTTAACAACACGGAATTCTCTCGTGAGTTCACTGCTGAGGAAATAATTGCAGCTCTTAAAGATGTGAAATCTGGCAAAGCAACTGGGTGGGATACATTCTGAATTCCTGTCTCACTGCGGAGAGAAGACAAAGAAATGGCTGACCGTATTTTACTCGCGCATCTTAACATCTGGAGTCTTGCCGAAAGCTTTTAAAATGAGTAAAATAATCGCTGTACTAATACCCAATAAACCACGAGATAAAGTCGAAAGCTACCGCCCCATAGCACTCGTCAGCTGCTGTTATAAACTCTTAGAACGACTTCTTCTCAACAGAATAGGCACACGAATTCTGGAACACATTCCACCCCAACAAGCAGGTTCAAGACCTCATCGATGCTGTGCAGATCAAGTTCTCAGCCTGACTACACATATTGAAGCGGGCTTCCAAAAACAACAAAAGACAGCTGTAGCTTTCGTGGACCTAACAGCTGCCTACGACACAGTTTAGAAAGAAGGGTTCCTTTACAAGATGGCTGAACAAGTCCCCTGCTTTACAACTCTGCGACTGATAAACAACATGCTTTCTGATAGACACTTCTGAGTATTTCACGGTAACAACATAAGAAAAAAAAGAAAATTCAATAATGGATTGCCTCAAGGCTCAGTTTCTCAATCTCTATATCTCTGATCTGCCTAAAACCGACGCGATAAAGTTTGGGTACGCTGACGATCTGGTCTAATCTGTACGCTCACCAACGACCTCAACAAACTGTACAAATATTTTACCAAGTGGCGGCTAATGCCAAACCTAAATAAAACTGAAGTCAGCTGCTTCCACCTTAATAACAATAAGGCAAAGTATGAATTAAAAGTCAGAATAAATAACACGTTGCTATCCTATCAGCGGCATCCAAAGTACCTTGGGATAATCCTGGACATAACTCTATCATTCAAAAAACATCTTGAAACGACAGCACAAAAAATAAGCACTCGAAATAACATTATCCAGAGACTATGTAGCACCAGATGGTGAGCATCGGCAAATACATTACGAACATTTGCACTCAGCTTGGTGAATTCTGCGGCCGAGTATTGTGTACCGGTATGGATAAACAGCGCACATACCAAGAAAGTGGACACTCAGCTTAATATAACAATGAAAACGATTAGTGGTTGCATCAGAACTACTCCATCCCATTGGCTTCCAACACTAAGCCACATACCTCCACCTGCCTTAAGAAGACAATACGCCCTTATAAGCGAAAATAATTGAGAACACACAACTCCCTATCCATAAGGATATCCCGGATCTGGTAATAATCCGGCTCCGATCTAGGAAATCGCCAATCATATCAGCACAGCAACTGGCAGCCAATAACTTCAACATCAAATCCGAATGGCAGAAACTTTGGACTGAAAATGCCCAACCCGATGTAAGAAATCTCATTGACCCAGTCGTAAAACCTGATGACTTTCACCAACCACGACATATATGGAAGACCTTAAACCGTATCAGAACAGGACATGGTGTGTGTCCCATAACCTCCATAAATGGGGAAAACGATCCAACCCTAGCTGCGACTGCGACAACCCAATCCAAACAGTGTGAACTGAGAGCATAACATGTACATTTGATGGACTCCTTCTACACCACACAATCAAGCCTTGAATGGATAGCTGAACTAGATCTGTTGATGTAACCATTTAGTATCTGCTCATATGTATGTTTGTAACCCGTGTATTGTAATGTTAAAATTTTAACATGTATTATAAATAAACTTTACCATGTGTTATGCCATACGCTAAATAAATACCTCATGTAAGTATTTTCAATAAATAATTACAATTAATGATCACTTTCTTCAGAATGTCTCTTTATGGCGAACGATTTCCTTGGCATAAACAACGATCTAAAATTTTAATTTTATCGAGTGGTCCCTGTAAAAGTTACAGATTGTTAACCATTGGGCATGAGCCGCCCCTGCCCTTGAGATTGTAGTGTAGAATTATTCATTCCGTCATACACACTACATGGACAAATGTTCATTAAAAATTCATAATATTCCAATGTATAATTTAGAAAATATACTTAAATATAAGTTCTGATTCCGCAACTTTTAAGGCCTATTACTCAGGAACGAGGTGTCGTATGAGAATTTTTTTTTGTCCCAGCATTATTTTCACGCCATCTTCTCACTCTATAATTTTTTGCATCAAGTCCCGAAACACCCTGTATATAATAATATGAGTGACAAAAATAGAAGTAGACTTGGAAAAAGTCTACCATAAGAGCGCAACATTTCTACAATTGAAAATTATAAAAAAACTGAAAACAAGAATGAAAAATAAAACTGGAATCTAGAGAGGTCGCAATGAAAACGCTGAAGAATAATACAATTGATAATTTTTGGAAATATATGATAGGCAATATAATTAAATCAAATCAACGAATCGGAGGAAACATCACTAGCAATAATAGATATACTCGTAATTGAATATGTTATATTATATTACAGATTCATAATGAACCCAAATGGACCATAATAATAAAACAATTTATATTTTGGAATGAAAATAATAATCTCCAATTAAAAAAATATTCATCCAAAATGAATTTAATGTAATTCTATGATAATACAATCCAAACATATATTTCTATTCTAAACATTATCCAACAGAACCGAAAAACAGTTATTTGCAATTTCAAAACATTTACCAAAATTGAAATAATTTCCCTGGAATTCTATATGATAATTATTCAATCTATTATCTGCCAAACTGAAAAAATATATACTTACAGGGATTGTGCCAATATAAATAAAACTAATACTTTATAGAAACACATTTTGATGCAGATAAAAAAATTGGAGTCTAACACTTAAATAAATCGCCAGAAACTAATTGCAAAATGCAGCTGCTGATCATTTTTATAGACATTTTTATCAGTTCAATTGTGGTAGGAATGACAGTAGGGATGAAGAAATTTGGACGGCGTGTTAACAAGTCACGGTAGAAGCCAGTGGCTCGCGTGAGTTTATTATAAACCAGAAAAATATGCTGAAAATCAAATTAATCATATATGTTAGATTTTGCAAAGACTTCAAATGTCTTTGATATTGAATTAGTATGAATGGATGGAGTTCATTCGGTATATTGGAAAACTGAGAAATATCTATCCAATGTTGATTGTGTTTTCACCTTCAAACTCAAATGGAAGACGATATGTCTTCTAATACTTCATTTTTGTTAATTCAATTATACTGAATTTTAGCCCATTCGTTTGGTAAATAAAATACAACTGAAAGTATCTGAGCACGTAGAATTCAGTATTAAACAGTTATAACGCAACTTCCACTATATATCTGTTCAGTTTCACATTATCATTTTTTAATTTAAAAAAAACAAAGTCAATAGGACGGTCTGTGTGCCTTAATAAAGTCCAGCCAACTGTGTGGCATTTATTTTGTTACTATGGAAGCAATAATATATTGAAATAGTGTGACAGTCCAGTCAAGAGTAATAAAAATATTAATCAAAGGAAATCAAGGAAACGCAACAATGGTCCTTCTCAGCCGATAGTTAGCCAGAAAACAAAGCTTTGCCGAAGCGAAAATTGAAATCGAAGAGAAGATGTCAGACACACGTGTATGAAATCATCGAAAACCGAGCTGGAAAACAGATTGAATCGACGCAGACGATAAGTATTCAGCAGTTCAGCACCTTTTTAGTGGTACCATTGTGATAGCACGCCACATAAGAATACCACATCCACCAATCAAGCTCTTGACAGAACTGAAATAATTACTTCCGAGGTGAGGTAACAATTATTTATTAATTATCCTTGCATTGCTGCTGATTTTCCGTTACCTAGTCGCGTTTCCACTTGTTTTAATATGTATTTCTTAATTTTTTCGCATTATTTTTAACTACTTGTGATAATTTCGTGCATTTCTCGGCAGGCTATAGACAACAAAACTCACTTAAGTCTCAATACATTTCTATTGAATAAAATATTTGGGTTGTTAAAATTTATCGAAACACCCAAGTTTCTCGTACACTCGTTTATATAATCAATTTCAAGCTTTAATTAAATTTATTTAAAAAAAATTCAATACAATGGAAAATGCAAATGAAGAAGGAAGGTTAATAGCTCGTCGCGCACAAATTAAAGCTGAACTTACGCGTTTTCAAACTCACTTAGATAAATATAGTCCCGAAAAATACTCGCTAACAGAAATCGAAACTCGCTACGAAGTCACAAAAAACATTTTATCCGAATTTAAAGTTACCTATACAGGGTGAGCTCGAAGATATTTTACTCGTTACAGGTACCTTAAATGAAGAAAAAGCTAGTTCGGAACGCGAAGAATTTCAAAAAAAATATTTTAAAGCAATTTCTACCGCTAAAGATTTAGTTTCTAAACGTGCCCCAGCTCCTATACAGATTGCTACTCCCGTAATAGCAGTAACACAACAGGTACAATCAAATACAAAATTGCAAGCCATAAAAATTCCCGAATTTTCAGGACAATACTCTGAATGGCAGGGTTTTAGAGATCCTTTACAGCCTTGGTACATAATAACGGTTCATTACAAAATATTGAAAAATTCTACCACCTTCAATCATGCTTAAAAGGTGAGGCTGCTCATGTTATCGTATCTTTACCTCTTCCTGACGCTAATTACGTCACCGCCTTTAATTGATTATCTGAAAGGTATGATAATCGGAAGGCCATTATTAATGCACATCTTAAAGAAATATTTGAGTCACCATCGCTACGTAGAGAATCACACGTCAGCTTACGCAATTTCCTCAATACATTTTTAAAAAATTGACGCGCTTTGAAAACTTTGGGTGAACCAATCGACAGTAGTAGTACCATTTTTATTATATCTTTTGAGTTCAAAGCTAGATTTTCCTACAAAACGTGAGTGGGCAATGAAATTAGTAAGCCCAAAATTGAAGATTTTTCTAAATTTTTAACTCAAAGGTGCCAAGTCTTAGAGGCCTTAGATATAAAACCACCAGCTAACCACCCCGTAAACCGCACAAAACAAAGTTTTCAGTCCTTTGAACAAACCGATCCCGTTTGTTCTTCTTGTAATGATAAACACTTTATTTATGTGTGTCCAAAATTTAAATGTTCTTCGGTGTCCTCTCGTTTTAATGAAGTAAAACGTTTATCTTTATGCTCAAAATGTCTCCGAAAGGGGCATAGGAATTCGGAATGTAGGTCATATGGTTGCAGCATTTGCAATGAACGCCATTCAACGCTTTTACATCGACCAAAAAATGTTGCAACATTCAATAATAGTAATAATGATAGTTCTCAGCCAAAACAGTAGAATCCTTGCCTCCCCCTTCAATAAATATTGATACAAGTAATACTACTCACGATAATTATCAAAATACTCCAGAGCCAAACGAAGTTCAAAATTGTACAATATCGTCTCATCATTCTCAGAAAACCTCAGAACCCTTTGTTTTATTATTGACTGCTCTTATTCACGTTTTTGACGTAAATAATGTTCCAGTGTCGTGCCGTGTTTTCCTCGATAGTGGTTCACAATCAAATTTTATTACTCGAAATATGGTAACACGATTAAATTTAAATACTCGAAAGGTAAATATGCCGGTTTCTGGGATAAATCAAATAAAAACAACAATTAACGAACAAGTTAATATAACTTTTTCCCCGATTCGTGTTTCACACAAGTTAAATATTTATTGTTTAGTTATTGACTAAATAAATAATTTTACTCCGCAGGTGTTATTTGATGTTTCGAATTTAATTATACCCGATCTTCCTCTTGCTGATTCCGATTATAATGTTGCTTCAAGCATCGATATGCTTATCGGTTCATCATTGTTTCATAATTTACTTATTGCGGGTCAAATTAAGCTTGGTAAAGGGCTGCCCATACTACAAAACAGCGTTCTTGGCTCGGTAGTAGCAGGTCCCATATCGATAAATCAGTCAACAGGCAAAATGTTTCTTTCTTAATTCGCAAAAAAATAATAATGAGTGTAATTTAAGTGCACAAATAGAAAAATTCTGGAAAATTGAGGAAGTTCCTCAAAACCCAGAAACTTGTTTCAACCTTGAAGAACGCGAATGCGAACAACATTTTCTAAATACCCTTTCCCGAAATGAGCAGGGGAGATTTGTTCTTGAACTACCATTGATAGGTAATTTTTTGAGTCTTGGAGATTCAGAAAACCGCGCGTTAAATCGTATATACTCGATAGAACAAAAACTTTCAGAGAACGAAAGCCTTAAAATACAATATACTGATTTTATGCACGAATATGAAAAACTCGATCATATGAGACAAATTTCACGAGACCAAATTTCATCAACCCCAATTTTTTACTTGCCTCATCACAGCGTTTTAAAATTAGATAGCGTCACAACTAAAGTGAGAGTTGTATTCGATGCTAGCGCTAAAAGTTCTCCAAATTTATATCTAAATGATGTTTTAATGAACGGACCTATTCTACAAAACGATCTTCTTTCAATTTTGTTACGTTTCCGAAGACACAAGGTGGTTTTTATTGGAGACTTAGCAAAAATGTATCGCCAAATATTGATACATTCTGATCATCAAAATCCGCAACGGATACTTTGGCGAGATAATCCCCAAGATAAGGTAAAATATAATTTACAAACATTAACTTATGGCAAAAAACCCGCATCAATTTTTAGCCACACGTTGTCTCAGACAAATTGCAATCGAAAATATCGATAAATACCCCATTGAATGCGATATAATTAATAAAGATATGTATATGGACGACGTGTTAACAGGAGCTTCGACTAGTGAAGACCTAATTAAAATTCACGCAAACTTATTTATTCTTTTATTGGAGAATGGTTTTGAAATACGAAAATTTCAGTCCAATGATAGAGATTTTCTAAGCAACATATCTTTGATTTCAGATGCACAGTATATAAATAACGGATGAATCATCTACTAAAACGTTGGGTGTGATTTGGATTCCTTCTTTAGATGTTTTTCGATATAAATGCCAGGAGATAAATCTAAATTCTGGTGTTATAACTAAAAGGAAAATACTTTCATTTATTGCTAAAATTTTCGATCTTCTTTCTCTTTTGGGCCCAATTTTAATACGTGCAAAACTTATTATGCAAAATTTTTGGCTACAGCAATTAGAATGCGACGAGACATTGCAAAGGCGAAACAAATCAATTTTTGTTAAACTTTCTACACTATGGCGTAATTTTCAAACTGATTTATATGGAATTCAATCTTTGCAAATACCCAGGTACATACATCTTAGTAAACACTTTTCGTAACATTCAAATTCATGCTTTTTCGGAATCGAGTGAAAAGTCGTATGGATGCTCGATATATTTACGTTCTATCAATGACCAGGGTCATATCGTGTGTAATTTACTTTGTGCAAAATCCCGCGTAGCTCCGCTAAAGTCTATTTCCCTACCTCGTTTGGAGCTTTGTGGAGCACTATTAATGTCTCGACTTTTATCGAAATGTTTATAGATTTTAGATCTTGTCATTGATTAAATATCGATACCTGAAAGCAACAGTGAGATAAACCCCAAAAAGTCGATTTCGAGCTAACTATGTCAAACGTGAACTAAAATCGACCTTAACTGAATGCAATACTGAGACATCTCGGCAAAAATATTTAGAATAGTAGAAAATCTGAAACTCAGTGTTGCATTTTTATCTGTTTGTCTATTCTTTTATTGTAACACTGGGATATTATAAATATCTCAGAGTTGCATTAATAATCCTACAGCCGCTTACATGCAACACTGAGTTAAATCACTGTTGCAATATGGTTGACAACATTGTTAATCGGTTGATGCGTATTTTGTCTCGTTTTTATTCTAAATTCTAACCTAACAGTCAATATTGGTTTTGTTGATTTTGTTTGATGTTTTTGTGAATGTTTCGCTGTTTTCGATTCATAGTTAAATATAATAAAAAAATATGAGTTTAAGGGCAAAACGAATTCGTGATATGGCTCTCGGTGAAGCAGGTTAGTACAATATTTATTTTATTAATAAATATTTACAAAAATGAGGTTTTGTAGCACCTCATTTTGATATTTTTAGTCCAATGTAGGTAATGTAATTATTCATTTTTAGCAAAACAAAAAGTGAAAACTTACTTTATTACTTTATTTAGCTATTTTATTAGACACCTAGGGCTATAGGCTATATACAGGGTGTCCCATAAATATATAATATTAATTATTTCCCATAAATATAAGAAAGTTGTGATAGACTATTAGCTTTTGGTTCAATTTTAGCCGTAGAACTTACACCAAGTGAACCTAAGGACGTTATACTGCTAAGTGAAGAACAAGCCATACATTCACAAGATTTACAGGATGAGAATGGGATAGAAATATTACTATTACAGGATGAAAATGAGATAGAATTATTACAACCTTCCATTGATGAAGAACCTGATTTTAACGAAGACCCTAATTTTAACCCTCACAGAGATAATGAAGACCCTGATGTTAACCCTTCCAGAAAAGATGACGAAGACCCTGATTTTAACCCTCGCAGAGAAGATGACGAAGACCCTGATTTGAACCCTTACAGAGAAGATGACGAAGACCCTGATTTTAACCCTCGCAGAGATGACGAAGACCCTGATTTCAACCCTCAGAAGAAAGATGGGGGTATCAGCAGCAGCGATACCAATGGCGATAATAATGGAGAACAAATAAACACAAAAAAGAAAACCAGAAAACGGATTAGGAACGAAAATACATGGAAGAGAAATTTAAAGAAGAAGAAAATAAATTCAGGCCAAGAGTATACATCACGACTTGGTAAGGTACACCGAGCAAAAGCGGTAAAGCCCCCGTGTGACGAACATTGTTTATACAAATGTGCTGTTAATGTTTCGAAAGAAAAAAGACTGTTGATATTTCAGCAGTTTTACAACTTGGCTGATAAAACCAGACAACGCGATTTCATATTAAACTGTATGAAAACAATTACACCAAAAGCGACAACACAGAATCCACAGGAAAATGAGCCAAAGCGTAGGAAAAAAAACCACGGATATTATTTTGAAATTGATGAAACAGATATTCGAGTCTGTAAAAATTTTTTTATGGCAACATTGGATATTTCCAACAATACTATAAGTACTGCAGTAAAAAAGGCACCAGACGGGTTTTTAGAAAAAGAATTACGTGGGACGGGACAAAGTAGCAATAAGACCTCTGATAATCTGACTAGAGATGTTGAAGACCACATTAACAGCTTTCCTCGAGTGAAGTCTCACTATTGCCGGGCTAGAACTGAAAAAGAATATATAGATGGTACATTGAATATCTCTTTGATGTACAAATTATATAAAGAAAAATGTGATCAGGACCAAAAACCATACGTTCAAGAATCACTGTATAGAAAGATATTTAACAATAAATTTAATATTTCGTTCTTTCAGCCAAAAAAAGATCAGTGTTCATTTTGTGTCATTTATGAAAAACATAGTTCTGAAACTGAAAAGGAGTTAAAAAAGAATGAATACGATACTCATAAAGAAAATGTACGCAACTCACGCTTGGAAAAAGAAGGAGACAAAAAGCACTTCATGCTTGAAAAAGACGTAGTACTCGCTACCTTTGATTTACAAGCAGTGATGCCACTTCCAAATGGAAATATTTCGACCTTTTTTTATAAAAGTAAATTGAACGCCTACAATTTTACTGTTTATAATGTTGAAAGTAGGGAGGGTATTTGTTACTTATGGAACGAGAGTATTGCCAAAAGAGGCGCCATTGAAATTGCAACCGGCGTTTATACCTTTTTAAAAGATTACTGTCAGGGTAAAAAGGAGGTAATATTTTACAGCGACAATTGTAACGCACAAAATAAAAACAAATTTATGTTTTGCATGTACTTATATGCTTTGAAAACCTTAAACATTCAAACGATTACACATAAATACCTCATCGTCGGGCATACTGAAAATGAAGGAGACAGTGTTCATGCCTGCATAGAAAAGGAAAAGAAACGAATTCTTAAACAAGGACCTATTTTTGTCCCATCCGAGTTAGCCATGATAATACGATGTGCCAAAAAAAATGCTCCTCTGTATATTGTGAATGAAATGGAGACTGGGGATTTTATAGACTGGAAAAACGTATGCACTCAAACAGGAAAAAACTTTAATGTCAACACTGACGGGGAAAAATGCCTTTGGCAAAATGTAAAGATGATTCAAGTAACTATAAATGATCCAGACCTAATAAAATATAAGACATCTTACTCAGAAACGCACTACAGCAAATTTATTAACGTCAAATATCGTATGAGAGGACGTAGGAGAACATGCGAGTCCATCGAATTGAAACCCGCGTATACTGAACCACCTCGAATACCAGCTAATAAGTTGAAAGATCTTATTTCATTATGTGAAAGTAAAACTATTCCCCAAAGGTATCACCAATTTTTTTTTAATTTAAAGGGACAGGAAAATGTTGACATTAGAGAAGACACTGATGATGAGGGCGACTTATAATGTAGAAAATAAAAATAATTCTACCATACTTTAAAAATGTATTTTTTTTAATAAAAATGTTTTTGCTTGAAACTCTATTATTTATTTGATGTACTTTTTACTGAGACAAACTTAAATATGAATACTAATATTTAAAGCAATAGTGAGATATCTCATATAAAAAAAAAGAGCCTAAGAGCAATACTGAGATATCTTTGTTTTTTCTTTAAATCTGTAATATTAAGTGTCAAAAACAATTTCAGCAATCTTTACTTAAAGCTTATCAACTTTCTCTATCTAAAAATCACTTGAGTTGAAATAAAATCGCCCCATAAATATTTAATTACCTCTATTGCAAATAAAAGTGCGATTATCATAAAACAATGAATTTAGCATTATCTCACTGTTGCTCTCAGGTATCGATATATCTCTGGACAGACTCTACAATAGTCCTTTCATGGATAGCAGGTGAACCTCGAATGTGCAAAACCTTTCTTCGTAATCGAGTTTCTGAACTACAGTCATTAACCTTAGTAAAACATTGGAATTATATAGCTTCATCTCATAATCCCGCTGACATTATTTCTCGGGGTTGTACTCTAAATATTTTCAAAACCTCTCAATTATGATGGCATGTGCCTGATTTTCTTCAGAAATCGTCAGAGTACTGGCCTACCGATTGCAATATTTCTAATTTTGCAAACAATGACATTTTTTAACACTGATACCGAAAACCTTAATATATTTGAAAAATATTCTAATTTCAATAAGTTAATTCGTTTTTTGCTTATTGTTTAAGATTTATTAACAACTTAAAAGGTAATATGGAAAAACGAGAGCTTTCTAAATTTTTATCATCTTCTGAAATAAATAGTAGCATAGAAGCTATCTAACACAGGAGTTATACCAAGAAATCTACACGACAGCATCCAGAGATTACAACTTCATCCAATAACATACATACCACTACAGAAGTCCGTCATACTAGATATTAGCTCTATAACTAGAACATTTTTAAATGAGAACTACAGGGAATAATAATAAAAACAGAATGGAAACTATGCTTGACTTAACGTCCGCATATATTTCTAAATTCATCAGAGAATATCTGAGAAAAAAGAGAGATAATAATAATAATAATCTTAATTAGGTTTTTACGTATTATTCTCCTGAAGAGTAGGTAAATATATAATATGTTACAGTCGAACACAGTCAAACGGTTTATCGATGTCTATAATCAAAAATTTGTGGAGCTCTGTAATACTATGAACACTCTCTCCTTGTCCACAATAAACATGAGGCATTGAGATACACGTTTATACCTGAATTCGATACCAATTATTGTTAATAGTACTTTCAATAGATAGTGTTTGTTACGTTCCCTTGCCGTCAGTTCCTTATATGGTTCTGAACGAACGAGACCTTCGTGAGAAATTATATTATTTTTTATGAAAAAACACTGCTCTTATTATTGATTAATATTTTTATTACTCTTGACAGGACTGTCACACTATTTCAATATATTATTGCTTCCATAGTAACAAAATAAATGCCAC
Source organism: Galeruca laticollis (assembly GCA_963921935.1). NCBI lineage: Eukaryota > Metazoa > Arthropoda > Insecta > Coleoptera > Chrysomelidae > Galeruca > Galeruca laticollis. Next base: position 85,928,707 of record OY998178.1, on the reverse strand, counting down.
GCAGTTGGCTGGACTTTATTAAGGCACACAGACCGTCCTATTGACTTTGTTTTTTTTAAAAATTAAAAAATGATAATGCGAAACTGAACATTCCGCTGCCCTTGAAAGGCTCGGCTTTCAATGAAAGTAAAGTTTATCTTTAAATAGTCTCATAAAAAAAACAGTGAAATAATCATAATCAACTGATTAAGCATACTTTTAATAAATCCCTTAACTAATAGGTGAGAATTGAGTGAATGAAAACGACGAATACTCAGTGTGTATTAATTTATTACTTTTAGGCTAAGCGCTTTCGGCTGTTAAGCCATTATCAAAGCCGTCCTATGAAAAAATACAAAGCTTGTGAAATTTTGAAAAAAAAAACAATTTAAAAAAGTTGAACTTACGTCATTTAAAAAGTAATTGTCAAAGACATCAAGCTGATCAAAAACAATACTCAATACTCAAGATCTATCCAACCATCGTTATGATTGAGTCATTCGAATAAAAACTTTAAATACCCTATTATAAGGGTGTAAAATTATATTCACAAGATGTAAATACACTCAAAATTAAAAAACTGAATTAAAACAGATGACAAGCTTGACATTAGAATTACGGTGGCTAATAAGCCAGCGCGCCGTAAAAACAAGTGCATGACAATACAACATATTTACACGACGAACACTGAATCAAAAGCATGATTGTAAAGATGAACTGAAAATTGTAGGGAACCCCTAATATTACATTTATTTTTAAATTTGAAAATGAAGTTAAAGATGTGAATAAAGCAAAAAAAATTGAAAAACTCTATTCAAATTCAATTCCCAACATTCATCCAATTTAGATGAATAGTAAAATCCACCTCATCCCTCAGCTGAATACTGAAACCGAATTAAGAGGTTGGATCCCTTCCCCAGCCAGTCAGGAACAAGCGTAGTAACCTAAACGTGCGAAATGCTAGATAACATAAATCAAATATTTAGTTGAAAATGCATCCATGGAGGAGCTTATATAATCTATTGACTAAGGTGGAAGAAATACGCTGGCAAGGTGAACCCAACAACCGACGGTCTCACATATGAATTAGATGTAATGGCATAGTGATTGTGACCTAATGGACCAAACTATGTCCCATACATAGCCCGACGTCAAGAACACAATGTGATTATGAATTTAAGTCAGTTGTTACAAACCTAGACCCATACTAGGCATGTACAAGAAGAGAAGAAATCATAGAAGTATGTTAAGAGTGGAAGGGGTAGGACAGAATGTGATAAGAGCTGCAAGATAAAGAAGTTGATGAACCCAACTATGACCCATACATAGCTAGGTTAAACGGGAACAATGAGGTTAAGAAATTTTGGTAAGTATGACAAACCTAGATCCATACTAGGCATGTACAGGAAGAAACGGGGTGGGGTGTAAGGAGAAGAAAGAGAAGGCGTGTAGTTATAACAAACCTAGATCCATACTAGGCATGCATAGAAGAGAAGAAACAAAGTTTATAAAGAGAAGAAAGGATAGCAGCCATGCCATGGCTGTGACAAACCTAGATCCATACTAAGACCGTCAAGAACCAGGCATGCTCAAAATAATAAGAAAATAAGGGAAAGTGAAAAGGAGGATGATTTGCTCAAGTTATTACGTAGCTTATATGCTTAACCAAACTATGACCCATACATAGCCTGGTGTCTAAAAATGTGAGAAGTGAATAAGGTTGAGCAAACTTAAAATAGAAGAAAGAAGAAATAGAGGTAAAGAATGAATAGAAGATAGGAAAGACTCTTTCATTCGCCTTTTACGAATCAGTAGAGTGCTGGGCGATATATTCTTGGACCGGATCGCCACGGTGAGAATGTATGTCGAACGCCGTAGAGGACCACAAGGTCTTGAACAGAGGTTGAAATTTACAATTAAGATGTACCTGTGTGTTGAGGCAGTTTTCTGAGTTAACATTCATTTCTCTGAGTATTTCTAGATCCTCAAGCAAGTCCATCTTTCTAAAGTTGTTCCTAGGAATGTTATGTAAGATTTTTGAGTTACGTGATGGAGAAAAGTTATGGTTATTGAACTTAATGTGGAAGCCGAAATTCGATGAAGTGGGTTTATTAAGGTGTTCCTTAATTCTAGTACCTAAAGAACGAGTAGTCCTACCCACATAAGTAGATGGACAGGAATCACAAGTTAATTTGTAGATACCACTTCTATTGAGTTTATCAATAGGATCTTTGTTCTTAGAGAAAATTGTGGAAATGGAACATTTAGATTTGAAGGAGATTTTAACATCTTCAAGATTGTTGGTAATAATCTTTGAAATTTCATCTGAAACTACACCACAATAAGTCAACGCACGATATTGAGTTTGAACGTTGTTGTGAACCTCAGGATAGGCCAAATTTCTTCTCAACCTAAGACAACAAGGAGCGCCGAAAGCGCTTAGCCTAAAAGTAATAAATTAATACACACTGAGTATTCGTCGTTTTCATTCACTCAATTTGCATATAGTGTGTACACCATATCCACAGGCATTTCTAATAGGTAAGACACATATCTTGTTAATATCACATTTAATTAGACCATTCTTGGTCAACACACTTACGACGCGTACTATCGAGTCTGAACCAGGATGAGTTTCGACGATTCTGCCAAGTGGCCAGCAAAGAGGAGGTACGTTTTCCTCTTTTAATAAGACCATCTCTCCAACTTTAAGTGGTGCATTACCACCGTATTGCCATTTCGTTCGTTGTTGTAGCAAGTGCAGGTATTCCTTCATCCACCTTGACCAGAAATGTTTTTTTGACATAATTGGTTTTTTCATCTTTCTGTGGAACAGCAGTTAGAACTCGTCCAATAAGAAAATGTCTTGGTGTTAAAGCTTCCAGGTCCAGCGGGTCATGAGACAACGGGATAATAGGTCGTGAATTGAGTATCGCCTCCACTTGAGTCAATACGGAATAAAATTATTCGAAGGTTAAAAATGTTTGGTTCAGAACACGTTTCAAGTGATGTTTCGTGGATTTGACAGCGGCCTCCCAAAGTCCACCAAAATTTGGGGATCGTGGCGGTATAAAATGAAATTTAATTTGACTTTCAAGTAAATAGTTTCGTACCCTATCAGGATATGTTAATTTTTGGATAGCTAACAGCTCGTTATTAGCGCCTACAAAATTTGTAGTATTATCGCAATATCAATTTGTACAAATACCTCGTCTAGGAACGAATCTTTTTAGAACATTTGAAAAACCCTCACTAGTTGAATCAGAGATGAGCTCTAGATGTACAGCTTTTGTAGCCATAGAGACGAAAACGCAAATGTATGCCTTTATAATTTTACAGTTTGTTAATTTGCCATCTTTTAACTCATAAGGTTCGGCAAAGTCAACCGATGAGGACAAAAATGGAGAAGAAGGGATTACTCGTGGAGATGGTAATTGACCCATTTGGGCAGTTAAACCTTTTGGTTTTGCCTTAAAACATGTTATGCATTTTTTGACAACATTTTTACCATTTAAAGGCCAAAACGCTTGTCTAATAAAAGATAGGGTAGTTTGAGTACCGGCATGCAAGCTACGTGCATGTTCATTTGTAACCACTAAACGAGTGAATGGATGTGAATAAGGGAGAATAATCGGGTGTTTTGAGTTATAAGAAATATTAGAATTTTCAAGGCTACCGCTGAATCGAATCAAACCGTTCTCCATGATTGGAGATAAAGATTTCAAGTGACATTTGGAACTCACAGAACCAGATTTTTGGAGTGAACTTATCTCCAAAGGAAACGCGGACAGTTGCACCAATTTAGAAAGAGCTTCTATGCTACTATTTATTTCAGAAGATGATAAAAATTTGGAAAGCTCTCGTTTTTCCATATTACCTTTTAAGTTGTTAATAAATCTTAAACAATAAGCTAAAAACGAATTAACTTATTAAAATTAGAATATTTTTCAAATATATTAAGGTTTTCGGTATCAGTGTTAAAAAATGTCATTGTTTGCAAAATTAGAAATATTGCAATCGGTTGGCCAGTACTCTGAAGATTTCTGAAGAAAATCAGGCCCATGCCATAATAATTGAGAGGTTTTTAAAATATTTAGAGTACAACCTCGAGAAATAATGTCAGCGGGATTATGAGATGAAGCTATATAATTCCAATTTTTTACTAAGGTTAATGACTGTATTTCAGAAACTCGATTACGAAGAAAGGTTTTGCACATTCGAGGTTCACCTAGATCTCCTACAACTTATATTAGCGACTTTAATATAACACTCCAAGATTGTCTTGAATATCATGTACCTCTATCTAACCATAGTATCTTCTTAGTTGATTTCAACATTGAAATTTCAGACAAAGAATAGATATACCACCATGTAATAGAATATCTTCATATTCTGAACCCATCCCAGTACGTTCCCAACTTCAATGACCCATCCTGACAACAGGGTAATACAAAATCATGTACTGCCCACTTTTTCTTTGAAAGTAATTCCGACAAAATTGATAACACAGTAGAAACCATTATAAAATCCTCTACTAGAGATCATTATTCTCAGTGTAGTGAGCTATTATTTGTGATTCTTCAAATAAGTATTTAAAAAAAAACGTGTTTGAGCTTATACAAATATACTGGTATTATGTATGGTATTAATTTTTCTTATTGTTTTAGGTAGCAATAATAATAGGCGTATCTGGAGCTTGTCGGACGGACCAAATACTGAAAATGAAAATGTTGGCTTTTTTTTTGAAGAAAAAATTTCGGTTGCAATTCCAGATTCTAAAACACATACAAGTATGATCCAGTATGGGTGAAGATCATTCGAGACTACATGAATTTGAGAAAAAACATGGAAAACGATAGATTTTTTATTCAGTTCAGAGGAGGAATAGCAAGAAATCAACCAATTGGACACAATACAATAGCTAATTTACCCCAAAAAATTGCTACTTTTTTGAATTTAGAGAACTGGAAAGGCTTCACAGGACACGCACTCAGAAGAACCGCCGCTACGTTACTTGCCAACAGTGGTGCAAGTGTACCCCAATTAAAAAGCCTGCGAGGATGGAAATCTAGTACTGTGGCAGAAGGTTATGTGGATGGCTCAATAGAGAATAAAACGAAAACTGCCACTATGCTGTCCCAATGTGCCATGTCTCCTGTAGCTATTGCAAATAGTTCACAAACCTCAGTCATTCAAATGAAATTAATTTTTCGCCCAAAGAGACAACTGTTGGAGGGTCCAACGCTGCTACAGACCTAAGTATTTCAATAAACGCTTACAATAATTCAAATTTAACGATTAATATCAATAAGTAGTTTGTTGTATTTTAGTTCATTGTTGTTTTTTATTGTTTGCCATTAAATAGGTATTATAAAATTTGTAAAAAAATAATTATTTTCTTAAATATAAAAAAAATTTATCTAGATCAGATGAAATGAGGGCGGGAAGTGAGGGCGCTAAGTAAGGGCGGGAAGTAGAGGTGTGTAATGTGACACTTCCCAGCCTTCAATGACGTTAGTAATGACAGCATTACATATATGGTTGTAAATAAACTCAATTTTATAGTACTTGCTTCGTTTTCTTCCTCGGGGGATCCTTCTGTCAAACTGACAGCAGATGCCGAAAATTTTTGAAACGTATGGATCCAATGTTTCCATTCTTTGGAAGCTGTGAGAGAGTAAGGATCGGAGTTAAATTTCTCAGGACCAATGAAACGATCCATTTTCACTCTTCAAAGAAATTTTGTTTATTAAATTGTGATAAAAGTTGGGAGGCCTTAAGATAGGTTTTAATAAACAACGACGACTAAATCAAACATTAAAAAAATATCCAAGGTAACAATTCAAGACTAAGTGAAAAATAAACTAACTATATACTACAATCGGACAATGTACGAACATTTTGTTAAACCGAGTTGGAAATTCTTTTAAAATCAATGGGATTATATCTAGATTAACAACATGATATAATCCATTTACAAATGGTCAAGCAGAACGTATTATACAATCACTGAAAAAATATTTAAAATATCCACATAGTAATGTTGGAAGTTCTGATTTACATGAGGCTCTACAAAAGTTACTTCTACAATACCGTTTTATACCTCCCTCCCTCCCTTTCCCGTTCTAAACTAATTTTCCAGAGACAAATTGAAAGTAGATGAGATATGTTTTTATATACAGATAATGTAAATATAAATAAATAAATGGCTGAAAGTACAGTGTAGAAATTACAGAGGAAATAAAAAATGTATTTATGGTAAAATTGATAAAAGATTAGGCAAAATACCTTATTAAATTTGTATTGATAATGGACGGACGTCTTTGGAAAAGACATTTTAAGCAAATTATATTGGTTGGAAAACAAATTCCAATTCTGAACCATTCAATTGACGATGAGTTGGATTATTCCGTTTAATTTTCTGAAGAAATTTCTAATGAAAGCGAGTTGCATCAAAATACTGATTCTAAGCATTCAGAAGAAAATTCTCCAGTTCTTTCTGAAGAATTTCAAGATAAGTCCTGAGTTGACAGAAAATAATACACCTTTTTTGGATGAATCCGATACCCAGAAGCAGATAAAACATTTTAGGCAGCTTGATGATTATATTAGACCTAAGAGATCTGTTAAGATTCCTTTGCATTTGAAGGATTACCATTTGTTCTAAATTCTAAGAGAGAGAGAAAGAGATGTTAGATATATTCTTATTTTCTTTCGATAACAACAGGTAATTCCAATACAACTTGTAAAAATTTCAAGGAAAATGAAAAGTTACCTGATATCATATAACATGTCAATGATTCGTAGATTGTTGAAAATGAACAACATTTTCTAAATTATATCATCAACAATTTTTGTATATTTGCAAAATACCTAACAAAAATATATTCAGCAATGCTATAAACCATTGATATTACACCTTGTTCCGCCTATGTTTGCAAAAAACTTGAAACAAGCTGTGCATATCGTTATGGAACACATATTCATGCAAGAACTTAGGTGGAGGGGGTAATCGAAGCGTTATAATATTTTCATTTATAAAATATGTGGAGTATGTGATTGTCGTGTATCTACACGTCTTAATATTGATGATTAAGTCAAATTAGTCAGAAAATTATTTATCTGGAAAATGTCAGATCAGTGAATCAGCATATATTTGAGATTCCAATCAAATTACTATTAATTATTCGTACTTCTTTTTGTAATAAAACATATATTTCCGTTTCTAATAAGACAATCTGAATAACAAGATTACACGGATACAAAATTTGATAAGCCATTGGTGTAGTGTTCAGGAACAGATGCGATGTACATTAAATATACAATAGTAGTAGAGTACCCGACTAAGTTCATCAAAGAACTTGTATTCGGGTATTGATTCTTTACAGAAAATATATCTTCAATGTATTTGACAAATGTTGATACATGAAAAACATAAACAGTAATAACGAGTATTATATTAAAATGTGCTTGAAAAATTACAAATATAATAATAAATTTTTTTTACATTTATCATTTATTATGGCACTAATAACTTTTATTAAGGTGAAAGACATATATTTAGGACAGTTATATTTTTATAAACTAAGAATATACACTCGTATACACATATATAAACACAAGATATACAGAGTGGAAAGTCATAATTCCTGAAACACGTCAATTTTAATTTTCAATGAGCACATTACAAAGAGATTTGTATTATCTGGTGGGGTTGCAGACAACCCCAATTTTTTTTAATGGAAGAGTAGGTTGATGAATATTTATTTTAAAGCTTTTTCAGTTGTTAATACAATTCCACTTTTTTTTGTAACTTTTTATAAGCAATGTGTCGGAAAAAAAATGAAATAAGGAAATATTTACTCAAATTACTCCAATGTATAGGTACATATTTCTTACTTGATAAGCCCAATAAAGAACCTGCTCGATAGTTTTTTGGTCAATTTGAACTGAATGTGATTGATTTGTTAGTACTTGTTTGTATTTCAACGTGTAAATAACAAACTAGAACTAAGAAAATGACATATTTAACCGAGATGCATCGTATCGAAATTTTAATAATGATCGGATATGGGGACAGAAGTCGAACACAGGTTGAAGACGCTCGATTGTTTACTGAAGTTCATCCAGAATTAGCTTCAATTAATCGAAGTACGATTAGCAAAATTGGAACTCGATATCGGGAGTTGGGCCGCGTAAGGGAGGCTCCTCGACAAAAGGTTTTAAAAGTTGACTAAGAAGCTCAGTTGAACACATTGTTGGAAATTGAAGAAAATCCTGTTACTCCAGCTAGGCAAATAGCTCGTGTCCATGTTGTCAGTCACACAAGCGTTTTAAAAATTCTTAAAGAAGCCAAAAAGCACCCATATAAGATGCAAAACCTGCAGGAGCTTAACGAATATGATCCTGATCGTAGACTCGAATTTTGCGAACGAATTATGGCTTCTATCGATGGTGGACAAATTGCCTTGGAATGGGTGCTGTTTTCTTGTGAGGCTACGTTCACATTACATGGGCACGTCAATCGACAGAACTGCCGTTATTGGGCTGACGGTAATCCCCGTTGGATGCCTGAATCCCATACCCAAAGGCCTCAAAAAACAAACGTCTGGGTTGGAATTATTGGGGATCGCATAGTAGGTCCTTTTTTTTCAATGGAAACGTAACCGGGGAAACATAACGTAATATGCTCCAAGAAGAACTGATTCCTACTTTAATAAATTTATTCCCCACTAATTTGGATCCCAACTTATTTGACCAACGGATGTGGTTTCAACAAAATGGGGCACCACCACATTTTGCTGAAAATGTACGGACCTATCTTAACGAAGTGTTTCCAAATAGGTGGATTGGAAGAAGGGGCCCAATTAAGTGGCCAGCAAGATCACCCGATCTTACTCCATTAGATCTTTTTTTTTGGGGATATCTAAAGAGCAAAGTTTATGCCACTAAACCTAACGACATCGCCGAGCTTTAACAAAGAATCAGGGACGAAATTAGGCAAGTAACGCCGGAAGTGTTACAAAATGTTCGGGATGCTATTTATACTCGATTAGGAAATTGTCAGCAACAAGGTGGAGAACACTTTGAACATTTATTGCATTCAAGTAATTTGAGTAAATATTTCCTTATTTCATTTTTTTCCGACACATTGCTTATAAAAAGTAACAAAAAAAGTAGAATTGTATTTATAATTGAAAAAGCTTTCAAATAAAAAATTAATCAACCTACCCTTGCATTTAAAAAAAAGTTGGGGTTGTCTGCAACCCCACCAGATAATTAAAAAGATGAACAAATATCTTTGTAATATACCCCATTGAGAATAAAAATTGTAGTGTTTCAGGAATTTTGCGATAAACCTTTATTTATCAAGTTACAGAATTTGTTCCAGTTAGACTTTCCACTCTGTATAATAACAAACAACATTTATATAACTAAAATCGGATCAATTACATCAGCTGAATACTTTTTGTCTTTTGAAAATATCCATTCCTTTAATTTGGTTTTGAAAAGACGAGCTGAATTATATCTTTTCAAGGTGTTGGGTAAATTGTTCCATAGTTTTGATCCAATAAAGCAGAAGTTTCTCTGGCCAAGTGCTTGATGAGTAACAGGGGCATATATAGCAGATTGTGTATTTTGTCTCGTTCCGTAAGTATGTGGTATATTATAAGTATAATGCCTGATTTTATACAAAAAACAAAGAGTTTTGAAGCAAAAGAGTTGCCGAATGTCCATTACCTTTGAACTAATGTATACTTGATTGGACGAGAATCTGCGTAGTTTTTTAGAATGATTTTCAGAATGAGTTTCTGGATTATATTGATCGAGCTTAGATGAATATTCCTAATTCCTCCCTAACCAATGATACCATATAGAAATATGGATTCAATAAAAGCGGAGTATATAATGTTCAGTTGTTCATGAGATAAAAATGCTACTAGTTGTTTGAATCTATAGATTAGGCCTCTGAGCTTATTGGTGATGTTGCTAGCATGAACGTCCCATTTCAAAAAAAAGTCAATTTGTATACCTAGATATTTGACTGTGTGCACGAGCTCTAGAGCACGATTTCCTACAGAGATAGTATTATATTCCGGTAGAAATGGTTTATATGAAGTAAATGGTATAATTTTAGTTTTAGTGGCGTTAACAGTCAATGTGTTCGATTCAAACCACTTAAGGATATTCTGCATATCGCTGTGTCATCAACAAATGACAAGATTACTCCAGTTGAATCCAACTGTAGCAAATCGTTCAAGTAAATTATGAATAGTATCGGCCCGAGGACGGTTCCTTGGGGAATTCCGACTGTTACTAACTCTTCTTGGCTACACATATCATCCAATCTAACAACGTGTTTGCGGTCTTTGAGATAACTTCCGAAGAGATCTAGCGAGATTTTTTCTGATCAATAGTTGAGTAAGCGATGGATGTTGATCTGGCGATAGCATCCTGAGTAGATTTTCCCTCCTGAAACCCGAATTGGTGAGAAGAGATTATTTTATTCTTGTTAGTAAAACGAACTAAGCGGTTTTTTACAGCTCTTTCAAACAATTTTGCAACTGAAGAAATCAAAGATATAACTATAGTTGCTTACTAGATGTCTGTCACCTGATTTGTAAATTGGTTTTATTATTGCCTTTTCAAAGTGATTAGAGACTTTTCCATTATCTAAAGCTAAGTTAATAATATACGATATCGGTTGACATACAAAATTACTTGTTATTTAAGGGATTTTGTTTGATATACTATCGAGGCCACTAGCTTTTTTATTCTTCAATTTCCTAATAAGCTCTTCTATTTCAGTGTGGTCGGTTGGCTTCACAAATATAGAGGAATAGACATGTTTAGTTTATGTTTTTATTTCTGGACTTTGAGGAATCGCATTAGCCATTTTTTCACCAATACTAGAGAAGTATTGATTGAAGTGTTTTGCAATTTGCAGTTTGTCAGTTATATCATCACAATTATCAGATTTAATTTCCTTTATTGTCTCTTTTGCCTTCTGTTTATTGCAGAACTTCTTAATAACGTTCCACTGATTTGTTTTCATCAATTTCTCTTTTGAGGTATTCATGTTTGGTTTTTTTTAATAATGAAGTAAGTTTATTTTGTAATTATTATGTGCAGCTATTTTCTCTAAGTTGGAAGGATCTCTTATGGAAAGTTGATGTAATTTGTCTCTATTATCAATAGAAGTTAAAAGGCCGTTGATGATCAACGGTTTCTTCTTTTTGAATTTTTTTTTGAATAAGTAGATTTTTTTCATTATTTCATTTAGGGCATTAATGAAGTTATCAGTAGCAAAATTAACTTCCCTTTCTCCATAAACAGTTATCCAGCTTTCAGTGCTGATTATATCTAACAATTTTCTTTCGTTCAGAATTTTGGGTCATATTGCTATCATTAATTCTATGTTTATTTTTAAAGCTATGGAGAAATGATCGTTGATATTAGTAAAAATCACGGCTGGATACATATTTTCAATAATGTCAGAATTATATTTCAAAAATATGTGGTGCAGACAGGCTCTTGAGACAGTAGTTATTCGAGTAGGGTTATTTATTAAGGGTCTTAATTCTTCTAATGACAAGACATTTAGGTAATCTTCCACATCTTTATTATTTTGCACTAGTATATTTATATTTAAATCTCCAAAAAAAAGTGTAATCTTTGACAGGAAATTTTTAACTCTCAAAAAAAGTATTCAAATTCAAGTTGAAATTCTCAATCTTAGTGCAAGGAGGTCTATACAAAACAATAGCGTTTATTTTAGCATTCTCACACTCCATATTGGCTATAACTCCATTAACTTCACCAATTTTGATAAATTCATGATATTCATAATAATCATCACGGACGTATATCACAACTCCATCAAACTGATTAATTCTATTTCTGTTACAAATCATTCTATATCCACTTAAGGTTAGCGAGTCTGAATCTTTCACTTCCCAAGTTTCTGTAAGAAGTATGAGGCTAAATGAGTTTAGAACTTCAGATAGATAGAGCTGCAACTGGTCGAAATGTTTATTTAAGCATCGTATGCATTGAGAAATTGTTAGAAGTGGCGAAAACTTGTTTAAAACAGTTAAGGCTATTTATTTGATTTGTAATTATTAGTTCGTTATCATATTCGAGTATGAATTGATCCATTTGAAAAAAAATGTAAAGAAAAACAATACAGATGAAAAATGGTGAGTAGTATGGTTTATCAAATAGTATAAAATTATGTGTGTTGTAGTAAGTATCCTCTATTATCGTCCTACCATTTTCTGAGCCAAAATGTGAAAAAGGAATGATTTATCTATTGCTGTGTACAGACCCTGAACGAGTTTGTATATTTGGTTTGCCAATAGTATCCTTTAGTAAAGGCTGTTCTTGTTTGTTTTCTGAGGTTGATTGAGTAGATTTAGTTATTAGGTCCTTTTTTTCAGTGATTCTTTTATTGTTTTCTGCCTTTGGTTTACTGGGGGGTCGGGGTATTAGGTTAGCTGTTTGCTTTTGCAGTTAAGGCTATTTATTTAATTTGTAATTATTAGTTCGTTATCATATTCGAGTATGAATTGATCCATTTGAAAAAAAATGTAAAGAAAAACAATACAGATGAAAAATGGTGAGTAGTATGGTTTATCAAATAGTATAAAATTATGTGTGTTGTAGTAAGTATCCTCTATTATCGTCCTACCATTTTCTGAGCCAAAATGTGAAAAAGGAATGATTTATCTATTGCTGTGTACAGACCCTGAACGAGTTTGTATATTTGGTTTGCCAATAGTATCCTTTAGTAAAGGCTGTTCTTGTTTGTTTTCTGAGGTTGATTGAGTAGATTTAGTTATTAGGTCCTTTTTTTCAGTGATTCTTTTATTGTTTTCTGCCTTTGGTTTACTGGGGGGTCGGGGTATTAGGTTAGCTGTTTGCTTTTGCAGTGTTTTTATCAGTGGTTTCGGATCCTTCTCCTCTTCTACTGTATATAACTGACCATCCACAAAAAGTCTGTTTCTTCTGATGTAGCAGGTATTGCAATTGTTAGCCTTTGCGAAGATCAGATGTTTTTTAAGGATTCTGTACACTTCTCTTTGTGACAGTGTCAAATCATTGGTAATCGTTACATGAGTACCTTTGAGGTTTTTCACGTTTTTATATACCGATGATTTTTTCCAATAAGATAAGAATTTAACTTTGACTGGTGCGTTATTCTTCTTGCCCAATGCGTAGGTATAAGATTCAGATAAATTGACGTTTACTAGTCTTTTCAGTTCCTAGCAGATAAATTCAGGCGTTATTTCATCAGGTTTACTGTGAAGTGCGAATATGACGATGTTATTATCTTTCGTCTTTCTTTCGATCTTCTCAATTTTATTAGAAATGTATTCGTTTTCGGCTTCAACTTTGCTTAATTTTCTATACAGCTTTCCAATTTTCAAAGACAGTCTCACCTTGACGGCTTCCATAAGTGAAATCAATTCCATTCACTGCTTTTAATCTCTTCTGATAATATTATCAGTTCAGCTACAAGTGTAGGCCACTCCTAACAATGGTTAATATTTCGCTCTGGCGATAGGATTCCTTTTGGTTCTATTGTAGGAATATTGAACAATTTCCGCTATACCTGCGAAACCATCTAATGATCAAAATTCAGGTATCGTTAATTCGAGGTCACTAATATCAATTAAACCCAACAATTATTTTATTTTGATGGAATGAGCCAGTACAAAGTCGCAAAAACATACATAATTGGTATCAGAGTGAATGTATTGCTTTAAAATGATTTTTAGTGCAGATTTTCAGTCACCAACACTTCCAGCTATTTATCAATGCAATTAGGTTCATAGGAAACACTCGTACTTAAATAAATCGGCCTAAATACCACATATTTTGAAAATCACAGAACCCAAAATAACACAGGTCGCCAGAACAAAATCCCACCACTATACTATACCAATAATTCAGAATTATTGGTAAATAAATTCTTCACAAATTTTCGAACCTTGTATCCAAATTGGTGTAGAAAGTAGTAGGTCATAATTAGAAACCAAAGCTTTTATGTCATTATCTCCTACAGTAATTACTTTGGTTGTAATAATTTCCGGACTGCTGGTATAAAAACAAGGACCGTAAATCAGCAAGAAGTTTGTCTACTAGAGATATATACAACGACACTTTCAACTAGACTACCGACAAGATACCTACAGTTATTAGTCGTAGCACTCGGCGGATTATCTCAATGCACCCAACTCTCAACTTCAATCAAAACATATTCTTCCACTCCAACTCCGTTATTTTGGAGAGAGACCTAAAAAATTAAATTGAAAAAAAGTATCATACTTTTCCGATATTATTTTTCTCTTGAAATACTTATGCCACATAATTGATATTCTACTATTTGTACAGACTTCCATCACTTGCCTTCATCTTCTTATCCTTCTTCTCACTTCCTTCCACGTTTTCAGTTATCGGTTGTGAGTTCCAATCTCTCTTTTACCCACATTTTCCACTGTTTTGTGGTTTTTGCCAATTCCCCTAAAGTTGTTTTCTCTGTTTGTCTCCAGTTCCTTCATTTGGTCTATCCCTTTCTTTCTTGGTCTTCCCTTTCGTCTTCCCACCTATATTATATTTCTCGTGAGTTCATCTTATTAGTTTTTAGAAAAATTTCCCGGTTTCGTAATTTTTCGAATTTGGTCCAATTATTTCTCTGTTACAAGGGATCTATCATTTATGTTCCCTTTTCTTCCTACTTCTTGGTTTTTCGTTTTAATATATCGTTCTGTTCGGAAACGTTTCCTGTAATACACACACCCATGTATTATTAGTTAGTCATTCCTTATGTATGGGGTCGATGGTCTCTGTTCTCTTTTCCAATCGACGTTAAGTTGAACGGGGGAGGGAGGCAGAGCCCAGGGGATAGGTTTTGCACGGAGAGTCCTAGGACATTGCACCTCCTTAAATTGTCCCAAGATCGCTTGGTACTCCCAACATGATTGAGAGTGATCATAGATTACACCCTACACGTGGTGGCCCTGTTGCAACTGAACTCATCGGATCTAGACCGGGAGGTCGAAAAACATCCCCCAGCCCAAGGCGTCAAGCGACCCGTACCGATGGGTACATGGCGGTGGCGGAGCACCGTCGCTTACAGAGCCTCTGGTATACCTGGCGACCTCCAGAGAATCAGCCTTATTCCCCCAAACGGGTTACAGGAGGAATGGACCGTACTAACCCGGTACTCGTGGAACCAAGATGGATGACACGATAGAAAAAGCCCCTGAATTGGAATGTGGTCAAGAGAACGCATGCATTCCTATTTAGGAAACCGGCACCAGTTCTCCTACAGCGATGGAGCAGGATAAGTTGCTAAGTTCTGGAAAGGAGGGTACCACCTCAAAAAATCCAGGAATACAGGCATATTCTCTCCTTGTGTTCCTCTTATTCATTAATTCAATTCGGCCTCATATTTTCTCCTAATCTTTGCATTTTTCAGTTGTTTCAGGTTCCACCTTTTCCTACCTTTTCTTTTCTTGTTATATTTTATTTCTACATTTTGTTTCGTCAAAACCAAGAAGTGGTCAGTGTCGGCATCTGCTCCTCTATATGATCTGACATCTTTTATCATCCATTTGAAATCCCGTATTTCTTCCAGGTATAATCCATGTAATTTTGTGTTCTTTCTTATATTTGTGTCTTGTATTTACAATGTATATATTTTGTTCTGCTGCTAGGTTGCATAGCCTTATACCATTGTCATTTGTAATTCCATGGATTACGTGCTTCCCTGCCACACCACTTACGAATTCTTCCTTCCCTATTTGAGCATTAAAGTCTCCAAGTATAAGAAGTGTATCGTGCCTACGGATTTTTTCACATACTTCCTCTAGTTTATCATAAAACTGCTGCTTTTCTTCTTCGCCAGCTTCTTCTGTTGGGGCATATGTATTTACTAATGAAACATTTGCCTCATCCCCTTTTATTCTAATATAAGATATTCTTCCTCCTAGGCTTCTAAATTCTATCAACTCGTTTCTGATCATCTTGAGCATCGGTTTGAGCATCGTTTTAATATCCCACGTTCCTATTTTAGAATCCTTCCCCTTCTTTTTCTTTATGTACTTTTTTTCTTGTCTGTTTTTGCTTATCGGTTCTATTTGTTTTTTTGTATTCGGTTATCTTCCCCTTAAGTCGTTTTTCACTTCCATGACCGTTTTTATTTTAGCTCCCGTCGAGCCATGTTACTTTTTGATGCATGCTTCGTTAATTTCCTTATTTGTTCTGTCAGACTGCCTGTTTCTGGCGACCTTTCCTTTTCGATCATTGGAATTACCTTTTTCCTCCTCTAGTTCTGAGTCCATATCTCTTGAAGCGTGTATCTCATTATTTACAATGAGCTTATTATATTTAATAACAGCTTAATAAAGTTTGTTTCTTACTTCTTTCAGCTGAGGGTACAATCTTAGTGCCTTTTACATTTTTGCTTTGCTCAAGTATTTCAATTTTGTTGCTTCTCGTTGTTAATTTCAATATTATAGGTTTTTGTACTCCATCTCTAGGTTTCCCCATTCTTCTGATTTCGTCAATATCGGATTCTGGATTGATTTCTATTCCAATTGCCTCAATAGATTTAGCTACCTTTTCGGTATTTTCCATGGTTTTGTCCTCTATGCCTTTCAGTACCAGGTTTTTTTCCGCATTTTTCTTTCTAGAGCTGCACATAGATAATTGAGTCAATCATTCCAAATTACTCTTTTTCGTAAAAGTCGAGTTATACGTCGTTCTAGATGTATACATTTAAATTTTTTAAACTTATTTAACAAAACGCTGCGTCGCTGCAAATTCACATCACTGTTTTTAATTTTAGCTACCCTGGATTCTCTCATAAAGGAAGATGAATACGATATCGGCAAATATTTGTTAAAAACTCCACAAAATGCTGAAGAGAAACTGGAAGCTTTAAAAGAAACTTTGACCCCTCAGACTCATCACTGGTAAAAGAAATCTTTCTTTCCAGCGTCATTGGACCCAAAGCAAACCATGGTTAGTTTATTCGAATATACCACAAGGATCACTATGCAAAACGTGTGTTCTATTTGGATAGACTGGAGATGGTAGCAGTGATCAAAAACTTGGAAGTTTTGTCACAAAGCCATTCTATAACTAGAAAAATGTTTTGGAAAAAATCGAACATCATCGAAATATTAATTACCATAAATGTGCTGTTGAACGGGCATGAAATTTCCTGAGTGTTATGGAAGGCCAATCCTGTGACGTAGAATCATTTGATGCGAAAAATTAAAAAATTGCCGAAGAGAATAGACAGCGGCTGAGTGCTACAGTGGACACAATCTTATTTTGCGGACGACAGGAGTTGCCTTTGAGGGGAAATGAAGATTCTGGTGGAATCGGCATTATAGATCCTCCACATAATTATGGAAATTTTCGTGCACTACTTCGTTTCCATGCGAGATCTGGTGATGAAGTGCTCAAAAATCATCTACTTTCGCAAAATACTCATACTCGGGCTATATACACATCGCACCTCATCCAAAATAAAATCATTGAACTGTGTAAAAATGCCATTCAAAAACAAATAATCAATAGAGTTAAGACAGTCAGGCTTCTTTTCTGTACTTGCCGATGGAACGCAAGACGTATCGCGTTATGAACAGCTATCAATTTGCCTTCGCTATGTCAATTGCTCTTCTGGAAAGTCTCTAATTCGAGAAGACTTCGTTGCATTTGTTCACGTACATGATGTTACAGCATCAGCTCTAGCTTCGACCATCATGGAAGCGCTTAAGTCGTTTAAATTAGATATGGAGAATTTAGTTGGTCAGGGCTATGATAGGGCAGCTGTAAGTAGCGGTCGATTCAAAGAACATTGATTATGGAGAAATATCTCCGAGCACCGTTCGTATAGTGTGTAGCTCATATCCTTAATTTAGTTTTGGTTCATTCATGCGAGACTCCTGCAATTCGAGAATGCATCGAAACTATTGAAATATTATTAACTTTTTCGACAATCTGTACTACGAGATGAACTTCTGAAAAAGACTGCGGACGAGATTGGTGCGCGTCATTCACTGCTTATCTCGCTTTGTGAGACACGCTGGACGGAGAAACATACAGCCGTCGAAAGGTTTGCTGTGATCTATCCTGTGGTACTTGCAGCACTTGAAGCTCTTCTACAGCCTGGAAGGGAAGTTGCCACCCAAGCTTACAAGCTGCAATACGCCGATGAGATAGTTTCAATAGTCAGAGGCAAGTTCGATAGCACCTTGTGTGATTTATTACAAAAGGGCCTCGGAATCATTGAGCAATGGTGCTTGTCAGTGGGGCTAAACATTAACCCAAGCAAGACCATAGTATTTCCATTTACCCGGAAAAGAACACTTCCAGTCATCAAACCCATATCCTTAAACGGGTAAATCATACAATGGAAATCAGAAGTTAAATATCTAGGGATAACCATAGACAGTAAGCTTCTGTGGAATAAGCATGTAAAAATAACTGCTAGTAAAGCAATAAGAACTTTGATGGCGTGCAGAAATTTAGCTGGTAAAATGTGGGGCTGTAACCCAAAAATACTGCGATGGATGTACGCCACGATTGTGAGACCAGCAATTACGTATGGGGCAATAGTTTGGCACACAAAAGCAAGTCAGTACAGCACAAGGAAAACCCTCGATAAAGTTCAAAGGCTTGCCTGTGTGTGCACTACTGGGGCTATGAGAACGTGTCCAACTAGGGCACTTGAGATCATTACAGATCTCACACCTCTACATCTGGCGATAGAAAGATCTGCCCAAGAGGCAATTCTTAGAATATCTAAGGGAGGTTCAGGAAATGAGAGTATCAAAAATCAGGGAACTTGGTCCTCTCTGACAAGATACACCTCATTAGCGAATCTTCCCAGTGACGAAATGATCAGGAAAGTGAGCAACGAAAAGAATTTAACCACGATGCTAAATACGAGGAGAGACTGGGAAAGGGAATACACCACCCAAACTCTCAAAGTAAACACCATCAGATGGTATACGGATGGTTCAAAAACCACCATTGGAGCAGGCGCTGGAGTATTTTGGCCTGGCACCAGATACTCATTATCGTACTTTAAGTACGATATTTTTGTCATTTTTGGAGAAGTTTCAGTTTGTTAGCACGATATAGCCTCCGGAGTATATACAAGTGATGAATTTTATGATTGGATATTATTCAAAGCGTCTTAAAGATGAACCCTATTGATATTGAGCTCACTTAAGCCAGTACAACGGGTGCTGTGGTACTTGAAGTACGAAATTTTTGTCATTTTTGGGGAATTTTCAGTTTATTAGCACGATACAGCCTCCAGAGAGTATACGATTGATCAACTTTATGAATAAGTATTGTTCAAGGTATCTCACAGATGTACCCTATTGATTTTCAGTTGACTAGAGCGAGTACAGCGGGTCCTATAAAACTAGATATACTAAATTTTTAGTTATTTTTGGAGAAATTTCGGTTTGTTAGCACGATACATCCCCCGAAGTGTATACAAGTAACAATTTTATGATAGAATATTGTTCAGGGCCACACATGCGGAAAAGTTAGTTTAAATCTTTAAAACCGTTTATTTATTGTTTTGTCAGATTTGTTATTGCTTTGCTTTTTTTCAATTTTCTGTTAATCCTTATGTCTTTGACTTGTCAAAATCTAGATGATATGGGGATGAGTAGTTAGATATCATGCTGATTAAAATCAGTCCACTTTTTTTATTTGAGCTTTCGGAAAGACTGATTCTTTTATTTACAAACATCAAATGATAATGATGATTTAAAATTATAGATTATAAATTATTTGGTATATAAATTAACATTACACATATTTTATTCAAACATTATATAAATAATAGCGATTATTTAAATTTTATATGTACCCCCTTACCTGATATATCACTATTAAAATTAATTGTAGGATATTACCGTGTATTGTAATTTTATTTATGTGTACCCACACATGTATAAATTTTTACTAAAAAGGATGTAAGGGGTGTAAAATTATATTTTGCACAGAGTCTTCTTCTGTCTTCTCAACGTTTACGCATGTTTTTGATCATTTCCACAGCATCCTGGTGCTTTCCGATGTTTTATCTTTTTAAATATTTCTATCTATCTATGGATATTTCTCCGTCATTATCGCAATGTTTTGTTTGTATTTTTTTTTAATTTTATTCAATTGGGCTCTCTCCGTAATCTGATAAGATTCTAGAAAATATTCCATCTATGTGTGCATTATTTCTGTTTCTTCTTTCCTGTTTCTAATATTATTTATATTTGTATTTTTTTAAGTCTTCCATGATTTCAGCACTTTGTAAAGAAGGTTTTGCTCTCTATGGTTTACTTTTCCGTCCAATCTATTTAATATACGAAAAAAGATCGGTTTATCCCAAAAAAAAGTGGAATGTTGAAAAAAAATTCTCACGAAAAAACTGTTTTAAGGAAAAAATGTGTGCATGTCGTCGTCGTCGTCGGCCACTTTTCGTTACATGTCTTAATTAGCAGGATACAGCATCCGGAGTGCAAAAAGTCACCAATTTTATGATTGAATATTGTTCAGAATATGTCACAGATGAACCTCATTGATTTTTAGCGCACCAGAGCAAGTACAACGGGTGCTATAGTACTTGAAGTACGACATTTTCGTATTTTTTTGAGAAATTTCAGTTTGTTGGCACGATACAGCCCCCGGAGTGCAACAAGTCACCAATTTTATGATTGGATATTATTCAGTACATCTCACAAATGAACCCTATTGATTTGCAACTCACCAGAACAACAGGTGCTATAGTACTTTAAGTACGACATTTTTGTAATTTTCGTAGAAATTTCAGTTCGTTAGCACGATACAGCTTGCGGAGTATATACAAATGACCAATTTCATTATTGGATATTATTTAGAGCGTCTCAAAAAGATGAGCTCTATTGATATTCAACTCACTAAAGCTAGTACAATGAGTATTATGGTACTTGAAGTACAAATTCTTTGTAATTTTTGGAGAATTTTCAGTTTGTTAACCCGATACAGCCTCAAGAGTGTATATAAGTGACCAATTTTACGATTCAATATTATTCAGGACGTCTTATAGATGAACCTCATTAATTCTTAGCTCACTAAATCCAGTACAATGAGTGCTATGGTACCTGAAGTGCCACATTTTTCATCATTTTTTGAGAAATTTCGGATACAGCCTCCGGAGTGTTTAGAAGTGTTTCATTTTTCAAGGTGTCTCACAGATGTCCCTATTGATTTTCAGCTGACTATAGCGAGTACAGCGGGTCCTATAAATTCAGATATACTACATTTTTGGTTATTTTGGGAGAAATGTCAGTTTGTTAACACGATACATCCCCCGTAAAGGATACAAGTGACAGATGCGGAAAAGTTAGTTTTAATCTTTAAAACCCATTATTTTCAAAATGTTTCCATTGATATTCTTTTTTATCTACTGTTGCAATTATTTCGAATCAAAAGAGCTTTGTGCTCTAATTAAATACATGAAAGTACAGGAAAAGCCATAACAAATAGATTAAGCTGGCATTGCAATGTTAATATTAGGCAGAAATAAACCCATAAAATGAACAGACGGATATTTCATACATGTTACCTATGAAGCTAAGATGGCTGCTCGGTTCTAAAATTGTTATGTTTCGACTCAAACGTGACAATATCTCGTTTAACCGGTACGAAGATACTATCTGGCTCTTTTTAATTAATCCACGTTGATTTTGAGCCACATAATCGAAACCCTGTGGGAAATTCTAATTAAATAAGTTGGCTATATCAGACTGTTTTCCTCTTGACTGTCTCTCCGATGTATAGGAAGTAATCCCAGATAACTTAATGTGTGCTTCCTTCGCAAACAAAATGAATTTATTTCTAATTATCCGACTACGTTTTAGCTCATTTTGTTGATTTTTCTTATTTTTATATACTCCGGAGAGTTGAATTGGATAGTGTTACTTATATTTGAAAGTTCTTTGTTTAAATGTGAAATTAGGTACGTGGGCAACCAATAAAGCGAGACTCCTTGGAAATATATTGCTTCAATAGAAGTAAACCAACAGTAATGTCACGAGAGGATTAATATACCGCAACAATCGATGTTTTGAACTAGTTCATACTGAAAAATATTAGAGTTCTAGAACTGAAAGGGCAGGTTCTTCAATAATTTATGACAAAAATCAATTAGCAGAAAAATTGCTAATGAATTATATAATATAATATCTATTCACCTGCCACTGATACGCTTACAGCTAAGACCAACTTCTGATAACGAATGCCACAAAACTTTTTTTTAATATACTTTCAATTCTTCTGGAAAATGTACCAATTTCAAAACAAAAGATAGGGATGCCTTCGGCTTCAATACAAACTTGGAAAAATAAAAACGATGGTTGTTGTCAAAAAATCAAACGGGAGCACCGACATAATTATCTGGGAAGTTGGATAACAAAAAACGGAATCCTGAAACCGGAAAACGCTATATAGGCCAGTAAAATAAGGTCTGGAATCAAAATTTTTTACACAACTTTGCATTTTTGATATAATGTAGCTTAAAAGATATAATAACAATGTGTAGAGTTTTTAGTATCTGCAAAGCCTGCCAAGGGTTGAAAAAACATTCAAGTATAACTTTTTAGCAATTACTCGAAAACGGTGAAAGTTACACAAAATAATTTTCACCTAAAATTTTAGATCTCAAAATTTTACAATATCTCCAAACTTTTTTCTCCCCTTCACAATTAAATGAGGTAGGGATGTTTTAGTTTGAGTGATGGCCGTAAATTCAAAAAAAATGTATGTAGTAAAAAAATGAGCAGATAAAATTTTTGTTTTGTTTGTTTTAAAAATGTAATCTTCAATTATAGGGATAGGTACAGAGTTTTTTTTGTTGCTGGGGAAAAAATTATAAAAATTTGAAATTTTTAAATGGAATTTTTTTAAATTAAAGTGTCTCGACTGATGAGGCCTTTGACACAGTTACAAATTTCTTACATTTTAGGTAAAACAGTTGAGATGATAGGGATAGACCCCTGGATGGAGTATGAAAAGGGGGGGAAGGAAATAAAGAAGTTGATTGGGAAAGGGACAAAGGTGATAAAGATGGTGAGGGAGAGGAACGAGATGAAAATGGTGGTAGTAAGGGCGTAATGGGAAAAAGCGGAAGGCTTGCTGAGGAAAAGGAAGTGTTGTAATTCAAACCCTCTTTTTTGATTATGCAAGCACGCCACTTATTTAAAAGTCTTTCAGAACCTTCTAACCTGGACGGCTTATCCCCAGTTAACGACTGCGCATGCAAGCACCCGTTTTGCGAGCGAAAATGCCGCACGCAAGGGGAGAAGTACCGTACTCTTCCGAGAGTAATGAACTAACAAGTCCCTCTTCCTCACGTGTTCTGCTTTATTCTGTAAGGGCTGTTAATATATTTTTCCAAATCACGAGGTGGTTAAAACTTCCTGTCCTGTAGTACCTTTATCCATATTTCCATCAGAAAGACATAATATCGCTTGTAGTGAAAGTGATTAAGTACGTATTGCAGTGTTTTTGTGCATTCTTTTGATGGAATTTAAGGGAACATTTATCTTTATCATATAATTAATGATTGAAAATAGAATTACAACAGCACCACAAACTATTTGTTGCTCAGTGTGCAAACCACTGAGTCTCCGGTCCTTCGCAATTTTAAAATAAGAAATATATTCGTTATATATATCAAAAAGTAGTATTTATTGAAGCACCTCTCCTCACATCGATTGGAATGAGAGGCCAGCTATGTTATCGAAGGATTGCTGTTTTCCACATAGATATAATTAGATTCATACAGGGAGATTAGATTGGGGTGAAATAAGGTAACAATTATAAAGAGTAGAGAGGAGGGCAGATGTTTTGGATGTGGAGAAAAGGGACACAAGGTGGCAGGATGTAAGGTGAAGGGGGCTAAGGAGAAAAGTAAGTGATGGCTATGTAAAAGCGAGGGTCATATGGCCAGAGACTGTCGGCAAGCTTTCCCCTGTAGATTATGTGGGAAAAAGGGACACAAGCCAGGGGAGATGGAGTGTAGTAGGGGAAGGAAGAGAGTAGAGGAAGATGATGAAAAAGAGGAGGGAGAAAATGGGACGCACTCGTCCATTCTGAAACCTTCAGAGCGGAGAAGTCTGGCCAAACAGAAGAAAGGGGTGATCAATACGCGGGAAAAAGGAATGTACGGGAGGAAGGGAGGGTGAAACAGATAAATTTAGGTAAATGTAGGAATAGCACATGATATTTTGGATTCAGTAATTTTTAAAGAGAAAAGTGGATGTGGTGTATGGATCTGAGGTAAATGCTAGATATGCGGAGAAGCGAGAATGAATTATGGACGATACAGGAGAGGCAAGAATTAGAGAGTTGGGAGAGGGGCTGAGAGCGGATGAAGTGAGGAAAGGAATTGGATGAGTGGTAGTGCGAATGGGAGAGATGATGATGTACAGTGTTTATATAAGCCCAAATGTCAGTCTGGAGGAATACGAGAGAAGCATGACAGGATTGGAGGACCACCTGAGGGTACTATAAGGAAAAAAGCGGATATCATAAGGAGAATCGTGACAGGGGATTTCAATGGTAAAAACACTGCCTGGGAAGGGAAGAAAACGGACAGGGGAGGGGAGATATTGGAGGAAGTATTGGCATCGAACGGGTTAGTGGTGCTGAATGATGGACTCCTACCACCTTCGAGAGGGGTGACGAGGATTCGTCATATATGGATATAACAGCATGTGATGAATGGCTGGGAGAAAGAGTGAGTAGCATGCTGGAGGATGAGGAAAGCTTGAGTTTACATAGATATATGGAGACGGATATAAGGAAAGGAAGGAAGGAATTATCGGAAGAGAAAGGATGGAGGTGGACGAAGACCGGGGTAGAGAGTATAAGAAAAATAATGGGAGATGAGATAGAAAGGGGACTTGAACATGAGGTAGATGAATTGTACGAGGTGATACAGGGCTCCAAAAAAGAGGGAAAGAGGGGTAATATGCGTGAGAGGAGGGCTAATTACTGGTGGAATGAGGAAATAGAGGAGTTGTGGAGAGAGTGTAAGAAAGAACGAAGACGTATGCTGAGGGGAGGAGGGTGGATAAAGAGGAAAGGGGGTTACAAGGAGAAGAAGAAGGAGCTGAATCGTAGGGTGGAGAGGGCAAAAAGAGGGAATTGGGAAGAACTAATGGGAGAATTGGAAAACAATCCATGCGGAAAGGCGTATGAGATAGCGATGAAAAAGATGGGGGGAAATAGGAACGAGGTGCTAGAGGAAGATTGGGAGAAGGAGGTTATAGTGAAGCTGTTCACAGGGTAGAAGGGGGAGTGGTGGTAAGGATTCGGTAAGTTGAGGAAAGTAGAGAGGTAGAAAAAAGGAGGGGTTTGGATGGTGAAGTGGTGAAGGGGCTGTTGAATGACAATGGGGAGTATTTCTGGGAATTATTTAACAGTATTCTGAGAAAGGAGGAATTCCCGGATAGAAGTAAGGTAGCCAGAGTGATACTGGTGAGGAAGGCGGGTAAAGAGATGAAGCGGGCGGGGGATTACAGGCCCATTAGCCTGCTGAGTGGTATGGGTGAATTGATGGAGGGGATAATGAAGAATAGGTATAAGGAGGTTCTTGGTAGGAATGGAAGTTTTAGGGAAAACCAGTACGGGTTTATTAAGGGGAAATCCTGTATCTCTGCACTGGGCAGGGTGATGAGGTTCGTGGAAAGGGTTAGGGATGGTAGCTGGAGGAACAAAAAATTGGCATTACAAGTGTTCTTCGACGTCGGGAACACGTTCGACAGCGTCAGTAGATGTGCAATGTTGAGCGCGTTGCTGAGGCTTGGGGTGAGGGAGGGGTTGGTCAGGCTAGTAGAGGATTATTTGACAGGGCGGGTGATAGTAGACTCTAGAGGGAGGAGAGGTATGAGATGGAGGCTTAATTACCTCAGGGCTCGGATCTGGGACCGACTCTCTGCAAGTGTGTCTTCGATGAGGTTTGTGGGATAGATAGTAGTATTATTGCTTACGTGATTTTATTGAAATCAATAATAAATTACTCATAGACAGTCAATCGAAATTTAGGTTGATTTTTATTTAGACTTCGAGCTCGACTCGGTATTTTATGTTATAATAAACAATTCTTGTTTGGCATATTTTCACCAATGAAGGTAGTGGTGAAAGTGTAAGTTTACAACAGTTTTTTATAAATAAATATCAAAATTACGGAACGATTTTTAATCTATCATAGCATTTTACATGCGAATAAAAATATTGCGCAGGTACTGCGTAACGGCGAGTGCAGTAATTTCACGAGCAAGGAACATGCATTGCAACTCGTATTTTGTCCTGTACTTTTTCTATGACTTTTTTATTACTATTTAAAAATTTAACGAGTATATTTTATAAATATTTTTCAACAGTTGGAATTTATAGACTGTCCATATTTTTGCACAACCATATCAGAAGTTGACGGTATTGTATTGTAACGATGTTACTTTCTAATGTTTCCATTTCCAGCAACCATGCAGTATACATTTCATTTTATTTAATAATTAAATCGCCTCTCTTTCGAAATTTAACTATGAGTATTTATTTTTATATAAATGTACTGCTTCTGAGACATCCGGTATATCCTTTTGTCGAGTTCACTCAAACCAGTCTGCTAATGTGCGCGCATTTTCAAAATTTTAAGGAGGAGACTTCGTAAGTGGGGTAGGAGAATTTAATAAAAGGACGTAGCATACAGGTAAAGAGGCTTTTCTTTCTTTTCCTGCTTGCAAATTACATTTTGTTTACACCGAATACTGTGACTGGTTTTTGTGAATCAGGTAAGTGGATATAAAACTGTTCTGTGAATAACTATTATCATCCAACACTTAGCCGCTTTATTTTTAACGTTTGAATTCATAGTATTTGTGTACAATTCCGAAGTTAGAACATATAGAGTCTATCTTATCTGAATATTTAATCCCGTCCAATAGGCCCTTGTACTGTTAGGAAAATTTAGTTTTTTTTTGCATTTGCTTAGAAAAATCTCGTCTGGATTCGCTGCTGAGCAGGGATCAATTCGAGAGGCCTCTAAGGCAGATTTGATTTAAGAGTTACGAAATAATCTCGAGAGTATTTGCTGCTGAGCAGGAATATGAAAGAGAGGTTTTCGGATTCTACTGTAATCTATTTTATCTGAGAATTTGATTTCGTACAATAGGCTGTTGTTTGTTAGTAAAACCTTAGATACAACATATAGAGTCTGTTTTATCTGAATATTTAATCCCGCCCAACAGGCCGTTGTACTGTTAAGAAAATTTAGTTTTTTTTGCATTTGCTTAGAAAAATCTCGTCTGGATTCGCTGCTGAGCAGGGATCAATTCGAGAGGCCTCTAAGGCAGATTTGATTTAAGGGATACGAAATAATCTCAAAAGTATTCGCTGCCGAGCAGGGATACCCAGGAGAGATTTTCGCATTCTGCTGGTAGTTTTCTTTATCTGGAATATTTGATTTCATACGACAGGCCGTTGTGTGGATCAGTAAAACCTAGTTTAGTTGAATATAGTGAAGTCGCTAAGAAATTCCGGTGGCTATTGAGATTAAACCGGCAGCCGAGACTAGTTAATTGATTATTTTCTTCCGCTTTAGTTAAAAAAAAGTACACAAATACTAGGAACCGATTTAGTACGCTCTGTTAGTGCAACCATAACGCTTTCTCTGTGCATTTTGACATACTATCACTAGGACTTTATACCGTTTTCACCTGCTACGTACTAGTAGAATTCTGTACTTTATTTTCCGCCTCCGTTGTAAAATAGCTAGAATATTTATTGCTTGGTGTCAGTCCGCTTTTGGTTTTATTAATAACGTAGACCTTTAGTAGTAGATTTTGATATTTTTGTAAAACACTAAAATTGGTTAAATTTCTCATTTATGTAAAATTCAATTTTATTTGTGGAATTAAAATTTATAATTTCTCCAGTAGCGAGTAGTTTCATTTGTTTGATAGTGGTAAGCAATTAAAGCATGTTTTCACACTACGTATCCGGAAAGGTCAATAACAACAGACCCCTGGAATTACTGAACCTCCATCTGTGGCTACCTTGGTAACTCTCGACGCCGTATTTTCGAGAGATTGGTGGAGTAAACCACCCCAAAAAAATCTGGCGCCCGAGGAAATCTAGGAAGTACCGAAGCCGTGGGTGTCATAGTGACGTCCGTGATTCTTTTAAGGAAAGAAAGCACGTCACACATGGCGCCCGAGCAGGGACCCTTGTTGTAAAGGAATAATTGTTTTTTCTAAGCAATAGAGGAAAGCGTGCAAAAGGGCACAACAGAAACCGTTGTTTTGTTTTATCTACAAGCGTTGTTTGGAAAAGAAAGGAAAGCCGTGCAACTGCCGCTGCAATAAGAATATTGTTCCGTATACCGGGATAACCCTGTATTTGAAATTGAGTAAATTTTGAATATAAAAGTACATATCCGAAGTAATTGAACCTGAAAATACTACGATTGTTTAAACCGACTTAAATCTGGAATTACATTTTAGGTCAACAGTCCGAAAACCACCTGTGATTGATTTATTTTAAAAATTAAGTATCTATTAATAATTCTTAATTTTTATAAGCGAATAACGACGTGGAAGTTTATATTTTGAAGTTACAATAAATATTGCCAGCTAATTTTTTTTTTATCAGATAAGAAGACCAGTTTTGTTTTGTGGGCCAGTTCTAGATAACAATCAATAACAATTGCTTTTTATTATTTGTGCGAACTTTGATTTCTAGAAAGTAATTAGTGTTATTGAAATAAATTTGATAGATTTTACATGCCAATATTTTAATAATTATGGTACCGATTGTAC
This sequence comes from Galeruca laticollis, assembly GCA_963921935.1. NCBI lineage: Eukaryota > Metazoa > Arthropoda > Insecta > Coleoptera > Chrysomelidae > Galeruca > Galeruca laticollis. The sequence goes on along the minus strand of OY998178.1, from coordinate 85,899,836 downwards.
CACGATAATTATCATCTTTTATTACTGGCAATAATCTATTGAAGTGAAAACTATTATTTCGTTTTAATTGTAATTTTTAGTATAGATTAAGAGGAAAAGGAGCTGGTTTTAGAATTTGTTTTTTTTTTAGAAAATATCGTAGAGAATACCTTTTCCAAATTTATATTTGCATTCTTGTTTATATATATTTTTTTATTCTTACGGGAAAGTATTTTCTAGGTTGCATATGCTTGGTCTTCATTGGTTTTAATTGTTTTTATTTAATTTGAAATCATAGATTGAATTGTTGTTGATTAAAATTCCCTATTGTTGATGAACCGAACTGGACTTGTTTTATTTTGATTACTGTACAGAGTGGACTAATACCACAACTTTCTCTGGGTTTTGGTTTTGTTCGGATATACCGTCCGTACCGGTTTAAGGATTTTGAATTGATGACAGCTAGTGAGGATAGTGATTCCTCTGTTAATAACGAACACCGTACATACGATCAGGTAGCTAAATACACACCGCTTGTAGGCTGGGTATATAACCTTAAGAAAGGAGAACTCTCTGCCGAATTAAATAAGCGACAACTATCTTCGTCTGGATCTGTAAGAGAACAACGAAGACGACTAGTGAGTTTTCTCAAGGAATCTGTTGCTGTAGACCCGAGTTCTGAAGTAACCATGACTACTACGCCTCCAGTTACACCTCCGCTGAACGTCCACGATTGGAAAGTATCTTTTGGAAATCGCGATGATCCGGCAAGTTTCTTAGAACGACTTGAAGAAATCTGCACTGCTAAGAAGGTGAAACAGGATAATTTGCTTCCGGTCTTACCCGAGTTCCTGTCTGGAGAACCAGCACTGTGGTTCAGCAACAACCGGCACCGATGGACAAACTGGGATGATTTTGAAAAGGCTTTCCGCATTTTCTTCTACCCTGTTAATTACGAGGTGGACCTAGAAGCGGAAATTAGCAAGCGTCTGCAAAGGAGAAGCGAGGCAGTGTCGGCATATATCACTGATCTGCAAACCTTGATGCGTAGACATGGGAAGTTATCTCATGAACAACAGTTGGCTTGGTTATATCGTAACCTGCTACCAGAATACCGACAGCAGATTCGTGAAGCTGACTTTAAAGATTTTACTTCTTTTTGCCAAGAGGTAAAGGAATACGAGTTGCTGCGAAAGGAACTCCAAAATATTCCTAGCACCAGTGGATGGCAAAGAGGAACAAATGGACGTTTTCAACCAGCAAATACATCACGGAATACGAATGCAGCCCCCAGTCCGCCCCGAGAACCCATAGCTAATACCAGTAGCTCTCGCCCAGTTGATCCAGTTAGTCGAACACCTATACCGAGAAATTCTAGTACACTGTGTTGGCGCTGTGGTGAGACAGGCCACGTCCGAACAAACTGTAGAAACCAGCCTAAAATATTCTGTTCCTGCTGCCGTAAGGAAGGAGTCCTTACCAGAGACTGTTCATGCTCGAAGCAGGAAAACTAAAACCGAAACTGTCCCGAAGGGAGGCCGTCACAGCTTCCTAATGTTTTAGCCTCTCAAGAACATCCGACTTCCGAACCATCAGATCCGCGACCCTAAATTGACGTCCAAATGGAACACTTCAAGTTTAAAGCCTTGATGGACACTGGAGCTATCAGATCGTACGTGGGTGATTCGGTAGCGAAGCAATTTTCCCAATGAAAGCGAACGGTCAGTCATTCGACAAGAGCACGTTTAGCTAATGTAAATTTGGTTTCTATCACAGACATCTATGATCTGCAGCTTCTGGTAAATGACGTCACCATGGAGGAACCGTTGGAACATTTTCCAGGTTTAGTCGCTGATATGGTTCTTGGTCTTGATATACTGAAGAAGTATAATTTCTGCTTAGAACTAGGTACAGGGAAGATCTACCAGGACGGAAAGCTAGTTAACTGTCAAGAGCTAGATACAATGTTCTCTCCCATAGGAATTATAGACGTAGTAATGCCACCGCCAGGAGAGAACAATCCTGGGTTGTCATGCGAAATGATTGTTGCTGATACCGCTAAAACAAATTGTATGATTGCTGATACCACTAGAAGAAATGGTATGGTTACCGAAACTGCTGGAGATAATCTGCCTGTTGTTGGCCATGCTGCTACAAATTTTTCTGTTATCGACCCCACTAGAAGGACATCTGGAGATATCCCGAAGAAGGAAAGAGGATCTGATGCGAAAACTCCTCTAGAACTAGACACTGCTAGTAAAATCTTTGAAGATGTAAGGACTGTTAAGGATATTGACTGTTACAACACGAAATGCCCTCTGGAAAAAGCTGATGGGATATTGACCGATATCTCCCAGTCAGCCGTGGAAGGAAACCAAGGTGATAGGAGATCTAGTACTGAATATCCTCTAGGAAAAACTGATAAGGGTATGGACTGTTATAACACGAAATACCTTCTGGAAAAAACTGATAGGATATTGACCGATATCTCCCAGTCAGCCGTGGAAGGAAACCAAGGTGATAGGAGATCTAGTACTGAATGTCCTCTAGGAAAAACTGATAGGATATTGACCGATATCTCCCAGTCAGCCGTGGAAGGAAACCAAGGTGATAGGAGATCTAGTACTGAATATCCTCTAGGGAAAACTGATAAGGATATGGACTGTTATAACAAGAAATACCCTCCAGAGAAAACTGATGGGATGTCGACCGATATCTCCCAATCAGCCTTGGAAGGAAACCAAAGTGATGAAAGGGGATCTAGTACTGAACATCCTCCTGGAAAAACTGAAAGGATATAAACCGATTTCTTCCCGTTAGCCTGGGAAGAACCCCCAGGTGATACAGGGAGATCTAGTTCTGAATATCCTCTAGGATCCACTGATGGAAAAACCTGCGAAGACGTTAAGACTGATAAGATTACTGACTGTCACAAACTCAGGACATTCACCGGCTTCTCCCGGTCTGATTTAGAAGATTATGACGAGAATATGGAGTTAGCTAGGGAAGAATGTCCTCTAGAAACTATAACACCGTTACAAGACCGAGATTTCACTGTAACAGAAGAGAAAACGCTGAGAAAATTTCTAGACATAGAGTTACCGAAGTTCGAGAAAGTTCAAGGACCGACAGACCTAGTCCATCACGAGATTCGCCTCTTGCATTCAACCCCGATTAAGCAACGACACCGTCCGCAGAATCCAAAGATGCAAGTGATTTGTAACACCGAGGTGGACCTGATGTTGAAAGAAGGGGTAATCGAACCCTCAAACAGTCCGTGGAGTTCTCCGGTGGTTATCGTTAAGAAGAAGGATGGGAAGAACCGTTTCTGTATTGACTTTCGAAAAGTCAATGAGGTCACAAAGAAGGACGCATACCCTCTTCCATTCATAAATGCTATTCTGGATAAATTGCGACGCGCAAAGTATATCTCTAGTTTAGATCTGAAGAGTGGATATTGGCAAGTCCCATTAGCTCCAGCAAGCAAACCCATCACTGCCTTTACGGTACCAGGACGTGGACTTCTCCATTTCACAGTTATGCCGTTTGGTCTACATTCAGCGCCCGCCACATTTCAACGCCTAGTAGATCGAATTATCGGTCCTGACTTGGATCCGAATGCATTTGCATATTTGGATGACATCATCGTATTAGGGGAAACGTTTGAAAAACATCTGCAAAATCTAGCTGAGGTTTTTCGCCGTCTCCGAGAAGCCAAGTTGAGAATCAATGCAGGAAAATGTCATTTCTGTCTACCGTCGATGAAATATCTAGGCCATGTTATTACCGGCGAAGGTATCCGTACCGATCCCGAAAAAGTGGAAAGTATTTTGAAGTTTGCAGCGCCAAGAAACGTCCGAGAACTACGAAGGTTTTTAGGAGTAGCCTCCTGGTACCGCCGATTTGTGCCCACGTTTTCTCAGACAGTAGCTCCGCTAACCAAGTTACTCCGTAAGGCGCACCGTTGGAAATGGACTGAAGAGCAGGAGGGTGCTTTCGCTAAAATCAAGATATGTCTGTCTGAAGCGCCTGTACTAAGTTGCCCGGATTTCAGTTTACCGTTCATGCTGCAGACCGATGCGTCCGAACACGGTTTAGGGGTGGCCCTGACACAACAGATAGATGGCAATGAACATGTGATAGCTTACGCGAGCCGAACCTTGAGTCCAGCCGAAAAGAACTATTCAGTGACCGAAAAAGAGTGTCTTGACATAGTATGGGGGATTGATAAGATGCGCCCCTATCTGGAGGGATATCATTTCACGGTGTTAACTGACCACCAATCCTTAAGATGGCTGCATTCTATATCTAGTCCGTCTGGCCGTTTAGCCCGCTGGAGCATCTGTTTGCAACAATACGATTTCGAGATCCAATACCGATGAGGTGCCATGAATCGCGTGGCCGATGCCCTATCTAGGAACCCGCTGCCGGACACTCCTGAGCAATCAGCGGAAGTGCGCATAGCCGATATTCCAGAGGAATGTTCCTGGTACCGAAACAAGGAAGAGGAAGTGCTAAGAGACCCAGGTAAATTTCTGCATTACTGCATCAAGGAAGGACGACTGTACCGACATTTTTGGGACCTGAATGATCTGAGTGAGCCTGAACTGTCTGACCCGTGGAAGCTATGTGTGACGAAGTCACAAAGATCCCGTATTTTACAGGAAAATCACGATGCCCCTACCGCCGGACACTTAGGGATTGCAAAAACAATAGCGAAGATTGCTAAGATTTACTACTGGTCAGGAATGTTTAGGGACATAATCAGGTACGTCCGTGGCTGTATGCAATGCTTAAAGTAGAAACCGTCTCAACAGCAGTTAGCTGGGAAAATGCAACCGTCCCGAAACCGACGTCCATGGGAAACTGTTAGTACCGATATCGTTGGACCACTGCCGCGCAGTAAAAAAGAGAACTGCTACATAGTCATGTTCCAGGACCGTTTCACAAAATGGGTACAGTGTAAACCGATCAGAAAAGCGACCGCTAGCTCGATAAGTAACGCTTTTCACGAAGAAGTTCTGACCACGTTTGGATTTCCACGTACCGTATTATCAGACAATGGGACACAATATGATAGTAAGCTCTTTAAGGAAATGTTGAGAGGCTTGGGAATATACCGTCGATTCACCCCACCGTATACACCACAAGCTAATCCCGTTGAAAGAGCTAACCGTACATGAAAGACCATGATAGCTCAATATTGCGAACAAGACCACCGAGACTATCCGACCTGAAGTTTGCCATTAATAATTCTAAGCACGACTCTACCGGCTTTTCTCCCGTCTTTCTCAATTTCGGAAGAGATCTCGACGTCCCGAATACACTACGCCGAGAAGTGGAACAAAATCAGACGACCGAAGAATCTGAAACACCCAAAGACGCTGGAAATACCGATGAAGAATACGAAACACTCACTGATGCTGGAAATACCGAAAATGAAGTCTCTGAACAGTACCTACTTCGCTTGAACAAATTACAAGAGTGTTTCGATTTAGTCCGGTTGAATCTGTCTAGAGCCTGTACGACACAAAACCGATATTACAATCTACGCCGCCGTGACTGGAGATGTACAGTAGGTGATTCAGTAATTAAAAAATAACATACCCTTTCATCCGCCGCAGATCATGTGGCCGCGAAACTTGTCCCGAAATATTCCGGTCCGTATAAAGTGGTGAACGTTTTATCTCCTGTTGTGTACGATTTGAAAGATGCACAAAAGAAGCGTTATAACCGTATACATATTAAAGACTTGAAACCGATTTCAGCGAAACGCTAGTAATTAGAACTTTTCAGGATGAGACCGAGACGTGATTCCCCGCCTCAAGAGAACGATCCCTTACTTTCCTGGGACCCCGAGCACCACCGACCGACCGAGGAGATAATAGATCGAACCTCCTCCGCCGCTTCCCCGACATTTTGTAGTCAGACCGTCCCTGTAGCCCCCCCCCGCAGCCGTGCCCCATCCTGACCCTTCGACATCCCCAACAATCTCCCTGTCCTCAGAAAAATATTCACTACCATGGGAAGACGTGGTAGACTTTGTTATCCCCGAAGAATGGATACAGAATGTCGGGCCTACCTTTCCAGAAGACCTGATAGCCCTGGAACTATATATACCGGGAAACACGCCGCCGCCATCACCTCCCGGTCCTGAACCCGGCACGTATCTGGAAACGGTTACGCTGGAGACTGTTGTCCAAAGGGAAATATTCATACTACCCGAAGAAGACTGGATCAGATACAGCGAGACGATCACCAGGCACACCGACACCCAGTATGGTTTTGAACCGGTATTTCCGCCAACAACCGCCCCGGCTGCCCATCCCCTAATGGTTGCTGGGCAATCTGAACGGCAGCTTGTGATCAATTTCGCATGCCGACAACCCAAAGATCATCCTTGGCCGACCGAATGGGTCAATAGGAGCCGTCCGTTCCGGCCCACCGGCTCCGATCCGTGCCGATGGTGTAGAGTGTACCTACCCGACGACCAAGGTTGCTATTGCAAAGTGTATTTACCGCCTTGCAGCGGACCCTAGTACTGTTTTCGTGCCGAGACTGTAAGTTTTTTTTGGGTTCACTGCCATCGTAGTAGGCAGTGTAGAATTTCTTTTCTTTTTGGCTGAAACCGCTTAAAACTAGTGTCGCCAAACCTACGCGAAGTGTGGTGCTCTCCGCTCGCGAAGTTTTGCTCGTGCCTACTATCGGTTCTTGATTACAAACTGTTTTTAATTTCTAGATTTCCGGACTACTTCTTACAGCATGGCTTCCGAATCGTCAATCGAAATACTAGACATGTCCGAGGTGGAAAGTTGGGATGAGGACGATCTCCTATCCAAATCAGTTCTGCGATCCGAGGAACCAGCTGCCGATCCTGACCGATCTGACTCCAATCCTGGTATGACCGAAAGCTCTCCAATTCCAACCAAACTGTCAATGAGCTCGTCATCTCCGGTTAACGAATCAAGTTCAAATACCCATGTGACATCAGGAAGGCCGTTAGTACTAGAGGGGGTCCCGAAGAAGATTAGACGAGAAACACGGCCAGCGCCAATCCACACCGACAGGCCATCTGACAATCAACCATCCGATGACATTTTCTTGCCCGTTGAAAGGGACTTATGTTGGAGATGTGGATACCCTGGACACCGTCGCGATACCTGTAACCGTGGAAAAACCATATTATTTTGTTCCCGTTGCGGACGTTTTGGTAAGATGTCCCGGGACTGTTCTTGTACGAAGCCATCTCTCAGAACCACATTAATGAAGACGTCTCTTAAGTGTCCCAGCTGCGGTCGTTCCGGACGGCCGACGAAAGACTGTACCCGTACCAGCCGAGAAATTTCCAGACCTACACCGGAGCCAGGAAAATGTTCTGTAACCATCCAAGCACCGCAAATATCCCGATTCCGGCAAGATGTGGGCATTCAGTGTGACCTCTGTGACTGTGCCATGAAAATTCCGGACTACGCCACTAGGGCCCATCCGCGATATACAATCCTGCGGAACGCCTCCACCGTAAGAAGAGTGAGGACACGTTCTTCCCGGCGGTATCCCAGCCTAAGTACGAGGAGCTCTAGGCTCCAGTAACCCCGTGAGGAATTTGGATAGATGTCCCTGCCGCAAGATCCGATACTGTATTTAATTATTTTTGAATAATCTTTTGTTTTAGGTGGTAACGGTTAGTTTTAAGAATGAGTGGAAAAAAAATTTAACAAATGCAAGCTTCACTTTCATTTGTCAATTTTTTTTTAACCGAAGAAAGAGGGGGATGTAACGATGTTACTTTTTAATGTTTTCATTTCCAGCAACCATGCAGTATACATTTCATTTTATTTAATAATTAAATCGCCTCTCTTTCGAAATTTAACTATGAGTATTTATTTTTATATAAATGTACTGCTTCTGAGACATCCGGTATATCCTTTTGTCGAGTTCACTTAAACCAGTCTGCTAATGTGCGCGCATTTTCAAAATTTTAAGGAGGAGACTTCGTAAGTGGGGTAGGAGAATTTAATAAAAGGACGTAGCATACAGGTAAAGAGGCTTTTATTTCTTTTCCTGCTTGCAAATTACATTTTGTTTACACCGAATACTGTGACTGGTTTTTGTGAATCAGGTAAGTGGATATAACATTGTTCTGTGAATAACTATTATCATCCAACACTTAGCCGCTTTTATTTTTAACGTTTGAATTCATAGTATTTGTGTACAATTCCGAAGTTAGAACATATAGAGTCTATCTTATCTGAATATTTAATCCCGTCCAATAGGCCGTTGTACTGTTACGAAAATTTAGTTTTTTTTGCATTTGCTTAAAAAAATCTCGTCTGGATTCGCTGCTGAGCAGGGATCAATTCGAGAGGCCTCTAAGGCAGATTTGATTTAAGAGTTACGAAATAATCTCGAGAGTATTCGCTGCTGAGCAGGAATACGAAAGAGAGGTTTTCGGATTCTACTGTAATCTATTTTATCTGAGAATTTGATTTCGTACAATAGGCTGTTGTTTGTTAGTAAAACCTTAGATACAACATATAGAGTCTGTTTTATCTGAATATTTAATCCCGCCCAACAGGCCGTTGTACTGTTAAGAAAATTTAGTTTTTTTTGCATTTGCTTAGAAAAATCTCGTCTGGATTCGTTGCTGAGCAGGGATCAATTCGAGAGGCCTCTAAGGCAGACTTGATTTAAGGGATACGAAATAATCTCAAAAGTATTCGCTGCCGAGCAGGGATACCCAGGAGAGGTTTTCGCATTCTGCTGGTAGTTTTCTTTATCTGGAATATTTAATTTCATACGATAGGCCGTTGTGTGGATCAGTAAAACCTAGTTTAGTTGAATCTAGTGAAATCGCTAAGAAATTCCGGTGGCTATTGAGATTAAACCGGCAGCCGAGACTAGTTAATTGATTATTTTCTTCCGCTTTAGTTAAAAAAAAAGTACACAAATACTAGGAACTGATTTAGTACGCTCTGTTAGTGCAACCATAACGCTTTCTCTGTGCATTTTGACATACTTTCACTAGGACTTTATACCGTTTTCACCTGCTACGTACTAGTAGAATTCTGCACGTTATTTTCCGCCTCCGTTGTAAAATAGCTAGAATATTTATTGCTTGGTGTCAGTCCGCTTTTGGTTTTATTAATAACGTAGACCTTTAGTAGTAGATTTTGATATTTTTGTAAAACACTAAAATTGGTTAAATTTCTCATTTATGTAAAATTAAATTTTATTTGTGGAATTAAAATTTATAATTTCTCCAGTAGCGAGTAGTTTCATTTGTTTGATAGTGGTAAGCAATTAAAGACTGTTTTCACACTACGTATCCGGAAAGGTCAATAACAACAGACCCCTGGAATTACTGAACCTCCATCTGTGGCTACCTTGGTAACTCTCGACGCCGTATTTTCGAGAGTTCGGTGGAGTAAACCACTCCAAAAAAATCTGGCGCCCGAGGAAATCTAGGAAGTACCGAAGCCGTGGGTGTCATAGTGACGTCCGTGATTCTTTTAAGGACAGAAAGCACGTCACAGTATTGACACAGAAATGTTGCTTGAGTCTGACATCATATCCATGTCGATATTTGAAATTTCTAATTCAGTTCTTCAAAAAACTTTTATACTTTGAAAATCAGTGCAGTACCAATTATATCTTTCAACCTTATCAGCGAAAAATATAAAATCTCCACTGAAAATAATATACAGAGAGTATCAGTGTCACTTGTAACGGAAGAGCAAATCACTCTTTCCATAGAAAATTTCTAAAAACATATCGAAAGCGCAAAAATGTCGAGTACACTGAAATATAAACTCGAGAAAATTGGCACTCCCTATTATTGCGCTTCCAGTTACACATTATTTCTCTTTGATACGTCTCCAGCTTTGATACTAAATCTACAAACAAAACATGATGTGCGTTGGAAGTAACGTTTGAGATAAAATAGATTCTGAAATATCATTTTTGTTTTTATACTGGAAATATGAGATTTAAAGAAAATGTAAATCTTCCTCTAAAAGAGCATTTACCGCATAAAAATCGCACTTTACTATACAGAGTGTATCAACAGAACCTTGACTGGGAATACGAGAAACAGTGTTGCAAGAGATTGAATTTTCATATGAAATTCTTCGCAAATACTTATTAACTATTGATTTCGTGAACGAAAAATGACGTCAAGTAAGACATTGGTTCAAAAATATTGTAACTAGAAGAATTTTCACATTTTTATTATTTATAATGATAAATGGTGTCAAATCGAACACTAATTTGTATTGAAATTGTTAATATTCCATAAGACAATGGATATAAGGCTCCAAGGCTAACATCATAAAAATACGTAATAATATATAGAGTGTATAGGCGTTTTAAGCCCATAGCTTCGAAATAATTCCTATCTACTCTTTTCTATCCCATATTAAATGATCTATAGATAATATAACCAAACGTAGCGTGAAAATTATAAACAATGATTTATCATTTAATACTTTAATAGTCGCCTCAAGTCGTTCTAGTCTCCCATGACGTTGCTCTTGTAGTCGATGAAAAGATATATCAAATATTCAAGAATATCATTTACCGTATAGTTGAATTCAAATCATCCAACATTCGTTATAATTATGAGCAACATTTGTTCAGTCAAACTCATTGCTTCAGTAGATGTTTTCATATTATTTTTATTTTATATGAATAAGTTTAGTTGACGGCAAGCAAATCCGAGTTACTGGATTTCGTTATTAATGTTATGCTATGTTGAATGAGAAGAAAATTTCAATGTGTCCTTTCGGCTTTCAAAGTTCTGGAAAAAAAGAAAGGCGGTCCTTAACTTCCATCAGGGACCCAATTTTGAGATAAGCAATTTCGACAATTTGTTTATTAGAGGTTGAGTAAATGGAGATTGATAATAAACAAACTAGTTTGTATTAGTATTGCAAGAATAAAATGTAAAACGGATGTTCTGTTGCTTTAAAAATGACCAGTAGGCCGATAAAAGAGAGGACATATTGCATGAATATTTGGTGATATTTTTTGTTGGATGATGTAAAAGAAAAAGAACGTAGAAATGTATGTAGCATAAACGCAACAGAGCAACGTGTCTAAATAGATAACACGCTACCAACATGACTCAATAAGAAATAATACATCAAGAGATATATACACATTGATTCGGTTTATAGAAAAACAATAGGAACAAAGTTTTATAATGTTTTATTTACAATCAATTGTGTTCACTTATTTGATTCTTGTATATATGTTTCATATTATATTTCAATCTTTAAAATAAATATGTGTAATAATAATGTTATATGTAGATTGGAACAATGAAAATAATCTCTTGAAACATTATTGGGCATTCTATCTGTACAAAAAGATATATCCATACCTACCAAGTTACACTTTCGTAGACAAACGCAACCAAGATGGTTTGGTCGTGAACTAAAGATGCGCAGAACAGAAATGTTAAGATGTAGACGCGCTTTCCAGTCTTCTGGAGGTCTGGGGGATTGGCGGCTGTACTGCAGCATCAGAAAAGTTTATAAGCGAAAGATTAGATCCGCCAAAAGGAATTCGTATTCTGAGGCTATTTTTACGTCGGATAATCAGAATAAAATGATCTGGAAGACAGTAAACCAGGAGAGAGAGAAAAAGAAATGTCAGAATACAGTTTCTGCATTAACATCTTCGGAGTTTAGCAGCTTTTTTGTTAACATTCTACCTCTTTCTCCTCACCTCCAGTTGTTGAAGGTTAGGTTCAAGCAGCTATTTTACTGCTGAAAAACTCAACATGCCCTGATTGTTATGGTCTAAATAGCCGTTTAAAAAAGGCTCCTCTCGAACATGTTACTGGTCATTAAACAGTTTTATTAAACGCTTGCTGGACCGAGCGTTAAATGTTGCTAAGGTTTTGCCGTTTCATAAAAAAGGCGACTTGGATTGTGCCAATAATTTTATACCGATTTCCATCGTTCCCGTTATATCCAAAAATTTTGAAATTATCATCAATCAACGGCTTTTATAATTTCTTGAGCTTCATTCCATCGTTTCTTCTCATCAGTTTGGTTTTAGAAAGAATGTCATAACAATCGATGCTCTTGCAAAGGTGATTGGGACCGTGTTCGATGGCCTTGACGAGCGTCACGGCACTTCTGCTGTTCTGTGCGATCTCACCAGGTAGTTTGACTGCATGGATTGATCTATTTTACTTGCCAAAATGGAACACTTTGGCATTAGTGGTTAACCATCAGAGCTCATTGGCTTTTACCTTGCCGATAGCACCCAGTAGGTTAGCTTGGATGGGTGTGAATTATTATGCCAATCCGATTTGAAGTTCCACAAGGTTCAGTCTTGAAACCCTCACTGTTTCTTATATTTATTATTGACTTGCCGTCACCCGTTAACGGATGTACTTGTATTTTATATGCTGACGATACGACACTACTTTATAATGAAGATGAGTCTTATGGATCTGAACATCTTTCATTGGTTTGTGGCTAATAAACTGCAATTAAATGAAAGCAAACCGTCAAAATGGCTTTCACTTCAGACAAGCTTGCTCATAGGTTACAACCAGTTAAGCTTCTCGGGTTACTTGAGTCGAGTCTTAACTGGTCTGCTCAAATTGAAGCATTGTGCTTTAAGGTGTCTTCGTAAATTTATGCACTCCGGCAGCTTCGGCATTGCTTGCAAACCAGTGCCCTTCGTACTTCGTATTTTGGCACCATTCACTCGCTGCTCACTTATGTCATTAGATTTTGGGGAAACTCGAGTGGGTATATCTCCATAGGGCTAATAATATCTAAGCTTTAATATTTGTAACATCACATCTTCTACTTCTTTTTTCTATTAACATATATTAAGTCAATCACTAGGTACGTCACTTTTTGGTCTAGCCAAAATAATTATTAAACATCAGATAGGCTTCAATTGAAATGTAACTTCTGTCATTCTGAGGATGATATTTAATATCGAAACAATTGTCAATTATCTTAAAACTTTTAAAATATTTTTAATATATTGCGGAATTAGCTAGAATCAGTAAGTTTCATTTAAAACAGTTTCGACTAGTTGCTTAAATTATGCCATTGTAACAGACTTCAAACATAATATATATGTACAAGTCGTCAATAAACATATATCTATCTATTATTATTATTATTGTGATGTAATCTATTGGAGTGGAGTTTTTATTTCATGTAACAAATTGAATCATTTATAATTATAAATATGAAGTGCAATAGAGTTTAGTATTATTTAAAACACGGTGTAAAATTGAGAAATTGAGGTTATTATGTTGGTTGAACATTACTTCAATTAAAATGTTATGAAAATTTGAGTAACACTTTCATAAATATGATATGTTATATCATCCATGAGATTGAATATATAATGTTTCAATACAATTATTGTTTATTTAGCCTACTGAAAACCAATTGATTCTAAAAGAAGAGGGCACAGAGGTGGTGAATTGAAAAATAGTATATTCCATAACAAGGGTGGAATAAGCAAAATTCTACACGAGTAGAAAGATTTGTTCTACGAGTGTAGAATTCTGAATTCCACCCGTGTTTCAGACTATATTTTTTCTACGACTATCAAATTAAAAACAAACAACAAATAAACAAATATAACTTTAATTAAAAATTGAAAATATCTGCTTATATTAGTTTTTTAAATTTCCTTGTCTGGATTAGTGTTATATATTGTTAGAAATAATATATGTGAATTTATTGTGGGTATTGTATTATAATTGATAATTTGAATTGAATATGAAATGCAATGTTGATACTGAAATAATAATATACTTTTGACTAGCTAATTAATATGTAAAAACAAATTTTTATTAATATTTTTATTAATATTTTCTGCTATTCATTTTGCTATTTTGCATCACGTATTTTCATTTAATTTCAAAATTTTACCTCGGCTGCTCCTATTTATACATCACTCTTTTTCTCAGTAGGGTTCCTGGGCGACGTCATAATAAAATCAACATCACTATTCAATGTAATTTATTTTATATTATTAATTAAAAAAGGAACAAAAAAATTGAAATTTAAAATATAGGTTATTCATAAAATGCAGTTGACGCTTTTATTTAGTTATTGGACTCATATAAATATTTTATCCAAAAATAAATGATTATCCTGTTTTCAAAATATGAACTATTCTTACACCATAAACATAAAAATATGGATTTTATTTATATATATATATATATATATATATATATATATATATATAAATTTCCTCATCACACAACCATCATATATCTTTAAAAACTATTCAATGTTTGAGACGGCTATGCAGACTCATTTGCATACATTTAAATAATCGTTTGGAAACGTTATTTTTCTCTGAAAGATGGACATCTGGTTTTAAAACTGTTCAAATATTGTAACTTTTTTTCTTGTTACTCTAAATGGTATTATTGAAATATTTAGAAACTACTTCAGTTTCAATCGATTCGAGAAATGGAGAGGATATTTGAAATTTTTAATCTACTTTATTTCAATCTTAAAAAAAATTTGTTAACGTATTATAAACTTTGTGCACGTGTTAAAACTGAAAATAGTTGTGCCTTGTTATTTCGTGGAAAGTTATATATATATATATATATATATATATATATATATATGTGATTAAAGAACATGCAACGTAAATAAATAATACATGTATCTACAAATTTGCTAGGTGAGTTTTTTACATTTCCTTGTTTATTATTATTATTCAAAATTGTATTATCAGGTGTTTTATTTCAAATGATCATTTAACTTTTATTCTTTTCACTATTCAAAATTTGGATCCAAATATATTAATTGAACACACCACAGACCTTTTCTTTTCGCCAAGCCGACGCCTCCAATAGTGTCCATCCATGACGTTTTCCCGCACCAGGTGGCAATCTCCCTTCTTAGTATTATCGGGTGATAATTCTACTACGTGTGTTGACTTTATTTTACACAAATTTTGCCTCTGCACTCATTTAACTTTTTGACTACTTTTGTACCTTCTTATATTTTATGTATAACACTTATTACTTTAAAATTTTACAAGAAACTGCATCACATTCAATTACCTCCTTCTTCCCTTGTTATCAACGCTTGACTGTCTCTGGCGCGGTTTTTTAATCCGCCAAAACCTCTTTTTTTATTTATAACCGGAAGCTCGTAATATTCTAGAAAAAGATTTGATTATCCTTCAACTGTCACTTTGTTTTATTAATATTTTATTGTTTTTCTGACTTAAACTTGCTACTATATGTTGTTTTTTATGCACTACAACCTTATCGTCATTGAATTATTCACTAACATAGTATTTATCATTGTTTTACTTGTTAGTTAATTATTTGAAATCTTCCGATTGGTCAATGCAAATATACAAATTTTTCACTTCCTACAACCTAAATATTTACATAATACATATGGATACAATTCATTTCTTATTTTGTTCTTAATTACTACATCTATATACATAAATTAGGCCGGTAATTATTTATTTTTATTCTTAATATCTCATATCAGATTGCATTTTATGTTGGTATACCTGTCGTCAACAGTTATATTTCGTTTTGTTTTTACATTACCTACGAATTACAGTTTTCTACATTTTATTATTATGTTTCCTATTAAACGATGAAATAAAACTATATAGTTTGTTTAAATCTTCATATATTTTGACAAAGCTACTGTGTTAGTGAAACGCGTCAACAAGTTTAAATTGAACATTAGTTCAAATATATGAAGATTTAAACAAACTATATAGTTTTATTTCATCGTTCAGTATGGATCTTCATCAAGTAAAAGCCTCATCTATTCAATTTTTCCTATTAAAGTTTATGATTGAATATTTTATTAACATATTTTATATATATATATATATATATATATATATATATATATATATATATATATATATATATATATATTTTAATTCTAAATTTCACTTATTTATCAATCATTCATAGCACTGTTGGTTTTTTTATTACTATTCTATTTTATTCTTTAAATATAAACAGATCTTTTAGGTGTCTAATATTTCGTGTGGTGTCACGTTATTTTATTGAGCTTCGTTGCTTGTTAAGTTCTGTCTAAGGTTGTTTATAGTACGGAATTATTTTAAAAAATGTTTATCAATAATTATTTATGAATTCTTTTGATTTTCCTATTTATATTCTCTATGATTATGTATACTGATTCTAATTAATTATATTGTTCTATATATATTTTATTAATTTGGTACATTATTAACAAATTACTTTTATTGATAGATATTATAATTGTATACTCTATTGTGATTTTACGAATGTTTATATGCTCAGTCTATCTACAACAATATATAAATATTTATAGTTACGCCAGTAACTATACAATTTTAAAATGTGACTTGTTTAGGTGAATCACTCATATTTTTGGTGCGCAATGAGGTAAATATATTTTGTTGCTGTTGGTTGGAACAAGAAGGCCTCAGATGTGAATTAGGCAAATTTTGTTCTTGAAAATTAGTTTCGCTGACTGATAGCTCTTGGTTTTTATCAATTTGCGACATTATGCTATATATATTATGGATATATTATGCTATATATTCTTCTATGGATTTCCAGCCCCCACGCCGTTTTAAGGTTTCTATGTTTGCCCCAGAATCCACAAGCATTGTTGCTGAGGTCCTGCAGAAACAATGTCCTGTGTATAATTTTGAGTCAGATAAATTTAAAAAATGTGCCACTTGTCTAGACATATTCCCAAGTTTATTTATGACTATAACTTGTTTTGTGCAGTGTACTTTTTGAAAATTAAAAAAAAAATCGTTTGTCGAATCATCTGGAGGTCTCAAAGCAACATATTTTTTGAATAAGTGATAAAACTTTCCGGTAATCGTGAATTTTCTGGGATTTTGGTTTTTGTATCCGGAACAATAATAACTACTGCATAGCCCAAATCTTCAATATCCTGTATTTTCATTGAGTAGAATTCAGTTTTTCTAGAGGCTCCCATAATTCCAATAATCATAGCGACCTGAAAAAATTAATATTATACTAGATTGTAAATGTTAGGCCCGGTCTTTTCAAGTGCGAATAAAATGACAGGAAAATAAATTTATTTGGAGGTCTTATTCAACAAATGAAGTGTTAATGTCTTTCAAACTGACTTTAACCATTGATTTATTATTCGTTGAATTAACACAACAAAAATAACTATTTCAACGTTGGCTGCAATGAAATTACAATAGTTGACTTCATAATATGTGTAGAGAAAGATAGTTTGATGCACAATGTGTATATGATAAGGATAAACAATTATTATGTTTCGTGGTCGCCTTGTAGGTAGCAAAATAGATTATAGGTTAGCTGTCACTTGTTTGACTGCACTGAAATCAATATTTCATATTTTTTATAAATATTTTTGAATAATTGCTGTAATCGTATCGAAAAAGGTGTAAGGATTCTCTATTATTCCATCTTTAAGCATTGTCAATACGTCCTGTCACTGTATATGTGGCACGTCCTGGGTTTACAAAATCTACTATTATTGTATCTCTTGGTCTTCGACTTCCTCGAAATCATTAAAAATGTCCATTTAAAACCAAATCTGACAGTTTTAACTCAAACTAGGCTAGAATAGGCAATACTAGAAACAATTAATTAAAAAGAGAAAAAAATCAATTCGTAGTAAATCGGCTTCACTCGGTTGTTATTCACAATCCGAACAAGTTTATTTCTTATAGCCCCCAATAACTCAACTGTAGAGTAATGCTAGATATTCTGCGAATATAAATTATCCAATAATGGAAAGACGAATCTAGCATTCATGTGATAAATATATAATATTTTTAACTTTATTTAGACTTAAGCCAATAATGTATTTACCTTTGTAGCGATATATTTATCATCAGGCGCATTGTTTATAAAACAGTTAACTTCTTCTCAAGTTAAGGTTTTTAATTGTTTCGCTCGGTATCTCTCAGATTGTCTTTTTAAAATGCTCGTAACCTGGCATATTTTGACTAATTCTCTTTATGTTTTATGTTAATAGTGGTTCTTAGCATTGAGTATATTTTTCAGAGAGTAGATGGTTTATTTGACTTTGCTAATTCTGCTAAGTATACAAGAAATACATTCTCAGAAAATGATTGGGCTTTTTTAGTCCACGTCATTGGATAAACGAGTCATATTGTTGAAGATAAGTATGCTTAGATTTTTCAGGCAACAGATTGCCTGCTGTCGCTTCTGCTAACTCCCTAATTTCTGGAGGAATTGGGGCCAAACTACCACTGCTGTCAGTATCAAACAATAAAAAGGAATGAAGCCATGTAACAGCTATTATTTAAATAAAATTATATAAATTTACTTACTTTTTATGAAGTAATATGAACTTGAATTCAAAATTTAAAAAATTAGACAATTTTGACAGTTGACAATTGTTGCTAATAGATAGTGTATAGTGTCATTTTACGTTGAGTTTAGAGGATTTTTTATGCATTTTGGTATTTATGAACTACTTCTACTCTGCACAGTGCAGCAGGTGTACAAAACGGAACACGCCTATTTTCTCTTTCTGTCAAATGAACCGTGATATTTAGAGGGCGCCACACGTATTCATTGCATAACAAGGTCAAGAATTAATATTCTTGCACTAGTGCTAGAATGAAGCTATTCCATAATCAAAAACTACGTTTGAATATAGAAATTCTACAATAGTCGTAGGAAAAATAATTTACAAAATTGATGTTCTAGCAAT
The DNA here is from genome assembly GCA_963921935.1 of Galeruca laticollis. Taxonomy (NCBI): domain Eukaryota; kingdom Metazoa; phylum Arthropoda; class Insecta; order Coleoptera; family Chrysomelidae; genus Galeruca; species Galeruca laticollis. Next base: position 85,881,126 of record OY998178.1, on the reverse strand, counting down.
TGGATATAATCTATTGTATTAGGAAGGTCTTTCAATCGAGTTGATGAGTTTTTTGAGAAAGTGAGTTACTTGGTATTATTGAATTTTTATCAGTACTTTAAATAATTACGACGTAGGGTAACAGGTACAGTGATTGGCCACTTAAGCATCTACCTAAACTTTGACGGATTAAAACATAAAGAGTTTTAAATATACATACAAGTATATGATAAATAGCATATTATACGCTAAAAATTGTGCAAAATCAGATGGTGCTACTGCATTTACTCATGGTAAAAGTTTTCATAACAATTCCAACACATTGCACAATGTGATAGTTATTGGCCGTCAGGAGATAGTTATTGGCTCTTCAATATTTAATCTGTTTTTTCAAGTTTCACTACTTTTACGTAGGTACTTAGTATGTGAGTACGTAATTTATACTTGTGTAAGCCTGGTAGGTACCTACCTATACAGAGTAGCTATAATAACGAAACACAAAATATTTATAAAAATATTAACTCATCTATTTATTTTTTCACAATAAAGTACCTAGGTGCCTAAGTGTTAACTAAAGTTTATTTTAGCTTTAAACAGGCAAAACACTTAAAATAATCATTTCGAGGGCATCATGCTAGAAGAGCGTATGAACATTTTTTGAGAAATTTACTTTTTACGCCCATTGAGTAACTCTAAACAAAATGCGCGTCCTCCTAAAAAGACGTATTGCCAGCTGACATCTGTAGACAGTTATTGCCATGTAAAAATGGCGTAACCACCTACTTTTCTATTTGGTAACAAGCTAAAAGGGCGTATGTTTATACGCCCGTTAATCGTCGCTAAGTTTAGCGCGTATAAACGTCCAGCTTATAACCTCACTTTTATATTTTCGAATATTTAAATGTCCTTCGCTGTTTTGGCTTGTCAAATCCTTTATTGTAGATTATAATTTGTAGTGAAAATGTCTACTAGAACTCAAAAGATTTTTAATATGCTAAAGAGTGTACAAGATAAGATGGATGCAGTAGCAGAATCTTCAAATACAGTTGAATCTGGTGCGTAACATTTTAGGTTACCTATGCTCTTATTTTTATAACTACGGTACTTCTACTTCATTTCAGGTATTAATCGAGATTTTAATGACATATAGAAAAACAACAATAATGAGAGTTACTGTGAATAAAACTCAAAGTCAGTGTCACAGAATTATTTAATAGTTAGACAATAAAAGCTACTAGTTTCGGCCTACAAACGGCCATCTTCAGGCTACAAAAACAGATTGTTAAAAAAGGGGACAAATACAAAAACAAACATCTCCAACATTACCTGACACATAAGAAACAAATTAGTGAATTAACTGAAAAAGAAAAAAGAGAACAGTACAATTTAATAAAATAGTACTGTTCAAGTTATAGAACCATAAGACATAATTAAAATTGACTAGTTACACAAAATTATAAAACATTCAACGTGTACAAATTCATAGATAAAAAATACATAGATAAAAAATACATAGATAAAAAAGGTAGCTGTAAAAGTCAACCTTAGTCCAATTCACTTAAAAAAAGAAGAAGAGATCTTAAACTAAATGTCTAAAATTAAAACAACAAAATATATACATACCAAAAACTGATACTAAGTAGCAATCAAATAAAGAATAAACAACAAGTTGATGAATGCATAAAAAAGGAGTTGAAAAGGTACAATACAAAATAAACAAAACAATAGTCTGAGAAAAATATTGAATTCAAAAACCCTGAAAAGGAAGATTGAGGAACATGTAGGGCTCAGAAGGCAACAATTGTTCATTAAGACAAACAACAGTAGTATCAGAACTAGTCTGGTTAATCTCAAACATTTCAAGTAAATTCATCCTAGGTCCTTTAAAACATTTATGAAGTATACGAGCATCAGACAATGAAAATTGATGGTTCTCTGAAATAATATGGTTTGCAAATGCTGAAGGGGAAGCAGGAGGGTCAGTATTCCGATAATTTTTGATACAACTGAGATGTTCTTTTATCCTTGTGTCCAACAGACGTCCAGACTGGCCCACATAGACAGCGTCACAATCCTGACAACAAAGTTTGTAAACGCCAGGAGAATGAAGATATGGCATGCAGTCTTTAGTGTTAACTAGTAATGATCTCAAATTGTTGTTGGTTCTAAAACCGAATTTAATGTTATGTTTTTTTAATATATTACCAAATTTATAGGATATAGGACCAAAGTAATGTAGAGAACCAGCATAATGAAGCTTATCACCGTCAGAACACACGTTGAGAGAATTAATAGTAGGAAAACTCAATCTGAATTTATTGAAAAATCTCATGTATAATTTGTTGAATAAAGAAATAGAGAAATTAGTGTTGACAACAATTTGTTTGATGATATTGATCTCATTAATAAAGGCCTCCTGTGACAAAGGTAAAGAAAATGCTCTATGTAAAAGACTATTAATGGAAGAAACTTTGTGTGATTGGGGATGGTTAGAATTGAAATCAATGATAGCATCTGTCGTTGTGGGTTTTCGGTAAATCTCAAATTCCAGTCTCCTAGTGACGACATTCTTAACAATTAACAAGTCCAAAAAGGTGATGCGGTTATTCACTTCTAACTCCAAAGTGAATTTAATTCTGGGGTGTAATGTATTAATAAAATGAAGAAAAGAAAAGGCCTGTTCATGTGTACCTTCGAAAAGAACAATACAATCGTCCACATAGCGGTAGTAAAAAACAATGTGACTTTTAAAGGATGGATCACTTAAATAGATTTGTTCTAATTTGTTCATAAAAATTTCAGCTAGTAGAGGACTGAGGTTAGATCCCATAGCCAAACCTGTTGTCTGTTCATAATATTTATTGTTAAATTGGAAAAAAATTTGTTCTAAAGACAATTGGAGTAAACCGAGGACATCAGAAACAATATTGGGGTTCAAATTATTAGAAATGAGCAAAGCCTCAACCAAGTCAATACATTCTGAAGGGGGTATGCTAGGAAAGAGGTTAGAAACATCAAGTGAAAGCAAAAATGAACTAGAGTTGGGAACTGTAATATTAGATATCTTGTTACACAAGTCTGAAGAATTTTTAATAGAAAATCTTAGACATTTAGTTTAAGATCTCTTCTTCTTTTTTTTAAGTGAATTGGACTAAGGTTGACTTTTACAGCTACCTTTTTTATCTATGTATTTTTTATCTATGTATTTTTTATCTATGAATTTGTACACGTTGAATGTTTTATAATTTTGTGTAACTAGTCAATTTTAATTATGTCTTATGGTTCTATAACTTGAACAGTACTATTTTATTAAATTGTACTGTTCTCTTTTTTCTTTTTCAGTTAATTCACTAATTTGTTTCTTATGTGTCAGGTAATGTTGGAGATGTTTGTTTTTGTATTTGTCCCCTTTTTTAACAATCTGTTTTTGTAGCCTGAAGATGGCCGTTTGTAGGCCGAAACTAGTAGCTTTTATTGTCTAACTATTAAATAATTCTGTGACACTGACTTTGAGTTTTATTCACAGTATCACTGTCAGTCACATTTGTGTTATGGATGATATTCTCCTTTTAATAATGAGAGTGATGAGCCACAAGCATCAAGTGCGTATTTTTTACAGATACGAGGTACCCATAATTTTCAAATTTTTGTTTTAGCAAGTGGAATCAATTCAACTATAAACAAGGCACCAAACTGCTGTAACCAATCAGTCAATCATAATAATGAAACAGGGCTATACGGTGAGAATAAGTTGTACTTACCTATTTTAATTTTAAAATTTATACATACTTAAGTATTCGTTTTTTAGAAAGTGACGTATCTGAGCCCTATTATGATTCTGACCAAGATCCAAATTTTGTTGTAGAAGGTGATGGTACAAATTCAGCCTCAACAAAGCCAGTACAAAATGAAGAACAGGAAGAAGTAATAGCTGTAGCCATGGTAGAAAATGAACATGTTGTGGAGCAAGTTGAAAAGCAACAAAATATTAAACAAAAAAGAAATAAACGAAAGTTGGAGTCAGCATGGAAGAGAAGCATTAGCAAAAGACAACGCTCCTTCGGCGAACAATACCAAAATGCATCAGGTGTCATACGACCAAAAAAAATGCTAAAGCCACCATGTCCTATCAGTTGCACTCTCAAATGTAACACTAAAATAAATGAAGAAGGCAGAAGTGACATTTTTAAGCATTTCTGGGTCCTCGGATGTATTAACATAAACCGAGATTACATTTGTCAGTTTGTTAAAAAGTTTTAAGCCTCAACATCTAGAACCATAAATTCACGAAGAAAATTTACTCAGACCTACTCATTGGCCTATCAAGGTCAAGTATATAAAGTTTGCAAAACATTTTTTTAAATACTCTCTCCATCAGCGAAAAAATGTTACGCGTTGCATTGAACAAATCATTGCGATCCTCAGTTGGAATGCCAAGCCCAGATAAGAGGGGTGTGTGTGACAAACGTGTACTTGTAAATAAAATTTCAGATGAGAGACATACGATTGTCGAAGAACACATAGATTCTTTCCCTAGAATGCCAAGTCACTGGTGTAGGAAAGACACACAAAAAGAGTATTTGGAAGTAGTATTAAACAAGGAGAAAATGTACGACCTGTACATTACTTACTGCACCGAAAAAAATGCACGGCCTGTTTCTAAAACATATTATAAAGAAGTACTCCTGAAAAAGAATATTGCCTTTTTCGCACCAAAGAAGGATCAATGTTGGTGCCATGATTATGAAACTAGAAATAATGATGAAAAATTGGCGCGAAAAGATGAATATTTACCCCACATACGAAGAAATAACGCAGCTAATGAATCTAAAGAAGCCGATAAAAAATTAACACTAGCAAACAATACTGTTATGACGGCAAACTTTGATTTAGAAGCGGTGCTTTACTCTCCGTTATACCACGCAAATCCAATTTTTTATGAGAGAAAACTTGCTACTTTTAATTTAACTATCTTTGAAGTATCCAAAAAACAGGGTCACTGCTTCCTGTGGCATGAAATTAACGGAAAAAGAGGAGCAAACGAAATAGCAACCTGCGTCAGTAACTTCATAATGGGTATTCCATTTGTGGTTGAGCATCTGATTCTCTACTCTGATTCTTGCCCAGGGCAAAATAAGAATGCAATTGTAGCGTGCATGTTGCAGCACCCTTAGCACCCTACATTGAAAAGCAAAGAAATGAAATTTCTTGAACCCGGACATACTCACATGGAATGTGATTCCATGCACGCTACAATTGAAAAAGCAAGTGCATTTACAAAAATTTATTGGCCTAATGATTGGCTGACAGTGATAGGCTTGGCAAAGAAAGAGGCACCTCAGTATAAAACAACTAGAACAAGTTTTGGAGATTTCAAGGACTATAAAGATTTGGAAAATAGAACAATGCCTAACACACATAAGGCGATTGATGGTTTCACTCTCAATTGGAAAGAAGTAAAATGTTCACTATTTAAGAAAAATACTCCAAACGACCTTTGTTTAAAATTGGAATATTGGAATGATTACACTGAACTTGAAACAGACGTGAAAAGAGGCCGTAGATTTACCTCAATTCCAATACTTAAAAAGGCTTACAAGAGCCAAAATTGCCTATTACTGGCATCAAATATTCAAATTCAATGGATCTATGTAAAAATAATACAATTCCCGCCGAATATCATCAATTTTACGTAAATCTGCCTCATACATCTGGCTATAATAAGCAACAGAATCAAACTAATGACAAAAGTGATTCCTCTGACGATGAGATTGGTCTCTACGCAATCAGAATGAAGATGACCAAACGGAAGTTATTTAGAAATTAAGTGAAATTTTATTAATAATCTATATTTTCTTTTAAATACAATGTTATTCAGTTCTAAATTCTATTTTACTTTATACTCACCCAATTATACGTACGCCCCTTAATTTATAAAAAAATTTTATCGAGCGAAAAGGGCGTATAAACAAAAACATACTATTACCTATTACTTTATTAATTAGATAACTTTTAAACTTATCAAAATGCATTTAAAAGTAATAATAAATTTACAACAAATAACCCTCTACAATATTTTTTAGATTTGTGAAACATTTGTTTCCTCTCCTGGAAACTAAACTTTTTGTTGATACGCCCTTCTAGCATGATGCCCTCGATTTGAAGTTATCGTGTCTTTTTTTATTTTGAGAATGCAGGTTATGTGGTACGTTCTTCGACAGGTCGTGCATTTTACCCCATTCTGGCTCATGTTTATATTTTTTACACAAGTAAAGCATATCCCACTCATTAATGTGGTATTCTTGAAACAATTATGGATGTTTTGACGTTCTTGCATTGCATGATCCATGAAACCTTTTTCACATGTCAGTGAAATATCTGAAATAATTTGAATTTTTTGCCTGGTGAACAATTATCAACATTATGTAAAGTCTTTCTTACAACAGCATTATTAGAAATATGACTTTCCTTTAACTCTGGAGGAGTTTCTTGGCGGTCAGGAATTTTATTCATCATACGACGTTCTGTGTTATTTTCACTTGCGGCTTCTGCATTTTTTGAAGAGGTGAACTCGTCTGATCTGTTTTCCTTTTCAACAAGTAATAAGTCAATACTTTGTTGTGTAGTACAATTTACTGCGTCGTCGTTGCTGTTTTCAGTAATTTGAACTTGGATTTGTTTAGAGCTAGCGGTGTTGTCTTTAGACTTTTTCATATTTACTATATTTCCTGGTATTTTTTACCTTTCTTTTCCAATTTATCATTCAATTTGTTTTGTTGCCCTTCTTGCTTTTTCTGTTGTTTTTGAATTCTCTCAGTTTTATGTTTTTGCTTCACAGATTCTTCTCGTTTCTTTTTTCTTCTTTCTCTGCTTCTGCTTTTTTTCTTGTAGATGAAGTATTTGTTTTTTTTTTCCTTTTCTTTCTGGAGTTTTTGGCCAAGTAAGAATCGAATTCATGTAATCGCTTGTTGATGTCGATGGTATCACATATAAAGATTTTGAAGGCTCACATTTTTCTGAGGTGCTAGCCAAACAATTAAAGAGTGGTATTTCGTCGGTAGTAAAATTATAGATTATAACGGGCATATTTTCTATGTCAAAGTAAGAATCGTTTTTGAAATCATCAGCTTCAATAGTATTTTGATTAGCCGAATTCTGTGTTTCTTCATTTCGATAAATTTCATAGTTTTAAATCTTCACCTTGAATAATACTTTGATCAGTCAAATAATGGGTATCCTGCTTTTCTAAATATGCTTCTTGAGTATGATGTACTTTATCGTATTCTTTGTTATTCAAATCTTCTGTTTCTATGTTTTGATTTTCTGAATATTCAGCATTGTGAGTGAAATGCATAAAATTTTTTTAATAAGACTAAATCTTCATTTTCGGTATGGTCAGCATTCATAGAGGCAAGTAGTTGATATTTTTGTTCACCAATGATTCCTCTAAAATCTTTTAAAGTAATGAATCCTTCTATATTTTCCCTACTAGTACCTATATTACTTGTTTTTTCCCCACGCATTTTCTGAAATTCCATGGACACAATCTGGTAGCTCTAAAGCCATTCTTTATTGTTTCAATTTTAAAAATTTTGTCGATTACATCCTTTAAAATAAGCGCAAAATTTTTTTTGTGGGAATTTGTTCGGGGTTTTTTCGTCGAAATTCGAGGTCCCCTGACTTCCAACCATTCTTCAATGGTTTAAAAGCAGTAACATCTGCTGGTTGCAAAATTCGGGTGGCATTGGGGCACACAGCAATTAATATTATTTCGAGTTCAGTACACGATTGACTAACTTGGTAGGTTAGATGAGTAGAATGACCATCGACGAATAGTATAATTGGAAATTTTGTACCACTTCGTCTTAAAATAAACGGTTTTAAAGATTAAAACTAACTTTTCCGCATCTGTGGCCCCGAATAATATTCTATCATAAAATTGTCACTTCGGGGGATGTATCGTGCTAACAAACCGAAATTTGTCCAAAAATAACCAAAAATGTTATATATCTGGATTTATAGGACCCGCTGTACTCGCTCTAGCCAGCTGAAAATAAATAGGGTACATCTGTGAAACACCTTGAACCATATTCAATCATAAAATTGGTCACTTGTATACACTCTGGAGGCTGTATCTTGCTAACAAACTGAAAATTCTCAAGAAATGACAAAAATTTGGTATAGAATCCGGTGTACTGACTTTAGTGAGCTGAATATCAATAGGATTCATCTTTAAGAGGGTCTGAATAATATCCAATCATAAAATTGGTCACTTGTATATACTCCGCAGGCTGTATCGTGCTAACAAACTTGAATTTCTCCAAAAATGAAAGAAATATTGTACTTAAAGTACAATAGCACCTGTTGTTCTGGCTCTGGTGAGCTCAAAATCAATAGGGTTAATTTGTGAAGTGTCCTGAATAATATTCAATCATAAAATTGGTGACTTGATGAACTCCGGATGCTGTATCGTGCTAATAAACTGAAATTTCCCAAAAAATGACTAAAATGTGGTACTTCTAGTACCATAGCACCCGTTGTGATGGCTCTGGTGAGCTAAAAATCAATAGGGTTTATCTATAGCATGTGTATACCAATATTCAATCATGAAATTTGTGACTTATTGCACTCCGGAGGCTGTATCGTACCAACAAGACAAGTAACGAAAAGTGGCCGACGACAACGACGACGACATACACACAGGATTTTTTTCCTTATAACCGTTTTTTTGGGTGGTTGTTGAAGGAAAACGTAAAAATAACTCAAAAAAATTTTTCCAATTTCCAACTTTTTTTGGGGTGAACCAATACTTTTCTCGCATATTAGATAGGTTGGGCGGAAAAGTGAAAGGATGCAAGACATTTCCGATACATTCATAAAATGACTCGTGTTTCATCCAACCATTATCACTAAGCCCAACATCCTATTCATCAAGCACTGAATTAGTTATGGCCGATGTTAGTCGTGATTGGGCATATATGATCATTGGAGGTGTAAGTAAACCAGAAGTTCCAAACGTAAACATGACTGTCAAATTCTTTTTGGGATGATGTTCGACCTCATAGACATTTTTAGTACCTTTTGGGGTTAGAACCTTCTTGTTTTTTGGGCACAACAGGAAGCACGTCTCATCACCATTAAACACGCGGTTCAGGTCTTCCAAAATATCAAACAATTTTTTTTTCTTTCAAATACGTTTCGACTTCTATAAACCATTTCCTTATGTCTGCTTTAGAAAGATTGGCACTAGCAGCCGTGATGGCCTCGGATGTTCTCAGCGAAACTTTAGGATGTCGTCGCAAAAACGCCCTGATCCAGCCACGACTTGGAAGATTTTCTGTGAAAGGTTTGTTCTTCCTCATCTGTTAGTACCGGTCTAGGACCAGGGATAACCTTATTCCCAAAGTTAACACCTCGCCTCAATTGAAGAAGTGCTCTCGGAACGTTATATATTAATGAAGCGTGTCTTTGCGACATTCCGTCCTCAATGACTTGCAATGCTTTGGCGATATCATCTTCATCATATTTTTTATTGTACTTTGTCCCCGTCTATACTTTAGGCATTTTTGCGAAAATATTCTGTAAAAGAAATCTTACATTGTCATGACCCTATTTTGTTTGACCTAGGTAGGTATCTAGGTAAAAATACAATTTGATATGAAAGATGGGATATACATTTATAAAGTGATTGGCCGCCTCAGCAATAATTATTGGCCACCTGGTCAACAACAACTGTAACCGCATGTTGAAATATATCATTTTTTACGTAAATATGCTAAGCCGAATGACGTTAGACTAAAACAAGCCCTAACCTAAAAAAATTAGAAATTCCTACATTATCAGTCAATGACTAGTACGAGTACAATTATGTGTACCACTTGTTGGCCAGCCAAAATAACCGGCAAAAACCTAACCAAACTTTCTGAAGTTAACAAATATTCATGAAGAATTATTATAAGTAACATAATAAATGTATATCTCATCGATTACTCACCAAAACAGCAATTTCATACAAAACTGACGAACACGAAAGCTTACCAGTATCCTTAGTTTTTACTTCTCAATGAGAACACTCTTAACACACTGTTGATGATTTGGCGCCAATTTACCAGGATAGCCTACCCGACAATAAAAATTTTACCAGTAGATGAACAAATGTCCCTAGCTGCAAATTTATTTCGTTTTGACAAAGCTACTACAAACGCGTCAACCAGTTTAAATTGAACATTAGTTCAACTAAATGAAGTTTTAAACAAATTATATTGTTTTATTTCATCGTTTAGAAACAACCACTTTAGTTCTTGAATCAATATATCTATGGGAATTTAGATTGTCCCAATAAATGCCAATGTTATCATTTGATATTTCACTTTGAATTGAGTAAAAGTTCTGCTAGTTACATTGTAACAATGAATGTTGCATTATATAAAATTGTATTGTTGCAATGTTACGGAAGTGGTGTATTGTTTTAGAAAGACTCTGATAAAGTGCGCATATAGTTGTAATTTTTGTTTTTAAAAATTCAACTTTCAAAAACGAAAACATTATTTGCTTTTCACTTCTCCCTTTGTTTTTAAGGTAATAACCGTAACGAATCATCAGCGGTGAAACTTTTGATCCAATTGAATTGACTGGTTATTTTTAGCGGCATATTCAAATCTTGAAAGAAAATATATCTATCAATGTGTGATCCAGTGGCATTATTTTGATAGAACAAATCCACATTATGCTAAGTATCTAACTTAATATCCCACTATCAGCATTGTAATAACAACCTGAGTATTGTTTCCGTGTATGGCCACATAAAAAGCATTGAATCATTGTTGAGGTTCACATCACGTACACAAAATACCCTCAACGTTCATTTGCGAATGTCTTATTGAAAAAAGCGGAAGAGTCTAATGAGAGTCCGATGATTTATGTCTTTTGTTCGCCAAGATTGGCACAAGCGTTTAATGGATGTTGAAAAATAGGTCTGATATTGATGGTTCTGTAACACTATATTTTAAAAACTATGTTGAAGAATATATGTTTTGATATTATGTTTGGAAAATTTGTTAATATATTTCGATAATTCATCGAATGACTAAAGGATAAATAGTTATTTTATATTCATCATCTAGTGGTAGACAATATCCACTAAAAGGATACGATAAGTTAAGATCTTACCTCATTATATTAGGGTTATTCATACTTGAAAGTATTCGCTAACAGACCTGACAATAATCACGACTTAAATCAGGCAAGAAACGCAGAAATTAACACCCACTATGCTACAAAATGTTAAAGACGAACTTATTACCAGGTTAAATAATTGTGAAGTAGTCAATAGAAAATAGTTTCACAATTTACTGTGATTTTCCTTGTTTTTGTTACAGTGTAGGTGTAAGTTATTCAGCCTCTATCATAATTGGGATGTATTCTGGATAAAACTTTAACAGTATTTATATTTGTCACTATTTCTATTATGAGAATTGCATATAAGCTATATTTGTAGCACTTTTAAATGGAACAACATATTTCATTTTACAGAAGCAAACTTTTTTATTGGGCTATTAACAATGAATTTTCATCAGTATAACAAAAATAGTGAAATAAGACAATTTCCCAATCCATTAAATCTCTGATTTAGTAGATATCATTAATCAAAAGACTGGTTGATAGGGAATTTTTTAACATCAAACTTTCTCATGGATATTTTCCATGTATTTGTGTGTTGCTAGTATTCCATTAAGTCCCACGCAGTAAGTATGCTGCACATTTAATGGAAAATTTTGGGTATTGATTTGATTTTTCATATTTGCCGCAGAATCATAGATTATTCAAGCTGTTAAGTCATTTTGATAATTTTATCTTATCATATGTTCGTTATAATATACTGATAATTATTATGGCTTCCACCATGTTCCTAAAATTAATTGTCTCTGTTTATCCTACTAAAATCTGCAATTGGCATTATTGGAATAGTTTATCGTTCGAATGAAGTTTTATTGGAATATTTGCTCGATATTAATGCGTCAGTTAATTATAATTTCCGAGTACGTAATTCATAGTTAGAACAAATTCGTCGCTATCTCTAATTCTTGAGAAATTGCAGGAAGTAAGCCATTGCAGGTCATTAACCGATGTAATTGAAAGGTTAACTGCATTTACTGAACTAAGAATTCACTTATTCGAACATTACCTCTAAAAATGTTTCGTTATAGAGGTGCTCGGAGCTTTTGAATGTCATTTGCATCGAACAGATTGCTGTTAGGCACGAAAACTTTGTAGTGTTTATTATTATAAGGGCATTGTAGAGATAGGAAGCAACTGTTTAATTGGATTTTAAGCTTTAACTGAAAATGTGTTTTGTTAAAATAATATTCACGTTAATCGGATCAGATTATTATAGCGAGAATACAGGAAGTAGTATAAGAAGTTTGAACTACTTAAATGTAACTAAAAATACTTCCTTCAAGTTTCCGCTCTTAGAAACGAAAAGAAAGAAGGTTTTTCTTGTTTTTGAAACCCTGTTTTTCAGTTATTTTTTAGAAATAGTTCAATGAAAAATCATAAATATTTGTAGGGTAAAAAATGATTGCATATCAGGTATTTCAATTGTGTTATGTGTATAATTTTCTACAAGTGAAAAAACAACAATCTAAAGGTGGTCATATACGAAATAGCACACTGGTGTAGTCCCTGCATCCGACTCTGTCTAAGCCGTGTATGAAAGTTAAAATTTTGGCAAATGCGCAGGGATTCCTTCGAACTGTTTACCATTATTTTTTGTGACTATTCTTATCTAGACATTTCCATTGAGGTGCATTGTTTTTGTGATCAGTATTATCTAGACAATTCCAGGGAGGCAATTGTTTTTGTCTGAGCCGCAATCTAGAATTATCCAGAAAAAAAGGGTACTTAATATATAAAGACTTCCGACAAGCGGGAGAAGTTAGTATATAATTTGGTCTCGTGATATAAACAATGAACTAGTAAATAGTGAAGTGTTTATATGAATTAGTGTATATAATATAAATTAGTGAATAAGTAAATTAAGTAAATAGACATACCGTGTGTATAAATTTATCCCGCTCGTCAGGATAAACTGCTTTAAATAAATAAGAAAAACATTACATTGGTGTCAGAAGTGGTATAATATAAATAAATAGCTACGTAAAAATGGCCAAGAGACTAAGTGACCTGAAAGTGAGTGAACTGAAATCGCGAGTTGGAAACGTGCGGTAAGAAAAGTGAGTTAGTAGAAAGACTTGAAGTGGCACTGGTAAGTGATGGAGTCGATCCAGAAACATTTTTAATCAATAACGAGACTGCCATCTTAATCTCGTCAATTTCTAACATGGACGAGAATATTTCTTCCATGGAAGAGAAGATTTCAACGATTGTGAAAAACGATATTTCTGTTATAAAGAACGATTTTTCTGATATGAAGAACGATATTTCTGCTAACATGGATAAACTTTCTACCGATATCTTATTAATAAAAAATGACATTGCCGCTGACGTGGAAAATAAAATTTAGTCTCTAAAATCGGATATTAAGAATAAGATGGTATCGATCGACGATAAAATCGAGAATAACATGTCAATGATGGAAAACCAGATGAACGAAAAAGTCAAGGAGTTAGAGAGATAGATTGTCGATTTAAGTACACAAAACACTCTAGCAGAAGAAGAGACCGAGCAAACTGTTTGGGAAACGACCCAAACAAAGGAAAAAATATAACATACTTTCTACCAAATAAAATTAAGTACGGAACTTTCTTACAATGCATTAACGTCAAACATATGCAACCAACCGTACAACATACAGTTGATCCTAGTGGGCTGATATGTCAAATCAATACATTTTATTATTTGATTCGTCAAACAAGGAAAATGGCAGCTGTCAGTTTTTCATCACTTCCGCCTTCTTCTTGATCTGAGACTCTCTCGTAGCGACACATCGTTTTTTTCTAGTGAGGTATAGAAATCAAGCAAGGCACAGCCCTTTTTTTTAATACCAGGCAGTGGGCCACATGATATTGTTTTGTCCACAGTGACATATTTATAGAACAATTTAAGTGTAAGTTCAAGGAGAACTAAAGTTATACTGGACTCAAGGATATTTTTTGCATAAACAGAGTAACTTTTTAAGGTACTTTACTTCAATCCAGACCTTTCATGTTCAAGAAAAGCGCACAGCCGCACATCTTCAGCTTTTAAGTACTCAATAAAAAGTACTGTAGAAGCAGTTATACATAAATTTGAGGAAGTTAAAGTGTTGCCAGAGAATCGGGTAATACCTGCAAACGGTGGAATAAGGTTCTTATTGTATGACGTCCATTTTGTATAACTGCAAGTGTTGAAATCTTTAGACAATTGGAAATTCAATAGCTGATCGGCCAAGTTGGGAGAGTGGTATAGTGCATCTGCCTTTAATTTTCATTACAAGTTAACCTCAAATTTGAACAATCAACATTAAAATAAAATACTTATGAATGAATAAGTCTTACACAACAAGTGTTTTACGTTTACATCTTTCAACGCAGTAATTGTTTAGTAAAATAAGTGAATTTAACCATAGTAATACAACTTCTATATGGATCATATAGAATGGCACTTTATTAGTTATAAGTTAACCTAGAAATTGTTCATTTATATTTACACTTGTTTTTGATTTGAATAAATTTAGTTTGTTCAGTTAGCTTATTCGTATTATTTACAAGTACTATAGTTTTAATACCTACAATTTAAATCCAATTACCTATGGAGCTCCCTAAATAGAGCTATTTCAGTTTTATTGAGCTAGTCCACTAGCCAGGTTTATTAGTTAAACCTACTAAAAATGGTATCAAGAGGAAAAGCGAGCCCCCTTTTGATCCACAAACAAAACCTTGCATACACCCTAAGTTACAAGAAATTGGCAGTTATGCGATTATGGTTCCGAGATGAGGAGTCAGCTAGTTATCCCGAGGTCGAGAGTAGCTGAGGTACTGAAGAAGTTACACGACAGACCATCGGAAGGTTATCTGGGAGTGAAGAAAATCCTTCAGCGAGTCCGTGAAAGGTTTTATTGGATGAACAGTTCCGACGATGTGAGGCCTTGTGTAAGAAATGTAGGACTCATGCTACGAAACAATATAATGTTGGAAGCCTTTTCGAAAGGATTGCTTTAGAAATCGTTGGGCCATTTCCAACGACAGAAAATGGCGGTAAATACATCCTGGTAGTAATGGATTATTTCACAAAGTGGATGGAAATTTATGCGATCCCGAATCAAGAGGCCACAACTGCCGCGGATGTACTGGTGAAAAAATTTATCGGCCGATATGGAGTGCCCTTTGGAAGTCCATAGCGATCAAGGAAGAAATTTCGAGAGCTAGGTATTCCAGGAAATTTGTGACAAGCTGAGAATGAAGAAGACCAGGACAACAGCGTTGCATCCACAATAGTTGGAATGGTCGAAAGAATGAACAGGGCCATTGGAATTGAGAAGATGGATGGACAATGTGCACGATGTGAACGAATCTTCAAGTTGCCAGTGACATAATGAAAAAACGGTATGATACGCAGGCCATGGAAGGCAGTTTCAAAGAAGGGGACAAAGTATGGTTACACAACCAGACAAGAAGGAAATGATTCTCTCGAAAATTATAGAAATCATGGAAAGGTCCATATGTAATCAAGAAGAGGATTAACGACGTCATCTATCGTATGAACAAGAACCCCAGTGGAAAGTTGAGAGTAGTTCACCAAAACCGACTAGCGCCATTCGAAGGAGACCATGACAAAAAAGAAGGGGTGAACCGTCTACAACAAGAGTCTGACCCAGCCTTCGAAGAGTTCATGGGCGCATACGGACGTACTAGGAAAGCTAGATACGGAGTCACTACAGACCAAAGACAAGATTCGATTACGCTCCCGGAAGAGTACTCACTGGCACATAACATCTCCGCCAGTAACAAACATGTACGAGGGTTGGCAACTGTCTTTCGAAAGAAGTTTGGACAATTAGATAAACTTGAAGATCAGATGCCAGCCCCTGGTAAGACACTGAGGCTCAAACACAATTCGCGGTACGTCTTTTACTTGGTAACTAGAAACGAATTTCCAGATCTATCCACTTACCGGGGTGTAGGAAACGCTACGAAGCCTTCCAGATCATGTGCTGGAATCCCACGTGGAACTAGCAATGCCCAGGATAGAGAGCAACCAGTTGAATTTGAGAGTCATCAGGAACATGTTAGAAGTCATCTTCCAAGATACCGGTGTCCACATATTAATTTGCAGCTATATCCCTCGTTATCGGTACTCGTTGAAGACGATGCTCTGTTATTTCCATACGACCGGAAAATGCAGACATGGGTCCATTCCCAGGAGAAATTTCCTTTTAAGGAGGGGGTAATGTTACGAAATAGCACACTGGTGTAGTCCCTGAATCCGACTCTGTCTAAGCCATGTATGGAAGTTTACCATTATTTTTAGTGACTATTCTTATCTAGACATTTCCAGTGAGGTCCATTGTTTTTGTGACCAGTCTTATCTAGACAATTCTAGGGAGGCGATTGTTTTTTGTGTGAGCTGCAATCTAGAATTATTCAGAAAAAAGGGCACTAAATATATAAGAGAGGCTACCTACCGATGGAGTTGGATTATAATGTGATCTTGTGAGATCTTGATTTTAATTTTTACTTTTTATGGAAAGCTTATTCACCCAATTACGTTTTTATATAAATGTACAAATGTACTGTATCTGTAATACGATGATAATTTTTTTTTATTGTGAAACACTGAACTAAACTCATCTTCAACCATTTTCGGTCTTATATGCTACGTGTAGTTTCTTCATAATATTTACAAAATTGTTCGAATAACCTATGTAAACATTTTATTGAATAAACTATTAGTATTATTAATAATATAATTATTATTAGAGATGAACAGTAAACAATTAAATATAAATTAAGTGGAGATACTCTATATAGTATATTTTCAGACTTCATCACCTGTGGCAGTGGCTGATGTATTAAAGAGAATTCTAAACGCTTTCAAAAGTGATCAATATTAACCTTCTCTTCGTGCGTATGCCATAACATTATCTTTCTATTCCCCTCGAGCTTACAACCATGTCAGAGAAACATTCAATAATGCCTTTCCGCATCCTTCAGCGGTCATTAGGTGGTATCAAATAATCAATGGAGGTCCAGGATATACTACGGAAACATTAACTGCTATTAAGGACAGAGTTGAACAAAATAAACTTGTAGGAAAAGCAACCTATGCCAATTCAGTAATGGATGAAATGTCCATACGTAAGAAGGTAGAATGGGTAGTAAATAGGTTTAGTTGATTTTGGTAGTGATGTTGAGTGTGACTCACTTCCAGAGGCAAAAGAAATCCTGGTATTTCTTATCACTAGTGTAAATGAATGTAGGTAGGTTATTTCTGCATACACGGTTTATCAAGATCTGATTTAGTGAAAAACAGTTTGACATTTTTGCATGAGTCAGAGGTTATACCTACGTCTCTCGCATTTGATGGTGCTGCCTCCAACATTGCCATGACCAAACAATAATGTGCTAATTTTATCATCGAGAGTAATGTTCAAGCTTAGTTTGAACATACTATTATTGAAGATAAAATTTTTATTTTTTTGGATACTTGTCATATGATGAAGTTAGTTCGTAACTGTTTGGAGTTTCTGAAATTCCAAAATCCAAAAATAATAAACCGATAAATTGGCAGTATCTCGACTAACTAGTCAATATACAAATTACTGAAGGTCTAACTGCTGCTCCAAAAATCAAAAGACGTCATATGTAATAGGCTAACGAGAAAATGAGGATGAAAATTGCAACCCAAACATTTAGCAATAGTGTGCATGATACTTTATTATTCTTGGACAAGGACTTGGATTTGAATAGTTTCACAGGAGGTAACTTTTGTTTCATTTTTGATGATGTTTCTGATATCCTTAATTCCATAAGTTAGTTTGCTAGTTTATAAGAGAGGATTTTTTTCTGAAACAGAAACCACATTCTTACAAAAATTCAATGAAATGTAAGATCATATTTTAAGTTTAACTTTGAGAGATGTACCAGTTATTACAAGTTCAAGAAAAACGGATTTCATAGGGTCTTTAATGTGAATGGTAATTTTCAAAGCTAACTATGAAACTTATGTAAAATCGAGAAAATTGAATTTTTATTAGGCTACAAATTTAGTCAGGACCGCCTGGAGACATTTTTCAGTTGTGTAAGAAGTATGCATGGCTTTATTAACAATCCTAGTTGTAGACAATTCCAATCTGCTCACAAGAAACTCCTTGTATCTAGAGAAGTTAGAGAAGCAGATACTAGAAATGCTATCACTCTCGAGAATACCTTGATTTCACATGGATCCAGTAGAAAGCTTACTATTAATAATGATAAAGAATATATTCGAGCATCTACTGAATACAAAAAACTTTGTGAGGATTTGGATAATCATGACTTTTTCTTTACAACAGATTGGTAAGTATCCTCATTTTTACAAGATATAATCACATATATTTCTGGTTGTGTGGTTAAATCTTTGAAAAATGCATAACTTGTGGTAATGTTTAGCTCATCTGGAAAGTGAGGAAACAACATCTTTATTAAAAAAAAGGAGAACTTTTGGCAACTTAATAAGAGCTTCTCCATTTGTAACCAGCTTATGTCTTCATAGGGAGCGCAATATTCGCAAAATAGGAGATCGTATATTTTCTTCAAAATATAAAAAATTTATAGAGATAATTATAAATGAAATCGTTTTAGACCTACCTGATGATAAAAAATTTCGTCCATTTGGAGAACATGTATATGATGGTGAACTTTTCGAAGGACATCAAATTTCCTTAACTAAGTTAATATTTTTTGAACGCTTAGGGAAACCCTAGGTATACAAAAATGTTTAACACAAGATTTTCTATACAAACGGTTATAAAATATTTATCGATCTTTTGATTAACTTTTATGCTATTAAATCGTAAACTCCAGGGTTAAACAGAAATTAAAGTGTGAGATTAAATCTTAGATTATATATCATTAGGGAAAGTGTGCCCAAAATGTACAGGGATAAATCGGTAGTGTGGGTAGTATGTGTAAACAATTATCTGTGGCGGCGTGAATTTTTAATATACGAAGTATCGATTACTCTTTAATTAAACTGTGAGATTTCAATAAATAGAAGATGAACGTGTTCTCAATTCAAGCAATGCGAATACAAAAATGTAGTTTCTTCGAACTTTAGAATGTGTTTCTTGTAAATGGGAAAATGCTATCTAATAATGGAAATATCAAACATTTTTGTCATTTGTGACATGTTACATTGCCCGATTTTCAGTGCAATATTCATTAATAAACACTATTCAGAGGAAAAATACTTATAATAATTTATTATATTGGCAGTAGTGTTATGTGTGCAGATATATACTATAGATGTTGATATAAAATGAGATGTGTCAGAACACTTCTCACTCAATTATTAATAGATTCACTCCTTTTTCTTGTTTCGTGGTACATTCTAATGGTAAAATATCTCGTCAATATTAACTTAGTTAAGGAAATTTGATGTCTTTCGAAAAGTTCACCATCATATACATGTTCTGCAAATGTACGAAAAATTTTATCAGCAGGTAGGTCTAAAACGGTTTCATTTATATTTTTTATATTTTGAAGAAAATATACGATCTCCTATTTTGCGAATACTGCACTCCCTATGAAGACATAAGCTGGTTACAAATGGAGAAGCTAGTTAAGATATTTTGTTCACGAAATATCTTTTTAAAAAGTTTAATTTGAATTTTAAAATACAACTTTATTGTTACAGAGTTACAAACAGAATATCTATAAAAATGTGAGAACAGTACCAAGTTAGTTTATAATTAAATGCTGACAACTAATAAATGAATATGATACATGATATGATATTATTATATAATATGCAAATTGTCTTCACATAACTCCTCCCTCCTTAAGATAGAACGACGCCGTCAAATGGGTTGTTTTGTTGGGGTTGGTGGTTAGCTTCTTTCTTCAGTTTTAAATATCTCCAGAGTATATAAGTTACGGCAGCTAGTATAAGGAGTGATAGAAGGCCGGGAATATTCCATACTGCGGGGTGTGTTTCTTGATTTTGTATTGTCTTCGTTAATTCAGCTTGGAGTTTCAAATCTTTAATGGATTGAAGATCGATTGCTTCTAATTTTATGGGTACTTCTGTGGATTTTTCTGCTTTCGTGAATTCCCATTCGAATTTTGGAAGTATTAATGGGTTTATTGCTGTTATTTCTTGGATATTACTAAATGTAGAATTTTCGGTTTCAATTTCACAACCTGCGGGGATTTTGAATAGAGTATTTTGTTTGACTAATAAAATGCGTCTCTTGTTACAGTTCGATTCAATCTTGATCGGCACACTTGAAGGTAAGGCTAGGATAAACTGGTCGTTAATTCTTTCAATCAGCGGGTGAGCCAAAATTGCTGAGCTTGCTCGACAGGTGGGTTTTTCAGCTTTTAAAATTGGGATGATGCAAGAGTCTGGACTGATATCTTCGTACCGAGTATCAAAAAGGATTTGTCGGGAATTATTATGGAGTTATGGTAGGGTAGGCTAATAAGAAGAAAAGTTTGGTAGTTATCAATTTTTAAGATAGGTAGATGTATGGCGAAAATAATATTAGTTTCATTAATTAGAGTTTGTATACCGGCTAATTCGTAATAGTGAAATGGATTTTTGAATTTAAGGATTTTATTTTCTCCGTAGAGATTTCCTAAATGGTCTACTAGTCTTAGTAGTTCGTTGATAGAGATTATTGAAGTATGTAAAACTCCTGAATGAGCAAACATAATGGCGTTTTCGAAATTATCTAGAAAATTAATGAGATTTTGGCAATTAAGAATGATTTGGTCTAAAGCGTTAGAATATATATATATATCGAAAGTTGGTTTTTATTTAGACTTAGAACAGTTTTGTTGTAGTGGTCGATAAGGTTGAGATTTAAGGATGTTTGGAGTTCTAATTGATGTTTGATAGAATTTTGATTTTGAAACAATTTTTCTATTTGTGAATTATATTTCATCTCGTCGTCATTGCCTAGAGTACCAAATAACGGTTCCTACTCCATTTATTAATCCGCGTTTTTGTCGTTTAGCACGAGTTAAGTTATTCAATTTTTCTGTAGTTGTTTTGAGTAAGTATTTAGCGTGGGAGAATAGATCGATTATCATATTCTTATTATTTCCTATGTTTGGTTTCAATTATATTAGCTGGTCCTAAGACAAGTGGCATAATTGGGGTATCTAATTCGTGGATTTCAATGTCAGAGGTTATTGGGTTTGGTATTAGGATTAGAAATAGGGTAAAGATAAGGTTTAACTTCGTTCTGACCATAATTCAGTAAAGAAATGATATATTTATTATTGGGTTTCTTAACAATAGATTTATGGATCTTCTTATTTTTATCTAAAAGTATTTTTGAACCTAAGTCGCGTTTTGCTTTAGATTTCACGTGTCGAGGTTTTATTTTATTCCGGTTGGCTTCACGATTTTTAATAAATATGGTGATTGTCTTCGAAATTTACTGGATCTTCGCAACTTTCGTTGCGTTTTGAAATTACTTTTTCTTTTTCTTTCAATGACCTTTCTGCTATTGATTGATACAGATTAGTAAGTCGTTGACGCCTATTTTCTAAAAATTCATTAATAATATTTTCTTCGGTGAGGTCGAATGGGTCGAGTGCTTTAGTATCACTAAAGATTATATCGAAACATGAAATAGTTCACAATTTAACCAAAAATAATCTAAAATCAAAGTTTAATAATGGATAAACAAAAGCAATTTGGAAATGTATGAAGAAAACCAAGTAGAAGAAGAATCAGTTGATGGCTTAGAAAGGAATCAAATGTAGGTATAGGAATGGAATTATAGATGAAATGAGATATAAACGAACATCGTCTTTATAGCAACTATTATAGTTAACTTAAAAAATCTTATATAATGTGGATTAGCATTTCGTGGTATGAATCCAGAAATAGAAAAGTTAATGTCGAGCGAATACGTGAAACTTTTAGAAGAACAAAAAACGAAAGAAATAAAATAATGTAACAGATACTGAAATGGCAAAATTTTAGTGGACAGTATAGAGAAAGATTCGTCACAGAGAAAAAGTTCCAGGCGAAGGAAAAATTTATAAAACCAAAAGGAAATGAGAAACTCCGAGTCATCTAACATTTTCATTATTCGTCGTTGAACTTCATTTTTGTGTATAAAAGAATAGCAGTGACATTTGGTATGGATGGGTATTTTGTCATATGTTTTTATTTCGTGTTTTATCTCGTTCGTAAAAGTTAGTTTGTCTTTGTCAACTATCTTTTTGAAATCGTAACAAAATTCAAGAATAGCATTTTTTCCTTCTGCATTCAAATTATCGGTTAAGTTTTGAATAATTTCGTCAGAATTTTGTGAATAATTATTCTGTAAAATATCCTCGGTATCATAAAAATTAAAATTTTGTTTTAATGTATTAGTAAGAGGTGTTACTTTCAGTCGGTCTTTTATTAAATTTCAACACGTTTATCACTGCGGTTTATTATTTCAGTTTTAGCAAAACCGTTTTCTGTGATTGTAATCGTTTCCGGGAAATAAAGGTTATCTACTTCTTGACTGGGTACTATGATTTCTTCGGTATAACAGCTGACTGATACTTTTACGGCAGTTATCTTGTGGGAATCGACAGGTATTTTGAAATTGTAAATCGGAATTTGAATAACATTATTTTTTAGGATATTATTTTCAAAATCAAAACATAATTCAAGATTTTTAATCACGTTTAAACCGATGAGGCCGTCAAAATAATTGTGAAACTTAAATCAAATATATGGTATTGTACAGGGTGATTTAAATTCAGGGAAAGCTGGAATTTCTGCTTTAAATTTTGCGTCTTCATCACCTGCTACTGTTGTAATTCTAGTTGTTTCATGAAAAATAGTATTAGGAAAGAATTTTTCTGCGATGGTAGGATCTAATATTGATTGCATACTACACGTATCTACTAGGAGTTTTATCGGAGTATTGTTGATTTTTATATACGGTAATTCAGAGCTACTACAATAAGAAAATATTTCGTTTACGTTAAATTGTCTTCCAGGCTCGTCTTCCAAAAATTTTGATTATTATTATTTACAGAGTCGTCATTATACGTGGCGGGATCTATGTAATCGGGATCAAAGTTATGAGTTAGAGTTTCGGCGTCGTAAGGATTTAACTGAAGGTCTGGGTAATTAATGTTCGAATCAAGTGGGTCTGTTTCGGTTTGAATTTGGTGCAATTCTTCCGAAATAAAGTTTCTGGGATTAGTGGATCTAAAATAGTTATTTGATTGATTAGGCTTAAAAGTGTTTCCCGAGTTTATTGACATTAGTTCTGGTCTATTTTCTGGAGCTTTACCAGTAGGTGCAAAAACATTTTTTGGTTGTTCGAAAACTTGTCTATTGGTTGGATAATTTCTAGTCATTTGTCGAGGTTGAATTGGAATTGGTTGACTAGGAAATTGGTTGTGGTTTTTGTAATTATTAATTTGGTTCGGATTATTTGAGTTTTGTATTTGATTTTGATTTCGGTAGTTAGAATTAGTTTGAGGTGTTTGTTGGAATTGATGTCTGGTCAATGGGTTTGGATTGCCAGTATAACTCGAATGATGGTTATAATTATTTGATACTCGTCTGTTATAATTTTCTGAGTTTATGTTAGTTTTCGAATTATTTTTAAATTTAAAATTATTTTGAGAGTAATTAAAATTGTCTTCTTCTATAATGAATGTAATAGCGGCTTCGATTGAAGCTGGATTCCTTATTCTAATTGTTTGTTGTAGCAAACCGGTTAAATTTCTAATAAGCGTTTTCAAAGGCATTTGGTCGTATTGTCCACGATATATTTCTTTAGTATTGACAGGCATTTCAGTTACTAAAAAACTATTAATTCTTTGAACCAGGTGGCTTTTTAACACTTGTAGTCTTCTAGCAAAATCTAATGTTGATTCGTTTTTAAAAGAATGGGCCATTAAGAGGTCCTGCTCCAAACATTCTAGAGATCTCTTATCGCCAAAACATTGTTCTAATGCATCTTTTAATAAATTCCAATTATCTAGCTCGGTTCTACAACCAACTAAAAGATTAGCTCTTCCTACTAATTTAGAACGAATTGCTCGTAAAATATAATTATTAATAACTACATTACCTACATTACTATATGTATCTATAAGAAATTGGCAATTCTCTATAAATTGTATGAGAGTTGAATTATTGCCGTCATAAGGTAAAATTAAATCTACTGTTAATTTCAACATTTGAATGTTAATTTGTTCATTATTATTAGCCATATTGTTTGGGTTAATATTACTACCACTAACGTTTTCTTCTAAATTTAATGAATTATTGAAACTTGAAATCAATTCTTCAATATTTGTATCAGAATCGTTCATTAATGAATTGACAACTATATATGTATATACTTTCTACTAATGTACTATAATTAAAAAGTAAAGTATATTTCCAACCAGGAAGTATTTTACCTATCTTAAAATTAGGAAGGTGTAATAGGAAAACTCGGTACTTACAGGTGTTTCTTGAAGTTCTCCCTACGTGATCCTGTTTGCCCCTGGATGGTGTAGGTTGTCGTCTAAAAGTTGAAACTCACGTTAAGTCTTTTCACAGAACCGGTCTCGATGCCGTGACTTCCCGTAAATACTGAACTACGACTATATCCTACTGACTGCGCCAGTTGAGATATTTTGTTCACGAAATATCTTTTTAAAAAGTTTAATTTGAATTTTAAAATACAACTTTATTGTTACAGAGTTACAAACAGAATGTCTATAAAAATGTGAGAACAGAACCAAGTTAGTTTATAATTAAATGCTGACAACTAATAAATGAATATGATACATGATATGATATTATTATATAATACGCAAATTGTCTTCACATAACTAGCTCTTATTAAGTTGCCAAAAGTTCTCCTTTTTTTAATAAAGATGTTGTTTCCTCACTTTCCAGATGAGCTAAACATTACCACAAGTTATGCATTTTTCAAAGATTTAAACACACAACCAGAAATATATGTGATTATATCTTGTAAAAATGAGGATGTTTACCAATCTGTTGTAGCGAAAAAGTCATGATTATCCAAATCCTCACAAAGTTTTTTGTATTCACTAGATGCTTGAATATATTCTTTGTCATTATTAATAGTAAGCTTTCTACTGGATACATGTAAAATCAAGGTATTCTCAAGAGTGATAGAACAAAAATACCAACATTAAAGAAATCAGGTATGTATAAACTCAAATGTTCACAATGTAATGCTGTCTATTTGGGTCAAACCCTTAGAAATTTTAAAATCCGATACAGTGAACACTTACGAGCATACAGATTAAAACAACCCGATAGATCACATTAAGCAAAACATCTACTTGACACCAACCATTCATTGACACCTTAAACAGAACTAGAAGTACTACATATTTGTGATAAGAAACAAGATCATGATTTCCTTGAAGAGTGGAAATTAGAAGATACTTAAGAAACCCACAATATGAAGTCGTCAATGAACAGATTAATCTAGGGAGTTCTCCACTATTACATTGTCTTCTTAAGTGATAATTGTAAAGATCAGCAGATATAGTTTTCCTCGTTTTCCATATCATTGCACAGTTATACTGATCTTAATTGGAAAAATGATATCCAGGATATCACCATAGGGCTAATAATATCTGAGGTTCAATATTTGTAATATCACATTTTCTTCTTTTTTCTATTAACATTTATTAAGTCAATCACAAGGTAGGTCACTTCTTGGTCTAGCCAAAAATAACTACTAATCATCAGGTAGGCATCAAATGAAATGTAACTTCTATCATTCTGACGATGATATTGAGTTATCGAAACAATTGTCAATTTTTTAGAATTTTCAACATTTTTAATTATTTTGTGGAATTAGCTAGAAACGAGTTTCATTTCAAACACTAACTTTATATAAATCAACTTTAATCAAATGCAATATCGAAAGAATTGATAAAACTCTATAATAAAATAGATCTTGCCCTTTTATGATCACTGCGTTTCAATTATAAACAGCAATTACTAACTGAGAGTTCACATTGAACATATCACTGTTATTTTTCAGAATTTTTATCATTGATAAAAGACTTTTAACAGGAGAAGAATTATTAGAGTCCCCGTATTTATTATGTACGCAAATGTGCTTATCTGAAAAATTATATCTACGTTGCTTTCCGTTTCACACGAAGAGATACTCTACTATTAGAGTATATACGTGATATGTAAATTTAGTTGTAGGGACACATTTTGTCGTTCAGCCTCACCATTATACCAAATAAGTGTAAGAGACTTTGGAGTTACGGCTGATGTAAAGGCTCTTACTTGAGAAACAATGTTGATCGGAGAAGAGTACCATTAAAGTAATTGGAAATTGTCGTTGATAAATATTAGATATTCTTTGGAGTTACAGACAACACGAGAAGAAGCTTTCTCTTTTCTTACAGCCAACATTTCTGTCCTGAATTTATTAATATTCCGGATTTTAATAACTTCCTGGATGTGCTCCGTTATTATTTTTGTGAAGAGAGGTAATAATTCGCGAGGGTAATAAAAACAACGAAAACAACGGTTGATATTACTT
Source organism: Galeruca laticollis (assembly GCA_963921935.1). Classification (NCBI taxonomy): domain Eukaryota; kingdom Metazoa; phylum Arthropoda; class Insecta; order Coleoptera; family Chrysomelidae; genus Galeruca; species Galeruca laticollis. The sequence continues at coordinate 85,854,440 of OY998178.1, read as the reverse complement.
TCATTTTCATTAATCCCTAACAAATTAGGCAGAAAAACTTCTCTAGTTTGCTGATGTTGTCATAAACACCCATGATTAAAAATTAGGAGATTTTAATATTCTTCTGCTGGTTGTCTTATATTCTCCCATATATTCTTCAATTGACTATATTGTCGTCGTTTATGTTTGGAATAATTTGCCAAGAAGTTTCTTATATCAACAAAAAATAATATCAACTTTACATAAATTTTATTATCAATTAAATTCAAGTTACTGAAATGTTAAAATAAATTGCATACAGCAAGTAACAAGACAACTATCTTCCATTAGGTGTAACTACGGCGGCTTATAAAAAACAACCGTCAAGAAACCGTTTCCAACTTTGTACATTTAGTTTACTTTTACTGCCTCAGAAATAAGATTCAGTGTCAAGGGTGTAACCTTAATATACTATATATACAGTAAGGAATAAGGAACAAGTTGAGAGCGAATGGGTTTATCCAAAATAATGTTACGACTCAAAATAAAGTTTCGTGATACAGGTTCTTGTTTCAGATTGATTAAATCCTTGAGTTGGAAGATTTGAATCGTTTCTGGTTTGTTATTATATTTATTATATTATATTTAATTTTTTTTAGAAAAACATTTTTTGAGAGAGTTTTATCGTCTACTGATGACAGAAAAGTAAGAGTAGACAAGCCAGATAAATTATATTCAAACTGGTTTAAGCAAAATATAAATTATTACACCTGCCTATGACAGTCACACTTAGAGTTTCTCTTTTGATATTGCGTTAATTCTAGCTGGTAGGAATAAAGTTACGATAGGGAATCCAATAGTCTGTCAAATCATATTCAATATGACGGTCGAGAGCAAACATAGTTCTTTCTATAGTACAGATAATCGTTATTTCATTATTTAAAGTGCCGGTAACATATCTCGCTGTGGGTTATGGGAATCGCTTGGGCAATACATTTTTAACAAGTAAAAACAAATTAGCAGGAAGACTTTGGATACGTTGGTTGTGTACAATGAAACGAGATGATGTCCAAATCGAAAATAATAAACCAGAAGATCTGCAATGAACATATTATCACTAGTAAGCACGTTTATGAATAATACATAGACTTTTTCAATATTTCATTATACCTTCATATTATGTGAATATCTATAACTGCCTTTGTGTAATGTCAATTTCTGCTGGCGTTCGAACCATACAATTCAAACAATTTCAAAGCGAAGCAGCGTATCACTACAGAAATATACAATATATTATTGTCAAAAATTTGTGAGGACTTTTTCTTTTATTATTATTCAATGATACTAATATGAAGTTGGATTGCCTTCTTGGTCAGTTGGTCTATTCATAAGCCAATAACGACTGTGAGATTTGAGAGATATAAATTGAAATCTCCATATTTTACCTAACTATTTGAAAAAATTTTATCATTTGTTTGAATGGAACGATCAACAATATTTCAATTATGTCACAACTGGTCTATAAAGCGTCGAAAGATTCCCAACATTCCGTCATATTCCAAAGTTTATTGTTTTTGTCCTTGTATTTGTCACTTCACACAAACTTTCTTGACATTGCCGCCTTATCTACACCAAGCCTTTGTCAATTTTAATTAACTTCCTTCAAGTTTAATAATAAACCGTTTTCTCTGCCAAAGAACAAGAGGGAGGCCTCTGCCACTCTTCCTAATTTAAAAGCTATAAGAGAAGCCAGTTTTATTTGATGAGTTGTATACAGGATGGATAGGCTAAAAGGTAATTTTGAATAAGGACATAGAATACCTCCATAAAATATGGCTTTCGAATAAGATACAGGGCGGTGAAGCTGGAATTTATTTTCTGATATCACTGCAGTTTATCCACTGCAGTTATTTCTTCTTGCCACATATCTTACTGTGGAACGTGTTTCGTCTTCATTCACTTTTAGTAGTGTGCATTTCAAACCCATTCAATTATTCCTCAAAAACATCCGCACATGTGCCTTCTATGTTTCAGTTTATTTCTCATATTATTTCAGTTGCTATAACGGTCAGAGATACTCGAATCGTTTTCTGAGCACGTTCTCTCGAGTTTGTAGTTTCTCTTTTTAGAATATTCTTTTCAGTAGGGTCTTTCTACGTGATCCCAACATCCTTTCTATCATTACTGTGAACAGTTTAAAAATAAAGTGGGTAACTTGTATCAAAGTTCGCGCCCAATGAGTATAGGAGAACAAAGAAGTGTTCGTATAAGACGTTGACCAGATTGTTATATTTTTAATGAATAAGGAAGGAACCGTAGTTTTACTAACACTAGGTTATTTTCCATAAATAATTCTTCTTAACATTCTCTCAATGAACTACAATCATAATTGTTGTTAAATGATTGAAGATTTGATATAAAATCAATTGTTGAATGAAAAATAGATATACAAACACTTCAAGTTAACTTTTTCTTTTAGGCTTTGAAAGTTTATGTTTCGAGGACATATTGAGTGAATTTGAATAACTCTTAAAAATCACAAAAACCGTATTGGATGGTATGACGAAATAGATCATATGTCGAAAAGAATAAAGAAAAGACACTTTAACTGGGCCTTCCAAACATTTGTTGAAATTATGGTGGCTGCGTTCGTGCGCATTCTTCAAATTTTGTATTGGTATGGAAAATGAAAACCTGTTGTACTCAGACCTATTTCTTTTATGTTTTCTATTATATATATATATATATATATATATATATATAACTTTTAAATATTATGGGGTACAGCCAAAATGTATGGGTGGTTAAGAAAATTCGATTTTCACTATACCAAGCTTTCGATAATTTTATTATTATCTTTTTCAAGGCTAAAATACAATTTTGTTAAACTAAAAAACAAGGTTTATGTTTTATATAAGTAAAACTTACTAGTAAATTGAATAAATTCTTGAAGGATATCAAAATTGATAACATTATTATGATTTCAGTTTCATATAATTAAAAAACACTGATATCAATTGCTGAGAACGTTGTCTGTAGTATCAAGGAATTAAAATTTTTTGAAATGATTGATCAGTTATAGTTTTTTTGACTTTTTTTTGATAACAGTGACAACTGACAAGGTTAAGGTTTAAGGTTAAATACCTTAACTTACACTAACTTTTTTATCTAGTGTGAAATTACATCTTGTCATTCATATATTAATGACAAATGTAAATATAAAGGTTAAAGGTTAAAGGTTGAATATCCTGATTAACACTAACATGTAGATTTAGTATAAATTTTCATTATATGATTTGAAATTCATTTAATTTCATTTAAATTTGAAAATTACCAATAAAAAATTTTTTTTATAATGACAAGTTAAATTTATTTGAAAAAATGGATATAAAAGAAATTGAAACTTTATAATAACTATGTTAGTTATCATAAAATCATGCATTTTATTCAATATTCATCATCTGATGTTATGTGTAGGAAATCCGTGTCATTGTTAAAGGTTGTTGGTTTATTTTGTAGGTAAATAAGTTGAGTATATATTGCACTGACATTGTTGATATCTGACCTCTTATTCATCGATGGTTGATTTAATTTTATGTTTACTAATTCTATGAATTCTCTTTTAGTTTTATTAGATTCTATACTCAAAATTTTAGTTTCTTTATAATTCATTCTATGTTTAGTTTCTAAAACATGTTCTGTGAGTGCACAAGTTTTTTTATTTAGATTGCAATCACTTTGATGTTGGGTTATACGTTGCTTTAGGGTACGTGAGGTCTGGCCAGTGTAAGTTAAGTTACAATGTATACATGGAATGTTATATATTACGTTAGTTTTCATTACTTTTTCATCTTTCTGTTTAACTTTTGAAAAAACGTCTCCTACCTTTAAAATATTCCTGTTAGCAATTTTAATGTTTTCATTTTTAAATATTATATTGATTTTGTCTGAAAGGTTCTTAACATAAGGTAATGACCCATATTTAGTATTCACTGTTTCATTATTATCCAAGGGTACATTTTCGTTGCTTGTATGTGTATAATTGAGGTTTGTATCAATAGTTGTATTAAAAATCAATTTTTTTAATAAGGTTCTAGGATAACTATTGTTAATGAAAATATCGAAAAGAACTTTTAAATTTTTGTTCAAAAGGGTGGGATGACAAATTCGTGCTATTCTATTTTTCATGGATAGAACTAGATTTATTTTTATTTTTTCGGAATGGTAAGAGTTTGTAATTCAAGTATCTTCCTGAATTTGTGGGTTTCCTATACCAATCTAATATAACTATATTTTTTGGATTACGTATCAATAAACTGTCTAGGAAAGGTATACTATTGTTGGTTTCTGTTTCAATTGTAAATTGTATGTTGGTATTATGGCTATTAAAAACTTGTAGAATCGTGTCTATACCATTACTAGGAATTGCACAAATTAAATCATCAACATATTTTTTTTAAAAAGGGATTTCAAATGGTAATTTTGGAATACAACTATTAAGTAAGTCATCCATTACATATTGTGCATATATTGGTGAGACAGAGCTTCCCATTGGTGTTCCAAAAATTTGTTTATATAATTTGTCGTTATATGCAAAAAAGGTACCCTTTTCAATAAGATCAACGAATTCAATAAAATTGTTATAAGATAGTTTACAATGTATACTTATATTTGGCCAGTGTTTTTTTATACAAGTTTTTAATAGCCATAATACCAACATACAATTTACAATTGAAACAGAAACCAACAATAGTATACCTTTCCTAGACAGTTTATTGATACGTAATCCAAAAAATATAGTTATATTAGATTGGTATAGGAAACCCACAAATTCAGGAAGATACTTGAATTACAACTCTTACCATTCCGAAAAAATAAAAATAAATCTAGTTCTATCCATGAAAAATAGAATAGCACGAATTTGTCATCCCACCCTTTTGAACAAAAATTTAAAAGTTCTTTTCGATATTTTCATTAACAATAGTTATCCTAGAACCTTATCAAAAAAATTGATTTTTAATACAACTATTGATACAAACCTCAATTATATACATACAAGCAACGAAAATGTACCCTTGGATAATAATGAAACAGTGAATACTAAATATGGGCCATTACCTTATGTTAAGAACCTTTCAGACAAAATCAATATAATATTTAAAAATGAAAACATTAAAATTGCTAACAGGAATATTTTAAAGGTAGGAGACGTTTTTTCAAAAGTTAAACAGAAAGATGAAAAAGTAATGAAAACTAACGTAATATATAACATTCCATGTATACATTGTAACTTAACTTACACTGGCCAGACCTCACGTACCCTAAAGCAACGTATAACCCAACATCAAAGTGATTGCAATCTAAATAAAAAAACTTGTGCACTCACAGAACATGTTTTAGAAACTAAACATAGAATGAATTATAAAGAAACTAAAATTTTGAGTATAGAATCTAATAAAACTAAAAGAGAATTCATAGAATTAGTAAACATAAAATTAAATCAACCATCGATGAATAAGAGGTCAGATATCAACAATGTCAGTGCAATATATACTCAACTTATTTACCTACAAAATAAACCAACAACCTTTAACAATGACACGGATTTCCTACACATAACATCAGATGATGAATATTAAATAAAATGCATGATTTTATGATAACTAACATAGTTATTATAAAGTTTCAATTTCTTTCATATCCATTTTTTCAAATAAATTTAACTTGTCATTATAAAAAAAATTTTTTATTGGTAATTTTCAAATTTAAATGAAATTAAATGAATTTCAAATCATATAATGAAAATTTATACTAAATCTACATGTTAGTGTTAATCAGGATATTCAACCTTTAACCTTTAACCTTTATATTTACATTTGTCATTAATATATGAATGACAAGATGTAATTTCACACTAGATAAAAAAGTTAGTGTAAGTTAAGGTATTTAACCTTAAACCTTAACCTTGTCAGTTGTCACTGTTATCAAAAAAAAGTCAAAAAAACTATGACTGATCAATCATTTCAAAAAATTTTAATTCCTTGATACTACAGACAACGTTCTCAGCAATTGATATCAGTGTTTTTTAATTATATGAAACTGAAATCATAATAATGTTATCAATTTTAATATCCTTCAAGAATTTATTCAATTTACTAGTAAGTTTTACTTATATAAAACATAAACCTTGTTTTTTAGTTTAACAAAATTGTATTTTAGCCTTGAAAAAGATAATAATAAAATTATCGAAAGCTTGGTATAGTGAAAATCGAATTTTCTTAACCACCCATACATTTTGGCTGTACCCCATAATATTTAAAAGTTAGTTTTTCAACTATTCAGCCGTGACTACCCTTCTACTTTATTATATTTATATATATATATATATATATATATATATATATATATATATATATATATAATAATTCTTAATTTTCTTTGACCATTCAAAATATTTTTGATTTCTTGTTCTTGGGTTTAGGTCATAAATAAATAAAAAGCTTTATATCGTCTACATACTTTGACGTTTCGCTCCTTGTTGGGAGCTTTCTCAAAAAGATGTTTCTGTCTTATTTGGACATAATAAAATATTTACAATTAATCGATATACATACAATTTTGGAACGTGTACAAAAAGGACAGTGAACATATAAAAACATATAAAAACAAGTTTGTTGATAAAATAATAATAAAGGTGTTTACCTCAGAAATAAATTCACGACATACGAGTGAAATCCAAAGTGTATAGCATTTTTATTTTGTTATTGGATGTATATATTTTGGTTACTAAATTCATTACACAATTAAATTATGATAAATTTGACTCAGATTTTTTATGTCTTGTTTATCGTTCAATGAATTCTTTTCTTTTTTTATATGTACCATTTCTTTGATTACTAATTTATGGTAATTAGAATCCTGGGTTAGTATTTTTGTACTATTGAAGTCAAATTCATGGTGTTCCCTGGTTTCGTGTTTATGTAGAGCGGTGGACGCATTTTTTGTGTACTTGTGACCATTTAAGCGATTTTCTAAAGTTTGTGTTGTCATACCAACATATTTCTTCGGGCAGTTTAAACATGGTATAGAATACACTACATTAGATTTTTTTTTGGTTTTAATTGGGCTTTTCAGTTTAGTGAACAATGGCGATAGGGTATTTTGAGTTCTGTGACATACGTTAATGTTGTGTTTTGATAAAACGTATTTCAGTTTTTCTGACAGTTGGTTTGTGTATGGAATTGATATGTATCTGTTATTATTTATTTGAGTTTGTTTTTGATTATTTTTATATGTTTTTATATGTTCACTGTCCTTTTTGTACACGTTCCAAAATTGTATGTATATCGATTAATTGTAAATATTTTATTATGTCCAAATAAGACAGAAACATCTTTTTGAGAAAGCTCCCAACAAGGAGCGAAACGTCAAAGTATGTAGACGATATAAAGCTTTTTATTTATTTATGACCTAAACCCAAGAACAAGAAATCAAAATATATATATATATATATATATATATATATATATATATATATTCTAATAAATGGGTAGTTCCTTTTTTTCCTTCTCTGGTGAAGCAGTGATTACCCCAGCCGATGTTGCTGACTATCCCACCGCTGTCACCAGTGTAATACTTCTCAGTTGGGTCCTGTTCGTATTTGTTTTTTTATGATGACCACCGACCGGGTATTATCCTGGTAAATGTAATCGAGTCGGAATTATCCTTATCCAACACCAGTGTAATGGGATCGGTAATCCTTCGGGTTGCCTTTTTCTCTGTTGGTAGTGACCGGAAGGCCCTACTGTACACTCCTATCCAAAGAACAAAATCGTTGCAGCGTGCTGTCATCAGTGCCTCACGACACAAAATGTAGAACCAGGAATCTCCCTGCGGGATTATCTCAAGGGAGGGGTTGTTCCTGGCTCGAGCGATCAAGGTCGTCGTGGGGCCCCTTGAGCTTATACAGTGTGCCAAGCCCGAGTTCGTAGTGCAGGTCGAGTGGGTCCGTCCTATTTGGCTGGTACGGGGGTGGTGAGGGGTTGAGGTTAAAGAAATAAACTGAAAGGTTAAATATGTACAAGCATATATTTAAAAAAAAATTATTAAAACCATATACGAAAGTTTTGGCAATCGAATAAATATATACGCGGCTTTCTCCTGATTTTTGGATAGCCTACGTGATATAAAAAAAATAAAAATAAAATAACAAAGTAACAAGCGGAATGTCTTTTTGGTACTTAACCTGAATAAGTATGGTACCCTATACACCTTTAGCGATAATTATGTTGGATATCCTCCACAAAAATTAAGGCATTGCCAAAATTTCTGGGATTGGAAAGAAATAATTACGAATCTCGTGAAATTTAGTCAACTGGTACAATATATAAAAAAAAGAAAATCTATATCCCCTATTTTTAATTCTAATTACGTTTCTCGAAGAGAGAGGAAAAAAATACAGAATACAATCTATATCAATAAAATTCAGAAGATTAATTATGATGTCTCCGGTATCTGGATGTTCGGTAATATGACTGAAAAGTTATCAGTTGAAACTTTAAGATAGGTCTAAATATGATCCTTTGTACAATATAATTATCTGTGCGCTATTTCAAGTAATCATATATATAGGCAGATGGTCCCTGAACATAAGATAAATACCTATAACTGTTTAGATTCTACCAGTAGATGAGGGGCGCCGATGTAAATGACACACTAGATATGACCGAAAAATAACTGTGGGGTCCCTTACCTTTTTTTGGGACACCCGGTTAAGTCAAAGAAAATATAATACAACCGATCAATACAAAATATAATAAATTAATTGTACGTTAAAAACTTACGTTTTCGAATATCACTAGTCACAAACTGCACACTAATACTGTTGTGGGTGAAGGGACCGTCAGTACTTAGACTGGCCTCTTCGGGGAGTGATACTTTCTCTCTGCCTTTGATTCAAATTTTTTCGTTATTTATTCTAAATTTTACCTTGTGTGAAGGTTAGTTTCCTATATCATTATTTTTTAATTCGTAACGTACATGGTAAACAAAGCATGACATTATCGTCATCTGAAATGTTTTGTTAACCTTGCAATAACACATTTTTGTTTGTATTAACTGCGTTCGTTGATGTCAACAGTTATCAGTTATTTCAGATTAAGAAAAAAATTGTCTATATAGGGCGTTCTTAAGATTTTCTATGTCATATCTCGTGTTTATTACATCACTTCCCCTCTTGTAAAAGTGTTGTGACGTTTCAGGTCCAACACCTTTTTTATATCTTAACTAATATATTAACATTGTTTGTTTTGCGAGTACAGTAACCTGAACTTTATATTGCTTATAATTTGTTTTTACGTACCACGCACTTGACCTCACTCACGTTTCGATTTAACTGTTTTGACCCTGACCTAGGTCACGATTATTTACACTCCCGACACTGCTGCTTTGTAGATCGTTCATGGAGTGATTTCTCTCTGTCCAGTGTGGCGATCTGGGGTGGCTCGTCTCTTGATGCTGTATCTGCTCCGTTTCTACCGCCTCTTCGTCTTGTTTCTGGGTTCTGCTGTGGGAGTGTATTACCCATGTCGTAAGGGAATCCCATATGCTGCATACCATTGCGATACCACATCCTACTGTCTGCTGGATGCGGATTGCATTTAATATCGTGTCTACCATGTATTTTAGTAGTTGATATGTGCAGTATATACCAATTATACCGCTTATTATTGAACCTATCTCCGTGAACCATTCCCTAGTGTGTTTTAGGGTGGATTCGGCTAGGTTTTTAATTTCTTTTGCATCGAAAATATCTGACACTGTGTAACCTTGGCTGTTGGCGTTCAGTACGGCTGCTCTGCGGGTGATTATGTTTTCGACCGCTTTTCTTTCCGTTCCGAATGTGAGGGTTCTTTGCGCTGCATCAATTCCTTCTGGTGTGTATAGACCCTTTGCTCCCAATTGCTGGATGGGACAAAGTGGAGGTCCATTTCTTCGTCTGGTTTGAGTATCTTAGGTTCGTTTCCTATTGTGGGGTGCGGGTTTAAGCCTAACCATTGGTCTTCTATGTAGTATAGTGGTGGTATCATGTTGTTACAGTCTATTTCTTCTGCGTGGTTTTGGATTATTCTGGTTAGTGGGGCCATGAATTTCGATCCGTTGTTAACTTCGATTAGTAAAACGTTGTAGCATTTTTCGGTCCTTCTTAGGTTAACTGTGGCTGGTGTATACTTCATTATGTATAGTACTTCGCCTATATCTCTGCCTATATGACCAGGTTCGTTCTCCATTAATTGACTAACTGCGTTTGGTAGTGTGTGAGCCATTATTAGTCTGTTTTTTAGTACGTCTCTCTTTATTATGCATATTCTATGTATTGTGTCTGTATATTGCATGCTTACGTCACGTTTGAATGCTTGCTCTATATACAAAAGTTTGCTATTTACGTAGTTCATGAGATCGACGTTTTGGGGTAGAATTGGCATTGTCGGTTGAAGGTTTTGGTTGTCTTCAAGGGCAATGACAATTCTTAGGTGCTCTGCTTGCCAAACTTCGATACCGCATAGTAGGTTTCTCTTCTGTAGTGTTAAGGCGAAAACTTTGTCTTTTTCTTCCATGACTATCAGTTTCTCTTGTGTTTGTTTGTTTGTGATTATATTTCCCAAGCCTTTGTATAGCTGGCTCAGGTGATCTTCACATGTGGTTGGCTCGTAACTGGTCCAGGTTGCTTCGCCCGTGGTCGTTTCGAAACAATACCAATTTGTGAATTTGCATGTTATGCCTTCTTTTAGATGGATTTCGTTTGTGTCTGGCTAGATAATCTCTTGTTGTTATTTTGACTGTGGCTATTATTACCACGTCGTTCCAACTTCTTCCATTCTCTTGGTAGGAGGTCCCCTTGCAAGTTCCGGTGTTATCTAAAGTCCCGTCTATTTTGATTGATGCTGTTGTTGTACCATTCATGATTATATTATCGATTGTCTGTTGGTACAGTTGTATTGTTTTGTATCTATGCATGGCTCTGCATTCTTCTGTTCCCAATTTATGTATGTAGGTAGACAGCCCTTCGTTGACTACGGATGTGTGGCTATGCATCCCGCAGTAAAACATGAGTCTGGTTACTTCGACTAGGCATGACCATACTTTTTGTAGTTTGATTTCGTTGCGTTGAATCACTTGAATATACCTGCTTTCACTCGCGTACGTCATCTCGGGTTCCGGGCACTTTTGTACGTCTTTTAGGGAGATCACTAATGTTTGTATTGGGGTTCGAACAGTCGTAGGCAATTAACGTAATTGCTGTTTGAAGCCCGCACATAACGAGTGTTACCCAGGTCAGGAGAGCGCTGTGTCGTTCCATGGTCGTGCACTTACAGTTCTCTACAATTATCAATAATCACATTCGTTAACACTCATTGTTTACATATTTATAAAGCATAATGATTATTTATTACAGTTATGATGTTTTACCTTCCCCCGTTAACGCTACATTTGCGTTGCTGCTCTTTATTTATTTTTCTCAATTGAGCGAACTGTACAATCATTTAGGACTGTCAATTGAGTTCCTTGTGTAAGACTATTGTCTGGTTTTATATTTCGAGTTGGTGACTAAAATGTAACTTATTCGTTCACCTTGTATTTAACGAAATGGAATCTAAAAATACCTTGGACTTATTTTGCATCGTCTGACAATGGTTGTTTCCTTTTTTGACCTTGCTTTATATAATGTCAGTGTTTTGTGTGTAATTAAAAAGAAATTTCATTGTTTTATTCTCATTAAGTAAACAATATACTTATTGTAGCCATTATGGAATATGACTGAATTTGTGTTTTTTAATCTGATTTACCTATTTTATACCTTAGAACTTATTGTTATTTGGTGTATGTGTATTAATTTATCGTAGGGTTTATTTACTCTTAAAAACAAAATTCCACTCTAGTGTGACCTCGGTGTGTGTGAACCAACTGAGTGATTAAGCGGATCTGTTTGTTGTATGTTTATGGGATATTTTCGCCTGATTTTGTATGATATATGGTAGTGTTTGGTTAGTTTCGTCTTGTTTCTGTATAATTGTGAAGCTTGTGCCCATGTCATATTAATGTAGCTGGGTGCGCTCGGAATCCGATTTCTTATCCTGGCTGATCTTCGAATTTCCGGTGGGGGTCTTAGTGAGACTGGGAGCCTTCTGCTCGGTTTATCTTTCTGTTGTTTTGTTTGGGTTAGTGTCTTTTCCCTGGGTGGTTGTGTTATTTTCTCCGTTGACCATAGTGGTAATGCTGCTAACTTCCCTGTGTTTATGTCGTCGGTGGTCTCTTCTTGTGGTTCTTCCTGTTCGTATGCTGTGTTTTCCTTATTCTGAGTCGTTGTCGTCTCTATAATCTCGTGTTGATCATCGTTCAGTTTTCCATAGTATGTTTTTAATCTATTAATGTGGACAACTTGTACTTTTTTCCTTTGTTTGACGCGATTTGGTAGGTGACTGGTCCTACTTTGTTTTTTATTTCGAATGGTCCTGTCCATCGGTTTTGCAGTTTTTTGGATATTCCTGGTGTGTTACTTATGTCCAGTAGGTAAACTAGGTCTCCTGGTTTAAACTCTCTTAGGGTGGTTTTTTCATTGTATCTGTTTATCCTTTCGTCTTTTGCCTTTTCTGTGTTCTCTAGTACTCTTGTGTATATTTGGTTAAGTCTCGTCTCTAGCTCTGACACGTAGTTATCGGCTAAGCTGTATTTCAGTCTTCTTGGCTTAATAAAATTGTCGAACGGTAGTGCTTGATCTTTCCCATGTCGTAGGAAATACCCCCCCCCCCCCGATATGCCACTAGTACATATGGTATCCAATTATCCCAATCTCGTTGATTTGGGGCTATGTAATGTGCTAACATATCTTTCAGTACTCTGTGTAGTCTTTCTATTTGCCTATTGGTTGTTGGTGCGTAGCTCTCTGTGTGTATTCTTTTTATGTTTAGTAGTTTGCATGTATCTCTCATTAGTTCTAACATGAAGTTTGTTCCTCTATCTGTTAACAATTTCTGGGGTGTTCCGTGCCTGCATATTATTTGTTCTACAAAAGCTCTTGCTACTGTATCTGCTTTCTGATCCGGTATCGGAATTGCTTCGCAGTATTTAGTGAAATGATCTTGAAATGTTAGCAGGTACTTGTTTCCTTTGTTTGACGTGGGTTGAGGGCCTACTATGTCCATTGACGTTATTTCCCAAGGTTCTGTGACCTTTGTGAATCTTTGTAGTGGTGCTTTTCTAAAGTGTGGTGAGGTTTTTCGTCTGTTGCATGCGTCGCAGCGTTTACAGTAGTTTATTTTATCCGTTCTCATCGTTGGCCAGGAGGGAGCTACGTCTTTCTATTGCCAATAACGTCTTTTGTTGTCCTTGGTGACAATATATGGGTGAGTCGTGAAAGGCTTCTATAACTTTGGTGATATATTTCCTAGGTATTACTAGTTGGTCCCTGTTGTCTTCTTCATATTGTCTGTATAGGAGACCTTCTTTGTCGATGTAATATTTTTGCTTTGTTTCATCCTCTTTGTTTAATTGTTGTACTGTGCTGTTGCAGAAATCGTCGCGTTTTTGTTCTTTCTTCAGTAATTCTTTGTCCCAGAGCAGTTCCCATTCTTCTTCTGCCTCGATTATTTGGATTTTTCCTGTGTCTTTGGTTGGGATCGGTTTCAGTATGCTTACTTTGGTGGTTGACCCGTAAAATGGGAATTGTATCATCTTTGTGATTTCGTCCCAGCTTAGTCCTGGAATTTGTTCTTGACTGGTTATGAAGGTTATGCCTCTTTCCGCGTTCTCTTCGCATTGTTTTTTTAATTTTTGGATAATATTCCACATTATTTCGTATGATGTTTCTTCTTTGACTGATGTTCTATTTAATGCTACGTAGCATTTCGTGTCTAATGTGTCCCATTCTTTGACCGATTCTATTTGTTCTTCTGAGACGTCCGGTAGAGTGTATATCTTTTCTATCATCTTTATCAGTGGTTCCTGATTGGGTCTGTTCTTTGCCGTTAGGAGAGCTATTGATTCTTCGTCTTGGAGGGAATCTAGGTCTCCTTCTTTCCTGCTTATCTTGTCCTTCCCGGGTAGGTCGTTTTCTGCAATATATTGTAAGTAGTCTTCATATGTGGTTTCTATGTAGTTGCATGTTTTGTTGTACATTCTGCTCAGTGCATCCGCGTTTCCGTGTCTTCTTCCCATTCTGTGTATTACTTTGAAGTCGTATTCGGCCAGTGTTAAGGCCCATCGTGTTAGCCTAGAGTTTGGGTCTTTTAAGGTCACTACCCATTTTAGTGCTCTATGGTCTGTTATTATGGTGAATTTTGTTTCCGTAAATGTAGCATCTGAAGGTTTTAATCCCAAAAATAAGGCCTAGCAATTCTTTTTCTGTAGTTGAGTAGTTGGTTTCTGCTTTGTTTAGTGTTCTGCTCGCATATGCCTATGGTCTTTCTCTGCCATCCCTTACTTGACTCAATATTGCTCCTACGCCTATGTTTGATGCGTCTGTTGACACTAGGAAGGGTTTGGTGAAATCAGGGAATATTAGTACTTTATCTGAGGTAAGTAAGTTTTTAATTGGTTCATTGCTGTTATTACGTCTTCCGAGACTTTAAACGGTGTATCCTTTTTTGTTAGGTTTACTAGTGGTGCTGCTATTTCTGTTATATTTGGTATGAAGCGTCTGTACCAGTTTACTAAACCTAGAAATCCTCTTACTCCTTTTACATTCTTTGGTAGGGGGTATTTGTGCACCGCCTCCAGCTTTTGTGGGTCTGGAGCTATTCCCTCTTGTGAGATAATGTGTCCCAGATATTTTACTTTTTCTAGCATGAATTTACATTTTTTCGGTTTTATTTTAATGTTGGCTTCTGAAAGTCTTTCGAACACCTCCTCTACCTTCTCTAAATGATCCCTACTTCCCGTGTAATTAAATATGATGATATCATCTAGATATACCATACATTTTATTCCTGTTAACCCTCTTAAGGTGGTATTCATGAATCTCTGGAACGTTGATGGTGCGTTTACTAATCCGTACGGCATTTTGGTGTATTCGTAGTGTCCTTGGTATGTGCTGAATCCTGTTAACGGGATGTCTTCTTCTTTCATGTCTACTTGGTGGTATGCTTCAGCTACGTCGATTACTGAAAATAACGTTTCGCCTTTCGCTTTGTATCCTTGAAGTAGGTCTGATACGTTAGGTAGTGGGTAGTATTATTTCTTGGTTACCGCGTTCAGTGCTCTGTAGTCTATACACATTCTTACTTTTTCTTCTCCTTCCGGGGTCTGCTTTACTACCAAGACTACCGGTGCTGACCATGGGCTGGAAGATGTTCTGATTACCTTGGATGCTAGTAGCCTATCGATTTCTTTTTGCAGTGTCTCTCGTTGATGGTAAGGTATCCTATATGGAGCCTTGCATATTGGTTGAGAGCCTGGTTCCAGAGTTATGTGGTGTTTGACTTTTGTGGTGCTAGTCAGAGTTTTGTCGTCATCCGTAAATAGATGGTGGTACTTTTGTATTAGCTTGACTAGTTCTTCTTTGCTTTGTGTGTCAATGTGGTTTAATTCGAAGTTATTTCGGATCCAGTCGTCTGTTTTAATGTCGAATTTTCCGATTGTGCCCTGTATATTAGTGTATAGTCGTTTCTCGTTTGAGCATTCGTAGGCTTTCTCTTTCTTAGTGCCTTTTGTGAGATTCATTTCCTGCGCCGATGTGTTGATTATTCTTACGGGAACTTGTCTTTGGTTTTTTGATATGCTGTTTGCCAATGTGATTGTGTGTTGTCCATTTTCTTGGGTTTCGCATACGACTGTATTTCCTTTTATATTATGTTTCAGGGTCCCAATTGTGTGAACCTAAGTTAGCGCTGGTATGGTTTAACTATCCTCTGTGTATATATCTGTGCAGGTCCTTGTGCATTCTGTTTCTTCTCTGCTATTCCTGATATCTTCGGTTGTTTCCTTTCTTCCGTTTTCCTCCTTATGTTCTGTGTCTGTGCGCCCTTTTCCGTCGATTATGGGTTTTTGGTTTGTGTATGTAGTTTCTTTTTCTCTTGTTTTATCCCTGCCTGTAGTTTCCTTTATTTTTCCTACCGAACTATTTATGTCTACTCCTGGTTGTATTGTCTCTTGTCTGTACATTGATTCCACTGTTTTTAGCCATTTCTGCCACGTTTCCTTCTCCCTAGGGTTCTCTTGTTGCCTTGTGGCCGTTATTTTTCCGTATGTTTCTGTCCGTACTTGTCTACAATTATTCAGCAAGTCTCTGATTTGTCTTGGGTTCATTAGCGGTATTTTCGTTCCCCATATTTCCAATGTTGGTTTTCCTCTGTATGAGATTGTTGCCTCCTGTTCTTCTAGAAAAACTCTTCCTAATAATACTGCTGTGTCTCCCATTATACCGTCCTCGGCTGCGATTACTTCGGTGTAGATATTATAGTCTATTTCTGTTGTCGCTATGGCTATTTGTGTCGAACCGTATAGGTGGATTGGGTGTCCTGTTATGCCTTTTAAGGTTAATTGATCCGTGATCCGTGTGTCTAATTCGTTGTCTGCTACTATTGATTTGCTTATTATCGAGTATGCTCCGCCTGTGTCTATTATACAAGGTTCGGTTTTACCGTTTATTCTTAAGAGTACTATATACGGGGGTTCTTCGCTTTTACTCATCGTCGGTCCGTTATGATGCATTGTTTTTATCTGGTTTTTCTTGTCTTCTTCTTTGTTTCCCTTTTGTGTTGCCTGTTGATTTCCGTCTTAGCCTGTGTGAGTCCAATTTCCCCTAGTTTTAGCCTGACCACTTGTTTGGGGAGTAACGGTGGTCCTTGTTAGTTTAAATGTTTCCTTCCGTCTTCCTTGTTTGTTTGTCTTCTCTCTGTGGAGTGTCCTCTCCTGTTCTCTTCTGTTTGGAGCCTTTGTTCGACATTGTGTTGCTCGTGTGTCTGTGATACTTCTCTGTTCCAATTCTTTTCTCTGGAGTTCCTGTGTCCGCTGTATTCCCCGTAGTTATTTTGTTGTGTTGTGATTCTTCCTTCTTGATTCCATTGCTTTGTATTCCATTGTTTGTTTTCTTCATTGAACCTTTTCTTTCTGCAGTTCTTGACCCAGTGGCCTTGTTTCCCGCAGTAGTGACATACATTTCTATCTGTTGTTGGTTCCTTTGTTTCTGCAGTATGCTGCCCAGTGTCCCTGTTTTCTACAAATTTGACATTTTTTTTCTATTTTTGCTTTTTCCGCTTCACTTATTCTGCAGTTTGATATCCAGTGGCCTCGTCTGCCACAGTACATATATTTTGCGCTATTCCTCCGTTTCATGTCCCTATTTCCCACATGCTGTGCAACTCCGTTGCTCATTCGTAAAAGCGACTCTGTGGCCGTTGTTCCTTCCGCTCACCATTGTGGCTGCCGTTTCTTGGCAATTTACTATCTCCTCTGCTTCTTCTAGTGTGAGATCATCTTTATGTAATATGTAAAATCCTACTTCTCTGAGAAGATCCTTCCTTAGCCCAACTTTGAATTGATTCAACAGTACCGCGTTGTGTTTCCTTTGAATGTTCGGTATCTGTTCTCTGTTCGTTCCTTTTATGTCTTCCTCCAATATTTTGTTCCCTATTAATCGTAGTCTTGTGCAGAAAGCTGCTACGTCTTCGTCGCACCTCTGGTAGCATTGGACTAGCTGCATCCACCAGTCAGCGATCGATTTCCTCAGTATTTTTTTCTCAAATTAGGCGTACGTTGCTGCGTCTAATCTTGGGTCGGCTTTGAAGAAATCGTGGGCTGCGCCCGCGAGTTTGAATTTCAGTAGTGTCATTGTTTCTGTTTATAACCATCCGTCAAGTTTGGCCCTTAGTTCCAACTTTTCTATATATCTGGCTGCATCTTCACCTGTAATGTCTGTTAGAGTTGAGGCGATCACCCCTAGTGGTGGTGCCTGTGGTATTTTTAGTGCTGCTGGCATATTACTCGAATCCCCTGTGAACTCTAACGGCATTTTGTTTTATTTCCTAGCGTCCCTTATCTATATTGCTTACCACAAATCTTAATTATTTAGGTGCCCGAAATGGATAGTTTAGAAACAAAAAAGGATTATTTCTAGGACTTCCCCTCTTGTAAGCCTCTGCCGTACGGACTCAGTATCTGGAACACCACTCTAATAAATGGGTAGTTCCTTTTTTTCCTTCTCTGGTGAAGCAGTGATTAACCCAGCCGATGTTGCTGACTATCCCACCGCTGTCACCAGTGTAATACTTCTCAGCTCGGTCCTGTTCGTATTTGTTTTTTTTATGATGACCACCGACCGGGTATTATTCTGGTAAATGTAATCGAGTCGGAATTATCCTTATCTAACACCAGTGTAATGGGATCGGTAATCCTTCGGGTTGCCTTTTTCTCTGTTGGTAGTGACCGGAAGGCCCTATTGTACACTTCTATCCAAAGAACAAAATCGTTGCAGCGTGCTGTCACCAGTGCCTCGCGGCACAAAATGTAGAACCAGGAATCTCCCTGCGGGATTACCTCGAGGGAGGGGTTGTTCCTGGCTCGAGCGATCAAGGTCGTCGTGGGGCCCCATGGGCTTATACAGTGTGCCAAGCCCGAGTTCGTAGTGCAGGTCGAGTGGGCCCGTCCTATTCGGCTGGTACGGGGGTGGTGAGGGTTGAGGTTAAGGAAATAAACTGAACGGTTAAATATGTACAAGCATATATTACAAAAAAAATTACTAAAACCATATGCTTGTAATAAGATGATACTGGTATATCTTTATGTGCAGGTATTAACGTCAATGTTCATCTGTAATTATAAGCACCAACTTGTTTACCTCGCCGCTGTGTCAGCTTGAACTTTCCTTTGTGTAATTTTTGTTTCTGTCTGTAGTTGTACTCAGAAACCAGCCAAGGGAAGTCACAAATAAAGTTCAATCTCAACAAATTCGAGCTATTACAGTGAAAATATTTACAGTCTTTTTCATCGCATCAACAGCAGGTTTTTACAAGTTCGAAATGTATTGCGACCACAAAGCGAATGCCTACACCCTACAACTTACACAATATTATAAACATATGTAATACATTTTTTAATTCATAGGTACTTTTATAAATATGTATGTTTATATGTCTTTATATTATAAGATCGTATAATGTAAGTTAAGTAAATAGGTACTAACAGTGTACGTTGAGGTCCACTATTGTGGACCCCCATCTTCATTTCATGGACCCCCAAATTTTTTTCGCTGACGTAGACCCCTCGCAGGCTGTCATAGAACCCTGGCGGTCGATAAAGCTCACATTGGGAATCATCTACGTGATTTTCGATCTAGCCCTGCGATAAGCCTTTACTGCCAAGTTAATGAGCCTTCGCTTTGGATCAGACGGCATCAATTCCAGCATACTTATGTGGTTTCCGTGTCGTCTAACCCCTTCAATCCTGTCTATCCATCATTTATATCAACTTCTAACAATTCACACAACTCCTCAATCCTCAACAATACCAATAATAAAACGATTCTCATTGATTTTATCGCAGCTACTAGACAACGTTAACCTCTCACAAACAAGCCCTCTACTATTCCCTCTACTCCCCCATGGACTTTCAACCAACCTAAATATAACACATCCCTTCTGAGATACGACAAACAAACAATACCCAAGCAATTATTAAAGAATGCTTCTCATGAAATAATATCTAAGGCTTAGTTTCATACAGTCATGGTCTAAAAATTAAACAGGAGTAGGATGTGCTGTTACAACATCTCGAACTTCTTAGCATACTCGAGGCCATCAATTCTATATTTCCACCTTATAACCTCGTTGCCGTATGTACAAACTAATTTGCAACAATTGCATCCATCCAAAATATACTTACTGTCCATCCTATTGTTCAATCAATACATGACTCCTACCAACAAATAGCAGTTACTATTTTGGTTGCCTTACCACATTGGCATCATAGGCAAGGAACTTGCAACAGACAAAAATTACTTCTACATTTTCGGTCACCGATAATATAGCTATTTGTAAAGATTTAAAATCATACTTCAAAAGGAAAACCAGAGGAACTTGGCAGCAGAATTGATTGGTCATCCTCAATCAAGTAATTTCGTAAGTCTCTCAAGGTAAGATTTAGCTGTGGTAAGAAGAATCGGGATAGGTCATTCACAACTTTCTCGTGGATACATATTGTCTACTACTTCTAAATCCATTTTTGTTCCAGCTGTTATTTTATATTAACTGTGAAACACATCTTGACTGAGTTTCACAAATATGCCTCACAAATACAACAGTTTTAGCTTAAACTTAACTACATAGACATTCCAAAGAACTCGTAATCAAATTACCTATCTACTTCAGTTTCTCAAAGATGTGCAACTTTACCATAAACTGTAGAACAATTGTGTAATTATTGCATACCTATACATACTGATTTAATGATCTGTCATACTGTAACCGCTCTTATGCAAGTGGCCATAGTAGCCCAGCACGATAACTTGAAATGGAAAAAATAATATTTTAATGTCCAACTGATTCAAGTATTCTTTTAGACATAATATTGACCATTTCTCGAGCTTATAGACTTTCTATTATCATGACACTGTTATCATATTGTAGATATATATATATATATCCCTCTCACCCAATGTTATTAAATTGAAAACTAAACTTATTTTTATAGCAGTTTTTAGCCAAACAATGAATTTTCAAGTTTCTACGCCGCCATAAATCGAAATTAAAAAGATAACTTTCGCCAGTGTTTTCGTATATATCTGAAATAAACCAAACAATAAAAAGGTTATTCGTCAAAACATTGTGTTGTTTCAATATCTATTTGATATGCATTGAAGTGTTCGACTGTAAACCTCTAGTATTTTGTTTTGCTAGTTTCCACGAGATTTACAACCTCTCTCGAACAGTTCAGGGTTATGAAATGTTGCTATTTTCAGAATAGGCGCTATGCATCATATTCCGCCATTTTGTAGCTTCTATGTTTATCTAGAGACTATATCGGTATCGTAAATTCTACATATCCTATACTTGGAATAAAGCAATTTCATTTTCAATTGAAGTTATTCATATTTATTTGGGATAACGCAAATAAACTTCTTCCATTATGTTTATTCATAAGTGACGAGCTTATTGAATCAACAAAAGTTGTTTAGATATACGTCGCTATCCAGAACATATGAAATTTGCTGAAGGTTTATTCGGAGAAGTGTTTTTAATGGAAAATTTAGATATTATGAAATATGTGCCTCCAAAATATTGTTATATTTCTATATAAATGTGAAATCCACACGAGTTAGTCTCTTAAGTTGGAATTTATAATTCGTATTCCATGATGACTGTTCCATTGATATAAAAATAAACGGTCACCGGCTACATCATGGGCCAAGGATCTCTGTTCCCTTTTCCTAGTCGACGTAAAGTTGAACGAGGGAGGGAAGCAGAGTCCAGGGGACAGGTTTTGCAAGGAGAGACCTAGGACAATGCACCTCCTCAAACTGTCCCAAGATCGCTAAGTACTCCCAACATGATTGGGAGTGTGTGATCATACATTACACCCTTCACGTAGTAGCCCTGTTGCAATTGAACTCAGCGGATCTACACCGGGAGGGCTATAAATATCCCCCAAGCCAAGGTGTCAAGCGACTCAAGCCAATGGGTGGATGGCGGTGGCGGAGCACCGTCGCAAACGGAGCCTCTGGCGTACCGGCGACCTCCCAGAGAATCAGTCTTATTTCAAGAAATGGGTCACTGGGGGAATGGACCATAGTAACCCGGTACTCGTGGGACCAAGATAGATGACACGATTGAAAAAGGAAAAGTCCCTGAGTTGGAATGTGGCCAAGAGAGCGCAGGTATTCCAATTCAGGAAAGCCGGCACCAATTCCCCCACAGCGATGGAGGAAGATAAGTTGGTTGCCAAGTTCTGGAGAGGAGGAAACACCTCAAATATCCTGGTATGCAGCGAGAGAACCAAATAAGAAGCTCTCAAGAGGTGAACTGAGACGGCTAAGGAGAAAAGAAGCCCTCGCCAAAGGCGAGCGGATTCTCTCCAGGAAAGAAAGACAGTTAGCGTGGAAGGAGCAACACGGTGCTCCTCCTGAACCACCCTCAAATAAATCCGGTTCCTCTGAAACCCAGGGCGCTTGGGTGAAGCTGAGGCAAGGTGCGAAACCTGAACACCAACCGTTATGATCCAAACAGGAAACTCCAGGAGGGAAGAGGTTGCACTCGTAGCGGACCCCGGAGGAAACTGCGAAGATGACAAAAAGATCCAAGGCAGAGTGAAGCTTAATGAGTCCTTCGCCGAGAAACTGATGGTCGAAAATATGGTCATCGTCCATGTGAACCATCCAGAGACATGGCTGGACAAAGAGACAGCCTTAAAGATCAAAATGAAGCAGGGTAAACCTGCCCTCTGGGGTATAGACGTCAGAATATCCTGCTGCCATCCTGAGAACGGTGCGGTAGTTGTAGGCTGCGCAAACTCTACCACCAAGACGTGGCTGGTGGCCCAGTCCAAGCAGCTGAATCCATTTGGCGAGATTCACTTGAGACTAGGCCCAGCCAAAAACCCGGTGAAGATGTGCAAAGTCCCAACTTTTGTAACACAATTACCGGAGGCGGAGACCAAGGAAGATGTGATGCTTGGTCTGAAGAGCCAGAGTGGATTGAATACCTAGAACTGGGATGTCGTGGATGGCAATGTCACGCCAGAAGGACAGTTTCTGGTCATACACATAGACGACGAATCCCTGCAGAAGATGAGGAAATTTGAATTGCGCCCATTCGTGGGACCTGAAAGAGGTCTCTTCAAGTTGAAGGGAGGACCAAACAAAGATAGCAAAGATAACCGCAGTGCTGCAAATCAACATGCACCACAGTAAAGTAGCGACGGCGACGGCTCGCCAGAAGATCCTGGCTGTTGACATAGGAGTGATACTCATTCAAGAACCATGGACCCTCAAAGGCAGAATGATGAGAATGAGCACTGCGAAGGGTAAGTTAATCTACAACTCAAGGGCTTGTATTTTTCTCAACGATAACATTCAAATATTGAAAATAACGGATCTCTGTTCTAGGGACACCGCCGTGACTGAGGTACTCCTGCAGACAGGTGATGGAAACATCAGAATCCTGTTTGCATCAGTGTACCTGCCATACGACTCCACAGAAGCACCTCCGTCCATGGAAATGAGGAGGATTGTGGAGCACGGGACCACAACGGGAAAGCATCTCATCTTGGGAATGGACGCCAATGCCCACCATTTGGCCTAGGGGAGTTCCAATACCAATAACTGGGGTGAGTACTTAATAGAGTCAAATTTAACTTTATTGATATTGAATCAAGCCCGTTAGCCAACTTTCCAACAAAGGAGGGGGAATTTGCTTGGGGAAGAGGTAATAATAATAATAATTTATTCACAAGGTAAAGATAAAAAATGACAATTTATATACAGGTAATGTGTGAATAAATAGAGGTTAATCTACGAGGTATAGTATGTATATCAGAATACACATATATACCTGTATGTAGAGCGAGAATATATAAATAAATAAACAAACAGATACACATAACAGCACACAAAACATAAGACGAATTGAAATGTACAGAATAGTTCCTAATTATGAAGTTAAAATTCAAAGTTAAAAATACATAAAAAGTAGTGCTCAAATAACCTAATTAAATATATGAAAAAAAAATATTAGTAGTACTCTAACATCATACCAATTGTTAGTAATATAAATAGTTTTCATTTTACATATCATTATTAATTGTTTTAGTTCCCTATTATTGATTTTACGTAGGTGGTTGGTAGCTCTCTGATATAATCTTCGACTGTTTTAGTGAAGCGTTGGATTGTGGGTGCGTTTTTAATATTATCAGGTAAGCAATTGAATACCTTTGGTCCCAGATATCGGTAGCATCTCTGACCGACTGATTTCTTCATAAATGGGGGTATAAACTTGTCCTTTTGTCGCGTCTTATGTTGGTGAGAATGTGTAAGGAGTTCGTTCTTTGCAAATATTGTGTTTTTTTCTAATTTCAAGAAATGAAGTTTCCTCAAATCATAAACTTGTGTCTCCTCAAATAGCGCTTCACTTGGATATCGGTTTTTTCTACACATTATTAGTTTCAAGAATCGCTTTTGTATGATTTCTAATGATTTCAAGTATGTTTTGGATACTCCACCCCATCCTGTAATACCATAGCCCAGATGCGATTCAACTAAACTGTGGTCAAGAATTTTTTTTGTTTAAAGTTGAGTATATGTGAGACTTGTTTGATTCTATATAGAACAATATGTAATTTTTTTACTAAATAGTTTATATGTACGTCCCATCTAAGGTGGCTGTCTATCATAATACCCAAGTATTTAACGCTTTTCTATGGAAAGATTTCAAGGTCATCTTCTATTGATATTTTGTCAAATGTTGGGAGGCTCGCAGATAAGCTACAGAACGGCAGGTAGAAAGTTTTTTTGAGATTAATTGATAGTAGTCTATTATATCAAACCATTTCTTAATGTTACCAAAGTCAGTCTCTATTTTATTCTTTAAGTCGTCCCATGTGTTACTTTCATAGAATATGACAGTCTTTTCGCCAGTTTTGTATACAGGTACCACAGTTGACATTTTGAAAGCAGAAGGAAAGTGACCACTTGATTTATTGATAATATAACTTAGAGGTTTGGCTATGTAAGTTGATATGAGTTTCAGTGTTTCCGATTTCAAGCCATCAGGTCCTGGTGATTTTTTTTTCAACTGCAAAATAGTTTCTTGTATTTCGTAGGCGTCATTGGGAAAAAAAAGGTGTGATCTGATTTAATTTTCGTTTCTATATAATTTCTGTTCTGCTTAATATTTTTTGCTAGATTTGCACCTACCATCCATCCATGGCTCTACAACCCGGGGTGGGTCTTGGCCGCCTCAACAATTCTCCTCCATTCATGTCGATCCTGAGTACTTTCTTCCCAATTAAGGACTCCCTAAGTTTGCAGGTCCTTGTGTATATTATCACGCCATCGATGTTTTGGGCGCCCAAGTGGTCTTTTGTTGTTAGGGGCTTCTTCCCAGACCATTTTAATTAGCCTTGAGTCATTACTCCTCTGGACATGTCCCAGCCATCTTAATCTGTTGGATTTAATTTCTTGTACTATACTTGGGCTATTATATAGTTCATATACCTCATTGTTCGTGCGCCTCCTATACCGCACTGTTTGTTGATCCCAGACTCCTCCGTATATTTTCCTAAGGATCTTTCTTTCGAAACGATTGAGTAGTAGCGTGTCTTGTACCGTCATGGTCCATGTTTCGCTGCCGTATGTTACAACTGGTGTTATAATAGTTTTATATATGTTTATTTTTGTTTGCCTTGTCAGAGTCCTTGATCTTAATAATTGTTGGGTTGCATAATAGCATTTATTTCCTTGAAGTATACGCTGTTTAATTTTTACTTTAACGTTATTATCTGATGTTATTAGAGCTCCTAGATATTGAAAAGTCTGTACATGTTCGAAGTTGTATTCGTCCATAGTAACATTTTGACGTATTCGATCTCGTCCTACGTTTCGTGTCATATGCATATACTTAGTTTTTTCCTCATTGACTTTCAGTCCCATTTTCTTTGCCTCTTTTTCTAGTTTTATAAAGGCTTCCTTCACGTTAACTGTACTTCTTCCTACAACATCTAGATCATCTGCATAAGCTAGAATCAGGCAGGGACCATTATGGCCGAATATGTTCGTAGTTAGTTCGGTTCGTCTTACTACCTTCTCCAAGGCTATGTTAAATAGAGCCGGCGACAGTGCATCCCCTTGTTTAAGTCCAGTTGTTATTTCAAAGGTTTCGCTGTAGTGACCTTCTATTTTAATTGAACTGTATGATCCTTCAACACATACTTTTATCATTCTTATAAGTTTGCCGGGTATTCCAAGTTCTTCTAGTGCTGTCCATAAGCTTGCTCTGATGATGCTATCATACGCAGTTGTCTTAACGTAAAAAGTTGGTCTGTTGTTGACCGTTTCCTTCTGAATCCACTTTGGTATTCTCCAACTATTTCTTCTGAGTACGGTGTTATTCGCTTTTTAATTATATTAGACAACACTTTATATGATGTGTTAAGGAGTGTGATACCTCGGTAGTTGTTGCATGCCAATCTATTTCCCTTCTTATGTATTGGTATAATAACTCTTTCCTTCCATTCGTCTGGCATCGATTCCTGTTCCCATATTTTTTGTATTAGCTGATGTATAGTCTCCACTATTCTATGTCCACCTTCCTTTAGGCATTCCGCGGGAATGCCATCTCTTCCTGCTGCTTTATTATTTTTTAGTGGTTTTATTGCTTGAGTTGTTTCTTCAATGGATGGTGGATCAACCCAAACTTCAGCCATATGTCGCTTATCCTCTTCTTGGTATGTCGGGTCTTCTATATTGAGTAATTTGTTAAAGTATTCTGTCCAGGTGTCGAGGATCTCTTGTTTACTAGTCATAAGTTCACCTTCATTGTTCATAAGCATTGTAGTGGTTCTTGGGCGAAATCCTTCTTTATGCGTGCTAACTTGTTTATAGAATTTTCTTATGTTCCCATGTGCTCTGTTTGTTTCCAATTCCTGTAGTTGTTCATTTTGCCATTCTCTTTTCTTTTTTCTCGTAAGTTTTCGCATTCTGTTTCTTAGGTTATGGAACTTATTCCTGTTTTCCTCTGATGGGTTTTGTAACCAACATTGCTAAAGAATGAGTTGAATTTTTCAGAGATTATAATTGGATCGCAAGTTATATTTCCATCCTCAGTCTGCATCAATGATATATCGGTATATTGTCTTGCCTCCGTTAATTCATTTACCAATTGCCATAATCGTTTTGAGTCTGCCCCTTCTTGTTCTATCTTGTTTTTGTAGTATTTCATTTTTGTGCCTTTTATTGCTTTCTCTAGTGTTTTTCTGTAAGCATTGTATTCAGTTTTTAAAATTTCATTTTGTAGTTATTTCTTTAATAGAGCATACATAGTATTCTTCCTATTAATGGATTCCAGTAATGATCTGGTAACCCATGGTTTCCTCTTTATATCTTTGTTTTCAACTTTTATGAATTTCGAGGATCCATCTATTGCAGTTTGGACTAGTCTGACAAATTCAGTAACCGAGTTTTCCAAATCATTTATTTCAAAGAAACATTTCCAATCCGCACTTTTAATGATTTGTGTCAATTTTTGTTCGTTTATTTGTTTATAAAATTTGGAATTGGCTGTAGTTTCTTTCGCATACTTATCGTTGAATATTATTTGCACCAGTATTGTGTAATGGTCGGTAATACAAGTTTCCACAGGCAGCGGAATGATATATTCAAGGTTTCCCTTCTTCGACTTAATGAAAATGTGGTCTATGCATGTACCTGACTGTGGTCTGGTGGTAGTATTTATTGCTGAGTTATATCCATACTCTCCTAATATGTACAGGTAAATCTGCGAATCGTCTGTATTTTCATTCAAGTCGATATTCATATCTCCGACAAACACACTGTATGTGAAGTTCTTTGGGTGATTTTTTGATATATTGTCCAGGTAATCAATAAACGGTGCGATTTGAGTATTACAAAGTGATCTGTAAAATGCATCAATAATAATAACTTCTTTGCCAATAGTCACCGTCAATTGGAGTGGACTTGTACCATTTATTTCAATTTCTTGGTAAGAGTGGTATAAATTCGATGTAATGAAAACTACTACATCATTCTGGTTGAGTTTGCCAAAATTATAGAGAGTTGTATAGCCTTCAATAATATATACTCCGATGTCATCTACAATTCCTGCATATTACTGGACTGGGAGGTACTGAACGAAGCCTCAGCGTCGTGTGGTGGTTACTTAGCAAGTGCCCCTCGTATGTACTTCTTGAACCATCGAACCATTCATCTTCGGGAAACACTTACCTCGTGAACTATTCTTTAGGGTTTAATAAATAACATCATTTAAAAACTCACTGGGATAACATATATTTAGAAACTACGTATATAAATTACTGATCATATGTAACACAGAATATATACGTTTGTACTATTAACAACCATAATGATAATGAATAATCTTCAAAAGAAAAGAACTCTCTATATATAGGAAATTATTAAACAAACAAAGTCAATGATCCGTTTGTTGACCTTGTCGTCACAATATTTATAAAACGAATGTATTTGTTATCGATTTTACTGCACGTTGCCAGTGGCCTTCCAGTTCACTGGCCGCTAGCAATAAATGAAATTGATGTCTACTAAAATCTAATAATATCTTTTTAAATAATGTCTACTAAAATCTAATAATGTCTTTTGGGATCATCACAGTCGGACCGTAATTATATATCCTTTACTAATAAGTCGACCTACAGGGAAGAGACTTTTAGAAACTACAAGAATACAGATTGGGAAGCATTCCGGAAGTAAATCTGCCTGTCCTCACTTGACCCAGTCTCAGGGCAAGGGATTGAGGAAATGGCATGCGATATCAACAGCGCCATAATGAACTCATACACGGAGGCCTGCCCCAAAACGGTCAGAACGAACAACAGAAATGCACGTTGGTGGTACACGAAGCTTGAATCTCTGAGAAGGAATGTCCGCAAGCTGTACAATCAGTGCAAACGCACAGGAAATTGGGACATCCATACGAAGGCCCTCACTGAATTCAAAAAAGCAGTGAGGAAAGCCATGAGAAGCTCATGAAGAAATTTCTGTCAGTACATTGAGAATGTCTCTGATTGCAAAAAACTCCACAGAGTCATGGCTCAAAATCCTGTCAACGCACTCAAAGTAAACGGCTCGCACACGGACGGCCTGGAGGAGACACTGGCAATACTGCTCAGGAAGAACTGCCCGGGATCCACCGAAACACAAGTCGAAGTAATAAGCGAAGCCACAGAAGAACGGCAAGTTGCTCATGGTCTGGCAACTCGTGTTAACTGGACTTGTGCGAAGGCCACAGTCTCAGGAAAAATACCTACGGTTTGAGAAATCTCCAAGGTGGTATATATACCGAAACTTGGAAGACCCTCGTACGATACTGCAAAGGCTCATCGCTTGATATGTCCCGTGTCATTTCACTTTCTTCTATAACGCGACGACTTCAATGCCATTCAAAGCAGATTTTTTTATTTTTAAATTATCTTGTCCAATAAGCCAGATATTCCCTGTATAAGATATCTTGAATCACCCTGTATGTTTTCACTGACTGATACAGAAAAATTAATATTATTTAAATAAGATATGAAAATCATAATAATCATCTGTGATGATTGAGATTCATCAGAAATAGCAAAATAAACATGAAGCTCGGGATGTTCAATCCGAATCGTCCAACACTTTCAGAGAATATGCTGAGAAATATATGGCAGTCAATATGTTCCCAGATAGCACCAAATATTTGCTAAATATTTTATTTACATAGAAGAAAAATTAATATATTTTATACATATTTCTTATCAAAACGAACGATGATAGATAGGCCTCTAAGGGCCACAGTGCTAGGTAACAAGCCGCTACACCCTAACCAACATGCCTACCAAAATGGTAAATCGAAATAGCCTTGCATAGCTTGGTGGGTAAGATAGAGCAAGCCATTACTCACAAAGATGTTGCACTGACTGTGTTCCTGGATATCGGAGGAGCATTTGACAACACGAGCACTCGCTCAATAGTGTCAAAGCTGTAATCCAGGGGCACAGACAGGACAATCACCCGATGGATAGAGAACATGCTAAGCAACAGGAGAGCACACGCATCCCTGTGCTGTATCACAAGAGAGGTGAAAACAGAAAGAGGATGTCCACAGGGAGGTGTTCTGTCACAAAAGCTACGGAATCTGGTAGTTAACGATCTCCTTGATGCACTAAACGAACAGGGGTGATATGCTCCAGTATGTGCTGACGACATTATTATTCCAACACGGGGAAAAGATATGGGCATCTGCATGAGACTAATACAGAGGGCACTGTCCGTAGTGGAGAGATGGTGTGCGAATATAACAGGATACAGTTGGAGCAGTAGTGGACTGGGTATTTAAAAAAATATAGCAATTGCTGGAACAAGTATATTCATAGTATTTATCGAACTTTGAAATTTAGTAATCGAAGGACCACCGTGTAGAAGACGGACAAAGGAACTGAAATAAAACTAAAGCTCGTAATGTTTATCACAGAGCACTTCATTTCTCTAAATAATTGAAACCACGCAGCTCAGTTTCCATATGCAGCAAATATTATGAAACCGACACTTGAAGGTAGATATGGAAAAACATAAACATAATTAAATAAATTATTAAACAATTAAAACTTTTAGAGTTATGTATACGATTATCTCGCGCACATGTTATAATTTGGCAACACCGCGGTACAGAAGGTGAATCGCTTAAATTAAGCAATATTTTCCGGTAGCATTCCAAGTTTTTGTAATTATGATCATGATATTAGAAGTTGAGAATGAGACGATGAGACGACCAATTGGGTGAACCTGAGGTCTAACTCCGTCAATGATAAACTGGTTGTACACCAGAGTAATCAGACCAATGATAGTGTATGGTACAATTATGTGGTGGCCTAAAGTCCAGCAAAGCACATCCGCTATAACGCTTTCTAAAGTGCAGCGAGCTGAGCATAACAGGCGCCATGAAAGGCACTCCAACCGCAGCATTGGAAATACTGCTAAACATCCCACCAATAGATCTATACATACAGGGAAGCCTAAAATGGTTGCATATAGAATGCAGTCTGATAGCAACTGTTGAAAGCACCATGCCATGAAACACACAAAAATAAACATCACCAAGAGCTACGACATCCTTGAAATGCCACCTGACATAACGCACAAGGTCGTGGAAACTGAGATACCATATCGCGTCAACCTGAGTGGCAGATCCGAATGGGCTCAGGGAGAACCTCAACATATCATGAACAGTATCACCTGGTACACCGACGGGTCAAAGACCCCAACTGGTACAGGAGCAGGCGTCTACGGCGTCAGACCCAGGCAAAGCATTAGCGTTTGCCTTGGTAAGCTACCGACCGTATTTCAAGCAGAAATAGCTGCACTAACCGAATGCGGGAAACGGTGCATAGACAGAAAATATAACAAAAAGAATATCTACACGGAGAGTCGAGTGGCTCTTATGGCCTTAGCAAGCAACAGCTATAGGTCGAAGATAGTGTGAGACTGTCTTAATACCTTGAAAATCTTGGCAAAAGCCAATAGGGTAATTCTCACTTGGGTGCCAAGCCATACAGAGGTAGCTGGAAATGAGGGAGCAGATAAGTGTGCCAAAAAAGGAGCTGATCTCGCCCTCATGGGACCAG
The DNA here is from genome assembly GCA_963921935.1 of Galeruca laticollis. NCBI lineage: Eukaryota > Metazoa > Arthropoda > Insecta > Coleoptera > Chrysomelidae > Galeruca > Galeruca laticollis. The sequence goes on along the minus strand of OY998178.1, from coordinate 85,823,135 downwards.
AACCAGCATACGTCGTTTCATATAGCGTCGTACGAAAAACTGTCTCTAACTGGGTGTCGCATGAACACCAAAAGCGCTGGAACAGAGTTGCGGGACACGATCAGTCCAAAAGAATGCTCAAACGACCATCGAGTTCCAATGCAGTAGATGCTCTTAGACTGGACAGGAAAGAACTGCGAAAAGTGGTAGGATTCCTAACTGGCCACTGACTATTCAATGCACACCTAGCGAAGATGGGAATTGACGTAACAAACTCCCATTGCAGGATGTTGTGGAAAGGTAGAGGAACCCACAAAGCACGTTATCTTCGATTGTTCTGCCTTATGCCTCTTGTTTAAATATCTTCCTAGATACAAATCAGGAGGGACTGCAGGAAAGTATAGTCCGACGAATCTCACTGTTCGCCAAGAAACTAGGATGGGATTCTGCTTAATATCTGCGAATGGGGGTGCACAATGGCTGCGCGATAACCATTAGGGCACCAGAACCCTAACCCCCTCGTGACTGAAAAATACGGCTACATCAAAAAAATTGTAAACGAATGTTTTAAACTGAGTTTATATATATATATATATATATATATATATATATATATATATATACATATACATATACATATATATAAATATATATATATATATATATATATATATATACATATACATATACATATACATATATATAAATATATATATATATATATATATATATATACATATATAAGGAGCAACGAGTATATTAGTGAACATTTGTGTCAGTAATATTAGATCACGAATATTCGAGACAACAACCAACATACCCACTAATCTATTCGTTGCTTATTGTTCATATGTCACGCACTATTCATACATCTTGTTATTATTTCATTAATCTGGGTCGGAAGATTCAGACGGGAGTGTTATATGCATCTCCGTGTCATGTTGGTTGTTGTCTCGAATATTCCAGATCTTCTAATATTACTGACACAAATGTTGTGTTTGACTATCCTGCTGAATTCTGTTATATTTTCTCATGTTTCATTCAACACCTTTGCTCCCATGTTTCACATCTTTTCTTGGTTGTACCGTACCGATGACGGCTAATGAGCCAGAAACATGCATGTCTGCGGTTACCAGTCTTTTCAGTAGCCCCTTCTTATATTTGCGTGCAATACCCACTAATATATTCGTTGCTTATTGTTCATATATGTCACGCACTATTCGTACATCTTATATATATATATATATATATATATATATATATATATATATATATATATATATATATATATATATTGAACTCATCACAACATCTATAGGAGTTTGAAGGTGTTGGTGTGTGAGGGTTTCAAGCTGAATTTGGTTGTAAGTTGCCAAAACATAGGGAATTATTTGTTTTTCATGATACGAATGAAATTAAAATGGGTTATATATTGAATGTGTAGCTATGATATCGTTTGTTTAATGTAAATATTGAGATGCTAAAATAATATTCAAAACATTTACCATCGTCAGGGCTTCATAAAATAATTCAACTCATACCTGTAGAACACAAACCATCTTTAAACAATATAATAACTTGTAAATGTGTCATATACGTCATTAAAAGTATCTAAAACATTAAAAGAATAGATAAATGTATTTAGATTGTTATAATACATCATGTTTAATAAGAATTAGTAGCAAAATCATTATTTCAGAGGTTTATTATTATTCTTACACAGACAACTGTCAACTGATTGGAATGTCAAATTCACTTTCAGAGCATGAAATTTCCGCGACAGAAGCTTGACGCCGCCACAGAGTTCAATGTCAGCGACAGGAATTCGTTGTCATAGAACTATATATAATTCTGACAATCGTATAAAGCGACAATGAAATATAACACATAAAGAATTTTTGTAAATATAATGTTAGGCCAAGTTTATGAGAAATATTAATCGTTACCAAATTTTAATAGAAATTGGAAAGAATTATATATATTTTGAAAAATATCAGTTTTTAGATTTGTCTAATTTAGAATGGAAAAGTATTACACAATGAGAGGTTTTTTTTATAAATAGGGATATTTTAAATAGATAAATTAAATTATTTTGGAAATAAACAAAACATTAAATATCATCAGATAGTTAAGAAAAATATGAAATAAAATGAAAATCTCTGATTTGTAAATTATTGTTAAAAAAAATCTATCGAGATGATGAGTTTTGTCCATAGCAACGGACAGGGAAAATAGGAATTGTTGATTTTAAAAAAAATGGAGGATGATTTTATGATATTTTGGAGAGAGGACGTAGTTAAATAAAATTTTAAAATTATAATAAAATAGAAGTAAAGTCCTCATATAAGTAAAGAAAAGTATATAGAAAGTGTAAATGAAGTTGAAAAAGTTAATTGAAAACATTTAAAAGTGAATTGAAGGTACAGAAGATATAGTATTAAAAGACATAGAAAAGAAAGGTATTGGATTGATAACACAAACAGAGAGTACCATTAGATCATATTTCTAAATTAATTGAAGTCTGAATTGGAAAAGAAAAAAGAAAAATATGACATCTTAAATTATACCTGAAATATAATTTTAAACTTACGTGTAGAGTTCCAGAGTATGTGTATATGGTAGACACATTAATAGAAGTGTTGGTGTAGAAGATTGATTGTTGGTTCCAGAAGAAGACATCGGTAGTGCCAGGTTAGTGTTGAGTACTTTATTGGTTAACCAATTAAATAACTAAAATAATTTTGATTTGGCCATTTAAATTCAATTTTCTAGCATAAGGGTATTTTAATTCAAAATTGATTAGGTTATAGTTAATTTTTCATTTCATCGTATTAGATTTAAATTTTGTTTGTATTGATATATATACTTCTTTTCGTATTTCCATTTCATAGTTCTAATAAAATATATAATTAGAGTGTATGTCATTGTCGTTTCTTTCTGATAAAAAAAATATAATAAACAAAAATAGGTTCCATAACTTAGGCATACCAACGTATTTAAAATCCAGAACTAGAAGGGAGTAAAGAGTCTCATGCCCGACTATATATATTTGAGCTAGCCGAACCAACATTTGTATATAAATTAAATAGAAACTAAATATTACATTTACCCTAATCATAAAAATAGAAGAATTAATTATAAAATCATAAATATATAATAATATATATATATATATATATATATATATATATATATTGAACTAGTCCTCTAGTTGTGTAAATATAATGAAAGAAATAAACATAATAAAAAGGTCTTATTGTCACGGAAGGAGTGTCAGTAGACACAACCATTAGAATAAACTAATTAACAAGTCAAATATTAAAATATAAAAAGATTGAAATATGAATGTATCGGATGAAATATAGATGTGAATGTTTTAAAAAGGGATGAAGAATAAAAATTCCAACACTATATTAGTTAAATAGATAGTAAATATTACCTGTACCAGTAATTCTGATTGGTTGTCAAAGTCACGGAATTACGTATTACACTGAACACAGCCATAGCAATTTCTGCAGGATGAAACGTCATATAATAGCTTGAAACCTAAATTAAGAGAAAAGAATAATTAGTTTAACTATAACTTAACATTGTTTAAATAATTTTTTTTGTAGTAGCAAAGGTTTAGAATACCATATTTCATTCATTCATTTCAAAGGGTTGAAACTAGATGGAAAAGATAATTGGAACACAGCCCAAACGTATAAAAAGGAAATGAATATTTACAAGAAGTAATGCCTGCTAGGGAATTTTCATTACCAACTTAAAATTATTGCTTATTGATTATATATGAAATTTAATTACAAAAACAAAAATAATCAGGAGTTTATGTATAATAAATGATAGAACAGGATTCAAACTAAATTAGAATCAATAACATATAGGTTAATTAATAATATAGGTTGTAATATTTGTAAAAATAAACATTTCTCATATTAGCTAAATAGCATGAATATAAGAAAATTGACTATTAAACGAGGAAAAAAGGACTTAATTAAAATTCCTTAATACAATAGAACTCTAAGTGTATCAGTGTTATTACCCTCCAGGACAATATATTTATATTTTTCAATAATAGTAACTAAAAGACTGGAGAATAACAATTTTAGTGATAAAAAAACAAATAAGTGAGCTATGGACTAGGGAAGCCAAAAGACTTGTTGATTTTAAAAACAAAAGAAGGTGGATTAATGGTGGTGATAGAGGATGCGTCGTTAAATGATTGCTCTCTGTATAAAATTGTATAAAGGTGTTTAAAAGTTGAAATTATAAAAATAAGTTAAATAAAACTAATCATAGGAGTATTCTATAAAGTGTAAGGAGTGAATAGTGTAGCAGGAGCGTATCTCTTATGAGATATCTTCAAAATTTGAAGATGCGAGTGCAGCCACCAGTGATAGCAGAAATAAGGTCTGTGTAATTTGTTTAAACTTATTTGGAATTCCAATTAACATTTTAAAGTGTACACTCAAATTTTTTTGTTGAACATTCGAATCACATAACACATAAAAAGGCCAAAAAACATTAAAATATGATGCATCATATATTTATCTATAGAGAATTATATCTTTAATATCTATAAAATTAGTGTACTCACCGTTTGTAAATTATCTACTTGAAATCTCACGTGCATCATGTATGTTACATTAAATCTTATACCTTCCTTCCATCTATTGCATGTATAACTTCAAACTATCACTTTCTTGACCTTTAAACACACACATATATAGTTTATAAATTATCACTTATATGTAATTGATTATAGAAACTAAATAATTTTAACAAATTTATTTTTATCACAAGCACGCTAGCGTCGTGTTGACTGTGAAACGTTGTTTATGGAAGGAAAACCTCCTTCTTTCATGTAGATTGTTGTAGCGCATGCGTTTGGAGATTTATCGCCGACGCAGTAGTGGGAACATTTTGTTATAGAGAATACATTCATGATATAGGGTGGCACAATTCCATAAGAATAAATGTATAAACCAAATTAATAGTTTCAAAAATATTTTATTATGTTCCAATCAGGTTAAAAATTTTTCAAATTATTTTATTAAATTGCTTTAAATTTATGTGTTGGTTTTTCTTTATTCTCACATCCATGATTAAAATCTCAATATCTTTGTTGTCGTATTTCAATCATTTTATTTAACAGATATTGTTTCTTTCAGAGGTTGTAAGTTAAAGGTAAGATTAAGAATATATTTCCTCAATCTTTGATTAGTATCTCCAGAACTCAAAGGGAGGATTCTCATGCTTCCGACTAATTAAACATTATAAATAAATACTTAATTAAAAAAAAAATCTGAGCTAGTCAATCAAGGAAATAATTATTAAATGGCGCCCATAAATAAATAAATAAATGAATATCCAAAACTAAACTAAATTAATAAAAAAATATATAATATAATAATATATATATATATATATATATATATATATATATATATATATATATATATATATATATATATATATATATATATATATATGATTCTATTACAATACACACTAAAAAAAGGAACCCGTTAAGAAATTAATAATGAAGAGCGATTCTACAGACGAGGGATGTAAAAGAAGAAGAGATACAGGAGAAGAAGATTAAGAACCGTTCGGGAAAAATAGGAAGACAGTGAGATCACCACCACCAATAAAAAACAAGAAAGAGAAAAAGTTAGATCAAATTCTAAAATTGATGCAGGAGATGAAAACAGAAATGAAGGAGATGAAAAACGAAACTAAAGAAATGCGGAAGGAGCAGCAAGAATTGAGGGAAGAGATTCAAATAATAAAACAGGAAAACGAGATCCTCAGAACAATGTACAAAACAATAGAGAAGGCGAATGAAGATATTAAGAAAGAAATAAGAAATATCAAAACTACTCAAGAACGGATAGAAAAAGAACGAAGGAAAAACAACGTTGTAATTACTGGCCTAAAAATAGATATGACGGATACAAAGGAGTTAATAAGAGCAGTCACTACTTTCAACTTCAAAGCAACTGGGAATCCAAATACAAGTTAAGACAGCACGTAAGTTAGGTAATAAAGCTTGTTTGATAGAACTAGATAATGCAGAAGATAAAGAGAAGATTATGCAGAATAAACAGAAACTAAGAAATATAAAAGAGGATAGAATTTATATAAATCATGACTTAAGCAAGAAAGAGAGACAAAGACAAAAAGCAATACGAAACAAAGCAGAAAGTGAAAGAAATAATGGAAAACGGAGAAAATTGGTTTTAGTAAAATAAATATTGAAGGGGAAGAATGGAAATGGGACAAACTAATGGAAAAATTGGTAAATTCATAAAATGAATAAAATTTAAAGGAATGGAAAAGACGCATACTAACCAGGCAACGAAAATGGCGATGCAAATGGAAGAGGAAAAGTCAAACAAGAGAGGTACAATAAATATAATGAAGCAAAAAAGAAATGAAGAAACGGTCAAGATCGGCACATGGAATATAAGGACAATGTTAGAGGCTGGAAAAACGAATGAGATAGCTAGAGAAATGGGAAAATACAAGCGTGAAATATTAGCACTGCAGGAAATAAGATGGAAGGGTGATGGAAGAATAGATAAGGAAGGATACACACTTTATTACGCAGGGAAAAAGAAACAGGGGAAAATGGCACAGCATTTATGGTGAATAAAAAGTTAAGAAACCAAGTAATGATCTTCCAAACAGTAAATGCAAGAATTTCAACAATTAGTATTGAAAATAAGCAAGCAAATCTAACAATAATAAATGTTTACGCACCAACAGAGGACACAAATAGTGAAGACAAAGAAGAATTCTATGACAAGCAACAAGAGGTTTGGGAGAATATACCTAGAAATGACATGAAACTAGTCATAGGAGACTTCAATGCACAAATCGGAAAGTACGAATATAACGAAAATGTTGCAGGCAAAAAAACGATACACGACAGGACAAACGACGATGGCTCAAGACTCTGCAATTTTGGGATAAGTACCGACACTTCCATAATAAGTACCAAATCCAGCAGTACATAAGCTAATATCCTGATCTGAAAAGAGAAAAAAGAAATGCATTAATTCCTAAGAAACGTTTACAGTAAGAAGATCATATTATCAAGAATTTAAGGAAAAACGTCTAATACTAACCTATATATATCGTCGTCACTGGAGGTAAATAACTTTCAATATCGTTTTATCGTTTTTTCTCTTTTTTCACATCAGAGTTTAATTTGATTATGAATATACAGTTATTTTAACAATAAACTCAATAATAATTATCTAACCTTAATTGTTGACACCACCACAAACGAGTGAAATAAACTTGTCGATAGTAGTAATTATATGATCTGAGTTGTCGATGATAACGAAAGTAATCGAATATTAAGCGAGATAAGAAGGAAATACGAGGTGGGACTTCACGTTCCACAAGATTCGTTAGAAAGTTACAATTAAAAAAACTTTGAATTCTATATTAGTAACCTACTTTCTTATATTCGTATAAGACTGAGATTTTCAAAATTAATCAAATATTATTAATCTAGATGTAGATTATATAACAGCTAGCCGGAATTAATATAATCACAATAATAACTTACATAAAATTTTTCGAAAGATAAATATTTATTTCTGGTTTAAAGTTCTAAATGGTATTTATAAGTACAGGATATACGGTGTGCATGGAGAAAGTATGAAAGACGGTTTCGTTTTTAATAGGTAATACGTTTCTATTTGGAAAATGATTAAATAAATAAAATTGTAATTTTTTCTTAGTAAGCGTCTTGTTTTATTTTGATTTGGAGATACAAAATTTAAAAGGTTTTGATAAGCACAAACCTTTCTAAAAAATTAAAATTCATTAAATAACAAGAATATATATATATATATATATATATATATATATATATATATATATATATATCTGTTTTCCAATCTCTTATATCCAATTTTTTCATATCTTCCTTAACTTGATCTTCCCATCTTGTCTTCGGTCTTCCTTTTGGCCTTGCTACTTGTGGTATATAATTACTTATTCTTCTTATTATTGTTGTCGGCTCCCTTCTGAGCACATGCCCGTACCATTTTAATCGTTGGCTACTATAAACTTTACAACATCCTGTCCTTCCATTTTTTGTCTAATATCATGGTTCATCATAGTTCTGAAGTCGCCCTCTTCTGTTCTGACTGGTCCAAAAATTTTCCTGAATATTTTCCTTTCGACAGTCCTTAAAGAATCTTCGTTTTTATTTGTCAAGGAGATTGTCTCTGCGGCATATGTCATTGCTGGTCTGATAGCGGTTTTATACAGTTTCGATTTGGTGTTTTTGGTTAGATGTTTATCTTTAAGAAATTTGCTGTATTTCCAGTATGCTCTGTTTTCTGATTTTACCCATTCTGCCACCTCTATACTTCTGTCGTTCTTCTCGTTTATCGTAACGCCTAAGTATTTGAAGTTTGGTACTTTTTTAAACTTGTGGTTCTGTACTGTGATTTCTTTTATACTCTCTGTTGTTTCCCTGCTGACTAACATATATTTAGTTTTTTCTGGGTATATCTCCAGACTTCTGCTTTTTGCTTCTTCAATCAGGTCACCTAGCATTTTATCCAAATTGCTCTTATTCCTTGCTATAAGTACCAGATCGTCTGCATACTCTATTATTTGTGTCATGTTCTGGGCTATTGTTGTGCAAGTTTCTATCGCCTTATTCGCTCCATCTAATGCTATATTGAATAATATCGTTGATAATGCATCCCCCTGCCTCACACCATCTACCATATCGATTTCCTCACTATGGCCCTCACTAGTTATTACTCTGGTTTTCGAGTTGTTTATTGACATTTTTGTCAGTCGAATTAAGTTGTTTGGAATACCCATTTTCCTCATGTCTGCTATCAGTTTACGCCTGCTAATACTATCAAATGCTTGCTTAAAATCTACAAACAATATATGTTAACCTATTCCATATTCATAGCTTTTTCTATCGTCTGCGTCATTACATGCACTGCATCTATAGTTGATTTACCACTTCTGAAGCCATATTGGTATTCCCCTAGCTTCTGTTTTGCGTATTGGTTTATTTCCTTTATTATAAGCGATGTCATGACTTTGTATACTGTGTTAAGCAGGGTTATTCCTCGGTAGTTATAGCATTTTGTTTGGTCTCCGTTTTTGAAGATCGGCATTGTTAGACCTAAACGCCATTCTGCTGGCATTTGTTCTTTCTTCCATATGTTTATGAATAATTCATATATCTTTCTTTTTAGTTCTTCTCCTCCTTTCTTTATCAGTTAGTAAACTATTCCATCTGGTCCTGCTGCCTTCTTGTGTTTGATATTTGTTATTATTTCTACATATTCAGCATATGTTGGGAGGTATTCCTCTTCCTCTTCTGCTGTTACCTCAAAATTTGCTTCTGTTAACTCATCCTCCTTTAGATCGTCCTTGTAATATGCTTCCCATTCTCTTTTGCTGATTCTGGTCGTTACTCTGCTTCTTCTACTTTGTTTTCTTATGTAATCATATAGTTTTTTATTACCTCGGTTGTCACTTTCTATTTCCATCATAAAGTCCATTAGCCACTCTGCTTTTTTCTTCCGACAGCATTTGTCCGCTTCTTTTTCTTGTATTATTTCAGTTCTGTCTCTCCTCCTGTATTTAGCCATTCTTCATCGTACCATTCTTTACACCTTTGGTTCTCTTTTTGTCCTAGTATTTCCTCGGCTGTTTTCGTAATACTGTTTTTTATGTTCTCCTATTTTTTCTCTATATTTCCATCTAGATCTTGTGTTAGTCTATCTTTTAATACTTGTCTGTATCTTTCTTCCGTATGTTCTTCTTTCGAATTATCTATGTTCCATTGTTTTTACGTTTTTCCGTTTTAACGTTCCTTAGTATCTTCATTTTTATTTTTACCACAATGTATAACACACCCTCCCTGGGTGGGTTTTGTTTAGATTGAGAATGGTTCGCAAACCGCTGTCACCAGTGTAATATAATCTGTCACCACTCTAATAATCGCTAGATCTTATTTCTTTTAACATGTGAATGTAATAACTCCAGACCATATTTTTACACTCTTATAATCGCTGTCACCAATGAGCGGCTGAGCGTGTAAGGCAAATCCTGTCCGATTTTCGAGCTAAGTTCGCCTGGTCTTAAAACGGATTAATCTTCCTTTGCCAGGATAGGGTTGTTCTCCTCGTTTCTGTCACACTTCCACGATTGTTACACTCTCCAGAGGGAAAATTATGGAGAAGGGATGAAAGGTAAAATAAGGTCTCCTATGACTAGTTTCATGTCATTTCTAGGTATATTCTCCCAAACCTCTTGCAGCTGGTCATAGAATTCTTCTTAGTCTTCACTATTTGTGTCCTCTGTTGGTGCGTAAACATTTATTATTGTTAGATTTGCTTGCTTATTTTCAATCCTAATTGTTGAAATTCTTGCATTTACTGCTTGGAATGTCATTACTTGGTTTCTTAACTTTTTATTCACCATAAATGCTGTGCTATTTTTCCCCTGTTTCTTTTTCCCTGCGTAATAAAGTGTGCATCCTTCCTTATCTATTCTTCCATCACCCTTCCATCTCATTTCCTGCAGTGCTAATATTTCAAGCTTGTATTTTCCCATTTCTCTAGCTATCTCATTCATTTTTCCAGCCTTTAACATTGTCCTTATATTCCATGTGCCGATCTTGACCGTTTCTTCATTTCTTTTTTGCTTCATTATATTTATTGTACCTCTCTTGTTTGACTTTTTCTCTTCCATTTGCATCGCCATTTTCGTTGCCTGGTTAGTATGCGTCTTTTCCATTCCTTTAATTTTTATTCGTTTTATGAATTTACCAATTTTTCCATTAGTTTGTCCCATTTCCATTCTTCCCCTTCAAGATTTATTTTACTAAAACCAATCTTCACCGTTTTTCCATTATTTCTTTCACTTTCTGCTCTGTCTCGTATTGCTTTTTGTCTTTGTCTTTCTTTCTTGCTTAAGTCATGATTTATATAAATTCTATCCTCTTTTATATTTCTTAGTTTTTGTTTATTCTGCATAATCTTCTCTTTATCTTCTGCATTATCTAGTTCTATCAAACAAGCTTCATTACCTAACTTACGTGCTGTCTTAACTTGTATTTGGATTCTCAGTTGCTTTTCCATGAAAGTAGTGACTGCTCTTATTAACTCCTTTGAATCCGTCATATCTATTTTTAGGCCAGTAATTACAACGTTGTTTTTCCTTCGTTCTTTTCCTATCCATTCTTGAGTAGTTTTGATATTTCTTATTTCTTTCTTAATATCTTCATTCGCCTTCTCTATTGTTTTGTACATTGTTCTGAGGGTCTCGTTTTCCTGTTTTAGTATTTGAATCTCTTCCCTCAATTCTTGCTGCTCCTCACGCATTTCTTTAGCTTCGTTTTTCATCTCCCTTATTTCTGTTTTCATCTCCTGCATCAATTTTAGAATTTGATCTAACTTTTTCTCTTTCTTGATTTTTATTGGTGGTGGTGATCTCACTGTCTTCCTATTTTTCCCGAACGGTTCTTGATCTTCTTCTCCTGTATCTCTTCTTCTTTTATATCCCTCGTCTGTAGAATCGCTCTTCATTATTAATTTCTTAACGGGTTCCTTTTTTTTTAGTGTGTATTGTAATAGAATCAGCGTCCCGCAAACGCTATTATCAGCGCTTACTCAGTTCAGCAACTGACACGTTCCGGGGGTGACCTTTCCTAATACTACCCACCTCTAAATTCTCCTCGCTCCGGCACCGCGCTTTTACCTTCTTATAGATTATCGAGTTCTATTGTCAATTGTTTATTAATGAGTTGCTTTATTTTTTTAACAGTTCTAGATTGTTAAATAGGTTTCAGATATATTATATTTTTAAGATTTTGTACTTACGGTTTAGTAAATGTTTTGTTAATTCATCTCTGTGATTGATACACATTAACTTTACACGTTGGTTTATTTACAAAATTTTTGCTTTTAATATTCCTGCAAAATTTCGAATTATTTCAAGAGCGCACCTTTGACACTTTTTATTTTACTAGTCGCCAGGACCGAACCTGAGTTTATCTTCTTTTAATAGCGGCGCGCTTTTTTACCAACAGCTTGAATTCGATTTCATTAAAATCGCCCACACTTTGAACATTGTCAGGCATTGTAAATGCTAAGCAAAACCACAAAAAAATACAGGAATAATACAGTGATATGTTTAATTTGGATAAAGGAATTGGAACGAACTTACAGTTTTATTTGTCTTCTCCTTGATTCTTGATTTAGACAGTTCGCCTAAAGTTGTTTTCTCAATTTTCCGCTGAATCCGATTACGAAGGAGCAAAATTATGTTATTGTTATTTGTTATTTTTTTCTCACGGGCTAAAACGGTTGAATTGAATACAAAATTGTTGAAATTTCAGAATCATATATTTTATATGTCAACTCTGACATTACAGCTATCAAAATTTTTATTTATTTACATGGTTAGCGGTTAACAAATCATGATACGCCATTACCTTTTGTTTTTCAAAAATATACACTTTGTAATTGTTTACACCCTCCCTTTATCCAAAAAATATTCCTTGTTATCATTTTGGATCCCGTTTTAGCCTAGATTCTTGAAGAATGTGCACGGATACAGTACTATCAAAAACTTTAAAATCGTGTATATCTGCAATTTTCTTGTGCCGTAGCTCGAATGGTGTGGAGTATTTTTGTGATCGTGGACCTGTTCTATTCAGTGTGTAAGTAAAGATATTCCCGTCAGTCCAAAACCTGTTTAGTACTATTTATTAAAAATCTCGTTGATTCTACCAGAGACTTATTTTCACGATCTGTCCTCCCGTTCTGTTCAAATGTGTATAGTACTATCTGTTGAAATACCCTGTACGAAGAACATTTTCTATGGAGTTTTATTGGAGTTTATATTTTGTTTTAATAAGATGATGTTGACATGAAGTAAATATATCTTGTAACGTCAAAAGTTGCTGTTATAATATTTACTCTAAAATACTATAAAAAGACCTCATCAACATGGTAGCAGAACGTGGTTTAAGCAGTTCTAACCGTCGTTGAACTACGAAGAGTAGTACAGAAGAAAGAAGTAAAAAGAGAAGTCCAGATTTAAAACAACATTTTGAAAGTTAGTTTGACAGATAAAATGTTTGCTAGCAGAAGTTCCAAGCGTTATTCAAGCAAGTTCAGAGCAAAATGGATTTGTTGGGGAAAGTGAACATTGGTCTACTTGAAGGCAAAAATAACTGGACAACTTGGAAATACAAAATGGAGATATTTTTAAAGTCAGTCTCAGGGGTTATTGAAGCTGTTCAAGGTACGTTAAATCCGCCAACGCCTCTTGCTGATAATGCCTCAGCAGATGAGAAAATAATTTATGAGAAAGCCTTATCAGAATATAAGAAGTTAGATGGGCGCGCTCTTCTTGCGTTAACAGTAAATATGAATCAAGAAACACTTGAATAACTGTTGAGATTTACAACCGCTGGGAAAGTATGGCTAGAGTTGCATAGACTGTTTGATGGCCAGGTTGAAGATAAAACCTTTGATCTGTGTTCACAATTTTTTAGCTATAATCGCAAATTAGAAGACGATATTGCCACCCATACGTCCAAGCTTAAAAACTTATGGAAGGGCTCACAAACTGAGATATCTAAAGAAAAACTCAAAGCAGGAAATACTTGCAAGCGTGACTTGCCAGATTTATTACTTATATGTAAGATTTTGGACACGCTAATTCCGGAATATTTCTAATTTAGATCCAGTTGGGTTTTAATATCAAGCAAAGAAAGAATAGTAGAAAATTTGACAAATCAGTTGGTCACATACTAAAAAGTTTTGCAAACAAAGAATGAAGGAGAAAATAGTGAAGAAGTCTTATACGTAGGCAAGAAGATCACAAAATCAAGTAATTACTGTAAGCAGCCCAACCATAAAGTTAAACAGTGCGATAAATGGAAAGCCGATGGAGGACCACCGAAACCTGAAAAGAAACTTGCAAAAGAGAAGGGGATGAGTTTGCTGATTGAGTCCAATGAAGTGTTGTTTTGCGGAAGTGACGATGACTGGTATGTAGATAACGGAGCTACCAACCATATCACCAATCATAATGACTGGTTTGACATATTCCGACCATTTCTAGATAGTCGCAGAGTTACAACAGCTAATGGCCATTCAGTCCCAGCTCTTGGACAAGGAGACGTCAAGGTAGAAACAGATATAAATAGTGAAAAACATTTGTTTACACTACGCAATGTTTGGTATGTTCCAGAGATAAAGAAGAACTTGTTTTCGTCCTTGTCAGCACAAGACAGGTATACAGATAGCCGGTTTGTTTCGACGGCTGAACGGTGTCCATTTCATATAGCAGGCAAAGAAGTTCTAATTGGAAAAAGAAGTCGATTTGGAGGGTTATATGTGTTAAAAATTAAAACTCGAAAACCGAGAAAATCAAATGAAGTCAATCTAGCTACCAACAAAAACGTTTTACAGATATATCACGAAAGATTTGGTAACCAAAATAAAAAACATGTTAAAATGGTATTGAAAAACGAGCTATGCGGGGGCTGTGTTTATGGAAAGGCTCATATTTTCAAGTTTGGTACAAGAAAACGAGCTGATGCATCAGGTGAAAGAATTCACACAGATGTTTGTGGACCTTTCAACGTGCGTTCATAGCAAAGCTATCGTTATTTTGTAATATTCAAAGATGATTTCTCAAAATATCGTTACGTTTATTTTATAAAGAACAAATCTGAAATCGTAGAGAAACTAAAAACTGTTTTGGCACCAATTAGAGCTGCAGGTACAGGTAGTGCAAGAAGTTCTGTCCGACAATGTCAATCTGATTTTGACGAAGAAAATACCGAAGTGAGACGACAGTTAAGAGGTAGGTTAACACTAAGAAAGCCAGAAAAACTTGATGATTTTGTATTGACAGTTGCTGCTGAAATCATAGAACCAGAAGAACCACTAAACTACAAAGAAGCTATAACTTGCAGAGAACCAGATAATTGGATCGAAGCTATACAGTGAGAACTACAGTCACTTGAAGAAAATGGCACGTGGGTAATGACCAAGTTACCACCAGGCAAGAAAGCAGTTCTGAACAAGTGGGTGTTCAAGCTGAAAAATAATCCAGATGGTTCAATAGATAAGTTCAAAGCTAGATTAGTAATAAAGGGTTATTCTCAACGGAAGGGAGAGGACTCTATACGAGCATTACTTAGTGTTGCTGCCAATAGAAACATGTCGCTCACCTAATTTGATGTTTGTACAGCATTTCTTTGCAGTCAACATGAAGAAGACGTATTTATAAAGCAGCCAGAGGGATATGAAGACGAAAGCGGAGTAGTTTGTAAACTTCAACGTAGTTTGTATGGATTAAAGCAAGCACCAAGATGTTGGAACAGACGGTTTACAGAATTTATTGAAAAACTCGGTTTTAAGCAAAGCGATGCTGGTCCATGCCTATTTGTGAAAAATCAAGGTCAAGACTTGCTTCTGTTAGCTCTATACGTTGATGACGGTTTACTGGCGTGCAATAATGAAAGAATGAAGATCTTCTTCTTAGAAAGTTTGAAGAAAGAATTCAAGATCACCACAAAATCTGCTACTTATTTTCTTAGTCTGGAAATCAAGAGAGCAGAGAATGGTAACATAAATCTCAGTCAGTTTTCATATACCCGAAAGGTTTTGGCGCGTTTTGGTATGAAGGACTGCAAACCAGTTTCCACACCCATGGTAAAAGGCAGTCTTCAAGTAGGGAAGGAAAGTGAGGAACACTCGAATAATAATTTTCCCTATAGGGAAGCTGTTCGTGCACTGATATACTTGATGACTTGTACCAGGCCTGATATAGCATATGCTGTTAGTGTTGTGTCAAGAAACTTAGAAAATCCATCCATTCAAGACATTTCGAAGGTCAAAAGAATTTTCCGGTATTTAAAAGGCACAACAGACATTGGATTGCTTTATAGGTTTGGACTACAAGGAAAGTTGGAGACGTTTAGTGATTCAGATTATGGCGGAGATGAAACAACAGGTCGTTCCACATCTGGAGTTGTTTGCATGTATGCAGGTGCTGCAATATCCTGGATGAGCCAACGACAAACATCAGTAGTATGTGCTAGGACAGTTCTGGCTCACTACTTCAAAAATCTCCGCTTGGTGGCGCTGAGAGCGGCGGCGCGCGCGTTTTTAATTTTAGGCCGCCATTTTTAGTCCTGTTTTAAAAATCTGAAAAAAAACTTCAGTGAGATTCGATCGCACAACCTTCGCGTCTATAGCAAGGCATTCAACACATGCCGCCATAAGCTCTCATGCATATTATTAGCGAAGGAAGGTATTGCTGCAATGTGAGCGCACGCTTCTTGCTGTAAAATGTGACGTAGTCGAGAAAGATCCGTTAGGATGATAAGGCGGCGCGCTACCGGGTTCTTGCTGTAAAATGTGACGTAGTCGAGAAAGATCCGTTAGGATGATAAGGCGGCGCGCTACCGGGGGGCATTTTCATTATGTAAAAATATTAAAATTTATCAAAATTGTAAACATGTTTTTCAATAATCCATTATCATTTTCACCACAAGGTTTAAAATTAAACTTTGCAGTATTGCTGACGAATAAAACATATTATTTTTATAATCAGAATTCGATGTTCCCTATATATACGGTGGAGTAAAAAATAATGTAGAGAATAAATTCATTATATTAGCTACATTCATAATCGATGAAAAAACAGCAATGTGAAATATCAAAAAACCACAATAATTGATAACGGGAAAGAAATAACGAATATGTTCTAATTTTATCATATCAATAAGAAAAAAAATATAAAATAACGTTTTTGTATTCTCTAATGATTAGTATCATTCAAGATGTTGAAGAGTATATATGTATTGATCCTAGTTTCTGCAGCCTCATGCACCGAAAATGATAATGTGTCGTACGCTAAATCATTTTTCGAGAAATATGGTTATATGAATTCAAGTCAAAATTCATTAACTGACTTTGAAGCCGTTCTTATTAATTTTCAAGAAAAATATAATCTTCCTGTAGATGGAACGCCTAATAAAGAAACTATTGATTTGATGAAGAGACCTCGATGTATAAAGGGTGATAATAATTATGTTATACATTCAAAATGGAACAAAACAGAATTACTTTGGTATTTTCCACAAGCTACCGACGCGCATTTAAAAACAGCGAAGCTTGCTTTTGATACATGGCAATCAGCATCCAATTTGAAGTTCAAAAATGTGAAAATGACCAAAATAAAACCAGACATTACTATAACTATCACCAATAGAAAGCACTATTTTCGAAGCGACTGTCATGGAACTGATCAATGTCCATTCGATCTTGGTAATGGTGTGTTGGGTCACTCTTATTATCCCAACCCATATAGTAAATGTATTGAAATTCATCTAGATATGAACCTAAACTGGTATTTTGGAGATGATTTCAAGGTTCCAGAAGGGATGGTTAGTTTTTTAATGGTTTTAACTCATGAAATTGGACATGCTATCGGCTTAGCGCATAGCGAAGTTAAATCGGCCATCATGTACCCTTGGTATCAAACAGATAGAGTAGAACTGGATGAAGACGATAAAAACGCGACGATAGCTTTGTATGGGGCGCAAAGAAAATACATCGAACATTCTACATTCACTACAGCGACGACAACTACAGTAAAATCAACGCCACGATCTGAACCCAGAAGAAGAATTATGCCTATAGAAAGAGGAGGAGGAGGAAATAAAAAGAACCTGTGTGAAATTCGTACTCCGGACTTTATGTTTCTCGCGATGGCCCCACTTTTTCCAAACTATAGAATGTATGTGGGACACGAAAAATATTTATGGAGACTAGATTTAAACGATATGCATATACCAAAAACCCCAGAATTAATTGTCGATTACCTACCAAAAGAACTGGCATCCTCAAACGTCTCTCATGTGTTTCAAAACTCTGTGGGGGATTTAGTTACGTTCAGCAACAATCAATATTATGCAGCTGCATTTCCAAATTTGAATATATATGACTCTTTTCCGCTTCCCATACCCCGATATGCCGTAATTAATGCTGTATTTCAAACCAATAGCGGACAGATGTATCTGCTGTACAATAACAATTCCTACATTGAATTTAATGCAGAAGGGCATACTATTAATAGAGGATATTTGCATGACGTCTTTCCAGGAGTTCCCGAAGGCATAACATCTGCATTTCGATATACAGATGGATACATTTACTTTTTCTACAAAGACATATATTACAAATACAGTGAATATATCCGTAAAGTTGTTGATGCGAAACCATTTACTTGGAGTCTATTTGGAGTACCCTGCCCTGAAGATACGCTATTGAATCAATTAAAAACTCTGTTACACAAAATTATAAATATTTATCAATAAAAATGTAATACTTAGTTATGAATTTTTTTTTCATCAACATCTTGTATATTGATCGTGCTTGTGACCAATAGTAACTTTGTTTAGTAAATTCTTCAAACGACTCACGTGACGTGAGAAGGACGTGAGGAAATAAAAACAAACAATAATGTTAATTAATCAATTTATTACAGCATCTAAATCATTTACAACTTTAGCTTTATAGAAATATATAAATTCTCTAAGTGCTACAGACAATACGCTATCACTACAATCACATATAGTATACAATAACTCAAATTTACTTAAATGTCCATTATTTTGAGCAAAATTCCTAATAAGTTCAATCACATTTCTGTAGTATTCACCAAAATTTAGAGATTCCAAATGGGTGAGACGAGGGGAAATGAGATGATAATGGAGTTGTAGAATTTGATGAACATCTTGTTGAGTTAAAGGGAAGCTGACGCCGTGTTTGATTACTTCCAACCATTTTACACAATCGAATATTACTTGATGAATGGTACAGTAGTCGCCACATTGTATCGTCTCCGGCTCATAATCATCGTAAAACGCTGGAAGTGGTTCATCTATGAATGAATTATTATTTAAAATATCGATAAACGTAGCCCATTCGAAAGTGCTGAAGGAGATTTTCGTAGGTTTATTCGTTGCTGATAGAGTGATTGCGCTACTGAACGTTCTTGCGGGACTTAAACCACAACCAATTTGGAAATTCGTATGTGTAGGATACTCAATATACAACAGGTACTGATCTTCTTTTTTAGCAGCTATTTCATACATTTCCAAAATACGATCAAATTCAGCACTATAATTATAATTTTCTGTAGCACAGCTACTAAAACCGCTATCTTGAGAACTCATATTGACGACTAACAATCTAACCTACAGCTCACTCCAATTTATATCAACTCCTATCTATCTTTGCGGTTAATTCTCTTCGCTACAAAACCACAGTTCTCATAACTTGAAATGAAAAGTGGTTACACAACAACAACATCTGTTTTTCCAATCCAACTATTATACTTTCCGTCTAATCCAAGCCATTTAACATACATTTTGTTGCCTTTTCTTCTAAGTACCTTTTCCACCAAGTAAATGTCTGGATTTGACGTTTTCTGCAGCTCTTCCTCATAAAACCCTCCACTGATTGGTACTCCATACATGTCCTCAAGCAAATAGGTGGCAGGATTGGTTATTTTCACTTTAATGATTTTGAATAGTTCTGTCGTCCAATTGGGTGTGTATCCTTTTTCAAAGACATGTTTCGACTTGCTTATACGAACAATATCACCGACTTTGAATTTTCGTGGTCCTGCAATCTTTAGATGTTTATAGGTTTGGTTTAAAATAGCTTCTTCGTTGGATTTATTGACTTGGGAGGGCTTATACTTGGTAGTTGAATGCTTTGTATTATTGTATTCGTTTGTAATTTCTGGTAGAATATCTATCCATTTGTAGGTGCCATTTAAACTGAAATGTTT
Source organism: Galeruca laticollis (assembly GCA_963921935.1). NCBI lineage: Eukaryota > Metazoa > Arthropoda > Insecta > Coleoptera > Chrysomelidae > Galeruca > Galeruca laticollis. Next base: position 85,803,266 of record OY998178.1, on the reverse strand, counting down.
ATATAGTTTTGATTTCAATGATCGTATTACTCGTTTGGCCATTGCAGCTTTTTTTGTACTAAATACGCTATAGTGATTAATTCCATGTTTTTTCATTAATTGTTGAAACTTGTTGTTGTAAAATTCCGTTCCTTGGTCCGATTGAAGATTTTTGGGCGTTCGATCTGCGTGTGTGAGAATGTCCGAGAATGCACGAGTAAGCTCTTCGCCAGTCTTTGTCTTTAATGGTCGTGTCCACAAAAACTTTGAAAAACAATCGATAACGACTAGAATCATTTTATGGTTTTTATTTTGATGAGCGTAAGGTCGCATTTCGGCTAAATCCATTTGCCATAAATCATCTATACCTTTGACAATTGTACGTCTGCGCGGATAATTTTTACGCATCGGTTTGTGGAGTTCGTTAACAAGCTGTATTTTGGACGACATGCTTCGTAAGCGCATACACGTTCTCAACTGATGATATCTTTTCGATACTATTTGATACCTTTCTTCAAGTAATTTGTTCGTAATTCGTTTATGGATACTTCATGCTTATCGATTTTTCCTTGGAATTGTTGTTGTATATCTTTTAAAAATATTTCCCCAAAACCTTGAACAAAAGATTTGAATTCTTGTCTCATATTATCTTTGGTCACAACAATCACATCATCGACGTACTTTTTAGTTGCCATATCTCGAGCTGCGACTGGCGGATTTCTCGAAATAAATGAATTAATGTCGTTGATTTTGTTTTGAAGTACTCCAAGTTCATTATGATACACTTGCATTTGCTCATCGACATAAAGTTTATTGACAGCATCGCTACTTGTAGTCGGCGTCTTAACATTACAGATTCTCACATTTTCAGCATCAATATTACCGTCCGGAGTGTGTGCTACTTTCGGCATATAAGGTGTAATCCGTTCATTAGCATGACGACGTCGGTGTCCGAACTTATCGACAGGCATGATTGAAATGAGTAGACTTTTTTTGGTTATTCAATTATATTGGCTTCTTTTAGCTCATTTATGATGGCAACTATTTCGTTGTCGTTGGACGTATTACCTGCCTCTTTTGAAGCAATCAATAATTTCAAACGTTCCACCAATTCATTTGGATCATCCCAATAAATATATTCCATAGGTTTTTCGTTGTACGTTAAGCCAAGTCCTCTTCCCTTATTAAGTGGAATTGATTTCAGGCGAGTTCTAGTTGACATGGAGCCAGATCGTTGAGTTGGAGACATATTTTGTGATCTACTCGGTACCGAGTCTGATCGCGGTATTTTAAATAATGGTTTAATTATATATTTGTATTTGTCAGTACTTGAACCTTTAAGGCGATTGAGAGTATCAAGATGGACTTGTGTATTGTTTAACAGAATTTTGTAATGTTTTAAATCTTCCTCTTCATATTGCGGATCGTTGTAAAATAACAGCTCGTACAATCCTCGAGTTCCAGGCAAGAATCCCGCCTCTTTGTTACCATCCTGTAGCACGTTTATATTACCGTTTGTTTTATCAAAGGCAATTCGACGTTTACCCAACATCCACCCAAACATATCATCATAGATAGGACCGTAATTTTTGTCAATTTTATCATCTTTTTGAAAATAATCCTCAATGTACTTTAAACTGATGGCGGGGTATTGTTCCATATATTCTTGAAAAGCTTCATGCGAAACGTCAGGACGCATCTCCTCTGGAGATTCAGGGCGTATAATATCTCCCGCCTCATCTGTTTCAGCTACAGATTCCGATTCCAGAAAAGACGGTGCTACAAACACATCATCTAGTTTTTCTTCTTCTTTTTTTACCTCCTCCTCCTTTTTAATTGGATTCAAATTTGAAATGGTTTTCTGCAATGTCTTTGAGGACTCTACAATTTCCTTTAGCGGTGTAGATATCGGTTTAAATAGTTTATTAAGAGACTCATCGCGCTCTGATTTGCCCAATTTTAACGCTAAATATTTCTTGCGAATTGATCTCGCCAATTCATTAACTTTCTTCTTACGCAAAGCAATTGCAACCTTATCGTCGGACATGATGATGCAGACTAGTAGCATGTACACTTGACTTACACCTTTATATATTTATCGAAGCCAATACGATACCTACCGCTATTTAAAGCAAAATCCTTTACAATTACCAACGTTCCATATTTGTCGGTCGACCAACAGTCTGAGCAAATCTTTTTAAATTCTTCAAATGTCATATCTGGTGACACGTGCTCATCAAATATATGCTTTAGGTTAATTTCATCCTGCTTGAATAACACAATCATATTACAATTGTCTCGTATGAGTTGTTTCGGTATTTTTGAGTATGTTTGACATAGGTAGGCCGCATCAATGTCTCTGTGCCTACACATTGAATAATATTCCCGAATTTTCTGTTGACCATCGCAGGCGACATCATCGAATATGAATATCGAGTTGGATCTCGCTTCGTTTGGACTAACAATTTCCTCATTGTCTTTAAATGGAAAGTAGCCGACACCTTTAACTTCTCCTAGTACTTCCTGCAGCAATTGATATTTCGGCTGAAACAATGACTTGGAATAGACGTAAACATTTTTGAATTTAGCGCCATTTGGATTGAATAAAAGTGATAACATGACGTTTGTTTTACCACACCCACTAGGACCGCAGATGATGGCCCGAAATGAATTTGGTAGTAGTTTTCCATGTTTACCAACACTTGGTTTAGATGTAAAGTCTAGATTTTCAATGGGTAGCGTCTGTTCTTGTTGAACGATCCTCATTTTGTGGTGAGTGCAATTAAAGTGTTTTCAATATATATGGCTATCATCACATCGTCTCAGATCAGTCTTAATGTTGGTGTTTGAGGGAGAAGGTCTTTTAAATTCTCTAATCAATAAATTACCAATTGAACTTCATTTACCCGCCTACAATTATTGTGGACGTAAGTGATCACGTGACTATAACTGTTAAATACTTATACTCTCTCTCCATTTACAGCAGGAACAAAGTTACAAAAACGTCTGGCACGTGGTGACGTTGGTATTAATCCTTTAGACAACGCTTGTAAACAGCACGATATTGCATATTCGCAAAACAAGTCTCTTGAAGAACGTCACAAAGCCGACAAAGTGTTGGAAGATAAAGCTTGGGATCGAGTCAAAGCAAAAGACGCTACTCTGGGAGAAAAGAGTGCTGCATTACTTGTTACAGGCGGCATGAAGGTTAAACGAAAGTTGGGGATGGGATCAAACAAACGACGTTCCTTCCATCGAAATTTTGTTGCGAAAGTGGGGAAATCCATGAAAAAAGGATCATCTCTAAAACAGACTGCTATGTACGCCCTAAGAGCAGCTAAAGCACTTATTCACGAATTTGGTGGATCGAAGCAAGTTAACGTACCTCGCGTAATACCTGTACCTAAATCTGGAGGTTTTCTTCCTCTTATACCTTTATTTGCTGGACTTTCAGCTCTTGGAGCGTTATCGGGTGGAGCTGCAGGAGTTGCAAAGACTGTTATTGATGCTAATAATGCTCGAAAGAAATTGGAAGAAGACATACGTCATAATAAGGCTATGGAACATGTTGGAAATGGCCTATATCTGAAAAAGTATGCTGGAGGTCGAGGATTTGGATTGTATTTGAAAAAGCCAAAAAACTCGCGATGAAGCTACCGAATCGTCCACTGTACGACACCGATATTGCACATTATGCAAAATTATATAATATTAAACATTTTCGAGGCGTTTTCATGCGAGACACTCTACCTAAATCCGGTCCTCGACAACAAGAGTGTGCAGTGGTTAACTTGGACTCGTCCAAAAACAGTGGAACACATTGGGTAGCATATATAAAGAAAAATAATGTCATTGATTATTTCGATTCATTTGGTAATTTGAAGCCACCCAAAGAACTTGTAAAGTATCTGGGAGGAAGGAAAGTTGAAATTTTTTATAACAACAATCAGTTACAAAACTACAATCAGTTCAATTGTGGACATTTGTGTTTGAAATTTCTACTTCAACATCCTTGGAACAATGGAGAACATTAAATTATTAACGCAACACCAAAAACCTCTGAGAAGTTTTACTGCTGAAGAACTAAAAGACGTTCCCATTCGATACCTGATAGAATGTGTTAGTCCGTCTGAATTGCTAGATATATGGTATAAACTTCCTAATGATTACAAAACAAGTTATGAACTACAAATTCGTCTGCCGTGCTTCGTTCACTACAACCGCCCCGATTGGACGACGCATTGGGACGGTCCTGCAAGTTCTCAAGCATCTTGTTTTCTTTGTCAACGTGCATTAAGTAAACCTTGAAATGTATTTTGTGTGTCAAATAAATCTTGTAAAGTATTCTATGTATTATTTAAACTGCCTTCATACGTCGACTTACATCAGTCATCATGTCGCAGTTGTTGAGAGTAAACAGTTCAAATCACGTATTTACCTTCCAACCGCCTACACCTATTGTACTCCATCCGGAGAAAGACTACGAATTAGCGCTGCGTTCATTCCACTCATACCATAGCATACCAAACATTGAAGATTGCAAGTTTTACTACTATGATGACAACAACAAGCTACAAAGCTTCGATTTACCTACAGGATGTTACGAAATCGCCGATATTGAAACGTATATACTCGAGAAGTTGAGTGGCAGCAATTCACTTAGACCGGGAACTATATTTGCACTAAAACCCAACAATAATACGTTACAGTGCATGATTTTCAGTAAATATAGAATTTCGTTTGAACAACCCAACAGTCTAGGAAAGATACTAGGATTTTCAACAGAGATACTCGAACCCAAACGATGGCACTCTTCAGATCTACCCGTCAAAATTATAAAAGTATCTAGCATACGTTTCGAATGTAACATTACCACGGGAGCCTTCGACGCAGACAGACCTGCTCATACTATTTACGAATTTATCATAAAAGTGGATCCTGGGTACGCCATTGACGAAACACCACATAATTTACTTTATTTACCTGTTATACCACAACGTGAAATAACCAACATTACAGTGTTGGCTGTGGACCAAGACGGTCATCCTATAAACTTTCGTGGTGAAAAGAGCACTTTGGTGTTGGAGCTTAGAGCGAGAAGCAACAGATGGGATTGATAATTAATCATATAAGACGTTCTGCTGCACATTCAACGCCATTAGTTACGCGGCATTCTTCAAAGCAGCATCAGAAGCGGCTCACATTTGCTAATACATTGTATTTGCAGTCTTTGGGTTTTTTGTTGAAAAAACAACGACAATGACGACCGAGTATGTAAAACGTTCTCGTATGAACGATATGCCTTCAATGTTTGATATCTATCGCAAGCCTAGTTTCGATGAATCGATTCGCAAAGCTGAGTACAGAACATATGCTCCGTTCATCAAATCGTTCAGTTGCAGCGACATTGTGGAATTCAGCATCAATCAAGTTGATTCGTTTTTTGCAATAAATGAAACTTTGTTGTGTATTAAAGGATCACTCACTGTGCATGGAGGGGGTGATGTGAAGCTGGCAAATAATGTTGGTGCTTTCCTTTTCGATTCGTGTACATATAGTGAAAGTGCAAGAGAGATGGAAACTGTTCGGGATCCTGGAATCGTTAGCGCTGTACGTGCCATGACATGCTACAATCAAGAAGATTCCAATCATATGGCTATAGCTGGGTGGAATTATCCCAAAGACCCCATCCTGAATACCAGCGACAAATCATTTAACCTTCAAATTCCTCTAAAGCATATTTTCAACATTTTCAACGACTATCCTATGATTACGTGTGGACGACAAACAATACGTTTGGTTCGAGCTCGAAACGATAACGATTGTGTGCTTATCACAGAAAAAAACGTTTCTGGTACACTTTCCACTACAACCGTTAACATCAACATTACCAGCATCGAATTGAAAATCAGGCATATCTATCCTAATGATGATATTAAGTTGGAACTTATGAAGGCCATTCAAAAGGATCAGCCTATAGTTATTCCATTTAGAAAGTGGGAGATACACGAACTGCCTGCAATTACCAGAAATGCTAGACGTGAAGTTTGGGCTGTTAAAACTACAACTTCAGTCGAACGACCTCGTTATGTTATTGTTTTCTTTCAAACCAACAAACGTGACAACAGCACAGCCGACCCCACTTTATTCAACAACGCCGACATTCAAAGTATCAGACTATCGCTAAATGGGGAATATTATCCCAATGAAAGAATGCAGTTGGATTTCACTAAAAATGATTACAATGAGGCCTATTTCAACTATACAGAATTTTATCCTAGCTATACGAATTCGGCACAGAAGCGCCCTCTGTTGGATTATCCCTCTTTCAAGAAGCTTGCATTGTTTGTTATCGATTGCTCGAAACAAGAAGAAAGTATGAAATCGTCCACAGTCGATGTAAAACTTGACATTGAAGCAAACATTGGTTTTCCCGAAAACACCAAAGTATATTGTGTTATAATACACGACTGCGTAATGGAGTATTTCCCCCTCACAGAAATAGTCAAGACTCTAAATTGAAGTGCAGTACGTCAGTATTCGAGCAGACGTCATCATGAGAGTTGCACTCGTAGACATTCAAGGTTTCGTTATAGATGGATTCTTTGTTGTCAAAGAACTCACCATTGAAGTTGGTTTTAAGCAAAGTCACTACATATTCCTACCATGCCAATCAATTTCTACGTTAAGCGACCAGGATAAGAAGACGGTGTCATACTTGGAGAAGAATGTGCATGGTATTCGATACTCTTCAGGTGACATTGAGTACTCCAAATTAAATGATATATTGGCAACTAAGCTATTGTATGCTGCCGATTTTATATACGTACGCGGACATCAGAAAGCAGAATTTCTACTAAAGAAATGTCACATTTTTGGTGTGTTTCCCCACATTATTGATGTTTGCAAGTTTGATGGAACACCATGTGCTACAGGAAACTTTGAACGAGATCCAAATCCTTGTCACGCTACTGGTCTATACTCTTGTGCCCAAAGAAATGTAGAGCGTCTCCGGCATTGGTTTTTGAATACTGTATTACCATTGTAATGTCTAAATAATAAATTGTTTATGGAATGATTCGCATTTTTATTAAGACATCCTGTATATTCTCAACCAGTATATTACATGAGAGTTTAACAAATACTAATATTATAGAGACCTCGTCACGTTTAACGTCAAATGTCACGTGTCTAACGCCACGTCTAACGTCGCGTGTAACGTGTCAAACGTCACACGTCAAACGTCACGTGTTTAACGTCGCGTGTTGAACGTCATACGTCACGTAACGTCGCGTGTAACGTGTCAAACGTCATACGTCAAACGTCACGTGTTCAACGTCACGTGTTGAACGTCATACGTCACGTATCAAACGTCTCGTGTTTAGATGTGATGATGATCATCGAAATGTAGCTTTAGATTTTTCCCGTAATGTCAAACGTCGTGTGTCATGTTAAACGTCATACGTCACGTGTCTAACGGCACGTCTAACGTCGCGTGTAACGTGTCAAACGTCGTTTGTAACGTCAACCGTCACGTGTTTAACGTCGCGTGTTAGACGTCATACGTCACGTGTCACACGTTACTTGTCATACGTCACGTGTCAAACGTCAGACGTCTCGTATAAAAAAAACCACAATAATTGATAACGGGAAAGAAATAACGAATTTTATGACAAACACCCCGTATATCGAACGTAGTGGTTTATCTCTTCTTCACAATGGTGTTTATTCAACTTCGATCCGACCAATCAGAGAGATGCTAGTGCCCTTATGGCGTCTTTGTACATCATGTATACGATAATAGTCTAACAATCATGGGGTCGTTTATTCGACTTCAATCTGACCAATCAGAGATATGCTAGCGTCCTAATGGTAACGTTGCTTACGTCACACCATTTACATGATATCACAGAACAGATGGGGCATACGACGGAAGGTCCATTCGACATAAGACACATTTGTCATACGACACATACGGCGATGGTTAACGGCACCCTCTGGTCATTGTCGATCACTTCTTCAGATGACTCTTTTGATACTCCTTGTATATTTGCAAAACTTATCGCTTATCTCTTCTTCTTTCCCATCAATCAACGACACCCTCTGGTCATTGTCTTCAGGTATGATTCTTGTAAACCCTCTGTGGTCATTGTCTTCATCACAATGATGTTTATTTGTCTCCAATCTGACCAATCAGAGATGCTTGTGCCCTTATGGCATTGTTGACGTCTTGTATACCGATCATCATAGTAACATATTTATGACAACACCCTGTATATCGGTATATTATTGTAAAACTTATCGCTTATCTCTTCTTCTTTCCCATCAATTAACGACACCCTCTGTGGTCATTGTCTTCAGGTATGATTCTTGTAAACCCTCTGTGGTCATTGACTTCATCATAATGGTGTTTATTTGACCCCAAACTGACTAATCAGAGGTGCTTGTGCCCTTTTGGTATCGTAGACATCTTGTATACTGATCATCGTAGTAACATATTTATGACAACACCTCGTATATCGGTATATTATTGAAAAACTTATCGCTTATCTCTTCTTCTTTCCCATTGATCAACGGCACCCTCTGGTCATTGTCTTCAGGTATGATTCTTGTAAACCCTCTGGTCATTGACTTCATTACAATGGTGTTTATTCGACTCCAAACTGACTAATCAGAGATGTTTGTGTCCTTTTGGTATCGTAGACATCTTGTATACTGATCATCGTAGTAACATATTTATGACAACACATCGTATATCGGTATATTATTGTAAAACTTATCGCTTATCTCTTCTTCTTTACCATTGATCAACGACACCCTCTGGTCACTGTCTTCAGGTATGATTCTTGTAAACCCTCTGGTCATTGACTTCATCATAATGGTGTTTATTTGACTCCAAACTGACTAATCAGAGATGCTTGTGCCCTTATGGCGTCTTTGTACATCCCGTATACGATAATAATCTAAAAACGATGCAGATAACGTCTAACAGTTGAATATTTGTTGTTGTTGTGATACAATCTGAATTAAAAATAAATGTAATATTTCGATAAATTCTAAATTCGCTTTCACAATATACTCTGATATGATAATAACTTGGTGGTCTTGCTAGCATGCTAAAAGACTATTAACGCATGAGAATGTGTGATCGATGGTTCGAATCCTATCGTCGGTAGCGAAATATTTAATAAATTGTATGAAAACATTGTCAATATGGAACTATCGTTGTCGTAATACCAAAAAATGTATTTATACCTTTTTTCAAGGATTCCATATCACTTTCGTGAAATTGTGATAAACTATTATTTTTGTATGCGTTTGATATATCGCATTTCCTGTTGTTATGTTGATTTTTTCTAATTGTGGGTTGAGTCATATCAATTTTACAAAATTTCTGTGGTGAGTTGATTTTATTTTCATATTTATCATTTCCTGTTGTGATTACAGAATTTCAGAAAAACAATTTAATTATTTGCAAAAGTTTATTTTAAAAATATTATTGATAAAAAGAAATTATTTTTGTTAATAAAGTCTTGAGATGATTTAAAAGGTCTCCATTAGGACATGGGATATCAAATAGGTTCCAATTGAAGGGTCCGGCTGCAACAAGTTTTTTGGTAAACTCATTATATTTGTAGTATGTGGTGTTTTTGAAAAAGTACATGTGTCCGTCAATGTACTGGAATGCTCCTGTAACATCTGCGGGTAGTCCAGGGAAAATATCTTTAATTTGTCCTCTATTTAAGACATTTTTTAAGTTCTTATCATATTCAATATAATTATTGTTATTATAAAATACATAAATTTTTCCGTGGTTGCTTTGAAACATTGTGTTTATTTGAGAATTTTTTGGTATAAGTAAATTACCTTGCTCAAGTATTCGCAAACCTGGGAAATCTGCTATATAGTATTTACGAACATCTTTATTGACTGCTATTAAATTACCGGTAGAACTTTGAAAAATCTGAATTATGGAGCCCACTTCTTCGGGTAGATAATCATCGAGCATTTCTGGTTCTGAGGGAATAAGTTTCGAATTCAAATCCATTTTCCATAGAAAATCTTTATAAATAATATATAAGTGATAATTTTCAAATGTACCAGCCATCGCAGTAAACATATACTCCGGCGTTATGTCGCATAAATTTTTATTTGGTGGATGAGGTCTATGATGACCTGTAGTCGGTGGCGTAGGTTTGAAAGGATTATTTGCATATTTATTGGTGGGTCCATAAAGAGCTTCAAGAGCCATTTTATCATCTTCATCCAATTTTGGGGTCGCGTTTCGTTGATACCATGGATACATTATTGCTTGTTTATTATCACTATGGGATATACCTAAGATATGTCCAATTTCATGAATTATTACCATGAGTAGACTGGTCCTATCATCTGAACTTGATCCATCTAAACTTAAATCCCACTTTTCATCAGCATCAATATGAAGTTCTATACAGCTGTTGCCATTTGGGAAATAACCATGTGCCAACACCTTTCCAGGACCATCAAATGCGCTGGGGCATTCATCTCTACCTTGGCAATCTGCACGAAAATAGTGTTTTCCATGTACAACAGTGATAGATATATCGGGAGCATAAGGTCTTGTTTTGTGTATTAATTCAAATTTGAACTTTGAACTGTTACTCCACACTTCAAAAGCCTTTTCGATTACATCAAGATATGCTTGATTTGCCTGAGGGAAGAACCATTTCAAATCAAATTTGGTCCATTTGGATCTAACTCTAAAAGAATGATCATCGTCGGAAGCTGTTTCACTTACAGAACATCTTGGCCTATTCATAAGTTGTATTGTATCTTCATCTAATTCTCCCGTTGCAGGAATATTATATTTTTCTTGAAAACTCAACAAATAATCCTCAAGTTTAGTCAAATCATTTTCATTTGCGTATCCGAAGCGTTGTAAATAATCCATAGCATACTGCTGGTCGACAACACAAAGTGCTGGACATAGCGCTGCAGCTAATATAATTATTAACATGATCTTCACCCTTCTGTTATCCTCAAGAAACTAATCTCCCAACACATTATTAACAACATTTTTTAAAAAAACCCCCACCCCCCAAAGATTCAATTACTGCGTGTCACGCATAAAATATTATATGTTACTTTCAAGCCACCCGGTACGAAATTCTTAGTAATATTTCAACATAAGTTACTTTAAGCCCCCCGGTAGCGCGCCGCCTTATCATCCTAACGGATCTTTCTCGACTACGTCACATTTTACAGCAAGAAGCGTACGGTGCGCTCACATTGCAGCAATACTACCTTCCTTCGCTAATAATATGCATGAGAGCTTATGGCGGCATGTGTTGAACGTCTTGCTATAGACGCGAAGGTTGTGCGATCGAATCTCACTGAAGTTTTTTTTCAGATTTTTAAAACAGGACTAAAAATGGCGGCCTAAAATTAAAAACGCGCGCGCCGCCGCTCTCAGCGCCACCAAGCGGAGATTTTTGAAGTAGTGAGCCAGAACTGTCCTAGCACATACTACTAACATCAGTAGCACTTCATACGATAGAACCGGAGATAGTAGCTGCAAGTGAAGCTGCCGAAGGGATAGTTTGGATGAATAGGCTTTACAAAGAAATTGATCCCCTAAGTCAGTTCCAATTTTGAGTGTAGACAATGAAGCTGCTATTCGTTTGTCACAAAATTCAGAGTTTCATCGTAGAACGGAACATATACATCTCAGGCACTTCTTTGTGAGAGAGTTAGTTCAAGAAAATTCAGTAGTCGTTAAAAAGGTTGCATCTGAATTCCAACTAGCTGATCTCATGAAAAAGCCGCTTTTTAAACCACGATTGGAAACGTTGCGAGAGGCTATTGGTATGGCCAAACAGTTGAATGAGGGAAGTTGTTGAAGTACCCTATACGAAGAACATTTTCTATGATTGATCATCCCTTTATTTTATTGGAGTTTATATTTTGTTTTAATAAGATGAAGTTGATATTAAATAAATATATCTTGTAACGTCAAAAATTGCTGTTATAGTCTTTACCCTAAAATACTATAAAAAGACCTCATCAACACTATCCTTTGAAGGTCTGATACCTTTCTTTTCTAATATTATTAAACTCAATCCCCTTACTCTTGCGTTAAAAATACAAAACCTGTCTGTAATTCAAACCAACACGTGTATTGATAAATATCACAATGAAGCGCAAACTTCTATATGTCTTTTCCAAAGGGTTAAATGTAGAGAAAAATTTATATATGTTCCTACATTTCACAGAAAAAGTTGTATTTCATTGTCATTCCAATGTCCTGTGGCGAATTTTTTTATTTGTGTTTACAAATAAAAAGATAATATGACTAATAAAATAAAAGGTGAATTCTTTCTTTGTATATAAAGCAGAGAAACATTTTGAAGTTAATTTCATGAGCTTAGGTCGAAAACAAAGAGAATTCACAACAATGGAAAAATTTATCCGAAATCTTCGGTTTTTTTGTAATTCCTTTGTCGCGATTTTTTCACTTTCCAGACTGTTCGTGAGTTAGTCCTTTAATAAATTGATTATACAGTTTCGATACTGATAAAATGAATATTCAGTGGTCGATCTACCACTGAATTGAATCTAATTAAATATTATTGGGGTAGGAAAATTTATTTTTCATCATACAATTCACAGATTATTTCGAAGGAATGAAAAAGAGAACCACTTAGGATTCATAAAATTCAAGTTTCATATTTAAAAGATAAAAAGCTCCGGATTAATTTTTGCAGATGGTTATTAGATAACGAAAATACGTGACAGATTCCACCATAATTAATGATGCAATCGCTACAAAAATTCTGGTTAAGTTTCTCAATTCAGCGTCGTATTTACACTTTTGCCATTCCTCAATCAAGCAACTGGATTGAATATCGTTAATTTTAACATGATGGTGCTCCTGCACATTATGGTAGACAACTGGGAACTTAACTTAAATTCCCTAACTGTTGGATTAGATTCAAAGAGACATGGAATCAGCAAATATTACCGAACGGAAGGTAAAATAATTTATTATTACCTGTATATAAGAAAGTGAGTCTGATTCTGGCGAGAAAGTGATTAATTGTGTGTCGCATCGAACGACAATTATAAAATCCAATATAACAGTGAACAATACTGTAAGTATAAGTTGGGTAAGAACACAATTCACTGAACAACAATAAAATAAGAATAGTAAAAACAAATTAATAAATCAGAACTCAACAAGCGGCCCGCAAAAAACTATGCTTTCGCTGATAAGAGATTGACCTCCGACGGGTCGACCGGGGCCAGTTTTTCACGCAGCTTACAAGTTAATGAAGACAGGGCAGTATTTAATTATATTTGCAATAATAAACGAAATACCAGAGTAAGGAATTTGGAATAAAATTAGCACAGGCAGTGACGACTATGTGATGAAAGTAGAAGAAGATCTGCTGAGGAAAGTCTTGGAGGACGCTACGAGAAAAGTAGAAAAACATTCAGACCCCCTTCGAAACAACAAAAACTGGAGGAGGATATACTGAATATATTGATCTCGATGATGAAAAACATGAAAGGAGACCAAACGTTGGTAAATGAACTGCAGCAATTAAAAAAAATGTATGCGTCAGTCCAAAACTAACAGCGTCAAAAGTGAAACTTTTCATGTAATTCAAAAACTGTCAATGAGTGTACAAAAAAATACATTGCAGAAAAGAAAAATTGACTGGAAATTATAATAAAAATGATTTATAATAAAAATCAAGAAAAATCTACAGACTATCCCGAGTTAATTACTACGGAAGTTTCACTTGTACGTACTATTATTTACATATACATAAAACTATATACATATACGTACAAGTGAAACTTCCGTAGTAATTAATTCGGGATAGTCTGTAGATTTTTCTTGATTTTTATTATAAATCATTTTTATTATAATTTCCAGTCAATTTTTCTTTGCTGCAATGTATCTTTTTGTACACTCATTGACAGTTTTTGAATTACATGAAAAGTTTCACTTTTGACGCTGTTAGTTTTGGACTGACGCATACATTTTTTGTATCTTCATTGACAATAACTGAGAATAAAAACAATATTAAAAAATTTTTAATATGGAATAATTTAATAGACATATACATATATATATATATATATATATATATATATATATATATATATATATATATTACATATACATAAACATTATACATTAAGAAAAGAACTGTATAAGTAATTAATATGACTTAATCACAGATTCAAATATCTTTATCTGCACTGTCATTTTTATTTGGCAAAATAGAAATAATTGGCTGATGATAGCTAAAGTAGGATGCAAATACTTCAGATCTCAATGAATTCAAGTGTCTTGAATAAATACACAATGCAAAGAAATTTCCTAGTTTTTATCGCCTTAATTTCAAAGGTAAACAATTTCTATATTAATTTCGCACTGGATTATACCAATATCGGCAGAAATTATTAAGCGCTTTTGGTATCCTTTTCCCCCCGAATGCGTTCTCACTTTATCGTTCGCGCAGCGAAGTGGGGATTGATAAACGGAATAATATGATCGCCATCAATAAACAATGCCCTGCGACTATTCTCGGCGTCTCCTCTTTGTGCGGATCTTCGTTAATTTTTTCCGCCTCTCTCACAAGGAGTTTAACAGTTTTGTTAGCTCGACGAGTTAACTCTCATGACAAAACGCTAGTGTCCCATAAAAAGTTTCTCTTCAATAGAACAAAAGAATTTAGCTTTTAAGGTGTAAATAAATGAATGTTATTTTATTACGTTCATATGATTTCCTTTATTCGAATCTAAATTGTTCATATTTCAAATTATAGCTCTGTTGATATCTCAATTGTCGAGTAGGCAAGAATAACTGTGTAGTGGTGGATCATTTTATAAAGACGGGCCATACGTTCAGTTATGACGAGACAGAGATTCTGCAGAAAGTTGACCAATACAGAAATCGTTTATTTTTTGAAATGTATCACATCAACAAACAAAAAGATGCTATCAATCTCAAATCTGACACTAATAAACTCAGTGATATTTATTGTCACCTGTTAAATTCATTTTAATATTGTTGTTTTGTCACCCCAGTTATTCATACGTTCAGATTATTTCTTTTATTGTTTTGTTTTTAACTTAAATTGTTTCTTGTTTTTATCAATTCACACCACAACCATTTTTACAAATTAATCATTAGCAATTAGTCTAGTTAGTACCTTAATGTGGTGTACATCAACTCTTACTGACTCTTAACATCTGTAAGTATTTGTGTTCCTATCTTTGTCATTTTACTTATATTTTAATTATTGTAGTGTCTCCTGATGATGCTATTGAACAATAGCGAAATATTGAGAATGAGAATATAGAGTTTTATTTCTTATACTGGCCGCATACCTGACAATCATCACCTTTTGCTTATATATATATATATATATATATATATATATATATATAATATATATATATATATATATGTATATATATATAATAATAATAAAGTGATAGTGGGTGCATCTACCAACACCAACGCACCCACCAGAAGACGTGGAAATATGCTAGCTACTGCAAAAAGGGTAGTGTCAATTGGGGAACGTGATTGTCATTAGTGGAAGGAAGTAGTTAGAGTTTATTCCTTTTTGTTGTCTTTGGATTACAACTCTAACCTTCCTTCCACTAATGACAATCACGTTCCTCCAATTAACACTACCCTTTTTGCAGATAGCTAGCATATTTCCACCTCTTCTGGTGGGTGCATTGGTTTTTAGTAGATGCACCCACTATCACTTTATTATTATACATATATATTACATAATTATTATTTTACTTTAATAATTACTATATTACAATATTAATATTATTATTTTTACATTCGCTAACTGCTTTTGTTTGTCTCTTTGGCTGGTGTTAAGTTACTAATGTCTTCAACAGTGTAAGTCTTATTGTTATACAAACCTCTTACTTATGAAATATTTTTTCCTCTTCTTCTTTCTTATGCATGCAATAGTCAACCCCTCTGCATTCTTCTTCTCCATCTTAAACGTTAACTTTCACATAGGAGGCCATTCTCGAATGGGTACTTGATGTCATATTTATCTACTTAACTATTTGTTGGTATCATTGACTGTCAACTAATCCCTCCAATTTAGAAGGAAAAGGATATCATTTCCTGGCCGGCTTTTGACAAAAAAAGCACTCGTGTTCGTTTGTCTGTAAAATGGTGTTAGATTTTGGCTTTTTTAGTCATCTCAATGTGATTGTACTATTTTAAACCTTTGTTAGTTAACTGTTTCATATTTTAAATATCCGTAGTTTACTTTTATACAACATAATGGAATCTAACCTCAACTCGGAGGTGAGTTCACACCCGTTATGATTTCTTTCCCATTTGCATCTTGTTTGTTGACTATCTTAATGCTGTTTTTCCATTTTAGTATTCCTGATGATTAGGACAACCATCCTCGAAAGCTTGAAAATTTTCCGTTAATAGTACACTTTTTTCCGTTTCTCTTGCTGCATACCCCAATATTGACCAGTTTTATATATATATATATATATATATATATATATATATATATACATATATATATATATATATATATATATATATATATATATATATATATATATATATATATATATAACCTTCGGAGCAGGGAGTTATTTTGGCATCAGGGTATACCAAAACGAAAAACTGCATTGAAAGTCGCGTCATTCTGAAATTAGCCTAAAATTCTTTGCTACCGTACACTGAAATTGAAATTTCACAAAACTTTAATACAAAATCTACCTATGAAATAAAATACCTAGGTATGAAAATTGATTCTCACTTAAAATGGGATGCACATGTTGGAGACATTGCGAGGTGTTTACGATTACTACTAAAAGTTTGAATATCTCAAATCAATAATAGATATTTGCCAACTAAAAATAATTTATCACTGTCTCGCAGAGTCAAGATTGAGTTACGGGATTCCTTGGATGGGGTGGTGTTTTACAAACACGTTTAAAAACTATAGAAGTACTTCAAAAGAAAATTTAAAAAAATCGTATATAATAAAAATGGACTATGCCACTGACTTACTCTTTTTGGAAAGTAAGGTCATGCATATCAGACAATTATATGTTTACTCTATTATATTGAACATCTATAAAACTAAAAACATCTTACGAAATATAGAACTACTCTATATTAGGTTAAAAAATAAAAAATTTGTAGATGCCAATATAAGTCAAGCCAAACAATTGGACAAAGGAATATTCCATATCTGTCTGCTAAGTATGTATAATGTAATAATCAATCAATAGATTCCACTATGATCCTACATAAAATTCTATCACCACTTGTAATAACCAAAAAAACTCTGCTGTCCAAAAATGTCCCGAATGGACCGAGAAGGCAGCGTAGGCAGGAGTCGGCGGCTCCTGTAAAAAATGTCCGAAAGAGCTGGCTTCGGCCTCCGCTGCTACCAGTTGTCGTTGGTAATGGGAGGTCTTGTATTATGGGGTTACGTCAGTTAGAGGGGTGTGTTGAGGGAGAATTTTAGGTGTAGATCTTATGTGTATGGGTTAGGTATTCCTTCTTTGTTACCGGTTGAGTAAATAAATTAACCGATAACGATTTCTTAAACGAGTTTAATAAAAAAATATATAAGAAAAAAATAAAAATAATTACACCAATTTACAAAGCGTCGGGAATACTCGTATATAGAGTCCCGTGTCTACAATTGAATAAAACCAGTGATAGGATCGAGAGAAAACTTGAGATATCCCCTTTAAGTCAACGCGAATGACTCGCAGAATAAAAGAAATTTGTTATTTTTTTTTAAAAATTAATCGTCAGAACCTGAATATTTTCGCGTACCCTAAATATGAACTGTGATATTAACAATTTAATTTTCAACCTCAAATGTGCTCCCTATTCCTAATTCATACGGTGAGATATCACCATTAAATATTCGTGTGCGATATGAACTACCATACTCCAATTAAATTATATAAACATAATATCATAGAAAGCGGGCTGGCAATGTTTATAACCTGACCAAACTACAGAAAAAAAAATCATAATACACTGTTAGTATGATTTGAAATCAGACTTACCAATTCCCGGACTGGGTGTTCACAAAACGCCGACGGACACGATTCGCGTTTCGAACAAGTAGACGCTCCCTTGTAATCTGCTTTCCCTTTTTCGAGAAAAAAAATAATTATACCTGACTGCTAAAACACTACTTTAATTATAAATTACTATAACTCCGGACTCCTCAAAAACCGCTATTCGCGAAACCCCAAAAGAAAACTTGAACGTTCCCGACCGCGAGTTTTTACCAACTGCCCCTCATTTGTTACTTTTTCGAAGTTTCGGAATTTTTCCTTGCTGAGCAATCCTTTATTTTCTTTGTACCTGTTAGCTTCTGATTGGTGGAACTTATCGTTCGACGTAATTGTGTAATAGGTTTTTTACCTCGATTAACAATTGAATTTATTAGATTCCGCAAAATTTCTTTATTTTGACGCAATTATTATTTCCGATTAAAATATTATTTTTTTAATTCTTGCACCCAGACAGACGCTTAGATAAGTGGTTTTTTCTTTTCATCAATGTGAACGACCGGTTTCTATAGTTTAAACGTTACAAAGTAAAAAGCAATTTGTTATACAGGATGACTCTTATTTTGGTATTTATTACATTGCCACCCCTTTTGAAAAAGTGTTGGACTTACCTGTCCAACACCTTTTACGTGCATCCCCTACGCTAAACTTATCTAAGTACAAAATTGTGTCACTGCGTTACATGTTACCGCGATTTCACCTTGAGCACTACGCGTTGTATGCCGCACTGAGACACTGCTTGTTGACTGCTTGCATGTTTGTGTTCACCGTTGCAATACCTATGACTCCCTAGTTGCACTATGTTGCTTTTTCCTCTGTTAGGTGTGGTACAATACTAATTTCCTCTCTGGTTTGTACTTGTTTATGTATCCAGAAGAAGATGGATAGTTTTTGTATTTGAACATGAATTTGTTCAGTGAAGGGTTAGATATCCTTCCCTGGTACTGCTACTTTATTGGTTTGGCGGAATTATGGGGAGAGAAACCGTTTTGGTTTCAAAACTGTGCCCGTGGAGTGGGGCGAGGACGATTTGTAATTTGATAAGCTTTTATCGGATTAATTGGAGGTGGTCTAAGGACCACAATTTTGGCTATTTGCTTGTTGCGAAGTACTCCCTCGTTATGTGCCTTTTGTTTCCTGTATTGCCGACTTCTCGGCTATTGTCGTTGATTCCACGTTTGCTTATTGTTTGCCGCGCACTTTGTTTGCACTTGGTTTTAAATTGTTTTTGGTTAACTAATTTATTATGCTTATAGTAATGTTTTTATTCCTAAGAAACTGTTTGTTCCGCGCGCTTTATTTGCACTTGGTTTTAAATTGTTTTTGATTACTAATATATTGTACTTATAGTAATGTTTTTATTCATAAGAAACTGTTTATTTCACGCGCTTTAGTTGCACTTATTACGGAATGTTTATACTGCCGCGTGAGTCAGTCCAGTGAACGTTGCTGGATGATTGCGCATTGACTTCTTGAGCGTTTTCCTCGTCTTGCTGGGTAAGCTCAATTTCTTCGTTGGACTTCTTCTTTCTGTCATTTTTGTGTAATACCCATGCCGTTAGGCTTGACCATATGCCTGCGAATATAGCTATGCCGCAGCCTATGGTTTGATATATTCGTAAACTGTTTATTATTACTCCGCATAGATAATGCAGAATCTTATATACGAAGTAGAATCCTATGAGACCACTTACGACTGTTCCTAATTCTGAAAACCATCCCCATATATGATTTATGGTTGTGTGCGCGAGTTCTTTTAGTTCCTTTTCATTGAACATACTGGTGACGCTGTAGCCTTGGTCCGCAGCTGGTAACCCTGCTGTCCGCCTTATAAGTATGTTTAGGACTACTTTCCGTTCTGTGCCAAAGGTAAGTAGTCTGTGTGCTTCCTGAATTTCTTGTTGTGTGTATAGGCTTTCTGCTCCTACTTTTTCTATTTACTTGTGCCTAGTCCATCACTGACTCTGGATGTGTGTTGTGCATACTATAGTGAAATATCAACCTTGAAACTTCGACGCTGCATCTCCATACTTTTTGCGTTCTAAACTCGTTTCGTTGAATCACTTGGACTGACACGGTTTCACTTGCATCCGACGTTTCCGGAGGCGCGCACGGTTGAATGTCTCTTAGCGATAAAACCGTTGCGTTAGTTTTCGCGTCCGCACAATCGTAGGCTATTGAACCATGTGTTCCATGTAGTATGGCGAAGATTAGTGTTAGGGTAGTCATGGTATGCCGTTGTGTGAACATTGTCTGCTACTGTCTCTGGGTTTGTTTTCTTCTTGTTCTATTTGTAAGTCCCATTTCGCTACGCACGATAATCATTTTTCACATACGCAATTACAAAATTAACAAAAAAACAATGACTAAAATTAACAAAGAACAATAATATTATTAGTGTACATGCGTCTTATAATGTGCTTGTATACTACAGTACGGGACATAATCACAATACATATTTATTAATATTTGCTTTTATAAGTTTCACTTATTATAGGTTTCATATCTCTTTATAGTAATTATAAAAGCAACCTGATATGGTTGTCCTTTTTGATAATTACATAATTATTACTAAGTAGGTTAATATCAACCAATGCTTCCTATAGCCTTTATTTTGGTTGCATAAATAATACTATTATTTAAAATTAAATCATGGCTTCCTGTAACCTTTATTTTAGTTGAATAACTACTACAATTATTTAAACTTAAATTATGGCTTCCTGTAGCCTTCCCTAAATTAAATAAACCCCTTATGTTCATATGTCATGCATGACTAAATAATAATGCTAATAATAAGCCTTAACTTGAATTATTCGCGGCGTCCTATATGGACTTCCCTAAATAAAATAAACCCCTGATTCTTATGTCATTGAATGACTAAATAAAAAAATTAAAATTATGGAAGGATTCCTACCTACAACCTGGTAGTAAATTATTTGAGAGGAAAAAATAAAAAAAAAACACTTTGCGCAAAGATTTAATGTTACGGTATCTTTTTGTGTATCTCTGTAACATTTCTAATTTGTTTGTTAGTTAGTCCCCCGTACTATATGTAGGACTGTAATGTACAACAAATTTTCTTTCTCCTTGCCCTTATAGTTATTCATACCGCATTATTTGATTTTCCACTAATAGCGGAATTTGTTGCGAAATTGAAACTTTTGTGAAACACTTGACGCGTAACCCTATTTTTTTCGCTTTGCTACTCACATTCGTACCGAAAATCGAAACATATTTTCAAGACAATGAACCTGTTGTCATCGCTGCTAACACTACTTCAGCTCGGGTGCCATGGGGCGTCACGCAGGTGTTTTAGCCTGACATTTGTATCATACTTTGGCCGTTCCCCTTACGCTAGTACGTAGAGCGTTGATTTACTACGGTTTGTTTATTTTGATTGCAGTTTCTGTGCGATAAGGATGGGTTACAATGTTTCTTTATCAATTCTACTTTACATATTTCAAATCAATTAGTTTCCCTACAATAACCATGTATATTCCTGCTTATATTGCATAAACTGACTTGGATTTCCAGATCCATTCTTTTTTGTTATTTATATTCCTATCTTTTTCCCGCCACGTTTTCGTGGACATAACTCATTTATTAAAACATTTCATTAAGAGTTAACTGTAAAAGAACTTAACTGTGTCGTTCTCTACATTCTGTTTCGTATACATTTCTCAAGTCAGGCCCTGCCTACTTGACTTTGCATAAGCAATATCCCCTTGTTTTGAAATTGGAGCACAGCAAATTTGATCTCATATCACCTGCTTCTGCGTCCTTGAACTCTACTGTGAGTTGGTATGCAGGAGATATACAATTAAAAATTTATTAGTGCATTACTGTAAATAGCTAAAAAAAAATCATTTATCGTCATAAATGTGTAAATTTTATTAATCTATTTATTCATATTTGCTTTGCATACTTCGACTTAATTTATATCTCTATATATACACATATTGCCCGCTGATAATTGTTTTATTGCCAAATCCCTTTTGATTCTAACGCGGTTATTCCTTTTAACTCTTGTCTTTTACGTTTGTACATCTGTACAACTCATTTTTCTTGTGTATTCTTCTTTTCATTTCTGCCTTCTATTTTTGCATTAACACCATAATTATTTATTATACCTTATTGATTCCTTATAATACGTGTTTTTGCACGTTAATCTCATTACTGTCCTCTAATTAGAGGAAACGGGATATTCCTTCTATAGTAACTAATCTTTTATACAGTAACTGTACTGTTTAGTATAACTTGTCCTGTAATTAGTTTTTAGTGTTGTCAACTCATTGACACGTTGCTCCTATATTAGAATTTTTGCATAATCAAGTTTCTGTATATTGCTTGTTTTCATGTATAAGTATAAACAGTGGCAACAGTGAGATAGTTTGTTATACTATCCTCCCCTATATTTTCCTTTGATTATGTGGTTATCGCCACTATTCGGAAAAGCATACGTAGCGCTGCACACGAAATCTGGTTGATTATGGTGACGTTGACGTATTCTGCTTGATCTCCGAAGAGGTATACTTAGTGTTGTGCTTTTTATTCTCTTTCTTTTTGTGATGGATTGTACGGGTTTGGCATTCGCCGCGTTCCCCCATAGGGGTAGTGCTGCCACTCTGGCAGGGGTCACTCCCGTTTCATCAATTTCTGTGTCCTCTATATTCGTTGCGTTTTCTTTTGGCATTTCTTCTTCTATTTCGAGGTCCCTATTTTCTGTCTCTTCATCTCCATAATATCTTTTTAGCCTATTAATATGTACAACTTGTTCCTTTTTTCCCTTATACGATTTTATGAGGTAGGTTACTGGTCCCACCTTTTCTTTAACTATGTATGGTCCTATCCACTTTTTTTGTAATTTCTTTGATATTCCAACCGTATTACTTAAGTCTTTGAGGTATACTAAGTCTCCTGTGTTGAATTCTCTATATTCTGTCGATTTGTTAAATCGTTTTATTCTGTCGTTTTTTGCTCTATCTATATTATTTTGTACTTTTTCGTACACCTGTGCCAGTCTGGCTTCTAGCTCGGCTGCATAGTTTTCATCCATATCGTACCGTTTCCTTTTCGGCTCGATAAATTTGTCTATTGGTAGCGATTGTTCGCGACCGTGTAATAGGAAATACGGACTGTATCCGGTTGATGTGTTATTGCTGCCCCTATATGCCATAAGGACATATGGTATCCATTGGTCCCAATCCTTTTGGTTGTGCGAAATGTAGTGGGAAAGCATATCCTTAATAACTCTGTGCATTCTCTCAATTTGCCCATTAGATGTAGGTGCGTAGCTTGCAGTGTGAATCGTTTTTATATTCAAAATTTCGCATACTTCTTTCATCAATTTGGACATGAAGTTACTACCTCTGTCTGTGAGTAATTTTTGTGGAGTACCGTGTCTGCACACTATTTCCTCTACAAATGCTCGGGCTATGGTTTGCGCCGTTTGATCGGGTATAGGTATAGCCTCACAATATTTTGTCAGATGGTCTTGGAAAGTCAGCAAATATTTGTTTCCTCTATCTGACGTTACTAATGGACCAACTATGTCCATTGACGTAATTTCCCATGGTTTGCTTACGGGGGTGAATTTCTGTAGTGGTGCTTTTTTGAAATGCGGAGACGTTTTACGTCTGTTGCATGAATCGCATTCTTGGCAATACTTTATAACGTCCGCCTTTAGTGTTGGCCAGTGAAATCTTTTTTCTATCGCCGTCATAGTTTTTTGTTGTCCTTGATGACAATATAAGGGTGTGTCATGGAAATCCTCTAGCGCCTTTACTTGTAGTGATTTAGGAAGTATCAGTTTGTCAGAACCCTTGTTGTCACTTCGGTATAGTATGTTCTCTTTGTCTAAGTAATATGAAGTCGTGGTATCCTCATCCTTTGCATTTATTTGTTGTATGATTTTGTTACAAAAATTGTCTTTTCTTTGTTCTTTTAATAGTATGGCTCTATCCCATATGGGTTCCCATTCTGCACTTTCTTCCATTATTTGTGCGATGTCACTGCCCTTGTGCTTTTCCTCAATTATTTCTATTTTTGTGTTAGAGTTAAAAAATATGAATTTACTCATTTTTGCCACTTCTTCCCATTGTAGTCCCATGAGTTGACCACTTGATTTCACTAATGCTACTGCTGGCTGTTTGTTTGCCTCGCAGCCTTCTTTGAGTTGCTTGATGCACTCCCACACATTTTCGTAGGAGGATTGATCTTCTATTGTAGATTTTTCTATTATGTAATATATTGTTTTCCCTGGTGTATTCCATTCTAGGATACCTGGTATTTGTTGGTCTAGGTCGATTTTCGGCCTTCTCATTATTTCTGCCATCTCGCGCAGTAACGCGTCATTTGGATGACCTTTTCTTGGTATAAATAGTGCTAGTGCCTGTTGTTGGGGTGTAGTTAGAGGGTTTTTTTCTACTATAAGGTCATTCGTTGCTACGGTGCTCACGTTATTATCAATGTGTTCTTTATATTGCTTGTAGTCGACGTTTATGAAATTGTTTGTTGTGTCATGCATTCTGCTAAGTGCGTCCACGTTTCCGTGTTTACGGCCTGGCCGGTGAACTACTTTAAAATCATATTCTGACAGTGTTAGTGCCCATCTCGTTAATCTCGAGCTGGGGTCTTTAAGAGATAATACCCATTTTAATGGTCTGTGATCGGTTATTATAGTAAATCGCTTACCATATAGGTAGCATCTACATGTTTTGACACCATATATTATGGCTAATAATTCTTTCTCAGTAGTTGAATAATTTAACTCTGCTCTATTTAACGTTCTATGTGCGTAAGCTATGGGCTTTTCATGTCCCTCTCTTATTTGACTTAGGATTGCTCCGACGCCTATTCCTGATGCGTCTGCAGATAGAATGAATGGTTTCGTAAAGTCTGGAAATATTAATAACTTATCTGTAGTTAATATTTGTTTTAATTCGTCCATAGATTTAAGTACGTCATCGGTTATTTTAAAATCCACGTCATTTTTCGTTAAGTTCACTAGTGGTGCTGCTATATCTGTGATGTTTGGAATAAATTTTCTGTACCAGTTAACCAATCCTAAGAATCCTCTTACTCCCTTAACTGTCTTCGGTAGGGGATACTTTTGTATAGCCTCAATTGTTTCTGGATCGGGTGAAATTCCTTCGTGTGTTATTACGTGTCCTAAATATTTTACTTTTTGTAGTAAGAAGCTGCACTTTTTTGGTTTCAGTTTTATATTTGCTAGTTGAAGTCTCTCCAGAATGTCTTCTATTCTTTCTATATGTTCTAGCTCTCCTGTATAGTTAAAGATAATAATATCGTCTAGGTATACCATGCAACTGGTTCCGGTTAATCCTGCTAGCGTTGTATTCATAAATCTTTGAAAAGTCGTTGACTAGGCCAAATGGCATTTTTGTGTACTCATAATGACCATGGAAAGTGCTAAAGCCTGTAAGAGGGATGTCTTCTTCTTCCATGTCAATTTGATGATATGCTTCTGCTACATCTATTACTGAAAAAAGTGTCTTTGTACCTGCTTTATAGCCTTGTAGTAGGTCCGATATGTTAGGCAACGGATAGTATTCCTTCTTTATTACCGCGTTTAGGCCTCGGTAATCAATGCACATTCTTACTTTCTCTGTTCCATCCGCTTTCATTTTTACTACTAGGACTACGGGGGCCGACCATGGGCTTGATGATGGCCGGATTATTCCTCCGTCTAGTAACCTATCAATTTCGGTCTTCAATGTTTCCCGTTGTTGATATGGAATTCTATAGGGAGCTTTGCAAATTGGCTGAGCTCCTGTTTCTAGTACGATTGCATGCTTTACTTTGGTTGTACTTGTCAGAATTTCATCTTCGTCTTGAAATAAGTGATGATATTTACTTAGAAGGCTTGTCAGCTTCTCTTTCGCTTCCTGTGACAAATGTGACATGTCAAAGCCTTCCTCTATCCATCTGAATTTGTTTAGAAGTGTTCGTGTCATTCTGTCCAGGTTTTCTAGGTCGGTATTGGACCATTGAATTACACCAAAAGAGTACGTTAATATTGGAGTGGCCCACATGTTTATTGCTGTTATAAGGTTTTTCCGGACAATTTGATATTAAGCAGTTTGGTGACTCTTTTTCTATAAGCATCGTTCAAATCTTACTTGATTGCTGTGTGATTGATTTTGTTGTTTTCCATGACCCCGAGGTACTTGTATAATTCTTCTGGTTCAAGGACCTTAATCTCTTGTGGGTCTTTCGTGCTGATTTTGTTGATCACTCTCCTTTTTTCTATGCAGATATTCGCACATTTGTCGAGGCCAAACTTCATATGGATACTACTGCTGAACTGGGCCGTGACGTCGACCAAATGCGTTAATTGATTTGGTGTTTCCGCGAAAAGTTTGAGGTCATCCATGTGTAAGAGGTGTGAGATACGAGTGTTGGAGTCTTGGATGCTGAGTCTATATCCGCAGTCAGATCCTTTTAAGAGGCGAGATAGAGGATTAATGGCGAGACAGAACCATAATGGAGATAGGGCGTCCCCTTGATATATGCCTCTGTTGATAGTAATTTCGCCAAGGTTAGTAGATTTCATCCAAAGAGTAGTTCTCCATCGATTCATACAGTGTTTCATAGCAATTTGGATTCGTGGGTCGATCTTATAGATGTTCAGGACTTTTAATAACCAATCGTGTGGTACAGAATCATATGCTTTACTATAGTCTATGTAGCAAATGTTTAGGTTACGTTTCTTTGCTGCTACTTGTTTAAGGATTATGGCATCAATAGAAAGCTGTTCTTTACAACCAAGTGTTTTACGAGTACAACCTTTCTGCTCCGGCGCTATTATGTTATTTGAGTCGCAATACTCATAAATCTTGTCGGCGACAATTGCCGTGAACAGTTTATAAAAGACCGATAAGCACGTAATGGGGCGATAGTTTTGTGGTTCCTTGGGATTGCCTTTCTTGTAGATTAAGAAAGTTCTTCCCATCATCATCCATTTTGGTATAGTATTGGAGTCCAAAAGAGCTCTGGTGAAGGCTCGGGCTAATGGTGCATGTGAAGATGTTAGTTTCTTTATCCAGAAGTTTTGGACGTTGTCTGTGCCCGGTGCTTTCCAATTTGAGGCTTTTGAGATGATTTTTTGAACTTCTTCTTGAGAAACTGAACAGTCATCCATAGGTGTAAGGTTTTCTGCCTCTGCTTCTACTCTTCTTAGCCATGCAGCTCCTTCATCAAATTCCTTTTTGTCCGACCAGATGTTTCCCCAAAATGACAGAAATCCTTTAGTGACAGGATCTTCATCTTGGTTTGTCACTGTTTGATTGAGGGCTTTAAAGAATTTTTTTGGGTTTGTTGAAAAGTTTTTATTGTGTTCTTTCCGTTTTGTGAGCTCATTATATCTTCGTAATCTTGCACTTTTGGCCTTGTATTGCTGTCGTATTGTGTCTCCAAGCTCCACAAGTTTTATATTCATTGATATGTCGGCTTCGGGTATTCGAGCTTTCTGTGTGATATCTTTTAGTTTGTTAAGGATTCTTCTACTTTTGTTACCTTGTATGTATGCACCTAGAATGTTTGCCTGAGCTCTCAATTCAGCAATTTGTTTAGTGAGTCGCAATCTCCATGGGGGATCAGACTTTTGTTGATCATTTCGAATACTTCTTTGATTTTCATTCCAATGTGGTTTTTGTCCATTTGCTTCTAATATTGTGAGAGCAGCTGTATATATGCTAAGTTGGATTGTGTTAATACCATCACTTCCTTCGAGATGTACTCCAATAATATCGTTTATTCGATCTATAATTTTAGTTGTGTCTCTCCTAAAATTCAACTTTGGCAGGCGGGGTCTCTGTGTTGGGTCTACTCCTACGTATAATGCCAGGTTACTGTGGTATTTAATACTTAAGGATCCATCTTCTGTCAGGTTTCCTGTTTGCAGTGAGTGGGTTTGCGGATAGTTGTCGGTTCTTTGTTGAGTAGTCTCGTTGGAATCAAGTGAACTTCTCCTTTGTTCAGTATCGTCTACTATAGGTTCATCATAATTTTGATCCAGATCTTGTTACTCACGTGTCTGTTGTGTTCTCAATTCATCCTGTGATTCAAGGAATCGGAGTCTAATTTCCTCAAGTTCGATCGGGTTTACGTATTGTTTTTTCACTATGGTATTCTTTCGATCTACAGCATTTTGTTCCATCAGCATTAACTCTGAAAATACATTAGAGTTGATATCTTGGTGAAACTTTGTTCTCCATCTTGGGAGGGGGCGGTCTTCTCCTCTGTTGACACGATAAAAGGACTCCATTATTTTATTGTTCATATCTTTGGTCCATTTATACATTGTCGACCAGACACTCTGACGGCACGACTTTCTGTCTCATGTTTGGTTCGAGGATTCAGCGTGCTGTTCTCCTAGGTTGTCGTTTTTGTTTGAAAGTTCTGAGGCGTTACCGGATTGGTCGGGCTGTCTTACTGTACGCCGACCCCGACCGTGACGACGTCCAGGTATAGTTTCCGAGGCAGGGCTATAGGACTTCAATTTTAGTAATAAAAGGGGGGATGTGTGGATAAGCTCCATGAGCAGGTCTCCGATAACCATTAAGCAGCCGCCCATTCCGAGTCAGACGCTGACCAAGGAGCCGACCATTATGGCACAGACGCTTTTGGATTTGGAACTTGCTCAGCCGCTACTCTGGGGTGCTGACGCTGAGAATGGAAGAAAATGGTCGACCATGGCAGTGCTCCATACCACAGCAATACTAACTACTTACGAGGGACGTCAGGTACTCGCAGCCACCGTTTGTGACTCATTTCGTAGAGCCACGCACCCATCGGCACGGTTCGGGTGACACCTTGGGTTTCGGATTTTTTTTCGTTGGTTTACTCCATCGGGACTCTTCTGCCTGGGTTACCATACCATAGCCGAGGGTTCCAGTTTTTCGACGCCGGAAACTCGCCACTCGTCCCCCATGTCTGGTCAGGACTTGCCAGTGTGTTCGGATGTAACTTGGGCATGTTGGATCTTCTACTGGTATTTGTTGGTGCTATCACATCGGCATAGATAGCCCCACCAGTGCCCCACTCACCATTTCTGAGCTGTTTTTTAGTTTCACTCCTCCCTTCCCGTCCTTGCGGCTCGAGGAGGGAGGAAGTTACTCAGCCACTCCACCAACGACAAGGTCTTACAGCTCCTAGGAGTAGTTATAATTATTTTTATTATTATTATTTTATTAATTCACACTTGTCAGTGGAGGATTGGCATGTCTAGGCTGGGATTCTCAAGGTTTCAGCAGCCTTGTCATGTGTGAGCACTCGTCGGACGGTTCGGCATGTTCCCAATATAGCTGCTTGTTAGACGGTAATTATACTCTTATCAACATTTTCCAATTTCAGTTTATTCAACTCGCTTTGTAAGTGTACTTCAACGAGACCAGTAGTTGAGATAACCAGCGGATGTATGATTAGGTGTTCTTATTGGTAAGCATCCTTTAGTTCGTGCGCCAAGTCAATATATTTGTGTATTTTTTGGGTCCTAGCTTCTTTAATGTTGTGGTAGTTAGGTATGGTGATTTCTATTATATTAGCTGTCCTCCCTTGTTTTTCTAGTACAGGTATATCTGGTTTATTGTGCGCTATTTCCTTATCTGTAATTATCATTTTGTCCCAGTATACTTTTGCATTTTGGTTTTAAAGTTGTTCTTTCGGGGTGTAATTGTAATAGGGAACTTCTGTCAGCAGGCCGTATTTCATGCAGATTGCCTGGTGGAATACTTTGGCTACATCATCGTGTCTTTTCTTGTGGTCCCGAGATACCAAGTAGGAGCATCCTGCCAAGAGGTGTTGAATGGTCTCTGGTTTTCCTGTCGGATGATAAATCGTCTGTAGTTTCGTGCGCTTATTACTTGATCTTGTATGGCCAGTAGAAAACCCTCCGTTTCGGCCATGAGTGTTCCATTCGATAGGTACAGATTTGAGAAGCGTTTATCTACATCTTGTCCTGCTAAAGCTGCAGCATATCTTCCATGCAGTTCTTTACCTTTCCAGATTTGTTCTAGTTCAGCGAAATAGTTCTTATTTTCTTTTTCAGGTGGATCCTCGTTCGCTAACTTTAAGGGTGAAAGAGAGGAGTGAATATATGTTATTGCTCTATATGCGGGATGTGTTACGGACTTCAGATAAGTAAACAGTTTTCCACATTCTTTATTGTGCATTTCTTTTAGATCCTCTTCCGCCTTCGCTCCTTGGGAGATATAACCTGACTGTATATGCATTGGGATGATGTAACCTCCTCCTTGTAAGCGATATTCGAATCAATCTGTCTAGACTTTCCAGATCAGTAGGACTCCATTTGACAATGCCAAAGCTATATGTTACCACTGGTATCACCCAAGAGTTGATAGCTGACAATTTTGATCTAGAGTAGAGGTGTGATTTGAGGATTGATTGTAGATTCTTTTTCAGTATGTTTTCAATCTGTTCCTTTGAGTGTTTTTGATCTATGTTAACTGTTTGTTGGATTCCCAAGTATTTGTACATTTCTTCTGGAGGAAGTGTTGCAAATTGACTTTGATCTATAAGTGTAACATTTTCGGAGTCTTGTACTTTTCCTTTTTTAACATGGACAAATGCACACTTCTCGAGCCCAAATTCCATCCTGATGGATCCGCTGAAGCTAGATACCAGTTCCAGCAGTGAGATGAGCTGTTCTGAGTTCGACGCATATAGTTTCAGATCGTCCATGTAGAGGAGATGATTGATTTTCATGGATGGCTCCCTGGATATAGTGTAGCCACAATAGCTGTCGTCAAGTAGACTACTAAGTGGATTTAGAGCCAAGCAGAACCATAGCGGGCTGAGACTGTCCCCTTGGAAAATGCCCCTCTCTATTCTCACTCCTGCGATGGTGTAATGAGTTGCTCCCAAATTCACGTTGAGGGAGGTTTCCCACGTCTCCATAACTTTTTCAACGAACTCAATCAAGTGGTTGTTGATTTTGTAGATGTTTAGTACTTTGAGTAACCACGAGCGCGGAACAGAATCAAATGCCTTTCGATAGTCTATCCAACCAACGGAAATGTTCCTTTTCCTCTGTTTGGCATGGTTAGTGATCACTGTATCAATAATCAGCCACTCTTTGCTTCCCCGTGCTCTTGCCTTACAGCCGTTCTGTTGCCAAGCTAGCAGTTGGTTTCTTTTAGGTGGGAACTAATTTATTATTATTATTATTATTGGAACTGAGGCACAGGTTTGTCCTGGTGTGTTCCGCCTATACGGGTGGAGGCCAAGTATAGGAGGACTCTATTGATGTCGGAGGAATGATCTAACAATATTGCATGTTTGCAGTATCACGGCTTTCTGTGTTTGGTTGTGTATGGTTGCGGGTAGATTGAGTTCTGATAGGTGTCTGATGAAGGATGTGTGAGTGAGACCTGTTGATGAAATGATGATTGGTATGACAGTGACCGTTTTTTGTTTCCATATTCTTTCAAGTTCTATGGCAAGCGGGATGTACTTTTGGATTTTTTCCGAATATTTAGCTGGTACGTTGTGGTCGTTTGGTATAGATATGTCTATTAGGTATGTGTGCTTCTCCTTCTTGTCCGTGAACGTAATATCGGGTCTATTGCATGATAGGGGTTTGTCAGATTGGAGAGTTTTATCCCAATATAGTTTATAGTCTGCGTTTTCAAGTATGTCAGATGGTGTGTATGTGTAGTAGGGCGTATGTTTGTTTAATAATGAATGTTCAATAGCAATGCTTTGGTGTATAATTTTTGCGGCGGCGTTGTGTCTATCTAGGTACTTGGTGGGTGCTAGTGTGCTACAGCTATTAGTTATATGTTCAATTGTTTCCCGTGCATTGTGACATCGTCGGCATTTATCGTCCGTTACTGTCGGGTCCTTAATGATGAATTTACTGTATGCGCGTGTGTTGATTATACCGTCTTGGATCGCTAACATGAATCCTTCTGTTTCGGGGAACAGGTTTCCATTGTGTAGCCTTTGTGGGAGTGTATTTGGTCAACGCTTGTATTTTTAGTGTGGTTGTAGTAACGTCCATGTATTTCTTTCCCTGACCATAGGTTAATTTTTTCGTTGTGTATGGTTGGTTCGTCTTTTAAACTTAGGTTTGTGTTGCATAGCTCCAATGGGGTATATTTTTTGTCGGCTTTTGTGATTGCCAAGTGAAGAGGACTTTGTGTAGCTTTATTGTAGAAGTAGTTCCTGAGACTCATGATTTGTGAATTATGAAGTGGGTGCATATCCAAAATACCTCTTCCTCCTTCAGATCGGGGCAGAGTGATTCTTTCAATGCAAGCGTTCCTGTGGTGCATGTTGTGCTTGGTGAGTTTCGTCCTGATGCTCCTGTTAATGTTATCTAGGTCAGTGTGTGTCCATTTTAAAACTCCAAATGAGTATGTCAGTAATGAAACTGCATACGTATTTATAGCTTTTGTGAGATTTTTTGAGTTGAGTTTGCTTTTAAGTAGTTGGGTGAGTCTTGAGGTGAATTCCTGGATGAGTCTTTGTTTGAGCTCAGTGTGGTTCAGTTTAATTGTCTGGTCGAATCCTAGATATTTGTATGAGTTGGCTTCGTCCATGTGCTCTATTTTGCCAGTTGTTGTGACTGTTCCATTAGTGTTTGTCCATTTACCTCGTTCTATACTGTTGGTTTTGCACTTGTCAAATCCAAATTCCATTTGTATGTCCGTCGATATTGTTTCTGTGATTTTGATAAGGGAGTTCATTTGATTTTTTGTAGATGTGTATAGTTTTATATCGTCCATGTAAAACTGATGGTTGACTTTATAGTTATTATTCTGGTTGTATTTGAGTTGGAAACAGCAGCTCGTGTTAGAGAGGGCTTGTGAAATTGGGTTGAGGCATATACAGAACCAGAGGCCACTAAAGGAATCTCCTTGAAAGATGCCTCTATTGATTGGAATTGTGTCGGATGTTAGTTTAGTTGTTGCTGTTTGTATGTGGATGTTAGTGCACCAGTTTTGCATGGCGTTTTTTAGGAAGTGAATGATAGTTGGGCTGATTTTATAGATTTCCAAGACATGTAGGAGCCAGCTGTGCGGTACTTTGTCGAAAGCTTTTTTATAGTCTATGTATGTGATAAAGAGGTTGCGTTTATTCTGTAAGGCCTGTTGGTGTATGACCGAGTCTATAATAAGCTGCTCTTTGCAGCCTTGGCTGTGTTTTCTGCATCCTTTTTGTTCTTCTGTTAATATTTGGTAAGTGTCGAGGTGTTCCTGAATGAGTTGCATTATGATGGATGTTATTATTTTGTATAAGGTAGGAAGGCAGGTAATTGGTCTATAATTGGCTGGGTTTAGGGTGTCGCTATTTTTCGGTTTGATGAACGTGGTGCCTCTTGTGAGGAAGGTGGGGAGTTCTGAAGGGTTTTGGATAATGTATGTGATTAGTTCAGCGAGTTTGTTATGTAGCACGGTGAATGCTTTTAGCCAGTAATTGTGTATCCCATCAGGGCCTGGAGCTTTCCAGTTATGTGATTTTTTTATTGCAGATTGAACTTTTTCTGTCGATATTATGATATTATTGTTTTGTGTTTCTATGTGGCTGTGTCTTTCTTTCAGGTCAGTGATCCAGTTGGTATTGGGGTTGTGATTTACTGGATTGGACCAAATTGATTGCCAAAAGTTGGTAATTTGTTCTTTTGTTGGTATGTTGTAGTCTTTCATTTCGGTGTTGTCCAACTGGGCGTAAAATTTTTTCTCGTTTTGGTTGAACATAGTATTTTGGGTTTTTCCTAGGTTGCTGTTTTTGTATCGTTTCAGTCGTCCTGCGTATACGGCTAGTCGTTGTTTAAAGTGGTCAAGTTTGGAGATCAGTTCTTGTTGGTTGAGTTGTCCTATATTGGTATCTATTTTCTTGAGTTTATTTAAAATTTTTGAAGTTCGTTTTCCAGATGAGAGTTGAGTTAATAATCCAAGTGTTTGTCGAATTTTTGTTATCTTTTGTTCGAGTCTGCGTTGCCAGTTGGGGGTTTCTTGTTTATTTCGTTTGTTCGTACTTTCGGTTATGGGTTCTTGGTCATGTAGTTTAAGTGTTACTATTGCTGCGCAGTATAGGAGAGTATGAAGTTCCGTCATGTTATTTACTTCGGAAATAAGGTGGGAAAGTGCGTTATTTACTTGTGCTATGATGGTGGGGGTAGTTTTGTTTG
Organism: Galeruca laticollis; assembly: GCA_963921935.1. NCBI lineage: Eukaryota > Metazoa > Arthropoda > Insecta > Coleoptera > Chrysomelidae > Galeruca > Galeruca laticollis. The sequence goes on along the minus strand of OY998178.1, from coordinate 85,769,005 downwards.
TTTTGAGGCGTGGCAGTCTGGGACGAGTGCTTGGGTTTGTGTCAGTCCATTTAATTTTGTTAGCGATGAGGTCATCTATGATATTTTTGTCTTGGTTTTGGGGTGGGGCGACGGCTCCATTCTGGTTTGCATTTTGTGGAGGATTGGGGTTTGTTGTTATTGTTGGCATTTGACCAGTAAGGTTGTCTGTGACTGTGGTTTCTATGGGTATTTGTGGTTGTATTTGTGTTTGATTGGGGCTTTGGTTTAGTTCTGTAGCAACTTCATTTCTTATAATGTCAATTTCAAAATTTGAAAGCCGTTTATTTCTGATTATAGTTCGGTATTGGTCGCTTATTCTTTGTTCTGTGAGATGGTGCATTTGTGGGAATTTTTCTATGAAGTATTGGTATAAGAGTGTACGGTATCCTGTGAGATCTTCATTCAATCGGGTAGCTTTGAAGTAGCAGTGTATGACGTGTTTGTTCATTTCCGGTGTCCATGTCATACGCTGTCGTTGTTTGCCAGCTTTGGTGGTCGTTGGTAAATCCAATGAATCACTTTCAGCTAGTTGAGTAGGTGATTGCGTTAGGCCATTTTCTTGCATAGGGTCGGAGTCCATATGGGCGGGTGTAAGATTCCCGCGACGTTCCCGTCCATGACGTCGCTCGTCCGAGGCTTCATATATTGTTCTATTCTCCATTGTTATATGGGTGGGTTTGAGCTGAGCTCGCAGGGTGGATGGGTGATCCCTCTTCAGCAGAGCCCTGCCGTACCATTAATCGTAAAACTTTCATGGTATACTGAGGAGGGGGATATTTCTTAATAAGTTGGCTCCGTTCGTGACATCTGATAACCCCCAGGTGCCTTTCAGCTCTCGCCACGGGTCGCTTGACAGCTTAGCATAGGGGAGCTAGGGTCCGCGTGTTCGCCAGTCACGTGAATTACCACAGAGTGATACCACAAAGTGATAATTCCCCCATGTGGGACTCTTCTGTCTGGGTTACCATACCATAGCCGAGGGTTCCAGTTTTTCGGCGCCGGAAACTCGCCGCTCGTCCCCCATGTCTGGTCAGGACTTGCCAGTGTGTTCGGATGTAACTTGGGCATGTTGGATCTTCTACTGGCATTTGTTGGTGCTATCACATCGGCATAGATAGCCCCACCAGTGCCCCACTGACCATTTCTGAGCTGTTTTTTAGTTTCACTCCTCCCTTCCCGTCCTTGCGGCTCGTGGAGGGAGGAAGTTACTCAGCCACTCCACCAACGACAAGGTCTTACAGCTCCTAGGAGGGTTATTATTATTATTATTATTATTATTATTATTATTATTATTATTATTTATTTAGCAGCTTTCGATTGCAAGGATCATTTAGCTGCCGATATACATTTAAATATTGTTATAGATATTCAAGAGGTCCAGGTATGAAAGAGCTTTTTTGATATTTTCTTCATTACTGAATAAATTAGTTATTGCGTGTTCTATTCCGATATTTTGTCTTAGCTGAGAATAAGTTGGGCATGAGAAGATATGATTAATAGTTAGTCTGGTATTGCAATAATCGCACTGGGGTCGATGGACTCGGGCTAAGAGATAGGCATGTGTGAGCCCCGAGTGTCCGATTCTCAGGCGGCAAGTGATAACATGTTCTCTTCTATTCAAGGATATTGGATGAGTCCATTTTTTTATTTCCGGTTTTACGGGATTCAACTGGGTGTTTTGCTCCGACCATCGATCTTGCCATGATTTGTTAATTATTTCTTTAATAGCTGTACGAATGTCCTGATATGGGACAGGGATGCCATCATCTACTGGGGAGAGAGTTGCATGTTTTGCTGCCATGTCTGCCTTCTCATTGCCGCGAATGTTACAGTGACTGGGGGTACACAAGAGAGTACATTTATTTCCTACTGACGACTACTAGCTCCAATATTCTTGAGCTATAAGGGGGTTTTGTAAATTTGTTTTCTAGTGATTGAATGGCACTCAAAGAGTCTGAACAAATAACACAGGATTTTGAGTAGGAAAAGGAGAAGAATAGAAGAGCTTGCCATATAGCATACAGTTCCTCGGTGAAAATTGAGCAGTAAGGGTTCAAGGGCCAACAATATTCATTTTCCTCTATTAACATTGCTGCACCTACTCCGTTTCTGGTTTTTGATTCATCCGTATAAATGGTAAGGCTGTTTTGGTAAAGGTCTAATTCGGATCTGAACAGAGCTCTGAAGGATGAGGCTGATGTCTCATCCCTTTTCCACAAGGATAGGCTGATGTTTATCTGTGGATTGGTGAGTTGCCAAGGAGGAGCTGCAGAAATGTTTTCGCTCATTATTGTTTATATATCAATTGAGAATTTCTCGCAGGCTTCATGGAAGCGAATTCTTGCTGGTCTGGTTACTGTAGGTCTGTTGAAGAATTCATTATCGGCTGAAAAAATTGCATGGTTGATATGTGTTGGACGGGATATAATTTGGGATGCGTAGGTGATAGTTTGGAAATATCTTCTCAGATCTAAGGGCAGGATGGAAGTATCGCATAGAACTGCAGTTAGAGGGCTAGTTCGGAAAGCCCCTGTACTTAGTCTGAGAGCTGATATTTAATTTATTTAGTCTTGAAGGTCTACAGGAATTGTATACTATTGCCCCGTAGTCTAGTCGACTCTGTATGAGTGACCGGTAGAGGTTAAACAGGATCTCCCTGTCTACTCCCCATCTTATATTTGCCATACATGGGATAATGTTCAAGGCTCTCTGGCATTTTGCCACTAATTGATTGATATGTTCTTTCCAGTGGAGTTTCTTATCAAAAACAACGTCCATGAATTTGATACAGTCTTTGGCGTTGATTTGGTGTCCATATATGTTAAGTTCAGGTTCTGGATGTTCTAATCTTAGCCTACAGAAGTGGACATAATTGGTTTTTTCCCTTGAGAATAGAAGACCCCGTTGTTTCGATGACTGGGCCAAAGAGTCGATTTCATTATTAAGATTTTCGTTTATCACATCCATAGATTTGTGTCTGGAGAGGACAATCAGGTCGTCTACATAAAGGATTTTCTCAATATGGGTTTCTTTCCGATCAAGAAGGAAATATATGGCAACTGCAAAAAGAGATACGCTGAGAACAGAGCCTTATGGTTTTCCATTTTCGAGTATTTTAATGGATGATTCTATGGATCCTAAACGAACAAGGAAATACCGATCATCTAAAAAATGTTGTAAAAGATTCGGCATTTTACCTCTCAGACCCCATAGGTGTAGTTATTCTATGATAGAATATCGCCATGTTCTGTCATAGGCTTTCTGAAGGTCAAAACTAACTACTACCAAATGTTCTCTATTAAGGAAAGCGGTTTGAATTCCATTCTCTAGGTGAACTAGAGCGTCGGTTGTAGAGTGTTTGTTCCGACATCCAACTTGGCGGAAGTTGTTTAGATCTAAAGAGGATTTTCCTGGTTTTAACACTGGAATGACTGTGGCAATTTTCCATTCTTTCGGATATATTCCTGATTCCCATATTGCGTTGAACAATTTTAAGAGTTTACGTTTCTCTTCCACAGTTGCGTATTGAAATTTAGAGCACTATTTTCCTCATGTGTTTTCGTATTCAAAAATTGGGGGTCATAATTGTCATAATTGTTCGATTTATTTATCTGAGCGAAATGATCGGCGAATGTTTCGCAGATCTCAACTGGGGCTGTTATCATTCTATCATCGCATGTGATAGCTTCTGGAATATCGAAAGTGTCTTTGCCGACGACTATTCTGATCTTTCTCCAAATATGTCCAAGTCCGATCTCAGGTGTTATTGACGATATGTATTCTTCACACGTGGCCTTTTTTGATTGGGTGATGAGCCTTCTTGCAAAGGCTCTAGCTTTTTTGAAAATAATGAGGTTGTCAAGAGTTGGATGTTTGTTGAATTTATTGTACGCTTTTTTCCTTTTTGATATTGCCTCTTTGATGTCGTCGTTCCACCAAGGAACTGGTCGATGAGATTTGGTTGGCTTTGACATGGGAATACTAGCTTTGGCAGCACTTATCACAGCGTTGGTGAGAATATCTACAGCAATTTCACTATCATCTGGGAGGTTGGGGATATTTATTAATTTGGAATATTTTTCCCAGTTAGCTTTTTCCGGTAGCCATCTCTCTTTCATCGAGTATGTTCTCACGAGACTATCCGCGTGAATGATGATTGGGAAATGATCGCTTGAATGGAGATCGTTCAAAGTATCCCATTTAATCTCGGAGCATGGTGAGGAGAGCATAAACTGAGATCGATGGCAGAAGTTTCGCCAGATCGTGTTTCAAAATGAGTAGCTTTACCGGAGTTCAAAAGTATCAAGTTGTTCTCATCTACCACAGATTCCATTCTTCGGCCCCTAATGTCCAATATGCGACCTCCCCAAGAAGGTGAGTGGGCGTTGAAATCTCCCAGGATCAAAAATGGGCGAGGAAGTTGATCGATGATACTCTGGATATCATGGGGGAGCCAATTTTCGTCAGGTAAGTACAGGTTACAAATAGTAACCTTGAATGGAAGCTGAATCTGGACTGCAATCACTTAAAGATCTGTGGCTACTCTTACTTTTTTTGCAGGTATATTTTCACGGACGAAGGTTGTAACACCTCCTCTGGTTCTATGGATGGGCTGAACATCTTTGCGGAAGCACTTATAACCTCTAAGGTGGAAGGGGGCATTGGGTTTCAGAAGGGATTCTTGAAGGGCTAATACGAGGGGGGAGATTTGGTTTTTTATTATTTGTATTTCACTGAGCTTGTGGATGAGGCCGTTACAGTTCCATTGTAGGAATGAATTATATTTGTTGGGTGTGAATTTTAACAGGTTGAATAAGTTAATGAAATGTAATATTATGTGAATTGAATTGATAAATATGTAAAATGAATAGAAATGTATATACCTATATATACTTGTAGAAAAAAATATGATTTATTATCTGGTGGTCTGTTTTAATTCAGATATATGATCTGTATCTGTCTGGGAATTAGGAGGGTCGGGAATGGGAATTTCTTTTCTAGGTTTGCCTTTCGGCCAACTTCTTTTTGACCTCTTCCTAGGTTTATCCTGCTGTTCAGAAAAATTTCACTCGTTATCGAGTCGAAGTTTGAACTATCAGATCTGTCCCGCTTAGATGTCTGGGACACGGCACGGCTGAAAGGGTATTCTGATGTTGTTCCTGATAGTGGAAGAGGAAGTCGATTAATATTAGACGATGTGGATAGGGATGGGGAAAAGTTAGTTTTGAGGGCATCGATCAAGAGTGGGAGAAGTTCTTTGACGATATTATGTGAGATGAGGTCTGAATGAGACGTGGCAGCTTGGGCCAATAATGGAAAAAATGCATGCAAAAAACTGCAAAAATCGCAAGAGATAACAATGGAAAGCATAATGACCCGTAATGATAAAGGACATACGATTATACAAAGAACAACGAAAAATAAATAGGGAAGCCAAAGAATAAGAGAAAATAGAATATAAGAACAATGTTTATACTTGAAAAAATGCAAGAAATAGGAAATTAACTGATGACATATAACGGCTTTATAAGAAATAAGATGGAAAAATATGTAGAAAATATATTAAACTTTGTGTTGATCAATTTAATGTAAGCCATCCCTGTTAGTTGAGAAATAGTAATGTCATAATTGACAGAAATAAATCAATCAAAATAATAGTCATTCCAACTTAGTTTTTTGGGGTATATTGGACAAAACTGATAAAAGCGCGTTTGTTTGGTTTATTTTGGCAAATTAGCCCTCCACTGTCTATAGAAGATATTAACAAAAACAACTGGTTGTGGGCCCAGGCAGAAGGTCCTTGAAGTAATTTTGTCCAGAGTAGTCAGAGAGTTAGACGAAAAGCACAAATTAAAATATACAAAGTAATAGACGTTATATACAAATGAATAATTATGCCATCCTCAAAAGAATTTAGAATACCAAAACTGGAAGATTCCAATTATTACCCATGGTGGATACGAATGTAAGTAGTACTAATACAGAAGAATTGTTGGGAAGCAATAGAACCAGCATTTAATAAACAATTTGACGAAATGTCTGCAGAACCGTTGAGGAATTGGGAAAAGTAGTTACAGCGGAAGGAAATCATATTAATATAAAAGGAAAAGTCTTGCTAAATATAGAAGAAATATATGAATATGATGTGTGGATTATAGATCTAAAAGAAGTTTTGTAGGTATAAAAATTAGAAGATAATCTTGTATCATTAAGTAGAGTTGTAGAAGAAGGTTTAAAAATAATTATAAATGAAGGAAAATCTAGAATACTCGATGGAAATAAAATTATTTTGACAGCAATGAAAGGAAACAAATTATACATTTTTGAAACTATGGATATATGGGAAAATAGCTACATCATCTTCTCAAACAATTAGTTTAAATATGGCATGGCAGATTTGGCCATGCTCATACTGAAGCTATAAAGAAAATACCCGGATTAGAAAATTTCGCAGAAGATTGTTCAAAAGATTGTAATATTTGTATTGAAGGAAAAACGAATAGAAAAAGTTTTCCAAAATTCAAAAAAAGAGAATTAAAAAAAATTTCGGAATGATAGACACTGATATTGTTGGAAAAATTTCACCCAAATCACTGGGAGGAGCACAATAATTTTTGATGTTTTTAAGCGATTATTCAAATTACGTAACGGCCCAAGTCATCCAGGAGAAAAGTGAAGCATTTATGGAAGTAAGTGTTCTGTTAGTAATTATTGTTAATAGGGTTCATACACTTAAACATCTCAAAAAGTACTTATATGTTTTATTCAGTGCCGTTTAACATAACATCTCGATATATGACAGAGTGATCTGACTGACAGCTGTTCTACCATTTCAGATAGTGCGATAATGCAAGCAGCTGACAGAACATCTCCCTCTTTACAAATGCAAGTTATAAAGATAGATTTTATGATAATACATAGTCTTTTAGATATGCGGGGCGTCTAGGAATTCTTTTGGAATGTGAAGGTTCCGTTTCTGTAGGAGGGACTGTCCTATTTTCCTCTTTCTCCCAAACCAATTCCCTATCAACCGATTCCCCATTTTCCACACAATTTTTCCCATCACTATCTTCCCCATACGATACTTCATTTTTATGAGTAATAAAATCATTGTCAGGAAAAGGCAGCGTTGGAGTAATTTTAGGTTCTGTATGATAAGGTGCTGGAATAAGGTCATGACGGTTGCTCCTATAGTTTCCAAAATTGGTTTCTATCATATATGATCTTGGTTCATTTAAAATTGAAACGACTTTGCCATATAACCTTAAGTCAATTACCCAAACACTGTCTCCTACAGACAAATCAGTTAAAGATCTGGTCCGGTGTCTTTTATTAAATTGTTGAGCCGATTTTTCTTTAGCTTTACTCTCCTTTTCAAAAACTGATTCAGTATTAATATGTTTATTCAATAACTCTGGAATAACAGGCAAGGGAGACCTTAATTTGCGGTACATTAATAATTCCGAAGGAGAAAAACCACACTCAAGGGGTGTGGTTCGGTAAGCTAATAAAGCTAAACTAAGATCTTCATTTTTGTTGAGAAGATTTTTCGCTATTTTAACGGCAGCTTCTATACACCCATTTGATTGGGCGAAATAAGGGCTACTCGTAACATGTTTAAAATCAAATTGAGAAGCAAATATTTTAAATTGGGTGCTAAATTGTGGACCATTATCCGAACGCACTACCTCTGGAATCCCGTATCGACTGAAAAGTTCTTTTAATCTAGATATGATTACCGATTCCGTCATAGCAGTTAACTTGAAAATTTCAAAAAAGCGTGAATAATAGTAGGTGACAATTAAGTACCAGGAGTTAGTTTTAAATAAGTCTAAAGAAATTTTCTGCCAAGGACGTTCAGGAAACATATCCTTCATAAATGGTTCTACAGGATTTGTCCTATGTTCGATGCATCTAGGGCAGTTTCGTACCAAATTTTCTATTTGGGTGGACAAACCTAACCACCAAACGGATGCTTTTGCTCGTGCGCGACATTTCACAATACCCAAGTGGCCTTGGTGAATGAATTCCAAGCATCGTAACTGTAAACTTTTAGGAATAAAAATCCTGGCATTTCTTATTAATAAATCATGGGCAAGGGATAACTCAAACCGGTAAGTATAATAGGGTCTTAAATAGTCTTCAATTTTATTTTTTTCAGGCCAACCAGAATTACAATAGTCTTTTAGTTTGATGCAAATAGGATCTTTATTTTGCTCATTTCTTATTTCGTCAATGAAATAAGGTTTTACCTGAACTGAATTAATTATAAGGTCGATATGAGCTTCCACTTCGCTTGCTAATTCGTCTTCGTTAGGGTAGCTGTTATTTTTCCAAAAATTTCGTGAGAGCGCATCGGCAACAACTAATTCTTTCCCTGGAGTATAATGTATTTCATAATCATACCTCATTAATCTGATTCTGAATCTTTGTAAGCGAGGTGTAAGTTCATCGATAGGCTTCGATTTTAACAATTGGACTAGCGGCTTGTGATCAGTTTCAAAAATTATGGGTATACCCGTGACATATTCTTGGAATTTATCCGCGGCCCAAGTGAGTGCTAGTGCTTCCCGTTCTATTTGTGCATACCTTTTTTCTGTGGGAGAGAGTAAGCGAGAGGCATAAGCAACAACTTCTTTGTTACCCTCATTTAATTGAATTAAGCAAGCTCCAAGTCCAAATGATGAAGCATCAGCTGAAATCGAAATTTGCTTTGAAGGGTCAAAATAAGCTAAGCAAGGGCTATTTTGTAATAGTTCTTTTATTTTTGCAAATGACTGTTTTTGAGGAGTATCCCATAGAAAGGTAACGTTTTTCTTTAATAAGGAAGTAAGGGGTTCTAAAATTTCAGAACGGTTGTGTATAAAACGACTTGAAAAAGTTATCATTCCTAAGAATTGCAATAACTCTAATTTATTTGTCGGTTCTGGAAACTTAGTAAATGCTGAAATTCTTTCCGGCGCAACTATCAGATCTGTCCCGCTTAGATGTCTGGGACACGGCACGGCTGAAAGGGTATTCTGATGTTGTTCCTGATAGTGGAAGAGGAAGTCGATTAATATTAGACGATGTGGATAGGGATGGGGAAAAGTTAGTTTTGAGGGCATCGATCAAGAGTGGGAGAAGTTCTTTGACGATATTATGTGAGATGAGGTCTGAATGAGACGTGGCAGCTTGGGCCAATAATGGAAAAAATGCATGCAAAAAACTGCAAAAATCGCAAGAGATAACAATGGAAAGCATAATGACCCGTAATGATAAAGGACATACGATTATACAAAGAACAACGAAAAATAAATAGGGAAGCCAAAGAATAAGAGAAAATAGAATATAAGAACAATGTTTATACTTGAAAAAATGCAAGAAATAGGAAATTAACTGATGACATATAACGGCTTTATAAGAAATAAGATGGAAAAATATGTAGAAAATATATTAAACTTTGTGTTGATCAATTTAATGTAAGCCATCCCTGTTAGTTGAGAAATAGTAATGTCATAATTGACAGAAATAAATCAATCAAAATAATAGTCATTCCAACTTAGTTTTTTGGGGTATATTGGACAAAACTGATAAAAGCGCGTTTGTTTGGTTTATTTTGGCAAATTAGCCCTCCACTGTCTATAGAAGATATTAACAAAAACAACTGGTTGTGGGCCCAGGCAGAAGGTCCTTGAAGTAATTTTGTCCAGAGTAGTCAGAGTAGTTCTTTTATTTTTGCAAATGACTGTTTTTGAGGAGTATCCCATAGAAAGGTAACGTTTTTCTTTAATAAGGAAGTAAGGGGTTCTAAAATTTCAGAACGGTTGTGTATAAAACGACTTGAAAAAGTTATCATTCCTAAGAATTGCAATAACTCTAATTTATTTGTCGGTTCTGGAAACTTAGTAAATGCTGAAATTCTTTCCGGCGCAATGGAAACACCTTCATTAGAGATTTCATGACCCAAGTATTGAAGTTTTTGAACACCAAATACACATTTCTCCTTATTTAGCGTAATGCCTTCCGTTTGAATTCTTGTTAAAACCTCATTTAAAATATTATTATGGTCTTCAAGAGTAGAAGCATGTATTAAGATGTCATCGATATGACTAATTACACCGTCCATACCGGCTAATATTTTATTCAATAATATCGAAAAATATTCTGGTGCGCGTTATGCCAAAAGGAATTCTTGTGAACAAATATCTACCGAAAGGTGTTATAAAGGTGGTAAGTGGTTGAGATTCTTTGTTTAGGCGAATCTGATAAAATCCAGAGGTAGTGTCGAGTTTTGAAAAATATTTACTATCTTTTATTCTAGCTAAAATACTTTCAACTTTATTTATAGGAAAATAAGAGCGAAGGACAGCTTTGTTTAGTTGTGTGTAGTCAACACAGAGTCTAATTTTAGGTCCTTTCCTAACAACTACAATAGGACTGACCCAATCAGTATGGTACTCGACCGGTTCAATTATTTCTAAACTTAATAAACGTTCAAGCTCCTCTTTTAACGGTTTGAGTAATGGAATAGGAACTACTCTAGGAGTAGATTGCACCGTTTCTTAATTTGATTTCCATTTCTGTTTTAAATGTTCCTACATTACCGAATATAGCTGGAAATTTTTTTAAAACTATCTCTTCGGTACATATGTTATTTAAGGAAACTCTACCGTTAACTTGTAAGAGTTTTAGGTCCAAAATAGCACTCCTACCTAGAATAGGCTTAGTTAAGTTTTTTATGATAAATAATTGAGTATTTGAAATATCATTATTGAGACAAAGTGTGACAGGAAATGTTCCTAGCACCTCCAATTTAATTCCAGACGGACCAGAAACTTTTTTATGGGTACTACATAACCGTTTTAATACATTTCTAGGTACCAAAGAACTAGGAATACAAGAAATATCCGCTCCTGAGTCGATTAAAAATTCAAAATTTGTATTTAGCTCAGGAACATATAAAGAAATTAACCATTCATCAATATTATTTACATGAATAGGACCAACAAAATAATTAAAATCATTTTCATCTGAATCAAAATTGTTAGAAATATCAAACTGTAATGTTCTGACCTTATTTTCCCTTGGATTTTTACTGGACAGGCATACGGAGGCCCAATGCCCTAACTTCTTGCACTTGTTACACTGCGATTGTTTTGCTGGACATAATTCCCTTACATGAGGTGACTGTCCGCAAAACATACAATTTTTTCCTTGAATATTCTTTATCCTGGTATTTTCAGTTCTCTGGGCTGATCCGGCAACGTCGCTTCGGTCCATTCGTTGAACTCCGACCTTGGCTATTTGCTGATACTGATTCCGTAATTCTCGTGTTTGAGTCGCTTGGATTTCGGCTTGCTTAGCCGATATCATGCAATCCTTCAAGGACAAACTACTTTGTAGCTGCAAACGTTCACTAGTTTTAGTATCCAACATTCCTACCACGATTCGATCTCTGATTAATTCTTCTTTAAGGGCACCAAACTCGCAATTCTCTGCCAATGAATGCAAACTGGTGATGAAATTTTCAACAGTTTCACCTTGTTTCTGAGTTCGGGAATTAAATTTAAAACGTTCAAATATAACGTTACGACGAGGTATAAAGTGGTTTTCAAAACTTTGTAACATGTCATCGTATGTAGTAGGAGTTGTTGGAAATTGTAGAACTATTTCCTCCGACTCTTCTCCCATTAAATATATCAATATGTTGATTTTGTCTTTTTCAGGTTTTGTATCTTGTCCAGATACTGACATAAACCTCTCGAATCTTTTTCGCCATTGCGGCCATGCATTAGGTGATGAAAACGTAAATTTTTCAGGTGGACTTACATGAACAGGCATGTTAATTGTAGCTGAAACGGCTTGATGTGGATCTGGGTCCGACATTTTATTTATTATTTCCTTCTCTCAATGTACGTGTATGATTTCAACACGATATACACTATCACGACCGCGTCACGTCAATGTATAACTTTTACAATACTCACTGAATTATCTTTTAAATCACTGATTATCACTCTTTTAAGATGAAAAGTGCACCAGCTGCCACCATGTTCTGTTAGTAATTATTGTTAATAGGGTTCATACACTTAAACATCTCAAAAAGTACTTATATGTTTTATTCAGTACCGTTTAACATAACATCTCGATATATGACAGAGTGATCTGACTGACAGCTGTTCTACCATTTCAGATAGTGCGATAATGCAAGCAGCTGACAGAATAGAAAGTATCAAAATAAACTAGGAAATATATAGAAGAGGAAAATAAAGCAATTACAAAGCGACAATGGTGGAGAATATATTAGTATAGCACTTGAATACCGTTTAGAAGAACAGGGTATTGAGCACAGAAAAAGAGTCGCTTATGGCCTCCAGCAAAATGGTAAGGCTGGGGGATTAAATCTAACCTTGTTAGATATGGTACGTTGTATGCTTGCAGAATCTGGAATAGCACATTCTTTTTGGGCCGAAGCACTAAATACTGCATGCTATATTAGAAATATATACTCTTCCAATCAATCAATAAATAATGAAATTCCATTGATAAAATAGACTGGAAAGAATTTAAGCGTAGAGAATTTAAATAACATAAAAATTGTGGATACTGTGCTTGGGAAGTCTGTACTAAAAAAAGTAAATTAGAGGGAACCAAAGGACTATGGAGTTTAAATCAAAACAAAAATTATCATTAGCCGTGATGTCATATTTCAAGAAGAATATTTTCCATTTAAAGAAAAAAAAATGAGGAGAAATGTAAATATGATGAAAATGAATTTATATTTACCATAAAAAATAGAGAACAATTAAATGAGAACGAAATGTTGCAATCGAAGAGACAATAGAACAGAAAGATAATATTGAAGATAAAACAAATGAATGTATTCAATAAGAAGGCGTTTTCGAGTTTGAAAGAGTGGAGAAATTCATATTCTCAGGTGTTACAGTAACAAATACTGGAAACAAAAAAAAATCATTAATGCAAATAGAACTTGCCATGCAAATGAAAAATATTTAAAATTTTACTACTTTCAAGGTAAAACAAAATCAATATTTATAAAGTGCTAATAATAAGACCCGTCCTGTTGTATGCTGCTGACGCAATGACGCTGAGCAAAAAGGAAGAAGAATAATAGGCAGAAAAATGATGAAAACAATATTAGGACTAATCAAATTGAGCGATAATGAATACATATCCGGAAAGCTCGGGCGTCAACTTCGAGACACGCTGTATTTTTTGAAGAATTAAGAGAATATTGTACTCCATACCTTATTAAGTTTTATTAAAATAATCTTGAATTTTCTCAAATCATTTATATAGGAAAGATTTTTTATTTGAGAATGTTCGAATTGAATTTTTGAAACCAAATGGCCCTCCTGACTGTAATAAAAGAGCCGTGCACAGGAATCGTGATTGATCTAGTGTAATTTTCTTTTCTGAGAATTCTAGGAGAATATTACGTATAAAAAAGGAAACACGGATTATATTTTATATAAAAAAATACAAAATAGGAATCTGTGTAGGTATTACAGACAATAATATTCAACAATGTCAGGCTCATAATACAGTTACATATTTATATTTTAGTTTCATTACGAGTTCTGTTTATGTAGCGACATTTTAATATGACTAGTCCGACATTATAATAATGTTTAAACCGAAATTTTATTGTATTTACTAAGTATATCTACAGTTTTTCCGTGGATCACTTTCAATGAAGTACAAAGTAAATAATTATAGCCAGATTCCACACGTAAATATGCTGGTATTGTTACGAAACAGCACACTGGTATAGTCCCTAAATCCGACTCTGTCTAAGCCAAGTATGAAACTTTAAATTATGGTGAACGCGCAGGGTTTCCTAGAATTGTTTACGAATAGTCACTATCTTATATACATTGTTTTTGTAACCAGACTTATCTAGAAAATGCCAGAGCCAATTGTTTTTGTGTAAGTCGCAGTCCGGAATTTTCTAGTAAAAAAAGGCACTAGTATAAATAAGGAAACGAGCCGAGAGAGTTTAGTTTAGTTGATAAAGTGATCTCGACAAATAAACAGTAAATAAGTGAATATAAATTAGCGAAATGTTGATATAAATTAATAATTAAGTTTGGGTGAATATAAATTAAATTTAAGTGAATAGTAGAGTGTATATAAATTGAGTGCTAGTGAGTAGTTTAGTGTTAAAATAAATACCGTGTGTTTAAAATCTATCCCACCCGTTCACTATTTAAATAAATTAGAAAAACATTACAGATTATTAGTCTCAAAAATATTTAATTGCTTGTAATCGCTATTTTATATTTAAAAAGTTCAAATAAGTATTTGAGAATTTTTTGTCTTTTAAAAATCATAATAGACAGTCCTCAATATAGTTATCAAAAACAAAATTTATTAACTGAACAATTTGTTTTGATCAAAAATATTGGTAGGTTTTCCGGACATAAGAATTTTTTTATTGAAAATTTCCCCTTCTTTGGGAATTTTTTTCATTTCTCAATTAGTTATAATTCTTGAAACACTAGCAAAAAACTAAATACCTTTTTCTCATCTTTATTTCTTTATCGCTTTATAAATATTCATTCGAATGATTAAATAAAAGCAATATTTTTTCCACATCACACTTTTCATTTATTGCAAATTTAAATTCACATCGTGTAATTTTCTATTCAAGCTTAAACTAGGATATAAAACTGTTTCCTTCTTAAATTATTTACCCACTGTCCTTACTTTCTAGTTGGCTTAAAAGCCGTAATTCTTGCTTCCTCCTGGCAGCCGCTAGATTTCTTTCTAACTCTTTTTGCGTTTCAGTTGTCTCGGGGGGAAATATTTCCCTTTTTGTTTTCACGACCCAGTCTTCAAAATACTGTGGTTGATTGAAATAAGCAAACATTATTACTGGAAATGATACATACACTGCCATTCTAACCACTTCCAACTGCCAGTTTCCCATGTTCTACGTATTTAGACAAATTATTGTCAATTAGCTTTGATATTTACTTAAATAAATATCAAAACTGACAGATGTGAGACTAAAGTAACGTCACCGAATGAATGATATGTGTGACAATTTCAATAGATCAGGTGCCACCGTTATACAAAGAACTCATTAGTGCTATTTAACGCGTCAATCGATTACAATCATTTCCCGTCATTTAAAAAACAACATGTTCAACAATACATTTTCGATATCAATCGATCACTCTGATTATAATCTGTCTAAAATTATGATGCTATTGAAAACAATCGTAAATCGGAAGCATGTGATTGGTCGAAAAATTTAGATAAGCTACCGTTTGTCTATGGGTTATGTAATGTGAGTGATATTTTGCAATTGTATATTACATTTTTAGTTAACAGAACAGCTTGTATAAAATTTAACGTGATTAAACTAAATGAACTTGTGAAAAGTGTAAAATACACGTGAAATTAACTAAAATAATGATGAGGATATGTCACTATTGATTTATTTGATTTGTAAAATGACATGACAAATGACAATTTTTATTGGTCGTTCAACAAACATCAATCCGTTTTCGATTTCGATTATAATCAAAATCGGAATCAAGATCGAAGTATTGAATAGCACTATTGTTTTTATTATCTGTCATATTGCGTGTAAATCAAACCAAATAAATAAGCAGCAACGTTTCTTGTGTTTTCAGTAAATATTACTGGAAGTTATCTGAATATAATAACATAATGACGGACATCTATTGTGAATTTTGATTATGGGTCAGATTATTTTATACCCATAGATATAATCATATTTTAAAGTTCACTTTTGACATTAGTCAGCGCTGACAGACTAAGATGAATTCCAACGTTTTAAAAATATGTTGTTCTACAACAAACGAGAACAAGTTGTGACATTTGAATGGAAACTGTTAAGTAGAATTAGGAAATCCGCAATATCCTGCTCAGGCTTCCCATCAATAGATGGCGCTACAGTCTGTATATCTGTCATGTATGTCGTAGCCTGTCATTGTCAGTCAGTAGCAGGTTGTTGTTGTTGAGTCTGCATATAATTATTCTTAATTCGATTAATAAATTAATCCGGAAAGTAGTAATAAGCCTTTAATTACCCACATTAATCAGGTTATGGACCCAGGACTGTTCCTTGAGTAAACTGTGGGTAATTTTTCTTAGCGTAATCGCGAAAAGTTTGCAAAAAGTAAAAAAGGTGCAGCAACAAAATGGCAGCTGTGAGTGTAAGGAGTTATGCAAAACATAATACATCGTGTATGTGTTATGGGTTGCATATAACAGTATAGTGAGTTTTTATTATAAATTATTCCAACCAAATCCTATATAAAACATATAACAGTGAGTAGTATTTCTGTGCCAATTTCGGAAGCGAATAATAACAACTAGAGATTTCGCATATTGAGTTTGCTAACTAGAGAATAGTGTAATGATGTTATTGAAAATGATCCGCCACCGTCGACCGCATCAATTGAGGAGCAACAAAAATTCAGGAGACTTGATGCTAAACCAAAGTCCATTATCGTTCAGGGTGTGTCAGATAAGCGTTTGGATATTGGTAAAGATTGTGCTACTGCAAAAGAGCAATTACCTACAAGCCACAGATTAGAGAAAGAACAGATACGAAAGCTTGACAGAGAACAGTAAAAAGAGAGAGAGATGGGTAGACATACCCATTTAAATGTCCATCGTCGTATGTCGACTCCGTTCGGGCCGCTGCGCGAAATTTTTCAACAGGGTTGTCAATTTGCATAATATTTCCTTCAATTTACGATCATTGGTCAAATATTTTATAAGCATTATTGTTAAGTGTGATAGTTATACAGATACAAATATTCGACAATCACTTGTTTTAAATCAATTTTATTAACATCAAAAGAATTATACAATTTAAAAAATTATAATGTATAAAAATCATACCATAAATATATCCTTTTTTTCACGAATCATATCTTTGGCAACCATGCACAATAACGGTGACGGCACGTGACGGCTTGGCCTAAAATACATAACGCCATTTTTGTCTGCTTAATTGTTTGAAGGTGTTCGATCGGCGATATTAATTGTGTTATTTGACTAATCGATTGTGCGTTGTGGTAATATTAACTATCAAAATATAGTGGTATAGACTATTATTCTTATAAAATGAATGAACACCACGGCGGAGTGTATTGTTCATACAGAGACTGTCCAAATAAATTTTATTCGGAAAGAAAAATGAAGTTTTTCCGATTTCCAAAGGATGAGAGTATGTAAGTATTCATTTGAATTTGTCATTGATTGATACACCTTGTAAAAGTACTATAGTATAAATGTACGGGTCCTTTAATTAAACAAAGTATTTATAACGAAAGATCTATTAGCTTAATTTGATCTAATTACAAGTAACATTTTCAGATGCAAATTATGGATTCAAGCTTGTGGCAGAACGGATTTACTCGGTGTTGACAGTGGATATCTGAATAAAACACGTCGTATTTGTAGTGACCACTTTGCAAAATAAATGTTCGTGAACTCACAGAGGTTATCCTTACTAGGATTAGCTGTCCCTAACGATTGCGAAAACAAGCATGAGCCCGGTAAGTTTTGAGTATTGTGGGATTTTTATATTAAATACTTTTGAATGTTACATATTTCGTTATTTTTCTTCAGCTATCCCTACACCAACAAAAAGAAAAAATGAAGACGAGTTGCCATGCACTTCAAAGAAAATTAAAATTCTTGAAGATATTACAGGTAATGTTTTAATTTGACTATTATTAACTAATTTTCCTATTTTTAATTCATTATTATTTGATTTTTGATTTTTTTCTGATTTAGACAATATTGAATACTACTGCCTTGGTTACGATATGTCATAATACACAAATATTTCACTATAAAAATGATAATATATGTTTCTTCCTTTAAAGCAATAAAAATAATAAATTATACTGTTTTAAATGAAACTTACTGTTTCTAGCTAATTCCACAGTATATTGAAAACTTTTAAAAACTCTAAGAAAATTGACAATTGTTTCGATATAACATATCATCGTCAGAATGACAGAAGTTTCATTTCATTTGATGCCTACTTGATGTTTAATAATTATTTTGGCTAGACCAAGAAGTGACCTACCTAGTGATTGACTTAATATATGTTAATAGAAAAAAGAAGAAGGTATGATATTACAAATATTGAAGCTTAGATGTTACTAGCCCTATGGAGATATCCTGGATATCTTTTTCCAGTTAAGATCAGTATAACTGTGCAATGATATAGGAAACCAGGAAAACTATATCTGCTGATATTTACAGTTATCACTTAAGAAGACAATTTAAAAGTGGAGAACTCCCTAGATTTATCTGTTCATTGACAACTTCATATTGTGGGTTTCTTAAGTGTCCTCTGATTTCTAACTCTTCAAGGAAATCCAGTTCTTGCTTCTTATCACAAATATGCAGCACTTCTAGTTCTGTGTTAGGTGTCAATGAATGTTTGGTGTCAAGTAGATGTTTTGCGTAGTGTGATTTATCTGGTTGTTTTAATCTATATGCTCGTAAATTCTCACTGTATCTGATCTCAAAATTTCTAAGGGTTTGACCCAAATAGACAGCATTACAATCTGGACATTTAAGTCTATATATACCAGACTTCTTTAATGGGGATATTTTTGTTTTTACATTTAACAATTTTTTACTCACATTACTCTCTGTTTTAAAAGAAATTGTTGTATTTGTAGCTGAAGATATTATTCTTGAAATATTATTAGAAATATTACCTGCATATGTGATGGTTTTATAATTTTTTATTTCATTAGTTTGTTCTGGAAATATTAGTTTTAATGCCACTTTTTCCTCTTTTTTATTAATTAACTTATTTATCATATGCAATGGATAACCGTTGGATGTTGCTATTTGTTTAATCGTATTAATTTCTGATCTTAACTGGAAAAAGATATCCAGGATATCTCCATAGGGCTAGTAACATCTAAGCTTCAATATTTGTAATATCATACCTTCTTCTTTTTTCTATTAACATATATTAAGTCAATCACTAGGTAGGTAACTTCTTGGTCTAGCCAAAATAATTATTAAACATCAAATAGGCATCAAATGAAATGAAACTTCTGTCATTCTGACGATGATATGTTATATCGAAACAATTGTCAATTTTCTTAGAGTTTTTAAAAGTTTTCAATATACTGTGGAATTAGCTAGAAACAGTAAGTTTCATTTAAAACAGTAAAATGAGTAGATTCCACGAAGTAAAGGTCGAGACAGTTAATTTCGTTAAAATAATAAATGTTTTATTTTCCAATTAAAGCAAGACATGAACTAACAAATAATCTCATATCTACTCTTGAAAGTCTCCATACACTTAGTGTAAGCAGCAATAACATCTATATATAAGTTTATTTCATCTTTCTAGTGCACCCAGCAACTCTACCAGTTTTAATACCACTTCCAGAGTCATCACCTGTTGAAACCCAAACTCCCCAAAGTTTGTCTTCAAGCAGCCCTCGAAAAATTGCCATGGCAAGGAAAATTGAAGAACTCAAGGCAGAAAATAAGATGTTGATGAAAGAGATCGACGCACTGAACACAGCACCTAAAGAATTAAATGTAGAAGATTTTAATCTTTTGTGTGATAAGTTTCTACCATCTGACTTAAGAGATTTTGTTAAAGCACAAATAAGAAATATGAACAGAACTGCAAAAGGTCAAAGGTTTTCAAACGAGTTTAAAAAATTTTCTCTATCTTTATATTTTCTTGGGCCAAAGGCATACAGACATTTACAAATATCTTTTTCACTGCCATCTATAAGGAGTTTACAAAAATTCACGGAGAACGCACATTTCACTGCTGGTTTCAACAAACAATTATTTGATTTACTAAAATTAAAAATTGACCATATGGAGGCTGAAGATCGTATTTGTGCTTTAACAATAGATGAAATATCGTTGAAAAGTAATTTATTTTATAACTTTGGTCGTGATTGTGTTATTGGGTTTGAGGATGATGGTACAAATAGAACCAATAATATAGCAAATAATGCTTTTGTTATTATGGCTAGAGGACTGAAAAATAATTGGAAACAACCATTAGGATATGCATTTACTTCTACAACTGCATCTGTGTTGCAAATAAAAGCAATGCTAGAAATTTTTTTAATATAATTAGGGAATATTGGTCTTGATGTTATTGTTTTAATTTCTGATATGGGTTCAAACTTTGTAGAACTTTCAGAACATTTGGGTGTGACTCCACAAAAACCAAGTTTCACTTTGGGTGGAAAAAAATTATTTCATTATTTCGATCCCCCACATCTTATTAAGGCAATAAGAAATAATATGCTGACTAATGAAATATGCTGGGACAATAAAAAAACATCCTGGAAATATATAGTTCAATTTTATGAAAAAGATAAAATGCTTCGAAATCGTTTAGCTCCAAAGCTTACAGAATCGCATATAAAACCTACAAATTTTGAAAAAATGCGAGTAAAATTTGTAACTCAAGTATTGAGTGCTACCGTTGCAGCCAGCTTAGAAACGAATGTATCGTTAAAATGCTTACCTCAAGAAGCTTCAGATACAGTCACACTTATTTCACATGCTGACAAATTGTTTGATATTTTCAATTCTTCTTCATTGAACAATGTCAAACTATATAACAGAAAATTTTCCGGGGAAATACACCAAATTGATTTTTTAAATGATTCAATTAAAATATTAAATAACATGAGTGTTATGAGCATTGCAGGGAGAAATATTACAAACCATTGCAAATTTATTAAAGGGTGGAAAATTACAATTGATTCCTTGTTAGAAATATGGGCATATTTAAAATCAAAAAATTTTAAATTTATTTTAACAAGACGTCTAAATCAAGACTGTCTTGAAAACTTTTTTGGTAGTATTAGACAACAAAGTGGAAATGCTACCAACCCTACCCCCATTCAGTTTTCACGTGCATTTAAAAAATTATTTTTTATCAAATTTTTCAATTCATCTTTCATGAATTGTGAAGATCAGTTTGAAAATTTATTATGTTGTTTGGCGCAGACCAATACTAATACATCTATGATTATTAAAACTCCTATTGCCATTAACCAATTTTCCGCAAATTTCAGAGTCACTAATTGTGATTATCATCGAAATCCATTGCCAGAACAAAACGCATTTAAATATGTGGTTGGATATCTTATTGGTAAGTGTCTAAAAATTCATTCATGTGATGTTTGTCAACAATTTTCTACAAATACGCAAGTTTTGGACTTCACCAATATGTTCATTCATTATAAAGCATATGACAAGAACTTAGTATTTGGAAAGCTCAAAACACCCGGTCAATATATTTATAATTTAGAATGCCTTCTTTTCACAAACATAGAGAAATATTTGCCGAACCCTTCAGTTGGAAATAATTTATATATGATATCAACAGCTACAGAATTTACACATCCTTGTGAACGCTTCCCTCACGAATATTTAAAAAAATTGTTCATCCGATTAAGGATTTTTTATTTGCTGAAATTTAGCAATAGAGATTTTAAGTTCCAGCAAAAGAAAAATAGGAAACTGTCTATTTTACTCAATTTATAATCAATAAATCAATTTTTATGTAAAATTGTTAATAATCTTGTTGATTCCAACGAGATTGCCTGCCTCGTTAAATTTAATATTTTTAAAGTTTTTGATATTAACTTTAGTGCTACAAATTATTATCAAAATTCTCCCTTGCATAGGTGTTGTAAATCCTTCTACTCAGTCTATAACCATGTCGATATTGATATATTCCATGACAAATTCTTTACATTTTGTAATAATCTCCCAAGAGTAATGACTATTTATAACAAATCATAAGAATGTACACATAGGTATTAAATAAATACATGAATATATATTCGGTTATGGTTATTGTTTTAATTCATGGCCCAATTTTAAAGATTTAGTGGAAATTTCCAAAAAAAACTAGATCCGGCACTGGAAATTGTTATTGTCCCCGAGTCAACATTGCAATTTGGTTAGAAATTCAGAAAATATTTTAAACTGGCAACATCGCGGCCATACCGAGTTAAAGGTCCGAGGTCATTGAAGACGGAGTTGAAAATCGTTTGATGTTTTACCGGGATTCGTATCTGTTCTTTCTAATCTGTGTACAAGCTATAGAAAATTTGTTTGTTAGAACAAGTTCTTTTACTAAATGATTTTTGTGGAGAAAATTGTTCAGTTTGCGCCCTGGAATCAGTGAAAGTTTGGAGGACTGATTCAATAATACGTGACCTTAAAGATCTTGGAACAACTATCGATGAGAGTGATCGTGTGTGCAAATTACTGTTATCATTGCCATCCAAATTTGATACAGTACTGACTGCCAGTTATTGATGTAAAAATGGATTTTGTGATGGTTATATGAAGAGCTAAAGCTAGGATCTAGACTAGCCATGGCGCATAGAGACGATGATGAAGTGAGTTTTAAATATTTTACAGAAGCATGTGGTAGTAAATTCCATTTCCAAGCAAATTATCCTAAAAGAAATGATGTAAATAGTGGATCTCCGAATAATTCAGGAGCAATCCCCGGAAATCAAAACAGAGGAAATTATTCTAGACATCGGGGACGTGGTTTTAGACATAATCAAGGACAAAACAGACAACAAGCAAATACAGCTCATGGTGATCAATAAGTTGTTCTTTATGCTGCTAATTTGTTTGACTCAGATGTAAATATTGGACGTACTAGCTTTGTATTGGACTCAGGAGCTAGTAATCACTTTGTGAAAGAAAATCTGGATATTGGACAATTACATATCGTAGTATTTTAAATGAAACTCACTGTTTCTAGCTAATTACACAATATAATAAAAATTGTTGAAAATTCTAAAAAATTGACAATTGTTTCGGTAAATCAATATCATCGTCAGATTTATCGAAACAATTGTCAATTTTTTAGAATTTTCCACAATTTTTATTATATTGTGGAATTAGCTAGAAACAGTGAGTTTAATTCGAAACACTAATATGAGTAGATTCCACGAAGTAAGGGTCGAGACAGTTAATTTAGTTACATATCTATTCACATAGCAAATGGTAAAATTTTGAAGTCAAACAAGTTGGGAAAATTAAATGCAAAGTGCAAGGCTCAGAGTATTGTCATCGTAGCCCTTATTGTTCCAAATTTTAAGCAAAACCTCATTTCTCCCTTAAATGCCATAATAAAGATGGACTGTGTATATTGTATATAGATGAATCAAAATTGTCTTGTTAGTGTGGACGCTGAAACATGGCATCAAAGGTTAGGACATGCCGGAAAAGAAGCTTTGAGGCAACTTGGATCAGGCCTTTCCAAAAAGATGTGTCCTACTCCTGTATGGAAGGAAAAGCTACAAGGCCAACATTCCAACCAAATGAAAAACGTGCAACACATATAGGAGAACTTGTGCACAGTGACCTATGCGGACCAATAACGCCTTGTATAATAACTGGAGGAAAATATTATCATGTAATTTTTCATATTTCCTCATTGTAAAAATTTTGAAAAACATAATTGAATCCGAACAAAATCTGATTGATTATATTTATGAAACTGAGAGATAATTTGGTGCTAAAATTGAAAGATTTCGTTTGGATAATGATGGTGAATTCATATCACGTAATTTGAAAGATTTTGTCAAAAGCAGGGGCATTCATTTAGAATATACTATGTCCTATAGGCTGCAGATGATTGGTAAAGCAGAACGCATTTACCGAACCCTTACGAATGTGGGCAGGACTAAGATTATCGACGCAGGTATACCCAAGACACTATGGGGAGAAGCAATAATATCAACAGTATACGAATTGAATAGAACACCTGCCTCAGTCCTCGGTAAAGGGAAAACCCTATCACTAAAATGGCATGGCCGAAATGATATTAGTGAACTAAATGTTTTTGGTTGTCGAGCATGGTATGTTCAACTACCAAGGGAAAACAAACTTGAACCAAAAGCAAAAAAATGTGTAATGGTCGGATACTGTGGAGGTGGCTAAAGACTCTGGATACCCTCAGAAGATACCGTTATCAAGTCCAGGGACGTATGTTTTGACTAAAGTATTCTAGAATGCCAACAAAATCATGCAAATAAAAATTAATAAAAAGTTGAATCAAAAGTTCAACCATACGAATCAAACGAAGAAGAAACAGATGAAGAGGAATTTCATGATGCAGAAGACCCAAGAAAAGAAAAGAGATAGCAAAGTTATGAAGAGAGCGAAGAAGAAATTGAAAATGACAACGACGAAGAAATGGAAAATTAAACTCAAACTAGAAGTGGAAGAAAAATTGAAAGACCAAATCATATAGATGAATATGAAATTTATGAAGATTATTGTTTATTGTCTGAATCATATGAAGAGCATAAGATTTATGCATTGAAAAGAAAATTTTAATTGACTACATTAATACTAGCCAAAATTGTGCTAATTTGTTTACAAAAGCTCTGGCTAGAATCAAATTGGAATCATTTAGAAAACTCATCATGAAATTATAATTGTATTTACTTATATACTCATTACTTACAATATTATGTATTTGTGGACTATATTTGTTAAGATTTTTGGAAAATGTATTTTGATTCCTTTCGTTTGTTTACGTTTTCAATGAAATGTATTATTTATTATTTAGTGTCATCAAATCAGCTGTTGCTGTCATTGTCAGTTGTTAGGTTAGAATAACAATAACATTCCATTGAGGCGGTGTGTTAAGTAAAATTAGGGAATCCGCAATATTATGCCTAAGCTTATCATTGATAGATGGCGCTACGTCTGTATTTCTGTCATGTATGTCGTAGCTTTTCATTGTCAGTCAGTAGCAGGTTGTTGAGTCTGCATATAATTATTGTTAATTCGATCAATAAACGAATCCGTAAACTAATAATAAGCGTTGAATTACCCACATGAATCAGAAACAAATTTTTTGTTAATATGTCTCTCATTACTTAACAGTCAAGATCATCTTATGAGTTTTTCAATGAAAATTACTAAAATCTTATTACTTAATTGCTAACTGTGGATCGTTGAAAAGTATTTTTCGTTGTTAAGTGAGAAAAAGCTGAAGAATTTGCGTTTTAATTGACAAAAATGACAGTAATCTAAAATGTCTATTCTCGTGATATGTGTATAAAAATAATTCTACGAAATTGGCCGATTATTGATAAAAATTATTGTTTTCTTTATGTGATTTTGGGCAACTTTTCAAATTTTGCGTGCTATTAACTATGTTGGCACACATAACACTAACATATATTTAAATAATCAGTCATTCTACATTGATAGTTTGTTTTGGAAAGATTCATGAGACACGTCAATTTCAGGGGCTACTTTTCTCAGATTTAAACGATTTTCGGTCTTCATTTCCAATGGGATTAGGTGCACAGTAGTACTCACAAGCGTTTTTCATGAAGTAGATCCATTTTTGCCACTACGCACAAAAAATTCGATTCGCAATATAAAATTTAAGCCAGGATATTTGCATCTATTTTAAAAGCGCAAATCATACTTGTGTTGAGCTGACAAAGCTAAATCTTTGGAACGAAAAGCTATGCACGTATAAATGGCAGCTGTACCAACTTAACAACAAAAAATAGTTTCAACTGCTTCATTTAATAATCAATTACTATAATTTTCTCAATTGATTGTTAAGGCATCATACGCGCACCATGTTACATACAATACATAAACAGGTGGATAAATGTGTGAAAGGGAAAATGGAATAAACATGTCAACAGAATGAGTCAGGACAGACTTTGTAACGGTAAAATTGACTGATTCCCGTTACAAAGTTAAAAAAAGGAACTACATTTCACCTCGATTGTATAAACAATGCATCAAGAATAATTATATTATGTACTAATTGGATAATGGGTATTTTATTTGGTGATTGATTGGTCATAATTGGTACTACTCAGTATGCAGCCAGTAATACACCTTAATGTATGTTCGGTTGTAGTTTGGGTTTATTTCGGAATGAATAACTAAATATATCAGTCGGTAGAGTCAACTTATTAAATTCGGATTTGACAATAACAAATATCAAAGAATCAAAGATAGCGTCTTCTTTTTGTGAGCAACTTTCACTTGTGTAGGTCGATATGGCTTCCTTTTTAAAAGAGGGATTTGTAAGAGCCTGCTAGACGAATAGTTGAAAGTATTTTTCATTACATTTAACTCCAATAAATGTCTGAGTTAGGATTTTTTTGTTAGTCACTGGGCAAATCCAGCTTTTTCTATGATGCTTTGGAGGATTTTATAACATTATAACTTCCTATAACTTTTGGGGTTCCTGGACGAAATCAGTATGATGTTTTTTTACATGCATCTGAGCTGAACCAAGAACTTAATTTTTCTACAAGAAGATTGTTTGGAGGAGAGGAACCACACATTGTCGAATGGTCTCATCGCTTTGTGCTTGTCATCCAGATAACTCTTTGTCCATAACATTGAACGTAAGCCAACTCCTTTTATGTTTGAACCTGCCGGACCTAAGGACGACCATTTCTCCTAAGAGGTGCCTCTTTGTTGAGGAATGCCTTACTTGGGCAGTGTCGACCACTCACCGAACCTTCATCGTATAGAAAACCACTCTCAGTTTTGAGATTTGGATTGACAGTGTCTTTACTACAAGGTGAAATTTAAAAATAGTGAACATAAGGATAGTGTAAATATTTTTCAGTATTTTTGGGCTACATTTCCAAATTTGTTGGGTTATATTTCATGGCTACTTATAACTATCGACTGGTATTATTTTCATAAGTTTGGGTTTAACACTTATTAAAGATCATTTTTCAAGTTCTTTTTGTGAGTTTTTACTCAATGTTCTCCTAGGAAATATCCTAAGAAGGTCTTTAAAATTAATAAATTTATTTTGCTGTAAGCGCATCGTTACTAATGGTTATGATCAATTTTTCATCTATAAAACCACACCATTTTGTATGTAGCTACATAGTGTTTACATAAGTGTAACATTAAATTTTTGGGTACCTTTAACAATTCTCTTGCTGTATTTTAATGCGCTGTTGTCTGCCTCTGCATCCAGCTAGATATTTTAATCAATGATGTCTGACAATTAAATTATACATGTGTGTAAATCTAAAGAAAAAGAAAAACAGAGGAAACAACTCAACCACTGATAATAAAATATCCTACCAATAATATTTTTTTTAATTTCCTAGTATTAAAGGTAAGGTGATATAATTTAATTCTTTTATGATCATAGCATGTATTTAAATCTTCTAGCTTACACCCAATAAACACACAAACGTTTTAAAAACGTAAAATATTTAACATGTAACCTAACGTTTATAAATGGTTTTTAGGCAACTGGTTATATTACCGGAGTAATGTCGCTCGTTTCTACGTAACATATAACGATTTTTCCAACGTTAAATACAACGTGATTTTCGTAACGTCATTCAAACGTTACCGTTTTAATGTGATTTACCGGTTGCTTCTGAACGCAATATAAACGTTTATATAATGCAACTTATATACAGTCTTCTGAAACGAAATTCAGCACACATCTTACTAACGTCACTTAAACGTTACCTTTTCAATGTGATTTACCCAGTACTTTTATAACGTAATATAAATGTTTTTATAATGCACTTTATAAACATTTTTGTATAATGATATTTAGCACATATTTTTAACGTAATTTAAACGTTACTTATTTGATGTGATGTACCCATTGCGTTTGTAACGTAATATGAACGTTCTTATGCTACTTATAGACGGTCTTTGGAAACGAAATTTAGCACCCACCTTACTAACGTCACTTAAACGTTACCTTTTTAATGTGATTCACCCATTGTTTTTTAATGTAATACAAACGTTTTTCTAATGCAATTTATGAACGTTTTTGTATAATATTCAGCACTTACTTTTAACGTGATTTAAGCGTTACATTTAATCGGTTTAAATCATCATTTTCGTAACGTTATATTCACATTTAAAATTCAAAAGAGAGGGGGGCATATTTGACAAAAACTGGAATCCTATATTAACGTTATATTTATTTTATTTGATAAATCCGCACAAAAATATTATACAATAAAAAAAAAAGAAAATTCTTGTAATTAACATAATACAATGAAAAATGTTCTTAAAACTGTAACATAAAATATAAAAGATTTCTAGTTTTAATATTTTACAAAACAACGTGTATATATATATATATATATATATTGGTTTATTGAAAAAAAGTTCTGCATGCTCCAAAGCTTAATGCAACCCATCAGATGTCAAGTTTTTCAAGCCGTTATGAGGTTTGTCAAAAAAAATGAATTTTGCTCAGGAGTAAAGTACCTATATTTTTTACAATACAGAAAAATGTTATGGAGTAAAGATATTTCGAAATGAACGTTATATTCAAATATGCAATTACGTAGCATGAAAATTCAGATTTTGTGATTATTTACTATCATTCTATATAAATTATTCTGTCTAGATACAAATGAATGTAATCTAGAATGCATTGACATGAAATATTTGACACTGAATCTCATTGTGAGTTGGCATTTATGAAATTACAATCAAAATGGCAAATTTAGTAAATTGTGGTGAAAAAATAGAAATTGTTTCAATTGTTGGAGAAAACTACAAAACACATCTCTAGACAGCAAATATTTTTAATAATAGTCAGTTATTGTGACACTTTTACAGATAACTATTTCCTACTTGTAATAAATTAACTTTACAATGTTACTATCAATTATTCGTGAAAAACCTTCAGGCTTTGGAAGATTCAAAACTGCTCAAAATTCAAAATCAAAATAGTTATTTGTATAACAAGTGTCACAAGGACTTGTTTTGTAGAACAGGTGCAGTTTCCGCAACGAACCGCGAAGCGCTGATTACTACAAAAAGTCATTGTGATAAGAGTTTTACATACTATTTTTTATAATGAATGTGCAAAAATGTTTTTGATAAAAATAAAATTGTAATTAGTGATTTTTGTGTTTCTTTATTTATGTTGGTAACTTTCACATATATAAGTAACAGTTGACAGAATTTTTAAATTTGAATGTTCATTGAGTTACTAATACATAATTTGGAATTTATGTATAATATGAAACTAAACAGCGAATTATCATGCACTCCATCAGAACTTATAATCATATATTGTTTGTTTTTAGTATATATTGTTTCTATTCAATTTATTTTAATTCTTCAAAATTTATAGAAACTTTTTCAACTAATGTCAGCTATAAATGTCAGTCTGTCAGCCATACGTTAAACAGTTCACGCAACTGTATAAAAAATTTCCAAAAATGATGCGGAAATGGTTATTTTGTGAAACTGTTTTCGATGTCACAAAGTAAATTTTGTATACGTGAATTATAAAATTTCTGTTGTGCATCTGTTCTAAGATATAGGCAGGATAAGATGGAGTTTCATAAGATGGAGTTTCTGTGTTAAACTGCGTTCTCTTTCTTATTTTATTTAACAAATGAAAAAAAATGCAAACATTTGAAATTTTTATGTTAAAACCACAAAAATTAAACCTTTCTATTTTTATCCTTTAGCCTTTAATACTCATAGTATATGAGTCTTCATTTTTTTGAATTGTCCCTAAACTTGATTTAGTAGGTAATAAGTTTAATGACTTTTGAAGGGGTCGTAACGGATTCTCCTTCATAGCTATCATCTATTTTTTCAATAATATTACTAATTATAAAACTTCAAACTATGTAATTGTTAGAATCAATTCTTGACTGACGTTTCTAGAACTGCAATTGCATTATTCAAATCAGAGTAGAATAGTCGTGAGCACATACCTCTGCTGGAGGCATTTATTTACAATTGTGTTCATAATTTCTAATGACATTTTCAATCAAACCCATTTTCCAATAGTTTCGTAATGTAGTCTCTAATAAATATGATTTAAAATTATATTTACTGTTTCGACCCTCGCTTGGTGGAATCTACTCATTTTACTTTTTTAGATGAAACTACTGTTTCTAAATAATTGTACAGTATAATAATTTTTTCATTATACTGTGGAATTATATAGAAACAATACTTTCATTAGAAAAGGGAAAATGATTAGAAATAATATAAAATATTTTATTGTTTAAAACGTAATACAATCTCATAGAAAATGGACTGAATATTTGACATGATTACAAAATGCTATACTAGAATGACACACGCAATAAAATTAATAGTGCACTAGAGCAATAAAGAACTAGTTTTTCCACTAAATAGAGTTCAATAAAGTTTGGTTTTTTGCATGAACGTAGAAAAATACCATAGTTTCAACGTTATAAATACGTTTGAAATACAATCAATGTGCCAACAATAAAAAGTCAACAAGTAACATAAAACTGATTATATACTAATACCCGTATTCACCAAGCGTCGTTTAATTTTAACAAGAGAAGGCGTTAAATATAACGAAGCGTAATATTGCATATTCCCTACAATAACAATTTTAAATGGTAAGCTACAACTACGCTATTTTGCATCAACCATGCTTTGTAGATTTAGACGATTGTAGTAAACTAAAACGTTACTTACCCTGAACAGATAGAAGTTTCACAACAACGACAACAATAATAACTCACACACCGTTCTCACCAAAATTTAACAGCTATGTTACATAAATTATTGTGAATTTGTGATGCAAACCTACCAACTTCGACTTGTACAAGGAACGAATGCTGGCAATTTCGCTATGTCGCATGCGCGGTACGTCAAAAACTATACGAGTAAGCCAAGTTTATATCACGCAAAATAGTATAAATAATGTTAGGAAGACTACGTTAAAATACCGGACATAAAAAGCGTTTTTGTAAATGCATATGAGTTCAATTAAGTCGTTGTTTTCAAATTTAAAAAAACGTTTTATATACAACATGTTAAAAAATATTACTGTATAAGCGTTTATATCACGCGAAATAGTATAAATAATGTTAAAAATACTACGTTGAAATAACGGGCATAGAAAGCGTTTTTGTAAATGCATATGAGTTCAATCGATTCGTTGTTTTCAAATTTGAAAAAGCATTGTGAAAACAACATATTATAAACATTTACTGGATGACATTGTTTATAACGGAAAATAGTATAAATAATGTTGAAAATATTACGTTAAAATAACGGGATTAGAAAGCGTTTTTGTAAATGCATATGAGTTCAATTAAGTCCTGTTTTCAAATTTAAAAAAGCGTTGTATATACAACGTGTTAAAAAACATTACTGTATAACCGTTTATATCACGCGAAATAGTATAAATAATGTTAAAAATACTACGTTAAAATAGCGGGAATTAAAAGCGTTTTTGTGAATGCATAAGAATTCAATTAATTCGTTGTTTTCAAATTTGAAAAAGCGTTGTATATACAACGTGGTAAAAACATTGCAATTTAACTATTTTATCACGCTAAATAGTATGAATAATGTTAAAAATGCTACGTTGAAATAACGGGCATAAAAAGCGTTTTTGTAAATGCATATGAGTTCAATCGAGTCGTTGTTTTCAAATTTAAAAAAGCATTGGGAAAACAACATATTATAAACATTTACTGGATGACATTGTATATCACGGAAAATAGTATAAATAATGTTGAAAATATAACGTTAAAATAACGGAATTAGAAAGCGTTTTTGTAAATTCATATGAGTTCAATTAAGTCGTTGTTTTCAGATTTAAAAAAGCGTTGTATATATAACATGTTAAAAACATTACGGTATAACCGTCTATATCACGCGAAATATTATAAATAATGTTGAAAATACTACGTTAAAATAACGGACATAAAAAGCCTTTTTGTAAATACATTTGAGTTCAATTGAGTCATTGTTTACAAATTTAAAAAAGCGTTGTACATACAACGTGTTAAAAACATTTCTGTATAGCCGTCTATAACTCAAGAAATGGTATAAATAATGTTAAAAATACAACGTTAAAATAACGGCCATAAAAAACTGTTTTCGAAAATACATGTGGGTTAAGCTAAGTCGTTATTTTCAAATTTGAAATACGTTTGGAATATAACGTTTCGAATTCAACCAATTTGTCAACGTTGAAAATTCAACGAGTTACTTTGAAATAACAATAAAACGTTTTAAAAACGTTTTTTTACGTAGGTGTGTTTATTGGGCATCGATACTTATAAAACTGTTGGAAGATTCTAGTTCTTTCGACTTATATTTTCCCTATTTTTGTGACTTAAATCAAAATCAGGGTGGCCCCCTTTAAGCCTTAAGTTCAATTAAAGCAACAGTATCCCCGCCCCCCAGAATTCATATTAGCTCTCCGACGAAGATCTGCCATGTTACAGTTTGCAAAGGGATGTGAATAATCTAGATCCCCTAACTACAACACATTTTAATCAAAGAAAAACTTGTTGAACTGTAATTTTTTTTATCGTTTATCAACAAAATCAGTTAAGCGTTATAACTTGCAAAAATTTTCAAAAATAAGGAAACATACAGCAGACCAATTACAAGACCGCCAAAACTGTAGATAGATAACCTACAGTCAGCAACAATAGAAACCGAGTTCAAAATTCAACTGTATTACTCAATAGTGCTACAAGTACTTAACATGATGGTTATGTTAGAACGAAATTCAAAAGCTTAAAAATAACAACTTCAGAAGATGAAATAAGATGCTGATGAGATTCGGTGTCGAACCTTTGTTCTGTACAGTTGTGCGCTCCGAAACATTAAATAAAATAAGCAGTTAAAAACGAATTAGTGTATATTCGAAACTGACCAAAAACAACCAAGAAATTACTGTGAGTAGACTTTTTATTTCCAATTAATCTGAAAAAGTTGAAATACCTATAGTAAGGTTACACCACAATAATTAGTAACCTAAATCCATTCAACAACAGTCTCGGATTCAGATATATTTCAAATAATGTGAAAAATGAACGAGACAAATCCACCAGGAGATAATTTCTCCAATAAAAACATGACAACTACCACCTACTCAAGTATAGTAAATACGTACAAATACCCAACAAAAGATCAAGCTGTAGTCCTCTCAGCAATGGATGTAGTAAAGATACACGACTACATAATAGTTATAGGATCCTTCATACAACCCAAAAACGTATTGTTTGCTTCAAGAATTGCTAATAACCGAATTTGCATCTATTTTTCCTCAAAAAATATTGTAGATAATTTTCTTAGTACCCACAACAAAATCAAAGTTAATGGAACTCAAGTAGAAATAAGAAGAATAATATCTCCAGCCCAAAGATTGGTTATATCTAACATTTGCCCAACAATTCCTAACTCTCTTTTGGAAAAAGAACTGAGAAGAATGGTGATATCTGCAGTATCTAAAATTACCTTCTTGAAAATTGGTAGGCCAGAATCTGAATACAGCCACGTACTCAGGTTTAGAAGACAAATTTACATCAAACCACTCCAACACGCAAACATACCAGACTCTTTCAACATCTCCCATAACAATACCACTTATCGATTATACCTATATATTGATGGCTCTTATTGCCAAAAATGCAAAACAATCGGCCATCAAGAAACCGACTGCCCAACTTACCTGGCTCAACAAGACCCTCCTGAACATATGGAAGACAAAGGAATACAATCTAACCCAACCACAGAAAAAAATTCTAACTTAACATCATCGTCAACAGAAATTTCCATCACCACAATACCATCAAATACTTCATCCTCCCCAGTAACATTACCATCAATTCATATCCCCTCTTCCACAACCTTTCCAACAGCAAAAACTACCCAAATATCTTACCCTCCAGTACCAAGCACCTTAATCTTTCAATCCTCAAGCTCTTCTACAATAGACATAATACAAACATCTAAACCCACTCCACCAAATCATCCATCAGAAGTTAACACACAAACAACTAGAAGACAAATTTCCACGTCACCAGATATTCAGGAAAATTCACCCAACCCTACTTTTGCTCCTCCACGATAACCCTCGAAACAAAGAAAAAGAGGGAAAATGTCTTCGAAAGATATAGAAAATATACTAACCCCTATTAAAGAACAAATTGAAGATAGAACCCCACCGTTTATCTTAAACTTCACCCAAATATGTGACTTTCTGCAAAAAATTCAATCAACTCCAAACACCCAAAGGAGATAGCACAGCAGTATTCCATCGAAGACTCCGAAATAAAAGAAATTTCAAATTTCATATATAAACATAGTACGACAAAGGGCATACAAAATAACATTACAAGACTTAAGAAAAAGTTAAGTCTCTCCAGCCTCTCCACCACTGAAGAATCTGACAGCGAACCTCTTTCACAAGAGAATTAATATAATGAATAATACGTTCATACTTCAATGGAACCTCAATGGTCACTATACTCAAATTGACTCCTTAAAACTATTAATTAATAAGCAATCACCAGCGATAATATGCCTAGAAGAAACTCACTTCAAACAACAACCAATGGAGTTGAAAAATTATCAATGCTTCTTCAAAAACCGATCGGAAGCACAACAAGCCAGTGGCGGAGTAGCAATTTTAAAAAAACAGAATATTCAAGCAAATGAAATTCCAATAAACACAAATCTTGAAGCTATCGCAGTATCTATAATTTTTCGTAAGAAAATACATATATGTAACGTATATTTACCACACCCAAATGAACTTTATATAAATGAGTTGAACAACTTGATTGAGCAAATTCCATCGCCCAAAATAATAGTAGGAGACCTGCATTGCCACAATGCAGCATGGGGCAGCCACAAAACTGACAAATGTGGAAATCTACTTCTCAAAACCATCAATAGTTGTAGCCTAATCCTAATGAATACAGGGAAACCTACAAGATTCAATTCATACAATGGCACACTATCTGCTATCGACCTCTCCCTTTGCAGTCAATCTCTGGCAACCGATCTTCAGTGGGATACCCTCAACCATCTATATAACAGTGACCACTTCCCCATATCCATACAATGGAAAGAAAATGAACCTCCTTCACATCCTATATATCAGCACTGGAAACTACAATCGGCAAACTGGGAACTATTTAGGAAGGAAATAGGAAACAAAGTCGCCAATTTCACACTTGAAGGAAATATGAATGAAAATATCATGAAGCTGAACAACATCATATCAGCTGCAAAGACCAGTATAGGAAAAACTAAAATGTGCATAAGACAACCAGTCCCTTGGTGGAATGAGGAGATTGCACAAGCTCTAAGTTCAAGCAAAGACGCCTATAATGTGTGGAAAAGACATAAAAATAATGAAAATCGCCTTGAATTAAAAAAACTCAATGCCAAAACCCGTTTCCTAATTAGAAAAAGTAAAAAAAAGAGCTGGTGCAACTACATTTCCTCCATAAATCCCTCCACCCCACTGGACTCGATATGGAATAAAATTCGAAAAATGAGGACAAAATTCTTTCCCCCACATAAACACTTTATCCCATAATAATCAGCTGATATCCGATAAAAAAGATGTATGTGAGGCTATAGCAGATGTTTTCCAACATAATTCCAGTGATCAATCCTTGATACAATACAAGGAATTGATTGAAACTTCCGAAATCCAAATTAATGACTCCGACTCTTATCTAAACGTTCCCATAACTCTGCAGGAACTTGAATTTTCTCTCGAAAACACCAAAAACTCTGCCCCTAGACCAGATGACATTACCTCAATATTTCTGCAAAATATTCCTTTTAATACAAAGTTAATACTCCTATATCTATTCAGCACTATGTTTTTAAAACATCAGTTTTCAGAAACTTAGACAAATGCAACGGTTATCCCCATATGTAAATTTAACAAACCAAAAGACGACCCAGCCTCATATAGACCAATATCCCTAACCTGCAGTATGTGTAAAATTCTGGAGAAAATCTTAAACAACAGACTAGCATGGCATCTTGAAACACCCTATCAAAGTGGCTTCCGAAAGTTCAGATCGACAATTGATAATATAATATCTTTTGAAAGTGAAGTACATAATGCATTTTTGAATGACCAGAAACTAATCGCCATATTCTTCGATTTGAATAAGGCTTTTGATACAACCTGGAAATACAACATTTTAAGTCAGATCAAATGGCCACATCTCAACTACAAGGCCTCTCAAAAATGGCATTCCTCAAGGATCTATTTTGAGTCCCACACTTTTTCTCACTGCAATTAACAGCATAGCCGAAATTATAAAACCTCCCATCAAAATTTGCCTTTATGCAGGTGACCTCATCATTTATACAAGAAGTAGAAGCACAAAGTTCGCCTCCACTTTACTTCAAGATTGCCTC
The DNA here is from genome assembly GCA_963921935.1 of Galeruca laticollis. Taxonomy (NCBI): domain Eukaryota; kingdom Metazoa; phylum Arthropoda; class Insecta; order Coleoptera; family Chrysomelidae; genus Galeruca; species Galeruca laticollis. The sequence goes on along the minus strand of OY998178.1, from coordinate 85,732,756 downwards.
CATCAAATCGAAAACTGATCTCAAAAAACAGGATTCCAATTTTCAAGCGAAAAGACACACTACATGATTTTTGACAGTCGAAAAGACAACTATAATTTTAATCTGTTTTTATATAGAACTCCACTAACGCGGGTAGAAGAAGTTAATTTTCTTGGTCTTACTTTAGATTGTTCTCTCAAATGGAAAACACACATAGAAGTCCTTCAACAGTCATGCCAATCCCGAATAAATCTAATAAAAATTCTATCAAACCGAACATGGGGAGCTAGTGCAATCATCCTATTGAATCTATACAAATCACTGATAAGAAGTAAATTAGATTCCGGTTCCATTTGCTACGATACTGCTAAAAAAACATTATTAAAAAAATTAGATGTCATTCAAACTACCTCACTGAGATGTGTATTGGGCGCTTTCAGAACTAGCAGTCTCCTAGTCATGGCAAACGAACTTCCACTGTACTTACGTCGACAATTCCTTACCTTAAACTATACCGCAAAAATTTCTGCTTATCCCAACAATAATGCATTCCAAATCATTTTCCCAACAAACCCCCCTCCCGACGATATATACGACTCCAAGCCAACTAAAAATCTCCCTTTTAGAGGGAGAGTGAGACGAACTAACTACGAATTTGAACAATTTAAATTATCGCTCCAATAAAACTCTAAATTTCCACCCTGAATGTCTCAGAAACCAGATGTTAATACGTCCCTCACTCAAAATCCAAAAAATTCAACTAACCCCTGTCTCCTACAAAAACTCTACAAGAAAATTATATCAAAATACCCCCAAACCATGCAAATCTATACAGATGCTTCAAAAAATCACAATGGAATTGCAGCAGCTTACATCTGCGAAAATAACAAATCTGCCATCCGACTACCGTATCAATGTAGTATATTCACGGCAGAAACCACTGCAATTCTGGAAGCCATAAAAATGTGCAAAGACTCTACAGCAACCAAGTTTCTCATCATAACACATTCACTGAGTGCGTTACTTGGCTTAAAACAACTTTAGCCTTCACATCCTATTCTCATACGAATCAAAAGTGAAATGGAAATCATACGTCTTAGCCAAAAGAACGTCTCATTTCTGTGGGTTCCATCTCACTCTGGTATAAAAGGAAACGAAGAAGTTGATCAATTAGCAGTAGCTACAACATCTAAACAAGAAGCACCTTACATTCAAAAAATTCTCTACACTGACCATACAAATCCAATCAAAAAACATATACTTAATTCTTGACAAGTAATATGGAATCATACGACATCCAAACTGAAAGAAGTTAAGCCACAAATCGATTTAGTTCTATCAATACCAGAAAAACGAAGAGACCAAGTTGTCTTAACCCGACTGCGAATAGGTCATACACTCCTTACACATCAATATCTCCTCAACAAAGAACCAGCACCAGAATGTATACATTGCCATGTTTCTCTTACTGTAAAACATATCATGTTAGAGTGTCTTGAATATTCTAAATATAGAAGACAGAATAAATTAAGTGCGGTATTCAAGGATCTGCTCACCAAAAACACAAGTGCTTTAATTAAATATCTCAAAGACATTAATTTGTATAACAAAATTTAAGAATTATTCTATAACACAAATACATCACATACTACTTGTGTAAGTCCTCCTGCTAATAACTCTTAGTAGTTGATGCGGGCATGTTTGTACCAAATTAAAAAAAAGATGCTGATGACGTCTTATTTAATGTAGGACAAAGCATATTGCTTAAGATCTTCATGTTAATGTTGCGTCGATCGTGTTTTGTATTCCCTCAAGTCTTCTTGTAGTAATTTGCTCGCGGAAACACAAATCCTCTAGTGCGATGTTTATCGTAGTCCAATCACACAAAGCTTCTCTGACGGTTACAAATTATCAGCAATGGAGTTAACCAGAGTTTTTCGATGTCTAAATTCGGTTTTTCAATGCATGAAGACTGATTTTAATTCTGAAATGTTTATTTGTTAACAGTTTGTGTTTTATTGTCAGAGACAATAAATGGAACGGGAAGTCTTTATTATAAACTCGAAGGACCTTATTTTGTCACTGTATTATTTATGTAGGTTTAAGATGGTTTAGTAAATTAAACCATTATGTCACTTTCACTTGTATATTGACGGAAATTACATTTCGTTCATTTGCTAGAACAATTAAGAAGTTCACTGATTTTTTATCACTTGATCTAATATAAATAGCTGTATGATGGTTAATGTAAGGTAAAATGATATACCGGTGTTAAAGCCGGTATTTTCTTGTGAAGCTATACCATTATGTACGAAGGTTGATTGAAGAACATACTTAAAATTGGGGTATTATTCCTATTTATAGGGCGACCAAAGAGAGTGGGAAGAAGGAAAATCATATGAGCATTTGACCAATGTAAGGAGAGAGTTTGAAATATAACGGTCAGATACAGCGAGTGATCGATACACATGTAGGTTGGTTTTTTGCTGATGTCGGTTGCTTCGAAATATTAAGTGGAAAATTCCTAGGACAATAATCATATGTATTTCTTATGTGGGAATAATCGCTAAAATATAATTTTCTTGGTGTAAAGAAATATTAAATAATTGAGAAGAATGATATATTTCTTCATATGGTCTGGGCAGGATATATGAACTATGTTATACAGGGGGAAGTTGAAGTAAAGATTACAGGAAGAATTTGATTGTTAAATCAAATTCGTACAGTTTGTTTATCAGACTTAGTAAATATTCGGAATTGATCGATTAAATAAAAACGATTCCAAAAACTCCTCAAAGTGGAAAGAGTGGTAATTGAAGGTTTTGATAGAAAAGCAAACTGCGACCATGAAGACTTTTCTTGTATTATTCTCAATATAAGCCAAAATCTTCTCATCGCTCTTTTATCCTACATGAAGTTATTAAAAGTTAATAGTGCCAATAAATTTGGCATAGAATTTAATAAGTCAAAGTGTCTTAAGTTTTTTATGTAGGACATATTTTTCGGCTGAAGACCTGATCCTAATATTGTTCAAGCTGTTTTGGAGCATAAAACCGACCTATAAAAAGCTGCTCAGGATTCTGGATATGTTAAATTCCCACTAAACAACAAACATAACAAGTCTTTTTTGTGATGTTCCTTTTAGAGACTTTTCGTGATGTTTATTTAAAATGTTAATAAGATATCTCCTAGATGTCTTAATTTTATTACAAACTCTATTAACATCCATGTCATGTAAATAAAACATATTTTTGATGTACACAGTAATACTTGAGTTCGCAGTTACATACACATCCGATGAACTTCTTTTTAGTAACTTCCTATAGGAAACATTCATACGATGTTAATTTGTATACTTCTCACTAATATCACATACAGAACGTTACTGTAATATTACAAATTAACATGTTTCTAAGATGATCACATGTTACAGTTACTTTTACATCTTTCGAAATAATTTTTATCAACATCGTACTTACTACGTCTGTACGACGTTAGTTCATAAAACTCTCAGTGCTCTCAGTAATATCTCATATTAAACATCACAGTAACATAAGAAAGAAGAAAACAGAAGAGGAACTGATGAACGAAACATACAGTAGTTATCTGTGGAAACAAAAATGACAAGCATGAAATGGCGGATGGTTTTCAGTTATGTGTTATAATTTATTTGCAGGAAGCACATATTTTGCAAGTAGCACTTGAATAAAGTAGTCTTCGTTTTCGTTAGCTCCTACTAAGCTACAGTTTCTATACTTAGTTATAATTCTTGTTATAATGGACGAACAACAATTTTTATTGGTAAGTACCTATTCCAAAATCATAATTATTAAAACTTAATACTCATTCAATACTTTAATCGGCTATTATACATTGAAATTCCAGGTGGCGCAATTGTACACTAACATTATATTACAAAATAAGGGTTTTTTCAATTTTTAAAATATTTTAGTTACCTAGTAAGTATATTTTGAAAACGATTCACAATATTTCAAATCCTAGATATGCACAATACCCTACAAAAAACTTGATATTGCAATAGGGTAGATATTATTATTAATAATAAAACATGCTCATATGTTCGCAGATATTTAAATCTAGAAGAAAACATTTTCAATGTTCAAGATGTTTCAGAAGCTACTTATACAAATAAAATAAAAAACAAATAGTTGGTAATTATGGAATGAAAGGGGAGTAATTATTTCAGATAGTCTAATACAAACATTGTATTAAACAGTACAAAAAATATTGAATCAAGTATCTAGTTTCAGTTTTTTTAGTAGTAGCCTTAGCCATCAATATAGTTTTGCGGGTTTAGAAAATTTTTAACATTATTACTAACAATTCTTGTGAACAATTAGAGACTGTTTAAGACTTTAAAAACAGAAATTTCTGTTAAAAAGCTCATTTCCATTTGAAAATTCACTGAACACAATAAATAAGCTGTATTTGTCCCTAACAATGGTACCTATATTAATTTAGTTGAAGAATATATAACTTATGATACTAAATGCTCCAGTCAACAAACATTTATTATTGTAGAAACACAGCTATTGGATACTCAATTGGATACAATTAATTATAAACTCATTTAACTTGATAATGTTCTTCATAAGTAGTTTTTTTTATATACAGTGTATTAATAATGCTTAGTTTTCATTATGTTACAATTCCACGATGTTAATATACAATTTGTTCCAGGAGGAAAATAACAAGATGAGAATAGTATATTATTTGATACAGAAAAGAAGTATGAATATTCATAGCACACCTGAATTTACCTGCCAAATGGAGTGAGGCATGGAATAGAAGGTAAATCATGAAAAGTCACTTCTTGAAATAAAATTTGTTATTATTCCTTTGAAGAACCCCGCATGTATCTTATGGAAAATGGGTCCCAGTCAATTGGCTGAAAATCAAGTTTGATGTAGTTTATGATGATCGATCAAAGGTCTCCATGGGCACAATTTGATCTAAACTAATTGTTTTATTAGCTGTTGTTCAGAACACCTTCAAATATTTCACAGATAAGGATTTTGAAGTGTACGTTATGGAATGGTTGAGGCACTCGGAAAAAGTAACCGTAAGTAAACGATAGAATTTTCTTTAAGATTGGATTTCTGTTGATGTAACATAATGTTTCATTAAATCTTTATGGTGTAAATTTTTTATTAGTTTTAATATAATTAAAAAACTATTCTAATAAATTTTCTGTAAACTAGCTGTAATGTATGTGTATCCGTTAAACTTTATTAATTCAGTTTCAAAGTATGTTACGTTATGGTAACTACGGATTAATATACCTTTTTTTATTTCTTGCTTTCACTGAATGTGCTCAATAGTTTCCACTTTCCAGAGTTGTTATGTAATATGCTTACACAATTTCAGTTTTTATTTTTTTTTAGGTTGGATTGCTGGACAAGATATTTTTTTTTCTAATTTTGTACCTGTTTTTTTCAAATTTACTGTACTGTTCATTAATAGTGAATAAACGTTTTAAATCCTTTATTATTTTTTTGCTATTTTATTTTAAATGTACAGGATGAACAACTAAGAACGACTGTAGGCCACATCTCAGAAAAGAATCATAGTACAACTTTCAAAAAATTACCATTAGGTAAGGGATCCTGAAAAATTGCTGGAAAATATTTTGCAGTCTCTAAAATATCCGCTAGGGGTGGAATGAACACTCGAAAACATAATACTCCAAAAAAACATACTAAAGGTGTCCTAAAAATACAATTTTTGAAATCTTGATGAGATTATGAATAAATTTAATTAAGGAGATTCTTTGCCATTATTTTTCAAATAATGGGTGGGGAAGGTTCAAACTTATGAACAAATGTATAACTTTTTCGTTTTTTAACCGATATTAATGATTTTAGCTGCATTTAAACGTTTTTCTGTTTAATAAGATTGATAACAAAATTAGATAATTTTGTATCCACTCGGAAATTTCAAATGTAAATTGAAGCATGTTTTTATATTTGATATTGTAAATCTTATATCTTCGAATAGATTCCTATTTTTAACCCCTTTTCATCAGAATTTAAAAAATGCCTCATTACATTTGAAATTTTCCAGAAAAATGGGAAAATTGTGGACTTTTTCACAAAGCGTTGAGAAAATTGTCTAGTTTTGTTATTTTTGTTAAGCATTTCTTATTAAAAAGGAAAAACTCTTTCAAATGAAGCCAAAAACATGGATGTCGATTAAAAAAAAAGTGTCACGACATTTGTTGTTTGGGTTGAACCTTCCCCCACCCCTTACTTAAAGAATACAGACAAAAAGTCCCTAACTACATTTTTTCATAATCTCAACAATATATAAAACATTGTATTTCTAGGATACGTTTAGTATGTCTTTTTTGAAGATAATCACAGTATTATGTTTTTAAGTGTCATTCCACCCCATAGGAGATATTTTAGGAACTCAAAAATATTTCCCAGCGATTTTTCAGGGTCATTTTCCTGAAGGTATTTTTTTAAAGTTGTACTATGACTATTTTTTGAAATATGGCCGACAGCCGGCGATCTTAGTTGTTCACCCTGTATTTGCTGATTAGGCACAGAAACATCTATATGATGTCATCCAGAATGTTTGAAGTATATTATTTAGAGATTTATGTAATGTCTATACCACATCTACGAGAATACACAGTATTGTTTTTAAAATGTTGCATTTAGATCATTGGTAAGATGTTATTTTTTAGACATGCATTAACATCGACAAGATGTTGAAAGGCATTTCAGAATGTAACAGAAATGTTGTTCTTAGTTCGTTATAAAGACTTCCTTTGGAGGAAGTTCTAGTAACATCACAGTAATGTAAAAAGGCAGCACTTTAACATCGCTGAGAAGTTAAGTTGAAACATCACAAATGTTAACAGCCACAAGCTGGGCATAAGCGGTTGTATAGATGTGCATGTGATGAAAACAAGAGGAAAAAAAGGAAGAACATTATCACAATGTGATGTTGAATTAACATAACTGTAATATTTATTTGCATAGTGGGTTATCTCTCAAAGTATTTGCCAAAGTTATCTGAATTACTATTTCCCTCAAGAAACTGTAATAAACTGAATGTAGAGTATAATTGGACATAAGATCTTCCGCTTACATCTTTAAAAATTAAGGAATTGGTTTCATAAATAACTACCATGTCTATTTTTGATCCTAAGCCATCGTTGAAAATACAAATCGACGCTAGTCAAAATAGTATAGGGGCATGTCTTATGCACGAGGTAAACCAATAGCATTTTGTTCTAGAAGCCTTACTGAAACAAGAGTCTCGTCTGACTGAGATTGGTTAGGATAGGTTAGTCTATCAAAATTTCATCAATTTGTATGTGGCACGCTTATCACTGTATAAAGTGATTATAAATCTTTAGTGAATATTCATAAAAAAGTTTCTCCTAGGCTTCAAAGACTTAAGTTGAAACTGCTTAAGTATAATTTGAATGTAGAATATCTTTCAGGAAAGCTTATGTATATTGCTGACCTTTCATTTAGATCATTTATCAAATCTAATGTCGAATATGATTCTGACATGAAAGAAATTGTACATTCTCTTGATCTTGGCTTACCTATTTCTGTTGAACGTCTTCTTGAATTGGAAAATGCTACTTCTGAAGGCTCGGTTTTATCTAAAATTACTGAATTATGTGAGGATGTTTGGCCAGATGATAAAAAGTCAGTCACAAATCCAGGGATCAGAACATTTTTGAATCTTAAAAAAATTTGTATGTTCATTAGGGTTTGGTTTTTTATGATTGTCGATTAGTTGTTCCACAAAAGTTGATACAAAAAATGTTATCAAAACTACATGTTGGTCTTTTTTGGATTCGAGAAATCTAATGCCAGAGCAAGAAAAATGTTCTATTTGCCTGAGATTTGATGGATTGGATTTAATGAGCTCAACATCGCTGAAATTTAGAAAATGGTGACTGAAACTTCAGAAACCCTATAGAACATCCCCAATATAGATCCAAGCGACTTTTTCCATCCAAAACACAAATTATATTCATAATCATGTATTTTGATTTATTAAAAGACAAAAGAAAATTCGTGGAAAGTAGTGAAGTATTTTGATTATAGGAATATGTGATAGTGTAAATGTTATATTTCGGAATGAGTCTAATTTGAAGGCGATGTTATATATACAATTCAAAATTTTGAAATAAATATAAAATTCTACATTCTAGCTTTTTTTATCATCCACATTTCGTTTCTGTAATCAGCATGTTAAAACTGGAAAAAATCACAAACCTACGTGTATAATTAATATACAAATGTTTTAATTTGTACTTTTTATTGTGGTCCATTCGCATTTTAAACTGTTTAGCAAACACTGTATTAAAACCGTGTTTTTAACATGCTCAAAATTTCACCGAGGATATTCATAAATTCCAAATAATTAGATTTTCTGTTTAGCAGCATATTTAAAATGGTCTCGGTAGACCAACTGGAAAAGTGAAAAACAAAATACAGGCAGGTGCTTATTAAATAAAGCTACATGTAATTCGATTTAGGAAGCAACGGAATCAAATCCTTTTCCTGGACCGTAATCCATAATTTTGTCGAGAGTGAAAACTTTGATTTTAACGGAAAAAAATCATTTTTCCAGTCGGTTATCTCACGAGAAAAAGTGACTAAAAATCTGTGAGTGTTTTGAGCAAAAATACGTTTGAGTACAAAATATATTTATTCTCAAGTAGTACATTGTGCAGCTAGTAATAAAAGCAATACATATATTTCCGGACAACAATGTAATTTTATTGAGGTCTGGGAATATTTTTTTTCTACAAGGTACTACTTTTTCTGAAATCGCAATCATAAATTAAGAAATTTTAATAAACGTATAACAATATTTAAATACCATCTATAAAATCGTTTCCTTGATAATCAGTGTTTGTTTATTGGTGTGTCAAAATTCGCTATTTATTTGGATTCAATAACTTCTTTTCGCTAAAAATAGTACAGTGCTCAAAAAATGGCTTTACTTTCGTTTAGCTGAAATCAGTTATGGAAAAACTGTTACCATGGCAACGAATGTGGTGATTAGTAGTAAACAAAAACCCAAATCATATGGTGAGTAAATGCATGGTTGCGAAGTTGACCACTATCATTTAGCTGAAATCAGTTATTGTAAAACCGCCATGGTAACGGGTACACAAAAACCTAAATAATATGGTGAAGAAATGCGCGGTTACCAAATCAACAAACTCAGCATGGCTGAAACTAGTTTTGCGTAAAATCCGCTGTCCTGGCAACCATGTTGATGGTGAAGAAAGGGTGATGAAAACCTTAATATTACAATGCTGATACGCGCGTTTACCAAGTTAACCACTTGTGCTCATCTGAAAGTAGTTATGGAACACTGATCGAATTGGATTAAATTACCAAATTCTCCTGTGATTTTTATTTTCAACTTCCCCTGTATAACACAATTCAAATATTCAGCTCAAGACATATAACCTTTTCAGGCAACAAAAATCATCCTAACTACAAATTTTCACTCGCTGTATCTGACCGTTACATATCAAATTCTATTATTTTGCTCCTTCCTCGTAACCACGTTAACCGATATATAAATATGTCAACTACATTATTTTTGTCTCATCATATTTAACTGTCATACATAATGGTACTCATGTTATAAGAGCACCCGGCATTTGGTCCTGGTAAAAAACATGTGTATTTAATCATTAAACATTCATTACTCCAGCAGATTATTTGCTAAATAATCGAAATGTAACGCGTATGATCAAGTGAATTCCTTAATTGTCTACGCAAAAGAAAAAGTTATAAATTCCTGCAATATAGCAACATGAAAGTAAAATGAGTGTTCAATTTCTTCGAGAAAACATTTAATCAAACATCCTACAACAGTGAATACAATATACGGTCCTTCGAGAAAAACATTTAACAATAAAAAACTTACCGTTCCAACTAATAACCCAAGTGAAAAAAGGGTTAATTAGAATAAACACTGTTGTAGTGGTAACCATCGAAATGGTAGACACAAAGGAAAATTGAGACGATTAAAGAAACGCAAAGGTACAGTATCATCAAGATAATGTTCATTGCGCTGAGTTTATTCTACCTTAACTATGGGCCTCACGTCAATGATTATTGTTTGTGCATCACTATGATTTACAAATGTCAGGAACTGTCAGTTCGATAATGTCTTCGTTAAGTGAACTCTCTCTTCCGAGAACTCGAATTGAAGCATTCGAATTTGCTCGCACTCATGGTTTAGTGCCAACAAGACCATATTGTAAGACGAAATACAAGGGCCATAAAGATCGGTCTGAACTATTCTCCCATTATTTCTATGGAGAAACTGATTTGGGAATTTACCGATGTCCCAAATCAAAAAAATGTAGACCGGATATATCGGTAGCAAAAAACACAAGGTTCGAAAATAGCCATTTGTCTCCAGAGAAGGAGTTTAGGTGAGCTTTTCATCACATTTCATAATTCTAAATTAAAATAGTCCATATTACAGGATATTGTTCGGTTATGCTCATAACGAGAGCTATGAAAGGATTTCATTGGGAGTTGGAGAAAATTTATCCAGTTCTACCCTTGCAGCGAGAATGCGTTACTGCAGAGAAATGGTTACGAATGCATTTACACAAATGCAACTTTCCTTGCCAAAAATTGGTGGGCCTGGAATTGTAGTACAGGTAAAAAAATAATTCACATTATTATCCATATTATTCTGAAAAACGGGCTCAAATGGATATACTATCAGGTATACATACACAATTTCCAAATGAAAAATTATTATGAACAACTATCAACATAAAGTGAAAAATGCGCGCCGGGTCTTTTGAGGCTATATCACATTTGCCCCACGAAATAAGCCTCGCGAGGCATATGTATTATACAGTGGCGGGGGAATTGTGTTATATTATATCACATTTGCCCCTTTATTGTTTCAGTGTGGCTATGGTACGCAATTACAAGAAAAAGTCCTCGGATGATAAGAAATACACGAAGGCAAATCTAGAACTGGCTATTAATGAAGCCAAGAGAATAACAATTTACAGAGCTGCCAAGATGTATGGAATTCCGTACGATTCATTGCAACAGCATAAAAAATAATTTTAAAAATGGCATTCCAGGTGAAGACTGGTTCTTGAAGTTCAAAAAGCGGTACAATCTGAGTCTTAAAACTCCTCAAAATGTGGAGTACGCCAGGAAAAAGGCATTGGATCCGTTCATAATCTATCAATACTTAGATTCGTTAAAACTTACCCTGCATGAACTTGGACTGCATAATAAACCGGAAAGAATTTGGAATCTGCATTAAAGCAGCCTCAGTATCGACCCAAGGAAAGTGAAAGTAGTAGGTGCTGTTAATAAAGCTTCGTCTCGAACAATTAGCTCTACTGGCAAAGAAAACACCACAATTTTGCTAATGTGCAATGCAGCAGGGGACAAAGCGCCACCACTAATTGTGTACAAAGAAAAAAAGGCTGGATGGAAAGGGATATATTCAAAAAAAAATTATTAAGACTGTAGTACCTACCGTTGGTTCAGAGCGACCTGTTCTTATCATATATGACGGTCACTCAACCCATGTTAGCATTGTAACTTTAGATGCTGCTGAAAGGGAACAAATACCAATTTTGAAGCTTCCTCCACACAGCAGCCACTTGATCCAACCGTTATATCTAGCCGTATTTAAATCGTTTAAATGAAAGTGGGATGAAAAACTTGTCACCTGGCAACGCAATCATGTAGGACAAAAAATACCCATAAAGGTGTTTTCACAGTTCTTGTGTGAAACATGGAAACTTATTTCCCTTGATGTCATCGTAAATGGATTTGGGAAGGGAGGGATATTCCCTTTTAATCGAGATATTATTCCGGAAGAAAATTTTGCCCCAGATCTTATGCAAAAGTGGAAGGAAACTAACATCATTTCAACACAGGTTCAAGAGCAAAGAAAAACAGGCCCCTCAAACATTTGTAAACTATGTAACAGCAGTGTATCATGTGAACAAACTTTATTATCTGCAGTTAAACAAACACCAAAGCTACAACCACAGAAGAAAACTAGAATATGTCCTGGAGCCGAAATTTTAATATCCTCACAAGTTATTATAATTGTAACTGCAATTGTCAATACTTTTTTTTATAATTTGTAAATTGTTTTCAATAATATCTAAAATTTTATGTGTCTTTTTTTATTGTTTAGTGAGATATCAATATATCCCTTTACAATTATACTAGAACGCAATCCTCCATGTCTTTTAAAAGCAGTTATATCTGCACCCGAGTCCACTAATACGGTAGAAGAAAAATTTGATTAAAAAAGCTGAAAAAATCTAATTTTACCATTTTTTATAAAAATTTTAATATTCCTCGTGGCTAAGCTACGAGTATCTACAATTTTTGTTTGTGAAGTTTTTTCATATATTCTCATGTTTTTGAAATATTTTCCAAAAAGTGATTTGCGGAGTAATTTTTAATTATTTTCTATTCCAAAATGGAACATTTCTTAACTATAAATTATCTAAATTTACATGCTGGAATGAACTTGACTTGCTTTTTGGATGGTAATTTAAATAATGGACTAATCTCTTAAAATCAATGAGGTTGTGTCAGTCCAAAAAATCTTTGAATCAGTTCCTCAATAAACGTATTTCCGAGATATCCTTCAACGTATGAGATGGGGCACTATCTTATTGGAACCAAATTTGTAGACGTTCTTGTAACGGTAGTTTGTCAATAAAGTGAATTGTAGTGGTTCCTAGTGAAAGGCAGTAATTGTAATTAAAAATCAATTCATTTTTGTGGATAGGTTTTTTGTATACAAATAAGGGTAACGACTTTTCGTTGCAAAGTCTGGATCATTGTCAAATTGCCAGCCACAATTTTGTAGTAAAACAGTACTATTGGAAATAAATGTTGCAGGTTGAGATACAAATGATACTTATTACAGAAAAATGTATAATCTTCTAACCCTTATTCGGTGAGAAATTTGCCACAATTGTTAATATTATTGAACGCCCATCTTCGATACTGCACATCTCTAATATCGGGAATGTTGTTTTCTGTAACTAAAAAAAATTAACGTTTTTTTCCTAGTTGTTTTGATGACTGTCATCCACTATAAATAACATATTTTATAAGTAACACATTATTTCTAGATTATTATTAATATAAACTCTAACAACAATAGCTTCATTTATTGTATTTTGTTTAAAATTTTCCACCCTGATTGTTACGATTTCAAAATTTGGAAAAACTTTAGAGCTTCAACTCTGTAGCTAGGGGGTGTAGAATCCTCAAAATTTAAATATGGTAAAGGTTTTTTTAAATTTTAAAGGTTTCATCGAGTTACTTAGGACACTATAATTGACCTTAGTATTTTTATCGACAACTGAATGACAGCTATTCAAAATCTTACGTGCCCCTCAGTTTGAAAACTGCTGTTGTAAAGTGCAAAAGAATAACTGACGATATGCTGAAGAATGTTAGAGAGGAAATAGAGAATCGATTTTAATATTGCATGAATGTTACGGGCGGACATTTTGAACAATTTGTAAATTATATCCACATGAGTATTACTCTTGAAACTTATTTGATATTTTTATATAGAAAACAATAATATTTTTCGAAGATATTGACAAGCTGTCATTTCGTTGTCGATGAAATCAATTTGGTAAAAATATAGGGTCATAAAGACCTCGATAAAACCTTTAAATAGTAGTGCGATGAGACCTCTTTATCGTATTCAAATTTTGAGGGTTGTTCACCACCCAGCTACATGGGGGAAAAAATTGAAATTTGGTTCTTGTTCGAATCAAAAATCGACATGCTGGAGAATTTTTCCAAATTTTGATTTTGGATCCTGAAAATTTTAGTAGAAAGTTTCCATTGTCTCACTCCCTATATTCTATGCACATACAAACCAATTCTCGGAGATGTTGGTACCTATTTATTGATTCATTTTTGTTATTCACAAATTTCCACAGCTCCAACTTTGTTTAGGTACTTCAAATTATCAAGTTCTCTCAAGATTTTATAAGTTCAATACTAAAAATAAATAAAATTCTTTATTTTTTGAATGACAAACAAAGTTTGTATAAATTTCGTCAACAGTTTTCCTAAAAACTAATCTAACTACCTAACTAACTAGTACAGCCTAAAAGTAAAGTGAAAATGACGCATAGTGAAAAATATAGGATAATATACACAAAGTTGTTACAAATTTAAAAACTCATCGACTGAATAAAAACACATATCTACTAAAAACGATTTGAGTAAAATTTTGAATGATTTTATTGTTTTACATGATTTAATATATAATGGTAATTTATTAAAAAATCGTAGTTCCATTATAGGAGGGGAAATGAAAGTAATATTCCTTTTAGGAAAAGTCGAATACAGATTATTACAGCGTCTTGTATTGATAATATGCTTCTGGTAGTTAGTTTTGAAATCACATATGTTGTTATATATGAAAACACAAACATCTAAAATATACAAACAGGGCAACGTTAATATTTTCAATTTTTTAAAGTGTTCCCTTCAACCAGTTAGACGAGAGACACCAGCGATACAACGAATTATTCTTTTCTGTGACACAAATACGTCTTTAGAATTGGTAGACATTCCCCAGAAAGATATGCCATACCTCAGACAGGATTCCACTTTTGCGTGGTACAGCATAATCATTTGTTTTTTCGTGTAAGAACAGATCTCATATTTTTGAATAAGTCATTACTGGAATTTAACTTCGAAATAATTGCCTCACATCGCTTACTCCAATTAAGACATTCGTCGATCAGCAAGCCCAGAAATTTGACACAAGAGACACACTTTATCGATTGATTATCAATTTTTAGATCTACAAACTGCAGTTGTTTTTGTCTATGATGAAATTGTATCGCTCGCGTTTTTTCTGCATTAAGATGGAGTGAATTCATGCAAAACCAATTATAAAGACCCGCCAAGAGACTATTACAATTATCTTCAACTACTAATGGACACTTATCAGAAACCAACAACGAGGTGTGATCAGCATATAATGTAAAGTGAGTTGATAAGTTAACTGACACAATGTCATTTATATAAATTAAAAACAGAATTGGACCTATAATTGATCCTTGGGGCACTCCTACTGTTGATGATAGATAATGTGATCTACAGGTTTCGATACTGTTCTTTGCTATTTTTGGTAAGCTCACGTATTGTTGACGTGCATTTAAGTAAGATGTGATCCAATTTAGTGAGTGATTTTGGATTCCTATATTATATAATTTCATAGTTAAGATGGTATGATCGACACAGTCAAATGCCCTGCTGAGATCACAAAAGATCCCAACAGGACACTCACCCGACTCCATCATATTTGTAAGTTCTTGATAAAAAGAATGTATTGCGGTGTTAATTGATTTTGCAGTTTGAAAACCGTGTTGGTTTTGCACAATCGTATTATTTAGCTGTAGGTATGCATTAAGCCTTTTCAGATAGCTATACTCAAAAATTTTTGAAAATATAGAAGGAATAGTTATAGGACGGTAATTTCTAACCTGTTTAGAATCACCTTTCTTAAATATTGGAATTATTTTTCCAGTTTTGATCAAATCCGGAAAAGTTCCATTCGAAAAGGAAAGATTGACAAGATATGTCAGTGGGGATATTATGAATGGCAATATTTTTTTAATTAAGAATGCTGGTACTTCATCGAAACCACAAGATGTTTTATTTTTAAGTTTGGCATGTAAGAGTTCATATAATTCTTCCTGATTAAAAGGACACAAACGAAAGGTATCATTGGGTATTTTTGATTCATTAAAATTAAAATTGAGTTGTTCTCCAATCGCTCCGGTACGTGAAATTTTCGACACCATTTCCTGTGGCGCATTGTTAAAAAATGTGTTAAACATATTAGCTACGTGAGTAGGATTATCTATTATTACATTATCGTTATTATACAATGGAATAACTTTTTTACGCTCATTATTTGTAGTAAAATCATTTATTAGTTTCCATGCACTTTTTGTTGGATTATCCGAACTTGAAATTATGGTTTGATAATGTATTTTCCTAGTTGTTTGTAAACGTTTTACATGTTCTTTTTTTTGTAAATTATAGTATGGCCGTAGTTGCGGAAATTGTCTAGACAATGCATGCAGATTTTTTAAATTATTACTAGAACATTGTACATCTTTGTCTATCCACCTTTTATTATTCTTAATTAGTTTCCTTTTTAACAGTGGAAAATGAATATTAAAATAATACATAAAAATACTCATAAAATTATCAAAAGCTAGATTTGTATCCAAAATTCCATATACAGTATTCCAGTTCTCAAGAATAAGACTATCAACAAAATGACTCGTCGCACTCTCAGCAAAAACTCTCCTAAAGCAAAAACTTGGTAAGGCAACCGATTCATAAATGAGTTACACAAATACTGTACGGTGATCCGATACAGTGTTGTCAAAGACACAGGCCAAGGGAATATTCAGAAAGTTGACAAATACATTATCAATAGTTGTACTGCTGGTATCCGACACCCTAGTCTTGACAATATTATTGTGTATATTAAAAGGTGATAACACATTTAAAAGTTTACTGTGATTACTATTTTTTGTTCTAGTATCAATATTAAAGTCACTGCAAATAATAAAAGAAACATTAGGTTTAAAATAATGATTTAAAATATTCTCCAGATTTCCCAAAAAAACGTCAACATTACCTGATGGTGATCGGTAACAATTTATTTCAAAAAATTCAGTTTTATTTTTGACCTTAAAAGAAAAGCAACAAAACTCAGCATCTTTAGTGGTACAAAACTCATTTAAATCAAAATTATTTTTAAAAGTTATACCCTTTCTTACCCAAATTCCAACACAACCACCCTTAAGAGTGGCATCACGACAATAACTACTAGCTAAATTAAAACCCTCAACATGAATTTGCTCCATAGAGTCACTAGTTTCCCACAACTACGTCAAACAAACTACGTCGATGCTCTTGTATTTATTAATGTCTAATATTAAGTCACATATTTTGTTTTTGTTCAGACTTTGCATATTTAGCAGCATTAACCTCGGGTTAAAATCTATTTTGGAGGCTGTACTGGCTTCCGAAGGTATAAAAAATTATTGACACAGGCAATTTTTGGCCAGATATTTGGTTCCATAGCCTTCCTGAAGTTTTCTTGATAAATTCTTACTTTAAATGAAGAATACAGATTTGGATAACGTGATGACATGCTTTCACAGAGTACTTCAGGAAAATGTGGTTTCAATAAATCTTCCATTGCAGTGACATTGGTGTCCGGATCAATTCGATAAATGTGTAAGTCCACAAATTTAGGCACTCCCTTGATGGTACCAGCGACTCCTTCTGTGTTTGTGCATACAATTAATTGTCTTCTTTTACTATTCTTGCGCGGTACGGTTTGCCAGGAGTAATTGTTTGGTGAAATGTCTTGGTTTAAATTCACTATAGAAGACTTTGCATTTTGCTGAGCTTGCACCAGTTCATTAGGATCAACCTTAGATGAGGACTGATGGGGCAAATAATTTGCTGTTGATTTGCTTCTTTCAGTCGCTGAGTGAGTTTGAGATTTAGTTTTGTTATCGTTACCTTCATAATTCTGGACAGCAGTATCTGTTTCATAAGGTTTGGCAACATCTTCATTAACAAACTGTAATTGATTTATAGATATAGATTTCGTACATTTGGCAACTTCTGTACTGTTTTCATTACCCCCTTTCTGTTGTAAAAGGGAAATTATTAACTTTTGCTGTTCATTTCCACTTACCAGCTCTGTATTTAACCGTTTCAGATATTCAACTTCTGACTTAGCACATTTTAAATCACATTGAAGTTGAGTTATTTCTAACCTCAAATCACTTTCATTCTCGATTACTTCACGAACTCCACCCTTCTCTTCATTTTCCAATAATTTTCTAGCATTATCACTGATTTTTATTGTATCAGGCACCTTTGTTGATAATATAATTACCAATAAATCAGACTTTTTCAGGCGATCTAATTATTGGGTAACTGCTTCGTCAGAGGCCATGTTGCCACTTATAAAATCATAATTCAATTTCATGCTTCGAAGTTGATTTGATTAATAACGGTTTTAAAATACATATGTTTGAATAACTCAACATTCCCTTATACTATGCTCCTTTCCTCAATCAACGCATTTGTAATTCAAATTCATATTCAAATGCAATATTCTCTGCAAAATTCTGCCACGAATTTATTCCATTTTTTCTCCATTCATTCATCGGGAAGTGATTTTTTTATTGAACTTCTATTCCTTTCAAAAAAAAATGTTATGTGTGCGAGATGAATACAGTGTATTTAGGAAATGAACTTCTATTTTGGCTTTTATGTTCCTATAATTTCGAATAAAATGAAAATAGGAAGTAAAAATTTATCTAAAACTGTTCTCAGAATTACGAGGGTTATCTCCCTTTGTCAATACATTTTTTTCCAGAGTGTTACAATGTTATCTCTGCCTCATCAATGTACATAAAAAAACCAGAAGGTAGCTGTCTGGTGGCAAACTCAGGCTCCAGCTAACTTGCAATGAAGACAGATGTGGTTTACTTTATATTTAATTAACTTATTTAGGGTGCCATTTGATTTCTACTCAGCCTAATCCTTAAGAACACTTTTCACTGCAAACCAGAGAATTCGGGAAAAGAGATAGAAATACTTCAAAGAAAATACTCCTCTTTAATAATTAAAAAATATGTCCGGTCAAATTAGACCAAAAAATAAGAGTAAAGTTACCTAAATTCCCACCAAGCTGAAAATCGGTAAGATTGTTTAAAATATCATTAAAAACAAAATTTGAATGTTCCCCATCTTTCCCCTGTAAGGAAAAATTTTTATTCAAGGTCAAAGGTCAAAAAAATGAGTTTTTCGCGATTTTCAGCAAAACGGTAAGTTTTATCATAAAAATACTTAAGACAATAATTGTAGATCATAAAATTATCTACAAAAAAATTATTGATACTTTTTTCTCTACGAGCTACCGTTTTTGAGATATAACGATTCAAAAAGTTGTAAGTTTAAGTAGGCTGCTATTTGTCGGCCCATTAATGCAAATTTCAAATTTGTTGTTGCCAATTCTCAGAACAGTACATTTGCCGCGTTGGCATTTCAAGAAGAAAGAAGTATTTGTTACATTAGTTGGGCGTAGTGCTATATATTTTTTGCATATTTCATAAAATACAGCTGTCACTGTAAATTTTCTAACAATCTTTGTTTTAGTGTTAGGTATGGTTATTAAAAGAGCTGAATTAAGGTCTTGAATGTCTTCCATTTTCATTAAATACATTTAGTTATTCCGAAATAACCGTAGATAAAAATATCGATGTAACTGCATACAAACGAAATCGAGACTTACATTTTTCGTAATTTCATAACTTCTTAGACTTGGCAACGTCGCTAATGTCACTGATTAGCAAATGTCAGTTGAGACTGTTGTCAAAGCATAACAAAATCATTTTGAAAAAAACTAATGTTTATCGTAATGATTCAGTCTACAATTATCACACATCTATTAAGAACAAATTAAATATTATACTTCGAGATTATATATGTATATATACAACAAGAAAATATGAAAAATATCCATTCGAAAAGGGACAAATTCGGAAATGAAAATCCTTCTACTGCGCTTGTTAAGTGTTTCCGCAGTAAAATTTGTGGTGCTATGTGTTTGTTAGTAAGTGCCTTACATAATTAAAAAATAATTTTCGAAATCGGTGTCAGGTAGGTTTTCTCAAATTTCACCTAATTCTTTATATATACGTGAAATTATGATTATATCATTATTTTGACGTTTTAAACGACGTGTTCTCAGAAGCGATTTGCGTAGTTGGGTATTGACGTTTTAAAAGAGACGATTTGATTTATTCATTTTAGCGTGATTTCTGATAATCATAGAATGTGATTGAAGCGAGATTGAATTCTTTTTCATTCTTCACTAGTGTGAAGAATTTATATCATTATTTAGCTAAATATGTAAAAATAATTTGTGCATTATTATATAGTCGTGGAGAAAGCATTCTTCTTTGATTGATGATATTATTCTTTGTAATCAATATACTTCAGTTCCTGTTCTGTAGTTGGGTTTGTCCTGTTTGAACAGTGTATTAATAAATAAATAAATGTCAGTTTCTCAGCCATAAGTTAAACAGTACCTCCAACTGTATAACAAGATACCAAAAACGATGTTGAAATATCTAAGGTTGAAATGGTTATTTTGTGACACTGTTTTCGATGTCACAAAGTAAATTTTCTATGCGTGAATTATAATAATCAATATAAAGTTGTCCAGGAATGGCTTGACAAATCTCAGCTACACTGCACGAGATCAAGTTTCTTGAGAGCTTCTTACTATTCTAACTACCAGAAGTTAATGAATGTCGAGGAGTAAACTTCAGTGCACTCCCAACCCAGAAATTCACTATATTGAACTAGCTATACGTGCGAGAAGGTATGTGAATTACAATAACAATGTCGTGTATAGAAAGTTGCCTATAGATTAAACTCAAAGTATAATATATATATATATATATATATATATATATATATATATATATATATATATATATATATATATATATATACAGCTGCCTATAAGTTAAAAACGAAGTGTAACAAGAGATGATTTACCTTTTTTAATCCCTCCAAATAATGTTCAACCGAGTTCGTTATTTTGGCACCCAACGCATAACTTACGAATATCTAAATCTTTGGTTAATATATGACAGACGAGTTCTGCTGTTTCATCTTCAGACTGGAAACTTTCCGGAAAATCCTCATATATAGCAGCCAATGTATGATTTCATAAATTAAAATAGAATTTATAGAACATAAACTTGTTGATTTACTACTCCGATTTTTCCACGTGGTTTTTCCACATTTAATTTCATTTGTATAGAGTTGTTTGTTATGCAGTTTTAATGTTGTAGCATGATAAGAAAATTATTTTTATACTTCTTGTACCTGATTCAAAGCACTGATGATGATGGAAATCGAAAGCGCTTTGCATATTTTTTAATTGATTCACTAAATACAACGTGGTGTCTTCATCTTTGTAATCATGGAACAATTCATCTACTGAAATTAATCAATTTAGTTAAGCGACCTAGATCGAATTTAAATAGAACAATTAAAAATAATTGAACTGAGAAGGAGGCACATTTGCAATTACAATTTTTCATTTGGCTTATGGAGAGAATGCACGTTTCATTTCTTCTTAACCGTTTCTTCAATTGATTCTTTTATCTTATTTTTGTTTATATTCAATATAAATCAAAGCAGACTAATTATAAGAAACTGCGTCTTTATTTCAAACAAATGCCGAAAACCGTAATTTTCATAATGAAGCTTTTCCCTTCAGGTATTTTCGACTCCGTCTTTCAAATCGCGAGGGAGGGTACAATTGATCCAAAAATAATTAATTACAATTCTTCCTACAATTTACTTTCAATTTTTAATGATCCCATATTCATTTTAAATATTTATTATGCCTGTCTGATTGATTCGTCAATGAATATTCAAACTTTTAAACGTCTATTTTAACTAAGTCTCCAAAAAAATACGGTTAAAATATCATCTTATTGTTTTTCAATTGTTTAAGAATAAGGTGGTAATACCATTTTCTGTTTTAATGTAAAAAATACTTCTTTCGCAGTTGAAAATAATTGTTGTCTCTCACAGAATCTAGTCATATTAAGGAATGTCCAGCTTTCACTCAGTGTAGCTTATTATCGTTTTAAGTGTTGTCTTGTAAATTTTCAACTATCTTCTGTCATAATATTTATATAAATGTCATGTCATTGTATTGTTAACTTAATGATAAGATGTTTAGTAAATTGTAGTATGTGTTATTGTCAGTTTGTTCTGTGCCATTGTCAGTTTATGAAATAAATATCCTATGTGTATTTCCACATACATGAAGCCTAAATTTCAAAGGTGTTATTTCACTAAATCTTTCTTGAAATTTGCTTTATTTTTAGTAGTTTTAGGTAGACAGAGGTTATCTCTCTAGTCGTTCATTAAGTGCGGCGCTTATTTTTCCCTCGATATTGACCAGCTCTCCAAGGTATTGGTCACTCTTTCGAAAACTACATTATCTATTTGAAGGTCCTGAACAGTTCTTTCATCCTCTGTGGCTGACGTTTTCATATAAGCTATATTCTTTTAATTCCCATTCTAGTTCTATCCCGTTCCCTTCCATCTATTCGATCTATATGCATTTGTTTCTAGAGGTAATTGCTATGTCTCCTGCATATGCTGATATCTGGTTAGATTCATTGAAGTTGGTTCTTCTCCGGTCAGTGCGGTGGTTTGCTTTTTACAGTACCCAAATCCCATATCTCGGAAAACAATATCAATCAAAACAAAAGAATAATCGGATTAGTGTCAAAACTCCGTTTTTAGTAATTGACTAAAAAAATTGTGATAAGAGACAGCTGTATAAAAAGTTGAACAAAGGAATTTAAGAGAAAATATCACCTTATATGTGGAAATTATCTTAAATGAAGTTATTTCATTTCCTATTAAATACTTACATGCATTGATGAAGATGACAGCTACTGTACAAGAGAATCATCCTCCAATTTCTTAGAAATTTTGGTTCCTAATTTCTATCGTTGTCTGTCTTAAATCTCTTTCTAACATGTCCTCCGTTATTACAAGCATCCACCTTGTATTTTGTCTGCCTTTTGGTCTGGAATGTTGTGCTCTTCATACGCCGTCTATTATTGTTATTTTTACACCCCTGATTTATCTTATTTTCTAACTCTTTTCATTCTTGAGACATCCGCCGATCTTCACCAGAAATCAATAAGATACGCTAGAATATTGTCTTCTTGAGTTTTATCTGATTATCAGGTCACGCATCCGTAAAACACTACACTTTTCAAAATGCGTTGTTTAGATATTTCTTTGGAACATAGTAACGAATTTACTTATATGTTGTAGAACTGCTTCTCTGTTCTCCCACTGCTGCTTGTTAGGGTACCAAAATTATATGCACGATTTGATAGTTATTCCGTTTTCCAGGACCAGCTGGTCATTTTCTCTAAATATACTAACATTTTGACAACCTCATTGACATTTACTACTTTTTACATTCGTTTATAAGTCATCGGGTCATTAACTCATTGTAACGTATTTTTCATAACCTTCTCTCTATGTCTTCAGGACTCGATCTAGATGTATTTAGAGCGTTGGGCGCAAACTGACTCCCAGTCGTACACCTTTTGTTACAAGGAATCCTTCAGAAACGCATTTTCCTATTTTGAAATTTTATTGAAAATTTTCACTTTTTAATTGGTTGTTATATCTATGTAATTTGTTCCTTGTTCTATGGATATCTTTTTCTACTTCCGCTACTAAAACCGCACTATGAACACGGGTTTGACATGCACAAAACGACTCTTCAAACACTAGTGTTTAAAATGCGAAAAGTCACATCTCGTTTATCTTTTGTTTTTTAATCGTCAAATCAAGTGTATCTTTTGTATGTTGAATTTCATATCCGTGATAATTTTGTTATTCTGCGTCATTTGATTTGTCAGTCAGCTGTCAGCCATCGTCCGTCATGTAATGAATATAATTAAAATATAATATAATTTTTTCCTTCCCCCGGGCGAATAAAAAGTATAGTGAGCACCTCGTGTTAAAAAGTCTTTAGTCACTCGTTTTACAAGGAACTCGTGACTAAAGTTACCTTTTCGACACTTGGTACTTAATATACTATATTGGTATGAAATCATATTACCAACAATATAAAATATGAGTCACATTAGTGCAATCACCAGATGAAAAATCTATAAACTTCATCCATTCAAATTTTTTTATACCGAAATTCATTGTCACACCTGCTCTTTGTGTACGGACGGGAAACCTAACAATTTTTCAGAGACCTTCCACATAATGTCCCCGTCCGGTAACATAATGCATT
Source organism: Galeruca laticollis (assembly GCA_963921935.1). Taxonomy (NCBI): domain Eukaryota; kingdom Metazoa; phylum Arthropoda; class Insecta; order Coleoptera; family Chrysomelidae; genus Galeruca; species Galeruca laticollis. The sequence goes on along the minus strand of OY998178.1, from coordinate 85,708,795 downwards.
GAAAAATTATAAGGATATGTTAGCGTCGAGTATTTCTTCATTGCGCTACTAAAAATGAATAATGGTTCTTTAATCCTTGTGTTGGTTGAGACCCATATAACAGGAACGGATTTGTACGACTAGGAAATGTCACATTAGCATTTAAACGAGGTAACCAGTGTATTGGCAAATCGATCATTTGCCTGGATATCGGGAGCTTCCAAAACGATTCGGTTATAAAAACATTGATTCGATGTTTTTCATGAAATACATTCGAAAGCTCTCTTCACTGAATAGGAGAAATTTGAAACATTATAGAAAACGTTTCCGGAATATTATTACTGAAACAATAGGTGCCTCTTAGAGTTTGTGTATTCGTAGGGAGCTCATAGAGCTTTCACATCATAAGATTAGGAAATGCTTTTAAAACTTTCAACTTAGCAGACAAGTAAATACAAGTTTCAAGAAATATGGCAACAGAATAATTTTTGCTTCGAATACATATATTTTTACGTGATCATCTCAGCTCCAGTATTATTCCCAATATAATTAATATGAAAGGAAATGTTATTGTTCAGAAATATATCATCAAATTACACTATCTGTAAATGAATGGTTCTTATTATTTGCTCATTACTTCAATTATTGTAATATTTTGCTTAACTAGAAAAAAGTAAATTATGCCGGGATTTGACGTGTTCAGTGGTAGTAATATTACCAGAGAATTTAGATAAATTGAATGTGTTGTTGATAGTTGCAAGAGAGGCAAACGTCCATAACTAGTAATAAATTAGTATATTACGAAACAAGTGAGGAAAGTCATATGTTTTGCAAGAGTGTTCTCGTTTTAAAAAATCCCAATAGTTCAAGACCAATTGTAGATAAAGATAAATTTCTGAATTTTCTTAAATAAATGTTTTCATGTACGTTTTAGAAAAAAGTGTTAGTACAAAAGTTGTAGAACGTATTAAGTTCTATAAATGTTTTTGCATCAGATCAAAAACAAAGGAAATACGATTTTCTTTCAACTTTGACAGGCCGTCATTTTATTTCTACTGTGCCAATTTGGCCCGTTAACGAACTATTGGGACGTTTTTTTCCTTTTTGTGCTTGTGTTTTTATTTTTTTAGTTAAAACCTTAGGTTTAATATGTGATGTGTACGCATCTATGAGCCGTCGTTTTACATATTTGACTGTAAGAAATTGCAAAAAAACGAGCCTATAATTCAACTGTCCCGGTATGTACCACCTGTCCCTGAATACAGAACTCAATGGTCTATTGTGGGACCGGATATATTTAGACAAAAAAAAGTTTAATGACACTGTTTATTATGGCATACTGTTTTTACACTACGTGCTAATGCTGTTATAAAGAATATTTTAAAACCATTACCTTCTCATTGGAGTATAAATAAGTTTACAATTTAAGGGTGAATTCCAGAAATAGAAGTAATTAATTTTTTTAATAGATGCCTTCAATATTAACACCTCTGAATATATAAATTTTGTATATATGTACAATAAATGCGTCTATTAAAGCCTTATATACAGGCAGATGACTTTTTATCGCATTTACATTCTAGAGCCACACTTGAATGGAAATTTCTACTTCGCTTCTGTTTTGACATATGTTTTTTTTTTCTATAGCAACTACAACAAAATAAAAATAGTTATTGGCATATTTCAGACAGATGTCTGATAGTAATAGCAGTTATTCATACTTACCTTCTGTAGATATAGCACTTCGATTTATTGTAACATTAGGTATCAAATCGAGAATAAGGATCAATGAATAGACGCAATTAACTTAAACAAAAATAATAATTACGGCCCTTTATGCAAATAAATGTTACAGTGACGTTAATTCAACATCATATTGTGATAACGTTCTTCCTTTTTTTCCTCTTGTTTTCATTACATGCATATCTATACAACCACCTATGCCCAGCTTGTAGCTGTTAACTTTTGTGACGTTCCAAATTAACTTCTCAGTGCTGCCTTTTTACATTACTAGACCTTCCTCAAAAGGAAGTTTTTATAATGAACTAAAAGCAACATTTCTGTTACATTCAGAAATGCTGTTTAACATCTTGTTCATGTTAATGCAATGTTTATAAAATAACATTTTACCGATGAACTAAATGCAACATTTTGAAAACAGTACAATATAATCCCTTAGATGTTGTATGGACATTACTTAAACCTCTGAATAATATACCTCAAACATTCTTGATGACAACCTATAGATGTTTCTGTGCCTAATTGGTAAATACAGTGTGAACAACTAAGAACGCCGGCTGTCGGCCATATTTCAAAAAATAGTCATGGTACAGGGTTTTTCATTATATATGGACCCTTCTGTATCTCACTTATTAGTTGATGCAGATATCAATGTTTCAAATAAGAGTTGAAGGGTTACTAATATAGTTTTTAAAATTTACCAAAAATATGATACAGGATATCATAGAAAAGAGGGTCAGAGCCAAAGTGTTTTTTCTTAAGTGGGACACCCTAAATATTTTTATATTTTTAAATTGTTCACTTCAATCCGAATTAAACAATATACAATTGTTATAGTCTAACCTTAACAGTTCAAAAAATATTTTCGTTTAAAAATCGTTTTCTGTGGGATGAAAACCAACTATAAACAACGGGCATATTTGACAAGTAGTTATTTACACTATTATATAACATTTTATTTGATAATATGGAAAATGTGGTATGCAGATGATGAAAAGATTGAAATATTTTCTCTATTTGTGAAAAATAATAATGACCAATTAGATGCAAGGAGAGAATGTATGGAATTATATCCAAATCGGCATGCGCCTATCAAAAATACGTTCAACAGAATATACCAGCATGTAATAACAACTAAGTAAGTAATTCTCTAGGAAAAAACGAACGTGTGTAATGAATGAGGAGGATGATTTAGATACACTCCTGCATTTTGAAGTTAAAAATATATATATTTCTTTGCATTTTACGATAGTTGAATAAGAAGGAATAATTTTTGCGCTACTACTTTTTTGCAGAAAACTCTGAAGACTCGTTAGTAACCAGCTCTAATATACCACAAAAACATCCTATGAAATTTTTGAGGACTCTGAAAAGACACAATTATAAACCATATAAGGTACTTCCCGTGCAGGCGTTTAGTGAATTGCACAAACGGAAACGGTTAATATTTTGTCAGGAAATGCTTCGTCGCTTGAATGAAACTCCAGATATCCTTCAGAAAATCTGTTGGACAGATGAATCCAGTTTTTCTACAGCTGGCGTGTTTAATAGAAAAAATATACGTTCATGGGAAAATAAAAATCATAGACAGCGGAAAGTGCAACAAATAAAGAAATCAGGACGGAAATAAAGTCGTTGTGTCAATATTTTTCAATTATAAGTTAACAGGAAGAACTTACCTAAACTGTATAATACCCAAAATAAATGAAACACTAGAAGAAGAATTTACTGCTGAACAATTAAATACAATGATCTGGCACCAAGATGGGGCATCACCCCATAATGTATTAGAGGTGTGAGAACATCTCAACAATCAGTTTCCAGAGTGGATCGGAAATAATGGGACAATTCTACGGCCTCCTAATAGCCCCAACCCAATTCCCTTAGATTCTTTTTTGTGGAGGATGCTGAGAGATATAGTTAACTTTGGCGAAAGTAACAATCTTGAGACAATTTAGGAAAAGGTTCAAAGCGAAATTAATAACTTAAATAATCATGCTGATATTATTTCTAAATGTACGCCGAAGATACCAACTATGCTTTGACAATATGGGGGTCATAATGAACAATATTTATAGTTTCATTTGGGCTTACTTAGTTTGAGATTACTCTATTTTGTAAATAAATTTACTGAATTCCAATCGATACATTACTACATCTTACTGTGTCGTATATATTTTCTGAACTGTTCAGGTTAGACTATAACAATTATATATTGTTGAATTCGGATTGAAGTGAACAGTTTAAAAATATAAAAATATATAGGGTGTCTCTTTTAAGAAAGAGCTCTGACTCACTTTTTTGGAACATCCTGTATAATATTTCTGTTGGATTTTAAAAACTACATTAATAACCATTCAACTCTTATTTGAGACAATGTTATTTGTAACAAATAATAAGTGAGATATAGAAGGGTCCATATATAATGAAAAACTCCGTACAACAAAAAATACCTTCAGGAAAATGAACCAGAAAAATCGCTGTAAAATATTTTAGAGTTCCTAAAATATGAGGAATACATTCGGATATCTGCTAGGGAGTGGAAGGAACATTTAAAAACATATAATACTGTGATTATCTCCAAAAAAGACATACTAAAGATATCCTAAAAATACAATTTTTGACATATTGATGTGATTATGAAAACATTTAGTTAGGGCCTTTTTGTCCTTATTATTCAAGTAAGGGGTGGGGAAAGGTTCAAACTCGTTCAAAACAAACGACCTAACCCTTTTCTGTTTTTAAACCGATATCAATGTTTTTTGCGTCATTGAAAATATTTTTTCCTCTTTAATAAGATATGCTTAACAAAAATAACAAAATTGGCCAATTTTATAAACGCTATGTCAAAAAGTGAAAATTTTTCCCATTTTTCTTAGAAATCTTAAATGTTATGAGGCATTTTCCAAATTCTGATGAAAAGGGATTAAAAAAATAGGAATTTAGTGCAAACAGCAAGTCTAGATCTTAATAATACTCCAAGATATAAGATTTATGATCAGATTTAAGAATTAAAGAAATGTTCCATTTTACATTTGAAATTTACGAATAAATACAAAATTATTCAATTATGTTATCAATCTTATTGAACAGAAAAAACTCTTTTAAATAACGCCAAAATTATTAATATCAGTTAAAAAACGAAAAAGTTATACATTTGTTCATAAGTTTGAACCTTCCCTCACCCATTATTTGAAGAATGATGGCAAAAAGTCCCTAGTTAAATTTTTTCATAATCTCTCCAAGATTTCAAAAATTGTATGTCTTTTTTTGGATATAATCACAGTATTATGTCTTCGAGTGTTCATTCCACCCTTAGCGGATATTTTAGAGACACAAAAATATTTTACAGTGATTTTTCGGGGTCACTTTCCTAAGGGTATTTTTTTCAAAGTTGTAGCATGATTATTTTCTGAGATGTGGCATGCAGCCGTTCTTAATTGTTCACCCTGTACATTTAAAATAAAAACAGCAATAAAGGATTTAAATAGTTTATACACTAATTATAAAAAATAGTACAATAAATTTGCAAAAACAGGTACAAAATTAGAAAAAAATATCTTGTCCAGGAATCCAAACTAAATAAAATAAAATTGTTTAAACATATTATATAACAAGTGTGGAAAGTGATATATTACACATCTTAATGAAAATTGCAAAGCACGGCACAGATAACCCACAGTTCGTCTTCCGTTTTCTTCTTTTTTTGTAATTTTATGAATACATCAATCAAACAGCTCACCTGATGATATTACTGTGATGTTCAATATGAAATATCACTGAGAGGTTTATAAACTAACATCGTATAAACGTATTCGCAGGAAGTTACTAAAAATTAGTTCGTGGAATGTAAAAGTAACTGACAAATGTAATCATCTTAGAAACATATTAATTTGTAATATTACAGTAATGTTCTGTATGTGACATTAGTGAGAAGTATACAAATTAACATCGTATGAATTTTTCCTATAGGAAGTTGCTAAAAAGAAGTTCATAGGATGTGTATGTAACTGCGAATTCAAGTATTATTGTGTATATCAAAAATATGTTTTAATTACATGACACGGATGTTAATAAAGGTGGTTATAAAATTTAGATAACTGGGAGATAGCTTATAACGTTTTAAATAAACATCACGAAAAGTCTCTGAAAATAACATCACAAAGAAACTTGTTATGTTTCTTGTTTAGTGGGGGCTGTCAAGTAAGGAGACAAAAGAGACACTACACGAAGAAACCTCGAAACACAGTACAAAAATTAATGAGTTATTTTATCTTCATATACGTTATGATTTTGTATGGAATTTCAAAAATTATGATTGAATATGTTTATATGGTGTATGCGAGGAATTAAATCATATTGATATAATATAATACACAATATTAATTAATTTAGGTAGGTCGTATTATAGAAAAAATTAATTGAGCATGTACTATTTTGATAGATTTGATTTGGTGATATCATGATAATCGTTCAATTTCAATATGTACCTATATAAGACGTCTTTAACAGCTAAAAGTACTATGTTTTAAAGACGTTGAAGAACAGACGTCTTTGGGTCAGTTTTTTTAGAGCCTTAAGACGTCCAGACCAATATAATGCTCATTATGGACATCTTAGAGACGTCTTGTCCTATCTGCGTTTTTGATTGTTCATAGGCTCCATTTGTTAAAATCCATTTTTGAAAAGTGGAAAAAGATGTAAGAGAAGTTATTCCTAAATAAGCTCAGAAGCAAATAACAATATTCCTAATTTATATATTTAAAGGTCTAAACCACCACGTACTTATACTAAAAACTGGTGTTTTTCTGAAAGTAATTAGGGATCAAACAAGGGCTCACTTTTTCTCTATTTCTCCTTTCACATCTCTGAGAACACATATACCAAATCTGAAGAAGATAGAATATTTAATTTTCTACTGGTTACACCCATTGTAGGAGCTATATGTGGCAAGCAATTTTCTAATAGATAATTTGAAAGTATAGCGTCATCTAAAAAACCAAGTATAACCTTAATTTGATCATCTTTCACTAAATGGTACCTCCTGACCCAATTTACTTATCATGTCATATATTCGCCTTACGATCTGGATCACTATCTCATCCATAGACCTATAATGAAGAATATATTCCGATTCTATTCATGGAAATGTTCATACTTTATTTCTTGTCTACATAAATGAGTTTTGGTATTACTATTCTTGGCTAGGGGAGGGTGGGGCACAATGGAACACAAAAGTTGGTTCTGCCCAAGCTCCCCACATGAATTTTTTTCCAGCATTTTAATGATTTTCTTCGACCTAAGGATCTAAGCTATGAAAGAAATGCATGAACCGTTATTATATAAATCATATGTGACCGTGAGCGGCCATTTTCCAAAAAATGAATTTTGTGTTATTGTGCCCCATTCCTGGGGTACAATGACACAGGGCATGGGGTACCTTATAACAATTGAAAAAAACACGATAATTCATAAAAAACTTTATTTTTCGAATTGAAAATGTCAAGAGAAGGCATTTAAAAAAGAGGTAAGAATCTGGAATTGAAAACACAAAATACTTTTGTTTAGCCAATGTTCAAATTGCCAAAATCAACGTTAAATGAGATTAAGCCCTTTTGTCTTTTAGTGCCCTGGACCACAGAAGGATTTTCCAGTAGCATATTTATGTCTTTGTCATCAATAGCGGCTATGTCATCCACAAGAGGTTCGACAAAGGTGTTGCATTTTCGGTATCGTAGGAATTTGATCTCATAGTCCCCCTCATCATATTTCATCTTGGTGATTTGACCAACATAGATTTTAGATGTGCTTTTAAGCTTGAACTTGATCAAAACATAATCTCCCAAAACAGGAAGTCGATTCAATTCTGCAAATTGGTCGGGCTCAGCAGCAAAAATCTCATCTGTGTCCATGTCGTCGTCTGTGTCTGCATATTCAATGTCATCATCGTCTTCTTCGTCGTCCTCTATTGAATGAACTGGAGCATGTTCACTAGATTTTTTCTTCTTCGGTTTTGGTTGATTTACGAACACATGCCTTTTAACAGACAGTATTCTGGAAGTTGAGATCGGCTGCTTCTTCTCTGCAATGGCTTCCATTTCTGGAGTACTCGTGGCTATCATACTCTTTCCTTTCTTCCGCTGCTTTCGATTAGTTTTTCGTTCTCCTGCTTTTGGATAACCACGAAAATCTTCGGGAGATAGGAAAGCATGACTTGGACCAGCTGCTGGATCAAGGATACCGATGTCTGTATGGTTTGCTTCTTCCATAGAAGCTGCTCTTTTTTCTAGGGAAGCTGCTCCTTCTTCTTCTTGAGGGAGGGAACCGTTGAGCAAATCACGTCAAGTTTTAAAAAGTCCGAAAACCGCAGCATCTAGTGGTTGCATTTTGTTGGATTAATGGGGAGGTAAAAACAAAACTGAGACACCGTTCTCCTTACACAGCATAAGAGCTTCCAGGGACAAGTGACTTTCTACATTGTCATAGATTAATAGAGTAAGGTTCTCTCCAGAACTGCAAGTGTGGCGAATGAAATGCTTAATAACTTCCACAAAAAGTTCTGATGTCATCCAACCGCTAGGGGTGGCTAAGGCCAGTGTGCCTGGAGGTGTTCCTTGAGTCATGTGATCCTTGACATGAACACGTGAAAAAATCATGACTGGCGGAATTGTGCTGCCAGACGCAGAAATTATGGACACTGTAGTGACGTTAGTGCCTTTTTCCCCACTTGTAGCTTTGCATACTTGCTTGACGCCTTTTTCAGCCATAAATCGCTGGGGTTTTTGCACAGTTGATGTGGCTGTTTCATCCAAATTGAACACCCTTGTCCCATCTCCAAACTCTGGGTGTTGTCGATACAGTGTTTCCAAGTTATTGAAGGACATACAAACATTTGATTTGGTGAACGAAGTAGCACGAGACAAGCTGCAAGCCTCAGGAGTTTGTTGGCTAAGTTTGGGGTGCCTTTTCAGAAAACCGTGAAACCAGTCAATTCCTGCAATTTTCTTATCACTCCATGATATAGGGCATGACATTTTGTTCATAACTGCCATTTCGTATGCAACTCGTCTGCAATCTTCAACTGGTAGGCCATAAAACATTTTAGAGCACATAATGAGGTAGTTTTTCAGTTTCTCCTCCTGCTTCAGTGTGAAGACCATCCTAACTATGTAGTTAGGTGCATATTTCATATTCTCTTCTCCACCATCACCATATTCTTTTCTTTTCTTCATATATCTTGATAAAGTGACATAACTAACGTTTTTCAATGTAGCAGCACGTCTTAAACTGTTTCCATTCATGACCATTTCCACTGCTGACTTCATGTCATCTTCCGACAAGAGCCTCTTGGTAATCTTGCGCTGTCGATTTCGCACCATTTCTGAAACAAGAAAAAAACCATACTTACTGCCCAATGAAAAACACATGGGGCACGATGAAACGTTTCATTGTGTCCCAAATTCATCTGTTTCAAGGAACCCCAAACACGCCATTTTGCTTTCCCATACTCTGCACCACAAACGTGAAGCAGTATTAATGCTAAAGTCCAGCAAAAACTTCAGGGATAGATGTACAATGAAATGCCATAAAAGCCGATTGAATTAAAGAATCACTCTTACCTGGAGGTAAAAATGCGTAGGCGCTGAATTTTTACTTTCACAGCGAAAAACAACACATCTCCTCATCAAGTTTGATACGCGACTGATGAGCAGGGGACGATTAGCTGACTTTGTTGGACGTGGCCCGCAGCGCTTACTACCGGAATCCCGTTGCACTGGACACTTCTGTGAATCCGTTACACGAACTGTTCCACTGTGCCCCGTGTTCCATTGTGCCCCACCCTCCCCTATTGAAAGTAGAGATCATCAGAAGTGATTCTAAATCATTCTATGTCTACACTGTATGTATGAATCGAATGAAGGATCAATAAGTTGGACTAAATACAATAGTCACTCAAATAAGATGTATTATAGAAATATTTGATCATCCTTAACTGGAGCAAATTGTCTCAATTTTGCCATTAGTATCAAAAATAATATTGTAATTCAATTATCTTTAATATTTTTAATATTTCTTTACTTTTTTAATTTAATTATATTGTAATAACGGTTCTAGTCCTGTCCTGTGTAACCTGAAAGAAACTCCCCTTTATCCCTTTGAGTGACACGTGAACAGTGAGGGGTGTGAATTGTTGATTGGATCGTTCATTTATCAAGTTATACGATTTTATGGCCTATGAAAATGTTTTACTTTCTCGAACATTTTTTTTACTTGATGAAAGACCTTTTTCTCTTTCCAGTTTTCAGCCCATAGATAAAATCAAATGAATTTCTGACCACTATCCTTGATTTATTTCATATGCGAAGGATAAATAAATTAAATTCTATATTGAACGTGGAGAAAAACGAAACTCAACTTGAATTGTTTTGATAAAATACTGACTGATACGGCTCCTAAAACAAATAAATGGGTTCTTATATACTTTCCTTTAATTTATTTGCGTTATATTTTAATTATAATATTTCATGTCGCCAGTTAGTTTAATTTGTGTGACACGTACAATTTGTAATGCGAATTTATCAGTGGCTATTTTTTTTAACTAAAACTTCCGTTGCCTTCAATTCGTTCCACGTATTCCATTCTCTAATTACCCTTTCCTTTTTTACCCTCGACTGTCCCTTCAATTACCGTGTTAGTTAATTCATCATGACTTAACATGTATCCTGCAGTCAACAAAGATCCAAAAACAAGTCTCCGTTTCGAAGTTGATGTATTTTTAATCTCATGATACAATTTTTCATCAAAAAACTTACAAACGGCAGATAAAATTGTAAAACCTTGTATATATTGGTATTTTCAAACGCATTTTCGACACATGTCTTCTCCTCAAATCATCACAATATCTTCTGTCTATCTCTCTAACTTAAAACAATAGTATTGTAATTTTATTTGATATGAGTTATGAAATTAAACACTTTACTTGTTGTTGAACGTTTCATATATTAGAATCAAATAGTTCATAAACTTTTTGACATCACCTGATGTCAATAGTCATTTTCCTTTTGCAAACGTTGTGAAGTGAAGTTACTTAAAGTGAAATAATGACATCAATTCGTTTTTTAAAAGAAACGACTGGAAGATTTGACTGGCACCTTAGATAAATTTAACCTCAAAACTCTATGTAAGAAAATGAATAGCTGCATGTGCTTGACAGAACATGCAGTATCGGTGAGGATCGGTAAACTCATCACTTTGCAGCGGGTGAAAGGAACACGTCAACTTAGTGATACCAACTGAGGTAAAGTGATTTGATTTGATATTTGTGTCGAAAGAAAAGCATGTTGTTTCTGATTATATTTCTAGCTGAACTTCGTCAACTGGCGTGGACATTCAACTAGATAAATAATCTTAATTCAACAAAATTAATGTCGAAATTAATAATTTATTATATACAAATTTACAAAATGGTACAAAGTTGTGAATGCTTAACTTCGGTGGTTTCAGATCGAAAAACACTTTATGTTTCGATTTGATGAATATTAAAACTAACTTTGTTATTGGGAGTTAATCTCGATTCGATGAGTGTGTAAAACTCGCGTCGATGAGTGTAAAACTTTGTTATCGAGAGTATTGAACTCGCTTCGATGAGTGTAAAAAACTAACTTTGTTGTTGAGCGTTGAGCTCGATTCGATGAGTGTAAAACTCGCGTCGATAAGTGTAGAACTGATGAGTGAGAAACTGATTTCTTCACGTTGTGATACGTGTTAAATAGAAATCTGTGAGGGGCGTGTTTACACGTGGATTGGGTTGACCAAACGAGAATAAATATTTCCTATTGGCCAGTATCATTTGACTTGTCGGGTTCCTAGACAATAATCAACTATGGGTCCCGCCAATAAATAGTTAAATTTCTATTGAATACTCAAATAGCAATTGTAACCTTTTTACTCAGAAAGGTTATTCAAAAATGCCTTTCATATCTTCCGACCGTCGACCATAAAATTCATGCAGAAGTGACACTAAATTTAGGGTTTTTACAATATATAATAGGGTGAAACGTGACCTTTTCCTAACTTCTTAACTATAGGACAATGCGACAAAATGTCGACTTTCAAAAATGTGCTATTTCAATGCCCAAACAAAACTATTTACAATTATTGTTGCAAAACGTGATATTTTAAAGGTATTTAACAAAAGTTGAAAATAAAATGAAACTATCCTTTGAATTTACAACAATATAAACGATCTTATCAATTCTGGAACATAAGTTTTACAACTCTAGCAACTAAAATTAATGTACGCTTTAAATATATACAATGACGAAAATAAGCGTACAAATATCTTACATATTTTAAAAGTATCGTAAACAATAAAATTCAAAATTTTACAATCTTGAACATACTCCTCCCGTTGAGAGAATACGATCAATTATAAAGTCTATGAATGTTCATCTTCAGCATTAGTCGGTAGAATCGGAAGTAACGCTACCTTCTTCACATTTCGGACAACTGAAGATTTCGGGGTTTTCACGAAAACAGTACGTATCACACCGTCACTACCGGGATAGCACTTCATGATTCTTCCCAGGGCCCATTGTGAGGGTGGAATGTTGTCTTCTCGTAGTAAGGCCACACCTCCTTCGTGGATTTCAGGTCCGGCCTTTTCCCATATGGTGCGAACCGTCAACTCGTTCAGGTATTCCTTGCTCCACCGCATCCAGAAATGCGGTTTAACCTTAAGTATGTACTGCTCGTGAGACATATGTTCACTGCTAGTCGGGGGGTAATCACGACTTTGCAAGTTGGTCAATAAAGTACCTAATAAGAAATTGCCAGGAATAAGGGTGATAGGATCGGTAGGGTCAGAAGAAATATTAGTTTCGTTTTCGATGATTAACACGTTAAATCGTCCATACGTAAATAACCAGTCACGACCGGCGACTTTGTACAAATGCCTTTTAAATCCTTTCAATGTTGCTTCACCCAATTTCCCAACACGTGGTAGCTGCGGAAACTTTGCCTTGAAGCAGGTACAACACAGTTTTATATGTATATAGAAATGTGAATGGACTCCGACCCTGTCCCATGGTCAGCGAACTCCAACCAAGCAACGCGATCATCAATATCATAACACCGATGTATTAAATATCGGTTGATGACTACGAAAATTCATTCATTCAATTATTTTAATCTAGTTCAATTATTCATTTCATTTATTATTAACAGTTATTATTTTTGTCAAGTTACTTTTGTATTTCTAAGTTGTTTGTAAATAAAATTCAAATAAATATTTTTTTTAAAAAGTTAAAAGTGTCTCGAAGAATATTTCTGGCGCTGCGAACAGGATTGACTTCGTACAGAAACCCAAGTTTCCTGGTCAACTTTAGTTGTTAGACGAGAAAATCCAACGAACCGAGGTGAAAACAACGTAGTATGCAGAAGACATCTCCAGTGATCATCCTCTTGTAAGTACAACGTTCCTTTTCTCCTTTATGAGCACTTTTAGTGATATTTCTGAAAGTAACTTACATTTATTGCTGTCAAATCTTTCAATAAATCCATTAGATAGTTCTAATACGGCTAATAGTTCTCGATCTTCTAAAAATCAAATTTCAGAAACTCGAAACATTAATAGCTTAAATATGTCTCTACAAAATAACGATATTTCTAGTCTTTGTGCCACCCTTCCTGAATTTAATACGGGAGATAATCTCTCGACTTTTATAAAATCAGTAGATAACTTAATTACGTTTCTTAGAACACAAAATCTTACTCAACCTCAAGAGTTTATATTAAACGCAAACATTATTTCTCGTATAAAAGGTGAACCTAGGGATTTTTCAAATTACTCAAATTTAACGCTTTGGACAGATGTACGTCCATCTTTACTAGTTAAATACGGAGATCGACGCTCCGAAGATATTTTGTCAACACAATTATCTACTACAGTACAGTACGATAACGAAACGTATGATCAATATCATCAAAGAATTTCAAATAATCTTAATGATTTGCTTCAACATATAGTTTTAAATGATAATGTGGAAACTGTAAATTTCAAAACCCCGTACTTCAAAAATATTGCTTTAAAAACTTTTTGCACTGGTATTAACGAACCCTATTGTGAATATTTATCACATTTCCAAATAAATTCTCTTGACGAAGCTCTTCAAAAATGTATCTCTTACGATAATCATAAGAATCAACAATTATATATGAACTTCTTAAGGAGCCAACAAAATAAAAAGTCACCTTCTCTTCATAAACCCAAACAAAATTCTTTCAATCCCAATTATAATAAATCCAATCAATCTTTTACGCAGAACCGTACTAGCCCGAATACTACATTTTCTTCTCGGAATAACTTCCATCCTCCGAATTCCGCGATTTCTCCAATAAATAGATTTCATAATAATAACCCTCCTAGAAATAGTCATAATTTTAACAGAACCCAGTCTAATAACACTCCTGGAAATAATCAATCATTTAATAAACCGTCTTATTCTTTCGAAAATAACTCAAATCTTCATACACCGCAATTCCAAAGAAATTATCAAACTCCACAAAATATTCCAAGACCAATGAGTGGTGTACAAACAATTTCTACCAGAAACCAACCTATGAGCACTTCGACAAGAAGAACTTTGAATTTTAATGTAAATACCGACCAAAATGAAAATTTCGAAAATTCTCATGATACCTTTAACATTGACGATACTAACGAAAATTTTGAAACTAACGCAGACGGTCAAGACGAAAATTTTCAAGAGGCCACTTACGAAATGCCATTTCAATAAACCTTAATAATATTCGCAACGATCCGCAACTACCATACTTCATTATGCCAGCTTCTAAACTAAAAGTTTTAATAGATACAGGAGGATCCGATACTATCATTTCTCCTAAAGCTTCCACATTCTTCAACTCAAATCATGTTTATAATAAACCATTTACTCGGACGTCCATGAAAATTACACGAAAATATAACTCGAATATCAAAACACCATTACTTAAAGAATTTAAAATTTTAGAACCTATTGACGCTAGAATTGCCGACTGGAGTAAAGACTTTGACATATTATTAGGGAATTATCACTTAGAACGTTTACATGCTTTAATAGATTACCAAAATAAATTACTAACATTAAAACGTCTTATTATTACTATTCCTTTTGATACCTTATACAATAAAATTCCTGTTGACATTCTCAACGGCGACATCATCCTTCCCGAAATTACAATAAATAATATTAAAATTCCTGAATCAATTCATACTGCCAAAAACGGTTACATTAATGATATTTGTTTACCAAGTCCTTTGTCATTAGAACCAATTCATGTCGAAAATTTAAATAAATACGAAATATCTAATGGTCCAAGTAATTTTGACCCATCGATAATCCGCACTCAACACCTAAACCATGAAGAAAGAGAAAAAATTTTAAAACTCTGTAATAAATACAAAGATATTTTCTATGACGATAACTCTGACTTAACTTTTACTTCTGCCATTAAACACGAAATACGAACAAAAGATGAAAATCCTATTTACGTTAAAGGTTTCCGACATCCGAAAGCGATGCAGGAGGAAATTACTAGACAGGTTAATCAATTACTCGATAAAAAAATTATTAGGCCCTCAATATCTCCTTATTCCGCTTCTGTCTGGGTTGTATCGAAAAAACCAGACGCTTCTGGCAAGAAAAAATTCCGTATGGTTATTGATTATCGTAAATTAAATGAGAACACTGTCGAAGATAAATATAACCTCCCAAATATCGAAGACATACTAGATAACCTAGGAAAAGCCATGTATTTTACTACTCTTGATCTAGCTCAAGGTTTCCATCAAATTGAAGTTCATCCAAATTCAATTGAGAAAACAGCTTTTTCCGTGCCCCACGGCCACTATGAGTTTCTGCGAATGCCATTTGGTCTTAAAAATGGACCCTCTACTCTCGAAAAATTAATGGATAATATCCTTAGACCCTTTATCCACAAATGTTGTTTCGTCTATATGGACGATGTCATTATTTTTTCTAAGTCTCTTCAAGATCATTTAGTTCACATTGCCGCAATTTTTGAAACATTTCGGAAAGCTAACTTGAAAATCCAATTAGACAAATCTGAACTTCTGACAAAAGAAGTCGCTTTTCTTGGTCATATCGTAACTCCCGAAGGCATTAAGCCCAATCCTAGCAAAATAGAGGCTATTAAGAATTTTCCAATACCAAAAACGGTCAAAGAAGTGAGATCCTTCTTAGGACTTATTGGATATTATAGAAGGTTTATTCCAAATTTTGCAAGAATAACATCCCCCTTTTCTCGATCTACCCGCAAAGGAGCTGTCATAGACCCAACAAACGCCAATTATAAAGAGTGCTTTGAGAAGTGCAAACAACTCTTATGTAATGCCCCAGTTCTCCAATATCCCGACTTTTCAAAACCTTTTGTTTTGACAACTGACGCTTCCAATATAGCCATAGGCTCTGTATTATCACAAAATAATCATCCAATCTCTTACTACTCCCGAACTTTAAACTCAGCCGAACAAAATTATTCAACTATCGAAAGAGAACTTTTGGCAATATTAGATTCCTGTAAACATTTCCGTCCGTACTTGTACGGTCAAAAATTCACAGTCGAAAGTGACCACAATCCCCTTGTATGGATTTGCAAAATTAAAGACCCCACATCCCGATTAGCCCGATGGCGACTGAAACTTGAAGACTATAATTTTGACGTAAAATACCGAAGAGGCAAAGAAAATCAAGTTGCCGACTGTCTTTCTAGAGTACAGGTCAATGTACTTTCATCTTCTTCTATATGTGTTGAACCTCCAGACAATTTTGACTTAGACGAATTTCTTGAAGATTTCGAGAAAAACCAGTCTCTTAGCGATGATACTAATCACATTGCAATCGAAAATCCGATTTCCGGAATCCCTATATCTGAAGATCCTATCAATTCTGCTACCAATCAAATTCTTATTGTTCCTAACTCCAGCGAATATGACATTATTTATAAAAAATGTTTTAATAAACATAGACATACCGTAACTGTCACTGATGATTGGAGAATGGAAATATCTGATGCTCTTAAAAACATATTTAGACCTAATGAAAAATTTGCATTACACGTACCACATGAATTTCGACCTTTTATTTGTGAATACTTTAAGAAAACTTTTGACACGACTGTTAAGGCCGTTTTTTGTAATAAATTACTACAGGACATAGAAGAAGAACAAAGACAAATAGAGTGTGTAAAACAGTATCATAACGAAAATCATAACGGCATAGTTGAAACCTATAAACACTTGAAAAATCAATTTTATTGACCCTCCATGCAAACTACAATTTCAAATTTCATTAACCAATGTGAAATTTGTTTAAAAAATAAATATGAACGGCACCCGTATAAATTACCTCAATTAGGTCCATTATTAGGACAAAAACCTTTTGATATAATCCATATTGATCTGTTCCACTGTAACAAAAATTACTACTTAACAATTGTCGACTCATTCAGCAAATATGCCCAATGCTATAAAATTTCTGATAAAACTTCTGTTTCAATTCTAAGCAAATTAAGACACTATTTCTCTCATCATAATTATCCGAAAAAAATTGTTTGTGACAATGGAACTGAATTTAATTCTGCTGTAATTAAAGAATTTATGAAACTTCATAAAATTGAAATTCATTTCACAATAGTCAATAACTCATCTTCTAATTCACCTGTTGAACGGTTCCATTCTACCCTAATAGAAAAACTTAGAACATTACGAGAACAAAATCCAGAAGACCCCTTAGACGATACCTTCACACATGCCATTTTAATTTATAATCAGTCCATTCATAGTGCTACTAACTTCTCACCTTTTTCAATTCTCTACGGCCCTTATGCCGAAGAAATACATTTTGATTTTGATCTCCCATTATACGAAACATACAATCAAAAACATAAAGACGAACTGCAACCCTTTATAACTGACCTATATAATAAACAAAAAGAAAAACGTCAGAAGATTTTAGATAAACAAAATGAAAAAGCCGAATAAATCCCTGTAATCGATCCCTCTTCCTCTCTCTACGTAACCAGAAAAAAACATCGACCTAAATTGAGCTCCCCTTATTCTAGACTACATCCGAAAAAACAAAATAAAACAAAAATTATCGGTAAGACGAATAAACAAAACACAACAAGTACACACTTAAAATTTGCTAAAAGACTTCGTAAAGTAAAAAAAAGGGATATTTTAGAAATACCTTCTTTGCAGGACGACCCTATCCCTGGGACATCTTATCAAGATACAGGAAATCCCCAATAACGGTTATTATGCAGAAGAACTTGGCAAATCGAATGAAATTAACCATTATCATAGACATATTTTACATATTAATTTAGAGAAATTAGCTAACACTTTAGAAATAAACCCCAATGACCTTTTCGATTCACCCTTAGAAAACGGACCCTTAGCTTCTTTGAAATTTCAATACAATCACCTCCTACATGAAGCAAAAGACAATCTTCATAAAATAACTCGTAAGCATAAAAGAGGATTGTTTAACTTTCTAGCTACAACAATTAAGTACATAACTGGAAATCCCGACGATTACGACTTAGAATTATTAAAATCACACATTACTGCAATAGAACTTAAAGAAAATGAAATTATAACTAAACTTAACAATGAAATCTCTTTTGGTCATTCTATTGATACGAGATTTAATAACCTTTTAAATTTAATAAACAATAATAGTAACGTAATTATTGCTGCAGTAAATAAGTTATCATCCGATTTTAATGGATACGTTGCTCTTCATAACGAAATTCTCAATCTCCAAATTGTAAATGAATTCCTTTTAAAACTAATTAGAACCATAACCTTATCCCAACTAAATCTTTCAAATATTGAGCTCTTTACTTTAGACGAACTGGAAACATTAAAACAAACATTGTTAGAAATATATTCTCGAAACGCCCTTTTAGTCAGTGACGAACATCCTTACCAACTCATTGAATCATCAAAATCTTTAGTTTGTGTTACCACCAAGACAATGCTCAGAATATTAAAAATCCCTATCCTTTATCCAGAGGCTTATCCCACATTTAGAATCTACCCCATTCCTAATAATGATCACATAATGATTCTGCCACCTGCGCATTACTTCGCATATGGTAAATGGTATGAAGCCTGCACCAACCTAGCCGAACAAATTATCTGCACAAAACCTGTAAAATCTCAGTGTCAAATTCCAAATGTAGAAAATTGTACCAAATCAATCTCAACGGAGAATTTTTGTCAAGAAACCAGGAAAGTAATTTTATTGGGAATAGTCCACCCAATAAAAATTCAAAATGAAGAAATTAGCAGAAGTAGCATCTTAATGACAAATGAGCCGATTGTCATAGAAGGAATACAGTACAACAGAAAAACTGTCCAAGAACTCCCAGTGCCGCAAGTAGTCCCAATCAAACTGTACCCGAAGCACGAAATCAAGATAGAAAAACTCCAGATTCCAGAGACGCACGGTCAACTTCAACCTATCGAACCGATACATCTTCTGCCACAATTTTCCGCAGGGCTTAGCATTGTTTCCCTTATAATAATTTCAACTGTTTTAGGCATCTTTATAACAGTTGCTGTGAAGAAAAGGAAGAGAATCTCCAAATTCTTATATGGGCCCAAGCTACAACCAACTCAAATCCAGATTCTTCAAGAGCTGTTCTCAGAGACTTCGAGGACGAAGTCTGGACCAAAGGAGGGAGGAGAAATGTGAATGGACTCCGACCCTGTCCCATGGTCAGCGAACTCCAACCAAGCAACGCGATCATCAATTTCATAACACCGATGTATTAAATATCGGTTGATGACTACGAAAATTCATTCATTCAATTATTTTAATCTAGTTCAATTATTCATTTCATTTATTATTAACAGTTATTATTTTTGTCAAGTTACTTTTGTATTTCTAAGTTGTTTGTAAATAAAATTCAAATAAATATTTTTTTTAAAAAGTTAAAAGTGTCTCGAAGAATATTTCTATATACATTCGACTACGTCCGTCAATAATCACATATCTACGGCGTATCGAGTATAACTTTTGCTGAATCACAGCTTGCAAACATTTTTTCTGAAAATACATCATAACTAAAATGATCACATGTCTAATTTTAAACAAGATAACGGAGTGTTTAGCGTCAAATGTTGAATTAGATACAATCGAACGGTAGCATGTCCTTATTACCCCTTCTTTGTCCCGAAAAGGATTTATCAATCGCCTAGGAAAAGCTTCAGGCCAACGTAATGCAATTTCATAATCGGACCAATAAAGAATTTGAATTTCTTTTCGAAGGCCCGTATTTACAATTTCCATTAATGTAAACAAGAGGTGTGCCCCTCAGAGCTCTACTTGCGGTATGGTTATCTTCTTGATAGGTACAACACGAGATTTAACACATGATAATTGCACTTAAATTTTTCTTAAGAGATATAGTGTGCGTAAGTAAACGCATGCGCCGAATTCCGTTTCAGTTGCATCGGAAAATCCATGTTATTGGACGCCTTCAACATCGGCGGTAATTACGGTGCGTCGGAATAATAACAGATCATTTGACGGTGATGGCTGGCAATATGTTTGCCATTCAATATACAATATAATAAGTAACGATTCGTTCCAATCGAGATAATAGATCCACAAGTATTGTAGGATTATTTTCCCGAGTACAATCATGGAAAACAATAATCCTAACGGTTCGAATAGTTTGAAAACTCCGAATAGTGTTATCCGTTTGGAAACCTTAATCTGAATAGATTTCAGTATATACATATTCGTGTCATTTCGCACGGTTTATATTTCGCATTCATCTTTACTTAATTGATGTAAACATTGAATTCCTAGATACAAAGTACATGTAATATCGAATATAACGATATTTAATTACAAAATTCGTAAGTTTTTCATTTGATCTCTCCAAATGAGACATTGAAACTCACAGTATTCGTTTCTAACTAAAAATAGTTGACACATTCGCTTTAAATCACCTGCAATCACGATAGGGCTTTCGCGAACTCGACTAGAAGTAGTTAATAAACTAGGTTGACTCTTATGACCGGTATACAGGGCGTCATTCAAGAGTACGCCTGCAGAAGTCTCTGAAGAACCGTCGTATACCACACTTACTCTCGTAATTAGACTCATTTCCTTACTGATTGCGTGATAAGATAAATAATAACCATCTGACATCACCGTATTGTCCTGTCCACAACAAGGAACATGTGAAGTTTGTTCGATTCTTGATTATCAGGAGCTGCCAATTTGCTTTTTTCCGCAGACATGGTAGCCTCTGCTTCTAATAATTTGTCGACCGGTGTAGGTCGGTGGTCATCTGGTTCCGTTAATTTGCTTTGCTCTACAGGCAGTGTATTGCGTGTTCCTATTAATCTGTTGACCGGTGCAAATCGATGAAACTCTGGTTCTACTAATTTGGTTCGTTTTACAGGCTGTGTAGTGTCTGTTCCTACTAATATGTTTTGTTCTACAGGCAGTGTAGTACCTATTTCTACTGATATGTCGACCGGTGCAGGTCGACGAAACTCTGGTTCTGCTAAATTGATGTTAGCAGGTAACTTTATCTGCTCACGTTGGATCGATTCATATGACATAACGTGAGAGATTACTGGTACGTTTACAACTGTGGATGTCTTTTTTTCAGCGTTTAAACGTGCTTTGTTGGCCGATTGAACGGTATCTACTGGTTGTACTGCACGGTATCTACTGCTTGGTAGAGCTGCGAATTTATCGAGAAACCTTTTAGCACGCGACGTTTCCCACATAAAGCTCTCTTCGTAGTAGCTACGTTGATCAATTTCCTCTTGATCTTACTCCTCTATCCTGTCTTGAATTAAATCAAATTTTTCAAATGCTTTGGTTGTCCTTTCTACTGTCGATTGAATAAAATATTCATTGACGTTCGCGGGTTCATCGTTTGCTTGGTCGACGGCTCTTTTTAATGTCGTAATGGTTGTTTATATATAATCGCGATGTTGTCTTAATTTCTTAAGTTCAGCCATTTTGAATTTAGTTTATGCGTGAGTATGGTAAGGAATTTCAACAATGTTTATACGATATTAATACGGAGACAGGATGGATAATTAACACATTTAAATAGACAACGGACCAACTTACCTTGATTATCCTGGCTGCTGCTGTGATGAATCCTTGGAGCTGCGATTTGAACTGCTAATTGGTCTGCTAATTGGACAGCTAATTGGACTGCTAATTGGACTGCTAATTGAACTGTTAATTGGACTGCTAATTGAACTGCTAACTGGACTGCTAATTGAACTGCGATTAGAACTGCTAATTGAACTGCGATTAAAACTGCTATGCTGCGATTTGAACTGCTATACTTGCACTACGATTTGAACTGCTTTCTTGGTACTGGCATTTTACAATGTTATATAACAATACTTGTTATATCTGGCTATCGAAGGACCAATGTTTTTGATTATATTTCTAGCTGAACTTCGTCAACTGGCGTGGACATTCAACTAGATAAATAATCTTAATTTGACAAAATTATTGTCGAAATCAATAATTTATTATATACAAATTTACAAAATGATACAAAGTTGTGAATGCTGAACTTCGGTGGTTTCAGATCGGAAGACATTTTATGTTTCGATTTGATGAATATTAAAACTAACTTTGTTATTGAGCGTTGAGCTCGATTCGATGAGTGTGTAAAACTCGCGTCGATGAGTGTAAAACTTTGTTATCGAGAGTATTGAACTCGCTTCGATGAGTGTCAAAAACTAACTTTGTTGTTGAGCTTTGAGCTCCATTCGATGAGTGTAAAACTCGCGTCGATAAGTGTAGAGCTGATGAGTGAGAAACTGATTTCTTCACGTTGTGATACGTGTTAAATAGAAATATGTGAGGGGCGTGTTTACACGTGGATTGGGTTGACCCAACGAAAATAAACATTTCCTATTGGCCAGTATCATTTGACTTGTCGGGTTCCTACACAAGAATTAACTATGGATGCCGCCAATAAATAGTTAAATTTCTATTGAATACTCCAATAGCAATTGTAACCTTTTTACTCAGAAATGTTATTCAAAAATGTCTTTCATATCTTCCAACCGTCGACCATAAAATTCATGCACAAGTGACACTAAATATATAATAGGGTGAAACGTGACCTTTTCCTAACTTCTTAACTATAGGACAATGCGACAAGATGTCGACTTTCAAAAATGTGCTATTTCAATGCCCAAACAAAACTATTTACAATTATTGTTGCAAAACGTGATATTTTAAAGGTATTTAACAAAAGTTGAAAATAAAATGGAACTATCCTTTGAATTTACAACAATATATAAGATCTTATCAATTCTGAAACATATTTTTACAACGCTATTAACTAAAATGAATGTACGCCTTAAATATATACAATGAAGAAAGGACGCATACAAATATCTCACAAAATTTAAAAAGTATCGTAAACAATAAAATTCAAGATTTTACAATCTTGAACATACTCCTCCCGTTGAGAGAATACGATCAATTATAAAGTCTATGAATGTTCATCTTCAGCATTAGTCGGTAGAATCGGAAGTAACGCTACCTTCTTCACATTTCGGACAACTGAAGATTTCACGGTTTTCACTACAACAGTACGTACCACACCGTCACTACCGGGATAGCACTTCATGATTCTTTACAGGGCCCATTGTGAGGGTGGAATGTTGTCTTCTCGTAGTAAAACTACAGCCCCTTCGTGGATTTCAGGACCGGCCTTTTCCCATAAGGTGCGAACCGTCAGGTATTCCTTGCTCCATCGCGTCTAAAAATGCGGTTTAGCCATAAGTATGTGCTGCTCGTGAGACATATGTTCACTGGTAGTCGGGGGGTAATCACGACTTTGCAAGTTGGTCAATAAAATACCTAATAATAAATTGCCAGGAATAAGGGTGATAGAGTAACTTATTTGATAAATATAAATACAGCTTTCCTCTGCCTCAAATCGACGATACGTTAGATACTTTGGCCGGCAGCAAACTGTTTTCCACCTTGGACCTAAAGTCTGGATGTTGGCAAGTAGAAATGGACCCAGAAGAGAAAGTGAAGACTGCTTTTACCACCGTATTAGGATCATGGCAATTCAGCGTCATGCCATTCGGGCTCTGTAATTCGCCCGCGATATTTCAAAGACACATGGAGAGTGTCTTGAGAGGGTTGTCTCGGAAGTACTGGGGAAGACATTTGACGAATACCTAGAGAATTTCGAAGATGTATTCAAACGCTCACGTTAAACCCAAAGAAATGTCAGCTGTTCCAAAACAGACTTGACTATCTCGGTCATATAGTGAGCAATGAAGGCGTCGTGGTAGATCCAGAGAAAAATGCTTCAATTCAGCAATGGCCGCAACCAACCGACAAACATCAAGTTAGGAGCTTCCTTGGACTTTGCACATACTATAAAAGATTTATCAGGAAGTTTGGAGGTATTGCAAAACCCCTAATTCGACTCACAGAAGAAACAAGAGCTTTCCAATGGAACGAAGACTATTAAAAAAAAGTAAAAAGTCACTAATCTAAACTATAAATTATTTAATTTTCCTCGTGTTCAAGAATGTAAATCCTTTTTGTATTCTCTCCACATTGTTGTGAATTTAAGGGTATAATTTCTTTCATGTCTGTGACATTGTTATATCTTTATAAAATATCTTCCATAATACCATTTTTATTTTAGTTTTGTTAAAATTTTAATACCATAGAATAGAATTCTTTTTGACTAGAAATATCCTTAGAATATCACGTATCTTTTATGTATACCTCATTGTGATGAAGCTCTCCTTTGTATTGCATTCTACTAAATTCTGAACTTCCACTATATTAAGAGGCACAGTATCTTTGAAGGAAAGTCCAAGTGAATTGGGGCTATAAAAAAAGTATCGGACTACCTTTAATAAAACCTTTTTCTAACTTTGAAATATCCTCAATAATAATGTATGCTTTAAAATATGTTCAATAGGGTGGTTATAGCTTTGATATACTTTTTAATGGCAATTAAAAATATATCGGCTGTATTCCATTGTTGAGTCTTACCAATTGTACAGGCCGATTTAACAACGAACACCAATCGGCAAAGCGCGCTTCTCTAGTTCCACCAATATTCACGAAAACACACCCCCTTGAGGTTTTTGCATTTAGGACGGCTTTCAGCGGAAGAAAATCAGTTGCCCAGTTGCGTATTGAAGTCGAGACATACCGCCTCTACGAGAGTTACCTCTCACCCAAGACGAGACATATCGTCTCTCTGATTGTTACATCTCAACTAATAGTCCAGTGCCATTACGAAAAAAAATGGGCTAAAATCGGAAAAATTATCAATACCCAGGGACCCTTGAAAAAGTATATTTTGGGGTATAACTAATACAGGAAAAATATTTTAAAAGAAGTTCGAGTGGAAATGGGGTGGTTTTGTAGGGGTTGAAAACTTACTTTTGCAATTTTAAGGCAAAAAATGACTTTTTAGCGCAAAATGTTCAACAGAAAAGTTGTAGATAATGAAAAAATTAACAACTTTTGAATGAAATATTTTTCAACATAACCCCAAATTCAAAATGAAAATCGCAAAAACCCGTTTTTTTTTTCTTTTTTAATTAATTCCTCTGGCAAACAAATGCAATTTGCATGAAACTTGATGAACGTATATTTTTTTATGCTACATAAGCACAATTTTTTCGCACAACCAAAAAAATTATTTTCCGAGATATTTAAGATTTTTCGAAAAAAAAATGAAATTTTCCAAAAAAAATTCTTCCAGTCAAATTTTCGATTTTCGAATTCGGCACCCGCGGATTTTGTTCGTTGGAACGTCTACTTTAATATGGCCTATCTATGTTGGGGTCGAATTTTGCATTAAACCCCTTATAATTCGATTATAAGAGCAGAAAGATCAGGAAATTTCGATCTAAATTTGGAATGTGTGGAAAGAATGATCCCATATTTCCACGCGAGTGGGCCTTTTTGTGTACGTCAAGTCAGCGCATTTATATTTGCAAGACATGCGTGAAATCAAATCGTTTAAGTCAGACTATGAATTCGATTTATTTACGTCTCAAGGTTATTTTACTGTCAGAAGGACTCACAAATTTTGGTCAGGAGTTTGGACCGATGTGATTATTGAACATGTGTTAATGAGATCAATAAAAACTCTAGATGGGCTTACACATGGTCGAGGATTGTCTGAAAGCGTTTTGTCGAAGTTTGTTTTAACAATGATAATTTTAGTTGATGTATGCAACAAAATGAAGGAATTTTGTAATACTTCTTTTGAAACTTCAGAGCAGCGTGTAGTGTGTGATTCAAAAGAATATCGAATTACAAAAGATGTATCAGACCTTCAAAAACTATTAGATTCTTTCTATCGTTATGATCCATTTCCAGTTAACAAAAATATAATTTCTATTTTTTCTGGAATAGTAGATGATGGAGAAATAAACTGCTATAAAGCGCTTTAAAGCGCGCAAATTAATTATAGGAAACAATTTTGGCAATGTTAAATTTAAAATAAAAAACAAAGTGCTGTCTCTGAAAGCCGTTCAGTCATCAATTAAAGTAAATGGTGAAAAAATTGTAATTAATCTTTTATTACTTTTTCAAAGGATTTCACTCAACATTAACAGTAAAGATGACATGAAAGATTTTTTGGAGTACGAACTCGCTCCATTCCCTCTATCATTATTTACAGAAAACGGAATGAGAAAGAACAAAAAGTCTGAGATCTATAGCGAATTTACAGAAGTTTTTGCTGTACCAGTTTGTGAAAATGTCTTACACGTTGTAGACGGCGGGTTCTTACTCCTTAACGTAATTTGGCAGAAGAATGACACTATAGATGAAATTTTGAATAAATATTTAAGGCACGTTCAGAGCCATTACGCAGGAAATAGTTATATCACGTTCGATGGTTACCTCTACGCAAACGCAACTTCATCTTCTACTTCAACAGCAAGTACTTCTACTTTGACTGGCACAAAAGAGAGTGAACGTTCACGTCGTCAAAAATTTATAATTATTCCTACGTTCCAATACCAAGAAATTACTAAAATACCATTTGCTCAAGACAAGTTTTTATCAAACGACAGCAACAAAAATAATTTGACTGGATGAATTTTTTTTTGAAAATTTGCTTTTTTTCGAAAAATCTTAAATATCTCGGAAAATATTTTTTCTACGGCTATTGTAGAATTTCTATATTCCGACGTAGTTTTTGATTATGGAATACCTTCATTCTAGCACTAGTGCAAGAATATTCATTCTCGACCTTGTTATGAAATGAATACTTGTGGCGCCCTCTAAATATCACGGTTCATTTTACAGAAAGAGAAAATAGGCGTGTTCCGTTTTTGTACACCTGCTGCACTACGCAGAGTAGAAGTAGTTCAGAAATACCAAAATGCATAAAAAAGCCTCTAAACTCAGAGTAAAACGACTAATATGGTCGTTGAATATTAATTGTTAAAACCAGAAGTGCAAAATAAGTGTACTTTATGACACTTTCCAAGAAAAAAGAAGAAAATACACTATCTATTAGCAACAATTGTCCACTATCAAAATTGTCTAATTTTCTAAATTTTAAATTCAAATTCATATTACTTCATAAAAAGTAAGTAAATTTATATAATTTTATTTAAATAATACCTATTACATGGCTTCATTTCTTTTTAGTGTTTGATACTGCAGTGGTAAGCTTTGCCCCAACTCCTCTAGAAATTAGGGAGTTAGCAGAGGCGACAGCAGGTAATCTGTTGCCTGAAAAATCTAAACATGTATATCTTCAACAATATGACCTGTTTATCCAATGGCGTAGATTAAAAGGAGCCCAATCATTTTCAGAGAATGTATTGCTTGTATACTTTGCAGAATTAGCAAAGTCAAATAAACCATCTATTCTCTGGAAAATATACTCAATGCTAAGAACCACCATTAACATAAAACATAAAGAGGATTTGTCAAAATATGCCAGGTTGCGAGCATTTTTAAAAAGACAATCTGAGGGATATCGAGCGAAAAAATCAAAAACATTAACTGGAGAAGAAGTTAACTGTTTTATAAACAATGCGCCTGATGATAAATATCTCGCTACAAAGGTAAATACATTATTAGCTTAAGTCTAAATAAAGTTATGAATAATATGTATTTATCAAATAAACCCTAAATTGGTCTTTCTATTAATAGATAATTTATATTCGCAGAATATCTAGCATTATTCTACAGTTAAGTTATTAGGAGCTATAAGAAATAAACTTGTTCGGATTCTGAATAACAACCGACTGAAGCCGATTAACTACGAATTGATTTTTTTCTCGTTTTAATTAATTGTTTCTAGTATTGTCGATTCTAGCTTAGTTTAAACTAAAACTGTCAGATTAATTTTTAAATACACATTTTTAATGATTTCGAGGAACTCGAAGAACAAGAGATACAATAATAGTAGATTTTGTAAACCCAGGACGTGACGTATTGTCAATGCGGTATTGACCATGTTCAAAGATGGGATAAAAATATTCATATAAAATATAAAATACTGATTTTAGTGTTGTCAAGCTAGTAACAACTAACCTATAATATATTTTGCTACCTACAAGGCGACCGCGAAACATAATAATTTTCTATCATATACACATTGTGCATCAAACTATTTTTCTCATATTATGAAGTCAACTATTGTAATTTCATTGCAGCCAACGTTAAAATAGTTATTTTGGTTGTGTTAATTCAACGAATAATAAATCAATGGTTAAGTCAGTTTTAAAGACATTTACACTTCATTTGTTGAATAAGACCTCCTAATAAATTTATTTTCCCGTCATTTTATTCGCACTTGAAAAGACCGGGAGTAACATTTACAATCTAGTATAATATTAATTTTTTTAGGTCGCTATGATTATTGGAATTATGGGAGCCTGTAGAAAAAATGAACTATACTCAATTAAAATACAAGATATTGAAGATTTGGGTTCTGCTGTAGTTATTAATGTTCCGGATACAAAAACGAAAATCCCCAAAAAATTCACGATTACCGGAAAGTTTTATCACTTATTCAAAAAATATGTTTCTTTAAGACCTCCAGATATTGTGACAAACAATTTTTTATTAATTTTCAAAAAGGACGCTGCACAAAACAAGTTATAGGCATAAATAAACTTGGGAATATGCCTAGACAAGTGGCACAATTTTTAAATTTATCTGACTCAAAATTATACACAAGACATTGTTTCCGCAGGACCTTAGTAACAATGCTTGTGGATTCTGGGGCAAACATAGAAACCTTAAAACGGCACGGGGGCTGGAAATCCACAGAAGTTGCGCAGAAGGGTATATATATATATATATATATATATATATATATATATATATAACTCCTTACAGAACCGCCTAAATGTATTGACAAGCATAATATCGCAAATTGATAAAAACCAGGAGCTATCAGTCAGCGAAGCTAATTTTCAAGAACAAAATTTGCCTAATTCACATCTGGGGTCTTCTTTTTCCAACCAGCAACAACAAAATATATTTGCCTCAATGCGCACCAAAAATATAAGTGATTCACCTAAACAAGTCACTTTTAAAAATTGTACAGTTACTGGCGTAACTATAAATAATTATATATTGACATATAATTTGACTTCATGCCACACGTTGGGCCAGCCAAGTTGTGATATATTTTTATTTACGCTCACGTTGTGGTGAACCAATTTGTTATATATATTTTTATTTAATTAGTGTTATATTATATTTTAATAGTTATATTTTTTTAAATTATGTGCGCCAGAATTGGTCCGTTGAATCCTAATTCAAATTAAGATCTTGTCTTGTTATATAAAAATTTATTCTTAATTATTATTATTCCTACCTCAGGGATGAGTTCGGCAATGAGCGCTCGCCAGCAACAGGAAGCTGTAGTTAGAGATATCAGAGAAACACACAAGAGATCATAGATAAATATTTTGATATAACAGTGAAAATTGAAAAATAGTTGTTAATAACTCACAACGAAAACTGGAAAGTATCATGTAACTCAATATCAAAACTTGTGAAAAAACCTTCACATAAATTCAATTATAGTTTCTTATTTATAATATCTTATTTAAATTTTTTTATTAGGTAAATTCCAACCAATAGGTTCATATAATATTTAGTAAGCATGATCATGATTACCACTCGTCAATCCCAACTCAAAATCGTTTCAAATAACTGTTGCGTTCGAGTGAATTTGTGAGATGTTATTTAATCTTACATGGAGATAAAAGCGTGGTGTTATTGTTATTAAAAGAATATGAATCTGGTGAGTAATTAAGTGTTTAATTTATTAGTATATTATGTCCGTAGAGTCAGTGGAGATTGAAACTTTAAATCTAGTTAATATATAAGAATTAATAGCAATAATAAATTCCTAACTTAACATTCGAGAAATTACTTCTATTATTGTTTTTATAGGAAAAATTTATATACACAAGAAATTAGAAAGTTCATCATTGGTTTCTTCTCAACTCTGGAGATAATATAAGGAATGTTCGTGGTTATGATGGAAAAAAGTTGGGACTCAGGATTGAAAAATAATAAATTGTGGATTATTTTCCAATATTATACCACAATTAGTAGTAATATGAATCGACGATGATCAAAATTGTTTGAATAAGGTAAATTGTTTTAATCTTACCAAGGTCTAGTAGATAACACTAACGTTTTATTCACTTATTTGTTTTAAAGACGGGTTAATATTATTATTTTCATTTGTATACGTTGTCTAATACTTCAGTTGACTTTTTATTAAGTTTGTTACAGTTATTTTTACTATTTTATATTAATTTTGGAGAAAGAAATTTTTATACGACTATCGTCTTTTAAACTCGCGATGCTTCTCTCCAAGCTTAAAATCAACAACGTTCACTTGTTTTTGATTTTGTTTTTATTGTTTCTTGTTGTTAGGTGAAAATAATTGTTTTTTCCCAATCAAAATATCCATTCTTGCGTTCTCTTAGATATTTTTTTTGACTGTGTTTATTTACGTTTCAAGACCGCACTATGATCACTCCTAATTACACTATCCGAACCATCAAAGAACGTCAATTTCCACATTAAATATTTTCGTTTGACGTTATGATGCAATCTGATCGAAAAGTTTATACTATATACAGGGTTTATTCGAAAGTGACAATAAGTAATAAAGATA
Source organism: Galeruca laticollis (assembly GCA_963921935.1). Taxonomy (NCBI): domain Eukaryota; kingdom Metazoa; phylum Arthropoda; class Insecta; order Coleoptera; family Chrysomelidae; genus Galeruca; species Galeruca laticollis. The sequence continues at coordinate 85,677,817 of OY998178.1, read as the reverse complement.
CAACTATTGAATTTTGTTTCAAAATTCATGTTATTCTTTATACAGGGTTTTTTATAAATACCAATTAGAATATAATTGATGAAATTTACTCATAATTGTTTTTATTCTTTGAAATATAATTATTGAGATTTATACTTAATGTTTTATTGTTCTCTAAATTAATAGATGTCTTATAAATCATTTAAAATGTATGCAGTGTGTAGTTTAGTTTATTTCTACACATGTCCAAACTATGTACATTTAGATAGCATGTCGTTATGAATTATTTTTATTCAATATTCATTAGAAACTGTTATCATTCAAGTGATATTATTGGTTTAATTTTCCTCGTAGCTATGTTTCACTTTAATATATAACACTAATCCAGACAAGGAAAATTAAAAAACTAATATAAGGAGATATTTTCAATTTTTAATTATCAACAAAGTTATATTTGTTCATTTGTTTGATTTTTATTTGATAGTCGTAGGAAAAGTATAGTCTAAAACACGGGTGGAATTCAAAATTCTACACTCGTAGAACCGTTTCCCTCGCCTACGGCTCGGGAAACAAATCTTTCTATTCGTGTAGAATTTTGCTTTTTCCACCCTTGTTATAGAATATACTATTTTTTTGGTTGTGCAAAAAAATTGTGCTCATGCAGCATAGAAAAAGATATACTTTCACCAAGTTTCATGTAAATTGCACTTTTTTGCCAGAGAAAAAAATAAAAAAACGGTTTTTTGCGATTTTCATCTTGAATATAAGGTTATGTTGAAAAATCTTCCATTCAAAAGTTGTTCATTTTTTCATTATCTACAACTTTTCTGTAGAATATTTTGCGCTAAAAAATCGTTTTCTGCCTTAAAATTGCAAAAGTAAGTTTTCAATCCCTGCAAAACCCCATTTCCACTCGAACTTTGTTTAAAGTATTTTTCCTGTATTAGTTATACCCCAAAATATACTTTTTTAAGGGTCCCTGGGTGTTGCTAATTTTTTTCTAAAAAAAAACTAATAGCACTGGACTATAAGTCAAACATATCGTTTCTTAGTTAGTATTCAAGTCAAGCACGTGTACTCAAAGTCGAAACTTATCATTTTTACGTGAAATTAAGTCACTAAGTCAAAAATAACGTTTCTTAGTCCTTATTCATGTAAGTAGAGATATACATACGCTACTATTGGTTACCTTATAAAGTGGAAAAATTACGTTTCCCCCAAATTATGAAGTTCATGATTACCTTCTGATCCTAATACCGTCGAATTTCACATATTATCAATTTTCCCGATTCATTTGTAAATTTGTACATTATAAACAAAGTTCAATTAATTAGTAATCAAAAACCCCACGTTTTTATAATCTTTGTTAAAAACTCCAGAAAAAATCATGCAGATATTTCAAAATAACAACATTTCGTGCTGGAGTATAATATTTATTTTGAAAACTATATTGATAAATCACTACTATCAAAAGATAAATCTAAATAGTACCTAGTATAAAGTAAATATTAATAAATCTGATCAACTTCCCCCTTCTCGTTACCTTACTCATTGGTTATAAAATACGAATATGGTTTGCATGATTCCTGAAAGTAAGAAAGCCTCACCCTAAAAATAATATTTCTCTTGCTACTACATTTGATTACTTTTTAACATGGAAGGTAAAAAAAACCATGAATAAATTTAAATACGAAATCGATGTATTAAATATTTTGACGAGGTATGCAATAATGTTATCTCTAATATATACAAGATTTTAAATCATTCATTTTTTTTATTAATATGTGGTATCGTTTGAGAATATTCAAGTTAATTACAAATTAATAAACCACAGAACAACTAGAGACAAGTTTTAATCAATTAAAAATGTAGAATATTCTATATGGGTTTTCGGCTTTTGTACTTTTGTGGTTGTAATTCCTGAAATCTCTGATTGTTGAAAAATCCAGATATTAAAAAAATTTCAGAACATAAAAACTTTTTCATTGTTTCGTCAGTCTTTCAAATAAAGTAGTTGAATTATTACAAAAATGTTTCAAACATCATATTCAACCACATGTTCATTTGATAACTTCAACAAACTAGGTATAGAAACAGAAATTTTCCAAATATTTCTAATATAAAACATAAAGCTTTCGATATTATTAAAAAAAATTCTCAAGCTTAACTCACTGAACTTTGAATTATCAGTCGCCAAATGAATTCAACAAAAATTAAAGTCAAATAATATTATTTTCACAAAAGCTGATAAAGGAAATTGGTCTAAATAACCCTTTTTACTTGGGCTAATTAGATGGAATGCAGGTTATTTGGTATCAGGTGTAATCGAAGGACCAATGCGGTTGTTTTTCACTGATGTAATGATGAACCGTATAATGAAAACAATCGAGACTTCCTTTACATAAACGCGATAACTGAGAGTATTTTGCACATACTATGATAACTTGTTAAACGAATAAATATTAAGTACACATGTTTGTGTCCGGTATCAAAACACCGGGTGATGTTACGAAGTGAAGTACCTTGTTGTACCAAGTTATATGATGAAAAAGGGAACGAAGGATGAGAGATGAGATGAGGAAGTATGAGTGACTGCTGGGAAGTGAGTAAGAATGAGGTTGGTTTCGTATTTATACGTAGCCAATGGGATAAAAGTATTTTAAAACGTAACGTTCAAACAACAAGTGAATTTGGCAGTTAGAGAGATTTTTTTGGGGCTTGAAACGGTTTCGTAGATACAGATAACAGAGTTTGGAAGAGAGTTTTTATGAAGCGATAAGAGGTCGGGTACTTTGATATATTCAGTGGAATTTCAGAAAACGATATTCATCTGTTTTTCTTAGGTGTTAGTAAATTTAAAATGACTTTTTTGGTGATGTAAAGAAATATTAAATGTTGAGAATAAGGATATATTTAGTTATATGTTTTGAGCATAATATTCGAAATGTAGTATACAGGAGAAGTTGAAATAAAATCACGGGAGAATTTGGTAATTAAACCCAAATTCGAACATATTGGGGGCGCGGGAAGAATGGAAGAACTGTGAGAGATGACTGTTCTCAGACATCGAATGCCGATGTTAGTGAAAAGGTAGGTAGCGTGAGTGTGTGTAAAGTTTTGATGCAGGATTGTTAATGAAAGTGAATAATTGTGAGAGTAACTATGTAAATAAATGTATAGGGGTTGTAGCCTAATGTTGGTGTCAGAGTGTTGTAAGGACTCTGACGTCATGAGTGTAAACGAATGGTTAGGGTTGATGCTAGAGTTGTGAGGAATCTAACGTCATTATTTAACGAATGAACAGGGGTTGATGTTAGAGTGTTGTAAGGACTCTAACGTCATCAATGTTACGACTGAATAAGAATTGAGGGTAGAGTGTTGTAAGGACTCTAACGTCATGAATGTAATGAATGAATAAGAGTTGAGGTTAGAGTGTTGTAAGGACTCTAACGTCATGTATGTAACGAATGAATAAGAGTTGAGGTTAGAGTGTTGTAAGGACTGTAACGTCATGTATGTAGCGAATGAATAAGAGTTGAGGTTAGAGTGTTGTAAGGACTCTAACGTCATGTATGTAGCGAATGAATAAGACTTGGGGTTAGAGTGTTGTAAGGACTCTAACGTCCTGAATGTAACGAATGAACAAGAGGCCTAGATGTATGCTAGTTCTTGTTTGGTAAGGGCACGAATGTAAGCAATATACTCTAGAAATGGACTAGAGTTGTAAACGATAAGAATGTAAGCAATGTACTCTAGAAATGGACTAGAGTTGTAAACGATAAAAATGTAAGCAATATACTCTAGAAATGGACTAGAGTTGTAAACGATAAGAATGTAAGCAATATACTCTAGAAATGGACTAGAGCTGTAAACGATAAGAATAATAATACCTTTATCCAGGTATTCACACTAAGAATAATACCTTTGTCCAGGTATTCACATGAAAGTATATGTAAATGAAGTAAGAGAACGAGGATGTTTAAGTCGATTCTAGTTCGACAAGTGTGGTACCAGTTTGTTTTACGAGTAACGGTCCAGGAACCTCGGACTTCCCAGTGTTTAATGAGATAATGAGAGAAAAAAAAGAGAATGTGTAAGTCGATTCTTGTTCGACAAGTGTGGTACCAGTTTGTTTTACGAGTAACGGTCCAGGAACCTCGGACTTCCCAGTGTTTTATGAGACAATGAGAGAAAGGAAACAGAATGTGTAAGTCGATTCTTGTTCGACAAGTGTGGTATCAGTTTGTTTTACGAGTAACAGTCCGGGAACCTCGGACTTCCCAGTGTTTGGGTAATATAGTTATGAGACAATGAGAGAAAAGCAAGAGAACGTGTAAGTCGATTCTTGTTCGACAAGTGTGGTACCAGTTTGTTTTACGAGTAACGGTCCAGGAACCTCGGACTTCCCAGTGTTTAGGTATGGTATGAGAGATTGAGACTGTAATGCATGTACAACGCAAGAGAGGGTATCACTAAGTGTTCAAGTGTAAGCAAGTGCTACTACACGTACGAGTAGAATTGGAATGAGGTTATGAATTCAAATGAGAGTGTAAGTACAATGGGGATACCTTGAGAATGCATTGAGTGCAATGTATATTAAGAATGTATATACGAGAAAGAGAGTGTGCTCATGAGACTAGAGCAAGTGCGAGTGCGTGCAACAACGAGTGAGTAAGTACGAATGAATGTGAATGCAAATGTAAGTACGAGTATGTACGAATAAATGTAAAAGTATCATTAATGTGAGCTTTGAGTGCCAATATGATAATGAGTATGAGTTTGAGTAAGGTGCAATTGTATGCGAGTGCAAGTAATAATTCATGTGTAAATGTGTAAGGTAGCAAAGATAAATGTAAGGTAGTGACCACGAGTGTATAAGTATGATGAGAGTTTTGTCTAACTCTTTTGAGATTGTTTTTATAAATGTTTTATGATTATAGACATTTGTCTTAAGGGGGCCCGGCTCTTTTGCGGGCAAGAATGAGTTTTTTTAAAAAGTTTTAATTAACGTAAATGAGAGTTATTGCTGTTTTCGTCAAGAAAATGAGGGTAAGATATGTATAATGTTTTTGTCAAGTTGTTTTAAATTCAAAGTGTCGTCAATGTAATTTTTTAAGTGAAAAATGAGTAAGGGGAGTGACGTTTTCTTCTAAACGTCACCCAAATGTTTATGTTGTCCAAGTATCTTTTTAATCTAAGTGTCCAAGTATCTTTTTAATACCTTTATCCAGGTATTCACATTAAATAATAATACCTTTGTCCAGGTATTCACATAAAAGAATAATACCTTTGTCCAGGTATTCACATTAAAGAATAATACCTTTGTCCAGGTATTCACATAAAAGGATAATACCTTTGTCCAGGTATTCACATGAAAGTATTTTTTTTCCAATACCTTTATCCAGGTATTCACATTATTTTTTTTTCAATAATACCTTTGTCCAGGTATTCACATTAAAGAAATTCTCTCAATAATACCTTTATCCAGGTATTCACACTAAACTATGTTTCATGTCAAAGTGTCAAAGTTTTTGTTCGTCCAGGGTTTTAAATGTTTAAGTTTTTATGTTTTTCAATGTCCAAGCATATGTCTAAGTTTTTCATAAAGTTTTACGTTCTTGACGAGAAAGAGTTGAAGTAGTGAATGAGTGCTATTCTGCACTAAAAGAGTGTTGAGTACGAAAGTGAATTGTTTATTCGAGTGTAAGTGATGGTTTGAGAATGACTTATGAGCAAGAAGGTTTTAATGTGAGAGTACGTTCTGATTTTATACGTGTTTTGTGATTTAAGAATGTGTGTGACGGTAAGTTTTTATTTTGAGGGTAAGTTTGTATTAAAAGTGATTTGGTCACACCGGAAGAATGTATGTAATGAGTAAGAGAGGGGTTATTCGTTACGTATTGTGAATGAGTTGTCCAGAACACTATGTTTCTTGACGATAATATTCTGGAGATTGTTGCATTGATTGTGAATGATTAGGGTTTATGTCCGAAGGTCTCAATGATGTGTTTTGTTTGTGGGTGTGAGGGAAGTGAAGTAAAGTATGATGTCCTTTTTGATATATGGAGCAAGATTTTACCGAAATGCAATTGGATATTGTGTGTTTAGAAGCTAAACACCTGAAGCACAATTTGTTTGCTTTAATGTATTTATTTCGATCAGGGATAGAAAGCCGTCCGAATTGGGAACATCCATGAATTTTATGGCCTGTTTCCTTGCAAAATGAGCATGTTGAAGATGGATAATTGGAAGTAGGGTATGCGCTAGACGAAGGTTGGTTGCGTTGACCATTGTTATGATGTGGGTTTTGTTCGGGATACGAATGTTGGTTTGCAATCAATGCTACTCTGTTGGTTGGTGTGGTCACATTAGAAGACTGGTTACGATGATGGGATGTATCGGGTTTGGGATCTTGGGTTAACAAGTTTTTCAAGACTGTACATTTTTTTTCCAAGAAATCAAAAAAGGTATCACTAGCAATTTAATTTTGATCAGTCTCTTTTTCTTCAAGAGATCTTTTTGTATTATAATCTAATTTTGTTTTTAATATGTGAACGATTAGTGCATCAAATAACTCTTCCTTATTGATATTCAGATTTAACAATGACCTTACCATAGATCTAGCTTCGGACGTGAATGTTCTTAATTGTTGGGCAGTACATTTTGAAATGTTATTACAGGCTGTCAAACGGTTAAAATGGGCAGTAACAATCTGCCGTGTATTATTATATTTAGAATTCAGTAAATCCAACGCTACATCAAAATTGGTTTCATTTACCGGTAATTGAGAAATTAAATTGAGCGGGTCACCTTTCAAGTATGATTTCAAATAGTAGAATAATTTTTCAGTTTTCGTTGTAAGCCGGGTGTTATTCACTATTAGTGCGTTAAAAAGGTCTATAAAGGCAGTGTATTTAGTGCTATCTCCTGAGAAAATCGGTATTTCTGTGGAAGGTAATCTAATATGAGTTTCACTCTGAGACTGTACAGGTAATTGGTTAGTTTGATTGAATTTAGGGTTTAATTTTTCGAAAGCATTTTGTAGATTGCAGTGTAATGAGTAATATTTGTCATCAATCTGACTTCTATCGTCGAATTCTAATTCAGTATCTACAGCTATGGTTTCTATTTGGTCTTGAATCTCAGAGTATTTAGAGTAATATTTTTCTAAGTTGTCTATTCGGGATTTGAAAGCATACTTGTCTGACTCGTCCAGATTGCTATGGAACCAGTTGTAAATGCGAGTAATTGCTGCTTTGCAACTAGCTCGTTGCGTCTTTAATGAATCCATTTTGTAAATGATGTATTAATTATATGGTTAACATGAAATGTAAATGAATGGTTATGTTTGAACAATGCTTATTTTGTATCAGCGTAATATCTTATTTTATTTTTGCTACCAGCCGTGCCTTATTTCAATGTTCTACGGCTCGTTGCAAATCATGGTTCCATAACAATCTTAGTGTGTAATTATTCAATCGACACTGTACATTGAATATATGTTATATACAAACATCAATTTACTTTCTCCCTTAGTGTAACGGTTTTATTATTAATACATAAAAAATATCAAATAATGTTATTATAGTTCCAAATCAATGTTACTGTGCAATTATTTAAATCGCCCTGTATAATATTTTATTTTACACAAACAATATCAAAGAATGTTATTATAAATCCAAATTAATATTAAGGTGAAATTATTTAAATCACACTGTATAATATAAATATAAATGTTTATGTTGCATGTAAAATATATCAAAAACTTTTATTATAAATCCAGAGCAATGTTAATTATTTTGAAAGTGTTTGAGTGCAGACTTTCGTCTCCTACTGTATGTTACATTTCTTAATTAAGCTAATATACGAAAACTTTCTCATACATAAATACCTTCTCGTTCGTTTGTTTTTGTCCTGTACCGGCAACTAGATTTCAGCTCCAACTCTCTGATATTTTACCCAGGCAGGTCTGCTGGCCTCTATGTTTGATAGCTGTTGCAATCTGAACTACCTTCTCTTCTGATTCAATCCTGGCTCGAATGACCATATTCTAAATAACCCTTTTTACTTGGGCTAATTAGATGGAATGCAGGTTATTTGTTATCAGGTGTAATCGAAGGACCAATACGGTTGTTTTTCACTGATGTAATGATGAAACGTATAATGAAATTAAACACTTATATCACTTTAGGTTTTATATTGTCATGAATTTATAATTTTATTTATCGTTGCGTAAACAATTAAGACTTCCCTTATGTAAACGCGATAACTGAGAGTATTTTGCACATACTATGATAACTTGTTAAACGAATAAATATTAAGTACACATGTTTGTGTCCGGTATCAAAACGCCGGGTGATGTTACGAAGTAAAGTACCTTGTTGTACCAAGTTATATGATGAAAAAGGGAACGAAGGATGAAGTATGAGTGACTGCTGGGAAGTGAGTAAGAATGAGGTTGGTTTCGTATTTATACGTGGGTGACGTAGGTGCGAGGAATGAGCAAAATATTAGAATCTAGCCAATGGGATGAAAGTATTTTGAACCGTAACGTTCAAACAACAAGTGAATTTGGCAGTTAGAGAAATGTTTTTTTTGGGGCTTGAAACGGTTTCGTAGATACAGATAACAGAGTTTGGAAGAGAGTTTTTATGAAGCGATAAGAGGTTGGGTACTTTGATATATTCAGTGGAATTTCAGAAAACGATATTTTTCTGTTTTTCGTAGGTGTTAGTAAATTTAAAATGACTTTTTTGGTGATGTAAATAAATATTAAATGTTGAGAATAAGGATATATTTAGTTATATGTTTTGAGCATAATATTCGAAATGTCGTATACAGGGGAAGTTGAAATAAAATCACGGGAGAATTTGGTAATTAAAACCAAATTCGAACAGAAATACAATAGCATCACCTAAAAAATATTATATATTAAAAACCAACAATTTTATAGAGGCGGGCAATTTTGAGATCCTTAGAAGAGACCCAACTAATAACATTCAAAAGAAAATAAAATAAGCAGTAGATAATGCTAAATCAATAATAATGATAAAGAAAAATATAAATTATTTTCACCCAATCCACAATACCCTGAACTTTATTCATTAATTAAAGTACATAACGAGGGGTACCCAGTCAGACCAGTTGCTTCTTTTTTCACAGCATCATCATTTAAAATTTCAAAGATTCTCATAGATATAATTTTTAAATATTGTTCATTCAAACCTCAATTTTCAGTTAGGTTAGTACATTCAATTAATTTATTTTGATACTTGTTGCAAAACAAAAACTGTGTCGTGCAACAAATAATTAATTGGATTGAATCAAGTGCCGGTGCAAATGTACCCACAAACATCGTTACCTGCAACGCCAAATGAGGCGAGCTTAATACAGCAAAACAATGCGCTGTTTCATTAAAATACTGCAAGATTGCAAAATAAACAAGCGTTATACAGTGCTATTCAAAAGTCCCCTCGCCCTCGTATCTTTTGAACAGCTACACTTACATAAATAAAATTTGGAGGGTGAAAATTAAGTGTTGTAAACTTCTCTACGAATGGTAACAGGTGACGTAATAGTAATAGATGACGTCACAGTGCCACTCTGGCCAATAATTTTAAAAAAGGACCTTATGGCAAGTGATATCTCGATTGAAAGTCATTGACATTGGCTACATAGCCATATTAATTTTGTTTGGGTATAAATTAGTTTGGACGAATAAATTAAATAAATACCAAAATTATTATTTCACATTTAGATATTGAAGATTTTTCAGTACGCCTCTGGTTAGTTGTCAAAAAAATTGACGTTTTTAATTTAATAGTATTTGTTGCTTTGCAAAGTTTTTCTAAATAGCTTAAATATTTAATTTTATTATTGTTTAACGAGACGTTTAAGAGCTTACATAGGCAAAATTGTACGTACTCAAGCCGACAAAGTAGCAGCTATCTAAATAATTGGTGAATCTAGAAAGAATCTCCATGAAGAAGAACGTTTATTTGATGAGAGATACCCAGATCGCCATATCTCGCGAACTTATTTCAGGGAGCTTCTTCACAAGTTTGAAGCAACAGGTAGTGTTCAAGATGCCAAACGATCTGGTCGACCAACATTTAGTAATGATAAAAAAATTGATATAGTTGCTGAAATGGTAGTGAACCCTACTTCCTCTTTAACTAAAGTTGCGTCTATCTGTGAAGTAAGTAGAAGTACAGTACAGATAATGTTGGCTAAAAATAAATTTCATCCATACAAGTTAAAAATGGTGCACCACCTTTCGGATGACGACCCCGACAGAAGACTCGAATTATGTGAATGTATGACATATAAAAGTAGTAAAAACCCACATTACACAAAAACAATTTGTTTTAGTGACGAAAGTACTTTTTGCCTCAATGGAAATGTGAATACACAAAATGTAAGGTATTGGAATGACACAAATCCTCACACCTTTCGTGAACAACATACCTAATTTCCAGAAAAAGTCAATGTTTGGGCAGGTATTTTGGGAAACCACATAGTTGGTCCTGTTTTCCTAAATTCAAATTTAAGTGGTGAAGTGTATCTGGTGATGTTACAAAATGCAATTGAGCCGTTAATTCTTGAAATTCTGGAAAATAATCAAGATGAATTCGGCCATCTGGAAATAACATTTCAACAAGATGATGCTCCTGCACATTTTTATGGTGCAGTAAGACGTTACCTGGAGGAAGAATATCGAGGTAGATGGATCGGCCGGCGAGGTCCTATAGAATGGCCACCTCGGTCACTATATCTGACACCATTAGATTTTTTTCTATGGGTGTGCTTGAAATCCAAGGTTCATACTACGGCACCAGATAGCATTGACGTTTTGAAAGAAAGAATTACTGAAGAATGCAATGCTATTTCAGCTGACACATTCGAACGAGTACGACAAGAGTTTACTAATAGGATGTATTACTGTCAGGAAGTAGACGGAGCACATTTCGAACACTTGCTATAAGAATCCATTGTTGATATTTGATTTATTAAATTTAAAAAAATAATTTCAATAATTTTGGTATTTATTCAATTTATCCGTAAAAATTAATTTAAACCCAAACAAACTTAATATGGCTATGTAGCCAATATCAATGACTTTCAATCGAGATATCACTTGCCATAAGGTCCCTTTTTAAAATTATTGGCCAGAGTGGCACTGTGACGTCATCTAATACTATGACGTCACCTGTTACCATTCGTAGCGAAATTTACAACACTTTATTTTCACCCTCCAAATTCTATTAATGTAAAAGTAGCCGTTCAAAAGATACGAGGGGGGAGGGGACTTTTGAATAGCACTGTACATATACTGCCTGGAAGAACTCTGAATATGAGAAAAGTTGCTTAACAAGCAAACTGCAATACAACATCAATTCGAACAAATGCAAAGAAATTATTTGGATTTGAGAAATAACCATACAGGGCTTGAAAAAAGTTTGACGAAGTCAAACGGAGAAACCAAAGCTAGACCAGCCCGATGCATCATCTCTCGATAAACTCGCTTCGTATTTAACCGCGTTTCCTAATTTGAGATCTCATTTTTCTAGTGTTCCCGAGGAAAAAGTCACAATCTTAAATAAGAAGGGGGTGATGCCTTATGACTATTTCAATTCTTTCGAACGCTTTGAAGAATTGCATAATATTCTTCAACGAGCGTATAATGATGGCTATTATTTACAAGTGAATAATAGCCATTATACGCAAGTAGAAGACTATACTCTCTCCACGACTATACAAAGAAAAATCGCTCTTTGAATAAATAATTGAACAGATTCTAATGTTTTTATTCTCACTCAGCCTTTTCTAATCATTAATTAAACATTTTCATTATAACCAAAACAGCTAAACAAAACGGATAGTATATGATAAATAAAGTTTGAATTTACCTTTTGACAAAATTAATCGTGACATTAGTGCTGTTAGTAATATAGAATACAGATGATGTTGACTCTTAATCAAAATTGACTGCATTCAAAGTATGAGTATTTGATGAGGTTTGTTGAATATTATTAAGAGTTTTTGTATTCATTTTGTTTGTCATAGAATTTAGCCTTCTGCTACCGACGTGCTCTTCCAGCCACTGCTTAAGAGCAGAAATATCTCCACATGCATTTATAATGCGAAATATCAGCAATACAGCAATTAATATTTGACGTTTTAAATTGTAACTTCTGTGACTAGCGGTTGCAATGCGACTTGTGACTTTCTGTTTGCAAGGTAATCTAATTCTGATGATCTGCCCGTACAAGGCCCGTGGATTCCGAAAATACGGAGGTAACAACGTCCTATTGAAAATATTTTATTGATACGAAGGATATTTCATCGGTGCACAATAGTTTTATTACAGACATTTCAATACTTATATTTTATCCAAAGATTCAGTACCTATTAACCGTGGAAGTTCAGAATATAAAAACACAATGCATCTTACAAACATTGTAATAAGATATTTCCAGTCAAAAGAATTCTAATTCTATGGCGTTACCACTTTAACAACACTAAATAAAAGTGGTATTATGAAATGTGATATTTTTCTAAACATATAAGAATGTCACAGGCAATAAAGAAATTATACCTTTGAATTCATTACAATATCAAGCAGATACAAAAAGAATTTATATTGTCAAACAGATAACCGACAGACTAGCAATCATTCATATTTTTGAAGCTACAGTACTATATACACAATCAAAGAATTTAAATTTTTGAACATCAATATATATCACAGTATTTATTGGAATTATTTCACTTGTGGTTCATAAAAACTCAAAAATTCAACAGGAAGTACCTACTTCACCGTAGCCATAAAAAACACAGTATATTAATTGAGGACATACGGCTACTTGTAATTTTTCAAAATCTAACCGTTCAACATGTAACAATAACAAAAACAATTTCAAATCGAATTGAAAAATGATATAATAAGTTTTTTTAGAATGAAACTAAAATTATATGAAGAGACATCCTGTAACAACAGCGCAGTAAATGAAATTGTAAGCGGTAAATATGCTGAACAGTTGTTACAATACATTCACCAAGAAAAAGGATCAAATCATCAAGTTCTATTCTGTAATTCAATATTCCATTTAAAGTGGTATTTTAAATTGAATTTTATTATTTTACAAAGGGTTTTGAGCGACGAACTAGAGAGTGTGTCTTTAAGAGCACTGTGAGGTATACATCAAGGTTTTAAATTATAAATTGAAATAATCTCTATGTAAATGTCGACTGGCTTTGAATATATATTTTATTTTGAATTGGTAAAAGGGCGGCTCGTGAAATATTATTACTTCAAAAGCGTTTCAACTAAACTTTAATGTTCTTTGACTGTACTCCAATAAAATAATATTTCAAATTTACATCCAAAAGGCTAGCCTGCATTTTTGGATATTATACAGGGTGTCTCACGAGGTTTTGGCCGGTATATATCTCGAAAACTGTTTGAACTACGATATTGAAATTTGGCAGTTATAAACCGTGGGTAAAATTACACATTTAGTCTGTTTCTTATTGACTGACAGCACGCGAAAAGGTCACAGATGCTAGTTAGGTAGTAAAGCATAAGCGTCCCAGTTCATCTAAGGAATTTATTTACTATTTAATTTTATACCCGATCTTATATATAAAGGTAATATAAATGTAAATTCGGTTAGTTAAAACAACTAACTGACCTTTATACATTTGTAGAGTACATACAGTTAAAACAATAAATTATTTTCGAAATAATCTTGTAACGCAACTATTCTGACTGAATATTTCATTAATTATCTTGAGAATTTGAAGCAGGTCAATTCTTGGGAGACATATTAACAAACCATTTATCAATTCATTCTCCAGATAATTACTTCCTGATTTTCGAAATGTTGATAATAACATTTCCAAGAAACATCACAATAGGGTCCTACTAGGGATTGTCCCAATGACTACTTAGAAGTTTTGCAGGTATATACGGTAAAACTTGGTCTCGCCCAAATTTGTATAATTTGTTTTGCTTAGAGTCGCTTATGTTCCATAAGTGTTAACTGTGTTGTGGAAATGTCTTCAAGTTTTACCCCAGTAAAATGTAAGAGCGTGGTTAGCTTACAAACGAAGACTGTAGTGATAAATGTACATGATGCTGTTGTACATCAAATGCCGGCTGCTACTGTTAGAAATATAGTTTCGACATGTTCCAATATGACAGGAGTTAGTGAATCTACTACTTACAGGCTTCCAAGAGAGGGGAAAAATGGAAATATATCTCCACCTAAATATTCAACTGGAAGAAAACCATTTCACCTTGATGAACATATGCAAAATACAATAAGACGAAAACTACATGAATTATATTTTGAAAAAGAGATCCCAACCCTTGACATAATTCTAAGAATGGTGAAGGAGGACGAGAATTTGCCTGACATAGAGAAAAAAACTTTGTGGAAAATATTACACAAATTAAATTTTACTTGGGAGAAGCAGAGTCGCAAATCAGTGCTAATCGACAACGAAGAAATAATATGTTAGAGACGCCAGTATTTACGAGATATCCGAAAATACAGACAGGAGGGAAGACAAATCTATTATCTAGATGAGACATGGCTCAATGAACGACATTCAGTGAAAAAAATATGGCAGGACAAAAGTATTCAAACCAGTCGTCAAGCTTTCATAGAAGGTTCATCTACTGGACTGAAAACTCCTATCGGTAAAGGTCGCGGACTAATAATAACGCATATTGGATGCAATCAAGGGTTAGTTGAAGGTGGTTTACTGGAGTTTCAGTCAACATCAACCAAAAACTATCATGAAGAACCTCCATAGTTTTTAGAAGTCGAATATGATTTATGCTCTAAAAATATAGCCGCTTCTTTTGGTAATGTCTTTTCATGATTATACTTCATGCAAGCACTACAAGAGTGTTGCAGCAAACATTTCCTTAATAGATAGCCAGTAATATGAACTATAGCGATGCCGTCCGCACTTGAAAGATTTCTATAGTCGCATGTAAAAACTTTTAAAGAACTATTATTTGTCAATATAGGTACATCGATATTTTTATATTCTCCTAGCATATCCGGAGTTGCATTAAGCAAAACTGTATTAATATCTTTAATACAATTGGCACCTTCAACTTCATTAAAATATTTTAGAGAAAATGATTTCTTGAATGCCCTACAAAATTGAATTGGAGTTGGATTTCTCGAGTTTCCGCAACAATTTCTTACCAGACCAAAAAAGTTTTCGATAGACCAAAAAAGTTTTCGATGCAATCCTGATTAAGATTCCTTGTTAAAAGAAGTGAATAATTCCTGCATTTTAAGGTTTCCCATAAAGACAGAGCAGAGGTAATAGTAATTTTCCAGTCATTTATAAAATGCATAGTAATGTTTATACATTTTACTTTTCCGCCAACCTATCTAATATGCGAGAAAAGTATTGGTTTACCCACAAAAAAGTTGGAAATTATTTTTGAGTTATTTTTACGTTATCCATCAACAACAACACAAAAAAACGGTTTTTAGTATAAAAAATCCTGTGTGTATGTCGTCGTCGTTGTCGTCGGCCACTTTTCCTTGCAAGTCTTGTTAGCACGATACAGCCTCCGGAGTGCAATAAGTCCCCAATTTTATGATGGAATATTGTTAAGGACATTTCACAGATGAACCCTATTGATTTTCAGCTCACCAGAGCCAGTACAACGGGTGCTATGGTACTTGAAGTACGACATCTTGTCGTTATTCGAGAAATTTCAGTTTGTTAGCACAATACAGCCTCCGGAGTTCAACAAGTCACCAATTTTATGATTGAATATTATTCAGGGCATCTCACTGATCAACCGTATTGATTTTCAGCACACCAGAGCCAATGCAACCGGTGCTACAGTACTTTAAGTACGATATTTTTGTCATTTTTGGAGAAGTTTCAGTTTGTTAGCACGATACAGCCTCCTGAGTATATACAAATGATGAATTTTATGATTAGATATTATTCAAAGCGTCTTAAAGATGAACCCTATTGATATTGAGCTCACTAAAGCCAGTACAACGGGTGCTGTGGTACTTGAAGTACCAAATTTTTGTCATTTTTGGAGAATTTTCAATTTGTTAGCACGATACAGCCTCCAGAGAGTATACGATTGATCAACTTTATGAATAAGTATTATTCAAGGTGTCTCACAGATGTACCCTATTGATTTTCAGTTGACTAGAGCGAGTACAGCGGGTCCTATAAAACTAGATATACTAAATTTTTGGTTATTTTTGGAGAAATTTCGGTTTGTTAGAACGATACATCCCCCGAAGTGTATACAAGTAACAATTTTATGATAGAATATTGTTCAGGGCCACAGATGCGGAAAAGTTAGTTTTAATCTTTAAAACCGTTCATTTCCACGTATGTTACCTTTCCGTCATTCTGTTTTACCTGTACTAACTTAGTTACCTGTAAGTCATTCAACAAACATTTTATTTCTTCCAAAAAGTGCAACTGTTTTTCTGTGCCCATAAATGCGTTAAAGTTATTTAGATGGGACGAGTTTCACAAATCATTTATTGTTTGTAGAAATTTTGCAGTAAGCGTTGCTTCTGAAGGCAAAACCTTAAAATGTATATAAGTATATAGGGTAGCTGAAAGAGAGTGACTAAAGACTTGTGAAGCATATTTCACCTTCATTTTTTGAAAGCTATTAGGAAACATATGCTCGTCAGTAAGTTTAGGACAAAGTCGACTAATTTTTTTTGTCGTGATCATAAACAATGTCTAAATAACTTTTTTTTATGACCCCAGCTGACAAACGAAAGTTATAAGAAAAAAAATTGTTCCTTGTCGATTTTAAAAGATAAGGCACGTCGTAGAAGTAGAAAAGTTTAATATTATCTACAAAAAAATAAGTATGGTTGGGTATTAAATGAAGTAGTTTGTTTACCAATTATCTAAAATTAGATCCTTGATCTGACACTATAGCCATAACGTTAAAACCCACTCGGTTTAGTTTTTTAACACTTTCAAATAAGACCTCTTTTATTTCTTCCGAGGGAGCTGTTGAATTATAAAAAAAATAGGCTTTAGGTTGCTTCCAACTGCTAGCAATACCTCGCGCCATTACTAATGCAGAGTTTGCTACTTTGGAACTATCTGTATTATTTCCATCCTGAAAACCTATTATCTTGTCACGGGATATGTCGTAAAAGAATGAGACTTTAAACTAACTTCATCCAAGCAAATAATACAGTCTCATTCTTTCTCATTCATTATTTTAACCCGAAGTTCCAGCAAACGGAAAATAAAATCATTGAAACCGGGATTTATTACCCATTTTCTTGTGAAACGGTTTAAAGTACTTTTGATGGCATTCTATACATTGTAGAAATTTGCTTGTATGCCTTATGCCCAAGACAATATACGCTCAATGCAAAATGTTTATTTTATTATTAAAGGAAAATTCGCTCACTCATAAAGATAACTGGTATATTTATTTACATTTCCATACGACGGACAACCTATTGATGCATATCGCACGTAGGGGACTTACGGTGCTCTATACACAGTAGCATCCGATTTTCGAGCGAGATAGGCATAACGAGGGGAGGAGCTTCGAGTGATCCTTCTTCTCTTGTTATCGTTCGTTGGCTGCATCAAGTAGGAATCTTTGGTTTAGGTACAATTCAAATAAAGAGGTTTCCTGGTCTTACTTTCACATCAGATCAGTAAATGATAAAGAAATGGAAGAAGTTCCATTGAAGAAAAGCAAACTACAATAAATGGTGTTGATCTCAGAGTCATAAAATGGTTAGATGACAAATCTGTTCAGTTGGCGTCTACATTTTCTTCTGCTTATCCCACAAATGAAGTAAAAATATTTGATAGGCCAAGAAAAACTTATATTTCTGTCACCTGTCCGAATATTGTATCTACATACAATACATTTATGGAAGTAGTATATTTAGTAGATGGTCTACTGGCCTACTATTGAATCCACATTCGATCCAAAAAATATTATTTGCGATTATTTTTTCATTATCTGGACATGTCTGTTGACTACTTCATAAACGGGATGGTAACGCACATAATTATACCAAAAAGTAAATAATGGATCTTCTTACTTTCAAGACATCAGTGGCCGAAATTTTATGCAATCGAAATAATATTCCCCTGAAACGCGGCAGACCTTCTAGTAGCTACATTGAAAAAATGTATTTAGCAAAAAAAATGAAGGGCCAACGAAATCAATTCCTGAATCGGAAATCAGAAGAGACGGCATTGGCCACTTTGCAGATGTAAAAGATGATCGTCAGATGTGTAAGAAATCGGGATGTTCTGCACTTACATCAGTTCAGTGCATAAAGTGTCAAAAATGTTTATGCTTAAATAAAATTAGATACTGTTTCATGGACATGCAT
This sequence comes from Galeruca laticollis, assembly GCA_963921935.1. Taxonomy (NCBI): domain Eukaryota; kingdom Metazoa; phylum Arthropoda; class Insecta; order Coleoptera; family Chrysomelidae; genus Galeruca; species Galeruca laticollis. The sequence continues at coordinate 85,659,437 of OY998178.1, read as the reverse complement.
CGATAAAAATATAAGTTGTTTGTTTGAAATAATTCATTTTCAATTAGTGTACTATAAAATCTGTCCGTAATATACATAAATGAGACATACATCTAATGTAAAATAACTGGGGCTGTGATCGCCCTTAGACCTTCCGATAGCTAGTTGAGAGAAAATGGATTGTATCACGCGAATGAATAATCTTTATGAGATTAGTAACTAAGCCCTTTTCTTACCTTGCGTGCCTGATCTGCGCTCTTCTAGGTGGATGCAGAAGTCTAGCGCCCCCTTCTTTCAGGTAAATTGGAGACACCGCATTCACAACACAAAGTCTCGTTATAACCTCTCGATTCGACTTCAGCTTAACAATTCAATTTATAGTTCCTGCTTCTCGGCGACTTCAGCAGACAAGGACCGAAAAGTTACGAAGAAGCAAATTATTTTTAAAGACAATTGATAAAAAAAGAAATAAAAGAAAAATAATAGAAAGATAATTATATACACAACACAAAGTAGTGGGGACGCGAGTTTCTTTAAAATTGTGAATAAAAATCTTTTTTTAACCAATTGTCTTCTTTTAAGCACAACTTACACATAATAATTACATATATCTTTTCTCTAACCTTTATGGTGCTGTGGTATAAAAGAGGTTAAAAATCTGAAAAAAAATGTAGTTCATTATACCCACAAAGAAAAGTTTTGAGATGTAATGCTATTTAAATTTTTGAATTTAATTTTTTCGTCCCACCCTAATATGCAGATGGTATTCTTACTTTGTGAAAGAACTCCACTTGCTCTCAAATATATAGAAACGTGATGTGAGGAACACTCACTGTCTATCAATGCCAAGAAAACTGAGATGGTCCTGTTTACCAGGGAAAGGAAAATCTCAGGCTTAAGCCCTCCTAAAATTTTCGATTGCAAACTAAACTTTTCCGAAATATCTTGGTATTACCCTCGACAAAACTTAACGTGAGACTCTCACCTAGATAGCAGAGTGAATAGAGCATGTGTTGTCTATGAACTGTGCCGAAGGATGGTGGGACGCACTTGGGGCCTTTCGCCAAGAGTGGTCCACTGGATCAACACCGCTAACAAACTGAGCCATTGCCTGGATACCTTAAGTACTACAGGCGATGGCGATAAATAAACTATACCATATACAACGTATAGCTTGCATTAACATAACAGGGGCCATAAGAACAACATCAACCGCTGCTATGGGGGTGATCATTAGCATACCCCTCTTGATATTTACATCAGAGGTTGCGATATTGTCAATGTTACGACAACAGCAATTGCAGAAATAGTCTAACGACACTCCCATACCCAATTGGTAAAACGATGGGAAGAAATGCAAGGGTGCAAGCTTGCCAAGGAATCCCATGGGAACCTTAACCAGTCAACGCCAAAGAAATTGTTGGCAATGTCCACGTCGAATCTACGGTGGGATTCCTGAGTCGCCACTGCCAACTACGGAAATACATCCATACTATGAGGCGAATAGACAACACACAAACATGCAGAAAGTGTGAACGAAAAGACGAAATTGTGGACCACGTCATATGTGTATGCCCAAAGTTATCGTCTATAAGAAAATACGCGTTCGGCTAGTCTTGGTTTACACCTGCCACATAAGGGAGATGACCCCAGGCGAATTGTCCATCTTCATAGAATTGGCAGGATGGACGATGATCTAGACGGCACTACTCCTGGGAGGATGCACAATGGGCCAGCTGTGGTCTAAGTGCTATAGTTCCAACTGATATTTCCAAGTCTGCAGATACAGAACATCAATGGAAAAAATTCGAGTTAAAATAGAAAAAGATTGCACAACGAATAAAAAATTATTTTACTGAACGCTAAAGTCATTACGAACAGAAAAAAGCAAAATACGCAATACATAAAAACAAAAATGGGAAAATATTAACAGAAAAAAACAGAAATTAAGGGGAGATGGAGAGAATACATACCAGGAGCTTCTCAAGGGCCCGCAAGAACTAGAAGAACACATAGAGGACAATGACGGATTTGAAGACAACAGTAGATAAATAAAATTACAGCAGGAATTAGAAAAGCATGGGTTAGAAAGGAAGAGATACATTGTTTCAAGTTTATAACGGATTTTGGAGAAAGCACTAATAGTAGCCGTCTTCAAAGAAGAAGACCACAAAGACCGCAATAACTACCGATATATTACATTACTAAGTACAGCCATGAAAATACTGGAAAATAGTCAGAGAGAAGATCGATAAAACATCGGAAGAAACACAGATTGGATTCAGAAATGACAGAAATGCACAGGGCCGTCTCTTACCAATAAAACAGATAACTGAAAAAGCACTTAAAGAAAAAAGGGAATTTTAATGACTTTTTGAACCTAGAGAAATCTTTTGATGCAGTTCCAAGACATAAATTATGCAAAATACTTACGGACAAAGGAATAAATGGTGAAATTAACGTAGAAAATTTATAAGAACAATGAAAACGCAATTATAAAAAACAACATGATATCACAAATATTCACTACAAGTACAGGGATAAGACAAGGAGGCAGCTTAAACCCGTTACTGTGTATATTCATGGATAAAATGTCACTAAGAAACAATTATTGTATGAGACACTTACAATTAAAAAAAGTAAATATAACTGAAGGAACATTTGCAGATGATTTATTACTGGCTGGAAGTGAAATATACTTGCAAATGAACACAAATGTATGTAATTGAATGAAATACATATCTTAAGAACAATATGAGTCACTAGGAGAGAGAGAGAGAAAGAGAGAGTGAGTGAAGAATATAAATATAAAAAAATAACTAGAGGTGCAATCCTCACTGGAATTTATAGAGAGGTGACAGCTAGATTGGTGGGGACATCTACAAGGAACGAACGAAAAAAGATCAGCAAAAAGAGTTTGGTTTAAATACCACTAACAATGAAGAGATTACGTCAGTTAGAAACTTGTAAAAATAAACTCTGTTTTAAAAAAATATTTTAATTTTAAAATAATTTAGCTACTGCGAACAAAGACTGGACAAAAGTGTCATATTACTACAGCTGTCATGATAAGTTAGCGCTGTTACTGGTCTGGTCTCTAGTTCTATTAGAACTGTGAGTTTTTGTCAGTCATTTTATGATTTACTTTGAACAAACTAGTTTCGAAGAACGTGAACAGCTAAGAAATGGAAGCAAAAACACATTGTTTGTCGTATAATGCCTCAATGTGAAAATTCATTACCGAACTCAAATCGTTCCTTGGAAGTTTTCATGGACTTCGTAACAACTTCAACTTAAGGAACAATGATAGTTAGAGAACTTTATTTCAAACAAATTTCAACTCCATTTATAGCGGGTGCTTCGAGAAGGTCGTCAAATTTACAAGTTAATTTTTATTTTCATAAAGTTGCAGTTGAATTCCGAATTTTATTCAAAGCGATTTCTTGTCGATCTGTTTTATCAATGGAACAATCGGTTGTTTTTGAGAGCAACGATACGTGACTAAAATTTATTAATTTGAAATCAATAATCTGCATCTCCATAGAAAAAGTAGAATGGATCCTTCAATAAGTTAACTAGCTGATATTTCTACAATGGAAATGAGATGAGTATTGTTAAAGCCCCAACCTCACTTATAACGATTGAGTTATTTAAATTCGATTAAAACTACGAGAGTTGTTTGAAACATTTCTGGCCTAAAAAAAACAAGGCATTTTATTTAGTTTTACTTTTCAGTAAGTATCACTTGGTGTATTGTTGCGTGCTTTTCTGTAAAGCCAAAATAATGTGAGGATGGTTCCAATTTTAACCTAGTCAACACCACTTGAGTTTTTGAGTGTTTGAAATCCACTTTCTTAGTTGAAAATGAGCTGAATTGAGATCATTGGCTCTAGTCAAAAAATCGTCAACATAAAAATCATTAAGAATTGTATGTGATGCTTCTGGAAATTTCCTTGAATTCTCCCGGAAAATTGGTGTAAACATCTAATGGCTAAGAAAGGAGCTGAAGTTGTACTATCTGTGACGATAGAATATATAAAGAATTATTAGGATTGTCTCATCATATAATTCTTTGGAGTGGATGACGGTCAGGATGCACTAATATTTAACGATACATTTTACTCACATCAATGGAAACTACATACTTATATTATATAAATATATTTTTCTAGACCAAATTCCAAATTCAATGAGCTATCACACATATTTTTAGGAGCTTCATCTATATTTTACACGAATTTCAACTTGTCGGCTAGACTAACAGAGTTTATTCCAATTTTGACAAGTCGATACTTAAACGCTCCGCACGCAAACAAATTTAATTCGCAATATAAATAAAACCGTTCTTTAATGTTTGCTTAGCGTATTTTAAAGGATACAGCAGCTCTCTGATATATAACTTACACATGTTTATTAACAAATATACAGAATTAATGTATAACAACAACAAATATTGAAATTTGATAAAACGAATATAAATTATACCAAAGTTTTGTTATTAGTTTGAGTAGAACAAGTTTATATATCGAAGCATATGAGAAAATGTACCGAATGAAGTAACTCTTTAGTTCATTATTCTAATACAGGAGGTAGCTTTAAATTGGACCTATACGTATCGAGGGTTCAGAAGCCAATCATTGTAAGGCAATAAACAATGGAAATGAGATAATCGAATCATTAAAAAACGGTTTAAAAAATTAAGTTTCATTTAAAAATAGTTATTTGTAAAACAAGTGTCACAATGACTTGTTTTGTAGTACGAGTGAAGTTTGCACAACGAACCGCGAGGCGGTGAGTTGCGTAAAATAACGATTACTACAGAAAGTCATTGTGGCACAAGTTTTACACAATATTTTTAATAATTCGCATTTATTTAATCATTTAAATAAAATAGAGTTTCATATAATCCCTGTTTTTAAGCTAGGAGGTGTGGTTTGAATTTAAGTTGGCAATTCTGTAGATTCCTAATTGGTCAGATCACAGATGGTTTTATTAAGCACTTCTGACTTTTGACATATTATAACCGAATAATTGTGTAAATTGTAAACATACTTTCATTCAAGCAAAAAGAGGATGATTATTTGTTTAAAAAAGAGCTTCTTCGTATATGCTCTTGCGATCTATTTATATTATATCATGAACAGAATTATTTCTGTAATACATCTTCACATAGATATCTGCTAATTTATCCCAAAAATCGAACGGTTTGTATACCTATATATTGATCCTATACAATACAAAAATAAACAATTGACAAATCATTGATAAATAAACGTTAGCGTACTTTATTCGTTATTATTTTTAATATATAAATCATTCTAATTTACCTTTAGTATAATAATTTGCGAGCTAGAACAACGCTAGACCATTTTATTTATAATCTGTGTCAAGGTTAAAGTCAAATGTCAAATAAAAATATAACTAAATAAAATAACCGACTGTATTCTAAAAATTACTATTACAGTGTTCAAAGAGCTTCATTATGATACTGTAAACAATGTTATAATGAAGTCTCTTTTATATGCGAATTATAAAAAGTTTATCATGCATTTATTGATGGAAATAATGAAAATAACATTTTAAACATGAAAATAAAAACTGAGTTTGCAACACCGGTAGAAAATGTAGTTATGCTGTTTTCTCCACGGCATATTTTTAAAATCCTAGTCAATATATTCATCATTTTCGGCTTCCATTTTCTTCTTCAAGAATAAGTTCATCAGCCTGGGAGGCTAAAGCTCGAATCCTACCATTTAGGGAAGGCAAACTACTGAAATATGGATGGAAGTTAGAGGAATATATGGTAGATCAAACAAGTGCTTATTCTTGACCGCTTTCACGGGCATTCGCTATACAGTGGATCCTGGACAATATGAAATAAATTAGGTATTCCTTTTATTGTTGTTTTTTTTTATAATTATTTCATAAAATGAAAAGGCGTCCTGCAAAGTTTCTTTGTAAAATAAAGCATTAGGTCCATTTTTTAAGTGTCCTAACCAGTTCATATTCAACCAATTAACTTGAACACCGTCAGTATTGGTTTTTCTGTTGCAAACAATCAGCAAGTAAATCAAACCAATATCTAAGGCCATAGAAGGATTATTTCGCTGGATCTTTTGATTAAATTACACCAAAGTCGGCGTCTCTTAGCAAGTAACTATGATCAAACACCATAAATTTGTATTCAATAGAACAAGTGGCCATATCCGCATGTTGAACCAGTTTCTAATAAACTCAATTTTATGTTACTGTTTCGACCTCTGCAACAATCTGAATACTTGATTATGTGGTTATGACTGGGAGCATGAACTTTGAGATGCTTCACAAGACACGCTCCAATTTCTTGTGATCCGGAGAAACTTTTGTCTCATCCCATATGTACGTGTAAACTTTATTGTCATTAAAATATACATAAACATACATGTTTTGTTTGTAGAAAGCGATAGAAATGCTTGATTTTGGAAAAGCTAGAGATAAACGTTCATAGTATCGTAGCAAAATAAACTACTAGTTTTTTTAAAAATGATTTGGGAAATCATGAAACGTTCATTGTTATTTGGAATGCATTTTATGATCTTTTACTCACCCACCGTATAAATGTCAATCATTTTGGGCTAAGATCCCACAAGAAAGACTTTCTTTTGCTAAGCAGCACCAATTATGCGTCAACTGTTTAGTATCTCCTCATTCTATTAAAATATATTCCTCCACACATAGATGTAAAATTTGTCGATTTCCTTATCATCAGTGTTACGTTTTCCAAAAAAGTCTTCTAATTCTAATCACATTAATTATTCGATTTCCACTTCTGACAATCTCACGAATACTTCTAGTGAAAATTCTAGCTCGTCAATTATAAATGGTCATTTTATTACAAATATTTTAACTTTACCACAATATATTGTTTTATGATCCACCTGTGAAGTGCAGATTAAGGACATGCGAGGTCATTTTAAAATAATCCGTGTTTTTTTTGACACAGGTTCAATGGTTAACTTCATATCAGAAAATTGTATTAGAAGACTTGGACTTTCTTGCAAATACTGCTCTATTCCAATTGAATGCCTTAATGGAGCTACTACCTTTACAAATCGAGGGACAGCACATTGTATCAGTAAACCATGTGGCGAAGAAAATCCAGTATTTTCTTTCGAAGAATTGACATATATTCCAAACTGTAACTTGTAACCATAAATCGTTCACTCGAACAAAATCCCAGCATGAGACTTCTCAAGGGTGGTTCGACTCCAAGTTAATGACACACTTTGTATAACAGAGTATGATCAGACTATGAGAGTTCAGGGCGCCACTACCTTTTCAAACGTTACCAAAGAACAAGAACAAAACTACGGTGATAAAGGTAGAAACACCGTGTAAAAGAATCTACTCTAAATTAAAATGTTATAAAAAATTAATATTAAAAATGTTAAAAATTAAATGTGCTCAAACTTAATCAACCCGGGCACGATACCCTGTGGCTCTCACAGCCGGGTGGATTAGAAATAAAAAAGAATGTATAAAAAATTTGATTTAATTCTGCCATAGGGCAGGACGGAAAAATACAGGATGCACTCAACTGACGGTACTCTGGTGGTTTAGATGTTCTGAAGGAATAGAATCTGTGTTTTCTATGGTGAAAGATGTCTCAGATAAATGGAAGTTGTCTTCAACGGTACAGGTGTCTCAGATAAATGGAAGCTGTCCTCAACGGTAAAGGTGTCTTAGATAAATGGAAGCTGTCTTCAACGATAAAGTTACGTAGTTCTCACGTAGCTCTCACTTAGCTGCTGTGCTTACCTAAGAGTACACAAGAATCAGGGATTTGTAGGAACTTGATTGTAATGGGGCACATTGTGTTGGTTAAGCTTTTCAGGTTTAAGAGGAAGGCAGTTATTTGCATTTAAAAAAATGAAATTCACTGAAAGCTTCCCAACATATATGTCTCCCATATTGAAACAATAAAAAACAATTTAACTAAATTAGTAGTATACTAATGTTCTGAAAAACTTACGAGAGCCAAAAAGTTGTTATCTGAATAAATAACTTGCTTAAAAAAAATATCTGAAACCTGCAGTGGCTGTCTCTTTCATACGAATGAATAATCTATAGGTTTAAAATGTATTTAAAACGTTATTCATAGTTGAAAAAAAGATATTTTGCAACATAAAAAGCTCTCAAATGTTTGCACAAAATTAAACAATGATTTGTATTTAGTTTAAAATTAATATGTAGGTATAAAAGAAGGATTCCGTGACCACGTGCAACTGTAATTTATCTCTGAATATGTGAAAGAACAGAAATGAAAGAAATGCAATAAAAATTATCTCAGCGATTATATTGAATGAAGCTTAGAGATTATAAAATACAACTTTAAACTTACCACAGCAAATTAAGAAAAAATTTCAGTAGAACAAGAGAAAAAGCTTTCTCTTCAACATCGGTATCGGAAAAGGATCATTTTTAGCTTGTAGCAAACAGGGGGAAAATAATGTCAATTGTCTCAACGTTCAGTTTTAATCATGTGGTTGGAGTGGCTAATGAGATGTCAAGCGGGAATTACACGGAATTTGTTATATGAAATCGAAACAGGTCGATAGACATGTTACAAACTTGGTGGATGGTAAATTTCATACTCCCGAAACCTTGGATATGATTCTTGGAGCTGAATTAGTACCTTTAATGTTAAAATCAGGTCGTATATTTGAAAATCCTGATGAACCGATCGCTTTAGAAACTGTTTTTGGTTATATTCATGAAGGACGAACAAACTGCTAATATTCCTCAAAAAATATTCTTAAAGTTGTGATGCATCTTTGGATATCAATCTTTGTATACAATTGTAAAGGTTTTGGGAGGTCTAACAGGTTATCAAAAGCTACTCATGCATCCCCAAAAGAAAGTAAATGCGAAGAAATGTGACTTTCACTTTTCGAGAAGCTTCTGGACGATTTTCGGCATCTTTGCCATTTTGTCAATATTTCCCCAGTTTTATTGATACTTATACAAAAGCTCATCGGAGATGTTCAATGCTAGAAAATACATTGTAAAAATCGTCTAAATTACACATCAAATACTGTGAGTTCATGCAAGATTATCTTAACAGTGGAATCCGGTACCATTGAATGATTATACATCTTCATCTGCTCATTACATACCCCATCACGCCATCTTTAAAGAACAACTTTCAGGTTCTCAAATAATTCCCAAAATTTAAGTTTTTTCTGATGCGTGTTTGCGTGATGTTCCACTTAATGACACTCTTAGTTGGCCCAAAATTTCAACGTGGTATTTCTACGATACTTTCAAGATTTAAATTTTTTTCTAATGTTTTTGTTTGCGATATGAAGCAAATATACAGACAAATTAACGTACAATCTCAGTTTTGGAAATATCAAAGAATTCTTTGGCGCTTTAAGCCCACTGAGCCCCTTCAGGATTTTTTTTGCGAACTGTAGTCGAGTTCTCCGTTTATAGCTCTACAAACTTTGAAAGAATTGGCCGCACAAGAGCAATATTTTTTTCCTCGTGTATCTAAAATGATTCAGCATCAATTCAACATAGATGATGGCTTGCTTGGAAGCAATGATCTAAAATCAGCCATTTCACTTCAATCGGAAATATTTCAACTCTTGCAACGAGGATATTTTGAATTGAGCAAATGGGCAAATAGGCATCCTGATCTTTTAGATCAAGTAAGTATTTCTCATCGCCTAGAATCGTGCAACATTGATAAACATGAACCATCAGTTATTAAAGTCTTAGTGCTCAAATGGGATCCTAATACAGACTGTTTATGTTATAACTATATTCCCTTTGAACGGCCTGGTACAAAACGGAGTATCCTATCTGAAATAAGTCGAGTTTTTGACCTCCTTGGATTTATTTCACCATGTCTTCTACTTGCAAGACTTATTTTGCAACAATTGTGGGTATCCAAGGTATGATGATCCTCTTTCAGTGGATATCCTGGATTTCTGGTCAAGGTAGGAATGCCGAATTTAACTAACATTAAAGTTCCTCGCCTTGTAGGTTCCAATTCTATTTCCCGGATTGAGCTACATGGGTTTTGTGACGCCTCACAAAATGGCTATACTACTGTTGTCTAATTTCACATTCTCGAATCTTCTGGAATTGTGAGAACGTTTAATTTGTGCAAAATGTCGAGTATCCCCACTAATAACCCAATCTATAACAAGACTTGAGCTTATGGGTTCCGTTTTATTGGACGATCTAATGCACTTTATTGAAGAAAGCTATGGTCAGTTAGTTGTTGTTGATGCTATTTATGCTTTGACAGATTCTATGGTAACTCTTGCTTGTTTATCTTCATCTCCACATAGATGGAAAATATTTGTAGCTAATAGAGTCAGTCATGTTATTATTATTATTATTATACAAATAAATGAGGGCAGAGGACCTTGCTCCTATTAAGCCCAAGAAAAATACATTTCAAAAGAAATACCTACTAGTAGTGAACAAACAAATGAGAGGAAGAAGAAATTACCATTAGGCTCTAAAAGTTATTGAATAAGTAACACTGATCTAGTCTATTTTTGAATATGTCGACACTTGTTGCTGAGACAATTTCACTGTCCAAATCATTCCAAATTTTGAAAATTCTGTTTGGTAAAAAGTTTTGTCTCGATCTAACCGCAAAATTCTCCTTTTTCAACTTGAACTGGTGTCCGTATTTTGGGTGAAAACTGTATTTAGATCACCAAAATTATATTTAAGAATTCTAAAGGCTACAATAAGATCGCCTCGTATCTCACGCAGCTCAAACGTGGTAAGATTTGCCATGGATAATATTTCTTCATATGAAGGTCTTACAGGTCAAAAAGCAACTCTGGTAGCCTTCCGCTGTACACTTTCCAGCAACGTTCTATCACGAGTCAAGTCCGGGTACCAGACTGGGCCGGCGTATTCAGGGATAGGTCTGACATAAGTAGCATACAATTTACAGAAGCTCTGAAAGGATACTTTTGAGAAGCATTTCCTAATACGATAAAGTCTGGTATTTTCACGTTTGGATACTGAGAGCACATGATCGGACCACGATAGTTCACTATACACGATAACACCCAGGTCATTATGAGAGGTTACTGTGATTAGAATTTGACCGTCAATAAAATAATCAAAATGTGGGTTGTTTTTACCGACGTGAAGCACTACACATTTTTCAGTGTTCAATGGAAGTAACCATTCCGAAGAACACTGATGTATTGACATTATGTCGTTATGAATAGATAGATGACTTGTGATGGGATTGTCATATATTTTTGAGTCGTCAGCATATTGCGATATTTTGCTGGAAATGTGAAACGGTAAATCGCTAGTGTACACTGTAAACAAAAGTGGGCCCAAAACTGAGCCCTGCGGAACTCCACTTATAACTGGTCTTTTACGAGAAAAGGAGTCACTAACTCGAACCTTGTAGAAACGATCCGTCAAAAAGGTTTCAATCCATAGTTTTAAGTTTCCTCTAATACCGAAATATTCTAGCTTGTACAGGAGTCTTCGCTTGGGAAACCGGTCGAAAGCCTTGGAAAAATCTAAATACACTATATCAATAGGTTCTCTATTATTCAAGAATTATGTCCAGTCATTCACACAATGAAGTAAGTTGGTAAGTGTTGACCGCCCTGGAATAAATCCGTGTTGTTATTTTGGAATAATATGTTGTTCGAGGAGGAAATCCATCATAGTCTCGGAGATAATAGATTCCATTAGTTTACTGACGACGGGCAATAAACTTATTGGGCGATAATTGTGGCTATCCAGCTTATTGCCCTTCTTAAAAATGGGGGTGACAGAAGCTAGTTTCCAACTAGAAGGCAGAGAGCTGTTTGTGAAGGACGATTGCATTATTAAGCATAGCGGAGTAGCGAGAGCGTCGGAACATCTTTTAAGAAAGTAGGGTGTCAGACCATCTAAGCCAGGTGAGGCGTTAGTACGCAGGTTTAGCAAATGCTGTTTGATTTTATCACTTGTGAACAGAATATTGTCAAGAGTGGCAAAAAGACGGGGGGATATGATGTCAGGCATATTGTCATTAGGAAGTTCGTTTGTAAACACTTTTGAGAATGTCTGTGAGAGTATTTCGGACGTCTCTTTATTTGACGAGCAAAGGCTACCGTCATCTTTTAGAAGCAGAGGAATAGTGACTTTAGATGATAGTGAGGAACGTATGTATTTAAAGACTTTTTTTGAGTTTCCGCTGGCTATAATTCATTCTTCAAAAATGTGCCTGAGATTATCAAGTAGTACTTTGACCCGATTAGAAAAATTGCGATGGTTACTGAAATCTACAGTAAGCCTTGTTTGTTTACATTTTCGCCAGAGGTGTCGCTTGTGTTCAAGATCTCATTCCACCCTCTCTTTCATATTTTCCATATTCGCAGAATCCAGCTGACTGTGCTAGTCGGGTTCAAACTCCAGAACAACTTTTATAAACTCCTACTTGGTGGTCAAGTCCTGAATTTTTAGCTCAGCCTAGTAATACATGGCCCACGCAACCTAATAACATGTTACATTTTTCTGAAATTTCTCTGGAAGAACAAAGGGTTATAATATATGCTTGCACTTCATATGACAATTTCATTTTTACTCTATTAAATAGATTTTCCTGTTTAACCACGATTAAGCGAATTGTAACGTATTCTCTCTTTTTTATTCATAGCTTATGGTTACAATATCAGTCTCGAAGAAGCTTGTACGTAGATAATGCTTTTAAAATTATTATAAAATTTGTACGTCATATATTTTCCAACATTTTTCTCAAAAATAAACATAATCAGTTATTACCCAATCCTTTTAGGAAACTCCTTTGGGTATCTTAAAGTTGGTGGTAGAATCTGAAATTTGGAGTTTTCGATGTTGAAAATCCTATTTTGTTACCAAAATCACACCGACTAACCCACTTGATAATTGAAGCAGTCCATCAGGAACACTTTCATCCAGGTTTGAAAACATTACAATATTTATTATGTTTCTGTTGCAAACCAAGGTTGTATAACTGAATGATTTACCCTCTAGACGAATTTCTCAAGTCAAGGTCAAGTTTGTATTGATTCTGCTGGTCCATTTTTACTTTCAATGAGTTAACATAGAGGTGAAAAATCCTACTAAGGTTATGTTTATGTTTTGTTTGCACATCCACAAAGGCTACTTGAGATTTAAGTTCTGAAAATTTCTTGACCACCCTTAGACGCATTATCGCCCGACGCGGAAAATGTCTCACCATTACAAGCGATCAAGGCACAAATTCTTAAGGTGCCTATAATGAACTCCTTGGCATGGCTAAAAGGATCGCGCATAAATTGAAAACTTCTTGGAATTTCAACCTCCCAGGTAGTTCACATTTTAATGGCCTCGCCGAGGCAAAAATAAAATCAAAATTAAAATCATTTTTATAGAGTCTTATGTAGTCAGGTACTATACTATGAAGAATTCTACACCATGTTGTCCCAGATCGAAGCACTATTGAATTCATGCCCGTTGTATGAGATTAGTAGTGATCCAAATGATTTACAACCTCTTACACCGGGACTCTTTCTAATTCTTGAACCCCTCACTATTCCTATTCCCGAGGTGGATCTAACACATTTATTTTTAAATAGATTGAATCGATGGCAATTGCTGCAACGTATGCGAAGTGACTTTTGGAAGCGGCGGGCGCAAGAATATATTCATTCTCTCCAAGAGCTTCAGTTTTGATTAAAGATGATCAAACGCCTCCGCTGAATTGGGAGCTTACTAGAGTTATAGATGTGCACCCTGTTTGGGACAATGTGGTTCGTGTAGTTTCATTGAAAAGCAAGCACGGCGTTATGCATTTCCCTGTGGTGAAAATGTGTCCTTTTCGCTCAATTAATTTCTTATTACTTTAATTAGCTACTAGTATTTAAATATATTTGTAAATTCAATCGCAGGAATATTAATTTTTTTTCACGTTTCATTTTTTTATCTTTGTATTCCACTTGGTTGAAAAACATTCGTTTTGGGAGGGTGGGAATGTTAAGGAATCTCTTGAATTTTTAAATTTCGCTGCGTAACATATATAATTGGCGCATGTTTGAGGAAAGCGTCGACATGACCAGACAATCAGCAGCTCATAAAACTTTGCACGGTAAGCAGTAGTTTCGATACAAATCCAGTAAAAATCGTTCATACAAAAATCAGCCGAAAAAGTCTGCTATAAAACCATCCGGGGTGCCTGGATAACGGACAGCAATATAGCTTCACCAGGTAGGAAATTATTGATTCTCTTTTTTTCTTTATACGTTGCGTTAATGATGTGTAACATTATATGAAACCGATAGAAACACAGTCCATTAATATTTTTTCATATTTCCTGCATTAACAAGAAACTCCTAAAAATAATGTTTCCATTGAAAGCATATCATAATTACTAAAATATTCAACTACTACTTTGGTTGATAAATCATACAAAATCAATATCGACCTATTACCATTATTAACAGGCAATTAAAGGGAGTTAGTGTGATGTTACAATGTAGTTTTGAGGCGGGTAATAGGGGTTACCTACACATTAATAGCATAAACACAAGTTTGACATATTTATAGTGACAAGGTATTATTTTCTCTCTGAACAGAGTAGAAGCTGTTGTGTTACATGTAAATCCACAAAATGTCAGCGAGCTATTCTTGTGTGATTAGTTGGATAAATGGAAGTTTGTTTTGTAATACCTAGGATCTAGCTTCTGTCGACAATCGGAATTAACATTGCTCTATAATGAACATATTCCACTTAAACTGTGAGTTATATCTTTCAATTAATTCAACGATTAATTTGCTCGACGGTCTCATTTTATACTGTCATCACGTTACGAAACAATGGTAATTTGTTGCCAATTTCACACCAAGCGGCTGGATTTTTTATGTCGTCAAATGCTTTTTTCATGGATTTTACTTTATTTAAATATATTTTATATGTGTTGCTAGTAATTATACAGGTTGTCCCGAGATTTCGTACAAAAAACTTATTTCATATACAATTTTTCCTACGATCACATTGGAAAGTAACACATATCGCACTCTCTACTCCCATGGAGTGACCTTTATTCTCACGCGTGCAGAAAGTACTTTCTGCACTAGTGCGGAAAGTAACTTTTTACGCTGTCACTTTAGAAAATCATTATTTAACTCGGAAAGTGCGTCGTTGCCGGTGTAATGTAATCGAGTCAAAATTATCCCTATCTGTCACCAGTGCAATATGATCGGTTCAAGTATTATCTTTCTGGTTTCCTTTCTCTCTGATGGTAGTGACCGGAAGGGCCCTACTGTACTATCCTATCCTAGAAATCGTTGCAGCGTGCTGTCACCAGTGCCTAACGGCACAAAATTTAGAACCAGGAATCTCCCTGCGGGATAACCTCGAGGGAGGGGTTGTTCCTGGCACGAGCGATCAAGGTCTCCGTGGGGCTTCTTGGGCTTATACAATGTGCCAAGCCCGAGTTCGCAATGCAGGTCGAGTCAGCCCGTCCTATTTGCTGGTACGAGGGTAAGGGCTGAGGTTAAAGGAAATAAACTGGAAGGTTAAGTATGTACAAATATAGAGTAAATTGGGGGAATATGCCGCGCTGGGTAATACGCCGCAGTTTGATATTTCCGTTCCAAGTCAACATTTGGCAACAATGGTCGTTCATCCATATTTGTGTCAGACAGAAAACAAGCGTGAATCATTCGCAAATCGAAACCATTAGTTTTTTAGTGAGTGACGTCGATATAAAGGTAAGCACCGTGTAAAATAGTTTCTAATGTTAAGTTATATACAGTGGTGAAGGAAGTCTTAAGCAGATTTCGTCAATTTTAATAGAAGTGTGTCAAAGAATGATTCATAACCTTACTCTTTTTTGGCGGAACACTCTGTTAAACGTATGATAAATATGTGTTTTGATTTTATTTGTCATAAGATGCAATATGGGGTATTATGCGTCACATTTTTTCAACTGCGGCGTATTACCCCGAGCGTATTACTCTTACCCTTACCTGCTTTTTTTTGGTTTCAGATGCCTCGTACTTTTGTTCGGAAAAACGTTAGAGCTTTATGGTCAGAAGAAGATCTTGGCAATGCCATTGAAGATCTTAGACATGGTAGAGGATCTGTTCGCCAAATTAGCTGTACTTATAACGTTCCTGCCCGTACTTTGATGAGAAGAATGCGGTCTGGAAACCTCCGCAAAGAAAAATTGGGCCGCAAAAGTTGTCTAACTTCAGATCATGAAGCAAGTTTGGTAAAATACATCCAAACTATGGAAAAGCATGGATTTGCACTTACATCAGTTGATGTGAAAAAGATTGCATTTTCTTTTGCGGTTCAAAATAATATTTCAAATACCTTTAATGTCGAGAAAAAGCAAGCTGGGTATGACTGGTTTGTATCGTTTATGAAAAGACATCCTGAATTGTCAATTCGCCAAGCTCAAGGAATGTCTATAGCGCGAGCGCAAGGCATGTCTAAGAATGAATGCGAACGATATTTTGATCTGTTGCAGAAAACATTAACAGATAATGACTTAATGAACACCCCGAGAAAAATATTTAATATCGATGAATCAGGGCTACAACTTAACAATAACCCAGGAAAAGTTATTGCCACTAAAGGCACCAAAACCGTAAACTGCGTTACAAGTGGTGAGAAAGGTGAGACGGTGTCAGTTATAGCCTGTGTTAATGCAGAAGGTCATTTTCTTCCTCCCGTTTGTATCTTTAAAGGCAAGAAGAAAAAACAAGAGTTCGAAGATGGTTTGCCTCCTGGGGGTAAAGTTATAATGAATGAAAAATCGGCATATGTAACAACAGATATTTTTAAAATATGGCTTCGAGAGCACTTTATTGCCAGAAAAGAGCCAGGTAAAGTATTGCTCATTTTAGATGGCCATTCGTCGCACTGTTCGGATGTAGAATTATTAGATTTAGCCGCAAGCAACGATGTCATCATGTTGTGTCTACCAAGCCATACGACACACTGGCTTCAGCCACTAGACAGATCGTTTTTCAAACCTTTAAAAACCTATTGGTCACAAGCCTGTAATAACTGGATACATAATCATCCTGGTCGGAAATTGAATAGGCTACAGTTTCCAGCACTCTTAAACAATGCATGGTGTAAAGCAGCTACGGTTCAAAACGGGGTTTCGGGTTTCAGAACCTGCGGAATCCATCCATTTAATGCAACCATAATTCCCGATCATGCTTTCATCCAGCATACTCCCGCGACAATTCCTAGGAACAATAATTTAGAACAAAATGCTGATGGTGTTATTCCTGATGATGCCGACAACAATGTTGAAGATAATCCTAATGATGAGGTCAATAATATTCATAACAACGAAGTATCATTTGAAGCGATCGTACCTATTCCAGCTATACCTGGTCCAAGTGGGTGTCAGAAGAGAAAGCAGCATGCTCAGTTACTTACATGCCCAGAAACAATTGCAGAGAAACGAAAGAAAAGAGAAATTAAAGACAAAAAGGAAGCAGCAAAGCTAAAACGTAAAAAAAATAAGATGGAAAAAGATGAGGCCGATAAAGAGAACAAAGGAAAAAAGAAGACATTCACTCAAAAGAAAAGACGTGATGCTAATCCTGATACTAGTTCATCAGAAAGCGAATTAGAAGTGCCTACAATGGAGAGCGGTGAATCAGAATTGGAATACGATGAATCAGAATATTGTGCACAATGCCGTGGATACTATTTTGATAAAAAAGGACCAAAATGTGATTGGTTGCAATGTGTGCAATGTAATCATTGGGTTCACGAGATATGTACTCCATCAAACATATATTGTGCAGATTGTGTTCCAGATCAGACATAAGATTAGACATAAGATTCAGTAATATATAATATGTAATGTTGTAAAAATAAAGTTTTTTTTTTCAGTTTCATGAAATATTTTATTTCTTACGAGAATAGCATGTTGCCATATTACCCATCGTATGATGCCATATTACCCATGGTATGGGGTAAAATGGCAATAGAGTATCACTATGCATTTTTACTTCTAATCTTTCGCTGTGTGTGAATATGGCATCGAGCGACTCTGAACACATACATATATTGTGTAAGCTCTAACGTGCAGCCATCGTGTTTCAGCTAGGCGCGTTGGTTCTTAGAATGTGGGCATTTGAATTTTATGTTGCCATATTACCCCAATTTACTCTATATTACAAAATAAAAAAAAATAGTAGTGAGTCATACAAAGTTTTCGGAATCGAATAACATATAATAACCCGGCTATCTCATGATTTTTGGATAGCCTATGCGATATAAGAATAACAAAGTATCGAACAGGACTTTTGGAATTTAATCGGAATAATTACGGTACCCTATACACTACAGTAAATCATATAATAACAGTAGAATGTTGAAGTCGCAAAAAAAAATAATTATGATATCCCGTGAGATTGGATACCCTGTACAATATAGCAACTAATTCAACTTTGGCAATAATTATGATCTCTCGGGTATGGTGGATATCCTGTACAAAAAATAAGGCAATGAAATACCGTACGAAACTTTATGAATCAGAATAAATACGATACCCTGTACACCTCTAGTAAATCATATATATATATATATATATATATATATATATATATATTGAACATAATTCAAGAACACAGAAACTAAAATAATATAACTCATATCAGCATACTACACAGAATTATATAAACCAGTATCGGTTAATGAAAATATTTCCAATATACAGAAATTTAATGCAGTATTTAAAAAACTGTATATGTCTTACATGTACAAAATATTCTGGAGCATATATACATCATCTGTTAAGTGTTAGAGAATTATTAGCACCTATTTTGATCAGGATACATAATATCTATTACCTTATAAAAGTAAAAAAATATATATAGAAGAGATAGTTCTTCACTACTTAGATGGAAGTATAATTGAAATTCTCACTCTCACAAATATATTGAAGTTTGGAACATTTGATTCAATATCTTTAATATGATACCAAAAGAATTTATTGATGAAGTAATCTATTCATAATGGAATACAATATATGAGCAATAGTAATAAGAAATTTGAGTAAAAAGGATAAAACTTACCTTTAAACACAGTAGTTCATTTAAGAAGCATATCGACAATCCATTGTAAGTAATAAATAACAAGTTATAAATCAAAATTCCTTAATTAAAAGAAACATGTAATCCATATTCTAAAAATATTCATTGAACATTATTAATAGTTACAATAAATAAACATGTAATAACTTAATTATTTAACATTTAGAGAGTTTTGGTTATATATATCAAATAATGTCAGAAATGTCAAAATAATTTTATCAATTGACTGGAATAAGGTTATAAATTGAAAAAGAAGCAGAACCATAGAAATCTATATTTATTGAGTCAAGAAAGATGTGAATTTTATGGTTTGTAATTATATATTAGGAATTATAAAATGAATCTGAAATCAAGATATTTATGATTTCGGATAGCAACGAAAAATAAAAAAGGCGGGTTGGTTGTTGATTTTTGAATAATGATGGAAGTCGGAGATTAGAAAACTTAAATGGTTGAAGAATTTAAAAAGAGAGAATTAAGTTATTGTATTAAGAAGTGAGTTATTCCATATATTAATTCGAAATAGCTAGTATAAGGATATTAAAATCATAATTTCTACGAAGATATATACAATATATAAAAAAATACATGTTATTGGAGGCTATGGTACAAATGAAAGAGTCATTTCAAATTGAATAATTAGTTGATGTGGTACGGAATCGTGATGTAAAGTACCTGAATAAGATATTAAGCATTGATTGGGAATTCGAAGCTGGAGAATAATAGAAATTACAAACACGTGGTACCTGTAACAAGAAATCTAGAAAAAAAACATCTCCATCTGGACGACATATGTATGCATGACATGGTTTTTTTTAACAGACAGAATTTCAAGAAAGGAATATTAGTGGTTGAGAGGTTAGTGTTTCTTTTTGTTTTTGTTGGTACCAACATTCGGGTTAGAGATGTACATTTATAATAAAAGTAATAAGAATTAGTATCTGAAACTATTAAACATATTAAAAGCATTAAAAAAGAAAGGTAATAACATAGACTTGAGTACTTACCATTTATATTTAACAAATATTTTATTGTTTGACATTTCAATATTATATTAGTATTTAAGATAGTTCATCACTTACTTTAAATTTATAATACATAATTCTTGATCAATATAATATAGTTGTTGTATTAAAGGTATTCTTGAAACTATTGTTTATGTTCAGATAAATATTACTTCAACTGCTGATATGAGTGACAGTTGGAATCGATTATTCTACTGATAATTTCCATCTATTTTATTTGTGAGACAAAATCGATTGCTATATTGAAAGTTTCTATACATAGGCGCACCAATAATAAAAAAAATATAATATCAGTTATTTGAATGATTCATATATATGTAAAATATTGTAGATATAGAGTTAAAATCACTTCCAGATCCCAAAGAGTAGTAAGAGTTTCTCATGCTCTCCACATAAATATATAAATACATAAAAAATTTTCTTCACTTCATTACTGAGCTAGCTATACTAGAGTTGAATATATTAAATTGATAATATAACAATTATAGTGGTATTGTCGGCAAATTATACAACGATAACAATCCATTATAATATATATATATATATATATATATATATATATATATATATATATCTATATATATATATATATATATATATATATATATATATATATATATATATATATATATCACCAAAATTTTGGGATCGCATAAAATAATTTTGAATCTCGTGAAATTGGGTAACCTGTACAATATAGTAAAAAGAATCTATATCCACCACTTTGAATTCGAATTACACTTCTCGTGAAATTGGATAACCTATACGATATAAAAAATTTATATCAACAAAATTTTGACAATTCAGTAGATTAATTATGATATCTCGGGTATGTTGATATCCTGTAAAAAATATGGTAATAAAATATCGGTTGAAACTTTAAATAGGAATAAATATGATCCCCTGTAAAATATAATATGCTTGCACAAATACAGAAAACCGATATATAGGGAGATGATCCTCGAACATACGATATCTCCGTAAATACCTATAAATTTTAGACTCTAATAGTAGATAAGGGTCGCAGATGTAAATGGTACACTCGATATGACCGAAAATATGGGTTCCCTTACCTTTTTGGGACACCCAGTTAAGTCAATGAAAATATAATAAAACATAGCAATACGATATATAAAAATTAATTATACGTTAAAAACTTGCGTTTTGGAATATCACTAGTCACAACTACACAATATTACTGTTGAGCGTAAAGGGGCCGTCCGTACTTAGACTGGCCACTTCGAGGAGAGTTACTGTCTCTCTCCCTTGAATTCAAAAATTATTTTTATTTATTCTAAAAATTACCTCGTCTATGCCCTTGTGTGAAGGTTAGTTTTCTATATCATTATTTCAATTTGTAACATATTGATAAACAAAGCATGACACAACCGTCAGCTGTGATGTTTATTAACCTTGCTATAACAAAAGTTGTTTGTATCAATTTATTTCTTGGAGGTCAACATTTATTAATTATTTCGAATTAAGAAAAATTTGTCTATATAGGGCGTTCTTAAAATTTCCTATGTCATATCTCGTGTTTATTACACCGGTCTAGATCGGAAAATGGACTTAACTCCTTGGTAAAGTGACAGGACTGCTCGGCAAAGTCCCTACTTTCCCGAGCTCTTATGTCATAATGTTCATTAAAGACAAAATAGCAGATAGGCATCGAGAATGAATTTTTGTTGAAGGTGGCTAGGCATCAAAGATGGACTTTTATGAAGCTTGGCTAGGCATCGAGGACAGGCATTTATGAAACTTGGCTAAGCAATAAATATTCTGTTTCTATATTATTTTCAAATTATTGGTGGCTGCACCCAAAATATTGTACGCGCCACACTCGGAAACTGTATTTACAGGGCTCGCATGCTTTCAGGAGTGGGACATCAAAAAGTAATAATAGACAAAGTAGTGTGGAAATGGAACACTGAAGGTAGGCTTTAGAAATGCAAAAGTGAAAAAACTAGGTATGTCACGAAAACCGGATGACTTGGAAACGACACTAGAAATGAAAAATAATTACGAGAAAGAAAATTGAAAATGAAAGAGTAAATAAAGAAAAATCAGGGAATATACTAAAAGGGAATTTGAGGATAAGAACATGGAACGTCAGGGGAACATATGAAGAGGGAGCAATGAAATAAGTAACGGGAGAAATGAAGAAGTATTGCTACGATCTCATAGCGCTACAAGAGATAAAACATAAAGGAACGGAAGTTATTGAAATAGATGACTAAATATTTTTTAGCAGTGGAGGAGATAACGGAAGGTTGAGTACTGGGTTTCTAGTAAGTAAGAAAATTAAACATGCCATAGTTGATTTTAAACCGGTTTCTGAAAGACTATGCTGGATTAGATTAGAAGGAAAATATTAAAAGATATCATTAATAAATATACACGTTCAACTGAAGAAACGGATATAGAAGGTAAAGAAAGTTACTACGATGAACTAGATAATATATTTTGAAGAATCCGGAGATATGACCTAAAAATAATCCTAGGAAATGCGAATGCAAAAGTAGGGAAAGAAGATATATACAAGACCACAATAGGTAGAGTTAGTAAACATGAACACACAAATGAAAAAGGCCAGCTGTTGATCCATTTCGCAAAAGAAAAGGGTATGTGAATAAAAAGCACATATTTTGAAAAGAACGAAATATATAAAGGCACCTGGAGATCACCTGACGGATGATCAAATAGACCATGTATTAATAGACGAAGACGAAGTAAAGTGTAGAACAGATATCAGAAGTTATAGAGGGCCAGATGCAGACACTGACCACTTTTTGGTAAGAATAAAGCTTAAACAAGAAATACCACAGCGAATAAATCGAAAAAGGAATGAGAAGGAACAAAACACAAGGAGTAGATTGACAGAACACGAAGAAAGAAAGCTGTATACAGAAATGATAAATAATTATGCTATACGGACAGCTCACGTTACAAATGACATAGAGAGTATCTGGACAAACATAAAAAAATGCACAGAAGTAGCAATTGGACACATCCACGAAAAAACTTCATCAGGAAGGAAAAAGTGGTTTGATGAAGAATTCCAAAAAGAAATAGAGATATGAAAAGCTAGAAGACTAGAAATGATAAAGAAAGAAGCACAAGAATCAAAACAAACATACACAGAACAGAGGAAACACTGTAAAAAATTAATAAGGTTTAAGAAAAGAGAGTATACAGAAAACCTTCTGACAGAAATAGAAAAAAGTTACAATAATAAAGAAATTAGAAGTCTGTACCAGGAGAACAAAAAGAGAAATAAAAGGCTACCAACAGAGACTGGTGTATTACAAAATAAAGAGGGGAAATTAATAGGAAATGAGCAAGAGATTATAGAAATGTTGAAGGAATATTTTAAAGAATTCTTAAGTCCTGCGAGGAACGTGGAATATGAGATAGAATGGGAAGATCTAGGAGAAGAAAACAGCCAATATTTAGAAGACCCACCAACCTTAACCGAAATTAAGGAAATAATAAATAAGCTAAAAAACAACAATAGTCCAGGGAATGACCAGATAACAGCAGAAATGCTTAAATATTGAGGCGAAACCATAGCAGGTGAATACACCAACTGGTTGAAAAAATTTGGGAGCAATAAATATTTACCAAAGAATGGAATGAAGCGGTACTAATTTCAATTTATAAAAAAGGAGAAAAAATGGATTGTACAAACTACAGAGGTATCGCTCTGTTAAATGTTGCATACAAAATCTTAGCCAAAATCTCAAAAATAAACATTCTAGGAAATTGGATCAGAAAATAGAAGAATACCAATGTGGATTCCGAAAAGGCAGATCAGTTTTCGATCAGATATTTACCTTAAGAGAGCTACAGGTAGAAAGCTACGAGCATAATAAAGAAACATATGTGCTAATCATAGACTTTAAGCAAGCATATGGCAGAATAAAGAGAAAACAACTATATATAGCCTTAAACGAACTAGGAATAAGAGGGAAACTATTTACATTAGTAAAACTAACATTAAAAGAAACGGATAATATGATGAGGGTAGGAACAAGAATATCCGACAAGTTGAACGTGTCTATTAGTTAAGTTAATGCTTTAAAATTGGTGTGATTAATAATTTATTTTAATTTGTTTTGTTATGATTCTATTCCATTGGTTTTATTTTGATATTATAGTCTACAAATAAATATGAGTTTTGTCATAATAATAACACTAACCTTTTTTCCGAAAACAAGCAATGTCGGAATTATTCTCTTTTTCCACTAACCGATTCATTTGATGTGGCTTCCGATGCCATTTATTTTTTTTGAAAATTCTCATTGGGGGGGTGGTGCATGTTTACTCTATAAATCGAGGTTTAACTAAGAAGGGGAAGGGAGGACTTTCTTGATTTTGCATATGAGTGCATTAGAAGTGGATGATTCGACTACTATATATCTTTCTTGCAAATTGTCATTGGGGGGGGGGCAACTTTATTTTTTTGATGGAGCATTATGTTGCATTACAAGCGCTTAATGGTGCAACGAACAAAATTTGAAAATTTCGATTGGGGGGCTGTTGTTTATTTCCCCCCTCCTCCCCTGCCATAAACAAATAGCTGTAGCCTCTCGGGGAATATGGTGGGAAGAAAATTATTCCAGTAGCATACTGGTATATTAAGAATTGTAAAACGACCTTCTTCAATTGGTGGTTCCGTCCAGGTACAGATCCGTCGTATACTTCTGCGTCCTTCTTCTGGATATTCATTATATATTTTTCGTTTTTTATTGATCGATTATCCCTTCGAAATAATTATGTTGGTTATTCCCTTAAACTTTAACGTCAACCATATTCCTTTGTCTCAAGTTTTATATTATGAATTATGTTGTTCATAACAATTTATATCATTAAACCCTCTAGATGTGGCTTATTTACACTCGACGCTTTTTTCTGTATCTAATTTAGTTCAAAGATATAGAGCTGTTACTTAATATTATTAATAAACAAATATGGTACTTTTGAGAAAATGAGAAAAACTTTTCTTGTTAAGAAACTCACATTACCATTAGTTGCCATCAAGCATCATGCGAAAAAATTTAACACAATAATAATTTTTCTTTTAAGCTTTGTACGAATATGAAAAACTTTAAATAGTGTGAGGTGTTATTTTCTGTACAAAAATATACGACACATTTACGCCTTGAAAGAATAATTATATCAACATATTTTATGGGAAAATTCTCCGCTTTTCTCTTAGTTTGCTCTGCAACTACCAACGACCGGTATTCAGTGAAAACACCTTATCAAATAAATTCTTCATTTGATGGAAATGGAATTCTGAACACGGAAAACGAGGTGGGGAAACCGAGAGTGACAGTTAAAGCATTTTTGTATCTTACAAAATCAGATTACAAATTCACTTCTAGATATATTGAAAATGTCTTTTCTAGAACAATATTGTTTGTCAATTTCATTGAATATTTGTTCTCAATTGAATGAATATCTCAAGCTTTGTCTTTAATCGAAAACAGTTCCCAAAAGATCTTTGCCTTTGAGCTTCATTGTCAATAATAACTTCTACGCCATCTTCAATTCCCCGTATTTTGAAAATAAATTACATTTTATTTAACAAGAATAAAAGCTACTGAAACTTGAACAAACAAAACATAGAGTTCAATACTATAAACATCATGAAACTGTATGTAATTACATACCACGATTTGAAAACCTTTCAAACACTTATTTTACAGATAGAGAAATAGAATTATTAAATAAAGGTTTAAAGTACAGCATGCCACCAAAATTTACAAATAATGGCTACAGAGTCAGAAATAGCTTTGAAATCTAATTGAGAATTTTTTTTTAAGAAACTAAAAATTGCCAATTTAATGAAAAATATTGAACCTTCAAAAGTTAAACGTCAAACCAAAAATGGCATTACAGTTTTTAATTCAATAAAAAGGAAAGTAGAAGATAATAACCTAACAGTTACAAAATCTGACAGGGGAACGCTACTGTCATATTGACAACTAATAACTATAATTCAAAGATGTATAACTTTATAGAATATAGCGATGTAAAAGTTCTTAGAGCAGACCCAACAAAAAAGTTTTCTAATAATGTTAGAGATATTGTTAATAATTCGAATTATCTTTTCAGTGATTATGAAAAGAGGTCCATTATAAATAATTCTCCACAATTATATGGAACCGTTAAATTACATAAAATAACGAAACTAATTAGACCTGTAGTTTCTTATGTTAATACTCCTAATAATATATTGGCAAAGAAACTTAACAATATACTTAATAGTTACGGATATACATCTAAATATTCAATCAGAAATTCAATGAGACTGATCAAAAAATTAAAAGCATTTAACTTGCAAGATGGCAAGATTTCATTTGATGTTACTAATATGTTCACTAAAATTCATCCTAAAGAATGTCTAATACTTGTAAGAAAGTTATTAGAAGATAAAAATATTAATCCAGGAATAATATCAGATATACTTAACTTATTTGATGTATGTATTAATCAGAATTATTCCACTTTTGACAATAAGATATAAATTCAAAATCAAGGTTTACCAATGGAAAGCCATATATCGCCAATTTTGGCAAACATTTTTATGGACAGTTTAGAAAGAAAAATCTTTGAAAGTAATATTTCAAAGATTGTTTTATTTTGGTATAGATATGAAGATGACATTTTAGCTTGTTTTAGGTAGCCAACGACAATTATATATATCTTTCAACCACATTAATAATTTACACCCAAAAATTAAATTAACATTAGAAGTTGAAGAAAATAGTTCAATCAATTTTCTTGATTCAAAAATTCAAAGAGTTAATAATGTATTCGATTCACCGAAAACCAATACACACTGATGTGACTATTCCATACAGTTCCAATCATCCCATGTCCCATAAACTAGCGGCATATAATTCAATGATACATAGAGCATTATTAGTTCCTATGAACAAATGTGATTTTGATAGAGAGATTAAACACAATTAAACAAATAGCAACAACCAACAGTTACCCATTACATATGATTAATAAACGAATTAGTAAATAAGAGATATTACAACTAATATTTCCTAAACAAACTAAAGAAATAAAAACTTATAAAACCGTTAAATATGCAGGAAATATTTCTAATAATATCTTTAGCAACAAATACAACGATTTCTTTAAAACAGACAGTAACATAAGTACAAAATTGTTAAATATAAAAACAAAAATATCACCAGTAAGGAATCTGGTATATACAAACTTAAATGTCCAAAATGTAATGCTTTCTATTTGGGTCAGACCCTTAGAAATTTTGAAATCCGATACAGTGAACACTTACGAGCATACAGATTAGAGCAACCAGATAATTCCTACTACGCCAGACATCTACTTGACACCAATCATTCATTGACACCTAACACAGAACTAGAAGTACTACATATTTGTGATAAGAAACAAGAACTGGATTTCCTTGAAGAATTGGAAATTAGAAGACACTTAAGGAACTCACAATATGAAGTCATCAATGAACAGATAAATCTAGGGAGCTCTCCACTTTTAAACTGTCTTCATGAGTGATAATTGTAAAGATCAGCAGATATAGTTTTCCTGGTTTTCTATATCATTGCACAGTTATAGTGATCTTAATTGGAAAAATGATATTCAGGATATCCCGATAGGGCTAATAATATATAAGCTTTAATATTTGTTATATCATATCTTCTTTTTTCTATCAACATATATTAAGTCAATCACAAGATAGGTCACTTCTTGGACTAGCCAAAAATTATTAAAGATCAGGTAGGCATCACATGAAATGTACCTTCTGTCATTCTGACCATGATATTTAGATAATATCGGAACAATTGTCATTTTTTCAGAATTTTTAACATTTTTCATTATACTGTGGAGTATAAGTAGAAACAGTAAGTTTCATTTAAAACAATAATAAGCATGCTTCGTTCAACTTTCTTATTTTGACCTGGAGGGGTTTTCTTTCAAATATTGACATATACTTGGTATCTTTCTTTGTTTCTTAATTGTTCCACCTATTATGGAAATAAAGTACCAAATGTTACCGTAACATAGGTAGGGGTTGAAACAGTGAATTTAAAGCATCCCCTTATTTGTATTCGAATCTATTTAATTTGCTCCTTGTTCTCTTACATATTACAATTCCGCCCAGCCTTTCTATGTGCGAGAAAAGTATTTGATTTTTAAGGTTTCAAACAACAACAACAACAACACGAAAAAACGGTTTTTAGAAAAAAATCCTGGGTGTATGTCGTCGTCGTCGTTGTCGTCGGCCACTTTTCCTTACATGTCTTGTTAGCACGATACAGCCTCCGGAGTACAATAAGTCAGCAATAAGGATATTCTAACATTACCTCTATAGTTCTGACATTCTCTACAATTTTCGAGTTTGTAAATTAGTGTAGGTTATAATCCCCAAGGTGTTTGAGTTGAATCAGTGTTTGACGTTTCACCACCTTTCCTTATAATGCTATAAGCATATTACGGTTATTTTGTCATGACCAGAAGCTTAATTGCTTCAATAATGTATCTTATGCTCATTTTCTTTGGTATTTGATTTGAGTTTATTTCTTGATTTTGGGTTTTTACTCATAAAAACATGGAAAATAATGATGATAAATATAAAGCCAGGCTGGTGGTTAGACGTTTTATGCAAGAAAGAAATACCTATTTCTATTTTGATGATGTATATTCTCCCGTTACAGAAATGAGAACAATAAGAATGTTATTGATTCTAGGAAATCAATTCAATATCCATTTCTTCTAACTAGACGTAAAATCTGCATTCCTCAATGGTAATCTAAATGAAGATGTTTATATATACCCTCCACAAGGTTTCACATGTGAAAGTGATGTTCTTAAGCTAAATAAGTCACTTTATGGTTGGAACAATGAAATAAATGATTGTTTTGTAGATATTAGTTTCAAATGTTCAAATAATGATTTTTGTTTATATTCATTAAATGGAGAATTATTCTCACTTATTTATGTAGATAATATAATATTAGCAGGTCCAAACCTTGAGCTGATAAAAAAAATCAAAAATAAATTAATGTCTAAATTCAAGATAACGGATAAACATGTTTTGAAGTATTTTTTAGGTTTAGAAATTTCATATGACAGGGAATTAGGGATTTCAAAACTTAATTAGTCGAATTATGTGAATAATTTGTTAAAGGAATTTAACATGGAATACTGTAATAGTTCACAGATTCCAATTGATCTCAAACTAAAATTTAATGTATGTGTTAGTAAGGATAAAGTAACTGAGAAGCCTTTTCGTAAATTGGTGGGACGTTTTATGTACTTAATGTTAGGTACTAGACCTGACATATGTTAGATTAGATTAGATTAGATTAGATTAGATTAGATTAGATTAGATTAGATTAGATTAGATTAGATTAGATTAGATTAGATTAGATTAGATTAGATTAGATTAGATTAGATTAGATTAGATTAGATTAGATTAGATTAGATTAGATTAGATTAGATTAGATTAGATTAGATTAGATTAGATTAGATTAGATTAGATTAGATTAGATTAGATTAGATTAGATTAGATTAGATTAGATTAGATTAGATTAGATTAGATTAGATTAGATTAGATTAGATTAGATTAGATTAGATTAGATTAGATTAGATTAGATTAGATTAGATTAGATTAGATTAGATTAGATTAGATTAGATTAGATTAGATTAGATTAGATTAGATTAGATTAGATTACATTAGATTAGATTAGATTAGATTAGATTAGATTAAATTAGATTAGATTAGATTAGATTAGATTAGATTACATTACATTACATTTCATTACATTAGATTAGATTAGATTAGATTAGATTAGATTAGATTAGATTAGATTAGATTAGATTAGATTAGATTAGATTAGATTAGATTAGATTAGATTAGATTAGATTAGATTAGATTAGATTAGATTAGATTAGATTAGATTAGATTAGATTAGATTAGATTAGATTAGATTAGATTAGATTAGATTAGATTAGATTAGATTAGATTAGATTAGATTAGATTAGATTAGATTAGATTAGATTAGATTAGATTAGATTAGATTAGATTAGATTAGATTAGATTAGATTAGATTAGATTAGATTAGATTAGATTAGATTAGATTAGATTAGATTAGATTAGATTAGATTAGATTAGATTAGATTAGATTAGATTAGATTAGATTAGATTAGATTAGATTAGATTAGATTAGATTAGATTAGATTAGATTAGATTAGATTAGATTAGATTAGATTAGATTAGATTAGATTAGATTAGATTAGATTAGATTAGATTAGATTAGATTAGATTAGATTAGATTAGATTAGATTAGATTAGATTAGATTAGATTAGATTAGATTAGATTAGATTAGATTAGATTAGATTAGATTAGATTAGATTAGATTAGATTAGATTAGATTAGATTAGATTAGATTAGATTAGATTAGATTAGATTAGATTAGATTAGATTAGATTAGATTAGATTAGATTAGATTAGATTAGATTAGATTAGATTAGATTAGATTAGATTAGATTAGATTAGATTAGATTCGATTAGATTAGATTAGATTAGATTAGATTAGATTAGATTAGATTAGATTTTAACGGGGTTACAATGCACTGAAATCTACCCACCGAGCAAGAATATGTTGCCTCAACGTTGCTGCAAATCACATATAGGATGTGTAATGTTGCTTTCGACTTTGCAATGATGTTGCATCAACATGCCAGCAACGCCGTAACGGCCGCCATTGCAACGCCCATTTGTAATATTTCAAATGTTATGTTAGGTGATGGTACGTGCGGATATTTCTAACACCGTTCAAACGCAAGGTTGTATCATTATTTCAATATCACATTCAAATCAACTTTCTTTTATGATGTTGCAGCATAACTAGACATTTCAGGAAATGTTCCTATACATTTCAAAAGTATATTCAAATCATCTTTCATTTGGTATGTAGCAGGGACATTATAATTAGAACTTACTAGTACCAATCGAAGACATTTCAGAGGTTTACTTGAATCAACATCTTTTTGTGATGTTGCAAATTCCCTGTCATTGAAAGTTGCAGATACTGTTCGAAAGTTTACTAAAATCATCCCTTATGATTTGGCAATATAATTAATATGGAGTTACAGGTACTCTCCACTTATCATATTATATTAAGATTGGAAAATTTCAAAAATTTCAATTAGTCTCTTAACTTCAAATTGAAATGACTTGCCTTTGTACTTAATGAAGAGTACTTCTAATCTGTAGAGGCTATAGCATGATTAACTAAACGTGCGTTGAGGGCTAGTGATTTCAATTTGGTTTCATGGTGTAGTTGAAAGTTTTCATAAAGTTTTGTCAAAATGTATATTGTAAGTTAGAAAAACTTATTGCGAAACTTATTGAGATTCATTAGTGACTGCACTTTTAACGCAGAATGTGTGTCTGTTCTGAACTTTGGACAAGTAAGAGAAACCAAAAAAGCGAAATAAATCAAAATATTTCAACGATTTATTCAACCGAAATAAAAACAATATTGCACATAAAATAACACATCAGATACAAAAAAACATGTATTTCCAGTAGCAGATAATTCAGTTCAATGAATGAATGAATGATGAACACTGCTTTATATACATCAATTTCGTTTTTTTCAATGTTTTGTCAGTTTCTACGTAATGGTCCACTGAATACTTCGCATCGAACCATTATACAAATACTAAAAGCACTAAGACAATTAAATTATAAATATGCATCCATTAATTTATTGAACTAAAAAATTCAGAAATGGCTTCGACAATTGAAATTTGGTTTTCTCGCAGGTGGAAGTGCGTTTCATTTCAAGTAAGTTTATTTCACAAGGCCTCTCTTCTTGAATTTCCTGCAGGTCTATTCTCGGGCAGGCATACTGCTGAGGGAGATTCTCTTTGCAAGGTTTGCTTGAATAAGCGAAGTTGACACCATTCGTAATTAAAAATTTATTCTGAGATATTATCACCTTAAACTGACTCCCTTCTAGTATTGGAGCCGAAAATAAATGGTAGTAATCAAAAACTTTGGGATATGTTATAGGAATATTTAAAATATATGTAATTTTATTATTATATGAGTAGCAATCAATTTTAATTAATTTTTCATAGAGTAAAATTTTATCGAATTCAATTTCAAAGGGCAATTCGTTTTTTGTAAATATTTTCTCCAAATTCTTCAATTGTTTAAATAAATCAGAAGTTTTAATTATGCTTGGATGCATCACTTGAAGTTTGGCAAATGTAATTGAATTTTCAATATCGTTTAAAACCGAATTAATCAATTCATACAGATCTATGATTAGGCTAATAGCCATCTTAATATGTGCATAATATTCGAAATTTGCTTGTCTGTTGATCAAATTATGGATAAATTTGATTTTTGTCTCCAAAATTTGTTCGTTATTGGTTATTTGTTCGATGGTTTTATTAAATTTATCAATGAGCGAGACTGATAATGAATTTTGATTTCTTATACTACTAGCTAAATTATTTTGGTTATTTTGTAATTCTGTGATGAGAGTTTCAAATCTTTTCCCATCGTTAGAATCTAAATTTCCAGTGATAGATTTAAAGATTGATCCTATGCCGTTTATCAGGCCTCTTTTAGTTCTTGAAGGATGGGGTAATATTTCTGCTAGCTTATCGTTAATCTTGGTTTCTGTGAAGTCAAGCAATTTACAATAATTTGAGAGATCATTAGCGTATTGTATGTTTTGAACAGCAAAGACCCTAATTTTTGTGGCTTGAATTTGTTATTTATTTATTTCTAAAATAATTGGGTTCAAATCATAATAGTGTATTAGTCCATAACTGTACATTTCAATTTTTACGGTTCCTAACTTAAAGGGTAGCAACCCGGGATTGTTAACTAGATTTCTAATTGTTATTTTATCTTCGAGTTCCATAGTTCCAGAAAATCTGAAATAAAGCAAAATTCTACATTCCAAATGATTGTTTTAATATTACATGTGAAAGTTGTGTAAAAGTATCGTACATAATTTTCTATTTTTCACGTTTTTTCCGGGGACGTTTCAAGTTGTCCATATGTACTTTATCTCTATTTTCAGTTGAAGCTGTTTTATTTGCAAGGTTAACGGTTGTTAATTTGATTGGTAAAGTGTACTTATTAGCGTGTTTTTGTCGTATGTGTTTTCTTACATATACTTTTTGATTAGGTTTAAATATTTCCGGTTTGTCTCGGTTTGTATTTAGTTTAGAAGTAATTTTTTCTTTTCGATTAATTAAGTCGGAATTAATTTTTGAGTACAATAATTTTGTTTTTTCTTTGTGATTGTTGATGCAATCATTTAAGAGTATTTTATTTATGTCAATGTCATAAACATCATTATTATTAATATGTTCGTTGACTATATCTATCGGTTTCATTTTTGTACTGGAATGAATAGAATGATTGTAAGCAAGTATAGCATATAACATTTTCATTTTAACTGGGGTTTTTGATAAACCTTTAGTATTTAGGAGTCGTATATGTTCTATTAGAATTGAATGCAGTCTTTCTATTTGTCCGTTGGATTGAGGATGATTGGGAGAGGTAAAATGAACTTGAATTTTATGAAGGCTCAGTAGTTCTGTTAATACGAAATTTTTGAATTCTGTGCCATTGTCAACTATGATTTGTTTCGGTATGCCGTGATGAAAGAAGATTTTGATAAGATTGTCTACCACTTCTGTACCAGAGGCAGAACTTATGTGATATGCTTGAGCGTATTTAGAAAAGCTATCAATAATAGTTAAAAATTTTGTTTGTTCGATCGTGAAAGAATCTAAATGAATAATTTCGAATGGATTCGAGGCGGTTGGGGTGATATTTAATTGCATATGTACTGTATTTCGTTCATATTTACTTTGATGGCAAATTTGACATTCGTTTATAAATGTACGGATTCTTTTAGGCTCGGCCAATAATATTTTTCTTTTAATCTTAAATAAGTTTCATCTATTTCTCGGTGATTTGATTTTCCTTCGTGATAGCTTTGTATGATAGTTTTGATC
Source organism: Galeruca laticollis (assembly GCA_963921935.1). Classification (NCBI taxonomy): domain Eukaryota; kingdom Metazoa; phylum Arthropoda; class Insecta; order Coleoptera; family Chrysomelidae; genus Galeruca; species Galeruca laticollis. The sequence goes on along the minus strand of OY998178.1, from coordinate 85,625,264 downwards.
TCTTCTTGATCTGTTACATCTATTAATTTTGTGGTACAACGTTTTAATTGTATTGAATTTGATCTGAAATATTTTTGTAATATTGTCGAAAATGGTTCGTACAATTCGGGGCTTTCGAAATTAACGTGATATTGAATATTTGGTGAAATAAATTCTTTAATAAAATTGATAATGTCTTGTTCTAGGTTATTTTTTGATATTTGCACAGTTATTTGTTTCTTTTTGTCAAATAATATTCTAACTTTAGGTTTCGCTGGAGAATGTAAAACGGAACTAATTATAATTTGATTTTGTCCGACGTTAACTGCGCATTTTGCGATAGGGATACCTATTACCGGATTTTCTTCAGCATTAGAATGAATCGTAAGAGACTCGTTTTCATCTACGTTGATTATATCGTCGTTGGGTTCATTTTGACGGTCAGGTGTTATCTGCTGTAATGCAGAGTCAGGATTGTTGTCACTTGAGTTTGTTGTCGACAAATTTTCATTGTCTAGTTCAGCGTCGGGATTTACTATCAAGGATATAGTATCTAGGTCAGGGTTATCGTCTTGAGTTACTTCTGTTGTTTGAATTTTTAATTGATTTTCAACTGTAAATGGAGAAGGTGTATTGATACTTCGTTGTGATTGAGACGGAATTGGTTCATTGCTAAAATTTGTATCGCGGCTCAAAACATCGTCAACATTTTTCCAAAAATTTTCATCATTAAGAATTTCGTTCGTTTCATTAGTATTTATTTCTATTCTAGATAATGCATCCGCATTAGTATTAAGGCTTCCACGTTTATATACAATTTTATAATCAAATTCATCTAACTTAATTCGCCATCTCATGAGTTTAGAATTTGGGTCTTTTAGAGAAAAAAGCCATTGAAGTGGTTTGTGGTCACAAACAATGGTAAATTTTTTGCCATATAAATAAGGTCGGAAATATTTGGTGGCCCATACAATGGCCAAAAGTTCTTTTTCTGTGGTATCGTAATTGCGTTCGGAATCGTTAAGGGTTCGAGATGCGTAAGCGATTGGAAGATCTTTTCCGATAGGACCTTGGGAAAGCACTGCACCGAGTGCTACATTACTGGCGTATGTGGTCAAGTTGGAAGGTTTCGTGAAGTCGGGATACTGGAGAATTGGGTCATTAGTCAGAATATTTTTGCATGTTTCGAAGCATGATAAGAATTCGTCATTGTGTTCGATTGTCGCGCCCTTTTTCAGGCATTTTGTCAGTGGTTTCGTCAAGTGGGCGAAGTTTTTTATAAAACGTCTATAATATCCCATCAGTTTCAAAAATCCTTTGATTTGTTTAGTAGTTTTGGGTATAGGGTAATCTTTGATGGCTTTAATTTTATCTGGGTTGCATTTCACTCCAGAAGGGGTGACTACATGTCCGAGATAAGCTACTTCTTTTCTCAGGAATTCCGATTTATCTAATTAAATCTTGAAATTAGATTCTCTAAGTCGATCAAATACACATTTTAGTCTCTCTATATGCTCCTGTAGTGAAGTGGAAAAAACGATTATATCGTCAAGGTATACAAGGCATTTTTCATTTTGTATGCCTCGTAGTATATTGTCCATTGCCCGCTGGAAGGTAGCTGGGGCATTTTTCAAACCGAATGGCATCCGGAGGAACTCCAGTGTCCGCATTCGGTGCTGAAAGCTGTTTTATCTATATCTTTTTCGGCCATCTCTAGCTGGTGAAAACCTGAAGCTAGATCCAAGGTTGTAAAGTATTGGCATCTACCTAACTTGTCTAATAAGTCCGTTATATTAGGAAGTGGGTACTTGTCATCAATCGTTTTTTCGTTAAGGCGTCTATAGTCTGTGACTACACGAAATTTGGCTTTCCCAGAAGCGTCTTGTTTCTTGGGTATGACCCAGATTGGCGCATTCCAGGCACTTGAGCTTGGTCGGATAATTTTATGTTCAAGAAATTTCTGAATTTGTTTATCTACTTCTTTTTTGTACACAAAAGTATATCGATAGGTTTTAGCATAAACAGGAATCTCGTCGGTGGTTCGTATTTCATGTTTAATTTTGTTCGTGAAAGTAAGTGGTGTGTTTTCGTTATAAAATATGTCCGAATATTCGGAACAAAGTTTAAGTATTTCGGATTTTTCCTCATCGTTCAAGTGATCTGTTCTAATATTATTTAAATCTAAAGTTTGTGTAGAAGTGTCTTCTAGGTTATTCAATTCGAAATTTTTAAAAGCATTGTTATCAAATTTTTCTACAGGAAGTGGTTCTGAAAAACTTAATTTAACTGGATTTGTTGTGATATTTAAAATTGTAGTAATTGCTTCTCCATTTCTTGCAATTGATAGCGACTCTGGTATTTCACAACCGTGAAATTTTTGGTGTGGAATGACGATTTCACCATTCTTTATACTTGTTTTTTTTTTGATAACTTTTTCAGTTCTAGGTTCGATAGTAATAGAGTTTATGTCTTTCTGAGTTTTATGAAAATTTAATTTAATTTTACTATGTGGAGTTATTAACCATCCACTAGAAAAGTTTATGTTGGCTTTCAATAATTTCAAGTTATCTAGGCCAATAAGTCCTTGGAATACACTATGGAATTTGAATACATAGAATTTGAGATTTAAATTGTCAGATAAATTGAAAATTTTTGAAGAAGGGATCACAGTGCTATATTTATGGGAAGATTCTTGAAAAACTGATTTCACAGTAAATGGGTCATGAGTTACGTTATCTGAAAAATATTCAAATGCAATTTCGGGATCTATGAAGGATTTTGATGATCCAGAATCTATTAAAAGTTTGATATTATACTCGGGGAATATTATATAAGGCAATTCACTATTATTACTTAAATTTAATGGAATTGATTCGGGGGTTATGTTTCCTCTAGATTCTGAGGCGTTTCGTGAAAATTTGTAGAATCTTGATTTGAGGACTCGAAATAATCATTATTGTTTTGTTCTTCAAATTGATATTGTTCGTTTTCAGAATATGAGTTATCAGGATAATAATATTGTTCGGTTTCCTCGTCCTGAATATCAGCATTAAATAATTCCTCGGCTATAAAATTATTTTGTGGTCGAGAATTTCGGAAATTATTTTGATTTGAAGGACCTGGGTATGAGTTTCTGATATGTGAGCTCATTGGGTGATTGTTTACTGTATTTCTTGTGGAAATACTCATGGGTGTGGGTTTTGGTAAATTTAAATTTTGATTTGCTTTGAATGCATTATGGTTCTGTTGAGGTTTGAAGACTTGAGAATTCGTAGGAAAATGTTGGGGTTGTCTTGGAGTTATAGGGCGAACAGGTATAGGTTGAGATGGAAATGATCTCTGTGCTCTAAAGAAATTATTAGGTGTATGAGTATTAAATTGAGTTGGATTACTGTTAAAATTCTGTCGTTGTACGGAAGGCTTACCAGTGTATCCAGGAATAATATCAGATATACTTAACTTATTTGATGTATGTATTAATCAGAATTATTCCACTTTTGACAATAAGATATAAATTCAAAATCAAGGTTTACCAATGGAAAGCCATATATCGCCAATTTTGGCAAACATTTTTATGGACAGTTTAGAAAGAAAAATCTTTGAAAGTAATATTTCAAAGATTGTTTTATTTTGGTATAGATATGAAGATGACATTTTAGCTTGTTTTAGGTAGCCAACGACAATTATATATATCTTTCAACCACATTAATAATTTACACCCAAAAATTAAATTAACATTAGAAGTTGAAGAAAATAGTTCAATCAATTTTCTTGATTCAAAAATTCAAAGAGTTAATAATGTATTCGATTCACCGAAAACCAATACACACTGATGTGACTATTCCATACAGTTCCAATCATCCCATGTCCCATAAACTAGCGGCATATAATTCAATGATACATAGAGCATTATTAGTTCCTATGAACAAATGTGATTTTGATAGAGAGATTAAACACAATTAAACAAATAGCAACAACCAACAGTTACCCATTACATATGATTAATAAACGAATTAGTAAATAAGAGATATTACAACTAATATTTCCTAAACAAACTAAAGAAATAAAAACTTATAAAACCGTTAAATATGCAGGAAATATTTCTAATAATATCTTTAGCAACAAATACAACGATTTCTTTAAAACAGACAGTAACATAAGTACAAAATTGTTAAATATAAAAACAAAAATATCACCAGTAAGGAATCTGGTATATACAAACTTAAATGTCCAAAATGTAATGCTTTCTATTTGGGTCAGACCCTTAGAAATTTTGAAATCCGATACAGTGAACACTTACGAGCATACAGATTAGAGCAACCAGATAATTCCTACTACGCCAGACATCTACTTGACACCAATCATTCATTGACACCTAACACAGAACTAGAAGTACTACATATTTGTGATAAGAAACAAGAACTGGATTTCCTTGAAGAATTGGAAATTAGAAGACACTTAAGGAACTCACAATATGAAGTCATCAATGAACAGATAAATCTAGGGAGCTCTCCACTTTTAAACTGTCTTCATGAGTGATAATTGTAAAGATCAGCAGATATAGTTTTCCTGGTTTTCTATATCATTGCACAGTTATAGTGATCTTAATTGGAAAAATGATATTCAGGATATCCCGATAGGGCTAATAATATATAAGCTTTAATATTTGTTATATCATATCTTCTTTTTTCTATCAACATATATTAAGTCAATCACAAGATAGGTCACTTCTTGGACTAGCCAAAAATTATTAAAGATCAGGTAGGCATCACATGAAATGTACCTTCTGTCATTCTGACCATGATATTTAGATAATATCGGAACAATTGTCATTTTTTCAGAATTTTTAACATTTTTCATTATACTGTGGAGTATAAGTAGAAACAGTAAGTTTCATTTAAAACAATAATAAGCATGCTTCGTTCAACTTTCTTATTTTGACCTGGAGGGGTTTTCTTTCAAATATTGACATATACTTGGTATCTTTCTTTGTTTCTTAATTGTTCCACCTATTATGGAAATAAAGTACCAAATGTTACCGTAACATAGGTAGGGGTTGAAACAGTGAATTTAAAGCATCCCCTTATTTGTATTCGAATCTATTTAATTTGCTCCTTGTTCTCTTACATATTACAATTCCGCCCAGCCTTTCTATGTGCGAGAAAAGTATTTGATTTTTAAGGTTTCAAACAACAACAACAACAACACGAAAAAACGGTTTTTAGAAAAAAATCCTGGGTGTATGTCGTCGTCGTCGTTGTCGTCGGCCACTTTTCCTTACATGTCTTGTTAGCACGATACAGCCTCCGGAGTACAATAAGTCAGCAATAAGGATATTCTAACATTACCTCTATAGTTCTGACATTCTCTACAATTTTCGAGTTTGTAAATTAGTGTAGGTTATAATCCCCAAGGTGTTTGAGTTGAATCAGTGTTTGACGTTTCACCACCTTTCCTTATAATGCTATAAGCATATTACGGTTATTTTGTCATGACCAGAAGCTTAATTGCTTCAATAATGTATCTTATGCTCATTTTCTTTGGTATTTGATTTGAGTTTATTTCTTGATTTCTCTCTGTACATCTCACAATATACAAATAGTTAAAAACGATAACGACAAAGGGGAAATAGAACTAATTGATCAATATGAGAGTGGTGATGTAATTGGGGAGAGTGAAACTTTAGAACAATAGAATAACATTAATGAAAATGATGGAAATATGAAAAAGAAAAGGCAAACTAAGATTCCTGAAATATTTAAAGATTATGAATTATACACGGCATTTAATGCATTACATTTTATCGATGATGTTCCAAAAGATTATAGTGAAATTTAAAACAGGGCAGATAAGGAATTATGGTTAGCGGCAGTAGATAGGGAACTAAAATCAATGAAAGAAAATGATACATGGCAGGAAGTAGTAAAACTAAAAGGAGTTCAAATTTTAGACACGAGATGGGTTTTTACTCATAAAAACATGGAAAATAATGATGATAAATATAAAGCCAGGCTGGTGGTTAGACGTTTTATGCAAGAAAGAAATACCTATTTCTATTTTGATGATGTATATTCTCCCGTTACAGAAATGAGAACAATAAGAATGTTATTGATTCTAGGAAATCAATTCAATATCCATTTCTTCTAACTAGACGTAAAATCTGCATTCCTCAATGGTAATCTAAATGAAGATGTTTATATATACCCTCCACAAGGTTTCACATGTGAAAGTGATGTTCTTAAGCTAAATAAGTCACTTTATGGTTGGAACAATGAAATAAATGATTGTTTTGTAGATATTAGTTTCAAATGTTCAAATAATGATTTTTGTTTATATTCATTAAATGGAGAATTATTCTCACTTATTTATGTAGATAATATAATATTAGCAGGTCCAAACCTTGAGCTGATAAAAAAAATCAAAAATAAATTAATGTCTAAATTCAAGATAACGGATAAACATGTTTTGAAGTATTTTTTAGGTTTAGAAATTTCATATGACAGGGAATTAGGGATTTCAAAACTTAATTAGTCGAATTATGTGAATAATTTGTTAAAGGAATTTAACATGGAATACTGTAATAGTTCACAGATTCCAATTGATCTCAAACTAAAATTTAATGTATGTGTTAGTAAGGATAAAGTAACTGAGAAGCCTTTTCGTAAATTGGTGGGACGTTTTATGTACTTAATGTTAGGTACTAGACCTGACATATGTTAGATTAGATTAGATTAGATTAGATTAGATTAGATTAGATTAGATTAGATTAGATTAGATTAGATTAGATTAGATTAGATTAGATTAGATTAGATTAGATTAGATTAGATTAGATTAGATTAGATTAGATTAGATTAGATTAGATTAGATTAGATTAGATTAGATTAGATTAGATTAGATTAGATTAGATTAGATTAGATTAGATTAGATTAGATTAGATTAGATTAGATTAGATTAGATTAGATTAGATTAGATTAGATTAGATTAGATTAGATTAGATTAGATTAGATTAGATTAGATTAGATTAGATTAGATTAGATTAGATTAGATTAGATTAGATTAGATTAGATTAGATTAAATTAGATTAGATTAGATTAGATTAGATTAGATTAGATTAGATTAGATTAGATTAGATTAGATTAGATTAGATTAGATTAGATTAGATTAGATTAGATTAGATTAGATTAGATTAGATTAGATTAGATTAGATTAGATTAGATTAGATTAGATTAGATTACATTACATTACATTACATTACATTACATTACATTACATTAGATTAGATTAGATTAGATTAGATTAGATTAGATTAGATTAGATTAGATTAGATTAGATTAGATTAGATTAGATTAGATTAGATTAGATTAGATTAGATTAGATTAGATTAGATTAGATTAGATTAGATTAGATTAGATTAGATTAGATTAGATTAGATTAGATTAGATTAGATTAGATTAGATTAGATTAGATTAGATTAGATTAGATTAGATTCGATTAGATTAGATTAGATTAGATTAGATTAGATTAGATTAGATTAGATTAGATTAGATTAGATTTTAACGGGGTTACAATGCACTGAAATCTACCCACCGAGCAAGAATATGTTGCCTCAACGTTGCTGCAAATCACATATAGGATGTGTAATGTTGCTTTCGACTTTGCAATGATGTTGCATCAACATGCCAGCAACGCCGTAACGGCCGCCATTGCAACGCCCATTTGTAATATTTCAAATGTTATGTTAGGTGATGGTACGTGCGGATATTTCTAACACCGTTCAAACGCAAGGTTGTATCATTATTTCAATATCACATTCAAATCAACTTTCTTTTATGATGTTGCAGCATAACTAGACATTTCAGGAAATGTTCCTATACATTTCAAAAGTATATTCAAATCATCTTTCATTTGGTATGTAGCAGGGACATTATAATTAGAACTTACTAGTACCAATCGAAGACATTTCAGAGGTTTACTTGAATCAACATCTTTTTGTGATGTTGCAAATTCCCTGTCATTGAAAGTTGCAGATACTGTTCGAAAGTTTACTAAAATCATCCCTTATGATTTGGCAATATAATTAATATGGAGTTACAGGTACTCTCCACTTATCATATTATATTAAGATTGGAAAATTTCAAAAATTTCAATTAGTCTCTTAACTTCAAATTGAAATGACTTGCCTTTGTAGTTAATGAAGAGTACTTCTAATCTGTAGAGGCTATAGCATGATTAACTAAACGTGTGTTGAGGGCTAGTGATTTCAATTTGGTTTCATGGTGTAGTTGAAAGTTTTCATAAAGTTTTGTCAAAATGTATATTGTAAGTTAGAAAAACTTATTGCGAAACTTATTGAGATTCATTAGTGACTGCACTTTTAACGCAGAATGTGTGTCTGTTCTGAACTTTGGACAAGTAAGAGAAACCAAAAAAGCGAAATAAATCAAAATATTTCAACGATTTATTCAACCGAAATAAAAACAATATTGCACATAAAATAACACATCAGATACAAAAAAACATGTATTTCCAGTAGCAGATAATTCAGTTCAATGAATGAATGAATGATGAACACTGCTTTATATACATCAATTTCGTTTTTTTCAATGTTTTGTCAGTTTCTACGTAATGGTCCACTGAATACTTCGCATCGAACCATTATACAAATACTAAAAGCACTAAGACAATTAAATTATAAATATGCATCCATTAATTTATTGAACTAAAAAATTCAGAAATGGCTTCGACAATTGAAATTTGGTTTTCTCGCAGGTGGAAGTGCGTTTCATTTCAAGTAAGTTTATTTCACAAGGCCTCTCTTCTTGAATTTCCTGCAGGTCTATTCTCGGGCAGGCATACTGCTGAGGGAGATTCTCTTTGCAAGGTTTGCTTGAATAAGCGAAGTTGACACCATTCGTAATTAAAAATTTATTCTGAGATATTATCACCTTAAACTGACTCCCTTCTAGTATTGGAGCCGAAAATAAATGGTAGTAATCAAAAACTTTGGGATATGTTATAGGAATATTTAAAATATATGTAATTTTATTATTATATGAGTAGCAATCAATTTTAATTAATTTTTCATAGAGTAAAATTTTATCGAATTCAATTTCAAAGGGCAATTCGTTTTTTGTAAATATTTTCTCCAAATTCTTCAATTGTTTAAATAAATCAGAAGTTTTAATTATGCTTGGATGCATCACTTGAAGTTTGGCAAATGTAATTGAATTTTCAATATCGTTTAAAACCGAATTAATCAATTCATACAGATCTATGATTAGGCTAATAGCCATCTTAATATGTGCATAATATTCGAAATTTGCTTGTCTGTTGATCAAATTATGGATAAATTTGATTTTTGTCTCCAAAATTTGTTCGTTATTGGTTATTTGTTCGATGGTTTTATTAAATTTATCAATGAGCGAGACTGATAATGAATTTTGATTTCTTATACTACTAGCTAAATTATTTTGGTTATTTTGTAATTCTGTGATGAGAGTTTCAAATCTTTTCCCATCGTTAGAATCTAAATTTCCAGTGATAGATTTAAAGATTGATCCTATGCCGTTTATCAGGCCTCTTTTAGTTCTTGAAGGATGGGGTAATATTTCTGCTAGCTTATCGTTAATCTTGGTTTCTGTGAAGTCAAGCAATTTACAATAATTTGAGAGATCATTAGCGTATTGTATGTTTTGAACAGCAAAGACCCTAATTTTTGTGGCTTGAATTTGTTATTTATTTATTTCTAAAATAATTGGGTTCAAATCATAATAGTGTATTAGTCCATAACTGTACATTTCAATTTTTACGGTTCCTAACTTAAAGGGTAGCAACCCGGGATTGTTAACTAGATTTCTAATTGTTATTTTATCTTCGAGTTCCATAGTTCCAGAAAATCTGAAATAAAGCAAAATTCTACATTCCAAATGATTGTTTTAATATTACATGTGAAAGTTGTGTAAAAGTATCGTACATAATTTTCTATTTTTCACGTTTTTTCCGGGGACGTTTCAAGTTGTCCATATGTACTTTATCTCTATTTTCAGTTGAAGCTGTTTTATTTGCAAGGTTAACGGTTGTTAATTTGATTGGTAAAGTGTACTTATTAGCGTGTTTTTGTCGTATGTGTTTTCTTACATATACTTTTTGATTAGGTTTAAATATTTCCGGTTTGTCTCGGTTTGTATTTAGTTTAGAAGTAATTTTTTCTTTTCGATTAATTAAGTCGGAATTAATTTTTGAGTACAATAATTTTGTTTTTTCTTTGTGATTGTTGATGCAATCATTTAAGAGTATTTTATTTATGTCAATGTCATAAACATCATTATTATTAATATGTTCGTTGACTATATCTATCGGTTTCATTTTTGTACTGGAATGAATAGAATGATTGTAAGCAAGTATAGCATATAACATTTTCATTTTAACTGGGGTTTTTGATAAACCTTTAGTATTTAGGAGTCGTATATGTTCTATTAGAATTGAATGCAGTCTTTCTATTTGTCCGTTGGATTGAGGATGATTGGGAGAGGTAAAATGAACTTGAATTTTATGAAGGCTCAGTAGTTCTGTTAATACGAAATTTTTGAATTCTGTGCCATTGTCAACTATGATTTGTTTCGGTATGCCGTGATGAAAGAAGATTTTGATAAGATTGTCTACCACTTCTGTACCAGAGGCAGAACTTATGTGATATGCTTGAGCGTATTTAGAAAAGCTATCAATAATAGTTAAAAATTTTGTTTGTTCGATCGTGAAAGAATCTAAATGAATAATTTCGAATGGATTCGAGGCGGTTGGGGTGATATTTAATTGCATATGTACTGTATTTCGTTCATATTTACTTTGATGGCAAATTTGACATTCGTTTATAAATGTACGGATTCTTTTAGGCTCGGCCAATAATATTTTTCTTTTAATCTTAAATAAGTTTCATCTATTTCTCGGTGATTTGATTTTCCTTCGTGATAGCTTTGTATGATAGTTTTGATCTCTTCTTGATCTGTTACATCTATTAATTTTGTGGTACAACGTTTTAATTGTATTGAATTTGATCTGAAATATTTTTGTAATATTGTCGAAAATGGTTCGTACAATTCGGGGCTTTCGAAATTAACGTGATATTGAATATTTGGTGAAATAAATTCTTTAATAAAATTGATAATGTCTTGTTCTAGGTTATTTTTTGATATTTGCACAGTTATTTGTTTCTTTTTGTCAAATAATATTCTAACTTTAGGTTTCGCTGGAGAATGTAAAACGGAACTAATTATAATTTGATTTTGTCCGACGTTAACTGCGCATTTTGCGATAGGGATACCTATTACCGGATTTTCTTCAGCATTAGAATGAATCGTAAGAGACTCGTTTTCATCTACGTTGATTATATCGTCGTTGGGTTCATTTTGACGGTCAGGTGTTATCTGCTGTAATGCAGAGTCAGGATTGTTGTCACTTGAGTTTGTTGTCGACAAATTTTCATTGTCTAGTTCAGCGTCGGGATTTACTATCAAGGATATAGTATCTAGGTCAGGGTTATCGTCTTGAGTTACTTCTGTTGTTTGAATTTTTAATTGATTTTCAACTGTAAATGGAGAAGGTGTATTGATACTTCGTTGTGATTGAGACGGAATTGGTTCATTGCTAAAATTTGTATCGCGGCTCAAAACATCGTCAACATTTTTTCAAAAATTTTCATCATTAAGAATTTCGTTCGTTTCATTAGTATTTATTTCTATTCTAGATAATGCATCCGCATTAGTATTAAGGCTTCCACGTTTATATACAATTTTATAATCAAATTCATCTAACTTAATTCGCCATCTCATGAGTTTAGAATTTGGGTCTTTTAGAGAAAAAAGCCATTGAAGTGGTTTGTGGTCACAAACAATGGTAAATTTTTTGCCATATAAATAAGGTCGGAAATATTTGGTGGCCCATACAATGGCCAAAAGTTCTTTTTCTGTGGTATCGTAATTGCGTTCGGAATCGTTAAGGGTTCGAGATGCGTAAGCGATTGGAAGATCTTTTCCGATAGGACCTTGGGAAAGCACTGCACCGAGTGCTACATTACTGGCGTATGTGGTCAAGTTGGAAGGTTTCGTGAAGTCGGGATACTGGAGAATTGGGTCATTAGTCAGAATATTTTTGCATGTTTCGAAGCATGATAAGAATTCGTCATTGTGTTCGATTGTCGCGCCCTTTTTCAGGCATTTTGTCAGTGGTTTCGTCAAGTGGGCGAAGTTTTTTATAAAACGTCTATAATATCCCATCAGTTTCAAAAATCCTTTGATTTGTTTAGTAGTTTTGGGTATAGGGTAATCTTTGATGGCTTTAATTTTATCTGGGTTGCATTTCACTCCAGAAGGGGTGACTACATGTCCGAGATAAGCTACTTCTTTTCTCAGGAATTCCGATTTATCTAATTAAATCTTGAAATTAGATTCTCTAAGTCGATCAAATACACATTTTAGTCTCTCTATATGCTCCTGTAGTGAAGTGGAAAAAACGATTATATCGTCAAGGTATACAAGGCATTTTTCATTTTGTATGCCTCGTAGTATATTGTCCATTGCCCGCTGGAAGGTAGCTGGGGCATTTTTCAAACCGAATGGCATCCGGAGGAACTCCAGTGTCCGCATTCGGTGCTGAAAGCTGTTTTATCTATATCTTTTTCGGCCATCTCTAGCTGGTGAAAACCTGAAGCTAGATCCAAGGTTGTAAAGTATTGGCATCTACCTAACTTGTCTAATAAGTCCGTTATATTAGGAAGTGGGTACTTGTCATCAATCGTTTTTTCGTTAAGGCGTCTATAGTCTGTGACTACACGAAATTTGGCTTTCCCAGAAGCGTCTTGTTTCTTGGGTATGACCCAGATTGGCGCATTCCAGGCACTTGAGCTTGGTCGGATAATTTTATGTTCAAGAAATTTCTGAATTTGTTTATCTACTTCTTTTTTGTACACAAAAGTATATCGATAGGTTTTAGCATAAACAGGAATCTCGTCGGTGGTTCGTATTTCATGTTTAATTTTGTTCGTGAAAGTAAGTGGTGTGTTTTCGTTATAAAATATGTCCGAATATTCGGAACAAAGTTTAAGTATTTCGGATTTTTCCTCATCGTTCAAGTGATCTGTTCTAATATTATTTAAATCTAAAGTTTGTGTAGAAGTGTCTTCTAGGTTATTCAATTCGAAATTTTTAAAAGCATTGTTATCAAATTTTTCTACAGGAAGTGGTTCTGAAAAACTTAATTTAACTGGATTTGTTGTGATATTTAAAATTGTAGTAATTGCTTCTCCATTTCTTGCAATTGATAGCGACTCTGGTATTTCACAACCGTGAAATTTTTGGTGTGGAATGACGATTTCACCATTCTTTATACTTGTTTTTTTTTTGATAACTTTTTCAGTTCTAGGTTCGATAGTAATAGAGTTTATGTCTTTCTGAGTTTTATGAAAATTTAATTTAATTTTACTATGTGGAGTTATTAACCATCCACTAGAAAAGTTTATGTTGGCTTTCAATAATTTCAAGTTATCTAGGCCAATAAGTCCTTGGAATACACTATGGAATTTGAATACATAGAATTTGAGATTTAAATTGTCAGATAAATTGAAAATTTTTGAAGAAGGGATCACAGTGCTATATTTATGGGAAGATTCTTGAAAAACTGATTTCACAGTAAATGGGTCATGAGTTACGTTATCTGAAAAATATTCAAATGCAATTTCGGGATCTATGAAGGATTTTGATGATCCAGAATCTATTAAAAGTTTGATATTATACTCGGGGAATATTATATAAGGCAATTCACTATTATTACTTAAATTTAATGGAATTGATTCGGGGGTTATGTTTCCTCTAGATTCTGAGGCGTTTCGTGAAAATTTGTAGAATCTTGATTTGAGGACTCGAAATAATCATTATTGTTTTGTTCTTCAAATTGATATTGTTCGTTTTCAGAATATGAGTTATCAGGATAATAATATTGTTCGGTTTCCTCGTCCTGAATATCAGCATTAAATAATTCCTCGGCTATAAAATTATTTTGTGGTCGAGAATTTCGGAAATTATTTTGATTTGAAGGACCTGGGTATGAGTTTCTGATATGTGAGCTCATTGGGTGATTGTTTACTGTATTTCTTGTGGAAATACTCATGGGTGTGGGTTTTGGTAAATTTAAATTTTGATTTGCTTTGAATGCATTATGGTTCTGTTGAGGTTTGAAGACTTGAGAATTCGTAGGAAAATGTTGGGGTTGTCTTGGAGTTATAGGGCGAACAGGTATAGGTTGAGATGGAAATGATCTCTGTGCTCTAAAGAAATTATTAGGTGTATGAGTATTAAATTGAGTTGGATTACTGTTAAAATTCTGTCGTTGTACGGAAGGCTTACCAGTGTATGGCGGTTGCTTTGTATTTGTTTTATGAGTAAAATTTTGAAAATAATGTACATTGTCTTCTTTCAAAACATATTGTAAAGCTTCGGCTAAATTATTTGGTTTCATGCATCTAATAGTTGTACCTAACGGTTCTTTAAGTCCCGATAAAAATGTTGTTAAAGCTACATTATTATATAAAATTCTTTTTAAAATTTTTGAGTCATTTTCGATTTCATGAACGTCTGCATAACTACACAAAAGATTGAGAATGTTTAAAACTCTATCATAGAATTGCTGTGCTTTTTCATTTGATTGTGGTCTCATCATTACTAAATCCCTATTTAGACAAGTTTCGTCTCTCTGATCTGCGAAATTTCTCGTTAAAACATCTCCTTACTCGTTCCAAGTAGATACATTTTGTATATTTACTACTAATTTAGCATTACCAGTTAACTTAGATATTAGACAATTTAATAAATACACATTTTGGAAACAATTTGGTGTGTCTATTCTGTAAAATGAATCAATTAATGATTTACAGACACTTAGATATCTGTTCGAATCATTTGGATTGCCATCGAAATCTGGCACACATTTTAGATATTCTGGTCTAAATTCGGCCATGATTAAATTATTATTAATTGAACTTTGATTTGAAATTAGTGAGTCATTTGAAGGTTCTAATTTTAAACTTTGAAGAATGTTTGATAATTGGTCAACTTCAGACATAAAAATTTATTGTACTTACAGTAATAATAGAAGAAATATTTCAAGCATTCCTATAGAGATTTACTCCGGTTCGGCAATTTTTGTCTTCCTCAGATGAATATCTCTGCAAAATTGGACTATTGTCGTTCCAATTCCCGTTGATGGACTTCTTCGTGCTTGGGATCGTTTCGGTGTGTGATACACTGGGTTTCCTGACGTTCTAGGAGCCACTCTAAGTTTCCACTTGCACAAAATAACTAAGTCCGTAGATTCCGATACTCAGTCAATCGTTAAAACGAAAATTAACGCGTTCGATACGTATTAATTCTGAATATCCTACTGACTGCGCCACTTTCAAATTACTAACTCGAAATACTCTTTTTAAAAACGTTTATTTTACAAAATTATAATTCTACGAACTACGACAAACAACATGAAATCTAGTAACTGACTGACTTTATCTACAACAAGTAATTTTATATATATAATATTTATGCTGATTACGGGATCTGCATCTTACACCGTGGAACAGCAACTCATCGGTTTCCATATGAATCGTTGATATAATTGATGAGATGTATTTTGGTAGATAGGACCAGGCTCCCTGATTTTTAATACTCTCATTGCCTGAACCTTCATTAGATATTCTACGAATTGCCTCTTGGACAGATCTTTCTTTCACCAGATGTAGAGGTGTGAGATCTGTAATGATCTCAAGTGCCCTAGTTGGACACATTCTCATAGCTCCAGTGATGCACACACAGGCAAGCCTTTGAACTTTGTCGAGGATCTTCCTCATGCTGTACTGGCTTGCTTTTGTATGTCAAACCATTGCCCCATGCATAATTGATGGTCTCACAATCATGGCGTACATCCATCTCAGTATTTTTGGGTTACCTCTTACCAGCTAGATTTCTGCACGCCATCAAAGCTCTTATTGCTTCACTAGCAGTTATTTCAACATGCTTATTCCACAGAAGCTTATGGTCTAGGGTTATCCCTAGATATTTAATTTCTGATCTCCATTCTATGATTTCTCCGTTTAAGAATATGGGTTTCATGGCTGGAAGTGTTCTTTCCGGGTAAATGGAGTTACTATGGTCTTGTTTGGGTTAATGGTTAGCCCCACTGACAAGCACAATTTCTCAATGATTCTGAGGCCCTTTTGTAATAAATCACACAAGGTGCTCTCAAACTTGCCTCTGACTATTAGAACTATGTCATCAGCATTGCCAATACATTCCAAGCCAAGCTCCGTTAGTCTGTAGAGCAACTCATCTACTACGAGGCTCCATAGAAGGGGAGATATCACTCCCCCTTGACGTGTCCACCGAGTGGCTTTAACTGAGGTGGTTTGAGTCCCCACCTGTGTCTCAGCTATCCTCGTCGTCAACAACTCATACATACATTTTACAATGGTTTTATTTACTCCTCACCTTTTTAGTGCTTTTTTGACAGACACATGAGTTGTGTTGTCAAAGGTCGCAGATATATCCAGGAATGCGCACTTTGCGATTTCTTTGTTGTTCAGAGTTCTCTGGATGAGTTCGGTCAACTGATACAGAGCCGTCTCAGTTAATCGACATGCATGTAGGCATACTGACATTTATGAAGTGGTACATTCTCCAGATTCTCTGTTCTTATGTAGTTACCCACTACTTTCTCCATCGTTTTGAGTAGGATCGATGTTAGACAGATAGGTCTGAAAGATCTGGGATCAGTCCCATTTTTCCCCTATTTTTGGTATGAAGGTTACTCTTGCTCATCTCCATTTTCTAGGTATTAGACCCACTGCTAGACTGGTTCTTGTAATCTTAAGTAGGTGAGAAAGAATCTCTTCTATCGCTTGCTGCAGGAGTGCTAGAAATATCCCATCTACTCCTGGTGATTTATATGGTTGAAAGGTACTTATTGCTCATTCCAACTGTTGTCTGGTAAATATTTTCTTAGCAATGTCCCAATCTTCCTTGCGGGATTTGTTGGTGTTATTCATTGTTATTTCAGAGCTTCTTGCTGGTTCACTACCTAGAAAGTGGGTTCTAAAAAGAAGAATCGATCGTTCCTCTCCACCTTCCGTGTATGATCCGTCTGGAATTTTCAGCGACATTGTGAAGTTATTTCCCCCATTTGCCATGATATTTTGTAGCCGATGTGTGAGTGGGAGTGATCTTTTCGCAAAAGGCTTGAAAATTAAGCCTTTGGCCTTCCTAATCTCTCTATTGTACTGAGTAAGTTTCTCAGTGTACCTCTGCCAATTACCGTCACGTTTGGCTCTATAAAAGAGCCGACGGACCTCTTTTCAGAGGTTTGACAGGTTCTCATTCCACCAAGGAGCGTCCTTTTCTGAACGAGCTTTTGACAGTGGGCAACTGGAATGAAAATCTTTTATTATTACCTCACTGATCTGTTCGACTCTTTATTCCAGGTCGTAGTGCGGGTGATTTACCCCATTCACTTCGACTTGTTCCAAATTATCCTTCAGATCGGTCTTGTAAAGAAAGTATTTCTAGGATTTCGGATTAAAGGAATCGAGGTGGTATTTACCTCTATCCTAAATTCGATGATCCTATGGTCGGAAAGTAATGGCTCGCTCATCACCCTCCAATCTTCTACATTTTTCCTAGAGGCAACATTAACAATTATTACATGTAGGACCTCTTCTATTGCTCTCGTCACAAAGGTGGGGGTTGTCCCCACATTTAAGGTCTCAAGGTAATTTGCTAAGAGATATTCTAATAAACACTCAACTTTTGCGTTGTTATTAGTGCTTCCCCACACAGTATTGTGTGCGTTAGCATCATAACCAATTTTAATTGGCAGCCGTCTGCTATTGCAGTGTCTCACTAGCTCTTGTATCTCTTCTGGTGGTGTCATCGGCCCGTCTCCAGCGAAGTAGGCAGAGGCAACGACGATGTCTCGATCGATCCCCCCAATGTAGAGGTGAACCATGATTGGAACAAGGTCCCGTGACACGTATTCTGAAACACAAATATATTTTATGTTATTTCTCATGATTACACAGGCACGCGGAGATACTTGCCTTTGATCATAAATCAATTTGGAATCCTTGCATGCCAAACCTTTGATTTGGCCTGCTTTGTTGATCCATGGTTCTTGGATCAGTACAATATCCGTGGCTTCTTGGAAAGAACACCGTTATGGTGACCGGCTTTAGGATGTCGTCTCCACTTCGAGTCACCAACTCGGGTCCTTCGCAAGAGTTCAATTACTGCGCTGACCTCATGAGCCAGTCTGCTAATTCTTGTGATCCACAGTCCACCAGTATCATTCCACAACGGAAATTGATAACTGAGAAGTGGATTCCCTTCTCTTTGCTTTGACACAGCTCTACCACCAGAGTGTCTTCCAGTGTGGAGAGCAGCTCTGCTTTCAGGATGACCCCAGGATAATCCTTTGGCATTATTCCCACCCTAAAAGCCTTCTATGTTTTGACAGCTGCTGCGTAACCAGTGGCTTGCCCGGTTACCATTGCAGCTGTTTTTGGTTTCTTGCTTAGAGGTCGTTGCGGAGGAGTAATATTCTCCGGGCCTCTTTTAAGCTTTGTCTTCCCCGTTTGTGGTTCCATCGGGGGGTTGGGTGCTGAATAGCCTGCTTCCTGGCCTCTTCAAGGGATATTCCCTGATTGAAGAGTCGCAGGTATTTTCGCACTCCTGCTCCACTGAGGCATTTTCTCAGTAGGTCGTCTATGCCGCCCAGTTCTCCCAGTCCTGGGAGGTCGAACGGCATACGACCTTTATGCCGTTTGGCCTTTTTTCCCTCTATGAGGTGCCTGGATGAAGAGGTGGAAGTTTTCTCCACTACTTTTCCGGTAAAAGTTTTACATTCTCTGTCCATAAATGGTTCCACGAGAAGCTAGGAACATTACGGTCCACCGCTGCAGAACCCCGCATGCAGCGGTAAGGGGTTCAATACAATGGAGTTCCCCCCGGTGCTCCAAGGTCGAATCCAGTGAGGACTATTCTTCTATATAGTCCGCGGCAGGGTAGTCGAGGGCTGCCAGTTGAGTTTTCAGACGCAATGAGCCCCCAGGTATTTCCCCGCAGACCTCCTCCTCATATAAAATCGTCTCAGAGGACCTTCTCCTATCTGCCACCTGGAGACGCGCCGGGTTGGTGCTTCACCCCCTCCACATCAATAAATATCCCGACGAACTACGTAACATATGTTATTGTGTAAATTATTTTAGTCGTTATCCGGATAAGGGTTCAGATGAAGCATGGGACTATTTAAAAAGAGTTCTCAGGTACTTAAAAGGCACATTCAATATAGAATTAAGATATGAGAGATGTGAAAAGCCCGCATCAAATTTGACATATTATGTAGATGCAGACTGGTCTAGGGATTGTTTGACAGGAAATCAGTTACGGGTTTTATTTTTAAGAAAATTTTTTGCTCTATTAAAAATCCAATGAAATCAGTTAATTTGAGGTCATTTGATTGAACACAACAAATCAGAACAACATTATACTAAAAACAGATCCCATGGGCTGTTTTCACTCTATCGCGTTGCTATGGATACAATTTGATTATTTATTTCGATTTTGACGTTTCAAATGTTTAATATTTCAAAATGTCACGATTTGGTCATAATACTGACGAGAATATTAATGAAATTATAGAGGCTCTGTACTTCTTTTCTATAATTAGCAAAAAAATTTTCTATCCGAATATCCCTCGAACATTGATAAATACTCAAAAAATTTATAACAACTTTCTGAAGCTTGTTGCTTATAGGCAACAGACCTCCGCCTGCGGCGTCGCTCTGTTTCCAAGCAACAAGCTTTCGAAATCTGTTATAAAATTTTTTCGAACAATGATCAATGTCCTTGGGTTATTACTACTGAAAACAAAATTGTGTCTCATTATCCACAATCGAGGCAGAATTAGTTGCTCTCTGTGCAACTGTTAGTGAAGCACTATGACTAAAGAAGCTGTTGAATGATTTTAGTCCAAATGTTGATAAAATAAAGGTATTTGAGGATAATTAAGGATGCATTGCGTTAATAAAAAATTCAACCAACAATAAGCGGGTAAAACATATTGATATTAAATATGACTTTGTTTGGGGGAACTTTAAAAGGGTTTAATTGATTTACGATATGTTAATACTAAAAATAATCAGGCTGGTATATTGACAAAAGGCCTCTCAGTTAATCATTTCATGAAGCTCTCGAATCTACTAGGTGTAAGAGAAATATGAATATTTTTTGTTGTTCTTTCATCTTTTTAGTGAGGGTGGGTGTTAGTATTCTACACTAAAAAGATCAAAGATGTATATTTTTAAATGTGAGATTTATTTTTAAGAGGAAGTTATTTTTTGACAGATTACAGTATGTAATATATGATGGGGATTATTAAAGATATAATAGGTGATTTGTAATTAGTAATGTATAAATAAAAATCGTTGTTTATCCTTATGCATCCTAGCATTTTATTTATAAGAACCAGAAAAATATATCACAGATAACTGTCGTTGATACCATTTTTACAGCGGCATTTAATTCAGTTTTATACGCGACTTACGGAAATATTTACTTTATGGGGCATATCATTTGAAATAATAAAGTTATAAGACTAAAATATATATCCCGTACCTTTAAAACCAATGTATCCCTCCCCAGTCAGTCCCTGAATACCACAATTTGTACGAAGATTTATGACAGGCTGTACCCTCCAGTACCCAATGGCACTTTAAAGTCCTATAAATTCCTTTAGTAAAATCGTATATAACTCCCCTAGTAAAATCCAATAATTTCCCCCTAGTAAAATCCTATATAACCCCCCAAGTAAAATCCTATATAACCCCCAAGTAAAATCCTATATAACCCCCCAAGTAAAATCCAATAATTCCCCCCAATTGAAATCCTACGTTACAGCCTGGATTGTTCGTTGGGTATAAATATGTACAAACCAGTATCTACATACAAATGAAATTTCTGAAACGAGTACTCAATTACCTGATAAAAGTGAAACAAATGTACACTTGAGTCTCGAATATACTATAGGATTAAATTATTACAGTATACCATACGTATCTATGGCACAGAATAACGTTTAAGCAAATAATTATGAAATTTGAAAATATTAAAATATAATATGGCGCAATAATGTCATATGAGCTCATACACTTACTACCACCAACTCTAATAACTCAAAATATTTGAATTGAATAGCCACAGTAACGTTTACATAACCTTACAATGGGTGTAGTTATCACCAATCCACATTCGCAAATTATAAACGATAAGACAGCTATAATCTATTATCATATGTTGATCATAGTGATTGATACTTGATCAACGTAAGTATAGTCATAAACTGACTACCACAAGATGCTTACAGTAACGGACAAATCAATGATCTACAACATACACCGACTGATATTGTAGGCAAAATGTACTTTACATAAACAAATCAAAGTGTAAAACGTGCGTGAAATCCCAATGTGTTATACGATTACTACTAGCGGTGGCTACCAACTCCCACTCCTGTAGAAAGCTTCATGAACCCATATCGTACTCTTCAAGTCAACGGTAGAACTCCAATTTTTTTCCCATACAGTATCCCACGTTGGGGTTATTTAAATTAATAACATAAACCCAAAACCAAGGAAGAGAACGAAGAAAACGAAGGGAAGAGAAAGAAAAAGAAGAGAAGAAAAGAGAACCCTAAAACGAGAAATATAATAATAATCTATACATTTTCTGACAGTCTCAATGCTCAAAATGAAATATATATCTAAACTTTACCCCCTCCCCCCCCTAATCGATTAACTTTCTTTGACAATCATTTACCCTGTACAAGTAATTTCCATTAATGTTCCCCAAACGTAAATATCTCATAAACTTGTACGAATAAGACTTCTATTAATTATAAAGCTTAATCGATTAATATTAATATTACTTAATATTGCTGGAAAAAGTTAACAAATGAACTGCTATATTTCATATTTGATGAAAAAAATTATAATGCTATCTGAGCTTATTGTATTAACTATCCTTTTTTTACATTTAACAAAAAATACCAACTTATATGAAGAAAATAACTGTACCTACTACTAGTTGACCTTGAATAAAAAAAAATACATTAGCCAAAGAAATATGGTCGAAATTACTAGAATGTTCAACTATATACACAAAAAAACTGAAATAGTTCTTACCAATTGGCCAGATCGGGTCCTAATATGGGGCTGTTATCACCCTAAATGTGGTAATTAAGGCCTACTTAACTGATGTTTTCCCTCTAACACCTTTTTGTATGCACTATAAAAAAACACTTCATCAGATAAGGGGACAAATTCTCTAGTCATAAATAGGAACAATCTAGTTAATGAAACTATATAAGCATTCTAATACTTACAATTACCATCTGACTGGAATTACACCATGAAAAAAACACCTATCACGTTGAAATCTCTGTTCCCAAAAAAATTGGTATTCCCACGGGTCTATAATCTCCAATAACTTGAAAAAATTCTTCAGCGATACCCGGAAAATATATTTCACACGTCGGTCATCCCTTAATATAAGGTGAAATATTTAATTATTTCATGCGAACATATGAAATAAAATTTCAACGGCTTATACCATCAAATACCCAGCGAACAATGAATGTTCACAGACAAACTAAAACCCTCGTATTCAAACCAGCCAGCCAATCAGAATACACTCGAGATGTCAGAACGTTCATTAACCAATAACGTTGCGATAGTTATACGCCACAGATCAACATACGCATAGACGCGTTACAAAGATATATATCAGGGGTAGTACGTTCGAAGTAACACCACGGGGACAAAATAAATACTTTGACGATATGATAAATAATTTCCAAAAATAGATGACACTGGATTTTCTAATGTAGATTTGAAGTCAAAATAATGTTAAGATGAACGAAGCTTTATATTTTAAAGTTTCTGTAACTAAATTTGCACAATGACAAAATTGAAACGTATCACCTGGGACATCCTGTATAGTACGTCACAGTATTCGCGTTTCCATCGACTGCCTTTTTCATTATTAGCCTGCTTTTCATTATGCGCCGGAAGCGAAAGGTTATAAGGAAAATATTTTAGCTATTCCAATAATTTACTCTAGTCTAATATTTATGCATTGTCACAGTAGTATGGAGACGGCAAACTAAATAGCATTTATATTTCAACGGCATGTTTTTGAAAGCTTTCTTGAACAGACTGTTAAGAAACTTTTTCATTTACTTTAAAAAATTACGTGCTTCAGATTGGTTCCATTTAACTAGTTGAACGAAATACGCAATATGAATTTCCACATTTGTTTTGTTTCTTTGTGAGGGGATGTAAATTATCCTGTCGAAACCATCCGCTTGTAGAGGACTCAATAAGTATAACATTATGAGAAACGTGAAATATGAATCAAATTTGGTTATAGGCTAAAATTGTGCTGAAACATGACACGGTCTAAAGTTATCATTAAGTTTTGCTAAATACTTATTCGAATTATTTCTTCATATCGTCGCAATCATAATATTTAAATTATAGATTTATCAAAACTAAGTTACTACTTTTTTATGACAGTAATTATTATCGCCTTCGACATGTTAGGGTCATTTCGCACCAAATCCGTCCAGTCCAGTCAAGTGCAGTCAAATCGGACGCCACAGGATTCGTTCAAATAGCTCACAATGAAAATTAAGCAAATATATTTATTTTGTTTCACACTGCACCAATCACGTCCAGTCCCGTCGCGTCAAGACTGCCTAGGACTGAGAGAGAGAGAGAGAAGTTCGTGTTTGAATCCTGTTGGGTGGAGTATTTTTGGGTGAAGTGCGAACTTTTCATGTGGTGCCCTGGTATAGGATTTGTTCCTCTTCAGGGCTGAGAAGGGGGAGTGTTGGGTGGTTATGTGCGCGTTGACCGAGAAGCTGGGTTTGGATGAAAAAGTGTCTAGTAGAGTTAACCTAGGACTCACCCGGTCGAATTTTTATACCAGTCATGCCCTGCGATCTTTTATAGCCACTGCTAAACTGCATTTTTAACGCCATCTATTCGCTTGGAAGGTTACGAACGAACTTTATTTTACTGATTGCTGTAATACCGTCAAGGTAATACATCAAAATGTCAGGAGTAAAACAATAACAAATGGATCAGTATATTAGAGACTTCGACAGAGTTTTATTGTATTTGTCATTTTTTAAAGAGAAATAAATTTTTAAATTGTAGATGACTTTACTGTAGCACAAAGAAAAGCCAAAAAGGCTTTAATTGCAACAGACCTTTCGTCCAGTTCCGATATTTACAAAGGACGGCGATCAAGGATACAGAAAAAAATACAAGGTATATGTCCCATCACTCTAGCTCTGATTCAGATGAGAGTCCCTCATTAAATCGTAACATTTATCCTGTTTTTAAACCTACACCATAAACAAATTGTAAGTATTTAAAGAAATTAATTAGAATGTTTTGTGCAAATAATATATTTTTCAGTATTGTATAAAAAGTCGGGGAATTATAAATCGGATAGTACTTCTCCAGAGATTCAAGTGGAATCTATTGTTGAAACTATGAGGTCTGAAGCTGAAGGAATTTCCCTTGAGTATAGAGAGTCAAATGATGTGGCGAGATTTGCTGTTCCTATAGGTAATTTGTTCCTTATGTTAAATCATAATTTATAATAACCTAAAGTTTGCATATAAAATTTGACTTTTAGTATAAAAATACTTAATTTTATAATGTACTTTTTTAATCTTTTTTAGAGTCAAAACCTTGTGGCAGTGGAATCAGATGAACACTTCACAAAAGAGATAAATCATCACCACAAATAGATATACTTGAAGAGCAAGGTGACTAAACTAAATAATTTTAATGAAATTAACTGTCTCTCGACCCTTACTTCGTAGAGTCTGCTCATATTAGTGTTTTAAATGAAACTCACGGTTTCTAGTTAATTCCACAATATAATAAAAGTTATTGAAAATTCTAAAAAATTGACAATTGTTTCGATAAATCAATTTCATGGTCAGAATGACAGAGGTGATATTTCATTGGATGCCTACCTGATGTTTAGCAGTTATTTTTGGCTAGACTCAGAAGTGACCTAACTTGTGATTGACTTAATATATGTTAATAGAAAAAAGAAGATGTGATATTACAAATATTGGAGCTTAGATATTATTAGCGCTATGGTGATATCCTGTATATCATTTTTCCAATTAAGATCAGTATAACTGTGCAATGATATCGGAAACCAGGAAAACTATATCTGCTGATCTTTACAATTATCACTTAAAAGACAGTTTATTAGTGGAGAACTCCCTAGATTTAACTGTTCATTGACAACTTCATATTGTGGGTTTATTAAATGTCTTCTAATTTCCAATTCTTCAAGGAAATCCAGTTCTTGTTTCATTTCACAAATATGCAGCACTTCTAGTTTTGTGTTAGGTGTCAATGAATGATAGGTGTCAAGTAGATGTTTTACGTAGTGGAATTTATCTGGTTGTTTAAATCTGTATGCTCGTAAGTGTTCACTGCTGTCTATTTGGGTCAGACCCTTAGGAATTTTAAAATCCGATACAGTGAACACTTACGAGCATACAGATTAAAACAACCAGATAAATCCCACTACGCAAAACATCTACTTGACACCAATCATTCATTGACACCTAACACAAAACTAGAAGTGCTGCATATTTGTGAAAAGAAACAAGAACTGGATTTCCTTGAAGAATTGGAAATTAGAAGACATTTGAGAAACCCACAATATGAAGTTGTC
Source organism: Galeruca laticollis (assembly GCA_963921935.1). Taxonomy (NCBI): domain Eukaryota; kingdom Metazoa; phylum Arthropoda; class Insecta; order Coleoptera; family Chrysomelidae; genus Galeruca; species Galeruca laticollis. Next base: position 85,599,426 of record OY998178.1, on the reverse strand, counting down.
AATGAACAGTTAAATCTAGGGAGTTCTCCACTAATAAACTGTCTTCTTAAGTGATAATTGTAAAGATCAGCAGATATAGTTTTCCTGGTTTCCTATATAATTGACCAGGTAAACCGATCGTAATTGGAAAAATGATATCCAGGATATCACCATAGGGCTGATAATATCTAAGCTTCAATATTTGTAATATCACATCTTCTTCTTTTTTCTATTAACATATATTAAGTCAATCACAAGTTAGGTCACTTCTTGGTCTAGCCAAAAATAACTACTAAACATCAGGTAGGCATCCAATGAAATGTAACTTCTGTCATTCTGACGATGATATTAATTTATCGAAACAATTGTCAATTTTTTAGAATTTTCAATAATTTTTATTATATTGTGGAATTAACTAGAAACCGTGAGTTTACTTTAAAACACTAAATAATTTTTATTAATTTTTATATTTAATCATATTTTAAATTTATTTTAGAATTTAAAAAGTTGATGATAGATGAAATATCTCAATTAAATTTAAAACTCAACACTTTAATTGAAAGCGTTGGCACTCTCTTGAAACACACAAATAATTCCGAGTAACCTGCAAGTAACATCGTTTGAAAATAATGTGAAAACGTTATATAAAAAAATCTCAGTAATTCGACATATTTTTAAAATCCAAATTCAACGTACTCGATCAAATACTGTCCCTAGTATTGCAAACCGACATTACAGATCATTTCTCAACAATACTACAGATAATACTGGAAAAGACCAAATGCCCTAAGGAACGAGGAAGGGTGAAATACATAGATGAAACAAAATACAATCAGACAAAAATCTTGGTATTTCTTATACTTGAATCCAGATGCTAACTATGCAGCAAATACTTTTATTGAAACACTTTAAAAATATATAGACGACTGTACATATACAAAAAAATGTAAAAGGAAAAACACAAAGATCACCCCTTGGATGACAAATGCTTTACTTACCTCAACTACCACAAAAAATAAATGGCTCAACTTTTGAGAAGAAACCTGTACTATTTTATAAACAAAATCTTATATTAAATTTTTGAAACTATTTGTCGACATTCGTCTTTTAATAAACTATCCTGGTTAAAAGTTTTAAACAGCTTTTTGAAATAACCTATCCTACTTTTAAGCCAAAAGAAAATAACAGGTTGTTTCAAAAAGGGTTTACACTTTGTGTGACTGTTTTTATTTGTTTATTTGAGAAAAAACAATATAGGCATAATTTAAAAAACCTTCAGTATTTGCTTGGCTTGCCATCTAGTAGTAGCTAGTGAACTGTGACTAATCATGCAGGTATCTTCCTTTATTTTTTCCCTGTTGGTGAATAGTAACTTTCCACCACAATAGATGGCGCAGCACTCGACAAAACTTTGTGGTTTCGGACTTAATACAGGAGATTCCATTCTTCCCCGTATTGAAAGTATTTTAATAATCTTGTCCAGTCCATTGTATCGTAGAGAGTGTTTTCTGTTTATCGATAAAAATGGATATCGAAAAACTGATAAAATTAATGTGAGGGGGAGGAAATTTATAATCCCAAGAATATGAAACATCGAGATCGGGATTTTCTTTCGGGAGTTTGGAGAATTATAGCGTAGGAATTAAATACTAGCGGTAGTAAATATGTAGCAATAATGCAAAATATCAATTAAGAACACTTGTAATTTTGCTATGGTACAGAACCAGTAGGAGACGAGAAGTATTGTTGTGATCCGCAGATCAATAGTGATTGAAATAAAACACTTGGATATCAATACTTCATTTATTCCCTGTAAGTACTTAGTTTACGATGTTACACTCAATAGAGCTTGTCGAATAATCATTATCTTATATATTTATTATCTACCTTATGTGTTTCAACACTCAAGAAGAAAATAAGTTTTGATATTTTGAAAGTAGCGAAGTATGCAAAAATGGGCATTTTGTATGAGAAAAAGTGAAACTAAAACTTATTTCCCCTTAAGTCTGAAATGCGTTCTAAGAAGTGAACTTGACTTAACAAAAAGTTACATTGCATATAAAATTGTAGTTAATATCATATTTAATTCGTGACATTAAAAGTAAAAACTAGATTGATAAGAATGAGTCTTAAATAACATGGCTTTTACTCGAGACAGCAGTGGGCGAAAGTACTGATAAAGATATGAAACAATGAACATATGATTAAAAGAGATATTAACTATTTAAATAGAATACAATAGTTATTAACATTGAAAATATATATAGAATAATAGTAAGGTAACAGTAAAATAAAATATACGTAACCTCCTAGGTTACAACAGTATTCTGTTAAATTTGTTCGGACTTGTAGCGCCTCTACAGTGGCTCTATGGGTTAATGTAGGTCTTAAATGTTGAAGTTGAGGAACAGTTTCATGTTGTTTTAAAAACTCCACTTCGCAAATTCTGTCATATTCTGTTTGATTTTGCCGTATAAAGTTGTGTAGTACACAAGCCGCTTTTATTAAATCTTCTGTTAATTCGATATTAGTCCCGATAGGTTTTTGAAAAATTCCAAATTTCTTAATTAAAATGCCAAATGCGCATTCTACCGTTCGTCGAGCTCTAGATAAACGATAGTTAAAGACTCTATTGGAATAATTACGTTATCTTCTGGCATAAGGTCTCATCAGGTTCTTTTTCAGAGGAAAAGCTTCGTCTTCGACTAAATAAAACGGCAATTTGATCAGTATTGGGAATTTCCTATATGTCAGGAATATTCAATGTATTTCTACTAAATGCTTTTCCCATTGAAGATTCAGAAAATAGTGTGGTATCATTATCTCTACCATATGCGCCAACGTCGAACAAAATGAAGTTACAGCTCGGATTTGCAACGGCCATCAATACTGTAGAGTGAAAATGTTTGTAGTTATAAAACTGAGAACCAGATTTAGGGGGGCATTTTATTCCACATAAAAATGTTTAAACTAGCCCAATCACAAATTCTACAAAAAGAAAGAAAATATCTTAAGTGGAAGCCACAAAAAACACAAAACTATAAAAACGTTATGTCAGAGGTGACTATAAACCCAGAAACATAACAATGTTGAAAAACTCGATGCACAATTGATAAGTTCCATCATTTCTACAGCCGAAACTTTAGATATGTGTAGAACACGGCTTTATAAAAATACTTTGATTCAGAAATCGAAACCCTGGTTGGATAAAGAATATGTGAAAGAAAAAAAAATTTTAAAATTGAAGAAAAATGAATACAGCATAAATACAATCGAAGAATATAAAACAGAAATGAAAATATTTAAGATGTTAATCAAAGATAAACAAATCAAATATCAACAAAACCTACAAGCAAAATCTCTGAACATTAAAAACCCATCCGAATTTTGGAAATATATAAACCTTCATAAAAAAAGCACTATAATGAACACCCTATTACGACCAAAGAATGGGAGAACTACTATAACCTATTTTATAACACCACTGAAGCTAATATGAACCTATCCATAATGGATGTCAGACATCCCTATCTAGATTCACCCTTTACAATCCAAGAGAAATACAAGGTAATAGCAATAGCAAAAAATAATAAGGCGGTAGGGGATGATAAAATACCAAACGAATTTCATAAAAACTTGCCTACTAACTGGATCATACATCTAAAAGAATTATTTAACAAAATATACATGGAACCATGCAATTGGACAAATATTAACATGATTCACTTTCATAAGAAAGACCCTGAAAACGATCCTCTAAATTATCGAGGTATTGCCTTACTCAATCACAAAACTAAGCTATTCACCCAACTAATAAATCAGAGACTACATACATTGAGTGAATCAATTGAAACGCTACCAGAATGTCAGGCTGGCTTTCGTATTTTCAAATTTTTAAAAATATGTACTCTTTAGGGACAATAACAATTGAGCAGAACGGTTGTACCTCAAAAAAAATTGAAATCACCAAAGCCATCATCCAAGGCGACTTGCTAAGTCCACTATTATTTGCTTTATATGTGTCAGACATAGACGACTACTTTAAACAACGAGGAGCTAGAGGTTTATCTCTAGATCAAAACAAACACATTTCCTTGCTGGGCTATGCTGATGACTTTATAGTATTAGAAGACTCGGAAATTCAGATGAATAGATCAATGAAAATATTAGAAAGTTATTGCAAGTTAATGTAGATAAAACAAAGGTAGTTATATTCAGGAAAATCCCAAATATCGGACATAAACCTAAATTTTAGTATAAAAATGCACTAATAGAACAGGTAAACAGCTATAATTACTTAGGAGTGATATTCTCGTTTAACGGAACGTTCTCAAAAAATTCTAAATCACATATGAAGAAAACGAAAATAACACAAAACGCAACACAAAATTTAATTAAATCCTCACATATGACCGATATGGAAAGTGTTAAATCGCTTTATTATAGCATTGTAGTTCCAACCTACACATATGCCAGTGGAATATGGGGACTTCGGTACATAAATGAGGGAGAAAAATTTTCTATTTACAGAAAACAACTCCCAGTTACATTTTGAGAGCGGAAACAAGACTAGTGAAAACTGGATTTTTTATTATAAAACAAGCTCTAGAATATTTACTAAAGATTAAAAAATTGTCCTCAAAAAGATTTCCTAAGATAGCGCTAGATGGAACTTACCAACTACACCAACAAGATAAAACTGTATCAAAATACAATTCGATAAGTCAAATAAATAATATTTTAACTGAAATTGGAGCTCTAGAGTTTGATATGCATAGTTTCGATGGGGATAAAATCAACATTATTTTAGAAAAATACGAACAATATAGTCATATAGAGGATTGGAATAAAATATTACTAAGTACATATTGTCCAATGTATAAACACATACTACAAGAAAAGCATCCCTTTCAAAGCACAAACCACTTAGATCTTTCAATCCCTTTGCATATTAAACGCTTCATCTCACAACTACGCACTACTAACACTAAAATACTGTATATGTTTGTTAATAACAATGCATATACCATATAAACAAATGAAATATGCACAATTTGCAACTGTCTAGTTCCAGAATCCCTACAAAATTTATTATTTGTATGTCCAATGTATGAACAAATTATATATTTCTTCTCTAAAACCTATCAGTCCCTAACGGACTTTGAAACAGTAATTAATGAAGCTGAACCACAATTATTATATCATATATATATATATAATGTGACAGAGAATATTTTAAAAATCAGATCATTCATTATAAACGAGTAGTAAGCATCCTCTCACTCCCGTCAAGGCATCATCTAAGCATATCTATAAAATTATAACTCATTTCTTTTTTTAGTTATTATTTTATACATTTATATTGGAAATATTGTCACTCCTTGTTCATGTATTCTGTACGAAAGAACAATAAATTTTCTATCTATCTATCTTACTCCACAATGTTTCTTGTCGATACTCCCAATTCAGTTTGGCATTTGGCAAATTTTATAAAACGATTGTGAAATATAGGTATAGCCATATGCACTGTTTGCAAAATATTCCATATTACCTCATTTAATTCCTTCACTATGTAATGAATTGTGCTTATTCCAATACGAAAAGTGTAACTAAGTGATGTGAATGATTCTCCTGTTGCTAGATATCTAGAAGTAAACAAATAATTAATCAAAATGTTTGTTTTTTCACTGCGCGGTGCTGTTATTTATCAAAAATCTGATTTTCTATTTCTTTTATTTCCCTAAAGATGTAGAAGTTAAAGCAAAATGGCAGAACTACATGCGAGAAAAAATAAAAATCAAGAACGTTCGCTTTGGATCTGCCAGTACCTCAAAATCAACATGGCCATATTTTAAACTACTGATGTCCTTAGATAGCTCCTTAGCTCATAAAGCAACCTCGGGAAATGAACCAGATAGCCACATTCTAAATTTTGACGTTGTTGAAAAGTTGAAAACAAATACAGACTTGCAACAGTACTGACACTCAAGTTAAAATAAATAGAAGAAAAAGAAGCTGTGAGACTGAAAATGAAATAGACAAGCAATACCTTAAACACCTGAAGGTAATTTCTGCAAAAGCTGATGTTGATAAAAATCCAGACCTATTATTTCTACGGAGTATGCTTCCTTCTTTGAAGCAACTCAGGCCAACTGACAATTTAGAATTCAAAGCGGAGATGATTAATTCACTGAAAACCAAATTAGAACGCACATATTATGTTTCAAATTCATCATCAGTAGCCACTATTTATTCCAATTATTCACGCCCTCATTCAACTGCAAGTGTGCATTCAGTAGAAGAACAGATCACTAACACTGTATCGCCAGATACTTACGATTCTTATTTATTGCATGACATGTAGAACAATATATATTTGAATGACAGGAAACAAAATATTCACTGTTATTTATACGAAAACTGTGTCTTACCTGAGAAAAACAGCCAATCTTTCTATAATTTGTGATTTCTTTCTTTAAAAATCCAAATTATGAAGTGTACACACTCTTGTTTTAACAAGGATAAATGGATTTGTAAAGAATTGTGTAATATTTTATTAAATTCAGCCAATCGCTTTCGACATTACGTCATCATCAGGGCTCTAAAATAAATTACATACACTACAAACTACTGTCCTATCAAACTAACATAACAGTAAGGTAGAACGCACACGACAGACTATCGGCGAACGACTAATTTGTAGGTTAAAATGCAGAATCATGCTTGTAATTCAGTAACGCACATGACCTTCTAAAAAGACGGACCGACAAAGAAGTTGTAGCATGATTCATTTTTGCACCGACCCGACAGCCGGTGGGGCAAATAAAGATATAGGTTTTGTTTGTTACAAAGCACACGACTGTTAGTTTAGTCGATTGCTGCTGGGTGCGTAGTGCTCTTGAAAATGGAAATAGATATTGATACAGAAAAGACGACATTTATATGACACAACAACAGCTGAATATTCGGACAGAAACGTGAGGAAACAACTTTGGGAGGAAGTATGTGTACAACTAATAGCAGATTGGGATAAACTGGAAATTCATGGTAAAATAAAACAAGGTAAGTTTCTTATGTGGCATATATTAAAACTTAAATTTAATCGTATTGCCATGAGAGTGACCCTTGTGGAGACGTGAAGTATGTAGCAAAATAATCTCGAGCTTGTATTCCTTCTGTTGTGCCCCGTACGCCTTGAACCGGTAGCTTGTCAAGTGACTCTTGATACAACAAGTCCTCAAACTTATATCCATCCCTTTTGTGTACGAAGTTATGAAGAACACATGCTGATTTTATAATGTCTATAGCAAAATCGACCTGAACATCTAAACTGCGTTGAAATAGTCTCTACTTGCAAATATGCCCAATGTACACTCAATCATTCGTCGGGTCCTGCATAGCCGGTAATTAAATATCCTTTTTTTGCGGTTAAAAAACGATTGGGATATGGTCGCAAAACTGCGAATGCTTCATTGCCTACAAAAACAAATGGCATGGGCTCTCCACTTTCGTCAAACGGTAATTTTCTGTGTTCGGGAATGTTCCACTTATGTTCTTGTAATTTTTTTCCCAAGGTTGAATATTGGAATATATTTGCGTCACTGAATTTTCCACAAGCACCAATATCGACAAATGAAAAGCAGTAATCGGCATCTGCCACTGCCATAAGTACAACAGAAAAATAACCTTTATAGTTGCAGTAATCTGACCCAGAATTAGGAGGCATAACTATACGGATATGTTTTCCGTCTATAGCTCCTATACAGTTAGGGAAGTTAGTTCTTGCGTAAAATTCATTGCTTATTTCTAGTCATTTTTCTTCAGATCGTTCTTAATCCTACCCAAATAGCGTGGCATGTTTCCCAGACTATTTTCCGAATGGTCGATGCACCTAGCATATACTGATAGTGTAAGGATACAAATGAGTGCCCGGTTGATAAATACCTGAAAAAAAACGTTATTATATGTAAACAAACACCAGTTCCAGTTTTTTCTATTTTATTTTCAGGAAAAGAAATCCAAAATAAATGGTCATCTCTGCGGGATTGCTTTCGGCGAGAACTCGCTCAGCAAAAGAAAAACCTTCCGGAAGTGCTGCGCTAAGAAATGCAGGAAGTACATTTACTTTGATCAGTTGCTCTTCTTGCTACCTTTCACGCAATTAACGCAAACTTCTTCTTCATTAGACAATGAACAAGATATACCATCTCAACAAAACAATGCGGATGAGTCTCAGCTTGATCACGTCGTAAGGCCCTCCGAAAGTGAACCATTCCTGATATCTCCAATCCCACACAAAAAGAAAAAAACGCAGAAAAACTATGATGAAGAAATACTGCAGGTTCTAAAAGAAAGCAACAAGGGACCAACTCAAGCAGAAATATGGGCTTTGGTAAAGGAAAGCAATGAAAAGAAAGAGTTGGATGAAGATGAGTTATTTTTAATGTCCCTGTTACCGAAGAGAAAAAGTATTTTTTAAGAATCGAACTTATGAATACAATTCTTAGGTTTGATAGGACCCACAGACCAATTGTTACAACAGAGACATCATTTCAAAATTCCGAATTTCCGTTGCAAAATTCTACTGTTTCATATCAGTTTCAAAGTGATGGAATAGCAAATCATGGAGATAGATGATATGGATATTATACGGCTCCGCAAACAAATATTGCAACAAACTCTTGGTTCCAACGATGTAACCAGACTTCCACTGCTTAACCGAATGAACAAGTACAACATACAATCAATTCCCCCTTGGAGTCGCCAGGTTCATACATGTCTGACAGGTATGGACACGACTCGGACTTGCTTTCGCTAGGGAATGATGAAGATATGTTATCTGCAGGTTCCAAAGATCTGCCATAAATGTTATAACCTTTATTAATACCTAATATTACGTAAACTAATAAAAGAATCAAACAGTAAAGTGTTCTTACCTTAATGTAACTGATAATCTCTCCTCAAGCGAAATACACTTCCTCATATTAGTATCTTGGAACGATAATTGTGTTTTCAAGACAGCCAACAGCTCATTAAAAGAATTCAAGGACATTCTATGATAATTAAAAAACTTATCTGCGTGTTCCTGTAGAGACTCAAAAAAGGTATGGAATTGGCCTTTTAATAAACGCTGACTAATTACTGGATGCACCCAAAATGCTCTATTTCCCCTTTTTTTTCTTCGGTATTTTAATAATACCGCAACGCATCTCAACGTCTGACTATTAATTTTTCATTAACAATCGTCGACTAACTAAACGTTCATATGCGTTGTTCACCTATTTGTCGGTCGACTGTCTGCCGTCTGTTTACCCTCCCGACAAATAAGTAGCTGAGCGACACTCTGTCTTGTGCGTTCTACCTAAACGTAACGTCAGTGGGTCCAGAGACATATTAAAATTGTCCACATTATTGATTTTGTCAGTTTAACATGGTAAACAAACAACAAATTACAAACATTTAAACATACAAATTCAAAAGAAAAGAAAAAGTAACATTTTTGTTGACTCAAAAACCCGATCTTAAAACGAGGATTATTATTATGATGAAAAATGATAGTGTCTAAAGCTACAAAGTTCACAAATATATTAGAAATTACTGAGTGAAAGTTGATAAAATTAAAAATAAAATTAAAATGGAATTGACTGATAAATTTAAAATTGAGCTCATTACACAAACACGGATACAAATCATACGAAACAAATCGCACGTACTAATCCAGAAGGCACGCCCCGAACAACTTGAAAAGAGGTATGAAAGTTGAATTAATATTAATCTGTATATCTCTAGATCTTCCAGAAGGTTAAGTTTGTGGAAATTCCGTGAAAAACATTTGTGCAAAATTCTGCTATCTTCACCGGGTGAGAAACTATGATTATTAAATGTGAGGAGATGACCAAAGCCAGATTGCTCTGTCCTATTTAAATGTTCGTTGACACGTATATTAAGAGTTCTTATGGGTTTACCAATGTACGCAGCCTCACAATCACCACACTGAAGTTTGTATATACCGCTCTGTTTGAGTTTGGGTAACTTATCTTTCGTATTAGAAAGAAGTGATTTTATGGTATTTTGAGAAGAAAAAGAAATCCTAATGTTATATTGACAGGTTCTAAAAATGTTGCTTATTTCATATGAAATCTTCCCTATGTATGAGACTGAGCAAAATCGAAAATCACTAACCTCTAAGGTTTGATAAGCCAGTTGTCTGATGTCTTTTTGTTTTATTTTCCTAATAGTGTTCTCAATTATATTTGAAGGATAGCCGTTGTTAACTGCGATCTGCTTCAAGATGTTAAACTCTTTATCATAATTGTGGGGCGCCATAGGGATTCTGATCAACCTGTGTACATAGGAGTATATGGCGGCCATTTTGTGTTGAAAAGGGTGATTAGAGTTTGATGGAATGATATGGTCAGTCTGAGTTGATTTTCTGTAAATATTGAAGTCTATTTTATTGTTTAATCTAGTAAGTGTCAAATCTAAAAAGTCAATTCGATTATCTAATTCTAATTCGACTGTAAATTTTATGCATGGATGTAAACTATTAATGAAATCTATGTCGCCCCACAATTTTGATAAAGAATTTAACATTTTTTTATTTTTGTCATAAATTTGGCTAGTAGTGGAAAAAAATGTATATACACCACGGTGGTGAAGACATTTATAAACCTCGCACCTTATTCCGCTCGGGACAAAGCCCCTCGCGAGATAATTTTGGTGCTCGGTTGATAATAATAGTCTTCACCACCTTGGTGTATAATATACTATTAGAGCCCGATGATGACGTAATGTCGAAAGCGCTTGGCTGAATTTAATAAAATATTACACACTTCTTTCTTTATACTTGGATATACAGCATTCCTTATTTGAAAAAATAGATCTAAACTCATTCGAAAATAGTTGTAATTTTTTTTCGATCGTCTAATAAATTAGGAAACATATGACTTAATGATCCAAAAACGGATCTTCTAGTATTTATGGGATGAATCCAAAATAGTTGTCGTCGAAGCCTCATTCTTCTTCTATGAAGTCTACATAATATTATTGCTTGAATAAGTGTCTCCATCTTCGACAAAATATGGCACCAAAATGACAACTTCATCCATACAAGATGTGTTCGGTGCGAAAGCCAATGACTGACCTGATTTGATTGGTCTTGACTTAAGTGGATTTGACTGGACTGGACGGATTCGGTGCGAAATGACCCTTAGCAAGGTTGTTTCAATGTTGATGTTTTTTTATCAATAAGTTACTACAATTGTTATTCTATATTATTTAATTAGATCACCTTAGAATTAGTATATAGTAAACATATGGAAACTGAGATGGAATAAATTTATATTAAGGTTAATTTTTTTGTCAAATTACATATATGCAAAAACATCGCTGTTTTTTGAATCTTTTTATTTTTTTGTATATTCTCGTTTCTATGAAACCTCGCCGGACAACGAACAATTTTTTAGTATCTCCGTTTTCCGCAGTTCTGACTTCGATATAGACTTGAAACGCACCGACAAATCTGACACTCAAACAACCCTTCTGACTGATGCTTGTCAAATATAATGTACTGTCATCTACGTTATTTTCCATTTGAAAACGTCGTCGTATTGATACAAACGAACATAACTAATATGTCGGTTTAAATGATGTTAGGTTAAGAAACCGCCAAGTCAAAAATGTTTCCCATAATGTATGTTCACCTCAGGTATCCTTTGGAACTTTAAGAAAAACTTTTTATTCAAGATCCGTCAACTTTGAACATCAAACAAAATTTAAGAACCACACTAATGTGGTTTTACAATATATTCCTGGCCAAATACGTACAGCTTGGCTTTCACTGTGAATTTCCATCAATTCAAAGAGTATACATTATGAAAAGCTGTTGACCTGTTCACCTGAAATTTGCATATGTACGGAGTTGTGATTTTGAAATAAAACCGCTTCCTTTTACTTCTTCCGTCCAGAGGCGCACTTGAAAAGTAATTTGAATTCCAATAAAGATTTTATTATAAATACATGAGTTCTTTGAATTCATGTTACCACATAAACATGATTAAATTGTGGAAAAAATGTACTAGTTGTGATTAAATTGCGAAGGCTGACACGACTTATCTACTCAATAATTTCTATAACACTCAAATGCTAAGTTTAATTAATTTTTTCAACGTAAATTTCAGATTAAATGAGCTGGTTTTTCAATTTAATTATTCAAAATTTTAATGTCTGACCTATATAAGAACTTTATAAAAGTCTATTACTTAATTATTTTTTTCTCTCATTATTCAACTTTTGTAAACATTAAAAAGCTTATTTTCACATCAAGTGTGGCTTTTAAATAATTTGTACCCAACGATAATTTCAAAAGGTTAAAACAAGCACTCACCCAAAAGGACGCCTTTGCTCCTATCTCACTTCCTACAATTTTGCCGACGAACTCAGTTCTCTAAGTGAACCCTTTTAACATAAAATATTGTGACAGGTAAGCCCGCTATACAGAAAACATATTTAGAATCGGCAGAAAGGAAAGGTCTCTTTTGATTATGTTTTTGAATATGCATGGAACTGAAAACTGATATTCGTAATTACTACATTCTATCTTTCATTCAAATACGGTTTAGAGATATACCTAGACAAGTTTGATGTTATATAAATAAAAATTTATCGTATAACGTGTTGAATTAAAATCAGTAAGTATTTATTGGCGTAATTTTCTATAACCAAGTGATTTTTTCTAGAAAGAGTTTATGGTACTTCGCCACTGAATAACTTTTGAATAGATTCTGGATATTAGAAAAACAAAGGTTCTATAGGACTGAAATCAAACAACTTATACTACAATATTTAAATAAATGTAATGTAAAGAAACCAAAATGTTATCAGCTAAACAAAAAAATGTTAATTGTTGTTTATCACGATATTATTGGTGGTTAAAGTGGAATTGATAGTTTCAATCGAATTGTGGTCTATAGTGGTGATTTTTTTAACAAGCTCTCGTATTGTACCAGAAGTTGAAGGTTCAGATTTAATAAATATAAATTGTGATACTCTAATTTTATTAATAAGAGAACCTTCTAAGTATCCTTCCGCAACCGTGGTTGACCGCCAGCCTCCGTGACGCTTCAATGTTACTTCAGTTTCTCCAGAATCTGCCAAAAATGATGCGGAAGTTCGTCTAAGACAATGTCCTGTATATTGAGAGGATTTGTCTAACTTTAAAAACTTTGCAATTTTTTGAGGTATTTTTGAAAGTATATTTTTTCCAACCACTTGTGCTGTACATTTTCCTTCATTATACCTCAAAAACCACTTCATTCGTTTTGACAAAGCTACTGTGTTAGTGAAACGCGTCAACAAGTTTAAATTGAACATTAGTTCAAATATATGAAGATTTAAACAAACTATATTGTGTTATTTCATCGTTCGGAATGTTAAATCGCTGAAAGCTAAAAAGACGGAACTACAAAACTTAATTAAAGAGCTTAATATCAATGTAATAGTTTTATCAGAAATTTGGTTGAAGGAAAATGATATGGTTAATTTTAAAAGTTTAAATGTTGTTAAAAAAATGTAGAAGAGATGGCTATGGCGGAGTAGCAATTCTCATAGCAGATAGCATTGAATTTAAAAAAATATAAATTATGAAACATATAATCAAGGTATTGAAGTGTGCGCGGTCCAAATTAATCGCGGTGAACTAAAAGTAGTTTCAGTGTAAAAACCCCCTAATATTATAGCTAATGTCCAGGACAGGGATAATATTTTTAAACAATTCACACACAATACAATATTTTCCTGCGATTTTAATTGTCATAGTCGCTCATGGGGCTGTGCAGATAACACCGCACAAGGTAATCGATTAATGGAATCCTTAGATAACTACGATTTAACTGTCATAAATGACGGCAGCCCGACAAGAGTCACTAGACCTGACCAAAATCCCTCAGCTCTAGATCTTACTATAATGTCACCTAATTTAATTGATAAAATGTTTTGGAAAGTACTACCTGACTCATGCGGAACCGATCATTTTCCTATTACAATAAATTCTATTATTAAAAATGGAAGTAAGAAAATATTTCCTGTTACGAAATGGTGTGATTCGAGTGTAGATTGGGCTCTATTCGGTCAAACAACAGATGTTGCATTACATAACATTAATATTGGTGAAATGTCTTCTCCAGAAATGCTTAAAACATTTTGGGATACTTTAAATAATACTGCAAATCAAACTATGATTATAAGTAAATATTTCATTACCTCTAGCAATAGATCTTACTGGTGGGATAAAGATTGTACAAATATGGTAAATATACGTAAAGAAGCTCTTAAAGTTCACAAGTCTTGTTCCAATTGGGCAAATTATTTATCTTAGAGGAACATTGAATCTGCCTGTAAACGTCTTTGTAAAAAGAAACAACGAGATAATTGGGTAGCATATCTTAATAAATTAAATAAAAGTACGTCTATAATACAGATTTGGAACATCATTAAATCAATCAGTAACAAACATGTTTCTCAAAAAAAGCAAATAGATGATGAAGTATTAACAAAAGTTTTAAATCATTATGCTCCCCCTAGTGTTGGCCGCAAACCACCCTTAAGCACATACGAATATTTATCCATAGAGCCTAACAATTTAAATAAACCCTCCAGTTTGTTGGAACTAGATTTGTTTCTCCAAAAGACAAAAAACACTTCTCCTGGTTTAGATGGTTTCGCCTATAAAATGTAATATAATCTACCTGAAAATGCAAAATTACTACTTTTAAATATTTTTAATGATTGGTGGTTAAAAGCTGAAATAATAAAAGAATTAAAGAAATGCGTGATTGTATTAATTCATAAGACAGGCAAAGATCCAGAACTACCTTCTTCTTACAGACCAATTTCTCTTATGTCGTGTGTATTAAAGACATTCGAGAGAATGATCAAGTCGAGATTAGAATATTACCTTGAAGCTAAGTCATTACTTTCTAAAACACAGTTTGGTTACAGGAGAGGTTTAGGTACACTCGATTCTTTGACGGAACTCATTACGGATATTCAACTGTCCAATTCTAAAAACGACTATCTCCTTTGCTTATTTTTAGATTTAAAAGGGGCCTATGACTCAGTGGACTTAGGAATTCTTTTTAATAAAATGACAGATTTAGGTATTGATAAAAGAACGGCCTATAATATTTATGAGATTTTTAATGGTAGAGAAATATATGTCAGAAACCATTTCAACGAATTGTATGGGACCAAATTAGTACATTACGGTCTTCCACAGGGTTCGATACTCAGTCCCATATTTTTTAATATCTATACATCAGCATTGCATAATAAATTAAATAATATTAATAATATCAAGTTGGTACAATATGCTGACGATTTCTGTATATATACCAGTCGTAGAAAATATGAGCAATGCTTAAATGACTTTAGCAGTGTTATACAAATATTAAAAGATTGGTTATTTGAAATGGGTTTCACAATGTCGCCTGAAAAATCTGCTGTTATGTGCTTTACAAGACACCGTCAACATACAAGCACACATATACAGTTAATGGTTTTAAAGATACCTACAGTCACTGAATATAAATATTTAGGTATGGCTTTAGATCCAAAATTGCTCTGGACGAGAGATATCGAATATTTAAAAAATCGTTGTGAAAAAGGGTTAAACATTCTTCGTTGTGTTACTAAGAAATCTTGGGGCGCTGTCCCTCAAACAGCAATACTATTTTATAGATCATTTATCAGAGCTATAATAGACTACGGCTGTATATTTTACGGATCGTCGTCAAACACAAACCTAAAAAAAGTCGATCGCATACAATTCAAAGCAATAAGACTTTGTATCGCTGCCATGAAATCGTCTTCTACTAATGCAATCCTGGCGGAAGCGAATGAACCACCTTTACGTTTTAGGCGACAATTACTAGCTTACAAATATATTACCAAGTTGAGCACATATAATTCGTCCTTAATGATCAAAATTATCAACTTAAACACGGAAATTTTACCCAACCGCTACTAGAGAATTAAAAACTCTCCTTTATTGACATCGGCCTTTCTCAAAACCAATGAATTTTGTCAATTCATTGTAACAATGGATAAATTGCCTGTATTCATGCATAATTATGAATCTATTCTTCCAAAGGCCACTGTCATATTTCCGAACTATAATGAATTACCCTCCTATAATAAAACTTCTATAATCAGCAATTATAATATATATACAATAATTTATACAGATAGAAGCAAAAATCTGAAAGGAGTTGGTAGTGCATTCTACGTAGAAAACAGTAAAGATATTTTTAAATTTCAATTACCAAAGATTTGTAGCATTTTTACAGCTGAAGCCGTTGCCATACATAAAGTTTTGGAGTGGTGTGCGGAAAACAATGTTCAAAGTGCAATATTAGTATCGGATTCAAAGTCGGTGTTAGAGAGCATAGAAAACAGAACAACTTAATATTATCATAATTTTATTATATGCAAAAAAGTTAAAATTATATTTATATGGGCAAAAGCACGCACTGGTATTTATGGTAATGAGATAGTTGATGAAGCCGCAAAAGAAGCGAGGGTATGTAACAATTTTCTAGAAATTCCGTGTTATAGAGATATTTACAATCTATTCAAAGTTAATATTTACAGAGATTGGAATAACTATTACACAGAAATAGCAAAAAACTCAACTAGCTCATATTTTTCTATCTACAAAGAGCTGCCAAAGAAAATAGGAATAATAGATTCTCCACTGTGTCCACATGATAACGAGGTCGCAGATCTAGATCACGTATTTTTCGGCTGCGCGGGTTTTTCTAGTAATGAGTTGGTGGATGGTCTTATAAAAGTAGTTAAATTTCCTACGTGTATTAAACTGTTTCTCGCGACTGAAGATGATTCGGTTTATGATCTGTTGTTTAACCATATAACAAAAAATAATATAAGTATTTAACTTTAACTGAATAGGTACTTAAAATGAATTTCTTCAATTTGTGTGTTGCTGAAGGACAAGCATTGCAAAAAAAATAAAACTAAAGCTATCCATTGGTATTAAAACAGAAAATCTATATTGAAGAACAAAGTATAGAACAAGTGGAAACATTCCAGTATCTTGAAGTAGAGTTAGATCAGGGTGCCACTCAAGAAGCCGAAATAAATAGAAGAGTTGAAAAGCAATTATTGGATCTCATTTCATACTACCAAAACTGCCATCTACAGATGTCAGTAAAACTTTGTGCCATGTACATATCTCAAGTTACTCTAGAAAGAATAAAATTCCTATTCAATAAACAATTAAATAATGAAATTTAAATTACAAAAAATGTTCAAATCACGTGAAACATAATTTTGTATATGTATTCCAAAACACTGTCATAAGAATTGTAAATGAAAATTATTAGTCTAGAGCAGTGCTCCGCAACCGGTGTGCCGCGGCACACTGGTATGCCGTAAGCCGACTTGAGGTGTGCCGCTCTTTCAGACAATACGAATCAGATTCGTATTGTAACGAGACCCGCGAAAAATAAAGCAATTTGACAACAGCGCCGATGGTAAACGTCTATCCGTCTATCGGCGCGGCGGCTTGATTCTCGAAGGCGACTAAACTAGAAAGATCCGTGCCGTTATAAGCGCGCCTGTCGTCGCTCAGAGACTCAGAGAGAGTCGAATAGTCAAGTGAATCAGATAAATACGCGGGCAAACAAATAAATCGTAGAGTGAAATAAATAGTGAATTGCTATATAAATAAATTCTTGTGCCTTATAAATAAGTGAATATAAATTAGTTATAATTAGTTAAGTGTTATTTTTAGAGTTCCTGTTTTCTTTTTTACGCTGTTGGCCATATTGTGTCTAAATAAATTAAATTAAACTGGACTAAGTTTTGTTGCAGTATCTACTTTTATAAATAACTATAGTGCTTCAAATATGGATAAATTTTTGCTGAAATCACGAGCAGATGACGAAGAACCTAGCATAAGTGCTGCAAAAAGAGCAAAAAAGGTGCTGAAAAGGAAGTACAATCAAGACTACCTTCGATATGGTTTCACTTGGTGTGGCGACGAAGCGGCTCCAAAGCCTGAATGCGTCATTTGCGGTGAACAGTTGTCAAATGAAGCAATGGTACCCAGCAAACTAAACAGTCATTTGATCACAAATCATCCCAGTTGCGTCAAAAAAGACATTCAATTTTTCCAACGGCGCTTGGATCAAAATAAGAAACAAAAGCAGTTTATGAAATCGGCGGTTACGGTTTCTGAAAAGGCATTAGAAGCAAGCTACCTTGTTGCAAAATTATTTGCACAACAAAAAAAACCGCACACTATCGGTGAAACGCTTATTAAACCAGCATGCATGGAAATTGTTAGACTTATGCTTGGGCCAAACGGAGTTAAGGACGTGAGTAAAGTTTCTTTGTCGGCCGATACTGTTAAAAGACGTATCCAAGATATGTCAAGTGATATTTTGGGAACACTAATTAAAAAAATCATTTCGGCTGGAATTTTTGCGCTTCAAATCGACGAATCAACCGATATTAAAAATAAAGCACAACTGATGGCTATTGTACGTATCGTTGACGAGGACTCTATTAAAGAACATTATTTATTTTGTAAGGAGGTTCCAGAGAGAACTACCGGTAAACAAATTTTCCAAGTAACTGATAATTTTTTTAAAATACATAATATTCAGTGGACCAATTGCGTTGCTATTTGTACAGATGGTGCTGCTGCAATGATGGGCAGTAAGAAAGGTTTTGTATCTTGTGTAAAACAAAAAAATCCGTCAATACAAATTACACATTGCTGCATACATCGAGAAGCATTGATGGTCAAAAATTTGCCCGAACAGCTTTCGATCACAATGAATGAATGTATTAAGATCATAAACATAATTAAATCGAGAGCCTTAAATTCGCGAATCTTTGGAATACTCTGTGAAGAAATGGGAAGCGAACATGAATCCTTACTGTTTTATACAGAAGTTCGTTGGTTATCCCGGGGAAAAGTTTTAGCTCGACTGTTTGAACTTCGCTACGAAGTGCGTGAGTTTCTTTCAAGTCAAGATATGTACGATCTATGCCAGCACCTTCATGATGAATACTGGATAGCCAAACTTGCATACATGGCTGATATATTCGAACATCTGAATGAACTTAATAAAAAAAATGCAAGGACGGAATGAAAATATATTGACGTGCTCCGATAAATTACAAGGGTTCAAAAATAAACTTGAACTTTGGCAGGAACAGTTGCAAAAAGGATGTCTAGAAATGTATCACAGGACCAACCACAGTACGATCGAAAACAAGCAGTTGATTGTGGATTTGGCCCAACAACATTTAAGTATGCTTCAACAAAAATTTGAATACTATTTCCATTCTATCAACACGGAACAATACAATTGGATTCGAAATCCTTTCGCAACCAATGCAATAAGTTCCACGGAAGCACTGCCATTGCAAACTCGAGAGGAGTTCACAGAATTAAGTAATGATATGACCCTAAAACTTAAATTCGACGAAGTTTCGTTAGATGTTTTCTGGATTTCCATCAAGACAGAATATCCACGCATCTCCGGCCATCTTCACACTACTTCCGTTTTCCACAACATATTTATGTGAGCAAAGTTTTTCAACGCTTGTATTAATTAAAAATGATAAACGGTCATGCTTAAAAGATCTTGACCAAGAAATAAGAGTTGCGCTGTCTAAAATTGAGCCGAATATAAAACTTTTGTGTTCAACTAAGCAAGCGCAGGTATCACATTAATCAGTCATCATCATGTCAAAATATTTATTACTATTGACGTGTCAACAAAAGTAAATTTAGTATACCTACCTGTCCTACCTAGTATTTAGTATAGTTCTCATGTATGTACCTATTTGTATCTTTCATTCTATCTGAATAATAAAAAAAAATTAAAAAAAAATATGTATTATGTCCTGAGTGAAAATTTTGATGCCCCAAATCTGAAAGGGGCTTCTTCACATTTTAAAACAATAAAAAAGACTAAGGTAGTTTGGACATCCATAAATAATTAGTATACATGGAGTGAACTGACCCCCGACCTAGCTACGCCACTGCTATAAATATATTTTAGATTTTGTTGTGCCACGAAATTCTAGGGAGCAGTTTGGTGTGCCTCAGATGAGGAAAGGTTGCGGATCACTGGTCTAGAGCCTGCTAATTTGTAAATAATACATGTATGACTAAAAGTGTTCTGTCAATTATTACACACCACAGAGATCAGCGTCCTCGAGTAAGGACGATCCTTAATACAGCTCCCGGATCGATTATTTTATATTTAGGTAGAAATTAAGAACAAATATAGGTAAAAATAAGAAATTTTGTTAAGAAAAATAATTTGGGCTTTAATGGATTAAGTTGAAGGTGAAGGCTGCCTACATTGCAGCAAATAAGGTAATTATACCAAATTCAGACTCCGCACCAAATTCGGACACTTTTCATGTTAATTGCTAGAATACGATTTCAGTTTATAAAATGACGATTTAGATACATGTCGAGCCATCTATGATCATGTGGTCATGATATATTTCAAATGTCAGGCTAGCCAACCAAACAAATCATTTCTAGCAGCTTGTTGAAACTGACAGGGCGTAGACAGGGCGTAGACAGGTGTGTTGTGTTATAAGCCTAACGATTTTCGTTATGATTATTATTACACTTTTGTTGCAAAAACATACTTTATTACTGTAGTATGTTTGTATATGATAATTGTACATGGTTTTGAAGAAATACGAGGGCAATTCAGAAACTAACCTCCGATTGGTCACAGTGCGGGTAGTGGGGGGAGTAGCGCGCCATCTGTGCATTCACACGCTCAGCAGGTCAGTCGGCATCAAGCCGTAGTCGAGTGAACATCGTACCTGCGCTAGTTTAGTTTTTGTGGCAGTTTGAAATGTGTGCTGCAATAGAAAATCCCGCCAAATGTGAAGTGCGTGCTGTTATAAGGTTTTTTACAGCCAAAGGATACTCTGCAGCAGCTATTCATCGTGAGCTTTGTGCCGTGTACGGACCAAAAGTTATGAGTGAAGGAGTTGTCCGTGAATGGGTACGTTTATTTAAAAGTGGACGAGAAAACGTTCATGATGAAGAGAGGAGTGGTAGACCATCCTTGGTGACTGACGAACTCGTTCAGACAGTTGATGCAAAAGTTCGTGAAAATCGACGTTTCACAATGGCGGAGTTGTCTACTGATTTTCCACAGATTTCTAAGACTCTTTTGTACGAGATAGTGACAGCAAGATTGGGTTACCGTAAGTTCTGTGCACGATGGGTGCCCAAAATTCTTACCGACCACCACAAAAGTCAAAGAATGGCCTCTGCATTAGACTTTCTGTCACGTTATGAGGACGAAGGAGAACCATTGTTAAACAGAATCGTGACCGGTGACGAAACCTGGATTAAGTACGTGAACCCTGAGACAAAAGAACAATCAAAGATGTGGGCACATTCAGATTCGCCTACCAAATCAAAAAAAGCCCGGCAAGATTTTTCTGCCAGAAAACTGATGGCAACGGTGTTTTGGGATGCCAAAGGGGTGTTGTTGGTTGAATTCATGGAACGTGGGACGACCATTAATCAAGACGTGTACTGTGAAACACTAATAACATTACGACGGGCTATACAGAACAAACGCCGTGGTATGCTGACTTCCGGTATCGTTTTTTTGCACGATAACGCCCGTCCTCACTCTGCTCGCAGAACAACAGCCCTTCTTGAGTCCTTCAAGTGGGACGTTTTCAACCATCCACCTTACAGCCCAGATCTGGCGCCAAGCGATTATCACCTCTTCATGCATATGAAGAAATGGCTCGGGTCCCAGCGGTTTGATGACGACGAAGAGCTCAAAGATGCGGTCACAGGCTGGCTCAAGGCACAAGCGGGTGATTTTTATGCAGAAGGAATTTCAAAGCTTGTGAAGAGATACGATAAGTGCCTCAATCGTTATGGAGACTATGTCGAAAAATAGTGCAAAGATGTAGTTGTAAGATGTATATATTAAAATATTTTTACTTAACTTGGTGTATTTTTTTCAATCAACCGGAGGTTAGTTTCTGAATTGCCCTCGTAATTACTTTTTTATAGTATTACCTCGAATTATTAGGGTGTCAGTATTACGGCCAACCGAAATAGCTATTCCTGAATTCGGACACGGGGTGTCCGAATTATGTTCATATTCCAATATTTTAAGTTATGTATCTTACATCTTTTTTTGATAAAAGAAGCATTGTATTCCACGTTCTTCGTTCATTTTTATAATTTAAAGTATGGTATCCTAATTCTGGCACGGGGTGTCATAATTACATCCAATGATGTCTTTTTATGTACATGTAATGTTATCGTTGTTACAGAATGTCCTTAAAGAAAAATTGTAAATATTCATCAGACACACTAATATCCGCATTAGAAGCTCTAAAAAATGGAATGGCTATTAAAGCTGCAAGCAGAGAATATAATATTCCCAAAACTACCCTTCACTCAAAATTGTATGGAAAGTATCCTGTTGAGTGTAAAGCTGGAGCCCCTACAACTTTATCGAAAGAAGAAGAGGATACCCTAGCAAAGTGGATAATAGCGGTAGCTAAAGTAGAATTTGCAGTAACCAAGGAACAACTACTTGAAACTGTATGTGTGCTTTCAAAAAACAAGAAAAAAACAGATCCCGTTAAAAACAAAGAAAAAACTTGCTTACCTGGCAGACACTAGTATGAAGGATTTCTGCGACGTCATAAGGAAATCTCTACACGATGACTCAAAATTTAGTTCACGCTAGGGCTCAAATCACTGAACGAATCCTTTGAAACTGGTTTGTAGAAATTGAATCATATTTCTTGCCGAAAATTTGATGTAGATTACACAAGATCCTAGACGAACATTTAACGCAGATGAGACTGCTTTCCTCTTATGTTCAAAAGGATCAAAAGCTATTGCACTCAAAGGCAGTAGAAACGTTTACAACAGTACAGCTAACAATGAGAAGAAATGTTTAACAACTGTTGTTACGGGTAATTGTCTTATTCCAGAACACTTATGCTCCCATTTTTTTTCACATACTTACGTTACTTACCTACTGTTTTTATTTTACAGCAAATGCGGCAGGAGAGTTAGCGCCTCCTATGGTGATGTTCCCCTATGAAAGAATTCCACAAAGTGTTGTTGCACTAATGCCAAACGGTTGGGGTCTGGGAAAGTCGGAGTCGGGTTGGATGACAGGCGAAAGTTTTTTTGAATATACGTCAAATATTTTGTACCCATGGATTCTTAAAAATGACATACCATTGCCTGTAATATTTTATGTAGATGGGCACAAGTCGCACTTGGCATTGCATCTTAGGAACTTTTGTTCAGAAAAAGGTATAATTTTAATTAGTCTGTTCCCTAATTCTATTCATATACTGCAACCTATGGATGTTGGGGTTTTCAAACCTCTCAAAACTGGCTGGAAGAAAGCGGTTGCTAAATTTAGAATAGACATTAATAAACAAAAAATACGAAATGACAATTTTGCTCCGTTATTGGATACTGTAATTAAAGACGTCATTACACCTACAATGGTGCAAAATTCCTTTGAAACTTGTGGATTATTTCCATTTGATGCAATAGATTATAGTAAGCTGGTAACTGCAGAAGTTACAACAAATACTACAATTACAGACAATGCAGTGAAGCTCGAAACTCTGGAGAATGTTGAATTCTATACAAACCATTTTAATTTCATTGAGGAAGGTACACTTGAGAAATTTAAACTTTCCACTGTGAGTGAATGGTCAGATCCAATACAAGATGACTCTCTATATAATTTATGGAAAAAATTAAAACAGCATGTCGCAGAAAAACCTTCAGCAGATAATATACAAAATAGAAAGAACACTAATGAAAACTTGCTAGTTTCAGACAATGTACCAAAATATTCTTTTGTTTTAGAAGCCGAGTGGTTCGATGAGTATTTGTTCAATACAACTAACGAGAACATTGAAATTATTGGATTATTAGCAAATGACACCGGAGGGGAAAGTATTGAAACGAATGAAAAAATATTGATGGAATTTGTAGTAGATAAAGAACAAGGAATATAAATAGAAAAGTTAATCAATACAGGTACGAGCGAAAAAGAAATACGACCGGAATCATTAATGGAGAAAGATATGCTACAAGGGAAAGGAATGAAATCAAGTGATAAAGAACTAAAAGAAATGAGATTGGAATCAGTAATTGAGGATAATACGCTACAAGGAACAGAAATATTAAAGTCAAGCAATGATGAACTAAAAGAAACAAAACGGGAACCGGTAATAGAGGGAAATACGCTACAACCGACATAAACAATAAAGTCAAGCAATAAAGAACCAAAAGAAATAGAAATAAGGGAGAAATCAATAATACGAACGTAGAGGCTGCAAACTACAGAAACAATGATCCAAGTAGAAAAGGGAAGTTACCAAGACACAAATAAAGTGAAAGTTAATTCAGTAGAAGAAAGTAACAACCATGGCTCGAAAGAAGTATGAGTAAAAGTTAATTTAATAGGAGGAAGTGATAACCAAAGCCCTAAAGAAGTTAGTTCTAGTAAATTTATGGTACCGTCACCGTTTAAAGGTATATTATTTGGGACTGAAAAATCAAAAGAGGGAGCGAAGAAAAAAACCTTAATTAAAATACCTGCTGTTGCTAGTTCAGAACAGTGGAAAGCATTTTATAATGGTAAGAAACGGGCAAAAGAGCAGATAGAACAGGGAAAAGAAAATAGGAAGAAATTGCGCCTGGAAAAGCTAAAAGAAAAGTCAGCTAAACCAAAAAACCCAAGAAAACAGAAAAATAATAACGGATACTAACTAAAAGAGACGAATTTCAATGAAAAAAATCCATAACAAAAGAGTGCCAACGAAAAAATGAATTCTCATGAAGACACAATTATTGTAGACCTAGAGAAAAATTTTAAGAAAGGAGATTATGTTATTATTAATTACATTGACCAAAAATTTCCAGGTATAATACTTTAAAGTGACGAAGAGGAGGCTTACGTAAGTGCTATGACCCCAACTAGAAGCAGCCTTCTAAAAAAGATGTTATTTTGTACAAATTTAACGATATTGAAGAAAAAATTAGCAAGCCTCTACTAATAAACAATAATAAAAGAGGTCTATTCAGGGTACCTGCAATTGCAAAGTACATAAATATACAATAATTTCAACTTTTCATAACAATTTCAACTCCCATGTCACAATTAGGTTAAGTTTTATGTTCGAAATACCGACACTGTCTGTTTTTTGTACCTGGGAGTGTCATTTTTTAGCACTTTAGTTGGATATCTGTATCCGAATTAGGATCATGGTTTATTCTTTAATATTTCATTTTTTAAGCAAAAATTTATTTTCCTGTATTGTTTTCAGTTCCTAACATGAATAAATTGAATGTTGAAGAAATCGTATTAATTTTTTTCATTCAGGTGTCCCAAATACGAACAAAGTTACCAAGAAAGTGAGTAAAGCTATTCCTTAAGATGTCCGAATTTGGTACATTTACCTTATTTCATCATTTTTAAATCGCTTTTGAATAGCTCTTTTTGAGATACATATTTGTATTCCGCCCCATATACTGATATTTCATGCATTGGTTTCTGTGGGTTAATGATAATACTCTTCAATAGTATATCATAGAAGTCATTACAATAAAACATCACACTGTAACCAAATCTCGCTTTAAATGAGTTATATATTTACCCATTTTTGCAATTCCGTTTTGATATATTTCGTGATACTTTTCAAGACGTTTCCAAACAAAAACAGAAATGTAAGTAGTTTTTGTGTACAATGAAGAAAACGCTGGAAAACGCTTATGTTATTTTAATGCAACGATGTCGTGTGAATTATTGGATCTTTATATTTATTCCGTCACGCGATATAAACCATATTTCATTCTGGAAACGCTGGAAACTCTAGAAAATCCAATTCAACTATTTTTCTTGTGACGGTTAAGGGGGTATATGGTGTGATCTCTCCGCGAATACAACCACATCCACTAATCTTGCACAGATAGACGATTTATATAGTTCGGTGAACATGATAAGAAAAGTGTCAAGCTGTAAAATTTTAGATTCTAGAAACAGATTCGCAAATATTGTTATTTATCGATGAATTTTTAATACTTGCGATAAAAAAGTACCCAGGATTTCTAATGTAAATTGCTCGCAACAAGTATTTTTATTAGTGTTTTTAAATGAAACTCAAGGTCTCTAGTTAATTCCACAATATAATACAAGTTATTGAAAATTCTAAAAAATTGACAATTGTTTCGATAAATTAATATCATCGTCAGAATGACAGAAGTTACATTTCATTTTATGCCTACCTGATGTTCAGTAGTTATTTTTGGCTAGACCAAGAAGTAACCTAACTTGTGATTGGCTTAATATATGTTTATAGAAAAAAGAAGAAGATGTGATATTACAAATATTGAAGCTTAGATATTATTAGCCCTATGGTGATATCCTGGATATCATTTTTCCAATTAAGATCAGTATAACTGTGCAATGATATAGAAAACCAGGAAAACTATAACTGCTGATCTTTACAATTATCACTTAAGAAGACAGTTTATTAGTGGAGAATTCCCTAGATTTAACTGTTCATTGACAACTTCATATTGTGGGTTTCTTAAATGTCTTCTTATTTCCAGTTCTTCAAGGAAATCCGTCGGTGGTAGTAGTAGACTATGTATAAGAAATAAATAATTGAATATCAAAATGTTTATATATGTTCTCTTCTACAAACCAATTTGTTTCAAAGCCATAGCTGCTATTAACTTTCCTCTGGACATTTTACAACCTCTTTCCATCGAAACAGTGTTGCCAACGGAGTTCGTCGAAAATTCCCAATTTTTATGTAGGAAAATCCCTAGAATTCCCTAGATCAAAATTACATTGACAATCCCACTCATGTATAATAATTCCCATTCGTGAGTACAAAAATCGTAGTTTGCTATCGGCTAAATAGGAAGGAACAGAAATGCAAGTGGATACAAATATCGGATAAATTACGTTACCGTAGCAACGCTCATTTACCGTTTGTTTATCAAGCGTTGAGAGTCGCATAAGTTCAACAATTGTAAACGTCAAAGCAGGATTTAACAGCAAGTTTGTCGAGATTTGGGAACATTTGCGAGGCAGAAATAGTAAGGGAAATTGAAAAATCAACTCCAGAAAATACATTCATGGGATTGTCTTATCAAATACCACGCGAGTTCAAATCTAGCAGGATATTTTTTCCAGGGGTTTTCTCATACTTACTTTCATATAGGTAATTTAACTCGATCTGTTCAGGGAAAATCACGAGAGCGTAGCAGGTCGATTAGTTCGAAGCAGTTGAAAATTCCCTATATATTAGGTGAAATTCCCTTTTTCCCTATTGCATCAAAAAATCCCTAGACCTAGGAAAAAATTCCCTAGGTTGGCATCACTGCATCGAAATCACTTCACAAATGAACGTAAACAATCGAAAATAGACTTGTTAGAACTTGTAAAAAATAACATTCATTTTAGTGTAACACAAGCGTAGGAGCTCTCACGCTTCCATTTTCTCTAGGAGGGTACGACTCACACTGGCGTATGTCCTCTTACGCCCATGTGATCGAAAAAACATTCGTCAAAATGCACATTCGTCAAATGTTAAAATATTTATATCAATATATATGAGTTCCGCTGTTGTGTCACGAAATAGATACCACTTTTTGACATATGTTGGTCAACCTAACTGAAAATCACTAATGTTGTAGTTACGCCTTTGTGACACTAAGGTCTCGAAATGTGAATCATTAATCGCCCCTTTTTCACATTTAACAATTGAATTTGTTATCTTCTGCTCAAATGTCTGATCACAAGAATGCTAACAAGCTAATATTCTTTTGATCTAAAAATATAAGGGAGATTATAAGTACACGATTAAAATGTTAAATTAAAGACAGCACGCTGTAGAAATACGATCGACAAGACTTCAAAAACCTAAAAGGAAAGGTTATAATTTCCAACCCTCAAACCAGATATATACTTATCTCCTTTCAACCAGCTCACTCAATTTGATAAAAATACACTGGAAAAAAAGAAATAACACAAAATATTTTTAAATTAAACAATTTTATTAAAATGAAAGATAATTATGATGTAAATAATATACTAAGAGCTAGAAAATAGTTAGGTTAAAGATATCAGTAATCACATCACTCTCCTCATTAATCTAAGGCAGTGGTTCTTAACATTTTTAGTTCACGGACTCCTAGGTAATCAAGCATAATTCCAAGGACCCCCTTAATAAACATAACAGTAAAAATGTTGGTCCAATTATTTTAGTACTACAAATACAAAAAAATAAACGGTTTTAAAGATTAAAACTAACTTTTCCGCATCTCTGAGATGCCCTGAATAATATTCTATCATAAAATTGTCATATATAATACCAGGAGAGTGAAAATTTTGTCGGCAAAATTTTTCGATTGTCATGAAAGTTTGTTGCTTGGCAATTTTGCGAATGACATTTTTAACAAAACCACGAGCCGTCAGGCGAGTGGTTTTGGATTAAATGTCATGAGCAAAATTACCTAAAGGCAACAAACTTGAATACGACAAGAGAAAAATTTTACCTTACAAAATTTTGAATTGAGTGGTATTCGATATGACTATTTCACGAGAGAAAAACTGAAAAATCATATGTTCAAACGTTTTATTTATTGCAAACTTCAATTATACAAAGCCAAAAAAATAACATTATGGAGAAAAAATTACTTATTTATGTAAAAAGTACAATTATTACAATTGTACGTTGTAGCATTATTTTGGCGTTTGTTTTGCATCATAACCTGTGATGAATTTAAGTTAGAAACTGAGGATTCCTTTTCTTTATTCTTATTTTCTCGAAGGTTCTCTATAAGTTGGAAATGGTGTTCTTCATTTAATTGTAAATATAGTTAGAAAGAATGGGCAGAAGAATGTCCTGTAAGCTTAATTACTTCTTGTTCACCAACTCCTTCTTTTGCTAATGCAGATATTGCAGAAGCTCTATGTGAATTATTGGTTATTTTTATTTTTTTTGTATCTATACCAATTGATTCTGCCGATATTTTCGTCCACTTTGAAATTGTATTAATTCCCAATGGTGAATTTTTGTACCATATTCCTTTCCCCAATTTGGATGTACTCTTAAAAATAATCTTGTTGTTATTAGATAAGGATTGGATTCTCTTTTTTCAATATTTTTTAAAAACAAACGAACGGGACACAATTTGTTGTTAGCATTATTTCTTAGCAGCCACTTACTGCCAGATAAAGCTTTTCATCCTCCTTGTGTTCTATTCTCCCCTGCCAGACAAATTACCTTTATTATCATATTCTTTTTTAAAGTAATTAATATCACAATTAGCAGCTTCATTTCCACGCCATGCTAATTCGAACGAACATAAATGAAAAAACTTTTTTTGTAACCCATCAGGATTATCTTCAGAATAGCTTTCTACCATTTCCATTAATTCTTCTTTGGTAAACGCGTTAGAACTTCTTTTTCTGGTTTCAGGTTCAGTCTGAAGCTTTTTACGTTTTGTATCCCTGGCCAATCTAGCAAATCTATAGGTAGTATCTTTAAATGGATCAATTTTGATGTTAAATTCTAGAAAATATTTTTCCTGAACATTTGAGCAGTCGTATTCCAAAGTGTTTTCACACTAGCTTCAGTATAATCATTCCATCTCTTTTTTTCATGTTAAAACCATAATCTTCAAGAATTTTTGCTATAACTTGTTCAGAAGTATCCTTTTCTAACGTATAATTACGTGCGTCCAGAAGCATTCTAAACTGTTCCCACGCAGACTTTTTTGTCTTCATTCTATTTCGCGGTATACTTTGCTTAATTGTACTCTCTATTTCATTTATTGAATTATTTCCAAATCTTGTATTATTCATGTTAATAATACTTATTTAAATTTTTGGAACAGTTTTAATAATTTTTAGACAGTTAAATAAATAAATAAACAACTTAGTTTCTTTAGAAACCACTAACAAAGATTTTATATTGAATTTTATCACAGAGTGATAGAATTTTATACACATAGATTTGATATATTAAACGTCAAAAAATTGCCGCGACAAGACAAATAATTGCCAGTTCAAAACCTTCAAATTTTGTCAGTTATCAATTTACTCTAGTGAAATAGTCACTTGTATTCACTTCGGGGGATGTATCGTGTTAACAAAACGAAATTTCACCAAAAGTAACCAAAAATGCAGTATATCTGGATTTATAGGAACCGCTGTACTCGCTGTAGTCAGCTGAAATTCAATAGGGTACATATGTGAGACACCTTGAAAAATATCCAATTAGAAAATTGGCCACTTGTATACACTCCGGAGGCTGTATCGTACTAACCCCAAATTTCTCCAAAAAGGACAAAAAATGTGGCACTTCAGGTACCATAGCACCCGTTGTACTTGCTCTAGAGAGCTAAAAATCAATTAGGTTAATCTATAAGACGCCCTGAACAATATTCAATCATAAAATGGGTCACTAGTATACACGCTGGAGGCTGTATCGTGCAAACAAACTGAAAACTCGGTACCTCAAGTACCATAGCACTCGTTGTACTGGCCTTGGTGAGCTGAATTTCAATAGGGTTGATCTTTGAGACGCCCAGAATAATATCCAATCATAAAATTGGTCACTTGCATATACTCCGGAGGCTGTATCGTCCTAACAAACTGAAATTTCCCCAAAAATGACAAAAATGTCGTACTTAAAGCACCTGTTGTACTGGCTGTGGAGAGCTGAACATCAATAGGGTTCATCTGTGAGATGTTCTGAGTAATATTCAATCATAAAACATAAAATTGATGATTTGTTGTACTCCGGAGGCTGTATCGTGCTAACAAGACATGTAACGGAAAGTGGCCGACGACAACGACGACAACGACGACGATGACGAAGACGACGACGACGACATACACACGGGATTTTTTTCTAAAAACTATTTTTTCGTGTTGTACTTGATGAAAAACGTAAAAATAACTCAAAAATTTTTTTCAAAGTTTCAACTTTTTTGTGGGTAAACCAATACTTTTCTCGCATATTAGATAGTTTGGTCGGAAAAGTAATATTTTTTCATAAAACATATGTTAAAGAGACGGTTGTTGTTGCTTTTTTGCATCTAAATTAGATGTATTTAGGTTGATATTACTACTAAATTGTAGTTTCAAATCGGATTCAACTTGTATTCTGATTCTGTATTTGTTTATAGTATATACAAGAGCAGAGAATGCCTTGTCGCAGAGGTATGTAGTTGAGAAACGCGGTAAATCTTTCAGTGCTTTGTGACGTGCTTCCTTTCCTCAAAAGAATTACGGACGTCACTATGACACCCGCGGCTTTACTATCTACCAGATTTTCTCGGGCGCCATATTTGTGGGATGGTTTACTCCACTGAACTTTCGGAAATGGTAGCGTCAAGAGTTACCAGGGTAGCAACAGATGGAGGTTAAGTAATTCCAGGAGTCTGTTGTTCTTGACCTATATGCCGTGCGAAGTGGGAAACAGGCTTTAATTGTTTACCACTGTCGGAAAATGAAACTACCTGTGCTTTATAAAATTTTACAATTCATTTCGACTTTGTAATAATTTGGGAAAAGGAAAATAAAACGAACCACGTAGCTATATATTTAAAATAACTAAATATTGATGAAAACCCTTCAGTATTTACGATTTATATTTAAATTACAACCCAGACCAAAGCACTTTATCACAGAATAAATGTTTTACGATTACAAGCCTAACGTGCAAAGCTTTAATAGTTTTCGGCAATTGCCGGTGAAAATCAGTGAAAATTTACTAGCAGTACGGTGAAAATTACACAGAGAAAGCGTTATCAAGGCACTAGCGGTGTTTTACGGGAGCGTTTCTTGGTATTTGTGTACGGCGTAGAATAGAACGGCGGTAACTAATAAATTGCCCTCGGTTTTTGTGCGGATATTACCCCGGCCGTTGGTGCTAGAATCAATCGCGTAAAGATCAGTTAAGCTCGATTCTCACTATAGTGCAATGAATGTGCAAGGCACGGGAAAAGCACGGGCTCGGCAAGGGCAAGAAATGTATCGCGCATTCACACTGAAGGAGTAGCTACGGTCACGGAACGTCAGTGGTACCGTTTATATAATTAATAGATCGAATAATAACAATATGCTTTCCACTACAACACTTGTGAAAATTGCTGTGTTATTAGATGAAGACGAGGAAAAACAAATAGAGAAAGGTCAGAAACGAAAAAGACGTTTTTGGGTGCATGATATGTTAAAAAGACGGAATCAAGAAGGAGAATTCTCTACACTACACCCCGAATTGATAGACGACGAAACCAAATTCTTTAAATATTATAGAATGTCGATTAACGAATTCAATAATTTGTTAAAACAGATAGAAGAAGTTTTGCAGAAACAAAATACCACTTATCGTGAATCCATTCCACCAGTTCAAAAACTTGCGGTGTGCTTAAGGTAAAAATCAAATATCAGCTTTATAGCGTTTAACATTTTTTTTTTATTTTTATTTTGACACATGATGTAGATAATATTACTTGTATTAATGATTTTTACATTATATTAATGATTAGTCTAAGGTATTCTGTGGGGAAAAGGTTTCATAAAAGGAGGCGACAAGTGAAGAATTGTAGGATTGGCACATGGAAGCACTTGATGATGGTGGAGATTGAATGGGAGTTAAGGAAAAATTTGTTGAGTGGGATGAGTGGGGTGTATAGGAGACACTAAAGACTGTCGGTAGTCGTGTTATGTAAATTAATGGTTTGCATGTTAATGGCATTGTATGCTGAAAAAGTTTGAGTATGCTGCTGGTCATATACGTATTTAGCTTCAATATCGGAGACAAGTCCAAATATTTTAGTTTTAACTAGATGTTTGTCACCGGGAGAAAACTTTTTCACAGTAGCTTTTATGCTTTCAAAAAAAAGATCAATTTCGTCTTTATTTGCCTCAATTTTTTTGTTGTTTTCCTCGGTCCAAAGATAGTTCATTAGGGTGCTGCTATCTATCATAGGCTGGGTTGACGATTTTGCTTTATCTTTGATTGTTTTAGTTGTTGCCTACTTGTTTTTTACTATCTCTCCTTTTCACTTATGATTTACTTGTTGGGATGTACTAGCTTGTGATAAATCGGTAGACTGCAGAATATCCTGACCATCAAGCTGACTATTCGGAGGTGTTATGTCCTGAATATTATTCTGTGAAAAAATATGTTGTGAAGAATCGGAATACTGACTTATATTTTCCAGTCCATTGCTTTTATCGTCAGTTACAAAAGTGGGGTTTTCAATCGTAGTAACTGAAGTAACTCGCTCCTTATCCTTCATGTGAATATGGAGAAATTCCAATATGTCGCCATACTTCCATCTCGCGTTGGGATCTGCTGCTTGCCCTGTTTTAGTTTTCTTTGAATTTCGAAATTTTCTATACTGACCGCGGATTGCCTCCTAGCGATGCTTGCATTCTTGACCATCTGAAAGTAACAATATTAATTTATTCTAGTTTTCTTGCTACTGGAGACTCTTATCAAACGATTGCATTCAGTTTTAGACTAGGACATTCTACTGTACATGCCATTATCCAAGAAGTGTGTAACGCAATTATAAACAACTTATTGCCAGCTTATATTCCCACACCACGTAAAGAAGACTGGGAAAATATTTCGAAAAGATTTTGGACTACTTGGAATTTTCCTAGTTGCTTAGGAGCCCTAGATGGCAAGCATATTGAAATTATAGCACCTGCTAATAGTGGTTCAAATTATTTTAATTATAAAAAAACCTTTTCCGTTGTTCTTCTTGCATTAGTCGATGCTGATTACAAATTTCTGGCGGTGGATATAGGATCATATGGCAAAAACAGTGATTGAGGTATCTTCGCAAACTCGAGATTGGGAAGACAATTGGAAAATGATACCTTGGACATACCTCACATTAAACAGCTCCCAGATTCTGATATAACAACGCCTTACGTTATTCTGGGTGATTCAGCGTTTCCTTTAAAAATTAACCTTTTGAGACTTTTTTCTCAGACCCAGATACTAAATGATGTACAGAAAAGGGTTTTTAACTACCGACATTGTTGAGCAAGGCGTGTTGTTGAAAACGCCTTTGGAATTTTGGCACAGCGTTTCCGCATATATTTTAGAAAAATCAATTCAAAACCTGGATATGTTGAAAGAATTGTCTTAACAACATGCATTCTACATAATTATCTACTCAACAAAGCCACGATGACACAGGAAGAAATTGCTGCTGTGGAGAATCACAACATATGTATACTGCAAGATCTACCAAAGCAAGGTGGTAATGCACAACAGGAAGCGTTCCTTTGCAGAGAAAAATTCACCAGCTTTTTTAATTCAGATGCTGGTTCTGTACCTTGGCAATATGACAAAATATAATATAAAAAATATAATTTATAGTTATGTGTTATGTAATATTTTAATAAATATACTAAATTATTACTTACACAATTCTAATTTTTCCCCAATTGACGTCCACACATTCGACTTGTATTGATTATCTGAGTATTTTTCATTAGATAAATCATACAACGCTTCATTTCCACGCACATATTCAATTAACATTTCATCTATTTCCGATGTAAAAGTCTTTCTTTGACACTTCGACATAATTATTTAAAATCGTCACTTTCTTTTTGCCGGTTGATTGCCGGGAATGAGTATTCAGACTAGGCAAGTCTTGCGAAACCGGCTACATATCATACAAATATTGCCGAGCCTGTGCCTTTCCCGTGCCTTGCACATTTATTGCACTATAGTGAGAATCGAGCTTTAGTCGGCAGATTCCGAAAACCTCTCACTGGCGAACCTGCTATGGCAGCGAACGCTAGTGAGATTATTCCGTTTCACGTCTTGGAAAACCCTCGAAGGATGTCCCTGCTATGGCAGCGAACATAGACGAGGCTCCTCCAAGTTGCCTATTATCAAATATTTGAAGTCACGCTAACAAGGCCTATGGTACTAGATTGAGCAACCCCCGAAATACTTTGTGTCATATTAGGGAGCAATAACAGGTGTGCTGATGTTTGTATGTCTTTATTTCTATCAAAACTGTTTACATAAAATAATCACTTTTTCTGAGCCGGGTAATACTCCATATTGGGTAATGGGGTACTGCGATATTCCATTAAAATAGTGCTAAGTCTGCTTCAGATTTTGCTTTATTTAGCATTTGCTTTACAATTCCCACAGACCTTTCTGCGAGGCCATTGGACTGGTGATGATGAGGGCTGCTGAATGCTACCTCAAAATTCCAGTCTTTGGCAAAATTTATGAAGTTTTGTGAATTGTAAGGAACATTGTCTGCATAGAATTTATCTGGAATGCCAAACTGCGAAAATACTTGTTTACAAAAATTGACAACGTCTTTTGAGTTCTTTGTATTACTTTGAACGACCTCAATCCAATTGGAATATGAGTCAACAATCAATAAGTATGTTCTTCCTTTGAATTCAAAAAAATCAGAAAACAGATACTGCCAAGGCCTGTTAGGCACTGGATGAGAGAGCAAGGTTTCCTTTTGGTTAGATTTTTGGTTTGTTTGACAAATGTCACACTGTGAAACAAAGTTTTCCACATCTTTTGATAAACCAGGCCAATAAAATAGTTGCCTAGCTCTAAGTTTGAACTTCTGAATCCCAAAGTGAGCCTCATGCACTAACGAAAGCGTTTGCTTTCTCAATTGATTTGGGACAATTATCTTGTATCCCAAAAATAATAGATTATTCGATAAATAAATGTCGTTTTTTAATTTAAAATAAGTTTTTAAATCAGGGGTTAAGTTTTTGCCATCAGGTGGCCATGTATTTGAACAAAATTGCTTTACTTCACGTAAAGTTGGGTCATTGTCTATGGCATTACTAAAAATTTGTTTTTTTTTCTTCTGACATGGGTATATTGTTGGATAAGGCATGAATCACATACTCCATTTCGGGATCATCTACAACTGGCTCTTTGCTCCAGCTTCGAGATAAAATGTCTGCTATCAGCATGTCTCTACCAGGAAGATAGGTGATGTTAATGTGGTACTTTAACAGTTTTAACAACATTCTTTGAAGTCGAGCGGTCACTTTATCAAGATGTTTTGAAAATATGGGGATTGATGGTTTATGGTCAGTTTGAACAAGCACATTATAGCCATAGACATAATAGTGGAATTTTTGGAACGCAAATACAATTGCACAGAGTTCTTTTTCAATTTGTGCCCATTTCTTCTCGGAATTTGTTAGGCACCTAGATGCAAACGCAATGGGATGGCCTTCTTGTAGTAGGCAGCATCCTAGTCCTTCACTTGATGCATCACATTGAATAACAATAGGCTTTTTGGGTTCAAAAATTTTAAGAATAGGAGGTGTTGAAATCAATCTTTTACGAAGAGATAATTCAGCTTCATGCTTAGATGTCCAAAGGAAAGGAACATTTTTCTTGGTGAGATTTCGTATGTTAGCTGTTAGTTCTGATAAATTAGGAATGAATTTGGAAAAGAATTTTAATAGGCCCAGAATTCGCAATACCTCAGTTCTATTTACTGGGTCAGAAATCGCAGAAATAGCTTTAATATTGTTAGAATCAGGTTTAATTTCCTCACCAGAAATGATGTGGCCCATAAAGGTAACTTGATTTAATTTATATTGGAGTTTGTTAAAATTAAACTTAACATTATTTTGTTCTGCTCTGTGTAATACTTCTCTAAACGTTAAATCATGATTGGTTTCTTTGTCACCTGAAATGATTAAATCATCAAAGTATATTTCCACACCTGGTATATCTCCAAATATTTCATAGCACTTTCTTTGAAACAATTCTGGTGCACTGGATATACCAAATGGGACTCTGTTAAACCTATACCTGCGAAATGGAGAATTAAATTGTACATAAATCAGCACTTGTGTCATCAAGTTCTAATTGATGGAAGCCATCCTTCATATCAATAACTGTAAATATTCGTTTGCCTGAGAGCCTACTTAAAATATCATTACCAGTGGGGATTAAATAATGTTCACGGCGTATAAACGGATTTAGAGGTTTTGGATCTATACAGATCCTTAAAGACCGGTCTTTCTTTTCAATTATCATTAAACTATTTACCCAACTAGTAGGGTAATTTACTTTTTCAATAATTTGTTTTTGTTCCAGATCGTCTAATGTGGATTTCAGTTTTTCATGCAGTGAATGGGACTTTGCGCTGGTACTGAATGACTGGTTTAGCATTTTCATCAAGTTCAATTGAGCACGCCCCAGGGATTTTACCAACACCTTCAAAAACATGTGTATATTTGTTATAAACCTCTTCTTCAGTGATAGGAAACGAGTGAAAGCTGTCAATTCTTTGTATAAGACTAAATTTGATACAATCATTAAGGCCAAGCAATGCTTCAGTATCAGCATCTACTACAATGAAATTGATAATCCCGACTACATCTTTATGTTTACAAACTAAATTGATTCTGCCAATAGGCTTCATTCTAAAATTACCATATGTAACAAGAGTAACTGAACATTCAATTAAAGGTTTATAACATTTTACTTTTTAAGAAATATTTATTGGCAGGATACTGCAATCTGCACCAGTGTCTAACTTAAATTTTACCTGAACGTTTTCTACACATAATGTTTCTGTCCATGGGCTTTTAACCATATCTACGTATATTTCTGGTGTTAAACGAGCTTCATCTTCTTGATACACTCCATTAACATTTCTCTCAGTAGTTTTCTTATGAATTGTCTGTTCAACTACGTTATTTGTGTCTTCCTGGCACTTATTAAAACATGCTTTGGCAAAATGCCCAACTTTTTGACACAGAGCACAAGTTTTTCTAAAAGCTGGACACTTGTTTGGGAGATGTTCATATATGCACTTCCTGCATTTGAAATTTTTCAATTCTCTTACTGCAAATGCTTCGTTAGACGGGTTTAGTGTTTTAGCATGCTGTTTGCTTAATTCTACACTCTTGCAATAATCAGTGATATGTTTGACTGACAAATCGGATTCCCGTAGCAATCTTGATTGACTTTCTTTGCATTTAATACCTACTATCAGTCTGTCTCTAATCATTCTGACTTCATAAGATTGAGCACACTCTGGATTTTTACATACAAAATTGCATAATTTGGCTTGTTTTTTAAGTTCTGTAAGGTATTGGTCAATAGTACTACCTTCATTCTGGACAAGGGAATGGAATTTAAATGTTTCCATTGGGACAATCTTCTTAGGCATAAAATAGTCATCATAAGATTATATTAACTTGAGTGATGTTGCTTTATTGTCCTCCTCAAAGGTATTATATATCTCAATGCCCTCATCTCCTATGCATGTCAGAAACAATGCAATTTTAACATCTTCTGCTGCTTTGTCCTTACCAGATGCTATTAGGTATAAATTGAATTTCTGTTTCCAAAGTGGCCAACTATTTGCAACATTGTCGTGGCTACACTCGTTGAATAACGACGACGGTGGCTTAAAATCCATTTTCATTCTTAATAGGGCTTCCAACAATTTAGTGACACTCAACAAGCTGTGCTGTTTTAATGCCCAGTACTGTACACTTAACAAGTCGTGCTTTATTACTTTTTGACGCGAACTAGCTGCGTAAATCTTTCACACCTGACACCATGTCATATTAGGGAGCAATAACAGGTGTGCTGATGTTTGTATGTCTTTATTTCTATCAAAACTCTTTACATAAAATAATCACTTTTTCTGGCAATACTCGCCGCCAAACAACAACTGTTCAACGTCATGTCAACTTCAGACAAAGGTGTGTTCCACACGATCACATACATAACACTTTGAGAATCCCTCAAGAATCTACCTGCTTTGCAGCAAGGATGCTTGAAGGTTTCCCAACGGTATTTTCTTACCCTAGTGTTGTATACCGGAATCGGGATTCCCGAAATACCTTGAAAATCCCCCAAGAATCTACCTGCTTTACAGCGAGGATGCTTGGGAGTTTCCCAACGATATTGCTTTTCCCCTATAGTTGTATACCGGAATCGGGATTCCTGAAATACCTTGAAAATCCCCCAATAATCTACATGTTTTGCAGCGAGGATGCTTGGAAGTTTCCCAACTATATTTCTTTTCCCCTAAAGTTAAAACCAACAGTAAATTCTTACTTTGTACACAAATACGCGGACAATCACTCAAATTAAACAAGCAGTAAGCGAAAATTAAATCTATTAATACAGCTACGAAAGACGCTAGGAGCAAAATGAATTTAACACAAGAAGAATGATTTATAAAATAGTTTCTAAATTCGCTTACCTTGTTGGTGAAAATCAGTCGGCGTTTCGAAAACGGCGGAACTGTAAAAGCTGAGAACTAGGAGCTACAGAGCTAAGAGAGCAAAAGAGGCCTATTCCGTACCTTTTGCTGGTTTTATACATTCTTCTCTTGACCCCACTCAGGAGGTCCCCTACTTAACAATCTTAATAACGGCGCGAAATTATTCCGCCAGTCGAATAACGAACCTATTTCACGCGATCGTTGATATTTTATATAGTGGGGCCATACAAACGTGCTCTGCGAGCTCCTTCAAATACTCGCGCTGCCCCTGCCCCCACCCTTCACAGTATAAACCTAAGCCTTCATTTCTTATTGCATTATTTTCTAAAATTCTTCATCCTATAAATATTGTCTCGAATGTTCTTCAAAGTAAAAACTATAATATTCAGGAGCCCTTAAGTAGTTTGGCTATTTTAAGCATTGAAAATTCGCGTGTAAAAGAAATCAATTTTGGTAAAATAATTGATATTTTTGCAACCACAAAGAACCGCAGGAAGCATTTTTTCGTTTTTTTTTTCTTTGAGCCTTCTACTTTTTATTATTAAAGCAATGTTATTTTCTTTATCGTATAGTGCAAATTAGGTAAAACGTTATTTTTTTGAATTAAAGGCATGAAGTTCCCTGTATTTTTTATCATTATGTAGATATTATATTACAAAAGTTACGATTACATTATTGTCAATAATTGTATGATTTTTTCAGTACTAGTACCTTTAAAGAGTTATCGATATTATTAAACAGTTATACTACCGTTATATCAATTTTAGTTTTTTAATTTAAGGTTTCATTCCGTTTTGTGTCTTGTAAATTAATTTTATGAAGAAATAATTATCCTAAAATCTCATTTATGAACAATTTCAAAGCGAATCTGAACCAAAACGATCCTAATCATACTCAGGTTTCATATAATATTGTTATAAAAGGATGAATTTAAAATTTATTGTCGAAGGATGATGGACATAATTATTCAAAACGCTTCAGTGGTTATCTACCCGCAGGGCAATAACGATTATGATTATTCATTACTTGGATGGCAAAATATGTCAGTTCGTTACAGCCAACGCCATCTTTGAGATACTCAGGTTAGGTATTACCAAGATAATATAAAGTTACCTAACTTTCCATTACTATCTTTCGCAATCGATTAAAACAATATTTCGAGTCTGGAAAGTTCAGGAAACTTAATTATTCCATAACTTATTCTAATGTAGTTTTCACGTACTATATCTGATTGAAGTAAATTTTAATTATGTTTTTTCATCGAAATTGATGAATGGTTATTATTCTATGATAAAGGCAGAGGTACAAGTCCTGTTTTGCACTAATAGAATTTAAGTGTCTATGGAGAATTAAGAAGATAAAAACTAGAAATTACTAGGTCTAAAACTAAACTAGAATAATTTGGTCGGTATTTGGTTTTTGAAACTATTACATTTTCGGAATCAACTATTCCAAATGTCAAAGATTCTGTTACTCAGAAAGTTTTACCTGTTACGTCTTCACTCAAATGTGAAATTTGCCATGACTAATATCTCTTTATACATAGGTCTTACATGGCCAAAAGCAATCTGGTTGAGCGTCTTTGCACGTTTTCAGTATTTCTCGATCGTGACTAAATCTGGATGAAGCACTTGTAAAGTTTGCAATATGTTTCGAAAGAAGCTTTGGAGAAAGTTTTTTATATTAGGAACAATTTAGAACGTCCAGTGATGAAATGCGGAGTTTATGGGCTATTCTTTCCGACGTGTAAGACGACACACTTATCAATCTTCAGAGGCAGCCATTCTTGCAGTGTATCGAGATCATTCTGCAAACTAAGATAACTGATATTAGTATTTACGGTTTTTTGTCTTCAGCGTAAGTAGAAATTGAGCTTGGCAGCTAGTATGGAAGATGACTGGAATATACGATAAAGTAGGAGTCCAAGAACAGAACCGCCAGTAACGGATCTTTTTTTCGGAGAATTTTTGTCCATATCTGACCTTGAAGATAAAGGCTGATAACCATTTGTGCCAAGATGATCGAGCTTTAGTAGAAATTTACGTTTTGGCATTGTGTCCAAGGTTTCAGAGAAGTCAAGTTAAATTATATCCATAGGATGTCTATCATCAAGTTCTTTTTAAAAATCCCTGTGTATTTGATGGAAAAAGTAAAATCCGTATTAAAAATTAGAAACGATTTTAAAACGACATTTGACTCTTCCAAATATTTTCACGTGAATCGTTTATCGCTAAAATGCAAATTTCAAAAAATCAATTTTAAAAACTACATCCACCAATTTTTCGTGCACTAAATCAATAACCCTACACAAACAGATGGCGCTGACTGCAATTGCATGATGTAAATTCTATGCAGATAGTTTTCATCAGCAGTCCTAGAAAACCAGCGAATCGATTCGATTTTCACTTTTGAAATCTGTTACGTGTGAAATATTATGAAAGCTACTCTAAGAATGTCAGAGTCAACAGAAATACTTGTAGTGCCACTGAAATTTTTTATTTTAGTGAAGTTTGAGGGAATGTGATCAAGTAGGTGAGTTGATATAAATCATTGTTAGATTAGAAGGTCATTATTAAGGACAAATAACGTAGAATATTGTAAGAGTTCCTTATAAAAGTTGTGTCGTAATTGTACAGTAGAGCTTGTCAGGTAATAAACTTTATAGTGTGGTGTATAAATGTTCAAATTATTTTTTGTCTATTTATTTAAAAAACGAAAGTCACTTGGTTGGAACAATTATTATTAAGTAGATGCTTCTTGATTTTTTTAAAGACACCGCTGAATTGTGAATAAATTTAGACGTTACTTCTAGGAGTGTATATTAGGAACTGTAGGAATTTATGGAGAGAATAATCGTGAAACAATTAAATAACACCACTATTTGCTAAACGATAAACTTTATTTAAAAATTTTTACACATAACAGACTTGTCACTATTTCTTTCAAAAACTATATTTTACTGTGAGACCTAAACGTTTTTATATTTCACAGCGCTTACATGTTGTTTTGATTACTTATCTAGACAATACAGAAAAAAATCTTCATTTATCTGACCCAAGTATCTATGGTCATAAAAACAGGTACTAACAAATAAAATTCTCTCTTCATTAATGTGTTTTTACAATATATAATAAAACTAAAATTCATTTTTGTTCAAAGAAGTCAACAGCAACATTAAGAACTTAAATAAAAATAACTATTTCTTAGCAAATATATTTTTCTTGAGGCTACACGAATACCAAGAGTTCTCGCTGATTTTGTATGTTTTCTTATTACGAGTCCTGCCTTTGAAAACAGTTTTTCAGCAGGAAAACTTGTGGCAGATATGGCCAGTATATCCCTAGTCATTCCAGCAAAAATTGAAATATTTCCTTGTGGTCTCCGCACCATTTTAAAACATTGGTATCTCGGCCAACTCTTTCTCCATTTATATATCTTTAATATACAGCTCCTGTTACCTCTGTATTGTGGTTGATAATCGTTTTTCAAGCAAGGCAACCATAAATTATCACTAGTAATCATGACTCTTTCTCTGCGCTAGTTTCAGTGTCGATACTGGCAGTAGGTTTCACTTTAAATTTTTTCAAAGAGCCTTTCTTAATATATTTTCCACCCACGGAAAGTTCACATATTTTCCCGATTTATAACAAATCTCTAAATCGTATTTCAACTATTTCAGTCTCATTCTCAAACTTCTTGATGAAGCTGACTGTAATTCGTTTTTAAAGATTGATTCCAAAGGTTTGTGATCACTGCAAATTTTAATAAATATTCCATAAAGGAGATAATGAAATTCTTTTTACAGCAAAAAAAATAGCTACGGTTTCCATATATATTTTTAATGACCGTTAATACTCAATTTCCTATATTTTCATGGGTTTCGGTCAGAAATAAAAGCACTTGCTTATAGTGGTAATGTTTCGGTTTATTTTATTTAAACTATTTTCAAACCTATCTAAAAATATTGAAAACACAATACATTTAGTTAAAATATATTTCTCTAAAACTTACTTTTTGATTATACCTCCGTAGAGGCTTGTCCACTACTGTACAGTAGTATTTCTTAAATTGAAAAATGATAATTAATATACATAAAAACAAACAATATAAACAATGAACTATGTTAAAGATGGTTGAAATGTATATTACAGAGTGTCCTAATTAAATTAAAATTAATACTAGAGAACTATTTTCTAATTTTTTACAACTAGGTAAGGTGTAGATATTCGTTTATAATAGTAAGTTCGTATATATACAACTTAAGTTGTCTATGTCAGTTCTGAAATTGACTGAGTCAGGATTCTTCTTAATATTTATCATATAAAAGATTCGTGGGAATTTTGTAATTTTATTAAAAAGCAAATCCTCCAAATTACCGAATAATTCCACTAGACGTTGTATCTTTATACACATATAATCAAGAACTTCTCACCATTAGACTTAGATGCGTTTTGCGAGGCGGTTGATTTGTGTTTGAATTCCACCTATTTTCAATTTGGTGACGAATTCTACAAACAAATTTTTGGAACAGCAATGGAATCTCCAATTTCTGCTCCGATTGCAAACTTAGTACTTGAATATTTAGAATCCAATGTTTTAGCAGAGTTAACAGAAAAACCAATCTTTTTCAAAAGATACGTCGACGACTGTATCTGTGTACCCATTGACCAGACTGAAAATATTCTAAAACGTTTTAACAGCTTCTATAAATAATTACATTTCACTATAGAAATAGACAAAGATCGTTCTATTAATTTTTTAGATATCAATATAGAATATGACAACAATGGTCGAATAATTACAAATTGGTTCACAAAAAAAGTATGGTCTCAACGATATTTAAACTATAATTCATACGCTCCCATAAAATACAAGAAGAATGTTGTCACTGGCCTCACTGATAGAGCGGTACAGTTATCACTTCCAAAGCACATGCCTAATAATATTAAAAAAATCATAAATACCTTGGATCTAAATAATTATCCTAAACATTTTTATGAGCCCATTATTAAACAGAGAATTAACATCTGTTACAACAAATTAAAATTTAATAGCCAAAGTAATCCATCAAAATATATTTCACTTCCATACATTCCCGATATAAATAAACCATTACAAAAATGCCTAACACCATTTAATATTAAAATTGCTGATAAACCAAATAACATTACAGGAAATAAACTTTTTTCTAAACTCAAACCAGATAATAAGAACACAATAAACTCAATATGTAAAAAAATCTAGCCAATATTTACATAAGAGAATTCAACAACACCAGCAATCAGTTCGAAATAATAATGAATGTACTGCATTATGAAAACATTCACTCTTTTAATTTCAACAACGTAGAAATAATAACAACAGAAAAAAATAATAGTAAAAGATTAATAAAAAAAATGATAAATATTAAGAAGAATCCTGACTCAGTCAATTTCAGAACTGACATAGACAACTTAAGTTGTATATATACGAACTTACTATTATAAAGGAATATCTACACCTTACCTAGTTGTTAAAAAATAGTTCTCTAGTTCTAATTTTAA
Source organism: Galeruca laticollis (assembly GCA_963921935.1). NCBI lineage: Eukaryota > Metazoa > Arthropoda > Insecta > Coleoptera > Chrysomelidae > Galeruca > Galeruca laticollis. Next base: position 85,554,510 of record OY998178.1, on the reverse strand, counting down.
TTCAATTAGGACACTCTGTAATATACATTTCAACCATCTTTAACATAGTTCATTGTTTATATTGTTTGTTTTTATGTATATTAATTGTCTTTTTTTAATTTAAGGAATACTAGTGTACAGTAGTAGACAAGCCTCTACGGAGGCATAATCAAAAAGTAAGTTTTAGAGAAGTATATTTTAACTATATGTATTTAAATAAATATATTGTGTTTTCAAAATTTTTAGGAAGGTTTGAAAATGGTTTAAATAAAATAAACCGAAACGTTACCACTATAAGCAAGTGATTTTATTACCGACCGAAACCCATCAAAATATAAGAAAAAGCTACGGTTTGCTTCTCAGTTTGAGCATAGGCTTGCTCATTTTTCGTTAGACTGTGTGATGCAAATGCTGTAGGTCTACCATCTTGCAAAAGATAAGCCCCTAACCCATCCTTAGACGCATCTGTTTCTATTTCTATTGGCTTTTTCCAATCAAAATATGTCGAAACTGGTGAGTTAGTTAAAATGCAACAAACGATCAAAAGAATTTATACCCTTTTCTGTCCAACCCAGTATCATTTCTAGTTAAAGAAGCTGTAATTTTAGAAAGATTCGGTATAAACTTGCTTATACACTTAACCATACCTAAAGATCATAATATATCTGCATTAATAATAAAGTACCAAAATAACGTAAAGTGACTCATACCTTTCTTATCGTTTGAAGAGGTTCAGACTCACATCTTTATCACCAACTCATAAGCGTACGATGACATTTAATATTTACAGACACAAGTATTTAATTATTAAAAAAAATTCATCTCTTAGCAATGTAAATATAAATGGTTTTGTGCATTCAAAAAATGATTTTCTTTTAAAAATGTTCCTACTAAAAGACTGGTTGGGGGCAATTATAGCCAATAACAAATCTTGACCACTGAAAAAAATTAAAACTTTATATTACAAACTGTTTCACCTTATAATATGGAATTGTATAACAGATTATTTTAAGAATAGAAAAAAATTTAGATTAAGTAATTATTAGAGCAAAAAATTGCAAAAATAGTGCTAATAGCATAAAAATATTAAATAAAAAGTACGTGAACAGCTCAAAATTTGCGGAAAGAGCAATAAATCAGCATATTAAGCAAAAAATAAATTTATAAACCAATGAAAAAATTAAATAAAATAAGTAATAAAAGCAAATTAAAACTCAAAGTAAGTTACGAAAAATATAATGGTGCGACCATCCCCTTCTTTTAAAAAAGAACTACTCCTCGGTCTAGTGATCCGCCAGGCATTAAATCATATGTAAAGGTCGACAGGTGAAATGAAAAACCAATTTTCAACTCTCAAGCTTCGTTTTTGTCCCGTGAAAACTTTTTTATTTTACACTTAAATGAAACAGAAACACAACTGATGACCGTGAGATTCAATGAAAATATATAAATTTTAATGTTAATCTTTGAAAGCAAAATTAGAATTTTTTATAAAATGTTACATGACTCCTTCATCCGCTAGCCCCTTCAATTGTTAATTGGCTCCAACAACAACAACAAAGTTTATTTTTTAACAATTAAAACAAGTTCAATCATATCCCTCTAATTTAAGGCAGTAAAGGCAAATATAACACTTTCTGAGCGGGCTTACATTATACATTACCGCAAACGGCATGTACCCACTTTTCACATTCTTGACACTGAATCATGTGCAGTTTGGAACTTTTCTTACACAAAAGGCAAAACCAGCTTTCCTCTTCCTGAGACTTCTTGTTGACGGTATTTCGATTACTTTCTCGACAAGAAGTCGATGGCAGATCAGTGGTTGTATCATCCAAGCCTAGGTTTTTCTTTACGTCTTTGTTTCCCTTCACAATTTTTTAACTTCCAGATCGTTTTTGTAAGCACTCTCCGTAAATACACAGTCCCCTACTAACATTAATCACGGCTTTTCAGATAATATCATGGACTGGGACTGGATCCTCAGTGGTGTAAATCAAACTGTACCAAGAAACGCTGGCCCAAAATGTGCAAAATTTCTGAATCCGTATTGGCGCTACGTGGATACCAGTCTAGTCCTAGTTTTCATTTACTGGATAATGAAGTGGAGCTATCCGAAGATAACACTGCCTTCTGCTACATATATCAGAAAATATAGATGCGGCAGGAGGGCGTTGTTAGTTATTATGTGCATTATTTGGGGAATGGAAATAGGATACAAATTTTCATCTAGAACTGTGATATACTTGTTGAATCCTTGTCACGTAACTACGGCAATACAGGTAGGAATACGTATTGTCTATTCATTAGAAAATAACATATAACCTTTTGTCTCATGTTATCCAACCTTGGGTAAACGTATTTTCATTTATAACTTTAAGGGTTCAATTTAATAAAATATGTGGTTAAAAATCCTCTTGCAGTTTTCTCATTGAAAAATCGGTATCTCCACTACCTACAGTAGTTCTGCTGCAGTTTCTTTAAATTTGAGAATATACCTACAAAAACACACTGAAAATGTTAGATGTTACATATGGTCAATGTTAGTTTAAGGAGGGAGAATATGATGGCTGAAAACATCGTTAATAAATGAAATGGAATTATTCGAGATGTGATTCTATTAGCTTGCCATATACTGACAGATTCTCAAACGAAGATATCGATAAATTGAGGAAGGCAGGGGGTTTATGCTGAATAAAAAAGAAACAGCATACATCGTTTATAGAAAATATCAACTTCTGAAGATAATAATTGAAGGCAAGATAAAAGGTAGAAGAGGAGCCGGAAGCAACAGGTATTCTGGCTGAGAAACATAAGAAAGTGGACAGGTCTCGGAAACATCGGTGATCTCGTTCAAATAACAACAAATAGAGAAGCTCACAAGAATCTGATGACCAATATTCGATAGTTGGGGATAGGCAGCTAAAGAAGTAGAAGAATCTGTTTCTAACAACTATGGACAACCCAGTGCTCAAATATGTTTTTTTTTAATATAATGATAGCTCTAAATCCACCTCACATCTTTCTATATTCAATTTCTTTCTTCAGCTCTTATTGTCACTGTTATTCTCTACTGCTTTCATTCCTTTTCTCTTGCTTTCCCTCAGACTGTTTAGTGTCCAAAAAAGTTCTTATGTTTTTTAATAAAATGGAGATATGAAATTATATAGAACAGCTGGGTGATACAGTAAACTTTTTACCTGAATCTTTAAGAGAGCAGCGCAGGGACTAGCAGAGAGTCAAGAACCACTATTATGGACAAGCGAGCTGGAGGAAGATGAAATAAAAAGTCAACAAGCGCATTTATGGACAGATCCGCATATTCCAAGAGAATGGAAATTGAAAGAAGACTGAATTTGAAAGTATACCAGATGTATTACATAATACGAGGATATATTGCGTTACCATAGCAACGAACAATAACTTATTAGAAGTGTCAGTGTAGTAAAGATTGACGTCAAAAAAGTAAACCAAAGTTACGCAATAAATTAAAAGAAAAAATATGTCCACCGAAGTTGTGAAAATCGAAAAATTGGACTATCGAGCCATCATCAAGTACCTGTATTTAAAAGGGTTAAGAGGTAAGCAGATTTACGAAGATATGCTTAATACCCTTGGTGATCAATCTCCTTCGTATGCGACCGTGAAAAATTGGACTGCAAGCTTCAAAAGAGGTAAATTTTCCATTCAAGATGATGACCGATCGGGAAGGCCAGTTTCGGTGTCAGTCCCCGAAAATATCGACCCCGAAAATATCGATGCAGTTCATGGCATGATTATATCAGACCGTCGAATTGGGCTAAAACGGATATCTGAAGCACTGAATATTTCATACGAACGCGTTCATCATATAGTTCACGTCAATTTGGACATGAGAAAAATTGCTGCAAAATAAAATGGATCCCCAAATGTTTCAATGTTGACCAAAAGCGTGCAAGGGTAGAAGCATCGCGTTCGATCTGTGCTCGATTTGAAAACGATGTAGACATCTTAAACCAAATTGTTACTATGGATGAGACTTGGGTACATTTCTACGATCCAGAAATAAAGCAACAATCGATGGAATGGTGACACTCTGCTTCTACAAGACCTAAGAAGTTTCATGTCCCAAAATCTGCTGGAAAAGTTCTTGCTTCAGTTTTTTGGGATTGCCATGATTGATTTTTTGGATAAAGGTAGAACAATAACTGGAGATTACTATTCGACATTACTGACCACTCTATGGGAAAAAATTGAAGAGAAAAGACGCGGAAAGCTATCCAAAGGTGTTTTGTTTTTGCAGGACAACGCCTCTGCACACAAATCACATGTTACCATGCAAAAAATTCGTGATTTAGGGATTGAATTACTAGAACACCCCCCTTATTCACCAGATCTGGCACCGTCCGACTATCACCTCTTTCCTCAACTGAAAAAAAGTTCAAAAGGTTGTAAATTTTCTTCCAACGAGGAGATAATAAAAGCTGTGGAGGTCTGGTTTGCAGAGCAAGAAGAAACATTTACATATAAGCCACAAAAAACCGGTTTGATCAGTTCCCACACTACCACACAAAACCGGTTCAACCAGTCCCTCCACTCAAAACCGGTTCCCCCATCCAAAACCGGTTCTCCTACCCAAAACCGCCCCCTCCCCCCCAGAAGTGGTCGAGAAACGGTTTAGCTATAATACTATTTCAAATTCAAATTTCTCGTTTAAACATGGATAATCCGCAAATTGTTTCCACAATTGTGACAGTACAAGCTTATTTTTGAAATTCATGCATACTATAGTCTAACCTACTCGCACAAAGGATAAATGCGAACCAACTTTCTACTTGAGTAATTTTTCCTACAGCCTACAAGAGTTGTTGAGAAACATGGAGTAATTATTGCAATTTGTAGAATGGTGTTTTATTCATTCCGTACAGTGAACAGTTGGCTACTTCTTCTGTTTTTTATTTGAGAGTTTGGTAGAAAATAGGGGAAGATTGTAATGGAATATTATTTATTAATAATTGCAAACAACAAAATTGATGTGAAGCTTGTCGTAGTAAGCATGCTCAATACTTAAACAACAGAGATTAAATTTCTATACTTGATACTGTTTCTTTTTCAATTTTTTTTAGATCTACCTAATAGCAGCTGCACCTTCTAGAATAGTTACTGCAGTTTTCAGATTTCATCTGAATTTATTAAATGGACCATTATTGGCATTCCTTTTTCCGGAGACGGATACCAGGCTGGTAATACGTTTAGAATATCTCTTTTATTTTGAGCACATGGAGACAATTTTCAGTATTGTATCGAAAATTATTTCAGGTAGATATAAAGTAGAAATTGTATTTCCATGGAAATTCACATTACTGTTTTGTTCACAATTAGCAATTTCATCGGCCTTTATTTTGGCAATATTTTTGTAAGCTGATCCACTCAGTCTCTTCCTACCGTCATTCCTCATTCTTAATCTAGACAATAAAATTTACTTACATATATTGCCTGCGTTTTCGATGTAAAAAAATGTAGTGCTCACCTGCTCAACTTTCAAAAGGAATTCAAAGAACAAACAACGGATGTTAATATAGTTTAAAAATAACAAGAAACTGCGTAATCACACTATTTCACACACAAAAAGTAAAAAAAGTATTTGAAGCCAAAAGATAAATAAACCAAAATGATTAATGAAAATATGTAAATATAACGCATTTAAACTCCGAATGCAAACTGCAAGACGGCACTGGCAGAAATGACAAAGGAACATTATCCATCCGCGCAATATAAATAAAATTTCCATTTCCATATCCATTTCTGATTGTAAATGGTAAACATGTAAACGGCAGTTCGACATTCCGATAACAAGTACCTAATTGGAGTTCTTTTTGGTTAGGTTTAGACGTTTACGTTGAAAGAAATGTTTTATAATTTTACGGAAATTCCTATAATAAAAAATTTATAGATTTAAGACGCTATTAATGGGAAGTAATGATAATAAAATTTCCCGCCCCTCAATTTTTGCCGCTCTAGACAGTTGCCTGCATTGCCTCGTGGATAAAATTAGTCCAGGAGGAATCGGCGCATGAGTACCGAAAACTATTCCACCTCAATTTTTTCATGCGATCCTCTTTGAATTGCCCTACTGATGATCTAAATACATGTTGTCATGGGGCAACCTAGTGCCATATTGTTTAAACCGAAATTGTTTAAACAATTGGAAGGAATTGTTATTTTTCAACCGGACAAATTTTTTTTATATTCTTTATTGAAATGCAAATAAAAATATTCCTATGACTTTTCACGATAAAGTTATTATTTTTAGAGACATGAATTTTTAAAGGTTTGAAAAATCTCAAATTTGGGTACTTTTGACCCATGAAAAATATATTAAAAAAATAAAATAAAATATAAATAATAATTTTTTTAAATTCTTTATACAATAGTTATTAATATTCTTAATAGAGATTTACGTAAATTTCATTGTTTATACCTGTTTTTTAATTGTTAATTTCGCGCGCTCACAAGTATGCGTCGCTACCTTTAAGTATCGCCGACTCTCTGACTCATGAGCTGCATCGACCTCTCTGTGTCCTGAATCATTATTTATCATTTATCTAAGAAACCATTAACTTCATCAAGATTGATAAAGAGAGCAATGTTATTCATAATTAAATTGTCTACAATTTGTTTTTAACAAAAGTAATTTAAGTATGAATAGGAACATGTAATTAAAATTACTTTTTTGTTGTTATCATAGTAATTTATGCATTTTTATCAACAATAATAAGATATAATGGTATTTGAAAAATTTTTGGAATCACGATTATATACAAATAATAACCTTTTGCTCAAAACATACATTTGGATAAACGCATTGAATCCGGAATATAAAACATTAGATTTTACGAATTTCGGATACAAACTAGAGAATGATACTTCGCTAATACATTTGTTTATAAACAAAACCCCATTTCCAACTGATCAGAATCTAATGTTTTATATTCCGGACTCAATGCATTTTTCCAAATGTATGTTTGAGCAAAAGCTTATTATTTATATATAATTGTGTCTTTTTTTCCTTTTGCGTTTCAAAATATTTTCATTGGTGCCATCATTTGTATTTTCTTGAAGTTCATTTTCATGTAATGAAGTATTGTTTAAAATCTCTTCTTGCAGATTTCCTTCATGACTGTTCTGTGGTTTTGGTTCTGTTTTCTTCGTCAGTCCTTCTGGTTCATATTCTTCAACTTCATCATCATAAATTAACTCTTGATTCGAAATATCTTCTTCAGTTTTCACATCTTTTTCAATATTATTCTGTAACGTTGTTATATTCTTTATCTGTTCTTCCGGTCCATCATTTTGAACTTCATTGTTAAAACGTCAATCTTGCCTCAAAGTACAGATCTCGTTTTCGAACACTACATCCACTTCAATAGTATTTTTCTGTAACTTCGGTTCTCCCTCATCTTTTGTCTGCTGAACGTCCTGGTTACCATCTCGATTTTGATCATCATGTTGTATTATTTGGCTTATATCAAGATTATCTAAGTTTTGGATTGCATTGAACACTTCATTTTTCGAGAAATTTAACAATATTTCATTGGATGAAACAGTGGAGCTCAAGTCCTCACAAACGGGTCCGATTAAAACTCCATGTTCGTCGACAAAGAATGTCCCTGTCTCAATAGGTTTATTTGCTCCACTATCTGGTTCAGCTTGGGGTATTTTTGCTTTGTTTTTCTTTTCTCCATCATATAATTTTGAATTCTCCACTAACTTCAAAATTCTTTTTGTTCTTGACGACATAATGACCTAAAATGTTAAAAAGGTATTAGTGCCCAGCAAAAAATGTATTACTGACCACCTAACTCCTGGGATACCTATAATTGGTTTGATTTTTTAAGAACAAACCACGTATCTCCGTTGAACACAAACATCGTAACTCCAAAAATAGTAGATCTACAAAACAAGTAACTCCAAAACTATAGAGTAAGGAGAATTTGAATAATAGCTTTATATTAAAATTGTACCCTTAATATATAAGGTACTCAATGGTTTTAACTACTGTCATTAAATTGATTAATTACCTTTTAAACTGTTAATATAAAAATAAAACCACGCAACTCCAACTTTTAATGTAACCTAACCTAAAAGTCAGTTGTCAACAAAACAAGTAACTCCAGACCTATTTTAAATTACGTTGTTCGTGTTCAATTTAATAATTATTACAGTTACTAACATTACAGAAGAATTAGTGTATTACTTACTTTTCAATGAATATGCTGCATTTAACAGTAGGCAGTTAAAACCCCATCATGCTGCTATGAAAATGTAACCTCTGCACAAGTACATGCTAACTCATTGATACAAACTGCCACAAGAAGGAGTTACCAGGTTTGCAAAAAGGAAATACCCTCTAAAATTATACGTGGTTTGTTTTTCCCATTTTTCTCCCTTTTACAATTTTTTCGGAGTTACAAGGGTTTAAGAGGTTGTGTAGGAGCCTTGAAGCTATAAAAAGGGATAAAAACCTGAAATATTGATTTTTTGGAGTTACGAGGTTTGCAAATTAGGACGACGATTTGTCAGTTATGTTATCAGATATTAACGACGCACGGGTAAAGATCCAATAATTCAACTGTATATATTTGTGAATGAACAGGATTAATAGAGGTATTCAACGGAGGCATTGATAAATACCACGGTCGTGTCCCTGGTTGTCCTTGGTCATGGCTTTTTTTAACATAATATGTTGGTTATATTAAGATGGATTAATGGCTTTGCGCTTAGGTAGTTTTTAGAAAAGAGGAACAAAAAAAACAATTATGTAGTCATAGTTTTAGAAAAAGTTGTTGTAGTGTAATAATTAAATTAAAAGCATTCACTGCTTAAATCAATATTTCAATAATAAAAACAAAATAAAATTTGAAATATTATGTCTTTCTTGTGGTCCGTCATAGTAAGTAGTCGTTTTTATCTTCCAAGGATTGATCAAAAATGCATTGTATTGACTGAAGGTTTTTTCAGATAGACACCAATCAACAAAAATTACAACAATTCAAAGCAAATAAATGTCGCTGATGAAGTGGAGATTATAATACAGTTCACGACCTCCGTAAATATCGCGGTCAGTCAAACGTCAAGTGCTGAAGTCGAAGGGCTATATAATGACGTCACGACTAGATGACCAAAGGCGGTTGAATGAAGATGGTATTTACCAACGACTAGTGGTATTTTGCGGTCATTCCCTTGAATACCTCTAATGTCTCCTAATTCCCACAATACTGAAAATTTTCGTATGTTATCAAAAATATCAAACACAGTATTCAATTTTTGTATATAGACATGAAGCATGTATTTTCGTATTTCTATTTTTCTAATTGTAGTTACCTCTAGAAACCGCCATTTATTGGATACAGCATGGAATGATGTTTGTTGTGCCTTATTACCTTTTACGATTAGGAGGTACGATCAATTATCTATCATATTAATTAAGAAATAACAATTTATAATACTAAAAACAGTCTCACTTTAAAAAAACAGAAATGTATTTTTTCTATGAATATTTAACAATATTGATATTATACATCCATTTTCTGTTGGTTAATGTGAGTGAATACTCAGTCAGTTAGTTTTTATTTCATGATTTGATTATTTTCAACCAATAAAAACATCTAGTATCGTTACTAGACTATTAAAAAGCCAATCGGAATATTTGGAAATAGGTATAGGGATCGAGACCGAACTTCTGCCGAAAGCAGGGCGCCCTGGTGTTAAATAAGAAAAACATTGTGATGTAAATAGTGTAATAAATAACATACAAAATTCAAAAAATTAATAGATGTTTTTATTTTCTTTGCCAGGAAAAATTGTTGGTATGTAAGATGGGTGTAGGGGATTATCTGATTTTTGATTATTGACAAAATGAGCACTGCAAATTCTAGTATTTTTATTTGGTTCCCAATCCTTCCGATGTTTTCTGAAATGTAATTAAAAAACTTGAAGTGATTGGTTTTGTACAAATATTTACTTTCTCTTAATAGTATTTAATTATTTAAACTTATTATATAATATTAAAGTACGGCAAACACATAACAAGCTTTTTATTTCATATAATCAATGAAATCGTATAGAAAACGTTTTATTCTCTCGATAATAACTTTTATTTATGGAGAAAAAATATGAACTTTTCTAACAGCTGCCAATAGTGTCATATTGATTAGGTATACACAAAATAATAGTTAATAAAAATGTTTAATTAGAACATTTTACCCTTGTTCATATATAACGCTACGCTATAGTTGTTCAATGAAGAGAAAGACAACGTTTGTCTTTCTTGATTCGCGCGAAACGTATTCATAGTAAAATTTGAATTGATTTTATGAATGGGCACCTCAAAACCAAAACCCCCTCTATGAGCCAACTCCCTGAATTACTCTTCATTGAACAACTATAGCGTAGCGTTATATATAAACAAGGATTTTACTTACATATGGTTTTTTTCTGCATTTATCCATTTTTGACGTTTTAAGGTGGCCCACACAGTGTTCAATGAACTTTCGGGGAAACTATAATATTTCAACTGCGTAGTATTTTCATACGGCATATTTGAACAGCCATGAATACAGTAAGATACTTTTGATGAAGATATCACAAACATTTATTATCAGTTTAAAAAAATGAACATTCAAAAACGTTGATTATACAAAACCATACAAAACTAATAGTGTTTACATCACTTTGTTTGTGTTTTTTCACGGCAGATGGCGTAAGCGTCATCTTTCTCGGTCCCTATGGTTGTAATGACATTTGTTTTCTTCGATTGACAGCGTAAAGGTGTAACCTCATGCTATCGCTCGTCGCTCGGTTTCAGCGACAAATCTGGTCACGTGACCGAATTTTGAAATTCCCGCGTCTCAAAAAAGTCGCTACAACTCACAAATCGCCGCGAAGAAAAGTAGCGACATGTCACAAATCGCCGCGATGGAAAGCAGCGACAACATGGCTGCTTGTAGCGAACTCGAAAGTCGACAGACAAAGATTAATGACAGATAACCTTAAAACTGATTTTCTAATTTTGTTTATTTCTAGTGGCAGTGATACAAGTGAATGAAATAGGACTGAATAAAAATAAAATAGCGTTTTAATCTATAATCAGCGACACTCTGCTATGATAGTAGGAAATTGACGAGATGTCGTTTGCTTGAAAATATCAAAAGTGGGTTGATCAGTGTCCACAAATTTGTATCAGAGCTCGGATTCAGAAAATTCGGCAAAAAAGAATATTGGCAGCTCTCGTAGTAAATGAAAAACGTAAAACGTTTTTGGGTTCACCCATTGTATACATTACGAATGGAACATTACTTTTTTTAACCAGTTTTTTTCTACACTCTTCTGGTACGCAGGTAAATTTGAAATTTATTTGCGGATGTCACCGAGTCTATTCGAAGTGCAGCTATTTTTATTTGGGCCTCTCATAACAAAACAACGCAGTGAGGGAGCCCATTTCTGCTGTTGCACAACTTCTAATAATTCTACGGTAATATTGTAGATTTGTCTTGCTTAACCACATTGATTACAGTCATTAAACTAAATACAATTTTCCAACAGATATTTAACTACAGGTGACTGTTTCAAATCCATATCGTACCACAGTATCTGGTAGAGACGACAACAGCGAGCATAATTACAGAAATGTGCAGAGCACTTTGGAGTTGTCTCAAAAAGGAAGTTTTACTTTTAATTTATGTTAAATTTTAAACGTTTGCTTATCTCCTGATAATATTATGTAAAAATATAAATGTTCTAATTTTTTTATTTCAAATTATTTTGGAATATTATTATTAAACCATACACTACCCCATGGGCAGGCTTTGTATTTTTGGGAACACATTTGAAGTTAAATTCTTAATATTGTATGAATGCTGCATGTATATTGTTATTGTATTCTATTGTAGGAATATATTATTATATTGAGTTGTCCAGAACTGATACTAAAAAAATAAAATTTTGTATTTTTTGTTTATATGGCTAACTAATTTCTGGTATTTGAAAGAAACCCAGATCCCAAGAAGTCCACAAACAAATGAACAGGGCATACCGAGGGGGGGCGGTAGGGGCGGTCCGCCCCTGGCCTCGCACCATCATAGGCCCCCAAACGGCCAAAAAATACAAATATATTTAAAAAACAAAAAATTAATAATTTATCAGGCCCCATGACGGCGAAGGCTTACATATGTCAGACTACTATTTTTTTTAATCGCGATTATTTTTTTATTTTGCATGGTTATATACAAACTGAGCTCAGGTTAACAGAAGCATTGTTTTGTCTGCACGGGTGCACGGCATGATAGTGATCGTCCACTCTCAGTCCCCAACACCAATAACAAAAACTTTCGGCCCTCAACCACGCCTTAGGGGTTAGTTAGTTAGTACTTGGTCAAATGTATGTCACGACTTCACTTAGTCATCACATTTATGGTAAGTTTTGTTGTGATTGGACTCCATCGCATTTATCGATTGTTTCATGTTTAAATATTGCATGTTAAGTGTCAGCCTATTTCTATTGCCATAAACAGTTTTTGACAAAGCCTATTGCTATGTATTGTAGCTTATTGGTTGTATTAATTTTTATCGAAATTTAATTTTGTGATCAGGAATATTGTAACATCCTAGATTACTTCATGTTTTTCCAAATAACGAAGTTCTAAAAAATAACTAAAATAACTTGATTCTGAAAAAAGTTATAAATAATAATAAAACAAAAACTACAAATTTAACCTGTTACAAGCCCAGCTTTATCTCTCATTCTTAGGATTGCCTTTTTGGTATTTTAAAAATATAGGCTAAAATATTATTATTATTTTGAGAGCCAAGCAAATTGACGATAAAATGAAACGAAGTTATCCCAGAAGATGGAAAAAGAAGAAAAAACAAAAAGCTAAAGAACAAGAAATTCAACGTTTGTCAGGTTCAATTTTGAAATTTACTAAAAGGGTGTCATTTCAGGCAAACAATGAAGCAGAGCTAGATGTGTCCAAATGTTTAGAAAGTCCAAGTACAAGCTATGACCAATGAGTTAAACACAAAGACAATCAAGAACAAGAAGAGAAAGGAGAAGAACAAAAAGAAGGAGGACTAGAAAAATGAATTGAAGAAGAAAATGAGGATGGAGGGAATGGGGAAGACAATGAAAAAGACATACCCCCTTTGTTATGTTCTGACACAGAGTCGAATCCACCTGAAGAATAAGAGAATTTATCATTGAATTTTTATGTTGGAAATTGGCCTATTCCAGTGCCAGATGTTCTTAGGTCCGAGATAATAAGACGCGGAAGTGAGACTTACCAACACTTTGAGGGACCATTTGGAGCTGTGCAGAAGTCTGGGGAAAATCACAGTTGAACGCTAATTGGTTTTACTCCCTAGTGGAGAAAAGACATTAAGAAAATGGATGGTTTATTCACCTGAAAAGAAATCATTGTTTCGCTTCTGTTGCAAACTTTTTGATTACAACGATATACAAGCTACGAGATCCAGTTTCATCACAGGATTCAACAGTTGGTGAAAATTAAATACTACTGCGCCTGGTCATGAAAGCCCTGAATTCCATGTTAACAACTTCGAAAAATGGAAAACTCTTGAGGTAAGACTTTTTCAAAACAATACTATAGATGCTGCTCACCAAGACGTTATGGAATCAGAGAGAGGAAGAAATGGAAGGACATTTTACATAGGCTCTTAGATATAACACTTTTTTTGGCTATACAGAATTTGCCGTTTAGAGGTCATAGAGAAGACATTTGACTTTGAAAACCATGGCAATTTCTTAGAACTGGTAAATGTTCTGTCACATTATGACCCTGTTTTAAATGAGCACAGCATACGGCTTCAGCAATCATTGCAAGCAGGAATGATTCCAGTATCTTACTTATCGCCTGCAGTACAAAATGAGTTTATTTCTCTCTTGGGTAACGCCGTAAAAAAGAAATAATTTCTGAAATCAAGAAAGCAAAGTACTATGGAATACTATTTGATAGTATGCCTGACATATCCCACACTGAACAGATGAGTCAAGTAATAAGATATGTGAAAATTGACAACAGGAAAGTAGAGGTCAAAAAATCATTTCTAGGTTTCATTCCACTTAGTGGGAAAAAGGTACACGACATTACAGAGGATATACTCCAATCACTTGAAAAGAACAGCTTGGATATATTACTTTGTAGAAGCCAAGGTTACGATAATGCTACAACAATGTCAGGTGTTCATACAGGAGTACAAACAAGGATTAAAGAACGAAATCCGAAAGCCATTTTCGTACCTTGTGCAAACCATTCTCTCAATCTATGTGGTGTTCATGCTTTTGGTAATGTTTCTGCTTGGGAACGCTGGAAAGCGTGTACAATATATTTTCTTATTCAACACACAGATGGCAGGTACTCAAAGAAACTGTTGGAGTGACCGTTAAAAGATTTAGTGATACTAGGTGGAGTGCTCATCATTATGAAGTAAATACAATCTTTAAAAACTTAGAAAAGTTGGTCGATGCTGTGGAGAAATTGGGTGATGCTTCTGAATATCTAGATACAAGGGGAGCTGCGGAGTTGCCGATGAAAAACATTTGCAACTTCAATTTCCTTTGCTTCTTGCACCTATGGTACCACATTTTACAAGAAGTCAACACCGCCCAAAAATACCTCCAAATCCAAGATATTAGTTTAGAAAAGTATGTACTGAAGCTGAAAACATTTTTACAAGAGAGTCGGGAAGAACTGGCGAATAAAGCCTTAGAATATGTCACCAAAACCTGTGCTGAAATGGACAATGACGTCGAAAGCAGAAATCGCAAGGGAGTCAAAAATATGATGCCAGGAGAAAAAGCTAAGGATGCAGGTTTGACTTCACAGCAAGAATGAAACGTTTTACGTTAGTGTAATGACAACTTTCATGTAGAACTGGAAAAAAGACTAACATCGATGAACAATGTATATGAACTGTTTGCTGTTTTGCTGTTGTACACTCAGAAAACCTTGTAAGATCAAATTATGAAACGATAATAACTCATATACATCAGTTCACAGCTACATTCAATGATTTAGAGGAAAATGAAATGTTACCAGAAGTAAAGGGGCTCAGAAGGCATTCTGGTATAAAAATTGATGATGCAGCCTCATGGACATCACTACAAATGCTGAAGTTTATTATTGAAATGGACTTTCGCGAATCGTTGCCAATCATAACAGAGACACTCAAACTGTTTCTTACTATTTGTGTGTCCGTGGCATCTCGTGAAATTGATTAAAAACTATCTTCGTTCTACAATGAGCCAGTCTCGTTTAACAAGCTTGGCTGTACTATCAATTGAAAATGACATTGCAAAATGTGTTTCTTGATTTTACTTTTCATTGAAATCTGTATGTCACATTGTTTTCTCTTAATATTGTACAACATACATAGTATTATGTAATTTTAGAATATACTATAACGATACATTTAAAACACACTACATATACGTGGACGTTCACAGTAGTCCTATATAGGGCCCCTTCATATATAGCTGCCCCAGGCCCCCGACTATGTCAGTACTCCACTGCAAATGAACCTAATAGATTCTAGAAAACACCATTGTTCAATATCGCACGTGCACAAACACACTCACTTAAGGAAAGAAAATCGAAACAAAATAATTGATTACAATATATTTAATTTAAACTAGGATACACAGCGATTTTTCTCATTCTCATCAGTATAAAAATGTTTCATTTATTGATGTAACAATATTATATTAGTAAACTAGTCAACATGAATAGTTTGTTTGTTTTCAGTTCTTTCAATTATCACAATCATTAAAAAATTGTCCTTTTTTTGTTAATAATAAAAGAACATGAATTTATATAAATAAACAAAACAAGTACATAATTATCACAACAAAACATTTAATATCTGTCATCTAAAAACTTTTACAAACAAAAATGTGGTTAAAAAGTTACATCATTTCTCGATAACAAAGAAACAAAATTATCGGTTTAAACGTATATTTTCATACTTTACCAATTAATAATCTTTTAAAATATTTACCTCACCTGAATCCATTGTTTACGTATAACATTAACAAAGAAGCTGCAAATAGAGAAAAAGCATAATATTATTTGATTTGTCTATGAATTTCATGTCGCTCAGCTCTAGCGACAAAAGCTCAACAATTTGATCTTTTTCACTATTTTTTTAAATCGCGGGAGATTTAAAACACGGTCACGTGACCAGATTTATCGCTAGAAACTAGCGACGAGCGACTGCATGAGGCTACACCCTTAGTTACAAATGTCAACATTCAAATTGTACGGTGTCATTTTGTTATGAACTATGAACAAAAATGAACGAACCAAATGAAGATTTGAGTGACAATAATTTTGAAAATCCTCCTCTGAACACTCCCGATACTGGAGCTACCGTAAAGGCTTCGATTTTTTCCCCAAAAATCCAAGAAAAAATACGAAATAGTGTACCGCGCATTTATGGATGGGTTTCTCGGATTAAGATGGCAGCGCCATGGTGGTGACAACCGGAAACGACTTAATACACATTGTTTATGTTACTGTGTTTTGTGTACTTGTGCAGATAATTAAAGTGTTTCTGTTGAAGCAAAAAAGAAACACTATGAGGAAACTCGAAGGTATATTAACAGGCACATGCACTTGCTGAAATTGGACCTCTATACAGATTCTGTTAGGAAGTATATGAAACCTCATAACACATTCTTTGTGAATGTAAAAGTCTCTCAAGACGGAGATGCCCGACAATAGGCGAAAAAAAGCCCATGGCTAGAAGCTACTCAAGAGAATCACTGAACAGTATAATGTGTTTATTAGAAAATACCAAAATGGAAGAGATTCTATAGAGTAAAAAGAACTCCTACAATAGATCTGGAGAAGGTCGAGGTGGGAAAACTCCATTACTCTAATCTAAATTCACGATGTTTTTAAAAATATATAAAATTATAAAAACAAAACTACAAATAGAGTATTATCAAAAAATCAAATAAAAATATGTAACAAATGGTCTTGGAATATAATAACTGATTTAAATATCGGTCAGTATATTTCACACTAAGAAAAACGCACCTTTCATACAAAGCCTCTAATATAAATAATGACAATGTGCGCTTCGAGGTTCAACAAATAATACAACAAAAATATCAACGTTTTGTTGTGTAACTGTGGCTACCACAGCAAACAAAAGTTGCGTGTTATGAGCTCTTCTCAATTATTTTCAATAACTTTTACATTTAACTCTTTTAATGACAGTCTATTACCAATCAATAATAAAGCTATTTTCAGGTGTATATAATGTTGAAAATATAGGAGACATTACTTGGAATGTGATGAGTTATGGGATTAATTTACTGTATCATTTTGTAATTCTACAGTTTGTAGCAATAGTAAGTATTTTTATAATTATTAATTTGATAGATCGAAAAAACTATGCTTACCATATTATGAGCCAAGTTAGCACTCTAAGTATAGTGTATGCAGATTAATAGATTGCTGTAAATGTGCACCTTTATAGAACAAACCAATTATCATACTCAGCAAATTAATCAAAAGCTATTTGATAAAACAATCAGTCGGTGTCAATGAACAGATTAAAGGTTTTTCAAGTTTCAATATAGAGTGAAAGTTGGTTATGGCATGCGAAAATTTACATTCTGATATTATATGGGATTTTTATATCACGAAACTTGGTATTTGATACAGGTCGAGAGTAGATTTCAATATAGAAGAATATTTTCTATACACATTAACAGCCAAGGTGTGCCAGATATATGTAAACGTATAAAGACTGGGGATTTTTGTGCCCGAGCGTTATTACTGTAGAAACGGTGAAGCTTTTCCATCACGTGACTCATTTGACGATATTATTCAACACATACTATGTTGGTACTGTCTTCTTCTAATAACAGAAAAAGAGCGAAACTCAATACATGCGTTTGTCGTATTGTTTTGATTAAGATGCATATGATTGATGTCGTATCAATCACGTGATGGAAAAGACTCAGCGAGTCTACTGTACCTAATGTAGTGAGAATGGACACCAACCTTTCTAACATTTATACTTTAAGATCACTCTAATATCTGTAGATAAAATTAATTATGAAATATGAAGTTTATTCCACCATCAGTATGCTCATACCTTCAGTAATTTGTTCTTTTCGTTTTCAGCCAACTGAGGTTAATTTAAACCACATGCTATGTCCAGCCATTTTAGATCCATTCGAAGGTCAATTATACAGAATAGCGGCTGTCTGTCACCAAGCGATTTTGTGTCCACTGTTGTGTAAACTATTTTGTATTGTATCAGCTTTTTTTCTAACTAAATTCGCCCTTACAAAAGTGAAAACTAATTTATGTTGCGAAGTTGATCGATATCCGAGCTTCAATGGAGACACTCGCAAGGTTTTACTTCAGCACGAAAGTTAATTCACTCACATGATTAATACAACCTTTGTTTGGTGTGTGGGATTTTTAAAATGAGCATTACGGAACAACTTATTTTTTTTAAATTATTTAATGAATGAACCATTGTGAGCAAGCCTATTGTTGATGTGTAAAAAGTTTAATACAGATACATATTGAAAGCTTCACTATTTTTCATTCCTTGATCCTAATACACGGAAAGAAATGCTTTGATAAGGTGAATCAAATAGACTTATTGAAATAAGAAACTCCTTAATATATGCCAAATAAATTAGTTCAAACTAAAATAGAATAAAACAAGAGAAAAACTGACAAAACTTAGTGTTTTAGGATTATTCTGTTAATTTCGTTTATGATTAATAACATTTAATTAAAACTAATGTCAGTAGACTCAATTTTCTCCTTTTTGCGTTAAAACTGCTAAATCACATCCATTTTTTGATAGGTACACCAAAATTTAGATTAACTACAGTAAATGCATTTCTTAAAAATCAATCAAACATTAAAGACTGGATTGATATACCTCCGGTGCTTAATTTTCGCAAGAAATTTACTCAAATTGACTCATAGATTATATTATTTTAGCTCATTCATTGGATTATAATTTTATCTTATAATAATATCCGATTTAACAATCAGATCCAATTTGAGAAATTGAGATTCTTGGTCTTGGTACTATAAGTTCCATAATTACTATAATCTCAACAAGCATCATAATGAATTTTTTTACATGTTTCACTGTTGCATACATTTTCAAATAAAATCATTTAGGAATGAATTGCATGGCAGAAAGTTCTGGGGGCATTAGCAGTAAATACCTCTAGGTATATTAAGTGAAATATTTGAAGTTTTAACACAGAACACAGATTAATGTATTAATGTAGTTGTGGTCTATAGTTATAATGGGATCAATAAAATAAATGCTTAATTTCTATTATATTTAGATAAAATGTATTCCTGTCTATAGATTGAGTTATTCGTATAATTTACCGAAATTTGGAAAAAGAAGAGAAAAAAAAAATAATCTGTCTACTGAAAACAATCAAATATACAGCTAATTCTATTCAATTTTTGCTACGATTATCAAACATTTGACTAAATCAATAAAAATCTAGAATCGAGCATTTATTTTGACAAAATCTGTAATATAAGGATTAAATTGAGCAAATAATTTTCTTCTTAACGGTTTTGACTATTTGTGTGCGTGAATTTGGAATTGTGAATTTAGTATGTCCTGACCCCCTTCGTCTTCGTCAGCTCGCTGGTCGCATACACAACACAACCCTTGTGTTGTGGTCGCATACTTTTCATACTTTACTTATCAATTTTAACGGACACGCGGGCGGGTGGTGAGTTGTGAACGTGCCTCACGTTGTGCGCGCCGGAGGAAGAAACAAATCTAGTTTTTGGTTGAGTGAGAATATACCAATAACTGATCCCATTCTGTTCTGAGCGTTGTCTTGGTTTGATCCCTGGTAGTTTTTCTAGGTAAGTACAAAATAAACAATGTTTTCATGTAGACACTAATGAGTAGTGCAAAAAGGATGCAATTATTAATACTACACTAAATACAGTTTGTTGAAGTAAATACATACCTAACTTTTGTTGATCTTATTGAAGTGAAAACTTCTTATAGGAGTTCGGACGCTACATAATACATAATACAATAGATTCCAAGGACTTTACCAAGACTTTAACTACAAGTTGTTTTTGTGTTACGAGTTCTAATTCTTACACACGTAATTGTTGAAGTTTTCTCTTCTGTCGGTACTCCCGGAGTGCCACTGTTATTTTTTTTTGTCTAATAAGTATTTAGTACATATTTTAATTTAATTGCTATAGAATTTAGAATCTTCAAAATGATTGAGAGATTGCTACCAAGCAAATTGAAAAATAAATTTTAGCAGTTATTTAAATTATTTTAGGACTTCTTCAATTTTGCTTTGACTGGTACCTAAAAAATTCAAATGGATAATATATATCAGGATCCATATTCAGGGTATACGCACTACGGCAGTATTATATTGACCGAAAATCAAGAACAAAACGTATCATCAGATACAGATAATAACGAGAGTGGAAACATAACACTTACCGATTTGTCATTTTCCAATTTTGATCACAGCCTGAATAAAAATGGAATTCCTTGTTTATTAGAAGAATGGGGTATGCCCCACCTTTTTGATACACTTACAAGTAAGCTTCTTTTTTATTTATTTTTTCTTCACATTATGCAAAAATGTGCAATATACAAGGTTTTTCTCAGAAATGAAATGTTTTTCATTTAAATTTAAAAAACTATAACAGAGACAAATTGAATATCAGTAAATCGAGATCCAAAACACAATGGTTATTTTATATCTTTTTCAGGTGCATTTCAACCTGCAATCAATCGGCAAAGTGTAGTTTGTCGATTGTCTCCCATTACATTTCATTTTCATCAGAAAACGATAATTTCAAATCGCAAAATGTCACTTTCCATGCATGTTCTAGAAAAATGTTATTCAGTAGTTGCCATGGATTTCTTTTTCAAATTATTTCTCATATCATAGTATATATAGTATGAATACTATTCTCAGTTATCATGGATAACTTGAATGAAACTATGAAGATTTAAAAACTTCTTGCAAAATTCCGGGACCCATCACCGCCTGTATCATGCACATTTTTTACCAAGTTTTATTTTAGAGTAATTTTAAAGTATAATTACTAATGTGTGTTGATATTTAGTAAAAATATGAAATTGTTTCTGCAGAGGCCGGAATTTCCACTTTAAACTCATTTAAATATATGACGGAACGGGGCCTGGACAGGTTATTACTAGTAGCTAGAATATAATAATTTAGTTTTCATTTCATTTTACTCCAGATTTGTACAATTATATATATATATAATAAATATTAATTAAACAGAAACTTCGTTTTTTTTGTTAATATGTCCCCACCATCACCACGGCTAATAATGAAAATCAATATTACAGCAATCAAATATTGAATACAAATAATCAAAAGATTAGAAAAGTTTAACTTAATTATTAGATTAAAACATTCGAGATTTAGATAAATCCGATTCATTTATTACTTAAAATTTAGACATATTACATCAAATTATTACAAAAAGTAATAAAATTATTTGATAAATTTAATCCTAATTATTCGTAAATTTACTATCTTTCGTCACTTTTTTTTCTATAATCAATCATATATTTAGCAAATATGATCTACAATTAACTTAAACTGATCTAATAATTGCTTAATACAATTCAACACCTAGCTAGATTTAAGAAGATATAAATTATATTCAAGAAAATTATAGGCAAATTAAATTTTATTTTTGCTATATTACATCAAATTATTGCAAAAAGTAATAAAATTATTTGATAAATTTAATCCTAATTCTTCTTAAATTTGCTATCTTTCGTCATATCTTTTTCTAAAATCTATCATATATTTAACTGTCTCGACCCTTACTTCGTGAGTTTCACTTAAAACAATAATCATATATTTAGCAAATATTGTCTACAATTAACTTAATCTGATCTAAAAATTGCTCAATACAATTCAACACTTAGCTAAATTTAAGAAATATAGGAATATTATAGGCAAATTAAATTTTATTTTTGCTAATATTAATCAAATTTTTGTTGTTATTTAATGCAACTCGTTCGATAAATTTTAGCTTGATAAATAAATCAATCGAATCATTTATCAATATTAATCTAAATTTGGATTGGCGCTATATTGATCAAAAATTTGATTGTAATACTACCTTACTGGAATAATAGTATCCAATATTTCTTTCCGTGTATGTGAAAATAACAATATGTAGAAAATTATCAATATTCCCCCTTCCCCCCACTTTGTTGACATAATCCTTTGTATATGTAATCCATTTTTATGACTATTTTGTTCAAATATTCGAGTGATAGTTTGTTGATTTGATAATAAATATAACTGTCAGAATTGTCAAATAAAAATACGTAGAGCTACTCTCTTTTTCCTCCTGAATTATAGCCCATTTCGAGGCTCCGATTTTAGTACAAGAAGTTTCGAGGTCCTAGAGGAATATGCTGTTTTGGAATGTCTTACTAAACTTCGCCCAGAATAAGAAGATGAAAAGAAAATATTTGATAAACACGATAGTAAAGCGAAGTCAATAATTGTCCAGTGTGTTGCTGATACGCATTTAGAATATGTTCGAGAGGGATCAACAGCAAAAGAAAAATGGGATAAACTTGTGTTTACATTTGAAAGAAAAGGGGTTTCCAATAGACTATTTATGTTGAGAAATTTACTGACTATGAAATATGACGAGAGGATCTTCACCTAGCCTTTGACAATCCTACATCCGTCCTACAAGGCAGTAGCTTCGCCTTACCCCGGCAGGGGCCCTGACAGGGTGCTATCATCCGGGCCAGATGAATCCTGGTTTTTTCACGATGTTGTTACTCCTCCCCTTCATCCTTTTTCAACCTGGCTTAGGACAGGCTTTGACGGGTTTATTATATTTTATTATTAATAAATTATCAGTTTACTGCTCACAATAAGAAATAAATACCTCATTGCGATAAAGATTATTGATGCAACAATTTCATTGATTTAAAATTTTGACTTCATCATATTAACAAAATTCGTATAATTATAATATGGAAGTTGGTACAAGCATTGGGAGGTTTCTAAATATAAATGCAGCTCTACCACGACGTTCAGGGCTATCTCCCTAACTTGTCAAATTAAAATACCTATAATTATTATGATTCTTCCTTACAATCCACTAAGCTGCGTGTCGTGGTCGATGAATCGGCTCGAACAGACAGGTGTATCACTAAATTATTTGCAATTTGTTGGTCCTACTACACATCACAAACCTCATTGTTTATAACCCACATCTGTAAACATTCAAACACCTTAGAATTTTTTCAACATAGTAACTAACAGAATGTATGCTTAAAACAACAGAACCCACGAAAAATTATAAAAAATTTCTTGAACGTGTCGGTTGTGGCTTGTGACCCTTTAACTCTAGGATGTTTTGCTCGCAGTAAGTTGGGTTTGATGAGGTATTATGGTTTTGAACACAATTATTAATTAATATATCTCTTCCGTCGACCGTCGATCTATTTTAACGCACCCAAAATCGTTGAATGATGAACCCTATTAATGAATGGTTTTCTATTAATCAACGATTTTATTATATGCAACCCAACGTCCATTGTTCCTATACATTAATATTGTGAATTGTGGTGAACTAGGCTCACCTATTAAAACAGTCGAAATCAAGTGTTACTACTATTTGTCATTGATTGTCATTATTTATTTTATTGCTTAATTTCTTAAAATTCTATATATATTTTTAAATCAAAAGTTGGGTCGACGGAAAAGTGTTGTGACGAACTCGTGAGTTAAAATGGCGGTTAACAATCTCGAACATTAATGAGCTCGCCCGTTAAAATATCTTGATTGTTAATCGCGCTTATTAATACACTTGTTCGTTAAATAGCTATAAATAAGATTACTTGTAAGTTACTGTAGCATTGAACGCCATCATGACAGCCAAACACGTTTATTCAGGCTTACAAATCTATTGTGTAAATATGATTGGTTGCCTAACTAACTGACATTAAGTGTACTATTAGTTGCCTAGGAAATTCTTAGCATTTGTTGTGTTGTTGAACAGACAGTTTAAGCAATGGAACTTATGTTTTCTTTAATTTCCGCCGTTGTACGCATTTGCGCCTATAATTGAATAAATAGTTAATTACAAATAAAAATATGGATTTTAATGACAACATACTTCTTGGAATATAATATTATTCTTTATAATGAAGTGAAAGCACCAAAATATATATTTTGATATTGATTTTCCAATTCTTAATTTACTTTACCAAGCTTTACTTGCGTGTACCATTCCGAAGTCTCCATTTTTACTTTTAATTTGTACTCAAAACTTTCCACTTTCAGAAAATCGATGGAAACTCTCAATTGTACGTCTTTATTTTCTATCAATTTGCACTGTCATACTGAGTAATATTGACGAGTTTTGTCCTACATTTGTATTGATAAATATAAAAATTGTTAACTGTCTCGACCCTTACTTCGTAGAATCTACTCATATTAGTGTTTTAAATGAAACTCACTGTTTGTAGCTAGAAACAGTGAGTTTCATTTAAAACACTAATAAAAATTGTTTCTTAAATTAAACCTAACAGTTAAAAATATCTTTCCTCCAATTCTTGTTTTTCCAGTGTATCAGTAGGTGTCATGTTTCTTCCTTTTCATCTTTTATTTCCACTTAACTTTCTTGCTGCAGCTTTGGGAAATCCTCTAATTTCTTCAGGAGGTTTAAATGTTTTAGCTGGCAGGTTTGGTGAAGTGTTTTCAGTTTCATACACTTGAGGAGGAGTGTTACATATTTCGGGATTATCTTCTGATGTTGATGACTTTAACTCTGATAAGGAGGTTTTATCGCACTTTAATTCAGGGCATGGCCGATCTGTTACGGAACATGGTAAGAAATAAATCTCTATCATAGGGAAAAGTTCCACACTTTTTAAATGCTGATGTAATATTCACCGGCATTAGAGCTTTCTCAAATGCTTTCCCACACAAGCTGCAGCCTCATATTTGGAAACTGGTTTTCCTAGATGTAACATCAACCAGCTATCTAAAGCAGCATTATAAGCTAAGCTGAATGGTTTAAAAATGCCACGTCAAGGGGCTGCAGCTTATTTGTCGAATGAGGAGGAAATGTCACTATGGTAACCCCATTTTCTTTAGCAAGATCTAAAACTCTGATCGATAAATGATTTTCATTATTATCATAAAAAGAAGACTGCAACTGCAAGAGTGCTTCATGAAATGCTCCATGACCTCAAAAAACAGACCAGAGTTCATCCAACCTGATGATGTAGCTAAGCCCAAGGTACCAGGAGGTACTCCGGCAGGCACATGCTCTTTAAAATGGACCCGAGAAAATATCATAGCAGGTGGTAGGTGATTGCCAGCAGCACTGACAATAACACATGTAACTAGGGTACCTCTCTCGCCACTGGTTATCTTACTTAACCAACGGAACTGGCGTTTTCTTCAATTTCCGCCGTTGTGCCTGAACATTTACGCCTATAATTGAATAAATAGTTAATTACAAATAAAAATATGGAGTTTAATGACAACATACTGCTTGTATACGAAACAAATAAAGCAAGTGGTAAACAAGCATCTAATCCCATCTAATCACATGCGGGTCGCAGTTGGATGTTGTCGGAACTATCATACCACCGTATAAAAATACAAACTGTAGTGGAAATTGGATAGGCGGCAAAATTCGCGCAGATTTGACTGAGCTGACTAGACGCCATGTTCTGAAGATAAAATATTTAAACCAATCGATAAGAAAGAGTGAAATGCATTCTCCTGTCACTATCACTGTCTGAATCGAACCAATGGAATATCGACATTCGAGTTATTTTACAGTCTGTGCGTCTCACATTACTCGGCACAATGAACAGAGGAACAAGAAAACATCACGAACCGCATTTTCATCTGCGAATTCAATTATTTCATTCTATGTTAATTGCATCTTGTGTAAACAGGTGTTTTATAAATTGTTTATATAAGTATAGACTTAAATAAGGTCACAATATATCAACATTTAACAAACGGAAATTAAGAAAAAATCCACATTTGTCGCTTTGTTACTATAAAGAATTTTTCAAGTACGATTCTGTCGTTCCTGTAAAGTTGGCTTCTGACCTGACATTTATCCATAAAACATGGCTGACAGTTACTTTTAAACTTCAAAGGTACCGCCTTGAAGATGCACTTCTGATTGTTAGGTTTACTGTGATCATGCACATCTCTGACAACATAAACTGCATGCAGTATTATTTCCATGTCTTTTCACAGTACATGCTGCGAGTTTAAGAGAACAACACAGCGAATATAGCTACTTGAGACCCTCTGTTCAATAGCAATTGTGTTAAGGCGATAGAGAATAGACCTTCCATACGGAATTCTACTTTACCTGAATATAGTAAAAGAAATATTACAGAAAAAGTATGAAAGGCGGTGGCGGAAGGAGTAAAAAATGTAGGGATTGATTCTTCCATCGTTAAAAAGTAGTTAGCGAGAGTTTTACAGGGTCTCATGGGTAATGTTGTTTCGTGATAACCATCGGAATCTCCACTTATTTGTGCTTGAATTCTGTCGGTTTCAAAATGTGTTGGGGTAGATAATATGTTCCTTATCATATTCCAAGGGCATACCCAGGTAGGAGTAGGGGGGGCAGCTGCTAGAAGATAAAATAAACGTCAATTTTCCTGGCGCAAAATGGAGTGATGGAAACAAAATATCTTTTCAGTCAGAAATTTTGATTTAGTATTTATTTATCTATAATTAAATATTCTACAACATTCGATATAGTATACTGTTAGCGAAACCGTCGCATCTCGTAGCTTCCACTCCCGACGAGACAATCAGAGCCATCTAGGATTAAAGCCGAATATAATTTGGAGAAAACAACATCTAGCGTTATCTAGTAACAGACGACAGTACTTTTTCCAGTAAAGAGAAATAGCATCAATTTATACGGTCAATAGCGACATCTTGTATTGAATAGCGATACCACGAAGAACGTTCTAGCATGGACTATTCTCGAAAGGAAAGACAGTGATAGCAAGTATGAGACAAGGATGGAAATAGAGTAGAGAAGTATTTTCTACGTATTTCGGAAGCTCTTCTAATATTTGTATATATAAGCGGGATCGTGAGGCGGAGCAAGGCAATTCAGTTCGAATACAATTCAATTCAGTTCGGAGTTTAATACGAGCGAATATTTCATGCGCCATAGTGTCCTATAGTTTAGTTGCGGCGACACGAGATTTACATTTATTGCGCAACAACTGGAAATATTACTCCGTCAAATGGATATCAGGAAATTCCTTGAAAGAGGTGAGTCAAAACAAAACACATATGTACCTAATATGATTATTTGATTTGTTTAAGGGGGGCTCTCTTATAGGAAGTAAATGGTATTTGAATGTGATGTTTTTATAGGTATCTTGATCTTTATTTTCGTCCTATGCCTAAACACCGTAAGAGTAATTTTGTGTATCCATTTTTTAGGGACAACACGCGAAAAAATAAAAAAAAAGGTCGGGAAAGTAGCAGTGGAAGCGATGAAAATGACAACCAATATAAAACTACTCATGTAATGCCAAGATCATTGCATGCTAGCATTGGACAAGCGTCACATTCTCCAAAAGAACCTATAAGTATATCTGTTGCCCACTATTCTTCTCCATCGATATCCCAACAAACGTATGACGTGAACGTCGATCCTGAAATTATAGTGGGCGATGGCTATCATGAAAATGATCTTGGTCGGTATGTTGGGTCGGCTACCCAGCTATCGACGGAAAAGAAGAGGGAGTTGTTACAAAATCCTTGGATCCCGCCCAGAAATTACGATTTTGAAAGTGATGCATTGAAAAGAAAATTTAATCATGCTTGGTTGGATCAATATGCACCATGGCCAGTATATTCCAAGCCACTAAAAGGCGCTCTTTGTAAGCATTGTGTTTTGTTCCCTCCGCCCATCAGCACTGTGAGAGGAATTTTGGGATCATTTATGGTCAGGCCATATATAAAGTTAAAGTATAAAATATGCAGAGAAGAATTTGTAGGGTTCGTTGAACTAAAAGCACAAAATGCTTCAGCAATTGCCGAAGCAATTGACAATTTCTTGTTTAGTTCTAACCTCCCAACCGAAGATTGCGTAGGGTTTGGATTCGATGGCTGTTCTACAATGGCAGGGAAAGAGGGTGGCGTACAAGCCATTTTGAGAAAAAAATATCCTCGTGCTTCATATTTTCATTGCTCAAGTCACAAACTCAACCTTGTTGTGAATGATGCGAATGCAGTGCCAGAAATTAGAAATACTGTCGCAACTGTAAAGGATGTTCTAACGTTTTTCAGAGAATCGACTACACGTCGAAACTACGCTCCAAACCTATCACGATTGTGTGAGACGAGATGGTCCGAAAAATATAAATCAATCAGAAAGTTTTCTCAACATTTCCCAGAGCTTGTGAAATCTCTAGAAACGTTATACGTAGAGGGAAATTATACCACCAGAAAATCTGCATATCAGTTGCATTCAGCCGTTACAAAATATGTGTTTATTGTTGCTCTACAAACAATAGCCAAATATTCAGCAGTTTTAAAACCAGTAGTTAACGCACTGCAATCTAAATCGATCGACATGATCTCGGTGGGGGAACACATCAAACATATCAAGAACATTCTTAGAAATGACCGCGAGTTTCCTGATAGAATAAGTAATGAAATGCTTTAAAAAGCGCGAGCTGTTGCAATGGATTTGAACATAGAAATTCTGGTTCCACGTCTTGCTCACAAGCAAACACATAGAAGTAATCCACCATCAGACAATGATAACGAATATTGGCGGCGTTCCCTGATAATACCATACATTTATTCACTCATTTCATCGTTGAATATTCGATTATCCCAAGAAAATAGTCCGGCGTTTGCTTTAAGTAAGCTACATCCCTTGTATATGACCAAAGCCAGCATTACAGACACAAAAACGCAGAATCATTCTAAGAATTTTATAACCTGGATATCACCGGTGAACTGGACCTTTGGCATAATTTATGGGTGAAGAAGGCTTTATCAGATGATCAATTAAGGGACATAGAAGTAGTTGATCTGTTCAACGAAGCCATCATTTTTTACCCTGCTGTCAGAAAGGCATTTATTATTTTAAGCACTATCCCATGCACCACGGCGACCGTAGAACGGTCCTTCAGTACGCTGCGAAGAGTTAAAACGTGGCTTAGAAGCACCATGGGTGAAGAAAGTCTCACAGGTTTATGTCTGATGAGCGTACATCGCAATTATTTAAAAGAAAAGAGCGAGTCTATTGAAAACACTCTCATAGACATATTTTCGGCAAATCCAAGGAGATTACTGTTAAATTAATATATATATATATATATATATATATATATATATATATATATATATATATATATATATATATATATATATATATATATATATATATATATATATATATTCGTACATCTTGTTATTATATATATATATATATATATATATAATATATATATATATAATATTTTGTTTTGTGTCATAATCAATCTAATCAATAGAAGTCAATTTTCATGATTTTTTATTTCAATATACCCGACCGACCATCTTCTCGAAACAGGTATGAGCTGCCCTCCCCTAGCTGAAATCCTGGGTACGCCCTTGTCATATTCTAATATAATTGTTCAAAACTCGAGCAGCTTTTGACACTATCTTCATCACAGTAGATTGGACCTTCAAATATACGAAACTTTGACACAAGTATCCCAAATGCACATTCAGCAATTTTTCTTCCACGTAAAAGAATCTGAAGTCAAAAACTTTTTTTTGAGTATATGGTCTCATTAGGTATGTAGACAATGGAAAAGCCTCACCACCACACATAAAAACGGAAAGGGCCACCATCTTCATTCTCTGGTAAAGGTGAAGAGTCGGGAATTTTTTTAACGATCTCCGAATGTGAGAAGCTTTGGAACCTGCACCATCACTATTGTACCCAAAATATCCAGCATCTATAGTTGTGAACAAACTATCAGCGTGAGCAGCAGCCATTAATACTAATGAAAAAAAACCTTTGTACATAATTGAAATAACTGGAACCGCTATTTGCAAACTTGGCTTGCCGTGGATTGCAAACGCTATTTGGCAAATTCCACAATTCTTCGTAACGTTGAGCATTTCGTTTCCAGATCTCCTGAGTAGGAGTTGGTATAAACAATTGCTGACGTTTTGTTCACTGCAAATGTTGCTGCTTTGTGTGCGATTTTGCAACATACAACATGAAGTTCATGTCACATGTTGCATGCTGCGTGTTTGACGCATCCTTATGTGCGACCTGCCTAATGGTGAAACCGTACCTTCTCTAAGTTCACTTTATCCGCCATAGTGGCATATAGCTTAGCAACAGATCCCAATAGCTTGAATTAATTCATGTTTGACCAAGAGATTTTTATTATTTTGGAAGAAGGGGGTGACACTTATCCAGTACTAAACAGAGAAAAGAAAAATTACGAAAAAACTACAGCTTGCAATGTTTTATAAACAATTGTACATTTAATGGTGAATAACAATATTCCTAACTAGTCTTGATGATTTTCAAAAGTTATCATGTCATGGTCAGATTGGGATAAAATAAAACTACAATTAGATTTATTGTTATATTTTATTAAAACTGTTGATGTCCCTGATCGATATTTAAAACAAAAACAAATACATTGCA
The DNA here is from genome assembly GCA_963921935.1 of Galeruca laticollis. Lineage (NCBI taxonomy): Eukaryota > Metazoa > Arthropoda > Insecta > Coleoptera > Chrysomelidae > Galeruca > Galeruca laticollis. Next base: position 85,523,734 of record OY998178.1, on the reverse strand, counting down.
CGACTACAAATATATACACACTTTTCATATAAAATGATATAAAATACAACGTATTTGAAATAAAAACAAAAATAAAAAGAATAACGTCGATAATTACGTTTTTGTGATATAAAAATATATAAAAATATTTGGTATGGCGCCTTGCTTAATAGGCAGATTCAATCTTATTACATATTTAATTATTATAAGGCTACATACAAACAATTTGTGACGAAATATGACTATTTGTAATTACCTACTCTAATTTGTTCATAGTTTTTTTTTAATCCATCAAAAGTTCAAAATGTACCGAACCCATCCTGTCACCCCTATTGTAAATTATATTTCTGGCCCATGCTCTACATTCAACGTTGATAACGATACCCGCTGAAAGAAAAAGAAACATATTAATACTGGTCAGTTAATTATATCACATACAGAAGACATAATGTTGTGTAATAATTAAAAGAATTGAAAAATATCTTGGTGCCACAAAACAATGGGAAGTGCTTTAAAAAAAATATTAATCATAAATCAATTGAGGCAGTTCAAAATATATAACGTCAATGTCGGTCACCAATAATGAGTAGGAATATTAGTCCGTCAAAGAATTTGGGTTAAGAATGTTGCATCCTACCTGGCTGTTCTCTTCAAAATTTATGTTGCTAAAGGTTTGTCTTTATGAAAAAGAAGATGATAGAAAACACGTTTTTTTCAAAAAAAAACATGCTGTTTTTTGTTTAAAACTGTTTGAAACATCTTGCAAAAAACATGTTTGAACATAATAGAAAGAGCGAAGGCGAGATGCCTCTACAGCCGCGTTAGAGAAGCATGTACCTATTTTTAATTCGGCTAACGTACACCAGAGGTGCATACTAATCAACTGAGACTGGGGACTACCCTAATTCGCTAGCAGATAAAATACTCTGTCTGGGATTAGTTTTGGGTTAGTTTAACAGCAACAGCCAGTTTTACTACTACTGCGTTTGTCACTTAAATTTTTTGGAAATTGGAAATGACTGGACGAAGAAAGGACGCAGTACCGGTGAAAAAGCAAGAGTTCAGTGCAAGAAATGCAATAAGGAACTTGTTGCTTTAGTAGCATGGATGCAAAATAGTTATTTATGCAACAAGTGCAAAAAGTGAGTGTTTTTTGCACGCGACGTGAAATTGTCTTTAGGCTGAGTTGGACAATACGTCGAGTGCAAAAAACACGTTTTACACGAATTGCATACAATATTTTTTCTACATTCATGCAAAAACTGGAAAATATGTTAGGAACTCAAACTCATTTTCTTAGTAATTATTAATATAATATTTTCTTAATAATATTCAATACAGCTTAAAAGATGTTACTTTATAATATTACTCTGATATTTGATAAATATCATTTACCATGTCAAAACTCTGAATGTATTTTAACCGTTCTTCTTTTTTTTGTATCTTTATGGCCTCCACCTTGTCAGTACTTAATCATAGCTGGTTTTCGCTTTGACAATTTAAGTTTTAAATAATCAAAGATTTTTGCAATAATTGTAACTCGTTGAGACTAATTAGTAAGATATACATATATTATTGCTGTATTAGAGCAGGGTCAGACACTTGCTCTGGATTTTTATTTTATTTAAATGTTTATGTTTGTCATAAATCATCACAAAACTGACAAGAATGACAGATGAGTGCAACAAAAATTTTGTTGCTCTAGTGCAAAAAAGAACCACTTTTTCCATTAAATATGTTTCACAGAAGTGTTGTTTTTTGCATGAATGTAGAAAAATATGTAAGAGAGTGTAGGTAAAGTGCAAGAGAAACAGCCAGCGAAATACTTTCTTCTGATTCTGACACCATCAACTCCGATAATCAAATTGAAAGTAGCAGTGATATATGCGTCGACTTATGAGGTAAGTGATAAGAAAATCTTTATTCAAATTGAATATGTTTTTGTTTTTCACGTGGTATGCATGTACTGTTTACGTAAAGCTGTGCAACATAATTAATCAAGGGAAAGTTTTAACAACAAGTATATGCAAGAGTAAAGATAAAACACTATTTTTTAAATTGCAAATTGCTTTACTTCCCTCTATATAGATTTTTCCGTTTATCCCAATTATTAATAAATAAAAATTAATTTCAGGCAGTACACAATTGGATGCAAGCACTAGTTCAATTTCAGTTGAACCTTCCTCATTCACAGCAAATAATAGTTCCGTGTTAGCTACTGATCCTTCAAAACTCCAAGAAAAGCAGAAAACTGGATTCATTCGTAGTAAGAACCACAGTTAACGAAAAGAAGAAACTAGACATTCAAATTGCTGAGTTGTGTATACGACAAATTCGCCAAATTTAGATAGAAAACCATATACTTCCACTTGTCCTTACCATTTGTTTTGCAGGAATATTTACCATTTACCATTACCATGTAGTGGCGATGTGTATTTTACCATCAATTTTCCATTTACCATTTAATTTGCTGGATTATTTACCATTAATTTTACCATTTGTTTCGCAGGATCTTCATGTAGTGGCGATATACATTTTACTATCCATTTTCCCATTACCATTTTACAATAACCATTTGTTTCCATTTTACCAATCATTACCATTTAATTTGCAGGATCGCCATGTGGTGGTTACTCAGTAAGTGCCCCTCGTATAAACTACGTTTACCATAGAGCCATTATATCTTTGAGGAAAACACTTACCTAGTAACCGTTCTTCGGGAGTTGAATAAGCAACATCATTTATAAAACTAACTGGGTTTGGTATATTTAGAATTAACACAGATTACAATATCTTATACATTTTAACTTATTCAAAATAATAATAATGAATGAATCATTGGTTAGTTACACTTTGTTTTTATAGGAAACATGCAAGTCAGTCACCGGTAGGTTCGACCTTCCGCGTATGTGAACGCGATGTTTACGTTTAATAGAAACGTGATTTCTGGGTGTTCGCCTGACCTTAATCAAATCGATTCCCGCTATTAACATTGGAAAATATAATATAAACAATTTAATCTTTTTCTATGGAAATGTCTTTTTTTACAATACTGTCTTTTTCGGGATCATCACAATAGATCAACTACAACAGCAAATTAATGGGTTGAAATTGTAAGTTAAAAACTCCGCCCAAACAAAAAGACAAAAAGAAATAAGATGTGAAACAAACGAAGAAGAATTAGCCAGTGAAACAGAATGGGTGCTGAAAGAAAGCAGGAAAAAGAGGAAGAAAATGGATACCTCTTCAATTAAATCACCCATCGAACAAGCTCCTTCCAGCATCAAAAACACTTCCAATATCCAAAAGGTGGTTCCTAAATAGCCTCCAGCACCCCCTCCAGTAATAGTAAGTAAAATAAAAAATACAATGAACTTCAATGAAGAAAGCGTCAAACATCAAGTTACAATGATGAATAATGACCAAATAAAAATTAACGTCCGAAACGAAGAGGACTATAAAAAGGCAGTAGCAAAATTAGAAAACTACGAACGGCACTCATATGAAGATAAGCGAAATAGATCGTTAAAAGTAATGGTCAGAAGATTGCACCCAACGTGCCAACTAGACGAAATAGTTAAAGAACTACAAGACAGAGGATTTGCTGTGGCAAGTGCAGTAAACATATTGAAAAGAAGAGATAAAAATCCACTTCTACTTTTCATGATTACATTTGAAAGCAAGGAAGACATAAAGAAAGTATTTGAGATAACTGAAATACAAAACTCAAATAAATATATCATTCTTCATATCTATTCATTATTCCATCCTCTACACAAATACCAATTTTAACCTCCCTTTATAAAAAAATTATCTTAAACTTCCCAGTCGAGAATAAATAAAAACTTATCTCTTCTTCTGTATTAAATTAACCGTTATACGCAACAAAACGTGTGATTCGGCATGTACACATTTTCACAAACCACCACTTCACGTCTTCTTCCTACCGAAACTCTGGAATGTTCTACCAGCCTATAAATAACCTTCCAACCTACGCATCTCTCTCTTCATCGTCAGACAGTGAAACGAGCATGTGATATTAAATTCACTCCTTTACCGGCAAATACCCGGAATTTTGATAATTACTTAATATAAGAGTACTCACTACAATTAAATTAAATTCAACAACATAAAACAGTTAAGTAAACCCTTAATAGTCACGCAACAATTTTATAATAATCAGTGAATAGAAAGGTGAAAAGTGCAAAATGGTTATTTAACCACACCCATCGAACAATTTAACAAAAAACTCATATGAAATAAAATCAAACATCTCGTCACATGAAATCAAGTGACTGGTCCTTCGAAAACTAAAAATATATAATTAACGCATTTCACAATCAAACAATATAAAAAGTTTGACTCTGTGTAACAAATTGTACTATTAGTTGGGAATGGATTGAATGTTATTTTTTTACTTACGAACTGGTCTTTCGAATTTAACTGCTACTAACGGACTTAGGTAACCTTCAGAATTCAAATAGGGGAAATAATATCCTGGGAATCCCTGTACAGCTTTCGGATAGTATGTAATTGGTCCCAAATATTCTCTATCGGCTGGATTTTCACCATGACATGATAACCAAACGTTCTGTAACTGAAAAACGAAAAAAAATTTGTTATCATTTGATATTGTATCATTTGATCCACACCCTCTCACCTCTCTTGTATTGTTAATACTCCTTATATGATTTTTCAACGTCTCTGGCATTTCATCTGGTAAATCATATGGATCGTCGTAGTATTCAGGAGTCCAACCGTATATTTTGTTCAATTTTAGAAAAATGCAAGGTGAGTTTTTATGGTAGTTGAAAAACTGATCTCTATTACATTCTTCCCAATCTCTTACGTCCACTTCACATACTTCACCGATAGTGGGATAGTCATGATGTGAACATGTTTTTATTTGGCCATTACCTTTGGCTATTTTGCTTGGTACATAATATTCTGAAAAAAAGAAGGCAAATTGAATGTTTATATATTGTATTTATATGAAAATTGCTGAATCATCTCAATTCTCAAATCTTCCTCCCCTTTTATGTGCGTAAGATGTTGAGATGAGTTGTCAGGGCATTTTTTCCAGAGTTATAACCATTTCTTCCAGTTTATTTGGTGTAGAACTTCCTGTAGTTTCTTGTATATGTTTTTGAAAGCTTCTGGACTAGTTGCGTACTCAACTAATCTGTTTTCTTTCATTAAATTTACTATTTCAACCCTTTGTGGAATTTATTGATGTCAATGTTATCATATCCCATTTCCAATATTTTTAATTTATGTTCAGTAGTAATACTATAAGTACTTCAAAATAATCAGGTTATACATCGATAACTTGTTGCATAATTATAAAGAGTGTCAGTTTGACAGTTTAAATAATCCGACCGCGAAGCGGGAGGATTATTCTGTCAAACTGACACGATTTGTAATTATGCAGGAAGTTTGAGATGTATAACCGTATTTATTTTGAAGTACGTCTTGTATTTGATACGATTATTTTTTGAGTAAATTAAGTAGATATATAAACAATTTATTAATTTAAATACAAATTGGGCAATGAAAGTTACAATTATTATATACTACGTTTTTTTAACTGTTATTTTCGGCGCAGGAAACGTGGCCACTGCTCATTGAAGTGCTGAAAATACTGGAGGTGTTATTACTTGAACCTGCAGCGTTCTTCAAAATTGGATCTCATCTTATTTATTATGTTTTGGTGATGTTGTTCATCTATCTGTAGGTAGGGTTTGATAGAATTGCTATTACTATGTCCTGTTATTTTAATAAGTTCTTGTTCCGATACACCTGCTTTTGCCAATTGTGAGAATGATTTGAAAATAGTTTGTTTGTCATATTCAAATTTGCCAATTCTGCAGACTTTTTGGTCCATTTACTAATTTCATGCACTCCAATTGGCATATTTTTGTACCAGCCAAGGGTTTTTTCTTTTCTCCAGTTGGGAGTTACTGTCAGAAATAACCTATCTGTTTTAATATTGATGTTTTCGCTTCTTTTCATCATTAGCTTATCTAGAAGTCTCACTGGACAACGACTTACTTCATTATGGTTAGGTACAAGCCATTTATTATTAGCACATGGTTTTGCTCCTCCCTGTGTGGTTTTGGTAAAAATAGGATTATATTGTATTCTACCAGTTGGAGTATCATCATTTCCAGTTTCTTTTTGAAAATAATGAGTCAAGCATGACGCTCCTTCATTTCCTCTCCACGCAAGTTCTACAGAAGCAATTAAGAAAAATTTTATTTGTAATCCTTCCGGTGTATTTTCATCCCACGCTTCTATCATTGCTATATACTCGATATCTTCAAATGCTGATGTACTAACCTTTCTCTTGTCCGGTAACATTTGAAGTTCCCTTCTTTTTGAATTTCTTGCGTTTCGTGCGGCTAAAAATATGGAACTAGAGAATGGATCAATTACTCTATTAAACTCCTTCATATATTTTTCTTGTACCTGTTTTGCCGTAATGTTCCACATCGTTTTAACCACATTTTCTTTATAATTTTCTCCATTACATTTTCGCATATTGAAAGCCCAATCTTTCAATGGAAATTAATTCATTTAGTACATAGTTTCTTTCACTGCAAAACGTAAGAAATTGTTTCCATACGTACTTTTTTGTTTTCACTGTATTTTGAGGCTCAGTATTTTGTATAGTTTCGTCTATTGCATTTGATGATAAATCTCCGAATCGACTCATTTTTGAACAATTTTTGATAAACGTCACAATTTGACAGTTCTGTTTGTTATATATTGATGTCGATGTGGTTACTATGAAAATGAAATTATTTTAAAATTTTCGATTGGTGGAGCTACTCTATGTATAATCAGGTATTATCGAAATTATACGAGGTAACTTAACTAAATTGGACATTCTGATTGGTTGAAAATCATAGGAAAAAATAATCATCATTATAATTGAAATTTTAATTTAGTTTCACTAGTAATACCACTAGAGGTCAAATTATTTCCGGAAATTTTTTCGAGCTCATGAATATTTTGAAAATTTTCTATAAATATTCATGAGCGAGAAAAAATTCCGGATATTAATTTGACTTCGCATGGTATACGGTAAGAAAATTTATTTCAACAATGCAAATGATTTTCTTCATCAAGTCACCAGCGAAACATAAAATGTGTGTTGAGTTGCCATGGTAACTAAGTGAGACCCTAACCTCGAAATTATTATTTCACTTTTGAAGCTGTCAAATAGCACGACGTAAAAAAATTTTCGCTTCGGTCAAGAAAGTAAAGATTATATTCGCCAGGAGAATGAGCAGTTGGCACACGCGAATACCAGGAAATCGAAGGCAAGCGTATGGAGGCAGTTTACAAACTTTTTCGCAGAAAAATCGTATAATTTCGATAGAGCGGACCTGTACAAGAACTGGCGCTTATTCTTGAAGACTATGGGTTCAACATGCGAAAAAGAACTCCGAAGACTACAAGGAGAATGTTATCAAAGTTTTATGGAATTCCACAGCCAAGCAGTTGCAGGAATATTTTTTTGAAAAGTATAATCGCAAATTTAATCCATTCTCTGACATACAATTTTTGAACGCAAGAGCTGCAAAAAATGCTAAGCGCCGGAAGCTACAAATGGATCCAACCAAGAGAAAGGAAAGTTCATCTGCACTATCAGCAGACGAGCTGAGAAAAATGATTGAGCTTTGGAACGAAAACCCTCCGGAAGGACTGCAGAAAAAGTTTTTCCACGTTGATAGTCATAAATTGGCCTGGAGAGGAAATGAAGGAGCGGCAGCTGAACTCGAATATTTTGTGGATGAAATTGACAATAGAGAGGAACCAACAGGCCGCATTGAGTATAACCCGGTTTTTTCCAAGACCAACCAAGGCGGTTCAAAGAAAATGGCTGACAGTAAGTGGCTAGTACCGAATACACTCAACGAAGAAATATGCCCAGTGAGACTGTTAAAAAAGCTAACAATCGAGAGAGGCCCCATCAAAACGAAGTATTTATTTTTGACGCTAAATTCAAACTGGTAAATCCCAGTTCCAAAGGCTGGTACAAGAATAGTCAAGTTGGACAGAATACAATATCTTCCTGGTTCAAATCCGCTGCATCATTGATTGGAATTGATGTCAAAAAGATCAAAACAACAAATAATTCTTCAAAGGCCACTGCTGTTTCAACTTTAGCCGAAACGGGAATTGGAGAACAACAATTGATTAAAATAACCGGTCATAGTAGCAGCCACTCAATAAAACCATATCTGCAAATAGACTCGGGCCATCATCAGGAAATAATTGACGCAATGAGGTCTGCTTCAACTTCGGCAAAGACGATTCGAGAATCTCTGAATCAAGAATAAGCAACTACTTCCTATCAACCTGCCATAGTTTATAATAATTACGTTTTCCATACAAACAATAATTACAATAGTCAAAATAATATAAATGATTAGATTTATTATCACTTGTAACCATCCATATAAAATTAAAACTCATCTATTTTTTTATGTTATTTTTCAACTGCTGGAACCCAAATATAACAAATTTACATTGCGTCGAAGTTTCGATACCATCCTCTAGGTATGGGTTACAAGCCTGCGATAATTCTGAAATTTTTACTGATTGTAGTTGCATGAAAATGGCAACCTAAAGCGTAACATAATATATTCTTCTATTTTTTATCATTTTTGGATTACTACAAGAGGTAGAAAGTTATAATTTTATCAAATTTAATGTATTTTGCAGTTTCGGCAATGGCCAAATCGCAGCATAAAAGTTACCGACCCCCCCCCCCCCCCATTTATGGGTCCTGGTGAAAATTTCAAATTACTTTTTGACAGCTAAACATTCGTTTTGGTTAATTTCGGGACCGTGTTCCTGGACAAAATGTATACGCTCGTACCAAATTTCGTATTAATCGGAGCATTTCGAATAATCTGAGGGAGGGAAGTCAAGGGGGGCAAATATTATTAAAAAAAATTTTGGCCGTGTACCTGATGGTGGGTTACGATAGTCCATCATCGGTAACCCACAGGAAAAATATGCCCCTATGGACAAGGCTTGCCCCTATAACTACAATGACAGTAACGGACAAATAAATTTTTTTGGCAAGATATCGAAAAAATGCTAGAGACTAAAACTATAGAGGGCGCTTAGACACGTACATAGACATTTTTTAGCCCGTATAAAAGGAGTATATTTCGCCTAAAAATTCCGAAAATTCAATGTTTAAAAACTACGAAATATTTTTTTCACAACCCTATATATACTCAGAAAAATTCTAATTTTTTTCTCTACCGATTGATATATGTATTTTGAACATTTTGTGGAAAAAGAGGGCGCCACAAGAAGCGCTAAATTTTGAGGTTAAATTTTTTTTTCGACCACCGTAGCCTATATACCGAATGCGCTTGTGCCTAAAAACATTATCTAGAACTTCCACGTTCAATTTCAGTCCACTGCTGGGGGGCTCATTGGCATAAAAATATTTCAAGCCCTTGACGCCTATAGGCACCCCAAATCCGGAAGATCCCCCGAAAATCACAATTCCAGCATTAATATTTAGCGAATGCTGGACCCCCCAAAAAAGGGGGACAGGGGGGTGCACTCATATATCATCTTATAGGGTTTGACGTGACGAGTTGCCCCATCATATTCATAACCCGACATTCCCAAAAAAAATATTTTTAATTTACTTGTGAATTTTTTCCTGTATATTCCCCCCCCCCCTTTTCATGTGTTCTATGTACGTGTCGATTTGTTCTCTTCAAAACCTATTTGACAGTTTTTCGCTATCGTTTATAGCAAAAAAAGCCCCAAGTGCCAATGTCGAAAAAAGTCGGTTTTTGACGACCTCTAGACCCCCCAAGAAGGGGGACTGGAAAATTTTGTTATATGTTTTTCAAGAGTGGTTGACGTGATCTCTTACGCTGGGATATTCGAAAAAAACATTTTTTGCAAAAGTACTTTTTAATTCAAATCAAAAAATCAGTTCAAAGGCTCTATGTACCGACCGGATTTTTCTCTTCCAGATGTAATTTTTATTTTTCAGCTAGCACTAATAATAAAGAAGTACCCAATACGCCGGTTTAATGATTGCCCAGGGGGGAAGAGGGTCATAATTTTATTCGTTAATTAAAAAAGTCGATTGAAATTAATTTTGATATCCGAAGTCTATAACTTAAACCGTCTCCGATATAGCCATAGGGGGGTGGAGAGAGGGTGGTGGGACACGATTTTTTTCTCCAATTTTTTTCTCTACACGTTGATATAAACAGTTCCCGGCTCACGGGCATTTAAAATTGATGCTCTCGTTCCCTTTAAGATATTCTTTTCTACTCATTGTAGTGTAACCTTACCTTGCTGTTGTTACTCCAAGAAGTGAGGTTACATTGCCAAAGGTTTGCTTTTCGCAGGAGAGCATAAGATCGTGAGTTAGTGAGGAATATTTGAAAGCTTGTCCTTTATTATTTTTTAAGGCGCCACTTGATTAGTAGGACATTCAAGAAATTTACTGATTAATCAAGCAACCAATAATGAAAATGATTAGCTATTGTAACTTTTCAAATATGTTATTTATGTCGTTTTGCTTTTACGTTTGTGAATCAAGTAAAACATTTTGTTGCCAATGAAACAGTTTAATTAAATGGATGGTACCTTGAACAGATGTTGTAATAACCTGTCTTAAAAATATGAGATGATCAACTCTATTTATGAAATGATAATCAGTTATCAATGATTGATTAATTTAAAATGTTTAACAATTTCTAATGTTATCAACTAACTGAGATCATAATATACAATACACTAAATCTTTAGTAACACGTAAATGGTATACCAGTTACCGCTTTACAACTGTAATAATTAACCAGATATAACCAAGTAGGTCAAAAGTATATCTTATATAATAAGATTAAACTGAAATATAATTTCAGGGCGGTATACATTAACAAAGTTGATATTTCAACTCTAAAGAGTTGAAAGAATGTAATGTTAAAATTGTGAATTTGATAGACGTCTTTATAAAAATGTGAAGTTACTAAATAGTAGAATATAAAATTTAATGTGCATTAAACGTTAAAACATGAAGTTATAAAATGAATAATTTGCTCAAAGTTCAGATAAAAACAAATAAAACTTTAAATGTTACTTGCGGTTAGTGTCCAAACTATTAGACGTCAATTGGCTTAATTGACAAGCAACATCTGACTTATGGAACAAGATTCAGCCATGCGGTTAATAATCGTTGTCCATAATGGAATTATTTCGCTGTTGTCACCAACAAACATAAGTCCAGCTTCGTCCTTTGAACTGGAAACGCCGTTAGAAGCTCTTGTCGCTCTATAACGTTAATCGCAATCCAAGATAAGATACGTCTCTACAACCCTGGATGGAGAACATTAGCCTGTCAGCTATCCCTACGAGAATATATACCATACAGGAAACATTCGAAATTGAGGCTTCTTAAAATCTGTACTTGATCATCCTATCATTGATCACCCTCACCCATGAAAAGTATCAAACCATATTCAATTGGCAAAAAATATTGTAAAAACTTGCATGTAAAAAAACGATGCAGTATAGAAAAAAACCCTAAAAAGTAATTGGGGGTTATAGCCGTGAAAATATATACAAGATGAAAGCTTACCTTGTTACCAAGGATTTTTCACCACTATAGTTCCCAAAATAAATGGAATAAGCCATGTGCCACCGGCCATTTTGTATACTCACGACTTGTCGTCATTGATACTCAACTTCACCATTCGAGAAGTATCAGACAAGTGATTTTAACAATTTTAGCTTCCCTTCACAATTGACATTATAATCAGTGTTACCAATGGCAGTCAAATAAAAACCTCACATAAAATAATAAAATACTCATGGATTGGTTAAATCACATGAAGAATATTAATAAAAATATTACTCTAGGCACCCATTTAATTATCTACATCCCGTTATTCCAGGACATGCTTAAATTATTTTAAGACCCATAGTTAATTCCCTTCTGCAACCAACTATACAGAAGTGTGTATAAAGTTGCATACTCAGTGGGTGGCTTAACCGAATTAATGCACCTCCGTGAGTTACTCGTATAATACAATACAAAAAACATTGTATTTTTATCATGCTACAGTAGTTACACGGTAATGCAGATTTATAATGAAATATATTGATTTTTTTATTAACTTATTTACCGAAACGCCGACTTCCTGTCCAGACGACCGTGCCCAACAGACTGCTCCCACTGCAACAAAGCGGAATCTAGGAAAGCTGCAGTTTCAAGAACTACTGTAGTCAACGAGGAATGGTCACCCACCAGGATCAGAGAAGATCAGGAGAATGATCCTGACCTGAAGATGATTCGGCAATGGAAGAAAGAAAACCGGCGACCTACCTGGCAAGAAGTGTCAAGATTTTCACCGAAACTCAAGGCATATTGGGCTCAGTGGTACTACCTTTTCCTGGAAGAAGGGTTGTTAAAAAGAGTCCTTGAAAACGATGATGGTTCTGAGATGAGGAAACAGCTAGTTATCCCGAGAACAAGAGTAGCTGAGGTACTGAAGAAGTTACACGACAGTCCATCGGGAGGTCATCTGGGAGTGAAGAAAACCCTTCAGCGAGTCCGTGAAAGGTTTTATTAGATGAACAGCTCCGACGATGTGAAGGACTAGTGTAAGAAATGTACGACTTGTGCTACGAGTAATGGACCACATCGCAAGAGAAAGGCACCTATGAAACAGTATAATGTTGGAAGCCATTTCGAAAGGATTGCTATAGATATCGCTGGACCATTTCCGACAACAGAAAATGGTAGCAAATACATACTGGTCATAATGGATTATTTCACAAAATGGGTGGAAATTTACGCTATTCCCAACCAAGAGGCCACAACTGTAGCAGATGTATTGGTGAAAGAATTTATCAGCCGATATGGAGTGCCCTTGGAAGTACACAGTGACCAGGGAAGAAATTTTGAAAGCCATCTATTCCAGGAGATTTTCGAGAAGCTGGGAATGAAGAAGACCAGGACAACAGCATTACATCCACAGTCAGATGGAATGGTCGAGAGAATGAACAGGACAATTGGAAAATACCTGTCCAAAGTAGTATCCAGCCATCAGAGAGATTGGGATCAGTATCTTTCCCTATTCGCATTGGTTTATCGATCTGCCGTCAATGAGTCCACGGGTGAAACACCGGCGAAAATCCTGTTTGGACATGAAATGAGGCTTCCTTGTGACCTGGAATTTGGCTGTCGGCCTGAAAAAGATCTGGCAGGTGAAGACTACGTGATCCAATTGAGCAGAAGGCTGAACGATATTCATGAATTAGTTCGAACAAATCTTCAAGTTGCCAGCGACAGAATGAAAAGTCGGTACGACACGCAGGCCACTGAAAGCGGTTTCAAAGAAGGGGACAAAGTATGGTTACACAACCCGACGAGGAGAAAAGGATTTTCTCCTAAATTACAAAAATCCTGGGAAGGTCCATACTTAATCAAGAAAAGGATCAATGATGTTATATATCGCATAAGCAAGATCCCCTACGGAAAACCAAAAGTAGTTCACCAAAACCGACTAGCCCCTAGACCTAGAGGTAGGAGTAAACCTTATTCAAGATGTGTCTGACCCTACCTTCGATGAATTTATGGGCGCGTATGGAGGTACCGGGAAAGCTAGATATGGAGTCACTTCGGAACAACAACAAGATTTGTTCACTATCCCGGAAGATTATTCACTGGCATACAACATCCCCGCCCGTATCAATAACGCACGAGGGTTGGCAACCGTCTTTCGAAAGAAGTTCGGGCAATTAGAAAAACTTGAAGACCAGATTCCAGCCCCTGGCAAGACACTGAAACTGAAACATAATTCGCGGTACGTATTCCACGTGGTAACTAAAAATGAATTTCAAGATCGATCTACCTACCGCGATGTGTGGGAAGCACTTTGAAACCTACGAGACCATGTGTTAGAAAACAGCGTGAAGAAACTGGCTATGCCTAAGATAGCGAGTAACCAGTTGGATTGGCGAGTCCTCAGGAACATGGTAGAGGTTATCTTCCAAGATACCGGTGTCCAGATATTAATTTGCAGCTACAACCCCCGTTATCAGTATCCGATGAAGACGGTGCCCTGTTATTTCCATAAGATTGGAAAGTGTAGAAATTGAGTCAGTTGTCGATTCAAACATCCAGTCTCGGCTACACAAAAGTTCCAGGAGGAACTTTCATTTAAGGAGGGGGTAATGTTACGAAGTCGCACACCGAAACAGATACTAAGTACGGTCCTGTAACCTTATGTTACCGGAGTTCAAAAAATGACGAGCGCGCCGAATTCTGAGAAGGTCTATTGGGACAGTTTTTATAGACATATTCTCGGAAGGTCTTTTAAGGATTGAGCCGGCAATCGAGAAATATCGCGAAAGGCATTTGTTTTGTGTAAGCCGCAGTCCAGAATTCTCTAGTAAAAAAGGCACTAGTATATAAAAGGGACCGATCAGCGGACCAGGGTAGTTGATAAAGTGATCACGACAAATAAACAGTAAATAAGTGAATATAAATTAATACTTAAGTTTGTGTGCATATAAATTAAATTTAAGTGATTAGTTAAATACATATAAATTAAGTGTTAGTGAGTTAGTGTTTAAATAAATTAGTAAGTAGCCATATCGTGTGTTTAAAATTTATCCCACCCGTTTATTGTTTAAATAAATAACAAAAACACTACAGTATATAAGAACCAAGAGAGAATATAATTTAGTTGTAGTTTTGGAGCCTAAACTGCAATTTAGTAAGAGTGCTCAAGTTAAGAAATAATAAGCAGTATCCCTAAAACTGAAATTAAAGCTTAAATTAATTTTAACTGTCTGTTGATATGGTGTACACACTAGATGTAAATTGAGTGAATGAAAACGACGAATACTCAGTGTGTATTTATTTATTAATTTCCAGCTAAGCGCTTTCGGCTATTAAGCCATTCTCAAAGCTGTCCTATGAAAATTACAACTCTAAATTATAAACCAATGTACACTGTTAAGAACACCTTGGACTTATCAGATAGAATTAAAGATTGTAACTTCCAGTCCAATAATTTTTTAATGGTTTCTTTTGATGTTTCTAATCTCTTTACCAACGTTCCCAAAATGGACACAATCCCTATCGTTAACAACCTACTCCAATCTAAGAACATTGACCCAGTTACAACATCTCACGTTATCGCTCTACTTAAATTTTGTCTATCACAGGACTTTTTTTCCTTTAATGACAGAGTATACAGACAACCAGATGGATTAGCCACGGGTAATCCACTCTCACCATTGTTAGCGGATTTGTTTCTTGATCACCTGGAGTCAACGGTTATCTTCAATAATAATTCACATTTTAGTAAAGTCATTAAATGGTTCAGATATGTTGATGACGTTTTAGCTTTTATTAATGGGGATGTGGAGGATGCATACAGTATCCTCAGTAAAGTTAACGATATACACCCTTCCATACAGTTTACCTTGGAAATTGAAAACAATGGATAAATAAATTTTTTGGATTTGACCAAGGAAAGATTTTGAAATTGAATTTTCCATATACAGAAAATCCACACAGACTGATCATCTTTTTCCAATACACTCTAACCATCCCATTCAACATAGAATGTCCGCCATATCTTGTTATGTATATAGGTTACTTAGGGTTCCTCTTTCTCAACATAATTTCAACGTAGAACTTAATATCTTGAGACAGTTGGCATTGAACAATGGTTATTCTCCTCAAATTGTTGATAGTATGGTCTCTAAGACAACAAGGAGGTTGAGAAGAAATTTGGCCTATCCTGAGGTTCACAACAACGTTCAAACTCAGTATCAGCGCTTACTTATTGTGGTGAAGTTTCAGATGAAATTTCAAAGATTATTACCAACAATCTTGAAGATGTTAAAATCTCCTTTGAATCTAAATGTTCCATTTCCACAATTTTCTCTAAGAACAAAGATCCTATTGATAAACTTAATAGAAGTGGTATCTACAAATTAACTTGTGATTCCTGTCCATCTACTTATGTGGGTAGGACTACTCGTTCTTTAGGTACTAGAATTAAGGAACATCTTAATAAACCCACTTCATCGAATATCGGCTTCCACATTAAGTTCAATAACCATAACTTTTCTCCATCACGTAACTCAAAAATCCTACATAACATTCCCAGGAACACCTTGGAAGATGGACTTGCTTGAGGATCTAGAAATACTCAGGGAAATGAATGTTAACTCAGAAAACTGCCTCAACACACAGGTACATCTTAATTGTAAATTTCAGCCTCTGTTCAAAACCTTGTGGTCCTCTACGGCGTTCGACTTGCATTCTCACCGTGGCGATCCGGTCCAAGAATATTTCGCCCAGCACTGATTCGTAAAAGGCGAATGAAAGAGTCTTTCCTATCTTCTATTCATTCTTTACCTCTATTTCTTCTTTCTTCTATTTTAAGTTTGCTCAACCTTATTCACTTCTCACATTTTCACCACATCTATCACTGCATTATACACTGTGTCTCAGACATCTAGGAACTTCCACTCTTCATCCAACAACAAATTCATAGTATCTTCTTAACAACAATTTTCTTTCCACTCCTAGAACTATGCATGGATATGCCTAGTACGGTTCTAGGTTTATTCTATTGGGTAGTTCTACATAATCTCTCAAACACTTTGGTGGGTAGTCGACAAGCTATGTATGGGTCATAGTTTGCCGCACTATTAAATGACCAAATTTATAATAATATGAATACAAACTCCCCCTCCCCCACATGGATCTTATTTGAGACATGCCTAGTATTATCTGGGGTTGTTCTTGGAACTGGTTCCATATTACCACAGTGTACATCAGACACCAGGCTATGTATGGGTCATAGTTTGGTTAAGCATTAAGCTACGTATTAATTTGAGAAAATCATCCTCCTTTTCACTTTTCCTTATTTTCTTCTTCTCTTGCGCATGCCTGGTTCTTGACGGTCTTAGTATGGATCTAAGTTTGTCACATCCATGGCATGGCTGCCATCCTTTCTTTTCTTTATAAACTTTGTTTCTTCTCTTCTATACATGCCTAGTATGGATCTAGGTTTGTTATAACTACACGCCTTCTCTATCTTCTCCTTACACCAAACCCCGTTTCCTCCTGTACATGCCTAGTATGGATCTAGGTTTGTCATACTTACCAAAATTTCTTAACCACATTGTTCTCGTGTAACCTAGCTATGTATGGGTCATAGTTGGGTTCATCAACTTCTTTATCTTGCAGCTCTTATCAAATTCTGTCCTACCCCTTTCACTCTTAACATACTCCTATGATTTCTTCTCTTCTTGTACATGCCTAGTATGGGTCTAGGTTTGTTACAACTAACTTAAATTCATAATCACATTGTGTTCTTGACGTCGGGCTATGTATGGGACATAGTTTGGGTCATTAGGTCACAATCACTATGCCATTACATCTAATTCATATGTGAGGCCGTCAGTTGTTGGGTTCACCTTGCCAGCGTATTTCTTCCACCTTCGTCAATAGATTATGTAAGCTCCTCCATGGATGCATTTACAACTAAGTATTATTTAATTTATGTTATCTAGCAGTTCACACGTTTAGGTTACTACGCTTGTTCCTGACTGGCTGGGGAATGGATCCAACCTCTTAATTCAATTTCAGTATACAACTAAGGAATGAGGGGGATTTTGCTATTCATCGAAATTGGATGAATGTTGGAAATTGAATTTGAATAGAGTTTTTTCAATTTCTTGCTTTTATCACATCTTTAACTTCATTTTCAAATTTAAAAATAAATGTAATATTCAGAGTTCCCTACAATTTTCAGTTCACTATATGAATTTTTTTTCATCTTTTCAATCATGTTTTTGATTCAATGTTCGTCGTATAAATATGTTGTATTGTCATGCACTTGTTTTCACGGCACGCTGGCTTATTAGCCACCGTAATTTTAACGTCAAACTTGTCACCGGTTTTCATTCAGTTTTTATTTTTGAATGAATTTACATCATGTAAATTATAATTTTACACCCTTCCAATAGGGTTATTTTAATGTTTTTAATTCAATGACTTAATCATAACAATGATTCAACTTTGAACATTGTTCTTTATCAACTGGATGGTTTCGACACCTATTTTTTAAATGACGTAAGTTCAACTTTTTTAAATTGTTTTTTCAAAATTTCACAAACTTTGTAATTTTCATAGGACAGCTTTGAGAATGGCTTAATAGCCGAAAGCGCTTAGCTGGAAATTAATAAATAAATACACACTGAGTATTCGTCGTTTTCATTCACTCAATTTAAATTAATTTTGACCGTTTACGAATCCAAATACTCTTACATATCCAATATTTATATATCCTCTGTTTGCCCGCTGTCTATTGTTTCTTTTTCCATTGCACATTCTCGTATATATCTTTCTTTTTTCATTATATCATATTCTACGAAAATTTTGTGGATCTTTTATGTATTTGAGTTTATTTGTATTATTTAGTGTATTAATCTGAGCGCTGTAATAGTACAACCTCTCAACATAGATGTTCAGATCCATCGTTAAACTATAGGTCTCTTCTATTTGTGGTAACTGGAGAGCACAACACAGGTAGAAGTGAGAGGTCGCTTAGGCATATTTACGTCGTTCTTATTCATTAGCTCTCTCATTACCGTAATGAGCTGATTCCTCACTTTATCTTCTTGGTGATCTATTAGTTAGTTTGCTTCCTCTAAAGTAGTCTTCAATATCTTTTGACCGTTTTCTTGTTCATCTCCACTACTCTCAGTTTCCATATCTATATTCCTGAAAGTTTTCTTTATAGCTCCACCACTGGCCATTTCTTTTTGTGTGCCCCTCGTACGTTGACCAAATATTCTTTCCAGGATTGTCGTGTACTTTTATTCATTATAATTTTAAATGTAAATGTACTTGCTATAAATTTGGGAGATAGAAAACACTTGCTATTTATTTTTATTTTAATGGTTTTTATTTTTATACTATCACCTAAAAACAGTAAAGGTACGGTCTATCTGTAGCGATTAATCGAAGCGAACAAACGTTACGAGTAAATGCAGCGATAATTCGTTCAGGCACGGTCTCAATTGCAACGATTAGTGGAAACGATTCATTCCAGTATGAGTCAGTATTTAGTTGTGTTCTGCAATGTAGTGTTGTTTGTAATTTGAAAATCATAATTAACAATATAGTGTTGGCTGCAATAGCGTTAATAGAGGAGGAAGAGGAAAAAGAAGAGGTTTTATTGACAACCATCTGTAAACCACGATGCCAAACGAATAAAAATTTTCTTAATAGGATAAGCGAGGGATGTTTCAATACACTGATTCAAAAACACTTAATGGATGATGACACTAAATTTAAAGAATATTTTAGACTCACCAAGAGCCAGTTCTTCAGTATATTGTCATATATATCCGAGGACATAACAACAATGCCCTCTACCTTTGTGAAATATCCTATTTCACCTTGTCAGAAGCTTGCCATAACCCTGAGGTAAGTATTTTATTAATAATTTCAACAACTACAGAAAATCTCGATTCAAGAAAAAGTATGTGCGTAAACATATAGGTATGGTTTGTTTCAGATTCCTTGCTACCGGAGAATCATTTCGGTCCATTGCTTTTAATTTTAGAATTTCTCATAACCATATAAGTAAACTCGTCAGAGAAGTTTTGAAAGAACTGCGTAACAAGTTGCTCCCGATTTATTTACCAAAGCCTACGACAACAGAGTTGAAGCAAATAGCAGAGGATGTTAACTCTAGATGGAATTTTCCAAGCTGTTGTGGAGCAATTGATGGAAAACATATACGCATAGTTTGCCCGAAGGGGAGTGGAAGCCTATACTTCAACTATAAGTCATATTGTTCTATTGTCTTATTGGCAATAATTGATGCTCGGTACAAATTTACTTGGGTTGATGTTGGTGCTTATAGCAAAGAAGGAGATAGTGGAATATTCCAGAGGCCTTCTATTTGTTGTTGTTGTGCTGCTGAATAAATCAGCACAGTCTTCGTCAACTCTAGGCTGCTCAACCGAACCTGGTGCCGAATAACACGAGTCTACATAAGATTTGGTAGTATCTGACTTTCGCCTTGTAGGGTGATACGATGACGTAGAACTAAAAGAAGTAGCAGGGGTAGGCACTCGGCTTAGGGAGTCATACGATGACGTAGAACTGACTCCATAATTTTCCCCACTCCAATTCATGAACGACTTCCATCACCCGCATCTTAGCACGAGCAGCAAGCGCTGGCGGAAAAAGCATGACAGTTTATGCCATACTAGCAAAAAACAGTTTTATCGGATGAGGTTTGTCTTCAATTGCCTATTCCAATTTCTTGAAGAAAACTGAACGACCTTCTGCCCTCTTTTTGATAGTGTCCAACAGCTTTTCGTTAGTTGTTTTTATTTTCGTTGGTGGCCTGATCTGAGTTGATTCCACTGTGTTCCCTCCATACTGACGGTATTGAGATTCTGCCATTTCGTCCACTGTTTCAGTGTCTTGAGATACTTCTCCTTCTAGCGTTTCGTCTCTGTTTTCGACCACGTCTTCATCAACTACTTCGTCTGCTGCTTGCGATGAATTATCTGCCTCGTTTGTTGCCGTTATTACAGTAGTTACTAAAAAATAACAATAAAAATCAGTTACCTCAACAATTTACCAGAGTATGTGTTCATACTGTCTGTATGTCGTCACTCTATCAAGAAAAGCTAGCGCATCCATGTGTTCCCATTTGGTGGTTCGCTTGGCTGCTACACCAGTTCTGTGTTTGCCTTCCTTTTTCTTCTTCCAATACACATCCTTCAAACTTTTCCATCTCTTCTTGCACTCCTCAACTTAAATATAAAATACATATTTTAAGTTCATTTTATAATCGACTCTTGATCCACCAAATACTAACCATTTTTGCTTACCACCTGTGAAATTTCTTCACAGGTATTATCTCGTACATTTTGATCATTATATAGATTATGTTTAGGGTTGTAGAGAGCAGGTTGTTGAGCGACCTCATTGATCAGTCTTTCATCTTCTTCTTTTGAAAACCGTAATCTGTGACCTTTATTATTATTATGTTTTGCCATATTTTAAAATGATAATAATATGGAAAAATTCAACAGGCACAGTATTTGACACTATACACAACTTCAAGAAGATGGCGATTAGCAAAACGTGCGCGTTTAAGTTGCCTCCGAAGCAAGTCGACTGTGAGACGCGACGTTTTGCTAAGACTTGGAGCGACTTGTCAAAGAAAATAGACCGCTTACTCACATACGCATATCAGCAATCAGCGCGTCTTATCGCTACGACTAATCGTGTCGATTAATGACTGCAGATAGACCGTACCTTTAGAATTTTTGTGCCCGCTATTAAAGTACGACCAAATAATTTGTTTAAAAACCGCAAATCAGATGGTCATTTTTTCTTTATATGCATTTTTTTCTGGTTATTAGAAACTTAAAAATATGTTGCTTTGCATATTTACAAGACTCTTGAACTGTCTTCCATCTTGCCAAATCAATCAACTATCTTAATTATACAAAAATATGGTGATGATAACAATAATGATACTTACTATCCAAAAACTGTAAAGTGTTATTCACCCAACGTGAATAACTGCTTTCATTTGATCCTTGGAACCAAAGTAAGGTACTTTCTTCGTTGTTATCTGGCATAGGGCGGAATCCTAATCCAGGATTTGTTCCTATAAGTGATCTGTCTAGCTGCCATTTCGGTATCCTGGGATCTAATGTTTGGAAGAACACCCACATACATACTGCCACCATGGCTGCTAGCATTCCATAGAAGATTAAATAGAACAAACCAATTTTTGCTAAAAAAAAATTAAAAAATATTTAACCTGCCAAAGCCATATTACTAAAGAAAAAGTGGAATCATTATAGTGTGGCGGCCAGTGTACCATAAAGTCACTATTTTCTTTTTGTTTTTTGGGCCGAAGGACATAGTCCATTTAGCCATGAGCTACAGTACTAAAAAGGGTACCAAATATGTCAACTGTAAGAATCAATTTGGATAGGTTAAGGATATACGTTTCACACCCAGGGTTCTTTTAGGGTGACTAACTCACAGAAAATGTAGGCGACGGTACTAATAGGGAATATTCAGGTTAGGTTCACTTGCAGAAGAAAAGGAGCTACATAATATTAGTTTTAAATTGCATGCTTTAAAGAATGTCAGTAAAACGTTATAAACAGGCAGCATAAGTTCATTATATTGAAGGGAGGTAGAACATCGATTTTTATTAGTTCTCTATACAAATCTTCTCTATGTTGTGTAAATTTATTACATTCAAAAAAAATGTGTTCCAGGTCGCATATACGGTAACAAGTGTCGCACAAGTTCGAATCTATTACTTTTATTTTATTAAGATGTGCGGGATAGCATGCATGGCCAAACTTAAGTCTACTTATAGTGACTATACTACTACGCGGTAATTGATAGTTCCTGTGCCAGTATTGGTTGGGAATTTCTGGATGTAAGAGTGTATATCTTGTAGGTTTTTCAATGCAATACTCATGCCATAAATTTCTCCATCTTTCTTTTAGTTTAATTTTACATTGGTTTAGGCACTCATCCACGTTTATTGTATTATTAATTGGTAGCCCATTTTTTACGGCTTCTTTTGTTAGATTATCCACATGTTCATTATGCTGCAGTCCAATATGTGCTTTTATCCACAAAAAACATATCGAAATCTTCTGGGCGGTGCTCTTCGATTTTCAGTTTAATTTTTGGAATGCTTTGATTTTCAAAAGTAGCATTAATATCAAAAGGTTGGCTAGTGCTCGTGAGAACTGATAAGGAATCCGATATTATGATGGATCTTTTATAACCATGTCGTTCAATGAATTCAAGACCTTTGATAATTCCGATTGCTTCTACAGAAAAAATAGAAGTAGCGTTATTAAGTTTAAATTGCATTTGAACCTTCACTGACGGGGCATACAATGCGCACCCTACACCACTGGATTGTTTGGAAGCATCCGTATTTATTTTAATGCAATTATCATATTTTGAATAATAATGTGATAGTATATTCTTACTGATCATTATATTATGATTGTAATTTGTAATTTCAACATGTACGCATTTCAGTGATGTGAAGAAATCATGTCTTCGGAACATCTAAATTATTAATTAAATTATAATGTTCCCTAAATGCCTGGCATGTAATGGGCGAAGGTTTTTTGGCCCAATATTTGTTTATAAGGTCATAAGGTTATATATATTTAACACCGAAATATTTTTAATAATTGTTGGCTGTCTGTAATGGGATTTAATAATTAATTTTTCTGTTAGTAATGTTCTACGAAGTTCTAATGGCGGTTCTAAGGCTTCAACTGGAAGTGCTCCTACTGGTGTAGATTTCATTGCTCCGATACAAAGTCTTATGGCAATTACTAATTTCTTTAGTAAGCTTGGAGTTGCGGTTCCATATAGATTACATCCATAATCTATAATCGATCTTATATATGTTTTGTAGAAAGTTAGGCAAGTATGAGGGTCGGCTCCCCACCATGTCCTTCGTATTAATTTTAGGAAGATTAAACCTTTATTGAATTTTGTAATATTACTCTCCACATGACTTTTCCAAGTAAGTTTTTTTATCTAAAGTAATACCAAGGTAAACTACTGATGTTGAGACTGAGTATGGGATCTCGTTTATTGTAATATTGACCATGTGTGGTAAGTTATGGCGTGTAAAAACATAATACTCGATTTTTCAGGAGTAACCAGAAAGCCTAATGAGTCCAATTTCTGTCTGATGGAGATGACCGATTCCTTTAGATTTGTCAAAGTGTTTGGTAAGATTTTATTGGAGTACACTACAAAGTCATCCGCATATTGGATTAGTTTGTAGTTGATTTCTTCATGGAGACTTGCTGTGAATATATTAAATAATAATGGAGAAAGTACTGCTCCTTGAGGTAGTCCTGTGGAAGTATTTCGAGGGTTTGTAAGTGAATTGTTTATATATCTGACATAAAGTTTTCTATAATTAAACAGGTTACACATTACATTACGAATTCTTCTTGGTATCCCAATATTGATTAACTTTTCCCGTAAAAATACTAAGTCAAGCGAACCATATGCTCCCTTAATATCGAGAAATGCTGCTCCTAAGTAATTATTTTTTGAGAAACATATTTGTGTGTCGGTCACCAGTTGTAATACGGCGTCATTGGTGCTACATCCTCTTCTAAAACCATACTAACCCGAAGGAAGTCACGAAAAATTCTAATCTTTGTTTGATAATTCTCTCAAATGCTTTCAATAAACACGACAGCAAAGTCATGGGTCGATAAGAGTCCGCTAAGTCAGGACTTTTTCCGTTTTTATGTATGGGTATACTATTCTTTTCCAATCTTTAATGATATTATTATGAATCCAGACATCGTTGTATATTTCTAGTAAAAACAATTTTGCGTTATGTGCTAAATTCCATATCATGTCATATGTAATTTGATCTATGCCAGGTAACGTGTTATTATTTTTTTTTTCAGAGCGAATGATAATTCACTGTAAATTATGAGTTTGTTAAATAATTCATTATCTGTACCATTTATAGTATGGTTATTATTAATATGATTACATATTGCTAGAAATAAGGTACAATGATATTTATAATTTTTATCTATAAATCCATTTATTAAATATATTATACGTAATTCGAAACATAGATACTAAGAATAATATTTATTTACAAATTTACATCTATTTTCTACAAATTCTCGCTGTTTTTGGTCTCTGAGGAAGTGGCTCTGTACAATTTTTCTCGTCATTATCATTAGCAAATAAATCCTCATCGATATTATTGCTACTATCAATTGCAAGTTCACAATCAACTAATTGACTCATATCCACTACGCCAAGCAGCTGCCGCCGCACCGTTTAGCCGAGCGAGTTAGGATTACTGTTCTCTTTTGAATGGACCAATTAACGGTAGAAAAATGAAAAATTGTGTTTAAGTTGAGTTGGGATTCAACAACCTAGCGAAGTGATCAAAATTTGAAAATTTCAATCAATATTATGACAGTATCTAGCAGACTTTGAATTTGTTTATCTCAGCTTGTGAAAGTCGCATCTGAAAAATTTTCAAAATACTGGTGTTTCAAAAACAAACATATTTATAACGTGAAAAGATATTTTTAACAAGTTTTTCAACGCCAAAATTAGAAAAAACTAGATGGAACATTTTTTTTTCGGTAAATGTTCTGAAAAATTATGTGAAAAAAAATTTAAAATTTTGTTTATGTTATTTATATAAATATAACTTTCACTCTGTCGATTGGAACCAACCGCTTCTCGATATCAATAATGTTCATAAATTTAAAAGCCATTGAAAAAAAAATTTCCAATTTCCAATTTGAGCAGCCGCCAAATTTAACATTGGAAAAAAATTTTTTTGGAAAAACTATTTACGTCACCTTCAAGAGCATAAAATTTGCTGCAATTTTTATCTTTACGATTCTTTGTGAGAACACATCCAGAAATGATACGAGCATAAATTGCTTGAATTTTATATTGTCCGAGCTGTGCTTGCAAGCTGCGTCGCAAGCTCCAGCGGAAATTATTAGACAATTTAGGAAAGTGATGCTGGGTCGATATGTTTTCATTTAAAAATGAAAAATAAACGCTGGGAAACTTTTGATGTTTAACAGATTTTTCGACCTTACTTTCCCGGACTATAGATAAATTTCCCAACAAATTTTACCGAAAATGCGATTGTCTGTTTTTCCATTTAGTAAGGAGGTCCAAGTTGTGTATTCTCAACAGTTTACTAAAAGTCGTTTAGATGCAACTTGCGAATGAATTTTTGTGAATTCTAGTGTGATTATGAACAATTTGGAGGGACCGCGTAAACGCCGAAAAATCGGTCCTTTAGCAGTTAATAAAAAACTATTATAGTCTAGTCAACATGTACCATTTTTCCTAAAATTTTTGTATAGTCTCCGAAAATTACGACCATGATCTCATTCGATTCGGAAAATTATCTAGAAAGTTTAAGGAAAAGTTCCAAAAGGGGCCGAAAAAAATTGCAAAAGTTATAAACAATTAAGTGAAAAAAAAGTAGGGTTTTGGTTTTTTTCGAATATCTCGAAAAATAATGAAATTTTTCTAAATTTGAAAAAAGATCTGAAAAGATCAGAAAATTTGCTAAGGAAAAGTCCCGACTCCCGGAACTGTATCTCCAATATTTATAATTTTTACAAAGCCTTAAAAAATGAGCAAAAAACGGGTGATCGGAATTCCGCGCGCGTTGCGTCATTCTGACGTAGCAACAAAAAAAATTATTTAAACATATTAAATATGAATATTAAGGAATAAGAAAATTAATGTAGCAATGGGATAAATAAATAAACAATAATCCGTGGTCAAAAAATGTTTATCCCAATTTTTTCATAAATTATGGATTTGTTAATTAAATAATTTTTCCAAATTTAATGTTGAGATAAAACCCACGATAACTATTGAACAAAAGCCTTAAGATTTTTTTCACTTCGTGGAGTTATTGGTATTAGACTAACAAATAGATCACCGTAAAAAAAAAATTTCAAAATTTTGTTTTTTTGATTTTTTATTCACAATTAAAAATTAAAAAAAGTTTATAAAAATTTTTTTGTTGATATCTTGAATGTTTTGATTTCTGATGGTTAAAAGCTACATAAAAATAATTTTTTAAAATTTTTTACTACCATTATTTAAGAAATTGTTATTGTTTAGTTTTTAGGATATACTTCAATATAAATATATATATATATATATATATATATATATATATATATATATATATATATATATTTTTTCTCTTTTTAATATAAGTTTTCAATGCTTGTAAATTGACTGCTATTCATAATTTAAATGATTATTGTCTTGCCTTATTCAAGGACACACTGTATACAACACTGGTCTTCGAATCAGGTTAAATAGTTAACTACTATCTGTCACTTCGATATACGGGTTCGAAGAGAATACATATCTCTATTGTGCGCGAGTGCCGATCGTCAGTATTTCCCTATACCAACCCTAAAACAACAAGATACAGTCCATTTTATTAGAAGGGGAAGGTTGCAACGTTTTGGAAGAAGTCAAAGTAATCCTTTGACTATTAATTCCCAATCGGTCAACTTTTCTACCCAAATTCAACACAAATACATTGTTTATGAGCAAATCAAAAAAAAATTTTTGTAATCTATTTATTAATACAACTTATGATTTTTAGAGTAAAAAGGGTTCCTTAAAAAAAATTTTTGTTGCTAAAAAATGCGTTTGTTAATTAACAATGGTTTTTTGAGTCTAAATTTTAAAATTAAGGAAAGGTTTTTTCTCTAAAAATCATAATTTTTATTGTTCTTTTAGATACATATTTTTTTATTCGTTTTTTCTTTGTTTATTTAATAAACAATTTGTTATAAACAAATGTATTTTTTCCGTTTATTTTTTTTAGTACTTAATCCAGAGATAACAGCCATGTGTTGTTTTATATGAAAATTTTTTTTTTTATTTTTTACATAACTTTCAATATTATTATGCCTTTAAATTTGTCCTATTCATGTGCTCTTTTGCTGTTATTATTAAAATTACTTCGAAACTATTGCAGATACGTCTATAACACTTCAAGTCGTTTTTGTTAACTATTAATTCATCAACAACTGATGCCATTTATTGCAGTTCTAGCTCCATTATTTATTTAATTATGAACTATTAATTATTAAAAAAATTTGAAAAAAAATATTTTTCTCATACTTTTAAGCCTCAAATATTATTAACTATTATCTTTTTTTCTTTTCTGATTGGCAAGTAAAGTGAACTGTTTTTGATATTTAATCAGATTAATCTTATGAAATAAAAGAAATCAAAAACGTCATGTATGTTTATTTTACAATTTATGAATATCAAATATTTTATTGTTTACATTCTTGCTTGTATTGCTCCTTTGCAATTTTTTTGTTCGTTTAACCGGCGGTGAATCATCATCAACAGTTTCTGCAATTGTTTCTTCGGTTACTGTTTTATTTATTAATTAAATAAATAATGGAACTAGAACTGCAATTAATGGCTTCAGTTGTTAATGAATTAATAGTTAACAAAAAAGACTTGAAGTGTTATAGACGCATCTGCAATAGTTTCGAAGTAATTTTAATAATAACAGCAAAAGAGCACATGAATAGGACAAATTTAAAGGCATAATAATATTAAAAGTTATGTAAAAAATAGAAAAAAAATTTTTTCATATAAAAAAACACATGGCTGTTTTTATCTCGGGATTAAGTACTAAAAAAAATACATTTGTTTATAACAAATTATTTATTAAATAGACAAAGAAAAAACGAATAACAAAAACGGTTCTTTAATTTTAAAATTCAGACTCAAAAAACCAATGTTAATTAACAAACGCATTTTTTAGCAACAAAAAAAATTTTTTAAGGAACCGTTTTTTCTCTAAAAATCATAATTTGTATTAATAAATAGATTACAAAAAAAAATTTTGATTTGCTCATAAACATTGTATTTGTTTATAACAATTTCTTAAATAATGGTAGTAAAAAATTTTAAAAAATTATTTTTATGTAGCTTTTAACCATCAGAAATCAAAACATTCAAGATATGAACAAAAAAAAATTTTTATAAACTTTTTTTAATTTTTAATTGTGAATAAAAAATCAAAAAAACAAAATTTTGAAATATTTTTTACGGTGATCTATTTGTTAGTCTAATACCAATAACTCCACGAAGTGAAAAAAATCTTAAGGCTTTTGTTCAATAGTTATCGTGGTTTTTATCTCAACATTAAATTAGTAAAAATTATTTAATTAACAAATCCATAATTTATGAAAAAATTGGGATAAAAATTTTTTAACCACGGATTATTGTTTATTTATGTATCCCAATGCTACATTAATTTTTTTATTCCTTAATATTCATATTTAATATGTTTAAATAATTTTTTTGTTGCTACGTCAGAATGACGCAACGCGCGCGGAAGCCCGATCACCCGTTTTTCGCTCATTTTTTAAGGCTTTGTAAAAATTATAAATATTGGAGGTACAGTTCCGGGAGTCGGGACTTCTTTCAGCAAATTTTCTGATCTTTTCAGATCTTTTTTCAAATTTAAAAAAATTTCATTATTTTTCGAGATATTCGAAAAAAACCAAACCCCTACTTTTTTCTCACTTAATTGTTTATAACTTTTGCAATTTTTTTCGGCCCCTTTTGGAACTTTTCTTTAAACTTTCTAGATAATTTTCCGAATCGAATGAGCCATGGTCGTAATTTTCGGAGACTATACAAAAATTTTAGGAAAAATAGTACATGTTGACTAGACTATTAATATTTAAATGTTTTGAATCATTTACAGACAAACATTTAGGTAAAGGTGTTAATAACCCAGTGGAATTAGCAGTATGCTTGGTGTTGGGAAATCTACGATTTACAGAGTTACCAAAGAAGGGAAATGTGACGAGTTTTAAACAGTACGTAAAACTCCAGGAAAACCAAAATTTCAAAAAGAAAATAATTTTAAAGAAAGACAAACAACGAAGGAATGTTCCAAACACAAGTATATTTTACATTTTGTGCAATAATATCTTGTTTTTCGCTTTTTTCCTTTACACTTAGACCAGTTTCCTCTACGGTTATCTCTTTCTGGCATCTCTTCTGGCTCCTGTATACCTAAAATTGCATTTATTCTACTAGTTATGTTTCGCGGAACATTTTTGTTCATCGCACGATGTCTCACATGTTCGTCAATAAGTTCAAATGATAGTTTTTCCAAAAATTTTCGTCTGGCCAAAAATTTACATTGGTCAACGTTTCCTTCATATATAACTTGGGAATTTATACCCGCCACGTTCATCATACTAAAGAATACTACCATCGGCCACCGTCTTGTGTTGCGGGCACAATTATACAAAGCACATAATTTATCTACCATATCTACACCTCCCTTAGTTTCATTGTATGTCGTTATTATTTCAGGTTTCAGTTTTTCTCCAGTATTCTTATCAATGGCGTCACTCTCATGCAAACTCGATAATAATAGCCCAACTTTGCCCTTTCTGGGGATGTACGAAACTAACTGTTGAGTTATTTCTGAAGCCAAGCTTACTAGAAAATGGTGAACGAATTTTACCATCGAGAAATAGTGGGGGCACTTCTCGTTTATTTTTCCTTATTGTACCCACAATTGTTAGTCGGTGGTTGAGTAACATGTCAACAACTAATTGAACACTGGTGAACCAATTATCTATAGTCATGTTTCTTCCAGTATTCCACACAGGTTCACTATGCCTTTTGACAATACTAGCTGCATCATTATTTACTCTGAACGGTCCTTCCGGTTGAGTTCCGACATATACCACCATATTTTTAATATAGTACATTTTTGCATCTGCCAGAGCAAAAATTTTAATACCATATTTATTCGGCTTATTTGGCATGTATTGCTTGAAACTGCAACGTCCCCTAAAAGCCTCTAATTTTTCATCTATCGTTAGATACTCGGATGGAACATACGATTTTTTACAGTTTTCGACTATCAAATCAAAAATTTGTCTTACTGGTGCCAACTTGTCTATAGTTTTCCTAGCGATTCGGGTATCTTTATCGTCAAATCGTATGTATCTCATTAGAAAACGAAATCTTACAATAGACATTGTAAGTCTGAAGATCTCTATGCCTGTACCATTTGTAGCCCACAATTGCTCAATGTTTAGCCTACTACTCTTGGTAATCCCAGCGAGATATAATAGACCAAGTAGAGCTAATATTTCACTTTGACTAGTCAATTTAGCATCTCTTTCCCGAGCAAAGTTTGGTATGCTTGATGAAATAAATTTATTAGTGTTTTCGACAATCACATTGATAATTTCTTCATCAAAATAACATTTCCAACAATCTATGGGAGTATTTTTTCCTTTACATTGAGCCGTTACTCCAGGTAAATGAGTGACTATATGTTGTGATCTTGTTCTAACATTTTGTGATGGAGCCATTTTACGCCACTTAGTACTTCCGTCTTTTCCCAAATACCACGGTTCCGTGTCTACGTCCTCTTGTTCGTTATCTGATATCTCTTCTTCGGTATCAGATTCTTGATCTCTGGTTTCATAATTATCAATATCTTCGTCCATATGCTCGTCATCATCGTCATATATCTCTTCGTCTGTCTGAGTTTCATCAAGTAAACGCGCAAGACGAGCTTGCTCTTCTTCATAACTACACATTATAATTTTCTACGAAAACAAATAATTGTAAGTAATGAAAACAATTTAGAAGTGTTACATTTTTACCTCATCAAGTAATATTCAAAATAAAAAATAATTCTACAAATAACACCGTGAGTAGTCGCAGGGGTATTACAGACTTCAACTGTTGCTAACTCCGCAAGTAACACACATAAACTAATGCGAATTGGTGTAAGCCTAAGCAGGTACTTTCCGGAAAGGTACCGAAAATGACCGAACGTAACATTCATATATTACCGAGTTATAACTAAATTTAGAATTTCTAGATCTGTGAGACCCCGTGTCCCGTGCGACTACTGTAAGGTTAAGAACCCATAGCAGATCAAGGGCTTTTTGAAAGAATTTGCTACGGGCCCCGCGCTTGCTTAATCCGGCACTGGATTCTAGTAATTGTCGAAAATTATTTTTTGAAATTATTGTTAGCTCCTTAAATTCGTGTTCAGTTAAACAATTGATATCCCCCAATTACGGAGTGGTCTGTTTCTATTAGCAATTGTCCTCATTATTTGAAGAAAATGTTGAAAATTAGAAATTATGTATGGTTTATTCACAAAATTCAAATCTCCATGCAAGTAATTTGGAAGAAAACCTTGATGATCAAGATGGTGACCACAAATTCTCAAGAAATCTGGGACATAGATATCAGAAGCAACAAAAGTATCCACTCTACATTCTAAAGAAAGTCTTTGAATATTTCGACGAGCGTTACAAATAATGCACGCACGACTTGATACGCAAGACAGCACATTGAGACGAAGGCAATTCGGGTTATTTTCCATAGCAATAATGTCTTTCACCACTGTGTTACTACAACTGAAATATATTTTTGTATCATCCTGAATATCAATAGGTGGATTTGCCAATTTACAAAAATTTGCAAAAAAAATTAATATCCTCTATTCAAACGCATTGGGAGACTAGGAATAACATTTCCGTCACAAACATAACAACTCACTCTATTTGCGAAGGCTATATTGTTCAGCAAAGTTTAACAAACACTGAAAATCACATAAACTTGAACAGTACAAAAAAATTCAATTATATTCGTAGGTCGGAATTCTGTACAGTGACTCATCGCTCTTACTGTCCATAAAAACGGTTGCAGAAGTGAACTTCATGAGCGTATCATTTTTGAAGGGTTCTTAATAGTTCTAAATAAAAAATAAATAGAAAATGTTCTTGTACGCTCTGGCGTTTAAATTTGAGAGAACAGAAATGCGAAATTATTATGGTAGGTATCATTAAGTATATACAGAGTGTTATGAAAAATAATATACATTTTTAAGGATGAGCTATAATAAGATGTATAGTACGTTTTAAGTAACGATCAAGTAATTATGGTAATTAACCCTTAACTGGTGATCCTAATAATACATACATACATGGTGACCATGAGTCTGATAGACTCCTAGCAAAAAAAGCGGATTTTTTCAATCGTTTTGAAAAAATATTGAAATAACATTTTTTTTTATTAATAAAGCAATATTGTCATGATATTTTAACATTTATTAAAACGACAAAATCAAATTTCGAGTAAATAAACAAATATAAACATAAATTTTTTCTTATACAAAATTAATATAAGGCATATTCCAAAAAAATCAGAACCATATGCAAATTAACATAATAAGTGTTTAAAAATAAGTATATTTTAGATAAAAAATGTAAAAAAGTAACAAAATATAGATTCTACACAAAACCTGCAAACCACTAAAAGAGACAAAAAAAATATATCAGTCTCGCTCCTGTCTGGCACAATTTTTACAGATCTTTCGTGAACACTGCAAGCAAATGGACTTTTTGGAGGGTTCTTGATAGTCCTAAATAAAAAATAAATAGAAAATGTTCTTGTACGCTCTGGCGTTTAAATTTGAGAGAACAGAAATACGAAATTATTATGGTAGGTATCATTAAGTATATACAGAGTGTTATTGTTAGGATTTAACAAAATCCAAACTGTGTTAATTTCAAATCAATAAGTTAGAATTCTATTTTTATATTTACTTCTCTACATAACACAGAGTGTGTGTGTGTTGTCACGTTTGAGTTTGACATTGATTAATCAATTTTGAAAAAGAGAATTTCTTCGCGAGAAAGTTAATAGAGAAACTAATAAAAAATCGAATGCATCAGAAGAACTGAGTCGGACCTGATGTTCTAATAGAGTAATGGCGGCCCCACATTGTAAAGTATAGTTAATAAACTCTTATTCTACAACTGTATATTTGATTACTACGCATGGAACTACGCCATAGCGTAGTACACAATCGAGGAAATATATCAGCCTTCAATAGGAAATTGAGGCAGTTATAACCTCCTGTTCATGGTCCTTCGAGAGAGTATATGGTTCCAGAATTGTCTTTGTTCATCGCTCGTGGATAGAGTAGCGAGTTGACTGAACAAAAACTTCAAGCCTCATTGGAATGGTTTTGATGCTGTTCATCCCAGTTTCGAGTGTTGCGGTTCATAATGACTTTCCTATGTGTGGCCCCCCAGAAATATATGTGACGTGTGACGTTACAACGAACAATATCGTCCTGGTAACATGTAAGTTTTTGAAAGTTTTACTTTATATTCAGAGAAACATTTTGGTACACTTTTAAGCGCATATCTTCACGGAAACGGGTTTATATTTGTTGTAATATAATATAGATTGAGATTATTACTATAGTGAGTGCTTCATCAAAATATTTTTGATACTTTTTCAATTTATTATTTGAGAGTTAAAATAGCCCAAAATCATACAAATATGGATAATTTAGTGACACAAAGAACAGTGTGTAAAGCATCAATAACTCGAATTGCAACGTGGTTAGATAAGAACATTAGTGAAACGGACAAATATGCATTTAAATTTAGATTAGACTCACTGGAAAGTCATTTTCACAGATATTGTGAAATACAGGGGGCCATTGCATTAGCGTCTAATGACATTGAGCGTGAAATGGCAGAAAGAGAATTGGTAGAAGACAAATACTTTGCATTGCGTTGTAGATTACAAAACCACGTGGATAATTTGAGCATTGCAAATCACGGTGCTAGCTCTAATAGCGGCATACAGAATAGCACAAATATACGTTTACCTAATATTGATATTCCCATATTTCAAGGGGATTACATGCAGTATGGTACATTTATAGACCTTTTTTATGCTCTTATAGTTAACAACTCGCGATTAACTTCTAAGACAGAAAAATTCTTTTATTTGAAATCGTACCTTAGAAATGAACCTTTGGCATTGATATCCCAATTACCAGTTACTGAACATAATTTTGATGTCGCACTCAGATTACTAGATTGTAGGTACAACAATACACGGCAGATTGTTGCTGCGCATTTCCATAAACTTCTTAATTGTAACTTAGTTAATAAATGTACGGCACAGCAGCTTCGACAATTTACTTCTGATGCTAAGTCAATAATAAACTCTCTTTTAAACTTAAATATTGATAAAGCAGGATTGTTTGATGCTTTAGTAACTCATTTGCTGAAAAATAAACTTGATTTTCAAACAAAGAAAGCTTTAGAAGAAAATGAAAATAATCAAAACCTCATTACTAGTGAAAAGTTTTTTGATTTCTTGGATAAAAGGTGTAACATTTTGGAAAACTTACAAGGTCAGGATCAGAAGTCTGATAATTTTCATCGTGGTCATTCTTCTACTGTGACCACACCACATAATCGGATTACATTACTGTCCAATCAAACACCATCATCAGACCAGCAGTTAACAAATGCATCGAGCACTAATCAAGTTACCCCTTCAGTACTCCTTGGTGGTACCCAATTCCCCCCTGCGACTCCACCGGGGTGTGGTTATTGCAGACACACCGGACACAGAATACATTCTTGCCCTAAATTTTCATCAATTTCAGTACCAGATCGTTATAAATTTGTTAAATCAAATCGTATGTGCTTTGGTTGTTTAGGCTCAAAACATTTACTGTCAAATTGCATATCAACCGGTTCGTGTTCCATTTGTAAAAAGAAGCACCATGTACTTCTTCATTTGCCGGCAGAAAGTCCGAAACGAAATGTTGCCATATCCTCGATAAATAGAACATCTTTAGGTAATGGCCAAACTAATTACCCCAACAGTAGACCTTACAACACACCTGACGATGCTGTACCTACTGATACGTGCAACGATGACTTTAGCACCCCTGTTACTTCAAGAAAAACACACACAGTTGAAAATGTACCTTCTCTTCCTCATTTGTCCATGTTGAACCTTAACGGTAGTCATGTTCTATTGGCAACTGCCAATATACTTCTTTATCCCCGTGATGGGCCCCCTATCCAAGCTCGTGCGCTCCTGGATCCAGGTAGCCAGACTTCATTTATATGTTCTAGCCTCGTGAAACAATTAAATTGTGTAACTTATGACCAACCTTTATTGGTGTCAGGCATTTTCAATAATAGCCAGACCATCAATCGTATGACCGATATTATTTTTCATTCTGCCATTGACAAAAGTTCATGTTTTGAGATCAGTTGCGCTGTGGTCGACAAAATCACATAAGCCCTTCCTCAAGTTAGTGTTGATATCCCTTCATTAAATATACCCCCCCACCTTGTCTCCTCGTTAGCCGACCCAAATTTTGGGACACCTTCCCCGATAGATTTGTTACTGGGAGCTGAAATTTACTATTCATTATTGAAACCTGGAATTCATAAGTTAGGAAAAAATCTTCCTTCACTGATTGCCACCCATTTGGGGTGGTTGATCTCAGGGGTCGTTCCCCCTTCTTGTGTAAACAACAATTTCAAACCCTTAGTGCTTTCTACTTCATTTCATGTCATGTCTTGTGAGATGCCCCAGGAAGTATATATAGACTCTCTATTAGAAAAATTTTGGGCTCAAGAGGAGATTTCATCCGTTGAGAAGATGTCTGAAGCAGACGAGAAAGCAGAACATATTTTCACATCAACCCTTAAAACTCTTCCTGATGGTAAATTCCAGGTAGACTTGCCTTTGATTTATGAAACTGCATATAAAACGCTGGGTGATTCATTTGTAACAGCAAAGCACAGATTCATTTCCCTTGAGAAACGATTGTCGAAAAACCTTCACGTGAAAAATGAATATAGGAAGTTATTGTTTGAATATGTTAAATTGGGACATGGTAAATTCGTCCCCCTCACCCTGCAGACATCCGAACTCAATCACAAATAATTTGTTCCACATCTTTGTGTACTAAAGGAAAGCAGCACCAGTACAAAAGTAAGAATTGTCTCTGATTACTCGTTAAAATCGTCTTCGCAAGTTTCGCTGAATGATATCTCCTTAAAGGGCCCCAGAGTCCAACCGGAACTACTGGATATTTTAATTAGACTTAGGAACTTTAAATATGCATTGACTGCCGATATTGAGAAAATGTATCGGCAAATTCCATTAAACCCAAACTTCCATTTCCTGCAGAATGCACTTTGGAGAGACTCTCCTTCAGATACGTTTTCATGTTTACAAATGACGACAGTCTCATTTGGACAAACTAGTGCTCCTTACTTGGCTTGCCGCGTTTTAAAAGAGATTGCTTTAAAACATCCACATTTCCCCCAGGTTCAGGAAGCGTTACTGTCACAAACTTATGTGGATGACATTCTTACAGGCGCCAATTCGTTAGTTGAACTTGAAAAACTATATTCTTTGCTTAAAAGCGTTCTTGCATCATCTGGTTTTAACCTGCATAAATTTTGCTCCAATTCTGTTGAAATGACGAAAACTCATTTTCCTGAATCACCACCAGGGAAAGACTTGAACTTGGACGAAAACCCTAGTAAAATTTTGGGAATCTATTGGACTCCCAAACTTGATACTTTCAAAATCTCGACTCCTTTATCTCCTCTTGATAAATGTATTACTAAGAGAATTATACTGTCAGTCGTCTCCCAATGCTATGACCCTTTAGGGCTTATTAACCCTGTGATTGTCCAAGGGAAGCTGACAATGCAGCAACTCTGGATGCTTAAACTTAGTTGGGATGAACCTATTACGGATCCGTCTCTCATTAAACAATGGTGTAAATTTCTTGATAGCATACAGTCGCTTCATAAACTTCATATTCCCAGATACACTCTGTTAGATAAAACCCTTTGTCAAGTAGAGCTTCATGGCTTTTGTGACGCTAGCTCAGTGGCGTACGGAGGATGTATATACTTAAGAGCAACATATGCAGATTGCTCAGCATCTTCTCAACTCCTTATTTCTAAGTCTCGTGTAGCACCCTTAAACAAGCCCTTGACAGTGCCTAAACTAGAGTTGTGTGCTATGACATTGCTGGCAAAACTTTATTCCCGGGTGAAACTCATTCTTGAAAAACAGCTGCAAATGTCTTCCTTTATTCTTTGGTCTGATTCACAGATCGCACTTTCCTGGATTCGAAGTACTCCTACACGATGGTCAGTTTTCGTTTGCAACCGAGTTACCCAAATCCAACAGCTAACCCATTTAGCCTCTTGGAGGCATATTAGGTCTCACTTGAACCCTGCAGATCTTCTGTCTAGAGGTCAACCGTTAGAATTTCCGAGCAAGTTTTGGTTCTCCGGACCATCCTTTTTATGGAACTCATCTCAAGATACTGCATTCTATGATACATTTTCAACAGTTGTAAATCCTCCCGAGGAAAATAAAAAATCCCTTGTAGTAACAACCCCCTCAACAAACATATTCATGGCCCTGATATCTCGATCTTCCTCATTCACCAAGTTAATCAGATCTGTTGCCTATGTGTTTAAGTTTGTTCGTAGTCTTAAAACTCCTCATGATGTAGAAAATCATTTTTCTTCGAACGATTTAGACAAAGCCCTATCCTTCCTTGTGACTCGCGTCCAAGAACATGATTTTCCCAACCTTCTACGCGTGCTCTGTAAAAAACAAATTCCATCAGACAAACGTTTATCTTCGTTAAACCTGTTTGTTGACGAAGATGGCATTATAAGAATCGGTGGTAGACTCTCACATGCTGACGTCTCATATCAGCAAAAACATCCCATATTGCTATCGTCTGGTAGTCATTTCACTTCATTAGTGCTGCAAAGGGAACACCGCAGATTAGGACATAGTGGCCCTCAAAATGTGTTGGCTAATGTACGCCTCCAGTTTTGGCCCCTTGGGGGCCTCCGAGAAATAAAAAGAATTATTAACAAGTGTGCTATGTGCCACAGGTTCAAGGCCATAACTGCACAACAGATCATGGCAGATCTCCCTAAACCTCGTATATCCCCTTCTCGACCCTTTCAAACAGTGGGTATTGACTTTGGAGGACCCTTTTTAGTAAAATCCTCATATATCAGGAAAGCCCCTATAACAAAGTGCTACTTAGCACTGTTCGTGTGTTTCTCATCCAAGGCCGTTCATTTGGAACTAGTTTCCGACTTATCAACTGAGGCCTTTATCGCCTGCCTAAAGCGTTTCACGTCCCGACGTGGACTCCCCTCGTATATCCCCTTCTCGACCCTTCCAAACAGTGGGTATTGACTTTGGAGGACCCTTTTTAGTAAAATCCTCATATATCAGGAAAGCCCCTATAACAAAGTGCTACTTAGCACTGTTCGTGTGTTTCTCATCCAAGGCCGTTCATTTGGAACTAGTTTCCGACTTATCAACTGAGGCCTTTATCGCCTGCCTAAAGCGTTTCACGTCCCGACGTGGACTCCCCTCAGCCATATATAGTGACAATGCAACTAACTTTGTTGGTGCCAATAACCAACTGAAAGAATTATCGAAATTTTTTGTGAACCAGTTTAACCCTATACGGGAATATCTACTTTCGAGCTCTATCGACTGGAAGTTTATTCCACCAAGATCCCCGCATTGGGGAGGTCTTTGGGAAGCCGGTATTAAGAGTGTTAAGTCTCATTTGTACAAAGTGGTTGGTACTTCTATTTACACGTTTGAACAATTTTCTACCATTCTCTCCCAGATAGAAGCCATTCTAAACTCGAGACCCTTATTTCCCCTTTCATCAGATCCTTCTGATTTGAACCCTTTGACCCCAGGTCATTTTCTTATAGGAGCCCCCTTAATGTCTCTTCCCGAAAAGGACATTTCCCTCATACCCGTGAATAGATTGAAATTCTGGCAACACTGTTCACATGTGCAGCAAAACTTCTGGAGGAGGTGGTCCGTGGATTACCTCAACCAACTACAGAATCGTCCAAAGTGGACAAGTCATCGGCCAGATCCTAAGATTGGTGACATGGTACTTGTGAAAGAAGATGAAACCCCCCCATTAAAATGGCCCTTGGCACGCATCACGGACGTGATACCTGGCAAAGATGGCAGAATAAGGTCAGTTCAAGTAAAAACTACTTCTGGACAATATGTACGTCCCATCGTTAAAATTGTGCCATTACCCACAAACGATTCCATTTCTTCACAATAGCCTTAACACCATTTGTAAATATGTAAATAAAACCAAAACTTCCTTGTATATAACCCCTTGCATTGTTCTAAATAAGAGTTTCTTACACTTTACTTCAACTTCGTGGTCAGCCCTTATGATTTACTGTTCAGTAACCCTTTTTTAATGTATCCGTTCTACTAGTGAGTAAGAACGCCCTTATGATTTACTGTTCAGTAACCCTTTTTTAATGTATCCGTTCTACTAGTGAGTAAGAACGCCCTTATGATTTACTGTTCAGTAACCTTTTTTACGTATCCGTTCAACTAGTGAGTAAGAACGCCCTTATGATTTATTGTTCAGTAACCTTTCTTTAACTTACCCGTTCTACTAGTGAGTAAGAACGCCCTTACGGCTATATATGCTCTGCCCGATTTAATTAAGGGTAATCTTTACTATATTTCGTGTAGCCCCCCAGTATGTTAGGATTTAACAAAATCCAAACTGTGTTAATTTCAAATCAATAAGTTAGAATTCTATTTTTATATTTACTTCTCTACATAACACAGAGTGTGTGTGTGTTGTCACGTTTGAGTTTGACATTGATTAATCAATTTTGAAAAAGAGAATTTCTTCGCGAGAAAGTTTATAGAGAAACTAATAAAAAATCGAATGCATCAGAAGAACTGAGTCGGACCTGATGTTCTAATAGAGTAATGGCGGCCCCACATTGTAAAGTATAGTTAATAAACTCTTATTCTACAACTGTATATTTGATTACTACGCATGGAACTACGCCATAGCGTAGTACACAATCGAGGAAATATATCAGCCTTCAATAGGAAATTGAGGCAGTTATAACCTCCTGTTCAGTTATGAAAAATAATATACATTTTTAAGGATGAGCTATAATAAGATGTATAGTACGTTTTAAGTAACGATCAAGTAATTATGATAATTAACCCTTAACTGGTGATCCTAATAATACATACATACATGGTGACCATGAGTCTGATAGACTCCTAGCAAAAAAAGCGGATTTTTTCAATCGTTTTGAATAAATATTGAAATAACATTTTTTTTTTATTAATAAAGCAATATTGTCATAATATTTTAACATTTATTAAAACGACAAAATCAAATTTCAAGTAAATAAACAAATAAAAACATAATTTTTTTCTTATACAAAATTAATATAAGGCATATTCCAAAAAAATCTGAACCATATGCAAATTAACATAATAAGTGTTTAAAAATAAGTATATTTTAGATAAAAAATGTAAAAAAGTAAAAAAATATAGATTCTACACAAAGCCTGCAAACCACTAAAAGAGACAAAAAAAATATATCAGTCTCGCTCCTGTCTGGCACAATTTTTACAGATCTTTCGTGAACACTGCAAGCAAATGGACTTTTGACACTTAGTGCATAGATATGCAGTCTTTCTTCTTAATTTGGATGGGCAGATGTGGCAATACTTTCTTATTTCAAGCTTTTCTTCTTGTTCATTAGCAGTATTTTCGGGAATGTCAAGGATACTTTCAATAAGTGGTTTTAGTTGCCTTTGTATCGTTGGCGTTTCAAACCTTCTATTTAAATGTGAGGAAACTAGCTCATCTGCCAGGGTTTCTATAAACCTGAATCTAGTCCAATTATTTGTGAGTACAGAAGTAAACAATGTAGGAATTAACACCACATATGTCTACTATTTTATAAAAAATAGCCATAGGCCATCTGCGTGTTCTGCGGCTACAGGAATATTTTACACATTTTTCATCCACCGCATCCACACCTCCTTTGGTCAAGTTATTAAAAGAATTTATTTCTGGTAATCCATTCTCTGGATCGACTTCTATAGAGTGATGCATGGAAGAAATTATTATTACAGCTTTGTTTTTCTTAGGTGTACGGGATAGTAGTGTTATGTCTTTTGTAAATCCATATAAAGTGTCGCCTTCATTACGATTTCGTTGCGGAAGAAACTGTGGGGGAATTTCTTTTTTATTTTTCCTAACTGTGCCAACGTAGGTAAGCTTATTTTTTTGTAAATGATGCACTAACTCAATTGAACTAAATTATCGGCAGTCACATTTCTATTAGTATTGTAGATATGAAAATAAAACACGTGGTCTAATTTACTATCATCTTCAATAAACAAAATGATATTGTTTATCCCTGGTACGTAACCCTTCATAAACATTTAAAATAATAATTTTCTCTTCTCTTAATAAATTTGGACGAAGCCATTTCTTGTCGCTAACACCACTGCATTCGGCCATTATTGTTAACAAAAAATAAAAAGGAACCCTAATTTACCACATACAAAAAACAAAAAGTTGTAACTAATCAAATAAAAACACAAAAAGCACAAATTGATAAAATACCAAAACGATCACAATGTTACGTCTATGACTACTGGTTATGCAGGTGTCCTATTCAATCCTCTCTGTCTTGTACACATCGCTGCATCAAGTTGTCTTTTTTCACAAGTAAGTAAGTCTTCGACATTGTCACGTATGTACGTCAAAATTCTCGCAAATAATATTTTTTAAATAAAATATTCAAATAGACTAGCTGTGCTTTTGCACAGCTCATCTATTTGAAATATATAATCAATATCTTGAATTGATATTTGCATAGATGTTTGTTACAAGTATAAGAAAAAACTGAAACATATGGATTTTATTGTTATTTGTGTAATGAATTACCTATCGCTAGAATATCTCTGGCAACACCGCTTATAATACATTGCTGGCTAGGGGGTGGTGAGTCACTGTACAGAATTTCGACTAATAATTCAGAAATAGTTCTTGAGCTTTATGACATCAACAAGAAAACGACTATTGACATTACAATTTTGTTGATTTTACCCTCTTTGAATTGTTCTCCATGCCTACTACGAGATAACAGGAATAAGTATATTAATAACAGGTGCTATGTAGGTATTCGAAGATGATTCAGGTAACGTTTCAAATACAAGAAAAAGGAAGAGAAACATTCTCGAAAAGGTGGGAATATACAAACATATATAAGATTCGAAAATACAAAAACATAATTGAAAAATAAAACATTCCTTTGGTGAAGAAATATGCCGTGAATTTGAACCAATATAATATATACTCTATATAAACCGATAGAAATACGTATAAATTATGATTTTATCCTGATTTATCCTATGTGGTATTTTCTTGAGTGACAAATTCATGAAAAATTCATTTTCAAATCTTTTTGTATTACAGGGCGATTTCCTTTGATAATAATGCTATTTTGAGACATTCACAATTTTATTGTGCGAATATAACAAGTATAATATGACTTCTGAGAAACACTAAGCATAAAAAAATAACTTCTCCATTGAATCGTCTTCTAAACG
This sequence comes from Galeruca laticollis, assembly GCA_963921935.1. NCBI lineage: Eukaryota > Metazoa > Arthropoda > Insecta > Coleoptera > Chrysomelidae > Galeruca > Galeruca laticollis. The sequence continues at coordinate 85,480,738 of OY998178.1, read as the reverse complement.
ATGCTGCAAATGTTAATTCGAGTCGTAGTTTTTTTCGAGGTTATGGTATGGTATTATTACTGATCTATACAAGCCCGCTGAAAACTGGAGTGAAAATATAGCAATGAGGAAATGTACAGATCTTAGCTTTTTTCACAAAGTGTTCGTCTTGTATATGAAAATCACGTAATAAGATTCCGTTGAAAATTTTGTACCAGATGAATGAAAGTTTTTCGAGTTCTCCTATGAAAAGTATCGCTACCTTTTCGGACTCCCTTATGAGATATAGGATGATGAAAAAAATCAAGGTTTTTATTTAGTAAAGTATACGTAATTTTTCGACTTGACATCATTCGACGCTGTATACAATGAAACACATCCTTCACGATAATTTTGTCATTTTCGGCGGGTTTATTACAACAAGATGTCCGAAAAACCAAAATTCGTTATTTTTCTATATTCGTGAATCACCTTGTATGAATTGTATCAAATGTGATGAAAGATGAAATTAATTTATAATATTATGTGATAATTCAACCCTTTTTCGCGTATTCCCTTTATAAAACAACAAAATTATGAAAGTCTCAAAATAACATTATTATCAAGTGAAATCGCCCTGTAATACGAAAAGATTTGGAAATGAATTTTAACATTTGTATTATGGCTAATATTCCAACATTATTAGTTGTTACCTTCCTTCGCCCTCTGTGCATCTTCAAGGGATAGATTTAAAATATATGACAGATTAGTATCAGCATCTAATAATGTTATTGTATCCATAATTTGTAACACAAGAAAAATAGATTATGTGTGTTTATATGTTTATGGTTAAAAATACAAATAACCCAAGTAAATTTAATATTTCTTCATCTCCTCCACTTTATTTCCAACTCAAGCCCAACTGATACCCCCTTACAACACATTCAGCATCGGTAAAGGGGGAGGAAAAATCTCAGCTCACTAGAAGTGAGTAAAACAAAAAGAACGCTCACATTACTGATGTGAGCTGAGATTAACTGAGACATCAGTAAAAAAGAACGCACCTGATAATACCACTACAAATAAATCAGAACTAAAACATAACTTGGAAGATACGGATTGATGAAAAGTTTATATTTTTCAAATTCAACACCCTGTATCTCGAAAAGTAGTCATAGGATTGTGTTGCGCCCATTGAAACATTTCAGCAGAATAATCAATTCTACCATATATCAAAAATTCAAGAAATTTGACGAAGAGCCATTTTCCTATATCAGGTGTGCGGGGGCCTTTCAAGCTGAAACGAAAAATTAAAACTTAATATTACTCAGCACCTTTTAGGGGTTATATCTCGGAAGGAGTTGGGCTGAGGAAATTTTGTTATGTGAAATATCCATCATAATTTCATACCTATACTTGAATTTAGAAACACCATGTATATATAAAATTTAAAAAACATCGTATGTAAACAATCTTGGTAACTGCCAATGACACATGCTATTGTTGACACACCTATTTCATAGTATTTATCATTCATTCTCGGATATAATATGTACACGACGAAACATTAAAATGCGACAATAAGCATTGCACATTTTTTAATTTAAACAATTCAAGAATGCCTTAAAATTGATAGAAAGTTATGTTACCTCGATCTTTGCCTGTCCTTCTTCGAGTTAGTTCTTGCTTCCTTAGATTAACTATTGGTATAAATCTGTTCTTTTCACGATCAAAATAATCTTCTGGTTGGTGTAGAGTCATTTTGGCACATTAAAATTACAACTAACACACTAACTACTCTTATCACAAGAAAAATGGACGGAATAATTTTGTATTTTATCACCTAAATTACATTAAAATGAACACATATTTTCTGATGGTTAGTTCATTCATCCAGGTAGGCGAGGCACACACATCGACATACGAAGACGCTACGTTGCCGTGTATTAACAACGGTAACTAACTTCCACTACCACCGCGAAATAGAAATTACTTTCTGTCGACGGTCAATCGACTGTTTGTATTGTCTTGACAAATAGCTACAGGGAGCGCACAATATTTTGAAGTCGTAGAGGTTTATATACAGAAAATATTTAAATGGCACAGATCGATAAATGTGTTTCCAGTTTTATACATTTGAGTTTTAATTCTAGTTTGAGCAATAAAGTGCACTATTTTTATCTGGATAGCTTAGAATTGGGGTAACATAAATATATTTTCACAAGATGTCAAGTGCATGGGAAAGTTGTGAAATAGATTTAATTTAATAATTTAAGTTACACTAAATAACAGACCAGCTGTCATTATGAAAAAATAAAAATAAAGAAAATATGTAGGCCATTACCGAAGTTATTACTAGAACAAAAAACTGAAAGAAAAGCTGAAAATATGTACGAGTATAGAAGGAGATCCAGTAATGATTTATCCTTGAAATTGGATCATTATATTTGTAATATGGACGACGGAAACGCTAAAGAAAGCGCAATAATTACCAATAAAAACGTGATGTAAGAGAATTTATTAAACAATTAGAAAGTTTACATGAATTATGGAATAGCAGCGATCTATCGTACATGAAAAAAAAACAAGCGCACTCTTTCACTATGAAAGTTACTCAATTGTTTAAAAAAACGCGAATGCTTCATCGGCAACATATACGTATGGAAACAGTTTGTCTGAATTTGGTAAAGTGGTGAGAGGAGGAATATGTAACTGATTTTTTTTAAATAGTTGCCAAAATCTAGTTTAAAATAAATACTCCTTCATATGAAGTTCCTCCATTAGCTCAGCTCCGACATCTACCATTATAATAGTATATTTTTCAACGAGCGTATAGAGGAAAGTCGCCTATTATGGGGTATATTCCTAATATGGGGTATGCATGTATTTTCGCAACCAGAAACTCGACATATATGCTTCACTAGCCAAAGCGCATCGTACAGGCTTGTATCGATTTCTACTTAATATTTAAGCCATGCACTAATCAGCTGTTCTATCATTTTGGTTTATACGCTTCGAGTGTCGTCAAAGTTTTAATTGGTGCTTGATAAATGGATTTTTTTTCAAATACAAGGTAAGTCTTGGCTATCTGAAATAAGCAGACTTAAAGTAGGAGTGTTAATGTTTATTTTGTGCATATAGGTTATTGTATTGTTTTCATTTAAACAAAAAAATCATTGTTTACATTTTTGTAAACAATTACTATTATAGGGTATCCAAAGTATTCTCATTATGGGGTACCCCATATTAGGATCTGAAATTAGGAATTAGATATTAATATGCGTATTTTAAGATGTCAAACCAACGTAAAAGGAAAAACTGGGATGCCGAAAATATGATATCAACTATAAAGGCATGTAGAAGTAAAACAATGGGTTACAAAAAAAGTGCTAAAACACACGGGGTACCACAAACGACGTTGGAAAGCTTTGTTAAGGTGAACGGGCGTCCTGAAGTTGTAGTTCAAACCAAACTGAATGAGAATCCAGTGTTTTCTGCAGAAATGGAAGATCATCTTTCCACACACTGCTTGCAAATGGAACAAAAATATTTTGGAATAACCAAAAAAGATATTTGCAGAATGGCATTTTATTTGTGCAGAGATAATAAAATCCTTTTAACAATATAAAAGAGTGCGCAGGCTCTAAATGGTTTAAAGGTTTTTTTCGGCGTCATCCAGAGCTCTCCTTCAGGACCCCACAAGGAATTTCATACGCAAGAATAAAATCATTTACTCCTGATAACGTTTCCAATTTTTTTAATTTATATGAACTTCAAATGAATAAAATTGAGCATAATCAATCTAGGATATATAACTGCCATGAGTCTGGGATATCAATTGCCCAACATAAGCACATTAAAGTGATAGCTCGGAAGGGGAAAAAACAAATAGGAGCCATTACATCCGCAGAACGGGGATCTACTATAACTGTGGTTTTTTGTTTTAATTCCATAGGACAATATGTGCTACCATTGATAATATTCCCCAGAAAAAATATGAAAATTGAATTAATGAATGGTGCTCCGGCAGATTCAATATACGCATGTCATCAGTCGGGCTGGATTCAACAGAAAGTATTTGTTCAGTGTCTGCACCATTTTATAAAATTCACCAAGTCAACCGAAGAAGATCACGTTGTCCTTATTTTGGACGGCCATTTCTCACATACGAAGAATTTGGAGGTAGTTAATGTTGCAAGAGCTCATCATGTAATAATTTGCCTGCCACCCCATTCTACCCATAAGATGCAGCCGTTAGATGTTGCATTTATGTCACCGTTTAATACATACTATGCACAGGAAATCTCTCAATGGCTTAAGCAACATCCTGGTCGTGTGGTGACAGTTTACCAAGTTGCGGAGCTTTTTGGCATGGCATACAATAGAGCAGCCACGATGGAAATGGCAACTAACGGCTTTAGAAAGACAGGAATGTTCCCAGTAAACCGAAATATTTTTCGAGATTACGATTTTGCTGAAAACAGTTTAGATAAAAATACAAAAGAAAATATTGGGGATCTGGTGAATGTTGGTGATGTGGTGAAAGCTGGTGATATGGCAAATGATGACGATATGGAAGGAATGCCAAAAGATATTTCCATACCGAGCATCTCGACAACAAATAGTTTAGATGCTGATCTCTCTGCTAGGTCAAAATTAGTTGCAGATCATGCCATTCCAAGCACTTCAAAGTGTAATTCTGAGAAGATGCTACACGTCACTCCTCCGAAAACTCCTCCTAAAAAACTGATTTTACCCACGAACATATTGCCTATTCCAAATTTGAGCATCAAAATTGATGAACAGGAAAAATTAGTACACCCTATAAAGAAGAACTGGAAGAGAGTGAAAAAAAGAAAAGAAATGTTCCCAAAAGAAAAGTTTTTAGCGAATCAAAACCGATATTAAATAAAGAGAAAACTACCAACAAAATGAAAAATAAAAAACGCAAGAAACAGACTAAGAAAGACTCATCATTTGAGTCAGATATCGAGATGCATTTTCAAGAATCGGACGGTTCTAGTTGCGATGAAATTGAAGCAGAATGCATGTTTTGTCACATCATCTTTAAAGATGATAGAAGTGGAGATGAGTGGGTTCAGTATGAAGGATGTTTGGAATGGACCCATGTCCACTGTGCCGGAAATGACACGCCTAACTACATTTGTGACTTTTGTAGGAGTTTTTAATTTATGTATGTTCCTATTTTTGATAGTTTGTTTAAATGATGGCTGTTATTCACGAGGATGAAAATTACGACACGAGCCGCAGGCGGGTGTTGTAATCATCCGAGTGAATAATAGCCATTATACGCAAGTAGAAGACTATACTTTCTCCACGACTATACCAAGAAAAGATTGCTCTTTGAATAAATAATTGAACAGAATGTTTTTATTTTTACTCAGCCTTTCCTAATTGTTAATTAAACATTTTCATTATAACAGAAACAGCTAAACAAAACGGATATTATATATAGATATATAATAAATAGGTGCATATACTTTAAATTTACCGTCTGACAAAATTAATCATGACATTAGTGCTGTTAGTAATATTTACCACTGATGGTGTTGACTCTTGATCAAAATTGACTGCATTCAAAGTATGAGTATTTGATGATGTTTGTTGAATATTATTAAGAGTTCTTGTATTCATTTTGTTTGTCATAGAATCATCCACGTAGCCTTCTGCTACCGACGTGCTCTTCCAGCCACCGTGTCGCTTAACAGCAGAAATATATCCGCATGCATTTATAATAAGAGATATCAGCAATTAATATTTGACGTTTTTAATTGTGACATGTGTAACTAGCGGTCGCTATGTGACGTGTAACTTTCCGTTTACAAGGCAATCTAATTCTGACGATCTGCCCGTAGAATGCCCGTGGATTCCGAAATTACGAAGGATGTATTTGGCCGGCAGGCCGTGAATTCCAGACTGGAATCCACGGGGTGTAGAATTTATATCATTCTTTAATTTAATATCGAACAGGAATATATATTTTATTACATAGGTCATGGAGAAAATCTCTACTCGTATTAACCAACGGCATCAAAACAACCTTTGTAGTTTGTAGTTATAGTATGTAGAAGATGAATTATCAAGCTTTCGTATGACAATATGCTTGCTATCAAGTGCTCCGATGCAAGTTGGAAAATTACATTATTCCTCAAACTGCTGAGCAATACTTATCCATTTTTGATTATTTAATGGAATCTAAGAACAAAATTGTTTTATTTTGTAGACCGAACACCTATCTGCAAGAAAACCACACCAAAAGAAGAAAAGAAAGCTAGATGATTCAACGGCGGAGCAGAATGAACTGCTATCTTTAGCTTGTAAATATTTATCATAAGATACTAGCAATAGCAGTTAATTAGGTGCGGAAGTTTGGGCGACAAAAGTACGAAAGCGAAAGTTTTTTGCAGAAGAAGTCATTAACGATGTGCTATTTGAAGCTGCTTCAGTGGTATTCTCTTTGAATGAATGAAGATGTAAGATCAACACCACTGCCTAATAATGACATACCCTCTCCATCACCAACGTCAAACTCAACAATTCATAATGAACATGAAAGATCGACATCTACACCATTTTCCCTTTATATTTCCGGTCCACAAACCACATCAAACACTACATTGTCTATAGCTGAACCACAATTAGATGAAGAAGAAGATACTAATCAGACAGTTCTTTCATCGCACTTTCACACACCTCAACTGAATAACTAAAATAATGTTTTCCAGTATTCTTAATAACTGTATGTAGTTATCGTAAACCGCGTTTGTAAGGTGTAGCAATAATAAAGTCATTCATCTTATTGGAATGATAATTTTATTTACCTGTATATAATTATTTAAAAATTGTATTAAGCTTTGGCATGTTTCTAATACGATATCACTGATTCTGGATGGGGACATCAGCACAGAAAACTTTAAGTTCTGGAAGCTTCTTCCAGTTGCCAAAAATGGCAAAGTAACTGCTAATCGTTCCTTTGGAGAAATTGAGCGTCTCATGATTATATCAGATTTTCTAATAAATGAGAATTTCGACGAGCTGATTGGATAATTTTTCGGACATACGAAATTAATTTAAGTAATAATCGGCATTTTTAACTTTAATTTCATCTAAAAGATTAACCAGCCAGTCTTTCGTCCAAACCCGTTTTCTTTTTGACTTCTTCTTTTGTACAGCAAATGTTAACACAATTGCCAAACATGATGTTTCCATAATTGTGTCGCTACGTGTGTCGACAGACAAATACTGACGAAAATAATATTGATCCTCTATGGAACACAAAAATATTGATAACATTCCTCAGTATTCAGATCAGTAATTACTGACAGTATTATTGATCTACTCCCCGCTATAGTAGTGGTGATGAAACTACTTTTAACACTGGAATAACAACATGCCACAAATTGCTTAAGCCAGTCCTGTTGTGCCTCCTACCACCTGTTGGATGTTGCCGCTTCTCAAATGATTCCACTTGATAAATATATTCATATTATCGCCAGTTTTAATAATGTATAAACTAAATAATGTATTATTCACTGATAATATTGATACAAGCTCATTTTTACACATAATTCAGCATTATAAGATATTTACGTCAGAGGTTATCGAATTACTCAGTCATCTTTCACCTTTGACTTAACTCGACTTACAGCTGGATTTATTTAAGCGTTTATTACGAGGTTTAGTTAATAATTTTCGAAAATTTCATAAAAGTCTGTGATGGTGAAAAATTTTATTTTCCTATCTATTGTATGAATATATTGTACCATAGGTTTTTTGACTATTAACAGTTAAAAACTATGCACGAAAGTGTGTCCCACTCACAAACCACCTGTTCTATAGACGGTTCACGCAGATGTCTCAAGGTCAAATCAATTTTTTAATATTGGTTTATATATATATATATATATATATATATATATATATATATATACATATACAGGGTGGGGCACTCTTCTGACACCGGAGGATTACATCCTTGTGGTAAGAGATAAAACTTCAAAGTTTTGTGAGAGCTAATACAGTTACTGAGAGCACATTTTGAAAATACTTTCTATTCTACAGGGTATTCCAAAACCACGTAGCAGCACAAACTTACATTTTATTAAATGAAACGTACTATATTTTGTTCAAGAATCGAAAAGATATCACCGAGAGCGTTACAAAAATATAGCATTCTAATATTTATATGGGTGTTTTAAAAATATATGGCCAATTATTGGCAAAAAAGACCTCCTCTTTAACACTCTGCAAAACAGTAAATCAAAACAAATTAACAGGTCTTTGTATCCAATTATCATTCACATATCATTGGCTGTGCTCAGTATTAATTACTTTTTTATCTGTGGCTTCTTTAATACAGGGTGAAACAAAACGCAAATCAAGCAATATAATAAAATTTTCAAATGAATCACCCTATAGGTCTTTTTACAATTTGTTAGTACAATTAATAATCTTTCAAACGATGTAGTAAATTTAGAGTATAAGTTAATGGAAAGCTGTAAATATTTTATGATAATGGTCAAAAACAAGTATTTTACGTACACATATTAAATGGTATTAAATTTTTACATGCAATGGAAGCATCTAAAATATCTTTTACTTCTACTCTTACCATTAGAGGAAGGAAAGACTTAATCGGAATTATGTTGGAAGCAATATTTTTGTTTACTGTAAGTAGGCTAATGTCATTATAGTACTAATAAATATAAAAGCAGTTTGCAGTCTTTACGAAATAATTAAGTCATCACAAACAGTATATCTTTGTTATGTAAAATGCAAGCTCGTATTTTATTTTCTAACTTTTTCTATGTTTAAAAAACTAACACATATGGAAACCAACATTATAAAAACACTTACATTTACATAAATAAACATTGACGTTGTATAAAAAGTATAGTTTATGCCAAGTGTTCAAAATGGCGACCATTTACTTCCATACACTTCTCAATTCTTTTCAAAAACGAGGATCTTACTCTTTCTAACATAGCTGGAGTTATTGTGGAAAATGCGTTACGAATCCTTTCTTTCATGTCTTCTCTGGTAGTAGGTTCTGTTCGATACACAAGTTGCTTGATGTATCCCCATAAAAAGAAATCCTTCGGTGTGAAATCTGGAGATCGAGGAGGCCACGATATTGGTCCACCACGTCCTATCCACCTGTCGGTAAAATGTCTGTTTAACCACCGACGTACACAACGAACGTAATGTACAGATGCTTCATCTTGTTGCAACCACAAGTTAACTCTTGTGTTTAGATCAACTTCCTCCAATAATTCTCTCAAATGGCTTTTTAAAAAATTGTAATACCTTCTTCCAATGAGGCTACCTTCAAAAAAGTATGGTCCTACAACTGTATCTCCTACGATTCCTCCCCTTGCATTTATGAACCATTTAGTTTGGGTCGTTGTACGAAACAAATGTGGATTACTATCCCAATAAAAATGAAAATTACGGCGGTTGACGAAACCATTTCTGTGAAGCGGAGCCTCGTCACTAAATAATTTTTTTTTTAAATCTGGATATCCATTAATTAATCCACTGAACCACTTGCAAATATTTATTCTTATTGGAAAATCTCTCTCTAAAAGCTCTTGGTGCATCTATATCTTGTACGGGTGAAATTTATTCTTTTTTATTATTCTTCCTATTGTTCGTCTAGTCCAATTCAGTACTAAGTTTTCAAGTACTTGTATTAGGATTCTCAACCAAATTTGTGATTACGAAAAATTCGTTGTCCTCATTGAAAACACGTTTTGGAAGAGCATGAGGTTGATAGGAACCATTACCTGATGTGTCGAATCTATCCTTAAGTCTTAAGAAAGCTCTTCGTTTGGATCGTCTTCGATTGGGATATCTTTCACGATATACTCTTGAAGCGAGTAAACAATTTTTTGAACATTCTCCTAACACGTGAATCATATTGATCATGTCTTCCTGCGGAAAATTCATTATAGTTGTAATATCATATCTTCTTCTTTTCTCTATTAACATATATTAAGTTAATCACAAGTTAGGTCACTTTTTGGTCTAGCCAAAAATAACTACTAAACATCAGGTAGGCATCAAATGAAATGTAACTTCTGTCATTCTGACGATGATATTGATTTATCGAAACAATTGTCAATTTTTTAGAATTTTAAATAACTTCTATTATATTGTGGAATTAACTAGAAACCGTGAGTTTCAATTAAAACACTAATATGAGCAGATTCCACGAAGTAAGGGTCGAGACAGTTAATTTCATTCATTATAGTTATTTATTATTTAAACCTAACAACACAAACGAAGAATACAGCACTATTTCTTTGACATTTATTAGTAGATACTATTTTGACAGTAGTCCACTTGATATAATCAACAATATGGCTTAATTATGGTTCGCCCTCTCTCAAACAAGCCAATAATAACAATTCTTGAAAGTGAAACATGCATAAATATTAATTTTTTGGTAATTCCAGGTACCTACATTTTCTATCATTGATTAGATATTGTAGATGCATCCAAAATTACGATTAAAATTTATGCCTTAGAAATGTTAAAATTTACAAGACGTTGCATGTAAAAATTTCATACCATTTAATTTGTGTACGTAAAATACTTGTTTTTGACCATTATCATAAAATATTTATGGTTTTCCATTAACTAATACCCTAAATGTACTACATCGTTTGAAAGATTATTAACTGCACTAACAAATTGTGAAAAGACTTATAGGGTGATTCATTTACAAAATTTGAGATATTGCTTTATTTGCCTTTTGTGTCACCCTGTATTAAAGAAGCCACAGATAAAAAAGTAGTTAATACTGAGCACGGCCAATGATATGTGAATGATAATTGAATACAAAGACCTGTTAATTTATTTTGATTTACTGTTTTGCAGAGTGTTAAAGAGGAGGTCTTTTTTGCCAATAATTGGCCATATCTTTTTAAAACACCCATATAAATATTAGAATGTTATATTGTTGTAACGCTCTCGGTGAGATCTTCTCGATTCTTGAACAAAATATAGTACCTTGCATTTAATAAAATGTAAGTTTGTGCTGCTACGTGGTTTTGGAATACCCTGTAGAATCGAAAGTATTTTCAAAATGTGCCCTCAGTAACTGTATTAGCTGATACAAAACTTTAAAGTTTTTTCTCTTACCACAACGATGTAATCCTCCGATGTCAGAAGATTGCCCCACCCTGTATATATATATATATATATATATATATATATATATATATATATAAACATATTATATTTCAAGTTTTGTTTTTGCCCACCTAATACGTAGTAACATATTTCGTTGAATTTTAATTAAAAAATTTTCATATCACTGATTTGCTTAAATTTCTTTTTACTGTAATAATGTTACAACCAAAAAATTCATAAATTTATATTTTTTACATCTAGTTCTCACAATATTAGGTTTATTTTTGTAATATACCTTAAAAATACAGTTGTGTTTGTACCTTGACAGTGAACGTATCCATAGTTCAAGCGATCAGGTATTAACAGTGCCTAACAAAAACTTCGACTCTCTTCTAAAGATAAGTAACTAGTTTTATTTTTGTTTAAGTATAGAATCGAATAAGACTAATTAATTGAATTCACCAACTTATGGAGTTAAATTCGGGCGGCGAATCGCCCCTATTAATTGATAAAGTGACTTCGGTAAACGATCCTCAAAATACTAATTTCGAGAATAAATATCAGCCTTCAGATGTCGGTCCTTATTTGGTTTACATAGAAGATAAAGAAAAGAATGTAGGTCGTTTATTTCCCATTAAAATCGGTCACTTTTTAAGAATCATTGGTAAAGTAATTTTTAAAAATTTCAATGTTGCTAACTTATTGGTAAATCATGAAGTTTTATTACAAAATAATTACATTGCTAATATTCCACTATTCTTTACGCATAAAAAAGGTATAATACGTATGGTAGATACTTATTTTAATGCTGAGTACCTAAAAGAAGCAATTGAATCTGGAATTAAAGTAGTTGATGTTAAGCGATTAAAGCGTAAAATTGTGGACAGTGAAACCAAAGGAACAAAAGAAGTAGATAGAAAAGTGATCGTGGTTACTTTCTTATGAAATAGGATTCCCCAATCCGTTAAAATAAATATGGTAAACTTTCAGGTAGAACCATACATATATCCAGTGTTTCAATGCTATAATTGTTTACGTTTCGGTCATACTAAATATCAATGTAAAGGTAAACAGAAATGCCAAAACTGTTCAGAAGAAAATTGTAACTCGGTTTCCTGTGAATAAAATAGAACTCATTGTGTACATTGCAACAGTAATGAACATAAATCCACATCCAAAAATGCCCTGTTTATAATACACAATTAAGTATTAAAGAAGTAATGGCCTCTATGAATGCATCTTTCAAAGAAGCCGAAACTATTGTGAATAATCCTACGTACGAAAAAATCACAACTAATAATCGATTTTCATTATTAACAAATCCACAAAATTTCCCTGAGCTAACACATACAGCTTCAACTTATTCTTACAGTTCAATCTTGAGTAAACCTAAGCCCTCCGTACATTTACCTAAACTTAATACGAGTACATCTGCGTCAAAAAACGCAGAAAGTCCTCCCCTCCACCTTCTCCTCCAGTAAATCATGAGAGAAAAAATAACAAACATTCTTCCATACTTCCAAATCCTTATAGGGAAGATTTCAAATTCTATAAAGAGCAGCTAGCATTTCAAGTAGAAAACATTATTAAAGATTTAATTTCCAAAAAAAGTAACATCAATGAGATCAATGTTAAACAAGCAATTAATAATATCCTGGATAAATATGAATTTTAAGAAAAATTAATATTAATAGACAAAATGACGAAGACTCAGATACTTTCTAATAAGCATATCAGAAATGATATCACAATTGTATGGTGGAATTGTAGATCTATTCTTGCAAATCAAGCGAGTCTTGTAAAATATATTAAAAACACACATATGGACATTATAGCTACGAGTATATCAGAGCACTGGCTAAAACCAAACAATAAATTTCGCATAAAAGGATATAATCCAGTTAGTAAATGTAGAAATTATGGGTATGGCGGGGTATGCATTTTTGTGATTCAGGGTCTTAACTATAAAGAGAGTTTGCTAAATACTGGAATCAAGGATTTAGAAGTATGCACTGTATCGCTTGACTCATTGAATTTGACTATCGCATCAATATATAGACCTCCAAACGTAATGATAAGTCGAGTCAACTGGATTTATTTCTTCAAATAATTTGATTTATCTTCTACAATTTTTTGCGGGGATTTTAATGCACATCACGATATGTGGCGACCAATTCCTGATGATCGGCACGGAAAAATTCTGGTAGAAGCTATGGATGACTTAGAACTTATAGCTCTCAACAACGGTTGCCCTACTAGAATTAACCCAAGAGGCAATCACTCAGCAGTTGACTTAACTCTCACCTCAAACACTCTCGCTGCAATGTCGTCTTGGACTTTCTTAGATAACACATTGGAATCTGATCATTACCCTTTAATAATTGAGATTCAGATTAATCCTTCAAACCTTGCAATAAATCCTTCCTCGAAATGGAATGATGCCCACGCTGATTGGAATCCGTTTCAAAACGTTTTGCAAACCGAAATGATAAAAAATGATTTTGATAAAAATTCAATTGGCCCTGATAAAGTGAAAAACTTTTTTGAAATGATTTCAAGTGCGGCGTGTCAATCTATGCCGGTCAAAAAGCCTTTTATTGCGATTACCCCTAAGCCTATATAGTGGGACAAGGAATGTACAATGATATTTGAAAAACGAAAAGAAGCTCTAAAAAAATATAGAACTCTAGCAAACTTTTTGAACTACCAAAATGCTGCTGCTAATGCTAAACGTTTATTTAAACTCAAACAACGGAACAGCTGGATGACATTTTTGAATAAACTCAATAAAAATACCCCACTAACTGATATATGGAGATATATTAGATCTATGAACAGCAACTGCAATCAAAATCGTAAAAAGCCTATTCCTAAAGATCTAATTGAACAAATTTTAAACAAACTAGCTCCTCTTTCTGCACCCAATCTCTTAAGTTGCAGCTCATTTGTTTTCCAGCCCACGGATTATACATTGAAATCATAGATGAACTAGAATTTGCTACAAAACATGGTAGTAATACAGCCCCAGGGCTAGATGGTTTTACTTATAAAATTATTCTAAAGCTACCCTTATCGGTAAAGTTTTTCCTTCTTCAGATTTTTAACGATTGGTGGGTGAAACAAGAATATTGCGACGATTTATAAAATATTATAATGTGTCTCCTTTTAAAACCAAATAAAGATGCAGAGTCTCCTTCATCATATCGACCTATTTCTCTATTGTCTTGTATAACAAAAAAAAAATGTTTGAAAGATTAATCAAACTTCCACTTGAATATTTTCTTGAAAGTAGTTCTATTCTTCCTAGGACGCAGTTCGGTTTCCGAAGGGGACTGGGCACAGTGGATGCTGTAGGTGCATTAGTTGCAGATATTCAAATATGTTTTTCCAACAATCAGTACACATTATGTTTATTTATGGATTTGACAGGTGTATATGATGTAGTAGATTTAAATATTTTATTTGGAAAAATGGTAGATGCTGGTATTAGCAAAAAGGTTAGTGCTAATGTAGTTAATTTATTCACAAATAGAAAAATTTTTATCCGCGACCATAATAACGGGTTACATGGTCCACGCACATATTAAGTCCCTTGCTTTTTAACATCTATACTGCAGAGCTGCATGGGTTAGGCGGTGAATCAATTAACCGAATTCAATACGCTGACGATTTCTATGTTACTCGTAATTCATATGAAGACTGTGTTAAAGACTTACGAACATTCACTCAAGTACTTAAACCGTGGCTGGTAAATATGGGCTTTAGTGTTTCTTCGGAGAAGTCTGTGCTGGTATGTTTTAGTCGTCATCGACTGGAAACGTCCAGGGCTCTTTCTCTAGATGTCGACGAATACAAATATCTAGGTATTGTCCTGGACAAAAAATTATTATGGACTAGCCATATCAAGTACACTAAACAAAAATATGTAAAGGTATGAATCTTGTCCGAGTAGTTTCCAAACAAAAATGGGGAGCTGATTCAAATATTTTCTTTATTTTTTATAATTCTTATATCCGTTCAATACTGGATTACGGATATACATTTTATGGTTCCTCATCAAAAACCAATTTGATAGCTGTTGACCGAATTCAATACAAATCATTAAAATATGCCTAGTAGTTATGATGTCATCACCTAATCAAGCTGTCTTAGCAGAAATGCAAGAGCCCCCGTTGAATATTAGAAGGCAATACCTAGCCGAAAAGCTTCTTATTAAATACCGAACATTTAACACGTACATGGTTCAAAACATTTCAGCAATAAACGCTAACAATCTCACTATGCCATACTGGAGAATAAAAACCAGTCCTCCATTAGCAGACGCTTTTTTTAATACCAACAACAAAGAAAATCATATCGTAAAGCAAGATAAGTTCCTTATTTTTCAATGCAATTATGAATTTTTAGTGACCTTACCTCACATCATATACCCCTCCTTTTACGAAGTTACTAGTATTAACCAAGTAATTTTGAAAACTCAACTTAACAATATAGGCGACAATGTTACTACAATATACACTGATGGATCGAAATGTGATGAAGGAACTGGGGCAGCATTTCTTGTTTCAAATACTAATTATGTGGCAATATTTAGAATTCCCAACTATTTTTTTTCTGCCAGAAGCGTTCGCCATATCAAAAGCGTTAGCTTGGTGTACTTTAAATCCTATTCAAAGAGCTGTTATGTGTGATTCCAAGTCAGTATTACAGGCTATAGAAGGTTCTCCATTCAAGTGTTACAGACAAAATATAATTTTAGAAATAAAAAAATAAGCGAATTAAAAACCTCGAACAAAAGTATTGTATTTATTTGGGTGAAAGGGCACTGCGGTTTAGAAGGCAAAATGCCTACTTATACCAAACTTTATGTTTTCTCAGACCTTTTAAATTATTGTAAGAAACATATTAGAGCTAATTGGGAGCGGTCTTACGCCGACTTCGCTAAAACATCTAATAGTCAATATTTCCTTTTGCACCCTACTTTACCAACTAAGATTCCTCATATTTATAATTTTGATTATAGAAAACAATATACCTCCATCATATCACGTTTAATAATGAATCATGGTCGTTGTTTCCCAGCTCATCTTTCCAAAATTGGTATTGTTAATTCTCCAGCTTGCTCCTGTAACAAGGCATTAGTAGGAAATCTGAATCATATTTTCTTTGAATGCATTCAAAACAAAATAGCAACTACTGAACTTTACAATCTTCTGATTATTTCAACGTTCCTCTTCGCACAAATATAACCACTCTTTTGGCAAATACTGAGAAGTCTGTACTTGATTCCATAGTGGATTTCATAAAAAAGTCTAAATTATCTATTTAGATATACGCTACATCGGTAATCTCTATTCTATTACAGTCATTTTAATATTTCAACTTTTTACTAACTTTTAATTTTCTGTGGCTAATAGACTATGTCTGAGGCCATTCTCCCACACACACACACACACACACACACACACACACACAAACACAAACCTTTGAAAACATGCCAGAATCACAGCCTGCCTACAATTGTTGTCGGTTTAATGCAATATTTCTGAGAATTTAGTGCCTGCTATTTTGGAACTGAACTATAGGTAATAGTACGAACTGCCGTAAAATAACATTTAAGTTTCCTGCCGTTAATTAAATTTAAATTTGCCACTATTTTGTCACATGTCAAATTATATTTAAGCTTTACAGCCAAAAATGGCGCCAATTTTGTCAAAATAAATAACATTTTCATGAACCATATAAGTATAGGTTAGGTTATTTGTGGTCCCACTCGTGTATTGGGTCAATATCGACCATTTCCTACCCAAATCCATACGCCACCACATTCAATCTGCCCTGAGTTTCAAGCCGAGCATTTCGCTGCTAGTTCATTTTATTTGTTTTGATTATTTTTACGGTCATATCGTTTCGTGTTCTTTTTCTTATTTGTTGATCTGCGTACTTCTACCATTTCTTTTACTATATATTCGTTTATTTCCAATTCTTTTTCCAGATCTTCTCTGTTCTGTTTCCCAACATTTCAATTTGTAATTCCTCACATTCTCTTTCCTAATTTTCTTCTTTTTTAACAATATTTGTTCTTTTTTCCTTTGACACGGTTTGGAGTAGATGGTAAGCCTATTTTAAAACTTCTTTTCGCACTTTCCACATCTATCCTCACTGTTGTAATCAATTATTGACTTCTCTCTTATTTTCTGCATCCGTTTGTGTTGAAACATGGTAGGTATTTGAAATTTCTAGGTTGTTATCTAAGCAATTATTTTCCATTTCTCTTTTTCCAAATCTTTTCTGTTCTGTTTCCCAACTTTTCAATTCGTAATTCCTTACCTTCTGTTTGCTACTTTTCTTCTTCAACTCAACTCGTAAAATTCCCCAGTTTGTTTTGATGTTGGTTGACATTCGATCATCGTCTAATATTTACAAGTTTTTTTGGTGCTTTTAAATTCATTGCTTCTTTAAGATTAAAAAAAACAGTTATTTTCATAACTAATTATTTAGGCAAATCTGCAGTGTGTGGTTAATAAAATGCCGAAGCAGCTGAACAGAAAATGTCAAGAGATGGTAACGTCTTTGTTGAGCTATTTTGAACGAGAATGCCGAAATGGAGGGCCGGTTTCTCCCGCTTACTGCTGTAAGAGACGTAAGTAAGAATATTCGCTATTTGTATTCATCATTATTAATATTATCGTTACATATTTAAATATAGATAAATTAATGTTTTTAATGTTAGGTTAGGTTAATTAAACTTGATAATATATTATTATTTCATATATTGAAGTAATTATATTGTAGAGAGTTGCAGAAGCTTTACAACTTAGCGTTACCACTGTTAACCGTATTGCCGCCAAGCATAATAGAGATGAACAGCCTAATTCCCACCTAAAAAGAGACAACACATAAAACCTACTGTTGAAATTGATAACTTTGAGCAAAATGCTTTCCGAAACGTTATATACGAAATGTACGGAAACAGTGAGTATATTTAATTTACTGTTTTATTTTATTCACAATAAACTAACGCAATATTTTTTCAGAGGAACACATAACCTTGAAAACTTTAAGAGACAAACTCCAGGAGCGTGAACTCTTTAATGGTTGTTTAACATCACTCTGGAAGATAGTGAAAAATATTGGATTCAAATACCAAAAAGATGATCCTCGTCGTGGTTTAATGGAGTTGCCACATATTGCATTAAAACGTGTACATTTTCTACATGAATATGTCAAGATAAAAAGGGAAGGTTAATATCAATTTGTGTTTTTGTATGAGACCTGGATATTTAAAGACGGTACTGTTGGACGCTCTTGGCAAGATTATAATCATAGAAACGTGAAAAAAACCAAAATTGGTGGTCCAAGGTAATTGAATAATAAAATTTAGCAATTAATATATGATGTACTAACATTTCTGCCATTTTAAAACCTTTTCAAATATTTACTAGTCACACTATTTTATTTAAATCTATAAAATTATTAATAGTTATTTTGAGCTATGCAGTCTATCTAGGAAACCTAGTAGTATTTTGTTATTTCCTTATTGTAGGTATATAGTATTGCATGCTGCTTCCTCTTCTGGATTTATTCCTGGAGCAGGGCTGGTTTTTTCTTCCAAAAAACAAGATGGTGATTACCACGGTGAAATGAACCGAGAATTTATTTGCATTGGTTTGAATACCAGCTTTTAGTGAACTTGGAAGAACCTGCCACACTTGTAATGGATAATGCAAGTTATCACAGTAGAGTGATCAATAAAGTACCAACAACAGCTACCAAAAAGGCTGATATACAGAACCGGTTGATATAAAATGACATTCCGTTTGAAAATACTTTCCTCAAAACCCAATTATTGAATTTAGTACAACGGTAAATTGATATAAACATGTTTCAATATATTATGGAACAGTATATGAAGCTGACATATTATCTGAAAAATATGGTCACAAAGTGCTTCGACTTCCCCCTTACCACTGTATGTTCAACCCAATTGAACATATTTGGGGCATAGTTAAAAAAATTTATAGAGATCATGTGGGAACTGATGGTTCTTCAACAGAACAAGCAATAGGTGTATGGAAAAAGTCTTTAGAAAAAGTGACTCCTGATATTTGGTCAAAGACAGTAGAGCACACTGAAAAAATGATACAAGATGGGTGGGATAGAGATGTAGTATTTGATAGACAGGATGTGCTTCCACTTATTATTAATGTGACGATAAAAATAGTGATGATTTTGTAGTGGAGTAGTGGAAATCTTGTGTTTCATTTTTTGTATATTTTTATCCAATTTTCTTTATTTCCACCGTTTCAAAATCACTAATAACTATTATTGAATTAATTAGGTACAGTTATTTTATAATACACAAATTAAAACAACGACCACAGTATCTCTACATAAATATTACTGATAAAATGGGAGATTTTGTATTATTATATCTTGTAACAAAATTTGATTTTGTGTATCTATATTTTTCTCTTCCATTCTATTTTTATTATAATAAATATAATAGATATTGTATAAAGAAATAATATTTAAATTTGCATGAAGATGATTACAGCTTGTATTGATTCCTTTTAGCGTAAACCCTTGCAGCGCTCTTGAAGATGGTTCTATATAGCATAGAATAAAGTATAAGGACCTACAGTTCGTCATTTAACCCTCTTCTATGTAAAAGAATTAAATGTTAATTCGAATATAGAATGATTGGTTACTGTTTCTTGTATCTTATCCATAGTTTTTAATGAATAAATATTTATATTAAATGAATCAAGCCTATCATACAAGCCTTTCATTTTTAAATAAATATTTTTGTCTTACGCCCTACGAGGCACGGAACAATGAAAAAAAAAACTGTCAATCTAACATCAGATTGACTTTTCTAGTTTTCGTTAAGTAAAGGAAAAAAATACAGCTTGGGAACATCACAATATTTTGTTTTGCGACGTCATTGTCTTTTTATCGTAAATAAACTATATTTTCACGTTGATGTCTTCTGTAATTATAATTTTTCATGTACATCCTGATTTAATAGCAGAATTCTAATCTTTCTTGTATGTTAACATTTTCGTTATTATTTGAAAAAATAATTTCGAACTATAATATACTAATTATTTTAATAGGAATGATTACTAAATTCTTCTGTAACGTTTCGTATGAATAATCTAAACGGTGGACATCTTGAAGGTTAACAGATTGAAGGAGATGACGCATATGTCTCTTTATTACATTATTCCATTAATTCTTGCTCTCGTCCCATTTAATCAAACCACATTGAAATTGAAACGAACACTTCCTTATGTGTTACGTATCTTTGATGCATTTTTCATACAATATAAATTCAAGTGTCTCGTTTTTGTATAGTTTACAAATAGACATTTACATTATATTTGATAATTACAAGGGCAATACGAATTTTGACTTTAATAAGAGAGAATGAAATTTCGAAAGATTTATCGATAGTTAGAAAAGGAAGCATACAAATCATAACAAAATAGAAATACAATTAAGGCATAATGAATTTTTTTAAGGCCGAGAGTAGAAATAAACTTCTCTGATGTCAAAATCGTGACAGAAGTGGCAAATTAATTAGGTAAATAATATTCCAAAAATGTGCACAGCAGTGTTACGAGATTGGGCTACTTTAGGCATTATTTTGCGCAACAAATTTGAAAAACTCCCAATATGTCTTATTATCTTTTTATTTATGATGTCAATTAAATTTGGACCGTAATTGTTATTAACTGCTTTTGTTTTATGATATTTAATTATTTGTTGTTATTATTAGTATTTAATGGGACTGTTAAAAGTATGTGTATCATTTATTGAAAGCTGCTAGTTTATGACTGAATGGGTGGACCGAACTATTATGAATTGTAATATCTATATGTCATTTTGGCAACTAATCTCTGATCTGTTCAGTTAAAGAAATATAAAGAACCCTTGACGTTGCCAATTTTCTTTTCTTTCTAGCTCCTCCACAACCCACTCTACCTGTTCAAATAGAACAAAGCTAGTCAACTTAAAAATACAAGAGCTTATTGTATAAAGACAATATCTTTAATTTTATTATGGTATAGCCTATTTAAATCACACTAACTGTTCCCGAATTGGTTTCGTCAGCACCAAAGTGGTTGAGCCAGGCAACACATTGTATTCTGTATAGAAAATAAAATAATCCTTGATTTTCAGAGAAACAATTCCGTTTTTTTATTCTCTTAGGGAGACTACATATTTGAAAGATTTCATCTTTCATCCAACTTTTTTACAAATTGTTTCATAAGACCGAACTTGACGTGTGAAGGCGGAATTAATACATTTGCAGTTTCAGCAATAGGTTTAAATTTAACGTCTTCTTCACCGGCATAAAATTCAGTTCTTAGTGATCATGATCATTGAACGTAGTGTTGAGCATTCGCTCTACTCTCCCACAAACAGATATAACACAAACATTTTACATATCCACCCTGTACAAAATCCTACCACTATAAAATCACCAATGAACTGCCACTTATACTTTTTATATTCCAAACCTTCTAGTAAAATGTTTACACTTTCATAGTTTTCTTTCAGATGTACAGAATGAGCGACTGGAAGTGATGGACATTTGTCATTTCTTTTCGTTATGGAATAAAACTGCGTTTAAGCTTTTCGTCGAGCTGCCATTAAATACACGGCACTCACTTGGAACACAGAGCATCCCAATTGTTTCAAACAATCTTCTTATGTCATTACAATAACCAAGTACATCTTATTTGGTGAAGAATGCAGCAAAAGTCTCATGTCGACTTCCTTGATCTGTTATTTTGACATTAATAAGCAAATTTTATTGCTTAAATGGTAACCCAAAAGCTCTGCCTTACTCTTCGGCAAATTCAAGTCTCATATTAAGTCATTAAAGACTTCTGATATAATAATATGAGGGGAGGGATTCAAATTATCTATTCCTCGCTACTAGCTATCTTTGCTCTAACTGCAGCACTGGCATTATCATTATACGCACTTTGAATGTTCTATTTTTAAACAAATAACCATGTAAAACTATACTTAAACTGATAATGAGAGAAGTTTACAGAACTAATCATCATTGAAAAAGCCGAAAAATATAAATTTATATGAAGTTCTATAAATAGATATACTTAGTCAAATACATTTGTACTCACCCCAACTCATTCCTGTTCTCCCAAAAAACGCCTTCTTTTTTTTATCATAAATTGTTTTTAAAAATATTTGGGTTTTTGTTAACTTTTGCTCTTCCAAATACTCCAAATATTTAGCCTGAATTTGAAGCACTTCTTCCTGTCTACTGAAAGTCCGAGAGCTAATTTGAGAAACTTTCTTTTCCCTCATTTTTGTGATTTTTTTTCCAACTTTTGTGTTTGTTTCACTAATAAGTTTTTTCCTCAAGATACGCGATGGCTACTATAAAGATCATGTCAAAGTGTTAAAAAGTCTCTGCAATGTACAGTAGGACGATCCGGATATTAACTATTTTGTTCGTGAATACCTACATCCTTATCAGCAGTACTGTAACAATTTGTTAAACAAGTCTTTCAGTGGACATACAGAAAATATTGTTATCACATTAAAAAATAATTATTGTTATTTTTATCACTTTTAATTATGATCTTACAAATCAGCTGTCATAAAATATTTTGAAGAGACTACTTCTCACTATTACAAATTTGTTTGTTACTGATTGACTTAAATCAAACTATTTTTTTAAATAGTTAAAACATATACAGGGTGTTTCAATCAAAACTCCGAGGCCGGATATTTTGGAAAGTAATAGAGATAAGGTATATGCAGCCAATATGGCCATGCCAAGACGTTTTATTTTTTTACATCACTATGTTTGAACTTTTCAAAATTTGGGATTAGCTATAGTATGAAGTACATTATTAGGCAGATATTGTGAGTAATTAAAAGTCAACCATATTGACCATTACAAAAATATGAGTAATATAAAAAATAGGTGCAACTGGCCAAATTGCCAACCAGGTGTATGGCAATAAGGTTATACAAAATATTGTTAATGTAATGAATGTTATTCGGGAATAATTGAATTAAAAGGTCAAAATAATAATGCAAGTCCAAAAAATAAATTTATTATGCCAAAACAGATTTTTCATTCATAAGAATCAAATTTTCACTCACAATCTGGCCATGTGAAAATCTCTATGACATAGTTTTTGGTCAGTCCAATGCACTCCTCGTGGACATAATCTTTGCATTTAATACATAAGTGCATATCGATTTGTCTAGTTTACAATACCAATACTCCTTTAAAATTTTACCTTGTGGTTTTGGTGCTCTCGATATTATGAATTTTTTTTTTGATATTTGTACCTGAGTTTTGTTTTCTTTATTGCACAGGTTTCTTGTAACAACTTGGGTTCTACTGTTCAGAGCAGGTTTTCTGGGTTTCTTAGCTTTGGTTGGTGCTTGATCCGGAGTTGGCAGCATCTCAGTAAAAGAGTTGTTCTTATTCAAGGCAAGATCTACAATTTCTTCTTCAGAATAAGATTTATCAGATTCATTGTGTACACTGAAAAGACTCTCTGTATCACTGCTTCTGTCATCATGGGTAGAAGTTCTGTCTCTAGTACAGGTTTTCTTTTGTAATCTTACACCAGATGTGAATGGACCAGCTTCGAAAGAAATTGAGTAATCGATATCATTTTCCTTATACTCTGATAAATTAGATGTAGGTCGAATTGTTTTTTAAGATATTTGCTGTTGCTGTTCAGTTTCTTGGTCCTTATTTTCACTTGTGATGGTGCTGGGAGCAAATGCAATGTCTGGAATTGCATTCCTATTTAAAGGATATATGCCTGTTGCCGTGAAGCCAGCTTTAATATTTGACATGGTCATTGTTCTATCCCGAACAGTTGAAAATATGCTTCCAAAACGCATCTTACTAATAGAACGTTCTTCTAGATGCTAGAAAAAATATTTTACAACCTCATCGTCCCGGTAGTACTCAAACGCTCTAAAGGCAGCTTTATCCATTGGTTGTAGTCCGTGCGTTGTATTACTGGGCAAACAATACAACGTAATATCGAATCTGTCAGCGGTTTCCAAAATACTGAAAACCAAATGACACTTGGCTCCATCAAAAATAAGCAGAACCTGACCTTGAACCTTAAACTTTCCAAAATGCTCTATCTAACGGGAAAATGCTGCTTGTGCCATGCTACCTTTTCAGTCATAAGTACTGAAGGCATTGAATCATCCTATTCTTGTTTTTGGCGCTTTCCTTTAAATAAAATTACGGGAGGTATTGCTACTCCGATAGCGTTACCACAGGCCACAACAGAAACATTTTGTGCGTATTCGTTCGTAACGTACCCGTCGTGCCCCTTTTGTAGCTAATACCTTTTGTTGATGGTGCAAACAGAGCCTACAATCCTTTTTCGTCGATATTATAGATTCTTTCAGGATGTTCCATTATATTTAAAGATCTCATCATTTCTTCTAGCTTGGTGAAATGGTCATCAACAATCAATTTGTTTAGTTTTTGGGCTCTTGACGGGTTTAAATTTTGTGCTTTTCTAACTCGGATTTGAGGGTTTCTTTCCATAAATCCCTTTAGCTAATATCCTCCAGCCTTTTCTTTTCCCTCTTTAAAAGGATTTGGAATATTATTCAACTTGGTATATCGGTAAACACATCGACGAAGTACACTTGCAGTGAGCAGGTAACCTACTTGGGATAAGAGAATGATTCTTCGACTTAATTCAGTTTCTTGTTCTTGAGTTGAGATTGGCTTGCGACCCATAGCTGCTTTTCCAATCTCACCTTTTTCTACATAGCGCCTAAGGGTTCTTCTTGGTACACTGAAAGTGATATTCGCCTTATTCACTGACATGCCCCCTTTCACAGTTTGAAGTGCGTGGGTTAAGTATTCTTGCTTCCATTGGCCTCTTAAGCCTCTGGATTGAATACGACCCATCTCTATTCCTGTAACAAGGGAGAAAAAATTGTATATAATTATGATATCATTAACATACGTATTTCTACAAAAATTTACATGTATAGCAATATAGCCATATCCATATTGCTATAATGGCCATATTGCTCACTTGTACCAAATCAACTGTTTTTTTCAAATATCAGGCACTATCATAAACTTATCAAAAAAATAACTGCACTATGTTATCATCGTACATTTGCACAATCTAAACATAATATCAACTTAAACAATACTTACGTGATTGTTTGGTGGTTTGCTCAAGACTGATGACAAGGGATGGCAACGATACATCGATATATTCAAAATATCGATATATAAATATCGAAGTAATAGTTTCGATATATCGCAAAATATATCGATATTTTGGTGTAAAAACCTATATCAAAAACCAATTAATTGCAAATTGCCCACACCCCAATTTGGCGAAATTTCAATCTAGTTAGATTTATCACCAACATTCGTTAAATTTCTTAGCACCATCTAGCGTCGAGAAGCGTAAATAACTTAGTAGGTACCTGTATTTGATACGATAGGTACCCGAATTATCGGCTATAATCGGGATTCCTTTGAATTACTTGAACGGAATTAAGTTCTTCCCCGGAAATTTTTGTCGGGGAATACCCGTCCAAACACCTCAACAAATATTTTTTCTGCAATCTGAAAAGAGCTTTGAAAGTGTTTGCTATGAATAAATGATAGTGTTATTGTTCAAAAGTTTAGTGAAGTTGAAATTAAAATAAACTTGATTTATTACATAAATTTAAAGTGACTGTTGGTCCTGAAAATATGGCTCCCCCGAGAAGTAACATTTGGAAACATTTTCAAAAAGTTACTCCAAATACTACTAAATGCAATTTGTGTGCCAAGGTGCTGAAGACTTCGGGCAATACAACAAATTTGAAAACACATTTAAAACAAAAACACTCCTCCATCTTACAACATTTAACTGAGGAGAAAAAGGAGATTGATGAACCAAAAAAGAAAATAAGCCCATCTCAACCCGAAAGTCGAATGGATGTAGAAACGCCTGGGACTAGTAGTTCTCTACATCAAGATGAGGTATGACTAATAGAACCGCAATTGTTAATAAATTTATTTGTTAATATTTCTAGAAAAAGCTGATCTCTTCACAAGAAATTGATGATGATGATCATTCATCAACTTCAACAATGACGGTTTCTGAATATGATGTTGAACCAAGCACAAGTACAGAAAAATCAAGCTCATTATACAAGCAAGCTACAATTGTGTCTACCTTCAAAACAATTTCATCTTTCAAAGATAAAGCTAAAGTTTATAGTACTTGCATGAATGCATCATTTGTTTTTATTTTTAGATGGTGGCTCTAAAAATGTGAAACTAACAGAAGCATTAATAAAATTTATTGTTCAGGATAATTTGCCATTCAATATTGTAGAAGGTAAGGGTTTTCTGTCTTTGATGAAACAAGTGGCACCTTTATACAAAGTACCAACCAGAAACACCATCAAAAATAATGTTGATAGAAAGTTCGAAGTGATTTCAACAGCATTTAAAAGTATATTGAAAAAATCGAAGTATTTCACAATTACGACGGATATATGGACTGCCGATATGCAGACCAAAAGTTTTATGGGGATCACTGTCCACTTTGTACATGACATGAAGTTAACATCAGCGACAATAGGTATTGTTGAATTATCAGAGTCTCACACGGCAGACTATATTGCTTGTTGTATTCACCTAATCCACAAAATCACAGTCTATTTCCTGTGAGACATTTAATTGTAAACTTGACTAAATTGTAATAAAAAATACATTTTCTTTTTTTTTTTGTAAAAACATGCAATTTTGTAGAACACTTTTAACAGGTTTAACTTGTACTTACTTAATCAAAAAATACACTTTTTTTTAATGGATTACCTTTCAATATTTTCTCAGTACCTACTTTACGTTTCAAAAACTTTAAATTTGAATGATTTGAATATAATAAAAAAATATATCGATATTTTCCATAATATCGATATTTTTGTTCAGATATATCGCTTGTATCGATATATAGGTTTCGATATATCATATGATGATTATATCGATATATTTATATTTTTTGCCATCCCTACTGATGACTTTAGCGGCCGGTGTATTTGGCGAATATGCTGTTTATACGTTTTGCGCCGTCTACTTCAAATTTTAGGTAGTTACCGGGTTATGATGGATTTACCATATTGCCAGCTTGGCCTTATTGGCTGCATATATCTTATTTTAGTTCTGTAAAAGCCAATTTGTGGCTCGAGAGTTTTTTTCGGTGGCAGGATCTATCAAATGGAGCACGCACTGTAGTAAATACATTTTTAAGCAAATTTTGTTCTATGAACTAAAACGGTAAATCTATCCATTTCCCATACAATGTTTCCACAAATGGAGTTCCCCATAGGTGAAAAATCGTTATCTTAGATAGATGTGCGAGGTATCAATAAATTAATAAAACATGAAAATGTTTCAAGAGAGAATTACCATTAATGATTATTTAAAGCAAAATGTTTATGAAAAAAGTTATTTGTAATTCAAAATAACGACCGCATACATTTTTACAAATCAAAATTTCAATTATTACACTTATTCTATTTTGTTGTGGTAAACAAACAAAAATCACTATGATTATTCTACTAACACAAATTGTTGTACTTCATTGGAAGCAATACTACCTTTACAATACTATCTACCTGGACTCTTATGACAACCTGTATTTTTTTTTTTGAAAATTAAAAAAAAAGAGTAAACTAAACTTGGAAAATAGTTTGTATGCAAACGTTTCCCATACACGGTCCACATAATTCATCCGTTATGCGATTTTGGTATCGGACAAAAACTATAATAGTAGAATTCAGTGTCCCTAAAAGTTGAATGTTTGGGTTGGAATATTAGGTGAACAGTTGATTGGGCCATTTTTTATTAACGACAATTTAACTGGACAAAAATATTTGAATATTTTAATATGTTGAATATGTTACAAAATCAAATCAAACATAGCAAAAATTTTTGCAAAAATAATAAAAAAGAGAATGGTACATTTCATGAAAAAACATGATATTCTATCCGATAATCAGTATGGGTTCAGAGAGGGGAGATCAACCGAAGACGCAATACTAAAACTGACAACGTACATTTACAAATTACTCGACATTTCTAAAGCGTCGCTATGTATCTTTGTTGATCTTTCCAAAGCCTTGGTAACTGTTTGTCACAAAAGGCTTCTAGAGAAACTGGAAAAAATTGGTATGCGAGGTAAACCGCACGATCTTTTGAAATCATACCGGTCGAACCGAAAACAAGTAGTAGATACTAATGGTGTGGTGAGCACTCCGAGGACAATCACTTACGGGGTTCCTCAAGGCACGGTCTTAAGTCCCCTACTATTCACTATCTATATAGACAGCCTGTTGAAAATGACAACTGTAGGTAATATTATAAGTTATGCTGATGGCATGGCAGTAATTTACAGTGACAACACATAGCAACAACTGAAAGCAAACACGGAAAAGACTTCAACAACATCTTTAAATGGTTCCAATACAATAAATTAACTATGAACGCGGAAAAGACCAAATACTTACCTTTCACCTCCTATAGCAATAACTTGCCGAATATGGGTCCATTAAATATAAATCAAAATATATCCATTCCAGAAGTCAGCTCAATAAAATACCTTGGTATACAAATTGACAGACATATGAAATGGAACTTACATATATCGTATCTAACAAGAAATCTACGTGGATTCATATCAAGATTCAAACTGTTGAAAGAATTCCTTGAAAATTCTCAGTTGAAAACTATATATTATAGCCTAATCCAATCCCAACTTATATACGGTATTATAGGATGGGGAGGCGTAAATGATACGCATTTAAATTGTCTGAATATCGTGCAGAAGAAAATTCTCAAAATAATCCTTGGCAAAGGAAAGACGTACTCTACCGATAATCTGTATAACGAATGCGGCATTTTTGATATTAGACAACTCTATTGCCAAAATATGT
This sequence comes from Galeruca laticollis, assembly GCA_963921935.1. NCBI lineage: Eukaryota > Metazoa > Arthropoda > Insecta > Coleoptera > Chrysomelidae > Galeruca > Galeruca laticollis. The sequence goes on along the minus strand of OY998178.1, from coordinate 85,451,632 downwards.
TAAAAGGAATTTACAATAATAAAATTGATATAACGCACCCAGATCATCTATATAATACAAGAAGGCGAAACTACAGCGTCGTGGTACCGAAATGTTTTAAAACAGTGGGTCAGAGGCACTGCAGCTTTCTAGGTCCAAAAATTTCGTAGCAACTAAATTTTTAAAATAAAAGTTAAAAATTGGCTTCAATGCTATGATAGACAGATATTCCAAAAAATAATTTAAACCCTCAACAAATTATTCATCAAACTTATAATACTGTAATGTATGTGTATGTGACCCTAAACCCCGATTATGACACTCACATTATGTGAAACCTACCTGGATGCTACCCTTTTACCAATTGTGATATTAAATCTTATGTGATACTCACATGGGATCAAAATCGTATGACTGTAATATATGTGTATATGAGACTCTGAACCCGATTATGATAAACACTTTATGTGTAACTTACCTGAAAGTGATACTTTTACCAATTATGATATTTTATTTTATGTGATGCAATTTCTACCCATATGTTTTATACTTATACTTTATCTTATTTTAAATTTATAATTTATATTTTATTCTTAAGTATTTTTATTATATTTAGAGGCTATATCACACACAAGGAGTAATTTTCTACGATTGCTCCTTCAGTGATGCCATTGTTTATTTCACTCAGCTCACAAGTACTACACTTGACATTGTTTTATCAAAATTATACTTGATTGTACATTTATGATGAATAAACATTATTATTATTATTATTATTATTTTCCTTTTTGTGTCACCGGATTTACACCCGGTGTGTTTCAACGACAGTCGGCCTCAACAGCAAGACTTTCGTTGGGTGTCACTATTCTAGAAACGACCTAACAATGTTTGTCGCATCCAGGATTACAGATTTTTGCATTAATCGGTAGGTTGACTCAGGAATATCAATGTCTTTGAGGGAAGTACTTAGTTTCTTGGGAATTAGCCCCATACAGGATAAAACAACTGGAATGATCTTGACTTCTTTAAGATTCCACAATTCTTTTATTTCGGTCCTTAGCTCGGCGTACTTGCTTAGTTTTTCATTGTATTTGCTTTCTGTGTTAGAATTATTTGGGATCGATATGTCAATAAGCAGAGTTAGCTTGGATTGTTTATTAATGACTGTGATGTCCGGCGTGTTGTGTCGTACTGTTACGTCCGTCATGATAGTTTTATCCCAGTAGATCTTAACATACTGATTTTCGATAACTGGAGGGGGCTTATATTTGTAATATGGCTCGTTATTTTGTGGATCAAGGTCAAGTTTTTTCAGTACTTCTAGGTATACTACTGTGGCAACTTTGTTGTGTCGTTCCAGATATTTAGTTTCAGCTATGCTTTGGCAACTAAAAAGAATGTGTTCAATCGTCTCTTGACTTCTGTTGCACTTTCTGCACCTATCTGTTGGTATTTCTTCCTTCAAGATATACTTTTGGTAATTCCTCGTTTTTATAACCTGATCTTGTATACCAACCATAAAACCTTCAGTTTCTGGGAACAGCGTTCCAGTTTTAAGCCATTCAACCGATTTAGCTTGATCTATCGTGTCTTTCTGTAAATCATTAATGAATCTTCCGTGCAATTCTTTTGAACGCCAATTTTTAATTTTATCTTCCTCATTTCGTGTATTAAAGGGCGTAAAGTTTTCCATGCTTAGGTTTAAAGGTGTATAACCCGTATCTGTTTTCACTATGGCTTTATGAAGTTGACTATTTTGGTGGCGGAAAAAACTGCTCAAGCCTGCAATTTGCTGAGTGCAAGCTTCCACAACATCTTTTATTCCTCTACCTCCTTTTTCTCTAGGTAAATTTACCCTTTCGACGGACGCTTTTGGATGGTGTTTTCTATGTTTTGTTAGCTCGGTTCTAATATTTCTGTTTACTGCTTCCAGGTCCGTTTGAGTCCATTTAATTATTCCGAAGGAGTACTGAAGAGCGGATATGGCGAAGCTATTTATGGCCGTGGTAAGGTTTCTTGAATTTAGCTTACTTTTTAAGAGGTTGTAAAGGCGTTTTTCGAATTCGGTGGTTAATATGGCTTTTATTTCTTTATGTTCTATCTTGTTTGTCTGAAGGATTCCTAAGTACTTGTAGGGTTTGTCTGTCATGGCTTCAATATTATTATTATTATTATTATTATTATTATCAAATTACACCTGCTCTCATAAAATTAGGTGTCAACTTCAATGATTTTGGAACATGATGGTTGTGCATCGCATAATTATCTATTAGCAATTATTTATTTAAATACATTATTTCTGAATCGGATAATCTCCACGAATGGTAACATTCGACAGCCTGCTAGATCTCCAGATTTGGCAACCAACGATATCTTTTTCTGGGGTTATGTAAAATCGAGAATTTATGGATTCCAGGAGAACAGGGCCAATTTCCTTAATGAACTTAGGGAACAAATTCTACAAGCCTGTATGAAGATAGCCCCTGATATACTCACCCATGTGATGATATTCCAGGTATAGATGTCATCCATCTGTGCATTACTAAAAACTTATTTTCAATTAATCTCGTTTGATTATATGGACCACCAGACATCCACCGTGAAAATGACATCTTGTTGATCGATAAACTGTGGGAAATGTGGGAGCTTGATAATCTTATACTAGTCGGTGAGTTCAACTTTCCTGAAATTGTCTGGAAAACGGCATCTCTATCTGGTGTTAGTTCGCATAATATTTTTCAAAATTTTATTCCAACCAACTTATAGAAGAAACCACCATATTTAGAATCAACAACCAACCGTCTACTCTGGACCTTATTCATACCAATGATGACAATCTACTAACAACTCCCGAAATTAGTTCCCCAAGAGGTAAATCTGATCACGCAGTCATAACAACTCACATTCAGTTTAATGTAAACTCCTCTACAAGTTTGAGTAACACACTCACAATTATACTGACTTTAACAAAGTTAACGACGACTTATCCCACCTCGATTGGCATTCTGTGTTGAATGTGTGTATTGATCCTTCGACAATGTGGAATACTTTCCTTCAAATCACCAGTAAAATAATTAGTGAGAATACAACCAAACGTAAAATTTCTAAAAATAACCTATAACCCGACAATACATTTAATCAGACACAAGCGACACCTCTGGCGAAAATATAAACAAACAAAACTTACTGTAGATTTCAGTAACCATCGCAATTTTTCTAATCGGGTCAAAGTACTACTTGATAATCCCAGGCACAACTTTGAAGAATGAATTATAGCCAGCGGAAACTCAAAAAAAGTCTTTAAATACATACGTTCCTCACTATCATCTAAAGTCGCTATTCCTCTGCTTCTAAAAGATGACGGTAGCCTTTGCTTGTAAAGTAAAGAGACTTCCGAAGCCCTCTCACAACATTCTCAAAAGTTTTTACAAACGAACTTCCTAATGACAATATGCCTGACAATATTCTGTTCACAAATGATAAAATCAAACAGCATTTGCTAAACCTGCGTACTAACGCCTCACCTGGCTTAGATGGTCTGACACCCTACTTTCTTAAAAGATGTTCCGACGCTCTCGCTACTCCGCTATGCTTAATAATGCAATCGTCCTTCACAAACAGCTCTCTGCCTTCTAGTTGGAAACTAGCTTCTGTTACCCCCATTTTTAAGAAGGGCAAGTTTATTACTCGTCGTCAGTAAAGTAATGGAATCCATTATTTTCGAGACTATGATGGATTTCCTCCTCGAACAACATATTATTCCAAAACAACAACACGAATTTATTCCAGGGCGGTCAATACTTACCAACTTACTTCATTGTGTGAATGATTGGATATCATTCTTGAATAATAGAGAACCTATTGATATAGTGTATTTAGATTTTTCCAAGGCTTTCGACCGGGTTACCAAGCGAAGACACCTGTACAAGTTAGAACAATTCGGTATTAGAGGAAACTTAAAACTATGGATTGAAAACTTTTTGACGGATCGTTTTTACACGGTTCGAGTTGGTGACTCATTTTCTCATAAAAGACCAGTTAAAAGTGGAGTTCCGCAGGGCTCAGTTTTGGCCCCACTTTTGTTTACAGTGTACACTAGCGATTTACCGTTTCACGTTTCCAGCAAAATACCGCAATATACCAACAACTCAAAAATATATGACAATCCCATCACAAGTCATCTATGAATTCAAAACGATCTAATATCAATACATCAGTGGTCTTCGGAACGGTTACTTCCATTGAACACTGACAAATGTGTAGTGCTTCACGTCGGTAAAAACAACCCACATTTTGATCATTTTATTGACGGTCAAATTCTAATCACAGTGATCTCTCATAATGACCTGGGTGTTATCGTGAATAGTGAACTATCGTGGTCCGATCATGTGCTCTCAGTATACAAACATGCAAATACCAGACATTATCTTATTAGGAAATGTTTCTCAAAAGTATCCTTACAGAGCTTCTGCAAATTGTATGCTACTTACGTCAGACCTATCCTTGAATACGCTGGCCCAGTCTGGTACCCGGACTAAACTCGTGATAGGGGCCTTAATTTAGAACGTTGCTGGAAAGTGTACAGCGTACAACCAGAGTTGCTTTTGGACCTGTAAGAACTTCATATGAAGAAAGATTATCCATGGCAAATCTTACCACGTTTGAGCTGCGTAGGTTACGAGGCGATCTTATTGTAGCCTTTCGAATTTTTAAATATAATTTTGGTGATCTAAATACAGTTTTCACCCTAAATACGGACACGAGACTTCGAGGACACCAGTTCAAGTTAAAAAAGGAAAATTTTGCGGTTAGATGAGACAAAACTTTTTACCAAACAGAATTTTCAATATTTGGAATGATTTGGACAGTGAAATTGTCTCAGCAACAAGTGTCAACATATTCAAAAATAGACTAGATCAGTGTAACTTATTGAATAACTTTTAGAGCTTAATCGTAATTTCTTCTTCCTCTTATTTGTTTGTTCACTACTAGTAGGTATTTCTTTTTAAATGTATTTTTTTGGGCATAATAGGAGCCAGCTCCTCTGCCCTCATCAATTTGTAATAATGTTCGTCAAGAATTTTATAACCGTTTGGAGTATTGTTTAGCTCAAAACGGTGGCTTATTCGAACATTCCATTTAAATTTACTCAAGTTTAACACATTCATGGACAGTGACTGCTATAGCAGTAAAATCTGTTTGATATCAAGGAACAATACTGCTACTGCAGTATATATTTAGGTCCCTCTAAACAACATTACTGCAGATATTCCAGACCTGAATTTTGACCATGGTTTATCTGGAATAAAGTTAAACATAACCGCGGAAAGTACACCTGAGGATGCTCATTCAAAATGCTGTGGACAGATGAGGTGACAAATTTAATTCTCAAATATTCAAATGCCTATGTACAACGACTGTGTCTCACAAATAGACCACACAAGAAATATTCACGAAGTTCTAACTTCACTCCCATTGATACTGAGGAATTGGATAAGTTTCTGGGTTTATCTTTACTTCGAGGTCAAATAAACTGCCCCACACTCCATTTATCATTTTCTACAGACCCACTATATTATCAACCTATTTTTCTTGCCACCATGTCATGTAGGCGTTATGAACGAATTCTCAGAAGCTTGTGTTGTAGTGGTGATGAAAAAAGTAACGACAAATTGCATAAAATCTCACAACTTCTCAATATACTTTTGAACAATTTTCAAGGAATTTGTTATCCAAATGAATCATTATCACTGGATGAATCGCTGCTACTATTTAGAGGACGACTAAGCTTTTAGACAGTACATGAAGGACAAAGCTGCCAAATATGGCATAACATTTTTTGAATTGTACTCAACTGATGGATATGTCTTCAATGTTGAAATGTATAAAGGTCATCAGAAACAGTTGGAAGGTGCTACGAAAATTGATTCCTTGGTTCTTAGGCTTATGAGTCCCTACTTAAACAATGGCCATCATTTAATTATGGACAATTACTATAACAGCGTGGGCCTATCAGATTTACTACTTCGAAAACATAAAACTCATACGACAGGTACTTTGAGGGCGAATAGGAGGAATAATCCTAAAATTGTAACTACAAAAATTAAAGGGAGGTGAATATATTTGGAGAAGAAAAGGTTCTATCTATGTGTCCAAATGAAAAGACAAACGGGATGTTCTCATGATTACCACAAATCATCATCTAATGATTATAGATGTTTCAAACAGATTTGGCCAGGTGAACTATTATCTTTTTTCAATATTTTTTAACTTTGATATTAATTCCAAAAATTATTTTAGGTAAGTAGGAAACCTGTAAAAGTTTCCGAATACAACAATAACATGGCGGGGGTGGACCGAACTGATCAGTTGACCTCATATTATTCTAGCCCTAGAAAAACCATACGTTGGTATAAGAAGATCATATTTCACTTGCTAGATCTGACAGTGGTTAATTCTTATATATTGTACAAAAAAGCGACAAACAGGAAAATTCCGATGCTTGAATTTCGAAATGCACTTATAAGGTCATTACTGAAAATTCCAGAGACAGTTAAGTCTGGAAATCAACTCAAAATTCCAAGTAAACTGCACGATAATCAACGCTCTAAAAATAATCCAAATCTTCAGACTACGGCTCATGCTGTGCAAATCCACTTCTCCGAGAAAATCCGTTTGCCCAATGAAAATTATAAAAGGAAAACATATTTCATGAATTATCGAGAATGTCCAAAACATGAGAAAAGGGTTCAAACTTCTTGGAGATGCAAGGGATGCGAATCTCTCCCTGCTTTGTGCCCCGGTTGTTTTGAAAGCTAACATTCCAATGAAACTCTTGCTTTGTAGCAATTCACCATGAAGTTGTTCCACTATGTATTCCAAAAATAAATTTATTGGTAAGATTCACTAGAGTTTTTTATTGGTAATAATGCATACTTCCATCGCAGACAAGTGTCCTGCATAGCGAGAAAAGTTCTAATGGGACACACTACTGTTATAGCAGTTACTTTCATAGCAGTTTACTGTCCCTGTAGTTCAAAATATCTTGATGCTATGGGGTGCCACTGCTATATATAGCAGTAGTTACTCAGAAATAGCTCAGAAGCCTTCAATTATCTATGTTATACCACCAAAAATATTTGATAAATTTTGGGCTTCTGGTTCTGAAGTTATCATACTGCGTTTCTGAGGCTACCTCAAGTTTTCATACTGTCCGCGAACGTGTTAATTAAGGAGTTTTTATTTTATTTTATTATCAGAATATTACATTCATTTAAAATATTTTTATTATAATTCCATTTATTTTAATATCTATTTCGAAAGCATTTTTTAATGTGTACTGTGTTTACACTAATAATTCGTTTCTCATTTGAAAACAAACATGTAAAAGTAATGATAAAAAATTGACAAAAAACAAGAGCTGACCGACAATATTTTTTCACGTTGCCGAATCTCAAAAAAAAGTAAAGTTTCTACTTTCATACTGAAAAGACTGAAGCAATTACCAGCAGTACAATAATGTTTTCAACGACTTCTTCTTCTTTACGTGCCGTCTCCTTTAAGAAGGTTGGCTATCATCATGGCGATTTTTATCTTTGAAGCTGCGGATCTGAACAAATTAATAGAGCTACTGTTGTACCACTGCCTTAGGTTGTTCAACCAGGAGATGCGTCTTCTTCCTATACTTCTTTTACCATGTATTTTTCCTTGTATAATAGTTTGCAACAGTGTATACCTCTCCCCTCTCATCACGTGGCCCAGATATTGCAATTTTCTGATTTTTATTGTGTTGATTATTTCCTTCCCCTTTCCCATTCTTCTCAATACTTCCTTGTTCGTTGTTCTGCTCACCCAGCTTATTCTGAGGATTCTTCGATATGCCCACATCTCGAATGCTTCCATCCAGTCAGTGTCGCACTTCTTAAGCGTCCAGGCTTCCATTCCATATCATAGTACTGGATATATGTAGCATTTGAGCATTCTGATTTTAAGATGTAGACTAAGATCTGTTCTGGTTAATTTATTCCTCATTTTATTAAACGCTGTTCTAGCCTTTCCGATTCTTGATCTTATTTCTTGTGAGTAATCATTATTGTCATTCACAGTTGTTCCAAGTACTTGTACTTGCGGACCTTCTCCACTGGCTCCCCTTTGATCCATAATGTTTCTCGCTGTTGTTGGTGTTTTGTGATTGTCATGAATTTAGTCTTTTTGGTGTTAAGTGTGAGCCCCCTTTCTTCGCTGATCCGTACTACTAGGTCTATTAGCCTTTGCAGTTCTTCCAGGGTTTCTGCTATTAGTACTGTGTCATCCACGTATCTGATGTTGTTTATAACCTTCCCATTAACTTTCACTCCCGTTGTTTTCTGATTTTCCAGTGCTTCTTGTACTATATCTTCTGAATACAAATTGAAGAGTAATGATGAGAGCACGCATCCCTGTCTTACTCCACGTTTTATTTTTATCTCTTCTGAAAGTTCATTTTGCTCCGAAACTTTGGCAGTCTGGTTAAAATAGAGATATGTTATTATCCTGATATCATTCCTGTCAATGTTTTTATCTCTCATGAGTTTTATGAGGTGATTATGGCGGACTTTGTCGAAGGCTTTGTTCTAATCGAGGAAGGCTACATATATTGGCTGATTGACGTCCATGAGTCTTTGAGACGACACATTAAAAGCAAACAACGCCCCTCTAGTACCCATTGCATTTCTGAAACCAAATTGTGTTTCGCTAAGATCTTGCTCAATCTTTCTAAAAATTCTTCGATGTATAATTTTAAGGAATATTTTAAGGGTATGGCTCATTAGGCTGATCGTCCGGTGATCCTTGCATTCCTTAGCGTTCGATTTTTTTGGCAGTGTAATAAATGTTGATTTGAGCCATTCTCTAGGGATGATTCCGGTGTTATATACCGTGTTGTACAGATCTACCAGTACTCCAATTTGATCTTCTGCAATTAATTTGATAATTTCTGTTGGTGTTTCATCAGGTCCTGGAGCTTTATTGTTTTTAGCTGTTTTAACTGCATATATAACCTCTTCTTGTTCTTTATCTGTGTCTCCATCTGTTGTTTCCTGTTGTCTCTCATCTTCAAAAAATTTTTCGATGTACTCTTTCCATCTTTCTAGTTTCCCTTTGGTGTCTGGAATTATCTTACCGTTTTTGTCTAGTAGAATGTTTGCTCTTTTGATGCCCGCTAGTTCTTTAATCTTTTTATGGAGATTGAAGTCATCATGCTTTGCTTGGAGTTCTTCTATTTCTACGCATTTTCCTTCGTACCATTTTTCTTTGGCGTGTCGTATTTTCTTTCTAATTTCTTTCTGTATGGTCTTATATGCGCGTTCGTCTCTATTCTTGTACGACCTTCTGATTTCCATTAACTGTAATATGTCATCAGTCATCCATGATATTTTCATGTTTGTATCCTTGATTGTTGCTAATAGTTTTGTTGTTGGGGTCATAATTGTAGTTTTAAGAGTTTCCCATTTTATGTTTACGTCGGTGCTCGGAGTTAAATCAATTTTGCTTAGTTCTTCATTTATTTTTTCTGTAAGTTGTTGTTTTACCATTGGGTTTTTCAGATGTGAAACTGGGAGCTGCTTTTTGTTATCTATGGCTGCTTGTTTCTTGAGGCGGATATCCATTTTAATTATCACTGGATTGTGGTCTGACCCGATGTCCGTACCCGGGTAGGTTTTAGCCGATTTGATGGTATTCCGATATCTCTTCTTTATCAAAACATAGTCTATCTGATTTCTTCTAATCTTGTTGTCTTTTATCAGCTGGCGATTTCCATGTATATAATCGTCTTTCATGCAGCTTGTAGAAGGTGTTTGTGATTGCCATATCATGTTCTTGGCAGAACTCTGTCAATCTATCTCCTCTTTCGTTCCTTATTCCCAGTCCAAAATCCCCAATAATATCATCCACTTTACCTTTCCCTATCTTTGCATTAAAATCTCCGTAATGATTGTAATATCTCTGTGTTTCGTAATATCTATAGCTTGTTGTACGTCATCATAAAATTGATCAATTTCTTCTTCGATTTTATCAGCCGTGGGAGCATATACTTGAATTATGTTGAGTGTTCTTTGCGCTGTTTTTATTCCTATCATAATTATTCTATCTGATATGGGTGTGAAGCTGGTTACTAAATGTTTGAGATTTCTGTGTACATCTATTGCTACTCCATTTATATGTTGCTGTTCGTTGTTACCTGAATAGTATATTTTTGATTGTTCAATTAGCATTTCGCCTTGGTCTGGCCATCTGGTTTCGCTCAGTCCCATTATGTTAACTTCAAGTCGTTGCATTTCTTGGAGCACATTATGAATTTTTCCTCCTTCATACAAAGATTTAACGTTCCATGTACCGATTTTCATTACTTTCTTCTTTCTCGCTTCTTTCAGAATCGTCCCCCCCCCGAAGATCCGATTTGGGGACTTGAAACTCCGGAATATTATGTTTTGATTTTACTAGGGATATCCATTGGGATCTTTAATGCAGTGGTTTCCCGTTGCCTTCTGCATCTCTATGCCGTTGGTCATTTACTGACTCATCCGCCTTTAGAGAAGATTTCTCTTCCCTAGGACACTAGGGTGCCCTTACTCTTGTGAGCTCCTCCACCCGAAGCTGTTGGCTGACAAGAGGGGATTACTTATACCGGTAATCATTCGGTTGGCATCCTCAGTAGGTCAACAGGTGAGACGCCGTTTGCAACCGCCCAATCTGGGTACAGACGTTGCTATTGTACTAGTTTTGGTCCGCCCCGGGTATTTGATTTCCCCGGTACCACCCACATCTGGGAGGCTTTCCCCTATCCGCCACCTGGGGAGACGCCCGATGGAGGACTAGCAAACCCCCCACGGGTTGATTAACTATTATGTTATGTTACAACGTCTCGCATTATCATAACTAAACTCTTCTTAAAACTATTCCATGATAAAAAAAATGGGTAGGTGCAAAGTAATTACCAAACACGAAAAGTGTCATCTAACTCTCCTACATAACAAATAAATAATTTATTTGACTTCTTTGACAAACATGTTTACGATATCCTGTTAAAGCGACAATATGTTACAAAGAAACATTAGTCTAGTCAAATTGTCGGTGAACAAAAATTTTAATTTGCAAATGTCAGCTGAAAGCACGTTTTTTAATTCGATAAAAAATTATAGAGACCTTTTGTATTCTAAATTAAATTTACTGACTTTTTTATCCGAAACTTTTTAACATCAATATTTTTCAAGTTATTACTTCCGAAATCGAAAATGTTCCTTGTTTTTTCCCTATTCTTCATTATTCGCCACTTTCTCGTCAACCGTTTACTTTCATGAAATTTTCCCGATTATCAAGGCTGTAGATCTTTCAATTACGAACAACTTTTATTTAAAACTTTTTTCTCTTCTACCAATGCCTTCGGATTTATAGCTTACTTTACCAAGCGAAATGCAAGCCAGTGTCGTAAGTGTTGCCAAGAGAACTATTGTTCAAATATTGCTAATATTTTTGACGCAATGAACGAGGACGACATATGCCTCTATAACTCTATACCATCGTCCATAAATTCCAATAAGTCCGCTCACTCTCGCCGGTGACTAAAATCGTCCCCCCCTGTCCTCGCGTGTCCCTTATGCTGCCGGTTTGCCCCAACAGAGTGTCTCGACTTGAACAGTTCGCAGTGTCGATATAAGTTCTTCTGGGTGCGCGAAATAAACGTTTTATTTGAACTTCGTTTTTTGAGTATTAAATATTGTAATTATGGCTTCTCACCGATCTTATTGCTGTTGAGTGTTGTGGTAATAGTAGTCGTGGAAATATTTCATTTTTTCGATGCCCCAAAGATACTTCAAGGTAATGTATTATACACATATTTTAATTATACTTATAGGATAAAATGTTTGAAAGTACGTTACGTATAACTTGACTTTGATACTATTTTATAAATAATGTCCGAATTACATTTCGCAGGTGTCAGCAGTGGAAGGAGGCTTTAGGTTTTATTGGAGAACACAAATACGCAAAATTAACACCCGAAGAAGCCTACAATCGGATACGAGTTTGCAGAGCACATTTTGACGATAAATCGTTTACTTCCTCTGGAAAACATTTGTTAAACACTGCTGTGCCCTCAAAGTTACTAACAAAATTGGACGGTAAGATTTTGTCATTTTTTCAAGCATGGATTATTTTTTTAAATAAGTTCTTTTCAGGTAATGAACAAAAAGATGACAGTTTGGACCCTTCCAACGTATTGCCTTCCTCTAACTTAGATGCTTATACACAAACGGATATGGGCGAGGAATTTGACCAAGGTAAATGCTAAAGCTTGCTATAAAGATAAACATAATTGTTAATTTATATGAATGTTTCTAACTATGAAAATGAATAAATATTTTAGGGTTGAGTAGTACTACATCAACAACCGACAATGATAAATCTGTTCAAACTGGGCTCCCTCACGAATTTGTAGAAGGTAAGAAGAAATTAATTGAAAACAGACAAATTAATTTTTCAATCGAAATTACTTTGCATATCCGTATTTATTCATCAATCAACTTCTAAAATATGTTAATTTGTTAATAGATTCATCGTGCTAGACTTCTTTGGAATTATCAAGTAATTGTCCTAGAAAGCAAGGACTAAAAAGAAAAATTAAAGAACTGCAGATCAATCTCAAATCTTCAAAGAGAAGCAAAATCGTGACTCGCGAAAATATTGTACAATTTCTGGACGAGCACTACCCGCAGGAGACCACTATGTTGATAAAAAATTAACTGGTATTACTGGACAAAAGTCCCTAAGGAGCCAGGTACTCTAGTGAATTTAAACAGTTTGCTTTGAGCTTATTTTTGTTGGAACCGAAGGCATACAAGAAGTTATCTAGATTTATAAGACTGCCATCTCCGTCTACTCTAAGAAAGGTAACTGAACACTGGAAAATGTCCCCAGGATTTAATGTATTGGTTTTTAAAATTTTGGAATTGAGAGTACCTTTGATGTCAGAGAAATCAAAAGATTGTATTTTATGCATTGACGAAATGTCAATTAAAGCAAATTTATTTTACAATGTGTCAAGAGACGTCGTAGTAGGCTTTGAAGATTTAGGAAACAAAAGGTCCACCAACATAGCTACCTCGGTATTAGTGACTATGGTAAGAGGGATCTCTCATAACTGGAAACAACCTATTTCATATTTTTTAACAAAAAATTCTGTAAATGTTGAAGATTTGAAAGATATATCATTGTCAAGACTATTTGCAAACTTAAGGGCATAGGGCTGAATGTTCTCGCAGTTACTTCCGATCAGGGCCCACATTTTTATAAATTATTTAAAACATGTTTTAAATTAACATTTGAGAAACCATATTTTTTCGTAAACGAATCCATTATTTTTTATTTATTTGATGTTCCACATTTATTAAAATCACCAAGGTATAACTTTTTCTCTTATAACTTTCATCTCGTTGATGGTGTTACAAAAAACATTATTTAGAAGCGATGTATACCCTTGATAAAGCAAAACAGTATAGGCTGGCGCCTAGGCTAAATGACGAACACTTAAATCCAAATAATTTCAAAAAAATGAAGGTTGAATTAGCCTCTCAAGTATTTAGTCACTCTGTGGCCGTTGCTATGCACACTTATATTGATTTTGAGAAAATACCGGAAGAAGCCAAAGTAACTGCTAACTTTATTGAGGAAATGAACAAATTGTTTGATATATTGAATTCATGCAATTTGGAAACAAGCCATGCTTTTATGGGAACTACGGAGCAATTTGAATTTTTAAACAGAATGGACAAGCTTTTTCAAACTTGAAAGTTTTAGATAAAACGGGAAAGAATGTAACAAATTCTATGAAATTTATTTTCGGTTGGAGGCTTACTATTTCCTCAGTCTTAAATTTATGGAAAGTTTTGAGAAGTAAAAATTACAGATTTTTATTAACACGTAATCTTAATCAGGATTGTCTCGAGAATTACTTTGGTCAAATCAGAAACGCTTGTGGAAACCCCAGAAATCCCCCTACCATACAGTTTACCAGAGCATTTAAAAAGCTTTTTGCTATAGGATATTTTCACGAGACAGAAAACAGTAATTGTATGGAAGATAGTAGCGATATTTTGCTCACTATAAAATCGGACTCGTTCAAAAATATCGAGAGTTTTCAGGAAAAAAATTACGAAAATATTTCACCAGTTATAAAAATAGAGTCAACAGATTATAGAAATCTAATATCAGAGGAATGAAATGCACTGGTCTATGTTGGTGGATATTTTTTACGTAAATGTCTCTTTAAACATTCTTGTGATGTTTGATCTCAATATTGTTCAGTATTCGAAAGAGACGAGTCAACTTAATTTTGTAAGCTCAAAGCTTACAACAATAGTAAAAATATATTTGGTGGCTTAACAATCCCTCCAAATGAGTTTTCAGAGTACCTAATACGTTTAGAGGATATATTTGTTTCCAATTTTAACAATTACTGTATACAAGATGGTGTAGGAAACATATTTTTGAAAGAATATTCAAATGTAGGATTTACCCACCCATGTAGCAATTTTCCAAAAGAATATTTACTTTCATTGTATACAAGAGTTCGAATCTACTACACATTAAAATTTGCAAACAGAGTAGAATCTCAATGTATAAATAAACAAAATCCGAAATTGAAAATTTTAAAAAATTTGTAAATATTTAAAATATGTATATATATATATATATATATATATATATATAAGAAGATGTAGGAATATCGCGTGATATGTTAACAACAACAAGAAAGAGATTCATGGGTAATTCACGCAAAGTAAAGGGCTACTGAAATAGAATGGTAACCGTGGACATGCATGTTTCTGGCTCATTTTGCCTCATCAGCACGGCATAACCAAATGATGATGTGAAATTTGGGAGCAAAGATGTTAATCGAAACATGGGAAAACACAAAATAACGGATTTCAGCAGGGAAACCAAACGCTCATATAATATTTAGCTTATTAGCTGCGTATCTATGCAATTTCAAATTATTTTATACTTATTATGTTATGTTAAATTATGATACGAAGATATGTATTTTCATGCAAACATGTATCTATGAAAGTATTCATAAATAAATCAATATTTAACGCCTGACCCTCGTAGACATACTTCCGAGTAAACATATTGTTCACGGAGCCGACTGACCCCCGTATAACACATTTTGGCTGTTATCTGCATGATTTATGACCGATGACAAAAAACGCGGCACTTTGCAACAACATCAAAGAAGTTACCAGACTTATTGGAATTTATGGACGATGTCTATACTGTCAATACCTTAATAATATGCATCCAGATCGGGTGCTTAATTTTACGATCTATACGCAATATTTTTTATCAATTAATGTGTGGAACAGTTTTAATGATTCATTTCCTTCTTTTTCTAATTCTTATTTACATTATTATCCGATTGAATGCCATAAAAAAGAACCTAATTGAAGAAATATAATATTCAAATTATTGCGAAGGAGACATTCAGTATTCCATCTCCCCAGTTAAATTGACACTTTTTTGGTATGCTATGATATCCTGTTAAAGAAAAGAGTGATACACTGAATATATTTTTTTCTTTCTTAACTTAACACATAGGCACTTATGTACTGTGCTTATTTGCATGTGACCAAAGAATATTCCTAGTACTGTATATCCAAATTTAGAAAGAGTTGATTCTCTCCTTATTTTACTTTTCTTGATAAACTAGAATAAAATAAAAATTACCTTCACAAAGACCTTTCTGATGCCTAAATTCTCTTGTCCCTCCTTCTCGATAGTATGAAGAGGGAACGGCAAAAACCCGTGGGCCTATTTAGTTAGATAATAATTAATGTATGAGTTTCTTTGTGGATGCACTGTATAATCTACAATTTTATATACAATATAACATTTAACTAGGTTTTTGGTTTGTGTATCTGATATTTGTTTAGAAACGAAGTGTGTTAATGTTGAAAAATACTAACAATTATAGTATTTTTCTGAAAAACACATTTTCGTAATTTATAAAGTTAATATAATTTTTTCTTATCTTAAAATATTCCTAGTATACTTACAAAATATGTTTGCAGATATTAGAAACAAGAAAATTTTTGTTCAATGGTAGTATAAATTAACCCAAAATAATAAAAAACATTTAAGGATTCATAGTATAGAATAATTTAAAGTATCCACAACAAGATCACTCATTAGATTTTCAGTTCAGACTAAAAATGTTTCTACTTTTGGGCAACAATGTAGAATACATATCTGGCCAATTCCTAAAATAAATATTCTAACCATTTGAGAACCACTGGTATGAATCTGCAAAACTAAAGTAACATTATGAGTAAGATTAAGCTGGTAAGAATTATTATACCGAATATTTCCAGACAAAACAGATTACGGTTTCATTGTTACAACAATCAAAAGTTTAGCATTTTGGAACCTTGGAATCATTCACTACATTTGTTGAAATTAAATAACATTTAAGTTTATATATACAATACTTCTTTAATGGGGATATTTTTGTTTTTACATTTAACAATTTTGTACTCACATTACTTTCTGTTTTAACAGAAATAGTATTTGTAGCTAAAGATATTATTAGAAATATTACCTGCATATGTGATGGTTTTATAATTTTTTATTTCGTTAGTTTGTTCAGGAAATATTAGTTGTAATGCCACGTTTTCCTCTTTTTTATTAATTAATTTATTTATCATATGTAATGGATAACCGTTAAATATTGTTATTTGTTTAATTCTATTAATTTCTCTATTTTTTTATGTAAGGCGTCGACTGCTATGGTCATTAGCCATTCCTCTGTCCATACTTTGAAACCTTTCTGTTAAGCCGCGTACCGACCGGATTTCCAACGTAGACCAACGCCAACGGCACATGTGCTATCGTTGGCGTTGGCAGTGGAAACCATTGGGAAGGATTTGAGAACATCGTCCATTCCGAATTTTTAGTATTGCATTGGAGACCGTTGGTCGCGGTTCGGTGGTTTTTAATCGTTTTGGGATGTCATCGAGCGAAAGTGATGATGATTTATTGTGTGCAAGTGCAGGAATTCTCGTTTCACATAAGTTACTCAACAAAAAAAGTAAGAATCGAAAGCGAAGACGCTGGTGGATGACACCACCGTATAAAAACAGAAGTTTCTACAGCGCGAGTAATTTATTGGATGAGCTCGGGAATGAAGACTCTGGTCATTTTAGGAACTTCTGCCGAATGACCCCAGATATTTTTGATGAACTGCTTAATTTAGTGGCTCCAAAAATTGAAAAATAGGATAGCAATTACCGAAAAGCTATTCCAGCTAAAGAAAGATTGGCCATTACCCTGCACTATCTAGCAACTGGAAATTCCTTTACTAGTCTTGCATTATACCAGAAGTTTGCTCGGCTTTAGTTCACTCACTACAAAAATATATTAAGGCAAATTTTTATTAGTTCTGCTTACCAAATTTTAGCGTATAAAAACATAACTTAAATATATTTTTTCAATTTGTTTGCGGAACGCAAAACAGTTCTGTGTATTGTATAGCAAAATCAGGTGAAGAATCATTAGTGGATGTAGACATCCGTGCCATACTGGGTGCGACAAGTACTGGAGCAGAACCACGCGCGGGCAAATGTGCTGGTATGGAGTCACTATTGGTTGCTGATGTTGCATCCCAGCCAGATGTTTGTGTTTCCTGGTATCTCTCTTCTGGTTGCTGGCAATAATTAGGTGATGGCAATGGAGTCGATGATATCGCCGAACTGTTACTTTCAGGGTTACTCCATTGTGGGCTGGGGTTTGGATGCACTGATGCAGGAAGCAGAGCTGCATATGTTCCCATTTCCGCTTCGAAAAGAATGGTGGCAAATTTGTGTTCAACCACAGCTCGTCTACGTGAATCAAACTTTTCAAGCTGACTAGCCACATACTCCCCGTATAGAGTAGATTCCGTTTTCTCTGTCCTCCTCAATTTCTTTGCTTCAATATTTTTCAAGATGTTGAAGGTCTCGTCTATTCGAGGATCCTCGCTTCTCACTTTTTTGGGTTGGGTAAGTGTAAGTGGTTTAGATTGACTTATTGCATCATTTGATTCAACTTGCGTTTCTTCGATAATTTCTCCTTCTTCCTGTACATTTTCATTATTTTCTTGCTATAAGTCTGACGACATGTCTTCTGATTCAGTGTTTCCGGCGAAATCGATCTCCTGTAAACAAATAATTGAGAACTAATTACGTAGTCTAATTGGTCCTATGTTTATGATTTGTGTAATTGAGATACGATTTGTGTTTCTCGGCCAATACCCATATTTTTGAACTGATCCGCTAGCTAGTTAGCCGGTACCCGGAACCTAATAATGTGCCATCATACTTAACAATATGTTATTACCTTTAATTTTTGTACCGTCCTTGTGTATTCCCTATTTCATTTTTTATTAGCTACTTTCCTGAATACATCAAAACGTTTTTTCCAGCTACCGGAAACCTCAGAGGATTGGCTTACAGTAGCTCGCCAACATGAAGAAAATTAGAATTTTCCCCATTGCCTCGGTGCCATGGATGGCAAACATGTACAAATACAAGCACCAATTTGTAGTGAGAGTAATCATTTTAATTATAAATCAACATTCAGCATTGTCCTTTTTGCATTTGTCGACGCTGATTACAACTTTCTATATTGGATGTCAGGGAAGAATTTCTGACGGAGGTGTTTTCAGAAATACGACTTTGTTAAAAACTTGAAGAAAATTCTCTTAATTTGCCAAATCCAGATGTTTTAGCGGGAGGACACAACCGTATCCCTTCCCTTGAAAAGATAATATTTTAAAACCACACCCAGGTTCTCATCAAAAAGGATCCCCTAAACGAGTATTCAATTATAGACTTTCGCGAGCTCGAAGAATTGTCGAAAATATATTCGGTATATTATCTGCGGTGTTTCGAGTTTTCAGGAAGCCAATGTTGTTAGAACCACATAAAGCAGAGAATATTGTTATAGCATGCATTTACTTGCACAATTATTTGAGAAAAAATCAATCTTCGAAACATGTGTATAGTCCAAATGGAAGTTTTGATAGCGAGAAAAATGGACAAATAATAGAAGATTATGGCGACAACAATCCCAAGGTCAAACTGGATTAACCTCAATTCCAAAAGTAGCTCGAAAATCGGCTACTAGTGCTGAACAAATACGAGCTGAGTTTGCCGAATATTTTACGTCTATCGGATCTGTACCTTGGCTACTGTATTGTACCATAGATGTATTTTTAATATGTTTTACTTCTTTGTATGTTTTACGTGCCTTGTTCGACAAAAGCCCTTCCTCGGAAAAGATGCAATAATCTTTCGGGTGTTTACGTGATTGGGGTTTTTGTATGTTTATAAAACTATTTACTAGGATATGTTTAAAAAATAAATTTGTATACTTAGAGTTTCAGTGTTTTTAGTTTTTCTAGGACGAAACTTGCTATTGAGAAACTGCATAGGTTTGAATGCAAACCATTTCGAATGGTATACATCTTTTGTTCCCATTCCAGAAAACGTCGTATTTTCACGGCGAAGTTCTCGGCGGTAAGAGGTCATCAAACTTTCAATTTTTTTCTTAACTTCTCAGATCTCGCAGTTAACTTCAGTTGCTATGCGTTGCCAAATGTCTATTTTCTTTTTCGCCAATTTAAACTGCGAATTAGTAGGGTCCCATAAAATAGGATTATTCCTATAAATTTCAATCAATTTCAAACACATATCTTCGGTCCACTCCATATCAAAATATTAAAAATAAAAGCGTACGCACGGAACAAATGTTTTCCAACGACTGAAATCAGAAAATAATCTCCAAATCGCGTCCAAACCAAATTCGACACAAACAAGCATCTCTTTGATGTTACCGTTAGACTACCGAATTCTATCCAAGGCCAACGTTCCCGTTGGGAAGCGTTGGCATACCAAAACCAACGCGTTCCAACATAATTCACATGTGCCGTTGGCTAGCGTTGGAAATCCGGTCTGTACGCGGCTTTAGAAATCCTCATATAACAAAACGTCTAAACTTCTAGAACTTAAGCTGTAAGTAAAGTTGACTATTTTTTCATATTTTTAAATAATGATTAGTCATTATTAAGAAATCTATAACTTTCTTCTAATCGATAGGTATAGAAAAGCAGGTGTTCAGATCATTTCCCAACCCGATCATTTGACGAGCTCCAACAAGAAGTGTACAGTCAAGCAACAAGTGTCTTACTGTTAATCGAATTCCACCCTCACAAATTGGTGGGTTTTTTCCCAGAAGAAGGTATGATGATGTTAAGTGCGAGTGGCCTAGGCGAAGTCTTGATAGTACGACTTGTTCTTTTCGTTTTTTCAAATGGTAAGCAGTTTGTTTAAGTTGTACTCTTGATTGTCTTATTTTTAAAAATTTGTTATTGAGTTGCCAGTCTATCTGCCATTTATTAATAATTTTCTGTTTGATGTCTATTTTAGTTTTGTATGGAGGCAAGTTCTTCTGCATGTATTGCCCTTTTTGCCGCCAAGTCAGGTCTTTCATTATCTGTTATCCCAATGTGGCTAGGAATCCAGATAAGAATTGTTGTTGTTGAAGGTTGTATGAAGTGCTTTGCATGTAGCTGGTTAATGTGTCGGTTGTTTCCTTATTAGTTAATGCTTTTAAGACACTAAGAGAGTCAGAACATATTGGTGCATTCGTTATATTATTATTTTCTATATATTTAATCGACTCCAAAATTGCATATTGTTCGGCGAAATATATACTGGTCCAAGAGAGGTGTTTCCAATGAAAGCCCTGCTCTTTTACAAATATAGCACTTCTTACTCCTTGATCGGTTTTGGAACCGTCGGTATATATCTCAAGAGGATTATTATGGCTTTGTAAAATATGTTTTATTTCATTGATGAATATATTAACTGGTGAACTGGTTCTATCATACTTTTGAAAATTTTGGTGTAACACTGGATTTTTAAATCTCCATGGGAGATAGGAAATATGTTGGAGAAATTGCTGAACCGGCATGTCATGTTGTAATCCTAGCACCATCCGTTTAACCCGGATAGGGAAAGGGATAGTATTAGTATGCCTAGATTGGAACGAATCCGTTTCCCCCACACTAAAAATATTAATTATAAGTGGATTATAGGGTGTGGAGTATTTTTTGCAGAGGTAATTTGCCATTCGAAATTGTCATCTATACTTAAGAGGATTATTCGGTTATAATATGTCAAAAGTCAGAAGTGCTGAATAAAACCATCTGTGATCTGACCAATCAGCAATCTACAGAATCGCCAACTTAAATTCAAACCACTCCTCCTAGTTTAAAAACAGGGATTAAATGTAATTCTATTTTATTTAAAAAATCAAATAAATACGTATTATAAAAAATATTGTGTAAAACTTGTACCACAATGACTTTCTGTAGTACTCGTGATTTGCGCAACTCACCGCTTCGCGGTTCTTTGCGCAAACTTCACTCGTACTACAAAACGAGTCATTGTGACACTTGTTTTACAAATAAATATTGTCTCACCCTAATTGTTCGAATTTGTTTTTAATTACCAAATTCTCCCGTGATTTTATTTCAACTTCCCCTGTATACTACAATTCGAATATTCTGCTCAAAACATATAACTAAATATATCCTTCTCAACATTTAATATTTCTTTACATCAACAAAAAAGTCATTTTAACTTTACTAACACATAAGAAATACAGATAAATATCGTTTTCTGAAATTCCAATGAATCTCAAAGTACCCGACATCTTATCGCTTCATAAAAACTCTCTTCCAAACTCTGTTATCTGTATCTACGAAACATTTCAAGCCCCAAAAAAAACCACCCTAACTGCCAACTCACTCGTTGTATATGAACGTTACGTTTTAAAACTCTTTTATCCCATTGGCTAGATCCTAATATGTTGCTCCTTCCTCGCTCCTACGTCAACCGACGTATAAATACGCCATATACCTTACATTGTTGCTCTTTCATCATTTAACGTGGTACATAAAGGTACTCAATTTATAAGAGCACCCGGCGTTTTCATACCGGGAACAAACATGTGTACTTAATCTTTATTCATCTAATAAATCATCATAGTATGTGCAAAATACTCTGTTATCGCGTATGTACCAGTGAAGTCTTAATTGTCTACGCAAAATAAATAAAATTATAAATTCATGCAAATATAAAACCGAAAGTGACAGAAGTGTTCAATTTCATCATACATTCTATCATTACATCATTACATCAGTGAAAAACAACCCTATTGGTCCTTCGAGTACATCTTATAACAACATAGAACCTGCATTTCATCTAATAGCCCTCGTAAAAAAGGTTAATTAGAACACTAATGTCACTGTTTCAAATCGTTTCCTAAATAAATATTTTATGAACGAAAATCGATTTAAAAAAATTACTATCGAGTGTAAATTTGTTAAATAATTACTTTGGTTTAAAAATTTTATTGCAATAATTAAAACTTACCTTTGTTAATGGAATTGTCGACTTGCCATTGTTTGCCTCTTCGGTCATGAAATTTAAAATGTTCACTCAACTTTTTATGAACAACTTTGCTTTCTGGGGCCGCCATAACAAGTTAGTATTGCACAACCCTGGTAATCACACTTTTCTCTGAACTGTACTGTCGAAACGACGCTTACGAATTCTGCCAGCAAAGTGTGCTCTTGCAATCCGCATACGTCATCGCTACGGCGCATCGGAAGCTGCTAAACTTCCGACTGCCAAAATTAATCTGCCAACCTGTACTAAAATGCATAGTTGAGTCACCATTACGCTGCCTTAATCCAAGAACTTTCGCTAAATTATCAAAATTTACATTATTTCTTTGAAATGGTTTAGAGAAAATAATACATCATATTATGATCCGTTAGTTTTATTCGATTTTTTGAGAAAAATTTGTTATTTTTACAATTTACAACTTAATTACACTAAAAATCATGATGAAAAAAATCACTACGAACTCTTGTTCTCTTTTATTTCCTCTCCATCAGAACGTCCTTTAGCTTGTTCTACATTTTCAACTTTAGATTCTGCTATAACCGGGGCGGTAACGAACTGTGAAGCGAATGGTCCGTTGTAGGTGGTAAATCCTGGATAGTGATACAAACCATGATTGTAGTCGTAAAAGTTATTTATACCATAAGCGTAAGAGAAGGATTGATGGGGAGCAGCTTTGACAGCAACGGTAGGAGTAACAAAAGATTTGATGGCTACCCCTGGTGTAGCGTACACAGCAGACCTTAAACGATTAAAACATAGAAATTATTGCATGTATGTAGTATATGGATGATTTAATGTTAATTTCACTTTAGAGTTGGAATTTGATTGTAACAAACAGAATTAAAACTTTATAGAATGTCCCAATTTGGTGATGTAACTTTTTTTTCAAAAAATTATTTATTTTGTTGTAATTGGGTTGCTATTTGAAATCATATTTTTGACAATTTTGCTTTCTCAACTTGTTTGCCACTTTATTCTTGGTTCTGGGAAAATTAACGTATACACTGACTTTCAAAAAGTCTGCACTATATGAAAAACTTTGCCTTCAAATGTTTACTTAGAGTAACAGGCCAATCAAATCAATATATTTTGAGGAAATCATTTTAATACCTTTATTGTGTCCTAAATGCGTGTAATAATTTGCACCATCCCAGGAAGTGGGCTCAATTTTTGACAGCCAAAAATCACCAAACTTTTGCACTTTTTGTAGTTTTTTGCTTGTAGCTGGAAAACTGCGCTTCGGGCGGAAAATGTCAGTCTATTCAATTATACAGACGACTAAATTCTGCGTTGAATGATATTCAACAACATCAAATTTGGTTTAGTCATATAGCCGAAATATAATGTTAAAACGAAAAAAATTTCGTAATTCGGTACAAACTTACATTTTACTTTATATAGACACAGTAGAACTTCAATTATCCAAATTCCACTTATCCGCGTCGACTCCGAAAAATACGCCCAAACTCAGACCGTCAAATCAGATGAAACGATTAAGGCAACCGCCGAAAGAACTCTTTCTCTCTAATGACAATAACAAAGAACGGCTTATTTCGATGATGCGTGTGAAATTGGTACAACATAGGTTTAAAGTAAGGCAAAGTGTTGAGGATGCTGACACCCTTATTCTCAACACTACTATTGAATTAGCAGGTATCTTTACGACGGTCATCATAATCGGTAAATACACCGATTTATTAATCCTATTAACCGCCAAAGCACCAACTTCATCCAACATTTACGTCATGGAACCTGCAAGGGGTACCTCTTAGAACATATTCTACTTTCTCAAGTACTTCAACTTCTCCTCTGTTGTCACACAGAATCTCCCGTTCCTACATGTGTGATACATTCTATCGCCAAGGGAACTTGAAGTTTGTCAGGCTTTTTGAAAAGAACACAACACTACAAGATATTTACAAAGTTTTATATCCTGAGGTTCTCGTTTCAGCAGGTTAACTGTTCTTGACAGCCCTCTATTCATCTAAGGCAGATGAGATCTCCTTTGACCAAAATCCTCTACTAGATATTTTCAAAATTCCTAACAAAGCCAACTTTCGAGCTGGCCTCTTCCCCTCTAACAAATATAGACGCCGCCCAACATGTTCTGCGGGTGTATTTTCAAATCAAGGGCTGGTATGATAGACCAAATGATCCTCTGAGCTGGTGTTGAAGGAGGAAGGACCTTGGCCTTCTCCCTATCATAAACACCAAGGATCTAGCTCCACTTGAAATTCTCAACACTGTGCTGCAAATGTACAGGGAAGTATAGCTGCTAAAAACTAGGAATGAAATGTTCAACAATATAGCTCATCTCCAACGGCCAGTCATACTCGAATTCGACCCTATTTGAAGATGAGGATATGACCTTCATTGCCGTAGAAGCCGAAATAGGCGTGGATAGTCCCTTTGAAAATTATCCCGATGAAGAGGACCTCGCTATGCAACCGCACCTGCACCTTCTTCTCAGATGAAAGGCCATCGACATCAAAGAAAATGCGAACATTAATGCTGCCACATTTTGTGCTGCATGCCTATTATATATTGATGTTTATATTTATATTTCATCAATAAACTGTTTTTGTTACTTCATTATATCTTAACTATTAAGAACAATGGTTAATTTACTTATTAATAAATTAATTATACAAACAAATAATCTAAGGGGATATATTTGTTTTTTAATTAATTTGTTTGAAAGCTATTATACATTTATAATTTTAAGAATTACTCTAGTTCTAAACATATTATTAACTAGAACTTCAACGGTAGTTACATGTATAAAATTGGATATGGCGTATTCATAATAACGAAGCAAATATTTTGGTTAAAACTGAAAATTATCACTATTTCTCTTTTATTAAATACTTTAATAAATATTAAGTTGATTACCTGTATGCAATTGGTAGAAAAGTGGGTATTGAAGCCGAAGAAGTGATAGCAAATGGTGTGCCTTCGTTTTTAACAGCAACGTCACTTTTTGCTGCCACTATTTCTACAGAATCGTCTTGTACGTCATCTTGGCCGGCACGGGTCTGTAACAACAATAATCATTAATTTATAAACTAGGCGAGGAAAAAAGATAGTTTTACAAAATTTTCTAAATTTATCTATTCATTGATAAATCTACTTCTTGTTCATTTAAAATAATGATAAAATGTCAATGAGTGTTAGATATTTATGAGATACCAGCTACAAATACCCGATTCGCTGGGTTCTTTATTTATATGTATGTAACAAGCAGTCTAAATGAATAAATGAGAAAAATAAAGAAGCATGTATCAAAAAACTAACATCGTTCGACGAAAGCAAAAATGGAAACGGACATGGCAAAGAAAAAGGACTTAAGGGGAAGATAACCGAATACAAAAAAATAAACAGACAATTAAAAAAAAGTACAAAAAGAAAAAGAAGGAGAAAGATGTTAAAATAGGAACATGGAATATTAAAACGATGCTTAAACCAGGAAAAAATGAAATTGCAAAAGAAATGAAGAAATAAAAATAAAAATCTTGGCACTACAAGAAATAAGATGGAAAGAAGAAGGTAGAATCGACAAAAATGACTTCATTTTTCTATGGAAGAGAACAAAACCAAGGGCATAGAGTAACGTATGATAGACAAGATGATCATAAACGAGTTGATAGAATTTAGAAGCCTCGGAGGAAGAATATCGTATATTAGAATAAAAAGAGATAAGGCAAATGTTTCATTAGTAAATACATATACCCCAACAGAAGAAGCTGGCGAAGGAAAAACGTTTTATGATAAACTAGAGGAAGTATGTGAAAAAATCCGTAGACACGATACACTTCTTATACTTGGAGACTTCAATGCTCAAATAGAGAAGGAAGAATTAGTCAGTACAAGACACAAACATGAGAAAGAGCACAAAATTACATGGATTATACCTGGACGAAACACGGGAAACTAAAAGGATCACGTACTAATCTCCAATAAATATTATTAAAGACGTCAGATCATATAGAGGAGCAGATGCCGATACTGACCACTTCTTGGTTTTGACGAAACTAAATCTAGAAATAAAATATAACAAGGAAAACAACTGAAAAATGAAAAGATTCGGAGAAAATATGAGGCGGAATTGAATGAGGGAATTAGAGGAATACAAGAGGGAAAGAATATAGAAGAAAAGTGGTTCAAACATAAATTTTCGGATTAGAGTTTTTTTCATTATTTGCATTTTGTGAAAACATTTACCATACTAATGTATATTTTTTATACCATCAGAAAGTAGAGATTTCAACGAACAAAAAAACACACCAACTTCGTTAAAATAGCAGATATTTTGACATGAGAATTTTCGATTGAAAATTAAGGTGCTTTTTCGATATTAAGTCAAAATAAGGTGAAAAAATGAAAATTTTAAATCAAAAAAATTACTGTATATTTGGGACATACAAAGGTAAGTTTTCACCAGATTTCGTGAAAAAATAATTTTTTTTGCAAAAGATAAAAATAAAAAACCAAAAACTCGGTTATTCGAATTTTTCACATAAATTTTGAGGTTACGTGAAAAAAGTGTCGATATAAAAGTTGTAGAACTTTTCATTACCTACAACTTTGCCATATAACTTTCTTTCATAGGACTTGCAGTTTTACCGGAAATCGAGATTAACCGTTTTTTACCCTTAAAATCACCCCCTCCCACTTCCCGACCGTAATTTATTATTCCTTTCATTTTTGTTATATTCTCTACCTGTTCCAATGGCTTTCATCCTACTATAATTTTTTTTTGGTCTCGAAAATTATCGACCCTGGTCCAATAGTGGATGATATAAAAATAATGCCGTTAATCTAGTATGGTCACGTCCAAGCATTGTTAGACGACAGGCTACCAAAACCAATTTTAACATGGATACCTTAGGGGAAAAAAGAGGAAGACCAAGAAGAAGCTGAAGAGAGGGCATATGTAGGAGAAAGAGAGTTGCCGTAAAATGTATGGCAAGATAGAGGAGGCGGTTAGGAGTCGGAAGGCGTCGGAGAACGGCGCTATGAGTCGATGTATATAAAATAAATTGTTCACATTACAATGGTACTTACATTGGTCAATCCAGCCAATATTAACATAGGAGAATTCAACAACACCAGCAATCAGTTCGAAATAACAATTAATGTACTGCATTATCAAAGCATTCATTTGATAAAAATCACTCGTTTAATTTCAACAACGTAGAAAAAAATGATAGTAAAAGATTAATCAAAAAAATGATAAATATTAAGAACTCTATCAATTTCAGAACTGACATAGACAACTTAAGTTGTATATATACCATCTTACTATTATAAATGAATATCTATACCATGCCTATTAAAAAAAGGTCTTTAATTTCAATTTAATTAGGACTCTCTGTCAATACTTTTTAACCGTCTTTATAATAGTTTACTGTTCATATTATTTGTTACTTTTCTGCTCAACCTATTCAATGTATTGGTTTACCCCAAAAAAAGTTGGAATTTTGAAAATTTTTTTTGAGTTATTTTTACGTTTTCCATCAACAACAACACGAAAAAACGGTTTCTAGAAAAAATAAACGGTTTTTAAGATTAAAACTAACTTTTCCGCACTTGTGGCCGTCAACGATATTCTATAATAAAATTGTTACTTGCATACACTTCGGGGGATGTATCCTGCTAACATACACACAGGATGTTGCCGTTGTCATTGGTCACTTTTCCTTACATGTCTTGTTAGCACTATACAGCCTCCGGAGTGCAACAAGTCTCCAATTTTATGATTGAATATTGTTAAGGACATATCACAGATGAACTCTATTGATTTTCAGCTCACCAGAGCCAGTACAACGGGTGCTATGGTACTTGAAGTACGATATTTTGTAATTTTTTGAGAAATTTCAGTTTGTTAGCACCATACAGCCTCTGGAGTTCACCAAGTCACCAGTTTTATGATTGAATATTATTCAGGACATCTCACTGATGAATCCTATTGATTTTCAGCTCACGAGAGCTAATACAACAGGTGCTACAGTACTTTAAGTACGATATTTTTGTCATTTTTGGAGAAGTTTCAATTTGTTAGCACGATACAGCCTCCGGAGTATATACAAGTGACCAATTTTATGATTGGATATTATTCAAAGCGTTTCAAAGATTAATGCTATTGATATTCAGCTCACTAAAGCCAATGCAATGGGTGCCATGGTACTTCAAGTACCAAATTTTTGTCATTTTTGGAGAATTTTCAGTTTGTTAGCACGATACATCCTACAGAGAGTATACGATTGATCAATTTTATGATTGGATATTTTTCAAGGTGTCTCACAGATGTACCCTATTGATTTTCAGTTGACTGGAGCGAGTACAGCGGGTCCTATAAATCCAGATATACTAAATTTTTGGTTATTTTTGAAGAAATTTCTAATATTGTTCAGAGTCACAGATGCGGAAAAGTTAGTTTTAATCTTTAAAACCGTTTATTTTTATGTATATTAATTGTCTTTTATAATTTAAGAAATATAGTACAATAGTAGACGAGGCATAATCAAAAATAAATTTAAAAAAAAACATATTTTAACTATATGTATTTACATAAATGTATCGCATTTTTCGATTTTTAGAAAAATTTGATAATGGTTTGAATCAAATAAACCGAAACGTTAGCACTATAAGCAATTAATTTTATTTCTGCCCGAAACCCATGAAAATATAAGAAATTGAGAAATTACGGTCATTAAAAATATATATGTTTGACTGTGAGATTTGTGTCCTGTTCCAAAAAAAAATTATATAATTACCTTTACTTCTTCGATTGCTGCGAGATGCTGAGCTCTAGCTTCAACGACTTCGGGAGTATCTTGAACAGGAGTAGGCATTTCTATAGCTGGTATTTCAGGTACTGCGGGCATATTAGACGCTGCTACTCTGAATCCATTATTATCAGCCGTATATTCTACCAATTGAATTTTACCGTTGGCATCTAAATAGCTGTAGTGTCCCAAAACCGAACCATCTATGGACCTAGCTTCGGATTTGGCGCTTAATTGATTAGCGTAACCGTAGGTATATTGCCCAAACTCATCCTGTGCGTGATATTGGCTGGAAATCGGCGCGGAAATGTCAACTACTGGTATGACATATCCGGTAGGCGAACTAGCCACGAAAGCAAAGAAGAACACTGAGATCGCAATGATGAATTTCATTTTGACTTTTAAATATTTTGCGCTGCTGATTTGATCAGTACTCGCTAAACTGTCAGCGATTTGTGGACGAATTTGTATTTTATAGTAACGTTGATGCCTTAAGGGCTCTCTTGCAAGTTTTTTATTTTGAATATTTAGCTCGCTTCATTTGGAACATACGGGAAGTAGTCGACTTTGAATTTTTTTTATGTAGCAAGGACGTCTGTGGATTTGTTCAGACAAACATATGTTATACACTGAACGAAATAAATAAAGGATGTTGAATTGAATACAGTAGTAAAATATTTTAAAACGGTAGATCAACTAAATATGCATTTATTCTATTGGTTTTTTGAATTATTTTAGACTTTCTCAAGTTTGGTATCATTGTGAGCAGTAACTAGAAGATGATAGTTGATTGAGAAAGCTTAATATTTTGTATCACAACTTAAAGTTTGCTGGCTTAACAATTACTTAAAAACCCTCAATCTGCTTTTAAACAATGATGATTATAATGTACATATTAAATGAAAAAACTGCCATTCCGATAGGAAGAATAACTGTTAGTCTTCCATCCATCCATTTCCTTCTGGGTCACTCTCCTAATTTTTTATTTAAGGTTCCGGCTGTCATTATTTTTTTTGTAATCCCATCTGTTTTTATTCTAATAACATGTCCAAATCAATGTATTGATTGAAGTCTTTAATAATGTTTTAGCGGAAAATCTGTTATAATGTTTTATTTGGAAATATAGAGAAAATTGGTTGTTGTAAAAGTGATGTTTAATATTAAGCTATGTTTTTATATATAGGATAATTCAATTTGTAGGGACTTCCAGGAAGGTCTATTGTTCTTGGGAGCCGCAATCGAGAAGTTTCCAGAATAAAAAGCACTTAATATATAGGAGAGACATAAACAGCAAACATGTAAATAAACAATAGTAAAGTGTTTATATAATTTAGTGTAAGTGAATATACTGTGTATCTAATATAGTTTAGTGAACAAATAAATTAAGTGACTAGACTTACTGTGTCTATAAATTCATTCCACCGTCGTAATAAAAGCTTTTAAAAAAGTAAGAACAACATTACAATAATATTATGTAAATCATCTAATTTAATCCTCACTATATTTAAAGAAATGCAATAACTTTTGGTCGAAGGAATATCCCTTGTTGGTGAAAATGTGGCATCAGATACGCTTTCGTGAACTCTACGTGAGGGACTGGAACTTGATTTTGATCTAAACTGACTATATATAGTAATTAAAAACAAAAAACCTTCATGAAAAACCATATTTCCTATTTTCAGGAATTTTAAAATCATCTGCGTCCTCTAAAACGAACTCTTCTCCAAAATATGGAACTTCTAATTCCGTAAGAGTGCTATTTTCAGAATATAGGGCAGTGATGGCTCTTTCAAAGGACGCAGTTGTGCTCTGTGAAATTGATCTAAAAAATAAATCTACAATATAGAATTCTTCAAAGAATTGATTTATCGTACAGTCAGTTGCTTTGATTTAATTTGCAATCTGTCTGATAGGATTAAAATTTAATTCACTTGTTTACCTCGTATCTGTATCTGTAAAAGTTTGAAGGATAGGTGACCCCACAGCACTTAGGCCACAATTGGCCCATTCTGCATCGTTCTGAGGTTCAAAACTTCCTTCTAGCTCGTCATCCAGCCTACTTCCTTGAAGTAGGCGATAACGTCGCCTGAATTAAATTCCCTCATACTGTGCTCGCCGAATGCATGAAACCTAAAACGAGAGAGTGTCTAACATTCGCAAAGAATGTGTTCGACAGTCTCATCTTCTTGTTCACATCCTCTACAAAGTGGGGTGTTAGACAGACCCAGTCTGTGGAGGTGTTTTCGTAGGTGGCAGTCTCCATAGCTCGTGTCGGTGTGGTTTTCATGCCTCCTGTTGTGTTGAGGCATGCTGTGCTTTGGATTTGATCCCGTTTACGGACGACTGTCAGCTGGTCTGCTTTAGCTCCCCAGGCAATCACGCCGTACGTCAGCATAGGTCTGATGATGGCAGTGTAGATCCAGACAGCGACCCTGGGTGACATTCCCCAGGTGCGGCGATGGTTCTACGACACTGCTCATAAGAAATATATGCCTTTTTAACTCTACTTTCTAAGTGACAGTTCCACGTTAACTTACTGTCAAAGGTGACCCCTAAGTATTTCACCTCTGAAGAGAAATTAAGTTTGGTATCTAGGAGCTTTGGGGCTTGATGTTTTGCAAGATTCCTATTTTTCGTGAAAAGAACCATCTCCGTCTTTTTTGGATTTATTGACAGTGAATGGTCTCTGCACCATTGTTCTATGATATTGAGGGCCTCCTGCATTAAAACGAAGAGTGTCTCCTCGAATCTTCCCGTTAGCAGAATCACTAGGTCATCTGCATATGCTATTGTGTAGAAGTTGCTATCGTTGGGGCGGCTGACCAAAGAGTCTAAGACCATGTTCCACAGTAGTGGCGAGACTACCCCTCCCTGTGGACAACCTTTTACAACCAAGTCTCTGATGGTTACATCATCTACACTGATTTTTATTGCTCTTTTTGAGAGCATGTTATATATCCAGTGATTTATGGTTTGGGGGATATTTTTGTTGGAAAGTGAATTTGTTATTTTAGGAAAGGTGGCTCTATCGAATGCGCCTTCTATGTCTATGAATACACCCAGGGTGGACTCCTTTTTTTCCAACGATCTCTCGATGCGGCCCGCTACGAGATGAAGAGCCGAGTCGGTGGATTTCCCTGGAGTGTATGCATGTTGATTTGGATGCAGTGGATTCTGTGTTATCACCACATTTGTTATATATCGTTCGCACAGCCTCTTCAAGGTCTTCTTTGGAAACGATGTGAGGCTAATTCATCGATATGCTTTTGGGATAGAATGCTTCATTCTTTCTGGTTTTGGTATGAACACAACTTTAGATTCTCTCCAACCTCTTGGTTAGGTTAGGTTTAGTCCTCAGTGCCAGTGAGAATCTGACGATTCCTACCAGGTGCGGCATTAGGTCATCCAGGCCCCACAGAAGTAGGGTATTTAAAGGGGGAGAAGCCTGAGATGGCCCACCTCAGTCTGTCCGTGTCGACGATCTGTCGTGATATACGCCAGTCATCGTCCGTCGGGTAGTGATTCTCCTCATCCTCCCAGGCTGCCGTATTTCTGGCTCTGGAGTCAGGTAAGTGAGTTGACATTAGCAGCTGAAGGCTTTCCTTTAGGTTGGCAGTTTTTGTGCCATCGGCGCTGGTTAGTATACCGATATGACGGTGGGGATCTTTTGAGAGGGCTTTTTGGAGTCTAGCTGCTTGGGGGAAATCCTCGATTTCCTCGCAATAGATTCTCCATGCTTCTCTATGTTATTGTCTAATGGCTTTTTTAAACTCCTTGAGGTGAGACTTGTATGAGTTCCAATCCTCTTTGAGTCTAGTTCTTTTAGCCTTATTAAAAGATTTCCTCGCCGTCCCCCTGAGCTGGTCAATCTCATGGCACCACCACGGAGTGGAGGCTCCATCAAGATTGACTCGCCTGAGTGGGCAAGACATCTTGTAGGCATTAATTATGGAGTTTTGAATGGTTTCAGAGTAAGTTTCCAAATCTCCTTTATTGTTAGGCAACACATCCTCAACTCCTCGCAGATCCCCTTTCAAACAGTGGACATATTTTGTTCTGTCCGTTTTCCTGGGGTCGCGAGTCATTGTAGAGGTTGTGAGCGCCAGTTTTATTTCGAATTTTATCCAGCGGTGGTCCGACATTGAAATATCGTCGGATACATGACAGCCGGAGATTATATTCAAAGTGTTAATAGTAGATAGGGTAATATCTATTCGCGTTTGACTACGAGAGTTAATAAAAGTTGGTTCAGTTTCTCTAATTAGAATAGAGGGATTCTTGTTAGTTATATAATCATAAAAAGACTTACCTCTGGTGTTAATATCTTTGCTGCCCCAGCTTACGTGGTGGGAGTTTGAATCGCAACCAGTTCAAGCTTCTGGGTGAGACAGTGTTCCACAAGGTTCTCCAACTCCTTAATTGGTGGTAGTTTAGCTGCGTCTGAGGGGAGGTATGCGGATGCCAGTATTAACACTTTCTTTTGATCTTTCTGTGCATATTCAACCTTCACTACCGTTAGGTCGGAGGACTAAAAATTCGTCAGTGGGTAGGTCTTAAACTTTCTAGGGACGTATATGGCCGTCCTAGGTTGCTGATTGCTTGGGAAGCTGATAACTAAAACTTTTGGATTATTTAGACCCATGATTTTGGTTTGTCTTATCCAGGGTTCTTGGATAAGCCACCTTTTTGTGTTGAAGGTTACACTGAATAAAACTTACCTTTTCATTGTCCATCTCTGCTTGATGGTGGTGAGATGGGTTATGATTTCTTTTAGGCCATCTCCACTTCCTCAATTGGAGGTGGATTGACGTCGCCTGTATCCTAACTTAGAGCTATTAGTTCTGTCAGGAGACTGTCGGTCGCCATCTTGGAGGATGCTCCGCAAAAGCAACAGTTCCTTGGGGTTCTTCGGATGGAAGAGGAGAATCCGTGCTCGATCTCCTCCGTTCCGGGTCGAGTTTCTATGTTTTAACAATCAATTAGGTGAACGCGTAGCTTATCGTCATTGATAGTTTTTCTAGAATTCCCATTTCCTCGTCTCTTATGCCAAAGACGAATAGGTGTCCTTTGGGATTGACCTTCGCTTCGTGGTGGAAGGAAAACCATGTATCCACCCGAAGGTCTGAGTTTTGTTTGTCTAGCCGGCGCAGCACATCCTCTTTGTCACCCAGATTAGCGTGAGTGAGCTTCGCTAGGGACCCAAAGGGTGGCTTTTGTCAGCTGGGGGAGGTTGTCGACGTGTACCACGTCGAGCTTAGCATCCTTCCACGGTTTCAGTTTTGAAACTGTGTTCCTTAGCTACTCTAGCGTTTCATAATTATCGCAGGTGTCTCAGAGTATTTCGCCAGAGTGCGACTATTGCCTAAAAGTAGGTGGCTTTTTCTGACTGCCGGAGGCGGACATAGGGGTTCCGTCCAAAGCCTCCATTAGTTGTATTTTGACAAGGTCTCCATTTTCGGTAATTATTTTACCGTATGGATCGGTCTTGTTTATAACAGCTACCCGTAAATGGCTGGTAGCTGCTTCGCTGTAGCTATTTGTTTTAGCATCCATCCGTATCCTCTTTCCACTGTAAGAGTTTTCCTCCGAGGTGTTGGAGCGGATGCGCTTCTTTTCTTGGGAGGCGACGCGTTCCGGGCCCCTTTTGGAGGAGAAACTGCCATTGTCACCTTTGAATTTTTGGCCGCTGGTGCCAGGTTTATATAGGGAGGGGCGAGTGACGCTGGTGGTGTCTGTAGAGACGCCAGCCTGTTGCCTCGCTTTCCTCCTTCTCTTTGCCCCAGCACCGCAGATTTTTTTACCTCGACGGTGCTTTGGTGTTGGAAGTGTGCGTTCTCACTCATCCTCCGGTTTTTGTTTTTTTTCTGATGGTCCATTCTGATCCCACGAGTAGCTAGGGAAATGTTCGTCATCTCTGGCAGAGCCCCGCATGCCTGGGAAAGGCTGTTTCCAAGGGGGTGTCGCATGGTACTCCCAGGGGGACGTTCGCGGTCGCATTCCCGGCGGCCATTCAGCCATCGGCACATTCCTCACACCTTAGCCTAGGTTGTTGGAGTATCATTTGGTTGTTCAACACTGATGTCACAGCGTTAACGTATCCAGCGGTGCCACGAGGTGGCAGACACTCGATGGTTGCATTTCTCCATTGGACTGCAGAAAGCTACCTACAAGCAGACAAGCAAGCGCAAGCAAGCAAATAAGCAAACCAACTACAAAGCAATGGCCAACTTACAACCAACCCCGCCTTGTTTACCTCGTACAGGAAATAGCAATATATGACTCATTTACTTGGTCCTTCGAAGTGCTTGGTCCTGCCATTAGGACTAGTTTCTCCTCAACAATTCCTGATAACTCCTCTTGTTGACTAAATATAATTAATAGTATGACCGAAAGTTATAACAAATTTCATTTTTTTTTTTGGTTATTTATAAGAATAGTTTAAAAGACCTTTTTTTAAAGATTAGGGATCAAATATAGTTAGCGTTGAAAATATTAATTAAGATAATTGACTCGTGTTGGTGAAAATGACGAAGAAGAGATAAGTTATTACAAACTACTAACCTTGGAACAATCACATCGAAAACTGACAAGACTGGAATTGCATCCCGTTTCAATATCCTGTGCCCAGATTTTCTTACATCATAATCATGTGACTGAAAATATCTTCCATAAATATAATACTATTTGTTGGCCCTTTCCAAATTCAATGCCTTTACCCATTGTTGCTACCTCTGAATATCATGAGGAATTCCAAAAAAATTTACAGATTAATTAAATTCTTCAAATCGGCAATAAATTACTTATGTGACGCCTATAATAAATCGTGTTTCTTTGTTTACATACCTACGAAATGGTAAGCATCCTCTGTACCCACACACTAAGCATCCTCTGTACCCACACAGTAAGCATTTATTAGTCATTTTAACGGCCGATTTATGCGCAATGCTCACAAAAATACAATTAAACTTTGCAGTTATGGAAAAAATACACCCAATTAAATGAATTGAAAATGGCGTTATGTTCGACATAACATCGCTCGTGTTTCTATCGGATATGTCCGGTAAAATCCGATGCGCGCGTATTTGATTTGACAAATATAATGTAAACCATCGTTAATATTTACCTTCCCCTGAGTTGTTATGGAAGGAAGGAGATGTTGGTTACAAACAATTAGCCCTGGTAATGCACCTTTTTTTTCAGCGATATATAATGTAAGGTTTGTATATTTGTTCGGGTTAAATCTGCCAAGGTGACTTACACAGCTTTCTATAATCCTGTGGAGTTAAATTTTGATATAAGTTGGCTCAGTTCCAATGTCAATGACTTCTTATGATAAGCGTGATCTGATAAAAAGGATAGCGTTTTGGTGATTTCCAGTTTTTTGCATTTAGAGAAGGGGTATAGTTATATACTTTCAGCTTAGCAATAAAATATGAATATAATTCTTTAATATTTTAAGTATCAGATAGTATATGTTTATCCTCAGTTGAGATCTAAAATTATTATGGTTATTATTATAAAAACGAAACAAGAGCTACCTAGTAACAAATGCCTTTTTTCATTTGAGGAGTATTTCTAGTTTAATTTGTAGTTTTGTTTTATTTTTGTTTCAACATGTAGCAAAGCATCTTTTTGAAGTAGCATTTTAACTCTAATCTTCCATAGCCAAAAAAATGATTTTGATTATTCTCATCTGACGTCATGCGCGAAGCGTGTAAAATTTGAAACGACAAGTCAGTATACCGTTTTTTATGTTTCGTATGGTATCAGGCAATCTATATATTTTATTCCTTTGTTCATAAATGTGTATGAGGTTTGACCTGCGATTTGTATTTTGGCCCTTAACGTTTCATATGTGCTTTCAATAGTATTTTTAGCTCAGTGGATAATTCTAATCATCTAGTATTTTCTATATTCCACTTTAATTTGCCGTATCAAACGTTGCTCTTAAGTCGATAAATGTTGAAAACAATTCTTGTCCTTCCTCTGTTCTTCTTTCTGTAATATGTCGATTCAATTATTTTTCTTAGTATATATTGTCATTTGTTTGCTTATCTGATCTAAATACTGCTAGTTCCTCCTCTAGCTTTAGTTCCACATATTCCCTTAATCCTTTTTCCAATATTCTTGTGTATAATTTATAACCGATTTGTGCAAGACATTATAAAGTTTCCACATCGAGTTGTCTCCTTTCTTGTATATAGGTATTATTAAAGTATTTTCCCATTCCCTCAGTATTCTTTTCTCATTCTTTTTCAATATCTTCCATAGCCAATCTTTTCCTTTTTTACCCAGCAATTTAATAATTTCAGGTGCTATATCATCCTCTCCGCTTGTTTCCCCTGTGTTAATTTTTTGTGTAGTATCTTCTACCTCCTTCTTTTTATGGTCTTATTCTTCCCTATACATATTTTCTCGTCAAATTTATCTGTAATTTATTCTTTCTAATATTCTCGTCTTTATTTGTAACTGGTTGTTTCTATTCTTAAGATTCCCTCAGATATTCTGGCTAAATGCTGCCCGCATAGTTGAGTTGAGCATCTTTCATTTTTCGTGTTTTGTTTTTCTCCCACACAAAAATTCTTCATTGAAAATATGGTATGTTTATGAAACGCCACGAAAACACAAGAAAAACTAATGTTCATACCATCAACCAGACTTGTAACGTTTATAGAAAATTTTTAAATAGTTTAATTCCAAAAAATATCCGATGTGGATAAATGTGGAAAACCATTTTTCATTCAAATATTCAAGTGCATTTGTTCCTACTGTGTGTTTCCAGTGGAAGATATTTAAATTCATATTAAAAATATAGCAACTAGGGCGGCCAGTGTATACTTGAACAAGTTCAAGTTTATTTACGATAATAGTGTTAATTTTTTCGTAATTGACGAGCTCGGCCACACCCAAGATTTATAGGTACCAGCTTTTAGTTTGGTTTTTTATTGTCATTATAATAAAAAAAAGACTAAATGTGGAGTATTTGCAACAATTTATAGATTAAATCAAGTGGTTCGTTAAGAATGCCGAAGATAAACGTGTAATGTGAATAAATTTTACGTTTGGACATCTGAAACGATTCTCAATTATTTGTTCTGTTTTATATTATAGTTTAGTAGACGGGTTTTTTCTGAAAAATGGTGTTACAAATCAACTGAAAATGCTAACATAAATAGGAGTGTAATTGGGAGTTTGCATAATTGTTGTTTATCTAATTCTTCAAAATTATTGTCAAATAAAATTCCAAAAATACGCAACGTTCTACCGCCTCCAAAAAATCAGTATTAAATCAGTTTTGTATATATTTAAAAAAATTAAGTTTTCTTAGAGTATTCTACATTTTATTATTATAATTATTATAAATGGTCTAACTTCTAACTAAATTCTACCATTACACAAAAATGGTGATATAGATTCTGTAGAAAATTTACCAACAATTAACAAAATATTCTAATTAATAGTCAAAGAAAATTCATCAACCATTTAGAAGAAAAGTAACTTTTAACAGAATTTCAATTCGTTTATCGCAAAAATAAATTAACTTTACGTGCTCTTCTTCTACTTTTAGAGAAATTTGTACTAAAACTAGAAGGTTGCATGATCTCGGTTGCCACGTTATGTGCTATAAAATCAGCCAGTTAAATTACTGGGCATTAATTAAGATACAAACCCAAGTTTGTGACCCTATGTTGACACATTTGTTCAAAATTAACAAGCCAAATTTTTGTAATTCGTCACAAGGGCGGATACACGGGGGGGGCTTTGGGGGCTCAAGCCCCCTCCCTTTAAGAAGACTTGTTATGTCATAAAAAGTCAAACATCGTTATAAATACTAATAATAAATAATAAATACAGTAATTATATATTATGTTTACCAAAAGCTTTATTTAAGAATATAAATAATAAAATAAATATCATTTTATTAATATAATCATTTAATTTTATTTATTTTACGTCCACAAAACCAGCCGCGCCGAGTGCGTTTGAATTTAGGTAGTCGGCAAAATGCTCAAACGCGGCGCTTCCCGATTGAAGATAAAGACAATCGCAGGCCGCGTCTTTGGTTTGCAGAACATTGAAATAAAAACGTGTTTTTATGCATTTTTTCTCTTTGAAATGGCTTTAAATAATAAATCTATATTTCTGGAAGATAAGAAGAAATTTATTTTATTATTCAGATTGTGTTTGACATTCATAGCGAATACAAGTTATTTTTTGTCTCATTTGGACCTGCGTAAAATGAAGCGATCACAAACGACATTAACATCTTTTTTTACAAAAAAGCCAAAAAAGAATACGGTTCTGGAGGTGGGACATTGTGGTAGTAGTGTTATAGAAGAAAACATCGTTATAGTTGCATCAACAAGTAGTGGCAGTACTGGCAGTGGCTCGCAAGAATTTGAGGCAAGTAGTAGTAGTCAACCTAGCCGTTTTCCTGAGGAGCCCTCACAGCAAAGCGTAAGTATATAATTATAATATGCCTTTTCATATTTCATAATAAATGATAAAAAGGAAAAAGGGATAAAAATAAACAATCTTTTTTTGTATGTTCAGTTACAGTTAGATCTAAATAAATATTTTAACATTTTGTATTTTAGAATTTTAGTTTTACTTTACCGTTATTTGCAAATATGTGAAAACTGTTAAGTGTTGATTTGGGTTAGAAGCTTCTTAGAGCGAAAAAAAGGAATTTATATTGATTTTGGTTTATTTAAGCATTTTATAGGATGGTAATGGTAATGGTATTTTGTCTTTGCGTTTGAGTTTAAAATTTTAATTACATAGGCAAAAAAGGGATTTTATTGAATTCGTACTATTCGTTCTATTTTTTTTCTGTCATATTTGTAAAGTTTAAATTTGGTATATAACTCTAACTGAATATAAATAAAATTATAAATAATACACTTTTTTTAATTTAATACCTATGACCTGCTCTATTTGTTAACACTTTCACTGCTGAAGACGTGTATACACGTCTTTTCGGTTTTTCGCGCAGTGCGCACGGCGTGTATACACGTCTAGACCTGTCGAGAATTGTATGATCCAGTATTCTCTCAGCGTTTGAGTTGGGTGGTTGTGCTTTTGTGAGCGTGTAGCTGTGGTAAAAGTGTTTAAAATTTGGTGCTCAGTTCTTGCTGAAATGGACAGTGAACAGGCAGGCCCTTCGGGGAGGCAACTACGCAAAAGACCTTTACAACGATCAAAGAAGTCTGCTTTGACTGAATCTGAATTAGAAAGATTATTATACGAATCAG
The DNA here is from genome assembly GCA_963921935.1 of Galeruca laticollis. Classification (NCBI taxonomy): domain Eukaryota; kingdom Metazoa; phylum Arthropoda; class Insecta; order Coleoptera; family Chrysomelidae; genus Galeruca; species Galeruca laticollis. The sequence goes on along the minus strand of OY998178.1, from coordinate 85,411,063 downwards.
ATAGTGACGATATGAACGATCCTTTCTCCACCCTCAGTGGTGATTCAGACGACGAAGTGCTTTTCGGGGATGAAAGTCTCGATGAGGATGATGAAGAATTTAGTGAAACTGAGGAGCCAAATCTTTCTATTGATGAAAATCCTTCATCAGAAATCGAGGATAACCCACCGACTTCTCAAACTGATTCGGAATTTACTTGGGTTACCGGGCCACCCCAAATAAAAGACATCCCTTTTACAAAGGAAACTAAATTACTGGTTTTACCTAATGGTAAGGAAAATTAGTAAATATTTTTATATAATCATAATAAAATATTTGTCTACATTTTAGGGAACAAACCAATAGATTTTTTCAATTTGTTGTTTGACGAAACATTTTATAATTTATTGGTAGAAGAATGCAACAACTACGCTCCCCAAGTTTTGATGTCACCAGGAACATCTTCCTCGTCACGAATCACAAGATAGGACGACGTGACTGTTGAAGAAATGAAAATATTTTTGGGTTTGTTGTTACATATGGGAACCATAAGACTAAATCGCCTAAATGATTACTGGAAAACACATCAACTATTCAACATTCCAGTATTTAGGTCGAAAATGAGCCGGGACAGATTTCTTGTTATTCTAAGATGTCTTCATTTTTCAAAAAATCCTGAAGAACATCAACCCATTCCCGCCGATCGCCTATTCAAAATCCGACCACTAGTGGATTATTTCAACAACAAAATGAATGAAATTTATTACCCGGGGAAGAATATTTGTATAGACGAAAGCATGGTCCTTTGGCGTGGACGTCTATTTTTCCGCCAGTACATAAAAAATAAAAGACATAAATATGGGATCAAGCTTTATATGCTCACAGAACCCGATGGCATTATTTTGAAATTTGCCGTATATACGGGTGCTCTAGATATTTTGGGAGGAAGAGGACATGCCACAAATGTTGTCCTACATCTCCTAGAAGAAAAATTTAATTGCGGACACTCTGTCTATTTGGACAATTTTTATAACAGTGTCGATTTGGCGGCAAAACTTTTAGAAAAGGACACATATTGCACAGGTTTGTAAATTAGGTTTTATTTTACCTTCAAATTATCTATCACACATTTTCAGGCACTCTTAGAGTCGATAGAAAAAATACCCCACCCGAGGTGAAGTTGGCCAAATTGAGGAAGGGTGAATCCATCTCCCGTACATCGAATGGTATATTGGTGGGAAAATGGAAGGATAAGCGCGATGTTGTTTATATAACTAGTGAATTTACTAATGAAATGGATGTGCACACCACAAGACGGGGCGAAGAAAAAGAAAAGCCCATCCCCATATTAGAGTACAACAAATACATGGGGGGAATTGATCGGCAGGATCAGATGAATGCTTACTACCCTTGCGAGCGTAAAACGCTGAGATGGTACAAGAAATTGGGCATACACATTATTCATTTGTTATTTATAAATGCGCATTTCTTGTACCGGAAATTTGGGACAAATCGTAAGATGCCATTCTACGACTTTAGGATTGCTGTACTCGAGGAGTTGCTACAAACAACACAAGAACCAACAGTGAGGGTGGGTGCAGAACAACATGTACTCGAAAAAACGCCGAAAAATGGGAAATGGAAAAGGGTATATAGAAAATGTGTGAGATGCACAAAGAGAGGAGGCAGATTCGAAACAAGATATTATTGCAGGTTGTGTCCGCGACAACCGGCATTATGCATTGAGTGCTTCCCTCTTTTTCATAGAAATGAGTAAATTTATAAATAAATAGGTTTTATAGGACAAATTTGTTTATTTTCAAACCTTCCACAAAATTCGTGATCTATAAAACACAAAATAAGGCGGGCGAGTATACACGTCCTCAGCACCTAGCAAGATAAATCATTGCTGGGTGCGCAGGACGTGTAAACACGTCCGAAATTTTTTTTGGAATTTTGAGCCGTTTTTTAATTTTTTTCACTTATATAATGAAAGATAAATTAATTTTGAGCTGATTTACAAAGATCGTTAACAAAATTATGTTCAGCACCCAGGGTGCGAAAACATTTTTAAGGCCGCAGCGAAAGTGTTAAATAATGTATAGGAGTATAGGTCAACCAAAAGTCAAAGAAATTTGCTTTTAAATATTGTAACGTACGTACGTACGTCTAAGATATTGTATAAAAATAAAAAAAAACTTTACAATACAACTATGAAATTAAATTTGTTCATTTTTTTTAAGAATGGCAGCCAGATATATGATATTGGGAATGCAGTCGGACAATCTTTAAGTGTCCATGAAAAAATAAATTTTCTAAGCAATACTTGGATCCCTGACTCGAAATATGTTTTTCCATTGCAACAAGAAGGGAAACAGCAAATGCGTAAATTCGGTGTTCATTGATTACAACGGTATAACTGGCCTGCGTATAGCGAAAGTAAAACTGGAGGATTTTGTAAATTTTGTGTGCTATTTGCACCAGATGGCGGAGGAATGGGTAGTCAAGTAAGAATAAAATAGTTATATAATAGGCTCATTTAGTCATATTTCCAAAGTTACTCTTTTTATACGATTATTAGCCCAATTGGACGAAAATTACCAAAAATTTTAGAGCTAGAATAATCTAAGGTTATTTTAAAATGTGACGTCATGCAATCTTTTTTACATACAAATTGCGATCTTGGACACCTGCGCTACCTGCTTCGAAAAACATTGTCGTTACCTTTTTCTGACATTTGTCACAAAAAGTGTTAATATTTTTCCGTCAGGCTGACAGACGCAAGGCAAAGGTAATGCGTTGAGGCAACGAATTACCTGGTGAAAAAAGATGGTCTGACGTTATAGTTTTAATTAATTTTATAAAGTTTAATAATTTTTTTAGGTGGTTAAAAATCATTAAAAAAATTTGATATTTTGCATACTTACTAAATGTATTATGTTATTTCAGAATTTACAATAAAAAAAAATTGGTAAATGAGCCTATTGTTTTAATGAAATAAGGTTTTGAAAAACTAACTGAAACTAAATAAACTATATCGTAACCTAAGCTTAGTATTTTTCAGATTCTTAAAATGCTTGTAAGGGAACCGCTAACTAAGATTTAAAAAGCCCGGGAAATGCTTACGCAGCATGAAAACACAAACTACCAATTTTCAGTTAAAAAAGCAAATGATTTTTTAAACATACAAATGTCTGAAAAGTCTGTTAATATTTCTGTGCAATTAGATAAACAAAAAGCAGAAATAATTGTAGCTAATCGACAGCGGTAAATGCCGATTATTAAAACAATTCTATTTTGTGCCCATAACAAATTACCACTTAGAGCGCATAGAGATGATGGTAATATAGATATTAAAGATAGCTCAAACCAAAACTTATTAACTTTTCGTATAGATTCTGGAGATTTAAACCTTAAAAATCATATACTAACAGCACCAAAGAGCTGTACAATGATTAGTAAAACAATCCAAAATGAAATAATATTTTGCATTGGGAAGGTTATAACTACTGAAATTGTTAATGTTATAAAACAATCAAAATTTTTTACAATAATTTGCGACGAAACAACCGATATAAGTACCAAAGAACAAATGACATTCTGTGTGAGGTATTTGGATAGTACGTATGATATAAAGGACGTTTTTTTGGGTTTCATTGAGCTGCACTCTACAACTGGCCAATGCATCAAAGAGGCCATAAAAAATCAAATTAAGCAACTTGGACTTCCTATTGATAATCTTCGTTGACAATGATATGATGGAGGCAGCAATATGGCTGGAAGGTTCAATGGAGTCCAAGCCTTAATAAGACAAGAACAGCCCTTGGCTATGTATTTACACTGTTTAAGTCATTGCCTTAATTTAGCTATTTCCAAAATTTGTGAGGTTTCTGAAATTAGGAACATGATGGGTATTTTGGGTAGGGTATGTTCTTTTTTTAGTTGCTCTGCAAAAAGAGTTTTAGTTTTTCAACAAGCCGTTGATGACTTACAAATAACCGAAACTAAAAAAAAGAAGTTAAAACCTCTTTGTAGGTTGAGCGTCATAATAGCGTAATAACTTTTAAAGAACAATATGAAGCAATTTGCAATGCTCTTGCTAGTTTGGAACAGGACAACGATACAGAGACTTCAAGTAAGGCAATGGCTTTTAATGCCGCCATTAGAAGAAGTGATTTTGTTATAGCTTTAGAAGTCGCCTCGTTTTTAATGTCGTACACTGTAAATTTGAGCAAGTATTAAGAGTGTTGAAATTCATCTTTCCACTGCCTTTTCATACATAAACGATATTACAAGCAAACTAGAAAATATAAGGCAAAATGAAGAACTCCAATTAAAACCAATTTTCTTGGAGGCCCATCACACTCTTCAGAGAATTGGTACGACTATTACTATGCCTAGACTTTGCAACAAACAAACAAACAGGAGCAATATAAAGGCAAATAACGAAGAAGAATATTACAGAAGGGTGATATTCATACCTTTCCTGGATCATATTATAATCCAAATGAAAGGCCGATTTAATCAACTTTCTACTGTAATACTCATAGAAGGTCCATTTTTTTCTCGACATACTATGAATGCTGAAAATTATTTATATTTTTAAATGATGAAGTTTCTGAATTTCTTGATACATACTGTAATGTTTTTCTAATTTATTTAGACAATAAACGGGTGGGATAAATTGCAAACACTCGGTATGGCTACTTACTAATTTATTTAAACGCTAACTCACTAATCACTAACACTTAATTTATATATACAGTATATTCACTTAGACTAATTTATATAAACAGTTCACTAATTTATATTCACTAATTTATTTGTTTATCTCACGATGTCAAATTATCAACTAACTCACTCTTCCTGATCAGTCCCCTTATATACTAGTGCCTTTTGTACCAGAGAATTCCGGGCTGCGGCTTATACACACAAATAATTTTTCTGGCCTTTTTTAGATAACTCTGGTCACAAAAACCAGTTCTAGATAAGATAGTCTCAATCGTAAACAGTTTTTTATAACTGCGTATCCCCCATAATTTTAACTATTATACCTGGCTTAGACAGGGTCGGTTTTAGGGACTATACCAGTGTGCTGTTTCGTAACATTACCCCCTCCTTAAATGGAAGTTCCTCCTGGAACTTTTGTGTGGCCGAGACTGTATGTTTGAATCGGCAACTGGCCCCATTTCTACACTTTCCGATCTTATGGAAATAGCAGGGCACCGTCTTCATCGGATACTCATAACGGGGGTTGTAGCTGCAAATTAATATCTGGACACCGGTATCTTGAAAGATAATCTCTACCATGTTCCTGATGATTCGCCAATCCAACTGGTTACTCGCTATCTTAGGCATAGCCAGTTTCTTCACATTGGACTCCAACACATGGTCTCGGAGGTTTCGAAGTGCTTCCCACACATCGCGGTAGGTAGATCGATCTTGGAATTCATTTTTAGTTACCACGTAGAAGACGTATCGCGAATTATGTTTCAGTTTCAGAATCTTACCAGGGGCTGGAATCTGGTCTTCAAGTTTTTCTAATTGCCCGAACTTCTTTCGAAAGACGGTTGCCAACCCTCGTGCGTTCTTGATACGGGCAGGGATGTTGTATGCCAGTGAATAATCTTCCGGGAGAGTGAACAAATCTTGTTGTTGTTCCGAAGTGACTCCATATCTAGCTTTCCCGGTACCTCCATACGCGCCCATTAATTCATCGAAGGTGGGGTCAGACACATCTCGAATAAGGTTTACTCCTTCCTCTATGTCATGGTCTTCTTCGAATGGCGCTAGTCGGTTTTGGTTAACTACTTTTGGTTTTCCGTTGGGGATCTTGCTTATGCGATATAAAACATCATTGATCCTTTTCTTGATTAAGTATGGACCTTCCCAGGATTTCTCTAAGGTTGTGTAACCATACTTTGTCCCCTCCTTTAAAACCGCCTTCTGTGGCCTGCGTGTCGTACCGACTTTTCATTCTGTCGCAGGCAACTTGAAGATTGGTTCGAACTAATTCATGAATATCGTCCAGCCTTCTTCTCAATTGGATCACGTAGTCTTCGCCTGCTAGATCTTCTCCAGGCCGACAGCCAAATTCCAGGTCACAAGGAAGCCTCATTTCATGTCCAAACGGGATTTTCGCAGGTGTTTCACCCGTGGACCGTGATCGATAAGCCAATGCGAATAGGGAGAGATACTGGTCCCAATCTCTCTGATGGCTGGATACTACTTTGGACAGGTATTTTCCAATAGTCCTGTTCATTCTCTCGACCATTCCATCTGACTGTGGATGTAATGCTGTTGTTCTGGTCTTCTTCATTCCCAGCTTTTCGAAAATCTCCTGGAATAGATGACTTTCAAAATTTCTTCCCTGGTCGCTGTGGACTTCCAAGGGCACTCCATATCGGCTGATAAATTCTTTCATCAATACATCTACGACAGTTGTGGCCTCTTGGTTCGGGATAGCGTAAATTTCCACCCACTTTGTGAAATAATCCATTACAACCAGTATATATTTGCCACCATTTTCTATCGTTGGAAATGGCCCAGCGATATCTAAAGCAATCCTTTCGAAAGGGCTTCCAACATTATACTGTTTCATAGGTGCCTTTCTCTTGCGATGTGGTCCATTACTCGTAGCACAAGTCGTACATTTCTTACACCAGTCCTTCACATCGTCGGAGCTGTTCATCCAATAAAACCTTTCACGTACTCACTGAAGGGTTTTCTTCACTCCCAGATGACCTCCCGATGGACTGTCGTGTAACTTCTTCAGTACCTCAGCTACTCTTGTTCTCGGGACAACTAGCTGTCTCCTCATCTCAGAACCATCATCGTTTTCAAGGACTCTTTTCAACAGCCCTTCTTCCAGGACAAGGGAGTCCCACTGAGCCCAATATGCCTTGAGTTTCGGTGAAAATTTTGACACTTCCTGCCAGGTAGGTCGCCGATTTTCTTTCTTCCATTGCCGGATCATCTTCAGGTGAGGATCATTCTCCTGATCTTCTCTGATTCTGGTGGGTGACCATCCCTCGTTGACTACAGTAGTTCTTGAAACTGCAGCTTCCCTAGATTCCACCTTGTTGCAGTGGGAAAAGTCTGTTGGGCACGGCCGTCTGGACAGGGAGTATGCATTTCGGTGACTCACACCAGCTCGATGTTCGATGTTGAAATCATACTCTTGAAGTCGTTCAATCCATCTAGCGATCTGGCCCTCGGGATTCTTGAACTGCATCAACCACTTGAGTGCTGCATGATCAGTCCGGATTAAAAACTTCCTACAATAGAGTTACTGGTAAAATTGTTCCACGGACTTCACTACCGCCAAAAGTTCTCTTCTTGTGACGCAGTAGTTTCGTTCTGGTTTGGAGAGGACTTTACTAAAATATCCCAGCACTCTTTCTTGCCCTCCTTGGATCTGTGAGAGCACTCCACCAATTCCTACGTTGCTTGCGTCAGTGTCAAGAATAAAGTCTCCCTCTGGTAATGGATATCCTAATATCGGCGCCGAGGTTAAATGCCTCTTCAAGGTTTCAAAAGCCGTTTGACAGTCTTCGTCCTATTGGAAAGCTCTTGCTTCTTCTGTGAGTCGCGTTAGAGGCTTGCCAATATCTCCAAAATTCCTGATAAATCTTCAATAATACGTCCAAAGAAACTCCTAATTTGATGTTTGTCGGTTGGTTGCGGCCATTGCTGAATGGAAGCAATTTTCACTGGATCCACCGCCACTCCTTCATTGCTCACTATATGGCATAGATAGTTGACACGGTTTTGGAACAGCTGACATTTCTTAGGATTTAACATGAGCTGGGCAGCTTGGAGTCGTTTGAATACTTCTTCCAAATTCTTCAGTTGTTCGTCAAATGTCTTCCCCAGTACTACGATGTCGTCCAAATAGACCAGGCATGTCTTCCAAGACAACCCTCTCAAGACATTTTTCATGAGTCTTTCAAATGTCGCGGGCGCATTACAGAGCCCGATTGGCACGACGTTGAATTGCCATAGACCAGATCCGGTGGTAAAAGCAGTCTTTTCTTTGTCTTCTGGGTCCATTTCCACTTGCCAATAGCCAGATTTCAGGTCCAAGGTGGAAAACAGTTTGCTGCCGGCCAAAGTATCTAGCGTATCGTCAATTCGAGGCAGAGTATAGCTGTCCTTCTTCGTCACGTTGTTAAGCTGGCGATAATCCACGCAGAATCTCGTAGTTCCATCCTTTTTCTTGACGAGCACTACTGGAGACACCCATGGACTAGTAGATGGTTCTATTACTTTTTCTTCTGCCATCTCTCGAATTATTCTTTCAGCTTCCTCTCTCTTCGCTCGTGGAAGTCTTCGAGCTGATTGCCTAATTGGTTTAGCATTACCAGTATCTATTTTGTGTTTGACGGCTGATGTTCTGCCGGTCTTTCCTCCTTTTGGTACGAATAAGTCTCGATACTGCAAGAGAAATTCTCTCATTCTCTTTTTTCAGCTAGATCCAAAGATTGACCAGCTACTGATAACATTTGTTCGAATCTGGCATTAGAATTGTCAGTGGTCGTTGTTTGACGAACTATAGACGTCACTGGTACGCAGGATCCAATCTTGGTTTCCTTCTTGATGGTAATTGGGTAATCGTTCAAGTTTATTACACGTACTGAGATCTCTTTCGCCGACGTGACCAATCCTTTTCCAATTAGTACTCCTTTGCCAACCTCCTCGTCGTGGTTCCTTGGTTCCATCATAACCGGTGTACATTCCTCCATGATTCCCTGTAGCCGTGTTACTATCATGGTTTCGCTTCGTGCAGGCAGAACGGTATCTTCCTGTACAGCTGCCAACACCGTTCTGCCTTCATATGGATGCAGGATTACCTCCTTGGAACCTACTTTAATGGTTCTGTTTCTAAAATCTAATTGGAAACCATGTACATTCATTACGCCCATTCCCAGAATCACGTCTTCTTCAATGTCAGCAACGATTACCGTATGCGTGAACTTCTCTGCGCCAATTCCCAATTGAATTTGTGTCTCACCGTGAACGTTGGCACTTTCACCTGTAGCGGTCCGCAGTCGCAGTCTCGTTGGTAAAATCTTCTTCTTGGAGTTTATTATTTCTGGTCGTATGATAGTTCTAGTTGCTCCAGTGTCTACAAGCAGAGTATATCTTTCGCCATTCACTTCTCCATCTACATAAACACTGTCGTTGCGACATCTGAGAGAAGCTATCAGTATGAGAGGATCTTTGTAACGATCATGGGTCGGTGCTGTCCCCTCGTAGCCGACCCGTTCTAGTACTCCTGTGACTGGGGGTTCTTGGTTTGCAGGAGTCTTGGGGCGCTTACACGAACTACGTACATGCCCTAGCTCGCCACAATTCCAGCATCTGATTTTTCTCGGTTTCTTGTCCATCATACCTTTTATGACACTGACGAACTGGTCAAATCTGTCTTCGTCACCTTCTTCTTGGATGGTCCTAATTTTGTTATATCCTGAAGCCTTCGTTGCTGCTGTCAATGCGTCGACTTATGTTTTCGGATGGGCTAAACGAAGTGTCCTTTGCATATCGGGGTCACGTAAGCCATCAATAAAGGCCTGAATGCCCAGACATTCCATCATGTTCTCTGGTGCTGACGGATAAGCGAACCGAACTAGTCGGGCAATGTCCACTTCATATTCTTGAAGGGATTCATCACGTTTCTGCCTTCGGTTCTTCAGCTAGGATGGGTGCAAATGTTCTAGATGTTCGTGACCATATCGCATGTCCAACCTCGCCTTAAGCTGCTCGAAGTAATCCGTTTCTTCAAGTGGTATCGTCTGAAGTACGTCTAAGGCATCTCCCCGAAGTGCGATGGTTAGGTTCACTGCTTTCTCCTTATTGGACCAATTATTCACTCTAGCGGCTGCTTCAAACTGTTTCACATAATTGGTCCACGACATTTTTCCATCGAACGTTGGTGCCTTGACTCGGGCAAAACTGCCAATATCATCTGTCTTGGGTTGTGTTCCTGGCTTGCAGGGTTTTGTTTGCTCGGTCTTCTTTTCTTCCGTGGGCGTGTCTTGAGTCCTCATATCTGCCATTTTTTTTCCAACTCCTTGATTTTCTCGTCTATCGTTGTAATCTTATTCTAGATTTTCTCGTCCATTGTTGACATTTTATTCTCGATTTTCTCGTCCATTGTTGACATTTTATTCTCGATTTCAGATTTTAGGGACGAAATTTCATTTTCAACGTCAGCGGCAATGTCGTTTTTTATTAATAAGATATCGGCAGATATATCGTTCTTCAAAGTAGAAATTTTCTCGTCCATATCAACAGAAATGTCGTTCTTCATAGTAGAAGTATCGTTCTTTATAGCCGAAATATCATTTTTCACATTTGTAGAAATCTTCTCTTCCATGCCAGAAATCTTCTCGTCCATGTTCTCTTGCATGGCAAAAATCTTCTCGTCCATGTTAGCAGAAATTGACGAGATTAAGGTGGAAGCCTCGTCATTAAATAAAACTGTTTCTGGATCAAAGCCGTCATTTTCCAGTGCCACTTTAAGTCTTTCTACTAATTCACTTTTCTTACCGGACGTTTCCAACTCACGATCTTCTAATTCTGCTCTTAATTCCGCCACTTTCAGATCCCTCAATCTCTTGGCCATTTTTACGTAGATATTTATTCATATTACCCCACACCTGACACCAATGTAATGTTTTTCTAATTTATTTAGACAATAAACGGGTGGGATAAATTTCAAACACTCGGTATGGCTACTTACTAATTTATTTAAACGCTAGCTCACTAATCACTTACACTTAATTTATATATACAGTATATTCACTTAGACTAATTTATATAAACAGTTCACTAATTTATATTCACTAATTTATTTGTTTATCTCACGATGTCAAATTATCAACTAACTCACTCTTCCTGGTCAGTCCCCTTATATACTAGTGCCTTTTGTACCAGAGAATTCCGGGCTGCGGCTTATACACACAAATAATTTTTCTGGCCTTTTCTAGATAACTCTGGTCAGAAAAACCAGTTCTAGATAAGATAGTCTCAATCGTAAACAGTTTTTTATAACTGCGTAACCGCCATAGTTTTAACTATTATACCTGGCTTAGGCAGGGTCGGTTTTAGGGACTATACCAGTGTGCTGTTTCGTAACAATACATACATAAAATCTGAATCCTGGTTACCATAAGGTTGTCATGGTGGCATTTTATTTTTCATACTCAAATTTGGCCCATTCCTTTTAGTTTCGAGTCCTTGCAGTTGCTTCAGTCCACGTAATATTCCTCTACCATAGCATTTCTGCAACTGCATTGTTCCATGTTCATCTTGGCCGTTCCCTTTATCTTTTCGTGGTTGTTCTGGAGAGCCATATCTTTTAAAAAGGTATATAATGTTCCATTCTATTGACATGTTCAAACCACCTTAACTGTTACCTCTGTATTTTCTTTATTATCCGTTCGACTTTCAACTCTTACCTTATGGCTTCATGTCTTATTTTATCGCTTCTAGTTACTCCTTTCACATTTTCTCTGTCTGTAGTTTGCCCTTGAGTGATTTTGTGAGAACCCTGCTTTCACAATCGTATGTAAGATGTATATCGTTGTGTAAACCTTTAGCTTCGTTTGTTTGGATATCTCTTTTCTACCCAGGAAATTATTATTCAATCTATAGTATACTTTTACTGCGGCTTTTAATCGTTCGTTTATTTGTGCTTCTGTTTTCCGTTACTTTGTATTTGTACTCCTAAATATCTGAAACTGAGCTTGTTCCAGTTCAGTTCCTTCTATTTGTGGATTTAAACTTTCGTCTTCTTTTCCTATCACCATTACTTTACTATTGTCTATATTTATATGCATATTCTGAATTTTTAACAACTGACTTTTACTGGCTTCAAAGGCAAAACTTTGAAACTTTGAACGTTGTCAGCATAATCAACGGCATCATTTAAAAAATCGGTAGGACACAAAGAAAAGTATTGCACTTACAATTTGCTATATAAAAGCACATCATTTTAGAATCAGTTTTCCCAATCCACTCTACTGAACTGTCGCTATTGTGATTTGTGATAAAGTTGGAATAAACGCTTGTAAAATTTATATTAAACTCAAAATGAGTTATATACAACCTGGTGGGGCACAGAGACGTAAAGCTCAGAAACGTAACGCTCAGAAACAAAAGCAAGAAAAGACTGAAAAACTATAAGAAAAAATTCCCAAATTGGATAATTTCTTCATAGACAGAAATAAACCAGCTCGAATTCTCAAGATGAATTCTCGGTCAACACAGGTATGTAGCATCTATTCTACGATATGCAATACTTTAAATTTTCGTTGTGATGGTATTTTTTTGTTTTGTTTAAATGACTCAAAATGATCAGGAACGTCAAGATAAATAGTATTCAGCAAAAAATTATTTTGTATCTATGTACGGAGTGGAAGTACCGATTCCATTGGCAGCGGTATTTATTATCATTATTGATTGATTTCCTGATTTAAGTTGATAGTCAAAATAGCGAAAATCTAGGCACATGTGTGGACCCGGTGGACCGGCATGTTCAACCAAAAGTGAACGAGAAAATTATTGATAATTATTATAATGGAGGTGATTGTGAACCTCTGGGTCTTAGTGCTGAAATGTATGGATCCTGCTACTTGGAAAACCAATGATCTCTTGATAGATGCGGTCTTGAAATCTGCATTAGTTCAAAACTTGGATGAGATCAATTTTCAAAACACGAAGCGAGTGTATGGAAATGTCGCAAGTTACGGATCGAAGAAAATGTTTTATTCTCAGCTGGGTAATAGTCAAAATATTGTGTGAGTGACTCATATATTCTGATACTACTTACAAATATTTTTATTTATTTATAAAGAGTCTTTAATTTAATAAGAATACAATGTATATATGAATATATAAATAAATTTTGCAGAAAAAACCAAATAAGACATTGGTTCACAATGAAAATATACAATTTAAAAACTAATAAATTCTTAAACTTAAAGGTGGGACTTTGTGTCATCTTCTTCATAGAAGAGAACATATACTTCTCCACTGCCTAAAGATTTCCACGATGTTAATAGCACCCTTGAATCGTTATATTCGCGCCACTGTCCCGTATAAGGATGTCGGCAATATTCTGTGTAGTGACCATTATAAGTGGTTCCACAGTGATTTGATGTAGCGTAGAGGTTGTACATACAAGGTGCCACATTATCAGTCGCGTAATGGCTCATATCCAAGCCCTTACAAATTATACTGCTTACAATGTAAATTATTCAGCAATATTAATAACCGTTCATCTTTTGTGAGTGGTTTTAACGATTGGAAACATATTGAAAAAATATCTGAACATGAGCGTTCTCTGGAACATCGAGAAAATATCATTTCAATTTGCACTCAAAAATTCAAGGTAAAGTTGATTCTTCCGTAGAACAACAGTATGTCTTGGAAATGAATTATCGAAGAGAAGTTTTGAAAAGGATACTAGCTGCAATTATGTTTTTAGCAAAACAGGGTCTAACATTTCACGGAAGTTTTGAGCATGTTGGACACGATCATTCGGGAAATTATCTAGAAACTCTGATTCTAATAGCCAAGGTTGATTCTTTCCATAAAAATCATTTTGAAAAAAAAGCAGATGAAGTCTTATAGTTTTCTAAAACAATATGTAATGAATTCATAGGATATATTGTAGAACTGGTTGTACGAATTTGAATCCACCCTCAATTTCTTCCTGTAACCATTACTTTTCTTCATCCCGTATATCAAAAGTTACACACTCCATATACATCATGAATAAAAATATCTTTCTTCTTATCTACTCAATATTTCCTTAACTAGGCAAATATCCATTTTTAACGTCCCTTTCACACAAAAAACACATAATTTCTGCCTAAAAATTATTTCATAATATCTGTTCAACACTTCAATGACCAAATATCAATTTTATTCTTATCGCCCCACGCAAAAACTATGTTCAAAGTTTCTTTATCTGTAACGAACCTAACTTTTTCATGGCAACAAAAAACACTCAGCTTACGAAGAATTCAACCGCCGTTTATGAAGGTTACAGTTTAAACTCTCATCACCCATTGGTCAATTTCCCGCATGATTTCTCTTACTCTCACCCACTCTGAACAACACATGAATATGAATTCAACCCGACTTTCCTTTACTTCTCATCCATTCATCGTACAAAATGGTACTAAATGGATATATATAGCCGGATAATTAAACTAAAAACCAGCATTAATTACTATCAGATAATGTTATAAATAATATACCGTACCTCTAACAGCGAGTGATAATCTTAATTGTTTAGCAAAATGAAGAATATGTATATTACATTTTAAATACACAACAGTGAAAGTGCAACCAAATTCATTTTATTTATCCCCACAACTCATCTAAATTACAACACGTTTTACCACGAAAGTGGTTGGGCCTTCGTAGTCAACAAAAGTGAAAAAACCTTCCCGCATTTTGCGAAATCGTTAAAATAAAAACGAGAAAGCGGAACACTGGTCAGAAACAAAATAGTCCAAAAATTGAAAATATCTAAATATTATTCCATAATTGTAGATTCGACTCATGACTTACTGTTTTAAATAAAACTTGCTGTTTCTAGCTTATTCCACAATATATTGAAAGAATGTCGAAAATTTGACAATTGTTTCGATATTAAATATCATCATCAAATTTCTTAGAACTTCTAACATTGTTTTCAATATATTGTGGAATTATCTAGAAACGGTAAGTTTCATTTAAAACAGTAATATGAGTAGATCCCACGAAGTAGGGGTCGAGACAGTTAATTTCGACTCTTGACGTTTCCCATATAGATCAACTATTTAATGGACTAAGTTCATTGCAGCCAGGACACAAAAACTTTTTAAATGTATCCGACCTTTTATCTATTGCTAGTTCCTATAATAATATTAGCACTAATTGGGACACAGAAACATTAAAAGCAGAATGTATTCTCTTAAAAAGTTTGATTCTCAGAAAAACAGAGATCAAAACAATGAAAGAATTATTGAAACTATTAGAAGAATATTTTCCAGCTTTTGAAAATATCTATTTATTGACAATAATCGCTATCACAATACCCGCATCAACTACTAAGATCATTCTCTTGTTTAAGTAGAGTTAAAACATACATAAGAACTACAATGCTCAATGAAAGCCTTTCGTCGGTATCTACTTTAAGTATTGAAAAAATTTTAATTTTGAAAATATAGTTGATACTTTTGCTAAGAATCATAATAACAGAAGATTCTTACTGTTTTAAATTTCGGTAAAGTACTTTTATTTTTTGAAAATGTAATGAATATATACGTTAATCTTTTTTTTGTCATGTTTTAGTATAATTAAACCTATTCCTACTTCCCTGCTTTTTATTGCCTCAATATACTGTATTGCCATGTAAATTTTTTTTAATATAAATTTATTATCAAGGGGTACCAAAGCAATGATGTAAAAGCACGTGCCCCTCTAAATTTATCGGGCCCTATCTGGCCCTCTGTAACATAAAACTCTGGCGTCGCCGCTGTCGATATTTATTATTAATGGTTAGAACTACCTACTATATGTTTTTGATAAAAATAAAAAAGTTGTTGATTTTTTAATGTTGTACGAGTTGCGTTCAATTTACAAAGTATTTTTCACTTAAAAGAAAAATAATTCCTGACTGTCACATATTAATGTTACATAAAATAGATCTGCATGGTCCATAACATAACATGCACATATCAGATGTAAAATTTTCTCACTCCTATACGAGTTTTGTCAAAAAATATGAATTTGTGACAATTTTCCTATTTTTTTTTTCAAACAGTTCTTAAAATTATTGTAATTTCAAGATGTTGATAGGACGTTCGAGTTCACTGACTGATTACATCACACATTTTCTTATTACAAATTTGATAAACTTTAACTTCATATGGCAAGAATTATCACTATTTGTCATCACTAAATATGCGTCTAAGCGTAGTACTTTCCACGCATTCAATTGTTCATTGAGAAAATTCTTTTATTAAATTATAACGGCCGGAGTAATACCGTCACATGTTTCCTTAATTGTTCTTTCCAAATGATTAATATTGTTTCAAGTATCCGCCAAAAAAGAAGTCCAATTACTTGTCCTTAAAAATTTGTAGGAGACATTTCTGGTACTATAACGGTTGGTACCTACCGCATACTTTGTATTTCCATTGATGGTAGGTTATCAAGAAATTTACTATGTATCATGGTGATGGACGATGTACTGAAATAACTTAAAGAAGAAGATTCAAAAATATGAAAGCTATTAACATATCTTCGACAATATTGGTCATTTGGAAAGAACAATTAAGGCTACATTCGTAATCAATTCGCTGGCCAAGTGGCACTTTGGCACGCAAGCTAAGTAAATCTATTTCAGTGTGATCGTTCACAACGAAATTTGGCGTCAGAGTTGAAGTTGAAGTCGTCGAAATTTCTCGCAAGCTGCAAACTTTCACTTCGACTTGCACTTCATCGTGCCGGGTATGGGACATGCGCATTAATATTTGTTTTTTGATATATTTGACATCTGTCTGATAGTTTGACATTTTCATCGAATTGTGTATTTTTGGTTTGTTTTTCTTGATTTTTCCGTACGACTGATTGATTAAAAAAATAAAATGAAGGACATTACTTCTACTTTACTTGCAACAATGCTAATTTTGCTTTAAAAACCTTCCCGAAGCCGGCCTGCAGAGATTGAAGTCTAGATCTCCCCCAATATTGCTAGCAGAAAAACTTGTGAGAGATAATTTCAATTTGACCAATAAATGGAGAGAATACTGGGAAGCCTCGAAACCAGTCCAGGCTGTACATATAACTGATCCTACAGTGTCCTTACCAGGTATGGAGCTGCCTCGCCACGAGTGGAAAACACTTAACAGGATAAGAACGTCTCACGGTATTTGCCGTGACTCATTCTACAAGTGGGGACTCACCGAAACACCAACCTGTGACTGCGGAAAGCCTCGCCAGACTGTCCACCATATTACAATGGAGTGCCCCCTTACTGCATACGGAGGAGAAATGAGCGACTTCTATGAGGCCACTGACTCTGTGCTGGACTGGATCAATGGTCTAGATTTTAAAATTTAATTTCAAATCGTGCTATATTTATGTTTATGTTTATATTTTATTTCTACTTTTCTACTTTTAGATATACACTTATATGTTTTTTATGACGTAATGTGAATGTGTACAATTTTTAACTAATTATAACTAAATCCATGTATGCCATACGCTAAATAAATACAGGTTGGTGTGTTTTCTGGCGGATATCATAGGAATGTATAGTTGTTGGGAATGAGTCCTTTGTCTTGCGAAATTCAGTAATTGTACAATAATAAAATAATTGCCTTATATCCATCACTTTTGCGTCTATATACAACTGATCAGATGAATATCGGTATGGTTTATTCAGAATCACCTTTAAAAAACGTTTCTGTGTTATCTCCAATAAGTGTATGTGGGTTTTTGATGCAGCTCCCCAAACTGAACTTTCCTGGACTCGCTATAGATCTCATCTATCTTAACGCTTTGTTGCCTGCCAAGTAGATACTCTTTAAATAATTTCAAGCAGTTACCCCTAATACCCATGTCCTCTAGTGAGTTGAGGAGGGAGTCGTGGTGGACGGTATCGAAAGCCTTGGACAGATCTATGAAAATACATAAGCAAGTTTTGTTTTCATTAAAAGATTTGGTAATTTTTGATGTTATCGCTAAAATCGCATCTTCAGTTGACGTTCCTTCTCTAAACCCAAACTGCTGTTTAGAAAGTATTTGATATTTATCTAAGTATGAAATTTATCGTTTTTTGAGAGCCTTTTCAAATATTTTTGAGTTATGAGGTAATAAAGAAATTGGACGGTAATTTGTAATCGTACTTTTGTTACCTTTTTTATACACTGGGATTATTACTGATTTTTTAAAAGTTGAGGGCCATACGCCCTGTTGGAAGCACTCATTAATTAAAAATTTTAATGGTTCAACTATGTATTCCGCGACTGATTTGATTGTTTCCGCTCTAATATTATCTGCTCCAACTGCTTTTTACTTTTTAAATCATGGATAATAGTGAGCAACTCATTGGAATCAAGCGGTGTTATAACAAACGAATTACAGATGCTTTTCCTAGTTGGTACGTAATTTATATTATTAGCTAAAGTTGTGCCTATTGTGGCAAATATTTTATTAAATTCATTAGCGATACTTTTTTTATCTGTAATTAATTGGTCGCTATCATTTTAAACATAATTTATAGTGTATTTGGTTTTTTTCTTTTTACTTATATTATTAACTATGTCCCACAATTTGTTTGGATTATTATGGTTTTTATTGAGCTCCGTGGTGTAAAAATCGTATTTTCTTTTTGCTATCAAAGAATTAAGTTTATTTTTATAAGTTCGGTATTGCGTTTTAAGTAGTAGATTATTGGGATTTTTTTGTAGCTTTTTAAACTTTTTATTTTTTTGTATTGACAGATTTTAGCAATGCGTTGGTGAGCCAGGGTGCAATTTTTGTGTGTTTTCTTCTTATTAGTCGCTTTTCAGTACAATTACCAATAGTGTTGCTAAGTATAGTCACAAATTTATTGGTTGCAGTATCTAAATTGGTTGTACTATAAATTGAATCCCACGTTGTATTCTTTAGGACATTGTTTAATTTATTTATGTTAATACTTTCAGTATAATGTTTTTTATTTATACATGATGCGTTCTTTGAGTTTAGCATTACTTGCAAGATAGTAGTTTCATGGTCAGTTATATTCGTCTGGATTACTATAGGCACAATTTGATCTATAATATGTTGTTTTGATTTTATGAATATATGATCCAGACAGGATTTTTCTCGTGTGGCAATATTAATTGTAGAGCTATATCCGAATTCATTAAGGGTATTATTATATTCAGTTGACATACTATTGATTTCTAATATATTTATGTTAAATTCCCAACGAAAAGGTACATATCTTCATCATTATCAACACTTGCCTAAAAATAATTTTGCAAACATGTTACAAATGCGGCCACGTTAGTATCGGGTGACCTGTATGCTGCAGATATAACTACGCTATTACTTTTATTATGTTGGATTTTAACCTGTAGAGCGTTAATATTTGGGTAGGTCTCTATTATTTTATAAGTATAGTTATAATTACTCTTAATGTACATAACAACACCATCATTTTGGTTGTATTTACTTTCATTATAAATGATATCATAACCTTCAATATGGTGTAGACTTGTATCCAATATATTCCATGTTTCAGTGAATACAATGCAGTCTATATCAGAATTTAATGTTGTGAGGAAAATTTTTAATTCATTTAGATTTTTGTTGATACTGCGAATATTATTAAGTACTATTTTAAAATTTGAATTCAATTGGTTAATAGACAAAACCTCTGTACACTGTTCAATAGTTTCTAATTTATATATCTCTATATTCGGTACTTCGAAATCTCGTATATATTGTTACATGTCAAAGATACACACTAATTAGACAAGAATTACAGATAAAACAATCAGGAACTCAGACAAGGAAATTTAACTACATATATTAATATACAGATAAAATTTGCAATTAAAAAGCAGAAAGACGTGATAATAAAGAATAAAATTTAAACTATTTAGAGTTAATTAATAAAACTAAAATTTATTTTAAAGATCTAGGTAGTATAGTTCCTTTCCATTATTTAGTCTGTGATGCTGAGCGAGTTTTCGGCTTTTTAGTGTCAGCGTTGACTATCAGTGATAGTTGTGGATTTACCTCCCTTGTTTTTTGGTCTTCAGACAAATTAGGAATATTGGGTGGGCTGATGGTTTCTGTTCTTGATATTTTTGTCAATTCCTCAAGAGTGTGAGAATTGTTATCCAAAACCAGTTTATTATTTTTAATAAAACATTTGGAGTATTCCCCTGATTTACGAAAATGTATGAGGTACAACTTTAAATTTTTGTAAGTTTCCCTCTCTTTTGGTATTAGGTCATTGGAAATTGAGAGTCCCGAACCCTTGAGATTTTTAATATTTGTAAAAATGGACTTTTTCTTTAAATATGACACAAATTCTACTTTAACTGGAGCAGACTCTGATTTTCCCAGCGGATAAAAATTATTTATGTCACCTTCATTTATATTAGCATTTAAATTCTCATTTATTTCAGTGCAGATATCTTCAATTTTAATGTTTGGAATTGGTTTGCTTAAATCGAATATAACAATATTGTTAAGTCGTTTTTTCCTATCTATCTGTTCTTTTATAATTTCGACCTCCTCTTCTACACGTCTGATCCTTGTGTTATGATCTTCAATTTTTAACAAAAGTTTTTTCTCTGTTTCATCAATGGCACATTTCAATTCAGTTTTTGTATTTTGTAGCTCTTCTAGTATTTTTTCGGTTGCTTCTTTTAATATTTTTTTAATAGTCAATTCATTCATTGTGTAGATTAAAAATTCAATAGTGTGTGGTTTGCTTTAGTTTATTATTGTAAATAATACTACTTGTAGATAAAAACTTAATGAGTTATTTCCAGTTCTGAACGTAGAAATTTCGTGAGGTCTAGATGTTCCCAGCCATAAATATTCATTTCGAGAACTAAATTCTATTTTATAAATCTCAGTTTTATATTATATCTGGGGTAGGATCATTCTTGAGCAACTTAGTGTAATCTGATAAGTTAGAATAAAAGAGTTACTCACAGTTTTCTTCAGTTTAACAGAGGCGATGTAAAGAACGTTGTTATCACCTTGAACTACAAACTACTCCTTGTGCATGTTATGTTATGGACCATGCAGATATTTTTTAAGTAACATTAATGTGACAGTCAGGAATTCTTTTTCTTTTAAGTGAAAAATACTTTGTAAATTGAACAAAACTCGTAAAACGTTAAAAAGTCAACAACTTTCTTATTTTTATCAAAAACATATAGTAAGTAATTCTAACAATTAATAAAAAATATCGTGAAAGAAAAAAAACATTTCAAAAACCATTCACAAATGATTTTATTAAGAAATCCATAGTATAACTGGGTCCCTCTACAAGGCAACAGATACACTATTCCGAAAACGTTGTTGAGTAGGCTATTGTTAGGAAAGTTGCTGTACTGTTAGGTTGACGTTAAAGCAGTTTTCGTCTTGTCTCAAGTATAGTAGTAGAATGGAGCTACTAGATGGAGAAATAATATACTTTATTAAGAAAATTTCTCAGAAAAAGAGATTCAAAAATATTTTAATTAAGACACTGCAAATTAATAAATTAAAAACCATCTAATTGATTTAACAATATCGAAGTATTTATCATACTGTGGAAAAATTGAAATGATTAATATAATTAAACAATTTGATTTAATAGCTACAGTATTCTACTGTTTTTTTCTTAAAAAATCGCAATAACTAAAGAAGGTCATTAGCAAAACCTTTTACAAGAGTATATCTATTTATAGCCTATTAAAAAGATTAATTGCAAATTGGGTAAATAGTCATTCCTACGTTCTATGGAAACATATTATGAGAATAAAAGCACCACCGCGAACAAGTTCAGCTTTCTTTACTTACAAGGATATTTTTCCATTGTGCTAGTCGCATTAGCAGATACTGACATGTTTGTAAAGGTTGATGTGGGTGAAGCTTTTTCTCGGAAACAGTTAAATAGTGATCAACAAAAGATTTTTAGTAGCCGATTGACAAGGGGACGAAAATCTGTGAAGTATAATAGCTTTGGCATGTTGACCTGAAAGTTTTAAATTCTATGTACACTCAGGCTACATTCGTAATCAATTCGCTGGCCAAGTGGCACTTTGGCACGCAAGCTAAGCAAATATATTTCAGTGTGATCGTTCACAACGCAATTTGGCGCCAGAGTTGAAGTTGGAGTCGTCGAAATTTCTTGCAAGCTGCAAACTTTCACTTCAACTTGCACTTCGTGCCGGCTATGGGACATGCGCATTAATTTTGATTATTTGATATATATGTATAGATTTATACCCCTTATCAGATTTGTCGTAGAGTGGTTTGTAATTGAAAATGCACTGTAAAAAAAATCCGTCATTCAATTGATATTCCGTGTTGTCCATCAATATTAAACTCCAGTATATACTGCTATAAAAAATAAATCGAAATCCAAATTATATATTCTAACCTCAGACTGAACTAAATACAGACAGAATCTATCTTCCACCATATGTTGAAGGAATCCTGACAATTATTTAGGTACGAACGCGCTTGCGTTAAAGTCGACTTTGAAGTTATTGTGAATGGCAAATTTCGTGCCGACTTGCATGCCAAAGTGCAAATTGGCCAGGGAATTGATTATGAATGTAGCCTCACTCGTTGTTACCCAGTTAAAGTGTATTCCAATGACGTAGAAAAAATAGACCCAATTATTTACATTAAATACTGAAGCTAACGTTGTAAAAGCAATAATGAGATGAGTAGTAACTATATGCTACCCGCCACAGTGTGCTGCTGTCAAAATGTGCGTTATTTCTGAAAAATGCTTGAAAAATATATAACAAATTGAAGTAAAATATGCAAATTAACATTGTTTTGCAAAAGTGAAGGACATACAGTAAACAAATTTTCTTGCGATTGATCTTCTTGCTTTACGTCCTTTTAACAATAAATGTATTCTGCTCTACATCACAACCCGGTAGGACATCATTCACATTCACAAACATAACTCACCATAGAGAAAGTAATAAGAGAGTGTTCGTTCCCGTACAAACAGCTGGCATCGCGTCGATCTGAGCGCACCCCTTGCGGGTGGCAGAACTAATTCTTACAGGCGGGATATTTAAATTTGGTAGTTTGGATTATTGGTAGGTAAATTTTATAGTTTGTCTTAAAATTGTTTATTATATAATTATTTCATTTCAAAAAATTATATTTCATTTTTTGTAATGAAATAATTATAATAAACAAGTTTGAGACAAATAATTTAGATAACTAAGAAAACAGCAAACATTTAAATTTTTTATTAACCTGCACATAATATAAAAAAATTATTAATCGCAATTACATATTTCTACCAAAATTACATTACATTATATTTAAGAAACTTAATCCAATATCACATCAAATTGCACATTGTTATTTTAAAATTATTGACAACAAAACCAACAAACATTTTAATAAAAAGAAGTTGAAAACTAGATTCTCCATATCCATGAAGACAGGAACAGGTCTGAAACAAAAAGTAAATTAAAAGTAGTACGTTTTAAGGAACAAAAAAATATTTTTGTTTGTTAGTCATCTCACCATCATTATATTTTCCAATTAATAAGGGAACACAAACTTTTATAAGTTGAGAAAATACGTGTGATTTATGTTCTAGACAGATGAATAAATCAAAATTTATATGGCGTTTGGCAAAGTGTTATTTTTTTCAGTAATATTTTCTACATGAACGAAAAGTGGTGAAATATGATAACAAAGTCATGCAGTATTGAAAGAAATTTAACAACTTCTCTGTACACAAATCAGACGTATTTTATCATCATTTTCTTTGAAGGAAGTGAAACCAGGGTGGTGAACAACTAAAATATCTGTCTGCAAATTAGCCTTACATTCTTCGCAATTAAAAGTTGTACGAAACTAGAAACATAGCTTATTGTTGAGTGTCAACATTTGAATTATGTTATGTATTTGAGAACGGGAATTCAATTTTTTCCAATTCATTAATAGTTTTAGAAGTGAATGGTTTTGGATAATTATGAAAATTTTAAAGACTTTAAGTTATCCAATAAATTACATCGTCTGCTTTACAATTTGTGTTGTAGTTCTCGACTATCAAAGTCACAAAAAATAAAGTTTCTTTTTACAGAAAATACTGTACTTTAAAAAGCTTGGATATTATTACCATGTGGTGGTGTATGATGTAAGGATTGAAAAGGTATAGCAAATTTGAGACTTTTGCGACACGTACTTGTAAGTGGATCATCATCAAAATGACCTTTGATCATAAGATGTATTTTGTTCGCTTTGATTAATGTCAGATGAAAATTTGAGAAATGTTTTGTTCTTAAACCCAAATTGCGAAGTGGCCAAAAATATTTACTATTAACCATTTTTTACAATACAACTATGACGAATTATACCTGGTAATGACATTTTAAAGGTTCACTTACTTTTATTTACTTTATTAGAACGGGAAACCTAAATAAATTGAACAAAACTATACTAATTTTACTCATCCTTAGAACTTGTAACCATAACCAATATAACAATATTTTTAGTTTTGACACTTCACTTTGACAAACACAAGCCGTATTCACACAAACCAATGTAAGATTGATTTTGTATATTTTCATTTTTAATTACTTAAAAGTTAATATACTAGGATATTTTATAATATTTATTCACAATAAATGCAATATGTTGAAATTCATTGTCATTTATAATATTTTAAATTGTTTTATTCTATTTTGTTTATGTAAAACAGTCTTGTAGTTCGCGCGACTGTAGAGACTCCATGCGCGGGTGGCGGCGTAGAAACGTTGTACCACTTGCCGCCTATGCATCAAACCGTCTCTTACATTATTTGTCTATGTAACAAACCATCGTAGATTTGTTTGTTCAAAAGTGATTATTCGGTTATTGTAACATGGGAGTAGCCAGCGAAGGGCAGGGAGGGGCAACTGCCCCCCCTGGAAGCTAAAATGAATTAAATAATTTTGGAATTTTAATAAACAAAAAATTAAATCTGCAATATACATATTTTTCTGTTCTGCATATTTTACTTTTCCGCCCAACCTTTCTATATGCGAGAAAAGTATTGGTTTACCCCAACAAAAGTTGGAATTTTGAAAATTTTTTTTTGAATTATCTTTACGTTTTCCATCAACAACACGAAAAAACGGTTTTTAGAAAAACAATCCTGTGTGTATGTCGTCGTCGGCCACTTTTCCTTACATGTCTTGTTCGCACGATACAGCCTCCGGAGTGCAATAAGTCAGCAATTTTATTATTGAATATTGTTAAGGACATGTTTCAATTCACCAGAGCCAGTACAACGGGTGCTATGGTACTTGAAGTACGACATTTTGTCATTTTTTGAGAAATTTTAGTTTGTTAGAACGATACAGCCTCCGGAGTTCAACAAGTCACCAATTTTATGATTGAATATTATTCAAGACATCTCACTGATGAACCCTATTGATTTTCAGCTCACCAGAGCCAATACAACAGGTGCTACAGTACTTTAAGTTCGATATTTTTATCATTTTTGGAGAAGTTTCAGTTTGTTAGCACGATACAGCCTCCGGAGTGCAATAAGTCACCAATTTTATGATTGAATATTGTTAACGACATGTCACAGATGAACCCTATTGATTTTCAGCTCACCAGAGCCAGTACAACGTGTGCTATGGTACTTAAAGTACGACATTTTGTCATTTTTTGAGAAATTTCAGTTTGTTAGCACGATACAGACTCCGGAGTTCAACAAGTCATGAATTTTGTGATTGAATATTATTCAGGACATCTCACTGATGAACCCTATTGATTTTCAGCTCACTAGATCCAACACAACAAGTGCTACAGTACTTTAAGTACGATATTTTTGTCATTTTTGGAGAAGTTTCAGTTTGATAGCACGATACAGCCTCCGGAGTATATACAAGTGACCAATTATATGATTGGATATCATTCAAAGCATCTCAAAGATAAACCCTATTGATATTCAGCTCACTGAAGCTAGCACAACGGGTGCTAGGGTACTTGAAGTACCAAATTTTTGTCATTTTTGGAGAATTTTCAGTTTGTTAGCACGATACAGCTTCCAGAGAGTATACGATTGATCAATTTTTTGATTGAATATTGTTCAAGGTGTCTCACAGATGTACCCTATTGATTTTCAGTTGACTAGAGCGAGTACAGCGGGACTTTTAAATCCAGATATACAACATTTTTGGTTATTTTTGGAGAAATTTCGGTTTGTTAGCACGATACATGCCCCGAAGTGTATACAAGTAACAATTTTATGATAGAATATTGTTCAGGGCCACAGAAGCGGAAAAGATAGTTTTAATCTTCAAAACCGTTTATTTTTTAACTGCAATATTGCAAAGTAACTGCTATTTAATTTTTTACTAATGTGGTTGATATTGGTAGTCCAACTCATATTCTTATTAAGGTAGGTACCCAGAAATTTTGTAGAACCCGAAAAATACCCTTAACTGAGATACTACTAATTTCAGGAATAGCTGTCCTAAAAAAATGCATAAGGATGGTTTTTATAGAATTCACTATCAGAGACTTCCTTTCACACTTCTTTTGATAAAATATTCATCTTTAAAAGTAGCTCATCTGGAGATTCAGCATCAATCGCTAATGTGGTATTATCTGCATATAGTATCAAATGGTTAGTGTTAACATATCTAGAAAGATCATTTATGTATAATAAAAATATCAGAGGACCCAAGATTGAACCTTAATGTACGCCAATTTCCACAGGTTGGGGGAGGGACTTCCGATCTTCAATCCTAACAATAATTTTTCTGGCTTCTAAGTATGATTTCAACCACGATAGAAATTTGCCCGGAAACCCTAAATCTCATAGTTTATTTATTGTTATGTCAGTACTAACTTAGTCAAAAGCCTTTGAAAGATCAAAGAAGAGTGCACCCACATATCTCTTCCTATCCAATGAAGTGTGGATAAAAGCAAGTAGAGCTGTGGATGCATTCTCCGTTGATATGCCAGGCAAGAAACCGAGCTGATGGTCTGACTTAACTTTATATTTTTTAAGGAAAAGAAACATTTATTTATAAACACATTATTCTATTATGATTCTTATAACATAAATATTTGTCTAGATTTGGACTCAATTTTTACCAAATTTTTTAAACCAATTTTTGTTATTTACAATAACTGCTTTACCTCTAGCGGAGTTTACAAATACAAACAAGTTATTTCAATAAGAAGTTTGTAACAGTTTGTGTAAAATGTAAGTTTCAGGAAGGAAATAATGTTTTGAGGGTTGCAGTTTTCTCCAATTATATCTTGAAGGGTTCTTCATATTTTGAAGGTTCTTCTTTCAGTTTCATATGATGGACATTCTAATACAATATGAGACACAGTTATAATTTTATCACATAAGGCACAACGTGGAATAGGCTGTCGAGTCAGTAGATGTTCGTGTGTTAGCCCGGTGTGTTCGAGACGAAGTCATGTGATGATGAACTGGTGCTGACGTTTATTTGTGTTTTATTGCTACTGTCCTGTGTTAGCTGCAGTTTGGATGTTTTTTGTTTGTGGTTTTTGGTTTGCTGCGATACGAGAATATTTGTCTGCTGTTTCGTTCCCTTTTATTCCCGTATGATATGGGACCCATAGGAAAGCAATACATTTGTTAAGATGACTTAGGTTGTGTAGCTTGTGTTTGATGTATGAAGCAATTGGATTTTTTAAGTATGTCTTGGTTAGTTTATCGACATCGTTAAGTGAGTCGTTAAATATGAGGTATTTGCGCTGGCGGCTATTACGTATAAGTTAAATGGCCTCCAGAATTTCGTGAAGTCTTTGAGAATGCTTACAGTGTCTGGCAGTGTAAATGTTTCTATCTACTACCACTATTAAAATTAAGCATTTAAGAACTCATATACCTACGTGAAATATTATTCATACGTGCGAAAAAGGACAATGCTTTTTAAATGGGATAATCATTATAACAATCTTTTTGATTTGTATATTTATCAAGTTATATTAGATTTGATAATGTTGTGTTGTGTGTTCTGTCAAAGGTTCTGTAATTGTAATAATGTTGTACTGGCATCAAGAAGTATGAAACGTCATCGTCAATTTGAAAAATATCTTTCAAATTTTGATTGATAAAACACTGATTGTTACGCTAAATAAAGATGGAAGAAGATTCTGATTGCACTACTCCTGGAATTGCAGAAATTGCGTGCAATCTAATTCAAAACCTAATTCCGGAAAAGTCAAGAAAAATATACATGAAGACATATGGGGATTTTTTGGATTGGTGTAACACAAAAAAATTAAAAATTACACGGGCCATGTTCTTATTGAAATTAACTGTCTCGACCCTAGTGTTTTAAATGAAACTCACGGTTTCTAGTTAATTCCACAATATAATAAAAGTTATTGAAAATTCTAAAAAATTGACAATTGTGTCGATAAATCAATATCATCGTCAGAATGACAGAAGTTACATTTTATTTGATGCCTACCTGATGTTTAGTAGTTATTTTTGGCTAGACCAAGAAGTGACCTAACTTGTGATTGACTTAATATATGTTTATAGAAAAAAGAAGAAGATGTGATATTACAAATATTGAAGCTTAGGTATTATTAGCCCTATGGTGATATCCTGTATATCATTTTTCCAATTAAGATCAGTATAACTGTGCAATGATATAGAAAACCAGGAAAACTATATCTGCTGATCTTTACAATTATCACTTAAGAAGACAGTTTATTAGTGGAGAACTCCCTAGATTTAACTGTTCACTGACAACTTCATATTGTGGGTTTCTTAAATGTCTTCTAATTTCCAATTCTTCAAGGAAATCCAGTTCTTGTTTCTTTTCATGCAGCACTTCTAGTTTTGTGTTAGATGTCAATGAATGATTGGTGTCAAGTAGATGTTTTGCGTAGTGGGATTTATCTGGTTGTTTTAACCTGTATGCTCGTAAGTGTTCACTGTATCGGATTTCAAAATTCCTAAGGGTCTGACCCAAATAGACAGCATTACATTCTGGACATTTGAGTTTATATATACCTGACTTCTTTAATAGTGGTATTTTTGTTTTTACATTTAACAATTTTGTACTAACGTTACTTTCTGTTTTAAAAGAAATTGTTGTATTCGTTGCTGAAGATATTATCTTTGAAATACTATTAGAAATACTTCCTGCATATGTGATGGTTTTATAAGTTTTTATTTCATCAGCTTGTTTAGGAAATATTAGTTGTAATGCCACTTTTTTCTCTTTTTTACTAATTAGCTTATTTATCATATTTAATGGATAACCGTTGGATCTTGCTGTTTGTCTAATTGTATTAATCTCTCTATCAAAATTACATTTGTTCATAGGAACTGAAAAAGCTCTATGTATCATTGAACTATATGCCGCCAGTCTGTGTGACATAGGGTAATTGGAATTGAATGGAATTGTCACATCAGTCTGTGTTGGTCTTCGGTAAATTGAATAATCAAGTACATTATTAACTCTTTGAATTTTTAAATCAAGAAAATTGATTGAGCTATTTTCTTCAATTTCTAATGTAAATTTAATTTTCGGGTGTAAATTATTGATGTGGTTGAAAAATACATCTAATTGTCGTCCACTACCCATAAACAAGCTAATATGTCATCAACATATCTATACCAAAATAAAATATTTTTCGAAATATTACTTTCAAAGATCTTTCTAAATTGTCCATAAAAATGTTTGCTAAAATAGGTGATATAGGGCTTCCCATTGGTAAACCTTCATTTTTAATATATATCTTATTGTCAAAAGTGAAATAATTCTGATTAATGCATACATCAAATAAATTAAGTATATCTGATATTATTCCTGGATTAATATTTTTATCTTCTAGTAATTTTCTTACAAGTATTAGACATTCTTTAGGAGGAATTTTAGTAAACATGTTAGTTACATCGAACGATATGAGTTTATAGTTATCTTGTAACTGGATTGCTTTCAACTTTTTGATTAATTCTATTGAATTTCTAATTGAGTACTGAGATTCATATCCGTAAGTATTGAGTATATTGTTGAGCTTCTTTGCCAATATATTATTAGGAGCATTAACATAAGAGACTACAGGTCTAATTGGTTTCGTTATTTTATGTAATTTAACTGTTCCATATAATTGTGGACAATGAGGATTCTTATGTATGATAGACCTCTTTTCGTAATCATTTAAAAGATAATTTGAATTATTAACAATATCCCTTACATTATTAGAAAACTTCTTTGTTGGGTCTGCTTTAAGAACTTTTACATCGCTGGATTCTATAAAGTTATATACTTTGGAATTGTAAAGTACATTATTAACTCTTTGAATTTTTAAATCAAGAAAATTGATTGAGCTATTTTCTTCAATATCTAATGTAAATTTAATTTTTGTGTGTGAATTATTGATGTGGTTGAAAAATACATCTAATTGTCGTTCACTGCCCATAAAACAAGCTAATATGTCATCTACATATCTATACCAAAATAAAATATTTTTCGAAATATTACTTTCAAAGATCTTTCTTTCTAAATTGTCCATAAAAATGTTAGCTAAAATAGGTGAAATAGGGCTTCCCATTGGTAAACCTTCATTTTGAATATATATCTTATTGTCAAAAGGGAAATAATTCTGATTAATGCATACATCAAATAAATTAGGTATATCTGATATTATTCCTAGATTAATATTTTTATCTTCTAGTAATTTTCTCACAAGTATTAGGCATTCTTTAGGAGGGATTTTAGTAAACATATTGGTTACATCGAACGAAATGAGTTTATAGTTATCTTGCAAGTGGATAGCTTTCAACTTTTTGATTAGTTCTATTGAATTTCTAAATGAGTACTGAGATTCATATCCGTAACTATTGAGTATATTGAAATATAATTTTTAAATAAAGGTTTAAAGTACAGCATACCACCAAAATTTACGAATAATATAAAACAAATTATAGCTACAGAGTCAGAAATAGCTTTAAAATCTAATTCAAATAATTTTCTTTATGAGAAATCAAAAATTGCCAATTTGATCAAAAATATTGAACTTTCAAAAGTTAAACGTCAAACAAAAACTGACATTACAGTTTTAAATGCAATAAAAAAGAAGATAGAAGATAATAACCTAACAGTTACAAAATCTGATAAGGGGAACAGAACTGTCATTTTGACGACTGAAAATTACAATTCCAAAATATATAACTTTATAGAATCTAGCGATGTAAAAGTTCTTAAAGCAGACCCAACAAAAAAGTTTTCTAATAATGTAAGGGATATTGTTAATAATTCAAATTATCCTTTAAGTGATTACATAAGAATCCTCATTGTCCACAATTATATGGAACCGTTAAATTACATAAAATAACGAAACCAATTAGACCTGTAGTTACAAATATGAATCTCAGTACTCAATTAGAAATTCAATAGAACTAATCAAAAAGTTGAAAGCAATCCACTTGCAAGATAACTATAAACTCATTTCGTTCGATGTAACTAATATGTTTACTAAAATTCCTCCTAAAGAATGCCTAATACTTGTAAGAAAATTACTAGAAGATAAAAATATTAATCCAGGAATAATATCAGATATACTTAATTTATTTGATGTATGCATTAATCAGAATTATTTCCCTTTTGACAATAAGATATATGAAATTAACTGTCTCGACCCTTACTTCGTGGAATATGCTCATATTAGTGTTTTTAAATGAAACTCACGGTCTCTAGTTAATTCCACAATATAATAAAAGCTATTGAAAATTCTAAAAAATTGACAATCACAAGTTAGCTTACTTCTTGGTCTAGCCAAAAATAACTACTAAGCATCAGGTAAGCATAAAATGAAATGTAACTTCTGTCATTCTGACGATGATATTGATTTATCGAAACAATTGTCAATTTTTTATAATTTTCAATAACTTTTATTATATTGTGGAATTAACTAGAGACCGTGAGTTTCATTTAAAAACACTAAATAAGATATATATTCAAATTGAAGGGTTACCAATGGGAAGCCCTATTTCACCTATTTTAGCTAACATTTTTATGGACAATTTAAAAAGAAAGATCTTTGAAAGGAATATTTCGAAAAATATTTTATTTTGGTATAGATATGTAGATGACATATTAGCTTGTTTTATGGGTAGTGAACGACAATTAGATGTATTTTTCAACCACATCAATAATTTACACCCAAGAATTAAATTTACATTAGAAATTGAAGAAAATAGCTCAATCAATTTTCTTGATTTGATAATTCAAAGAGTTAATAATATACTTGATTATTCAATTTACCGAAAACCAACACAGACTGATGTGACAATTCCATTCAATTCCAATCACTCTATGTCACACAGACTGGCGGCATATAGTTCAATGATACATAGAGCTTTTTCAGTTCCTATGAACAAATGTAATTTTGATAGAGAAATTAATGCAATTAGACAAATAGCAAAATCCAACGGTTATCCATTAAATATGATAAATAAGCTAGTTAGTAAAAAAGAGGAAAAAGTGGCATTACAACTAATATTTCCTAAGCAAGCTGATGAAATAAAAACTTATAAAACCATCACATATGCAGGAAGTATATCTAATAATAAACCAAAAAAATCAAAAATTTTCACAGATTTTGGATGAGCTTCAAGCACACGATGAGATTTTGCTCGCGCAAGTTGCTAATATTCTAATACACAACGTGAAACGCGAGGTTGAGATGGTATAGTGTTTTTAGAGCATTGTTCTGCCACGGTAGCAGTCGGGGTTTGACTCCCCGCGCTGCGGCCTTTTTGTATTTTTATTTTTTTCTTATTAAGCTTTTTTTATTTTATAATTTATGTTCGAGTATATTGATTCAGCGGTTTTTCAAATGCATTTAGTTGACTTAGTATAGTAAAAAAGGTTAAAAATTCGACAATGGCAGACGCGGTTTTTATTAATTTTCGCTCAATATAAAAATTAAAATTTATTATTCCTGTAACTTGCATTTTATTTTTAGGTGATGACAATATTTGGCATTGCTGGCGCTTGTCGACGTCAGGAGTTATGCGTTCTGCCAACAGATGACGTTGAGAAAACCGAAAATATTCTAATAATAAATATTAGAGAAAGCAAAAACAAAACTTCAAGAAGCTTCACTGTAATTGATAAAGATACTTCGCCATGCTTCCTAGATATTTACAAAAAATATGTGTCTTTTTGACCTTCAGAAGTAAATAATAGACTTTTTTGACATATCGCTAGAATAAATGTACCAAACAGACTGTTGGTATTAACCAGATTGGGAAGATTTCACCCATTATAGCACAATATTTAAATGTGCCCAACACCAAAGACTACACAGATCACTGTTTTAGGCGATCGTCTGCTTCTCTACTCGCCGATTCGGGAATAGATATATTACCAATTAAACGACACGGCGGGTAGAAATCTGCTACCGTCGCAGAAAACTGCATCCAAAATTCTCTCAACAATAAAAAAGAGACGGCCAAAAAATTTTTAATGTCGAAAGCCAAGAATTTGAAGATATGTACAGAGCAGAAAATTCTGCACTGGAGGAGCCAGACAGTTTTCGATTTTCTCGATACTCGGGTGCCCTCAACCTGAAAAATAGAAACTGAAACGTCACAATTTTTGAGTAGCGAGGTTAAAGTGAAAGAAAAAAATTTACCAAATGTAATAATTAATAATATAAACAATTAAATTAACTGTCTCGATCCTTACTTCGTGGAATATACTCATATTAGTGTTTTAAATGAAACTCAATGTTTCCCAATGTTGACCAAATTTCACTGTAAATATTAATTTGAGTAATTAAAATCAGTTTTTATGTTAGATGGTTAGATTATGTAATTCAAGTTGTAAAATTTTGTCACAAATATATGTTTTTAATTCTGTTTTCAACAAATTATTTTCTACTCTTTCCGTTTAACTATTGGATTTACATAATGACCTTTTCAGAACCAGTTTTAAATCGTTTTTTGGCTCTTTTGTATTGTGATATATGTTCACAGATGGAGCATTGATCAACCAGGGAGGAGTTAGTTGAAAAATTGAAGACTAGTTAATTACAGAAGGGAAAATTTCGTTGCTAGTAGTTTGTCAATATTGGTGTATTCTTTCATATACATATTGTGCTTCACAATTTAAACTATTAGTGGGGATTGTACGGTATGCCGCTAATATTAGTCGTAATGCATTGTTGTGTAAAGTATCTAATAATCTATTTTGAATCTGACGAGTGTTCTATATATTAGTAGCAAGAGTTTTCGTTCGGCTCCCCAGGGATTTGATGTGTATTTATTAAATTGAGATTGACAAGAAAGGAGCACTTTTTTAATATGATTTTACCAGTTTAGATGTTGGTCGTATATCGTACCAAGAAATTTTATTTCTACAGCGTACATCAAATTTTTGTTATAGAATTTTAGTGGTAGTTTTTGTTTTCTTTTTATTTTCGAAAATATTATGCATTTTGTTTCCTCAGCACTGAAGGTCATGCTAGATGTTTTTGACCATAATTATAGTTTAAGAAGTTGTATTTGTAGCAGATTAGCTGAACTGCTCAAGTTTTTCCTTTCATAAATGGAATCAAATCATCTGCATTTAGTCGAGCTGGTATATCAATATTTTGTGTAATGTCATTAATTGCAATAATAAATAATGTGGAGCTTAAAACCGAACCTTGGCGAGTTCCATTTTCTTGTGTTTTAGAATTTGGAATTGTTCCATTCACCTTTACTTGAAAGTTCCTATTTGAAAGAAAGTTTTTGACATTAGCTACTAGGTTGCCTTGGTATCCCCAGTTTTGAAGGTTTAGGAGAATTTTGTGGTGTCAATCTCTGTCAAAAGCATGATTAAGGTCGAAGTAAATCGCTAGACTTTTTGTTTTTTTGTTGAAGGTTTTCTAAGTCGATAATATTATCCAAAGCTGATCTATTAGTTCTGAAACCAGATTGTTCGGGTATAAGTTGATTGTTTGCTTCGAGGCACCAAAGTAGTTGTCGATGGATTATTTTTTCAAATAGTGCGTTGCTTGTGAGTGCTATCGGTCTATATGATTCCGATAATAAACAAGATTTGTTAGGTTTTAGAATAGGTATGTATAAACTATTGCTTACTCCAAATTTCTGGAAATGTGTGTTTGGTCGATATTGTGAGTTAAATATTCGCAAAAGAAGTTTCTTAGCGCTGTTTCTCTGGGCCAGATGATGTATTGTTAATGGAGAATAAAGTGTCTTCAGATTCTTGCTCTGTTATCAGAGCGTTTATTAGATGTGAGTAGTTTTCAACATGTATGTCTACAGTGCCATATTATCCAATAGGCTGACTAGGCTATAGCCTAGGGCACCGTGAAAGAAATAGGCGCCGACTGACCCGACTAACCACTAACGATAGTCACAATTGGTGCAAATCATTTTTGCTGTGTACGTATTTTTTTCGTGGAGATCGAATGTGTTGTAAGGCACCAATATTAAACAAAATTTTATTGACAACATTAGTGAATAGAGACATCATTATTTTAGTCGGCCGGGTTTTAATACTTGGATAGATTGAAAAGCACCGCTTTACATTCATATATTTTGATTATCAATGCGGTATTGTGGTAACTATAGACAAATCTCTTTTTGCTGATTTACGGCAGTGACGGGATGCCGCCAGATATAAATATGCTAATATGCAAAGTACCGCCACGTGCGACTTGCGCTCGCCAAAACAAAAAAACCGACAAAGGGTGATTGGAAACGCAACATCAAAGTTTACAAAAAAAAATGATAAACTGTGGAAACATTTATTTTAAAAATTGAAGGTAGTCAGTTGAAATAGTTCAGTCGCTGGCAGTAATTGAGTAATTGTCAATTAAAATAATATCTATCAGTTGCGGTATTTTTGTCTTGTTTATCATTTTATCGAAAACAATGAGTGGAAGTGGAGGGAGTAGAAAACTTGAATTCATTATATTCACAGTAGATTTGCTTCAAAAAATATGTTTTTCCACTACTAGCTGTGAAGTTGACAATTATTGTGTCATCTAGCCAACTGAGAAGTTGAATTTCTCTATTAGTGGTTAATAATTTTTTCTATTGTTAACCTAGGTCAATAATGGACAAATTCAAATGTTTTGAGAATTCAGGGATAATAGCTTAACAAAAACTAGTGCAACATAATTTTGTATACCCAGGAGATTGTGTTTAACATATTTACTGCTTGAAATTACCTAACAAGATAAAATTAATTCAATAAAACTGTCATTAGTTTAAAATTCACGCACAACCAAACATTTCTGATGACATAAAGAGTGCGTTCATAATATATGGGTGAGGTGAGGAGCGAAAACAGTGTCAGTGTCAGTCAGATGACGGAGTAAACGCCTAGGGAGAAATCAGTTTGAACGATTTGTAGATCGACACTATCAAAATTTGACATTGAAATGTGCTGTTTATTGTCCGTTAATTTTAGAAAAACGAGGATCGAGGAATGTTTTCACCTTCAACATTATCACCAGTGGAATTTGACAGTCTTTTGTTGAAACTGGTAGCTAACCTTGACCCACATAGACAAATAAATTACTTTCTCTATGCTGAAGCATATGTTAAATGTTTTATGAACGCTCACTTTGTACCCAAGTGTTGTGAACGCACTACCGCTGTAATTGTTCAAAGTTCAAAGTAAAACATAAACAACGTTTAGTGAAATTTTTGGATGTGATCGTATAATTGGTTTCGTTAATTCGTGATTATGAACTATAGGAATAATGGTATTCTATTGCTGTGTGATTAAATTATACCTACATGATTTTTATGATATTTTTTTATTTTTGATTTTTGTCTTAAATTTGGCTAGTAGTGGAAAAAAATGTATATACACCACGGTGGTGAAGACATTTATAAACTTCGCACCTTAATTTTGGTGCTCGGTTGATAATAATAGTCTTCACCACCTTGGTGTATAATATACTATTTCAAAACTTTGCACAGCGGGGAAACTGTACGTCGTCAATGGCTATTA
Source organism: Galeruca laticollis (assembly GCA_963921935.1). NCBI lineage: Eukaryota > Metazoa > Arthropoda > Insecta > Coleoptera > Chrysomelidae > Galeruca > Galeruca laticollis. Next base: position 85,374,344 of record OY998178.1, on the reverse strand, counting down.
TATTGGGCACTAACAGGAAATGTTTATTGTTTGTATTGTAAATTATTCAACCGGACAAAAACGAATTATTTCATGACTTGATTCAACGACTGGAAAAATACCCATCGGATTTCTGAACATGAAAACTCTTCTGAACACTGTGAAAATGCGAAGGCGTATATTGCGCGAAAATGTCTTAGGGAAAATAGATACCGAAGATCACAAGCAGTACCTTGCAGGAAGATATTACTGGGTTACCATACTTAAACGAGTAGTTGCAGTTATAAAATTTTTAACATCGCGTGGCTTAGCATTAAGTCGTTCTAGTGAAATGTTTGGAGCTATTGATAACGGTAACTACCTAGGTTCGTTAAAGCTTTTAGCAGAATTCGATCCGTTTCTGAAAACCCATATTGAAACAAAAGGCAATCCAGGAAAAGGGAATGTTTCTTATTTATCATCAACTATTTGTGATGAATTTACAAAACTCATGGCGGTTGATCTAAGAGAACAATTTGCATCAGAAATGAAAAACACGAAATATTTTGCAATAATCATAGATTCTACATCCGACATATCCCATACTGACCAACTTACTGTTGTTCTCAGATATGTAATTGAAAATGGTTCGGTAGTAGAACGATTCATATTTGCTGCTAAGGTAGGGCACAAAGCTTCAAGTATGGAAACAGCAGTTTTGAAAGTTTTAGAACATATGTCATTAGACATACAGAACTGTAGAGGACAATCTTACGATAACGCTAGCAACATGTCTGGTCGATATTCTGGTTTGCAAGCTAGAATCAAGGAAAAGAAAGAATTGGCAAAATGTATACCATGTGCTACCCATTCACTGAATTTTGTAGGAACCTGCGCTGCAGAGTGTTCTCCTGTTGTAACAAATTTCTTCTTGTTTGTGGAAGAAATATACACTTTCTTTTCAGCATTAATCTATTGGCGGGAAATAATGAAAGAGTGTTTAACACAAAACAGAACTGTGAGTGGGTCAGCTAGAGTCGATGCCTGCACCGCTCTTTATGACAGTTACGATGCTTTTAAAGAAGCTTTGAATTTTATTGTGAATGATACCTCGGAAGCACCTAAAACATAAATTGAGGGGAAGGGTATATTGCAAAAAATGTTAAGCTTGGTGACTGGTATTATACTCTCTCTCTGGAGAGATATTTTAATTCAATTCCACAAAACAAGTCAGTCTTTGCAAAAACAAAGTATGGATATAGTGACAGCCGTTCAACTCTATAAATCAATAATTCACTTTGTTACGGAAATGAGAACAACTTATAACAAATACGAGGAAAGCCGTAAATTGTTAACAAAATATAGTACCTATACGTTGGATTCGAGAAGGAAGAAAAAAAGGAAATGTTAGCCAGGAGAGAGTGATGTTGTAGAAAGTACTTTAGATGGTAGGACAGATATGGATGTAAATATGTTCTACGTGGTTGTAGACAATACAGTATCAGAACTCGAAAGGCGAAAAAATTCGTACGATGAAATCAATGGATCTTTTGGTTTTCTTACTTACTTAGAAAACACTGAAGACAATATAATAAAAGAAAAGTGCAGACATCTTCAAGGAATTTATACTAGAGATTTGGATTGTAATTCTGAAAATGAATGTGTACAATTCAAATATTTTATTCAAACTCTGGACTCACCTAACTCTGAGAAAAAAACATCAAAAACTATGTCATGGTTGCAAACACTCCGCAGCTGAAATTTAATTTGTACGTTTCCCAACATGGACATTATTTTAAGAATGTCTGTCTTCCAGTGACGAATTGTACAGGCGAAAGGTCCTTCTCCGTGTTAAAACGAGTAAAAAATTACTTAAGAAATTCCTTAACAGACGATAACATTGCTGACCTCTCAATATTATGTATAGAATGTGAGGCACTAAAAGAAAGAAATTTTGACGATATCATACAAAAATTTTCAAGTATTAAGTGTCGTAAAATCCACCTTTAAATAATCGATTCGTACATTTTCACAAATACATATATATTTTGTGAAACGCATTTTATTTTACTTGTATTTATATTTTTACTTTCCTAGTTTAGAGGCGCCAAACTGATGTCAGCCTAGGGCGCTCTAATGTCTTAATCCGGCCCTGTATGTCTAGTTTCTTTTTATTTAATTTATGGTTGAGATATTTTGCGTCATATATTTACTTTGCTAGAATTTAGTTTTGCAAGTTTTCAGCAATTTGATGTGAAATGTAGGTACTCACAGTTTTATTATTTTATCACTACCAGTTTTTGCACAGGTAAGTAAAAGCGGGTTCGAGACCAACAAAATTAGTTTATCGATTTATACCTCCTATCTGTTTCGCTGCCAAAACAGTACCAAAACAAATCAAAAAATATTTACTCTGTTTATCACTGATTTTCAAGTATTATATAATATATTCTGAATTAAAATTATTGAGAAAGTTTAAACATTTTATTAAATTTCTTCAGTGTTCATTGAAATTGTTCACACTTCGTATACTTCCCATAAGCATTAATTAGTTTTTCCCTGTATACATTTTAATAATAAAACGCTGGAGCTGAGAACTGAGTTCCTTAAACGTGTTGGACCCGATGCGTAGTCGAAAAATCTCGAATCGGCGGCTGAATTTATATCACAACACAATACATATACTCTCATATGCGTACAAACCTGAGTTTCCATACCTTTCCTGCCAATGAATTCAGTAGGAAATAAACTCGCTTGTCTAAAAGGCGAATTAGACATACAACAACCCTAAGCGGAGCGTTCACATTTAACTCGTTACTCTGCTGGCGGAAAGTTAGAATCGATAACTTGTTGCCCTAGCAACCCCATCAAGTCTTTCTTTTGTTTTGTTACAGTTAGTGTCATTTGTGTATAAAGTTTAAAAAAGGTTTAATTTTCGTAACATGGCGATTACTAAAAAAGAACCGGATAACGGTGTCGTGGAGTTTCAATTTTACCAGCCAGATAACAGGACTAAATGGGAAGCTTTTCAAAAAGCTATTTACGATAAATCATCCAATCAGTTCCTCGGAAGAACGCCGAAAAATTGGGGTGAGTTGATGAAACTTTTGAAATGCGAAAAAGTATTAATACCAAGGGAAATATATTTAAAAAGCCATATTATAGATATTTTTTAATATGTTGTAATTTTGTTAGGTTGGAGTAGGGCTCTTGGGTCTAGCATACTTCCATATCTGATAAAAAAAATCTTTTCACGGGAATGTATTGATGGATGATTATCTTTAATTTTAATCTAAATCAGTCATCCCCCACCCACCCCCTAAGAGCGGGGGGGGGGGTCGTAAAAATAAATTTTTCAGTTTGGAATCAAATTTTACGTAATTTTTTACGTATACTCCCAAAATTTCATTTTGATAACCTGTTTTTTTATAAAGTTATGCAAAAAAAATGTTATCAAAAAATTGGTTATTCAATGGTGTAGAGCTCTCGGGTCTAGCATACTTCCATATTTGATAGAAAAAAACTTTTCGCAGGATGATTACCTTCCATGTTAACCTAAATCAGTCATCCCCCACCCAGCCCCTGAGGGGTGATGAAAATTTAGGGCCGTACATAAAAAATTTCAAGGAAAACGATGACGTCGTTGGAATTTTATTTTTTCCAAAAAACCAACCCCGAAAGGGATTTTTTTATTTAGTGTATTTTTTTGAGATTTTACGCATCGTATATGCCCTACCCCGAAAATGAAGTCTACATGTCCTCCCGTTTCTTATATAACAGAGTGACCCAAGATCCAGAATCATCGCATTCTCTCTGAAATTTTGTCAAAGTCCATACTTGAGAAAAATTTCAAGTTTAAGATAAACTTATGAAAATTCAGGGCCGTACGTAAAAAAATTCAAGGAAAACTATGACGTCGTTGGAATTTTTATTTTTTCCAAAAAAAACACCCCCGAAAGGGAATTTTTTATTTAGTGTATTTTTTTGAGATTTCACGCATCGTATATGCCCTATCCCGAAAATGAAGTCTACATGTCCTCCCGTTTCTTATATAACAGAACCCAAGATCCAGAATCATCGCATTTTCTCTGAAATAATTTTGTCAAAGTCCATACTTGAGAAAAGTTTCAAGTTTAAGATTAAATTATGAACATTTAGGGCCGTACGTAAAAAAATTCAAGGAAAACGATGACGTCGTTGGAATTCCATTTTTTCTAAAAATAAGGGTAGCCACCCCCCAAAAAAACCACCGCCGGAAGTAAATTTTTTATTTAGTGTATTTTTTTGAGATTTCACGCATCGTATATGCCCTATCCCGAAAAAGAAGTCTCCATGTCTTCCCGTTTCTTTTATAACAGAGTATCCCCAGATCTAGAATCATCGTATCGAAATTTTGGGTGTGTACGTAAAAAATTACGTAGAATTTGATTTCAAATTCAAAAATTTATTTTTACGACTATTTTACCCTTAGGGGGTAGGAGGGGGATGACTGATTTAGGTTAAAATGAAAGGTAATCAACCATCAATACATTCCGGTGAAAAAAAATTTTATCAGGTATGTAAGTATACTAGACCCAAGAGCCCTACTCCAACTTTGAATTCAATTATTCTAGTGTGATAATATTTATCGACAGCATAAAAATAACAATGTTTTTTTTGGTAACAAATTATTTATGAAATTGCAAAATAACATTTTTAAATGTTAGAATGTATGGTGTGTAATTATTTGATGCTTGAACGGAATTAAAAAAACTTTTACTCTACTCTTAGATACAGGGCCCCGTAAGGGCTACTGGCGCCTGGGTGCAAAAAAGGATTTTGGCGCCCCTTAAGGCATTTTGGATCATGTTTTTTTATTACTTTTTTGAAGGTAGGTAGGTAGGTAGGTGCTTGAAATAAAGCGAAAAACTGAGCTTTAGAAGTCATATTTATTTGTAGACTAAAATATCAAAATAAAACAAACAGAATAAAATCATAACAAGATAAATTAAAATAAATTCTTGTTCACACCCATTTTAAAGCATTTACTTAACTAATGGGGTACAGACACGTTGTTTATAAATACTAGAAAATAACCTAAAACTAGGTAAGTTTGTTATAACATCAATCAATCAATAGCTAGGTACAATAGAAACAGGGCCGTACGAGGCACAATAGAAACAGGGCCGTACCGAGGCACACTTTTTGGGGGGAAGGGAAAAGATAAAAAACCAATTAAATTTTTGTATGTATATGTATTAATATAAACAAGTATAGGCTTTAACATATTAAAAATGCAACCTACTAGCAAAATCTTAAAAATCCAAATTTAAACTATTAGCTTATAATACTTACAAAATATACCTGTTTGAAAAATAGGAACAGAAACACCTTACTTAAGAAATATGAACGGAAACAGTTCAAAAATATACATACCGTAAAACGGGGCGACTTGATACCATTTTTGGAATATTTGATACCCTACCGCCGTTTATTTACCGTTCTAATTCAAATAAAAATTATTTTAGATTACTTTGAGGTGGTGGCTATTGGACACAACACTTAAAAAAGTTGTACCTCCCTCCACTCCCTAGGAAAAAAATATGGAAGGTCTTTTTTCAAGTCACCCCATGTTGGAGCGACTTGAAATTTTCCTTTATTTTACATTGTAGTAGCTAGTAGAAACGCAATTGGGGCGACATGAAAATGATTTTGTAGGTCCAACATAAAACAAATTATTTTTTTTATATGTCTTCATTATTTTACACACAGAAAAACATTTTTTTCAAAATTGGTTTTATTGTCATCACATATTTATTATAAAAATAAAAAACAATATTCTACAAAATAACCCAAAACAAACCTTCTTTGGTATAGTAGAGACTACAAAAAATAAATAAAAGCAAATTCGTTTGACAGTTTACAATCAAATTAATAATGAAGATCACATATTTTTAAATTTTAGCTGCCCTCGTCGTAATGTTTCATATTCTAAAAGCTTTTGCTTAATTTCTTTTTGCTCGACAAGTCCGATGTCTTCTGCCGGGGGAAAACATATGCATTAGGTATTTTATCACTTAATCTTAAGAATGAGCATCATAAGATCCATTTTTTTCGCAACTTATTATTTTTGCCACATATTACTTATTGGTACCAGCTTCAGTTTTCATGTCAACGTGAATGAAATCACCTTGTTTAAAATCTGTCAAGACAGAAGAATCTTGCATAGGTGACATGTTATCATCAATTTTATTGGTGTCTGTGTCGGAAAACTGTTCTGGGTCCAGATCTTTGTCGCTGTTGATGGTTAAATCTTCTTCATCCACGTCACTTTCTGAAGAGGATGATAACCTTGGGCGTAATTTTTTATTCGTGCTTTTATTTTTATTTGGCTTGAATGGCGCTGATGTTGATGGTAGCTGTAGGTCTTCTTGTGAAATGCTTATACCTGCATCAACAAACAATTTTTTCTTCCTACCAACAGAGGTTGGTGCTCCAAACCTAGATTTTTCAAACACTTCTTTTGGTAAATCGACAATTGCATCTTTTTCTTGCGTTCTTTGCTTGTCTGTTTTTGGTAGCTTTTTTTCCACTTCTGTCCAAGTAGGAATTTACTATCTCTTTTATATCGTTTGAATAACAGGGATAACTCCAGTCCGCTGCAATAGATATAGATCGAACCAGATAGTTTTCCTCTTCGATCGACATTGCAGTTTGACCTCCAATTGATTTTGTGTGTAGTCCTTTAGCTTTTCTATATAAAGTTATAAAAGGAATTTCATATTCGCCACTTAAATCTTTTAATTTTCTACCTTGTTTGTGTAGCTGTAGTACTCGCCGGAGCGTCTCTCCGCTATAATCCCGATATTTCCGACTTACCGGTTTCCTTTTGTATATACTGTTACGAAACAGCACACTGGCATAGTCCCTAAAACCGACTCTGTCTAAGCCAGGTATAAAAGTTAAAATTATGGCGTATACGCAGTTATAAAAAACTGTTTACGACTTCACGACTATCTTATGTAAACATTGTTTTTGTGACCAGAGTTATCTAGAAAAGGCCAGAAAAATTATTTGTGACTGTGTAAGCCGCAGCCCAGAATTTACTAGTAAAAACGGTTTTAATATATAAGGGACTGATCAGGAAGAGTTAAGTAGTATATAATTTGACATCGTGAGTTAAACAGAAAATAAGTGAATATAAATTAAGTGATTATATAAATTAGTTTAAGTGAATGTACTGAGTATATATATATAAATTAAGTGTTAATGAGTTAGTGTTTAAATAAATTAGTAAGTAGCCATACAATGTGTTTGAAATTTATCCCACCCGTTTATTGTTTAAATAAATAACAAAAAAACATTACAATACGCACCATTTTTCAAGTCGCCCCTGAAGTTACATCAAAAAAATAAAATGATACGCCACTGGCAAGTAAGAAGGAAAAGTAAGGCTTTTAGGTTAGAGAACGATTGCCTGATATATAACTACTCTTGAAAAAAATACGGGGATATTCCAGTCTTTTTAGGGATCTCTGTACTATAGGAAGTTTGCAGGTTAAAAAAAATCAAACTTCTTACCTTTTTTCGGAGATGCACAACACAATAACAGTGAGTAAATAACCAGTACCACAACATAAACTCAACTAAGAAGCATGGTAGACATAGATGCAGACTCAATTTGAGATTAAAATTTCGACCGCCAGAGTGCAGCATCGGTTTTAACTGGAAAAAGCAATTTTTTTCAATTCACCCCGGTGTTTTCAAGTAGCTCCATTTTACGATACTTAAAAACCGAAAAGAAATTAACGAAAAAAATATTATTTGTAGCCAACTGTGTTTGGATTTGGAACCAACTGCCTGGGCTTTGGAGGGGATGGCTCCCCCCTGCCCCCCCTTGGTCTCGGCCCTGAATAGAAAAATAAAAAATAACAATTGTAGTAGCGATATTTTCCGAGACTTTGCTGTTGCAAATTCATTAATTACATCGCTAAAATGTATAACATCAAACATTTCTTGTTCAATTGCTAATATTGCTAGCCCAGATAATCTTTCTTGAAGCATTGTCGATCTTAAATAATTTTTAATGTACCTATTTAACTTTGAAAAAGGTGGCTCGCCAGAAGCTACAGATACAGGCAATGTCAGGTCAGAAGAATTCTTAGTGATATGCTTACGTTTGCAAGGGTGGAGATTAAATTGTTTTCAAATATATATTGTAAAATACTTAAGGGGTCAGTATCATCAGGTAATGAAAACAATTTTAACGCTTTAATTTCATTAAACAAATCATTGGAGTCTATATCCTTATTATCCTGGTCTGTCATTCGTTCTTCAAGAACAGAACAGCGTTTTAAAAGATCGCTGTCACTTAATTTGAATATGTTGCTAAAAATCCGAAAATATTATCATACTCATTTAATAAGTCAAATCGGTTTTTTAGTGAGCTTAAAGTTTGATCTATAATTTTTAAGAAAAAACTAATTTTAAAAGCGGTTTTTGTATCATGAGGGGTCTCATATCGGTGTTCATAGTCAAACAGATTTGGTTTAAATTTCCTCCTGACCGTTGGTAATGGTGGAAAGTCTTCTTCAATTTGAAGAGAGAGTGCTACTTTTTTAACTTCTACAAGAATTTCTTGAAATTATTGGTCAGATCTATATTGCTGGAAGTAAATTAATTTAATGTTTTTGGATTATCATGGTTCGTCGATGCCAATTTTGTCAGAAAAACAGCCGAAATTACTAAAACCATGTGTCTACAATACCATCCCCACTTTTTGTAATTCATTCATTATTTCACTACTGGCGTTTAAGATTGTTGGCTGCAAAAATAAACGTGTTTATGAATGAGTAGCCCTCTATATTGTATAATATGGTAATGTTTTTCTTATTTATTTAATACAGTTTATCCTGACGGGTGGGAAAAATTCATACACACGGTAGGTTCACTTACTTAATTTATTTATTCACTACACTATTCACTAACACTTAATTTATATACACTTAACTATTCACTTACATTTATTTTATATACACACAAATTTAATTATTCATTTATATAAACACTTTACTGTTCGCTATTTCGGTGTATTTTTGTTTATTTGTCGAGATCGCTTTATAAACTAAACTAACTCTACCTGGTCGGTCCTTTATATATTAGTGCCTTTTTTACTAGATAATTCTAGATTGCGGCTCACGCAAAAACAATTGGATCTCTGGCATTTTCTAGATAATACTGGTCACATTTGTAGTCTGACGCAAGCAATCTGTTTTCGCGCACTGCACTATCACTTGTAATTGCTTCTTGTGCTGCCCTGTCTGCTTCTTCGTTTCCGAGAATTCCTATGTGCGAGGGTACCCATATGAATACAACCTCTTTTCCGCCATGCCGAATTGAGTGGAATTGTTGCTTGATTATCTTTGAGAGGGGGCAATGGCTGTATATATTTTTGAGAGTTTTCAGCGAGGTTAGAGAGTCGGAAATGATTAAGTACTCTTGTTCTGGCCTCCCTTGAATAAGTATAAGGGCTTGATATATTGCAAATAACTCTGCAGAGAATACAGATGATAGTTTGGGTAGTTGGTACATTCGAGTATCGTTTTGGACTTTCACTGCTATTCCTACTCCTTCCGATGTTTTTGATGCATCCGTGTAGATTTGCACATGGGAGGGGTAAATATTAAGTATGTTTTGGAATTTGGACTTAATAAGGGCTGGATGTGTGTTTTGTTTATTGAAGCTGCAAAGATCAAAGTGGCATTTCGGACTAACAATAGTCCAAGGTGGAGTGCTGGGTTTGTTGTTAGCTAAGAATATAACTGGTATGGTGATAGCTAAATCGTTATAATAATTGGCAACCCTTTCATAAAATGCTGGAGCTGCTCTTTTTTTGTTTTGATACAGATTTCTATAATGATTTTTAAAGGTGTTGGCATATGTTGGATGTTGTGGGTTTGCTGCAACATTAGTAGCATAAGTCATGCTGAGTAGTTGTCTTCTATGATGTAAAGGTAGTTCACCTGCTTCACATAGTACACTTGAAGTAGGACTGGTACAAAATGCTCCAATGGCTAAACGAATGGCAGTATTATGGATGGTATTCAATTGTTTGAGAGTGGTGTTTGTGGCCGAGCCATAGGCAATTGCTCCATAATCAATTTTAGATCTAATGATTGCTCTATAGATTCTCTGAAGAGTATTTGAGTCAGATCCCCAACTTGTGTTGCTCAACATTTTTATTATATTTAAGTTGTTTTTGCAGGTCCTCACGAGTTCTAGAATATGATGTTTCCAATTTAATTTAGAATCAAATATTACTCCTAGAAATTTGTAAGTTTGTACGAAACTGAGATTTTTATTGTACAGTGTGAGACAAGGTTGATAATTATTGTTGTGTTTTGAAAAGATAATGAATTTCGTTTTTTCTGTTGAGAAGATAAATCCAGTTTCTTTTGACCAGTTTTCTATAGAATTTAATTGATTTTGAATTATTCTCGAAATTGATCCGAAGTTCCTTCCTTTGGCAATAAGTACTAAGTCGTCTGCGTATAATCTGTACTTGACAGGCGCTGTAGCTGTATCGACGATGTTATTAATAGCTGTGAGAAAAAGTGTAGTACTAATTACTGATCCTTGAGAAGTACCATTTTCATGGAAGAAGCTTTTTGAGAGTTCTCCATTAACTTTGATTCGGGAGGATCTGTTTCTTAAAAAACTGGAGATAAATGAAAGCATATGGCCCTGTATCCCCCACTCTGTTAATTGTTTTAATATTTTGTAGTGCCAGGCAGCATCAAATGCACGTTGGATGTCAAAAAATATTGTGACGCATGATTGATTGGTGGCAAAAGCTTCATGTACTTCAGATTCTAGTTCGATTATGTTGTCATGCGCAGATCTTTGTTGCCTGAAGCCACATTGTTGCATTGCTATATAGTTGTGATACTCTAGATACCACATCAACCGCTGGTTTACAATTTTTTCCAATAATTTACACATCACGCATGTTAGAGATATTGGCCGATAAGTTTCTGGATCAGTTTTGTTTTTGTTCTGTTTTAATATAGGTATGATTGTAGCTTGGCTCCATTTTTTCGGGAATTTGTTTTCAGTCCAAATAACATTGTAGATGTCCAATAAGATTCTTTTGGCACAGCTAGGCAAATTTTTGATAAAAATTGCAGGGATTTCGTCTGGTCCTGGACTTGTGTTTTTCATTTTTTGTAATGTTTCTTAAGTTCAGTTTCAGAGATTTTAGTATTCAATAAAGAATCGTCATTTGGATCTATGTTGTTTCAAGTCGAGAAATTGTGCACAAAAATTTGAGTTGCTAGAGTGTTTTCTGTAAGTTTCAGCTAAAACATTGGCTATTAGTTCATTTTCAGATGTGAGCTTGTTCTAATATTGAAGGGATCGTATTCCTGTGATGGTGCGTTTCCCTGATACTCGTCGAATTTTGTTCCAAATTTCTGTGGGTGGAGTGTTGTCATTAATGCTGGCTACGAATTCATGCCACGATTCTTTTTTGCGTTTTTTATTATGTATTTACATCTTGCTTTTTTTTTGAATTCGATCAGGTTTTCTTGATTTTTGTGCCTTTTCCATACATTGTAAGCATGTTTACTTGCTCTAACCGCTTCTTGGCAGTTTTTGTTCCACCATGGTACGGGTTGACGATTTTTAATCAGTGATGTTTTTTTTATTGATTCTTTTGCTGCTTCTAACATGGTATTTGCAAAATTATAAACTGTTTCGTCTATATCCGATTTTATTTCAAAGTTTGTTATATTTTCTTCGATTGTTTGCTGATACAGTGCCCAATTTGCGTTTTTATATTGCCAATTTTTACTAATGTTTGTATTGGTTATATTCCTGTGATTGGAGTTATTAATAATTATTGGAGCATGGTCACTATTATAAATGAAAGGTAGAATTTCCCAAGTTAGTTCGGTTAGTAAATTTGGGCTACAAAAGGTAAGGTCTAGAGCTGCCGTCTCTCCGGTGCAGGAGTTGAGCCTAGTGCCTTCCCCACTGTTCAGTAGGCAAAGACCGCAGAGATCTGTAGTTGATGATAGCAGTTGCCTTTGTTGGAAGTCGTTTTGCATCCCCATTCGGTGTTGTGGCAGTTGAAATCTCCAATAATGATGCGTGGAGATGTTATTTGAGAGAAGAGATCTGTTAGTTCTTGACTTGAAATTTCTTTATTGGGAGGTATGTACACATTGCAAATAGAAATTTTTCGTTCTAGGTTGATAGAGACTGCAACAGCTTCTAAATTTGTTTTTAGAGATATTTCGTTGACATCAGCGTCATTTTTTATGTAAATTGCAACTCCTCCACTAGCTATCTTTGCGTTTACCCTGTTTTTATAGAAAGCTGTATAATTTTTTAATCCAGTTATTTTTTCTTTTCAGTAAAATTTGTTTCCTGTAATCCTACAATGAATGGGTTATATTGACTTATTAAATGTTGTAGCATAGGTAACTGCGAGTGAAACCCGTTCAGGTTCCACTGAAGAATGTAGGTTGATATAGTAGATATATTCATAAGTTTGTTCATTAGTACAATTCCTGGGATGATGATGCGTCACTTTCTATATCCGTAGAACGAGTGCCAATGTGCTTCATGATTCTTGTCCTGAGTCGTGTACAGCGAGATTTGATGCTTCTTTCTGTGAGATAAGGTCGGATTTGGTAAAGTTGCAAAGCCAAGTTGTCAAAATTATCGGTGAATTCGAGAATGGTTTTTACAGTGTCAGGGTCTCCCATTGTATTATCGAGCAAGGGCACCAGTTGATCAAAATCGAGTGAGTTGGGAGGGTTTTGACTGTTTATAAATGTTTGTGCTGGTAGTAGTGATTCTCTGCAGCTTTTGGATTCATCAGTTTTTGGGTGTTTCTTTTTTTGTTTGGGTTTTATGAATTGTTTTGAGTCCTTATTTTCTTCGGGTGTATCTGGCGTAGAGATAATCTGTTCTATGCGTCTTTTACTTCCACTATGCGCGGTATTTATGTCGATTGGGGCTAGTTGTGGTGCAGGTATTGGTGGAGGTTTTGAAGCTTGAATCTTTTGTAATTGATATGTATTTTCTCTGAGAGGTTGTGTTTCAATGTCAGTATTTGTATTTTGAATATTTGATTCCGGATTTTGATTTGTTATTGTACTTTCAGTAACAGCTGGTAAAAAATCGGGGCACTGGGAGGCGATATGACCATCTTTTTTGCATTTGTAACAGGAAAGACCGTCTTGTGATATGTATATACGATAAGGTGTGCCGTCAAAAGATAAAGTAATGTAGGAAGGTATATCTGTAGGAGTTGAGATAGGTTTTATGTACACTTGTCGGCGAAAACTTAGAATATGACTATACTCAGGGTTCGACACATTCACTTTTAAAAAGGTTATAGGCGACAGTAGGGTGAGACCTAACTGTTTCAGTTCATTTACCAAGACATCATGGGGTATAGATGGACATACATTTGATAAGACCAATCGTTGAGATGGAGTAATCAGTCTACGACCATCAAGTATAGAGTTACCGATTTTTATAGATTTATGTTTATTCATAAAAGTGTCCACTGCTTGTTTGTTTATTAGGTATATACATATTCTACCATTGGAGATTCTTGAGCAAAATATAATAGATTTTCGACCTAGTGCGTATATGTAATCCTGGAGGAACAATCCATCAATTGTTGGAAACACAATTGTTTGCTCCTTGCTGGGAAATGTTTGTTGAGTGAGAGCGGATGCATAAGATGTATTTTGAGACTGTGGATAATTTGTAACTGTACTTTGAGAGGGGCCCCTGTAGTCAGAAACCCCGTCAGAGGTTGTATTCATGTTTCAATTAATAAATTTTCTGTGGGAGATTTCATACGTTCTGAGGCCGGATCTGTCTGCTTGAATATTTTGTGAATATAAATCAGTAAAAAACTGATTTTGTCTATTAGACTAAGCTAATTATGTTTGTTTAATTTGTTTTAATTTGCGAAAAGGAAAAAGTTCATGCAACTTACAGTTGGTCACCTCTATGTATGCGCTAATAATGTTTACACTGTTATCTTACTACTTTTTCACGATACACAAACTCGTACTATTAAAGCACCGATAAGTAATCTTTAAACATTATTGTTTCTAGCCTATTTCCTTTTTTAAAGTTGCGATTGTAAAAAAAAGGTTTGACAGTTTCGTAGTTCTAATTACAGATTTGGTCATTTGAAAGCAAGCAAAAATATTTATTCCTTTAACATTTCTTTTCAAAATCCAAAATAAAAATTGTTTTCCTCTTGTTTCATAAATAAATTTCGAGGGTATTATATGTCTTTAGGAAAAATTTGTGGGTTAGAAAAAAATATCAAAAGGGAATAAAAACGTATTCAAATTAATTAATATATCTCTAATTGGCAATCCCTTTACAAATTGCGGATCTACAAATTCTGGTAATAAGCATGAAAAATAGAATTTCTTCAGTTTTGGTAATATACGCTGCCAGAAGTTATTGTCTCTATATATCTAAAACGAAAATAAAAATAAATCTGATTGCAAAAATTAAAAAAAAATCATGTACATTAACTCAACATGTAATAGTAGATGATCACATTATAGACTATAATAACGCTAGTGTCCTTAGTGGGCAAAAGAACCTACATAAACAATTTTTCTAGAAATGATTGAAATTAATAAACATGGTAAATAACTGTGTGAATAAAAGAGGTGACATTGACATCCCATATACTCCTAAATTTTTAAAATTTTAGAAGAAATTAAATTATCTCGCATTTAGTTTTCCTATTTTCTATATTCTTGGAAAAATTATTTTGTTAAGAATATTTTTAATGTTTCTTATTAATGGCAGGTAGTTTTAAACTAAACTTTATATGTTTTGGCATCTAGAATTTTAACCGTTCTATTTTTGTTTATTATAAAAGTTAACCTAATTGGTTCACCTGAATTTACATAAGATGAAAAAAAATCAAGTGTTTATAAACTCATCTTTTATTCTTAGAATTCCTTATAAAAGCTCAATAAGCTACGCCTTTGTTCAAAAGGGAAAAACGATCCATTTGTTTACTTCTGATATATTTTAATAACTATAAAAAAGAACCCAAGTCGAATTCAACTATCTTTTTAATACATTTTAAAACCCATTCAATTTACTTCTTAAGAAACAAGTTGAGTTTCTTAGTCACAAAAAAAGATGCTTTTAAAAGTGAAAATGTAGTTCAAAAAATGTAAACAGACGGTCTAGGTCTAGTTTCCGGATGTGATATGTCGATAGATATACTTTCATACATATATGTTTCAAGTTTCAATTCTGCCACATTCTACTACCCTGTCGTCAGATCAAGGTTAAGTTGTTAGGGTTGTTTAGCACGAAATATTTACACCGTTGCCAGATGTGGTAATCCAAAATAGATGGCAGCACTTACCAATGAAGTAAAATTCTATTTGCGGTTTGGGAAATCTAGACAATTTTATGAAAAAAATAATGAGTAAAAAATAAAGCATATTTTGTTTTTTATGCAGGAACTTCAAAATTATTTAATAATCCATTTTAAAAAATATGTCATTATGACATACTAGCTGGCTACACACGCAGAATTATAAATTAGTCTAGGGGAGGGTGGTGCTAACTGAGACGGCGTACCAAGTGAGACAATCAGAATAACTATTTAAATTTCCCTCCAAATTACGTTTACTGTCATTGAGTTGTTGACATTCATGAAGCAAAACGTTCTGCGACTTTATAGATTGTTTTAGATGATTTTTACAGTATTTTTATACAAAAACTAATTTTAAGGTAAGTTAGTTACTTTCTTATATCGATGTATTATACATATAACATTTACTCCATAGAATTTTGTAAATGTGATGTGATATTTGGTTACTAACCTTACTTTCTGTATGATCATAGACATTGATATTAACAAAGATATTCTTTTTGAGGGCGTTCGTGTTGTGGCATCAGAATGTATTAAGTGAGACAATATATCTGGTACTAAGTGAGACTGTCTCAGTTGGTACCATAATATAATTACGCAAATATCACTATATATTTAGTACTAAATTTATAATTTCTTAAGAGATCGGTACCTTTTTTACAGATGCCGCGGAAACCTAAGCAAAGAAAAATTGGCAATACAAGTGCTGAAACCATGGAATGTCATGCAGTTAATTTAGTCTGCAATGAAAATTTATCGCTGAGAGTTCCTGCTGACCGCTGTAATATAAAATTTCAAACGTTAGCGAGGTATGTAAAAAAAAGAAAGATAAGCCTGATGCGATAATGGAACCAAATTATCGGCATAGACAAGTATTTAAACCTGAACAAGAAAAACTACTTGCTGATTATCTTATAACTTGCAGTAAAACAGCTTACGGATTGGCAGTAGAGGCTACAAGAAAGCTAGCTTATGAGCTTGTGATTAAAAATAATTTTGATATGCCTGTGTCCTGGGAAAACAACAAAATGGCTGATGAAGATTGGCGTAGGGCGTTCATGAAAAGAAATAATGAGATTTCCATTTGGAAACCAGAAGCATGTAGCTTATCACGTCTAACCTCGTTTAATGTACACAATGTTAAAATATTTTTTGATAATTTGGCCAAGATTTTGAAGAAATACCCTAGTTTGGCAGACGGTTCCCGTATTTACAATTTATATGAAATTGGCACCCAAACAGTTCAAACTCCAAAACGAATTGTTGCTCCAAAAGGAGTAAAACCTGTTTATCAATCTACAAGTGATGAACGGGGGAAACAGTCACAATGTGTGGAATAATTTCGGCATCTGGAACATTTTTACCGCCGGTACTTAAATTTTCCAGGAAAAACTTTAAAAATCATATGCTAAAAGATGGTCCAACAGGTGATTTAGTCTTTGCAAACCCAAGTGGATGGATGAATTCAGAAATTTTCTTGGATGTTTTAAATCATTTTATTGCTTCTAGCAATTCATCCAAAGAAAACGCTACCCTTCTTATATATGATAACCATGAAAGTAACATTTCTCTAAAGGTGGTAGAAAGAGCTCGACAAGTAGGTGTTCAAATTTTGACGATTTCTCCTCATTGTAGTAACAAATTACAACCTTTAGATATTTCCATTTACGGACCTTTTAAAGCATATTCTAATGCTGCATGCGACAAGTATATGCTTCAACATCCTGGAGTTCCTATGACCATATACGATTCAGCAGGACGAATTTCAGAAGCACTTCAAAAATCTTTTACGCCCAGCCATATAGTCGCGGGATTCAGAAAATCAGGAATTCACCCGTTTGACCCAGATGTATTTAAGGACGCCGACTTCTTAGCTTCGTTTGTAACTGACTGACCATATTCTACTGATGAAGAAACTGAAAATAAGGAAAATCAACCTGGTCCATCAGAGGAAGAAGTAAAAATACACAACAAAAATGTTCCCCCTGCTGAAAAAACACCTCCAAAAAATACACAAATAGCTCAAACTAGCTTTATATCACCCGAAGATATTCGAGGATTTCCCAAAGCATCACCCAGAAAACAAATTAGAAAGGGAAAAGAAAAGGGAAGAAGTAAAATAATAACGGAAACGCCTGAGAAGGATAAACTGATAGAAAAGGAAAAATCAAAAGAATTAACTAAAAAAGTTAAGCGAAATATGAGTGAGTTACCTAAGAAACCGCGTCAAAAGATTAAGAAGGCAAAGAAACGGGATTCGACAGACACTGATACATCTGAAGATTCCGAATATGACACGTTTCCTGAAACTGATGACTGGGTACCCGATGATGAAACTGAAGATACCGTTGTGACCAAGGCAGATGTATCAGTGGACAAATTTGTTTTAATTAGGTTCCCAAAACAAATTCATTATGTCTCAAAAGTTACAGGAGTGTCTAACGATGAGCTCGAAGTGTCTTTTCTTCGAACTGCTTTGTGTTTCCAGATATATCCGATACATCTTTTGTTGCGTTGAATGATATAGCGATGGTACTTCCAGATCCTGTTCCAGGCACTACAAGGCGACAGTCTAAATTGTACAAATTCAGAATTAACTTCAGCTCGGTTAATATTCGATAAAACAATTATTTGATTTTTCTAATTTTATACTGAAGGTATATAATACTGTATGTCTCAGTTGGTACTTTTGTTAGTCTCACTTGGTACACTTTCAGGTACTAAATGAGACAAGATCGCACTTAAGAAAAATATATTTTATTTTGCTTATTTCTGTGGTTAATTTCTTCTTTGTGTATAATTTAGAAAGCGGGGAGATTATACTATAAAATGAAATGAAAAGAAAACGGATGTATAGAAAAATAAATAAATGAGAGTAAAAAATGTTATTTTCGTCTCACTTAGTACTACCCTCCCCTATCCACTGAAAGGACTAGAACTAATTTCATTTATTAATGTCCGGAATCGTAATCGCATAGGTTTTTTTCCAATATGGCGGGTTACCAAAACTGAAGAAATTCTATTTTTCATGCTTATTACCAGAATTTGTAGATCCGCAATTTGTAAAGGGATTGCCAATTAGAGATATAAAAATTAATTTAAATACGTTTTTATTCCCTTTTGATATTTTTTTCTAACCCACAAATTTTTCCTAAAATCATATAAAATTTATTTATGAAACGAGAGGAAAACAATTTTTATTTTGGATTTACAAAAAAAATGTAAAAGGAATAAATATTTTTGCTTGATTTCAAATGGCCTCTTAAAAGTATTAACATATACTATTATATTTTATAAACTCATTCGTAAATATCCAAGTCAAGACAAGACTGCCCAGTGCCCAACAGGGCTGCCACATGCACCTGATCAAATATCCGTAAATTGGATCGTAAATTTTCGTAGAATTTCCGTAGATCCTGAATAGAGCTTCAACCATAGAGAAAGTATTTGTCTATGTTATGAACATGTGATCCTTAATGACCTTGAACGCTCAAGTAGCGCACGGGTGCGAATATTGAATTTGTTTATTGGGAGATATAGAATTTTTTCTACAACTGCTATGAAAAGTAGCATATTTCTCATAGCTTACTCAATTTCAAAACCAAATATTGCTCACACTGTGAGAAATATTATTTCTCACGGCACTTTGTCTACACTACATGCATTTATATGGAGAATCCAGTAGGGGATCCTCGATGCCCAGCCAATTTCAGAAACTTATACTCGATGCCCAGGCGTTTTCGGTGGGTGGTCCTCGATGCTTAGACTTTTTCTACAAAACTATTTACTAGTATTATTTAAATTTGTGTAGTTGTAGAAAAAGTATAGTGTGCAACATGTGGTAAAAGTACTTTTCTCACTCGTGTGTTTGCGGCACTCGCCCTTGGCAAACTTCCCACCAGTGAGAAAAGTTGAACTTTTCCCACTTGTTGCACAATTAAAGTTATGGCAACTGTAATTGTTTTCAATTTTTTTTGCATGGAGTAGTCGACTCTGGGTATTGGTAATCAATGAGTTTCTGGTGCTAGTTTTGTTTATATTAATTGAAGAATAAATTCTTTCTACTGTTGCAGAAAGATGAGAAAGAATTCTAATGTGATTTGTTAATTTTACTAATAAAGGAAATGTTAGTTCATCATCTGCATTTTTAAAACTGATACTTTGAGCCAGAAGTTTTCAAAACTATTCGAGACATTTAATTCACATTTTCACTTATTACTATAGGAAAATGGGTAGCCGAAGCTGCAATAAATGGATTTCTTTTGTTTTATATTTGTGGGAATTAAATAATGAAGATTTTTAAGTTTTTCGTCTGTTTTTGGTTATGGTTATATTCATGATTCATGTATTCAGATTGGTGTATGTCAGGTTATCTACTCTCCGCACTCTTCGTTTTCGTAGTAGGTATTTTGTTAGTGGGTAATATTTTGAGAAATAATTTACTCAGAGAACATGGAGCAAACAGTATAGCAGTACATAGTAATTATTATCATTGTTATTGAAAATTACGTAGACATCTTCTGAATTCCGTAGATCTACGGAAAATTCCGTAGATGTGACAGGCCTGCTGCCCAAAAATATTCAACCCTCGACCGGCTCGAGTTGAATCCCCTCCCCATTAGCTTTCTCTATCCACTCTCCTACACCGTCTCTTATCAGGATCACCTATTTTACCAGCATTCCGACACGTCTTAGTTAAGTATACAGGGGGACTTAATAATTGACTACATTATGAAATCTCAAAAATGTATTGTCATTCAATAACACATTTTATCATTATCATTGTTAAAAATTCAAATTCACATTTGATTTTTCTACATATCATAACAACGATTTTGCAGATTGTCAAAATACCGACGATTGCTGAAGAGTTGAGTCATCTAGGTTCATTTTCTTTATCAAACGGATATAATATGTATGTAGGAGTCAATTAAAGGTTATATTGATGATAAATATCCAAAACATATCTACTATCAGGTAGATTAATTACTTTATGTCGACTATTTCCTGTATAGTTTCATAAATAACCCAAATATTACGCAATTGAATTGGTTTCAGTAATTATTTTACACCACCTAAACCGATCAGAAACTTGATTTTGTTTACTGTATGATAAATATTCGATTGTTTACGTTTCCTCGATGTTTATGAAAACAATCTTCTCTACATTATAAATTTGCATCTTCATCAACTTTTTCATCGATGCAAACAAATAATAAAGCTGATATACCACTTTTTATACAGTGAGGTCGTAAAATAACGGATAAATTCGTTTTCTACATAATTATGAATACAAATGAAACAGGTTAATATTTGTACAGAAAACTTCCCTTATTCACCTGGCTAGGGTCGAATTCCGCAAAACTACCTGAAGCATCTCCTAAAGAGGGATTATCGAATCATTAGCAAATGTGACCATATAATTTTCTGATTTCCAAAAATAGAGTATTCAGGTACATTTATGGCCATAAAGCTCAGTATTGTTCGACCACCAAGGAAGCAAAAACAATGCTAAGTGAGACGGGCAAACCATAAAAATTTTAAATGGAGAGGTATACCGTGCGATGTCGTCTTTAAAAGGGTTACCAATTCTCTATTAAGCAATATAACTCTAACCTTCAACCTCCTAGGAGTGATAACTACCTCTATAGAAATTTTAAATGGACAGGTATACCGTGCGATGTCGTGTTTAAAAGGGTTACCAATTCTCTATTAAGCAATATAACTCTTTTTGATTTTTAGAAGTTGGTAACAAGAAAAATAAATTTTCAACTGTTTAATTTGTACAATAATTATTAAGGATGCCATAGAACGAAATAAAGTTGTTTGACGTAATTAACAATATTTACAATAATTATAGTCTAGACAATAATAAAAATATAAAATGAACGAACTAAAGTGATTTTTTTGGAACAAAAACATTAGACATACTCACTTGATTTAGTTATATTAAGGAAATAAACTGCAACTAATTACCTGAAATATATTTATTTAAATCCTGCTAGAAAGGTCTGTCTTATAAAATTCAGTAAGAAATTTGACAGGTCGATTTTCTAAAATTTATAATTATGTCCCTCAGAAAATATCAATATAAATAACAACATGTACAAAAAAAAATCAACAACAAGTTTGTACTTAGTTACAAACTTCGTCTAAGCCTACAACATAAAGCAGCACAGATATTTATAGGGGTGGCGGGGGCACGTTTGAACGTATTTTTATAAATCAACTTACTGACCACTTTGATCACGGGTAACAATAATGCCGAAAAGGTAGTTCATGTCTAAAATATTCCCTCTACTAGATTACACCTACTTTTAATATTTTGGGTTCGTTCAAACGTACCCCAACCTTGGGGTACCTTTGAACAAGGGATTGGGCAGAATTGAACATAGTTTTATTCAAACAGTTTTTATTATTTTTACAAAAAAAACTATCTCAAGTTATATTAATTTAAATTTATCGTAAACTTCATTAATGCGCACGTCTTTAGGTGCCTTTTTTATAGGAACTGATAACTTCTTTGTACAGAACTGCACTATAGCAAAATCGTCAATTTCAGCTTCTAACGACAAATCTTGACTTTTGCTCAACGCATCAGATTGGTCGTCAGTCAGGTCGTCATCAACATAATCATCATCTGATTCATCGTGAATCGATATAGGATCGTCACATGAAGAAGAATCGCTAATGGCAAATATTGCTTTCTTTACTTTTGGTTGGTACTTTTGCTCTTTTCTTGACCTCACGCGTTGCCACTTCAGCCTCAATTTCATCTTTCACGGGAGTATCAGTTAGAAAGAGGGATTTTTTAGATTTGGATCATTGACGTTTCTTCCTATTTGCCAATGTTTGGAAGTGGCCTAATAACTTTAGGAAAGAGTAATTCCATGTCACTAACTGATGCCGTAGAAGTTAATGCAATAGGTACAATTGTTTTTATTAGGTCATTGCGGATCAAAGATTCGTCTGTTTCAACATTGTCGAGAAGAGGTTTTCCTGCAGCTACAAAGTCACTTTCCGAAAAATGTTTCTGTTGAATGGCCATATTCCTGTCTTCTTAGTATTGGATTAATTCGTAAGAAAACTCTCACGATATCTAGCTCGCGGAAAAACAAGTGTGTCCCTTTCTGCAAACGTAGCCTGCCCAACTTGTTTAACACCCTCCTCTGCAATTACAGTTGTTATGCCCGTTTCATCTAGGCTCAGTATCGCATTAGCAGTAAACTTGTGTTTTTGTAAGGTACGCTGTAGATTTTTCCGAAACCCGCTAATAGCCCTTTCATTAAAGGCACTAACTCGGGCTAAGCTCGTATTATCCGGTTTCCGCAACTCATATTTTGTGCCGTCTCATGAACCCTTGCAGCCAGTCCAACCCTGTCATCTTGTTAATATCCCAACTTGGTGGATACTTTCTACGAAGACTCTTTGCATAATCAAAGGCTAACACCCTTAAGTCACTATATGACAGACCATACTTCAAAGCATAATTTACCAAAATAACTTCTACATCTTGATTCATGGTGAACACTTGGCCAAAACTGTATTTTGCGGAGAATATTTCTTGTCTAGGCTGTTTCTTTTATCGATAAACCAATGTGGTGTGTTTGGCCCCAAAAACTTCTGCAGCTTTTCTTAAAGACATATCTTTATCTTTTACTGCGCTATTGCCTTTGCCATATCTTTTTCAGTGAAATTTTTCTTTTCTTTTCTTATACCTCGTCACACCATAATGATTATTAAGTCTATGAAAATTAAAGGTATACCCATCACAAAATTTAAGATTAAAACTAGAAAGCACCATTATTTGTATAGCCGGGGTACCTTTGAACACTGTTCAATAGTACCCCATTGAAATGTCCGAAGGTGCCCCATATGTATATAATTGAATTTTATCATAGTCATAGACAACACCATAATCACAAAAATCGAAGGATTTCACAAAATATTAAACAAACCTCACCTAATTAATGGCCATACATGAGATCTATATACTTGTTAAAGTTTAAGATATTCCCTGATTCAGTCATGAGCGGAAAGTGAAACACACTGGATATAAGTTTTGTTTACACTAACGTTGCAAGTATCGACAAAAGCATCTGTATCCTATGCACAGCTCTGTTCGACTAACGTATTTGCTCACACAAAGTTTCAAATTAAAATTCTCGCAACAGCGGTAAATTTGAACGTTGTTCAATTGTACCCCATGTTCAAACGTTCAAACATTAAATTAAAATATATATTGTGCATGTATTTCATTGAATAAATTCAGTTCTTATTTTTGAATAAATTGAGGTAAAATATACACCTATGTATATAAATGTAGCATAAAACAATTTTATTCTTATTGTTATCCTGTGAAGGTTCAAGCGTAGGCGAGTCCTAGTAATTGAATTTGTCCTGAAAAAACAATTAGTTTCCCATTGTATAAGTTTTTGTAATCACAAAATGATATTTTTAAACTAATTGGATAACACTTTTCAAAACTGCGGATATTTTCAGTAATATACAGCATAATATGAAATTCCATTATATTATAATGTGATTGTTGTATCTTGTTGACGGGCGATTTTACAGTTTACTCGACTCCAGTGTTTCGTCGTTAAATTGTTATAAAAACATGTTCATTAACTTTTTCAGATCACCAACTGGAATTTAGAGCAGTTTTTTTGCAAACAAGCTCATATCACCAATCAGCAATAAAATTATATTCATTTTGCACTTTTACTGGTCACACCTTTGAACTATCGTTATTTTTTGCTGTTCTTGAACAGTGCTGTCTTCTATCTTTCGTTATAATTTATTTGATATTCCTTCAAAACAAAATGATTATTCACTTTTTAGATAACCATTCCAATAAAATTCATAACTAACGCATATTTGTTACATGCATACTTATTTAGATGAATATCGTTTATCAATGGTATTGTTATACCAATCAATGTAAACAAAACTATTGTTAAATTATCAGCTTTATCTGAATTTCCCTTATCGTTATTGACATATTTAATATAGATGATAAACTTTATTTCTACGATAGTTATACCTAAATTCAGTCAAACGTTTGGTTAATGCTCCACTTTTTTTGGAAACCCATATCCAAATAAGTACTATTCTCAAGATTTTTTTTGTTTTTATTTTTTGACATTTAGTGCTCATTATTAATATGTAGCACTTTTACGGTTTAACCATTGTTCGTTTGATCAAGCAACTTCGCTGTGTTTTTTAGACTTGTAATGACGAGTCTTATATTCTGACTTTGTCCGTTTTAAGGTCTATTCACACTGATCAGTCACGTCACCGTTTTGTCACCGTTCCGAATCAAAACCGTCCCCGGCCAGTCTCAGTCATCATAGCGGATATATTCAAATCTACAAGTCAGGTTATTTTGCCTGTATTGTTTTTTCTATCAAGTGCCTTTAAGTGTACTTTTCTATATTTTTGGGATGTCGTTTTCGAAAATGACCTGACTGTCACAGCATTAATTTTGGATGAAGAAGAGGAAAAGCAACATAATAAAAAAGAAAATGAGTTCACGAGATTTGGAAAAAAAGAGAAACAGAAGGAGAGTTTTTCACGTTATTTGAAGAATTGATCGATGATGGAACAAAGTTTTTGCAGTATATTAGAATGACGAAGAGCAGTTTTAACATATTGCATAGTAACCTAGAAATGCATTTGAAAAAACAAAAAAATACTCACTGGAGAAAATCATTAACATTCAAGAAACGTTTAGCAGTTTGTTTGAGGTAAGTAAACAAAAACAATAGTTACAAAAATACGTAACTGTTATTAATCTCTATTTTTAAATTATTAGTTCAGTTGAGTAAGATCATCTGTATCAGGTTGAAACATATGAAAGTACATATGAAAGTAAAATTAGGCTGAGTTTTCTTGTTCTTTTTGGATATTTGGCGTTTAAATATAAACATAGGAGGTACATAGTACCCCCCAGCACTAAAGCAACAGACGACTGTAGTGTTCGATCCACGTTCGGCACTAGAAATAAGTCCAACTTGCTTTTGAACTTTTTTGCTAACATTTTCACTGCATTTCCAGCGGTATTGACCCCAGTTTCGTCACAGTTGAAAACGCGGGACGAGGAAAAATTATATTTTTCGTAAACCACACTAAGATTATCAAAAAATTTTGAAACGTCTTCTCTGTTGAACCCAAGAATCCTACTAATGCTTATATGCTCAGGTTTTCTTAATGAGAGTTCGCCATGACGTTTTAAAAAACTGGCCAACCATCCCTCACCAGCGATTCTGGTTTCTTTGTGGAATTTGTTTGGAATATTATTTCTCTCGGCATACTCAAATGCGGTTCTTCGTATTTTAGTAGTTGTTAGCCCAAAATACAACTTTGATAAAGTTGACACGTGGTTCTTTAATTCGTCTTCTTGTGTTTTTGTAAACACTGGGTTTTTCCCATTTTGGGGCCTTGGGGTCGTTGCATTTTAAGCTGATTCCGCAAAGAAGTTCTGGGAATATTAAATACCTTGGCCACACTTTTAACACTTCCTCCATTGGCCATCTGTGCACAAGCCTCCGCCATCTTCTCTTTTGTCCAAGCAGGCTTTTCGGTTATTCTTTTATAATTACGGACCATCTAGAAAAAAAATAATAATTATTGTAGTAACAGTAAAAACAATTTTTAATACAATTACTCCGTGGAGCGATGAGGCCACTGCGGCCTCATTGCCCCGCTACACTATGACCTGATAGCCCCATATGTATCTTGACAAAGAAAAAATCTAAATAAATTTTTGTTACATTGTAGGGGTATACTTTTAAAATCATGCTAGTATATTTATGGTTACCTCCAAAAATTATTAGGCCTATGTCTCAAACAGAAATACGTACTTTTATCTACATCAAATAATACATCAAAACTCTAAATTTCCGTTAACCACGTTTTTGATCACAAAGCGATGCACACTGCAGCACGTGTCTCTTGCGACTGATTGTCTGTTATAGATGCATATGGCGGATGACCTTCAAAGCAGACCCTGCCGAGCCGATTGTCAACAAATATGGGTGGCGCGATTACCCCGGGTGGCCGCATTACCCCGGGTGGCCGCATTACCCCGGTCTCCCCTAATAACAATAAAATTGACTTTGATTTACTGAATTTACTCCAAATTAGAGACTCACATTGTATAAAAACGACTGATTTAACCCTTTAGTGCACGGGTCGGGTCTTACGGACCCAAAGCTATTTTCCAGGTGCGAGAACGCGAGTTTGGCCAACTTCACCCGACTTGGTACCTCTTCCTCGTGTCGGACGATATGAATTAGTATATACATCAGCTCTGTTCAGTAATTTGTTTAGGTGTCATCGCTTGTTTCGTCCTGACAGACCCAACCCGTTCCTTCTGGTAAGTTTTTATTTTGAAAAATGTAAAGGGTAAAAAGTGAAATAGTATAATTTTAGATTGAAAAATATCAGATCCATACGAAAAAAATATCAATTGGCTGCAGAAGTTGTATGATGAGGTGCCTACGGACGAGGAAGACACTATTGAAGAATCTGACGTTTTCGATGCAGACGACAGAGCATGTGAGCAAAGCGATCACGATACCGATTCAGAGCAGGAAATTACTCCATTAGACGAACTTGAAAATCCTACGCCGAGCATTTCACGTGGTAAAAGGGCTCACTTATATTATGAAGCCAAAGATGGGTTTAAATGGTATAAAATGTGTCCTCCAAAAAACGTGAGAACTAGACAGCACAATATTATATTCAAACTGCCAGGAGTGATTGGTGATGCAAAAAATGCTTCTACGGAGAAACAGTGTTGGGACTTATTTTTTGACGCGGATATAACCATGAACATTGTAGAGTGCACTAACATTTATATCGAAGCTATTGCCAACCGTTACCAAGACAGCTCTGATGTAAGACCAATTACAATAACTGAGCTGAAAGCCTTGTTTGGTCTACTATATCTGATCGGAGTATACCATAGCGGCCGAACATCTATTTTTGAGTTCTGGGCAACTGATGGAACTGGCGTAGACATTTTTCCTGCTACAATGGCTTTGAGAAGATTTCGATTTTTGATACGATGCCTACGATTCGACAACAAACATACCAGAGAGGAACGGTAACGAGACAATAATCTCGCTCCCATTAGACAAGTTTTTGAAGCCATTGTTATAAATTTTCAGAAATGTTATACCATCGGGCAATATGCGACCATCGATGAAATGTTGGTAGCTTTCCGAGGTCGCTGCAGCTTCAGGATGTACATTCCCAACAAGCCTGCCCGATATGGGTTGAAAGTTTTTTCATTAGCCGATGCTCGAACGTTTTACACCCTGAACCTAGAAATTTATGCAGGTAAGCAGCCAGAGGGTCCGTACAGAGTGAGCAACGCAGCCTATGATGTAGTTGAAAGAATTGTTCGACCGATTGCGCAATCAAACCGAAACATTACTATGGACAATTGGTTCACTTCGGTGGAATGTGCTGAAAATTTACTAGTGATCCATAAGTTGACGGTTGTCGGTACTATGCGAAAAAATAAGCCAGAAATACCAAAGGAATTCATTCCTATTGCAAGACCAGAGAAGTCAAGTATGTTTGGGTTTATTGAAAATATGACCGTTGTTTCCTATAAACCAAAAAAAACATGTTATTCTTCTGTCTACGATGCACCATGACGACTCCATCGATGAAAGCACTGGTGAAGATGATAAACCGAAAATAATAACTTTCTATAATATGACAAAATGTGGTGTTGATGTAGTGGATCAACTTTGTGCCAAATATAATGTTGCCAAAAACACCAGGAGGTGGCCGATGGTCATTTTCTACAATTTATTGAACGTATCTGCGATTAACGCTTTCATTATAAAAAGAAGTAATGATCCTTCATCACCGTCAGGAAAACAGAGAAGGATATTCCTGAAACAGCTTGGAATTCAATTGGTAATGGAGCATATGAAAGAAAGAGTTACATCTTCGCATTTGACGAGAGAAATACGATACCATGCTGCACAAATTAGCGGTGTCCAGGTACCTAAACCAGTAGCTGTCGAGGGTAATAAAAGAGGTCGTTGTAGCTTTTGTAAAGATCGCAAAACACGTTTTCAATGCAAAATTTGTATTTTTTATAAGAAATATATTTGTTTAGAACATTCCAGATATGTATGTCATGTGTGTGCTGACGAAATTTGAAACGTTAATTTTCTACAGGGTATTTAACATTTATGGACCAAAATATATATATTTTTTTATTATTATTACTGATCTTTTCAAAAATTAAAACATTGTTTTTTGTCAAAAATAGGAAGTAAAATGTTTATTTAGATAATGTGTAATGTTATTTTGCATAATAAAAATGTTCAATTGAAAATATATACAGTTTTTCTTCTGGGTCTGTGAGACCCGAGCCGTTCCTTTATGTATTAAAATTTCACCCGTGCACTGAAGGGTTAGATAATAATTTATCACAGAAGTATCTCTCGACTAGAAGCATATTTTAATGTAAAAGTGAATGCTACTGTTTAAAGTAAAACCTTTCATTTTGGAACAAAACCTTTTTGCTGTGAATCCAAATATTTTCCTCCTTATTTCTATGATTAGAATGTGAAAGAAATGCTTGGATTTCTGCAAGTAAAAGTAAATCCTTTTTCATGAATACGGCCTATTATACCTGCACGAAGCCAGTGCGGGTCTCTAGTATGTTATATATTAATACTTCCAACCAAAGCTAGTTTCAAAAAATTAAAATTTTAGGCAATTAAGAATTATTTTTGGTCGGACTTTTATTTGTAAAAAAACCTCATAAACTGACAAAATATACCTAACTGGGTTATTGGAATTAATGACATTCCAAATGAAATATTTCCATTCACAGAATACAATTTGAACATTAATGATGAAGGAAAAACTATAATTATGGAAAGCATTTATGTGTATAATAATTATGAATATGGGAATAGAATATTAAATACACCCATATATATAAAAACATCCATTAACTAACAGCTAGACTCGAATATAAATATAGATTTTAATGTACGAACGCCTGGCGTCAGTATATCATTATTCAAATATCAATATACTAATAAAGGGACGTAAATTTTATGTGTTTGTGTCCGTTTAATTATGGACGATTTATGGGGATTGAATTACGTTCTAGAAGGATTCAAACACGCTGATAGGGCGATACAGACGCTCTGTAGTCGCGCGTATGTATTGTAATACAGAAATCTTTGCGTTTTCACTAGTCTACTTTGTCAAAGGGCAAATCTACCAGCAAGAATAGCGACAAAAACAAACATATTTTTATCGCTTATAACAGTGTTACATGTCGCATTACTCTTCTCCCCATTGTGCAATTGTGTGTCTGTTTGTATATGTCATTCTTCTCTTCCCATTTGTTGCCGCTTCACTACGCGGGAAGCCTAAGTTTCCGATATATTCGGTTTCCATTCCCTAGTAAAACATTGTAAACGAACTTAGGTTAAAAATAACTCGGTTACTCCCAAGTTATGTTAACAAATTAATTTGTACGTCCATCATTTCCTCCGCCCAGTTATTTATTCAAACGAAGTATTTGTTCTTCATTTACCCTCATTTATATAACGATTTCTTGTCAATTTATTGCTAGTTCTTTTGTTTATCAATCGTTGTTGAGTGCTTTTGTTCCTGTTGCCATAATGAGAAAATACGTTATGTAATTACGGAAGATACATTTTTTTTAAATCTTTTTCATTTTGTGAATTGATATCTATTTTAAAAATTTAATGTGGTACACACTGCATCGTTCATAAAACAACAATTACACGGTAGTCCGGAAAAAGAGTTTAGTGATGATAACAATTTCCGCTGTATACCACGATAATTTAATTTTATTTCCTCAAATACAATCAACCGCACATACGTGGATCAAATAATAAACATACTTCCATAAAAATAGCTGAAAATAAATTATTATGAATATGGAATCCCTTTATGTTTTCAACTTAAAACTTTTTTAAAAATTTATTTAATTACGATAATTACACATTAATAATATATTTATTGAATTAGTGTTTTGAATGAAACTCACGGTTTCTAGTTAATAACACAATATAATAAAAATTGTTGAAAATTCTTAAAAAATGACAATTGTTTTGAAACAATTGTCAAATTTTTTAGAATTTTCAGCAATTTTATTATATCGTGGTATTAACTAGAAACCGTGAGTTCCATTTAAAACACGAATATGAGTAGATTCCACGAAGTAAGGGTCGAGACAGTTAATATTTATTGAAGTTAATAATATCATGTCTATAATAAACATTCTGATTCTAAAATATGTATACTGAAACCATGCGGTGTCTAATAGTGCAATTCGGCATTATGACGTAGTCGATCGTCCGATCATGGTTCGATGTAACGATACTACCATACGAGGGTGGAACCACTTGAGTTTTGTCGATGTTGGTAGGCTTCTTTTTATGCTGAAAACCCTTTATCATAAGGTTTCTATATTTAAATAGGAAATAACAGATTAGAAGTATGCAGATTATGGTACTTGAGCTGATAGCAATTCGAGAAAAGGCCACAGGCATCTTGAGTTCATTAAGCGGATTGGCATTGTTTCCTTGAAGTTGCAGTTTATGAAGTTTGTCTAGTTGATTTTCTTTAGCTGTATTTCTTGGATATTCAAAATTGGAAGTGGTATTTCGATGATATCTTTTTCGTTTTTATATGTGTATTTTGTAGTAGCTATAGAGTATATTGGTGGGATTGTTAATAAGTAGCTTCCTTGTAAGACTGGAACTCCTGATTATTCACAATCTGTTTGTATTTTCTGTGAGTCTGGGAATATTACAATGTAATGGCTTTCGTTAATTTCTTCTATTATTGGTTCGGAGACTTTTACAGCGATTTGTTGGCAATTCTCCTGCGATGATGTGATTGAGAGGAGAGATGTGAAGCAGTCTTTTGTTTCTCCGGTTACTTGTAGCCTGTTGGTTTTACAGTAGTAGACGGATTGGAGATCGATGCATTCTTCTTTCTGATACTGATATTGGTTGTTGCTCATAATTAGGTAAGTAGAAGGAGGAATAAGGACAGAGTTATTTATATTAGGCAGTAGGTAAACACATCTGGATGGACCAGTGGAAATTCTAGTGAAAATATTATTTTATCTTTATCATAATAAACTTTAGTATTAACAATAGCATAACATTTTAATATTTGGTGTAATATGTGTATGTGTTATATAAAATTTGGACTATTTCTTTAAGATCCTTACGGGAGATTACGCTTTGATACATAACACCTAAACTGGCAAAAGTTACTGCATTTTCGATATCGTTAAGAAAGCTGGACGTAGAGTCCAAGTTAATATTTATTTGACTAAAAATTTCTTGTAATTCCATATAGTGTGAATAGTCATAAGATGTTTCGTTGAGTGCTTTTCCTAATTCATTAATTTCGTTGGATATTAGAAGCTGATTATTTGAAATTATTGATATTGATTCATTAACGCTATCCATAAGATTTTTGTTAAGGGTTATTTGTGAATTTACTTCTCTTATGATTTTATTTTGATCATTTTGCAATTCGCTAATACTTGCGTGTATTTTGTTAGCATCTTCTTGGTCCATATTGCCAGTAACGAGTGTCACTAGCGAGCCAAGACGGTTGATTATTCCTCTTTTAATTGGATTAGATGGAAATATGGAATTCATTTTAACATATATACTATTAACTTCAAATTGCAATTGTTTATAAAGATTTCTCAAAGAATATTCATGAATATGGTTCGTCTTATTAAATAAGTTGTTTAATGAATAATATTGTAAACTTAGATTTGTAATTTGATTTCGGATGGGGTTTGTAGGGATATAGTGTAGAAATGTATGGGTAGCGATTTTTACCCTAGCTGGCCCTAGTTCGAACGATAGGATGCCGGGATTACTTTTCAAGGATTTAATCTGTATCTTCTAGTTCGTCACTGTCTGATGAGTCAACGTCCTGTGAAGTTACATTAATTAGTTTTCTTACGGGTTTAAAGTTGTTTATGATAGTTGTTTTTGTAAGTCGTTACTGTAATATCTTTTGATGTCAAAATGTGTTCGGGTTTATATGGAGGTATAGTTTTAGATTGTCGTTCCGATTGTTTCTTATAAAGGGTAGTGCCAGGGGGAATGTCTGGGGGATCTGTACGTTTTTCGTTTACTTTTTCGATATTTTTTTGTTTTTTCTTACTAGTGTCGCTATGTATTCTGTCATATAATTGTTTCATAATTTCTCTATGTTCGTTTAATTGAATGTTATCTGGTTGAGCTTCGTCGTCGATTTCGATGGGATCTTTCAAGTGAAGATGTCCTAGAAGAAGGTCAATAGGCTTATGTTTGGTGACAGATTTATTGTATCCCAAAATGGACAATCTCAGTTTTCGAATGGGTTTAATTTTGGATTCGTTAGGGATAATGTTCTCATGTGTTCTAATAATGTAGAATGAAATCTTCCTACCATTGCATTGCTATTAGAATTATGTGGAAGAGTATAGTGCCAGTTAATACCATATAATTTAGCAAAGCCTTTGAAAGTGGATTGAGTAAATTCTGTGCCATTATCAGATACAATGTTTTCTGGAATTTTATACGTAGAAATGAATTGTAATAATTACTGATAGATTTGAATCGCAGATAATGTTAGAATTATGTAAGCTTGTCCATATCTACTAAAACTGTCACATACTGTCATGGTAATTGTCAAATTTAAAAGTGTCTATGTGTAACGTCTCGAGTGGTTTTCTTGGAGTTGGGGTTAGCTGAAGTTTTATTAGAGGCGGGTGTCTCTCATATTTAACTTGTTGACAAATGGAACAGTTATTGATAAATTCTTCTACGTCGTCATTTAGTTTTGGCCAATAGGATTTGATTTTTAGTTGGTTAGCAGTCTCTGTTATTTGTAATGCCTTCGTGTTGTTGTTTTATAAGTTTTTGTTGTTGAGATTCGATTTTAACGTCATGTAGTATAATATTTTATATGATTAAGATAAATGCAGAGCTTTTAAAGGTCTGAGGAACTATTCTACACATGGTTTTAAAAAGAATTTCATCGATATCGTTATGAAAATAAAAGGCGTACCGTTTCTTCGGAACAGCATATTCTTTTAAGAATTGAATAATTTGATTTTCTAACGAATTTTCACTCACGTGTAAGAACCATCTGGTTCTTGTAGGGTTATTGAATAAATATTTAATTTCTTGATGAGGATTTTGATCAGTTTTGATTATTACTATTTTATTTAAAAATGCATTCAATGGTTTCTCGGTTATTTCGATTCCAAGTATTGGGTTTTCTAAACTAGTGTGTATTGTTTGAGTCATTTTCGTCATTTGAATCTACTTCGGCAACGAGAGATTGAGAGTCTGATTTGGTTGTAGCGTCAGTTTTATTAAATTCTTTTATATATTGAAAAATTGGCGGTAGATCAGAGCCGGAACTATTTTCGTTATCTATTGAATAAATTTCGACAAACTTTTTTATATACGATTTCGTAGTCAAATTCCTCCAACTTCAGTCTCCAACGGACAAGTCGAGAATTTGGTTCCTTTAGAGACATTAGCTATTGTAGGTTTATGATCGGTGACGATTTTGAATTTATTGCCGAAAAGATATGGCCGGAAATGTTTTGTACCCCAAACTATTGCTCACAACTCTTTTTCAATTGTTGAATAATTTTGTTCAGCAGCGTTAAGTGTACGAGAAGCATATGTTATGGCTTTGTCTCCACCGATTGGTCCTTGGGAGAGGACTGCTCCTATCTATTGCGAAATTACTTGCATCTGTGGTCA
Organism: Galeruca laticollis; assembly: GCA_963921935.1. NCBI lineage: Eukaryota > Metazoa > Arthropoda > Insecta > Coleoptera > Chrysomelidae > Galeruca > Galeruca laticollis. The sequence goes on along the minus strand of OY998178.1, from coordinate 85,340,144 downwards.
AAATGAATTCTTTGGCGAAATCGGGGTAGATGAGAATGGGTTCATTGATTAAAAGAGACTTGCAATCTTCGAACGTCTTTATGTAAATCGGGTCAAGTATATTGATGTGAGCGTTCTTTTTTGAACAGCTTGTAAAGGGTTTGGTTAATTTGGCAAAATTCTTTATAAATTTTCTGTAGTACCCGAGAAGGCCAAAGAAAGCTTTTATGTCTTTCGTGATTTTCGGTAAGGGGTAGTTGGTAATAGCTTTTACTTTATCAGGATTGGGTTTGATGCCTTGAGGGGTGATTATATGACCTCGAAATGATACTTCTTTCCTAAGAAATTCAGATTTATCGAGTTGAACCTAGAGGTTATTCTCACGAAGCTTTTGGAAAACACTTTTTAAATTATTAATATGTTCTTGGAGTGAGCTTGAAAAGACAATTATGTCGCCGATATAGACGAAACAAATTTTATTACGGAGTTCTGTTAGTACATTATCCATGACCCTCTGAAAGGTTGCAGGGGCGTTCTTTAAACCGAAACGCATTCTGACGTATTCGAAATGACCATTTTCAACGTTGAAAGCGGTTTTCTTAACATCGTCGGGATGCATTTCAATTTGATGAAATCCACTGGCTAAATCTAAGGTGATGAAATAATAACAGCGTCCAAGTATTTCAGTTATGTTTGGGATGGGATAGCGATCGTCAATGGTCTTTTCATTGATTTTTCGGTAATCAACGACGATGCGCCATTTCTTTCTTCCAGATGCATCAGCTTTTTTGGGAACAAGTCATATGGGCTGTGAGTCGCTAGGTCTAATAATCCTTTTTTCCAGCATATCGTTAATTTGACGTTCGACTTCAGGTTTATGGATGTAGGGGTATCGATATGACTTAGTATAGACTGTAAGTTCGTCTGTAGTTTTTATTTGATGTATGCCTTGGTTGGTAAAGGATATGGGTGAATTTTCTTTATGGAATATGTCACGAAATTGTTTACAGAGTTTTGCAACTTCGAGTTTTTCTTCTGAATTTAAATGAGAAGTTCGAATGAGTTGGGCAATGTCGAAATTATAGGGATGATCGTCGGCAGGGCTTTTAACATAAATTTGGAAGATTTCGTAATTGTCTTCAAAAGGTTCTACAACTATGGGTTTGTATAGAAAGGCATCTTGAACGTTTTCGGAGGTATTTATAATATCAACTGAGGCATATTCATTTTTTGAGAAAGTGACACCTTCTTTTATACTATAACTAGATAGTTCAGTGTATGGAATTCTAACAGTACCATTTGGTATATTGACAGGTATTTTTGCGGTTTCTATGGAATTGGGTTCAACATGAGCGAAAAATAAAAATTTGCCTTTAGATGAGTAGTGAGATAATGGTAGGTTTGCGTTTTGTGTTTTTAAAAGTGAATTTTTTAGATCGATATGTACTTCTCAATCCTTTAAAGTTTCGTAACCTATCAAGCCGTCAAAGAAATGGTGGAAATTAAAAAGATGAAATTTTAGCGCAAAAATCTCTAGTAGTTGTTTGGAGAACTGAGCTGATGGTAATTGGTTCTTTATAGATATAATTTGGGAAATAATTTTCAGCAATTTCGGGGTTTATAAATGACTTTGAAGCTCCGGTATCTAACAATAATTTTAAGGGAGGATCAGAAATTATTATGTATGGAAGATCTTTCTTGTCATAAATTGAAAAATTTTCTACGTCTGATTTGTTGGTTCGGGAGTGTGTTGAAAATTTTATTCGTCGCTGTTTTGTGTTTCTGGATTGTCAGATATTGAATTTGTGGTGTCTACATAGTCATTAAATTCATAGTGAGGAATACAATTTTGCTCGTAAACGTTATCTTGGTCGAGCATGTTATTTTCATAACGGTAGTAGGGAGTGTTTGATTGATAATAGTCATAATATTGCGTTTGGTCGACATTGTGCAGTTCTTCATAAGTAAATCTGGGTTGTGATGGTTGGGGTTTGTATTGTTGTGGAGGTGGAAGTGCAAGTCGATTTTGGTTTCGATTAAAGTTGGATCTGTTTAATGTATTTGACGAGATGCCACTCATAGGAGTTGGTTTGGGCTGACGGAAATTTGAATTAGGTTTCCACACATTACTCGGTGCTCTTGAAGGTTGTTTAAAACCGAAAACTTGTCTATTCGTCGGGAATCTATGTGGGATGAATCTGGGATGAACATTGATTGGTCCACGAGGAAATGGATTTGAAAATTTTTGTATTGGCATTAAATTTTGACCGAAGTTTTGGATATGGTTTATTCTTAAAAGCTTCGTTATTTGATTTTTGAAGGTGGCGGATATTATTTTCTGCTATAATAAATTGTCTAGCTGTTGCAAGAGTATAGGGTTTCATAGTTCGAATTGTGGAGCCCACATGTTCTTTCAAACCGGCCAGAAATATTTTTAAACATGTGTATTGTAAAAAAATTTCTTTACGGTTGCACCAGCTTGACCAGTTTCATGACAATCAATATAGTTATGAGGAGCACTCAAATTAGACATTACTCTAGTGTAAAAATTAAAAGCAGGTTCGTTAGAGTTTTGTCTCAACTGATCTAGATCAAAGAGTAATCCGTTTTCGTCTCTCTGGTCGCCGAAGTGAGCTACGAGAGTGCTTATAACTGTTTCCCAATCTTTTTTATGCAAATACTGTAAACTTCTCTCGCGTTTCCAACTAATTTTCTATATATTCCGAAAATTAAACTAATGTTTTGAACGCAATTGGTATTTGCGGGATTTGGATCACAATAAGTTTTAATTAAAGTGTTACTCGTCTCTAAGAAAGACGCTAATTCAAGCGGATTACCATCAAATTTTGGTACAATTTCTAATAATTTAATTTCAAATTTGGGAACAGACATTGTTGAATTTGATTGACTATTATTAGATTTAAAATTTTCTTCAATGCTTAAATTATTTAAAAGAGAACTAACTTCTAATACTGAACTTTCTTTTTCTTCGTCAGAAGAATTAAAATTTGATTCAATACTAATATTAAGCTCGATGTCGCTTTCGACTATGGAATCTTCAGATGAGGAGAATGACATAGGCTAAGAAAGATAATATGATAAATAATAAGAGCAACTTAGAGTAAAATTGCGATGATTTCCATTGATCCTCTCTGGATTGGCACCGTAATCTTCTCAAACGTTTATTTGCACTTCTTAGGATTGTCCAAAATTTGGAAAAATTCGCGATGAAGGTTCTTTCAAATAAACAGTAGAAACTGAAGAATAATAGGCGATGAGAATCCTTTTGGAATCCTACTGACTGCGCCACTTTATGTTTTCAACTTAAAACTTTACGTTTTTAAAAATTTATTAAATTACAATAATTACACAGTAATAATATATTTATTGAAGTTGACAATATCAAGTCTATAATCATTCTGATTCTAAAATATGTATACTGAAACTGTGCGGTGTCCAATAGTGCAATTCAGCATTATGACGTAGTCGATCGTCGGATGACGGTTCGATGTAACGGTACCATATAAGGTAATGAATTCGGCTGACGGGACATCTATCGTTTCATAACTATCCACCCACAAGTTTGTCTCAAATATTTGTGGTAATTCTAAAGTCAATTGAAGAGTGGTACATACAAAAAAGTATAAAAAAAAATACAAGACCTGAAATCGATTATTATTATAAATCGAAAAAGGGCAGAGGATTAATTGAACCAGATTATGCAGACAACAAAAATACTATACATTGTACTATACTCGATAGTCGAAATTCTGTAAAGTGACTCATCGCTCTTACTGTCCATAAAATCAGTTGCAGAAGCGAACTTCATGAGCGCATCATTTTTGAAGGGTTCTTAATAGTCCTAATTAAAAAATAAATAGAAAATGTTCTTGTACGCTCTGGCGTTTAAATTTGAGAGAACAGAAATACGAAATTATTATGGTAGGTATGATTATGTATATACAGGGTGTTACCAAGAATAATACACATTTTTAAGGATGAGCTATAATAAGATGTATATAAAAAAGTCGATAGTCGAAATTCTGTAAAGTGACGTCATCGGTTATCTACCGATTTAAAGTGAACTCCATGAGCGTATCATAGTTTAAGGGTGCGAATACTGAAATATCTGGAATTTCAATTTTTAACATTTGAAATAATAACTTATCACAAGTTGTTCATAAGTAAGTTAAAACAAAATAAAAAAATGTTTAAAAGTCAATTCCAACTTACTACTACTAAAACTAAAAAAAAGTTGTCTGTCAAGACCAAAATAAATTACCAATAAGTATAGGTATGTTGCGAGGTCACTTGTAAAATGTCTGACTAACTGGAAGCGGTATCACTCCCTGACGACTCCTCAGAATCATCGCTTTCTCCTCCTATATCGATAATGAGTGGTTCCGTCATTACTTCTACACGTATGTCTAAATCCCAAAACTTTATTTCTTCTTTTAATACGTGTTGAATTCATTTACGCCAACTCTCAGCAGTAACGGTATGCAGCGGCTCGTCAAACAGTTTCTCAACGTCAGCCATTTTGAATGTACTGTTTTTTCTCGCAACATAATTTTTCACTTGGGCCCAAACCAGCTCGATGGGGTTTAACTCACAGTGGTAGGGAGGAAGTCTAACAACTGAGACGTTGAAATCTTTCGCCATTTCATCGACAACGTACTTAATATAACTGCTTTTATGTTTCCGTACGAGAGATAATAATTCAACTTTTAGCATTGCCTCGTTGTGCGGAATGCTTTTACTCTCTAACCAATCAATTATAACCCTCTTGCGGCTAGCTGAAGTAGGTATTTGCTCCAGTCGACGAGAGTGGTATGAAGCATTATCCATAACTATCACTGAACCAGGAGTTACCTTTGTTAAAATTGATCTAAACCATGTTTCAAACCGGTTACCATCCATCTCTTCATGGTAATCGACAGTTTTTTTGGACTGAAAACTTAGTAATCCACCTTCTACAAATCCTTCCTCGCTGCCAACGTGAGTGATAATCAGTCGACGTCCTTTCCCAGAGGGAGCTTTTAAACCGGAAGAGAAACCCTCCATAAAGGCTTGTCGATTGCTTCGTATATTCATGTCTTGCCACACTTTTGACACAGTGTGGCCTTCATTTAACCATGTTTCGTCAAGATAATATATGTGCCGTCCTTCGTTACGAAACTGTCGTATCTGTTTTAAATAATTTCTCCTCCATTCCACAATGTCATTTCGTTCAATTAAGGCACTGTTTCTACTTCTTGTTTGGTAACGAAAATTCATTAATTTTAAAGTTCGTCTCAAAACTTTATCACTGATGTTTGGTAAAGTATCATCAGCTTCTATTACCTTGCTCAATTTAGCTACCGAGGGGATTTCATTCCTAAAATAAAAAGAATGTATTTCCCTACGTATAGCATTCCGTGTTTGGTCGTCCAAAACAATTTTCTTTCTTCCCCTACTTTCCGGTTTACAGTTTTCACCTCGTTCTCTTGTCAAAGATCCGTCCCGCGATTTCTTTAGAATATTGTATATAGTACTCTCAGAAACTTTAGTTAAATAACTGCACTTAATCACAGCGTCACTAACACCCAACTGTTTGTCCATGGCACGCAGTCCTTCGTACACATTTAATATGAGGACTTTTTCTTCCCGAATTAAATTGTTACGACGCCGTTTTTTATCGCCAACACCGCTACACTCCGCCATTATTGTCACTAAATATACCGATATAAATATTACAATAAATACCAATAATAACCGATTTATCACACAAAACCACAACACAAATACTGATGTTACGCTCATGAAGAGAATAAACACCTCACATAACTGTTTACTATCACTGTCTCATTCGCGTAGCTCGATCTATCTATCTTGTTCTCAAAGCCGGAACATTGAAGCGACTCTCCAACATTGTCAAATCGGCGAGTTTTTCACAACAAACTTTGCGTTCAAGAAATATACATAAACACTTTATTTTACATTTCAAGTAAACTAATTATTATTAGTCTGCTTGAAATTTGAAATAAATATATTAAATTGGTATTGACTTAATTACATTGCATCTTTTGTACCTGAAATATTGACACAATGGATTTGAAGTGTATTTATAAAATACAGCATTTCTCTCTAGAATACATATGGCAACTGCGCTTTAACCAAAGTGTTGATTAGATAGCTCTGACTCACTTTACACAATTTCGACTATCGACTATACCACTATCAAAATGAGGCTGAAACTGGCAGCAAAATCCAGGTTTTCGATGGGCGAAATAGGTATTAAAGCAGCATTTCTCAACCTTTCCGTATTCGGGTCCCAATTTTCAGTAACAATTTTTATGGCGCTCCCCTACCTTTCTTTTTCATATAATACTTAATTATGACGAATATTATACGTTGGAAATTTAGATCCTAATCATTGTCTCTAGACTCTAGGTCTAGAGCCCTAATATAGAACTTAAATTACAGACCTTCAAAATTACCGAGAATAAGGGAATTTATTGAAACTTGGCAATGCCGCTCCGCTACATCCCATCCATATACAGTAGAAACGCTGAGTCTTTTCCATCACGTGACATATGACATCAATCATATGCATCTTAATCAAAACAATACGACAAACGCTTGTATTGAGTTTCGCGCTTTTTCTGTTATTAGAAGAAGACAGTACCAACATAGTATGTGCTGAATAATATCGTCAACTAAGTCACGTGATGGAAAAGCTTCACCGTTTCTACTGTAGGTAGGTAAAGCGTAAAGACAAATTTTGGGTAGGCCCTACCTACAGTCTGTCTGACAAAATCGATGTTTCTCATCTACTCTCTGTCATTTACGAGAAACATCGAACATTCTCGGGGCTTACCGTCGCTACAAGAAGTTTCGACCATGGTTTGGATTTTCTTGGAATATTATGGAAGATCTGTTCGACAGCGGAGCAACCGTGTATAAATGCTACGGCTGTTAAAGGTTCCGGTCAGAGTGGTGGTGTGTAATTGTACCGTATGTCCGTATAAGATATTTACGTAAATTTTATGGAAATAAATTCATACAGAACTATGGATAGATATTTAACTGGACGCAAACGAGTATTAGACAATAGTGAAGCATCAACAAGTGCACAGTATACCATGATTTCGAAGATAAAATGCAAGGAAATATTCGCAGGAAAACCTAAATTTTGGATTTACTACTACTAAAATGAATGAAGAAGAACGACCTATGTGCGTCATTTGTTTAAAAATTTTGGCAGCAACAGCATGAAACATAAAAACACTTCATAGTGAGTACGTTAACAAGCCCCGAGAATGCTCTGAATTAAAATTAAACTCATATAGACAACAAACATCATTCTTTCAAAAAACTTTGACTGTGAACGAAAAAGCTTTACTTGCCTCTTACAAAGTATCATATGAAATAGCCAGATGTCAAAAAAGGCTCACACCACTGTTGAAGACCTTAATCTGCCAGCTGCGATGAACATTGTAGAAATTATGTTTGGAGATCATTTTGTCATACATTTGCAATCTATACCTCTATCAAATGATACTGTTGCCTGCCGAATTGGTGATATAGTCGAAGATGTACAGCATCAGCTTATTGAAAAGTTGCCTGACAAATTTGTGATGATCCCAAAAAGACATTATTAGATTTTAGTAGACATTATTTAAAAAACACATTATTAGATTTTAGTAGACATTAATTTCAATTATTGCTAGGGGCCAGTGAACTGGAAGGCCATTGGCAAGACGCAGTAAAATCGATAAGAAACACGTCCGTTTTATAAATATTGTGTCGACAAGGTTGACAAGGTAGAGAAACTGATCATTGACCGTGTTAGTTTAATAATTTCCTATATATAGAGAGTTCATTCCTTTTGAAGATGATTCAGTATTATTATTGTTGATAATAGTACAAACGTATGTATTCTGTGGTCAGTAATTTATATATGTTGTTTATAAATATATGTTATCCCAGTGAGTTTTTAAAACGATGTTATTTTTTAACCCTAAAGAAAGGTTCACGAGGTAAGTGTTTCCCCTAAGATGAATGGTTAGGTTAGGTTAGGTAATGGTAATGGTAAAATGGATGGTAGAATGGATTCTGCCCTGTACATCGCCCCTACATGGCGATCCTACGAACAAATGGTAAATGGTAAATAATCCTGCAAACTAAATGGAAAATGGTAAAATGGTAAATAATTCCGCGAATTGATGGTAATTCAAACGAGTGAAGGTATATGGTCTTTCATTTAAATTTTGGACCTTGGAGAAGCAAAACTATGGGTGGTGCACCTACTAAACAAGAGGTACAAGAAACTGGTACCGTAAACAATAATTTTATGGTACAGCAAGATAATTTTACAACGCATATAATAGTCTTATTGTATATAATAACGGTAGCTTTCATTCTGAAATTCATATGGTCCCTATGGAAAGCGCATCGAATAGCGTTAAAAAGAGGCATCAACCGAGGCATTGCAGCGAAGCAGACGTCAGGAGCTTTGACTGTATAAAATTGTAAGTACTGCTTATGCACTCTATTTTTATGAACGAATGGTAAATCTCTTAAATGTCAATAACGTGGGAAGATTTCGAAGATAAGCTAAGGGCAATTGTAGAAGAAATAAATAAACAGGGAAAAGGGGCTTTGAAAAAGGAAACTCCTAAAAATCCAGATATTCACTTTGAAGTAATTAATAGTATAATAATTCTTCATAATAATTTTGCTAAATTAATAGGTAAAAATTGGAAACACTTAAGTTTAGTACAACAAGAAAGTTGTAAAAATTGTTCAGATAAGATTAGGGATAAAACTGCTAGGGCATTTCAAGCGCTGAATTGTATTGTTAACATACCTACGTCTATATTTGAGGAGATCGATACGGGTGTATTACAAACAATAAGCAAACAAATGAAAATGGCGACAACTATGAATGATATTTTAATTTCGCGAGTAAGGTCTTACCTACTGAATTCAACGGAGAAGCAAGCAAGTTACAATCATTTTTAGACTCATTAGATTTGTAACAAATAAACGCGACGGGTAATGAAGAAAATGAGATTCTGCTAATTAAGACAAGACTGACTGGAAAAGCTAGAAGCTTGATCACGACGGAAAACTCTATCATAGAAATTAGGAATAAACTAAAATCAGGAATAAGAGGAGATAACCCAAGCCTTCTCTTAGCGAAACTTAATAAAGTAAGGCAAAATGGAAAGGACATAACGCAATACGCGATGGAAATAGAGAAATTGGCAGATAAGCTACAGGCAGCATACGTGTCAGAAGGGATGCCAGAACATCTAGCTGAAAAATACACCAAAGAAGCAACCATTAAGGCGTGTTTTTAAATGAAACTCAAGGTCTCTAGTTAATTCCACAATATAATACAAGTTATTGAAAATTCTAAAAAATTGACAATTGTTTCGATAAATCAATATCATCGTCAGAATGACAGAAGTTACATTTCATTTGATGCCTACCTGATGTTTAGTAGTTATTTTTGGCTAGACCAAAAAGTGACCTAACTTGTGATTAACTTAATATATGTTAATAGAAAAAAGAAGAAGATGTGATATTACAACTATAATGAATTTTCCGCAGGAAGACATGATCAATATGATTCACGTGTTAGGAGAATGTTCAAAAAATTGTTTACTCGCTTCAAGAGTATATCGTGAAAGATATAACTTGTATTATATTGTGGAATTAAATAGAGACCTTGAGTTTCATTTAAAAACACTAATATGAGCATATTCCACGAAGTAAGGGTCGAAACAGTCAATTTCATTTAACCATTAAGGCAGTAACGATTAATGCCACAGCGGACGCAACAAAAACGATCATAGCAGCGGGAAGCTTTGAAACCACGCAAGAAGTATTATCTAAGCTAGTATCAGTAGAAGGCATAGTAAGCCAACAACAAGTTTTACACATGAAGGACAATAGGAATTTCTTCAGGAAATCAGATTTTGACTTTAGGAACAATCATAGGAGACGAAGCAACAGCCGACAATACAACCCAGGAAACGGTTATAACAGATACGTAGATTACAATAAATTTAACAGGAATAATAGTTACAATAACCACAACAATAACGAAAGAATATGCAAGATAGAAGATAAAATTGAAGAAATGAGCAGACAAATAGCACAGTTAAAGAAAGAAAACTACGAATTAAGGATGGAAAATATGGAACTCAAGGAAAAAACAGAATTTTTGCAAGGAAACATGACACAGACCCAGAAAAATTTTAGAGAGAAGAATTTGATAATACATGGTATAGAAGAAGACAACGAAGAGGATGAGGAACAACTAGAAAATAAACTAGAAGATGTAATGAAAAAGGTTAATAATACAGTATATGTTAAATCACACATTTTGAAATGTAAAAGAATAGGAAATAAAAACAGTAACAAAAATAGGTCAGTACTAATAATGATGAAAGACGTGAATAAGAAAGTGGAAACTTTGGAAGGAACGAATAAATTAAAAGGAACAAAGATATATATTGATGAAGATTACCCAAAAGATATACTGGAACAGAGAAAACAGCTAATAAGATATATGAAACAGGCGAGAGAAAGTGGAGCTAAAGCTAAGATAATCGATAATACATTAATGATAAATGACAACGTATATAGTCTAAAAGAACTGGAAGAAAGGAAAAATCAATTAGAAATACATACAGGATGGAATAAATCAACATATAAGAAACATAACGAAACTAATCCGAAAACTTTGAATACAATTTTCAGCGATAAAAGTTTTAATCAACTAAGAGGTAAATAAATTGTCTAGGAAAGATGTGAAATTTGATTGATTTGGAAGAATACGATTTCGAAATACAGTACGTCAAAGGTGTAGCGAACTACGCAAATAGTATATCAAGAATATCCATAGAAGAAAAGGATTTATACATAAATAATTCACATGTCTTGGCAATAACAAGAGCACAAACGCGCAAGGAGAACGCTCAGTCAGGAAAGGTTCTAAAGAATAACGAGGAAACAGAGGAAGAACGAATAGGAAAACCTTCAGTAATAAAAGTTTTAAATAATCTAGACTAGAGGCACATAAATTACCGATTTTACACTTTGAAAATAACCGTATCTCGCTAAGGATGAGCATTCGGATCAAAAATAAATTGAAATTTAGTGAAGCCTTATTTACCGGAATACACAACTTCGACCTAGGACGAACATTGGAAAAGCTTCAGGAGCTTAAGGTAAAATTTGAAGTAAAAAGAATGAAGATATACGCAAATGATTATATATTCAAAAAGAGCACAATAGAAGAATTTATACAAGAAGGGAATAAAAGGTTTAAAAATATACAAGTATATGCGAAGTACCAAAAAGGGTACAGCAGAAGAGATCCAAAAGATTCTAGAAATATATCACAATGATCCAATGTTTGGAGGACATGTAGGAAACAATAGATTATTGAAGAAACTGAGAGCAAATTTTAGGTGGAAAAACATGGAGAAAGACGTAAGGAAGTATGTAAAGAATTGCCACGAATGCCAAGTAAATAAAACAAAACCTAGTCATAAAGAGAAATTTGTCATCACGGACACATCTATAAGACCGTTTGATATCATTTATATAGACACAATAGGTCCTTTTGTAGAAAGTAACAACGAGAATCGTTATTGTATAACAATATTATGCGAATTAACAAAATACTCGGTTATGATACCGGTCATTAACAAAGAGGCAACCACAATAGCAAAAGCTATATTTGACAACTTTATACCAAACTATGGATTGATGAAAGAGATAAGGACAGATCAAGGAACGGAAAAAAAGAATAAAATAATGAAGAACTTAGCGGAACTTTTAAAACGAAAGCACAATTTTTCAACGGCATACCACCATGAAGCGATAGGCAGTTGTGAAAAATTACACAGAACGTTTAATGAGTACATAAGAAACTTTATTAAAGATTCTAGAGATAACTGGTGCGAATTTGTAAAAATGTTTGCATATTGTTATAATACAACACCAAACACGTATCACGGATACACTCCTTTTGAGTTGTTATACGGTAGAAAACCCAACGTACCAGAATTTTTAAATGTATAAATAGAACCATGTTACAATCTTGAAAGGTATGATAAAGAGTTGAAATATAAGTTACAGTACACGAACGAAAGAACCAAGCAGTTTTTGATAAAAAATAAGTTAATTAGAGTAAATAAAAGCGGAAAGGAATCTTCACCCGTAAACTGTAGGGTAGGGGATTCATTTATTTTGAAAAATGAGGAAAGGAATAAGTTCGATCCATATTATTTAGGTCTATTCAAAATAACGGAATTGAAAGGAGTAAACTGTGAGATTATCTCTCAAAACAATAAAAAACAAATCGTTCATAAAAATCAGTTGTATAAATACCATAACGAAAATATTTGTAAACAAGTGAAGTGAGGCAGTAAACAAACAAACAGTGTTTAAAAACAAGGCGATTAGCGAGAACTATTAACGTTATAGGTAGTATCGAAAATTTATCGAGGATAATTTTTCTCTTCCAAGAGTGGACGATTTAGCTTGATAAGGCAACAGATAGCAATAAAGACGTTCATTTAATTGCCCGTGTCCGATTTTGTGATGGTATATCGGCAGTATAAGAACTACTTTTCTGCAAACCCATAGAACTCACAGCAACTGCACTTAAATGATAGTGTCTTTTTACATAATTCACATAACTGGTACAGATCGAAGCAAAAGTTCCATTTCGGCTCCAAATGACTCGATGCAAGTATCCATCGTTAATTATGTACACTTTGTTGGTTCCAAAGTCATTATCTGTAGCTGGCAAAAAAGCTTTATACAGTGGGGACTTCACGCATTCAGGCCTCAGAAAACAAGTATAATGGACATGGAGCCAACTCATACTGTAGATGCTGTTTGAGTCCTTACTCGCTCTGTTTGGCAACACAAAGCCTCCGGAAAATAAGTGGGTCAACGGTCACTACTTTGTCATCAATACGAATGCTCGAGTTCACTGCTCTCGGGACAGTACTGTAATGTTTTTATTATTTAATTAAACAGTAAACGGGTGGGATAAACTTTAAATACTCGGTGGGTTCACTTACTTAATTTATTTAAACCTTACACTGTTCACTAACACTTAATTTATATGCACACAAACTTAATTATTAATTTATATCAACACTTCACTGTTCGCTATTTCGGTGTATGCTTGTTTATTTGTCGGGATCACTTTATCAACTATCTGACTCTCCCGGGTCGATCCCTTATATATTAGTGCCTTTTTTACTAGATAATTCTAAATTACAAAAACAATTGGCTTTCTGGCATTTTCTAGATAAGACTGGTCACAAAAACAATGTCTAGATAAGATAGTCACAATCGTAAACAATTCTACGAAATCCCTGCGCATCCGCCATAATTTTAACTTTCATACATGGCTTAGACAGAGTCGGATTCAGGGACTATACCAGTGTGTTGTTTCGTAACATTACCCCCTCCTTAAATGGCAGTTCCTCCTGGAACTTTGGTGTAGCGGAGACTGGATGTTTGAACCGGCAACTTGCCCCATTTATACACTTTCCGATCATATGGAAATAGCAGGGCACCGTCTTCATCGGATACTGATAACGGGGGTTGTAGCTGCAGATTAATATCTGGACACCGGTATCTCGAAAGATAATCTCTACCATGTTTCTGATAACTCGCCAATCCAACTGGTTACTCGCTATCGTAGGCATAGCCAGTTTCTTCACGCTGGACTCGGAGGTTTCGAAATGCTTCCCATACATCGCGGTAGGTAGATCGATTTTGAAATTCATTTTTAGTTACCACGTAGAAGACGTACCGCGAATTATGTTTCAGTTTCAGTGTCTTGCCAGGGGCTGGAATCTGGTCTTCAAGTTTTTCTAATTGCCCGAACTTCTTTCGAAAGACGAATGCCAACCCTCGTGCGTTCTTGATACGGGCGGGGATGTTGTATGCCAGTGAATAATCTTCCGGGAGAGTGAACAAATCTTGTTGTTCTGAAGTGACTTCAAATCTAGCTTTCCCGGTACCTCCATACGTGCCCATAAATTCATTGAAGGTAGGGTCAGACACATCTCGAATATGGTTTACTCCTTTCTCTAGGTCATGGTCTCCTTCGAATAGCGCTAGTCGGTTTTGGTGAACTACTTTTGGTTTTCCGTTGGGGATCTTGCTTATGCGATATATAACATAATTGATCCTTTTGTTGATTAAGTATGAACCTTCCCTGGATTTTTGTAATTTTTGAGAAAATCCTTTTCTCCTCGTCGGGTTGTGAAGCCATACTTTGTCCCCTTCATTAAAACCGCCTTCTGTGGCCTGCGTGTCGTACCGACTTTTCATTCTGTCGCTGGCAACTTGAAGATTTGTTCGAACTAATTCATGAATATCGTCCAGCCTTCTTCTCAATTGGATCACGTAGTCTTCTCCTGCTAGATCTTCTCCAGGCCAACAGCCAAATTCTAGGTCACAAGGAAGCCTCATTTCATGTCCTAACAGAATTTTCGCAGGTGTTTCACCCGTGGACTCATTGACGGCAGATTGATAAGCCAATGCGAATAGGGAAAGATACTGGTCCCAGTTGTGGCCTCTTGGTTAGGGATAGCGTAAATTTCCACCCGCTTTGTGAAATAATCCATTACAACCAGTATGTATTTGCTACCATTTTCTGTCGTCGGAAATGGTCCAGCGATATCTAAAGCAATCCTTTCGAAAGGGCTTCCAACATTATACTGTTTCATAGGTGCCTTTCTCTTGCGATGTGGTCCATTACTCCTAGCACAAGTCGTACATTTCTTACACCAGTACTTCACATCATCGGAGCTGTTCATTCAATAAAACCTCTCACGGATTCGCTGGAGGGTTTTATTCACTCCCAGATGACCTCCCGATGGACTGTCGTGTAACTTCTTTAGTACTTCAGCTACTCTTGTTCTCGGGATAACTAGCTGTCTCCTCGTCTCGAAACTATCATCGTTTTCAAGGACTCTTTTCAACAGCCCTTCTTCCAGGACAAGGGAGTCCCACTGAGCCCAATACGCCTTGAGTTTCGATGAAAATCTTGACACTTCTTGCCAGGTAGGTCGCCGATTTTCTTCCGTCCACTGCCGAATCTTCTTTAGGCAAGGATCATTCTCCTGATCTTCTCTGATCCTGGTGGGTGACCATTCCTCGTTGACTACTGTAATTCTTGAAAAAGCAACTTTCTTAGATTTTGACTTGTTACATTGTGAATAGTCTACAGGGCATGACCGTCTAGGCAAAGTGTTGGCTTTTCGGTTATTCACATCAGCTGGATGTTCACCCCTGTCTGATTTCCCATGTTCTTGGGTTACAGGAGTCTTGGGGCGCTTAGACGGACTGCGTACGTGCTTTAGCTCGCCACTCTTCCGACATTTTATCTTCTTCGGCTTCTTGTCTGCCACACCTTTCAACAAGTTGACGATCTGGTCAAGTTCATCGTCGTCATATTCTTCCTGTATGGTCGTACCTTTGTTGTATCCGGAAGCCGTTGTGATTGCTTCATATTGAAGAACAGCAGTGAATGCTTCGACTAATGTTTTCGGATGGGCTAAACGAAGCGTCCTCTGCATATCGGGGTCTCGTAAGCCATCAATAAATGCCTGGATGCTCAAACATTCCATCATGTTATCTGGTGCTGATGGATGAGCAAATCGAACTAGTCGGGCAATATCTAGTTCATAATCTTGAAGGGCTTCGTCACGTTTCTGCCTTCGGTTCTTCAGCTGGGACTGGTACAAATGTTCTAGATGTTCGTGACCGTACCGAGTGTCCAACCTCTTCTTCAGCAGCTCGAAGTCATCCGTTTCTTCAAGCGGTATCGTCTGAAGTACATCTAAGGCATCTCCATGAAGCGCTATAGTTAGGTTCACTGCTTTCTCCTTATCGGACCAATTATTCACTCTAGCGGCTGCTTCAAACTGTTTCACATGATTGGTCCACGACATTTTTCCATCGTACGTTGGGGCCTTGACTCGTGTAAAACTGCCAATGTCTTCTAACTTAGGGTGTGTTTCTGTCTTGCAAGGTTTCGTTTGCTCGGTCTTCTTTTCTTCCGCTGGCGTGTCTTGAGTTCTTATATCTGTCATCTTTTTTACCAACCCCTTGATTTTCTCGTCCATCGTTGACATTTTATTATCGATTTTCTCGTCCGTCGTTGACATCTTAGTCTCGATTTCAAATTTTAGAGACGAAATTTCATTTTCAACGTCAGCGGCAATGTCGTTTTTCGTTAATAAGATATCGGCAGATATATCGTTCTTCAAAGCAGAAATCTTATCGTTAATATTAGCATAAATGTCCTTCTTCATAGCAGAAATATCGTTGTTCACATTCGTTGAAATTTTCTCTTCCATGGCAGAAATATCGTTCTTCATAGCAGAAATATCGTTTTTCACAGTCGTTGAAAGTTTCCCTTCCGTGGCAGAAATCTTCTCGTCCTTATTCTCTTCCATGGCAAAAATCTTCTCGTCCATGTTAGCAAAAACATTAGCAGAAATTGACGAGATTAAGGTGGAAGCCTCGTCATTAAATAGAACTGTTTCAGGATCAAAGCCGTCATTCTACTAATTCAACTTTCTTATCGGACGTTTCCAACTCACGATCTTCCAATTCTGCTCTTAATTCCGCCACTATGAGGTCACATAGTCTCTTGGCCATTTTTACGTAGCAATTTATTTATATTATCTCACTTCTGACACCACTGTAATGTTTTTCTAATTTATTTAAACAGTAAACGGGTGGGATAAACTTTAAACACTCGGTGGGATCACTTACTTAATTTATTTAAACACTAAAATACTTACTAACACTTAATTTATATGCACACAAACTTAATTATTTATTTATATCAACACTTCACTGTTCGCTATTTCGGTGTATTCTTGTTTATTTGTCGGGATCACTTCATCAACTATCTGACTCTACCGGGTAGGTCCCTTATATATTAGTATCTTTTTTTCCTAGATAATTCTAGATTACAAAAACAATTGGCTTACTGGCATTTTCTAGATAAGACTGGTCACAAAAACAATGTCTAGATAAGATAGTCACAATCGTAAGTAATTCTAAGAAATCCCTGCCCATCCGCCATAATTTTAACTTTCATACATTGCTTAGACAGAGTAGAATTCAGGGACTATACCAGTGTGCTGTTTCGTAACAGTACTTTGTCCTTGCGTCTCAGAATCACATCGCCGAAGTTGTCATTCAGTCAGCTCTTGAGCCTAAACGGCTCACTTTAGCAAAAATATGTTGAGAACATTTCTTGTAGGAAATTTCTTTCTCTTTAGTTTTGCTTCCAACATATTTTTTCGAAAAACGCACAGTTTTGGAGATAAATCAAAAAAACTATTTTTGGGCGCCATTTTGATAAGATGGCGGCGCCGGCGGCATGTCTCGGATTGTGCATTTTGTGAATTTTAGTTCTGGACATCCAAATCTGCAAAGTTTCATAGCTTACGGACTTATTTCCAGGTAAACACTATTTTTGATCACCAATGACTGGCGTAACACTGTACAGTCAATATTACAAATACCTGCTAAGCATGGGATCTGTAATGAAAATTGAGGCAATGCTCTTGTGAACTTATTTATACTTTTATTACCTATTACGTGTAAAAACTCGTTTTAAATCGCGCCTCGTATCTTTGACATAATATAGAGTGAATGGCTGTATGTAATAGTTTAAAATATTTTTGATTTAAGTGAGTTAAAAATAGTGAATATCTTTCAGAATTGGGGGGATATGAAATGTTCATTACGCGAGTAAAGACAAAAATATAAACACATTTTCAGAATAATTTTATTTTTAGTAACAACGTCACACATAAAGCGCGTCGCATCCTAATGTCTGCCGTAGATTTAGAACAGTAGTCGTTGAAAATCAATGTAGAATGAGTCCTTCTGTTTTGATATGAACGGATTAGTTTCAATTTGTTGTAAATAGTAGTTGTAATGTCCTTTTTTATGAATAGATAGCATACAGGCACTGTATTTTCCAACAAAACACAGCCATCAAAAATTATCGAATATATTATTTGAATAAATATTATATTTTTCGGTTTTTTTAAATTCACCCCGTTTCTTATTGTCAGATTAGATGTAGCAACAGCTCATTTTATTCGTGATCCAATTGCCTACAAATTATTATTCGAAATAACAGGAAGTAGCCAAATGGTTTGGAATTCTATATCAATGTTTTGATATTTTTCGTTTTTATAAGAAACTTATCGT
Source organism: Galeruca laticollis (assembly GCA_963921935.1). Classification (NCBI taxonomy): domain Eukaryota; kingdom Metazoa; phylum Arthropoda; class Insecta; order Coleoptera; family Chrysomelidae; genus Galeruca; species Galeruca laticollis. Next base: position 85,321,892 of record OY998178.1, on the reverse strand, counting down.
AAACTTGTCAAAAAGTGAATGTTTTTATTCACATTATTGGCTTATAATATACGAGGAATAACAAATATATAATTTCAATTCATCGCTATTTGTTCTTGTTTAAAATTTCAACATATCCTTAACTTATTTGGAGCAGTTTACGTTAATTCATTTATATTTGAAACATTTTTTACTTTTCCGTCAACCTATTTATATGCGAGAAAAGTATTGGTTTACCCCAAAAAAAGTTGGAATTTTGAAATTTTTTTTGGAGTTATTTTTACGTTTTCCATCAACGACAACACGAAAAAACGGTTTTTAGAAAAAAAATCCTGTGTGTATGTCGTCGTCGTCGTCGTCGGCCACTTTTCCTTACATGTCTTGTTAGCACGATACTGCCTACGGAGTGCAATAAGTCAGCAATTTTGTGATTGAATATTGTCAAGGACCTGTCACAGATGAACCCTATTGATTTTCAGCTCACCAGAGCCAGTACAACGGGTGCTATGGTACTTGAAGTACGACATTTTGTAATTTTTTGAGAAATTTCAGTTTGTTAGCACGATACAGCATCCGTAGTTCAACAAGTCACCAATTTTATGATTCAATATTATTCCGGACATCTTGCTGATGATCCCTATTGATTTTCAGCTCACCAGATCCACTACAACAGGTGCTACAGTACTTTAAGTACGATATTTTTGTCATTTTTGGAGAAGCTTCAATTTGTTAGAACGATACAGCCTCCGGAGTATATACAAGTGACCAATTTTATAATTGGATATTATTCAGAGCATCTCCAAGATGAACCCTATTGATATTCAGCTCATTAAAGCTAGTACAACGGCTGCTATGGTACTTGAAGTACCAAATTTTTGTCATTTTTGGAGAATTTTCAGTTTGTTAGCACGATACAGCCTCCAGAGAGTATAACATCGATCAATTTTATGATTGAATATTGTTCAAGGTGTCTCACAGATGTACCCTACTGATTTTCAGTTGACTAGAGTGAGTACAGCGGGTTCTATAAATCCATATATACTAAATTTTTGGTTATTTTTGAAGAAATTCGGTTTGTTAGCACGATACATCCCCCGAAGTGTATACAAGTAACAATTTTATCATAGAATATTGTTCGGGGCCACAAATGCAGAAAAGTTAGTTTTAATCTTTAAAACCGTTTATTTTGTTATTATGTTAGTTTATGAACTTGAATTATTAGTGTTTTAAATGAAACTCAATGTTTCTTGTTAATTCCACAATATAATGAAAAATGTTGAAAATTCTAAAAAATTGACAATTGTTTCGATTACTGAATATCATCGTCAGAATGACAGAAGTTACATTTCATTTGATGCCTACCTGATGTTTAGTAGTTATTTTTGGCTAGACCAAGAAGTGACCTACCTTGTGATTGACTAAATATATGTTAATAGAAAAAAGAAGATGTGATATTACAAATATTGAAGCTTAGATATTATTAGCCCTATGGTGATATCCTGGATATCATTTTTCCAGTTAATATCAGTATAACTGTGCAATTATATAGAAAACCAGGAAAACTATATCTGCTGATCTTTACAATTATCACTTAAGCAGACAGTTTAATAGTGGAGAACTCCCTAGATTTATCTATTCATTGACGACTTCACATTGTGGGTTTCTTAAGTGTCTTCTAATTTCCAACTCTTCAAGGAAATCCAGTTCTTGTTTCTTATCACAAATATGTAGTACTTCTAGTTCTATGTTAGGTGTCAATGAACAGATAAATCTAGGGAGTTATCCACTATTAAACTGTCATCTTAAGTGATAATTGTAAAGATCAGCAGATATAGTTTTCCTGGTTTTCTATATGATTGCACAGTTATACTGATCTTAATTGGAAAAATGATATCCAGGATATCACCATAGGGCTAATAATATCGAAGCTTCAACATTTGTAATATCACATCTTCTTCTTTTTTTCTATTATCATATATTAAATCAATCACAAGTTAGGTCACTTCTTGGTCTAGCCAAAAATAACTACTAAACATCAGGTAGGCATCAAATGAAATGTAACTTCTGTCATTCTGACGATGATATTGATTTATCGAAACAATTGTCAATTTTTAAGAATTTTCAACAATTTTTATTATATTGTGGAATTAACTAGAAACAGTGAGTTTCATTTAAAACACTAATTGCTTCAAGTTTTTATTTACTGATCTTAATTGGAAAAATGATATCCAGGATATCACCATAGGGCTAATAATATCTAAGCTTCAATATTTGTAATATCATATCTTCTTCTTTTTTCTATTTACATATATTAAGTCAATCACAAGGTAGGTCACTTCTTGGTCTACTCAAAAATAACTACTAAACATCAGGTAGGCATCAAATGAAATGTAACTTCTGTCATTCTGACGATGATATTCAGTTATCGAAACAATTGTCATTTTTTTAGAATTTTCAACATTTTTCATTGTATTGCGGAATTAGCTAGAAACGTTGAGTTTCATTTAAAACACTAATATGAGTAGATTCCACGAAGTAAGGGTCGAGACAGTTAATTTAACTTGAATTATGGCTAATTTTAGGGAATAGAATAATTTTCTAAAAACAAATCTTTTATTTAGTGTAAAACTGGGTTGGGGAAAAATGGTAGTTTGCTGTCGCTATACTTTCAGCATCTTCTTTCCATACCACATAATTTTTTACGGTTGTGGACTTAAATCTCGATGATTTCTTACATTCTCAATCAGTGACAGAATGGCTGCTCTCGTCCAAACTTTAATTCAGAATGCGTTGGGTGTTTCATTACTAGGCGTTGAACATGATGTTGATTCGAGGGGTAAAAAAGCACATTTGATTTCCTCGTTTAAGACGATATAGGGTAAATGCACCAGTGAATGAACACTCAAGACATTTTTGAACTTCACTGTATTTTTACAAACCATCCGTACTGATGTTCAGCTCCAGAAAAATAACACTTCGTGTTCAATGAAATAGTTGCATACGATAGTTACAGAAGCAGACAGTTTAAGACTTAATAAAAGAATAAAATGTAAAATGTTGCATAATACCCCAGTAAATGAACAAATGCTACCATTGATTGAGCATGGCTGATCCAATGAATGAACTTATGGAGAAAATAGACGTTGAACAATTTTTAATCAATAACTATCAACGACACAACATATGGTGATACAATATTGTTTCAGACAAATTTCAGCTTTTCTGGACATTCGAAAAAACCACGTCTTATAAGCTTGGGTGCTTAAATCATTTTCACAATTGAAGTTTTCTCGTACCATATTTGATCAACACGTTCTGGCCATTTAAAAGTATTGAGACCTTCATCACCTTCTGCATTTTCCACTACTCAAGGAAAATATTTTTGGTTATACATTATTATGAAATAAGCTCCAATAATAATTTCTTGTGAATTATTGATTTTTGCTCCATTTTTAACCTTGTTGATATCATCCTCTGGGGATGATAGTATATTCCTTATGTTGCTCGGATTAATATTTTCAGAATATTTACGAATTTAGGACACTCGTAGGAACCACGTCTAATAAGCTTAGGTGCTTCGATCACTTCTGCAATTGAAGAATTCTTGTACCATATCTGGTCAACACAATCTGGTCATCTAAAGGTATTAAGACCAGCTGGTGCCATAGCGCGGACTTCATATTCATCATTGTCAATACTTTCTACTATGCCCGAAAAATATTTCTGGTTATACGTTATTATAACATACAGTGATATCTTGGGAAACACTAGGATTTTTATCTTGATTGCCAGTATCGATTATATCAGCCTGTAAACAGGTAACTTCTGTTGCTGGTGGTGCTTTGGTTCTTTTCGCGGCTCTTGTTGTGGTTGCTTCTTGTTTTTTTCTCTCTAATTGATTTTTGTTTCAATTTCTCAGCTTCTTTTTCCTTTTTCTCAGATTCTTTTGTCTCTGTATAGTCTTTCCATTTTTTGGAAGTGATGGTAAACGGCATTAAAGTTGCTTGTATCCTTTTGCCACACTTTTTTTCAATATTTGGCCAACGATGATGTTGTAGCCATACGTCTCTGGTAGTTTTCAGCTTTTGCGGCTCTGGACTATGGAAATCGACACTACTGTTATCTATTACTACGTCTATTTTAACTGGAATCTCGAGTTCTTCTACAGCATTCAGATCATCTGTTTTACTTGTTTTTTCTCTCGTAACCTTCTATTAGAGTATCATTATTAGTTATACTCTTTTGCTCGGTACCATCCAATATATCTTCAGGATTTTCAATTTCCTCTATGATAACGTTTCCTATATCTTTCGTTCTATCCACATTCAATATTATTGTTGAATTGTCAGATATGTTAGCTGGATAGAGAATACCATCAATTTCCAATGGTAGATTCAACAGGTCATCTGTTAAGTCTATTGTGTATTCTTGTATATCCGGTATGTCAAAATTAGCAATATTCTGCGAGTTTTCTTCAAAGACTTCTTCACATTCTTGGTTCATTCCATCAGCGTTTCACAAATTATTTTTTCCATCGGCATCGGTTGCTTCTTTACATATTTTCCAAAAGTTGTAGAACTGAATGTCGACTGCTTTTTCACCTTCATAGGCACTATTGAATTCTATCAAAGTTTTTGAATCTACATGATGTTTAATGACTTTCAGAACAGTTTCATATTCGTCTCAGGTCACAGAAACTTCCTTGTTACAATTTAAGTCAATCTGCTGTTTCCTTGTTGAAATGCATTGGGAATAATGCACAGCGTCTGCACTAAATGGAAACAATCCACATTTTCTGAAACCGTTTTTGATGATTTCTCGTTTGATCGATTCTTCAAAAGCTTTTTAGAAAAGGGGGGCAAAGGTATTACTTTTCCGCCCAACCTATCTAATATGCGAGAAAAGTATTGGTTTACCCCAAATAAAGTTGAAATTTGAAATTTTTTTTGAGTTATTTTTACGTTTTCCATCAACAACAACACGAAAAAATGGTTTTTAGGAAAAAAATCCTGTGTGTATGTCGTCGTCGTCGGCCACTTTTCCTTACACGTCTTGTTAGCACGATACAGCCTCCGGAGTGCAATAGTCACCAATTTTATGATTGAATATTGTTAAAGAAATGTCACAGATGAACCCTATTGATTTTCAGCTCACCAGAGCCAGTACAACGGGTGCTATGGTATTTCAAGTAAAACATTTTGTCATTTTTTGAGAAATTTCAGTTTGTTAGCATGATACAGCCTCCGTAGTTCAACAAGTCACCAATTTTATGGTTGAATATTATTCAGGACATCTCACAGACGAACCCTATTGATTTTCAGCTCACTAAAGCCAGTACAACGGGTGCTATGGTACTTGAGGTACCAAATTTTTGTCATTTTTGGAGAATTTTCAGTTTGTTAGCACGAACAGCCTCCAGAGAGTATACGATTGATCAATTTTATGATTGAATATTGTTCAAGGTGTCTCACAGATGTACCATATTGATTTTCAGTTGACTAGAGCGAGTACAGCGGGTTCTATAAATCCAGATATACTACATTTTTGGTTATTTTTGGAGAAATTTCGGTTTGTTAGCACGATACATCCCCCGAAGTGTATACAAGTAACAATTTTATTATAGAATATTGTTCAGGGCCACAGATGCGGAAAAGTTAGTTTTAATCTTTAAAACCGTTTATTTTTTGTAACTGATGTATTTGTGTTCTGTTTATGTTTCAAAATGGTATTTTTCCAGTGTCCTTTGAGAGACTTGAATACTGATACGTCACAAGGTTGCACGATATGTGTTGCATTGGGCAGAAGGCAGTATAGTATTATTCTTTTCTGTACACAGAAAGTATACAAGTCCATATTGATATGCGATTTATGACCGTCAAGCAATAGTAAAACAGGAACTTTAATGTTGTTTTCTTGAAGCCAAGGGAAGAAAATATTCGCAATAAATTCCTAGATTGTTGCACTCGTCATCCATCCCCTATCTGATCGGCCAATACCCCACTCCTCAGGTATAGTTTGTGCAATATCTCTTGGAATACGCTACGGGTACACAATCATAGGTGAAACAGATTCTCCTGAGGCAGAAAATGTACAGAGAACTGTTATGCATTCTTTTTCTGGGCCACTAGCAATTTCATAAAAATTCCTGTAATTTTTGGGACCCAGAAGCTTTCCAGTTTTGGGACAAGTCTGCAAACCGATTTCATCCCCATTAAAAATTCTATTAGGCTCAGAAAGGATGTCTTCAAAGCCTTCTCCAATTAAATATTCCTTCATCTCCTGAAACCATTTTCGAATATTTTCCTCTGTTACAGATGCTGTCGTCTTGGATATTAATTCTGTATTCCTTGTGGTTATTTTTGGATGTCTTTGTAAAAAAAGATGTAACCATTTCCTACCACGAATTTATTGGGCCTATCAACAGCTTTGAGGACACGTTGCACTGAGTCCTTCATCTCATCGGGATGCATGAGAAATCCTAATAGAGCTTTGGATAGAATCCAAGTTTCTAGAGTAGTTTCTTCTTCGGAGGTCAAAATGGTGGGAGGTCCCATTTTTCGAATCATGGGAACTTTTTCAGTGGTTTTGTTGAAAAGTGTACTTTTCGGAATCCCATATTGTCTGCTGGCCGCATTGATGGGGATTTCCTTTTTTCTTATTGCTTCAACGGCCTTCTGGAGACAGTCATCGGAATCTTACATACTTTTTCTGATGTTCTGGCTTGGACTTTCCACCTTCCATATTTCTGTCAAATGATTGAAAAAAATATGAAATCAGAAAAAACAGAGAAAGAATAAATTGTTCATTCACTGGAGCACCATTGATCTATGTTATGATTCAATGAATGAACAAAGTCGTTCATTTACTGGATAGCAAGCTTGGTAGACATTTCCAGACGGAACCCGTGAAACAGCCTTTCTAAATGAATATATAAGGATCAGATCGATGAAATCTAGATTAATACGTAAAATTCCGATGGATGAACATTTTGTTCGTTTACTGGGTTCAGCACATGCACCAATGAATGAACACTCAAATTATTGAATTTAATAACGATTTCGGTGTATTTTGGGGTTAGGTTTTCGATAAAATCAGTTGAAATCAATTAATTGATGTGATAATGACGACACTCCACACATCTCATTTGTTAATATCTTATTCTGTAGTATTGCTCACCTGGTTATTGCTTAGTATCGTTCCAATAACAGATACGTTTCTCAAATTTTGTTAACAAAAACACAGCGGTACGTTCATTCATAAGAACTGATTTGAACTAACGAAGTATCACGTTAAGAGGAACATGTTGCACGTCATGAGGGATATTGCAGTGTTTACGAGAAAGACACCATATTCTTAATAATTTCAGATATATTTCAATTTGTTCATTCACTGGTGCATTTACCCTATATTAGCTCGCCATCTACATAAACATAATAAAAAAGATCGCATAATTTATTGCCATATATGAAACATTGCACACTTTTTATCTTTACAAAGCTACATTCTTTTCGTGTTAAGCACATTGTGTTATCTTCGACTCCGTCGATGTAGACAACATTATTTTATCCAATGGGTCAATTTCTGGTATGTTACCAGAGAACATATTTCATGTTACAAATAAAAATACTACCTAGTATGCAAACTGGTAGCTAACCTTAACCCACAACCCTCAAAAGAAATACCGGTGCCTTAACCTATATAAACGGAATCATATAATTGTCATAGACAACCTTTGAACATGTGTATAAAATGAGTTGCGCATGTCGGGGTAATAGTTTCCCCGATCGCGAGCAGAGAACTAGGAGTGCACTCTCGGCGATTCTTGTGGTGCGTTTGTGAACTCTGTGGTATACAGTATGAGGTATATATTAAATGTTTTATTAACGCTCACTTTGTACCCTCAAGTATAACTCTTACACTCAAGGCGTTGTTTTGTGAACGCATTCCTGTTAACACCAATGTGTCTGTTCTTGATACGTAAATTGGGAATTCAACATTAGATGCCAGTGCCTGTGTGGCGAAACTTAAACTTGATATATGTACATTCTTAATTGTAGGTTATAATTGAAGTTGTGGGTATTTATAATATCCTTTTCAAATTCGTCTACACATTTAATTATATTGGCATCACTTCTTTTTTTTTTCGGTTACAACTAGGTTTCAGTATGACATATTTTACTGTATACATATATTGGTGCTTTTGTTAATTGATGCGTTTCTTCAGTTACAGCATTTGTTCCCAACCTCGACCCTTTAACGTTTTGTACAATTAGTTTTTTAATTTGAGTTCAGTTATACATATCGTATTTCATAATTATTATCTCGCTTGGAAGTTTCATTATATTACATCCTCAAAAGTAAAATATTCTTCTTTGGTATTATTACTTTTAGTCCATAGAAAATATTAAAGTGGTATTCAGTCAGTAATTATAGTATAATAATTCAAAGATATTTTTAAAGTGCATCTATCAAAATTATATATGAATGCCTTAAGATCAGGAGCACTATACTTCATTTCAAAGTAGTTGATTGCACAAATCACCTATCATAAACGAAAAACGGAGGACGGGTGTCTCAAAAAGTTTTATCTCTTATTTATGTTTTACAATGTATCTAGACTAAGAAGAAAGAAATTGTGATCAGGCCACCCTCTAATCGGTTAAATAACAATAGGTAATAAAATGCAAATGAAAGCATACGCAGGTAAACAAACGGTCCATAGCCGTAGAACAGGGTTATTTATGATTTTTGCTTAACGTTTATTATAATTCATATTATAATGAAAATACAAAGTAATTGTACAATATTTATATACACACATATTCTTGTAAAAAATAAAAATAAAATTATAACAAATAATTACAGGTGAACATTACTTTAACTATAATATATACACCATTATCAACTAAATTCTTCATCAGAGAAATCAGAAGAATCGTCTTGTCCTATGTTAATAATTAACGGTTCGATCTCTGTAGTTTCGTCGATTAAGTCGTAAAGATCCCACATTTTCCCCTCCTGAGCTATAACATGTTTTATGGCGCTTTGCCAGTTTTCGGCAGTCACATTCGCCAATGAATCCATCAAAAGATGCCGTACTTCTTGAAGTTTAAAAGTTTTGTTATTCCTGGCAACATAACCTTTGACTTGTGCCCATATAAGCTCTATTGGGTTAGGCGCACAATGGTAAGGGGGTAAGCGATATACAATAATACCTCTACTTTTTGCCATCTCATCGATTACAAATTTTTTAAACTCTGCCTTACGCTGTCTAACAATTTGCAAAAGTTCTTTTTTCACCATTGTATCATCGAAATTTCAGGCTTTACACTGCAACCACTCAATTATCGCCGCATTTTTCCATGAACTTGTGGGAAGCTTCTCTACTAATCGAGAATTATAGCTGGCGCTATCCATTACAGTAACTGAAATCTGGGGAATGTATTCGATCATTTGTTGGAAATATTCCTCGAAAACGTCGGCCGTCATTTCTTCGTCGTAGTCTTTGGTTGAATTAGATTAAAATTCCAATAATCCTTGATCCAAAATCCTGCCTGTATGGGTTATAATAAGCCTGCGTCCCTTTCCAGACTGAAGTCTTAATCCTGTTGACCAACCCTCCATGACAGCTTGTCGGGAACCAGACTTTCGATAAGGTGTGTCCTTCATTTAGCCAGGTTTCATCCAAATAGAAAATATTCTTACATTCGTTGCGATATTTTCGGATTAACCTTAAGCATTCTCGTCTCCGGCAGACAATATCCGGCCTATGAATAAGAAAAGATTTTCTGTTCTGTTTTTCCCATCGAAAGTTCATTTCAAGAAGAATTCTCCATACTCTAGTTCTTGATAGTTGTAGCAGGTTTTCGTCATTCTGGGCGGCTTGCTCAATCTTGGTATTTCTTTTGCGAAATGCATACCATGCACTATTCTACGTACACTGTTTTTGACATCGTCGTCAATTTCTAATGGTTTCTTTCCCGGGTGAGGAATAGGTTCACGTAAAAATCTCTAAATCGTTGATTCTCCTTCCCCTTTTCATATTGGCACAGCTCGTAATTATGCCGCCAACAGAACTTGTGGGGCTTTGGGGCACAAGAACAACTTTCAGGATTAATGTTTTTCCCCGCAAAGAATATGCACTTTTGCTAACTCGTTGAATAGGAATTGGAGAAAAACTTGAACTTGAAGCCATCTTAATTAGACGAACAGACGTTACTTGCTAGTTGCCGAATACTAACTACTTCAAATTTTATTCTATACTGGTAGTTAGATTTAAATATTAATAGGAAATTTGGTTGTACCTGTATAGGTTATGGGGCAGGTACACAGATAAAAAGGAATGTCTGAATATAGTATAACAAAATAACTGCGGGATTTTGAAAAGCTTTCTATATACCTGGAAAAAACTTATATAGTATAGATAATACCAAATGAAACATTCTACTGCATTTCCATCTTTTATCATGTATAATGAAATCACAAACTACTGAAATTTGGGATCATCAATAGGTAGTAGCATGCGAAGATATTTACATAGATATTTTAGTTATACGTATTGTAGAATTGAAACAATATCACAAAAGTATTTTTCTCCATTCCAGCGGGCATGTTTTTGAACCATACAATATATTTTTTCAATTAAAAAAAATATTGTTTTATTTGTGTAACTCACACTCATTATTCAAGTATAATTTTAAATCAATTCCTAATTATACATTTGTTTCAAATAACGATATTCTTGGTTCAATACTACGGATTCTGAAATTAAATGAATATTTGAACAAAATCAATAATATTTTTTTTCATTTTAGCAGTCTGGTATTTAACCAAACAATATGTATTCTCAAATTCAAGTAAATATTTGTTTCATTAGAGTATTTAATATTCTTGAATATACAAAATTGTTTATTTGCTTCGATGGTGGAATACATTCTCAGATGAAAGTGAAATTATTCTTGCATCAAATAAACCCGAAGAATCGAATGGACAAAATATAATAATTGACATAATCTAATATTTTCTGGTATCAAACAAATATTTCTCTTGGAATCCAAATAAACTAGCGTTTTCCTTTAAATGATAGGTTTATTTCGCCATATTGAAACAACAAATTTGTTTGACTGAAATATATTTTGTTTGATTCAATACTTTCTTTTTTTATATGTAGTTCCGTCGCGCCTATGATTTACAACCATTTTATGGTCCGAACCCCCGATTCGTGCTATCAACTCCATTGGGATAGACTTTAGTAATTATTCCTTTTCAAAGAGGTGTGTTGTCATTTTTTATTTCTGTTTGACCTTGACCTTCATTTCTAATGTCTCTCAATGAATATTTTTTTCCGAGTAGTATATTGACGCTGTATTTTCTTCTTTTGGCTATGCTCAACTAAATAAAATACATCATTTTTCGTAGTTGCAACCCTGAATCTATGGCTTGCCAGTAATTAACGAGGTTACATAGTATAATACTCTCAAACAAGATTATTATTACACACCGCTAATCTAATTTAAAATTTTGTAGTGATGTTCTAATGAAAAATAAACAAAATCTCGAGCCTCCAATTAGAGCTCTGAAAGGTTTTTGCATCTTTTATACTATTTTACACAGTATTGAGTAACGTGCTGCTCGGTCAGCGATATATTGTGCATGATAAAATTGTAATTAACAAACGTTTGAAATATCGAATGTTATATACAGGGTGTCCCAATCTTTCCGAATATGATGTAAAGGGTTATTGAAAATAGTTTTTATCAATTACCAGTGTTTTATTAGCTCTTAACAACTTCGATATGCGGACATAAAAAGGATGCTTATGACCTATGGCGTCAAGGGTTGCTATAGTTTTAAATAAGTTAATACAATAAAAACACGAAGTTGACATTTATCATTTTATTTATTTTCATTTACAACTGAAGAAAAATGATTAAATGTACCAGTAATAGAAGTTTGGTGACTTTTTTTTTGGTTGCCACACTGTCTTCTAAATATTCTTCCACAGCACTCGAACTCCGTCAGCCGCCATGTTTCTTTAATGTACTTATACTGGCTCCTGCGTCCACTAGTAAGGTGGCTGATGCTCTTCGCAAACAATGATCTGTGTATATTGGTCGGCATCTTTCAAATTTAAATAATACGGTAGCAGGAATCTTTCCAAATGTATTTTTCCCAACAATCTAAGCACAACAGCGGCCGTTTCTATAATTTACGAAGTACCTCCGTAAGTATTGTGGTCGTAACCATCTATATTTTCGTATCAGCTTTAAATAAACCATTGTTTCGTCATCAATAATGTTAAAAATACGTTTATTGTCTGCTCGTTTCGGGTATGGTCACAACAATGACTTCACCCCTGTCGTCTATATGATTAATTAACATATTCACAAATTCTTCCCGCCAGCAACCTCCGAACACCCCAAATAACAGCGCCTCTTTCATCATCAAAAACGTTTCGATTGGTGTTTCCTGAATAAACTTTATTACTTCCTGTCGAGTTATAATCTTCGATTTTTTTGGTTCATATCCTTTAGATCTTTGTTTTTAAAAAGCTGTTAACTTGGAGTATTTTCCAATGTCAATATTTTGGTTCCATAGTACTGTTTTTTTGAGTATTGAAAACATTCTCCAGAGCGAGTTTGCAGAAAACTTTCTAGACTGTAAATAAGTGAACAAATCACCATAATGATAATAACAGAGTGAGACATACCAATTCTTCAAAATATCCTAAAAAAACTGTTTCATCAATGAGTGCAACACCGTTGTCTACCATCCATTTTTCCGCCTTGAAGTATGCTAGAGTAGTGATTCCGAGGCGGGACGGAGGTGAGTTTGGTTAGTAGGCATCCTCTTGGGATGAGTCCAACACTGTTTGGATCCTGCAGCGCTATTATCGAGATCGTTCGCAAAGTCACGTATGAGCATCCATGCGAACGGTCTAGGTGCGAACCGGTATTCTTGACCGGTATTCTTGACCGGTATTCTTGACTACCCTTCGTAGTGACATGCGAATGTTTAGATTCTCTGCAAAAATAACATTTGGCAACGTAGTAATTTTTGAGAACTATCAAATAAAAGTCGATTTTTTAGGGTTATTTTATGTCATGCTTAGGCTATGAAAGAAAGGGGACGGGTAACGTGTATTTCAAGCCGATAATTAGATATTTGCAATATATAGCAAATACTCATTCATTGCAGTACCTTATTAAACTGCGACACTTAAATACTCTTATTCGTAATCCACTACTACGACTATAAGATAAAACTGGATTAAACTAAACAACAAATACTTTAAACCAGAAATAAAAAATATAAAACCGAAAATGACAGATATAAGCCACAAATGAAAGTGATTTAAGTGATGTGTGCGTACGATTTGTCGGAGATACGAATGGTGATGACCACTCGCTGTTTTTGTGAGTATACGCAGCTCATGCGACTGGTCGAGAATACCAAATTCACAACCGTTCGCAAGTGTTAGACATGCGAACAGCCTTGAAACTTGCGAACGGTCAAGAATAGCACTGCTGGGACCCACTTGAGCATGAGTTTCCCATCTCAGTCCAAGAAAAACCATCCATTTTTGAAATTTGTCAAATTCCACTTCGTACTTTTGACTAATTTTCCAACTAAAAAGACTATCCATCTCAAATGTAGTGTGTACTACAGTATACATTAATTACAAGTGAAAGGGGCAACTAGTTTCGGCTCACTGAGCCATCATCAGACCTTAAATGTATGTATGATTTGCATGAAAATTTTATAAAAGGTAAGCTGTAACATGTCCATATCATCCAGTAGACTCTAAGATGTGTCAGTAGATATATTTGGGATATATATTGTAGGACAGAGGCTCTCAAACTTTTTTGGTGACGGAACTCTTTTGGAAATCGAAATTCTTGACGGAATCCTACAATAAAAGAATTGTTTTTAAAAATGTATTCTTTATTAACCCAGATATGCCCAATGACCTATATGTAGTACGCTTCAAACTCGTCAAAGCTCGGCCATGATCGACGCAAAATATCGAAGTTTGCAAGTATTTTCAGGTAGTATAACCTCAACTGTCGTTGATGATAGCTCGTGGTTATATTTCCAGTGGAAAATCTTGCTTTTTACCAATCGGCAGTTTGTGGTTTTTTGAAGATGGTCGAATTTGGTTTCTTGTAAGGTATGTCATATTTTGAGTATTTATAAACAATATGACGGCATTCTATGGATAGTTTTAGATAGTTAACAATATAAGCTAATGATTTTTGTATGATAAGTGTGCTGAGTTGACGGGTGTCCTAGTACATTGGGCACATATTATACTATGAATATTACAATTTGTAACAAAGAAATTTGAGGTTACCCAATTGAAAAACTGTTATAATTGTTCAAATTAATTCTTTTAAAGCTTCTCTTGTAAAACAAAAAAATGCTTATTTATACGTCAATTATTTTATTTTTAGGAGTTTATCCTTACATGAAGCTCTCGCAATGATCGAGGATAATGAAATGAATGCAGATACAATAACTCTATTTCCTCCTGGCAATGCTACCGAAAATTTGACCGACGAAGATTCAGGTGAGGAAGATAACGTCGACTTAGACAATTTACCAGTCTCACAAATGCAAAGTGAAGTCGAAGTTACTGCAAATTACGCTCCAGCTGATCAGGAAAGAGAGTCAGAAGATGAAGTCCCTTTAGCTGCTGGGATAAGCAAAGGGAAAAAACCAACTGTTAAAAACGTAAAAAGGAAGAATAATTACCATTATGTGAAAGAGGACTTAGTCTCTAATGATGTTTCATTTGATAAACCCGATGTAATTGACAGAGCTGTGTATTCTCCCACTGAATTGTTTTGTTTATTTTTTGATCAATAACTCTTTGAAAAAATTGCAGAAGGAACCAATAGATATGCATCACAAAAAAATATAGCCCAGCGTGTCGATATTTTCGAAATCAAATCTTTTATAGGAGTTCTTCTTCTGGGTGGAGTTGTTCCACTTCAAAGAAGAAGAATGTTTTGGGAATGTTCCAAAGACTGCCACAATCATGTCGAACATTCATTTAGATGATAATAATAAGTTGGATAAATCTGATAAATTTGCAAAAGTGAGACCAATTTTTACATATCTAAATACAAAGTTTATGGATAATGCTTACCCACTGGAAGAGCATAGTATAGATGAGGCCATGGTTCCATACACAGGCCGACATAGCTGTAAACAAGATATACATGGTAAACCAATTCTCTATGGATATAAATTATGGGTTGGCACCACCAGGCAAGGTTATGTATATTGGTTTGAGCCTTACCAAGGAGCTTCCACAAATATAAATCAAACTTATAAAGATCTTGGTGTTGGAACGGCTGTTGTTCTGGAATACGCTGATGTTCTTAGACCAAGGTGGAATGATTTGAAGGTTCATTTATTTTTTGACAATTTCTTTTCCTCTGTTGTTCTGTTCGAAAATCTAAATGAAAAAAATATGTTCGGGACTGGAACCATGCGTGAAAATCGTATTCCTGGTAGTACACTGCAAGATTCAAAAATCATGAAAAAGTCTGAACGTGGATTCTATGACTATATAAAAATTAAAGAGCAATATTATATTTATGAAATGGAATGATAACAATATTGTTACTTTTGGCTCAAATGCCAGTGGTGTAAATCCATTACATTCTGCTAGGAGATACTCTCAAAAGGAGAAAAAATGTATTCAAGTGAAACAATCACATGTTGGGAAATTATATAACAGGAGTATGGAATGAGTCGACCGATCAGTTCAAAATATAAATCTGTATCGCACATCTATACGAGGAAAAAAATGGTATTTTCTCTTTATAGCTCATTGCCCAGACATGGCGGTTCATAATGCTTGGCAAATTCATAAACATAATGGAGGATCAACGGACCAGTTATCGTTTAGACTAGTGGTCGCCAACCTGTCGATCGCGAGCTACCGATAGCTCGCGGAGGCATTTCTGGTAGCTCTCACAACGATTTTAATTTAAAAAATACAAACTGCAAAAATCAGAAAAGCTTCCGAAAATTCCACAAAAAAATCTAATTGTCATAATATTAAACATAAACAGCGGCAACGTTGCGGTGAGCGATCTGCCGCTGACGCCATCAAGCTAGAATCGGCTAAAACCCGCCAGCCGGACCAGCGCGTTAGTGTTCGAGAACAATCAGGATTGCTTTGAACGGGATAAATACGCACGGCGCGGCGAATTGCGCTTAGCATAAAGCTGAACGCGTAACCAACGTCCAGCGGTTGGGTTAGTAGAGAACAACAAAAAATAATACTATGGCAAGCAGTTGTAAGAAGGTAAAGACATATCACTTTCATTCGGAATGGGAAAAACAATACTTTTTTACAGAAGTTGAAGATAAAAATGGGTGTTTGTTATGTAATGCTTCGGTCTTGTTGCTAAAAAAGGAAATATTGAGACACATCATAAAACTGTACATTCTAATTTTGAAAAATCATTCCCAATACATTCTGCCGCCAGAAAGGAGAAACTGAAACAGTTAAAAAAGCAGTTAATTGGACAACAATCAATATTTTTAAGAACAGTCGACAAAAATAAGGCCGCAACAGCAGTATCGTACCGTGTGTCCCAGATAATTGCACAAAAAAAGAAACCTCATGAAGACGGGGAAATGATAAAACAGGCGTTTTTAGAAGCTGCTGATTCGTTATTTGCCAACTTTAGAAATAAAGACGAGATAGTTTCAGCTATAAAATCTATGCAACTTTCTGCTAATACAGTGATGAGACGTGTAGAAGTAATGAGCAATGATATTTTTTACAGTTAAGAACTGACTAAGATAACTGTGTTTATTTTTCACTTCAACTGGAAGAATCAACAGATGTCGTTGACACTGCCCAGATGGCCGTGTTCGTCAGGATGATTTTTAGTGATTTTACGATTGAAGAAGATCTTTCGAAGTTTATTCCACTGAAAGGACACACTACTGGACAGGAGGAGGAGGAGTTTTCTCATTTAAAAAATATTATTTCTTCCGAGAAAATTCCAATATCGAAAATGGTAGGCTTGACAACCGATGGCGCTCCAGCTATACTGGGTTGTGATAAGGGTCTGGTGGCGTTATGTCGTAAAGATGAAACTTTTCCGCAATTTCTCTGTTACCACTGCATTATCCATCAGCAAGCATTATGTGGAAATTTCCTGAAACTAAACAACGTTATGAAACTGGTGGTAAAAATTGTGAACAAAATTAGAGCTCAAGCGTTACTAAGAAGATTATTCAAAACCTTGGCCGATGAAGTTAACTGTCAATACGGGGACCTACTCCTTCACTCTGAAGTCCGATGGTTAAGTAGAGGACGGGTGCTGAAACGTTTTAATGATGTCCTATCTGGCATAGTTCAATTTTTCAAACAACGCGATAAACCGACTCCGGAACTAGAAAATTCAATCTGGCTTAGAGATTTTGGTTTTCTCGTGGACATTACAGAGAAATTAAACGAACTTAATGATTTCTGATATAAAAGCATTTATTAAAAAGCTGGAGTTTTGGGAACAAAACCTAATTAACAGCGATGCCAAGCATTTTCCTATTCTTTCAGAAAAAATATCTCAAAATCCATTAGAACCCTATGACAGCAAATATCATGTAGAAATAGTTTCTACCCTGAAGAATAATGGCTTTAGTAGCGCAGTTTGTTGTTTCACCCATTATGGAAATGGATATCCAACAGTTTGCAGCTTGTGTTATGCAGAACTTTGGCGAAGACATCGTTGCAATAGAAATGGAAGTAATTGAATTTCAAAATGATTCAGCCTTAAAATCGTTAGTCTCAAGTACCAAATGTATCTGGCCTATTGTGAGTAAAGACAAATATTCAGTTCTATGCCGTGTTGCCTTGAAAGTGAAAGCATTATTCAGTTCAACCTATTTGTGTGAATCTTCTTTTCCCAATTTGAAGTTTATTAAGAACAAATATCGCAATCGACTTACAGATGAACATTTGGATAATTGTATTCGAATGGCTGTATCAAATTATACTGCAAACATTAAAAAACTTATCGATGAGTCTGAGTGTCAGTCTTCTCATTGAACGTGCTTTTTTATTTTACAATGTTTATGTTCATGATAGTGCGTTACTTTTTTGTTGTTATTATTAACTATTTTTAAATTTTACGTGACATGCCGTTGTGGCTGGATAAAAGTTTGTGCCTATTTTTCAAACACCTTCGTTTGCTAGGTAGGAATGTAGCTATGGACAAGTACGTACTAGTAATATTAGTTATTTTGTTATTAGTTTATTATAAGTACCTATGTATTATGTATTACCAGTTAAATAGTAAATTAAATACATATAATGATAAATTAACCGTGGATTATTTCATTTACGTTGCGTTACGTGGCTTCTATGTGGGTAGCTCGCTGTTTATTCCAAAATTAACAAAGTAGCTCAACACATTGAGACGTTGGCGACCACTGGTTAAAAACAACTAATGAACTGAAACGTAATATAGTATTTTTGAATTTAATACTTCTTTTAAATGGCCGAAAACCCCGACAAAAATTTGAATTTCAAAGAACGGTCACTGAAAACAAATTTAACTACTTCCTCATTTTATTTGTATAAAAATACACATAAGTAAAACTTTTAATACAACATTTATATCGACTTATTTTATTGTCAGGTCATTGAACGAGTTTCTGCTGCTACGAAATATAGCCAAAGAACGCTTTCCCGTATTGAAAAAGAAGTAATACTGACACAGATGTGCCTACTAAAAAACAAAGAAGTCCAGTATTCGTATGGATCAATTCGACAAAACTTTGCTTAGAAGGTGCATAATATACATCACCTATCCGAGAAAAGAGTACCCACGTTCAGAAATGTACCCAAACTTTTGCAGATAGTTATGACTTCGCAGAAAGTCGCGAATCTCTGCGGAAACAAATACATTGTTCGGGTTTTCGTTGGAGCAGCTTGAAAAACAACAGAAGTGTGTTAATGGAACGTCACGAAATCAGACATTTGCGCCTAGTATATTTAAGAAACATAAAAAAGTGCAGAGAATAGAACAAACCTAACATTTATATGGATGAAACATACATTCATTCATGTCACACGCACCTTAAAGGATGGAGCGACAAGAGTAACGAAGGATTAAGAAAACCCGTTTCAAACGGTAATAGGCTCATCATTGTGCATGCAGGAAGTGAACATGGTTTTGTACCTAATGCTGGTATTATGTGGAACTCCCAGTCAAAAACAGGAGATTATCATAATGAAATGGCGTACGAAAATTATGAGAAACGCTGTTGTGGTAATTGATAACGCCCCATATCACAATGTTCTAATTGAAAAATTACCTACGACTGCTTGGACTAAACAACAACTAAAAACTGGCTTTCTGCAAGAAACATATATTACAGTGAACAAATGTTAAAACCGGATCTTCATAACGTTGCAAAAATGTACAATCTGCAATATAAAACTTATAAAATTGATGAATTGTTTATTCGACATGGATTGCAAGTTTAAGGCTACCCCCTTATCACCCGGATTTAAATTCGATCGAAAGTGTTTGGGCGGCACTTAAAGAATATGTGGCCAAACGAAATGTTACCTTCAATTTTACAAAGGTTAAAGAATTCTGTAAAGAATTTTTTGACACATTTTCTGCAAATGATTGGAAAGTTAGATGTGACCATGTTAAAGAGATTGAAGATGAATTTATGAACAATGAACCACTTTTAGATACTGTTGTAAATAATATTATTATTAATTTGGCCGAAGACGGAGATAGCGAGGATGATGAAGTTGATATAGAAAGTGATTTTGAAGAATCATTTGTAGATGCACATCATTATTTTAGTTTGATGATCCATGTACATCTAAAACATATTTTTCATTATAGTGTTTATTTGTAGGTGGTATGACTGAATACATTAAACGCAACAAATGTAAAAATGTAAATAGGTGTTATAAAATTGTAGATATTAGAAACTAATTCCACTACAGTAATATAATATTTGTAGCACATCTGTACATAGTTCTAAATCAACAATAATTGACGGCACCCAGTCCTAACTCTGTAAAAAGTGTGAAGGGATGTTCTAGTTTCATAGTAGATATTTGCAAAAAACCCAAAAATTTACATATGAAAGTAGAAATATCTTCCACAAAAAAGCTTTAATATTTTATTTATATTATTAGTATACTTATTAGACCATCTCTAAAGGCGATTTCCCCAAATTATTTTTCAAATTTTATGTATAAACCCGAATTTTTACATTATTATCTACTACATATTATTTAGAATAACAATTTTAGAAAGCTTAACAGGTAGTTATGTCATTAACTATTACTACGAACAGATAGGAAAAATTGTTGGCCATTGTTAAATTTAGAAAGTCGTTTAACAATGCTTATCATATTGTACGCTTTATCTAGAAAATCTAGCTGACTTCCAATTTATATACAAATAAACCTCAATGACGAATATTATGAAGGGACCACTTAAAAGACATTAATTTGAAGTAAAGGTGAATTTTTATGTCTCTTGGAGTCTATTTATTATTTACATCACATAAAATAATAAAGGGTAATTATAGAATTCCACGTATGGTTTTTGAAGCAATAAATAATTATGTCTGTACAAAAAAAAACAATATTCGTAGAAAAATCTAATGGTTTTTATTTCCTTATTCATTTAATTAATAATAAAGAACACATTAATGTTATTTTGTTTTGTAAACTCGATTTTATATATGTGCCACAATTTATTATTTTTAAATCCAAATTCAAAATATTGTGTTACCCTCGTACGTATTAGCAGTCTCACAACCTTTAAAACTTTGCATGCGGAATGTACGTCGCCTACTCTTCCCAGTAACTGCGTTTACAACGTTGTCAAGTTGTATGGCTTTCTCGCGCATCGTCAACTGCCAAAATTAATTTGCCAACCTGTACTGAGTCTAACTAGTTCTAAATGATTATATCTAGTTGTCTTCCTTTTTCTTTAACTCTTTTAACCATCTTATCAATGTCCAATTGAAAAAAAATAAAGAAACTAATTTTTTCATTTTGTTTCAGGTCAGTTACTAATTTTCTACTCCATTTTCTACATAGTATTAGCTGCGTTGTTTGCAGTATGTATGCAAGGTCTTTTTGCAACTTTAGACGACAAACAACCTAGATGGAAATTGGGAGAAAGTCTCATAGGAGAAAATCCTGGTTTGGGATTTAGACCAATATCGGACAAAACCGAAGAGGGGTCTCTAATATGGTACAATGTTACCAATGGCACCACGATTAACAAATGGCTGGATTTAGTGAACACATTTTTAAAGCGTAAGTAATTTCTTTATTTTTTTAATGTCACGTTTAATATCATCAACTCTTCCTGACTTACGGATTATACAATCCCAAACTGGAACGTTTTTATTATTTAAGCTTATAAGGCCAACCAAACAGGCCAAAATTTTGTTCCCTGCAGTTTTGGGAAAGGTCCTGGAGAGAACGAAGTTTGTCAAGCAACGCCCAGTACATTTGGGAACTGCACGTTTGATAACAACTACGGCTACAACACATTTTCCCCATGTATGTTCCTAAAATTGAATCGAGTAAGTTGAAGTTGACTTGGAAGTTATTCAACAAATCATTATTAGTTCTTTAAAAACGATTTTAGATTATCGATTGGAACCCAGTCTACTACACAACTCCACAACCTGGTATGCCCAAAGAGTTGACAGAACATTTGGAAAATGTGAGTAAAATTTATATAAATAAAGATTTCAATGAAAATTATCCACCTTATATAAATCTGATCACTTTTATAAAGGAACGGAAAAATAAGTCAAAAATAATTCTCCTCATGGCCACTTGCTCCCAAGAGTACTCATTGAAAAATCAGGCACTTTTATCACTTATAGTGTAATATAGGTACTACTACGTAAAATAAAAATAGGTTTGTTTTTCATTTTATTGTCATAAGTACCGTCAAATGGGGTAAAGTGGATCAAAAATTTAGGTTTTTCTAAATATTTCGATAAAGATGTAAGTAAACATTTGGAGCACAAATATTTAGAATCTTTAGTGCCTTCTCTTTGATGATGCCAAATTTTAGCTTTCTTTTGTTTATAATTTTTAAATTATTAAAAGCCAAATGTTGATCCACTTTTCCCCATGCATAGGGGTAAAGTGGACAACATGTAAATTCTCACGTAAAGTTCATTTTAAAAGGAGTAGTAGGAGAAAGTGGACAACTAAATATCGTTTCAAAAATTAGTTTCCTAAAAAAAATAAAACAAACTATATTATTTATTATTACTATATTTATTAAATACAAAACAAGGGAAATTAAACGCAATTAAATCTACGTAAACTCTTTTTTACATACAAAACAAACTTTTTAATCTTAATCTAGGTAAGATATATGGTTATTAAGCTTTAAAACGTAATAAACAAAATATTTTAAACTTCAAATAAAGTAAAATAAATTAATCAAAATTAAACATTAACTCAACAAAATTATTCAACTGAAGAGAAATCTCCATTCAAAAAAATGCCTTCCACGTTTGACACTGCTTACAGTTAACTTTTGTATAATTTGTTCCCTAGTAACAGTTGTTATGTCATCAAAAAATGTTTTTTTGCCGTGTTGTTTTCTTAGCGCATTTATGACAAACTAATTTCTTTCAGCCAGATTTTCTATTGTGCCAAAAAATTTTCTGTCACGTTTATTTGTAACAAAATTCATGATTACATAATCACTAATTTCCAAATTTTTGCCCGCAAGATTAAAGCACAGGATGTCAATTTCAGCCACATCACCACTTTCTTCTTCATCCTCTTTTCCGTCAGAGTCTGAGTTTGCTTCTAATGGATTTTCCAGGATGTTGTCTTCTGTAAGACTCTAATACCCGATTTCACCAACTAATTCCTAAAGTTAGATAATACCTAAACCGGATTTAGGAATTCCTAATTGAAATATGCGTTTCACCGGGCGTTAATATAAATAAAACGAAAGATATTTAACCTCTCAACGACTACAAATGAACTTTTAAGGTTAAGTATTACCTAAAAACTTTAGGGATTTAGGCGAGGGTTGTCAGCTGTCCTAATGTTAGGTATTTCCTACAACTCATATCACTTATGTAACGTTGGAACGCATACGTCATTTAATAATTTCTAAACCTGGTTAGGCCTAACTTTAGGAATTAGTTGGTGAAATCGGGTGTAAGTGACTAGGGCATCGGACTAAACGGAATTATACCACATGCCTTAAATCCTGAAATCGAATTTTTTTCAGAATTCACTCCGACTTTTTCGATTGCCTCTTTTATCGCCAAAAAAACCGTAGGGTGTCCACTTTTCTTACTGCAAGTAAATGTTTTCAACCAACAACAATTTCACGGCAAACACGAACTCGAACAAAACTGCAATAGCCAACGCTACCATCCTCAAACATGGCATCGCCTAGACCATAATATTTGGCACAGACTAAATACTCGTCTTGTGCACTTTTGTAAACTTGTTTTAACTCGCGGCGCGGCAGCACTGGCGTACGGTGAAATTGAAGATCGATAAATGAGTTCGGACTGTTCCCCATAGTGTTCACTTTCACCCATTTGACGGTACTTCAAATTCTTAAGTTTGGCTTTCAAATGAAATATTATTTCACATACGAAGCCCTTGTTGTTCCCGCTTAAATCAAAAGTTACATAGTAAACAGTCACAT
This sequence comes from Galeruca laticollis, assembly GCA_963921935.1. NCBI lineage: Eukaryota > Metazoa > Arthropoda > Insecta > Coleoptera > Chrysomelidae > Galeruca > Galeruca laticollis. The sequence continues at coordinate 85,298,190 of OY998178.1, read as the reverse complement.
AGTCAAATTCCTTATAAAATGATCTGTCACACTTAGTACTTTCCCTATTAACATTTTCTTGTTAATAGTGGCAAAGGGAAGGAGAGTGGTGTACACCAGTCGAAAAATGTCCTCCTTTAAATAAAAAAACGACCTATTCTTGCAGTTTCTCCAAAAAAAGTTGTTTATAATATATTCAATGTTTCGTTTCCAGTGTTGCATCCTGTATAAAATTCCTGTGCTGGAATAATAATTTAAGATGCGCACATTCAATTAAAATATTGGCTTTTATTACACCCTATAGTTTATTAATAATACTTGTAACAACTATACCTAATTCTTTTTTATAACAATTTATTTTTATTTCAACAGCTAAAAGCTGCAAATAAATCCGAAACCGATCGAATGGTGTGGGTAACTTGTAATGGCATTGACGATATCGATAAAGAAAATATCAAGGGTTTCAGATACTATCCACCAGGATTTGCCAGTTACTATTACCCCTATAAGAATATCAAGAATTATTTGAGTCCCATCGTTGCAGTGGAAATCTTAGACATGACACGTAAGTCACGTTCATTTCAGATGTATATTTAGAAACTTGAATAATTCTCGTGGAATGGAATGTTTTTGTATCAGTTTGATGTACCGGGTGTCCCAGAAGAATAACAATCAGCCGTAATCAAACGTTAAATAAAAACAGTTGCACGTACAATTTTCAAATGAAATTGTTGGGATTATTTAAAAAAAATCACTACTAGAGGAGTGAAAATGTACTTTTTTCCACTACTAGCTATGAAGTTGACAATTATTGCGTCTTCTAGCCAACTGAGAAGTTGAATTTCTCTATTAGTGGTAAACAATTTTTTATATTGTTAACCTAGGTCAATAATAGACAAATTCAAATGTTTTTAAAATCCAGGGATAGTAGTTTAACAAAAACTTGTGCAACATAATTTTGTGTGCCCAGGAGATTCTCTTTAACGTATTTGCTTTTTGAAATTACCTAACACGATAAAATTATTTGAATAAAAATGCCATTAGTTTATAATTCGCGCTAAACCAATAATGACTGATGACATCCCGCAACTACAACATGGAGATAATTACAAACGTTGGGTACGTTCAGCAAACACAACCGTTGCGTAAATGTTCTGTGAACGCACTTTGATACATAACATTATACGCTGGAATTGTGTCTTCCGCTCGGGGCAAAGCCCCTCGCGAAATAATTTTGGTACTCTGTCAATAATAACAGTCTTCACCACCTTGGTGTATAATATACTATTTTCCACTACTAGCTGTGAAGTTGACAAATATTGCGTCTTCTAGCCAACTGAAGTAGCAAGTAGAATTTCTCTATTATTGGTTAATAATCTATTGTTAACCTAGGTCAATAATGGACAAATTCAAATGTTTTTAAAATCCAGGGATAGTAGTTTAACAAAAACTTGTGCAACATAATTTTGTGTACCCAGGAGATTCTCTTTAACGTATTTGCTTTTTGAAATTACCTAACACGATAAAATTATTTGAATAAAAACGCCATTAGATTATAATTCGCGCTCAACCAATAATGACTGATGACATCCCGTAACTACAACATGGAGATAATTACAAACGTTGGGTACGTTCAGCAAACACAACCGTTGCGTAAATGTTCTGTGAACGCACTTTGATACATAACATTATACGCTGGAATTGTTTCTTCCGCTCGGGGCAAAGCCCCTCGCGAAATAATTTTGGTACTCTGTCAATAATAACAGTCTTCACCACCTTGGTGTATAATATACTATTTTCCACTACTAGCTGTGAAGTTGACAATTATTGCGTCTTCTAGCCAACTGAAGTAGCAAGTAGAATTTCTCTATTATTGGTTAATAATCTATTGTTAACCTAGGTCAATAATGGACAAATTCAAATGTTTTGAGAATTCAGGGATAATAGCTTAACAAAAACTAGTGCAACATAATTTTGTATACCCAGGAGATTGTCTTTAACATATTTACTGTTTGAAATTATCTAACAAGATAAAATTATTGCAATAAAACTGCCATTCGTTTAAAATTCGCGCTCAACCAAAAATTTCTGATGACATAAGGAGTGCGTTCATAATATATGGGTGAGGTGAGGAGCGAAAACAGTGCCAGTGTCAGTCAGACGACGGAGTAAACGCCTAGGGAGAAATCAGTTTGAACGATTTGTAGATCGACACTATCAAAATTTGATTTTGACACTGAAATGTGTTCTTTATTTTCCGTTAATTGCAGAAAAAAGTGTGGATCGAGGAATGTTTTTACCTTCAACATTATCACCGGTGCCTTAACCTCTACAAACAAGAACATGTGTACATTATACATATAATACGAATTGCGCATCAGGGTAGTAGTGTCTCCTATAGCAAGCAGGGAACTAGAAGTGCACTCTCGTGGTTCGTTTGTGAACGCTGTGGTGTAGAGTGTGAAGTACATACACAAATAATATATTACTTTCTCTACGGTGAAGTATATGTTATATTTTCATGAACGCTCACTTTGCACCAAAGTGCTGTGAACGCACTACCTCTGTAATTGTTCAAAGTAAAACATACACCACGTTTTGTGAAATTTTTGGATGTTATCGTATAATTGGTTTCATTAATTCGTTGCACTTAATATAGGTGATTATAAACTATAGGAATAATGGTATATAATTTTTGTTTTTATTTTTTTCTTAAATTTGGCTAGTAGTGGAAAAAAATGTATATACACCATGGTGGTAAAGACATTTATAAACCTCGCAACTTATTCCGCTCGGGGCAAATCCCCTCGCGAAATAATTTTGGTGCTCGGTCGATAATATTAGTCTTCACGACCTTGGTGTATAATATACTATTATTCTTTTAGACTTCCGTGCGTCGTATTCCGTCAGTTTGACTATTTTACTAGTCGGGCTATTAGTGGACTGTATTCTATATTTCGGCTGGTTTCCTACTCGTGGTCTTCCAATACGTTGACGTTGAATAACATTTCGAAGAAACGGGATTCTCAGTTTTATTTACACAACACATTATTTCCCTTGCGCAACACCCGGTAACAATTTTAGAAATAACAAACTTAACTTAATTTGATTTGAATACGTATTTGCTAAGAAGCATTGAATACTTGATACTTTTGACTAGATCTTAGTTAGTTGCTGTAAAGATGTAGGATCTAAAAATATCTAAAGGTAAAAGATAGAACTTACGTCCAAAGCCATTCCTTAGGGGTGTCGGCTTTATAAATGTTAGTATTGATTGGAGAATAGTATATTGTGCAACAAGTGGGAAAAGTTCAACTTTTCTCATTGCAACGGCCACTTCGTCGAAGAGCTACTCAGGCGTGGGTTATATACTAGTAGAGACCCAAGGAGTAGGTCTTACCGGTTCTCGAGTAATCCTACTTATTTTTACGTAACGAGACGGAAAGATAAGTGGGCGCCACCCTGAGTCCTACTAGTATATAAGTTACCTCACATCAACTAATCCAAGCCAACAAAACAAGAAGTTGGAAGTTATAAAAAAATATGAACAACGTTATTTAAAATTTACAAGTAGTTTTATTGAATAACAATTAGATGTTGTATGAAAATTGAAAATTTATTTACAAGTGGTTTTATTGAATAAAAATTATATGTTGAGTGAAAAATTTAAGATAAAAATGTTATTAAATTTTACAACTTAATTTATGAATTTAGAAAAAACTAGAACTGAAAGTAAATTGAAATTCAAATAAAAAATTAGATTCTGAAGGAAACTAAAGTTTAAACAAGAATTAAATATTTTACAAAGATATAATTTACATTGGTACAAACTATTAAGTTGATATTAGATGAACATTCGTTGGAAATAAACATGAAACAAACAAACATGAAAGGCGATGTTAAAGTGGAAATGACAGCCTCAGGCAAAATTAAAATCTGTGGTTACATTCCGCGCGTTAAACATGATACAGTGATTTGTCAAAGGATCAAAGAAAAAAGCCTAAATCTAACAGATATTGGGGACAAGACTACAGAAATTGGACTCCTTATTGGTGCAGACTACGCAGGAAAAATTGTTACCGGTTCCATGATCCATCTGGGCAAAGATTTGTACGCTATTCAGAAAAGCTCGATTGGACACTGCAAGGTATTGTACCCATGAACCATGTTACTGTCATAGCAACGGTTGACTTGACCATGGATATCAACCTGCTGTGGAACCTAGGGGATTGAGGAGCTAAAAGAGAGAGTCCTCAGTAAAAGGTCAGACGAAGAAACCATGGAAGAATTTACTAAAGGAGTATCTATCAATAAAAGAAGATACGAGGTAGAATTGCCTTGGAAGATAGATAGCCAGATCCACCTCGAAATGGCTGATATATTTGAAAGAATTACAGAATTGCAAAAAGGTGTTTTGAGAATGACTAGAGTTGGGCACAATCGAAGAAGACCCTAACGTAGACTTACGTGGTCACTATCTGCCCCATCACAGAGTGATCAACGAGTCAAGCTTGACAACAAGAGTACGCCCCGTATTCGACGCCTCCGCAAAATATTTTCACGGCCACTCCATAAACTGGTGCTTGGAAACTGGCTAATCCATATTTTACTTACCAGGTTTAGGATGCACGCTGTGGGTGTCATTGCAGATATCAAGTAAGCTTTCCTGCAAATCTCTATTGCTGACAAAGATCGAAGATTTAGCAGATTCTTATGGTGGACCGACGAAGACTACATCGTCTACACGCACTGTCGAACAGTATTCGGTTTAACATGCAGCCCCTTTTTACTGGCGGCGACACTGATTTACCACTTAGAGAGATATACGTTATCGTAATATGCTCAATCTGCATAGCTACTGAAGAACTCTTTCTACGTTGACACTTGTGCTGCTAGTTTACCGGGTCAACAGAAGCTGAGAAGTTCATAAGCGAAGCGAAACAATTATCACTCGAAGGGAAGTTTGAGTTGCACGGATGAGTCTCAACCCCATTACAATGCGTAGGTACTGAAAAACAAGCGACGATCTCAGTGCTTGTGATGATCTGGGACAGGATGCACTACGGTGCAATATAAACTCTGTGATGAACTGCAAGGATTCCATCACAAATATAGAACTGTTGTCCGTTTGTAGCCGAGTATTTGACTCAATTGGAACAACAAACCCAACAACACTCATCCCAAAACTTCTATTTCAAAAAACTTGGTTACTCAATATTGGATGGGATGTAGAGCTATCAAATAAGTTGTGTAAAGAATTCAAGAAATGGCTTGAGGAAATCCACTGGCTGTATAATTGTTATATACCCAGAACCTTGACGGTCAAACCCATCAGAGAGATACAAGACTCACTACACATGTTCAACGATGCCAATAAGAGTGCGTACGCCAAATGTATATTTCTACTCTCTGAGAGTTGTGACGGTGTGCATGTCCAACTTGTGGCGGCAAAAACGAGGGTGAAAGAGTTAATTATATCAAGACTGGAGCCAATAGCAAGTTTACGATGCCCTGCGCCTTGATAACTGCAAAGCCTACTTTTTCAGTGACAATTCTACCGTGGTGACATGGACTGTTACCAACAAATAGTGGTGTGTGTTCGTGAGAAACCACGTTCATGAGAGTACAGTGACGACACGACGCGAAGACTGGGACACATAAATGGCTCATTGAACCCAGCTGATCTCCCTTCCCGAGGATGTTCTGCAACGAATTTTTTATAATCCAGGTGGTGGGAAGATCAGACATGGCTGAAAGAAAGTGAAAAGAACTGACATGGCTCTTTAGAAATACTAGTGAGAGAAAAGGAGGTAAACGTCTAAACATGTTATGACGAATGCAGATACCATGGTCGAAAACTTCACAAAATATTTCAAGATACACGTGAGGGGTCAGAACTGTATCTTCGATGCTGAGGTTCATCAACCCATACCGTTCAAAAGGCAATAAGACGAGTAGTGTGTTGACATTAGAATGCTTGACAAAGCTGTGAACACACTACTACAGTTGGTTCAAAGGGAATATTTTGTAGAGACAGAGAAGGTGAAAGCAATGAAAAATCTTGAAATACTCACAGGAGAACCTGATACGAGTGAAGACACGACTGACGCTCACCGATGAAGCTGGTAGACTACAAACTCCCAATTCTACTCACCGCTAAACATCGTTTACTGGTTAGATTGGTAGAGAAGAGGTAGGAAGAGAAGTACCGCCACACTCTACATGCTGGCTTAAGTACTTTGACTTCCATCTTGCGAAATAGAGTTTGGATTTTGAGTGGTTAATATTAAATGCGTGGTCTGCAAAAGACATAGAGAGCTACAAAACGGCATCTGCCTCTCCACCTAAAAACAGAGTTAAAGTCGCAGCAGTAACGGTCTTTGCAGCACAATCTTTGATTTATTTTCTAGAATTTAGATCACAATTTTCTCAATACAGAATTCTACAAAAGAACTACTCATTTTCAATATATTATACTAACAAGTATGTATAAGTTATGAAAATAGCCACAAAATATTTATGCTCAGTAGGTGGCGTGGTAGCAATATTATTCAATTTGTGGCTCAATTTGCCTAGACATGTTGCCAATATGTTTTTTTTCGCAACTAGCCGAATATTTTAGATTTTGTGTAGCAAAAAACGGGGCATCTCTTCCTTGGAGCCTTGATGTTTGTGCTTACCTGAACGATGAAATCCCGCATCGCTGGATTGACCGTGTTGGTGATAATGACCGTATTCTTACCCTGGCTTTCCAGGTCGCCCGGTTTAACGCCGAGTGACTTATTCCTTTAGGAACGCATTAAGGATATTGTTTATGTACCCCCTCTGTCAAAAACGATAGAAGACTGATGCTTTGATGAACATTGACGCGATCAAGCTACAAAATGCGTGGAATGAATTGAACTACCCCTGGACATGTGTCGTATATAGAACATTTGTAGAGTGAGCATATTATGTTGTTATGTTAATATTATATCATTCATATTTGTAAGTATAAAAATTGTGAATAAATCGGTAAATGATTCTTTTGTAGTAACCCCCTATATTGAAAGCCGTTTTATTAACGAAGAACTCTATTTTTAGGTGCATTTAACAAAACCAATATTTGTCAAGTTACTCGGCTCACCATCGATTATTTCCAAACAAGATTATAATATATATTTGTAGGAAATGTCAGTTAACTTTGTTTCGTTTAATGGTTTTCCTTCAACAGATTTTTACGTTTAAATTTGTGTTAGGTATATAAAAATATGTATACAACAAGGCCTCAAAATGCACCATTATACATCTAGTGTTTAATATTATTTCCTCTTATTTGGAAATGTCTTTCAAAATAAAACCAAAAAGGTAACAAATAATTTAACGAAAACTCATCTGATTGAAAATTAAAAAAAACTATCCGCATTGGGAAGTATGACAATAAATATTTAACAAGTGAATTGTAAAATAGAAACATTACAATATAGATCTTATATATATACGGTGTGACAATTTAAAAACTATATCTCACAAACGAAAGATGATAACAAAAAAATGCATAAAACCGTTTCTAGGATAGGATAGGAAGAGAGAACTAAAACGACATAACACGCAAACTAAAAAAATTTAAATAGCAAACCCCTGCTTGGGATACATCATAGAAAAGCTTACAAAAAATGCTATCCAATAGTATACCTAATAATTGTACAGGGTGTATCAATAATTACCAAATTATAACGACGCTGTCGTCTAAATAGACATTAACACCCTCTGCTATAAACATCGACAACACATACACAAAGTACTACCAAACAAATTATCACAGTAGTCGCAATTGAACGTCCCGTACCTAGATGGCAGCACTATCGGCATTACACCAACAGAATGGTCAGTGGTGATAACCCCGAGACATTTTTGATGAATCGACAAGGCTCAGTCCTCACACCAACAAAAGCAGAGAGGAAAGATCAACTGATGAAAGTAGTTTCGGTGTGTATTGAACCTGGAATAAGCTTAACCGACCCGCCGCCGAGGTTCCGGTGTGTATTGAACATGTAACTAAGCCTAACCGTCCTGACTCCTTCCCACGTTCCGGTGTGTATTCAACCTGGAACTAAGCCTAACCGTCCCGACTCCTTCCCACATTCCTGTGTGTATTGAGCCTAGAATTAGGCATAACCGTCCTGATTTCCGAAACAATTCCGGTGTACTACTGAGCACGGAATAAACACAACCGTCCTGATACTATTCCGATGTGCATTGAACCTGGAATAACCCTGAACCATATCCTTACTTCAATAATAAACACCAGTATTATAAAAAATTTAATTCCGATTCTCTAGCTCTGTTAATACTTAGAAATCTCAACATCACCAACACCTGTTTATTTCGATCAATCACAATTTAAAAATAAACGGTTTTAATGATTAAAACTAACTTTTCCGCATCTGTGGCCATGAACAATATTCTATCATAAAATTGTTACTTGTATACACTTCGGGGGACGTATCGTGCCAACAAATCGAAATTTCTCCGAAAATATTATAGTACCCGCTGTACTCGCTCTAGTCAACTGAAAATCAATAGGGTACATCTATAAGACACTTTCAACAATATTTAATCATAAACTTGATCAATCGTATACTCTCTGGAGGCTGTATCGTGCTAACAAACTAAAAATTCTCGAAAAATGACGAAAATTTGGTACTTTAAGTACCATAGCACCCGTTGTACTGGCTTTAGTGAGCTGAATATCAATAGGGTTCATCTTTGAGACGCTCTGAATAATATCCAATCATAAAATTGGTTACTTCTACATACTCCGGAGGCTGTATCATGCTAACAAACTGAAACTTCTCCAAAAATGATAAAAATATCGTACATAAAGTACTGTAGCACCCGTTGTATTGGCTCTGGTGAGCTGAAAATCAATAGTAAATATTCAATCATAAAATTGGTGACTTATTGCACTCCGGAGGCTGTATCGTGCTAACAAGACATGTAAGGAAAAGTGGCCGACGACAACGACGACGACGATGACGACATACACACAGTATTTTTTTTCTAAAAACCGTTTTTTTCGTGTTGTTGTTGATGGAAAACGTGAAAGTAACTCAAAAAAAATTTCAAAATTCCAACTTTTTTTGGGGTAAACCAACACTTTTCTCGCATATAGATAGGTAGGGTGGAAAAGTAATAAACATACGAAACCGTATGTTTATTCAATTCTAATATCGAGAGGTGACAACCGTAACGAAACCCAGTAGTAATCAGTGGCCATATAACCAAGCAGGGCTATTGTTCCACAGTGGAGCGATTAGACCCTAAAGACACGCGGAAGATATCATCTCAGATGAAGATTTTTTTTGAGAACATGTGCTTCGACCACAGTAGCACTTACAATATCATTCAACTACATAGTAAATTACAGCATTACATTTACTAAATATTCACTAAAACATTCACTAAGTATTCACGCAATATTCACTAAATATAATTATAGAGTTCAATATATTTTAGGTATTGTATTGTTTTTTGTATTTGTTCCAGAGTTTTTAGATGTTCACTAACATCTGTGGAGATTTTGTTCTCTTGTCTTTCCCCTTGAAATTCTGGACAATCAACAAAGATGTGTTTAATGGACAGTCTTACATTGCACTTGTTACATTTGTGGGGTTCTTCTTAAGATATTCTATAACCGTGCGTTAAACGAGTGTGGCCAAGTCTTAGTCTTGATATTTTAATTTGATCTAACCGGCTGGGTGTTAATATTAGTCGGTCAGTAAATTGCGATTTAATGCTCTTGAGGCTATTTTGATCATTATGCCATTCTGTTTGCATCTTTTTCTTAATTAACTTCTTGAGAAAGTTGTCGATATCACTGTGAATATAAATTTGAGACCTTTCGATTTCTAACGATGTTGCTTCTTGGGTAGCTGTATCAGCTGACTCGTTGCCGTCGATTCCTACATGTGAGGGGATGTAGATAAGTGTGACTTGTTGGATTTGTTGCACTAAAGGGTTGCTTGCCCACATTTGTCGAATCGATTCTATGACACTTAGTGAGTCAGAACAGATTGCATATTTTGTTTTTGGGTTACTCATTACGTAAACTAAAGCTTGATGGATGGCGAAGACTTCTCCTGTATAGACACTACACTCCTCTGGTAGCCGGAATTTTTGTGTATTAGTTGCTGTAACTACTGATGAGCCTACTGAGCGATTTGATTCATTTTTTGAAGCATCAGTGAGATGAAGATTTGTAAATAGCTTTATATATAAGTAAATTTTGAATTTGTGTTTAAAAAGTTTGTCACATTACCTTATAACAATGGAATGGCCTGCCTTTACTGGATATACGAATTTTAACGATAACACATTTGCCTAAATCGAAAACTTGCCATTTTACACAGACGCATGGAAAAATGTAGACATTCCATTCACCCAAATAGAGATGGATATGGTTAACGTCGTTACAATGCAACAAATTGCGATTAAATAAAATTTAGGGATTGTTTTCGACTAGAAGAATTTGCAGAAGGTACAGAACTGGTAATATCTGGAATTAAAGACGTTATGCATAGAGGTAGAGTTTGGTACATATTAAAACTAGACAACATAAATGTATTGTACCTTTCGAGTTACTGGTTGGAACAAGAATTAGAAGAAATAGATTTAGATTATAGGATAAAAATAAAAATTGACATGTTAAAACAGACACGCAACAGTGTATATGTTTTGTTAAACCTATATAAATATTCTAATAAAACTTTTAAAGACATAGTTGTGTTACAAATTTTCCCACCTTTGTTCTTATTTAATGTTAGACCATCTATCTGGATGAGAGGATAGTGGAGGATGGCAAAAAGGGGTGGTGAGGCGACAGGAGTGGGGGTCGTGGAAACTTGATCGTGGAAGGTAAGGTAATCTAAAATGTTATCTATATGAGCAGGGGTGACGTCAGCAGCATACATGGCACAAGATGGCTGACGGCCGCGTCATGATTGACGCATGCACAGATCGAATTGAGCCAAAAATGACCACGATGGACCTTGGCGATTTCCCATGTTATTTTACATAAGGAATGAGCTAGAACCGGCCTAGCTCCTTTACTTCAATTATCTCGAAAATCAAGATAGCACTAATGAATATTATTGAAGCACTAAAGAGCACTAACGAATGACACTAAATTTAATCGAATCCTGAATACTTTGGGGGCTGACCTCAAAAAAAGAACATGAAATATCTCGAAACCCAATAAAGCACTAACGAAAATAATTGAAGCACTAAAGTGCACTAACGAATGACGGATGGGATTACTGGAGGTTATGATACGTCATAGGTTGTCAAAAATATATAATTGATATTTATACAACTTTAACTGACGCTCGACACATCGCACTAGTGTGAAATTCATTTATTTTTGTGTCCGAGAACTCATAAACGTCACTCGAGCGTCGCTCAAATTACACCAGTCCCGACTCGGTTAAAAATCGTACCTGTCAGTTTGGTTTTCATATGATCTGTGATTTTGTCATTTTGTGGTTTGAATTTAGATGTATGAATGTTTATTAAACTTTTAATTTCAAAAAAAAATGTAAATTCATGTCCTATGAATGTAAACATAACGAAGAGGTATTTATACGTAATATTAGGGTTACAGAATTAAGAAACACTTTTCTGCTGCAATTCTAATGTTAGGGTTAAAAGACGATTCTTCAAAAAAATTCCAAAACCTTATTCAAATTTATTTTATTTATTTATTATTTTAATGGTCAATTAATACTACGAAAAAGTATGACCTAACATTAATATCACTTATGAACTACCAATAACAAAGTTAACTATCTAATTTCACATGTTTGTATTTGTTCATACTTTACATAGTTCATAGTGCTTTTAATGCAAAAGTAAATAAACGGCTTTAAAGATTAAAACTAGCTTTTCCGCATCTGTAAGACACCTTGAACAATATTCAATCATAAAATTGATCAATCGTATACTCTCTGGAGGTTGTATCGTGCTAAAAAACTGAAAATTCTCCAAAAATGACACAAATTTGGTACTTCAAGTACCATAGCACCCGTTCTACTGTTCTACTGGCTTTAGTGAGCTGAATATCAATAGGATTCATCATTGAGACGCTCTGAATAATATCCACTCATAAAATTGGTCACTTGTTTATATTCCGGAGGCTGTATCTTGCTAACAAACTGAATCTTCTCCAAAAATGACAAAAATATCGTACTTAAAGTACTGTAGCACCTGTTGTATTGGCTCTGGTGAGCTGAAAATCAATAGGGTTCATCTGTGAGATATCCTGAACAATATTCCATCATAAAATTGGTGACTAATTGCACTCCGGAGGCTGTATCGTGCTAATAAGACACGTAAGGAAAAGTGGCCGACGATAACGACGACGACATACACACAGGATTTTTTTTCTAAAAACCGTTTTTTCGTGTTTTTGTTGATGGAAAACGTAAAAATAACTCAAAAACAAATTCCAACTTTTTTTGGGGTAAACCAATACTTTTCTCGCAAATTAGATAGGTTGGGCGGAAAAGTAAAAGTATGAATAGATACAGAAATAGATATAGAAATTAGGTAGTTAACTTGTTAGTGGTAGTCTATGGTAATAATTTTTTGAAGTATGAATTGAATTAATTTCCTTTGCCTATTCAATTTTGAAATTCTTTTGAGCTAATTTGTGGTGGATTGGCATGCCTAAAGGATTTAAAAAATATTTCTGTTTAAAACTGTTGGCGCCGGATTCATAAATGTTAGACCTAGGCTAGTTTTTTACCCATATTCTCTATATTTAAAATAGAAAAGATTAAAGTTAAACAATTACGATTTTCCGTTTAAAAAAATATTTACAATAATTTGAACCTAATTTAAAAAATATGGTTATAGTTAATAACCCCAGAGATGGTAAATCCGTTCGAGATATCATTCTATGGAGCGTCGCACTACGATCACCCTTTACCCCCACGAATCAAGTGCAAAATTTCAACCAGTGTGACGTTCTCGAACTTAGCCCAGTGATTTCCATTTTTAACAACCTATGACATTTTTTAATCTCCAATAATCCCAGCCGGTTTTACGCAAATAGGATGACGTCTCTTTATAATACTGGTACCGTTTTTTACCCTTTTTTACGAACACATAAATATTTCTATTCATGTTTATATTTCCTATCAATAAGATTTTTTTAATATAAGAAAAATGTATTAAATGTAAAGGAAGAATTGACGTAATTTTTTGTCCCTCCTTTGGAATATTTTCTGCCGGCGCCCATGCCTCTAGGTCTTTGATTTGTTTGTCATTTCTAAAATGTTTGAATGCTAACCTCTTTGTGTATTTGTAATATTTGTATGTTACTGCTGCCTCTTTGGCTTGTTTCGCTATATCTTCAACCCGTCGTCTTTTGTCATGTCTTGTCCCTTTTTCCACTTCTTTGTTTAATAACAATATAGGTCTTACACCATAAAAATTGATGCAAGTCCTAGAGCGAGTGTGAGGTCACATTTGAATAATGTGCCCGGCTTTCGTTATTAAAAAAAATGTAAAACAATGAGGTTGTGTTGATTATTATAATTTAATTACGTCTATACTGTAGGTTCCCTCAATAAAACTGAGAATTTTACCTAAACAAAGGGTTTTCAATAAAAGCAACTCAAGTTACGTTATTAATGCTTTATTTCGTTCCAATCAATATAGAATTAATTAGAGGAATTAACATAAAATAATACTGAATAAAATGCATCACAATGAAAGTAAAATGTAATTTACTTAAAGCTGCTTTTTGCTAAAGCAAAATATTTTTTATATTTTAACTTACCTCTCGCACTGCCCTTAACGGCAGTAATTGTCTGAATATTATTTTCACGCTCTGGCTCATTAGTGAATTGATGATGTAACGAGTTTGTTGTAAAGACTATTTAGTTTTTTAATATATTTCCACACAATTATTGCGAATATTCTGTAAAAATATTGGGTTGAGAGCTTCCAGGAAATTTCTTGTATTAAAAACATTTTAATAGTAAGAAATAGAATCCATTAGTAACATTATATTTTCAAAAGTTAATTTCGTACAACCTACTCCCAATTTTTTGGATGATGTACGGTATTTAAATTTAACCTAAACATTTTCGAGTTATATAAATATCCATCGCTTAATTATGTTTGTCATTTTGATTAGAATCGACCATGACATGGATTTTATAGCCTCCCCCACACCCATCGCAATACATTTCTCGTCGGTTCTCTGACGTCTTTAAGGGTGTGGAATATAACAACGTACTTCCTGTGACGGCTTTTCTATGAATTTAAGGTCAGCCTGTCCTTGTGTGACAAAACAGAAGGATATTTACTTTGATTTAATTTTAGAAAATTATTTTATGTATTAACACAATTTAACAAATTAGCAAATAAAAATCTTAACTATAGTGGACATATTTTATTACAATCACATTTGTATTTGTAGGAATAATAATAATAAAAAGAAATAGAGATGAGGTATATTTCGTAAAATGTTATGCTTGTTAACTCAGTTAAGGAAGTTAGCAAAAAACAAAAATTCCGACTTCAGACATTCTTCAAATCAGATTTTTTACGATAAAATAGCTACTCTCATCAGCCTATTACGTTCAATTAAGGGAGTAGATTCTTAATCCCTCTTTTTTATTTCATTTTGCAGCAATACTAAGTTTTTACGCAACTCAGTTTTACTTTTTCTTTCAAATTTACCTTTGTAATAATGATATTAACTCATTATTAAATTGTTACAAACCAAGGGCCGTCGCAATATGCATTTCTAATATACACAAATTAATTAAACTGGACTTCGACTAGAAAACCTATAACTTTTATTACGATTCAGTTATGCATTTACTTATTTATTTATTATCATTAACTTTATTTCGAGAGCCAACCTGTACCCAGTCAGAGACGACAAAATAATTAGAACAATCTCAGCTTAACCACAATCCTCTCTACATCTGCATCGATGATCGATGACTAAACTACCAAACATCAGATTCCTCTTCAAAACTCTCCTGGAGTAGGGGTTGGTACATACAGCTGGATGGCTTACCTCATAATAGACTAAATAATCTGATATTCTCCTAACCTAGATGTAAATAATGAGAGTTTAGAAAAATCAAAGTCTAAGAGTTCAGGTGACCAACTGGCGTTTATTCTATAAAAGATTAAATTTCAGATTTAGTGCCTTTTCAAAATAAAATTACAATTAACCACAGCTGAGTACAGCTGTCCAAACGGGTAGTCAATAAACAATAAGTTTCACTGAACCTTAATGAACTTCATTTAGCCTTAATAAATTTCATAAATACAAGTTTAAATAAAAACTTGAAGCAATTAGTGTTTTAAATGAAACTCACTGTTTCTAGTTAATTCCACAATATAATAAAAATTGTTGAAAATTCTTAAAAATTGACAATTGTTTCGATAAATCAATATCATCGTCAGAATGACAGAAGTTACATTTCATTTGATGCCTACCTGATGTTTAGTAGTTATTTTTGGCTAGACCAAGAAGTGACCTAACTTGTGATTGATTTAATATATGATAATAGAAAAAAAGAAGAAGATGTGATATTACAAATGTTGAAGCTTCGATATTATTAGCCCTATGGTGATATCCTGGATATCATTTTTCCAATTAAGATCAGTATAACTGTGCAATTATATAGAAAACCGGGAAAATTATATCTGCTGATCTTTACAATTATCACTTAAGAAGACAGTTTATTAGTGGAGAACTCCCTAGATTTAACTGTTCATTGACAACTTCATATTGTGGGTTTCTTAAATGCCTTCTAATTTCCAATTCTTCAAGGAAATTCAGTTCTTGTTTCTCATCACAAATATGTAGTACTTCTAGTTCTGTGTTAGGTGTCAATGAATGATTGGTGTCAAGTAGATGTTTTGCGTAGTGGAATTTATCTGGTTGTTTTAATCTGTATGCTCGTAAGTGTTTACTGTATCGGATTTCAGGGGTCTGGCCCAAATAGACAGCATTACATTCTGGACATTTGAGTTTATATATACCTGACTTCTATAATGGTGGTATTTTTATTTTTACATTTAACAATTTTGTACTAACGTTACTTTCTGTTTTAAAAGAAATTGTTGTATTCGTTGCTGAAGATATTCTCTTTGAAATATTATTAGAAATATTTCCTGCATATGTGATGGTTTTATAAGTTTTAATTTCATCAGTTTGTTTAGGAAATATTAGTTGTAATGCCACTTTTTCCTCTTTTTTATTAATTAGCTTATTTATTTGAATTTAGAGCCGAGTTACAAATGTTCCTTTCAGATACGAGTACTTCTTTTAATTTGAAAGATCGTTTGTATGATAAAATTTTGTTGTTCCGACTGAACTGCCTTCAAAAGAAAATTAGATTTTTGGATTATTTGCGTTGGTAAGAGAAAAATAGAAAGCTTTACGTCACTCAGTGAGTTTGTTAGCGATAACGACTCAGAAATGTTTCAAGATGATGTATTTGAAGAATTAGTCCAATATCTCACTTCGATGCGCGCATCTTTTGAGGAGTATTTTCCCAAAGAACAGAAAACAAAAAGGAAACACTTATTATAGTCCAGTAAATGAAGGACTGAAAAGATCGAAACCTGTAAATAAATCAGGCATGAGTTCCCACATAGCGCAATTTGTAGGTCATCGTAGGTGTTTTAAAATGAGAAAATCCTTTACGCGTTGTAGGTAACGGAAGGGGGCCCCAAAACCTAGAAAAACAGGTTTCCCGCTAATATCTGGCTAAATATGGCAATTAGAGAATTTTTGTTCAGACAAAAAATGAAGATCAGCTCATTCTCTACAAAAATGGCCCTTATCATTTTCTTCGAAAATTCAATAGTTTTCGAGATGATGGGATTCAAATGTCCCTTCATTTCAGCTGCTGTTCTACTTGCAGGAAATCCCCTTTCTATGAATCAACGTGTATCCGAGCGGACGAATTGTTCCATATCTCGGGAAAAAATTTATATTTTTCGATAATTCAAAGTTCATCGGAATGGGAAAACCCGTAGCTACAATTCCATGTGACTTGAAGTCTGTTTGTCTTTGCCAAAAATATTTAAAAAAGTGGTGAAAGTTTTTTTCAACAATATTTAGAGGCTGCTTCATTAATTTATTCATATTTTCTTGAAAAATAGTCATTTATTCTAATTTTGCCTTGATAATGGGACCTTGGGGGTCTTGAATGATCTCAGAAATTTTTTGCAATACTTTTCTGGCGTTCTAATATACAATTGATTTGTTTATTTGCATGTTTTAGCCGATTTCGGAGTTCCTGAGAATCTTCTGAACAAGCGCGAATTATAATCTTATGATCCGTTATATTCATTTCCGATGTACATCATTTTAAAGCTTAGATGGTCTACTTTTCGAATATATGGAAATGGAATCCGGTTCCATTTTCACAACACCAACAGCTACCAAAAAATAGATGATACAACTGTTTTTTACACCGAACTGAACAATTACACCAAGTTTTTAAAGTTGAGGCACAAAAAACAAATCTTATTTTCTGCTTCCAACAAAAAAATCCTTGAATATTCTTTCTTGTAGACAAGAACAACGTGGGCATTACTCACTTTAAACATTTTTTTCTTCTTTTACAACTATCGCCGCGTGGTTACACGAGGTAAGTACAATATCATGGATCTCGGAGGGGGAGCGTAAACACGAACGTATATAATTGTAACAACCATTTTAGAACGCAAAAGGAATATAGGGATTGACTTATATCAATGGAAAGGTCAGAATACAAGCTTTACTTTGATTTAATTATTAAGAATCCTCAAGAAATAAAGAACGGTGAACAAGAAAAGGTTAAACAAAAAAGGCCGGTTTTGACTCGTGTGACCAATTTTCCTCATTTCTTGAAAATTATTAGACTCAATTAAAAATAAAAAAATATATTCGAAAAGTAGACCATCTAAGCTTTAAAATGATGTGCATCGGAAATCGATATACCGGATCATAAGATTATAATTCGCGCTTGTTCCGAAGATTCTCTGGAACTCCTAAATCGGCTAAAACATGCAAATAAACAAATCAATTGTATATTAGAACGCCAGAAAAGTATTGCAAAAAAATTTCTGAGACCATTCAAGACCCCCCAAGGTCCCATATTATCAAGGCAAAATTAGAATAAATGAATATTTTTCAAGAAAATATGAATAAATTAATGAAGCAGCCTCTAAATATTGTTGAAAAAAACTTTGACCGCTTTTTTAAATATTTTTGGCAAACACGAACAGACTTCAAGTCACATGGAATTGTAGCTACGGGTTTTCCCATTCCGATGAACTTTGAATCATCGAAAAATATATTTATATACATATTTCCCGAGATATGGAACCGTCCGCCCGGTTACACGTTGATTCATAGAAAGCGGAATTCCTGCAGGTAGAGCAGCAGCTGAAATGAGGGGACTTTTGAGTGCCATTATCTCGAAAACTATTGAATTTTCGAAGAAAATGATGAGGGCCATTTTTGTATAGAATGGGCTGATCTTCATTTTTTGTCTGAACAAAAATTCTCTAATTGGCATATTTAGCCAGATATTAGCGGGAAACCTGTTTTTCCAGGTTTTGGGGCCCATTTTCAGCCCCGTCCGTTACCTACAACGCGTAAAGGATTTTCTCATTTTAAACCACCTGCGATGACCTACAAATTGCGCTATGTGGGAACTCATGCCAGATTTATTTACAGGTTTGACTCTTCAGTTACTGGACTATTAGGAGTTAACAATAACTCAAGTTAACCTCTATGATTTAACTCAACCTAAGTTTGTACAAATGTGGACACATTATAATCTTTCTATTATTATATATGACCAAAGTTATAAACTTAACTTATCAATCAGCGGTCAAAATCTTAACACTATTGACTTTTACTGTAGTAGTTTTACGAAAGTTTATGTAGAAATTATAAACAAACAACGACTGACGAATGAAATAATTGAATCTGCGATTCAATTTCACCAGAAGCTTTTCGATATATTCGATTAAATAATTATAAATGGGTAATTGAGATTAAGAAAATATTTTTTGGATCTGCGGATAACATAGAATATCATTTATACCCTAATTTTCCAGTTTTAGTTACACAGGTCCTCCTAAGCATACTGAAAATTATACTTTACAGGTTGATAAGATGTGGCTTTACGAAAAACAGAAAGTTGCTGAAATAATGTTGTCACAATAATATTCAGTTGTTGCATACAGAAAAAATTATAAATGCCTTGAAAAATCAAACATTTGTTAGACATATTATTTTATTATTGAAAGCTGAGACTATAAGAAAGCCACCTATCCATTTTCATCCTAAAATTTTATATAGTCCACAATTTATCATTTTGTTACTATAAATGCGCATATTTGTATTGAACTAGGTTAGGTTCAATGAATTTATTTTTGGCTGCAGACTATGTACTTCAGCTTCTGACCTACTTTCCGTTACATTTTGTATATTTTCCACAAATTGCACGAGTTAACAGAGGAATGAAATATGGTTAAATTGGGGATACAATGTTGTTGGGCAATTTACACATACCAAGGAAAAAACTCATTTCTCTGACAATGTCAAAACATCATAAATACAGAAGAACCTTCGATTGAAAACCAAGAGAAATGTGAAATAATTTGACATATCGAAGGTTTCAGTTAAGGTTCATTTACGTTCTTTCCTTAATGATGCTTAAACCAACGAAATAAAACAATTTCTAATATCAGTATTTCTTCTTATAAATAAAATACTTTCTTTCAATTCTTGTTCCTTCAATAGCGCAATTTCTTTTTTTTTTCAGTATGAGTGAAAGTGTATAGAACGACTTTTAACTTCTTCAATAGCTTTTAACTTATCAGTGTATATTTTGTTTTCAGTATTTGCCACAATAAGCTAAGCGATGCTCTTGGAGAAATGCTAAAAATTGATTATACAGAGTTACATTCCTTAGGCTTCAGGCAAAGAATTCGTTCACGATAGGTCTACAGTAAAATAACTTATAACCATTTGGTAAAAATGCTACAATAAAAACAAACTTTATACAAGGAACCTTTTTTTGTTTACATTTGTACTTTAAGTCCGATGCCGAAATTATCCGTTTAAGTTATAGACATAATATGGGGGCTTTGCATTTTAAGTAAAAGAGGTTTTAGTCTCTGAGAGGAAGGGACCAGAAAAATGTATTAACTTATAGAGGCTTTTACGTTATCACGTTATCGAGCTAGAGGTTTTAGTCTCTGAGAGGAAGGGACCAGAAAAATGTATTAACTTATAGAGGCTTTTACGTTATCACGTTATCGAGCTAGAGGTTTTAGTCCCTGAGAGGAAGGGACCAGAAAAATGTGTTAACTTATAGAGGCTTTTACGTTATCACGTTATCGAGCTACTACTGTATATTTTTTCGCGGAAAAAAAGGAAAAATATCTTCTGCCTGACAAGCGTTTTTTATCATGTCAGCGATTTTATTTTCTTTCACCTACCCGAAGGATTGTTTTCCATCTTTTATCCAGCTCCAAGCAGACATGAAGGCACCCTTCAAAACTACTGTGCTTAGCTCTTGACAAGAGGAGCAGATCACAATCAAAGCTTCATGAAGTACAGTCAAGACATGAACATCTCTCATCTAAAGAGCCTCTACTATGTTCACTAACTTACAGATAATCACATTTTAATAGAATGTTTTCACTATCAGAATAAGCGAGTCAAGCACCAGCTTAGTGTTAATCAACAGGAAATGCTTGGTTTTCCTATACAGCAATCAAGGGTTATTTACTTTCTTCAATACATAGGATTGTATTATAAATTATAAGAAACTCATATTGTGTTAATGAAATCCAGTGAATTGTTCATAAGAACAATGCTGTATTACATATATGGCTTGACACCTCATGTGAGGATGCACTACTTTCTCTTTCTAAATCCTTTTAATGGGGCGGATCAGTCCCCAGTGGCGTATCTATACCATCTGGGGCCCGTAGCAAATTCTTTTGATGGGGCCCTATTAGTAAAAATCGTCACGTTGTACTCAGTTTAATTTTACTTACTTCGAGATTGTCACCGTACTCAATTACACGTTGTATATGTCCCACTAATGGCCATAGGCCTCCTCTCTTAGGCGAGAGGGAACGGTCTGTAGTCCCCACGCGAGCCCAATGCGTATTGGAGACTTCACATTCATTCATAGAACATATCTCAGTGCGTTCATTATCTATTCGCTAACTTTTCGGTGAAGGAACAACATCATGAGGAAACCTGCATACATTTACATTGAAGTAAAAATAACAATTTAATTTCAATAAGATATTTATTAAGAATAATATTATTAAATATTATTAAGAATAGTACATTGTTTACCGGGTAGGAAAAGCTTAACATTCCTGGACGACTGTGAAGATTGCTAAGTCGAGGCGCAAGCCGAGACTTAGCAATACAGAGTCCAGGAATGTGGCTTTTCCTACGAGGTAAACATACTATTTTTCCGCAAATCGTTTAAAATTCGACAGATATTGATTGATTTTAAAAAAAACGCGATAATTTTATTCCCAAATAAATGGTGCTTTGAAATTCCTAATAAAATTACTTGGGTTACTATGGAAACGTATTGAGGTTGAATTGTCAAACTTGACGCTTATAAATTTAATTGCTGGTGTTCTCGAAAGTAAAATGATAAGTGATGATGAAATTTCCATTCCTGGGACTCCTCCAGAGCTGGTTGAGGCAGTGAATACTGCTTCATTAGAATTATTGCCAAAGAAATCAAGAGAAAAGTACGAAAATGCCTACAGACGTTTTATGGATTATCGCATGAGTAAAAATACGAGTTCTTTCTCAGAAAATGTTGTAATGGCATACTTCCTATACCTTTGTTTAAAGATGAAATCTTCAACATTATGGGCCAATTATTCAATGCTGAAGTCAACCCTTGGGGTCCGGTGCACTTCGCGACCCTCCGAATTTTGGAGCGATTTTTTTTTTACTAGAAAGCCCTATTGTTATAGAACATTTTAAGAGAAAAAAATTCTTGGATTATGCACTTTTGAAAGAGAAAATCGCAATTGAAAGTACTAAAAAACCGCCATTTTTTAAAAAAATTTGACATTTATGTCTAGATTTCAGATAGTCACAAATTTTAGGAGGAGAAGGAGATGTACAATGTTGTCAGTTCTCAATTCCGTGGGTTGTCGAAAACTTTATGTAGAATATAAATTTTTTCGAGAAGGGGAAGGGAATATACCAAGATTATATTTCCTTCCACTCCTCGAACCAATTATAACCCGACCAACAGTCAAATATTTGTAGTAAAATTTTAATGGGATTTTTTAGTGCCGAATTAGCATAATTTACAATACTTTACCTAATTCAATTCAATATCGCTTCCTGACCAACTGACACAGATCAAAGTGTTAACTAGAGTATCATTAAAAATAAAACAATAAATAGAAAAATATTATTATTGCGACTACTAACAACCAATCATATGCCAATAATAAAAACAAAATAAGAACAATTTTATCATGGACCATAATCGAAAGAAAGTGTATCTAGAAATAAATAAACAGTACATTCTAAGGATATTTATTATTTCATTCTTCATTATTAAGCAAATACTTTTCTAAAATATATTCATATATCTATTACAACACAAAATTAATTCAACTGAAAGAAAATAAATACCATTTGACAACGCCGCTAAAAATCACATGATGACAGAAAAGTCACCTAATTTGTGACCCTGGATGCCTAGGCATAAAATGTCAGTGTATAATTCATAACCTATAAGTGTCAAGTGAAAATAATAATGCCTAAGAATATTTTTTGAAAATTGGCAAAATTAAAGTGCTTTCTTCCGGTTTTTTTTGTGAAACAGACTTATATTTAGTTCAAGATAATAACCTTAACAATATAAAGTGAAAATATTTATCGTAAAATAGCATTAACTAGTGTTGAAAAAGTACCATTTTTCGAACTAAATTCGCGATTTTAAAAGTAATTACTGAATGATCCAGCGAAATTTTTGTTCTAATCTACTTTATTTAAGGTAAGCTATCAAACAAAATTAAAATTAACATAAAATTCGGAGGGTCGCGAAGTGCACCGGAACCAACCCTTGCACTTAAACACAATGTAGATATATCTACATACTCAAAACTTCGTTCTTTATTGAAACGGCAAGCTCAAGGTTATAGGGCAAAGAATTCTAAGATTTTAACGAAGGAAGAAATTGAAAAATTTATCCAGGAAGCTCCAGATAAAGAAAATTTAATGATTAAGGTAATTTACAAGGTTTTAATTTCTATTTAGATTATACCTTTATTTATTTTTTAGGTGGCTGTAATATTTGGTATTTCTGGGGCCTGTAGAATGGATGAGTTAGTCCGAATGACTGTACACGATATAGAAGACTTAGAATCTAAGCTTTTAATCAGCATACCTGATTCGAAAACCAACAAACCAAGATCATTTGTAATTAATCAGATCTACTTGAATGTTTATCGAAAGTATGTTTCGTTAAGACCAGAAAATATGAACAGTGACCGATTTTTCTTTAAATATCAAAGCGGAAAGGGTTGTAGACAAGTGGTAGGAATTCATCAATTTAGAAAAATGCCCAAAATAGTTGCTACTTATTTGAACTTGGTAAATCCGACAGAATATACTGGTCACTGCTTTCGTCGGTCTTCTGCAACAATATTGGTTGACTCTGGTGCCGACATAACTAGTTTAAAGAGGCATGGCGGATGGAAGTCATCAAACGTTGCTGAAGGATATATCGAAGAATCGCTTAACAATAAGGTTGAGGTGGCAAATAAAATTTTCACAGTACAAAATATTCAACAAAATGACCCTACCACCCTGCATGTTGTCCAAAATGTTTCTCATAGTTCTAAGAGTGTTCCTCCAATGTTCAATAATTGTACTAACTGTCAAATTACTGTAAATATAACAAATTGATCTTAAAAATGTATTCAGCAATGACTTGATGTTTTCAAAATATAAATTAATTCCTTATAAGCAATGTGTTTTCAATCATTTATGTAGAACACTAACAACTGTACGGAAATATCATTTCCTTACAGTAAGGAAATGACATTTCCTTACAGTAAGGAAGTCCAGACTTTTTCTTCAAGAAATTTTGACAGGAATGTCAAAATTTCCTAGCGATTTGCGGAAAAGATATTTATTAAGACAAATCTTTTTTTCGAGCTTTCTGTTCCGCAAAAGTGTCTATAACATTATCAAAGTTTAAAGATCTGGCCATAGAATTTTCAATAGACAGAATAGCCAAGTTACATAACCTGTCTTGTCCCATAGAGTTTCTTAAATAGGTTTTTATCAATTTTAGTTTTGAAAATGATCGTTCAGCACTCGCTGTAGTCACAGGAATTGTAAGAAATGACATTAATGCAGTGCATACTTCAGGAAAGCTGCAGGACATAAAATGATTTTTTATTATTAATAAATCAGCAAGGTCTCTAATACACGAAGATTTTTCTATTTCGTCTCTGAAAGTGGATCGAAAACTGAGAACTTCTCTGGCAAATGATTCAGATATGTCTTTTTTATATATATCTCAACAAATTCTAGAGCTTTTTTTAATATATCAGTGTCATTTAAAACTTTTATTGTGGAAGGGTGCAAAACACTGAAATTTGAAACAATTTCATTGATTCAAAGGAAACGCGATTTCAGTTGGTTTATAATGATGTCCAATACTCGATCTTTGAACAAACTTTCCGGATCTTGGAGACGCTCATCTTCGCAAAGCTAATGAAAATGGCGTTTTACCTTCCTCTGACGAGTTATAGAAAATTCAGGGTTGATGGACCATTTTTCTGCTACACTATTTGCTTCCATTTTTCAACTTTCAAATTCATTTCGATACCTTTCCAATTCTTCTAGACAAATTTTCAAACGTTTTAAGGAATTTGAAAGCTCGGTGGCTTTAGATTGAAGCGCTTTAGAGGCTGCATCGATAGTAAGTGGGATCTTGCAATTGAAAACCAATAACATTATAAAATTGTAGTTTTCGATCTTCTTTTTGAGTGAAGCAGATTCATTTCTTTCATCTGATTTGCGATTTAACAGAATTGTTGTCGTTAGCGCTTTTTGGACTTGAACAAACCGAACTTTTAAAGCAAAAATAGCATCATAACGTCCTGCCCATCTAGTAGGGTTTAATGTTTTTAATGTTATTGAAGTTGAAGACTCACTTTCTTTATTAGATATAAAACTTGATAAAAAATTCCATCTTTTGATACTATACCCAAAAAAATTATAAATTTGTTGAACTGTTTCAAAAAAATTTTGCATATCGATAACCTCTCTCACTGGATCATGGAGTACTAGATTTAAATTATGAGCAGCACAGTGAACATATACGGCATTTGGCTCGACATCTTTTATGAGTTTTTGAACTCCACCATAAGTCTGTTTCATTGTGTTAGCACCATCATATCCTTGTCCTCGACACTTATTTAGAGGAATATTTTTGTCACTTATGGATTTAATAATTTGCTTGGAGACTGCTAAGGCAGTTTGATCCTTAAATTCATGAATGATTGGTGTCAAGTAGATGTTTTGCGTAGTGGAATTTATCTGGTTGTTTTAATCTGTATGCTCGTAAGTGTTCACTGTATCGGATTTCAAAATTTCTAAGGGTCTGACCCAAATAGACAGCATTACATTCTGGACATTTGAGTTTATATATACCTGACTTCTTTAATGGTGGTATTTTTATTTTTACATTTAACAATTTTGTACTAACGTTACTTTCTGTTTTAAAAGAAATTGTTGTATTCGTTGCTGAAGATATTCTCTTTGAAATATTATTAGAAATATTTCCTGCATATGTGATGGTTTTATAAGTTTTAATTTCATCAGTTTGTTTAGGAAATATTAGTTGTAATGCCACTTTTTCCTCTTTTTTATTAATTAGCTTATTTATCATATGTAATGAATAACCGTTGGATGTTGCTATTTGTCTAATTGTATTAATCTCTCTATCAAAATTACATTTGTTCATAGGAGCTGAAAAAGCTCTATGTATCATTGAATTATATGCCGCTAGCTGATGTGACATGGGTTGATTGGAATTAAATGGAATTGTCACATCAGTATGTGTTGGTTTTCGGTAAATTGAATAATCAAATAAATTATTAACTCTTTGAATTTTTAAATCAAGAAAATTCATTGAGCTATTTTCTTCAACTTCTAATGTGAATTTAATTTTTGGGTGTAAATTATTGATTTGGTTGAAAAATACATCTAATTGTCGTTCACTACCCATAAAACAAGCTAATATGTCATCTACATATCTATACCAAAATAAAACATTTTTCGAAGTATTACTTTCAAAGGTCTTTCTTTCCAAACTGTCCATAAAAATGTTTGCCAAAATAGGTGATATAGGGCTTCCCATTGGTAAACCTTCATTTTGAATATATATCTTAGTGTCAAAAGTGGAATAATTCTGATTAATGCATACATCAAATAAATTAAGTATATCTGATATTATTCCTGGATTAATATTTTTATCTTCTAGTAATTTTCTTACAAGTATTAGACATTCTTTAGGAGGAATTTTAGTGAACATATTAGTAACATCGAACGAAATAAGTTTATAGCTATCTTGCAAGTTGATTGCTTTCAACTTTTTGATTAGCTCTATTGAATTTCTAATTAAGTACTGAGATGCATATCCGTAACTATTAGGTATATTGTTAAGTCTCTTTGCCAATATATTATTAGGAGCATTAACATAAGAAACTACAGGTCTAATTGGTTTCGGTATTTTATGTAATTTAACGGTTCTATATAATTGTGGACAATGAGGATTCTTATGTATGATATATGATATACCTCTTTTCGTAATCACTTAAAAGATAATTTGAATTATTAACAATATCCCTTACATTATTGGAAAACTTTTTTGTTGGGTCTGCTTTAAGAACTTTTACATCGCTAGATTCTATAAAGTTATATATTTTGGAATTATAATTTTCAGTTGTCAAAATGACAGTTGTGTTCCCCTTATCAGATTTAGTAACTGGTAGGTTATTATCTTCTACTTTCTTTTTGATTGCATTTAAAACTGTAATGTAATTTTTTGTTTGACGTCTAACTTTTGAAGGTTCAATATTTTTGATTAAATTGGCAATTTTTAATTTCTCATAAAGAAAATTATTTGAATTAGATTTTAAAGCTATTTCTGACTCTGTAGCTATAATTTGCTTAATATTATTCGTAAATTTTGGTGGTATGCTGTACTTTAAACCTTTATTTAAAAATTCTATTTCACTATCTGTAAAATTAGTGTCTGAAAGGTTTTCAAATCGTGGTGCAAAGTGTGTTGGTATGTAGGTACTTACAGTGAACTTCATAGATACGAGTACCATCAAACTTCCTCAAGTGGTTCAAACAAAATCACAGCTATACGAACTTTTAACATTTAGTTATAACCTCAGACAGAGAAAAATAGTACATTGTTCACCGGGTAGGAAAAGCTTAACATTCCTGGACGACTGTGAAGATTGCCAAGCCGAGACTTAGCAACACAGAGTCCAGGAATGTGGCTTTTCCTACGAGGTAAACATACTATTTTTCCGCAAATCGGTTAAAATTCGACAGATATTGATTGATTTTAAAAAAAAACGCGATAATACTATTCCCAAATAAATGGTGCTTTGAAATTCCTAATAAAATTACTTGGGTTACTATGGAAACGTATTGAGGTTGAATTGTCAAACTTGACGCTTATAAATTTAATTGCTGGTGTTCTCGAAAGTAAAATGATAAGTGATGATGAAATTTCCATTCCTGGGACTCCTCCAGAGCTGGTTGAGGCAGTGAATACTGCTTCATTAGAATTATTGCCAAAGAAATCAAGAGAAAAGTACGAAAATGCATACAGACGTTTTATGGATTATCGCATGAGTAAAAATACGAGTTCTTTCTCAGAAAATGTTGTAATGGCATACTTCCTAGACCTTTGTTTAAAGATGAAATCTTCAACATTATGGGCCAATTATTCAATGCTGAAGTCAACCCTTGCACTTAAACACAATGTAGATATATCTACATACACAAAACTTCGTTCTTTATTGAAACGGCAAGCTCAAGGTTATAGGGCAAAGAAATCTAAGATTTTAACGAAGGAAGAAATTGAAAAATTTATCCAGGAAGCTCCAGATAAAGAAAATTTAATGATTAAGGTAATTTACAAGGTTTTAATTTCTATTTAGATTATACCTTTATTTATTTTTTAGGTGGCTGTAATATTTGGTATTTCTGGGGCCTGTAGAATGAATGAGTTAGTCCGAATGACTGTACACGATATAGAAGACTTAGAATCTAAGCTTTTAATCAGCATACCTGATTCGAAAACCAACAAACCAAGATCATTTGTAATTAATCAGATCTACTTGAATGTTTATCGAAAGTATGTTTCGTTAAGACCAGAAAATATGAACAGTGGCCGATTTTTCTTTAAATATCAAAGCGGAAAGGGTTGTAGACAAGTGGGAGGAATTCATCAATTTAGAAAAAAAGCCCAAAATAGTTGCTACTTATTTGAACTTGGTAAATCCGACAGAATATACTGGTCACTGCTTTCGTCGGTCTTCTGCAACAATATTGGTTGACTCTGGTGCCGACATAACTAGTTTAAAGAGGCATGGCGGATGGAAGTCATCAAACGTTGCTGAAGGATATATCGAAGAATTGCTTAACAATAAGGTTGAGGTGGC
The DNA here is from genome assembly GCA_963921935.1 of Galeruca laticollis. Lineage (NCBI taxonomy): Eukaryota > Metazoa > Arthropoda > Insecta > Coleoptera > Chrysomelidae > Galeruca > Galeruca laticollis. Next base: position 85,269,426 of record OY998178.1, on the reverse strand, counting down.
AAATAAAATTTTCACAGTACAAAATATTCGACAAAATGACCCTACCACCCTGCATGTTGTCCAAAATGTTTCTCATAGTTCTAAGAGTGTTCCTCCAATGTTCAATAATTGTACTAACTGTCAAATTACTGTAAATATAACAAATTGATCTTAAAAATGTATTCAGCAATGACTTGATGTTTTCAAAATATAAATTAATTCCTTATAAGCAATCTGTTTTCAATCATTTATGTAGAACACTAACAACTGTACGGAAATATCATTTCCTTACAGTAAGGAAATGACATTTCCTTACAGTAAGGAAGTCCAGACTTTTTCTTCAAGAAATTTTGACAGGAATGTCAAAATTTCCTAGCGATTTGCGGAAAAAAATATTAACAGAAAATTTTACCAACAAATTCCTATATTTTCTAACCCTCCAATACATCAAATACATTAAAAATATTAAAAATATGACATTCAATGTCGATTTTTATTCAAAATTTGAAAAACTGATTAAAAGTCTATATTCTATACGAATGAATCCCTTATGCGTATACCTAACCATAATATTTCACGTGAATGTTTTGAAAGGTCGACGAAAAGGGAACAAAGACGAGAATGTTGTACCTTAGTCCGGTTTGGGGCAGCATAAACCGGCTGAGACGGTGACTATTTATGGACTTTTAAGGGGAAAGGCAGCTTGAAAAAAAGGGTTGGTCGGAATCGTGACTAAAAGTTCAGTTATATGATGGAATTATAGTTCAATGTTTTAGAAACCATTTTGATGAAATTGCCTGTAAACATGTAATCTGTGGAGTAGGGGATTTCCAGTTAAAAATATATAGGTGAATTTATTGAAATTTCTATTAGATTAAAAATTTAATGAAAATCGTTTTAGTAATTTGTATTATTGCTTAAATATTCTTTCCATCTCTATTTTTTGTGGTCAACATCGTCGCTACCGTAGAATGTGGAAAAAGTTCCTCTTTACTCTTCATTTTAGGTGCATTTCAACATATTTATGCAGGTTTGTTTTTGTTTGTCTAGGTAAATGGTTAAATAATATTCCCAGAGGTGGATATAGCAGTTTTATTGTAAAAATACCTCAATTTACAGCCAAAGTCGATTTTTGAAGTTGTCCGTCACAATATTTCCCATCTTTCCCTTGAATCTCCGGAAACCATAAAAACCCAAAGGTCATAACATGATTCTCATTAAGTGTTCTAAATGTAAATAAGTAAAACTGTAATAAAACGTTAAAGGAAAATCACAACAATAACACTAACTAAATACATTAAAAATTCAGTTATCTACATTTATATACATTTTTGTATATAACCAACAAGGTCGTAACAATAGAATATCGAAAAATTTACTTTTTACTGACATTTTAATGTATTCCAATGTATAGTTTAGAAATTATGTCTAAACGTAAGTTTTTATTTTGAGACTTTAAAATCCTATAACTCCGTAACGAAGGCCCTTATGATCAGGGCCTGATCCATTTGGCCGCTCCGCCACCTTTTACATACACTAACACCGCTTGTTATGTTGGGAGATGTTAAGTATATAAGTACATTAAATATTTATTTATATTGTTGGGATTATAACGATTAATATTTACGCCTGTCTACTGGGCCTTCTCAAGAAGTAACTATACGAAAGTTGATGATTATTTTCGTGTTGTGAGATGCCAAGCTGTATATATATATATATATATATATATATATATATATATATATATATATATATATATATATATATCACGATGACAAATCAATCGTAAGAAATTTAACTTTACTGTGAGTTCTAGGACAAGTTTAATGGTCTTAAACGCCCATTAGTAAAATAATGTACTTTATGTACCTGTTTAACAAAAGTTTTTTTATAAAATAGAGATTATGGAATTTTCTAAAACTATTAAAATGTTACTACAGATAACTTCTTCAATTAGCACCGTGAACAATATTTCAAACCCTTTCACAAATGAATGGGGAATCAAGTATTCGAAATGAATGTTTATGGATTGACATAAATTAACTAACAGGACACTATTTAACGCTTCACGGTAAAGTGGGTAATTAACTTCATGTCAAAAAATATTACCATTCAACTAACAGAGTTATAGTCTGAAAGAGAAAGTCCTACCCCCAAAAAACTTATATCTACAGAAATTTAAAAAGAGTCAGTTTCTCAATCTCAAACAGTACAGAACTAAAAACCACTATCGAACGGTCAACATAAAAAACTATTCGAAAACATACAGTGCGCGTTAAAACTATATCAAGATCAACGAATCATATCAATTTTAAACTTAAAAACGGGAAAAGTTACGATTTACCTGAAGTATTGAAATATCTCTCGCGTTACGACGCAATATAAAAGCGTACAATTTTATGTGACGTCGTTCGAGAATTATCGGAACAATATACATAATTACCTCACGCGCATTTAGTATCTTTAAGAAAACAGTAACCAACTATCAATTCTCTGTGGATATTCTTGTTGCTCTATCTTGTTACTATTTTGTTGTAATAGTATATTACGTAACGTGTGTTGTAAGAAGCATTTTACGCACGAACGGAAAAGTTACGCACGAAGCCGTGAGTGCGTAAAATGCGTTACAACACAAGTTACGTACTATACTTTACCTACGACCCGACAGTTAATAAAAAACTGGCGAGAACTAAAAATGTCTAACATAAAAAAATATAAATAATAAACTAAAGCACAAGAAAATGTGTAAAATTATTTATTATCAAGTATAAATTATGTGCATAATATATCAATCAGTTTATTTGCTTATGATGTATGGTGCCTTACCGAGCGTGAACAGACGGGCGGTATTATTTTATTGACAAAGAAAGGCGTCGTCGCCTCGCCGGTCGGTCAGAAGATAAACAAGCCTAAGTGCTGTTATTTTATTGGGGAATGAAAGGCGCCGCCAGTCGCCACCGTACCACCTGCAGGTGATAAATATTTTTTGTTTTGTCCAGCCGGTATCAGGGTAGTGTTTTCAAATTCAAAAATAAATAATTAGTTGCTACCTACTGTGTATTACAGCAGTGTTAATCTGACTATGTTGAGCATAGAATTTGATCAAATGATGAATATTAATATTGACAATATTCTTAAGGATTTTTCGCTAACTAAAGCCAGAAAAGTTAAATTTAATTAAATTTAGTTTGTATTTAGTGGAATAATATAATTTTTATGCTTTTTTGAGAAAATATTTTTATTATGTTTATTTTTATAATATAATGTTTTAGATGTTTATAACTTTAAGTGTCATTATTAGTTTTTTTTAATATTTAATAAATAATTTTCATCTGTTCTTTTGTATTTTAATTTACACACGATTCACGATTATGAAAGTGAATATAGTAACGTATTAGTTTTTCTTTGAGTATTTTTATTTTAACTTTGTAAATTGATTCCACATAACAGTTATTGCAAAACTTACAAAATTTTAAAGATATGTGTTTCATCAAATCGAGGGGGGAGGGGGCGGAAAATTTGCCTTTCGCGCGGGCGTTAAACTAGCCTTTCGCCGGCACTGGTTTTTGGAACAGATTGGGGAAGTTTTCTGTGATGCAATTTTGACAGGTGGGGTTGGAGAGGTTTTGGCTTATTTTAGCTGCATACACTAGACTTAGGTACATTCTTCTCTTCTGTCTTCTAGCGATGATTCTCCAACTTCACTATATAGGCTCTCGATTAGTGTAGTGCGGAATGCCCCTGTTATTATGCGTAGAGCCGTGTTATGAATGTTATTTATTCGGCTTAAGAGTAATTCAGCCGCTGTCGTGTAGGCAATTGAAACGTCAGGAGATCCTAAGAATGTAACAAATGTTACAGTTTGTAAATATTTTCCATAGAGGCGTAGATTTACGTGCTCTGGAATTTTCTTTTTCGAAAAAATAATGAGTAGATTTTTCGGTTGAAAAAATGAAGCCAGTTCGTTCTGTCCAATGTTCTAAATTTTCCGACTGTTTTTAAGGTTCTTACTTTCGCAGTAAACGACCAGGCCATTGGCATATAAACGGGCTTTAAATGGCGTTTTTAATCCTTGTAGAACATCGTTCATTGCTATTATGAATAAGGTCGGGCTTAGCACAGAACCTTGTGGAATGACGTTTTTTTGAAATTTTAAGTCAGACATTGTGTTGTTTACTTTGACTTCAAATGATCTGTCTTGTAGGAAGTTTGAGCTGAAGAATACACAATGTCCCTATATATTCCAACTATGTGTTTGTTTAATAATATAGTTATGCCAGGCGGTGTCGAATGCTTTAGTTATATCGAAGAATATCGTTAAGCAGTTACTTTTTAGTGCAAACGCTTCATTGATTTCGCTTTCAAGTTCAATGATGTTATTTAACGTTGATCTTCCTGATCTATAGCCACTCTGTTCCGGTATTATTAGGTTGCGTTTTTCCAGTATCCATAGTAATCTTTTGTTAATCATCTTTTCTATTAATTTGCTCATGATACAAGTGAGCAAAATAGGGCGGTAAGATTGGGGATTTTCATTTCACTTATAAAACCATCACATATACAGGAAATATTCCTAATAATATTTCAAAGATAATATCTTTAGCAACGAATACAACAATTTCTTTTAAAACAGAAAGTAACGTAAGTACAAAATTATTAAATGTAAAAACAAAAATACCTCTATTAAAGAAATCAGGTATATATAAACTCAAATGTCCAGAATGTAATGCTGGGTCAGACCCTTAGAAATTTTGAAATCCGATACAGTGAACACTTACGAGCATACAGATTAAAACAACCAGATAAATCCCATTACGCAAAACATCTACTTGACACCAATCATTCATTGACATCTAGCACAGAACTAGAAGTACTACATATTTGTGTTGAGAAACAAGAACTGGATTTCCTTGAAGAGCTGGAAATTAGAACCTACAATATGAAGTCGTCAATGAACTGATAAATCTAGGGAGTTCTCCACTATTAAACAGTCTTCTTAAGTGATAATTGTAAAGATCAGCAGATATAGTTTTCCTGCTTTTCTATATCATTGCACAGTTATACTGATCTTAATTGGAAAAATGATATCCAGTATATCACCATAGGGCTAATAATATCTAAGCTTCAATATTTGTAATATCACATCTTCTTCTTTTTTCTATTAGCATATATTAAGTCAGTCACAAGGTAGGTCACTTCTTGGCCTAGCCAAAAATAACTACTAAACATCAGGTAGGCATCAAATGAAATGTAACTTCTGTCATTCTGACTATGATATTCAGTTATCGAACCAATTGTCATTTTTTTAGAATTTTCAACATTTTTCATTATATTGTGGAATTAGCTAGAAACATTGAGTTTCATTTATAACACAAATTTAAATTTATCTTTGTTAAACTTTATATTAATTTGTTTGGCATTTTCTAAAACATTTTTTAAAATTTCATTATGCTCCTCTACCGTTTCAGCATATATTAAGAATCCCTCTGGAAGCGTAGGTTCGTATCCTATTGACTGCGCCATGTATTATTTGATTTATTATCAAATAAAAACAATAATTGTTACTTATAAACTTTATTAATTGGAACGAACATGTTTCTCTCTAAGTCTAAACTACATCATAGGTTATCTGTCCAACCAGACATCTTGACTGTTGACAGCCCAAGACAACCTTACTAATGCCAACTGTAACATAATAATTAACGATGCTACAATACTTAAATATACCCACTATCCTATCTGAAATAAGTTGGAAAGTGGCACATAAAATTCTCAATACACAACCTGTCAATTTCGGTGGATGGCTAAAGCTAGGTTGGAGGATAGGAATAAGTCAATTTCGCCGCTATGAGCAAATGTCCGGCTTTGCACCCCCTTTATATCAGGTCCTGCTTGTGACAAAAATTATTTTGAGGTCTTCTACTAGTTCCCTTCGAGCCTACAATCCTCAAATTGTGACCTGGTACATTTTATGAGTTCACAACATGTCTAACAAGACATTGTGACTATGTTGATGATGACTAATTCCCGAATTTTTGGCATTAGTTCCTGTACACCCTGTATAAATTTTCGAATATCAAAACAAAACCCATTAGTTTGTATACATTTTAAACTTTTTCGTATATTTTTTTGTAGCCAACATCGTCGTTACCATAGAGTGTCGAGCATGGGCGGCAAATATTCAATACAGAAGCGGTTTGAACAGAGCCGGTTCAGTGAGATTCGAGGTCCAAATTGATGGAGAACATAAGCCACCAACAATATCACCGAAGATATCTCCAGTAGTTACACAACAAACCAGTGCTACAGTTGTACCAACAACCGCTTCTAAAATGGAAAATATTACAGCATTTACTTCATCAGCTGCTCCGAAGACAATTTCGTCTTAGAATTATTTTATAATTTAAAGGAAGGTTTTCATCAAAATTTGATATTAATCTAACTAGATAGAATTTAATTAGCTTCGCTGAATAACTATATTACTAAAGTACATACTATTTTTATATCAATATATAAATAATCACAATCAATTTTTATATCATCATAGCTTAAATCTAGGCTTGGTGTTCTAAAATGTACTAACAAAATAGTTGTTACAGGAGCTACAAATATTTAATATTAAAAAATTAAAGTGTCTTATCATGAACGTTATCATTAGATAGTCAGAGATATCGACTCAGTGGACCTACAGAAAAATGCAACTAAAAACCAATGTTTAATATTATTTATAAATACACGAATTACTTCTCTATTTCTTAATGAAATTTGGTTAAAATTTTCAGAAATTAGATCGAAAAAAATATAGACTATGCCTATAATTAAGTAACAATATCCAGACTTCCTTTCCTAAGCTTCCGAAAATATATCACAAACTGATTAGGATCCAATCAATAATATACGTACCAATCCAGTCACTTCCAGTTAAATGTGAAGCACTAGAGGGAAGAAGGGAGCAGGTCAGTATTATGAAATTTTTCAGGAGAGCACTTTTAAGGTTAATTTTTTATACACCACATTAGTAACATTTTTATAAATTATTGAAATAATTAGAAATATGCTTTAGTTTATTAAAAACCAAAATATATAAAAAACGTTTTCCCCCTTATTTTCTCAAATTGATAGACATTTTCTTTAGTTACTTCCAAAAAGAAGAGGGGAAAACGGGTCTTTTACATGAAATTTAAGCATAGCTTCCTATGGTGAGTTTGAAAATAAAGACAATATAATATCTTGCTTAATTCAAGATTTTAATATGAATGTTCTAAATCTATTTACAATACTTATTCTTCCTAATACTGTGAGGTACTAATGGTAACTTTCGACAGATTATTTCCAATGGTTTAAGTTACTTCTTCTTTGTTTTCGGATGGTCAGTGTGTTTAAGGTTAGATAAAAATCTTTCAGCAGTCAGCAGCAATGCTGGAGCAGAATTTTGCCTCATATTTTTCACTTGATGCAGGCACTGTTTCTAAAATAAAACTAATTGCAGCTGGCTCATTTAATTAAAAAGATTAGTTCAGAATTTTAGAATTAATTTACGAGTATATGCCCTAAACTTATTGTTTACTGAAATAATATAAAAAATTCTAGTTTCTCCACCAATAATGTTGAATCAAAGCTTACCTTCATAAAATGAATCAGGAAGATAAGTTGGTTCGACTCTAAATGTTCTTCTCTCTGGTAAAGTAATTACATTTTTCCCAAGCTCCAGAACGATTAGTTTTCTGTTCCAACTGATTTTCAAACTTGTTTGTAAATGATCAGATCGGTTTGTGGATTATTCTCTAGCAATTTGTTTGGTGCATGCGCATTACTGTTTCTTTAAAAATATTACCTTTAACCCCGTACCCGCCAAAGTACTAAATAGTAAATAGCTTACAAATCGATATAAATGAGTGTTTTGAAATATCTTTTAATAAATCGTTAAGTATGAGCGATGAAAATTTGAGTGAGATTAGTAAGATAATATCGTCGTCCATGGAAACAGATAATTAAAAACCATAATTATTTAGGTAGGTATATGGTGATATTTTTTACATTGAATGAATTATTATTTATGATATTTTAAAAGGAAATAGTGCCCCAGTATTCTAAAGAAGAAGAAGTGTTCTTTGTGTTTACTCATACTCACACACCTCAAACTCTTTATCAGCTGTTTCAACCTAAAACATAAATTGATCAGGAAACTAGTATCTTACCGACATGCGCTTTAGAAACGATTTGCAACTATAAGAAATTTGTTTGTAATTGAAGGTTGGAACAAACCTCTAGTATTCTGTTCTACACCACGGGCCTCTGTTATTACAGCGTCCAGAAATAGACAGGTTATTAACCGCACAGTCACTTTGTTTTTTTCTAGAGAGTGGTCACTTTTGTGAGGAGAATGCTCAGTGTCCATTCTCTAAGTTTGAGTCTCTCAAACTTTTTTAGACACTACTCTTTTTACCAACAAAAATTGTCTCATTTAATAAGCTAAAATATAAAAAAAATCTTATAGTCTGTACATCATGTTCAAATAAAAACAATGAGCAAATTGATGTTTTTTCCTATTTGAATTTGAAGGTGTTGGCCAGCTGCGTACTCCCAATTTGAGAACCTATGCTCTGTCTATGAAAGTACTGACTTTTTGGTATATCTGATAAATGATCACCTTGCATTATAAACCCTGCGTTGAAAGACCCTAGATAATTACAATCAAGGATGTCCTGGCTCTGTCAGATCCCTTATTACAATTTTTCTCTAAAATCTCATTTTCTCGGTTTGATATTAAATAATGTAGTTCTAAAATATTATTTATCAGAATATAACATTACAAAACTTAATAAAAAAATATAAACAGTGAAATATGGTACTAAAAATATAATCATAAATTTTGAGTGATACATTCATCACATAGAAAATGAGAATGTTCCATGCATAGGTACACTGTTGCATTTTTCACAAAAATATATTTGTTTTTCTGCCCTTGCAGGATCTGCAACGTCCCCTCTTATTAGTATCAGTACACACACTCCGTTGTTTTTCGGGAGGTAATGGTATTCCCAAATATTCTCTTGCAGTGTCTTGAGTTTTTTGTTTGGAAGAAGCTGTTCCCTAATTAGGTTAAAACCAAGTGCTTTTAGGAAGTCTTTTCGATTTGTTTTTGCTGAAGGTAATTTGCGTTATAATTATTTGCAAGGTAAATAATGTAAGAGTTTATACCTGCAATATTGAGAGTGCCATAAAGAATTACCACTGGCAACCTGCGAGTGTTTCTAGCTACGTTATATGTACCACAAAGTGGGTCAACAATATCTACACTTGCTTTGGTAACATTATATTCTATTTTGTTATCGTGATGTAAAGTTGATAAAAGGATTACTCATTTTTTTGTAGGAATCTAGGGAGTAATGGCATGTCTTCAGTAAATCCAAAAAGTGTACCGTAGATTTCTCCGTTCTTGAACTGAAGGAATTCGGTTTTTATTTTTACGCATAGTCCCAACAACAGTAACTTTGTATCCTAACATTTTCTATGCAAGTGGTATGATCATGAAACAATTATCCATTGTCAAATTTCTACAGGTTCTACGTAAAGGACTACTTACTTACTCGTTCCACTATTCATTTGGTGAATTACTAATTTTGTATGGTCTTTCAGGTTGTTCTCCAGCATAAGTTTTGAGTGTAGTGCGCTCTTGCATCAACTAGAGAAAATGTTTGTATGCCGTATTTGCTATATACATCCTAAAACTGCATTTACCACGAAACGACCATAACATTTCATCAACCAATAATGTAACTGCTTCTGCAGTTTGCCGCAAAACTCTCAAATAAAACTCTTACAGCAGCTAACTTGTCTTCATTACGTCTTTCTTGTGGTTATATCATCTAATCTTAGACTAGGTAAAAGAAAACTCCTCCAAATTCATCCGTCCACCATGTAAAACGCCTGCTATGTATAATAATCGAAATACAGCTTTGATTTCTACAACTGTTGTGCCCTTTGTGTCCATCATAGAAGCATTCCCAACATTTCACAGGAGTTTTAGCATTGCAAGCTTTTCCTCTAACACCAACTAAGTGAGTAATAATATTGCCACTTCGAGTTTGAATGGCTTTGTTGTTAGGTTAAATTGTTTTACAAACCATACCTGCTACTTGTTTTGTTCCTTTTCCCCTGTAAAGTCTGGTATTCTTATCTTCAGAATCTGCTCGATTTTCCTCAGCAACATATATTTCCCTCTTTGAGTCAAGGTCGCTGACTACTTCAAAATCTGTATCAGCATCCGAATCATCATCACTATCAGGACCGTCTTCGTCCGATAGAACATCATTGTGTCTGATAGAACATCATTGTACAGCTGAAGAAGCCTATTGTGTTCTTTCACATACGGATAATTGAAATTCATATTATTACTAAAAAGTTTGTTAATCAAATGCGATCACTACATCATTTATTAGTACAAGTACTGGCTAGAACTCAAGCACAACAGATACATAAATGGATGCCTTGGGTTTCACAAGCCCAAATCGACATCTCATGTAAATACGCGAAACTATTTATTCATCTTTTTTCATAAATATACAGTACATATGTAAGGTACATGTAATATAAGTTGCCTACTTACCGATGTTCAGATAAAACAGCATTGGAAATGGCTTTGGGTCTGTCGGACCCGAGGCATCCAACGCATGGTTAATGTTGAAATAATTAGTCTCATTTATGTAATATAATTGAAGCAATAAAATGAATTTGCTATTCTACCTTTATTATTGCATTATTTGTAGATAATTGCTTGACAATCTTACTCCTTAAACGTTTTCGATTGTTTAAAAATCTTGAGAACAAATATAAGTGCTATCAATTGAATATCCAACAATCCAACTCACTTTAGAAAAACCAGTATATTAATAAAGTAGATGCTGATCCAGCGTTTTACTAGTAGGGTAGAATGGGGTAATGGCGGTCACAATAAATTTCGAAATAAAAATTATATATTGATTTTGATAAAAGAAAAGTGAAACATATCAGTCACTCTATGTGGTAAAATACAAATCAAATAAAATATCTTAAATTTTTTCGTCAAAATACTTTTTAAAAATGTGTTATTGACTGGTATTACCCTAACGTCCGGGTATTACCGGTCATGAGTAATGGCAATACCGGTCACTTACAAAAATCACAAATGTATCTGGTTGGAGAATCCATTCCAGAACATAGTGCGTAAGCCCATTGTCCACATAGGGTACACCTGTACCACATCTCATTATTTGCCCCATATTCACCACAAATCACACATAACCTAAAATCTCTCATTATTTTCATTATCGCTGCAGATATCATTCATTTCAACATCAGAGTCAGATGATGATGTCGAATCAGTTCCTCTTTTGGAAGAGTTTGATTTTGTTTTTAATTTTTTTTTGGGGTTGTGAGGTCCTTCATCTTTGGTTTCTTGGCACTAGCGCTGGACTCCTCAGGCGAGTTTAGTATTTTTCTTTTGACTTCATTAAGACGTTTTGTTTTATTTGTCCCACCTTTGGTCTTCTCAAGTTTTGCTTTCTTTTTCTCTTCCTTTTTCTCCAATGCATCTGTAAGGGGTGTGGAAGTTAACATAGTCGAGTGCTGTTTAGGTTTCTGGTTCGGCTTTGCCGTTTGGTATCTTTTTTTTGGTTTTGGAAGCAGGTCTTCAACACTGCAGTTGAGAGGTGCCGATTTTGAAGTCGAGGGGCTATATTTTCAGAAGAACAAAATCGCTTTGAACTTTCCTCCATTTCTTGGTTAGATCTTGAAATTTTAGAAACTGACGAAATATCTTCGCTAATATCAGTTTCAGTTCCATTGTCAAAGGCTGCAATTTCTTCTGGATCATTCAAAGCATCCGCAGCCAAAAAATCTTCATCTTTAAAGGCATAAGAGTCAATCGGGTAGATGCCTGTTGCTTTGAAGCCTGCCTCCCCTTTAACCACTGATGCTGCATTAGAAAAAGCTTTTCGAACTAATGAGGCAACCTCATACGGGGATATTTGTTCTGCTGGATGGGTTTTCATGTAGAGATTGCACTCATTCCTATAATATGAATTGAATGGTCCATAAAATGCTATGTCCAATGGCTGAGTCCGATGCGACGTGTGGGGTGGAATGGATAACATGAAAATATGATTAGCTCTGCAAAAATCATAGGCTCCCAGAGAAACGTGGATCGAATGGTTGTCTCATGTTAACAACACTTTATCGTTTTCGGATGGTTTTGCATGAACGACAAAGTGCTTGAGCCATTTGATGAAAAGGTCCTCTGGTTTCCACTCATTCTTAGAACATTCGTATTTTGCGCCAATAGGACCATCTTTTTCCAACAGAGATGAATGTCATTGACGAGGTAAAATAAACATAGGTAGTGTATAGCACCCAGTGGCACGCATTGCACAAACAAGTGTTATATTCCGACCTCTTTCCCAGCTTGTCATGGAGCCAACCCTCTTCTGACCCTTTGCCGACAAAATTTTTCCTGGTTCCTGCACAGTGGAAGTTCCAGTCTTCGTCAACATTGTAGATGTTTCTAGGTGAAAAGTTGTGTTTTCCATTAGTTGCTGTAAAAGTTCGAAGAACCGCTTGATTTCCATTTTGTTGAAGGCAGTAGCCTCCGCTATTCATATTGAAATTTTATTTCTCTTTAGAAATGCTATTAGCCAATCGCAACCTGCCATTTTTAATTCGGTATTGAAATTATGTTTTATACCATTTTTTTCGGCATACTGGAATGCCATGCATCTATGCATCCATAACATATAAATGCTAGATATTTTATTTGGTTCGACATTTCCACCTCCTGTTCCCTGTTGAAAACAGTTTTTCTGCCCAAAATAGGAGAGCTAAATTTGTCTTTCTTAATTCTTTCTTGAAAGGTTGAAAATGGAATTTCACATCGTTTAGCAGCAGTTCGCATAGAAACCCCTTGTTCATATAATCGTTTAGCTGCATTCAGGTTCAACTGACCACTTGGCTCTATTAGTTTTTCTAATACGTGACTGCGGCATCTGCACTAAACAAAAAATTCGATAAAAATACGTTTTTGTTGATTAGGGCAATGCCGGTCACTTGACAGGTTTTGCCCTCACATGCATGCCTATATTCAAAAATAATTTAAAACCTTAAAATTTTGATTTATTGCCCATTTTAATACATAAGATCATACGATCTAGCATCCTACTTATAGGCTACAACATTTTAAAAAATATATGAAATATAAGTACTTACGGCTTATTTTCAATGGTAACGAAATTATAAAAATCCCAGTAAAATTAAAATGGTCTACCATTCTACGTCAAGGGTTGTCGATAAAAGGTGGATGATTTGTGGTCGATAACTGAATCAACTAAACGCGTACACTCCTACAACATTAAATGCAGTCGTTTAAACAGAACGATGCTGCCAGATGTAATTCTCTTCAGGAAATAGAGGTGTGACCGGTATTGTCCGCTGACCGATATTACCCCATTCTACCCTACATACATTTTTCAGAAAGGTGAGATTATATCAGTATTTTCAAGGTTAATAAATAATAGATTCATACTTTAATGAAACAAAAATTATAATACCTACATATTTTAATACTACTTACTTTTAGAAAATACAGATACATTCTCTCTCGAGGACATTTTTGTTTGGAATTCGTAAATAGAAAACGTCCAGGAATTTTTTAAACTGAAAATGTTATCACACATTGACTTTATGGGTAAATATAAGACTATATACTTACTGCCAATCCAAGAGTGTGTATCTTAAAACACACTATACATATATAGACTGCAAATTGATTCAGAAGTAGATTATCAGATCTGAGCACTATATTTTTTGAAAGTATATTTAGGATTGAAAAAAACAAATTTATAGTGTGAAAACTTTTTATTACAGTATTTATATTCGTAAAAAATCACATTTTAATGAAAACCTTCAAACAAATATTTGCGAAAATATTTTGTTTGTCTAATTTGTTTGTATTAAATTATTCCAGCCAAGCTGGTTTTTGCTCTGGCTGTTTTTTAAGTTATTTTAGAATTAGTATTTTAGATGTAGTGTAATCCTATGTTGTGATTTATTTTTTATATTTACTGTTTGTGTGAAATATACGTACATTATTTGTTGTAACTACGTCTGGTTAATTCTCAGATGTTCTGGCCCTTCTTTCCTCCTGTTGTGTGCGTCTTCTTAACCATGGCTCCTTGCTGACAGCATTATTCATATATTATCACGATTTACAACAACTGTGTCCCTTAGAATGTTTGTGACTCCTAGAATATTTCGGATATAGGTTACACCTGAAAAGTAGCTAAAAAACAGGGTTTCAAAAATGATATGGGGTTTAGTTTTCGAGAAAGCAACATGACTGACGTTGATGATGATTGGGTTTGAAATTAATCAACCTTGTTATGTAATTAGCGTGCCATGCAGAAGCTTACACCCACTATTTCGGATGTCTCCTGCGCGATTTGCGTCTTTGAGATTTTTACAAAAATTTTCTGGCAGACAGTTGTTAACAAAGTCTTTGATAGTAGGCATATCGGCTTTGTCATGCAACCAAAAGTTTTTAGGTAGTCTGGGGTAACAATTGTGTTTGATTGCCATCCGCAGACACTTGTTTTGTACCATCTGTAGGTAGGGAGTGGAAATTATGTTTTGTTCCGTTATAATAAACTGGAGCGGCGTATGTGAGTATGGGTTTTATTATGTATTTATATGAAGTATTTTGCTGTGCGTTGTTAAGTTACTATGTGAGCAAATGAGTGGATACAGTTTGCTCATTGCAATCTTAGCCTTGCGTATCTGTTGCATAATATGAGCGTTTGCGTTTGTGTTAGCTTGTATAGTATACCCTAAGTATTTTAAGGTATTACTTGGCTTGATATAATGCCCATCCACGCAACGCTGCGATTGCAATGATGTGTTTTTTTTAGGTATTCTCTTGAGTAATAAATACTCTGTTTTGGAATGGTTGATAACTAATTTGTAATCATATAGGTATGGTAAGATTTTTGTATTTATGTTAGTTTGTACAGAGTCGAGTGCGTTGTCTGGGTTTGTGTGCAGTGGCTACAAAACAAGTATCGTCGGCATACATTGCGGTTAAAAGGTGAGGGGATGTTGGGAGATCGTGGATAAATAGGGAGTATAGCAAAGGATACATGACCGACCCTTGCGAACTTTTCTGCGATTTCCTGTGTATCAGTATATGTTTGGTTATTATGAATTATTTTGGGAATATCAAGCTGTTTGTTTTTAAAATGTCTGGTGATTTTCCAGAGAGAATTGTCTTCTGGATTTAGGGTATCTAGAAATTTTCCCCATTCTGTATTTTTATGACCTTTGATTAATTTGTTTATTTCTTGTTGACATTCTCTCAATAAGTTATGATCGTTTAGGTTCTTTTGCCATCATTTTCTGATAAGGTTATTTTAATGTATTAATTGAATTATTTTGTCAGGTAAAGTGTTTTTAGTTTGTTTTTCAATTAATTGGGTAGATGTGTCCCTGGCTTTAAGTATTATGTTTTGTAAATTAATTATTGTCTTCGTTAGTTCTTGTGCATTTTGAATTTTTTCTGTGATAGTAAGATTTTCGTTTATGAATTTTCTGAATTTTATCCATTTTGTGTTTTTGTAATTGTATATTTTAGGGTTGTTTTGATTTAGGATGTTGTGTGTCAATTTGAGGTGGATGAGGACGGGATCGTGGTCGGAGTTAAAGTCAGGAAGGGTTTTTATTTTTGTTAAATTATTATTATTTTTGCCAATTGCTAAATCTAAAATGCTGGGGGTGTGGTTTACGGCATAAGGAAAGTAGTTGTATGATATACATTACAGTCCGAAAAATCGCAGAACTTCATGAGAGTATTACCATTTGCGTTAGGGTAGTTGGAGTATTGATCCCACTGCGGATGTTTGCAGTTGAGATCCCCCACTACCAATACTTTATTATGTGTGTGTGCTACCTACTATTTTTGGTACATTGATTGGCTTTCTAATTTAAAATTCTATTAATAAGAATTATTCCCCTTAAAAAATATTTCTAGTAATTTGTTGGGCATCTTGTAAATATGCTATCATGACGAAATATATCAGTGCCTTAATGCAGATCACCATATATTTCATCATATTACTGTTTTATAATCGTTCAGTGTAACTCATTCATCAAATGTGAAAAATATTCCATATTTTTGCTAAAGTAGAATCCGAATTTATTACATGACTATCAGTCAGTATTTTTTAATTTCACAATGTATCAATGAGATTGTGTCGTAGAAATATGTATTTAATATACACCGGATAGTAAAATTAAAACAGTTTTAAAAAATATTATATACCTAATCATTTGGGCTCGTGATGGTGAATAAAATGTTATATTGCATTCGTGTTTTAGTCGTGTTTTATTCACTTAAAGGCTCGAAGCTAGAGTTATTGCATTCAAACATTGATACATGCATAAAATCTGCCTAAAACACTTACCTATACAATAAATAAGTAAAGAGATCTAATATCTTTAAGCGTTGAAGCAATAACTGATTGATCCAAAGCTAATATAGGGTAAATAAATTGAATTGTTTAAGCACCTTTTGTGAAACTAATATCTACTGATATATTTGTGATAATATTCCTCCTAGATTAACTATTGTATGAAACGTTTTTTAAATAAACAAATTGTAACTCTTCAATATATTAAAGCGTACTTAATCTGTAGTTTTTGTTTTATTTAGTTATTCAACTTGGTTACCTTCTTCGCTATCGGCCGAATTTTCCTGGAGAAGTCTAATTACTGAACAGTTAAAGATCTCCCAAAGTGAACTCTGAAAAGTTTATTTAATAAGGTAGCAGCACCAATAGATGATACCTGTTGTTACGAATAGCTTAAAAAAATATATAAATTACAAGAGCAAATGAACTGTAATTATTTATTGCCTTAAACTTTGCCCACTAACCTGTAATATGGTGCGATTCTTCTTGCTAACCAGTACTGGGAACACATAGGAACACATGCGGTCTAAGCCAACTCGGAGTTGTATCGGAACTTACTTACTTTCCACGAAGAATTGACTCCGGCGATATACAGTGGCGCGTAAAAGCAGCAAGCAATAGGCAATAACAAGAAGAATTAAAATGGATAAATAAATTGTTGACAGATTCGTAACATTCTCCCCCCTAAAATGCATAAGCCATGCATTTGAAAAATAAATAAACATAAACACAAAGCGATAATTCTCAAGTATTTAATAAAAATGGAACATAAAAAGGGATGTTGCGAACTAATAACTTACACGTAAGATAACAGCGATAATTTTTAGGACAGGACAACACAAATTTACCCCGATATTTATTATTGCATCCCAATGAGCCTTTGCCATGAGGCGTTTGTTTGAGTATCTCTTTACATGTGCACGTCATTGATGCAACTATTGCGGTAATATTTGTATTTAGTGAGTTTATCCATTTTTTTCCAAATAATGCGATTAAAGTGACTGTGTTAATTTTATATCCAAAAAACTGACTTCAAATTAACGGCGGCCTGTTCAGATATTTTATAGCGAAAGAAACAAAAAAAACAAAAGCTATCTGATTAATGTATATCGACATATTTAAACAAAAAAACAACTGCGATCTGATTAACCGGATATCGAAATCTAAAATTAAAATTTTTGCGTTACTATTAATTTGTTTGCGAAATAATCAATAAATTTCAATTTGTGTATCTACAATGTTCCACAAAAACCAAGCGATAAGATATGTCCACTTCTTTAGTTTGTTTGGATTACTTTTAAAAGTAAAATTTAATTGCAATATCTATGTTAAAAGGATTATTATCATGCAAAAGAAGATATAACAAAGTTTAAGTTTAAGCGAAAATTAAATTCTAAAACACACTAGTTCATGCGGCTCGAATGACCAAATGTTACGAATAGCTCAAAAAAATAAATAAATTGCAAGAACAAATTAACTGTAATTATTTATTGCCTTAAACTTTGCCCACTAACCTGTAATAAGGTGCGATTATTCTTGCTAACCAGTACTGGGAACACATAGGAATACATGCGGTCTAAGCCAACTCGGAGTTGTATCGGAACTAACTTAATTTCCACGAATAATTGGACTCCGGCGATATACAGTGGCGCGTAAAAGCAGCAAAAGCAGTAGGCAATAACAAGGAAGAATTAAAATGAAATAAATAAATTGTTGACAGATTCGTAACACCTGTTTTTGATGATCCTATAGATGACACCCCATAAGAACTATTAAAATATACCCAAATAATTCACTTAATTGACAAATTGTTTTTATTATATTTTGTATGCTTTGAAGACTGTGTATCTTTGAGATGGAACACACAAATATGCCCCTGAACGCATTTTTTAATATTAAAATGACCTGATATAACAATGTAGTTTGCAGGTTAGCAGGGGTGTCAACCATTAAGTATGACATAAATCTGATGAACCCATACCTGACACATATGTCAGTTATTAGGTTTCCATATTTTTTGTTAATTTGGTTTATTCAATAATTCAGTGTTGTCCATCATATCGAGCTGGATTTATATGAATAAGTTACAATCTACTATATCCTTTGTAACCAATACCTGACACCTCTCTTACCTATGGGCTACTTGCAGGTGTCAGGTAATGGTATCAGCTTATTTTCTTGTTCCGGAAGCCAAAAACTAATAAAAAATTATGAAAAATACTCAAGAAAGTTCACGCAATGCTATAGAGGAAGTGAAAAAGTACAGTTCAGTTAAAACGGTAGCTAAAGAATATGGTATACCAAGAGTTACTTTACTATATAAAGTTAAAGGGCAGCGAATGGGCCCGAAAAGTATATTCAGCCCAGAACAAGAAGAGCTCTTAGTTAAATGGATTTTTCACTCAGCCAAAGCTGGATTCCCTGCCACGAAAGAAATATTAATGGGAAATTTGCCAAATTAGCAGCAGAAATGGGCCTGGATAAAACTCCTGGAGCGAAGCGGTATAAATTATTCAGATCACGACATACGCGAATTAGCGATAGAATTTACCAGAACAACCGAATTCCGAGCAAGTGTGATTCAAGAGAATCTTATCAGTTACTTTTCAGAGGTAGAAGCATATACCTGAAACAAGATGACCTTTTTCCTGTTTTAAATAATCCTGCAAATATATACAATGCCGATGAAACTGCCTTGTATTTGAACCCCAAGGAAAACAAAGTTTTGGCAGAGAGAGGCAGCAAAACTATTTACTTAGCTGTAGCTAACGACGGAAAAGAGAATATTACTACTTTATTAACAGCTAATGCTGCTGGTCAGGTAGCTCCCCCTATGGTTGTATTTCGTTGCCAGCGAATCCCTTTGCATATTGCCGAAGCGGTTCCTTCTCACTGGGCGATAGGAAGGTCTGAATATGGTTGGATGACCCAAGAAGTGTTTGTTGAATATATGGCTAATTTCTTTGTACCTTGGTTAAAACAAGAAAATATTACCTCACCTGTATTCTTAGATCGACACTCATCTCATATTTTCTATCATTTGTCAGAGCTGTGCTCAAAAAACGGCATTGTACTTGTTGCGTTATATCCGAATGCAATGCACATTTGCAATCAATGGATGTAGCTGTTTTTCACAGGTTAAAAAATGATTGGAAGAAACAAATAACTGAATGGAGAATGTCACACATGGGGCAAGAACTCAAAAAGAAAGATTTTCCTCCTCTTTTTGATGCTGTTTTAAAAAATATTGAACCCACAATTTTTACAATTGGTTTTAGAAAATTGATTGACGCCTTGGAATTCTCGAGCAATTTCTTTAGGAAAAACTGGAAGTTCAAAACAAACTTGAGAAAGATATTGGGGAAGAAAAGTTGAAAAACTATAAAGAAAACACAGGAGTTGATTGGAATGGAACACACGAAAATGTATTACTTTATAATCTATGGAAAAAAAACTAAGTTGAAAATAGAAGTTGTAGAGGTAAATTTCCTATTACTTTAATAAGTAAACGCTTACTTAATAAATTCACTTCTAGTTTAGAAATAAAAAACAAGAAAACGAACAGGAAGCGGGACCAAATACAGTAATAGCAATGGATGCAATTGAATCCATTGAAGGTACTCGAAAGTAATCAAATAAGAGAGTCAGATTAAAAAAAAGCATCAAAAAATGAAGCTATCACTATTTTGGAACCTATACCAAGCACTTCAGCAAATGGAGGAATTGAGCACAACAAACAAAAAGAGGCATACTCAAGAGAGGGCAAACAAAATTTGGAAATTACATCGGAATATGGAGAAATGAATAGAGAAAAAGAACGAGTGCTAAATAGAACACCATTTAAAGATTATGGCCTGGTAACAAATTGGATAACAAGAGTTGTAAAAAAACTAAAAGAGAAAAATTGAACAAATGAATCAAATAAAGAAGAAGAAAAAAGGATATGGAAAGTGTCGTTTCAGCCTCTTCACTGTCTCTTGATGAGGACACTGATCTTTCAAATAACATAAGTAATGATGAAGAAACTAGTGCAGAAACATTAAAGGAAGGAGACTTCATCATATACCAATTGATCAGAGGGAAAAGAAATCAACCAAAATATATTTACCTTTGTGTTAACCTACAGAAAGGTCCTGTAAATATTGAACAAGTAATTGGAAAAGTTTCACAAACTCAAATAAATTGTAGGGGTGAAAGAATTAGTTATTTATTTACCACCTCTTTACCCGTGAAAGAATTATAATATATTTTTAGCTTCTCACAATTCTTAGCTGTCAGTTATTTGAATGTTATTTTAAATATTGAAACTATCTGAATAAATAGAGAGTTATTGAAATGTCTCTTGGGAAATCCTTTATTAAAAGATTCCTTCATTTTGACATATACCTCCAACTCCTTTATTGGTGGTGGTTTAGCCGAGTCTGAGGGGAGGTATGCGGATGCCAATAACATTTTCTTTTGACCTATCTGTGCGTATTCAACCTTCACTACCGTTAGGTTGGATGACGAAAAATGCGTCAGTGGGTAGGTCTTAAAATTTCTAGGGACATATATGGCCGTCCTAGGTTGCTGATTGCTTGGGAAGCTGCAAATTAAACCTTTTGGATTATTTCGACCTATGATTTTGGTTTGTCTCATCCAGGGTTCTGGGATAAGTGCTATTGTGCGCTGCATCACATCAAGTTGCACTGAATAAATATTACCTTCTCATTATCCATCTCTGATTGATGATGGTGAGATGGGTTTTAATTTCTTTTAGGCCATCTCCACGTCCTCTCTTAGAGGTGGGTTGACGTTGCCTCTATCTTGGCTTAGAGCTCTTAGTTCAGCAAAGAGACTGTCGGTCGACATCTTAGGAGATGGTTCGACAGTCTCCACACAAACAACAGTTTCTTTCGGATGCTCGATCTCCTCCGGTCGACTTTTTTTGTTTTAACGATCAACGAGGGGAACGCGTGGCTCATCCTCAGTGATCGTTTTCTTGGGACTCCCATTTCCTCGCCTCCTATGCCGAAGACGTGCCCTTTGGGATTGACCTTCGCTTCTTGATGAAATAAAAACCATGTATCCACCCGGAAAGTCTGATTTTTGTTTTTCCAGCCGGCGCACCACGTCCTCTTTGTCAACCAGGTCAGCGTGAGCTTGAATGGGGACCCAAAGGGTGGCTTTTGACAGCTGGGGGAGGTTGTCGACGTGCTCCACGTTGAGCTTAGCCTCCTCTCACGGTTTCTGTACTGAAACCGTGTTCTTTAGCCACTCTAGAGTTTCGTCATTATCGCAGGCGATTCTGATTATTTTACCAGAGTGCGACCATGACCAAGAAGTAGGTGGCTTTTTCCGGAGGCGTACATAGGGGTTCGCTGTAGCTTTTTGCTTTAGCGTCCACCCGTATCCTCTTTTCCTCTGGAGTTCTCCTCCGAGGTGCTTCTTTTCTTGGGGGCGCGCGTTCTGGACCTCATTTGGAGTAGGAACTGGCATCGCTGCCCTTGCATTTTTGGCCGCTGGTGCCAGCTTTACATAGATAGGGGCGAGCGGCGCTGGTGGCGTCCGTAGAGACGCCAGCCTGCTGCCTCGCTTTCCTCCTTCTCTTTGCCTTAGGACTGCAGACTCTTTTACCTCGACGGTGCTTTTGTGTGGGAAGTGTGCGTTCTCGCTCATCCTCCGTTTTTGTTTTATTTGTTTTTGATGATCTATTCTGATCCGACGGCTCGTTAGGGAAAGGTTGTGTTATCTGTGGAAGAGCCCTGCATACCAGGGAAAGGCTTTTTCCAAGGGGGTGTCGCCTGGTAGTTCCCTGGGGGGACATTACAGCTTAATGAAAAGCCAATTTTTATTATTGTTTACTTGACACCGCTATCACAAAATTAGAGGAACTTTTAAGGGTCACATTGCACCAATTTACAAAACAAATTGATCAACGGTTTTGCAAATTCGGACAGATGGAAGGGATATCGTCAATGAAATTTTACTTCTAATATTTATTTAAGATTGAACTACAGCATTGGAAATATTGAACTATTCATTTTCGAACAGTTTGAAATCAGTATTCCCAAATTTATTTAATACCCTCCGAATTTTACATCTCGTTACCAGTCATAGTGGCACAAAGAGAAAGATCTTTTAAATTAATTAAAAATTACTTTAGGTTGTCATTGTCGGAAAGTAATTTATCTCTGATAATTATTGAAAAAGAAATCCATTGTAACGTGAATTTCGTTCACCACTCGTAATATTTCTCGTCGATGAAAGAGTAACGTAAATTTCGTTTACCCCTCGTAACATCGAATAATACTTCTGGTCGATGGTTGTCGAGTTTGAAGTTTTCGGAAGAGTTCGTTTCCATTTGGATATTTAAACCAATGCGCGCTGAGGTTCGGCCCTTAATTCATCTACTTATTGTTGAGTTCGTCATCTTACCGTATCGAAGTGCATTCATAGGAATGGTAAGTGTTTTTGCTTCAAATGTATAAGATTTCTCCGCTAATTCTTTTTCTTACATGGTACTTAATTGTTTCAAATTAATTTTTCTTTAAAACATTCAGTACCAGAGATATATTATGTCGATTTCGTTTTTGTTATATATATTTTGTTCTGGTTCTTCATATAGAAACCAGTGACATTGTGAGGGATTTTGCTAATGCGAAAGTTCGAGAAGTGGGTTGTAATATACCTACTAAAATGTCTTTATTTGAACCATCAATCAATCAAAAGAACGTTATTTCAATGAAGCTAGGGATGAATCATCTTTCAATTGAACTGTAGTAAATTTCTACCAAAAGAAGTGGTGGGGGACACCAAAATATTTTCGCACCCATGCGGCTCTTATTTCAGTAAAGTTTTTGCATCAGATTCAAAACAAAACAAAAATTTAATTTTTCATAAATGAATGTTTTCATGTACGTTTTAGAAAAAAGTGTTTCATACAAAAGTTATAGAACGTGTCAAGTTCTAAAAAAAATCTCAGTAACTTTTTTGCGTGTCAGATCAGGAACAAAAGAAATACGATTTTTTTTTATTTTGACAGGCCGCCATTTTGATTCTACTGGGCCGATTTGGCCCGTTAACGAACTCATCTAAGATTTTGGCCGAAGCAGTTTTTGTAGCGAGTTTGGTCTGTCAAAAAATGCGCCCTCTATCGTGCTTACAAATTCAGTTATAGTAGCGACGAGTCTGGTAACACAGGAGTTTGGGAATATGCTTTTCCCACGAATTATAGGTACATCCTATTTTTTCTTCGATCAATGATTTACATTTAAAAAATTAATTAAAAAATATTTAATTGAAGATGTAGGTAATCAAGTAAGTTTAGATAGGTTCCTCTATGTTCATAATTGACGAATCACTTAATAATAAAGTAGAAGTGGCTAATAAAATATTCAACACCCCTGCCTCGACTTCAAATTAAAATGATCGAAACGAGATAAACCAAACAATAAGCCATGCAGCTTCAACGTCTATAAATTCTCGTTGCCCTCCAGTACTATTCACAAATTGTACAAACTGTACAATAAATGTAAATATTAACAACAATTAATTTGTGTTCAAGAATATCGTTATAAATTAGATGTTTCTTTTAATTCTTTTATAATAACTTTATCAATACCTATAAAAATTAAAACCATACTTTGTTTCATTTTATTGTAATAATCCAATTGTAGTAGTTTCGTCTAGACAGTTAGGTGGCGCTGCGATTTTAATCTCGGACACGGAAAAAAACATTTGTTTTTATGTTTCGTGTTCTGGGAAAATTTTTGATTATATCAAAGAATACGTTGGTGTATTCTTTGGTTATATGCTATTGGTCATAGACAAATCAAATAATAAACATATACGTAATAAATAAAATATACTGCTAACTGCATATACGTAATAAATAAAATATACTGCAATATACTGCTAACTACCTATATCTCCAATAAGAGAAATGCGTTCCATTAAGAGTGAGACGTCCGACTACACTCTGTGTGGCCATGTTAGTTATGCGCAAGTGCTATATTTGCCGCCTGTAATATTTTTAAACGAAGATATTTGAGTCAACAATAACTTCGTGTCTGATTTTTGATTTGACCAAATAAAGTGCAATTATGTAATAACATTTTTTTTCACTTCTAACATAAATCTCAAATAACGTCTATTATAGTTGTCTAGGTTACTTTAAAAGGAATAGAAATTAAGTAGATAAACATGAAATATATAGTGAGCACATAACCATTAGATTTATTATTTTTATAAATCATTTCTTCGATATCTACACACTAATATAGCCATACATATTGACAAATTAAATGACGATGGAGTACCCCATGGGATGATTTGTTTTCAAACGGAATTTATTTTTATATACCTATGAAAATTTAAATTGGGACCAATCTCATTACATAAAAAGCACCGTTGTGGAAACATAGTTTTTAATAAAAATCTAAATAAAAGAAACACGTAAAAATCACAACACAATGATAAAACAAATAACAAAATCACTAAACATCCAAACCACATCCTAATTTTACTACGCTGTTTCCAAACAAACAACCATAGAGAAAATAAAATATATTATTTGTCTATGTTAACAACCTTTGCCACCCCTCTGAAGGTCTAAAAGCGTCAAAGCGGGAATGATACAGCCAATGATATTAAACAATGCCACGTCTCGTGACTCGCATGCACGTATTGATCCTGGCCACCGACGGTGCAGACATATATATGTCGGCACTCTGATGATCGCCACGCTTCCTGGACCGCTAGGCGCAGTATATTTTTTTTATATGTATATGATAATAAATAAGCTATTGATTATTGACAGTTCACAGGGTGTTCTGTGAGAAGAAGGTACAATTTCACGTGACGTTGGAAGCTCAGATTTTGAAACTCAAACCGGTGATCACATGACTAAATATGCAGTTTTAGCTTCGCTTTAGGAAGTTCGCTTTAAACCACCTTTCAGCGTCGATTTTCAGCTTGAACCAGTGTTGCCAGGCGAAAAATATTTATATCCTCAACCATCTTACCCAAACTGTGCCAACCGTGATTTAAAAATAAACGGTTTTAAAGATTAAAACTAACTTTTCCGCATCTGTGGCCCTGAACAATATTCATCATAAAATTGTTACTTGTATACACTTCGGGGGATGTATCGTGCTAACAAACCGAAATTTCTCCAAAAATAACCAAAAATTTAGTATATCTAGTTTTATAGGACCCGCTGTACTCGCTCTAGTCAACTGAAAATCAATAGGGTACATCTGTGAGACACCTTGAACAATACTTATTCATAAAGTTGATCAATCGTATACTCTCTGGAGGCTGTATCGTGCTAAAAAACTGAAAATTCTCCAAAAATGACATAAATTTGGTACTTTAAGTACCACAGCACCCGTTGTACTGGCTTTAGTGAGATCAATATCAATAGGGTTTTGATCTTTAAGACGCTCTGAATAATATCCAATCATAAAATTCATCACTTGTATATACTCCGGAGGCTGTATCGTGCTAACAAACTGAAACTTCTCCAAAAATGACAAAAATATCGTACTTAAAGTACTGTAGCTCCGGTTGTATTGGCTCTGGTGAGCTGAAAATCAATAGGGTTCATCAGTGAGATGTCCTGAATAATATTCAATCATAAAATTGGTGACTTGTTGAAGTCCGGAGGCTGTATCGTGCTAACAAACTGAAATTTCTCGAAAAACGACAAAATGTCGTACTTCAAGTACCATAGCACCCGTTGTACTGGCTCTGGTGAGCTGAAAATCAATAGGGTTCATCTGTGAAATATCCTTAACAATATTCCATCATAAAATTGGTGACTTATTGCACTCCGGAGGCTGTATCGTGCTAACAAGACTTGCAAGGAAAAGTGGCCGACGACAACGACGACGACATACACACAGGATTTTTTTTCTAAAAACCGTTTTTTCGTGTTGTTGTTGATGGATAACGTAAAAATAACTCAAAAAAAAATTTCAAATTTCCAACTTTTTTGTGGGTAAACCAATACTTTTCTCGCATATTAGATAGGTTGGCGGAAAAGTAATACCCAACATATTAAATTAAATGTAACATAACAACTTCACATAACAACTTCAAAATAAAAACAATCTTCTATACCTCATCACAAATAAACAGTACATAACTTGGTACTTTACTTAAATGAAAAGTAAGCAAATTTACTAGGTTTTCACTTTCTTCCAACAAAATTTAGAATCCCTAATAATTTCGTCGGTACATTAAAAAATCCCCAATTTGAGGAAACATCGACACCTTTAGCGAAACTGGCATGAACTGTGTTCCATAAACAAATCGAATTAGTATTATTTTATCTATGGTTTATTAATGTGTTAACAAAGAGTATATAAATATTGAGTAAAATGAATGAAGAATTGGAGTCTATAATTTATATTCAATCCTTTCACTTGTGCTAAATAATGTATATTCCGATTATACCATTCAGTATATTTTTGATGATATTCGGCAACATATTTTCCATATCGATCGTTATTTGACATTTTTACACGCTTATCAATATAATTATTAACAGGAACAATTAAATGTAGGTTGTATATGTATTTTATTTGCAAGACGCTCCAATTTTGAAGCTGGAATACCTTTTTCATGGAAGCTACAATTTGAGCTTTCCATTTAGACATGTGACAGCTTTTGACGCTCATTTTTTGAGCTTCCAGCGTCACGTGAAAATGTACCTTACAGTTCATATGCGTAAAATTATGACACATGACATCGTATGTCAACTATATTATTATTTAGGATTTATCGATTTTTGAATTTGTTGATATTTAAATAATGAAACCTGCTATAGTAGCCGATGAAATGTTTCCAGAAGGAGCTGGGCCGTATATGGACCTAGAGGAAGTGAGTATATGTGTAAAATATTTAAACATATTCTAATCTAATCCCCTTGTAAATATTTTTAGGCAGGAGGCTCTTCTGGTTTGTTGATGGATTTGACTGCCAATGAAAAGGCTGTGCATGCTGATTTTTTTAATGGTAAAATATATTATTATCAGTCTAGTTTATATTTTAATCGTTATATTATCCAGCCATTGATTTAGTAACATTTATTATAAACTTTAATTACTCACGTTTTACTAACAGAAAAGCTTTATAAATTCTTATTTGTATATTTCAGATTTTGAGGACCTCTATGATGATGAGGATTTGCAGTAGTAGTTTATATATTCATTCAAGCAGGTTAGAAATAAAATATTAATGTGACAAATTATTGGTTTTATTAAAAGAACATTTGTTTACAATTTAATTGTCAAATACTGTATCTACCAAAAGTTATGTTTGTAGTAAATCACAGTTTAAAAGATGCAATTTTGTAATGTTCGAGTTGTACTACATTTTATTTTATAATTCGTATTTGTTAATTAAAATATGCTAATCTAGAAAATGACATTCTATTATTTTCTTTATTCTATTGTATAAATATATGCAATGGCCTGTATATTTGTATAGGTATAGAATTAAGTAACACCTAAAGTTATTTCATCCTATACAAAACGGCAACTAGTAGGATTCAATGTTAAAAAACCATCCACTTCTGTATCCGACATATTATACTGTAACGATAAAACTAAAATATTTAGCATTGGAAGGTAAAAAGAACACTCGGCTTTTTTTACAATTAAAAGTTAGAGAAATTGAAATAATGCCTAGTAAAAAGTTGAAATATATAGACTTCGTTTCACGAGAGAAGAACCTACCTGAAGTTTCAGTCTTATGTGGGAACTTCTTATCAGAACCAATCGGCATAAATCTTTGTTCTACACGCCATTTTCTTATTATTATATATATATATATATTTATATATATATATATATATATATATATATATATATATATATAATTTTATTATAAAAAGTGCCTGTGCGTGAATTTTTAGGTTTTCGTGATGGCGTGTACTTCGGAGAATTGTTTAAATTTAATTGACAATTATAGACAACATCCATGTATTTGGAATCCTAAAAATGTTAAATATAAATGTAGAGAATCAAAAAATGATGCACGGAATGCAATTTGTTCAGCTGTAGGGTGCTTATCTCAGGAACAGGTAAAAAGAAAAATCCGTAACTTGGTGGCTCAGTTTTAGAGAGCAAACAAAATTATGCAGCATGAGAAAATCTGGAGCAGGTGCACACTTTCATTCCAAGTGGTTTGCCTACGATGCATTAGTATTTCTTCGAGACAAAAACAAAGTCCGC
The DNA here is from genome assembly GCA_963921935.1 of Galeruca laticollis. Lineage (NCBI taxonomy): Eukaryota > Metazoa > Arthropoda > Insecta > Coleoptera > Chrysomelidae > Galeruca > Galeruca laticollis. Next base: position 85,240,736 of record OY998178.1, on the reverse strand, counting down.
CCATGAAAGGAAAGTGAAGCCGAGAACGTGGTAAGTAAACACACAATGTTTTTAGATATTAACTTTTCTATTATTCTGCCACAGCACTATCCCCAAAGGTGTAACGAAAAAATCAGCAAACTCTTGCCTAATATCTTTTGCTTCAGTTGCTGCATTTCGTGCAACTTTTTTGTATGGAGTAAACTTATTACTCTGAGTTTCTCTTCTCCACGATCCTTCTAAAACACGTCCTGTATATTTATCTTCACCGTCATATGTACGCGGGGGATTGTAGGAATGTTTAGATCCTGAACTATTCCGTAAAAAATTATGCAAGTAAATGCAGGCCATAACAACAACATCTGCAGTTTCTGGTTCTAAAAGTAATGGTTTTCTAATTATTCTAAAAATTGAAGATAACATTCCAAAAACATATTCTGATATTATTCTCGCTCTACTCCCAAAAGGGAGACCCTTTGTCCTAAGCCCCAGGGTAGGGTTTCAGTAAATTTGGTGATAATGAGAAGGCATCATCCCCTAAAATATGTGAGGGACTAATTTCTCACGTCCAGGTAAAGCGCTATATTCTGGAAGGTTGAGTTTGCAGGGAGTTAATAGTTTTTTGAATAATGTATTTTCGAAAACTCCTCCATCAGATATTCTCACTTGAGAGCCTACATGAAAATACAAAAATCGGTAATTAGCATCCATTACGCCGAACAGAACGATGCTAAAAAACGATTTGTAATTGAAGAAATCACTTCCACTGTTTTTTGGTGCTTGTATTGCAATATGCTTGCCATCCATGAAGCCTACACATTTTGGAAAATTTCAAAGAACACTGAAACCATGAGTAATTGTTTCACATTCTTGAGCAGTTTTAGGCATCTGAAATACAAAGATATCCATTACTTATGCTAAAAATGTAGATCACTGTAATTACATTTTATACAATGTATTTTTCTTTTCAGGATGACCTTAATGACTCTTCCTCCGAAACTGACTTAGATTATTCACAAGTAACAGACTGTGATGAATGTGGAAATGAGACCAAAGTATTTCAAGATGCAGCAAATGGCAACCAAGGCATGGAAGACTTGTCTAACGATGGTTTTCAAAAGTCATCAACATCTAACGCTGCTTGTCTAACAAAGCCTCGTAAGGAGACCGTGGAAAATCCGAACAGCACAAATCTTGATGAATTTAAACATCCTAATAAAACTAGGCGTATCACACAAACACTTGAAGGAAATATCGATGATAACGCTCGAAAAGAAGAGGCATATAAAATAATTCAAGACATACAAAATAAACGACAGCGCGACAAATTCGATGTATTTGGAGAACATATGGCTTGTAAAATTAGGGATTTGAATACCACCTGCGCACAAAATGTTGTAGAACATCTTATAAGTAATATTTTGTTTGATGCAAGTATGGGTAAATATGATTATGGAATGCCACAATCAACTAACACATATGAGCCAATTTTATCAATGCAACCTTTCACGAGACCACAATCACATTCATTGTATTGCAGCACACCAGCGGAGACATACATACAAAACTCTTCAGACTCCTCTACTGCTTTTGGTTCTTCAAACATTATCACAGAAGCATTTCAATTAAGTAACATGTAAAAGTTCTAAATTTATCAATAAAAAAAGGATAATAAAGTTTACTTACCTTAACTTGATCTTTAATTGCATTTACTAGTGCAGCACATACTTCTGGTACTATCTTTGAGATAGCTTGTTTCGAAATCTTAAATAAATACATCAAGCTGCTGTAGGAATCTCCAGTTGCCAGAAAGTGAAATGTTAAGGCTAATTGTTCTTGTGGAGGTATAGCCTTTCTACAGTTTGTATCAGCTTTTCTAATCACCGGTGCAATTTTTTGCAGAAAAAATTCCATATCTGAACTACTCATGCGCAAAAATTTTTTGAAGCACCCATCGGTTCTAATAAAACGTCATCTTTCTTTAAATCCGATAATAATTCCTGTCCACCATATTCTTACTTTTCTTCAAACTTGGACGGAACCAATATTTACGCTTCCGTTTTCGTGAATCACCACACAAAAATAGAAAGCACGCGGTAGCAGTTAATAAAAGTCTTCCTCCATCATGTCACAAAACTACAGCAGTGTGGACAGATTGTTGTACTCAACTGAATTTGAGATTCAACCAGTGCAAACATTCATTAACATTGTTGCACTAGTGAGGACAGTTTGTTTTATGTCAATGTTTAGAGAATTTAAACATTTAGTAACTTGTTGCAACATAAAATTGCTACATGTTGCTCCAGTGTGGACGTACCAACAAAATTATGTTTCTTTTTTAATCTTTTTGATATCATAAAAAACGTAATTAGGTAGGCACACTTTTCTTCAGTGGCTCTTCTTATTTGTAGTGTAGTAAACATTGTTTTGAAATATTGAGGGAATGTTCGAAAAAAAAAAACCAAAATATTACACCCACAGTTTGATGAAGCTATATTTCTTATTCGAATTAAAATTACAAAAATCTAAAAACATCAAGCTTTGTTTGTTTTTCTCTGGCATTTAAAATTTTTTGAGTTTTTATTCATTATCTGAGAAATCCCGTAACAGAATGTCCACTAAGAGTGATTTATATTTTATGTTTCTAAAATGAATAAAACAATTATTTTTTTAGTCTTATTTTTAATCTAATCTTAATGCGTTTACAATAATATTATATTTCTTTGCAATAGTCTCAATTGCTATTTGTTCTTCATCAATATCTAGAAAATTGGCTGGATCATTTTCTTTCTTCTCTCATCACTTCTACATTCATGATATCGTTAGCATTATCTCCATTAAGAACGCAGGTGTTGTGTAATAGTATATATTACGTAACGTGTGTTGTAAGATAGTTTCAATACTTTTATCGTATAACATTTGTACTTGTATTGATAAACTTATTAATGATACTTTAAGAACATCTACAATAAGATAGTTTCAATACTTTTATCGTATAACATTTGATTACATAATATTAGTTATTATAATAATTGTTTATGGTGACATTACAGCTGTTAAATATAAACGGTAAATCGGTTCTTCTGCTTGTTGAAGCGTAAGAAAGATTTAAATTATTAGATGTGTTTGCTAAATTTTCATTACTATTACTTGTACCTGATGCTAGTTTAGATAAATTGTTTGTTTGATTATTTAAGGAATTATCCACATAGCCTTCAGCTACGGCCGATGACTGCCATCCGCCGCGTCTTTTTAAATCCAATAGATCGCCACCCGCGTCAACAAGAATAGTCGCTGACAAGCGCCGGAAGCAGTGCCCGGTATAAGTTGCTGCGTCTGGTAGTCCCAGGTATATAGCAATTTGTTTTGGTACGTTCCCTATTTTATTGATACCAACACACTGCCTGGTACACTTTCCGTTTACATAATTAAGAAAAAAAGGTAGTTCTGTAGCCTCATTTACTGCAGAGCGAAGGTTAATATATTTTTTCACTTTGGGGTAAAAATATTCTGAAACCACAAAAGAACGTTGTCGCTTAGTTTTTGAATCAGGAATTTTAATAACAATTTTTTTTCCTGTATCTTGAACATGCGATAGTTTTATATTACGTAATTCTTGTTTTCTGCAGGCACCGCTTATACCAATTATAAGAACAATCTGAAAGAAAATTTACATAAGTATCTATTAGTATATTGAGCACAATATATTTTACCTTTATAAAGAAATATTTATCATCTGGTGCATTTTCTAGGAAATTATTAATGTTCTCGTTTGTTAAAATTTGGGATTTTTTGGGTTTAAATCCGTCAATTTTCTTTTAAGTAGAGCTTGCAATTTGGAATAGCTTGCAATGTTTATATTTTGATTTATATATATTGTTGTCCTCAACATAGAGTAAAAACACCAAAGTGAAGAAGGCTTCATATTATTTGACAAATCTTGGAAATATGCCATCATAACATTATCGGAAAATGATTTTACGCCGTTTTTTAACCTCCATTCCATAAATTTTGGTATATATGTTTGTAACGACTCTCAGATTTCGGCGGTAATAAGTCGTTTTTGGTTAATTCAGCGATTTCAGTTATATTGGGTGGAGTTAAATCCGTTTCACTGTCACTCGACATTTTTTAATTGAACAAAAACTACACAAACAGAACCTAGTTATAATATTATAAAAATGATTATTTTTTGACGTTTCTTAAAACCAATGAAATGCTTCTTTATTTGTCACAAGAGTAAGTTTCAACCAATTATGTCATTATTATAGACATGAATATTAACTTTTAAAACTGATCACAATTGAAGAGTGGAAGTAACAAAGGGGGTAAGTGCCAAAAATGTTCATTTTGCGTTAGACCCATAGAACGGTGTTATATGCCACTGTTTATGTCCTCACAAAGGTGATAGGTGCCAATTTTCATAATACACTTTATATATTCATTCAAAGATGGAGCCACCGTTAAGTACATGATCTATTTCCTAACAAAGGAGACAAGTGCCATTCGCCTTTCTGCTGTCAGTTCACAATAATTCGCGCTTTAGTGTTATTATTGTTGTTTTTTTAAATATAATAATGAGCGACCTTAATGTAAAAATTCGAAGAAGTAGAGGTAGTGGACGTTTTGGTGAAGAACAGAGGGTACTGAAAGAATCTGGCAAAGCCCACAAATCAAGGATACTTAACCCTTAACTACCTGGGTGTGGTCTCTCAGGCCCAAAAAGCGGAACGACTTGCCGAATTCCCCCCACTCGTAAAGCCTACACACCTACCCGCTCATGTATTCTTCAGTCGACTTATAATTAGTCTATATCCAGCCGCTGATAGGGTTGTTTGTCGATTTGTGAATAATATTGCAGTTTGAAGTGCGCGAGTGGTCGTAGAGACCACACCCAGGTATTTACGGTATGGCCGATCAGCCGAGTTGTTCTAAAAGTGTCCGGTATGGTGACTTTAATTCCGAACAAACGTTGCAAGACTGGTATGATGACTCTAGTGATAGTGAGGTGGAAGTGCCTAGAGATGAATACATTTTATCTGAACATGATTCGGATTCAGAAATTGAGTTAGAGGAGGAAAACTGCGAAATTAATGAAGTTGAAGCTCCTGCGCACGATACAGTCGAAACTGAAGACGAACAAGAATCGGAGGATGACGATATACTGCGTTACGGAGTAAGAAATTATTTCGGTAAAAATCGCTTCAAATGGTCCAAGCAGGAGGCACTTAGTCGCTCGAAAACTAAAAAACATAACATTGTAATGCATATCCCAGGACTTCGCGGAAACTTGCGAAACGAAAGTGAATCTCCTGTCGCTGTGTGGAGTTATTTAGTAGATGAGGAAATTTTAAATGAAATTGTACGTTGGACAAATGAAAAAATGCTCAACAACGACCGAATTACAAGGAAAAATCGACGGTAAAAGAATTAGATATTACCGAATTGAAAGCATTTATTGGGTTATTGTTTTACTCGGCAATTTTCAAATCTAATCACGAAGATTTGGATTCTCTCTTTGCTACAGATGGAACTGGTCGCGATATATTTCGATGCGTAATGGGAAAAAATAGATTTGCAATACTCTTATCCAGCCCTCGTTTTGACAATTCACAAACCCGAGATGAACGCAAAAAAGAAAATCCTGCCGCTGCCATTTGTAGTATTTTTGATATGTTTATAGAGAATTGCAAAAAAGTGTATTCTGTAGGACACACAACGTGCGTCGACGAAATGTTAGTAGCCTTTAGAGGACGCTCGAAATTTAAAATGTATATGCCAAATAAGCCTGCAAAATATGGGCTAAAATTGATGTGCATAACTGACGCAAGAAACGGATATCTTCATAACGCCTATCTTTACACCGGAAAAGACAGCGATGGCTTTACTTTAAACGCCGAAGAAAGAAAAATGTCAAAACCTGCACAAGCTGTGATTCGTTTGACAAAAAACATATGTAACACGAATCGTAACGTAACAGCAGATAACTGGTTTAGTTCCATCGAACTGGTCAACGAACTAGCTACAAGGGGACTCACATATGTTGGAACTATGAAAAAAAATAAAAGGGAGATTCCCCAAGAGTTCTTACCAAATAGAAGTAGAATAGTTGGATCAACGTTATACGGATTTACAAACAAAATGACTTTGGTTTCTCATGTTCCTAAAAAAAATAGATCCGTCATTTTGGTATCATCAATGCACCATCAAAAGAGCGAGGAGGATGGAAAGCCTGAAATAATACAGTATTACAATACCACCAAAGGAGGAGTAGACGCTCTTGATGAGAAATGCGCAAATTACAGTTGCGGAAGAAGAACAAGAAGGTGGCCCATGGCATTCTTCTATCGCATTTTAGATATAAGCTCTGTAAATGCATACATCCTGTATAATGCCCAGAAAAATCATGAAGAAACGACGCGGTTCAAATTCATGAAACAACTAGCACGAGAACTTGTAACACCGCATTTGAATCGAAGAGTAACCTGCAACAGCCTCACGTTTGAATTGCGCGCCTGTATCAGGAGAATACTTGGAGTACGGGAGGAGTACACGCCAGTAAGTGAAGAAAAATTGGAAAAAAGAAAAGTTTGTTATACATGCGATCCAAAAAAGAGACGGAAAACATTTTACTTATGTTATAATTGTAAAAAACCAATCTGTTTGGAATGTTCAAATAAAATATGCAGAGAATGTGTTGCCGAAAAATAACCAAAATTAACCGGTTGTGATTTTTTTGAGAAAATACATTTGTAGTAGCTTTTTTACTACCATTTGTTTTCTTAATGTTTATTTCTTATCTTGAGAATTTTATATTATGTTATTTTTAAGGTTAATAAATAATATTTCACTTTTTTCATCAGTGTCTTTTTTCGTTGTCATGTTTATAGTATTTTATAGATCAAGGTTAAAATAATGAAAAAATAATAACACACGCTGTGCAATAATGTTTTAAACTATACTAAAGGGAATGTACTACTATGTACTCCCCAAATAATTGGTCCAAAAATAATTGCTAGGGTCCTCAACCTTTTGGGCTTATCAGACCACACCCAGGTATTTACGTTATACTTTTGAAGCCCAGGTAGTTAAGCAAATTCAGGAGAAAGTGGCGCCAAGTCAACAGGTTAGGTTAGAATAAACTGTTTATTAAAATCTTTATTAAATAAAATGTTTGTTGTAAATGCCAGTTTTCCTGCAAAAGCCTCAGTCTCTTCTGGCGGAAGTCCTTATACGAAAAATTTTATAAAGAAACTTCAAAAGTTCAGGGTACGTATCTATTAAATCTTATACATCTAACACCTGTTAAAAGACGTCGACATGGTAGTTATGAAAATCCTCAAGACAGCAAGCGTCAAACAACAGTGAACTACACTATTCCAGACGAAAGAGGAAATTTCGTTCAAGTGTGCAAAAAAACTATTATGAACACTTTTGCTGTATCAAGAAAAAAAATCGATGGCTTAATTTCTAAAAAGAAAGCTGGTTATACTTTTTTTATTGATAAGAGAACATGCCATAAAAAATCCAAATTTTCTGAAAATTATCGCAAAGCTATAAGAGCACACATTAACTTAATACCTCGAGATATTGGACATTATACTCGCGCGAAGTCCGATAAGGAATATCTGAGCCCCGACCTAAATATAAACAGACTTTTCAAAGCATTTAAAACACGCTATCCAGAAAGTGGGGTAACCTATAAGTTTTATTCATCAGTTTTCAAGAAAGACTTTGCTAAACTTTCATTTCAAAGGCCCAGAATGAACACATGTCATACCTGCGATAGGCTTCAATGTGAAATTCGTGCGAATACTGCGACAAGTAAAGAAGCTCAAATTAAATTAGATGTCCATCATACTAAAGCTGAGAGTGCTAGAGCTATTTTGAAAGAAAATACCATTCGCTCTCAACAACCAGGTAGTGATGTGTGTTGCTTATCTATGGATCTTGAGCAGGTGATATTTGTGCCAACACTGGTACATTCTGACATGTTCTATCTATCCCAACTTTCCTGGAACTTGTCACCTTTGTTACTTCCACTCTTCAATGTATCCCAACTCATTAAAAATAATCTAAATCTTCAAAATTAAACAAATTAGGAGTTTATAAATTAAAATGTGGTAATGATAACTGTGATAAAATTTATATCGGTAGAACTTTTAGAAATTTTAAAACTTGAATTTCGGAACACAAACATAGCTATGACAACAAAAAATTAGATTCAAATGATTTATTAGAAAACCAACACATTTTTGACCCAAATTTTGAAATTCTACATGTAGTCGGTAAATCCTTTAGTTTAAATTTATTAGAGGCCCTTGAGATTAACAAAAATAAATATTCAGGTAACCTTCTTAACGACCTTATAGATATCAATCACTCTCCTTTATTAAACCTTTTTACCTAGAATATAGATTAGGAATGTTTGTAGTGAATGAATTTCCAGGTAATTTCTTTCAATACCTTTGTTAACATTAGTAAATAGAATTCTGTATTTATGCACTGTGGAAGAAATAAATTCAAAAAACATTTAAAGAGGACTAAGTGGTGGAACAAAGAAATACAAACATTAGTAAAAGAAAACCTCATGGAAAAAATACCTCCAAACAAAAACTCAGGATAAATAAGGAAATATATAACGGAAAAAGAAGCATCATCAAGGAAGCGGTTAAGAAAGCGAAAAGAGACTCATGGAAAGAATTTGGAAGGGAGATGTCAGAGACACATGCATCAGATAACAGAAAAATTTTGGACAACAATAAAAAGACTACGAGGAAGTAAAGGAAAAGATATAAGAGCAATAAAAAATAAAAATAACGAATTGGAGACCGAAATAAATTAAATACTAAAGACTTGGAAAGCACACTACGAAGACAAATTTAGTAATAGGTCGAAGAAGAAAATAACGAAGATAGCGGTGGAGGAATAGAATGAACATGAATACCATGCAATCCAAAGAGAAGAAATGGAAGTGGCTATAAATAAACTTAAAATAGGAAAAGCCAGTGAGGAGAATGAAGTAGCGCCAGAGCTGATAAAATGGTTAGGAGAAAAAGGAAAAGACTGGCTATTTGTCATATGCAGGGAAGCATGGGATACTCAAAAAATCCCCAAAGACTGAGAAAATAACCTTATACTGCCAATACATAAAAAAGGGGATCAGACACTGTGCAATAATTATAGACCAATATGCTTAGCCCAAACCAGTTTCAAAATCTACACGAGAATAATAGAGATCCGATTAAGACGTTATGTAGAAGCAAGATTAGAAGAGGAACAAGCAGCTTTTAGACCAGGACGACAAGCAAATGATAATATATATATTTTAAGAAGGCTAATTGATAATACCATAGAAGCGGGAGAAGATTTATTGACTTGATGGCAGCTTTTGACACAGTCGAAAGAGAAAAAATTTGGGAGGTGTTGGAATATTTAGAAGTGCCGAAAGCTCTTTAGCATGAGGAGCAAGAGCAATAATAAGGGCGAGAAGATCTACATCCTGACCAACTACAACCACAGTGTCATGGTGACTGGATAGATCGATAGCAGTTGTGGCGATTGGTAAATCATAATCGTCTAAAGCAGTAAATGTATTCATATTCTCAGCATTAAATATATCGACAAGTTGAGAAAATAATCGATCCTTGTTAGCTAAATTGCTTAATAATGTCTTCTGTTGGTCGAGTATTGGTGCATTTTAATTGAATGCCGTTTCAGAAGTCGCTTTTGTCGTTCAAGACCCTTTGTACTACTCGCATTTCAGCGTATCCATCAGACACTACAGTTATATGATGACAGTAATGCTTATGTATAAAGTTGCATAAATATCACAAAATGTACATTGTATTGGCCATACCACACGATGAATCAAATTTCCACCATCAACTACAAATTCGCAATGATCGCTTAAGCTAACTGGTCGTTGCAGAACTTTGTTAAAAAATTCATTTAGAGATGATTTCTTCGTCTTTCTCATTAAGCCTTTTTCATCAAATAAAGATGCAGGAACCGAAGCAAGTTCAAAACTGAAGCACGATTTTAATTCTGTTAGGGAGTGAACCGTGCAGATTACTCTTTGTAATAGCGGAGTTGTATCAATTTGAATTATATCGTCGTCTTTTATTCTGACGGAACTTGTAGTTGACGCGATTGATTTTGCCATACGGAAACGTTTAAGTTTCAAATGTCCATATGTTCTTCCTTCTTTAATTAATATTTTCATTGGTTTTAGTCCTATCTCTATTGCTTTAAAACAATCGACGTTATCATCAGCAACGAGGCCACTTTAAAGTTATATTAATTTTTTCGTCACGATGTATGGAGAATGTTCCTTAAGCCAGAGTGTACATTTTTTACAAGCATCATCATCCTTTTTGATTCTCCTATCTCGAAGTTCAACATGTTGATAAAAAAGTTAGTGGGACGGTATCCCAAAACCCTCTTACAAGCCACCACCAGCTTAAAACATTGATTTCGTACGATTTCTGAACTAATTACATATTTTATATAGCATTCTAAAAACTACCGGGAATTCCATGTGGTAAAAGTTTCTATTTAAAATTTAATTAGCAACAACTTTGATTATAGGCATTTGAACAACAGGTTTCTAGAAAATTGAGAAAAACCGGCGCAAAGTAGAATTGGGGGGTGGTTTTTTTTGCGAAATAAGGAATGTTGTGGACAATATTCGGAAAGGAACTTTTTGGGTTTTTGTTCCCACTCCTATACGTGAACAGATCCACGTAAAATGAAAACATAATTTTTTTCTTCTATTCGATGTTTTTATGTTTAACTTCCGTGTACTAATAGTTTATATGCCAAATCTCCAATTAAATATCTATCATCAAAAAAAATTATGTTTCCATTTTGAACTTCTTTATAGAAAACTGATTTACGGTACAGGGTGTAGTCTTGAAGTGAACCAACTTCACCAGTATACACTGTTGGGGTAGACATGACAGCAGTGACAATCTAGTATGTGACTTGACGACAGGGATTCCATGTAATAATTTATAATAAATTATTGAACTGAACTCCAATATTATTAAATAATATTTACACAGAAAGTATAACATAATATTTTTTTATTGATGCCTCATATTACCTATTTAAAGCACGCCTCAGCGTGTTTAAATCGAACTTTCAAACACGCGCGTTCTTTAAAGTCCCTATCGTAACAACAACAACTCAAGAAAGTAAGTTTTTTTTATTGATGCCTCATATTACCTTTTTAAAGCACGCGTCAGCGTGTTTAAATCGAACTTTCAAACACGCGCGTTTTTTAAAGTCCCCATGGTAACAACAACAACTTGAGAAACGTAAGTATCAATGACAACTTTTTTTATTAGTGTTTAAATTGTATATTTTCATTGTGAACCAATGTCTTATTTGGTTTTTTCTGCAAAATTTATTTACATATTCAGATATACATTGTATCCTTTTAAATATAAATGAAGAAACTTTTTGATTATTGATCTGACAGCAGTACCTCGTAACGTCAAATAAAAATAAATACTATTTAGGATGGACTTTCACGAAACTTGGCTGGGCATCGAGGACGGACTTCCATTTTTTTGGAGCAATAATATTTTATGATTTCAAAGTACACCAATAAAAAAAATAGTGTAAAGCATTCGTGGATAACTTGTCTTTCAAACACTTGCTCTATTTCGAGCACTCCGGCTGCGCCATCGTGCTCGAATAATCGCGCGTGTTTGAAAGACATCTTTATCCACTTATACTTTAATATACTATTAAATAGAAAGTATAACAACAGAACATGGTGCAGTCAGTAGACGCGAAGTGAACTTACCTAATAATTACTAATTTCAAATTACGATAACAAATTACTGAATTAAAAATGGGTGACAATAGAGGAATAACGTCTTTGTCATTGACCGGCAAAACTTCAGAGAATTGGAAGATGCGGAAAGCAAGATTCCAAAATTGCTTAATTGCATCCGAAGTAAATAAAAAGGATGAGATAACTCAATGTGCACAACTACTTCATTATATTGGGGAAGAAGCATTCAAAATATATTCCACTTTTAAATTTCAAGAAGACTAAAAAGACAAACTACATGTATTGATCAAGAAATTCGACGAACATTTTCAAGGCAAAGAAAACACTTCATACGGAAGATACAAAGTTTTTAGCTACAGGCAATAGGCTGAACAGTCAACTGAGAATTTCATTATGGAGCTTAAAAAGAAGGCATCTAGGTGTAAACTCAATAATTTAACAGATAGTCTAATAATTACCATGATTATTTGCGGAATAAGAAATAATAATGTAAGAGAAAGACTATTACAAGAAGATGGACTGACCCTGGAAAAAGATATTGACCTTTGCTATGTAATTGAAACATCAAAATTCCGTAGCGATGATAAAAAATGACAAACCCAAGAGTGTGCTACATTCAAATACAAGTGAGAGATTAATTAAAAACTGTCAAAAGTGTGGTGGCAAGGAACATAAAATAAATAAATGTCCTGCATATGGAAAGACCTGTAATTACTGTAACGTAGTAAATCATTGGGCTTCCGTCTGTTATAAAAAGAAAAATAGGAAAGGCATAAATAACATTGAACAAAGCTCTGAAGAAGTAAATTCAATAAACTCTGACAACTTCATGTTTGTAGGTACGATTTCGCAGGTGAGTAGTGCCATCAATAAAAATGAGTGGTTAACTGATTTAGAAATAAATAAAAAAATCAAATTGAAGATTGATACTTGAGCCATGGTAAATGTTTTACCTTGGAATATTTTTAAATTCGTGAAATTACCTAATGATAAAATCACTGAAACGAATACAACATTTCAATCCTATACTGGAAATAATTTAAAAGTATCAGGTAAGGTTTGTTTACCATGTGTAAGAAATGAGAAAATGCACAATTTAGAATTTTATATTGTAAATTCAAATTCAGAAGCCATTCTAGGTTTGCAGTCAAGTGTTGACTTAGGACTAATTGCAAAAGTACAATCTATTGATTCAAATGTTTCAGATTACACTGAACTGGTTAAAAAATACAATCATCTTATTAAGGGGATAGGTTGCATCAAAGACACTTACCATAGATAGATGACAAAATAGATCCAGTGGTTCATCCCAGTAGAAAAGCTGCTATTCATTTGTTAGATAGTCTTAAAGAAAGTCTTGAAGGTTTAGAAAAAGATAAAATAATTGAGAAAGTTCACAATGGGTAAATCCACTAGTGTTGGTTAGAAAACCAGATACTAAATTACGTATTTGTCTTGACACTATTGATTTAAATAAAGCGATTAAGCGAGAACATTGTCATATACCCACTTTAGATCAAATTACTAGCAAGTTATCAAACGCAAAACTTTTCTCTACATTAGATGCTGCACAAGAATTTTACCAAATTCCATTAGACGAGGCAAGTTCAAATTTATGCACATTTGGTACTCCATTTGGGAGATATAAATTTAAAAGAATAGGTTATGGGATTAAGTCAGCCCCGGAGGTATTTCAAACTAGATTCAAGAAAATTTTCAACATAGAAGGAGCAGATACATATATTGATGATATACTTGTGTGGGGTTCTAATAAAGCTGAACATGATGCCAGGCTTAAACAAATTCTTAATTTAGCAAGAGAAAATAACGTAAAATTGATTTTAAGTAAATGCAAATTCGGGAGAAATGAAATTAAGTACATGGGACATATAAATTCGGAAAATGGTTCGAGTCCAGATAATTCAAAAATTCAGGCAATTGCAAATATGCCACGTCCTCAAAATAAACAAGATGTGCAGAGAGCATTAGGAATGTTAACTTATGTAGGTAAATTCATAAAAAATCTCTCAGATGAAACTTATTCATTGAGAACATTGCTTAGAAAAGATACAGAATTTATATGGCAACCCGAACATGAAAAAGCTTTTCAAAACTTGAAGAACATGTTAATTGATAAACCAGTCTTGCAGTTTTACAACGTTAATGCTGAGACAGTTGTCAGTTGATACATCTAAAAATGGTTTGGGGACGATTGTATCGCTTCATAGTCCTACGGTTTCAAAGGTAATTAATTAAATAGATAAGAAAAAAATCCCTATGGCACAGGACCAATTGGACAGGCTTATTTCAGTAACATGTTTGCATAAAACCCAAAATAAAAAATTAACAAAAGTAAAAGAATGTTTTGAGATGTACAAAAAACCAAAGTAAGATTCTGGCATCAAATCAAAAATAAAAAAAATTTCTGGTAAATTTGTGAATTTGCTTAAATAAATGTTTTAATGTACGATTTAGACAAAAATGTTAAACACAAAAGTTGTAGAACGTGTTAAGGTCTATAAAAAAGATTAGTAACTTTTTTGCGTCAAATGAAAAACAAAGGAAATACGATTTTTTTTCAACTTTTGACAGGCCGCCATTTTGTTTTTACTGGGCCGAATTGGCTCATTAACGAACGAACTCGTCCAAGATTTTGGCCTAAACGATTTTTGTAGCCAGTTTGGTTTAGATCCGTCAAAAAATACGCCCTCTATCGTGCTTACAAATTCCGTTATAACACATACATATACATATATATATATATATATATATATATATATATATATATATATATATATATATATATATATATATATATATATATATAACCTTTGGAACGGAGGGTGATTTTGGCATCTAGGAACACCAAAACGAAAAAGTGCATTTTTTCGAAGTCGCGTCATGCTACTCTCTACAATAGCCCTATTTCATTCTGGCCTAAACGATTTTTGTAGCCAGTTTGGTTTAGATCCGTCAAAAAATACGCCCTCTATCGTGCTTACAAATTCCGTTATAACACATACATATACATATATATATATATATATATATATATATATATATATATATATATATAACCTTTGGAACGGAGGGTGATTTTGGCATCTAGGAACACCAAAACGAAAAAGTGCATTTTTTCGAAGTCGCGTCATGCTACTCTCTACAATAGCCCTATTTCATTCTGAAATAAGCCTAAAAAGTACAACCATACACGAGGAAACTTTATCCAAATATGAGATTATTCAATAATTTTTTGGCTCACAAGATGTACCACATTTGATACCGTTGGTTGACTTACACCAATATCTTCTGCTACACCAATCTGGAAGCCTAAAGCCAAATATAACAAACAGTTAAATAATAACATAATATATTAATATTTGCCAGTGTACTGAGGAAAGTAAAAGACCTACCTGGATCAGCAATATATCGCAAAAAGATTTTCATTTTGGTAATATTGTCTGTGGCCCCCCTCTGGTTTCACGGTATCAATGTCAAAAAAATGTGTTGTTAACCATGCCATAGTTTATTAATATAGATTTAAGTAAGAACTAGTCAGCATAAGTACAAACTTATACTCTCTCAGTACATACTTGAAGTATCAGTTTGTACTTAAACTTTAATAATATACTTTTCAGTATTAACTTATGAAACCGTAAGTATTAAATATCTACTGATTTTTAATAATACCACCCAATGTTGAAAACTTATTACCCCAATAGAAATTATCATTGGACGAGTCAATGGTTCTTTGGAGAGGAAGGTTGTCTTTTAGGAAATATATTAAAAATAAGGCTCATAAATATGGCATAAAGCTTTATGTACTTATTGAGCCGGAAGGAACGGTACTAAAATTTTCCGTTTACACAGGAAGTTTAGATGATTTTGGCGGAAAGGGTCACGCAGCTAACGTGGTATTGCATTTGATGGAAGAAAGATTAGACTGCCATTCTGTGTTCATCGACAATTACTATAATAGCTATGAATTGGCGGAAAAATTGCTAAAACGAAACACTTACTGTACTGGCACACTAAGAATTGATCGTAAAAACAATCCTATTGATGTAAAGCAACAAAAATTGAAAACCGGAGAAACTATTGCTCGTTATGCAAAAGGAATCATGGCGGGATAAACGAGATGTGCATTATATATCTTCAGAATATGGAAATAACATGATTCAATATCAAAATAAAAAAGTACAGAATAAAAAAAAACCATAGGAAATTTTTATGTATAATCAGTACATGGGCGGGATTGATCGTCAAGACCAACTGCTCAGTTACGATCCTTTTGAACGAAAAACTCTGCGTTGGTACAAAAAGCTTGGAATCCATGTCTTGCAGTTTCTGTTATTCAACTCGTATTCCCTTTTCAAAAAACAGACCAAATCCAAGATATCATTCTACGATTTTAGAATGCAGGTGATATAAGATTTAGTGCCACCAAAACCGAAAGTCATGACTAATCCACAAGCATCCACTAGTTATACATTTGGTACACACATTGTAATATTTTGGGTCTTCATCACTCATTATGTATTTGTCTTCAATTGATTCGCTAAAACCTATTCCTAAGATATATGAAAACAAATTCCTGTACCTTTTGATTTAACCTATTAGTAACTAAAAATGGCACTGGATAACCCATATTGCATTTATCTTTACTCGAAACTATTGTTAAATCTCTGTTGGTCCCATTAATGTATGATTAAAATCTTCTTGTCCATAACACCATTCATGCGCCCTAATGCAAAATCCTGAACTTCTAAACCTGAGTAACTTTCACCTAAAATTAACCAAAGTCAAAACTGTTTAGTAGTCACTGTTTCTATGTCATAATGGGCCAAACGCATGTTTTATTTGTGATTTGCTTTCAACCCTTAGAAATTTATTTCTCTGTATTATGTCTCGAAAGAATCTCGATATCCCAGCTGCTGCTGTTGTTTGTGCTTTGACTTCTTGTTTCAGGTTCTTATTGTTTGTAATATTAACTCCTAAATATTGGAAACACACAACCTCTGTACGCTTTTATTATAAATCACCAATTTACATCTTCTGGGCTCTCTAGATATTGTTAAAGACTGTGATTTTTGTTTCGAAATGATCATGTATTTTCTTGCGACTTTTGCATACGTTTGAATCAAATTTGTACACTCCGATTAAGATAACTTTAAATCATGTACATTGAATGCATCAACCGTTGATAACATTATTTGTTTTTGATATCGAGAAATAAAAAAATTTCAGAAGCCAAATCAGAGTTGTATGACGATGATCCATCAATTACATGTTTCGGTTAGTAAAAAATTACTGTTTTAGAGCTTGCCAATCATTCTTTATTAAACATGATATAGAATAATTGGCCTCTTCTGCTTTTTTAGAATTAATCAGATGACTTCAGGCTGCAAACGATCCTGTACCAACCTCTTTCAATGTTGCCATGTGACCAGAAATACCGAAGAAACAGGTAACCACAACTTTTGGATTTAGTTCGTACTGAAATATCTGTACGCACTGTGCACACTTTTATTTATCACCTGCATAGACATTATACACAGCATATTATGATGTACCCTGAAAGTATTTAACAACAGTCGAAACGAGCCTTTTATTGAGCTTCTGTTACAATATATCGGATCCAACGTGGAACAAATCTAGATTTTGACTGTAATTTAATGAAAAACATATTTTTGACGTTTCGGCATAATATTAACCTCCATCAAAATAATAAGTTTCATGTAAAAAATTGTTTATGGAACATTTATTTTGTCAATGGAAGAAAGAAAAAGAAAAATTTTGTAAACATTGTTTTTAGTTTATTGATTTTGGAATAAAATCATCATCAAATGGTGTGTACACATAAAGGTTCTTAATCTAATTTTATTTTAACAATAAAAATTTAAAAATCAAACATAAATGTAAAGATTGTATAACCTAACTGTTACTATATTCAACAAAAAACTGATTTTATTCAAAAAATATGTACAAAAATAATTACAATAAACATTTCTGTCACAAGGGTTTCTCCAAAATATGTACAGGTTCCGCAGAATGGGAAAAATATGTATATAATATATAAAAAAATCGGAATACTTAAAAAACCTTTACACAAAATAGGGTAAAAATGAAAATATAGGTGTATATTATTCCATAAATAATTAACATTCATATATTATCAACTACTAATGTCTACCAATAGAACAAACGTTCCTTCAAATACTGCAAGTTGTATTGGTCCACCCAAATCAAATATTAACAACACAGGGACAATTATTAATATTCAGTTATTTCAGATGATCTCGAACAACACCTCTTGAGATATCATTTGAGGCAATGGAACGAGAATAAGTAGATTATGTATCTATTAGATTGTCTTGGTTCAAACTATATCTCGAACCTTTCTACCGATGTTTATATATTATTTTATTAACAAACAGTGGTCCAAAAAAATCATTGCATTAGTTTTTCAATCTTTTCTTGTCAAAAATCCAAATCTGTACCCCAGAGCCACAGTGTATTAAGTCCACTTTTTATCAAAAATTATATACATGCTTTCCACCTAAAATGTTGCGCTCTTTTTAGTGCCAAAGAGTATTAAGTCCTAGGCAGCTTATTTTTCGATATAGCACTGTATAAATAGCACATATATTCCCGAGCCAGAGTATTTACTGGGCTACTGATATTATCTGGTTCTAATAAGATTCAAATTTCTGCAAGCTTCAAGTAGTATTAATGCAGTGACCAGTCTATATGGGTTGTTGGAGACACGTGCATGAATACATACATCATTTCTAAAAATAATGAAGAAACGCTGGGTCTAAGGGATTCACGGTGAACACTAGCCGCAGTGATAAACTTAACAAAATATGTTTTTATTATTTCCTACGAATTTACAATCTACTACAAAACAAAATATAATAAGATAGTTTTTAGAGTTGAACTCAAAAACATAGGTATTGATTGTTTTATTGTAAGATGACATCAAGTCCCATTATACTGTTTGGCTCTGTGATGGGAATTCTCATGTATTATGCAATTTATTCACTTTTCAAATGGGCTTTTCGGTAACAGATGGCGTTGCGATGTAGTTTTGTATGAAAAATGTCGTTGCTATGTGGTTAGTTCGTCATTCTGTCAGATAATTTGGATCGGTGTGTTATAAACATGGCCTCTACATCAAATACCAATGTGCGTGGCAAGAGAAATTTCTCAAAATGGGAGGCAAGGTAAGTTGAGATATAATATTGGAACGAGTGTTTCAGTTTTAATATAATTTTTAATTACTCTGTATTTAGTAGGATTCTAATTGTGGTAATTGATGGACTGTGTAGAGGTAGGCTTTGAGGGAACGATATTATATAACGGTCAATTAGAGAAGAAAATATAGTGAACAGTAACAGTGTACATTTGCTAGGTACTGGACTATCGGGTGAGCGTCCTCAAATTGAAATTCTCCCTCGTGGAAATGAAAGAAAAGAAATAGCAATAGAAACGTTAGCAAAAGCGAGGAAAGAACCAAAACGAAAAAAAAACTGAAGGTTGAAAAGTCTAAACGTTCTTGGCATCCGATTCAGTTTCAAGAAGAAAAGGAAGAGCATACTCAGTTCAAAATTAAAAATAAAGTTCAAAGTCTAATGTAGTAGAGGAGATGATGGCATCTGGAGGTGGGCCTATCAACTTGGAGTTTCTGGAACAGATATGTTCCGAATCACAAAAATACGCAAACTACAAGGACGGAAATGAGGTTTTTAGAGTTACTCCGTAAGAATTTTACAAGTTTTTGGCTATTTTACTTCTGTCGATGTACGTGAAATTACCAAACAGGAGAATGTATTGGGAAACATCGGCGGATACTTTCAATACATCTGTTTCTAGTGCTATGTCTCGCGATAGATTTCTGCAAATACTGAAATACCTTCATTCCAGTGGCAATAATACCACAGATCCTGAAGACAAATGCAAGAAAGTAAGACCAATATTGAATCATGTCATCAAAATTTCAGGAATTTGCTGATCCTTTACCTTTAGTGTGGTCTTTGGATGAAGTGATGGAACCGTATTATGGTCGTCACCATTTCAAACAATTTATCAGAGGAAAACCCATACGATTTGCCTTCAAATTCTGGTGTTTGAATAACCCAAATGGTTATTGTGTAAAATTAAACTTTACGAAGGAAAAACTGAAAAGAATCCAGGAATGCCTCTTGGGAGCTCTGTTACAAAAAGACTGGTATCAGACTTTGTTCCTGAAGGAAGCAAAATATGTTTAGATAATTATTTCAACTCTTTGTCTTTGCTGGAAGATATGAAGTGTGAGAATATTATAGTCACAGTAACCATTCGAACTGATTGCATTGAAAATGCTCCTTTGAAAGATCTGAAAAAGCATCCATCCCCGGGGTTCTGTATATGGTCTAACGGATAATTCAACAAATATAACTTTGATCCGTTGGCACGATAACAGTCAAGTTACATTAGCTACCAACAGATGTGACTAATTGCTCAATAAAACCTGTTTGCAGACGTTACAGTCAAGTTCGAAAACAGAAGGTAGAAGTTTTACAGCCATCATTGATCCAAGAGTACAATAATGGAATGAGTGGTGTAGATTTATTTTATCAATGGCGCGGTACACATCGAATAAATATTAGAAGCCGAAAATGGTATTGGCCAATTATTCGCTTTTGTATAAATGCATCTATCGTCAATGCTTGGATTTTGTTCCGAAATCTACAACCACGAATGAAACAGTAGATTTCATCTGTCAAATTGTAATTCCTTTGTTGGCAACTCCAAAGCCGCGTATCCTGATGCCTCAAAAAACATCAAATGTTTTGAATGATATATATAAGATACGATAGGCTTGAATACTGGCCGATGAAAAATCCCACACAGCGGCGTTGTGCCACCTTCATTTGCAGTAAATGTAACATTGGACTTCATATCGACTATTTCAGACTTTATCATACTCCATGAGCATTTTTTATAATTGCTAGTTTGTAGTTATCTTATGTAAATCATGATGAATAATATCCAATAAACAACGTTTCACTAAAGCCTAGCGTATGAATATTTAGACATTCCTTAATTTGACTATATATACAAATTGTTAAAATTTTCATATTTCAGTGTTATTCTAGACTGTAACTAAGAGAGAACTGACTAACATCATTTTTCAATAAAGATATAGGGGGTCAGGCTCTGGGGGGTTAAGCCCATACCAAGTGGGACTGAATACTATACTCATTTTTTCGTGTTGGTACTTGTTTCAAGTCCATTCAAATGTTTGACATTGGTGCAAACGTTAGTGCAACCGTTGGTTTGTGTATGGACTTTAATAATTATTATAAACATTAAAAAATGAGTCGATTATCTAGAATAAAAAATATGATAGAATGAGCTCGACAAGGTGAACAGGATGCAGAAATTTACGAAAATGTATTGGAAGATTCTGCCCCAACCTCAAATCCTAACAGGAAGTTTTACAATATTTCTACCTGAATAAAATAATAAACATTTTTTACAACTTGTGATTTGTTGATGACATGCTATTAAATCTGAAACTTTCACTAACATTCCAGGTTAGAAAGAGAATAGAAGAAGTCGCCGAGTTTTGCTATAATGACACCTTGGAATTGGCAAAAAATGACTTGGATAAAGACTTAGGAAGTTGATTTTCAGAGAAAATCATATAAAAAAAGAAAGAATTTACTAATAAACTTATACTTCTCAGTTAATAACAGCATGAAACTCTTAAAAATATTGAAGCAACTGATATGTGGGTCTATAGGATATTCATTAGAATATCACGGATGAATAAAGAAACTAATGCAGAATTTTATGGCATATTTTGAAATATTTTTCGTACG
Source organism: Galeruca laticollis (assembly GCA_963921935.1). Taxonomy (NCBI): domain Eukaryota; kingdom Metazoa; phylum Arthropoda; class Insecta; order Coleoptera; family Chrysomelidae; genus Galeruca; species Galeruca laticollis. The sequence continues at coordinate 85,219,082 of OY998178.1, read as the reverse complement.
TAATGCAACCAAAACCCTTACCTTCACTTGATTATTCAAGTTCAAATAGGATGTAGATGAACTGTACTCTGCCTCTGAAGCCTGCAGGAATGGTATCAGGGATCAAGTGTAGTGCTGTTTAAGGATGCTGTCTATAATATCACATGATTGCCAATGTTTGCTTAGGACATGGTACTCGAAGGAGAAGATAGGCAGGACAGTTGATTATTCGAGGTAAAAAGTAGTTCAAATGAACCTTTTTAAACTTGTCGCATCTAAAGTAAAAACAAAAAATCGAGACTTTGACTCTGTGAAGTCACTTGAAAAAGTAGTAGTTCTTTTGATGTTTGATGATTTAGTTGATAAAAGTAGTTGTTAATATATGATTATTCAAATAAAATATAAAAAACAAATAAAAAAATCGATTCAACTTTCCACTCTGCTTATAAAATAAATTTAAGATAAAATTTTGTCAATTATTTAATAATAGGATTTTGGTCCACTACGAAAAACCCCAATCGATATATCTACAAACTTTTTAAGCACTTGATATTTATCACTTGGAAATTTTATTACTTTTTCGTTTCTTCGATCTAATATAGTCATAAATGAGAAAAATATATTTTGGTGCTAATCCGCTACAATATATTCATGTAAAAAAAGATTTCAATTTTCATAAACGTTATTTTTGTCATTTGTAAATTTCGTTTAAACACGCATTATCGAAATTGGTTTTTTAGTATTTTTACTGATTAAAAATTAAAATTAGTCAATGAAATGACATCTCAAAAAAATTGTTTTTATACTAATCTTGAAAATTACCAGTGAGTGACCATGACCATCTTAACCTATCCTCAAATTTATTGAATAGAAGTGGTAATAGATTTTTTGCTTTAAAGTTTGTTAAGATTTCAATGAGTAATAAAAACATTGCAGCTTTAAACTTTTGGCAGTGAATTTGTCCTGATAATCCCTTGTGTAAATTGGCGGAATATATATTTTCCATACCCCCTACATCATCCCCAACTGAAACATCTTTCAGTTCACAAGGGTTTATTCATTCAAAAAACGAAATAGGCTTACTATGGCAAATAAATTAACACATATTCATCTTAACTTGAACTTGAGTCCTAAAAGGAGAAATGTTCAAAAAAGAACAAATACTGGTGAAAGTGGTGATATACCACAAGATATTAATACCAAAGAAGAAGAATATGAAGGTATAGCTGAAAATGAAATCTACAGTAATGAAACTAAAGATGAAGAGTTGTTCAAGGAAATAGAAGGAGTGTTGCAGGAGGAAAGTGAAATTAGTGATGAAAATGGTATTATTGAGGATGAACGTGCCATAAATTGATAATATTTTGCTTTTGAGTATTTTTAAACAAATAAATGAAAATAAAAAAATTAAATGTTTATAAAAAATTCATCATACCCGTCACATGACACAATTTTTAAACATCCCTCATTTTACATCACTGGTAATTACTAAATCTATTAATTAAATCTTTGATAACACAAAATTTGGAATATTTAGAAACAAATGTAGAATTTTCGTCCAGCGATGGTCGAAAGATATGAGTTTATGAATTTTTGTTGAATTCTGTTGGGATATTGATCCAAGTTAAAGTCTAGTTTTTAACATGAAATTTTCCTGCAATTCCCAACGCAATCAACATTGCATAACACTTTTATTTTCACAAATATATTGTATGGATCACAATTTAAAATATGAAGTCAGGATCAATATTCAACACTCAGTAAACTAAAGATCAATTATCAACATATTACACACTTCAATGGATATTTCCTAAAACATAAAGATAAGAATAATAATAAAAGATACCAATAAAATGGAGATTGGGACTAATCCGTTCGATTTTCAACAAGGGCTCAAAGTAAGAATGAAATGACTATAGACATCTAACCATCACACAGTGTTGGCAACTGTACCATTATTTACACCATTGTACCTTAATGTGACAAGGTACAGTGTTTGTTCCATATTTCTTGCAAAATGAGATTATTAACTAGTTACTGATACTGACCGAATGTACACAAACGTAACGAAAGACAGGCACAGGATACAAAATATACTACAGTTCAGTCAGATCACAAATGACTGGCTGTCATTTTTATTTACAGTAATCTGTCATGTTCATTTGAAATTGGATATAAATTATATACAATACCAAATTTGTGTCATATGAATTATATTTTATAATTAGTGTTCTGTTTAGGTTTTCCATTTTATTTATTGATCATGAAATCGGATTCGTCCCGAGAGCCATAAGAAAAATAATAGGAATACAAAAATTTAGGAGTAATTAGGATAAAATGTTTTTAAAATGTAACTGAAACCACATGTATTAAAATATTGACACCTATAATGAAGTCGATGAACTCTAACATCATATAACTCCAAAAAATTGCACTTTGCGAATAATAGAATAAGAAACAACATTTAGTGAAAAATACAATAAACACACAAGCGTATTTTTTGTATTATTCGTATTTGAATCCTGACGACATATTTTAAATAAAATTTCTTAACAAACACCAACAACAAAATCAATACCAAAAAAGTTGTTTCAAATACAACAACTTAGTTTTAAACATAAATGACACAAATACAATGGAAATTCTTCTTTTTTGGAATCGTAACAAAAATAGAATTGTTCACTCTACCCTTTTAGGTAAATCTATTCATACTTTTGTCGACACTTTAATCGGAGACCACAGATAGAGTCCGATCTATCAAAAAAAATTATATAATTACAAAAATTTATTGGCGACTTCTAACTGATTTAATTTTAAGTAAGTTTCTTCTATTTTTTAAACCAAATCGATTGGTGAAGTCAAATGTCTTCGGTTCCATATGCAATGTTTCCAAACCGGCCATTTTTTCTTCAAGCTCCAATCGCACATTATAGACACCAGACAAACAGTAGCAGTACGCAGTAGGCAACAACACAACTCACATCATTGGTGACCACAAGGCATCAGTCTGCTTTACGCTACAACCACGTAAACACGGCTGCTATTATTGATTCGCCCACAAAGTGTGAATGGTGAGTGTAATTCGTTTTCTGTAATAGTGCAGCAGAAATTCATCGGAGTAAGCTAAGTTTATGTAAAACAAACGAAGAGCTGCAATCCGAGAACTCATCGAACATTTTCGATTGTCCGCCATATAGTTCTGAGACCCAGAGACTTTTATCTTTTTCTTTAACTGAAGATGTGGCTAAAATGCCGTCGCTTCGAAATTAATGAAGATATTCAGGACAACATCAACGTCCCTTTTATTTAATTGGCGGTAACATTTTTGGAAAACTGCTGACTCCTGGAATTGTTTTGATTCATGACAAAGCGCGTATGCCGTATAATCCTGTAACCCAGTAATTTTTTCCTTGCCTGTAGTTTTGGCTACAAGGGCAGCGCTTTGAAACTAACGAGGATCTTCATGACGTCAACGCTCATTTGACTTCATCAGTGGCAACATTTTTGGAAAACTTGTCCACAAGTACGGCAAATGTCTAGTTATTTTCTGTGATTATTTCGAGAAATAACTATAAGTATAAAAAACATTTGGTAATTATATGAACTTATCTTCTATTTATAGCTCATCGGAGGTTGAAAAAAAACTGCTCGTAACTGAACGAATTATACCAACAGTCAAATAGTGAGCCGGTTACAACCATCCCAGCCTATTGCGTTTCATTTCTCTTGAAATCATTGCTAATTAGTTGTAAGACTAAGTGAAGCAAAAATTGGCGCAGATTCGAAACATCTTATAGATTCCAAAAAAACAAGTCGAAATTATTTTCCTCTGGTGCTTACTTGTTAAAAATATGATATAATTGTATAAGAAAAGACAACTTTGGCGACTATTAAAAATGTTAAAATTTGATCATTTTCTATAAAATAAAAATTTCATCTTAAAAACTGAAATAAAGTTTCAAATCTCATTGAAGCAAAAAAGAGTGTTATTCGCCTAAATATCAGTTTTATTGGACGACAAAGTTCGTAAATTTTTTTTGATAGACCGATTTTCTACCAAAAGTGGACGTCGTGTCAAATTTTCTGAAAAATGTACGAAAATACACTCACGATTTCAGTACATGCGATAGTAAATACTAATGGACATCGTTATCACTAGAAATGTCCGATTCCCCTTCTTCTTCCGAATAATCTTGTGGACTGGGTGATAACGGATCGAAACTAGACGACTGACGTGAATTGTCTTCGTCCAGTCGTGCCTCTACTAACTCGTCAGGATTGAGTACAGAAAACGAACTAGTCCCCGCACTTGCTTCTTCGATAAAGCTGTCGTATGAATGTGGTCGTCCGTTAGCTATTTCTGAAAAATAATGATAACAGTAACTTGTGTAAGATGATCAGACGTCCCGCTTTTTAACAATATGTCCCAGGTCTAGCGACGTTTTCAAAAAGTATCGCTTTTTGTAAACAATGCACGATTACAAAATAATTTTTATCCGTTAACCATTCATAATAGTATAAGTCAGAAGAACAGGAAGAAATAAATCATGCAGATTTCATGAATCACATCAAAAAGTTTCATGGTAACTGCTTAGATTATTTATAAAAGTGGATTGTACATTACAATAATATTAACCATTTTCATTGGATTACATTAAAGCAAGAACTAAACTGGGAAAACGTTAGCCAACATGACCGAAAATTATCTTTTAAATGAGGTATTATTATTATAGAAATACAGGGTGATCAGGTTATCGGCCGTGTCTCGGAAACCGTTTATCCTAGAATTTGAAAAAAAATTTCTATAACAAAATCGGGCCTAAAAAAATGTTTAAAAATATTTTTAAGTAAGTAAATTTCTGCTAGGTGGCCCATTCCATCACTTGATAAATATAATTGGATTTTTTACAAAATATTCCCCAATAAAGGCTGATAAAAAATATTTGCCTTTGGATACTTCTGTACATATTCTATAACTTTTGTCTGAGTCTATTTTCTGTATCTCCTATTTTTAAGTGGTGGGAGAAGTGTACTTTTGTTGACATCAAAAGGACTGTAACTTTCATATGCCTGAACCGATTTTCACAAACGTAAACTCCTTGCAAAGAGCATTAAACGCATATTTCAAAAACAAAAAGCAATTATCACATTTAACCTTTGAATTTGCAAATACATGGCGTTTTGTGACACGTAGCTCTAGTTATAATTTTATCTAAGAAAATTTCAAATGCAATGCTATAACTATAACCAGCTTACAAAAAGACAAATAAGATGACTTATTGACCTGTCAAAACCGTAAACTGATATCTCTTGTCATTTGAAATATTTTGGCAAATTTTAAAAGAGCTGAGGAGTTTTGGCTCGCCCTGTAAGTTCCAAAAGAAGTTACGTCGCTAAAATGGTTTTGAGAATAAAATAACATCGTTGTGCTGTTGGGATTTTAATTTAGTTTCAACATAAACCACTCTATCTTAATGCTTTAAAATTCTTTAGTCTGAATCGAAATTCTGTAATAGAAGGACATACCTACCAGGTGCTATCACTTTAAGGAAATAAACAGTTTTCAAACTGTAATTATAGTTTAATTTAATTCGACCGATCAAAGTCCAAATCCTCTTCCATATTCAACAGGTTATGGGCCCAGGGGTCGCGTAAAACATAAACTTTATTGAAATCCTTATAATTAGTGATTAAATAATAAGTGTTTAATTTAAATTAGTGGTGAACGATAAACCAAATAATGGAAAACAAAAATGTTAAACGAAATATTAAACCTTTAAATGGTGATAATTATAGTATTTGTAAAATTAGAATTCATGAACTATTTGAGGAATTAAAAATACTTCTTGAAGTGATTGACTCTTCTGAACCAATAGGGCATATGACTGAAGAAAAGTGGAAGAAAAAGGAATGTATTGCAAAAGGTATTAATTGTAGATTATTTGGCAGATTCAATACTTAGTATATTGAAACATTTAATCAGTCCAAGAGAGATTTTTCAAAATTTAGATGAGCTATATGAACGAAAAAGTGCTATATCGCAAGATTCAATTCGTCAAAAATTGCTCACGTTAAAATACGATGTGATACACCACTCAAAACACTTTACAATTTTTGAAGACTTAATCACACAATTAATAGCTACTGGTGAAACAGTATCTGAATCAGACAAAGTTGCACATCTATTGATATCAATGTCATAAGAATATGCGGGAGTTATTACAGCTCTTGAGACATTATCACATGAAAAATTGACACTCGCATTTGTTAGAAATATATTGTTAGATCATGAAGTGAAGTTAATGGAAGAATATAAAGACACAAGTGTGAAAGTGCTTCAAGTAGAAACAAAACATGAAAGCTTCCGTAAAAATAATGTTTTTCAAAAGGAATCAATGAAAAATCATTTAAGCAAAAACAGAATTTTAAGACAATAAATTTAAGTCAAGAAAGAAATCAACACTTAAATGAGTGTTACTTCTGTCATTCTGACGATGATATTGATTTATCGAAACAATTGTCAATTTTTTAGAATTTTAAATAACTTTTCTTATATTGTGGAATTAACTAGAAACCGTGAGTTTCATTTAAAACACTGGTAATAGCTAATGTTAAAGCCATGATAAATTTGAAAAGTTATTTAATGAATCGTTTTGACATGGTTGATTTAGAGGAAATAAAACTTTCCTTAGGGTTTAGAGTCATGCGCAAAGATAATAAAATTACTCTTGACCAAAGTGCATACATTAATACAATTTTAATGAAATTTAATATGCACGATTGTAAGCCAATGAATACACCATTAGATAGTAAAGTAGATTATGAGGCTCTTAATTCAGATGAAGAGTGTTATGCCCCTTGTCGAAGTGTCATTGGTTGTCTGATGTATGTTATGGTATGTACAAGAGCAGATTTGAGTACAGTCGTAAATATTTTGAGTAGACATACTAATAAAAATAATATTGAACTGTGGAAATGTTTAAAAAGAGTGCTGAGGTATTTAAAAGGCTCAAAAGACATTAAGTTAAGATACATAAAAGGAAAATACAATATTTTGACAGGATATGTAGATTCTGACTGGAGAGGCAATGATACTACAGATCGTAAAAGTACAACAGGCTATTTGTTTAAAATATTTGAACGTTGTATCATATGCTGGAATACAAAAAGGCAAACTTCAGTAGCAGCTGAGTATATGGCTCTGTTTGAGGTAGTTAGAGAAGCTTTGCTTTTGAAATAATTAGCTGATAGTATAAAAATAAGTATATTAGAACCAATAATTTATGAGGATAATAATGGTTGTATTAATATTGCAAATAATCCAGCAAGTCATAAATGATCTATGCATATAGATATAAAATATCATTTCTCTCGAGAGCAGATTGAGAAAAAGGTAATAATTTTAAAATATATTCCCACAGGTGAACAAGTTGCAGATATACTGACAAAACCGTTATCAAGGGTCAAATTCATTGAGTTGAGGACTGAAATGGGCTTAGTAGATAACTAATACATAGATTACATAAATTACTTATTTTGGAAATATTGAAATATATTAATTAATAATTATAAGAACGTTATAATATTAGGAAATGGTCTGATAGGGGGTTTCCCTTATTCTTGCAACCATTATGTAAGGGTTATAATATATAACTGGTTCCCAGAGATAACATCCTTATTAATGATAATGAGGATAAAAACGAATGATCCCAGTTAAAAAAGAAAGAATCCTAATTAAATACGATGAGATATCAGATACATGTCCTTATCAAGTAATAATAGAATGTATAAATATGAAATCGAGAATAAATGCAATAAAAATTGGAGATATGATATTAAAAAATTTGCCGGAATTAGATTACAAAATTAGCAGGGAGATATAGAGTAAAAGTCAATTTTAAAGAAGCAAAATGGGCTAATTATCGAATAGAAAATTCTCCAGCTGTCTTCAAGAGTTGGAAGTGTATATTCCGAAATATTTGGTATACCGTCAGGATATTTTGAGAAATATAGAAATTGAATATGATGAAAACTATTTTACCTACGACCACCCCTGTAAGTAGTCGAAAACACACAGTCGCCAATCAATGTAAGACGTCTATTACGCACGGTATGACAAAACGCACGGCTGTAAAGTAAAACGCACGGCTTCCATAGCAACCACTTAGCAACTGTCAATAGACGTAGCCATTTTATTCAAAATGTATCACTTAGATATTTGACGTTGAATTTTATTCTATATATAAACGGCAGATAACATTTATTAGATATGAGATTGCATTTAACAGTAAGAGTTATTTGGAATTATATGATAATTGGTTCCGTTTCATTCAATCCGCATTTTTTAGCTGTCTGAATTATATCTCATATTAGTAAACAATAGTATATTATACACCAAGCGACTAAAGTGGCCTATTTAATTCCGCGGGTGGTGTTTGATTCCTGAGGGAAGTAATCCACCTAAGGGATTAATGTCACTTTAGTCGAGAGGTGTATATGCTATTTTATGCAATTCCGGTAATTCTACATACATTTTTAATAAGAATAAATACTACTTAGGACGGACTTTTACGAAACGTGGCTGGGCATCGAGGGTGAACTTCTAAGATGCTTAGCTGGGCATCGAGGATGTACGTTTTTACTTGTACTTTAAATACCTTAATAAGATTATAAACACAAGTACAAGTGGGTCGTAGGTAAAGTATAGTACGAACTCGTGCTGTAACGCATTTTACGCACTCACGGAATTACGCACTCGCCGCTACGCGGCTTCGTGCGTAACTTTTCCGTTCGTGCGTAAAATGCTTCTTACAACACACGTTACGTAATATACTATAAAAAGCAGAATTCAACCTTACGATTTCCACAGCAAATTTTCAGTGGTCAGTGTAACGAGATTAAAAAGAAAAATGATTCCGTGAAACATTTACTTACCAAAATTGTCATTGTAAATTTTAAAGTTCAAACATTATCCAAATATATTGCATCGAATAAAGTAGAGTACACACACGTAGGGTCTTATAAGCAGATGGTTATATTATGTTATAATTGTAACCGCTTCGAATACAAATCTGACACTTGTCAAATCCCTTTGAAAGATTGTTTACAATGTGGAGGTAATCATTTGGTAACCGAATATGATAAATGCCCTGAATATGATCAACAAAAAACAAGTTTTATCTGAGAAAAATATAAGCTATAGTGACGCAATAAAGTTGTTCCCAAAAACACATACGCAAGTGTGGTTAAGAGTAATAATTGTACTAATTTTCTAGTTAACACAAATAACTCTCAGAATGTCGTTAGCCTTGCTAACTCTTTTAATGCATTAACAAAAATTACTTACAACCCAGAAAATTTACTAACAACTCCCAATCTACATTAAAACAAAATAAATATACTATCTATAAAACTCCGGCTAAACGACCATTTCTGTGGCAAACGGATTCTGTCCAATGCCAACCCTCCTTTTCACACACACACACACACACTCCGGCTAAACGAGTTTCTTCATCAACCAATCCTTTATTAACGGAACGAAATGGAATAATTAAACCCATAAATCATGATTTAAGTGGGGGCATTTAAGTCAGAGCTCATAAAAAAATATTGGTGGGATCAGCATTGAATTGGATGAAGAAATTGTAGATTATTTGGTACACATCATCACAAATGTTATAAGGTCTTTAAACAACAATAATTTTCAATTTCAAAAATCAGATTTAAAAAATATTGTTAAGGATAGGCTACGTAATGAATTCGAGGTAAACTGCGGTTGTAAATAAAAATAATTTAGAATAATCTTTACAGGAAAACAACATTAGTATAGGTTTATTATCTGAAACTTGGTTCTAAAAAGATATTGATTACAACTTTACAGGATATAATTGTCTAAGAGTTGATAGAGATGAGGGCAAGGGGACATTGTTATTGTTGTGGGATTCTGTCATAAATATATCATTTGAAAAGTAAGGTGTTTTTCTTTCATATTATATATGTGAGAGTGAAAAATTAAAAAAGTTGATTGTGGATTGTGGTGAATCAAATAAATAAAATGTAATAACAAAAAAATTGATACCAAGGGACAAAAAAGTAAGTAGTTTCGTCTACTGTATATTATACAATTATTTATGTAACGATCAAAATACTTACTATCCAAATATGGCCATAACGATTGTGGAATTAACGTCTTGATTTTTTCTAAATTCTCAGGCGTACAGGTACCAGTGTCTAAACCTGAAATTTAATAGGATTTTACTAAAAAACTCGAAAATCTACGGATTGAAGGTTCAAGCAGAGAAGCTGAAGCAGCTATCACAAAAAACTTTCCGGAAATTCGGGTAGGGGAATCAGTCACAGTTTCAAGTTTAGATAGGCAAAGAGGATGCCTGCAACATACTAGGTGTTGTAATGGAAAAAGTCGCAAATGTTTTTTTTTATAAAACTGGTACCGGATGCATAGAAAATGAATAACTAGAATACTTACCCGATAACATTCCAATTGACTTTAAAATCTCCATGTCATCGTTAATTTCAAATTTGTCATTAAATTGGAACAAATATTCCATCCTGAAACAAAGTGCAGATTTACAAAATGTCTACTGCATTTATTATAATATACTCACTTATCATTAGAAATACTACAATTAATAACAGTCTTCTTATTAGTATTGACAACAATAAAAGGCAGCTGAATGTAAGAATTCGGAGATGGCATTCCATATATTCTTTCATTTTCCCTATTTCGGTGGGCTAAATTTTTGAAAGCAATTTGATTCAGGATCAGCTCATTCAATTGCCTCTCCTTTTCTATTATTGTCCTTAACTTATTTTGCATCTCTTGTTCGAGCTGATGGCACTCTTGGAGTGAATTTGTAGGCAATCCTATCCACCTAAAAATCAGTAAAACTCGTTTCAAAATAATAAATGTTCCTTGCCAGACATAAAATTCGGTAATGCGTAATAAAAGAAAAATAATTAACTGACTAATAAACTCGTTGAGATAACTTACAATTAAAAATATTCCTGAAAACATAATTTATTGGTGACATCTCTTCAGTAAGCATATTTTTGTACTAATACTAAATTAAACTTACCTAATTTCTTTCTTTTCTTTTGAAATAATATTCATGGCCATTAATACATTGAGCGCGTCGTAAACCCTCCTTCTGATATTTTTTTGGTCATACTGATCGGCCAAAGCGTTATTTGTGGAACTGGTGAATTCGGTAACCAATTCATCCGCTACCTCGTTATAAGTGGTAGTACCTTTCTGTTTGACCTTCTCACATACTTTCATTGAGAAGTGACGAAGACCTTTACCCACTTTTTCCGATTTTCGCCCGCGTTTTCTGAAAATAAATACATTTTGTAATACGTTCATTGGTTTTTCAATAGGTTTCTTTTTATTTTCAATATAGAGTTTTTCTATTTTCTTTTCATCCGATATCGGTTCTGTCACAATTTTTCAAAAACCATTGAGGTTGTCCTATATAATAGCCGCAGCATGGATTTTTTAACAAAAAATCTGCTAAAACTAGTTTGTTAGTAATAACTCAACAATTTATGCAATAACTGAGTGGAAGCCAAGTAGCAAAAGAGGAAGGTCAAAATCAATGTTGCTACAAGAGGTTATAGCTGACATAAACAGCCCCTAAGAAATCGAAACTGTAAAGAGAAAACAACCAATAGCAAACAGTGGAGGAACATAACAAAATTGATTTAAAAACTTAGAAATTGCCCCCCCAAACAGGATCTAAAATCCGTTTCGATAACTAAATCCGGATGACTGTGTGATATTGCAATAAAATCTAGATATCTATTAGTGTATGGAAAATAATAAACACTGCGAAATGCCTTGTAGTTACTTATATTAAGAAAGTATTTCCTTTACGTTTTAATTATAGTATAAATGGCTGTATTTTATCATGACAATTTTTTATAAAAGATCTAAGAGTAGTAGTTGAGTAAACAAATTTTAATGAACATATTAATATAAAACTGTCAGAAACTTACAAACTTTACGATTTCAACATCAGGAATTGTAAAGGATTTTCACCCTTAAGACACTATTTTTTTCATATATTCGTTCAAAACTGGAGACTTCTGTTCTCTCTAAGCTTACCACCATCCTCTCCTGAATATACACTTCTTCCATGCTTTTTCATTTTTGTCTCTCTCTGACTTGTTCCCATTTTCTACCCGCCCTTTTTCTAATATCTTCCACCCATCTATGTTGTGGTATCCATTAAAGTATTCATACTGTCCATCTCTCTGGGTTCTATGTCCTGTCCACTTCCATATAAGACAGGATATTTCCTTAATTACGTTCTTCAATCCAGTTCGTCTCCTCACCTCTCCATTTCGTATCTTATCTCTCAGAGAGATATTGAGAATTGCATGTTCCATCGCTTTCAGTGCCACTTTAAACTTATTTGCACAATGACAGTCAGTCATTGTTTTCATTCCATAAGTGGTAACAGGTATAATGCAATAGTTCGTCCTCTTTACATTTACAGGAACTACTGGGTTTTTTAATATGTCAATTTTCCCCATGGTTATATTGTGTCCCAGATAGATCTAGTGAGTGACATTTTCTAACTGTACATATTGTCTATTGCAACACCCATGTTGTCACGGCTATTCATTTGGATTCCTGTATATTAATTTTGGGCCAGCTTTATCCGATGCAAGGTGTAGTTCTCTCACCATTTCAGCCAGTCCAATGAGGTAAATTGAAATCAAAACGATATTATCAACGAAACACAGGTGACTAAGGAATGAACCATTTGTTTTGGTACCCTTTTTTGTCTTGGTATTAGTTGAACACATTCTCCATGACCAATTTAGAATAATTTTGGAGATGGTGTCGCCTTGCCTCACTACTCGTCCAATGTCTATATTATTTGTTCTCAGATTGTAATTAACCCTTATATGCATTTCTGTATTGTCATAAATATCTCTAATGATGACTGAGTATCTACTATGCATTGTCCAGGACTTCAAGAGTACATTGTGTTTCAATGCAGAAAGCCTTATCGAAATCTATGAAGGCCATATAAGTGTTGTTTTTTCAATTAATAGGTGTAGGGCTACAAACCCTAAATTGTAGTATTGTTCAATTATTTGGTATCCTGATTATGATGTTCCCATTAATAGGATTGAATCAGTCCTGCAAATGTATTTAAAGAAAGTGGGGCCTACCTGGAGAGGGGAGTTTTGTCATATGTAACACAAGCTACTTCATAATGAAATTAATTTTTCTGACATATTATCTAAAATCAACATAACGTTCCTAAATATAATAATAGACTGCACTTGCCATTCTATTGTTGTAAATCAAGAACTAATGTTCTATTAAAGTCACCAATAAAAGTAATGTGTAACAATTTTAATAACTATTATAAAATTTGTGAAATAATTGTAGAGAACTTAATATTTTAAAAACTTGTCTATTTGTCCGGTCTTGGATGAAAAGTGAATAGACATGTTTCAGACTCGATCCGCAATTAAATTTTCAGAAGGAACCAAAATTTTAAAAATGAAATACATTCATTAGTGTGACTTTTAAAAGTGTCACGAAAGGGCAAGTGAAAGGACAACAGAGAACAAGTAAGATAAGTACTAGAAAAGTGATATATACTTTTATACAATTTAAACTGTTATATTAATACAAAAGTCCAACGTACCTAGCAAATAAGTATAGAAATAAAAACTAGAATTGATAAGAATATTAATGACAAAACTTACTAGCAAACCTTGATACAATAATTAACATTTATATGAATTAAAAAATAACAGAGACCATCCTAGGAAATTTTAAAAAGGACAAAATTATCATGAATATCAGCTCGTGTAGGTGTCAGTGGAAGAATTGAGTATGCCATTGGCGGTAGCATACACAAGACACAATACCAATTGGATTAAGCTGGAGAGATGAGAGAAATAAAGAAAATGAAAGTTTCTTTTGGAGAAAATAGAGCTTTAAAGAAAGTGAGAAACTGCAAGAAGAGAATTAAGAATTGAAGAAGCAGATGAAAACACAAGAAGAAAGAATAGAAATGTTAGAAAGAGAGCTGAAAAGGAATAGGATAATAATTCAAGGGATAGAAGACAAAGAAGATGATAACATAGACCAAATAAAAGAAAATATTGAAAGTATATTGATAAAAGCAGGAATAAAGGTACTAAGTGTGGATGCCGAGGAGGTGAGGAAAATAGGATCCTTTCAAAGAGACCAATACTAATCAAGATAATAAAATGGGACATGAAAATTAAAATATTGAGACTGACAAGAAAATTGAAGGGTATCAATATCTGAATAAATGAAGACTATTCTAGATAGACCTTGAGCAATAGGAGAGCACTAATACCACATATGAAAAGGTCTAAACAAAATGGAAAAAATGCATACATGAGATACTAACTAATAATAGATGGGTATGTGTATGACATGAAAAATTTCGAAGAAGAGAATTACAAGAAATTCGATAATCACCTGTAACACAGAAATAATTGGAACAAATCTGAAAAATTACGAAACGGGGAAATTCTTCAGACAACTAATAGACAAGAATAAAGCGGGACGGAGAAGTGATGATGGAAAAGACAAATTCAAACAAACAAGTAGGACATAAAACATACCAGATGAATGAACAGTCAATGGACAAACACGCTAAACAAAAAACAAGATGATAGAAAGAAAGAAGGTGATAAAAGACAAAAAAACTAGTGATAAAACTTTGAAAATAAACAGGGAAAATAGAGAGCAGTGTAAAACACAAAACGAAAACAAACCAGATAAATCAAAAGAAAATGAAATAAGAAACAGAAGAATACCTCCAACAAAATGAAAAATTGAGAAGAAATGGATGATAGGGATATGGAATATAAACACGTTAACAGTGTTGGGGACAATATTCCCCATCAAAACGTACTCCAGTACTTGCGCCTCTAGCGGTGATATTTGTAAGTAGATAGTAGCTAGCGAGAACTTCAACGGGCAACAGTGACATAGCTCAATAAGAGATATTTCATGTATAGTGTAAAAAATGTATATATTGTAAATATCATAAAAATAGTTCAAGTTACAATCCATACAAAAATAGTTTAACTTACAGTCTATACAAAATTAGTACCAGACAAACAGTATAAGGGATGCAAATAACCGAAGATATGGAAAATAATAAATTTCAGATCTTGGGAATTAGCGAAACCAAGAAAAAAGGAAAAGGACTATTATGTTAACAAAAAACTTGGGAAGAAATGAGGAAAATGGCAAAAAAAACAGAAGACAGTAGAAGAAATGGTTACAAAAGGATTCAGAACCTTATCTGATACTTGAAAAGGTAAACAGAAATGAGAAAAAGAAGTCTATTTGTCTCATCGTTACTGTGTAAAGGGATCTAGTGTCTGTTGAGTAATAAATGCCATTATTATTATTATTTCTATAATTTTTCCTTTTGTCTTATTATAGATTTAACAGTAAAATGAGTGAATTCAGTTCTCTACTAGAGATCAAAGGCATTCACCCTAGAACCCTTCTTATTATGCGAGCAGTTCTCCCATGAATGCAATCTTTTGCACCTTATATATGGGATTATCTCCAAATAACTTATTATTTAATAAACTATCTTTTCCTGTACTAATTCAGTAACTTTTTCCAAACTATCCAGTTTTTTAATTGTAACTCTATGACTTTGGAGTATTTTCGATTGTTCAGTTTGAGTTTTTATTTTCACTTCATTGTTGATTTATTATTAACTAGACCCAGATAAAGAGATCAAATGCAGAATTGAAACAGCACAACTTTTATGAGAATGAGATAATTCTTCTGTAATAACTCTAAAATTGCATCAACGAATGATCAAAGGTTATATTTGGTCTGTGTTGTTATATAGAGCTGAGACCTGGATTCTAAAGGCTACTGCGATCAATTGCGTGAAAGTAGTTGCATACAAGAATGCTCAAAATACCCTGGACAGCTATACAGTCCAATGAAGGATGTTAGGGAGAGCAAATGCTATACAGACCAACAAAGGAATGTTAGGGAGAGCAAATGACATTTGTAAAGTATTTAAAACGATTAAAATAAGAAAGTTAATGTACCTAGAGCATGTTCTTAGAGCAGATCTATACAAAATCCTGCAGATTATAATGAAAGGTAAAATCGAGGGCCACAGAGGAATTTGACGGAAACATATTTCATAGCTGAAGAACATTTGCGATTGAACTGGAATACGCAGTGCCAAACATCTTTTTACATTATCCGAAAACCGAGAACAACTCGCCAATGTAAGGAAAACCTGATACTGCACCGAAAGAAGAAGTTAATTTACTTGGTCTTGAAACCTTCTAATGACGAATGTGAAATCTTCAGGATGAAAATTTCAAGACATTGTCATGAGATGCGTATGATTGTGCTATTTGTTTACATTGCCGTGTGAACCTGTCAAGTGACATTCTCTAGAAATGTCAATGCTCGGTCTAGAAGATTCGGAAAAATCTAGTGTTCGATTTGTCAATATAAATTGTGCAACGTTATCAAGGCAGTTTCAGTTCAATTGAGCAATGTGAAATAGTATAGTATCTATATATAAAAATGTACCACGCTTTCAGATTTTAAAATGTTGCTTAAAGAGCATATAAAAAATTTGTAGCTTTATGTCGTTCCTCCAATTTTTCAATTTTAAAGTGTTTTTGTTTAAATATATTATAATTAATGACAAATTTATACAACATATTTTGTTAGTGTATTTTGTTAATTTTAATTTTATCTATATAATTAATTTCATTTTTGTGTACTTCTCATTTTATTTTTATGTATATTAGGGTTCCTAATTGAATAAAGATCTACCTATCTATCTATCTAGTTTATATAAAATATTTGTAAAGAAACAAAATAAATGTTATAATACAACAAAAGCTTGTTTAACTTTTCCTTTTATTTTTTCTATAAGGTTTTTGATAGAAGTTTAGTTTCTATTGGTTCTCGCCATAAGAGCATTAATTTCAGTATTTAACAAAAAAAATATGTATTTTTACTTACGATTCAGGTGCGTATTCCAATTCCACATGTTCTTGTCTCTTTCTCGATAAAATTGGAGGAGTAATGTTTTTTGATATTGGCGAAGTTTGAGAAGTATAAACAGGTACCGTGGACGAAGTAGAGTTGAGCTGAGTGAATTGGACTTTTGTAGAATTTAAGGGTGGCGCAAGTTTGATACCTTGCTGCAATATAGATATTTAAAATATCAAAAATAACATTTAAAATAGTACTTACCATTTGTGAGGGGGTTAGTTTTATAGTTTTTAACGTGGGCACTTTATTAACTTGTATTGGAATGGTTTCTGAAAATAAAAAGGAAAAATGGTAGTAAACAAAAGTAGTGTTTTTAATATACAATATAGACAAGGTAACATTCAGTTCGGTACCAGACAACTTGGGCAGAGACGTTAACATCCAGTTGAACCACTTCAACCAATCCAAAAGGAGAATTGAATAGCCAGGACTCAATAACAATCGAGGTTCCGGGTCCACATCAGTAGATATGTACATAGTTCATCGCTGTTCGTCGGAGTATTTATTGTTGTGGAGGGGGTGAAGTACCAACCCGGCGCGTCTCCAGGTGGCGGATAGGAGAAGGGCCTCTGAGATGATTTTATATGAGGAGGTCTGCGGGGAAATACCTGGGGCTCGTTGTGTCTAAAAACTCAACTGGCAGCCCTCGAATACCCTGCCGCGGACCAACTTTACCTGTCCCAGCTTTAGTATCGTGGCTAAGGGGTTGCACACAGGGTTACCATGCCGGGTGAAATTTCCAGCTTACCTCGAAATCACCTGTTATACCAATGTCTCCTGGCTGTCTGTGGTCAAGTCTCGCGGGCCAGTGGGATGGGGGGGGGGGGGCTTGGCTTTACTGCCCGGACCAAGAGGAGACAACCTCATTAAAACCCTAAATTCAAGGTGGGAAACCGGGCCGAAGAATGCGTGGCTATATAGAAGAATAGTCCTTACTGGTTTCGACCTTGGAGCACCGGGGGGAACTCCATTGTATTGAACCCCTTACCTCTGCATGCGGGGCTCTGCAGCGGTGGACCGTAATGACCCTAGCTTCTCGTGGGATCACTCATGGAAAGAAAAAGTAAAACCTTCACCGGAAAAGTAGTGGAGGCAACCTCCACCTCTTCATCCGGGCACCTCACAGAGGGAAAAAAGGCCAAAATTCACAAAGGTCGTATGCCGTTCGACCTCCCAAAACCGGGAGAACCGGGCGGTATAGACGACCCACTGAGAAAAGGCCTCAGCGGAGCAGGGGTGCGGAAATACCTGCGGCTCCTCAATCAGGGAATATCCCCTGAAGAGGCCAGGAAGCAGGTAACTCAGAACCTGTCAAACCTCAGAAAAGAGGTTCGTCGGCTCTTTAATAGAGCCAAACGTGACGGCAATTGGCAGAGGTACACTGAGAAGCTTACTCAGTACAATAAAGAGATTAGGAAGGCCAAAAGGCTTAATTTTTAAGCCTTTTGCGAAAAGATCACTTCCACTCACACTGCGACCAGACTACAAAAGGTCATGGCAAATGGGGTAACTAACCCCACAATGTCGCTGAAAAAGCCAGACGGATCATACACGGAAGGTTAAGAGGAACGATCGATTCTTCTTCTTAAAACCCACTTCCCAGGTAGTGAACCAGCAACAAGCACCGAAATAGCAATGAACTACACCAAAAAATCCCGCAAGGAAGATTGGGACATTGCTAAGAAAATATTTACCAGACAACGGTTGGAATGGGCAATAAGTACCTTTCAACCATATAAATCACCAGGAGTGGATGGAATATTTCCAGCACTCCTACAGCAAGGGATAGAAGAGATTCTTCCTCACCTGCTGAAGATTACAAGAAGCAGTCTAGCAGTGGGTCTAATACCTAGAAAATGAAGAAGGACAAGGGTAACCTTCATACCAAAAATAGGGAAAAAAGATGGGACTGATCCCCGATCTTTTAGACCCATCTGTCTAACATCGTTTCTACTCAAATCGATAGAGAAAGTAGTGGATAACTACATAAGAACAGAGAATCTGGAGAATATACCACTTCATAAATATCAGCATGCCTACAGAGCGGGTTGATCAACTGAGACGGCTCTGTATCAGCTGACAGAAGTCATCCAGAGAACTCTGAACAACAAAGAAATCGCAATGTGCGCGTTCCTGGATATATCAGGGGCCTTTGACAACACTACTCATCTGTCAAAGAAGACTAAAAAGGCGAGGAGTGAATGAAACCATTGTAAAATGGATGTATGAGTTGTTGACAACGAGGATAGCTGAGACACAGGTGGGGAATCAAACAGTTAAAGCCACTCGGGGGACACCTCAAGGGGGAGTGATATCTCCCCTTCTATGAAGCCTCGTAGTAGATGAGTTGCTCTACAGGCTAACGGAGCTTGGCTTCGAATGTATGGGCTATGCCGATGACATGGTTTTAATAGTCAGAGGCAAGTTCGAGAGCACCTTGTGTGATTTATTACAAAAGGGCCTCAGAATCATTGAGCAATGGTGCTTGTCAGTGGGGCTAAACATTAACCCAAGCAAGACCATAGTAATTCCATTTACCCGGAAAAGAACACTTCCAGCCATGAAACCCATTTCCTTAAATGGGGAAATCATAGAATGGAAATCAGAGGTTAAATATCTAGGGATAACCCTAGACAGTAAGCTTCTGTGGAATAAGCATGTTGAAATAACTGCTAGTAAAGCAATAAGAGCTTTGATGGCGTGCAGAAATCTAGCTGGTAAGAGGTGGGGCTGTAACCCAAAAATACTGCGATGGATGTACGCCATGATTGTGAGACCAGCAATTACGTATGGGGCAATAGTTTGGCACACAAAAGCAAGTCAGTACAGCACGAGGAAAACCCTCGATAAAGTTCAAAGGCTTGCCTGTGTGTGCATCACTGGAGCTATGAGAATGTGTCCAACTAGGGCACTTGAGGTCATTACAGATCTCACACCTCTACATCTGGTGATAGAAAGATCTGCCCAAGAGGCAATTCTTAGAACATCTAAGGAAGGTTCAGGCAATGAGAGTATTCAAAAACAGGGAGCTTGGTCCTCTCTGACAAGATACACCTCATTAGCGAATTTTCCCAGTGACGAAATGATCAGGAAAGTACGCATCGAAAAGAATTTCACCTCGATGCTAAATACAAGGAGAGACTGGGAAAGGGAATACACCACCCAAACTCTCAAAGAAAACACCATTAGATGGTATACGGATGGTTCAAAAACCACCATTGGAGCAGGCGCTGGAGTATTTGGGCCTGGCACCAGATACTCATTATCGTTAGGCTCCTTCCCGAGCGTTTTCAGGCAGAAATACTTGCGATCGAAAGATGCGTGGAAATGAACCTAGAAAGAAACTACCAGAAATGTGACATATCGATCCATTCTGATAGTCAAGCAGCTATCAAAGCATTGAGCTCCCATGTCATTGACTTAAAGTTGGCATGGGAGTGCCGAAGAAAACTTGATGAATTAGGCAAGAATAACAGGGTCTCTTTAGTCTGGGTTCCTGGCCACTCGGGAATCACGGGAAATGAAGAGGCCAATACACTTGCCAGGAAAGGAGCACAAATGCCCTTTATTGGCCCGGAGTCTTTCTGTGGTGTAGCAAAATGCTCCTACAAGAAAGAGTTTCGGAAGGAAGAGGAAACCGAAAGAGAAGCACTCTGGCGGTGCCTTCCCGGGTTGGAACATTCCAAAAAGTTCCTGGGGGAACTTTGACACTGCTAGGTCCAAAAAATATTTGGACCTCAGTAAAGATAAGCTACATCTCCTCACGGGCTTTCTTACAGGACACTGCCGCCTTAGAAAGCACTTAATGAGAATAGGTCTAGCAGAGATTAACGAGTGTAGATTCTGTGGGGAGGAGGATGAAACTTCTGATCACCTAGTTCTGGAATGCCTCGCCATTGCAAACCAACGCAAGAAATGCTTTGGACAAGAAACTTGTAAGAGTGAGAACCTAACCTCGTTGAAGCCGTCCCAAATACTAGAGTTCATTAGAACCTTGGAACTGGAAGGCGAGCTGTAGTAGTAGCGACAACAGCTTTGATAGGGGGGGCACAATAAACCTTTGGTTTCAGTGCACTGTAACCCCGTTAAAATCTAATCTAATCTAACAATCGAGGTTAAGGTCTCTAAAATGCCGCATTTAGTCCCCACTTTTGTACAGATGTGAAACAAGGATGACAAAACAAGAAGCTCAACGCATTTGAAATCTGAATGTAACTGATGCTTATAATTAGTTTGAACGAAGAAACTTTCTTCATTTTTGGTTTGTAATGTTTTTGGAGTTCGTTTCTGGGTTTTAAGAAAGTCGGGCTCAGATATAGGATAGGTTTCTTCTACAGGGTTGGGGTTGGGTGAGATCAATTAGTGTGGGGTGTGTGAAGTAGGTGCGAGAGTAATTGGTGATGACGAGTGGCCCTTTAGAGTACATCGTGGAGAATTGAGATTTAAATTAGATGCAAATTTTCTGTAGTGAATAAGAGTGAGAGAGGGCGGGTACAGCTGCAGCAGTATTATTCCATGCCATCGGCCATTTGGCTGACATACTAAGAACGAATCGTGAAGTGCTGTCAACACATAAGATTTGAACATATACAACTTAAAACACAAGGTCAAGGTTGAACGTAACATAAGCAGAAAAAATAAGTCATGGCTACGTTATAAAGGCTGGACCCACCACACTGAAGAGATAAAAATAGACTATACGCCTACCTTAGTAGAGGAGGCACTTAGGAAGAGAACATTCAATATCACTAAATCTCAATTGTAAACCTTTTTGAAGAGTTTATAAATGGACACTTAATTGTGCAAATTGCATTGTAGATCTGGCAAAACTATTACATTATGTATGTTCAATTATATCTTGTTGATATGAGTAATATACGCTATAAATAATGGCCCTTTTAAGAAGGTAAATTCTGTTAAATTTTTCGTAGTCTACACTGTTTCCAAAATCAAGAGTCACGAAACCCAAACAAACACCTTAGGCATGCACATGAACAGTGATATTGCAGTTATTTTAGCCGCAATAAGGGCTAGTTATTTTATAGTATATATATATGACCTCGTCTGGTTTTACAATCCACGAAGAAGACGAGGTTTATGTTCAAAACTACAGAAGACTCAGGAAGGTCCATATGTTGTCAACAAGAAAGTTGGTTGTAGTGCATTCTGATTAATTAGCACCATTTGCCGGAGACCACAATAGAGGTGTGAAGATACAACTAATGTGCGAAGAAGATTCCATGTTCGAAGACTTCATGGAGGAGGAACCAGGATGGCAAAACATGGTGTCGTTAGGACAGTCGAACAAGATCTGCTTCAGTTATCTGAGGAGTGCTCCTTAGTTCATAGCACAACCTTCCAACCTTGACATCCCACATGGTCTAGCCAATACTTTCAAGAGCAAGTAAAGTGATGCCAAAAAAGCAAACCTCAAGTTACTGTCATAGTGTTTGATTTCATGCAAAATAGTCTGTTACCCAATCTAACTACAAATAAAGTATTTTACAGCAGGCAGCTTTGGCATTATATTTGTGGAATTCACGACTTTGGCACCAATGAAGTGGATATGTATACATATCATGAAGATATGGCCAAACACAGTCAAAATGAAGCTACCTTCATGATATATCAAAGAACATCTGAATGACCAAACTGATGAACTCTGGTTTTTTTCTGATGGTTGTCCAGGCGAGGACAAGAACTACGACTTCATTCTCTTTGCGTATGTTTCTGTGCATGTGTTAAAGTTGGTTTCTGAAGTGACACACATTTATCCAGTACGAGGTAACTCGTACTTGCCATGTGACACTGACTTCAATCTTATATCTGCTTTAAAGAAAATAGTCGTGGACACCCCTGAAGAATGGGATGAACTAATTCGAAAGGCAAGATCCAAACCATCCTTTTTCAATGTGATACATACCAGAATTGATTTGCAATGGTTTTGAATGGATGAAAGCATAAAAAGCTTATTTTTAACAGTTTCTAAGCAAAAAATTTCTCTAAAATCGGCGCGAATGTATAGAATAACTAAACAGCCCTCTGGTCAAGTACTACTGCGTCAAAGTTATCATGGTACGTGGATATATCATACTATTTCAGCAAAAAAGTGCCTAGAACAGTGACACTGTTACCCAACAATGTAAGAATGAAATCAATCAAAAGAAGTTCAAATATCTGATGGAACTCATAAAATATCTTAATAGTCCTCATAATAAGGAGTTCTATGCCAACCTCCAACCAACAACAGTGGTACCGGAAGGTACTTCAGATGCTGAAATGATCAGCAATGATAATAGCGGCGGTGGCAAATAGGATCTTTTTAGTTTTTTTTATGTAAAATAAATAATAACTAAAGTCAAAGATAGTTTCTACATTCTACCTTTCATCTGGAAAACATCTTTAGTTTAAATATAATACTCGACGAAAGTAAGGTAAATGGTTTTTTACAATTATTATCCAACTTTGTTTTTTGGACATACTTATGTTGTTTTTAAAATAAATGCCTCATTTGTCTAAGCTATTCACTATTGACTTTGAATATAGGTAGGTACTTTAGTTTTATATTTTGTGTTAACTTCTAATAAATTTATGTAAATTTCTAGGTTTTTTTGTCGAAAATAATAGTGTTTTTTCTTACCTTTCCGATTACGAGGAAAAATTCTTAAAAGAAATTCTATTGGTTTAAGAAAATTGATTTTTGTTATTACTTACTTGTTACTATTTTAGGCGCTGATATAGTCTTTAAAACTTGATTCGAGGCGAGGCTGGTAGCATAAATCTAGAACAAAGAATTAATAGCACATAATATTAATTTCATCACAACATATTTCTTCAATGGTTATACGATCAGAATTAGTTTTGCCTATAAAATGGAAAACAATTTAGTTCTATTTACGTCTTGATTTATTTTTATAATTGTAGAACATTTTATTATGTACATAATGTATGTTTAGACGTGATATCATTTTTGATTGTTCAATTAGTGTATTATTGTAAAGTTTATTTTATTTTGTTTTAAAAGGTTTCGTATTTTACACAATATTTGGCCAATTTCTCTTATTGTACACTTTTCAATTATAGCGGTGAATATTATGGATAATTACACAATAATTAATTAAAAAAACGAACAAACTCTACAGTAAAATATGTTAATATTAGTAAAACAATAAAATTCGTTAAAAGTTTTATCACTGAATATCTTATAAAAACAATATTGTTTGAATTCTAAGGAAACCTATTCATTCATATTCCTTTTTCACAGCTTGCAAGGGTATTTTCTAAAAAGAATCAGTTAATTACTACACTACACCTATGTAGGGACTTTATCCATGCCTTAACACATTACCCTCAATAATATTTTATAATCTTATGACATCAACAATAGAATTCCGTTACTTCAACGGACCCTACTTGTTTAAAGCAAGCACCTGCAGCAAATTTTAGGGCTACTGAACCATCTGTTGCTTTAAGCACGTGGCAGACCCTATATAGAGAAATTTAGACACTTTATATGTCACCTTAAAAATTTAACTGTCCTGGAATAAATTTTAAACAGTACTGGTTTTTTTGCGCAGATTTATCAACTTTTGTAAAATATTTTCTGATTTTTTATTTGATTTCCTCTCATCTGTGTTTCATAAAAATACTTCTATCCTCTTTATTGAAACAAGTTACAGTGAATTTTGTTGCTGGGCGTACAAACGGGGTAGGTAATGAAAACAATATTTTTCTTTATAATTTTAAAGAATATTTTTATTAGATTTTCTTTCAGCAAGCCACGTTTTTATACCGTCATTTAGCTACTAAAATTCGTTTCCTTTTTATACATTTGTTCAAGCAGTGAAAAGGCGTACTAAGTATATTTTACATAAACTCACGTTTTGTCAGTTAATTTATAACCTGATAAAATGCATCAGTAAACAGATACAAACAAATAAACGCGTATACAATATGCAGATGGGAGGTCCCAAGTAAACATATAATCCTGCATTTCTTGTTACTGTGGTTAGTGAAAGGATCTAACCAAACCAGACATATAATTATCACTTATAATGAAGAATACAAAACACGTGTTAATTTATTCATTGGTTTCTTGCATCATATATGTACAAAAATTTCTACATATTTATACGTTGTATTTAGAAGTATTAAATGTGAATATAATGTCAAATCCAATAAATTTAATTAATTTTGTAAATTAATTATTCAATTATTGAAAGTTAAATGAGTACAGAATTATTATTAATACAAAAACGGTTGCACATCACAGATATTTATGTCCTCACGATCTTGCCGTGTTGTACGATCGCCAGAAAAGTCGGGGAATATAGGAAGATTTGAAATTTTAGGGTTATGCATTTTTGTTTTATGTTAATAGAAATAATTAGTTTTAAATGTATACAAGAAATGGAAAATATTAAATTCTTTTATGCATACCAAACAACTGAACAAAAATGCTGTGACATATTGCAAATAGTCATAGAAAATAAAACGGTAGGTAATAAATTGCAGATGAATTTAACACCGTCTTCACTAAAACTCGCCCACAATTAGCATCAAAAATATTTCAAACTAATTTCATCGATCATTTTAAAAAACTAAACCCACAAGCAGAGTGTTGTATTTTAAAATGTAACGCTAAAAACTGTCTTGACATATGCGCACTTCAGAGGACTTCAATTGTCAAGGATTTTGGAGACACATGGGATCTGATGTCGATCCACATTCCACGATTTTGTGTAATATTCCTATTCAATAAAGTATAAAACCAAAAGTGCCCATTTACTGAATGCCACTGTAAATAGACAGCACAGAACTGTCACAAATCGTTTAAAAAACGATTTAAATCAAAGATACTTTTGTCAATAAATAAGAGGGCTTTCAAGTATTATGTACAGCGATTTGGGGGGTCTTGTAAAACGTTACCATACGTTACAGAGGCGGGAGGGGGTAGTGAGGTGAGACGAGAATATTCTCAGTTAGAAAATTCTTCCTGGTAATTTTCTCAAAATGCTTCTAGCGGTACAGTGTAAACGCGGCTTTACCCGGTTGTGCGTTGCCGGTTGCCATCAGATGGTACGGTGTAAACGCGGCTTTTCCCAGTAGTGCAATGCTGCGATTCCCTCGATCATCGGGTGGTACGGTATATGTTATGAATGCGGCTTTTTGTGCGTTGCCAAAACCGACATTTACGGGGAATCCCACCCATAGGCGTTTATTTGTATTTATTTTCTTGTCACATAAAGAAAGCATATTGTAATGTTTTTCTTATTTATTTAAAAGCTTTTATTTCGAAGGGTGGGATAAATTTATACACTCCGTTGGAAGGTAGGATATTAAGTGCCTTTTTTCTGGATCGTTCTAGATTGTGGTTCACAAGAAACAATGGACCTTACTGTAAATGTCTAGATAAGAATAATCACAAAGAATAATGGTAAACCGTTCGGAGAAATTCGCCAAAATTTTAACTTTCATACATAGCTTAGACAGAGTGGTTTATGCTTGTAAATTTTGCGCAAGCGAATATGTTAAAAATGTAGCAAGAATGACACTTGTTGAAGTGTCTGAAATACCCCAGTGGTGTTAAAAAGGCTTCGAAATAGTGGAAAGTCGAAAAGTACCGATTTTTCCTACAATGATTACTGCAGATTCATCCTTGAAATATTAAGTACAAAGTACAAGTACCTAAATATTTAGTTGAGCGTAAAGTGCATATATTAATCAGATTAGGGTGAAGTGGAGGAGGGTTCACGTTCGACAACTATCGGCATATCAGGTAGCTTCTCGAGATTTAGTTCCACATTATGCACATTTATGGATTTTTCAAATAAAGAAGAGCAATCAATATTAGATCAACTATTGGCAAGAGCAATTTATGCTTCTCGAACACCATTTGAAATCCCGTTAAATAAATATTGGAAGTTATTATTTCAAAAATCAGTATTAGTTTTTTTTGTTTAATATCTATCTGAGTATTAATTTATCTACCATATTCCATTGTTTGGTTTTGGCAAGTCGTTTTCAGAAAATTCTCATAATTGAGAATATTCCCCATTTTTTTATTCACGAGAATTTTACATCACTATAGTCTGTTTCTTATTGACTGACAGCTCGCGAAAAGGTCACAGATGCTAGTCAGGTAGTAAAGCATAAGCGTCACAGTTCATCTAAGGAATTTATTTACTATTTAATTTTATACCCGATCTGATATATAAAGGTAATATAAATGTAAATTCGGTTAGTTAGAACAACTAACTGACCTTCATACATTTGTAGAGTACATACAGTTAAAACAATAAATTATTTTTGAAATAATCTTGTAACGCAACTATTCTGACTGAATATTTCATTAATTATCTTGAGAATTTGGAGCAGGTCAATTCTTGTGAGACATATTAACAAACCATTTATCAATTCATTCTCATTCTTTCTGATTTTCGAAATGTTGATAATAACATTTCCAAGAAACATTACAATAGGGTCCTACTAGGGATTGTCCCAATGACTACTTAGAAATTTTGCAGGTATATACGGTGAAACTTGGTCTCGCCCAAATTTGTATAATTTGTTTTGATTAGAGTCGCTTATGTTCCATAAGTGTTGACTGTGTTGTGAAAAATGTCTTCAAGTTTTACCCCAGTAAAGTGTAAGAGCGTGATTAGCTTACAAACGAAGACTGTAGTGTTAAATGTGCATGATGCTGTTGTACATCAAATGCCGGCTGCTACTGTTAGAAATATAGTTTCGACATGTTCCAATATGACAGGAGTTAGTGAATCTACTATTTACAGGCTTCTAAGAGAGAGGAAAAATGGAAATATATCTCCACCTAAAAAGTCAACTGGAAGAAAACCATTTGACCTTGATGAACATATGCAAAATACAATAAGACGAAAACTACATGAATTATATTTTAAAAAAGAGATCCCAACCCTTGACAGAATTCTAAGAATGGTGAAGGAGGTCGCGAATTTGTCTGACATAGGGCGAAAAACTTTGTGGGAAATATTACACAAATTAAATTTTACTTGGGAGAAGCAAAGTCGCAAATCAGTGCTAATCGAAGTACTCATTGACAATAATAACTGAAGAGAACAGGAGAGATGCTGTGAATCATGTAATTAAAGAGGAAGAGAAAATGTGGGTTTTAGATAACCTCGTAGAACAAACTATAAAACCGATAGTGATTTCTCTCGACGAGTCTTCGGATGATTCTTGTATGGCCAGCGAAGATGACGATACTATAGATTGAATTTTATATTTCCTATAAATGGTATGTTTACTCTACTTAATATACATTAATTCATTGTCAATAAATTTGAATTATGAGAATTAAACTATATTTTCTTTAATTAATTTAATTTAATAAAAGTGGAAAAGTAACTTGTTAATAGGCCTAAACGAATGAATTTTATTTCAACTGTAATGTTGACCGAATCTAATTAAATAAGCAAAATGAACTAATATCGTAATCTCCGCCACTGCCGCACTGTTTATCCTTTTGCTGGCATTGTTCAGTTTTATTACCATATTGTATTTTGAGCTGAAACAGGGATGTACAGATAACCAATAAAGACACATACTTGTTTTGCATTAGAATTTTAGTATTTACTTGTAAAATTCTTAGGACCACTCTGTAAGAGATAATTTTCTATTTGAATATTTAATGAGGCTACTGTGCTGTCAGACATTAAGAAATAGACTATAGGAGGGGGGGGGGGGTTACGTAGCAGTTTTTTTTATTTAAAAACTAAAATAGGAAGATGCATGAGAAAAACAATAGTGGATCAATCCAAAAATATATGTAAGGACATGGCCAAGTTAGAAAAATGGCATAATTTAATGGAAGATTAGTAGTAAAGGTTTTTTAGGACAAATTTGAGCCCACTTTAACATATTTTAAAAGTAAGCAAACGTTTATTACATTACGTGTGATTGTTTATTAAATAACAATATAAATAAATAAAATAAACAATATATGCATGTATTGAGAGTTAGAAATCTCTTGTTTTATTTATTATTGCCACAGGATTAAAACAATAACAAAGGTACTTTAGCGATTTTCTGGTACTTTGGCAAAATAATTGTGACTTTTAGATAAAAATGGGCATTTGGGTGTTACGTAACGTTTAAGGGGGGGGGGGGGGGGTAAAAAATCTTCAATAATTGAGTTGCATAATACTTCAACGCATCCGAAAACATTTTGAAATTTAAATATTTTTGTGATTTAAATATTTTAGATAGTATTTAAGATACCTTTATTGTATTTAAATCATTCAAAAAGATTTAAATCATGTAACATTTTAAATAATCTTGTAAAAGATTTAAATTTAATAAAACATTGATTAGTCTGATGACCCTTGCTCGGAATTCCCATCATTCATCAATAATTATTAAGATAAGCTGATTGAATCGATAGAGTACATACCTAATAATACAGAGGTAATTATTAAAACTCTATAAGCAGAAAATGAATTACTAAGAGCTTTATTGTCTGAAAAAGAATAGAAATTTTAAATCACAATAACAGGTTATTAAAACAACAATCAGTTATTATCAGATAATCTAAATGCTTTTCAAAAGGATAATGATACCAACAAAAAAACTATCAACTCATCAAGTTTGTCAACAAAACAAAACCAGTTGAATGTGAATTTTAGCTCCAAAACAGGCACCAGTGGTTCCAAACATTTCCAAAATTACTAAGCATAATGACTTAACCTCTCAAAACAGTTATCAACACTCGAAGAAAGAAACTACAATGAACCAACCGAAATCAACGATGAATTTACTGTGGTTACTAGGAGTAAAAGAAAACCAGCGAAACAAAATTATGGAGAAAGTAACACAAAGGATGAATTTGGAGTTCAAAGAAAAGTTTGGCCATACCTGTATAGAATAAAAAGACAGATAACTGCAGAAAAGATAGAAAATTACATAAGAGAACAAGACACTTCAAGGAAGCTGACATAGTGGTTAAATTATACCAGCAGCAGAATCTCAAAACAAGTGTTACATGTTTGGAATAGATTTTGAACTGAAAGATGAAATATACAACCCATTGACATGGCCAAAATCAGTTGCATACAGAAGATTCAATTTCCAAAAATACCATAAATATGGCCAAGCAGAAGAGGGTTTTTAAGTAGTGAATCTACTACAGATACTGGAAGGGATATAATAATTAAAACAAAAGAAGAGGAACAAAAATGGACTAAAAATGAAGAATATATCACACTACTACATCTAAATATGCAGTCTATTGGTAATACTATTGAAAAAATTGAAATTTTTTAATTGATAATCCAAATTGCTATTTTATGTGCTACAGAGTACTGGAAATCAACTGACCAACTGAAATATTTCAAAATAAATAATTATCATTTAGTGAACAGTTTCTGTTGTAATGAAAATAGAAATGAAGGGAGTGCTGTATACTGTAAACAAATGATCAAATATAAACCACTAAATTATGTAAATAAAATATAGGTTGCTGGAGATTTTGAGTGATCTGGTATTGAAACCGCCATAACTGATGTGACAACTATTATTATTTCTGTATATAGGCCAAGTGGAGGAAAACTGAATATATTTTTTGACAAATTTGAATTATTGTTAAATAAAATTGTTGTAGACAATAAACAAATATTTGTTGCAGGCGATTTCAACATAGAGTTAAAAGATGAAATTACAATAAAATCTAAACTATTAGCATTAACCGAGTCATTTAGTCTTTGTCATGTGATTAATGAGGACACAAGGATAACAATTATAAGATGGAAGTAATAGATATTCACACATCAGATTATTGTGCACATACAATAACATTTAAAAGTATAGTAGTAAAACCAGTTAATTATGTGTATAAGAGATTTTTCAGAAATGAAAATATTAATAATTTCATCAATCAACTTAAAGTTCAAGATGGGAACCTAGTGTATACATGTAAAGCTTGTGAAGTGGATGAACAATGGAATGTGTTTATTATATCAGCACTTTGTTGGGTGAATGTTTTCCCCTGAAATATGTTAAACTCTTTAAAAAAACACACAATTATATTAAGAGTAATGAAATAAGCGAAACTAAAAATAAATTAGATATATTATTAATAATATATAAGCATAATCCTACTCTTAAAGATGAATACATAGAACTTAATAAGAAATGTGACAATCTGTTAGTAAATACAAAAAAAATACTATAAACATAGAATGATTAATTCAGATAATAAAAATAAATGTATGTGGAGTATATGTAATGAAAAACAATACTTGTTTGAAAGGAAATTCAGAAAAAATTGCTAATGACTACAATACATATTTAAAGTTGGTAGTTCCTGAGTTAATTTCCAAAATGGAGTATGTACCATTCCACTTTAATTTACCAGATAATTTAGAGTCCATGTATATTCCTGTATATTCCTAAGTTCTCTTCAAACAATATAGTTGAAATAGCAAGCAAATTAAAAAACAAATATACTTCAGGTGAAGATGAAATTCCCACTGTTGTGATTAAAAAAATAATACATGTAATTACTGATATTTTAGCATATTTGATTAACAATTCTATTAAATTTGGAGTATTCCCGTCTCAACTAAAATTAGCTCTAATTAAACCAGTATACAAAAAAGGAGATCCTGAATCATTGGAAAATTATAGACCAATAAGTATTTTGCCAAGTTTCTCAAAGTTATTTGAGGCAGCTATGTGCAATAACATAGCGTTTTTCCAAAAATGCAATTTATTCAGCTTAACACGACATGGTTATCTTAGCAAAAGATCTATGCAAACTGCAATATTCCAATTTACACAAAATATTATCAATTTAATGGAAGAAAAATGTTTAGCACTGTGTATGTTTCTTGATTTGTCAAAGAAGTACCACAAAGTCTTATTATTGAAGCTAGAATGTTATGGAATCAGAGGAAACTACTTAAAATGGATACAATATTATATAGAGAACAGAAAACAAAGGGTATGTATTAAGAATAAGAATGTTCAAAATATAAAGTCGGATGTATAATAATGTGGGAATTCCACAGGGAAGCATTGCTGGGCCATTACTATTTATTATACAGGGTGATTCATTACTAATTGGAAATAATTTAATAGTAGAATCCTGACTTCAAATTATGAAGATTTAACCCAAAACACCTAAATAAAATTTATCTACTTACTGAGTTACAGGATGTTTTGTTTAAAAATTTAAAAACTATTTGTGTTAAGTGCTTTAAAACTGTTTTACCTATTTATTTCATATTTGGCAAAAAGTGTACACTGTACAGCCTTCCAAATTAAAATAAACAAACGTTTCTGGCTACTACCAGAGGCGTACGACAGGGGAAAGTGACGGGTTAATCGTTCCCAAATTCTACGCCACTGGCGGAGGATAGGATAGGAATTTTAGCACAATTTTTTGAGTCTCCCAATACTTTTTACGTTAATAAAGTACTCTTTTTTCATAACGATAAAGTCAATATTTCTCGAGATATTTCAAGTTAAACACGAAGCTGCCCAATTTTGATGTGTAATAACTATGTCGATGTTTTGGACCAGTGAATTTCATTAAATACGCAAATGAAACTTTAATCCGTGTCAACAATAAAGAACACGACTATTAAATGAACGGATGAATTGAAAACAAATTGTGGTTCTGAAAATTATAATCTAAATAAAAGTAGGTTCCTACAATTTTAATAACATATCGGAAATATCAGAAACGAAAAGTACCTAAAAACCTTTTATAACAAATGTTCTATGTGACCCCCGTTTACTTCAATAAGCTTATTCATTCTCTGGCCGAATGATCTCCTTACCTTGAAAAATACGTTAGGTTGATTGGCAATAAAATTAGCCGAATTTACAATTTGCTGCCATAGTTCCTGACGAGTGTTTATCTCTTGTGAATATACTAATGATTTCATATGGCCCCAAAAATAAAAATCTAGGGGATTCCCTTCGGGAGTTCTAGGCGGCCACGGAAATTCGCTACCTCTGCCAATCCAACGATGAGTAAATTGGTTATCGAGATAATTCCTCACTATCATCTGATAATGAGGTTGTGCTCCATCCTGCATGAACCACATGTTATTTCCAAAAATTGTAAATATGAGTTACCATTCAAATTTGCTGGTAACTCATATGGACCCAACAAACTATCTCCAAAGATACCGCACCATACATTTATCTTGAATTCGTGCTGAAAATGTGATTCTCGGAATACATGGGGACTTGCAATATCCCAATTGTGGCTGTTCCTCCAGTCAAAAACTCCTCTGCGAGTGAATGTGGCCTCGTCAGTAAAAACAATTTTGTGAACAAAATTTCAATCTTCATTTTTTTGATTTATCATCCACTGAGCAGTTCATCATTAAAGGATAATCTCTATGCAATAAGTTTTGTACCGGTGTAAAATGGTAAGGTCGTAAATTTTCCTTTTTCAAAATTCGCAAAACTGAAAATTGACTTACTCCAGTCATTGCTGCTAAACGCCGAGTGCTTAGTTCCGGATTATTAGCAACTCGTACTAAAATATTGTCCTCCTGATCCGCAGTTATTATTTTCGGTCGTCCCATACCACTATTACGCTTAAATTGTCCAGTTTCTCCTAATCGACGAAAAATATTGCTGAAAGTTTGCCGATTGGGTTGAACTCTGCTTGGATACATTTGTTGATATATGAGAGCAGCAGCAACACAGGAATAATTTTCTTGTACATAAACACAAAGCATGTCTCTCATTTCAAGATTAGTAAAATTGTTGTGTCGACGCATTTTCACTTAACAGATTTTAAATTTTACAACAATCACAATTTCAAGTGATATAAGCAACAACTAATAGCTATGACAGCACCCCACTAGATCGAAGCAATTAATTCAGACCAGAGCCAACTGACATTGAAAAAGTATCCATCAAATGCGATTTATCTGATTGTAATTAAAAATAGAGATCAGTTTATTTGTTTGAAAATATTTTTAAATCATTTAAATATTATTCTAAGTTTTTTGTCGATAATTTTAATATCTTTATTGACGGATTAAAGTTTCATTTGCGTATTTAATGCAATTCACTGGTCCAAAACATCGACATAGTTATTACACATCAAAATTGGGCAGCTTCGTGTTTAACTTGAAATATCTCGAGAAATATTGACTTTATCGTTATGAAAAAAGAGTACTTTATTAACGTAAAAAGTATTGGAGAATCAAAAATTTGTGCTAAAATTCCTATTCCGCCAGTGGCGTAGAATTTGGGAACGATTAATCCGTCACTTGCCTCTGTCGTACGCCTCTGGTAGTAGCCAGAAACGTTTATTTATTTTGATTTGGTAGGGTGTACTGTGTCTACACTTTCTGCCAAATATGAAATGAATAGGTAAAACAGTTTTAAAGTACTGAGCACAAATAGTTTTTAAATTTTTAATCAAAACACCCTGTAACTCAGTAAGCAGCTACATTTTATTGAGGTGTTTTGGGTTAAATCTTCATAATTTGAAGTCAGGATTCTACTATTAAATTATTTCCAATTAGTAATGAATCACCCTGTATATATGAATGATCTATGCCAATATAATTTCAATTCCTACCAGTTTATAACTGTGTATGCAGACGATACTAGTCTTATTGCAGGTGGAGAAACATATCTAGAAGCAGTATGGAATTGCAATGATGTATTTAAAACAACAAAGGAATGGTTTGCACAAAACAAATTAATGTTAAATTAAACAAAAACTAATGTCATACTTTTGAATAATGCAAAATTAAATGAAAAACCCAATGTAGTTGAATTAAATACCAATGTGTCTTTTCAATTGACAGATAACTCAAAATTCTTAGGAGTATTTATAGATGAAGTTTTAAAATGGTCACAGCATATAGAAACGACTTCAATGAAACTGAACTGTATAATCTATGGGCTAAGAACTGTCACTAAATATCTACATAAGGAAGCATCCAAGACTATCTATTTTGCCAATTTTGAGTCGGTCTTAAGGTATGGAATAATTTTCTGGGGCAACAATAGTAACGCTGAAAAATTATTTGTTATACAGAAAAGAGCAATTAGAATAATAAATTATATGAAATATAAAGACTCATGCAGAACTGTATTTAAATCTAATAACATTTTAACCATATATAGCATATATATTTTTGATTGTTTACTGTATTTTTATAAAAACAGAGATATTAATTTTACCAATAGTATAATGTCACACAATTACAACACAAGGAAACAGGAACTGTATTATCCACATCACAAACTAATGGTCACTGAAAAATCTCCTTATTATATGGCAATAAAATTTTTTTAATAAATTACCGTATCATATCAAAAATTCAC
This sequence comes from Galeruca laticollis, assembly GCA_963921935.1. Classification (NCBI taxonomy): domain Eukaryota; kingdom Metazoa; phylum Arthropoda; class Insecta; order Coleoptera; family Chrysomelidae; genus Galeruca; species Galeruca laticollis. Next base: position 85,183,681 of record OY998178.1, on the reverse strand, counting down.
AATTGATTACTATATTTAAAAAACAAGTAAAAGAGTTCTTGGTTCAGTTAGAGCCTTACAATATAAATGATTACTGAAATCATCATTTATCCTAATAAATTGTATGGGTGTGACTTCATTTCGTTATGTGTGGTCAGTTATACTGTATATCTGTAAACATATTTTAAAATAAAGATTATTATGATTATTATTATTACTGAATGATGAAATTTCATCGTTCAGTATGGATCTTCATCAAGTAAAAGCCTCATCTATTCAATTATTATTACTGTTATCCTTTCTTATTGTTATTTATTATTCAATTAAAATGTGTTTTTTGTATATGAACTTTTTAAAATGTCAATGTCTGTAGAATAGATTTTGTAATAAATACATATAAACATTTACCGAAATAAAATGGTTTATATTTTAGACTGCAAAGGTTTATTTTTTTTATTATATCGTATTTATTAGCAATCAAAACCAAAGTTCTATAGGCTAATTTTTTGGCTCTGGAGCATGTTGGTTCTCCTATTGGCGTGGCGAGGTCTTCTTCAGCGATACGACATCTTTAATAATTTTTTAGATCTGCTGGCCACTTTCTTTTAAGACATCTATCATCGGCTTGGTGTTCTAATAGGTAATGAAGCATGGGGTTGCTATATGTGACTCTAACCTTTGATTATGTCTTGGGCTTTGTTCCATGATTACGTCCTGTACGAACGGGATTTTTAGATATTCATGGAGTGTAAAATCTGAGACATACCAGAGTGCATCAGCATCATGAATAGTATTTTGGATTGGCTCCTTTGTATAATGGTTGCATTTGATTTGCATGCACATTCCCGGATTTGGATGCCATACATCCAAATAGGCCTTATACCAGCTTTGTAGATCAGTAATTTGTTTTCCAGACAGTTTCGACCTTCTACTGAAGATCCTTTATTCTTATGTCAATTTGTGTCTTTTTTTCTAAGTATATGCTCCCTCCAGTTGAGCCTCGAGTCAAGGTGCATTCCTAGGTATTTGGCGCTAGTCGATTGTGAAAGTTGTACGTTATTAAGTGAAACTGGAGGACATTTGGATGGATTTCGACTCGTTCGTTTTGGTTCTCCACTTGTGTAACCAAGCCTGGATATCACTTAGATGTGTCTGGAGGGTGGTAGACGTCGTGGGCTGCTAAAATGAAGGTATCATACATAAACATACCAGTAATGGTGTCATTAGTTGGTAGATCTACTGTACACAGCACATATAGTAGCAGTCCAAGACTGCTTCACTGCACCAGATTTTATTGTATTATTGTTGGAAAAGCTTTCATTCACTCTTGTTTGGAATTATCTGTCCCTCAGGTAGGACCTCAACAATTTCAGGTAGGTCATGGGAAGATACTTCTTGATTTTGGAAACCAACCCTACGTGCCAAACCCGGCTGTGCAGTACTGTTTGTTTTCCATTGCCGTGTTTATGTTGTGTACTTTCTATAAGCCTGCTGGGCAGTGGAGTGTTTTTTTGAAAACCAAATTGGTGGTAAGATATCAATTCATCTGTATCGGGGTCTGAGTTAATTCTTTGTAGCTTAGTCTTTCAAGTATTTTGGAAATTATTGGTAGTAGGCTTATTGGCCTATATGACGAAATTTCGTTAGTATTTTTGCCCTCTTTTGGGATTAGTATTATTTCAGCAGTTTTAATGAACTTTAGCCAGTAGTTTAAGCGTAGAATGGCATTGAAGATTAGAGTAATAAGCATAATTCCTTCCACTGGTAATTTTTGTATTATCGTTGGAGTTATTTTGTCCAGTCCAGGAGCATTTCTAGTGTTTAAGTATTGAATTTATTATTGAACTTCATTTTAGGTTAGTGGCTTGATTGTTGGTATGTTCACTGGAATGTTATTTACGTTTCTTTCTATTTCAATATCTGGAGCGTTGTTGTTGGGAGTAAATACTTGGGCTAGATGCTCGGCAAATAACAGTGTTTTTTCCTCATCGGTTCTTGTCCACTGTAGAGTTGTAATACCTATTTAGATTCGTTATATAGTATGTAAACAATCTTTCTTGTGCTTCTTTGAGCTTAGATTTTAATTGATTGGTTAGTCTGTTTAGTATGGTTTTATCTGCTGGGGCATGGGTTCAGTGCCATTTTGCTCGCACTTTCCTTTTTAAGCTATAAACTTTTTAATTTCAGCTGGGATGTTGTGAAGTTTGTTACTTGTATTAGTTGTAGGAGTGGCATTTTGTGAGGCCTCTGTGAGTCTGTAGTTTAAGGCTGTTAGTGTTTCATCTATCTCCCTTGTTGTTTTAAGTCTTACTTGGAGGTTGATGTCCTCTTCTAGTTTGGTGCGGTATGCTTCCCAGTCAGTTCTCTTATTGTGCAGCCTTAGTGTTATCATTTTGTAAACTATAAAACAACTGATGGTTGTTACAATTGGAGAAGAGGCCGTAGTTTGGCATGACTTCTATGTAAGCAGGAGGATACCCCTAGTGATAAATAGGTCCAGCAGGTCAGGTGTTTTATTTGGATCTCTTGACCAGTACGTTGGGGTACCAGTTGGCATAGGGCGGTAATTTTTTTCGTGTATAAGGCCTACTAGTTCTCTGCCTTTAGTAGTTGTAAGACTATATCCAAATAATACATGTTTGCTGTTAAAATCTCTCCCTGCAATGAACTTGTAACCTAGGGCAGGGCTTCCCAAACTGTGCGTCGCGTGTCGATGCAACCGAGTCGATTGAGCGCCGGGCGCATTCTGACATAAATCTCGGCTCGAACAGCGGGGCCGCTGTTGCCGGCCGGCTCCTCTCCCTCGTGTTCTCTACTGTCACGGGTGTTCATGCCATTCATTCAAGCTTTTGTTTTGTTTAACTACGCACGCGGAGTTTTGATTACAATAATGGATAGTTTTATTCAAAAGAATAGGAAACTAAGTGAAGACTCAGGCGAGAGCAGTAATGTTAATTTAAGTAAAAAGAAGAAATATAAGAAATATGACGAGCAATATTTGAATTTGGGATTTACCTGCATTACCAAAGGGGATTGTACAGCTTCCACAATGTGTTGTTTGTCACAAAGTGTTAGCGGCTGAAAGTATGCTTCCTAATAAAATAAAACGGCATTTGGAATCAACTCACAGTCGTTTATAAGGTAAGCCAAGAGATTTTTTTGTAAGAAAATTGCAAGAAATAAAACATCAGTCCACGGCTTTGGTTTCAAGAGCATCAATTTCTACCAAAGCATTACTCGCCTCTTACATGGTAGCTCACCATGTTGCCAAATGTAAAAAACCACACATGATCGCTGAGGAACTGATCTTACCTGCAGCAGTTGATATGGTATCAGTGATGATTGGAGAATCGGCAGTTAAAGAAATAAAAAATGTACCTCTTTTGAACAATACGATTAGTCGCCGTATTCACGGCATGGCAAAAGATATGAATGAGCAAATTGTGGGGAAACTTTCAGGTTTATTTGCCATTCAACTGGACGAGGCGACTGATGGTAATGATGATGCTCAATTGATATGTTACGTACGGTATATACAAGAAACAAACATATGTGAGGATTTATTATTTTGCAAAAAAATATGTGAAAGTGGTTAAGCTACTGATTTATTTGAGATTGTATATTTATATATGATTGAAAATAATATTAACTGGGATAACTGTGTGGGCATGTGTACGGATGGTGCCCAGGCGATGTCTGGACAGTATGGAGGACTACAAGCTCTCATCAAAACCAAGGCTCCAAGTGTAAAATTGACACATTGTGTCATACATAGTGAGGCCTTAGCAGCAAAGAACATTACACCTGAATTAAGTGTTGTGATGGATAGCATTATTAAAGTGGTGAACTACATTAAAACACGACCCGTGAAATCAAGACTTTTCCATAAACTTTGTGAATAAATGGGAGCCGAGCATACCTCTTTAATTTATTATTGCAACTCTCGTTGGCTGTCCAGAATCACATATTGATGCGGAAAACTTTTTAATTCAGAGTTTATAATAAAATTAGCATACCTCTGTGACATATTTAACAAATTAAATGATCTTAATAAGTCTTTGTAGGGAAACAATACTCATATCCTGCAATTGGCAGATAAAATTAATGGGTTTCAGAAGAAGTTGCTCTTATGGAAGAAAAAATTATAAGATCAATATATTGACTGTTTCCCTGCTTTACAAGGTATTCTACGAGAAAAATCGATAGAAATCCTCGATCCCTCTTTAAAAATTACGTTTACACAGCACTTGTTATCATTAAGCGAACACTTTGAGAAGTATTTTCCCGAAAATCTGGAGCAATATGACTGGGTCAGAAACCCTTTCCAGTCACCCCCACCATCGACACTTTCAACAGAGAAAGAAGAACAACTAATAGAATTGTCTTGTGATTCCAGCCTAAAGCTTCAATACGACAAGGCCAAACTGTTTGAATTTTGGAGCTCAGTTTCTCATGAATATCGTGCCATCAGCACTGCTGCATTTAGGCCCGTTTCAGAAAGGACCGATGATCAGTACCGATCATCCGTCCTATACATTGTTTTATATGTGTCGTTCACATGTTCGCGTAATATCGGTCGACCGATAAAAAGTGCACGGGCATCAGTCCAGCCCGTGGCGTTTGAGGATCATCGGTTGAAGTCGAAGCAATTTGATAAATAGAGATTTTCACATGCAAGCGTATCATCCGTTGTCGTTTTGACGCAGTGTTGCGAGCTTGTTCAACTTCACTGTTATTTTTGTTGCAACGGAAAATGGCGATAAATAAAGAAAAATACCGTTTCGACACAGAAATATTAATTACTGCAATTGAGCAAAAACCATGTATCTGGGGTACATCTTCAGAAAAATCAGAAAAAAACAAAAAATCGCCATTCAAAAAATAAGGCTTGGGATGAAGTGGCTGAAATATTGCTTCATGATTTCGCGAATCTTGATGAGACACAACAGCAAGAAACAAGAAAGTATTTAATAAAAACTTTACTAGGGATCGACTAGGAATGTTGTAGGATTAAAATGAAAATCATACGCTCGATTATTGGATTTTATTTTACAATCATACAACATAGAAAAGGGTCCTTAAAACATTCCAGTTACATAAATACAGGGTGTTTCCTATCCAAATCCTGCGGACCTAAAAAATGAGTGCGAATTCCTGAGATAATTTTATTAAAAAAGGTAAATGTGGATTTTCGTTTAATTTTTTTTTCTATTAATCTTTTTACACACAAAGCGACAACAACGCGATGCTGTGTACTTCTCAGATACATGTTGACAATTGTTGATTCGCGTTAATGTGAAAACAATTTACTCGACCGATGATTGGCAGCGACCGACCATCAGCACCGATCATGGGTCCTTTCTGAAACGGGTCTTAAGGTTTTATTACCATTTGCGACTTCCTACTTGTGAGAAACGGGTTTTTCTACAGTTGCAGTAATTAAGAACAAGTACAGGTCAAACATAGACTTAGAAAAAGAAATAAGAGTGGCAATTTCTAATCTGGAGCCCCAGTTTCATAAGCCATGCTTAGAAAAGCAAGCACACCCCTCACATTAACCAGCCAGTTACATAAATATGTATCTCTTTTTATTTTTGTGCTTATGTTTTGATTTCGTTCTTATTTTCTAATAAAAATTATAAATGTTCAAATAGTGTTTTTCTGATAAACCTGTAACTAGGCTAGTACTAAAATTTGTAAGTATTTTTGGAGACTGGGTTGAGGGGCGTCGCAAAAAAATAGCAAAGTCCCAAGGGCGTCACAGTACGAATAAGTTTGGGAAGCCCTGACCTAGGGTATCAAAGAAATTTCTGAAGTCTTATTTCTTTAAGTTGTAATGGGGTGGACTGCTGCAACGGTTAGTGCATAAGACATACTTACTTTTATAACTGTGGCTTGCAAACTATTTTGTGCATACTTTGGTAGTTCTACATGTTTTATAGTGTTTTTAACAGTCTAGCTGATCCAGCAAGGGCTGTATAGTCTGGATGGTTTGAAGAATAAGTTGTGTAATGTGGAATCCTAAAGTAAGTTCGATTTGTGAAATGGCTATCACTTATTAATAGAATCTCAATTTCATTGTGTTGTAGAAACAACTCAATCTCATTTTTGTGCTGTGGAAGGCCATTGGTAATATTGGTTGAGTGGAAGATTGAAGTTGATCAAGTTGCAGCGTGTGTATGTATTGTAGCACTCTGTACAGTGCATCCATTATTTATAGACGACGTTAGTTGACTATAATTAATCCCTGGCCCATTAAAGGCTGGTGTTGAATTCATTTTAAACTAATTATAGTTATTAGTGAGTTGACTGGTTTTTATCACTACACTGAAATGATAGTTTGTTTTGATGATTAACTTTTTTTCTGGTAGCTTTGTTGATAACAGTAGTGAAACTGCAAAGGTTTATTGAAAATAATAAAAAACCAATCCCCAAAAAATACAACAATGATACAAGAAAAGAAAACTATATCTAATATGTATGTATTTGGCATTAAAGGAAATATTTTAAATAATTGGTATTATCTTTTAACAAGACAAGATTCTCAAAATTTTTGTCACTTAATGCATGTCGATGTAAATGTGGTATAAGAGAACATTTTCTCCACTGGAGCCGAGGAAGGTAATCAATAGCTAGACCTTCTCAAACACTATTTCTTCTATCTCGATAACTCCCATATACCCTAAAATTGAAATCCAAAAATACTATCCAACTCCTAACCACCATCGCAAAAAGGTGTACCCGCCCCATCTCTCCCTACTTATTCTAATTTGCTCATTCTCACTTCTATCAGAATTCGAGTACTCAGGCCCATGAGCCACCCAGAAACACACCAAGATCGCACAAAAAGATTCCATCAAAAAACATCTCAACCCAAGCACTGCAGATGAAACAAACTGTAAATTAGGGCTTAATCCACACTAAAAACAACTCCAAATAATTCTAAAATTCCATCCTGACAAAAAACATCCCCATCGAACATCTGTCTCCCCCCTTAAATCCAAAATTGAAATATCCTATCACATTTTTTTTCTAAAGTTAAATCACTTATTTTTTCAATCACCATTTATTTATTAATTCTTTTCAGACAATAAATATCTTGTTTAAAATTTAATTAAAATGACAAGGAGAAAGTTGTAAACACAGTTATCTTTACATTTTTAAAAAAACACATATTATCTTGATAATTTGATTTAAAATATAAATACTTGATGTTGAAGTTTAATTTATTTCATTATGATATAGGGAAACATTTGATTTAACAAACCAAATTAAATGATCTTATAACTGATTTACAACTATGAACTTCTCAACAAGAGCTTCTTGGTACTCGCTAACCACAATGCAATTTATTATCACCACACAGAGGAGTTATGCTATCCAGAAACATCTGCAAAGTTATCTCATAATTTTTCAAAAAATAAGGGAAATATTGTTGTGGTACTGATATTTCGGTGACCTGTTGATGCAATCAATCAAAAATATAACAAAATGAGTGACCTTAACAATAAACTTTTCGAAATATAGTCTGGAAGCGGTTTCATTGTAGAATTAAAATAAAAAACCATCTATATCCATAGACAGTAATACAGTTAATTTTTAATGAGTTTAATAAAGTATGGAAAAAGTGCAGTTAAGTCTTAGTCACAAAGTTGATATTGCTATTTTTTCCTTTGTCTATTCTAAGCGAAATTAGTTGTAAGACATAATTCTACACCCCTTTCACACAATCAATTGGGACTGGGAAAATGTTGTGAAGACATTAAACGAGACTATTGTTTTCAACAGATGTGATTGAAGATTTCTTCACTAACATTCGAGTTTTTGCCGAAGAACTTTTCACTGAGATATAAAGATTTTCGAAAGATTGCATCAGTGTTTCCGAATAAAAACCGATCTAAAATCTATAAAAACCAAGGCGAAAAACTAGCGATTTTTTTTCCATTTTCAAACAAAAATTTTTAAAACCAGATGTAGCAGAATATTTCTGAATTACTTGCATAAGTAAACAATTATGAACAATTTTCAGTATAAAAAGAATGTAAATTGGAGTAATCAGTTTATTTATCAACACAGGTGAGCATGAGTTTGCATAGTCATTATTTACAAAACTATATAGACAACATGACTCTTTAAAAGAAAAGTTTAAACATAAACTGAACATAGGAGTTATTGTTTAAACACTTCCAGCAAGACTTTGACTCAGTCAACAGAGGAGAGTTTCTGAACATAAAGAAAGAGCAAGAAGTAGCTATTAAATTGAGAATAATAATCTGAGTGAATGTGGACATGGAAAGAATCATTGTTCACACTCCGATGCACGACGATTGTCTGTCAGAACAAGGGTACTACGCAAAAGGATGTTTTTTGTATAAAAAGTTAATATACATATCTGGGGGTTTTCAGTACCTTTCAAAAATACAGCAAGAGCTATTTTACGTTATATTTTACGAAAACAAAAAAATTGGTTTTTGAAATATAGATAATTTTGACACAGTAGACGGCAGTGTTTTTTACGGGAATCCCCGTAATACTGATATAACGTTATTTTAGGATGGTGAAAGTGTTTGATATTGTAACACGTTAATAACAATAATATAGTTATTTGTAAAAAAGTGTCACAATGACTCGTTTTGTAGTACGAGTGAAGTTTGCACAACGAACCGCGAAGCGGTGAGTTGTGCAAATCACGAGTACTACAGAAAGTCATTGTGGCACAAGTTTTACACAATATTTTTTATAAATCGCATTTATTTAATTATTTAAATAAAATAGAATTTCATATAATCCCTGTTTTTAAACTAGGAGGAGTAGTTTGAATTTAAGTTGGCAATTCTGTAGATTCCTAATTGGTCAGATCACAGATGGTTTTATTCAGCACTTCTGACTTTTGACATATTATAACCGAATAATTATGTAAATTGTAAACAAACTTTCATTTAAACAAAAAGAGGATAATTATTTGTTTAAAAAAGAGCTTCTTCGTATATGCTCTTGCGATCTATTTATATTATATCATGAACAGAATTATTTCTGTAATACATCTTCACATAGATATCTGGTAATTTACCCCAAAAATCGAACGTTTTGTATACCTATATATTGACCCTATACAATATAAAAATAAACAATTGACAAATCATTGATAAATAAACGTTAACGTACTTTATTCATTAATATTTTTAATATATAAATCATTCTAATTTACCTTTAGTATAATAATTTGCTAGTTAGAACAACGCTAGACCATTTTATTTATAATTTGTGTCAAGGTTAAAGTCAAATGTCAAATAAAAATATAACTAAATTTAATAACCAACTGTACTCTAAAAATTACTATAACAGTGTTCAAAGAGCTTCATTGTGACACTGTAAACAATGTTATAGTGAAGTCTCTTTTATACGCGAGTTATAAAAAGTATTTTTTAGTAATATGGATCCCTATGAGAGAAATACAGCATCTTCAAGCTCTAAATGATGAGGTTCCGAGTGATGAAGAGGTTTATTATTCCGATAGGTCTACTTCTGATGATTAGGCAGAGACATACACCTCCTAGAAATGTCCATATTAGATAAGAAAATATTGTTCCACATTTACCAGGCACTATTGGTATTGCAAGAAATGCATGTACTCAGATTGAATTGTGGATCCTTCTGTTTCATAATGTTGTTGAGTCTGTAGTGCTCTATACAAATGTTTATGTCGATCTATTTTTGTAGATTTCAAAGATAAACGAGATGTAAAAGAAATATCAATTTCAGAAATATGAGCATTTCTTGGTTTGCTATATTTGGCAGGAGTAGATCATGGATATCGAAAAAATCTAAAAGAATTTTGAGCACAACATTTATTAGGTAGTGAGATATTTATTGGGACTATGTTAGAAAGGCGATTTAGATTTCTACTACGGGTAATTCGGATTGATGACAAAAATAGTAGTGCTGACAGACAGCAAAAAAATAAATTAACCCATATAGGAGAGATTTTCGACACATTTGTTGTTCGGAATTGTGAGTATGTCACTCTGGACAAAACGTTTTTTGCTTTTCGGAGAAAACGTAGTTTTCGAATGTTCATTCCAAACAAGCCCAAAAAGTATGTTATAAAAGTGTTTGACACTGTTGATGGTACAGCCTTTTATACAAACCACATAGAAATATACACAGGACAACAGCCACATGGGCCCTACAAACTAGATAATTCCACTGCAGCAGTTACATTGAGAATGTGTCAATTGTTATTCGGCTTGGGAAGGAATGTAACGATGGTTTGCTGGTTTACCACTTGGCCAGTTGTCGAGCATCTTAAAATAGACCACATATTGGCAGTTGTAGGTACTTTAAAAACTAATAAGGCACAATTTCCAGCCATTCTCACCAACATACAAAATCGTCCTTTACAGTCTTCTATATTTGCTTTTGGAACGCACATGATGCCTTCGGCCTATGTTCGTCTAAGAAAAAATGTCGTAAAGGTGTCTTCCTTCCACCATAATGACATAGTTGATCCAGTAGGTGGTAAGCCAGAGACAATTTGATTTTATAATTCTACAAGACATTGTTGATAACATGTCTTCTTCCTATGATGTTTCTAGAAATACTAAGTTACTTTTTATGGAATGCTAAATGTTTGCTATATCAATGTTTTTGTCATTACTAAGTTTAATAATCCAGATGCAGAGTATAGCAAAAATAGGAGGCAATTTGTAAGAAATTTGGGCTCGTGGGTTGGGTGCCTAACAGGCACGTCCCCAGGTTGTAGATAGGGGAATGACTGGGGGAATGGGAAACCCTTAAACCTGATTAGTGGCTGCCATAGTAGAGTAAGAGGATGTTAAAATCCACAATTCTTTTACGAAAGCTTTCGCTGTGGACCAACCCCCCAATCCAAACAGAGCCTCCAGGAAAGTGAGTGACCTCCTGGAGTAACTAGCCTTACTGCAGCTAGTGGATCAACCACTTCCCTAGTTTCTCGCGGGACCTATGAACACGCTAGAAAATGAACCAATGGAGGTGACAACAACCCCATTGGAAATTTCTGAAGAACTGGGGGAAGCGCTACTTGTCCTCTATGACAATGGAAGAAAAAGAAAGGAGTGAAAATCAACCACCCTCACCTTAACAACCTATGACCCCGACTACGAATAAAACCCCGCTAGTTCCCTCTCTCAGAGAGGACACCAAAAAGTCCCATATGGATGCAGGGCCTAAACGCTCGTTCAAGGCTGTGGCAGAAAGTGTCCGGGTTAGAAAAATCCTTCCGGAACACCCAAATGCTCAGTTCTCTGGAAAGCCTTAAACCTTAATGAATGAACATATTATGGGTTCTAGAGCCTCTATATCTGGTTTACACACATAAATACAATCTGCAATTGCCAAATATAGCAACTATGAAGCTTTACCAGATCGTCCCCCCAATAAGAGGAAACTGTAAATATTGCAAAAAACCAGATATTTTTGTAAGTTTTGCAAAAAATGGTTGTACTGGGTAGAAAAAATCACCTAAAATTGTTATGTAAATTTGTGTTCCTGAATTTTCTGTACCAATTTTTATTTTGTTTATCTTTATCATTTGTTATATTTACCAAACATGTTTTTCCTCATTTTAAAGAAAAAAATTTAAATTTTTTGTTACTTTGTATTTTTATAACCTTTTTTAAATAAAAGTGTCAAAATAGTAAGGTTTGTGTATTTATTTTATATTATGTGGTAAGATTGACCACAAAATTTATTTCTTGCAACTGTTATTTAAAAAACATTTTATAAAATTGATTACAGTGAATTTTTCCACATATTAGATATCATCTTTGGTCTTGACTGATCTCTTGATAGATCACCGTCATGTACCAGTGTGTTGTGTAGTGTTAAGACTCAAAAAGGAAATATAACTGGATTGATTACAAATAAAGAAGTTAAATAGTTGCTAAATTACCTGCTGCCTCATAAATGGCATATCAGAAGCCAATGTCATCAGCAAAATGCAACTGGCTTTTATTCTATTTGAAATGTCCATTTACTCTTTACTGTAGATCAAAAGAATCGATACTGATGTGTCACAATTTACTTAACGATAAAAAGTAATAGGTTGACTACAAATTTGAATGAAATTCATGTGTAGTGAAGAATCAAAGCATCCAAGACAAATATATAACACTATTATAAATATAACAAAAGCATTAAGAGCAGCAAAAAATAAATGACAGAAGGAACAGTGCAAAGAACAGCACAAGTAGAACCTCTACAGAAAATAAAAGAAACAGCTGGAATATATAGAAAACAGTCTTTCTCTAACATATAAAATGAACAAAGGCAAATGGCACAAGACAACACACAGAGAAAGGTTATCTGAGAACAATATATTGGCAACCTCTTTGCAGATAAAAAACCTCTAAAGATAACCTGGAATATAATAAGTCGACCAATGACAGAAGCCCTTGTCAGATTGAAAGTACGTTCTGTTGATAAATCCTACTTGACTATCCAAGTTGATTAATACAAAGTTAAAGTCCACTAGAAGAATTTGACAATTGACATCAATATCCACAACCAACCTCAAACAGATATCATCCTCGCCGACTTTTTAGTTGTTTGTTAAATTATTTTACAGTAGAAAATGTGTTTCTGTTTGTTTGCCTTTTAAAAGACATCATTAAAATGGATCAAGGTTTCACCAAAGCTAATTCGACAAATCTTCCTCAAGTGGATGTGGACATGGTGTCACTCGAACTCGCCTAAACAGAAGAAGAGTAAGCGATCCGGTACTAAATCGAGTTTGGAACTCTGAGGTAACGCAATCTGTGTATGTGTGTTACATGACACGTTTACCAAACAACTCAACCTACAAGGAGAACATTTAATTTTCATTATAGATACATTTTACGTTATATTTTCTATTTTGAAAGCATGATCACTGCAGTTTAAAATATATACTTCCAAATTTCTTTTTTACGAAAGAGTTACCTTTTTTAATAAGAGGCACCTGATTAGGAGAACATTATTTGAAAGAATATGTGTTGACAGTACTTTGCGTTTCTTTTTAACGGGTGTTAAAAGATAACTAGTCTACTTATAAAGTTTTCCCTCGTGACAACAGTGCAATATATCTTTGTTTGCCATTGGCTCTAGCCTACCACAAGAATTCAAATTTCAAAATTTTTTTTCATTTTTATTTGAAATCGTAGAGTGGCGTTATTAGTCGCAAATTCTTAGTTCAGACCCAAAATATCTTGTGACATTATCATTGAATTTCATGAAACGAGCCCATTCGAGAATAGCACCTGGAAGATATTTTGAAAAAGTAAAATAAAGTAAACATTGTTCAGAATTTTCTGGTGTCCATCAGCATCCACTCATTTACTTCTACGAATTCATACCGAGATTGGGCAACAACCTAGTCTCTCCTATAATACGAACTCAACAATTTTATCTGTTACTTGGAAAGCATTTGAAGTAATGAAGAAATAATTAATGTAATGAAAAAGTGATTAATATAATTTGAACATAATTAAAATACTTGAAAAATAATTAAAACACTTAAAAAGTATTTAAAATACTTGAGAAGTATTTAAAATATTAAACAGTAATTAAAATAATTAAAGGACTTACAAATGTAATTATGTAATTAATTATTTAAAAATTCGGAGCATACACCATATTTATAGAGTTCTTTGCCCCTCGTATTGAAAACTTGTACTGGCACCAGCCAGCTGAAGTTAGAATCTACAACAAAGTTACAAACGCACAGAAAATACTTAAGAAGTGTAAGGCAGGTATGTGTCCTCTCCCCATTCCTGTTTATTGATTACTCTGAAAACATCTTTCAAAAAGCTCTACAAGGGCAACAATTAGGCATCAAAGTAAATGACACATGGATCAACAACATACAGTATGCAGATGACACGGTCATGATAGAAAATAACATGAATGACATAGTGGGAATACTTAGCCAGCTTAAAAAAGTTTAACTATCTGGGTAACTTAGTTATGTGAAAACTGGTCATCAAGCATAGAAATTAAGTGCTAGACAGAAAAAGCGAGGAGCTCATTCATGAGTTTCAAAAATGTGTTTAATAACTCTGACTTTGACATCCACCTCAGAATAAGATTCACAAAATGTTACATATGGTCCGTCCTATTGTATGGCATGAACTGCTGGAGACTGAGGGTTAATACTATGAACAAAATCTTAAAAGTTTCGTAGACAGCAAGAAAAACCGATGAGGAAATTCTGAGGAGAATAGGAGAACATGAGCTACTGGCCATGATAAAACACAGGAAAACAGCATGCCTGGGACATATGATACATAACGATAGATACCATTGCTCCAACTATGAATAGAAGGAAAGAAGAGGATTGTGAAGAAAAAGAATGTCATGGTTCAGAGATAAGAACCACAGGAGAATTAATTCACACCATCAGAGACAGGAATAAATGGTCAAAAGTGAATGCAAACATCAATTAATGGATAGCAGCAGAAGAATAAGCCTAAAGAGAGTAGGAGTGTGAGGTTGTCCCTTTCAATATTTCTTTTGAATTTTTTTTTTAATCATAATAAAAATTATCCCGCTTTTTAATACCATCTTACTTGGCAAATTTAAACACATATTCATAAATGGAAACTTATCTTTTGATATGGTGCCATAATTTTTAATCTCATTGCACATTAATATTATAGATTCCTCCCATTCAAATCAATTTTTAAGTAATACTCAGTGTAGACAAAAATGTTACTGAATTATGTCTGTTTCAATGGGTTCTGATTTTTCAAAAAAAAAACATTCACATATACCACTAAAGGCCAATGACCAAGGCCATCCTTTTTTGGAATGCTTCATTCGTTAACAGCATTCAACTTTTTATTTAAGTTTCCTAGCACTAGCAATGTAGTATTATGGAAATTAGGAACATTATCGAGGTGATATGAGAATAAATGTTAATCCTGAATTTTAAAATATAAGAATTGGATCCCTAAGATTTTGTAAACCAAAACATTATATTTGTTATAAAAACTTTATAAACCCCTATTTTAAAGTATATACTAAAATAACAACACATTCATAAATAATTAATGTTTATTTTTACTGTTTTTTAAACACCTACTTAAATTTCTTCCATGTCAATTATTTAAAGAGCACTCCTTTGATTGTTTCTATTTTTAACAAACAAAATAATAGATTGTTAACTAATAACTATTTGACTTCGAAAAAAGTAAAAATAGCTTCAAAAGATCCAACAAAAACACGCTTCTCAAAGTATGTTTTAAATAATTTTAAAATGAACTAACCTGTTGAGAATCATCAGAAACAGAAGTTGATGTCTTGATAATTTTTACTGGTTGTCCTGTCATCGCCGAAGTCATTATACCATTAAAAGTTTTTCCTGAAGGTTGCATCAATTTAATCATTTGAGGTTGCCCTATTTTAATTTCGAAAATAATTCAATATTAGGAAATGAACTTTTTTCAGACTATTTTTATAAATTACAACAAAACAACCAACTTATTTTGAACGACATGTTATTTAAATAATATATCTAATATAGGAAAACATGTCAGTATGAATAAATATTACAACGTATACTAGACTAAAGGAACATGCACATAAAATTTCAAAAAATTACCATTCGATCCTTGTATCACCCAGTTCGTTGTATTTGTTTGCTGTGTCATCCTTACACTCTCCGAAATTATACGAAATCAAAAAGTCTTTAAAATCTCAAGAAATCTCTAAGAAATAGGTAAATAATCCTATCAAACCATCAGCACTTACAACTAAACTAGTCAAAATGGCGACGGAATAATACCATACTTTAAAGCCCCAATATTTCGAATTTGTTAAACCGAAATTTAATTTCAGTTGTTCCTATAATCGACGGATTATTGCACTTTCATATTTTTCCAAATTTTTTACGATTACTACGAATTTGACACTCTCAAAGCTTGACAAAGTTGAGCTATTTCGTGCAAATACATCCTCAGATCAACTTTGCGGCGGGTACAAAGCCTATCTTTTCATTGGCCATTCTATCTCACGTGGGATACGCTGACAGAGTTTGGGATGATTGCCGCTAGAGCAATGACAAAATTGTTTTTGGCGCCATATGATCCTAAAAATAATAGGAACTATTTCTATACGACAATAGATGGTAGCACACACACTAAAATTTTTATATCCGTTAAATGCTTGATCTCGAATTCAACATTTTATTATGAATAGTTTATTATTCCACTAGTTTTCGAAATAATATTAAATTTAACTTGAAATCTTGATTTTAACAGTACATACCTTACAGAAAATATGTTTAAGGGGTTCTTGCTCTCATGAAAATTTGCCTTTACCAAAAAAGTAACTGACGTTTACTTGACACATGTCAGAGAAATGTCAAAAACGTCATCTTGTCAAATAAACAAGAAAAATGGACACAGCAATAGCTACATTAGTTCCCGATAATGTTTTAGAAGTTATATTTTCGTTTTTAACTTTACATGACCTCAGAAATTGTTCTCTAGTGTGTAAACGGTGGTACAGTTTCCTTAACGATGAAAATAATGACGTGTGGCGTTTACATTGTGTTAGAAAACTTGCAGAAGAAGCACTTAAATCGGACCTTCTAAGTTCTGTGCCCACTTATAAAGCAAAATTGAGGGCTTTTCATCATGCTTGGAATCCAAATGATTGTTCTAGAAATATTTATATAAAGCCTAATGGTTTTACATTACATCGAAATCCCGTAGCTCAAAGTACTGATGCTTCAAGGTAAATTAAGTACTTAATAACAAAAAATAAATAGTAACAATAATATATCATAACGTGTTATGTGAGTTTGGGAAGTACAGTGGAACTTGGGTAATTTGAATCCCAAGGTACCAGTACAAAATTTCGAATTGTCCAAAATTTTCAATCACAGATGTTTACAATAAACCAACCTGCAAAAATCCATTGAACAATACACTCATGTATTTTCATGAAAAAAATCGTATATTTTTCTCTGTCTCAAAAGTTTTACAAAGTAGAGTAATATACAGTAAGTACTGTGTTGTCCTTAATTTAAAATATAACAATAAACACAGCATGTTGTAAATACATACACACTATTTAATGTATTGAATTAAAAAAACATCTAGTATAAAAAGTAAATCAAAACAAGAGCCTTACTGCATAGTTCTTGTTAAGAAAGTCCGAAAACTTCACTTGTTTTCGCGAGTTCATTTTTTCTTTCAAAACAAACTGCTACGAAATGACATGAAAATAATTTCACTTAGATCATTCTTAATTTAAAAAGCGCCTCAATTCCTTAAGATGATATTATTATGATGCATCGGATGCATTAAGGCAGGGTTTTTAATTAGCCACTGAAGACTAACCTTCCTCATCACCACCTTCTTTATTACTGTTTCATTCATCAATGATGATTTTGGGATCAGTAATTTCGCCAGAAACTACCAAATTTTCATCCACATTTACAAAATTTGTAAAAGAGATTGCAGGATAGAAATAACATATTCCTAACTATTGATTGAAGGCACAACTTCAGTTATAATAACATCAGTGTTTTCAGTTTCTGTATCAATTTTCACAAACCCAACTTTTCTAAAGCAGTTCTGGTTCCCAAGCTTTTTGACACGTATATGCAGCCAATTTATTCTAGAAATCTGCTTTGATAACCACAAAAATGTAAAGAAATGAAATTGTTGGGCCCCTATTATTCAACTTAAAAACACCAAATTATGCTTGCAACATATTGTATTTTTTTAGTTGTAAATATTAAAGATGTCAGATGTATTTTGTACAATGTAGGCTAGGTTTTTTTTACGATGTATGTTAGTTTTTTTGTTGTAAAAACTGACATACATGTTTCATAACAGAAAAATTTCGAATTAATCAAGATGAATTTAGAAATATCCATGATTTTATTAAATTGTTTGTATGCATAATTCAAGGCACCAGAGAAAAATTTCAAAAAATAGACATTGGAATTAGCCATGTTCCATTGTATATCTTGTTTATTTTCTTTGTGTTTATATTTATCTGTGAAACTTTTCATTAATGCAACTTCAGAATGTTCCTAAATAGTTTGCTTTTGCCTTCAATTTTAGTAAAAGTATATTTCTATTTGTGTAAACAAATTCACACATTTTTGTTCACTGTAGACTCTGTTATTCAAAACATTGATTTATTTAAATAAGTACAAAAAGGTAAAAAGACTTTTAGTCTAAGATACATATATAGGTCGACCTTCACCCATCGGACAACCACATGACTATGCTGTTATATCAATTATTATTTTGTATTAAAAGGTATTGCAAGTAGGTTGCCTAAAAAAATTCGGTCAAGGATATTTAAAATTAAAAATTTAGTTATTACCTATTTTTTATAATTTTCACTTACTTGTTAACTCATAAAATACGATGGCAATGGAAAGCACACAGATTGAAGAACATGCAAACGTAGGGTTGCTTACTATTATATGGTACGAAATGTTAGGTTGCCAGGTATGAACAGGTAACTCAACTTAGTTGTTTACAACCATCTGACAACCAATAAATATATACATCATAATAAAGATAATTTTATTGTGAACATAATGGTATAAGCTTGCCTACATAAAACCAGTCACAAAACACGGTTGCCGGGCTTTGAAGTTGCGTAAAATCGTAAATACCGAGGCGTCCGACAAAGACGTTGAGTGTGTACTGTTCTGTGTGGTAGAGTGAAACAGAACTATATGAGCTACACGTGCGTCGCATCAGAGAGCATATTATGCTGTTGGTCTGTGCGATAGATATGGATTATGCGGACCCATCTTGGAAATACACATCAGTATAATATTCATTCTTAAGTAGACAAACGTGCTTTGTTATTTTGTGGTATATTTGTTGAATGAAAATTAGTAACAATGGAGAAGAAATGTTTTCTATGTTCTTCAAGTGATTCTGTGATTAATTTTAATGATGAGACTTCAAAAAATTGCCAATTAAAATTAGCTTTTCGAAAAATAAAAAACTTTAAGTACAATAACATTAAACTTACAGATGCGCCTGTTAATATGTTTGGATATCATTCACAGTGTCATAAAAAAGTTACAGTTTTGAAAAACATTTATAATGAAGAATGGAATTACCAACGGTATTAAATCAAATTTTAAATGGGTATAAAGAGTTCTGAAGGACCACAAAAGTTTAGAAAGCATTATTGAAAATAACAAAGAAACAATGAAACCTTTTGATGAAAATATAGAAAAAAATACTTTATTTAATATTTCAACAGGTAAATCTACTTTTGAAAATGTTGCTGATTTTCTTTTGAATGTTAAAACAACAGGCAATATGCAAAAGTTACAATTTATCTCAGATTGTAACTCCATTCCTGAAAGATTTGACAAAGCTATTCAACGTAATAAAATTTCAAATTTTAGCCCTCAGTGTGTATCAAAATCAATCATGAGTGAAGACAAAAGCAAAAAAGTTTTATTAAAAATGGAACGTGACATTTTCGGACAACTTCTTACTGTTAGTATAAATAAAAAAATTAAAATAGACTATTGTCTGACCTTTCCTCTTGCACCAATGTCACCTGCTTTATTTTCAACTTCTGGTGAAATGTTTAAAACTCCAAAAGCAAATTTAGCAAAAACTTTAAAATCGCAAACTGAAATGGTAGAGCGAACTAACATCGACGTAGAGATAATAGATGGTTTTTATTTTTTACACCAAATAGGATCATCCATTCCACAGATTTTTGAAAAAATTGTCGAATCTATTATCATAACATTGTGCTCAACGAATGCAAAAGAAATACATCTCATATTTGATCGTTATTTTTCACCATCAATAAAAGATGCTGAACGTAAAGGTCGACAAGAATTCGACATACCTTATAATATTTCAGGACCGCAACAAAAAAAACCCAAAGATTTTTTGCAAAGTCTAAAAAATTACATTTTTAAGGACGGTTTGGTACAATTTTTGGCAAATATTTGGGAAAACAATCACTTAGTCGGAATAATCAAGAATAAAAAAATATTCATTACCATACAAGATCTATGCTATTCTTACAAAGTACACCAGGATAAAATTGTTAAAACGGTAGAAATTGATTATCAATGTTATCATGAATCTTAATAAAAGCCTCTGATACAGACGTTTTAATTATTCTACTTGGTAATATACACAAAATTTTACATTCAGTAATTTTTCTAGAAAAGTCAGCAACAAAAAAAACAAAAGATAAGCACCTGGACTGTATAAACTGCACTGATTTGGCATTGAAGCTGGGTCCCAAATTATGCCAAAGTCTACCAGCTTTTCATGCATATACTGGGTGTGATTACACATCAGCTTTTTATAATAAAGGAAAGATAAAGTTATTTAAATTATTTTCGCAAAATGAAAGCTACCAAAGCACTTTTCTGTCCTTAAAAGATGAATCCGACATTTTTATAAATGAAAAAATGGACATAGTGCAAGAGTTTACTTCCACTATGTATGGAATTAAACACTGCACTAGTGTAAATGAAGCCAGGTATCATATTATTATGAAAACATATGCAGCAAAAGAAGATTGTGAAAAATTTTTGAAGAAAATGAAATCGTTTGATCCAAACACAATTCCACCTTGCTGGATCTCATTAAAACAACAGATATTACGAACAATTTATATAAATTCAATGTGGCTCAATGCAACAGAATCTAATTGCATAAAACTTTGTCCTGAAAATTGTGGTTGGATTCTCGAGGATTACTTACAGCCTGTTGGATATGTTGGAGACCAAACACCATTAAGTGTAGAAGATATAGTACAAATGAATTATGAAGAAGAACATGAAGCAGAAAATGAAGAAGAATTATCAGAATCAGAAAATTCTTTACATGAATCTTATGTAGAATATTAATGTTTTATATAAATATACTTCTAACTGTTTATTTTTTCATTGTAACTTTTTGCAATAAAATTTCTATTTAAAAATTATGACATTTTTGTTTACTGTCCATGTTAATGAACGGATGATCAATAAACAAGATTTTCTTATTTTTAAAATGAATTAAAAGAATGCCGAAATTATTTTAATATAATTCATTAACATTAATTATTGAAATATAATTTTAATTGTTTCAATATAATAAAAAGATATTATTTTAAAATAATTAAAAGTGATCAAAATATAAAAGCGAATGCGCACAACGCGTGCTCTTACCACTATGCAGCTCGTATTGTTCTGTTTCACTCTACCATACAGAACAGTACACACTTTGTCGGTCGCCTCGGTATTTACGATTTTACGGAACTTTAAAGCCCGGCAACCGTGTTTTGTGACTGGTTTTCTGAAGGCAACCTTATACCATTGTGTTCACAATAAAATTATCTTTATTATTATATATATATATATATATATATATATATACGAGGGCAATTCAGAAACTAACCTCCGGTTGATTGAAAAAAATACACCAAGTTAAGTAAAAATATTTTAATATATACATCTTACAACTACATCTTTGCACTATTTTTCGACATAGTCTCCATAACGATTGAGGCACTTATCGTATCTCTTCACAAGCTTTGAAATTCCTCCCGCTTGTGCCTTGAGCCAGCCTGTGACCGCATCTTTGAGCTCTTCGTCGTCATCAAACCGCTGGGACCCGAGCCATTTCTTCATATGCATGAAGAGGTGATAATCGCTTGGCGCCAGATCTGGGCTGTAAGGTGGATGGTTGAAAACGTCCCACTTGAAGGGCTCAAGAAGGGCTGTTGTTCTGCGAGCAGAGTGAGGACGGGCGTTATCGTGCAAAAAAACGATACCGGAAGTCAGCATACCACGGCGTTTGTTCTGTATAGCCCGTCGTAATGTTTTTAGTGTTTCACAGTACACGTCTTGATTAATGGTCGTCCCACGTTCCATGATTTCAACCAACAACACCCCTTTGGCATCCCAAAACACCGTTGCCATCAGTTTTCTGGCAGAAAAATCTTGCCGGGCTTTTTTTGGTTTGGTAGGCGAAACTGAATGTGCCCACATCTTTGATTGTTCTTTTGTCTCAGGGTTCACGTACTTAATCCAGGTTTCGTCACCGGTCACGATTCTGTTTAACAATGGTTCTCCTTCGTCTTCATAACGTGACAGAAAGTCTAATTTAGAGGCCATTCTTTGACTTTTGTGGTGGTCGGTAAGAATTTTGGGCACCCATCGTGCACAGAACTTACGGTAACCCAATCTTGCTGTCACTATCTCGTACAAAAGAGTCTTAGAAATCTGTGGAAAATCAGTAGACAACTCCGCCATTGTGAAACGTCGATTTTCACGAACTTTTGCATCAACGGTCTGAACGAGTTCGTCAGTCACCAAGGATGGTCTACCACTCCTCTATTCATCATGAACGTTTTCTCGTCCACTTTTAAATAAACGTACCCATTCACGGACAACTCCTTCACTCATAACTTTTGGTCCGTACACGGCACAAAGCTCACGATGAATAGCTGCTGCAGAGTATCCTTTGGCTGTAAAAAACCTTATAACAGCCACATTTGGCGGGATTTTCTATTGCAGCACACATTTCAAACTGCCACAAAAACTAAACTAGCGCAGGTACGATGTTCACTCGACTACGGCTTGATGCCGACTGACCTGCTGAGCGTGTGAATGCACAGATGGCGCGCTACTCCCCCCACTACCCGCACTGTGACCAATCGGAGGTTAGTTTCTGAATTGCCCTCGTATTTATTGGTTGTCAGATGGTTGTAAACTACTACGTTGCGTTACCTGTTCATACCTGGCAACCTAACATTTCTGACCATATAAGCAACCCTACGTTTGCAAGTTCTTCAATCTGTGTACTTTCCATTGTCACCGTATTTTATGAGTTAACAAGTAAGTGCAAATTATAAAAAATAGGTAATAACTAAATTTTTAATTTAAAATATCCTTGACCGAATTTTTTTAGGCAACCTACTTGCAATACCTTTTAATACAAATAATAATTGATATAACAGCATAGTCATGTGGTTGTCCGATGGGTGAAGGTCGACCTATATACGTATCTCCTACTATTTAGAATTTTTCTTTTGCAGTTTGAAATACAGCTGTTTTTATTTCTAGGGGTAAAATAGGATTCAGACATGGTAGGCATGCTTGGGAAGTGATATGGGAAGGACCTTTAGGCACAGTAGCTGTTATAGGAATTGCTACAAAAGATGCACCTCTTCAATGTCATGGTTATGTAGCTTTATTAGGTTCGGATGATCAAAGTTGGGGTTGGAATTTAGTGGATAATCATTTATTGCATAATGGAGATGCACAGGGAAATTATCCTATGCTAAACAATGCCCCAAAATATCAGGTAATTCTTTCATATTCATCAAAATAAATGATTCCTCCAAAAACATTTTTTCAGTTCCACAAACAGAAGTGATATCCATAGATTTTGTGTATATTAATTTTGTTTTCATTAGAAATGTAAGACATTAATAAATGTCCTACAGTACCCAACTCTCCACACCCACAATTTGGAAGGTCTAAAATTTTAATTTCGAACAGATGGGTTTGAATTTTGATCATATAGTTGAATATGATTTCAAATATTACTTGAAAAATATCTTTTTTATAGCCTGAGTTTACAAATTATGGTTTCTTGCTGTAACATTTAAAACAAGATTACCGCCCCAGTCTTTCCAATGTTTAAAACACTCGCGAAACTCTGTATTAAAGACTACCCAATGCAAAGCGTCAAGGAAGTAGCATTCACTCACTTCTAATACCTCAGTTCATGAATGTTAAGGTAGACAACCAATTATTAGCAATATTATTAGGAACAAAATTTGTCTTCAATTGTGTATGGTCAAACCAAAGTGCTTTCGGGTATTTGTCCTATTTGTATATTGCTTAAACATCCTGTTGTCATGAAATCTCATAAATATGAAATTCTGTTTTCCACATTTTTTATTTGTTTTTGTTGAAAAAATATTGCCACAAAAACCAATAACTGACATCACATTTTTAAGGAAAACCATTTATCAACATCCCATATATGAACATTTTTTTCCTAAATATAAAAAAATAAAGGAAGAACAGAAGGAAATAATAAATATTTATTTTTGACAAAAAACATTAAAAATATGCTCTAAGCTTCATATATGTCCACTGGTAAGGAGAACAAATAATTTTGTCTTTTTCCTATTCCATGAATTTCAGGGGTTGACAAAATTCCTAATATTGATTTTTTAGGAACACAAGATATCTTTTCATTAAAAATCAAACAGTTTTTTTCTTTAACTGATTTCATAAACATTACTTGCACTTCTTCCTTGAATAACCTCTGTATTATGCAGACATATTTAAAAAGAATTTTATTTCTTTTGCTACCTATAACTGTCGCCAACAGGAACATCATCCACAATGCTGCCACTTTCTTGCCACTCTTCTTTGTCTTCAGAGCTTTCAGAAACTTAATGATTTCTTGTGTTATATGTCAATATATTTTCCCTTTTCACAGATTATTTTTCTCTTCAGCTTTAGCTTTTCTCTGTTTCATCAATTCTTGCTTTTCTTCTAGTTTTTACGTGATATGCTTTCCATACATGAGATGTTACTACTGATGGGATTTTTCTTTTCCGCTTTAATGTCAAAGGTTTTGGTTCTGACCAAAGCAAGGCCTTTTTAAATTGTGTCCGTACATTGCAGTTTAAGTGTCCTGTTAAGGTCCTGGAGTGGCCAGTATTTCTAAATTTGTGCCATTTTCTTGTCCTGTCTCATTTTCTTTCGTTGCTTCTTTTTTCGGTGGTGGTTGCTGAGTATTGTCTTTGTTGTGTGTTTCAAGTTCATCTTCTTCTTCAGTCATTTGTTAGTTGGTTATTAATATTCTGGGTGTCCAATTATTCGTTGGTTTTTGTTTCTGCTTGATTACTTCCATTATTATTAAAATAACTCCATATTTCATAAAGGCTTGTATCTTCCACAGCTCTACATCATTTCAGGTTGTCTTTAAAACATTTTTTGAATATTTCCAACTTATGTAGTCTTCAAAGCATTGTAAGATTTTTATGTTTTTTAAAGTTTACTTTTGCTGTATAGAAGTTGTATGAGAAACCATTTTTTTCAAATTTCTTTCCAAATTCACTCTTGGTATCAAAAGGACATAATCCAGTATCAAGAAATCCATTCTTGGTGGTATCATCAGTTATTTAGTTCAGTGCTTTTTTCAAAACTTGAGGAAAATGTTGCTTTTGCATCCTGTAACCTTGATTATCCATTCTCCATTTCTCAACATCCTTTTTATATGCCACTTTTAGTGATCTGAACACTACCACATCTAGCGGCTGTAGTAGGCAAGTAGAGTTTGGGTAAAGAGCAAGTAACTCTCTCATTTTCGTCACAGATATTAGATAAGTGTGATATATGGTCATCCGAAAAAAGTATAATTGGTTTCTCTATATTTTGTTCTACTAATCATGGATTAAAGACGTTGCAGATGTATTCATAAAACGTGGCGGCGAAGGTCCAGCCACTTTCTGGGGAATGCCCCATTCAGATGGAACAATATGTCCGGGAATTCGGGTATAGGAAAAAACAATATTCCCAGCCGCGTTAGTAGTAACTAAAACCATCAATATTTCTTTTTATCACCAGCTGTAGCATATACTTTGTCATATATGGGGATAAGTAAAAGGCATCTGTATTGAAGACTTTTTTGGAGTTGTCAAAATGACACATTTATTATACTGAGTAACTATAATTATTTCATTAGAGTACTGAGTACTATAATGAAATTGTTATTTATATTATAAGTGCCATATGCAGTATTTTATAGCACGTGTATGGAAATTATAGACCGAGCCTTTAGGCGAGTTCTATAACCAGACAAGTGCTATAAAATACCGCCATAACATACCGGTATGACATACATGCTCGTTTATAATTAAAATACACTGAAGGACAAAATTATTGCATATTTTATTTTAGGCATTTTTCCCCTTTAACACTTTTGTGATTTCGGTTGATAAATCTGTTACATTAGAGTCTTTTACGTTATTAATAATAAAATTAATTACATATTGAAGCTTTACAACATATTTGTGAAGAAATTACTGAAATGGCCTTTTTGGATAATAATGTTTAATTAAGAAAGAGCAACAACATGGACACAATACATTAGTTTAAGACAAAATAATAACAGTTTATTACTTATTATTTCCTCCTCTAGCTCTAACAATAGCCTGCATCATCCTAGGCATACTGCGCAAAAGATCTTTGTGGTATTGGATTTTATTCTTCCTGTGCAGTAATCCTTAATTCTGCAATTGAGTTAGGAGCTGGATTCCGTGCTCGACATATTCTATGGGATTTGCGCCAGGACTGTATGGTGGTCACTCTAGCTTCGCAATCCCGACATGGTTTACTGTTCTTGCATGGGCATGGGCATTATCGTGCACTAGCACAAAGTCATATCCAATAAAGCCGACAAATGGTATACATGTTCTGCACGGATGTTATGTATGTACCAGTCAGCATTCATCCTTAAGTTCACTTCAATGAGCTCTGTGCGACTCTCCCAACAAATGCCAGCCCATAGCATAATGAAAACACCACCAAAGCTAAGATTATGTGCAAGATTACATTCTGCGAAACGTTCTCCTGACCTTCTGTATACTCGACTACGTCCATCAGACTTCTATAATTGTATTCTTGTTTTGTCTGTAAAAAGAACTTTTCCCGTCAGCATGTGCTCATGCAAATTGTAACCGTCCAATTTTATGGCGTGGAAGAAGCTGAGGAACTCTAGCAGGACGTCTTGACTTTAAATCGACCTCCTTAAGTCTCCTTATTATTGTTTTGGTGGAAACATTGACTTGCCTTGCATTTAGTCATTGATTTTTTAGATACGAAGCAGTAAGTGTACGCTTTCGCAAAGATTGAATTCTAATATTGCTTATCCCTTGGTGTTGTACATCTTTTACGTTCTTGACGTATCCTCCAGTCTCATTGTAACGCTTTGGTATGTGAGAAACAGTTGATTGATCGACATTCAACCTCTGTGCAACGTCTTCTTTTCTGTATTCCTCATTGATTAAACAAACAATTTTAACCGAAACTAACTCATTTAAACGTGGCATTTCACTAACTGAAGCTACAGATTGAAGAAATAATGCACTGAAAATGTCATTCTGACAACGTCAAATAAAGAGAAGCCACTGTTTTAGTCGTCAAGGCGCACTATGCTACATTTATAGTTTTCTGCTTATTTAACATTATCGCTTATTCAGTTATAAAAGCTATGTCTAAACATTACATTATCCGTAACAAATTACGATATACCTACGTAGAACACTCCAATGTAACAGACTAGCAACCGAAATCACAAAAGTGTTAAAGGTAAAAAATACCTAAAATATAATATGCAATAATTTTGTCTCTGAGTGCATATTTAAAATATTCTATTTTATTTTGAAATGTTATTAACTGTCAAAGAACCGTTCTCCTGGCATAATTCAACGAATTGAGCTCTTTTTTAATTCATAATCTGATAATTGAATTCTTTACCATTATTGAATTATCAGACTTACCTTGCGCCATTTGCAATGATCGCATTCACTCCTAACACCTCCCCTCAATAAAAATTCCTGTCTCGCACCAATTTAACACCATCCAAAAAATTCTTTAAAAAATGTATTTACTTCTCCCGATGCTTACAGAGATTTTCAACCTGTTTGCAATTATTGAGTTCACCCCTAACACCCACCCTCAGGAGAAATTCCTGCCGTGGTGGTAACAGGGGGGAAAAACTTTAGCATCAGAAAAAGTGAATAGAATTGTTTATGAATTATTGGGAAGAGGTTAAAGTGGTATAAGACAGGAATTTCTTTTGAGAGTGGGGCTTAAGGGTGGATGAGATAATTGTAACCGGTGTGAAAGTCTTTGTAAGCATCAGAAAGTAAATACATTTTTTTAAGAATTTTTTGAAGGTGTTAAAATGGAGTGAGACAAGAATTTCTCCTGAGTTCAAATAATGTACAAATTATCAATTGGAAGTAAAGAGGTCTTGTTAAAATAATAATAATAAACGTCTTTTATTAGTCCACCCAAATGGCCATTGACAGAGGCCCTTCAGCCTATAATACTTACCATCATTCAATATAATAGACTTGATAATATTAATAAAAGTTAGATAATATGTACATAAAAAAAGGGAAACTTGTCATTGATTGTATTTTAACTTCAATCTTGGTCACATTTGTTTTCCTTTAATGTCTTTTGTTTAGTACTTCCCAAAACGTCTTCTGAGGATATTTTTGTGTCAATTGTTGTGTGTGATCTCGTTTTATGCATAGTGTCCTATATTATGCATCCATGTGGAAGTTGTACTTTTATGGTATGGTATAGAAGTTCATTTGGTAGATTGTGGAGTCAGTTTAATTGACATCTCATTTTTGTGATTAATTTTACAGTTGTTGTCTCTGCTGTCTGTAGTGTTTTCCAAACAGGTCTCCTGGCTGACTGGTATATTATATGGCCATACTCGAGTATCGGTCTATTGATACTTTTGTATATGTATGCTGCAGTTTTTTTGCTTATGTCCATGCTTTTGTATGTTATACTTCGAAAGTGTTTTCCTCAGCTAATGCATTTTTCTTTGCTATTTCTGTATTTTTGTTAAAGTTAAGTTTGCTGTCGATAGTTGTACCAAACTACTTTCCAATTTGCATGGTATTATATGTTGGTCTATGGTTGCAAATTTATAAATTGAAATTAAGCTGGATTAGATTTCATTCTCCACCTGTTGAACCACTTAACTGTTCTGTTCATTGGTGTTTGCAATTCATGCACTGTTTTTACTTTTCCGCCCACCTATTTAATATGCGAGAAAAGTATTGGTTTACCCCAAAAAAAGTTGGAATTTTGAGTTATTTTCACGTTTTCACCAAGAACAACACGAAAAAACGGTTTTTAGAAAAAAAATTCTGTATGTATGTCGTCGTTGTCATTGGCCACTTTTTGTTACATGTCTTGTTAGCACGATACAGCCTCCAGAGTGCAACAAGTCACCAATTTTATGTTTGAATATTGTTCAGGACATTTCACAGATGAACCCTATTGATTTTCAGCTCACCAGAGCAAGTACAACGGGTTCTATGGTACTTGGAGTACCACATTTTTGGAGAAATTTAAGTATGTTAGCACGATACAGCCATCGACGTGCAACAAGTCACCAATTTTATGATTAAATATTGTTCAGAATATCTCACAGATGAACCCTATTGATTTTCAGTTCACCAGAACTCGTACAACGGGTGCTATGTTACTTGAAGTATGACATTTTTTTTATTATTGAAGAAATTTCAGTTTCTTAGCACAATACAGGCACCGGAGTGTATACAAGCGACCTATTTTATGATCGGATATTGTTCAGGACGTCTCAAAGATAAACTATTGATTTTCAGCTCACTAGAGCTAGTACAACGGGTGCTATGGTACTTCGAGTACCAAATTTTTGTTATTTTTGGAGAAATTTCAGTTTGTTAGCATGATACAGCCTCCGGAGTCTGTACTAGCGACCTATTTTATGATTGGATATTGTTCAGGACATCTCAAAAATAAACTCTATTAATTTTCAGCTCATTAGAGCCAGTACAATGGGTGCTATGGTACTTGAAGTACCAAATTTTTGTCATTTTTTGATAATTTTCAGTTTATAGCATGATGCAGCCTCCAGAGTGTCTACAAGTGACCAATTTTACAATTGTATATTCTTCAAGGCGTCTTGTAGATGAACCATATTGATTTTCAGCATACTGGAAATTTCGGTTTGTTACCACGATACAGCCTCCGAAGTGTGTACAAGTGACAATTTCATGATAAGATAGTGCTCAGGGTGTCTCACAGATGCAGAAAAGTTAGTTTTGATCTTTAAAACGATTTATTTTAAGATGTTATTATAACTGATCAAAGTAGTGACATTTGCATACTGCAATATGTATTTTTGCAAGTTTAAATGATCTGGGGCTAATTAAAAGATGTAGATGTTGAAACAGTACAGATTGTAGAGGAAATGAGATAAAGGGGAGCCCTGCACGACTCCTTATTGAAGTATAATTGTTTAAGAGAAGCTGTTAGTCACTTTTATTTATATTGTTGTCACTAATGTATAACATACACAGTGCCAAACACTGTCAAATGCTTTATTAATGTCTAGGAAAATATCAGCACTATGTTTTCCTTGCAACGTGACGGTTTGTATATTCGATATCAGGATTGCTAGTGGGTGTATGGTAGAGCACTTTTCCCTAGAACCAAACTTATATGAAGTTTTGTATTTTCCGATTTTCTAAGTTTTTTATTGCGTTTTTGAAAAAGTTTGCTAGGACAGGAGAGTTATTGGCCTGTAATTTTTAACATGCAAGTGACATGTATTGAGTTTTGGGATTGTGATTAAGATCCCATTATTCCATTCAGATATAAAGTGAGGATTTATTCAGATAGAGTTTTTTCTTCACGTTTCATATGCTGCGCATTTTCTGGTATTTTCAGAATATGTGGCTCAATCATCTGGACTTTGTTTTCTTCTTTTCTTCAAGAAAGAAGGATTCATATAGTTTATTAAGTCTATCATTTATAGGTTCAGTTAACTCCTGTCTTAAAGTAGAGAAGTTTATTTGTTCTTTTCTGGAGGCTGGTTGTTATATCTACTTTTACACAAATGCAACAAGAAATTCATTTTTAAAGAAATCGTTAGAATATAAAATTTTGTAATTTGGATTATTCGAGTTATTATGATCCTTATTAGATAAATATCTATTTCAATCAGTTCCAAAATATTAATACAATAACATCTTGCAGGTTGGAGAAAGAATAAGAGTAATACTTGATTGTGATGATAATACTCTTTCATTCGAGAAGAATTACGAATTTTTGGGTGTTGCTTTTAGAGGTATGTATAATTTATTTGAAATTTGAGATCTTTAATCTTGGGCATCTTTTGTCAGCTTTTGGTCTATTTCCTCCAAACTAATGCTCGTGTGCTCGTTTTTCTTTTCCCGATTGCATGTTATTTTGTAAAAATATCGTGTTTGCTCAAAATAAGTATCAATTTTAAACATTTTGCAAGGTCTCCCAGACAAAAAGCTGTACCCGACCGTATCTGCTGTATACGGTAATACAGAAGTTTCTATGGTCTACCTCGGTCCACCTCTGGATGGCTAACATACTCTCAGATAAAACTAGTGAATCAATTAAAAAAAAAGAAATTGGAGAGAGAATTTTAAACGTCTGTTTTAAAGATGGTTCAATTCAGGTTAGTCCGGTATGCCCAATGTGATAATTATAAACACATTTATTACCATCGTTTATTGTTTTGTACATAACGTTTACTTACCGCTTAGAATTTTATGTTCTGACAGATTCTAATTTTTCATCCAACAGTAAGTTACATAAAAAAATAATAATCTTCGTAGTTTGGGTTGATATGCAAATGTTATACATGGAAAGTGAGAACATTAAGGGGATACAAAATAGGAGTAGCTGAAGCCTCTCATTTCAATTCATTAATGATAATCTATTTTTTTAGAGCAGCTTCAGTTAACTGAGGCCCTCAACTTTTTATTCTGTGAAAATTGCTGAAATTATTCAGTAATGTTATAAATGACAGTGACATTTATTAATATGTTATTTAAACGAACTACATTATCAATTAATATTTACAAAGATGCACAATTATTATGTTAGTAATTTTTGTTGTTTCTCATTGTAATATTTAGTATAATCATAGAAAAATTAAATTAACTGTCTCGACCCTTACTTCATGGAATCTACTCATATTAGTGTTTTAAATGAAACTCACTGTTTCTAGCTAATTCCACAATATAATAAAAATTGTTGAAAATTCTAAAAAATTGACAATTGTTTCGATAAATCAATATCATCGTCAGAATGACAGAAGTTACATTTCATTTGATGGCTACCTGATGTTTAGTAGTTGTTTTTGGCTAGACCAAGAAGTAACCTAACTTGTGATTGACTTAATATATGTTAATAGAAAAAAGAAGAAGATGTGATATACAACATATATACAAATATTGAAGCTTAGATATTATTAGCCCTATGGTGATATCCCTGATATCATTTTTCCAATTAAGATCAGTATAACCGTGCAATGATATAGAAAACCAGGAAAACTATATCTGCTGATCTTTACAATTATCACTTAAGAAGACAGTTTATTAGTGGAGAACTCCCTAGATTTATCTGTTCATTGACAACTTCATATTGTGGGTTTCTTAAATGTCTTCTAATTTCCAATTCTTCAACGAAATCCAGTTCTTGTTTCTTTTCACAGATATGCAGCACTTCTAGTTCTGTGTTAGGTGTCAATGAATGATTGGTGTCAAGTAGATGTTTTGCGTAGTGGGATTTATCTGGTTGTTTTAATCTGTATGCTCGTAAGTGTTCACTGTATCGGATTTCAAAATTTCTAAGGGTCTGGCCCAAATAGACAGCATTACATTCTGGACATTTGAGTTTATATATACCTGATTTCTTTAATTTTGGTATTTTTGTTTTTACATTTAACAATTTTGTACTGTTACTTTCTGTTTTAAAAGAAATTGTTGTATTCGTTGCTAAAGATATTATCTTTGAAATATTATTAGAAATATTTCCTGCATATGTGATGGTTTTAGAAGTTTTTATTTCATCAGTTTGTTTAGGAAATATTAGTTGTAATGCCTCTTTTTCCTCTTTTTTATTAATTAGCTTATTTATCATATGTAATGGATAACCGTTGGATGTTACTATTTGTCTAATTGTATTAAACTCTCAACTAATAAACTGTCTTCTTAAGTGATAACTGTAAAGATCAGCAGATACAGTTTTCCTGGTTTTCTATATCATTGCACAGTTATACTGATCTTAATTGGAAAAACTATATCCAGGATATCACCATAGGGCTAATAATATCTAAGCTTCAATATTTGTAATATCACATCTTCTTTTTTCTATTAACATATATTAAGTCAATCACAAGTTAGGTCATTTCTTGGTCTAACCAAAAATAACTACTAAAAATCAGGTAGGCATCAAATGAAATGTAACTTCTGTCATTCTGACATTCTGACGATGATATTGATTTATCGAAACAATTGTCAATTTTTTAGAATTTTCAACAATTTTTATTATATTGTGGAATTAGCTAGAAGCAGTGAGTTTCATTTAAAACACTAATAGAAAAATTGTCTATTGTGTTGTTCATTAGGGGCATAATACGCTGTGACTAGACAAAGTTATGTATTTTTGGATAAAAAACACTACTTCGTACTATGAACTAAGAAAAATCATCTTGTGGTTGTCTTTATTGATTGTTTATCATTGGTACCAACTATTAGCTTCATGTAAACAGTTTTTACTGTTTTTCTTTGCTACATACGAACCCAACAAGGGATTGAGGACAATAATGTATCTTCTTCTTCTTATTTCCTTTTCAGGTATCGGATAGTGGTTCCAGTCCCTATTGTACTTGCCTTCTGTCTTTTACCATCTTAGTCATTTCCTCGGTCTCCCCCTTGGTCGCCCCCTTCATTTTTTAATAACGTTTTCTCCCAAGTTTGTTCTCTTTTTGCCCCCATATTTGTATTATATTTAGTTCGTTTATTTTTATTTTTATCGATACCGTTAAGATATTTGAATTCACTGGTTTATATTTTGTTCATTTCTTCTGTAATAATTATAACGTCACCCTTTTTTGCCCAGTGCTCTTTTGTGCTACTCCTGATTAATATAAGGCATGTTTGTTTGTTAGCTTTGTATGCCCTTTTCCAAAATCTGTAATTTATTATTTTCCATTTATTCGATTATTTCTATCTCCTTTCCTCTTAATGTGTTTATGTTCCATTTCTCAGTTGCCATCTCCTTCTGTTTCTTTTCCATTTTTAATTTTGTTGGAGCTATTCTTTTCTTATTCAATTTTCTTTTGATCTCTTTGGTTTGTTTCTGTTTTTATCAGTGGTTTCTTCGCTTTTACTGCTTTTGTCATCTTTATTTCCATCATTAGTATCTTTTTGGTTCTTGACTTTTTGTTTAGCGTGTTTGTCCGTTGGCTATTTATTCATCTGCTTTGTCGTTTTATCTCCTACTTGTTTGAATTCATCCTTTTTTTTATTGTCTCGCCTATTAGTTTTTTGTTTCATCATTTTTTGGATTTGCTCCAATTCTTTGTGTACATTTTTACTATTTTCCTGTACCACTTAAGAACCCAACAATGAATGCTAGAGAGTAGGGAACATGATTGATTAATTACTGTATCCCGGATCTCTCGATTCAAAGTTCAGTGATCTATCTACCACATTTGTAGTTTCTTATTAATATTTTTTTAATTTAATAAAGAAAATTTTGAAAATGTATGTGACCGAAGTTTGATATGAAATTAGAACATCGTCTGAAGAACATAGAAATTCAAAAATAAATCATATTTTATTCAAATTTAGTAAAAAACCGATTTGAATACAATTTGATTACCACAACTTCCACTCCATTATAGGTCAGTCATAATGATTGCAATATATAGTAATTGAAATGTAAATAAAATCAGATTTTATTCAAATGTAGTAAAAATCGAAAATTCAACCACACTTAATTCGAATAAAATTTGATCGCCAAAGCTTCCAGTCCATTTACGGACAATGTTGTATTTATTGCAATATGTAGTTAGGGTAATAATAAAAACTATGTTGTAGTATCAATTATGAAATTATTTCATAATTAGCTACATTTTTCACAAATTTGTTACCCAATCTTGCTGATATATTGTTCAATTTGTTTTTATTACCTAAACTGTTTGAATGGGACGAATATGATTGTATGAAAATAACTTCAACAGTTATAGGCCTCAATAGTGCATATTGAGCAAGTAAATTACTAATTTGTATTCTGCATTTTAAGATGTGTTTTTAGAGACATTTTTTCTCTTAACAAAAATACCTAATAAATTAAAATATTATTTAAGAATTATAATCTCTTAGTCTTATAGGTAAATAAATTATGTAAATTTCAATACATTTATAATATACTTAACAAATTTGATGTTTCGCTCGTATCTTGGGAACATTTCCAAAAGAATGCAATATCAATATGATTATTAAAACATTTACAGACAAAATAGAGAATTAGTAAAAAAACTTTATTTAAAAATGTCAATAAACCGTCAAGAAAAATAGTATACCGGTCTTAGAATCTCAATAAATGATATTATGTAAGGTATGATCAAAATAAATTAGTTTGTAATAAATTTGATTTAAGTTTTCTATGTCTTATACATTGACTGAAAATTTAACTTGTTAATTCCCTCTTGTATAATATATATGAATAACACAAATTAATATTGATACCTATAAACGATACACATACAAAATTATTATCACTAATTGATTTATCGAATAATCTGTCCAATAAATGTCTGGCCAACTTTTCAGAGCTGGATGATAAATAATGAAATGTTAGTGAATTGATTATTGAACGGCTACTGACCTTATTGAATACAATTAAATGTATCCTCACTGTGCAATCTTTTTTATATCAGGATTCTTCCTTTCTCTATTTTACAGGTTCAAAATTTTCTCTTCTTTTAACTGATACATTTCTTTTCTTTTTTTTACAATCAATAACCAATATATTTTGGATTAAAGAATACATTAAACACTTCCTCTCCGGACCAAATCTCTTTTTAATACCTTTTTATCAAAATTACTCTTTTCACTGTCAAAATCACTTGACATCCCTCCTCACAACCATTTATGATCTGCACAAATCACTACTCCCAGCATTTTCTTACACTACTATATGCATTTTGGTATATAACAATTACATTTTTTTCGTTTCTCAATGCCCATTCCCATCACCATCCGGCATAACTTAATTCTGTCATTATATACTCGTATACCGATCCATCTCTCAGTCTGACGGATGCAATCGACCATCAGAAATCATTTTTTTAAAACAAACTTTGATTCAAAATGGTTATAAAGAATCCCAAATCAACAGGAGCATTCAGATATGTTCAACTCCCACTCCACCTTCCACCATTGACTTGAATAGTCAATTAAAAATACCCCTTTCTCACATTAATGGAGTGACAAACAGAATCTGCAAAATCTTCAAACCCCTTAGTATTCGAACAATCTTCATACCCCGACAGAAAATCTCCCACCTAATCAGATCTATCAAGGATAACATTTCCAATGAACAGCATGGAGCTTATGAAATCCCATGCTTAGATTGTCCCCGCTCCTACATAGGTCGGACCAACCGACGTATATCCGTTAGAGCAAAAGAACACTAAGTGTCCGTTAGAAATTCCTATACTTCCACCTTTGTACAACATCGTGTCCAAACAAGACATACAATCAATTTCAATAAAACTATAACTATCGCCCCAACTCGCTCCTTCAAGTCCAGAATAATTCGAGAAGCTATCGAGTTATTAAAACGTCCAAACTATTTAAACACTTGCCAGAGATTACCATCAACCTGGAAACATCTTCTTCACTCGCTCCCATTCCGATACCACCTCCCCTTCCAGCAAGGCCTGCGCCAAAAATAACAGTTTCCCCCCCTAAAATATCCCGTGATAACGAAATCCCATATCTGTTACCACTCCCGCCAGTAACTCACGTACCGCGCGTGCCAAAAAGACAAAACCCGCCAATGGGTTCCCCATAAATACACGGTCCAGACACCTTATCTGTCAGTCGACTTCAAGCCAGTAGTGAGAGTGTTTATGTTTCCTTTTTCGGTGAAATTCCAAGGAGTAGACATATTGAGGCCTTGGAATCCAGTCGAAGGGGGTGATTCGTTGCGTAGAGTAGGCAGATTGAGACTACGAAATCGGATCACTTCCTGGATTAATGAACGAATAACTTACCCCCCTCTTGATAATGGCTTCAAAGTAGACGCCGAAGCGTCGAGAAATCTAAAATTTCCAACGCCGTTCAACCCGTGAACCTAGTTCATTTCTTTATAAATATTGTATCTAATTTTAAAAGAAAGACAATAATTTTTCTACATTTAAAATTTTATAGATATGTGGACAACCTCAATTAGTGTAAGATTTTTTACTTTAAACTTATTTTAAATATCTATAATGTATATCTCTTGTAGTTTCTTTGAAAATGGTTACAATAAATAACCGAAAGCTTAGAAATAACTAAAAAGAATTTTCTTTCTCACATTGCCTCATTCCCCACAAGAAAAGTTTACCCTAACTAGTATCAGCAACCAACTACTTTCTTATATAATATGTATACAGGGTGTTTCATAAGGAATGGTCAATATTTTAACCACAGGTTTAGGATATCAACATAATATTTTACTAAATTACACTGGGTCAAATATTATCTACTACTAAGACACGGGGTGTTAAAGTTACCATTTTTTTCCGTTTTTTGGTAATAACTTCACAACATGCTTATAAAAGTTTTCCAAATTTGGTACAGTCTATGGGTGAGGAATATCATTTTATTTGTTATTTTACATTTTGTTATAGGGAGCGCTAAATGAGCGATACCTGATGATGAAAATAGGCCACAACTTTTGTTGACAAAACTTTTTGATAATATTGATTGGAATATATACATACATAATACATTATTAATGTGTAAATTTGTTATACTTGTTTGATATCGATAACTTAAACCGTTTTCAGCTCCAAAACGAAAAAAGAAAATAAGCATTGTTTCATTAATAATGGGACACAAAGTAACTCCTTCTAAAATATGAAGATTTAACGTAATATATTTAGATAAAAGTGCCTCCTTACTGAGATACAGGAATTGGTTTATTTCTGTCCATTTATTTGAACTGCCCAAAAAATTATATAGTAATGATAACACAATATTTACAAAACAAAATAAATGGCCACAAATACACTAAAAATGTATCAACAGATTTACACAAACATGAAAAAAATTAAAATTATTAATACCATTTCAAAAACACACAAATTTTAATCCAAGCCACAAATTATCAAAAACTTACAATTACAGAAATTATATTATATAAAACAAGATGAATTTTTGAAATGTATGCTGGGGCGTTAATGTCCGACCTAGACTTCAAGGATTTGTTTGTTTATTACAATAATGATTGTTTATAATAATAAATACAGTTAATATTGCATATTGTACATAATGACCTAGACTTCTGTGAAATTTATAACAATATGTACAAAGTTAATATACGGGATGATATATGTAGCACATTTTAAGTGAATGACAAACAAGACATAAAAACTTAAGTTAAATTTACTACAAATTAATTTATTTTGAACGTACCACGTATAATATCGTTTATTGAGATTCTAAAATAGGTATACTATTTTTGTTGACATCTTTAAATAGTTTTTCTCTAATACTCTATGCTATGTGTCTGAATGTTTTAATAATCACTTATTGCTATTGCATTATTTTAAAAACTCTCCCAAGATAGGAGCGAAACGTTAAATTCGCTAAAGAAAGTGTAATGTAGATAGCTATATCATATATTAGCCTATGAGCCCAGAGATTATAATTTTTAAATAATATTCCTCAAAAGTTAAAGATATTTACCAAAAACAATTTATGAAATAAGTACAGTCCATCAAATTGACCTTTACCCTGACGTCACTAATAATAGACATGAGTAATAACACAAACTTTATACATTCTATCCAGTTACTCTGATACTGATACTCTCATTTTTCATCCCATGAATTCCATTAAATAGCTTTTGTGTCTTTAATTTGACCAGACATTTTATAAACTTATTTTTTGTTATCTAACATAGTTTTTATATTACTCGAACTTGTAATAGATTGGATTTGCATATTATCTTTAAGCTTAATAAATTATATTGTGTGACACAGTTGAAGGGAATAATAAGTAAGACAATTTAAATATTCCTTTCAATGCTTCATTTTATAAACTATTTTTAAATACACTTGAAATAAAGAAGATATTGTTGGGCTCATACATCTTAGTTGCGTTGGGTATTGTTGCAATAAAAACGTTTAATCAAATCCTTATACAGAGTGTGGCGCTAAGAGTTTTGATTAAAAGTGTCGCTGAATTCAAATATAATATTATATAGAGGTTATATTGCTTATTTTGATAGAAACTAGTATTTTTTATTTTATTTTCAAATTCTACATAATATTTTAGATAGAGTTTGTGTAAGATATGCTATACCAAAAATTAGGCATTTTCAAGATATTTTGAATTTTAAAAATTCTTTTTAAGTTCATATCTCGACAATGCTTCTTTTTTGGTATAACACTTATTTAAAATGCTAAGAAGAATTTGACAATAAAACAAAAAATACCAAGACCCGGTTCTATTTAAAATAAACAAGATGGGGCCTACTTCCGGTATAACTCAGCGACACTTTTAATCAAAACTCTTAGTGCCACACCCTGTATAGTATGATATACATTTAAGAATTTCTTCAATTGTGCCATAATTATGCCATGTACAGTGTCCTATTTTTAAATTGAAATTTATGCATATATTGCATATTTTGTATTTCCCTGATATTATTGTTGTTATTCAGGAGAATAACAATTGACAGTTTTTTTGTGCACCAAATTAAAATTAAAATTCTTTCCATCTAACAAGGAAATGTGTCAATAGATATCTACTAATTTTCAATGAAACAATTCTCTTCAAAAGTATTTGTAACTGAAATTAGTAAATTCACACAGTTTCTGACATCGGAAACATTTTATAAAATTAATATTCCCCATGAAACAATTTGAAATCCAAAGTTCATGAATATACTTAGCTGACGTTGATTGATGATATAGTACGTTTCACATTCATGGTGTATATCTGAAATAATATATGAC
The DNA here is from genome assembly GCA_963921935.1 of Galeruca laticollis. Taxonomy (NCBI): domain Eukaryota; kingdom Metazoa; phylum Arthropoda; class Insecta; order Coleoptera; family Chrysomelidae; genus Galeruca; species Galeruca laticollis. Next base: position 85,143,854 of record OY998178.1, on the reverse strand, counting down.
AAGATTTGAAAGCCTGTCTCGAATAGAATTAACCTTGTGAAAAGATGGATAGTAGTATGCATTCAGATTACTCCATGAAATAATCCGATATTATGAACGTACAGCTTATTTTGAACGTTTAGACATGTGAGTTAAACTCTTATTTAAAAACGAGTCGTTTTGCTAGTAGCCAAATATTCATATGTTAAAGTGTTCGGATTAGTTCTCTGTAATCATCGCACATAATGTGTACCAGGTGTCCAAAATTCGAGATAGAGAAACGGTTATATTGTGGCAGAGTTGCCCATTTAAGGGAACAATCATTGGTGGACAGTAATTTTGTTAAAGCTACTGTAGCTGTTTATTATATATTTTGTCACACTAACACTGAATATAAACAACAAAAGTTGTTCATCCGGCACAGTTTGTTTTTGATTTTAAATATTTGTTTAAAAAATATATATACACCTGTATTTCACCAATAACAATGTCTTATTTGGTATTGAATGATTCGAAGAAATCTATCTATAATAAATTTGAGTAGAACTTTTGCCGTTTTCATATATTTATTTTTTTGTTCTGTTGTATCAATTTTAATAAAATAAACTTGGATTCAATCTTCATTTTATAAGACCTTTTTTACACGTGTCAATTCATTTACTTATTATATCCTTTAATGACAGTTGACTGATGACAAATGTTTGGTTTAAAGGTTAATTTACACTAAATGCCTTCCCCTCAAAGATTGAGACGCATAGGGGCTTTGATACATCATCTGCATCGGAAGCGAATATTTTTTTCCTTTTCATAACTTGGCTTAAAACTAGTATTTTCATGTGGTCAAAGAAATCCTAATAAATTTGAGATGATGCTTCATTTTGAATGCTGACGGCTTTGCTGAGAATTGATTAAAGGGATACATAAATAGCTTACAAAGCTTGGTCTATTTACGTTTTGAAAAGGAAAGAATTTTGTTACTGTTGCTCTCGTTCGGGTACAACTCAGGTTCACAAATGAATCAATAATCTGATTTTGAGGATGACAATTCCATATGTGATGTATTACACCTTACAATTTTATTATTGTTCTCTTTTTTAACCCAATGAGATCTTGACTCGAACGCCTTTTCAATAACAACTGCTTTTTGCCAAGTTTTTTCTTTAAATGTTTTATTAATATCTATAGCAACAAATACAACAATTTCTTTTAAAACAGAAAGTAATGTGAGTACAAAATTGTTAAATGTAAAAACAAAAATATCTCCAATAAAAATGTCTGGTATATATAAACTTAAATGTCCAGAATGTAATGCTGTCTATTTGGGACAAACTTGTAGAAATTTTGAAATCACATATAGTGAACACTTACGAGCATACATATTAAAACAACCAGATTAATCCCACTACGCAAAACATCTACTTGACACCAAACATTCATTTACACCTAACACAAAACTTTGTGATAAAAAACAAGAGCTGGATTTCCTTGAAGAGTTAAAAAATAGAAGACACTTAAGAGACCCACAATATGAAGACGTCAATGAACAGATAAATCTAAGGAATTCTCCACTTTTAAACTGTCTTCTTAAGTAATAATTATAAATATCAGCAGATATAGTTGTCATGGTTTTCTATATCACTGCACAGTTATGCTGATCTTATATGGGAAAGATATCCCCTAGGGGCTAATAATATCTAAGCTTTAATATTTGGTATATCATATCTTATTCTTTCTTCTATTCATATATGTTAAGTCAATCACAGAGTAGGTCACTTTTTGGTCTAGCCAAAAATAATTATTAAAAATCAGGTAGGCATCAGATGAAATGTAACTTCTGTCATTCTGACGATGATATTTAATATCGAAACAAATGTCAATTTCTTAGAATTTTTAACATTTTTTCAATATATTGTGGAATTATCTTGAAACAGTTAGTTTAATAAAGCTGATAACTATAGAGAGTTGATTTCAGAACTACTACAAAATTATAAAGCTATAAAGCATGTCGCTAAAAATACATTTTCTGGATTCGCACCTTGACTTCTTTCACGTTATCAGAAAAAAATGGAACGTAAATATGCTTGCACACTATTGCTGGGCAATCGATAAAAGCTACATTTTTATTTAGATTTGTAACTAAATTCAATAAAACAAATTAGTTTACAAAGTATGAAGATTTCAACTTTGTACTACAAAATAAACCTTATTACCCGTTACAAACAAATGGTATGCAAATTTGAAATCAGGACAAGAATTGTCATTAGAAACAGTTATTCAAATCGATATTACATATAAAAAGTTAAATTTTGTCGTTCAGTTTATTTATCCCTTAAATGAGCAACTTTACCAAATTTTAACCGTTTTCGAGATCCTCGAATTTGGGACACCACTTTGTCCATCCTAATAATGGAGACACATTTAAAAACATTATTTTTGTTTATCATAAAAGTTTCTTTTTTTTCATGAAATTTAAATGTAAATTAACTATCTATATTTTAATAGCTTTACTAATATTAACCCCTAATTTTTTCTAAAGAGTCTATTGACAATTGTATGTTTCAAATATTACAAAATATGCAATAAAAAATATTTGTAATATCTAGCAATGTAAATTTTGTAAAAAGTCTGATAGTTTTAGAACTTTTGTAAAAAGTTTGAGAGAATAGCACCCTTAAAACAGTTCAATTTAGCACCACACACCATTATTGGACTTTTAGACAATTATTTTAAATTTTGACAAAGTTTCCGCTACCATGACGTCCCCTACACATTCAATATTTATTTGTAGCTGATACTGTCTTAATAGCTTAATTTTTTTCCTTAAAAATATTACCTCTAAGTCGAATTAACAAACAAATATCAGCTTTTATTTTTTGTTATTAATGTAAATGGTCTCAAGCAGTACATACTTCTTTTAAAATGAAACATTCTCAATATCTCATCTTGAAGCGATTAGGTTTAAGCTTAAAATATTTTTCCTGACAATATCATTCACAATATGTGCAAGGAGCATTAAAGGCCGATAGTCGGGCTTAATAATTCTGGAAAGTATAATCCATCCATATCCTGGTATACGATTTCTTAGTACTGTACTAACAGATATGATTTCCTCAAAGTTTTTCTTGAAAAGCAGTTAAAAAATAAGCATACTGGAGTTAAGAAAACAGTCTGTTTAATCTGAAATCATTACTAATAGGCGTGGAAAATACTTTTTCTAATCATATTAAAGAATGTGTACATTTCTGATACGTTTTTAGTTGAGAAAGTTGTTCATTCTTCAACTGTGGAGAAAATAGAACATTTTCTCCACGGGTCTCCAATGTGATGACGAGATTTTACTTTTCTCCATGAGTAGCATTTATCGTTACTAAGACAATTATAGGACGGTTCATAATTTTGGTTCCACCTCTACAAAATATCAAGAAAAATGGGAATAAATTGTGGATGATTAAGAGAATTGTACGCCACCAGACTTGCAAGAGGCTGCCAAACTTACAACACTTAACCTCTTCCCACAAACGTCGAGAATAACGTATACGTTAATAGAGAAAGAGGTAAAAAAATATTACAATTATTACTTTAATTTGATTAGAAAAAGTATAGTATTCAACTCGTGAGAAATGAATAATAATAATTCCCTTCGGCTCGTGTCGCATATTTTCTCCTCATGAAAATGGCCAACTCTCAGATTCGTTGAATAATATACTGTAACAATAATTGTCATCATTAAGCCATTCAATCTTATGGATAATAGTTAAAGCTTTGAAACATTTTTAAAAACTCTTTTTATTCTACCTGATTTTTCTTTGTAGCTTATTGTTGGTCCTGGCTGCATTTCATTCCTTTATATTCCAGTATTTCCAGCCTACAATTCCCAGTACTTCTATATTGTACTTATCTACTTCCTCTAGTTATGTCCCTTCTTATAGACCATTTTGTTACTTTTCTAATTATGTCTGTTTATTTTTGAAATAATCCAGTCCAGTTGAGTATTTGTTCTTTTATTTATCTTGTTCTTATTTTTCTGTGGTATCCTTTCCCCTTCTGGTGTTCTGTTTGGTCTCAATATTATTGTTATTATAACACAATCGTGGATTTCTTGAAATAGTTTATTCACAACAAGGAATACAATTTACAATTCGTTTACAATGTATCGCTAAATCGTTCAACTTCATTCCCGTCACAGTTGTCAAATAACTCGCCGTCACAGATATAATCATTTTCAATCTTCCAGAATGACATTTCGTACCTCTTGAATTATCGATCAAACAATCCAGAACATTTTATTGCTGTGCAACCTAAATGACATAGGACAACTCAAAAGGGAAATAAGAATTCCTAACCTAAAACTAATTAACAGGGAACAGAAGAATATTTAACCTAAAACTAATTAACATGGAAAGAAGAATATTTAACTAACCTAAAACTTTCACTGGCATTAACGGGTTCGTTACACTGCCCCCTCCTTAAAATAATTCCTCCCGGAATAACTCTGTCCTGAACTGGATTCCCTATATCAAAATCTAAGTTGTTGAACTCGCTCTTCTACAGGATGGGTTCCCTTGAATGGCGCCAGACGATCATGATGGACGACCATAGGCTTTCCCCTGTGAACTCTAACAATCCCACTTAATGTTGTACGGACCCTCCCAGTTTTGTTGTAGTTTGGGACACAGGCCATGTCGTCGTCGAGGGCTGTAGAGCCATACCAGTCAGTTGGTGTGTTCTATTTGGGTGTCGTGGTACCTCTTCATCCGATCACTGTTTAGTTGCAGCTTGATGCGCACCATTTCGTGAATATCCTCCATATTCCTGCGGAGATCTTCGACATATTCTTCTCCAGCTTCATCTTCACCAGGCTTGCAACCTAACACCAAGTTGCATGGCAGTTTCATTTCCCTACCAAACAGGACCTTTGCAGGTGTTTGACCAGAAGATTCATTAACAGCTGATCGAATGGCCATTAGAAAGAATGGAAGGTATTGATCTCAATCTTTTTTGTGTTCTGGCACAACTTTCGGTAGATAGTTAGCTATGGTGCGGTTCATTCGTTCCACCATTCTATCAGACTGGGGATGCATGGCAGTGGTTCTGGTTTTCTTAATACCCAGCCTTCGACAGACCTCTCGGAACAAACTGCTTTCAAAATTTCTTCCTTGATCCGAATGTAGCTCAAGAGGCACCCCAAATCAGCTGATGAATTCATTCACCAGATGGTAGATTATTGATTGGGAACAGCATAGGCTTCAACCCATTTTGAAAAATAGTCCATCACTACGAAGATGTATTTGTTTTCAGCATCACTTCGAAGTAAAGGTCTCAACACGTCTGCAGCAATTCTTTCAAAGGGGCTTCCTACCAAGTATTGCTGCATTTCAGATTTTCGCCTTCGAGTAGACCCATTACTAGCTGCACATATGGTACATCTTCGGCACCAATCTTTGAGGTTCACCCACTAGAACCTGTTTTGGATCTTCTGCAAGGTCTTTGTCACTCCGTGATGACATCCTGAGATACCATCATGAAGATGTTGAAGAATGTCCGGGACATTATTTCTAGGGTTTACCAATTGTTTCCGTTCCGTCAGAGTTTTCGACCAGTTTCACTAGAAGTCCATTATATAAGGTCAACGACTCCCACTGTGCAAAATACGATATTAAATTGGGAGGATATGTAGACACTTCGCGCCACGTTGGGCACTGGTCCGCTCGCTTCCATTCGCAGATCTTTTGGTTCCAGTTGTCAGGGGTTATTTTAATCGGTGCAATTATCCCTTCGTGTTGTTCTAGGCCACTGCAGTGGCGGCAATCTAGTCGGCATGGTCTCCGTGAAAGGACATCAGCATTATGGTGTCTTGTACAAGCTTTATGCTCGGTTTCAAAGTTGTATTCTTGTAGTTTCATGTCAATGTATAAGCTGCCCGTTTGTTTGATCGTTGCCAACTTTACTAAGGGAGGGTCTTTTCGATGGTCTATGGTCGATGTCGTCCTCCAGGAGTCGAACCATTTTAGTTTTCCTGCTGTTGAGGATTGTCTGTTACGCGGGTAAGCACTTCGTATGTGGCCAATTTCACCGCAACTTCAGCATCTCACGGACCGTCTCTTCGTTGAAGCTACCACCCTCTAAACTACCTCCACCACTTCTTTAAGTTCACTATGGTTATCAGTCACTGGTGGCACTAAATCAGGGCTGGTTATTCCTCGGACACGAGCAAGGCCTAGTATAGCTTCCGTTGCCGCTTCAAATTCCAATGCAATCGACAATGCCTCCACCAGGGTCTTCGGACGCGCCAGCAGCACCGCTCGTTGAATTTCTGCATTTCGAAGATCGTCGACGAAAGCTTGGACTGTCATCTTTTCTAATACGTCTTCTGTTGCAGATGGATAGACACATCGACTCTCCGACTTTCTGCTTTCGGGTCTTAAGTTGGGGTTTTTAGACCGGCTCCAGATGGGCATGACCATAACGTATCTAAAATTGTCTCACCAAGGCCTCAAAGTATTCTGCATCGTGCTCTTGAATAGACTGCAACACATCCAAAGCCTCTCCTCGCAGTGACACGGTGAGTGACATTGCCTTTTCTCGAGGAGTCCGTACGTTGGCCGCAGCCGCAGCATTGAATTGCTTCAAATAATTTGGCCAAGAGGTTTTCCCATCAAAAGTTGGTGGCTTTATGGTAGGTCTGAGGTCTGCTGAATTTCTGTCGTCCTCTTCGCCATGGTTAGCATTTGGTCCTTGTTGCCTTCTTAATTCTTCTTGAATCTGTTGAGTCAATTGTTCCATGAGCTCAGTCCTTTGGTTGGCTATTTGATCAGACAACTCATCACAACGTTTGGTTAGTTGCTGACGTAACTCGTTGTTCTGTTTACTAATTTGTTGTTGAATACTGGCTAACTCCTCTCTCTGAGTCGATATTTGCTGGGACAACTCGTCTTTCGGGGTCGATATTTGCTGGGGCAACTCGTATCTCTGGGTCGATATTTGCTGGGACAACTCGTCTCTCGGAGTCAATATTTGCTGGGACAACTTGTCTTTCTGGGTCGATATTTGCTGAGATAACTTATCTCTCTGTGTCGATATTTGCTGGGACAACTCGTCTCTCGGGGTCGATATTTGCTGGGACAACTCGTATCTCTGGGTCGATATTTGCTGGGGAAACTGGCCTCGGAGTCGATATTTGCTGGGACAACTCGTCTCTCTGGGTCGATATTTACTGGGACAACTCGTCTCTCTGGGTCGATATTTACTGGGACAACTCGTCTTTCTGGGTCGATATTTGCTGAGATAACTTGTCTCTCTGGGTCGATATTTGCTGGGACAACTTGTCTCTCGGGGTCGATATTTGCTGGGACAACTCGTCTCTCTGGGTCGATATTTACTGGGACAACTCGTCTCTCTGGGTCGATATTTATTGGGACAACTCGTCTTTCTGGGTCGATATTTGCTGAGATAACTTGTCTCTCTGGGTCGATATTTGCTGGGACAACTCGTCTCTCGGGGTCGATATTTGCTGGGACAACTCGTCTCTCGGGGTCGATATTTGCTGGGACAACTTGTCTCTCTGGGTCGATATTTACTGGGACAACTCGTCTCTCTGGGTCGATATTTACTGGGACAACTCGTCTTTCTGGGTCGATATTTGACGGCATAACTTGTCCAATCGATTTTCCAATTCCACTGACACGGGCATGATACCTTCTTTAAAAAAATACTCCCTTTTTAGCAGAACCGTCTTGTTATCATCGGTTTCCAATTCCTGCTCTTCTAACTCTCTTCGGAGCTCTGCAACCAACAGTTCATTTAATTTCTTTCCGCGCATCCTTGTTTCTTCTATTCATCTGCTACCAATTGTAACGCCATTGTAGATTTCTTGAAATAGTTTATTCACAAGGAATACAATTTACAATTCGCTATGGTACTTGAAGTACAACATTTTTGTCATTTTTTGCGAAATTTCAGTTTGTTAGCACGATACAGCCTCCGGAGTGCAAAAAGTCAACAATTTTATGATTGAATATTATTCAGGACCTCTCATAGATGAACCTTATTGATTTTCAGCTCACAAGAGCCAGTAAAACAGGTGCTATAGTTCTTTAAGTACGACATTTTTGTCATTTTTGAAGAAATTTCATTTTGTTTGCACGATACAGCCTCCAGAGTGTATACAAGTGACCAATTTTATGATGGAATACTGTTCAGGGCATCTTATAGATGAACCTTATTGATTTTTAGCTCACCAAAGCTAGTACAAGGGTGCTATGGTACCTCAAGTGCCACACTTTTGGTCCTTCTGGAGAAATTTCGGGTTGTTAGCACGATTCATCCTCTGTAGTGTATACAAGTGACCAATTTTATAATTGGATATTTTTCAAGGTGTCTCACAAATGTACCCTATTGATTTTCAGCTAACTAGAGCGATAACAGCGGGTCCTATGAATCCAGATATACTACATTTTTGGTTATTTTTGGAGATATTTCGGGTTGTTAGCACGATACATCCCCCAAAGTGTATAGTAGTGACAATTTTATGATAGAATATTGTTCAGGGCATCTCACAGATCTGGAAAGTTAGTTTTAATCTTTAAAACAGTTTATTTTTGTTCAATTTACTTGGGTCTTTATTTTTCAGTGACTTTTTATTTCATCCTAAAGCTGTATATACTTTTATTAGAAACCTTTCTTTCGTCCTCCCTTTGGCTGTTTACCCTATCGATACTTCTAAAAAGTTGAACGATGATATTTTTTCAAAGTTTTATCGTGTTTTAAAGAATTTTGCAGTTTTCCATCCAATTTCCTATATTTCGTTTTTCTCCACTAATTTTCAATTTGTATTTTTTGTCTTCATCAACAATATAATAATAATAATAATTGATGGTTGACCCTTTCCAAATTCTACTCCACTGTCACTTGCCCTTGTCGTACGCCTCTGGTTGTTGCCAGAAAAGTTCATTTAAAATAATTTAGTGGGGTCTGCAGTATTTACACTTCCTTCCAAGTATGACACGGATATGTCAAATAGTTTTCAAATAAAACACCTTGTAACTCGGTAAGCAGCCACATTTTATCATAGTGAATTTGGTTAAATCTTAATATTTTGAACTCAAGAATCAACAGTTAAAATATTTTCAATTATTAGTGTATATTTTTTTTGTATAATTATGTTGAGTATAATTCGCAATAAATTTTATGAATTAAAAAAAAGAGTTCAAGTTTCTCATAAATGTACTGCTTTTGATCATGGTCTTTAATGTGCTTAAACCTTTTATCTACATTGTGCAATCGCATCGAACGGAAAAAGCCAATTCTATGTCTGCCTAAAATACCTTTCAACTTTTTTCTTGCATTTAATAATACCAAGAGTTGCCTTTGTCGGTAGATACGAATTTGCGTTTTCGTTTTATTATTATTAATTTATTTATAAGTTTCTGTGATAATTTTCATTTTAGAAATGAGAAGCATCATTTTAATTGCAATAACCAAGTTTAAAAAAATAATTTGTTATATTTCTTGTAGATGGGTGAATATTACTAACACTTCTATATGTTAGAAAATACTATCAAACTCACTTTGGCTATTTTTAAAAAAAAAAACAATCACTTCCTTTGTTATATGCTACGACGAATATTGAATTGAATCTCATTCGAAAAATGTGATGGTAGTCCATCCTCTGATGAATTACAAGGAGAAATGCATGATCTGTGGACCGAGGATTCGACATATGGGTCTCGTCAGCACAGAGGCATGTTCTATAGTTCATAGTCTCTAATCTGAAGAAAAGACAACGCCGCTACTACTATTATTTGGTACTTCTACTAATCAAGTACCAAGTAGTCGCAAATCACTTGTATATACTTATTACACCAAATAACAGTTATTTTCTGTTAAGATTAGAGATTCTGAATAAGAAAGTCTTCTTCTGTTCTAACTATATGTTGTGGTTTTTTTTTATTTCGAAAAACTGTCAGAGTTTAATATTTTCAAACTGATAGTATTAACCCATCTTCAATTGTTTAGTAACATCTTAAGTCTATAATATTCATTTTATTGTTATACTTATTTTCCAACATTAATAATCCCGGAAGATGTTATAGTCGAAGTTTAACAGGCTTTTGACCACGAGAAATGGTAGTACTAGTGGTACTAAACAGAACAAAAATAGTATGAGTATGAGACAAGTTACGGCAAAACGAGACTTTATATCGAAAAATGTGAAAGTTGTAGAGAATTCAAAATTTACATCAGTGTCTTTTTTGACATAAGGGATCATTCGTTAATTACGTGAGGATCCTAAGGGGGAGGGGATTTCAAAAACCTCTATGTGCCCTTATTTCGATGGGAGGGTCAAAGTTTTTCTTACGTAATATTTTACATAAACAAGGAAAAAATATGGAGAGCATCAAACAGAAAATCAAAGAAGAACAGAAGGAGTATATGAAACAAATCAAAGAGTTGAAGAGAGGTAATGACCGAGCTAGTGAAGAAATTAATGAACTGAAGAAGCAAGTTAACTCTGTCAGTGAAAGACTAGAGAAACTCGAAAATGGAAAACGAAAGAAAAATATAGTAGTTCAAGGACTCCCAATGGATACCAATAGACCGGAAGCATTGCGGGAGGGAATGCAAAATTTTATAGAAAAGGAGATAGGGGTTAAAGTAGCAGTAAATACCGCAATAAAACTGGGAGAGAATACATGCCTAGTAGAACTTAATAGTGGAGACGATAAGAGGAAGATTATGCAAAATAAAAGCAAGCTGAAAGCCACACACAGAAAAGTTTACATAAATGATGATATGACCAAAAAAGAAAGAGAAATCCAAGCAAAAATTAGACATCATGCAAAAGGCGAGAGAATTAACGGGAAATCAGTCAAGATTGGATTCCAGAAACTAATTATAAAACGATGAAGTATGGGGTTGGAACAAGGAAAAAGATAGGCTGGAAATAATAAAGTATAAATCAAAAACTAACTAAAGTAATATGTAATGGAACAACGAAAACAAACTGGCGCGAAATAGGAACAGGAAAAACAGAAAATTAAAGAAAAAGCATAAAAGATCAAATAACATATAATAAAATTGGAACATGGAATATCAGAGGGTCATATGAAGAAGAAAAATTAAAACAGTTGGACCAGGAATCTCGAAAATATAATTTTGATATCATAGCATTACAAGAAACTAAACAACTAGGGCAAGGCTCACAAGAAATGGCAGACTATGTATTCTTTAATAGTGGGGGGGGACTGGTTTTATAGTTAGGAAAAAACTAAAATGGATGGTCATGGACTTTAAACCCATATCAGAAAGATTGTGCACTTTAAGAATAAGAGGAAAGTATCACAAAATTACACTTGTAAACATACATGCACCATCAGAAGAGAAGGAAATAGAAGCGAAAGAAGAATTCTATAGTAATCTTGACAGAGTATTTGAGGCCATCCCCAATTATGATTTGGAAATCGTATTGGGAGACGCCAAGATAGGTAAAGAGGAGATGTATATGCCAACAATTGGAAGATATAGCCTGCATGAGAAAACAAATGAAAATGGCCGATTGTTGATAGATTTTGCGAAAGAACACAACCTCAGAATCAAGAGCACATATTTTAGCGTAAAAATATTTATAAAGGTACGTGGATATCGCCAAATGGAAAAACAATGAACCAAATCGACCATGTTTTAATTGAACTCGAAGAAGACCAATGCATCACCAATATAGGAACGTATAGAGGATCCGATCTGGACTCTGATCATTTCATGGTGGGAGTCACATTAAAGCAACTCATACCAATAAACAAAAATGAAAAGAGGAAACGAATGGAAGATAGAATAGTTGCAAGGTTATTAACAAATGAGGAGAAAGAAGGATATGAAAAAGTAATCAGCGAGGAAATGGATGACATAACGGAAAGAGATATAGAGCATCATTGGGAAACAATAAAGACAATAATGAATACTGCAGCCAAAAAAACGAGTAAAGATGAAAGAAAGAAACTGAAACCATGGTTTGATGATGAATGCTTGCACGAAATAGATAAAAGAAATATACTAAGATTAAAGACTCTAACAACAGAAGTACACGATGCTAAAGAAAAATACAGCGAACAAAAGAAAAGAACAAAGAGATTATTGAGAAGGAAGAAGAGGGTGTACAATGAGCGGCTACTGCAAAATGTAGAAGATAATTACAGAAACAAAGATCTGAGAAACCTGTATCAAGGAGTCAAAAGAGAAAAAAGAGGATCCAATTCAAATCCCGTATTCATTAGAAGTAAAGATGGAGAAATGCTACTGGGCGAAAAAGAAATTTTAGAGCGATGGAAAACATACTTCGAACATCTTTTAAATGGGCGAAGAAATGAGGATGAAGAACTGGATAATGAAGAGAATGTAGGAACAAATTTCGAGCTGCACTCGAAAGAACCTCCTCCGAGTAGAGATAAAATAAATTATATTATAGCTAAACGAAAGAACAATAAAAGTGCGGGAAGTGACCACATAACAGCGGAAATGTTCAAATATGGAGGAACCCATACCTAACCTAACCTCCTCCGAGTAGAGATAAAATAAAATATATTATAGCTAATCTAAAGAACAATAAAAGTCCGGGAAGTGCGGAACAGCGGAAATGTTCAAATATGGAGGAACGCGATTAGGTGATGAAATGGAAAAACTACTGCAAAACATATGGGATGAAGAACGAATACCGACAGAATGGACCAACGCTATAATATTTCCTATACATAAAAAAAGGAATAAAAATGAATGCCACAACTATAGAGGAATAGCACTATTAACATTGGCATACAAGATACTTGCCACTTATATCAAGGATATTTTAAAGGAACATATGGAAAATATATTCGGATAATACCAATGTGGATTTAGACGAGGTAGGAGCACAATGGTGCAAATCTTCATGCTACGAGAAATACAGGCGGAGAGCTATAAATTTGGAAAACAGACGATGGTGCTATTCGTCGACTTCAAACAAGCATTCGATAAAGTAAAAAGAAAGGAACTGTACAAAGCTCTGGAAGACCTAGGAATAAGCGGGAAACTGATCAGAATGATTCGACTAACACTACAAAGTACCGAAAATGAAGTAAGAATAAATAACGGTGTGTCAGAGAAATTCATCGTCACTGAAGGCGTAAGACAAGGCGATCCACTGTCATCTATTCTCTTTAGTCTGTTATTGGAAAAAGTAATTCAAGAAGCAGGCATAAATAGGTCTGGACTTATATATCATAAGAGACATCAATGTTTAGCATTTGCAGATGACATAGCACTATTAGCGAGAAGTAAAGAGGAGAGGGGTAATGAGTTGAAATAATTTCTCTCACGATGTTTAAAGTTATCCTTTTCAAATTTCTTTAAAAACCTTCGGTTTTGTACAAAACACCTTCCAGTTTTTTTTTTAATTTGACTAAATAACTTATGAGTCTTACTTTGTCAATGTATACAATTATCCCTGTCTGTAAAAAGCAATACTGGCTTTACATGTCGAGCAAATATTGATTTATTATATTTTCATGAGCAGTATCTCTATCAAGAGAACATATTTCAGGATATTTTGAGTAATCAACTACTAGCAAATAGTCAGAACCTTGAAAATGAAATAAGTCTACCGCTACAGAATGCCAGGGAAAATTAGGCCATTCTCTATCAATTAAGGGCCCACTTTGCTGCGTATTTTACTTTTATGGTAATTTCCTTCTCCATCAAAGGCCAAAAAATTACTTCCTTAGCTCGTAACTTCGTTTTCTCTATACCCATTTGGTTATAGTGCAATCGATCTAACATATCTTCTCTCATAGAAACAGGAATGACAATTTGTTCACCTATAAATACCATTCCGTTCATAACTAGCTCATCTCTACAAAACCAATAGGATGATATTAACTCTCTAACTTTGGATTTTTGCTTTGGCCAACCTTCTAATGTTTTTTATTAATAGTTGTCACTCTCTGTCCTCTGCCGATTCATTTTTGATTAATTCTGATTTGGTTTTACTAATATCGTCATTAAATTCAATTAAACTTACTTGAGCTTCTAATTTTGTTTCATTAATTCTAAAATGTTTGTTATCATAGCTAGATCTTGATAATGCATCCGCAAAATAGAGCTGTGTACCAGGTTAATATTATACATTAAATGAATAATTTTGTAACGTAATTCTAAGTCGTTGCAACCTCAGAGGACACCTTTCCAATGGTTTACTACAGATAGCCTCCAGTGGTTTATGGTCTGTTTCAACCGTAAATGTCTTGCCATACAGAAATTGATGAAACCGCTGACAACCGAATACAATTGCCAGCATCTCCTTTTCAATTTGTGCATACCGCTGTTGGCTATCTGTAAAGCTTTTGGATGCATAAGCAATGGGGCCTCCTTCCTGTAACAACTGCTTCAAGTCCATCTTTTGAGCTGTCAACTGATAGTGTTATATGTTTATGTTCATCATAATATTGCAGAACAGGTCTTTTCATTAATGTTTCGTTTAAATAATTAAATTCGTCTGTGTGAACTTTACTCCAATCCCATAGTATATTTTTCTTCATCAAGTTTCTTAAATTGTTAGTCGATGCTGTTAGGTTGGGTATAAACCTTGATATGTAGGTAACCATCCCTAAAAATCTTGATAATTCTTTAACATTTTTTGGTATTCTAATCTGTCTTAATTGCTTTTACCTAATCATTATCCACTTCAATACCTCTTTCATATAATATATGACCAATGTACTTTACTTCCTTAATTCTAATTCTGCATTTATTTTTATTAAACCGGATACCATCTGTATATACTCTAACACCCTGTGCATCATTGGAAAGTTCACTGAAAATTCTATGAAAAATTTCGGGAGAGTTGGCTAACCCAAAAGGCAAACGCAAAAAACGAAATCTACCAAAAGGTATAGCAAAAGTAGTAAGTCTTGAAGCCGTTTCAGTAAGTGGAATTTTGCCAAAAGCCCTTATTGGCATCCAAAATTGGAAAAATACTTGTTTGATTTGTAGCTTGATCCTTTTCAATGGACTGTATGTTGTTGGTTCTTTTAAACTATATTTTTTGTTTGTAGACTATTTTATTTATATTAAGAAAATTGGAGACAGGAGACATAAAAACACAACTAATTTTTTGATGTACTTTACTCTACGACCACTCTCTCAATAATGAAATAATATTGCCGCTAATGGCTGGCGTTACAAAATAAACACGTTGCCACGTCTTGTATAAAGTCTTAGATGTTCGTTTTTAAAAATAGGTTGTTGAACAACTTGACCCTACTAGATCCCCAGTAATTTCTTTAAAATTAGGTAGCTCATAATATTGTCTAACAATGGATTCATTTAAATGCTAAGGATCAAGACAAATTCTGATATTATTATCTGGTTTTTTTTACAATTACAATTGGATTAACAAATTCGGTAGGTTCTGTAATATTTTCCATAATGCAACAAATTATCTAACTCCAATCTTAATTTTTCTATTAATGCAAATGGCACTCTTCGACAAGGTACTACTCGTATTTTGGGAACATAATAATTTTTTAATTTAAATTCTACAGGGCTCATTTTTAACTTGCCAACACCTTCAAATAATTCACTATGCAGCTTGTAAACATCCACAATTTCAAATTTTACTACCTCATTTATGTTACGTGTGATCGTATCTAATTTTTTAATTGGTTTGATACCTAATATAGGGGCAGCATTTGTGCTTGTCTTATTTATATAAAAATCTAATGTATACTCTTTATCTTTCCACCATACCTTAAGATTACTTACACCGCTTACATTTAATTATTCTCCACCATAATTGGTAATATTAATATTAACTTATTGCAAATTTCTCAACCCTAATTCCTTAAAAATGTAGTCAGGTATTACATTTACATGTGCTCCTGTATCAAGTTTGAATTTGAGGGACTTGTCACAATCTGCAAGTTTTAGAATTTCAAACCAGTTATTTTCTATGTTATTTATCTCTAATGAACCTAAAACATAGTCGTTAGATGCTCCATCTGAATAATTACATTCCCTATTATTGTTATTTTCAATGACATCAACTTGAACACTTTTACAATGTGTAGCAAAATGATTTAATTTATTACATTTAAAACAAATTTGCCCATATGCCGGATACTTCCTCTGATGTTGCATTCCGCAGTGATTACAGTTAAATCTACTTACATAGGATCTTGAATTGTGCTGTTGCCTACTTCTAAAATTCTGATTTCGACTTTTGTTTTTCTCTGGATCTAGAGCTCGATTCTGTTGTTTATTTACTGCACATAATTCAATATCTTTGCTGGTCCCAGCTCTTTCATACCTTGATTAATTTTTTCCGTAGCCCTACAAGTTTCCACAGCGCTAGTTAAATATAAATTCCTCTCCATAAGAAGACGACCCCTCATTTTTTGTTCCTGTACTCCACTTACAATCCGGTTTTCTATTAATCTGTCCTTAAATACTCTAAACTCACAATTGTTAGCAAGCCTTTTCAATTCTTCATAATATTCATTAAAACATTCTCCTGGAAGTTGATTTCTACTGTTAAATATATGTGTTTCAACACAAGAATTTAATTTTGGTAGTAAATATTCATCTAATTTATTCATTAATACGTTATACCGCTGCCCTCACTGCTTTAGGTTTTTCAGCACAACCCGTAGCCATACAATACATTAAGAAACTTGAATTTTTTCCATTTAATGGCTAAATCTCCATCTATTTTCATCACAAGTGGTTGTGTTAGAAATTCCATATTTCCAAAGTATTTAATATCCAATTATAACCTCAATCTACAAAATATGGTGTTTTCTTTTGTATTCTCACTGTTATTACGTTTTTATATTTTTTACACTGATTGCGCCATTTTGTATTTATAGATATATATTAATAATAATAAAATGGTTTACTTGAGAACTGAGCTTTTATTGTAAACTCCGTTTTACTTTTTCGACTTGACCTCTGGCTTGTCTTCCATCTTGTGTTGTTTGTGGACAAAGTCATAGTACTCATAACACAGCGTAAGTTCCGATAGTATGGAAAGATAGTTTACTACTACCCATTCTAAAAAAAAGGATAAATAACGGACCCAGAAACTTATAGGGGTATTAGTTTAATGAAGAGTACGCTGAAACTGCTAATGGCAATAATAAAAGACAAATTAGACGAAAAAATAGAAACATGGTTGAAGCAAATAAGTATGTTGGAAAATAAAACTAAAATAATCAAGAATTTTAAGGTTTTGATTACTAATTTTTGATGGTATTATAATTTAGGTATATTATTTTAAAAATTAGTTAAGTGTTAATGAACAAAAATTGAAGCAGAAACGCATACTCTACCATGGGGCATTGCTTCACCCCAAGCCCCCCGGTAGTTACGCCAATGATTAGGACGATTTTTTCTTAATTAGTACTACCAGTAATACCATTTCTCGTCGACCAAATCTTATTAAACTTCATCATCGAAAATCGTGTGACGGGTATACTATTAGTGTATTTTTTATTTATTTATATCAATGTCTATGAGATTTTTTGTATATTTTTCTAGAGTTTCACCAATTGTTAACCATGGAGAAAAAATTATAAGTGTGATACTTTAGATAATATTTTTTTTTGTTAAAATACTTATTATATTAAAATCTTGTATAATTCCTTTAAAAAATGCCAGGTAATTAAATTTTACTTCTAATATTATCCAATTCCACGTCTCTATATAAGAATTTAATATTTTAAGTGTTAAATTCAATTTTAGATATTGTTATTTGATTAAATACATTTATTATTTTTTATTTATTTAAATTTTGAAACATTTACTAGTCCGTAAGAGTACTCCTAAAACGAACGTCTAGTCCCTTTTATACCTACAATAAGATTATATTAACGGTTGTTAATATTTTTAAAGTTCTAGTTTTATAGAACTCAATTGTAGCGAATGAATATATGTTTTTGTTTCTTCAAATACTCTTTTATTTTTACCCTTTATGAGAAATGTACAGTATGGATTGAGTATAAAGATGTATCTGAACATTCATGAATATAATTGTTCATTCTTTTAAGCAGTTGTTTTATTTCAACCTCATTTATTTTCATATCCTAGCCTTATATGTTCAAAATAAACAGAATCTTCAACTTCAACATAGCCTCCAGTGTAACATCTAATAAGCTGATGACGGAAAATGAGTCGTAACGAAACGCTTCGCTTCGTATAGGTCACACATTATAAAAATGTACGTCATGTATTGGTTTTAAAATTTATACGAACAATACCTTTTCTATACTAAAATAAAATCATCAGTTCGTTTTTGTGAAATCTTGAACAAATGTCTTATTAAATATTACAATTTCTACCTATGTTATTTTGAACAATATAAAGAAATTATACTTAAATATTCATCTGAATATTATAAACAATTCAAGTTTTATTATACAGAATTTCTAAAGAAGTATTTTTATATATTATTTTTATGCTGATAACGGTGTCTTCATCTTACTCCGTGGAAACAGCAACTCATCAGTTTCTATGGGAATCATGGAAATAATTCTTCCCCTCGTAAATTCAACTTACGCAGCTAACGTGGAAGATGAACCATAAAGTGGCAACTTTTTAGTATCTCGACTACCATTTTTATATGTACAATATTGTTACACCTGTTCTATGAATGTCAAAATGACAGCTTACATGTGGTCAGTATAAAACCTAAGGAAAGGAAGAAGAGGAACGTGGAGAAGGAGGAAAGGAAGGAAATATTACAGGTACTGTCAGATTTTAGTTCTACCTTTAAAAGTAGAATAGTGCCCTTAGATAACAAAATAGATACAATGGAAGAAGGCCTAAAAACAGTTAAGAAAGATTTGGCAACAGTAGAAAAAGTTTTAAAAACAGTAGAGAAAAATTTAAAAACGACAGAGAAAGATTTAAAAACAAACCAGGTTGACCTAAGACAAAAATTAGATGCATTAGTAAAGAAAATAGAAGCGAATCCCAATGATAGCAGTTTCATTAGTGATAATGCCAGAACTGAAGTAGTAAATTTGAGACACAACAAGGTTATACAGCCACCTACATATCATGGCCAATCATCTTGGGAGACACATCGACGCCAATTTGAAGCAGCAGCTAGTGCCAATGGGTGGAATGATCAAGAGAAAGCCACCTAATAGAGGGTACAACAAATATTAAATACTTGGGAGTATACTTAGACACTAATCTCAAATGGGACTGTCATAAAATATGTTTTAAGAAAACTACAAATCATATTATATAAATTTAAACTCCTTAGAAAATGCTTACCCTTACCGCAATTGAAAAAGTTATACTACGCGCTTGTGGATACTCACATTAGGTACGCCATTACAGTTTAGGGTTCGGCTCTGCAAGTGCATATACTTCCATTACAAGTCTTACAAAGAAGATTTTTACGACTAATAACGGGGAAACATTACAGATATTCATCTGATTGTCTGTACGAGGAAACACAAATTCTCGACCTAAGGCAGCTTACTGTACCAATGTCAAATATCACTTTAGCAGTAATAAAGAGGAACCTCGTAATCATCAATATACCACTCGAAATCGTAACTTACTCAGTTACCCAGTTATAGTCAAAAAGTCCAGATCTCAACGGGCGTATACGTATATGTTTATATAGATGTACAACACTATACCGACAACCTTGAAAAGTATATATAGCAAGCTAATCTATGAACGAAAGTTAAAATCATTTGTATTAGATGAACCAAGAAACGTTATAGATAACTTGACACCAAACATTCATTGACACCTAACACAGAACTAGAAGTACTACATATTTGTGATGAGAAACAAGAACTGGATTTCCTTGAAGAATTAAAAATTAGAAGACACTTAAGAAACCCACAATATCAAGTTGCCAATGAACAGATAAATCTAGGGAGTTCTCCACTTTTAAACTGTCTTCTTAAGTGATAATTGTAAAGATCAGCAGATACAGGGTGTTTCATTGGGAAATGGCCTAACTTTAACTGTAGATGGGGATCACTTTGGTGTTTCCAAAAACCCATATTTAATGTATCGTCTGCACTTTATAACCGAGATACAAGGTGTTTTATAAATTTATCCTATTTCTTTCGAACCTCATAACTTCCGAGTTACCCTGTATATTATTTTGAAATTTGGTACACGTATAACCTATAAACTCCATCAAAAGCATCTCCAAAAAGATAATGCAGGTCCGGCTTAACAATAAATTTCAAAACTCGTCTTTCCTAAAAACAACACCCTGTATATAGATTTTTTAAAATTGCTCTTTATAATTGGAAAGAGTATAAAAAATCGAATCTACTTATTTCCTTTTTATTTTTCCGCAGACAATTTTACTACCAAAAATTAACCGTCAAATTTATAATTTATGCACGTTTTGGAGGTTAATAATGCTATCGGAGAGGTTTTTTTATTTTTTAGCTTGAAATGAAATCACTAAAAAATGTGATTACAGGGCCGTACTTAGGACATACTCATTCAATATGTTTCGAATATTTCGAACACCCTGTATAAGGATATGTATCTGAAAACTATGCACTTCTACATTTAGAATAACAAGAGTAAAATACAAGAAATAAATTTATACTTCAAAAAAACGTTAAAAGTACTCGTATAAACTAGATAATACTTCAAATGGGCTATGGAATAGACACATCATTGAAGTGTGTATCATTTGTATCTAATTTCTGTCAAACAGTGTTTCATGTTTTGAACTTCCTACAGTATTTTCTTTTTACCTAGTGAGTATTAAATTATTATGCCTCATCAATTTTCTAACCGAGAATACGCAGATATTTTACTTATTTATGGATTTTGTAATGGTAATGGTACAGCTGTAAAAACTGAATACGAAAGAAGGTTCCCTTACCGAAGGTTACCAAACCGTAAAACAATTATTCATGTTTTTAATTACTTAGGAAAACACGGCAGATTTCCAACGGTTACATTAAATGAACATCAGGAAAGAAGATATTTAAATATGGAACAAAATATTTTGAATATTGTTAATAATAATCCGGAGATTAGTACAAGAAGAATTGGACATGCTACATGTACCTCATGTTACTGTTTGACGGCGACTAAAAAAACATAATCTTTATCCATTTCATATACAGCGACTTCAAGCAGGGGACGAAATTCCACGAACGAATTTTAGTAATTGGATCATTCGAAACGCAAGAATTTTAAGTAGAGTTCTATGCACGGATGAAGTTCAATTTACAAGAGACGGCGTTTATAATTTACGGAACTCGCACATTTGAGCAGATGAAAATCCATTTGCTACAAGAGAGGCCCATTCGCAACCCAAATTTTCAGTTAACGTTTGATGCAGTGTCATTGATAATACATTAATAGGACCACACATCTTTCCACATAGACTGACTGGCGAAGTCTATTTGGATTTTCTGCAGAATATTTTACCAGTGCTATTAGATGATGCAGACGTAAATGTAGCAGGAATGTATTGTCAGTATGACTGTGCTTCGGTGCATTATAGAGTCATAGTATGAAATTTTTTAAATGAAAATTTTCCTGATTCATGGATAGGCAGAGGTGGTCCAAATAACTGGCCTTCAAGGTCACCTGACTTCAATCCTGTGGATTACCATATTTGGGGATATCTATAATCAATAGTATATGCTACAGACATCAATAGCAGAGAAGAACTTCTTCGAAGAATAGAGACTGCCTGCGGAGAAATCAGAAATAATCCAGATGTGATCAGAAGGTATGTTCGCAATATTACAAAAAGGGCAAGAAAGTGCATAGAGCAGAATTGAGGTCACTTTGAGCAATTTTTGTAGGTTAGACTTGCTTCGTTTGGACAATGTTGTTAGAATTTCTTGTTTTCTTTTCATGTCAATTAATAAAAATCTCTCTGATTTTGGAAGATACATTTATTTCTCGTATTTTACTCTTGTTATTCTAAATGTAGAAGTGCATAGTTTCCAGATACATATCCTTATACAGGGTGTTCGAAATATTTGAAACATATTGAATGAGTATGTCCTAAGTACGGCCCTGTAATCAAATTTTTTAGTGGTCTGTACTCGTAAACATACAAACTCAATTGAATTTCTAGGATGCTTCTCTAGATGCATTACATAGATTTCATTTCAAGCTAAAAAATAAAAAAATCTCCGATACCATTGTTAACCCCCAAAACGTGCATAAATTATAACTTTAACGGTAAATTTTTGGTAGTAAAATTGTCTGCGGAAATATAAAAAGGAAATAATTAGATTCGAATTTTTATACTCTTTCCAATTATAAAGAGCAATTTAAAAAAATCTATATACAGGGTGTTGTTTTTAGGAAAGACGAGTTTTGAGTTTTGAAATTTTTTGTTAAGCCGGACCTGCATTATCTTTTTGGAGATGCTTTTGATGGAGTTTCTAGGTAATGGTTATTACGTGTAGCAAGTTTCAAAATAATATACAGGGTAACTCGGAAGTTATGAGGTTCGAAAGAAATAGGATAACTCAGATAAGCCTGTCATACAACGCATGCCCGCTAGGAATGCTACGGGTGCACAAGTCCACAAGTGTGTCGGAACGGAAAGCACTGTGTTATTAACATTTAGCCTCGCACGGACATACGTAACGAAAACCAAATAGTTTTGTACTAGGTTTTGAATGTGCATTTATTAGGGCGTTTTAGCAAGACGTACGTTTAGTTTGTCGTAACGTTATTGCACGACTCTACTTCTAATACTTCTTTTAGGAAATAACGTTATCGTAATATATTAAACGTCTTGCCAAAACTCTCTATTGTGTATACAGTGTCTAAATTTTCAGTAAAATCGAGTGTCTACAATTATGGATGGAAGAAAAAGACTCAGTGGACATCAATATGCAAAACTAAGGGCAAAAAAAGTAAAGGAACAGAGTGATGTGCTGAACAAAACTATAAAAATAGACAGTTTTTTTGTTTCTACTTCCAATCAGGCTCCGAGTGAGAGTGACAATGACATTATTAACGCCACTTGTCATGAAAACAAAGTTTCTAATAAATGTTCTGTAAATGACAATGTTGACCGTAGTAACTTCAGTGAATTCAATAATAGTGAATGTGAAACCTCAACCAGCAAGGATATTAGTTCCAGTCCCAATTGCGTGATTAGCTGTGACCCTTCTGAATGGGTAATTAATGACTTCACTATAGACATGTTATTAAAAAACCCAATAAACCAAAATCTGGATTCGGACTTTTGTAACTCAAAACGTGTTTATACTGATAAGTCGCGTTTTCTTTCAAAATCCCTGTTCGAAAGAACTATGGCGAATGGAGAGAAAAGAAATCGTTTATATTTGATATATTCTCCTCGAACTGGAAATGTGTACTGTGCTCCCTGTTGTCTCTTCAGCAAAGAAAATAATCAATTTTCTAAAGGTTTTTCGGACTGGAAACATGCTGAGCTAAGAATTCAAGTACACGAAAATTCACAAACAGTGTGAAATTTTGATGTTGAAACGTGGAGAATCAGTAGGAATCGACAAATCTTTAAAAATACATTTAGAAGCACAAGCAAAATACTGGAAAGGTGTTCTTCATAGAGTTGTTGCTGTCATCAAGAAGTTGTCCAATCGAGGTTTGCCTTTTCGAGGGAATGAAGAGAAGTTTGGATCATTATCAAATGGCAACTTTATGATGTCTTTGGAATTGATTGCCGAATTCGATCCATTCTTAGCTAACCATATTGCAGAGTATGGTAATCCAGGACGAGGGCATGTTTCTTATTTGTCGTCTACAACATGTGATGAATTTATTCAAATAATGGCGAAAAAAGTGTTAAACATCATTGTATCAGAAATAAAAGGAAATAAGTATTACTCAATCAGTGTAGATTCGTCCCCCGACGTTTCTCATGTTGATCAATTATCCTTCATTATTCGGAGAGTCAACAATGATGGCAAACCGGTTGAACGTTTTCTTGGTTTTAAACACAACGTTGGACATAAGGCCCAGCAATTAATTGAAGCTCTAATGGAGAATTTGAAGACTTGGGATATTGATATAAAAGACTGCAGAGGACAGAGTTTTGATAATGCTAGTAATATGTCTGGCCCATACAGTGGGTTACAAGCGCGTGTGAAATAGTTGAACAATTTAGTAATATACGTACCATGTTCTGCACATTCGCTTCATTGGAGTGCATGCTGCAGAAAGTTGTTCTGAAGCGCGTCAATTTTTTGACATCGTCCAAAAAGTTTACACTCTGTATCTACACATAGATGGGCTGTTTTGCTTGAAAAGTCGAAAGGTAATTCTGTTGTAAAAGTCTTTCTGTCACTAGATGGGCTGCTAGAGCTGATGCATGTCGTAGTTTGCAGAAAAATAATAAAAATATTTATGAAGTCTTAACCACCATCGCTGATGACATTTCTGAAAAACCTGTCACTCCTACTGAGGCTGAAGGTATTATTCGTCATCTAGACCGATTTGAAA
Source organism: Galeruca laticollis (assembly GCA_963921935.1). NCBI lineage: Eukaryota > Metazoa > Arthropoda > Insecta > Coleoptera > Chrysomelidae > Galeruca > Galeruca laticollis. The sequence continues at coordinate 85,119,392 of OY998178.1, read as the reverse complement.
CCGCGTTTTTGACAACTATGTGGGCAACATTGATGGAAAGATTTTATGCAGTGCAGATCAGACTGCAGTCTACAGATATCTGTTTAAATGAAGTTATCGATCTCTATGACTTGCTTTCTAAATTTGTATCCTCATTAAGAGATATGTTTGATTATTACGAGAGTGAAGCCGCCAAAATATCATTGACATCCGACATAGAATATGACACAAGCTCTAAACGAAAACGTTTTAGAAAATTACAGCCTGACGAAACTAGAGAAGGGAAGTTTGGTTGCAAGGAAGGGATAAGTTTCGAGTAGAAACATATTTAACGATTCTCGATAAGATTGACGTTGAATTCACAAAGAGATGCACAGGATATAAGGAAACATTTGAAATATTTAAAATAATAGAGTGCCTTTATCAAAAAAATATATTTCAAATAGAATTTGATAAGTATGCGAAAAACCTTATAACTTCTTATCCCGAAGATTTAGAAGACTCATTTATTTCTGAGTGTATGCATTTTAATCGATATATACAAGAAAAATTACATTCATTTACTTTAGAAAATAAAAGTGGTAGAAGCCAATTTTGGTGTTTATGTGAACAGAAGAATACAACAAACATTGTTCACAGTAAAGATGGTATTATTATACAAATGTCAAATTTAATAAGGACAAAGAATCTGCAGAATAGTTTCCCCAATTTGGACATTGTGTTTAGGATGTACCTCTGTTTGTTTGTGACGAATTGTTCGGCCGAAAGGTCTTTTTCGGTGATGAAACGATTTAAAAGTTTTCTGAGGTCAACAATGTCAAATGAAAAACTGAATCATTTAGCAATTCTACACATTGAAGCACACCTAGTGAATACTATAGATTTCAACGACATAGTTTCTGATTTTGCTTCCGCCAAAGCTCGCAAAAAACTTTTTAATTAAAGAAAAATAATGTGGTCACTTACCTAATTATTGTTTCTATAAATCATTATCTACGTTTGTTTATTAATAGATGTATTTCATTTAGTTGTTTTTTTTTCCTGTACAAATTGCCCTATTACCAGTATGTATTGCAAAAATAAGATCCATCTAGTTCTATTCATTTATACTCTTAACACAATTTCGAGTTTCGGTAAAGCTTAATTCTTTTGTTGCAATTGCAAAAAATAGTAAGTAAGGCTTAACAGTTGTTAAGCCTTACTTAATATTAAAACTACGTTGCCTTAAAAGACCCTCAATGTTTTTTTTGCTTTTTAGCACCATTAATTTATTTATAACATGTGTGTAGTGTAACATTGTAGTGCAATGACATGGGATAGGGGCGGCAAAAATTTGGGGCCCACGGCGGCATTGCACTTTAATCCGGCCCTGTGCATGTGAATGTGTAATATGGTAGTGAGAGTGTATTGGTTTGTGTTTAAGTTAAGATTCATATGATATTTATATTTGTACTTTTGTATTTATTTTTATTTATGTATATTTATATTTTGTACTTTGTATTTACATCTATTTATATATATATATATATATATATATATATATATATATATATATATTTATATTTTTATAAGCACATTATAATTACGCAACATGTAATCAGCTACATATCGTTCATTACTACTTTACTCGCTTATTCTATTTATAATTGTAACTATTATACTTATTTATTGTGAATAAAGTTATTATTATTTACCTAGAAGATAGTTTAGGAATGATTGTAGTGAATTAATTTCCAGGTAAACTTGTTCAATACTTTTGTTAATATTCCGCATTTGCGCACTGTATAAATTAAAAAAAAATTCATTATACCTCCACTCGTGTTAGCGAAACGCATCATTCATAAGTTTAAATTGAACAATGGTTCAACTATAATGAAGTTTTAACCAGAGCGTTCGAATCGGTCTTTCAGCAAGTGCGTATCAATAGATATTTGTTGTAAACAAACTGGTTAGTGTAAAAACTATACTTATTAATTGACTTTTAATAGAGGTGCGAAATAACCAAAAACTTGTTGGTGAAAATACAAACAACTAAATTAAAATGAGTAAAAACGATCCCCCTGACGGAGAGGGATATTCAAATGAAATGGAATTGGATGGAAATAAAACAAACAACTCGGATTCCTGGAAATGAAAAAAATATATGGAAAAGAACAAAGAAATTATTCAATATCCAGAAAGCTCATCTCTACTCTGACAAGGTATATGTATTCATCGAAAAAACAAACAGGGAAGAGGACGGAATAGGTAAAATGCACCCAATGAAGGTAGGCCACATTTTACATAAGAAACTAAAATTTCCAAACATCATCAGCAAAGCAAGTGTAGGTAAAAATAGAGTAAGAATAGAATTGAAAACTATAAAAGGCGCGAATAGATTAGTAACTGATGAAAGATTAATTGAGGAACAGTTAAGAGCATTTATACCTAATAACTTATTGCAACGAAAGGGAATAATAAGAAATGTTGACACACTTTTCAAAGACGATTATCTTTTTGAAAACATAATTTCCCCTGTAACAAACCGAAGTCAATAGATTCAAAAGAAAAATAGACATAGCGAAACTGTTGCAAAAAATTGTCGAAGTACAAAAACACTCTGCATTAATTGCTCTAAAGAAAAAGAAAACGAGAACATTTGTAGGGATCCACAAGACAGTTTTTATCTACACTGCAAAAGCGATAAACATAAATCAATTTCCAAAGTATGCCCTAAATTTGTTGAGCAACATAAAATAAAAAAACACATTGCAGAATAAAATTTAACTTTTTTAGAAGCAAAAACTAGTCTCAAAAATTCCTACGCAAATATAATTACAAATTTCAAGTATCTGGTATTAGACACGAAAAACATCGAATCCTTTCCACCACTGTTGAGTAGAAGTGAATAATTTTCAGAATTTCACGTAACAAAAGTTTTAATTATATATTTATCGACTATTAACAAAGATCGTAAAGATTTACAAAATTGAAACATGTATATCGTAACGTCGATATTAAAGAATGGACTGCTGTCAGTCGTGCCAGTTGTTGTACCTCCTTGATCCCTCTACGACTTGTCGCTAGCGGTCGGCGTAGGTGGATGCTGATAGGTCCGTATTGGCGACAACATAGCCCCCGCCTTGAAACACTTCAGGGTTTCAATGTAGATTATTGTTGGTTTGGCAGAATGCAGATTTTTACCACTGGGCGTTTTAGCTCACTGGTTGACGTTTTGACGGTCACAGATCGTATGATGCCATCAGCACCCTTTTGAACTTGAGAGACTCTGCCTAACTTCCACTTTAAGGGTGGTAGTCCATCCTCCTTGATCAGTACCAATATACCGATTTTAATTAGCTGCGGGTGGTTTATTTTCCACTTCGTTCGAGTCTGCAAATAGGATATATACTCCTTGTTCCATCGAGACCAAAAGTGTTAGATTATTTGTTGTACTCTTTCGAATCTTGAAAGACGATTCACTCTAATGTCCAATAGGTTGGGTTCTGGTAACGCCATCAGACTTTCTCCAATCAGGAAATGTGCCGGGGTAAGGGGATTTGTATCATTAGGATCGGATGATATTGGATAGAGTGGTCGGGAGTTGAGACACGCTTCTATTTGACATAAAATAGTAGTGAATTCTTCAAAGGTAGTAGAAGCGTTACCTAGTACACGTTTCAAATGGTATTTGGTAGATTTAACGCCAGCTTCCCAAATACCACCAAAATGTGGTGCATTAGGAGTTATAAAGTGCCATTGAACGCCGTCGGTTGAGAGTTGTTCAGCAATGTTAGTTCCGGAGGAATCGAAAAAGGATTTCATCTCATTGTTAGCACCAATAAATGTGGTACCATTGTCGGAGTATATTTTTGTACATTTACCCCGCCTAGCCATAAAACGACGCAGAGATGCCAAAAAACATTCAGATGTGAGGTCACTAACAACCTCTAAATGTATAGCCTTAGTGGCAAAACAAACAAATAGTGCTATATATGCCTTGAGAGTTTTGAAGTTTCTACCTTTTCTGTCACGGAGTTGGAATGGTCCCGCGTAATCAACTCCAGAGATCGAAAATGGACGCGATGGAGTGACTCGTGATGGCCTAAGATCTCCCATTATATATTCATGTGTTTTTGCTTTGCATCTAAAACATCGTACACAGTCGTGCACAATCCTTTTCACAAGATTGCGACCAGATAGTGGCCAAAATCTTTCTCTGATCGAAGCCAGAAGAGCTTGAGGACCAGCATGCAATAACCTAATATGTTCTTGTCGGACAATTAACATAGTCAGGTGGCCATTTGAAGGAAGAATCACTGGATGTTTCTTCAAATAATCATAGTCGGATTCCTTTAATCGACCACCTACACGAATCACTTTATTCGCCTCATCATAAAATGGGTTCAAGCTTAAAAGTTTGCTCTTTTTATGTACTGACTTACAATGTGACAATTTGTGATATTCGTCAGAAAAATAATGACGCTGTACAATTTGAATGAGTAAGTAAAGTGATTCGTCAAGTTCAGTAGTTGTCAATGTGCCTTGGCGTTTAGGTTTACACTTATGCCTGATGTTATTTGAAAATCTCAAGAAATAGGCGAATATGCGCTGTAATTTCATGATAGAAGAACGTGACTCGATAATTGTGAGAATATATGAGATGAAGTCATCAGTAGCATTAACGAATGTAACAAGGTTATTACGAAGTTCTGGAAGTTCGGACGGAGTCAAAATGGCGGTGTCGTTGTCATAAGAAGGCCAAGTGGATTCATGTTGTAAGAGCCATGGAGGACCGTGAAACCAAAATTCGGATTTTGCCAGGTCGAGTGGAGTCAATCCGCGTGATAATAAGTCGGCGGGATTGTCGTGAGTACTTACATGTTTCCATGCTCCAGTTTCAGAAAGGTTCTGAATTTGTGCTACCCGGTTGGCCACAAATGTTTTTAATATGTGTGGGGATGAATTAATCCATGAAATGCATATCATAGAGTCGGACCAATAAAAAATGTTGTCGTATTGAGAAATGCATAAGCGTGCTTTGTCAATGAGCTCAGCAAGTAAAAGCGCCCCAGATAATTCCAATCTAGGAATAGTTAAGAGCTTCAACGGTGCTACGCCTGTTTTGGCACAATATAAATGAGATGTAAGATTACCCAGCAAATCGCAACAACGAATATAAATGCAGGCGCCATACGCGGTCTGAGATGCATCGCAAAATCCATGAATCTGTGTGAAAACAGGATTGGGACATAATGCTTGTCGGGGTATTTTTATAGAATTGAGGTGTTGCAACTGTGATTGGTAATGAGACCAAACTGTATGTATGTTACTGGGAAGGGACTCATCCCAGGACAATTTAAGTTTCCAAAGTTCTTGTAGTATGATCTTTGCCTTTATGGTAACAGGTGACAGTAGCCCAAGTGGATCAAAGATCTGGGCAGTAGATGACAGAATTTGACGTTTAGTGACTTTGAGTTTCTGATTGGAAATGTTAATAGAATACTGTAAAACGTCGTTTGTTGGATTCCAAAGCAATCCCAACGTTTTACTTTGATCCTGGTCTCCTATATGTATTAAACCGGGCTCAGCATCAAGAAGGAAATCTTTAGCATTCGAAATCCATTTTCTTAATGGAAAGCCATATATCAATAAAAGTTTGGAAATATTGTCCTTAATGTAATTAATTTCATCGATAGTTTTAGCACCGGTGAGGAGATCATCTACATAAAAGTCATGTAAAATAATGTCCGAAATTCGGGGAAATTCGATTTTATGACGGTGTGCAATTTCTTGTAGCGATCTGATCGCGAGAAAAGCTGAAGATGCTAATCCGTAAGTAATTGTTTTCAAGACATACACATTAATTTCTCTCTCGGGTGTAAATCGCCATAAATTTTTTTGAAAGTTACATTGTTTTTCATTTACAAGTACTTGACGGTACATTTTGGTTATATCAGCACTCAAAACGTAATTATGTAGTCGAAACCTTAATAAAATATAAAACAGATTATCTTGAATGTTGGGGCCTACCATCATGATATTATTAAGTGAAATACCCGATGTGGTTTTAGCTGAGCCGTCGAAAACTACCCGCAACTTTGTAGTTAAAGAACTTTCTTTTAATACACAGTGATGTGGAAGAAAACACCCTGTGTCATCATTCTGCTCATCAGCTAAAACCATGTGACCTAGACGAATGTATTCATGAACAAAATTATGATATTGCAATTTCAAATCGGGATTTTTTTCAAGTTTTCTTTCAAGATTGTAAAATCGATTAGTAGCAATGCTTCTAGACTGGCCGAGAACAGAAATATCTTGTTTGAAAGGTATTGTCACGATAAAACGACCGATATCGTTTCGGCACACGGTGTCCTTAAAATGTTTCTCACAATAATTTTCCTCGTCAGATAAAAATCGTGTTTTAGGGTACTCTTCTAATTCCCAAAATTTTGCAACCTGTGTTTCTAAATCGTTTGTTGTTGAAATACTACAATGGTGTGACGTAAAATCTCCATTCTTTATAAACAACGGACCTGAAACTAAGCATCCTAATGTTGTTTTTTGCAGCGTAGGAAGACCGTCACCTAACTTGACTTGACCAATACTCAAGAGGTCCCAGAATGTATCAGCCCATATTAATAAGTCTATAGGAGCCGGTTTATCAAAATTAGGATCTGCCAATGTTAATTTTTTAGGTATGTTTAGTCTTGTTGAATGTATGGATAAAGTTGGTAGATAGTCTGTAATTTGTGGTAAAATAATACAAGATATTGTTTTCTGGAAATCGTTAATGTTTGATTTGAATTTCAAAGAGACGTAAAATTGAACTTTGTTGTGCATTTGATTCACACCGGAGATTGAAATGTTGGTTGAATGTTTGTTTAGGTTTAAAAGCTTTGAAAGTTTCTCGGAAATAAAATTCACCTGGCTACCACTATCAAGTAAAACCCTACACTGATGTGCGTTATTAAATACGTCGTAAACTGTAGTTACTGCGGTAGAAAGTAATATTTGAGATGGAGTAGACAAACTAGTTGTGAGTGTATGTTGTGAGTTGATACAATCGTTAACTGTACCAAGAGCCCCCGTACTATTTGTGGTACCATTGTCAACCGAAGTGCCGTTTTCTCCTTCATCACTATTCTGAAAATGTAACATAGTGTGATGCACTTTGCCGCATCGTCGACATCCAGCTGACTTACACTCTTTCGTGCGATGGTTAGATCTTAAGCAGTTTATACATAACCTTAAACGTTTCGCAGTGTTCAGTCTTTCCATTGTTGTTAATTTATTAAATTCAGGGCATGAATATAAACTATGATTATTTTTGCATAGAACGCATATAACCTTATTTGAAATAGTAGCGAACGATTTCGTATGTTTTTGGATGGATTGTTTCGAAGCACGATGTTTAAATCCTTCCACAGAATCACACTCTAATGACGACAAAATTCGACAACGGTCTTTCAAAAATTCCAATAAATTTTCAAGACTCTGTATGTTTTTTGAGTCGGCCCGTGATTCCCATTCACGCTTTGTAGTGTTGTCAAATTTTGTCGTTACGAGGTGAATAATCAAATCATCCCATTGGTCAGTAGGACGCCTCAAAACCTTCAATGCATTTAAATTTTTTTCAATACCGTCTAATATTAAATTTAAACCTTTATGTGACTCCTCTTTAAGTGTGGGTAATTCAAAAAGAGCCTTAACGTGATTTTTTATTAATGCTTGTTTGTTTTCGAAACGATCTGAAAGTAACTTCCAAGCGACCTCATAGTTATCATCACATATTTGTAAAGATTTTATTTTATCCGCAGCACTTCCCTGTAATGAAAGACGTAAATAGTGAAATTTTTGAACGTTTGACATCGCTGTGTTATCGTGAATAATTGATTTGAAACTATCTCTAAAAAATAACCACTGTGTGAGATTTCCATCAAATGTAGGTAGATTGAGTTGTGGTAAACGAATATTAAGCAAATGCTGATCAGTTGTGGAACTGTTATTATTGAATTGTTGATAACTACTATCGTTAATGTCTTTTTTAACTCCTTTTGAAATAATGAATTTTTTAACAGTTGAAGTGATTGCATAGAAATCATCTTCGAATTTTTGCCTTTCCGGGGAATGAATGATAGGATAATTCATTTCGAAATCTTTATCTTCGCTCTCAATTGCAAGTTGAGCACAATTAAATTCTTCCAAAAGTTCTTCGGCCTTTTTTAGCCGAATCTGCAAATCTTCGATGTTAGTTTGTTCTACATTTTCGACCGAAACGAAATTATCTCGAAAATGGTTTGCAAATCTGGTCAAAGCGCTTTTTATGGAAGTACGTTTCACTTTATTTATGCTTGACATAATGTAGAGAAATAGAAAACGTTAAATCCACCAAATACCTTGCTGCAAATTTGTAATTTGTAAATAATACGTAAATGGATTTGTGAATTTCTGTGATTCGTAAAGTAAATTATGTAGTTTATGTCAAATAAAATTGTGCTCGTTCTAGGATGGTATAGGAAAGGAGGCACTAACCTGTAATGTTGTCAGCAAATTAATGTTTCATCCAAGCTCGAAGAACCATATGTTGAGTAGAAGTGAATAATTTTCAGAATTTCACGTAACAAAAGTTTTAATTATATATTTATCGACTATTAACAAAGATCGTAAAGATTTACAAAATTGAAACATGTATATCGTAACGTCGATATTAAAGAATGGAATGCTGTCAGTCGTGACAGTTGTTGTACCTCCTTGATCCCTCTACGACTTGTCGCTAGCGGTCGGCGTAGGTGGATGCTGATAGGTCCGTATTGGCGACAACAACCACTAACACAAAAAACAAACAGAAATCCTGGTAAACATACAGAACGAATATACCCATACAACCATCTACTTCCAACCAAACAAGAGCAATGCCATCCCATTCTCAACAACACCCTGAACCAACACCATCCAACAAAAGAAAAAAAGTTTCCTCCCCTATACCAAAAGAACCCATGTTTCCTTTCACATTCGGGCCCGAACGTCCCCTCCCTCCTTTCGATAAATCAACATATGAACAGAATGCAAATGAAATTGTAAAATTATTTTTTAATGTCTTTCAAAGTGTACTAGATGATATAAGCTCATTCGATGAATTAAAAAAATAAATCCAACAATTGTAAAAAACAAAATTAGCAACATTTATTATAATGGCTAATAAGGTCAAAAGTAACTTTAAAATTTTGCAATGGAACGCTAAATCTGCAGTTTCAAATAAAATAAGTTTGGTGAAATGTTTGGATGAAAATGATATAGACATATCACTTATATCGGAGACATGGTTTAAACCCATCAGATAAATTTCGTTTAGGGGTTATGATATAATCTGGAGGGACAGGGTTGATGGATATGCAGGTGTTGCAATCTTAATTAAAAATATTTACTCTTTTAAGGAAATCAACATTCAACAAAATTTCATACCTGGAATCTTAATTTGCGGTATTCAAATATTAAACTCTAACGATGTAAATTTCAACTGTTTTTCACTTTATTGGATATAACCGGATATAAACACAAATTACACTGACTGGCAGAATGTGATTGGCTTACTGGATTCAAACAGTATAATAGGTGGAGATTTCAACGCACATCACGAGTTTTGGGGCTCTTACAAAAATAACCCCAAAGGTAAACAAATCAAAGAAGCTTTGGACGATAGTGATATTGTAATTTTAAATACTGGGCAACCCACGCGATTTACTAATAATATCAATCAATCTTCAATAGCTCTCCACGCCTGATCTGGCGCTTAAGTGACGATGGTACACACTTGCGGACGTTGTGGGATCAGATTATTTCCCTATTATAATAGAAGTAAATAAAAACATTCACTTTTATGAAGATTATCTCCCAAAAACTAAATGGAAGTTGCGTAAAGCCAACTGGAAATTATACCAGGACGCAGCTGATACTTTTTTTACCCAAAACTGCCGAAGAATGCATACTACTGAAGAAAAATATGATCCTCTTATCCAAGGAATTAATATGGCTGCCGACGTGGCAATCCCGGTTAACAAACCCTTCAAACACAAAAATAAAAAAATTTTACCTCCTTGGTGGGACCCTGAATGCGACGCCGCAATCACTCAACGTAAACAAAAATTAATGAATTATAAAAATCAACGTACCTCAACGTACCGTGGAGAACTACACACTATGCAAACAAGAAATAGCACGTGTAAAAAAATATTAAAAGATAAAGCCAAGGATAGTTGGAGGAGATGGTGCTCAAAACTTAATAAAAACACATCTGTGACGGAGCGCTGGAACCAAGCAAAAATAATGCAAAGAAAAGTAAGTAGTGTGAAAAAAAATGACAGTACTGCATGGCAGGAGGACTTCCTTGATAAAATTGCACCACCTATGCCACTCGATGACATCAGCCACAATCTAGAGACACTCAAACAGTCCAAAAATAATCATTCCATTTTTTCAACACCTATTAACCTGAAGGAAATAGATTATGCACTTCAAAATAGGAAAAACACATCTCCAGGCTACGACGAAATTCGATATCCCATGCTTCACCATCTACCTCTAAATGCCAAGCAAATTTTAAAACAAATATTTAACGACATTTGGCTGTCTAGCGAAAGTATCACTGAATGGAAAAATATTATAGTCATACCTATTTTAAAACATGGCAAAAATCCAGAGGATGCTGACTCTTATCGGCCCATATCGTTACTACCTTGTGTTTTAAAATTTTTCGAAAGAATAGTAAAAAATCGTCTAGAATGGTGGTTAAATCATATAAATGTCCTCCCTTCCACTCAATATGGATATAAAAAAAACTACGGAACTTATGACGCAGCGGCACATATTGTTCCTGAAGTACAACCATGTTTCGCAAAAGCCAAATATCTTATCACACTATTCCCCGATATAAAATCCGTTTATGACTGTGTAGAATGGCAAATATTACGCGGAAAATTAATCGATCTGCAGGTACCTGTAGAAATAGCATTTATTTGCAAACTGTATGTAAATAGATCCTTAACCGTTCGACAACAGAATGAAACCCTGTTAAAAAGTCGAGTAGCCAACAGAGGTCTACCACAAGGCTCTGTATTAGCACCATTACTATTCAATATTTACACTATAAACATTCACACGATTACATCCAACGCTAATATTATCCAGTATGCAGACGACTTTGCCATCTACATACATTCGAAAAGATTTGAACAGTGCCTTACTTTATTCAATGCAGCTATAACACAACTCTTCAATTGTTTAGAGAAACATGGATTGGCTATTTCTCCAAACAAATCACAGTGTGTAATCTTTACTCGACATAACATCTTAAATACCCCCACAATAACATTGGGAAATATTCAGTTCCTTCTAGTTAACGAATTTAAATATCTTGGTATTACACTTGACAGAAAGTTGACATTTAAGACACACATAGAGGAAATTCTAGTAAAAGCAAGTAAAGGATTAAACTTTCTCAAATCTATAATGAAAACATGGTGGGGTGCAAACCCTCAAACTGCTCTAACTTTCTACAAGGCATACATAAGGTCAGTTATAGACTATGGGAGCACATTATATGGCTGCGCAAGCAAGAATGAGCTACGGAAGCTGGATGTCTTACAAAATAAAGATTTGAGGTTGTGCGTTGGAGCGATGAAATCAACCCCCATCGAACCACTTCGAGCAGAAACGTTAGAACCACCCCTACAACTACGGAGACAAATGTTAGCAGAGAAAAACATCTTAAAATGTAAAACTAAAAATTCCCCATTAATGACTATGGTAACAGCTTCAAACATTCATGACCTGACATCTAAATATTGGAAACATAAAAGCTCACCCCTTCTATGTGAAGCTTATAGAAATACACGTGATTTCAATCCTACCAGGATTTCTGTAGATCTCATGAAACTTCTACTTGATGTGACAATAATGATCCGGAAATATTCAGAATTTACAGCTCTAAACAATGCAGTAGTCAAACAAATCACAAGTACATATCAAAATTACACACCAATATACTTTGATGCTTCAAAAAATAATCAAGGGACCGGTGCCGCAATCGTAATACCCCAACATATACAACACTGTTACCAACTAGAAAAACACACATACATTTTCAGTGCAGAATCTATAGCTATATTAAAAGCAATAGAATATACAATTCAAAACAATATTGAAAAATCTTTAATTTTTACTGATTCACTTGCTGTCCTAAATAGTTTAAAATCGCACTTAGAAATAAATTCAAAGTATAATAACCCATATATAACAAAAATTGAAATAAATCTGGCAGAACTCAATGAAAATCAACGAATAATTTTTGTATGGGTCAACGCCGACACCGGAATTGTATATAATGAAAAAGTGGACGAACTGGCAAAACAGGCGAAGAAACGACCTGCTGGCTAACATTGGACGAAGGCATTAACCTAACCAGAACTAAAATTACATAAACTGGAATAAACGATACAGGGAATATTGTAACACTAAACCTACTTGCTACACACAGCTAGTATCAAAAATCGAAAAACGATGCTGGTTCGAAGATTATCAGCGCCCAAGGAAATACATAACCACCATCAGTCGTATGAAGTTTGGACATGCCAGTTATCCTGCACATTTACGTAAAATCAATATCTTCGATAGTAACCTATGTATACTTGCAATGTCACGTCCGACTTAGACCACAAATTCTTCAATTGCAATAGATACACAAATCAAACTGAAAAATTGATACAAAAACTTCTAAATTTAAAAGTTGAAACTCCTTACAATATTTTGTATCTATTATCTACAAATAAAAAAATATATACGACTGCCTTATTAGTTTTGTTACTGAGACAAATATTAAATTGTAGTCATTACATAATCTTGCATTCCTAAATGTCTACCCTACCTTACTTACCGTGGTCTACTTTGTGTTTGTTGTTTTAAAAAATGCCCTGACAGACCTTTGTAACTTAATCCTTTGTGTTAGGGAAAAATATTTTTTTGGTATAATGTTGTTAGATAGGTATAATAGGTATAAACTCATTGTCACATTTAATTATAAAATTGTCTGCAGGTTTACATATTTAGATCAATTTTACATGATCATTCAAACATTTTACCTACTTACTGTCTGGCTGCATGGGCTATGCCTTAAAGCAAAAAAAAGTTTGAACCAAATTAAATTGTTTTATCTCATCGTTATGTTACGAACCCGCACACCGAAGCAGATACTAAGTACGGTCCTGTAACCTTATGTTAACGGAATTAAAAAATGGCGAGCTCGCCGAATTCTGAGAAGATCTATTGGGATTTATTGTGACCGTTTTTATAGACATGTTCTCGGAAGGTCTTTTAAGGATTGAGCCGGCAATCGAGAAATATCGCGAAAGGCATTTGTTTTTGTGTAAGCCGCAATCCTGAATTCTCTATTAAAAAAGTGCTTTAATATAAATAAAGGACCGATCACGGATGAGTTGAGTTTATAATTTAACATCGTGAGATAAACAGTAAATAAGTGAATATAAATTAAGTGATTATATAAATTAGTTTTAGTGAATATACTGAGTATATATGAATTAAGTGTTAGTGATCAGTTTAGTGTTTAAATAACTTAAGTAAGTGAACCTACCGTGTGTTTAAAATTTATCACACCCGTTTACAGTTTAAATAAATAACAAAAACATTACAGTTAGATAGTAAGCTTATGGGCCTGTAGGATGATGTTTCTTCAGGGGGTTTCGCGATTAATATTATGTATTTCCGCTGTTTTCCACTTAATTGGGAAATGCCCAGTTCTAATTATGGAGTTTTAAATGTAAATCAAATGATTCAGTCCTTTACTGAGTAGTTCAGATAAGATTTTTACTGTTATTAAATCATAACCGGACGACTTTTGAAAATTCAACTGTTTGATGCCCTAGGAAATGTGTGACAGTTTAATGTATTTTAAAGGGAGCTCCAGCTGATATGGTGAAACAAGTAGCTCGGAAATGTTAGTTCGTGGTGGGTCGTCATTGAGTTCAGCCAGGTGAAGATTCTTTCCAAGTGCAATCTTCCGTCTTTTATACGAATGGGAGGATTGTATAATTAAGGTCGTTTCATTATCTTAGTAACCTTCCAAAGCGAATAGTCAGAATTTTCGGATACAGTTAAGTTCCTGAGATAATATTGAATACTGTGATTTTTATAATAATTGTTGAGCATTCAACGAATAGCTGTATTAAGTTTTCTATTGGTTTCTGATGGCCTTGTAGTTTATCAATTTTTTCTAAATTCCCGTTTTAAGTTTTTCTTTTACGTTTGTACGCAATAAAGTAGACTTAATTAATTAAAATCGCCCTTAAGACTATGCGGAATTATAATCCGACAATTGAAAATACACGGATTAGAGAAAAAAAATATGCAGTGAGTATCTCTCATTAACTTCATTATCATCCAAATATACATTTTAATGAACATCCCGAACCGCCTATTTTCCTGACACTTCCAATTTACACATTTTGCCAACGGCGGATTTCATCACGAGCGTTAAAAGTTTCTCTCAAACAGTCCTGTAGTTGACAAAATTGAACCTGCTGGTTATTTACGTTCCAAAATGTTAGATGGCGTCGTTCTGAGATTCACCAAAATCAAAATTTGTGCGTCGCAGACCTACTCGATCGAAGTGTGCCGCGATATCGCGCATAATCGTTCCGCAACCCCAGGATAGTCCTTCTTACGTAAAGGGTAGTAGACGGAACAGTTGAAAGACGATGGCTGATAAAAAAGTGAACGAATATTATACACGGCCACCAGTTTTGACAAAATGGGAGGGTTTCAAACAATTCCTGTGGAATCCTGAAACGAATCAATTCCTCGGTAGGACAGGGGCTAGTTGGGGTAAGTATTTATTCCTATTGTCTTACATTACAGCGACTCAATAACTGGTTTTTCGCTCTGATCTTTTCAAAATATCTAATTTGATAATTGAGCAGGATATTTCAAAATATTTATGAGATTTTCAAGAAAATGTATTTTTTTCTAACTTCATCTTATATTTTTTATAACTTAGTGGTTACATAATAAGAAGTTAGTGTATTTCTATTACATTTTGAAAAAAATTCAAACCAAATTTGACCTCTGACCTTTCCTCTTTTAAAATGTCGAAGAATATGAATATTTCAAAATAAAATTGTATTCCGTGTAATACGCTTACAATGTTTCAAGCAAAGCTTTAAATTCGAAAGTTTTCAACTAGTTTTGGGTGTTACTATACCGTTCTACTTTCTTTGACAAGTTGAAACTTTTCGTAATGGCGTCTTGTATGTAGGTAATGGAGGGCGACGACGCCCGTTTTAACAGCATTATTATTCATTGCCCTTTTGAAATCTTGATTCTGCAGCTCGAGCTTCCAAAAAAAAATAAGAAATACCCTTCATTTAGTACATCACTGCGGAAGTGGGTGGACATTTTATTTATAGTTACGTTTAATTATGTAATATATCCTTTTGTTTTCAAAGACATGAGTGGTTTTCTAACAATAATATCATTAAAAATGTTTTGTAAGAATATTTAAAACTTAAAAATTTAAAATGAGTTTGACCCAAATACATATTGATGCATTCTACTATAATTAATTTTCATAACAAATTAATAATATACTTAACAGTGATTACACGGGTCAACAAGAATTTTGACTTTGATACAAGATTGAAATTTCGATAGTTAGACTACAGAAAAAAATTAACATGACCTGAAAACGTTTGCTTTTGTTTCCAGGAGAACGGTTAATCAATATTTTAAAAAATCCAGTTTAAATTTTTCTATATAAATAAATCGAAACAATAGTAATTTACGTAACAATTTCCGAAAGTGGTATTTTATGGGATGAGTAGGAACTTCCCAGAACGAGTCCTGGATTTTGTATGTTAGACAGGATATCGATGGAAAATAAATTATGAACTTTGTATAGACAGCTACATATATCAATCACTATTATGAATACATTATTTATAAATATTAATTACACAATTATGACAATTACTTATATTAACCCTCCGTTCCACGGGTGGACGATACGGACACATTCAGACGGGTGGGGTCTATGAGGAACAACTTTAAGTTGATAATTTTTATCACCTTTGTTTTTTTTATAAGTAATTTCATATGAATATGTTCATTTCAAATGTTTTTCATATAAAAAATGTATAGTGACATTATTTTTATACATAATTTTTATTTGACTAAAAAGCTACAATTTCATCACATTTTTTTATTCGTCCCAAAACTTACACAAACTAAAAGATACAGATCATCAGTAATAAAATATTTATTTTAAATGTTCAACTAAAGCTAAAAGAAAATTAACATATATATATATATATATATATATATATATATATATATATATATATATATATATATATATATAAAATAAGAGCGAAACGTCAAGTTTAATAAACCTTTATTCGAAAATATATTTTAACTAATATATTTATTTTATACCACAACCTTTGAACCCAAGAAGATATAATTCTAAATATTATCGAAAGGTTGAAGAACATAAGTAAAAAAAATTGTACACAAATGGGAGGGGATGGCATTCAATTTTACAAGGCATTCCTGACAGCAAGCCCTAATATGCTCTATACACAACCAACTTTTACAAATTTTGCAAAAATAACGTGTTTTGCGCCTCTTGCAATATTTGCAATTTCCCCTTTTGCCCGGGAGGGGATCTGGAGCATCTTCTTCAGCGACACCAGCAAGTCACATCGCCGAAGCACGTACTGCTCTTGAGATGCGTTTGTCAAGCGCTCTTCTTTTTAGGTTATCCTGTAGTAATTCTAGCGCCAATACTTTCTGGAATAGTCGTCGATATTTAGCGAACTCTCCATTAGGATTGTTGCTTCTGTATGCATTGATAGCAGCCAAATTCAATAGATTATAAAATATAACCATAGGCCAACGCTTGGTAATTCTAGCAACATTGTAGGATGTAATCATGCGATCAACTACGTCTACACCACTTTTTGTTTGGTTGTAGAATGTAATGATTTCAGGTTTTCTCTTATCACCAGTCTCAACGTCAATATTATCGTCTCGGTGCAAAGAAGAAACGAGAAGCACATTTCTTCCTGCTTTAGGAATATATGAGACAGCTGTCATGTCTTCACTGAATGCAAATAATGAAGAGCGTATTTGCCTTTTTCTCTTTAGCGTTCTCGTTTATTGGATATAATTGTGTCGACGGCTGTCATTTTGTGAGTTCTTAGTAAGGTTTTTACAATAGGATATCCAGTAAACCAACGGTATAACGTTATATTTCTTCGTGATCCTGATAAATGAGAACGCGTTCTTTCAGTTATTGCGTAAGTCGAATTGTCACATTTATATGGACCATCATGATGAACACCAGCATAAATTTCTATATGATTTGTATATGGTTTTGAGTCAACAAGTGAAAATATTTTAATGCCATATTTGTTGGGCTTCTGAGGCATGTGCATTCGAAAATGACACCTTCCCCTGAACGCAAATAGCATTTCATCGAGTGTCACATAATCTCCCACTACATAATTTCTCTTACAGTTATCGTTAAACCTTTCAAAAATAGTATGAACTGCAGCAAGGTTATCTACTTGTTTTGTTTGGCCTCTGGTAGTGGTATCATCAAATCGAAGACATTTGAGTAAAAACTCGAACCTACGTTGGGCAGGAAATATTTCATATAACATTCCCTTCGAAAACCAAAATTCTCTCAGATGTGCTCGTGATCCATGGTGCACTCCACATAAATACAACAAAGCAAAAAGTGCTCGGATTTCTGTAAATTCTGTAGACCTACAGTCACTATTGTCTCTGTATCTAACAGAAATTTTTTCAATGTACAAGTTTGTATTTTCCACTACAAGTACTATGCAGTTTTCAAACATATACAGCCAGAACTGAATTGGTGACATTGCTTGCCGTGCATCTCCTTTGACACCGTATAGATGCATGGTAATATTTTCTTGTCGTGTTCTAACATTTCGTGGTGGCACTGTTTTTCTCCATTTAGTTCCGTTCTTACCTCTATAATATAAACTTCGATTTTCAGTACTTGTGGTTTCTTTTTCTTCCTCGATGTCTACGACTTCTTCGTCAGCACCTTCCTCTTTAGGTAAATATTCTTGCACAGTGTCTGTATCGTGTTCACTTAGTTCTTTTACACTTGAATCTGCACACGAATCATTGTCAGATTCATTTATTTCTGTATCAGAGGGCACTTCTTCATATAACGACGTTAGTTTTCTTACTTCCCGTTCGTATGGATCCATATTTTAGCAAATACAACTGAAAATACAAAATACATCAGAAAAATATTACCGATATAATTTAATTCAGAAAATAAAGCCTACCTTCTAAGACTCGTGAATATTTATTTTCCTATTTTGATTCTTCAAAAAGATGTAAATTGTACAACACTCAATCTCTCTAAATTTTTATCTTTTACAAAGATGTGAACCATGCCATTTACTAGCTACCCTTTTACAAATAAAAATGACATTTTTATTTGACCTTGAATCACTGATCAACGTTCCGATGTTGTAAATCACGACTGGCGCAAATATTGCAAATTTGGGCATATTTTCTGTAAGCAACATATTCGTACGGGTGGAGTCTTTCAGAACAAAATATTATTTATTTTTACTAATCAATGCTGCACATTACCATTTCATAAGTTTTAATTAGTCTCAAAGGTACTGTACATATGACAATTAAAAAAAAGAATTATGTAAGAATTTTATGAATTTTTGTTTTGACATGGACTGGTAGACCACACCCGTGGAACGGAGGGTTAATATTATTATTGATATAACACACACAGATGTGGCGGTTTTGAAATTAGAATTAGATGCATAAGTAATTATTGTACTAGTTTTCGAGATCATTTTGTTACGGCCCTTTTTAATCTATGAAGCTATGTGAATTTTTTACGCATCCCTCTTCTGGATTTCCATTCTTTGTATCTCTTTGAGTCTGTTATACTAATACTACCGCCACTTTCCGCGAGTAAAATAGCTTAGCCCGGTGTATTATTTGAAATTCGGTAATTTGCCATTAAGCAATTCTGCAGGCGATTTTTCCCAAAAGTTTGAATACCAATAGTTTGTATAGTACATTTTCCGTTCTTATAATAAACAAATAATCTACGAAGTGATGCAGTGGCGTAATAAAAAAATTAAAACAATCATAGCAAGCCTGATTGAAATTTACTAAAAGCTAGGAACTGTGGCCACAAGTTTATAAGAAAAACATGCTAAAATGCACTTTTAGTGGCTTAATTTTAAAAAAAAATTCCCATACCCTGATCCCCCGGTAGTTCATCACCAAACTCCCTTCCCCTAACCGCCCCCCCCCCCCACAGAACTTCATTCCAGTTACGGTTTGCTTGACGATATATTTTCTCCAATTACGGCAAGGGCTCTTTCCATAATCATTTTAGAATTAGGAATCTTAATCACTGCCATGGTTGTCTTATCTTCTATATAATCCAAATTTATTTTACAAAGCTCTTCGCGTCGACTAACGCATGCGAAACCAATTCATATGTAGACAAAAAAAATTGTTTTGCTGTAACATAAGCTGAGTAGCATCCTATTTTTATTTTTCATCAACTGGTTGATGTCAGATTTGATAGAAGACAGTTGAAGTCTCATATCAGGTCAGGCGTCCATTCTATTGCGGTATTTTGTTTTCGTAGCTGTATAGGTTGAGAATCCTGTTTCGCACAAATATGTTGTTGGTAACGGGAGAAGATTGTTCAGAGCCATTTTAGCAAGCATTGGATATTCATCACGAATTCTGCACCATAAATCGTGTTTGTGACTTCATACTTGTATCTGACGACATTTCTAAAAGAGATTCATATATCTCGTTTGACATACTTTCGGGCTTTTGCAAGTTGGGTAAAAAAGGATTGTGAATCCATGAATTCAGTTTACTTTTTATTTTCTGTTCTTCGGGAAAATACTTCTCAAAAGATGCGCGAATTACCTCAACGCATCCTGATGACATCGCAGTGTAAACGCCAAGTCAGCAGAGTGTGGAACCGAGGACATAAAAACAGTTGTAAATAGTTCCAACTGAGATTATTTACTTCAAAAAATATATTTATTTTATTAAAAATTTCTTCTCCGGTAGTGTTTGTGGGCAGCGATGAACACATGAGCATGTCTTTTTCAAAATAACTTTCATATGGATATCTCACGACCAGCAAGATAGCCAGACCAACGACATCAGTTGACTCATCCATTTGCAAGACGAATCTTGTTTTATGTAGACGTGTAACTAGTTCTTGTTTAACGTAGCTTGCCAGATCATGAATCCGCCGTGAAACAGTATCGTCTGATAGCGACACAGTAGAAAGATGCTTTGCAGATTTTTCATCAAGATTACATTTTATTATATCTAACACACATGGCTTTATTAAATTCTCAACGATAGTGTGTGCTTCACCTGCTTGTCCAATGCTATAGCTAACTAAATATGATGCCTCCGTGGCCTGTTCATTGATAGGTTGGGTTACAAGCATCATAGCTTTTTTGACATTCCAATAATTATTCTTTTTCACGTACAAAAAAATCTTTATTCTTGTCTTTAGACTGGCGGTGTACAGTTTCCAAATGTCGGCGCATTTTGGCAGGTGCGACGAAACTATTAGGAAGCAGTTTACTACATAAAATGCAGAGAGTTGAACCGTTAGAATCAACAAACCCGAAACTGATATATAATTTATCATACTTCCTTTTTTTTCGCCTTTGAAACCGTGGAGCTTGACGTCGTTGCATCATCGTCTGGATCGGTAATTGCTGTATACTCCGCGTGTACTGCTTTTGAACATTCGGCTTCGTTAGAAATGTTTTTGCAACACGTTTAACGCCTTTAAGCCAACGTCCCATTCTTCTTTATTAATAATGTTACTGCGTAGAAGAATTTAGTCTAAAGAAGAAATGTACAAAACTGATACAATCAGATTACAGCAGTAGAACAATACCTAAACACTTCGTTTAAAATTCGTTATCTTGTAAGTACCCCCTCCTTAAATGGAAGTTCCTCCTGGAACTTTTGTATAGCCGAGACTAGGTGTTTGAATCGGTAACTGGCCCCATTTCTACACTTTCCGATCTTATTTAAATAACAGGGCACCGTCTTCATCGGATACTGATAACGGGGGTTGTAGCTGCAAATTAATATCTGGACACCGGCATCTTGGAAGATCACCTCTACCATGTTCCGGATGACTCACCAATCCAACTAGTTACTCGCTATCTTAGGCATAGCCAGTTTCTTCACGTTGGATTCCAATACATGGTCTCGAAGGTTTCGAAGTGCTTCCCACACATCGCGGTAGGTAGATCGATCTTGAAATTCATTTTTAGTTACCACGTAGAAGACGTACCGCGAATTGTGTTTCAGTCCCTGTGTTTTGCCAGGGGCCGGAATCTAGTCTTTTATTTCTATTTTTTCAAGTTTTTCTAATTGCCCGAACTTCTTTCGAAAGACAGTTGCCAATCCTCGTGCGTTCTTGATACGGGCGGGGATGTTGTATGGCAGTGAATAATCTTCCGGGAGAGTGAACAAATCTTCTCACTGTTCTGAAGTGACTCCATATATAGCTTACCCGGTACCTCCATACGCGCCCATAAATTCATCGAAGGTAGGGTCAGACACATCTCGAATAAGGTTTACTCCTTCCTCCAGGTCATGGTCTCTTTCGAATGGCGCTAGTCGGTTTTGGTGAACTACTTTTGATTTTCCATTGGGGATCTTGCTTATGCGATATATAACATCATTGATCCTTTTTTTGATTGAGTATGGATCTTCCCAGGATTTTTGTACTTTTGGAGAAAATCGTTTTCTCCTCGTCGGATTGTGTAACCATACTTTGTCCCTTTCTTTAAAACCGCCTACTGTTGCCTGCGTGTTGTACCGACTTTTTATTCTGTCGCTGGCAACTTGAAGATTTGTTCGAACTAATTCATGAATATCGTCCAGCCTTCTTCTCAATTGGATCACGTAGTCTTCGCCTGCTAAATCTTCTCCAGGCTGACAGCCAAATTCCAGGTCACAAGGACACTTTGGACAGGTATTTTCCAATAGTCCTGTTCATTATCTCGACCATTCCGTCTGACTGTGGATGTAATGCTGTTGTCCTGGTCTTCATTCCTAGCTTGTCGCAAATCTCCTGGAATAGATGGCTTTACACATTTCTTCCCTGGTCGCTGTGGACTTCCAAGTGCACTCCATATCGGCTGATAAATTCTTTCGCCAATACATCCGCGACAGTTGTGGCCTCTTGGTTCGGGATAGCGTAAATTTCCACCCACTTTGTGAAATAATCTATTACAACTAGTATGTATTTGCCACAATTTTCTGTCTTCGGAAATGGTCCAGCAATATTAAAAGCAATCCTATCGAAAGGGCTTCCTGAAAACCTCCTCAACAATGGCACCCTCCACACTCTTAAAAAAACCACAATTCCACAGGCGACCCCAACCTCACCATAAATATCCTCGAATCCACTCAACGTTCCCTCCGTCGGTCAACACTCTCACATTCTTCTTCGTCTGCAGAAATGTAGACAATTCCATCCCACAAGAAGAATTTGAATAAATTCTTCTAAAAATGAAAATTTCCTCCTCAAAAAACATGGCGAATCATCACAAATAAACCCACTTCAATGTTCCTTATTATCACCGACTCCGAAATCCACTACCACCGAGTCCTAACTTCTGGTATCTTATTCCACGGTCTCCCACACCAATGCGAACCTTCCAACGCTAATCCACTACCCCCAGTCCCGAAATACTGCAGCCGATGCACACAAACCGGACATCCTTCCGAATCTTGTCGGTCTAAGCCGATCTGTCCCTCCTGTGGCCAAACCGGCCACCGCTCAGAAAAATGCTCCAATTTAGAAACCCCAAACTGTTTCATGGGTGCCTTTCTCTTGCGATGTGGTCTATTACTCGTAGCGAAAGTCGTACATTTCCTACACCAGTCCTTCACATAATCGGAGCTGTTCATCCAATAAAACATCTCACGGATTTGCTGGAGGGTTTTCTTCACTCCTAGACTCTTGTTCTCGGAATAACTAGCTGTCTCCTCATCTCGGAACCATCACCGTTTTCAAGAACTCTTTTCAACAGCCCATCTTCCAGGACAAGGGAGTCCCACTGAGCCCAATACGCCTTGAGGGTCGGTGAAAATCTTGACACTTCTTGCCAGGTAGGTCGCCGATTTTCTTCCTTCCATTGCTGAATCTTCTTTAGCTGAGGATCATTCTCTTGGTATTCTCTGATCCTAGTGGGTGACCATTCTTCGTTGACTACTGTAATTCTTGAAACTGCAACTTCCTTAGATTTCGATTTGTTGCATTGAGAATAGTCTACAGAGCATGACCGCCTTGGCAAAGAGTTGGCTTTTCGGTGATTCACATCAGTTGGATGGTTCGCCCCTGTCTGATTTCCCCTGTGACTGGAGTTCTTCGGCTGCAGGAGTCTTGGAGCGGTTAGACGGACTGCGTACGTGCTGTAGCTCGCTACACGTCCTGCATTTGATCTTCTTCGGCTTCTTGCCTGCCACACCTTTCAACAAGTTGACAATCTGGTCAAGTTTGTCATCGTCATCTTCTTCCTGCATCGTTCGCTGTACCGCGAGCCCTTCGTGGCTGCTTTGAATTTAAGAGGTTGTTGGTTTGCAGGAGTCGTAGGACGCTTACACGAACTGCGTACATGCTCTAGCTCGCCACAATTACAGCACCTGATTTTCTTCGGCTTCTTGTCTACCATACCTTTCAACAAGTTGACGATTTGGTCAAGTCAGTCATCGTCACCTTCTGTCTGTATGGTCCTTTGTTGTATGCCGAAGCCATTGTGGCTGATTCATATTCAAGAGTAGCAGTCAATACATCGACCAATGTTTTGTGATGGGCTAATCGAAGCGTCCTCTGCATATCAGGGTCACGTAAGCCATGAATAAAGGCCTGGACGCCCAGAAATTCCATCATGTTCTCTGGTGCTGATGGATAAGCGAATCGAACTAGGGTTTCGTCATGTTTCTGCCTTCGGTTCTTCAGCTGTGATTGGTACAAGTGCTCTAGATGTTCGTGACCATATCGCATATCCAACCTCTTCTTCAGCTGCTCGAACTCATCCGTTTCTTCCAGAGGTATCGCCTAGAGTACGTCTAAGGCATCTCCCTTAAGCGCGCTTGTTAAGTTCACTGCCTTCTTCCTATCGGACCAATTATTCACTCTAGCAGCCGCTTCAAACTGTTTTACGTAATTGGTCCACGATATCTTTCTATCGAACGTTGGGGTCTTAACTCGGGTAAAACTGCCAATATCATCTGTCTTGGGTTGTGTTTCTGGCTTGCAGATCTCGATCTTCTTTTCTTCGGCTGATGTGTCTTGTGTTCTTAAATCGGCAATCTTTGTCATCGTTGTCATCTTCTCCATGTCTGATTCTATTTTCTCGTTCATCGTTGTCGTCTTATTCTCAATATCCGATTTCAGAGACGAAATTTTATTCTCGACTTCAGCAGCAATGTCATTTTTCACTGATGAGATATCTGCAGAAATATCATTCTTCATAGCAGAAATCTTCTCGTCCATATTAGTAGAAACCTTGTCCATGCTAGCAGAAATATCATTCTTCATTGTTAAAATCGTCTCGTCCATATTCGCAGAAATCTTCTCTTCCATGGCAGAAATTGACGAGATTAAGGTGGAAGCCTGATCATTGAATAAAAATGTTTCTGGATCAAAACCGTCATTTTCCAGTGCCACTTTAAGACTTTCTATTAATTCACTTTTCTTACCGGACGTTTCCAACTCAGGATCTTCCAATTCTGCCTTTAACTGTGTCACTTTTAGGTCACTTAGTCTCTTGGCCATTTTGATGTAGCTATTTATTTATATTATCCCACTTCTGACACCAATGTAATGTTTTTCTTATTTATTTAAACAGTAAACGGGTGGGATAAACGTTAAACACACGGTATGGCTACTTACGAATTTATTTAAACACTAAACTACTCACTAACACTTAATTTATATACACTTAACTATTCACTTACATTTAATTTATATAGACACAAACTTAATTATTAATTTATATCAACACTTTACTGTTCGCTATTTCGTTGTATTCTTGTTTATTTGTCAAGATCACTTTATAAACTAAATTTCTCCCGCTGGTCGGTCCTTTATATATTAGTTCCTTTTTTACTAGATAATTCTAGATTGCGACTTACACAAAACATTCGCCTCTCTGGAATATTCTTTTTTTTTCGGGATATTTCTCGAATGCCGGCTCAATCCTTAAAAGATCTTCGGAGAACATGTCTATACGAACGGTCACAAAAAATCCCAATAGACCTTCTCAGAATTCGGCGCGCTCGCCATTTCTTTACCTCCATTAACATAAGGTTACAGGACTGTACTTGGTATCTACTTCGGTGTGCGAGTTCGTAACAATATTTAAAATTTTAATAAATTGAAACGAAAGTTCCTTTTTTCAAAAACAACGATCTCTTTAAATTTTTATTTTATACGAAACTTGTTTTTTGTTTTATATTTCTTTATTTCTGTGGTATTTGAAGGAAATGTTAGTAGGTAACTACAGAAAAAGTTTCGGTTTTTGTAAAGTTTCCTAAATACCAAAAAGATTTATTTAAATTATTTGATTTATCGAAAAGAATTTTTTTATTTTGCTTTTATGTCTGGGGTGTTTTTTAAAATATTTGTAAAACCCTATTTGCTAACAGGTACCTATATCTATCTCTTTTTCTAATCAAGAAGAAATTTTATTTTACGTGTAATACTATACTCATGTAATTACTATTGTAAATAATTATGAAATAATACATTGTTTCACAATTGATTATGAATTCATCATTAAATTTAGTATTGATATTGCAAATTAAATTCAGTTTAATAGTCAAAAATATGAAGCCCCTAATTCTCCAAGAATTTTAACTTTACCCCCTTTTTATTACGAAGTTTCGAAAACTATTACATTTTTTCACTAGATGTCAGTACATTGTGTTGAAACAGAATACCCATAATACTGGCGATCTAGTACAACCAAAAACATTCAACTTTAAAGATGAATGTTTTTGAGTAAAACATAAGAGTTGGGATTTTCTACTTACACCTCTGCTAAAAAATATATAACAAATCTTTCAACTTCTATACTCTTGGAATTTCACTTCTTAGATATGGTTACATAGTTTTTGTTTAATTAAATGACTCAAACTACTAGTATCTACTTCCAAATATGCAGTACAAATGTTTTATATCAATTCAAGTCTACACTTAGTTTGTTTCACCAATCTATAATAATTCCTTCTTAATATTTGTTACTCTTCTGACAAGTGCGTACTTATTTCCAAGTGGGTTTTCTCTTAATTTTCATCTTTTTTATGAGTATTATAAGATCTTTTATCGTTAATCATTCTCCCCCATTCCCTTAATCTATTTAATACCTTCTACGCT
This sequence comes from Galeruca laticollis, assembly GCA_963921935.1. Taxonomy (NCBI): domain Eukaryota; kingdom Metazoa; phylum Arthropoda; class Insecta; order Coleoptera; family Chrysomelidae; genus Galeruca; species Galeruca laticollis. The sequence goes on along the minus strand of OY998178.1, from coordinate 85,092,892 downwards.
GCCAGGAAGTATCCAAATTATTTTATGGGGTTTTTGTTTGACGTTATAATGCCTCTGAATAATTTCAAAGAGGAATCAGATGTCAGTTATTTCTACAAAACAATTTTTATTTTACTTTGGTTTTAAATGCTTTATTTCGAAAAATGGGATTTATTTATTAAATTTCTTAACCAAATCAAGAATTGTTCTTTGCATATAGCTTCATAACTGAAGAAAATAGGAAGATTTTCTTGTACCGCTTTAAATAAAACTAAATGTTTATAAATAATTCCACAATATATTGAGTAAATTATAAAACTTCTAGAAATTTTGAAAATTTTTCTAAATCATAACATATCGTTGTCAGAATGACAGAAGTTACATTTCACGTGATACCTACCTGATGTTTGATGAATTATTTTTTCCCATTTAAGACCAGTATAACTGTGCAATGATATAGGAAACTAAGAAAAACTATTATCTGTTGATCTTTACAATTATTATTACTTAAGAAGGCAGGAGAACTCCCTAGATTTATCTGTTCATTGACGACTTCATATTATGGGTCGCGTAAGTGTCTTCTAATTTCTCAACGGACCTCCAACAATATTTTGATTTTCGTCATTAATTTCTGTATAAACATTTATAAATAGACATAAATTGAAAGCACTTAATTTAACTAGTTATGATTTCGACCGTCACATATTGACATTGATTCTATTACATCTCAATTAGTTCTGTAATAAACCGACAAACATGTCATATATATTTTTTATTTCATATTCATCGCAAATTCACAATCTTCTTTATATTTTGCAATTCTCAAATGAAGTGATTATTAATAAGATGTAATCGACATAGCCGATATTATTTTTTTTTCGCTTAATCAGTGATATTCAACTTCTGCAACTGGTAATGGTGGAAGGCCTGTGAATTTAGAATAAAACTGTTTGGTGGTGAACGTAAGAGATGAAGACGGTAAATTTTTTATCAATTGTTGAGAATTTTCGACTGGTGAAATCCTAGATGTTGATGGGATAAGTTGAAGAGGTGAAGACGGTAAATTTTTTGTCAATTGTTGAGAATTTTTGACTCGTGAAATCCTAGATGTTGATGGAATTAGTTGAACTACTGTAGAAGGTGCAGCATCCAAACCACCATCAATTGTTGGGACATCGGTTGATAGGTCTGATTTAGACAAAACTTCTGGTATAACAGATTGAGGTGTTGTTGAGGGTGAAGTCACAGGGGGCTTATCAGTAGCATTAGCGGGTGCAAAGTCAATTTCTGAGAAAACATCTGAATCAAGTGGTTCTATTCCCGTTGCTTTGAACCCCTTTACAGCATTTGCAACTGTTGCTGCTTTCAAATAAGCCTTTCCGAAAAGAGAGCCAATTTCTTGAAATCTGATTGTTGTTCCCGGATTACTGGTTAAAAAATGGTCACAGACAATGCTGTAAGCTGTTTTAAGAGGCCCATAAAATGAGACATCTAACGGCTGCATTCGGTGACTCGTATGGGGTGGAAAGCCCAGTAAAGTAATGTGATGTTCTCGGCATAAATTGATACTATCTAGACTAATGTGTGTCGCATGGTTATCCATAAGTAAAAGTACTGGCTTATCTTTTCGTGGCTTTACATGGTGAATAAAATGTTGTAGGAATTTCGTGAAATTCTCCGTGGTCATCCATCCGCTTTCATGGGCTAATCCAATGGTACCTGGAGGAGCTCCATTTAAGTAACTTGGTTGCATTCTAACCCTAGGGAATATTAATAATGGAGGAATATACGTTACTGTCGCACTAATACAGCATAGAGCTGTTACGTTGCTTCCCCTCTCACCGGAGGACAATTTTACAACCCTACGGGTTCCTGTAGGTGTTAGTATTTTTGGAGTTTTGGTTGGAACGGTAGAAATACCAGTTTCGTCACAATTATAAATACAGTTGGTAGAAAACCCATGCTTTTGCTTTACTTCCTTAAGTGCGGTAAAAAACTTATTAACATTCTCTTTATTGAATGCCATTAATCGAGCAACCGAAGATGATTCTGGAGTTCGCAACGAAATTTTGAATTTTTTCATGAAATCTTCGCAAAAAGCTCTTTCAGCTTTTTTCTTATTTGTATTAAATCTGTGGGCAACCCCATGATGAACTGCATAATCAAAAACAATTGAACTGAACTGTTTTGCTGTTAAACCAAATCTTTTAATTCTAATAATTGGTTGTCTGTGAATGTCTGTTTGAATCGACCAGCATTTCGTGGGAAATTCCGTAAAAGAAACGCACCTTGTTTTATCCTAAAAATTTCGGGTCTATGTCAACTTACCTCATCGCTATGCTTTTTAAGATATCACCTTAGAGTTGGTTCTGGAATTGAGTATTGTTTTGCAGCTGAATTTGTGCTTAAATTATTATCTGTAACGGCTTTCATTGCTGTCCTCATCCATGTTTGTCTAGTTGATTTTCTCATATATTTACCCATGGTGGGTAAGTTTTAAATATTCCTAATTCAATCTACGCTAATTGTATGCATATTTCAACTAATTTGTGCTACAACTAACAATTTTCAATCATCATAAAAAAATTCAGATAAATAAATAACTTACTTCGTGGACACACGGCCTTATTTTGTTCAGTATCGAAATTATAACAACACACACCCAATGTAGACAAAGGATTGTAACTAACTGCCACTGGAACTAACATCGTCTGAAATTTGTCCACAGCTGTTTTGTCGCTTTCCCTACCTACAAAGATTGCGCGGATCGCGGCATCTATATTCCCGTAGAAGAAATTCCCAATTCGTCATCTTAGCGACTTCGTCATCTTACCCGCCTTTCCCCTACATTTGATTAATTACAAATGATCTTGGTTTGTTGGTCTTCGAATCAGGTACGCTAATTAAAAGCTTAGATTCTATGTCTTCTACATCGTGTAGTCATTTGAATTAATTCATCCATTCTTCAGGCCCCAGAAATGACAAATATTAAAGCCACTTAAAAAATAAGTGACTGTGTAATCTAAATAGAAATTAAAACTTTGTAAATTACTTTAATCATTAAATTTTCTTTATCTGGAGCTTCCAGGATACATTTTTCAATTCCTTCCTTCGTTAAAATCTTAGATTTATTTGCCCTATAACCTTGCCGTTTCAATAATGAACGTAGTTTTGAATATGTAGATATATCTACATTGTTTAATTGCAAGAGTTGACTTCAACATTCAAAAATTGGCTCATAATGTTGAAGATTTCATCTTTAAACAAAGGTCTAGGAAGTATTCCATCTCATTTTCTGAGAGAGAACTCGTGTTTTTACTCTTGCGATAGTCCATAAAACGTTTATATACATATTCGTACTTTTCTCTTGGTTTATTTGCCAATAATTCTAATAAAGCAGTATTCACTGCCTCAACCAGCTCTGGAGTAGTCCTATAAATGTAAAATTCATCATCACTTATCATTTTACTTTCGAGAACACAAGCATTTAAATTTATATGCGTCAAGTTTGACAATTCAACCATAATACGTTTCTATAGTAAGCCAAGTAATTTTATTACGAATTTCAAAGCACCATTTATATCTGAATAAAATTATTCGCGATTTTTTCAAAATGATTTAATATCTGTCGAATCTTAAACGATTTGGTGAAAAATAGTATGTTTAGCTCGTAGGAAAAGTCACATTCCTGGAGTCTGTGTTGCTAAGTCCAGGAATGTTTAGGCTTTCCCTACTCGGCAAACAATGTATAATTTTCTAATTTTGACATAAAATGACACTAAAACTCATTGACGTTTTGAAACATTTTACTTCTCATAACTAGTTATGTGTAATAATAAACCTAAACTGAATAACAAAATAGCAAAGTGAACTATATAACATTCTTCCCCTCTTCAGTTTCTTATGAAATAATCAAAATGCTTTGGAGGGTTTCTATCTCGCTCTGAACGACGAGGCAAAATCTCTTTCACTTAATCAAATTGAACATTTGGATTGCTTCCTTCCTTGTCTGAGCCTTTCTCTAATATCACCGAACCATCAGTTGAACCTGAACTCAAATTTTCTTCATCCAGATTTGTACTGGTTTCCTTCAGCAATGATGTATCTCCTCGAGGTGCCAGATGTCGAGTTGAAACAGTAGTTTCTCTACCATTAGAAAACCGTACGTGAATATAATCTGGATTTACTTCGACCAGTTCCACTTCTTCCACTGAAGTTTCGTATTTATTCGCTCTAAAGTGCCTTCCTAAGAATACAGTGCCAGGAGTAGATAGCCTTGTTGGAATTGATAATCCATTTTGCGATCTTCGTGGATGAATAAACATTCTCTCATAAGGAGAACAATTAGTTGCCGTACATAGAAGGGACCTCATTGAATGCAGAGCTTCTTGCAAAACTGAATCCCATTTATCTATCTTCAGGTTCTTAGATTTCAGTGCCAACTGAATGGTTTTCAGTAGTAATACTATAAGTACTTCAAAATAATCAGGTTATACATCGATAACTTGTTGCATAATTATAGAGTGTCAGTTTGACAGTTTAAATAATCCGACCGCGAAGCGGGAGGATTATTCTGTCAAACTGACACGATTTGTAATTATGCAGGAAGTTTGAGATGTATAACCGTATTTATTTTGAAGTACGTTTTGTATTTGATACGATTATTTTTTGAGTAAATTAAGTGAATATATAAACAATTTATTAATTTAAATACAAACTGGTGCAATGAAAGTTACAATTATTATATACTACGTTTTTTTAACTGAGTTATTTTTGGTGCAGGAAACGTGGCCACTGCTCATTGAAGTGCTGGAAATACTGGAGGTGTTATTACTTGAACCTGCAGCGTTTTTAAAATTGGATCTCATGTATGTATTATGTTTTGGTGATGTTGCTCATCTATCTGCAGATAGGGTTTGATAGAATTGCTATTACCATGTCCTGTTATTTTAATAAGTTCTTGTTCCGATATACCTGCTTTTGCCAATTGTGAAACAGCAGTGGCTCGGTGAGAATGATTTGAAAATATTTTGTTTGTCATATTCAAATTTGCCAATTCTGCAGACTTTTTGGTCCATTTACTAATTTCATGCACTCCAATTGGCATATTTTTGTACCAGCCAACGGTTTTTTCTTTTCTCCAGTTGGGATTTACTGTCAGAAATAACCTATCTGTTTTAATATTGATGTTTTCGCTTCTTTTCATCATTAGCTTATCTAGAAGTCTCACTGGACAACGACTTACTTCATTATGGTTAGGTACAAGCCATTTATTATTAGCACATGGTTTTGCTCCTCCCTGTGTGGTTTTGGTAAAAATAGGATTATATTGTATTCTACCAGTTGGAGTATCATCATTTCCAGTTTCTTTTTGAAAATAATGAGTCAAGCATGACGCTCCTTCATTTCCTCTCCACGCAAGTTCTACAGAAGCAATTAAGAGAAATTTTATTTGTAATCCTTCCGGTGTATTTTCATCCCACGCTTCTATCATTGCTATGTACTCGTTATCTTTAAATGCTGATGCACTAACCTTTCTCTTGTCCGGTAACATTTGAAGTTCCCTTCTTTTTGAATTTCTTGAGTTTCGTGCGGCTAAAAATATGGGACTAGAGAATGGATCAATTACTCTATTAAACTCCTTCATATATTTTTCTTGTACTTGTTTTGCCGTAATGTTCCACATCGTTTTAACCACATTTTCTTTATAATTTTCTCCATTACATTTTCGCATATTGAAAGCCCAATCTTTCAAAATGGACGCTATCATTTCAGTGGAAATTGATTCAGTTAGCACATAGTTTCTTTCACTGCAAAACGTAAGAAATTGTTTCCATACGTACTTTTTCGTTTTCACTGTATTATGAGGCTCAGTATTTTGTATACTTTCGTCTATTGCATTTGATGATAAATCTCCGAATCGACTCATTTTTGAACAATTTTTGATAAACGTCACAATTTGACAGTTCTGTTTGTTGTATATTGATGTCGATGTGGTTACTATGAAAATGAAATTATTTTAAAATTTTTGATTGGTGGCTATGTATAATCAGGTATTATCGAAATTATACGAGGTAACTTAACTAAATTGGACATTCTGATTGGTTGAAAATCATACGAAAAAAATAATCCATATTAAACCATTATATCTCTCGCATTGTCCATTTCCTTGAGGATTATACGCAGTTGTACGACTTGAAGCAATACCGTTTGATTGCAAATATTCTTTCATCTCATGAGATATCAGCGAGGTTCCTTGGTCAGAATGTATATACGTGATTGCAAAAAGTTGTTTCAAGCACCAGATGACGGTTGCGGAAGTTCTGCCTGGACATGCAAAAGCAAAAGGGAATCGTGAATATTCATCAACAACAGTTAAAATATACTTGTTGTTAGTTGTTGATGGTAGGGGTCCTTTAAAATCAATGTTGAGCCTCTCAAATGGAGATGTCGATTTTATTAGAGTTCCCTGGCTTTTATGAAATCTTGGCTTGATTTCGGCGCAAACTGGACACAATGCGGTAATTTTTCGAATATCATCCAAGGAAAAAGGTAGATTTTTACATCGAATCCAATGATACAACCGAGTCACTCCGGGATGACATGAGGAGGTATGTAAGTTATATAAAGTTTTATCACTTTGTTCTCTTGATATACCTGAAGTTATTCTTGAAAAAGTATCAGCTACTGTATTTTCTAGTCCAGATCTATAAATGATGTCGGAACTGAAACGGGATAATTCTAGGCGCCACCGCATAATCTTTTCATTTTTTATTTTACTTGAAACTTTATGATCAAACATGAAAGACACTGATCTCGGGTCTGTTATGAGTTTGAAATGTCGTCCAATTAGGAAGTGTCTCCACTTCTTGAGTGTTTCAACTATAGCGTATGCTTCCTTTTCCACAGATGAATATCTTCTTTCAGTACTAGGAGTCCTTGAGAAAAATGCTACAGGTTTGCCATCTTGGGAGAGCTGAACTGCTATCGTATTCTATGAGGCATCGGTTTCCACAGTGAACATAGCAGTGTCATCAATTGATTTAACAGTTGCATTAGCAATGCTTTTCTTCAAAATTTCAAAGGCTGCTACATCACTCTCGGCCAAAGGAAAGGTTTTGCATTCTACTAATGGGTGAATCTTTTCAGAAAACTTGGGAACCCATTCTGAGTAATGTACAAACATTCCCATTATTCGACGGAGAAGACATGTTGTTTGGTATAGGTAGTTCCAGAAGTGGCTTCAGTCTATTAGGGTCAGGTTTGATTGTTTTATTATCTATACAATAACCAAGAATTTTTATTTTGTTCGAAGAAAACACACACTTTTCTTTATTTAAAGTTAGGTTATACTTCTCGGCAGCTTTCATGAAAAGATGAAGATTATGGTCATGATGTGCTTTATCGGATCCGCAAATCGTCACGTCGTCTAAATACGGAAAAGTATATTTCAAATCCTCTTTGTTGATGATGTTTTGAATTACCCTCTGAAAACAGGCAACTCCATTGGTAACTCCGAACGGAATTCTAAGAAATTGATAAAGGTTGCCACAAGCATCGAAAGCGGTGAACTTTTTTTCTTCTCCTCTGATGGGGATCTGATGGTAGGGACTACGAAGGTCTATGGAACTGAATATATCATACTTTGATACCTTTTCCACGATATCTTCAATCCGGGGCAGAGGGAAAGCATCAAGCATAATAAATTTATTGATTGTCTGGGAATAATCAATGACCATTCGTTTTTTATGGTTATCGTTTGAAGTTATCAGAACTTGTGCACGCCAGGGTGAATCACTTGGTTCTATAATGTTCTCATTCAATAACCTTCGACTTCTTTTTTTATGAACTCGAGATCGTCAGGACAATATCGACGTAATCTCACTGCAATAGGTTTACAGTCTATAGATAAATTTGAGAATAGAGGAATTGGGTTCAGATTAGCAATAGCTAAACTACATACTGTGAGTGGACACCTCGATCCACCAAAAGTTACTTTCACACCTGAGTGTTCTTTGAGTAAATTGTGACCAATAATTATATCTGCGCATAATTCACCCATTATTAGAAGTTTGTAATCTCGATAGATGCTATCCAGTATTTTTATAGAAACGATACAATATCCAATCACTTGTGGTACTAACGATGTGGAGGCCATTGTTACATCACATGCATAAGGAAATATCTTCAATTTTCTGGATCTTACAACTTTACTTGATATATAACTATCCGAACTTCCCGTATCGATCAATGCATCTGTCACAACTCCGTCAACTTCAACTTAAAGGATGGCTTTCGATTGACAAGCTGGAGAGTCAGCTGAAATAGTCGCTTGTAGATATGATGTCTGTTTGGTATATTTCATTGAGTTTCCTCGAGATTTGCAGACTTTTGTGAAATGACCTTTCTTGTCACATGCATGACAGTTGGAATTTTTAGCTGGACACGTACTACGAAGGTGATAATCAAATCCACAAAAGTAGCATTTGGAAGAAGCAGCAGACGTTGTTGGCGAATCTGAATTTTCTGTAAATTTCTGAGATTGGTCTTCTTTTCTGTTAGCAGGAGCAGCAGCATTGAACGATCCAAATGGTGATACATGCGCCTCAGAATGAAATTGAGCCATTTCCAGTGCTCTCGCATTGTCAAAATCATTTTCCAAGGTTAGTGTATTATTTTCAAGTTAGTCTTTGTCTAATTTGTGATGATATAAGACCACTGATGAATGAATCTCGGATAAATTCATCCCTGTGCTTATCAGCAGATACTGCTTTGAAATTACACTCTTTACTCATTTGCTTCAAAACTTGAAAATATTGATCAATGGATTCACTAGTTTATTGTCGTCTCGTTGAAAGGGAGTGTCTGGCAAATATTTCATTCCTTGGTTTGATATAAATATTTTTCAAGATGTCGATCGGTTTATCGTATGTACTACAATCGCTAATATATCCATAAATGGTAGGGCTAACATAGTTGATGAGAAGATTCAGTCGATCTTTTTCTTCCGTAGATTTAGCTGTTTCGATGAAATTTTCGAAAGAGCGAATCCAATGGGTCCACTGTTGAGGTGCATCGCTTGAACAGGGTTCGACTTCTAACTTTTCAGGTCTGAGTAGCTTATCCATTTGATGTTGTAGAAGAAAAGAATGTTGATTAAATTGTAATAATAAACCTAAACTGAATTGAGGCTTTAATCAACTTTCAACTTGACAGTGACAATAAACAAATAACATAATAGCAAAGTGAACTATATAACATTCTTCCCCTCTTCAGTTTCTTATGAAATCTTCAAAATGCTTTGGACGGTTTTTATTTCGTTCTGAACGACGAGGCAAAATCTCTTTCAATTAATCAAATTGAACATTGAGATTGCTTTCTTCCTTGTCTGAGCCTTTCTCTAATATCACTGACAGTGACAATAAACAAATAACATAATAGCAAAGTGAACTATATAACATTATGAAAAGTGAAATATTTCGCAACCATTGATGAAATAGTGCTTTTCCAACTGGTTGAACAAATAACGATTTTCGCACCTCAATTAATACTACAAATCATTAATAGTTTAGAAGCTAAAACCCCAATAACGATTTAGGTACAGGAAATGGTTAACGAAACTTAAAAAACAGTAAGTAACCAAATAAAATTGGTTTTACGTAAGACACTCTATGTAAGGTTTATACGCCATATTGAAAAAATCCCCCAAAAAACGAAATATGAATAAATGTATCAAATCATTGTGTTGATAAATCAACACGGCCTCAATCACTGTACTTCTTTCCCTCCTCTTCCAATGTTATCTTCAATTTTTTTAGCGAAATGTGTCATTAATTCCAGAAAGTAATTTTCTGGAGTGGTAATTAAGCAGACTAATGGAAATAGAGAACAGATTTCGAGTTGCTTGGAGAGATTATTAATTCATTGCAATTTCCTTTTCGTAATTGGGTGAAACACAAAGTTCATTTTGCCTCAGTTACGCGTGCGCAGAGTATATTGGCATTTTATTAATGGTCACTTTTAAGAATAACAAAATAAACTACACTTATAACAGTATTTAAAGCTTACATTTAAATAATTAAAGATTAAATTGTATGCTATTAAACAGTTTGTTTGAAAATATTTTTAGTCAAAATCTTTTTGTTTCCCTAATTACAAGTAGTCTACAGAAAATGTGCAGGGTGGCCAACTAAGCGGCTGTATCTCGAAAACTATTCGCAGTAAAAATTTGGGAAAATATTTACAATAATTGCGGCGAAGAGAAATCACTGGAAAATACTCACAAGTTCGTAATATGGCCGCTAGGGGCTGTAACACTACTAGTAATTCAGAAACGGAGGATTTCTTTACAATTTGCAAAGATTAGCTGCACTGATAATGATCACAAATGAGTGTCGTGTTTGTTATGAACATTTTTGGTTTCACTCTTTTGTATCTTACTATTCAAATACAGTGGTGGGGGCAAAAAGAATATTGATTTGGAAAAATACAATATCTCGAAATAACTTTATTGGAAATTCTTGAACATGTGCAATGATGAACCGATTATGGGGACTGACAGTGGCGTAACAATAGGGTGGCAGGGCTGGCAAAAAGCCATGGGCCCCCGACCCAAGAGGGCGCGAGCTCAAAAATATTTTTTACATTGTACCTGAGTATTTTATTTTATTTGAAAAGTGTATTTTTATAAGTTCTGCTTAAAATCCGAAGTGAGACAACTAAAGACCATAGCACAATTTCAAGTTAATCGTTAAGTATTTCAACCAACCTAAACAAAAAGATGTTGATTCATTTTTAGAGATGTACACGTTACCCGAGACGAGTAATTTTACGTACTTATGACCGTCAAAAAACTGTCAATCAAAATACCGCTAATTGCACAAGTATATTCGTTTTTAGAACGCATCCATTGGTTTCCACATATTTTGTCGCGGTACGTTGGCAGCGCGGGTAAGCATTGACGATCGGGGATTTCCCCATTTTGTTTTCACTTTTTTCGTGGCGCTGCTGCTAAGGCAAGCTAGCGACACTATATTAGGGGAATTCCGGATTTGATATTGTTTTATGAGGGCTCTACTGACTGAGTATTCTTTGTGTGATTATTTTTGACAATTGGTGATTTGTATCTTTGATTTTTCGTATTTGTTCTTTATTGAATATAAAAATGGTGGTAAAGTAAAACTGAGTGTGAAAGTTAGATATTAAAATGTCTAGTTCCAGAAAATATTTAAGTGGGAGCGAAAAACGAAAGAGAAAGCGGGAGACTGAGGAAAAAAATAAAAAGCTACCTAAAATTAGTCAGTACTTGAAAAATGATGACTTAAATAATGAAAAGTCCAGTGAACAGTGCTCCAAAAGTGAAGAATTGGACCTTACTAAAAGTATACCAGAATTATCAGATGCAGCACCCAACACCAGTGACTATCCAGACCCAGGACAACCACAACAGGATACTAGCAAAAATCAAAGAGAATTATATTTAAGCATGAACAATATTGTATCTTCGCCATATGTGACCTGATAAGGGTATTTTTCAAGAGCTAACTGATCAAGTGAAAAGGTTCGTGATTGAAAACGGACATTGTAAACCTAAGGGCCCTTTCTTAAAAGATAGTGACAATAGATATTTTCTAGAAAAACATTACTATATTGTTTCCAAGTCTGGCGTGAAACATGAACGTACATGGCTATCCTATTCTTTAATACTTCAGAAGGCGTATTGTGAACCGTGTTGGTTATTCGCAAATCGGGCATCTAAAAAAATACAAAATGTTTGGATTGAGGGCTATGACGAATGGAAACATATTGTAGATGCCATACAAAAACACGTGACATCAAAAATTCATCTAGATTCATGTCTTACGTATCAACAGTGGCGGCTACATGGAACACTCGATGAAGAGCAAGAGTCTATAATAAAAAAAAATAATTTTGGCGCCAAGTACTTTCTAGACTCCTTGATGTTACTCTGACACTTTCAACGTGTAATTTAGCCTTTCGTGGCTACAGAGAAAATGCAGATAGCAGTTATGCAAGCTCCAAGGAAACTTTTTGAGTATTGTAGATTTATTAGGAAAATACGACCCGATTTTACGAGAATTGTTAAGTAAACCAAAGGGTCAGATAAAATACGTAAGTCCAAAAATACAAAATGAACTAATTTCTGTCCTGGTTCTAAAAGTAGATAATGCATAAATGAAATAAATGCTGCACCATTCTACTCTATCGTATTCGATACAACTCAAGATATTTCAAAACTTGATCAAATGTGTGAACTTTACCGTTATTGTATGATCGAAAAAGATAATAATGGGATCCCAAAGGCACTTGTCATTAAAGAAACATTTTTAGGATTTCATGAATTTAAGGATCAAACTGCCTTAGCAGTCTCCAAGCAAATTATTAAATCCATAAGTGACAAAAATATTCCTCTAAATAAGTGTCGAGGACAAGGATATGATGGTGCTAACACAATGAAACAGACTTATGGTGGAGTTCAAAAACTCATAAGAGATGTCGAGCCAAATGCCGTATATGTTCACTGTGCTGCTCATAATTTAAATCTAGTACTCAATGATCCAGTGAGAAAGGTTATCGATATGCAAAATTTTTTTGAAACAGTTCAACAAATTTATAATTTTTTTGGGTATAGTATCAAAAGATGGAATATTTTATCAAGTTTTATATCTAATAAAGAAAGTGAGTCTTCAACTTCAATAACATTAAAAACATTGAACCCTACTAGATGGGCAGGACGTTATGATGCTATTTTTGCTTTAAAAGTTCGGTTTGTTCAAGTCCAAAAAGCGCTAACGACAACAATTCTGTTAAATCGCAAATCAGATGAAAGAAATGAATCTGCTTCACTCAAAAATAAGATCGAAAACTACAATTTTATAATGTTATTGGTTTTCAATTGCAAGATCCCACTTACTATCGATGCAGCCTCTAAAGCGCTTCAATCTAAAGCCACCGAGCTTTCAAATTCCTTAAAACGTTTGAAAATTTGTCTAGAAGAATTGGAAAGGTATCGAAATGAATTTGAAAGTTGAAAAATGGAAGCAAATAGTGTAGCAGAAAAATGGTCCATCACCCCTGAATTTTCTATAACTCGTCAGAGGAAGGTAAAACGCCATTTTCATTAGCTTTGCGAAGATGAGCGTCTCCAAGATCCGGAAAGTTTGTTCAAAGATCGAGTATTGGACATCATTATAAACCAACTGAAATCGCGTTTCCTTTGAATCAATGAAATTGTTTCAAATTTCAGTGTTTTGCACCCTTCCACAATAAAAGTTTTAAATGACACTGATATATTAAAAAAAGCTCTAGAATTTGTTGAGATATATATAAAAAAGACATATCTGAATCATTTGCCAGAGAAGTTCTCAGTTTTCGATCCACTTTCAGAGACGAAATAGAAAAATCTTCGTGTATTAGAGACCTTGCTGATTTATTAATAATAAAAAATCATTTTATGTCCTGCAGCTTTCCTGAAGTATGCACTGCATTAATGTCATTTCTTACAATTCCTGTGACTACAGCGAGTGCTGAACGATCATTTTCAAAACTAAAATTGATAAAAACCTATTTAAGAAACTCTATGGGACAAGACAGGTTATGTAACTTGGCTATTCTGTCTATTGAAAATTCTATGGCCAGATCTTTAAACTTTGATAATGTTATAGACACTTTTGCGGAACAGAAAGCTCGAAAAAAAGATTTGTCTTAATAAATATCTTTTCCGCAAATCGCTAGGAAATTTTGACATTCCTGTCAAAATTTCTTGAAGAAAAAGTCTGGACTTCCTTACTGTAAGGAAATGTCATTTCCTTACTGTAAGGAAATGATATTTCCGTACAGTTGTTAGTGTTCTACATAAATGATTGAAAACACATTGCTTATAAGGAATTAATGTATATTTTGAAAACATCAAGTCATTGCTGAATACATTTTTAAGATCAATTTGTTATATTTACAGTAATTTGACAGTTAGTACAATTATTGAACATTGGAGGAACACTCTTAGAACTATGAGAAACATTTTGGACAACATGCAGGGTGGTAGGGTCATTTTGTTGAATATTTTGTACTGTGAAAATTTTATTTGCCACCTCAACCTTATTGTTAAGCGATTCTTCGATATATCCTTCAGCAACGTTTGATGACTTCCATCCGCCATGCCTCTTTAAACTAGTTATGTCGGCACCAGAGTCAACCAATATTGTTGCAGAAGACCGACGAAAGCAGTGACCAGTATATTCTGTCGGATTTACCAAGTTCAAATAAGTAGCAACTATTTTGGGCATTTTTCTAAATTGATGAATTCCTACCACTTGTCTACAACCCTTTCCGCTTTGATATTTAAAGAAAAATCGGTCACTGTTCATATTTTCTGGTCTTAACGAAACATACTTTCGATAAACATTCAAGTAGATCTGATTAATTACAAATGATCTTGGTTTGTTGGTTTTCGAATCAGGTATGCTGATTAAAAGCTTAGATTCTAAGTCTTCTATATCGTGTACAGTCATTCGGACTAACTCATCCATTCTACAGGCCCCAGAAATACCAAATATTACAGCCACCTAAAAAATAAATAAAGGTATAATCTAAATAGAAATTAAAACCTTGTAAATTACCTTAATCATTAAATTTTCTTTATCTGGAGCTTCCTGGATAAATTTTTCAATTTCTTCCTTCGTTAAAATCTTAGAATTCTTTGCCCTATAACCTTGAGCTTGCCGTTTCAATAAAGAACGAAGTTTTGACTATGTAGATATATCTACATTGTGTTTAAGTGCAAGGGTTGACTTCAGCATTGAATAATTGGCCCATAATGTTGAAGATTTCATCTTTAAACAAAGGTCTAGGAAGTATGCCATTACAACATTTTCTGAGAAAGAACTCGTATTTTTACTCATGCGATAATCCATAAAACGTCTGTATGCATTTTCGTACTTTTCTCTTGATTTCTTTGGCAATAATTCTAATGAAGCAGTATTCACTGCCTCAACCAGCTCTGGAGGAGTCCCAGGAATAGAAATTTCATCATCACTTATCATTTTACTTTCGAGAACACCAGCAATTAAATTTATAAGCGTCAAGTTTGACAATTCAACCTCAATACGTTTCCATAGTAACCCAAGTAATTTTATTAGGAATTTCAAAGCACCATTTATTTGGGAATAAAATTATCGCGTTTTTTTTAAAATCAATCAATATCTGTCGAATTTTAAACGATTTGCGGAAAAATAGTATGTTTACCTCGTAGGAAAAGCCACATTCCTGGACTCTGTATTGCTAAGTCTCGGCTTGCGCCTCGACTTAGCAATCTTCACAGTCGTCCAGGAATGTTAAGCTTTTCCTACCCGGTAAACAATGTACTATTCTTAATAATATTTAATAATATTATTCTTAATAAATATCTTATTGAAATTAAATTGTTATTTTTACTTCAATGTAAATGTATGCAGGTTTCCTCATGATGTTGTTCCTTCACCGAAAAGTTAGCGAATAGATAATGAACGCACTGAGATATGTTCTATGAATGAATGTGAAGTCTCCAATACGCATTGGGCTCGCGTGGGGACTACAGACCGTTCCCTCTCGCCTAAGAGAGGAGGCCTATGGCCATTAGTGGGACATATACAACGTGTAATTGAGTACGGTGACAATCTCGAAGTAAGTAAAATTAAACTGAGTACAACGTGACGATTTTTACTAATAGGGCCCCATCAAAAGAATTTGCTACGGGCCCCAGATGGTATAGATACGCCACTGGGGACTGATCCGCCCCGTTAAAAGGATTTAGAAAGAGAAAGTAGTGCATCCTCACATGAGGTGTCAAGCCATATATGTAATACAGCATTGTTCTTATGAACAATTCACTGGATTTCATTAACACAATATGAGTTTCTTATAATTTATAATACAATCCTATGTATTGAAGAAAGTAAATAACCCTTGATTGCTGTATAGGAAAACCAAGCATTTCCTGTTGATTAACACTAAGCTGGTGCTTGACTCGCTTATTCTGATAGTGAAAACATTCTATTAAAATGTGATTATCTGTAAGTTAGTGAACATAGTAGAGGCTCTTTAGATGAGAGATGTTCATGTCTTGACTGTACTTCATGAAGCTTTGATTGTGATCTGCTCCTCTTGTCAAGAGCTAAGCACAGTAGTTTTGAAGAGTGCCTTCATGTCTGCTTGGAGCTGGATAAAAGATGGAAAACAATCCTTCGGGTAGGTGAAAGAAAATAAAATCGCTGACATGATAAAAAACGCTTGTCAGGCAGAAGATATTTTTCCTTTTTTTCCGCGAAAAAATATACAGTAGTAGCTCGATAACGTGATAACGTAAAAGCCTCTATAAGTTAACACATTTTTCTGGTCCCTTCCTCTCAGGGACTAAAACCTCTAGCTCGATAACGTGATAACATAAAAGCCTCTATAAGTTAATACATTTTTCTGGTCCCTTCCTCTCAGAGACTAAAACCTCTAGCTCGATAACGTGATAACGTAAAAGCCTCTATAAGTTAATACATTTTTCTGGTCCCTTCCTCTCAGAGACTAAAACCTCTTTTACTTAAAATGCAAAGCCCCCATATTATGTCTATAACTTAAACGGATAATTTCGGCATCGGACTTAAAGTACAAATGTAAACAAAAAAAGGTTCCTTGTATAAAGTTTGTTTTTATTGTAGCATTTTTACCAAATGGTTATAAGTTATTTTACTGTAGACCTATCGTGAACGAATTCTTTGCCTGAAGCCTAAGAAATGTAACTCTGTATAATCAATTTTTCGCATTTCTCCAAGAGCATCGCTTAGCTTATTGTGGCAAATACTGAAAACAAAATATACACTGATAAGTTAAAAGCTATTGAAGAAGTTAAAAGTCGTTCTATACACTTTCACTCATACTGAAAAAAAAAGAAATTGCGCTATTGAAGGAACAAGAATTGAAAGAAAGTATTTTATTTATAAGAAGAAATACTGATATTAGAAATTGTTTTATTTCGTTGGTTTAAGCATCATTAAGGAAAGAACGTAAATGAACCTTAACTGAAACCTTCGATATGTCAAATTATTTCACATTTCTCTTGGTTTTCAATCGAAGGTTCTTCTGTATTTATGATGTTTTGACATTGTCAGAGAAATGAGTTTTTTCCTTGGTATGTGTAAATTGCCCAACAACATTGTATCCCCAATTTAACCATATTTCATTCCTCTGTTAACTCGTGCAATTTGTGGAAAATATACAAAATGTAACGGAAAGTAGGTCAGAAGCTGAAGTACATAGTCTGCAGCCAAAAATAAATTCATTGAACCTAACCTAGTTCAATACAAATATGCGCATTTATAGTAACAAAATGATAAATTGTGGACTATATAAAATTTTAGGATGAAAATGGATAGGTGGCTTTCTTATAGTCTCAGCTTTCAATAATAAAATAATATGTCTAACAAATGTTTGATTTTTCAAGGCATTTATAATTTTTTCTGTATGCAACAACTGAATATTATTGTGACAACATTATTTCTGCAACTTTCTGTTTTTCGTAAAGCCACATCTTATCAACCTGTAAAGTATAATTTTCAGTATGCTTAGGAGGACCTGTGTAACTAAAACTGGAAAATTAGGGTATAAATGATATTCTATGTTATCCGCAGATCCAAAAAATATTTTCTTAATCTCAATTACCCATTTATAATTATTTAATCGAATATATCGAAAAGCTTCTGGTGAAATTGATTCGCAGATTCAATTATTTCATTCGTCAGTCGTTGTTTGTTTATAATTTCTACATAAACTTTCGTAAAACTACTACAGTAAAAGTCAATAGTGTTAAGATTTTGACCGCTGATTGATAAGTTAAGTTTATAACTTTGGTCATATATAATAATAGAAAGATTATAATGTGTCCACATTTGTACAAACTTAGGTTGAGTTAAATCATAGAGGTTAACTTGAGTTATTGTTAACTCCTAATAGTCCAGTAACTGAAGAGTCAAACCTGTAAATAAATCTGGCATGAGTTCCCACATAGCGCAATTTGTAGGTCATCGCAGGTGGTTTAAAATGAGAAAATCCTTTACGCGTTGTAGGTAACGGACGGGGCTGAAAATGGGCCCCAAAACCTGAAAAAACAGGTTTCCCGCTAATATCTGGCTAAATATGCCAATTAGAGAATTTTTGTTCAGACAAAAAATGAAGATCAGCTCATTATATACAAAAATGGCCCTCATCATTTTCTTCGAAAATTCAATAGTTTTCGAGATAATGGCACTCAAAAGTCCCCTCATTTCAGCTGCTGCTCTACCTGCAGGAATTCCGCTTTCTATGAATCAACGTGTAACCGGGCGGACGGTTCCATATCTCGGGAAATATGTATATAAATATATTTTTCGATGATTCAAAGTTCATCGGAATGGGAAAACCCGTAGCTACAATTCCATGTGACTTGAAGTCTGTTCGTGTTTGCCAAAAATATTTAAAAAAGCGGTCAAAGTTTTTTTCAACAATATTTAGAGGCTGCTTCATTAATTTATTCATATTTTCTTGAAAAATATTCATTTATTCTAATTTTGCCTTGATAATATGGGACCTTGGGGGGTCTTGAATGGTCTCAGAAATTTTTTTGCAATACTTTTCAGCGTTCTAATATACAATTGATTTGTTTATTTGCATGTTTTAGCCGATTTAGGAGTTCCAGAGAATCTTCGGAACAAGCGCGAATTATAATCTTATGATCCGGTATATCGATTTCCGATGCACATCATTTTAAAGCTTAGATGGTCTACTTTTCGAATATATTTTTTTATTTTTAATTGAGTCTAATAATTTTCAAGAAATGAGGAAAATTGGTCACACGAGTCAAAACCGGCCTTTTTTGTTTAACCTTTTCTTGTTCACCGTTCTTTATTTCTTGAGGATTCTTAATAATTAAATCAAAGTAAAGCTTGTATTCTGACCTTTCCATTGATATAAGTCAATCCCTATATTCCTTTTGCGTTCTAAAATGGTTGTTACAATTATATACGTTCGTGTTTACGCTCCCCCTCCGAGATCCATGATATTGTACTTACCTCGTGTAACCACGCGGCGATAGTTGTAAAAGAAGAAAAAAATGTTTAAAGTGAGTAATGCCCACGTTGTTCTTGTCTACAAGAAAGAATATTCAAGGATTTTTTTGTTGGAAGCAGAAAATAAGATTTGTTTTTTGTGCCTCAACTTTAAAAACTTGGTGTAATTGTTCAGTTCGGTGTAAAAAACAGTTGTATCATCTATTTTTTGGTAGCTGTTGGTGTTGTGAAAATGGAACCGGATTCCATTCCATTCGAAAAGTAGACCATCTAAGCTTTAAAATGATGTACATCGGAAATGAATATAACGGATCATAAGATTATAATTCGCGCTTGTTCAGAAGATTCTCAGGAACTCCGAAATCGGCTAAAACATGCAAATAAACAAATCAATTGTATATTAGAACGCCAGAAAAGTATTGCAAAAAATTTCTGAGATCATTCAAGACCCCCCAAGGTCCCATTATCAAGGCAAAATTAGAATAAATGACTATTTTTCAAGAAAATATGAATAAATTAATGAAGCAGCCTCTAAATATTGTTGAAAAAAACTTTCACCACTTTTTTAAATATTTTTGGCAAAGACAAACAGACTTCAAGTCACATGGAATTGTAGCTACGGGTTTTCTCATTCCGATGAACTTTGAATTATCGAAAAATATAAATTTTTTCCCGAGATATGGAACAATTCGTCCGCTCGGATACACGTTGATTCATAGAAAGGGGATTTCCTGCAAGTAGAACAGCAGCTGAAATGAAGGGACATTTGAATCCCATCATCTCGAAAACTATTGAATTTTCGAAGAAAATGATAAGGGCCATTTTTGTAGAGAATGAGCTGATCTTCATTTTTTGTCTGAACAAAAATTCTCTAATTGCCATATTTAGCCAGATATTAGCGGGAAACCTGTTTTTCTAGGTTTTGGGGCCCCCTTCCGTTACCTACAACGCGTAAAGGATTTTCTCATTTTAAAACACCTACGATGACCTACAAATTGCGCTATGTGGGAACTCATGCCTGATTTATTTACAGGTTTCGATCTTTTCAGTCCTTCATTTACTGGACTATAATAAGTGTTTCCTTTTTGTTTTCTGTTCTTTGGGAAAATACTCCTCAAAAGATGCGCGCATCGAAGTGAGATATTGGACTAATTCTTCAAATACATCATCTTGAAACATTTCTGAGTCGTTATCGCTAACAAACTCACTGAGTGACGTAAAGCTTTCTATTTTTCTCTTACCAACGCAAATAATCCAAAAATCTAATTTTCTTTTGAAGGCAGTTCAGTCGGAACAACAAAATTTTATCATACAAACGATCTTTCAAATTAAAAGAAGTACTCGTATCTGAAAGGAACATTTGTAACTCGGCTCTAAATTCAAATAGTCTCGTTAAAGTTTTACCCCGAGACAGCCATCGCACCTCTGTATGGAGCAGCAGTGTTTTATGTTTACTGCCATAATCTTCACACAATAATGAGACCAATCGGGATTGTAGTAGTCGTGATTTGATGAAATTAATTATTTTTACCGCTTCATCCCTAACTAATTTTAAATTTGACGGCATTTGCTTAATCGCAAGTGCTTGTCTATGCAAGATACAATGGCTGGAACTACAATTAGGCTACAATTAGGCGCTTTATTTTTTATTAGTGACACTGCTCCTGCTGTTTTACCCGTCATCGCCTTGGCCCCATATGTACAAATGTCAATGCAATCCTTCCAACTGAGATTATTTTCTTCAAAAAATAAATTTATTTTATTAAAAATGTCTTCTCCGGTAGTGTTTGTGGGCAGCGATGAACCCATAAACATGTCATCCAGCAAGATGGCCAGACCAGCGACATCAGTCGACTCATCCATTTGCAAGACGAATCGAAGAGTGTTAATTCAAAAGGAACTAAGTGCCTTTTTCACAAAATTTTATATTCACTTGTTATGGGGTCTATGTGTCGACGCTAATAGCATACAAAACGTTCTATGTGCCATCCGCTACGGGGAATGACCTAGAAAGCTGCGCAGGGTCGAAGCGTACGTTAAAAGGGTCTAAGTTCCAAATAATCAACATTGTTAGTATACAAGATGGACGCATGTGGTAATGTACAAGCCGGTGATATTGCAATAAAAAGGCGGCAGAAAGGTACGGAGAGTGTTAGAAAAGAGAGAAAAAGATGCAGAGTTAGTGGCTTGCAACATACAAATTATAGAAAATTTCTTATACATGCTAAAAATTCGCCTAAACAAGAGGTAAGCAATTTTTTTCTTAAAATCATAAAACTAGGTATACTTATATTATGCTCTTTTTGCAGGTAACTTGTTTTTGTAAGTATTCCTGCAAATCTTTATCATTCAACCAGAGAAAATCATTATTCCAACAATATTATGATGCTGCAAATTACGATAAGCAGAGTACGTTTCTTACGGGGCTGATTCAAGTTATAAACATACATCGCAGGAGACATGGTACGTATGATAATCCAGAGGAAAGTCGTCGCCAAAATACGATTACTTACACGGTACCAAATGGTAGTGGAGAGCATGTACAGGTGTGCAGAAAAACTTTTTCTAATAAATTTGCACTAAGCCACAAGAGAGTGCAAGTACTTGTCGAAAAAAAGAAAATGGGATCAACTACGTACACAAATAAACGTGATAGAAAACCCAAAGTAAAAAAAGTACTTTTCAGAATTGCGTCA
Source organism: Galeruca laticollis (assembly GCA_963921935.1). Lineage (NCBI taxonomy): Eukaryota > Metazoa > Arthropoda > Insecta > Coleoptera > Chrysomelidae > Galeruca > Galeruca laticollis. The sequence continues at coordinate 85,071,129 of OY998178.1, read as the reverse complement.
GCATGTCAGTGATCATATCCAGAATTTTCCTCACGAGGAAACTCATTACAGCCGGAACAAATCAATAAAATAATTCCTAAGTCCAGATTTATCGCATGTTTTTGGCGTACAAGGAAAAACATCCAAATGCAGTAGTTACTTATAAGTACTACTCACTAGTATTCAAAAAAGACTTCCCAAATCTCAGATTCGGACGACCTAGATCAGATACATGTTCGAAATGCGATCTTTATCAAATAAGATCAAATGTATTCCACCGACCAATCTAGAGCGGAAACAAGAGGCCCAAAAACTGGAATTGCACCATCGCAAGGCGTAAAAGGCAAGATTTTCAATGAATATCGACATCGCAAACTCACAAACCATTGATAGTGAATATAACACTCTTTCAATTGCTTAGGAACAAGTCCTTTTTATTCCGACATTGACTCGTTCAGATATGTTTTACAGTAGGCAGTTGTCCTGTTTTAACTTCGGGGTTCATTTGTCCGATACAGATGATGCATTTATGTGCATATGGGATGAGTCTATTACTGGGAGGGGTGGAAATGAAATAGCGTCTTGTCTGCCGAAAGTTTTCTCCAATCCAAATATTCCTAAAAGAAAACATCTGGTGATTTGGAGCGATAACTGTATTGGGCAAAACAAGAATAAAATTATTTTAATGTTGCTTATTTACTTAGTGTATAAAGGTATCTACGAAAAGGTTGAGCAAAAGTTTCTGGTAAGTGGACATTCCTATCTCAATTGCGATAGTGAAAATAGAAAAAAGAAAACGCGTCGTAAAAAATTACACCCCCGAAAATATAGGAAAGGTGATAGTCGAGGCACGCCATCACAGATCTTTTAATGTAATCTACATGCAAAGAAACGATTTCAAGGATTTTTGAGAGCATGGCAGATAAATATCTGAATACAACCAAACTACAAATTTCACAAGTAGACTGGATAAAAATTAAACAAGAGCAAGAAACCTCAGTAAAAACCAAGAAGACATTTTCTGATTTGGAGGCATGGACAACTTGTAATGTGCTTAAAAAAGGAAAAAGCTTTATTGACATTTCACAAGCAGTGGTTCCCGACCTCAGCTGCACAAACCGTATTTTAGCAGAAAAGCTTAAGAATCTAAAACATATGATGGAATATATTCCATTGAAATATATTTCGTTTTTTAGAGATCTCATAGAAAGAACAGAATCATAGTAAAAGGTTTCTATGGACATAGACCCTTTTAACGCTTTCTTGTTCTTGGCTTGAACCTTCAAGCAGTTGTCACGTTTCAGTTAGTGTTTTTCATCTGAGTTTTTATTTTTAATGTGTAACTATTCGTATGTATGTAGTGCATATGATCATGTTTTCTTTACTCAATAAAAGTATTTCAAGAAAGGTGCTTTTATATTTTACGCACGTTTAATGTTTTTGGCACTTAGACCCTTTTGAATTTCGTGTTTTTTGTAGACGTGTAACTAGTTCTTGTTTGACGTAGCTTGCCAGATCATGAATTCGCCGTGAAACATTATCGTTTGATAGCGGAACAGTAGAAAGATGCTTTGCAGATTTTTCATCAAGCATATATTTTATTATGTCTAACACACATAACTTTATTAAATTCTTAGCGATAATGTGTGCTTAACCTGCTTGTGCAATGCGATAGCTAACTAAATATGATGCCTCCGTGGCATTTTCTTTGATAGTTTGGGTTACAAGCATCATAGTTTTTTGACTTTCTAATAATTGTTCTTTTTTACGTACAAAAAATTATTTATTTTTGTCTTTAGACTCGGGGTGTACAGTTTCCAAATGTCGGCGCAGCTTGGCAGGTGCCATGGAATTATTAGGAAGCAGTTTACTACATAACATGCAGAGATGTGAACCGTTGAAATCAACAAATCGGAAACTGATATACGATTTATCATACTTCATTTTTTCGCCTTGGAAACCGTGGAGCTTCACGTCATTGCATCATCGTCTGGGTCGGTAATTGCTGTATACTCCGCGCGTATTGATTTTGAACATTCGGCTTCGTTAGAAGATGTTGCAACACGTTTAACGCCTTTTTTATTAATAATGTTACTGCGTAGAAGACTTTAGGCTAAAGAAAAAATGTACAAAACTGATCCAATCAGAATACAGCAGTAGAACAATACCTAAATACTTCGTTTAAAATTCGCAATTCGCTAGTTAGCTTGTAAGTAGGTAGGTACTTATCGCTCCGAACGCTAATCATCAACTGATGAGTGTTGAGCAGTGTTTTTCCCTCCTGCTCTTTTCATATCGGTAGAAAAGTTCGGCAAAATTCGGTAGATTTCAGTAGATCAAATGTACACACTTTCAAATATGAAACAATTTTGTGTTTTAAATTTATTAAGGTGTATATATCACATTTAAATTAATAATATAAAAATTATTCTTTCAATTGTCTCCCCCCAGACAAATTAATACCAAAGTCGGTGATTCTTAGCTATTTGTGAGCAATTTTTAATTTATGACACTAAAATTTAGAATTTTTATGTTTAATTAAAGAATCTTTGCCACTGGAAATGTTAATGTCATTGTCATAGCTGTTGCACCTGCTAATTTTTTTTCCTTTTTTGCTTCTACCAAGCCATCCCTCAAACTCATCAATTTTCTACCATGCTTCTTAGTAACTTTGTATAGGTATTATTTAGTTATACACTTAGTTTTATTGTGTTTTCTTCATTCTTATGAACTTTCAATATGTAGGTAAGTATTTTTGATCATTGATGTACGAATAGTATTTAAGCGCATATAATGGCAATTATTATAAAGGATAACGGGAACCAAACTTGATATTGGGAGGGGGCCCGATGATTTTTAGTTACGCCACTTTTCTAATCATTTCTTCTTCTACTTATTCTCCTATTTATTCTTCTATCACTGGCTCATTCAGTAATTCCTTAAAGTATGTTGTCCATATTTCTTTATATTGTTTCTCTTCCTCCACAATTTTTCCTTGTCTGTTCTTTATTCCTTTTAATTTGTTTTTAAACGACCTGTCGTTTTTTTTCCTTAATATTTTTCTGAATTCCTGCTCTATTTCTTGTTCTCTATTTCCTGTATCTTTACGTCCATCAATTATCTTTTCCTTTTAATGAGTATTTTCTTTCTCTCTTTCCTTAATGTTTAATATTTTATTTACCTTCTGTTTTGATTGTTGTTATCCGTTTTAACCCAGTTTCCGCTTTTCTTTCAACTATTTTTTGGTATTCGGTATTGTAGGTACCATTCTTTTTTGTTCTCCTTCTTCATTTTACCTATTACAGTTCCGCTGCCTCTTGTATACCGTTTTTTACAATGCTGTATTACTTAAGTTATACTTATTGTGTAAATTTATTTGTACGTATAGTTTATGTATATGTATTTGTGACAATTACCTAAGTTGTCGAGATATGTTAATTTCAATAGAAAAAACAAAGTATGATGTTTTAATTTTTGTATATTCGGAAAAGACGGTCTCAATTTTAAGACACACTCTGTATAATCATTTGTGTGATTGCGACAATTTCGCATATAATAGTAATAAAAACTGTATTTTAACTATTACAGTATATATTTAAATCCTAATTTAAATTATCAGATCAACCAGAAATTCAGAAAACGTGAAAATTTGAATCCGGTCAGCCGTTTCATTACTTATGGAAATCCAGTTACCCCTCCACTTTCAGTCGTGAGTGGTGATGTTGGGTGAATGTATTGATCCAATCTCTCTCCTACTCTTTCCTCGTTCCATTTCCACATTTATCCAAACGGAAAGTTAAACTGACCTAGTTTATACTTCTACTGATATGATGGAACCGAATAAGTGTACTGCTTCGTAATGCTGCGCCTGTTTCCAATTCGCTGACATCGCGGAGAACGAATAACGATAGATTTTCGGAGGATAGACCCAAGATTGTTTTTAAATTAAATAAGAGAAGAGGATTATCTTGTAAAATCCGCGAGGGAATATAAGAGATAGAGAAGTACATATTTCAGTCAGTAATGAAACCTTTGTGTGATCCGCTAAAAAATGAAGCTTTTTAATGGTTAACTTAAGTAAATTGTTGATAACAAAGTGAAAAATAATAATTTTTTCTTTTTCCAAAGGAAATCTCTTTTGAGAATAGCTTCAAGGAAGGAAAAAATCTCAGATTTGTTATTTAACAATTATTATCGCACTTGTAATGTTCATGTTCAAGTAGGAAAAAATTGTTAATTAACTGATGCATAATTAATAGAAAAATCGCGATAAAAATTTTTGACCGCGGATTATTGTTTATTCATCTATCCAGTAAGTGCCAGATTTTTTTAAATCCTTAATTTTCATATTTAATACGTTTAAATAATATTTATTCATTAAAGGTCCAAAGTGAGCGGGGCCTCGTTTTTGGTCGTATTTTCAACCCTCTGGAAAAATTATAAATATTGGTCCTACAGTTCCGGGAGGTAGGACTTTTTATGGGAAATTTCCTCCTCTTTTTGGATATTTTTAAAAAATGTCAAATAGTTTTTGAGGTATTTGCAAAAAACCAAACCCCATTTTTTTTCAGATAATTGTTTATAACTTTTGCAATTTTTGCAAGCAGCTCTTGATTTTTTTCAAAAATAATCTTTACGCTATTCCTTATCGAACGAACGTTTGACCCAAAAAGCACTTGTTGACTAGACTATTAAGACTTATAGGAGAAAGTCGCTTATCAAATATACCTAATTGCCAATTATACCGAAATGTCAAATGATGTCCTGCAAATTTAATAACCTCAAATACACATCTCAATATATGAAAAGTAAAATAAATTCACATTGTAACATAAATTAAAATAATTGACAGAGCATGTTCAACCAGTTAATTGAGTCGCAATAATTTAAGTTACCTTTCATTGTCTGTTGTAAAACGCCATTATTACATTTGTGCGCTAGTTATGGTCCAGCCATGTTGTTAATAAAGATATTATATCTCTCGCTCATCCTAAAGTAATGTTGCAATGCAGGGTGAATCACTACCAACGGCATGGAGGTTTATAGCGAAACGGTAAACGTTTTGAAATGTTTGTTACTTTTGTAATCTATCAATAATAAATGGAACGAAAATTAACAACAAAAGAGTTTAATAATTTAGTTTTATCAAACGTATTTGCTAACAGTTGAAACGTATCTGCTTTTATTCGGGTTTGCAGTGAGTCTGCATTTACGGTAGTATTCCTTTAAGATTTGGAGGTCGTTATTTAGTATGTGCTCTGTGCTTTCAATCGTTGTCCGTCGTATAGCTTATTGCTAGATCATCAGCGTATAAGAACTTTTTCGAAATTGTTTCTGGCAGGTCTGATATATATATAAGTTGAAAAGTATTGGCGCCAGTACCGAGCCCTGCGGTAGATCATTATATCGTTTTTTCATTCATCCACTCTTAAAACCTCAGTGCTCAGCCTTGTCTACTCAGTAGCTGAGTACTGCGCCCCAGTCTGGATAAACAGCTGCCACGTAAAGAACATCGATACCAAACTCAACGAGACAATGAGACTAATTAGTGGCTGTCTAAAAAGCACACCTCTGCCCTGGCTCCCTGTTCTAAGCCACATTGCACCTCCCTCCATCCGCAGACAAGAGAGCCTAGTTAGGGAATATAATAAAATAATAACAAATCCCCTACTTCCAATACATAGTGACCTTCCCGAAGCCGGCCTGCAGAGATTGAAGTCTAGATCTCTCCCAATATTGCTAGCAGAAAAACTTGTGAGAGATAATTTCAATTTGACCAATAAATGGAGAGAATACTGGGAAGCCTCGAAACCAGTCTAGGCTGTACATATAACTGATCCTACAGTGTCCTTACCAGGTATGGAGCTGCCTCGCCACGAGTGGAAAACACTTAACAGGATAAGAACGTCTCACGGTATTTGCCGTGACTCATTCTATAAGTGGGGACTCACCTAAACACCAACCTGTGACTGCGGAAAGCCTCGCCAGACTGTCCACCATATTACAATGGAGTGCCCCCTTACTGCATACGGAGGAGAAATGAGCGACTTCTATGAGGCCACTGACTCTGTGCTGGACTGGATCAATGGTCTAGATTTTAAAATTTAACTTTAAATCGTGCTATATTTATGTTTATGTTTATATTTTATTTCTACTTTTCTACTTTTAGATATACACTTATATGTTTTTTATGACGTAATGTGAATGTGTACAATTTTAACTAATTATAACTAAATTCATGTATGCCATACGCTAAATAATAAATAAATAAATAAATCACCCATTATCACTTGAAATACTCTATCATTAAGCATGTTGTTTAGTAGGTTGGGCAGGTTTATATTGAGTATTATTCGCAGGAATTTATGAATCAACCCATTCCTCCAAACCGTGTCGTATGCCGCAATGAGATCAATAAACACAGCTGATGTTTTGTTACGCTCCTGGAAACCTGCCTCTATGAACGTGGGAAGGCTCAAAACCTGGTCTGTGCAGTTACGTCCAGTTCGGAATCCTGCTTGCTCGACGGGGATGTTTTCGTTTATTTTATCTGCTATTCTTTCCAGGATTAATCTCTTAAGGAGTTTATAACTAGAGCTCAGGAGGGATATTGGTCTATAACAGTGGAATTATTACTGAGAGGAATTTTTTTAATGATACAAATGGTGTCTTATGATGGAGAACAGTTTTTAATATCTCTTGGACTGCCGGCAAAATTAATTCCTCGCCAATAGTGTGTGGTTTTCCTGACTTTGCGATTAACAATGAAACGTGATATGAGGCTCCTAGCCCATCATCGTCTCGTTTAGAAGACGATGCAAAAAAGTTTGATATAGTTGGCTGTCTTAAATATTGTTTTTCAAGTTCTTTTCGGCAAATTAAACACATAGGTAATGAAATTGACTGTCTCGACCCTTACTTCGTGGAATATGCTCATATTAGAGTTTCATTTAAAAACACTAACATAGGTAATGATCTGTTTGTAGAAGATTCCGCAAATCCATATTTTAAATATTCAATACTGTATTGCCGGCATTTCTGTTTTAATTTAGAAGTAGATTCAGCCATTTTCATACAAAAATTAAATTCTCAATAGATTTACAGACAGTAATGTTTATAAAATGACACACCACTCACGATTATTTACTACGGCAGAGCTTATGATTCACGACTATATATCGCGGACAAGCACATACAACTAACTAACAAAAAATTCGTAGAGCTGTTGCTTTTATACGTTTCATTTCGTGCATGATTCAACTTGTCTGTGTGCGAACATGTCGAAACATGTTATTTTGTATCAACATCGCGCGTTCGCTTATCAACGTGCGAGGACAAGTCATATACTTCTATTCTGAACTAAAAGAAATTATTATAATTATTAGTATTATTATTAATGCTAATTTAAAACTGCTTATTAACCCTTATTAAACCATTTTTATTCCACCATTCCTCTTGACTGTTTATTATTTGCTTCTGAATTCGCTACCGCCCCTCTAAAAGGCTGCAGCGCCCACAGAGGGGCGGTATCGCCCCCGTTGGGAACCAATGGTCTATAACTATCTGCTTTATTTTTCGGGTTTCCTGGTTTTAATATAGCTATGATTTTGGCCTTTTTGAATTCCTTTGGGATAATGCCTGTTTTAAGTATGTCGGTGAATAAGTCAGCTAACCATTTTTTGGCTGTGCGGCCAGTGTTCTTTAGGAACTCATTGTGGATTTTCTCAAAACCAGGAGCATTACCAACTTTAATAGTTTTCAGCGCATTGGCAACTTCCTCAGGGGTAAATGGTCTTGAAAGGTGGCACTCGTTCGAGATACTATTCCTCAGTTTCCTTAGTTCACACTTTGTGATTTTTGTGTGTGATACATCCCTAGGGGTTTTCTATAGGGCTACGAAACGGTTTGCAATTTGATTTGGTGTTACTTCTCTCGGGAAAGTTTTTATATAGCGATTCGGTTTTGTCGCTCCAGCCCGACATATACTCTATACGGTAGCCTCGACAGATGTGTTTTCTTGCTACGCATTTGATAGAGCCAAAAAATCTATGATAGTTTTGCCGTTTAGCGGGAATCCATCTGAAACAGCTGTCAAGCTCAGATTTGAAGAGTTGCCAATTAGCTTTTTAAAGTTCCATCTGGGCCTAGGAAATGATTTTATTATTGGAATTTGAATATCCACTTCGTGTAATATTGGTCGGTGTTGGCTTTTGGGGAAATCCTTAAGGACCTTCCTAGAGGTTGTGATGGGTTGACCATTCTGATCTGATGTTACAAAAGTAAGATCAGGATTATATTCTTTACCCCAAACTGCAGATTTGGAAGTTCCCCTGTCTTTGGCGTTGAATACCAGGTACAGATTTTAATCTTCAGCCCGGTCAGCTAATATTTCGCCATTGTCATTTTGGTAGTACTTCCAGTTGGTGTGGTGGCTGTTAAAATCTCCAGCGTACAGGGTTGGGTGAGGTAAGGCCGGAAATACGTGCGGAGGCCAATAAGTTGATAAGGGTTTGTACACATTAACTATGTTCATGTCTCCTAGCCTCACGACTATTATGTGAGTATCGTCATCTGTGGATGTGCTTATCAGCTTAATGTTCTCTATGTCGTTCCTGGCATATGTTATTAGTCCGTATGTATGATGGTAAGTGATGCCAATTATATCATAGCCAGCAATTTTACTCCTCATTCTAGCTTGTGTTTCATAGACTAAATGAGTTTCCTGGAAGTACTGGCACTTAGCATAACTAATGCCCTCAATATTCAGCTGGAAAATCCGGATTATATCTCCAAGATTTCGTGTCATATTGTTCTTAAGAGGACAGTTTGGTGAGGTTGCTTCCACGTATCTAATGTTGCCAAGAGATCCGAAGATAGTCTGGCTGCCGATAGCTCTAGCTCTTTAGCGTTACCCAGGGTGCACCACGAGGAGGCGAGCTAGATTTGCACCCCATTTAAAATATTTAATAGACTAACAGAATTAGTTTTCGTTAAATCAGGCTTTATTTGATTTTCAATATCTTCAAAAGTAAACATTTGAAAATTCATAACCTCTGCTGACATAACAGTTATAGGATCTTGCAGTCCTTCGTAACACGTCCACTCTCTAACAAAAAGACGACCTTTTTCGTAGCATAGATCGTTGTCTGAGGAATTTAAAACCGACAGTTAGCCGCCACGTTTCAAATTCGTCACACACCTGGGTATAACATGAAATTTTCCCGGTATATTTCTATATTGTAAGTCAACAAAAAAATCACCTACGTCTGTAAACCGACATATAACCTACGCGGTGTGTTAGACTCCCAGTGCCCCAGAAACATATAAATTTACCTTTTTTGGAGGTAGGTAATCACTATCGAATCGGGTAGCGAAATCGCCAAAAACATTCTTCTCACACCGTGTGTCGCCAACAGACGACCCCTCGGTAGGTGCCCCCAGAGGAAGCTCCCATTTCCTCCGTTACGCCTGCTAGCCACGGCATACGACGACCTCCCCGACGAATACATCGACTACCTTGACAGCTCCCCAATTTCCATACGATAATCGTCAAAATCTCACTTTTTCCCACTATTCTATGGTAATAAATTTCTACTCACTCAACCTCCCGCAACATAGTCCAAAATCATTATAACTCAAACAATTACAAGCTATTAATCGTTCAACACTTTGGACAAACCATATACTTTCAGCCGCCCCCACATCACCCACGTCGGTGTTGCAGGTTTTTGCGGTTTTCCTGTACACTCTGTGAATTTATTCACTAGCCAAATGGACCGACGATCGACGCACCAGCATTTTTAGATTTAATATTATTATTTTACCACCGACCACCGTAAATAGCCCCGAACCACCGAAGGCGCGTCACCGCCACTTTTCATCAATCTCAACAACTCTATTCCATACACTTTGAAAAAATGTCCTATACACTTTTCTTTCGTAAATCCCCAAAACAATAAAAATCTTAAATCTCTAATATTTCATTATATTTCTTCTTAATATCGGAGACATTTCAAATTCTTTTAAATTTAGTTAACAACACCCTTTTACATTAAATAATTTCAATAATTCCTGATACCTAGCCAGCTCAACTCATATATCTATGTATCGGCAACGATACATGGTTCGTCTTCAACATTCAAACTCCCATCCTAGACACTTTTTGTCACACCATCTCTGCACACTTTTGAGCTTCGCTGCTTCCAAACACCATCCCCCTATACACCCCCACACAAACAACCCTCCAGTTATTTTCTAGCGAAAAGCCCATCCAAAACTCTCTAAATTCTATACACTTTTTAAACAAATCTTTCCTAGTCACTTCTAAAAATTTTTTTACTAGACACCTTTTCTACCCCCAACTCAATTTCTCAGTCAACGCCCACTAAACCACCCAACACACCTCCAACCCAGCCCTGAAGAGGAAACAAATCCTACACCAGGGCATCACAAGAAAAGTTCAACTTCTCCCAAGAAAGCTCCATTCAACAGAACTCACGAACTTCTCTCTCTCTCTCTCTCTCTCTCTCTCTCTCTCTCTCTCTCTCTCTCTCAGGTAGGTAATTGGTTCATGCATGAATAAATATTATCCTTACCAATTAGCCTAACTTGGTTATCATGTATAATCACAGTAACATCTCTATTGTTAACGAAAGGTTGTCCAACAATAACAGGAACGTTTTGAATATCGTCAGGCACAATTAATGCTTCTACATCAGCGGCAGCCAAGTCAACTATTAAATAAATTAAACCCTTAGAATTTACGAAAACAGTTCCACCGCCGAAACCACGTAACCAAGCTGATGTCGGCACACGCCTTAATCCAAGCCTAGTAACCTCATATTCTCGAATCGTTACTGCACCACAACCTGACTCGACGTAACCTCTCACAACCTCGCCATTTATAATTCAATCGATAAAATAACATGTATTTACATCTTTATCGTCAGGAATTTGTAAAATGTTCAAAGACATACCTGTAGGGGAACATCAGGGCGGTTTCGAAACGTCCCCACGTGACACTTACTAGCCTAGTGACCTAGTAATTTTCATTTAGCGCATTCTACACGTCGTTTGGGGAATTGGTTTTGGTAATGCCCTCGCAGTTGGCAATTGAAACACTGCACTTGTTTAGGATCCACCTTCACAGTACTTTTTCTTTGAATCCCTCGATGATCAGGTCGGTGGCGGGATTCAGGTCATTCAGAGTGTTTAGTGGTTTGTGTTGTACTAGTACTAGTCTCATATAAATGGTCATCTCGTAAATATGAAAGATATTCCTCGTAGAGGGCCTCCGATAAAACGTATCGACCAGCCCGTGCGCCATTTTGTATCGTAACATTTGGTATGCCATCAATAAGGCACGGCACTGTATTTCGGCCAGATATTTGACACGTTCTGAGTAGTTCTATTTTCTTAAAATAATAAGTTGTCATTTATTCATTACGTACTTCCATTTTGTTTAACATTTTACATAGTGCCATTGAGTAATCGACATGGTTGGGAAATGTTTTGGAAATAAGGACCTTCCATTCGTTCCAGGAACACGGATAATTGGTAAGACTGTGGTACCAGTTTCGTGTAATTCCACATAATTTTGCATTTGGTATATTGTGGGGGCGACATCCCAATTATTTATTTGTTTAATCTGATCCACTTTTTCCAGCGGATAAATTTTCATTTTCTGGATTGAACTAAGGTATGCAATCACTTCTCAAAGACACGGGTCGGCACTCCTTGTTTTGGCCTTGTTGAACAAGAATTTCTAAAAGATTTGTGGAGAAGGTATTAAAATTTTGGAGCCGAGATTGCATAAGTTGATATCGTGACAATCTATTAGTTGGGATGTGAGTGTCGTCTGGATCAGGCAATAACGTTAGACGTCGTCCAATCAAAAAATGTGCTAGAGTGAGTGCGTCTAGGTCGTTAGGATTAGAGGATAAGGGTACTAATAGTCGGGAATTCAAACCTGCTTAAATTTGCGTAAGTACAGTGCATAATTCTTCAAATGTAAATGTCGAGTTACACATAATTCTTTTAAGGTGCATTTTACAAGACCTAACCCCAGTTTCCTAAAGACCTCCAAAATTAGGGGAGTTTGGGGGAATAAATGATCACTTCATACCTTCATTATTTAATTCAGTATTTAACACATCTGATTGTGATTTCAGAAATGAAGCCAATTCCTTAAGTTCAGCATTTGCTCCAACGAAATTTGTTCCATTATCTGACAACATCTTGAAAGGTTTACCTCTTCTTTATACAAACCTCCAAAAGGCCGCAATAAAGGTAGCAGAACTAACATTGGAAGCCACTTCAATGTGCATGGTCTTTGTGGCACAACAAATAAAAATACAAATATATCATTTAGTTATTTTAGATCCACGACCAACTTTATTTTTAATAGTTAGCGGTCCCGTATAATCGACTCCCGTTATGTAAAAAGGTGCTCCATTTACCCGTTCTTCAGGTAACACTCCCATTATTTGTTTGTAAGGAACAGGATTTGAATTAAAGCAAGTACAAACAATCATATTTCTTACTAAATTTCTTCCCCCTATGATCCAAACATTTTCCCTTAACGAGCACAACAACAATTGTGGCCCAGAATGCATCAATTCGACCAGCAATAATCTAAATCGATGCTTTGCAGACAACAGATAAGGATGTTTCTTAGAAAACCCAATATTTGCCATTTGGAGTCGGCCACCAACTCTTAGAAATCCCGTATCATCTAAGAAAGGGGTCATTTGTAGAACACCATTATCCTTAACAGGTTTAATATTAGATATATCTGTAAGTATTTGGCTGAAAGATTCTCTTTGAAAAATGTTTAACAAAGTCATAAGGTCGAATTCTAACTTTTCAGAAGTAAGAAACTCAACATCTATTTTTTTGACCTTTTTTAATTTATTCACGAATCTAAAAATGTGACAATGTGCAACCGATTCAAATTACTAAATTGATGCCAAGGAAAATTATCCTTTGAAAGACATGTGGTCAATTGAACCTTAATTTCAGGGAGTTCCTCCAAAATGTCTGGCTTATATAACGACCACTGGGACTGATCCAGTCCTAGCCAATGTGGACCATTCCGCCATTTTGAACAATCAACTAATGTAGCTGGATACAACCTCCTTGACAAAATATCACCAGGATTATCTTCCGACTTGACGTAATTCCAGTCAACTGGGTTGCTCAATTCCTGTATTTTAGATATCCTGTTACCTACAAATTGTTATAAACTATGGGATGGTTTACCAACCCAACCTAAAACCACCATTGAATCACACCAAAAAAATGTACCAGTTACTCCAGCCGTGAAAGATTGTTTTACTTTATTAACCAGTTCTGCTAAAACTAATGCACCACATAACTCTAACCTTGACATCGTTAACTTCTTAAGTGGACTAACTCTTGTTTTAGAACATAACAAAACTGTAGTAACATGTCCAGTAATAGATACACTTCTCACGTATATGCAGGCTCCAGGCGTCACAGAAACCATGGATTTCTAAATGTCTGCGTTCAGCGATAATCACTTTTCTTGGAATTATTAAATTATTCAGAGTACAAATACCAGTTTTAATTTTTTCCCATTCTGTTCTTAAATTAAGAGGCAAATGCTCATCGCAGTCAAACTTTTCTAGCCAAAGTTTTTGAATCAATAATTTCGCTAGTATTACAGTTGGAGACACCAAACATAATGGATCAAAGATTTTCAAAATATCAGACAAAATTGATCATTTCGACACCCTAACATTATGATCAGAAAATTCAACCAAAAATTTTAAATTGTCCGCTTGAAAATGCCACCATTAATCTAATGTTTTATTCTTATCCTTTTCACCAAATTCCAACTGTTTAACCTTCCAATTCTCATTATTTAGATTTTTCTGAACCGCTATATCATTTGATACCCATTTTCTTAAGTTCATGCCACCAGAACTTAAGATAGTAGCAACTGCTTGACACAGTCCCACAACTTCTGTCAATAAATCATCTAAATAGAATTCCCTCAATATTATCTTTGATGTGTTTCAGTACTGTCTAAAGCTAACTGTCTGAGACACTTAATAGCGACATAAGGCACCATATGGTACCATAAGTGACTGTATTTAGAGTCGACTATTATATAGGATCTCCCGTCGAAAATCTCCAAACGATTTTTTGCAACTTGCGTTGATCAGGAACAACCCAAACCATGCGATACATCTTCTCAACATCCCCGCAAACTACAATCTGATGTTGGCTAAACCTGATCAAAGTACCAAACAAGTAATCCTGCTGTTTGGGTCCATTACACTGCATGTCGTTTATAGATACTCCTGTGTCACTCTTAGCGCTCCCGTCAAAGACCACTCTCAATTTTGTAGACTCACTGCCATCTTTTAGCAGCCCATTGCCTCGAATTTACCAATGGCATGTGTCCAAGGTGATGATATTCTTCCATAAAGTCTTTATAGATTTTTTCCATAACTGAATTCTTCTTTAATTTTTTCTCCAGTGCTAGAAATCGCCTAACTGCTAAATCATAAGAATTACCTAGCTTCGAAATCGAACCTGACAAAGGTAACCGTACAATAAATTTTCCATCTTCACCCCTGATGGTTGATTCCTTGAAAATCTGCTCACATTTCTCTTTTTCAATCGAATGACTTGGATTATCTACAGAAATTTAATCTATCTCCCAAAAACTTTTTAACTGATCTTGAAGGCTTAGTAATCCAGTAAAAAAATTTGTCACCGACCTCTTTGAGATAACTGATGAACCTGTTATCAACCAACCCAGTTTAGATTCCTGTAACATCGGCTGATTTTGTCCTAGACTAACTTGTCCCGTACATAATAAGCTGTAAAAAATATTTGCTCCCAACAGCAAATCCACTCTTTGGGCTCATTAAAATTAGGATCCGCGAATCTTAGCCATCGAGGAACAACTAAATCAGAAACAGGAACTTAATAACTTGGAGTTAACTCAGTAATTTTATCAACCATCAGACAATAAACCGTGTCAAAATCCTTATAATTAGATTTTAAATTAACCAAACATCTTTGACCTATCTTTGATGATGTGTCACCAACACCACTGATTGACACGTCAATTTTTAAAGTACCTATCTGTAATTTGTCTACCAAATCCCTACCAAAAACTCGATTTAATGAAAAAAGTACAATTTTCAATAAAAAGCCAGTTTGACCTCATTTTGTCAATTTTTCTTGGGAAGAAAACATGGTAATTTTTACATTTGATTAATTGTAGCGTTTAGTTACTGTCCTGTATTTTACTAAAATAATGAGAAATATAAATAAATATAATAGTCATTTTTTTTGTCATATTGGGGTAAATTTTCGTAGCTTATCGATACCCCTCCATTAATTAAATTCAGATAAGCGACACCTAAGATATTTCGCAGTTTCCTTGTTTTTGTTACATGGTGTAGATATAGCTGCTTAAAAGAAAAATAAGCTTATCCGTTGAAATTCGGAAGAAATCGTTTATTTTGTAATCTTTGACTTTGAGATACATTTTACATACCTATATTATAGATTATAGTAAGTTTTATCTCCCACTATAACATGCTCTTTTGAAGATTATTTGTTGGATGTATCGTCCAATTTCTGTAGCTTGGCGGAGAAATATTGTTGTTGGAGACGAGCAACTTTTAGTTGCTCAAGTAAAACTAATCGTTGAAGCTGGGTTGTCGTTAACTGCCTAGTCTCATCAGACTCTTCTGGTTTTCCACAAAGCGATGTAGGATTCGGAAGTAATTTTTTTGGAGCAACCTCTTCAACTGATATGTACGATCACTTTTTGTTAGCTTTCACTCCAGACACAGTCATCTGATGGGCATCACTTTCCGTTATAATATCATCACTTGAGGGAAGCTTGAGTCGGCACACCAATTGCAAGAGCCCCTAATAAAAATATATATAGGAAGTACGGACTAATGGTGGACATGAATGTATTTCTTACCTGGGACCCGACTTAGTACGGGATTTATGTCTGCATTCATGGCCTTCAACATCACTTTCTCCCAGGACAGAAGGCGAATGGGTTTGTTTCCTGTTTTATTTTTATTTGGTTTTTTTTTCAATACTGTTTTCATTTTGTTCACATTTTTCATGAAAACTTTTATATATATATATATATATATATATATATATATATATATATATATATATCTTTACCAAACAGAGTCACATATTCCTTAACGATTTCAGTGAATGCAGCAGTTTTCTTGTTCTTCATCGCTGGAACTTGAGATTTCTCGATAATCTCCCGAAATGCTTCAGCAATAAACATCATCTCAGTAGTCTCAGTACCTTTTACTTAATTTATCAGAAGCATTTCCTTGGAAGGAAAAGGTAGAGATTATGAATACGAATTACCTTTAACTTCAAAGTAAATACTTCAGTTTTATAAATACAGCCTAATGACTTCTTTTTTATTTTAATCTTCACAAATTAAGAAAAGTCAGCATAACTCCGAACACTCTGTGTACTTATGTACAGGGAACCCTTTTGAAAGTATACTTTATTTTTTAGGGACAATCAGAAAATGTAATATAATATTGGGTGTCCTATAAGAAAAAATAAACGGTTTTAAAGATTAAAACTAACTTTTCCGCATTTGTGGCCCCGAACAATATTCTATGATAAAATTGTTACTTGTATACACTTCCTGGGATGTATCGTGCTAACAAACCGAATTTCTTCAAAAATAATCAAAAAATTAGTATATATGGATTTATAGGAACCGGTGTACTCGCTCTAGTCAACTGAACATCAGTAAGGTACATCTGTGAGACACCTTGAACAATATTCAATCATAAAATTGATCAATCGTATACTCTCTGGAGGCTGTATCGTGCTAACAAACTGAAAATTTTCCAAAAGTTACAAAAATTTGGTACTTCAAGTACCATAGCAGCCGTTGTACTAGCCTCAATGAGCTGAATATCAATAGGGTTCATCTTGGAGATGCTCTGAATAATATCCAATTATAAAATTGGTCACTTGTACATACTCCGGAGGCTGTATCGTGCTAACAAATTGAAGCTTCTCCAAAAATGACAAAAATATCGTATTTAAAGTACTGTAGCACCTGTTGTAGTGGATCTGGTGAGCTGAAAATCAATAGGGATCATCAGCAAGATGTCCGGAATAATATTCAATCATAAAATTGGTGATTTGTTGAACTACGGAGGCTGTATCGTGCTAACAAACTGAAATTTCTTAAAAAATTACAAAATGCCGTACTTCAAGTACCATAGCACCCGTTGTACTGGCCCTGGTGAGCTGAAAATCAATAGGGTTCATCTGTGACATGTCCTTGACTATATTCAATCATAAAATTGCTGACTTATTGCACTCCGTAGGCCGTATCGTGCTAACAAGACATGTAAGGAAAAGTGGCCGACGACAACGACGACGACATACACACAGGATTTTTTTTCTAAAAACCGTTTTTTCGTGTTGTCGTTGACGGAAAACGTAAAAATAACTCAAAAAAGATTTTCAAAATTCCAACTTTTTTTGGGGTAAACCAATACTTTTCTCGCATATACGAGTAAATAGGTTGACGGAAAAGTAATATAACTTTGATACTCCACAATTCTTTGGGACATCCTTATATACCAAAATATTTTTAAAATGCAGCCTTTATCAACGTACAAACTACTAAAGTGACACACATTTTAAAATGTTTACGGTTTCGTTATAAACCTCTATCCCGTTGGTAGTGATTCACCTTGTATAAATATATATATGTAGTCATCAATTTTTATAGCTAAATATGAGAAAATAACATGCTCATGTTTCAATATAAGTACAAAGAATCTACCACTAGTAAAACCGTACAATTTTAATACTTAATACATTACTCAGTAAGTCCCGTGTCTCACTTTTATATGAAGCCATCTCCCAAGTTTCCTAAACTTCACCAAGTAGTTTTTATTTTCAAGTTCAGTCAGGATGCAAGAGAATTTCGAGTGTTACAAACATTACTTTTTCATAAAAAATATATTATTTAATCAAAGCACTGGCTTAATGAATCTTATTCGAACTTTGCTCCATCGACAACAACGGTTAAGAGATGGTATCTACTTATTTTTATTGAAGAGCCAAACGCTCGCAGCGTGTAGGCGATCATCTGTTTGGCTGGTGTATCCGCAAGCTTCTGTTTTGCACTTTTGGTATGGTAGAAGAGATTGTATGTTGATTTTAAACGCGGTCACGTAGATACTGATGACGCTGTTCGCTCTGGTGATCAGAATTCTGCAATTTTTAGAAAAAACCGTAAGAAAAACTCTCTTTGTTCAGCTTTTGACATCCTCATGTAGATACTCGCCTTCGCCATTTTGTTCCATTCCTCTCTGTGCTTTTAATATCCATTTGTTTTAAAGAAAAACTATGTCCAATCATAAATTATGGTTATTTAAGTTAGCGAAGTGTTGAAGATGTCAGGACTATTATGGATGTGAATTTTTCAATAAGAAAAATATATTTATTGTGAGTATCCTGTTAGCTCAGCTGATTCGTAACGCTGTTTGGATATGTGTGAGCGAAATAAAACGCGATTATTCCCGTTGAGAGGTAGAACAAAATTCCATCAGTTCCCCTTAACCAAAAAGATCGTCAGCTGAGTGGAGAGTGAATGTGTGAAGGCCGTCCAATACGACCAAAAATTCGAACATTAGCTGTCAAGATTATAGACTCCATATTTTAGCATGCGTATGGAATGGAATGTTCATTGGTAATATTTAGAGTAGAAAAATCATTAAATATTTTACGTTGAATAATTACAAACAGTACAGTCCAGTGACTGTGCTCATTTCAAAAGTAGTTTCTGAAGTATATTTTAAAAGCAAAATAAATATAATAAAATTAAAAAAACGCTGTCGAATGGAATATATTGATGAATAAAGTTGTTTTGTCGGTTAAACCTATGACTTATTGAGTGATGTGTTTTACTTGGTTGATAATAACAAGTAATTTATGCTTAAATTTATATCTGACTGACATTTTGTATCTTTTTCAGGGAAAATATTATTATTTTACTTAATTTTCTATGCAGTTTTAATAGGATTTTTTGCTGCTTTGTTAGCAGTATTTTATCAAACATTAGATACCAAGAAACCTAAATGGGAATTAGACAATGGCTTAATTGGTAATAATCCAGGTACGTAATTTGTTTAACTTAGAATCATATTGCAGATTAAGTAAACTCATGAAATTTATGTATACAGTGCATGCATAAAATAGCTAAGTAAACAATAAGATGAAAAATAAATAAAGGGTGAAAAATCATTGAGTGAATAACCTTTTGACGCCAGCAGCAGTTTTTTTAAACGCCTCCGGCCTGCGGATTTCAGTTCCTGGGTTGATTCCAAAAACGTATCAAAAGTTGGTTCAAAATGGCACAGGATGGACAAAAACGCAAAAGCTGTTATACTCTAGTTTTAAACTAGGAGCACAGCTAAAATTCTGATATAAGCTTCACTATTAAATCTTTCGCCAATATGCCATAGAACTCCAGGTTCCTGCGTAGATATCCACGTCCACATATTTACCCTTCCGAATAGCTTTCGATATCTCCTTATTGGTGACCTTCATCTCGTGTGGTTCTGTGTCAACTTCACTAGCCTTGTTTCTCCGTTCTTCCATGTTTTTCTTTGTTTCTGGGCTTATTCTCTGCTCTTTTTCAGTTTTCGGACAGAATTTGTTTTTTGCCTGTCTGAAGGTGTTCACTATTTTCTCATTTAGGTCATTTATGTCGGTTGGAGCCGACATGCTTTCTATTGTATCATCAATGTATTGTCTGAACGCTGTCTTGTCTGTTGGATGAACCCATGACTAGGTCTTCTTTTTGATTATTTCATATCTTTCCAATTCGACAGATATTTCAATAGTAGCCCTCACCAATCTTCGGTCACTGGATGTAGTAAACCTATTCAAAACCGTCACATCTTTGAAAATGGACCGTTTAATAGGACTATTGTAGAGAGTAGCATGACGCGACTTCGGAAAAATTTCAATGCAGTTTTTCGTTTTGGTGTTCATAGATGCCAAAATCACCCTCCGTTCCAAAGGTTATATATATATATATATATATATATATATATATATATATATATATATATATATATATATATGTGTGTGTGTTATGACGGAATTTGTAAGCACGATAGAGGGCGTATTTTTTGACGGATCGAAACCAAACTCGCTACAAAAATCGCTTAGGCCAAAATTTTGGACGAGTTCGTTAATGAGCCAAATCGGCCCAGTAAAAACAAAATGGCGGCCTGTCAAAATTGAAAAAAAATCGTATTTCCTTTGTTTTTCATTTGACGCAAAAAAGTTACTGAGCTTTTTCATAGACCTTAACACGTTCTACAACTTTTGTATTCAACATTTTTCTCTAAATCGTACATTAAAACATTTATTTAAGAAAATTCACAAATTATAACGGAATTTGTAAGCACGATAGAGGGCGTATTTTTTGACGGATCGAAACCAAACTCGCTACAAAAATCGGTTAGGCCGAAATATTGGACGAGTTCGTTAATGAGCCAAATCGGCCCAGTAAAAACAAAATGGCGGCCTGTCAAAGTTGAAAAAAAATCGTGTTTCCTTTGTTTTTCATTTGACGCGAAAAAGTTACTAAGCTTTTTTATAGACCTTAACACGTTCTACACCTTTTGTATTCAACATTTTTCTTTAAATCGTACATTAAAACATTTATTCAAGAAAATTCACAAATTTGCCAGATATTTTTTTGTTTTTGATTTGATGCCAGAATGTTACTTTGTTTTTTTGTACATATCAAAACATTCTATTACTTTTGTATCTAATTCTTTATTTTGTGTTTTATGCAAACATGTTACTGAAATAAGCTTGTCCAATTGGTCCTGTGCCATTGGGATTTTTTATTTTTAGAAGAAGCTATTCATCTGGAATAGGTTATTTTCTAGGAGAAATGTCTCTCCTCTTTCATTTCTCCCCTGGCTACCAAACTGTTTCTGACGGATCGGCTTTTACTCCTACTTTAGCATTAAATGCGTCACAAATTACAGTGAAGTGGGCAGGATTTACTTCGATAGCGGACAATAAGTCCTCGTAAAATATGTCTACCTTCTTCATTAGAGTGCGTTGATGTTGGTGCATACACTTGAATTATATTTAATGTGTATTTAGAGTTTAGGCGTAGAGTTATGAGTTATGAGTATTACTCTTGTTGCAATAGCTTTTGTGGCCAGCAGGTATCTGGATAGTCTTCTATTTATAAGAAAACCGACTCCACCGATTGAGTCATTTGCACCATTATGGTAGAATATGTGCCCCGATTTTTAAGTTTTCAAGCCTTCTCCATGTCTTCTAGTTTCATTTATTCCAACGACATCCCATCCCATGTTTTCTAGTTCATGTTCCATCTCGACGAACCTTTCATCTGAGAGTAGAGATCTGGCATTGTAGGTAGCAACCTTGAGAACTAGTTGTTTTCTTCTCCTTTCTCTATTTTTGTTTCGTTAAATATGAATTTTTACCTCCCACAGATTCCTTCTGGAAGGGGTGGAATTTGGGTATACCCACCTGTGGACCGTATCCAATTGTTTCAAAATTCATCATGTCTTAGGGGTTTTGGCCATAATCTTCCACGTTGGCCAGGCGGGTTGGAAGATGGTGGGGTGTTTGATAGGGATGTAGGGTTAGATGGGAAGTTGGGGAATATGACAATGGTTCCCACCGGACGGGATTGGGGGAAAACCCAAGGATCGCGTGGACAGGGACGCGTCCCTGAAGTATATCTGTCATCTATCGCGATCATAAATGAGTATCTACCCGCTACTTAAATGCCTTATTACATGAAATTAAAATGCTGAACATGTAGCTTTTCCTCACAGAAAACTCCCATTTGCAATCAAATATACTTTTCAATTTTATTTAAAAAGTCTTGTTGAACAAAAAGTTATCGAAAGATTGGTCAAGGGCATAAAGTGAGTTGATGCCTACATAAATGCTTATCAATGGCGTGAGTTTTTAGCACTTTAGAAGCAACAAAGGTTTTTTACTAATCGAATTAGAAAGAAAACTCGAAAGACTCAACTTTCGTCACTCTTTTCGACAGATATCGATATCTTGAATGCCCTTTGGTATTTGATATGACGAAAATGACCATATCTTCACTATACCCAAATAAGTTTACATAATCTGTGATAGTGTGACTTCAACATACAGGAAACCTTATATGTTTCTTAATATTAATTTATCTTTATGTTTTAGGTTTAGGTTTTAGACCTATGCCACCAGAATCGAATGTAGAAAGTACTTTAATTTGGTATAAAAGCTCCGATAAGGGAAATGTGCACTATTGGCAGGAGGAGTTACGAAAATTTCTAAGGAGTAAGTATTCACCTCATTTATTCTATTAGAAGAAAATACAAAGTTAGATGTCAAGAAAATGGGTAAGAAAATTCATATATTAGGAATTTTCAACTTAAATACCGTCAAATGGGGTTAAGTGAATCAATCGGTGTATTTTGGATATTTTCGGTTGTGGTCGGTATACTAACTCGTCACATCGATACCAAACATCGATGTTCAACATCGAAGGCAACCATCGAATAAAGTAAAACATCGACTACAAAACATCGATGTTTGATTTGTATGTCATGTCATCCAATCGATTAAAAATAAACATGGAAATATTCATATATTACAAAGTAGGTTACAAAGTAGATTAAAAAAAGTACAAATTAACTGCTTACTCATCTAATAGTCTCTCAATATAAATAACATGAAAAATGCAGTGTTTTAAATGAAACTTACTTTTTCTAGATAATTCCACAATATAATATTTAAAAAATATTAAAAACTCTAAGAAATTGACAATTGTTTCGTCAGAATGACAGAAGTTACATTTCATTTAATGCCTACCTAATGTTTAATAATTATTTTTGGCTAGACCAAGAAGTGACCTACCTTTTAATTGACTTAATATATGTTAATAGAAAAAAGAAGAAGATATGATATTACAAATATTAAAGATTAGATATTATTAGCCCTATGGGGATATCCTGGATATCTTTTTTCCCAATTAAGATCAGTATAACTGTGCAATGATATAGAAAACCAGGAAAACTATATCTGCTAATCTTTACAATTATCACTTAAGAAGACAGTTTAAAAGTGGAGAACTCCCTAGATTCATCTGTTCATTGACGACTTCATATTGTGAGTTTCTTAAGTGCCATCTAATTTCCAATTCTTCAAGAAAATCCCGTTTTTGTTTCTTATCACAAATATGTAGTACTACTTCTAGTTCTGTGTTAGGTGTCAATGAATGATTGGTGTCAAGTAGATGTTTTGCGTACTGTGATTTATCTGGTTGTTTTAATCTGTATGCTCGTAAGTGTTCACTGTTCGGATTTCAAAATTTCTAAGGGTCTGACCCAAATAGACAGCATTACATTCTAGACATTTAAGAAAAACTCTCAAGCATGGTTTTTTGCTGTTTACGCACAGAGCATTCAGAAAAAGTATCCGAGTTATCATCCTCCTGATCCTGTATAGAAGCTGTATCTGTATCTACTTGTATATTTTCCATTGGTCCTTTACTTGTTAATCGTATACCATAAGCATGTTCAGATTCATTATCTTTTTGGTTTTCTTTATGTGGGATCATTATTCGTTTTTTAAAAATCTCTTTATGGACTGCCTGTATATGACATTTTAAATTTGAAGTATTACCACAGGTTTTAATGTTTTTTGAACAAAATCGACAAATGGCAAAATTTTTATTATTATCAGCTTTTCTGAAATACTGCCATAAATCACTCTTCGGCGGCAACTTACCTCGTAAGAATATTAATATCAAATAATGCAAATAAAATATTAGTACTTAACGATTAACGGTTTGTTTGAGAATCGGAACGGTACAATAAACAAAAAAATTATATCACCGACGCAGACAAAAGCAAAAATGATCATGCGAGTGATTCCCCGGTTAGAGGGCCAGGAACGCCAAATCAGTTAAAATAAATTGTTAGTTAAATCGAGATCATAAGCATATTTTGACATCGATACCAAACATCGATGTTGCGGACAGTTGACATCGATGTCAAAACATCGAATATCGGTAACAATACATCGATGTTTTAAAATCACCGATGAACATCGCCCATCACTAGCATCTAACTGCAGCATGCTTTTGTTGATCGTAGAGGCAATATATAGAAGGTGTTGAATGCTGCGCTGATCGTAACGTAAGTAGAATACGGTAATGTATTTTTCCCGCGTTTTTTCGCCGATTTTATTAATTGCTGAAACGTTTACTTCTGGAGAGCTCCAATTTTAATATTTGCGATGGGTATCACATAAAATAGGTTTCTTGGTTTGTTAAGAACTATATGCCGAAAGAAAAGTTGTAAAAATATACATAACCTAGGTTTTTTGTTGCTTTTTTCTCTTTTACTCTAGTTTATGAGGTAAAACGAATCACTATGCAAATATCTATAGGTATAATTAGGTAATTTTCATTTAAATGATAATCTTTTAGTGTTGTTAATTTTTTCGTGGCGTAGATATAACTTTATGCAATGGGTAGGGGGAGGAATTTTTTTTATAAATTTAGATTTTGGTTTTTGCCATCGTCATTTTTTTGTTCTATAGTAATCTTGACAGAGTATTTGAGGCTATCCCCAATTATGATTTGAAAATCGTAAGATTTAATGAAAATAAACCAGGCAATTAAAATTAGCTGAAAATACCAAACGAGCCAGAGCAGGACTAAGTTATGACATGATTGAGGAATATTTTCAAAATCTGAAAGAAACGTCGAAAGATGTCCTTCCTGCTCATATCGTTAACTATGATGAAAGAAATTTTGGGGACGACCCAGGAGCGGCTAAATTCGTGGCAAAAAGGGGATCCAAACACACATGCTGAACCATTGATACGTCTAAAAGCAGTACGACTGTTATGTTTGCCATAGCAGGGAATGAGGCCTTGCTACCACCATATATGGTATACAAGGCGAAACACATGTACGAGGGATGGACTGAAAATAGCGTCGAAGGAGCGAGGTATAATCGAATTGTTAGCGGCTGGTTCGATTCTGACCTTTTTGAGGACTGGTTCAACAGCATCGCAATACCGTTCTTCCTAAAATTGGCGGGTCCGAAGGTGTTGTTGGGGACAACTTAAACAGTCATCTCAGAAATGTGAAGCCAATAACATTAGATTCGTTCTGCTGCCCCCTAACGCCACACCTTTGTTACAACCGCTAGATGTAGCCTACTTCAGGCCATTAAAACGTGCTTGGAAACAAAATCTGGAGCAATGGAAACAAAAAAATCGAGGAGTTTTTTCAAAAACAATATTTCCGCAGCACCTCAAAAAAACTATCGACACCATTGGAATACGATCAGCAGAAAACTGTCTAGCTGGTTTTGAAGCCTGTCGGATAATTCCCTTTAATCCCAATAGAGTACTTCAAAAAATTCCACGGAACGTTCAATCCGATGGAACACAAGAGCGAGCGTGGAGTCAAGCAATTATTGATCATCTCGAGCAATTGAAAACGGGGCTGGAGGCAGTGCACTGCTAAAAAGGGGCAAAAAGGTGAACATTTCACCTGGAAAAAGCATTGCTACTGCTGATTTGATCATCAACTCTATTACTGATGAGGAGCCAAAAAAGCGTTCAAAAAAAGGCAACTAAACATATTTCATCAAGCGAAGGTGAGCAAGGAATCGAAGAAAATGTTAACGACAGCGAAGAAGAAAATATAGAACCATTGTCCTCCTTGAGTACAAATAGCGAGGAGCTAAAAATTGGAGATTATATATTAGCTAAATTTCCCACCTCAAAAAGAGACCGATATTTTATTGGGAAAGTGGAGTCGATTGCAGACGAAATAACAATAACTGTTCTCTGGAAAAAAGGGTTAGAGAAAGGATATTTTGTTTATCCGGATATTCCGGATTTGACAGTGATAATCAAAACTCAGTTTATACGTAAAGTTACTTTAAAATTTGTAAAAAGCGGTACTTATGTGTTTTAATTTAAAACCCGATGAGTTCCAAGAGTTAGAATAGGTAAAACAAATAATTTTTACGTGTTTTACAATGTTTTATTTTTATTTTATTCATTTATTTATTTATTTGTTTGTTTTCTCCTATGTTGTTTTATAATTTTATAAGTTTTTACATGTGTTTTAGTATTGTTTTTTTAATTTGAAGAATGTTACTTTTTGTTCTGTTTTCTAGATGGTGATAATATATGAAATAAATGTTAAGTTTGTCTATTTTTTTTTTGTTATTAACATTGCCCCAAGTGCTTTGAAAGTAAATCAATCGTTCAGTTCAATACCCGATTCACTTTACCCCATAGTGGTGGGTAAAGTGAATCACACTTTGGAAAAAAATAAATGGGCCGCCACTGGCGGTAGGACATTTATCAATATAGAATATAATTGACAAGGACGTAAAGAATCTTGATTAATTTTTGCGGAATTTTTCTGTTAATGGAATAATAGTTATTGCAAAATAACTTCATTTTTTGATTCACTTAACCCCGTTTGACGGTACTTATATGCAAATTATAAAACATTTATGGAGTGCAATGATTCAGTCATTTTTGTTCCATAATATTTTCTAATCATAATCAAAGTCATTTGTCAGGTAACATTTTATAGATAAGTTAGTTACTTTTGGTCCCTAAATATCTGGTACCATTAATGATCTATCTTTTTGTTACACTGTATAACTGATGTATCTATCATCGATATTTTCAGCTTACCGTAAAGAAAATAATCCACATCACGATAACGTGGTACCATGCGGTATGTTTGTCAGCCCATCGCCCGGTAAAGTTTGTGATGTAGAAATGTTATCACAGAAATGGCACCCTTGCTTAGACGAAGCTGGCTTCGGCTTTGAAGACGATAAAGGTGGACCGTGCATTTTCCTCAAGCTCAACAAAGTAAGTATCAAATCGTTCGTATGCAAATTCATTCAATTTTAAAAAGAACATTTCCATTGTGAATTCAAAATTCAAATGTTATTAATAAGGGGAGGAAACTTTAGAGGTGTTCAGCATATTATTTTTCTGATATCGCTCAAGCAAGTCTATTTTCTTGGTGTAACTTCAGACCTCAGAATACACTACTCTAATATTCTAGTCCAATGTTGATGATGATTGTAAACGGGGCTACATTGCACTGTAACCTTAAGATCTATTGTGCCTTTCCTATCAGTGCTGTTATCGCTACCATCTACAGCTCGCCTTCCAATTCCAGAGTAGTGAACTCCAATATCTTAAATGGCTTTAAGGATGCTACATCCTCTCTCCCACAAGTTTCTTGTCCGAAGCATATTCTAATCCAATGTTGTGCGACGAAGTTTCCTGAACCGGAAACGATCCAGCAAAGAAGTTCCTGGCATTTTCGAGTGTAAAACACAAAACTCATATAAGAACATTTATTAAATATACACATATGGAATATTTATTATAACTATGGATACCTTCTTCTTGCTTTGGCATAGCTCTTCCACCAGAGTGTCTTCCAGGGTGGAGAGCTGCTCTGCTTTCAGGATAACCCCTGAAAGATGACGGCTAGTTGTTCTAGATGTATGTTGATGTTCATGTTGTCAGTATCGAAAAACTCGTTCAAATGATCATGGAGGTCTCCGCCGTCTGTCATTTTATACAAAGTTAATCTTTTCAGTAACGTCGCTTTTCTGGAAGGTCCTCTTGATTCGTAGATTTCGCGTAATTTCAACCACATTTCGTGGGATGGCACACAGTTTTTTATCTGCTTGAGCTCGCTAAAGAAAATGGAGAGTATGATATCCGATCTGGCCGTTTGATCATTCTTCTCCCATTCCTTTACTGCGGCATCATTTTAATTTTGTGTACCCGGTTCCGGTTCACTTTAACTGCACTGACATAATCCCATATATCGTTTTTGACGAACACGGCCTGCGTTTGTAGTTTCTATAGATCATAATTTTGTTTATTAATTCAATCCTCACCATGTTCATGTTCATTTTTGATTAAACTTTTCACTTACCAGGTACTGTAGTTATCCTGTTTCAGATTTACAACTGGTATCCAGAGTATTATAACCAAACCAACTTGCCCGATTCTAGTATAATGAGTGAATATTTAAGAAAAGATATTCTTGAAGCCGAAGGCAGAAATGAGGTATTCGTAAAATGCGCTTTTTATATCTAATTTACTGACGATTCTTAATTTTATATTATAGCACCGCATGGTTTGGGTGACGTGCGAAGGTGAGAATCCCGCTGACAAGGAAAACATTGGTCCGTTACGATATATACCTCAACGAGGTTTTTCATCCCAGTATTTTCCTTTCCAGAACCAGGATGGTTACCTTTCACCAATAGTAGCTGTCCATTTTGAATCACCAAAACGTAAGTAACCAATTTGATACGACTATGAAATATATATGAGAGAATATAAAAAAAATGATCACCAAAAATAAGTGCGACAATCAGTTTTATTTACCAAAAAAAGTTCTTATACATATTCCAATGATTAAGCCGTATTTACAAAAAAAGGATTTGCTTTTACATGCAGAAATCGAAGCATTTCCTTCATATTCTATTAAAAAACTAAGAAGGACTTGGAGCAAACCGTTTTGCTCCTAAGGAAAAAGTTTTACTTTTTTGGAATTTATAAACAGTAGTATTTGCTTTAAATTTAAAGGATTTACTTCAGAAAATAGAACATATTTTCTGAAGCTTCTGTAGTAAATTATTATTTACTTCAGTCGTTTATATTGTGACGTAGTCTTTCTTTCTCCAAAATATAACGGACGTCACTATGACACCCGCGGCTTTAATATCTACCTTATTTTCTCGGGCGCCAGATTTTTGGGATGGTTTACTCCACCGAACTCTCGAAAATGTAGCGTCAAGAGTTATCAGGGTAGCAACAGATGGAGGTTAAGTAATTCCAGGGGTCTGTTGTTCTTAACCTCTATGTCGTGCGAAGTGGGAAACAGGCTTTAATTGTTTACCATTATCGGAAAAATGAAATTACCGGTGCTTGATCAAATTATAAACTTTATTCCGACCTCGAAATAATTTGGAAAGGAGAAATAAAACGAAACAAGGAGCTCTATATTTAAAATAACGAAGTGTTAAAATCCTTCGGTATCTACACTATCTAGTTAGGTTATTACTCAGACCCAAAGAATTATACCAAACAATAAATACCAAACAATCACAAAAGCTAACGTGCAAAGCTTTACTAGTTTATGCGGTTGCAGGTGAAAATCACTGGAAATTAACTAGCAGTAAGATGAAAATTACACAGAGAAAGCGTTATTAAGGCACTAGCGGTATTTTACGGGAGCGATTCTTAGTATTTGTGTACGGCTTAAAATAAGACAGCGGTAACTAATAAATTATCCTCGGTTACCGACACTATACTTAATGAGTACTCGAGAAATCGGAATATGTATCAATCAGCCTGGAAACCTCCCGAATTTTGTACCTGCTATGGCAGCGTACGGGTACGGGATTATTCCAGGTTATCACGGTTGACGTACCCTAATTTTTGTACGAATGTTACACCGGCCGTTGGTGCTAAATCAATCACTTAACCCTCGAATTCCAAAGCGGGGTACTTCGGGGACCCCAGCGATACATTTTTTAATAGGAATTGGCAACGACGCTTCTAGATATGAGTTGGCTAGGCGTTTCCGCAGAAATTACCAATCGCCAGTACGGGCTGAGACTTATCAGCGATCGGATCGTCTATACAGTGAACGGAGTAAAATTATTAGTCTTCTCTTTTTAGTTTTTGGCTCGTTTTTCGTTAAAACAATGAGCAATTCTACTAAAAAAAGACCGTTAAAGCAGAGAGAACTAGAAGATATTGCGAAAAGTTGGAATTTCGAATCAGATTATTTCAAAATAGAGTATAGTAGTGATGAAGCTTCCGAAAACGAGGAAGATTGTGATTTTATAAATTCAAAGTGAGGAAGATTCAGACCAGGAAGCTGGCGAAATTCAGGAAAGCCATATACTGCCTACATCTCCCAAATTGATTTCAAAATCTGGTATGGGGTGGTTCAGTCCCTTCCCTACAACTAGAAGACTGAGTAGAAATATAATAGATACACTTCCTGGTATCACGCAGTATAGTGATGGTGCCAAAACTTTTATAGACATTTTTAATTTATTTATAACAACAGAAATTAAGGACCTAATTTGTTATTAGACAAATCAGGAAGCGACTAACTATTTCGATACATGGACCGCAGAGAATCGTTCCAAGCCAAAAAAATGGACACCGCTAGAAAGAAAAGAATTATACTGTTTTTTAGAAGTTCTTATAAAATCAGGTGCGCTCAGATGCAGAAAGAAATCTACGAGAGAGACGTGGACGACTAATTCATCCATACGCCGGTCATTTTTTACCGCGGCTCTTCCTACAAATAGATTTGAAAATATTTCATTATTTTTGCGATTTGATAAAAAGTCTACTAGAGGCCCAAGAAGGGAAGTAGACACATTAGCTTGTATTAGAGAGATTTGGGATATGATTGTCAGTAACTACCAGCCTTTGAGCCGTATGTAAACATCACAATAGACGAACAACTAGTTTCCTTTAGGGGAAAATGCCCTTTTAAGCAATATATCAAAGCCTGGACGTTATGGCATTAAAATTTGGGCAGCTGCTGACACTAAGACTCCGCATTTGTGCAATCTCCAAGTATACACTGGCAAGGCTCCTGGAGGTAAAGCAGAGAAAAACCAAGGCTTTCGAGTAGTTTGTGATTTAGCAGAACCGTTCTATAACAGTGGACGAGGAATTACCAATGATAATTTTTTACTAGTGTCCCACTTACTAATTATCTTTTGACGAAAAATCCCTCCTTACTTGGCATTGTTCGAAAGAATAAAGCAGATTCTCCATTGCTCTTAAGCATTACATCACGGCCTCCGAAGTCATCAGTTTTCGCATTTACGAAAGACATCACCATGGTATCCTACATTCTAAAGAAAGGCAAAATGGTTCACGTTTTGTCAAGTCAACATAACCACGATAGTGTGGAACAAAATGGAGAAAACAAACCGTATACGATTTTAGATTACAATAATATCAAAGGTGGAGTCGACAACGCCGATGGACTTATAAGAGAATATTTGTGTTGTCGAAAAACTGCCCTGTGGTCCTATCGATTTTTCATGAATATGGTAGATATCTGTGTTTTGAATGCCTTTGTCATATGGATTGAGAAAAACCCTGACTGTAAAAATCAACATCGTTCCCGTCGACGCAAGTTTCTACTACAACTCGGAGACGAGCTTGCTAGGAACAATATGAAAATATTTGCCACATATACCAATCATAAGTCATACGGGAAATCTGCTCTACGTAATTGCGGAATACCCATGAAAGCACCTGAAGAACAAGAAAGTGAACAAGCCAACTCTACTAGGAAACGTGCAAGATGTTATCAGCGCCCAAGAAAGGATGATTAAAAAGTGAAAACAGCTTGTGTCAAATGTAAAAAGTTTGCGTGTAATGATCACCGAAGGAAGCAACAAACTTTAGTATGTCTAACTCTATAATCCACCAGTGAAATACGCAGATTCTTATGTGCATTTTGAAAATTTATTTACTTCTAAACTAGAATATGCAGAGTTATTTGTGTTTCGCCGACTACATATTTTTTAAGTTTTAAGTGTACTCTTGTTTACTTATTATTTATTTGTAATTAGTTTCATCAGTTTTGACATTATTTGCATTATAAATAAAACTGAGATGAAAAAATGTTTATTTCCAAATTGCATAGAAATTTAAGATATCACTCGAAAATTGACTGGGGCCCCTAAATGACCCCGCATGGGTACTTCCGCTGATTTGAATGACATGGGTATTCAAGGGTTAAAGAACAGTTAGTCGGCAGAATCCGAAAACCTCTCCCTGGCGATCCTGCTATGGCAGCGAACGCTCGCGAGATTATTTCGTTTCACGCCCTGGAAAACCCTCGAAGGAAGCACCTGCTATGGCAGCGTACACAGATGAGGCTCCTCCAAGTTGCCTATTATCAAATAGTCTAGTTTTATAGTCACGTTACCAAGGCATATGGTACTAGATTAAACGATTCCCGAAATACTTTGAAAATCCCCCAAGAATCTACCTGCTATTGCAGCGATGATGCTTGGAAGTTTCCCAACTATATTTCTTTTCCCTAATTTTCTATATCGGAATCGGAATTCCCGAAATACTTTGAAAATCCCCCAAGAATCTACCTGCTATGGCAGCGATGATGCTTGAAAGTTTCCCAACTATATTTCTTTTCCCTAATTTTTTATACCAGAATCAGGATTTCCGAAATACTTTGGAAATCCCCCAAGAATCTACCTGCTATGGCAGCGATGGTACTTGGAAGTTTCCCAACTATATTTCTTTTCCCTAATAAAACCAATAGATCAAATTTTACTTCGGAATTGTACACAAATACACCTAACCTAATCTAACCTAACAGAAATACACGGAAAATCACTCAAATCAAACAAGCAATGAGCAAAAATAAATTCTATTAGTATAACTACAAAAGACGCTAGGAGCAAATTAATTTATCACAGAAAGAATGATTTACAAAATAATTTTTAAATTCGCTTACCTCGTTGGCGAAAATCAGTCACAATTTCGGAGACGACGGAAGACAGCGGAAACGGTGGAAAGCACGGTAGATAGTAAGAAAGCTATATCGTACCGTTTCCCGGTTTTATCCATTTTTCTCTCGACCCCACTCAGGAGGTCCCCTACTTAACAATCTTAAGAACGGCGCGGACTGATTTGCGCGAACGGTACAGTTAGTAATACATATACAATATACCAGGTGTATCAAAAGTAATACACATATTCTGAAATTAGTAATTAATAAATAAATTTGCAGCTTGCTATGAAAGAGGGGTGTTTAACTTAATAATACTAATAAAATAAGAAACTAAAGTATATACTGTGGGATGTCGGGAACGAAAAATAGTAACATTGGTACAATATATACTTGTAGGGCGAAGGTTATAGTTGGGTGTGGTCGAAATTAAGCTTTCAGCACTTTTCACTTATTCATTTCGTTTTTAATATATTGGTTCACTGCATTGCAATTAAGAATATTACTTGTGAATCGTAGAGGTTTTTATTTATAATTAAAAAAAGAGAATCGGCATTTTGCCTATTAATATAAAGCCGGGGCATTACCGGTAAATGTTGATGAGTAACTACATGCTTGCACTGTGGTTCGATGATAAACAGAGCGAGTATTTGGTGCGCGTCGTATTTATTTGTGAAGCGTAGAAATTCCTAGAAGGAATTCTAAGTGACAGGGCTTTCCATGGTTGCGAATTTAATTCTTAAATGTTCGTATGGAAGGTTGCATAATTAGTAGGTATTGATGAATATAATTAATTAATTTTCGCAGGAAGGATTTATTTTAAATCCGAACATCACTAAAGAGAGTTCTTGTTCTTCTGAAAAAAAATTTTCGTGCAACCGGACGCAAAACAAGCATTTTGCAGCCGCAACAGAGGACGCAAAATGATATTTTGCGGCCGTTACCCAGAGTGACGGCCGACAAACATTTTTACGGCCGTTCCCATAGTGACTGCATGCTCCTGATATTCCCATTATCAAAACTACCTATAATAATAATTATTATGAATAAAACATCATACTTCACTTTTTTTCCATATTTATATACCTTCCACAGTAGATGATTTGCATCACTAGCTTGTTTGAGGAATGAATCAATTTGCTCGTGCGTAAAAACTTTTGATTTCTTTGCTCGATAACCAACTGACTTTTTCTTGAGGAACGGTACCAATTTTAAAAACTTCTTTACGTCAATTCCATCTCGTACGTTAAGCATAGTCTTTAACATAGAATAAATGCTCCATAAAGTTGAACTCTTCACAACTTTTGATCGCTGCATCAAATATCCTAATAATATGTTTTCTGACACCGTCTTGACATTTTAGTTGACACACCAATCTTTGAAGTTGCTGTAACATTTTTCATATTTCCGTTTAGATTTTTCGGGTATCAAATCAGAAAGTGCTGAGTCTATGAGATCTCTCAGCTCAGGAGGAGTGCAAGTAACTGAAATATCACTATCGCTATCGGACATCTTCACGACTTCACGAGAAATGTCAAATTGATTTGTATTGCTAAATATTTCATCTCCATAGAAACATTGTGATATTGACGTGTAATTTTCTCTATTCGCGTTGAAACGCTGACTTTTCTAAAGAGACATAATGTTTATTGAAATTATGTAATTTTCACGGTTGCACGAAAAATATTGTGTATACTATTGCCGCGAAATGTTTTCGCGACCTCGAGATTATCTTGCCTCGGCCGGAGCGGCCTCGGCGATAATCTCTCTCTCGGAACGCGAAAAAGCATTTTGCGGCCTTAGTATACAAATAACTATTCTACTTCCTATATTAGGCATCAAGTTCTTGTACGTTTCAATAGTCCCAATCAAGGAACTTAAAACTGTCCCATTCAAGGAAACAATTGCCACGTTGAAAATCGGTTATTTATTTCTTAACCTCAAAACCCAAAACATCGATTTCTGCTTAAAATACTGGCTAAAAGTGTAAAGTTTTCATAGTAAAATGTTACCTTACCTATTACTAACGTTATTCACGAAACAAACTTTGACAAAGTGGTTGTAAAAATACTTTTTGAGAGTAAATTTTAGAAAATTTTTACAACCACCACCATCACGCTATTGTATACATGAATATCATGTCTAAATGCTTAACCGGTTAATGGCCACCTATTAGGGAAGTTCGGAAACTACAGCCAAAGGTTCACAGTTTTCTTCAAGTGTCCCATTCAAGTTGACTCTCCCCTACATATAAACGCTCGCCATCAATATCTATTTTTCTGTGAAATCTAGAAACCTCGCTTATATTTATCGGGGAAATAATATTTTGAAAAATAAATTTGTCTTTAAAGATCGTATCTACATTTCGGATAATTCCCTTTCTTTGCAATAAATTATTTGGGATAAAAGCCACTAACTGTTCTTCTTTCAACCGCTTATCAACTACTAAGCTATCTGTATATTTTAATGATTTTTAACTCCACTTGTATTCTAATCTTACCAACACTCGATATGCTGATAATAATCGGGATTGCTTTGTGTAAAATATGACCTACCTTCATCGGATGTATTTTACTTATATTTCCTTCATCGTCAGATTTATTTTTTAAATGAAAACAAAAACATGATTCGAGTGTAAGTGAGATTTCTGTAAATTTAATATTTTTTTTTGGTTGTTCTTTGTTAATTTTCCAATGGATATCCGTTCCTACGATAGTTTCATCACCTATTTCCAAACCATCTTTCCCCCGTGTTGGCAGTGGCGTAACAATAGGGTGGCAGGGCTGGCAAAATGCCACGGGCCCCCGGCCCAAGAGGGCCCCGAACTCAAAAATATTTTTTTACATTGTACCTGAGTATTTTATTGTTAATCGTTAAGTATTTCAACCAACCTAAACAAAAAGATGCTGATTCATTTTTAGAGATGTGCACGTTGCCCGTGACGAGAAATTTTACGTACTTATGACCGTCAAAAAACTGTCAATCAAAATACCGGTAATTGCATCTCTATTCATTTTAGAACGCATCCATTGGTGTCTACATATTTTTTCGCGGTACGTTGGTAGCGCGGGTGTGCATTGACGATCGGGGATTTCCCCATTTTGTTTTCACTTTTTACGTGGCGCTGCTGTTGGGGCGAGCTAGCAACACTATCTTAGGGGAATTCCGGATTTGATATTGTTTTACGAGGGCTCTACTGACTGCGTATTCTTTGTGTGATTATTTTTGACAATCGGTGATTTGTATCTTTGATTTTTCGTATTTGTTCTTTTATTGAATATAAAAATGGTGGCAAAGTAAAACTAATTGTGAAAGTTAGATATTAAAATGTCTTGTTCCAGAAAATATTCAAGTGGGAGCGAAAAACGAAAGAGAAAACGGGAGACAGGAAAAAAATAAAAAGCTACCTAAAATTAGTCAGTACTTGAAAAAGTATGACTTAAATAATGAAAAGTTGAGTAAACAGTGCTCCAAAAGTGAATAATTGGACCTTACTAAAAGTATACCAGAATTATCAGATGCAGCACCCAACACCAGTGACTATTCAGACCCAGAACAACCACGACAGGGTACTAGCAAAAATCATTTTAGCATGAACAATATTGTATCTTCGCCATATGTGACTGATAACGGTAATTTTAAAGAGCTAACTGATCAAGTGAAACGGTTCGTGATTGAAAACGGACATTGTAAACCTAGGGGCCCTTTCTTAAAAGATAGTGACAATAGATCTTTTCTAGAAAAACATTACTATATTGTTTCCAAGTTTGGCGTGAAACATGAACGTACATGGCTATCCTATTCTTTAATACTTCAGAAGGCGTATTATGAACCGTGTTGGTTATTTGCAAATCGGGCATCTAAAAAAATACAAAATGTTTGTATTGAGGGCTATGGAAACATATTGTAGATGCCATACAAGGACACGAGACATCAAAAATTCATCTGGATTCCTGTCTTACGTATCAACACGGCTACATGGAACACTCGATGAAGAGCAAGAGTCTATAATCAAAAAAGAAAAATATTTTTGGCGCCAAGTACTTTCTAGGCTCCTTGATTTTACTCTGACACTGTCAACGTGTAATTTATCCTTTCGTGGCCACAGAGAAAATGCAGATAGCAGTAATCCAAACTCCAAAGGAAACTTTTTGAGTATAGTTGAGTTATTAGGAAAATACGACCCGATTTTACCAGAATTGTGAAGTAAACCAAAGAGCCAGATAAAATACTTAAGTCCAAAAATACAAAATGAGCTAATTTCTGTCCTGATTCTAAAAGTAGAAAATGCACTCATAAATGAAATAAATGCCGCACCATTCTACTCTATCGTATTCGATACAACTCAAGATATTTCAAAAATTGATAAAATGTGTGAGCTTTACCGTTATTGTATGATCGAAAAAGATAATAATGGGATCCCAAAGGCACTTGTCATTAAAGAAACATTTTTAGGATTTCATGATGTTAAGGATCAAACTGCCTTAGCAATGTCCAAGCAAATTATTAAATCCATAAGTGACAAAAATATTTCTCTAAATAAGTGTCGAGGACAAGAATATGATGGTGCTAACACAATGAAAGGGACTTATGGTGGAGTTCAAAAACTCATAAAAGATGTCGAGCCAAATGCCGTATATATTCACTGTGCTGCTCATAATTTAAATCTAGTACTCAATGATGCAGTGAGAGAGGTTATTGATATGCAAAATTTTTTTGAAATAGTTCAACAAATTTATAATATTTTTGGGCATAGTGTAACCTTACTGTGTTGTTACTACAAGAAGTGAGGTTACATTGCCAAAGGTTCGCTTTTCGCCGGAGAGCATAAGGCCGTGAGTTAGTGATCAATGTTTGAAAGCTGGTCCTGTATTATTTATTTAAGGCGCCACTTGATTAGTAGGACATTCAAGAAACTCTTACTGATTAATCAAGAAACCAATAGTGAATAAATTAGCTATTATAACTTTTCAAATATGTTTTTATATTGTTTTGCCCTTACGTTTGTGAATCAAATAAAACACATTTTATTGCCAATGAATCAGTTTAATTAAATTTAATGGTACCTTGAACAGATGGTGTAATAACCTGTCTCAATAAATATGGGGTAACCGACTCTAATTATGAACTGATAATCAGTTATCAATGGTTGGTTAATTTAAAATTAACAATTTCTAATGTTAGCAACTATCTGAGATCATCATGTACAATACACTAAATCTTTAGTAACATGTAAATAGTATGCCAGTTACAGCCTTACAAACTGTGATAATTAACAAGATGTCACCAAATAGATCAAAAGTGTCTCTTATGTAATAAGATTAAGCTGAAATGTAATTTCAGGGCGATATGCAATAATAAAGTTAATATTTCAACTTTACAAAGTTGAAATAATGTAATAATAAAATTGTGAATTGATAGACGTCTATATAAGAATGTGAAGTTACTAAATATAAAAATATAAAAGTTAATGTGTCATTAAACATTAAAACATGAAATTACAAAATGAATAAGTTGCTTAAAGTTCAGATGAAAACGAATAAAACTTTAAATGTTACTTGCGGTTAGTGTCCAAACTATTAAACGTCAATCGGCTTAATTGACAAGCCACATCTGACTTGTGGAACAAGATTCAGCCAGCCGGTTAAGAATCGTTGTTCATAATGGAATCATTTCGCAATTATCACCAACAAATTTGAGTCCAGCTTCGTCTCTTGAAGTGGAAACGCCGTCACGAGCTCTTGTCGCTCTGTAACGCTAACGCCATCCCAGATACGACACGTCTCTACTACCATGAACGGAGTACTATAGTCTGTCAGCTATCTCTACGAAAATATAGAAAATATATCCCATACAGGAAACATCCGAAATTTGAGGCTTCTTAAAATCTGGACATGATCATCCTATCGTCGATTACCATCAGCCATCAAAAAATTGTTTAAACCATATCCATTTGGCAAAAAGTTGTGTAAAAAAATGTATGTAAAAACTATGCTGTACAGAAAACCCTAAAAAGAAATTGGGGCTATAGCGTGAAAATATATGTGCAAGACGAAAGCTTACCTTGTCACCAAGGGCTTTTCACCACGATAGTCCCGAAAATAGATGGAATAAACCATGTGCCACCGGCCATTTTCTATACTCACGACTTGTCATACTCGACACTCGACTTCACAACTCGAAAAGTATCAGACAAGTGATTCTAATTTATTTTATCTTACCTTCACTATTGACATCTGCAATCAGTGTTACTTCTGACAATCAAATAAAATCCCCACATAAAATTATAAAATACTCGTGGATTGGCTAAATCACAAAAAAAATATTAATAAAAATATTACTCTAGACACCCATTTAATTATTTAAATCCCATTATTCCAGGATATGCTTAAATAATTTTAAAACCCATAGTTAATACCCTTACGCAACCAACTAGACAGAAGTGTGTAAAAAGTTGCATACTCAGTGGGTGGCTTAACCGCCGTGAGTTATAATACAATACAAAGGCATTGTATTTTTATCATGCTACAATAGTATCAAAAGATGGAATATTTTATCAAGTTTTATATCTAATAAAGAAAGTGAGTCTTCTACTTCAATAACATTAAAAACATTAAACCCTACTAGATGGGCAGGACGTTATGATGCCGTTTTGGCTTTAAAAGTTCGGTTTGTTGAAGTCCAAAAAGCGCTAACGACAACAGTTCTATTAAATCGCAAATCACATGAAAGAAATGAAGCCGTTTCACTCAAAAATAAAATCGAAAACTACAATTTTATAATGTTATTGGTTTTCCATTGCAAGATCCTACTTACTATCGATGCAGCCTCTAAAGCGCATCAGTCTAAAGCCACCGATCTTTCAAATGCCTTAAAACGTTTGAAAATTTGTCTATAAGAATCGAAATTAATTTGAAAGTTTAAAAATGGAAGCAAATAGTGTAGCAGAAAAATGGTCCATGACCCCTGAATTTTCTAAAACTCGTCAGAGGAAGGTAAATCGCCATTTTGATGAGCTTTGCGAAGATGAGCGTCTCCAAGATCTGAAAGTTTGTTCAAAGTGAACATATTTTATCGAGTATTAGACATCATTATAAACCAACTGAAATCGCGTTTCCTTCCAATGAATGAAATTGTTTCAAATTTCAGTGTTTTGCAGCCTTCCACTCTAAAAGTTTTAAATGACACTGATCTATTAAAAAAAGCTCTAGAATTTGTTGAGATATACAGAGTGGAAAGTCTAACTGGAACAAATTCTGTAACTTGATAAATAAAGGTTCATCGCAAAATTCCTGAAACACGTGAATTTTTATTTTCATTAGGGCTTATTACAAAGAGATTTGTTTATCTTTTTAATTATCTGGTGGGGTTGCAGACAACCCCAACTTTTTTTAAATGGAATAGTAGGTTGATTAATTTTTTATTTTAAATCTTTTTCAATTGTTAATACAATTCCACTTTTTTTGTTACTTTTTATAAGCAATGTGTCGGAAAAAAATGGAATAAGGAAATATTTACTCAAATTACTTTAATGTATAGGTACATTTTTTCTTACTTGATAAGCCCAATAAAAAACCTGCTCGATAGTTTTTTGGTCAATTTGAACTGAATGTGATTGATTTGTTAGTACTTGTTTGTATTTCGACGTGTAAATAACAAACGAGAAATAAGAAAATGCCCTATTTAACCGAGACGCATCGTATCGAAATTTTAATGATGATCGGATATGGGGACAGAAGTCGAACACAGGCTGAAGTCGCTCGATTTTTTACTGAAGTTCATCCAGAATTACCTTCAATTAATCGAAGTACGATTAGCAAAATTGAAACTCGATATCGGGAGAGAGAGGCTCCTCGAAAAATGTTTTAAAAGTTGACGAAGAAGCTCAGTTGAACATATTGTTGGAAGTTGAAGAAAATCCTGTTACTCCAGCTAGGCAAAGAGCTCGCGTTCATGTTGTCAGTCACACAAGCGTTTTAAAAATTCTTAAAGAAGCCAAAAAGCACCCATATAAGATGCAAAATCTGCAGGAGCTTAACGAAGATGATCCTGATCGTAGACTCCAATTTTGCGAACGAATTATGGCTTTTATCGATGTTGGACAAATTGCTTT
This sequence comes from Galeruca laticollis, assembly GCA_963921935.1. Lineage (NCBI taxonomy): Eukaryota > Metazoa > Arthropoda > Insecta > Coleoptera > Chrysomelidae > Galeruca > Galeruca laticollis. The sequence goes on along the minus strand of OY998178.1, from coordinate 85,030,372 downwards.
GGAATGGGTGCTGTTTTCTAATGAGGCTACGTTCACATTACATGGGCACGTCAATCGACAGAACTGCCATTATCGGACTGACGAAAATCCCCGTTGGATGCGTGAATTCCATACCCAAAGGCCTCAAAAAACCAACGTCTGGGTTGGAATTATTGGGGATCGCATAGTAGGTCCTTTTTTTCAATGGAAACGTAACCGGAGAAACATACCTTAATATGCTCCAAGAAGAACTGATTCCTACTTTAGTAAATTTATTCCCCAATAATTTGGATCCCATTTTATTTGACCAACGGATGTGGCTTCAACAAGATGGGGCACCCCCACATTTTGCTCAAAATGTAGGGACCTATCTTAACGAAGTGTTTTCAAATAGGTGGATTGTAAGAAGGGGCCCAATTGACTGGCCAGCAAGATCACCCGATCTTAGTCAATTAGATCTTTTTTTATGGGGATATCTAAAGAGCAAAGTTTATGCCACTAAACCTAACGACATCGCCGAGCTTCAACAAAGAATCAGTGACGAAATTCGGCAAGTAACGCCGGAAGTCTTACAAAATGTTCGGAATGCTATTTATAATCGATTAGGATATTGTCTGCAACAAGGTGGAGAACACTTTGAACATTTATTGCATTAAAGTTATTTGAGTAAATATTTCATTATTTCATTGTTTTCCGACACATTGCTTATAAAAAGTAACAAAAAAAAGTGGAATTGTATTTACAATTGAAAAAGCTTTCAAATAAAAAATTAATCATCCTACCCTTCCATTTAAAAATGAATTTGGGGTTGTCTGCAACCCCCCCAGATAATTAAAAAGATAAACAAATATTCTTGTAATATACCCCATCGAGAATACAAATTGACGTGTTTCAGGAATTTTGCGATAAACCTTTATTTATCAAGTTACAGAATTTGTTCCAGTTAGACTCTCCACTCTGTATAAAAAAGACATATCTGAATCATTAGCCAGAGAAATTCTCAGTTTTCGATCCACTTTCAGAGACGAAATAGAAAAATCTTCGTGTATTAGAGACCTTGCTGATTTATTAATGATAAAAAATCATTTTCTGCACTGCATTAATGTTATTTCTTACAATTCCTGTGACTACAGCGAGTGCTGAACGATCATTTTCAAAACTAAAATTGATAAAAACCTATTTAAGAAACTCTATGGGACAAGACAGGTTATGTAAGTTGGCTATTCTGTCTATTGAAAATTATATGGCCAGATCTTTAAACTTTGATGATGTTATAGACACTTTTGCGGAACAGAAATCTCGAAAAAAAGATTTTTCTTAATAAATATCTTATTGGAATTAAATTGTTATTTTTATTTCAATGTAAATGTATGCAGGTTTCCTCACGATGTTGTTCCTTCACCGAAAAGATGGCGAATAGATAATGAATGCATTGAGATATTATGTTCTATGGATGAATGTGAAGTCTCAAATACGCATTGGGCTAGCGTGTGGACTACAGACCATTCCCCCTCGCCTAAGAGAGGAGGCCTATGGTCATTAGTGGGACATACACTCAGACAAAAAACATTGTATTATTAAAATTATGAATCAAAGAAAAATGAATCAAAGAAAAATAAATATATTATAGCTTCATTATTGTTTAGAGTAAAATCAATAAGACATTGTTTGATTTGATATGACGTTTTCAAAACAATCATGATCATGGTCATTATTGATACGTGATCCTTTAGAATCCACTGCGAAGTTGAAATTCAATTCAAAGTGAAACATTCACATTTTATTGTGATGAGCCTAATAAAATGTTTGGTTCAGCGTATTGTTTTTTAAATATCAATGCACTTACTTCAAAGATTCATAACTAATGATTTGAAAGATTTGTAGTTTTGAAATAAAAGGTCTGCAATCACGTTTTGTTGTGATGAGCCTAATAAAATGTGTGGTTCAGCTAATTTTTTTCAAAACATCCATGCATATACTCCAAAGACGTGTAACTAATGATTTGAAAGATTTGTAGTTTTGAAATAAAAGGTCTGTTCCTGTAACTGAACAGAAAAATTGGTTGAATTATTGGTCGTTCTTTTTATTTCCAAAGCACAATCCTCTGACATCAAGAGTGGGTAACAGTCATTCAATGTATAGACAATTTCAGTATGATGTACTGGCCTTAGGCTGACAACACACCGATAAATCAAAAACTTGGTGTGTCGCCAGCCTTAAGTTTAATAAAAAAAAAACAACCAAAAATATTGAAGAGTGTCTAATTTCAGCAGTTGGTAGCCGCCTTCAGAAGAAGTTATTGCAATAAAAGTCCAATAATTTAGAAACCATATTTTTATTCAGAACAAAATAAAAAATACATTGACAAAAACTTATTTCTTAAATATACTTTGCCATTATCTGAAGTATAAAGGTGCAATGGTGGCGAAGTGAAATATTCTATAGGTTTCAAATGCAGATTGTTCATAAATCTTCCTACTTCAAATGATTGAAAATAATCGAAACATTTTAGTTCTATTTCATTTGCTAGAATGTGCAATGCATTTTTGCTCAACTCAACAAGATACATAATCTTATACAGCTTTGTTTTATGATCTTCAACAGCTGTCAAATACAAATTAGATTTGTATGTTTTGCCATGATACGTTCCTGACTGAGAAACAGTAGCACAGTGTAACTGCAGTAGTTCTGAAGGTGTTAATGCCGATTGTGAAAAGTTTATATTCTGCCAATCTATCGAATCCCTACCCTCCAAATGATATTCAGCTCCGAAACCGGATTTGAAATCCACGATAAATTTTGCGTATTTGAGCCCAGCTTTGACTGATAATGTGTAAGGAATATTGATCCTGGATGATGTGTTGGTGGAATATTTCTTTGAACTCTTATGTTTAGCTTCAAATCTGAAACTCCATAAATATTTCGGAGGCCCGCATTTACGAATAAAAGTTGGGTAATGCACTAAAATTGATGTTTTGGTTTTAAGTTTCCATATAGTTCAATATATAACTCATAATTTCTTTGAATAAGAGTTTCAAGTATATTTATGTCACCTGCATCAAATTCGGGCAATAAAACCTTATCTAATATTTGCACAAGTAAACACAACAATTTCCATGGGCGACTATTGTTTGGAACTAAATCACCCAGAATCAACGGAAGGAAACTAATAAAAGTCCAGGTTTCTCTAGCAGACATTTTCAATTTGAAAGTTTTCAACCGTTTCATATATATCACAGACGTAGAAATATAACCAACTTGAGTGAGGTTATGAAAATCCTCGTTTAATTACTTAATTTTCATAAGCTAGCTACTGTTCTAGAGAGCCTGATTATCTTTAACAGTAACTGAACTGTACCCTAGAACTAGTAACACCTGCCACTATTATATATACCTATTATGTCAATAGTTTATTTTTTCACTGCACAATTGGGAAACCAACACAAAATGCAAATTGCGACGCAAAAATATGTGAATGATCATGCATCGCAAGATGGAATTCGAGGCAGAGTGTGATGTAATTAATTATACGATTGGCTACCAAATTCACGTGATCCTAGACGTTATGTTGTCAGTTTAAAATATTAAGAAATCTATTAAAAATGTTTTGAATGCCTTTCAAATTTAAATGCTTGCCTTTTATTTTAAGGGGACGTATTATCAATAAAATTGGATAGATGAATTGCACCCTAGTTATGAAGTAATGTGAAGTTATTTTAACATGGACTCTTCTTAAAACAAATATAATACGGTCGGCTCTGATGTTTCAAGATTGTGTCATTTTGAATATAAAGCGAAATGATATTCCACACAATTTGAAGTGACATATTTGGTGATTTGTTAACTAATCGATATAAAACTATTGATATACGTATATCAAATATTATACACCTGCTACTTGAATTAATCATTACGATTTTTTCATTTTGAGACGATTTCTAGTGATTTTTAAAATGCATTAATTTTCTGAGTGTATACAACGTGTAATTGAGTACGCTGAAAATCTCGAAGTTTATTAAAATGAAACTGAGTACATACAACGTGACGATTTTTACTGATAGGGCCCCATCACAAGAATTACGGGCCCCAGATGGTATAGTTACGCCACTGCGTGTTGGGGGGATCTTTTTCACGCATTATTTACACGAAAAAGTTTATTTATAATTGTCTTATCAATTCACTAATTACTTTATAAATTTTTTTAATTTATTAGTACACCAGTTGCTTTCCGTCGTAAGCTTATCGATGCGAACTCACTGAAAGACCGATTCGAACTGCAGGTTATTATTAAAAACAACAAAAACAAATTAAACTTTGTTGGGAAATTGGGTTACTAAATAATCAAACTTTTATTGAAGTTATTGGGAACTTTCTTCTATTTGGAAGGTGGATCGTTTTTTGGGATAAACCTCAGATTAACAAATAAAATAGATATGTTAGTTGCAGGAAAAATGAAATTAGAAGTTTAATTTAAAATGTGTTAAAAAGTTATGCAAATAAAAAAAAGTCATACTAAATTATGCATTTCAGTCGCTACTGTTAAAATTAATTAATAATACTTGAATTTTATTTAATAAATGCACATTCTTACATAAATTTTAAACAAGTATTTGTTGTATCCTTAGATACCTTTATGGTTATAACTAAAAGTGGCAACATTGCTCAAAATTTTAGTAGGAGAAGGTAGGCTACAGTAAGACATTTTTTACATAAAGCAGTATGAGAAGGTAATGGATGAATAATAACTGTAAATAAGGATGGCATGTTATAAAGTAATGGATTATCTATCATAAATAACGAAGCTTATGTATTAAAAAAAACACACAAATTAAATTATAAACAAAAAAAAAAATTGTCTCACTGTGTACCACACAGTCGGGTACAGTGAGACACCGTTAATATAGCGGTAGAAAATAAACAAATGAATTAATATAACGGTAGAAAATAAACAAATGAAGTTATATTGCAAAATTTTAATAATTAACGTATATTAATGAAATTGACTGTCTCGACCCTTACTTCGTGGAATATGCTCATATTAGTGTTTTTAAATGAAACTCAAGGTATCTAGTTAATTCCACAATATAATACAAGTTATTGAAAATTCTAAAAAATTGACGATGATATTGATTTATCGAAACAATTGTTATTTTTTTAGAATTTTCAATAACTTGTATTATATTGTGGAATTAACTAGAGACCTTGAGTTTCATTTAAAAACACTAACGTATATTAATGTTATCGAAATTAACAGAGAAACAGAGATATCTACTTAATCGTTTCGTCTGCATCCTAATCGGTGCGGGTAATAGCATGATAATGTCAGACAAGTTCACCATCGCAACATCTGGAACATCTGGAAAAATAAACCCATTTACTTTTTCTCGTTTACATAGAAAAGAAACTTGATAATCTCCTGCTGTATCTGTATTTGTAAGTATTTGAGCTACATAATGCAATTGATTGGAAAACCGAACAACAACATAATCATTTACAGTGGGTTCTCTGTCTAAATTTTCCTTTTCCGAAAATGATTCATCTGAATAATTTAAAACCACCTAAAAACGAATATGGTAAGACAAAATAGGTATCACAAACTATTAAACAACATTATGTGCCTTACCTCAGAATCTGATTCTCCATTCGACGATTCGGAACTCTCATTAATTTTGGCATTCCTTCTTATTTGCTTGTTATTCGTTGAAAACAAGTCCTCGGTTACCTTTTGTTTTTTTCGTTCCATTTCCTTTTGTTTTTTTAATTCTCTTTGTAACGCCAATTCAGCAATAAGTGTTTTTTGTGGTGTGTCTATCATAATGGCACTTTTTCCTCGTTTGCGACCTTTAGTTGTTTGTTTTCTTGGTAAAGCCTTGGGATACCCTTTGAATGCTTTGGGAGAAACGAAAATATTTTCTTCTTGTGGCTTATTTGCAACAGTGTCTTTAGATGTGGTAGGAATGTTGGTAGAAATGGGTTCTTCGGATGTTGAAGCTATTTATTCAATATTTAAATGTGCAGAAGGATGCAATACATCTGATTGAAGACGATCTGTAACGGAGGAAGTCAAAAAGTCTGATTCCGTAAAAACATCCCAGTCAAGCGGAAAAATTCCCGACTTTTTAAACCCTGCAATGATATTGGATGGAGTTACTGCCTTTGATAGCGCTTTACCGAAACATTCAGCTACTTGATAAATTGTTAGCGGAATACCAGGATGGGCAAGGAGCCAGTTGTCGACAGCTTCATTATAATACGGCTTTAGGGGGCCGTAAACAGACACATCCAATGGTTGGATTTTATGACTAGTGTGGGGAGGTATAGTCAGAATTGTTACTCCATTCTCCTTCGCTATATTTAACGCTGTTATGCTTATGTGCGATTCATGATTATCACATATAAGTAACGTTGGATTTTCTTTGCTGCTGCCGGTATATTTTATAAAGTGGTTTAATACTTCAGGAAATAACTCTGTCACCATCCATCCAGATGGACTAGCAAGTCCAAGTGTTCCTGCTGGAGCTCCTGTAACCATGTGTTGTTTAAAAAATTTTCTGGGGAATATGAGCACAGGAGGAATAAACGTACCTATTCCTGAAATAAATACCACAGCAGTTATTAGTTGCCCTCGTTCGGCACTACTACATGTATTCAATTGTTTGACTCCTTTCTTGGCGACAACTTTTTTAGGTTTCTGAACAGTTGTCAGTCCCGTTTCGTCAAAATTATATGTACGAGAACCATCTGATAGTTGTGGTAGACTTTCGTAAACTTTTTACAAATTATCAAAAAACCTGTCAATGTTGTGCTTATTAAATGAAGTTAACCTCGATAGACTGCAAGCTTCAGGTGTTCTAATGCTTAAGTTACCGTTACGATGTAAAAATCCTCTTAACCTGTCCTTACCTGCACTTTCATACTTTTTCCAAGAATCAGTTATTTTTAAGTTATTCATTAGCCATTTTTTCTTCAATAACTAATCTAATAGCTCCAGCCATTTGATCTGCTGATGTTTTGCCAATTTTTCTCTGTGTATCTGTTGGCCTTACCATTTTCAAAGAAAACTGAAACGAAAATTTAATACTTATAATATGTTTTACCAACCTATGGTACAGAGTGAGACACTGTCTCACGGTGTACTACCTTGTAGTATCTCAGTGTGTACATTTGCCGGTTAAAACTAAAATGGCTGCCAAATATTAAAACATAATAATAATCACCTGTAAACTAGACATACTATTAGTTTAAAACCTGGGCTTGAAATGTACTTACTTAATAAATTTTCCAAAGTATTTTGTCCCACTCCAGAAGGTCTTTAAAATCAACTAGCACGTAACTTTCAGTCTAATAAAACCACGAACCACCTACCTCACGATAAGGTCCTAACACTAACTAACATAAACAAGGTCAAGCGACCGTCTATATAGAAGTAAACTTACGGTGTTGTCAAAATTAAAAAATTTCAAACTGTCTAAGAAAAAATGGCGATGTCTCACTGTGTACGCCGTCTCACTGTAGCCTACCTTCCCCTACATGTTTAATGTATCAATAGTAATCTATTTATTAGTTTTGTCCTTGTTTATTTACCATATCAAGAGATATTCAAATATCGTCAGAGTGTGATCGACGATCATTTCAAATCGCAGTAGTATTGTAGTAAATAATGTCAAACGTGGTTTGTTTATACGAGCGCCATTACGACTAGAGAGTAAACATTTAGTTCTTTCGTTTTGATGTGTTTTTCAAGACTTTTAGTGACAAAATAAACTTTTAAGTTAATTAATGTAATGTTTTTGGATTATCATGGTTCGTCGGTGCCAAGTTTTTGTCAGAAAAACAGCCGAAATTACCAAGGCCATGTATCTACATACCATCCCCACTATTTGTAATTCATTCGTTATTTCACTACTGGCGTTTAGAACTGTTGGCCGCAAAAATAAACATGTTTATGAATGAATAGCCCTCTCTATGTTTATTATTACTCCAATGGATAAACCAATACTTTTCCCGCATCTTAGACAAAGTTGGTCGAAAAGTAATAAAAATGCTACTACAATTACCTACATCGTTTGTAGTAAGTGTCAGCTTAAAATGAAATTTTTTTATTAAGCCAGTTCACACAGCTATGCAAACCTTGTTTATAAATAAATTCCATAACTGAAGACAGTCAAATTTTCTTTCTTTAGAGAAAAAAGTAACGATGAATACTTGTTTCAGGTGGTGTATTGATCAACATTGAATGCAAGGCATGGGCCAGAAATATCATCCACGATCGCGTCGACAGACGAGGGTCGGTTCACTTCGAACTCATGATAGACTAAAAACAGTAATATCATCAAGTAGGCCAAATAAGGGCTCTGACAACTGCCATCAAGAAAAATCGCAAAAGGGCTCGCATTTTTAGTATTCAAATTTCCATAAATTCAGATTGGTGACGGTCTAGATAGTTTAGTTAACAGATATATTATTAGTTCACGACAACCTTAGGAATTTTAACTCTGCCATCACTGTTAGAACTCGGAAAACGTCGATTCGGAAATACTTAGTCATTTTTAAACAGAAATTTTGATTATCTGGCGTTTTAACTTATTTTTCAAAGTTTCATCGAAGATTTGTGGTATTTTTTCGACTATGTGTTTGCGGATCGTCGAATTGTAAGTTTAGGTCGCTTTTGGCCACCTATCACTGACTTCCATAGGTGTACCCAGGGTAAGCGTCAATGGGGGTGGAATACTTCACTTGTTTGCAATTTTCCATAAAACAGTAACAGCCTTTTTTTTGTTTTACGATCATTTGATGCAAAAACGGCTCTGATTTCTACGAGATTTTTATCGGTGATTGTTTTTGAAAGAAGCACGTCTAATTTATAAATAATTATTACAACCTCTACAACGTTAATTTTCTGTTTATATTAAACAATGAATATACAACACGTTTAAAACAAAGAAATGTGACCCTCACAAAATCACTCGGTAACAAATAAGATAATACCGCCTTCTTCGTTTTATTTTGGTCTTAAACCCATGCAAACAAAATCCCTATAACCTTCTTTAGGTAGGCAACAATTATTACAATTTAAGTGCAATGGGGGAAACATATAAATTAGATACTTCAGAAGTATCAATCTTTTTATGAGATAGTAGATTTTCTGAAAAAAAATCACTTATTGCTTGGCCATGGCACCTACTCTTAAACTATTTTTGAAATAAAATCGACAGCCCTGTACAAGATTTAAGAAGATAATTCCTGAATTTTTAATATCAGCCATCTAATATGTCATTGATATTTTTAAATTGCAACACCATGGCATAGTGAAGTACAAAAAAAAATTTAAATAATAAAAGTTTCTTTCATTTTCAATACCTGAAATACAAATCTTCAAAAAATTAGTGTTGTTACACAAGTTAGTCCGACAGTTATTGACGCATCACAATAAATTATAAAAAAACATAATTGTTATTGGTTGTATGGGGTGTCCGAGTATATATTATAATATTTAAAGCTGAAGACATAGTAGAGGATCCCAATAGGAAACGACCTTCATCTATCTGTTTAATGGATGAAACAAACTCATTTTATATCACATTTAATATGTTTAAGGTAGGTAGGTAAACCGACATACGTTAACTGTAAATATAGGGCATTTAGATTATTTCAAAAAACCCATATATCATTGGTCCATCGCCCTCTATAACCGAGCTATTTATTTCTTGTTTCATAACTTTCGAATCACCTCGTATATTAATTTCATATTTGTCAGGCGATTTTCTCTAAAAGTACGCAATCGATTACAGTATTTATAATTTTTTAATTTCCGATCCGTACTAAAAAAATATTAACATATTTTTCCGTCTCAAAAACAACACCCTGTATAATCAGTTTGACAAATTTGGTATACATATTTGAAAAGAGCTGAAAAAGGCTGGATTCAGCGATGAATATAATTTAAGCAGATTAAAGAATGCTGTTTTCTTATGCCCACATTGCAAAATTTTACAGTTTAAACTTAAATTTTTACTAGTAAAATCGTTTGCGCAAAAACGCGAAGTACATCACTGTATTCAGTTTTTTCTCCTCTTTTGAAACATGTATACCAAATTAATCAAACTCATTATAAAGGGTGTTGTTTTTGGGGAGGAATAATATGGTAATTTTTTAAATACGGACCTGAAATTAAAAAATTAATAATAAAAATATGTTGTACTGTTAAAGGTTAAACACTTTAGATAAAATAGTATCTGTGAAATCTTAATTTAAATTAATAAAATTTTATATTTTTATTTTGGACCCCCGAAATTAGCACAATTTTACAGTTTGAGCATAAATTTTTACTAATAAAACCGTTTCCGCAAAAACGAAAAGTACATAACTGAAATCAATATTTTGTCCTCTTTTCAAATATGTATACCAAATTAGTGAGACTCGTTATACAGGGTGTTTTTTTGGGGCGGAACAATATGGTAATATTTTATAAATAAGAACCTGGCATTTAAAAATTATAAATATCGTAATCGATTGGGTACTCTAGAGAAACTTAATATACAAGGTGATTCGAAAGTTATGAAAGAAGAAAAAAATTGCCAGAATTGATAAAACATCCTGTATCTCGTTCATAAAGGACAACAAACCCATTATGTATGGTTTTTTTGGAATCAACTGTGCCTTCATATATACAGTAACGTATGTCGGTTTACCTATGAAGCACCCTGTATATTGCAAAAAAATGCCTACCCAGGCTATTCAGTAATAATTCAAAAAAAAATATTGCACTGACATGTTATATTAAATAAATTATATACAAACTTTAAGCTCGCCAAGCAACCTTAAGCCGGGTCTACATCAATAAATATTTACGTTGTATTTGACGCAAATTTGCTTGCGATCGTCAAAATATTTATAGACCGAAAAAGTGTGACGTCAGAACATGGCCGCTGAGGGAAAGCAAATCAATTATTTAACTTATGTCTTGTCTTGACCGTTGTAATATTTTAAAAGTTTATTTGTTTTTGCATTTGTAAAGTGACACTGCAGTGACTATCAAGTAATTATGTCTTATTGCTTCGCTCCTAAACTTTCATCATATACTCTATATATACGACATATCCACTGTTTAAACTGTCTCCACATTTCTTTAACACTTTAATTTCATTACAAAACTGCTCCGCAATGCTCGACAAATTAACATTAGCCATGTTTAAGCATATTACAAACGGAAAATGAACGTTAATAAATATTTGTTTTCTCTCAGTAACTGTCAGCGGCTATATTTATGACGTCATAGGTTTTTCGGTCTATAGATGTCAACTGTGCGCCGCACTAGGAAGCACGCTAATATTTTCGCCAGATACAACACACACATCCCAGCGGTTAGTCGGTTTTTCTACTAATTTCAAAGGGATTTGTGTCGAATGCTTAGTAGAATGTGTGACGGTTGAGAACAGTACATTTAAGTAATATTTTTGCGATCTAGCGTCTTTAATCGGATTAACAGTGTCGCTTAAGCGTTACGTTATAACGGTGACGTCACGCTTAACCTCGCAAAAATGGAAATATCTAGGGATATTTTCTGGCATATGACAATGACATTTCTCTCATGACACATACATACTCAACGTTTATTTTTTGTTTCTGAAATTGTGAATCTGTAGTAGGCAAACCAATATTAATATACCTATATAAAATAATATTACTTTTGTTAAAATGCGTGATCTTAGAATGAAAAGGAGGAGATACTTAATGGTGCTGCTCAGTGAGGATACAGCTTTTTCGGTGGTCCTTTTAATGAGAAATCAGCTCTCGAATAGAATAAAAAGTTTGCAAATAATTTTTTCAATTCTAAAAGACCATCACATCAGGTCGATTTATGAGGAAGAATGGATAAGCCGTTATCTAAACTACGATATTTATATTTCGAATGTCTAAAGACACGGTACCTCTCAACGACCCCGCAGAGATATAAATGTTTTTTGGGAAAAATAATGTTCAAATAAAATTTTTTTTTATCTATGATTTTGTTGATAAATTGTTGCCTACCAATAACAAAGAAAAAACAGCCACACCATCGGTCCACTCTCTGCCAATTTATTCTGTATGCTATCAACAACAGCTGAACCGCTTCAAAGTTTTCTGGCACACTCTCGACCACGCCAGTTTCCGCTTCAAGCGTTTTTAAGCGTGACGCCATTACTTATTCGCGAAAATGAATCGCTTTAATCTGCTTAAAGACGCAAGATCGCAAAAATATCACCTTAGGAGGGGGTTAGTGACATCATGCGTCATCTGTCAGTTGGGTACCAGAGACGCGCCAGAGGGGTACCATAATTACACCAGAGGAGTACCAGAGACATACGTGACTGATGACAGATGACGTCACTTACCCCCTCATAAGTGTGCCGTGCTCAAATATCGCACATTCAACTATGCTTGTTTTAATGCGTAATAAAAACGCCACCACAATGCACATATTTGTCACGAAAATGTTAAAATTGTTTTTAAAAGAAACACAACATTCAACACATAAATTTATTAATCTGGACCCGGTTTCTTATTATCGAATGAATCGTCAACAATAAAACAGTTAAAATATCACATATAAGCCGAATAACCCTGGCAGCTGAGGCCTTTCCTGTTTAATAAAAAAAGAAGAAAGTAAAATATCACAAAAACTTACTACTAATCATCGAACTGTGTTTATATAGTTCGATGCTATTAATTGCACTCAAGCAAACTGTCACTTAAATGTCAACATGGTGTATGTGGGACATACACAGTTGTAGATTGCATTATACAACGCTCGTTTAAAGCACATTAAGACGTATTTTAATCATTTTTATGATATAATACAGGTGCAATGAGCAGTTTCTACACTTTTAAATCGGGTTCGTTCATCCTTTGTGACTGTTTTACCTGGAAAAACAAACAAACAATAATTTAGTTGATTGTAAATGAAAAATAGCCAGTCAGGTACATAATTGCATCCTACGTGATTAGTTTACTTACCCATCCAATAACAGTATAAAGATCGTCGACTCACTTCACATTGAATCACAAATCCTGCCTCAAAAAACTTGTATGTACATAAACTTTTAAATGCCTTCATTTGCTCGTTGGTTAGGTTAATACCAGATAACTAGCAATATCATATTACTAACACTGGGAAAGTATTTCGGGTTAAAAGTTAACTCGCTGATAAACAGTATGGGTCTAACCTCACATATTTGTGTATTTTTAATACAAATCTGGCAACGACGTCTGGATGCTGGCTTTTATTGTTATAATAGTCACTCATTGTGGTGATTGTCTCAGAATTTTGAAAATCATAATAAAAACTTACGATGAATGTGTACACACTAACAGCAACAAACGGTTTGTATGACCCACAGACGCTTTCAAGTGACAGATCGTCGGTGACCTCTATATTGTATTATGACATATGGTACTAAGGGTACGTTCCACTTGAAGCCCACAACGCCCACGACCGCAACATTCCTGTTCCACTTACGTAAAAAGACCACGGTCGTTGTAGGCGAAAGTTACAAGTGGAATGCACATTTGAACGGAGTAGGCTCCCAATATGGTGGCTCGGTGAAAACTTGCAGTTTATCAATAAATAAAATAATTTTTGGTGCAGTTTGGAGTAAATATTTGGAATAGACCGGGGTAAAATTTAATTAATCGTGGATTCCCGTAAATTTATGGTTGCGTTTATGACAAAACGAATGAGAAACTATCGCCATATTTGAATTGCCGCCACGTTTTGATGAAAGCACACTCAGGGAAGTGTGCGATACGCGACCGCAAACATTGACGTCATCTATGATGTTGAATGAGCACTTACGACGACCATGGGCCTTAAGTGGAACGGTAAAGTGGATGTTGCAATCGTTGTGGGCTCTAAGTGGAACGCACCCTAAATGTCACTACGAATAGATCGAAAAAGATATGACGTCATAAACATAGCCGCTGACAGTTACTGAGGAAAAACAAATATTTATTTACGTTCATTTTACGTTTGTAATGTGCTTAAACATGGCTATTGTTAATTTGTCGAGCATTGCAGAGCAGTTTTGTAATGAAATGAAAGTGTTAAAGAAATGTGGAGACAGTTTAAACAGTGGATATGTCGTAGATATAGAGTATATGATGGAAATATAGTAGCGAAACAATAAGGCATACTTACTTGATAATCACTGCAGTGTCACTTTACAAAAGAAAAAACGAATAAACTTTTAAAATATTACTGTGGTCAAGACAAGACATAAGTTAAATAATTGATTTGTTTTACCTTAGTAACTGTCAGCGGCCATGTTCTGACGTCACAATTTTTCGGTCTACACACAGAGGTCACCGACGATCTGTCACTTGAATGCCAATATGGCGTCTGTGCGGTATACAAACAGTTTGTTGCTGTTAGTGTGTACACATTCATCATAAGTTTTTAGTGTTTTTATTGATTTTGCTAATTCTGAGACAATGACAATAGTGAGTGACTATTATAACAATCTTAAATGCCGGACGTGGCTGCTCGCTGCCAAATATGTATAAAAAATACACAAACATGTGAGGTTAGATCCCTACTGTTCATCCATTTTAGCGAGTTAATTTTTAACCGGAAATACTTTCCCAGTGTTAGTAATATGGATATTGTTGGTTATATTGTATTAACAATGGGTTTTTTACATCAAGGAGCAAATGAAGGCATTTAAAAGTTTATATCCATACAAGTTTTTTGAGACACGATAACCCGATTTAAAAGTGTGCGTGCTTGTGAACTCCGATGGAAGAGTTGAAACTGCCCGTTGCACCTGTATTATATTATAAAAATTATTAAAATACGTCTTAAAGTGCTTTAAACAGGGGTTGTATAATGCACTCTACAGCTGTGTATGCCCCACAGACATCTAGAGCTGTGTAGGCCCCACAGACATTTATATGCCTCATACAATGCAAAGGATTCCATGAATAGAAATAGACTAGCTTATCGAATTTAAATCGCTGCATTCTAATCTTGGACTTGCAGGATTTGTTATAATGTAGTATGACCACTATTCTGTTTATTAGCTGTATTAATATGGAAATGTGATGGCCAAATCATCCCATTGCATATGTTAATCATGCACTTAGTAAAACGGAAAGGAAAATTTCTACAACAGAAAAAGAACTTCTTGATGTTATTTTCAGAATTGAAAAGTTCAGATGTTATATGGAAAAAACTGTCTTTACTTTGCAAACCAAACCAGTCATCCTTGCAATACTTTCATAAGTTGTCTAATCCTAGTGGAAAACTTGCTCGCTTAGCTCTCAGATTGTCTCAATTTGATTTTGTCATTAAACATGGCAAAGGTTCCACTATGTCTGTAAGTGATGCCCTTTCTCGTTCTGTTAATGAAATCTCTGTGTTAGACGTCTCAACCTTTAAACCAGAAAAATTATATATTTCTATGGTTAACAAAGGCAAAAATAATCCCTCATTTAAAGTCGAAAATAATATTCTCTGTAAGCATGTTTTTAATAGCAGTTATATAATCTGTGTTTCTGTCTTAAAAGACATCTCGTAAAATTTTTTCATTGAACAGGTATGTGAAGATAATTAGACCAACTTATCTGTCTATACCTGCTAACCCAATTAAGAAACAAATAAACAATGGAAAGTCTGCATATTCTGTAGGCTTCATAATTTCAATTGGAATAAAATTTATTTATTAAAACAAATGAGTGTAATTAAAAACATATTTTTGAATTTTTAATTAATCACAGCCTGGACAGAAATTTATTAGCCAACCCATATTAAATTTGACATAAAATAATTTTCATCCATTAAAAATATGGTTGAAGGACGTTTTCTATTCAGATCTTAGACTAACAACCCGTCTTTGTGTTGTGATAGAGACGAATGTGTTATATTATTTCTGTAAATAAAATTTCGTGATTTTATAGCATAATATGTATTATTTTATAGTAAAAGTAAGCAGTATTCGTTTGTGCATTGAATATTCATAAAAAATTAAGCGTAGATGTCCGCATGTACCAAATATTTTCTATTTATGATAAAAGTAAAGAGCTTTTTAGTAAATGTCGCAAAGTAAGTAACTAATGGAGACTTATTAAATTGTAATCTCTTCTTCATCTGAGACAATATTGTAAAATCAAGAGAGTTCTTGTAGAAATATAACACCTATCTTTTTAGTTAAATAATAAGACGAAATTTTAACCGCAAAAAACTTACATCATCCTTACAGCAAAGACAATGTTCCTTTAACAATATTGATGATTATTCCAACGAGGAATTTATAATAGGCAACAAACAATACAGTGTGCAACGTGTCAAATCTAGCATAAATGAAAAACCTTTCTAGATTGTGGGAAGTACTTACCAAAGTGATAATAAGAAGAATGATTACGTATTGATTATTTTTTATCAATATTTGTCTATAATACAATATATTATGTACCGATAGGTTAAATCAATATTATAGGCTACATTATCTTCAACTGTAACATTATATATATAGTAAGTAAAAGAAAATTTCGTCTAAGCTATAATGTCGTCATTTTAATGCCATGTAAAAAGTTAAGTTAGTGTAAAAAAAAGTGCAAAAGGTGTGCTATTGCCTTTAAAAAAATCCAAACACTTACGGACACCTACGAATATGTGTTAAGCACTGTTAAAATGCTATAGTTCTATTATAAGGAACAAAAAAAAGAAGAATATGCAAAAATTAATAATATTGTTATAAATTACCAGAAGATAAGTGTTAATTGTACTTCATAGAGTCTAGATTATCCTAATATTACTTAATAGATAATAAAACCAGTTTTAAGATTTTCAAATGACAAATTCTACCCGTTCGCGATATAGTAGACTGATTATTTTTCGGAATGCATTTCGCATATCAAAGGAACAGCCGAAACGGCACAATATTTTCGACGTACAAATGATAATATTTCACTGAAATTAATAAAAAAATTAAACGCACAATCATTTTGAGCAAAATAATAATTTCTTAATATAATCACTAAAAATTAAAATTCAATTCTGTGTAAAAAAAACTACCCTTTCCATCGTCGTTACATTCTACACTCTACAGGACCACAGCTTAGAAACTGACTGATAATCTTTTGTCTCCCTTCGTTTCGGACCCTCTACAACGCCCTCCACCAACTGATCTATTACGAGAATGGGATAAGGAACATGATGAAAAGAAGAAGATATACATCTATGAGGATGAGGAAGACCAACACATACATGGAGGAAATGGATAGAAGAAGCTATGACAAAAGGAGTCCAGAGAAAATAGAAAACAAAAAAATAATATAAACGAAAGTTTTGTTAATTTATTCACAAAAACAAATATAATTAATTATTACTGCTATACATTTAATCAATTTTATAAAGTGTGCTCATGAAATTACTATAATAGCTTTTATTACTTTGTATCAATCACGAAAAAGAGTACAAGTGACATTAATCCCATTTGCAAATGTAGTTTGATTGAGAAAATTGAATAAATTATGATACAATCTTCAAAATATAAAAATTTCTGCTTTGAATTTCATGTTTCTTAACATATTCGATTTTAAATTTCCATGCATGGATCTGCCCCACTTTCCCCTATTGGTTTGTTTATGTTGATAAAATTCGCAAACTACAAAACAAAGAAATATTATCATGGCGTCATCTTAGGTCCTAACCCAATCGAAGTTATATAATATAATGTTTATTTATGAGATATATTGTAATTTTAAATTTTAATAAAAATGCTAAAAACAGTTATAACCTATGAATAAACTTGAAATCTCAATAAAACGGCAAAATTGGCCAACGAAAGTAATAATTTTGATATGTTGTGCTACATACACATTGTTATTCTGCATTGTATATTACTTAATAAAAATATTATGTATCAGAAATATATTCTAAAGTCATGCTGAATAAATAGGCAAATATAGTTAAATCTCACAATCAATATCCTGACACATTTAGTCAGGTCCACATTACTGTATTTAAAATCGCTCCAGCTTGCGAGATAATAAATGGGAGACACTTTGCTCAAATAGTCACCCAAATATTCATGACTTTAGAATATTCTGCTAGCAAAATATTTAATTTGTGGTCTAATGTTGAACATAATTTGCCTAAGCACGTTGTGGTCAATATGAGTCTATTAAAAATAATTTCTTTGTGCTTAAATGTAATTTTTTAAAGAATATAAATAGCGGTTCTAACACTATAAACGATTGTTTCATTTTATTTCCTACCATTACCATCACGTATTTAAAGTTCTATATATCTCTTGTAGTCTAACATTTAATAGACTACCGGAGTGATGGCGTAAATCGGCCCACAGAAAACAGACCAGCGTATTTTGTGGATCGGCCATATTATTAGGGTTGGTCAGTGTGTACTTTCCAAACAAAGTTTTTTTATTTGAGATCTTGCGACTCTTTAAAATTAATTTTATACAGTGGTTTTACCTATTTTTTGTTATGTAAGTATATTTTAATTGCTGTAATGTACTGTTGAATATCATTTAAATAATATTCATATACAGTATATTATAAAAAGTTAGGTTATACTTCTCCTAATTCTAGAATCCACATAACGTGTTTTGTGGATTTCTTCCAAAAGTAATATGCAAAAAGTACTCACCGTTGTAAAAATAACAAAATAGCTTCTAAACACTAATTTTAAAAACTTTCTTATGACGCAATAAACGGTGTCAATGATTTATATGGAAAGTAAACCCTAACAAGATGGCCGATATACATCACACCACAGGACTACTGCTGTGGTCACCTCACTGACCTATATACAATAAGTTTATAGGTCGGTGGGTCACCTTAGGTTAGGACGTGTATGATGAACACCGTTAGCACACAGTGAAGAACGGCTAGAGCGCGTATGCTCGCCGTTTGCAGTGAACCTGTTAAATGCTAAACACACAAAAAAACATAAATATACTAGGTATTTTGCATATTCCGCAAATAAAACTGGCCAATAAAATCGAAACTGTCATGATTTTAGCGTGTACCACAAAACATTTATCTGTGCACGCTCATAAGTGACGTATCTATGGTTACGTTTCACGTGTACACAATTTTTAGATTTCCGCACAAATTAGCGTGTACCTAAACACGGCGTTTTAAAATGTAGCGTGTATATAATCTTTGCGTCGATTTACGAAGTCAAAGCACTGGTCAACATATTTCGGAGCAGGTCACCAGTCTGGCGTCAATTCATGACGTCACAACCACTGGCCAGGTACTGGTATAAATTTCGGAAAACAGTCATAAACAATCACAGAATTGTGAAAAGAACACTAATAGATCTACATACCTATCTGCTCAAATACTGTATACACAAAACACATATTGATCTGTGGTTCAATAGATAAATCACAGAATTGTGACAAGAATATAATCGTCTAATTTATGATTATTTCTAGTCATGTCAGTACATTTGCTTTTTTCGGCATTTTCATCATCATTTATTGTGGAGTTTGAACTTATTTTCGGATTATTCAAATTATTTTGCAATATACATCTCAAAAAATTTTTTTAACAAATCGAACATAGCTCTTTTCAGTTCTAATTATTGACAGAAGAATAACGATCTACTGCGTACTCGAACGCAATACATTCCGATTTCACAACAGAAACAGCGGTGCACTTCCCATTTTTATTCTCAACACCACTCAACACTAAATTACTGACAGACAGATCATATTGTACCTTTGTTGTGTTTGCCTTAGAATTATAGATATTAATAATTAAGGAAAATATGGATTATTTAAAGATATTATTGGTGTTCTCATTTTTTGTCTGTCTGAGTGTAGGAACAGGTAAGAAAATTTTAAGCAAACGTTAACATTTTGCTAGGGGATATCAACTATGTCAGTTGGGTTTTTTATGCACTTACTGCGTTTTTGTTTAACTACATAGTATAAGAATATTGTTGATTAAACAAAAGTTATTATTGAATATCTCATATTTTTTTGTTAATAATTAATTTGTCAGACTTTGTTTAACGTATACGAATACAAAAATTTTATCAGAATATCCGTTACAATCAGACTTATTTATCATATATATTCAGAGCCGAATCAACATCTGGTATTGTAGATACTGTCTGGTTTTGTAGATATGTTTATCTATAAGGAATACTACGGCTTGATGTAAAATAACATTCAATTTTTAAATACGTTACTTAGTAATTTTTAATACACTTGTATTTTCGTCTTTTAATTTTTACATTAAAAACAATTTGGGTTCTTCAATATTATGTTCCTACAGCTGTGGTTTTCCCAACTGAGCAGTTAATATCGTGAATTAAGTAAGTTCTTTTGTTGTCTACAATATAAAATTGATTATAACAGTCAAATATACCTACTTCATTGCTTTGTTCAGCCCATCATTTTTTTAATACAATATAAAATGAATGTTTCTCTAATTTATTTATTATCAATTAATAATTTGAATGTATTTACCCAAATATACAGTGTTGTATAAAAGTATTTAGCCACCCAGATAAAGGCATTTTATAGAAGTTTGAATAAAATCTTAATTATTTGTCAACAATAATACAAGTTTTCTTCCTTTAATGAAAATTTTTGGCCGAATTAGCTACTCATTTTTCCAATGTTGCCTTGGTTTTTTCTGACATTTGCCTTGCAAGTCTTTCTGAGATAGAACAACATATTCATATCTGCCTATTAAGCTGTTCCTTTAATGTTATTGGCGTCAAGACTATGGAGGCCATGTCATGATTATCAATACATAATGTTGCTCTTTTTATTTAAAAAAAACTTACACAGGGAATCATTGACATGCTGGTATGTAAATCCAGTGCCAATTAAAGGGTTCGTAAAATATATCTGCACTAGATCCTTGCATTTTCAAAATTTGTGCTGTTAAGTAATTGAGCTACTGCATTTAACAGTCACTTGAATTGTTAATCTGTTTTTAAATAGATGGGTAAAAATTTAAAACTTTAAATTGAAAAATTTTTTTTAAAATGTATCAAATCCAAAACCTAAGTCAGTTTTGACTAATTTTACAGGAGGGTTGAAAAACGTTTATTACCTGCATATCAGTCATCCCCCACCCACCCCCTAAGGTCTTTGTAAAATAGTTGTAAATATAAATTTTTAAATTTGGAATCAAATTCTACATATACACCTAAAATTTCATTATGATAACTTTTTTTATATAAAGTTATGCAAAAAAATAGCAATAATGAAGAAAAAAATATGAAAATTACATACTCAAAAAATGGTTTAGATTTTGATGACACACTCAAAATCATCCCAACCCTAGTATTTCCCCAACTCACCCTCTACCATTATGGTATGAAATTAGCGTGTAAATATTTTTTCATTTAAATTTTATTAAATTGTTTGCCAAATAGCAAATTCTTATTCCTATTAGTAAAGCCGCAATAGCGATTTTTATATTCATTAAATAATCAATTTTTTGATAACATTTTTTTTGCATAACTTTATAAAAAAATTATCAAAATGAAATTTTAGGTGTATACATAAATAATTACGTAGAATTTTATTCCAACTTTAAAAATTAATTTTTTCCCCAGGGGGTACATATCAATTTAAACATTAACTAATTCCATAAAAAATTAACAAAGGGATGGCACGCATGGAGACTGGATGGATAATGTTCATATTCAATATTGTGAATTGTCAAAAGTCATTGTCGGGTCGTAGGAGGGGGTACATATAAATAAATATTAACTAATTCTATAAAAAATTAACAAAGCGATGGCACGTATTGAGACTAGATGCATAATATTCATATTCAATAAAATCATCAATGTGAACTGACAAAAGTCATTGTCGGGCCGTAGGAGGGGGTACAGGTCGATTTAAATATTAATTAATTCTATAAAAAAGTAACAAAGCGATGGCACGCATTGAGACTATATGGATAATGTTCATATTCAACAGAATCGTTATTGTGAACTAAAAGTCATTGTTCGGCCGTAGGAGGGGGTACAGATCAATTTAAATATTAACTAATTCTATAAAAACTTTTACAAAGCGATAGCACGCATTGAGACTAGATGGATAATGTTCATATTCAATATAATCATCATTGTGATCTGTCAAAAGTCATTGTCGGGCCGTAGGATTGGGTACAGGTCGATTTAAATATTAATTAATTGTATAAAACAATAACAAAGCGATGGCACGCATGGAGACTAGATGGATAATATTCAATAGAATCATCATTGTCAAAAGTCGTTGTCGGGTCGTAGGAGGGGGTACAGGTCGATTTAAATATTAAGTAAATCTATTAAAAAATATCAAAGTGATGACATGCATTGAGACTATATGGATAAAGTTCATATTCAACAGAATCGTTATTGTGAACTAAAAGTCATTGTCGGAACGTAGAAGGGGGTACAGGTCGAGTTAAATATTTAAATATTAACTAATTCTATAAAAAATTAACAAAGCGATAGCACGCATTGAAACTAGATGGATAATAGTCATATTCAATATAATCATCATTGTGAACTGTCAAAAGTCATTGTCGGGCCGTAGGATTGGGTACAGGTCGATTTAAATATTAATTAATTCTATAAAACAATAACAAAGCGATGGCACGCATGAAGACTAGATAGATAATATTCAATAGAATCATCATTGTCAAAAGTCATTGTCGGGTCGTAGGAGGGGGTACAGGTCGATTTAATTATTAAGTAATTCTTTTAAAAAATATCAAAGTGATGGCATGCATTGAGACTATATGGATAATGTTCATATTCAACAGAATCATCATTGTAAACTATCAAGTCATTGTGGGGCCGTAGGAGAGGGTACAGATCAATTTAAATATTAACTAATTCTATAAAAAATTAACAAAGCGTTGGCACGCATTTAAACTAGATGGATAATAGTCATATTCAATACAAACGTCATTGGTGGGCCGTAGGAGGAGGTACAGGTCGATTTAAATATTAATTAATTCAATAAAACAATAACAAAGCGATGGCACGCATGGAGACTAGATGGATAATATTCATATTCAATAGAATCATCATTGTCAAAAGTCATTGTCGGGCCGTTGGAGGGGGTATAGGACGATTTAAATATTAATTAATTCTACAAGAAAATTAATATGGTAATTTTGACGACCGTTCTGTCTGTGAAGTGACTTTCAGATATTAGCAATATACACATTCGGCTTATATTTTTCTTGTATATTACCGTTTAACGGGAGAAAAAGAGACAGTTTTATAAAAAGCGAATACGCGATAAACACCACTCTGTGATGAACTAATTAGTGGGGATGCGCTCCTTCCACACTAGTGTGAATTATGACTTTCTGCTTTCTGTAAAGATTTTAAGTTTAGTAATGTGCAATAATCGGGATGGTGTACATCGAATTGCAGCAATCGCCGGAGTATTTTACGATATTTTATTTCAAATGAATAATATTATTTTTATCTTTTAAATAAAATAATATCTTATCTCCAAACTTATTTACTTAATTTCTTTTCTGCCATAGCAGACATGAAAAATAAAACTGGCTGACTGTCTAAAAATGACTCTGAATGTGTGTGTACGGGTGATATCCAGTGTTGCCAGCCGAAGGGAAATTTCTCATCTTGCGGGAATTTTCAACACAAAAGGGAAAAGTTAACTGAAAACGGGAAGTTTTTACTCTAGTCCAAATTGTAAAAAAATTTCAGAAAATATTCAAAAGATTATTAGAAATGAATTCCAATGAATGAAAACTAATAAATGGTTTACTATTTATGATCATTTCTTTAGGTTAAATTTTAAACTGTACTAAGTATGCAGTTAGGTATAATGATAAGCACTTAAAGTTACATAATAAAAATATGTATGAAATAGAATTGTTAATTCTTTGACGTATTTTTAACGTTTTGTTAAAAGATTTATGTTTTTTAGACTTTTTATACTTTGTTATGTAACTACATTCGTTTTTGTTAACGGGAGGGATTTTTTTCAAAAAAGTGGGAATTTTTAAGGTAAGTGGAGGGAAAAAGCTTACTTTAAGGTTGGCAACACTGGTAAGATCGGTCGCTGTCGCAATAAATAGTAGGTATATCACCGCCTTCATCTACGTTCTCTCTCCTGTCCTCGCTTCATATGGATATCGTTCTCTTTTATTGCCACTTATATATATATATATATATATATATATATATATATATATATATATATATATATATATATATACAGGGTGTCCCGGGACTAATGGGAAAAAAGTCAGGAGCGTATAATCTGAGCCAAAATAATGTTAGTACTTCGTATAAACTTTTTCTATTCAGGCTCTCGTTTTCGAGTTATAGGCCTCCACAGTTTTAATTTTGAATTTGGTTTTTATTTTTATTTTTTGTACTAGTTATTTGATCTTTATAAAATTCACGGCAAAGCTATAATGTACGTGTATGTTTATTTTGGTAAGGTAAACAGATTTACAGTAGTGCCTTGAAGCCAGGGACGGACTACTCGCAATGGTTAGTGATCCAAAAAATTTGCAGGGATGGCACACCCTGTATGAAATTATAGAAATTGACTTCCCCACACATTAAGCTAACGAAAAGGTACTCTTGTTGGAACTCGATAAAATAAGCCGTTTGGCTAATATTTACAGTTTTATTAATGCACTACGTACAAATTTACCTAACTAACTTATTAATACGATGTACTACAAGAAAATAATTTGATGATAGCAGATGATAAAAACATTAAGAAATTATTTAATGGGAATTAAATAGGTACGCAAACAACGTAATTAGTTGCTTTTAATCAAAATTACGAACACAACATTATTAAACCATTAAGAAAACCTCAAAAAAACACAAGTTATAAAACAATGGACTAAAACTAATTCCTAAACAACAACAAAAACTAACGTTCTTCTAATAAATGTTCAATATGAGCTCCTCCCACTTCCACGCACATTCTAAGTCTACGAAGGTTGTTTCTTTGCACTTGAAAAAGCAATCCCACATTATTTCTAATAACATTGCAGTGTAACACAATTCTGTCTATTAAATCTTGCCCTGTTTGCACAGGTGTTGCGTATACCTTACTTTTGAGATAACCCTAGAGGAAGGAATCCATAGGATTAACGTCTCCTGATCGCGGTGGTCATTGAAAAGGGCCTCCACGACCAATCCATCTATTAGGAAACCTTGTGTGTAAATGCTGTCGTACATCTAAACTGAAATGAGGAGGGGCCCTATCATGCATGAACCATAAATTCCTACGAGTTTGTAGTAGCACATAATCGAACAGGTTCCATAACTCATTTTGCAAAAACTCCAAATATCTTTGACCGGTCAAAGTATCGTCAATAAAGTATGGCCCTATCAAATGATTGCCAACTATTCCTGCCCAAACATTAACCATGAATCTATGCTGGCTCCTAGTTTGGATAATGCCATGTGGATTCACATCATCCCATAAATGCATATTATGAGAATTTATGACTCCATCTCTGGTGAAACCTGTTTCGTTCGTAAAGAAAACGTTACTAATAAATGTATTGTCTGCTTGTTGTCGCAGAAACCACTGGCTATACTCAAGTCGTGAAGGGTAATCAGCCACTGTCATACTTTGTACTTTTGTCATGTGAAAAGGATATAACAGCTGTTCTTTTAGAGCGCGATGAACAACTGATTTCGAGACGTTATGTTCTCTTGATAATTTTCGTAATTTCGTTGATGGTTCATTATCAACTGCATTTAACAAGTCTTGTTCAACTGCCACAGTACGTACGCTTCGTACTGGACCTTCTTCACCTTTTTTTTGGCAAAAAACTTCCTAAAATTTAAAACTTTGTTTTGTATACATGGAAAATTACATTTACTTATTCATACCTGTTTCTTGTAACCTGAGATCAATACGCTCAAACATTCGTCTGTCTGGCAATGCTCTGTTTGCAAAATGTTCTGCATAAAGCCTTCTGGCCTCTAAACAGTTTCGAGAAACCAGTCCATACATTAAATTCATATCTGCGTACTCAATAAAAGTGAATTCTGCCATTGTAACTGTTAAATTAAGGACTTATCAATTATTGACAAGTACTGACTACGAACTATTCTACACAATGTTTGACAACTAATCCTATGGTTACTTGCTAAACGGTAAAAACACTTTTAAAAAGTTTTTAGCAACTTTCCAATTAATAACTCGTTAATGTTTTTTATCTTCTGCTATCGTTAAATTATTTTTTTGTAGTACTGAAGGTAAATCTTGGACATCGTATTAATAAGTTAGTTTTACCTCATTGTGTACTTATAAAAATGGTGAATGCGTAAATTGGTACGTAGCGCATTAATAAAACTGTAAATATTAGCCAAACGGCTTATTTTATCGAGTTCCAACAAGAGTACCTTTTCGTTAGCTTAATGTGTGGGGAAGTGAATTTCGATAGTTTCATACAGGGTGTGCCATCCCTGCAAATTTTTTGGATCACTAACCATTGCGAGTAGTCCGTCCCTGGCTTCAAGGCACTACTGTAAATCTGTTTACCTTACCAAAATAAACATACACGTACATTATAGCTTTGCCGTGAATTTTATAAAGATCAAATAACTAGTACAAAAAATAAAAATAAAAACCAAATTCAAAATTAAAACTTTGGAGACCTATAACTCGAAAACGAGGGCCTGAATAGAAAAAGTTTATATGAAGTACTAACATTATTTTGACTCAGATTATACGCTCCTGACTTTTTTCCCATTAGTCCCGGGACATCCTGTATATATATAGTATGATTTCCTGCACATGGTTACTTAAACCATTCGCAATCCATGCTGCAATCCGTATGAGTTATTGAATTTTATTTGCTTAACGTATTTACTAGTGTTGTCACCATGCTGTTTTGGCTAGTTAAACATATTTTTGAACTCGTCTGTCAATTTGTTTGTTATATCTAACTACTAAACCTTGTAGTCTGAATGGGCAATCCATTAATGTTTAATACTTGTGAGGGGGTCTGAATGTTTTGGATTTGAGGTTGGCTTTGACTATGAGTGTTCCTTGTGAAACTGAATTGTGATTGGTTTTGTGCCTGATGGGTTTGGTTGTTCGTTTTGTTTTTTGTTTTTAGCAGATCTTGGTAAATTGTACATCCTCTATAGTTTGCCGGATGGTTGCCCTGACAAACAACACATTTGGCTGGAGTATCTCTGTTCTTAGTACATGTTTTTGTATCATGAGATCCCCTGCACTTCACACATTTAAAAGGTCTCACACAGTAGGTTTTAGAGTGGTTGTAATCCTGGCATCTTGTACATTGAACGATATTATTTTTTTCTTGGTAGTTCAGTTTTTATTTTGCAATATTGAATATTATCTATGTTATATATTTCTTTATTGTTGTTACTGGGTTCAATATCAACATAAAACAATGGAAGCGTTTCTTTACTAACCCTGTATCTAATACTTATTATGTTTCTAACTACATGTCCTTTTTTCTAGATTGGTGGTAATATCTTCTAACGGTACAGAGGCTTGTAACCCTTTGATTACGACTCTGTAGGCCTTTTCTTGCTTAATCTGATATGTGTGGTGTATTATTTTGCCTTCACGAATATGACAGATCAACTTTCTGTAATAGTTAATGGGTTAATTTTCTTTGTGCCACTTGATACTGCTTTAGTTGTGAACATATTTTGATCAGTTACAGTTGTCAGCTCCTTGATCTTTGCTTTATAGTTGCTGACTGAGTAAATATATATATTGGAGGAGGCTTTAGTTCTTTAGGAGTATTATCTGAATTTTCAGGGTTTGCGTTTACTGTTTCATTTTTTTCTTGAGAGTTTTCATTGGAAAGTGATTGATATCTGTTAGAAGTTAGAATTTTGGATGGCATCTTACTTGAGTTTTGGCAATGAGTTCTTTTCTTTTTGGGCCTTGCTTCTTGCTAAGGATGTTTTAATGAGTTTTTTTCATCATCACTAAGCATTTCAGCTTCGTCGCTAGATGTTGCACTAAATGGAGGATAATCTTGACTTACGTTTTGATGGCTACTTGCAGTATTTTGGTGATTATTTATGTTTGGTTGAATTGGAGTTACTTGTTGTTGATACATTTGGTAAGGATGTTGCATTAGCTGTTCTTGTTTATTGATCCATAGAATGGAGTCTGTGTTGTCATTTGGTTGGATGTTGTTGTTTTATATTGCATCTGTGGATTTTGTGAATTTTGAAAATTAATTGACTACACCACTGGAGTGGTTGATGGGTTCATTTGCATATTGAACATATTGTCTGATTTTATTTACACTTATACTTTTTATTTATATTTGTATCACTCAATTACTTCTAGTTTTGGTAAGTACATTTTATTTGTCTAAAGACCAGTTTTTTTTGTTTAACTCTGATAATGGTTTTGTTATTACTTTTTTACCGGAATTTCTTAGTGCTTCATCACACTTGCTTTGAAAGTCAAACCAAAACTCAATGAACCAAACATGTGCCTATTTCAGATTGCCTCTCTGGCCATTAATTTTGGTCCACATATAGCATTCGTATAGCATTTGACTTGTACATGGTGAGATTGTATGCACATAACATTTGTAATACATTTGTGAGACATCTGAAGATGGTATTTGCAGAACGCGTTGTAAATCAAATGTGATACTTACAAAACACATCAGTCTCTGCATGTTCTTTGTCTAATTTTATTGTTCCATTTGCGTCTTCTTTGCTTTTAATATGAGATCGAGTCACTGTTAGGTATTAAGCGTACAGATATAGTTCATGCAGAAGTCATCAAATTGACTTGGTCATTGCTTCTGATACAGAATTTACATGGTAGGACTTGTACATAGTACCTATATTTGCTACAGTTTCACTTTAACATGTTAACCCAAAAGCGCTTAAATTTGACTTTCGTCACATTTGACTGTAAACCCACGATATGTCCTGAGAGGAGGATACAAAAATTCAATTTTGATGTTACAAGATGTGGGGCTTAACAAAAATTAACTGCACAAAGAAAATTAACTTTCAATTTGATATAAAGATTTTTTAAATTTGGTGTTTATATAATTTTCAAATTATCTGTTGATTAGATACTTCTACAACTATTTGGTGTTAGGGTTGAAAAAAAACAGAGTTCGTTTTCTTTGTCTACCCATGTAAATTACTGTTTAATAACACATTTTACAGTTTAAATATATAAACTAGCTCTTACTGACTATTCAATAAATTTATTCATACATAATATATATATATATATATATATATATATAAATACGAGGGCAATTCAGAAACTAACCTCCGGTTGATTGAAAAAAATACACCAAGTTAAGTAAAAATATTTTAATATATACATCTTACAACTACATCTTTGCACTATTTTTCGACATAGTCTCCATAACGATTGAGGCACTTATCGTATCTCTTCACAAGCTTTGAAATTCCTTCTGCATAAAAATCACCCGCTTGTGCCTTGAGCCAGCCTGTGACCGCATCTTTGAGCTCTTCGTCATCATCAAACCGCTGGGACCCGAGCCATTTCTTCATATGCATGAAGAGGTGATAATCGCTTGGCGCCAGGTCTGGGCTGTAAGGTGGATGGTTGAAAACGTCCCACTTGAAGGACTCAAGAAGGGCTGTTGTTCTGCGAGCAGAGTGAGGACGGGCGTTATCGTGCAAAAAAACGATACCGGAAGTCAGCATACCACGGCGTTTGTTCTGTATAGCCCGTCGTAATGTTTTTAGTGTTTCACAGTACACGTCTTGATTAATGGTCGTCCCACGTTCCATGAATTCAACCAACAACACCCCTTTGGCATCCCAAAACACCGTTGCCATCAGTTTTCTGGCAGAAAAATCTTGCCGGGCTTTTTTTGGTTTGGTAGGCGAATCTGAATGTGCTCACATCTTTGATTGTTCTTTTGTCTCAGGGTTCACGTACTTAATCCAGGTTTCGTCACCGGTCACGATTCTGTTTAACAATGGTTCTCCTTCGTCCTCATAACGTGACAGAAAGTCTAATGCAGAGGCCATTCTTTGACTTTTGTGGTGGTCGGTAAGAATTTTGGGCACCCATCGTGCACAGAACTTACGGTAACCCAATCTTGCTGTCACTATCTCGTACAAAAGAGTCACAAAAGAGTCTTAGAAATCTGTGGAAAATCAGTAGACAACTCCGCCATTGTGAAACGTCGATTTTCACGAACTTTTGCATCAACTGTCTGAACGAGTTCGTCAGTCACCAAGGATGGTCTACCACTCCTCTCTTCATCATGAACGTTTTCTCGTCCACTTTTGAATAAACGTACCCATTCACGGACAACTCCTTCACTCATAACTTTTGGTCCGTACACGGCACAAAGCTCACGATGAATAGCTGCTGCAGAGTATCCTTTGGCTGTAAAAAACCTTATAACAGCACGCACTTCACATTTGGCGGGATTTTCTATTGCAGCACACATTTCAAACTGCCACAAAAACTAAACTAGCGCAGGTACGATGTTCACTCGACTACGGCTTGATGCCGACTGACCTGCTGAGCGTGTGAATGCACAGATGGCGCGCTACTCCCCCCACTACCCGCACTGTGACCAATCGGAGGTTAGTTTCTGAATTGCCCTCGTATATATATATACTCTACATTTCTTTATGCAAGGCAAATGTGTTAATCAGTTTGTTATTTTTTAGACAAGATACTTCCTCCAGAACCACTAACATGGACACCAGGTAGCTCTACACCGGTACAGACCACTACAACCCCAAATCATAGTGATATGACTACTGTTTCCTCTAAATCAACCACATCCACTCCTCCAACCCCTCCTACCACCGCTCCTTCAACTACTAAACCCACCAGTGCTCCTCCAACTACTAAACCCACCACCGCTGCACCAACTACTAAACCCACCACCGCTGCACCAACTACTGAACCCACCACCGCTGCTCCAACTACTAAACCCACCACCGCTGCTCCAACTACTAAACCCACCACCGCTGCTCCAACTACTAAACCCACCTCCGCCCCTCCAACTACTAAACCCACTACTGCTCCTACGCCTACTCCCTCTCCGACTCCTTCTCCCACACCAGTTGATCCCTCTACAGGTAAATGGAGTTTGAATTACACTAAATCAAATAACACTTGTCTGGTAATTGATGCTGCTCTTCAAATAGAGCTGTTAGTGGTAAATTCAACATCGAAGAAAATTAATGTTCCTGTTAATGCTACTGCTGATGGTACTTGCGGTAACAATTCGGATATTTTGAATTTAAGATGGGATGGAAATATTGTTACAATGAATTTCACCAAAAATATGACTGATAAAAAATTCGAATTGGAATCCATTAGTGTATCTATAACTGGTAAGTTTTTAATTATTCTCACTACCTTCCTTAAGTTGATTATAAATTTTTCATATATTTTTGGCGCCAATTTACTTAAGTAAGTGTCCTGATAACAGGACTGTGGTAGGGTGGGGCTAGCATAACTGCTGTTCTATTTCAAATTACAAAGTTTCTCATTTCCTTGAAAAAGAACTCATTTTGATTATGAACATAATTAAAAGACATTAATAAATAGTGATAAATTAATATGTTTTAAAACAATTAGGTAGATTTTAGTTATTTATGTGCATTTTATTGTCGCACCAAATAAGACCTTTTTAACCTCATTTTTCTTGTGCTAGTAAGAACTGAGAGATTCTAACCTAGGGGGTACAGTTAGTGGAAATATATTTTCAAGGGGTACACAACGAAAAAAAAAGTTGAGAACCACTGCCTTAGCAAAAGGCGCTACAGACCTGGGTGGGCTCGACTACAGACCTCAACAACCTCCTGTCTTAGCCTTTGAGACATACATGGTTCAGAGATCATCTGTGACATTGTCCATCCATCTAATTTTAGGTCTCCCTCTTCTCGTATTGTAAATTTTGGCATCCAGTACTTTCTTTGATATTCGAAAGTCATCCATATATTGAATATGTCCAAACCACTGGAGTCTTTGTGCTTTGATGAAGTGTACAGTGTCGTGATTTTGCAGGATTTCATTAATTTCAGTGTTGTATCAGTTTCTCCATTCATCTCATTTTTTCAGTTCACCTTGCCTTCTTTTGTTATATTTTTCTATTACGGAATTTTATCTTCCAGTCTACAATTCTTAATATCACGAGAGATGTTGCCATCTGAAGTAGCGTAAACGAGACAGAATTTGGTTTCTGTGATTGTCAATATTCCAACTTCAGGTGGTTTCTTTTTTCGTGAAAGAGAGTCTACTCTATCTTGTTTTTTCATGTCTTCCTCCTTGGCTGTCCCTCCTTCTCTGCCACAATGGAATCTATAGTGTTATTTTTATAATTATGCTTTATTATCACCTTGTTATGTGCCCAGCCCAGTTCAGTCTTTGTGCTTTTATGTATTTTATTATTAGGTTTTCTTGTCATATCTCTTGTTCTGTTTATTTGTTTTTCTTTGAGTTTCTTTCCTTTTCTGGTGTCATGTTTGGTCCAAAAATTATTCTCGTTATGTTTCTCTGGACTCATTTCAGTTCCTCCTTTTTCGTTTTGTTTATTACTGTAATTTTTACCTCATAAGTGATCCCTAGTTTTGAATATTATTTGGCTTTGGCTGTTTGTCTTATCCTCACTCCTAAATAGTTGAATGATGATACTTTTTCAAAGTTATGTTGTATTTTCAAGTAGCTTGTTGTTTATTCTGTTTTCCATTCTAATTTTATCATTTTTTCTTCATTGTTTTCAAATCCGTTTGCCACATTTTCGATTCAAATAATTACCTTCACTATAGTATTTTTTGGTCTTTGCTATTACAGTTATGTCATTAGTGTTATGCTATTACTTGCACTTTATTACTAATTATGTTTTTGTGCTGTAATGTTGTTCTTCACATTATACCTTCTAGTCATATATTGAATAACATTAAATATATTGTATCACCAAATTTCATCGCCTTATTTGTAGGAATTTTTCCTCAAGTTAACGCTTGAAATCTTATTTTGAAGTTAACTTCCTTAGCTTTTTTGCTACTCCTTGTGTTTCTAGTACATATCTTTGTTATTTTTTCGGTTTTTAATGAGTCAAATGCTCCTCAGAAATGTATATTCCCATATATTTTCCATTATTTGGAGTAGTGTATGAATTATATTAATTGCGGATGTTCCTGGTCTGAAACCGTTTTGGTTCCAAATATATCAATGATAAAATTATTAATGCCAATTCTAATTTAAACTTGATGTTTCACATTGTTACATATCCTATCTTTGTATTAATAATGAAGTGGAAATGAAATCACCCAACTACCGTTTTTGATAAACAAATGTTTTTATGAAATGATCAGTATTATTTTCTCTTTATAATCTCATTAGTTGATAAGTGTATGTTTTGAATCTAAATATTATGTTTCCTAACAAATGTTACTAAAAACATTTAGACAATTTAATAGGTGGGGCGCATTAGGTTATAAAATAATTTAAAAAAAAAGGTAATAAATGAAATAATACAAACAAAATTATCAATTTGTCATTCTTTTGCACTATAAAATATTGTTAAAAGTCCATTGCGATATGAGTTATTTTATTATCAAATTTGTTTTCTATTTAAAGCAAATAAAATAACATAAAACAAAATAAACTACACATTGACCTTATGGAAAATCCCTATTAGCAAATAACGAATAATAAATAAAATATACATCTATTTTTGTGATATGTAAGTAATAAAATTACTTAAAATAGAAAATGGTGTATTCGTAAGTCACTAGAACTTTTCTTTTTATTATTGAGAAAGAACAGTAGTAAATGTTGGAAGCAGGTACTGAAATGTTGTTCTTTATGGTGCAAAAGATATTTCTATTGGCCAATCAATATTCCTTATATTATTTTATTTGTATGTGTAAACCCAACAAATTTCCTTTATTCTTTTCTATTTGATTTGCTCTATAAACCTAACTTAATTTTACATAAGAAATAAAATCCCTAACAAAATTTACATAGAGATCTTACTTTCTCAGGATATGCTAGGGTCAGGTCGGGCAATTTTGAAATATAACTCTTCATTTTCCTTTCTGTTAATAATAATAAAATTTTTAGATCATTTTGTCAAGTTTCTACCAATTGTTTCATAATTCTGGAAATGATTTCTGATAGATAATAGTATTCTATATGCAAATATCGACTTGAGTAATGTAGTCAGTACGACAAGAAAATGAAAAATAAAAATCATTACTAATGAGAAACATGTTTCTGACTGAATAAGCTTAAATATTCACATATATTATTTAAATATACTAAATTCACTTAAAATTTGTCGTCTAAAATAACAATTATAAAATAATTTTATTCGAAAAACGTGAAAAATTAATAAAAACGGTTTTTATTTTAATATAAAAAAAATTTACTGAAAATAATCATCATTGTCGTCCTCATCACTGTCGTCGCTGTTATCATCAGATTCTAATACAAAATTAAAAATTGTATTACAAGGTTATTGAAAGAGTATTAAATTGATTTTAAATGTTAATAGAGTACCTCACTTTCAATGACATTTTCGATTATAAAATTATAATTCAAGATTTAGTCAAGTGTGTTTTTTGATTTATTGGTAAAATTATTAAATTGATAAAAACTGCAACAAGAAATTGTATCAATGAACAGATGAGAATTAGTGTCTGAAAAATGTGAGGGTGTACAGTAATTGTTTATGGAGTCTAGCGACCATTTTATGCTGGGCAAGTTAAAATCACCGCATATTAAAAATGTATCTTCAGTATTATCCTCAATAATAAATAGCATGAAGCTTGGTACAAAACAAGTTCAAAGCAATTGAGTTGCCTGGAGGAATATATATACAGCAAATATTAAATTTGAAAGATTGAGAGGTGACAGTTTCCCACAGATCTTCAGCGTCAGACATCCACTCACCACGCACTACACTATGGAAGCTATTTCTCACTCCAATTAGGATTCCTCTTCCTTCTTTATGGGTAGACCCAGAATCTTCCCGTTCGCGTCTAATCGCGTTCTAATCCAAACATATTTGAAATGTTTCAGCTGTGCTATTTCTTTCGCCTTTTTCAGTAACATTTTTAAAGAATTAATAAGGTGTTCGTTTAGGATCAACTGGTTTGAAATCTGATCCACTTTTAGTCCAGGAGCCGAGCTGCCAGATTGACGACGCTTTATTTTGGCTGCGGCTATAAAGTCATCTCTTTTCTTTTTATGAAGTAATCGAATAATAATTGGTTTAGGTTCGTTGGGAACTCGAGAGTTTGCTCTAAAAATAGTATCTATATCATCAGCAGTAATAGGGCATTCAATATGTTCACCTACCTTCTGAATAACATGTAGTAAATTTTCATTACTTTTCTCTTCAATTCCTTGTATTTCAACATTTTTAGAACGTAGGTTCTGTTCGAGTGTTTCTACACGAGAAGAGAGGGATTGCACTTTTTTTTCAGTAGGGCGTTTTCTTTTGATAACTCTTCGATTGAATCCAGCCTCTCGTTCATTTTATTAATTAGAGCTTCAAAATCAGATACTTTGTCGCTGCAGAAATTGACTGACTTCAGCACTTCATTGTGTTGTTTGTTTAGGTTGTTCATAGCTAAATGAATACTCTTAACAACCTTTAAAGTACATTTTGATGTAGATTAAGCGCCAGTAATGATCGTTTGTTTTTGCCAGTGGATCTGCATACAGAACAATACCATGCAGCACCATCAACTTGAAAGCCCGAAACCTCCTGCCTAATCCAGAAGAATTAGACTCAAAACCTACCAGATATGGTTGTGTTGTTACGTAACATAGATATTCTCAAGATTGATCGAAAATGATATAAACAATCATATTATAAGTATGCGCTAGCTCAGAAAGTTGTGCTATTTGCAAAAAAAATCGAGAACTGCAAAAATGCACGAAAACGCCGCTTTTTCTATCGCTATTTTCAATATAACTCTGTACGTATGCAGTTTAGAGAAAAAATCATTATTTGTGAATTTGTTCGTTATGAAATTGAAGTCGAATTTATTATATTTTCGTTGCTAGATAGCAATAAATCGGAAAAAAAGTGACGAAAATCGTGGTAATATTGAGGCGCGTAACAACCAGGTAAGAAATTGGGCAATTATACTATAAATAGAGATTTAAGTACTTTAGAGTATTACAAAATGAAATACCAAAACCCGATCCAAATTTATTTGTTGGTTTTGACGTGGTTGATTTAACCGAGCAAAAAAAACTGTTTTCCGCGTCAATGATGGGAACAAAAATTTGCATTTTGATTGCTGTCGATTTTTTCACACATTGTTGGGCCCGTTAGCTATCATATAGAA
Organism: Galeruca laticollis; assembly: GCA_963921935.1. NCBI lineage: Eukaryota > Metazoa > Arthropoda > Insecta > Coleoptera > Chrysomelidae > Galeruca > Galeruca laticollis. The sequence goes on along the minus strand of OY998178.1, from coordinate 84,994,074 downwards.
TCGATATAAGGTCGATTTTCTTTTTTTTAACAACTTTTGGCGCGATTTTGAAAGTTTGTAAAATTTTTACTTAATTAACAAATTATTTCGGGAAGCGGTTTTACGCGTTGAAAAAAATCTTAAGGTGCTAAAAGAAAGTTCTCGGAAAGACGCTTAATTTAAAAAAAATCGTTCAGATTGGTCGAATAAGTTCTGAGATATTAACTGCCAAAGTTGACAAAAGTTATTTGCAAAACTACGCATAGTGGAACAATATAAAAAAGAATTTGGTAGGTTTGTCCGAGTACTTTTCATAGGCGTTTATATAAATAATATTGTACGTGTCTTAGATCATATATACTAGGGTAGTATATATGATCTAAGGTAAGTGTGGTTTTTGCAGGAAAATTCAATGAATGTTGGCGAGACAACCATCCGAGACATAGATAAATACTTTCAATACGGGGAAAAATAGAATCTCCTGTACTGAGTCCTAAGCCACAATGTTTTGTCGAGTGCGGTGCCATCTATTGTGGTGGAAGGTTACTATTCACCAACAGGGAAAAATAAAGGGAGAGACCTGCATGATCAGTCACAGTTTACTAGCTACTACTAAATGGCAAGCCAAGCAAATACTGAAGGTGTTTTAAATTATGCCTATATTGTTTTTCCTTAAATAAACAAATAAAACCAGTCACACAAAGTTTAAACACTTTATGAAACAACCTGTTATTTTATTTTGGCTTAAAAGTAGGATAGGTTGTTTCAAAAAGTTGTTTAAAGCTTTTATCCTTTTTAATTAACCAGGATACTTATTAAAAGACGAATGTCGACAAATAGTTCCAAAAATTTTGTTTATAAAATAGTACAGGTGATTTTCTTTATTTTCTTCTCAAACTTAAGAATAATTTATTGATAATAGCATGTGCTAACACATATTACACATATGATACAATATAATGGATTCCAATGTTTTTCAAACACTCATTTTTTTCCGGTATACATTGTGTGTATTTGTCGTCCAAGGGGCGATCTTCGTGTTTTTCCTTTTAGATTTTTGTGTATATGTACAGTTGTCTATATATTTTTGAAGTGTTTCAATGAAAGTATTTGTTGCATAGTTAGGATCTGGATTCAATTATAAGAAAATCCCAATATTTTTGTCTGATTGTATTTTTAAGTTTTGTTTCATCTATGTATTTCACTATTCCTCGTTCCTTGAGGCATTTGCTCTTTTCCGGTACTATCTGTAGTATTGTTGTGAAATGATTTGTAATGTCGGTTTGCAATACTAGGGACAGTTGATCGAGTACGTTGAAATTGGATTTTAAAAATATGTGTGGAATGTCGAATTACTGGAATTTTTTCATATAACATTTTCACATTATTTTCAAACGATGTTACTTGCAGGTTACTCGGAATTCTTTGTGTTTTCAAGAGAGTGCCAAAGCTTTCAATTAAAGTGTTGATTTTTAAATTTAATTGAGATATTTCATCTATCATCAACCTTTAAAATTCTAAAATAAATTTAAAATATGATTAAATATAAAAATTAATTAAAATTATTTAGTTTAGTCACCTTGATCATCAAGTGTATCTATTTGTGGTGATGATTTATCTCTTTTGTGAAGTGTTCATCTGATTCCACTGCCACAAGGTTTCGACTCTAAAAAAATTAAAAAAAGGTACATTATAAAATTAAGTATTTTTATACTAAAAGTCAAATTTAATATGCAAACCTTAGGTTATTATAAATTATGATTTAACTTAAGAAACAAATAACCTCTAGGAACAGCAAATCTCGCCATATGATTTGATTCTTTATTCTCAAGGGAAATTCCTTCAGCTTCAGACCTCATAGTTTCGGCAATAGATTCCACTTGAATCTCTGGAGAAGTACTACCCGATTTATAATTCCCCGACTTTTTATACAATACTGAAAAATATATTATTTACACAAAACATTCTAATTAATTTCTTTAAATACTTACAATTTGTTTGTGGTGTAGGTTTAAAAACAGGATAAATGTTACGATTTAATGAGGGACTCTCGTCTGAATCAGAACTAGAGTGATGGGACATATACCCTGTATTTTTTTCCGTATCCTTGATCCCCGTCCTTTGCAAATATCTGAAGTAGACGAAAGGTCTGTTGTAATTAAAGCCTTTTTGGCTTTTCTTTGTGCTACAGTAAAGTCATCTACAAGTTAAAAAATGACAAATATAATAAGACTCTGTCAAAGTCTCTAATATACTGATCCATTTGTTATTGTTTTATTCCTGACATTTTGATGTCGTTAGTAACCTTCCAAGCGAATAGATGGCGTTAAAAATGCAGCTTAGCAGTGGCTATAAAAGATCGCAGGGCATGATCCGAGCGGCGAAACCGGAGGGGAGGGGATGAGAGGCAGAAATTGAAAGCGAGCGTTCAAAACCAGCGCGGGCGCTGTAGTACGCGATATCTATGCTTCTATTGCTTCGATTTTGATCATTTTTTTTAAATCGATATACCGAATCGAGAGGAACCTATTTCTCAATGTTTCATAGCAATATTATGAAAGATTACCGGAGTATTACTACTAATTAAAATTTCACAGTTTTGAACGTTGTTGTATATTTAAGATTCAAAATCGCGCCAAAAGTTGTTAAAAAAAAGAAAATGGACCTTATATCGATTCTATATGATAGCTAACGGGCCCAATAATGTGTAAAAAAATCGACAGCAATCAAAATGCAAAATTTTGTTCCCAGAATTGACGCGGAAAATAGTATATTAAAGTATAAGTGGATAAAGAGGTCTTTCAAACACGCGCGATTTTCTAGCACGATGGCGCAGCCGGAGTGCTCGAAATAGAGCAAGTGTTTGAAAGACCAGTTATCCACGAATACTTTACGCTATTTTTTTTTATTGGTGCACTTTGAAATCATAAAATATTATTATTATATTATTACTACAAAAAAATGGAAGTCCGTCCTCGATGCCCAGCCGTGAAAGTCAAATAGTATTTATTTTTATTTGACGTTACGAGGTACTGCTGTCAGATCATTAATCAAAAAGTTTCTTTATTTATATTTAAAAGGATACAATGTATATATGAATATATAAATAAATTTTGCAGAAAAAACCAAATAAGACATTGGTTCCCAATGAAAATATACAATTTAAAAACTAATAAAAAAGTTGTCAATAGTGCTATTCAACACTTCGATCTTGATTCCGATTTTGTTTATAATCGAAATCGAAAACGGATTGATGTTTGTTGAATGACCAAAAAAAAATTGTCATTTGTCATGTCATTTTACAAATAAAATAAATCAATAGTGATATAACATCATGATTATTTTAGTTCATTTCACGTGTATTTCACACTTTTCACAAGTTCATTTAGTTCAATCACGTTTAATTTTATAGTTTATATGTTAACCAAAAATGTAATATACAATTGCAAAATATCACTCACATCACATAACCCATAGAGAAACGGTAGTTTATTTAATTTTTCGACCAATTACATGCTTCCGATTTACGATTGTTTTCAGTAGCATCATAATACTTACGTTTCTCAAGTTATTGTTGTTACCATAGGGACTTTAGAAAACGCGCGTGTTTGAAACTTCGATTTAAACACGCTGAGGCGTGCTTTAAAAAGGTAATATGAGGCATCAATAAAAAAACAGTGTTTTTTTTGCTCGGTTAAATCAACAAATCAACCACGTCAAAACCAACAAATAAATTTGGATCAGGTTTTGGTATTTCATTTTGTTATACTCTAAAGTACTTAAATCTCTATTTATAGTATAATTGTGCAATTTCTTACCTGGTTGTTACGCGCCTCAAAATTACCACGATTCTCGTCACTTTTTTCCCGATTTATTGCTATCTAGCAACGAAAATGTAATAAATTCGACTTTTAAACTAATTCTATCTTGTAGAAAATTCCATAACGAACAAATTCACAAGTAATGATTTTTTCTTTAAACTGCATACGCACAGAGTTATATTGAAAATAGTGATAGAAAAAGCGGCGTTTCGTGCATTTTTGCAGTTCTCGATTTTTTATGCAAATAGCACAACTTTCTGAGCTAGCGCATACTTATAATATGATTGTATATATCATTTTCGATCAATCTTGAGAATATCTAAGTTACGTAACCACACAATTATGTCAATCTTCACTGCTCCTGGACTAGCCTGCTCAAACCCACGCAATTGCCGACCAGCACATTTCAGCCCGGGCGTTTTATTATTAATCGAGGTTGAACATTTTCTACATACAAACCACCATTCTGGCTCACAGACTAATGGTATAATGCAGGCAATGAGTTTTTTCACTGGAAGCAATTAACTATTTTATGAGTATAAACCGATTGAAAATTGAAGAAATCTAAATTTCACGTAAAGCTTTCATTGATATCATTTCACAAAGTAGTTGAAACGTAACAATCAGATTGTAGCCAACGGTACGCGAAAAAAACGAAGTTTTTCCACCAAAAATTACGACAAAACTAAGCAAGTAACTCGGAGCGACAAACACGTCTAGTCTTATCAAAATTTCTCGTTCAATTTTGGTTGACATGCCGTTCCACCGGGTCCACACATGTGACTGGATTTTCACTATTTTGTCTATCAACTGAAATCAGGGATAATAATGATAATAAATACCGCTGCCAATGGAATCGGTACTTCAACTCCGTACGTACATACACAAAATTATTTTTTGCTGAATACTATTTAAACAAAACAAAAAAATAACATCACAACGAAAATTTCAAGTATTGCATATCGTAGAATAGATGCTACATACCTCTTGACCGAGAACTCATCTTGAGAATTCGAGCAGCTAGGTTTATTTCTGTCGATGAAGAAATTATCCATTTTGGGAATTTTCTCTAGCAGTTGTTTCGCGTTCTCGTTTGTATTTCAACGATTTCGCAAAATGCGGGAAGGTTTTTTTTTCACTTTTGTTGACAACGAAGGACCAACCACTCTCGTGGTAAAATGTGTTGTAGTTTAGATGAGTTGTATGGATAAATAAAATGTTAGTGTTTTAAATGAAGCTCAATGTTTCTAGCAAATTCCACAATATAATAAAAAAAATTGACAATTGTTTCGATTACTGCATATTTTTTAGAATTTTCAATATTTTTAATTAACTAAAAACATTGAGTTTCATTTAAAACACTTATCTGAGTAGATTCCACGAAGTAAGGGTCGAGACAGTTAATTTCATAAATAAAATGAATTTTATTGCACTTTCACTGTTGTGTATTTAACTGTATTATTAGATATTGTTCATTTGCTGAACAATTAAGATTATCACTGACTGGTAGAGGTATGGTATATTATTTATAACATTATTTGATATTTAGTCCAGGAGAATTAGACCCCAAACTTATGAAATATGGCAGTGTCGTGACGTAGATTAGATGTTGATTGGAATTGCTCGGAAATCATGTAAGAAAAGAAAATATGAAGGTCCGCCAGCTGAAAAAGTTGTGCTATTTGCAGGAAAAATCATAAACTGCAAAAAAACGCAAAAATCTGTTCTTTATGAAATTCTCTATAAGATTGGTTTAAAATCGATATATTCAATTTTTTCGTTGAGAAATGGCGATAAATGCAAAAAAAGTAGCTAAAAACGAGGTTATTTTAAAGCATTTATTTCGCAGATAAGAAATCATCCAATCACGCTATAAATTGGGATTTAAGAACCTTATTATAGAATAAAACAATATGCCAAAGGCCGATTAAATTGGCCTGATAGTTTTTACATGAATTAATGGTTAATTAATTTTCGCGAAAAAATTAACGTCATTTTTGCGTTCATGCCAGGCTTACATTTTTGAGTTGTAATAGGCGCCGATTTTTTTGCAACTACTTAGACCTCTAAACTATAATACACAATAGTTATAATGAACAATTTTTAAGTTTTTATCATTTTTTACGCGATTTTGAAAAGTTGAAATCGACGCTTCAAATCGAGCGCGGCGCAAAAAGTCGCTGTTCTCGGCTTCTATTGGGCCGATTTTGATGATTTTTTTTAAATCGATGTAGCAAAATGAAAGAAACTCATTTTTCAGAATGGCGTCTACCAATTATGACAATTTAAGCATCTACAGTAACTACTTATAATTTGGCATTCTTTTATGTTGATAATAATCATTGATTATAATTATGTTCATGCTAGGATTGTGTTGTTCATTGCAAATTCGTATAGTTAAAATAATTAGTAATCAAAATTACAGGTAGTACAATTAATTGTTATGTATATTAATGGTATATTTTATTTCATTATAAGATCTACATACAATAAATAATTATATTTCGCATTTTTGTTACAACATTATTGTATTCTACTTTTTTCCATAAATATATTATTATATGTTAACTATACGAATTTGCAACCCCGACAGAATGGCCATAATAATCCGCAACAATGTACCCCATGGCAGAAGACCAACTGGACGTCCACCTAAACGTTGGCGAGATAGTTGGCAGTCAACCTCGCAAGAGTTACTTAGACGAGGAGGAAACCGGAACTAAACAGGCGATTTCGCCTTCTAAAGAGGAAGAAGAAGAAGAATTTGCAATGAACAACACAATCCTAGCATGGACATAATTATAATCAATGATTATTATTATTACGAAGACGATGCATTAAATCATTCTCAATTCATAAATTTCCGAAAATATTGGTTATTCACCTGAAGCGCTTTTCGCAAATAGAAAGATTTAGTGAAAAACTTAATGTTTCAATAGCTTTTCCAATAGAAGGGTTTGATATGAGCCATTACGCGGCTGATAATGTGGCTCCTTGTACGTACAACCTCTACGCTATATCTAATCACTGTGGAACCACTTATAATGGTCACTACACAGCATTTTGCCGACATCCCTACACGGGACAGTGGCACGAATATAACGATTCAAGAGTGCTATTAATATCGTGGAAATCTTTAGTCAGTGGAGAAGCATATGTTCTCTTCTATGAACAAGATGACACAAAATCCCACCTTCAAGTTTAATAATTTTTACTTTTCCGCCCAACCTATCTAATATTCGGGAAGAAAAGTATGGGTTTACCCCAAAAAAATTGGTATTTTGAAATTTTTTTTAGTTATTTTTACGTTTTCCATCAACAACAACACGAAAAAATGGTTTTTAGAAACCTTATTGATTTTCAGTTGACTAGAGTGAGTACAGCGGGTCCTATAAATCCAGATATACTACATTTTTGGAGAAATTTCGGTTTGTTAGCACGATACATCCCCCGAAGTGTATACAAGTAACAATTTTATGATAGAATATTGTTCAGGGCCACAGATGCGGAAAAGTTAGTTTTATTCTTTAAAACCGTTTATTTTTTATTAGTTTTTAAATTGTATATTTCCATTGTGAACCAATGTCTTATTTGTTTTTTTTTTCTGCAAAATTTATTTATAAATTAATATATACATTGTATTCTTTTAAATATAAATAAAATGTGCTTGTTAAATGTAAAAAAAAATCATTGATTATTATCAACATAAAAAAATGCCAAATTATAAGTAGTTACTGTAGATGCTTAAATTGTCATAATTGGTAGACGCCATTCTGCCTGGGGTAGGGTGAGGAACGGGTGGATTGAGTAGCTCGGAAATCACCTTACTGCAGCCGGTCCCAAGCCCGGATAAAAGAGGAGGGTTGAGCGGAGGGTTAACTACCCACCCTCGGAAAAAAGAAACTAGTTGTGAAAACTGCAACTTTGCCTCGGAACCGGACAGATAAACACAAAAAACGACAAATGCAATGTAAAAGGACCATGAATATTGGAACTTGGAATGTCCAGAGTTGGTACAGACCTGGAGCTGCTATAAATGCTGTGGAACAACTGGAAAACATAGGAATGGATATAACAGCCGTCCAAGAAATAAGATGGCCAGACGATGGAAATATAAAAATAAGTAAATCCACCATCTTCTTCAGCGGTAACAAAAACGGAAGACATGAATTTGGAACGGGCTTTGTGATTAGAGACAACCTAGTACAGAATATACTAAATTTTAAACCTATAAATGAAAGGATATGCTACATACGAATGAAGGGTGAGCGATACAACATTTCGATTATCTCAGCGCATGCACCAACGGAAGAGAAGGATGAAGATATCAAGGATGACTTCTACGATTCCCTAGAAAGAGAGATAGATACGATGCCCAAACATGATATGCGCATACTCTGCGGGGACTTTAATGCTAAAATAGGCAAAGAGCCTTGCCTATACCCCACAATAGGTAAACACAGCCTACACAATATATCCAACGACAATGGCTTAAGACTCACAGAAACTGCAGCAGCTAATAATATGCTAATAAAGTCAACCATGTTTCCGCATAAAGACATCCATAAGCAAACCTGGGTCTCAAACGACCATATTACGCGCAACCAAATTGACCACATCATTGTAGATGCCCGTCATGGTAACAATATTATAGACGTAAGAAGCCTGAGAGGAATAGACGGAGACACAGATCATTACTTAGTCAGAGCAAAAGTCAAATCCAGAATATCTAGCCACAAATACAATAAAAAAACAATATAGAGAACAACTTGAACAAACCTTGAACTCTGAAAGAGAAGACAATGATATAGAACAGCTATGGGAAGCGACTGCCGAAATAATAACCAAGACAGCTGACAAGATCTTTGGAAGGAGTAAGCAGAAGAGGGCAAAAACATGGTATGACGAGGAATGTCGGAAACAACTGGAAAAAAGACAAACAGTAAGAAAGACTTGGATACAACTGCAAACAGACCAAAGTAAAAAGGAATATGACGACTGCCGAAAAGAAACAAGAAAAATAATACGCACAAAGAAAAGAAACTACGAACAACAAAAATATGAAACTATGGAGAGAGACCGGCCCAAACCAGGCTCCAGAGAATTCTATAAAGCAATTTCCTCTGAGAAAAGAGGGCATAGAACCAATTCCATCCATACACTGAGACAACCAAGGCCGCATGATAATCGACGGTAAAGAAATAACTGAAGAATGGGAAAAGTATTTTAGAGACCTTCTAAACATCATACAGGAAGAACAGCACAAAGAAGAGATCTATATCACAGCGGACATGCCCGTCAAAAATCCCTCCTTTGAAGAAACCCAAAAGGCCTTAAATAAGCTGAAAAATCACAAAGCGCCGGGTACGGACGAGATACCAGCAGAACTTCTGAAATATGGGGGAGACGCACTACATCGCCAAATCCACCAGCTAATAACGCACATATGGTTAGAAGAAAGGATACCAGCACGATGGAAGGAAAACATAATAGTGCCCATCCACAAAAAAGGGGACAAAGCAAGATGCGCGAATTATAGAGGAATCTCACTCCTAAACACGGCATATAAAACCCTCTCAAACATCATTCTTAGTAGACTAATCCCTTATGCTGAAAATGTCCTAGGCGAATATCAAGCCGGGTTTAGGGCAAACAGATCAACAATAGATCAACTATTCACGCTGAGACAACTTCTAGAAAAGGGATGGGAGTATATCAGACCCATACACAATCTTTTCATAGACTTTCGACAGGCATATGATAGCGTAGAAAGAAGCCAAGTATGGAATGCCATGGCGGAGTTCTCAATACCAAAGAAACTCATTCGGATGACCAAAGTCTGTATGGAGGGTGGAATATCTAAAGTACGTGTAAATAATAAACTGTCTGGCAGCTTTGAAATCAACAGTGCACTTAAACAGGGTGATGCGTTATCTCCACTACTTTTTAACCTTGTATTAGAGAAAGCCATGAGGTCGGCCGAAATAAAAACAGAATTGCTATCGGTTCAAAGTCCCAAGCTGTTACTCGCATATGCAGATGACATAGATCTCGTTGGAGACTCCATCCTATCCACGAAAGACATTTTCAACAAGGTGGAAAGAGCAACAAGTGAAGTAGGGCTGAAGATTAATGAAGAAAAGACGAAATATATGTGTATAAATAGAACGACACAAAGAGACAGAATAGGACAAAATGTGACGATCAACACCTTTAATTTCGAAAGAGTACAACGTTTTAAGTATCTGGGGGCCGTAATCACAGCGGACAACGATGTTACCGAAGAAATAAAAGACAGAATCCAATCTGCAAACCGCTGTCTATTTGCACTGAATAAGCTCATAAAATCAAAAAATCTCACAAGAAGTTCAAAGATCAAAATCTATAAATCCATCGTCAGACCTGTAATAACATACGGATGCGAAACGTGGACCATGACCAAAGCAAACGAAAATACTTAGAAAAATTTTCGGACCTCACCATGACATCACCACAAACCAGTATAAGATCAGAACCAATATCGAATTAAAAGCACTCTACAACGACGCCGATATTGTCCAATAAATTAAATCACAGCGACTAAGATGGGCAGGCCACGTGCACAGACTGAATAACGAAAGACTTGTAAAACTGGTATGGGAGGAGATTCCCACAGGCAAAAGACCACTCGGACGTCCCAGAATGCTATGGAGAGATAACATCCAAGCAGATCTCCGGAAAATGAACATTCCATTTGACCCTAGGTTGATGGAAGACCGAACAAATTGGAAAAAAGTTGTACAGTCAGCCAAGACCCACCCAGGGTTGTAGCGCTACGTGATGATGATTCTGAAAAATGAGTTTCTTTCATTATGCTACATCGATTTAAAAAAAAATCATCAAAATCGGCCCAATAGAAGCCGAGATACAGGAACTTTTTGCGCCGCGCTCGATTTGAAGCGTCGATTACAGCTTTTCAAAATCGCGTAAAAAAATGATAAAAACTTAAAAATTGTTCATTATAACTATTGTGTATCATAGTTTAGAGGTCTAGTTGTAAACAAATCGGCGCCTATTACAACTCAAAAATGTAAGCCTGGCATGAACGCAAAAAACGATTTTTTCGCGGAAATTAATTAACAATTAATTCATGTAAAAACTATCAGGCCAATTTAATCGGCCTTAGGCATATTGTTGATTGGATGATTTCTTATCTGCGAAACAAATGCTTTAAAATAACCTCGTTTTTTAGCTACTTTTTTGCATTTATCGCCATTTCTCAACGAAAAAATTGAATATATCGATTTTAAACCAATTCTATCTTGAAGAGAATTTCATAAAGAGCAAATTCGTAAGTATACTTTTTTTGTCTATCTTGCATATTTAAAGAGTTATATTAAGCAATATCGGAAAAAATGAGCGATTTTTGCGTTTTTTTGCAGTTTATGATTTTTCCTGCAAATAGCACAACTTTTTCAGCTGGCGGACCTTCATATTTTCTTTTCTTAGATGATTTCCGAGCAATTCCAACGAATATCTAATCTACATCACGACACAGCCATGTCAAACTTTAGTGCTCCTGGCCTAATTAGTTAATGATGGTTTTTAGTTTTAATTATGCCAAAGAGAGGGAGAGAGAGAGAGAGAGAGATATTCGAGAGTTTTTGTGTTTGGGTTTGTTGGTTTTTGAGTTAGATATATTTGTTTTCGAGATAAGGCCCTGATATAGGATGCGGTTCCTCTGCAGGGCGGGGCTGGGTATCTTTAGATTGGGGATTGTGTATCCGTTCGGTGGGGGCTGGCGGTTGGTGAAGGGTTGAATGTGTGGTTGAGTGGGTAGATGGCTGGTTGAACAATTCGAGGAGTGGCGATAGTTAATTGATTTATTAGAGTTAGGTTGAGGTTGAGTGGCAATTAAGAGTGCATATCGAAATTTAGTGAATGGCGGGTATCATCATTAAGTAAATCCAAAAATTTCGGCGATACGTCGACCCATTTGGCTAGAGAATAAATTCACTATGCTACAGGAAAAAACGTGAAAATCCTGCAGCACCGGCGGGGTGGATGGGGCTCGCGGATCAAGTTGAATCGCTTTCGCTCCTGATGGGAGTGAAAGCAAAGTGAGCACGCCTGCATATGTTTGTAATAGAGAAGTACTGTCGATATATGGATGGAATCAAATGACGAAGAGTGTCGGCTATGACGTCCCTTGAGTTGGGGATGGCGTTCATTGGAGTGACAGTGAGAATATCTATTAAGATTTTGGTGTCAGGTCGTAAGAAACTGGTGGCTTTTCAAGAGTGACTGGAGCGGTTTCTTGAGGGGTTTTGGGTGTCGATAGCCTGTGGGGGCAGCGAGGGTGGTAGGCGGGAAGAGGACTACCGCAATTTGTGCATGTGGGGGTTCCGGACTCGAGCAATTTTCGGGGCGGTGACCTGTTTGGCCGCAAGAAGGACATGTCGGTTTAGACCGACAAGATTCGGAGGAATGTCCGGTTTGTGTGCATCGACTGCAATATTTAGGGACTGGGGGTAGCGGATTGGTGTTGGATGGATCGCACTGATGTGGGAGTCCATGAAATTAGAGGCCGGAGGTGCCTGGTGGTAGTGGGCTTCGGAGGTGGTGACGATGCGAAACATCGAAGGGGGCTTGTTAGTGGACTTGGCGATGATTCTCCAAGTTTTGAGGAATAGAATTTGTAGATCGTGAAAAATTTCTTCAAATTCTTCGGGACTGATCGATGCGTCTACTTTCCTGCAGACGAAAGTGTAGGTGGGAATGAAGGTTTTGTTTGCTGGACGGGGCGGAGTTGAGGACGTTGATGGTGATGTTAGAATCACCAGTGGAATTGTGGATTTGTCTCAGAATAGTTGAGACTGACTTTGGGGAGGACGTTTTGAGTAGAGCGGTACGATTGAAATTAACTTTCATATATAGGATGTGGCCATTGAGGAGTTCTAGGGTGTTGAGAAGTGTGAATAGGGATTTTTGTGTAGAATATTGGGTTGGGAGGTTTCGGAGTTTAAGGGTTTGTGTAGTGTTGTTGTTGGCGGTTGTTGTGGGATTGTTGGTAGGGTTTGGTGTTGTATGTCGGATTTTGGTTTTACCGACGAGGGTGAATCCATCCTCGCCGGGGACGTGGGGTTGTCGGATGGCTGAGGTTGTAGGGGATTGGGATCTTACGGAGGAAGCGTAAGACCTGGTGGGTGATGTGTAGGAAGTGTGGGTGTTTGTTTAGAAGAGGTAGTAGGTGACGTTGAGTGAGTGGGTTTATTTGGAAGTGTGTGGAGAGGATGTATTGTGTTTTGTAGGCGTGAGAAGTGGGAATTCTTTCTCAAAAAGAAGTGGAGTTTCTGATAGTGTTGAGTGAGAATTGGTTTTGTTAGGTGTTTGTGTTTTGTTTTTGGCTGCAATGACAGAGGGATGATATTGATTAAGTTCTCCAAGAAGTGTTCGACCTGAAGGGGAGTTACATAAATCTATGTGGGGTTTATAGGCTACGGGGTTGAAATTGGGTTAAGAGGGTTCGATTGAGTCGAGTCATGCTTGCATGTCTGCTAGAGATAATGCAGGAGTTGGGGAGGGTTTGGCAGTTTTGCTGCTGCGTGAACGTCTGGAGGACATTTTGGGTTACGAATGTGGTGTAGGATTGTGGGCGAAAGCTAACACAGACAGCGGACTCACTGCCGGAGGGAGTTGCCTTCCCAGTTAAGGGTGTCCTGACTTATTAGCTTTGCGGGTGTTTTATATTTACCTGGGTTAAATGTCCTTCCTGCATCTGATGTGGTTTATGTTGAATTTGTTGAGGGTTACTTCAGGGTTTCATAAGTAAAATTGTTTCGAATTAAACAGTTGTAACACTTCCAAGTGATTACAATGAACTGTCGAACTGAAAAGTTCGACAGAATACGTGGGTTTGTATGGTTTTAGTAGGCGGCGTCCAAGTTGTCGGTGGAGTCGACTATGAGTTGGTCAGAGTGGGGGGTGAGAGTAAGGGGGAATTATGTGTGAGATTAACCAATGTAAGATGCAAGTTTAAAATGTAACCGTCATAAACGGCGGTTGAATTCTTCGCAAATTGGGTGTTGCATGGGTCGATTTTTTGTGTCATTCAGTTATTTTCGTTATAGATAATTTGAAGAGGTCCGTCAAGCTGCCCCCCCCCCCGGTTAGATTTTTTGTACCAAAATGCTAGCACACTTAAAGGGCACCCAGCACAACAATTTTTATAGCTAGCACACCAACAGCTCACAATAAAAATGCATTTGAGTTCGGGTGGGGCCAGGTTAACGCTAGCCCCCCCCCCCGGTTGGAATTTTTTCGCCAAAATGCTAGCACAGATAAAGGATACCTAGCACACCATTTTTTATAGCTAGCACACCAACTGCTTACAATAAAAATGCTTTTGAATTCGGGTGGGGCCAGGTTAACGCTAGCCCCCTCCGGTAGGAATTTTTTCGCCAAAATGCTAGCACAAATGAAAGACATCTAGCACACCATTTTTTATAGCTAGCCCACCAACTACACTTTTGATTCTGGGGAGTGGGACGGAGGTCAGTGAAATAAAGCTATACTTACTCGATGAATAAATGAATGGATAAATGAATAGGTTGAATATATATGTAAATCGGCTGGTTTAATTGTTTCTTACTGTAGTTACGAAAATTTTTCGGAACATTCCACTCATATGGTAAAAATTCCAAATGAAGAGATAACTCTCCGGCAGGGCCGATAATTTCCCTTGTAAGTCCGTATCTAAGTAACAATAGTTGTTATTATCATAATTTTAATTTAAAATATCATAAAAATGTCACGGTTTGAAAACGATTCTTCAAGTTTAATCCAAAAATGAGTGACTGAAAATGAACCAAAAAGAGTAATTAAATACCATGTAATGTTGTTTAAATAATATAAATTTCGCATTAATACAGTTTTATGTCGTCTAATCGAGAAATATTCTATCGAATTACACTCGTAAAATAGTTTTACTTATATAGTCCATGTCGCTTGTAATATTATTAGAAAGAATACATATTACAACCATCAGCCCCTCGGAGAAACCCTTTCATAACCCAAACATCTGAATCGGCCGGTTTGGATGTACCTACAAGAATTTTATTTACTCTTAAGACCCATAAAAACGGCATTATAAAAATGATTCAAATTTTAATGGTAGACTTGGTTTAACGACCCTTTTAAAGAGTCCGTTGAGAACTTCAGATGGATTATACCTAGTTTTTAGAAAAATAAAAATACCTATGTCATCAATTTTGCTGCCTTCCATTTCATACCCATATTGTAAGAAAGCATAAAAAAATTAGTCCATTTTCTTTAGTCCGCCAACTTTGGTGACCTGCCATGTTGAATTTAGAATGACGTCACATACCTAATCATGGATTGGCATGCAAACTACACGTATATACAGAATTTCAGCTCAATCGGTTGAAGATAACTGCTTCAAAACTGAGTTGCAAGATTGCAACCAAACAAACATACATTGCCAGTTACATACTAAAAACTTTGATATGCCACAGAAATATTTAAAGTTCTGATTAACCGGCTCTAAGAATTAAAAACTGCACGTTCTAACTAAACTTGGGAATTTAAAAAAAAATCTGATCGTGAAATGCAATATTTATGTTATATTACAATGGTTAATTAACCATCAACTTCGGCAATAAATATTCTGGCAAATTTAAATATAAAGTTTGAGTGTTTATTTTAAATAAGGACTACAGTGAATCACGATCAGTCTAAAACATGTATTCTCAATATTGCACAACTTTGTCGAAAGTACATATCCAACACGGTTTCGCTTTTTTGGACATTTATTTATCCAACATGTCTGTACGCAAACGTTTGTCGTTGCCTTTTTTATAGTGTGACGTAATTTGCAACTTATTTGTGCACGGATTGTTTCTGATTCCGTGACTAAATGGTTCAATTTAATTATTTTGTTTTATTAAAATTAGTATGATTTTAACAAAATTATTTTTAAAAGTGAAAGTTTTTTGTAATCTTTCGTTTTTTAGCATTAATTGAAAATAAATAGATAATTATTAATTAATCAAATACCCTGCTAGATGAGAAAATATAGATATCACGCACAATCCGGCAACAGCTGATAACAACAATGCTGTTTAGGGGCCATTTTTATAGGAAAATGATGTTTAGGGACAAATACATCCAACATTTTCATCCATTCCTGTAACCATAGCGTTATTTTGCAGACACCCTCCACCCCCAAAATTCAAAAGCATCGTTGATGTACTAGCTATAAAAAATTTTGTGCTAGGTGTCCTTTATCTGTGCTAGCATTTTGGCGAAAAAATTCCAACCGGGGGGGGCTAGCGTTAACCTGGCCCCACCCGAATTCAAAAGCATTTATATTGTAATCTGTTGGTGTGCTAGCTATAAAAAATGGTGTGCTAGGTGTCCTTTATATGTGCTAGCATTTTGGCGGAAAAATTCCAACCGGGGGGGCTAGCATTAACCTGGCCCCACCCGAATTCAAAAGCATTTTTATTGTGAGCTGTTGGTGTGCTAGCTATAAAAATTGTCGTGCTAGGTGCCCTTTATATGTGCTAGCATTTTGGTAAAAAAAATCTAACCGAGGTGGGCCAGCTTGACGGACCTGCTTTGAAGACAGTTTTTGCGTGGGGCGATAATTGAGATTTGGGGTCTTTGAAGTGTTGAATAGATATTATGAAATAACTTTAAGGCCACGTTCAGATGACAAGCGCTCAACGCTAGTTTTGGTAACGCGCGCTTACAACTACATACATTTTATTCAGGCTGTACACATGCTAACTCGCGTTTTAATAAAGCGCGAGTTAAACGCGGCGCTAGCGCTCGATTGCTGTCAGCGCGCATCAACGCGAGCTTTGAGATCATTGGTTTTCTATGTTTCTGTTCAGTTGAGCGCGCGCTTTCGACGCAGATAGGCGTATTTTAGAGTTCACAAGTTCGTCCGGAAATCGTTTGAAATGGAAACGGAAGCTTTTAATACGGAATTATTAATTGATGAAATAGAGAAACATCCTGCGATATGGGACATGACAAGTAGCGATTATTCAGATAACAATTTAAGAAGACGGGTTTGGGAATAACTTTCAATCAGCTTGTGTGACAAAATTGGCTGCACCCAATATCTCCGTATTCTGTCGCGTCGTTTCTGCCGTCGGTATAAAATCACCGTTAAAATTGTTTCTATGTCCATCTCCGACAAACTGAAACAGGGCGGCGCGCATTTAACGCTTTATAAACGCGTACCATCTGAACACTATACAAAAATTCAACGCGCGTTGAGCGCTTGTCATCTGAACGTGACCTAAGGCAGAAATTATGTGGGTTTTTTATGTGGAAGGGACGATGCAAATGGATATTTGCGTAGTAAAGGAATTATTGAATTGATAAGAAGAAAGATATTTTTACTCATGATGTACATGCAGTGTGTAACTTTTGATATACGCGGTGAAGAAAAGTAATAGTTACAGGAAGAATTTGAGGGTGGATTCAAATTCGTACAGCAGTTTTTCAGACTTCTCTTGCTTTAGTTTCTGAGCTTTACGTGTCTGTGCTTCACTAGCTTTTATATAACTCATTTTGAGTTTAATTTAAATTTTACAAGCGTTTCTTCCAGCATTTATCACAATAGCAACAGTTTAGAGGAGTGGATTGGGATAACTGATTCTTGAATTCCGTTCTTTTATATAGTAAATTGTAAGTGCAATAATTATATTCGAGTCCTACAGATTCTTTTAATGATGTCGTCGATAATGCGGACAACGTTCAAAAAGTCGAAAAAAAGTCAGTTTTATCTTTGAAGCCAGTAAAAGTCACCGAGTAGCCCAGTGCGAGATTTTTCCGGCGCAGCCTCGGACAAAAAGCCCAAAAAAAGACAACCTGATTCGGAATTTCTTGGTATATAAACATGAAACATCATTTCCTTATTCAAACTTTTATCACTTAACGAGTATGATTTTAATCATCCTGAAATTTTTTTGCCCCCTATTTGAATTTCGTCCCTGGGCAGTTGCCCATTGTGCCCTGTGGTTAATTCGGCGCTGCCCACAAATGATGTATATTCTAAAAGACAGCTGACCTTGTTTTTTAATATTCATAATTTGTCAACCAATGAGGCCGTTTTTTATACATATTCTGAGATCATTACAAAGAAAAGGACACGTAACATTTCATTTTATCTTATTTTCTGTATAAGTATTGAAACTTTCAAATTGATTTTTCTCGAAACTACAAAAATGTAATTTAGATCGTTCTTCCCCAGTGGTTTTCAGTTGTAGACAGAGCAATGGGAAGACTAGGTAAATGCGGATTTAAAGATCATGAATATTAGAGAGCGAAGAAGAAAGTAAAAGACAGACAGTTGTAGCAAAAAATAGTAGAAAAAACTTACATCACAATATCTAGATAAACGAAAAAAGACTACTGGGTGTGATTACAATTCCCATGAGAATGTATTTTCATGTATTTAGAGTGAAATTAAATTTTCATATGAAAGTACCACCAAAATTCGCTTAATTGGTTAATTATGACTATTGTAACATAAAACCCTGACATCCTCTTTTACGGCAATTTTGTAATTGATTACAGGACTTCTTTTATCTTTTAAGAATAAATAATCAAGTCTTTGTTTTATTTTCTTTCTACGGATTGTAGTAGAATGTTAATTAGTCTTTATTATATATTGCATTAAATATCATAACGATATCTCATGACTAAAATCATAGTGACTATTATGTTTGCAAAACAATTGAAAATATTAATTTGAAGGAAGTTTAGATATGGATTGCTCGTAAATACAAAATACCAAACTAGAAGTATAAAAACAAAAAATAATTCAGTGAAGAGAAACCATAAGATATGCCAACGAAATAATAATATAAAAACCATTTTAGTTGGATTTTTTGTATATACAAGCTTATTGTTTATTTAGGTACTTAAGATAAACATACTAAGGAATTTGGAGAGATTTTTTCTGTATAATTTCTAAGGAATTTCCAAATAATAATAGTGATAAAATAGAAACATTTTTTGTACTGATTTCTGTCCTCGGGATTCCGTTGTTTCAATAATAGCTCAATATCATTTATAGAGGGGTCATTTAAACAAATGTAAGATAATGTTTCAAAGATTATTTTTATTTTAGAAGGTCCTTATTCAAGAATCACTATATTTTTCATTGGGTTTGTATAGTCAGTGGCGTAGCTAGGAACCAAGGGCCCTGGGGCAAATTAAAAAATAGGGCCCCACTGCTATGTAAACTGATTAGGTTTTATCAAATAAAAATATGAAATATACAAATACTTTAAAAATGCTAAGCTACTTAACTTCTTAAGCTCTTTTTTTGTGCACTGCAGGGCAGGTAATAAAAATATTAAACAGTAACAACATAAATTACAATTAATACTTGGTGTAGGTTTGGCTAATAAAACGAAATAGAGAAGATTCAAGCTCCGTCAAGCTGCCCCTCCCCCGGTTCGATTTTTGTTACCAAAATGCTAGCACACATAAAGGGCACCTAGCACAACAATTTTTATAGCTAGCACACAAAAAGCTCACAATAAAAATGCTTTTGAATTCGGGTGGGGCCAGGTTAACGCTAGCCTCCCCCCGGTTGGAATTTTGTCGCAAAAATGCTAGCACAGATAAAGGACACCTAGCACACCATTTTTTATAGCTAGCACACCAACAGCTTACAATAAAAATGCTCTTGAATTCGGGTGGGGCCCGATTAACGCTAGCCCCCCCCGGTTGGAATTTTTTCGCCAAAATGCTAGCACAGGTAAAGGACACCTAGCACACTATTTTTTATAGCTAGCTTACAATAAAAATGCTTTGGAATTCGGGTAGGGCCAGGTTAACGCTGGCCCACTCCGGTTGGAATTTTGTCGCCAAAATGCTAGCACAAGGAAAAGACACGTAGCAGAACCCAGCACAAAATTTTTAATAGCTAGTACATCAACAATGCTTTTGAAATCAAGGGGTGGGGGGCGTCTGCAAAATAATGCTATGGTTACACGAATGAATGAAAATGTTGGATGTATTTGTCCCTAAACATCATTTTCCTATAAAAAATGGCCCCTAAACAGATGTTGCCAGATTGTGCGTGATATCTATATTTTCCCATCTAGCAGGGTATTTGATTAATTAATAATTAACTATTATTTAATTAATAATTATCTATTTATTTTCAATTAATGCTAAAAAACGAAAGAATACAAAAAACCTTCACTTTTAAAAATAATTTTGTTAAAATAATAGTAATTTTAATAAAACAAAATAATTAAATTCAACCATTTAGTCACGGAATCAGAAACAATCCGTGCACGAATAAGTTGCAAATTACGTCACACTATAAAAAAGGCAACGACAAACGTTTGTGTACAGACATGTTGGATAAATAAATGTCCAAAAAATCGAAACCGTGTTGGATATGTACTTTCGACAAAGTTGTGCAAAACGATGAAATAAAACAATATAGTTTGTTTAAATCTTCATATATTTCATATATGAAAATTTAAACAAACTATGTTTTATTTCATCGTTCAGTATGGATCTTCATCAAGTAAAAGCCTCATCTATTCAAAAGTTGTGCAATATTGAGAATACATGTTTTAGACTGATCGTGGTTCACTGTAGTCCTTATTTAAAAGAAACACTCAAACTTTATATTTAAATTTGCCAGAATATTTATTGCCGAAGTTGATGGTTAATTAACCATTGTAATGATAACAAAAATTTTGCATTTCACTATCAGATTTTTTTTTAAATTCCCAAGTTAACTTAGAACGTGCAGCTTTTAATTCTTAGAGCCGCTTAATCAGAGCTTCGAATATTTCTGTGGCATATCATAAGACACCAACACTACTATGTATTTTTCAAAGTTTTTAGTATGTAACTGGCTATGTATATTTGTTCGGTTGCAACCTTGCAACTCAGTTTTGAAGCAGATATCTTCAACCGTTTGATTTGAAATTCTGTATATACGTCTAGTTTGCATGTCAATCCATGATTAGGTATGTGACGTCATTCTAAATTCAACATGGCGGATCATCAAAGTTGGCGGACTAAAGAAAGTGGACTAATTTTTTTGCTTTCTTACAATATGGGTATTAAATGGAAGGAAGCAAAATTGATGACATAGGTATTCTTATTTTTCTAAAAACTAGGTATAATCCATCTGAAATTATCATCGGACTTTTTAAAAGGGTCGTTAAACCAAGTCTATCATTAAAATTTGAATCATTTTTATAATGCCGTTTTTATGGGTCTTAGAGTAAATAAAATTCTTGTAGGTACATCCAAACTGGCCGAATCAGATGTTTGGGTTAAGAAAGGGTTTCCCCGAAGGGCTGATGGTTGTAATAATATGCATTCTTTCTAATAATATTACAAGTAACATGGACTATATAAGTAAAACTAATGATCTAACTATTTTCATGAGTGTAATTCGATAGAATATTTCTCGAGTAGACGACATAAAACTGTATTAATGCGAAATTTATATTATTTAAACATTACATGGTATTTAATTACCCTTTTTGGTTCATTTTCAATCACTTATTTTTGGATTAAACTTGAAGAATCGTTTTCACACCGTGACATTTTTATGATATTTTAAATTAAAATTATGATAATAACAACAATTGTTACTTAGACGTTACTTAGATACGGACTTACAAGGGAAATTATCGGCCCTGCCGGAGAGTTATCTCTGAAAAGATCCTGCTTCATTTGGAATTTTTACCATATGAGTGGAATGTTCCGAAAAATTTCGTAACTACAGTAAGAAACAATTAAACCAGCCGTTTTACATATATATTCAACCTATTTATTTATCCATTTATTGATTCATCGAGTAAGTATAGCTTGATTTCACTGACCTCCGTCCCACTCCCCATAATTAAAAGTGTAGTTGCTGTGCTAGCTATTAAAAATGGTGTGCTAGATTGTGATAGGTGTCCTTCGTTTGTGGTAGCATTTTGGCGAAAAAATTCCGACCGGAGGTAGCTAGCGTTAACCTGGCCCCACCCGAATTCCGAAGCATTTTTATTGTAAGCTGTTGGTGTGCTAGCTATCAAAAATGGTGTGCTAGGTGTCCTTTACCTGTGCCAGCATTTTGGCGAAAAAATTCCAACCGGGGGGGGGGGGGGCTAGCGTTAACCTGGCCCCACCCGAATTCAATAGCATTTTTATTTTAAGCTGTTGGTGTGCTAGCTATAAAAAATGGTGTGCTAGGTGTCCTTTATCTGTGCTAGCATTTTGGCGATAAAATTCCAACCGGAGGGGCTAGCGTTAACCTGGCCCCACCCGAATTCAAGAGCATTTTTATTGTAAGCTGTTGGTGTGCTAGCTATAAAAAATGGTGTGCTAGGTGCCCTTTATGTGTGCTAGCATTTTGGTAGAAAAAATCTAACCGGGGGGGCAGCTTGACGGACCTGAAGATTCAAGGGTTTATTATATAAAGGTCGGGCCTACCAACTGACTAAATATCAATTATATTTACAATTTTTTCCTAGCTTTAGTTTTCGCAAAAGTATCAATGACTTCGTTTAAATCCAGGCTTGAAGCGGTTTTGTTTTCAATTGCTATTAGCGATAAATGTCTGAGTCGAGTTTGGCCCATATTATTTCTCAAATAATTTTTGACAGGAATTGTAAAGAATAATAACATTGCTGTAAATACTTCCGTTAGGTCGCATTCTAGCACTTGATAGTTGCTCATTATTACCTTACATAATAGGTGAACAGTCCATGCTTGAGTTAGTTGAGGTAAAACTAGGTGGTAAATATTAATAAATTGAAGTGAAAAACTAGGGTCTATTATATCTGAATATTTTCTTTGGAATTCGTCACACTTTTGTAATAAAGTTGCTTCATCAACATGTAATAAAAATGTTGGTGTTAGAAAATCGAATTTATGACAAACTGCACTCATACCAATAAAACGTGTTTCTAATTGAGATATTACTGTGTCTAGTACATTATTGAAAATCTTAATTTTAAATGTTTTTTCTCGGTTTGGAAATCGGTGATCAGCAGCTAATTCATCAAAATGTTTTTTAACTTTTCTTTGCCTTTTTTCTTGAAAATGGGGATCAATACCATATTTTCTTGCAGTTTCACTGGCTTTGCACTTGAATAATTCGAAATCATTTCTATAAATTTGCAACTTTGCTTTGGTCTCTGCTAAAACTTTACTCGCCTCGCCCAAATTGATGTCGCATTTTTGTAAAGTTTTGGATGCATAATTGATGTCGTTCAATACACTGTGCATGAATTCGCAAAGCAACACGAACTCGAAATTTAGCATTTTTGTTTTAATAGTCTCTGCTTCACTACGCTCATCTTTATTAGGACTCTTTAGAACTATTTCTGATAATGCTTTGATAATATCAAAATAACGAAGTTTTATTGCAGATATCGTATTGACCCTACTGGACCATCTAGTCGGATTTGGTTTTTTTAGAGTGGTGTCCGATTCGCCAGTGAAAAAATTCTGTATTTCCACACAACTGCTAACGGCATCATTTATCACCAAATTTAAATTATGAGTGGCACAATGTACGTACTCTGCGTTAGGCTGGATATCCTTAATATGTTTTTGTACACCATTATACACACCACTCATCACACTGGCTCCATCATAGCCTTGCCCCACACATTTTTTTAAATCAATATTTTTGTCGGTAAATAATGTTGTCACTTGGTTGACTAAATCTACTGCGCCATGTTTGAAGGCTGCATAAAAGCCTAGAAACACTTCTTTTACTTCTATATCAATTGGCTGTCCATTTTCCGATCTGGTTATTACTGCATACCTCACAACAATGCTTAGCTGATCTACCTTCGATATGTCCTGTGTCGTATCCATTATGATGGCAAAAAACGGTGACACTCTAATTTGTTCTAGTAGATGGGTTTCGAGTGTGGTCCCCAAGCTCTCAATCATTTCATTTTGAATTGTTGCACTCAGATATCTTGTAGATCCTAAAAACATAAAAAAACACAATTTAAAAAAAGTCCTGATATTAAACAGTTAATAATTATAAACAAAATAAAACAATAAAAAAACTTAGAAATTTTTATTATTACCTTTGGGCATATCCAAAACTTGCCGCAAAATGTGATCATATCGGGCGACAAGCTCTACAAAGGACAGAAAATTTCCGTGGTTTCCTTCCTGACTTAAGTCTTCTTGATGTCCTCTCAAAGCCAAAGAACTCTTTGCTAGGGTAAGTATGATATCGAATAACCTTTGAAGAACCATTTTCCAAAATGATGCATCTTTGCGAATTTCATTTTCAAGTTCCTTGTCGATAGTATTAGTATCGTTTTTTTTTTCAAAATTCATACACAGCACATGCTTCCGAATGACCACTCGAACAACTGTGTTGTTTAATTCTTTCTGATAAATGCTTCCAATCTCGAAATCCCGTACATCAAACATTATTCCTTTGTGAAGCAAATAACCAACAGAGTTGACAATAAGCAGCGTCTAGTATTTTGGAATAACACAACCAAAAACGATTAACTGGCCCATATTTAGAACACGAAACGTAGTACGATTTTGGAAAACACCTATTGTTCTGGTTGATGTCTGTTGGAAAAGGTCCTGAAGGCTGTAAAGGCCCCATATCAAGAATTTGACGTTTTTCGTTATCACTTAATATTTTGTTCGTGAAGTTTCCCAAGTCATAAGAAGATTTGTCGTACACATTTTCGAAAAATGTAGAGGTCTGTGGTTCCTCCAAACCCGCTCTTATGTGTGTCATGCAAACATCATCCACGTTCACATGATCGGCGGCAGAGGTATCTCCAACTGCAATAATTGTCGAATCTTCTTCAGTAGGCTTCTCAACCAACACTGCAGTACCACATTATTTGAGTCACTATCAATAGAAATATTTTGGCCAGATGTACTTGCAGGAGGCTGACTAAAAAACTTGTCAATTTTGGGCAATTTTTGTTTACTATCTTCACTTTTTTGGCGTTGTTTGCGTTTAAATGCACCACTGGGTTTCTTCTTTTTATCCATAATTTTAGTTCTCTTATTTATTGAAACAATACAATATTAGATTGTGCTCGAGGTAGGTACTCAACTCACTGTAGTCACTGTTCACTGACGAAGTTAAAAGTAAAATAAAAGGAAAAATAAACACAATGATACGCTACAAGCTACAAGTGTTGTTGGGGAATCCCCGGAAAAAAAATTATCACCGTTAATGTTACCACTGTTGCCAGTTTAGCCGAAATCTATAGATTTGACACGAGTTATTGACTTAATGGACATCAATATGAGTGGTAAAATCAAATAAAATTGAACCACTATATTCTATATTGACCAGTCCAAAAAAGTTTATTGACATTAGCTTACTTACTCCTGATACAGCATTAATTTTTTAACCGTTCTCGAAAAAAAATCTTTCGAATTCACAATAAAACGCACATCGATGAATAATAAAACGCACATATCACTATCCGTCAAATTGACAACACTGCCAACCTACAGAAAGAATTTAGGGGAATTCCCTAGGCATAACTTTTGAATTTCTCTCAACTGAGTTTTCATGATTAAAGTGGAGTTACAACCTGTCATCTGGTAAGGATTCGAGGGCTCCCTGAGCTGGAGGGCCCCGGGGTACTGCCCCGCCTAGCCCATAGGCAGTTACGCCACTGTGTATAGTAGATAATGTGTTTTTTATCACATGAATTGCAATCTGTGATTTTTAAAAATACTTTTTTATCGTATTTTATCTATGGATCTGGTATGGTATCTTAGCTGTTAACTATAGGTCTGCAAAGTGCGATACAAATCCAGTTGACCTGCTGATTAGTGAATATAATAAGTCTCTGTAATTATTGACATCAAATTCACTAATCAGCAAGTCAACTGTATTTGTATCTACATTGTGTGGTTTTCGTGTCAGTTGGAACAGACCTTATGTATTTCAATTTATGAAAAAGTTTTAAATTTGTTTTAACTTTAATACACAAGCAATTCTAAATTTTTGTCCTCATTCTACTTTCCATTGACGATATCATGTCACTAATCTCACTAAAATCTTCGTCACTCAAACTTAACGATTTATTAAAAACACTCAAATTTTAATATTTTTATTGTTAATGCGAATTTAAGTTTCATTTGCGTATTAAATGAAACCCACTATCCCAGAACATCGATGTAGTTATTACTCATCAAAATTAAAAAAAAATGTGCAGCTTCATGTTTAACTTAAAAATATCTCTAGAAATATTGACTTTGTCGTTATGAGGAAATACTACTTTATTTATGTAAAAAAGTATAGGTCAATCGAAAAATTTTACTAAAATTTCCATTCCGCCAGTGGTGTAGAATTTGGGAACAATTAACCAGTCACTTGCCCTTGTCGTACGTCTCTGGTAGTAGCTAGAAACATTGTTTAACATAATTTAGTAGGGTGTACAGTGTTTACACTTTCTGCGAAATATGAAATGGATACGTAAAATAGTTTTAACTGTTTTTTTAGAATTATCTTCAATGTTTTCCAATCCACCTTTTAACAATCGCACAGTTATCAGTTAAAAACATTTTTCATCGCCGTTTATACACAGGAACATTTGTAACCTGTTTCCAAATTGTCAACACACTAAATACTTTACAAAGTTCTATGTCATACATACAACGTTAAACCAAATTGTAAAGATTTTCACCACATAGAACTTCGTAATGCAACACGTAGAATTTTTATATTTGGCTGCAGATGAACTAAAGTTTTCACGTTACACGCACTTTGTGGTACAGATAAGTCTAAAAGCGACAAAATTGTAACATAGAACCTTATAATTCTGAACCAACGACATGGAAAAATTAAATTCTCATCGGATACGAAGCTATTACAATTGAGGCAAAGCTGTCAAAACATTGCTAAGGTCGTTATCTACAATTTTGAAAACATAACAATTCCAACTGTTTTATTTAAATTCTTTTTCATTCTAAAATATATTTTTATAAGCTTGGGTTACTGATAACATGATAATTCTAATGCTCAAAACTGTTTTCTTCAATTTTTTTTCTCTATAACCTTTTGTCCTTCATACGAAAAACGCATTTTTATATAAATATTAATTTTTAAAGAAAATATTTATGACAAGGATGATCTAAAAATCTAAATATTTAACATTTTTTGCAGGTATTAAAAATTACACTTTAATCCACGAGAAACCCGAATTCAGGACCTTATTGGACCATTCCTACAAATGTGCTAAACTTCAAACTCTCAACTGTACAGAAGAACACAAAAATGACACTGTTGGTTATGTCCATATTAGTCACGCGCAGTTTCAAGCTTTCTCGAATGTGACCGGACATCATTTCTATGATGGTAAGTACTATAGTGAGCACTATTGTCATAGTTAAATGGAAAACTTTAATTTGTTTGCCTTTTTTATTCAAGATTTTTCATTCTGTGAATTCCTAACAGTAAATAACGGACTTTTATCATTTCCATGTAAACATCGTCACGAATATCATATGAGTTGTGAAACAATTATAATTGTTTGAAATATATTTTCTCTGTATAAAAATAATATTCGTTTGTTTGATAAAAAAATCGTTTAAAATTTTTTTAGTGTTTGTTGATATTTTATGTTATTGTTTAATAGCGTATCAATATTCGTAAAGGTAATTTAATCTATAAAACAGGAATGCAACAAAATGAAATGATAAAATGTTTGTGGCTTAGTCGCGATTGAAAATTAATAACCAAAAAATCTATATAGGTTCACAAATGTTTTTAAAAATAAGGAAAAACTAGCTAATTTTAAATATTTTCCATTTATATCAAAGTTAAGATAACATATTGTCAAAATTTGGTATAGGTACTTAAAAATTTTGACATATATGTTCTTATACTTCTTCAAAACTTGGTTTCGTTTTTAGATTGAGAGATTTTTTCTTCTACTATATTATCATTTTCTTCTTTGTAAAGGTCGCCAAAATTATATTTTTCATTCATCTCCTCTAATCCGTCTGTTGTTTTGTTGCTTTTTCTGTTATTTTTTTTTCAGGTATTGATAAAGTATTCTTGTGATCTTTTTCTTTTCATTCACAATTTTTTCTACTGTTTTTTCTGTCCATCTCGTTTTTTCATTTGACATAATTTATTTGCTTCTTGATGTCCTTTTTTATCTTGTTCTGTTTTTGTCCTGAGCCATTCCTTCTTGGCATTTTTTTTCTGGATAATATTCTCGCATTCATTTTTTTCTGGATAATATTCTCGCGTTATCCAACCAGTGGTTGTTCAATATTTTGCTGCTAACTCTAATAAAGTTTTCTGCCGCCTCTATTATCGTTTCTTTAATCTTATTCCAATAATCTATACTGTTTAAGTCTGCCTCTGTTTCTATTCTATTCTTTAACTCTCCTTTATATTTTTGTGGTCTTAATATCCTCTAATTTATATAAGTTTCATCTTTTTTTGTTATTCGCTTTTCTTTCTTCTGTTTTTTTTATTTTTACTTCCGAACACCCAATGTCAGAAAAGGAAGTATTGGAATGGGGCGAGAAAAAGTCTGTATTTTGTGGAAATATCCGTTTTATGACTAAGACAACTGACCAAGTTTGTGCATGATATCGGTGCCTCTGTATGTCATCAATTTTTGGTTGCGGCATATTTTTTTGAGACATTTTCGAATTTTGAATTGAAGTTTTTATGGACATAATGCAGAACTCGGTTACTTTTGATTGAAATCCGTCAATAATGTACTCTGAATCCATGTTTGCTCCTCTGTAGGATCTCACATCATTGATAGATTTGCAATGTTTTATTTGAACTAGTACATCGATCCGTTTTCCCCTAAATTTAGGGAAAGGTAATTTAAAAAGGGGATTTTTTCGGGGTAATAATTTTTAGGGTATTTTCTATGTAGAACATTTTTAAATAAGATTTTTTTTCGCTTAAACGAGCTCAAGAATAATAGTTTTAAAATAATTTGAAATATATTTCCGTATAAGAAGTGAGAAAGATTCGATTAATTTTTTTTTATCTAAAGAAGTAATTATGTCATTAAATCACAGAATTTCATGATTTCATTGAGCAATTCGTCACGTTCAAAGTTAGGGTATTTCAGTTCTAATTTATGGGATTTTAAAATAGGCCTTGGGAAAAAATGTCAACCATTGGCATCACTGCTATCTTTCAGACAATCCTCATACACCAATTGCACAAACAGATAGCACCATTATTCTTGCAAACTGTGTTAAACAAATAGAAATTATAAAATTGAAATTCATGAACTAAAATCTATGCACTACAGTATCAGTAATTATTATGAGAAATATAATACAGGGACCCATGTTATTGTCCTCAAAATATCTTGCTATACATTTAGATCTACTTCCATTGTAAACACAATTTACTCATTTCATTCATTTATTCGTTTGGGTTATGCTCAACAGCCCGGGCACTTGACCTAATTCATTGTACCATTCCCAATTTTATCTACTTCCACTCCAAAAGTTTCGTGTCCTCGATATAGGCCACTAGTTTATTTGGGGGGATTTGGAGTAGTTCTGATGGTTGTATTGCTTCATTTCCAAAATGCTTCATCCTGAGTCCTTGTAAGTTCTTGCATACGCAGAGTATATGAATAGGTGTTTCATCCCCTAGTTCGCATTTCCTACAGATAGGTTCACCGACTTTTCCCATGTTGTATAAATGTTTTCTTAGGGCACAGTGTCCAGTAACCAATTCAGTAACTGTCTTCAAGTGTCTCTTGCTCAGTTTCAATAAACTGATTGTACATTTTCCAGTAAGCTTTTTATATGAAGGTGACCTTCTGTCAATCCCCATTTGATTTGGTGTTCCTTGTTTAGCCAGTTCCGGATTTCCCCTCTTATGTAATCCTTTGTGATTCCACAGAAGGGCTCCGGACCTATGAAGTCTTCTTTAGAGCCTTATTTAACTAGCTGGTCCGCTAGTTCATTACCTGCAATCCCTTCATGTCCCGGCACCCATACTAGAGACACTGTGTTGTCTCTTACCAGCTTGTTAAAGGACTTTTAACAGTTTTTAACCAGTCTAGGCTTCGTGGTTTGATTACTGCTAGCTTTCAGCAGTGCCGGGCTGTCAGTATATGTTTTTATTCTTTAACTTGATGTTTTCATCAATACAGGCTATAGCAGCAATTGTTTCTGCCTGAAAGATCTACCAAGACTGAAGAACATTTTCTTCCTAGGTCCATTTATACCAGGCCCAGTGCTGTGGTTCGTTTTAGATCCATCAGTGAACCAGATGATGTCTCCAGGATTTCCAAAGTGCATTACCTGTTGTCTAGATGATATAATTAAATTCACTTGCTTAGTGAATATATTCTCTGGTATCATACTATCCAGACCCATTTGAAAGTTCGGTTTACTTGTATTGTCCAAATTGTATGGGTATGTCCCCCACGAACATTGTTCGGGGTCCATGTACCTCCCGATTTCAGTCTGTGAATTGCCATCATCACCGTGACGATCCGGTCCAAGAATATTTCGTTCAGCACTGGGCTGATTCGTAAAAGGCGAATAAATGAGTCTTTCCTATCTTCTATTCATTCTTCTCTTCTATTTCTTCTACTTTAAGTCTGCTCAACCTTATTTACCTCTCACATTTGCACTACACCTATTACTGTTATCACACTATGTATAGGTCATAATTGGTCCATCAGGACAAAACTATTTATTGTTGTTAGTACTCCCTTCTCATAAAGAAATTTTCATACCTCATTCAACAACCAATTCATCTTATCTTCACATTAATAAAAACAACAATTTCTTTCTACCTATCCTTGGAACTATTCATGGTTATACCTAGTATGAGTCTAGGCTTATTCTTACAGCTAGTTCTAAAATCATCTCACAACCAAATTGTTTGCTGGTCTCCAGGGTCATGGTTTGACTCATTAGGAAACAATCAAATTTAATTATAAATTAATAATTAATTACAATAATAGTAATAGTTTTATATTTCTCTCTAGTAGATATCTCCCCCTTGGAACTGATCTGAGACACGTCTAGTATGGGTCTGGGTTTGTTCTAACTGGTTCCAGAGAACCACAGTGTGAGTCGGACACCAGGCTATGTATGGGTCATAGTTTGGTCCATCATACAAGCAATCTTATAAATTTGAGCAAATAATTCTATCCTTTCTTTTCTTTACACTTTTACTTGATTTCTTCTTCTCCTGTACATGCCTAATATGGATATAGGTGGCATAATTATCTAAAAACATCATGACCACATTGCTTTCCTGAAACCAAACTATGAATGGGTCATAGTTTGGTTCATCAGAATATAAGCAATTCCTCCCTTCTTTTCTTATAACTGTTAGCATATCTGCTATCCTTTTTGTCTTCGCTACACTATTCCTCGGTTTCTTCTTTTCCATTACATGCCTAGTTTGGATCTAGGTTTGTCACAACTATCTTAAAAACTTCACACTTCCCTGAAACCAAGCTATGTATGGACCATAGTTCGGCTCTTCAGAATACAAGCGATCCATATTTTCTTTCTTTTACTCTTGACACTTTTCTTCAATTTCTTCTCTTCCTGTGCATGCCTAGTATGGGTCTCGGTTTGTCACAATTACCTTAAACTTCACAACCACATTGTGTTCTTGACACCAGGCTATGTATGGATCGTAGTTTGGTCCATCAGCACACAATCAATTTTCGAGGCTTTACATTTACATTTAATTCCTACAAGATGCCATTAGCTGTTGGGTTTACCTTGCCAGTGTGCCTTTCCACCTTAGTCACTATATTGTGTAAAATCATCCATGGATGAATTTACGACCAAATCTTTATTTTATTTTATCACTTTACACATATAGATTTACTTCTCTTGGTTCCTGACTGGCTGGGGAGTGGATCCAACCCTTAACTCACCTATCTTAAGACAAGCAGCGGGGGTGTTTTCTATTCATCTAAGTTAGATAATGTTTGGAAATTTTGAATTTAATTAATGTATTAATTTCAATCACAACTTTAACTTCATTGATTGATGTTTTTAAGGTACCAGTTGTATCTTTTTTTCTTGATGTAAGTTCAACTTTTTTAAAATGTTTTTCAATTTTTACAACTATACTAATTTTTATAGGACAGCTTTGAGAATGGTGAAAGCGCTTAAAATACACATTCAATACTCTTTCATTCGCTCAAATATGAAAAGCTTCTGACCTAACTGTAAATAAGGTATTTTTTAAATAAAAATTCGTCCTATTTTTCAAGTTAATACTTTGCTTGTAACTTCCAAATAATAGTTTACATATGCTATCACTTCTTCATTTGATAAAAATATCTGTTCTTCATGCCGAATTTTTAGGTAAGGAAACAGGGAAAAATAACTGGAGGCCAGCTTTGAAGAATACAAACGCGTTCTCTAGATATATGTGTATAGTCTCTGCTATATTTCTAACATTAATTAATGGTCATTCAGTACCCTTTGATTTGAAGTTTTCGACGTTGTCTCTGGTTGTCGCAGCTTTTCGCCTTCCTAAACGCTCATCATCAGTCAATCTGGAACGAGACCATGTTTAAATTCAGCAGTGCAGTCTTGATATACAACGTCCAATTCTTCTGTGATATCCGTGAGCGTGTTGCCTTTTAGAAACAAATACATATTGACAGCTCGGTACTAACTTTTTCCATTTTTGTGAAAACCCCCATAAAAATTGTCAAACAGCAACAACAACCCTGCAAAATGCATGAAATTTCAATGAGTATTTTTTAACCCATGCGATAATACATTTCCCGCCAACTTTAATTGAAAAGTCCTGCCAACTTGGGGGGCTTTCCCCCTAAATTTAGGGAAGAGTAATTTAAAAAGAGGATTGTTTTTGGGGAAATAAATTTTAGGGTATTTTTTATGAAGAAATTTTTTTAAATCAGGATTTTTTCGCTTAAACAAGTTCGAAAATAATAGTTTAAAAAAAACTTAGTCCTTAGTCCTTATAAGAAGTGAGAAATATTCAATTAATTTTGTTATCTAAAATAGTATATTAAAGTATAAGTGGATAAAGAGGTCTTTCAAACACGCGCGATTTTTCTAGCATGACGGCGCAGCCGAGTGCTCGAAATAGAGCAAGTGTTTGAAAGACCAGTTATCCACGAATACTTTACGCTATTTTTTTTTATTGGTGCACTTTGGAATCATAATATATTATTATTATATTATTACTACAAAAAAATGGAAGTCCATCCTCGATGCCCAGCCAAGTTTCGTGAACGTCAAATAGTATTTATTTTTAGTTGACGTTACGGGGGCTGTCAGATCAATAATCAAAAAGTTTCTTTATTTATATTTAAAGGGAAACAATGTATATATGAATATATAAATACATTTTGCAGAAAAAACCAAATAAGACATTGGTTGCCAATGATAATATACAATTTAAAAACTAATAAAAAAAGTTGTCATTGATACTTACGTTTCTCAAGTTGTTGTTGTTACCATGGGGACTTTAAAAAACGCGCGTGTTTGTAAGTTCTATTTAAACACGCTGACGCGTGCTTTAAAAAGGTAATATGCGGCATCAATAAAAAAACAGTAATTATTTCATTATATCACATAATTTCATTAATTGATTGAGAAATTCGCCACGTTCAAAGTTAGGGTATTTCAGTTCAAATTTAGAGGATTTTAAAATAGGCTTTGGGGAAAAATGTCAACCGATTGATTAGCATTGCTGCCATCTATCAGACAATCTTCATTCACCAATTGTCTACACAAGCAGATAACACCGTTATTCCTGCACACCATGTAAAACAAATAGTAATTATAAATAATATACAGTTACCCAAGCCATTGTCTCCAAAATACCTTGCAATTTATTTAGATTTATTTGGAAAGAACATATTCTCAAGAAATCGAATTGAAAATCATTTACTTGTACTAGTATGTTCTTTGTAGAAAATATACTTCCGTTGTAAACCCAAGTTACTCATATGGAATGGTAATATTGAATATTAATATTATTATTCAAACAAGCCACTCTCATATAATCTATGACCGATTGACTCATCTAGTAGTTCAATAGCAATTAACAATCGAATTGGTAGAATATCCTAGTTGAGATATAGTGTATCTCCAAAATGTTATTCTGAGAGTGGGTTATGCATAATGATCTTTATTATCATCTGCCAAAAAATATTGTTATAACTTTCACAATACTTGGCAAAATACAATACTACTTTTTATTAATACCTCAAACTATTGACTGACTGACTCTGCCACAACTGATAACTGATCTCTATTTATATATAAAAATAACTTTCCAGGAAGAACGAGAATTTTCTATAACATACTAGTACGTCAATATGGAACACAATAGCAAAATCTTGGAAATTCTAGACTGTCACCTTGACAAGTGACTGTGACTACTCCGCCTATTCAGCCCTCTTCTTATTTTCAGTCCAAGTTGTCACTCTGACATTCATAGAACAGGTGTAACATTGCTTCCCCTCTTCAAGTTATTCGCCTCGAATAACAGGGACTTCGACGTCTTCCTGAAACCAATTGGGCGGGTCATCACCGTAATAGCGAGCCAATCTCTCGATATGAACGACCTTAGTACTTTTTATTCAGCCATCGTCTTATTTTTAGTGCAAGCTGTCATTCTGACATTCATAGAACAGGTGTAACAATATTTTCTAATTGTTATTTAATTAGAAATTATTTTCAATAACTCACCCGTAAATCCCTCCAGCATACATTGTTGTACTCTTACATAAATCTAATAACCAGTTTTAAAAAATCCTCTGACCAAAAGGAGACTCGAAAGACCAGCAGATCTGAAAGAAGATTAAGGAGAACTTGAACACTGGAGAAGGTTTATGCAACTCTTCTCATACAGCTATAAGTCATAAAATAATATATGTCAAATGTGTTATTACAGAGAAGCAATCCACGAGAAATAGAAAAAACATATAAATAATATTGTCTATTCACTTCTAAATCCTCAAACCAATAAATGAACTGAAAGTAATGGTTTCACGCATCTAAGAGAGAGTTAGAGATATCTGAAAGAGATTTCATTACATTATGCCAGTTTGAGAATAAATATTATGAATATTTACTGTAAATTAGATCATAAAGACAAATTAACTCTTTTATCTTATCTGTGTTAAGAGGCGCCAGATTGACATGTCTGAGTTCAGATATGCTTAGGTGATTTACACAATTTTCAGTGAACTACACATAAGCTTATCTATTGATTCAATAAATATACAATTTTCAAGGCTGCAGTAAATACACAAGAAATAATTCAAGGAATTGATCAATTTTAGATAATATATCATTCTTACTAAGTAAAACTCATTTTTTTCGAACGTATATACAGGGTGGTACATTAATAATTTGAAATATTTTAACAGTTGAATCTTGAGATCAAAATATTAAGATTTAACATAATTGGTTGACTGCCATCTTAAAGAACAAAAATATTTTGCGCAACCAGTTTCCTTTTGTGCTATTTTTCTTCCATGTCTGGTAACAATATCCTTATAACATTGATTGCAGCAGTTTCTTTTTGGACATTTTGTCTAATTGTGAACAAAAATAGCAGGCATTATACAATCCCGTTTAGTAAGCATATCTTCGATACTAAATTCTGTTATTTTTATGCTTCTATTTGTTACTCTGGAATTAAGTGACAAGGCATTTACAACTACAACATTTAATAAAATGTCAAAAGTAACTTTTCCTGCACTATAGTCTACTGTTGTGGGATCGTCTATATTTTGAAAATTTCACGTGTGGAATAATGATACACTATACAAATGATGTGATACTATTTTTTACTCAAGAACAGTCAAAAGTATTCTATCATAACACAACATAAAACAAAAGTAACATACATATGAAGAATAGTTACAGAATTAGGTTAGAAAATCTTCTTATTTGTTCACAGGAATCTGGTGGTGAGTTTGAATTATTTAACACTAACATAGGTCCCCGCCTTGAAACATTTTAGGGTTTCAAAATTAATTAACTTGGTTGGGTAAAATGCATATCATGACTACAGGACAGGTTCTGATTCCACCAAGGAGCATCCTTTTCTGAACGAGCTTATGACAGTGGGCAACTGGAATGAAAAGCTTCCATTATTGCCTCACTGATCTGTTCGACTCTTTGTTCCAGGTCGTAGTGCGGGCGATTTACCCCATTTACTTCGACATGTTCCAAATTGTCCTTCTGATTGGTCTTGTAGAGAGACCAATCAGTATTTCTAGGATTTCGGATTATAGGAATCGAGGTGGTATCTCCCTTTATCCTAAATTCGATGATCCTATGGTCGGAAAGTGATGGCTCGTCCATTACCCTCCAATCTTTTACCTTTTTCCTAGCAGCAACATTAACAATTGTTACGTCCAGGACCTCTTCTGTTGCTCTCGTGACTAAAGTAGGGGTTGTCCCCGCGTTTTTGGTTACTTGCTAAGAGATAATAAACACTCACGTTTGGCGTTGTTGTTCGTGCTTCTCCACACGGTATTGTCTGCGTTGGCATCACAATCAATTATGATTCGCAGCTCTCTGCTATTGCAGGGTCTCACTAGCTCTTGTACTTCTTCTGGCGGTGTCATCGATCCGTCTCCAGCAAAGTAGACAGTGGCAATGACGATGTCTCGGTCGATACCTCCAATGTTGAGGTGAACCATGATTGGAACAAGGTCCTGTGACACGTATTCTGAAACACATATATTTTATTGAGTGAATGAAAACGACGAATACTCAGTGTGTATTAATTTATTACTTTTAGGCTAAGCGCTTTCGGCTGTTAAGCCATTATCAAAGCCGTCGTCATTTAAAAAGTAATTGTCAAAGACATCAAGCTGATCAAAAACAATACTCAATACTCAAGATCTATCCAACCATCGTTATGATTGAGTCATTCGAATAAAAACTTTAAATACCCTATTATAAGGGTGTAAAATTATATTCACAAGATGTAAATACACTCAAAATTAAAAAATTAGTTTTTTAATTTTGAGTGTATTTACATCTTGTGAATATAATTTTACACCCTTATAATAGGGTATTTAAAGTTTTTATTCGAATGACTCAATCATAACGATGGTTGGATAGATCTTGAGTATTGAGTATTGTTTTTGATCAGCTTGATGTCTTTGACAATTACTTTTTAAATGACGACGGCTTTGATAATGGCTTAACAGCCGAAAGCGCTTAGCCTAAAAGTAATAAATTAATACACACTGAGTATTCGTCGTTTTCATTCACTCAATTTGCATATAGTGTGTACACCATATCCACAGGCATTTCTACATATATTTTATGTTATTTCTTATGATTACACAGGCACGCAGAGATACTTGCATTTGATCATAAATCAACTTAGAATCCTTGCATGCCAAACCTTTGATTTGACCTTCTTTGTTGATCCATGGTTCTTGGATCAGTACAATATCCAGTTGTAGTTTAGCGAACAACCTTCCAATCACGGCTGAAGCTCCCTTCGCGTGATGCTACATTCGTGAACGTGAAGGTGAATTATTATGGATGAGTGAGGCCTAGTTATTCAGCCACTATTCATCCCCCTCCTTTATCTCTCCCGGACCCTCCTCGACCACCGTGGCAATATCTTCCTCTGAATTTGAGCAGGTTTCTTGATCTCGACTCAGATCTTCGACCCCCAGGCTGCTCTGCCCAATTTCCCGGGATGCAGAGGCGATCTCCGCATACCTAGTCACCCCAGCAGAGCCGGAGGAGATCTCGGGCTGACCCAAGGTCAAGCTTTCGCATTTTTCCCTTTCTCTAGAGGTTCCGGATGTGGAGGGTATCTCCATGTCCTTTGTATCCCCTTCTCTTTTTTCCCAGCCCCGAAACAGGGATACGCCCAAAACGGAAGTTTAGCGCGTAACCTCCTGCCTTCAGAGCCTCCCCAGATTGGTGTTCGATCCCAATAGTGAGGATAGTTCCCTGTCCCTCTTTTTTAGAGTTCAGGATCTTCCAAGCCCCAGTAGTGGGGTTGGAGTTCTGAACCTCGACAAGTTGGAGGATCTACTCCAATTTCATGTCGTGGTTTCTTGGGAAGAACACGGTTATGGTGACCGGCTTTCGGATGTCGTCTCCACTTCGAGCCACCAATCCAAGTCCTTCCCAAGAGTTTAATTTCGGCGCTGACCTCATGAGCCAGTCTGCCGATTCTTGAGATCCACAGTCCACCAGTATCATTTCACAACGGAAATGACTACCTGTTTGAGCATATGCCCATCTTTGTTGACAGCTTCATAATGCTAATTTTTCCTCTTATTCCATAATAATTCTATTGCGTTCTGACATATTATGGTTTGTACTTGATGCTGTTATTTCTGATGCATTTAAACCTTTTATCATGTTTACTCGCACAACATTGCTTAAATCTTCGCTACAAATTGTTGCTTTCAGTCTGCCTGGAAAATGATTGTTGTAAACTGTTTCAAGTAATTTTACCACCAACTTGCCTAACTCAAACATTCAAGGACAATAATAAATACGATGATATTTAGTAATATCGAAACAATTGTCAAATTTTTGGAATTTCATTATTTTTTCATCATATTGTGGAGTTAATTAGAAATTAGTTTCATTTAAAAAAGTAATAAATACAGTCACAATTTTCTATATTCCCCTTTTCATCGCCCTCTAAAAATTGCTCAATTCTCTATAACTTAAATAGTTCAGAGTTTCAGAAATTGACAAGATTCAATACATCCTAATTAAAAATTTACTAAAAAAGGCAATTGTCCAATTTATACCACTAATATCCTTAAGGTTGCACACTACCCAGATAAGCTCAAAATCGACGTTATTACTATGGTTAAATTAAATAAACTAGATATCTTCCTTGCTCTTCCACCAGAGTATTCCAGGG
Organism: Galeruca laticollis; assembly: GCA_963921935.1. Taxonomy (NCBI): domain Eukaryota; kingdom Metazoa; phylum Arthropoda; class Insecta; order Coleoptera; family Chrysomelidae; genus Galeruca; species Galeruca laticollis. The sequence continues at coordinate 84,955,380 of OY998178.1, read as the reverse complement.
AGGAGAGCTGCTATGCTTTTAGGATCACCCCAAGATAATCCTTGGGCATTATTCCCACCCTGAACGCCTTCTCTGTTTTAACAGCTGCTGTGTAACCAGTGGCTTGCGCGGTTACCGTTACAGCTGTTTTTGGTTTATTACTAAGAGGTCGCTCCGGAGGAGTGGTTTGCTCCGGGACTCTTTTTAACTTTACCTTCCCCGTTGGTGGTTCCTTCGGGAGGGTTGGGAGCTGAGTAACCTGCTTCCTGGCCTCTTCAGTGGATATTCCCTGATTGAGGAATCGCAGGTATTTCCGCACCCCTGAGGCCTTTTCTCAGTAGGTCGTCTATGCCGCCCGGTTCTCCCAGCTTTGGGAGGTCGAACGGCATACGACCTCTATGCCGTTTGGCCTTTTTTCCCTCTGTGAGGTACCTGGATGAAGAGGTCCACTACTTTTCTGGTGGAAGTTTTACTTTCTCTGCCCATAAATGGTCCCTCGAGAAGCTAGGGTCATTACGGTCTACCGCTGCAGAGGTAAGGGGTTTATTATAATGGAGTTCCCCCCGATACTCCAAGGTCGAAACCAGTAAGGACTATTCTCCTATATAGCCACGCATTTTTCGGCCTGGTTTCCTACCTTGACTTTAGGTTTTTAATGAGGTTGTCTCCTCTTGGTCCGGGCAGTAAAGCCCTCATCCCACTGGCCCGCGAGACTTGACCACAGACAGCCAGGAGGCATTGGTATAACAGGTGATTTCGAGGTAAGCTCGAAATTTCACCCGGCATCGTAACCCTATGTGCAATCCCTTAGCCACGATACTACAGCTGGGACAGGTAAAGTTGGTCCGCAGCAGAGTATTCGAGGGCTGTCAGTTGAGTTTTTAAACACAACAAGCCTCCAGGTATTTCTCCGCAGGCCTCCTCCTCATATAAAATCATCTCAGAGGCCCCTCCTATTCGCCACCTGGAGACGCGCCGGATTGGTGCTGATGCTGATGTGGACCCGGTGTCAAACATTACTTTTTGTACTTAAAAACCGATCTAATTCGAGAAAGCAAGAGCGCGATGTCAACAGTAACACATTCATGAATCATAATATTTTGACTGACAGCACTGTGCAAAAACCAGTCAAGTCCAGGACTTGTCCGGTTTATGCAAAGTATTAAAGTGTAGGCAACCAATTATACACTAACCAAGGTAGAGGTCTGGTTTAGGCAGTGAAAGATTCAGAATTTGAAACTGCAAGAATATGAACCCAACTCATTTTTCCCAAAAAGTGGACTTTACCGGTTTTTGCATTGGACTCTTCAATTGCTCTGATTTACTGAATATTTATATGCACGCGTATTTTAACATTTTCAATCATTTTGGGGTATTTTGAAGTATATATTAGAATTCTTATGTTGGACTAAAAATTAGAAAAACATGTATTGGATATGGAAGAGGATTTGGACTTTGATCGGTCAAATTAAATTGAACTATAATCACAGTTTTAATACTGTTTATTTCTTAAAATTGATAGCACCCGGTCCATATATCTTTCTATTACAAAATTTCGGTTCAGAGTATAAGTATTTTAAAATCACAAGAATATAATTTCTTGGTTTGCATACTTAAAAACAAACATATGGTTTCTGTTTGTATATTCTCAAAAAGCTGTGTAAAGATATTTATTATCAGATATTCAGATGCTCCCTTTTATGTGGGCATCATAAAACCTAACCCTATCTCAGAGGACAACCCTTTAAAGGCCTGGATGTTTTTATTCTAATTTAATCTTATTTCACATAAGAATGTTAAAGCAATAAGATAAAGTGGTTTTTGTTGAAACTAAATTAAAACTCCAACATGTCAGATTTTCTTGAATGAATGGGAAACGAAAGATCGTTACATCCTATTAAAATGCTTAAGCAGCTGGCATCAGAAGAGCTGTTGAAAATGATTTTCTCCAATTGCAAAACTGGATGCGGTGCAGCATGTGGCTATAGCAAAATTGGAATATTTTGCAAGGAACGCTACCTGTGGAACATGATCTGGTTACAATTGTCAAAACGGCATTGATCAAGATGAAGAAAAAGTTGATAGTAATTACTGTTTTGTTGATTTATAATTTTTTTAAGAGTTCCTGTCAATTATATTTTTTTGCAATGCCTGACGTATTTACCGAGACAAATATTGCAACATTCTGTTAATCCAAATCTTTATATGTTCATATCAAAATTACTTCATTATTACTTAATCTAGTGATTTAATGTAGATCGAGACGGTGATAGATAATTTTGTTGTGTTGAAAAGATAAGGAGGGGGAAGTACCTACATGGGAAAGTAAAGGTTAAATTCGTCATCTGTTATGAAATATTTACTTCCGAATTATGGATGGTGACATTAGTCTCTATCCACTAAATATTCAGCTTCCATTTATAAATTAAAAAAATCTAATTGAGCTTCCATTTATAAATTGAAAAAATCTAAAATAGAAAAAAATCTAAAATAGAAAAAAATCGATCTTTAATTGAATGAATGTTCAGTTAAAGTTGAATATTTTACCACAAAAACGCAAACAAGAACAAAAAAGAATGTTTAGTTTTATAAACAAAAGGATTATGGAACCCTAATGATAAGTATATTTTATTTTCAGCCATCGATTGTGAAGCATCAAGTATAACATCAGACGTCGTGCCGATCGTTGTCGGTTGCATATTAGCAGTTCTTGTAGTGGTAGTTTTGGTTGCCTACCTATATGGAAGACGTCGTTGCCAGGCTAGAGGATACCTCTCAATGTGAGTTGCAAAATCACTCCACAGCTCGCAGATAGGGAGTGTCATTCGTGACATCTCGATCTAGATCTAAATAAATATTAGACATCACCTTCAACTCGATTATAGTTAATACATTTTAATATCGCTAATTTTGTATTTTTGAGAACATTAAATAAATCATTGCACACGTTATATAACTATTCGAGTAGAAGTGAAGTCTATTCCTCGAAGTTTCATATCTCTGTTACTTGTAGAGCTTTTTGAACTGGAGATATTTGTCAATTTTTGGGGTTAAAATTATCTTCTTATGTCTTAATGACAAGAATATGACGAACATATTGTTACAGTTTAGTATTTCACATGTAAATCAATCGTATATTTTAATAACAGCTCGGGGATTTACCTAATAGTTTTGTCATTTTTAAAATTAACTTTTTGATTAACAATTTAGATTAAACTTTAAGTGTAACATTTTGTCATATTAATCTTATTAAGACGGGCATATTTTTTTCAAAAGCAAATTCTACAAAATTTAGTTATTTTATTGTTTTGACAATATCTGTTTTTGTTTTGTTTGGTGTTGGTGATTTTTTTTGTCCATTGTTATACACCTTCTACTTGGTTCAGAGGCGTGGAAAAATTCGTTTTGTTTGGGGTTCTATGTCTTTTTATAGAAATGTATTAGTATTAGTTGTATATTTTGCTCAGTGTTTGAATTCAAATAAAAAAATATACATAAACTTTCATTTATATTATTTTATCTCATTCGAATAAAAGATTTAAATTTTTCAGTACCTTCGAGGCCACAACATATAAATATATACTACTATTTTTATTAGAAAAGCTTAGTGTAAATAATAATTATTTTGATAATTCGTTTTTGTTTTACTCGATATGATACGGAGAATAGAGACATTGTACTGTAGAAAAATTAGTGGAAAGCTACATGAACCTTCCTTTTGTGGTTCTAAACAAAATCCCATAAATCCTCATTTATGTATATATGCCGATAAAAATGTTATTTGGAGTTAAAGATAAAAATGTTTTTCGCGAATATCTGGATAACGATCCCTTTTATTGAAAAAATGGTAGTTATCAAATCTGTAGCTTGGAAAATTGTCTACAAAAAATACTATATTACTTTTTTCCGTAAAACTAACAGGTTTCGAGAAAATTTGACATAAAAAGTTGTAAAGTTTACGTTTCTCCTGTAACGTGCCCTCCATTCAACACCACCTTTGGTAGGCATAATCCACGTCTAATTGTGATTCAAATTGAGTTAGTTCATATTCCAAAAATTTTTGAAGTAAATCGTCAAATCTTTTTGTTATACTTATGTAGAAATGGTAATAAAGGATCAGTAGTGGAAGGATTGTATAAATGATCGTTTTTATTTATTAAGGAGTACTGAAAAATAGCTAAAATAAATCTATATTGAGCTAATGGTATTAACGATGCAAAAAAGGTATTCAAACTTTGAATATCTGAAGAAACAAAATTTGTGGAGAATTTTAAAAGAATAAATTAATTTGTCCCAAATCTCTTCACTTAACAAGGAGGTTTTCGGCACAATAATATTTGTAAAACTAGCGAAGATTTTCAAAGTTTTCTAGATCTTCCTTGTAAGATGGATATTGATTTAAACTCTTGAACCATTCTTTAATCATTAATTGTAATTGCCCGATTATCTGAGATGAATAAATCTCATCCTCTTGATTTGGAAAGTAAAATGCATTTTATTTTGTGTTTTGTGTTGAATAGGTTACTTTGGCAGTTGATGATGCATTTGATTCCAAGACTTCTGCAGTGTAGTGAACAAAATTAAACAAAATTATCTTTCTTCCCCTCGACTTTAAACTTTACCAATACATAATTTCCTTCACGAAACAATATGTCCTCTGTATTAACCTCTATTTTGTTTTCTTCTTCATTGTGGCTGCAAAAATTGAAATCGCTACTACTATCTTTGCCAAGATCACTTTCATTAAGTTCCTCTGAACAACTTGATTTTTCTTTTCGTTTTTTCTACAAATACCTTCTTTATAATTTTTCTTTTATTTTGTTGTTTTAATTCTTTTTTCTATTAATTTCCATTTCCAGCTGTTTGATTTCGATCTTATAGGCGAGATCTTCCAGATTTTCGCAAAAGGTAGAGTTATGAATGATAGAGTGTAACTACAGCCGTTTCTTCAGATTTAGATTCTGTAGTAGTTTGTGTCATATTAGTAGCCGCAGAAGTTGATCCTGAACAAGACTCTTGATTTAATCATTCAGATCTATCAGCCACATAAGCACGTAAAAAGTCATTGTTGGTAAATGTATTCTCATCAAATAGAAAAATATCAGTGTGTTCTAATCCACTAATAATATTTGTCGTTATAAATGCTCAATTGCTTCTTTGGAAAGTTCTGGTATATCATATACATGTATTGGCTTACCAGGATGCCTTAACAGTTTATGGCTGCGATGGGGTGGTAACGTAAGCAATGGTACAAAATTTTCTCAGGCCATATTTATCACCTCGATGTTTATGATTGTCAAATATAATCAGAGCTGGATGTGTTGCTGTAGGTTTGGTGTTCTCGAGAACATGTTTTAAACAGCACAAAATTAACACTTGTAGGACCAATTAAAAATAGTATCGCATAAGATAATAAAAAACATTAAGCATGTTCAGTTTAACATGAATTCCCTGAAGTTCACATGTGGAAAGATGTAAAAAGGTATTAATACTGTAGAAACATGCTACAAGTGTCCTTTTTTCACCTGAGGTCATTTGTCCAGTTTGCTTCAAGCCTTTTACTGCCAAAACTTTCCTTGCGTCTGTGCTTGAATGTTACACTTTGTCAAAGTTTGTACAAAAGTGCGAAACATTAATTTCATTAAAACTCCACCAAGACTTATTGCCTCTTGTTTTCTTAGAGATATTGTTTTATTTCTTGCAAAAAAATCCCTTAATTAATCTTGACTGGTAGACTCAGATCTAGACCATGCCGCAGGGTATGTGATATTGCGATACCAAAAGTATAAGCCAATTTCAAGGCTGCTTTTCGAGACAACCCTTGATGCAATTTAGAAGCTTGTATATAATAATCATTTAACATGGTTTCTTGCTGTGTAATAAACACTTGTTTACTGGAATGTTTTGTAGAATATTCAGTTCTTTTAAAAACATTATTCTTTGATAATCTAAGAAGTGTACTTTTTGTGATACCATATTTTCCCTGCTTTTACTTGACTAATAGCCTTATCTATTACCACCTTGGGAACCTCGCGATTTATCTTTTTCTTGTAAGTTTGCAGTATTGCATATATCCTAGAATACAATAACAAGATTATATTATCCTGTACATTTCTAGTGAAATGATTGGCACTCCTTCTTGGAGATCTAGGATTCCTTTATTGCGGTGAATCATTCCGTCTTGTTATCTGATGTATCTTTTTCTTCATAGTTTTTAGTGTTTTTTGCCTTGTCTACAATTTCTCTCAACTTATTCCTGTCCTGGCACAGTTTATTCCAGTTTCAAGAGTTTTATGCCAGATTTCACCAACCAGTTCCTAACGTTAGGAAATACCTAAATCGGATTTTGGAATTGCTAAATCCAATTTTAATTCCACCACGCGCTAAGAAACACCTAAGAATGATAGGAAATACCTAATATTATCACTCTTAGGTATTACTAAGTGTGTGGTGAAACGTAAATTGGATATAACAATTCCAAAATCTGATTTAGGTATTACCTAACTTTAGGAAATGGTTGGTGAAATCGGGCGTTAATGTCCTCAATTATTTGATTCCTCCATATTTATTTTGGCCTTCCCCTTGGTCTTGTTGTTTGTGGGGTCCATGCAGTAATTTTTCTTATCAGCTCCCCTGGTTGTCGACGATTAAAGATATCTTCTCCTTCAAGAATATCTTCAATCTCATTATTGTTTAGGCTCCTGTACTAATCGTTATTTATTCTTTTAGGACTGTTAATTCTTCGTATTTGAATATTTTTAATTTTTCTGTATCCTTGGCTGTGAGGCAGGTAACATATGTTACAATTGGACGTATTCCTACTTTATATACTTTCAGCTTTGTTTGTTTGCTCAAATTTTTATCTTTCAGTATTTTTTTGTATTTCCAAAATATCTTATTGCCCATTAGTATTCGCTGAGTTATTTCATCGCTTCAATTATTATTGCTGGTAATAATTACCCCTAAGTCCTTGTCCTTGTTTTAATTCTCTATTATGCACTGTTTTCAAGAAAACCCAATTTTAATTTTTGGTATTTTTGCATTCAATATCATTAAATGTATTTACGCATTTTTCTCTGAAACTATGCATAATAGTGAATTCAAATAAGGTAACATTTTTTTTGGAAAAACCTTATAGTTTTTGAATCCACTGTTAAATTTGTCAAAAAATTAATACACAAAAAATTTAACCAAATTTATCCATTGCCACTCTCACGTTGAAAGCGTGTTTGTAGTAAACAATTTATCACTGCAGGCTTACACAATGCACCAAATTGGAAGTTTGTTGGTAGCGGTTTTCTTGAATTATGCTCAAAAAACTGACAACATCATCCTCTACCCATTTTCCAAGGACTGTCTCTGAAACTAGTAATTATTTTATTCCTGATCCTTTGATAAATTTCGGGACATCCACCGGCTTCAGTTTTGGTAAATCTTCCTGTTCTATACAGTGTGCTCCCAGATGTCGAATCGATATTCTAGAGTTCCTTGAATTCCAATTATGTGCATGGATGCTTCCTCATCTATTCAACACAATCTGCAGTCGTCTTTTTTCCACCAGTTTAAGTTTTTTCAGAAGTTCATTCAGGCCTGTTACAACCTCTAAGACTTGCTCTGGTTAGTGCATTCTTCTGATCTCTTCTGGTCATAGCTTCACTTGTCTTTGTCCTACTATGTTGTCCCAGTAATCTAATATTTTCCTTGTTTTTTCATTTCTTCCAATATTGTATCAGAACTGATTCCATAAAAGGATTCTGGCTCCCAAAAGGGTGTTTGTGCCTCTTTATTTACTAGTTCATCAGCTACCTCATTTCCTTCTAATACAATATGTTTTAGTACCAACAGAGTAACTATATTATTCCTGCGTAGTTCATTGAGCATGCCTAAACATTCCCAAACCATTTTAGAACAGCTTAGCGCTTAAATGGCTACCTGGATATGCAACATAATTATTATTCTCTTCCTTCTATATTTGAGGTTGTTCCCATACTTTTCAGAGTGATTTGTTCCAGGCCCATACACTCCTATCTCCGTCCCTTTCTTTGTTTTTGAACTGTCTGTATACCATTTAATGGTATTCTTAGGGCCACAAGTGCTACAAACATTGCTTTACGTTTGAGCGTTTGATTGGTAGTTGTCCAATTTTTTTAATCAAAAGCAGATCGATACAGCTTTTTGATTTTTTCATCGAGCAACTATCGCGTTGACAGTATGTGTGCTTCAATATATTCCTATAAACTTATGATACACAACAAAACAGTTGCTCAATTAGAAATTGTATGTTTACATTGTTTAGTAATGTTGTTTTGATCTCATTCCTTTTTATTACCATGTATTCTGTATTGAATTTTTTTGAGAAACTATATATTAGTATCTGTAGTTTGCGTTTGGCAGGAGAATTTCTGGACAGTTTGTGTATGTTTATTTGTATTGTAGATTATAACACTTTAATGTAAACACATTTTTGAATGTTTTAAGACATATTCAATGCTTACTTACAAATACATGACACATACTACAAATACATGACACATACTATTGAGGAGGGCATGCTGCAACTTTATAAATAAATTTTTCTCGAAATTAGTTGGTTTTATGAAAAAAGTAATATTGTAGACAATTTTCCAAGCCATTTTTTCAGTAGAAGTGACCCTTAACGAGATTCTCGAAAAACAATTTTTGTGACCCTTGACCCTGAGTAACATTTTTATTGATTTGGATTTTGTTTAAATCCCCAAAAGAAAGGTTCAGCTTTCCCCTAATTTTTCCGAAGTTCGGTCTTTATTTTCTTTATTCCCTGAACAAATAATATGTTGAAAATTTTCTAACATATTGATGGTGTCAAAAACAAAAACAAATTGTTGAAATCCTAACTTGCATAATGATTTTCAATATACAGAAAATTCAAGTTTTTTAAACAATTTGCTGAATCTTTTTTTAGTGTTTTAATTTCATACAGATTTACATACAGATTAAAAGCAATTATAACGAGGTTTATACAAAACAATAAGTAGGAAATACTTAATAATCTGTAACAATTAAATACTGCATCCTAAAAAAGTTTTATTACTAATATTCAACTATTTTTAGGAACATTTATATAACAAAATATGTTACGAAACTTTCTGTTGTTAATTGAGTCAAAAAATAATAATTCTATAATTACTACAGTAACTTAAAAATAATTTTACTTCAATTCTTCGTGTCTAGCATTTTTTATTACTAGCTTTCTCATATCGTTCCTAATATTGTCTCGAGCGAAATTTGAAATTTCTAGTCTATCAGTTTGAGATTATTCCCATGTAATCCAGGTTTTTTAGACATTAACTCAACAAAATCTTGATAATTTATTTTTCGATTGGATTAAGTCCCCCTTTAAATATAAAATCAAATTTCTGTCGCCTGAAACCGCGAGCGTCAGCCGCCATTTTGAATAACGTCTCTTTGAAAATATCGTGAAAACGGTGAGTTTTGCGTTAAAAATAGTAGGGACCTTTTTTTGTAGACAATATAATTTCCCATATTTTTCATTGAAACGTTTTTTCACGATTGTTAATATTCCCAGAGATATCAAATTTTTGTTTTTGTATGAAACTTGTTTTTGTAAAATCAATAGAGAAAAAAGTTTCAAATGAAAAAGATGGGAAATTCTATACTCTACAAAAAAGTACTCCACTACTCTTAACGTAAAACTCACATTTTTCGAGATATTTGAAATAAGGAGTTTATCAAGATGGCGTCTAACGTTCGAGGGTTCAGTCAATAATAACTTTGGTTTTATACTTGGGGGGCACCTTCTGACATAATTCAATCGAAAAATCAATTATCGGGATTTTATGCAGAGCGAAACCCCTTTTTTGTGCTTAAATTCCTGGACTAAAGTAAGTTTTAAGATTTTCTCATTTGTCTGACGCCTTAAGGGCTTCGCTCACTATACCATACCGTGCAATGGCTGTAAGCGGAACGTATCCAGCCAGTTGTCGGAGCTGATTCGGTATCCCTCACACATTACAACGGATGGACATTGTGTGGACGCCTACACTACAGTAGCAGTTTCATCAATCCCGATATGCAAATAACGCAGTGTAATATATTATTTCTGTGTCTGTGTGATTTAAAATGGCTCTTAGTAAATATAACAATAGAGAATTAATGATGATTGCCCTTCTGTTAGACAAGGAAGAAGAAATAGAAAGAAACAAACATTGATCTAGTCCAGAGGTTACCAAACTTTTTTCCTCGTAGTCCCCTCAAAATTTTACTGGTTTCAGTGGACCACTTGCTACATTTCTACCATATTCCTAAAACGCCAACGTAAACCCCTGTCGAGTCTCCCGTAGACCAGGGGGGGTTCACATGGACCACTTTTGAGATTCGTTGCAATATATTGAAAACAAGAAAATCTGAACAATTATATCAACAACTCGTTGGTAAGGGTGTTCATACGTTGTCAACACGCGTACTGCTGGCTGCACAAAACGGTGTTATCACGTTGCGTGCCATGAGCGGAGCGTTCCTTCGTCTGCAAAAGATACTGGATCGGATCGGTCATAGCATGGTATGCTCCCAGTAGTGTACGGAACGATGTGGTGGGAGACGTCTTATAATATTATGTACAAAAAATACTTTTTTGTATGTGTCGGTACTGTTTTGGTTATGGTAAAGTGAGCAACATGTTCAACCCATTGCAGTAGTTCTCGAAATATTTTTGGGGCTTCCTAAAGATCTTCAATTTCCAATTTTGTAAGTTTTCGACATTTCTCTGTGTGTTTGTCTCTCTTAACAGGTAATAATAATTCTATGTTCAGTTTATACTTAATTTTTTCTATGATCTATTTGATATAGGTGTCTTAAAGTCATATTTATATTACCAATGGCATTATCTGCACTTTTCCTTGTCTTTTTTGAATTATTGTTCAAAAAAGTGTTCGCTGTGATGAATGAAGATATCCCAGTAGTTTTACTCAGTGTTGTTTTCCCGTGAATATTCTAACCCATCGAATCATGTCATTACCTCAAGTTGAATTCAGTTTTCGATTGGATACAAATTTTATTCCCCATTGTATATAAACATTTTTAAAATAACAGTATTTTAATTTTTCTTTAAATTCTTTTCAACATTATTTTTAATGGCATTACAAGGTGAGCCAATGGACACTTTCCACCCCAATTTTTAGAATCTAAAATAAAAATTTGGAAAAGTTTTAGCTTTGTTTACCCTAATAGCTGGGGGGGGGGGTGAACAACCCCCAAATTTTACATAGGGTAAAGAACCTTTTCTTAAAGATTTCATCGAGTTCTATATATCCCTATAATTTCGCTTTATTATTTTCATCGACTTTCTTAATAAAAATACCAAAAAGTTTCAAGTTTAATTACCAGTACACGTCAAATTTATCTTGCAAACTGTTCAAAATATCCGTCATCAACATTAATGCAATAATAAAACAGATTCTCTTCTCTAATATTATGCAACATATCGACAGTTATTATTTGACACTCAAACAGTCTATTTGACAAGTTGTCATTTAGTTTGTAGATATATTTAAACTTCTCATAACAAAGAATTTAATGGTTAAAATAAATATTTTTGAATTTTAACCAAACTCATACTGAACAAAATACTTGAAATACTACTTTAAAAAATCCAAATAAATCATCAGCTTCTTCTTTGCCCACAATTCTGTCTATTATTATTGAACTGTCAATGTAATAGAAAAAGTTGTCTTTTTTTTGCTTGCTTAGAAACTCTGACCATATCAAAGTGTCCGTATTTTTCGGATAGCCATTAATTAATATAAATACATTTTTTGATGTCTTTTATTTTTAAGCATTTTTAATTTTTCTCAAGAAACTCATTTTAAACTGATTGTTACATATGTTTGGGATGAACTGAAGTCTTAACTTATCAATTATCCGATCAACTGCTTGCCTAAAAATTGAATTACATGATTGGCAATCTGAAAATTTCCACTTGCTAGTTCTTGAATGTTACATTTTACTTAAAATGCGTCTATGATGATGGAATAGGCGAAATTATAGGGTCAATGAAATTTATAAAACCTTTAAAAAGAGCTACAGTACTACCCCTTTACTTTAATCAAAATTTGACTGTTCTTTACCTTCCAGCTACAAGCTTAAATCTATTAGGTAAAATAAGCTAAACATTGGTTCCTCCTTAAATCGTAAAAATTGGGAGGGAAAGTTTTGGGCTCACTCAGTATATAATAATAAAATAAGTCATGTTTCAGAAAAATACGTTTGCTCAACATTAATTGTGATTTTTTTCTGTAATAGGCTAATTTATTTATTTTTTAAGAAACTATTTATAATATTATTGACAGCACCCAAGAGCATTTTTAGTCCTGTCAAAATAGCTCTGAAATCGAAGTATTCTACAGAAGGCTGTTTTTTTGCGTTTAGGGGTTTTTGGCCTGCAGAAATTCAAATCAGAAGCCATTTTGGCCAGGATTTCGAGAAAACTGTCAAGTAGGCAGCTAACCGTGCAGCTTCCTGCCAGTTCTCTCTATTTACAGATGGTGTCTGGTGAATTTTGATAAAACATTTTTTTTCTTCTAAACCCAACTCCTTTTCCTACATGATAATCAATCTGCTCAAGCATTTGTCCACTGCTGAACATAGGCATCTCCTGATTGGTTCTACATCTTCCTATTTTGTGCTTCTTGTACCCAATTTGTGTGGATATGTCTAAGTCATCTGGCCATCTGGTTGGGGGTGGTCCCCTACTTCTGTAAGCCTCTTGCTTAGGCCTCCATTCTACCATTATCTCCATCTATCATCATATAATCTCGCAACGTGTCCCAGCCAGTTCAATTTTAGCACCTCACTGCGTAAATTAGTCGATTACACATCTCAATATTTGTGATATGATCTCTACGGGTTAATCCCAGCATTAACCGTTCCATTGTGCGTTATGCCACTTTATTTCTGGACAAATTCTTTTGTTAGTACCAAAGCTTCTGCGCCATAATCCAGAACAGGCAAGACACATTGGTTGAAGACCTTTCTTTTTATGCAGATTGGTATGTCTGATTTGAATATATGCTTCAGGTTTCCAAATGTTAATCCAATTCGTCTTAGTAACACTTGCATTTAGTTGTCTTTGTTTTCGTAGCAGAGCTATTTATAGGAATTTGTTCTACTTGAATACCCTTCGCTAAGTACAAGGTTAGTCATCAGCTGAGTTTTTGCGACATTTATTTTTAGTCCCATTTTATGAGAGGCAGAGTTTAGTTGTTGCCGAAATGGTCTTTCTAATGTCATCCGCAAATCTTAAATGTGGAAGGTTTTTACTGTTTATATATCAGACAACTTTGTTAATTTTGAATCTGTTTGTGATATCCTCCAATTTTATGGTAGTTGTAGTGTTCTCATTTATATATTTTATTATTTGAGTATATCAGTGGTCTATTCTACTATTGCTTATTGACTTTAACATATTAGGACATAATTTGATGTAGAATGTTCCGCTCTACAAGATGGTCAAGTCATTTTTTTCTCTATCAATAGTAGTTTCTGAGGAAAACGAAAAAAACGTCAAACCCCGATTATGTAGCTGACAAATTACTTCATATTTGAGTTCCTAAGGGTCAAAAACCACTATGCGCAAAAATGCATACTTCTGCGGAATATTTTGAGCTAAATTCACTTGTTAAGTATCCAAAAATTCTCGTTATAATTACTTACTTTGCAATTAACTCTTAATTATTAATTTGGCAAACACTTTACAACTTAGATCCAATTTTTGTATTCACTTTTTAATAAATAGAAAACTACTAAAAAAATTAATTCAGCCAATTGTAATTACAATAGAGATCAATTTTACACAGTGAAGTTTCAGTTTAAAATTAAATTTAAAAAGTTATTACTATATTAGATTATGAATAGGTTATGAATAGGTTAAATATAGTAACAGTAGGTATAAAGCCTTATAGCAAATATAAACTTTAATTTGTGTTTGAAATAATTCAAATTCCTCATTGGTTTTTTTAAAACAAGCTTTTTGTATAGATGTATGGTTATTTCGTCAAGTTTTAGCACTTATTTTCATCCAACATCTGAACAAAAAGCAATTTATAATATCTAGGTTGATATACAGGGTAAAAATTCAGATTTTGATTTCATAGATTTTTGTAAAGCCCTGTAAATACTATGGAAGGTAATTGGTCTGAAAAAAATTATATATTGGCTGTGAGAGCTGTAATTTTTGTGTAACTTGAGCTAAAATAAATTTTCTGGGAAAAGCTTTTGTTTTCTTGTTTTTTTTAGTTCCTCCCTATTTGTGCAGCTTTATGGAGTGTGTATAGGCTTTAGGGGTAATTGTAAATATACCAGAATCTTATTTTAATAATTGCTATTTGCATCACACAAAAAATTGAAATACATGCTTTTGGAAAATGAACAGTTACGAAGTTATGACAGAATATACAGTTTTAAAAATTTGCAAAGTTTTGGTCTTTTACTATAACATATATTTTATACATTGTGTGTTGGAAATACAGTGCAACCTCGATATAACGAAAGTGAAGGGAATTAGAGAAAGAAATTTACTGTCTCGACCCTTACTGTTTTAAATGAAACTAACAGTTTCTAGATAATTCCACAATATATTGAAAAGAGTTTGGCAGTTGTTTCAATATTTCTATATTCGTCAGAATGACAGAAGTTACATTTCATTCTGACAATGATAGTAATATCGAAACAATCGTCAATTTCTTAGAATTTTTAACATTTTTTCAATATATTGTGGAATTATCTAGAAACAGTTAGTTTCATTTAAAAAAGTAATATGATTATTCCACTGGGTCGAAACAGAAAATTTTACTTTCTATCTAAATGCTGCAATGTTTAAAAGTTCGTTATACAAAGGTTTTTGATAAATTTCTTCTTAATGTAGAGATATATTTTGCATCAGCTCTTACGGGCTGGGCTGGGCTGTCCTAGGAGATTTAAAAATACCTATTTGTGTACCTAGGCGCGAAAGTGCTAGTTTTCCGGGCCACTTCTGGAGGTCCGGAAAACCAGGAAGATGGGAACTATTTTGACGGTACCGTTTAATGTTATGATATGAACGAGTCATCAAAAATGGCAAATGATTTGTTGAAAATAACACTTTCGCTGTACCTTGCAATGCAATAAACACCAATCCATTAAATGTTTATATTTTCCTTTCGACTTTTCAGGTTGCAAATTTAGTATAGCATAGAGGAAGGGATCCAAAATTTGACACTTTTTTTGTAAATTCGAAAAAAAAATCATTGAACAAATTTTTATTATTATTGTACAAAATCGCTTGCTTGGTGTATTAACAAAACATCGTAATAAAAAATCTACATTAAAATAGCTAGCTACTGAAGTTATTTAACTTGAAGTTTGTTATTGTCAATTTTCCCATAAAATAATAGGCTGCCTAATTTGAGGCACACTGATGTCACCACTTGAGACAGATTTCCTAATTTGGGATACTACTAAAAAAAAACGTTTCTTCGCAGAAAGAACATATAAAATTAGCATCTTTAATTTCCCCACAATCTTCATGGACCCATCTGCCGCAGTGAACACATTTTGCCGATAGCTCGCCATGCTTGTCCTCGAAAAATCTCCCGGAACAAAATAAACATTCAGCATCAGTTCCTTCGGATTCGTCTAAAGAGAAATTAGCCAATATAATAGTGCTGTCGCTTTCTGAGCTTGATCTAAAAGAAACCCGGCGTTTTTTTCTCTTCTGATCTAACCCCGAAGTGGAAGGTTGGTCCTGTTTTAAAACTGCTGATTTCTGTTTTCGTACAATTGCAGTAGACTTTTTTACCAGCTTCTTTGATTGTTTTTCTTTTGGTTCTAACTCTTCGCTGATGTTTTTTTAGGTATAGTATTTTTCCCTTTTTTTTTCTAAACTATCTTGTAATTCATCTTTGTAAGGAGTTAAGGTAATTATTGATGCTTTCCCAGCCTTAACATTCACCTTAGTTTCTCTGGTTTTGTATTCAGGCTGAGGACAAATATCCGTAAGAGAAAAATATTCTCTCCGAGGCTTATTTGCTGAGGATGGACTTGGTGTATGTTCATTTCTTTCTGGCGTTGGTAGAGCCATTGCTTCATTTTAATTTTGGTTGCTCAGATGATCTTCCTGATGATTTGATTTTTCGGAGAAGTGTTCTTCTTGAAGGCCTGTTTTGTTTTCCATTACATTATGCATGCCAAAATCATGGTCTCTGAAGGTGTTTCTATTCAAAGGAACCATTCCCGTTTTTCTAAAACCATTGCACGATGTTTCCATAGTGGCAGTTCTATTGTAGGCTTTGCCAAAAATACTAGCAATTGCGTATGGGGATACAGTACTTAAATAGTTCTCTCGAAGCCAATTTTCTATCTCCTGAGTGTAATAGGTTTTTAACGGAGACATAAACGAAACATCTAAAGGCTGCATTTTATTGGTGGAATGTGGCGGAAGACAAATTATCGTTACATAATTTTGTTTTGCCAAATCTATGAGAGCAATGTTTCTTGTGTGGGAGTAGCGTCCAACACAAGTAGAACAGGGTCAGCAGCTGTGGCTTTCGTGAATTTGATAAAATGATTTAACCATCTTGTAAAAATATCTGATTGAACCCAACCAGAAATGTGACACTCAGCTATGGCTCCAGTTGGAGCACCAATCATTAGCTCGGACTTCATTTTTTTCCGTGGAAAAATGAATAATGGCGGTACATAAACTCCTGCAGCATTCATACAGGTCATTACGGTGATTAGTTTACCTCTTTCTGCGGAGGTTAATGTAGAAACCTGTTGTTTTCCCTTCAACGATAAAACCTTACTATGCTTATGTTGAACGATGGTAATGCCCGTTTCGTCGACATTGAATACCCTCTGGAAAGGATCTTGAAGCTTGGAATATTCTGGCTCATAGAGATCAAAAAACGCTGAGATTTTTTCAGGAGTAAAAGATTTGATACGAGCTGCAGACATGCCTTTCGGTGTTCTCATCGAAAGTTGTGGATGTCTCTTCAAAAATAACCTCAACCATTTTTTCCCAGCTGATTTACTAACGCCATTAAATGGATGCGGCAACTTATTCCTAATTTCCAGTTGGAATGCCATTCGTTTAATATCGCCCGACCTCGCACCAAAAAATCGTTCTTCCATGGCTAATGCATATTGAACTAGTTCGTTTTCTAGTTGTTCAGAGAAAACTGGTTTCCGGCCTATCGATAGTTTGACAAGTCCTGGGCTATTATCTTTCGAGGCTTTTAGATATCCCATCTCTTTATTAACGCACAGCTTTCACCATACCACGAGGATCCCATTTCTTGTCTTTTTTAGGCATCTGTAATAAAACATCAAAATATATGTAATATATGTATTGGCAGCCTAATTTGAGATAGTCTCAAATTCAGAACCATTTGGTATCTCAAATTAGGAATTCTCGTTATAAAAATTGACAACAATATTTTTAGGTTAGTTATGAAAGAATACAGCCAATTTTAATTATACATCATTAGGCAACACCTAAACTAACTACTTTGACACATAAAATACTTTTCCGCCTACCTCTATCCAAAGTTTACATTTCCTGGCCTCATTGTAGGGAGCAAAGTCGTACTTTTTCTCCCTAGGGAGGAAAAGTAAAAGTGACGTCCATAGTATGTTATCAATGAAATAATTTTTGCAATAACGAGACTAAAGTGGTCACTTTAGGCTCACATGTTAGAAACTATGTTAGACCCAAGGGATATAAAGGAACAGTTAAAATCCTAAGGGATCTGAAGTACAAATAAAAACGTACACCCCCGATGCCTAGCCAAGCATTTTAGAAGTCCATCCTCGATGCCCAGCCAAGTTTCGTAAAAGTCCATCCTAAACAGTATTTATTAATTTTGTTTGTTAGTTTCATAAATAAATTATTGAAAATGTCTTGTTATTTGAGGGAGGCGGAAAAATCATATGTATAACATGGGTGTAAAGTGCCTTTTCCTCCCTCGAATGATTACTGCCCTTCGCTACGCGTCGGACAGTAAACTTCATCCTCGGGAGGAAAAGTAGCACTTTCCTCCCTTGTTATACAAATACCTATTATTTCCACTTACGTTGACTGCCAATGCCGGTTTCTTTACACTATCAAAAAAACTTTAAGACTCAAATCGGAAGAAAAACGCACGTGCATATAAACAAACGAACTGACGCGCTTAACGACTCCTTGCCACTGCAGTCTAGTTTATTGGCGTAAGTTGACACCACTTTTGTTAGATGACGTTACATATACCATAATATGCGGAGCTATCTCAAATTAGGCGCCTATCTCCAATTTGGGTCCCTTCCTCTATCTTGATTTTTGATTAATCCCTTCTGGTGTAGAATAGCCACCGTCGGATTCGTCCATATTATGTGACACTGTTTTTAATATTAGGTTTAATGTCAACAAAACCCTAAAGGTACATTCTCAATAATAAACAATTATAATTAGCTGTAGAACCTTGTAAGTTATTGCAGTTCAGCAATCATAATTTTACATATTAGTAAGCAAGTTATCTTCATTTTGTGAGGTTAGAAGTTATATTTATTATTAATTTTCTACAAAACTTTCTCTGATTTGATGGCTTTGACACTTCTACATTGATAAATTATTATCAAGCGTTAACACTGTCAATTGTTCTAGCCTATAATACAAAGAGGGCGCAGCCAAAAATCAGCTAATTGTTACATTAATTTTCTCTTTGTGAATGCAAGATTTCAGTGACGTTCTGAGTTTAATTTTTCCAAGCACTAATTGTAATTGCGTTGTGAATGAAGCTTTAAACCACAATTTAAAAGTGACAGCCGCGTCGTCATTTATAATAAGGTGCCATCTAGTGTTATTTTTGTGAAGTTGTTTTGCCTGCTTAGCCATTATTTGCCATTTTTCTCGCCTACCGTGCAAATACCTACTTTCCCATCCCGATAGAGTTACGAAAATTGGATTTTCGAGTTGTGTAGGATAAAAAAATTCGTTAAATCGAGGAATTCGTTATATTAAGGTAACACTGTATGTGATTAAATAAACATATTTTTATGTTGAAATAAAATAATTTTAATTATTTAAAACTTCATTATATTTGAACTAATGTTTAATTTTAACTAGTGACTACTGTGTTTACTATACGTGTCACTAGTTTAAATTGAACATTAGTTTCATTTCATCGAAAGTATGGACTTTCATCAAGTAAAAGCCTCATGTATTCAAATACATTTTTGAATGGAACAACCTATAAATTCGATTAATCTCATGATTATAATTTTTGAATGGGTTGTGCGATGATTTAGTAAAATTTAGATGATTTAGTAAAAAAGTACGTAGTGTTCTATATAGAATCAAACAAGTCTCACATATACTCAACTTTAAACAAAAAAATTCTTTACCACAGTTTAGTTGAATCGCATCTGGGCTATGGTATTATAGGATGGGGTGGAGTATCTAAAACATACCTGAAATATTACTAACAATTGGTATGCTGTTAGAGTACTACTAATATTTTTTTTTTCATATATTTAATTAGGTTATTTAAGCACTACTTTTTTATGTATTTTTAACCTTAAATTTTAACTTTATGATTAGGAACTATTCTGTACATTTCAATTCGTCTTATGTTTTGTGTGCTGTTATGTGTATCTGTTTGTTTATTTATTTATATATTCTCGCTCTACATACAGGTATATATGTGTATTCTGATATACATACTATACCTCGTAAATTAAGCTCTATTTATTCACACATTACCTGTATATAAATTGGTAGGTCGCCGATTTTCTTCCTTCCATTGCCGGATCATCTTCAGGTGAGGATCATTCTCCTGATCTTCTCTGATCCTGGTGGGTGACCATTCTTCATTGACTACTGTAATTCTTGAAACTGTAACTTCCTTAGATTTCGACTTGTTGCATTGTGAATAGTCTACAGGGCATGGCCGTCTAGGCAAAGAGTTGGCTTTTCGGTAATTCACATCAGCAGGATGTTCACCCCTGTCTGATTTCCTCTGTGACTGGAGTTCTTGGGTTACAGTAATCTTGGAGCGCTTAGACGGACTGCGTACGTGCTCTAGCTCGCCACACTCCCGGCATTTAATCTTCTTCGGCATCTTGTCTGCCATACCTTTCAACAAGTTGACGATCTGGTCAAGTTTGTCATCGTCATCTTCTTCCTGCATGGTCCTACCTTTGTTGTACCGCGAGCTTTTCTTGGATGCTTTGTATTTAAGAGGTTCTTGGTTTGCAGGAGTCGTAGGACGCTTACACAAACTGCGTGCATGCTCTAGCTTGCCACAATTACAGCACCTGATTTTCTTCGGCTTCTTGTCTGCCATACCTTACAACAAGTTGACGATCTGGTCAAGTCTGTCATCGTCACCTTCTTCCTGTATGGTCCTACCTTTGTTGTATCCCGAAGCCATCGTAGCTGCTTCATATTCAAGAGCAGCAGTCAATGCATCGACCAATGTTTTAGGATGGGCTAATCGAAGCGTCTTCTCCATATCGTGGTCACATAAGCCGTCAATAAAGGCCTGGATGCCTAAACATTCCATCATGTTCTCTGGTGCTGATGGATAAGCAAATCGAACTAGTCGGGCAATATCCATTTCATACTCTTGAAGGGTTTCGTCACGTTTCCGCCTTCGGTTCTTCAGCTGGAATCTCTACAAATGTTCTAGATGTTCGTGACCGTATCGCATGTCCAACCTCTTCTTCAGCTGCTCGAAGTCATCCGTTTCTTCCAAAGGTATCGTCTGGAGTACATCTAAGGCATCTCCGCGAAGCGCGATGGTTAAGTTCACTGCCTTCTCTCTATCGGACCAATTATTCACTCTAGCGGCTGCTTCAAATTGTTTCACATAATTGGTCCACGACATTTTTCCATCGAACGTTGGGGCCTTGACTCGGGTAAAACTGCCAATGTCTTCAAACTTAGGTAGTGTTCCTGGCTTGCAAGGTTTCGTTTGCTCGGTCTTGTTTTCTTCCTCTGGCGTGCGTCGCGTTCTTGAATCAGCAATGTTTTCCTCTAACTCCTTGATTTTCTCGTCTATCGTTGTAATCTTATTCTCGATTTCAGATTTTAGAGACGAAATTTCATTTTCAACGTCAGCGGCAATGTCGTTTTTCATTAATAAGATATCGGCAGATATATGGTTCTTCAAAGTAGAAATTTTCTCGTCCATATTAACAGAAATGTCGTTCTTCATATTAGAAATATCGTTCTTTATAGCCGAAATATCACTTTTCACATTCGTAGAAATCTTCTCTTCCATGCCGGAAATCTTCTCGTCCATGTTAGCCGAAATATCATTCTTCATAGTAGAAATCTTCTCGTCCATGTTCTCTTCCATGGCAGAAATCTTCTCGTTCATGTTAGCAGAAATTGACGAGATTAAGGTGGAAGCCTCGTCATTAAATAAAACTGTTTCTGGATCAAAGCCGTCATTTTCCAGTGCCACTTTGGCTTTCTACTAACTCACTTTTCTTACCGGACGTTTCCAACTCATGATCTTCCAATTCTGCTCTTAATTCCGCCACTTTCAAATCACATAGTCTCTTGGCCATTTTTACGTAGCAATTTATTTTATATTACCCCACATCTGACACCAATGTAATGTTTTTGTTATTTATTTAAACAATAAACGGGTGGGATAAATTTTAAACACACGATATGGCTACTTACTAATTTATTTAAACACTAACACTTAATTTATATGTACTTAACTAATCACTTAAATTTAATTTATATGCACACAAACTTAATTATTAATTTGTATCAACACTTTTATATTCACTTATTTACTGTTTATTTGTCAAGATCACTTTATCAACTAACTCGGTCCGCTGATCGGTCCTTTTTATATACTAGTTCCTTTTTTACTAGAGAATTCTGGACTGCGGCTTACACAAAACAAATGCCTTTCGCGATATATAAAAACCTTCCGAGAACATGTCTATAAAAACTGTCACAATAAATCCCAATAGACCTTCTCAGAATTCGGCGCGCTCGCCATTTTTTTTAACTCCGTTAACATAAGGTTACAGGACCGTACTTAGTATCTGCTTTGTGTGTGCGAGTTCGTAACAGTATACATTCGAAATACATATATTTTACTGTAGAATAATAATAGTTATTTGTAAAACTAGTGTCAGAACGACTCGTTTTGTAGTACGAGTGAAGTTTGCACAACGAACCGCGAAGCGGTGAGTTGTGCAAATCACGAGTACTACAGAATGTCATTGTGGCACAAGTTTTACACAGTATTTTTTATATTTAGCATTTATTTAATTATTTAAATAAAATAGAATTTCATATAATCCCTGTTTTTAAACTAGGAGGAGTGGTTTGAATTTAAGGTGGCAATTCTGTAAATTCCTAATTGGTCAGATCACAGATGGTTTTATTCATCACTTCTGACTTTTGACATATTATAACCGAATAATTGTGTAAATTGTAAACAAACTTTCATTTAAGCAAAAAGAGGATGATTATGTTTAAAAAAGAGCTTCTTCGTATATGCTCTTGCGATCTATTTATATTATATCATGAACAGAATTATTTCTGTAATGCATCTTCACATAGATATCTGGTGATTTATCCCAAAAATCGAACGTTTTGTATACCTACATATTGACCCTATACAATATAAAAATAAACAATTGACAAATCATTGATAAATAAACGTTAGCGTACTTTATTCATTAATATTTTTATTTTATAAATCATTCTAATTTACCTTTAATATAATAATTTGCTAGCTAGAACAACGCTAGACCATTTTATTTATAATTTCTGTCAAGGTTAAAGTCAAATGTCAAATAAAAATATAACTAAATTCAATAACCAACTGTACACTAAAAATTACTATAACAGTGTTCAAAGAGCTTCATTGGGACACTGTAAACAATGTTATAATGAAGTCTCTTTTATACGCGAATTATAAAAACATTATTTTGAGCCGCTCTTATTGTACCCATCAGGTTGCATATTGATCATGATCAATAATATTGAACGTGCAGAGGGTCCTTTGGTGATCTTTCCAAAACTTTTCATATTTCGTCAACAGGGTCGGTTTCAGGACAAAAGTGTCTGAATAAATAGTAGGAAATGATAAACTAGTCCGTTTTTTAGGAATTAAGGAAACTAATATGTGCATCATTTATTGGAGCTATTTACTATACCCATGTATATTTCTATTTATAAAACTTAGTTTTGGTTAAAATACTAGAGTTTTTCAATTTAATCGTTAACAAACTTCACTAAAATAAATTTTTAGAAAAAATAATACTTTAAGAGTAATTTCAAGTCAATTGTCTATAGTTTAGACAACGTCGCAGATAACTACAATATATTTAAAAGATAATCTAAAATGGCGTCAGAATTGACATTCAATAGATGGCGCAGAATCCAAATATGTAAAGTACAGGGTATTCCAGTTGAATTTTTAATTTTCAGCCGACCATATTAATTTCTTATATCAAAAAATTCAAAATTAGGACTAATATAACTCACCTAAATGTTATTAGCATCGAACAACTCATTCAAAAATTTTTAGAGGTGTCCCATTTACACCCGGTATACAGTGTTAGGATAATTCTGAGGGCACATATGTTTTATCGTCAATGTGTAAAAAAGAGACAAATACATATAAATTCAGTGTTTTATTCTTTTTCGCTAACAGGGTATCATAAAGTGAGCGGAGAAAGGAGGAACCGCTCTCGAGAGCGTCAGTGTTACAAATTCTGTTTACATTCGAACCAGATAACAGAAAGAGTGTTGCCAATTTTCATTGTATATTTATATTAATTGTAAAATGCATTGTTCTAACATGAGAACAGGTTATAGAAAGCTTTTAATTATGATAATTCAAGAGGTTGTAACAGATCAAGGTATAATTAATCACATCTATTCGTTGAACATTTTATTGTAATACTGGAAATTGTTCTAGTTTTCAGTTTGAAAGCGGTTAAAACCTTTACTTTTTTCAGATTTGACAACGTGAAATTTGTTCGAACATCTGGGGTTTAAATGTATTAATAAAAATATTTTTACTATCTTTTTTGTTTGTTTGCAAATGAGAAACGAATTCTCTGTGTAAACACACACAGTACAAATTTAAAAAACGCTATGATAATAAACTTAACATCAAATTATAATGAAAGTACCTACTATTTGTAAATTAAAGTAATATTCTGATAGGTAATACATTAAAAAATAAAACTTCTTAATTCTTCAATGAACTTAAATCAAATGTTCGAATAAACCCCCGTTTTGAGCTAAACAGTAACCGAGCCGGTTATAAAATTCTTGACGAACATGTATGAGCATTTGAGGTGTTATTTCCATAAACACTTGTAAAATTTGTTCCCTAAGTTCATTCAGAGAAGTGGCTCTGTTTTCTTGGAATCCATAAATTCTCGATTTCACATAACCCCAGAAAAAGAAATCGTTGGGTGCCAGATCTGGAGATCTAGCAGGCCATCTAATGTTACCATTCGTGAAGATTAACCGATAGGGAAATCGTGTATTTAAAAAAGTTATTGCTAGTCGATAATTATGTGATGCACAACCGTCATGTTGGTGCCAAATATCATTGAAGTTGACACCTAATTGTATAAGGGCAGGAGTAATTTGATTTTCCAGCATGTCCAAATATTTTTGTCCGGTTAAATTGCCGTCAATAACAAATGGTCTAAGTAAATGTTTACCTAATATTCCAGCCCAAACATTCAACTTTTGGGGATATTGAGTTCTACTATTGTATTGTTTGTGTAGATTTGTCCTGGACCAATATCGAATAACGGATGAATTATGTGCACCGTGTATGGGAAAAGTCGATTCATCTGTGAACAAAATATTTTTCGAAAAGTTTGCGTCCAATTGTATTTTTTCCATAACTACTTCACAAAATTCCATTATACGAAATTGATCGTCTGGAAAAATTTCATGACTCTTTTCCAGTTTAAAACTACGATAACCATTTTTTTTATAGTCTGAATCGTTTTCGGATCAACATCAAAATCCTTTGCTAAATGAGTGGACGATTGTAGAGGATTATTTTCCACACTTGCACAAATTAAAATATCTCTCTTCTTTTTCGGGGTGGGTTTGACGATTTTGTGTACGCGGTCCATGTTTGGTAGGATTGACACATCCATGCTCTTCAAAAAATTTTATACCCGTTCTCACTTGTTTCTTGCTAATTGGTTGGGGATTTTCGAATGCCACGATAAACAAATTTTCTGCTATTTCTGGATATGAATTGCCCTGATAGTACAATTTTATAATTTGTACTTTATGGTGTATCTGCATACTCATTTTACAAGATTTACAAAAGATCGTTACTCATTCGAAAACAAACGTTTAGTGAAGTACCCAGACCCAGATGTACTATGTACAGTTAAACATCATCAATGGGCGCACGCGCGATTCGTATTCGTCTAGTACAGCATTCTACGCTAACCTTTTATTGTCTATCTCACTATTGTCTTTCTCTAACACACTGGTAATGCCATGTGACCGTTATATTTTCCCGTTGACCATGAGAGAATTATCTTTTTACGTTGAAATTTAATGGATTTCTCTCACAAACAAAAATGAGTATTATAAGGGCAATTACACTTCCAACGTGTACATTGAAAATAAAGAGAGGGGATGGATAAAAATAGTAGAATTACTGCTGTAGACGAAATCGTTTTATCAGGAGCGTAGGAATTACAGGCGGTTTATGATTGAGCTACTTTTCCAACTAGAATGCAGTTATAATACAAATATTAGCATACTACTTATTTCGCATGTTATGATACCCTGTTAAAGAAACTGGTGACACACTAAATAATACTTGTTTTATAACAACGTATTGTGGCTTTTGGCCTCTGTATTGTTGCCATAAAATATTCCTTATGATGTTAATGAAAATTATTATGCTTATATTCATTAATTGTACTCTCAATATCGACGAATGTAATTTTTTAGCTTATCGCCGTTGATTGATATAAGTGATTTTTTAGTGGCATATTACATCATTCAGTATAATTCCATTAATTATTGATGCTTATTGCCATTAGTTGAGAATGTTGTTTGATAAAACCTCTCTTTGAATAATATTAATATGTAAATTTCCAAAACTCTGGTAGTTGGGGGAGCATTTTTTTTCATAATATAAATACACTTGTTCAAATCATATTAGCGTATACTAACCGAACTAATATAGTGAATTAGATTATTACTACTGAATTATTTCTTTGTAAATTAATCTGTTTGTTATAATGAGTGAATAAACGAAAGTAATGTTGATTTTTTTTATTGTTCATTGCATTAAGCTATCAGTTTAGTACAATCTTATTATTTCTCAAGTAATAAACTAAACTGTCCACATTACACATCTGTATTTCTAACCTTAACTTCTTTCATTGCGATCTTTTACATTATGAGTTGTTGTTTATACAACATTTTGCTGTGGTAAACTGACTAGTATTAGCCTGAATGCATTTCTATCTTGTTTATTGAAAACTGGAAGTAAATCCCTACTAAACATAAGAGCTATTGAACGTTATCCACATCTTTCACGTTGCCAAATCTGAAAAAAGTAAAGGTTTTAACCGCTTTCTGAAAACTGAAAACTAGAACAATTTCCAGCATTACAATAAAATGTTCAACGAATATATGGGATTAATTATATCTTGATCTGTTACAACCTATTGAATTATCATAATTAAAAGCTTCTTATAACCTGTTCTCATGTTAGAACAATGCATTTTACAATTAATATAAATATACAATGAAAATTGGCAACACTCTTTCTGTTATCTGGTTCGAATGTAAACAGACTTTGTAACACTGACGCTCTCGAGAGCGGTTCCTCCTACTTTCACTCACTTTATGATACCCTGTTAGCGAAAAAGAATAATACACTGAATTTATATGTATTTGTCTCTTTCTCACACATTGACGATAAAACATATGTGCCCTCAGAATTTTCCTAACACTGTATGTTGAACCGTGGCCTGCATATGCATAGTCTAGTGGAATTGTACTCTGCTAACCAAGTGGGTCCGGGATCGAACCTGGGCCGGATAACATCATAATTAAAAATTCGGAGTTCCACCTGTCGGAAGGTAATTGCAAACCACCGACAGTATTCTGCCTAGTCAACCTCTCCACATAGACGTTCGGATTCGTCGTTAAACTGTAGGTCCCTTCTATCTGTGGTAACTGGAGAGCACAACACAGGTAGAAGTGAGAGATCGCCGACATCCGATCACAGATATGGCACTGTAAGAAGAAGATATATTGAACCAGTTCTTCCATGTTATGTTTATTGGGTATTTAATATTACGCTGTTTTTCACATAAATATATTGTTTATATTTCTTTCTTTTTTGCGCCCCAGTGGTTTTGTGTTAACCTCAGAATTTTCTGTCATTATTGTCGCATTTAGTCAGCTCTTCTCCAAATTCTTCGCAACTTTGTTGTATTTCTGAAAATTTTCTTTGTTCCACATAAACTTCTTATCGTATTTGCACTCTGTTTATTTATTCTAGGTTGGGTTTCAATTCGTTGGTATTCTAATCTTTTCATCGACTTCCTGCTGCTATTTATTTTCTACTTTATATAAGTATTACTATTTTTGAATATTGTTTTTCCTATATTCATTTCTGCCACAAGTGTTTCTATTCTTGCTTACTTCATGGTTACTATTACAATTTTTGATCCTTCGCCTTCAGTTAGCTATATAAGTGTATTATTCTGTATGTAATTGTGGTCAGAATAAGTTTCCTATCACTAATTCATTTATTTATATCTCCGTTTCCGCTTATTTTCTACATGCTTTTTTCTCTTGTACTTCCCATACCGTTTTCTATATTTTTAGCAACGACTATTAGTTTTTTCATTGTGTCTTCTATTCATAGATAAAGACGTATTATATATTCATAGATATTTGAATAATTTTCTTTTTGAAGTATTGAAAGAAAAGAAAACTACGCGGATAGCTAAAATGTTAGGTCTATACATTTCAAGATAGTAGTTTATTTTCATGATTGACAGATTAATACTACTTACTATCTTGAATATACCTAGTTAACAAGAAAACTTCGTGATGTCGTTTTTTGACACGTTAATGTGCATGCGCATCTTAAAAATGCACTCCCAAAACGCGCCAAAAAAAGTATAAATATAAAGAAATGTCTAAAATTTAAAGAGATAATCTAAATTCAAATGTTTGTCATAACACGTGTAGTTTTCAATATACTGAATATAGACTATCGTCCAAACATCCTGTAGATTGTTTACATAAATATGAATATATTTTGCATTGCTAAAAACCCCAATGCTTTTGTTAAATATGTTGGGTTGCAATTTAAGATTCTGGTATGTTTTCAATTTGAAATGGTAAGTAAATACTGAAACTCCTAACCATTTTTCAGGTTTTCTGATACAAGAAGCGAATCGGATTATATTCCTATGAAAAATCTGTCCTGTTTTAAGTAGTGTTTCTATGTTAATTATTGAAATTTTTAATATCAAAGTAACACGTCCATATATATAAACCTGAGTCAGGGTACTAAACAAATCACCAAAAAATTTGTTACTTTGAAATTTATTTTTAATATAACTGCTTTTATGTAAGTGTATATAAATCTTGTGGTAAATACCTTCGGTTATTTTTATAGCAACGACATAGAATGTAAAGTTAATTACCTTATTTGAAACTTTTGCCTGAGAGATATTGGTTAGTTATAACCACGAAATGAATGAAAATAAGTTTTTTTTGTCGGTAATTATAAATTTAAAAATTATCAAAAGTCAATTACTACAAGAATTATTCGAAACGGGTATTTATTAATATGCTGGGCATGATATTCCATTTGTTTGATTTAAATTTATTTTATGATATATTATCATTGAAATTCAGTGATTTTTGTTGTGATGATACAAGCCACATGAGGTCTATAGTTAACATTAGTACTCTACATATATATAAAAAATAACTACGTTTATGAGTTACAAGGCACTTTTGATGATTATTTATGACGTTATTTAAGAGAATGTTTATTAGGCTTGCAAAAAAACTATATACTTATTTAATTCTACACACTTAACGTTTCGAAGAAATTGTATTTTTGTAAGGTGTCATAATGAACTGATCTCCATAATATATGAACTCAAACTCTAAACATAGCGTTTGCAATGTGGAATAAAATGATTATTTCGATTATTGTATATATTTAAATAAAACCCGAAATACGTCAATTCTGAGTGTAAAAATTTCAGCCCTAAATTTTTACATTCTTGAAGCGATTCTTAAATAAAGTGGGATCATTTAAAAGTTACCTTCTTCAAATTTATTTTAACTACCCTGTATAGCATTGAAGCCGACAAAATTCATTTTTGTATTGAACAATGCTGAATAACAACCTCTTGGATATGTGCTACTCATTGCCAGGACCTATATTGGCTAACGTAATGTTTTTATTATTTATTTAAAATAGTTTATCCTGGCGGGTGGGATAAATTTATACAAACGGTATATTAATTTATTTACACGCTTAAGTATTCAACTAATTTATATTAAATACACTGTTTACTAATTAAGTTCACTGTTCTGCTCACTACTAGTTTAAACTGTAAATTGACTGCTCTATGAGAGACAAAGAGAAATTCGAAAAGTGTTTTCTAATGAAAAGGGGATTTTTATTTAAATAGTTGGAATTGTTCGTTTTTTTTGGTTGCCCTGATGTAGGATTAGTTTCCTCTGCAGGGCTGGGTTGGGGGTATTTTGGGGGTTGTAGTGCAGCGTTCTTAGATTGAGTTTTGTGTTTTTGGAGGGTCGGCTGAGAAACAGTGTCTAGAACAGAGAAGAAAAGTGGCTGTAAAAATCGCCTCTTTGCTTATGCCTCTTCATGATCCGAAAGTAGTTAATGTTGATTTATTAGGAATATAATGCATTTTCACTACCAAAAGCGTTTGAAAAAATCTGACTATGTATAAGCTGGAAACGTAGTTTAAAGAGAATGTTTTATCAATTTATTCTCCTCTGAAAATCATTGACCTTCCCTAATTATCTTCCTACAAAACTTGTTAAACTTGTATATTGAGAATGAATACCCAAATACACCTTGCCAGCAGTCCGCCACTGGCCGCAACACACTGGCGGATCGCTTGCTAGGCGTAAATTCGCGGCGATATTATGCGTTTCGATACGGCCCGTCTCATGATAATACATTAACAAATTTTCTGTATATTATGATTCATTGAGAATGTATGGATAAATATGAAATACAAAAAAAGAACTAAACTCTATTAGAACAACATAAATGGAACGTGGTAAACTGAAAAATTCAGTTTTATATACCTAGTTTATTATCAAAGTACTGTGAAGACTGATCCACATGAAATTAATTGTGATATTGCTACCGTTCTTTTAAGTTTCACTATTGATTTAGTCATATAATGTAAATGTCCCAATATGTTTGACTATATTTGTTTTGATTGTATGGTACACATACGGGCGCATTTTTTCCTTCTTTATCACCATCTGTATTGCTACTTCTTGTTGTAAATTGTATTGTATTTTACTATAATCAGGTTAAATAAATATATATATTATAATTTAATTTTTCTTTTATTAGAATAAATTAGTCAAAATAACCGAATGTTTTAAAATGTCCGAAAATTTGTAACTGAAAAAAGAAATTTTGATGAACCAGATTACATTAAACTATATATGGACTTTTCCCCCCTCGACCTTCTCCAGATCTATAGTAGGAATCCTTTTTACTCTATAGAATCTTGTCCAGTTTGGTCTTTTCTAATAAACGCATTATACTCAATTATTCCCTTGAGTACTTTCTAACCATGGACTTTTCTTCGCCTATTGTCCGTCATCTCTCTCTTGGAAGGCTTTCAGATTCACACAGAATGTGTTTTAAGGTTTTCTCTACTTCCTGACAGAATCTGCATACAGGGCTATCCGCCAGTTTCAGCAAGTGCTTGTGTCTGTTGTGTCGTGTTAAGATACCTACGAGTTTCCCCGTGGCGTTAAGAATTCCTTCGTCTGCCTCAACCCTGTTGATATTGTCCTCCATTCTTGAGACGTTGTTAGTAATGTGCGCCATTATCATTGTTTTTCTTAACCCACAAAAAGGTTCTGGTCCATTGAGAGCCTTCAGGTCGCCTTCTTTGGCGAGTAGATCTGCCTCTTCATTCCCTTTGTACCCGCTGAGGCTAAGTACCCACATAATTGTGAGCTTGTTTTGCTGCCCACTTCTAGCAGGTTTTTTATGTAATCTCAGACCAGTCTTTAATGGACTTCTACTGCGTTGATGGCCGCTTGGCTGTCTGAAAATATGGCAATTGTTTTTGCTTGTACCTTTTGCCTGACACAGTGTAACATACTACCACAGATTAAGCGAAACCTTTTTCTTTTCTTTTGCCGCACCTTCTTTGGATTTTGAGTCATCAGTGTAGTAGACCAGTTCAGCTTGGATTGATAGCTCATTTTTCTAAGCTTCCTTGTCTATAATCATTGTTTTAATTTTTTTTTCAAAGCTTTCGATACCATCTGACCCGATGGCATTCTGAATATAGGGTCATTCTCTAACTCCCTTTGTAGCTTGAGATCAGTGTAGACTTGTTTTAGGTGTTGTTCTTTTGGTGAGCCGGTACGTGAACGCCCTAGCCTCCGCCTGGAAATACAGCGGTAATGCGTTAGGTTTAGTAGAACTTCTAGAACTGCTGTTGGCGTATTTATCATGGCGCTCGTAGCATTTAGACATGCTTGCCTTTGTATGCTATTGAGGGTCATGGCCGCTCTAGTCTCCTCTGTTCTTTCCGCACTACATGTGTTAAAAGACAGTGTGTGTTTGTTTGTTATATTCCGTAGGTGACTGTTCCATGTGTACCTTTGGTCATATATTTATGTACCGAAGTACATAAATGAGGAAGAAATAGTTCAAAATCAATTTTGGAAAATTTTTCTCTATTTACAGTTACATTTTGAGAGCGACAACAAGACTAGTGAAAATTGGATTTTTTATCATATAACAAGCTCTAGAATATTTACTAAAGATTAAAAAATTATCCTCAAAAAGATTTTCTAAGAAAGCGCTAGATAGAACTTACCAACTATACCAACAAAATAAAACTGTATCAAAATACAATTGGATAAGTCAAATAAATAATATTTTAACTGAAATTGGAGCTCCAGAGTTTGATATGCATAGTTTCGATGGGGATAAAATCAACATCATTTTAGAAAAATACTAACAATATAGTCATATAGAGGATTGGAATAAAATATTACTAAGTACATATTGTCCAATGTATAAACACATACTACAAGACAAGCAACCCTTTCAAAGCACAAACCACTTAGATCTTTCAATCCCTTTGCATATTAAACGCTTCATCTCACAACTACGCACTACGAACACTAAAATACTGTATACGTATGTTAATAACAATGCATATACCATAAAAACAAATGAAATATGCATAATTTGCTACTGTCTAGTTCCAGAATCCCTACAACATTTATTATTTGTATGTCCAATGTATGAACAAATTAGATATTTCTTCTCTAAAACCTATCAGTCCCTAACGGACTTTGAAACAGTATTTAATGAAGCTGAACCACAATTATTATATCAAATATATAATGTGACAAAGAATATTTTAAAAATCAGATCATTCATTATAAACGAGTAGTAATAAGTATCCTCTCACTCCCGTCAAGGCATCATCTAAGCATATCTATAAAATTATAATTCATTTCTTTCATTTAGTTATTATTTTTTACATTTATATTGGAAATATTGTCACTCCTTGTTCATGTATTCTGTACGAAAGAACAATAAATTATCTATCTATCTATCATATATTTATGACTCCTAGATATTTTGCCTCTTGGGCATACCAAGTTAGTGAAACACTTTTTGCCATTAAGAACAGTCATTCATAGAAGAAAATTTTTCTGAAATATACATTGTATAATAATACGTATTCGTTTTTAAACTTGATACCAACAATACAGCATGCTCGTGTATTAATTTCTTCTTCTTTTATTTTCACCAATCCAGAGGAACATAATAAATTCCTGTAGAAGAACAAACAGCAGTGAAAGGATCATCCATTTCCATGACGTTAATTACTTAGATTAATTAAAAAGACAAAAGAAAAAAACCAATGCATATACTTTTAATAAGATTCACTTTACAATGCGCAGGTATATAAATAAAAAATTATTTATTTTTACAAAACGACAGCTAATGTATTTGTTATGGAGAGTAGAGGAAAGGAGCACCGTCTCATATGGGGGAAAATTTGAAAAAGGGTCCAGATAAAAACAATAAATAATAGTTCAAAAATCCTTCAAAGTGGCGCTAGCGTAGGCAAATGATGTCACGTAGTTATGGAGGGTAAAGGAACATCCAATATTATTTTGTAAACATAACCTAAAAGTATTGCTGTGAGAAAACATGAAGAGTGATAGAATTATTGTGAATTTTGAATCATACGTTTAGTGTATTTTGTTATAAAACTTTTTAAACAATTTTAACAATAATTGTCAACATTTGCGTGGTAAAAAGTTGGCCTAAATTGAAAAATAAAAACAATGATTCGCCTCGGCATTACTCTCCATCTTATTTCCAATCAACAGTATGTATAAAAAATATTTATGATATATTTATACTTTATGAACAATTGTTTATTTTTTAATTTTTGTTGTCAACACATAAAAAGGATTTGTTTATATAAATTTACAGACACCATCCTTTCCTAATAACTTTTCGCGCCCTTTTTAAAATCTACCCGGCGGCTACTGTGGCGGCACCCTTATTTACTACATTTTAACGGACACTTTGTTATACACAAAAATGGTTCTCCTTTTCTCTACTTTCCATAGTATTTATTAAAAATAAAAATTTGTTTGTATTAAATGAATCGTCACTTCTTCTTTTCTTAATGGACCGTCTCTTAATTTCGAAGGTTGGCGATCCATTTGGTCAAAGCAGTCCTGGAAACTGCAGCTCTAAATATTTTTATTGATTAGCCACGACAACAGCGTCTTAGGTTTTTGAGCTACGAATTATGTTTCCTCTCCTCTTTTACCATGAATCTTTCCCTCAGTATTTTATACTTTTTCCCTCTCATTATGTGATCGATATATCGGGGTTTTCTCTCATTAATGCAGTGTATTAGTTCTTTTGTTACTACATCTTATAATTTTCGTGTTTGAGTATTTATTTTATTAAACACTCGAATAACTGAGACCCCTTTCCAAATAATTAACAGCATGTTAAATCTTTGAGACAAGCTCTCTGCTTAAATTACGGAAATAGTTGGTTAGATTACCTACTTCGCAATGGCAAAATCATATTTTTGTTACTTAAATTGCAACTTTTTGTTAATAGCTAAATGTAGAAAATAAACATTAGATTATTACAATTGGCGTTTTCACATTGTCCCATTTATTGTTGCAGTAGTATCACTTTGTCCCGTTTATGATTTCACTTTGCACACTTACAGGGATAAACTGAAATAAGCCGAATACTTCCTAATAGCATTAGTTTATTCGTTTACTTTAGGATTTATTCAGTATATATCCATATTATGCATTAGTGTATATATAGTGTACTAAACTAAAATCAAAATATCTGGGAGATATCAATTTTTATTTGTTAGCTATTCCACTTTGCCCTACTCTCCCCTAAGCATGTGCGAAAGACTGATTTGGTGATTGTGTAAATGTCATTTGCAGTTAATTTTTATACTAAATATTGAGATAATTTCTTGAAGAGAAATGGTTTAGTCTAAGGTATTCCCCTCTTCAAACATGTCACAGCTATGAGTTATAGAGTGTTAACAGTCGGCTATTTTTTACTGTAGTTTGTTAAATATCTCTGTAATTAATTGCCATTACAAATGAAAATAATGTGTCATTTCCTAGTCCTAGTCCTAAACTCAAAAAGTTGTCGATCTCACGGTTCGAGAAATATGTTAGTAGGGTATGTAGGAGATGAGGAAACAAGCTGATTTAAGCACTGCACTTAATAAAGGATAACACGGGCAATTAATTTATATTTATTGTAGTTGGGTCGTAACAACATCCCATCCATATCGAAGCCTGTTACAACAAAAAACAGTTGTTTATGTCGGGTGATGTTGAATTCATTTTGCAATCATAGCCTTCTTAATGTATCATTTCGATTTTGGTGAATATAATATAAATATACAGGGCGATTCATTTGAGATAATAAAGTTCGTTATATTATCTTGAAGGTTGGAACTACGATTTACGCCGTTTTAGCTGGTTAAAAGTTAGAAATCCTTCGCATTATTATTTCTCCCACCTCCCTCCTGTCAAACCTAGGTTAATTTTTCCTTCTTAATTTAACCGTATTTTGTTAGCAAACAATTTACAATTATTAGCCTTCACTTGAAGTCAATTCGCAATTAAGTTTTTAGTCTTTACGTGTCTGTATTTCGAAATACACACCAGTACCCTGTCCAGTGGTTGTGACGTTATAAATCCGACGCCATATTGTACTGGTGAAAAAAGTGTGACGTAGAACCATTTCGGCGGGTGTGTCAACTACTTGAAATAATATCTCTAAAGTTGGGTTTATACAGCAAATAGAATAAAATAGAAAGAAATAAGGAAAGTTTGTTCGGTTTATACAGACAAATAAAATAAAATAATTGTTCAACTGTCACTCGTCAAATACACGGAACATAAAAAAAATTGTGTGTCAAAGTGATCGGTCTTTAGTTGGGAATGGGAAGAAAAACATCGATATATCGCATCTATATTATTCAACAGTTTCGATATATGGATAATTCAAAATATCGATATTATACAATACGAAATATCGATATTATACAATATATCGATATATTATTCAAAGAGTGATTACTTAGGAACTGTATCAAAATTATCGGAATTTAACAAACCATCAATGGAACTAAAGCCTTCACACACAAAGAAAAATATATACAGACTATAGTACCAAATCACAGATAATATAAGACACTTTTTATTTGTGATTAAAGCAAAGGAAACTGAGCTCGATTAAGCGAAAGCATCGATACTATCGGAATTAAAAACATTTAAGAAACTTTTCGATTATTTTCGAAAAAATATCGATATTTCGTACCCTTCCCTTCCATATTTTGAGGTTTTGTTCTGTTTCCGTTGAATTGTAAAGATCAGCAGATATAGTTTTCCTGGTTTTCTATATCATTGCACAGTTATACTGATCTTAATTGGAAAAATGATATCCAGGATATCACCATAGGGCTAATAATATCTAGGCTTCAATATTTGTAATATCACATGTTCTTCTTTTTTCTATTAACATATATTAAGTCAATCACAAGTTAGGTCACTTCTTGGTCTAGCCAAAAATAACTACTAAACATCAGGTAGGCATCAAATGAAATGTAACTTCTGTCATTCTAACGATGATATTGATTTATCGAAACAATTGTCAATTTTTTAGAATTTTCAACAATTTTTATTATATTGTGGAATTAACTAGAAACCGTGAGTTTAATTTAAAACACTAATATGAGTAGGTTCCATCAAGTAAGGGTCGAGACAGTTAATTTTATTATTTTCTTCCTAATAACAAACGACAAAAGTACGTATTAAAAGTAAGGTTATGTGTACCAAACCACAGATAATACCAAACATGCAATAATCTTACGATTGCACACATTCATTTTCAGATAAAATGAAATAACGAAGATAAAAGTTGGCTAACTTTTATTTTATTTTATCTCTTATTTGTTATTTCCTGTATAAACGCTATATAGATTTTCCATAAGGTCAACTTTATATTTTATTTTATTTTCTGTATTAACCCATCTTAAGTCGCCTTTGTCATTTTCAACAAACAAGCAGCAACGCATCATCGTGATTTCAATATTAACTCGACTTATTGTTGTATCTCTATTTTATAATTAATTATGGTTAAAATTTTATATCATTACATTTATAAAACCGTTGGGAGCATAAGTGTTGTAAACAAACGACTCATGTTACACGAGAACTATTTTCAATACACTGTGTCTAGGTACAGGCTAACTTGTAAGAAACATGCAATTTTTGTACACGCGAGACATCATCAAAATAATGACGGAACTTTTTAGGGTGTATACTGTAGGGCGTGAAATAACAATTAATTCATCAGCCGTCTTTATTTACTACTTCAGCTTGCACATGTATACCTTTTACATGTATTATCTGACGTCTGACTCCAATAATTATCAATCGCCTACAATCTATATCAATCATGATTATGTCACCTTTTGACACATATGACAAGGACAACCTCTGTCAGGTTTTTGGCGAACAACCACAACATTCAACTATCTATGGCCCCCTACATGTACCAATAAGGTAACACGCATAGTAAACTGTTTTGGGAGGAGTAGTATGTTTCTTACCTTTATTTTGCTGTCTATTTTTACAACCCACTGCAAAATGATTTGGTTTTTTGCATACTGTACAAATCTTACCAAAGGCAGGACAGATCCTAGGACCATGCTTTGTTTTGCATCTAAAGCACTCTTATGTGCTGGTACTGGCACAAGCTTGAATATATTTTCTAACTGCATCAACCTGTGTTGAGTTTACTCTGATGTTTTGAACCTGCTTCTTACTTGCTTCTGATGCTCTACATATATCTTCAGCCTGACTCAGAGTTAATTTTCTCACCCTGAAAAGCCTTTCTTACACCTCTGCGTCTAATATTCCAGCGACTACTCTGTCTCTTACTAAGGAATCATGCAATGTTCCAAAATTGCACGACTTTGCTAGCTTTTTTATCGCTATCAAAAAATGATCGAAGTCTTCTCCCTCCTGCTGACGTCTAGTATTAAACTTAAATCTGTCAAACGTTTCATTTTTAAAATGCATGCAGTGGTTTTCAAACTTGCCTATGACTATCATATTTGTTTTCATCTCCTTTTATTATCAAATGTCAATGTTTGGAATACCTCCTGAGCATCCTCACCAGCAATATTTAAAAATATAGCTATTTTTGTTTCATCATCTTTATTGTCATGGCAGATGCTTTCATGTATATTTTGAAGCTATTCATGAATTTTGTGTAATTTTGTGCTCTGTGTTGGTCAAACACCGAAGCTTTTGGTGGTTTAAACGTTGACATTTTTCTTATTATCTATATATTACTATTGATTTTTTGTGAATTTTCGGTAGCAATTTGATCTTTATTGTTTCATTTCTTAACAGAAGGGAATTCTTATATATTAGATATTAATACTTTATGGGTACCTAAAACATAATATGATGATTGCCAATTATAAAAAAATATTCGAACAGTTTCAGATCAACTAACCATTACATGAGTAAATACTATTTTCTGGTGAAATTATGTTTTCTTTGTTGTGTATTTCTTCCATTAAATCTAGCAATTCAATGTTTACATTAAACACCTCACCATCAGTACGAATTGGATTTATAGCCATTTCATAACCTTGTCTCCAGTGAGTCTATACTTCTTCCAGTATTTTCAGTTTATAGTTAAATCAACTGCCGGAATTTAAGCTTGCTAAATTTGCAACATAAAGAGCTTTTATCCCTTTTTTTGGTTTACTGGCGTACGTCCTTTCCACGAGTTCTTACGGTACCACCATGAACACAAATATATTGAACTTCCTAATATTTGAGATCTTTGTTCAGTACCCGCTTGAACATCATTTGGACTGCTTCAATAGTTCTGCTACCTTTAATCACAAATTCATGTCGGTTTTCTTTTTCATTCAATTTTTAAAATTTCATTAAACTCGATGATGAACCAAATATTTGCCAGCTCTGCATTTTAAATCTTATTAAACGCTAAACACACAAAAAACATAGATAGAATACTTTGCATAGGTCTCCGCAACTAAAACCGGTACAAGTAACCTCAAAATCAACATTGGCATAAATCCGTACACGCTATAAAGTGACGTTGTAGCTTTGATTACATTCCGCGTGTACACAATTTTTACATTTCCGTAAAAGTTAGCGTGTACCTAGTCACGGTGTTTTAAATATGGCGTCGATATATGACGTCAACACGCTTGGCATATTTCGGAACAAGTCACCAGCAAGGCGTCAATGCAAGACGTCACAACCACTGGCCATGGTACTGATCTACCAATATGTATTTCGGAATATAGGCTTGTATGGTTGAAGTAGTGAGTAGGAGTAG
Source organism: Galeruca laticollis (assembly GCA_963921935.1). Taxonomy (NCBI): domain Eukaryota; kingdom Metazoa; phylum Arthropoda; class Insecta; order Coleoptera; family Chrysomelidae; genus Galeruca; species Galeruca laticollis. Next base: position 84,916,156 of record OY998178.1, on the reverse strand, counting down.
GAGTGAGTTAGAAGTTGGAATTATAGGATTGTTCGTCTTTGGTGAATTTTTCAATGAATGTCCAAACGCATAACTGTAATAATAGTTTAGTTTGTTTTGTCCATTGAATAAAAAGTAAAGGAAGGATAGCTTCTATCTACACTCATAGAGAGAAAGCAAGACGGAAGTAGCCATCTTGAACAACCAAGTATGACTCATTTTATTTTGTTGTTGCATTGGTTGGAGAGTGCGTTTTTGCTTTTGGAAGTTTTATAATAATTTTATAGTGTTTTTCATTAGTTTTTCTTGTATTTTTGTTTTGTATTTAAATAAGTGTTTATTAGGATTAATTAGAATAGTGTTTTAAGTGTTGAAACATTAGTAATTAGACTACAAACAAAATGGTTAGTTGTGCAGCCTGCGGTTGCTCCAATACCCCTAAAAATAAATCTTAAGGCATCACTTTTCATAGGTAAGTTGTTTTCTTTTATACTTTAATTTATATTAATTTTAAATAATATAAAAGATGCAAAATAAACATTTCATATTTTGATGAATGACAAGGTTAAGACATAGGCGTAACATAAAAATAAAAATAGTAAGTTAACTGTTGTAACACTATACATTTAAGAAATATTTATTTGTATTTTTTCAAATTGGATTTATTTATAATGTGTAAATATTGATTATAAAAGTTTGATGCATAAAAATATGTTTTTAGTTTTCCTAAAGATTGTCAGAAAAGCAAATTGTGGACGAATTTTGTTAATATATATAGCGCGCCTATGGTAAAACGGATATTGCCGTCCGCCATATGCAACAACCATTCTGATCAACCAAACTTGTGTTTATTGCTCCTTCCTTTACTTTTTATTCAATGGTTTTGTCATACTGGAAATCAATTGTCTCCTATCAAAATATTCTCTAACTTTGCTAGTTGACTTTATTGTATATAGTTCGATCTTGAGATAACCTCCTCGCATAAAACATCCACCAGAGTATAAGGTCTAGCTGTCAAGCTAGTATCTTCTCTGCAACCTATTTATTTGGGAAGATTTTGTTTAAATAAGTTCTTACTACTACTATCAGCTTTCAGCGTTCTTACACAACACGTGTGCCTATACATTTTGTTCACACAAACTTCGTAAGTTTTTTAGTCTTAATATCAAATAATACACCTTGAATAACACAATAAACTATATATAGAAAATAAATAAAATAAGGTTTAGATATAATATCCAAAACTGAAAATGACTAATAAAAAGTATTAAAGGATATTGTTTTAAAAAATTATATAAAAATGTACCTTTAGGTATGATGCCTACTTTAATATGCTTTTGTTGGTTTTGTCATTGTTGTGAATTTGTTCTACACAAAAAGTTCAAATATAACACCAAGAACACTATCTATAGTCTATATAGAAAGGACAAGGAGTAATAAATCATTCATTTAAGTAGATTTCATAGACGTACCAAAATATATTTTAAGAGGGTATACCGTAAGGTACATTTTGTACTGAACGAATGAGTTGCAGCTATGCTAAAGAATATACGATTTAGGTCAGAGGTAACGGGATGTACTAATTTTAATAAAAAAAAGTGATAGAGGTACATAAATTTTAGTAAGTTTGATAAAGAAAGGCAACACAGTTTATTCCGGAGTGTCCGAACTCTGCCACAAAATGCAGGTAGTCATTACGGGTTGTTCGAACTCTGCCAGTGTTTAAAATTTTGGAGATTAACTACCAAACCAGTAGGGGTCTAATAGCCTAATCCGATTTAACAATTTACCTTGAACTTTAGGTACTCAAATTCAATATAAGAAAATATTAATAACATACATATATTTTTACCGTATATTTGCCACTTCTAAAAAATTACATCTACATTACAATAAAATATATTCAATATACATAAACATATAAAAAAAAACAAAAAATTAAACGCGTGGAAGATTTTTACATGCAACCGTTTTCACAAACATAAAGCGAGAAATAACATTTTTCCTATATTGATCCAAATGATCATTAATGAAATTAATTTTAACATTAATAGTTTTTTTGGTTTTTTTCTGGCTTTGGTTTGTCGAACGATTCTTCCTCTTCCGAGTCGGATATAGAATAAAATGTAAGTAATAAATGTATTCCAATAATTATTTCTTTTCATTTTTTATTATATTATAATTTAAAACGTATTTTTTTCCCAAAATACACACCACTGCATTGCGTTATTGCTTATCTGCTAATCCTTTAACAATGAATAAACCCTAAACTTTGCTACAACTGAAACAAATACGGGGTCGATCTACCTGGTTTTTAGATTTACGGAAGAAATGTAATTTAAAGTAAGAGATTTATCAAAAATTTCATGGTGCTCCCTGTAAAGGTTTTGCATACTTAATTAGGGTTTATTACTCCTCGTACTTTTTGTACATACTATATACCCTAACACTAACACTTTTTTCCTAGTGTATAGTGTGTATACAATATCTCGAACTTTCAACAACACCGAACTAAATTTAATAATAAATTTTCAGAATTTTTATTTGGTTTGAATTATATAATATAGGGAATTTATTGTTACTTTTTTATTTGAGTAACTAAAAATATCTGAAAATACTTTTTGTATACCAAACAACAAAAAACTATTGAAATCTGGCCTTTATTAAAAAGTAGGAATCTGAAAGATGTTGGTTATCGGTAATTCTGTAAAAAAATTTCAATATTATCCATAAAATAGCTGCTTCTTTTAATATATCAATTTGTTAATTCTGTACAGAATAAATACAAAAACTTATGGATTATATTTAGTACTTTGTAGAATAGGTCTCCCAAGTAGTTTATTCCTATAAATTAAATAAAAATTATAACGGTTATTAATAAATCTATAATAGACCTTTTCATCACAATTTTTTTTTCGCATTTGTCAATTCAGTCGTATATTTCGTACTGTTTTTTGTTAACAAGTATGTTAAAACTTAGAGTAATAATAAACATAGAGAGGGCTATTCGTTCATAAACACGTTTATTTTTGCGGCCAACAATTCTAAACGCCAGTAGTGAAAAATGAATGAATTACAAAAAGTGGGGATGGTATTGTAGATACATGACCTTGGTAATTTCGGCTGGTTTTCTGACAAACTTCGCACCGACGAACCATGATAATCCATAATCTTAAAGACTTGAAAAACACATCAAAACGAAAGAACTAAATGTTTACTCTCTAGTCGTAATGATGCTCGTATAAACAAACCACCATTATTTACACAATACTAGGGCGTATTTAAAATGATTGTCGATCACACTCTGACGATATTTGCATCTCTCTTTATATGGTAATTAAACAAGGACAAAACTACTAAATAGATTACTATTGACACATTAAACAGGTACTGAAATTTTGAGCAATGTTGCCACTTTTAGTTATAACAATAAAGGTATCTAAGAATACAACAAATACTTGTTTGAAATTTATATAAGAATATGCCTTTATTAAATAAAATTCAAGTATTATTAATTAATTTTAAAAGCATTGACTCAAATGCAGAAATTAGTATGACTTTTTTTTTATTTGCATAAGTTTTTAACAAATTTTCAACTAAACTTCTAATTTCTTTTTTCCCGCAACTAAAGAGGATTTGTAAATGTGGCAAAGCAGTGGAAGTATCCGCAAGTGAGCTTAGAATGTGACTCAATGTTTGGGACAGGAAAAAGTCATAACAAACATATCTATTTTATTTGTTAATCTGAGTGTTAAAATAGTTTTCACAAATAGTTAAAATCAACAAATATTAAACATATACCTAATATTCATTTAGAAAGTAAGTTTAACGTTTCACCGTCTTCTGATAAGTGTCAGCTTAAACGTAAGTTTTGTTCTTTCTTACTTTATGACGAGTGACAAAGACAAATGTTGTGAGTAAACCATCTGACACTTATCAGAAGCTGGTGAAACTGGCCGTAAATGTCTAATGGGCGTTTGCACCGATTTATGGAGGGTAGAGGAAACGAGAACTCATACGAGGGAAATGTTTAAAAAGTGTCCAGCTGTAAACAGTAAATACTAGTTTTAAAATCCTCCAGAGTAGCGCTAGCGTAGGCAAATGGCGTGACGTCGTCACGTAGTTCATCCAATAGGGCACTCATCGAACTGTCACTTAAATGTCAACATAGCGTCTGTGGGGTGTACACAGCTGTACAGTGCATTTTTATAATATAATACAATTGCAAAGGGCAGTTTCAACATTTCCATCGGTGTTCACATGCACCCACACTTTTAAATCGGGTTACCTTAACTTGCTGATAAACAGTATGAGTCTAACCTAAAATGTTTGTGTATTTTTAGTACAAATCTGGCAGCGCCGTCGGGATGCCTGGCTTTTATTGTTATAATAGTCACTCATTGTGGCCATTGTCTCAGAATGTCCAAAATCACAATAAAAATAGTAAAAACGTATGATGAATGTGTTCACACTAAGAGCAACAAACGGTTTGTATTACCCACAGACGCTTTCAATTGACAGATTGTCGGTGACCTCCTGACCTCTATAATTATTTGTCTATTTCCTTATCCTTTTCTAATAACTTTTAGCGCTTTTTTTTTCAAATTTACCCGGTGGCTACTGTGGCGCCATCGTTATATGCTACATTTTAGCGTACAATTTTTCATACACTGAGACAGTTCTCCTTTCCTCTACCCTCCATACACCGATTGTATAATCGTGGTTCAATCCCGGATAATCCTAAGTAAACCCAAAATATTTTGTTGCACCAATTTCTTAATCTCCTGTTAATTTTAATATTTAGAATTATTTTTAATCGCCTAGAAATGGAGGATTTAGCATGAGTTAAATCTAATTCGGATTTTCTAACCTAAAAATTTGAAATAATTGATTATCGTTCTATATAGACTAGATCATTCCAAACAAAACTGATTTTTTCGTGTAAAAATGTGATAGGTAAATACACAAAAATAGTGGATAAATTAATTACTATAGCTCTCGAATAAAAATGAAAGCTTTAGATTTTGTTTAGGAAAATGATCTTTTTGATGGCACATACAGTCACCAGGTTAGGCAAAATAAAAACATAAACCTTTTATCTATGCTGATTTTTTAATTTAACTAAGGTTATTCATGATTTTTTAATCCTAACTAAAACTAACCCTACCATAAATCCAGTTTTAAGTTTATAAGGGTAGTATGGAGGAATGGTTTGCAAATGTTGCCTTTTATGTCATACAGTTTTTCCTATGTAACTAATTATTGTATAATATTTTTTCTCTATTCTATTCCACTTCGCTTTTTGGGAAGACTCTGTAAAATTTATGATCAATCTGACCATATATATATATATATATATATATATATATATATATATATATATATATAATATATACATTTAAAGACCAGAATGATCATATTGATTGCAAGAATAGACTTTCACGTTTTTAGCTCATCCCGGAAGGTGTTAAATCAATACAAAAGGGAATAGTATATTGTCAAACGAGTGTCACAGTGACTCATTTTGTAGTACGAGTGCTACAAAATGTCATTGTGATAAGAGTTTTATATACTATTTTTTATAATGAACGGGCAAAAATGTTTTTCATGAAAATATAATTGCAATATTAGGGATTTTTGTTCTTCTTTATTTATGTTGGTAACCCTCACATATACAAGTGACAGTTGACAGAAGTTTTAAACTTTAAATTTGAATGTTCACTATGTTACTAATATATAGTTAGGAATTTATGAATATGGAACTAAACAACAATATTACTGATAATGCAGTTAACGATTTACTACCTGAAAAATCTAAACAAAAATATATCGATGGTATTTATGTTTTGATTTGTATCCATTTACGTTCATAATTCTGTCATTTGTTCTGCACGTGACAAAATTTCAATGCTGAAAAATTAGAAATTGAAATACATACGATTGACATTACAAATCATAACTTAGGACCTATAGTTTATTAATATTATTGTTTGTATTTAAATTCTTCAAAATTTATAGAAAATTTATCAAGTCAAGTGTCCAATGCCAACTATAAATGTCAGTTTGTCGGCCATAAATTAAACAGTACCTCCAACTGTATAAAAAGTTACCAAAAACGATGCTAAAATGGTTATTTTGTGACACTGTTTCCGATGTCACAAAGTAAGTTTTGTATACGTGAATTATAAAAAAATAATTATAAACATCTAGTTTTCCCAGATTTTATTTGAGTGCAAATAATTAAAAACTTAAAAATTTGTCATGATCATGACGCAAACAAAACGAAACAAAATTCCCTAAACCAAGAGCTGTTGCAAAATATTGCCGCTGCTTATATCTATGATTATCTAATCTACCTTGCATTTTGTTCAGTGCAAATTATAATCCACTGATAAAAATTAATAGAGGATTAGGTAATCCCGAGTTTAAACAAAATCTGCGCAAATGGGCATTAATTAAACAATTTTTAAATCAACTATAATTATATCTTTAACCACCTTTTTACTTGTTCACAAACAAGTACGGCAAGATAATAATTTGTTGTAATGAAGGAATTGTTTGTGAAGATAATATTGCTTTATTAGCTATTATTGCACAAAATTTGTAAACTGCCGCTGTTTCAACATGGCGACTGCGCTTACATTTGTCATGTGATGAAAAGGACTATTATACAGTGTTTTCGAAGTAAATAATTCGGTAAAAACAATAATAACGGATAGAAAAATTGATACAGACCTTTGGTATTAATCATATATTAAAATTCCCCATCGATCCAATATCTGCTAAAAAATTATTAAGGATCATAGGTAAAAAACCGTTTCTTATCATAAACGGTAAATGTTGTTCATTTTATAGCTTTTCCAATAAAAAATAAGTGGCGTGAAGTGTTAAAACACTGGAAAGAAAAATCAATATAAAGTAATCAGTCTCTATAGTCAATATATTGATATGCCTAATTTCAAAAAACATAAATTGTCAATTATAAAACATAAGAAAAGGTGTAATTGTAATTTGTGGATACATTTTAATCTAATATCAAATGTGGTTTAAAGAGTGTCAAATTCGCCAAGCTTAAATCGTAAAAATCAGTGGAAAAAGAATGTTAGCTACTCTTTTATTCAGTGAAATATCATTGCAGAGTACAAAAAAATATACAAAAAAAATCTAAATTGATTTCAACTGTCTCGGAAATATCAACTCAAAATTTTACATCTGTTTTTTTATTTAAAATACTGACTGCTGTTAATAATTATTTAAGAAATTTAATGATTTTTTTTTAAATATTACCTTGCTGCTTTTGCTGTATAGATAACTTCATTATTTATATATGTTTCTCTGCCGCGGTTGTATAAATGAATTCAATATTTAACTGGCTTTACTTTTTATAGTAGATAATTAAGATATTTACTGATAGTAAGTATGTTTTTCCCAGGAGTTGTATGTTATTAGTTCTGATATTAGGTACTTATCAAAACACTCAAAATTGACAAAACTCGTGTATACTTGAAACGTTTTAATCCTATTGGCGTAAAGGTATTTCAAGATAAATAAATCTTTCCTAGCGATTGGTGATTCCCCCATATAAAACTACATATATTTTGGTAAATTTCTACAAGCAGATTCAAATAAGAAGATGAAAACAAAATACTCAGGTCAAAATAATTAAAGGACCCCATACGCATAGATTCAAAAGATTTGCATCACCCAATATATCCAAAAGTAATATTTTCTTTACCAAGAATGGATTGGAGACTAATTAGTTTTATATAAAAAAACATCAAGAGTTTTTGTAAAAACTTTATTATCTACTAATAAACGTATTTTAAACATAAGAGCATTTTTAGAAGAAAGTTAAATTTACAATTACAATTTTAATAACTTAAAAAATTTTCTCCTAAAATGGGAGAGAAGAATGTTATATTTCTTTCGAAAAGTGGGTGTACTTTTGTGTATATCAAATATACAGTGTACAACAAAAAATATATTAGGGCTGAATAATAAAATAGTTTTTGACACTCTGGTGGAGTTTTTTAGACAAACGAAATTTGATCTGTAACGTTGTTGAAATTTAGATTCAAGTAACACGTTCAGTCTACCTTTAAATAAAAAAAATCTGTGGCTGAAGGATTTAATTCCAAGCCAGTTCCCTCCCACACACACACACACACACTACAACAAAAAGTAGGCCATAAATTAATAAATATGTTAAGGGACTAAAAGTAGCTGCATTAAAACTAACTAAAAACATTCAACTATTTACTCTTAAGTTGAATGCTTTTGAAAGTAACTAACAAATGTACACAATTTACAACTAAGTGATATTTTTTTATGAAACTAGACACGTGGCTTTCTTGTTTATTATGTCATTATATATTCAAATAATAACAATATAGTTTATTTAAAGAATATAATAATAATGAGAAATTTAGAGGAGCTAGAAATAATTATATAAACTAAGTTTAGAGCCCATTAAAACCAGAACTGGTTGAGCATGGGCAAGCCTACTGATTTAATAAACAATGGCTATTACTTCGTATTACTCTATAATATCTTAATGCAAGCTTCGAATTGTCTATTTGTGAAATTGTTTTTTTTATAAGCAGTGCTGCAAGCTTACTCCAGATTTCGTGTGTTGTTATTGTTGCATACCCATGAATTTATAGGAAGCATGTTTTACTACGTGTTTCGGCTTTCTGTTAGTATGAAATGTTGTGGATGTGATGGTTTGTTTATTTATCTTTTTATTTTGAAAATATATATTTTTATTACAGATAATTTAAATGTATTCTTTACAGAATTAATGAAGAAGACACACCATGAGAATTGTGGTTTGATATCTAGAATGGAAGTGTTTGAAATATGTTAGCTACTAGTTTTATCAATAAATATTTTTATGAAATTACTTTACGTTTTGTTATTTATTCCAAAATCATTTTTCTGGTTGTGATAATTATCATTTCAATGTAATAAAACTGGTTTAGGATAGAGGAGAGAATGTTGTAGGTTCTTGCGGGATGGAAATAAAATATTCAGTGTTTACAAATTAACTGTCCAAACTTTCATCAATATCAAACCAGGTAAGTTTTGTACATGAAATAAACTGAACGGTTCAGAAATTAATAGAATGTTAAGTATCTCCTCCTGTTGATAAGTCAAAAAGAAACTAATTTGTTATGAGGAATATAATGAAAAAGTCTTCTTGTTTTCACCTGGAAAATATCTCTTCTATGGAAGCTGATATAATATTTTGTTATTCCGTACAAACCTATAATGAATGGGGAAACGCTTCTAAAATTGTACATCCAACATCATCATGCACTTTTTCTTAAAATTTAAATTTGCTTTTTAACATAGTGTTACGAAACAGCACACTGGTATATAGTCCCTAAATCCGACCCTGTCTAAGCCAGGCATAAAAGTTGAAATTATGGCGGATACGCACTGTTTTTTATATACCTGTTTACGACTATATTATCTAGACATTGTTTTTGTCACCGACTTATCTAGAAAAGGCCAGAACCAATTGTTTTTGCGTGTGTAAGCCGCAGTCCGGAATTTACCAGAAAAAACGGAATTAATATATAAGGGACTGATCAGGAAGAGTCAGTTAGTTGATAAAGTGATCTCGTGAAATAAATACACCGAAATAGCAAACAGTAAATATAAATTAGTTAAGTGTTCATATAAATTAGTTTAAGTGAATATACTGAGTATATATAAATTAAGTGTTATTGATTAGTTTAGTGTTTAAATAAATTAGTAAGTAGCCATACCGTGTGTTTAAAATTTATCTCACCCGTTTATTGTTTAAATAAATTAGAATAACATTACAATAGTTTCCTTTTTAAGTCAATACATTTTCCAGCGGTGCCCTCACCTCCTCTTTCAATGAAAATATCTGTCGTGAATTACATAAGAAGAAAGAGCTGACACCATATAAATAAAACGATGACTCTTTGTAAAACAGGAAGATTATAAAAATTTGTATTATCTTAAATTTCATTCTCTGTTCAACCGTTGTACAATAAAGTTCTAAATATAGTTGTAAAATTGTTTTTAAAAACCCAAGTTCGAAGTTTTAATATATAATTGGCGCAGTCACTAGGATACGCGCGGGTTTCGAATAAGTAAAAAAACAGTTTCGCATTGTGTCGGGAGTGAAATTCGGGACCTTGGAGTTTCTACACCTTAAGTGCGTATAACCGAACTCAAAACTTTCGGACTTAGTGGCAACGAGAGCAGGGAATCACGAAAAAAGGAATAGGAGAGCAGAGCGATCGAGTTGACGAACAATCTGTAAGTGCCTTTTCCTCTTTTACCTTTCCAAACCCCTATTTATAAGGATTTTGGCAAAGATAGTTTAGTTCTGTTCATATCGAACAATAGTCTATCGCAGACATTAGCTTTTAATTAATTTTAGTTATTTAATGAGTGACATTGATGAAATAATTAACGGAATTATAAATAAAGAAATAAATAACGAAAATAATATAGATAATCAAGTTACAAATAATTTAACAATAATAAATCGAAATTCAAATATTACACGAAACATGCCAGAAATGAACTGGGATCTTTTAAAATCTAGAATTGATAACATTAAACCTTATGACGGCAATAGCAATACATTAAATAAATTTTTGATAAGATGCGAAGACCTTATTAATGATTATAGACAATTTAATGATGCACAATTATCTAAACATATTTTTCAATCAATTCAAGAAAAACTTATAGATAAAGCTGATATATTAGTAGGTAATCGTGCTGAGTTAATAGATTGGCCTAAATTAAAAGAGGCCCTTATACAATGTTTTGCGGATCGTAGAAATATTGATTGTTTAGTACAGAAACTAACAAGAATGAGACCATTTAGGAACGAACAACTGATAAACTTTGGTAGCAGAATTCAATTGTTAAGAAGTAGTATTGCACAAAAAATTAGTAATAATCCTAACCTTAATAATGCAGAAAGAATTTGCCAAATAAACCATTACGATAAAACTGCACTTAGCACCTTTATCGCTGGTTGTAGTGGTACCTTGAGGAATAATTTACATCATAAAAATCCAGCCTCACTGGAAGACGCAATGGCCTATGTAAACGAGTTCGAAAAGTTCGAAAAATTATATGGTAATCTAAACGACAATAATAGAATAACGACTTCTAAATTTAATAACAATAATAATCGACAATCGTACTCACAACCAAGATTATATCCTCATAATCAAATGCAACCCACTTACCAACAAACCCATTATTCATCGCAGCCAAATTTCATGAATAATAACGTATCCGACAATAACAAACCAACTAACCAATTTCCTAGCCAACCCATTAATATTCAACCCAGACAAATGCCTCCCAGACAATACCCTACAAACAGACAAGTATTTGGACCCCCACAAAACGTTTTTAGACCAAATCAAAAATCCACGAATCAATTTCCTAAACCAACACCCATGTCAACAACCTCTAGAAACCCATCCATGTTATCACAAAGACAAAGATGACAAAATCATAATAATTATAATCAAAATCATTCATTTAGAAATAATGGACAAAACCCAAATTTTTCTTCTGAAGAACTATTTACAAGCGAATACAATCAATCAGATCCATACACAAATGAACAATATTTTTACCAAAATTACGATACTTTTAATAGTGACGATAATAATCCTGATATAGACGTAAATCAAACATCTTATTTCGAAAATGTGAACTATGACGAAAATCAAAATGAAAATTTTCTAGAAACGGGCCTACAACAAGAAAATCCTTAGTAGAAATTAATATATCTTCAGATAACGCCTTACCACACATTCAAATTCATAATCCTAATTTAAAATTACTTGTAGATACTGGTAGCTCACGTTCTATTATTAAACCCAATATTATAGAAAAATTTTATCCATATTCTGTTAGTCAAATCAGTGCACAAATTAAAACAGCGTTAGGTAGTCAAGATATCATACACCAATCAACACTTAGAGCATTTCCAGAATTTCAGAATCCAAACTACAATATCTCTTTTCTCTTATTTGATTTTCATGAGTATTTCGACGGTATAATTGGATTAAATGATTTAAAAAACATGAATTTTAATATAGATTTAATTAACAATAAATTAATAGGTTCGAATACAGAAATCCCTATCAGATACAGACAAAAAGAAAATTTTAATATATCATTATCGATAGAAGCACAGCACAAAATTCTAAAAAAAATACCTGTTTCTATTTTCAACGGAGAAATATTAATACGTGAAGGTAATTTAGGACCACTGTATATACCTGAAATTTTGACTAATGCCGAAAACGGATTTGCCCTTATAGAAGTTCAAAACAAAACAGATAAAAATGTTTCAATAAATATTAAAGAACCTTTTCAAGTACAATCATTCGAAAAATCCAGTTATGATGTATTCAATATTAATTCTTTCCTTAACTTAAATGATAAATACGATAAAAAATTAAAACATAAAATAGATATATCGGATTTAATTAGAACCAATCACATGAATTCGGAGGAAAAAACTGAAATAATAAAACTATGTCGAAAATTCTCAGATATTTTTTTCAAACCAGGTGATAAATTATCCTTCACGGCGCGGACAAAACACGAAATTAAAACAACGGACGAAATCCCTATACATTATAAGTCATATAGATACCCCTACATACACAAACAAGAAATAAATAAACAAATAAATGAAATGTTAGATAAAGGCATAATTCGATCCTCAACTTCAGCATGGTCATCGCCATTGTGGATAGTGAACAAGAAAAAAGATCAATCGGGACATCAAAAATATCGATTAGTTATCGACTATCGTAAACTGAACGAAAAAACAATTCCTGATCGATATCCGATACCAAATATCAATTCAATCCTCGATAAACTTGGAAGATCAAATTATTTTTCAACTATAGACCTTTGGGCTGGTTTTCATCAGATTCAAATGGAAGAAAACTCTATATCAAAAACAGCATTCACAGTTGACAACGGACATTATGAATTCTTACGAATGCCATTTGGGTTAAAAAACGCACCATCTACTTTTCAACGCGTTATGGATGAAGTTTTAAAAGACCTCCAAAATAAAGTCTGTATGGTCTATATGGACGATATCATTATATTTAGCACAGGACTTCAAGAACATCTTCAAAATTTAAAACTTGTTTTCACAAAATTACGCGAGGCAAGACTAAAAATTCAACTGGATAAATCAGAATTCTTACGAAAAGAAGTAGAGTTTCTAGGACACATAGTAACATCAGAGGGAATAAAACCCAATCCAAAAAAAATTTCTGCGATTAAAAAGTTTCCCATACCAAAAACACAAAAAGACATAAAATCATTTCTTGGGTTAATAAGGTACTATCGTAAATTCATAAAAAATCTAGCGAAGATTACAAAACCTATGACTAAATGTTTAAAGAAAAATGAAAAAGTAGTTCACACATTAGATTTCATAGATTGTTTTGAAACATGTAAAAATATATTAACATCTGAACCAGTTTTAATTTACCCAGATTTTGACAAAGAATTTGAATTGACAACAGATAGCTCCAATTATGCAATAGGCGCAGTACTATCGCAAAATAATCATCCCATATGTTATGCATCACGAACCCTAAATTCAGCCGAAATAAACTATTCAACAATTCAGAAAGAACTTCTCGCAATAGTCTGGAGTTGCAAATACTTTCGCCCATATCTTTACGGCCGGAAGTTTACAATATATTCTGACCAAAAACCATTACAGTGGCTTTTCTCCACAAAAGACCAAAATTCTATGCTCGTAAGGTGGAGACTAAAATTAGAAGAATTTGATTATGAAATTAAATATAAAAAAGGTTCGTCAAATTTAGCAGCAGACGCTTTAAGTAGAAATCCATGTGTAGAACTAAACGCCATCGATAACGAATCTATAATAAATAACGCAGGAGACGCGGATGAAATAATAGAAAATTTCCTAAGAAATCCTGATAAAATACCTCCAGTCAGTAGTCCTGACCTGGAAGATATACTAGACATTGTAGAGCCGACTAAAAGCCAAAATCAAAAAATCAACGTTATTTCAGATATACAAATAGAACCAGATAAATCTCAAGACACTGACTCCGATTCTGACATTGAAACTAAACATACATCTGCAGAAAATCCTATTTTTTCCGTACCAATTACTGAAAGAATATTAAACACGTACAAAAATCAAATATTCATAACAATGGGAGATATAGAATCTACCCAAACTAGAATTTTAAAATTTTTTGACAATACTAGATTATATGTTACTCTACCCTCAAAAATTTCACAAACTGATATAATAAATTTCGTAAAAGAATATATCGCCCCAAACAAAAAATATGCTATTTTTTTCCAACACCCAGAGCTACCTAGAACTTTCACGACTACTATGCAATCTTATTTTAAAAACTCTACCTTCAAAATAATTCAAAGTAATACTGTATTAGAAGATATTCAGACTAGAGACGCTCAAAAAGAAAAACTCGAATTTTACCACGTAACAAAAACTTGCCACCGTGGTATAAATGAAACGAAAGAAGCACTTACTAAACGATTTTACTGGCCAAAAATGTCGGACGATATCGAAAATTATATAAATAACTGCGAAATTTGTCAGAAAAATAAATACGATCGAAATCCACCTATAGTAAAATTCAACCTTACACCAACTTGTTCACGTCCTTTTCAACACATTCATATTGACTGTTTTCAAATTTCAGGAAACACTTATTTAACTATAATAGATACATTTTCTCGATATGGCCAAGCTTATCCTCTACCAGCTGTAAACGGAATATCTATAGTAGAATGTTTATTTAATTTTATTACCCACCACGGTCTACCCTCGAAAATAACAGCTGATTCGGGTACAGAATTTAAAAATAAAGATCTTGAAAATTTTTGCGAACTTTACAGAATAGAACTTCACTATACTACTGCTAGAAACAGTAATTCAAACAGTCCTGTCGAAAGATTTCATTATACCCTAATCGAACATGTGCGTTGTTTAAGGGAACAAAATGGAAACCTCACCGCAGACCAATTATTAAAACGGGCTATACTCGGATATAACAACTCAATCCATAGTGTTACTAAGCATACACCATTCGAAGTAATAAAAGGACATATAAACGAGACCAACCCTTTCGACCTTAATGATCATGTAATAATTTCAGATTACGTACAAACTCACAAACAAGCGACCAAACGACTTTATGAAAATATAAAAGAAACTAACAAAACAACAAAAGAAAAAATTATTAGTAAAAGAAACGAAGAGCGCACAGATCCCCTTGACTATAAAAACGAAAAAGTAGCTTACATTCGTACAAAAACCAGAAATAAAAAACTTCCAAAATTCGAAAAACGTAAAGTGGAAGTGGAAGACCATTTCCCTGAAGACAACTGCACTCTACAGCTCGTAGAAAACCAGGCGGTAAAAAACTGCAAGAAAATCAAGTTAACATTAGAAGAATCCCTCGTTGAACAAATAACACAAGACGAAGTAATCATTATACCAATGCAAACAGAAAAAGTTTTCTCCAAATGCCACACAGATCAATATATAGAAGTCAAAAATCCTACACTAATAAAAATACCAGAATCATGTCAAATAGAAGTCAACACTAAAAAATTTATCAACGACGCCAGAATTCAAGAAGGAAAACCATTATTTCTCCCAAAGCTAAACTGGGAAAAATTAGAAATTATACCAGAGTACGAAGCACCCAAAATAGAAAAAATCAATTTGGAAGAAATCCACAAAATCAGCAAAATGTCAAAACAACTTATACCATTAAGAATTTCAACATCTAAACACTATTCACGAATTTTCGGCGGCTTGTCCTCTGTTATTCCCATCTTAATAATAGTGGGATGGATCTTCAAGAAGAAAATCAAGACATCGCTCCAGCCATGCGGCAGAAAACAAATAAGGGAAGAAGTCCAAAGCAAAGAAGAAACCCTAAGAGAAGAAAATCCAACAGAAAAACCAAAACTCGAACACCACTCCGTTATGTTCTCGTCTTAGAGGGGAGGAATTACATAAGAAGAAAGAGCTGACACCATATAAATAAAACGATGACTCTTTGTAAAACAGGAAGATTATAAAAACTTTGTATTATCTTAAATTTCATTCTCTGTTCAACCGTTGTACAATAAAGTTCTAAATATAGTTGTAAAATTGTTTTTAAAAACCCAAGTTCGAAGTTTTAATATATAATTCGTGCAAGCCAAATTTTTAGGTTAGGAAACAGAAAAAGTTGTTAGGGGTCAGATCTGGAGAGTACGGTGTATGGTCAACCAACTCAAGTGATCAAACAACTGATCGTGCAAAACTCTGAAATTTCAATGAGTAGATATTTTTCAACAAATTCCCCATTTTTAATTGAAAAGTTCTACCATCTTTCAGACACTAAATGTTTACACGAGTAGATAATACCGTTATCTTCATGTTCTGGTAGGAAATTTTCAGAAAAACCTCGTTCACTTGGTTTGCACACTCGTAGAGGATGAAAGCTGCATCTTCATGTATATTAGATAACATTCAGTGGACGATCAATGGAAGTCAGGATTTGTTTGTACTGTGGTTCCCTTTTTTGAAATTATAAATCCCAGGTACTTAAATCCATCTTTACCCGTTTATATGCTTGAGCAACTTTCTTGATTCTTGCCAAGTAACTCAGATCCCCTTCTTGATACTTTGATAAATCAAATTAAAAAATATTTCTAAACCAATTAAAATGGGAAAGTTTGTAATTTGAAATGGAGTGTCAGCTATACACCCCACCCGACCGCTCTCCTATTATCTGGACGAAAAGCAGAGGTGATCTCCACATCCCTAGGTGTCTCAGCAGAGCCGGAGGAGATCTCTGACTGACCCAAGGTCAAGCTTTCGCCTTTTCCTCTTTTCTCGGAGTTTCTGGATGTGGAGGGTATCTCCATGTCCTTTGGATGCTCCGTGGGGTTCTCTTTTTCCCAGTCCCGAGACAGGGATACGCCCAAAACGGAAGTTTAGCGCGTAACCTCCTGCCTTCAGAACCTCCCCAGATTGGCGATCGATCCCAATCCCTCTTTTTGCAGTCCAGAACCTTCCAAGCCTCAGTAGCGAGGATGGAGTTCTGAACCTCAACAAGTTGGAGGATCTTCTCCAATTTCATGTCATGGCTTCTTGAGAAGAACACCGTTATGGTGACCGGCTTTAGGGTGTCGTCTCCACTTCGAACCACAAATTCGGGTTCTTCCCAAGAGTTTAACGTTGCGGAGGAGTGATGTGCTCCGGGCCTCTTTTCTGCTTTGCCTTCCCCTTGAATTGCTTGGTGCCAAGCATGCGTGAAAACTGCATAACTAGCGAGATCTAGTGGAAATTATCCGAACTAACATATTTTCCAGGTCAAAAATCGAAAAGTCCTAATAAAACTGACTTTTATCACACGAAAATAGTGTCTGTTTTACGAGTAAATAAGAAAGTTTGAAATTGAGTGTCAGCTTACACCCCACCCTACCACTCTCCCATTATCTAAATACTTAAGTAGCTTGGGGTCGAGCATACGGTAAAATTTATAACTGGTGCCATCTAGTCGAAATTGTCTGAACTAATATTGTTTGCATTGAAAATAATAAAAACCTTAACTAGTTTACGAGGAAATGAGAAAGTTTGTAATTTAAAATAGAGCGCCACCCCACCACTCTCCCGTTATCTACACACTTATTTAAGTAGCGGTGCCGAACATGTGTGAAAAATTTATAACTGGTGCCATCTAGTGGAAATTGTCTGAAGTAATTTTTTTTTCATTGAAAAGAAGAAAAATTTCTAGGGGAAATTGTTTGAACTGGAACTGATTATTTACGAGGAAAGTAGAAAGTTTGTTATTTGGAAAAGAGCGTCAAGTATATACGAGTACATTAGGGTGGATCGAAAAACGCGTTTTTTGCAATACAATTCTAATAGCGCGGAAACCTTGCGCATAAGCGTCATTATAAATGAAAAAATGTTAAAAACGCCTTTTTAAAAATCGCGTAGAAGTTACCAACAAAGTCAAAATACCAGTGAATTTTTAAAAAAATGCAAAAATTACAAAACAACACATTGTTTGTCATAGTAGTGAAAAAAGTGTTATTAAGAGTGAATACAAAATATAATTAGACCCATTCTAGTTTTACTGAATTCGCGCAAAAGGCCTAAAGTTGCGTGTTGCATCGTAAAAAAAACGATATTTCATGATTTTCGACGATTTTTGAACATGTGCCAAAACCCTTAAAAGTTTTATTTTTAATTTGGAAAAATCATTAAAAATAGTTTCCCAATCCAGGAATAATACTTTCAGACCTGTTATTCCTTAAGTGTATTCACGCAATGGTCTAAATTATAGTATAAGTTAAGTTATAAAGTCCCGTAAAAGCGCCGTTTTCCATATCTGATGAGTGTTTATTTAACACATTAAGGTTTGTAATAAGACTCTAACAAGTGATTTACAAAAAATGTATTAGCAAAACAATCAAAACATATCATATTGCAGCTCTCAGCTCATTTCAACATTTAATCTGTGCTGAAATGACCCAGGACTCACGACGAGGACGTGGCTGCAAGGCGAGTCCCACCTCCATCCTACCCAACCAACCAACCAGGGTGAATTTTATTTACAGTATCAATTTACTTTGTACAATGCATACAGTGTGACAATTTAAAAACTTACAATGGGCTATATCTCACGAACGAAAGATGATATCAAAAAATGCTCAAAACTGTTCCTAGGATAGGAAGGGGGAACTAAAATGACATAAAAAAACTCGCCCCCATCAACCCCCTAGGCCCCACCTACCCCAACTGAAAAAGTTTAAATGGCAGACCCCTACTTGTGATACATCATTGAAAAGCCTACAAAAAATGCTATCCGACGGTATGAATAATAATGGTACAGGGTGAATAAATATTACAAAACCTTGCCTTAAAAGGAAAATTTAATGAAGTTTTTGTTGAACTACAAATTTGTTAAAAATGTCAATGAAGTAAATGTTCAAAGTGGGTTCCGTTGTTTTGTAAACAATAGTACAGCCTATTTTCAAATTCTGCACGAACTTTGACAAATGTTGTTCTAGTAATAGCGCGACATGCTTGAGTAATTTTTTCCCGCAAGTCCCCAAGTGGCGCAGGTGAAGTTTTATACACAACTGACCTGAGGAAACCCCATAAAAAAATCAGGTGGCGCTAAGTCTAGTGACCTCGGTGGCCACTCAATAGAACCTCTCCTTCCAATCCATTTGTTCGGATAATTAGTATCCAAAAAGTGCCTAACTGCAGCTGCATAGTGAGGAGGTGCTCCATCTTGTTTGTAGTGCAGCAAATCTTCTTCTAGAGCTAGATTGCCTTGGTCATCTCGTTAATTCTCTAATTCATGCACAATTAAAGGTTGGATGGTGTTTTCCAGCATATCCAGATAAATGTCCCCATTTAAACTGCCTGGCATAAACAATTAAGGGGCCAATTAAAGCATCCCCTAATATCCCTGCCCAGACATTAAGTTTTTCAGGGTATTGAGTGTGACCTTCTCTAAATCGATGCGGGTTCGTATCACTCCAGTACCGACAGTTTTGTTTATTCACATTGCCATTCATCATAAAAGTACATTCATCACTGGAACAAATATTGTTCAATAGTCTAGGTTCAACGCGAATTCTTTCAGTCATTAGTTCACAAAACTCAATTCGTCGGTCTGGGTCATCATCGCATAGTTTTTGAAGAATTTGCGTTTTGTACGGGTGAAACTTATGTAATTTCAACTCCTCCCTGGCCGACTCACGTGATAGTTCTGTCATTGTAGATACCTGACGTGTTGATGCAGTAGGCTCTATTGCAAATTGCCCAAGGACCTCAACTTGGCTTGCTTCATTCAGTAATCTTGGGGCATCCGTTTTTTTTATTTTGCACTGGTCCCGTTTCTCTAAATTTTTCAACTAAATCGCGGATGTACACGTGATTTACATGTTTGTCCGGATGCCTCTCATTAAATATTTGAGCTGTTCGTAAATAACACCGCTTCTGGGAGCCAAATATGAAAATGATCTCCACACGTTCAGGTATACTGTAAACCATCGTGACAACTACAGCGAATGACAGTACTGATCGTACACAATGATGACACTAATGACATTTAAATGTCTCAAATAAACAAAAAATTATTGACTGTGACAGAAACCAAAAAACAGATGTTTACAACTTGTTTTTGCAAAGACGGCAAATTAAAGTTTTTATTCAACAACAAAAAGTCCCCTCGGACACTTATCATTGAAAATAAGGTTTTATTGGCCTTTAAAGATTTTTAACATTGTATCACAAGTAGAGTTCCTACGTTGGTTTTTAAAATTGTTAGATAATAATTTGGAAATTATTGATACACCCTGTACCATTATTATTCATACCGTTGGATAGCATTTTTTGTAGGCTTTTTAATGATGTACCACAAGTAGGGGTCTGCCATTTAAACTTTTTCAGTTGGGGTAGGTGGGGCCTAGGGGGTGGATGGGGGCGAGTTCTTTTGTATGTCATTTTAGTTCCCCCTTCCTATCCTAGAAACGGTTTTGAGCATTTTTTGATATCATTTTTCGTTCGTGAGATATAGCCCATTGTAAGTTTTTAAATTGTCACACTGTATATGTTCGTTGTAGGCAAAATGTTATTTACATAGAAGCCCCTTTGAATTAATTGTGGGCATCAGCGGTCTTGATTTTAAAGTAGCTCTATTATAACCATCTCAATCTTCATGCCGCCCGCACAATTTTTCTGCTGCTTCTGTAACCAGTTTAACACACCTTGCAACTGACTGGGTGTAGCATGGGAATTTAAGGTAGTTAAACACTGGTAGCGCTTTGTCTTTCAATAAAGAAGCAATGTAATCAGTTGGCATCTTGAAGTAGTGGTGGTGGTGTTAACTTGCAGAGTGGCCAATCAATTAGTTTGGTATAGTCGTTTGCACTAAAATTTATTGAAGGTATTTTGAAGTCTCTTACATAACCTTCAGTTGATTGCTCATTTCTGGATTTAAGGATCCTCCTGTAGCCATCAAGTTCTCTAATGTGTGGTCTCTCATCCATTATCATAACCAACATCATATTTTCAGGGTGGCAAAAGAATGCGTTCCTTTAAATTACTGGATCAATGATTTGTTTAATATTGTCCGTTAGATGCCTGGTTGTTAACTACCTTCAAAATATGCTTCGGTCCATCTTTCACAGTGTAGTTTTTCTTTATATCAAACCAAACAGGTGCATATGACTTCACTATGTAATTTGCAAGAGTCTGTAACACAATTTTTTTAGGACTAGTTTGGGATACATACAATCTTAAAACCCGGTTAGCACATGTTAACCAACGAAAGTGGATGATGTGTCCAGGATCCCTAGTAGCCAATTCTGGATTATAGATTCCTCTAGACTCCTAGACTTAACAATGTCTAGGAGATACTTCGGATCTTTACTCAGATCATTTTTAGTGATATCAATGAGGGAGTTTCTCACATCCAGGGAGTTGTTTTCCAACTGGACCGCTAAATGATGCTGGTCCTGTTGTCTTGTTTCAGACGCCAGTTCAAAAGTACGAAACACACTTCCGCGTTTGGCGAGTCCACATGGTACCGCCAGAGGGGAGTAAGTGTTGTAGAGAGAACAGCACGACTTGGTGCCGGCGGAGGGGAGTAAACGTTGTTCTTTTGCGCGAATAAGGTTAAGGAATAAGGAGTATAAAAGAATTTTTTATGGATTAGTAAAACTATATTACATAGTTTTCACACTATTAGAATAACAAAATACAACTTATATGGTTTTACCATCGTCCGTCATATTATGAATATAATTAAAATATAATATAATTTTTTCATTCCTGCGGGCGAAGAAAAAGTATAGTGAGCACCTCGTGTTAAAAACGTCTTTAGTCACTTGTTTCACAAGGCACTCGTTCCACTTCGCTACACTCGTGCCTAATAAAACTCGTGACTAAAGTAACATTTTTGACACTTGGTACTTAATATACTATTTTCACTATTAGAATAAAAAATTATTTTTTTCTCCAACCATCAAAAAATGTTGACATTTTTGTACTATTTTCAGGTGCAAAAGCCATCAATTCCCTTACCGTACACAAATTTGCTCGTTGCTTAGCAACACTTTTAATCCTAGGATTAAAAACGCTACTTTTATTCCTAGGACTAAAAGTAATTGCATTTGAGCTCTCTAATTGAAATTTGAAGAAAAAAACATTGTCTGTTACAAACTTAGTAAAACAAACTCATTGGGCAACTATATATAGGTATTTATTTGTTATTTATAGTGATATTGAATGTACAATTGGAACAATTATTGCCAAAATTCAAAGCACCACTGATATTATCACTAAAAATTTTCGAACAACTCAAAATATTCTCCGTAACTGTTGATGAAACATTCGAGGAAATATCTGAACAGGTACTTGTACCTTCTTTGTCAGGTTGCAATATTTTTCTGGCAGTATTCTCTTTGTTGATACGTGATTCTTCAATATATCCTTCTGCTACAGTACTCGATTTCCAACCTCCATGTCTTTTAAGACAAGTGAGGTCACCGCCACCATCAATAAGAAGTGTAGCAGATGTTCTTCTTAGCGAATGTCCAGTATACTCCTTCCAATTTTCTAACTTCAAAAATTTTGCAATTTCTTGCGGCACGGCACTAATTTTGTGAATACCAACAACCATTCTTTGATACTTCCCATTAACATACTTCAAAAATAAACGACGTTCCTGTATGTTTGATGGCCGTAGTGCAACATATTTTCGAAATAATCGCAAATAATTATCGCCTATAATGGTAAACAAACGAGGTTTCTTGTTTTTGTCTGCAAAATTTTTACGACCAGGACCGAGTCCATATCTTCAATGTCATCAATTTTCAAATGAACTAGTTCGTCACAACGCATAGCACCTCCAATTCCTAATACTAGATAGAACAACCTTTATCATCAAATATACATTATCAGGTGCCATATCCAGGAACCGATCCACTTCCTCCTTTGTAAAAACCCTAGACTTTTTAGGTATATATCCATCACTTTGCCTTTTTAACAATGCTCGTAATTTTGAATATTTACTAATATCCACACCATTTTTGATACCCAGTGTGGATCGCAACATTGAATACTGTGACCAAAGAGTGGATGGCTTGACGGTCTTCGTTAAATTTGAGAAATACACCATAAGAACACTCTCCGCATAGTTTTGCACATTTTTTTCTTTACACCAATCCATGAATCGCTGATATGCAAGTTCATAAACTTGGCGAGATTTGGGTGGCAAAAGATTTAGATATACTGCTTCGGCACTTTCCAATATATCCGCAGGTATATTTTCATCGTGTTCGGGATTCATTTTGAAAGCAGCGTAAAAACTACTACAAAAATTATATGATTAGTACGTCTACTAACGTCTACTTGACAATCAATATTTACCAACAATACCAGATATCCATGACTTATTGCTATCGCTGTTATAATTAATAGGTATTCAAATTTATTACCAAATTATTAACGATTTTTGAATAAAACGAAATTTATTTTAATTTTGACTTAGTTGGAGAAAAAATAGTATATATATATATATATATATATATATATATATATATATATATGTTATATTCACAAATTCACGTTAAACTTTTTAAAAACAATTTTTATTGAGTTACACAGTTTTATGTTATATAAAAAGAAGTAATAGGTTGAAATTATAATTGTAACTAACTATTTTACATAAAGTCAAAGAATTTATAGAATTTGTTAAATCAACGTCAGCGTTTATTTTCATGGAGAATTCGATGTAGCGTCGCTCCCATGAAAGTGCAGAAATCATTATTTTTCTGTAACATAATATTTGTGTTACTTAATGTGTTTATTTTATAAAAACGCAACGTAGCATCGTTCTCATGAAAATACGGAAATCGTAATCTGATGTTTGACATTGCGTAATATTACTTAAACATAAGCGTTTTTTCGTATATAACAACTCCCCCCTTAATTAAAATTGTTGTTTAATAAACAACAATTTTTGAGAATAAAAACCAAAATACATAAAATATAAAATAGACAATACAATATATACAGATATTTCAAGATTAAAAGGAAAATACGCAAAATACAAAAAATAAAAATATAAAGGTATACATTAAACCATGAAATTGTCAATTTTCGATTTCCACTTCCTCAGAGGCTTCGGTGTCAAGTTTGGGTCTTCTTTTTGGCAGAATGTTATGGATTTTGATAAAAACATCATTTGGTTGGTCCGGGACAGGCTTTCTTGGCGATTTGTTGAATTTAATATTTCTACACTTATGACAGGTGTAGAGGACGATCAAAGCAACGATGAGTGAGATCGTAGTATATGTGAACCACGAAATATTTTTCTCAACAAACGGTTTGTTTATGAGTTCATCCAAACTTTTTGAGTATTGGTCCAGTTTGTGTTTTGTCACTTGCAGATCATTCAAGTTAATGTTATTAAGATCTAGTGGTTCTATTTTGGGTATTTCTACTTTGTTTGGAATGTCTAGACAACAGTTGAAATCAACCATTACGGGATGAAGTACATGAGGAATGTTTATAGTTTTTCTGGTACTAGCTTGTATTTTAGTAATGCCAACAAAAGCGGAACATCCTGAGTATAGCTGTAAAATAGAATTTTCATTTACGGTTAATGTTTTCGTTTTTGTGTCTGGAAGACTTATGGTCACGTGTACCGGTTCGGCAATCGACACTAGCCACACGTTTTCTTCGAGTTTTTGCACATTATAACCTTGTCCGTTGACTACCGCACTTTTACAATTCGCAGGAAATGTTTTATATTGTCTTAACAAACGGGCTTCACATATCGCGTTATCGTCTATAGGGTACGCGTAAACATCGCGACACAACTTTTGATGCGTAGATAACTGTTTACACTTTTGTAAATCGTGGATTGGAATGTAGGATAAAGAATCATCATCTCGCGCTAAATATTTTTGTGAAAATGATAAAATGTGGTGAAATCCAGTTCTATTATCATAAATTGGTATTGGGTATAGGTGGAATAAAGTAAATACTTCTGAATTTGTTTGATATGCTTCGAGATCGATTATTTCCAAATACTGTGAAATTTCAGAATATTTTATTGGTAACGGTAAACCTTTCCTTACTGTATTTTCTGATATTTTCTTAAGAGCAGTAATCAAATTTTCTGGTTCAATAATAGAAGTATGAATTATTTGAAGCTGTGCAAAAGTGATAGAGTTTAGAATATCATTAATAGTATTTTCAAGATACGAATAACTCTCCATTAGTTGTTCGCAAATTTCAAAGAAATTTAATTTGGCTTCGATAAGCGCAATTTCGTTTGTTGATTGTCGAATGGTGGTTTCAATTTTTTCTATATCTGAATTAAATATTTTCTCATTTAATTTTAATTGTCCTATGGTACTGTTGAGATTTGTTATGACTGAGCTTGTGATTGACATTTGATTTTTTAATAAGTTTTCTATCTGGTTTTGATCAGTTTTTAATTTATTAATGCAGTCCATATAATATTCACCGTCAGACGCATTTCCGGTTATTGATTTAAATATGGTGCCAATACCATTAATTAACCCTCGTTTTTCTCTTTTAACATCGAAAGATATTTCACTAAATTTATCGCCAATAGATTTTGTAATTTGTTGCAATAATGCCAAATGTGATTTTACTTCGGATCGGAAGGACTTCATACTGGAGTAGTTTGAAGTAAAGGTATTTTGAATTGTGTCAAGAATTCTATTATTTCTTTCAAAAGTTTGTTTAAAAGCTGATATATTTTTATGCACTAATAAAGTCCATTCGTCGTTCGAAACCATTATTTTGGTTTCGTCGTGGTAGTAGATTCCAACTGTATTGTTTATGGGTTCGATTTTATATTGACATGTTGCTGTTCCGATCAGCAGCAGAAACCTGAAAATCAGTTAATTTTCAACATAGGGTTTCATAAGATCGAAATTTATTTTTGATTTGTTATTTGTTTCTAAATTTAATACTGTTGCGGAATTTCTGTGTATCTCTAGTATTTCAAAAGGGCCATTAAACTTATTTTCTAACTTGTTTTTTATTTGAGTTTCTTTTACGTAAACTTTGTCACCTACTTCATAATTTGGTTTGTTTTCGGAGACATGTTTGTCAAATCGGTCTTTAGCTCTTTCTTTTTGCTTTATGGTTTTTTCTCTCGCTACTTTATAATAATAGGATATGCGGTTATTTAGATCTCTAATATATTTAGTAATTAATTCTTGTTCATTGTATAATTTTTCGGGAGGTCTACTGGACGTGTGTCCAAATACAAGTTCGTATGGTGTGAATCCGTGTGTTTTGTTTATAGAGTTATTATAAACGATAATAGCAAATGGTAAAATACTGAAGGGGTGTTCATTGGGGTGGTCTGCTAAATGTAATCGAATCATTTCTAACAGAGTAGCATGTAATCTTTCTAGAGATCCGTTACTTTGCGGATGACCGACACTTGAATATGTTAACTTAATATCGAACATATTACAAAGGTCTTTCATTAACGCATTATTGAATTCGCGACCGGCATCGCAATGAATGCGAAGTGGTGCACCAAAATGCTGAAAATAAGCTAATAATGAAGTGACAACGGATTTGGCACTTTTATCTTCAAGCGGATATGCTTGAGAACATTTTGTTAGTTCGTCTCTTATTGTAAGAGCGTAATTCTTTTGAGGTACCTCTAAAATATCAATATTAATACGTTCAAAAGGTGTTTTAGGCGTTTCAGTTATAACGAGGGGACTGTCCAAATTTTTGCGACATATTTTTGTCTCTTGGCATGCCCGGCATGACTTAATATAATTTTCGACATCTCGATTGAGGCCGGCCCAATTATATTTTTGTCGTATTCGCCTAATAGTTTCATTAATTCCGCGGTGAAGGTGGCTTTTGCCATTATGGAATTGATCTAAGATGATAGGTATTTGATTTTGTTCTGGCTCTTTAGTAATATTTTGACAAATAGTGAATTTTACGTCAACTTCCGAAAGTAGAAATGATAGTGTTTCTAGTATTGGTAGGTCAGGATTATTTTCGATAAAATATTTTTCTGAAGGTTTAAATAAATCTCGATTTCTGTAAATTGCAGCAAATAAGTATTCACTAATACTGTCTGGATCCCATGGTATAGCAATAATAAGGTATTTTCTATTTTTGACAGTTTTACTGCTAAGTACATTAATTTTTGCATAAGAAAAGTCGGGGTTTTCTTCAAATATATCCTCAATTATTTTTTCATGAAAATCTTGTAAATTGTTTTGTTGAAAAAAGGTTAAAATGTTTTTATTCTGTTTGTCTAGTAGATGATTATTGGAATATTCTATTTTAGAATAGTCAATCAGTGATTTTGTTTTATAAAGTTCCTCAAAAGACAAAAATTCTTCTGCAGCGACATCCCAGTCAATTTCAGGTTTATTTCAGTTTGTTGGGATGGCCCTGCATCTTCAAGAGCGGGATAAATTGGGTAAGGTAAATATTTAAAGTTTCCTAATTTTGAACGAAATGAATCAAAGTCATTTATGTGGTTAATTTTTATTCGAGAAAGGGCATCGGCATTTTTATTGGATTTGCCAGATTTGAATTCAATTTGATAGTCGTATTCCTCTAATTTGAGGCGCCATCGTGCTAGACGACTACCGGGGTCTTTTATAGAGAATAACCAAGTAAGTGGACGGTGGTCGGTTATAAGGGTAAATTTTCGGCCATATAAATAGGGTCTAAAGTGTTTAACTGCCCACACAATTGCCAAAAGTTCTCTCTCTATCGTAGAGTATTTGGTTTCTGCTTTGCACAATGTCCTGGACGCATAGGCTATCGGTAAATCCTTACCTATTGGGCCTTGTGACAAAACCGCACCGATTGCAAATGCGCTAGCATCGGTAGTTAAAAGAAATCGTTCTTCAAAGTTTGGGTATATCAATATCGGAGTAGAAGTAAGAGCATTTTTTAATTCTTGGAATGACTTTTGACATTCGGAGTCAAAATTAAATGGGACATCTTTTTGTAAAAGTTTTGTCATTGGTTTGGAAATTTTAGCGAAGTTCGGTATAAATCTTCTGTAGTAACCAGCGAGTCCCAAAAAGGATTTTATTTCCTTTTGGTTCGTAGGTTGAGGAAATTTTTGGACGCATTCAATTTTTGCCGGAAATGGCTTAACGCCATCTTCCGTGATTAAATGTCCAAGGTAGGCGACTTCTTTTCTCAAGAATTCGCACTTGTCTGGCTGAAGTTTTAAGTTAGCTTTTTGAAGTCTCTTGAATACTTCTGTTAAGCGGGTAATATGTTCTTGAATTGTCGGTGAATAGACGATGATGTCGTCCATATAGACAAGACATCGCTCGTTTTGAATTCCGGCAAGGACATTGTCCATGACCCTCTGGAATGTTGAAGGTGCATTTTTTAGACCGTACGGCATTCTGAGGAATTCGAAATGTCCGTTTTCAACTGTGAAGGCGGTCTTTGGTATATCTTCAGGCATTATTTCAATTTGATGAAAGCCTGATGCAAGATCTAGTGTCGTGAAATATTGACACTTACCAAGCTGGTCCAATAAATCTCCAATGTTTGGTAACGGGTATTTGTCGTCTACAGTAACCTCATTCAGTTTTCTGTAGTCTACGACAACACGCCATTTTTGTTTACCTGATGCGTCGAGCTTCTTGGGCACAATCCACACGGGAGACGTCCATGGAGAATTGCTGGGTTGTATAATGTTTTGTGAAAGCATTTTATTGATCTGATCTTTCACCTCTTGTTTATGAATTTGGGGATAGCGATATGATTTTACATAAGTGGGCTTAGAATTTTGCGTATCTATGGAATGTTTTATTTCGTTGGTGAAAGTAAGTATGTCTCCTTGTAAATAAAAAATGTCAGAAAAATCATGACAAAGTTGGGAAATTAAGTCTCGTTCTTCTTCATTAAGATGATCAAGTCTTAGTTGATTTTTTAATTCCGATGTTCTATCTGTGCACATTTCTTGGTTGGTTAGTTGAATATTATTTACATTATTTATTTCATATGGTTCTAAGTTAAGTTTTGAAAATGTTACAGTTTTAGGTATACAATTAACATTTAATACTGAAACAAAAAATTCTCCTTTTTCATTTATGCGTTTGGTAGTTTAACTTTCTCTACTTCTTGACCTACCAGTATAGCATCAGTATTAACTAAATCGCATTTTAGTTTAAATATTTGTTCAGTCCTAGGTTCAATGGAAATTGTATTTTTGTAAATTTGTGGAAATTGGTTTTCAATTGAAATATTGGTAGTTTCATTATCTGTTACTTTAAATAATGGTACAATTTTGAAATCAGTAATAAGTTGTTTATTTTTTAGATCAACTATACAATTATAATGTTCTAAAAAATCCATGCCTAATAATCCATCAAAATCAATATCTAAATTACAAATGAATACTCTGTGTGGATCGTTAGGTTTAAATGGAATAAGGGTTGATTCGTTAACTCTTATTTTTTGGTTCGTTATACCTTGAATAATTACATTTTCAGGGGATCGATTTCTATAATTTTCGCAAGTTTTGGGTTTGAAAATTGATAATCCAGCACCTGTATCAATTAGAATTTTATAAGTGTTTGTTCTGTCTTTAATATAGTATAAGTTTTTAGAATTTACCGGTAAGGTATTTTTTACATGAACATCTGTTCGAGGCAGTCCGATTCTGTTCAAACTCATGGTTTGAATTTGTGAACTGAGGTCTGGGATCGACAAATTTGAAGTTTGGTCGTTTAGCGGATCTGCGGGTTTCGTTTGTAAAGGGCCTTGTCGAAAATCCTGATAATAATCATGATTTGGATTTAGGAGGTTATCAGAATCAAAGTTATAAACATTTTCATTATTATAATTAAAATTGTCTTGTTCGATATGGCTATAATCGATAGTTTCGTCTTCATTCGTATTGCAAACTGGTATACCATTATCAGAGTTAGGATCACTATCAGCAGTATAATAGTTTTCCTCTATTTCACTATTAACAGTATAATAGTCAGGAGCACTGGGGTTAATTTCTTGGTAATATTCTTGATAATCAAGTGAATTATCGGAGTATTGTTCTTGATTTTCATAATAATTTTGACTATCATCTGTATAATAGTCATAACTGTTATGAGAGTGTTTGTTAAAATCACGATTTCGATTGAAATGAAAAGTTCTTTGTTGATTAAAATTTGTGTTGGGTCGATTTCCCGGTGGTCCTTGAGGTCTAAAACTTGGATTTGGTCTAATTACAGATGGGCGATTTTGATTTTGTTGGTTATTTTGAAATTGTGGCCTTTGTTGAAAATTTTGGCCTGTTTGGTTATGTGAATTAGGAGTTTGATTTGGTCTAAAGGAACCCTGAGCTACATTTTGAGATTGTCTTTGACGTGTGAGACACTCATTTATAGTATATCCTATTCTATGACAAAAATTACATTGTTTTGGTGAATTTTGGCTAAATCTACGAGTAGGTATATTATTTGTATTACGATTAGTCTGAGGTTTGTGGTTTTCATAGTAAGTTAATTGAAGTTCTCTTCTGATTCGTGAAATAGCTGATAAAACACTTATTGGATTACTAGCTCTAACAATTTGACCGATTTTTGGATCTAGACCGGTTAATAAAGTATTTAAAGTTAATGATTCTATAAGACGTGTTTGTGCTACTTTTTGATCTATTGTTAAATGCTGTTGTTTACTTATAGCTGAATACATTTTTGCTTCCAGAGTTTGTAATCTCGAAACAAAAATTAAAGGCGATTCGTTTGGTAGTTGTTTCATTCCTTGAAGGTCTTGAATCAACGAATTTAAGTCGCGAGAATCTCCAAAGTGAGTATTTAATAATGTTTTAATTTCTTCCCAATTTGAAGGGTCGCGTGAATTAACTAATTCAGCGGCTCTTCCCTTAAGTTTGTTTTTAATATGAAGAGTTAAAAGTACTTTTTGGTCGTTGCCGGCCATTCTGTAAGCTGTTTTACAAGCATTTATAAAAGTATTTAAGAAAATTTGATTACCGTCATATTCCGGAATTATTGAAAATATTTCGGATAATCTGTAAGGCTCTAGATTCGACGCTTGATCGGTTTGAGCAACTGGAGTATTAGCATTGGCATTAGCGTTTGTTGCACTACGTGTTTCAGGCATTTTGCTTTATATTAAAATGATTGTATTCAAAATAAAAGTAAATTATGACAATAGAACTTGGTAAAAATAAAAAATAAATTGCAAAATATTAAATAAAAATAAAACGAGATGATTCTTACGTAAATATTTTCATTCCTTCCTTGGCAGCTGAAATCCTTATCCGTGAGCTTTGCTACACCTGGTTAGCAGTTTGCGTGTTCCTGGTGCCGGAGAGACCGTCTGCTTCTTGAAGATCTGGAGCTGGTACTTGAAAATTCCTTAAAGGTTTAGGAACCACCACACTTAGTTAGGCAATCCTTGTTCTAAATGTGTTTAGGAATCCTACTGACTGCGCCACTGTTATATTCACAAATTCACGTTAAACTTTTTAAAAACAATTTTTATTGAGTTACACAGTTTTATGTTATATAAAAAGAAGTAATAGGTTGAAATTATAATTGTAACTAACTATTTTACAAAAAGTCAAAGAATTTATAGAATTTGTTAAATCAACGTCAGCGTTTATTTTCATGGAGAATTCGATGTAGCGTCGCTCCCATGAAAGTGCAGAAATCATTATTTTTCTGTAACATAATATTTGTGTTACTTAATGTGTTTATTTTATAAAAACGCAACGTAGCATCGTTCTCATGAAAATACGGAAATCGTAATCTGATGTTTGACATTGCGTAATATTACTTAAATATAAGCGTTTTTTCGTATATAACATATATATATATATATATATATATATATATATATATATATATATATATATATAAAAGGAAGATAGTCTAGTAATATATATATATTACATAATTATTATTATTTTTACTTTAATAATTACTATATTACAATATTATTATTACTTAATTGCTTTTGATTTTGTCTTTTTTGGCTGGTGTTGTGTTTTAACTTTGTCCTCCAAGGTATATGTTTTGTTGTTATACAAAACTCTTACCATTGCGATTTATCAGTTCCTCTTCTTCTTTCTTATGAATGCAATTTCTCAACCCCTCTGCATTCTTCTTTTCCATCCTTAATATGAACTTTCACAACGGAGACCATTCTCTTATGGTACTTGTTGTCACGTTCATCCACTCAACTATTGGTTGGCATCATTGCCTGTCAATTCAATCCCTCCAAATTAGAAGAATTGGATATCAGTTTCCTGCCGGCTTTTGACAATAAAAAAGCACTCGTGTTTCGTTTGTCTGCAAAATGGTGTTAGATGTTGGCTTTTTTAGTCATCTGATTGTGATTGTGCTATTTTAAACCTTTTTTAGTGAACTGTTTCATACTTGAATGTCCGTAGTTTATTTTTATATAACATAATGGATCCTAACCTCAATTCGGAGGTAAGTTCGCACCTGTTGCGATTTCTTCTATATTATATATTACTTATCAACTACAGTATCTTAATGCTGTTTTTTCCATTTCAGTATTCCTGATGATGAGGACAATCATCCTCGAAAGCTTGAAAATTTTCCGTTAAGAGTACACGTTTTCCGTTTTCTTCTTGCTGCTTTCCCCAATATTCACCAGTTTTATTCCTAACAGTCAGCAAAGACTATCTTCCTTTTATATATATATATATATATATATATATATATATATATATATCATACGGACTAAAAGTGCCTATTTTTACTCCGCCTCGCAACTGCAAATATTGCTCGTAAAAAAAATATGCACTTTTAATCCCTATAATATAATATACTATTTTTCGTAATTCTTGCATTATTTTTTAAATTTACCGGTATTTTGACTGTTTTTGGTAACGTTAGGCCTTCTGCGGCATTTCAGATTTTGAAAAAAGGTTTTTGTAATATTTTTTTCATTTGTAATGACAATGACGCCTATGCGCAAGTTTTCCGCGTTATTATAATTGTATTGCAGAAAAACGCGTTTTTCGATCCACCTTAATATACACCACACCCTACAATTATCTAGACACTTACTTTATTAGCTTGGTGCCGAGCAAACGTGAAAACTGCATAACTGGCGACATCTTGTGGACATTGTCTGAACTAATAAATTTTCCAAGTCAAAAGCCGAAGAAACTTAACAAAACTGACTTTTAACACAGGAATGCAGTGTCTGTTTTCCGCGGAAATGAGAAAGTGTGTGATTTAAAAGAAAGCGCCAGCTATACACCTCACGCTACCACACTCCGAGAGAGAGAGAGAGAGAGAAATTCGTTACGAATTTGTGTTGGATAGTGGTTGGTGCCCTGGTGTAGGATTTGTTTCCCCTTCAGGGCTGGGTTGGGAGTGTGTGAGGGGTTTATGTGCGCGTTCGTACGCTGAGTTGGGTGTGGAAGTTGGTTGGTAGAAATTAGTTGTGTTGAAAAAGGTGTCTAGAAATGTTTAGGAAAAGTGGCTAGAAGTTTAAAAAGGTGATGTATAGACAGGGGGTTTTGGAGCGGGCTTTTCGCTAGAAAGTATTCGGAGAAAAAGGTGTTATTGATTAATGTTTGGGAGCGGCGAAGCTCAAAAAATGTATGGGATGGTGCGACGAAAAGTGTCTGGGATTGGAACATTCTGGTGGAAGACGAACCATGCATCGTTGCCGATAAATAAGATATGCAGTTGAGCTGGCTAGATGTCGGAAATATTATAAGTGAAATGGGTGGATTTTATTGAATTTGGGATGTCTCCCCATTATCTAGATACTTACTATAGCTTGGTGTCGAGCATACGTGAAAACTGCAACATCTAGTATGTAGTGGAAATTTTCTGAACTAATATATATTCCAAGTGAAAAGCGTCAGCTATACATAAGAATTTTTTCTCAAAAAGTAACTGTCCTTTTGAACATTAAATTTATTAAGAAGAGCTATCAGTACAATTAACACGAATCTGTGGAAATGCAACATGTTCATATTAGTGTATTTTTTCTATATTTTTAGAATATTTTAGATCTTAAAATTACGAAGTTGGAAGGAAGAAAAATACAAAAATAAATTCCAATAAGTTATATTTACCAATCAAGACTATAAATATCATTACACTTTATGAATATACCAATACTTTTAAAGCTAGAACATTATTAAAAATATAATTTTTACATGTGATTCTTATAATTTGGAAAATTATACCTGTACAGAAACTCTATTCTACCTTAATCTTACTACCAATCCATCAGACTTTTAAAATAAAAATCATAACCTAAAAATCAAAAATACTCCTTAAACCTTTGCCAAAAGCTTATCTCATACCATTTGAAGCATATTTATAAAGTACATATATATTATAAGTCATAGTGCATTTAAATTATGTCAAATATACAATACCATACCATTGTTCAGGAGAAAGACTTTTTCCACTCCGAAAGGGGTAAAAAAAGTCTGTGTCTAAAAGTTTATTATTATTTATTAACCTGTAATGTTTATTAGTTACTTTTAAAAACGATATATTTCAAAAAAATAAAGTTATTGGATCAAATTTAATTTCATCAATTAGGGCGGCTGCAAGACTAAATCCGCCACTGGCGTGAGTTTTTGTGTATATAAGTGACCCCTCTTTATGTTTGGATACGTTTAAATAATGGTAAATAAATGTATGGTTCTTATCAAAATAGGAAAAATCGAATCTCGTTTTTCTAGGTTATAAAAATCGATTCCGTACTAGATAACGTTTTAAAAAATCGATATTTTTTTCCAAAAAAATCGATGTCCCTATTCCCCAATATCGGTCTTCTAGATAGTCACATCAAGATTCATGTTTCCTTATTAGTCTTTCATTACAAATTGAAAAATTAAGAATAGTATAATTCACTGTTATAAATATGAAGAAAGTGGATTGCAACAATATAATAAAAATACTATTTTAATAACCATTTAAAACAGAATTTTCGTTGTGTTTTCCCACCAAATCATTTTCATTAGTATAAGGCAACGAGTTTTGATCTAAACCAACAGCCATTTTGTAAATGTACTCTCGAATAATCTGTCAGAGCTGAATATCAATACATTTTATATAACACTGATAATTACATTGTCCTAGTATGGCAGCTATTAAATACCTTCATTTAAGATACATTGAGGTGGTTTCTTTTTAAATAAAGATGGGCCACCTTTGTTTTTGAGCTATGTATAAATAATAATAAATGTTTTAAATTTAATTAATGTTTAAATTTCATAATTAAATGTCAACTCCATGTTTTTAGGGAAGTACCATACACTTACAAAATTTTAAGGAACAAAAACTATCCAGTTTAATTTGAAGATGTGAACATGATAAAAATTAAATGGCTGTTATTAAGCTGTTCCTGATAGAGAAGAACAATGTGGTATCTATGAAAACGGTAACAAGGAAGTGTTAAATGTGTAGCAGCAAAGAAATCTAATTATATATAGTGTTGACTATACTGCCCAACTAAGTAAAAGTGCCGTATGTCACATAGGTAAGCCTTTGAGAAATCAAGGCCTAAAGTTGAATGATTAGCCCAGAGTGATAAAACTCAATAAATTGGTAACAGTTGGCACTATTGTGTCACTGACAAGTTCAAAAACATTTTTATTCCAAGTTTGCTCCTAAACTATACCTAGAAACGTGTTTTTTTTCAACAAAATGTGCACATACTGCATTTTTGCTTAGTATTCTCAATATAGATCCAAGAAACTTAAACTAAGCAAAAATGCAGTAAGTGACCTTGTTATTATGACTTCTTACCCTAGTAGGCTATTTTAGCAATAAAAAAGGTGAATAATGAGTAAAAATAGGCTTGGTTAGATTAAGACCCTCATTTATTTAGTTTACAGTTAAAGTTTTGGCCAGTCCTGCATGATTTTAAACATACTTCACACTTTAGCTCTTTCCAGAATGTTTTTCTGTTTTCGGGAAGAACTTCATCGAGTGCTTCTAGGATATTATCCCTCTTTTCTTGAGGAAATCCACATGGACTTGGGCATCTTGATTCCCTTCATAGCCGTTTTCTGAAGAAAATCCAATTCTTGGTATGGACACATAGGATCGTAGTTGGATTTACAATATAATACATAATCTCCTCTTCTTGCAGTCACATGGACAATGTGACTCACATACAATCTACAATGAGATTTCTTCAATTTATGTTGCGATGTTAAATCAGGCCAGTCAAAGAAATCAAAATGATGCATTCGCAGCACTTCAACATTTCCCGAGTTTGCGGTTGACACTGCAAGCACAAAGTCTTCAAAATCGTAAGTTTTTTTTTGTTTTGTCAATGATTGTTCCCCCTAGTGGTGGAAACTGTCGGCACTCATGAACGAATGGCCTGGTTGAAAATAATTCAAAACAATTTCTTCTGCAGCAATATCAGATGAGTTAATAACATACACGAGAAATGTGAAAAGACAACAGTTTTTGTTCTGAGACGAACAGTTGTCAAGCCAAAGGATTATTTTCTTAACATCTCTACTTTTTAGAAACATATAGAGAGCACTTACATTATCCTCTTTGTTCCTTCCGGAAATTCCCTCGTGCCAAAGCAGATCATGAGGTTTGTTTTTTCCTTTTTTCCAACAGGAGCAAAAGTTTCGTGATATGCTATGAGTCTTTTGACAAACAACACCTTCTTAAACATGTCAACTCTTGGAAGCATTATTATTTTTTGCATGTTGCCTGAAAAAATAACGGTGTCGTTTTGAATATCATCGTCTGAATGTGATTTATAGGCTTCACCTGCATCAACCACTAATTCATGGTGATGAATCCATTTACTACACTTTTCACACTCGAGATCCAGTGTATCTTTATTGTGTTCATGGAGAGAAAACTCTTCGCATTTTTCACACTGTTCGTGGCCTAATTGGGCAAATGATATTTTCTGTTCCTTAACAAGTCTTCTGTACAGATCATAAGTTACTCTATTTTTGTATTCCGGGTACTTTTGAATAAAATCACCGTGCATTAGAACAATATTGACATCAGAGGGTAAATATCGCACATTGGGTGCATGTTCTCGTCTATAATGCGAGATTGTTGGGTGAAAAAACTCAATATGTGTTATAATCTCACGATGAGACCCCTTGTTTGAAGATGGCTGTTTTCCTCCTCGGTCAGGGGAAGGAATCAAACCTCCAAGAGCGGTGTTTGTTAAGGTATAGTGTACAAATCTATCATTGGTAGGTTTATAACCTAATGTAGTAAGAAAGAACTTTTTTCACACCTCAAACGCTTTATCGCCGCTGTCTTTCAAATGATACTGGATGGATAGCATTCTTCTTTCTTTTTCATTATCATTCTTATTTCTTCTTCTTCTTTTCACATCTATTTTTTGGCAAGAAGTTAGGATAAACTGCCTGCGCTCACCCCATGTCATGTTCCAAAATTGCTCATTTATTTGAATTCTTCTATCTTCCTGAAACTTTCACCACACTTTTTCTTGCATCCATTGTTGTTA
Source organism: Galeruca laticollis (assembly GCA_963921935.1). NCBI lineage: Eukaryota > Metazoa > Arthropoda > Insecta > Coleoptera > Chrysomelidae > Galeruca > Galeruca laticollis. The sequence continues at coordinate 84,878,553 of OY998178.1, read as the reverse complement.
CATGGACTCTCCAAAACATTGTGAGCCTTTTTCAATTCTTCGATCTTAATTTTCTTCCTTTCATTTAAACTAACATCAATTCTTTTCCTTTTCTTGCGGCCGCTTTCATCTTGGCCTAGGTCTCTTTCCTGTATCTCTTCAACTCCATCATCTCCATCCTCATGATTAGAACGATTGTTCTCAAATTCCAAATTATCCAGAAAATAGATGTCTCGCTCATTTTCTTCTATTATTAGATCTTGGCCTAGGTCTACTTCCTGTATCTCCTCAACTCCTTCATCTATCACTGCCTCTTGATTGGAACGAGTGTCCTTAAATTCCAAATTATCCAGAAAACCTACGTCATGCTCATTTTCTTCTATTGTTAGATCTAGGCCTAGATCGACTTCTACATTTGAATCTAATCCAATCACATCAGTCTCACCTACAATAATATCACCTAAGTCATTCTCAGTTAGTTCTCTTTTTGTTAAAGTATTAGTCTTTACATCAAAAACAATTACTTGATTGCTTTCTACAGTTATTTTGTTGAAAACATCAGTTAATACTTCATTTAAAGGATCAATAATTATAGCTGAACAATCATCTTCAACACTATTTTGGGATCGATCACTACAAACGAACTGCAATCCTCTTGCTTACTACAACCTGGACCAAGCTGAGCTGTTTTATTACTTTCATTACCTTGTAAAGCTAAATCCATAATGTGTCTCGTTCTTGAGGATACTTTATTTAGTATCATGTTGAAATACTCAAATTGTCAAATATTTACTTAAAATAAATAAAACGACTAAAATGTTCACCCGGTCACATCACTTTACATTTGTTGCAAAACAAAACATAAAGAGTAAATGTCGTATGTACAGCCACAGTGGTAACATTGTTAAGCAAAACTGCCGTATGTGCTAGAGCTAAGCAAAAGTGCAGTATGAGCATTGGAGTTACCGCATTTGTGTTTAATGTCTTGGACTTTTTGTTTAGCAATTTAATGTACTTACGGCAAACTACATCTGGATATCTAGAAAACGGTTGGAGATACGGCATTTTTGACTAGTTTATTAGATTCCTCGTGGTCTAAAACGTGGATATCAATGTAACTCTAAATCGATAATTTCGCACTTATGGCACTTTTTCTTAGTTGGGCAGTATAGAAAGGTGCCTAAAAACCTTCATGTAGTCCAGTTTTGCGGGAATTATGCATTTATCTATTTCACAAGAAATACACAACTATCTAGAATGAAAAAAGGCTTATAATATACTACAATATGACGAATTGATTGCTGCACACAAATTATATCCTATTGTATCTTTATAAGTTTTGGACAACTTTCACTGTTTCCTTACCACAGTGTGAATCGTACCCCATTACTTCTTGGAACAAGCAAGCTAACATGTGCTGTTGGTGTTTTTCTCTCAAATTATGCAAAAACTCAGTGTGTTTAATCTGTTTACACAGGGACGGATCGCAAATTTGTAGGCTAATACTATTTACTAATTGCCATTTTGTCGAAAAACTGTTTTCTATATTGATATCCCCATGACTGCCCCATTTTATTCACAATATCGTTTATTGCTTTTAATGGAGACTGGGAGTCTTTTGTATCAGTGAGGCCCTTAAGTAAATCCGCCCCTGTGTTTACATCTATTGTGAAATTTTGGATGAAGAGGTTTCATGTAGGTAAATCTATATGAGGAAGTTTTGATTTAAATTACAAACCAGTTTGAAATTTAGTCTCTAGAATGGCAGTATTAGTTCATTAAAGATTCGATTGAAAATATAGAATGTAATTAAATATAAAAGAGTGAAAAGCCAACTATTACGACAAATATTCATTATTTTGTTAAAATTTATTAATGTTATTTTGTTGTCTTAATAATATTTTCCAGCAATAATTATAATTTTTTTAAAATCAGCTCATACAGAGAAATGAAAGCCAGTACTCTTCCATTCTGCATAATATACTCTCTCATTATAATATTTCAATGAAGAATTATGTTAAAAAACACAGTAAATATACTTATTAGTATGCCCGTTAGACGATTTTGGATTTCGAAAAAGTTTAACAGTTTCAGTAGTACTATTTTATTAAAATTAGTTGATAGTTTTGACAAAAGCCAATTAGCCAGACTACTTGTTTAAATGACTCAAAATGATCAGGAACGTCGAAAAAAATAGTATTCAGCAAAAAATAATTTTGTGTCTATGTACGGAGTGGAAGTACCGATTCCATTGGCAGCGTTATTGATTGATTGTTCCTGATTTCAGTTGATAGTCAAAATAGTGAAAATCCAGGCACATGTGCGGACCCGGTATCTTCAACCAAAATAGGACGAGAAAATTATTGATAATAATGATAATGGGGGTGATTGTGAAGTTCTGGATCTTAGTGCTGAAATCAAACATTTGTGTATGGAACCCGCTACTTGGAAAATCAATGATCTCTTGAAATATGCGGTCTTAAAATCTGCATTAGTTCAAAACTTGGATGAGATCAATTTTGAAAACACAAAGCGAGTGTATGGAAATGTCGCAAGATACGGATCGAAGACAATGTTTTATTCTCAGCTGGCTAATGGACAAAATATTCGTCGTGAGTGGCTCATATATTCTCGGTATACTTACAAATTATACTGCATACCATGTAAATTATTCAGCAATATTAATAACCGTCCATCTTTTGTGAGAGGTTTTAATGATTGGAAACATATGGAAAAAATATTTGAACATGATCATTCTCTGGAACATCGAGAAAATATCAAATCTTTCATTTTGCGCTCAAAAATTCAAGGTAAAATTGATTCTTCTTTAAAACAACAGTATGTCTTAGAAATGAATTATTGGAGAGAAGTTTTGAAAAGGATACTAGCTGCAATTAAATATTTAGCAAAACAGGGTCTAGCATTTCGCGGAAGTTTTGAGCATGTTGGACAAGATAATTCGGGAAATTATCTAGTAACTCTGATTCTATTAGCCAAGTTTGACCCTTTCCTTAAAAATAATTTTGAATGAAAAGCAGATAAAGGTAAGGGTCGAGTCTTATATCTTTCTAAAACAATATGTAACGAATTCATATGGATGTATTGCAGAACTGGTCAGAAACAAAATAGTCCAAGAATCGAAAATATTTAAATATGATTCTATACCTAAGTTTAAATTCTACTCCTGACGTATCCGATATAGATCAACTTACTTTTCTATTTCGTTATATACTATACCAGACGGCAGTGTTGTTGAACGCTTTTTTAAATTCAGGAGTAAAGTTGGACATAAAGCTTTCGATATGGAAGAGGCTATAATAAAAGCATTGATTGATTTAAAATGAGATATTAATAATTGCCAGGAGCAATCATACGATAATGCCAGCAATATATCCGGGGCGTATTCAGGTCTACAACAGCGAAACAAAGCACGGAATAATTTAGCATTCTACATCCCGTGTGCTCATTCGCTCAATTTAGTTGGTAATTGTGCTGCAGAGTGTTATATATCTTGCTGCAGCAAAATTTTTCATATTTCCCAACGATTTATATACATTTTTTCTGCATCCACACATCGTTGGGAAATTATTCTAGTTTCTCTTTCAAAACTGCAATCAAAGCTTTGTCTAAAAAGAGTGTCTACTATTCGATGGTCAGCAAGGGCAGATGCTGTTAAAGCCTTGTATAATGGTTATCAGCGCTGGATTAACCATATGACAAAATGGGCAAACGCCCCGGGGCCCATGGCCAAACAGGGGCCCAAGAAAAAATACATAAATATAATTTTAATTTAGGGAAATAGAAAAATAATAAAATTATTTATATCAGACTTAATTGGTCCGTGCCCCACTCCCTCTTCCAATAACCTATAAATACTTCACGTTCGATTAAATGAAATCAGTAGCTCCAGTCCATCGCCCGAGGAAGGTGATACTAGCAAGAATTGGTCACTGATTCAAACCAATTCACCGCGACTTCACCAGCACCATGGACGCCTCCACCAGAAGCCCAACCAACCCCATGTTCTGCCGAACTTTTCAGTTCGACAGTTCACACAATACACTAGAAAGTGTATCCAATTGTTTCTTTAGAAACAAACTCTTATTTATGAAAATAAATTAAAATCGTGTTTTTTTTAGATTTTCAAACAATCAAAGCCACACCAAGCAGAAGAAGGAAGGACATTTAGCACTTAGGTAATATAAAACTTCTGAAAGCTAATAAGTCAGGAAAACTAGTGAGGCAACTCCCTCCGGCAGTGAGTCCGCTATCGGTGTTAGCTTTCACCACAACTCCTAACACCCATCCAAATACGAAAATGTCCTCCAGACATTGCCGCAGCAGCAGAGCTGCAAAAAAACCCTCAGCTCATCACGAATCCTTCCCCCCTGAAATCCAATCAATCCTCGACGATATCGACCACCGCCGCACTACTTTCTCCAAGGAATTCTATAAAACTCGGCCGAAAATCAAAAATCCTCAGTCCTATGTGAGAAAGAATTCCCTCTTCTCACACCAACCAAACTCAACACACCCTCATCACAAATCCGAAAAAACCCACTCTCACTCAACCTATCTCCTCAAACCTACTCAAAACACACACGAAAGTAAACGCACTTCATTCATATCTCCAACCAGGTCTTACGCTTCCTCTGTAAGATCCAAATCGCTCACGCCCTCAATCACCTGACAACCATCCATCCCCGACGAGGACGATTTCACCCTCGTCGGGAAGACCAAACCCCGATCTACAACCTCCAACCCTACCAACAATCCCACAACAACCGCCAACAACAACACCACACAAACCTCCCACCACCCCAATATTCAACTAAAAAATCCCTCTTCACCCTTTTAAACTCCCTCGAGCTCCTCAACGGACACATCCTATATTTGAAAGTAAATTTTAACCGAACAACTCTTCTTAAAACGTCCTCCCTAATGTCAGTAAGAACAATTCTACTGGTGATTCAAACATCACCATCAACATCCTCAACTCCACCCCGACCAGCAGCCAAAACTCTTATACCCTCCTTCTGTTTCGTCTGCAGGAATGTAGACGCAACGATCACCCTCGAAGAAATTCTTCATGATCATCAAATTCATTTCCTAAAAACAAGTCCACATCGATGTTTCGCATCGTCACAACATCCGAAACCCATTACCACCAGGCCCTCACCTCCAGCCTCTTATTTCATGGTCTCCCCATCCAACGCCAATCCGCTGCCCCCATTTAGTCTTGGTCGATATATCGCTAACCACGATATTTCACCGGTGAATGTAAAATCACTGGCGTTACCGGTGATTCAGTTCTCGTAGATGCGGTTATCGGTGATTCAGTTTCAACTGAGTATTGGCGTCAACGATCATCGACACTAGCATTGGAAGACCCTCCGATCAAAAATCGATACAAAATATTATGTGAAGGAAAACCGGTGATTTAAGCCGATATGATGTTATTATAGGTATTAGAACTATAGACTTCTGCTTTTACGGAATGAGAAGGCCGCAATCGGTATATATAATAGATCGGCGGTGGCGAGCGCCACCAGCGCCACCAAGTCAAATAGAAAATACAAACATGCCGCCCGACCCGATACCGATAAAGGCAAACCTGTCGCTTTTTTTGTTAATTATTATTTCAACTTTTTAACCATCTGCGAGTACAATAAACACTTATCTTACTAAATTCCTCTCCTCGAACTTGAAAAAAGCCAGTCGCCACCACCCGTCAACTTCTACATACTTTTCTGTCTCCTAGTCACCTTTAAAACAAATTCTAAATAAAAATCAAAAATTCTCAAAATCACCCTCAATCCTTCTGATTAACTCTCAAAACATCGGACAACCAAATCCCAAAATTTCTTCAATAAATTCAAACACACACCTCGCCTACTCCTAACTATCCGCAACGTAACGTGGTTCGTCTTCTACATATCTGATCTTTACTAGAAATTTCTTAATCCCTCATTCCAGACACCTTTAAAACCACGTTTCTCTCAAATCACCCAATTCCGTTGCTAATTGGGCCTGCCTCTCTCTCCGGTTGATTTATAACAAAATCCACTAAAACTCAACCACGATAGAATAAAAATTATTAAATAACTTTTTCTCCTAGACACTTTTCTTCTCAAGTATCCCATTCACTTTTTGTCCACTTGACTGAATTCTTCAGTCACCACTTGGACTCAAGTCAAACTCAATATTCGGCACACAAATCAATCAAAAAACATCCCCAGTCCAGCCCTGCAGAGGAAACATATCCTATAACAGGGCCTAATCTCAAAATACCCAACCCCTAACAAAACAATTATAAACCCAAACACAAATAAACCTCGAACATCTCTCTCTTCAAAGAAATTACTGGTTGCGAATGCTCTTTTAAAATTTCTCGATTTGAGCTGAATATGTCGTCCAGGTGACTGCGTTGATGTTGATGCGCATTCCAATGCCTTCTATCGGCCGGTCGAAACGTGATTGGTAAGGGAAATGTGCCCATAATGGACCCCCGCCTATGATGTGCAACAAGTTGTATTTTCAAATTTACCGCGCATCACGGACTACCGACATCTTGGTTAGGACGATTGACGTTTAAAACCAGTTGTTTACAAGCGTTCATCCGGATATGTCGTTTAGGTGAAAACAAAAAATGGAGTCAAAACTGGTAAGTATTGATATAACAATGTAGCTTGGCATGATGTTAAGTAATTTTTTTTATGCTCAGTTAGAATCTGCTTTTATTACTGCAACTTACAGAAACTGTTTCGTTGACTGTCGGGCACAAATTGAGGTTATGGCAAAGAATAAAAGAGCTTGGCATTTTTTAGTGAATTATGTCTTATTGCCTATAACGGACCCTTGAACTGTGTCTTATGATGGACCAGGGGTCCATCATTGGCAATGCATTAGTTACACTATTTTAATTATGTTTTTCTTGGTTTTGCAGATATGGCATGCGACAAGCTATGCTCAATGTTCAAAACCACAATATGGGCTATACGTTGGCAGCAAGGACGTTTAGTGTTCCCAAAACAACCTTGCGAAGACATTTGACTAAACAGGATAGTTGTACGGGTGATTTGGGAGGTCGAAGAGCAAGTCATCGAACAGGATATTGCGAGTCATATCATTGATATGGAAACACGTTTTTTAGACTAACGTCCAAAGATTTACAACGAATGGTATTTGAAGTAGCCGAAAAAAATAAAATAGAACATGGTTTTAATCGCGAAATAAAAATGGCAGGTTGGAAATCGGTCAGGGGATTTCTGAAGCGCAATCCACGAATATCTTTGAGGAACCCAGAAAGTACATCATTAGCTAGAGCCCAGACTTTTAACCCTTTCACTGGCACTAGTAGTAAAAAATTCGCCAATTTTATTTAGGATCAATTATCATAATTTAAATGGAAAAATTACAATTATCCCCTCCCTTCAGTTTTTTAGACATGTACCTCCAGAGGGACAAATCCAGTTTACGCATTCCAAGTAAAATATTGTTTCGCATTGTAACAATGATTTTATTATTCAAAACACTAGTACATACAGTAATTATTTATTATGAAATTTTTTTAAAACAGTTTCTATCTTTCAGGAAACATATATGCACCTGGCAATTGGTGCAGTAAACATGTGTTCTTTCTTTACACCCTTCGAATTTACAACGTGAGTTGTTCTTATTACTATCATATTCTGGAATATGATGATATCCATCATATCTAGAATCCTTTACTGGTCTAGACTCTTTTTTGTTTCTTGTGGATGTACTGGGGAGATCGTCAACGGAAGGTTCCGTAGAAGGCCTGCCCCTTTTTGGAGGTTTTTTCGTAAATATGAGGTGTTCAGCCACACACTGTCAGAAGCCTAGTAAATCAAGAATTTGTTGTTTTGGAACACCCAAATTCATGGCTTTATTCTTGTATTCTAACCATTAATTTGCTAAAGCCAGATCTACGGCATGGAAAATCAACCTTATTGTCCATTTTATGGACCGAACGTAGGAGCGGTAGATACTCAGGAAAAAATCATGTTTATCTACCCCTCCCATACCGCTGTTGTACCTCCGCACTGCTTCTGGCCTAGGCACTTCAATGTATTCCTTTTTTGTTTTATCCCATCTTCTACAGATGTCTTGCTCTCCAATTCCAACAAAATTTGACGCTAGGACGACCGATGTATTGTACCATTTTGTGATTATTATGCCATCCTTACTGATACACTCAGCTGAAGTTCCTCTCCCTTCCTTCTTCATATCCTTATCACTTGGTAGATTTGGACGATGGAAACGATTCGATCTAATTGTGCCCACTGCAAATATTGACTTTGAACAAAGGTATTGAAATAAGTTATAAGAACTAAAATAGTTATAAAAAAATAAGCCGTGATTGGGTTCAGTAATTCGATCAGAAAGCTGCATAACTATAGCAGCTGACGCGCCAAAGTGCATACAAAGTGGTTTCATTTCTGTAGTTGATGTCTGGTAGATCAAGAAATCATCCACTATACCACTCTCTCCAGCTAACACGTACAATTTCACGCCCCATTTCTTTGGTTTATTTTTGATGTATTGCTTGATATTCAAGCGTCCTTTGAAAGGGACTATTTGTTCATCAACACAAAGATTGCGTTCTAGTGGCAGTTCTTGGTATCTTTTCCGTAGTGCATCATATATACATCGCACTTTCCACAACCTATTTGTATTAGTAGCTTCCCTACTAGTTACATCAAACAAATGAAAGTACGTCTCAGTTTATAAAATCTTTTCAAAACCATATTATCTATTATGATTGGAATACCACATATGCACTACTCCAATACATTTCAACTCTGGGGAATTGTAAATTTCCCATGATTATATGCATTCCAATAAATTTCTTCACCTCCTCTATATTTGTTGGGGGAAATCTTGGTGTATCTTGCTGAACAGCATACAGATTCGTCATATTCACCATTTATTCAAACACTGTTTGGAATGTACCGAAGAAAAAAATCCACTGGGCTTGGCAACTCAACTACATGTTTAGTTGAGTTATTTCCATTATGCCACCTGACAACTCTGGTTTGATACTGTGCACGTGCCATCCAGATGATGTTTTCTTTTTTAGTTAGATTGTACTGCTCATGAAAATTGTCAACAGCTTCCGAGCCATTAATTTTTGATACCATCGCGAAAGGTCCTAATTCCGCGGTTGAAGATCCTGGTCTTGCCGTTGACAATCTTTGTTCCATTGTAGACGTTCCTGGTCCCGGCGCAGTACTCTGCTATACCATAAAAGCCCCCATCACTCTGTCCATCGCTTTCAGTCCCGCTCTCCAGATCATCAGCCGGTCCTTCTTCATCAATGTCTGAATGTTGATTATCTATGCCTGACTCATCCCACCCCAAATCATCGTCAGATAAAACGGCGATATCCGATAAATCGTCATTTTCTCTTCTGTGAGGGCATTTTGTTTTCGAAAAGACATTTTCTGGAACAAACACAATGTTAGCCATACTGGCAAATATTATTTAGATGAATTTCTACCAACGACTATTTTCGTCGAAGTGCGTTTGTCCTTGTGGAGGTACATGCTTTTTGAAACGTATGTTTTAGTGTTTATGAAAAACTTTTCGTAACTGAATGAATTATACAGTTCAATGTAGTTTTTGTACTCACCAGGAAAATAAAAATAACGCAGATATGACAGTTCCCTTTATGAAAACAATTATTATGACAGCTAAGTTGCAATCAATCGCTACAACGCTACTACACGACTGCTTAAAATTAAATGCATGACATCGAACTTACGAACCTAGAGCGCGCTACTCGCATATGCCGTATGACGTGGGTGTACCCTACACGGTACAAAAGCAGCAACGTTGAACTTTTTGTAAATTTGGCCATTTGATGCTGTTGAAACTAATGTACCTATAATGTAGGTGTAATTCCGGTGAAAGGGTTAACAAGCCTATTTTAATGCACTAGCTAATATTATGGAGAAACACAAGTTTCTCGCCGAAAATATATACAATATGGACGAGTCAGCTTTGACTACGGTCCATAAAATTTACGCAGCGAAAGGTCGCAAGCAAGTTGGTGCGCTTAGTAGTGCCAAGCGTGGGCAACACGTAACTGTACTGTGCGCAATGAATGCCATAGGCAATTACGTTCCTCCTGTTCTTATTTACCCTCGTCAAAGAATGAACGATGAGCTTACGAATGGTGCTCCCGCTGGTAGCATAGCTTCTGCACAAGAAAAAGGTTGGATGACCAGAGACATTTTTTGTAAACGGTTAAAGCGTTTCGTAAGGTACGCTAAAGCTTCTAATGAGAATAAGGTGCTTTTACTACTAGATGGCCACAGTAGCCATAAAAGTCTTGAATCTCTGCAGTTTGTGAAAGAAAATGGAGTAATTGTATTTTGCTTTCCTGCACACTGCTCTCATCACGTTCAACCATTGGATTCTTTCGTCCTCTTCATACGTATTTCGATCACGAAATCCAATTATCGCTGCGTCAAAGCCCGGGAAAGGCAGTGACTCAATGTCAAATAGCAAGTCTTCTCAATCAAGCCTATTTGAAAAGTGCAGTACCATCAAATGCAATAAACTCGTTTAAAAAGACTGGCATATCTATCCTTTCAATCCCCATATTTTTGAGGACTGGCAGTTTGCACCAGCTTTAGCAACTAATAAGCAGATTTCCGAGAACCCAGCTGTTATCAACGAAAACCAAATGGAATTAGAGGTTCAAGATCAACCAAGTACATCTGGTCATAACTTGTCTTCATCGTCAGTTCTTGACATCTCTGTGAGAGAAATTTTACCTCCTCCTGAAGCTGTAGCTATTGGTACTCATGGAAGAAAAGCCAGAAAACGTGGAAAAACTGGTCATTTGAATTCAACACCAGAAATGCATGAAATTGAAATAAGTGATTGAAAAGAAAATGAAACTAAGGAAACAACAAAGCTGGGCAGTTAAACGCCAACTTGTCATTTCAAATGATGAATCCATCTTAGAATATTTAGGGCAAGAAGAAGACGACTCTGACCCCACCTGCATTTACTGCAATAAGCTAAACTCTCAATCACGAGCGAGAGAAAAGTGGATTAGTTGTCAGAACTGTCAATCTTGGTGCCACAATGAGTACGCTGATGTCAGCTATCGTTGCAAATCATTCATTTGTGAATTATACATTTAATTTTGGTTTTTTCTGTTTTGTTAAAGCAAAAAAAATGTTTTTCGTTTATTCAATGTTACTTTACAACGATAATTTTTTAAAATAATTTATTTGTTTTATTTTTTTGGGGGGCCGACATAGGAACATATGCGCCAATGATGGACCCCTTGGCTTCATAAAAAAAACTCTGGCGGTATTAAACAGAAAATTAATTGTTAACAAATTTACACTACACTATGATCATCTTTGTATTAAGTAGATATTTACATAAAAAGAAGATTAATAACTACAAAAGCAAAAAAACTATAATGGAATTTCCTTTTAAGGGGTCCATCAAAGCACAATTCCCCTACTTCACGTTGAATTCGAAGAAATTACTGACTGCGAATACCCACTCTTTTAGGATTTGTCGACCTGAACAGTTTATGAATCAGTTGATAAGTGATTTTAGTTTTCACTTTTCGTTTGAGAATTAGAATATTAAAAAATTGTTTAAATTATGAATGTTGGTAAAGCAAAGAGTTGATACCAAAAACGAAAACCCCAAAATTAAGCTCATTTTTCTGTTTCACAACTCGAGAGACAGAAACAGATTCGACAAAATCTAAAGCAAAGGTACGTAAATATTTTACTGCAATTTCTATTTCATTTTCCTAATTTTTCTACAGTTCAACGAAACGATGTAAAATGATAATCTTGAATACGCGCCACATCACGGTGTATATTGTCAAAATTTTCTCTAGTGACTAAATATTTACAAATGTAAAATTCTTTCATTTTATTTTGTGAATTTCATTTTTCATTGCTAGGATTGAGACTACAATGCTGAAAATGAATGTTGTATTTCTACTGCAACCGTCGAGTGTCAGTATCTCTATCAGTAATAGGCCTGTAGTGATTGTGTTTCTGTTATGGAAACACCTCTAGCATTAGCAGAGCCAGTGGCTAATGATTTTGAACGAGGAAATCATGACAATCGCAACTCTAATTCTTCAGCAATAACTGTTGGTGCATCATATTCCTCTGAAGCTGAACCGAGTGAACATAGACAAGAACTTGACCTCAGGCTCAAACCCTCTTGCTCTTACAAATCTAATCCGAAATATGAAAAAGACGGTATTGATCTTTTCAAATACAACAATTCAACTAGTTTTATTCCCATCAACGTATCACAGTGTGTACATTTTTGAAATCTTACTGTTATGGGCGAAATTAAAATATTGAACTATTTTTTTTACAGTTGAATCTGATATTTTTCATATTTTCTTCATAATTCAAATAACTCAAGACAACCCGTAATTTTCAAAATTTACGAAAAAAAAAATGCAAAAGGCTGCACAACTTTTGAAAAACTTTCAAGAAGAATATCAAGATGGTTGGTGTTAAATTTTTGGAAAGAAATAAGTTATCTTTTGAAAATCGTGAATTCCAGAATTTGGCTGATTTTTTTTACAAATACCTACTCAGAAATGGGATTCAAAACAGCTGGATTAATTTATTTTTGCCCAAAAATTAATTTACTCAATTTTAAAAACCATTTCCTTAAAAAACTTCCTTGACTCCATGTAAAAAGAAAGTAAAATTTTTTCACTTCACTATTATGGCCATAAATAACAATTTGTTAAACTTGAAAAACACTATCAAATGTGACAAGTTTTTATTTATTTCAGAGTCAGTCAAATTCACCCACAGACATGCTAATAATCAATTGGTCACATCCATCATAGTGGTCTCCGCTAACTGATTCTATTCGAGACCATATAATATGAAATTCTGCGCCTTTGCAAGACGTCCATTGCGTCAACTACTTAAAATCCCCTCATACCTACCTGGACTCCTCAAATTTGACTGTAAAAGAGAAACGGAAAATGACGCCAAGTATGTTTTTTGTGAAGTACAAAAATAATGAATTGCAGAGAATGGTTGTTCTTGGTACTAATTAATATACCTGCTTTGTCTAGTTATACCATTGTTTCATTATTAAAATTCCACAAAATACCATAGTTTTGTTTTCTTTATTTGACTTCGTGTTATTCAAATCGCATTTTGTCTAACCAAGATAAAGTGCTGTATGTCCAACAGTTTTTTGATTTTTTTCAGTCGTGTTTTATCTCCTTTGTTCCAAAACTCATTACTATATCAAGCACTTGTTCTATCACGGTTAGTTCCGTAACAGTATTTTCCTAATCCTGAAAATTTGTAAAAATGGACAAAATTCTATTTGAAAGTCTGCTGCTCATATATAATATATAGATGACTAGTAGTACCATTTACCTGTTAAATCTTTTCGCCAAAATAAAACCTTTTTCGTCAGACGGGCATACTATATAAGCACAGCATAATATAACATTCGATAAACGAATATTTTACACCGAGAAAAATGATTCATTTTTTGAAATTAAAAAAATTGTTTTAACGTTTACTAATTTATTGAAAATAAATAAACAAATGTTGTAAACCCAGTTTAATAAACTATTATTCATCATAACTACTTGAAGAAAAAATTATTTCAGCTACAAAATCAAAATAATATCTGTATATTTGGATAGAAAAGAAACATTATACACTTTATAGGCCAATAGAACAATGTTATTATTAGATGCCTTGTCGCAACAATTTGTATCACGTTCCTTTACTGAAAAATAGAATAACCAAGTAATTAGTATATAAATTATATAGCACTAATAATTTTATGGACAAGCTTTATAAAGGCATTTCGGCTGGCATACTTTGAATATGATTAAGTGAAATAGAAAAGATTAATGTTCTACGCCAATGGTTTGTCTTCTGGAATTGTTGGACTGGTTACTGATGAGCCCGAACGAGATCTACCGGCTTCATCTAAGCTGTGATTGGAACCGGAACGAGATACGACTTTGGTCTAAAACAAAAATATTAAATTGACAATTATAAAAATAACATTTTTTTATTTATAACCGCACTTCTTTCCTTTTATGTGTTCCTTTCAATCTACTTTAACATTTCGTCACTTCAATGCTTATTTGTTCAATATCTACTTTTAGGGCAAATGGAGTTATATACACCCCATCTCAACAATTTAAATAATAAATATACTTCAACTGATATCGGACCGTTCTATGTTATCGTTGAACCTTCAGAAACAGGTATTCGTATTTCGGCAGTTAAGGTAGGTCATTATCTTTTTAATGAAAGAAATTTAAAAAATGATATTGTAGATATTAAGTTAGTCGGTAGAAATAAAGTGAAAATTATTTTTAAAAACCATCATACTGCAAATTCAATTATAGAACATGAAATAATGAAAGATAACAAATTGATAGCGTATATTCCGACCTTTATCAATCATAAAAAAGGCGTAATTAGGGAAGTTGATACATTTTTAAATGAAAAATATATATTGGAAAATATTGAAAGCCATAAAAAAGTCGTAGACGTTAAAAGTTTGAAGCGCAAAATTATTGATTCTGATAAAGAGATACAGTACGCAAAATTATTGATTCTGATAAAGAGATACACGTACCTAGACAAATGTTAATTGTTACATTTTTAGGATATTCTTTACCTAGTTCAGTTAAAATTAATTTAGTTCGGTTCGTAGTAGAACCTTATGTTTATCCAGTAGTACAGTGCTACAAATGTCTTCGATATGGTCATACTAAAAAATATTGCAAAAGTACCACTGACAAATGTATAAAATGTGGACAAATTCATGATGTTGAAGACGGCGTAGAATGTAAAAGTGAGGAATTTTGTATATATTGCGAACAAGACGGTCATAAGTCTGTCTCAAAAGAATGCCCCAAATACCAGGCATCAATTAAAGGTTAAAAAAAACATGTCTGAACAAAATATATCATTTAAAGAAGCGGAATCAATGGTTAATAACCCAAGCTACTCCAAAGCTACTTCAAACAATAGATACAATTTATTAAACAACCTCACCAACTTCCCAAATCTGAATGACGACAAAGATAGTGAGAATCCTTCAGGTGGTAAAAACTGGGTACCTCGTTCACAGTCCCAACCTCCTAAAAAACGCAAGGCCATTTCTCCTCTTATAGTTAAAAAAACCCCTACCTTTAAATCTCAGACCACAACTAGTAATTCTATTTTGCCTAACCCCCATAAGGATTATTTCCAGTCCAGTCCAGAGAAAAGCTAGAAATCGAAATTTTACATAAAATTCCTTACATTTTCGAACATCTTATTAAAAAATTTAATCTAGTTGTGCCAGACTGGGATATTTTTCAAGAAACACAAAACGAAATTAAAACAATTATAAATTTTTTACCTGATTCTAATGATGATGAATTCTATTAGTACCTTAAATATAATTCAATGGAATTGTAATTTAATAATAAAAAATAAATCTAACCTTTTAAACTATTTAGCTGGTTCAACTACTAGATTCGAACTAATTACTCTAAATGAGACTTGGTTATCACCAAATAAAACGCTTTATGTAAATGGGTACAATTTTGTACACGTTGACAGGAATGACGGGTTTGGTGGTGTCGGAATCCTCGTCCGGGACCACTTATCATTCTCAGAAATAATTTTCCGTAAAAATCTCAATTCCAAAATAGAGATTTGTGGAGTGTATCTGAATGACCTTAATATATCTATACTTTGTGTTTATAAGCCTCCTAACATACAAGCGACTACGAAAGACTGGGAACATATTTTCTTGCAGACGCAGGGTGATGTTATTGTATGCGGTGATTTAAACTGTCATCACAGTCGTTGGGGATCTACACTCGACAATACACAAGGTAACAGATTAATAGACGCTATAGATGAAACAAATTTAATTATTTTAAATGATGGCAATCCAACAAAAGTTGGTAGGCCTAACGAACGACCTTCGCCAATAGATCTTACCCTAGTTTCACCTAGTTTGATGAGTTACTCAGAATGGAATATAATAGATGATACATTAGGATCTGATCATTTTCCTATACACATCTCTATATCCCGACAATATATCCCATCTCCTGTATTACCATCAAGAAAATGGATAGTCTTCTGTCGATTGGGAACTTTTTCAGGAGTGCATAGTAAATGACCTCCTAATTATCGATATAAATTCATTAGAATCTTTTCTTGAAATAATAAATAAAGCAGCATCCAATTCTATGAAATCCCGTACTGGCGGACCTAAAAAAGTGTCAAACCCCCTTTGGTGGGACAATGATTGTGTTCAAATTATAAATAAACGGAAGAACGCTTATAAAATGTACAAAAACACTGCAAACTTAGAGAATTATCTACAATTCAAAAATATTCAAGCTAGAGGCAAACTATTATTTAAACAAAAACAACAGGAATGCTGGAAAAAATTTGTTAGCAGTTTAAACAAAAACACACCGATCGCAAAAATTTGGGCATTTGTTAGAAAGATATCAAACAAAAATTCTACGATGAAAAAATAACCAATATCTGAAAGCCTTATTAATCAAATTTATGACATTTCCCCAAGTTTTGTTCCAAATATAATAGAAGAACCGACAGAAAACCACAGCAATCACAATGTCGACAAATCTTTTGATATCATAGAACTGGAAACTGCAATCAAATCCACAAGATGTACAGCTCCTGGTAACGATAATATAACATATGATATTATTAGAAATATGCCATTACCTGCGAAAACAATTTTACTACAAATATATAACGATTGGTGGGTAGAATAGAATAGAATATATTTTTCATCTATGAGAATCATACATTATACAAAATTTCATATAATACACAACTCTATCAGACTAGTCAACTAAACAAACGAAATACAGGTAATTAGAATAAAAACATTCACATGAATAAAATCGACTACAAACTAAATACTAAGTAATTTTTAAAATATAGTATTAATATGTAAGGAACTCCTCAACACTATAGAATGCATGCTGTAATAAAAAAGAATGAAGTATATTTCTCAATTTCCTTGATGTTCCCATGTTTTTTTCTGTATTCAATATATTACTGAACTTATTATAGCATATTATTCCAATATGCCTTGGAGAATGTTGCCCTATCTCTAAACGTGAAAATGGTTGGTGGATATCACTCTTCTGTCTAGTGTCATACGTGTGTATGTCTTCATTTTTTATAAATGAACTTTGATTATCTTCAACAAATTTAATTAATTGGAATATAAATAGACTTGGTAGAGTTAAAATTTCAGCTTACTTAAAAAATGATCTGCACGTCCCTCTTGAAGAAACACTGTACATAGCTCTTATAGCCTTCTTTTGAACTTTAAAAGCCCTCTCAAGAAAGGATGATGCACCCCAAAACATTAAGCCGTACTGAAGAGTTGATTGTATTATTTATTCCATAATCAATGAGCTTTAATACATTCAGAGAGACAGTTTCTCTTAGATTTCTAATGATATAACAACATGAACTTATTTTTGCAATTACTGCATTTATATGAGACTCCCAGCTGAGCTTGGGATCTAGTATTATTCCCAAGAATTTGAATTGACCGACACTCTGAATGGATTTTCCATTAACATGTAAAAAAGGCTAAATATCAGGCACAACATTTCTTGGCAAAAAACGCATAAAATGTGTTTTTGACACATTCAATGTTAAACCATTTCCTATGAAATATTTATTCAGTTCAAAAGATGCTACATTAGTTTCATCAATGAGTTCTTGAAATTGTTGATTCACCATGATAATATTAGTGTTATCGGAATATTGAATAATTTTTTGAGAGGTTAAGCAAATTTTGTTAATATCACTGACGAAGATAATAAAAAATAATGGCCCAAGAATCGATCCTTGTGGTACTCCAGTTTCAGAGGGAATAGGATCAGATGTTGTGTTGTTAACTGTAACTACTTGAGTTCTATTGGACAAGTAAGATTTTGCCCACTCGTATGGTTTTCCGCGTATTCCAATTCCTTGAAGTTTCATTAGTAAAAGTTCATGATCAACTGTGTCAAATACACGGCTAAGATCATAAAAAAGCCCCAAAACATGTAGCTTTTCATTAAGCGCATTATAAATGAATTCTATACAAGCAGCAATGGCACTGGATGTTGATCTTTTCTTTCTAAAGCCATTTTGAGATTGAGGTAGCATGTTGAAATGTTCAAGATAATTAACGAGACGTTCAGAGAATGCCATTTAAAATATTTTAGTTACTTGACTTTGTATACAAATAAGACGGTAGTTATTTATTTCACCTCTTACCCCCTTGTTTTTGTAAACTGGAATTCCTTTAGATACTTTCACATTAGGAAATGTACCTGAGGTAAATGATTCATTAATTAAATGAGATATGGGCTCAGCAATAAACCCAGCTGCCGCTTTTATTACCTTACCGTTAATTTCATCAACCCCTTCTGCATGTTTGGATGTGGTTTTATTGATGATGGATATAATCTCATCAGGAGTTGTTGGAAATAGAAACAAGTTTGTATGAGATGCATCGAGTTGCATATTATAATTAGGAATAATGTTGTTTTGATTTACAGTTACAAAATATTTATTGATATAATTTGCTTTTTCTTTAGGTGTTAAGTTATTTTCTCCCTCAACTTTTATGTTCACTACATTGCTTTTGTTGTTTTCCCTAGCTTCATTAATAATTTTCCAAGATTCCCTCATTACATTGCCACTGTTACAAATTCTATTATTTTTTTCACGCAAGTATTTTTTATTTAGTATCTGGTATTCTTTCTTGAACTTTCTGTAACATTCTGTATACTTTTGATTGTTTATTACTTTTCTCAATCTGTTCATTTCACACAGCTGATCATGTAGTTCATTAATGTTTGATGGGTAAGGATTTTTATGTTTATATTTTTTTAGACATTTCTTTGTTTTAGTAAATATTAAATCATAATAATATGCAAATGATTAATAAAATGCTGCAAATTTCTCATGAAAATTTGTGGCTTCATATACTTTATCCCAAGTTTCTTTTGATAAAATATTTTGAAATGTAACTATGTTAGGATCACTTAAGTTTCTTTTATATATATATAACTGATTTCATTAGTTTTTGAAAGAGACATATTAAAAGAACACATTTGATATGTATGATTAGACAGGAATGTATCACACACTTTTACCTTATTTATATCATAATTGGTGAAGATATTGTGTATACATGTGGAGCTGTTACTGGTTATTCTCGTGGGTACGTTAAACAAATTTATTAAAGTATCTTTTTGGTAGCTTTGAATTAAAAAGTCTATATTAATGTCCCCACAGATCAAGAACATGTTATTGTTATCGTAAGTATTATAAAGTAAAATTTCTAACTGATTAATAAATGTTTTAAAATTAGCAGCATATGGAGGTCTGTAAATACAAAAGACAAACAAAATTTTTTTTTCGTCATATTCCATTTTTCCACCACATACTTCAAATTCACCTTCAATACAAAACTTGTTTAAATTTATTTGTTGGAAATTTGCAGCATTTAATATCTCGCTATTGACAAAAATGCAGGCACCACCTTTTTTCCATTCACACGTGAGAAACTCGACATTAATTGGAAGCCACTTATGGGCGTAATTTTTAAATTATCTGCATTAAGCCAATGTTCAGTAATACATAGAATACTTACATTTTCTGTTTCTAAGATTAAATTTAAATCTGATCTTTTTTTCATTAGTCCACCCTGTAAAAGGTAAGTACATTGAACAACTGAAACAAGTAACTATTTGTCTAATCTTGAAACCACAAAAAGACAGAAATTTATTTACGTCTTATCGACCTATATCACTGATGTCCTGTATAACAAAAACTTTTGAGAGGATGATTAAAACAAGACTGGAATGGCACTTGGAAAAAAATTCAATTTTACCCTGCACACAGTATGGATTTAGAAGGGGCTACGGTACATTAGATGCAATAACTCATTTAGTTAATGATGTTCAAATTACGTTCTCTAAAAAAAAATATTTAGTTTGCTTATTTCTTGATATAAAAGGTGCTTATGATTGTGTGGATATCAATTTACTAAAAAACAAAATAGTAGAGGTTGGTTTTAGTGAAAGGACTTCCGAGTATATCACAATTATATTATTCGCGTACAATTTATATTAGAGATAATAAAAATCAATTGCACGGTCCCAGAATTGTTTATCGTGGATTGCCTCAGGGATCCGTATTGAGTCCTTTATTATTTAATATATATTCTGCCGATTTACATACACGGTTTTCTAATACAATACGATGCATTCAATATGCAGATGATATTTGTATATACTCCATCCAGGATACATACGCCGATTGTCTTAAGACCTTGGAAAATATTATGCAAACTGTAGTCAAATGGACTGAAGAAACATGTATGACCCTCTCAATTGAAAAATCCTCAATTATGTTTTTTACTAGACATAGGCTTCGCACACCAGAGAGTGGGCGAGCGTTGTTGGTAGTAAACGAATATAAATACTTGGGTATTATACTTGATACTAAATTATTATGGTCCAAACACATCATACATATAAAAAACAAATGTGAAAAAGGGTATAATCTCCTAAAATGTGTCACAAACCGCAGATGGGGCGCAGCCCCTGCCATTGCTATAATGTTTTACAGGTCTTACGTCAGATCAATTATAGATTATGGATGTTGTTTATATGGATCAAGTAGTAATTCCAACTTATTGAAAATAGATCGAATTCAGTATAAATGCCTTAGAACCTGTGCCGGCGCAATGAAATCGACACCCGTGAATGCATTATTGGCAGAATGTAACGAATCACCTCTATTTTTACGACGTCAATAATTATTGTCTCAAAAATATTTCATTAAACTTAAAACCCTTAGGTCTGACATGATAAATAATTTATATAGTATTTCAATAGAAGATCTTACAAATCGATATTGTAGAGTTAAAAACACACCTCCACTTGCCGAAGCCTTCATTCAAACCAATGAGTTCAATAAAATATACAGGACCAACAAAACATTACCTATATATAACGTTCCTTATTAAGCTATATTTAAAGTCCACAAAGTCATAATCCCGAATTATACGGAATCTAACCGCATTAACAATCCTGTTTAAATCCATACTAGCAGATTTTGCTGGCGAGACAATAATATACAATGATGGATCTAAGACGAGGGATGGAGTTGGATGTGCTGTGTACATTCACAATACAAATCAATCGTTATGAATCAGATTACCCGATATATGTAGTATATATACTGCGGAGCTGTATGCTATCTTACAGGGCCTCTCCTGGCTGAAATCAAGTAAAAAAGATGGCGGTGTGATTATATCTGATTCTAGATCAGCATTGTGTGCTATAAAAGGGACTCATCTTGAAAGAATGAAATGTCCTATTTTATGTGACATTAAAACAATATTGTTGAATTTGAGTATGACATTTATTTGGATTAAGGGGCATATTGGAATATATGGGAATGAAAAAGCTGATTCGGTACTGAATGGAGTTTTTTATAATGTGTATATACTGGAAAATATGCGATTAGCTCAATAAAAAATAAAATGTATGTATCCCGGCGAAAACACTGGGACTACGCTTCACAATCCTCAAATAACACCTATTTTCAAATTCATCGTACCTTACCCTCACCTCCAAACTATATTTTTGATTATAAAACTCCTAAATTTTATTCAGCAAGTATATTTAGAATGAAGACTAGCCATGGAAGATATCCCGCCCATCTTGCCAAGTTGGGTATTATACAGTCATCATCCTGTACCTGTAACGATAATTCTTATGCTGATCTTAATCACATTTTCTTTGGATGCAGCAATTACATTAACAAAACAGTCTAATAAAGTCACTTGTTGAACAAAACTACTCCCTACCTTAAAACCTCACTCCCCTTTTAAGCTAAGATAACTGTCATGTTTTAGATCTACTGGTAAATTTTATCAAAGACGTAAACATTAGTATTTAGGTAGACTCATTGAAAAATTTTGTGGCTAATGGACTTGCTTCCTAGCCATTTTCTTTCACACACACACACAGTGTTAAAAAAATGGCGAACGCGCCGAATTCTGAGAAGGTCTATTGGGATTTTTTGTGACCGTTTGTATAGACATGGTCTCCGAAAATCTTTTAAGGATTGAGCTGGCGTTTGAGAAATATCCCGAAAAGAAAATTCCAGAGAGCCATTTGTTTTTGTGTAAGCCGCAATCTAGAATTATCTAGTAAAAAAGGCACTAATATATAAAGGACCGACCAGCGGAAGAAGTGGAGTGTATAAAGTGATCTCGTGATATAAACAGCGAACAAGTAAATAGTCTAAGTAGTAAATGTTGATATAAATTAATATTTAGGTTTATGTGTATATAAATTAAGTGTTAGTGAGTAATTTAGTGTGTAAATAAATTCGTAAGTAGCCATATCGTGTGTTCAAAGTTTATCCCACCCGTTTACTGTTTAAATAGATAAGAAAAACATTACAGTAGTTTTCCTAAACTTACTAAAAGTGAATATAGAACAAATAAGCATTGAGGCAGCGATTTTACTCACTGTAGAGCGTTCTGGCGAGGCAACATCTTATCCTTTTTACAGGATTATCCACATAGGGACATTTTGTAGAAAAAATTGATTTTAGAAGTATGAGAACAGAAACTTCTGGATTGAGATCCTCTAATCTCATAGAATTTTACAAGATATATTGAAGAGAAAAAAGTATCCTATTTTTAAAAATCATATTTGTTTTATCCATTTTCTTTTTATCAAAGGGGTGGTCTGATAAATAATTTGTTTTTCAATTATTTATGTATTTTGAACAAATAAGAATAAAATTATAGATCTTGATTTTGATTAATTATACACAAATTATACAGTAATTTTTTGTTGTCGTTAGAAGATTTAAAATGTTTTTTTTGCAACAACAAAATTCATTAACGTTCAGTTTAATCAATTAATTACATCATATCAATGGAAACAGAAAAAAACTAAAAAATTTTCAATGGAATAATTTTTTGATATGAATGAATAAGAAAACAAAGTTAAATAGGAAAAACGTACAAATTCTTCAAAAACAAATCATGTGTACACTTCTTAGGAAAGAACCCCACACACATTATATGAGAAATATTCCTACATTATAATTTCTAGTGAAATTAAAAGAAAAATTAAATATCGACTTCCTAAAAAAATTCTTGATCACAATTAAAGAAGACCAAGATTTTTCAAACTGATCAATGCTCAATGGCATGCTCTTAAATATGTGATACTGTTACAAAAACGTTGTATATAATGTGATATGAAAAAATTACATGGTTAACTGACTCTTGAACAGTTAAAAGTGAATAATTAATTTATTTATCTGTGCGAGATAGACTAGACATTTTGTTTAAGAATGTTACAGATAAAATGACATGCAAATTAGAAAAAGTATATGTATTGAAATCAATTCTCGTTTTATTTAATATTAAACACCTCGGTGGAAAGATCACCAAATTATCAGAAATCAGCGGAGAGGAAGATTTTTAAAAAGCAACAGCAGAACATTTATATGTAGGTCAAGAGGAATGAAAACTGAGGCAACAGTAAAAGATATTTTTCACAAATAGACAAATGCATCCACAAAAAACAATTTGCAGATTAAGCACATGGAATAGCAAATATTATTATTTTAAAATGCACTGTTAGCCATAGCTTGACAATACGTTAGTATTTTAAATAAATTGACATAAATACCAACCTCATAAAAATTCACTACATTTCCCTAAAACAAAAACGCCACTATACATTTCAATAATATACGTTCATGCTTTTTGTGATGTTAAATATCTTACAAAAAGTAATATTATGATTACCTTAACGTTCTCGTAAGCGGATCCAACTTTTTCTTCAAACGATTTGAAAGATTCGGAATGTCGCATTTGGCCTAATCTGTTAGTGATATTTCCAGCTATACCTCCTATAACTGATGAAGTTTTTTGATATCTGTATAGAAATATACGAATTATTGTTTCATAGTTATAACATAAAAAGAAAATGTATGTAAACAAATAAAAATGTATACTTACATTGGGGCATCTGTTACAGCTTTGGTTACTTGACCAACTTTTGTTTCTACACTTTGGTATCTATTAACAAAATTAAAAAAGATAGAAATCATGCAATAATCAAGATGCATTTTTACTTCAGCTGTTTTGAACAAGAATCTGGCACAATTTGAATCAATTATTGAACATTTTAAAATATATATTATTTTCTTGATTTTTGATATATTTTAATAAATAATAAAATTTATAAACAAATGGCTGTGCTAAAGATCATCTTACACTAACAGTATTACTGTCAGTAATATTGGATCAATATTATTGATAGTAAGTAGCTGCTTGGAAAAGGTATGACATTACACAGGCAATATTACTAACAGTACTCTGAGATCAGTACAGCAGAAAAATTAATAGAGATACGTTGAAAATATAAAAAACAGAAATAAAAACTCGTGTAGCCCTGGTTTGAGTGATGAGTACAAAAAGAAATGTAAAATAAAAGCGGTGGGTTATAAATATTCCCATGTAAATTTAGTTAACGGATGGTAATGACTATAAAATGAACTTTGACACCTTGCACTTCCTAGCAACAGCTAGAACTTTCGAAGATTTAGAATTCTCAGTTATAATGTCACCTGTAATAAATCCACCAATCCTGGAAACTTGTAAAGTTTTCATTAACGATTCACAAACCTGCATAAAAGAAAATCAACACAAGCATAAATGTTATCAATGTATTTATTAAAAGCGTTTATAAATCAGTAAGTGTAAATGATGTGAATGCAGGTTTTAAAGTTGGGTTTAGTTGACTCTCTGATGAAGCAATTGTAGGAAGCTGATAAGAAGACTTACTGTTTGACCAAACATCTGGAGAATGATAAAGAGGCTCATTGTTTGATGATGCAACTGTAGGTGTCGGTGAATAAAAGCTATCAGAACTTACATTTGAGGAACATCAATTTTCACTGAATTTTTAGTCAAAGTACCTAACTGATCCTCAATTTACCAGACCCTCGTCCTATTCAAAATTCATAACAGACTTTTCCATTTGTATTTATCGGCGATGAAGCTTTGGCTTTGAATGTCAACATAATGAAGCAATACTCAATGAAGTCACCTTTGACTAATTAACAAATAGAATATAATAAATGTTTAACTATAGCTTGTGTTCAACTTCTAATTCTGCTTCAGATCCTGTGTCCTCCATTGTTGCTTTCTCTTTTGACACACTTCAACACTGACCGAAATATTGCTGAGCGCTATAATACATCAATATCCTCCATCACTCACCATATTGATACTAGCATTTCAAGAAATCTAGATATTCGCCATATCAGACTTCATTCCACCAATATTCTCAGTTGATCTTCAATATAATGTCTAATACTGTCTGTTTACATAGGAAAATCATGACAATATTAGAAAAATAGATTAAAAAGTCATCAATACTTTGATTATTGCAAATTAAAATTTTGTTATCATAAGCACAAAGCAGAGTAAATGAAAATCAATTATACTACAGTGAGTAAGGCATTCAGGCCTACCTGTTGTTCATTTTCAATAAAATGTATTACCTCACTAACAGAAAATTAAAATATTGACAAAAAAATTCGATTTTATATTACAGTACTTGGTGCTTGACACTTTTGACAATGTATTGATCTGGACACTTTAACCTCTTAGTGAAATTGGACTCGTGATCTAACACAGTGACACCATCGTAATCAGGTATGTGATCCATAGACAAAGTGTGACTTGCCAAAGTGCAAGTTTCTCTGAAATTTCTAATCACTCTTATGTGAGCAAATACGGTCTTTAAGCCTGCGTTTAGTTTGACCGATGTATTTCTTATCACACTGCGAACATATATATATATATATATATATATATATATATATATATATATATATGGTAATGAAAGATACTGTCTAGGTAAATTTTGATTTAAAGGAGCGGTATTAGAAGGAGGCTCATCACCAATGGAAGACCTACTGAACAACAAAGAATAAACCAGTCTTCTAGGATAACCATTATATATATATATATATATACATATATATATATAATGGCTTGATACCCCTGCTGGGGTTTCGCCGCCTCACGCTTTCTAGATCCATTTTTTTTGGGGTGGATCAATCCCCGTTTTTCCTTTTAGAGTTTCGATGTCAATGCTCTCCATAGTTTCCTATCCTTAACTTTGTCCTTCCATCCTCCAATTCCGGCTCTTGTCATTCTTTGCCTTTTTATTTTCCTTACTATGTCCTCTCCTTCCAGTTCTTGCTCAATTTCATAGTTCATTCTTTGTCTGTACTCGTTATCTCTCAATTCAATTGGTCCCAATATTGTTCTCATTATCTTTCTTCCTATTATTCTCAAGTATTCTTCTCAACAGGACGGGTCTTATTATCACTTTATAAATATTGATTTTGGTTTGTCTTGAGAGTAATTTGTGCTTTTTAAAAGTTTTTTATTGGCATGGTAAGCCCTATTTGCATTAATGATTTTTTCTTCTATTTCCTTTTTCCTGTGTCCAGTGTTTGTTACTGTGACACCTAAGTATTTCAATTTCTCCACTTTTTCAAATTCGAAATCTCCGATCTTTATTGCATTGGTTTGATTTATTTTACCAAAAATCATAATTTTTGTTTTATCTGCATTTATTTCTAATCCCATCCTACTTCCTTCACTTGTGATTTCCCTTATTGTGTTTTCCAGAATCTCCCTTGTCTTCGATATGATTACTATATCGTCCGCATAGGCAATAATCTGTCTTCCGCTCGTCCTGAGATTGCTTTTTTGTATTTGTCTCATTGCATATTCAAGTGTTAGGTTCACACTGCGAACATGGAATGCAATAAATCACATTGGATTGATCCAATACGGGATCTATATCTTTGATTTTTGAAAAAATGTTGTGAATTGTGAGAATGTTCCTATTAGCTAACGTGATAGAAGGAAATTTTTAAATTTATGATTGATAGTGTGAATGTGTGGTAATGAAAGATACTGTCTAGGTAAATTTTGATTTAAAGGAGCGGTATTAGAAGGAGGCTCATCACCTATGGAAGACCTACTGAACAACAAAGAATAAACCAGTCTTCTAGGATAACCACTGTTACTAAAAAATATTGAAAGTTTTCTTAAATTTTGAGCACGTAACAAAGTGTGACTAGTCTTGATAACTGTTTTTCATGCCAAGAACGAGGTTAATTTTTTGTTTATGTTGGTGATACGATTCATAATGTAAGGATCTTCCTGAGGCTCCAGGTTTGGTATAACAACTAGTAATAAGTGTGTTATCCACTCTTCTGTTCACCTTAGTATCTAGGAAAGGGACACTGCAATTTTCATCTTCTTCCTCGATTGTAAACTGTAAGGATTCATGACAAGAGTTGAACACAAGTAACACCTGTTCTAAACTGTTTTGTGGGACACTTAATATTATATCATCCACATATTTTTTTAAGAAAGGAACATTGAATGGAAGCTGGCTTAAAGAAGAACTGATAAGATCATCCATGACAAATTGAGCAATGATAGGTGATACTGGACTGCCCATCGGCATACCTAAAATTTGTTTGTATATAGTGTTATCAAACGTAAAGACGGTAGTATCGTACAAGAATTCAATCAACTCAAGGAACAATATTTGAGAAATTCTTTGCAAACATCTGCACACATTTATATAACCAGAATAATAGCGCAACTTAGAACCTGTAGTAAAACATTTTTAAAATTGTCTTTTAAAGGAAGTTTTTATATTATTGACAGCACTGAGAATTGCACTGTCTGTAATATGGATTCCCCGGAGTCATTACATCATATGCTTTTTGAATGTCCCATTTACAGCCCTCTCAGAAAAAAATAGTTTTTTTCAAAATGTTCATAATATTGATGATCTGGTACACTACCTTAATATTAACAATACACGAAACGGATTCTTTGAACTTACTAATTAGCTCATAGTATTATCAGTATATTAAAGCTGCGAACACTTGCACATGGCTTTATCATGAAGTACACACATATTTTATATTTTGGTTTTTATCTTAACTTTTTTATTAATTTACAAATTAGTTCTATGTCATAATTTATATCGAATTATCTTAATTCCTCTCTTGAAATTTTGTACGGAACCCTTGTGAAAAGATTTATCTTATACACAATAAACTATCTATCTATCTAATCAATTCAAGAAACAATCTTTGAGAAATTCTACTATGCATGATATCTCACTCCAATGTTTGACAATGCTATATTTGGCCAATGAAACAGTGACATTATTATACAAAGAAACCACATCTAAGCTGATAATTATGTAATTTTGAGGAAGTTGAAATTCGTTAATGAAAGTACTGAATTCGAAAGAGTCTCTATGAAAAAATCATTGTTGGAGCTGTATGATACTGTTAAAAGATCTGTTACAAGCTGAGCAACACCTCTGTTAGGACTATTGACGCCAGAAATGATAGGTCTGAGTTGTAAAGTAGGTTTGTGAATCTTTAGAAGGCCATAAAATTTGTTGCAAGTGCCATTGTAAAACCTATACTTCATTCTCTCCTCCCTAGAAATCACTTTCTCTCCAAAATTTATTTATTTAACCTCACTTTCATAAGTAATAATTTTCAACTCTTGTTATTTGTACTTTGACATTTAATAATTTATTGTAGAGTTCCTGATGAAGAGTCAATAAAGTCTCGAAAGCTTGAACAGAATAAAGAGTCCACTTTTTATTTCTCCTTTTGCTGAAGACCCAATTAAGAATTTTGATTTCCTTAACTTAGTCAGCCGACTAATACTGATAATGATAAAAAAGGCCTCAGCGATCTAAAGAAAATATATAAATCTGTTTTATAAATTCCATGTATGTATCTAGGAATAATATAAAAACAATTAAAAAAAAAGTTTCTATATAAGTAAATGCAGATTGCGTTTTGATGTTCATATAGTTAGTAGTAACATATTTATTTTTCAAGGCTGTCAATGTCAAAACAATATTTCTATAAAAAATCACGTTATCCATTACATTGACCAAAAATCAAGAAAATATATAGAAAAAGCTCTAAGAATTTAAAAATCGGAAGAAATAATATATACAGTGCTTGGAGGGTTGAAGGGACATACAGTGACTCACAGCTTAAATGATGCAGTCACTATAACAAAAACTAACTGGTCTCTGTACCTCTTTAATTATTAAAAAAAACTCATTGAAATTAAGTTAGTAAAGAGCCTTCTAAAAAATTATGAATTACTTTGTGTTTTAAATATGCCTTACTTAATTAACAAATAATTAATTAAATTATATCGAATATTAACGTCACAGCTTAAATGATGCAAAAATAATAACAGGGATCAATAGTTATCAGTTTGAAATTTACGAAGGCGGTGGTTTCTTAATGCAATTGATTTTTATGTAGTTTGACATTTGAAGACAAGTTTTCATTCAATAAAACGAAGTTGTTTAAGAATGGGTCGTCGAACTACAATTTCTGAAAGAAATTTACTTTTTACTCATCACAGAAATGGATACATCCAAAGAGACATAGCCAAAATGGTAAATAAATGTTCATCAACGGTTCAGCATATCATTGAACGTGAGTAAAAATGGATTGTAAGATAGGTATCAAATAATCCAAAAAAAGTGCGCCGAGGTGGAAAGACAGTTTGGAAAAAGACGTAACCCTGAAACAATTCGAGGGATCTTGCGAAAAAATAATTTACATGGTCGAACTGCGAGAAACAAACCTTTTATGAGCCGAAAAAATAGATGCTTGAGATTGGAATTCGCTAGCGAGCATATTAATAAAGACTTAAACTTCTGGAATTTGCTGATAAGACCAAAATAAACTTATTTGGGTCCGATGGGAAAATATCAGTGTGGAGAAAGCCTAACGAAGAATTAAAATTGAAAAATATGAATGCTACGGTAAAGCACGGTGGAGGTGGAGTAATATTATGGGGCTGTATGTCATCTGCATTTTATTGAGGGGAATATGAACCAGTATGTGTATTTGGATATATTAAGGCGTCTCGTCGCTAGTGCCCAAAAATTAAATATTGATAACAATTATCGGTTCTATCATGACAATGATACAAAACACACGTCATTTCGCGTCCGCAGTTGGGTGCTTTACAACTGTCCAAATGTTATTAAAACACCAGCCCAGTCACCAGACTTAAACATTATTGAGAATTAGTGGTGGACATTAAAAAATAAAGTAAATAGTGCTCCAATATCTAACAAAAATGAACTATAGTCTGTTTCTTATTGTCTGATAGCACGCGAAAAGGTCACAGATGCTAGTCAGGTAGTAAACCATAAGCGCCCCAGTTCATCTAAGGAATTTATTTACTATTTAATTTTATACCCGATCTGATATATAAAGGTAATATAAATGTAAATTCGGTTAGTTAAAACAATAAATTATTTTTGAAATAATCTTGTAACGCAACTATTCTTACTGAATATTTCATTAATTATCTTGAGAATATGAAGCAGGTCAATTCTTGGGAGACATATTAACAAACCATTTATCAATTCATTCTCCAGATAATTACTTTCTGATTTTCGAAATGTTGAGAATAACATTTCTAAGAAACATTACAATAGGGTCCTACTAGGGATTGTCCCAATGACTACTTAGAAATTTTGCAGGTATATACGGTGAAACTTGGTCTCGCCCAAATTTGCATAATTTGTTTTGATTAGAGTCGCTTATGTTCCATAAGTGTTAATTGTGTTGTGAAAAATGTCTTCAAGTTTTACCCCAGTAAAGTGTAAGAGCGTGCTTAGCTTACAAACGAAGACTGTAGTGTAAAATGTGCATGATGCTGTTGTACATCAAATGCCGGCATGTTCCAATATGACAGGAGTTAGTGAATCTACTATTTACAGGCGTCTAAGAGAGAGGAAAAATGGAAATATATCTCCACCTAAAAAGTCAACTGGAAGAAAACCACTTGACCTTGATGAACATAAGCAAAATACAATAAGACAAAAGTACATGAATTATATTTTAAAAAAGAGATCCCAACCCTTGACAGAATTCTAAGAATGGTGAAGGAGGACGAGAATTTGCCTGACATAGGGCGAAAAACTTTGTGGAAAATATTACACAAATTAAATTTTACTTGGGAGAAGCAAAGTCGCAAATCAGTGCTAATCGACAACGAAGAAATAATATGTTGGAGACGCCAGTATTTACGAGATATCCGAAAATACAGACAGGAGGGAAGACAAATCTATTATCTAGATGAGACATGGCTCAATGAAGTGAAAAAAATATGGCAGGACAAAAGTATTCAAACCAGTCGTCAAGCTTTCATAGAAGGTTTATCTACTGGACTGAAAACTCCTATCGGTAAAGGTCGCCGACTAATAATAACGGGATGCAATCAAGGGTTCGTTGAAGGTGGTTTACTGGAGTTTCAGTCAACATCAACCAAAGACTATCATGAAGAAATGACTGCAGATGTATTTTACACAAATGGTCGAATTAATTCCAAATAATGCTGTAATAGTTATGGACAATTCCACTTATCATTCGCGATTAACAGAAAATCTTCCATCTACCTCTTGGAGAAAAGCTGATATTAGAAACTGGTTAATCATAAAAGATATACCATTTGAAGATGATATGTTGAAAAAAGAACTTTTAAAGGTTGCTTCAGATCACAAGCTACAATTTAAAAAGTTTGTTATTGATGAAATCGCCAAGAATCGTGGGATAACGGTGCTTCGTTTGCCGCCATACCATTGTGAATTAAATGCGATAGAGTTAATATGGGCCCAAATCAAAGGTTATGTAGCTAGACGTAATAAAACATTTAAAATGAAAGATGTTCGTGAACTCATGAAGTACTCATTGACAACAATAACTGAAGAGAACTGGAGAGATGCTGTGAATCATGTAATTAAAGAGGAAGAGAAAATGTGGGTTTTAGATAACCTCATAGAACAAACTATAGAAACGATAGTGATCTCTCTCGACAAGTCTTCGGATGATTCTTGTATGGCCAGCGAAGAGGATGATACTATAGATTGAATTTTATATTTCCTATAAATGGTATGTTTACTTTACTTAATATACATTAATTCATTGTCAATAAATTTGAATTATGAGAATTAAACTATATTTTCTTTAATTAATTGAATTTAATAAAAATGTAACTTGTTAATAGGCCTAAACGAATTAATTTTATTTCAACTGTAATGTTGACCGAATCTAATTAAATAAGCAAGATGAACTAATATCGTAATCTCCGCTACTGCCGCACTGCTTATCCTTTTGCTGGCATTGTTCAGTTTTATTACCATATTGTATTTTGAGCTGAAACAGGGATGTACAGATAACCAATACAGACACCTACTTGTTTTGCATTAGAATTTTAGTATTTACTTGTAAAATTCTTAGGATCACTCTGTAAGAGATAATTTTCTATTTGAATATTTAATGAGGCTACTGTGCTGTCAGACATTAAGAAATAGACTATAAAAGTAAAAATTCTTGAAGTATGGAATACAATTCCCCGGAGTATACTATAAAACTAGTTGAATCAATGCCCAGAAGACTACAAGCCGTTATTGATGAGGGAGGCCCGACCAAATTATAGCAGGCGTATTTCATATCGTGTAGTTTTTCTTTTCTATTTACATACATATTTTGTTATCTTTTGTTTTTGCATAATTTAAGCTGTGACGATAATATTCGATATAATTTAATTAATTATTTATTGTTAATTAAGTAAGGCAAATTTAAAATAAAAAGTAATTCATAATTTTCTAGAAGACTCTTTACTAACTTAACTTCAATAAGTTGTTTTTAATTTTAATAATTAAAGAGGCACTGAGACAAGTTACTTTTTGTTATAGCGACTGCATCATTTAAGTTGTGTCATTGTATAATGGAAAAGTACTTTTAAATCACACCATTACTCACTCGCAATAAATTCCTTGTATCCTTCAAATAAATACAGTAATGTTTTCTTTTTCATGTTTGATTATATCGTTATAGAAAATTGAAAAAAATATTTCGATTCAAAGAATGATCTTAATTTTGGAAAACAAACAATTAAAATTTTAAACATAATGTAAATCAAATCTAGCCTAAAATAATAATACAGAGTGTCCGAAAATATGTTTACCATTTAAAAATAATATCTCATTAAATTTTAGATTTTTTTCGTTTAATTAACCACAAACTGTAGAAATTTATTTGTGAAAATTATGCCGTCGAGATGCTGACCACCTAAAGATCTCTGAAATTGGCAAACAATCGGCGACAAAGTTCTTGTGAAATTGCTCGAATTTCATCGCCAATTATCTGCATCAACTGATTTAGATTTCCAGGAATTTCATCATACACCTTTTATTTAAGGAACCCATACAGAAAAAAATTCATTACAGTTAAATCGGGACTGAGACAACGATTTTGTTGGATATGACCTTTCGAGCGATCTGCATCAAAAGATTTGAAGTGTGTGCAGTGGCCACATCTTGCTGAAACCAAGTGTTTTGGTTGAGTCCACCAAAATTGAGCAATTCTGGTTCAAGAAAATTTTCTAGCATAGCCCTACAATGGTCAATGTTCACAGTGACTGTGAATGATTCCCATCTTCAAAAAAAAGGGGCCAATTATTCCATATGTGGATATTGCTGATCACACTGTCACTTTGGGACTATGTAGAGGTTGCTGACGTTTTTCCATTGGGTTGTTCTCGCCCCAATATCGGCAATTTTGTTTATTTACAGCTCCGTTTAAATGGAAAGGTGCTTCGTCAGCAATCAGAATATTATTGAAATCGTGGAAGTTCTGTAATTGGATACTCTTCCACTGTTAATGCTTACACACTTTGAATTGAATTGAATGTAACTCTCCCATAGGGTTGCAGAGGTGGAAGATGCTTTGACGTCATCTCAGTTCAACCAAATCAATCTACAAATCTAAGGATGTAACTTTAAATCCTTCTTTAATATCGTATGATTTTGATAAATTTGAGACGGCCGCTTATTTTACTATTGAACGGCGAGGCGATCATCTGACACATTGCTTCTCGAACACGCTCGATATTTTCAGCACATCGACCGACCAAAATGTTTGTTCATCATTAATGTGCTTCCTGCTACGAATTCTGTAACCTTAAAGGACGTGTCGGAGCCTGATTAATGTCGAGTAAATTAAAATGTGCACTGTAAAGGCGTCGAACTTGGATGTAAGAATGGTTGTTTTCGTAAAATGCTTTTACATAAAAAGCACGCTGCTGGCACTTGTATCGCTGCATGGTAACTGAAAATCCAAGATGCACGCTCAAGATTGCAGCTGGCTGGATCCTCCCACACCTAACAGTTCTCGAGAAATATAACCGAAAATACTTTTTCGGACACCCTGTATATTTTTTGTATCGCATTTAGATTTGGGTACCGACCATACTTTCTTATGAACAAAATAATTTTGATGTCTTTTAAAAATCATGTTATACTAACACTTACCATATCAAGATCCAAGCAACTATCAATAGTTGACAGTAAATTAAATTAAAAATGATTGAATAAAATATGTAATGGATTCTTTTAATTTTTTTTCTCTATCAACTATTAACTAGTAACAAAAAATGTTGTTACTTCTGTTACTACACTACTACTCAAATACTTGCAGGCTCTCAACTAATAATGCGAAATTGGTATTCAATTAAAAATAAAATAATACTTACACATTACTTTCTTTAACATTCTTAATGCCTTGATTGATGTCCTCAGAAACTTCTTTCCATACAGTGATACCTAAATTCCGTTTTAATTCGGCGCTGCGACGCATTTTCGATGCCAATACTGTTCTCAATGTTGCAATTTCATCTTCAACTGTTGCTAGTTCCTCTCTCCAAAGTCGTTCTTGTTCTTCTTTTTCTTCGCTAGATAGGTGTGAAAGATCGGGGATAGGATGGTCTGATACAGCCATGGCTTCTTCTACTCAAAGAAAAATAGTAAAATCAATCAAATATATAAATTATGACTAAATAAATAGGAGTGCAATGTTTGAATAAATTTCTCACTGTAAATAGATGTATTTACCAAGATATAGGAATCTATCGTTTTTATATAGGCAGATGACACAACAGTTGTAATTGTAGCTGATAGAAGAGTTACTTACAAAAATACAAATAACCATGATTGAGTTCATTCATTGATGACAAAAAAATCACCTCATTATCAATGAAAATAAAACCATTTTTATATATCTCTTTATTTAGTCAAAAATAACTAATTCTATTACATAATATATACAATATAAAATAAAAAAATAGTACAACATATAGTGGCTATAGTATAAACAAGTAGGTACATCATCAAGAAATTAAAATCAGAATAAAACAAATTTAAACAAACATATAATATTACACTGTGACTGCTCACTCTGACAATAAATGATTGAACTTTTTTTAATGTATTAACTATTTTAAAGAATTAATAACTTTGTGAAATACAGAATTTTATGTACTGCTTCTCCTACACATTTCAATTCTTAAATTTTCCTTATTTCTTGTGTTATAGCTATGTACATCAAGATTACTAGAGAGCTTTTCCTGCAGATACTCTGTGGTGCATGTCCAATTTTAACTTTGAAAATATAAATTAATGTGAAGTCTAGCATTAATTTAGTTATTGGCATCCAGTTAAGTGTCTTTAGCATGCTGTTTATAGGAGTGTACTTAGAACACTTTAATATTATCAGCACGGCACAGTTTTGCATCCTTTGAAGACAACTGATTTCATTTTAGTTGAGTAGATACAAAATTATAGGCCAATAACTAAAATGTATGTATGTAATATTACAGTGTTAAAGATGGTTAATTTGGACCATTGGCTGAAATGTGGAGAGCATCGTCTTAAATAGTTAATTTTATAGGCCACAGTTTTAATAACTTGATTTGCAAGCTCTTTAAATTTCAAATTATTGTCAATAGTTACTCCTAAATAGACAATTTTTTTATTGTCTCTACAGTTTCATCACCTAAGTCTATATTTAAACTAGCTTCCCTATACATATCTGTTATGCCCAATACCATACATTTTGTTTTCTGTTTATTAACTTTTAATAAATTTGCACAACAATACATATGCACCCTTTTTAGGGCGGCGTTTATGACTCTTATGCAGTGCTCAAGATCACTACAGCAGAAATACAGTAGGGTATCATCCATAAATAAATGAATTTTGCACTCCACACAATATCATTTAAATAAACCAAAAATAGCAAAGGCCCCAACACATACCCTGTTTGACTATTGAGTTTTATCATTTGTTGCCTGTTGTTTAAATAATCTATTATCCAACTAAGAGCTGTCCCATCAATAACTACACTTTTAATTTTCCTTATTAGCCTATATCTATCTACTGTTTCAAATGCTCTTTGTAGATCTGAAAATACGGCAATTGTGTGTGTTATATTCGATATTATTTTTCCAATCACTCAAAACACGTAGAGCCGTTTCACAACTATGTTTATTATGATACTTACAATCTTATTACCTTCTAGATAATCCACCAGTTGCTCACTTAAATTTGGAGCTTTATTTGTATCTGGTTTCTTGGGTATAGGTACTATAGTAGATATTTTAATCTCTGTAGGAACTTGATTTAACTCTAAAGAACTATTAAGTATGTTTAATACAGGATTACAAATATCCTTGAAACAGTTTTTTAATAATTCTACACTGATATCATCAGGACTACTTTTATTTTTTAATGAACTAATTATTTTTTCTAATTCCTCTAGACTAATTAACTTAAAAGGGGTCATTTTATTAGTAATAACTTTATCTACTACTGGAAAACTATTTGTAAAAGATTTATCAATTTATTCTGTTATATCCAGAATACTTTTAACATAATATGTATTTAAACAATTTGGTATTACGTTTATTTACGAGACTAACTCACCATTTCCCATATCTATTATATTAAAACTATTTCCTTGTTTGTCATTTGGAATGAACTCCTTTAAAATTTTCCACATTTCTGTCGGATTTTGTTTATTATGAACTATTTTATTTTCAAAATATTTTCTCTTTTCTTCCCTTGTTTATACAGCTATATTTCCTTTTTGTTTGTATATTTCTTAGTAGTCTGTTCTGTTTTTGGAGCTACTTCGTCTAGTACACAATATACCTTCCGCAAACATTTTATATCTTTTATTCAAATTTATTCTGTGTAGTTCCATTTTATATTTTTCAATTTTAACCCAATTATTTCAAAGTCAATATTTCTGCCCCTCGTTTCTATATAAAATTCTTTTCTTGGTACTTTTATGTGTTTTAAAGATATTATTATATTACAGTGAAAGCTTATTTTAGAGAAATCAAAAACACTTACATTTATTTCTAAATTCGATAAAGCTAGATCAATTAATTATCCAATTCACATCTCCCCTTAGGGAAGACAACTTTTACATGAGATAATAGTAAGTTTGACATTGTGGAACACACTAAATTTCTTGGAATGGAATCAGATTCCAAATTAAACCTAAACCATCAAATTGACTCTCTCTCTAATAATCGCAATAAACTCTACTTTGCTTTCAATAATCTAAGATCAAATTTTTATCAATGCCGCCTACTTAACTTGCATTTGTATACTTTGATATCAGCTGCAATATAGTTGCGTGGGAATGAGCAACATAATTTGGATGAATATTAGTCCTTCAAAAGTGATTCATTCTCTTAATTTTTAACTTTGATTACAACGAATCTTGTAGGGATATATTAAGAAGAATAACATATGCATCCATCTTTTTAAATTATTAATCTACACTTTTCTTAATAAGAGTAAGTTTCAAATTAATAGTTAATTCCATATAACACGAGAAATACAGAGTGATATCCACCTAAATAGATTCAATCGATTTCAACTAAAAAGTTTCCAATATATTCAGGAAGATAGTTTTGAATTTGCTACCAAACTCAATCTAAGAAATAAGGCAATTTAACAAATTTAAGAAAAGTTTAAAATTGTTTTTACTTTCTAGACGAATTTATTGGCTGGAGCAATAACACATAATTTTTTTTTACTTTAAATTTTAACAATATGTACTTCATCAGTCTCGCAATTGTCGGGGTAATTTTATTCTGTGTAAATGTTATTTTGCAATTTTATTTTATACCATTAATGTTTTTATTAAGATTTTTTAGATTACTATTTATAAACATATTTTTACCTTAGTTTACAATGCATGACTTGTTTTATGTCATGTAAATGATACAAAAAAACCAATAAATTTCAGAGACTGACCCTGGTCAGATTAGTAAAATTGCTGAAAACTGTACAGTTAATTCATAGTGTATTTAATAATTGTAACCTATCAATTACAGTGAGTACAATCAATTTTTATTATTATCACCAATTTAAACATCACTCAACTGTAACTTGATAAGTTTATACCAGTAAAAAACCTCCGTATATTTCAAAACAGACGGCTTCAGAACCAACCAAATAATATCAATTATGATCATATACATTCAAAATGGATAGCAGCGAAAATAAAGCTCCTGCATCTTATTCTGAAGCAGTTACCTCTTTTAAATTTCCTTCTAAGGATCAAGCAATTCAATCAGCTTTAAATGGAATAAAAATTCATGATTATATAGTTGCTATCGGCACACACTGATAGCAGCAAATAACAGAATTTGCTTATACCTCAGTGGCACTAACATTGTCAACACTGATCAACAATCATGAATCTGTAAAAATAAATAACAAGGAAATCGAAATAAGAAATTTTTTTACCCTATCTAAAAGACTAACAATATTCAATGTATGCCCATCTATACCAAACAGTACAATTGATAACCTCTTAAATAGCCTAGAAATAAAACTTATGTCTAAAATAACATTTTAAGCGTGGGAATGTCAGTGTCAGATTATAGCCACATTTTTAGTGTCAGATGACAAGTATTTGTAGCTTCAACATCTATCTTCCCTATTTCAGTACTTATTTCTCACAAATACACTCCATACCGAATATATCTTTCCTGAAGACAAATTAAATTGCTCCAAATGCAGAGAACTGACGAAAATTGTCGTCTAACAGATCCAATTATATATAAAAATACTCGCACTACCGAAAATTCCAAAAACATAGAGATATTACCAGGTAGAACCCACATGGAGATAGAAATGTAATCTGAAGTACATATCAATGTAATGATACTTGTACATAATACGGATAAACAAAATCTGAACAAATCTCAACTTCCTCCACCAATCCAACACAAACAATAACTATCAATCAACCTATAGAATCTGACTCAATTGAAACAACAGTTTCTAGCCTCGAGGAACCAACTACATACCAAAAATCCTCTACACTAATTTCTCCTCTCCAGATATCACAGAAGACAAGAAACCTCAAACTTTTGAAATTGCCAAGAAAACTATTCCAAAAAAGTCTAAACTAAGAAATCGATTCGAGTACCGGTAATTGTAGGTGAAAGACGTGCGACACAGCAATCCGTTTAAACCAAATATCACTGGTAAATTTTACGTGAAATAAACTTAAATTAGTGTAAAACAAGAGTGCGTGGAAAGTAATAGAAAATGACTGAAAATCTTCCCCCCGACGGCGGGGGGAACATAAATAATCTTTCGAATATCAACAGCGAACCCGATAAAAATAACAGCGAGATGGGACCACAAGTGATCGAAAATCCTAATTTAATGCCAGTTAATAACCATACTAGCAGCATAGAGGACGAACGCCGCTCTATTCAGACGGCAACAGGTGACAATACACAAAAACCCAAAACATTCAACATCAACAAATCGTATTTATATTCAGATAACATTTATGTTTTTATTGAAAAGTTGAATACTGATAACATAGGTCGTTTACATCCCATGGCCGTAGGGCATATTTTACACCAAAAATTAAAAATATCTAATATTAAAAGAATACAAAAGGTAGGGAAAAATAGAGTGCGAGTGCAATTAGCAACTTTAAAAGATGCTAATAATTTAATTAATAACAAAGAACTTAATAATGAAAATTTAAAAGCATTTATTCCAAATAATTTATTGGAGCGTAAAGGGGTAATAAAAGAAGTCGATACAATTTTTAACGAAGAGTACTTACTCAAAAATATCATTACGACGAGCACAGTCACGGAAGTTAGAAGGTTCAAAAAAAAATAGACATAGACGGAGAGACTATTTATATACCAAAACAAACAATCCTAGTAACTTTCGAGGGTAATGCCTTGCCAACGCACATAAAAATAAATAGTGTAATATGTCCAGTAGAAAATTATGTACAAAAAGTAACACAATGTTACAATTGTTTAAGATATGGACACGTAGCCAAACAATGTCGGTCAACAAATAGTAGGTGCTTGAATTGTGGTGAAATAAAAGAAGACGATCACACATGCAACGATCCGGAAAACACTTTCTGTATATATTGTAAGGTTAACGATCACAAATCGATTTCTAGAACATGCCCTACATTTGAACAACAAAAAAAAATAAAAGAACACATGGCACAAAATAATACTACCTTTCTTGAGGCAAAAGCAAACATTTGTAACTCTTATGCTAATGTCACACTATTAAATAGTTTTGAAACCTTAACCAATACTCCAGAAAATTTTCCCGCCCTTCCAAACAAAAATATGAACCACAATAAAAATAATTATAATAACCACCGACCTAACATTCCTTTATCCCAAATAACAAATCCTAGGAATGAAACAAATAACCCTCCTACCATACACGACCCCCCAACTCCACCAACACCTCTCAGCAATACTCCTAAAAAACGAAAGGTGAATATGCGTGGAGAGGAAATGCACCCTCCAATGTTTCCTAGAAACTTCGGACCAGAGCAACCGATTCAAATAGGCCAAAAAACAACGAGTATGGAAGTTGACTTATGCAGTGATAAAGATGATCAAGTAGTCACTCTTTTTAATATCTTAAAGGATATATTAGATGATATAACAAGTTTTGAAGACTTGGGAAAAATTGATATAGTTTACGTAAAAAATAAACTTAGCAAATTCCGAAATGGCCAATAAAAACAATACAATAAACATTTTGCAGTGGAACTCGCGTTCCGCTGTAGCAAATAGATATAGTTTAATAAAATTTTTAAAAGAAAATAATGTAGATATAGCGATCTTAGCAGAAACTTGGTTTAAACAGGACAAACTAATCAAATTTGAAGGGTATCACATCGTTCGGGCAGATAGAGCGGATGGTTATGGAGGAACAGCAATCCTATTTAAAAACCATATGAAAGGCGAAAAAATAAATTTAAATCTGAATGTCCACGAACATATCTCAGTTTGTGCTGCTCGAATAGAAATATGCAAATCATCAAAAATCTCAATACTATCCTTGTACTGCCCGCCAGGTATAAACATAAACGGCAACGATTGGGAAAACATATTTGCTACTATAAATTCTCCCACTATTCTTGCAGGCGATTTTAACGCCCACCATGAAGTCTGGGGATCGCACAAAAACGACCAAAGAGGGAGACAGCTAGCTAATATTATAGACAACCAAGAACTAATACTTCTAAATGATGGATCACCGACGAGACTAACACACAACGAACACAAATCTGCAGTAGACCTAACTTTTTCTTCACCTAATATATCCAATAGAATAACCTGGAAAACGCACCCGGACACCTTAGGATCAGACCACTACCCAATCATAATGGAACTCGCTGTCAAAAATAAAACTGAAGATAAAGAATGTACCATATACCCCTCCAGCAAATGGAATATAAAAAAAGCCGATTGGAATTCTTATAAACAGAACATTGACAACTTCTTTGCACAAGACAATCCCATCTTCAACAACATCAATGAGAAATACTCATACTTTATGGAAGGAATAAATAGTTCAGCAAATAAATTTATCCCAATAAATAAACCATTTAAACCAAGAGGTGGAAAAATAACACCGTGGTGGAATGACGAGTGCGATGAAGCAATTCGGGCAAGGAAAAAATCAATGATAAAATTTAAAAATACCAGCACACTGGAAAACTTCCTGTCTGCAAAAAATGAAGCTGCCAAAACTAAAAGAATTCTAAGAAAAGTGGCAAGACAATCCTGGATTACATATTGCAATAACCTCAACAAAAATACGCCCATGACTCAAATATGGAATCAAGCAAAAAAAATGAAAGGAAATTTAACTAACCGAACCAAGTCCACAGATGACAACTGGGTAGAACCGTTTTTAGACAAAATTACTCCCCCAATGGTATCATTAAATCCCAAGGAAATTACAACAGCAAAACAAGCAGAAGATATACCAGAAATTTTCCAGAGGAGCCTGGAATTTGGGGAATTAGAAAATGCTCTCAATATTTCAAAAAATACGGCACCTGGAGAAGATGACATTAAATATGCAATGCTGCTACATTTACCTAAAAACGCCAAAATGTTTTTATTGGAAATATTCAACGAAATATGGTCAACCGGGAATTGCAACATACAAGATTGGAAAAAGGTGATAATCATTCCAATTCTAAAACCTGGGAAACATCCCGAAGATCCTGAATCTTACAGAGGAATATCGCTTCTCTCATGTGTCCTAAAGACCTTTGAGAGAATAATCAAAAATCGACTAGAGTGGTGGATAAACCAGAACCAAATATTACCCATAACCCAATATGGATTTAAAAAAGGATTCGGCACAATTGACGCGGCATCACACATTACCACAGATATACAGAACACATTCTCAGAAAATGGATACTTAATTGCAACATTCTTAGACCTTCAAAGTGCTTACGATACAGTCAACATCCCAATTCTAAAAGATAAAATGAAAGAATCGAACTTCCCGGAACGAATCTGTAACCTATTATGTCAAATGCTATCAAATAGAAAAGTATATATTAGACACAATAATTCCCTAATCGGACCACGACATACCTCACTGGGACTACCTCAGGGATCAACATTATCTCCTCTATTATTCAATATATTTACCACTTGTTTACACTCAATAACGGAGGAAACAACTATAATACAATATGCAGATGATATTGTTTTATACTCACAGGAAAAGAAATACGATCGTGGATTACAGAAACTAGAGAACTCATTCATTCCTTTGATTACCACCATCCAGAACCTAGGACTTCAAATCGCGCCTCATAAGTCAAGCATCAACGTATTTTCTAGACATACTTTACAAAAACCTGAAAATATCCAATTAGGCAATGCTCTACTACCATACAAAGATGAAGTCAAATATTTAGGAATAGTACTGGATAGCAAGCTAACATGGAAACCATTCATAGAACTCATACGAACAAAGTGCACAAAAGCAATAAACTTCCTGAAAATGATTACGAGGACGTGGTGGGGAGCTAGTCTAGACATAGCACTTTTGTTCTACAGAGCGTACATCCGATCTATAATTGACTATGGAAGCATACTGTATGGATCAGCAAATGACACAAACCTAAAACAACTAGATCTCATTCAAAATAAAGCTCTTAGAATTTGCATTGGAGCAATGAAGTCTACACCTGTCGAAGCTATGAGAGTGGAAGCAAAAGATCCGCCACTAAAATTGAGAAGAGAATACTTGGCCGAAACAATGATCTTAAAATGCAAATTAAAACAGTCGCCACTAATCCATAAAGTATCTGTTTTAAACTGCAACGATTTGACAAAAACATACTGGATAAAAAAAAATTCTCCTCCACTATGTATAGGTTTTCGTAATACAAGCAACACGACATTGATGCAACATACGAGAGATAAATACTTTGAATTATATCAAAACAAACCAAAAATTATAATACCGAAATACTTTGAAACTGCTTCTTATAATCAAAATTTAATTGAAAGAATTACAGATAATAACGAAAGTAACATGGCAGTATACACTGATGCATCAAAGAATGAGTTAGGTACTGGGTGTGCATTTTATATCCCCGAAGGAAAAATAGAAAAGAAGTTCAAAATCAATTCCCATAGTTCGATTTACACCGCAGAGGCATACGGAATATTGAAAGCCTTAGAATACTTAGCATCTCAAAACCAACATAAAAGCATTACGTTATTTTCGGACTCACTATCCGTCCTACAGAGTATAAATAAACCAATCAATCCAAGCTCCCTTGTATCTCATCCGTATATTTACAAAATTCAAGTCATCCTAGGACAACTCACTTCAAGGAAATTCGACATACAAATGGCTTGGGTTAAAGCTCACATAGGCATAAAACAAAACGAGCACGTAGATATTTTAGCAAAAGAAAGTATCGACACAGGAGAAGCATATTTTGAGAATAATTGCCTATCGGATTGCATTAACATATGCAAAAATAATTTGTATAAAAAATGGACCATACATTGGGAAAACTATTGCAATAACAAAAATTCACAGTATACTCTGTTAAAAGAATACATCCCCAAAAAATGCTGGTACAGGAACACTACTTACAGCCGAAGACAGACGGTCTCCTTAATAAGAATGCGATTTGGACATGCATCTTACCCCGCTCATCTCAACAAAATCAAAGTAATAACATCTGATCTATGCGAAGAGTGCAATGA
Organism: Galeruca laticollis; assembly: GCA_963921935.1. Taxonomy (NCBI): domain Eukaryota; kingdom Metazoa; phylum Arthropoda; class Insecta; order Coleoptera; family Chrysomelidae; genus Galeruca; species Galeruca laticollis. The sequence goes on along the minus strand of OY998178.1, from coordinate 84,833,880 downwards.
AAGGGCTGACTTAAACCACATCTTCTTAAAATGCAAGAAATTCGAAACTCACAACAACATCCTAATAGGAGATCTTAGAGAACTTGGGATTGAATTCCCAATCAACATGCCATTCCTCTTGGGTACCAATAACAAAAAGGTCCTTGACGTAATAATCAAATTCATCAATAATACAAATATATTTATCTAGAAAGTTCATTGTTAGTTGCTAATACCTATGTTTTGTACCCATATGTATATACCTTCCTATCCGTGGTCCACCTGTGTTGTTAGAATAATGCCTTGATTGACCCCTAGGCGAGAAGCGTGTGACCTTGTCTTTCCTCATAGTCGATACAACCCTTAAGCATGTATACAAACCCATACAATACTTATTGCGATTTTATCAACAGTGTTCCTGGCTGCATGGATCCACTCATAATGCCAAAGAAAAAAAAAAAAAAAAAAAAAAAAAAAAAAAAAAAAAAAAAAAAAAACTAAGAAATCGATGGCGGACATTAAATCACAAATGTCACCTATTCAAGAAATCTTCACATCCAAAAATCCTCTATACATTTTAAACTTTACCAAACTTTGTGACTTCATTTCTAATGCTATTGGTTCAAAATATCCAGAGTATAGCTCGAAATTACAAACGACTTCACCGATTTAAAAATATTGTTAAGCGTAGTTCACAAAAATATTTCAGATAGAGAAATGGAAAGTAACATCACCAGAATTAAAAATAAACTAGGTATAAGTGCTGATATTTCAATTACTGAGGATGAAAGTGATTCCTCCTAGACTCAAGGAGATAAGTAAATTCATAGTACATTGGAATTTAAATGGGTTCTACAGCATATCAAAAACTTAAAATTACTTATAAATAAAAAATCACCATTAATAATAAACCTTCAAGGAACTCTCTTAATAAAAAATCAACAAAATATTCTTAAAAACTACCAAGGATTTATCAACAATCGAACAGACCAACAAATAGCTAGTGGAGGAGTTGCTATATTAGTGAAATCTAACATAGACACTACTCACATCCCAATAAGAACAAATCTGGAAGCTATTGCCATCTCTATCGTACATCATACGAGGATAAATATTTGTAACGTATATCTGCTCCATCCAGAAAATCTTGCAAAATTACAAAGATTTATCCAACAAATACTATCTCCCTAAACTTATTTTGGGAGATTTTAACTGTCATAATATAATTTGGAGATCAAAAGAATTAAACAAGTATGGAAAATTTTTACAAGACATTATAAATGACGAATTTAGTAGAACATACCGGATCACCAGCACGTTTTACTTCTAATAACGGAACAACTTCAACAATAGACAATAAGCGACCCATTATTAGCTTCCTTCTTTTTCAGGGAAGCTTTGGACAATTTGTACAATAGTAACCAGTTTCCAATTGTTGTAAGCCACTTAAATGATGTACAAACCACAAATCCAGTTCTAACCTGGAAATTAAAAACAGCTGACTGGCAACAGTTTGCGGACATAATTGATTACAATATGACACACCTCTGTACACTGGGCAAGGTAGAAGACAATGATCTAATAACCATAGATGAAATAATTCTCTCATAAACAGTAACAAATTTTGTAGTCATGATTGCTTGAAGGTAAAACGTGGGGAGGAGCCAAGTGGGGATTACGTTGCATTTACTATAAGAGCAATGATTGGTTTATTACATTTCAGTTTTTAAAAGATATTTAAAACATTAAAGTTAAACAATTTAAACAACTCCTGCATTGATAAGTAACAATCAAGCCCATTCTGCTCCAATCTTTCCAATATTTCTGAAAACCGAAATATTAAAGTTGATTCTATTAGTACTAAATTTGTACCACGAAAAATATTCCAAAATACTAAAGTCAACCCACTTAAACAACCTCTGCTTTGATAAATTGAATAGCAACCTCATTATACTCCGATATTTACAAAATTTCTTGAAAAACGAAATATAAAAGTCAATTTTATTAGTATTAAATTTGTACTAATTTGTAACACAACAAATATTAAAGTTAAACAATTTAAATAACCCCAGCATAGATAAGTTGTACAGCAAGCCCATTCTTCTCCAAACTTTCCAATATTTTCTGAAAAATTAAATATTAAAGTCGATTTTATTAGTACTAAATTTTTAGTACCACAAAAAATATTAATGTCAACCAACTTAAACAACCCCTGTTTAGATACATTGAATAGCAAGCCCATTATCCTCCGATTTTTCCAATATTTATTGAAAAACAAAACACTAAACTCGATTCTATTAGTACTAGGTGAATACAAATTCTAATTTTTGGGGTACAAATTAGTCCTAAAGTATAAATCATGTTTTTTTTTTAATTTGAAGAAGTGTGGTGCCAGCTTTACTGACTTAATCTTTTTTTTAGGGGATATCATCATTTTTGAAATATTTTCAACAGATTTTAAATCGAGTAATCTAATTATGCTGAAAGATATTAGCAAGTCATACATTAATCCAATCAATAATAACATATAAAGTTACTTGGAATTGTCACATACAAAAAACCCCTATTGACAAGGACTACACAATCAATAGGACATTATACGGCAATGTGTTTGAGAGCCAATTATACTGTAAGGTTTTTGCATAATATTATTTCTAATATGTTTGTTTATATTCTAAAATAATAATAAAATATTATCGAAGGATAATAGGCTTGCAATTCAATTTATCAAAGCAGGGGTTGTTTGAGTGGGTTGATTTAAATATTTTTGGTGGTACAAGTTAGTACTAGTCTAGTATTAATAGAATCGATTTTTGTGTGTCATTTTTCAAGAAGTGTTTGAAAAATCAGAGGATAATGAGCTCACTATACAATTTATGAAAACATGGGTTGTTTGAGGGGGTTGACGTTAATATTGTTTGTGGAACAAATTAGTACAAATACAGTTTTAATGGAATCGACTTTAATATTTCGTTTTCCAAGAAATTTAGAAAAGATCAGAAAAGAATGAGCTTGCCGTCCAAATTATTGAAACAGGGGTTGTTTCAGGGGGTGCCTCGGGATGCTATGTGCCGGAGGCAGGACTTTGCTCAGCCCAAATCTGTCATATAGGTTTCCGAGGGGGGCGCCCCACCCAACACGGCGCGTCCCAATGGCTCATAGGGTGTCTCCAGGGAGAGTGAGTGGTCGTGGGTCCTACGCTCTTTTAAGAGCTGTGAGGGACGCAGGACCAACCAACTTCCGGGATAGGCGATGAATAAGAACGACACAGTTCCGAATAATCGCCCGCGGATCAAAGGGGATAGAGGAGTAAACCTGACCAAAAATCACTGCCGTTATCCTCCCTGCCTCCGCTGATCATCTATCAGTCAAGGGGAGGAGAAATATTTTCAAGACTATCAGGTCTAACATGCTCTCCCAAACCCACATTTCGCCATTTTCTTGGTTTTTTTTACTATCCTACTTTCTCGCCTTATTCTCTTTTGAATCTCTTCTTAACCCACGCTGCACTATTTTCTTCTTAGTCATCTACTACCTTTTTTTCTTCTCATTTGTATCTCTTTTTTGAGGCATCTACCATTCCTGAACGCCAACCATTTTCCACACTTTCTTCTCTTCCCTTTTCAGTTTACCATTTCTACTACTTCTTACTTCTTTTATTCTTTATTCCCTCTAGCCTTCACTATATTTGGTCGTGTTTGGGCCAAAAACATTTTCCATCAACTAGGCATAGGGGACGCAGCTATGCCTAGCTATATTTACTTGTTGGCAAGAACTGCGACCTACCCACACCCCACACAAAAAAAAAGAGGAAAAAAAAACCTGGCAGAAGGTATAAAATGCACCAACTCAAAATGGAAGATAAAACAAAAGGAATATTACCCCAGGTGGGTTCCGGCACGGCCGGGGAATCCCACTCCTGTTTACAGGACAGTCCCGCGGATTCTGGGGGGGACAATCTACCATTGAGCACCTATGAAATAGAACTGTTAGATAAACATAATAGAAGATCAAGCGTTACTCCTAGATCACCGACGCAGCGAAGTCTTTCATGGAGCTTTCCAGCAAGTGATAACTTAGAGAACCCAAAGGAATCAGAGCGCATCACATCCAAGAATGGCAGCCTAGTAGACGCGCAAGAAAATCCGTCGAAACGGAAAAGAAAAGAATCGCCACTTTTAAAAAGAGAAGATGCATATGATATATGTAAATGGATCCTAAAAGCCAAAGCTGAGATGGCAAATTTAGCGAAAATAGCGAAGGAAAACCACAACACTCGAAGAGATTTGGTCGCCAGCATCCAAAAGCTTCAATTTTTGTTTAGAGAAATGGACGTTGAAAAAGTTAGCGCCCAAACATGCAGCTGTAAAAATCCGGAAACCAAACATAAAGAAACCCAAACAATATTGACAACCGAACCTAAGATAATTAAATCACTAGGAACAGTTTTAGACTTCTCGGAGTGCAAGAACATAATCAATATGGACTGGAGTGATGAGGCATACAGTACCACAGAAGTGATTGTTGGCGATCCCCTGGAGGCAAAGACGATGGTAACCAAGGGGGTAATAGTAGAACCCAGAGATCCGAATATGACTGTAGGAATACAAAACCGGTACAAATATAGGTTTCCAGGCATTGTTGACACCAATGAAAAATATACGGTGATTGAGCAAGTCACAAAACTCAGGACTGACCATGGACAAGACACAATCACTCAGAAAATCATAAAATTGTCACAAATTTCCAGTGAAGAAGATCTATGGAATTCCCTAAGGACTGTCAGAGATAACACAATAGAAGATGGTCAGGTTGCACTGCACCATGTTGACAAGATGACCCTGGGGAAGTTCAGGAAACTCGAGTGTGTCTTTCATGGTTCGGGTATAGAGGTTTTCATCTATACCACTAAAAAAAAACAGGAAACGGAAAGTGTTCAGCCAGTGACAAGCAAACGACAACCAACATCATACGCCCTTATAGTCAGCAAGCACAATAATACGTACCTGGAAGCTCTGAAGACCATAAAGGAAGCTGTTCAAAATGCGAAAGATGCTAACAGCATAAGGCAAATCAGAGAAACCAAAGACGGCAAAGTTCTAATAACCATGGACAAGAACCAGGAAGCAATGAATTCCTTAAAAGCAGCAGTGGAATCCACCAACATGAAAGTGAGCACGAGGGGTACCCATTGGCCTAAAAAGAAAACATTCCACATTCGTGGGATTGATGCAACAGCCACAGTAGAAGATGTGGCTGGAGCAATAGAGCGAAAGGTCGGGGAGCAGATTAAGGAAAACTGCTCTATTGGAAATCTCAGGCCAAATGCTGGCAGCACTTTGGCAGTTACAATATCTATATCGGAAGACAAGGCCCGTGAATTAATCCAGAACCCGTATATTCGTATCGGGCTTTCGAATTGCAGGATCGAACCCAGAGTGGGGGTCGATCGTTACAAAAGATGCTGGTTATACAACCACCAGACTGAAGAGTGTAAGGGTCCGGATCGCAGAAATTGCTGCTATAATTGTGGACAGGAAGGACATCTGTCAAAATAATGCAAAGATAAACCATTCTGCCCAGTTTGCAAAGAGACGCATAAGTCAAATACCGGAAAATGCATTAGCTTCCGTAGAGCTCTGAGTATGACTAAAAGAATGAAACGTCAAAAACTTTACTCCAGTAATGAAAATATTACAAATTAACGCCAATCGTAGTGTTCCAGTCCATGACATTGCTGCACTTACTGCTTCTAACAAGAAATGTGATGTTATTTGCATCAGCGAGCCCAATATCAAAAAGTGTGAAACTGGGAATAGAAATGTATATGTAAACCCTACCAAAGACGCTTTAATTGTTAATGTAAATAGCTCCATGCCTGTTTTAAATGTGTTTAGTGGGAACTGTTTTGTGTGTGTCCAGTATACGAACTTGTTTGTAATGTCAGTGTATATCTCCCCAAACATCCCTTTTCAAAGCTTCCAAAACTGCTTAGGGGAGTTGCAGGATATAGTTCTGCGCCTTCGGCATGGGAATAAAAACACACCATTTGTGATAACTGGAGATTTTAACTCAAAGAACGAAGTCTGGGGGGGCAGAGTAACAAACCGTAGGGGCAGAGAATTCTTGTCCTGGTGCAATGCTACGAACTTAAATGTCATTAATGATGGACTTGTCCCCACGCTTGTTAGAGACACTGGGCAATCATACATCGATCTTACTGTGGTGTGTGACCGAATACAACGACAAGACCCTCAGTGGACGGTGCTTGTGGATCCTGACGTGACGGAGCACAGGTTTATTTTAACCGAACTCTCAACCGTGAAGCCTGTAGTCAAGAAAAGGAAAACAAGGTTTGGTGAACCGAATAAAGAATTACTAGTTCACATGTTTAGAAAAAAGACCAGAGATATGCTGGATTCTACGAGTGTTTCTGATCTGGTGAGTCGCATCCGCAAGGCTTACCAAGAATGCACACCGAGGGTTTGCTGCAATCAGGACTATCGCTTGCCTTACTGGTGGAACGAGTCAATACAAGAGGCCATCTTAGATGTTCATCATAAGAGGCGTCTCTTTCAGAGAATATAAAATGACCCAAACCGGCGTGAAGAAAAATATAGAGAATATAAGACTGCAAAAAATCTGCTAAAGACTGAAATCAAAACATTGAAAAGGCGAGCTTGGCAAAACCTTTGCAATGACCTCGAAGACGACATATTTGGCCAGGGATTCCAAATAACAAGAGCTCAATTGCAAAAAATGTCGGCTCGTGTTGAAATGTCAAGAGAGGAAAGGGAGAGACATTTTAAGGAGTTGTTTGTCACCAACTGCCCAAATGGAAAACAGCGACAAAAAGAACTAACTGTGATACAAGACTGTGATATGCTCAAACACCAGGAAATATTGGATGCCTGTGATAGTATCAAGGTTGGCAAAGCCCCAGGCCCAGATAATATACCATCTGTGATAATAAAAGCTGTGATTAATGGTAATGTCCAATTTTTTGTAAATTTTTATAATTCGTTTTTAACCAGGCAGTGTTTTCCAGGAGAATGGAAAAGAACCAAGCTATCGCTTATCGAGAAACCAAGAAAGTCACCTGACGACCCTGCAAAATATCGCCCAATTTGCTTAATAGATGAAATTGGAAAAGTCTACGAAAGACTCTTAAATACCCGGTTGATTGCGGAATTGCAAAACAAAATTAATGGCTTCCACGAAAACCAATTTGGATTCCGTAAAGGACGGTCTACTTCACATGCAATGGAAAAGATTCAAGACATGGTAGCAGCAAACAAAGGAAAACATTGTGCATTAATCTTGGTGGATGTTAAAAATGCGTTTAACACCGCATCCTGGACAGTCATCAGCGACCAGCTTAACAGAATAGGGGTGAGTGCATACCTTAAGAACATTTTAAATTCCTACATGGATGAAAGAGTAATTATCCTGAAGAGGGACCTTGAAAGACAAGTTTTTGGTGGTGTTCCACAGGGCTCGGTTCTCGGCCCTAGTATGTGGAATATTCTATATAACGAAGTGATGAACCTTCCAACGCCAAGTGGAGTAGTAATATTGTGCTATGCCGACGATCTAGCGGTATTCGTAGCTTCTCGGACCTCCAACCAAATGATTGATAAGGCAAACCATACTCTTGATCTTGTATTTCAGTGGATGACTCAACATCATCTAGAGATTGCTCCTGAAAAAACCGAAGCTATTCTTCTTAGCTACAAAAGAAAGACCGATGCGATAAAATTTAAAATGCAAGAAATAAAACCCCAGGGAACAGTCAAATATTTGGGATTCCACCTAGACCGAAGGCTAAATATGACAAACCACATCCGAGAAACCTGTCTGAAGGCTGAGAAAACAATAAAGGCTCTAAATTGTCTTTTACCAAATATAGGAGGACCAACAGCACCGAAGCGGCGAATTCTGGCGATGGTGTGTCAAAGACATATTTAGAAGTCAATAAAATGAGACTTATGAAGACACAGCGAAGCATTGCGCTTAGAGTCTGTTCTGCTTACTGCACCGTTTCAGGTGCATCTGCAACGGTTATTGCTGGTCTCATTCCGCTGCACCTTTTGGCGGAAGAGAGGAGGAGAATATTCCACATGGCTGGTGTAGCTTCTGTTACCCAGAAACAGATAGAGAGGGAGATGACTCTGCAGCAATGGCAGGAAGAGTGGCAGAGCGGCCCTGAAACTTGGACCAGACGCCTTATCCGGAATATTCGACCTTGGCACAATAGGAAATGGGGGACAGTATCCTACCATCTTACTCAGTTCCTCTCAGGCCACGGTACTTTCGGCACTTTTACTTTTAAAATTAAAAAAAAGAGAGACGAAAGTTTGTAGATGACCCAAATCACACTGTCTTCGAATGTCCTCAATGGGCAGAGAAGCGCCAAGAACTGTGCTCAGATTTAGGGGAAATAAGTACAAGCAACGTCATTGACAAGATGCTTAAATGTGAAAATGGGTGGAATAAGGTAACAGATTTCATAACCTATGTGATAAGCGCAAAAGAGAAAGTTGAGTTACGAGCCCAGGAAAATGCAGAATATTAGGCAATATTCCTTTCTTTCTTGAGGAGATGTCCTAACGGCGGGTCCAAGAAGGAAAGTGGAAGTTCTTAAAGAGGAAAAGGCTTTAGTGGGTCGGGGGTCTCCCCATCCCCACACTCCCCCAAGCGCCGAAACACCAATGCCTGGGGGGTCTGCTAGCAGATTTCCTAAACCTCTTTGAAAAAAAAAGGGGGTTGACTTTAGTATTCTTTGTGGTACAAATTAGTACTAGCCTAGAACTAATAGAATCGATTTTTGTGTGTCATTTTTTAAGAAATATTTGAAAAATCGGAGGATAATGGGCTTGCTTTACAACTTATTGAAGCAGGGGTTGTTTAAATTGTTTAACCTTTAATATTTTGAAATATTTTTTGTGGTACAAATTCAGTTTTAATGGAATCTACTTTAATATTTCGTTTTTCAAGAAATATTGAAATGATCGAAGAAGGGGCTAGCTATTCAATTAATCGAAACGGGTTGTTTGAGTCGGTTGACGTTAATATTTAGTTTTTCAAGAAATTTTGAAAATATTGGAGGATACAGGGCTTGCTATACAACTTATCGATGCAGGGGATGTTTAAATTAATTAACTTTAATGTTTTGAAATGTTTTTTGTGGTACAAATTAGTAAAAATTCAGTTTTCATGGAGTCAACTTAAATATTTCGTTTTTCAAGAAATATTGAAAAGATCAGTGAATAATGGGCTTTCTATTCAATTTATCCAAACAGAGGTTGTTTGAGGGAGTTGACGTTAATATTTTTTGTGGTACAAATTCAGTTTTTCAATTTCCTGTATTAATTTTAATTTTTTGTAAATTATTTTTAATTTGGATTTTCCAGGTTAACATGAAGCTGGCAGCGCCATGTTTTTTTCTTTAATGGGTAAAGGTGTACAAAATGAGTAAAAAATCGTAATAGGTTTGGAATCTGCCGAAATGGTTCTGTCAGCTTCACAGACGTGAGACTAACATTACCTTTTCTTTATTAAATTTATACAAAAAATTATTTCAAAAGTAATTATGAACAATGTTTTAAGTTTATTTGTGTGTAACAATATTTGTAATAGCATATGTCAATACAGTGGGGCGCACTTTGCACATAAATAAAAAGTTCGATGTTGGCCACAAGTCTATTTCCCTATATTTTATCTATGGGTTATTAGATCATTGGTAGACAATATGGTTTCTTCCATGAACAGTATAATTCCGAAGGCAGCTGAAGTTGCAATAGAAAAGATTATATTTATTGACAGAAAAACAGTACCATGGTGGAACAAAGAGATCGAAAAGTCCTTGAAAGCCACTAAGAATGCTTTTCATATTAGCAGAAGACACAAAACCCAATAAAACTTAAATAAATTTAAATTAATATGTGTAAAAACAAGATATTTGATAAATCAATCTAAAAATGCATCTTGGGCCAACTATGTATCAACAATCACAGCAGATACTCCAGTAAAGAGTATATGGCAGAAAATTGATAAAATCAAAGGCACCAAATCGTTTAACACCATGGACACAATAGTCTATGAAAACGAATACATAGCTGACAAACAAAAAATTGCGAAGGCTATGTCAAAAAACTATCAAGAAAATTCTAGCGACTATAACTATACATCCTTGTTTCTAGAATATAAATGAGAGATGGAAGACAAAGATATAACTATCACAACCAATGTTCGTCCACTTAATGAGCCTATTACTTTAGACGAACTCAATGAAAGTTTATCTACAACTAAAATTACCTCAGCTGGCCCTGACAAAATCCCATCCATTTTCTTAAAAAACTTCCTTTTTCAACCAGGTTAATCTTTATGGTCTCAAACAATTGTCTTACTATTATTGAAGCCACATAAACCCAAAATTGTTATATCGTCATACCATCCAATATCCTTAACATCAAATGTCTACAAGGTAATGGAAAGCATTATAAATGGTTTTAAAGATAAAACTAACTTTTCCGTATCTGTGGCCCTGAACAATATTCTATAATAAAATTGTTACTTGTATACACTTTGGGGGATGTATCGTCCTAACAAACCGAAATTTCTCCAAAAATAACCAAAAATTTAGTATATCTTACTAGCTCTAGTCAACTGAAAATCAATAGGGTACATCTGTGAGACACCTTGAACAATATTCAATCATAAAGTTGATCAATCGTATACTCTCTGGATGCTGTATCGTGCTAACAAACTGAAAATTGTCCAAAAATGACAAAAATTTGGTACTTCAAGTACCATAGCACCCGTTGTACTGGCTATAGTGAGCTGAATATCAAAAGGGTTCATCTTTGAGATGCTCTGAATTATATCCAATCATAAAATTGGTCACTTGTATATACTCCGGAGGCTGTATGGTGCTAACAAACTGAAATTTCCCAAAAAATGACAAAATGTTGTACTTCAAGTACCATAGCACCTGTTGTACTGGCCTGGTGAGCTGAAAATCAATAGAGTTCATCCGTGACATGTCCTTAACAATATTCCATCATAAAATGAAATGAAATTGAGGAGATAATAAACCAAAAGGAAGATCATAAGTTTGGATTACGCAACAAGCATGTGATAGCAAGGTTATCAAATTAACAAGAATATGAATGCTAAAAGATACTGTTCTGTAACCTTCCACAACATATCCTACACTTTCAAAAAAGAGCAATGAGCATAGTCCATCCTCACTGGTTTTCTAGTTCCGCTGTACATGTAGGTACAACTTCAATTAAATTAGCAAGTTTAAGAATTTCATTAGCAAAAAGTTAAGAAAGTTCTTGAGCTAGATGTAGAACAATTTTCTGTTGTAAAAACTTTACTTATAATCAAACAGGGCTCAACTTTAGTGTGTGCCCGGTCAAGTTCTGGGTTCATATTTTTTTACAGAGAGAAATGTTTAACAAGTCACAAGTTGAGGAAACAAATAGTTTTCCAGATAAAACTTTTCAAAATTTGTAAAATTTAGGACTTTACTGATGCAATAAATTTAGTTAATTCGCAAATAATATGAATTATGATAATTAACTCACCCTGGGTGCGAAAAAAACTATATTATTTATATATTTTCATTATACACTTCTTGAAATTAAAAAAAAGCAGTTTTTATTAGATTTAACCTAAACATTTGTAATTTTATTATTTGACATTTCTCTCTTTAGTACTCGGCAGCGTTGCCAAAATTATTTGTGACTATTCCTAGTTTTACCGGTATAAATTTTGTTTAACAATTTTGTTCTATATTTTGTAAATACCTATTAATTGAAAAAATGTTTATTGAAACATTTATAGTTTTTAGTATATGTTTTATTCTCTTTGTGTTTTAAAAAATTTGCAATATCAATTCTATAAACAGATGTTAATAATTTATTTATCATGGCTGGGAGAAGTTTAAAGCCAGAAAACAATTTCGGGAGGGTTTCTGAACCAATTGATAAACATAAAGTTGTTTTAATCAAATAAATTATCAGAAGAGTCTGGGTTTCGAAAGGATTTTTCTACCGAGGCACTAGTGTAATTCGACACGTCCAATGAAGACTGCAGTAACTAAATTTATTCACTTTTTGAGTTACATACACCAAACTATACATTCGGATGAAAATTTCCCTCGAAGAGTATCATATCTCAAGAAACAAGTATGCTACAACCAGTATAACACAGTTACATTTGTAGTATCTCAGATTCGTGTGCATGATCACATCGAAAACAATTGTAAATCAAGTCTTCATTGCAGTTGAAGCTGGAAACATCAGTTGTCTCTATAGTTACAATAGTTTTCGTCGTTTTTCTGAGTACTTTCAAATAGTGATTCACCTAATAAAATGTGTTCCAGAAACTCCAGGATCGATTTAATTTTAAAATTGGCAAATAAGTCATATAATAATAATGTTGAATGTGATGTTTTACCAGAGTGCTATACAAGTTGGTATAATTATGCTGAAACTATAGAAATATCAACCTACTTACACTATTATCTTTTTCCAGAAAACAGACAGAATAAGACAACTAATGCTAAAGTATATGAACAGAAACAACTAATTGACGAACCAAGAGAATATGCAATTGATATTGCAGTTGATGTTCTACCTGGGTGCTCAACAGGTTGGTTGAAATACTGTGAAATTATAAAAACATATGAACCTTTATTATTATTATTTTAGAAAATTAAGATAGTGAGAATACAAATTCTGAAAATAAGCTTGAACAAATAAATGAAGAACCAGGTGTTTATGAGGATGCATATGCTGCCAACTCCGATGAGGATCCATATCCAGCCAACTCTGATATAGATCCTGATTATGAACCATCAGAGGAGGAAAACATCAATAAAACATCAGCAGAAAATGTTGAGAATGAAGTTTATCCTGTCACAATTAAAAATAAAAAAAATAGTAACATAAGCAAAGTCAGTAGAAAACGAGCTAGAAACATTAGTGAGTGGAAATCAAAATTTGCCCTACATCTCGGAATTGAACATGAAAATCGAAAAGGAAAAAAATTAAAGGAAGACAGAGAGGTGAACCATGCAAAGATACGTGCAGGCTAAAATGCACTAAAAAATTATGCCAGGAAGATAGAGTACTAATTTTGGCGATTAAAAGATCATACCAGACAATGGGATTTTGTTTCCTGCCACGTAAGACGGATGGCCAAGAAACAACTGACTATTACCGTCACTGCTGAATCCCAATCTCGAAGAAATCAATCTCCGGAATATTATAACATTCGCAGTAAGGAAATACGAATTTGTAAAGTTATTTTTGAAAACTCTTGATATTTCGGAAACTTGGGTAACTACTGCCTTGGTGAAGTGAAAGAAGGCGGAGCCTTGAAAGAAGATAAGCATGGAAAGCATTCTACAAGGCCACACAAACTCAAATTAGATATCACATTATACAGTTTCCCATGGTACCTTCACACTATGTTTGAAAGAAATCAGGGAGAATGTACCTTGAGGAAGAATTGAGTATTTAGAAAATGTATCGATTATATATTGAAAATTGCCAACAAAACAATATCATCGAGGTCGCTACTTCTTGCCAATATAGAGATGTTTTCAATAAGGAATTTAATATTGGTTTCTTCAAACCCAAAAGGACCAATGGGAAGTTTGTTCTGTTTCCATAGCCAGAGATTTAAAAAATGCCGATAAAGATTTTGCAGTAAATGATAAGGGTGTGTGCGTCGCCTGCTTCGATCTGCAAAAAGTTTTAGCCACTCCACAGTCCAACGTGAGCGATTTTTATTGCAAGGGCAATTATTCCACATACAATTTTACGATTTATGATCTAGGTAAGAATGAGGGTTTCTGTTACGTGTGGCATGAACAAATAGCAAAACGGGGCCCGAATGAAATTGCTAGTTGCCTCTGGAAATTTATAAATATGCAAACAAGAAAGGGCATAAAAAGCATTATATTCTATTTCGTCAACTGCGGCGGGCAAAATGTAAACCGATTTATATTCTCAATATTTGTTTTTGCCACCATGCATTTTAAAATTGACTAGCACATAGATTTTTGGAGAAAGGACATACGGAGAACGAGGGCAATAGAATGCATGCTGTCCTTGAAAACGCAAAGAAACGATCTGTTTTGTATGTTCCTGAGCATTGGGTGACTTTAATCAAAATGGTTAAAACAACTGGTAAACTTTATGATATTACTGAGATGTCCTAGGATGATTTTTTAGTTTTAAAATTTTAACCGATTTAGAGAACTGGAAAGTTGGTAATGATAAAAATAGAGGCCAAAAAATTGAAGGGATATTTCAAAGACAGAAGAGACTGGACCTGGAGATACTGAAGATGATGATGACTCGGATTGAAAATTTTGATTATAATAGAAAGTATTAAAATAATAACAAATTATGTTAGGAAAAACTCATTGGTTCATTATTTAATAGAGTTCATTGAAAAATATGGTGTAGTAAACTTCTGTATCTAAAAACTTTCTCCCCCAAATATCTCAATCAAAAGACACCCAGGCGAAAAAAAGCAAAACACTTGTCATCTTTTTAAAATTGAACCGTTATGTACAATACGTAGAAACAGAGAAATTATTTTATTTAAAATACATGTATTTTGGTTTTGTTGTGAATGTTACTTTACGATTAACTCAGAAGTGTAAATATCAAGTTACTGCAGTCTTGGTTGGACATGTTGAGTTTATCGTTTCATATCGGAAAAATATATGTTCTAAAGGAGAAAAAAGTATGGTAGTTTTCACTGATTTCAAACGTGGTTCTAAAACTGTTGACAGATGCATTTTAATAAAAAATGTGTGGAAGTGTTTTAGAGTGGTTCAAATATTACATGATAGACATCAATTCGCAAAAGTTGGTAAGGTCCTATATACGTCAAATGAATGAACTGAAAAATGGTGTTCCCCAAGGAAGTATCCTTGGTCCATTATTGCTCAGTATATATGTAAATAATATACTTTATTGTTAAGAACAGTTAGCTCAGGATCATTGATTTTTTTTGGACCTGAGTCGCATGTACTTCTCAGAGCCAATTCTTGACGTCCACATAATTTAATTGTCTCAATAATAAGAATAAGCTATTTCCGGTTTTCAGCTATTTGTGCTAAGTATCCTATATCGATCTGACTCATTATATTTGCTTGAGATTTATTATACACCTTTATAACATTATAGCCAGCCAATAATACAGGAGATTTGTGGTACTGGCTATCACTGTGATGTTTGAAAACATGTACAGGATCTTTCCATTTAGTGCGCAGCTGAGTAACTAAGGATTTCAACTGTTGATGATAGCCTTTACCTGCGCAGTCTCTGGCAAATAATATACAGTATTTTTTGCTTAAACGAACCACAAGAAGTGTTGAAACCATTGCATTTGATGTTTTAGTTTTCTTTTATCGTGACTTACTGGAAACTTTAATGTTTTTTTGTGGCATCCAAGGAGATTTCAATAATCTTCATATCATCATCAGTTCTAGTGTTTGATCCCATATAATAACCCACATATAAAATATGCTACAGGAACCGCACCAACTACTTGTAACTGTATCACAGTCGAAAACACTTAAGCACTGATATTCAGTAGAACCTTGACTATCAGGTTTAGGTACATTATTTGAATGATGTATTTTCTTGTGTTCTTTTTTCCACTTCAAATGTTGAACCAATTCATGATTTGAAATAGCACTAGCCATAACTAACTAAAGAATAATGTTATTTTTTTAGTTTTTGTAGGGGATCAATCCCTTTTGATCGCCCCCCTGACCACAGCCTTGCTGTTTGGGCTGATAGAAACAGATATTATTCATTGATCAGTGGTCGGGGAGCGATGTTTGAAACATTTATATATAGGTACATATTATTATTATATAGTCATTTTATAAGGGGTTGGGACTTTGGGAGAGATGTTTAATATAAACAATATAATTTCAACTCATCAAAATCTAATTATTTTCATAGGAAAAAATCGTATCATTTAAAATAAGTTATAACTTATCATGAATACAAAAATAAAGGAAATCTTATTCCACATTAAAACTGTTGGCAACGTTGCCCAACAATTTCATTTTCCTGATTTCTGGCTTGAAGGTGTATATTAGGTAATCCGAAATTAATTTTCATTATTGTGATATATAACTCTACTACTTTCTAATAGTACAAGTTTTTTTTGAAATTCATGCATCCGTAAAGTTGAACGTACTCTTCACGTGAAGTGAATTTTACTAATTTTTAAAATTTATACCTCGAAAATTAATTGATTCTGCAACTTGTGATTTTGTGTAAACCTTTCTTATAATAAAACCTAACGGTAAAAAATATGAACCCAAAATTGGACCAGTGGCAAACCAAAGTTTAGCATCAAACAGTCGTTAATTGTATTTGAAAATTGACATCAATCCAAATTTTTAAATTCTGTATTCCTTTTTCTTTGAATAGCTTACTTACCGTTATTACTAATATCTAAATATTTTCTAAAATTACTATCTCTTGGTAACTTTGCTAAATAAGGTTTAGTAAGATCACAATATGTTACACGCACTTGTTTTTTAAGTTTGTTTCGAAAAAATGCTCTGACGATCGAATTTGCTCGTTTCACATTGAAAAATTCAGCTTCAACATTAACTGATTCCGATTCTTCTTGAAACGAATATAAACTGCTGTGGTTAACCTCATCAAAGTCCAGCTGACGCAAATCAAACAAATCTAATTCATTCTCTAATAAGTCGTATTCTTCCAAGTCCGGTTCATCTAAACTTGGAGTAGCACTCGAAAATTGGGGATTGAAGTAAGGATCTTCGATATATTCTAAATTTTGATCGTCATCACTATGCATCTTTCAACTCTCGTGTCAAACATTTTAAGAAAAATAACTGGGTATACAAAAGAACTAAATGCTTACGCGGATAGAAAGCTGATATACCGTTGTTTTATTGAATGTAAAATGTAACTTTCACTATTTTATAATTTACGCCAATACCTTGACAACCAACACTACACATAAACTGGTAGTGTCTACCCTATCAGGCGTCGGAATATTCATATTCGTCTAGGACACAATAATGTAAATATTTGTTAGACATACGTAAATACAAATTTATATTTTTAAAGAAGAAAAAATGTCGGACAATCATAGAACAAAATTTTGAACTAAACATTATAAACTGCAGTAGTAAGGAGAGTACATCGACGATTCTAGGGTTCAAGGTTAAGAAATTTATGATTAATTTTGTAGCATGTAGCAAATCAAATGTTCGACCATATTGATGATTATAATGAACATTTTTCGAGGAAAATAGAGTCAACTTGGCTCGAACATAATACACACCACCCGTAGGTATTTACATTTAAGGCAATATTTCAATAGAACTCGATAAGTGGAGTAGAATGGTACCACTCTGGACGTGCGGAAAAATTTAATAAAAAAATTATGATTTTTTTATAAATTTCTTAAATTTTATATATAGTCGGCAGCACGTCTGGTCGCGTGGTAAATCAGGTGGTACTACGTGTGATCAGTGCTAGCAGGGTGTTGAGTGTA
This sequence comes from Galeruca laticollis, assembly GCA_963921935.1. NCBI lineage: Eukaryota > Metazoa > Arthropoda > Insecta > Coleoptera > Chrysomelidae > Galeruca > Galeruca laticollis. Next base: position 84,816,318 of record OY998178.1, on the reverse strand, counting down.
GCATAAGCTATAATGTCAACGTTAAACCTAAATAGCCTTCCAACTGATTTCCACACAACACTGCTGTAACTTTTGCTCGAAAATGGATTGATGAGGATGACGCCACCAGCGAATATCTTTGGAGGCGCTTTTACCGCAAGCAAAATATTAACTTGTTTAAGTCACTTCTGGAAGCTATTCAAAAGCAATATATTGACTAGTTTATTTAATGTATATATTAAGTTTCGTTAGGTTAGATGAAAATTTTTTCTTATGTTCATAAAAAATATAAATAATTTTCAATGTCAAAATTTTCAAAAATTCTCAACTTTTTTAATAAATTTTCCGCACTTCTGGAGTGGTACACCATTCGCCGAGTTCTATTGAAATATGACCTCAAATGTAAAATTCTAAGGGATGTGTATTATAGTTTTACCGTCAACTTTTTTTAACACATCAGATAACCAGTCACACACGTAAATGTTGATATTTGTACTGGATAAATAAATTTTACTTATTCAAATGATTACTTATAATTTTTTGTGCAAAATAAAAAAGCGTGTGATTTATTAACAACTAATAATAAGCAAAGCAAATACACACAATATTAAACGTGAAGACAAGAAAATGAAAGCTGAAAATTTATTTTTCACCATTTAATATGCGTCATTAAAGTTATCAGGTATAATAATATTACATTATTCGAAAGTATATTGTAGATATTAACAATAATTATGTATTGCTTCATTCCATATGTCACTGACCTATCTTAGTTGGTCCAGTAGACACTACATATAACAAAATAAAGAAGAACGTAGATTTTTGAGGAATATTCGAGATAATTCTAATAACGTAGACAAATTTATGACATTTTGATAACTAATGACATTATCCCCCCGTTGTATTTAATTACTATTATAAATTTATTTCAGTAATAGAAAAATTCTTTGACCCCACTGACACGTCATGTACCTATTGGGAAATCAACCTGCCGGTTCCTGAGTTATTATTAAAATTATTTTTAAGCAAATATTATTTTGGGTTTGAAAGGCGTGATATATTGCAAATTAAAATGTTTTTATCATAACAAGCAAAAGCAAAGTAGAAGAAAATCAACAACACTACAGTGAGTAAGCTATTCGGGCCTACCTGTTGGACTAATGTTGTTCATTTTCAATAAAATGTATTACCTCACTAACAGAAAATTAAAATATGGATGAAAAACAAAAAATTTCGATTTTCTTTTACAGTACTTGACACTTTTGACAATGTATCGACTTGTTAGCTTGACACTTGATTTTTTTTGTATTTCTCAGAATGGCCAACTAAAAGTATGTGACATGGTGATTGTCAATTTGAATATTTGATACGATTCTCACAAATTTCTTGTACTAAACTCAAAATATGACAAAAGTAATAGGTAGTTATTCATGTGATATATAAATGGAAAGCATTTTATTCAAAGGCTTATTATAATTTTTGCCTACAGTTGGTCATTCTGTAATTAGAGATAGGATTTACCCATTTGCAAACTTTTTGTTTCGTAAAAAATAACTAAGCCTGATTATTAAACTATTTTGTATATTTATACTAGGAAAATAATAAACACTTCTATATTGCTAGTGCCACAGAGGAAAAGTGCCAGTTCGCAGAAACTATAGTCTATGTATTTACAATTAACTCTGCTTTTGTGCCCAAAATTATATTAATTTTTAACTCAATTTATTTTTGGGCAAATGCATTAGATTCAAATCCCCAATCATTCATTCATAAATTCGATTTGTTGTGAAGCCAACATCAATTTGTTGGCCAAGTGGGGCACGACGTAAGACGAGAAGCGAAGAGGGAATGATCGCCTATGAAGAAACGTCACAGAATAGGATATAGTGCTATTCAACACTTCGATCTTGATTCCGGTTTTGTTTATAATCGAAATCGGAAAGATGTTTGCTGAACGACCAAAAAAATTATAATTTGTCATGTCATTTTACAAATCAATAGTGACATAACCTCATCATTATTTTAGATCATTTCACGTGTATTTCACAAGTTTATTTAGTTTAATTTTATAGAAGCTGTTCTGTTAACTAAAAATGTAATGCACAATTGCAAAATATCACTCACATCACATAACCCATAGACAAACGGTAGTTTATTAAAAAATTTCGACCAATCACATGCTTCCGATTTACGATTATTTTCAGTAGCATCATAATTTTAGACCGATTATAATCGGAGTGATCGATTGATATCGAAAATGTATTGTTGAACATGATGTTTTTTAAATGACAGGAAATGATTGTAATCGATTGTCGCGTTGAATAGCACTAATATCTTCTTTTACGACGTTGTCTTTATATAAAAAATATGATGACAACTGTTTACTATGCATACAACAGCATTCGTCGTTCGAATCTTGGACTTGCAAGATTTATTATAATGTAGTACGATCAGTAGTGCGTTTATTAGCTGTTTTAATATGTAAAAAGTCAAATTAATTCAAGTAATAATTAAATAAACCCTGATACATTTGAAATATTATTTAAAAATATGAATTATTTTTATTTGCAGCAAACACCAAATAAACGAGCAACAGGTAGATATAATACTACTTTATCCTGCTCCCCTTACTACTAGATTTTTGCTTAGAATGTGAAATGATGTTGCTTGAAGAATAATGTAAACAGTACATCTTTTTTATTCCTATATTTATGATCAAATACCATATGACTCTCAAAGGTATATAGACACATATATTTGATTCTCCTAAATTACTGGTAAAATTCTCATGATTCGAGAGACAATAATGACATAAGCATCTCTTTTCGTTCGAATTTATTCGTGTTACATATTTGTCGCTGGTTCTTATAATAATCAATTAGAATTTTAGCTCAAATTTCGGATATGACCATTAATGCCTGCTCTAGATTTCTGCCAACAAGATTTATTCAAATATTTATCTAATTCACGAATCCAAATAAAATAGCGCTTCCATCTCTAATAATACTGTCAGAAGAAACTATAACGTGATGCCAGATGTACAATAATTAGCGTACTTTACGATAATTTTTGAGACACTGATCCAACAACTTGGGAACTTGGCAAAATTATTATCTTATAATCGTAGTAGAATTAGTATATTAAAGTATAAGTGGATAAAGAGGTCTTTCAAACACGCGCGATTTTTCGAGCACGACGGCGCAGCCGAGTGCTCGAAATGGAGCAAGTGTTTGAAAGACCAGTTATCCACGAATACTTTACGCTACTTTTTTTATTGGTGCACTTTGGAATCATAAAATATTATTATTATATTATTACTACAAAAAAATGAAGGTCCATCCTCGATGCCCAGCCAAGTTTCGTGAACGTCAAATAGTATTTATTTTTAGTTGACGTTACGGGCTGTCAGATCAATAATCAAAAAGTTTCTTTATTTATATTTAAAGGGAAACAATGTATATATGAATATATAAATACATTTTGCAGAAAAAACCAAATAAGACATTGGTTCCCAATGATAATATACAATTAAAAAACTAATAAAAAAAGTTGTCATTGATACTTACGTTTCTCAAGTTGTTGTTGTTACCATGGGGACTTTAAAAAACGCGCGTGTTTGAAAGTTCGATTTAAACACGCAGACGCGTGCTTTAAAAAGGTAATATGCGGCATCAATAAAAAAATAGTATATTAAAGTATAAGTGGATAAAGAGGTCTTTCAAACACGCGCGATTTTCGAGCACGATGGCGCAGCCGGGGTGCTCGAAATAGAGCAAGTGTTTGAAAGACCAGTTATCCACGAATACTTTACGCTATTTTTTTTTATTGGTGCACTTTGAAATCATAAAATATTATTATTATTATATAATTACTACAAAAAAATGGAAGTGCGTCCTCGATGCCCAGCCAAGTTTCGTGTAAGTCCATCCTAAATAGTATTATTTTTATTTGACGTTACGAGGTACTGCTGTCAGATCAATAATCAAAAAGTTTCTTTATTTATATTTGAAAGGATATAATGTATATATGAATATATAAATAAATTTTGCTGAAAAAACCAAATAAGACATTGGTTCACAATGAAAATATACAATTTAAAAACTAATAATAAAAGTTTTCATTGATACTTACATTTCTCGAGTTGTTGTTACCATAGGGACTTTAAAAAACGCGCGTGTTTGAAAGTTCCATTTAAACACACTGAGGGGTGCGTTAAAAAGGTAATATGAGGCATCAATAAAAAAAATAATAGTTAGTAACAAGAATTCTTATTTTTCAATATTCATTTTCAATTTTTCTTCTTGTAGTGATTTATATTTTCCAGTAATTTTAGAAATAGTCTGGCAACACTGATATCTATGATCCTGACATGAGAAGAATATTAGTTAGGTTATGTTTATGAGTTTAGAAGTGGATTCATTTAGAGTTTACGAATTTTACACAAATTAACAAAGCATGTTTCGTCTAACAGCAAATGTACGTTCATTAGTAGTAAATGAGGCAATAAACTATACAAAGTATGAATCTGTAAGACACTTTAGGAGAAGAAAGCCTATAGCTTTAGGTACCGCAAAAAGTAAATTATTTAGAGTTCCAAAACGCCCTTGTATTCCAGAGGATGAAAAACTTGAACTTATGAGGCTTTTTAACAATTACCGCACAACAATGAAGTCTTTAAGGTAAATGCTCTAATTGGTTATATTTTGTAGTATATTTTAACAGAGAACTTACATAATTTGGAATTTTATTGATAAACATTTAAACACCTTTGTATTTCAAATAACTAAGTTGTATTTTTAGATATTATTTCATGGTAAATCACAGTGCAGAATTTGCACAAGTCAGTGAAGACCCAGAAGAAAGCAGACGTGTATTTTTAGAAGACTTTGAAAAATGTTCAGCAATTAACGCAAAATGGAATGAAAAACAAAAAGAATTACGAGAGAAGATCATTGCTAAACAGCATGAAGAAGATATAGAATATGCTCTTCAAAGAATTGAGTTAGAGAAGAAAAAAGAAGAACAGAAGAAGATTGAAATAGAAGAAATTGTAAAAAGGGAAAAGGAAGCTTCGAAAGAGTTTATCACTCCAGAGAATATAGACGAAGCTATTGAAAGAGCACTTGCTACTCCAGTAGATTATAATTTCGCTATGAATTTAGATGGTGATAAAATTTTAGGAAGAGAGAGTTCGCCCGATAAAACTAAAGAAAAAGTTGGTGTTGCACAGTAATATATATTTCTTAAGTATAAGAGTGATTTGATTTTGTACCATTTACTTTTTGGAAGCAGTAAATTATTTTGTTAACGTGAATTATATTGTAATTTCTCCTTCCCTCATTCTCTCCAGAAACCTGTATTAAAACATGTCCAACCTGCTCTTTCAGGTAATGGACACAAAAAATACATATAAAAAAGTGTAGCCAAATTCCAACACCTCAAACTCCAAAAATACGCCCACCTCCAGTACCTTTACCTCTGTCTCCAAAATCTTCCTTTCCTTCTATTTGGTAATGGATACAAACAGCTGACATATAAAAGAGCACAGCCAAATTCCAAATAACCCCTACCTCCAGTAACATTGCCTTAATCTCCTTTCCTTTGAACAGTTACAGAGGGAGGTCTGAAACCCAAATGGGACATTTTCTGCCTCTTATCTTCTGGTGCTATCCATAAGATTCAATGTTCATACCACTATGTATATATATGAGCAAAACATTTTAAATAAGAGTTACGGGTTTCTATTTGCCAATCAGCAGAGGTTGAACACCAAATAGAAACTGAATACCTGATCTTATTCAATAAAAGCAAAGTTTTGGCACACGTTCTATATTACAGCCATCGGAAGATCAGATAATCAATAGAACTGCAAACATTCGCCTGGAGATGGGTATTGGGTGAGGGATGGGTCCATAACAGAACTTGGTATCGAGGATTATCACAAAAACCGGTCTCTGATACAGAATCTTGACAGATGGATGAGATGTGGACATCGGCGTGTTCATTACTTCATCACACAGATGCTCACGAGTCACAGTTGCTTTAGGGCATATCTGTCAAGATTCAAGGAGATCCGATAGCGGTGGACACTGTGAAACATACACTGATGGAGTATCCAAGATGGATTGCAGAACATGTGAGAATGAATGTGTTAATGGGAGTAAGGGCGAAGTCTATGAAGGAAATGGTGGACAGAATGCTTCTGAGTAAGAGTGGGTGAATAATAGTGAATATGTGAAAGGGATCTTGAGTGCGAAAGAGCGCGAGGGAAAGTTATAGTTATAGTTGTAAGAGGGAGAAAATACCTAAGGGTCGATGGAAGGCCATGACATTTTTAGGAGGCGAGAGAGTGACATCGCCCGCCTGACGTGATGCCCAACGAATGCATAAACTACATTTAAAATTAATAAAAGATAAAAGCGCGCGACAATAATGGAAAGAATATTGAGTGAACATACAAGGAGTACACAAAAGGAAATGGAAAACTTTCCGAAATAGAGATTGGAAACTGAGAGTAGTGGAGATGATACAAGGCAAAGGTCAAGAGTTATTGAAGACTACTTTAGAAGAAGAAAACTAACTAATAGATCATCAAGAAACCAAAGTTACGAATCACATCAGGAGGAAATGTTCATTACAATGATGAGAGAGCTAATGGAAAAGTATTAGGAAAAAAAAGGAAATCACACAGTAACTTACAGAATTAAAAGCAGAAAATGACAGACTGGAGCTTTAACTAAAAGGAACGAATGACAGATAAGAGAAAATGGAAAGGAATGTAAAGAAATAATTAGTCATTATGGAAAGAACTATTAAATCAGGAAAAAATAAGACACTCAAAGAAGAATTTTTAAACAAAAATCTGGAGGTAGAAGAATATAAAACTAATCAGTGCTGGGAAAATAGGCAATATGGTCAGTACTATAGAAAAGGAATGCTTAACTGACAAAACTATTATACTAAAGAATAAAAAGAAACTCAAATTTATGAAAGATCAGAAAATATTTATAGACTTATATTTTTATAGACCTGGCTTCCTAGATACATTTTAATACAAATCTACAAATTTTAATTGAATTCATCTCTGTTTCCTAGTCAGTTTTCGATGAAACCACACTTTCTATACACTTTCAATTGATCCCCATTTCCTAGGCACATTTTAAAACTGGTGGGCTGTTCTCGTCGCTATATACTTTTTAATCCATTTTCAATTTCTCCATAACATGTCATTCTACTTTCATCTACACAGAATGAAAAATTCCAAATTCAACTTCAATCACCACACATTCAGTATAAAAATTCTATCCTCTCACAAAATTCGCCTACTAACATCCCTTTCACTCCTTCTAACTACGGAAGGGTTAGCTTTTTCAAGTTTTATGTTTTCTTTCTCTTTTTTATTAACTTGAATAAATTTTCTTTTAGGTTTTAGCCTTGAGATTGTACCAACTTGCTGTAATACCTTTTTTCACTAGAGCTTTGTTGTTTTTGAAGAGCCCCATTATATTTCAGATTTCTTCTAAATTCCTATTTTTTTTGTATTTATTTGCCCTTGAAGATATTCCACAAATCTTTTTAAACTCTCCTGTATACCTCTCACTAAATTCCCATCTATTATTTAAACAGAAATGAAATTAATCACTTACCTTTTTATGTTCAGCTACAAATTGAATACTTTAAACCCAAAGAGCAACTTTGGTATGATGACAACTATTGTTTGTATATATTTATAAAAATTTGTTTCATTATCAATTTACTTAACCTAAATGATTTACAATGAATTATTTAAAACAGGGACTGCAAAAATTCTGTTCGGTCTTCTACAACTTTCGTTTTTTCTTTGCCAGAGTTTTTCTTAAGATTTTCTTCTATATTTTCAAACTCTTTATTAACAACTGTTTTGTTTTTCTTTGTTTTTTCTACATTAGCCGTAAAGAAGTTACTCTTCTTCTTCGCCAATTGAATTTCAGCTCTTAATTTTTGTCTTCTAGCAGCCTTTTCATATGCTAATCTACAAATAAGAAATTATGTGATTATTTTATGTAGTTATCGATAATTAATGGAAGGTACGTTTTACTACTTAACTTTACAATCTAATAAAAATCTATTATATAGGTCTTACACTATAGAAATTGATACACATCATAGATGATGTATGAAGTCACAATAGAACAACGTTGAAAGTAGTATGGAGATTGAGGAAAAGTACAATAATGATGTTATATGGATGATAAAAATATTTTGCAGTTTATTCTAGTTTTAGTTGATAAATAAAAAAAAATAAGTGACTTATTTCGAAAAATTTACATAGATTATTCTTATTTTCCGTGCTAGTTTGTTTTGTTTTGTAATATTAATTCGGTTTGGTTTTAAAATTGACGTTTTCTGTAGATTACAAAATAATAATATTTTTTAAATATTTTTGTGCAATGTTCACCATGTAAGAATTACATAAAAACAATTTAGGATCTTGAGAACAATGACTCAAATTTGAGAGGGGTCTTTATAAGAGGATTATTTCTAATTTTTACTTTTCCGCCAACCTATCTAATATGCGATAAAAGTATTGGTTTACCCACAAAAAAGTTGAAATTCTGAAAAAATTTTTGGTGTTATTTTTACGATTTTCATAAAGAAAAAAATCCTGTGTGTATTTCGTCGTCGGCCACTTTCCGTTACATATCTTGTTAGCACAATATAGCCTCCGGAGTACAACAAATCACCAATTTTATGATTGAATATTGTTCAGGACATCTCACAGATGAACCCTATTTATTTTCAGCTCACAATTGCCAGTATAACGGGTGTATGGTACTTGAAGTGCGACATTTTTGTCATTTTTTGAGAAATTTCAGTGTGTTAGCACGATACAGCCTCCGGAATGCAAAAAGTTACCAATTTTATGATTGAATAATACTCAGAACATCTCACAGATGAACCCTATTCATTTTAAGCTCACCACAGCCAGTATAACAGCTGCTATAGTACTTTAAGTACGACATTATTGTCATTTTTAGAGAAATTTTAGTTTGTTAGCACGATACAGCCTCGGGAGTATATACAAGTGACCAATTTTATGATTGGATATTATTCAGGGTGTCTCAAAGATGAACCCTATTGAGATTCAGCTCACTAAAGCCAGTACAACGAGTGCTATAGTACTTGAGGTACCAAATTTTTGTCATTTTTGGAGAATTCTGAGTTTGTTAGCACTATACAACCTCCAGCTTGTAAACAAGTGACCCATTTTATGATTGAATATAATGCAGGGCGTCTTATAGATGAACCTTATTGATTTTTAGCTCACCATAGCTAGTACAACGGATGCTATGGTACCTGTAGTGCCACATTTTTTGTCCTTTTTGGAGAAATTTGGGTTAGTACGATACAGCTTCCGGAGTGTATACAAGTGGCCAATTTTCTAATTGGATATTTTTCAAGGTGTCTCACAGATGTACTCTATTGAATTTCAGCTGACTATAGCAAGTACAGCAGGTCCTATAAATCCAGATGTACTGCATTTTTGGTTACTTTTGGAGAAATTTCGGTTTGTTAACACGATACATCCCCCGAAGTGTATACAAGTGACAATTTTATGATAGAATATTATTCAGGGCATCTCACAGATGCAGAAAAGTTAGTTTTAATCTTTAACACCATTTATTTATTAAAAGTTTTAAAATAATTCTGTGTGTTTTGATACTATACTATATTATATTTCAATCTGGGAAGATAGCCTTACATTAAATGTATTAATTCATGATTAATGGAACCAAATATTTTTAACTAAATTTAAAAATGTCATACTGTAAAACTCATTATTTTTATCAGTATTCTCGCATGCCAGCTATTTGTCAAGCTGTTGAATCAATTCTAGTACATTGTTGATGTTAAAAACATATTTGAAAATAATAAAATCTTTTTTGGACATAGATTTCAAGTGTTATATAAATTGCATATAAAATGATTTGACGCCGTATACTATATTATATGTATTTCGTGATAATGAATCAACATTTACATTTCGTGAAAATATCAATTGCCATTTTTATACCTAAAGTGTGCGTTGCTTATATGTAATGTTAGGATGTTCTGAAACATTTTGAGTAAACCTTCTACTTTTAGAGGAATTACTTTACAAGAAGCTTTGGAAATGGCATATTCCTAAATATATGTTGAACCTCCAGAAGATGAGGATTCCTGTGGTGACGAAGATAGTGGGGCTACTTTGGATAACTTGACTGGAAGACAATTACGAAGTCATGATGAGCAATAATAATCTTATTAGTTGTCAAGAAGATATTGTTCAAGTAGAGAAAAATAATTCAGATATTTACCAAACACAAAAAAATAATGGTATATTTGTCAAATGGGTTGACAATAAATAACGTAGTAACTATTGACTCCAATTGCTATATAAATAAATGAATTACAGGTAATTGCGGTTGATTTCTTATCGGCAACCCAGAACTAGTGCATTGTATACTCAGTAATCATTAATTTAAATTAAGTTCCATTGAAAAAAACCAGATACCTGCAGAATAGAGCGGTGGGATTTCATACTACGACTTTGTATTTGTTTGCCTAGAAATTTACTTATATCTTGTAGTTTCTTCAATTCTAATTAATGACCGTTTATAGTCCTGACCTGTTTACAATAGATATCTTTTATACATATCACTTAAATACCAGTTTTTCTTGTATTTTGATACGAATGTTTATTCTACTTTAATTTTGAAATAATATAAGTTGCATGCAATTTATGACTTCCAGTACTTTTTTTTGATTATATGCTGAGTTTATAATTCACACCTTTCTCTGGTCATATCTGAAACTGAACTCTACATAAGGCATTGTAGTTTCTGTATACTAACCTTTCATGTAAATGTGTCCATTTGAAATTCGATAAATACTTCATACTCCAAATGTGATCATATTGTTTTGATTTTTTTCTATTACTAACTTGTGTATTGTTTAAAAGAGTAGCTACTTTCTTGGCTATAGATTTCTTTTCAAATTCCACCCATCCTTCTGTGAATTTTTTCGCCACTTTTCGTTTCTTTTTTGTTTTTTCTTTGCCATCATTTTTCAATTCTAAAATATAAATTTCTTGTTTGTTAGAACGAATGATAACGAAATAATGATTGTGTACTAACCTTTATCTGCCAATTGTAAATATATTCTTCCTACTGTACCAAATTCGCTAAACAATTCACGAATTTTTGTAACATTCATATAAGGTGGAATGGTGGATAAATATATAATACCCCGTTTAGGAGGTTTTTTAACTTTTACAATACTTGTGGAAGGTTCATGATCGGAATCACTATTTTCTTCAGTCATACTGTAAAGTTTCCTATTATTTTATAACTTATAAATACTCTTACTTTGTGTTACTTACGTTTGTTTTCATTCATTCAAATGTGACTTAGTAAGGTTATGTTTTCACACTGTTCACAATTTTACTCGAGAACAATACGAGTAGTAAGATTTTCTACTTTTTTTATTAACGGAGTAATGTTATTAGAAGTGATATTTAAACAAAAAGGATTAGTCTGGGTGAAAATGTAATTTTTCAATACTACAAAAAATATTCATCTACTCAATTTTACTGGAAGAAAACGCTATGGATTGATCATAGTTATCGAAATAAGGAACAGCATAGAAAAAATACGTTTTATTTTATATGAATATGGTTTCATGGAAGTGACACGGTACATTAATTTTCAAGATGAAAATAGCGTCACCTCTTGATTGGAAGGAATATTAGTCATTTCAATATCGTCAACAAAAGCGCCGAGTTTAAATAAAATAGTATGATTTTTTGATTAAAGTAATATAATACAAATAAAAAATGAAATATACACAAATTAATGAAGTATATGAAGTTCTCATTTCCATTTATAAAATAACAAAAGTATATACAGTATTTTGTAACTTTTAAACTGTACTTTTTCTGACTGTTAAATGATAAATAGTTATTTATTATACAAGGGAAAAAAGTATTAGATTTTAGCTCGAGGTTATGTTGTCTCCCGACGCGAAGCGGAGAGAGACAACAAACCGAGAGCTAAAATTTAATATTTTTCCCGTGTATAATACACTATTTTTTTCTGTGACAGGAAAAACGACGATTCAATAGTGAAAGAACATATTATTACAGTATATTAAAGTCAGAATGTTATCGATATGAAATTTGAATTTTTAAACTAATAAGCTGTTGTAGTTATAGCGACAATTAGACCTGCGTTGCTAAGGAAAACTTCAAAGTAATCAAATATATGTCAATTTAATTCTGTGATTTGATTCAAAAATTGCGAACTCGGTGATTGTTTAGTAGTTATTTTGGAAAATATAAAGTTAAAAAATGTCTGATTCCGAGTTTTCTATGACTCTTGATATAAAGGAAATGTAACTTATGTTCAATAAAATATTCTAAAATCAAATATCTTCCTTTATCTATATGTATATATATCCGGGAAAAAAGTACTCACTTTTTTCCCGTGGGAAAAAAATGTTTTTCGTGAAAAGTTGTATTTTGTTACCTGTCAATAGAGATAAAATGTCAAATTTTTTTCCTGTCACAGAAAAAAAGGATTTATTCAATATTTTATTTCATTTATATTACCTACCTTAGTTGCCAAATATATTACGTCGGGGATTTTTTGATTTCCTCTGGTTTCAATGTAATAGTTTTTACTTTTCCGCCCAACCTATCTAATATGCGACAAAAGTATTGGTTTACCCCAAAAAAAGTTGGTATTTTGAAAAAAAAATTTGAATTATTTTTACGTTTTCCATCAACAACACGCAAAAACGGTTTTTAGAAAAAAAATCCCGTGTGTATGTCGTCGTCGTTGTCGGCCACTTTTCGTTACATGTCTTGTTAGCACGATACAGCCTCCAGAGTGCAACAAGTCATTAATTATATGATTAAATATTGTTAAGGACATCTCACAGATGAACGCTATTGATTTTCAGCTCACCAGAGCCAGTACAACGGGTGCTATGGTACTTGAAGTACGACATTTTGTCGATTTTCGAGAAATTTCAGTTTGTTAGCACGATACAGCCTCCGGAGTTCAACAAGTCACCAATTTTATGATTGAATATTATTCAGGGCATCTCACTGATGAACCCTATTGATTTTCAGCTCACCAGAGCCAATACAACCGGAGCTACAGTACTTTAAGTACGATATTTTTGTAATTTTTGGAGAATTCTCAGTTTGTTAGCAAGATACAGCCCCCAGAGTGTATACAATTTTATGATTGAATATTATTTAAGGCGTCTCACACATGTACCCTATGGATTTACAGCTGACTAGAGCGAGTACAGCGGGTCCTATAAATCCGGATATATACTACATTTTTGGAGAAATTTCTGTTTGTTAGCACGATACATCCCCCGAAGTGTATACAAATGACAATTTTATGTTAGAATATTGTTCAGGTCATCTCACAGATGCGGAAAAGTTAGTTTTAATCTTTAGAACCGTTTATTTTGCGTTGACATCCTTCTGCTTCGCGTTTTAGGAATTATATTATTTTGGAATAATTTTCAATGTTTAGATTGCGATAAATTATAAGAGTGCTTTTGAGTATTGAATTTTCTACTATAATGATGAGGAATTGTTTTTACGAGATAATTCTATAAAATAGGACAGCAACACAAATTCTCCGAGAAATAATTGGCCTTTTGCAAGTTATGCCAATCCATAAATGACCTAATATGGCTTATTCTTCAATACAATAAACTTTCTATGATTCAATGTCATGATTAGTCCATAGAAATAAATACTACATGAAATACCGAAATAACCGTAGATAAAAACTGTATACAAACTAGATATGAGGCTTCCATTTTTCATATCATAACTTCATAAATTTGGCACCGTCGCTGATGTCAGTCATTAGTAAATGTCAAACAATCTCTCATTGAACGAATAATCACCCACGTTGACCAATATAAAATGGATGTATAATATAATAGTATATTATTCAACGAGCGTATAATAACTCATTATACGCGAGTTGAATACTATACTTTATCCACGACTACTAAATATTTTCGTTTAAGTTTATTTGTTGGAAAATGTTTTTATATTATTAGAAACACTATTATTTTATTTTAACAAATATTTCATACAATATACAGTACATGGTTATCGAAAATTATAATAATCGTATAATATCTCATAAACATCTATGTATTTAGCTTAACAAATATTACGTATCTACCTAATCTTACAAGATGATGGTATTTATTTATAGTTCTTAATAATTGTAATATCTGAACAATTGGTCAAGTTAATCGCAGGGATATTTAGTGGTTTGCACGATAACATTATAAAAATCGATTGTTTGTAGGAAAACAATGTGATATTATAGCTAAATCAAGGAAGCATCTGAGAGCAGTGATTAATGATTCATTAATCACTGCCGTAATTAATGAGTATTATCAAGGTCGAGCACACAGATTTATAATGGGTACATTATACAACAGTGGTGTATAAATATTGTTAAATTGGGGTCTGTTACTAAGCGATACGCCACCACAGCGGTTAAAGTGAACTTCTCTAAGAGGTACAGTTTAATCATTAGATGTGTGATTATATTGGATTAGACGCTTGTTTACCACTTGTTTTATTTGTTTCGTTGTCTTTGAAATTATTTTTCGTTTTTTATATTGGATTTCAAGTGTTAGTTTAAATTTTAGAAGCAATTTTTATATTTGTTAATAAAAGTTTGCGACAAAACTCGTCAATATTGCTCAGTGCCGGAGTGCAAATTGATAAGAAATAAAGACCTCTTTGATATTGTCCAAAAAAGTATCTTAATTTTTTATAGAAAAAAATGTAACGCAAAAAAGGTGTAAGACACTAAACACACTATGAATACCACATAACCAAACAATTTTTTCACGTCTATAGTAGTTTTGATTTGACAGTTAGGTAGCGCTGCGATCTTAATCTGGAATCTCAACAGTGATAGAAAAAAAGGTGATTATTCTTTGGTGTACATTTATTATTTTGAAAACTCTACTTTGAATAAGATATAATACATTCGGATGAAAATACATATTTTGTGTTATTCCCAGTATGAATAAATCTCGTTGGTCGTGTGAGTTTAGTATTATTTCGGGTCAATTATAATTTTCATGCTCTTTTAACTCTAAACATATTTTTAGACGCTTTAGTGATGTGAACATAAATGCGCGTAAAACGATTTATTAACACTTGATTAAGTACGCCTCTTTCAAACCATATTAAAAATGCATAAAAGCTTCTTTCTAGTCACTGTTATTTTTTATTGGTTTTTCTAAATAGGTATATCATTCCGTTCACGCTTTGACACCAGTAACAGATAATAAAAAATCATCTTTAGGTTGTTTTGGGCCCAATAAACTCATGAGTTTATTTGATCTCTTTCCTGATCTCTTATTATAATTATATATATTATAGGAGATTTAAGCTTGAGAACAGTTTTTCTGAAGGAATTGGAAATTTGCACCATTTTTAAAAGGTTCAAGCTTCAAGCATATTGTTGAAATGCTTGGTATTTTCAAAACAATATTAATTTGCTCACTCTCTTTAACCACCAAAGTTACGTTCAATTTTGGGCTAATTTCGAAAGTGTCATCAAACGAAGTTCACATCCACAAGTCTAAAAAATGGCGGGAGCATCAACTAACAAATTGGCGGAAGCGCCAATTAATAAAATAACATATAGCCTAGAGGAGGAACTGGCATAATCAAAGATAACGGAAGAAATAAACAATATTATAAGGGGGATACAATAAGAAACAGTTATGAGATAAAAGAAAGAAGAAATATTAGTTTCATTTTCAATAAATTATAGCTGTTTAAGTTTTTTTGGTGTAAGGTAACAATAAATAATTTATGATACGTTGTCCATTGGTTTTTTTACATAGTGGGTAATATATTCTCTCATTATTTTTGGTGTTATGGATATGTTCACGGCAGGTTAATTGAATGTATCCTTATTTTATCAATAAGAGTATTTTCTTCTAAAATAGCTGCCTAGCTTCGAATAAATTAAACTCACTACATAACTGTTGCATAAAAGATAGGTTTTTAATAAATGAATTTCTGAATCCATCCCAGAACACCATAGTTCAGCTACGACTCTATTAAAAAAAGACAGGTAAACGATCTCTTAGAAAGTTAAATATTGGTAAAAAACCTCTTATTTTATTTACAGATTCATTTAATTTGTAGTTCCCAGCGTAGATGACGATCGGTTTTAACACCAATATACTTTATACTTTCGACTACCATAATTTGTTAACTGTGGCCTTTATTTAATGGACCTAAATGTGGTAAGTAGCAAGAATATGAAGTGAATGGTAAATAGCAACTTTATTGTGTTAGTGTTATTTATTGTTCTGGAACCATTTAGAACGTCGTGGAAAGTTATTTTCAATGTCTGAAAGTTGTCTTATTACTTGTGCATGTAGTTCCTTAGTATATCCTGTAGTTTCAGTTTCCATCTTGGTTAAAATAAGAAAGCTGCGGTAGATGTACTCATTCATGTCGTTTGTCCATTTTGTTTTTTTGTCGCAGCTTGCCCTGTAGAGTGGTTGGACGTCTTTGACCTTCCAAAACATCTCTTCCGGGTGAAGTTTCTCTGTTCCTGTTCATTGCGACGGTGTTTGCCATTTGCAGGTCAGCAGCACCGATTTTACTGGATCCTGCAACTGGTCATTAGGACGGTTCCGAACAGAGTCAGTCTGGGTCTCCGCCACGCCCGAATAGCGATTTCGACGAGTCCTTATAGCGTCTATTCGCTACACATCCATGGGTTGCTAACCCTCAGGATGGAGTCCTCCTTTAGTCGCCTTCTACAACAGGCAGAAGATACCTTGGGGATATTCTTTGTAATACCCGTACCCAACGCTGGGTTCTATTATTATTATCATTATTATTCTTGTGCTCCACAGACTTATGTCTGCATATGGCTCTTCCTTGCTTCGGCATATGCTGCAAGAAGACAAGTAAGTATACTTTTTTGGGTCTTAAGTGTCGTTTAGCACGCGTCTAACAATTCCACTGGTTTCTATCATAACGATTTTTTGTAGTAGGTGGTATATTTGTTCCTTTATGCTTAATTTCTTTAGATTTTCGATGAGTGTATGTGGTATTTCTCCAGTTGCACCTATAATGATTGGTATTACGACAACTTTTCCTTGGTTCCACATGTCTTTTATTTCATTTGCAAGAGGTAAATACTTACTAATTTTTTCTTTATCTTTTTTCTGCAGATTTGGGGATGTCTCAGTTTTTTGTCGGTGAATACCAAGTCTGGCCTGTTGTGTTGTAGAGGTAAGTCTGTTATAGTTTCCCTATTCCAATACATTTTATAATTTTCGGTTTCGAGGACACTTTCTGGATTATACTTGTAGTATAGGATTGTTTCCACAATTGTGTTGCCATGGATTTTCCGTAGCTCTTGATGGATTACCTTGCCAACGTTGTCATGCCTTTTAATATATTCTTTTGGAGCTAGTACTTCACATCCGCTTATAATATGGTCCAGTGATTCAGTATGTTCCTTGCACATTCTACATTTATCTGTTGGGATACGTTCTTTCATTATATATTTTTCATAATTTCTCGTTGCAATGACCTGGTCTTGTATCGCTATCAAAAATGCCTCGGTTTCGGGGAACAGATATCCGAGTTTCAACCACATGAGGGAGGCATCTCTATTATTATTATTATTATTATTATTATTATTATTATTATTATTATTATTATTATTTTCCTTTTTGTGTCACCGGATTTACACCCGGCGTGTTTCAACGACAGTCGGCCTCAACAGCAAGACTTTCGTTGGGTGTCACTATTCTAGAAATGACCTAACAATGTTTGTCGCATCCAGGATTACAGATTTTTGCATTAATCGGTAGGTTGACTCAGGAATATCAATGTCTTTGAGGGAAGTACTTAGTTTCTTGGGAATTAGCCCCATACAGGATAAAACAACTGGAATGATCTTGACTTCTTTAAGATTCCACAATTCTTTTATTCCGGTCCTTAGCTCGGCGTATTTGCTTAGTTTTTCATTGTATTTGCTTTCTGTGTTAGAATTATTTGGGATCGATATGTCAATAAGCAGAGCTTGCTTGGATTGTTTATTAATGACTGTGATGTCCGGCCTGTTGTGTCGCACTGTTACGTCCGTCATGATAGTTTTATCCCAGTAGATCTTAACATACTGATTTTCGATAACTGGAGGGGGCTTATATTTGTAATATGGCTCGTTGTTTTGTGGATCAAGGTTAAGTTTTTTCAGTACTTCTAGGTATACTACTGTGGCAACTTTGTTGTGTCGTTCTAGATATTTAGTTTCAGCTATGCTTTGGCAACTAGAAAGAATGTGTTCAATCGTTTCTTGACTTCTGTTGCACTTTCTGCACCTATCTGTTGGCATTTCTTCCTTCAAGATATACTTTTGGTAATTCCTCGTTTTTATAACCTGATCTTGTATACCAACCATAAAACCTTCAGTTTCTGGGAACAGCGTTCCAGTTTTAAGCCATTCAACCGATTTAGCTTGATCTATCGTGTCTTTCTGTAAATCATTAATGAATCTTCCGTGCAATTCTTTTGAACGCCAATTTCTAATTTTATCTTCCTCATTTCGTGTATTAAAGGGCGTAAAGTTTTCCATGCTTAGGTTTAAAGGTGTATAACCCGTATCTGTTTTCACTATGGCTTTATGAAGTTGACTATTTTGGTGGCGGAAAAAACTCCTCAAGCCTGCAATTTGCTGAGTGCAAGCTTCCACAACATCTTTTATTCCTCTACCTCCTTTTTCTCTAGGTAAATTTACCCTTTCGACGGACGCTTTTGGATGGTGTTTTCTATGTTTTGTTAGCTCGGTTCTAATCTTTCTGTTTACTGCTTCCAGGTCCGTTTGAGTCCATTTAATTATTCCGAAGGAGTACTGAAGAGCGGATATGGCGTAGCTATTTATGGCCGTGGTAAGGTTTCTTGAATTTAGCTTACTTTTTAGGAGGTTGTAAAGGCGTTTTTCGAATTCGGTGGTTAATATGGCTTTTATTTCTTTATGTTCTATCTTGTGTGTCTGAAGGATTCCTAAGTACTTGTAGGGTTTGTCTGTCATGGCTTCAATATATTTGCCTGGCTCTAGTTCTATAGGTTCTCCTTCTTTCAGCTTTCCCTTTTCAACCGATACAGTTTGGCGTTTTTCCATACCAAACGACATTCCGACATCTGTGCTCCACTGGTGTATGAGTTTTAAGTTGGATTCTAGGTGTTTTTTGCACGCGGCATATAGTTTCAGATCATCCATAAAGAATAGATGACTTATGGTTGTTGAGTTTCGATCCGCTCTAATAGTTGCTCCATATCCTGTGTGGTTTAGGCCACGTGATAATGGGTTTAAACACAAGCAGAACCATAGAGCGGAAAGTGTATCTCCTTGAAAGATTCCTCTTTTAATACTGATAGATTCAGTTTCTAGTTCTGTGTGATTTAGGTTAATTTTGAGTTTTGTTTTCCAATTACTCATAGTACTTTTTAGAAACCTAACCACCACAGGGTGTATATTGTAAATTTCCAAAGTTTTCATTAACCAACTGTGGGGCACTGAGTCGAAAGCTTTCCGATAGTCTATATAAGCCATGTATAGATTTCTGTTCTTCTTTCTGATTTGTTCCAATATCACATTATCGATTGTTATTTGTTCCTTGCAGCCCATATATTTTCTTTTGCACCCTTTCTGCTCCTCAGTTAGAATATCATTAGTTTCTAGGTATGCGTACAGTTTATCACATAGTGCTGCAGTGAAGATTTTGTACATTGTAGGAAGGCACGTGATGGGTCTATATTGAGAAGGATCTTGGGTTTGATCAGATTTTGGAAGAAGATAAGTTACACCATTTGTAAGGAAGTCTGGTAGTTGGTCAGGGTTTCTTAGAGCGATATTAAATTGGTTGGTCAGGTGATGATGGGTAGCCGTAAGTTTTTTGTACCAGAAATTTTGGATACCGTCGTTCCCTGGTGCTTTCCAGTTGGCCAAGTTTTTTATTACCTTTTTTAGATCTTGTAATGTAAATATTATTTCTTCCATATGTAGATGGTTGTTGTTCTGAATTTCTGATTTGATCCAAGGTGTATTTTCCTGGTGTTCGATTTCCTTCGACCACATTCCTTCCCAAAATGTCTGTAAATCCTCCTTTGGCGGTTGTCCTTTAGAACCAGGTTGTTCGTTAAACGATCTATAGAAGCCCTTCTGATTTTTTGAAAAGAAGTTGTTTTGGATTTTGCTTTGGTAGCTCTCCTGATATCTTTTTAATCTTTTAGAAGCAACTGCAAGTTTTTGTTTCCAGGTATCTAAGGTATCATCTATAATTGTTTTTATTTCATTTGTTGTTTTTCCTTCCAGCTGTTGTTTAATCTGGACCGGGATTTTATTTAGCAGCTTTTTGGATTTTTGCCCATTTGCTATTTGTTGAATTCTACCAATTTCTTTTTTCAAATTCTCGATTTTGGTACTAAGTCTTTGTTCCCATCTCGGTTTTTGAGGCGTACGTGTCTTAGGTGCTTTTAGTATTTTTTGTTTGTTTGCTTTGATTGTTGCTAGAGCTGCGCAATACACGTGAAGATGTATTTCCTCGAGGTTCATATCTGCATCCAATTGACTTTCCAGAATTTGATTAGCAATTCCTAAGAGAGAGTGCGTGTTTGGAGTATAAATGAGTTTTGGTAGCGCCGGCCTGCTGGCAGGGTCGGATCCTCTGAATTCAGTAAGATGTTGTTGGTAGTTTTCTTCCCATAATGTTTGACGGTTGATTACTGAGGGTCGAAGACTTAATAGTGGTAGGTCAGCTTCAGGTCCTCTACTTTCTTGTTCCTGAGTCTCTGGGGTTTCATTTATAGGCTGTTGATTAATCTCCCTCTCCACCTCTGCCCTTATTTGTTCGATTGCAGGTAGAGGTATTAGGTTATTTCTTATGATAGCTCTACGTTGATCTGCTATTCGTTGTTCTGAGAGGTGATTTAGGTGTGGCATTTTCTCAATGAAGTGATTATGCAGTCGCATGCGGTACATCGTCATATCAGTCTCCAGTGCCGTAACTGTGAAAAACGAACGTATTACTTGTTTGTTGGTTTCATTGTCCCATTTCATACGTCGTCTTTCTGATTGTGCCTGATTTGGTTGAGTGGGTGCGACAGGCTGTCGCACAACACGTCTCCGAGGCGCCGTAGGTTCAAGCGGTTGATGGGGTAGGTTTCGATGAGCGGTGCCCCCACCATTCTCATCTACATGCTGGACATCCTGACGGTTCCGATTGGAAGGACCAGCATCTAATCCTTCCCCGCCCGAGTAACGATTTCTTCGTGTGTTGAAAGCACTTTTTTTCACACCATACGGGATGCTACCCCGCGTGGTCGTGGTTCTTCTTCTCGCGTTAGCCCATCTGCTGCAGATCCGCCACCGGGGATGGTTACCCGATCCTGAATCTCCAGAGATAGTTACCGGGGCTACCAACGTGGAGGTGCGAGCAGGAATTGGTAGGAGAGGCTATAAGAGACGCTTCACTACCATTTTAACCCCTTATTATTATTATTATTATTATTATTATTATTATTATTATTATTATTATTATTATTATTATTATTATTATTATTATTATTATTATTATTATTATTATTATTATTATTATTTCTCTCGGCATCGACTACTGTGGCCATTCACCGCTTTGTCGTGTTTAAATTTTGTTAAACTATGAGATTATTTAAATCCTATTCTCCCTTTTTCATATCTAGCATTTGATTATTATTATTATTATTTTCCGTTTCCTCCCTTGCGAGGTTGCTCCACAACGTGGGATTCATGATTATTCACGTTGCTTGAAACTTGCGATTCTTCTAGCAGGATTTCGCAGTCACATATTTTCAGGTAAGTTTAGAGTTTTCCTGACCTTTCTACACGTTTCCAGTACGACAGATTTCTGCATTTCGGGGAACACTTCTTTATGATTTATTTTCAACGTTTCGTTGTATTTTTTTAAGTTCTTTGTTACTAATCCGGTTGCAGAGATGACTATCGGTAGAACTTCGACTTTTTTTAAATTATTAGTAACTCTGAATTCTTCGGCCAGTTCGAAATATTTATTAACCTTTTCTCTTTCTGCTTTATTCAGGTTGTGATCGTTCGGATGGGCAACATCTACGAAGTATCCAATCTTGTCCTGTTTGTTAATAAGCACGATATCTGGTCGACTACTCGCTACAGTTTTGTCAGTTTGTGTTGTTGTGTCCCAGTATAGACCGAAAGTATTATTTTCAAGGACGGAAAAGGGTCATATTTGTAATAACGTTCTTTTTGTTCTTTCAGGTTGCAGAGTATTGCCAGTTCTTGATGGATTATATTCGCCGTCAAATTATGGCGTTGGAGATATTCCGTTGGAGCAAGGTAACTGCATCCTGAGATAATGTGCTCTATTGTTTCCGCATGTCTATTACACAGTCTGCACAGATCGTTATCCAGCTGTACTCCATGTACAAATTTAACATGATTTTTGGTCGCAATTACGTTGTCTTGTATTGCTACCATGAATCCTTCTGTTTCCCCGAATAATTGTCCCCTCCGAAGCCACTCCGTTGAAGAATTAATATCAGCTTTATTTAGTTTATTGGGAAATCTGCCGTGTAATGATTTTGACAGCCAAGCAGTTTTTCGTTCAGCCAAAGTTGGTACTGGGACCTCTTTTCCGCGGCGGACAGATTAAGCGGTGAGTAGTGATCCAGCCCACAGATCATCTTATGCATCTCTGACATCTCTGTTTTGGCCTTAAAGTACTTTTTAGTTCATTTATTTGTCTGTGATATAAAGTTTTGAGATCTAGTAGACCTCGACCACCCATGCTTCGTGGCATGTACAGCCTCTCAATGCATGCTCTTGAATGGTGTATGCTGAACTTGGTCAGTTGTACTCGGATGGATCTATTTGCAGCTTCAAGTTCTGTTTGTGACCACCCAATTACCCCAAATGAGTAGGTTATCGCAGGCACTGCCCATGAATTGACGGCAATTATTTTATTTTTTGCAGTGAGTTCCGTACGTAGAATGCTGGACACTCTGGTTATTAAGGTTTTATTTAATTTTTCTTTTGCAGATTTTCGGTCTATTATTAGTTCCTGTTCATAGCCCAGATACTTATATCTGCCTTTGTTTAGATAGCGAATATTTTCATTTTCTAAGTTGTCAATTTTCTGAGGTTTTCCCTTGCGAGCTACCAACTTGGCACATTTGTCCAATCCAAATTTCATTTTTATATCGGTGCTAAATATTTCCGTAAGGCTAGTTAATCGATTTAGATCGTTCTCTGTTGAGGCATAGAGCTTGAGATCATCTACATAGAAAAGATGGGATACGTTATAACAATGATCGCCATTCTTAAGTTTGTATCCCAGAGCCGATTGACAAAGAGCTTTCGTATAAACCACAGCGGGCTAAACGAATCTCCCTGAAAGATTCCGCTTTGTATCGATATTTCCTCAGTTGTTATTTGTTGTTTGGGTGTATTAACAAGCAGTTTTGTTCTCCAGTTTGCCATACATGTTTTAAGAAACTACACAATTCCTTCGTGCATCTTGTATATTTCCAGGACTTCGATCAGCCAACTATGAGGAACTGAATCGAATGCCTTTTGGTAATCGATCCAGGCCACAGCAATATTTTTTTGTCGGTGTCTTGCATCTTGTGTAACCACGCTATCTATTAAGAGCTGTTCTTTGCATCCTTGTGTTCGGGCTCGGCTTCCTTTTTGTTCTTCTGTAAGTATCTTCTGTCCGCTGAGGTGTTTTTCTATTCTATTTGCAATAACAGATGTAATTATTTTATATAAGGTGGGCAAACATGTAATGGGGCGATAATTCTTAGGGTCTTCTGTTTTTCCAGTTTTACGGATCATAAACGTTATTCCTTTTGTTAGGTATCCAGGCATCGTCTCGTTATTGTTTATAATACGGTTGATTTGTGCTGCTAACATTTTCCATACTGCCGTATTCTTCCACCAGTAATTGTGCAAATGGTCAACTCCAGCCGCTTTCCAATTGTGTGTTTTTGAGATAATATTTTTTACATCTTTTTCTGTGATTTTAACTTCTTCCATAGCTTCTATTGTTTCGCAGGTTTTCTTCTCAGCTTCTAACCATGTGGCTCTCCTGTTATGTTCACCTTTTGTTTTCCATGTATTTTCCAAAATTCCGCGAGCTTGTTTTTGTCTGGCATATTTTCGATCTTCTGTTTGTTGGAGATTAATTAAATTATTATTCGATGATATGTATTTTTATTTTTTTGTATGTAAACATGTATATGTATTTATAAATAAACATTCATTCATTCATTCATTGTGATGTGTGCCATATTATACGCAGTTTCTATTTGCCTTAGACCCCTACCTCCTTCTGATCTGGGTACGTAAATACGATCTACATCTGATATTGGGTGAAGTAAACCATTCGATGTTAGTATTTTACGGGTCTTACAATCAATTTTTTTTATCTCTTCAGTGTGCCATTCTACAATACCGAAGCTATATTCTAAGGTAGGTATTGCCAGGGATGAAATGGCCAAAAATTTATTTTTAGCAGTGAGCTCGGTTTGTGATATTTTCCTGACTCTTCTGAAGTATTCTTTTTTGAGAATATCCTTCATCCGTTGATGTTCGATTTGAGCTCTTTCTTGTATCCCAAGGTATTTGTATGTGTTCCCTGGCTCTAAACTTTGTATTTCTAATTCATCTGTGATTTTAATATTCATTTTGTTGGTTATTTCACTTCGGAGATATGTTACTGTAGCACATTTATCTAGTCCAAACTCCATTTTTATTGTTTTGCTGAATTCATGGACCGTTGCGATGAGATTTTGCAGATCTTTTTCGTTTCTCGCAAATAATTTAAGATCATCCATATAGCATATGTGAGAGATTCTATTTGAATTTGCAGCAGTGTAACCAAACTTCATGTGATTTAGTTCATTGGTTAAAGGGATCAAACACATGCAGAATATCAAAGGCGAAAGAGAGTCCCCCTGGAATATCCCTCGTCTTATACAGATTGGACTATATTAGGGTTAAGGTGATAAATTTTCAATATTTGCTCAATCCAGCTATGTGGGACGCTGTCGAATGCTTTTTTATAGTCTATCCAAGCTATTGACATATTTTTCTTCCTCATTTTGCATTCATCTGTTACTAACTTATTTAGCAGAAGTAATTCTTTGCAATCGTATGAACCCTTAGCACAACCCCTTTGTTCTACTGGATATAAGTTATTCGCTATAAGATGTTCGTATATTTTGTTTGATATAATGAAGGTAATCATCTTATATATTACTGACAGACACGTTATGGGTCTATAATTTTTAGGATTCTTTGTGTCAGAACTCTTCGGCAACAAATATGTTATACCCTTGGTAACCCAATCTGGGATTTGTTCGGGGTCTTTTAAGAGTCTATTCATTACCTTCACTAGTACTGCGTGCATCGATGTTAGTTTTTTTAACCAAAAGTTAGTGATTTTATCGTGTCCTCCTGCTTTCCAGTTTGCTGCTTGCTTTAATGTGTTTTCTACATCATGTTCTGTTATTGGATCCATTTTCATAAATGGTACTCTTTGTTATTATTATTTTTATTATTATTATTTTGAAATTCAACGCCCTGTATCTCAAAATCTAGCCATAGGATAAGGTTGAGCCCATGGAGACTTTTGATCAGGACATCAAATGCCAGTACATATAAAAAAATCAGACAATTTGA
This sequence comes from Galeruca laticollis, assembly GCA_963921935.1. NCBI lineage: Eukaryota > Metazoa > Arthropoda > Insecta > Coleoptera > Chrysomelidae > Galeruca > Galeruca laticollis. The sequence continues at coordinate 84,790,522 of OY998178.1, read as the reverse complement.
CGCTACTCCCGTTTCCATAAGAGCAGTGCGGGGTCCTTTACGTCCTTTATAATAATAAAACAAAATAAAACAATATTAGATTACTTAACTTCTTCGATGTTATGGTTCCACACTTGCACTAACTACAAAATTTTCCTTATGAATGCCGCTATCGTCCAATACAATAGTAAGATTGTAATAATTGTTCTACATTGAGTATTTGATTGAACGACTAATTCTATTTATAAGGTTAATCCATTTGATATCTTTTCATTTTTTAAGAATTTTTAAAGAAGTGTTTTTGTTTAATCCTCGTACAACGTTAATACTAATGAAACAAGAATGATTTTTTATCTTAGTTCGCATAGATTTGAAATTATGTTTGAATGAAGGAATTCATTTTGATTAACAATCCTTCAATAATTGTTTCAATTTATAATAGAATATATAATAATATGTGCCGCCGGAGTTGATTGTTTACGTTTAAAAAAATCTTGAAAAGTATCGTTCAAATATTCCCTCCTCAGAGTGATCGCAGACTCATGCCGCCCACCCCTTACCCCTAAAACGATCTCTATCACTACAACCCGTCTCCAAATAAATAACAGCGCAATCAAAACCGCTCCCGCGCATGCCTCCAGCGGCAATCAATAATCCCGCCTGGTGACGTAACTCCGTCCTCGTCTCCTATTGGTTTTCTCCCGTTTCTTCCCATTATTTATGAAAAGTGTATGAATGGGTAATAGCAGCCGCGGTACTCGGGCTCGAAATCCTAATAAAGAACAACTAAAACATTTTTGCTTTCGGTGGAGGGAAATAGTGGATATCGTCCCCGAAATACCGTTTTTGGGGCTCGGACTGCGTGAAATGACGGAGTGTTTTGTGGTTGAAAATGTTGGGGCGCTAGCCAAGGGGTAGTTTGTCGGTGATGGGTGATGTCTGAAAGAGACCAGCATGGAGAATACAGGGCCCGACCTGTCTCATCTTACTCCGGAAGAACGGGCCATTATCGAATCGGTTATGATGAGGCAAAAACAGGAAGAGGAAAGGGAACAAGAGATTCTGAGGTAGATATTTGATACCTTCTTCTACTCGAATTATATGAAAATTTATACCGACAAACTAAACATCATGAGATGCTTTTAAAGACTTTTTTGCGTGTAGATATATCTGCATTAGATTCTTATCTCTAGCTAGAAATATTTATTTACATTAAAATAATTATTCGTTAGAGTTTATGAATGTTATTGAATGGATTTATGACAAATAATAAAGATATTGCGCAAAGAGCTGCTGGATATTGTCGAAGATGTTGCTGATATCTTAAATTACTTTTGGCATATTTTATCGAAATTTGAAGCAAACATATGGTACATTTATTATAAATAAATTTGTCGTTGACAAAGAAACATTTTTATCGTGTTTCTTGGTGTGACATATTTGGTTAGATTTTGAATCATCCATATCAATTATGTTAAATACGATCTGCGATAAGATATATTTTGACAGTTTTACTCAAAAATGTATATTTTACACTTCTGTGCTGAATAATTCACTAAATTTGATTTAATTTCGAATAATTTCTACTCTTAATAGCAGAACTTAATTTTTTATATTCCTAATACAAGAAAATGTAACGCGTATGATTATACTTAAGAGAATTGTGTAATATTATTATATCACGATGCTTTTTTGTACGGCAAAATAATTTTCTTAACCATTCATCTACCAGAAAACAAGAAGATTCATTCAAGAAAAAATATATAAATGGTTTGAGAAATAAAAAAATTATATTGGCATCGATGATACCTGCCTATGAAACATTGAACTTGTATAAGGAAATGAAACCAAGCAAGACCTAAACAATTACCAGAACGTTTTACAAAAAAATTGAAAGATAAGGAAATCGAAGAATATTTCAACTACAGCAAGGAAGATAATGTGTAACTCAGGTAAGGAAGTAATAATATAAAATAAATTTACATTTTTTATCAAGACTAGATCTTTATTTGAATTGGGATTCGTTGCAAGCGGACCAATTCTGGCGCCCATAATATAAAATAAATAACTATTTAAATATTAAACAATAATTAAACTAAAATATATAATAACTTGGTACTCCAAACGTAAAGGACATTATTAAATATATGTCAATGTGACTCACTTCAACGTAGAGGCATTTAAATAATTATATTCCAATATATATATATATATATATATATATATATATATATATATATATATATATATATATATATATATATATAAATAACCAATGAAAAGATGAAAGAATAACGCGTGGAATATAAAACAAAAACAGCATTAGCGGACATACCATGCAAAAGAGGTTACAGAGAATGAGTGGTAACCGTAGACATGCATGTTTCTGGCTCATTAGCCTTCATCGGTACGGCATAACCAAGAAAAGGTGTAACAACTTGGGAGCAAGGATGTTAATTGAAACATGAGAAAACACAAACAACGGATTTCAACAAGATAACCAAACGCACATTTGTGCCTTCAAATGGAAGATCCCGAGTTTTCAGGACAACAACCTGACGGCTCGTGCGGTCAACTTTTTCCATTCGTGAAAAAAGTACCACTTTATGAACTTGTTGCATAAATTACTATTACACAATCATATGCTTGCATTCTCATTCTTAATTCAAAAATCAATTTGTCACATACAGGAAAAAAAGTTCTCAGCACCTCTTAAAGTAATATCTTGTGCAGGGCCTTCATCAAAGCAGTGTTTCCTCTTACGAACCCTTAAAATCTCATTTTTGTAAACATTATTATTTGGCTGAATTTTTTTGGATTCCTCTTCAACTTCATCAAACTGTTCTCTAAAACTATTGACAAATTCGATCAAGCCACTATATAGTGTACAAGCCGCAGTTAAATTGGCTTGATTATCTTGTAGAGATTTACTGGTGGAGTTTATTCTGTCTAGGATTCTTTCCAAATCACTGTCATCAAGGCACTTTCAAATGTATTCATTTTGTGAAGTAAATCTCCAGCTTCTATTCTGGTAGATTTTTTTGGTTTGCATCGTCATTTAGCTCTACTAACGCTGTTTTTATTTCACTAAAACCAGGCGCAATAGATTTAATAGCATCAGCTCGTGCTGACCATCATGTGTCACATATTTTCCTAACCAATGGTATTTTAGTTTTTGAAACAGATAGACATTTTTGAAGCACTTCCCATCTGTGCGTCAAAACCGAAAAAAAATTATATAAACATTGTACACTTTCAAAATATCTAGAAGCTTCCTAACAACTTTCGTCAGCACTATTACCGACCAAGTTTAAAGAATGACTGGAACATGGTACAAAATGTGTATTATTTGTCTTCTCTTTAATTTTTGCCTGCAATCGGTTATATTTTCCGGACATATTGGATGCGTTGTCATAACTTTGGCCTCTGCAGTAATTGATATTGATATTAAGGTCACTTAATTTGGTTTGTAAAACATTCGATAGACTTTCTGCAGTATGAGGAAATATTTCCACAAAACCTAAAAACCTTTCTACTGGTTGACCATTTGGTAAAATATATCTTATAATCACAGTTAATTGATCGATATGTGAAATATCAGGCGTTGAATCGACGATAAATGAAAAATATTTTGCCACTTGCAATTCGGTGACAATAACATTTTTTACCTCATTGGCAAGAAGATGAATAAATTCGTTGCAAATGGTCGAAGAAAGATAAATAACATGCCCACTTCCAATGTCAGGCTAAAAACGGGTCAAACTTACTAAGAAATTCCAACGAGCCTAAATAGTTACCATTCCCTTTTGTAAAAAGTTTAGCCGTGGAACCATAAAATGGTAAACCACTTTTTGATAGAAACTTAATGGTAGCAAGCACTCTCAATAAAACATTTTTTCAGTAGTTTTGTTCCTGAAAGTAACTTTTTCTGATTTCTGTATCTATCCACCCCTTTATTCGACTTCTAATAATCATTGTGCCGACAGAGGTTAAGTGTTTAGTAGACCTTTCGTGGTTTTTTAAGTACTGATTCGCATTTTTCCAGTCAGTGTAGCCATCGGCACTTAGCTTGATATCTTTTTTCGAAAAAAGTTTGCAAATATAACAATAAACACAGCCTGATTTGGGACTGTAAACCAACCACTCACGAAGGACTTTTTCGCTATTTTATTTAAATTTATAGAATTTTGAACTTTGTAAACTTCTAGATTTTTTACCATCCAATTGTTTTAGACACCCACTTTTGTCAATATTTTGCTCAGATCTGTTTTTAAGAAAATATTCTTGAAATTTCGAGGTTATATTTTGGAGCCAGTCTGCTAGATCACAAGGAATTAGTGGAGAAGTTTCTTTGTCAATTTCCAATAAATCACTTACGAAGACGTTATAATCATCGTCCGCGACTTTGTGTTCTTGTAACTCGATGGTATTATTAATATTGCTGGTTGAAGCATTTATTTCCTCATCTTTTAATGGCGGTTCAGGAAGATCTTGTTGAGTTTCTAGTTCTTTTCTGAGGAATGCCGACATCGCGTTTTTTTCTTTTCCTCTTTTATTTTTCCTTAGTAATGCCTTTTTACGCTTCTCACTACCCTTCTCACTACCACTTTGATGTTTGTAACTCATATTCTTCTTTCTTTTACCCTTTTAAAATTAAAAACTTATTAATGTTGGACTAATTTAAATTTTTGGGTATTGCAATAATAGTGTCAATTATTACAGTGTGTTTGAAATTGGTAGCGAACATAATATTAAGACTTCGAAAAACTGTTGAGATAGTAAAAGACAGTACAATAATTAAGTTTTTCATCGAATGCCGTTTACTTTGCGATTTTACCACTGTTGGTATTTGATATATTTTGAAAGAACTAAAATGATGAATTTTTAAAACACAAAGGTATTAAAATTTTACCCTAATTTTTTTCCCGTAAAATTCCTATAGTAAATATACAAAAATAATATATTAATTAATAATTATAACTTACACTTACCTTAAGTTAAATTTCAAAGATTAAGCTTTTTTGGTTATGGTGGTATAAACAAAAACGCTCTAAAAGAGTGCCGATTGCCGATATTTTATGTTTTTTAAATCTAGTTAAAATTATACATATATAACAGGAATATCCTTATATATACCAATATAAGCCTAATTTTCTTTATCAGATACGATTTTCTTTTGATGTTTAAATTCAAAGTAACTAAATGGTTTATAATTTTTTCAAGGCCTTTTCCGGGCCCCACTTTATAGCGGACCCAAGGCCCGGGCCTTATGTGCCTTTTGGTAAAATAGGCCCTGCTCTTTACGTGTAAACATCTTACTAAGTGTGCATTTTTCCACGTGAGTTTTTCTCTGTGTTGGGATATTTTCGTATGGGCTTTTTCCCATGAGCATTTTCCCTTTGATATTTTTGTTATGTGGGCATATTTCCGAGAGGGCTTTTTTCCTATGGGTATTTATACATGTGAGATTTTTTCTGGGGATATTCTATTTTTTTCTGCGGGCTTATTTCTTGTGGTTTTTTCCGGTCACCCTCCATTTATATAGTTGCTGATATTGCATCTTCTTATTTTTGTTGTGCTAGACGTTTCTAGGCCTTTAACTATAGTTATATCCTGAATTTTGTTTTATTAAAACATTTTGAATAAATGAATAAATAGAAAATTATTAAATATATTGAAAAATTTCAATTAAAATCAAATCGAGGATTTGAATATACAACAAATATAATAAAAAGCTGATGCCATTAACCTCACCACACGCGGACACATTTTTTGAAAAATAATCTTGTATTACTTTGATTCAAAATTACTTAAAAAACTGTTTTGAATATTCATTGTTTATTCATTTTTTTATTTGACGGATTTGAACAAAAGATAAACGCATTCTAATAGTGTTTCTCCTTCAAATTCAAGTATCAAATTCGGCCATCTCTAAAAAAGCCTTAATGATATAATAATTACACAGCTTATTGTTAACGTGTCTAGAAATTGAGAATAATTCATTTTCATTGTAATTAACAAGTTTTACTTTTCTATAATATCGATTGAAAGGCACTGTGAATATACACATGAATTCATTCTAATTATTACTTGTGAAGTTACATTCTTGCACAATGCAACGTAGCAAGAAATATGATACTAATATTAAACCTATACATTGTAGAAAACCATATTTTAGTAGTCAGATCTTTTGTTGCGCTTTAATAATAGAATTGAATTTTTAAAAACAAGTTTAACGTTTTCGAACTTTTAACTGGCGCAGTCAGTAGGATTCAGCCAACATTGTACGGAAAAGGCCGAAATCTCGTTCCGTTTTAACGGTTAGTTGGTACGAACCTACGGCAATTCTAGTGCTCAAAAGAACTGACCAGTGACCAGAGGAACAAGAGTCGTCCAAAAGTCCATAGTATAGTTTGTCCAAGGGACCGGAACTAAATCGTCCACGACCCTATTGGCGAGGATAGTGGAATAAAAATCGTCCAAAGTCCATAGTAAAGTTAATAATATTCAACAAATGAAGAAAACATTTTATAATTAATTCCTATTATTTTATTTGATCATCCCATAGCATACGCCTCGCGAACCTCAAATAGTACATAGTAAATAATCCCGGAGATACTGATCTCGATATAAGAGAATTTTTAGGAGAATTTAACCCCGATAATATCAACGTCGTAGAATTGGAGAATACACTAAAGGAACTCGAAATTATTAATTCACAACTACCAGTAAATAATCTAGAAATAATTCAAAAAGATATTAATCAATATTTAGAAAGTAATGAATTGTAAGCCCAAAAAAATGAAAATACGGCGGAGAATCTTCACAAGATCAAAAGTTTACATTGTTAGCTGTCATAAATAATAAAGCGTTGCAATTAATAGTGAAAAAATCTCCATACGTGCCTTATTTTAAATGAGACTTTGAAGTATTTGACGGCCACAAAATCATTCGAGCTACAGTTGTAGCTGACGAGAAGGTTATCACCGAGTTTCTTAGAGAAAATGCTTGTGAAAATAATTCGTACATACATTTTTTATGTAACGAACTTCGTCCTATTTTTCAAAAAGTTTGGTCAAAACATTTTACAATGTTAAAATTAGTTGAATGTACTAAAATTGTAAATAACGTGCTACCGGAAGAACGCTATACAATGATGACATACAAATCATATATAGAGCGATTGAAGAAACTTTGAGAACCTTAAAATTAAACTATTATTGGAAATCAATGAAAAAATATGTCACCGATTATATAAATGCTTGCGAAATTTGTCATAGAGCATACTATAATAGAAAACCTACTAACGAACCTTTAGTTTTAACTGAAACACTTTTGAAACCATTTGAAATCATACACATTGACAGTTATAAAGTAGGAACTCATAGATTTTTTTTCTGAATAAAACTCAAAGTCAATGTCTCAGCATTTTTAATAATTGACAACAGTGCAGCTACTAGTTTCGCCCTACATAAGGGCCATCTTCAGGCTGATCTAAAAACTACTTCCGTGGGTAGCACACGTCGATCATCATAAATGATAGAGGAAAAAGGTGTGAAGTTGGTAGATTAAAATTTTTGAAATTTGAAAAATTTGAAAAAATCGTTCTCTCGTCATAAATAGAAATGTAAATAACTTAATGGTTATACTATCTTATAAATAGTTATACTATCTTATAAAAGGCCGTCGTTAGGTTCCACAGCCTAAACAGTTATCTAGGGCTCCTCCCGTATAAACTAGGGACAACTAAATTACTAATAACTTCAAAATTAACCATGGATAATCATTCTGAGTTTGAAAATTTTGCACAATGCAACGTAGCAAGAAATATGATACTTTTTTTAAAAATATAAATTGAAGAAAACCATATTTTTGTAGTCAGATCTTTTGTTACGCTTTAATAATAAAATTAAATTCTTAAAAACAGTTCTTTTAACTGTGATAACAGAAGTCTCAGGATTGATATTCGACTCTGCTGTCCGCATAGTGGCGCGAAGAGCAAAGAAAGCTGGTATTTGTCGTATTTTCCTACAACCGCGTGTTTTGTTTTTCTCCAATACAATGAGTTTTTTAACGGAAAATTATTGATTAAAATATGCAGTACAATCAAAATACAAGAATGGCTCTAACAATTCTTAATAATTTGTTATAGACCTATATTATTGACCTTTCTTTACCATCTAGTATCAATAACTAACTTAAGATTGAGTTCAATAAATAACGATGTATGATACAAAAAATGGAGAGCACAACACAGTTAGAAGTAAGAGGTCGCCTACGTCCGATCACGGATATGGCACTGTAAGAAGAATACAAAAAATTCCATTTGATATATTATTTTTTCACAATATAAAAGTAAATTAACATATATTCACCAATAAACTGCAATAAAAGAAAATATGTATAAAAACTACAAAAAATTATGCAGCCTGAGCAGTTCTCTTCACTTTTCTCTTATTTCTTGACGCATTTTGTTTAGCTTCGGCTGCAGAAGTTTCTGCTTTTTTGGCTGCGTCTTTTGTTTTGGCCAAATCAGTTTTTGCGGATTGGCTTTGTTTGTTGAGCTGATCGAACTTCAATTTAGCAGCTTCTAGTAGTTGTTCTTTTTCACTTATCTGTGTATTAAGACCTTCTAAAGTTTGTTGAGAATTTGCAGCGTTACCTTGGGCGAGCTGAAAAGTCGTTTGAAGCAATTTTAACTCAGCTTGAGATTGTTGTGCAGCTTTACTGGCCGATTGGTGGGTTTGTTGAAGTTGTTGCAAGCTAGCAGTTTCTTCGTTGATAACTATTTCAGCTTCTTTGAGCTCTTCTTGTATTTCTTCAACTAATACTTCTTTACCCGAAAGCGCTGCTTCAGCTGCTTTTGCTGCTTCTAATGCTTTCTCTGCCAGTTGCTCTTTAACTTGTTTTGCTGCTTGAAAACCCGCTTGCTGCTGCGCGTCTTGAGCTGCTTTGGCTTCTTGAGCAGCCTTCACGGCGATGTTTGAAGCTTGCGTTCCAAAATCTCTCGGTTCGGATTTTCCATGACCAGGACACTCTGTGCCTACAAGAGATGTATATTATTAGTTATAAATCGTAAATTGATTTCCTCAAATCTTACAATAAATTCCAGTCAAACAGATAGCGAGTAAGCACGCAAATTTGTTCGTCATTCCGAATAACATGTTAAAAATCGTCTTGACGTAATATAAATCATTATTTTGACACTTGGTTTTGTGACAGATATCATTTATAGCAAGAATATTAAAGTGACTGTTTGTCCCCGAAAAAGCAGTACCTAGAATATTTTATAAGAAGAGAATAATTTGACATGGCAGATAATGTTCAGATTTCATTGGTGGTCTCATGCTGATGTACAAAAAATGATCAGTACCTAGTATATATATATATATATATATATATATATATATATATATATATATATATATATATATATATATATCATAGATATAGGATTAAAAATACATATCGACAAAGAACGCACATTGAGTAGCTTTCTAGTATGATAAATGCGGTTAAACTGATCTATTGGTAGTCTGTCCTTATTAGCAAATGGAGGTCCATCGAACAAGCATTATTGAAAAATAATTATTCGTTTTCTAACTGATATTTTCGTTTATCGCTTATAGATCCATGATACTCTTCAACTTTTTATTTTATTATTTGGAATTGGATATTATTTAAATGATTTGGTAATTTTATTATATTGAATAAATCGTAGTGAAATATTTTACTTCACCTCATGTATAATATATATACAAAACTACCAAAACTGCCATCCACGGATGTTAGTAAAACTTTGCGCCATGTACAACAGCTCTGTGATATTTTATTCACACTACCCGTCATGGTTAAAGCTGACATTTCATTCCATTAAGTTTAACCGTGACATCATTTCCGTTTGGGGACACCTGCCCTATCTGCCTTTGGGTTTACCAACTCTCGTTGGTAAAGATGGTTAAAGTAACGTAACTGTCCCAAAATCCGACACTTTAAGATATGGACGACAAATTATACAAGTTAAAAAATAGATAGTATCAATAGATGATGAAAGTAACTGTTTCAATAGCTTAAATAGAATGTGAAGAGTGTTGTATTGGCAACTAACATGAAAATGATGTTAATATTAAAACTGACAGTGACCTCAAATTCGTCACCCAATTTTGTAGGTTGTACAATAATTCGACAGTGAACTGAACATAAATTCGACAGGTGTCTGTAAATCAGACACAAAGATGATCTCAAATTCGTCTGCATTAAAATATTTAATTTTTCCACAGTTGTTGACTTGATTCCCAAGAATAAAAAAAAGTTATTAGGGACAAAAAGTAAATACATTATAGTGCAAATAAAATACAAAACTATTTATGTAGGTCCTGAGAAAACAACTTAATTTAACAAAAAATTTTGGTATCGCTCAAAGTCTTTAATTTCAAAAAACCCTCTTTTGTTTATCTCCAATGGAGCTTCAATTTTTTGTAGGATCTCTTTGAAGTCGTAGAATATTTCATCTTTTGGGGAAGGCCATTTCCACTTATTCAAGCCACTTCTTGTCATGGTTCTTATCAAATATTTATCATTTTCAATTTCAACAATTCTTCCTGGATAGTAATCATCGAGATAATTTACAATGACGTAATCATTAATATTGATATCAGTCTTTGTTAGTTTCTTTTTATTTGGCAAGTCCTCTTTGGTTACAGGTACATCGTCTTTATTTTGATTTGCTTTTGATTCTGTTCTGGTTCTTTTATTTGGTCTTTCTATTTGCTTCACCTTTTCCTTTCTTTATCGCTTTCTTTCTTCTTTGGATCTTTCAATTTCCTTTTTTTGGTTTTCTTTTTTCAAATAGTATTCATCAGAGGTCCCCACAAAAGGAATTTTGTCAGAAAGTTTTCTTTTGGTTTTCTTGACGTTTGATGGTCCAGGCCAAAAAAGTGCGGTCTTAAATGGAGATGGAACTGTAATACCGGGTAAAACGTTCTCATATTTATTCGGCTCTATCCTCTCAATTGTTTCTGGTGGAATAATTTCTTTGTGTTTATTTTCAGGTGTCTTAATATTATTTTCTGGTAACTGTTTGTTATGATTTGTATTATTGTATTCGCTACTTTCATCCACTGTCTTTTTCTCTGTAGTTTCTGGTTTATTATTTTCTATGAGTTTGTTTTCAGGTGTTTTCATATTTTCTGGTAACTGTTTATTATTATAATTTGTAATATTGTATACGGTGCTTTCCTCAATTGTCTTCCTTTCAGTAGTTTCTAGTGAAATATTTTCTTTGAGTTTGTTTTCAGGTGTCTTTATAATTCCTGGTAGCTGTTTAGCAACATCTTTTGGCTTCAAATAAGTTTCAGTATATTCAACAGTATGTGTAGCATATCTTTCTTTTAACTTAGTCTCATTCTCAGTTCTTTCTATTAAAATGTTGGTGCTTCTTTTTATTTCAACAACTTTTTCTTTAGTATCTACAAGCCTTTGCACTTCATTTTCTTTATCTTCATTGTTATTCATGTTTGTGTTAACACTGTCTTTTTCACATTGTTCTTTTTTTGATAAGCTGGTTAGTTCATGTTGATCTTCTGTAAGACTTTTATTATTTTCGAAATTTTCAGTAAATACCTCGGAATTCATTAACTTGCACTGTTCTGTTTCTTCACTATTTTCTTCAAGCAGCTTCCCTATCGGTTGAGTTTCTTTATCGTTGAATTCATTTGTTAATCTAGTGTTCATCTCATTCAATATATTGCTATCTTTATTTTCGAAGTCCTCAGTGATTATTGTATTTTCCCAACCTTCTTCTAGGATAAGTCCGTCTTCTATTTCTATTATCACAGAAGCGTTTTCTTTTTCCTTAAAGCGTAACCCTGAATTTTTAAATATTTTGAACCATGTCTGATAAAGACCCGTATTTTCATCGTTGCGATTCCACAGATCTCCTTGTCGATTATAAAACTCTGAAAGCAGGTTCGGTTCAATATATGTCTCTAAGAACCTCAAGTGATTCACAATGTCTGAGTTTTCTGTTTGTGTTACCGCCTTTTCCTCCTCATTTTCATTAGTCAAAATCAGTTTATTGTAGTGCACATTTGAAGAGTCAAAGGGAAAAAGCCCACAAGATCTAAAAGAGTTTGGAATATGCGTTCTAAGCCTGACATACCCTTAAAAGCCTGTTCTAATACTGGGGCAAAATTTTCTTTATTGAGAGCTTTGCTGTTATTCTCAGTTTTAAACTTATTAATTGCTTTTTTCCAACTATTTTTAAGAGGCTTAAAGAAACCCACGTCTAATGGTTGCATAACATGCGTGGAATTTGGTGGCAGGCTTATTAATATTATACCTTTTTCCCTACAAAAATCTGTCAAAGGCATTGTCACATGCGACTTATGCCCATCAAGATATAATACGACCGGAAATTCTATAGACTTTGTTATTAGCCATGGATAAAATATATTTGTGATATATTCAAAAAAAGACTCGGAGGTCATCCACCCGCTATCCGATTTTCCGATACCCCATCCACAGGGCACTTGTAAAACTATGTGTTTAGGTATGCGTTCATACGCGTACATTATCATTGGTGGTGCCAATTGGCCACATGCATTTCCTGTAACTAGAACGGTGAGGCATTCCTTTTCATCCCCAGCGCGATCGTATACTGTCTTAGTGCCTTTTTTGTGAGAACTCTATTCCCTTTAGGAGACAAAAACATAGCAGTTTCGTCAGTATTGAAGATTCTATTCGGATTGGTAATGTTAATATTGGAAGTCCTAAAGTATTCACTTATTTCTTCAAACCAAAATTGGATTTTGGTTTTTGTAACTGCTTCTCTTGACGAAGTTATATTTTGTGTCAGTCGTTGAGTTATATTGGGATGCCGCTTCAGAAAGCCGTCAAACCAATGACGCCCGGGACGTCCATCAGTGAAATTGTTTGGACGATTGAGTTTTTTCACTAAGAGTGCCACACTGTCGAGTAACTGAGATTTCGAGACTGGGAATCCCATTTTCCCCAAGTTAATAATCCAATTTATCAAAAGATTTTCTTCTTCAACAGTTAAAATTGTTGGTGCTCCATTTCGACAGTCTTCTGGGTATTTTCCCTTAATTTTACCAATTAGTGTCGTTCTTGGAACCCTATACTCCTTTGAAGCTGTAGCACAAGGTACTCCATTTTTAATGGCCTCTAGGGCATTCTTTAAGTCATCTTTGGTATACTTATAGTATTTTCCAGTGGACATCCTGATTTGCTGAAAAAATTTTGTCTACTTAAGAACTCAACTAGTTATGATATGTAACTATTTACATCAACCACATTCAAGTAAAATTTTTAACACTAATTTGCATTAATGTGTCAACCACATAATTCCGACACATATCGTACCTAAATTCGACACCCGTGTCGGATTTATGACCCAGGGTATACAATGATCTTATATTTGAAGAAAGTGACACAGAACATATTTTTATTAAGAAAGAAAAAGAAAACATCAAACTTTAATACAACGCACAGTGACCATAAATTCGACACTGCATGTCGGATTTAGGGTAAGCTTTATATTGTCAGTACATAAATCAGACACTCAAAATTTTTAAAAATGCAAAAAAAATTACACGTTAAAAACAAAGTTTAAGTTGAATTGAAGTATCCAAATCAATTCTACACAAAAATAATAACAGTTCTGTTAAAAATAGAGATATTATAAGAGTTTCAAAAATGCATGTTTCTCACTTACCTTAGAAGGAATCAACAGGTTCTTCTACACAAACAGAAAGAGGTGTGAACATGTGAAATTGAAGGTTAAGATGTCAGACTTTTTGTTGGTTGATAAAGTAGTTACCTTTTTAAAACTTAAATATAATACTTAAACATGCCTCTAGATGTCTTTATATACCTTTATTGTTAAACGATTTCTTATTTTAATTAAAAAAGGAATAACATGTCGAATTTTGGGACACTGTCGGAATTTAGTACGTTTACGTTATAACTTGAAGATTTGTTTACCAATATAAGGTAGTGAAAAATGGAGAATAATATAACTTTACCTAGATAGAAACGGGAGAACTTATTTCATCTTCGACTCAGGTCGCTGGAAAGTAACTATCTACTCGAGAACTACATTGGAAACAAAAACAAATTTAATAAAGTAACTACAAACAGTTACACGAATTACAATGCAAAGAAATTACATTTAAAAGCACATCTGTGACCACGCAATGCTGGGAGAGAGATTAAAGAAAAATACTTTGTAAGACAAAATTCTATTCCTACCTGGGAAAATCTATTGCTTTTTTCATATAATGTTTTAAGTCTTCCTTCTAAAAATTCTAATACACAAGTATCTCTTTCTACTATAATCAAAAATAATTTAAAAACTTCTGAAAATATAGATAATCATTTAAATTTCTCTGATCAGCAAAACACAAATTTCTCAGTTCAGAAAAACATAAATTTATCAAAAAATAGTAAAATTAAAAATGACATTAATAAAGTTTCTTACGGCGACTTGATATCCGCAATCAAAATCTTAGCTTCAGATGACAGTTTTGCTGATGTCAGTGCAGCCACTTCAACAGATCTAAAATCGAAACATCCTTCAGAGAAACTAAATAGTACGTTCCCTTCAGAGTTCGGAACCTATTCCTTTTCTTATAACAGAAAAATTTGTGAGTAACGCAATAAACTCTTTTAAAACAAGTAATGCTGGTGGTTTAGACTCTTTAAGACCTTCACATCTACAAGATTTAAGAAGTTACAGTGCTGGCCCTCCAGGAAAAAATCTCTTATCATCTTTGTGTAAATTATAGGCACGTTTTTTTTACATCATATATTCACCATTGGTTGAGTGACGCCAGTCTCCGCTGCACCGATATGCTGGAGTCACCAATGGCACATAAAAAACGCAGTTGTTGTTATTTACATCATTATATTGACAACTGACAATCGATTTTAAAATTGATTGTTGTTATTAGCAAAAACTAACGAAACGAATGAAAATACTTGAGAAGTGTTGTAGTTATTTTAGCCTCCAGATCTCGGAGTAGTAGTTCATCTGATAGTTCCGAGGATGAAATAATATGCACGTTTTTTTGAGGTTAAGCTGTCATTATCTAAACCACCAAATTTATCCACCACCTCGAAACAGCGGTGGAATGGTTTGCAGTTTTGGTTGATGCAACAGTAATAAATGAACGCGTCATTTCTTCAATCTGAAATCCACCAATGAATATAAAAACGTAGTTGGTGGATCTACCGGTGAATAAAAAAACGTGACTTATGTAATTTTATTTTAAATGACACAGTCAACATCAATATTCGTCCTATTTTATTCGGAGCGTCACTATTAGCTTTAACTAAAAAAGCAGGAGGTATTAGACCAATTGCTATTGGTACAGTTTACCGTCGTTTAGTAGCGAAAATAATTTGTTCAAACATTAGAGACAAATTAGGATATTTACTTCGTCCATTACAATTTGGTTTCGGGTCGAAAGGTGGTTGTGAAGCAGTTGCACATGCAGCAAGACGTTACGTCTCTAATCATCCAGACGTTGACAATAAAGTTTTTCTGAAAATTGATTTTAAAAATGCTTTCAATGCAATTCATCGCGATCATTCATTGAAACTAGTAGCAGATATCCTACCTGAAATTTTTCCTTTCATCACTCAATGTTATCGATTCCCTTCATATCTTTTAATTTGGCGAAAACATCATTTATTCGGAAAGAAGCGTCCAATAAGGAGACCCTTTGGCACCTCTCCTTTTTTGCATATCGATACACAAACTTATAAGCAACATTGACACAGAATTCAATGCTAGGTACCTTGATGGTTCTTTAGGTGGTAATACTAATTCCGTGTTCAAGTCTCTTGTCTATATTATAACCAATTCCAAGGATATTGGTCTTCAACTCAATTTCAGCATATGCGAGTTATTTTTCTTCGAATTGCCAAATAATCTAACCATTGATAAATTTAATTCAGGCATTACAATTACCAATATTCAAAATTTATTTCTATTATGTGCTCCTTTCTTAAACGAATCCTTTCTATCAGCTTTCAATGAAAAACTAACCTTTTTCAAAAAATTGTCATCTCGTTTATTCTGGTTACCGCCACATATTGCTTATTACCTTCTCAAGAATTGCCCATTAATTCCAAAATTAACATATATCTTAAGATGTAGTCCGACCTGGTTACATAATGATATCTTAATCCATTTTGACAATACCATTCGTCATTCATTAGAGTCATTAATTAACATTAAATTAGAGGACCTTTCTTGGAAACAAGCTTCACTACCAGTTTCATATGGGTGTTTAGGAATTCGCACAATCGTTTCAGTAGCTCTTCCTTCTTTTTTGTTATCATTAAATAATTCAAACAATTTCATTAATTACATTCTGCCTATATTTTGCCACACACAAGACCCTTTATTAATGGAGGCAGAAAATATTTGGTCATTAAAGTCTAACAAAGTTGTACCCGATGAATATAAATCCTTTCAAAAATCCTGGGATATACCTTCATTGAACATTGAAAAAGAAAATCTGCTTCAGAAAGCTATCAATTTACCAGACAAGGCTCGTTTGAATGCAGCATTTTCAAAGGAATCAGGAGCATGGTTGAACGCTATACCGTAGACCCCATTGGGTACGCTTTTAGATGACGAAAGTTTCCGTATTTCTATTGGTCTCCGTTTAGGTTGTCAAATTTGTGTAAAACATCGCTGTCAATGCGGAGCTGATGTTGATGAATATGGTAGACACGGCCTAAGCTGCAAATTAAGTGCCGGCCGTTTTTCACGTCATTCTGCAATAACTGACCTAATGAAACGAAGCCTGTCATCTGCAAAGATTCCCTGTTCGTTGGAACTGTTAGGTATTTGCCGCCATGGCAACGCGGTAGACCAGTTATATGGGATTTCACTTGCACTGACACTGGGGTTCCGTCCCATGTCCGATCAATACAAAAATTTGTAGAACATTTACATTTTTATTCCTGTAGCAATTGAAACCTCTGGGGTTTTCGGTCATGAAGCTTTAAAATCCATTAAAGAAATCGGTAAAAAAATATCAGTAGAAACCAATGATTCAAGAGCAACTTTGTTCTTTATACAACAAATAAGTATTGCAATTCAAAGAGGAAACGCTTCATCTTTTCTCGGTACATTTCCCCGTTCTAAGCCTCTAGAAGAAGTTTTAATGAACCCTAATTCTTCTACCGCTTTCAAACTTCCTCACATTACCGACCCTAAAACATGTGATCTTTCCTTTTTCCGAAATCTTATTCCACATCTTCATTCTCTTCTTCGGAATGTATGCCTTCTGATAATACATGCGTTGACAATTTTATAAATTATGCCTCCAACAAGCTTTTGGGCCTCAGTGTACTAAAAAATATAGATAACCGCCAACCAGATGATGTCCCATTCATAGGAATACTGAAGAAGATGACTATGCTAGAGAATGATGCGATTCCTATACGCAATAAATTATCTTTGACCAAAACAAAATATAAAACTGATTTACCCCCAATACAGTTGCAGACATCAAATCAAAAAGGTAAACGACTGAATGGAAGTTATTTATACTAACAGTGTGGCATACTCTAACAATAGTAATATAGAGAATTTGTATGATGAATATGATAACGGAAATCACACATCAGTAGCCGATTTGAGTGAAAAATTTAATGACAAACTCTCCAGAACAGTAAAAAATGGTCCACGCTAATAAGACAACTGAGGTTAGATCCAAAATATCTGATGTGACCAATAGAGTGAAACCAATAAGTACAAAATCAATATCAACCAGAGTTAAAAAATCTAGTAATAATTTTTCGATGACCAAAAAAATGACAATGCCTCCAACAAGTGTCATAATAACCCCGATGTTTTGCGGTCAAATTCAAAATTGGAAGAGAATGAAGACGTAGAAAAAAATAATGGTTCAGAAGTCGATAGGGTCGTAGTAACTGAGGAATCAATAAAAATCAATTCCCTTTCTAAAAATAATCCTAGAGTTAACAATTTCTATTCATACATTTCATTTTCGAATTAAGATTTTCAGAAAGGGAATGAAACTCAACAAGAACAAAAGGACACAAAGTGAACCAGACCAATGATCTATTGACATCAACCAAACTTTCCAAAACCGCAATATCTACATCCAATTCAATAGCAAACAACATCAATTCAAATCCCTTATCACGCCGATCAAGTGAGAAAGACAATAATAGAATCCGAGATTATTCGTACAATGATAGTTGTGAAAGAGCTCTTAACAATATCTCCACAATCAGATCCATGAAGGGTATTCCCCAAGAATCTTTGGGTCTCAAAGGCCTCAAAAATATTGGTAACACATGTTTCATGAATAGCATTATCCAATGCCTATCAAACACAAGGTGGCTATTAGAAAATCTAAAGAAAGACGCATACATAAGAGATATTAACATAAACACGTCTAGCTGAAGGAGCACTAATTAAAACATTTGCTGAAGTTATTCAAGAGCTTTGGTCTGAAGACGGTTCAGACAGAGTGGTTAATATAATAATGTTCATGGGATACACTCAACATGATGCACAGGAGTTTCTTCATTACCTATTAGCAGGACTTCACGAAGATGTCAACAAGGTATATGAAAAACCAAAGCCCATATTAACAGAAATTGATGACAAACTTAGTGACATTGAGAAAGCACAAGAATCTTGGTTGAGATATCCGAGAATGGACAACTCCAAGATAGTGGATAACTTTGTCGGTCAATTAAAATCAACAATCAAGTGCACACACTGTGGTCACTGTTCAGTTACCTACGATCCCTTTTGGGATTTATCCCTTTCGATACCCAAAGAACAGGTCAATTACGACTTTCACAAAGTTTAGATTCGTTTACAAGAGAAGAAAGACTCGACGGTGATGAGAAACTAACATGTTCGAAATATAAGGAACGAAGACGATGCACTAAATCATTATCAATTCATAAATTTCCGAAAATATTGGTTATTCACCTGAAACGCTTTTCGCAAACAAAAAGATTTAGTGGAAAACTTAATGTTAATGTTGCAATAGATTTTCCAATAGAAGGGCTTGATATGAGCCATTATGCGGCTGATAATGTGGCACCTTGTATGTACAACCTCTACGCTATATCAAATCACTGTGGAACCACGTATAATGGTCACTACACAGCATCCCTACACGGGACAGTGGCACGAATATAACGATTCAAGGGTGCTAATAATATCGTAGAAATCTTTAGTCAGTGGAGAAGCATATGTTCTCTTCTATGAACAAGATGACACAAAGTCCCATCTTTAAGTTTAATAATTCTTTTTATTAGTTTTTTAATTGTATATTTTCATTGTGAACCAATGTCTTATTTGGTTTTTTCTGCAAAATTTATTTATATATTCATATATACATTGTATTCTTAGTCAATATTATAATTTAATATATGTATAAAAAAACAGAGTAACGCAATAAATTAAAAGAAAAAAGATGTCCACTGACATTGTGAAAATCGAAAAATTGGAATATCGAGCCATCATCAAGTATCTTTATTTAGGAGGGTAAGCAGATTTACGAAGATATGCCTAATACTCTTGGTGATCAATGTCCTTTGTATGCGACCGTGAAAAATTGGACTGCAAGCTTCAAAAGATTTAAATTTTCCACTGAAGATGATGACCGATCAGGAAGGCCAGTTTCTGTGTCAGTCCCCGAAAATATCGATGCAGTTCTTGACATGATTTTATCAGACCGTAGAATTGGGCTAAAACGGATATCTGAAGCACTGAATATTTCATACGAATGCGTTCCTCATATAGTTCACGTCAATTTGGAAATGAGAAAAATTGCTGCAAAATGGATCCCCAAATGTTTGAACGTTGACCAAAAGCGTGCAAGGGTAGAAGCATCACGTTCGATCTGGGCTCGATTTGAAAACGATGTAGACTTTTTAAACCGAATTGTTACTATGGATGAGATTTGGGTACATTTCTACGATCCAGAAACAAAACAACAATCGATGGAATGTCGACACTCTGGTTCTCCAAGATCAAAGAAGTTTCGTGTCCAAAAATCAGCTGGAAAAGTTCGTGCTTCAGTTTTTTGGGATTGCCATTGAGTAATCATGATTGATTTTTTGGATAAGGGTTGACCAATAACTGGAGATTACTATTCGACACTACTGACCACTCTACGGGAAAAAATTGAAGTGAAAAGACGCGGAAAACTATCCAAAGGTGTTTTGTTTTTGCAGGGCATCGCATCTCATGTTGCCATGCAAAAAATTCGTGATTTAGGGTTTGAATTACTAGAACATCCCCCTTATTCACCAGATTTGGCTCCGTCCGACTATCATCTCTTTCCTCAACTGAAAAAAAGTTTAAAAGGTCGTAAATTTTCTTCCAACGAGGAGGTAATAAAAGCTGTGGAGGTCTGGTTTGCAGAGCAAGAAGAAACATTTTTTTTGAGAGTCTAGAGACGTTGCAGGTTAGCTGTAAAAAATGTATCCAATTAAGAGGAGAATATGTTGAGTAATAAAATATTTCGGCATTGAAATTTTGTTTGGATCTATAGTAGGCTAAGAATTTTTCAATATATCCTCGTACATGTCTGTGCTTCTTTTCCCCAATGGCCAAATCAAGCTTTCAACGAATTTGTTCCAGCGTTCTCGCTGTAAATGGGGAGTAGAAATAATCTAAAATGCCAAATGCAGTGCGGAACAGATTTAGAGCAGAAATGTATATAAATAAAATTATTCAGCAAGTCAAAATACACAACTTTTGTTTCAAATATTTTTGTCTAAAATAACCCGTTCACATTTTTGACCATTTTTTAATTTACAGTTGCCTCCAAAACTTCATTGGTTTGAACTGGTTTTGTTTTTCGTTTATGTTGTGTTACTAGTTACTACAGATTACGCAGTTCTACCCTAAAAGTGCCCCTATTCAGTCGATTTTAAATATTTTGCACAGAAATACTACATTTTTGAGTTTAATTCGACACACAATTTTGTAAAACCCTGTATTATCAAGTACCTTAGCGTTAGTTAACCCTAGAAGTTATTTAAAATTCAAATTCAACCGAATTCTCAAGTATAAAGTTCTTCCCGTGAAAAATAATCCGCGGCAATACATATTCATGAAAATGCCATAGAAAAACTACTTACACTCATCTCATATACAAGAAACAAGTACCTATCCAACTATAATAATACTGAGAGATAATTTACGTTCGTTGACATGAAAAGTGTTTTGGACAATGCGTCTTACTATAGCCGACGTTTATAACAATAATATTGTTACGTGCTTGATTATGAATTAAGAAAATAAATTATGGCCACCACTGGAAAAAGTTAAATCGTGCGAAAGTCTACCCCACGCTAGTAGCTTAATCTTATTGTCAATCACTAATTCTATTATGGGAATACTCACTTAATTAACCGTTTTCGTTTGTTTGAGTCGGCGTGGAATTGATAAGAATATTTTCAATGAACATATAAATATATTTACGTTTAGTGTTTTAAATGAAACTCAATGTTTCTAGCTAATTCCACAATATAATGAAAAATGTTGAAAATTCTAAAAAAATGACAATTGTTTCGATAACTGAATATCATCGTCAGAATGACAGAAGTGACATTTCATTTGATGTCTACCTGATGTTTAGTAGTTATTTTTGGCTAGACCAAGAAGTGACCTACCTTGTGATTGACTTAATATATGTTAATAGAAAAAAGAAGAAGATGTGATATTACAAATATTGGAGCTTAGATATTATTAGCGCTATGGTGATATCCTGGATATCATTTTTCCAATTAAGATCAGTATAACTGTGCAATGATATAGCAAACCAGGAAAACTATATCTGCTGATTTTTACAATGATCACTTAAGAAGACAGTTTAATAGTGGAGAAGTCTCTAGACTCATCTGTTCATTGACGACTTCATATTGTGGGTTTCTTAAATGTCTTCTTATTTCCAACTCTTCAAGGAAATCCAGTTCTTGGTTCTTATCACAAATATGTAGTACTTCTAGTTCTGTGTTAGTTGTCAATGAATTTTTGGTGTCATGTAGATGTTTTGCGTAGTGGGATTTATTTGGTTGTTTTAATCTGTATGCTCGTAAGTGTTCACTGTATCGGATTTCAAAATTTCTAAGGGTCTGACCCAAATAGACAGCATTACATTCTGGACATTTGAGTTTATATATACCTGATTTCTTCAATGTTGGTATTTTTGTTTTAACATTTAACAATTTTGTACTTACGTTACTTTCTGTTTTAAACGAAATTGTTGTATTTGTTGCTAAAGATATTATCTTTGAAATATTATGAGAAATATTTCCTGCATATGTGATGGCCTTATAAGTTTTTATTTCTTTAGTTTGTTTAGGAAATATTAGTTGTAATGCCACTTTTTTCTCTTTTTTATTAATTAGTTTATTTATCATATGTAATGGATAACCGTTGGATGTTGCTATTTGTCTAATTATGCTAATCTCTCTATCAAAATTACATTTGTTCATAGGAACTGAAAATGCCATATGTATCATTGAATTATATGCCGCTAGTTTATCTGACATGGGGTGATTGGAACTATATGTAATTGTCACGTCAGTGTATGTTGGTTTTCGGTAAATTGAATAATCAAGTACATTATCAACTCTTTGAATTTTCAAATCAAGAAAATTGATTGAGTTATTTTCTTCAACTTTTAATGCAAATTGAATTTTTGGGTGTAAATTATTAATGTGGTTGAAAAATATATCTAATTGTCGTTCACTAACTATAAAACAAGATAATATGTCATCTACATATCTATACCAAAATAAAACCTTTTTTGAAATATTACTTTCAAAGATTTTTCTTTCTAAACTGTCCATAAAAATGTTTGCCAAAATAGGTGATATAGGGCTTCCCATTGGTAAACCTTCATTTTGAATGTATATGTTATTATCAAAAGTGAAATAATTCTGATTAATACATACATCAAATAAATTAAGTATATCTGATATTATTCCTGAATTCATATTTTTATCTTCTAGTAATTTCCGTACAAGTATTAGACATTCTTTAGGAGGAATTTTAGTGAACATATTAGTAACGTCAAATGAAATAAGTTATCTTGTAATTTGAATGTTTTTATTTTTTTGATTAGTTCTATTGAATTTCTAATAGAGTATTTAGATACATATCCGTAACTATTGTATATTGTTAAGCTTCTTTGCCAATATATTATTAGGAGTATTAACATAAGAAACTACAGGTCTAATTGGTTTCGTTATTTTATGTAATTTAACAGTTCCATATAATTGTGGACAATGAGGATTCTTATTTATCATGGACCTCTTTTCGTAATCACTTAAAAGATAATTTGAATTATTAACAATATCCCTTACATAATTAGAAAACTTCTTTGTTGGGTCTGCTCTAAAAACTTTTACATCGCTAAATTCCATAAAGTTATAAATTTTTGAAATATAATTTTCAGTTGTCAATTGTGTTCCTCTTATCAGATTTTGTAACTGTTAGGTTATTATCTTCTACTTTCTTTTTTATTGCATTTAAAACTATAATGTCATTTTTTTGTTTGACGTTTAACTTTTGAGGTTCAATATTTTTGATTAAAGTGGCAATTTTTAATTTCTCATAAAGAAAATTATTTGAATTAGATTTTAAAGCTATTTCTGACTCTGTAACTATAATTTGTTTAATGTTATTCGTAAATTTTGGTGGTATGCTCTACTTTAAACCTTTATTTAAAAATTCTATTTCACTATCTGTCAAATTAGTGTCTGAAAGGTTTTCAAATCGTGGTGCAAAGTGTGTTGGTATGTAGGTACTGACAGTTTCATGATGTTTAGAGTATTGAATTCTATGTTGTGTGTGTACAAGTTTATGTAGCTTTTGTTCTTCTTTCTTGAATTTCTTGTGCTTCATCGTGCTGACACTTTCTCTGATTTTGTCATCTAGACAGTCAAATTCTACTGGATGTAGTTTGAACAAATGTAATTTTGATAGAGAGATTAATATAATTAGACAAATAGCAACATTCAACGGTTATCTATTACATATGATAAATAAGCTAATTGATAAATAAGAGGAAAAACTGGCATTACAACTAATATTTCCTGAAGAAACTAAAGAAATAAGACCATCACATATGCAGGAAATATTTCTAATAATATTTCAAAGATAATATCTTTAGCAACGAATACAATTTCTTTTAAAACAGAAA
Organism: Galeruca laticollis; assembly: GCA_963921935.1. Classification (NCBI taxonomy): domain Eukaryota; kingdom Metazoa; phylum Arthropoda; class Insecta; order Coleoptera; family Chrysomelidae; genus Galeruca; species Galeruca laticollis. Next base: position 84,766,295 of record OY998178.1, on the reverse strand, counting down.
GTAACGTTAGTACAAAATTGTTAAAAATACCAACATTAAAGAAATCAGGTATATATAAACTCAAATGTCCAGAATGCAATGCTGTCTATTTGGGTCAGACCCTTAGAAATTTTGAAATCCGATACATTGAACACTTACGAGCGTACAGATTAAAACAACCAGATAAATCCCATTACGCAAAGCATCTACTTGACACCAACCATTCATTGACACCTAATACAGAACTAGAAGTACTACATATTTGTGATAAGAAACAAGAACTGGATTTCCTCAAAGAGTTGGAAATTAGAAGACATTTAAGAAGCCCACAATATGAAGTCGTCAATGAACAGATAAATCTAGGGAGTTCTCCACTATTAAACTGTCTTCTTAAGTGATAATTGTAAAGATCAGCAGATATAGTTTTCCTGGTTTTCTATATCATTGCACAGTTATACTGATCTTAATTGGAAAAATGATATCCAGGATATCACCATAGGGCTAATAATATCTAAGCTTCAATATTTGTAATATCACATCTTCTTTTTTCTATTAACATATACTAAGTCAATCTCAAAGTAAGTCACTTCCTGGTCTAGCCAAAAATAACTACTAAACATTAGGTAGGCATCAAATGAAATGTAACTTCTGTCATTCTGACGATGATATTGTCAATTTTTTAGAATTTTCACCATTTTTCATTATATTGTTGAATTAGCTAGAAACATTAAGTTTCATTTAAAACACTAATATGAGTAGATTCCACGAAGTAAGGGTCGAGACAGTTAATTTCATATTTACGTTTATCAAATTTTAAAAATATTAACAGGAACTTGGGTGGTACCTGTATAGGTATAGGTATGTTTGAATATAGTATAAGAAAATAACTGCGGGAGATTTTGTAAAGCTTTCTAAATACCTGGAATAAACTTATATAGATTATACCAAGTGAAACATTCTACTGTATTTCCATATTTTGTCATGTATAATGAAATCACAAACTACTGAAATTTGGGAACATCAATAGGCTGTAGTGTGGTATTCTAATTTCTTAAAAGTGTTGAGTTTACTGAACCAAAGAAGATTAACTAAAATTGTAAGTAATATCACAAGCTGAACAGGGTTTTTAACATTCATTTATTTATTGATTCAACTTTTTGGTTACTCTGGTCTGGCGAGACATTGCATTGAGTAAACTAAAAAAACCCGAGCCATTGATCCATGAGTAGCAACTTTAGAATAATTTTTATGATTTTGGGTCAACAATGAAGTTACAATATGTTGCCATGTTTTCTTTGTGAATGTAGAGCTTGTGATTAGCACTGGAAAATGATTCAAGGAAATTCCATGTTACAAAGGAGTTTTCTGCTGCCTTCAGATTAAAGTTGGGTCAGTTTTGTCAGTTTGTTGGAGTTACACTGAAAGATAGTTTCCTGTTTCCAATGTTTACAACAGATGCTGAATTGTAAAATATAATTATGTTTGGTAGACTGCCAAACAGCTTTTGACCAAGTAAAAAATATATAATTTGAGCAAATTTTTTGACCTCGTCATAAAATTTCTGTGTATACCTGTATTATAATAAGATTATTTGGCTTAGCTCTGAGTTTCAATGAGACCTAGTATGGAACAAAGTCCTCGACTGGTTTTAATAGTTCTTTTGTTATAATGATTCCCACACCTTTCCGATGTCTTGGTTATTCATTGCGAGAGTAGAAGAATACTCCGCTATTCATATTGCACTCTCCCACACCAGGCCTCCAGGTTTCGGCAACGCCCAGGATATCCAGTTTAAGTGTGTTCATTTTACGTGTGAGGTTTGTCAGTTTTCCAGCCTTAAATAGGCTTCTTACGTTCCATGTTTCGATCTTTAATGATTTTCTCAGGTTTGCTCTTGCGTTTGTTACATTTAAAGCCGTCCCCCCTGGAGAACCGATTGGGGAACTAGTCCGGAAAATTTCGAATTAAATGTACTCATGTTATTCTCTTGGGAAAATAATAACACATGTGTTATCCCGTTACCTTTTTTTATGCCAATTCTTGACTTGATATCGGCCACCCGTTCTAGATCAGACGCCGTTTGGAACCACCCAATCTGGGAACAAACGTTACCTTTGTGCTAGTTTTTGTTCACCCCGGGTATTTTATTTTCCCGGTACTCCCTATATCTAGAGAGCGTGTCCCAATCCACACGTGGAGAGGCGTCCGATAGGAGATCTAGCAACACCCACGGTTGAGTTTAGGGAAGAGAAAATTGGAGGTTGTGATGTTGTTACGGTGTTTGTTATTTTTGTTATATTCTTTGTTAGATATTTTGTTGAATGGGACTCTTAAAATTATAAATAACAAAGTACAAATAAAAAAATTGTTACCTAGTGCCACTCTGTTATGATCTTTCTAAGGTAACTAACAAAAGTACGAATTGTTGTCATGGGTAGTTTCATTTACAGTTACTAATAACTTTTTTCATACTTTGGTTTTGTTTCTCGCAATTTTTTATTTCAAATGTGACTTTTTCTCTGGTTAATTTGAACCAATACTTTAATAAGATCGACTTGTAACTTGAATGACCATTTTGTCGTAATAATATCGATGAGTATTAAAATGAGATCATTAACAATTTTCTCGTTACAGAAGGAAAGCGGACGAGGTCCACATCCTGGAAGAAACAATTCGCGCCCGTAACGAAGAGCATAAAAAGGCAGGGGTCGAACTCGAGGCCACATGCCACATATGTCTCAAGACTAAGTTTGCTGATGGGGTGGGACACATTTGTAACTATTGTTCTATCAGATGTTGCGCTAGATGCGGAGGAAAAGTTACGCTTAGATCGAATAAGGTAAGGAAAACTTTTAACGTGTTTCTTTTAGATGAAAAATAACTGATAACTTTAGACTTGATATATCTCGAGAAAAGCCGGGTGAAGTTTTTAAAACATAAATATCGGAAATTTGTCCAATAAACATTTTCATTTTTGAAATACGTAGTGGCGAATTGATGAAACTTGTATGATTTATTTCAAAAACATGATACGATTCGTAAACCTGCTGATTGAAAAAGCATGATGGAAACTGAATCATTGAACCAATATTCATGGAATATTTGGCATGTTTTCCGTGTAAATGAGCACTATGAATAAACACAATTACTGTCTAAAATAAATGTTAAACTATCCTTAAACGAGGTCTGCCACTGCACATGCCTTAATTCAAAGTAACTGGTAGAAATGAGCAAGTATCATCATCAGAAATGGTTTGAGGCAACGCAAAAACTGCTATAATAGAAACTCAAGAACAAGAAATTGGTTACGTGACATATAATAAGAAGCAGGAATGTATGACTTCTGAAATATTAAATCTAATGTCAGAAAGGAGGACACAAAAACAAAATCCAGTGTAATACAAAAAACTCGATAGGACAGTTAAGAACAAATGCAAAGAAGCAAAAGAAAAGTGGCTATCAGAGAAATGCTCTGAAATCGAAAACCACCAAAGAAAACACGACTCTTTCAACTTACACAAGAAAGTCAAAGAAATGACAAATCGTAACAAAAAACATCAGTTTCATTATTAAGGGACAAAAGCAACAAAATAATAACAGAAACTGAAGCCAAACTTGAAAGATGGAAAGAATATGTCGAAGCCCTGTTCAATGATAATAGACCAGAATTGCCACCAACGACCGACGATTAAATAAATGAAAAGGGACCCGACATAACGAAACAGGAAGTCAAACATGCTATAAAAACCAAAAAAAAAAAAACAGAAAAGCAACTGGCCCAGATAAGACACACGCAGAGGTACTAAAACTTATAGCAGACGAAGAAGGAGCCGGACTTCACTACTTAAGATGGGCCTCCTCACAGGTATATTAACCTAAAAACCTACACAATACTAGTTACTAATTTAGTAATTATGTGGATCAAAATATTTACGATAGATGTCGATAGTAGTACTGAATCGGCTTTTACTTATTCAACATATTTTCTCTCTGTCTTTCCACTCTTGACGGTTCAAAGAAACGCATCTCTGTTCGAATGTTTTGATTTCAAATAATTCAACTTCTTGTGAGCACAGAAACCTTATCTCTGTTTTTTATGTTGCATCCAAATCACAGCACACCTGTGCATAGATAAGAGAATATTATATACACGGATCCAAACAAAATTTGTTGACATAATTTCCATTTGAGTGTAGATTTTTGATTATTTAAGAGTTTCATAAATGTTTTTGAAATGAATAAATTATTAAAAAGTACGTAATCGTATCGACCCGATATAAAAAATTATAGTTATGATAATGTAAATTATCCTGCAATCCGTATTTTTTAATTTTAAAAAGCTATGTTTGAAGTTATGTTTACTGGATTATTTGATTAATGTGAAAATGTGAGATAAATAATACTGATGGTTTGTTCTAGTACCATCAAACCATTTTTCAACATTCTCTTGAAACCCTGTTTTAATGATAATATGGGTTTGTTAGCGAAAAGCGAAAAATGCTTAATTGAAGTGAAGTGACCTTTGAAGTATCTGAATGAAGAAAAATTAAAACCGCTCTCAAAAGACAAGAATTGCATAATTTATTTTGATGAATATATAATAATGATAATTGAAAAATATAACTATTATAACCTGATACAAGGTGCATTACATATTGCATGAAAGGACATGTGCTATTTATTAATATGGATACCAAGTGACAGCATTGCGGAAATTGCTAGAAATTGAGAATGGAAGAAAAACATACATACTTTAAAAACATTCTACCTTTCAAAATTTGTACCATTTATATTAACATAATAAAATGTTTTCATGATTATAAATTTTTGTTTGTTTCATGCTAAGAAAATTAAACTGCGGAAAAGTTGCAAATTTACATGATTTAAAATAGGCCATTTAGTCTGAAAACACAGAACGTCACAACTTTGCCTCAATCTAATCATATTTGTATCAGTTTCAGAGTTCCTGTTGGTTGCTTTCAAATTTTATTTGCCATGTAGGCTCTTTTTTCAACTACATGTGTAAATATATTCAATTTTATCTAGTAACAAATAATATAAACAAAGAGTTTCCAAATTTATTATACAAAGAAATATTTACTTGTAATACAATGCTTTACATTTAATAGAAAGAGGAACGTAAGGTACAGTGAAGAATTTAAATTTAAAATAGCAAACGTTTGAAAAACTTACAAAGCAACTATAACAACTAATAAAAAATTTAAAGCGAAAGATCTGTAATGACAAATAATAATGTATATTTTGTGGGGAGATCGATATATACAGTACAAAATCAAACATACATTCAACATGTACAAGTTTACTTCTACCTTGTTTGCAAAGATTGATCATATGTGTTGTGGAGATTGGAACTGAAACATTTTTCCTTCATTATACAAAAAAATAGTTGGTTCATTCTCTTTTTTCCATGACAGATACACATATGTGAATGGTAAATATTTTTTTTGTTTTTGTATAATACATTATTGGTATTATTACCTTTCCATCCAACCCATTTAATATGCGAGAAAAGTATAGGTTTACCCAAAAAAGGTTGGAATTTTGTATTTTTTTGAGTTGTTTTTACGTTTTTCAGCAAGAACAACACAAAAAAATGGTTTCTAGAAAAGAAAACCTATCTTTATAACTCGATACAGCCCCCGAAGTGCAACAAGTAGAAGTCGTCCTTTGTTTTACAATTTTTTTTAATATCAACAACTATGACTATTACTAAGTCATCCTTGAATGATAATTTGGTTTCTTATTATCTTTGATTTTTTGAAACGCGTATATAATCAAACAATTTGCAAAGACATTTTGACTATTAGCTAGATAAAGTTTTAAAATATTTATGGTTCAAAGATTTTTAAAATATAATGTTACCTACTTCATTCATTAATTTTATTCAACAATTACTATTACCTATGGTGTATAGGCTAAGGCAAGCTAAAAAGTGGAGAACCATCCTAATTTCTTATAAAATCTTTGGACAGGTTGTTAAGAGAAAGACAAATACACCTTGTCATTATCTTGTTAAAACTGTTCTTAAAAAGACTTATTGTATGACGGAGGTAATGGAGTATGGAACTCTTAAGGAAAAAGTCGCTAAGAGCATTTTTGAACAAGTACAAAATGTTGTGGTGGTTGATTCAGGATTGTGGGTAGATGTTCAACACGGGTTTCTAGGTGCTTCTCCTGATGGTAAATATATTTAACATAACAAATAATGACCATGTGTTATAAATTCTTTTTGCATATTAAATGACATACATCTATTAATAAAATATTTTGGGGCTTGTAGGTGATGATGCACTACTTGAAATAAAATGCCTCCACTCTGCATCAAAACTGAATTTACAAACAAATACAATAAGCGAAATAATTGACCTCATGAAGAACAAAATTTGACTAGAAAAACACAACAATACAATTCAACTTAAGCGGAATCATAATTACTATTATCAGGTATAAACATGATATATTTATTCCAAAGAACAAAAACTCCAAATCATTCTCACATAATATATTTAATCACTTTGATGTATTTACCAACAATAAATAAGAATGACATTAAAAAGCAGTTATTTGTGTAATAGGTGCAAAAAGTGCATTTTGGTTGCAAAGAAGCATGAAGCACTAAACACAATCATGTGGAGTAAATATAAATAGCATTGACGAAGCACACATTTACTTATTTAGCATGAAAATTACTTAATTATAATCACTTACAAATCAATACACACTAAACTATAAATTTGGGATATTTTTATTAACACAAAACATATGACAACAGCATTTGACCAATAGAGAAAGTTATAATATTATTTGTCTATGAATTGACCGTCGTCTTCTGTCATTGTTCTATACTGTTCTATACAGCGCCATGCATCAAGACGGTGGAGCGGTTGAACTAAATTAAAAAGATGTTCGTTTGCAAAAATTTGCGCACAACAAATCTCAAAAAATACAATGATTTGAGATTTCATATTTTCAGAATCGAATTCTCTAGGTTTTCTTTTGGGGATCAGGTTTTGATGTCCAGATTGGTGACCACAAATTGTCAAAACTGTCAAAATCACACCATCACTTAATGGCTTATATCTTTTTTATAACAATATAAAACTCAACCAAAATACCTGATCCCCAAGACAAAGGTCCAAGTTTTATTGTGTTAAAATTTCAACACTTAATTTCCCTGCGTTCTTTAGATTTGTTGTGAACAAAATGACCTAAATTTTGTTGCAAATCACGGGTGCCAACTGTTTTCAGGTTCCTAAAACGTGAGGCCCCTCTTAACGCTGTTTATAGAACAGGTAGTAACCCTCAGACTGGCTCAGGTCAACGTTTATAGCACTTCCAAAGAAAAACAACGCATAAAAATGTGACGAATATCGAATGATCAGCTTAATGTCTCATGTTGTTATGGTATTTTTAAGAATAATTCATACGCGCATCTGCAAAAAATGCGAAAGTCAGGTAGATGGCTGTCAGTTTCGATTTCGGAATGGTGTGGGTACACGAGAAGCACTGTTCTCTCTAAATGTCTTAACTCAAAGATGCAGAGATATGAACGTGAATGTATTTTCATGTTTCCTTGATTACAAAAAGCGTTTGATTGCGTTAAGCATGACAAACTATTGGAAATTCTTCAAGCCACAGGAATAGATAAAGAAGAGATCATAATCATTTCACAGTTGTACTGGCACCAAACTGCAGACGTTAAAATTGAGCAATCAACATCAGAGGCTATTGCAATAAAGAGGGGAGTAAGGCAAGGTTATATCCTGTCACCACTTCTGTTTAATTTGTATTCTGAGACTATATTTAGAGAAGCGCTGCTAGGGGTCCAAAGAATAATGAAAATCAATGGAGTCGTTGTTAACAATCTGAGGTACGCTGACGACTGTGTTGTGCTGGCAGATAATATGGACGATTTACAAGACTTAATGAACCGTATAGTAAGTCATAGTGAACGGCATGGACTACTCATGAATGTGTCTAAAACTAAGCTTCTTGTTTTTTCAAAGACAAATATAATTGTCAATTTGTCCATTAACGATATACAGGTAGAACAAGTAAATTCATTCAGATACCTGTGGACTATCATTAATAATCAGTGCGACCCCAAGATCGAAATAAAAGCACGAATTGAGCAGACGAGAAAAACCTTTATTGATATGAAGCAATTTTTCACGAATCGCGAACTGAGCCTAGAACTTAGAATGCGCATGATCAGAAGCAATATATTTTCAACATTGTTATATGGCAGTGAAGGGTGGACTCTCGATGCGTCTACAGAAAAAAGGTTGGACGCGTTTGAGATGTACCTATACCGTCGTATGTTAAGAATATCGTGGGTGCAGAAAATCACCAAACGGAAGTCCTTGCGCGAATGAAAAAATCAAAAGAACGGATGCAGATTGTTAAGGAGAGAAAGACGAGATATATAGGCCACATAATGGGAGGCGAAAGGAATGAACTCTTTAGACTGATCATTGAAGGAAAAAAAGAAGGAAAAAGATCAGTGGGAAGAAGACAGAACTCCTGGCGGAAAGACTTAAGAAGATGGTTTGGATGTACCTCAATTGACATCTTCAGATCCGCTACATCCAGAATAATGATTTCCAATTGGATCGCAAACCTCCGACGGGAGACGGCGGATTAAGAAGAAGATCATCAATTTTAACGATAACTTCTTTAGTAAACACAAGAAAATTCGATACTTAACCCTTTTAGTACGGCACCCAAAAGTATGTAGCATGATATACAGACGGGAGTTTTTGCAGTGGCAGACAGACGTCTGACAAATATAAACGACACCCTATAAAAAGTAATGCTTATTAAAAGAAACAACCACAAAAAAATAAGAAAATAGCTAATATTTAATTTTTTTCATGATATGTCTGAAAACATGGAACAGCACATAGCCCGACGTCACACAATTTGCACATAAATCTCGATTCTTCTCTTTTTTTCTGGGCATTTGTTGTATGAGAGCCCCAGCATCTTCTCAATTGCGGTTTCCCGTTTTTGCGAGGGACTTCTGAGGGGAAGTGCTCTCCTGATAGCCTCGCTACGTTAGTAGGTTGCATGCTTTTTTTCATCTTATAGTTGGTTGGATATCTGAAAATCAAAAACGATTACAATGTAAAAAAAATTACAAAAACAAAAGATTTAAAAAATACCTTTCAAGAAGCTGTCTGATAACTTCTAAATGGAAGGCAGGAAACAAAATGTTACTGGCATTCTGTGTCTTATATAACGCATGCGCATTCAACATGCATATATCCAGTGTATGAAAAAATAATTTCTTATACCATTTTACTGTTTTTCGCGTGGAATCTGTAATGCTCATCATCATATCACTTCTATCAACTGCCCCCATTCTTTCATTATAATCCAGTATGCATAGAGGTTTGATTCTGTGTTCATTGTTAAGTCTGTCCAGCTGTGGAAGGGTAAACATTTTATTTTCATGGATGGTGGTAAGCATTACCACGTCACGACGGCCGTTCCATTTCAGTGCAAGCATTGAATCACTGCTGCGCCACTCTGTTTCCCCTTTTTTCAATTTTTTTTCAAAAATTGGCATGTGTTTACGATTTATGCGGACAGTTCCACAAGAGTTTGTCTTGTGAACAAAAAGATAATTGGCAAAGTTGGACTTGTGTAGTAGTTGTCGCTGTAAAACGAATGGCCTTTGTCCAGGTTGGGCTCCAAAAGTTTCACAACAACATCGCCTGACAATCCTAGACCGCTGTTATTATCTTTATTTTTATCGGTTCTCTTGCCAGTATATACCTGAAATGCCAAAACGTAACCTGTTTCACAATCACATAATACGTAAAGTTTTATTCCAAAGCGATGCCTTTAGGGTTTGATGTACTGTTTGAAACACAGTCTCCCTTTGAAAAGTATCATACTTTCATTAATGACGATATTTTGAATTGGATAAAAATTAGTTTTGAAGTTGTTTTGTATCATATTGAGAACATTTTCTATTTTATGCAGACGATTACCTTCTTGTTCATTTTGATTATTACTAAAATGCAAGTATCTTAGTATTTCTAGATAGCGATCTCGAGACATTGTTTGGCGGAAAGAAGGCGTGCGAATTAAATTATTTGTAGACCAGTAATCCTTTATATCAGACTTTTTTACGTGAGGCATCAACACTGAGAAGGCTATAAAAATGTAAAACTCATTTTTATCGACGTTTTTCGAATCCTTGGCATTTTGTTGTTGAGCATAAATATTAGTTTCTTCAATAATAATGTTGACTATTTCCTCTGAGAATAATTTCAAAAAATACTCTAGCTCACTTGTTTCATTTTTCAGATTTTCAGTCTGTAGTCCACTATTAGTGTCGTCAAACTGGTGAACTTTGGGAACAAACCCACGTGAATCCCATATTACCTGTAAATCCTCCTGATGCATGCTTTGATCTGAGATATCAGACACAGAAGCTACTAAATGTTGTTGTTCTTCGGTGTTTTCGTCTACCAATAAGGTTTCGTTGTCTTCTCCGGAGCTCAATTCGCTCTCAGAGTCAGGAATATATTCGCTGCCACTATCTATAAATGGTTCATCCTCACTGAAATACATATCACTATCGTTTACCGCATTCAAAATATTTCTCACATCCTTATCAGATAGTCCAGAAAAGCCCGAGAGGCCAGCTTGATCTGCAGAACTAGACTGGCGCTAAAACTTACGGGTGTGACACGGCATCGCCTGACTTTGCCATGTTGCCGGTTGTCGTGAATTTACGACACTGTAGAAAATGCACGGCATCCGTCTGTCTGACAAACAAAAACTGTCGAAACGGTACGACGGACGCCGGTGAGAAAAAGCAAAAATTTATGTGTGTCGTATATGCAATGACAGGCGTCTATCAGGGATACGAGCTACTGTCGTCCATACACGACATCCGTCCGTCTGCTAAAAAAGTCAGTGTCGTGTATATACGACAACCGTACTGAAAGGGTTAATGGCGGTTTATACCCCGTGAGTTCAAGAGCCAATCAAAAATGAGACACTTAATTGTCTCCACTGTCTCAGTATAAAGTCACTGTAGACAAATTTGGTGAGCATTTTGTATGTCAACGATCAACTTCACGCCATATTTCTCTGCTTTTTCTTCTCAGTGTCAGTCTCTATTTTCGGCTCGATACTTCTAGTTACTTTGTTTGGAGAAAGTGTTGATTTATTACAATTACTATAAACGGAAAATTAGCCATAACGCAGCAAAACAATAAAATGTAAGTAACTGCTATTCAAATAAATTCATCACGTAATTTTTTTAATTGGAAGCTTGAAACTCTCATGTTTTCTATCAATAAACATGCACTTGACGAAATACTTTTGACGCACATCCAATTAAACGCATAAAAATAACTCAATTTTTCGAATGTTTCTCTTTACTGTCATCTATGTGGGAAGTATCGAAATACCTTATTGAGGTCTAATACGATACGATGCACTCGTGCATATAATTATCAATTGATTTTTTTGTCTGTATTGCGTCAATGAAAGATTAAACTACAATAAAGTTAGATCATGTTTAACTAATACAAATATAAAAAGAAAGTGAAGTGTGTGTGTGTGTATGTGTGTGTGAGAGAGAGAGAGAGAGAGAGTTTTTGTTTGGGTTTGTTGGTTTTTGAGGGTTAGATATAAGGCCCTGATATAGGATGCGGTTCCTCTGCAGGGTGGGGTTGGGCATCTTTGGATTGGGGTTTGTGTGCCCGTTTGGTGGGGGTTGACGATTGGTGGCGGGTTGAGTGTGTGATTGAGACGGTAGATGGCTGGTTAAACAATTCGAGGAGTGGCGATAGTTTATGAATTTAGTTAAGTTAAAGTTGAGGTTAAGTAGAGATTAATAGTATGTGTTGAAATTGAAATTGAGTGAATGGCTCGAGGATTCAAGTGGAAGTACTTTTTTTTCTGATGGGAGTGAAAGCGAAGTGAGCACGCCTGCCTATGTTTGTGATAGAACAGTGGTGTCGATATATGGACGGAATTAAGTGACGAAGAGTGTCGGTTATGATGTCCCTCGAGTTAGGAATGGCGTTCATTAGGGTGACAGTTAGGATTTCTATTATGGTTTTGGTGTCAGTTGAGAGAACGAAGGGAGCTGGTGGCTTTTCGAGAGTGACTTGGGAGGTATTTGGTGTGGTTAGCCTATGGGGACAGCGAGGGTGGAAGGCGGCGTGAGGACCACCGCAATTTGTGCAGGTAGGAGTACCGGACTTGGGGCAATTTACGGTGCGGTGATCGGTTGGGCCGCAAGAAGGGCATATCGGTTTAGACCGACAAGAATCAGCGGAATGTCCGGTTTTAGTGCATCAATTGCAGTATTTTGGGAGTGGGGGCAGTGGGATGGCGTTGGATGGTTCGCACTGGTGTGGGAGACCAAAAAAAGAGATGCCGAGAGTGAGGGTTTGGTGATAATGGTTTTCGGAGAGTGTGATGATGCGGAACATCGATGTAAGTCTGTTTGTGGGCTTGGCGATTATTCGCCAGGTTTTGACGAAAGGGAATTGCTGATCGTGAAGAATTTCTTCGAGACGGATCGTTGCATCTACATTCCTGCAGATGAAAGAGTAAGTGGATGTTAGAGTTTTGACTGGTTGGGGTGGACGTTGCATGGAATTTAATATGTTAATGGTGATGTTGGGATCACCAGTGTAGTTTTGGACTATTCTGAGGATTGTTGGGTCGGTTTTGAGAAGGGGTGTTCTATTGAAATTTGCTTTTAGATAAAGGATGTGTCCATTGAGAAGTTCGAGGGGGTTGAAAAGGGTGAAGAGAGGTTTTTGGGTTGAATATTGGAGTGGTAGGTTTCTGAGATTAAGGGTTTGTGTGAATGTTGTGTTGTTGGCGGTGGTTGATGTGGGATTGTGGGAGCTAGGGTAGATCGGGGTTTTGTTTTCCCGACGAGGGTGAGATCATCCTCGCCGGGACTGGATGGTTGTCGGACAATTGGGGGAGTGGGGGTTTGGGATCTTACGGAGGAAGCGTAAGACCTTGTGGGGGATGCGATGGAAGTGTGTTTTGGGTTTGATGTGCAGGAGTTTTGGGGGTTTGAGGAGGTTGAGTTAGACGATTGTAGGCTGGTTTGAAGGAGTTAAATTTTTTTTTCCAGAATGTCGTATTGACGGAGTTTTTCCTCCATTTCGGAAATTATAGTCTCAGAAAAGGATTTGCATAAGTTTTTGGTTCTGCGGGTGCGTTTGGAGGACATTTTGGGTGTTTTATGTTGGGAATAGGTGTGAAAGCTAATGCCAACAGCGGACTCACTGCTGGAGCCAGTTAAGGGTGTCCTGACTTATAAGCTTTGCAGGGTGTTTTATATTTACCTGGGTTAGATGTCCTTCCTTTGTCTGATCTTGGAGAAACACTTACCTCGTAACCTTTCTTTAAGGGTTGAATAAATAACATTATTTAAAAACTGACTGGGATAACACAAATTATAAATACACGATATATACATTTGTACTATTCAAAATAATAATAATGAATCATCCTGAAGTTGTCGACACCTTCTATTTATGCGATCTAATGTGTCAGTTACCCGTATTCATGACCTTCCGGATTCAAAGTGAATGCGATATTTATATTTTACAGCGAACGTGCTTTCGGTGTGTTTGCTTGACCTTAATAGATCGATGCCCGCTAACCGCATTGAAATTATTATTTACACGAATTTAACAATGTCTTTTATTTTGATATTGCCCTTTTATGATAATGTCTTTTGGGATCATCAGAAAGTTACGATATCTATATTGTAACGAATCTATTTCAAACCAGAGTCTGGGTTTGTATATGCACTTTTACTTGCATTCTATCGAAAATAATTCTGACATAATTTTTTGTTTAATAGAATGTTCGACAATTACGTATTTTACTGCAGGAAATACTTTAAAAAAATTATTTACAAAGAAATTGTTACAATTCGAGATTTAGCAGTATAATTGATGTCGAACTAGAATTTAGAGCAAACTACATTTAACTATCCTTATAATATGTCCCCCTAAGTTGGAATCATATGGAAAACTTTTTTATTATTAATTAAATTTTAATGACAAACTCTCCAAAACATTAAAAAATGGTACTAACCTCGCCAATAAGACAACTGAGGTTAGATCCAAAATATCTGATGTGACCAATAGAGTGGAACCAATAAGTACAAAATATATATCAACCAGAGCTAAAAAATCTGGTAATAATTTTTCGGTGACCAAAAAAATGTCATTACCTCCAACATGTGTCAAAATAATGTTTTGCAGTCAAATTCAAAATTGGAAGATAGTGAAGACGTAGAAAAAAATAATGGTTCAGAAGTCGATAGGGTCGTAGTAACAGAGGAATCAATGAACATCAATTCCCTTTCTAAAAATAATCCTTGTGTTAACAACTTCTCTTCATACACTTCATTTTCGATTAAAGATTTTCAGGAAGGGAATGATACTCAACAAGAACAAAAGGACACGTCTAAAAATGATGTAGATAACAAGGAATATATTAACAAAGTGAACCAGACCAATGATCTATCGACATCATCCAAACTTTCCAAATCCGTAATATCTACATCCAATTCAATAGCAAACAACATCAATTCAAATTCCTTATCACGCCGATCAATTGAGAAAGACAATAATAGAATCCGAGATTATTCGTACAATGATATTAGTTGCGAAAGAGCTCTTAACAATATCTCCACAATCAGATCCATAAAGGGTATTCCCCAAGAATCTTGGGGTATCAAAGGCATCAAAAATATTGGTAACACATGTTTCATGAATAGTATTATCCAATGACTATCAAGCACAAGGTGGCTATTAGAATATCTAAAGAAAGACGCATACATAAGAGATATTAACATAAACATATCTAGCATGAAAGGAACACTAATTAAAGCATTTGCTGAAGTTATTCAAGAGCCTTGGTCTGAAGACGGTTCTGACAGAGTTGTTTATACAGTATCATTGAAAAGTCAGATTCAGCGATTTACTTCAAGGTTCATGGGATACACTCGACATGATGCACAGAAGTTTCTTCGTTACCTATTAGCAGGACTTCACGAAGATGTCAACAAGGTATATGAAAAACCAAAGCCCATATTAACAGAAATTAATGACAAACTTAGTGATATCGATAAAGCACAAGAATATTGGTTGAGATATCCGAGAATGGACAACTCCAAGATAGTGGATAACTTTGTCGGTCAATTAAAATCAACAATCAAGTGCACACACTGTGGTCACTGTTCAGTTACCTACGATCCCTATTGGGATTTATCCCTTTCGATACCCCAAAGAACAGGTCAATTACGATTTTCACAATGTTTAGATTCGTTTACAAGAGAAGATACACTCGACGGTGATGAGAAACCAACATATTCGAAATGTAAGGAACGAAGACGATGCACTAAATCATTCTCAATTCATAAATTTCCGAAAATATTGGTTATTCACCTGAAGCGCTTTTCGCAAACAGAAAGATTTAGTGGAAAACTTAATGTTTCAATAGACTTTCCAATAGAAGAGCTTGATATGAGCCATTACGCGGCTGATAATGTGGCACCTTGTATATACAACCTCTACGCTATATCAAATTACTGTGGAACCACATATAATGGTCACTACACAGCATTTTGCCGACATCCCTACACGGAACAGTGGCACGAATATAACGATTCAAGAGTGCTATTGTAATCGTGGAAATCTTTAGTCAGTGGAGAAGCATATGTTCTCTTCTATGAACAAGATGACACAAAATCCCACCTTTAACTTTAATAATTTTTTTATTAGTTTTCAAATTGTATATTTTCACTGTGAACCAATGTCTTATTTGTTTTTTTCTGCAAAATTTATTTATATATTCATATATTTCATCATTTACCTGCTCATGTTAGGTGGCGAATGTGGTACCTTTATGACGGGAACCAGTTCACCATACCCAACTGATCAATGCACATCTAAATAATGAATTTCCCGGACGATGGATAGGTAGAGGAGGACCCCATAAATGGCCACCTCGTTCACCAGAATTGTATTTTTTTTGGTGAGATTACGTCAAAGAACAAGTATACAAAATACCCGCGACAACTAAGGAAGACATGAAAAACAGAATTAGGGAGGTTTTCTGAACTGCTGATGTCGATATATTACATAATACTAGTAGAGCTTTTGAAGATCGCATACATTACTCTATGAAACTAAATGGTTGTCATTTTGTACATCTGAAAATATTTTAGAAATGTGTATTAGCGCAAATACAATAACTTTTATTTAAAACATTTCTTTCTATTTTTTATCCTAAGTAAATTATTGCACTTTCACACACTAATGAACCACCCTGTATATAAATAAATGATGACGTTGCATTCTTCTATTTTGTTGTGTTAGAACTTTCTAAGCCTGTAACTTCTCTATCCCTAAGACTGGAAAATAATGGAATTATTTTTCGGTTCTAAACTTCTTTCTTTCAATTCAATTTCTTCTTTCTTACTTTTTTTCTGATCTTTCTTCCTCCTTTTTGTATCTTCGTATGAAATAAAATATTGTTATAGCAATACAAATAATGATTATCGTTGAAAATATCGCAAATGTTGTATGCATTTTCTATAATGCGTTTTTTTTGCAATTTTATTAATTTTATACAATCCTTCAAAATCAATTCTGCTTAAATTTGGTGAATTATAGTTTTGGACCTCTAAGAATTTTGCATCTAATATTGGTAATAAAATTGATTTTCCTTTTCGATTCTGCATATTAGTTGAAAATGTTTCTTCTCCTATCTGAATTCTGAAATTTTCTGGAATTCTAATAATTCTAAATATTGGTCTGAAGTGCATTTGGACAATACTGTTATTACTGGATTTGGAATTATTAGTTACTTATTCTATCTATAATGGTTTCTTGAAGGTTTGCATCATTGGCGTAACAATACTTGGGGGAATGGCTGTTTAATAATTTTATAGTTCAATTATCCCTTGATTTGAAGTCTTCTAGGCAATAACACTCGTTTTCTATTATTGGACACTCTTCTTTTATTAATGTAGCTCTATCTGCGGCTTTAATCAGGTAGGGTTGTGAAGGAATACACGTTTTATGATGTTGGATAATAAGATATAAATGGTAAAAGTCAACGGGCTTAGATTTGGGTATAGGAACATGAATACCAAAAATGATTTTGGAATTGAAAAAAGTTACTTGTGAATCCAGAGGTAGGTAAATAATATGTTAAAATGTTATCAAATTTCGGAATTTGTTCTTTCATATAAATTGTTCGTAAATATTTTATCATTTCTATAATTTCTTGATTTTAAATTACCGAACTGTGAATAGAATTTAATTTCAAAAAGGTAATTGAATTTTCAATTTCATCAATTAATGTAATTAAGCTTTGACAATCCAGACTAATCTGTGAAATTGTGCCAAAAAAAAGTAATAAAGTTATTGTTTTGCTCTCTATCGATATATGAAATGTTTCTAAATTATCTTGAAGTTTTTGTTGATTTAACCACAAAGTTGTTAAAGATTTATTATAATGACCAATTAATTTTTTATTATCTGCAAATTAACTTCATGAATTATTTCTTTGTGATTTTGATGTAAGATATTTTTTGCTTTATCATACCTTTCGATCTAATGTGTGGGTAAATATTTTCTGATTTTCTATCTAATATGTTACATTAAACATTTTGGTTCTTCCCATCATCTGTTTAGCTAAATTATGATATGATATATGATTAGTAGCATTATTTTCTATTAAACTAATCCTTAAACTATTATTACTAATTTCTCTTAAGTCTTATATAGTATAAAAAAGTATGTTTTGTATAAATAAGTCTACAGGATCCTAGGTAAACAGGTAAAAGTGAATTATTTAACTTTGGTTACTTGTATATCTTCAGTTTTACACCTAGTATTAAGTTGATGAATGAGGAATACCATAGCCATCGTTGTCACTTTCATGTATCTGTAACAATATTTTGGAATTATTTTTGGGTTTTATGATTATATTGTTATGATAATTTTCTTAATTGGTTTCTAATATTATAGTTTATTTACGATAAAAAGACGATGATGTCATTTTTAGTTACTTTCCTGCTTATCAGAATAAATATTAATTTACCAACCGTGAATACAATTTATCCTCAACAGCCAGGGCAATTTACAGCTAACGGGTTGGCAAAACTTCAAGACGTTATCAAATCAACTGGTAAAATTCCCCAGTTTGTTTTGACATTTATGTCAAGATAAAAAGGGAAGGTTTATATCAATTTGTGTTTTTGGATGAGACCTGGATATTTAAAGACGGTACTGTTGGACGTTCTTGGCAAGATTCTAATCATAGAAGCGTGAGAAAAACCAAAATTGGTGGTCCAAGGTAATTGAATAATAAAATTTAGCTATTAATTTATGATGTACTAACATTCCTGCCATTTTGAGACCTTTTCAAATATTTACTAGTCACACTATTTTATTTAAATCTATATAATTATTAATAGTTGTTTTGAGCTATGCAGTCTATCTAGAAAACTTAGTAGTAATTTGTTATTTCCTTATTGTAGGTATATAGTATTGCATGTTAGTTCCTCTTCTGGATTTATTCCTGGAGCAGGGCTGGTTTTTTCTTCCAAGAAACAAGATGGTGATTACCACGGTGAAATGAACCGAGAAAATTTTTTGCATTGGTTTGAATACCAGCTTTTAGTGAACTTGGAAGAACCTGCCACAATTGTAATGGATAATGCAAGTTATCACAGTACAGTGATCAATAAAGTACCAACAACAGCTACCAAAAAGGCTAATATACAGAACTGGTTGGAACAAAATGATATTCCTTTTGAAAATACTTTCCTCAAAACCCAATTATTGAATTTAGTACAACGGTAAGTTGTAGATAAACATTTTTCAATATATTATGGTAATACTTAGATAACTTATTTTGTTCAATTATATGCATTTTTGTAGAAATAAACCACCAACAGTATATGGAGCTGACATATTATCTGAAAAATATGGTCACAAAGTGCTTCGACTTCCCCCTTACCACTGTATGTTCATCCCAATTGAACATATTTGGGGCATAGTTAAATAATTTTATAGAGATCATGTGGGAACTGATGGTCCTTCAACAGAACAAGCAATAGGTGTATGGAAAAAGTCTTTATAAAAAGTGATTCTTGATATTTGGTCAAAGACAGTAGAGCACACTGAAAAAATTATACAAGATGGGTGGGATAGAGAAGTAGTATTTGATAGACAGGATGTGCCTCCACTTATTTTAATTTTGACAGTAACGATGTAGATAGTGATGATTTTATAGTGGAGTAGTGGAAATCTTGTGTTTTATTTTTTGTATATTTTTATCCAATTTTCCTTATTTCCACCTTTTCAAAATCACTAATAACTATTATTAAATTAATTAGGTACAGCTATTTTATAACACAAATTAAAACAACGACCACAGTATCTCTACATAAATAATACTGATAAAATGGGAGATTTTTTATTTTCATATTGTTAAAATTTGCTTTAAATACCGAATTCTCCTGTGATTTTTATTTTCAACTTCCCCTGTATAACATAATTCATATATCTTGCGTAGACCATATAAAGAAATATATAATTCTTCTCAAACATTTAATATTTCTTACATCGACAAAATTCCATTTTAATGATTAGACGACTTGAAGAAATATATCATATTTCTCAAATATTTAATATTTCTTACATCGACAAAATTCCATTCCAACAATTACTACCACATAAAAAATACAGACGTTTATTGTTCTAGGAATTTTCCACTTAATATTTCCAAGCAATCGGCTTCAGCAAAAAAAAACAACCCACACGTGTACTTCCCCCTCACTTTAACCTACCTATAAATAGGAATAATACTCTATTTTCAACCACTTCCCAGTCATCATTCATCTCTTCATCAGTCAGACCTAGTA
This sequence comes from Galeruca laticollis, assembly GCA_963921935.1. Classification (NCBI taxonomy): domain Eukaryota; kingdom Metazoa; phylum Arthropoda; class Insecta; order Coleoptera; family Chrysomelidae; genus Galeruca; species Galeruca laticollis. The sequence continues at coordinate 84,746,344 of OY998178.1, read as the reverse complement.
CATAATGGTACTAATTTTATAAGAACACATCGGCATGAGACTGGTGAATCATTTTTACAATTAATTCATTCATTAACTCCATCATATAATGTGATAAATAACCAAAATTCTTGTTTGTTCAAGCAAAAGCACAATTTATATCTTCGATCAATATATTTAAATGAAAGTGAAGTAATTGTTTAATTTATAAAACCGCCATAATCCTACGTATACTACAGTGAACAAAATATAAGGTCCTTCGAGCAAAGTGTTAAATACAAAACTTCCCGTTCCATTTATTATCTCTAAATAAAAGAGGGCTAATAAAACATATATCTTGTAACAAAATTCTATTTTGTGTATCCATATTTTTCTTTTCCATTCTAGTTTTATTATAATAAATATAATAGATATTGTATAAAGAAACAATATTTAAATTTGCATGAAGATGATTACAGCTTGTATTGATTCCTTTTAGCGTAAACCCTTGCAGTGCTCTTGAAGATGGTTCTATAGAGCATAGAATAAGGTATAAGGACCTACAGTTCGTCATTTAACCCTCTTCTATGTAAAATAATTAATTGTTAATTCGAATATCGAATGATTGATTACTGTTTCCTGTATCCTATTCATAGTTTTTCATGAATAAATATTAATAATAAATTAATCAATCCTATCTTACAAGCCTTTTATTTTTAAATAAATATTTTTGACTTACGCCCTACGAGGCACGGAACAATGAAAAATAAGGACTGTCAATCTAGCATCAGATTGACTTTTCTAGTTTTCGTTAAGTAAAGGAAAAAACTACAGCTTGGCAACATCACAATATTTTGTTCTACAACGTCATCGTCTTTTTATCGTAAATAAACTATATACCTGAATCTTTAATAATCATTGCTTTTTTAATTTCGGTAATTTTGTATCTCCATGTGATTTGACTAATCAGGAATCTACAGGAATGCCAACTTAAAATCAAATCTCTTCTCCTAGTTTAAAAACATATGAATTTATATGATAAAAAAAACACGTGCTAAATAATTGGAAAGCATTGTGAAAGTTAATTCTCAATATTTTATTTTGAAATCTGCTTTGGTCCTACTGTTACTAGGAAAATCACTCAATCAATGTATGTATGATTTTCGGTACATTTTCTAACAAATTTGTTCTTTTGAATGCTGTTTTGCGTTTATTTCAACATTTTTATAAGATATACAGACAAATACCCGTTTTTTTAAAACAAAGTATAATATTGAAAAAATATCCAGTGCAACAATCTCCGCATAAAATATAATTATGCAAGATTTTATGTACCTCGGTCATAGTAACGGTTTCCTACAGCCCAATATTTGCCAAATGTGTACTTCCGTTGAATGTGGGAGGCTCATTCTGGAGATAGAAAATTGCGTGGGAATTTTAACGTCATCGCACTATTCGAGAGGTGACGCAGCGTATCGATTTTTAGTACCAATTTAATTAGATAGCATTTATAGTTGCGAATTTAAGATAACATTTTTACGCTTTGATAGATGGAATTTCAATATTGACAGTTTAAACTGTTTAGAGCATCAAAAACCTGCATATTTATTTGATATAAATGAGCAAGGACTATTATTTAGTCTAGTAAAAGGGGGGTTTTCCTTTCGATTTCTGTATCGGTGGTCTGATTGACGTAAAACAATTTATTAGTCTAGTCGAAATCCAATGAAATCAGTTAATTTGAGATCCTTTGATTGAACACAACCGATCATATCAACATTATAGTGAAAACATATCCCATGGGATGTTTCTGTAAAGTAAAATTAGGAAATCTGTCTGTCTGTATATCTGTCACGTATGTCGTAGCTTGTCACTGTCAGTCAGTAGCAGGTTGCTCTTGTTGTTTCTGCATATAATTGTTGTTGATTCGATTAATAAATTAACACGTTAACTAATAATAAGCTTTTAATTACGTTGCCTTGGAGACATTTTCATTTATTTCGATTTTGACATTTCGAAATGTCACAATTTGGTCATACTACTAACGAGAATGTTAATGAAATTATAGAAGCCAATATACCAAAAGACTGTTTACAGTTAAAAGTTTGTGTGGAAAGCATGAGGAACCTAACAAGTGAGCTGTTACAACAAAAATATTATAAAGAAATGAAAGTTATTATTGACCCATTCAAAAGTGTTTTATTCCAACAAGCGATTATATACGTCGAAAACTGCAATTGGAACCCTGTAAAAGAAAACAAAGTTCGGTAGCATTCAGTTCAACAGAAATAAGTAAAATGATAAATTTATGGAATGAAAACACCCCCGAAGGGCTGCAACGGAAATTCTATCACATAGCCGCGGTAAAATTCGCTTGGCGAGGTGGAGAAGCGGCTGCTTGCTTGACTGACTTTTTCGTATTGAATCAAATAACGATGGTTCTGTAACAAATCGAGCTGAATATAAGCCTGTGTTCAGCAAGACTTGCCAAGGTGGTTGATATAAAGAAAGCAAAGCGATTATCAGTAGATCTTTGCTATATTTTACTTAAAGAAGGAAACTATGATAGTAAAATTGTAAAATACAAACCGAAGTTATATGACAATTATTAAAGCAACGACAGATGGCTGACAGAAAACGTCTTGTTATGTAACAGCTCAATGGTCATGACATGCAAGTTACTAATTATATGTCATTCTCCCCCGCTTGAGTTTTCATCCCTACTATCTACCACGAAGTCTCTAAGGTGGGTTGGAAGCTTTTTTGGTACGGCGAGACCTTCGTAGGCCACCGTCATTTCATTAGACGACGTTGCGTAGGGTTCCGCTGCGGGAGGCTGATTCTATTCATCCAGATTTTCGGGCTCTTCTCTATCTTTCGCGCTGCTGGAAAACGTGGCCAGTCTTCTATTTAACATCATGGCAGTTTCGCCATCACTTCGACGGATGTAGGTATATTGGAGATTACTTTCTAAGAGCTCCACTTCCTCGACTAGAGATCTGTCTTAAACTGCCGCACATATTTTTTCATTGATACGGGGCTGGGGATCACCAACGAGGGTAGTGAATCGCCATTTCGAGATCTTTTTGGGTAGGCGAATAGTCTTTTTTACCTTTTATACCCCTCATTTTCAACTAATCAGATGCTTTATTTCGACATTGTTACTATGGTAATCAGCAAATTTTTGGAAAATTTTTCATCCATATGAGCACGAAGATGTAAAATTAATAGCTTTGTTCGTGGGTCTGATTCCGAACCGGTTTAGGGACTGGCCGCATGCGTACATTCAAAATTATCGTTCGCGGTTCACTCAGTTCTGAATTTTTAGTTACAGTTCCGTGTTCGTGGGTCACATTGATTCGGTTCATCATTGATTCCAAATCGGTTATAGCAGTTCTTGGGTTTTTGTTAGAACTAAAAGTTCGGTTCGGTTGCGCATGCGCTTTACCAAAAAATCGGAGACAGAGTAAACTGGGATCAGCTGTTATTTGATGGCGAGTTTGTTTTAGATGGTTGTCCCAGTCAAGTTTTAAGTGTAAATTTGTAGTTAAATTAAGTAATACAAAGCTCCTGTTTAGACCAGTAATGTGTATAGAAAGCATTTACGAGTCCATTTTCAAAATGCCTCCTCTGAAGTTGATGGAAACACCACAAATTCAGATATTTTGTAATCTATCAACAATAAAGAAAACGAAAAAATTTAATAAATAATTCATGGGTTGTTTTCCATGCCGTCTCACAAAAAATATCTTCTTATCAAACGTATTTGCTAACAGTTAAATTTGATCTGTCTTTCACTTTCGTAAGAATGTAAATTTCTACCCAAAGACTAATGTTTTTATCACATTCCTTCGTTGTGATTGTAACCTATGAATCACCCGACGTAGTATTATTGTACTTCTTTTCAAATATATATATATATATATATATATATATATATACAGGGTGTTTTTAATGTTGACCGTGTTATATTAATCTTGTTAGTGTAAGCATAAATTGAACTTAAATAACAGTTAAACTTGATGTGTCTTTCACTTTCGTAAGAATCTAAATTTATACCCAAAGACTAATGTTTTATCACATTCCTTCGTTGTGATTAAAACCTATTAGTACAGTAAATGCGGAGAAAAATAAGGTATAACCTCCGAATTCTTTACACCCGCTCCGATTTTGATGAAAATTTGGAAATAAGTTATTTTCACCCTCTAGATCAAAGTTGATATGCTCTTGAGGTACGGTTCATATTTTTAGGGGGTGAAAATCACCCCTGATGCTAAAAAATTATATATACGTATAATAAATATATTTGTATGTTGTGAGTTAAAATTAAACAATAGTTTCTCTCTTTCAACCCTTAAAAAAACCCCTTATTGTCGAAAAAAAAATGATTTTTTCAGTTTAAAATTTTTGATTTGCGCATAAATTTTAAATAAAAATATTTTTAAAGTTTTATAGTATAATAAATATTTAATTACAATCGTTCAACCCTTAAAAACTAACCCTAATAACCACCGCTAATTAAATGTATAGAAAAAAATAGTTTTTGAGAAATTGAAATAATTTTATACACATAAGACAACTAAATATTATTTATTCTTAACTTTTTGATAGCTTAAGTTATTGCATTGTCGTATTTCTTGAGATTCACCCTTGGTTTAAAAAAGTCATAGTCCATAGGAAAATAGTATATTAAAGTATAAGTGGATAAAGAGGTCTTTCAAACACGCGCGATTTTTCGAGCACGACGGCGCAGCCGGAGTGCTCGAAATAGAGCAAGTGCTCGAAATAGAGCAAGTGCTCGAAATAGAGCAAGTGTTTGAAAGACCAGTTATCCACGAATATTTTACGCAATTTTTTTTTATTGGTGCACTTTGAAATCATAAAATATTATTATTATATTATTACTACAAAAAAATAGAAGTCCGTCCTCGATGCCCAGCCAAGTTTCGTGTAAGTCCATCCTAAATAATATTTATTTTTATTTGACGTTACGGGGTACTGCTGTCAGATCAATAATCAAAAAGTTTCTTTATTTATATTTAAAAGGATACAATGTATATATGAATATATAAATACATTTTGCAGAAAAAAACAAATAAGGCATTGGTTCCCAATGGAAATATACAATTTAAAAACTAATAAAAAAGTTGTCATTGATACTTACGTTTCTCAAGTTGTTGTTACCATAGGGACTTTAAAAAACGCGCGAGTTTGAAAGTTCGATTTAAACACGCTGAGGCGTGCTTTAAATAGGGAAAACATGGGAAAACACAAAACAACGGATTTCAGTGTTTACCCCCCATGTTTCGATTAACATCTTTGCTCCCAAATTTCACATTCTTATTTGGTTATACCGTGCTGAAGAAGGCGAATGAGCTAGAAACATGCATGTCCGCGGTTACCACTCTGTTTCAGTAGCCCTTTTTCTTTTTGCGTGAATTACCCAAGAATCTCTTTATTGTTGTTGTTAACATACCACGCGATATTCCTACATCTTCTTTGTTATTTACTATGGGTCGGAAGGTTCAGGCGGAGGGGCTATATGCGCCTCCGTGTTGATGTTGGTTGTTGTCCTGAAAACTCGGGATCTTCCAATTGAAGGCACAAATGAGCGTTTGGTTTCTCTGCTAAAATCCGTTGTTTTATGTTTTCCCATGTTTCGATTAACATCTTAGCTCCCAAATTTCACATCCTTATTTGGTTATACCGTGCTGAAGAAGGGAAATGAGCTAGAAACATGCATGTCCGCGGTTACCACTCTGTTTCAGTAGCCCTTTTTCTTTTTGCGTGAATTACCCAAGAGTCACTTTTTTGTTGTTGTTAACATATCACGCGATATTCCTACATCTTCTTTATATATATTATAATATATTCAATTATACCTTCTTTTAATTATAATTGCCCCGCGTTGGAAGCCAAATTATAATATATCTAATTCTCTATGATGAATTTTAATTATTCAATTTTAATGTAAACCATCCTGTAAAAATAAATTTTAATTCACCTCACGTTGATGTATATATTGTCGCAGCAACAATTCTTGTACATACAACTGAAAACTTTATGTAAGAAATTTCTACTTTGACAGTAGTTGTCACAAATATGCCCGGCTCTAATAAATATTAATTTAGTATTTCTAAAAATGAATTTATATGTGTAATCGAACTATTACTCTTCTCTCAGGGTGGGATCAAACTGTTAAAAAAATTAATTATTCAAAATTTGTTTAAATTTTTACGTGTCTCCAAATTATCTGTTTCACAATTGGTCAGAACCTATAGTAACTGTATGATTAATATGACTTTTCCAAGATTTCTGTCACTGAAAATTACCAACTGTCACTGATTTGTTCGACAGTTTTATTTAATGAAAAATGTTTAATTATCTGAAATAATGTTATAAAAAGACTATAGTGAGTAGGAATGCAAAATTCTATATTATACTACTAGATTCAAATACAAATTAACAAATTAATATTCCCAAAATTATAACAACGAAACAGTCGTAATTTCTACGAAACTTAAAATTACTACAACCTATATACTATAAATTAACCTAATGAAAATCGTTTAATAAAAGTTCCAATTGTCGATCTAAATCTTGATATGGATAAATGTCAAAAACAAGCTTCACTCAAATTTTTGTAGTTCAAAACTTTTCTTCTCTTATGTGAATTTTCTTATATGATTTATTAATTTTGTTTGCAATCAAAAATCTAATAGATGCATCTATGTCAAATTTAATTTAAAAATAGGCCTCATTATTTCTCGAGAAATTATTGTAAAAAAACTGGATCGGACTCACCAACTAATAACTGGACAACTCGTACAATTCGAATTGATCTTAGAATTCAGGAAACTTTCTAAATTTTATTTAGAAATCTGGAACACATTCACTACACACGATGCAATTCTTTATAATGAAATGGCTTTTGAATCTGATTGTATAAATATACTACTTCTACTATCTACCAAAAATTGAGACAACTCTAATTGCGATGTTGCCTCTTCGGGATTTCAAACACAACTAACTAAACTTTCTTCAAATAAATAAATCTCCTCTCATTTGGTTACGAAAAATTCCTTTTTTTAAAAAAAAATACTAATTTATGTTTCCCTATAACAAAGAGAGATTTGAATTCTTTTATTATCATTGTAATTCTGATAGCAGAGACATCTGTATTTTAAAATTTCAAATATATTCTCCAAAATGTAATATAATTCTGTCGATCATTAAATATATTCTACATAAACGTCATCCGAAAATTAAAATGTCACATTTGATTTTTATACCGAATCTTTCAAAATTATTGATTATACCTATAATACAGTGTGTATCGAAAGTATTGCATACAAATAGTAATAGTTTTCCTTATTTCAATGTTTCTTTTACATTTTAAATAGAGGAACTGTATTAATATATATTCTAATGAAATAATTATCCTACAACAAGATTGAATAAAATTCAATATGTAATATTATGTTTTACTGAAATAAAATAACCTAGATGTCAAATCCACTTCGGAGGGCATCAATGATGTATATAATTACTCCATATGAATTCATCATGGAATAGATGTTTATTTTTTTTAACTATAATACCCATAGGTAAATTACAAACACTCAACTGCACAAGAATTTGAGATGTTAACTTTAAATGTAGTAAAAAGAAGGTAAACGATATAATGATCACCCTGTACTTTTAAAAGATAGTTGAATCATCACTATGACATGAGAACTTAAGTTCAATACCCAGTTACAAGTATAAGAATTTGTAGAATATCTAGGGCTACTTTAAACTACTCTCTAATATTGTTTATGTAACATAACATGTGACATAAATAGCAAACTTTGCATGCAATTTTCAAACTAACAATTATAGGTAACTATTCACTATGGAAAAATTTACTAGGGACATCAAACTAACAATCTCATAACATGAGACAGCTCATGGTGCCCCATATTAATTGTGAGAGGTGAATATAAAGCATTTCAGATGGAATTTAAGAAACATTTGAATTGTCTCAGTATTCTTATCTTAGATAAGGCCATTAGTTTTTAGTTAGTTAAATAGATATTAGGAAGTGTGGTAAGCAATCTGTTGCTAGATTGGAGTGTTGAAAGTGCCAGACCAAGACACAAGTTAAGAATAAAGACATGCTCATACGAACAACGAAACAGACTATAAATGTAATAAAACACAATTTCAAGAGAAATGATTAGATTTAATAGTTTAATTTGTTTCTAGACAATGTTTTCCAGTGTATATAATTATGTTTTAGACAATTTTAGTAAATTTCATATATTTTATGGAAAATATTTGAGGTTAAAATAACTAATTTAAGCCCAAATTTGACATAATTGTCAGGTTTAGTCTCTCTTTGGCGTTTGTAGCGTAAGCCTCGCAAGAATTTTGTCTGACGTTCATTTGTTTCTAAAAAACAAAGCTACTAGAAAATTGTAATTCAAACAACTCTGACAGAAAGTTGATGTCAGATAAAATAAAGGGAGAAGACTCGAAGAAACTCAGTAAATGCTAAAATAAATTGTACTTACGTGGAAGTTTAATTCTCATAGCAGAAATTTGAGATTATTTGGTGCCTCATCAATAAGTTCTCTAATTCTTTTTTTTAATGGAAATTGGAGATTATGTTCACTATTTTGTCATCTCTGGAGTACAGTACAGTCGAAACAATAAGTACAAATAGCTCAATTTTCTATTTGTATAACAGAAACTTTAAGTTTTAATTTTGATAACCTAAAATAGAGATATACGTTCAATGTTTTGATCTGTTTATAACTATAAACGCATGACTTCTTAGTTCACTAACAACTAGAACTTACCTTTAACGATTTTCTTTTTGATTAATCTTGGCATTTATTAATATTCTTTGTTTTGTATTGTAATTACCTAATTTTGCCAAGGAAGTAACTTAACCAAACCTTTGAAGTTTGTTATCACCTGTGTCATAGATCTCAACTCATATTTATTTCAACTTGACTTCGAAACCATAGATAAATTAACACGTCTATGAAAATGAAGTTGATTCAAGTGTATTGATGTTGTGTTTAGCGTTAGTTTGAGAATATTGAGACAGTTGAAACATTTAATTACATCTACGAGTGTAAAGTTATATTAACCTTAGATTGACCATACATGGTTACATCATTCTTCAATTATTTGTGTATATTCTAAGTAACTTTCATAGACATTTTTGTAGTACTATTTGCACATTACTTACCCACGTTTATTTCATTTTTCTTTCTTATTAAAGTATATTTTTTGAATGAATGTGTTTATTTATCGAGAGTGCATTACAATCTTAAATAGTTATATACGCTTTCAACGCGTCTTGGTAAGTAAGTATTCACTAAGGTTATCAAATGCAGACGCATAGCCGCTAATAATCCTGAGAACCATAGAGAGCAACTTTTCGATTTGTCTATGCTGGGAAGCTGTTTTGTACCTCTAAATCAATCAGCTGGAGCGCATATAATTAATTTAAACGACTCTTTCATTTAAATCAAAAATATTTGTCTCAATCAACGTATGACTTAAAAAAAATAATAGTTCTCAAAAACCAGTAATTATTATGTATAACAACAAAATACATAATAATATATATATATATATATATATATATATATATATATATATATATATATATATATATATATTATTATAGAGTGAAACACCCTGTATATTAAATAATAAAAATTAAAGATTGTGCATTGTAATTTAGAAGAATTTTTTTAAGTCTGAATTTTTTTTATCATTTGAATGGAGACAATCTGTATGATACACTATTTGATAGAGAAGGCATACACAAGACAGACCGTATAATCGTAGGGAAAATTGTGAATAGGTGCGAGAAACAAATTATGTGAAATAAAATAACACAATTTTTATTCAAAAGATTAAGTATCAGAACTTTGTTTATGATAAAAAAAACTAATGTTTCTTTATTCTGTGAAATTAAGATAATCTTATGAATTTGTCAGAAGAAACCAAACAATATTTGTTGAAAGAAATATTAACATAAGAAAGGGTAACTGTTTAGACATAACTAGATAGGAAGCTGTATAATAATATGAATTTCAGAAAGCATGACATATACAAAACGAATATTCATTTTGCACATATATTTGAAGTTAACAGCTGTCATCTAAAAATATTAAGAATTTTCATTTTACATACACACTTAGAGATTAACAAATGTCAGTTAAAATTTTTATGAAATATTGTTGGGAGAAAACAATATATGAGGTTTAAGCAATTGAAAAATTTAGAATAGAATGTCCTGATATGATGGAGGGACGATTCACTGTTTGAAGTGAAGGTTTTCAATGATGAAATTGATAGTCAATTTTGATTGGTAAATAAACGTTTAAAAGAATCACATCAGCGACAATTACGTTGCTAATGATAAAAAAAATTTGAATGAAAAAAGTTGTTGATTATGTAGACTATTCACTAAGAAGTCTTTTTTTGGGGTAGCAAAAATTTGGAAGAAGAAAAATTATTTTGGTAAAGAAAATTATTTTAAATATTTGAGAAATATCAGTTTTGGCTATGGAATTCAAGAAACAAATACATTATACTTACGAGATATACGTTAATGTAAATAATTAAGTAAATATTAATAACTACAAAATATAAAAAGGAATTGTTATATATTATGTGGTACTAACCGTGACTTTTCTTTTATAAATGGTCAATTGTTGTATTGTGGAAGCAATGTCTCGACAATACCTTTCAGAAAACACTGAATCATGGAATTCATCCAAAGTGTTTTGATGTTGGAAGAAATACAGCGTCAATTCCTGATTTGGTGGAAATGGACAGGAAGAACGGATTTATTCCAAGAGAGAGAGAACCTAAAATAGATTAAAGGAACTGATCATTGAGGTGAATAAACAAAAACAGTATAGTGAACAAGGTATTTAAATTCAATTTATTAATACATAAAAAGTTAAACGAACTTACCGATTTGTGTAGAGAACTGAACTTTAATGTTACATGGACGCTAAAAAGTTTATAGTTCGCCATCTTCTATAATTCATTTGTATACCAAGTTGCATAATTGTAATTCACCCTTAGAATTAATATCTCACCAGAGTGTGTGTCTGTTGTATGAATGAATCATTATTTTAGATAGTTGAATTTCTTCAAGAACACTTGTAAAAGAGTAATGTATTTATTTTCATCACATTAAACAACGTTTTGTTTCTTTTGAAGAACGATTTAAAACTGTACGTTGAGATTTTCATTTCATCTGGTGATTTCCGCTCCATCTATTTTCTATAGGTAGAAGTTTGACCTGACATCTATGAATGGTGCAGAGATTTGATTCCAAGCAGGGCAGGACCGTATTCAGTTCATAATTATTAAGTAAATAATATATTTTGATCAACAAATTTGTTTTAAAATATAAATAATTTATTGATTTTGGCGCTAATATTAAAAAATGAAACCGTTTAATTTTTATATACTTGAACTCTACCCTGAGATAAGAAATTTCTCATGCAAGTAGCATAAATTGTTTATCACCTATTCAAAATTATCTATATACTGGGCTAATAATAAAAAGTTTAAAGTAAATCTAAACTAAATAAAATATTAAGTATATTTTTTATTACAAAGGATAAGTCTATCCAGTTTAAAAAAAAATGGCCCCCAATGTAGGGCTAAAATCTATCCAGTAAATAAATGACGCACGCAACGTGGGGCTAAAGTAATATAAAACCTTTATATCAAACGAATTCTAATAATTGACGCACCAAACGAAGGTAAATAATAATAAAAAGGATTGAAACAAATTTTTAACTGTATTGAAAGAAGAGTCAAATACAAAAATGGAAAGGAAGATGACTTTGAGAGACGGAAAACAAGTAGGAGGTGAAAGTGGATCTGAACAAGAGAGGGAGGAAAGGAATCATGGAAGAGGAGATTTTCAAGTGCAATACTTGAAACAAGGAAGAGAACGTCCAGACGAAGATATTGAAGAACAAGGACAGGAAGAAGAAGATGCACCATTGCAAGAAGAAACAGAACAAGAGAATAGACAAGAGTCTAAAAAACAAACAGAAGAGGACAAACAAGAATTTAAAGAAAAAAAAGAGGAAATGGACGTTGTGAGTATGCTCCAAATGATGATGAGAGAAATAAGAGGAGATTTGGATAAACGAGATAAAAAAATGGATAAACAAAATGATAATATGAATAGTATGAGGGATGATATTAGGGAAGATATGAATAAAAATAGACAAGAAATTAAACAAACTAAGGAACTGATAATAAAATTGATATATAAGATGTACGAATAGTGCGTGGCATATGAACAATAAGTGACGAAGAGATTAGTGGGTATTGCACGCAAATAGAAGAAGGGGCTACTGAAAAGAGTGGTAACCGCAGACATGCATGTTTCTGGATCATTAGCGGTACGGTACAACCAAGAAAATATGTGAAACATGGGAGCAAAGGTGTTGAATGAAACATGAGAAAATATAACAGAATTCAGCAGGATAGTCAAACACAACATTTGTGTCATTAATATTAGAAGATCTCGAATATTCGAGACAACAACCAACATAGACACCGAGGACGGCTAATGAGCCAGAAACATGGATGTCTGCGGTTACTACCCTTTTCAGTAGCCCCTTCTTCTATTTGCGTGCAATACCCACCTCTTCGTTACTTATTATATATTAAGCCAGTCCTCTAGTATAGATAAATATTCCTATATTAGATTGAATTAAAAAGGAATTTTTTTGTATATACGTATGGTGTATCATTAGACACTACCTAATTAAGAACAAAATTTAACATAAAACGAATGAATGACTTAAGCAAATGTATTATAAAATATTGAGTACATCAATTTAAGAAATGGATTAAGGATAAGGAATAGAATGGTAATGATAATATAGAAATTAATTCTTAAGAAAATGTTACCTTCACAAATAAATCCTAAGGTCAAGTCAATGTCAACAATTTTCATTAAAATCAATCTGAACGCTGCTATGTCCACACTTGAATCAGGAAAAGGATGTTAATTTGTTCAAAACCTAAAATAATAAGAATTAATAATCAAATCACTAATTTATTAACGATATGCAAATACAATAAAAAGTTGCAATTTGAAAAAAGTAATTTATAAAAATAAAACTGTATGAAATATGACATTCGGAATAAGAGCCATATTGTATGTCATAGAAATCTAGTTATCAAATCAAAATCAATGAAGGAAGTGATTGAATCTAGTTATAATATTGCCAACCTAAATTCAATGAGTTGGAAGTTAATATAAAACAGAGAATGTAAATTTGAAATTAAGTTAGAGTTTATATAAAGCGAAATTAGTGCTAATTAAAGAATTAAAAAATAAACAGTTCCATATATATAAATCATAAATTTAGATTGTAGAAATTGTATATTAATTGTAAACAAATTTACTAAAAAAAAAGGAATTACAAGGATTGAAACCATTGTAATACATGTGAAAGACTATTTATATATTCTATAAGATATTGTTAAACCATTTATACAAGTGATTTCACTCTCCAAGACTATTTTAATTGAAGAATTCAGTATTTCTATAAAAAAACATTATCATTGACAATTGTTGAATAAAATAACAGATTAGGAGGCTGTGTTTTAGAGATTGTAAAAATGTTGTTGATTTTTAAAAAAAAAAGAGAGTCGAGAGTGAGTTGGGGAATTAGGAACTGGGATGTAATTTTCTGAGAAGGTTTTTGTAAAAACTTTAAAGTAAAAGTTATAATTTTAAATCTAAATCAATAAAAAATTCATGATATTAATGTCGATTAAACCCTGTGAAAAAGTGAAACGTGCCGAACGAGTATTTCTTGGGTAAGGAATACCTAAGAAAAGAGACGAGATGTTGCAGGTCCACCACGCCGAGAATGGAATATAAGGTCTGTGTTATTTGAGTTTTTAATTTGGAATTCCAAACAAACAAAGAAAAAGTGAACTTGTGAAATTAATTTGAACATTTAAATTTGAATAATCTAAAATTGGCCAAAGAAACTTTAAAATAATTAATACCAAATTTTATCCATGGATAATTAAAGAACTCTAATTTTCTGCAACAATAATTTTAGATATTAAATATGTACTTACTTGTAAAAAGTTTTTCGTTTGTAAAATAATCAAAGTTCACACCACTCATAAATGCTTTTCCAATCTTAATTTCCGCTTTGCATGCTAACCTATTCTTATAACTATCAAACACACACTTAATTCACAACTTGAATTATATATGTAACTGTTTAATATAAGTTTTCAACCATATGATTCTAAATGCACTAAATTGATGCACATTGAACTGTGAAACGTTTGCATCCTCCATGTTAACTGCATACTATAATTTTGTGACGACGAGAAACGTTGTACCGGAAGAGTTGCTCCGTTGCGCCGAAGCAGCTACTATAAGCGTTCAGTGCGCATGACCATCAAAGAATACAGAGGAGGTTCAGGAATATTTGTGTGTGTAAAATTTTGAAGATTTCATCAACAATTTATTAAAATATTTTTATTTAAGTGTTGGTATTTTTTTTTATTCCAGTCAATGTCCATAACACTTTTCACGAACATGGTTTAAATCATTCATTCGATTATCCTATCACGAAATCATAATAAGTAAATGTTCATATATGTAAAAATTTTTTCTAATAGGTGTCCAGGACTCAAAGAGAGAAGTCTCATGCTTCCGACTACAGTATAAAATTTAAACAATTAAAAATTTTCATATAATTATATAGGGCTAGCCGAAGGTAAAAACGGGTAAATAAAGTTAAATCATATAAGTATAAATATATTAAAATATAAACCATATCCACTATAAATTGTCGGCCCAACGTTGGGGCAAATATAAATAATTAAATTTCTTTAATTAATAACAAACAAAGAAATCATGGATAAGAAAATGGTATTGAGAGATGGAAAGCAGGTTGGAAATGATAGCGGATCAGAAGAGGAGAGAGAAGAAAGGAGCCATGGTATGGGAGATTTCCAGGTCCAATATTTGATACAGGGACAGCAATCAGAAGGAGATGCTCCTGAAGAAAGTACGACAGAAGACGAAGAAGATGTGGAACAAGAGGATAGAAGACAAGAAAGAAAAAAAACACAGGCAGGAACAAGTACAAGTAGGGATGATTCAATGATGGTCATGATGCAACAATTATTTGCTGATATGAGGGGAGATTTAAATGGGAAGATTGACACCATAAATGGAAATATGAACAATATGGAGAAAAATATGAGGGGAGATATCAATAATATAAATGGAAAGATGGATGCGATGAAAGAAGAAATTAGGGGAGACATTCACAACATTCATACAAACATGCACCGATTGGAAAAGAAAATAGATGAAGTCAAATTGGAAAATTGTAAGGAGATTAAGGAACTCAAGGAGAACCAGGAAGAATTTAAGGAGAACATTAACGAGGTAAAAGAAGACATGGAGAATAAAAATAAAAATTTGAGACAAGAAATACAAGAAAATGGTATGAAAATTCGTGAAAACATAGAAAAACTGATAGTAGAAGAAGTATTAGAATTTAGAAGAGATCTAGAAGAATATTTACCAGAGAATATCAAAGTAGAGGTCTCAAAACAAAATAAACAAATAACAAAGGAAGTGGAACAGATGAAAGATAACGTAAATAGAAAATTTAAGGATTTGGATGGCCGGATTGAAGAGAGAACGGGGATGAGTTTAGCAATAACTGAAGATATAAATCGACAAGTAAATCAAGAAATAGAAGAAATGAATAGGAAATTAAAGAATACGGTAGAGGAAATGGAAGAGAATTTGAGAAGAAGTGGAGGAGTCAATGTATGTCCAGGAAATTTCCATAGCAATTTAGAAATCGGAGTGAAATTTGATGGGAATATTAACAATATACATCCCAAAGTATTCCTCAAAATAATTAGAAACAAAATTAAAGGAATCAGAGATATTGTTGAGATCAAGCTTATTATAAGGAGCATATTACAGGGCCATGCTTTATTGTGGTTTTGTAATAAGGAAGAACTAATACAAAGCCTAGAAGAGTTCGAGCAACAATTCTTAGCTTATTTCTGGGGAGAATTGCAACAAGCAACATTCAGAGAGCGGTTATACTTCGGGAAATTTGATTATAAGAAAAGCAAAAACCTGAATAATTATGCGATTCAATTATATAATATAGCCCAGTACTTAGATCCGGGAATGAAGGAGGAGGAATTAGTGCTATACATTGGCAGACATTTCAATTCAGAAGTAGCTGAAACAATAGCGCTTCATAATATTAAAGCCATGGATAGTTTATCAAGATATCTACAAAGAGTGGAACGGAGCTATACAAATCATCACGATACAAGAGACAATCGTTTAAATGAAAATGGGAATGGACAGAATAGAAGAGAAAATGAATGGAGAAATGATCAGAGAAATTATGAAAATCGGAATTACGAGAGAAGAAGACCAGGACGGGATGATAGAAATCCGAGATATGTTAATTACAGAAACGGAAATGGAAACTATCGTAATGGGTATCAGAATGGTAATAATGGGAATCGGAATAATGGATATAATGGAGGAAATTACCAAAATTATGGAAGACGGAATGATAACGACAATCGTAATCGGAACTGGCAACAATACAGAAGAGAGGGGAGAAATAATGAAGAGGACAGAAGAAATGAAAATAGAGACAGGAATTATGATCAAAGAGATAGTCGAGGAGGTGAAGATAGAAGACAGGTGAACATGATACAAAACCAGGAAGAGATAAGAAGGGATAGTGATCAGGGCCTGAGTTCTGATCCAAATTTCGAGTAAGTTGCTCTTATGTGCATAATATTGTCTATTCTTCTAAATATCAACATCCTAGAGAATTTATATTAGAAGAAGAACCAACAAACCCAGAATTAAATAGATTAATATTTATAGAGGGAAATTTAGATAACATTAAATGTAGAGTTTTATTAGATACGGGTTCCGAAGTTTCCATTATAAATCAAAATATAGTAGACAATTTAAAACAGGACAATATTATGGTGATAAATACAAATAAAATATCATTAATAGGGGCAAATGAAAGAAAATTATATGAAACTACTAAAACCATTATGACAAACCTAGAATTAAATGGTGAGGTTTTATCAGTACAATTGTTGATTGTGAAAAATTTAAAATATGACATAATCATGGGGTAACAGGTGAAAGTCCAATTTATTTAATGAAAGGTATCCAACCTAAAAGAAACTGGATTCTGAATAGAGATACTACTCTAGAAGAGACACTAGAAAAGGTGAATATCAGAATAAGGAGGAATGCAGAAAAATATATACGGGATCAGAACAAGAAAATTAAGAAGAAAACAACCTTTAATAAAGGAGAATTGGTTATAATCAAAGCATTGAAAACATCTAATAAAGCAGAAGACCAATGTATTAAATTGCAATTGCCATTCGAGGGACCTTATGAAATAATAAATGATAATGCACAAAATAGTTATAAATTGGCATACCCAGGAACAAACATGATTAGGGGTATTTTTAATATAGAATCAATTTATAAGTATAATTCACCATAAAAGAGTGATAAGAGGAATAGATAATATTATGTTACTTACATGTAAATAGATAGTAGTATAGGTAGATGTAAGGTTTTTTTTTCGATTTTACTTCATAAGATGTATTCTCATATACAATGTGAAGATAATGACCAAGCTAAACATAAGATTTTCAATTTTCATAGGTAGTGTACTAGTAGGCAGCATACAGTATCCGTGGTTAATGTAATCTAAAAAATTGAAACATAAAGAAATATAATGTATTAATGATAAATGAATAATATCAAAGAAAGATGGCAAGTTAAGCTTTAGTATAATAGTAAATTTTTATGAGAATTTCTTAGATAAAGGACATAATAAAATTAAATAAACTCTCATTAATAAGGACAGGTAGGAAATAGGAAGGATAAGATAGGAAATAATTAAATAAACAGTAAAAGAGATGAGAAGGAAAGAAAGTTTTCAAATCAAGATATAAGTAGGAAATATTCATGTCAAGAAAAATTTTATAGGAATTAGGGAGAAAAGTATAGTGAAATAATGGAAAGAAATATTTATAAAGTATATGATATGATTAATTATTATGAGATAGGGAGATATGATGATAAAATTATGATATAATGAATATAGTTATGAAATAAAGTTGATGAATTATGATAAAGAAATATGAAAATAAATATAAATATGGATAGAAAGTAAAGAGTTAAAGGTTCGACTATAGGAATAGATAAATTGACATGAATATAGGTTGAAAATTGATATGAAATTATAGGAAATCATTGAAATAATTAAAAATTATGTTCTTAGTATAAAAGATGAAATAGAAAAAATAGAAGAGTAGATAGGTAAAGGAGGAAGTATAAGTATTGAGATTTTGAATAAGAAACAGTGGAAAAGAGTAAGGAATATAAGATATGAATAATTTAATAAGAATAAGAATTATGAGAATAAAATGTAAGAATCATTATTGTTATGTCCCTAATGAGAAATTATTTTGGAATGAGTTTGATATGGTTAAATTATAAGAATATCATAAAAATTTTAATAATAAGAATAAAAATAAAATTGTTATCAGAAATGTAAGTACTGAGCTGAAATCTATAGATCGATTAGCATGGATTACAGATTGAAAATTGAAATTTTAAGAAGTTATCTAAATAGACACCTTTTAAAATTTAAATTTGAGGGGAGTTAAGCCAGTCCTCTAGTATAGATAAATATTCCTATATTAGATTGAATTAAAAAGGAATTTTTTTGTATATACGTATGGTGTATCATTAGACACTACATAATTAAGAACAAAATTTAACATAAAACGAATGAATGACTTAAGCAAATGTATTATAAAATATTGAGTACATCAATTTAAGAAATGGATTAAGGATAAGGAATAGAATGGTAATGATAATATAGAAATTAATTCTTAAGAAAATGTTACCTTCACAAATAAATCCTAAGGTCAAGTCAATGTCAACAATTTTCATTAAAATCAATCTGAACGCTGCTATGTCCACACTTGAATGAGGAAAAGGATGTTAATTTGTTCAAAACCTAAAATAATAAGAATTAATAATCAAATCACTAATTTATTAACGATATGCAAATACAATAAAAAGTTGCAATTTGAAAAAAGTAATTTATAAAAATAAAACTGTATGAAATATGACATTCGGAATAAGAGCCATATTGTATGTCATAGAAATCTAGTTATCAAATCAAAATCAATGAAGGAAGTGATTGAATCTAGTTATAATATTGCCAACCTAAATTCAATGAGTTGGAAGTTAATATAAAACAGAGAATGTAAATTTGAAATTAAGTTAGAGTTTATATAAAGCGAAATTAGTGCTATTTAAAGAATTAAAAAATAAACAGTTCCATATATATAAATCATAAATTTAGATTGTAGAAATTGTATATTAATTGTAAACAAATTTACTAAAAAAAAGGAATTACAAGGATTGAAACCATTGTAATACATGTGAAAGACTATTTATATATTCTATAAGATATTGTTAAACCATTTATACAAGTGATTTCACTCTCCAAGACTATTTTAATTGAAGAATTCAGTATTTCTAGAAAAAAACATTATCATTGACAATTGTTGAATAAAATAACAGATTAGGAGGCTGTGTTTTAGAGATTGTAAAAATGTTGTTGATTTTTAAAAAAAAAAGAGAGTCGAGAGTGAGTTGGGGAATGAGGAACTGGGATGTAATTTTCTGAGAAGGTTTTTGTAAAAACTTTAAAGTAAAAGTTATAATTTTAAATCTAAATCAATAAAAAATTCATGATATTAATGTCGATTAAACCCTGTGAAAAAGTGAAACGTGCCGAACGAGTATTTCTTGGGTAAGGAATACCTAAGAAAAGAGACGAGATGTTGCAGGTCCACCACGCCGAGAATGGAATATAAGGTCTGTGTTATTTGAGTTTTTAATTTGGAATTCCAAACAAACAAAGAAAAAGTGAACTTGTGAAATTAATTTGAACATTTAAATTTGAATAATCTAAAATTGGCCAAAGAAACTTTAAAATAATTAATACCAAATTTTATCCATGGATAATTAAAGAACTCTAATTTTCTGCGACAATAATTTTAGATATTAAATATGTACTTACTTGTAAAAAGTTTTTCGTTTGTAAAATAATCAAAGTTCACACCACTCATAAATGCTTTTCCAATCTTAATTTCCGCTTTGCATGCTAACCTATTCTTATAACTATCAAACACACACTTAATTCACAACTTGAATTATATATGTAACTGTTTAATATAAGTTTTCAACCATATGATTCTAAATGCACTAAATTGATGCACATTGAACTGTGAAACGTTTGCATCCTCCATGTTAACTGCATACTATAATTTTGTGACGACGAGAAACGTTGTACCGGAAGAGTTGCTCCGTTGCGCCGAAGCAGCTACTATAAGCGTTCAGTGCGCATGACCATCAAAGAATACAGAGGAGGTTCAGGAATATTTGTGTGTGTAAAATTTTGAAGATTTCATCAACAATTTATTAAAATATTTTTATTTAAGTGTTGGTATTTTTTTTTATTCCAGTCAATGTCCATAACACTTTTCACGAACATGGTTTAAATCATTCATTCGATTATCCTATCACGAAATCATAATAAGTAAATGTTCATATATGTAAAAATTTTTTCTAATAGGTGTCCAGGACTCAAAGAGAGAAGTCTCATGCTTCCGACTACAGTATAAAATTTAAACAATTAAAAATTTTCATATAATTATATAGGGCTAGCCGAAGGTAAAAACGGGTAAATAAAGTTAAATCATATAAGTATAAATATATTAAAATATAAAACATATCCACTATAATATATATATATATATATATATATATATATATATATATATATATATAAATGTATCAAAAAGGTAGTCTCGACGGCTAGTTACAAAACAAAACTTATGATTCTTGGGGATTCCGTCTAAAGGTAATTATTAAAACTCTTTTTTACTACCCAACGTTTCGAAAATGTTTATTTTCTTTATCAAGGGCTAAAATATAATTTTCGATAATTCACTGTTATAGTTAATAAAATTTAGTACTTACTGCAAGGTGAGTTATGTCTTTAAAACTTTATAAACCATGAGTTAACATTAGGTATGTTATAATACATTATGTTTTAATTTTGAAAATCAATCAGAAATTTAAACGTACAAGAAAAACCGACCACTGTTTTTATCTAGACAACATCGAATAAAAGTAAGCGACCATCCAACAACTTTTAGTACAGTTGTTGAGGTGTGTCAATAAACGTTAAAATGTTGTCATTTG
Organism: Galeruca laticollis; assembly: GCA_963921935.1. Taxonomy (NCBI): domain Eukaryota; kingdom Metazoa; phylum Arthropoda; class Insecta; order Coleoptera; family Chrysomelidae; genus Galeruca; species Galeruca laticollis. Next base: position 84,724,983 of record OY998178.1, on the reverse strand, counting down.
AAATATTAAAATTGAGGTGTGTTATTATAAATTAATATTAAAATTGACAAAAAATGTGACTAAAAATGATATGACAAAACTTATGTTGTGAGATGCCTGTAGAAAATGTTGACCCAGTGATCAAGAGTAATGCGGTATGTTATGTACAACCCAAACTTTAACAACATTGAAATAGTACATTCTAATCAATATTACTATAAAAGAACTTGTTTGGAAATGCTAGAAACCACCTTAGACAGAAATTCTCTGAACAAAAAGAGAGATACTCAACACATCACTTTTACTTATGCATACTTACACTAGATAAATCAGGCAAATCTTCAAATCTACTGTGCTCTGGAACTTCCGATTCTGACATATAACTTCTTACTTTGCTTCCATACAACAATTTTTGATACAATACTGTATTAAAACTAGTACCAATCATTGATGATATAATGCTTCCATTCTGTCCTGACTGAGTGAGAGTCATGTTAGCGGCTGAATGGGGCGAGCCTCATGGTTATATCAACCTACATTTTGACAGTGACACATGGGAATCGTTGTCTGGACAGGTGACAGATGTTTGACTGCGGTACCTGATTACAATCAACAAAGCAATCGACTTTTCTTAAAGGGGTGTCTTGTGAACAGGAAATAACAACATCTGCATGGTGTGGTGTCTGACATAGTGAGAGTATAATGGATACTTCGCAGGATTTTAATGAGAAACCTGAACCATCAGGAGAGTGAAACTGCCATAAATGATGATGGGTTTTGAGTTGAGCAATGTGAGAGGTGCTCAGCGTCGAGGCCGGTACTACATCAACTTTTGACATTTGGTAACACAGCTCGTTGATATATGCTGTTGGTCTCTATGAGTGGTGACAGCCTCTGAGGCTGGACTGCCGACATTGACGAGTTGTACATAACATATCGCATTACTCTTTATGACTGGGTCAACATTTTCTACAGGCATCTCACAACATAAGTTTTGTCACATCATTTTTAGTCACATTTTTTGTCATTTTTAATAATAATTTATAATAACACACCTCAATTTTAATATTTCAAATGACAACATTTTAACATTTATTGACACACCTCAACACCTGTACTAAAAGTTGTTGGATGGTCGCTTACTTTTATTCGATTTTGTCTAGATAAAAACAGTGGTTGGTTTTTCTGGTACGTTTAAATTTCTGCTTGATTTTCAAAATTAAAATATAATGTATTATAACATACCTAATGTTAACTCATGGTTTATAAAGTTTTAAAGACATAACTCTCCTTGCAGTAAGTACTAAATTATGTTAAACTATAACAGTGAATTATCCAAAATTATATTTTAGCCCCTGATAAAGAAAATAAACATTTTCGAAACGTTGGATAGTAAAAAAGAGTTTTAATAATCACCTTTAGACGGAATCCCCAAGAATCATAAGTTATATATATATATATATATATATATTACAATATATTTTATTATTGCTCAATATTTATATTTATTTTTACTTATTGCTGAATATATTATTTATTTATTAATTTATTTAATTAGAGTTATGGGCGTCAGAATTGGTTCGCTTACCACGAATTCCAATTCAAAATAATATATAAGTTTTGAAAAATTGTTAATTTGTTTTATATTGTTGTTACCATATCTCAGGAATGGATTCGGCACTTCAGTAACAGGAAGCTATAGGTAAGATATCAAAGAAATACAAGACGAACATAGACAAACGATTTAATAAAATGTGAATAAACGAAATATCAGTTCTTTATTAATCAACAAATTAAATAATAAATATTCAATAAAAGGAGATAATTCATAAAGACATAGCTTAAACACATTAAGAAATATTTACGTATAATATCCATTTAATAAAATGATTTAAGAGATTACTATTCGATTTGGTAATTATCTTTCAAAGTATATTTCAAAGTATATAAAAATAACAACGACAAGTAAATTACGTCAAACATATTTTGTATATAATTATAATAATCCTTGTATATATAAAATCACTTGAATTTTGGAACAAAAATTCAACTATTATATTTTCATAATTTGTAAACACTTTCAGAAACCCTGTATATTGTATATACTTCCCAATTATTTCATATGAAATGTCAAACCAAAATATTAACGCGGAAATCAACGTTCTTTCAATAGTTCGGGTAGAGTGATTCGGAGTGATTACAGAAGTGTAAATAAACACAGTGAATTTATCTACAATACCACAGAAATAGATGTTTTGATTTAATAAAAACAATTATTTACTTAACAACAATGGACAATGAGAAACAAAAAAGGAAAACAGTTGCAAGTTGTTGATTCGAAGCTTGGGGAGAAGCCTCGTGAATTTATAGATGGAGGACGCGTAAATTTTTCTTCTCCAAAATTATTTAAAACTTAACATACTTTAACAAAATCATATTGAAACGTTTACCAAAGTGTTCAACAAAGCTTTAAAAGTAAACTAACTAAAAACATAATTCGTATTTAAACAAATAAGTGAAATAATTGTGCTATCGTCTAGATTTGGTAAGATTGATAGTAACAATTTATTAAATCATTTTATAGAAAGTGTTGGTATTTTGTTTTTATTCATGTCCATAAAAAATTTTTGCTTACTTCATTCAATCTTTGTAAGAATTTTTGAAATCATTAAAATCAAAGGTATGTATTCAGGAAAGACTTTGTTTTTGAATTAAGTAAAATATGTCAATCTAAGAAGTAGATATTCAAAATTAAATTATACTTATATTTGTGCGTCCGGAACTCAAAGGGGGGAGTCTTCATGCTACCGACACTAACAAAAATTTTAAATTAACATTAACTTATATTTATTAGGAAATAGCCGAAGGTAAGTCAAGTCTATATTATAAACAAGACTACGACTTTTATAACATTTATAACTTTAATAACTATTATAAAACAAATAATAATATATAAAATTCAGTAAATAAAATTCACATTTAAATCAAATAATTATAATATATATATATATATATATATATATATATATATATATATATATATATATATTGAACCAGATATCTTAGATAATAACAGAAGTAGTATTATAAAATTAAGTTGCTAGTATGAAATATATATGAAATTAACTTAATTTAAGAAAACAAGTAAAAAGGAAACACTTTGCTTAATTTAAACAACATATCAAATAAAGATATATTAAATAACAGCCAATAACAATATAATAAATAAGGAATTACCTCAATGATAACATAAAATATAGATATTGCCTAACCAATGTAATGGTGTAAATAAAGTTGCCTAAGACGAAGAATAATTTCCATATCATAACAGCTGTTCATCTGAAATGCAAACAAATATTACTATAGTTAATTCATTATAATCATTAATTTAAGAATAAGAACAAATATAAATATTGAATAGAATATAATCCAATAGATTTCATAGATAAACAAATAATGACATATAGACAAATAACATAAGAGAATTTATTTTTATAATTGATATGAATGTAACAAGAATATACTATCAATAATAATATTGAATGTTGTACTATGTAAGTGTATCTAAGTATAACCAATTTTAATGTATTTGTATGTATGAAATTATTTTGATAAGTGATTGAAGTTTCAATTATCTGATTACAAAAGACAATATCTTATTGGTTGTAAAAGATGACATAACAAACTGTGAATCAATAAATAAACTTTTGAATAGTGATCTGGAAAAGAACAAAAGACTGTTTTGTTTAAAAAAGTTGAGAATCGAGGGGACGCTTAGGGAGAACAGAAGCTGGGGTTAAGAAGCGAGGAGTGTATGTGATAGTGTTCCTAAAAATTTAAAGATATTCCCGGTATAAGACATTTAAACTCCTAAAGTACTGTTAAATACAATATTAGAAATACTTACAGTTAATTGTAATAAGTTTTCCGACAAGAATCTGTGAAATTTTCAACAACTTTGGTTTTTTGGAGATTCAGTGGAGTATTCCTGGGATCCAGAGACTTTCTTCCAAATTCAAGATCAACAGGTCAGTGTATTTAAATCATTTATTGGCCAATAAATAGTGTAAAAACTCAAAATCCCAATTAAGTACTTAATTTCATAAATTGATAAACTTTTTCAAACATGATCGATCTAAAAAAGAAAGAAACAGACTTCATATAGTGTATTCATTACATAAATCATTAAATTTAATAAAAGGCCGAACTTTATATAAATTAAAATATGTACTTACGCTAATCACGCCATCTTGTAATTGCATAAATATGGTGATTGAAATTTCATAATGTAATAACTATGTTCTTCTGTATATAATTTCTATTTCTCTATCCATGTATATAACTCATTTCTTTCCACAGCAATTTGTATGATATATATACTATGATTTATAGGTAAATTCTCTTATGTGTTTTAACCATTCAATTGTTTCCATCGTCAACAAACTGTGTTGTATAATATAGATGCTTCTCACGTATCATAATTGTTCGTTTCATGTTAAAGCGCATGAATAGTTTCCACGCATGCGCATTTATGATATTATTAAAATCAATAAATAGGTACAATAGAACCATTGGCGTCGCATATTATTTTATCAAATAAATATTGCATTGATAATTAAATTGATTTCAAATAATGTGTTTTCTTTTTATTTCAACTTTTTCAACAGTATAAATTGCCAGGACTCAAAGGGAACAAGGATTTCATGCTCCCGAATAATCTAATTAACATAAATTATTAAACAAATATTAAAAACAAACTGAGCTAGCCAAACTAAAACAAAAATTCTAAATTATAAACATATACATTTAAATAAATCATCTACTATAAAAGTAAGCATTCATCATATAGTATAATATATATATATATATATATATATATATATATATATATATATATATATATATATATATATGTATATATATTTGTTATCCCACTATTATTTATATATTAAGCAAAATATTGTTTTGTATATTTTTCAAAAATCAATTTAATTTATGACATTATATATTTGAATCATGTGTTCAGTGAAAATAAGTAATTCAGCAGCCTATGCACAACCGTGAGACTAAGTTGCATATTTATTACAATAATTTTCTATAAATAATATTGTACAAAAAGAACTGTATGTATTAAGGTGAAATATTGCTACGAGGAAAATAAACTAATAAAATTACATGGACAGATACTGATTTTCAATGAAGCAAATTATAATCCTCATAACTACATGTTGCTCGAATGTATATAACATTAACGTATTGATAAATAAGCCGACATGCAAATTGTTGCACATTGTATACACAAAAGAGTCGAATGTGAGATGTATTATTCATTTAAAAAAGGAATATAAGATATAAGCAAATTTCAATAATTATATAATAAATAATTTATAATAAACCCTATATACGATAATATAAATTCCCGAAACAAATTTTCATAATTCTATTTTCTTCATTATTATTACTTTTTGATGAACACTGTATACAGTAGAAACATTTTCAACAATTTTATTAAGGTAATGTCAAATGAATAATATTTCATGCAGAAATTGACGTTTATCAATAATTAGGTTAAGTGTAGATAAGGAGTGATATTAGTGCGGTCTCGAAATCTCATAGAATGTGGTAGAAATGTCAAAAAGAACGTAAAAATGGATAGAGTTAATTTAAAAAAAAATTATTTATTTCTACAAGAAATAGGAACAATGAAAAAATTGAAGGTTGATGATTTTGATGGCTTGGGAGAAGAGTCGCGGGTGAGAAATAATAATGACCAGAAAGTATTTCCTTTTAATTTACTAAAGTTTAAAACTAATGAATTGCAAAAATAAAGTGGAATTTCAATAATTTATAGAGTAAACATAAGTATTAGCAAATATAATGCTATAATATCGTTAATTAAAGAAAAGTTTACTAGTGTGAAAAAGAAAAATAGTGATTATATCTACAAGAACTTTGGTAAGCTAACAATTTACCTTTAATAATCCGTTGATAACCATTTTCTGCTGAGAGAGAAGACACGTTTCAAAAAGAAACAATGTCACACTATATATGAATTTCAATCCTGGATAGAAAATCTGTTCTATCTCTACTACGAATAATTTTCCATTTAATCTTGTGAGCCGAAAAGAACCCATCCTGATGTATTTGAAATCTTCATAAAAAACGGACATTAAACTAATTTATATTTAAATGTTAGGTTAGGTATAATGATATTATTTGAATTTGAATTCTATATGGTTATTAGATGCAATGAATCTCCCCTAAATCTCGAATTGCATTAAACTTAACAAACTTAACAATTACTTACCACTTTATCATAATTTGAACAACGATAATTCATCGAATACATTACATTGTTTACACATAACACCATTTTCCAAATCATTTAAGAGCGCGGACGGAACCTTACATTTCAACAAAACTATAGAGTTGGGATTGGTAGCGGGATATCACGGTTCCATAATATTACCGTTCATATTTCAATTTTGCGTATAACAAAAGTTAGAATCAAACTTTTAGTTATGAGAATTATATTTAAATATTGTGCAAGGGTATTTTCAAATGACACAATGTTTGCATGTAAATACCTATCGTAAAATTGGACAAGATGATATAGGGATTGAGGGGTCCAACCCATTTACTTTTCGAAATACAGGGTGTTAAAGTTATGAAAAATATAATGTTTTAATTTGATAACTTTAAAATGGATGAATATATTGATCTGACATTTGGAAGGTTGTTTTTAAATATACAAAGACATATTTTGATGGTAAAACATGTTTCAACTCTTGATCCAGTGGTGTACATTTGGAAGAATATGTCACCTTTCTCCTCCCATTTTTTACGCCACTGGCATCTGAAGCTATTTTTATTTGATTTTGTATTCCTCAATAGTATTCACGTGAAAAACGCATAACCTTTACATATCAAAAAATTTGTAGTTTTCAAGATATTTAATGTTTTTATGAAGTCTGCAAGATCACTTTTTAATAAAAAAATGAAAAAAAATATTTTTCTTGAATGTTTTTTAATAACTACCAAACTACTAATGGTTAGAATATGTAACAGGAACTAATTTGTGAAACAGCAATGCATATAAAACATTGAGAGAGGATTGTTGAAAATACTTTTCCAAACTTGTGATTTTATTAACAAAAGAGTAATGACGATAAAAAATAAGATAATTACAAAGTTAAATAATATCCCATTCAAATATAATTTTTAACTAAGCAGCCAACAAATTACAAAAGATGTTAAAAATGTTGTCCATTTACATTTACACATAATCTGCAACGTTTTCTCATTGAAAATCGCATACCTTGGAAATACTGGCAATTGCCGGAAATAATTTCGGTAGCTGGATGGATTCTTGCTATCAGCTCCTCCTCCGTTTCTACTATTGTATCGTAGACTAGGGATTTCATGTAACCCCACAGAAAGAAATCGATTTGATTTAAATCCGGTGACCTCGCAGGCCACATATTGGGTCCACCTCGGCCTATCCAGTTGTTTCCGTACTGTTGGGTTATAAGTTGTCTGGCCGCTAGAGAATAATGTACAGATGTCCCATCATGCTGAAACCATACATTATCCATATTCGCCATAATATTTAATGGTGCAACGTCGCAGAATAAATCAGACAGGGATTCTCTCAAAAAATTACAATAAATATTAGTCTTGAGTTTATTAGGTAATGAATATGGACCCTTTATACATTCTACAAGAATGCCGGCCCACACGTTAAGCGTGAATTTTTCTTGAAATCCACGTTGTCGAATAACATATGGATTTTCGTCATCCCACACGTGGCTATTCCTTGAATTAAAAATTCTTTCACGTGTGAATTTGGCTTCATCAGTAAATAGAACAAATTCGGTAAAATACCTATTTTCTAAACATTTTTGGGTGTAGCAATTGGCAAACTCCACTCTTTGAGGTTTTAGGGCCTGAACTTGGGTATACTTATAAGCATACAACTGCTGTTCATTTAAAATATTCCACTCAGTTGAGTTACTTACATTTAAAGATTTACCAATGGTGCGAGTGCGTAAATCGGGTCTATTTTCAATACGGTCTAGAACAGCCTCTTCTAATTGCACAGTCCGTTTTCTACCGCTACCTTGTAATTTTTAATTGAATTGTCCAAATTCTCGCAATATCCTGTCAATTTGAGAAAATGTTGTGTGACATGGAAATCTAGGTCGATTTGGATATATTTCTCTATACAAGCGCTCGGAACGTCTACCCTTCTTTCTGGCCTACCCGTATATTAGTTGCATATCAGCCATTTCTTCAAAAGTATAATCCATCATAACAAAATGTGTGAAAGTTGCACAAACCAATTTAATTACAAATAATTCATTTTCGTTTTCACGTTAATCAAAATGACATTTACCATTTTATTATTGACATCCATAGCCTACTATACGGAGGAGGAACTGATAGCAATAATCCATGCAGTTACAGAAATTATTTCCGGCAATCGCTAGTATTTCCAAGAAATGCGATTTTCAATGAGAAAACGTTGCAGATTATATGTAAATGAAATGGACAAAATTTTGAACACCTTTGTTAATATGTTGGCTGCTTAGTTAAAAATTATGTTTGAATGGGATATTATTTAACTTTGTAATTATCTTATTTTTTATTGTCATATAATTCTTTTGTTAATAAAATCACAAGTTTGGAAAAGTATTTTCAACAATCCTCTCTCAATGTTTTATATGCATTGCTGTTTCACAAATTAGTTCAAATTAGTTCCTGTTACATATTCTAACCATTAGTACTTTGGTAGTTCTTAAAAACCACTCAAGAAAAATATTTTTTTAATTTTTTTATTAAAAAGTGATCTTGCAGACTTCATAAAAACATTAAATATCTTGAAAAGCACACATTTTTTGATATGTAAAGGTTATGCGTTTTTCACGTGAATACTATTGAGGAATACAAAATCAAATAAAAATAGCTTCAGATGCCAGTGGCGTGAAAAATGGGAGGGAAGAGGTGACATATTCTTCCAAATGTACACCACTGGATCAAAAATTGAAACATGTTTTTTCATCAATATATATATATATATATATATATATATATATATATATATATTACATTTAAAAACAACCTGCCAAATGTCAGATTAATATATTCATCCATTTTAAAGTTATAAAATTAAAACATTATATTTTTCATAACTTTAACACTCTGTATTTGGAAAAGTAAATGGGTTGGACCCCTCAATCTCTCTATCATCTTGTCCAATTTTACGAGAGGTATCTACATGCAAACGTTTTAAGTGTCATTTGAAAACACCCTGTATATCTTCATAAGAACTGCATTATTTCTTTTAATTCATAATAAGGAACATTGGTAATGACAATAATTTTTCTATAATTCATTAAATGGTTCATGTCTGACTCTTTGTTTTCTTCAAGGATCTCTACCTATCAGATTCCTGTAACTAACGAGTGCTTCGTGCCGGACACATCCCTGAGGTATTAACGAAGAATAAAAAATTGAATAATACCGAATTAAATTGAATTGATATTGGTTTCCAGCCATACTAGTTCTGGCGCCCATAAGATAGATAAATAATAATAATAATAATAACAAAATTAAAACTGCAAACAAATTAATTATATATTTACTTTAAAAACTAAACATAAGAATTAATTTGAGTATTTCAATAATAATCAAGGGGATTAATAGATTTCATCATATATTCATCAATATAAACAGTTACATCAAATAGTATATGTCAATTGGCTCCCAAATCGGGAACGCTCTCAATAAATACATAACAGTATATATGTATGTATAACACAAGCTTAATAAGGATTATTATTGTAATTAATATATTATATAAGTTATTATTTTTTTAACATTATTTATCGTTCTTGCCCGACTTATTTCTGTTATTCAATTGCAGGTAGTTTGGATTTGTATCCTCTGTCGAAAAAAGCAGGAACTGTTAAGTAAAACAGGGCAGTGGATGTTTGGAGGCCCTAACGCCGAAACAGACTTACCTCAATTGCAGCAAGCGCCGTCTGACAAAAGGCCCAAATTAGAAAGAGCTCACTCTGCCGCGGAAAAAGAAAATCAACCTCTTCAGAGGGCGGGTAGCGTATTAAGAAGACAATATTCAGAACAAGAACCCAGGGCGCCCTCGTGCGAAAGGTACCAACAATATAATGAAGAGGACCCTAGGTTTTATCAAGGAGAGTTGGAAGGACTGATGAGAACACATCCGCATCTGGTACCGAGAAGGTATGTTATTTTCCATTCAATTTACACCAGAGGGTCTTAAACTCATTTAGTCCTCACACTGCCTCATGAACAAAGTTGTTTTTATGTATCCCTATCCTATCCCGCTCTTAACACTAGCACAATTTTCTTTTAATTCCTAATTACACTTCATATTTCTTTCCATCATATTTTGTTTTCTTATTTAGCGTTTTTGAATGTTTTATTTATTTTTATGAGTGCTTCCGAATCTATTTAGTTTTATGTTCAAAACTTATTTTTTCTTCTGATTTCCTATTGTTTGTCCATCCTACTAAGCACGTATAAAATTCATAATATAAAAGCCAATCTTCTTTTTAATTTTCTCTTTAGTATTGTTAAAAATAATTTATTATTATTTTACTGCAATGACGCCAAATAACAACATATTTCAGACGACTTAAGCCCCCGCGATTCGGTTATCAGTTATCACGCGATTATTCATTTGTTTTAATCTGATACATTCCAGATAAATGTTGATGAAGTGACGAAAACAACAGGTATGAAAGTGTTAGAAACAACAACTCACAATAAATTTATGGGCACGCAGCCGTTAAACGAATACAAACTGGAGATTTGTAACGACGTCGATTAAGCTTTCTTGACACGTTTAGAAACGATAAACCGAATTAAATCATTTATTTATCGCAATATATGTATATTTTATACCAAACGACATTAAAATTATAACCTGATTTTTTATATGAAATCAGAATAATGCTGTAAACGTAATTGAGTTACACTTTATCAAAAAACTGATCAATCAGATCAGAATTCTAAATAAAACCACTTGTAGTAGACCAGGGATGAAGCCTTTAAAAATGATAAAAAGTGAAAAAAAATAATAGTAGGATGAAACCCGTTGGAAAAGGAAGAGAATATAACAGAAATAGAAGGAAAAATAAACTTCTGTATTCACACTCAAAATTTATGTGAAAAATTCAAATAACCAAGTTTTTGGTTTTTTATTTTTATCTTTTACAAAAAAATAGTTTCTTCACGAAATTTGGTGAAAACTTTCCTTTTTGTGTCCCAAACACACTGTAATTTATTTAATTAGAAATATTTATTCGAGTTGAGTGCCATACTCGATACGATATAGACGTTATATCTGTGTTCGAATATAAACCGGTACTTTTAATATTAATAAAATACTTCTGTATAAGTAAACAATAATATGTTCTAATAGACATGTGCTCCGATTATTTTAACATTCAGTGTGGATAATTCAAATTGTTTTAATAAATTGGTTGGATTCCGCAGAAACTGTAAGTGATCAAGTTTTACTTTACTTCTGATTATCAACTGTACAGCCGAATACAATTAAATATTCCATCGTTATCAGTAAACAAACCTTACTTATAGCAGATTCAAGTGCCTGGCTTATCGGACTGCCAGGGCCGTACTTAATTATTTTATCACTTCGTGTTTTGTGAAAATTTCAACTATTCTCAATCATTGACCTCATCTCAAGACCAATCTCGTACCCCCAATACCTACTCTTCAGCAGTATCAAAACAAGAATTTCCATCAAAAGAGCAGGCAGTAGTTTTCAGTACTTTAGAAAACACTCAATTACAAGATTATCTAATTCCTCTAGGAACCATAATCCAACCGAAAAATATCATTTTTCCTCTCGATTGTCCCATAATCGTATATGTATGTACCTATCTAGTAAACAGTTGGTGGATGACTCCATAAATAATCATGGATACATAAAAGTACAGGGAGAAAAAGTTAGGGCCAGAAGACTAATAACACCTGCTGAAAGACTCATTCAGTCGAACGTATGTCCTACAATACCGCATAATCTATTAATAGACCAAATAATAAACATCGGACTAAATCCTGTTTCTCACCTGGCATGTTTAAGAATCAGTTCCTCTCTACCTGAGTATAGCCATATTCTTAGTTTTCGGAGGCAAATCTACGTCAGTCCTCACAATTTATCGCTACCAGAATCGTTTACAGTAGACTTTGAAAATACGACATACCGATTTTTCTGTCTCAAGATGGTATGGTATGTTACTATTGTAAAAAACCTGGTCACATAGTATCTCAATGTACTGAACCTAAAACATCTCCACCGCAAGTTCAACCTACAGGCAGCTCCAACTTATCAATTAGCGCAAATACATCTAATTATGTTCCGACAAACACCGTTGTCACGCAAAAGGTAATACCAGCTTCCCCAGTGGACTCAACTTCAACCACAAAAGATGCGGCAACCTCTAACGCCACGCCGGTTGCATCTACTAACAGGGATGCACCAGAAGAAGCCAACAACAGCTCCAACAAAACAAAACGCAATATAAACGAAGTAATTAAACCTGAAGCAGACACAGCTGGAAACGATCACAACTCATTTCCTTTACCGAGAAACAAACAAAAATTAAAGAAAAAGAAAACCATTCTGACAACACCCAGTCTTACATCAGATATCACAATACAGTTACTTGAACCGGCCAAAAATTTTATTGATAATCAATCTCCTCCATTCGTTATCGATTATGATCAACTTGCGTTACTCATAACCAATGTTAGTGTCTCTACAGATCCCATCAGTATGATCGAAGAATATACAACAGATTACCTAGCCCTGACCCATATACTCTCTCAAATTCACCCCCACTTAAAAGATAGATCTATGAAGACTCGATTTACTAACTTAAAAAAGAAAATTTTCAAGTTCCTGGGTAACGATACTTCAGACTGGGATAGTGACGTATCCCAAAGTAGTCAACAAAATATATAATGTCAATACTTCAGTGGAACATCGACGGATTTTTCCATCGCCTTGCTATGCTACAAATCCTAATTGGGGAGCACTCCCCCGATATTATATGCCTACAAGAAACTAATCTGAAACATCAAAATACTTATAATTCAAAGCTATTGGACTGTTTTGGCAAAGACCGAATAAGTGATATTAATTTCACTTCCGGCGGAGTAGCTACTCTAGTCAATAAGGCATTGGAGGCAAAACCATTTTCTGTCACTAGCAACTTAGACGCTGTCGTTGTCAAGATCAACTCACCTAGCACATATTTCATATGCAACATTTATTTACCCTCAAGTCATCCAGCCTCCTATAACGACATAAAAGATCTACTCATGCAAATACCACATCCACGCATTATTATGGGCGATGTTAATGGCCATAACATAATATGGGGCTCGCTACATACAGACACAAGAGGTAAAATTGTGGAAAAAGTAATCTCGGATCTTCAACTGAATTTTCTCAATGATGGAACCCCAACTAGATTCAACATCAACACCGGGGACTCAGCTGCAATCGATCTAACCCTTTGCGATCCTTCGTTAACACCTCGCCTATCCTGGGAAGTCCTGAACTTTACCTATGGTAGTGACCACCACCCTATAATAATAAATCGTTGTACTCATCAATCTCCGGATCTTTTTCTGCCAAAATGGAAAATCGACTCTGCTAACTGGTCCGATTTTGCTGAGCATATTCAAGTCGCTATCTTAAACTATAATTTATCTGAAAACATCGATGAATCATTATCAAATTTTAACAATATAATTCTGAGCAGTGCTGAACTATTTATAGGAAAAACAAAAAGGACAAAATTGAATCACGTTCCTGTACCTTGGTAGAATCCAGAATGTGAAGCAGCAATTCGTGCAAGCAAAGCAGCTTTGAATAAATATAAAAGACACAAGACAGTTGAAAACAAGATAGATTTCAAGAAACATAAAGCCAAGGCTCACCTCACAACGAAACTCGCAAAGAAAAACTCCTGGCTTCAAGATATCTCAAAAATAAATAGTTCTACTCCTATCAGTGAGGTGTGGACAAGAGTAAGGAAAATTTCGGGCTTCTTTTATAAGCCAGTAATAACTAGTCTAAAATTCAACAACACAGTCACAACCTCTGCAAGTGAAATGGCTAACATATTAGCCAGTATTTACAAGCAAATGTCCTCGAACGAAAACTACAACATCACTTTTCTCGATAATAAATTAGCTGCAGAAAACTCTAATTTGTCACTGGATGGAAATGAACATACTGCTTTAAACATGAGCTTCACAAAGGCTGAATTGGATAACGCCCTTAATAATTTAAAAAATTCCAGTCCAGGACCAGATGATACTCCAGTCGTATTTTTAAAACATCTTCCCGATATAGCAAAAACAACGCTCCTGAAACTGATTAACTGCATTTGGAAACAACACCAGTTTCCATAAATCTGGTCCAAATCCATCGTCCTTCCGCTCCTTAAACACCAAAAATCTCGCACTGAACCTTCATCTTACCGACCTATAAGTTTAACATGCTCAACCAACAAACTGATGGAGAAAATGGTCAATGGCAGACTTACGTGGACTTTAGAAAAGGCAAACCATTTAATATCCGAGCAAAATGGTTTCAGACAAAATCGTTCAGGGATTGACAACATCCTGGATTTAGAAAGTGACATTCATGAAGCTCTATCGACAAAACAAACCTGTATTGCTATATTCTTCGATCTTAAAAAAGCTTTCAATACTTGCTGGAAACTTATTATTCTAAAGCAACTGCACATGTGGAACATTCGGGGAAGTTGTTTGAAATTCATCAGTAATTTTATGAAGAACCGTTCTTTTCGTGTAAGAGTCCATAGCTCTTACTCTGCAGATCAGATAGAAGATAATGGGACACCACGAGGATCCATTCTCAGCCCCACATTATTCCTAGTGGCCATAAACAATATCATCAAGGGCTTGTCGAAACCCTTGAAAGCACGCGTGTATGCAGATGATCTTGTTGTATATATTTAAGGAAAAAATACTTCCCTCATGACGAATATTTTGCAAAATTTTTTTAACGCAACTCGAACAATGGTCCTTGAATACAGGTTTTGAATTCTCCTCATCAAAAACAACCGCCATGTTCTTTTCAAAAAAAAAGTCTAGACGTTTATCAAACATTACAATTATATGGTAAAAATTTATCGTTTAGATCGTCGGTAAAATTCCTGGGAATGTGGTTCGACGAAAAGCTTACATGGAAGGAACATATTAAACAAACGGCCCGTTCTTGTAACAAGCGACTAAATCTAATGAAGACATTTGCTAATAAATGTTGGGGATCTGATTACAATACACTACTTACTATTTATAAAACATTAATCAGGTCAAAAATAGACTACGGTTCCATTGCATACGCTTCGGCTTCCAATACAACTCTAAAGTTACTGGACACTGTACACAACAATGGCCTCCGAATTGCACTAGGAGCTTTCAGAACAACTCCCGTTGAAGCTATATATTGCGAAACTGGTGAGCCACCTCTGCATTACAGAAGAATGTTCTTAACTCTCTCACACGCCACATCTATAGCCTCGAATAGAAACAAACCTCTCTACAACAATGCCTTCACCAAAAAATATACTAACTACTTCAACAACAAACCGCATACACATAAACCTTATTATGAGAGAATACGTACATATCTCCAGTATTTAGACATCCAATTTCCAGAATTATTTCAATAGATCTAGATCACCCTTCTCCCTGGACCATCAACGTCCCCACCATTAACATTAGTTTGAGCAGATTTAATAAACAGGAAGTATGCCCAGCCGTCTTTAAAACTCACCTTAAAATAATATTGGAAGAATATCAGGACTTCATCAAAATATACACAGAGGCATCTAAATGTGAAATGGGAGTCGGAGCAGCAATTGTAACAACCAATCTTAGTCTGCAATTCAAACTTACTCCAACCCTGAGTATTTTCTCAGCCGAAGTTTTTGCGCTCTATAAAGCCCTCCAACACATAAATTCTTGCAACATACCATAAGCGTTAATTATTACTGACTCTCTCAGTTCTTTGTTAAACTTAAAACAGATCTATCCCCAAAACCCTATTGAGAAAATGATAAAATCAGAACTGCTACAGGCTCAAGAAAACTCCAGATGCGTCAACTTCATATGGATCCCATCCCACATTGGCATCGAAGGCAACGAAAAAGCAGACATTTGTGCCCGTAGTGTTATTTCTAATGACGAACCAGAATCGGAGTGTCGGAGTGTTGCTATTGATCTCAAGGTATTTATTAAAAATAAAGTTTTGTGTAAGTGGAACCGGGACTGGGAAAGTTCTCAGTCGAAATTACGGCAAATCAAAAGTGACGTTTCTCCATGTCAGTTTAAAAGTAGCGATCGACGTACGCAAGTGATCCTTACACGCCTACGATTGGGCCATACCAGGTATACCCACTCCTACCTATTTTCAAATGACGATCCACCAAAATGCACTGTGTGCAATGTAATAGATAGTGTAAAACATTTCCTGGTCGAATGTAGATTTCATAATCAACGTAGCATGCACAACATTCTTACCGATTTGAAGAAACTCATTGGAAATTTCTGCGATCACCGGCTCGTAATTGACTATCTAAAATCAACTAATATGTTTTATAGAATATAAAATTTTCGATTGTACCTTCGCTAATAACCTTCGGGTGGATGCGACTCTTCTAAATAAAAAAAAATATTTATTCATATAATTTCATTATATTTCTTTTTTAACAAGTTTCCATCGCAGTTTTTAAGCCACACACTTTTACAAGTATTATGTTGTCGCAAAATGGTTCTGTAATTCGTATAAGTCCATCTCCCAGTGGGTATTCGTCTTCCGTGTAATTAATATTTCCAATATCTGTAACCATATTCTTACCTTCCAAATTTTCCAGCAGGAGCCACAATCCGAATCTCTCATCAGTCGGATTGACCTTCCTGCCGTAAAGTTGGGAAACACTAAACATTTTGGAGCTTGCCATGTTAACAGTTCCAGCGAAAATCGAATAATAAGCGTTAAAAATGTTAATTAACTGTCTCCACGCTTACTTCGTGGAATCTGCTCATATTAGTGTATTAAATGAAACTCACGGTTTCTAGTTAATTCCACAATATAATAATTATTATATTGTGAGATTAACTAGAAACCGTGAGTTTTATTTAAAACACTAGTTAAAAATGTTACTTCCCGTATTTATGCTATCGCAGAAAGGCGTGCGAGAAGGGGTGGGGGTCGCCGAAACTGCTTCACCGAAAGTAAAATCATGTGGTTTCCTTACCTATATGAGATAGATTCTAACGCCCTTATGGCATATTTGTGAATACATCCTGTTTATAACAAAAGGCTATAATATTACCTATCACAATGGCGTTTGTCCGATGAGAATCCGATCTGAGATATCTATATGACTACATCCTGTATACAGGGTGTTTCATAGTTAAACCACCATAGGTTAACTGCAAGTAGAGAACACTTTGGTGGTTCCAAATAGACTTGCTTAATTGGTCTAACATAATTATTAGGGAGATACAGGGTGTTTTATTCATTTAGTCCAATGCTTTTGAAGGCCATAACTTTAGAACCACCCTATATATTTCTTTCATTTTTGGTAAGGATAATATTGCATTGATAACACAATAAGATAGTGTAATAAAAATAACTAGCATCCAGGTCTGGTTTAAGGAAAATTTGCAAAATTCGATAATCTCCAACACAACACCCTGTATATCAGAATTTTTAAAATCCAATAGATTATTTGAAGAGAACAGAAAAAATAGAGCGACACCAAAATATTTTTCGAAGTGCACATCCCGTTTTACTGCTTAACATTTAATAGGGATCGAGACCGAACTATAGAGGCAGCACTTCTGTCGAAAGTAGAGCGCCCTGGTGTTAAATAAGAAAAACATTGTAAACAGTATAATAAACAACCTACAAAATGCAAAAATGAATAGATCTTTTCATTTTCTTTGCCAGGAAAAACTTGAAGTGATTCGTTTTGTACAAATGTTTACTTTCTTCCCCTTAATAGTATCTAATTATTTGAACTTACTATATAATATTAAAGTCAGCAAACACATAAGTTTTTTAAGCTATTGCATTAGCTTCTATCGCGGGCCTTGAGCGTGGAAACCGAATCCAGAAATTCCGTAACGAAAATAACCTGACACGATACGAGTACTGTCCAGTAAATTTTAATACCCATATGCTTATACGAGGACTGTCCAATAAATTTGAATTTTCTTATACTTATACGAGGACTGCCCAATAAATGTTTGATACTTTTATGACTATACAAGGACTGTCTAATAAATTTTGATTATTTTATACTTATACGAGGACTGTCCAATAAATTTTAATTCTTTTATACCTATACGAGGACTGTCCAATAAATTTTTATTCTTTTATACTCATACGAGGACTGCCCAATAAATTTTAATACTTTTATGATTATTTTATGCTGATACGAGGACTGTCCAATAAGTTTTAATACCTATATACTTGTACGAGGACTGTCCAATAATTTTTGATTATTTTATGATGATACGAGGACTGTCAATAAATTTTAATTCTTTTATACATATACGAGGACTGTCCAATAAATTTTGATACTTTTATGACTATACGAGGACTGTCCAATAAGTTTTGATTATTTTATGCTTATACGAGGACTGTCAATAAATTTTAATTCTTCTATACTTATACGAGGACTGCCCAATAAATTTTGATACTTTTATGATTATACGAGGACTGTCCAATAAGTTTTGATTATTTTATGCTTATACGAGGATTCCCGAATATGTTTTGATTGTTTTATACTTATACGAGGACTGCACAATAAATTGTGATACTTTTATGATTATACGAGTGCTGTCCAATAAGTTTTGATTATTTTATGCTGATACGAGGACTGCTCAATAAATTTTAATACTGATATGATTAAACGAGGACTGTCCAATAGATTTTGATTCTTTCATACTTATACGAGGAGTGTCTAATAAATTTCGATTATTTCATACTTATACGAGGACTGCCCAATAAATGTTGATACTTTTATGATTATACGAGGACTGTCCGATAAGTTTTGATTATTTTATGCTGATACGAGGACTGTCCAATAAATTTTCTCTCCGAGTGCCACACGTCTTTTATTTTATATAATCAATGAAATCGTACAGAAAACAACATTTTATTCTCCCGATAATAATGTTTTATTTATGTAAAAAAAATTAGAACTTTTCTAATAACTGCCAATTGTAGTATCATACTGATTATACACAAAATAATAGTTAATAAAATGTTTTAATTACAACATTTCACTTACATATGGGTTTTTACTGCATTTATCCATTTTAGACGTTTTAAGGTTATCCACGCAGTATTCAATGAACTTTTGGGGAAACTATAAAATTTCAACTGCGTAGTATTTTTATACAGCATATTTGAACAGCCATGAATACAGAAAGATACTTTTGATGACGACATCACAAACATTTAATATCAGTTTTAAAAAATTAACATTTAAAAACGCTGATTATACAAAACTACTAATACTACTCATAGTGTTTACATCACATTGTTTGTGTTTTATCACGGCAGATGGCATAAACGTCATCTTTCTCGGTCCCTATGTCAAAGTTATTTAAATGTATCATTGACATTTTCGTACGTAATAACTTTAGAACCACCCTATAGATTTCTTTCATTTTTGGTAGGTGTAAGTTACATAAGTATCAATAGATTATTCTAAAAGAACAGAAAAAATTGAGTTACACGAAAATGTTTTTCGAAGTGCACACTAAAATATTCAAGTCAAAATAATTAACAGTTATCAAGTAGGTCTAATATTCTAAAGGAACAGAAAAATTATCAAATAGGCGAAGACTGTTGAAGTACGGAAAACTTTGACAGTTCGTTTTGTTATTGGTAGTTAATCGTTTGTTGTTAGTAAATTTCGCACGAAATAATTTAGATCATTTTGAATAATAATTAATTATGCCTCATAAATTTACAAATGTAGAATATGCAGACATACTATTTGTGTATGGCTTTTGTAACGGAAATGGTAGAGAAGCAGTAAGAGAATATGAAAGACGCTTTCCTAATCGTCGCACTCCTCATTGCCAGACATTAGCGAGAGTATTTGATTACAATCGGCAACATGATATATTTCCTACAGCGACAACCAATGATTATTTATTTATTTATACCCAAATAGGTTTACAACCTTATTACATGGATATTAGAAATTGAATAAACAAAAATTTACTTAATATTAAAATAATATAATAACATGATCTACCATATAAACACTATAAACACAAGGATTCTAGAACCGAGACGACAGAACTCACACCTCTCAATTTCTACATTTGATTTAAATAATTTGACAATTAAAAATTTAGAATTAAGCATTAAGCATTAAGTGGCGAAAAGAGCAAGATGCCCACACACCCTCCCACGATACTCAACAATGGGTACTGTCCAGTCAATGTCAATAAATGTATTCAGATTATTGGCCAATGTCAATATGGCTTCTAATGGAGAATGTACACAAGTTCGTATTCTTTCGAATAATAATGGACAGCGGGTTGGCCTCGCTGGAGCTTTAAATGGTATTATACCTAACAGACTACTTGAATTTATATCATTATTAATTATCTTATAGAGAAACATCATACTTGCAATTTTCCTTCTATTCACCAATGAAATTAGTCCAAACTTCTCTCGCAATCTAGATGACCTTATTGTCTTGTAATCTGGCCATACATGGTATTTCTTGAAATATAATTGCCTAAGAAATTTGTTTTGTACCTTTTCTACTAAATTTATATGCACTTGTGCCTGTTCACCCCAAATAATAGATGCGTATTCCAAGTTTGATCTAACCAACGTATTAAATAAAATCTTTATAGTTTCTGTACTTGAGAAGGAAAAACTTTGCCTTGTTACAAACCCTAGCATGCTATTAGCTTTTTTTACTAATCGGTTAATGTGTGGTACAAATGATAGTTGCTCGTTATATATAACCCCTAAATCTTTAATTTCTCTAAGTCGTTGTAGAGAATCCGTCCCCATCAAATAATTAAATATTATAGGTTCCTTTTTTTTGTAATAGACATACTCCCACATCTATTATATTAAAATTTAATTTATTTTGGATACTCCATTCCAGTATGCTATTGATATCCCTCTGAATCATGACGTAATCTCTAACTGATCTAATTTTTTAAAATTTAAAAGTCGTCCGCAAACAATAAACAATCAGAAAATTGTTTACACTTGCCTATATCATTAATGAATAATAGGAATAGAAGTGGTCCCAAGTTAGAACCCTGGGGGACCCCAGAATACGCGTGAAACTTCCCCGATGTATTACCATTGTGCTTGACCACGAAATACCTATCTTGAAGATAGCTTTTAAACAAACATAATAAATCGTTTGATAAACCAAATGAGTTCAATTTCTTCAAAACTACGTCATGCTGAACAGTATATAATGCTTTTTGAAAATCTGTGTAATTAACGTCTAGTTGTAGTCTTTCTTCAAAAGCTTGGTTTGCCGATTCTGTAAACAACATCAGATTCGTATTTATTGATCGACCCGACATGTATTCATGTTGTTGGTCTATAATACTATTTTTAACATGGTTGTAAAGATGGAAATATAAAATTTGTTCCAACAATTTGGAAGGAGCGCACATGATTGATACCCCTCTATAATTTTCAATATCTTTCTTGTTACCTGATTTGTGAATTGGAACGTATGTTGACAATTTTCATTTTACTGGAAAATATGAGTGTTTAAGGATAACATTAAAATTGTGCATTGAGGGAAGTTTCAGAAATTCTCCGCAACCTTTCAAAATATAGGGCGGTATTCTGTCCATACCTGCGCATTTCTTGGGTTTTAATTTTTTTAGGGCCATATTGTAATCGTTTTCTGATATCATCGATAATTTTAAGACAGTATTATTATTATTGATTAAGTTTAAGTAATTTAAATCATAACTTGATTTTTCATCGTTGTGAGCAGTAGAGAAATAATGTGCGAATTTTTCAGCAATCTCATCATCATTTACTATTTGCCCGTTTACACTAAATATTTCTACCTGACTTCCGTTAGATCTATTTTTTTTAACGTATGTCCAGAACGAATCTATATCACTCTTTACATTCTCTTCAATTTGCCTCATACAATTCTTGTGTTCATTATTAATTAAATATTTTAGATCCCTTCTGGACTACAAATATTTGGAATTGTAATAGGTAGGTAGGTGCTTTATTGACTAGTTGAAATACATAGTATTTTTTTAGTCCTCATAATTTGTCCTAATTACAGTTATTTGAGATTGAAAATAAACAATTACACAGATATAAATTTGCACATCCGAATTTAAAATAACACATATTCATAAAATACGTGGTCAATAAACTAATCAGTTTGAAACTAATTGCGTCATAATTTACAAAACCACACAATAAAATCATTTTCAACTTGAATTTAACAATAAAATATCACTTAAAATCCTTTGAGTTTCAAACTAGTATCATTCATATTCACAAAAACACATTTATAAAAACAATATTAACAATATTAAGCGCAATTCAACAATAAAGTATAACTCAAAAACCCTTAAGTTTTAAGGTAGTCCCATTATTATTTACAAAACACATTCATAAAAACACTATTCATCGCAATTCAACAATAAAAAATCAATTAAAAGCCCGTAACACAGAATGTTACATACCTGCCAAAAATTCCGCAATATCATAAAAACAATTTCCTAATAAAAATGTTTTCGCAAGTGAGTAAAATTTAGAGTAGTTAAGATGTTTAATATTCTGATCAGGATGCAAATCCACAAACTTATTATAAAGCTTTATATCTGGTTTGTTATTTTCTGATACTCTTATTCGAGAATAAGGTAGAACCAGTTGTTCAGCTCCTCTAGTATTATAATAATGAAAATCAGAACGGGTCGGCATATTCAAAGCTCTCTTATGTATACTGAGCAGTGTCTCAAAGATGTAAACACATGGTAGAGGAAGTATTTTGTATTTAATGAACAGCTCCCGACAGTGTACGCGTTCTTGGGTACCATCAATGATACGGAGAGCCGTTTTCTGCTGAGCAAACACCTTGTGAGTACTACTTGATCTCCCCCACAGAACAATACCATAGGACAGGTGACTGTGAATAAGACCAAAATAAACTGTTCGCATAACGTCATTTCCTCCGATACATGAACGTATTCGCCTCATCGCAAACAACTGTGATGCGATCTTAGCTCAGAGATTTTCTATATGAATTGTCCAGTTTAGTCCTGGATCGAGTGTTATTCCTAATAACTTGACCGGTTCTGATTTTATGCGGCATTTGTCTGAACTGAATGTTATATTTTTAGTTTTTGATTCATTTAGCTTTAGGTTATTCGCATCAAACCAATTTTTTGCAACTCTTAAAATTTCTACATTCAAATTATCATTCCCTCTTGTTGAGAAAGTAGTGTCATCTGCAAAAATAATAGTCTTATATATCACAGATGAGGGCAAATCGTTTACATATAGTAAGAAGAGTATCGGTCCTAACACCGAACCCTGAGGTACTCCGTGCTTAACTGGTACAAGCCCAGAGTCATGTCCGTTATAGCTGACATATTGCTGTCTGTTTTCTAGATAAGATCTTAGTAATAGGTGTCCATTCCCTCGTATGCCGTAATGTTCGAACTTTTTAAATAGAATATCAAGGTTAACACAGTCAAAGCCCTTAGACAGATCGCACATAACAGCATGAGTATTTTGACCTCAGTCAAGACCTTCCACTATGTATTCAATCACATTTGTGACAGCTGAAATTGTAGATTTACCCTTCTGAAATCCATATTGAGCAGTAGTGATAATATGTTTATCTTCTAAAAATGATATTAATTTTTCTTTGATTATTGTTTCAAAGAGTTTTGAGACGACAGGGAGAATTGCTATGGGTCTGTAGTTATCGACAAGATCTAAATCACCGTTTTTATATACTGGTATGATTTTTGATATTTTTAATACATGCGGCCAGCTCCCCTCCTGTATGCATTTATTAAACAGGTTTGTTAGCGGTGTAACTAATGAACCAAGAGCAGCTTTTAACATTTTGGCGTTCAGATTATAAAAGTCTAGCCCAGGCTTATTTTTTAGAGTTGTTACCGCGTTCAAAATGTCAGTTTCTTGAACTGGTGTTATAAAAAAGGATGATGGTGGACTAGGCATGCTGGTGAGAAAAGACATATCTTAGTTTTCTAAAATTATATTTATCTTTTAATAACCGTTTGATTTGTGGGGTGAACCATTTTGGAAATTGATTGTAATTGTTGTAAGTTTTATATTTCGGAACAGTGACTTCAAAAATATCGTAAATTTTTTTGTAAAAAATCTCAAGTGCTGAATCTACATTGTCATTGTTTGTAACGTCTATCCAACATGTATCTCTCAACATTTCGATCATCAATTGAAAATTAGCTCTTTTAAAATTATTATATTAATATATAGAGATGGATGCAATATATCTTCAGTAACTAAAGGTAATTGTTCCTTCATCATCGTGCATGTATCTACATTATCATTTGACGCAATAACTAGGTCTAACGTTTTATCTTGACTATTTTTTATATTATTGTACAAAATAAATAAGTTAAAATTTAAAAATTCAATCAAACTCTCCAATTTAGGACTAGTATTAAAATCCGCATTGTCTGTACCTTTTATTTCTGGTATATTAAAATCGCCTAGAATAAATATTTTATTTTTGCTGAGGACATGTTGTTGCAAAATCTCAAAACATTCTATATAGTCGTTTACCTTACAATCGGGTGGTATGTATACTCCCATCACATGAATTTTAACTTTATTATTTATTTTTATTTCTGCAATTAAAATCTCAAATAATGAACGGTACTGAAAGAAAGTTAAAATTTGATGGCTTTTTTTTGTAACTATTAACACACCACCTCCGCGTGATTTACTAGTAAATTCCCGGTCCCTATCTGATCTTATCACATTGTAAGAGTGTGTGTCAACCAACTCTTCATTTGCCACACCTTCATGTAGCCAAGTTTCCACCAATACTATATTATCATAATCACCTTGTAAACAATTGTTGTATAGCTCTGTCGTCTTCGTTCTCAAACCTCTGAAATTCTGAAAGTTTAGTACAATGTTTGTCATTTCTAAGAATAGTCAGTAAATAAATATACACACATCGCCCCTGAATATAAAATGAGAAAAAAATGTATAGGTTGTTGAATAACATATATCTTTTACAATCTACAAAGTACTCGCAAAATTCAAAATTTACATTTAGATTTAGATGATTATAATAATGATGATCATCAAATAATACGAACAATTATAATTTTGAATTAACGGTACTTATTCTATTATTATTAAATCTCCATCTCCACCCGAGCGAAATAAAGCAATCCTCAATATTCGTAAATCATAGCAAACAACAAGTAAATCACAATATTTAGTGACAAAACTTTGACCTTCACACTACAAAAACCAAACCGAAAATCAACAGTCGAAAGAAACATCTATTTTAATTATTCTGTTTAAGCAGTCCATACACATACTTTTAATTAGATGAAAGTTTATATACTTGTACTATACCTTCTTCGGTTTCGATTTTTACTATTGAATCCCTTTTTTGACATAAATTCTTCCTCCATAACTCCATGCTTCCTTTTTCCCGAACATCGCCTTAGCTTTTTTTAACAACTCATAACGGGGTTTGGTTAAATCTTCATTGACAAATATTTTTGAAGGTTTCAGTAGTAATTTAGCTTTTAAAATTTCTTTTTTCTTAAGGGAAGAAATAAATTCAATAGCGACAGATCTCACTTTACCGTTTGTGGATCGTTTCCCAATTCTATATATATTATTGATATCCGTTGTAACACATTTTACTTTCATTGTATTGTTAATAATATTAATTGAAACAGCCAGGATATTTTCATCAGTGGTCTCTTGAATACCGTCGAAACGTAAAATGTTATTTTTTTATTAGACTCCATCATATCTAATTTTGTTGTTAAATCTTTGATGTAAGCAGAGTGTGTTGCGATGGGGTCATCGACATTTGAAAACTTGTCAGAAATCTCTTTAAATGTTATATCCATTGTTTTTGGCATATTATTTATATTTGATTTAATATCATTAAATTTCTTATCTAGTTTTGCCTCTAATCTATTACACACCTTAGAAATTATGCCTTCTATTGTAATTTCATCAAGGCCCGACTGACTTGATTGACTTGCACTTCTATTTTTCCTCGTATCCATAGTTGATTATTATACCAATTTCAATAGTGTGTGTTCTACTATACCGTATGTTAAGTTCAAAATGGGGCACTTTACACTTAACTTACTTCTTATTCCCTTTGTTCACACTACTTCGACTCTAATTTGAATAAGTAAGTCTTAATATAATGCAATCTCTTCGTTTACGCCCACCAATTACCACTTATTTTCAAAATATCAGGAGCGACTAGCAAATACGTCTACTCTGTTTGGCTGACCATGCTATGTATTATGGTGAAAGACAACACTTTAATGTTGAAGATGATATACTAGGTAAAGTAAAGATATAAAATTTTATTTAATAGATACTAAGACTAAGAGTCGATTAGAAATTTCCCTTTCGTTCATTACATTAATACATTAATATGTGATACTAAATTAGTCTCCTCCAGTGCCATAATTTCATTTTATTCCAGATATGGTTGACAACAATCAGTACAAGAAGGATTGGCCACGCATTAAAACTACCCCATACTACCGTTTGGAGGAGATTAAAAAAATTTAGCTTCTACCCTTATCATGTTCAACAGGTTCAAAGACTAGAACCACGTGATTGACTTTAGTCGGAGGATACTTAGAAGGAGAAGAATAGTTAGCAGGTGCCTATTCACTGATGAGGCCACATTTACAAGAGATGGGGTTTATAATCTACGAAATTCCCATGTTTGGGATTATGAAAATCCTTTTGCTACAAGACAAACACATTCTATAGGTTTTCGGTTAACGTTTGGTGTGGAGTTTTAGATAATCACCTTATTGGACCACATGTCCTACCCCGTACATTAACAGGGGACGACTATTTTGCTTTTTTGCAAAATATGTTACCAGTGCTATTAGAAAATGAGGAAATTGGAGGAATGTGTTTACGGCACGATGGTGCATCGCCTCTGTTCGAATTTGGTTTTAATTACCAAATTCTCCCGTGATTCTATTTCAATTTCCCCTGTATAATACAAGTCGAATATTATGCTCAAAATACATAACTAAATATATCCTTATTTTCAACAAGTTAATATTTCTTCACTTCACTAAAAAAGTCATTTTAATTTACTAACACCTAAGAAAAACAGATAAATATCGTTTTCTGAAATTCTACTGAACATATCAAAGTCCCCGACATCTTATCTCTTCATAAAAACTCTCTTCCAAACTCTGTTATCTGTATCTACGAAACCGTTGAAAACCCCACAAAAAACATCTTCATATCTGCAACATTCACTTGTTGTTCGAACGTTACATTTTAAAATACTTTTATCCCATTGGCTAGTTTCTAATAGTTTACTCATTCCTCGATCCTACGTCATCAACCATATAAATACGAAAATAGCCTCATTTTTACTTCACTTCCCAGATAGCTTTCACACTTCTCAGACACCCTCTTTCATCATATAACATGCTACAGCTTCGTAAAACCAGCCGGCGTTTTTAACCCGGGAACCACCATGTGTCCGTAATCTTTATTCTTTTAATAAACCAACATAGTATGTGCACAATACTTTCAGTTATCGCGAAAAGTCAAGTGAATTCTTAATTGTCGAAGCAACAGTAAATAACTTATATTTCATGACAATATAAATCATAACGTGATATCAGTGTTTTAATTTCATTCTACGGTTCATCGTTACTTCAGTGACAAACGGCCGTAGTGGTCCTTCGCAAAGCCAAAAATATATTCCCTCTAATTAACCCGAAGTAAAAGGGTTAAATTAGAACAGCCTCACTCTAGGGTAATTGTGCGGAATTTTCTAGACGAGAATTTTAGAAACATGTGGATAGGGAGGGGTGGGCCCAATAATTGGCCTTGCCGGTCGCCGGATTTCAACCCAGTGGACTATCATATTTGGGGATATCTGAAAGCCAAAGTATACTCTACTGAGATAAACAGCTTAGAAGATCTTATTCAAAGAATTGATGATGCTTGAGAGGAAATCAGGGAAAATCCATTAATGATAAGACGAGCAACACAAAACATCTTAAAAAGAGCTCGTAAATGCATAGAACAAAATGGTGGACATTTCGAACAATTATTATAAATAATTTGACATTCCGTGTAACTCAATTTTTTCTATTCTTTTGGAATAAACTATTGATTTATAAAAATCTTGAAAAAATATTTTTTTTCTTAACCCGAACCTGAATTATAACTGTTTTTGTTACATGATAAGATTTTGATGTTTATGTAACTTACACCTACCGAAAATAAAAGAAATTTATAGGGTGGTTCTAAAGTTACTACGTACGAAAATGTCAATGATACATTTAAATAACTTTGACATTAAAAGTTAAGCAGTAAAACGGGATGTGCACTTCGAAAAATATTTTGGTGCCGCTCCATTTTTCTGTTCTCTTCGAATAATCTATTGGATTTTAAAAATTCTGATATACAGGGTGTTGTTTTGATGATTATCGAATTTTGCAAATTTTCCTTAAACCAGACCTGGATTATAATTATTTTTATTGCACTATATTATTGTGTTATCAATGCAATATTATCCTTACCAAAAATGAAAGAAATATGTAGGGTGGCTCTAAAGTTATGGCCTTCAAAAGCATTGGACTAAATGAATAAAACACCCTGTATCTCCGTAATAATTATTATGTTAGACCAATTAACTAAGTCTATTTGGAATCACCAGTGTCCTCTACTTGCAGTTAACCTATGGTGGTTTAACTATGAAACACCTTGTATAAAAAATTACCTACTCGTCCTAAAATGGCCCGGGCCAACTGCCAAAATTTTTGGTTTTTTTTTCACTTCTATTGCTAAAATTTCAACAGTTCAACTTTGGGGTCAAATGAGGTCGTTGTGGACTCAATCCCTACTTGTACTACTAACGTAAAGGTAGTACCTACCTTCAACATAAACTCTACGTTTTTCAAGGCCAAAAGTGGCTTCGAGTAATTCCTTTTCGGTGTCAATCGTTTTATCTCTGAACTAGTAAGACTACGACTAGCGTACGCAATTGGATGGTCTATTATATTCATCTGTTCTTATGGTTTCTATGTAGTTTGTTTTAAGGAAAATATATGATTTTGTGAATCCACTTTGGGCATCGTGCAATGTATTTTCGAGTTTCATTCTTAATATCTTGTCTATAACTTAATTCGCTACATTGTTCACCATATAAATTTTGTTACAGGTATCCAGAACCTGAAACGGAACCTGTTCAAATGGACCACTCTCAACAGAGGGTTCAATCGATGGCGAGTGCCACCAAGAAACACAAGCGAAGCGGTTCAACGAAAAAACATCAACAGTACCCCCCACCTCAAGTACAACTTCATAATTATTCTAGTTCGGAAGAAGATTTAAAATCAACTCCTGAATACGGTAGCGATGAACGTGATAGCGAAAAGGGTGAGAAACATACTTTGATTTACATATACAGTAGTTTAGAATAGGTTTAAATAATCGAGGTTGTTGCTCCCATAATTATAGAGAGAAATGTTTTTGTCTTCTCCCTTTGTAGATTATTACTAAGTAAAATACATTCGTATATCGAGTCCGTAAGTAAACTTATTGTTTTGTAAGTAAGACTTGTTTGTAATTAGTAAATATGCGCATATTTCTTTATAATTCTGAAGATTTACAAACAGGTTTATGTGTACAAGTGTTTTGACGAACCTAAAAAGTTGAAGGTCATTAATAAATCGGAAATATTCTAATCTAATTTGATATTTATAGTTCAAAAAATTTAAATTTCAACTGGAACATTTATTATTACAGACAGTGGCATCATTGATCACAATTTTTATCAGCAGTTTCCATCAAAAACTCACATTTGCTTTAACAAATATTCATACTCCCTACTATCAATCTCTACTCCTCATAAACCCAAAGACTGGCAGCAACTGACTACACGCTTAAATGGAACGTGAGCTGGCCATGAGACAGGTTAGTTTTACCATACTGATGACTCATTGCTGCGATCATAATAGCTCAAACACAATCAATTCCTATGTTCGAATTATTTGTAGACGACGTATCTAGCAGGGTGTTCTACCCGGTAGAATAGTTTCTATATTGCAATTGCTTCCTAGATTCAAGATTTTAATATTGCTAGTTGTGGTATTTGCAGACCATGTGGTGACAGCTGTTAGCCCTAAACTGGTATGAAGATCTAGTAATATCACTAGAGATAGTTGAAGATCGCTTGCTTATCGATACTAGTTCTACATTCATGGTATCTTTGGAAGCTTTCGAATTAGAGATTGTGGGTGTTCTTGAAGTTTGTTTCTTAAAGACACTGAATATTTTATTGAATGTCTGAAATTAGTTATTGAACAAGGGCAGAATTCATATTTCTACTGTTCTGAATTGAAGATAGAGCATGGCTTCTAGCAGTATAATTGCATTTGGAAATGTTGTGATACGTTCCATAGATTGTTTTCATCTGTGAATTTTTGTGTGCAGATATTTGCGGTTCCAAGGATATCTGAGTCAAGTTACTTTTTACGTTTCTTGTCGATACCGGTAACCCTGTTTTTTCGATTTATTTCTTGTTTATTGAGAGTCAATTTCATACATGTTGTCAAATAATGTGCTGATGTTAAATGTATATCGATTGTTTCTTTGAAAGAAATGTTGAAACTCAAAGTTCTTATAGGTCACGAAAGCTCAGGTTATGACTATACTAATTTTCTTGAACGCCTGCTTCTAATTTTCGTATTAAAAATTGTAATTATGGAGTGGTTATTTTAATGTTTATCAATTGAACTATTACAGTGTTTTTTCCAAGTTTGAATTGTGGTTCTTCTAGTTAAAGACGCCCCTGTATTCTCTCCATTACATTAAAATTATGGAAAAAAATACCCACACCTTATCAGTTCACTGAAAGTATTCCTTCGTTAGGATTGTGACTAGTTTTGTTTAAATGAAAATCTAATTAACACTTTTTTGCTATTATTACATTCAACTGTTAATGATTTATATACTTTTGTAGATATTATTATTCAATGCTTAAAAATCTGATTAATCAAAGATCTAATATAAGTATAGTAATTGTCGAAAATATTTCAAGTAAGTATTTAAATGTCAGAGAAACTATAGTAATGACCTTCAATTTTTAGTTTAGAAAATATTTTTACCAGTTGAAGTCAATTTTGCAATTTACAGGCATACAACAAAGGGCAAAATTAACAGATAATTTGAATCGACAGGCCATTCTAGACGAGAGAATAAAAAAATTTCTAGCGGTGAGGACCAGGGAACTGCCAATTAAATTCTGATTTAATGTTGTGAATATTTTTGTTTCTTCATTTTTTTTCTAAATAGCATGCAAGTGTCTCTACACGCAGCTTGCGCACTATTTTTTCCTCTCGTTCTTGCATTTGACAGTTTTTCGATTATTTCTCCTCTCTTGAATGGATAAACAGATGTTGGATTGTGAAGAACTAAATTATTTCTATGTTCCAATATTTTTATCTTTGTTTTTTTGCCTTCGTATTCAAAAATATAGAGTGAGAGTTTGGTATTCAACAGCTTTTGAATTTTCCATAGGTTTACATTTGTATTATATATTTATTTACATAATAAGCTAGAAACAGTGAGTTTCATTTAAAACACTAATTCAAACATTTGAATGTGTCCATTATTGACCTAGGTTAACAATAAAAAAATTATTAACCACTAATAGAGAAATTTTATTTCTCAGTTGGCTAGAAGACGCAATAAGTATCAACTTCACAGCTAGTAGTGGAAAAAAGTGTGTTTTTACGAAATTCTTTGTTTTATTTAAACGTCGATAACAAATATACATGGTGTTTCAATAAAAATAATGATTATAGACTATGCTAGACTTGCGTGAATCATCATATTTAAGTTTACGCTTAAAAAGCGCACATTTGACTTTATAAGTTGACGTGCCCCATAGTTTTTTATAATTTTCTAAAGGACACATCCAATTTTGTTCCATAATTGATTTTCCACGACTCGCTTTCAATATTGCTCCATATTACATCTTAATCACAAAATATCCCCCACAAAAAAACCAAATTTATCAGATAGTTGAACATATGTTTGAACGATGATCACTAAATCTACTGATAAAACCTTTTTGATTATTCTGCAAGATATGTTGCCTTTAATTCTACTCCTGACGTGTTCGCCTAACCCTGCTTGAGATGATGAATTTGGTTGGTTCTTGTTCTTCTTCTTCTTTTCTAATTCTACCGTACCAGTAACTCCTGCTTCTTGCTACTCCTCTCTAAGTTGATATTTGTTACAAAACTATTTCATCATCATCAAATGTTTCTACATCTTGACTTTATTTTGACATGTTGGTGTTGAACATACTTTTCCATAAAAAGTGTAATTATTTTGAAACAAAATATCGGTTTCTCTATTTCGACATGAGTATTATCATAATATTTGAAATCGATCAATTAAAAATGCAGGCGTGCGAATACCAAACTCTGGCTCTCTCCCACATTCAAATAATGTTTAGGTAATATTGGCAACTGGCCCCCCTTAAGCCATTATATAGTAGCACCCGTACATCAACACAGACCTCTTCAAGATGTAACGGCAGACAACAGAGGTTTCACAGAAAGAAGAAAGAAAACTGTACGTTTCGATCATCACGATAGTAGTCGTCAAGGTTCGCAAGATTCTCACAGAGATTCTGGAATCGATACGTCTTCCACATTCACGAGTAGCGAGGATTCAACCAGGGGGGACTTGCCCAAGGTGCTCTTGAAATATAATTTTTCGAAATCTGGTAACGTCACATTAACTCTATTAAGAAAAAAATTATAATAAGAATGTTTTTGATATTATTTGCAACTGTAAAACTGAAAGTTGGAAAAAATACGAAAAAATATTCATTATTAAGCCATATCGTTTGAGTTTTTTTTATCTATTTCAAATTTTTCTATATAATGATTCAATTCGAAAACATTTAAATTGTATTTCATCCCGCGAATTTCAGTACGGAATATTCATATTTTTTATTTGTTCAAATTATGATAAAATATCTTTTTAATAACGTTTGCTATCAAATCCGAAATTTAAATACTCCATAACATATTAATTTCCCAAACCAACTCCACAAAACATAATTTTATTAACTTTAAATTTTACTACTATTTTAATAATTTTCAATTTATTCGGAAAATAATACTAAATTTAAACCAAATGGCAATAGCTTCAGAGTATACCAATAAAATATTAATAAAAATCCATATATATTCTAGAAACCGATATTGTTGAGTAATTTAAAGTTTTATAGATATCACATAACTTAGTATTGAACTTTAATTACAGATGGGGTAATGTGTGTTATTTAGCATCTCAAGCTTATTGTAAAATAAATTTAAAGAAAATGTAGGTACAAGCATTTGAAGGAGCCTCAATAGTCAAAATTAACAGTTAGAAAATAAGACTTTAGGTGAAGTGACTGTTGGTTGGAACGATAGTAAAACTTGCAAAATAATACGAAGACTTATCAAGTAGGGTACACGAAGGATCTGTAATGAAAATGAGGACAAATTTCTTGTAGAATATACCTATAAACGTCCTTTTGGAGTTACAGAAACATTTATTTCCAGAGTTTCTCAAAACAGTTAAATATTTCGAAAAAAGTAGAAATTGAAAAATTTGGTTTAGTTATTGCAGTAAAAGATTAGAGAGGTTAAAAAGTATAGTAGCTGATGAAATTCGCAGAATATTGTTTTTCATTTAACTTATTCTTGCTAGCATTTTTAATGTAAAATATGCATATTTACATTAATTCACCAATCAATTACTACTACTAGGTGCAGGCGAACCTTGGCCAAGTCAAGCTCAAGCCAATGTTCCGAAACTGAGGCCCCTGGCGGGCCCATTGTACCATTCCTGCTACTTATGTTTCCACGAAGCCGAGTCCTTCGATGAAGGTTTCAATGCTCTTTAGTGGATGCCTGCTTGTGTCCTCAGGGGCCATAAAAGGGACTCCGAAGATTCGCCCAATGAGGACACACTAGGAGAACACGAACCGATATTTCTTCAGCCATGCCTCAACCCTTACTTAGAGGACTTTCCTCTAAATCTTGGTTATGGAGGCGTTTCCTCATACAGCAGTGCCGTATTCGGATTCCTGCTATCTTCCTTAACCTACTCCTTGGTAATTCTACAGCTCCGTAGTATCTTCACCAGTCCAACCCCTCATTAGGAGTTTGGACTGCCTGAGACCCTGCAGAACACTCTAATGTGCGAGGTGCTGGTTTCCCAACCAATTTCTCATCTCCATACGGATTGCTTGTTTTGTAAGGCCCGGGCCGCTAAAAGGAGTTGCCGTCCCTTCCACGACCAGTGCGTCTGCCCTTTCATTGCCTTAAAAACTAGTGGGCTAGTCACACTACGTTCCGCCCTGCTAAGTCAGCAAACCGTTGTCGACATTAAGCAGCAAGCCCTGAGTTGATGGTATATCCACCCAGGGCCATGATTGCTACCTTACTGTCGGTGTATATGGTTATGCGTCGATCCACATAGCGTTTGTCTAGGTTTATCTGTACATATTCCAAGATGGCGTATACCTCAGCCCGATATGCAGATATACCCTTACTCAAAGGTACATTGGGCTCCTGGAGTGAATTCCAGCCGCCGCCCCATCGCTGGAACATGAGTCATCTCTTTCCCAGATTTCTCCATTCCAGATCATCATCATATAGCGGTTACGAAAGAGTACATGAGCAGGTGAACATCAACCGCTCGATTAACTGGGAAATCTCTCAGTAGTTTGAGCTTCTTGACTTGTCTGCACCTTTCCTCGCTTTGCACATATCTCAAACTTTTCAAGCATAGAAGTGCCCTCCCAGCCTCAGCCTCGATCACATGGCGAAGAGGCTGAAGTCCCAGAATCACTTCTAATGCAGCAATTGGTATAATCTTCATGCAGCTAGTTGCCCCCAAACTGATCACTCTTTAGAGACGTGCCAGTAGCGATGACAAAGTTTACTTTTGGCCACCAAACCAGAGCCGCGTATGTGATCAGGGGCAGCATGATCACTTTATAGGACCACAAGATAGTCTTAGGGGTTAGCCCCCATTTCGGACCAATGTCTCTCCTTCAGGCCCAGTACGTGTTAGTTAGCTTGCCTAAGTAGATATCTTTCCTAAGAAACTATCAAGGTGAGCCTTTCATATCAGTGACTTATGCAGAATCACTCATAGATATTTCACTTGTTCAACCACTAATAGTGGCACTCCATCAGGGGCTGCATGATCACTTTATAGGACCACAAGATAGTTTTAGGGGTTAGTCCCCATTTCGGACCAATGTCTCTCCTTCAGGCCCAGTACATGTTAGTTACCTTGCCTAAGTAGATACCTTGCCTAAGCAACTATCAAGGTGAGCCTTCCATCTCAGTGACTTCTGCAGAATCACTCATAGATATTTCACTTGTTCAACCACTAATAGTGGCACTCCATCAGGGGCTGCATGATCACTTTATAGGACCACAAGATAGTTTTAGGGGTTAGTCCCCATTTCGGACCAATGTCTCTCCTTCAGGCCCAGTACGTGTTAGTTAGCTTGCCTAAGTAGATATCTTTCCTAAGCAACTATCAAGGTGAGCCTTCCATATCAGTGACTTATGCGGAATCACTCATAGATATTTCACTTGTTCAACCACTAATAGTGGCACTTCATCAGGGGCAGCATGATCACTTTATAGGACCAAAATATATTCTCAATGGTTAGTCCCTATTTCGGACCAATGCCTCTCCTTCAGGCCCAGAACATGTTAGTTACCTTGCCTAAGTAGGTACCTTGCCTAAGCAACTATCAAGGTGAGCCTTCCATATCAGTGACTTATCCAGGATCATTCCCAGGTATTCCACTAATAGTGGCACTCTATCTATGTGCAGACCCTTAGGTCTTATATATATCTTCTTGATGAAAGCAGCTACCTCAGCCTTGACAGGATTCACTGTACGTCCGCGATCGATGCACTATCCCTGTACCCTATTCAGGGCTACTTGTATCAGGTCCCTGAGGGCGATCATATGCCTTCCAACAAGGACAACGATATCAGCGCCATACCCAATTACTATAAAGCTCTCACCGGTTAATTGAGATATTAGTTCGTCGATTACTAGCTTCCACAATGTGGGCGAAAGGACGCCCCCTTGTGGAGATACCCTATCGACGACCATTTTAGCCACATGATCCTTCCAAGCGGTTGCGTAGGAGTTATCATTGGCTCTATTCTAGATTTACTGAAGCTATACACATTTGTTCTACAGGGGTGCTGACGAAAGCTCCCTATATATCCAAAAATACGCCCAGAGGGATCATGCCATTCTCCAGCGCCTTTTCCACAGGGGTTACCAGTAGGTGTAAGGCACTTTCTGTTGACTTACCCCACCGGAACGCATGCTAATTGTTGTGCAGAGGATACCTAAGCCTAACCTTTTCCATCATATATCGATCATCCATCCTCTCCAATACTTTCAGCTCAAAAGATGTTAGACCGGTGGGCCTAAAGTACTTAGTCACGGTGTAGTAGGACAACTTTTACTTGCATCCACTGCTCAGGAACATATTTGCTTGCCAAACAGGTGCGTAAGATATGCACTAATAGCCTCCCAGCCCCTGCATATGTATTCCGCACATAGGTAACTATTTCCATTGCCGGAAGATAGTCCATGACATGCTCGTTGTGTTCCCACACACCCCATGTCAGGACACTCCTGCCTGACTGCTTTACAACCGGGAAAGTGAGTCTCTAATAAGTGCTGCAAGGTATCCCCCAGAGTTTCCGAGGAAACACCCGGTGACATTTTCAGACAGTCAAGAGTACTGTCAGAAGACTTCGTTAAGACTCGCTGCAGCTTTGACATTTGAGGTACCGAGAGGATATCGTCGCAGAAGGCCTGCCAAGCATCTCTTCGAGCCAATCTAACGTCACTCTTATCCTCATTTCGTTTCTGGCGGTATTGTTTCCAATCCAGATACGACTCTGTCTTCTAGCCCTATTAAATAGACGCCGGGCTTGTTTCCGTAACGAGTCCAGAGAAATCTTCCACCACATGTGGCCCTTACCCTCTTTCCTCGCTTTTCATGCACAATTCTCTTCATAAGACGAGACAATAATCGAGCGTAGCTTCACTATGGCCCAACTAATCTCCTAGGAAACCCGTCGAGCCTCCTCGTGAGGTGCAGTTTATACCGATCCCAATTGGAGGTTTCAGAATCCCTATACTTTACTGATTGTTCTTCAGCAGCAGCATTGTAACTGAAACAAATATAACTATTATCCGACAATGACGGATCGTCATTAATATGCCAGTCCTCTATTATACACACTACGGTACTTGGTGCAAGCGTCACAACCAAGACTTCAGTCCGAATCCCATTCCGGAATGTCGGCTTCGTCCTTCGGTTGAGTAGAAGATCAGTGGTGCCCAGGTAGTCAAGCAAGGCTTCCCCCCTGCTATTGGTGCCCGTGCTGCCCCACATAGTGTGGTGCGCATTTGCATCACAGCCTATAAGAAGAGGCAACTTCTTAGCAGTGCAGTAGCCCACCGCCTTGCGAAGCTCCTCAGAGGGCGGTAATGCGGTAAACCGGGTGAATCGTAGGACAGGAAAGCAGAGCATACGATTAAACTACGCCTCGCACTGGTCCGGTCCGAGAAATCCACCCTCACCGCTACTAGATCCCTGAAAGTTTCCTTAACAGTATTACGTATAGTAAAAACCAAATAAAGTTGCGTTTACGTCATCATTGTGACCATTTGTAGCGTTGTCAGAGTGTTCACGAAATATGGAAATTAACAGAAAATAACTGAAGTCAACAAAAAACGTAAATGTAGAAAATTTCACAATATTATAAATGAAAACTACAAAATTATCGTTAGTTTGATAGTTGATTATTAAGGTTATTACTGACTTACCAAATCTTTTAATAAATATATATAATAAAAATAGAAGCAATAAAATAAAATATGTTTAATATTGAACGTATTATCCAAGACAAAAACTAACATTAAACAAATCAACATATTGTGAAATGAAACTAGGCAGATTCAAATTCTTGTTCATTTTCTTCATCTGATTCAACATCAGAGTCACTCTCTGCACTATTTAA
Source organism: Galeruca laticollis (assembly GCA_963921935.1). Classification (NCBI taxonomy): domain Eukaryota; kingdom Metazoa; phylum Arthropoda; class Insecta; order Coleoptera; family Chrysomelidae; genus Galeruca; species Galeruca laticollis. Next base: position 84,686,499 of record OY998178.1, on the reverse strand, counting down.
ATTTATAACTATCCGACTAATTTCTGGACGATCAAATATTCTTTCCCTCTCATACCATTTAAATATCTCTCTTTCAGTATGTTGTATGTAATTTTTCCACATATCAGGAGTTATCATGTGCAGTGCCTCGTGCCACATGTTCAGGCAGTTATTCGCACTGTTACCATCCCTACCAGTATGCCTATTGTAGTAATTTTTTGCTATGCCTCAAATTAATTCGATAGAGTTGAATATGCAATGGTAAAGAGGAAGACGTAAAACTTTTTGTCCATACTGTTCTGCCATATCGTCCACTATATACTTGATTGGTGGCTTATTAAATAAATGGCAAAAAGTAAGAATATATCTGTATATTTACTAAGAAACAATTTGCAACATTTCTGTTTTCAATATCATGTGAGAATAGGGAATGTTTTTTTCTGTCAACCATTCCTGAATAGCACATTTTGACCATCCTGTATTTGGAGTTTTATGCAATAACATGCTGTGATAAGGTGCATTATCAAGTATAATTAGAGAAGGATTCTCTAAATTTTGCAGCAAATGATATTCAAACCATTTCAGGAAATTTGCCTGGTTCATTTCCCCATGATAATCATTAAGTTGGGTTTTTGAACAAAATATTGCTTCAGCACCTTCAATAAATCCGTTTTCATTTCCAGCATGGAGTATAATATATCTGTAATAATATTATTTAAATAATGTTTAAGTAACCACTTATGTTTTGAAATACAACAAACCTATTGCCATCCGTTTTAGTGGTATTAACACTTTTGATATTTTCATTTTGCCATGAATGACCTATGATACCATTTTGAAATATCCAGGTTTCACCGATGAACACAAATTGGTATATACCTTCGTCCTTTGCTTCTTTATAATATCTTAAGAATTCTACTCTATTCAAAACAACGTTAGGTAATTCCATAAGTCCTCGTCGTGGATTATCCTTCATCCACTTAAACCCAAGTTCTTTGAGCAATCTATTTAAAGAAGTGGTACTACCATTAAATAATTCTCTTTCTTTTAGTTGGAACCACAATGATTCAATCGTTATGTGCTGTTCTAAAAGCATACAGAAATAAAAATCTGTTAAATATACAATTGTCGTAATTATACTTACTTCTCTGGTACATGTTGTAAATGATATCACGAATAGAGCTTGTATTTAAAGTTTCTGTATTTGTTACTCGTTTATGAGCGCAACGTTCTTTCTTTGATGACTCAAACTCTTCACCTTTTTTCTTTGTTTGACAAATTTTGCTTACTGCCCTTACACTGATTTTTAAAGCAGCAGCTACACGCTAAAATAATAGAAATTTTCGTAAAGTAAAGTAAGGATATTTTATTCACGTATTACCTACCTCTTGTACAGCATTTAAGGGCAACAAAGGACCATTATTATTCCTTTCTTGTTCAAAATAATTTACTATTGAAGCCACAAGTTCTTTGCATCGGCTATTCAGCTGTTTGGGTATTTTAATAATCACAGAAGAAAATGCATTGTTGTTTTGAAAACAAAAACAGTTTTGATTATAAATATTTTTCACAAGAAAATTTTATAAAGCACGTAACTATAACCTCAAAAATCGATGACAATACACGAGTAGAAAAGTCACAAACAACGCAGCAACATGACATTATGTCTGGCAGTGACTATTTTACCGTCAATAATTGGAGGCTTCTTTATGAAAATTTTAACACAAATGTTTACATCGAGGGACATCTAAACCCAATAAAGCTATATTTCTTATACATTATTTTGGTACAAAAGTTTTTTTATTGATTGGGTTCTCTTTAGAACCGATTAATTAACAAATTCAAGTATATGCACTTTTCGATAGCAATGTAGCCACACATGCGATAGAAATACGCCCTTGGTGACGAAAACGCAACTTTATTTGGTTTTCACTATATACACTACTATATGTAGAAATGCACACTCTCGGGTTCACCCACAGCATATAATATACTACGCCCGAGTGCAGCAGTCAATTACAAAAATGATTATTTTTCTTCAATTTTCCTACAACTTTTGATTATGAATTCTTCCAGCATCTCTAGATAAAAATTAAACATCTAAAGGACAGTCAAGAATTTTATATTAATTATTTTTTTCTCGCTAAATGTAGATAACCATTTCTGATCAATTATATCAGCACTTTGAGGCTATCTCTAATCCAAAAATGATAATAATGTCTAGATTTGGAATGCTGTTGAATTAAAATAGCAAACATAATTGACATACGAAAGAATCATATTTTTTGGTTTGTATCTTGAGTTAAAATATCATAGAAAACAGAACAAAGAGATAAAAAGCTTTTTGACATGCAATACAAGTATTTAGATAAATTAGGAGAATGTAAGTTGAGAGAAATAATTAGTATAGGATGAAAAAATGTGACGTCACCAGGTTTACAATTCACTTAAAAGTGGGACAAGCAAGAGCTGGCAATAAAAAATTTGAAAAGCGATACACAGTATTTTCACGTGAAAGTAATCGAGTATAATTAAAGCTGTCAAATGATAAAGGTTTTATTTACCTATACAATGTGTTCCTCTAAGTTGTGGAAAACTTTTTTATTAATAAGTTTAGGAAAAAAGTTACTCTTGATAGAAGGACTATTTCCATCAGCTTTAAAAACCTTGTGTTTTCATCTCTCTTTTTTGTCTTCTAAAATTGTTTGAATATTTTTCCTTATGATTCCTCTCTTGAAAATTCTTTTCGTTTTTTCTTTGAATTGTATCAAATGACATCAAAAGCAGGTGACATTTGTTGGTTGTTTATTTTGACTGGAGGACATGTTTTAAGATATTACATAATGCTGTGTTTTCTTTTTGTTTTTTGCTACCTCTTAATTTCTTCTTAATACTGTTCAGTGACAAGGTTAAATGTTGCGAGTGAGGCATACTATTCGATGTTTCTGGTAAGATGTTCCCCAGTTATACAGACATGAAATGCAGTTTTCAAAAGTATATCTTGTGTAATTGTTTGTTGTGATCGCCGTGGTCGAGCGGAAAGGTTTGCTAAAATAGAAAATCGGCGAGCCATCTGTCGGAAGGCGTTAACTAGTAGGTCCCTTCTAAATGTGGTAATTGGAAAGCACAACACAGAAGTGAGAGGTTGTCTACGTCCGATCACGGACATGGCAGAAGAAGAAGAATTACATGATCCAGTTAATTCGGATATGATGAAGCGATATTTTTTCTTCCGGAAGTGAACAACTACTTCGTTATTTTAAATGGAACACCCTATATATTAATGGATTTTTGAAATATATGTAAAATTTTAGGGTTCTGTTATATAAAATACTTTTATCAAAAATGCGTAGTTTTTGAATTATTAATAAATAGAGAAAAAAATTGACCTATTATAACGAGGAAAACTCAACCTCTCAGTGCTCGTTATATATATGCGGGTTGTCTTCCGTAGTACAACTCGTGCTCTCCAGTCGACTAGCTTCGAGTCAAAGAAGGGGTGGATTCTCCAAAACTTAAATGTTTACTAAAAGGGCGCAAGAGAAGTTTTGGCAAGCACCCAAGACTTCTTAAGTTAGCCCACAAGTCCTCAGTGGGTTAACAGCACTAATCAAACACTCTAAAAGGGTTTTAGGAAAGTTATATTATAAATATATCCCCTGATTGATGTTTAATATTTTCTTCGACCTTCTGTCTCTTTTCAAAATATGAGATACAAGTTTACAATGAAAAAAATAATGAAATGGATACCTGAGCTCAGCTTAAGGCTGTAGCTTCAGTATGTAGTTAGGCTGAAGGCCGAAATCTACATAAAAACTTAATTCTTACGCTAAATTAGCAACTACAACAAAAAAACTCGAAAATACAATTTGTTAATCAAACAAGCAGGTTCTACGATACCTGAGGAGAGCTGAATGCTACTAACTCAGGGTGCAGAAGAGCTGAGGGCCCCAATCTACACAGATGTCTCAAATTACAGTTCAATTACAGGAAACGAACAAATGGTTCATGCATGATTTTTCAAATTCGGTGAAACTCTAACACCAAAACTACAATTGATTCAATATATTGGGGTCACACTACCACAAACTATATGAGTTCAAATATTTTCAAATGCCATTACATATATAAATGAGAATCGTCAAAGGCAGAAAAATATATCTTAATATCGCAGCACCTTGGTACGTACCGTGGTATACCTAGCGTTGAAAGCCAACAATTTAGTATTCAAATAAAATGTTTAACGTTTTAAACTATGACATAGGAAAAACCATATAATAAAATTTAGTAAAATTTTGACGGTAAAAAAATGGATAAACGTTGAAAGTATATAGCAATATTAAATAAAATGACATTTACTACGATTTTCCTGCTTCAGAACAGCAACCAAATCCCTCGATGTCGACGCTTCAAAAAAAATATTCCAGCCCTCCTGGCTACTGATCCAGGCGAGAGGTCTTGCTGACTATACTCCTCAATCGGCGGATAAATCCATAAAATCCAAGATAAATAAAAAAAACCTAAATATTGAGTTCCTCGAGCAAAAAGTCTAACAAAATATCCACGTGGTTGTTTAAATCCTGCAAAAATCCTGGAACTCGCTGCTCACCGGAACGGTTTTCCACAGCAAAACGCCGGGTTGGACGCCCCTAGATGCTAACTCACACCGTATTTTCCTTCCATAATCAGGTAATATACTTTCCACGTAAAATGGCTGCCTAAGTGCACGAATTTTTTAAAACTCACACAACGTGGGCTATTATTCGACGTCTGATGGGGAACTGGCTTCGTTGCTTCGTTCTCATTACACTCGTCTCTCGTCAAAACATGCGACAATCTTTCCAAATTTAATTTTCAACGGTCGGGCGACTTTTCGCGTTACACTATGTAGACCCTTACGAATTATATTTGTACGATCTAACGCTTAAAGAATCCTAAAATGTTTCTGTAGCGTGACTACTAGGAAGGTGAATGGTATTTGGATATGTCTTGAAAAACTCTTCATTGTATATGGGTGCGCATAAAACTTTTCAAGATTTGAACTTTGAAAGTTCATGATTACATCTTTTGTACCTAGACCTAATAGTTTTGAACATATTGTAAACTTTTAGATTTCTACCATACCTTACTTTTGACCACTAATTTCAATAAAACTGAAAAAAATTGGGAGTGCCATTTAAAAAAATATAGAAATTTGATATTTTCGAAGTTCAACTTTTGAAACTTTTTATGTGCTCCCTGTACACAATAAGCTAGTTAGTAGTTGCCCTACAGAAATATTTTACGATTCTTTAAGCGTTTGCTCGTAAAAACATAATTTGTAAGGGTCTACATCGGTCAATTTTTTTCTAAAAAAGTTAATAACACAAAAAGTATATATTTGGATGTTCCATTTGAAATAACGAAGTAGTTGCTCACTGTAATACATATATATATATATATATATATATATATATATATATAAATTCACTTATGTTCTTCATATAAATATATATATATATATATATATATATATATATATATATATATATATATATATATATATATAAAGGATAGTCTTTTTGCCGACTAATTAGGTATAAAACCAGGAATATTGGGGTAACGGCAAGGTGATTAAAGAAAACGCTTCTTACCACTTGGGTTTTGAAACTGTTAGTATTTTAAACATACAACCAAATACCAAAAAAAGACTTTTCTTAGGAATGGCTCATATATTTCAAGAACCTAATACTATTATCAAAAAGAGTGACTATAATAATCTAAGTGATATGTTTTATTATCTACTAACCGTTAATAATAAAAATAACTAAATTTTAAATTCTTATTCGTAATTAAAGTTTATATAAATAATAATTTTATTTTAAGTAAATGATTTTGATATTTTGAATAATTTATTATAAAACAAATTTGTTATAATCTTTTATTATAATTTTAAGTATCTATGAATTATTAACATGACATCTATAATAATTTGGAGTTGAATTTCATATAATAAAACAAGAATATTCTAATATCTAGTAACCTTATATTACAAACATAACCTACTTTCTTCTTTTGTTCCCAAAAAAATTTAGCATAAAAAGAAAATATTTATATTCAAATATCAGTCACAATGACATATGATTGAAAACATTTTGAAAACGTTTAAATATCAGTATATTTACCGATTTATTAACACAATTATATCAATCTCAATTTACTAATCCCTGAAAATGGAAATAAAACTTTCCGAAAGAGTTTTCTTTAATCACCTTGCCGTTACCCCAATATTCCTGGTTTTATATATATGTAATGGGTACTGGTAACAATATATAACATAACATATAACGATGGGAAGCCCCCAAAGGATCTCAAGAGGAAGTAATAGAAGGTCGGAGTTAGTTCAAGCTTTCGTTTGGGATTCATCAGGATAAACTAGAAATATATGGAAAAAACACTCTATTACAACTATGTAAGAGTTAATTGTTATTAAAACTCACCAGAATCAGCTTAAAGCTCTAAATATTTAGCGACCACATTACCAAAAGAGATGGATTTGAACTCACTTTCAAAAGTCATTAATAATTGAATTTAAAAACAAATTGAAAATATTAAAAATATGTACATAGACTTATTAAAAATTACTAAAATTGTTTACTACATAATGTTATTATTCAAAATATACTTTCAAACCGAGAATGGATAAATATTTACGTTGGAACATTTCCGGCACTACTGATAGGACAAGGACATAGAGAAAGCAGAACGACAAATGACAAAAACTGACTTTATTCGGTGTATAATGAGAGTGGTGTGATTATTCCACCTCTCAGCCAGTCTTTTACTCTATAAGTACTAAGTTTATTAATAAGTACTAAGTTTATTATACTTAATTATGTCATTGGTTAAATATTTCTGGTCACCTTTTTTGATAAGTAAATTGTTGGTAATAGGTATGTATACATTGTACTCAACCTACCTACATATTTCTTGTGATTGAGACTATTTTTACATTCTCTTATGTAGCACATATTCAATGACTTTGGTTGATATAGATTTTTTTTCTAAGTCAAGAATAAAAGCATTTTCGTACTGCACCCTGTGATCACTCTGGTAAACATGTATACTAAGACTAGTAGCCTGTGATTTGTATTTACAATCGCTTTTATGCAAAGCTAGTCTTTTTGGCAATTTTTAGCCAGTTTGCCCTATGTAAACTAAGGCACATTCACAACGGATGCCAAATATTATTCCTGATTTTTGTATCATTTAAATTGAAGTAGAATAGATTAAGTTTTTTACAATTATAAATAGTCATGAACAAACTTTTATATTATGTAACTGAGACAATTCATTTTGAATTTCCATTTATCCATCTATAAGTAAATGACTTACTCACAGCTGTTCTTGTAGAGAAAGTACAGTATGTACTTAATATTTGTAATTCAATTAACTTTAACCCTACGTTTACTGTAGAAAGGGAGTCTAAGTCATCGGTCCCCTTTTTAGTCACATTGGCAGTTAGAAGTACAGATAACATCATTTGCTTAGATTGGTATAGAAAAGAAATTAACTCAGGTAGATATATACCTTTTTCATCATATCACCCCGAAAAATAAAAAAATTAATGCAGTTTTAGCTATGAAAAATAGAATAAAAAACATTTGTCATGATCCGTTTTTATAAAAAAAGCTTTTAATTCCAAAGAACCTGCCCATAAAAAATCAGTATCCTGTTAAACTAATTAATAAGTTATTATTTTGTAACAATGATAATATTGCTGGCCGTAATATAGTTGCCCCTAATGAAACAGAGCCCTTAAGGTATGCTAAATTACAATACATACACAATTTGTCTTCTTCTTCAACAAGATTGTTTTCCAATTATAACATAGTAGTAGCTAATTACAATTGTAAGACACTAACATCACAAAAATCAGGCATAGTATACGGCATCCGTTGTGAAAGTGGGTTAATATAAATAGGGCAGACTGGACAAAAACTATCAAAAAGACTAGCGATAGTAAAAACGAACCACAGGGTAGTAGTCTTAGTATACGTGTTAACCAGAGTGATCACAGGGTGCAGTACCAAAATGCATTAATTCTTGACTCAGAAAAAATCTATATCAACGAAAGATATTGGAAATGTGCTACAAAGTGTATGTAAAAATAGTCTCAATCACAAGAAATATGTAGATAGGTTAAGTTCAATGTATACATTCCTATTAAACCAACAATTTACTAAACAAAAAAGGTGGACAGTTATATTTAGGCATTGACATAATTAATTATAAAAAATTCAGTATTTATAGAGTACAAAACTGGCTGAGAGACACCATTCTCATTATACACTGACTTAAGTCAGTTTTTGCCATTTGTCGTTATACTTTCTCTATGTCCTTGTCCTATCAAAAGTGACGAAATATTTCAACGTAAACATTAATCCATGCACTGTTTGAAAGTATACAATTTTAGTAATTTTGAATAAGTCCATGTACACATTCTTAATATTTTCAATTTGTTTTTAAGTTCAATTATTAATGACTTCTGAAAGTGAGGTTATGTTAAAATCCATCTCTTTTGGTAATGTGGTCGCTAAATCTTTAGAGCTTTTATGCTGACTCTGTTGAGTTGTAATAACAATTAACTCTACATACTTGTAATACAGTGTTTTCCATATTTTTGTAGTTTATCCTGATGAAGTTAGTAATCACAAACGAAAGCAATAAAAGCATTTACATAAGAAGCTATCTTGGAACTTTTATTGCTTCCTCTTTAGTTTTTTTGGAGGCTTCCCATCGATATATATATATATATATATATATATATATATATATATATATATATAGATGTATTTATATAATTTTATTCATTTTTCTTGGGCATCAGGTTAATCGTAAATTCTTTATCAATTTATATTTTTATTTGACGTTACGCTCTCTAATTCAGAGCATTTTCAAAATTTTTTACATTGATGTTAAACAATAAAATGAAAACGATTGAAAGATGAAAATTGAATGTACACACAGAGACGACAAAAACTGGTAACTAATAAAATAATTTCAAAAACAATAAAATCGAAAATACCTGCCTTAGAAACAACTCTTTACAGTATACCAGGGACATTCAACAAGTTGATGTTATTATTATAATAAATTATAATATATCTGGCTTAGATTTTTGATATCTTGTTTATAGTTTACTGCATTGTTATCTTTTTTTATATGTATCATTATTTATATTGTTAATTTTTTGTAATTGGAATCTTGGTTTATTATTTTAATATTATTAAAGTCAAATTTATGTTTTTCATTTTTCTCATGTTTATGAAGCGCAGTGGAGTCGTTTTTTGTATATTTATGGCCATTAAGTTTATTTTCAAGATGTTGGGTTGCCATACCTATATATTTGTTGGGACAATCTAAACATGGTATAGAATATATGACGTTAGATTTTTTTGAAGCATTTATTTGACTTTCTAATTTGGAGAACAATGGTGATAGAGTATTTTGTGCCCTATGGCAAACTTTTATGTTATGTTTAGATAATATATAATTTAGTTTTTCTGATAGTTGATTTGTGTATGGCATTGCGATGTATGTAAGAGGGGATCGTGTATTGGTTTGTGTTGATTGTATTTGACTATTGTAATGTTTATGTGTGCGTTGTTTGATAATTCTGTCAATATGTTTGTATGGATAGTGATTGTTTTGTTATATTGTTTTTGTTTGATATAAAATTTCTGGACGATATTCAGGTGATGTAAGTGTGATGGCTCTATCTACTAATTCTATGATTACGCTGTTTTTTTGGGAATTAGGATGGTGGGAGTGGTAACTCAAGTAGCGACCTGATGATGTTTCTTTAATAAGATGTTTTGTTGTAATTTTATTTTCTCTTGTTTTAATAAGTGTCATGTCCAGAAAATTTATGGTATTCTTTTGTTCTCTTTCTGTTGTGAATTTGAGCTTTGGATGAAAATTATTGAAAGCAGTCAATATATGATTTATTTCATTGGATGGAACGGCAGCTAAGCAATCATCAACGTATCTTTTAAAAAATAATATATAGAAATTTATTTGGTTTAGCACAGTTTCTTCAAGGTATTCCATTACAATTTGTGCGAGGGTTGATGAAATTGGTGAACCCATAGTGCACCCATTGAGTTGTTCAAAAAAATCTTTTTTATATTGAAAAAAATTATTGTTTTGGATTAGCATTATTCCTTCTATGAATTCTTCATATATGAGAGTTGTGTGTTCTTTTAATAATCTCCATTTATGTTTTAATATATGGGTTATTAGTCCATTAGGAATGTTGGTATACATTGAGACTACGTCTAGAGAAATAATGCTATAATTGTTTGGTATTTCGACAGTGTCTAAAAAATGTTTAAGTGTAAACGATTCTTTTATATAGATAGATATCAAAGATCTAAGCCAGATATATTATAATTTATTATAATAATAACATCAACTTATTGAATGTCCCTGATATATTGTAAAGAGTTGTTTCTAAGGCAGGTATTTTCGATTTTATTGTTTTTGGAATTATTTTATTAGTTACCAGTTTTTGTCGTCTCTGTGTGTACATTCAATTTTAATCTTTCAATCGTTTCCATTTTATTGTTTAACATCAATTTAAAAATTTTTGAAAATGCTCTGAATTAGAGAGCGTAACGTCAAATAAAAATATAAATTGATAAAGAATTTACGATTAACCTGATGCCCAAGAAAAATGAATAAAATTATATACAAGGTTAAAGAAAAACAAAGAATTTATATATATATATATATATATATATATATATATAATATTTATTTGAACATTGGTTTCTTGTACCTTATCTAAGAAGAGTAAGTTGACAAATTCATTGACAGAAAATTGTAATTTGGAAAACATGCGTTGAATATATTGAATGAGAGAAGTGCCATTTTGATAAATTGTAAATTCTGTTAACCCAAAATCAGTGTGAAGTATACTGATTGTTATTACGTGAAAATGTCTGTTATGCTTATAATAAAAAAATTTAAGTTATATTACATTGCTTTTGTAGTTATATAAACATTCATTGTGTAAATCATTTGTCAGCTCTTGATAAAGTAGATGCAACATCTTAGTTTATAGCAAATTCATCATGCACCTCAGGGAAAAATATATATGATTGATGAACAAATTTCTTTTGTTAGTTTTTTATTGTTCAAAATTGACTTTGATAAGTAATTTTTTACAATCGTTTTTTATTTATTTTCCACATAACTAATATTTGAGTATGAGGAGGTAGCGTACGTTTTTAATGCATTTTAAAAATTCCTCCCACAATTATAATATTACCATTTTTTCAACTATAGCTGGTAGACATTTTATTCAAATAATCCGAACAAGAGCCTTTTAAATACACACTGTTTTAATCCTAATGACTTTAGACTAGAAAAGTTCAAATATTCCTATATTTGATAGGAATGTGGTTCCCCATAATTGAATTCAGTAACTCCATATGGGTTTAAGTATTGGTTTATACATGTGGAACTTCTTATCTAACCTCAGTTTAAATTTTCGATAGCGTTAGGTATGGTTGATTAAGTCTAAGGCCTAGCATAAAAATGTAATACGCAATGTCTCATTAAATATTTGATTTGACGAATAACTAACAGGAAGTCTTAAGATTTTAATATACTTTTATATTTATGGTTTCAATAAACGAATTGAATTTAGTAATAAAATGCATTACAACCGACGTTTCCAACTAATTTAACATTCTCATAGCGATCTATATTCTCTTTATTTCATTGATTGCACCTGGATTTACATATACTTTAATGCCTTTGGCGTAAATTTCTTACACTCAAAGATTTTTTTGGTAAATTCTCAGTTGCATGGTATCTTTTGCATTATTTAATTTACTGTTGCAATGAATGGCTTTGCACTTATTGTTACAATATTAATTTTAACTCAAATATCACAAAAATGACTAAAGCAGTAATGGAAAAAAGGTCAGAAGAAATCAAAACATGAGCTGCGATAATTTTTATCAACACAGGTCAAGATTGTTTTAACATGTTTCTAATAATGGCACTATTTTGGTTTAGTATGACCACTCTATCTTCGATTTCACTAATATTAAATTGCTTTCCCATGAAACACATAGTCTAGTTAAGCCCTCAACTATTTCAACAATCAGAATACCGAACTTTACTTGAACGCCTACCCCGTTACTGTTTTTCTAGCTTCTGATACTGTTCAGTGCGCGTAAAGTATTCGATCATGAAAATATCTTCGTCACCCCGTAAAATATGGTAACAAAATTTTGTTCAATGTTCGAAAAAAAATACACTTATAGTTCGTATATCTCAAAAACTGTACATTTGGCAACATGGAAAATATAAAATCTAATATAAATACACCACCAACATTTTGTTGTTGTACTCTTATCTTACGAGGTGACAAAGTTTCCAAGTTTAGGCACGCTGTATAATAATGTATATCTTACTTTCGTTATTATATTATAGCAGAATTTTGTCCTAATTCTTGTATAAAAAATTAATATTCCCATCGTCTTAACACATTTTCCAATTTTCAAATTAACTTTGAGGACTTTTCATTTGAGAAACAACTGCTCCTCGAATTATTGCGTATCGCAGCAATTTTAAATTACACTTCAGTCGGAAATATAACAGTTCAATAAAGACGAGTGGGAAGTTTTAGGTTTAAATTTAAAGAATGATAATTTTTTAATCATCAGTGTGAGCTGGGAAAATGTCTATGGGAAAATATACCTAGTGATGGTGGTGTGTTTGTTGAAAAAAATACATTGAAAACTACTGTTTCGATAATAAATATCGTCGTCAGAAGCTACATTTCATTTGATGCCTACCTGATGTATTTTTGGCTAGACCAAGAAGTGACCTACTTTGTGATTGATTTAATATATATTAATAGAAAAAAGAAGAAGATATGATACTACAAATATAAAAGTTTAGATATTAATATCCCTATAGGGATACCCTGGATATCTTTTTCCCATTTAAAATCAGTATAACTGTGCAATGATATAGAAAACCAGGAAAACTATATCTGCGGATCTTTACAATAATCACTTAAGAAGACAGTTTAAAAGTGGAGAGCTCCCTAGATTTATCTGTTCATTGACGACTTAATATTGTGGGTTTCTTAAGTGTATTCTAATTTCCAATTCTTCAAGTAAATCAAGTTCTTGTTTCTTATCACAAATATGTAGTACTTCTAGTTCTGTGTTAGGTGTCAATGAATTTTTGGTGTCATGTAGATGTTTTGCGTAGTGGGATTTATTTGGTTGTTTTAATCTGTATGCTCGTAAGTGTTCACTGTATCTGATTTCAAAATTTCCATGGGTTTGACCCATATAGACAACAAACATTCTGGATATTTAAGTTTATATATACCAGATTTCTTTAATGGGGATATTTTTGTATTAACATTCAACACTTTTGTACTCACATTACTTTCTGTTTTAAAAGAAATTGTTGTATTTGTTGCTAAAGATATTATCTTTGAAATATTATTAGGAGTATTACCTACAGATGTGATGGATTTATAATTTCTTATATAATTATATGCTGCTGATTTATGTGACATAGGATTTTTGGAATTATATGGAATAGTTACATCAGTGTGTCTTAGTTTTCTGTAAATTGAATAATCAGGTACATTATTAACTCTTGGAATTTCTAAATCAAGAAAATTGATTGAGTTATTATCTTCAACTTCTAATTTAAATTTAATTTTTGGATGTAAATTATTAAAATGGTTCCTCAAGTGGTAGACATTCTTTAGGAGGAATTTCAGTGAACATATTGGTAACATCGAATGAAATGAGTTTAGATTTATCCTGCAAGTTGAATGCTTTTAATTTATTGATCAGTTCTATTACATTTTTAATTGAGTATCTAGATATATCCGTAATTATTTAGTGTATTGTTAAGTTTTTTTGCTAATATATTATTATGATTATTAACATAAGAAACTACAGGTCTAATTGGTTTCATTATTTTATGTAATTTAACGGTTCCATATAATTATGGAGGCTGAGGATTTTTATTTACAATGGACTTCTTTTCATAGTCATTTAAAATATAATTTGAATTATTAACAATATCTCTTACATTATTAGAAAACTTTTTTGTTGGCTCTGCTCTAAGAATTTGTATATCGCTAGATTCTATAAAGTTATATATTTTTGAATTATAATCTTTAATTTTTAATATGACAGCGACGTTCCCCTTGTCAGATTTTGTAATCTTTATGTTATTATTTTCTATTTTCTTTTTGATTGAATTTAAAACTGTAATGTAATTTTTGTTTGACGTTTAAACTTTGACGGCTCAATATTTTTGATTAAATTGGCAATTTCTAGTTTCTGATGAAGAAAATTATTTGATTTAGATTTTAAAGCTATTTCTGATTCTATAGCTATTATTTGTTTAATATTCTAAATTTGTACATAATTAAAAACACCTCAACACCTCATGGTATATTAAAGTTCCGAATATGTATATATTTACGCTACTGCATCATCCCAGGTTTTACGTGGTTTCCCCCTTGGTCGCCTTCCACATGTTTCTGTTTGCCATATCATTTTTGCTTGTTGATTATTACTTTTCCGCCCAATCTTTCTATATGCGAGAAAAGTATTGGTTTACCCCAAAAAAGTTGGAATTTTGAAATTTTTTTTTGAGTTACTTTTACGTTTTCCATCAACAACAACACGAAAAAACGGTTTTTAGAAAAAAAATCCTGTGTGTATGTCGTCGTCGTCGTCGTCGTTGTCGTCGGCCACTTTTCCTTACATGTCTTGTTAGCACGATACAGCTTCCGGAGTGCAATAAGTCAGCAATTTTATGATTGAATATTGTTAAGGGCATGTCGCAAATGATCCCTATTGATTTTCAGTTCACCAGAGCCAGTACAACGGGTGCTAAGGTACTTGAAGTACGACATTTTGTCATTTTTTGAGAAATTTCAGTTTGTTAGCACGATGCATCCCCCGAAGTGTATACAAGTAACAATTTTATGATAGAATATTGTTCAGGTCCACAGATGCGGAGAAGTTGGTTTTAATCCTTAAAACCGTTTATTTTTAATACTAAGTGACCATACCACCTTAACTGATTCCTTTCTATGCTTCTTCCTAAGGGTTCTACTTCTAGCTGTTCTCTTATATAATCATTTCGAATTTTGTCCCTTCTTGTGATTACCAATACTGCTCTCAGATACTACATCTCAACCGTTTGTAATTTCCTTTTTGTCTCTCTCGTAAGAACCCAGCTTTCACTCCCATAAGTTAAAATTTTGTTTTCTTTGACACTTCTTTCTTGCGAATCAAAGTATTACTTATTGCATAATATAGATTGAGGGCACTTTCAATGCGTCCATTAATTTCGGCGTTATTTCCTCTTCTTTATGTATTTTCACTCCCAAATATTTAAATGTATCCACTTGCTGTACTTATTCTTTGTTTAGCTGTATTTCGAGATTCTTGTTTTTATGCCCTATAACAAGCATATAAAGAGTATACAATTTTTGTTCTATATTATAAAATAACGATAACTATCAATTATATTTTTTTATTAGCAAATTTTATCAATTTTAAGTGTATATAGAAATATCAAATTTTGTTAATAGAAATAATAAGGAAGAAATATACAGAAAAACAGAATAATTCATGTAAATAATTATTGGACATAACATAAATAAATAATTCAACGTCATATGTAACCTGAGACAGAATTTAACAAGAACTGAAGCTCAATAAAATTAACTTGACGCAAGGCGTAATATTAGACACAAAGAAAGATTTGTTTAATTTTAAAAGGAAACGTAATTTGGTGTAGGTAATGTCTTTTTTTTTGGAAAAATGTGTGCTACTTTCACTAGATATATGTCACATTAATATCGATATTCTCTCACTTAAAACCTTCATTTTTTCTACAACTTCTTTTATGTAATTAATACATTATATAAATTCTTGAACTTAATAAACTACTCAGCTTTGTAACTGTTATTTTCATTAGACTGAAGCTTAGCCAAAAATGTTGATATTTTTTCTTCTTGGATTATTTTTTTTCTGCTGGATAAGCTCCAACTTGCTTTTACTGTCCTAGATAGAAATACTTAGTTTCTTAAAATATGGTGCTTGAAAGTAACGTGAATTTCTGTAATGTATTTGATAAATATCGTACAAAATGAAAATAAATTTTTTATATCTTGTAGATAATTTAGAGCGAAAAATATTATTATCATCATTAAAAGTATGAAAAAACGCTTATTATTCAACGGTGACAAAAAATCAAATTATTAATAGCTTTGTTAATTAACACACCCTCTAATGGGTGAACACTACTACTGTATGAATAAGAATTTCATGGTTTATAATATATAGGCCAATCATCATAAAAATTGATGCATGTCATTAATGAAGTATTTTCCAATTCAAAGAACTATTTTTGAATAAAATTCCAGTATATTTTTAGACTTGAAAATTAGAAAAAATTTTAATCTATATTAGCGAAATCCCCAATAGCTTTTTAAAGTCAATGTTTACAAACTTCAATCATAGTTTATGATGTATGTTACACTATTAAAGTTGTATGCCAAGTACATTTTTTATACCTAGAGTCGTAGATATATTTGGATATTTTTTGAGATGCGAACTTATCCTGATACTTGGAAAGGATGTTCAAATTTATGCTCAAAATATTAAATCGCTCCAAAATAAAGAGGATAATGATAATTTTCTTGCTTCCAATATTTACTAAGACTGGATTAACAAGACTCTTCATTAACTTGCATCCAAAATCTGAAAAGACCTGTTCCATACTACTGCTAGATGCAGGCGAACCTAGGCCAAGTCAAGCTGACACCAAGGTTCTAACAGTGATGCCAATGGCGGGACCATTGTGCCCTCATCCTTCAATAGGGATATCAGTTCGTTGATTACTACGTTCCACAATGTGAACGAAAGGAAAGCCCATCGTTAGTTATTTCTTTTTGTTATTTTGACACACTTAATCTATTCGTACGGTCGCACAATGCTCTGCTTCCACAAGCTACACTAAATTTCAAATTGCTGCATCTTCTTATGCCTACGATAGTTTTCCATCAATTAAAGTACTACTGCATTTTCCTGTGGATGAATCCATTCTAAGTGTTTTTTGGACACTTTCAGATTTTATCTTTGACCACCACCAAAGCTCTACTTTGCATAACCAGGTTTCAGCGTCCAGTGTCATTTTGCATTGTTTTTGATAAGAATCTGTTGTTTCATCAACACTCAAAGAATATAATGTTACGAAACATCACACTGGTATAGTCCATAAATCTGACTCTGTCTAAGCCAGGTATAAAAGTTAAAATTATGGCGGATACGCAGGTTTTTTTTATAACTGTTTACGACTATCTTATCTAAACATTGTTTTTGTGACCTAGAAAATGCCAGAAAACCAATCGTTTTTGAGTAAGCCGCTGTCCGGAATTTTCTAGTAAAAAGGGCATTAATATAAATAAAGGACCGATCAGCGGATAAGTTAGTTGATAAAGTGATCTCGAGAAATAAACAAAAATACACCGAACAGTAAAGTGCTAATATAAATTAATAATCAAGTTTGCGTGCATATAATTTAAGTGATTAGTCAAGTATATGTAAATTAAGTGTTAGTGAGTTAATGTTTAAATAAATTAGTAAGTAGCCATACCGTGTGTTTAAAATTTATCCCACCCGTTTACGTTTTAAATAAATTAGAAAAACATTACATTGGTGTCAGAAGGGGGATAATATAAATAAATTGCTACGTTAAAATGGCCAAGAGATTAAGGGATCTGAAAGTGGCAGAATCAAGAGCAGAATTGGAAGATCGTGAGTTGGAAACGTTCGGTAAGAAGAGTAAATTAGTAGAAAGACTTAAAGTGGCACTGGAAAATGACGGCTTTGATCCAGAAACCGTTTTATTTACTGACGAGGCTTCCACCTTAATCTCGTCAATTTCTGCTAACATGGACGAGAAGATTTCTGCCACGGAAGAGAACATTTCTGCTAACATGGACGAGAAGATTTCTGATACGAAGAACGATATTTCTACTATGAAGAATGATATTTTGGCTAACATGGACGAGAAGACTTCTGATATGAAGAACGATATTTCTACTATGAAGAATGATATTTCGGCTAACATGGACGAGATGATTTCTGCCTTGGAAGAGAACATGGACGAGAAGATTTCGGTTATAAAGAACGATATATCTGCCGATATCTTATTAATGAAAAACGACATTGCCGCTGACATTGCAAATGAAATTTTGTCTCTAAAATCTGAAATCTACGATAATATGTCAACGATGGACGAGAAAATCGAGAATATAATCTCAACGATGGACGAGAAAATCGAAAATAAAATGTCAACAATGGACGAGAAAATCCTGAATAAGATTACAACGATAAACGAAAAAATCAAGGAGTTAGAGGAAAAGATTGCCGATTCAAGAACGCGAGGCACGCCAGAGGAAGAAAAGAAGACCGAGCAAACGAAACCTTGCAAGCCAGAAACACTACCTAAGTTTGAAGACATTGGCAGTTTTACCCGAGTCAAGGCCCCAACGTTCGATGGAAAAATGTCGTAGACCAATTATGTGAAACAATTGGAAGCAGCCGCTAGAGTGAATAATTGGTCCGATAGAGACAAGGCAGTGAACTTAACTATCGCGCTTCGGTGAGATGCCTTAGATGTACTTCAGACGATACCTCTGGAAGAAACAGATGATTTTGAGCAGCTGAAAAAGAGGTTGGACATGCGATATGGTCACAAACATCTAGAACATTTGTACCAATCCCAGCTGAATAACCGAAGGCAGAAACGTGACGAAGCACTTCAAGGATATGAAGTGGATATTGCCCGACTCGTTCGATTTGCTTATCCATCAGCACCAGAGAACATGATGGAATGTCTGGGCATCCAGGCCTTCATTGATGGCTTACGTGACCCCGATATGCAGAGGACGCTTCGTTTAGCCCATCCGAAAACATTAGTCGACGCATTGACAGCTGCCCTTGAATATGAAGCAGCAACAAATGCTTCCGGGTATAACAAAATTAGGACCATTCAAGAAGAAGGTGACGAAGACAGATTTGACCAGTTCGTCAGTTCAATAAAAAGTATGATGGACAAGAAGCCGAGAAAGATCAGATACTGGAATTGTGGCGAGCTAGGGCATGTACGTAGTTCGTGTAAGCGTCTCAACTCTCCTGCAAACCAAGAACCCCAGCCACAGGAAAACTAGAACGTAGATGGCGAATTGAGTGGCAAGATATATACTCTGCTAGTAGATACTGGAGCAACTAGAACCATTATACGACCAGAAATAATAAACTCCAAGAAGAAGCTTTTACCAACGAGACTGCGACTGCGGACCGTCACAGGTGAGAGTACCAACGTTCACGGTGAGATGCGAATCCAATTGGGAATTGGCGCAGAAAAGTTCACGCATACGGTAATCGTAGCTGACATTGAAGAAGACGTGATTCTGGGAATGGACGTAATGAATGTACATGGTTTCTAATTAGACTCATGAAACAGAACCGTTAAAGTGGGTTTCGAGGAGGTATTTCTTCATCCATATGAAGGCAGCGCGGTGTTGGCAGCTGTACAGGAAGATACCGTTCTACCTGCACGGCTACATGGAATCATGGAGGAAGGTACACCGGTTATGATGGAGCCAAGGAACCACGACGAAGAAGTTGGCAAAGGAGTACTAATTGGAAAAGGATTGGTCACGTCGCCGAAAGAGTTCCCAGTACGTGTGATAAACGTGAACGATTACCAAATTACCATCTACCATCAAGAAGGAAACCAAGATTGAATCCTGCGTACCAGTGACGTCTATAGTTCGTCAAACAACGACCACTGACAATTCTCATGCTAGGTTGGAACAAATGTTATCAGTAGCTGGTCAATATTTGCATCGAGCTGAAAAAAAGTGAATTTCTCTCGCAGTATCGAGACTTATTCGTACCAAAAGAAAGAAGGACTGGCAGAACATCAGCCGTCAAATACAAAATCTATACTGGTAATGCTAAGCCAATTAGACAATCAGCTCGAAGACTTCCACGAGCGAAGAGAGAGGAAGCTGAAAGAATAATTCGAGAGATGGCAGAAGAAAAAGTAATAGAACCATCTACTAGTCTATGGATGTCTCCAGTAGTGCTCGTCAAGAAAAAGGATGGAACTAAGAGATTATGCGTGGATTATCGCCAGCTTAACAGCGTGACGAAGAAAGACAGCTATCCTCTGCCTAGAATTTACGATACTCTAGACACTTTGGCCGGTAGCAAACTGTTTTCCACCTTGGACCTGAAGTCTGGTTATTGGCAAGTGGAAATGGACCCAGAAGATAAAGAGAAGACTGCTTTTACCACCGGAATGGATTATGGCAATTCAACGCCATGCCATTTGGGATCTGTAATACGCCTGCGACATTTGAAAGACCCATGGAAAATGTCTTGAGAGGGTTGTCTTGGAAGACATGCCTGGTTTATTTGGACGACATCGTCGTACTGGGGAAGACATTTGACGAACATATGTATTTGGAAGACGTATTCAAACGACTCCCAGCTGCCCAGCTCATGCTAAACCCGAAGCAATGTCAGCTGTTCCAAAACCGAGTCAACTATCTAGGTCATATAGTGAGCAATGAAGGAGTGGCGGTGGATCCACAGAAAATTGCTTCCATTCAGCAATGGCCGCAACCAACCGACAAACATCAAATTAGGAGTTTCCTTGGACTTTGCACATATTATAAAAGATTTATCAGGAAGTTTGGAGATATTGCCAAGTCTCTAACTCGACTTACAGAAGAAGCAAGACCGTTCCAATAGGACGAAGACTGTCAAACGGCTTTTGAAACGTTGAGGAGGCATTTAACCTCGGCACCGATATTAGGATACCCATTAACAGAAGGAGACTTTATTCTTGGCAGACGTAAGCAACGTAGGAATTGGTGGAGTGTTCTCACAGATCCAAGGAGGGCAAGAAAGAGTGCTGGGATATTTCAGTAAAGTCCTCTGCAAACCAGAGAAACTACTGCGTCACAAGAAGAGAACTTTTGGCGGTAGTGAAGTCCGTTGAACACTTTTACCAGTATCTCTATGGTAGGAAGTTTTTAATCCGGACTGATCATGCAGAACTCAAGTGGTTGATGCAGTTCAAGAATCCGGAGGACCAGATCGCTAGATGGATTGAACGACTTCAAGAGTACGATTTCAACATCGAACATCGAGCTGGTGTGAGTCACCGAACTGCTGACTCCCTGTACAGACGGCCGTGCCTAACAGACTGCTCCCACTGCAACAAGGCGGAATCTAGGGAAGCTGCAGTTTCAAGAACTACTGTAGTCAACGAGGAATGGTCACCCACCAGGATTAGAGAAGATCAGGAGAATGATCCTCACCTGAAGATGATCCGGCAATGGAAGAAAGAAAATCGGCGACTCACCTGGCAAGAAGTGTCACAATTTTCACCGAAACTCAAGGCATATTGGGCTCAGTGGGACTCCCTTGTCCTGGAAGAAGGGCTGTTGAAAAGAGTCCTTGAAAATGTTGATGGTTCCGAGGTGAGGAGACAGCTAGTTATCCCGAGAGTAAGAGAAGCTGAAGTACTAAAGAAATTACACGACAGTCCATCGGGAGGTCATCTGGGAGTGGAGAAAACCCTACAGAGAATCCGTGAGAGGTTTTATTGGATGAACAGCTCCGATGATGTGAAGGACTGCTGTAAGAAATGTAGGACTTGTGCTACGAGTAATGGACCACATCTCAAGACAAAGGCATCCATGAAACAGTACAATGTTGGAAGCCCTTTCGAAAGGATTGCTTCAGATATCGCTGGACCATTTCCGACGACAGAAAATGGTAGCAAATACATACTGGTTGTTATGGGTTATTTCACAAAATGGGTGGAAATTTACGCTATTCCGAACTAAGAGGCCACAACTGTAGCGGATGTATTGGTGAAAGAATTTATCAGCCGATATGGAGTGCCCTTGGAAGTCCACAGTGACCAGGGAGGAAATTTTGAAAGCCATCTATTCCAGGAGATTTGCGAGAAGCTGGGAATGAAGAAGACCAGGACAACAGCATTACATCCACAGTCGGATGGAATGGTCGAGAGAATGAACAGGACTATTGGAAAATACCTGTCCAAAGCAAAATCCAGCCATCAGAGAGATTGGGGCCATTATCTTTCCCTATTCGCATTGGCTTATCGATCTGCCGTCAATGAGTCCACGGGTGAAACACCGGCGAAAATCCTGTTTAGACGTGAAATAAGGCTTCCTTGTGACCTGGAATTTGGCTGTCGGCCTGGAGAAGATCTAGCAGGCGAAGACTACGTGATACAATTGATAAGAAGACTGGACGGTATTCATGAATTAGTTCGAACAAATCTTCAAGTTGCCAGCGACAAAATGAAAAGTCGGTACGACACGCAGGCCACAGAAGGCGGTTTTAAAGAAGGGGACAAAGTATGTTTACACAACCCGACGAGGAGAAAAGGATTTTCTCCAAAATTACAAAAATCCTGGGAAGGTCCATACTTAATCAAGAAAAGGATCAATGATGTTATATATCGCATAAGCAAGATCCCCAACGGAAAACCAAAAGTAGTTCACCAAAACCGACTAGCGCCATTCGAAGGAGACCATGACCTGGAGGAAGGAGTAAGACTTATTCGAGATGTGTCGGACCCTACCTTCGATGAATTTATGGGCACGTATGGAGGTACCGGGAAAGCTAGATATGGAGTCACTTCGGAACAACATCAAGATTTGTTCACTCTCTCGGAAGATCATTCACTGGCATACAACATCCCCGGCCGTATCAAGAACGCACGAGGGTTGGCAACCGTCTTTCGAAAGAAGTTCGGGCGATCAGAAAACCTTGAAGACCAGATTCCAGCCCCTGGCAAGATACTGAAACTGAAACATAATTCGCGGTACGTCTTCTACGTGGTAACTAAAAATGAATTTCAAGATCGATCTACCTACTGCGATGTGTGGGAAGTACTTCGAAACCTAGGAGACCATGTGTTGGAATCCAGCGTGAAGAAACTGGCTATGCCTAAGATAGCGAGTAACCAGTTGGATTGGTGAATCATCAGGAACATGGTAGAGATTATCTTTCAAGATACCGGTGTCCAGATATTAATTTGCAGCTACAAACCCCGTTATCAGTATCCGATGAAGACGGTGCCCTGCTATTTCCATAAGATCGGAAAGTGTAGAAATGGGGCTAGTTGCCGATTCAAACATACAGTCCCGGCTACACAAAAGTTCCAGGAGGAACTTCCATTTAAGGACGGGGTAAAGTTACGAAACAGCGCACTGGTATAGTCCATAAATCCGACTCTGTCTAAGCCAGGTATAAAAGTTAAAATTATGGCGGATAAGCAAGTTTTTTTTATAACTGTTTACGACTATCTTATCTAAACATTGTTTTTGTGACCAACCCTATTGTTTTTGAGTAAGCCGCAGTCCGGAATTTTCTAGTAAAAAGGGCATTAATATAAATAAAGGACCTATCAGCGGATAAGTTAGTTGGTGAAGTGATCTCGAGAAATAAACAAAAATACACCGAACAGATTAGTTAAGTATATATAAATTAAGTGCTAGTGAGTTAGTGTTTAAATAAACTAGTAAGTAGCCATACCGTGTGTTTAAAATTTATCCCACCCGTTTACGTTTTAAATACATCAGAAAAACATTACAATAAGTTTGTTTTAACTGTACAATTTAAATTAATCGATTTTACTTTTCCGCCCAATCTATCCTGTGTATATGTCGTCGTCGTCGTTGTCGTCGGCCACTTTTCCTTACATGTCTTGTTAACACGATACAGCCTCCGGAGTACGATAAGTCACCAAATTTATGATGGAATAGTGTTAAGGACATGTCACAGATGAGCCCTCTTGATTTTCAGCTCACCAGAGCCAGTACAACGGGTGCTATGGTACTTGAAGTACGACATTTTGTAATTTTTTGAGAAATTTGAGTTTGTTAGCACGATACAGCTTCCGGAGTTCAACAAGTCACCAATTTTATTATTGAATATTATTCAAGACATCTCACTGATGAACCCTATTGATTTTCTGCTCACCAGAGCCAGTACAACGGGTGCTATGGTACTTGAAGTACGACATTATGTAATTTTTTGAGAAATTTGAGTTTGTTAGCACGATACAGCTTCCGGAGTTCAACAAGTCACCAATTTTATTATTGATTATTATTCAGGACATCTCACTGATGAACCCTATTGAGTTTCTGCTCACCAGAGCCAGTACAACGGGTGCTATGGTACTTGAAGTACGACATTTTGTAATTTTTTGAGAAATTTGAGTTTGTTAGCACGACACAACTCCCGGAGTTCAACAAGTCACCAATGTTATGATTGAATATTATTCAGAACATCTCACTGACGAACCCTATTGATTTTTAGCACACTAAAGCCAATACAACAGGTGCTACAGTACTTTAAGTACGATATTTTTGTCATTTTTGGAGAAGGTTCAGTTTTTTAGCACGATACAGCTTCCGGAGTATATACAAGTGATCAATTTTATGATTGGATATTATTCATAGCGTCTCTAATATAAAACCTATTGATATTCAGCTCACTAAAGCCAGTACAACGGGTGCTTTGGTGCCTTGAAGTACCAAATTTTTGTCATTTTTGGAGAATTTCCAGTTTGTTAGCACGATACAGCCTCCAGAGTGTATACGATTGATCAATTTTATGATTGAATATGGTTCAAGATGTATCATATTGATTCTCAGTTGACACCGGGTCCTATAAATCCAGATATATTAAATTTTTGATTATTTTTGGAGAAATTTCCGTTTGTTAGCACGATACATCCCCCGAAGTGTATACAAGTAACAATTTTATGATAGAATATTGTTCAGGGCCACAGATGCGGAAAAGTTAGTTTTAATCTTTAAAACCGTTTATTTCTGGACAAATTTCGGTTTGTTAGCACCACGATACATCGCCCGAAGTGTATACATGTGACAATTTTATGATAGAATATTATTCAGGGCCACATATGCCGAAAAGTTAGTTTTAATATTTAAAACCGTTTATTTTAATTTAATTTGGTGTTCCATAAGTAGGTCTATTAGAGTAATTGAATGGAAGTGTTATAGCTATTTATGTACCAAGTGCGTTGTATCACCCTCGGGACAAAGGCCCTCGGGTGAATGTTACCCTCCGGGCGTTAGGATCTAGTAACGCTCGTGGTGTATACAAGATTTTATTTTTCACAAAAAAATTATTTTAAATAACGTTGTTTACTTAATAAATTTCTTCTCATAGTATTTACTGAGTTCTGGTCGGCAACTGAGCACAAGTGAGCTTTGCCATGTAAACATTGAAGAGGTTGCTAAGGGTTGTTTATTTAATAAAACGACGCTGCATTTTTGTAAGAATTGACATGCTTGTTATTGGAGGAAACTAAAAATTGTTGTGTTAATAATAATTATGAAGATTCCATAGAATGTGACGCTCAAAGCTGAAAAAGCGTTAGAAAATTCACTGCCTGTGAAATCCAAACATTTATACGAGAAGGAGTATGACCATTTTCTGAAATGGAAAGATGAAAACAGAGTGAATAACGTAAACGAAACAGTCTTTCTGAGTAATTAATTTATTGAACTATAGAAAAAAACATTTAGCGGGCGTTATGATTCGTAACGCCCCGGGCGTTATGGGTCTGTTAATAGCAACCGTTGCCAAGGTATTTAAAAGCAGTAACGATAAAGTGAAGAATAAATATTGTAACGAACCCGTTAATGACAGTGACATTGTATTGACAGTGTTAAGTTAGTTAGATATTCTTCTTCCCCCTGTTAATTAGTTTTAGGTTAGGCGTTCTTCTTTCTCTTTACCGTCTTACGTTAGTTAGGTTGACCAGCAATAGAATGTTCTGGATTGTTCGATCGATGATTCTGGTGGATTCGAAATGTCTTTATAGAACATTCTAGAAGATTGAAAATGTATATATAAGGAAGAGCGACCGTTGGGAGGGGAGTTGACAACTGTGACGGGAGTTTTGCGGTTCACCTGGCTTAAGTACCATAATTACCTCTGCAATCTTCCAGTTTGTCGGTAGTACCATAATTACCTCTGCAATCTTCCAGTTTGTCGATATGTCAATTAGTCTAATGCTAAAAAGTAAGTTAATATACCTTATGCCTTTTTTAGCAGCTGTTCACGTATGTTCTATGCTTATATAGAAACCTGACTTTTTTAGGGTTTAGGTTAGATATTTTTCTCTACTTCTTCCGGAGTACCTAACTGGTTTGATTTAATCTTAATCGACATTATCCACAAATCCACGTTTATTATTTTGAATTAAGTACGGTGCAAAAACATCTGTCAAAAATCAGCTTTTCATGTCATATTACTACGCGAATTCTTCCAATTTTTCCCTAATAGATACAACTAGCTTTCAAATTAGCTTATATAACACTGACTTCTTCATACGCTCATACGCTGAAGTAGCTAGCTACAACAAAACAAGTACTTACTCCACCAAAAATGGATCTCTATGATTTATGTCATTTCATTACGTTACTTAAAGCACCAATATTTTGAGACAACTACGCTTAAATTAGCTTCCTTATTGCTTTAAATATCACTCTTCTGTAAATAATTTCACATGACATAGTTTTATTTTTTCTAAATATAGCATCCCTTATCGTGGCAAGTTTCTGCTGATGGTACTAAAATTATCGGTCACATGATTTTGAGGAGAAATTCTAGAGACACTTCTGGATCTAGTGCCACCATATTGGGTTTGAAAATTGTTGGTGGCAAATTATTAGAAAACGGACTGACAGGTGCTATTATAGAAAAAGTTAAGAAGGGTAGTATAGCTGACGTCGAAGGACAACTTAGACCCGGTGAGTGTAGTAATTCTTTACAATTTATAAAGAGAGAGAACAACTGAAAGCCTAGGATTGCCGTCTTCCATGATCAAATAGATTTATATTTACCTAAACCCTCCATCAATGTCAATGTTGAATATTGCCACTCTTAGCCCTCTACTGCACTTACCACAAGGCTCCAACATATCAAATTCTAACATACGCTCACTAAACATTCAAACTCAGCATCTCCAGACACAATTCTCCAATTGTGAGAAACTGTCTACTAGGGAGTAAAATTCACTCTCAACTTGATTTCCACCATGGACAGAGACCAGTGGGAATTGTCCCTCATCAAATTCGAAAGTAAACCCACCTCCACCTTACTTACCTATGAAACTTATATCCAACGAATACTCGACTATGAAGCAAATATCTACAGTACCTCATTCTATCTTCTAAAAAGTATTTTGCTATTGAGCTATCAATCCTTGGATACTACCAATACAAATCATCAAAGAAGATCTTCTTCTCGAAACCTAAGATGAAACTCCCACATCACCCTTTTCGGCGGCCAGCTACAGCCTATCTTCCACTTTCATAAGTTAATCTCCCTGTATTTCAGCTCACGACTCATCACATTCTATCGAAACTCCCTTTTGAACGATGTGAGAATTCATAACACGAAATCCTGGCTGTGACCATCGGAGACAGTGCTTCCTAGATTTTCGTCTCTTTGGTGTCCTCGTAGACTTCTTCCCTCGCTGCTTGGTATCTTTACTATCCTTGATGTCAAGACTTTTATTGTCGAGCTATATATCTTCAAAAATTCACACCACAGATCAAGCAGTTACTTAAACTCCCTAATTCATGCTATCGTAAAGAGTCCCTCACGTTAGTTTTGAAATATTTTCTGTGGTTTTCCTTGTAACGTCAATATTACAAACAATAAATTTATTGAGTCTACTGGTAAAAAAAAAACATTAAATTGTGTGCATCAAGAATGGATGGTTCCAAAAGTAGTGCTTGTTACGCCCCAATTTCGAATATAAAGGCATTCATATACTTTTTCTTTTAGGCGATGAGGTCATCGAATGGAATGGTAGATCATTGCAGGGAAAAACATTTCCTGAAGTAGCTGAAATAATAGCGGAAAGTAGACAGGAAGCCAATGTAGAACTGATAGTTTCTAGGAGTATGGGGAGCAGGAAAGTTGCACAAGCCAGTTGGAGACAATCAGTTGCTCAAAGAGGTATGCCTTTTTAAGTAGTTACTGGGAATGTCAGATTCGTCAGAGATTTTTAACGAAGTAAATTGTTTCATGCCATCAATATTAGTAGTTTCTATTTGTTGAACCTAATCAGAAACAAACAGATATCTTAGGAAGTAGAAAATTGCGTTAGCTTGTCATCTTTTCATATGGTTTGTTCCTATTTCCGTTTATATGGTGTTTGCCTGGTGCCTCTCAACAGATTTTTAATAAAAATATCGTTGAAAGTCATAGATTATTTATGACGTCATGGCCTTACCGTGTTGTCGAGGAACGAAGAAGTTTTTGAAATTTTAAGGTTATGTCTTTTTGTTTGTTTGTTTTACTAGGAATAATTAGTTTTAAATGTCTTAGGCATTTTGTACGTAGTAGAAATAAACGACAATAATCAGCTTATTCACATTATGTTTGTTTAAAATAACGTTTTTTATTACTAAAATTAGTAAATCACAAATGCATACAAAATTATAAATACAGAAAAAGCAATGATAATCAAATTGTTGACTTAACTTAAATCAATGAAATTTTTTAAATTTCTTTGGCAAATAGGCAATCCAGTAAGCAGAGATACCAATTGCCATAATGACATTTCTTCTCTATAAATACGAGTACCAAGGGCAAACCAAATGGGAAACTTCTTTGTTTTTCGATAAAAAGTTATTCTTCATAAAATTTTGTGCATCCTCTAAAATCAAAAATGCACCAACAAAATGTGGCGAAAGACGCGTAATATACGAGGTACATTCGAAAATTTGATTTTGAGTCAAGAGTAAAATGCCCTTATTTCAGTAAATTTCAAAAAATGTTATTTGAAAAAGTTGTTCATGATTGAAAAATAAATCAAGATTTGAAGTCATGGCCATCTAGGAGAAATTTTAATTTTAATTGCTTAAAACAAGTCAGTATCTTAACAAGAATATCATTTTCAATATTATTGAGGCACTAAACATCAAAATTAAATTATTATCTCAGCACAGATTGATCAACTCTCGTTGGTGACAATCTTCGTTTCAAAAATAATTGTTTTAAGTTGGTTTTGGTAAACAAATGAATGTTTGACATAAAATGTTTAAACATCAAATAAACAGATATCAACAAGTCTTGATGCACCTTGTATTACCGTATCAAGTAACAAGCAAATGTCTTGGATGTAAATAGCTTCATCTTTTGAGTCTTCTAACTAGTAGTGGGACATGGTAAAGTTGTGTTATGACGTTGTTACTATGTTCAGCGCTTCTATCTATTGCTTTGTTGGTATAAGCTGTCATCACTTCACTGATATAGGGTACTCGAAAGTCCTTATGTAATGCTGCGCTGGACACATACCAGGGTGCATGGTTATCATGCGAAGTGTTTCTGATTAAGCACTGTAGGATTTTGGTGTTGGAAGGTTTGTCGCATCTTCAGAGTCTAATTCCGTACGCCCACATGTGTTTTAGGACTAAGTGTTTATTCTCTATTGAAAATTGGGATCTTCTACAAATCATCTATGGCATTTGTGCAGCTTTCAGGGTTAATTTAACTTGTTTAGTTTGAATGTGGGGTTTCCAGGTAAGCTTTTGATACAAGTGTGGTCCAAGGTATTTGACTTCGTTACTTTTCCGCAAAACCTATCTAATATGCGAGAAAAGTATTGGTTTGCCCACAAAAAAGTTGAAATTTTGAAATATTTTTACGTTTTTCGTCAAGAACAACACGAAAAAATGGTTTTTAGAAAAAATCCTGTGTGTATGTCGTCGTCGGAGGCCACTTTTCGTTACATGTCTTGTTAGCTTGATGCAGCCTCTGGAGTGCAACAAATCACAAATTTTATAATTGAATATTGTTCAGGGCATCTCACACTATTGATTTGGAGCTCACAATAGCCAGTACAACGGATGATATAGTACTTGAAGTACAACATTTTTGTAATTTTTGAGAAATTTCAGTTTGTTAGCACGATACAGCCTCCGAAGTGCAAAAAGTTAATGATTGAATATTATTCAGAACATCTCAGAGATGAACCCTATTGAGATTCAGCTCACTAAAGCCAGTACAACGAGTGTTATGGTACTTGAGGTACCAAATTTTTGTCATTTTTGGAGAATTTTCAGTTTGTTAGCACGATACAGCCTCCAGCGTGTATATAAGTGACCCATTTCAAGATTTAATATTATTCAGAATAGATGAACCTTATTGATTTTTAGCTCATCAGAGCTAGTACAACGGGTGTTATTGTACCTGAAGTGCCACATTTTTGTCCATTTGGAGAAATTTCGGGATTAGTACGATACAGCCTCCGGAGTGTATACAAGTGGCCAATTTTATGATTGGATATTTTCCAAGGTGTCTAACAGATGTACCCTATTGATTTTCAGCTGATTATAGCGAGTACAGCGTGTCCTATAAATACATATATACTGCATTTTTGGTTACTTTTGGAGAAATTTCGGTTTGTTAATACGATACATCTCCCGAAGTGTATACAAGTGATAATTTTATGATAGAATATTAACCAGGGCATCTCATAGATGCGGAAAAGTTAGTTTCAATCTTTAAAACCGTTTATTTTTTATTGGTATAGGATAGTTGTTGATACTACTTTGTGGGTAATTGGTAAGTAGTATCAAAAAAAAATTTTAAGTTAGACACTGGGAGTGAAGTACACATAATTCCTTTTGACCTCCACAAGAAGATGATGCATCCCCCTGAATAACAAAAGTTACGAAAATCTTCAGTTGCTTATAATAAAAATGAAATTTCAATTATAAGTATCTGTATGCTTGATTGTAGGTACAGAAGTATCAGTAGCAATTTAAAATGTTATGTATTGATGGATGACTATGAAACTATATTAGGATTGCAAGCCACTCAAGAATTGAATCTTATAGAACGGATTGATGCTATACATGATGTAAACTATTTACCTGCGGTTAGAAATAAATGATCATTTATAATGGAAAAGTGTGAAGATGTTGAGGTTGGGGTGTTTTAAGAAGAAAAGTACAATGCGTTAACAAAAAAAATATATATTCTCCAAATAATAGAAAATACCCATTAGCACTACATGAAGAGGTTAAAGGAATTTTAAGAAAATTAGAAATTCAAGATGTAATAGTAAAAACTGAAGAGGCATATAAGTGGCTTCATCCAATTGTATTTAATATGAAGAAAAATTGATCTATCACAATGTGTATGGATGCTAGACCACTTAATATATTCATTATTCGGCAAGGATTGGAGTTACCTACAATAGAATCAGTATTTTCTTGGATTAAAGATGATAAATGGTTCACTGTATTAGATGCTTCAAGTGCTTTTCATGAGATACCTCTAGATGAGTCTAATTCGTTATTATGTACTTTTTCTGCCCCATTTGGTAGATACAGATTCAAAAGGCTTCTTTACGGAATTTCATGTGCTTCTGAAATTTTCCAGTATTATATCAACGAACTTATATCTGGATTTGATGGTACATTAGCTTATATAAATGATATTCTTATATACGGTGTTACCCTAGAAGAGCACAATTTGAGACTATGTAATTTGTTAGACACAGTCAAAAGCTAAAATTTCCCATAATGACGACGACTTCTTTTTATGAGATGAATCTGTAAAATATACTAGCAGCACGTTCTCCGAGAAAGAATTAGCCCTTTTCAAGCGACTGAAAAATTGAATAATATAATACTGAAGGAATCTGTCAAGTTAAAATTTTTTCTATAAAGTGAAAGAGTGAACATACTTATATCAACGTAAATATTCCAAATCATATATGTAATTTTTCAGATGTTTTATATAGAAATAAGACTCGAATAAAAATTATTAGCTACTTCTTCTACATTTTTATGTGTTGACGAGGATTCCGGTTCCTATTTTACTCAATGTCTCCACTCGTTCCTGTCCCTTGCTAATATTTTTATTCTATCTAGGGATTTCTCTTTCTTATTCCCTATCTTCCTTATTTGGTATATCCACTCGGTCTACCTCTTCTTCTGGATGGTAATTCCCGCTTCCATCACCTTTCTTGTAATTCTGTCTGTTTTCATTCCGTAAATATATCCGTACCAATTTAACTGTCTCCTCTTTATTTTTCTTATTATTGGTTTTTGTTTTGTATTTGTATTATCTCTTCATTCCTACATTTGTCCCACTTTGTTTTCCCCGCTATTCTTTTTAGGTGTTTCACCTCAATTGTGTTCATTCTTCTTTCTAAATGTCCAACTTTCATTTTTGTATGTTATTGTTGGTATCGTTATTGTATTCTGGATCTTTATTTTTACTACCATGTTAATATCTCATGTCCGAGTATAGTCTTATTTAGTGTGTAGTACGATCTCGTTGATTTAGTCCCCCTATTTGTTATTGCTCCTTTTATCTTCCCATCCTTTGTCTATATAGTACCCTAATATTCATTCGTCGTTACTTTTTCCTGTGATAGTGACTTTAGTTTAATTAGTACACACTTCCATTTTCATGTTTTCTATTTGTTATATATTCACTAGGAACTGCATCTTATTTCTGGTATTTGCTATCGATACCACATCTCATAGAAGTGAAGTCATTTTTACTGGTTTTCGATTATTGTAGACAATTATAGTGTCAAACTGTTCAGTTTGATTTTTGATTCGCTTCCCTATCTTATCTATAATTAATATAAATAAAAGCTAACCCAGTTTTATTCCTTTCTTCATTGAAATCTATTCTGATTATTCCTACTGTTTTTATATTAGCCATTAAGTTCTCGTGTGTGCTTCTGATAGCTCTTTTAGTCCCCTAGTTATATCTTATACAGCCATCTATAGATTTCTGTTCTCTCTATTGTGTCGAAGGCTGCTCCTAGATCAACTGTTAGAAACATTTCTTCTTTTTCTTCTAATTTTCTTTCTATTAGGTTGCTTACTATATTGTCTGGTCTGAATTCTGCCTGTTTTTCTTCCAATTTATATTCTACATATTATCTTAATCTCTATTCCATAATTCTAGTGTATAGCTTATAGCTCTATAATTATCACATTGCGTTTGGTCCCCTTTCTTATATAGAGTAAGTCATGAGGAACTTAACATACTTCTACCTAATGTAGAGTCCCTCGGGAAGGATATCATGTGGCTACTAAAAAGTGTCAATTCCTCTTCTTTATTCATTTGGGTGATTAGTGAAATTTACCATAAATTTTAATTGGCTAAAGTGTTTACACGGCTTATTTGATTTTTCTAATTTTTTCATGATACAGGACACTAATCAAGCATTCGACTGGTATTACCCAAACTCAGAAAATCCAGTACCGGGTTTAGAAAAATGAATTCAGGGATTCGTATTGAATATTGCACCCTGAATATATATATAAAAACAAGTAACAAACAGATTAGTGGGTATTGCACTCTTTTTGGTAGCCCCCTTTTTTCTTTTTGCGTGCAATACCCACTAATCTCTTTGTTACTATATATATATATATATATATATATATATATATATATATATATATATATATATATATATTAATACATATCCTCTATCTAAATTCTAAAGAAAACATTGAAATAAAGAAAATATGCATATTTAGATGTAATACTAGTGATATACACTGTATTATCAATAATTTGAAAGGTTCAATATACCAATAAAATTTGACATTTCAATTTCATATGACATTACTGCAGAATAGACTTAATGACAGATAGATTTTAAAACGATTTGAAAAACCAGAAGACAGATGTCTCTATTAGCTAAATGGCACTTATAAAAAATAATGAAAATCTCTCTTGGTATATAAAAACGTAAATTTGTATTTTTTTTAAAAAAAAGAATTCTTGGTAACCAAAGGAGAAGAGAGTTATTTATGGAAACAGTTTAGTTAGTTGATTCATAACATCGCGAGAGACAACATCGAAATAAGAGTTGTCTCAGAATTTTTTAAATAGAGTTGAATTTTAATATCTCGAGAGACAACATCGGAATAAGAGTTGTCTCAAATTTATTTGAGAATATCAGAATAATTTGAAGCATTATTATCAAATTAACACAATTCGCCTTTGAAAGCCAGTGCGTGTATTATTCGCAGAGAGTTACAGCGGTAAAGTGCGAGTGTTGTTCCAGTTTCTAAATAAGTCATTCAGAAAATTGTTCCAGATATTCTAAAACGTTTTTAGAATACAAACAAATCTATCTGTATCCAGTTTGGTGAGTCCAGTCCATATTATATATTATTTCTCGAGAATTGATAGGCCTTTAGTAAAAAATATTTCGAAAGTAGATGCATCTGATGAATTAAATATTTGATAAAATTATAGTAACATTATTGATATATCATTCTACGTAAACTCAAGACAAATTTTGAAAAAGACAATTTACAAGGAAATTGGGGAATGTTTTGATAGAAAATTCTATTTTTGCTTATTCGTTTGTGATATTGTTTGAAAAGTTTTAATTTTTGTAAGTGTTTATTTGATAATATAAATTTGAATTCTAATCACCTTTTGGCTCTCTTTTCATAATCATTCTCATTACATTTGATAATTTCATCCTATAGAAAATTTAGTACAAGAAGTGACATTTGGTTTAATTTCTGACAGTAATTTCATGTGTCATAAGATAATTTAATTGTCTTATAGTGTATTGGACAAACAGTTACTTTCGATTTGAATAGTATAAT
This sequence comes from Galeruca laticollis, assembly GCA_963921935.1. Lineage (NCBI taxonomy): Eukaryota > Metazoa > Arthropoda > Insecta > Coleoptera > Chrysomelidae > Galeruca > Galeruca laticollis. Next base: position 84,651,695 of record OY998178.1, on the reverse strand, counting down.
ACGTGATTTGGAAAATTATTTGGAAATTTATAAATTTTGAATTATTCTTTGAAAGCTTTGATCCCTCCCTGAGAAAAGAGTGAGTCATTAAAAATTCTATAGGTTATATTTAGCTAAAGGTGTTTTCATATTAGTGTAGTTACAGCTACAAATAAATTCAACGATAAAACAATATAGAATATAATATATTATAATTTAAAACATAGTCGAGATATACTATAATATATATAAATTATTTGTTTTTCTTTAACCTTGTATATAATGATGCCCAAGTGTGGAAAATCTAACTGGAACAAATTCTGTAACTTGATAAATAAACACGTCAATTTTTATTTTCAATAGGGCATTTTACAAAGAGATTTGTTTATATTTTTAATTATCTGAGGGTTGCAGACACCCCCAGCTTTTTTTTCAAATGGAAGGGTAGGTTGATTAATTTTTTATTTGAAACTTTTTCAATTGCAATTACAATTCCATTTTTTTGTTACATTTTATAAGCAATGTGTTTGAAAAAAATGAAATAAGGACATATTTACTAAAATTACAATAATAAACACATATATATTTTTCATCAGTGGTACAACCTAATAAATTTAAAATTAAATAAAATAAATTTCACATTATATAACTCGTGCGCAATATTCAATGCGAATCCCTAAATTACTTTTTCTAAAGCCGGTCCAGGAATTTCTAGGTTTAGCTAATACCAGTCGAATGCTTGATAGTAGTGTATTGTATCATGGACAATTAGAAAAATCAAAAGAGCCGTGTAAACACTATAGCCAATTAATATTTATGGTAAATTTCACAAATCATCCTGTGAATTAATAAAGAAAAGTAGTTGACATTTTTAGTAGCCACATGATATTCATCCTGAGGGACTCTACATATGGTAGAATTATTTAATTTTCCCCATAACTCACCCTGTATATTGGTATTATCTAATTATCTTCCCAGTCTCTCGGTAGTCTTTATTCTTTCCATGCCTCTTAGCATATTTCTCAAATCCATTCTTTTCCGTTCTGCCTCAGATGTTTCATCATTTCTGGAACCATGTCATCTCCTCCCCTTGCTTTTCCTGTTCTTATTTAATGTGTACCTATTATCTGGTTAATTCGTGCCGTTCTTAATGTTCTCTGTTTATCCTTCCTTCCTGTGTTAAAGTATCACATTTATTTTCGTCTCTACTTCCTTTACCTGCGTCTAGAATTTTCGGTTATCTACCTTATGTCAACCGATCACCAAATTTTTTCCATGATTCCTTTTTCTCTTATCTTATAGTATTTTTAATTAACTTCTTCTTTTTATTATAGTGATATTTATATTCTTGTACTCTTGTTTGGATATATTTTTTCTGTTTTTTTTTCTTTTTTATCTCTCCACTCTACCAACTCGTTCTTTTTAGTTGTTTTTTTATATGTTGTTTGCACCAGTTAATACTATTGTTTCAAATGCCGTCTTTATTCTAAGGTTCTTCTCCTTCATTTTCGAGTTTGAGAAATTTTTAATTTCTATATTCTCCGTATCTATTTTTGTTCTCTTCTGTAATAAACGAACTAAAAATGTACTTAAATTATTGAAAAAGTGTTAAAACTCCTTGAATAACTTGAAGTCATTGTGGCTCGCACCACTAGATCATGGTGCTGTGGATAATACTGAAAATAAGAAAATTACCAGTACTTGTGAAATTCTTGATAACGATCAAAAAATTAACTAACTTCAAGCTCTGACGATATCAACGTTCCCATTTTCTACATTACGAGCACCTAACACACTATTATACATAAATTATACACAAAACACAAAATTAGCTGATCTTTCTATCTCTTTCTCTTCCTTTCCTCTTTCGTATATGTCCGTGCACTTTTCCTATTAGTTTTAGAATTTATAGCATTTTTCATTGATATAGCTGGTATTGATTAGTAAAAGTTAAATATTTTGAATAAGATTGTTTTAAATTGGCCTTGTTCAGTTACTAATTACTTTTCCTTTATTTCCAATGGGAGCAACAACTGTGTATGTGTGTGTGTTCGGACTCGTATTTCTTAGAATAGAAAGTTTAAAGCTTTATTCGTATTTCACACTGTGTTACTTACATGCGTTTAATAGTTTTATGTATTGTTCCTAATATGGCCCTTATATTTAATATACTATGTTATAAGAATAATAATAAATTTCATTATGGTACTAGACATAAATATCACCCCTTTAAAACGAAACTCCGATTCTTACAGACCCAAAAAGTCCATAATTGTAACTAAAGAAAACATGATATTGAACATACTGACAACATTGTGATAAAATTTTGTCAGAAAATGTTTTCGTGGTAAATAAATTTCATTATTTCATTTCAACACATAGAAAGAGCGCTAATTAGACAATTGTTCCAAGAAATTTCGAACATCTAAACGAATAAGAATCAACATGAGGTCGTTAAAGTGAAGTTCAATTTTGTCTTGCAACTTCTAAACAGTCATTTCAGTTTAATAAACGATCCTGTATAAAAAACTAAGATTTTTCCTCAATTGGAAAGGTTTCAGACTATGCTCATTCCGAATCCGTTTATACCTAAGCTCTATCACTCACCGTTCCTCGGCTGAAGATTGAACTGAAGCCTAACGGACGGACGGACTCCAGAAGCCAGAATATAAGACTTCGATTTTCATCATCAAAATGCTTCATTGGTTTGAAGAGAAATTCATATTCCATATTTTTCTCCTTTTTTAGCAGATATGTAGATCCTTCAAGACAACGTTGAAAGAACGTTCTATATTTTGAAAAGAATATTTGTCTAATTGTAATATTGATTGCAGAATCTCTAGATTATATTTAATATATTGATCGACTTACCTGGTAAGGATGATCGATCTAAATTATTTGAGATGTTGTCCGTAATGATTACTCACTTTGTATTATGCGTTATTTATACTATCCGAGACAATCACAAAGATAAAACAAAAAAAGTAAGAGTCCGTTTCACGGAAGTTGAAGCCACTTGAAGTTGCAGATGTATGCGCTAACTTGTCAAAACCACCGCCATATTGTAAAATTGAAAATCAGTAGCGTAACGATTTCACATTTTGTGGGTGAACACAAAATTAGAATATTAATAAGTTATTCCAAACAGGATTTATTTTTTATTACATGGAATAAGAATTGATAATACATAAATTGTATCCTAACATTGTGTAGTATGGCCGTTCATAAATATAACAGTAATATATTGATTAATGTAGACGACTAAGTTCCAGAACTGTTCCTCCATACACCAAGTTTCTTAATATATTCATATAAATTGCCTAATTGATATTGTCCTATCTAATTCGGTAACATTATTGGCAAGTTTTAACATGGTCTCAAGAGGAGAACAAATTAATGTTCTTAGGCGTCTATTCTGTAATATTTCGTTCAGCAAAGGTTTCGTTTACAAACGATTGGAAGTCTGAACGAAAAATTTTGATAAAATGTTATTCTGTATCTCTTCCGTTGACCACTTTCTGCTGTTAACGAAAAGTGGACGTTTTCAAATGGGTAGTAGAGCAAAATATCACAGCGGTGTCAGATATAATTAAGTGATGAAGATCGTAGCTAATATCGATTCTATATAAATACATATCTGTTAATATTTTTAAAATCCACATTACTATGTTACTTAATATACTGCAGAAACTTATGAATGTAAATAATGAAGGACTATGTTTATTTTTTGTGTTTTTCATGTCAATACGTTTACCAACTCTGAAACAGTTTACAGTGTGACAACGTTGTTCAGCTTTCGTTTGAGGTAATGCCTTTTTATTTTGGTTACGAACTCAGATAAAGAAAAAACTTATCTGAAGTTGCGAATTTTTTACTTTTTTCTCTGCATGTGTGGTAAATATTACATTAATATGGAAGGAAAAAAGAAACGATAAAACAAAACAAGTAGAAGCCAGTACGAAATATACTGAAACGAGCTAAAAAATAACATGTTATTTAGAGAATCCAAATATTTGGCAGACGAACCGGACTATTTAAAAAAAAACCTGGAAAAGTTTGACTCAGAAATTAAATAGTTTTGGTCGGCCTGTAAAGGATGAAGTCAGTTGGAAAAAGGTAAGTTACTCGTATACCTACTACAAAATAACTATTCTTTTGTATTAATTTTCCAAAAACAAATGTTGTGCCTGAGCTCTCGAAAATGGATACATGCTTGAAAATGCTTTTTCTGCGAGTAAAAGGGATTAAGGTTATCCCTTAATTGCCTCATAATTCGATTATTTTCCCTCCTAAGAATATATCAAAATTAGAATATTTTTTTTAATATTAAATAACTACCCCATACCTTCGATCAATTTCCTCTTAAAAAATTTCCATGATTTTCACCGAAATAATTAATGTTATCCCAAAAATAGACAAGTTTTGATACCCAATGTCACGTTTCGGGCTGTCGTTCATGAACGACGATTTTTAACGAGGAATTCGTTAGCATTTTGGACACTGAATAACATTTATCGTTCGTAAATGATATTCGTTCATCAACGGCATCGTACATACTTACAGAATAGACGCCTTACTCTTCCAAACAATAAAGAGGATCGAGTTTACCTTGAGGGATTTTAAGGAATTAAGTACAATAAATTACTAGATGTCGATATAATTAATTATTTTGTACAAGAAAATCATCATATTCAATTTACGTCGACTAGTGATAAAGATAACCTCAAGTTCTTCCCGTAACCTAGTTGTCCTAATTGTTCTATAATCCGACCAACGATTTTATTTTTCATAATACAAGAAACGTAATTACTTATCTTACACTTTCTCTATTTTTCCTAAATACATTTGAAGTTGATCTCCCCAGATATTAGATCCAAACTCAAGTTTAGGTCTTACTAAAGTAATAACCAACATTTTTAGTCTCGACATATGAAAAATGAGTGGTTTGTCTGAAAACTAAACCCATTATACGATCGGCACTCTTAACTGTTTTGTATATGTGAAAAGAAATACATTTGACCATTATAAATAACTCTAATATCTTGGACTTCATTCTTCCTGGAATAGGAAGGATGAAGAATATTAATAATAATTCATTTATCATGATATAACAGTTCCTTTGAAGTTTGCTGGTGTATTTAAAGTTTTATCCCTATATAATGCTTATATGTTATGGTTAGTGGGAACAAACACTATCAAAAGTTTAATGAAGTGTAGTATATAAATAGAAAACAAAATAATTTGCAAACTCACCTCAAGTCGTAGGTACATCATTTAGGTATAAAAAATGGTGAAAAAAAAACAAAATAGGAAGTTATAAAATTGTTTATTTTAATTTATGAAAAACAGACATAGAAAAACTCCAATTTAACATAAAGAGAATACAAATTTTAATTATAAACAAAATACCCCTACACAGAGATTTAAATACAAATTCCATTTTTCATTAGGATAGTATGCCTGTTTCTCTGTTTTTATTATTTTATAAACTTCCTCTTTTTCTGGAATTTGCATAACATATATTTTTGTTTTCTCAAATGCCTTATTGAATTTTGCCAAGGGTTCGTAGTTTAAATTGTTGATGAAATAATTAATTTTTGAAATGGAATCCTGTTGAATTGAAGTATTTAAAGAAATATTGATGAAACTACAATTACCTTTCTTATTTCTTCTAAGCTAAGTGAAGCTTGTGTGCTGGACCTTTCTCCACTAAAATGGGTTACTTCTTTTTGATAATCCAATTAAGTTATAGATGTCTCAGCTATATAAAAATCATATTCCAATGCAGTGCTGGCAGTATCTGAAACAAATTCGCTCTTATGCAATATCCTGTCTGTTGTAATACCTGCTGTTAATTTATTCTACTATTTTGAGTTCTTCCTTCAATGTTTTGGCATGTATTTCATCTTTGTATCCCACCTGTGTTTCCGTGATTTGTACCACTATATTTCCATTAAATTATAATAACAAGTAAGTTAAAATATAATATTCAAATTATAGTTATCTGATAAGTAGATACCATCACTTTCAATGTGAAGTTTAATTCTTGATGGACACATTCCACGAATATGGATGCTTCGTGAGATCTTTATATTGCGTTTCTTATACGAAGAAAAAAATCCTACAATTATACTGTGTAGTGTAGTGCTATTCAAAAGTCCCCTCCCCCCCTCGTATCTTTTGAACGGCTACACTTACATTAATAAAATTTGAAGGGTGAAAATAAACTGTTGTAAACTTCTCTACGAATGGTAACAGGTGACGTAATAATAATAGATGGCGTCACAGTGCCACTCTGGCCAATAATTTTAAATAGGACCTTATGGCAAGTGATATCTCGTTTGAAAGGCATTGACATTGGCTACAGAGCCATATTAATTTTCTTTGGGTTTAAATTAATTTTGACGGATAAATTAAATAAATACCAAAATTATTTTTTTAAATTTAATTAAGCAAATATCAACAATGGATTCTTATAGCAAGTATTCTAAATGTGCTCCGTCTACTTCCTGATAGTAATACATCCTATTAGTAAACTCTTGTCGTACTCGTTCGAATGTGTCAGCTGAAATAACATTGCATTCTTCAGTAATTCTTTCTTTCAAAACGCCAATGCTATCTGGTACCATAGTATAAACCTTGTATTTCAAGTACCCCCATAAAAATCTAATGGTGTCAGATCTGGTGACCAAGGTGGCCATTCTATAGAACCTCGCCGGCCGATCCATCTACCTCGATATTATGCATTCAGGTAACGTCTTACTGCACCATAATAATGTGCAGGAGCACCATCTTGTTGAAATGTTATATCCAGATGGCCGAATTCATCTTGATTATCTTCCAGAATTTCAAGAATTAACGGCTCAATTGCATTTTGTAACATCTCCAGATACACTTCACCGCTTAAATTTGAATTTAGGAAAACAGGACCAACTATGTGGTTTCCCAAAATACCTGCCCAAACATTAACTTTTTCTGGAAATTGGGTATGTTGTTCACGAAAGGTGTGAGGATTTGTGTCACTACAATACCTTACATTTTGTGTATGCACATTTCCATTGAGGCAAAAAGTACTTTCGTCACTAAAACAAATTGTTTTTGTGTAATGTGGGTTTTGACTAATTTTATTTGTCATACATTCACAGAATTCGAGTCTTCTGTCGGGGTCGTCATCCGAAAGGTGGTGCACCATTTTTAACTTGTATGGATGAAATTTATTTTTATCCATCACTCTCTGTACCGTAATTTTACTTACTTCACAGATAGACGCAACTTTAGTTGAAGAGGAAGTAGGGTTTACTACCATTTCAGCAACTATATCAATTTTTTTATCATCACTAAATGTTGGTCGACCAGATCGTTTGGCATCTTGAACACTACCTGTTGCTTCAAACTTGTGAAGAAGCTCCCTCAAATAAATTCTCGAGATATGGCGATCTGGGTATCTCTCATTAAATAAACGTTCCGCTTCATGGAGATTCTTTCTTGATTCACCAATTATTAAGATAGCTGCTACTTTGTCGGCTTGGGTACGTTCCATTTTGCCTATGTAAACTCTTAAACGTCTCGTTAAACAATAATAAAATTAAATATTTAAGCTATTTAGAAAAACTTTGCAAAGCAACAAATACTATTAAGTTAAAAACGTCAATTTTTTTGGCAACTAACCAGAAGCGGACAGAAAAATCTTCAATATTTAAATGTGAAATAGTAGCGATGTACAATTTGAAACAGTCCTATTACACTCATATAAAATAGATTTTTTTTCCATTTGCAAGTTTTTTCTGCCCCTACAGCAATAATCAATTTCTCTGTTTTGTAATCCTCTTCAAGATGTAAACTCTTCCATATTCCTAAAATATAAAACATATTGATTGATATTAACTTCATGAGAATTAATGTCTTCTTGTTACCTGTGTTACTAATGGCTTCCAGAATCAGTAAGAAATTCGATAACACTAGTAGATTTTTCAGACGATCCTGTATTTACGTTAAACTTAGAGAATCTACAGAATTCTTTAATCCATTCAGATTCGCAATTCTTTACAGGTTCGCAAATAGAACACCATTCTTGAACATCTTCAGAAAATTTTTTCCTGACTTATTCCAAACCTATTCCTGATACATTGTACCATATCTTGAATTGTATGTACGAGCCGCGGATGTATGTTCCTGCCAGCCTTCAGTCCTGTATTTAATAATATTTTAAAGAAATTAATTATTTTAAATCGAATATCATGCGATTCCAGAATCACCTTTCTGTTTTCTTGTGTGCACTGGCATTTACAATAAATGCATTATTTTCAATTAATTACTTATGCATGTTACATATCAATATATTTCATTTTTCAATATTTATTGTAGTTTTATCTTAATTTTTCTTCTGATCATGAATTTGTTTCTCTCGTTCAGCATTTTCCCCATTCACTTCAACACTTGCATCTTCAATAACTGATAAAAACTCCCTACTTACCTACAACTTATGCATTTTAGCAACCGCCACAAAGAAGAAAGAAGTTCTATTTATAGTTAACTCAGATAAAACAATGTGCACTCTGTGAATAGTACCTAGAAAAAATGAATAGGTATACTTCAATATAAGACTATATTTCTCTTAACACTATTAGAAGTAATTGTAGCTTAAAAATCGCGCTAAAAGTAAACTGACCGAAATTTCTTGTAATTAATTTTGGTATCTTTATTATTTAATGTTATCAAACTTACATTTCAAAGTAGGAGCCCTCTTCTCCAGGATGTAGAAATTGTACATGATATCCCAAGTCCTTTCCCCTTCTCCAAATTTTAGTGCATTGACTATGACCATTTATGCTTTTACGCCAACATGTTTTTTAGAAAATATGGTTTTAAATTAAATAAAACACACACCCCCACTTATATACTAGCTAAACGTCTTAAAATATTCAAAATCACAAATAAACAACCAGAAACATAACCCTCAAATTATAAAGTGGCTATCGGCATAAATCATCGTCCTACGCCTGTGGCCGTTTCTAAGCGACGTAGATAACAAGACAGAATTTGGTTTCTGCTATTGTTGATGTTCCAACTTCAGGTGTCTTCAACTTTCGTGAAACGAAGTCTATCACTGTATGGCTAATATACCTTGGATATTCCGATATTTATTCATAACATCGATTGGTAATTTATAGTCATGTACCGGATGATCAGTTAAGGGTAGCGAGCGGCCATATCTCATAAGATATTGGTCGTATATATTTAGAAAATAAATTCATGATAAAAGTCGCCAAGAGAAATTTCTGGAAATTATTTTCGAATTTGTCAAACGTCCGCTAGAGGGCGTAACAACTAACACTAAGCAGAAAAATGGGATTTTTATAGAATTTTGCTTAATGAAAGTATATTGATGATATTATTTTCATATTTACTGACTATTCACCTACACTTTATGACTAAAATGTTTTGTTCTATCAATCAAAATAAAGCGGTGAGGGAAGTTCAATTGTTTTTTTAAACAAACCAAGGTTTCTCCCGTTTCGCTCCACCGATTTTAACAAGTTTGGGCTCATATGAAAGAGCATAATTTACACTACATAACGCTTACTTGGTTTTGACTTTTTGACTTTCGTCTTTGCCGCTAGATGGCGTTAACTGAAATGGTTAGGTTAACATAATTTTGAGTTTTTTTCAAAAAAAAAAACAAAACTAACAGTATATTCAATTCAACATATTTTAAAAGAAGATACATTTTTTGTAAAACTTATTGAAAAAAATTAATCATCTACCTTTTTTTGAACCGTTGATATTGAACAAAATATAATTTTATTACATTAAAAAATGGTACGCCACGGCTTTATATCAAAATAAAAATCATTTTCGTAATCACTTATTAGTTGCTAACAAAAAGAACCTAGACTTTTTTTCGTTAGACGAACGGTTTTGGATTGAAAAAATAAGATAGGTTTACATACTGTTTAACAGTGGCGGCTCCTCCATTAGGTCATTGGGTCAATGACCTCCCATTAAAAAATAATTTAAAAAAATATTTAAATAGATATATAAAAAAATAAAATATACCTACTATACATATAGTATAGTATTAAATACTAATACTAAGTATTTCTCTTGAATAAAAAATAAAATTTACCTAAAATGTTTCAAGACCCCGTGTAAACGTTTTTCAAGACGACCGTGTAAACGTTACTTCGCAGCGAGTACCTACAACTCTGTTAAATTCAAAATAGCAAAACCTGGTGACCATCGATGACCTCAACGCGTTAAATGGGGACGGAATCTGCCGAACGTTGACAATCTTCGTAACGTGAAAGAAACACGCCCGAAGTTTATATGTGTTGGGTCAAAAGCCCGGGTTAATATCGATGATTAATCGACTTACGTCGTTCGATTATTACACGCTTAGAAAAGAGATGAGGGGTTGGCAGGCTGCGCTATATTTTGATTTAAAGGAGATTATTGTTATTATTTTGATTCGTTTTTTTGAAGGCTTGTGTTTTAATTATTTGGTGTTATTTTATTCTACGCCTTTTATCATGTCTGTGGTGCAAATGGTTCAAAATTGGGAACGAAAAGTGAATTAAATTTTGAAAAACTATTAAAACTAAAGGAAGGTGGCCGTCCTCTTCCAGATTTAAAAATTAAACAGACTAGCAAGGACAAAAATAAAGAAGTTCATCGCAATTTTCGCAGGTTTATGTATGATTTGTCTGATTGGATTTGCGGATGTGAAGTAAGTGATGCATTTTATTGTTTCGTTTGTCTGCTTTTTTCGAATAATTCTTTATGGTGTAAAAACGGTGTCCAAGACTTGAAACATTTAAAAGAGAAAATAAAAAAAAAACATAGTTTATCGGCAGACCATATGAAATGTGCCATGAGTTTTGCTACAATCGGTAGTGTGGATATTCGTTCCCAATTAGACAATGCTTATAGACAATCGGTAAGAATTTTTAATGAAAATGTGTCGAAAAACAGATATATTATAAATAAAATAATTGACTGTCAGAAATTTTGTGGGGCGTTTGAACTTGTTTTGCGAGGGCACGACGAGACAGAATGTTCTGTAAACCCGGGAATATTTCGTGGATTTATAAATTTTGTTTCAGAGCTGGATCCAATATTCACAGAATACTTGGACAAGGCTACGGTTTTTAAGGGTGGATGAAACTACTGATAGCTCGAACAGAACTCAAATGACTTTTATTATACGGTACATTTTATCCGGTGTCGTTCACGAAAGGTTTTTAAAATTTGTAAATCCTACCGGCACCACAGCTGAACATTTATCGGAGATAATTTTTAAAGAATTAGAGGTACTAGAAATCAATAAAACACCGGAAAAGTTGATTGGACAGAGTTATGACGGAGCTTCTTCTATGAGTGGTCGATTAGGCGGAGTACAAAAAAAATTAAAGAACGATATCCTCATGCAAATTTTATTCATTGTTACGCTCACCAATTAAATTTAATTCTGCAAAAAGCAGCAAGTCAGAATAAAAATGTGTTAAAGTTTTTTTTGCCAATTTACAGGGATTTTCCACATTTTTTAGTCGATCTCCAAAACGTACAGCGATTCTCGATGAATTTGTTAAAGTACGTTTACCTAGAGCGGCACCGACAAGGTGGTATTTTAATACGCGTTTTGTGGAAACCGTATTTTTGTATCAAGCTGATATTCTGGCTTCAATAAAAAAGATGATTGAGGTTGAAGAAGACTCAAATACAATTAATCAAGCAATAGGATTAAAAACTTTTTTGCAAAGCGTATATTTCCTTTATTGGCCAAATTTTTTCCATTTAATAATGCCTAATTATGAAGTTCTTTTTAATCAACTTCAAAAACATGGTATTGACGTGATTTTGGTGAAAAAAATTAAGACTCATTTAAAATGTCAATTCAAAAAGTCAGAGACCATATTTTAATAAATGAAATATTTCCCGAAGCACCTTCATCTTCATCAACACTTGGTGCAAAAAGACCAAGGAAAAATGAAGACTAAAAGCGCCAAGTTGCTTTGGAGGTTCGCGACATAATAATTTCTGAGATTAACCACCGCTTTAGTTTCAGTGATCATTTAGTGATTGCCCAGTTATTTTACAGCGACCAGTTCGAACAATATAAAACTAATTTTCCAGATCGTATTCTTAAGTCAATAAGACAAAACTTTTCTAGTATTAATTACTTAAAACTCTAAAAACTGAACTTCAAGTTATTTATGATTTTAATAAGAGTTCAGGAGCTGTGCCAATGCTGCAATTGTATATTAATAACAATCTCTCGGAAACTTTTTCGGAAACTGTAAAATTGTTGACTATTTTATGTACATTACCAATGACAACTGTAGAAAGCGAAAAATGTTTTTCCACATTAAAGAGAATCAAGACATTTTTGCGTAATACTATGGGACAGGAGAGATTGTCGGCGTTAGCTATGTTAAGCATAGAAAAGCAATTTGTGAATATTGTTCATAATTTTAATGAAAGGGTTATTGATCACTTTGCAAATACAAAAGATCGGAGGCATTACTTAAATTTTAAAAAGATTTAGATTAAGTATCATTTAATTTAAGTTTGTCATATTTAATATGTATAAAAAAGAATAAAATGTGGTTGTTTTTTAAGAGAGCATTATTTTTATATAAAACAAGCGTGGCCCAAAAATTTTTTTGCCCCTCTGGCTTTGGTAAAAAACTACACAAATTTTGCGTTTTTAGCGATTTCAACGACTTCTGGGCAGAAATTGGGCATGGTTTTTCGAAAAATTTCCGCCCACGGCGAATAAGCCTCCAGGGGACTGGTCAGTGTCGTTCTGTATTTTAAGATTTTGGTCACATCACCTATGACCCCCCTATAAAATAAACCACGAGCCGCCACTGCTGTTTAAACTAACATCGCATTTAAGCGAAGTAGGCCATGATCTAAATTAAGAAGAACACGCCAAATTGTCAATCACGCTGATATTCATTTTGACAGTTCATGCTATTAACATCTAATTTAATGTTATGTAAAAAATATTTTTACAACAAATCATGCCTCTTACGAATGAAGACGCCTTTGATATGTTGAGAATTTATTTTCAATGTTTTGAAAATGCGGCGATTGCTTCTAGGCAGTATGAACTGCGTTATCCCCTCTGAAAACGGCATTCGAGAATGGTTTTTCGTCGTTTAGCCTTACGTTTAAGGCAACATGGCCAAGTGCAACCAACTCCAACTTTGAGTAGAAATCGTAGAGGAAGAAGAGAAGATAACATTATAAATATGTTGGCTTATATTCATGCAGACCCCCATTTAAGCATAAGAGAGATCTCCAGATATTTAGGAATATACTGTGGCTCAGTGCAAAAAATATTAATGGATTTTAAAATGCATCCGTATCACGTCGTGATTCATCAATCCTTAAATGAGACTGACTTTGAACGTAGGCTCGATTACTGCTACTGGATTAGAGATTTCATTAGGGAAAACCGTCATATTTTGTCACAAATATTGTGGACAGACGAAGCATCTTTTTGCAGTAATGGCAGGGTAAATCTTCATAACATGCATTACTGGTCGGACACTAATCCACACTGGTTACGTGAAGATTATCAGCAGGGTCGATGGAGCGTCAACCTCTGGTGCGGTGTTATTAATGGTGCTATTATCGATCCGCACATATTTAATGGCAATCTAACCGATGACATGTATTTGAACTTTTTATTGAACGACTTACCAGGACTCTAAGAAAATGTGCCTTTAGAAGTAAGAAGAAACATGTGGTTTCAACAAGACGGATGCCCGGCACATTATTCTCGAAATGTGCAAGATTTTTTGAACAGGCATTTTCCTTACCGTTGGATTGGTAGAGGCAGTTTATTTTTCTGGCCACCACGGTCCCCCGATTCAACCTACCTTGATTTTTATCTGTGGGGCCGAATAAAGGATTTGGTGTATAAAACTCGACCAACTACTCGAGAAGACATGATAGTCCGAATTCAAAACGCCATAAATAATATACCAAGAGCGGAAATTGAGGCAGCTGTCAACTCCACCTAGAAAAGATTGGACCAGTGCATTCAAAATAATCGACAACATTTTGAACATTTACGACAAAACTATTAATTTATTTTTAACGTTTATTTTTAAAGTTCTGTGTTCTTGTTTTTAGTGTTATTGCTTCTTCTGTTGTTGGACAGTTTTATTAAGATTTTTTTCCAAATATGTAAATTAGTATGTGTCAAGATATGGGCGCTCCATGTAAATTTATTTGATTTTTCTAATCCAAAAACGTTTGTCTAACGAAAAAAGTCTTATTTTGATAAAAGCAGTGGCGTGCCATTTTTTAATGTAATAAAATTATATTTGGTTCAATATCAACGGTTCAAAAAAGGTAGATGATTAATTTTTTTCATTAAATTTTAGAAAAATGTATCCTCTTTCAAAATATGGAAAAATGAATATACCATTACATTTGTTTTTTTTGAAAAAAACTTAAATTTTCTACCATTTCAGTTAACGCTATCTAGCGGCGAAGACGAAAGTCAAAAAGTCAAAACCAAGCGTTTTGTAGTGTAAATTATGCTCTTTCATATGAGCCCAAATTTGTTAAAATCGGTCAAGCGAAACGGGAGAAATCTTGGTTTGTTTAAAAAAACAATTGAACTTCCCCCACCGCTTTATTTTGATTGGTAGAACAAAACATTTTAGTCAAAATGTGTAGGTGAATAGTCAGTAAATATGAAAATAATATCACTTTCATAGGCAAAATTCTATAAAAATCCCATTTTCCTACTTAGTGTTAGTTGTTACGCCCTCTAACGGACGTTTGACAAACTCGAAAATAATTTCCAGCAATTTCTCTTGGCGACTCGCTACCCTTAATTGATCACCCGTACAACAACAGCGAAAAATTATTTCTATAGAATCACTAAATGAAAAAATCAAATTTACTTAAAACAGTATGCAAATCTATACTGATAATTATCGCTGTTGATCTTCAAAAGAATTCTGAAATTCTACACTCTGTGGTTGTTACGATCATGACGCCGATTTCATTTATCACGAGTGAACATTTGATCATTGCGTATTATCTAATGAAAGTATTTTAATCCAAGATCTGATTTATTTGTATTTTATAATTCAAACAAGGGCAGTAATATTTTGAAATTTGATGGGAAAAATATAAATCTCTTTCAGTAAATGAAAAGTACAGTCGCTATATTTGGTCCTTGGTAGTTTATTTCAGTGTGTGAAGTAAAAAATGATTTGCCATTGTTAAACGGTCCAAAAACCCTAATTATACTACAATATTTAGGTTGGAATATATGCAGAATCTATTCAGGCTACTCTTTAATTAGAAATTTGTATTTTTTAAAAATTTTCAATTTATTCAATTTTATTAATATAAAAAATAATTCATATCTAAGATTTTCTTGTACACCTCGTATAAAAATTGATATTTTGGGCTATATTAAGAACTTATCCTTCCTCCCCGTCAATGGTCCTCAAATTCCTATGCGTCACACGCAAGAGGGAGACACTTTTCACTCCTAACTTGTACCCATCAGGTCAGCAGACGTCTGTCGGTGGCCTTCATCAGTGGCACCCTGAATCGGAAATATACGAACGTCCCCACGTGTTGGTGACGTCACCCGGCAGTCCGGAGCGTAGCCAAGACACATCTCGGCAGGCGCTGGCACCGAGCATTGGGGGTCGGATCCAAGTTAGATTGGAGTTCGACCCCTCTGCGTTGCAGTTGTTAGTCACCATCGTCTGCGCCGCTGGTCTAACTCCTAGATCGCCTCAACAACCAAGAAATCCCTATTGTAAGTTGTTTTTGTTGCCGGACCGGTCGGAGAAAAGCAAAAAGAGGACGAGGACTTTAGCGGGTAAGTGTCTTTTATTGAATATAATTATTGCAGAGTTAATTTTCCGTGTAGTATAGTTTTTCAAAATTGCTTCGTTATTAAATTTTGTAATTAGAGTGTGGAAAATGAAATTTAAAAAAAAATAAGCTAAATATTATTTTTAATTTGATATTCATGGAAAACACTTTTGATACACACATTTCTTTATTTATATACCCTTATTTATTACAAGAATAAGTTTAGCAGATAATTAAATAAAAATCAAGGGACTCTTTGTAAATATGTAAATTGTTCCGATTTTTTTATATATCATAACCGATAACGAAGATCTTTAAACAAAAATTTTTATAATCTTTTAAATATGTAGTTCAAATATATCAACATTTAGTGGAGAAATAGGTATTCGTTTGTTTAACTTTCTTTGTATGATCTATTTTGACAAAATCCTGCAAAAGTTTATTACTCATGATCAAAACTAAATTAACAGATAGTTTGTAATTCTATATCATAGAACTGTGACAAAATCTGGAAAATCACAGGATGATACTGAATCATATTATATTCGTTTAGATACAGACTATTTTTCAAATCAATGTGAGCTGAAACAAACAATAATTCCAGTTTTATTAGGATTAAATAAAAAATAATTCTGAAAATTCGTGAAAAATGAAAAGATAATATATACAAGGTGTCCCAGAAATGAGAGCCAAAACTTGGGAATAGGTAGATGTTATGAAAATAACGTTAGCACTTTATATACATTTGTTTCGTACGAACCTTCTTTGTTGCGTTATAGAGCTTTAAAGTTAGAGGTTAAAAATACAGTTTTATTTATAACTCTAAAACTATATTTCGGAAGTTTAATTTGATGGACTGTCAAGCATATTGTTACGAACTCGCACACCGAAGTAGATACTAAGTACAGTCCTGTAACCTTATGTTAACGGAGTTAAAAAAATGGCGAGCACGCCGAATTCTGAGAAGGTTTATTGGGATTTTTTGTGACCGTTTTTATAGACATGTTCTCAGAAGATCTTTTAAGGATTGAGCCAGCAGTCGAGAAATATCCCGAGAGGCGATTGTTTTTGTGTAACGCGCGAACTAGAATTATCTAGAAAAAAAGGCCACTTATATATAAAGGATCGACCAGCGGGAGAATTTAGTATATAAAGTGATCTTCTGATATAAACAGCGAACAAGTTTATATAAATAAATGTAAGTGAAAATACTGTATATATAATATAAATTAGTGAATAGTGTAGTGAATAAATAAATTAAGTTAGTAGACATAACGTGTGTGTATAAATCTTATCCCACCCGTTTACTGTTTGAATAAATAAGAAAAACATTACATTGGTGTCAGGTGTGGGGTAATTTAAATAAATAAGACGTAAACATGGCCAAGAGACTTATTGACCTGAAAGTGACAGAACTAAAGGCAGAATTGGAAAATCGCGAGTTGGACACGTCCGGTAAAGAGAGTGAGTTAGTAGAAAGACTTGAAGTGGCACTGGTAAGTGACGGCTTGGATACAGAAACATTTTTATTCAATGACGAAGCTTCCACCTTAATCTCGTCAATTTCTGCTAACATGGACGAGAAGATTTCTGCCATGAAAGAAAATATTTCAACTAATATAAAGAACGATATTTCTGCTAACATGAACAAACTTTCTGCCGACTTCTTATTAATGAAAAATGACATTGCTGCTGACGTCGAAAATAAAATTTCGTCTCTGAAATCGAATATTGAGGATAAGATGACAACGATGAACGAGAAAATAAAATCAGACATTGAAAATAAGATGACAACGATAGACGAGAAAATCAAGGAGTTAGAGGGAAAGATTGCCGATTCATGAACACGAGGCACGCCAAAGGAAGAAAAGGAGACCGAGCAAACGAAACTTTGGAAGCCAGAAACACTAGCTAAGTTGGAAGACATTGGCAGTTTTACCCGAGTCAAGGCCCCAACGTTCGATGGAAAAATGTCGTGGACCAATTACATAATACAGTTTGAAGCAGCTGTTAGAGCGAATAATTGGCCCGATAGAGAGAAAGCGGTGAACTTAATTATCGCGCTTCGGGGAGATGCCTTAGACGTACTTCAGACGATACCTCAGGAAGAAACGGATGACTTTGAGCAGCTGAAGAAGAGGTTGGACATGCGATACGGTCACGAACATTTGTACTAATCCCAGCTGAAGAACAGAAGGCAGAAACGTGATGAATCCCTTCAAGAGTATGATGTGGATATTGCCCGACTAGTTCGATTTGCTTATCCATCAGCACCAGAGAACATGATGGAATGTTTGGGCATTCAGGCCTTTATTGATGGCTTACGTGACTCCAACATGCAGAGGACGCTTCGCTAAGCCCATCCCGAAACATTAGTCGACAAATTCATAGCTGCTCTTGAATATGAAGCAGCAACGAAGGCTTCGGGATATAACAAAGTTAGGACCATGCATGAAGAAGGTAACGAAGCCATCCTGAACCAGATCGTCAATTTGATGAAAAGTTTGGCAGAAAGGAAACCGAAGAAGATCGATGGCCGAAATTGTGGTAAGCTAGAGCACGTGCGCAGCCCGTCGAAGCGCCCCAGGACTCCTGCAACTCAAGGACTCCAGTCACATGAAAAATTAGACAGTGGCGAACATCGAGCTGATGTGAATCACCGACACGCCGACTCTCTGCTTAGACGGTCATGCCCTGTAGGCTATTCTCACTGCAACAAGTCGAAATCTAAGGAAGTAACAGTTTCAAGAACTAGTGTAGTCAACGAGGAATGGTCACCCATCAGAATCAGAGAAGATCAGGAGAATGATCCTCACCTAAAGATGATCCGGCAATGGAATGAAGAAAATCGGCGACCTACCTGGCATGAAGTGTCAAGATTTTCACCGACAGTGAAGGCATATTGGACTCCCTTGTTCTGGAAGAAGGGCTGTTGAAAAGAGTCCTTGAAAACGATGATGGTTCCGAGATGAGAAGACAGATAGTTATCCCGAGAACGAGAGTAGCAGAGGTACTGATAAAGTTACACGACAGTCTATCGGGAAGTTATCTCGGAGTGAAGAAAACCCTTCAGAGAGACCGTGAAAGGTTTTATTGGATGAACAGCTCCGACGATGTGAAGAACTGGTGTAAGAAATATACGACTTGTGATACGAGTAATGGACCACATCTCAAAAGAAAGGCACCCATGAAACAATATAACGTTGGAAGCCCTTTCGAAAGGATTGCTTTAGATTGAGACCAGTATATTTCCCTATTTGCGTTGGCTCATCGATCTGCCATAAATGAGTCCACCTGCGAAAATCCGACTTGGACGTGAGATGAGGCTTCCTTGTGACCTGGAGTTTGGCTGTCGGCTTGGCGAAGATCTAGCAGGAGAAGATTGCGTGATGACGTGCACGAATTGGTTCGAACGAAACATCAAGTTGCTAGTGACAGAAAGAAAAAACGGTACGACACGCAGGCCACGGAAGATAGTTTCAAAGAAGGGGACAAAGTATGGTTACATAACTCGACAAGGAGAAAAGTATTTTCTCTAAAATTACAGAAATCATGGGAAGGTCTATACTCAATCAAGAAGAGAATCAACGACATCATCTATCGTATAAGTACGATCCTCAATGGAAAATCGAGAGTAGTCCACCAAAACCGATTAGCGCCATTCGAAAGAGGAAGAAGTGAACTATCTAGAACAAGAGTCTGACCCAGCCTTCGAAGAAATTATGGGCGAATACGGAGGTACGACTCTCTTCTTTTTTTTTCAAATTGACAGTTGACGTGACCTCAGACAATAACATTAAGGATCCACCTACCTACAATAACTCAAGTCCTACATTATTTCCAATTTCTTATAGGGTGCGTCAATGGGCCTCACCAATTGTTGCCTTTTTAGAGTTCGCATATATTTGAAAAATAGTATAGTTTTGGTAGGAGGTTTGAATCTTAGAGTAATAATAAACATAGAGAGGGCTATTCATTCATAAACACGTTTATTTTATTTAACTTAAAAGTTTATTTTGTCACTAAAAGTCTTGAAAACCACATCAAAACGAAAGAACTAAATGTTTACTGTCTAGTCGTAATGTCGCTCGTATAAACAAACCACGTTTGACATTATTTACTACAATACTACGGCGTATTCGAAGTGATCGTCGATCACACTCTGACGATATTTGCATATCTCTTTATATGGTAATTAAACAAGGACACAACTACTAAATAGATTACTATCGACACATTAAACAGGTACTGAAATTGTAAGCAATGTTGCCACTTCTATTTATAACCATGAAAGTATCTAAGGATACAACAAATACTTTTTTAAAATTTATATAAGAATATGCCTTTTTTAAATAAAATTCAAGTATTATTAATCAATTTTGAAAGTAGCGACTCAAATGCATAAATTAGTATCACTTTTTTTTATTTGCATAACTTTTTAACAAATTTTATGTAGTATTGCTTCTAATTAATTTGAAGTAGAAAGGAATTTAAGTGTAAAGCAAAGAATTGTCATACTTATGATGATTGGGTATGGAGACAGATCGCTAACTCAGATAGAAGTGTGTAACTTAATTATTGAAAAATATCCGGAAAAACACATAATGCAGTCAACAGTAAGTAAGATTGAGAAAAATCTGGTACAGCTGAAAATGCACGCAAATCAGGTCGTCCCTCTGTAAATGATGATACAAAACTACTTGCTTTTAAAGAAGATGCGCACACTCCTGTTGGTAAGGTTACTCCTTATTTCGATGTCAGTAAAACAACAATACACAAAATAATAAAATTAGAAAAAGGGAACCCCTTCAAAATCGAACTCCTACGGGAGTTAAACGATGATAATCCAGATAGAAGAATAGAATTTTCTGAAGCCATGATGGATAACTGCCACCGGGACCGTCTCCTCGTAAAAAACATAATTTTTTCTGATGAAGTCACTTTTACATTAAATGGCGAGGTCAGAATTGTAGGTACTGGGCCAAAGAAAATCCCCACTGGATGCGTGAGCATCATACACAATACCCGGAAAAGGTTAATGTATGGGCTGGCATTGTAAGAAATAGAATCATCGGACCCCACTTTTTCTACGGTACTTTAGACGGGCCAACATACCATCAGTTTTTAAGGGGATACCTTGTACCAACTTTAATAAATTTATTCCCCAGTAGAATTAAACCTGGGAGTTTTGATGAAATTTTATGGTTTCAATAGGATGGTGCGTCTCCACATTATGCTGCAGATGTTCGAAGGTATCTCGACCAAATTTTTCCGAACAGGTGGATTGGTAGACGTGGACATATTAAATGACGAGCGAGGTCGCCAGACTTGAATCCGTTGGATTACTTTATATGGGGCCATCTGAAGAATGTTGTTAATAAAACGAAACCAGCAAATATTGAAGAATTAAAAGAGAGAATTCGAACAGAAATAAAAAATATTTCTCAAGAAATCATAAACAAGGTTCAACAAGAGTTTATTCAAGGTTTAGGCTTCTGTCAAATACAGCAAGGGCTACAGTTCGAACATTTAAAATAAAGTCATGTATTTATTACTGGATTACTTTCCCATTGTTAGGGGAAAGTGATCGAATATCAACCACCTAAGGGAAATAAATTCCCGTTCATTTCAGGTTACGCATAGAGGGATGTATTTTTTGCAAACTACAACGGAAGCATTTAGCTAAAGAATACCACCGAGAATTTGTCAATTATCAAAGTTTTTTTCCGAAAAAATTAAATAACCCAACATTATTATTTTAGCGGCTAATATCGACTAGTGGGGTAATATCGACCAAATATTTTTATTAGTAATTTTTGCGAAAAATCTAAAAAAACACAAAGAAAAATACCTTAACATTTAACTCAAATATAATGTTCAGCGGCTTCAATCTCTGTGCAATCGGCATGAGCCCATGAACCACACGAACGGCATCTCCACCATAGCTCATTTCTCCCCCCAAAACTTTGACATATGGAACATTTATCATCGTCCATGTGAAACAACACATCTTTTGGCTTTTAAAACCTTCTCTTTTTCTATATTTATTTTATTTTCATTTCTTTCCAATTCTTCTTTCAACGGCGTAGCTGTCATAATTGTTGAGTGCTGGGTTTTGCGCAGTGCATTTCTAGCTTTAATTTTTGGTAAAGGTAGGAGTTGTGTAAAACTTGTGTATCCTATTTTTGGTTGAAGAGTTTTGTTCTCGTCGTCAGTTATGTTATTTTCCACTACTTTCTCAAGATCTAATTTTGAAAGAGAGGAATTTGAACCGGTAGAAGAGGATCTACGGAGTCGTTCACATTTATAGTTAGATGGTCCAGGGATATGAGATAGAGTTCGCTCAAAACTTCTATTTATGGGATCTTGTGGTGCTGCGGCAGCCGCGGTACGAGGTTCTGGATTCTGGTCACATATTGGAATTTCGACGGCTGTAAATTCTTCGTCACTGAATATGAATCGGTTGCAAGGAAATATTCCAGTCACCTCAAAAGCTCGCACTCCTTTTTCTACAGTTGCTGTTCTATTGTACGCATTTTTGAATAACTCGGCGATATCAGTTTGCAGTATCTTTTCATGCCCTTTTGTTTTAATATATCTGTCACACTTTTGATTGTAGGCAATTTTTAAAAGTGCAAAAAAGAAACACACATCAAGAGGCTGCAGCCTGTGGGATGTGTGAGGCGGAATTGAGATCGCTTTGATGTCGTTTTCTCTACAAAAGTTGTATGTGGCTAAGTTCGAATGCGTAGAATAGTTATCCATGACGAGCAATACCGGATCGTTTGTGGTAACCTTGGTGTACTTAGCAAAATGCTCTATCCATTCGGTAAAATGAACTTTGGTGATCCACCCTGATTTGGAGTATCTGTAGATGGCGCTGGTTTGTGCGTTCTGTTGCAAACCCTCTTTCATTCTCTCTCCTTTAAAAATAAATATTGGTGGTACAAAATGTTCTGCGCCACTCATAGCGAAGACTTAACATTGGATTGCGTCGCAAAAATGAATAATAGCAAAGATCAATCCTTTAATCAGATTTGAGTAGGTATAGGAATTTACTTACAACAAGGGGGTTATTACTCTATTGATTTATACAAAAATATTCAAGTAAGAAATTAAAGTTAATTAAGTCTTAATTATTAAATTAATAAAACCTTAGATATTTCCCAGTATAACTACAATAGTGGCTTTTCAACACTATAGTACTATAGTTTACACTTTCAAAAGAAATATTTTTGTATTACATAGTATGATTGTAAATTTGTTCATGGTGAAATTTATTTAATTTTAATTACTGTTATTTAAACTCCAAAATACAGTTTCCCTCAGACTTTAACAGTAATAATTGAATTAGTGAAAGTAAAAATAAAGAAATTTCTGGCCTGCTCGTTCTTATAGGTCCTCCAACGTTTTACTCTAAGCTCTCTTGGTCTCTAGAATACCCTCATTTGTCGTAACAACCAAATGGAGTTCCACTACGAAGACATTCTTTTTTTTTCGTTTTGGACGTGGAGTGTATACTTAAAATCAAGCACACGTCTTACAAAACAAAACGAGGAATAGACGTATTTTGCCAACAAAAGATATTTTCAAACTACCTTAGAACCCTAAAAAGAAAACTCTTTTTAATAACAAAAAAAACATTCCTGATTTTGAGATGACAAAAAAAGGATGGATAAATCAAATTTGAATAGATAGGAGCTTAAGTAGGCAGCTCACCTTAGTAAAAGGGTTATATCCCACACAAATCACAAATTTGGGATTACTAAGGGTTTTTAACCAATAATAAAAAAATTACCACAAGGTATAGGTAAAACCTACCTCGTTTCTTGGTTTCTACCAAATGCCGATTCAAAAACTTTCCTATCCAATGAAATAAGCTCATATGTCTCTCTCCCACAACCTAACAAATACTCTATACTTGACAAGTTCACTTGGTGGTCTAACTAGTAGGTGCCAATAAATCAAAAATACTGATTCTACCAAAAGCCAGTGGCGTATCCAAAAATCAACACGTTACAACTTTTGACAGACTAAGAATGTGATTTGCAAGCTCCAATTCTTGCTCAGCAGTGAACACATATTTTCTACCAATTTATATTTTTTGGGGGAAAAGCGATCTCTTAAGCGATCCTGAAGGGTCTCGTAAGGCACATCAAACATTTTTGCATCTTTTCTCATGGCTACAGCTTTCTCATTTACTTTATTATTATGCTTTATTTATCATAGATAATGTTAACAATAAACAATAAAAACAACGAAGTACATACTTAATAAGCCAGATGATCGAAAAACAACTAGACAAAAAGAAAAAACGAAAAACAAATCTGCAAGCTACAAGATACAAGCATAAAAATATCCAGGATGTAAGCACAAAACATAAATAGAAATGTACAATTAGTTATAGCAATAAAATAGTATAAGGAAATAAGCAAACAAACTGTACCAAAATTAAACAGAAACATGTATAAAGCAACCATGAAATAAAGTAATATATAATACGAATAAAATATAAAATAAAACATGCACAAAATAAAATATGAAATTAAGATTAAAAATATAAAATATTACAAAAAATGTATATTATATACATGCCAATAAATAAATGTGAATATTAACATGAATATGAACCACTAGATTTTGAGTGGGGTTACTTTTAATGTATATGATCAATATTTTTTTAAACATTTTTACGCTTTCACTAGCTTTTATGACTGCGGTAGATCATTAAATTGAAATAAAGTAATATATAATACGAATAAAATATAAAATAAAACATGCACAAAACAAAATATAAAATTAAGATTAAAAATATAAAATATTACAAAAAATGTATATTATATACATGCCAATAAATAAATGTGAATATTAACATGAATATGAACCACTAGATTTCAGTGGGATTACTTTTAATGTATATGATCAATAACTTTTTAAACATTTTTACGCTTTCACTAACTTTTATGACTGCGGGAGATCATTAAATTGTACAACACCTTAGTGGAATGAATTCTTCATCAAACTTCCTTTAATGATTGTTTTCACATAAAAATTAATTGAATTTGCTGATCTTGTGTTTTTATCATATATTTGCGAGATTGGAACTAGCTTACCATGTAAATATTGCGGTAAGAGATTATTGATAATTTTGAAGATGAAAATCATTGTTTGTACATACAGAAACTTCTCAACTTTTAACCAATTTAAACAGTTAGTCATCAATTTCACACTAGTATACCTATTGCATCCCAGAATTACTCTCATCGCCTTGTTTTGAATAATTTGTAATCGTTCATAACTAGCTCTAGAACAGCCTGTATAAATTAGTGAACAACAGTAATAAAAATGTGGTAGAATTAATGTATTGTAAACCATAAGCTTAGTATGCATTAACAGAAATGGTGAAATTCTTCTCAAAAAACCAATTTTTTTCCCAATCTTTCTACATATGTAATCTATGTGACTATTAAATTTTAGTTCATGATCCATCAGAAAACCTAAATATTTCCTTTCATGTACACTCTCTAGGTCCTGATCATTTATCTTAACACTCAAATCAAGGTTGAAAAATTTACCTCGCAAAACAGGACCACCAATAAACATAAATTTAGATTTGGATTCACTTACTCTTAGTTTATTGATCTTAAATATGTCAGAAATTTTTTTCAATTCTGAATTGACTGTTTGTACTATTTCAACAAAATTATCCCCGTAATAGTAAATGAGGGTGTCATCTGCAAAAAGATGGATTTTACGTTTCTCTAGTACATTTCCCAAGTCATTTATATATAATATGAAAAGTAGGGGCCCAAGAACACTACCTTGTGGAACACCAATATTGTTTAATTCCGGATCCGATGCTGAATTGATAAATGTGGTTATTTGATATCTGTTCTTCAAATAATGCTGAATCCAGGAATAAACTACCCCACTGAAGCCATATTTCCTCAATTTCAACAAATATATCACGATCTATTGTTTCAAAAGCTCTTCTGAGATCAATAAAAACTGAACAAATTTCTACTCCCGGCCTATCTAGAATATTTTTCATGTCAGATATAACCAGTTGGAGTGCCGTCTCACAAGAATGCGAATTACGAAAACCAGATCGATAACTGTGTAATATCTTATTTACAGAAATGAATTTACTTACTTGATCATACACTACTAGTTCTAGTAATTTCTCACAAAAAGGCAGTATATTGATTGGCCTTAAATGATCAGCTTTGTTTGTATTTAATACTTTGGGAATAGGAACTATAGTTGAAGTTTTAAATCTTTGAGGAACTATGCCCTTTTCCAAACTCAAATTTATCATATTAAGCAAAGGATAGCCTTTCACGTGAAACAAATTCTTAATAACATCAAGACCTAATTGATCAGTACTGTTTATCTTTTTTTGGTGTTTCAATATTTCAAGTAGCTGTACAATGTTAATTAATTCGAAATATTCCATTTTTGAACCATTTGAAGGGACCGTTTGCAAAACAACATCGGTACCGGAATCAGGAACTATTAGTAACAATTATGTTACCCACAATATCGCAAATACTATTTATATAATATTGATTTAAAACATTGGCCAAGTTGTCAGTGTGAACGATTCCATTACAGTCTATACTGTCAATCTCAGTCCTACTAGCTTTCGTTCCGACAATTGTTTTTAGGTGCTTCCACATTAGTTTTGAATTGCCTTTATTCATATCTACATTTCTCTCGTAATACCGTATTTTCGGACTTTTCAATACCTTGACACATGAATTTCTCTTTTCTTTATAACAATTCCAATCGTCTGCCGCATTAGTTAATGAAAATCTTTTATACGCTATGTTTTTATCTTTAATAGCATTATAACAATCAGTATTAAACCATTACCCTTATTTTCAATATTAACGGTTCTACTAGGAGCTACCGAGTCCATTGCCGATAATATATTTTTTGAGAAAATATCAGCCACAACATCAACATCAACCAATGAATAACCCTAATCCTTTTCAATTAACATGTTTACCATTTCATCATACTTGATATCCGAACGAATTCGCTTAGTGTCATTTAAATTAGATGCAGTTGGACAATGCGTTTCAATTTGTATTATAGAATGGTCAGATATTACAGAGTCTTTTTCCACATAGGTCGATATTGAGTAGTCATTGCTTATAACCAAGTCTATTATAGATTTAGAATTCCTGAATACCCTGGTATATTCGGTAATCAACTGCCTCATCCCATTGTTTTCAATATATTCTTGAAGTTTACGTTTATTATAATTATTATTCTCATAATGAATATTAAAATCACCTGTAATTATTACCGAGCAACTACTATGAGTATCGTTATAATCATCAAACCATTTAAAGAAATTTTCAAAGAAAATATTGAGATTACCATTTGGTGAATTTACTGTTTGAAGAGCACGTCTCATATTTTCCTCTGACCACGAGGAACGTGTACTCGTTCGCTTATATTTTTCTTGAGGCATCTGAAACCATAATAAACTCCATTAGTACAATATCGACCACATAGTAGGGTAATATCGATCACTATGGTCAATATTGGCCAACTGCAAATGAAAAGAGCATTTGTTTACTAACAAAAAATAGGTTAGGAATTAAAGTTAATTTTACTGTAATGCTCAACTATTTATAGTATATATTCTCTATTAAAAGGAACACTAGATTCAAGTACGAGTAAAAGTTCGTCTTACCTTAAAATCAACACGTAAAATATTATAAGTATTTACCGAAAATTAAACAGCAGTCACTAACTCGGCAAAACACTGAATAAAATGGTTGACGGACGTTTTCGGCAAAGTGTACCGTCTGAACGCTAGGTGTCTCCCTGTGATACGGTAATTAAACACTTACAGATTAGTCAGGAGGCGTTTGGTCCATATTTGCTCATGGTCGATATTCGACCACTTTCCCCTAAATTAATTATTAGAAAAAAACATAAAATAATTAATTAATTTCTACTTTTATTATATATCAATAAAATTTATTTTCTAAGCACATATCTTTCAAATTCTGTCCGTTAGACCCCAAGTATCATACCTTTTCGGAATCAGCTCGTTATTATTTATCTAAAACTGTTACCAACTACAGGGTGTTGCATTTAAAAAAATTACATTAATATGGATGATGAAATTTTGTCGTAAACGTAAAATGTAAAAAATTAAATTTAAACATCGACAATTTTCAGATTTTTGTAAAAAGACCTTCGGTTTTGGAAATATCGAATTCATTCCATACTTAACGGACACACTGTATATGCGACAGGTATAATTATTATAATGGAATATACGATTTTAAATTGAAATTCATTCCAAAATAGAAATAACTTGCACTCGTATTAGCGCAATAAAAAAGGGTTACGACACAAAACTCACCGAGATCAATGACTGTATGAATATTAGATGAGACAAATGAGGCCGCATTTCACACCAATTCGAAAATATGGGTCAATAAGTTTATCTAAATTAGTGAAGAAATCCTTCCCTATGGCGCCAAAAAGTCCGATATTAACGAATAAAGGAATAAACAGCTACTATTAGAAATAAAATTAAATCCACCTAAAGTTACCGTCTTTTCAGGCAAATATTTGAAATTTTTTTATTTAGGTTTGATTTTTTGCAGTTATAAGCGAAATGAAACTGAAAATCATATGTGTATAATGTCCTTGACACATTTCCGCTGTAGCTTTTCCTTCCCCTCTCTTAGATTTGGCATCGGTTTGGCGATTCCTTAAAGGATGCTCTTATAATTTCTAGACAGGTTTAGGAATATTGTTTCAGTATACAATATACACTGTGTTATTTGTAACGTGTGACATAGGTAAAAACGAGTACAATTGAATTCAAAAAAAACTATTAACATATTTGAAAAGATTGTGAAAAATTAACGAGAAAACATGTTGAATTTCTTAAAATACTCTTTGATTTCGGCTAAAACGAAAATTTGTTATAAAACGAGATTCTTTTATCAAAATACCTGGTTATGTGAGGTTGAAATTATTTATTCAGACCTTTTATTGAATTTTATCAGAGTATTAAATGCGTGTCAACTTTTTAAAAATCAATTACTAAAATTGAATCATCTTGTGAATTAATTTTCCATATTAAACTGATAATTTTCCATATATATGTATGAAAAATGCAAACTATTGTTATCTATTATTTGATAAATATTTGTTTTAATCCAGGAACAACAGAGCCTATGTGGAATCAGACATTTGTATACTCGGGATTGAGGAGGGCAGATCTTCGACTTCGTGCTTTGGAAATAACTGTATGGGACTACGTTAGATATGGAGCGAACGATTTTTTAGGAGAAGCAATAGTTGAGTTGTGGCCTTTGGAAGACCAGCCCACGTGGAGGACGTTAGGTCCACATGAAGAGATTGCTTTGACGCCTAGCGAACATTTGTCGCCACCTAGTACAGGGTCCAGGTCAGTACATACAAACATGTTTAGTATATGTCACATAATTGTTACATAAATTCACACATATAACTAACAATTTGCATTTCTTTTATATTTCCAACCAATGATTCAACGACAGAATTTGACATGATAAGATCACTGGAACTTCGTTTTCCAAGCAAAAGTATATGAACCCTTATACCGTTTATGGTGTCGGGTGACGAATTCTATCCACTCTTTTCTATTCTTTGCTATTCTATTCCTCTCTTCCTACACAGAATTCCTGCTATCACTATCGATGTTTGTTTGGCCTTCCTTTTCGTTCATTCTTTACTACTTTCCATATTCTTCTTGTATGTGTTTTCCGTTCGTAATAAATGTCCCGTACAATTCCAACTGTTTTGTTCTATGTACTCTAATTGTTTTTACACTTATTTTCTTATCTTTTTGTTCCTTATTTTATTTATTTTGTGACTCCAGATATTCTTCTGAGGACTCAGAGGACAAGTATCAAATCCTTGAAAAACTAATAAAAGAAAACAATATAATAATATTCAATTCTGGATAAAGCAAAGAAGATCTTCCAGACTTTGGATTGATTTTACTAAATAAAAAACTAAAACTGAATTTAGTGCCAGTTGATATAAATAAAAAAATATTTTTAAATGTAACAAGATTATTTTACTAGAGTTAACAAGATATATAACTTAACAAAATGTCTCAAGATATTATAAGAAACTCAAATGGAAGAAAAATCAATTGTAGAAGATTTGACACAAGAAGAAAGAGTTAGGGGTAGAAAATAAATAAAAAAGCTTAAAGAAGCTAGATAAGGAAATAAAAATGTACATACTTTATATAAATAGTAAAGAGTATACGTTTCCTAGAGACTATCAAAGTGAAAGCAAAATCAAGGGAATGTCAAAAAATGGGAATATGGAAGAAAAATAGAAGAATATACGAAAAATTGGCTAGAACAACACCTGCTGGTAAAACGGAAGAGAAAACGGAGGAAAATTTTGAGAAACTACACGAGATGACATAATTTCAGCGCTATTACCAGGTCTAAAAAAATGGAATGTATTCTTAATGGTTGTAGTACTCCAGCACATGATCTCGAAGGCTTCGTAGCGCTACCCACATATTCCGGTAGGGGAATCGATCTGAAAATTCGTTCCTAGTTACCAGGTAGAAGACGTACCGTGAATTGTGTTTGAGTCTTCGTGTCGTGCCAGCGGCTGGCATCTGATCTTCAAGTTTTCCGAATTACCCAAACTTCTTTCGAAAGACGGTTGCCAGCCTTCGTGCGTATTTGTTACTGGCAGAGATGTTATGTGCCAGTGAATACTCTTCCGGGAGCGTGAACAAATCTTGTCTTTCTTCTGTAGTGACTCCATATCTAGCTTTCCCGGTATCTCTGTATGCATCCACAAATGCTTCGAAGGCTGAGTCACACTCTTGTTGTAGATGGTTCATCCCTTCCTCTTTGTCATGGTCTCTTTCGAATGGCGCTACTCGGTTTTGGTGAATTACTTTTGGTTTTCCATTAGAGATCTTGCTTATGCGTTGATCCTCTTCTTAATTAAGTACCGACTGGGCAAGGATTCAAGGGCTTGGGAAGGAATTTTTTATTTGTAGTGGACTGTAGATGTTTAGGTTTCCCTACTTCACTCTCAGGTACCTTGCAGAACACCTCCGTTGACTGTATCTTGGAAATAATAGATTTGAGTAGCTAATTCACTTCCGTTGGTAACTAATTTATTGTAGATATAACTCTTTTCATGAATTATTTTGTTGTTAACACTGTTCCTAGGCGAGGATGAAGAATTTAAACTCACTTAATAATGCGTATAATGATCACTTGTAAATATTACATTGAAGGAAGATAAACCCTACACAGCACTTGACACGTTTTATTTTTATATAAGTATCGAGAAACTTTTAGATTAGATTGATTAAAAATGCTGGTTGAAAAAAGGGGAATTATTCAAGAAAGATATGCCTACGCGGCGAATAATATTTGTATCAACTGCTTTCGAGAAAGTTTCTTATGAGACTCTTCTAAACTGATTTTCGGAGAGGTAAAACTGATATCCCGAATCTTTACGCAATATATTGCTGATACAATTTTTTTTGGCGATGAGGTGATGTGTGCAAGCCAATAGATATTTTGTAAACATGTTGAAGAGATTGATTTATGGCTATTTCTCTCTTCGGATTTGCTAATGAATGAACTTTCGATGTAAGAGGGATGTAAGAGGGAAAGTAAAGGGAATTTAATGATTATTTCGTACCAGGATGTACTTGGCACCACGAAAGAAGAAGAAATTTGCTTGCGGGGCTCTAGCAACCTTTGAACAGAACCGATAAAGGGGAACCGCTAATACGGCAAATATTGTTATGGCTTTGGCGATAGATATAAATTTTTTTTTATGTGTTGTTGGCACTAATAAATAAGGAATTACAGAGCGGTTGGTGACTAGAAATTGAAGTTAAAACTGTATTAATGTTTTTAAGATAATATTTAGATTTTACAGATAGAATATTAAAATTAATCATTTGAGTTACAATAACTAACTGCGAAGAATTCCCACGAATTCTGAACATCTTGTATTTTCCATTCGTAATAGATGTCCCCCACAATTCCAGCTGTTTTGTTCTATATGCTCTGATTGTTTTTACACTTATTTTCTTATCTTATTGTTCCTTATTTTATTTATCTTGTGACTCCAGATATTCTTCTGAGGATTTAGAGGACAAGTATCAAATCCTTGAAAAACTAATAAAAGAAAACAATATAATAATATTAGATTCTGGATAAAACAAAGAAGATCTTCCAGACTTTGGTTTGATTTTACTAAATAAAAAACTAGAACTGAATTTATTGTCAGTTTATAAAAATAAAAAATATTTTTAAATGGCTTCGTAGCGCTTCCCACATATTCCGGTAGGGGAATCGATCTGGAAATTCGTTTCTAGTTACCAGGTAGAAGACGTACCGTGAATTGTGTTTGAGTCTTCGTGTCGTGCCAGCGGCTGGCATCTGATCTTCAAGTTTTTCGAATTACCCAAACTTCCTTCGGAAGACGCTTGCCAACACTCGTGCGTATTGGTTACTGGCAGAGATGTTATGTGCCAGTGAATATTCTTCCGGAAGCGTGAACAAATCTTGTCTTTGTTCTGTAGTGTACCTAGCTTTCCCGGTATCACCGTATGCGCCCATAAATTGTTCGAAGGCTAGATCAGACTCTTGTTGTAGATGGTTCACCTCTTCTTCTTTGTCATGGTCTGTTTCGAATGGTGCTAGTCGGCTTTAGTGAACTACTTTTAGTTTTACATTGGAGATCTTGCTTATGATCTTCTTCTTTATTAAGTACGGACCTTCCCGTAATATCCGTAATTTTTTAGAAAATCCTTTTCTCCTTGTCGGGTCGTATAACCATACTTTGTCCCCCTCTTTGAAACTGCCATCTGTGGCCTGCGTGTTGTACCGTTTGTCCATTCTGTCTCGCTAGCAACTTGAAGATTCGTTCGAATCAATTCGTGCACATCGTCCATCCTTCTTCTCAATTGGATCACGTAATCTTCTCCTGCTAGATCTTCGCCAGGCAGACAGCCAAACTCCTTGTCACAAGGAAACCTCATTTCACATCCAATTAAAAATTTCGCAGGTGTTTCACCCGTGGACTCATGGCAGATCGAAAAGCCAACGCAAATAGGGACAGATACTGGTCCCAATAATCATCTTTGAGTCCTACCGATTTTTTAATGATGCCGTCGATATTGCTGACAACGTTCAAAGAGTCGATAAAAGTTGGTTTTGCTTTTGCAGCCAGTAAAAGTCACCGAGTGACCCAGTGCGAGATTTTTCCGACGCGGCTTCCGACAAAAAGCCCAAAAAAGACAAAGGACGCTGCGCCGCATTCGGTACTTCTTGGTATATAAACATGAAACATCATTTCCCTTTTCAGATTTATAGCTTTACAGCCCTACATCTATCATACACTACAGCTTTTAATATTATATACCTAATACACATTCCTGTCTACCTGAATGACAGCCCGAAAGATTGCACCATTTTTCTTAGTTGGAAAGATTTTCACAATTTTACAATCACTATATTTAGAAAAGATCTCAGGATTACAATTCTTAATTTGTCATTGAAGCATTTCTTCAGTATATTTTTCTGACAAACCCACAATACACGGTTTGGGATTAACACCAGTAACCTCCTTTACAGCATAAGAGTCATACATTGGTTGTTGAACCAGTTTCACTATCTTCTGATTTTCCTCTTTAGATTTGCATGCAATAAGAATATCACCATCTTTAATATGTTTAACTTTAGTCAAATATATGCTATTATCAGTTGGATTAATATGATGCATTAGCTCAGATTTCGTCTGTCTTATCTCCTGGGCCTTGTTCTTGGGTTGTATTATCACTGCAGGAAACGTTTTATTGTTAACAACATCAGTATATCAAGGCGTTGCTGGAATAGTCACAGGTTATTTAGCAATTTTAGAAACATCAGATTTCAGTGAGTACAATCTAGCTTTAATTGAACGAAGCGCGTCGCTTAATTTTGATTCTAACAACTTAGTTACTTGAGTATTATTTATAGAAATAACACTTTTCGCACCTTCATCACATCTGCACAAGAGTGCAGGAACAGAATTTAAGATATCCAGTATATCTACAGTTTTGGAGACGCATACAACATGAAACTGCTTTTTGCAGAATTCGCAAAAAATAGCCGGACTACTTCGACGTATCGTACCAGAACAGGTCTCACAATTGTTATTGTCCATTGTTTACATTACAAATTTATTAAAAACTTACGAAAATAGTATCAAAATATAATCCAATATGTAGGTACGCAAATGAATCACCACTTCTAAAATGTTCTAACAGTCATAAACCTCTTTAAGCCACAAAAATGCAGCAAAATATCAAGTTATACGTGATATACTTCGTTGTTCTTGTTCTCTTATGGTCATGTTATCAGTGATATTCACTAAGTTAGTTACATTTTTCGACAATTGAGTACCATATAAATCAAAAAAATGTGTGGTGTGATTATAATAATCATGAAATTTTTTCGCCCCCTATTTGAATTTCGCCACTGGGCAGTTGCCCATATTGTGCCATGTGGTTAATCCGGCACTGAGTCGAAATTTAGATACAACAAAATAGTCAATTATTTATCAAGGTCTTGTTATATTACCCTTGAATACGAATTATATACAGGAGCAGGTACAACACTATGCAATATTACGTAAATAAATATTATTTTTATAATTCGCGTATAAAAGAGACTTCATTATAACATTGTTTACAGTGTCACAATGAAGCTCTTTGAACACTCTTTTAGTAATTTTTAGTGTACAGTTGGTTATTGTATTTAGTTATATTTTTATTTGACATTTGATTTTAACCTTGACACAAATTATAAATAAAATGGTCTAGTGTTGTTCTAGCTAGCAAATTATTATATTAAATAAATTACCAGATATCTATGTCAAGATGTATTACAGAAATAATTCTGTTCATGATATAATATAAATAGATCGCAAGAGCATATATGAACAAATAATCATTCTCTGTTTGCTTAAATGAAAGTTTGTTTACAATTTACACAATCATTCGGTTATAATATGTCAAAAGTCAGAAGTGCTGAATAAAACCATCTGTGATCTGACCAATTAGGAATCTACAGAATTGCTAACTTAAATACAAACCACTCCTCCTAGTTCAAAAACAGGGATTATAATCAATTCTGTTTTATTTAAAAAATTAAATTAATGCGAATTATAAAAAATATTGTGCCACAACGACTTTCTGTAGTACTCGTGATTAGCGCAACTCACCGCTTCGCGGTTCGTTTTGCAAACTTCACTCGTACTACAAAACGAGTCAAATAACTATATTAATATTAATTATAAAACTCATTTATATTGAAATTTTATTAGTTTTCCATTGGTACAAAAATCTATCGTGGGTTTGTTCTTTGTTATTGATACTACTATGAATAAACATTGTCCAGTATGTCTACACATTTGAGTTAATGGATGAGCATCTGTAATAGACTCACTTAATCTGACAAAGTCATTTACTTTTTCCTGAAAATCTAGACATCATCGTCTACTATAAAAACAATTTTAATATTTGGCGGAGACACAATTTTCCTACGCCAATTTCATCAAATTACAGAAACGCATTAAAATGTACTTGATTAGTATTCAATTAATTCCACCTGTTTCAAATTCTAGTTTGGATCGTCATTCAAATCTCGGAATTATTATATCAATATAAGAAAAGGAAATACGAGCCAATTCAAATAAATTTCAATATTTGGCGTGGGTGCCGTGTGCATCCGTCAAATATAGTCTAATAATGCAACAAAGTACAGTTGAGGAGCAGACTTCCAAAATGCTTTTTGTCCAAAATTGAAAATTTTCAGGAGAAGAGAAATAGTACCGAGTAGAAATGATGACTATTAGATCAAATTTTATTGTAGGAAAAAATGTAAAAAAAACAATTGAATAAGATGCACTTTGATTTCAGAAACATTTTTTCTAATCCTTTGTCATATGCATAAAAATGTTGGTATTTAAACGCATTTTGCTTGTCCACAAATGACTTAAAGTTGTTTTGTTAAGGAAAGGTGAGGACAAAGTACGTTTTGTATAGACACAATTATTAAGTCAGGAAAGAAAATTAGTAGGATATTTTTTGGAACAAAGTTGAAAAACTCACAATAAACAAATAATAATATATTGACTGTCTCGACCCTTACTTCGTGGAATATGCTCATATTAGTGTTTTTAAATGAAATAACTTGTATTATATTGTGGAATTAACTAGAGACCTTGAGTTTCATTTAAAAACACTAAATAATAATATTTTTACAGCTTAACGCCACCATCATCGTCGTGGCAGTGACAGAGGTCCCTCTGTTCAACATCCACTTCGTCTTCTGCACCATCATATGGAATTTTTTCGATGCTATCAGGTAGAATTACCCTTAACAATGCCAATTCTGGATCACTACTCCAGTTATCTCCACCCAGTTCGACTAATAATTTTTCCAAACTTACCACTTTCTTAACATTAATGTCTTGTCTGAGTGGTATTTTTCGTAATTGTATCATCTCCAATGTTTTTCTTCTTTCTAATAAAGTTTGGTATTTAGTTCCAAAATGATCGTTTCTATAAAATTGCTCAGTCTTCACCCATACTCCACCAACTGAGGTTCTTTTAAAGACAATTCTTTTTGCATCGCTTATAGCGTCAATTCTTTTCAAAACGGCTAAGGCTTGTTTAAAATCGTAATCTTTCCAATCGTCGCCCA
This sequence comes from Galeruca laticollis, assembly GCA_963921935.1. NCBI lineage: Eukaryota > Metazoa > Arthropoda > Insecta > Coleoptera > Chrysomelidae > Galeruca > Galeruca laticollis. The sequence continues at coordinate 84,615,081 of OY998178.1, read as the reverse complement.
GTTTTCGCTCATCATCAAATTTTGAATATATTTCATATTTTTGTGACGATTTCAGTACACAATGAGCTCTTAACTCTTTCTCTACCCTTCCAAAAACACGATCTGCAGGTAAATACTGTTACGAAACAGCACACTGGTATAGTCCCTAAAACCGACTCTGTCTAAGCCAGGTATAAAAGTTAAAATTATGGCGGATACGCAGTTATAAAAAACTGTTTACGAGTTACGACTATCTTATGTAAACATTGTTTTTGTGACCAGAGTTATCTAGAAAAGGCCAGAAAAATTATTCGTGACTGTGTAAGCCGCAGCCCAGAATTTACTAGTAAAAACGGCTTTAATATATAAGGGACTGAACAGGAAGAGGGAGTTTAGTTTATAATTTGACATCGTGAGTTAAACAGTAAATAAGTGCATATAAATTAAGTGATTATATAAATTAGTTTAAGTGAATGTACTAAGTATATATAAAATAAGTGTTAGTGATTAGTTTAGTGTTGAAATAAATTAAGTAAGTTAACCTACCATGTGTTTAAAATTTATCCCACCCGTTTATTGTTTAAATAAATAACAAAAACATTACAATACGAATGTCCTCGGACTGGAAAAAATATTCTTATGGACTTCAGTGTTGGAGGAGCACACTTACATAAGCATGAGCATGACGTGGTTATTTTTATTTTTAAACCTACATCCATCACAGCATATCGAAAGGTTTGTTATATGACCTTGAATTTCCAGTTTATTTCAAAATCATATAGTGCAGACCTCATTTCTATAGATCTCCTACCAGTTTGGTTTTCCAGCCAAGTGTAAAATACAGGGGTGCTGGTAGACATATCTGTTAAACAGAAAGCATATAAAGATAGTTGTTGTGCATTGAAAGCGTCTCCTATAGGTACTTTAGGAAAAACTTGGACTTGTTGCAAATCGAAGCAGTAAGTCATTGGTTTCCCTAATTTGAGTGTAAACGTTCTTGGACCTTAGTTTATGAACCCTTAAGTGGGTCATAAGTTTCATTTTTTCTTGAATATTCGTACATAAACGAATTTGCGTTTGATGTCGCATACAAAATTCACAAACACCCGTTGCTGGGGAGCCAAATCCTATATTGAAACCCGTATTAAAAATTCGACTAAAAAACGTGTACTTTACTTTGTTCTGGTTATCTACAGAGTTGTTATAAGCTTTCCATAATTTGGTTATATTGTACTCAGAGGACAAGTAAATTCTTCTAGATTTCTGACGTCCTCAATGACTTTGGCGGACTTTCAAATTCTCTATAAATTCTTTTACCTTTTTCCCGTATTTTTGAGCGAACGGTGATTCCCTTCTCTTCTCTCTACTATTCCACAATATAATGAAAAATGTTGAAAATTCTAAAAAATTGACAATTGTTCCAATAACTAAATATCATCGTCAGAATGACAGAAGTTACATTTCATTTGATGCCTACCTGTATGCTCGATTAAAACAACCAGATAAATCCCACTACGGAAAACATCTACTTGACACCAGTCATTCATTGACACCTAACACAGAACTAAAAGTATTACATATTTGTGATAAGAAACAAGAACTGGATTTCCTTGAAGAATTGGAAATTAGAAGACATTTAAGAAACGCACAATATAAAGTCGTCAATGAACAGATAAATCTAGGGCTAATAATATCTAAGCTTCAATATTTGTAATATCACATCTTATTGTTTTTTCTATTGATATATTGTTACGAAACAGCACACTGGTATAGTCCCTAAATCCGACTCTGTCAAAGCCAGGTATGAAAGTTAACATTATGGCGGACTCGCAGGGTTTCTTAGAATTGTTTACGATTTGTGACTATTTTATCTTATCACTGTTTTTGTGACAAGTCTTATCGAGAAAATGACAGGAAGCCAATTGTTTTTGAGTAAGTTGCAATCTAGAATTATCTAGTGAAAAAGGCACTAATATATAAGGGACCGAGCAGGAAGATTTAAGCTTAGTTGATAATTTGACATCGTGAGACACACAAGTAAATAAGTAAATATAAATTAGTGAACTGTTTATATAAATTAGTTTAAGTGAATATACTGGGTATATAAATTTAAGTGAATAGTTAAGTATATATAAATTATGTGTTAGTGAATAGTGTAGTGTTTGAATAAATTAGTAAGTAGCCATACCGTGTGTTTAAAATTGATCCCACCCATTTACTGTTTAAATAAATTAGAAAAACATTACATTGGTGTCAGGTGTGGGGTAATATAAATAAAGAGCTATATCAAAATGGCCAAGAGACTAAGTGACCTAAGAGTGACTGAGTTAAGAGCAGAATTGGAAGATCGTGAGTTGGAAACGTCCAGGAAGAAAAGTGAATTAGTAAAAAGACTTAAATTGGCACTGGAAAATGACGGCTTTGATCCAGAAACAGTTTTATTTAATGACGAGGCTTCCACCTTAATCTCTTCAATTTCTTCTAATATTTCTGCTAACATGGACGAGAAGATTTCTGCCATGGAAGAGAATATGGACGAGAACATTTCTGCTATGAAGAACGACATTTCTGCTAATATGGATGAGAAGATTTCTGCCATGGAAGAGAAGATTCCTACGAATGTGAAAAGCGATATTTCGGCTATAAAGAACGATATTTCTACTTTGAAGAACGATATATCTGCCGATATTTTATTAGAGAAAAACGACATTGCCGCTGACGTTGAAAATGAAATTTCGTCTCTAAAATCTGAAATCGAGATTAAGATGTCAACGATGGACGAGAAAAAAGAGAATAAAATGTCAACGATGGACGAGAAAATCGAGAATAAGATTACAATGATAGACGAAAAAATCAATGATTTAGAGGAAAAGATTGCCGATTCGAGAACGCGAGGCACGCCAGAGGAAGAAAAGAAGACCGAGCAAACGAAACCTTGCAAGCCAGAAACACTATCTAACTTTCTAGACATTGGCAGTTTTACCCAAGTCAAGGCCCCAACGTTCGATGGAAAAAAGTCGTGGACCAATTATGTGAAACAATTTGAAGCAGCCGCTAGAGTGAATAATTGGTCCGATAGAGACAAGGCAGTGAACTTAACTATAGCGCTTCGGGGACATGCCTTAGATGTACTTCAGACGATACCGCTTGAACAAACGGGTGACTTCGAGCAGCTGAAGAAGAGGCTGGACATGCGATACGGTCACGAACATTTGGAATATTTGTACAGATACCAGCTGAAGAACCGAAGGCGGAAACGTGACGAAACCTTTCAAGAGTATGAACTGGATATTGCCCGACTAGTTCGATTTGCTTATCCATCAGCATCAGATAACATGATGGAATGTTTAGGTATACAGGCCTTTATTAATGGCTTACGTGACCCCGATATGCAGAGGACGCTTCTCTTAGCCCATCCCAAAATATTAGTCGACGCATTGACAGATGCTCTTGAATATGAAGCAGCAACGAAGGCTTCGGGATACAACAGAGGTAGGACCATGCAGGAAGAAGATGACGACGACAAACTTGACCAGATCGTCAACTTGTTGAAAGGTATGGCAGACAAGAAGCCGAAGAAGATCAAACGCTGGAAGTGTGGCGAGCTAGACCACGTACGCAGTCCGTCTATGCGCCCCAAGACTCCTGTAACCCAAGAACTCCAGTCACAGGGGAAATCAGACAGAGGTGAACATCTTGCTGATGTGAATCACCGAAAAGCCAACTCTTTGTCTGGACGGTCATGCCCTGTAGACTTTTCACAATGCAACAAGTCGAAATCTAAGGAAGTTGCAGTTTCAAGAATTACAGTAGTCAATGAAGAATGGTCACCCACCAGGATCAGTGAAGATCAGGAGAATGATCCTCACCTGAGGATGATCCGGCAATGGAAGGAAGAAAATCGGCGACCTACCTGGCAAGAAGTGTCAAGATTTTCACCGAAACTCAAGGCGTATTGGGCTCAGTGGGACTCCCTTGTCCTGGAAGAAGGGCTGTTGAAAAGAGTCCTTGAAAACGATGATGGTTCCGAGATGAGGAGACAGCTAGTTATCCCGAGAACAAGAGTAGCTGAAGTACTAAAGAAGTTACACGACAGTCCATCGGGAGGTCATCTGGAAGTGAAGAAAATCCTCCAGCGAATTCGTGGGAGGTTTTATTGGATGAACAGCTCCGATTATGTGAAGGACTGGTGTCAGAAATGTACGACTTGTGCAACGAGTAATGGACCATATCGCAGGAGAAAGGCACCCATGAAACAGTACAATGTTGGAAGCCCTTTCGAAAGGATAGCTTTAGATGTATTGGTGAAAGAATTTATTAGCCGATATGGAGTGCCCTTGGAAGTCCACAGCGACCAGGAGAGAAATTTCGAAAGTCATCTATTCCAGGAGATTTGCGAGAAGCTGGGAATGAAGAAGACCAGGACAACAGCATTACATCCACAGTCAGATGGAATGGTCGAGAGAATGACCAGGACTATTGGAAAATATCTGGCTCATCGATCTGCCGTCAATGAGTTCACAGGTGAAACACCTGCGAAAATCCTGTTTGGACGTGAAATGAGGCTTCCTTGTGACCTGGAATATGGCTGTCGGCCTGGAGAAGATTTAGCAGGAGAAGACTACGTGGTCCAATTCAGAAGAAGGCTGGACGATATTCATGAACTAGTTCGAACAAATCTTCAAGTTGCCAGCGACAGAATGAAAAGTCGGTACGACACGCAGGCCATAGAAGGAGGTTTTGAAGAAGGGGACAAAGTATGGTTACGAGTAGAAAAAGATTTTCTCCAAAATTACAAAAATCCTGGGAAGGTCCATACTTAATCAAGAAAAGGATCAATGATGTTATATATCGCATAAGCAAGATCCCCAACGGAAAACCAAAAGTAGTTCACCAAAACCGACTAGCGCCATTCGAAGGAGACCCTGAACTAGAGAATGGAGTAAACCATATTCGAGATGTGTCTGACCCTACCTTCGATGAATTTATGGGCGCGTATGGAAGTATCGGGAAAGCTAGATATGGAGTCACTTCGGGATAACAACAAGATTTGTTGACTCTCTCGGAAGATTATTCACTGGCGTACAATATCCCCGCTCGTATCAAGAACGCACGAGGGTTGGCAACCGTCTTTCGAAAGAAGTTCGGGCTATTAGAAAAACTTGAAGACCAGATTCCAGCCCCTGGCAAGACACTGAAACTGAAACATAATTCGCGGTACGTCTTCTACGTGGTAACTAAAAATGAATTTCAAGATCGATCTACCTACCACGATGTGCGGAAAGCACTTCTAAACCTACGAGACCATGTGTTGGAATCCAGCGTGAAGAAACTGGCTATGCCTAAGATAGCGAGTAACCAGTTGGATTGGCGAATCGTCAGGAACATGGTAGAGATTATCTTTCAAGATACCGGTGTCCAGATATTAATTTGCAGCTACGACCCCTGTTATCAGTATCCGATGAAGACGGTGCCCTGCTATTTCCATAAGATCGGAAAGTGTCGAAATGGGGCCAGCTGCCGATTCAAACATCCAGTCTCGGCTATACAAAAGTTCCAGGAGGAACTTCCATTTAAGGAGGGGGTAATGTTTTACGAAACATCACACTGGTATAGTCCCTAAATCCGACTCTGTTTAAGCCAGGTATGAAAGTTAAAATTATGGCGGACGCGCCTGGATTGTTTACGATTGTGACTATCTTATCTAGACATTATTTTTTTGTGACCAGACTTATCTAGAAAATGCCAGAATGCCAATTGTTTTTTATTAAGCCGCAATCTAGAAATATCTAGTGAAAAAGGCATTAATATATAAGGGACCGACCAAGAAGAGTTAGTTTAGTTGCTAATCTTATCTCGAGAAACAAACAAGAATACACCGAAACAGCGAACAGTATATTATTGATATAAATTAATAATTAAGTTTGTGTGCATATAAATTAAATTTAAGTGATTAGTTAAGTATATATAAATCAAGTGTTAGTGAGTAGTTTAGTGTTTAAATAAATTAGTAAGTAGTCATACCGTGTGTTTAAAATGTATCCCATTCCTTTACTGTTTAAATAAATATGAAAAACATTACAATATTTCATGTTGGAAAAGCTGCTTTCACGGAGATACGTATTTCCCAGCATTGAGCACAATGTAAGTCTTAAGTTTCGCAAGTTGTGGTATCGTTCTTCTTGCAACAACTTGAAAAGTCAATCCAGTTTCAGTTCTTCCTTGGTAAAAAGGATCTGATTGCAAATCACACAATTTCAGTTGAAGGTTTGCTCTGCTCACATTCTCAACTGAAATTGTGAGGGACTGTGTAAAAACTGATATCTCCCTTTAAATTTTTTTAAAGTCGCTAAATCGATTTTCGAATTATTCTGCAATTGTGACAATGTATTTTAAGTGAGCTAAATTTGAAACTTCCTCCAAATCCTTCATTTCTTCAAAATGCTCTTTACAACATGGAAAAAATGAAAAATCATTTTTTCTAATGAAAAATTGAAAAGCTTAATTCCAGTTTTGAATCCATTTATGTGTCCAAATAAGCTGGCAATATTGGACCATTGAAAATATATAACGCATCGCAAATACGCTTAAAACTCCCAGGACAAAATAAAAGACACGCAAACTAACCATTGATGCAGTTGTTACTATATTCCCTGGAAGTAAATTCCTTAAATTGTCGAGGATATGAGAAAAGATATTTTGATGAACTATACCTTATATAAAATGAAGTGAAAAGTATTTTTCCGCATTTATACTAATTTATAAATAATAAATTCGAATGTAATAATCGCCAAGATTGATTTCTCTAACATTCCAGGTTTTCTGACAGCGATACACCGTCAGAGTGTGACATTGAGGGCGGAAGAGATCGACGAAACGCGGATGGAGCTAGTGTGAGTAGCGTGGGTAGTTCTTCGAGTCCACCTAGAGAGAGTGAAAGGAGATCACGGAGAGATCAAGATACCATGCAAGCATATCAAATGTATAACAGCAGTAAGGTAAGATATACTTAATATTATCAGACGTATGAAAATAATGTATATACAGTATGATCGATTTAGTATGATCATTCTTTAAGCTGATGATTGAACATGGGAAAAATTGCTCGATTCAATTATTGCCAAATAAATTAAATGACTCATATACAGGGTGCGGTAGATCAACGGTCAATTAGAAAATTTCTCAGTGTGATCGATTGGGTATGTTCATTCTTTAAGCTGATGATTGAACTTGGGAACAATTGTTCGATTCAATTAATGCCAAATAAATTGAATGGCTCTTATACAGGGTGCGGCAGATAAACGGTCAATTAGAAAATTTCTCGAGACCTAAAGGTATCTGATTCATGAAAATTGGCATGACGGGGTTTTCAATAATGAGTTATTTAATGAAAATATTGCCGTCGCCATTCTACTTCCGGTTATACCAGAAGCTGCACATAACTTTGTAATTTTTAATGAAAGACCCTGTATATTTTTAAATTTTAGAAATATTTTCGTTATTCTGAACATTTTTCGGTAATACTTCCCTATACCTATTTTGAACCGTTTTTGAGTTGTAATGTTTTTATATGAAAATTACACTTTTTCACCATGTACATAAAATACAATATCCTCTAATGTAATTTGAATAAAAGTTCAAATTTCTTAGGAACTATTAAGCACATACCGCTTCATCGTTTACACCGTGAATTTTCCGTTTTCTTATACAGGGTGCTGTCAAAATTGCAATAAAAACGGAATCTACAATCTTCGCGTAATTCCTTTTTTTCAAATGGGACACCCTGTATGTGATTATTTATTTTAGAAGAATACGTTGCCCTCAATCGATATGTATTAGTATTCCCTATATCTATCTCCTGCAGTTTTCAAATAAATCAGCTTTATACATTTTTGTCACAAAAAATTAATTTTTTTATAGGCTATGTGCTATTAATTTATTAAGTTAAACATTGAACAATTATACAGATAATATCAAAGATAATAAGGCACTAGCTTGTTAATGCAACAAATGTTCATAATGCTGCCCATCAACTTCCAAACATTTATGGACTCTTTTCATCAGATTTTCATTAGTAGCTCTTGATAGTGATCTATTTCGTTAAAAACGTGAAGGACATTGTTTATCATATTTTCCTTAATAGTGACAGGTTCAGAAAATCCCCTATTTTTAACATATCCCCAAATATAGTAATCTAATGGTGACAATTGTGGGGATCTTGGGGGCCAAAGAAACGGACCTTTATTAGCTATCCACCTATCGCTAAATATTTCATCAAACAATGTGCCTACTCCTTGAAGATTGTGAGCCGGTGCACCATCTTGTTGAAGCCAAGCTTCGTTAGCCTCATTATTAGGTAAAGCGTGCATTGCTGGTACAATTACTTGCCGTAAGATGTTGCAGTAACGTTCTCCGTTTAAATTTTCGTCATAAATTATGAGAGCGAATATCTTATTATTTTTCACAGCACAAAAAACATTAAACGAAAAGGACACTTGAAATTTACTATCCCATGTGAGTTGACGATTTTCCTCACTCCAGAAGTGACTGTTATGGCGGTTAAACAAACCATTTTTAGTAAACTTCGATTCATCACACCAAATAGTTTTTTTTTGTAAAATCTTCATCTTCTTGGCATTTAATTAAAATCCATTCACAAAATTCTACACGTCTTACATAATCTCCAGGATGTAGATGCTGAGCTAGTGTATACGAATTAGGGGTCCAATGATGTTTTTTTTTTTAAATTCTGTGAATTGTTCTAGTCGACTCCTCTAACAGTTTCTCACATTCCCTTAAGGATGAATTTAGATGAGCTGCAAAATATCTCAGGATGTCTATTTGTAAATCCTCATTATCGACATGGGTCTTGGGCTTATTTCTTCTACATTTAAATTGACCAAACTGGGAACAGTTGTGCAGTAAACGTTTTACAGTTTTATGATTTGGTCGAGGCTTTTTAGGATATCTCTCAGCAAACGCACGGCAAGTTCTGGATACTATTCTGTTATACTCACCGTGAATCATAATTAAATTTAAAAAATCATCATTTGTATATCCTAAATGTGCCATTATTATTTTGTCAAGAAAATTAAAGGCAAACTACCATTATACCGTTCACACAACGGCATACAACAAGGTGACTACTAAACTCTAACAATAACTGACATTTGTCCGAATATTCCATAGGCGACTTGATAAATTAATTTTTTGTGACAAAAATGTATAAAGCTTATTTATTTGAAAACTGCAGGAGATAGGTATAGGGATAGTTATACATATCGATAGTGGGCAACGCATTCTTCTAAAATAAATAATCACATACAGGGTGCCCATTTGAAAAAAAGGAATTACGCGAAGATTGTAGATTCCGTTTTTATGACAGCACCCTGTATAATAAAAAATGTAACTTCACAGAGTAAACGATAAAGCGCTATGTGGCAAATAGTTCCTAAGATGTTTAAACTTTTATTCAAATTACATTAGATGATATTGAATTTTATGTTCATGGTAAAAAAGTGTAATTTTCATAAAAAAAAGATTACAACTCAAAAACGGTTGAAAATAGGTATAGGGGAGTATCAACAAAAAATGTTCAGAATAACGTAAATATTTCTAAAATTGAAAAATATATAGGGTCTTTCATTACAAGTTACAAAGTTATGTGCAACTTCCGGTATAACCGGAAGTAGAATGGTAACGGCAATATTTTCATTGAATAGCTCATTATTCAAAACCCCTTCATGCCAATTTTCATAATTCAGATATCTTTAGCTCTGGAGATATTTCTAATTGACCGTTTCATTCATTACGCAATGTACAATGGACAGGAGAATCTCAGTCGATAGCCTATTAGACTGAATTGTCAGTCCATCAAAGACATTAATAATAATACACTAGCTGACCCGACAGACTTCATCCTGCCAAAAAGATTTGTAATGTGGCAGTTTTTTTGCCTACGTATTTAAAAAAATTCTCCTGAACAGAACCGTCACCCTGGTGATAGGGCGTTGTGAATAAAAAATAATTAAATAAAACATATATAAGGATTTAAAAGTAAGTAATCGCTTTATTGTTAATCATGTGAATCATAATTATTATTATTATCATTGTAGTGCTTTGTGGTATACGATGTTTTTTGTTTGATTACCTGGCGCATAGATAATCAAATCTGATGGTTTTCCAACACGGGAACAGGCAACATACAATTGACCATGTGAGAAACATGGGTTTTCTAAATTAATACCACAAACACTTAATGATTGCCCCTGGGACTTGTTTATAGTCATAGCAAAAGCAAGCCGCACTGGAAACTGTAGTCGTTTAAACTCAAATGGCACATCAGTCGGAATCATTGGGATGCGCGGTATGAGAACATCTTCTCCTTTATACTTTCCTTTGAGTATAGTTGCTTCTATCACATTGTTTAGTAATTTTTTTATCGCTAACCGTGTACCGTTGCAAAGACGCGGTTGGTTGATATTTCGCAACATTATAACCACCGATCCAACCTTTAATTGGAGATTGTGAGGTGGCAATCCTGGCAAATCCAGCGAGTTTAAAAATTCCGGTGGATAGTTGACTACATCATCTTGATTAGTAGCCGAATCAACTGATTTATATATCCTCAATTCGCCTGTAATTTGTTCTTGAATTTTCAAATTTAATTCATTTACATCTATGTTTTTTGCAGCCAGTATAGCTCGTTCGCTCAACCAATCATGGTTTCTGTAATTTTGAGAAACATCTGGAAACACCTTCTGAATAAGTTCATCTTTTGATCGAGTTAACTGACAAAAACTTTGAGGAAAGTCAATGCAGCCAGTCAACATGTCTATAGGAAATTTGCCATTACCAATGTCAATGAGTTGTTTAGAGAATATGTTTCCAGATTGGTCATTTTGCAACTCGACACGCATATTCTTGCTTAAATGAAGTACTTTGACATGTTTCCACAAATTGGAGGACTTTAGACATGCATTGAGTTCATCAGCTGGCGTTGATCGTGGAATCACTGGCAATGTTTGACGAAAATCTCCTGCTAATAAAATCATTGCACCACCAAATCGATTATTATTGCTCCGTAGATCTTTTAAGGTTCTGTCTAAAGCCTCCAAAGATTTTTTATGTGCCATCGTGCATTCATCCCAAACAATCAATTTACATTGCTGCAAAACCTTTGCCATTGCAGAGTTCTTCGAAACGTTGCAGGTTGGAGTTTCATTGCTTTGCATATTTAATGGCAATTTTAGTGCTGAATGGGCTGTTCGACCACCTTCAAGCAAAGTTGCTGCGATTCCCGACGAAGCGAGTGCAAGTGCAATTTTATTTTGTGAGCGAATTGTTGCTAATATCAATGAAATCAAAAAAGTTTTTCCTGTACCACCAGGTGCATCTAAGAAGTAAGCTATTGGCTTCGTTTTTGTATTTTAATGCCTTACAGTGTGAGCAAACCGAGTTCATAGAACCAATAACAACACATTGGTAGTTACTGTAGTCAATTGACACATCGTAACTGAAAGCAGCTCGATTCAAACTTGCGCGATTATTAGTTGAATGTCGCCCTCTCGCTTCACGCGTTTGTGATATCCGAATTCTTTCACGTTCATTTTCGTCGTCACGTTCTTGTGCAGTACGATTAGATCGGTAAATAGCTTGGTTTGTAGCATTTCTGGTTCTTCTACCTAAATTGCTTCGTCTTATAGGAGGCATATCAAATATAAATTATTTTTTCACTAATCACGAACTAAACAAACACTAACTAAGTAAACACTCTGCACAAAACACGATATACGAATTTGTTTCGTGTATCAGTTGACAATTAAACTCCTCCAACTATGTATTCTGTGCTCCAACGCACACACGCACATTGTTTTGATAGATATGATCTTTGACGTTAGGAACACACCTACATTGCTTAGACAACAGTGAGTGCTTGTAATTTAATCTGAACTTTATACCATAGCAATGAAGCTCAAATTGACTACGTTTTAGTTACAAATCATTTGTATGGGAAAAAGAAAAGGGCTATTTTTAGGGTTTTTCCAGCAATAATTCTAATTTTTCTCGCCGTAAAAACCATCCTTGAACTTCAACGAACATTTTAAAAAAAGATTTGGCCAAATTGGTCGAGGCGTTGTTGAGTTATGCGCTTACCAACACATTTTGCTATTCATTTTTATATTATAGATTACGAAATCTAAATCTGATTCCTCTAAACTCAGCTAATAAAAACATACAAGATACCTTGTTACGAAAAAGTATTTTCAAATATTTAGGCTAGGCTAGGCGCAGAGGGCTGCAAAATTTGAAAAGTTTATTAAAAAATAAGTTATTAAAATATGTGTCACTGTTTTTAAGTGAGTTTTGTGACTTTTATAATTGGAAAAAAATATTAATTAAAGAGTTTGTCTCAAATTTTGTGTTTTGAACCGAATTTTGTGTGTCTGGAATAGTTGCAAATACTTGAAGAGGCTTATGTAAACTCTTTTTATCGAAAACTTAAGTACACAAGTGATAAAAAGCCTTTAAAGATAATCGGGACATCGTCGAAGACATTCCACGTTTCGTTTGCGACTTCAGACAGTATATCAAAACCAAAATGAAGATGTGTTGAGGAGATAATTGCAAAGAAAACGAAAAAGCTGACAATAAGCAAAACAAAAGAGAAAATTAATAGGACAACACAGGAAAGAGAATTAATTGTTGTAGAACAATACCAAGGAATTCAAGAATTATTAAGACATGCTAACTCCTACCGAAACTACAGATTTTTTTTGGAAGAAAAAATAACGTGGTGAAAAATGCTGACGTAGTAGCTTCAACCGCATCTAACAGTGTCGGCCGCTACTCCGACTAATACCCCCTTTCGTTGCATCTAAATCTGTTACCTCGGAACCATCTGTCAGATATAGCAAGATGACGACAGGCATTGTAATCTCCTTATTAGTGTTTTAAATGAGACTCACGGTTTCTAGTTAATTACACAATATAATAAAAGTTATTGAAAATTCTAAGAAATTGACAATTGTTTCGGTAAATCAATATCATCGTCAGAATGACAGAAGTTACATTTCATTTGATGCCTACCTGATGTTTAGTAGTTATTTTTGGCTAGACCAAGAAGTGACTTACCTTGTGATTGACTTAATATATGTTAATAGAAAAAAGAACAAGATGTGATTTTACAAATATTGAAGCTTAGATATTATTAGCCCTATGGTGATATCCTGGATATCATTTTTCCAATTAAGATCAGTACAACTGTGCAATTTTATAGGAAACCAGGAAAACTATATCTGCTGATCTTTACAATTATCACTTAAGAAGACAGTTTATTAGTGGAGAACTCCCTAGATTTAACTGTTCATTGACAACTTCATATTGTGGGTTTCTTAAATGTCTTCTAATTTCAAATTCTTCAAGGAAATCCAGTTCTTGTTTCTTTTCACACATATGCAGCACTTCTAGTTTTGTGTTAGGTGTCAATGAATGATTGGTGTCAAGTAGATGTTTTGCGTAGTGGGATTTATCTGGTGGTTTGATTCTGTATGCTGGTAGTGTTCACTGTATCGGATTTCAAAATTCCTAAGGTTCTGACCCAAATAGACAGCATTACATTCTGGACATTTGAGTTTATATATACCTGACTTCTTTAATAGTGGTATTTCTGTTTTTACATTTAACAATTTTGTACTAACGTTACTTTCTGTTTTAAAAGAAATTGTTGTATTCGTTGCTGAAGATATTATCTTTGAAATATTATTAGAAATATTTCCTGCATAAGTGATGGTTTTATAAGTTTTTATTCCATCAGCTTATTTAGGAAATATTAGTTGTAATGCCACTTTTTCCTCTTTTTTACTAATTAGCTTATTTATCATATCTAATGGATAGCCGTTGGATGTTGCTATTTGTCTAATTGTATTAATCTAAGCTTCGATATTTTCTATTAGTATATATTAAGTCAATCACAAGTTAGGTCACTTCTTGGTCTAGCCAAAAATAACTACTAAACATCAGGTAGGCATCAAATGAAATGTAACTTCTGTCATTCTGACGATGATATTGATTTATCGAAACAATTGTCAATTTTTTAGAATCTTCAATAACTTTTATTATATTGTGGAATTAACTAGAAACCGTGAGTTTCATTTATAACACTAATATGAGCAGATTCCACGAAGTAAGGGTCGAGACAGTTAATTTCATTGTAATCCCCATTTACTTTTTTCTCTTCCTTGCTTCCTTACTGCTCTTCCCGTTTTTTACGTGGACAATATTTCTATAATCATTTTATGTATGCCACTACAATTTTCTTTTGAACTGATTATTTTTGCTACCATTGATTCAAGTCTTACCTCTTTTTCCAGTTGCATTTCCACTCGTTTTCTTTTATCTAACCATCTGTCGCACTTTATGATAGTATAATATGTTCTGGGTCTTCATATTTTTGATATAACTCCTGAAAGGACCATGAGCCGTCAGAGCCTACATCAACCAGTGGTCGATCCTACGATGTCTTCAATTAATCCACGTTGAAATGTCTCTTAAGAGTTAAGTCCATTGGTCAGTCGCACTATTTTTCTCCCACTTCCGTTACCATTCTTGTTTTGAGTTCTGTTTAGTTATCTCCTTAAGGGCCTCTTTTCTGCAGTCGTGCATTTTTTTCCTATTTTGGAACAAACCTTTAATCGGGGGTATCCCTGTTACTACGTTCAGAGATGCCATCGAAACTGTTTTATATGCACTCGTAACAACATTTTTTGCGCGCTGCTTATAATATCGCCATATTTTTTATTTTCACTGCAGAAGTGCAGATTGATGCTGCTTAAAGAATAATATTGTGTACCATTGCTTATAACATCTACAATTTCGCGAAGCCCATTTATATTGGGCATAATCCTAGTCAGTACTACAGAATTTGTGTTAAATGAGAGAAACTAACATCAAAATTAGACCAAATATCGGGCAATTATCAGCAAGAACTTTGGAATGAGTTCTTAAAACTATACTCGATAGTCGAAATTGTGTAAAGTGACGTCATCGGTTATCTACCGATTTAAAGTGAACTCCATGAGCGTATCATAGTTTAAGGGTGCGAATACTGAAATATCTCGAATTTCAATTTTTAACATTTGAAATAATAACTTATCACAAGTTGTTCATAAGTAAGTTAAAACAAAATAAAAAATGTTTAAAAGTCAATTCCAACTTACTACTACTAAAACTAAAAAAAAGTTGTTTGTCAAGACCAAAATAAATTACCAATAAGTATAGGTATGTTGCGAGGTCACTTGTAAAATGTCTGACTAACTGGAAGCGGTATCACTCCCTGACGACTCCTCAGAATCATCGCTTTCTCCTCCTATATCGATAATGAGTGGTTCCGTCATTACTTCTACACGTATGTCTAAATCCCAAAACTTTATTTCTTCTTTTAATACGTGTTGAATACATTTACTCCAACTCTCAGCAGTAACGGTATGCAGCGCCTCGTCAAACAGTTTCTCAACGTCAGCCATTTTGAATGTACTGTTTTTTCTCGCAACATAATTTTTCACTTGGGCCCAAACCAGCTCGATGGGGTTTAACTCACAGTGGTAGGGAGGAAGTCTAACAACTGAGACGTTGAAATCTTTCGCCATTTCATCGACAACGTACTTAATATAACTGCTTTTATGTTTCCGTACGAGAGATAATAATTCAACTTTTAGCATTGCCTCGTTGTGCGGAATGCTTTTACTCTCTAACCAATCAATTATAACCCTCTTGCGGCTAGCTGAAGTAGGTATTTGCTCCAGTCGACGAGAGTGGTATGAAGCATTATCCATAACTATCACTGAACCAGGAGTTACCTTTGTTAAAATTGATCTAAACCATGTTTCAAACCGGTTACCATCCATCTCTTCATGGTAATCGACAGTTTTTTTGGACTGAAAACTTAGTAATCCACCTTCTACAAATCCTTCCTCGCTGCCAATGTGAGTGATAATCAGTCGACGTCCTTTCCCAGAGGGAGCTTTTAAACCGGAAGAGAAACCCTCCATAAAGGCTTGTCGATTGCTTCGTATATTCATGTCTTGCCACACTTTTGACACAGTGTGGCCTTCATTTAACCATGTTTCGTCAAGATAATATGTGCCGTACTTCGTTACGAAACTGTCGTATCTGTTTTAAATAATTTCTCCTCCATTCCACAATGTCATTTCGTTCAATTAAGGCACTGTTTCTACTTCTTGTTTGGTAACGAAAATTCATTAATTTTAAAGTTCGTCTCAAAACTTTATCACTGATGTTTGGTAAAGTATCATCAGCTTCTATTACCTTGCTCAATTTAGCTACCGAGGGGATTTCATTCCTAAAATAAAAAGAATGTATTTCCCTACGTATAGCATTCCGTGTTTGGTCGTCCAAAACAATTTTCTTTCTTCCCCTACTTTCCGGTTTACAGTTTTCACCTCGTTCTCTTGTCAAAGATCCGTCCCGCGATTTCTTTAGAATATTGTATATAGTACTCTCAGAAACTTTAGTTAAATAACTGCACTTAATCACAGCGTCACTAACACCCAACTGTTTGTCCATGGCACGCAGTCCTTCGTACACATTTAATATGAGGACTTTTTCTTCCCGAATTAAATTGTTACGACGCCGTTTTTTATCGCCAACACCGCTACACTCCGCCATTATTGTCACTAAATATACCGATATAAATATTACAATAAATACCAATAATAACCGATTTATCACACAAAACCACAACACAAATACTGATGTTACGTTCATGAAGAGAATAAACACCTCACCTTACTGTTTACTATCACTGTCTCATTCGCGTAGCTCGATCTATCTATCTCGTTCTCAAAGCCGGAACATTGAAACGACTCTCCAACATTGTCAAATCGGCGAGTTTTTCACAACAAACTTTGCGTTCAAGAAATATACATAAACACTTTATTTCACATTTCAAGTAAACTGATTATTATTAGTCTGCTTGAAATTTGAAATAAATATATTAAATTGATATTGACTTAATTACATTGCATCTTTTGTACCTGAAATATTGACACAATGGATTTGAAGTGTATTTATAAAATACAGCATTTCTCTCTAGAATACATATGGCAACTGCGCTTTAACCAAAGTGTTGATTAGATAGCTCTGACTCACTCTACACAATTTCGACTATCGAGTATAGTAACTTTCATTTCAAACACAATAATGCGTTCAAATTACTTCCTTATTGACATTGAAGTTCATTTTAGATTAGAAAAAAATATTCCGCAAAAGTACAATTTTCTGAATTAGTATGGTTGTGCAATTCCATAATAGTCAACTGATTTTCCTTATTTTTCATCTATATTGACTTTGTTTTTTGCTCACTACGAACGGTGACTCACAAGTTTATACTTCTAATATAATATGTTTTCGCCGGTTAGATTTATGGTTTTTGGGAAGATTCCAGAGATTATAAAAATTTTCTAGACTAGTAGGCTCGGAGTTTCTTACTAAAATTTTAATCAATAAATATGATAGAAAAAAGTTGATTGGGCTTAACGGAAATGAAATAAGAAATAAAATATTGATGAGTAATGGGTAAAAGTTTGAATTCTTAATCCAAATTATGAAGTGTACACACTCTGGTTTTAACAAGGATTAATGAATTTGTAAGAAGTGTGTAATATTTTATTAAATTCAGCTAAGCGCTTTCGACATTACGTCATCACCAGGGCTCTAAAATAAATTACATACATTACAAACTACTGTCCTATCAAACTAACATAACAGTAAATGTAACTTACTTCGTCAGTCGGTCCAGAGACATATTATATTGTCCACATTATTGCTTTTGTCAGTTTAACATGGTAAACAAACAACAAATTACAAACATTTAAACATATCAAATTAAAAACGACACCATCCGACTCGATCTTACAAATTATGTCGACCAACTAATAGAATTTTTAATCAAGTTGTTGAAATAAAGAAAAGAAAAAATAACATTTTTGTTGACTCAAAAACCCGATCTTAAAACGAGAATTATTATTATGATGAAAAATGGTAGTGTCTAAAGTTACAAAGTTCACAAATATATTGGAAATTACTGAATGAAAGTTAATAAAATTAAAATTAAATTGACTGATACAATTTAAAATTGAGTTCATTACACAAACACGAATACAAATTATACGAAACAAATCGAATGGTCTAATCCAGAAGGCACGCTCCGAACAACTTGAAAAGAGGTGTGAAAGTTGAATTAATATTAATCTGAGTGTTGATACAATAACCGTTCCTTCTGCACTCTCTGTATATCTCTAGATCTTCTAGAAGGTTAAGTTTGTGGAAATTCCGTGAAAAACATTTATGCAAAATTCTGCTATCATCGCCGGGTGAGAAACTATGATTATTAAATGTGAGGTGATAACCAAAGCCAGATTGTTCTGTCCTATTCAAATGTTCGTCGATACGTATATTAAGAGGTCTTATGGTTCTACCAATGTACGCAGCCTGAAGCTTGTATATACAGCTCTGTTTGAGTTTGGGTAACTCATTTTTGGTCTTAAAAAGAAGTGATTTTATTGTATTTTGAGATGAAAAAAAACCCTAATGTTATCTTGACAGGTTCTAAAAATGTTGCTTATTTCATATGAAATCTTCCCTATGAATGGGACTGAGCAAAATCGAAAATCACTAACCTCGACGGTTTGATAAGCCAGTTGTCTGATGTCTTTTTGTTTTATTTTCCTAATAGTGTTCTCAATAATATTTGAAGGATAGCCGTTGTTAACTGCGATCTGCTTCAAGATGTTAAATTCTTTATCAAAATTGTGGGGCGCCATAGGGATTCTGATCAACCTGTGTACATAGGAGTATATGGCGGCCATTTTGTGTTGAAAAGTATGATTAGAGTTTGATGGGATGATATGGTTAGTCTGAGTTGGTTTTCTGTAAATATTGAAGTATATTTTATTGTTTAATCTAGTAAGTGTCAAATCTAAAAAGTCAATCCGATTATCTAAATCTAATTCGACTGTAAAATTTATGCATGGATTAATGAAATTCAAAATTTTGAAGCAATCATCAGATGTACCATCTACAAAGGCCAAAGCATCATCTACATATCTATACCAGCTGATTATTTGATGGTTACTATTTAAAATTATTGTTTCCAAAGAATCAAGAAAAAGGTCCGCTAACAGAGGAGACAAGGGGTTACCCATTGCCAAACCTTTGGGTTGCCTATAAATTTTATCATTGAAAATAAAAAAAAAACCTGCTTAAGACAAATCTGCAATAGGTTCAAGGCTATATCAATAATACTGACATCCACACTTCTAAGAGTGAGTATTCTTTTAATTATAGGGATTGTTTCATCTCTGGGAACATTTGTAAAAAGGTTGCTGACATCAAAGGAAACCATGAAAAAATTGTTGGGAAGTAATAACCTTGAAATATTGTTTACCAATTCTATTGAATTTTTGACTGTATAAGTGCATTCAAATTGTAACACCCTATTCAAAAAATTGTTCAAAAATGTAGCTAAGTGTACCGCTGGAGTATTTATAAAACTGACAACTGGTCTCATTGGTATTTCATAATATGTCTCTGGACCGACTGACGAAATAAGTTATATTTACTTTTATGTTAGTTTGATAGGACAGTAGTTTGTAGTGTATGTAATTTATTTTAGAGCCCTGATGATGACGTAATGTCGAAAGCGCTTGGCTGAATTTAATAAAATATTACACACTTCGTTACAAATTCATTTATCCTTGTTGAATTCTTAATAGTTGACAAAATAACAGAAATGTAGTTGTTAAGAAAATTAAGTTATAGGTGTATTTTCTTTATTTTAAAATGTGTTGGTGACTAGTTACCGTAGTTCCTAAACTAATCATCGTAGGATATTGGGAAAGATTCCTTCAAAGGAAATCGGCGAAGAAAAAATGCAGGAAATATTGTTTAAATTCATATGGTACATCTTTTCGATCAGAGTATTTTGGAATTTTTTGGAATTCATGTTGATGATGAGATTGGTATTGGTCAAGATGAAAATGAAGTTGAAAGGCTGATATCATGTTTGAAAACATATTTTCCTTTATCATCTTAATACCTTTTTACAACGTTTATTGGTGTTGAAAGAAATAAGGATACTGAAAAAGTCAACTCAATGTTAGAAACTTATGGCATGTCTCAAACTAGACGTACACATACCCCAATGTACAAAGGTGCAGATGATAAAAGTAGTTTCGACAAAAACCAGAACTTTTCCTACAGTGAAGCTCTGGAAGCACTGTTTTATGTAAGCAATCACACAAGGCCGGAAGTACCATACGCTGTTGGGTATAGAAGTCGTAATCTGGTGGAACCATCGAAACAGAATATCAATGTTGTCAAGCAAATAATACTAGTTATTTACATTACAAGCTGCGAAAGCTTACTTTTAGGTGCGAGATGTATTTAAATATCAGAGGCAAAGCGAAGCGTAGCCGAGGCTATTTGAATACCTCCGAGCACCTAAAAGGGCTTTGCAGCGTGTAATGTATTAAACTTTTCATTCTCCCCCGATTTTATTATTAAAACACAGAATGTAAAGATGCAAGAAATTATCTGTAGACTGCAATAAAATGGGTAGAAGGCGTGGGTTAACGTAACTTTGGTAACATTTGTGTCAACGAAAACTTATATTTGAAGGACTAACAACTTTTTTATTGGATTATTTACGACAATTAGGTATTTAATTTTTTACTTATTGACAATTTATAAGTTTTATGCATTTTAAGAATACAATGTATTGTTGTAGATAGAACGAGCATATAAACATTCGTAAAATCCCAATAGAGTATAAAATTATAATATCTATCAATAAAAGTAATTTGTAAATAATGTACCAAATTAATAAAATATATATATATAACAATATAATCAATTAGAATCAGTGTGCATAATCATAGAGAAAATAAATAGGAAAATCAAAAAAATTCATAAACAATTATTGATAAACATTTTTTTAAATAATTTTGTACCTTAAACAACCTTAGACAGAACTTAACAAGCAACGAAGCTCAATAAAATAACGTGACGCCACACGGAATATTAGACACCTAAACGATCTGTTTATATTTAAAGAATAAGATAGAATAGTAATAATAAAATCAACAGTGCTACGAATGATTGATAAATAATTAGAAATATATATATAAGATATGTTAATCAAATATTCAATCACAAACGTTAATAGGAAACATAATGATAAAATGTAGAAAACTGTAATTAGTAGGTAATGTCAAAACCAAAACGAAATATAACAGTTGACGACAAGTATACCAACATAAAATGCAATCTGATATGAGATATAAGAATAAAAATAAATGATTACCGACCTAATTTATGTATATAGATGTAGTAATTAAGAACAAAATAAGAAATGAACTGTATCCATATGTATTATGTAAATATTTGGGTTGTAGGAAGTGAAAAATTTGTATATTTGCATTGACCAATCGGAAGATTTCAAATAATTAACTAACAAGAAAAACAATGATAAATACTATGTTAGTGAATAATTCAATGACGATAAGGTTATAGTGCATAAAAAACAACATTTAGTAGCAAGTTTAAGTCAGAAAAACAATAAAATAATAATAAACAAAGTGACAGTTGAACAATAATCAAAGATTTTTCTAGAACATTGCGAGCTTCCGGTTATAAACAAAAAAGAAGTTTTGGCGGATAAAAAAACCGTGGTAGGGAGTCAAGCGTTGGTAACCAGAGAAGAAGGAAGTAAATTGTATGTAATGCAGTTTTTCTTGTAAAATTTGAAAGTAATAAGTGTTATATATATAAAATATAAGAAGTTATAAAAGTAGTTAAAAGTTAAAATGAGTGCAGAGACAAAATTTGTGTAAAATAAAGTCAACCCACGTAGTAGAATTATCACCCGATAATACTAAGAATGGACACTATTGAAGGCGTTGGCTTGGTGCAAAGAAAAGGTCTGTGGTGTGTTTAATTAATATATTTGGTACCAAATTTTGAATAGTGAAATTTAAATAAAAACACCTGATAATACAATTTTGAATGATAATCATAAACAAGGAAATGTAAAAAACTCACCTACCAAATTTGTAGATACATGTATTATTTATTTTATGTTGCATGTTTCTCTAATCACATATATATATATATATATATATATATATATATATATATATATGTATATAAAACTTTCCACGAAATAACAAGGCACAACTAATTTCAGTTTTATCACGTGCACAAAGTTTATAATACGTTAACATATTTTTTTTCAAGATTGAAATAAAGTAGATTAAAAATTTCAAATATCCTCTCCATTTCACGAATCGATTGAAACTAAAGTAGTGTCTAAATATTTCAATAATACTATTAGAATAACAAGAAAAAAGTTACAATATTTGAACAGTTTTAGAAACAGATGTTCATCTTTCAGAGAAATATAACGTTTCCAAACGATTATGTAAATTTATGCAAATGAGTCTGCATAGCCGTCACAAACAAATGAATAGTTTTTAAAAATATATGATGGTTGTGTGATATGGAAATTTAGATATATATAGATAGAATCCATATTTTTACGTTTATGGTGTAAGAATAGTCCATATTTTAATAAAAGGATAATAATTTATTTTTGGATATAA
This sequence comes from Galeruca laticollis, assembly GCA_963921935.1. Taxonomy (NCBI): domain Eukaryota; kingdom Metazoa; phylum Arthropoda; class Insecta; order Coleoptera; family Chrysomelidae; genus Galeruca; species Galeruca laticollis. The sequence goes on along the minus strand of OY998178.1, from coordinate 84,592,423 downwards.
TAGTTATATGAGTCCAATAACTAAATTAAAACCGTCAACTACATTTTATGAATAACCAATATTTTGAATTTCAAATTTTTTTTGTTCCTTTTTTAATTAATAATATAAAATGAATTACATTGAATAGTGATGTTGATTTTCTTATAACTTCGCCGATGAACCCTACTGAGAAAAAGAGTGGTGTATAAATAGGAGTAGCCGAGGTAAAATTTTAAAATTAAATGAAACTACATGATGCAAAATAGCAAAATGAATAGGAGAAAATATTAATAAAAAAAATATATAAATAAAAATTTGTTTGTACATATCAATTAGCTAGCCAAAAGAATATTATTATTTCAATAGTAACATTGCATCTCATATTCAATTCAAATTCTCAATTATAATACAATACCCACAATAAATTCACATATATTAACAATAATAATCAATAATATAATAACCCACTACAATAAAATAACTTATAAAATAATAACTATTAAATATAATCATAAACAGTATAAATAAGTATATAAATAAATTTTGCAGAAAAAAACCAACTAAGACATTGGTTCACAATGAAAATATACAATTTAAAAACTAATAAAAAAATTATTAAACTTAAAGGTGGGACTTTGTGTCATCTTGTTCATAGAAGAGAACATATGCTTCTCCACTGACTAAAGATTTCCACGATATTAATAGCACCCTTGAATCGTTATATTCGTGCCACTGTCCCGTGTAGGGATGTCGGCAATATGCTGTGTAGTGACCATTGTAAGTGGTTCCACTGTGATTTGATATAGCGTAGAGGTTGTACATACAAGTTGCCACATTATCAGCCGCGTAATAGCTCATATCAAGCCTTTCTATTGGAAAATCTATTGCAGCATTAAGTTTTCCAATAAATCTCTCTGTTTGCGAAAAGCGCTTCAGGTGAATAACCAATATTTTCGGAAATTTATGAATTGAGAATGATTTAGTGCATCGTCTTCGTTCCTTACATTTCGAACATGTTGGTTTCTCATTACCGTCGAGTGCTTCTTCTCTTGTAAACGAATCTAAACATTGTGACAGTCGTAATTGACCTGTTCTTTGGAGTATCGAAAGGGATAAATCCCAAAAGGGATCGTAGGTAACTGAACAGTGACCACAGTGTGTGCACTTGATTGTTGATTTTAATTGACCAACAAAGTTATCCACAATCTTGGAGTTGTCCATTCTCGGATATCTCAACCAAGATTCTTGTGCTTTCTCAATGTAACTAAGTTTGTCATCAATTTCTGTTAATATTGGCTTTGGTTTTTCATATACCTTGCTGACATCTTCGTGGTAATAGGTAACGAATAAACTCCTGTGCATCATGTTGAGTGTATCCCATGAACCTTGAAGTAAATCGCTGAATCTGACTTTTTAATGATACTGTATTAACCACTCTGTCTGAACTGTCTCCAGACCAAAGCTCTTGAATAACTTCAGCAAATGCTTTAATTAGTGCTCCTTTCATGCTAGATACGTTTATGTTAATATCTCTTATGTATGCGTCTTTCTTTAGATTTTCTAATAGCCACCTTGTGTATTTGGCTAGAATCTAGTTAAAAATGAATTCCATTGAAGAAGCAGCAATTATTGCGTGCAGAAGTTTGTTACCGGAAAAATCTAAAAACCGTTACCATCAAGCCTATGAAAATATCATTAAATGGTGTACAACGAAAAATGTGTCCACAATAACTGAAGATGTATTATTGGTACTCTTCTTAGAAAAATCAAAGACATTGTCCCCTGCTACATTATGGTCAGAATTCCCATTGTTGAAATTGACTATTCCATTAAATAAGAACCAGGATATTTTGAAATTTGGCCGCTTGAAGGCATTCATAGAAAGGAAAAATGATGGATATCAACCTCAAAAATCTCAGGTCTTTACAAAAGGTGATAGGAGGATATCAAAGTTTTTGTTTGAAGCTCCTGATGAAATATATTTAATGAAAAAAGTGGTAGCGATTTTTGGAGTAGCTGGGGCATGATGACCTGACGAGTTATATAATTCAAAAGTGAATGACGTGGAATGTAAAAATTGTGTTATTTTAGTGCAGATTCTTACTACCAAAAATGATAGTCCAGTCGGCAGAGGCCGAAAAGTCAGTGTAAGTGGTATTTTCTTGATATCTCAGAAATAACTATGCAGACCTACTTTAAATGGCAAGTACAATAACACCTTAAAATGCTGACAAAAAAATGGATCAGGAAAAAAGTTATTAACAATTTAATTGAAAAGTTCGCGTTTTATAGCGTATTTCCTTAAATAAGTCAGCAAGATGACTTTGTACGAAAAAATGCTTCATATATGATTTATTTGTAATAAAAATAGCTACAAAATGCTGGTGGTCCGATTTTGAAATTTTCAATAACAAAGCCGTGAGATGGAAAAACGGTAAAAACGTCAATTTTTCAAAGTTGCTGTAAACGTTACAATTACGAACCAAAGTTTATTAAACTTTCGAAAATTATAGTTCAATTTATATACAATAATGACGCTAAAGCTGAAAATCAGGAAAGCAAAACTTTTTGTTCTATGAGGTTTTTTAAATCTACTGAATCGAAAACTGAAGGCTTTGCCAAATGGTTTGAATGCATCGCTGATACTTGAAATTTGGTATACAGGTAGTGTAAATATGCACAAACAAATATCAATTTGCAAAATTCAATTCTCTTCATTTTTACAGCTTTGGTAAGGTTTTATACGTCACCCTACTTTTATACGCCACTGTTTTTTCTCTACTATAGATTTTGCAATTTTCATCTTAGAGAAATCTCTTTGACGTAAATCGATCCCTTCTATTTTTTAACGTATTCTCAAAAAAAATTTTTGTGCCACGACCTTCTGGACCGAAGATTCGTTTTTTTTCAAAAAAATCTGGAAGACGCAATAAACACGTTACAGCACTCTGATTTTTGGCTGTTAATATTTAATACTTATATTTTCAATACAAAAATATTCGGATGTGATTCATTGATTTCTAGTGTTCGTAATCGAGTATCAAAGTGAAGCGCGAAGTATTAAATATTAGCAGCCAAAAATCAGAGTGCTGTAACGTCTTTATTGCGTCTTCCAGATTTTTTTGAAAAAATAAACGTATCTTTGGTCCAGAAGGTTGTGGCACCAAAATTTTTTTTTGAGAATACGTCAAAAAATAGAAGGAATCGATTTACGTCAAAGAGATTTCTCTAAGATGAAAATTGCAAAAACTATAGGGAAAAAACGGTGGCGTATAAAAGTAGGGTGACGTATAAAACCTTACCAAAGCTGTAAAATTGAAGAGAATTGAATTTTGCAAATTGATATTTGTTTCTGCATATTTACACTACCTGTATACCAAATTTCAAGTATCAGCGATGCTTCAAACCAATTTGGCAAACCCTTGAGTTTTCGATGCAGTAGATTTATAAAACCTCATAGAACACAAAAAGTTTTGCTTTCCTGATTTTCAGCTTTAGCGTCATTATTGTATATAAATCGAACTATAATTTTCGAAAGTTTAATAAATTTTGGTTTATAGATGTGATTTTTACAGCAACTTTAAAATATTGACGTTTTTTATCGTTCTTTCCGCCTCGCGGCTTTGTTATTGAAAATTTCAAAATCGGACCACCGGCATTTTGTAGTTATTTTTATTACAAATAAATCATATATGAAGCATTTTTCGTACAAAGTCATCCTGCTGACTTATTTTAGGAAATACGCTAAAAACGCGAACTTTTCAATTAAATTGTTAATAACTTTTTTTCCTGATGAATTTTTTTGTCAGCATTTTATGGTGTTATTGTATTTGCCATTTAAAGTAGGTCTGCATAGTTATTTCTGAGTTATCACGTTATGACACAGTCCGAACCTCTACCGACTGGACTATAATGTGCAAAGAAGATTTGGAGTACTAGAAGATTGGGTAACATTTGTTAATCTTTATATGCAACTCCGACCAAAAAAAGCGCAAGATGAACGCTTTTTTTATAGTTATGAGCGAGGCAGATGAGTAAATTAGGTGGTTGGAAAGTATACAATTTCAAAAATTCCGTACAACATAGCCACATTTCTTAAAATTACAAACCCAAATCATAACGCCGGTCACTCGATTCGAAGAACGTCCTCTACATTACTAGCAAATGCCCCGGGTGTGGTCATTTTAGATATGCAAAGGCACGGCGGGTGGAGGTCGTTAGTGGTAGCGAAAGGATATATAGCAGATTCAGTGACTCATAAAATAGGAGTTGTAAATAAAATCGTGCCCACAAAATCTATATCTATTCGGGAAAGCAAACATTCAAAAGGATTTAATGATCATGTTGGGCAAATCGACAGGCAAGAAATCATGCCCACAAAATCGATATCTATTCAGGAAAGCCAAAATTCAGAAATAGAATTTAATGATAATGTTGCGTAAATCGACAAGCAAGTAAAAATTTCCAGAGACGCTGCTTTCAAAGAAGATTTCAATCTTTCAGGAACATACAACAAGCGTAATTTTACATTTAATTTCCAATCTAAATAAATATTTGACAAGTAATTTGACATTTTATTCGTTCGTTGTCCAGGGCACGAAAGTTTTTCATAATTAGCTACCGATAACCTAGCATGCTTCACTTTCGCTTTCGCTTGTCTATTTAAAATAAAAAAATATATTTTCGTAGGGGGGACAATGAAAAATACTTTTCTACTCATAGAAATAAAGGAATCAGCTACACCATGAATGGTGAAGATTTTGAGCTTTTGTTATTCGGCGACAATGACTACAGGAAGAGTACAACAGGATACGTGATCTTTTATGCTGGCCAACCAGTGGCATAGTGTTCCAGGAAGCAGCTTATAGTATTTATTTTAACCACTGGGGTTGAACATATTGCTGGTGTAAGGGACTAATATATTTGAAAGGTCTTGTTGATGAATTAGGTACAAAACAGTGAGTGTAACCTTAATGCTTAATCACTTTTTAAATGAAACTAGCTGTTTCTAGATAATTCCACAATATATATAAAAAATGGGAATAATACTAAAAAATTTGATAATTGTTTCGATATTGCTATATATATATATATATATATATATATATATATATATATATATATATAAATATATATATATATATTTTCACGATGCTAGCAATATCGAAACAATTGTCAGTTTCTTTGAATTTTTTACATTTTTTCAATATATTGTGGGATTATCTAGAAACAGTTCGTTTCATTTAAAAGAGAAGTATGAGCAGATTCCAGAGAGTAAGTGTCGAAATCAAAGTTTAATTCAATTAATAGAAAATGGTAATTTTGGAAAACGGAGCAACCATATCGATATTCGCTATAATTATATTATTGAAAAAGTGTCAGTAGGTTTACTTGAACTAAAATATTGTCCTACAACTGAACAAGTTGACGATTTTCGTTATTTAATGACTTTTTTGCGCGATCGATCTTTTTTGTATATTGACAGCATCGGTTGTCAGGACGGTAGGTTGTGCTTACTGGTTTCTAAGTCCAACACGTCGGTAAGTGATCTACTTACCGTTCAGACGTCGGTAAGTAAAGCCCTACATACATTTAAGTGGTCCTAAATAATGTATTACTTCATTCATTACACAAAAGGAACAAAAAAAGATTTATATTGTTTTGTTGGCCAACTTCCAATCGTCCCTTTTCCTACTACCTGTGTAGTTCATTTTGCGTTACGATAATTTAAAAATAAATTTTAAGCTATTGCATAGCTCCTATCGCGGGCCTTGAGCGTAGAGACCGAATCCAGAAATTCCGTAAGGAAAATAACCTAACACCCCCCATTCCGACCGGCACAGCGGTGATACTTTTTAGTTTTGCCATAGGTGTATAGGTATGTTTCATCTATGTACAACAGTGAATATCTGTACTCGTATAATTTGTGTACAAAGTGTTTTAAATATGAATAAACAAAGTGCATTTATTAATGAAGAAAGTCACGAAAAAATAGTGAAAGAAAATTAGTGAGTACTCTATATACATACATTTTATTATTACCACAAATGCAGTATTCTTTTTTGTTTTGTTAATTTATATATGATACTGCTATAAAGATAACCAAAATTTTTGATATTAAAATGAGCGATATTAAAAGTAGCCCTTTATATATATACACACACTTTTTATGTATAGGTAATACACATTATTGCCATGCAGAGAAAGTATATATGATATTATATCTATATAAATGTACATCGTGCGAAATTCGATGATCAAACTCTTGATATCGTTACTTTTGTTCAAATTTTTTGAATGAATAACTGTTTTGGTGTGTAATTACACTATTAATACCCAATTATTCATACCTAGATATTTTCTTTTTATAAAGAAGAAAAGCATGAAGAGCTAAAAAAAGAGCTAAAAAGAAAAATAAATTGTGAACGTCAAAGTGTAAAACTCTGCAATAGCTTTACCGCGGCAGTCTCCGATTGCCACACGTCTTTTTTCATATTTGGCATGAGGTGGTCGGAGTGAAACATATTTCTTAAATATTTCGAGGTAGTGGATTTCTTCATCTACCTTGTTGGTTAGTGTAAAAGTCCGTTGTACATTATTTTTCGTACTTGGAATCTTAATAATCATGTATTCTTGATGATCTTCTATATTATCCATCGTCATGTTGTACAATTCATCCCTTCTGCATGCGCCAGCCATTCCCAACAACAATCGTACCTAAAATTACAAATTTATTTAGTTTTTGTTGTCATAATTCTAATAATATAAAAAAGATATTTTAAGGATTAGAAATGGGTCATCGGGAGCTTCATTTAAAAAGCATTTAATCTGCTTTTTGGTAAACACAGCAGCTTTCTTAGGTCTATGTCCAACATTTTTCCTCTTTAGATAGGCAATCAAAGTATGAAATGTTGAAATATCGATAGCATCTTTAAAAAAAAAATGGTTTTCAATATAGACCAGGCGATTTCAATGTTTCATTTCGCCGAACAAAATAAGCCAACAACACTTTTTCATTAATACTGGCACCATTCTTCTCCTCACACCAATTCTCATTTTGTAGACTTTTTCATAGCGATTCCTGGATTTTTTTCGGATTATTGCTTCACATACTATTTGCCACGCTTTTTCTACTTTAGTATCACTCTCACTCATTTTATATTAGTACATTAATCCAAAGTTTAAGTTCAAAGTATAGACTTTAAAATATAATCTTAAGTTTATATATAATTAATGGTTCTTCGCCAACTTCTTTTATAAGAAATAAAACTTCAAAAGTTTTTCTTTTTTTCCTACGTTTCGAATCCTTTATTTAGGTTCATCATCAGGGTTATTCGTATAATACACAAAGAATGTTCTATTACAATTTCGTTATAAGACAATCTGCAACAATACCTTACAATAATAAAACCTTTTCTTATTTTTATTTAAAGATGATATTAACATTATTTAATCAAGGTTGAAAATATAAAGTTGACAGTTTACAACAAACATTAGTTAAATATCCCAATTTTTTCTTATATTACAAAGCTTAAAATTGAAAAACTCACCAGCTACTTTAACATATCCATTTTGGTTTTTTTAAAAACAATTATAATGAAACATACATATAAGACAAAGACAGTGAACTTTTTAAAATCATCCTAGTCATTTTCAGAATGAAATTGTGTTAATTTTTATGGTCTACATATTTCCATTGCTCAATTCATTTGATATTTCAAATAGGTAGAGAAATCTGTACTGTATGTATTGTTGGCGATATGAATCAATTTCTTTCTAAACGCAAAAACATCAAAATAATAAAACATTTTAGTACGGTTGTAGATGATATATTGAAACGGGAAGGTGGAGACATCACAAGTTTGAAATTAAATTTTGTTTAGTAGATTGTTATATACATTATCCAATTTATCTACATCTTCACGAAAATTAAGTGAATTGTTAGTTTTCTTAATGTGAATCATTTCTTTGATACATATTTTATGAAAATTGGTTCTAGTATCCAAAATCTGAAAACTGTTGAAATTAAATTCATGGCCAGTATTAAAAAAAATGACTGGACAGAGCTGTATTATTTTTTAAATTTTTGACATCATTTTGGTGGTTACGTAATCTATTTTTCAAGTATTGTGAGGTTTGTCCCATATATGATTGGTTGCAGTTGTTACATTCAATTTTATAAACTGTATTAGGTGTATCTGTTTTTGGAATAGCAGGTTTGAATTTATTGAAAAATTGTTTAGTTTGATTTTGTGGTTTGTCGGCAATTTGTATATTGAAAGGTTTGCAAATATTCTTAATTTTTCTGTTAACATTAGGGATGTAGGGTAAAGCAATGTATATGTTATTATTTTTATTATTATCGTTATCATCATTATTATTATTTCTATAGTCCACTTTTTGATTTGAATTTGTGTTATAATTATAGTTATTAAGATTTGTTGTAATATTGTTATTAGGATTTGTTGTAATATTGTTATGATTACTATTGTGGTTGTAGTTATTCTGATTTGTGTTGTTATTCGTTGATTTGGAATGTTCATACTGCCAATTAACCAATAAATATATACTCTTAAGTTTCACAGAAACACTTAGCAACCGCCTACTTTATACCAAAATGCAAATATATTTTAAACTGATCGAGAAGTATAAATGTCACTTTTCACTTTTCGTTCATTTCGAAGAAATTTAAATTATTTTATTTGAAATTTATTTCAATACGATCGCGCAAAAAATGGTATAAGCATCTTGAACGTTAAGGGTTTTACCAGTCTCCAGCAAAATTGCTGTCGACCGGTAAACAACCCTTACCGTTCTTAATACTTAATATAATATATCAATCGTCCAAAATTTGTGTATTACATCCAATATATTAAATAATGATGACATCATTCCAAAAAGCATAAATCTTATAATCATTATTATTTAATTATATTCTTTCTTCTTTTCAGCCCGGAATGGTAAGTCATCGATCACACTCAGCGGCGCCGTGCGATTCTCCAAGTGTCCATTTATCACGATCCCGTTCAAAATCACCTCGACGTTCAGTAACTGACCACCGATCGTTATCACCACCGGACGTCCGCCTTACCGAATACACTCCAACAACGTACAAAATGTCGCGGTTTCAATCGCGAAGTGCGACAGCCACACCTACCGGCTCTCCGAAGAAACGCCAACTTCCTCAAGTTCCACAAGCACTAGCTCGAGCGTTACAAGAAAGAGTCGCTCAGGATTTGGAAGGAACGAGTATTAGTACGAAGAATAGAATGAGGTAAATGTCTACTACTTTATTTTTTAAAATAAAACTAACTGTTTCTAAGTAGTTCCTCAATATAATGAAAAAATGATAAACGTTCTAAAAAATTGACAATTATTTTGATATTACTAAATATCATCGTCAGAATGACAGTATTTACATTTCATGCGATGCCTACCTGATGTTTATCAATTATTTTTGGATAGACCAAGAAGTGACCTCCCTTGTGATTGACTTAATATATCATCCCTTCAATACAACAACTAGGTATCTTGTGAATTGTCTTCCTCGAGAAATTCGATTCAAAATTTTGAATTAGATAAAAAGTTACAAGGAGTGAATCAAAAGATTTGTTTTTTTCATCAAACGAACGCTTTTCAATGTTCCTTCGTATTATTATAATTATAAACAACTTTGCATCTGTATTTTTTTCAAATTAATTTTGATTTTTATTCAATATGACTATATGTAGCACTGAAACTCAACAAAATGATTACACTTATCTATTTTGTATTCTGGCGTCCATAAGATTTCCAAATAAGTTTTTATTTCATTAAAATATAAAAATACAGTCATTCATTGTAACTTGACTCACTTTGTGGAAGTTGCATACGTTTGTCACTTTGAAACGGTAAATTTTCATACTAGGCTTTATACTGAATTGGGAAACCAGGTGGCGTGTTTGCAAATAGAGATAGATGTCTTTTATAACGATTTTGTACGTATTTTCCACTTTTTCCTTAATGACAGTTTTTTGCAGGCCTTCTGCTAGGCCACCCAGAACGAAGGCATGCGATTTATCCTCTCTTCTAGAGTATGGAATTGCACTTTTTCATTCCTTAAGGTTTCCTTCAGTTTTTCGAAGTCGTCCACGTCTTTCGTAAAACTTTGGAATATTTTTTCATGAATATTATTTTAAAAGTTTTATGCACGTTTTCTTTCAGTTTTAGAGTTTATAGTCTCCCTATGCGGCGACACATTTCCATCGATTACAATTGGGGGACATGCTGTTATGTTTTCCTTTACCGGTTTTTAGGGGGTTTGTTAACTTGAATGTTCTGTGGGTCTTCTTCGGAGCTGGAGGCCAAGGTATTCTATGTTATGAAGAATATTTTCTTTCTCTTTCTTAGTGAGTAACTTACTTGTGGGATTTCGTCCCCGGAATTTCCCGAAAGTGACTTATATCTATTGAATGTTACTGTAGTTCTTCGTTGTGTGTTTTGAATTATTATTTTTTAGAATGAAGTCACTTTCTTGGATTTTTCAAAGCCCGGCGGTATTGTTCCGTTTGTATCCATTGGTTGGGTTTGAGGGAGGGTGGTAATTGCGTTGATGTGGTCTTCCATGTTTGTGGGTTTTGCTCTCGTGTTGGTCGTGATAAATGGTTTCGCTGTAATCTGATTGATTCTATTGAGTAGTTTCTCGTATTGCGAGGTGAACTTATCTTTGGAAATATTTATAATGTTTGCCTCCTTTTCAATTTCCTGTGCCCGGGAGAGGGTTGGCGGCTTGTGTAATTGGACTTCCACAGTGTGCGGAGAGTTGGAGATCTCTTCCATTTCATCACACGAAGTTATGGTAATTTGAGACACTATGGTATCCTCTTCCATTTCAAAAGGTTTATTTTTATTTATAATTGATTGGTCCCGTGTAGACGTATTGTTTGTAGTATTACCCCTACAGGTGGGTATTGATAATGGTGCGCTAAGAGAATTCGTCATTTGAGTTAAGCTATCTTGAAATAAATTTGTGTATCCGATACACTTTTTATTAATTTCGTGTTTTAATTTTGTTCTGAGATTATATACATTTTTTATTTGTCGGTTCTATACACTTGTTATTTATTTTTTCTGATTCTATATCGAGGACTAAAACGCAGGACCTCGTAACTAACACTTTTTTAGAAAATAGGATTTTGATGCCTTAGACTTCAATTTTATAAGCGTCATCTATGTGTGAAAGGAACTAATTTTATGAAAATTATCAACCTGTCAAAATCAAACAAAACAGTAACTCGTAACTTATTTCGGTTGGTTTTCTGAAGCATTACCTCGTAAACGTCACAGTGTTCAGCTTCCCGCCACTGAAGCAAACTGTCAAGGTAAGTGATCTTGAAAATCGCTTGTAAATATGAAAGAAGTAAAGTGGAGGGTTAAATTTTGTGATTAGATTCCTAATTAAGCATTCGTTTCAAAACTTTCATAACGATTGCTTTAATTTTATGTAAAAAAACTAAAAACTAACATTTTATTGCAGGTGTTAGATACGAGGTCCTGCTTCACATGCTGAGTAGATACGAGCTACTGCTGCATAGAAAAATGTCTAGTCGAACGAGAAAAATCATGGAAATGGCCAGAATAGCGCAATGTAGTAACACCAATGAGAACAATCAACGTTTTTCTTTTCAAGAAATCACTGAAATGGATTTATCAAACAATATTCTTCTAAATGAAGCCTTATCACCCCAAGATATTTCTGATATTATCAGAGAAGCCGAGGTAGTCTTCGTTCTTAACGAAACTCGCAATACAACTGGTGTATTGTCGGATATGACAAACCTAATTAGTTTCCAAAATGAAAAAGACGCCCATAATGAAAGCTACATTCCAAGAGGTAATGATAATAAAGCAATAGAAGAACTAATGAAACAGGTAAATGAAGATAAGACACGGCCACATGAAGACGGCGCTATGTTATCTGAAAAATCCAGTGTGGAAGCTATGTTTGAAAACGAAAACGTTTTGGATGATTTAGCAAGTATAGCGCATTTTATGCCAGAAGAGAATAATAACGTTCACGACAAAGACTATATTCCCGAAGCCGAAAGTTAATCAGAAAGCGAAGAAAGCGTGGAAGAGGTGGGTGCAGACGCAACACAGCTACAGGAACTTCAGCAGGTAGATGAAATTGTTATAGAAAAGGAAAATGAGAATCAAGATACCGAAAGAAAGACACTTAAGAAAAAGCAAAATAAGAGGTTAATCAATAAGAATTTACGAATGAGGGGAGAACAATTTTTAGGGTTTAGAAAGCCACGGGATCAACGCAATACATTTCATGATGTACCGAGAATGAATAGAAAAATAGGTGCAAGGTGCCGCTGGAAACAAACAATCAAAGAATCTAAAATAAAATGTTATAAAGTAACAGAAGAAATGCGTAAAAACATCTTTGAACAATTCTGGACTAACATGACATGGGATCAACGGAAAGTGTACGTTAGTAACACTGCTAAAGTCACTGAAAAAGCCAAACCAAAGGTAACTGAAAATTCCCGACGAAATATAACCCTGAAATATTTTTTGATTTGTGGAAATGATGAAATACCTGTGTGCAAAACCATGTATTCGCATACTCTTTCTTTGGGAGAATGGTCCATAAGATCATGGTCAACTGGAAGCCAACAGGATGAATAAAAGTACCGAAAAAGAATTAAGTTAACGAAATCAAAGAATTGCTTTATTTAAGGAAGATCGAAGCTTTCTATGACAGTTTTCAAATAATCTAAACAAACTCCCCTCGCATTACTGCAGGAGAGACACTGATAAGCTATATTTCGAGGCAACAGTTTCAATCATTCGCTCAACTTCACAGGGTATATAAAACAGAATGCCAAGAAAACAACAAGACACCTTCTTTGTCTGTTGTAAGGTTGACAAAAATGGCTGAAGAAATAGAATTATCCTCATTTCGTCCTAGAAAAGATCAGTGTGATACGTGTTTAACTGAACCGGAATACAGCGAACACATAAATACAAAAAATCGGGCACGGAAGGAAAAAGAAGAAGATAAGGAAAAGGCCATAGGCGTTCAGTGCCACGTTATTGTGATGGATGTACAATCTATGAAGTTAGCAACGCAACTACAAGCTAGCGCTTTATATTACAGGACAAAGTTGTGTTGTAATAACATTACCATCTATAATTTAAGAAATGAACAAGGTACTTGGTACTGGTTCGACGAGACAAACACGGACGGTCAAGCTTCTACCTATGCTTCGCTTCTTGTAGACTACTTAGAAGAAAAATGTTTGGATTTGTCTAACCCAATTATTCCTATTATTATCTACTCAGATGGGTGCACTGCCCAGAATCGTAATTGTGTATTGTGATTAAACAAGTTATTCCGAAAGACTGCTGGAGTTTTTACGACTCCCTTCCACACAAGTAGATTTTTCTAGAGATTTATTTTATTTTCGTTTTATTCTTTGCCAAAGAAAATGCCAGTATTTTTTATAAGTACCTATGATAATGATTATTTTATGTTATGTTATAATATTTTGTGTATTAAATGTGTTGTGTGTATTAAATGATGTTTAAAAGTATAATTTAATTTGCTTATGTATTAATAAGTTTGCTTATTCGTTTTTTATTTTATTACACAAATTACTAATGAAAAACAATCATGGTTTCCTGCTTTTCAGTTCATGAAATAATTCTTTATTATTAACCTACAATGTGGTATTACCATGTAACTGACATACCCTGATAAGACGTTACCACGTAAGTGACCGTATGTTGAAAAATAATGTATTGGTGTATTTTTAATATCATAGTAAATATTTTATTGTAATTTTTAAGCGAATAAATACTGCAGGTCCGAAAACTAGCGGCTATTTATAACTCAAAATAGTTTTTCTCGTTTCCTGAACATTTTACGTTTTGCGGGTTACGAGGTCCTGCGTTTTAGCCCTCGATATGCTTTTCTTCTGCGTGTTCACTGTTCTTTTAATTAGATGTGTCTATACATTTACTTAAAATATTTACATCTATAGATTCAAAAATTTCTTTGGGAATTTTAATTGGGTCTAATTGTTTTGAATTATTAATACGTTTAATTTCAGTTGATTTATAGTCTGCGGATCCTTTTTTATTGACGAACAGCTATAGAAATAAAAGCTCTTTGACCGAGCACATTCACTACTGAGATTTTATTTATACAAAAACTTCATGAAAAAGAATGATAAAATCGACCACTAACATAAGAATATCTGAACTGATAGAATAAGCGTAAGAAAACTCTTACAAAAACTGGAAAGCCTCACCAATAATATACTACTTCTGCTAATCCACAAGATGAAGAATATTAAGGCCTACAGATCTAATATAATTGGAGACGTCTCTTCATGCGACATATGCGAGGACACAAAGGCTTCTTCTTCCTGTGTTATCCCAAGCGTTGATTATCGACGTATTGACAAGCTGTTTGAACGCTTCTGTCAGTAGCCACATGAAACAATTCTCCTACTCCTTGACCTGTCAAATATCTAACATTGAGAAGTATAGGAAGTTGTTTTATTCCATTCCATTATTTTCCCTCTATTTTTCACTGGTTAATTACGACTACAATCCAATAATTCCATTTTCTTCCAATTAATAACAATGTATCCACAGTTAGCATAGCACATAGTTTGACATGGAGACACTGCTAAATGTTTTCAGCAATCCTATCCACTGCAACCGACATTATGTCCAATATCCAGGTTGTTTTTCCTCAGCATCTTAGAATATGTGAACTTTGAGATTGAAAACACAGCAGAGTTTGAATTTGAAGTATTTTGTTCCTATTTTAGGTTTGTCCACACGTACAGGAGTACAGGATCTGGTTGGGAAAGGCGGTATAGTGGTTTAAGTGATGGTGACTTAGCGAATCATTCAAGGTACAATACTAGGAGATCATTTTCTCCTGAAAAAGAACGGGAGAGAGATCCTTTAGGACTAGTGGACTTTGATAGTGATATGGAAAGTGTAGCATCAGTAACCAGCAGCGCTTTTTCAACACAATCTGAAAGACCACGAGGGACAAGAGGACTAGGGTGAGTCAAGATAGATAGATTAGATAATGTATTTAGTATTTTATTACGTATTTCTGATTCCAATGGTATTATATGTTCGTGATTGGGATTCGACTCAATGTTTTTAGTATTTCTTATCATTAATAAAAGCAAAACGAGCCGCTAATATCATTATATTTCTTCTAATCTTGAAGAAGCAAACCGTGCATGTCTAGCCAGCTCTTCTACGCAAACCCTAAACAACTTAAAAAACATCTTCACATTCAGCTCTATTAAGTATTACCACCCTATAGAACCATCCACTGAAACTTGAAATATTCCAAAAGTTTTATCCGATTCCTCTAACTCTATCAAAGTTATATACGAAAAAGGTATCGACAAGTGTACAAATTTTTATCCAGAGATTAAAAGTGCTCGGGGAGTTTTCAGTGCTGACAATTGCAGTGATGTATTCGAAAGTTTTCATAAAACTTTCAATACGCATTTTCCAGACTGCAGTTGTGAAAATGAAGTTTTTTCCACATGAAAGTTTGGAAAACATGATTCCATTACTGAAAATAAGAATTCTGATTCAGATATTACAATGACAGTGTGTAGTTAATAGCAGTCTAACAAATATAATAATTCTCCAAACAATAGTACACAGTAAAAAATGAAAGTATATTTACATGTAGTTTACATAAGAAATAGGTGGAACTTTACTGTAAATAAAGTGTAAATGATTTTTGTACCCTTGATTATAATCGAAATTACATTGTACATGTACTTATCCAATATTTTTGTGGTTATACACACATTTTTCAATTTTCCTTAAAGATTACATAGCATTTTTACGAAATATATGTGGACAATCTATCACTCTGAAAATGTTTTATGTTATCTTGTAAATTTCAACAATTACTATGTGAATTTCAAAGATTGTTGTAAATGTACATGAGGCTTAGACGAATAATTCAGTGTAATTTTACTCCAAATATATGAAAAAATTTTTTTATGTACTTTTCATGTAAAATCAGATTAGGCCTGTAATTTTACAATGTGCATATAATTATACTTATATTTTTTAATAATCTTGTAACTTTACACAATATTATTTTTATGTAATATTTGTGCAAAATCTGAAGTGAACAAATTCTTTTAAAATCTAAATTTTAACAGTCAGCATGTGACGTCAAAATATATTGTAAATATACATGAAATTTTGGTGAATAAAGAAAGGATAAAAAACTTTATTGAAAATTATAAAATTTTGTAATTTAAATATGTATGGATTCTATGTGAAACTATATCGATTCCTAAAAATTCATCTTCTAACAAAAGAGAAAAAGTGATACGGCTGAATATGCGGTTGTTTCGAAAAAATCGATATGATTTTACATCTATTTCTTTTCATATTTGGCAAACTAAACAACTAAGTTACTCTCAACATATTCTCAAAATACGTCAAGGTCCTAAAATGTTATTGTTTTCCAAATATTAGCTAAAACTTTTTTGCCGGAGGTATGGCATTGCATTGCCCCTTAAAAAGTTTCAGATTAAAAATAAACATCCCCTTCACATAAACTAGTGAAATTAGTTTTAAAAAGTTGGAAACATTTCTCCCTAAATACTGTGATTTTTACAAAATCCGAGTAATAGAATTACACCATTCAAGGAATTATACACATAATTAACCTAAAATCACATGATTTGCGTAATTATTGTTACATTATATGTGTGACCCTATACACCACGTGATTAGTTAAAACCAATGAGAGACGATTTCTCTTACCGGCAAAACATAGCGTGTGTCTTTGTTAATTTATGTAATAGTTTGCAGACGAGTTTATTTATTATAGTTAGGTACTTGTTGCTTGATAGAGAATTATGAACTTCCTGTTTCTCTATACAGTTTGTCCAAACTTACTATGGTTGATAATATTAGGAAGATATTCGATCAGATATAAAAAAATGTCTAATGTTGAATATTATTCTACTAATATTTTTAAGAATTTCTTTTGTTCGCCAAATGCCGTGTAATAAATTGTATTAAGTCTCAAAAATATTAGTTTTTCAAATTTTTATTTTTATTAAAATGTGCAAATATTAGAATGATAAAAGTAATAATATTAGATCATAATTTACGTTTTTTACTGTATCCATATTTAAACTATCTAATCAATAATACATGTTTATCACATTAGAAACTTCAATATTTCATTTAAAAACCTAATTTGGGCGCACTGTATATACCTATGTTAATAATAACATACTTAGAAGGCGCCTATAAGTATTTGATTAATAATTTTATTTATGTAATAAACCAGATGCGTTTATTTTTTAAGTATTTTATAAATTGTGAATTTATATATTTTATTTCAATCATTTTTTTAAACGCTTAGATATTGTTTCCTATTACCTAATTTGAAAGATTTACCTTTTATAAGACAATTTGCTACATCAATAACACTTTCCAATTTCAAAAGTCTAAGGAGAATGTAAGGTCAATTTATGTACCGTATTTGAATTAATAAATATTTGGAATATTTAATATTTTAATTTGGGTAATCACAGAAGACAGTTAAAAAATTAAAAAATTTTACATTCCGGGATTACTGGAATTCTTCTTCTTCTTCTTTTCTAAATCCTTTTGCCCTTTCAGGCGTCGGATGTGGATTCCGTGTCCTGTACCCATTTCTTCCATGCCTTTCTGTCTCTTGCTAGATTTTTCATTTCTGCTATGGTCTTTCCTCTTTCTAAGCCTATCTCTTGTATTTGGTCTAACCATTTCCTTCTAGGTCTACCCCTTTGTTTTTTGATCGGCTTTCCAATCTCCATTATTTTCCTAGTTAATCTATTTTGTTCCATTCTTACCATATGACCATACCAGCTAAGTTGTCTCTTTTTTATTTTACCAATTATCGCTTCCTGCTTAGTTGTCTCTCTAATAACGTCATTTCTAATCCTATCCCATTTAGTTTTCCCTGAAATTCTTCTTAGATGCTTCATTTCTATGGCATTTATTTTAGTTTCGTCCTTTTTTCGCACAGTCCAATTTTCACTTGCGTATATTATTGTAGGAACTGTTATCATATTATGAATTTTCATTTTTACTTCTAAGTCTATATCTTTATGTCCAAGAATTGTTTTATTTAGAGAGTAGTATATTTTTGTTGATTTATTTGCTCTGTTTGTTATTTCTGCATCTATATTTCCATCTGCTGTTACTATACTTCCTAAATATTCAAATGTTGTTACTCTTTCTAGAGTCTGGTTTTTGCATTTAATATCTCTATTATTTTGATCACCTGGTTGTTTTTCATTTATTATCATCACTTTTGTTTTATTTATGTTCACCTCCATATTCATGTTCTCTACTTCTTTAGTCCAAATATTCACTAGTCTTTGCATTTTGTTCTTTGTATTCGCCACTAAAACCACATCATCTGCATATAGTAGACTACTCAGTTTTATTGGTTCTAAATTTCTGTGTCCAATTATAGTATTCAGCTGCTCATACTTTTCTTTGATTCGTTTCACAATCTTATCCATGATTATTATAAACAGTAGTGGGCTTAAACTGTCTCCTTGTTTTATTTCCTTACACATTTTGAATTCTTCAGACCTTTGGCCTGCAATCTGTACCTTGGCTCTAACTGTCTCGTATACACTTTTAATTATATTTATTAAGGTGGGTGGTACTTCTATTTCCTCCAGGGTTCTCCATACTTCTCTTCTATCTACTGTATCAAAGGCTGCTTTTAGATCTATAAATGTAAGGTACATTTCTTCTCCCTCTTCTATTTTTCTTTCGATTATATTCCTTAGTATATAGATATTGTCATTTGTTTGTCTTTCAGGTCTAAAAGCTCCCTGTTCTTCTCCTAATTTTGGTTCTACATATTCTCTTAATCTTTTTTCTATTATTTTTGTGTACACTTTATAGCTAGTTTGGGCCAAACATATTGCTCTGTAATTCTCACATTGTGTCTGTTCTCCCTTTTTATAGATGGGTACTATTAAGTTATTCTCCCATTTCCTTGGAATTTTTTGTTGTACCCAGGCTTCTTTGCATACATTCCATATCCATTCTTTTCCTCTTTCTCCTAATGACTTAATCATCTCTGGCGCTATCTCATCTTCTCCGTTAGCCTTGCCTATTTTGATTTTTTGTATTACTTGATCTATTTCTTCTTTATGGATTCCTTGTAGTTGGTCAATTTCCTCTTCTGCGGTTGTTATACTCTCTTCCGGTGTTAATGTATGGAATTGTTCTGTATAGTATTCCTTCCATGTTTTCAATACTTCTTCCATTTCCGTTTGTACTTGTCCTTGTCGATTTTTTATTGCTCTAATATCTTTATATTTATTTCCTCTCAATCTTTTTATTCTTGTCCAAAATTTCTTGTTATCCATCTTATGTAGATCTGTTATTTCTTCTCCGAATTTCGTCCATGACTCACGTTTTGATTTTTTGACGGCTCTTTTTACAATAGTTTTCTTCCTGTCATATTCTTCTTTGTCCACATGTGATTTTGATGTGATATATTTTTTCCATGCCGTTTTCTTTTCTTTGACCGCAATTTTAATTTCGTTATTCCACCAGTTAGTCCTTTTTATATTCTTATTATATTTAATTTTTCCACATATCTTCTCTGTTGCTGTTAATAGCGTTTCTTTAAAGGCGACCCATCGTTCTTCAAGTGTCCAGTCTGTTTTTTCTTTTTCTAGTTTATAGAATTCTTTATTCGTCTCATTTTGGTATTTTTTCTCGATATCTTTATTTTTGAGTTTATGTGTTGCTAGTTTACTGTAGTCTGTAGTAAATTCTTTCCTGAGTAATTTTACTAGACAAGTTGTCACTACTAATCTGTGGTTAGATCCAATTTCTGCTTCTTTCTTTGTTTCAATTTTTTGCATTACTTCTGTTAGGTTTTGTGTATATGTTATGTAGTCTATCAGGCTTTTAGCGTTTCTTCCTTCTGCCACAAACGTATATTTATCATTTAGTTGTTGTTCCCACATCGTATTTCCTATTATTAGATCATTCCTTCTGCAAAAATCTATCATTTTTAGTCCATTTCTGTTGATTATGTCTTCTCCATGTTTTCCCATACAACCCATTCCTCTATTGTAATCATTTCCTACCCTGCTATTCCAATCTCCCATTATTATTGTCTTTTCGTTTTCCTCCCTTACTTCATCTAATACTCTTTGCAATTGAATATGAAATTCTAAAATTTCTTCCTCTGCCGTTCCTTCTACTGGCCCATATATTTGTATAAAATTGATTATTTCTTCTAATTTTATACTAATAACTATTATTCTCGAGTCGACTGCCTTAAATTGTATTACCTTTTGTTTTATTTCTTCTGTAACAATTATTCCTACACCCTCCTTTGCCCTTTGTTCTGGTTTTACTCCTGAATAATATAATGTGTGTTTTGTTGTTAGTTGCGAACATCCTTTGCCTTTTTTCTTCGTTTCACTTAGTCCTAGAATTTGAATATTATTGTTTTCCATTTCTTCAGTTAATTCCAATTCTTTCCCTGTTAATGTGTTTATATTCCATATACCTACGCCCATCTGTAATTTTTCCATGTTTTGAGGTCCGTGTTTTTTATTATTACTCTGTTGATGATAATCTTCCTTTAATTTGTTATGCTTGTTACTTGTTATTCTTCTGCTTTGTATTTTGTTATTTAATTTACCGTTATCATATCCCTTGTTCTCAGCTTGAGTCATTACCTGTGTACTATCTTTAAGTGTATTGTTTATTAGTTTTTTTGGTTCTGCTCTCTAGTCATCAATTGTAATTCCTCTGAATCTTCATTCCATTTCCAAACTATTCCGTTTACTATCAATTTCTTGTATCCTACTTTTGTACTTTTTCCCTTTTCTTTTTCTTCTTCGGCCTTTCTTCTAATTGTTTTTTGTATCTCTAATTCTTTTTTGGTAAGGTCCGACTCAATATAAATATGTTCCTGAGAATTTCTCAGTCTACTTTTGCTTCTTAGAATGTCCATTTTATCTGCAAAACTTTCCATTTCAATCAAGCAAACCTTTTCACTTAGTTTTTGGGCGCTTCTTATTTTGACATCTATTTGCAGTCCTTTAGTTATGAAGTTTTCCATAGTTGTCTTTAGTATCCTATCATCTTTTGTATTCAATTCTAATCCAGTGATGACCAAATTTTTCTTTTTAGTTATTTTTTCTAAATATTCCACTTTGTTATTTAGTGTTTTTATTTCGTTCTTGAGTTCCTGGTTTTCTTGCTTTATTTCTAGTAGCTGTTTGTTGTTCTCGCTGTTTTCCTTTCTTAATTGCTTTATTTCATCCATCATTTCATCGTTTTTGTTCATCAATTCTTGCATCATTTTTATCATGGTTGCTTCCGAGCTCACTTTTTCTTCTGCGCCTTTCTTGGGTGTTCTCTTAGTTATTTTACTTCTGCCAAAACTTTCATCTAATTCCCTCCTTTTTCTTTTGTATTCTTCATCAGTATCTGTTCCGCTCTCTAAAGGCATTTTGTTTGATTTTCTTTTGTACAATCCACGAAATCTGTGTCTCTTTTGTAGTTTATGTACCGAAAACCTACTTAGTTCAGTCCTTAGCCTACTCAGAGCTGACCGATTTTGTTTATGTATGTAAATCTTATATTACTTTTTACCTGGTAAATATTTAAATCCGAACCTGTTAAATCCCACTTAACTGGCCTGCCTGTGTAGCAATTACCGGTTTTACTGCCAGCTAATTAGAATTTTGTAGTGTTTAGTTTTTATATTTTATAGTGGAAACTTTTTAATTACTGTATATTTTATACTCAATATTTTTATTATTAGACTTAATTATGCTAAAATCTTACTTTGATTTTGCTGTCTCCAATTGTGCACTCACTTCACCTCTTTATATATTACTTCGTATAGCTTTTACAATTATTTGACTCGTAATTTATCTGATATTCAGCTTTATTACGGAGCAAATATTAAATCACTTTTCAAAACCCAGTGCCAGGACCGGAATCGGATTACTCGAATTAAAATATTAAATATTTGAGATATACGGTACATGAATCGACCTTCACATATTGTGTAAAATAAAATTACATTGATACTATGAAATTCATACATTTTAGGTAAATTCACATCTTCAGTGTATTACTAAAAATTCCTAGCTTTACAGTTATAGGGGAAATTTACATCAACCATGTAAAACAAAATTACACTGATTTTGTAAATTTCACATATTTTAGGAAACTTCACATCTTTAGTGTATTACTATAAATATCTAGCATTACATTTATACAGGAAATTTACATCAACCATGTAAAATAGAACCACATATATATCGTAAATTTCACACAAATTTAGGAAAGTTACATTTTTAATGTATCGGTAAAATTATTTAATTTTACAAATATATATAAAATCTACATTAATCATGTAAAATTAAATTATATAATACCTGTGAATCTTGCATATAATTTCAGGAAAATCACATATTTAGTGTATTACCATAAACATGACAATTTACAATAATTAAGAAAATTTACACTTTTTCTGTAACAAAACATAAGGGATGGCATGAAGTTCACACATACCTACGAGTAAAATTCACTTGTTTAATGTAATTATTTAATTACATGTATTATTTGCTTTTACAACAAAAATGTAAATTTTGGGTAAAAAATTATTTCTATTCAGAATCGTTTCCACATTTTTCCTGTGAAAAACGAATTACAACAAAAATGAGATATTATATTATTACAAAGCTTAAGTATGTTTACTTAAAATTGGTTGGTCACCAAAAAGCATGAACCAGAGTGTAAAATGTAATAAAAAACTTTTTACTGTGTATGTTTATATTTAAAATATGTAGTGTAGATGAAACCTTCTAACGGAAATAATGTTATTAGCACCGAGTACGGCTATAGAACCATGAATTCGAGAAGCTCTAGAGAAAGAGATCATGATACTAGGGAACCCATAGAGCCCTTAGACCCGCACCATAGCTACCATTTGACCAACAGTCATCACCATCATCACCACCACCACCATCACAATCATCATAGAGATGGTAGCATCAAGAGGGGGCAGTTTACCAGGAGTTTATCGAATACCGAACCGCCTATGGAAGAAAAAACCGGTAAGTTTTAGTTAAGGAATTAGTAGCTACTCCAGTTAATTTAGACATCCAAGGTTATAGTTTATTTACGATAAAAAGACGATGACGTTGGTAAACAAAATATTGTGCTGTAGTTTTTTTCCTTTACTTAACGAAAACTAGAAAAGTCAATCTGATGCTAGATTGGCAGTTCTTCTTTTTCATTGTTCTGTGCCTCGTAGGGCGTAAGTCAAAAATAGGTATTTATTTAAAAATAAAAGGCTTGTATGATGGGCTTGATCAATTTAATATAAATATTTATTCATGAAAAACTATGGATAAGATACAAGAAACAGTAACCAATCATTCTATATTCGAATTACCATTTAATTATTTTACATAGAAGAGGGTTAAATGACGAACTGTAGGTCCTTATACCTTATTCTATGCTCTATAGAACCATCTTCAAGAGGACTGCAAGGGTTTACGCTAAAAGGAACCAATACAGGCTGTAATCATCTTCATGCAAATTTAAATATTGCTTCTTTATACACAACCTATTATATTTATTATAATAAAAATAGAATGGAAAAGAAAAATGTAAATACACAAAATAAAATTTTGTTACAAGATATAAAAATAACAAATCTCCCATTTTATCAGTATTATTTATGTAGAGATACTGTGGTCGTTGTTTTAATTTGTGTATTATAAAATAACTATACCTAACTAATTTAATAATAGTTATTAGTGATTTTGAAAAGTTGGAAATAAAGCAAATTGGATAAACTACTACTCTACTACTCCACTACAAAATCATCACAATCTTCATCGTCACTGTCAAAATTAATAATAAGTGGAGGCACATCCTGTCTATCAAATACTACTTCTCTATCCCACCCATCTTGTATAATTTTTTCAGTGCCCTCTACTGTCTTTGACCAAATATCAGGAGTCACTTTTTCTAAAGACTTTTTCCATACACCTATTGCTTGCTCTATTGAAGAACCATCAGTTCCCACATGATCTCTATAAAAATTTTTAACTATGCCCCAAATATGTTCAATTGGGTTGTACATACAGTGGTAAGGGGGACGTCGAAGCACTTTGTGACCATATTTTTCAGATATGTCATCTTCATATACTGTTGGTGGTTTATTCCTACAAAAATGCATATATTTAAACAAAATAAGTTATCTAAGTATCACCATAATATATTGAAAAATCTCTATATCAACTTAACGTTGTACTAATTGGGGTTTGAGGAAAGTATTTTCAAAAGGAATATCATTTTGTATCAACCAGTTCTGTATATCAGCCTTTTTGGTAGCTGTTGTTGGTACTTTATTGATCACTGTACTGTGATAACTTGCATTATGCATTACAATCGTGGCAGGTTCTTCCAAGTTCACTAAAAGCTGGTATTCAAACCAATGCAAAAAAATTTCTCGGTTCATTTCACCGTGGTAATCACCATCTTGTTTTTTGGAAGAAATAACCAGCCCTGCTCCAGGAATAAATGCAGAAGAGGAACCAGCATGCAATACTATATACCTACAATAAGGAAATAATAAATTACTACTAGATTTCTTAGATAGACTGCATAGCTCAAAACAACTATTGATAATTATATAGATTTAAATGAAAAAGTGTGACTAGTAAATATTTGAAAAGGTCTTAAAATGGCAGGAATGTTAGTACATCATAAATTAATTGCTAAATTTTATTATTCAATTACCTTGAAGCACCAATTTTGGTTTTTTTCACGCTTCTATGATTAGAATCTTGCCAAAAACGACCAACAGTACACAGTAAATTCATTATACTCACTGTTTCCATACATTTCGTATATAACATTTCGGAAAGCATTCTCATCAAAGTTATCAATTTCAACAGTAGGTTTTATGCGTTGCCTCTTTTTAGGTGGGCTTTTAGGCTGTTCACCTCTATTATGCTTGGCGGCAATCCGGTTAACAGTGGTGAAGCTTCTGCAACTCTCTACAATATAATTACTTCAATTTATGAAAGAATAATATATTATCAAGTTTAATTAACCTAACCTAACATTAAAAACATTTAATCATTTACATTTAAATATGTAACAATAATATTAATAATGATGAATACAAATAGGGAATACTATTACTTACGTCCCTTACAGCAGTAAGTGGGAGAAGCGGGCCCTCATTTCAGCATTTTCGTTCAAAATAGCTCAACAAAGATGTTACCATCTCTTGACATTTTCTGTTCAGCTGCTTCGGAATTTTATTAACCACACACTGCAGATTTGCCTAAATAATTAGTTATGAAAATCACTGCTTTTTTAATCTTAAAGAAGCAATGAATTTAAAAGCACCAAAAAAACTTGTAGATACTAGACGATGATCGAATGTCAATAAACGTCAAAACAAACTGGGGAATTTTACCAGTTGATTTGACAATGTCTTGAAGTTTTGCCAACCCGTTAGTTGTAAATTGCCCTGGCTGTTGAGGATAAATTGTATTCACGGTTGGTAAATTAATATTTATTCTGATAAGCAGGAAAGTAACTAAAAATTACATCATCGTCTTTTTATCGTAAATAAACTATACAATAATTCCCATTGACCCAAACATTGCCATGAAGCTTGAATAAATTTCGGTTCGAATGGATGAATTTTGTTCAGCTTGAATATTTTCTGTTAAAGGCTCTTCCTAAAATCAACTTCTGCTGCTCTTTTTCGTAAACGTAACTTGTGATTTTCTAAGAACACTGCAAAAGTCACCAGATTATTATTATATTTCCGAACTTAGTGGAAATATTCATAGGGTTCTACATAAAATTGAATATAAAATGCAGCAAGTTTTTATCAAGAATAACATTTTTCGCTAAAACTGAAAATAAAAAAGTTGTTCCTCTTGGGCACTCCATACGTGGGCACACTATATGGTATTCCTCTTCATTATTTGATACAGTCCATTCGCCGAGATGTCTGCCATCATTGTCTTTTCTTTTGCAGTGTTTTTGTTAATATGTTGGTTACATATATTGCTTGGTCTTCCTATTTATTGTTTGGTATAGGCCATTCGGCTAAATATCTGTCAATATTTTCTTTTCTTTTGTAGTGTTCTTGTTATATGTTAGTTCCATGAACTGCTTGACCTTACTCTTCTTTTCTTTCCTATTGTTTTCCCTTTCTATATTGAATTATCTATTACCTTCCAGCTTCATCTCATTTCCTTCCACTGTGTATTTCATCAGTTTTTGTTTGCACTAGCACATTCTCCAGTTGTCCTTAATGTGTTTGATGTTCTGTTTGTTTGTTATCCTATATAATAGTGTAAGATCCCAAGTAAGGACGACCTGCAGCCATCTGATTACCAAATGAAATTAAACTTGATCAAATAAAATATTCTTCTGAACATATACCAATAGGGTTGCAATAAAAAATATGGCCATGACTATAATAAATAAAAAATTCTAAATTTCACTCACTTGCTTGCCAAATTAACGAAATTTCTATGGAAAGCATAGTCCAGTCAATTTAGACATATAAAATAACAAAAATTCCCGAAAAGCCAAATATTGGTGGAGAGCTGGGGTTTACCATTGCAAATAAATTTTTAAAAATCCCCATCGATCCTATTTGTGCTACAAAAGTTATTCGGGGTCAAAGGTCAAAATTTGATGTTTTTTGGATTTTTCTCAAAAACGGTATGTTTTATCAAAATAAACCTCAAACCAAAGCTGTAGATCTTTGACATTTCTACAAAAATGGTCTTCATGATTTTTTTCCTAAGAGTTACCATTCGTAAGATATCGCGATTCTAAAAGTCACATTATACATGATGTGTACATATAAGCCACGTATATACATATCAGGCACTTAAGATAAGTATAATACCTATTTGTGTCTTTGTTATATATATTATACTATTCTGAAAACATTTATTCAAAAGATAGTCAGTTCCTAACTGAATCCCCTCTACACACGTGGCCTTGAAAAACATCTGGCTATTCTATTGTCCGTAGGTCTCATTCATATACCTGTTTCTTTTAGTGCTAAAAGTTCAGTTATACGTAGTTATTACAAGCGTCTACCATTACAATACTGAGGTTGATCGTACAAACGCTACTTACATTATTGATGGAGGATACCTACTACATCGCGTTGTGTGGGATCGAGAAGAAACCTTTAGTGTTATTTTTGATAAATATAATTAACTGTCTCGACACTTTCTTCGTGGAATCTATTCATATTAGTGTTTTAAATGAAACTCACTGTTTCTAGCTAATTCCACAATATAATGAAAAATGTTGAAAATTGTAAAAAATTGACAATTGTTTTGATAACTGAATATCATCGTCAGAATGACAGAAGTTACATTTCATTTGATGCCTACCTGATGTTTAGTAGTTATTTTTGGCTAGACCAAGAAGTGACCTAACTTGTGATTGACCCAATATATGTTAATAGAAAAAAGAAGAAGATGTGATATTACAAATATTGAAGACAGTTTAATAGTGAAGAACTCCCTAGATTTATCTGTTCATTGACGACTTCATATTGTGGGTTTCTTAAATGTCTTCTAATTTTCAATTCTTCAAGGAAATCCAGTACTTGTTTCTTATCACAAATATGTATTACTTCTAGTTCTGTGTTAGGTGTCAATGAATGATTGGTGTCAAGTAGATGTTTTGCGTAGTGTGATTTACCTGGTTGTTTTAATCTGTATGCTCGTAAGTGTTTACAAATAGACAGCATTACATTCTGGACATTTGAGTTTATATATACCTGATTTCTTTAATGGTGGTTTTTTTGTTTTTATATTTTAAAGAATGTCTAATACTTGTAAGAAAATTACTAGAAGATAAAAATATTAATCCAGGAATAATATCAGATATACTTAATTTATTTGATGTACGTATTAATCAGAATTATTTTACCTTTGACAATAAGATATATATTCCAAATGAATGTTTACCAACGGGAAGCCCTATATCACCTATTTTGGCAAACATTTTCATGGACAGTTTAGAAAGAAATATCTTTGAAAGTAATATTTCAAAAAAAAATTTATTTTGGTATAGATATGTAGATGACATATTAGCTTGTTTTATGGGCAGTGAACGACAATTAGATGTATTTTTCAACTACATTAATAATTTACATAAAAAAATTAAATTTACATTAGAAATTGAAGAAAATAGCTCAATCAATTTTCTTGATTTAAAAATTCAAAGAGTTAATAATGTACTTGATTATTCAATTTACCGAAACCCAACACACACTAATGTGACAATTCCATATAGTTCCAATCACCCCATGTCATATAAACTAGCGGCATATAATTCAATAATACATAGAGCATTTTCAGTTCCTATGAACAAATGTAATTTTGATAGAGAGATTAATACAATTAGACAAATAGCAACATACAACGGTTATCCATTACATATGATAAATAAGCTAATTAATAAAAAAGAGAGAAAAGTGGCATTACAACTAATATTTCCTAAACAAACTGAAGTAATAAAAACTTATAAACCCATCACATATGCAGGAAATATTTCTAATAATATTTCAAAAATAATATCTTTAGCAACGAATACAACAATTTCTTTTAAAACAGAATGTAACGTGAGTACAAAATTGTTAAATATAAAAACAAAAATACCACCATTAAAGAAATCAGGAATATATAAACTCAAATGTCCAGAATGTAATGCTGTCTATTTGCGTCAGACTCTTAGAAATTTTGAAATCCGATACAGTGAACACTTACGAGCATACAGCTTAAAACAACCAGATAAATCACACTACGCACAACATCTACTTGACACCAATCATCCGTTGACACCTAACACAGAACTAGAAGTAGTACATATTTGTGATAAGAAACAAGAACTGGATTTCCTTGAAGAATTGGAAATTAGAAGACATTTAAGAAACCCACAATATGAAGGCGTCAATGAACAGATAAATCTAGGGAGTTCTCCACTATTAAACTGTCTTCTTAAGTGATAATTGTAAAGATCAGCAGATATAGTTTTCCTGGTTTTCTATATCATTGCACAGTTATACTGATCTAAATTGGAAAAATGATATCCAGGATATCACCATAGGGCTAATAATATCTAAGTTTAAATATTTGTAATATCACATCTTCTTCTTTTTTCTATTAACATATTGAGTCAATCACAAGTTAGGTCACTTCTTGGTCTAGCCAAAAATAACTACTAAACATTAGGTAGGCATCAAATCAAATGTAACTTCTGTCATTCTGACGATGATGATATCTAGTTATTGAAACAATTGTCATTTTTTTAGAATTTTCAACATTTTTCATTATATTGTTGAATTAGCTAGAAACAGTGAGTTTCATTTATAACACTTATTTGATAAATATGTTCAGTATCCACGCAGACATTATGGGCTTACAGTGAAGGTAGTATTTGACGGCTACAGTGACTCGATAAATAATATTAAAAGCTGCAGAACAACGTCGTCGAACTGCAAAAATATCATCGGGTTCCGAGATTATCGTTGATAAATTTATGACAGTTCCAGCGAATCAATAACAATTTTTCGCTAACATGAATAATAAATCTCGTTTCATTTACATGCCAAGTGATAAATTAACTGCTGCGAATATTGCAGTGAAGTAAACTCAAAATGACGCAGATGTCGTCATAATTGAAACAGCAATAGACACGTTTAATTCAACAAACACAATTGTAGTTGGTGAATATGTTGATTTGTTTGTACTACTTATTGCAAGGACTCCAATCGATAAAATTATTTATTTTCTGAAACGGAAAGGCTCAACAGCGAATTGAAGTATATTCTTCGAGAAGTTTATCTGCTTATCCCAAATGCTTTATTTTTACATGCGATAACCTGCTGCGACACTTCGTCAGCAATGTACAGAAGCGGCAAAATGTCAGTATTTAAAGTATTCGAAAAAAAAGATTTGACTGACTGCGCTGAAGCATTTACAGAAATTGATTCCACACCTCAAACAATAATTGTGGAAGGTATTCGCTTTCTTCTTGCGATTTATGGAGCCCCAAAAAAATTACTCGCATTGATAAATACCGATACGTACTTTTGTAAAAAATAAGCGAAACAAGTACAACTATAATTACTTTCTTCAACATCGGCATCTGCTATTCAACACTTGTATCGAGTATACTATCAAGTTCAAACATGGCTAGGCAATCAGCTGAACCCAGAGGACCAGGGTTGTAAATTGATAGATAATACTCTGGAACCGATTAAAACTTTTACTCCGACATGCTCCAGAAAAACTCCTCAACACTATTTTTTGCGATAGCAAAAAAGGTTGTATTGCCAAATGTAGCTGTAAAAAAGTCGGGTTGCTGTGTTTTCCAGCGTGTAACAATTGCCAAGGCCAGTGTTGCTCAAATGTCCAGTTGAGTACAATAGAGGAAGACTACTGTGATTTTAATGAAGAGACCAATGACTCTGCCACATTTGAACAATTTATGAACAAACAGCAAGGGGAAGAAGAAGAAATCGAAGAAGAGATGATTGTTGAAGTAGACTTTCAAGAGAATGAATCTGATTAAAATATCTGAAGAAATCAAAACAATAGTTAACCCAATAATCAATAGCAATATCAATATAATGT
This sequence comes from Galeruca laticollis, assembly GCA_963921935.1. NCBI lineage: Eukaryota > Metazoa > Arthropoda > Insecta > Coleoptera > Chrysomelidae > Galeruca > Galeruca laticollis. The sequence continues at coordinate 84,561,674 of OY998178.1, read as the reverse complement.
GACTCTTAGAATTCGAATGGTAACTCTTAGGAAAAAATTATGAGGGCCATTTTTGTAGAAAATTTAAAGATCTACAACTTTAGATTGATGTTTATTTTGATCAAACTTAGCTTTTTTGAGAAAAATCTAAAAACCTCAAATTTTGACCTTTGACCCGAATAACTTATGTAGCAAAAATAGGATCGATGGGGATTTTTAAAACTTTATTTGTAATGGTAAACCCCAGCCCTCCACCTATATTTGGCTTTCCGGGAATTTTTGTTATTTAACCACTATTTTTATGTCTAAATTGACCGGACTAGCATACAACATACAGATTCTGCAATAGCTAGGCTGCCTACCTTTTTCAGGTCTCTATTACCTGGTTACCGTATACAAACAGGGAAGTTGATATCAGTATTTACACCCATATACTTACTAGTTGAAAAATATATCAAAATGAAGGCAATTTTCATCTGGTAAGTGAAGAGATGAGTGAAGGTCGAGCTTACTTGGGATCCTCTACTATAAGCTTCTAGTCGTATCCAGTAGCTTTTGGTTCACTTGCTCCCCCATACCTCTTTCGTATAAACATAAAGGTCATTATACATCATAATAAACCTTCTTTATTACATTCTATCATAATTGTGAAAAAATGTAATATCTATTTCACTCTGTGTTTCAGATGGCAGCTTAAGTGATACAGCTGTCAGCCACCTTCACGGTCTTGAAGTTCCTCAAAAAGACATTAATCGAAAAGACAGTCCTCGTGATAGAGATAGGGAAAGGACTAGTCAGTTCGTTGGTCTTAATAAAAAGAGTAGCTCTACTAGCCAATTATCAGCAACAGGTAAGAGGCAGACATTTTAAAAGCAATACATTGTGTGAAGTAAATGTGCGTCTTTGGTAATTAGTAACTGGTTTGATTTCATTCCTCTTGAATACATTTTTTCTATAAGCCGATATAATGGAGTTGTTTGGAATTATATTTATGCAGTTTTATAGTTGGAGTATTTTACTTTTACGTATATTTTATCCACAAATATCAGTTATTTTTTTGTAATTCCGCGAATTCTATAAATGTAATTCATTATTACTACCGTTTACAACTTGGTTTCTTCGAATCTTAAAATCAAACTGAGATACAAATAAAAATACTTCTAATCTGCCCATATTAACAATTTATCATCGCACTTGGAAACTTTGCATTTTGAGATATCCTTTAATATCGTGTCCAACAGAATATTTCAAAATGATGATGCTACAAACTAAAATTGTAGAAATATGCTAGCAGTCTTCTTTTCTCTCGGCTTCCCAACATCTACTTCTAGATGTGAGTCTCTCCCACGTTTTTCAATTTTTGTCTGTATCTGGTTTGTTGTTCTCAGTCTCTACCTGCTGTTTTCTCTTTGTTTCTGGTGGTATCTATTGAAGTATCCGTATTGACTATCTCTCTGAGTTCTATCCACCTCTACCACCTCCAAATATTTTGAGTAGTTTCCATGATTTTGAGGTAACAGCCACTGTTGAGTGAAATGTCAAATCAGAAGAAATTTCGTCGATTCTGATTCTAAATGTGTGTGATAATGGATAAAACTCTGTAAGGTCTCGCATTTAAACAACAAAACACTTCATTGAATACTCCAAGTGTTAAACTTTTTTCCGAGTAACCTTATTTTTATTAACAACTCGATTATTTTGGCGGAAAATATTCATTCTAGTTAAGTGTTAGAATAGATTCTACTGTCTCTTTTATTGACGTGTACGCTCTTTTCCTTTTTTCCCCTATAAAAATCCAACGAAGGTCGAAAAAGAAGAATGGGTTTCGGAAAACGAGGAAAAACATCATTTACCGTACACCGATCAGAAGAAGTATTACCTGGTGATGTAAGATTGGCGAAACAAGGATCTTCTGCTTCTAGCGATGGCGAAGGATCAGCTGACGGTGACAGGTCTCGAACATAACAATTATATTTTTATCCTTTAAAGTATACATTCTCAGAAGGATCCAAAGTTATATTAATATTATTTACAGATGAGAGATTTATTTGTTAAAATTTAGTAAACGTTGTGTAATAAACTCACATCAAATTAAAGTAAACTGTCGATATTTTATTTTCAGAATATTTTCATACAATAAAGAAACTATAAATAGTTAACTGCTATGCAGCAGAATACTTGTGCTTTTGGTTCACAGTTGGAAGTAGAGATAGCGTAGTTAGTGGCTCCCTACTGATGGGAATTAATACGGGACCATAAGGGAATTGGTTATTTAAAATTCATATATTAGTATGTCAAATATAGTTCTTGTTACAGTTTAAAAATTTAAATTTGTTTTGATTCTCAACTACATACTTTAATTGTTCTGAGAATGATAATTCCATTTTTAAATGCTCCAATACGTATTTTTTGACAGTATGATACAAATCTCCAAAAGTAACTTCCACCAAATAGAAATTTTACGTTCTAATAATTATAAAATACAAGAATAAGATGTTCCAAAATAGATTCATTGTAATAAAAAACCAAGCAGAAATTATCGATTTTATAAATAGTAAATGAGTATTTGAGCTTGACTTGTTCTGTGGTGATGAAGAAACAGTCATTATAACGAAAAAGGAAGACAGAGGAAAATACTGAAAGCACCGTACATAAACAAATGAATAGTAAGTTCACTCGACGTCGGCTCTTTGATGTAACGCTGTTAAAGGCTTTCCGAAAAACGATCGTAAAACCGCACGTGACTAGAGTATACAGGGGTCGCGCGAATTACTACCGTCATAGCTTGTTGATTTATAAATTGAGTGTTTGGTACGGGGGCTAACAAAAATGTACATTGTTAGAAAACTATTTCAAAAAACAATAGGTATTGTTTTGTTATGCAGGGTACGTTTTAGTATTTAATAGGGAATATAAAATTACTCATAAGAAATAAACTAGAATCATCGATTAAAATAGCTTTTATTACATTATATAAATAAAATAATTCATCAAAAATGTACAAATATATACAGTAGAACCTTGATAAGATAAAGACCAAGGGAGACGTTAAATAATTTGAGTTATTGAGGTTTCTATTTACTAAGGGTTTAAGTTAAGGAATTTTTATTGGTTTATATTTTTACTTACGGAGGTCCGTTTATGAGCTTTGTTCAGGAATTATAGAGATAGGCGGCTGCAAGCTTATGATACAAATAAGTTACTGTACTGAGCCATTTGGTAAAAACGTGTTAATTTATTTCAAATGACGACTCATTGATAGAAGATTCAAGTTACAAAGGTCGTCATCGTTACAACTTTGAGTTACTGACGTGCGATGCCCAAATTATTCGTTTAACTTATAGAGGGTTCGTATTTTAATTAAAGGAGGTTTTGGACTCAGAGGGGAAGGGAGCACAACATTTTATGAATTTTTAGAGGTTATTATGTTATCGAGGTTTAAGTTATCAAGGTTCTACGTATATAAATACTTAGAATAAATCAAATCCTCATGTATACATTACAATATAAAAATAGGAAGCATGAACAACTATATATTTAAAATAGTTAAAAATTATACCAGATTCTATAACATTCTTTAGAATTTGTTTTGCATATAAGAATAATATTGAATAATAACATATAGTTACGAATGTAATCCTAAACCAAACTTATGAGGCAAAGCAAAAAGGAATAATTACAAATCTTGTAATATTTGTAATTTTGTATTGGGTTTATAAGATTTTTTAAGTTTTATTTCACGATTTGCAAATTTAATTGTGTAATATAAACGCACTCTTGTATAAAGAGATAAGAAGTAACTTAAAGGAAAATTTTTACAAGGATGCGTAAATGATACATTTTTAAAAAGATCTTTTAACGTCGCTCCGATAGAATTTTTACATGCTAATTTATTGAAGTTAACTACAAATATATCTTCAAGCTGGGTAACATATCCAACAAAATTCTAGCTAGGTATATTGAGCCCATCAAATGGAAAATTTGTATTGCTGACATAGGCTTTTGTCTGAGAAAAAATGGTTGTTTCTTTTCTTAAGGTATTTCTTTCATTAAAAGCAATACATATGTCGCAGGAATGGTGCTGCATACAGTTTTTCAATAAATAACCAGTAACGTAAACTAACTCGTTGCCATCGGTACTGTTTAGATTCCTATAATCAGTTGTAAAGACTTTCAAAGGATTTGGTGGTTATATTGACGGTAAAATGAGATCTTTACAGTTTTCTGCCAAGTCTGGAGTAATATTTAACAACAATTCATTAATGTCATTAGTACAGTTGGCGCCGTCAACATGGTCTAAATACTTCAGAGTAAACAACTTTTTGAATGCTCTAGAAAACTGTATAGGCGTAGGGTTTCTTGAATTACCACAACAGTTTCTAACTTGCCCAAAAAAGTTCTCAAGGCAGTCTTGGTTTAGTTTTCTTGTCAGTAAAAAGGTGTAACCCCTTGATTTTAATATACCCCAAAGGGCTTTAACTGATTTTATTGTAAGCCTCCACCCAAATATAAATTTCATTTTATTTGTTAAATTTTTTCCTTCACTGTTAACCACACAGACATTTTTCAGTAAAGTTTCAAATTCTTCCATTAGCTGAAACTGTTGTTGGGTACCCATGAATACATTGAAATTATTTAAATGGCACGAATTTAATAAATCGAAAACATCATTCATTGTTTTAATGAATTTAGCAGTTACTTTGGCATCTGCAGGCAAAACTTTAAAATCAATGTACGTATTAAGAGCAACTGCAACAGAATGACTAAAAATCTGTGAAGCATATTTTACTTTCATTTTCTGAAAATTATTTGGAAACATATGCTTGTCAGTTAATTTTGGACAGAGTCTAAATTCCTTTTTTTTTCATAATTGTAAAATGTATCCAAATACATTTTATTGGTAGTTCTTTCTGGTAACTCAAACCAGTAAGAAAAAAAATAGTTCCTAGTAGATTTAAGTAAGTGTGGCACGTCAAAAAAGTAAACAAGCTTGATATTATCTACGTAAAAAAACATTGTCTGTGCTCAATTTAAGGTAGCTTTTAACTAATGTTTGGAAGTTAGAACCCTGATCAGACACCACACCTAGCACATTTAGACCGATATCACGTAACTTTCTAACTGTTTCGAACAAAATGTCTTTTATTTCATTTGAAGGCGCCGTTGATTTATAAAAGAAGTAGGCAAGCGGTTGTTTCCAGCTGCTTGATACACCCCCTGCCATAACAACTAATGCACTAGTTGCTGGTTCGGATTCGTTTTCTGCTGAAAGTGATTCTTGGAAGCCTACTATTTTATCCTTTGATAAATCATAAAATAAATAAGTTTTCAATGACATCTCATCAAGGCCTATAATGCAATCTTTTTGTTTATCACTTAATAGTCGAGATCTAAGATCAATAAGGCGAAAAATAAATTCGTTAAAGCCTGGGTTTACTGCCCAACGGCGGGTAAACCGGTTGAGCGTGCTTTTGGAAGGTAACCGATACAAAGTAGAAAATTTCTTGTATGCTTTAGGTCCTAAAAAGTAAACGCTCAAAGCAAACTTTTTAAAATCGTCTGTGTACCTACAACCTTTAGGCGATTTATTTAATAAACTTATCTGAGACGTTAGAAGTTTGCAGGCATCTTCTGAGTAGTTAGTTTCCAAATATTTGCAAATATCTTCAATCGATATTCCGGTTTCCAACTTTCTTGAACATTGAGCAGGCACAGTTGATTTTTTCAAACACTTTATCTCCTCTAACACTTTTTTCGAGGAGTATTGGCCGTAAGCGTCATTGAGGTCTGTAAATGTTGATCTAAAACAAATCAAAAGATCTATAAAGGATTAAACTTTCGCCACCACTTTTAAATGAGTATTACTTATTAACCACGAAATCATAATAGACGTTAAAAATGAAAAATGTTTAATTTAAATCATTCATAGCGTAGCTTTTAGAAATGTGTCTAGCTATAAAAAACATTAAATACCTCTGGTAACCACAGAAGCTAGAGTAGAAACATCGTTACCACTTTCAACATTTTCTGAAAAAAATTCGCCTTCTGTTTGAACATGAACATCCTGATATTTCATATCGTCTGAAAAATAAAATTGCTATAAAATACTTAACTTACATATATTTATTTTATCCAAAACACGCCATCGATAGGTATAATAACATACCTTCACTGTGCAGCATTGTCTTAAAATCAGTTTGAACTGCGACTTCCTTTAAAGTTGTACCGCCATCTAAAAAATTTGCAAATTATTTGAAATACCTAGTAAAAATATACAAGACAAAATCCTATTGTCAGAAGTATTGTTTAGGCACTAAAAATTTTGGAAACTTACTCTTTTTTCGCAAATTCAAGGACGGAACTGCATTATATTGCAGATTTGTTCTGCTCTTACTGCACATATAATATTCTTGGGAAAAGTGTCTATCGCACACTCTAATGTTTTGTTGCATTGTTCTGCGTCCAAATTGGCATACCTGTGACAATCAACAAAGCCTAAGGCATGTTTCCAACGTTGACATCTGAAAAGATATATTGGTAATATTTTATTTTGAAACACAATAACATCTACTACACTGCTTCTTATAACAAAATTACTAATATCCTTTGCTAAATAATATTGTAAAATTTACCTTGTGTCATCCTTGGGAAATCTGAAGGAAGATGGTTTTGCCCAATCTCTACTTCTACAACCATCCACACAACACATTCGTGGCATTTTCTTTTTAATAAATATCCCGTAATAATAATCAAATAATTCACTGAAAAGACAGTCCACCCGGTATACTATCAACTCCGCTCGTATCTTCAACTACAAAAGACACACGGTAATTGTATATCGATCGATTCGGAGTTTCAGGATACCGAAAAAGAGTAGCATCGGAGACCGAGTGAGATAGACATCGCGCTAGGAGGAGCTTAGAGTGAACCTACTATTCATTTGTTTATGTACGGCGCTGAAAGTATCTCGGGGAAAACAAAATAACTATTACAAACATCTATATCTGTTTGGTTAGTACATTAAAATTGATTGATTGATATGTTTCATAATAACTAACTCGCTCTCTTTTCTGGATTTTGTCCCAGCTAGATCAGTGATTCCTAACACATCTAAAATCCATAGATTCGAGATCTTTCCATCTTGGCAGAAAAGCGAGGTTGTCAACACCAAGGCAGTGCAAATCAAGTAATTTGATCTAATATGTGCTTTTCCCTTAAGAGACCATCCAAGCTAGCATTCAATTGCAACCAAACTACACTGTAGGACATGCTTTCTTCCAATAACCAGTTTGTCAGCTAAATCTGTCCCAATCAGAACGTCAATGGGCACAGACTTTGTATCATTTATAGAAGTACCAACATTTACCAATTCTGCTATCCATGGTCCACTGGAAACGGATACAACGCCGCTGCATATAATGGATTGATCAAGAACTTGGAAAGTGCAGGCAAATTTGTTGTTAAGGCTGTGAAGCTCGATTCTGTAGGATTTGTACACTACTAGAGTTTCAGATTATGTTCCCCCAAAAAGTGCATGAATTAAATTTTCTTCACAGAAAGGTTGTTGTTTTAGTTCTTCGGCAACAAATGTTTTATATACTATCTCTGACTTCCTGTATCTATGATGCATATAACGTCTTTAGTTAATCCATTATTACCAATAATTCTTGGGACAAATGTCCTCAAAAATACTTCATTGTATGTCACATTGGAGTAGCTTTGTACTGTAGAATCAGTTTAAATTTCTTCAGTTAGGGTTGGGCTAGTTTCAGCTTTTTTTCTAGACGTGTCGATGCACGTAATTGTAGCATGCCGTTTCATGCATTTTTCGCATATCTAGTGCAGACAAAACAACCTCCATTTTTTGAAAAAATCTGTTTCCTTTTCTCGAAACTAATTTCCAACGCAATCTTACATTTGTCAAATGTGTAGTCAATACTTTTGCAAAACACACATTTGGCAGGTCTCAGAAAACTTCTTTAGTTGTCGAATAAACTAGTAATTGTGGGTATCGTGGGTTCTGATATATTTTCTTTCTTCTTTCGAATACATTGGAAATCAGAAACAGCCAGATTAATCTTCTCTTCATTTTCAACTTCTCGGCGTAGAAAATCCATGAGTTTGTTCAGCTTGTTATCTTGAAACTTGATAGTATTTTGTCAAGGCTGGACAAACTTCTTTGCCACACTCGCAGGATATCTTTTGGTAAAGATGATTTCACTAATGGGAATAGCATCGCCGCATATTTGTCTGGCGTCACATTGAGGTTTTTAAGGGCTCTTAGCTGAGCTTTCAGTTTATCATAAAGATTGGAAAGAGAAGGTTTACGATCCAAATTTCCCAATACTAGTTGAAGGAGTTCTCTCACGTAGAATTCGACAAGTAGCTCGTTTTTATCGTATGTAACGTTAAGAATTAATGTTAAGTATTCCACCTCTAAGTATTTCAAAATTGTTAAAATTCCCTAGCCCGTATTTCGAGTTGTCGATAAGTGTTATCGATAAATATACAGTGCTATTCAAAAGTCCCCTCTCTCCCTCGTATCTTTTGAACGGCTACACATACATTAATAAAATTCGGAGGGTGAAAATAAAGTGTTGTAAACTTCTCTACGAATGGTAACAGGTGACGTAATAGTAATAGATGACGTCACAGTGCCACTCTGGCCAATAATTTTAAATAGGACCTTATGGCAAGTGATATCTCGTTTGAAAGGCATTGACATTGGCTACATAGCCATATTAATTTTGTTTGGGTTTAAATCAATTTTGACGGAAAAATTAAATAAATACCAAAATTATTATTTCACATTTAAGTATTGAAGATCTTTCATTCCGTCTCTGGATAGTTGTCAAAAAATTGACGTTTTTAATTTAATAGTATTTGTTGCTTTGCAAAGTTTTTCTAAATAGCTTAAATATTTAATTTTATTATTGTTTAACGAGACGTTTAAGAGTTTACATAGGCAAAATGGTACTTTCTCAAGCCGACAAAGTAGCAGCTATCTCAATAATTGGTGAAACTAGAAAGAATCTCCATGAAGCGGAACGTTTATTTAATGAGAGATACTCAGATCGCCATATATACGGACGTATATCGTAATATGTTTTTTTTTTTCATACCGTTTTCGGTTTTGAATCAAAAGCAAAATTATATTGAAATATGAAATGTCATATTTGACAATTTTACTGAACAATAGCTCCTTTGATGATTCTCTCATGATTTAAAAAAATAAAAATTAACAGAAGTCACTAAGGTAACATTGTAAACAAAGGCAAACATATTGAATTTTTGGAAATACAAAAAATATTTTCCGAAAGAATGACTGATAATTCAAATAAAATTGCTGAGAAAAGTGGGAAGTAGTAGGGCAAATTATTCCAATTAAGTCTTCGAAAAGGTACGAAAAAGAATATGCGATGTTTTGCGACTGGCGTAGGAAACTCGAGGTAAAACGTGCTGATGAAAATGTGATGTTGGCTTATAGTCTAGTCGACAAGTTGAAAATGGTACAAAATAGAGATACTGCTCTTAAAATTATGTGCGATAGCTCATTGGATTCGGAATGATGCCTAGAAAAATGTGCTAAAAGCGTGTATTAGCACATAAAAAATTGCAAAAGTTATAAACAATTAAAGATGAAAAAAAATGTAATTTCGTTTTTTGCCAATATTTCATAAACTATTAATATTTAAGAAATTTCAAAAAACGATTCTGAAAGAGGAGGAAACTTCAAATAAAAAACTCCTAACTCCCGGAACTCTATCTCCATTATTTATAATTTTCATTTAACGCTGAAACTAGGTCTGCGCGCGACATTTTTAGATTGCGTCAAAAGCGAGTACGGCATATTAATTAATTTATTTAAGGTGTTGAATATTTTTTTTAATTTGAAAAAATTATGTTGTATTCTAAACACTATAAATAATTTATTCCCATTGGAAATTTCACTTAAAGTTAATTTTTCAACAAGTTAAACAATTGTTAACTATAATCTGTTTCTTATTGTCTGACAGCACGTGAAAAGGTCACAGATGCTAGTCAGGTAGTAAACCATAAGCGTCACCGTTCATCTAAGGAATTTATCTACTATTTAATTTTATACCCGATCTGATATATAAAGGTAATATAAATGTAAATTCGGTTAGTTAAAACAACTATATCCTTCATACATTTGTAGAGTACATACAGTTAAAACAATAAATTATTTTTGAAATAATCTTGTAACGCAACTATTCTGACTGATATTTCATTAATTATCTTGTGAATTTGGCGCAGGTCAATTCTTGGGAGACATATTAACAAACCATTTATTAATTAATTCTCCAGATAATTACTTTCTGATTTTCAAAATGTTGATAATAACATTTCCCACAAATATTACAATAGGGTCCTACTAGGGATTGTCCCAATGATTACTTAGAAATTTTGCAGGTATATACGGTGAAACTTGGTCTCGCCCAAATTTGTATAATTTGTTTTGCTTAGAGTTGCTTATGTTCCATAAGTGTTAACTGTGTTGTGAAAAATGTCTTCTAGTTTTACCCCAGTAAAGTATAAGAGCGTGATTAGCTTACAAACGAAGACTGTAGTGTTAAATGTGCATGATGCTGTTGTACATCAAATGCCGGCTGCTACTGTTAGAAATATAGTTTCGACATGTTCCAATATGACAGAAGTTAGTGAATCTCCACCTTAAAAGTCAACTGGAAGAAAACCATTTGACCTTGATGAATATATGCAAAATACAATGAGACGAAAAGTACATGAATTATATTTTAAAAAAGAGATCCCAACCCTTGACATAATTTTAAGAATGGTGAAGGAGGACGAGAATTTGCCTGACATAGGGCGAAAAACTTAGTGGAAAATATTACACAAATTAAATATTACTTGGGAGAAGCAAAGTCACAAATCAGTGCTAATCGACAACGAAGAAATAATATGTTGGAGACGCCAGTATTTACGAGATATCCGAAAATACAGATAGGAGGGAAGACAAACCTATTATCTAGATGAGACATGGCTCAATGAAGGACATTCAGTAAAAAAAATATGACAGGACAAAAGTATTCAAACCAGTCATCAAACTTTCATAGAAAGTTTATCTACTGGACTGAAAACTCCTATCGGTAAAGGTCGCCGACTAATAATAACGCATATTAGATGCAATGAAGGGTTCGTTGAAGGTGGTTTACTGGAGTTTCAGTCAATATCAACCAAAGATTATCATGAAGAAATGACTGGAGATGTTTTCGAAGAGTTTTTTACACAAATGGTCGAAATAATTCCAAATAATGCTGTAATCGTTATGTACAATGCCACTTATCATTCGCGATTAACAGAAAATCTTCCATCTACCTCTTGGAGGAAAACTGATATTAGAAACTGGTTTATCGTAAAAGATATACCATTTGAAGATGATATGTTGGAAAAAGAACTTTTAAAGGTTGCTTCAGATCACAAACTACAATTTAAAAAGTTTGTTATTGATGAAATAGCCAAGAATCGTGGGATAACAGTGCTTCGTTTGCCGCCATACCATTGTGAATTAAATGCGATAAAGTTAATATGGGCCCAAATGAAAGGTTATTCAGCTAGACATAATAAAACATTTAAAATGAAAGAAGTTCGTGAACTCATGAAGTACTCATTGACAACAATAACTGAAGAGAACTAGAGAGATGTTGTGAATCATGTAATTAAAGAGGAAGAGAAAATGTGGGTTTTAAATAACCTCATAAAACAAACTATAGAACCGATAGTGATCTCTCTCTACGAGTATTCGGATGATTCTTTTATGGCCAGTGAAGAGGATGATACTATAGATTGAATTTTATATTTCCTATAAATGGTATGTTTACTTTACTTAATATACATTTATTCATTGTCAATAAATTTGAATTATGAAAATTAAACTATATTTTCTTTAGTAAATTTAATTTAAAATCAAAATGAAAATGTAACTTGTTATTAGGCCTAAACGTATGAATTTTATTTCAACTGTAATGTTGACCGAATCTAATTAAATAAGCAAAATGAACTAATATCGTAATCTCCGCCACTGCCGCACTGTTTATCGTTTAGCTGGCATTGTTCAGTTTTATTACCATGGCTCAATGAAGGACATTCAGTAAAAAAAATATGACAGGACCAAAGTATTCAAACCAGTCGTCAAACTTTCATACAAAGTTTATCTACTGGACTGAAAACTCCTATCGGTAAAGGTCGCCGACTAATAATAACGCATATTAGATGCAATGAAGGGTTCGTTGAAGGTGGTTTACTGGAGTTTCAGTCAACATCAACCAAAGATTATCATGAAGAAATGACTGGAGATGTTTTTGAAGAGTATTTTACACAAATGGTCGAAATAATTCCAAATAATGCTGTAATCGTTATGTACAATGCCACTTATCATTCGCGATTAACAGAAAATCTTCCATCTACCTCTTGGAGGAAAACTGATATTAGAAACTGGTTAATCGTAAAAGATATACCATTTGAAGATGATATGTTGGAAAAAGAACTTTTAAAGGTTGCTTCAGATCACAAACTACAATTTAAAAAGTTTGTTATTGATAAAATAGCCAAGAATCGTGGGATAACAGTGCTTCGTTTGCCGCCATACCATTGTGAATTAAATGCGATAAAGTTAATATGGGCCCAAATGAAAGATTATTCAGCTAGACATAATAAAACATTTAAAATGAAAGAGGTTCGTGAACTCATGAAGTACTCATTGACAACAATAACTGAAGAGAACTAGAGAGATGTTGTGAATCATGTAATTAAAGAGGAAGAGAAAATGTGGGTTTTAAATAACCTCATAAAACAAACTATAGAACCGATAGTGATCTCTCTCGACGAGTATTCGGATGATTCTTGTATGGCCAGTGAAGAGGATGATACTATAGATTGAATTTTATATTTCCTATAAATGGTATGTTCACTTTACTTAATATACATTTATTCATTGTCAATAAATTTGAATTATGAAAATTAAACTATATTTTCTTTAGTAAATTTAATTTAAAATAAAAATGAAAATGAAAATGTAACTTGTTAATAGGCCTAAACGTACGAATTTTATTTCAACTGTAATGTTGACCGAATCTAATTAAATAAGCAAAATGAACTAATATCGTAATCTCCGCCACTGCCGCACTGTTTATCGTTTAGTTGGCATTGTTCAGTTTTATTACCATATTGTATTTTGAGCTTAAACAGGGATGTACAGATAACCAATACAGACACCTACTTGTTTTGCATTAGAATTTTAGTATTTACTTGTAAAATTCTTAGGATCACTCTGTAAGAGATAATTTTCTATTTGAATATTCAATGAGGTCACTGTGCTGTCAGACATTAAGAAATAGACTATAACAAAATTTTCTTGAACTTCAGTCTTAATTGGAAGTAAAAAGAAATGTTTAAATAATAGTTTTAAAAAATGTTCGCTTCGTAGAGCCTTTCTTACCCACATACTTAACAAGATCGTGCCATAAAAGTTAAAAAAAATGTTTATCCTTTGTTTATAATAATTAACAACTACAACCGTACTCAATAATTAAAATTTATAATGAAAATAAACGGTACTATTAAGTTTCTTTCAAATTTTCTATGGGTAAAATTATATCGGTTATGTTGTTTTGTCTGCCACCCGGCAGATAAGTACTCACGGCTAGCTAAAAATAGTGGAGAAAGGCGGGGTCTCTAATCTAAAACTACAAGAATTCAAATCTGGGCGCCAGACAAATTGAGCCCTTGAGTACCCAAAGTAATCACGATAGAAATTCCCAATGCTCACCAAAATGTCAATTAAATACTGAGACCAATATAAACCCAGAATAGTATTTATCTGGTTTCCTGAAAGAGATATTCAGGCATAAGAAAAAAGACAAGCAATTCATGTTTCAGTTAAATGGAAAAATATGTACATATATATATATATATATATATATATATATATGTGCCCAATTTATTTACTATTTTATAAACCACAGAATTGAACTTCCAGCTATATAACAATAATAAAAAAAATACTAATAATAATGGGTACTCTCACCTTAATTTCTGATAAGCAAGTTATTCTATATCACAATCAAGGATTCAAACAAAAATGGCCTAAAACAGGATCACTATAAGCGCTGGCAATAAATATTGGTAGCATACAAGGAAAAGCAAATATAAAAAGAATATAGCTGATCATAAAGAACACTTCGCGTGAGCTCAAGCGCAGGTTTTATGTATTTGTAGATTATAACAATAATGAAATTACTCGGTAAAGTGAAACCAAGCCGCTATAGTACACCTCTAACAAAATGTATAAATATGTACCACAACTAGAATGCCTAGTCCTAATGATAGAGCAAAAAAAGAGTAGGTAAACTATTTCGAAAACATATATTATGAAAGAATAATCCAAATGTATGTCCTTTGGTTTTCTTTCGAATATAACGTCTAATAACAAAATCTCTTCATTTAATAGAAAGTTGAACGCAATATAAACTACAAATATACGCAACCTAAGCAAAATATACAAATAAAGTAGGGTAATAGTGGCAACTAAATATTCACTAAAATATTCAGTTGGATTCAAGTAAGCAATCACAATCAAAGATAAGTTTATGCAACTTGCGTGTATATTCAGCGATGGTAGATCACCCTGTATTCTACTACTGTCAAATTAGCGTAATAAGTTCTCTTAGTAATCCAGTAAAACAAAATGGTAGGAAGATAATAGATAATTAAGTACCCTAAAAAGTACAGAAAAATAAATAAGAATGCCGAAATAAAAAGTTTGCCTAGACGCGCCTCTATTCAATATTATGCTTTGATTAATGGTGAAAATGAAAATATATATGAAAGTTATTTTGAGAACAAAAAAATAATATAAATTTTATGTTCAAATATTGAATTTTAATCACTTAGCCAATATGGTAAATAACAATATGAATATTCGCTCACCTGTGCCAAATGGTACTTTACTAAAAATATTTCGTCAGCTTAAGAGATTAAAAGCACTTTCTAGATGTTTTTGATTTATTATAACCTCTCTTGCAAAGAACAAAATTCAATCAGAAACTTTATTCACTAGAACCGACAGAGTTCACGATACGAAAAGAAAGACAACAAAAAAACCAAAACACATACTTTATTGGTAAAACGTTGTAAATCGCTGGCGTTGGCTTGGCATTAATTGAATCTCATTGAGACAGTTATTTGGGAATAATATAATCCTGGAAGCATCCACGGACATCCAACAAAATCCCACAATAACATATACAACGTAAGCAGGTGTTGACTGATTAAATTAATTCAGCAGCTTAGTGGTAAGCCATAAAAAAAACAATGATAAATGAAACATAACTTAACATCATTATAAAAAAAAATACCTAAATAAATAAGGAACGCTATTGTAATTTTATGTACAATTGGCAGGGGAGTTGTATCAATACAAAAAAAAAATATCAAATTATTAGTCTCCCGGGCTTGAGCTCATGCGCAGGTGACCAGGGAACGAAAACGGGTTTAACAAAATATCTTTACTACAGTGCAATTACAATTACTGTGTGGCGAAATCTAATTTCAAACGTTACCGTCAACCAAAGCCATAAATATTATAAGTATTTGACTTTTCATAAATATTGAAAAAACATTCGGCCAATGTATTCAGAAGTATGAGGAAGGAAGTCCGACCAAATACAAATATTTTTCAAACGTTATGATACACCCGGTATAAGTACGTGTATTCTAAATTACAACCCGTAGAAATATTTGTCGTAAAAACTAATAAATTTAAATAAGTTCACCGATACAGCCTCAACGCATCAATCACCCTGTATGCGAGCTATTGACGAGTGATCCACTTCCATAGACGTGTTCCAGTCGTCTCCCAAATGCATGAAACCAGCCAAAATACCCGGGAACCAAAAAGAAACGGGAACCACTAAACCCTAAATGAAAGAAAACCATTACATAGTTTTGGGCAATTAATAAAACTCCAAGTTAATTTTTTAAATCAGCAAATTATTTATATCAGTTGTTTAACTCAAATAATTGAATGCCCCAACACGAAAAACTCCCATTAACATTCCATTTCTTTCAAATTTAAAACTAATTAAGCCAAGATAGTACAAACTCACTAGTCTATGAGCTTGTACTGCTAATTATTTAACAAATAATATGACTAAATCCATTTTACCCCAATTTAAAAATTCATAATCTAAGGGAATACACACTAAATAGTTTTAGAACTTTTATTCCCAATTATCTCCTGATAATAAAACTAAATGCACCCCAAATTAACATTAAAGCAGTCCCATTGACTATTAAAAATCTCGATCATAAAATAAGTGCAACATTAAATTAATTAATTACTCGTAAGTATTATAATAATTCACCCTATGTTAGTAAGGGGTTACGGCTTGTTCCTGACGTATCAAAAGGCGTAACAACCAATGATCACCCAGATGGACAAGAATATGATAGGGGTTTACGGTGGCTTCTTGCTAAATACTATACTGATTGGAATCTATAGAGAATAAACGTATTGTAAGGTACTGAATACGGCACTCCAGGAAAAGAGAGGAAATATAACTTACCGGTAATGGTAAAATTTCCAACACGTGGAAATGGCGACTGAATGTACATAAAAAAAATCGCAAACGGTCCAGAACCCAGTAGAGCACCAAAATATCTATTCAACAACGACTGGATTCCAATAAAATATGATAGTGACTGATCCCACTTAATGGATGACTAAATGAAAGTCAAAATTACAAATATCACACTTGTACACAACAATCAGTTATCGCCATCACGTACAAAAACTTTTTAAAACCAACCACTGACCAAGAAAGTGCCGACGGACTTTCAACGAATTTCCCACAGGTACCTTTGTTCTATTCCCATCGTATTATCACAGAAACCTAACGATGATACCAGATACGTACTTTGGTACTCGTCTTCTAGGTGACGCTAGACGACAGTACTCATAATATTCCGAATAAAGTTTTGTTATTATTAACTCAAGAGGGCAAATACAAGGGTTATTTAATAACAAACATTAATAAAAATTAGTGTTTTTAAATGAAAATCAAGGTCTCTAGTTAATTCCACGATATAATATAAGTTATTGAAAATTCTAAAAAATTGACAATTGTTTCGATAAATCAATATCATCGTCAGAATGACAGAAGTTACATTTCATTTTATGCCTACCTGATGTTTAGTAGTTATATTTTTGGCTAGACCAAGAAGTAACCTAACTTGTGATTGGCTTAATATATGTTTATAGAAAAAAGAAGAAGATGTGATATTACAAATATTGAAGCTTAGATATTATTAGCCCTATGGTGATATCCTGGATATCATTTTTCCAATTAAGATCAGTATAACTGTGCAATGATATAGAAAACCAGGAAAACTATATCTGCTGATCTTTACAATTATCACTTAAGAAGACAGTTTATTAGTGGAGAATTCCCTAGATTTAACTGTTCATTGACAACTTCATATTGTGGGTTTCTTAAATGTCTTCTAATTTCCAGTTCTTCAAGGAAATCCAGTTCTTGTTTCTTTTCACAAATATGCAGCACTTCTAGTTCTGTGTTAGGTGTCAATGAATGATTGGTGTCAAGTAGATGTTTTGCGTAGTGAGATTTATCTGGTTGTTTTAATCTGTAAGCTCGTAAGTGCTCACTGTATCGTATTTCAAAATTCCTAAGGGTCTGACCCAAATAGACAGCATTACATTCTGGACATTTGAGTTTATATATACCTGACTTCTTTAATAGTGGTATTTTTGTTTTTACATTTAACAATTTTGTACTAACGTTACTTTCTGTTTTAAAAGAAATTGTTGCATTCGTTGCTGAAGATATTATTTTTGAAATATTATTAGAAATATTTCCTGCATATGTGATGGTTTTATAAGTTTTAATTTCATCAGCTTGTTTAGGATATATTAGTTGTAATGCCACTTTTTTCTCTTTTTTACTAATTAGTTTATTTATCATATCTAATGGATAACCGTTGGATGTTGCTATTTGTCTAATTGTATTAATCTCTCTATCAAAATTACATTTGTTCATAGGAACTGAAAAAGCTCTATGTATCATTGAATTATATGCTGCTAGTCTGTGTGAGACAGGGTGGTTAGAATTGAATGGAATTGTCACATCAGTCTGTGTTGGTTTTCGGTAAATTGAATAATCAAGTACATCATTAACTCTTTGAATTTTTAAATCAAGAAAATTGATTGAGCTATTTTCTTCAATTTCTAATGTAAATTTAATTTTCGGGTGTAAATTATTGATGTGTAAGGGTCGAGACAGTCAATTTCATTAATAAAAATATTATACTACACACCACTAACTATAATTGCGACGGTACTCAAAAAAACGTAACAGACTTATTTGGAATAATTTGCCCTACTGCTTCCGCACTTTTCTCAGCAATTTTATTAGAATTATCTGCATTCTTTCGGAAAATATTTTTTGTATTTCCAAAAATTCAATTGTTTGCTTTTGTTTACAGTGTTACCTTAGTGACTTCTGTTAATTTTTATTTTTTTAAATCATTAGAGAATAATCAAAGGAGCTATTTTTGAGTAAAATTGTCAAATATGACATTTCATATTTTAATATAATTTTGCTTTTTATTTAAAACCGAAAACGGTATGAAAAAATAGTTATTTGTAAAACAAGTGTCACAATGACTCGTTTTGTAGTACGAATGAAGTTTGCACAACGAACCGCGAAGCGGTGAGTTGTGCAAATCACGATTACTACAGAAAGTCATTGTGGCACAAGTTATACACAATATTTTTCATAATTCGCATAGAATTTCATATAATTCCTGTTTTTAAACTAGGAGGAGTGGTTTGAATTAAGTTGGCAATTCTGTAGATTCCTAATTGGTCAGATCACAGATGGTTTTAATCCAACGTTTATAGAGGTAACTCTGAGCCAATGAGAATCAAGCAGAAAAAGCGCGGGAGTGACGTCAGCCTGGGTGCCACATTTGAATTTTATTATTGGGACGAGTATTAGCTCGTTAAAATACCACTTGTAACTAGAACACTGAAATAATATAAAACTACTTCTGATACGTTTTGGTTTTAAAAAACAATATGTTCTCAAATAAACACATATTTTTTGCAGCATTTGTTAATTTAAGTACATATTTTCAAATGAAAAAAACTCAAATATACTATGTACATATTAATAACCCAATCTTTATCTCTATTTGTGTTGCTTTATACGTTTTTTTTTTGTTTTCAGAGAATAAAACGTATTAAATTTTATTTGTATTATAACATATTATTACAAATACAGTTCTTTATTATTAAAAACTATAAAAATACATATATGTGTTATCTGATGTAAGAAATAAAACCAATTATTTGCACCACAACACTTTATTTACCGAAAATACGATCAATATTATTAATATACAAAAATAGCGACTTGCTTATAACAAAACTGTTGAGAGAATGTCCCACAAAATATCTAAATATCTTACGTCTAGGCGAAAACTTCAACATGTTAATGTTTAACTTGTTTATCTTAACAGAAATGTTTATGAAATTAATATGATTTAGGTCCTAAAGAAATAGCTCATTTATGACACTTAAACAGTATCCACACTGATGGTGCATGAGTGACATCATCGCTGCAACGAATACTAGATAAAACAAATAATATACAATCTTATCTATCTACTTACTACTTTTAATGTAAGAAACCATTATTATTCTAACATATGTAACAAAAATAGTACACAACATAGGCAAGCCTTTTTTCTCTTTCTTTCATAACTTAAGCTGGATACTTTAAAAGTTACTTATATTTGGTATTGAAAGAAACTAATTTTACCTTAAAAACCCATATAAAAAAAGTTTATTAACATTAAAAGATAAAAAATAAGTGATATATGACAATCACTAAATTCATTTGACAATTTTTTTCATTTTTTATATCAATTTATTCCCTTTTTCCGGCGGGCGTAATTTCGGCCGGTAATCCCTTGGCCTACCTGCATAAATCAAAGGGTACCATTTATGACAGGGGTAATTTCGGCCGAGGGGTTGATGTTTACGATGAGATTAAAATATTGGTAATTACGCTTAATAGTTTCCTTTAAATGTATAAAATTCACAAATAACAGGTATAAAATTATTATAGCTACTCAGTATTATAACTTATCTTTAAGCTACTAGTCGATAGAAAGCATAAAATATATTATTTGTATACGATGGCATCAGTTTCAGTAATTAAGAGTTCACGCGGTTGTGACTTACTAGTTGAAGAAAAGTTTCAGTTTTGTAAACAGGACGTATTAAAAAGTGGTGAAGTACGTTGGAGGTGTATAAAGAAAAATTTAAGATGTTTAGCCAAACTGTACACTGTTGGTGCGGAATACACAGTTACTAGAAGTGAATTAATCCACAACCACGAGTCCGATGAAACTACGTTGGAGAGAAAAATAGTGACGACTTCATGCAAGCGCATAGCTGAGGAAGACATATCGGAGAAACCTTCAAAAATTATTAAAAGCGTTCTTTCAAATCATTTGCCAGAGAATTTGTCATCGATAGATGTCAGTCTAATAAGAAGAAATTTGTACAACAGCCGCCGTAAGCTCTTACCAGCCCTGCCTAAGGATATTCACGATGTACATTCTGTACTCAATAGTTATGGACCGAAAACCACAACAGGTGAAAATTTTTTGTTTATTAACAGCACAGCTGATAATATCATTGTTTTTTCTTGCCATACAAATATAATAAGTTTATGTAAAATGAAAGATTTTTACATGGATGGCACATTTTCTTATTGTACAAAATATTTTTATCAGTTATTTACCATCCAGTGACTGGAAAATGGGCATTATGTTCCTCTTTTGTATTGTCTGTTGCCCAATAAGACCAGTGACACATATATGAGACTTTTTCTGTTGGTAAAATCTAAAATTTTTGAACTTTATAATATTGTTTTTGAACCGAAGGAGGTATTTGTGGATTTTGAAATCGCAATTCATAACGCATTAAAAGTTGTCTTTCCCAAAACCAAACTAAATGGTTGTAGATTCCACTTGCACCAGGCGTGGTATAGGAAAATACAATCATTAGGGTTAACCCAAATGTATAAAGATAAAAACTGCGAGGAAAGCAAATGGCTTACTCATACTTTTGGGCTAACTTATTTAGACCCCTCTGAAGTTGAAGATTGTTTCATATTTGATCTCATGTCATACAAACCGGACCATAAACTTATAGATAAATACGCAGACTATTTATTAGAAAACTACATAGCGCCAGAATCTCATTTTCCACCAAATATATGGGCATATGAAAACCCATCAATTAAAAGAACCACAAATGCCTGCGAATCATTCCATTCGCACTTTAATTCTAGTTTTTATTCAAGTCACCCTTCTATATTTATTTTTATAGAAAAATTAAAAGATTCTCAGATCGATGCATATTTAAAAATAAAAAATTTAAATATTCCAGCAAAAATTAAAGACAAACAAGTAAAAAACAAACTAAAATTTATCGAAAACATGGTAAATATGCTTCGATCTGACAATATTTCTAGAATTAATTTCGTTAAATCTGTATCACATCAAAACGTTTTTTAAAAATTTATAGTTTACCTAAGTTATAGAAATAAGTTGATGTAATAATTTTATTGAAATAAAGAAATATTTTAATATAAAGCATTCTGTTATTTTATTTGATTTGCGGCCGAAAATACCTATGAGATAAGGAAGCAACTTAAAACCTCCGGCCGAATTTACCTACCGGCTTTTAGTACCTGCCCTTTTTCCGGCCGAAATTACATCCGCCCCCTTTTTCTTTTGATAAGGGAGGTTTTTTCTTTTTTTGTTTTTCTTCAGCTTCCTTTAAATTTAAAAAATTTATTCTGACAAATATTCTTTGTCGACTAAATGACTTAACGAGCTCTTTTGGGATCTCTACTAATTATAAAATAACTCCAACACAACAGTAGCAAAGAATATACAACGATAATATTCTGTGACGATAGTTCCAGTTGCATTCACAACAATACAAATGAGTCTACTTCTTTTGTCTGTACTCTATAATACACAAAATACAAAAAGAACAACAATAAATACTAATAAAGGAACAAGAACCCGATATAAACAATAATATGCACTCCTACTTCTATAAATTCATACAGCCTTGTCAAAGCTGGCACCCACAGTGACGTAATGATCCCCTCTTCCGTCTGCCCCGCCGAGTAGTTATCAGGCAACCTTCTCTCTTCTATAAACGTTGGTTTTAATCAGCACTTCTGACTTTTGACATATTATAACCGAATAATTGTGTAAATTGTAAACAAACTTTCATTTAAGCGAAAAGAGGATGATTATTTGTTTAAAAAAGAGCTTCTTCGTATATGCTCATGCGATCTATTTATATTATATCATGAACAAAACTATTTCTGTAATACATATATATTGATCCTATACAATATAAAAATAAACAATTGACAAATCATTGATAAATGAACGTTAGCTTAATTTATTCATTAATATTTTTAATATATAAATCATTCTAATTTACCTTTAATATAATAATCTGCTAGCTAGAACAACGCTAGACCATTTTATTTTTAATTTGTGTCAAGAATAAAGTCAAATGTCAAATAAAGATATAACTAAATACAATAACCAACTGTACAGTAAAAATTACTATAACAGTGTTCAAAGAGCCTCATTGTGATACTGTAAACAATGTTATTATGAAGTCTCTTTTATACGTGAATTATAAAAAACATATTTCGATATACGTCCGTAAATAACTATTAATGTTTATGCGATAAAAAATCTCTGCCTGTAGACTTTTCACAGTTCTCATTTTGCAGTATTCTAGTTATCCTAACATCGGACGTACATTTTTTCGAAATTTCCTGTACACATTATTAATATTGAATGAAAAAATATTTTTTTATTTGCTAACCAAACAAATCTAGATGTTTTTGATGATCGTTTTTTTTCTCTGGGATACTTGCAATATTCTCCTATGTCTTTCTGTCTCAGTTCCAAAAATTTTCACTTATAATCTCCCTAGTGCTTGAAAAATTTCCGAACATTAATTCAAGGACGTGGGGGATTCGGTAAGAAAATTTTACACCCAAAATTTCTTTTAAAAATCCGACATGTTTCATTTTGAAACTTTCTTCGCCAAAATAAAGTTGGTTAGAAAGGTAGACATAAGAGCTATCTTGGTGAAACAAACCAGTTTAAACCCGGTGAACGTTTGACATGTTATAAATATCAAATGTTCACCAGGTTTGGATCGGTTTGTTACCTCAAAATATCCCTATTGTTTTGCGGTGCATGACTTATGTTTTTCTTCTTAAACGTCAAACAATTTAATAGCTTTTCACGCGTTTTTTTAAAATCCAAAATGGCTCGTACAGGATCTTCTGATAAATCTACTGGTGTTATCGAATTTCTTAGTGACTCTAAAAGCGATTAATAACATTGGTCTACAAGAAGACATCATAGTGGAGGCAATGAAGCACTAAAAAGGCCAAATCTATTAGGATAGGACGTATTGGAATGCGGTTTTTAGCATTCGCTTGCAAAAATTATTTATATCATTCATACCTACTTTGTACCTATTACAAGCCGGAAGTTGCATTGTTGCAGCCAAAAATGCATGCAAAAAATGCATCTTTTGAGAGGCCTTTTGGCAAATTTAATAACTTCGTAAATAAGATTCAGAATTGGCTCAAGTCGGGTAACGGGAGGTTTTCGAGGTCGCTGGTCACGATTATGATGTTCAAATTGACTCCCCGAACGCCTGGAGCTCAGAAACGCCGACGAACGTCATCTCCGGGGACTATCCCGAACTTTCTACGAGAGACGAGAAAAACTGCGCCCCCGGGGGTTTTTTGAGTCGCTAAATTCGAATAAACCATCGGCAAAAAACCCACGGACACCATTTTTTATGTGCTAATACACGCTTTTAGCACATTTTTCTAGGCGTCATTCCGAATCCAATGAGCCATCGCACATAATTTTAAGAGCAGTATCTCTATTTTGTACCATTTTCAACTTGTCGACTAGACTATTATTTTTTGGATGTGGTAAGAACAGTTGTTTTTAAGAAACATTCTTTTCAAACCTTAAATTTTCAGTCAGAAACATCAAATAGCTACAATAAATGTTTCTGGTAACAGTAGTTGCACCATTACTGTAACATTCAAAAATTAGAATAAAAGTTTAGTTATTGATGTTAATTGAGTTTTTATTTCTAATTATTTCAAACGGGATAGGGAGAATTTAAGAGTACTGTAAACTACAAGGAAACCGTAACGTGCCATTTTCCGGACTCAAATTAGTACTGTAAAGTCGAATTTACAGTACAGTATGAAAAATATATTTGATAGTTACTTTTGGACATATGTATTTCAAAATATGATTGGTTCTACAGATTGTTAAGTATTGGGGCGTTTAATATTTTTAGTTTCCCATTCCCATTTTACCCTTTTCCTCAAGAGCAAACACGTAGATAGGTACATAGAGAGATAAGAAGTTAGTCTATCTATATGAAATACTGTTAAAACTCTAATTTCCAACAATAGTAGTATTTACGTAAGTGAGTTTCAAAACTATCGAAAAGCAATAAAATATTTGAAATAGTGAACAATAGGCGTTTCTATTTTCTCAAAATTAGCGTAGGTAGCTGCATTTGGAACGTTATAGAAATAGGTATTTTCTAATCTTTAGGAACTAACGTGCTTTTTAAAACATATTTGTAGAGTTGTATCGCTATAGTGCTTGAATAAAAGCTTATTTCTCATTATTTACGAAAAACAAATGCATGACTTTAGCAATATAACAGTTTTTTTTATTTATGGACGTGGATACCTAAGAAAAAAGACATTTTATTTCATACAAACAAGTAGCCCTCGAGTCAAATACATGTTACGATCGACTCGATCGACTAGTCAATTGGTGTTACATAAAGACCAGAGGTATTTAACAGTTATTTGTATAACTAGGCCGCGAAATACCTTTTTTCAGTAACGAAAGAAAAGTTAGGATATAGCTGTATAATCTTGAGGTAACTAAAAAGTGTCGCGGCCATGGTATGGAAATGACCATGTTTGAATATATACAATAGTCGTTTGAATCACTAGTCCAGAAAATGATACTTTGCGATTGTGAGTTGTATTGCGTAGCCGAGGCGAAGCAACACGAGCACTCACAAAACATTTTCTGGACGTGCAAATCACAAAATTTTTCATGCTAACAAATTTAAATCATTTTTATAAACTAAAAATTTAACGTAAGATTTCTCTTTTATGTCAAACTTGTTGACATTTAGATAATTAAGAATCAAGGGTGCCGCCCCACTTCTAATGAATTTTTAATAAATGTCTTTTTTGTGAGTACTAGGAGGGGAATTTCACGTTCCTGGCGGATTTTAAATCCTGCAAAACTGTCGATAATAGCTGGCGGCATGAAAAATATTTTGATTGTTAATGATATGTAGAAGACTTTATCAAAAATAAGAAACACATTTCCAACTAAATTTCTGGCAATGTAGTTAACTTGTTGGAATGTAGGAAATTGCAGAACGTTACGTCCTAAAGAAAATAAACGGTTTTAAAGATTAAAACTAACTTTTCCGCATCTATGAGATGCCTTGATTAACATTCTATCATAAAATTGTCACTTGTATACACTTCGGGGGATGTATCGTGTTAACAAACCGAAATTTCTCCAAAAGTAACCAAAAATGCAGTATATCTGGATTTGTAGGACCCTCTGTACTCGCTATAGTCAGCTGAAAATCAATATGGTACATCTGTGAGACACCTTGAACAATATTCAATCATAAAATTGATCAATCGTATACTCTCTGGAGGCTGCATCGTGCTAACAAACTGAAACTTCTCCAAAAATGACAAAAATATCCTACTTAAAGTACTGTAGCACTTGTTGTATTGGCTCCGGTGAGCTGAAAATCAATAGGGTTCATCTGTGAGATGTCCTGAATAATACATAAAATTTGTCACTTGTTGAGCTCCGGAGGCTGTATCGTGCTAACAAACTAAAATTTCTCAAAAAATGATAAAATGTCGTACTTCAAGTACCATAGCACCCGTTGTACTGGCTCTGATGAACTGAAAATCAATAGGGATAATCTGTGACATGTCCTTAACAATATTCAATCATGAAATTGCTGACTTATTGCAGTGCGGAGGCTGTATCGTGCTAACAAGACATGTACGGAAAAGTGGCCGACGACGACGACGACATACACACAGGATTTTTTTTCTAAAAACCGTTTTTTCGTGTTGTTGATGGAAAACGTAAAGTAACTCTAATTTTTTTTTCAAAATTTCACTTTTTTTGTGGGTAAACCAAAACTTTTCTCGCATTAGATAGGTTGGGTGGAAAAGTAATAATTTGATGTTGAATATCAATAGCCATTATATTACATTGCTTCCAGCTTCTGGAGTAATAAATTGTACAATTAATAATTATATTTATCCTAAATAATATAAGAATGTTTTATTTGTTGTTAATTAAAAAATTAATGCTGTGCTTAATAAAAAATAAACGGTTTTAAAGATTAAAACTAACTTTTCCGCATCTGTAGCCCTGAACAATATTCTATCATAAAATTGTTACTTGTATACACTTAGGGGGATATATCGTTCTAACAAACCGAAATTTCTCCAAAAATAACCAAAAATTCAGTATATCTGGATTTATAGGACCCGCTATACTCGCTCTAGACAACTGAAAATCAATAGGGTACATCTGTGAGATACCTTGAACAACATTCAATCATAAAATTGATCAATCTGATACTCTCTGGAGGCTGTGTCGTCCCTAACAAACTGAAAATTCTCCAAAAATGACACAAATTTGGTACTTCAAGAACCATAGCACCCGTTGTACTGGCTTTAGTGAGCTGAATATCAATAGGGTTCATATATGAGACGCTCTAAATAAAATCCAATCATAAAATTGGTCACTTGTATATACTCCGGAGGCTGTATCGTGCTAACAAACTGAAACTTCTCCAAAAATGACCAAAATATCGTACTTAAAGTACTGTAGCACCTGTTGTATTGGCTCTTGTGAGCTGAAAATCAATAGGGTTCATCAGTGAGATGCCCTGAATAATATTCAATCATAAAATTGGTGACTTGTTGAACTCCGGAGGATGTATCGTGGTAAAAAATAAAATTTCTCAAAAAATGGCAAAATGTCGTACTTCTAGTAGTTACCATAGCACCCGTTGTACTGGCTCTGGTGAACTGAAAATCAATAGGGTTCATCTGTGACATGTCCTTAACAATATTCAATCATAAAATTGCTGACTTATTGCACTCCGAAGGCTGTACCGTGCTAACAAGACATGTAAGGAAAAGTGGCCGACGACAACGACGACGACGACATACACACAGGATTTTTTTTCTAAAAACAGTTTTTTCGTGTTGTTATTGATGGAAAACGTAAGAATAACTCAAAAATTTTTTTCGAAATTCTAACTTTTTTTAGGGTAAACCAATACTTTTCTCGCATATAGAAAGGTTGGGCGGAAAAGTAATAATAGCCTTGTTGTATTTTTAAAATGCCAAATTCTTAAGTGAGAAGACGTTTAATTTGGCAGCCATTGCTATGGGTAACGGTCGTGATATTTAACTTTGCGGACTGTGTTGATAACGCGAAAATCACATTTCGCGTGTGATTGTACGAAAAATTTATTTAAGTTCACTAGACGTCGTTCATAATTTTTAGTTAGTAAAATAGAATAAAAATTCCGTGGAACTGACAAAAATCTTCACAAACCTAAGAAATTGATTGACGAATTGAAATTGGATATATTGTTAAATATTGAGGAAACCCCACCGAAACCTACAAGATAATTAGCTGGTGATAATGATGTAAGTAATACATCTGTACTTTGACAGGAGAAAAACTGCGACGTCCATTTACTTCAATCCATTTCTTCAAACTTGGACACAATTCAGAGACCATTGAAGGAGAATTGACTTGTGAAACTGCAAATCTCTTGTTATTGCAAAGATATTGACATCTGTTTCAATGTTGGGCTGGGACTGTTGGGCCACAATGTAGGGTGTAAATACATTTTGCACCTTAAATTGTTTCAACAACAAAATAGGAAGTGAAAACCAATTACTTTTCAATTAAATAGTTAATCGAACGTAATGGAACGAAGTATTAGTAGTAGTAGTATTTTGGAGAAAAATTATACTGATATAACATGATCCCCAATTTAGCAGAAAATTATGTCTCATACATTTTTTCCACTTTGTTTGTTCTCTCACTACTGAGAATCGTGATTATTGATTGTTTGTACCGTTAAAACTCTCCGTCGACTTAGATTCCGAGCTCTATTTACAAAACCGTAGAATTATATGCCAGTGATTAGTCAATTAGGGTGGTAAGCGACCTCTAGACCTTTTTCCCGAAACGATCAACTTCTCCAGATTGTTAGCATCTCCTCGTGCAAAGTGTCCAAAAATTTCAATATGCTCGTAAGGCAAGTGGAAGAGAATCTATTGTGGATGTTCTCTAAGGATTGACTCGTTCGACCTTTGCGGAGTCTGCCACCACATATCGTAGGCATCAATTCTTTTTGTATTCGCTGCTTTGATTGTCCACGTTTTAGCCCCATATCTGAAGATGAAGAAAATCAGTGATTGCACTTGCTTTATCTTAGTATTTTTCATAATAGAGCTTTCCAGATCATGGGTAGTTTACTTATTGCACTTTTATCCAGTCCTATTCTCCTTCGGTTGTCGCATTCACTTAAATACTAACATCTGAGCATAAGTCCGCATTTATTGTTCACTTAACTTAAAAGGTCTGGCATTTCCGATGCAATTATCATTGTTGTATGGTCTGCATATCTCAGGTTTGTAATCTTTTTGTCTGCAACTGAGATTCTTCGAGTTCACTCATCCAATGCATTCTTATTCTGTATTCTCCATAAATGTTAAATAGGTTGGGACGCTTATTTTCGAGTTCACGAGAAGATAACGTTCACCGGTGAACATTCTCCTATTAATTTCTCATAGCAGCAAGAATATTCGAATTTTTCAATGCATGAGAATAAGAGTTCTCCAGAGAACTTGTTTTGATATGTAGCCAAAGTTCGTTGAAACTTTGAACCGTGGCAAAATTAGAGCCCCGATAAAATCCCATAAAAATCTTAACAATTATGATTAAAAAGGTCCTTATTTACAATAATTTGTCATATTAATTTACAAAAGTAGTGCGAAAAATGTGTGGGGCCGATGTTCTGGCATTTTCCACTACCCTGGTGTTACTCTGGAGCGCTATATGGTTCCCTGCTTCACGCATTACCCATTTATTGTGTTTGATTTATCTAACTCTGTCCCGTATATACAAATATGACTCCCTAGATTTTTCGACTGTTTTGTCCCTGAAAACCGGCTGAAAAACAGGGTTCCAAAATCGAACAGTGTATTTGTTCATGCACTAATGATTTGAGTTTTTTCTAATTTTCAAATAATTTCCGCGCTGATCAAAACAGCTGGTTTCGTTCGATTGGGTGCGAATATCGTATAGCGCTTGCGCTAAAAGTAAAAAAGAGAGACAACGTTTGGCAGGCGATTCTGGTGATAAATACATACAAACTAAACATTTAAGTGATTGAAAAGATACTGAGACGTTCAAGTGAATAATGAAAATAGTGATAGCCTAAATCAGGGGATCCTAAGGTGTAGAAGGCCTGCAATCCACATTGCTAAGAAACTACAGTCGTTTGCTAATAAATCTACAGTCCGCGATTTTCTTACTGTACAAATTTCATTGGTGCTGACACAGTATCAATTTTTGAGAGGCAGCAACATGACAGATGTTGTTTATGATGGGATGTTTGTTTTGTCTGTTGACAGTGAATGATTTGTATACGGCATTGGTTCCCTACGCGGGCAATACCGCCCCCCTGTGGACGGTGCAGCCTTTTAGGAGGGCGGTAGCGGATTCAGAAGCAAATAATAAGCAGTCAAGAGGAATGGTGAAATAAAAATGATTTAATAAGGGTTAATAAGCAGTTTTAAATTAGCATTAATAATAATTCTAATAATTATAATAATTTCTTTTAGTTCAGAATAGAAGTATATGACTTGTCCTCGCACGTTGATAAGCGAACGCGCGATGTTCATACAAAATAACATGTTTCGACATGTTCGCACACAGACAAGTTGAATCATACACGAAATGAAACGTATAAAAGCAACAGCTCTACGAATTTTTTGTTAGGTAGTTGTATGTGCTTGGCCGCGATATATAGTCGTGAATCATAAGCTCTGCCGTAGTAAATAATCGTGAGTGGTGTGTCATTTTATAAACATTACTATTCATAAATCTATTGAGAATTTAATTTTTGTATGAAAATGGCTGAATCTACTTCTAAATTAAAAAAGAAATGCCGGCAATACAGTATTGAATATTCAAAATATGGATTTGCGGAACCTTCTACAAACAAATCATTACCTATGTGTTTAATTTGCCGAAAAGTTTTTTCAAATGAAGCTATGAAACCTTCTAGGCTACAAGAGCATTTACATAAAATGCATCCTGATAAGAAGAACAAAGATATATTCTATTTTCAAGAACTCGAAAAACAATATTTAAAACAGCCAACTATATCAAACCTTTTTGCATCGTCTTCTAAACGAGACGATGATGTGCTACTTTAATCCCAAAATCAGGAAAACCACACACCATTGGCGAGGAATTAATTTTGCCGGCAGTCGAAGAGATGTTAAAAACTGTTCTCCATCATAAGACACCATTTGATATCATTAAAAAAATTCCTCTCAGTGATAATTCAGTGCAAAGGAGAATAGATGAAATGGCAAATGACGTTGAAATATCATTATGCGATTACCTAAAGACTTGCAAATTTTCCATTCAACTCGATGAATCAACTCTACCAAGTAACGAAGCTCTACTCTTATCATACGTACGATTTATGGAAGAAGAAAAAGTCATCAAGAGTTATTATTTGCTAAGACTTTGGAATCTGATACAAAGGGACATTCTATATTTATTATCATGCAAGAATTTTTTCAAGAGAAAGAAATTCCTATTAGCAATACTTTGTCTGCTGCTACTGTTGGTGCTCCAGCAATGACCGGGCGTCATAAGTGTTTTATAGCACATTTGAGAAAAGCAGTGCCAGATGTACTAGCTGTACATTGTATTATTCACCGTCAGCATTTGGTTGCTTGCTGCTGCACACAGAAGTACGATGGCTCTCTAATGGTGTTTGTCTGAATCGTTTTTTCAATCTATTTGACTCAGTGTTGGAATTTCTTGAAGAAAACGAACAATTGCGCGAAAACCTGATTACGTCAAAAAATTACATCGCTTATTTGACGGACCTGTTTAAAGTATTTAATCAAGTTAATCTACAATTGCAAGGTGATGATTTGAATTTAATTAAAACCAAAAACGTTATAGCTGCTTTTGCAGGAAAACTTTTTATATTCAAAAGAAATCTTGGTAGAGGTGAGTACAACCATTTTCCCACATTATCAACAGTGTCTGCAAAACCGGAAGTTTTACTTACTTACTGCCACTACTTGGAAGTTCTTCATGTTGATTTTACAGAGTGTTTCCAAGATATTTTAAACATGGAAATACCAAGTTGGGTTATAGATCCTTACGCAAACACAGATACTGAAGGCTCATCAAATTTGGAAGAGGAGCTATTAGAACTCACAACTAACGTAGAACTGAAAGTAAAATTCAAACGTGGATATCAAAAGTTCTGGCTTCAAAAACCAATACCAGTTCTCTATCCTGGATTGTGGACAATAGTACAGAGAAGTTGTTAATTGCATTTCCTTCGTTCTATATGGCTGAGCGTGCATTCAGTACAGTAACTGATTTGCTGTCAAAGAAGAGGAACAGACTACACATCACTGAACGTGGCGATCTGCGATTAATGTTAACGAAATTGGAACCCGATATTAACAAACTGGTAACACTCCACCAGCCTCAACCGTCTCATTTATTTTTTCTTTATTATTAATTTTGTATTTCTTATTGTATTGCATTTCTTATTTTTATTGTGATTGTATTTCTTATTGATTCTGTGTTAATATTTAAAAGTTTATTAAACAATTTTATTGTACATTTGGTAGTCGTTTAATAAATTTCTACTTCATCATTCCTCTAAAATAAAATTTGGACATTAACTGAAATTAAAGCTAAATACAGATCAATTGGGACGGTACAGATGATATTCAAATAAAAGTAACTACTTTGGACTAACCAGCGACTGGGGGGAGGGGGCGGTGAAATTTTTGTTCTCTTCTATAGGGGGCGGTGGTCCAGAAAAGGTTGGGAGCCACTGGTATAAGGGATATGTTGGTCCCTATTTTGAAAGCTTTGGTTATTAGGAGATAAACAACTTATTATGTGAATAGTGTACCATGCAGAAGCCTACACCCGCTATTAAGGGTGTCTTCTGTGCGACTAGCGGCTTTGAGCGAATCACGAAGATTTTTGGGGAGACAGGGGTTATAAAAGTTTGTAGATATTTTTGTTATAAAGTCCTTGATACTGGGTAAGTCTGCATGTAACCATGTGTTTCTGGGAAGTCTTGGATAAACTGTTGTGTGTTTAATTGACATGCGAAGACACCACCTGCAGGGTGTTGAAATTGTGATTGGTGGATGTATAATATGCCGGTGTGGCATAAGTTGAGATACAATGTGTGCATTAGCGTTGCTATTACCATGCACAGTATAACCCAGGTACTTTAATGTATTACTGGGTGGGATTTATTGCCCTTTTATACACAGCTGTAATTGCTGTGAGTTTTTTATTGCTCCCCTCCTGAGTAACAAGTACTCTGTTTTTGAGGCGTTAATTGTGAGTTTGTTGTCTTTCATGTATGGTAGTATGTGTGAGTTTAAATGTGTTTGAACGTGGTGTAGTGCTGTTTCTGATGTTGGAGCTAATGATACAAAACAAGTGTCATCCGCATACATGTGGGAAGATCATGGGTGAAAAGTGAATACAGGAAGAGTGATAAGACTGATCCTGACATTTTATAAAGTCTTTGATAGTGAACAAGTCTGCTTGTTCATGTAACCATGTGTATTTGAGAAGTCTTGGATAAACTGTTGTTGTTTAATTTTCATGCGAAGACACTTGCTCTGTACCACCTACAGGGTGTTGAAACTGTGTTTGGTGGCTGTGTAATATGCCGTTGCGGCGTAAGTTAAGATAGGTCGGATAATGTTTGTCGTTGAGAGAACACAGCTCTTACAAATTAACGGGTACAATTTACTCATTGCAATTTTGGATTTTAATACCTGTTAAAATCCATTTAACATCATCTGTTAATTATCAAACAAAATTCAAATTAAATATATTTAGCGCGCTCTCCTTGCAAAATTCCCGCTAATTCTCATCTTCGAAATTTTCCCCCACATTTTATTTGTTGTTGCCTTGCTCTGCTTCTCTTCACTTATGAAAAAGTCATTGTGTTAGTAGGTGGGTTGGTTTACCCGTCTAAAAAGGCGGCTATACTCAAACGTCCAAAAGTTTAATGATAGTTAGTTATCGCAGTTTTGATAAATGCATCTTGAAACATGTAAGATGTGTTTTAGCTTAGTAATCAAGAAATTAATATAAATTCAAAATTTCAACGGACAGAAGTTCCATCTTTGCTCTTTGTTTCAAGTCAATGTTGCCAAATCTCGCCATAAGACAATTTCGAATTAAAATGTAAACACCTTTCAATAAATAGCCAACATTAATTGTGTAATGACTAAGTAGTGCCTTATCCTTTCCTATTATACCTACCTGTGTTATTGTAAATATTTTGTGTCCTTGCTGGTGACTATTTTTAACTATTTGTTAAATAATTCATTCATTGAAATATATTTTATAGTAAACAGTTATAATTTATTGTTATTATTGATTCCTTATTTTCCCCTATTTAGGGGTGGTCTTTCGATTAAACGCAATTACTAGTATGAATAATTATGAACTGGCTACTGTTACGTCACCACACAATCCTTTGCTCTTTTCTTAATTTTCTTCCCGCAGTTTATTCATACAATGCCTGTTGGGCAATGTGTGCATTAGCGTTGCTATTACCATGCACAGTATAACCCAGGTACTTTAATGTATTACTGGGTGTTATGTTTTGCCCTTGGGGAGCTCCGGCTTGTATAGGGTATGGGCTCGCCAAGCCGTCGTTCACCTTAGAATAAAATTGTCGATTTGAAATATATGATTTTATATTTTTATTAGGCAGTCCGGCAGTTTTAATTGTATGAGTTTATACTATAACCCATCGTGCTATATGAAATCAAAGGCTTTCTGTATATCTACAGTAACCAGTATAGCTTTGTTTTTAGCGAAAAAGCCTTCTCTAATATAATTGAACACTCTGATGATTTGTGCTACCGTACTGTGTCCACCTCTGAGCAATACAAGAGGTATTATATTGTTTTTGACAATGTGTGTTTGAACTCTATTACGAATGATTTTATCTATCACCTTTGATATATTGTTTAACAGGAAAATGGGTTTGTAACTATCCACATAACAGGGTTATTTGTTAGCTTTGACGATTAGGCTAACATTGGCAGTCTTGAGCATATCTGGGGAATTACCAGTTTTAATTATGTAATTAGCTATACAGTATTAGGAATTTTCTGTGGGCACATATGTTTAAGCATCAATGTGTTAGAAATAAACAAATACGCATTAATTCAGTGTATTATTCTTTTTCGATAACAGGATATCATAAAGTGAAAAACGTGCAATACATGTCCATAACGACAATGTGTTACAAATTTTTTGTAGGTACTAACAGGATAACAGAAACAATGTTGCCAACTTTCATTGTATATTTATATTAATTGTAAAATACATTGTTCTAATACGAGAACAACAAGTTATAAGAAGCTTTTAATTATGATAATTCGAGAGGTTGTATGAGATCAAGATAATTAATCCGATCTATTTATTAAACATTTTATTGTAATGCTGGAAATTGTTCTAGTTTTAAGCTTAAAAGCGATTAAAACGTTTACTTTTTTCAGATTTGGCAACGTGTAAGATGTCGCTAAACACTTGGTTGGTATTCGTCTGGTAGGTACCGCCCTCGAGAGGCGCACGCACGATTCGTATATTCTAGTATCCGTATGTTAACTGTTATAATCTACGCTGACTTTTGATTGTCTGTCTCACTATTGTCTCTCTCTCTCTCTCTCTAACACTGGTAACGTCATGTGACCCTTACATTTTCTAGTTGACTATAAGAGGATTATCTTTTTACGTTGAAATTTAATAAAGAATAATTTCTGTTATTAATAAAAAGGAATATTATATAGGTACTTACACTTCCAACGTGTAGATTGAACATGAAGAGGGGGATAGATAAAAATAGAAGAATTACGGCTGTAGACGCAATCGTTTTATCAGTAGCGTAGGAATTACAGGCGTTCATCGTTCAGAATTGAATATTTTCTATTTTATCATATGTCGAATATTTAATTATTGAGTTGCAATAATAAATTACTTCAAAAAGTATATTATTCAATGTTAACATCGACGATTATTCACTGAATTTATATGTATTTGATATTGACGATTAAACATATGTGCCCACAAAAAATTCCTAATACTGTAAATGTTAGTTGAACTATTGCTTTTTTAGGCAAGCTCTTGAGAAGGATGTTTGGTATACCATCCTTCCCCGGCGCTGTCTTGTTTTTAAGAGAATTAATTGTGTGTAAATTTCGAGGGGGGTGTGAATGTGTGTAAATAATTTTGGACTGCTTGTGTAATATTAATATGGTGTTGTGTGTTTCTTGTGTTGTTTGTGAAGTTGTTCTGAAAAGTTGTTTTGAAAATACTTCCCAAAGGCTTCTGCGATATCGGATTTTTGTGTGAATGTTTTCCCATTCGCTACAATTTTTGAGATCTCTTCTTTTTTGTCTTTCAGTTTCCTCATAACTTTCCATAACGAATTGTCTCTAGGTGAAAGCTTATCTAGGAATTTTTTTTCAACTATTGTTTCTATATTCCTGTATTAGTGTGCTTATGGTGTTTTGATAGTGTTTTAATATTTGTTTATAGTTATCGTTTCTGGACGCTTGCCATACACAGCGTTTTTATCTTTTATTATTTTTAGTATATAGTCAGGAAGAATGTTGTGGTTTTGTGGTTTAAGTTTAAGGGTGGTGGTTTTGTTTCTTGCTGTAATGATTATTATGTTTGTAAGATGATTTGCGTCTTTAATTTTGTCTGTAATTGTTTAGTGTTCATTTAAATGTTTTCTGTATTGTGTCCAGTTAATGGTTGTGTAATCGTGAATTTTTTGAGGAGGGTGTATGGAATGTGTTATTTTTAATTCTAATAGGATGGGATCATGATCGGAATTGAGTTCTGGGATGGTTTTTAATTTGGTAATTGTATTTATGTTGCGACTGATGGCTAAGTCTATTGTGCTGGGTGAGTAATTGTTAAAACGGAAGTGGGTGCTGTATATATTACAGTCCGAGTTATCGCAGAACCTTTGCAGAGTATTTCCATAGGCATGGCATAGGAGTCCCGTAGTGGGTGCTTGCAGTTTAAGTCCCCCACTATGAGAACCCTATTGTTTGTTTCAGTTATACTAAAGAAATGTATTTCGGATAGTTTATTGAGAGGGTGGCTGTATGCCCCAACGAGTTTGAGTTTTTTATTAATTAGTAGTGAGATATGCTCAATTAAAGAATCATTTGGTTGCGGGAGTTGAACGTTTATGTCTTTTTTTATTAATACTGCGATACCGTTACCGCTGACATCTGCGGGGCGGTCTTGTCTAAAAAGACTATATTCGGGGTTTCTAAAACTCACGGATTTATTTGGTTTGAGGAAAGTCTCGATTAGAAAGAAAATATCGAGTTTATAAACGTCGAGAAAATATCTGATGAGATGGAGCTTGTTTGTTACATGTACGTTACAGAAAATTATTTTTAGAAAATTTCGTTTTTGAATTCCCATTTTTCCACCTACCTGTCTAGATGTCATATTTGCCTTTACCTTGAACAAAGTTATTATAGATCGTGAATTTTTTAATCTGTTTGTAGCTTTCTCCATCTCGTGAAGCAGGTCGGCTACCGCTCCGGTTAGTTCGTCCAGGTTCCCCATAGAATTTAATTATTAAAATAAGTTATTCAAATTTGAAAACTGAAATGTCTGTTGATTGGGTTCTTGGGTTGTATGGGACTGGGTGGAGTGGATTTGTTGTGTGACACTGAATACAGGCTTGGAGGGCAGGCTCGGGAAGTATCTTTTTCAGTGCGTATATTTTTGTTCCAGGGATTGATCTTGGGGACGTGCTGGTATGTATCTTGTTAATTCTGTTTTTTAAGTTTGGTTTTTGATCTTCTCTTCGTTTGATATACTCAGGACAGATCTCAGCGTTGGCGGGGTGATCGCCATTGCAATTGGCGCATTTTCCAGGCTTCGTGACATTAATTTGTGTTTTGGCACGTACAAGTTCTCTTAAATTTCTGGGAAATGGTACTCACTGATTAAAAATAGGTGAATGGCCCAAAACATTGCGTATTTCCTCTGAACAAGTGCTCACAGAACTATGGCTATAACATCTGTAAATATATTAGACCCAATTATTTCTTGGTAGTTTTCGTATCCGAATAATCGAAAAGTAATTAAGACCCACAACTTTTAAAGTTAACATGTTGATATGGTAGCGTTAATTAAAAATTGTTATAATTGCATTTTCTTACTTTTCTCTTTGTGGCAAAAGCGGAGGCTCGAGTTGGCTGTACCACAAAAGGAGTATCAATTTGTATGTATTCGACTAGGACCCAAAAACACTTCATAAACTGCCTTCCAAGCAAACCAAACGGATTTTCAGTTTGACTCATTCGACAAACTGGAAAATTTCCAACTCCTTCCACTTTTTCCATATTTTCTAACGAAAGAATGGCACCAACTGTTTCGTCTTCATCCATTTCCAATACTTATTTAACCACTAACTCAATTTACGCCATACGCCGATATGTCAATAAAAATGTAAAAAAATCTCATGCGAAGTGAGAAGAAAACTCTCGGAGTTTCGAAAATACCATTTTCATATTTTCAAGAGAAATCTCTGGATTTTTCTCATAAGAATAGATTCCTACTAACTCTAAAATAAGCGTCCTGGAGAGAAGTTGCATCCCCGCAGGATTTAAAGGGGAGCGGTTCTTTATTGTATTCATTACTTTGCATTTTTGTTCATTAAACATTTGACGTAATAGAGCTACCACAAAGAATTCTTGTTAATAAAGATCAACTAAGATCAGTTTTTTGCAAATGTCGTTCTGTTTTAAAAGTCAGTTAAATCATTTAGGCAACGACAGTTTCTAAAATAGAACTGTGATAACAAAAGTGCGTGTTTTACAACGCAACATATTTATTATGATTCTGTTAAAATTTGATAAGAGTCTGAGCTTTCTTGACAAGTGGTCCTATTCCATAATAATGTGTTTTATTAGTTAATAGGAAACATTAGACACATTTATTCCTATAAGTATCAATTTCAATCTCAACCTTTCAGTTCAAAAAATAAAGGGAGGTTGTATCGTGCTAACAAACGGAAATATTTCCAAAAATGTGGTACTTTAAGTACGATAGCACTCGTTGTACTGGATTTGGTGACCTGAAAATCGCTAGAATTCAACTGTGAGATGACTAGAACAATATTCAATGTGTCTTGTTGCAGTCCGGAGGCTGTATGGTGCTAACAAGACATGTTACGAAAAGTGGTCGACGACAACGATGACGACGACATGCCACAGAATTTTTTTTTCAAAATTCCAACATTTTTGAGTGAAACCAATATTTTTCTCGCATATTAAATGAGGTTGGGCGGAAAAATTATACAGAGAATATAGATTTATATGTACGTGTTATTTTGATTATACCAAGATTGAAAACAACAAAGTCATGTATTTGTGCAAAAATTAAAATTTTAGTATTTGAGAAATAAGTTTATAAAATATACTGGCAATGCATTCATCTAATTTTACTATAAAATATTTCAATATTGGCTCATATTATTATTTTTCATTCGTCAAGTAATTGATTTACAGTACTTAATCGATTCATGTGAATATTGCAATATTTTAAATTCACCCGAGAGCACTCAATACTAACGATAACCATAACTTGCTTTTTCACTCACACTCATTATTCTGCTTTAGCTAAACTAATATTTACAGGTCATATTTCCAGATAAAAGAATTATTTCGAGGGTAATGAATATATAAACACGTAATCGTAATCGTAGTCATTTGTAAGCAATTACAAATGACGATTTTAAAAACTTCTCCAGCTACAACATTTCTATAACCTATCTAACATGAAAAAGAAAAGACTATATATTTACTACAATCTACCTAGCTTACCAATATCTCTCTATATCTAATATCGTAGTCATAATATACATTTGAGGTGATAATAATTCTTATAATGTTGAGTTAGGCCGTTTATACACGCTAAGAAAAGTTGCTGGGCCTACCTACACAAGAATTCATGTTATTTGTAGTTTTGTATATATTGCAGGCCCAACTGTTTTTAGGAGAAACTAGTTTGTCCTAAGTGCGTTCGGATAAACTAGTTTCTCCTAGGCCAAACTATTATCCTAACACACTTAGGATGAACTAGTTTTGCCGGATTTTAATATTTAATATTTCAGGCCAAATAAGTTATATCCTAGGATAAACTGATTTCGTAGTTCTTGATGCAATTAATGCACACTTGCCTGTACCTCTCTCTTGCCTGGCAGTTATTTTTTAGGTTTGTACGGTTTTACCAGATATAAATATTTCACGCCAAACTGGTTTTTCATGGAACAACCCAAGTATTTTGTTCTTATGTTCGAGAGAGAAAGAAATAGAAAAAATAATTACTGAAAAGTTTATTGAAATTAACTATCTCGACTCTTACTTCGTGGAATCTACTCATATTAGTGTTTTCAATGAAACTGTTTCTAGTTAATTCCACAATATAATGAAAGTTGTTGAATATTCTAAAAAATTGACAATTGTTTCTATAAATCAATATCATCATCAGAATGACAGAAGTTACATTTCATTTGATGCCTACCTGATGTTCAGTAGTTATTTTTGACTAGACCAAGAAGTGACCTAACTTGTGATTGACTTAATATATTATAATAGAAAAAATAAAAAGATGTGATGTTACAAATATTGAAGCTTAGATATTATTAGCCCTATGGTGCTATCCTGAATATCATTTTTCCAATTAAGATCAGTATAACTGTGCAATGATATAGAAAACCAGGAAAACTATATCTGCTGATCTTTACAATTATCACTTGAGAAGGCAGTTTATTAGTGGAGAACTCCCTAGATTTATCTGTTCATTGACAACTTCATATTGTGGGTTTCTTAAATGTCTTCTAATTTCCAATTCTTCAAGGAAATCCAGTTCTTGTTTCTTTTCACAAATATGCAGCACTTCTAGTTCTGTGTTAGGTGTCAATGAATGATTGGTGTCAAGTCGATGTTTTGCGTAGTGGGATTTATCTGGTTGTTTTAATCTATATGCCGTAAGTGTTCACTGTATCTAAATACTCAATTAGAAATTCAATAGAATTAATCAAAAAATTAAAAGCAATCGACATGCAAAATAACTATAAACTTATTTCGTTTGAAGTTACTATTATGTTCACTAAAAGTCCTCCTAAAGAATGTCTAGTACTTGTAAGTAAATTACTAGAAGATAAAAATATTATTCCAGGAATAATATCAGATATACTTAATTTATTTTATGTATGTATTAATCAGAATTATTTCACTTTTGATCTATATCCAAAATGAAGGTTTACCAATGGGAAGCCCTATTTCACCTATTTTAGCAAACATTTTTATGGACAGTTTAGAAAGAAAGATCTTTGAAAGTAATATTTCGAAAAATGTTTTATTTTGGTATAGATATGTAGATGACATATTAGCTTGTTTTATGGGTAGTGAACGACAATTAGATGTATTTTTCAACCACATTAATAATTTATACCCAAAAATTAAATTTACATTAGAAATTGAAGAAAATAGCTCAATCATTTTTCTTGATTTAAAAATTCAAAGAGTTAATACTGTACTTTATTATTCAATTTACCAAAAACCAACACACCGATGTAACAATTCCATATAGTTCTAATCACCCCCTGTCACATTGAAATAACAAATCCCCATTGCAGGATGTGTGGAGACGCAGAGGAAACCGCAAAGCACGTGGTCTTCGATTGCACTGCCCTGTACAGAAGGCGATTCTTCTGTCTAGATATCTTCCTAGGCACAAATCAGGAGGAAATGCAGGAAAACATAGTCCGACGAATCTCAATGTACGCTGAGAATTTAGGATGGGACTTTGCTTAATACCTGTGAGTGGGGGTGCACAATAAGCCAATTAATGACTGAGCGGCAACCATTAGAGCATCTGAACCCTAACCCTCTCGTGACTAAAAAAAAACCCCACGTCACATAAACTAGCGCCATATAATTCAATGATACATAGAGCTTTTTCAGTTCTTAAGAACAAATGTAATTTTGATAGAGAGATTAATACAATTAGACAAATGGCAACATCCAACGGTTATCAATTACATATGATAAATAAGCTAATTAATAAAAAAGAGGAAAAGTGGCATTACAATTAATATTTCCTAAACAAACTGATGAAATAAAAACTTATAAAACCATCGCATATGCAGGAAATATTTCTTATAATATTTCAAAGATAATATATTTAGCAACGAATACAACAATTTCTTTTAAAACAGAAAGTAACGTTAGTACAAAATTGTTAAATGTAAAAACAAAAATACCACCATTAAAGAAATCAGGTATATATATATAAACTCAAATGTCCAAAATGTAATGCTGTCTATTTGGGTCAGACCCTTAGAAATTTTGAAATCCGATACAGTGAACACTTACGAGCATACAGAATAAAACAACCAGATAAATCCCACTACGCAAAACATCTACTTGACCCCAATCATTCATTGACACCTAACACAGAACTAGAAGTGCTGCATAGTAGTGGAAAGAAACAAGAACTGGATTTCCTTGAAGAATTGGAAATTAGAAGACATTTAAGAAACCCACAATATAAAGTTGTCAATGAACAGATAAATCCAGGGAGTTCTCCACTAATAAACTGTCTTCTTAAGTACTAATTGTAAAGATCAGCAGATATAGTTTTCCTGGTTTTCTATATCATTGCACAGTTATACTGATCTTAATTTGGAAAATGATATCCAGGATATCACTATAGGGCTAATAATATCTAAGCTTCAATATTTGTAATATCACATCTTCTTCTTTTTTCTATTAACATATATTAAGCTAATCACAAGTTAGGTTACTTCTTGGTCTAGCCAAAAATAACTACTAAACATCAGGTAGGCATAAAATGAAATGTAACTTCTGTCATTCTGACGATGATATTGATTTATCGAAACACTTGTCAATTTTTTAGAATTTTCAACATTTTTCATTATATTGTGGAATTAGCTAGAAACAGTGAGTTTCATTTAAAACACTAATATCGGTAGATTCCACGAAGTAAGGGTCGAGACAGTTAATTTCATTAAAAAGAGAACAGTCTATTATATAGGTCAAGTAGTTGAACTATATGAAAATTAGGAATATAAAATCTCCTATATACGAGAAGCACAAACGGGATTCAATTTTCTTCAAATTGAAAATTGTTCTACAATAGCACGAGCTGATGTTATTGCTAAATTTCTACCTCCAACACGAACTGCGGGTAGATCTACCCCACCTTATGTCCGGAAGTGCCCCACCATGGGACAGAAACAGACAAATGTATTCTTCTGTTACGAAACAGCAACCTGGTATAGTCCCTAAAACCGACTTTGTCTAAGCCAGGTATAAAAGTTAAAATTATGGCGGATACGCAGTTATAAAAAACTGTTTACGACTCTACGACTATCTTATGTAAACATTGTTTTTGTGACCTGAGTTATCTAGAAAAGGCCAGAATCAATTGTCCGGAATTTACTAGTAAAAATGGCTTTAATATATAAGGGATCAGGAAGAGTTAGTTTAGTTTTATAATTTGACATCGTGAGTTGAACAGTAAATAAGTGCATATAAATTAAGTGATTATATAAATTAGTTTGAGTGAATGTACTGAGTATATATAAATTAAGTGTTAGTGATTAGTTTAGTGTTTAAATAAATTAAGTAAGTGGACCTACCGTGTGTTTAAAATGTATCCCACCCGTTTATTGTTTAAATAAATAACAAAAACACTACATTGGTGTCAGAAGTGGGATAATATAAGTAAATAGCTACATCAAAATGGCCAAGTGACTGAGTAATCTGAACGTGGCGGAATTGAGAGCAGAATTGGAAGATCGCGAGTTGGAAACGTCCGGTAAGAAGAGCGAATTAATAGAAAGACTCAAAATGGCACTGGAAAGTGAAGGCTTGGATCCAGAAATATTCTTATTCAAAGACGAGGCTTCCACCTTAATCTCGTCAATTTCTGATATGAAGAATGATTTTTCTGCAATGAAGAACGATATTTCTGCCATGGAAGAGAAGATTTCAACGAATGTGAAAAACGATATTTCTACTATGAAGAATGATATTTCTACTTGTTAGCTCAAAGAACAATGGACTGTATATTTATTCAATTATGCAATCAGCGAATCGACAACATGTAAAATAAGCTCCAATTAAATCGTACTTACCAAAGAACCACACACTATGAGTTTTCACGATCGATCGTTTAGATTACAGTTGAATATAGTGAAAGTCCTGGCCTTTGTGACACTAATTAAAGTTTATTTTAACGTCTATATCTGCGAATAATATCACAAGAGAATAAAAGAAGTTGACACACGTCGCGGTTTAACAAATTTTGAGGTTTTACAAAAGGAGTTGATTTTTAGTGAAATTGAAACGAATTGTTTCTCGGCGATAGCGGTAACGATAATGACCAGAATTAAAACTAGTACTTTATCAAAAACGTACAAGAACTCAGTTTAAAATTTAATGAAAATAGTCCATG
The DNA here is from genome assembly GCA_963921935.1 of Galeruca laticollis. Taxonomy (NCBI): domain Eukaryota; kingdom Metazoa; phylum Arthropoda; class Insecta; order Coleoptera; family Chrysomelidae; genus Galeruca; species Galeruca laticollis. The sequence continues at coordinate 84,517,535 of OY998178.1, read as the reverse complement.
AGCGGCGCGCCGAATTTTTATGAAAACTAAGGGGGTGGCGCGAACACTACTAATATGGACGAGAAAATTTCCACTATGAAGAATGATTTTTCTACTAATATGGACGAGAAGATTTCCAATATGAAGAAGGGTATTTCTACTAATATGAACGAGAAGATTTTCACCATGAAGAATGACATTTCTGCCGATATCTTATCGTTATAAAATGGCATTGCTGCTGACGTCGAGAATAAAATTACGTCTCTAAAATCAGACATTGGAAACAAGATAACACCGATAGACGAGAAAATCAAGGAATTGGAGAGAAATATGGCAGATTTAAGAACAGAAGACACGCCAGCAGAAGGAAAGAAGATTGAACATATAAAACCCTGCAAGCCACAAATAACTTCCGGGATAGAGGACATTGGCGGTTTTGCACAAGTCAAGACCCCAACATTCAACGGAAAGACATCGTGGACCAATTATGTGAAACAGTTTGAAGCAGCCGCTAGAGTGAATAATTGGTCCGATAAGGAGAAAGCTGTGAACCTAACTATAGCGCTTCGGGGAGATGCCTTAGATGTACTTCAGACGATACCGCTTGAACAAACGGATGACTTCGAGCTGCTGAAGAAGAGGTTGGACATGAGATACGGTCACGAACATCTAGAACATTTGTACCAATCTCAGCTGAAGAACCTAAAGCAGAAACGTGACGAAGCACTTCAAGAATATGAAGTGGATATTACCCGACTCGTTCGATTTGCTTATCCATCAGCAGCAGAGAACATGATGGAATGTCTGGGCATACAGGCGTTTATTGATGGCTTACGTGACCCCGATATACAGAGGACGCTTCGCTTAGCCCATCCCAAAACATTAGTTGACGCATTGACAGCTGCTCTTGAATATGGAGCAGCAACGCAGGCTTCGAGATACAACAGAGTTAGGACCATTCAAGAAGAAGGCGACGAAGACTAGTTTGACCAAATCGTCAGCTTGATCAAAAGTATGATGGACAAGAAGCCAAAAAGATTAGATGCTGGAATTGTGGCGAGCTAGGGCATGTACGCAGTTCATGTAAGCGCCCCAGGATACCTGCAAACCAAGAACCCCAGTCACAGGAAAACTAGAACGGTTCGGCTACGAGGAGGCAGCACCGACCCATGATCGTTCCAAAGACCCTCTCATACTGATAGCTTCTCTCAGATGTCGCAACGACAGTGTTTATGTAAATGGAGAAGTGAATGGCAAAAGATATACTCCGCTTGTAGACACTGGAGCAACTAGAACTATCATACGACCAGAAATAATAAACTCCAAGAAGAAGATTTTACCAACGAGACTGCGACTGCGGACCGCTACAGGTGAAAGTGCCAACGTTCACGGTGAGACACAAATTTAATTGGGAATTGCCGCAGAGGGGTTCACGCATACGGTAATCGTTGCTGACATTGAAGAAGACGTGATTCTGGAAATGGACGTAATGAATGTACTTGGTTTCCAATTAGACTTCAGAAACAGAACCATTGAAGGGGGTTCCAAGGAGGTATTCCTGCATCCATATGAAGGCAGCGCGGTGTTGGCAGCTGTACTGGACGATACCGTTCTACCTGCACGAAGCGAAACCATGATAGAAGCACGGCTACAGGGAATCATGGAGGAAGGTACACCGGTTATGATGGAACCAAGGAACCACGACGAGGAGGTTGGCAAAGGAGTGCTAATTGGAAAAGGATTGGTCACGTCGGCGAAAGAGATCCCAGTACGTGTAATAAACGTGAACGATTACCCAATTACCATCAAGAAGGAAACCAAGATTGGATCCTGCGTACCAGTGACGTCGTTCGTCAAACAACGACCACTGACAATTCTAATGCCAGATCCGAACAAATGTTATCAGTAGCTGGTCAATCTTTGGATCGAGCTGAAAAAAAGAGAATGAGAGAATTTCAGTATCGAGACTTATTCGTACCAAAAGGAGGAAAGACTGGCAGAACATCAGCTGTCAAACACAAAATATATACTGGTTATGCTAAACCAATTAGGCAATCAGCTCGAAGACTTCCACGAGCGAAGAGAGAGATTCTGCGTGGATTATCGCCAGCTTAACAATGTGATGAAGAAGGACAGCTATCCTCTGCCTCGAATTGACGATACGCTAGATACTTTGGCCGGCAGCAAACTGTTTTCCACCTTGGACCTGAAGTCTGGCTATTGGCAAGTGGAAATGGACCCAGAAGACAAATAAAAGACTGCTTTTACCACCGGATCTGGTTTATGGCAATTCAACGTCATGCCATTCGGGCTCTGTAATGCGCCTGCGACATTTGAAAAACGCATGGAAAATGTCTTGAGAGGGTTGTCTTGGAAGACATGCCTGGTCTATTTGGACGACATCGTAGTACTGGGGAAGACATTTGACGAACACCTGAAGAATTTGGAAGACGTATTCAAACGACTCCAAGCTGCCCAGCTCATGTTAAACCCGAAGAAATGTCAGCTGTTCCAAAACCGTGTCAACTATCTAGGCCATAAAGTGAGCAACGAAGGAGTGGCGGTGGATCCAGAGAAAATTGCTCCCATTCAGCAATGGCCGCAACCAACCGACAAACATCAAATAAGGAGTTTCCTTGGACGTGTTATAGAAGATTTATCAGGAAGTTTGGAGACATTGCCAAGCCTCTAACTCGACTTACAGAAGAAGCAAGAGCTTTCCAATGGGACGAAGAATGTCAAACGGCTTTTGACACCTTGAAGAAGCATTTAACCACGGCGCCAATATTAGGATACCCTTTACCAGAGGGAGACTTTATTCTTGACACTGACGCAAGCAGCATAGGAATTGGTGGAGTACTCTCACAGATCCAAGGAGGGCAAGAAAGAGTGCTGGGATACTTCAGTAAAGTCCTCTCCAAACCAGAACGAAACTACTGCGTCACAAGACGAGAACTTTTTGGCAGTAGTGAAGTCCGTGGAACACTTTTACCAGTATCTCTATGGTAGGAAGTTTTTAATCCGGACGGATCATAAAGCACTCAAGTGGTTGAAGAATCCCGAGGGCAATATCGCTAGATGGATTGAACGACTTCAAGAGTATGATTTCAACATCGAACATCGAGCTGGTGTGAGTCACCGAAATGCCGACTCCCTCTCCAGACGGCCGTGCCCAACAGACTGCTCCCACTGCAACAAGGTGGAATCTAGGGAAACTACAGTTTCAAGAACTACTGTAGTCAACGAGGAATGGTCAGCCACCAGAATCAGAGAAAATCAGGAGAATGATCTTCACCTGAAGATGATCCGGCAATGGAAGAAGAAAATCGGCGACCTACCTGGCAGGAAGTGTCAAAATTTTAACCGAAACTCAAGGCGTATTGGGCTCAGTGGGACTCCCTTATCCTGGAAGAAGGGCTGTTGAAAAGATTCCTTGAAAACGATGATGGTTCTGAGATGAGGAGACAGCTAGTTATCCCGAGAACAAGAGTAGCTGAGGTACTGAAGAAGTTACACGACAGTCCATCGGGAGGTCATCTGGGAGTGAAGAAAACCCTTCAGCGAGTACGTGAAAGGTTTTATTGGATGAACAGCTTCGACGATGTGAAGGACTGGTGTAAAAAATGCACGACTTGTGCTACGAGTAATGGACCACATCGCAAGAGAAAGGCACCCATGAAACAGTACAATGTTGGAAGCCCTTTCGAAAGGATTGATTTAGACATCGCTGAACCATTTCCGACAACAGAAAATGGTAGCAAATACATACTGGTTATAATGGATTATTTCACGAAATGGGTGGAAATTCACGCTATTCCCAACCAAGAGGCCACAACTGTAGCAGATGTATTGGTGAAAGAATTTATCAGCCGATATGGAGTGCCCTTGGAAGTCCACAGCGACCAGGGAAGAAATTTCGAAAGTCATCTATTCCAGGAGATTTGCGAGAAGCTGGGAATGAAGAAGACCAGGACAACAGCATTACATCCACAGTCAGATGGAATGGTCGAGAGAATGAACAGGACTATTGGAAAATACCTGTCCAAAGTAGTATCCAGCCATCAGTGAGATTGGGACCAGTATCTTTCCCTATTCGCATTGGCTTATCGATCTGCCGTCAATGAGTCCACCGGTGAAACACTGGCGAAAATCCTGTTTGGACGTGAAATGAGGCTTCCTTGTTACCTGGAATTTGGCTGCCGGCCTGGAGAAGATCTAGCAGGCGAAGACTACGCAATCCAATTGAGCAGAAGGCTGGACGATATTCATGAATTAGTTTGAACAAATCTTCAGCGACAGAATGAAAAGTCGGTACGACACGCAGGCCACAGAATGCGGTTTTAAAGAAGGGGAGAAAGTATGGCTACACAACCCGGCGAGGAGAAAAGGATTTTCTCCAAAATTACAAAAATCCTGGGAAGGTCCATACTTAATCAAGAAAAGGATCAATGATGTTATATATCGCATAAGCAAGATCCTCAACGGAAAACCAAAAGTAGTTCACCAAAACCGACTAGCGCCATTCGAAGGAGACCATGACCTGGAGGAAAGAGTAAACCTTATTCGAGATGTGTCTGACCCTACCTTCGAGGAATTTATGGGCACGTATGGAGGTACCGGGACAGCTAGATATGGAGTCACTTCGGAACAACAACAAGATCTGTTCACTCTCCCGGAAGATTATTCACTGGCATACAACATCCCCGCCCGTATCAAGAACGCACGAGGGTTGACAACTGTCTTTCGAACGAATTTCGGGCAATTAGAAAAACTTGAAGACCAGATTCCAGCCCCTGGCAAGACACTGAAACTGAAACATAATTCGCGGTACGTCTTCTACGTGGTAACTAAGAATGAATTCCAAGATCGATCTACCTACCGCGATGTGTGGGAAGCACTTCGTAACCTCCGAGATCATGTGTTAGAATCCAGTGTGAAGAAACTGGCTATGCCTAAGATAGCGAGTAACCAGTTGGATTGGCGAGTGATCAGGAACATGGTAGAGGTTATCTTTAGAGATACCGGTGTCCAGATATAAATTTGCAGCTACAACCCCCGTTATCAGTATCCGATGAAGACGGTGCCCTGCCATTTCCATAAGATCGGAAAGTGTAGAAATGGGGCCAGTTGCCGATTCAAACATGCAGTCTCGGCTACACAAGAGTTCCAGGAGGAACTTCCATTTAAGGAGGGGGTAATGTTACGAAACAGCAACCTGGTATAGACCCTAAAACCGACTCTGTCTAAGCCAGGTATAAAAGTTAAAATTATGGCGGATACGCAGTTATAAAAAACTGTTTACGACTCTACGACTATCTTATGTAAACATTGTTTTTGTGACCAGAGATATCCAGAAAAGGCCAGAATCAATTGTCCGGAATTTACTAGTAAAAATGGCTTTAATAAATAAGGGGACTGATCAGGAAGAGTTAGTTTAGTTTTATAATTTGACATCGTGAGTTGAACAGTAAATAAGTGCATATAAATTAAGTGATTATATAAATTAGTTTAAGTGAATGTACTGAGTATATATAAATTAAGTGTTAGTGATTAGTTTAGTGTTTAAATAAATTAAGTAAGTGGACCTACCGTGTGTTTAAAATGTATCCCACCCGTTTATTGTTTAAATAAATAACAAAAACACTGCACTTCGTTAAAAGCTTCTGTACTGACTTTCTGTTATGACATTTTGCTTCAAGCTTCAGTCTCAACATAGTCAACAGTTTAAAGTGCGTGGTAAGCTATTAATGGTGATTTAAACTTTTCATTTTTGAACGTTATTGGATTTTTTCCTTCGCCGCCTCACCCTACACAAGGCTCAGGAAAAACAAACTGCTATAAATTCACATGTACCGGGTGTCCCAATAAGAATGGCTCTCGGCCATATCTCGGGAACCGTTTATAGTACAGCTTCGGGAAAAAAAATTATAACAAAAGTGACATCAAGAAAAACCTGGAAATTATTTACAGAGTTGTAGGTCGACAGCCAGAGGGCGTAATTAAATACCAAAAATTATAAAATGAATAATTTACAAATTTTGCCTAATTAAGATGCATTTAAACTATGATTATCGTATTCTTCAAGAAATTCAGCGTATATTTGATTTTACAAGTTTTAGTCTATTTCTTCAAATAGGAGGTGGGGGGAAGCGGGAACTTTATTATGAAAAAACGCCTGTAATTCCTGTTCTACTTAACCTATCTATGCAAACTTAGTCTTTTTGAAGAGAGCTCCTTTCTACCAATGTAAGAGTTATATTTTCGAAACAACCTAATGAGTAACGTATACGCTAGAGGGCGCTATTTATCTATTTTTTTAAATCTAGCTATTCTTGAAAAATGTTGAATGGAAACATGCAGTTTTAATTAAGGAATATAAAAGTAGACCCAATTAGCAACAGAATAGCGAAAATCTCATGTCGATATCTTGTTCTTATTACGAGATATCCTAAGAAATGTGTAAATTTTAAGCATTTTTCTTTAAACATAAATTACTCCGGTTTGACTGAACGGATTTTAACATTTTTTAACTCCTCAAAATTGTCTTTCCTTATTCTAATAATAATAGTTTCAATTATTATGTCAATATTACTTATGCTGTCACCGGGAAACTGCGTTATGGAAGTTAAAATGGAAATATAACTCAAGGTACCTCGCTAGTGACAATCTAAATGTTCAAATTGTCGCCCATCATTTTCGATACAAGCGTTTATTCTTTGAACAGTATATCGAACAGCAGTCTCAATTTCTGCTCTCGAAATACTCTGAATGACGTTTCGTATTCTTTCGATCATGTTAACTCTAGTAGTGGGTCTAATTGTACAAACAAGGTTTTTAATCCGGCCCCAGAGATACAAATCTAAGACGGTTAAGTCTGGTGACCTGGCTGGCCAAAAAAATAGGCCTCCACGTCCTATCCACCTATCAGGGTAAGCATTATCTAAAAATTCTCTATCTTGTCTGGAGAAATGTGCCGGACACCCATCGTGCTGAAACAACATAGACCTACGAGTTGCTAGTGATATATCTTCTAGAAGAAGTGGTAATTTATCCCTTATAAAATTTAGGTAGCGTTCCCCGTTAATTGCGTTGTCAAAAATAAAAGGTCCAATTATCTTACCATCTACAATACCACACCATACATTCACCGACCATCGCCCCTGATACTGAACTTCTTCCATCCAGCGTGTATTATTGTGTGACCAATAGTACATATTATGCCAGTTAACCGTACCATCTTTACTAAATGTAGCTTCGTCTGACCACAAAATACGTGACAGTAATTGAGGGTCGTCATATACCATATGTAGTAACCAGTTGCAATAATTCAACCTTCTGTCGTAATCACGATCAACCAATTGTTGATTCAGTACTATATGATATGGATGAAATCTAAAAGAAATATAATGTCCTATTAAATATCTTTCCGGAATGATAAATAAGTTATTATGTTAACATATAACCATGCTCACAAATAATATTATGCGGGTATATTTTGTTTAAGAAACATTCATTTTTACATCATAATTTACCTGTGTCCTGTCAAAATACGTTGGACGGTGGTTCTGCCTATTCCAAAGTCTCTACTTATTGCTCTAATACTAGAATGCGGATAAAATTGCACATATGCCAAAACATGTATTGTGTTTTCCTCTGAGTCGACGAAAAACTCTGCTACCGGGATGACATATTTGGGGATATTATATGGCATATACCCTAGCCGCAACAGTTGCATTTCTCATACATTCAAAGTAAATGCCTATCATATCAAATGCTTCTTCGTTTGTAAGAATCATCTTAGATATAACTTTTAAGTAAATTTTATATCGAATTTAATGCACACAAATCGCAATGATACGTAAATGAACAAATTACTAGGTTTATTAATTTGACACAAGACATATCTTTTTGTTTTGTTTTTTTCATGGCCCACTACTTGTTTTTATATATTTCCATTTTAACTTCCATAACGCAGTTTCCCGGTGACAGCATAAGTAATATTGACATAATAACTGGAACTATTATTAATAGAACAAAGAAAGACAATTTTGAGGAGTCAAAAAATGTTAAAATCCGTTCAGTCAAACCGGAGTAATTTATGTTTAAAGGAAAATGCTTAAAATTTACACATTTCTTAGAATATCTCGTGATACGAAAAAGATATCGACATGCGGTTTTTGCTATTCTGTTGCTCATTTGGTCTACTTTTATATTCTTTAATTAAAACTGCATGTTTCCATTCAACATTTTTCAAGGATAGCTAGATTTAAAAAAATAAATAAATTGCGCCCTCTAGCGTATACGTTACTCATTAGGTTGTTTCGAAATTATAACTCTTGCATTGGTAGAAAGGAGCTCTCTTCAAACAGACTAAGTTTGCATAGATAGGTTAAGTAGAACTGGAATTACAGGCGTTTCTTCATAATAGGTAAAGTTCCCGCTTCCCCCCATCTCTTATTTGAAGAGACTAAAACTTGTAAAATCAAATATACGATGAATTTCTTGAAGAATACGATAATCATAGCTTGAATACATCTTAATCAGGCAAAATTTGTAAATTATTCATTTTATAATTTTTGGTATTCAATTACGCCCTCTGGCGGTGGACCTACAACTCTGTAAATAATTTCCAGGTTTTTCTCGAGGTTACTTTTGTTATAAATTTTTATTCCCGAATCTGTACTATAAAAGGTTCCGGAGATATGGCCGAGAGCCATTCTTATTGGGACACCCGGTACAAACCTATAAAAAATAACCGCCAGACTAGAGCAAGGTACAGACATGAGAGCATTAATTGCATCAAGCACTGCGAAATTAGTTTTTTCTAGGACAAACTAGTTTGTCCTGGGATAAACTAGTTTGGCCTGAAATATTAAATATTAAAATCCGGCAAAACTAGTTCATCCTAAATGGGTTAGGATGAACTAGTTTGCCCTAGGAGAAACTAGTTTATCCGAACGCACATCCGAACAACAGTTAGTCCTTAGCATATACAAGAACTGTGTACACTGTTCTGGCGCTGAATAGAAAAAAACATATTGTCTGTGCTAGTCTTGAGTATTCTGTGTTTTTTATTGGTAGGGAAAAACAGGGGTAGGTCGAAAATGACAATTGCAGGGTGACTTTATACTCAGACAATAAGCAAGAAACTCCGCCCATCCTTCATATTGTATTGAAATTTGAATTAGCGGTATAGGAATAACAACGTTTTCTTGAAAATAATTGTGCCATGTTAAGGATTTAGTTTAAAAAATGGGAATTTAGACTTTCTCTATTTATTTCCAAAGTTCTTGTAGCATATTAGTTCTTTGAATAACAATATCTATGCTTAATATATACGATGCGTAGTTGTTTTGCTGTACCTATTTTATTTACTATTAAAATATGAACTATTTGTTTATAATAACATATTATCCTTTTTTGAAGATGGCCTGCGATTTCCCATTTACATTTTGTTACTTGCGAGAGAGCATACTTTCATTATAATGCTCCAAACATCAGTTTTGAGCAAGATAGTTAAGAGAAGAAAGTTAAAAGTAATTAAAAATATTAATTGGATATTAAGGAAAGCTAAATAATATTGGAGGTATTATATGAAAGTCATTGTGTTTGATTTTTGTATCAAATAACTTTACTTATAATAATAATAACGTATGGTCCTAAAGTTTTTGGAAAATTTTTAAATGCTAATAAATTTTTCCAAATTTTTTCAATTTTAAAAGCACATGTGGCAACAATTAACAACACTAATAACGAAAAATAATTACAAATTACATTATGGATAGTGGCCCGTTATCCTCAATGAGTCGTAATTTTCTTCGGACTTGTCCCATCTTCCTTTGGACAAGAGCAGGTTCAATTTTCGAATCTTTTGGAAGATGCGACGCCGCAATTGATCTTCATTTGTAGCTTCACATCCTTTATCGTACACTTTCCTCCATATTATTGACCAAAATTCCTCTATTGGCCTAGCCTGAGGTACATTAGGAGAGTTGTCCAACTTAGGTACAAAGTCAATGTTATGTTACAATCAATTTATGGGCAAAGTGGATACGCCTTAATGCGCGGCAACAACGCGGAATTCTTTATAGCTGGTCTGCGGTGTATTTTGGTGCCTTTCTTCTTTTCCTAAACACTAAGTTTGTGCGATCAATTGTTCTTAATACAGTGGTTTTCGAAATACCAAATCTCCGGACTAATTTTCTCTGAGAGACTCCAACTTTGTCTTTAGCAGCTTCAATCAGTCTTCTTTCTCTTCTTACACTAAAAATTCTTGGTCTACCGCTTTTGGGTAAATTAATGCATGGTATACCCTCTTCACAATTCCTTATAGTGTTGTAAATGGTTGACTTACTTATATTTTGCTCTTGGTAGATTGCAACAATATCATGCTTAGGTATTCGTCCAACTAGATTGTAAATGCCCTGACGAATATCTAATTTGTAACACATTTTGCTACAATCGATTTGTAAAACTAAACTGTCATAATCAAACTTGATTACGTGTGACGTTTTAGTTTCAATGGCAACTTGATTAAACGACATTGGGTACAAAAATAAATAAGTTAAAAAATTTTCCAAAAACTTTAGGACCATACGTTAGTAATAGACACACTGTAATAAGAAACATTTATTCCCGAAAAAATTGTCATCGGGGGCAAAAAAAAATGCTCTTTTTTGTTGAGCTGTGTTATCTGCACATGAGTTTAGGTTCGAAGTCAAAAACTATTAGACAAAAGAACATTATTGCAAGTGCTTTAAAATGACAATGATAAAGATAAAACCAAAGCAATTGATGTTAAAGTTGTAGTTGAGTAAACATAATAATAAAAACTAAAAAATCAGAATCATGTCAATGACTGATAAAGTTCATTCCTCATATTTAGATAACCATTTTGTATTGATAGATATTTTAAACTTATGAGGTAACGTACATTGTTTACTACGAATTTACCTAACAAAGTAAGTTGAGTATTCTTGAAAACACCAAAAAAATCTACAAAATATTGATAAGAGACGTAACCAACTGACGTCCTATTGGTTTCATGGGCGTGCAGACAGTGGGGTGCATAGAAAAAGGGTAACATCGGCGGTTAGCAGCATACAGCGTTCACAAGAGGTGGTGCCTTGCATACCAACTAGATCATCAGATAGCAGTCAGAGAGCTTCTAGTTTAAACTCCATTTCTAGTTCTGAAGCATCTTCGTAAGTAATTGCCCGAATAATATTTGAAGATCATCATGTTGCATCAGCCCTTCTCCTATGCCCTAAGAGCGCGTTTATGTTGAAGATACTTATATTTGTTTGCAACTAGATTTAATAGTTTTTGAAGTAACTCTATATAAAAATAAGATTTAGCTAAACATATTTTCTGTTACAAAAAATTCTTAAATAGCTTGTGATATAATTTATATTTATCTATAAATACAGTTTCATCATCAAGGAAAATTCAGAAACTGGAAAAAACTCACATCACCATTTAAAGAATTAGTAAATTAGAGTAAAAAATTGGCCTTTTCAGGAAATTATATATTGTTTATACAACTATTAATAAATGTATGTATTAATTCATCAGGGAACTGTATAGTTTGGTCTAAAGCTTTTTAATAAAAGATATATACAATCCTATAAAATGATATTTTATTTAGTAATGGGGGTTAATACTAAAATCAACACTAGTCCGGGAAAGTAAGGAAATAAAAGTCAAAAGTTTCCCATAATTGATTTTTCATTTCTAAATGAAAATATATTGACCCAGCATCACTCTCCTAGATTGTCTAATAATTTCCGCTGGAGTTTGTGACGCAGCTTGCAAGCACAGCTCAGACCACCTAAAATTCAAGTGATTTATGCTCGTGTCATTTCTGGATGTGTTGTTACAAAAAAATCGTAAAGATGAAAATTGAAGCAAATCTTATGCTCTTGAAGGTGACGTAAATAGTTTAAAAAAAAAAATTTCCGATGTTAAATTTTCCAAAAATTGAAAAAATTTAAAAAATTATAATTTTGGTTGGTAATTATAAATAAAATATTAATATCGAGGTCAAAATATAGATAAACATAGAGGGCAAATTTCTAACAATTTACATTTATTCAGATTTGGAAAATTCAAAATGGCGGCTGCGCAAATTGGAAACAATTTTTTTTTTCAATCGCGTCTAAATTTATGAACATTAGTGATATTGAGAAACGGTTCGTTGCAATCGACAGAGTGAAAGTTATATTTTTATAAATAACATACACCAAATTTTTAAAAAAAATTTTACATAAGTTTTTAGAACATTTACCGAAAATAAAAATTTTTACATCTAGTTTTTTCTCATTTTGTTGTTGAAAAATTTCTTGAAAATATCTTTTTACGTTATAAATATGTTTGTTTTTGAAAGACGAGTATTTTGAAAAAAAATTTTTTCAGATGCGACTTTTACAAGCTGAGATAAACAAATTCAAAATCTGCTAGATACTGTCATAATATTAATTGAAATTTTCAAATTTTGATCACTTCGCTAGGTTGTCGAACCCCAACTCAACTTAAACACAAATTTTCATTTTTCTATCGTCAATTGGAATATTCAAAAGATAATAGTAATCCTAGCTCGCTCGGCCAAACGGTGCGGCGGCAGCTGCTTGGCGTTGTGGTGGGGGGTCAGCACTCGTTCGCAGTTGAACGAAGCTCAAGCTTTTATTTTGGTTTTCATTGTAAAAATTTTGCATTTGTGGTTTGCTAATAGTATGGTTATTATCAACTATTACATATTGCTAGAAATAAGGTACAATGATATTTATACTTTATATCTATAAATCCATTTATTATATATATATATATATATATATATATATATATATATATATAATACATAATTCGAAACGTAGATACTAAGAATAATATTTATTTACAAATTTACATCTATTTTCTACAAAATCTCGCCCTTTTTGGTCTCTGAGGAAATGGCTCTGTACAATTTTCCTCGTCATTATCATTAGCAAACAAATCCTCATCGATATTATTGCTACTATCATCATGCAAGTTCACAATCAACTAATTGAGTCATATCAAAATTTAGCTCATCACTCAGATATTCATTATCATCCTCGTCATTGTCAAATACCGTACTTACAATTTCGATGTTACAAAAGTTTTTGCCTTCGCAATTTTTACATAATATCGTACAATGTATGCCAACTTTTTTACAACCACACCTGGTAGTAGAGCACCCTGTGGTACAAGAACACGAAATAATGTTCAATAATTCGTCGGGTACAAGTACGTCGTCAGCTTGTAAAAGTTGCATCTGAAAAAATCTTTTTTTGAAAATACTTGTCTTTCAAAAACAAACATATTTATAACGTAAAAAGATATTTTCAAGAAATTTTTCAACGCCAAAATGAGAAAAAACTAGATGTAAAAATTTTTATTTTCGGTAAATGTTCTAAAAAATTATGTAAAAAATTTTTTAAAAATTTGGTTTATGTTATTTATAAAAATATAACTCTCACTCTGTCGATTGCAACGAACCGTTTCTCAATATCGTTAATGTTCATAAATTTGGACGCGATTGAAAAAAAAATTGTTTCCAATTTGCGCAGCCGCCATTTTGATTTTTCCAAATCTGAAAAAATGTAAATTTTTAGAAGTTTGACCTCTATGTTTATCTATGTTTTGACCTCGATATTAATATTTTATTTATAATTACCAACCAAAAAAATAATTCTTGTAAATTTTTTCAATTTTTGGAAAATTTAAGATCGGAAATTTTTTTTTGAAAAAACTATTCACGTCACCTTCAAGAGCATAAGATTTGCTTCAATTTTCATCTCCACGATTTTTTTGTAAGAATACATCCAGGAATGACACGAGCATAAATCACTTGAATTTTAGGTGGTCTGAGCTGTGCTGTAAGCTGCGTCGCAAGCTCCAGTGGAAATTATTAGACAATCTAGGAGAGTGATGCTGGGTCAATATATTCTCATTTAAAAATGAAAAATCAGTTATGGGAAAGTTTTGAATAGTTAACAGATTTTTCGACCTTACTTTCCCGGACTACACATTTTCATCTACTACAACTTTCATGAGAGTAGGCTAAATTCAAAATATGGTCAATCTCCTATCATTTTCAAAAATGTAATTAAAGTTATTTGTTTGGTACTTACATGGCTATTTACGTTGATATGACCTATTTTTTTGTATTATCCATTCAATGTAAAAATTGTTCATACAACTAATACTCATTACTGGAAAATCTTCAACATAAACGTTGATGTGCATGAGCATAGCTTAGCATCGTGTAAAGTTTACCAAAAAAAAGGAATCATGGTATGTATGCATGTTTTTATTTCCACAATATTCTAATACTCTAACTAAATAAACAAAAATATATATATATAAACCTAACTAAACGTGTTAAAATAAAAGTATGAAAGTCTTTTACGAGTGTTGCATGTGATGGAGCACCGTTTATTGGCACGGTATTTTTACAAATATATCACTATTATAGACACGTAGAATTTGATTCTTCCCCAATTTATCTATCTCTCTCTCTATGTACGTCTGTGTGTTTGCTTTTGGAACTTATTTTCATCAATTCCCTTGCATTAGATATTCGATATTTTTTACAAAGTAAATGTTTGAACATGTTGATAAAATAAGCTTTTCATTTTCACCAATCAGTTTCGTAAGTATATATTGTTCATCTTTAGGATAGATCGAAGGGTATTAAAACAATTTTCTGTTTTCAAATGATTGAATAGTAGGGCATTAACTTGAACAAATCAGGTTTTTGTAATATTTCAAGAAACTATCTCTTTAATGCTTTGTAGGAACAAATTATTCCAGATTTCAGACTCAATGAATCTTAGTGTTTTAAATGAAACTCACTGTTTCTAGCTAATTCCACAATATAATGAAAATTGTTGAAAATTCTAAAAAATTGACAATTGTTTCGATAAATCAATATCATCGTCAGAATGACAGAAGTTACATTTCATTTGATGCCTACCTGATGTTTAGTAGTTTTTTTTGTCTAGACCAAGAAGTGGAATAGACATAGATTAATTTATAAAAATTGACTTTCAATCTGCTACATTTTCATTTTGCAAAAAAGGAAAAAAATTCCCCTTAAAAATCATATAATTTATGTACTCAAATTCTATTGAAATATTACTTTTTTAAATGAAACTTACTGTTTCTATATAATTCCACAATATTTTGAAAAAAATGTTAAACATTCTAAGAAATTTGACAATTGTTTCGATATTAAATATCATCGTCAGAATGACAGAAGTTAAGTTTCATTTAATGCCTACTTGATGTTTAATAATTATTTTTGGCTAGACCAAGAAGTGACCTAACTTGTGATTGACTTAATATATGTTAATAGAAAAAAGAAGGAGATGTGATATTACAAATATTGAAGCGTAGATATTATTAGCCCTGTAGTTATATCCTGGATATCATTTTTCCAATTAAGATCAGTATAACTGTGCAATGATGTAGAAAACCAGGAAAACTATATCTGCTGATCTTTACAATTATCATTTAAGAAGACAGTTTATTAGTGGAGAACTCTCTAGATTTATCTGTTCATTGACAACTTCATATTGTGGGTTTCTTAAATGTCTTCTAATTTTCAATTCTTCAAGGAAATCCAGTTCTTGTTTCTTTTCACAAATATGCAGCACTTCTAGTTCTGTGTTAGGTGTCAATGAATGATTGGTGTCAAGTAGATGTTTTGCGTATAGTGGGATTTATCTGGTTGTTTTAATCTGTATGCTCGTACGTGTTCACTGTATCGAATTTCAAAATTTTTAAGGGTCTGACCCAAATAGACCGCATTACATTCTGGACATTTGAGTTTATATATACCTGATTTCTTTGATGGTGGTATTTTTGTTTTTATATTTAACAATTTTGTACTAACGTTACTTTCTGTTTTAAAAGAAACTGTTGTATTCGTTGCTGAAGATATTATCTTTGAAATATTATTAGAAATATTTCCTGCATAAGTGATGGTTTTATAAGTTTTTATTTCATCAGTTTGTTTAGGAAATATTAGTTGTAATGCCACTTTTCCCTCTTTTTTATTAATTAGCTTATTTATCATATGTAATGGATAACCGTTGGATGTTGCTATTTGTCTAATTGTATTAATCTCTCTATCAAAATTACATTTGTTCATAGAAACTGAAGCAGCTCTATATATCATTGAATTATATGCCGCTAGTTTATGTGACATGGGGTGATTGGAACTATATGGAACTGTCACATCAGTGTGTGTTGGTTTTCGGAAAATTGAATAATCAAGAACATTATTGACACTTTGAATTTTTAAATCAAGAAAATTGATTGAGCTATTTTTTTCAATTTCTAACGTAAATTTAATTTTTGGGTGTATATTATTATTGTGGTTGAAAAATACATCTAATTGTCGTTCACTACCCATAAAACAAGCTAATATGTCATCTACATATCTATACCAAAATAAAACATTTTTCGAAATATTACTTTCAAAGATCTTTCTTTCTAAACTGCCCATAAAAATGTTTGCCAAAATAGGTGATATAGGGCTTCCCATTGGTAAACCTTTATTTTGAATATTATATCTTATTGTCAAAAGTGAAATAATTCTGAATAATACATACATTAAATAAATTAAGTATATCTGATATTATTCCTGGATTAATATTTTTATCTTCTAGTAATTTTCTTACAAGTATTAGACATTCTTCAGGAGGAATTTTAGTGAACACATTAGTAACATCAAAGGAAATAAGTTTATAGTTACCTTGCAAGTTGATTGCTTTTAATTTCTAATTAAGTACTGAGATGCACATCCGTAACTATTAAGTATATTGTTAAGCCTCTTTGCCTATATATTATTAGGAGTATTACCATAAGAAACTACAGGTCTAATTGGTTTCGTTATTTTATGTAATTTTACGGTTCCATATAATTGTGGACAATGAGGATTCTTGATAGATCTCTTTTCGTAATCACTTAAAAGATAATTTGAATTATTAACAATATCCCTTACATTATTAGAAAACCTTTTTGTTGAGTCTGCTTTAAGAACTTCTACATCGCTAGATTCTATAAAGTTATATATTTTTGTATTATAATTTTCAGTTGTCAATATGACAGTTGTGTTCCCCTTATTAGATTTTGTAACTGTTAGGTTATTATCTTCTACTTTCTTTTTATTGCATTTAAAACTGTAATGTCATTTTTTGTTTTACGTTTAACTTTTAAAGGTTCAATATTTTTGATTAAATTGTCAAGTTTTAATTTCTCATAAAGCAGACCCAACAAAAAAGTTTTCTAATAATGTAACGGATATTGTTGATAATTCAAATTATCTTTTAAGTGATTACGAAAACAGGTCTATCATACATAAGAATCCTCATTGTCCACAATTATATGGAACCGTTAAATTACATAAAATAACGAAACCAATTAGACCTGTAGTTTCTTATGTTAATACTTCTAATAATATATTGGCAAAGAGGCTTAACAATATACTTAATAGTTACGAATATGCATCTCAGTACTTAATTAGAAATTAAAAGCAATCAACTTGCAAGGTAACTATAAACTGATTTCGTTTGATGTTACTAATATGTTCACTAAAATTCCTCCTAAAGAATGTCTAATACTTGTAAGAAAATTACTATAAAATAAAAATATTAATCCAGGAATAATATCAGATATACTTAATTTATACAATGTATTTATAATTAAGGTAAGAGAACTGGGAAGAAGAATAGGATTAGCATGGTCTGCTTTCGGAAAGCTAAGACATATCCTAAAATCCTCACTGCCCATATGTCTAAAGAGAAAAGTTTTCGACCAGTGTGTTTTACCTGTGTTAACATACGGTGCAGAGACCCTAACTCTAACCAAAAAACAAGCAACTAAAATAAGAGTAGCTCAACATGCCATGGAAAGACAAATGCTGGGTTTATCCCTAAGAGACAGAATACCGATCGCAGAAATTCGAAGAAGAACGAGACTAGTTGATGCCATAGAGAGAATCGCATCCATAAAATGGAACTGGGCGGGTCATATAGCTAGATTAACAGACAATAGATGGACTAAAAAGATTATGGAGTGGAGACCGAGACATGAAGCATTTCAAAATAGGGGAAGACCGCTAACAAGTTGGCATGACGACTTGAGACATATCCATAAAAACTGGATGCAAGCAGCACAGGATAGGAAGATATGGAAGCAATCAAGGGAGGCCTATGTCCAGCAGTGGGCTGAAGGGGCTGGGTGATGACGATGATGATAATTTATAATTCAGAATTATTTCACTTTCACAGAATAAGATATATATTCAAAATGAATATTTACCAATGGGAAGCTCTATATCACCTATTTTGGCAAACATTTTTATGGACAGTTTAGAAAGAAAGATCTTTAAAAGTAATATTTCGAAAAATGTTTTATTTTGGTATATATATGTAGATGACATATTAGCTTGTTTTATGTGTAAGGAACGACAATTAGATGTATTTTCCAACCACATTAACAATTTACACCCAACAATTAAATTTGCGTTAGAAATTGAAGAAAATAGCTCAATCAATTTTCTTGATTTAAAAATTCAAAGAGTTAATAATGTACTTGATTATTCAATTTACAAACACACACTGATGTGACAATTCCATATAGTTCCAATCACCCCATGTCACATAAACTACCGGCATATAATTCAATGATACATAGAGCTTTTTCAGTTCCTATGAACAAATGTAATTTTGATAGAGAGATTAATACAATTAGACAAATAGCCACATCCAACGGTTATCCATTACATATGATGAATAAGCTAATTAATAAAAAAGGGGAAAAAGTGGCATTACAACTAATATTTCCTAAGCAAACTGATGGAATAAAAACTTATAAAACCATCATATATGCAGGAAATATTTCTAATAATATTTCATAGATAATATCTTTAGCAACGAATACAACAATTTCTTTTAAAACAGAAAGTAACGTTAGTACAAAATTGTTAAATGTAAAAACAAAAATACCAAAATTAAAGAAATCAGGTATATATAAACTCAAATGTCCAGAATGTAATGCTGTCTATTTGGGTCAGACCCTTAGACATTTTGAAATCCGATAAAGTGAACACTTACGAGAATACAGATTACAACAACTAGATAAATCCCATTACGCAAAACATCTACTTGACACCAATCATTATTTGACACCTAACACAGAACTAGAAGTGCTGCATATTTGTGAAAAGAAACAAGAACTGGATTTCCTTGAAGAATTGGAAATTAGAAGACATTTAAGAAACCCACAATATGAAGTCAATGAACAGATAAATCTAGGGAGTTCTCCACTAATAAACTGTCTTCTTAAGTGATAATTGTAAAGATCAGCAGATATAGTTTTCCTGGTTTTCTATATCATTGCACAGTTATACTGATCTTAATTGGAAAAATGATATCCAGGATATCACCATAGGGCTAATAATATCTAAGCTTCAATATTTGTAATATCACATCTTCTTTTTTTTTATTAACATATATTAAGTCAATCACAAGTTAGCTCACTTCTTGGTCTAGCCAAAAATAACTACTAAACATCAGGTAGGCGTCAAATGAAATGTAACTTCTGTCATTCTGACGATGATATTGATTTATCGAAACAATTGTCAATTTTTTAGAATTTTCAACAATTCTCATTATATTGTGGAATTATCTAGAAACAGTGAGTTTCATTGAAAACACAATAATATGAGTAGATTCCACGAAGTAAGGGTCGAGACAGTTAATTTCAATGAACTTCAATCTTACATTTACATAAATGTTGAATAAAACTACTTATCTTACTAGTTCTGTAAAGATGTTTCTTTTCTAATTTCTAGAACAAATTCAGAGACAATTTGACGAAATATGTATTACAGAAAATTTCATAGTTAAAGGATTCCTACAATTCCCGAAAATCTCACGGCTGCACAAATTCTAGAATACCGCAAAATTTTAAATTAGAGAGACGAATCTAAATATGATTAGAAATATAGATTAAAATGACTTCAAGATGTGAACAAAATTTTTCTTTCTCAAAATTATAGTAAAATATCTTCAATCTCATTCAAATGATGTTTATATTTCTATGAACTCTTCGTACTGTCCTCAGAATGATAATAAAGTATATGTTCGAATCCGTTTAGGGTGATTAAAATTTTAAGTGAAATGTTGATTTCATTATTATTTATTTTTGAATCTAATTTGTGGTTAACACTTAAGTCAAGTACCTAACCGTTCAAAATGTTATTTCGACAAAAGAAATAATTCCTTTGTTATATAATCTAATGAAAGGGAGTTATAGAACAACATGAAATTTGTAAAATTGATTATTTTGATTTTCAAAAACTTGGATATTTTCAGGTTTTTGTGAATCTTCCATTTCATACGGTTGATTAAGACGATAGTATCAGAATAAGTTCGATTAAAATGAAGAAACTAACGATATTACTTATACAATTATTCTATTTTAATACAGAAAAATATAATCATAGTTTCAAAATGAAGCTACGATTTATATAGGAATGAATTTGATAATCATAGACTCAAAATCTTTTATAATCTATTTGGTTATACAGTGTTTAGCACCTTTTCTATTATAATGTCAAATTGTACTTCCCGTCTCTTGTTTACGCTTGCCACATTTCATTCAATGATGGTTTTGAATAAAAAATTGGATGCTTACCCATCCTAAAAAACCTTTATTAAAGGGTTTTTCAGAAAAAAAATTAAACATCAATTGTTTCACAGTCTAGGCAAAAAGGTTGAAACTTTTCTGATTCATACTTATTCAGAAAACGATTACGATATTAATCGGTTATTGGTAACTGATCAATCATTCATAGCGACATAAACTTCCAAAATTGTTTTAAAGATTAAACAAATGCATTCAACTTTCAGTATTATAAAGCATTTATTTTTCCTAACATCGTATTTACAAGATATTGAACCAAACGAAAGCTCATATTTACAGCCTCACCAAAACATGAAATATTTTATATGAAACATTTTCAAGTAATGATGAATCATTGTATGAAACTATGTAGAAGAACATAATACTGCTAATATATGTTTTTTTCTTAATAAAAGTCTATTTCAGGACTAAAATTCATTTAACTTTTTATTACAACATGCTTTTTATATAAACAGATATATCGTTTAATCAACTGCTGGAATTATGAATAGACAAACATTAGACAAGTGACCAAAACATCTTTTGTATATAAGAAATATATTTTATCATTATTCAGTGTATATATTACCACTGTAAAAGTATATAACTTGTTTTAACGTTATATAGGAACATATTGTTAAAAAAGTGTGAATTTTTTATTAATAGTAAGAAAGAAGAGGAGTTTTTCACATAATTCGTACAGGTGCTTCTAAACTGGTAATATTTTTACTGAAATATGTGGCTACAATACAGGCAATAATAGATCAGCCATCGCGACATATATTACAGCAGACACGGATATAAGAAAACAAAATGGATTTCCAGACCTTATGGAAAATATTTATGTGACATGCAAGTCGCCATCACGTGACTACGTTGGCTACATTAAGTTTACCAAAAAATACTATGCTGCTGACACTGAATAAGTCAAAATATTGAAAATTGAAACTATTGTTTGATTGAAAAAGATGAGTGGGGTGAATATTTATTGTTTTTCAATTTTGTGTTTGTTTTGAAAAAAACTAAGTTTTTATATAATAATTTAAAACGAAGTGTAGTAGCATGGTTGTGTAAATCAACCGCTTTTCAAGAAAATAAACTATGGCTGTGGTTTACAGTTCATATTAGATTTATATTTCAAAATTTTGATTTTTATTTCTAGCTTCACATATTGAGGTAATTTCGAGGCTGTTCAACCTGTGATATTCGAAAATACAACTATTAAACATAAACATTGAAAAATCAGAAGGAACTTCTTAACCTTTTTCTTTTCAATTGGGATGTGATGTATTTCGGAATAGTTCTGAATAATTAAGTTTAAGAGTAAGGATGCTTGCTATCTACTGGATATATAATACAATGTTTGACACACTCTATAAATTACATAGTATACGGTCGTATTCTCTTCTTTACATTTTATTCACAACTGTGTAGTAGGGATCTAGAATAATAAAAAATAAAAGATACTTTTATTGATACAAATGAAATAGTAAAAATCAAAACTAGTCCAAATATTCATATCTATTTGTGTCAATATAAAACTAATATTTTCAAACCTTGCATGATTTATCTCTCATATACCAACTATCCGACCATCAATAACACAATCTTGAAATCCATACTACAGAATCATAACAAAGATACGATTATTTATACGGATGATTCTAAGGATGAATACGAAACAGTCCCGCGTGTTTTGTCGCTAATAATAATATCGTCAAACATTTCCGGAACAAATACTTTTGTTCAGTATTCACTGCAGAAGCAGCGGCAATTCAAAAGACACTCATTTGGTGTCTGGAGGAATCAGTGCCAGGTGCACTCTTAATTAGTTCCACAATATATTGAAAAAATGTTAAAAATTCTAAAAAATTGACGATGATATTTAATATCGAAACAATTGTCAATTTCTTAGAATTTTTAACTTTTTTTCAATATATTATGGAATTATCTAGAAACAGTTGGTTTCATTAAAAACAGTAATATGAGTATATTCCACGAAGAAATGGTCAAGACAGTAAATTTCATAAAAAAACTACTTTTTCATTTCCATACCAAAAATGTGAAAATATATTTTTAATGCGATTATCTTATAAACTGCCATTTCTCAATCAATCGTTCCTTTACGACGAGGTTGCTAGGTAACGGGTTTTTCGGACACTTATTCAAAACCCAAAAATTTTAAAGTTTTTCTAGTTTCAAATAAATTGCAATTTCCTTTGGAATACATGCAATTTTCTGTATACCTACAACCTGCTTTGTGAACTCCCCGTTGCGATAAGATAGGAATAGTCTTTTGGACGTAAAAGAGCGAATTTTCTGTAAAAGTCTAAATATATGCCAGTAACTGTGAAGGATCTTGGTTTGTTTTAGATTTATTTGCACAATATCCATTGTGTTTCTTCTTTAGAAATGCTTGTAATTTCATATACTTAGAAATGTTGATATTTTTTTATACCAATCATCGTCATAAGCATTGAATAATGTGACCATAGAGTTTCATGGTGTAGTATATTTATTGAGCTGGTTATTTACAGTTTAGCGTTTTTAACGGTTCTTGTGAACACATACTTAGTTTTAATATTTGTCGCGAATGTTTCTTTACTTGACATAATCATTTTCTACGTCAGTACTCTTAAAGCAATATTTGTCAAGAAGGTGAGCGAAATTTATTCCAGGCACAAACTTGCAACACGTTCTCAAATACCAAATGAATCAGTTGCTTAATATTTGTGTGCATTAAACTCATTACCTAAAGAATGCGACTTCAAACATGTAACTGCATCCGAGAATAGGGATGCGTATATACGAGACTCTTTTATAAGAGGGCTAAGCGATCCGAAAATTCGACAAAGACTTTTGGAGAATACAATTCTTACTCTTGATCAAGCTTATTCTCAGGCAAGAGAGTTATAAATGGCAGTTCTTCAGACGAATTCATTCACTCCTGGCACGTCACCAATAAATTTGAATGTGATATCCGAAAATAGTCTTCCTGAAAACACTATCGAATCTCAACCTCGAGTTAATTCGGTGACTTCAACTAGTAAGTGTTATTTTTGCGGAAGGTCTCAACATCCTCGTAATATTTGTCCCGCAAGTGAAGCACTTTGCAGAAATTGTAACAAGAAGGGGCACTTCCGTAATGTCTGAAAAAAGAGTAACTGCTAGCAGTTTACCTGTTGAAGAAGAAACATTGCCATATACTTGGTAGAATTATTACTTAACCGCTACAGGGCCTACTTGCTTAGATAAGACTATAATTGATGTAACTATGAATTTTCAACCGGCAACCGACAGTGGCTCTTCCCTGAGTTTTTTAAATGAATCGTTTGCCAAAGTTTTGAAAATAGATTTAATCACTGAATATGGAAACCTTTTGATGGCATCTACGCAATAGCTGTGAAGTTGACCTAAAGATGTTTGGGAATATCTAGAGGCACATTAAAATGTCAATATTACCAAAAGCGTGTGTCGACGTCATCATTGGACATGATATTTTGAAGCAACATGAAGCTCTATATGTGAATTTTTGAAAATCTAGACCGACTCTTACTATTTGTAACATAGCGGCTGCTGAAGTATCCGTTTCATCAGTGTTTAGGCACTTATTGACTGATATGAAACCTATAGCGATAAAATCCCGTAGATATTCAAATCAAGATCGTGACTTTATCAAAATGAGATCTAACGAATGATATATGAAGGTATTATAGAGCGGAGCAACTCACCTTGGCAGGCGCAAGTGGTTGTCGTATCCGGAGAGAATAAAAAGAAGAGAATGTGTATTGACTATTCACAAACAATAAATAAATTCACTTCATTAGATGGATATCCTCAACCAAGGATCGAGGATTTAGTGAATAAAGTAGCTCAATATACGGTGTTTAGTACTATCGACTTACAATTAGCCTACCATCAAATTCCCATACAAAACAAAATACAAAATTTATACTGCATTTGGAGCGAATGGCAAACTTTATCAATTCCGGCAGATCCCATTTGGTGTTACGAATGGCGTTTCTGAATTTCAAAGAGCTATCGACAGGATAATCGAAACTGAAAAGTTACATGGCACTTATTCCTGTCTTGATGACATAACCATTTGTGGAATCGATCAAGCAGATCACGATCGAAATTAAGAACATTTTCTTCAGGTTGCAAAGCAATATAAACTAACCTTAAATACTAAAAAGAGCAAATACTCAATAAGGCGCATCAAACTACTGGGATATGTTATTGAAAACAACACTATTCGAACTGATCCGTCTCGACTAGAAGCTCTTCTGCATTATCCTCTCCCTACTAATCTTAATGCCATGAAACGAGTACTTGGGATGTTAGCGCATTATTGGAAATGGGTGCCCTGATTTTCAGAACGGATTGCACCGTTAGCTCACTGCATGACGTTTCCATTAAACGACAAAGCTAAAGAGGCATTTGAAGATCTCAAAACATCGATTGCAGATTCGGCTGTCAAATGCATCGACGAATGATTGGAATTTGTAGTAGAAACTGATGCATCCGAAAACGTAATAACTGCGACTCTTTCGCAACAAGGACGCCCAGTGGCATTTTTCTCCCGAACTTTGTCTCCGTCGGAATGAAATCACTCTGCCATCGAGAAGGAAGCTTACGAAATAATTGAATTACTAAGGAAATGGCGACTTTTCTTACTAAATAGACAATTTAAGTTGATTTCTGATCAACAGTCAGTTTCGTTTATGTTCAATTCAAAACAAAGTAGCAAAATCAAAAACGAGAAAATTCTGCGATGGAGATTAGAATTATCCGAATATAAATATGACATAATATATAGACCTGGCAAATTTAATTCTGTGGCAGACGCATTCACTGTAATTTAGCAACTAACGGACAAAGATTGGAACAATTACACAGTACTTTCTGTCATCCTGGAGTTAATCGTTTATATCATTATGTTAGAAGTAAAAATTTGGCATTTTCAATAGATGAAATAAGAAGAATAACAAATATGTGTCCGATATGCTCCGAATTGAAACCACGATTCGTCAAGTTATCAGGAGAATTGATAAAAGCGACAGCACCGTTTGAGAGGCTGCATATCGATTTTAAGTGACCTCTACCTTCCACATCACAGGATTGATATTTATCAGTGATCATTGACGAATATTCACGATTTCCTTTTATCTTCCCATGTTCTGATATGTCAGCAGCGACGGTAATACAGAATTTACATAATCTTTTTACTGTATTCGGTATACCATCCTACATCTTAACTTAACTAAACTTTTATCTAGATAAAAAATTTCGTATCTCTCACGACAAATGAGTAATTGGACTTCCTCGCACTAATGCCGCACCCTGTATATTTCAACAACATTTTCTGCAACGATATGACGGGCTACACAATCGGGTAACTTAGGCTGATGAAATCATACGCATTCCTGCGGCGTATGTTGTTTTAAAACAAAATTTAAATAAAAAAGACGAGAATGTGGTGTAGAATTGGACCCAATGCAGCCAGAATTTTCAATTAAGTTGAAAGTAGCTTTTTAATAGCTTTTATTCAACTTATTGATAGTTAGTATCACTTTTTTAACAACAACTCTTTTAACATAAATAATCTAAACTCATTATTTTAGTCCCAAAATGTGAATTGAACTTCACTTCAATAGGTAAAAATAACATAAGTCTAGTCAATATTTTAAAGTTTTCTAGAATGTCAACGAGTGATTTCTAATTTATTTTGAACACAACTGGAAGAAATGTTACAAATATGAGTATAGCCATATTTGTTAAAATATTGGTGATGACTTACGGTTTTTAGCGACAGGCGATTCATACAACAGTTTAACGTATTTTGTCAGAGTTTCAGCTGCCTCAATTTCTGTTATAGTTTCTGTAGCCTTAATAGAAGGATTAAAACAATTTTTTATAAGCCTCTTTTCTTGATATATAAAATTTTTCATATTTTTTAGCATTTCCGCGTTTATATATTCCGGTTTCCACATTCCACAATTGGGGGCGTAAGTTTTTTCTGTCTAAAATTTTGTTAATAACAACAAACAATAACCAAAAATCATCAAAACAAAGTAACAATGCACAGTATTCATGCTAGACAGGTGATCATCCGGCAATCTGCTTGCATTAGATAAAACCTACATCGAAGATACCAAACATTTGTGGCTATATAGTCGGCAGCGTTTGTGTGTTCTACACCATTAAGAAAATGATATGAAGTTACAACACGCCGCTAATTCTACTGCAAATCATTCCGCGATACAAAAATAACTACATCAATTGAATCAGTGTTCATTCGTATAGGAAAATAATAAAATATATAAGGGACAAACATGTAATACACCACACTTACCCTACAGAATTGCCATCAAACGTCTACACCATATGTTAAACATCGAAGAAATAAAATTAGAGCTAGCCAAAAACGGACATAAGGTCAGAAATGTGATGAATTGTAAAAGTCGAACAACCAAAGACCCTTAAACGTCTTTTTCGCCGACATAGAGCCAGCAGATAACAATAAAGACATCTACAAATTGTCAAACCTACAAAATAGAGCTAATTATATGTCTAATTCTTAGTGAAGCCACTGAAGTGCGTTTTTTGATATAATAACCGACCCCATAGATACAAATCCAAACAAGTGAGGTCTGAGGATCGTGGTGGTCACGGAAATTGACTTCCCCGTCCAATCCACCTCTGGTGATATCTACGACCTAAATGGTCTCGCACATTTCTCAAAAAATATGAAGGGCAACCGTCTAGTTGCAAAAACATATTCTGCCCTTATTGCACATCTTCTGATAAAATAAGCAGATACAGATAGGTGCTATAATAGTTCCGCTCAGGAAGAGACACCGCACATTGAGACTACAATGGTCTTGATGTTGGACCTCGCGCAACCAGTAAGGATTGTTGTCTGACCAATAATGCATATTATGCAAATTAACGTTTCCATCACTTCTAAAAGTGGACTCATCCGTCCAAAGAATTTTGAATAAAGATTCTCTATTTTCCCTAATCATGCCCAACATCCAATAACTACTAGTCGATCGAAGTCTTCCTCATTTAAGGCTTGATGTAAAACTATATGATATGGGCGCAGTTTAAAAATTCAAAATAACAAACACATTGTGAAACATGTAAAGTAGTATTTTTAGTGATATAAAAACTTACTTATGATCCTTTAAAATGTTTGGTATACTACGGTATCCGCCAAAATAAACAGTACCGAAACAGAGAGTACTGTGAAGTTGTTTATATGTAATATGGATTTGTCATATTTGACTTAATTGTCATTAGTTGATATATTAATAGTACGTTGCAGTTAAATTTGATTTGAAAATGGATCTAACTACGGAAGAAAAAGTTTTCTTGGTAAAGCATTATTTTCGTTCATACGGAAAAGGTCGTAATGATGGTCCAAGCTTAGAACAGGTGTCAATAAAATATCAACAAAAATTGATTGAAGCAGCTCCTAGTAAAAGTGTGACGTTAGCTGTTGTTGAAAAATTTCGTCGCACTGGTAGTGTATTGTGTCAACGTAAAGGTTCTTCAGGTCGTCGAAAAACAGTATGCACTAACGAAAATGAAGGACGTGTTTTTAACCAAGTTGTGCAATCACCTCAAAGAAGTCTTGTAAGAACTGCATGTAAACTCAACATTAGTGAAACGTCTTTACTTCTCATGTTCAAATCAATTGGTGGTTATCCATACCGTATTCAAGTTGGACAACGACAAAATGCTGCGGACAAACGTGCAAGAGAAATTTACTGTGGTCGCATGTTGAGTTTAATTTACGAAGATCCCGAATTTTTGAAAAACATATGGTTTTCAGACGAGAGTCACGTTCATCTTAGCGGCTATATTAATCGACAAACAACCAGATTCCTTGGATTTGAACGTCCTGATGTCATTGTAGAGAAACCACTCCACAGTCTTCGAGTTACCGTTTGGTGCGCGGTATCTGGTCATGGAATGATTGGTCCTTATTTCGTTGAAGATGATAATCAGAATCCACTTACTGTCAACCAAGAGCGTTATAGAGAGAAAATTATTATACTTTTTGTGAGAGATCTAAATAACTTTTGCCGTGCACGAAATCTACAGTTTCGCACACAATGGTTCCAACAAGATGGTGCAACGAGCCATACAGCTGTGCGCACCTTAGACTTACTCCGTCAGCATTTCGATAATAGAATAATTTCTCGAGGAACAGACTTCGAATATCCTTCTCATTCACCTGATCTGACGCCACCTGACGCATACATTTGGGGCATAATGAAGGACAAAATATTTCACTCGGAAAATCCGCCGGCGAATATTGCCGAACTACGGGAAAGAATACAAAATATTTTTCGGCAGTTACATCAACCACTTTTTATAAATATGTTTATTGACTTACAAAATCGATATGAAGCTTGTTTGCGTCGAAATGGTGAACATTTTGAACACTTACATTACAGAAACTAAAAATTAATTTTTATTTTTATTTTCGGTACTGTTTATTTTGGCGGATACTGTAGTACGTGGTATATCCAACGCGATAGACATTGCTCTCGTACTAACGTGGGGATTCAATTGCACGTATGCTAAGACATTAACTATATTGTCTTCCATTGTTGTAGTCGAGTATCTTCGCAACTGAGGTCGAAAGCTGCCAGTATTACGCAACTTTCGCACTAAACGCGAAAAAACTCTCGCATCGCGTGAACGCCGATTTGGATATCGAGCTCTGTAAACTCTTTGAGCAACTGCCACATTTTAAAGACATTCAAAATATACAGCAATCAGATCGACAGCTTCATCATTTGTATGCATTTTAGTAGATTTAAGGCCTTACTTGTATTTGCAACAAATACAAAGTACACTGCCTCTATAAGCATAATTTTAATATTAAGTTGATTTAAGGCATTTATTTTTCCTCTATGGCTTACTCTCCAGTTAGCCCTGCTCCATGTTCTAGCGACTAATTGATGTTGGTTTTATGCCTACAATTCGACGGCGTTTAATTTCTTATATTTGATGTAACAAACTTAAAACATCACCAGTTGTTTTCAACTTATCCAAAACAGTGTTTACTTTATTCATAGAATTGGCTGTTTCTATCGAATCATTCCCTTTAGATTCAACAACTATTACGAAATTTCTAGAAACGCGGTTGATAGCAGTCCTTTTTATCTTCACACAATGAAAGACGAACTGATTAAAAAATAATACCAAATGGGTTCTCAACAGCGCATATGTGTTTGCAAAACTCTTCCCCTTTAACAATAGGGACAATTGCAAGTGGCCGTATTTGTATGCACAGTGTAAATGTATACATCAGAAGAGGCAACAAAGCTGTTATCAGCACACTGCTGGAGAAAAAATAGGCACGTATTGTAACTTAATATTCTACTATGTTATTGAAAGACGTTCATCGGTATTGAGGTATGATTTAAAGTGCATTTTACATATACAAATCATAGTACGTTATAGAAAAGCATTCATCTGCATAATGATACAGAAAGTAAAAACGCGACTGGGCTATACTAAAATCAGTACCCCATACTGCATAGTTTGGCTGTTATTGTTAGAAATGTAGCCGGCTACTGGGTTGCAGCCACGTATTGCAGTAAAAATATTATCCTTTTAGAAGCAATTTACGTTTTGGTGACAAATTGTCACAGTATGAAACATTTTGATAGAATCTAGCTCAGCGAACAATGAAATTTTCATACTTTTTCTCTATTCTGTATACCAAAAAATTATAATTCTGATGCTTGCTTATGCTTTTCATTTGTAGTCACCAAATTCAAATTCTATCCATATTAGAGAAGACTAAGTTATTAATGACCAGTAAATATCTAAAATCTGGATATACTGACATTACTTCTGATTTTCAAAGGAATTATATAAACGTTTCCCTTTCTCTATGTAACTGAAATTGCATCAAATGAATGGTTAAATTGAATAAAAACACTTCCACATTCATTTAAAGTCTAGATTTTTTTATCATTTTTCAATAATGTAAACATAAATTATAATAATTTTTAAATAAACATTTGTGTATTAGCTCTTTCAAAACACAATGGTGATAGTACACAATCTACTTCAAACTATTTCATTGATGACATATAAAAACAGTCTACCAAATCATACACCCAAGAATTCAGGGTATATCAAACTTTGATCACTTGTTTATTGTTTGCATGTGAAACAATTGCTAGATACTGATTTGTTTTTATTCTGTAGGTGGTCGCCTTCGCTGCGTTTAACAGCAGCCGGGGAAGGACAACTGGCTGAATTTATAGATGGTCTAGGTCCTGGGCAGTTAGTCGGAAGGCAAGTTCTAGGATCACCTTCGTTAGGAGACATCCAATTAGCCCTTTGTCATCAAAAGGGGTTTCTGGAAGTAGAAGTTGTTAGGGCAAGAGATCTTCAAGCCAGAGCGGGTTCGAAGGTTCTACCAGGTACGTAATGTAATATTAATTTGGAACATGCCAAAATGGTGCCAAAACATCAAAATATATTTCTGTGGAAAATGTTTTTCCATTGAATTATATCTAAAATCATGGATAATTATAAATAAAAATTCTACGAATCAAAACAAAGACCTTTGGAACGACTATCAAATCGTTAACCTTAACCTTTTTAAGGGGATACCTGAAAAAAATAATGTACACAAAATAAAACGTTAACATTTGAATAATTATATGAATTGAATGATTGTATTTATGCAACAAATAATGATGTAATCACATCCGCTTTTCACAAATAGAAGGGGTGAACAACATTTTGAACATCTACATTTGACCTATCATTTCGAGGTTAATGGTTTTTAGTTTTCAAGAAACATCAATTTAGGTAACTATGAAGAATTTTGAGTTATCTAATTGGTTTCAAGTAACGTTAATGTTGAGGCTATGCAAATCACTGAACGTGAGAAAATTCCAAAGAAAGCAATCAGACCTAAAGTCTAAGAGAAGCATTTCAATCATAATAAAACTGGTTCAATTATAATCACGAACTGATTGGAGATTTTTGAAATTTTGGTGGATTCGTTTTATTGAAACTTTGGTGAAGGCGGTAGTGAGTATATTCTTAGAACATCGTGAAGCTTTGTAACGATTGGTCGACGAGGTCTGCGACAGCAGAAATAGAACAGCGGCAGAGATTGTCATTTTGACATATATATAAAAAGTTCGCCATTTTGTTAATTCATATTATTCTTTATTCCTGCGTAATTATTCAATGTTAATATATTATTTCGTTAGTTAAAGTGTTCCTTTCAAAATACGTGTGTGTAAGACAACCAGCAATTAAACACTGATCACTCGACCTCTCCTCTGGTCGGCAAAATAACCCGGTGCATAACATCTTCGCATCAAGTTTGGCGCCCAACGTGGGGCCAGAAGAATTGTTCGTGTATGTAACGTGTGCTAATTGTTTTGAAATTCTAAACAAACACTGATCGGCTCGTCAGTACTATTTAGAACGTTTGTTGTTTCATTAACACTCCGTATTTCATCACTTCAGGAAATAATTTTGTAGGAATTTTCGGTAGTGACTATTGAACTCCCTGTTGTTTTGTGTTATGTAATGAAATCAAGCCGTAAGAAGCAAGACAGAAACATGACAGATCCGATTCAGCAGATAGTGATGTCACCCGACATGTTGAAAAACTCTCATCGAAAGCATTTGTATCAACATAAAAGATGATAATCAAACAGTAAGTAGTGCTAATTTCTCTGCATGCAAAGCTAGATTTGACGGATCTTCAGGAGCGGATGTGGATGCATTTATAGATGCAATCACAACTTACAAAGAATGTTTGAAGATTTCAGATGAAAATGCTATCAAAGGTCTCAGTATGTTACTATGTGATGCAGCAGCTACATGGTGGCAAGGGATTAAAGGATCCATTACTTCTTTTGATGAAGCAACTAAGGCTCTTTTACATGCTTATGGATTTGCTAAGCCCGCATACCAAATATTTAGAGATATATTTTCCACTGCTCAAGGTAACGAGAAAACAGATATATTTGTTAGTCAAAAACGTGCCTTATTTTCAAGATTACAAGGTGATTCAGTTGTCTCTGAACACGTACAGATAGATATGCTGTATGTATTGCTAAATCCATTGATTAGAGGTAAAATCTGTCGTGATCAAATTAATGATTTTCGCGAATTTATTGAAGCAGCGCGAAATGCAGAAATATCTTTACAAGACAACGGTGCTTCAAAACCTGTTGCTTCAAATCAGAACTCACACAATTATGTTCGAAAACAAAAACACTGTTCATATTGTAAAAATTATGGACATAATAAAGACGAGTGTCGTAAGTTATTAACCCGTGAGAAGAAAGCATCTACTGACACTCCTAATAATCAAACCATTTCTGATAATAATGGTTCATCCAAAGTTTTAATTTGCTATGGTTGCCAGACACCAGGGTATATACGAAGCAACTGTCCAAAATGTTCAAAACCATCAACGTCAACTCGACCAGCTGAATTTTTGTGCAGCTCGTTTCCTCAAGCTTCAGGTAACTTGCGTCCTTTAGCATATATTACAATTGAAGGTCATACAGGCGTGACATATCTTGATTCAGGCGCTCAATCCAGTATAGCAGGAGCAAAGCTACGGGAAATTTTACTTAATGACAAGATTCCTTATACTACTAGACCCATGGAAATGATTCTAGCTGATGGAAAAGTAAGCTTAGTAACGGCTCTGTTTTTTGAAGTCTCTGTTACACTTCAAGACAGACAACATAATTTAAATCTAATTTTAATTCCTGAGCATACTTCTAGTAGAACGCTACTCGGCTCTGACTTTTTGAAATTAGGCAACATTGTTTTAGATATTCCACGTGGTTGTTGGTGTTATGGGGATGCTCCAGAGATATTGTATCCATTTGTAGAGGAACCTCTCAACCCGTATTGTACGTTGAATGCTATAAATCTCTCAGAAGTCAATCTTAGAGATTCCGAAGCGACTAATTTAACTCCTTCTCAAAGAACTGACCTTAACAATGTGTTGCAGGAAAATAGAGACATCTTTGAGGAAATTCTAGAGTCCACACCATATGCTGAACATTCCATACAATTATTGGATAATACACCTATTTCAGTCCCTCCATATAGGCTCTCGGAATATTAGAAAGAATTACTTCGGAAGGAAATTGATAAATTGCTGTCCATGAATATTATCGAAGAGTGCGACTCTCCGTATGCAGCGCCAGTGGTATTGGTTCCCAAAAAGGATGGTGGGGTAAGGCTTACCGTAGACTATCGTAAACTTAATTCAATTACCCGCAAGGATAAATATCCTCTGCCCCGGATTGATGATATAATTCACAGTACGAAACAACTCGAGTATATAACTACTCTGGATTTAAAAGCTGGTTATCATCAAATTCCTATAAAATTTTCTGATAGAGATAAAACTGCCTTCATTTGCCCATATGGTACCTTTAGGTACACTAGAATGCCATTCGGTCTCTGCAATGCGCCAGCGACTTTCCAACGTCTCATTGACCGCTTCCGGTCTGGCCTTCAAGACGTTAATATCCTGGCATATTTGGATGATCTGATCGTCTTTTAGTAGTCACTTAATGGACTTAAAAACAGTATTTAATCGTCTTCGCCATTCCAAACTTCACCTAAATCGAAATAAATGCTCTTTTTCATGTGATTCTGTCCTGTATTTAGGTCACATCATTTCACCTCTAGGATTTTCACCAAATTATGACAAAGTTAATGCTATAAATAATATACCAGAACCTAAGAATGTGCAGAACCTAATTTCATTTCTACAAACCTGTTCTTGGTACCGAAGATTCATACCTGGATTTGCTGATATAGCCCAACAATTGTCCATGCTCACTAAAAAGAAAGCAAAGTGGTTGTGGGGTCCTCGTCAAATAGAGGCATTCAATCAATTAAAAGCTAGGTTAACCACCAGTCCAATCTTGCGACAAGCTGATCAATCAAAGCCTTTCATTTTAAGGACAGATGCCAGTGCCTACGCACTTGGAGCATGTTTACTCCAGGGGGAGACATTGGAAGATGAGCGTCCTATCGAATATATTAGCAGATTGTTGACCGCAGCGGAAAAGAACTATTCCACGACAGAAAGAGAAGCGCTTGCTGTCGTTTGGTCAGTATCCAAATTTAGAGGTTACTTAGAAGACTCTACAGTCATTATCCAAAGTGACCACCAGCCCTTGAAATGGCTCATGTCTCTCAGATCACCTTCAGGTCGCTTAGCACGTTGGAGTTTAATTTTGCAATCTTATGATTTAAGAATTGAATACACCCCAGGCCGTTTAAATGTTGTAGCGGACATGTTGTCTCGCCCAAGTGTGGCGGAAGCCACTGAGACTAACCTGGTATCAGTAGATATGCCCAGACAGCCTGTTAGCGAAATACGCAAACTGCAACTGGAAGATGAAGATCTTCTTAAAATTATTATCTCTTTCGAGAGCCTATCAAATAATGACCTTGACCTCAAGAGATGGCTAGAGAGAGGTTATGTGATGAATAATGGGATACTGTACAGATATGTTCCCGAAGCCGATGAAGAAGAGGCTCAGCAGGTTGTACCCAAAAAGCAAATCCCATCCATTTTAGCAGAATATCATGACTCAGAACTGGCAGGCCATTATGGTGCTGAAAGGACTTATCGAAGAATTGCTAAACGATATTATTGGCCAGGAATGAGAACAACTATAGCGAAGTATGTGTCGAATTGTATTGAGTGTCAGCGCTACAAAGCAAATAACTTAAAACCAGCTGGACAATTGCAAACACCTGTTCAGTCAGGAAGGTTTGAAACCCTATCAATTGATCTGTTTGGTCCATTACCGAAGACTGTGGATGGTTACAAGTGGGTTTTCATAATAGAGGACACTGCCAGTAGATGGGTTGAGCTATTCCCTCTACAGAATGCCACTGCAGAAAGGTGCGCTCGATGCTTAATCGATGAAATAATTTTAAGATATGGAACTCCAAGGAGAGTTATTAGTGATAATGGTATGCAGTTCGTAAGTGAAGTGATGCAACAAGTAGCCCATGTCTTGAGCTTCAAGCAAACTCTCACTCCTGTGTATCACCCCGCGGCTAATCCGGTCGAACGAAAAAACCGCGACCTCAAGTGTCAGTTGTCAATTTTGACAGAAAAGGATCATACCCAGTGGAAAGACAAATTACCGGCGATACGTTTCTCAATGAATTCAGTACATTCGCAATCAACCGGTTTTAGTGCTGCTTACCTTACGTTCGGGCGCGAATTAAGAACGCCAGATGACGCTAATCGCGCCCCTCGTGCTATCCTGGATTGTGACAATTTTGTACCCGAGATATCACCATATCTACAGACTTTAGCAACAACCTTAAGTGTAGCCCGAGAAAATCACGAGAAAGCTCAAGATCGTGCCAAAGACTATACCGATAAAAGTCACCGACCAGTCGCTCCATTCCAAGTAGGTGATACTGTACTCGTAGATGTACACGCACTTAGTAAATCCAAGAACTCGTATACTAGTAAGTTCGCTCCGCGTCGCGATGGACCGTACCAAATCCATCGTATGGTTACTCCGACAACTTACGAGGTTGGTACCGCTAGCAAACCTTTTGAAGTGGTTGGAAAATATCATGTATCAGCGTTGACTCCATACCATAACCTCGCCAATGCTAATGTTTCAGTGCCGGTACGACCAATCCGAAAAAAAGGTCGACCACGTAATAATCCTTTGGTTACATCAGAGACGACTGTACCGGAAACTGAGATGTCGACTCCCACAGCTCCAGTTATCTTCGCGACCCCTATTCCGGAAGATATGTCACAAGAGGATACCTCGGAAGAAGAGGCTCAGATCCAAACCGTAACTCCTCCAAGGAGAAGAATCGCTAAACCCAAAAGTTGTTCCTGTTGTTTAGCGACCTCCAACTTCCCTGCTCCTACTCTCGAGACGATTCGTGAAGCAGAGGGGGAGAATTGTAACGATTGGTCGACGAGGTCTGCGACAGCAGAAATAGAACAGCGGCAGAGATTGTCATTTTGACATATATATAAAAAGTTCGCCATTTTGTTAATTCATATAATTCTTTATTCCTGCGTAATTATTCAATGTTAATATATTATTTCGTTAGTTAAAGTGTTCCTTTCAAAATACGTGTGCGTAAGACAACCAGCAATTAAACACTGATCACTCGACCTCTCCTCTGGTCGGCAAAATAACCCGGTGCATAACATCTTCGCATCAGCTTTCATTTTACGCATTAGCCACGACAAATGAATATTTTGGCTATGAAATACGCACATCCACAAATAAAAAGACACAAGCTCTCGGCAAACTGAAACATCTGATCCATGAGCAACTTCCTAAGAAGAAGGATATTTCATGGACGTATCCTGCCTGCTCAGAGATACATAGCTGAAGCAATCTCAACCGAGAGGAGGTTAGTAAACAAGGTACGAACTGTAGCAAAATAAACGAAATTACCAACACAAACGTGGGTTTATTTAACTTAAAGAATTATAGTAGACATTCGAATAAAAACAAATAGATTATGACAAAGCTGTCACATGTTGACAGCTGCAGTCATAATAGATAACACGTCTAAAGAGGTCCTGTCTCGTCGCATATCGTATCACGAAACACACAGAGAGCGATGGAAGGGAACATGTTGGTAGTACGTTTGAGAGACTAGTCCCGAAATAAAACGTAAAACTATTGGAATTGCTGTAATGGAAAAGATTGGCCATCGAAAACAGAGCTATGTAATATATGAGACGAGCCATACCCGAATGAGCGTCGTGCGTCTTTCAATCTTGTAAAATCGGTGAGTTCGCACATAAAACGAATTTTAACTAGATACCAAACACTTATTAATTAGAGGATAGTATGCAGAAAAGCCGAATTAAACTGCTAGTTATTTTGAATACGCCAAAATCATAAAAACCAAAGCCAACAATTTAAAAATATAGGAATCTGCAGAATTATCCAGGGCAACAAAAAAAAATGTTATTAGCTTGGATTATATTTGGGTTTACTTACAAGGCAATGGATAAAATATGCATTCTGTGTTCCACTGACCAATTTACAGCTTTTTTTCAAATCTTATTTTCCAATTTATTATTTAATAAGTTCTATTATTATAGAGTATTAATCATGCTTTTTCTCATTTTCAGCTCCTTATGTGAAAGTATATTTAGTTAATGGTAAAAAATGTATAGCAAAAGCGAAAACAACCACTGCAAGAAGAACCTTAGATCCTTGGTACCAACAACAATTAGCTTTTAAGGAAAATACTCAAGGCTGTATATTGCAAGTGAGTACTACTCAATTACTCAGAA
This sequence comes from Galeruca laticollis, assembly GCA_963921935.1. Lineage (NCBI taxonomy): Eukaryota > Metazoa > Arthropoda > Insecta > Coleoptera > Chrysomelidae > Galeruca > Galeruca laticollis. Next base: position 84,479,491 of record OY998178.1, on the reverse strand, counting down.
TATTTTTCGACAGCATATATCGGTTAATTATATTTTATCCACAATTGAGGTTATAATTCAATAGCTTGGCGTCCTTTGATGTGGTCTATAAATCATAACTCTCAATTTTGAAAAAAAAATCACGTTATCATAAAAAAAATTCCATGCTGTTCGTTCTTGTTAAAAACGTGGGAATCAATTCCAGAAGAAAGCAAAACAATTATTAATTTAATGGAAAGACTTTTATCAGAAGACGGAAGAATGAAGAAACTATTGCCTTGATAAGTAAAGAAAATAAAGTATTGCGGATGTAACAGAAATGATCGTGTTAGAAAAGACTGTGAAGAAAAGCAAGAAATCATATGTTTGTATTTTAAGAAAAATTGCCACACAATTAAAGATTGTAGAAATCGTATTGCAAAAGAGAAGAGGGAAGCAAAGCCAAATAAGAGCAAAGCTTTCATTGTGACAGATTTTATATTTTTTGGTGGATCTTCCTTTGTTGATATCAGTGATATGAAAAATTCATTTACCGAGTGCGTTGCCCTTTAACTCAAGATGGTCTCCATTGACGCAAATTCTTTCCAATATTTGACAATCAAATTTCTCTCTTAAAACCTTTTCTTGCCGATACCATAAACAAAGAAGGTTAATATCACAAGTACCATTAATTATGCAAACCAAATACAATTAAATGAACAGTGGAAATTACACGCGATGTAAAATTTATAATTAAAAATATTGAAGAGCTATTAATTATCTTTGAACAAACTAATTTTGAAAGAATTAATGAACCAGAAATTAATATCAAGTTGAAAAATCGAAATAAGCCAAAGAAGTCAAATTGCAAGAAAAAGAAAATTAAGTTAACAATAAAATGAAAATGAATAGTTCTTTAGTCATTTAGAAGAGAAACAAGAAATAGAAATTAAAGAAAATAAGTTAAAGAAAATAACACGAAAAAACCTCCTTGGTTAAATAATTTTGAAATGGGTTTCATAAGTATAGTTAATAAACTAAAAAATTATAGAGAAGCTATGGGATGCAATGACTGAAAAATGCTTAGAAGCTATTGAAAAAGAAGTTTTGGAAAATAATAAAGCTGGATTCAAGTATCTCTACCAAAATATAAGTTACCAATAAGTAGTAAATGAGTGTTTTTATATTATATTATAATATGAGCATATTCCACGAAGTAAGGGTCGAGACAGTCAATTTCAGTAAATGAGTGTTTATAATTAAACCAGAGGATAATGGAGGCGTAAGTTACAAAGCCAGGATAGTCGCTCGCAGTTAATAATAATAATACTAGTATAGTATAGTATAGTTTATTGACGTAGTATACAAACAGTACATATCGTCACAAATTATGAAGTTCCTTAGATTTTGATATAATAATTAAAAACACTTATGTAAATTTCATAGTCCACTAAAATATAAGCATATAATAACACAATAGCAATAAATAACATAAATATATAAAACGTAAAAACAAAAATAAATATGAATGCAGATGTTAATTAGTTTAAGACAGTCCAAATACATAAAAAGTCAAAGAGTCACAGATAACAGTCAAATATTACATTAAAAAATCAATAATTAAAAAAATATATGAATATATATATATATACAATTAAAAATCATCCGTTTGGGAACCGATATGTAAATCAAGGGTTACTGCAGAACGCAATAAAGTCATCCACACTATAAAAACAGTGTGCCAATAACAATTTCTTGATTCATTTCGAAAAACCAATTTTATTTAATCTTTTTATGTCAGTGCCCTTATAGTATTTTGCAATGCATTATATAAATTATAATTCAGCCTGTTGTTCTGAGATAAACAAATTCTTGATCTCTGAGGCACAATGGATGTCGCATTCCTAGTGTCATATCCATGTACGTCCGATTGAAGTAATAACAGATCGATATTGCTATGAATACCCTTCAGACACTCGTAGACATATACACAAGGAAGCGGAAGTATTTGTAATTTTTTTAAATGTTTTTGGCAAGGATCACCATATTCGGCGTTTACGATTACACGTACAGCCATTTTCTGGAGTGAGAAGACTCTCGCATCATTAGTGGCACTGCCCCACAGTACAACACCGTAGTTAAGGTGACTATGTACAAGGGCGAAATATACTGTTCTTAAAACCTGTTGACTAAGACAGTTCCTCATTTGCTTCAAGGCAAACATTTGGGAAGCGAGCCTTGAACATAAGCCCTCTATTATGTGAGCCGCCCAATTCAATCGCGAGTAGAGAGTTATGCCAAGTAAGCTGACAGGCTCCGAAATTGTTTTGAGCTTACTAGATGTGAAACAGATGCTCTGTGTTTTTTCTTCATTCAGCTTTAAATAGTTGCTGTTAAACCATGATTTTAGTATCCTTGTGCTAGAATCGTTCAAAGTCTCCTCACCCGTAACCAATGTGGTCGTATCATCTGCAAAGAGAATACAACGTGCTTCCTCCAGCGCAGGTGGTAGATCATTAATTTAAATTATGAACAAAATTGGTCCTAGTATAGATCCCTGCGGAATCCCTTTAGTTATTGGAGCCAACTGCGATTCCGCATTTCCAAAACTTACATACTGGTTCCTATTAGACAAATATGATCTAAATAACCCCAATTCGTTACCCCTCAGACCATAATAAGAAAATTTATCTAGAAGATATTCATTGTTAACGCAGTCAAAAGCCTTCGTAAGATCACACATAGTAGCAAATGTGTCATATCTCTCATCAAAGCCATCGACTACAATTTCCACAATATCTACCACGGCCTTAACTGTGGACATGTTTCTACGAAAACCAAATTGAGAAGGCCACAGTAATTTTTTGTGCTCGAAGTAATAAATTAGTTTTTCCTTAATTAGCATCTCAAAGATCTTGCCAATCACTGGTACAATCCCGATGTGTCTATAGTTGTCAGGGTTACTGAATTCACCTTTTTTGTGAATGGGTATCACTTTAGTGATTTTTAGTGCATCAGACCAGCACCCTTCTAGGATACATTTGTGGAATAAAATATCCAATGGTTCAATAAGAGTCCCAAGTGACGCCTTCATCATTAAGCTATTTAGGCCGTAGAAATCCAGACAATATAAGTTTTTTAGACTCAATATTGCTTGCCTAATGTCAGCTCCCACAATGGGACCAATAAAAAAAGAGCTCGAGGTTTTAGGGATTTTATGGAGATATTCAATCGGATGTATGGCATTGTTGCAAATAGTAGCAGTTATTTTATCTGCAATTGATACGAAAAAATTATTTAGATCACTCGACAGTTCGGCGACAAGAGCACCACTAGTTTTAGTTTTTGTGTTCCTTTCGGAATTTATTATACTCCAAATAGTTTTACTCTTCTCATCCGATTGTTGTATTTTACTAATAATAATAATAATAATAATAATAATAATAATAATAATAATAATAATAATAATAATAATAATAATAATAATAATAATAATAATAATAATAATAATAATAATAATAATAATAATAATAATGATAATAATAATAATAATAATAATAATAATACAAGTACAACCCTCTACCAGTTATAGAAAATCATGACGGGGTGCTTTACTGGGATAGACCGATGCAAACTGGAAGGGATTGTCAGTGACCAGCTTTCCAAAAATTTAGGAGAATTAGAGTTGCCACATAACATAGTGGACATCGGACAAAGTCTTACTGCAATCATGCCAAATAGTCAGGAAATTTTTAAACTAGCAGAGACAAACTGAATTGTTTCCTCTCTAGCATATTAAAACCGCACGCCTCTTGGAGGTAGATGAAATAATAATAATAATAATAATAGTATTACTAATAATAATAATAATAATCTTTATTTCAAATCATGTACATATGGAACACAAAATGGAATGACGTCAATTCTACAAAAGAGAAACAATCCTTAATTCTACAAATAGAGAAGCATTACTTAAATAAGTCGTGCCGTCAGAGTATCTGGTCGACAACGTATAAAATGAACCAAAGATATGAACATTAAAATAATGGAGTCCTTTTATCCTGTCAACAGAGGAGAAGTGCGCCCCCTCCCAGGATGGAGAACAAAGTTTCACCAAGATATCAACTCTAATGTATTTCCAGAGTTAATGCTGACTGAACAAAATGCTGTAGATCGAAAGAATACCATAGTGAAAAAACAATACCTAAACCCGATCGAACTTGAAGAAATTAGACTCCGATTCCTTGAATCACAGGATGAATTGAGAACACAACAGACACGTGAGTCACAAGATCTGGATCAAAATTATGATGAACCTATAGTAGACGATACTGAACAAAAGAGAAGTTCACTTGATTCCAACGAGACTACTCAACAAAGAATCGGCAACTCTCCGCAAACCTACTCGCTGCAAACAGGGAACCTGACAGAAGATGGATCCTTAAGTATTAAATACCATAGTAACCTGCATTATTCGTAGGAGTAGACCCAACACAGAGACCCCGCCTGCCAAAGTTGTATTTTAAGAGAGACACAACAAAAAACAACAAAGTTCCTGGAGAGGACTGCGTAGTTGCCGACGCAGTTAGGGAGGGTGGTAATTGTTTACTTGAGAACATAGCAAAACTCTTCAATCTTTGTCTTTTCAATAGCACCATACCAGACAGGTGGTATAATGCCATCGTGATCTTAATTCACAAGAAAGGTGATACAGCTGAACTGGAAAATTATAGGCCAATAAGCTTACTCAGTCATCTCTATAAACTATTCACGAGAATTATCACTACACGACTGGAAAACAAACTCGATTTTTACCAGCCAATAGAACAGGCCGGATTCCGCAAAGGTTTTGGAACAAATGACCACCTACAAAGCATCAAAACCCTGATCGAAAAATCAATAGAGTATAACAGACCGCTTGTCATTGCCTTTGTGGACTTCCACAAGGCCTTTGACACTGTTCAGATGAGTGCAGTTTTAAACTCCTTACAAAAATGTCGTGTCGACTATCGTTACACTAAGCTAATATACAACATATATAAGAATGCTACCATGATGGTAAGACTGCACGAAAACACCAACCCCATAAAAATAGGTAGAGGAGTGAGGCAAGGTGACACTATGTCACCAAAACTGTTTACCACAATTCTGCAATACGCCTTTGGAATGCTTGAATGGAGCGGAAAAGGCTTGAATATAGATGGATTAAACCTAACAGACCTGCGCTTCGCAGATGATATAGCCTTGATGTCAGACAGCCTACAGGATATTAAGATAATGCTGGAAGATCTTCAGGAGGTATGTGCTCGGGTTGGATTAAAAATTAATATATCGAAAACGAAATATATGACGAGTCTGGTTCCTAGTGGAAATATTGCTATTGGTGATGGGGAGGTAGAGTTGGTGGATAAGTATACATACCTGGGTCATGAGATAAAAATCTCGAGAAACAATCAAACATGTGAATTAAGAAGAAGAATTACGCTCTCTTGGGCTGCATTTGGTAAAATGAGGGAAGTGTTTAAGGGCAATCTCCCAATGTGTCTGAAGCGAAAGGCCTATAATCAGTGCGTTCTACCAGTTATGACCTACGGAGCGGAAACTTTGACTCTGACAGCCACATCCGCTAGGAAGCTTAGAGTAGCCCAACGTAGGATGGAAAGATCGATGCTTTATAATAAAAAAAATTAAATTTTAGATACTGAGTTTATGTCTTTAGATGATATAGCACTTCGTTTCCAGTTGAAGACAGAACTGATTTCAGTGTGGCATCTTCTTTGTTCTTCATTTTCTGGACATTCGAGCAGCAGATGCTTTACTGTGAGTTGAGTCTGACATGTTTCACATTAAGGTGCGGTTTCTTTTGTTAGGTGATCCTGATGCCTTATGCGCGGATGTCCAAGTCTTAGACGGTTTATTATAACTTGTTATCTGGTTGTGGAAGTGGAAGTTTGGTTTTCATTTCAGGTATTATTATGTTCAAATGTATTTCACTGCCTTCCCAGATGGATTACCATCTTTGGTATATATAGAAAAAATTGTAATAATATTGGGATAGCACCAATAAAAGAAAGTACACTCTTTATAAGTTTTCCAAGGTTTCGGAAACTTTTATTTCCATCACCATCTCTTTCTTCTTTTACGGGTTGGGTTTGACGATTTTGTGTACGCGGTCCATGTTTAGTAGGATTGACACATCCATGCTCTTCAAAATTTTTTATAACCGTTCTCACTTGTTTTTGCTAATTGGTTGGGCATTTTCGAATGCCACAATAAACTAATTTTCTGCTATTTCTTGATATGACCCTGGTAGTACCATTTTACAATTTGCACTTTATGGTGTACTTGCATACTCATTTCAATAAGACTTGCAAAAGATCGTTACTCATTCGCAAACAAACGTTTAGTGAAGTACCCAGATTGTACAGTTAAACATCTTTAAGAGGCGCACGCGCGATTCATATTCGTCTGGTATAATAATCTACGCTGGCTTTTAATTCTCTGTCTCATGATTGTCCTTCTCTAACACACTGGTAATGCCATGTGACCATTATAATTTCCCTTGGGCCGTGAGAGGTTATAGTTTTACGTTGAAATTAAATGTGACTGATTTCTCTCACAAATAAGAAGGAAATTTTTAAGTGCACTACAATCTAACGCGTCGATAGAAAATGAAGAGATGCAAACGAAATCGTGTTATCAGGAGCGTAGGAAACAGGCGGTTTACATTGAGATATTTTTAAAACCAGAATACAGTTGAACAAATATTAGCATACGACTTATTTCTCATTTTATGATATCCTGTTAAAGAAAATGGTGATACACTGAATACACTTGTTTTATTACAACATATTGTCGCTTTTGGACTCTGTATTGTTGCCATAAATTATTCCTTATGATGTTAATGAAAATTATTATGTTTATATTCATTAATTGTACCCTCAATTTCGACGAATGTAATTTTTTTAGCTATCCTCTAGTGATTTTTTATTTATTTTTCAAATCATATTAGCGTATACTACCCGAACTGATATAGTGAATTAGTTTATTACTACTGAATTATTTCTTTGTAAATTAATCATGATGGGATAAACGAAAGTAATGTTGATTTTTCTATTGTTCTTTGCATTAAGCTATCAGTATAGTACAATCTTATTATTTCTCAATTAATAAACTAAACTGTTCACATTACACATCTGTATTTCTAACATTAACTTCTTTCATTGCGATCTTTAACATAATGAGTTGTTTATACAACATTTTGCTGTGGTAAAGTGACTAGTAATAGCCTGAATGCATTTCTTTTCTAATTTGTTCATTTAAAACTGTAAGCAAATGCCAGACATAAGAGCCACTGTACGCTTCTCGAAGGCGGTGCTTGCCAGACATCCCATTACACAGTTATTTCGTTTCTCACTTTATAATACCCTGTTAGCGAAGAGGAGTGATACACTGAATTCATATGTATTTTGTCTCTTTCTAACATATTGACGGTAAAACGTATGTTCTCTCGTAATATTCCCAATACTGTATACAAAAGTACTACTAATAAATACTATACCTTACTAACCTATGAAAAATAACTCAATTTTTCTTGACTTTGTAGTAGATTCCACAAGCTACACGACTAACCATTGTTCTCATACAATAATTGTTCACAACTAGTGTATATAAAATAAATTGATAAAGACAGTCACTATTGTATAACTAAATATTAATTCACATTTATACTATTGCTCAAAGTAACTATTTTTTAACTAATAACGTTAATGAAGAAAAGTGGCTCTTCAATTTGACACAAGAATTGATGACGTAAAGTGGCTTCTCGATATGGCGATTTCCGTCTAAAGTTGGTTTACTCCCTACCACTTTTACCTCGTTGGGTTACTGTGAAAAATTTGAAATGCATTGCAAAAATTTCATTAATAAGAGACAGAATATACTAAAATGTTCTTTGTTTCAGGTGACAGTATGGGGTGACTACGGTAGATTGGAAGGGAAGAAAATCTTCATGGGTGTGGCTCAGATAATGCTCGACGACTTGAACTTGAAAAATATCGTCGAGGGCTGGTACAAGTTATTCGGAACGACTTCCCTGGTTAGTGGCGTCCCCTCTATAGGTCTATCTAGTCGCGGATCTTCGGCTAGTCTTGATTCTATCAAGTTATAACCTAAACTAACCTAAATTTCACCTTTTCTCATTACCACAAGAGTAAAAACATGTTATTTCGTATTTTTGCTCCTTTCCACTACTAACCTTTAGCACCTTTTTCATGTCATTTATCACAAAAGTTTTCACCGATGGTATCCTCCACAACACATATAGGTAGGATTCATTGTTTGCCTTTTCAATTGCTTCTAATAATATTAACACTTCCTTTTTTAACATAAACAATAAATGAAAAAAGTTTACTTATTATGGTTACAACAACCATACATTTTTCTAATATACATTCCATTAGAAATGAGATAGAAAAGTACAGTTGTCACTTTTCAAAAAATATATAACTTTCAATTATTGGAGAACTCGGATTATGGAAACTGGTTACGAATGCATATCTACAAATTATCAAATCATTGGATCTTGAACTGAATAAATCAAAGTGAACAATACCATTTGGATTTGATCAGGATAAAAACAAGTAGGAAAGCCCTACAATGACGTGTATGTGTAGCCGTCTATCACATAGTTTGCTAAGGAGTTCCTTGTTAATGATTTGGTTGTTTTTATCCTCTGTGAACAAATGTAATTCTTTATAAAAAGCTCATGGCTTACGATCTCTCAATTCTACGTTCGTGATTATTTTTTCCAAACGTTGTTCCTGCGATAAAGTTAATCGATTAACTATTTTCTTTTGTAAATGTTTGCACAATAAACTGTCTTATCCCAAGTATTCTACACAAGAAACAGTTGTTACTGTTAAAAAATAATTATTTCAGATTATTCTGGAAGTAAATCGTTCTCGCATTAAACATTTCAACTTCATTTAAAACGGAAATAGTAAAAGTAATATAATAATAATATAATCATATTGTAGTTTTCAAATTATCAACGTTAAAAAAACGTAAACTGCACTTTCTATTCTAAACAAGACCTATACACATAACCTGAGGATATATAAGCGTTATTCTCAAGCACGTAACAGGCCTTAAGCAACTTTCTTTGGAACCATTGCTAAAGAGTATTTATTGAAAATAGCTTATGGCAAATGCAATTCCATCTAAACTTGCATTACTTATGAATAAGGAAGTGTTAATATTATATTTGTAATTATCTTCCCTTCACTGCTTGCGTAATCACGAGTAATAATTATATTTTAGTCAGTGTTGTTTTACTACGGGGAAAAATAAATTTTATCACAACATTCATTTTATAAAATTATCTTTTCATTTTGCTCAAAATTCATTCTTCATATTGACGCTTGTTTTACAATGAAAGCGTTGGAAGTATTTTTTTGACGGTTGATTTCGAATTTTATAGACATAAATTGAAGATTTATTATATCTGGTATAAACAGGGAGATTACCATTAGATTTTTACTGAGGAAGATTTCAAACCGTATGAAAATAAACGACTAACTTTTCCGTATCTGTGAGACAACCTGAATAATATTATCACAATAAAATTACCAATTGTATACACTTCGATGGCAGTATCGTACTAACAAACCGAAATTTTCCCAAAAGTGACCAAAAAAATGGCACCATAGCACCCGTTGTACCAGATGCAGTGTGCTGAAAATTGATAAAATTCATTTGTGAGAAGATTTGACCAGTATCCAGTGACTTGTTGCACTCCGGTGGCTGTATCGTGCTAACAAAGTGAAATTTCACCAAAAATGACAAAACTATCGTATATCAAATACGATAGCACCCGTTGTACCGGCTCTGGCGAGCTGAAAATGGATAGAGTTTATCTGTGCTAAGTTAAAAATTAATAGGGTTCATCTGTGAGATATCCTGAATAATATTCAATCATAAAATAGGTAACTTCTTCCGTTCCGGGGGCTGTATCGGGCTAACAAACTTAAATTTCTCCAAAAATGACAAAATTGCCGTACTTCGAGTACCATAGCACCCATAGTACAGGCTCTGGTGAGCTGAAAATTGATAGGGTTTAATCTGTCAGACATCTTGAACAATATTAGGTCATAAAATTGTTGATGTGCTGTATTTCGGAGACTGTATCGTGCTACAACTGAAATTTCTCCAGAAATTACAAAATTGTTGTACTTCAAGTACCATAACACCCGTTGTACTGGTTCTGGTAAGATAAAAATTAATAGAGTATTCTGTGGGGTATTCTGAATAATATGCTATAAAAAATTGGTAACTTATTGCATTCCGGGGGCTGTAACGTGCTAACAAACTGAAATTTCTCCAAAAATGACAAAGTATTAATATTTCAAGTACCATAGCACCCATTGTACTGGCTCTGGTGAGCTGAAAATTGATACAGTTCATCTGTAAGATGTTTTGAACAATACTCAATCTTAAAATTGGTCACTTGTATACACTCCGGAGGCTGTATCGTGCGGACAAACTGAAATTTCTCGAAAAATGACAGAAATGTCGCACTTCCTGTACCATAGCACCCGTTGTACTGGCTTTGGTGAGTGAAAAATCGATAGGATTCATCTTTTAGATGTCCTGAATAATATTCAACCATGAAATTGGTGACTTGTTGCATTCCGGAGGCTGTATTGTGCTAACAAACTCAAATTTCTTCAAAAATGATAAAATTGTAGAACTTTAAGTACCATAGCACCTGTTGTACTGGCTCTGGTGAACTTCAAATTGATAGAGTTTATCTGTAAGATGTTTTCAACAATACTCAATCATAAAATTGGTCATTTCTATATACTCCGGAGGCTGTATCGTGCGGACAAACTGAAATTTCTCGAAAAATGACAAAATTGTCGTATTTCCAGTACCATAGCACCCGTTGTACTGGCTTTGGTGAGTTAAAAATTGATAGGATTCATCTTTTAGATGTCCAGAATAATATTCAACTATAAAATTGGTGACTTGTTGCATTCCGGAGGCTGTATTGTGCTGACAAACTGAAATTTCTCCAAAAATGACAAAATTGTTGAACTTTAAGTACCATAGCACCCGTTGTACTGGCTTTGGTGAGCTGCAAATTGATAGAGTTTATCTGTGAGATGTTTTTAACAATACTCAATCATAAAATTGGTCACTTGTATACACTCCGGAGGTTGTATTGTGCTGACAAACTGAAATTTCTCGAAAAATGACTAAAATGTCGTACTTCATTTCATGTACCATAGCACCCGTTGTACTGGGTTTGGTGAGCTGAAAATTGATAGATTTCATCTGTGAGATGTACTGAATAATATTCAATAATAAAATGTGTGACTTGTTGCATTCCTGTGGCTGTATCATGTTAACAAACTGAATGGACAAGAAGCCGAGAAAGATCAGATGCTGGAATTGTGGTGAGCTAGGACATGTACACAATTCATGTAAACGCCCCAGGACTCCTACAACCCAAGAACCTCAGTCACATAAAAACTAGTACGGGTTCGCTACGAGGGGGCTGCACCGAGTCATGATCGTCCCATATACCCTCTGATATTGATAGCTAATTTTAGATGTCGCAACGACAGTGTATATGTGGATGTCATGAAATATACTCCGCTGGTATACACTGAAGCAACTAGAACCATGATACTACCAGAGATAAGAAACTCCAAGAAGAAGCTTTTACCAACGAGTCTACGATTGCGGACCGTCACGGGGGAGAGTTTGAGTTAATGAAAGACGAGTACTAAGTGTGTATTTTTATTAAAATTCTTGCTAGGCGCTTTCGGCCATTAGGCCATTTTCAAAGCTGTCCTATAAAAATTAGAATAGTTGTAAAATTGAAAAACAGTTTAAAAAAGTTGAACTCACGTTATGAAAAAAAGTACAACTGGTGTCTTCAAAAATATGAAAACTGCTACTACTGCGTACAGCATATGATATTACATAATTAATTTCTTAAAATTTGTTAAAATAACATTGTGGTGAGAGTGTACAATTATAATTCACATGATGAAAAAATGTCCTATTTAAAATTCTCATCTAAATGATATGTGACGACAAGTTTGACAATAATGGATGGTGGCTAATATGCCGGAGTACAATAATACAACAAAATAGTGTCTAATGTTACAACGTGATTTTATGGTGAAAATTGAATCAAGATATCATGTTTAACAAATGAATGAATATATCAAAATGGTGAATACTGAAGGAAATTTGTTTATTTTTAATTTTATATAACAATGAAGTTAAAGTTGTGATTGAAATTAATCATTCAACTTAGATGAATAGGAAAAAGCGAGAGTACCAACGTTCACGAGAAGACATAAATCCGATTGAGAATTGGCGCAGAAAAGTTCACGCATACGGTTATTGTAGATGTGAATCTGGGTATGGACATAATGAATCTACATGGTTTTCAGTTGGACTTTAGAAACATAACCATCAAAGTGGGTTCCGAGGAGGTATTGGCAGCTGTACAGAGAGATACCTGAACGAAGCGAAACCATGATAGTAACGCGGCTATAGGGAATCATGGAACAAAGTACACCGGTTATGATGGAGCCAACGAACCACGACGAAGAGGTTGGCAAAGGAGTACTTATTGGAAAAGGATTGATTACATCGGCGAAGGAGATCCCAGTACGTGTGATAAACGTGAACGATTACCCAGTTACCATCAAGCAAGAAACCAAGATTGGATCCTGCGTACCAGTGTCGTCTATAGTTCGTCAAGCAATGACCACTGACAATTCTAATGCCAGTTTCGGACAAATATTATGAGTAGCTGGTCAATTCTTGAATCGATCTGAAAAAAGAGAATGAGAGAATTACTCTTGAAGTATCGAGACCTATTCGTATAAAAAGGAAGAAATACTGGTGAAACATCAGCCGTCAAACACAAAATCGATACTGGTGATGCCAAGCCAATTAGGCAACTAGAGAAAGCTGAAAGAATAATTCGAGAAATGGACAAAGAGAAAGTAATAGAACCATCTACTAGTTCATGGGAGTCTCCAGTGATTCTCGTCCAGAAAAAGGATGGAACTACGAGTTACTACTGCGTGCACTATCGCCAGCCAAACTACGTGACGAAGAAAGACAGCTACCCTCTGCCTCGAATCGACTATACGCTAGACGCTTTGGCCGGTAGCAAACTGTTTTTCCCCTTGGACCTGAAGTCTGGTTATTGGCAAGTAGAAATGGACCCAGAAAACAAAGAGATAACTGCTTTTACCACCGGATCTGGATGATGGCAATTCAACGCCATGCCATTCGGGTTCTGTAATGCGCCTGCAACATTTGAAAGACTCATAGAAAATGTCTTGAGAGGGTTGTCTTGAAAGACATGCCTGGTCTATTTGGACGACATCGTAGTACTGGTGAAGACATTTGACGAACATCTGAAGAATTTGGAAGACGTATTGAAACGACTTCAAGCTGCCCAACTCATGTTAAACCCGAGGAAATATTAGGTATTCAACTATCTAGGTCATATAGTGAGCAATGAAGGAGTGGCGGTGGATCCAGAGAAAATTACTTCCATCCATCAATGGCCGCAACCAATCGAGAAACATAAAATTAAGAGATTCCTTGGACTTTGCACATATGATAGAAGATGTATCAGGAAGTTTGGAGATATTACCAAGCCTCTAACTCGACTTACAGAAGAAATAAGAGCTTTCCAATGGGATGAAGACTGTCAAACGGCGTTTGAAACCTTGAAGAGGCATTTATCCACGGCGTCGATATGAGGATATTCATTATCAGAGGGAGACTTTATTCTTGACACTGACGCAAGCAACGTATGAATTGGAGGAGTGCTCTCTCAGATCCAAGGAGGGCAAGAAAGAGTGCTGGTATATTTCTCCAAACTAGAACGAAACTACTGCGCCACAAGAAGAGAACTTTTGGCGGTAGTGAAGTTCGTGGAACACTTTTACCAGTATCTCTATGGTAGGAAGTTCTTATACCGGACTAATCATGCAAAACTCAAGTAGTTGATGTAGTTCAATTATCCCGAGGGCCAGATCGCTGGATGGATTGAACGGCTTCAAGAGTACGATTTCAGCATTGAACATCGAGCTGGTGTGAGTCACCGAAATGCCAACTCCCTGTTCAGACTGTTCCCACTGCAGCAACGCGGAATCTAAGGAAGCTGCAGTTTCAAGAACTACAGTAGTCAATGGAGAATGGTCACCTACCAGGGTCAGAGAAGATTCGGCAATGGAAGAAAAAAAATCGGCGACCTACCTGGCAAGAAGTGTCATGATTTTCACCACCACTCAAGGCATATTGGGGTCAGTGGGACTCCCTGTTCTGTAAGAAGGGCTGTTGTAAAGAGTCCTTGAAAACTATGATGATTCTGAGAAGAGAAGATAGATAGTTATCCCGAGAACGAGAGTAGTAGAGGTACTGGGAAAGTTACGTGTACGGATAAAAAAGCTGTCAAATTGAATGTTGAAATGCTAGTCTATTTACCCCACAAATTTATGTATATGTCAAATGCGTATTTCCTAAGTTTATTTGTCCATATAATACAATTTATTTATTTCATTTCACTAAAACAAATTGTTTTTGTGTAATGTGGGTTTTGACATTTTATTAGTCATACATTCACAGAATTCGAGTCTTTTGTCGGGGTCGTCATCCGAAAGGTGGTGCACCATTTTTAACTTGTATGGATGAAATTTATTTTTAGCCAAACACTCTCTGTACTGTACTTTAAAGTACGTGTACGGATAAAAAAGCTGTCAAATTGAATGTTGAAATGCTAGTCTATTTACCCCACAAATTTATGTATATGTCAAATGCGTATTTCCTAAGTTGATTTGTCCATATAATATAATTTATTTATTTCATTTGAAATTAAAAAAAATCCAACGAACCCGGGTTCGAACCACCTTACTGTTTGTCAGAAATCGAGTGTACGGACGCTTAGTCCGCTCGGCCATTCCATCGCTATATAAAGTAATTACAAATACACATATATAAAACCTCTCATTTCTACATAAAAACGCAAGATTGTACATGTCTGATTCGGTAAAAGTATATCGCGTGGTCGTAGGAAAAATAGTGTACATAACTTGTGCGAAAGTGATTTTTCACACTCGTGGGATTATCTCACTCGGCTTGCTTCTCGTGAGACAATACTTCCCACTCGTGTGAAAAATGTCACTTTCCGCACTCGTTACGTAATATACTATTTTAGAAGAAAAATCTTGCTTATATGTCTTCGTCGTTATCGTCATATCATGCCTTATTAGCACAATACAGCCTCCAGAGTGCAACAAATCAGCAATTTTATGTCATATTATTAAGGACATCTCATCAATGAATCCTATTGATTTTTAGCTGACCAGAGCCAGTAAAACGGGTGCTATGGTACCTGAAGTACAACAATTTGTAATTCTTGGAGACAGTTTGGTCTGTTGGCCTGATACAGCCTCCGGTGTATATAAAAGACACGAATTTTTAAATTGAATATTGTTCAGAATATCTCACAGATGAAACCTATTGATTTTCAGCTCACTGGAGCCAGTACAATGGGTGCTATAAATCAAGATATTTTTGGTAATTTTTTGAGAAATATCGGTTTATTAGCACGATACATATGTATACAAGTAACCAATTTTTATAATTGCATATGGTTGAGAGCGTCTTACAGATGAACCTTACTGATTTTCAGCTCGCCGAAGCGAGTATAACAGGTTCTATAAATCCAGATATACCATATTTTTGGTTAACCTCCGGAGTGGGGAAAAGTCGGTTTTAATCCTTAAAACGGTTTATTTTTACAACCATTTACGGGTATATCGTCACATCATAGAAAAATACTTCCAACTTTATTTTATCTATATTGTTAACGATTTTTTTAATGTTTATCTCATTTCCAGTGAGAAGAATCATCCTTCATATGCTATTTCGATAAGGATTAACTTTTTCTCAAAAGTGCTTCAAAGACGCTGTTAACTAAATACCTTAAAGTGTTCAAGTACATTGTCCTCAGATCGTTATAAAATATACTTAAGACTATATCCCGACAAAAATGGGTCACATTGAAAAAAACACGATACGGAAATGTACCTGAAGAGTAACTGAAATCGGATATAAGTTTGTACTATATTATATAAAATTTACGCTAGTTTGCGAGAAAAATAAACTGAAAAAATATAAAAGAAAACGTAGTGTAGAAGAGCCGAAATAGATCCAGAATAGTGTAACCGAAGTGAACAGTGTAGATACACGCACAGCTCTAATTTAATAGTGTCAAATAGTGTCACAGGAAATCATATCTAAGTATGAATTATATATACAGATTGTCCAGAATATAAATATTATCTTCAATTATGAAGGAAAAACTAATAAAAAAAAGGAACACTGTTTTAGCAATTTCTTATTAATCAGTACCATTTATTAACTCTATATTATTCAATAACACTTTTCTAGTAGATAGCAACTATAGCACAGAATATATCAGCAATTTTTGTTCTGAATAGATTACAACGAAACAATGTTTTATTTCAGGATGTAGATGTGCCCACTTTCCGATGTTCTTATTTCTTGACTAATTCTAATTCGATACTTCCTATTCCAAGTTTGCTGTCATCTTTTATTCACCTGTTGTTATTCATTATAAATTACCCGCACCTTATCATCGTTATTATTGCCTATGGAACTGAATATTTCATCCTAAGTATTTTCGAAATGTATAAATTTCAGAATCACTTCTAAATTTAGTGAAACCTCGAGTGAATGATATTATATGATCCTTTAAATCTATTGAATATGAGATTATAGATATGCTCTTGATAAATTTTAATTGACAGTCTACTAGAATTTGGAAATATTTAAACTTGAAAATATATTTTTCATCAAAAATACGCTTATTTGCTCCCAAATATTAAAGTTCTCAACATATTTACTGCTACATGCAAAAACGTTATTCCGATAATTATTCATAGCTATGATTACTAATTTAAATCGCGCTGGGCTACTATTGAAGGGAAGGTGGGAGAAACTCATTACGAACAACATCATCATCACCTGTGGGTAGGTTTTTGCCAACTCAACCACACGATTCCATCCTTTTTTATCAAGCATCCGATCGAGTCCATCTTCGATTCTCATGGCTTTTAGGTCCTTTGGACGTTTTTCCCCCGGGACCTCCTCCCACACTAGTTTTACCACTCTATCATCTATCCATTTTTCAACGTGTCCTGCCCACTGTAGTCTCCTGGCTTTTATTTCGTTTATTATGTTGGTATCAGTGTGGAGTTCTTTGAGTTCTTGGTTGGTTTTTATTCTATATTGTCCTGTATTTTCGTCTCTAGTTGGGCCAAATATTTTTCTTAGCACTTTCCTTTCAAAGACCTTAAGTTGTTCTTCGTTTGCAACCGTTATATGTTCATCCTAGTTTTTCTGGTAGGTATTCTAAATTATATCAGGTTCTAAAGGGCAAAAAGGCATCTGTTTGCAGCCTGTATCCTGTTATTTATTTCTTCTGTGATGTCGCTGTTTTCACTAATACTTGTACCCAGATATTTAAATTGCCTTATGCGCTCAAAGTTGTAGTCTCCGATAGAGAAATGTTGTCCTACTCTATCTCGGTTCCGATTATTTCTGCTGAGGTATATATGCTTGGTCGTGTTTTCATTTATTTTGAGGCCTATCTTTTCTGCTCCTTTTTCGAACTTTATGAAGGAGTGTTTGAGGTTGATCCTGCTATTGCCAATCACATCGACGTCGTCTGAAAACATCCAGGAGCAGGTTGGGTCCTTCTTGGTGAAAGATAGTAGTTAGCTTCTCGATTTTGGAGTTCCTAAATACTTATTCTAATGCTATGTTAAAGAGTTGAGGAGAGAGGGTATTACCTTGCTTGAAACCATTATTGATATTGAAGGAGTCGGAGAGACTCTGCCCCACTCTTACTTTACATCGCGTACCCTCCATGCAAACTTTTATCAGCGATATAAGTTTTTTTGGAAATCCAATTTCTTGCATTTCTTGACATAATTTTGATATGCATACTCTGTCGAATGCTTGTTTGAAGTCAAAAAACATTTGGTGGAGTTTTCTTCTATTTCCCTTATTGTTGATAGCTGGTATTTCCTCTTTTTCCGTTTCACCATTCTGTGTGTTGTTGTTCTTTGATGTCTATATTCTTCTATATCCAGTGCTGTTGTATGTTGTAACATGCCAGGTTCCGTGCTTCAAGTGTCCTATTGCAGTCATCATCGAACCATTTCCCTCGCTGGTTTTTCTTTTTGCCAAGTACCTGTTTTGATACGGTGCCTATTACTTCTTCAATGTTAGCCAATAGTTCCTCTATATTGTTTTCACCTTGAGGCCCCTTTATTTGTTCCTGGTACCTTTCTTGTGTCTCTTCTGTTTATAGTTTTCCTGTATCCCAAATTGCCCTGGTCTCCTTCTTAGACATTGAGCAAGTGGAAATTCTTATTCTAGTCTTTGTCCGTACTAGGAAGTGGTTCGTATCTGCGTCTGCTCCTCTTAGGTTTCTGACGTCCAAGCAGTTACTACTCTAATAAATGCCGGGTTTTCCCACAGTGTTTGTAACTCTCTCTTTAGGCAGCGCTGTCACCAGTGCCGTCCGTTACGAGGAAAGTCGAGTAACTTGCTACCGAAAAAATATGAGAGAGGGCGTTGTTGCGGGCTCGAGCGCCAAGGGTTTCCATGGAATTCGCCTGGTTTAAATCATCCGCCAGGACTGGGTTGGTTCGATGAACCGTCGTATCTGGGACGTCAACAGAGGTACCTAAAGGAATGAATCTGGGTGCGGGAGGGAATAAAATGGATTCAATAAAAAAATATATCTCTATATTACCAGCAATAGCATTATACTTTAACCCTTAACTAATGATAAGCTAATCAATTTCGCCCTTTGTACTTGCTTATCCCAAAGATATAAAAGTGGTGGCTATTATCCCTATTGAACAACTATTCAACGAACCCTGTATTATATATCTGATCATAGGGGTTCAAATGCACAATATAATTCGATTCAACAACTATTTAAATGAACCCTGAGTTACCTATTTGATAAAACTGCTTAAATGCACAATGTAATGCAGTTGAACAAATTTTCAATGATCCATGTACTTATCTGTTTATTAAAACCTTGAACTTAATTACTCGAGAAATATGATTTCGCTGACTGGCGACCTTTCGGCCGATTATGTATATCCGTTACATAACCGGCTAGTTACCTGAGGGTTCAAAATTAACGTATGATCACAACAACCGCTAAATATGATAGATAAAATATGGCAAAACAATCAATATAGTCTACATAAGGTGCTCAAGTTACTCAAAAGTATATTTTTTCTTATTCTACCTAAATTTAGCACAGGAATGGAAAAACCTGTATCCTTGTCGTTAAAGAAATTCGCAATTACTTCCAGGTGAAATGTTTATCTTACTAGGTACAAATGAACCAAATGGTCGGGGGTAAAAGGTTTTTCTATTCCCAGGGATTGGCTCTTCCTGTATTCTACCTCGACGAATTGATCGTCACTAACCAAATTTTTTATGCCGCTTTCCTAACTTCTGGGGTCAGGGTTCAGTGTGTATAATACGAATATGCCCAAATGAAATATCAAGTTAAGGCAGCAAAACAAACTGTTATCCCGTTGATATATAAAAGATATTTAAAAACTTACAGAATGTCCGCTTTCCTAGGTCTCGGTCTTTGAGAGTCCGATGGATATCCCGCAACGACGAATCGGGATCTACCAGCACAGGCGTCCAAAAGTTTACGATGAAACACTCTCTGGAATCTGTATGGGGCAACAATTATATTAATTAAATACGTTACCCGGACTGACAAACGTACCCGTGTAGGGTGATAGGGGACGTTATCTTGCCCCTACGGTTGAGGTCAAAACTACCCCACACCTCTCGCAAACGAACCACGTTTATCCTCTAGGACGACCCAGTTTCCCTTTTTCTATAAAATTTCCTCTTATGCTCTTTAGGTTGTTTTTGCTGTGTAAGCAACTACGTCTGTTCTAAAGTATTTTATTTATTTTTACATTGCTTGTATAATTAAGGTGTTTAATATTTTTTTTCGATTCGTTTCGATATTACGCAATATGTTTAAAGTAGTCGTGGGCATATGTAGGATATTTTTCAACTAACTGCTGCCAGTAAATACATTTTTCACCTCTTTGTGTACCTCGTTATCTTCCTTCTTTGGTGAAGTTGGATTTTTACCCAAAGCTGCCAAAACTCGATTGTCGATATTTTCTTCTATTGTCGGAATTATTCACTCTGAAAAAACAAAAACATCGAAATTTGAAAAATGCATTTTTAAAATGATCAATGTTTGACTGTCTAGAACTATTTAGGCAATTGCCTAACGTTATGCTTTCTAAAGTTTTTATACTAATTTTATAAATTAAAGCGGTCAGCTTTAAATCAGTATACTGCTAATAAGTTTACTCACCCGAAAAACGTTTAACAATTTGTTCCTCACTCTTTAAGTCTAGATCTGTAATGTACTAAATTTTTCTATTAATTTCTTTCAACTGATTTAATAATAGTAATTTATGCAACAAGTGCATAAAGTGGTACTTTTTTTCACGAATGGAAAAAGTTGACCAATTCCATGATTGAAAAAAAGACACTTTATGCACATGTTGCATACATTATTTTTTCTACAGCCTTATACAAAAAAAATAAAATTCAAATAGAAATGTGGGATTTTTTAATTAAGCTCCTTCGGTAAATTACAATTATACGTATTCCAAGTTTCATGAAAGTCCATCCTCGATGCCCTGCCAAGATTCATTGTGTTAGTTATACGCATTCCAAGTTTCATGAAAGTTCATCCTCGATGCCCAGCCAAGATTCATTGTGTTAGTTATACGCATTCCAAGTTTCATGAAAGTTCATCCTCGATGCCCAGCCAAGATTCGTTGTATTAGCTTATGGGAAGCGTGAAATAAAGTTAACGTTATGGCACTTTTTTAACGCTTTTTTACTTTTTTTCACTCTAACCATAAACAACCACTTTAAGCGCTGCAAACCGATGAAATACAAGGTATTTAAAGATAGGGCGTAGAAAAAATATATTTCCCATATCTCTTGCTGTTTTGCTTTTCCTTATTTGATGTGTATCGTCTTTCATCTTTCGAAGAATCACTAGATGAATTTATTATTCTTCTTTTGGGCATTTTCACACAAAAAATGTCAATTTATATAACACAAAATTAATACCAAATCAATGCAATGAATAAATATCAGAATATTCAGGGTATAATATTAGTCATACAGTGATCACCCTTAATGCCCGCGTCGATCTCAGTGAGGCTACAAACGTACATATTTTTGTTTTTTCGGTAATATCTCCTTTTCTCTTCATCGTACGTGCAAAATGGTCATATATTGAATTGAAGGTGACAAAGTTCTGTACAAAATAGTTCCTCATCATTTTTTCATGGGACTTATAGTTTCGGAGTAGTAGCCGCATGAGATTGTGCAAGTTTTGACAAATGCAGTAAATATCGATTCTTGCTTACCGAATTTCACTCTTCTCTCGGACTGGTGACTGTTGACAATATATATAAGCACATATTGCATAAGTTTTCATAGAAAAGTATAGAATTTTTGTTCAAATTGCAAATAGTTTGATTTATTGTGGCTTTCATTAAATACATTTCTGCAGCGGGTCAGTGAAGTCAATCTAATTGTCTTCTTTTCGACAAGGTACGACGTTCTTGCGTAAAAGGTTCGTTCTTGCGTAAAAGGTTCGTCCTGAGCTGGTATTATACCCAAAGTCGATGGTTCAGCAGTGATTTTCTTCACTTCAATCCTGCTCTCGTTGTCGATCAAAGATGACTCACTCTCAGAATGAGTCATGTAAATGTCTTGTGCAGCTGAATGCTCGAACTGCACGTCGATCTCGTCATCAACGTCGAAATTATCTTTTTCCATATCGATATTCACGCAAGATTGGCCCCGGAAACTTCCACACATTATCGAGCAACGAAGTCCAGTCTTCCTGCAGCTACAAGCTGCTTGACACCCTTACTTGCACTTGCAGGATGTCGTGCTGAGAAGCTCCAGCGGGGCAGCGTCTATTAACGTAGGAATAGGTGTCAGTCCATTCCTCGTGCTTTTCCAGCCCCAATCTTGCGGACTTTTCTTGTTTCCGTACCACTTTTGAACCTTATGGTAGGTTCTGAAGGAATGCTGTCGTGCTGCTGCTTCAGTTGGTGGTAAAGATGCAAGATTGCAAGCACTCTTAGAAATTGATTTCGTGAAGCACTGGAACCTGCAATCATTCAACGATAGCTTGACGAATTTCTGTTTTCCATGCCTGAAGAACGCTGAGGTTGTGTCGCACCCACTGAAGGCGTGAAGGAAGAGTATGTGCTCCGCAACTTCTTCTGAATGTTTGAACGACTTCGTCGAGTAAATTCTGCTCTCAATTTTTCCTTTCCCTAGTTTCATGAGATAAACATTCGACAACGATGATGCGAGGCCTATTAGTAGTACGAGGAGGTCGACATCTTCACCCACTACCACTACGCAATCATAGTCTGGCGATCATTCAATCGCGGTGTTAATTATAAGAGTATCAGCGTCTTCAGCGGCTTGCTTTACGAGAAATCATGCAGCTCGAAGTTTGCCCTCCAGCATAGAAATGAGCCGAGTTTTGTTCTGGTCGTTGCCAATGAATTTCTCCTGTGACATGGTTGCTGTCATTGTTTCATCTAACATCACATTAGCAGCGACATGCCTCTGCGATCTCCGGAGTCGTTCAGCAGCTTTAGTACTTTTGTTGATAGCGTCATTCGGATAGCCGTCAACAACAACTACGCTGTTGACCTTGTAGTACTTCTGTACATACTCTACATACTTCACAAGAATATAGCAGAACGTCTCTTGTTGGTACCAGACCACACAATGGAGAAGAAATCCACCGTCTATAACATGTACCACGTTATCTGCATCGTTGATGGAATGAGCCACATGAGAAAACATATTATACAATGACGTTTTATTTGTCTCGCGCATTCCTATTCCATCAAAAAGCGAGAGTGGATAAGGAGCTAGTTCGAAGTGAAAATATTGCTTCAAATCCGGTTTCGTTTTCTTGGAAATTATAATTCTTTGAAAAATTAATGAAGGCTCAACAGGAATCACTTCATTTTGCATGTTTATTGGAGAGTTTACTGCTTTTAAAGGAATTACTCTTTTCTTTCGCTGGAATTTCACATCCGCCAACGATAGCTGCCATTGATGACATGCCGACTTCGTATGCTTTGTAGCAGTCGATTTTCACATCTCCCTGTACTCCTGTGCTGATAGACATAATCTCGAGGCTGATTGGGAAGGGATTATGCGATGACAACCAATGAACAAATTTTTCGAGGTCTTGTCTATCCCTTATTATTCGCGATACTATGGCATCTACATGCTGTTCGGAAGTAGCAAACGATACGCTGCAGAAATTTTCAATGGCCTCTGATACTTCCACAAGAACGGGCATTGCAAGAATCCATTTCTCCAGGACACTGTCGGTGATTCCTCGGCCGTGTGTCAAACCACCAGTCGATTTTATAGGTCTCATGATGAGAGTCTGTTCTATCGTCATGTCATAAAAGAAATAGAACAAATTGTCAACAGTCACCAGAACGAGAGAAGAGTGGAATTTGGTAAGCAAGAATCGATATTTACTGTATTTGTCAAAACTCGCACAACTTCGAAACTATAAGTCCCATGAAAAAATGATAGCGAACTATTTAGTACAGAATTTTGTCACCTTTAATTTCATATAGGACCATTTTGGCCGTACGATAAAGAGAAAACGAGATATGTGACGTGCTTTCTTTCCTCAAAAGAATTACGGACGTCACGATGACACCCACGGCTTCGGTACTTCCTAGATTTCCTCGGGCGCCAGATTTTTGGGGTGGTTTACTCCAATAGACTCTAAAATATTTTACTTCGGAATTGTACACAAATACTCTGAATTCAAACGTTAAAAATAAAAGCGGCTAAATGTTGGATGATAATAATTATTCACAGATCAATTTTATATCCATTTACCTGATCCACAAAAACCAGTCACAATATTCGGTGTAAACAAAATGAAATTTAAAAGCCGGAAAAGAAAGAAAAGCCCCGTTTACCTGGATGCTACGTCCTTTTATTAATTTCTCCGACAACACTTACGAGGTCCCCTTCTTAAAATTTTGAAAAATGCGCGCACATTAGCAGACTGATTTAAGTGAACTCCACAAAAGAATATACCGGATGTCTCAAAAGTAGTACATTTATATAAAAATAAATACTCATAGGTAAATCTTGAGAGAGAGGCGATTTAATTATTAAATAAAATGAAATGTATACTGCATGGTGTCTGGAAATGAAAACAATAAAAAGTAACATCGTTACAGATATTACCGAAAAACCAAAAATATGTACCTTTGTAGCCTCACTGAGATCGACGCGGGCCTTAAGGGTGTGGGAAAAACCTAGATTCTTGATAATCACACCCTAATAAACCATTTTAAACAATAAAAGCAAAAAACCATTTTTTTACGGGTTTGAACGATTTTATCGCCCTGCCGCCTGGCTTATTTGTGATTTGTACGAGTTAGTATAATTAATAATAATTATGTAAATTAATATTTCTTATGAGTTGTGTGTATTGAAGCCAAAGTTCGCTTAAGCATGCCCATATTTCGTTCCTATTCTTTTATTCAAGATTCCCGCTGTCCCCCTTTCTGTTCATAATTTTCCCTATACCACCTCCGTATGTTATGGCCAACCGATAAAGACATATTGGAGAAATTTTTTAATAATATCTACTTTATAATAATCTCGTTTCAACGAAATAATATTAAGTCTTAAAACGTGAAAGATCCTCTTTATCTTAGGGATTATTCGTATCGCCAAAATCTATCAGTATTAACAACCTTATTTGAAAATTTCAAGCAAAATTATTCATTAACATATACGATTCTATTCTGGACAATCTGTAGATGTTTGAAGCGACCAAATAAAAACAATCTGATAGTTTCTGCTTTGAAATTTTTGTATTAAAAACTTAAGCGGAAAAAAAACAAAGGTTTTTATGGTATGTACAATGTACACATTTTGAAATGTATAGTTTTGTTTTGTCCTTAATGGCTGAGAAATTTTATAGAGCAAAGAAATGCCAAGCTGGTTTACAGACATTTTATCCTTTTGATGGATTTATTATCCTACATTACTCTTTACTGTAATTTTAAACTAGGAGGAGTGATTCGCAATGGTTAGTAAGAGTTTATAATGCCAAATGCACAATTCCCTCCCCCGACTCCTCCTCCCCGCCACCATATTGAAAAAATCGAAAAAAATTGGCAAGTTCTTCAGATTTTCGCTTATATCTTCATTTAGGTACATTTTAGTCAGAAAAGAGTTTTTCACAATGTTGTAGAGAATCTAATTTCCTGTAATCTACGTTTTAAGTTTCCTTTCTAGAACAGATAGTTACGGAGATATTTACTTTAAAAAAACTAAAAAATCGAATTTTCCGGAAATTTGTCACACTTCTAACTTTAGTACGCTGTAATTCAGTTATGGTCTATTCTACGAAAACAAGTATAGGTATAAAATTTGTGGATAATTTAATTACTTACAGAACGCATGTACATTTTTTAAACCAACGGGGCGGGGAGGGGGTAGGTAAAAGTGAAAGTTACAATAAAGGAATATTGCTTCTTTGCTATGGCTCCACATTGTATCAAAAAAATGCACTAATTATTTTCCGGTTTTGGCTTGAATTTAGAGTTTATACCAATTCTACTTGAGTTTCTTGTTACAGCGTAAGGCTCATGAGACTAGTATTGTTTCACTTGAATACCTAGTGGTGAGAAGAGATGTTCAATTTCAAATAACCCACCAACACATCAGATACATTTTTTAAAGATTCATTAATTTAAAGCAAACATGGGTTTTTTTTAGGTAGACATTGTTGACCGCAGGTGTTGTGCCAGTCAGAAGGTCGAAAAAATGAATGTCTCCCCCAACAAAGATGACGGCGTCGTATGTGGGCGAATGGTGCCCGTTCGTACTACATGTCGTCCTGCAGATCTTCTTCAGATTGTTTCGCTATACAAATTCGGTTGAATAGTGTGAGTGGGTCAATATATAGCTTATTGTCCCCTACCTTCATTGAGTTTATATCAGACATCAGTCTGTCTTTTTTCTTGAACGACACTTCTCCGAAGGTTTTGCCAACCATTGTCTTAACTCCTGCGCCTCCTACCACTTGAGCTTATTGGCAACTAATCTGGTCACTTTCCACTACGCCAGAGTTAACGATGATTAGATCAGTTTCGGGGAAGGGTGGGTGTTTTAGGGATGGGCACGGAATGAAAAATATCGATATATATATCGTATCGATATTTTACAACAGTATCGATATATGTATGATAAAAAATATCGATATATCGATTAATCGATATATTTTTCAAAGAGTGGTTACTAATGAGCTTTTTTAAATTAATCGTAATTTGAGTAATGAACATTTGGTAATTTTATTGTTATATTTATTATAAAAAATAAAAAAGTGCTTATTTAAATTTTAATCACTCCAGTAGTCGTCAGATATGGACATTAGGAGCACTCTTTGTTTAAAATGTTCGCCTGTCAATCTGCTTCTATTATCCGGAACTGATAAATTCACAATTAAAAATATCGAATTTGACACCTTAAAATAAATATCGATTAACGATACTATCGGAATTAAAAATATCGACGATATTTATCGATTATTTTCTAAAAAAAATCGATATTTCCTACCCATCCCTAGGGTGTATGGAAAACCACTCAAATAGAATCCCCTCATCATGAGCGTCACAACTTACTCTAGTAGGTCTCATTTCCACGAGTTGCTCAGAGGACGTTGCTGTACTTCTACAATTCTTGATTAATATATTGCAGGTAAGAGTTTAAAGTGTGCTTTCAGTAATGCCCGGACCGATTAATCCTCCCCATATATTCATTTCTTTCATTAGCATTTGTTCAATAGTCATATCGGTCCATACACCGGACCAGAACTTGTCTGACCATCGAACAATGAAACGACGATAAATGCTCCGTTTTCGCATAAAACCAGTAGCCTGCAGCATGAAGAAAGGAAGCATGTTCTTGACACTGTTCAGAAAAAGTTGAAAATCACCCATTTTCTCTGCAGAATGTACTACTTTACAAGGGCTACCATCTCAAAGTATTGCATCCAGTTGGTCATCTTTGGTGCAGGTTACGCAAAGCAGTTTCAAATTTTGCAGTAACAAGTTTGAATTGTTTATCCGCTTCTATAACTATACATTGTTGCACGTCAGAGAGGAATCGGTCCACCGTTTCCTTCTCTTCCTCCGTCAATTCCATGATTTGTATGATGAAACGGGACAAAGCCTGATCAGTCAATAAGTGAGCCATCACAGCTTAAGAATAAGCGTGCCCACTCATCATGTTGATGGTGGCTAACAGCTCACTGAGTCCACTGCCAGCCATGATGGTCCCGATAGCTCTCAAGAATGACATCAGCAAGTGGAAGCCTCCAAGTCTTGATATGACGTTTGGAAGTTCTGGATTGCCATTGTGAAGAATTTCTTGAGCCTTCTTCTAAAGTAGCTTATCAAAAGTTACAAAGCTGGTCTTCTGCTTGATACTATCACATTTCTGTCGGGGGATGAGAGGAGCTGTGTATAGTGTCCAGATTACTTGACGGAGCATTGATGAAAGGGATAGATCGTCGGTAATGTTCATCAGATGTATCTTTCTCCATTAATTCATTCCATCGCAGTACTTGGACCTCACTTGAATGTACATTTAGTAACCACAGAATCTCAGTTGCCAATGGCAAAATGACGTCGCTAGCAATTGGTGACAAGGTAACAAAATCTTTGATAGCCACAGTTTTCAATATCTCCGTAACTATCTGTCCTCTAATTCTTAACATATGTTTGGAGTTCTGTTGAATCAGCACTTGATACCAATTGCAGTACAGTCAGCTTCTCTGAACGTTTCACGTTCACTCTGCTTCCCATTGCGTCATATGGAGTAATAACCATTATTCCACCCATGGCATGAAAAGTCCCTCGACCATCAAGGATATTGACATTGAATTCGGCATTATCGAAAACCAGTTGGCAGAAAGCATTGTCATGGTTGGGTTTCACTAGAGGTGAATGTGGTAGAAACTATGCCGATAGAAATATTAGAAGCTGGTTAAGCTCTCAATTTTTTTACAATTATTGTATATTCAATTATGTTATTGTTAATGTCTGTAATAAGGCTGAGGAACCATACATCTCAAGGTTAAACACAGGATAACGAAAAAATGTATTGATAAATTAATACAAAAATTTCATACAAATCGTCTCAGCGCAGTCGCTTTATTTAAAAAAAATGCTTCATTGGAATTGAACTTGCTTTTTTACTTGGAACTTATACGAGGACATAAGGTAATGTTGATAATTATGTAAAATATATTATATTTAACAGAAATGACATAGAATTGTATATGAAACCTTTAATGTAACATATAGATATAATTATTCTTAAATTGTTGAACTGCATGTGATAATAACATTATGTTGGCTGTTCAAATTCCCCAAGCTTTTAAAGAAAAAAAATATCCTCCGATCCAGAAAAAATAGGTAATGTTAATTATATTATTTTTAATAAGAAAATATGGTATTCACCCGAACGAATCCGAAAAGATCCCGAAATTTTATATAAAACGGGTCACTATATTCTGACGGGAAATTTAGCTTCATATAGTTTTTGAAACATATAAAAGTTTTTGTTGAAAAAATTTATATAAATCGATAAGAAAATGTTAATATCAGAGGCAATTCATTGGAAATTCGGATTTGAGACTTATGCATTGCGATGATTTTGTGGTTAGAAAATACGTTTATGTGCATTCCCCATTTTACGTAAGGAGGATTTCCATATTATAGGAAGTGACATCCAGTATAATTATAGAGAAAATCCGTATAACTCAAACCGAATATGGAAAATGACCACAACTTATAGGGGAACACTTTGTATCTGCACACACAGGGTGTTTCTAAATTCATGCGATAATATTCAGGAGGTGATTGCCCGCATAAAATTATAATGGGTCTTTCCTATAACAAAATTTCTTCAGCCCACCCCCTCGGATATATCACAAGGTAGTGAATGAAATTAAGTTTTCATTTTTTTTCTCAAATTGATGTAAAAATTGAAACTTGAAATTTCATAATTTCAGTGCACTCATGAAGAACTAACCACCAGTATTTTTTCAACATTCCTGTCGCATCATAAGGGGGTGAAATTAGCATCCCTCAACTTATTTAATGTCAAAAATTTCTTTCGATATTTAGTTTTTTAATATAAAATCTTTTATATATTCAAAATAAATCTTTAATCTTAAAAGTTTTTTCCTAGAATCAATAGATTCGCTTAAAAAATACAATATCCTGTGTGATATCTTTTTTAATTCTTTTTAACGAACCTATTGATTCTAGTAAAAAACATTAAGATCAAGAAATGTTTTGAAATAAACAGGGATTTTAGGTAATATTTTTATTTTAAAAAGTTAAATATCGAAAAAAATATTTGATATTAAATAAGTTCAGGGATGCTAATTTCACCCCCTTATGACAGGCATGTTGAAAAATAGTGGCGTTCTTTGTGAGTGCACGGAAATTACAAAATTCCAAATTTCTGTTTTTACTTGAATTTGAGAAAAAAAAATGAAAATACAATTTTATTCACCATTTTGTATGTAGTGGTGATTTTTCGAAGGGGGGTGGGAGGAAGAAATTTTGTTATAGGAAAGACCCATCATAATTTTATACGGACAATCACCTCCTGTATATTATCCCCACAATTTTTCTTGAAAATTTCTTCCACAAACTACAATTTCACCAACTATTCAAAAAAAAACTCCAAGCATTTACATGTTTTTTAGTAAAATGAATTGGGTAATTAAATTGTATTCAGAAAATACTACTTTAGTTTTAGTTTTTTTAAATTTCACCAGCTAATTTAAAGATATAATAAAATTTTTAACCATTTAACGAATTTTCTTGTGGATTTTTATAAATTACTTCAGTTGTTTCTACTATTAATATCTTTATATATTGTACAGAACATCGAGTTAAAAGTATGTCGAATTTTTTAAGATGATACACAAAAAATATTTCATTGTCAACATTTAAGTGTTATATTTATTAATCTGCAGAGTGTCTTGAATAGACATAGATTAATTTATAAAAATTGACTTTCAATCTGCTACATTTTCATTTTGCAAAAAAGGAAAAAAATTCCCCTTAAAAATCATATAATTTATGTACTCAAATTCTATTGAAATATTACTTTTTTAAATGAAACTTACTGTTTCTATATAATTCCACAATATTTTGAAAAAAATGTTAAACATTCTAAGAAATTTGACAATTGTTTCGATATTAAATATCATCGTCAGAATGACAGAAGTTAAGTTTCATTTAATGCCTACTTGATGTTTAATAATTATTTTTGGCTAGACCAAGAAGTGACCTACCTTGTGTTTAACTTAATATATGTTAATAGAAAAAAGAAGAAGATATGATATTACAAATATTAAATCTTAGATATTATTAGCCCTATGGGAAAATCTTTTTCCCAATTAATATCAGTATTATTGTGCAATGATATAGAAAACCAGGAAAACTATATCTGCGGAACTTCAGAATTATTACTTAAGGAGACAGTTTACTAATGGAGAACTGCCTATACTTATCTGTTCATTGACAACTTGATATTGTGGGTTTCTAAGTGTCTTCTAATTTCTAACTCTTCAAGGAAATCCAGTTCTTGCTTCTTATCACACATATGTAGTACTTCTAGTTCTGTGTTAGGTGTTAATGAATTTTTGGTGTCAAGTAGATGTTTCGCGTAGTGGGATTTATCTAGTTGTTTTAAACTGTATGCTCGTAAGTGTTTACTGTATCTGATGAAAAACCTCTAATTACAAATTTTTATCAAAATCAAGTGGTAACTACTATTTTTAAAACTCGCAAATATTACGATTTCTGACGCTCAAATTTTTTTTAACCCTGTCAAATAGGTCTTACAGAGACACTGATTTGCTCATGTTATTTGTCATCCCCGAAAACCCCTTTCCCTAGATTTTCATCCAAATCGCAGCATAAAAGTTACCGACCCCCCCCCCTTGATGGGTCCTGGTGAAAATTTCAAGTTACGTTTTGATAGCTAAAAACTCGTTTTGAAGAATTTTTAATATCGGAACCGTGTTCCTGGGTGAAATTTATACCCTCGTACCAAATTTCGTATTAATCGGAGCATTTTGAAAATTTGCCCTATAAAGCCGGCTCTGACACCTTGTTAAAAGGCAACATGAGCTGGGTTTTGGTAGGGAAGGAAAAATCGTAGAAAAAAAATAAAAAACTGTCTAGTAGAGAATAAAAAATGATCAACATTGGCGTAGTAATTTGGCCCATAAAAAATGTGAGTGGGGGTCAAGGGGGGCAAATATTACTAAAAAAATGTTTGGTCGTGTACCTGATGGTGGGTTATGATAGTCCATCATGGGTAACCCACAGGAAAAATATGCCCCCATATGGGCAAAGCTTGCCCCCATTATTACATTGAAAGTAACGGATAAATAAAAAAAATTTGCAAGATTTCGAAAAAATTCTCGAGACACGTACATAGAAATGTTTTAGCCCTTATAAAAGAAGTACATTTCGCCTAAAAATTCCGAAAGTTCAAATTTTTTCACATCCCTGTGTATACTCAGAAAAAATCTAATTTTTTTCTCTGCCGATTGGTATATTTATTATGAACATTTTGTGGGAAAAGAGGGCGCCACAAGACGCGCTAAATTTTGAGGTTAAATTTTTTTTCGACCACCGTAGCTATATACCTAATACGCATATGCCTAAAAACTTCATCTGGAACTTCCAGGTTAAATTTCAGTCAACTCCTGGGGGCTCATTTGGGGGGCCCTAAAATATTTCAAGCCTAACCTATAGGCACTTCAAATCCAGAAGATCCCCCGAAAATCACGATTCCAGCATTAATATTTAGCGACTGCTGGATCCCCCAAAAAAGGGGGCAGGGGTGCCCCCATATATTATCGTATAGGGCATGAACTGACAAGTTCATATTTACAAGTTCATATTTATAACCAGAAATTCCAAAAAAGAGTTTTTAAATTTACTTTCTCAAATTTTTTTCTGTATATTTCCCCCCCTTAACTCCCCCATTTATGTGTTCTATGTACGTGTCGAGTTGTTCTCTTCAAAACGTATTTTACAGTTTTTCGCTATCGTTTTTAGCAAAAAAAGCCCTAAGTACCAATGTCGAAAAAAGTCGGTTTTTCACGACCTCTAGACCCCCCAAAAAGGGGGACAGGAAAATTTTGTTATATGTTTTTCAAGAGGGTTAGACGTGATCTCTTACGTAGAGATATTGTTTCTTGAAATTCGTAAAAAAAATTTGCAAAAATACTTTTTAATTTTTCCCTGTATATTTCTTAAAATCAAAAAATCGGTTTATCGGCCCTAAATACCAGATTGATTTTTCTCTTTCAGATACAATTTTTTATTTTTTCCTAGCTCGAATAATAAAAAAGTGCTTTTCCCCTGAAGGGCATCACGTAATTTGGGGGGGTGGGAGTAGGGGATCGCATTTTTTTCGTGACGGGGTCGACCCGTAAGGATTTCATTTGAGGGTCCGAAGTTCATATCTGAAACCGTCTCTGAGATAGCTATAGGGGGAAGGGGGGTGGGGGGACAGGATTTTTTCCTATAATTTATTCCTCCATTTTTTTTCTTTACACGTTGGTATAAACGGTTCCCGCTTCGGGGAAATTTAAAATTGATGCTCTCGTTCCCATTTAATGGGGGTAAAGGTTTCACCCAAATAGACAGCATTACATTCAGACATTTAAGTTTATATATACCAGATTTCTTTATTGAAGAAATTTTTGTTTTTACATTTAACTATTTTGTACTCACATTACTTTCTGTTTTAAAATAAATCGTTGTATTTGTAACTAAAGATATTATCTTAGAAATATTATTACCTGCATATGTGATGGTTTTATAAGTTTTTATTTCATTAGTTTGTTCAGGAAATATTGTAATGCCACTTCTCCTCTTTTATATTAATTAATTTATTTATCGTATGTAATGGATAACCGTTGGATGTTGCTATTTGTTTAATTGTAATAATTTCTCTATTATAATTACATTTGTTCGTAGGAACTGAAAAAGCTGTATGTATCATTGAATTATATGCTGCTAATATAAGTGACATGGGATGATTCAAATTATATTAAATAGTTACATCAGTATCTGTTTGTGTAAATTGAATAATCAAGTACATTATTAACTCTTTGAATTCTTAAATCAAGAAAATTGATTGAGTTATTTTCTTCAACTTCTAGTGAGAATTTAATTTTTGGGTGTAAATTAATAATTTGGTTGAAAAATACATCTAATTATCGTTCACTACCTATAAAACAAACTAATATGTCATTTACATATCTACACCAAAATAAGACATTTTTTGAAATATTATTTTCAATGATTTTCTTTTTCTAAACTGTCCGTAAAAATGTTTGCCAACATTGGTGATATAGGGCTTCCCATTGGTAAACCTTCATTTTGAATATATATCTTATTGTCAAATGTGAAATAATTCTGATTAATACATACATCAAATAAATTAAGTATATCTGATGTTATTCCTGGATTAATATTTTCATCTTCTAGTAATTTTCTTACAAGTGTTTGACATTATTTAGGAGGAATTTTAGTGAACATATTGGTAACATCAAATGAAACGACTTGTAATTTGGATGCTTTTAATTTTTTGATTAGTTTTATTGAATTTTAATTGAGTATTTGGATGTATATCCATAACTAGTAAGTATATTTTTAAGTTTTTTTGCTAATATATTATTAGGAGTATTGACATAAGAAACCACAGGTCTAATTGGTTTCGTTATTTAATGTAATTTAACGGTTCCATATAATTGTGGAGAATGAGGATTTTTATTTACGATGGACTTCTTTTCGTAATCACTTAAAAGATAATTTGAATTATTAACTATACCTCTAACATTATTAGAAAACTTTTTTGTTGGGTCTGCTCTAAGAACTGGTGTAACACTAGATTCTATAAAGTTATATAATTTTAAATTATAATCTTTAGTTGTCAATATGACAATGGCGTTCCCCTTGTAAGTGTTAGGTTATTATTCTCTACTTTCTTTTTGATTGAATTTAAAACTGTAATGTCATTTTTTGTTTGACGTTTAACCTTTGACGGTTCAATATTTTTGAATAAATTGGCAATTTTTAATTTCTCATAAAGAAAATTATTTGAATTAGATTTTAAAGCTATTTCTGATTCTGTAGCTATTATTTGTTTAACATTGTTCGTAAATGTTGGTGGTATGATGTACTTCAACCCTTTATTTCAAAATTCTATTTCATTATCTGTAAAATTAGTGTCTGGAAGGTTTTCAAATCGTGGTGCAAAGTGTGTTGGTATATAATTACTTACAGTTCCATGATGTTTAGAGTATTGAATTCTATGTTGTGCGTGTTTCTGTAGTTTTTGTTCGTGTTTCTTGAATTTCATGTGCTTCATCGTGCTAACACTTTCTCTGATTTTGTCATCTAAACAGTCAAATTCTACTGGATGTAGATGGAACGTGAGTTCAGAATGTACAACTTTTATGTAGTTGTCTAAGGAGCCGTTTTTACATTCTTCTTCAAGCCATACTCGTTGAGCACATTTTATAGATTTTTGGATTTCCTTGAAGAATTAGAAATTAGAAGACACTTAAGAAACCCACAATATCAAGTTGTCAGTGAACAGATAAATCCAGGGAGTTCTCCACTTTTAAACTGTCTTCTTAAGTGATAATTGTAAAGATCAGCAGATACAGTTTTCCTGGGTTTCTATATAATTACACAGGATATTCCCATAGGGCTAATAATATCTAAGCTTTAATATTTGTAGTATCATATTGTTGAATTTGGGTAGAAAAGTTGACCGATTGGGAATTAAAATCGTCAAAGGATTATTCTTACCTTTTTTTTTACTTTTTCCAAAGGTTCCCATCTTCCCCTTTTAATAAATGGACTGTATCTTCTTATGTGAGGGTTGGTATCGTGAAACACTGAAGACCGGCACTAACGCACAAGTTTCGTTGAGAAATCTATTCTCTTCGAACCCGTATATCGAAGTGTCAGATAGTAGTTAATTATTTAGCCTGATTCGAAGACCAGTGTTGTATACAGTGTGTCCTCGAATAAGGCAAGACAATAACCATTTGACGTTGTTTAATTATGAATAGCGGTCAATTTACAAGCATTGAAAACTTATATTAAAAAGAGAAAATATATATATATACATATATATTTATATTAAAGTATATTCTAAAAACTAAACACATATCTTCTTCTTTTTTCTATTAACATATATTAAGTCAATCACAATGTAGGTCACTTCTTGATCTAGCCAAAAATAATTATAAATCATCAGGTAGGTATGCACCAAATGAAATGTTACTTCTGTCATTCTGACGATGATATTTAATATCGAAACAATTGTCAAATTTCTTGGAATTTCTATCATTTTTTTCAATATATTGTGGAATCATCTAGAAACAATAAGTTTCATTCAAAACAGTAATATGAGTAGATTCCATGAAGTAAGGGTCGAGATAGTTAATTTCACTATTGAAATAATTTTTAATGCTTTTTTGTTGAAAAAATATAGACATTCTGAACTGCTAAAACTTCTTGAACCTATTGTAGGCACCTGGAAAAGTGAATTATAAAAGGATTAGCTTCAAGTTCCGTTATTACAGTGAATACATCAGATTTAGTTTTCTGTCAATAAAAAACAATAGCATCTCTATATTTACAACTTAATTTTCAAGTTCAATTGAAGCTCGATTTGGAAGTTTTGTTACTATAAAATAGAGATAAGAACTTTATAAATTTTTCCTAGAATAGTAGTCATTTGGTAGTTTTACCTGGAAAGTTTTCGGGGGATTTTGTGCCTTCTCTGCTTCAAGAGACTCTCGTAACTTGAGTTCAGGTGTACCCGTATTCAGTTTTGACCATTGCTCAGAATCTCCAATGGCGTTTTGAAAAATTTATTCACATGTAGAAACTTGTTCTTCTTAAACCTCTTTTTGTTGGCTAATTTCGTAATGTAAAATTATTTGCGATAATATCTTGAGTGACTTCATTCGTAGATTGGTTGTTAACTATTCTAGCAGCCTCATTATCTAGAGGCTTATCAGTAACTGTACTAGAAGCAATATCAGTATCGATAACTTTTAAACTATCTATAGGCCACAACCTCAAATGAACTAGTTATATTTTTCATGAAAAACGAAGCGTTATAGGTCTTGTTAGCAAGTCCTGCTATATATCGAATTGTAATGACTCTTCAAGATTGGACAACTTCCAATCGTTAAAAGCCACTGATAAGTGACCTTTAAATGGCCCATGTACCACGATACTAGGTAGGCTGGAGTTTGCGTGATGTTTGTGGTGGGATTGACAAAAACAATTCCGTTTTTTTTTGCACAGTTTGATAGTTTGCACCGAAATATGTGATTCATGATTAACAAATATAACAAGAATCTTATTTGCAATTGAGCACTTGGCGTGTCTAATCAGGTGTTTAACAACATTGGGAAATATTTCAACGGTCATTCAACTAGTTTTACTTCCCAACGCCATTGATGATGCTGGGTATAATCATCTGGCTTTCTTGTACGTGGATAAACGAAAACTGGTGGTATGGTTGATCATTTGGCACTAATGATTTCGACAAAAATTCTTTCCTTTCCGCAGAAGTAATTTCTCCGACTTGTTTTTTTGCTTTGTCGAAACTACTTGGAGTCAAAACTGTTGTAATTCCAGTCTCGTCTAAATTCCAAATGATTTCGGCAGTAAATTTGTATTTTGTAATAACTGCCTTGGATTTGGTGAAAAACTCATTAACAACTGGTTTATTAAATACAATGGAACAACTGTGACTTGTACTCTCATAGTTTTCGTAGTGATAAGTCTGTATGTCTTTTCGTGAAAGACTTCAACCACTCAATACCTGTAAAGAAAAAAGTAAATAAAGTAAATAAATGTAGGTACCTGCAGTTTGGTGTACAGTCCAATATTTTGAAACATTATAATTCGGAACTTTAGAAAACTCGTAAGGTAATTTCCTTATCATAGCATAAAATAAAACATTATTTAAATCGGAACATCTTTTAATATATATTTTAATTACCAATTAGTGAGTAGTAGTAAAAACTTCTCTACTTGTATACAAAAAAAATATTAGCACAAAAATTGTAAAAAAAATTTCTCAAGTTTAATTTTGTATATAAATGTTTTAATCGTAAAATGAGTCAAAATACAGATATTGTCGAAAAACTGTTATCAGGAGCCTTTTTTCCAATGTCGAAATTGAGAAATACATAATCTAATATATCAAAATCTATAAAATTACCCATTTTCAAAACTCCCCGACATTTTTCCAGGTAACCTCTTTTTTCGAACCAAATCACTACAGGAATCTAAATTTCCTTTTTTATGAGCTTTATCTTTGATAGGATGTCAATTTTCCCGAGTTACTAATTCCGAATAAATCAGAAAGTTATCTAAATATATTTATATGACAATTTTTGTCGAATTTCGTTATTTTATATTATAATATATTTATATTTTCCAAATAGAAGTGCATTCCAGTATATTTCACTTTATTTAAAAGCTATTCCAATCACGAAAATCCTTTATTCCCTCGATTTCATCTAATGCTTTGAATACAATTTCAAATTGATCTAAAAACGCTTGAGCAATGAATTGCTCATACATTTGGTTTTAAATTTCACTATTTTTTTAAACCTGAGCAAGATGATATGACAGATGTTGGTTATATATTAATGTTTTTCTAATTGTTATTATATTTAAAATTATTCAATAGATAATCTTTTGTACATAAAAAGACCAATTTTAATTATCAGTGTTGTTTAAGACACTCTGTATGTGAATTTTGTAAATAAGATGGTAAATGTGAAGGTGTTATGTTACCCTATTTTTATGTGCCGAATAATTTTTATATAATTTCTTGAAGATATGAAGTTGTTATTATTATTATTGTATGTGTTTTCAGGAAATATATAGTGTGATTGAAAAAACCCTCGGTTACTGGTGGTATAGTTTAGTTTGAATTTACAACAATACACATTGATTATATTCATTCGAATCTGTTTATTTCATAAAACAGCTTGATAAATAATATGTTATTGTATTTATTGATTCAATAAAAAATGAAGTGAAACTGTTAGAAATTAATTGAATTAATTAAAAAATAAGCTTGCTGCTTAAAATAATTTCGTTTATGACTCTTATATGATGTACCTATTGATTATATTAGTTATGATTTACATAATTTGGAGATCTTATTTTGTATCCATATCTCTTTGATCAGATAATTTCTTCTTTTATTACATCTGCTTCCGGACCTGCTTCCTCCCCTTCTTCTTCTTGCAATGGTTGCTCATCTACATATCTTGTGAGTGCATCGTTATGTTCTTCCATGTACAACATTCCTATGTAGTCTTCTCATGGTGTTTATTTTTATTTTTTAATGGTCGCGTTGTTTTCCCAGTTCTGTCTTGAATTCCTTTTATTATGTTTCTTGGTTGGTTGTATCGTAATTTCACATTTTTGTAATTATTTTTCCTTTTATTTTGAGTATATTATAGGTATTTTCATGAAGTCCAATATAAAGTCTGGTCCAAATATACAGAAAGTGTGAAACAACGACTAAGATATTTCTACAATTTTGTCCATTGATAACGTCTAACAAAAATATAAAGAATTTATCAGTAAAAACCATCATCGTAAAGTGAAATAAAATTATTCCATAATTAAATTTAATATAAGTGGAAGCTGAATCTTTGATTTTTACTTAAAAGTGTTTTATGAAGTAAACCAGACGGACAAAATTTTGAAAAATTGATCGCTCCGTAAAATTATATTCTGACAACAACTTTAAAAATATGTGCTGTTGATTTAATATTTATTGTATTTACGAATATATTGTACATAATATTATAACAGCTTTGTACATTTTAAAGATAAGTATTAAAAATTTGTTTTTTCAATACCTATAGGCAAGATGTTATTTCAACATATATAGATATAGATGCTTTTGATTACTGCTTCGAAAAATCTCTTACAAATACCCTCTAGAAGAAAAAAATCTATTATTATAAACATAGCCAATGATTTATTTTTTATAGTTATAATATACGATACAAATATGGTCATATTGGAATTGCTTCTATGAATAAATGAAAAACATCCTGATTCATTTATACTTCTGAAATTTTTATTAATTTATTTAACAACCAGTGTGGTATTAGACCCTCCTGCTGTTTCTTATTTCGTAAAAATCAGTAAGGGAATTATTCATCATTTATTATAGTTAATTATTTATTTTTAGGGAAATATTTTGCAGATTTGCGAAACCAAATGTTGCAGAAGAACTTAAAAACGCTGATTATTTTTGAACTAGAAACCTAGATTTTCTTAGGTCCATCAAGCTGCCCCCCCCTCGGTTAGATTTTTTCTACCAAAATGCTAGCACACATAAAGAGCATCTAGCACAACCTAGCACAACAATTTTTATAGCTAGCACACCAACAGCTCACAATAAAAATGCTTTTGAATTCGGGTGGGGCCAGGTTAACGCTAGCCCCCCCCCCCCCCGGTTGGAATTTTTCCGCCAAAGTGCTAGCACAGATAAAGGACACCTATCACAATCTAGCACACCATTTTTTATAGCTAGCACAGCAACTACACTTTTAATTCTGGGGAGTGGGACGGAGGTCAGTGAAATAACGCTATACTTACTCGATGAATAAATAAATGGATAAATGAATAGGTTGAATATATATGTAAAACGGCTGGTTTAATTGTTTCTTACTGTAGTTACGAAAAATTTTCGGAATATTCCACTCATATGGTAAAGATTCCAAATGAAGCAGGATCTTTTCGGAGTTAACTCTCCGACAGTGCCGATAATTTACCTTTTAAGTCCGTATCTAAGTAACGTCTAAGTAACAATTGTTGTTATTATCATAATTTCAATTTGAAATATCATAAAAATGTCACGGTTTGAAAACGATTCTTCAAATTTAATCCAAAAATAAGTGATTGAAAATGAACCAGAAAGGGTGATTAAATACCATGTAAATAATATAAATTTCGCATTAATACAGTTTTATGTCGTCCAATCGAGAAATATTCTATCGAATTGCAGAAAATAGTTAGATCATTAGTTTTACTTATATAGTCCATGTTACTTGTAATATTATTAGAAAGAATACATATTATTACAACCATCAGCCCTTCTTGGAAACCCTTTCTTAACCCAAACATCTGATTCGGCCAGTTTGAATGTACCTACAAGAATTTTATTTACTCTTAAG
Source organism: Galeruca laticollis (assembly GCA_963921935.1). Classification (NCBI taxonomy): domain Eukaryota; kingdom Metazoa; phylum Arthropoda; class Insecta; order Coleoptera; family Chrysomelidae; genus Galeruca; species Galeruca laticollis. Next base: position 84,438,930 of record OY998178.1, on the reverse strand, counting down.
ACCCATAAAAACGGCATTATAGAAATGATTCAAATTTTAACAATAGACTTGGTTTAACGACTCTTTTAAAAAGTCTGATGAGAACTTCAGATGGATTATACCTAGTTTTTAGAAAAATAAGAATACCTATGTCATCAATTTTGCTGCCTTCCATTTAATACCCATATTGTAAGAAAGCAAAAAAGTTAGTCCACTTTCTTTAGTCCGCCAACTTTGGTGATCCGCCATATTGAATTAGAATGACATCACATACCTATTTATGGATTGGCATGCAAACTAGACGTATATACAGAATTTCAAATCAATCGGTTGAAGATATCTGCTTCAAAACTGAGTTGCAAGATTGCAACCGAACAAACATACATTGCCAGTTACATACTAAAAACTTTGAAAAATACATAGTAGTGTTGGTGTCTTATGATATGCCACAGAAATATTCGAAGCTCTGATTAACCGGCTCTAAGAATTGAAAGCTGCACGTTCTAAGTTAACTTAAATAATAACTTAAATAATAAATTTAAAAAAATCTGATAGTGAAATGCAAAATTTATGTTATCATTACAATGGTTAATTAACCATCAACTTCGGCAATAAATATTCTGGCAAATTTAAATATAAAGCTTGAGTGTTTCTTTTAAATAAGGACTACAGTGAACCACGATTAGTCTAAAACATGTATTCTCAATATATTGGAACATTTTTAGGGATCTCAGCCGCCCCTTCCCAGATTGCACAACTTTGTCCAAAGGACATATCCAACACGGCTTCGCTTTTTTGGGCATTTATTTATCCAATATGTCTGTACGCAAACGTTTGTCGTGGCCTTTTTTATAGTGTGACGTAATTTGAATGGTTGAATTTAATTATTTTGTTTTATTCAAATTACTATTATTTTAACAAAATTATTTTTGAAAGTGAAGATTTTTTGTATTCTTTCGTTTTTTAGCATTAATTGAAAATAAATTGATAATTATTAATTAAATAATAGTTAATTATTAATTTATCAAATACCCTGCTAGATGGGAAAATATAGATATCACGCACAACCTGGCAACATCTGTTTAGGGGCCATTTTTTATAGGAAAATGATATTTAGGGAAAAATACATCCAACATTTTCATTCATTCGTGTAACCATAGCATTATTTTACAGACGCCCCCTACCCCCTGAATTCAAAAGCATTCTTGATGTACTAGCTATTAAAAATTTTGTGCTGGGTTGTGTTAGGTGTCTTTTCTTTGTGCTAGCATTTTGGCAAAAAAATTCCAACCGGAGTGGGCTAGCGTTAACCTGTCCCTACCCGAATTCCAAAGCATTTTTATTGTAAGCTGTTGGTGTGCTAGCTATAAAAAATGGTGTGCTATATTGTGCTAGGTGCCCTTTATCTGTGCTAGCATTTTGACGAAAAAATTCCAAGGGGGGGGCGGGGGGGCTAGCGTTAACCTGGCCCCATCCGAATTCAAGAGCATTTTTATTGTAAGTTGTTGGTGTGCTAGCTCTAAAAAATTGTGTGCTAGGTTGTGCTAGGTGTCCTTTATCTGTGCTAGCATTTTGGCGACAAAATTCCAACCGGGGGGGGGGGGTAGCGTTAACCTGGCCCCACCCGAATTCAAAAGCATTTTTATTGTGGGCTGTTGGTGTGCTAGCTATAAAAATTGTTGTGCTAGGTTGTGCTAGGTGCCCTTTATGTGTGCTAGCATTTTGGTAACAAAAATCTAACCGGGGGCGGGCAGCTTGACGGAGCTGATTTTCTTTACGTTTTTAAGCTTTCTTAAAACGGTTTAGAAAAGATTCCCGTTGGAAAAATTCATTTCTTCATTAACAATCAATTGTATTAAAAACTGAATAATGTAAATAAAGCAATTAAGATTTTTTCTCCAAATATTGTTATTATTTTGTGTTCATTAAGCTGAAAGCTATTTTTTTTGTAAATTATCAACTTTCATTATTTAAATAATAACAAATACAAATTATTTATTCATTCAAATAACTTGAACATACGACAAGAGCGTTTCAAAACTTTGTTGTTCTCTATTAAATAATGAACAAATGGAATTAAAACAATTTGTTCAGTATTTAATGAAGAACAAAAATGTCTTGAGGTGTCGTTGTCGTATCTTCAACAGAAAGATAGGTATGTTTAAAAATTATTTAAAACATTGAAGTCTAAGAGTACAATTATATGAAAAATGAGAAAAGTATTTCCTCTTAAAAAAACGTATGGTTCTTTTTTTGAACATCAACATCTAGGTCATTTGTACGTCGATGTACCATCGAAGTAATTTATATTTTATAAAATATATTTTTGAACTTTAAATACGTTACCAAATTCTTGAGTTTGCTATTTATCTAAGAACATTTTCAATATCGGGTATTTTGAGGTATTGCCTATGAAAATTGAAGGCCGTTGCATTGTCAGTGTACTTTTGCACGTCTCACATCTAGGTCTGTTGTTTACAAGGAGGAAGTAGAAATGGGTTAGGTTTGTGTGACCTATCCTTAATCGACTAAAGACGACTTGTTCACTCCTTGTGAGTGTTTCAGGGTATAACCATTTTTGTACGCTCGGTTTAATATGTCATAATTGTCCATCAAATGTATTTCTGTTCTGCCATGCTTCATATATGTTATTCTTTATGTCCATTTTCATATCTAGGAAGGTAATAGGTATGCTTTCGTCAACTGTTCCGCTTGTGGCTTATTTTGCTGCTAGATCAGCTTGATTATTACCACATTATTGAAATGCTCCTTTGCATAGTATATAAATGGGTAGATAATTCTTGGATTCGTACAACCCGGACGTTTGTAAAGAAACGATTTCTGATCGAAAGAGTGGCAGTTAAGGAATCCGTACACACGAAACATTTTTCAAAGATGCTCTGATTAAAGTACGACTGTGCTTGCCACATTGCTTAAACTCGGCATTAATTATACTAAACTCATGGTTTAGGATCCAACAAAGGAGGAGTCTGCACTGATTACGATTATCTGTTTTGGAACCATCAGTGTAGATGACTAAATGTTCGTTGTATAGATCCATATGTTCGAAAAAGACAACATTCGGTAGTAGCAGTATCTTCTTTTTTGTTTTTACTGAGAGATATGTTTATTTGTGTTAGTTTTCTTAGCCATGGTAGAGTGTTATACTTGTTAATTATTTTTTCTGTATCGAAAAAACGAATATTGGATGGTTTAATTGAACTAGGTCTTAATGTGCGTGGGCTGTAAAGGTTTATGAAAATGTAGTTGTTTAAATGGTTGGGTAACGTTGTATTCTTACACCATATGTTATGAGTGGCATATCTCTCTTTAACCTCAGGGGTAAGGATGAAGCTTCGCATAAGATTACTTATATAGGACTTGTCCTAAATGCACCGATTTCATGTATTACTGCAAGGTTTTGGGTTTTGTTTAGCTGGTTCAAACATGAACGTCTTGCAGAACCATATACAATACAGCCACAATCAATTTTAATTTGATAGATGCGTCATAAAATTTCTCTGCCGGGCCCCCATGGAATACTCGACAAACATTTGATAACGTTAATTATCTTTCGAAATCTGTTAATTAGGTATTCAATGTGCGTTCTCCGGTTTAATTTTTGGTCGAGTATCGTACCTAATGATTTTGATTGATATTTTACCTCGATGTTTTGACTTTGCAGCTTTAGTTGTGGATTGGTGTGGTCGGATCTTAATCTGCAGAATTGGATGGCGTAGGAATTCGTAGGTGAAAATTTAAAACCACTAGCTTTAGCAGTTTCTTCTAGAGCATTTATTTGCCCTTGTAATGTATTTTTAATTTTGGGAATTGAATGATCGTAAGCATAAATAGTTAGGTCGTCGACATATAAACATGCTTTAATGTTTTCCCCGATGTTATTAACAGACAGTTAATTACAATGGCGAAAAGAATTACGCTGTGAGCTGAGCCTTGTGGTATGACGTTTTCAAAGATTCCCGTTGATAAAAATTCATTGTCAATTCTTACACAAAAAGATCTTTCCGAGAGAAAATCATTTAGATGATTAGGCCAAGCTCTACGGAGGTCCCATGCGTATATTTGTTTCATTTTTGCATATCTCCAAGTCACGTTATAGGCTTTTTGCAAGTTGCTGTTTAGGAAAGGCGTTTTGGATGTCGATCTTTAACGCGACCAATGCCTCAAGACAGGAGTGATTTCGTCGGCAGCCTACTTGGAGGATTTATAGAAGGCCTCGTGATTCTAACACAAACGTTAGTCTGGTCTTCCCCATTTTTTAAAATATTTTTCCGGTACATGAAGTAAGGGAAACTGGTTTATAGTTTGTTGGAGTTAAGATTTGATCACTATTTTTAAGATTGGGATAATAATAGACGTTATCCAATTAGTGGGGTAGATATTCGCTGTCCATATTTTGTTGAAGAGAGTTAAGAGTTTATCTATCTCATTTCTACGTAAATGGGTCTTATACATATTTATTTTTTATCCTTTGTTGTACCTTTTTCTCTAAATCAATTTAATGGATAATATAAAATTCATCCAATGGAATTGAAACAACCTTAACTCACACCTTCCAGAAATGCAAATAATAAGGAGCTCTACAAGAAACACAAATGAGATCAAATGATAACTTTACCTTCAGAGGATACAAAACTCTCAGGAAAAATGTAAAACCAGATATTAGACCAATAAAGCTTACCGTATGCAGCATATATCTTCCAGATTCAAATTAGAATGTATACGAGATTGAGAACGTATTCGAACAATTACCTATCCTGCGCATAATCATGGGAGATTTCAACTCCCATTCACTATTATGGGATCTTTAATTACGTTTAGAGAAATTTATCGACGATTCAAATATATGCCTCCTAAATAATGGAAAGGCCTCACATTTCAAGCAAAGATCAAACTCATTTTCAGCTATCGAACTAACTCTATGCTCCCCAAATATAAGTAATTACTGTTACTGGAACCCATTAGAAGATCTCTGGTACCGCTAATATTCCATCAAAGGTAAAACTTCCTACAGAAAGGTGGCTTATCGGAAAAGCCAATTGGACTGACTACTCAAATATAGCGTTTCTTCCAATCCCCGATTAGAGTAACACCATTAACGAGATGGTAGAGGCAGTGAACAAATCTATTCCAATGGCCTCCGATGTAACTCTCCCTAAAGCTAAAAGTAAAACATTATCGAAAATGGTACCGAATATCGTCTACAAACTATAATCTAATACCATTAAAAAAACTAAGAACAACCGCCAACGTTTAATTAAAGAAGGTAAAAGGAGAACATGGAAAGAATATTGTAATGTTTTTCTAATTTATGTAAACAGCAAAAGGGTGGGATAAACTTCAAACACACGGTATGGCTACTTACGAATTTATTTAAACACTACACTATTCACAGTATATTCACTTAAACTAATTTATATAATCACTCAATTTATATTCACTTATTTACTGTTTATCTCACGATGTCAAATTATAAACTAAACTTATCCGCTGATCGGTCCTTTATATATATTAGCGCCTTTTTTACTAGAGAATTCTAGATTGCGGCTTATACACAAAAAAACAATTGGATCTCGCATTTTCTAGATAAGACTAGTCACAAAAACATGTCTAGATAAGATAGTCACAATTCGTAAACAATTCTAGGAAACCCTGCGCGCCCGCCATAATTTTAACTTTCATACCTGGCTTAGACAGAGTCGGATTTAGGGACTATACCAATGTGCTGTTTTGTAACAATATGTATCAACCTTAACAACTGTCTCCGAGGTATCTGAAATATGGAGAAAAATCTGAACAATATCTAGTAAATGTCAATCCATCACCCCCAGACAATATAAAATAACAACACATTTTAACCGATCCCCACGATATAGTTGTAGTATTCGCTGATCAGTTTGAATCAAAGAGCAGCTCGAAAAATTATTGCCCCAATTTCCAAAGAATAAAAACTACAGATTAATCTTTCAATCTAGATTTCCGTATAACGTCCATTTCATGAGCTGACCAACACTCTTAATACCTTAGCTTGAAAAACGTGATAAAGATTGATTTGAAAAAATCGTTCCTTAATTAACAATTTTTTTTGTTACTAAATATTTAGTGCGTTTTATCGATAAAAGTTTTTTTAAGAAATGATTTCCTTCTTAACAATCATTATTGTCATCAGGGAAAAGTCCCTAAAATTTTTTTTCAAAAATCTTATTAACAAAACAGTTGTTTATAGCAATTAAATAATGAAAGTTGAAAATTTAAAAAAATGTTATATAATAGGAAAACAAAATAATAACAATAAATGGAAAAAAATCCCGATTGCTTCATTTACATTATTCAATTTTTAATGTTGTTAATTGCAACAAAAAATGAAAAAAAAAGAAAATTTCTGAAGTTTTCCAACGAGGGTCCTTTTTAAACCCTTTTAAGAGTATTTCCAAAAATTAAAAAAATCTTGGTGTCTAGTTTAGAAATTAATCAGCGCTTTCCACTGGTATAAATTAACTAATTAACAAAAGCATAGTTATTTCAATAATTGGAATAAACATTTTTTGTTGACGAATTATTGTTCATTCGTTTATCACCAAATTTTTTTTATTACTTAATATTTATAATAAAATAAAAGATTAAAATAATTTTTTTATGAAGATTAAAGCGCCCGTACAGCCCAATTTTCATATTTAAATTAAAATTATGAATATTATTGGTATAGTTACGGTTTCTGCCCTTTAAGGATCTTTTTTCAAATTTTGATTATCTCAAATAATTTTTGAAATATTTTCAAAAAACCAAACAATTATTTTTTTGTTACGTTATTACTTATAACTTTTGCAAATATTGCCGGCCCGTATTATCCAGTTAGCTTGTTTTAGATGTTATTGAATCGAATGATACTAAAATCACAATTTTCTGTGGTCTAGCCTAAGTTTATGACGAAATGGTATTTGTGAACTGGACTAAATGGCCCTCACTGATAATGTTCGCATATATTTGATGTAAATTGCAAATTATTGTTGTTAAAGAATATGTTAGTATAAAATTTATTTCAATTTCGATATTTGAAGGATATAATTTTGATAATAAAAATGGATTAACATCAATATCGTTCTAAAATGTGTCACATTTCTTAAAAATAGATCTTTGGCTATGTCTGTTTCAACTTAAGTTTGAAATAAGTGTCGAGAAAATATTTATAAAAACAATCTAACATGCTAACAATATATAAGAATTTCTAAGAATATATCAGAATTATGTCAACTGGTATCTTGTAAATATTTTCTGGGCAACGGTTTTTAAATTTTTAAAATATTTTCTTGTTATATACACTCCATACAGTTCAGACGTTGTCAACAAAAAGTATTATAGAATAAAATTAGATTTTTTACGCTGTCCTTATGTAATATTAGCAAAGCCCAAAAGTTTGCATAAGAGGAAGTTAATTAAACTGACCAGATCCAAAAAAGACATAATATTTTAATTGTGCGTTTATCATAATCGCGAAAAATGTGCATAATAAACATGAGACGTTCCAAAATGAAATTCATAATTGTAAATAGAACGAATTCGTTTTATTTGTTTGTTTGATTGCTTTCTTACCAACTTAATACAAGTTAATTAAACTTGACTAAAATATCAATCTTGAAATGAAATAATAGTGGACTTCATCAATAAAATTTCCAATTATCTCTGAAATAAAATTGAATTTGGAAACATCGCATATCGCTAAATTTACTTTTCAGTAGTTGGTATAATCGTTCAAACCAATATATTCTAATGTTTTTCTAATTCATTTAAACAGCAAACGGGTGGGATAAACTTTAAACACTCGGTGGGTTCACTTACTCAATTTATTTATTAACTACACTATTCACTAATTATATACACAGTATATTCACTTAAAATAATTTATATAAACAGTTCACTAATTTATATTCACTTATTTACTTGTTTATCTCACGATGTCAAATTATCCACTAACTAAAACTTTCTCGGGTCGGTTCCTTATATAAATTAGTACCTAATTTATATATATTAGTACCTTTTTTACTAGAAAATTCTGGATTGCGGCTTACACAAAAACAATTGGCTCTGGCATTTTCTAGATAATATTGGTCACAAAAACAATGTCTAGATAAGATAGTCACAATCGTAAACAATCCCTGCGCGTCCGCCATAATTTTAACTTTCATACCTGGCTTAGACAGAGTCAGATTTAGGGACCAGTGTGCTGTTTCGTAATAATATTTTATTTGAATTTTATAATGCCCGTTAATACTATCATAACATATATAGGCTAGGAGCACTACAGTTTGACATGGCTGTGTCGTGACGTAGATTAGATATTGGTTGGAATTGCTCGGAAATCATCTAAGAAAAGAAAATATGGAGGTCCGCCAGCTGAAAAAGTTGTGCTATTTGCAGGAAAGATCATAAACTGCAAAAAAACGCAAAAATCGCTCATTTTTTCCGATATTTCTTAATATAACTCTTTAAATATGCAAGATAGAGAAAAAAAGTATACATACGAATTTGTTCTTTATGAAATTCTCTATAAGATAGAATTAGTTTAAAATCGATATATCCAATTTTTTCGTTGAGAAATGGCGATAAATGCAAAAAAAGTAGCTAAAAAACGAGGTTATTTTAAAGCATCTGTTTCGCAGATAAGAAATCATCCGATCACGCTATAAATTGGGATTTAAGAATCTTATTATAGTATAAAACAATATGCCAAATTTCGATTAAATTGGCCTGATAGTTTTTACATGAATTAATTGTTAATTAATTTCCGCGAAAAAATTAACGTCACTTTTGCGTTCATGCCAGGCTTACATTTTTGAGTTCTAATAGGCGCCGATTTTTTTATAACTACTTAAACCTCTAAACTATAGTACACAATAGTTATAATGAACAATTTTTAAGTTTTTATCATTTTTTTACACGATTTTGAAAAGTTGAAAAATTTTGTCTTATGAATAATTAATTTTTGAAGTGAATTTGGATACCGAAGGAAAATACTCAAAGTACATAAATTTAAAAACAAAAAAACATCAAAATCGGCCCAATAGAAGCGCCGAGCTCGATTTGAAGCATCGATTTCAAGTTTCGCACTCTATAGGGACCGAGAAAGATGACGTTTATGCCATCTGCCGTGAAAAAACACAAACAATGTGATGTAAACACTATTAGTAGTTTTGTATAATCAGCGTTTTTAAACGTTAATTTCTTAAAACTGATATTAAATGTTTGTGATGTCGTCATCAAAAGTATCTTTCTGTATTCATGGCTGTTCAAATATGCTGTATAAAAGTACTTCTTCTTCGAATGCCGTCCCCATTTAACGGAGGTTGGCGACCACTCTCTTAAAAGCATCTCTGTCCGTAGCAATATGAAAAAGATCCTCAACGCCCATGTCTGTCCATTCTCGGATATTCCTCAGCCATGATTTCTTCTTTCTCCCAATTCCCTTCTTTCCTTCAACTCTGCCCTGCATAATCACTTGTAACAGAGAGTATTTATCATGTCGTAATACGTGACCGAGATATGCTGTCTTACGTATTTTTATTATTTTTAGTAGTTTTCGTTCACGACCAATTCTATGTAGTATTTCCTCGTTAGTAATTCCATGGTACTTTCAGCATACGTCTGTAAATCCACATTTCGAAGGCTTCGATTCTTTTAGTTATTTGTGCCTTTAACGTCCATGTTTCTACACCATATAATAGCTGGGACCAAACATAGCACTCCATAAATCTCAACCGGAGTATTAAATTCAAATTTTTATTGCAAAAAATGGATTTAAATTTTAGAAATATTTTAGAAATGCCGATCTTGCCATTTCAATCCTTACACGGATTTCCTGGTCCTGATTTAGGTCCGAGTTAATGAAAGCACCCAAGTATTTAAACTTTTCTACCCTTTCTATTGCTTGATCGTTTATTATTAATTGATCATTATGTGCGGGTGTTTTAGAGATTATCATGAGTTTTGTTTTTTTGTGTTAATATCTATTCCCATTTGCTGACATTCCATATTAACAGCATTTACAAGTATCTGCAGGTCCTCCAGACTCTCTGCCAAGATCACCGTGTCGTCAGCGTATCTTATCGTGCTTATTACTTCGCCGCCGATTTTAACCCCTTCGCTTCTTTCCCATAAGGCTTTCTCAAAGATAACCTGAGAGTACACGTTAAACAATGTTGGTGAGAGAATACATCCCTGTCTAACACCTCGTGCAATCGAAATATCATTAGTTTCTGTATTATTGATTCTCACTGTAGCTGACTGATTCCAGTACAGGCTCTTTATTATTTCGATGTATTTTTTGTCTAAATTGATGTTTTTAAGTTCTTCTATTAGTTTTGTGTGTTGTACTCGGTCAAAGGCCTTTTGGAAATCTATAAAGCATGCGTATACGGTTTTGTTGTATTCTCTGCACTTCTGTAATAGGACTGTTAAGGCAAACAATGCCTCTCTTGTTCCCATGCCCCTACGAAAGCCAAACTGAGTTTTATCTAATTTTTCTTCACATTTCTTGTACTACGCACTTGAAATTATATAGTTTCCCTGAACACTGCGTGGATAACCTTAAAACGTCAAAAATGGATAAATGCAGTAAAAACCCATATGTAATTAAAATGCTCTAATTAAAACATTTTATTAACTATTTTTTTCTATTTTTTTGTGTATAATCAGTATGATACTACAATTGGCAGCTATTAGAAAAGTTCTAAATGTTTTTTACATAAATAAAAGATTATTAGCGAGAGAATAAAATGTTGTTTTCTGTACGATTTCATTGATTATATAAAATAAAAAACTAGTTATATGCTTGCTGATTTTAATATTATATAATAAGTTCAAATCATTAAATACTATTAAGGAGAAGAAAGTAAACATTTGTACAAAACGAATCACTTCAATTTTTTTAATTACATTTTAGAAAACATCGGAAGGATTGGGAACCAAATATAAATACTAGAATTTGCAGTGCTCATTTTGTCAATAATCAAAAATCAGATAGTCCCCTACACCCATCTTACATAACAACAATTTTTCCTGGCAAAGAAAATAAAAATATCTATTAATTTTTTGCATTTTGTAGGTTGTTTATTATACTGTTTACATCACAATGTTTTTCTTATTAAACACCAGGGCGCTCTACTTTCGACATAAGTGCTGCCTCTATAGTTCGGTCTTGATCCGCTACAACTTTCTTTGATTTTTCCTACTTCATGCACAAGGGCGATGTTATATCTCAAAGCACATACAAAAACTTCTCGGAAAAATCTATCTGCTGGCATTTTTTTTATTGTTACAACATTAATAGTTATACCGCAAACACTCTCGATCTATGACGTTTATTATCTCAGCACCTATTCGGTCAAATTAAAGACATTTTTTTAAAAGGATCGTCTTTCCGCGAACTTTTTTTAGGTACTTTGAGTATTTTTCTTCGGTATCCAAATTCGCTTCAAAAATTAATTATTTATAAGACGAAACTTTTCAGCTTTTCAAAATCGTGTAAAAAAATAGTAAAAACTTAAAAATTGTTAATTATAACTATTGTGTATTATAGTTTAGAGGTCTAAGTAAATGTAAAAAATTCGGTGCCTATTACAACTCAAAAATGTAAGCCTGGCATGAACGCAAAAATGACGTTTAATTTTTTCGCGGAAATTAATTAACAATTAATTCACGTAAAAACTATCAGGCCAATTTAATCGGCCTTTGGCATATTGTTTTATACTATAATAAGGTTCTCAAATCCCAATTTATAGCGTGATTGGACGATTTATTATCTGCGAAACAATTGCTTTAAAATAACCTCGTTTTTTAGCTTCTTTTTTTGCATTTATTGCCATTGCACAACGAAAAAATTAAATATTTCGTTTTTGAACCAATCATATCTTGTAGAGAATTTCATAAAGAACAAATTCGTATTTATACTTTTTCTCTCTATCTTGCATATTCAAAGAGTTATATTAAGAAATATCGGAAAAAATGAGCGATTTTAGCGTTTTTTTGCAGATTATGATTTTTCCTGCAATTAGCACAACTTTTTCAGCTGGCGGACCTTCATATTTTTTTTTCTTAGATGATTTCCGAGCAACTCCAACCAATATCTAATCTAAGTCACGACATAGCCCTATTTCAAAGGTTTGTGGTCTAATTCTCCTGGACTAATAAGAAATTGTCGTGTTAAATATTGGTATTCAATATACTGCCAAGTTTTGTAATTCAAATTTCAATTAGGTATAACATCACTGTTGAACACTTATTTAGTCCAAAAAATATTGAATATGAGGTAATGAGACGATCAATAAAAATTCAACAAAAGCGCCGCGGACTCATAAGTAACCTAACATTTTAACAAAACAATAAACGTTTTAAATTTGATATAAATACCTACTTAAAAGCAATCAAAGTTAGATACAATTAAAGACCACGCAATAAATAAATACTGTGATGAACGTACATTACATTTTGATCCATTTATTGAGATGAATAGTACATCTCCCTCTTTATTTTTTTTTAATTTGGCTATTGTCGTTATTATTTGTCACTCTACTTTGTTTGTACATTTAAATTTCCAGATAATTATTTCTACGCTCTTTGTATATTTTTCTATTGCATCTTTCCAATAATTTTTTTCAAACTGTACTGTGATGTCGACTTTACAGAACTAATATGGGTCCGGAAAATGGCACTTTACGGTATCCTTGTACTTTACAGTACTCTTAAATTCTCCCAATCATATTTGAAATAATTAGAAATAAAAAATCAATTATCAATAACTAAATTTTTATTCTAATTTTTCAATGTTAACAGTAATGGTGCAAATACTGTTACCAGGAACATTTATTGTAGGATTTACTGGACGTACTTCTTTATTTTCAATAATGCTGGAAGATGTGTGGTTTTGGTTTAACACTTGTACAAAAAAGTTTCACACCCTTATATCATTCTTGCTATTTTCTTTTTGCTCTCGATGGATTCTTCCACATATTTTTTAGCCACTGATGAACTCTTCCATCCACCATGCCGTTTTAAAACATTGATATCAGCCCCAGCGTTGGCCAGCAGCGTTGACGAAGTCCTTCTGAAGCAATGTCCGGTGTACTTTTCTGGATGCTCAAGATTGAGGAATTCAGCAATTTTTTAGGTGCCCCGCCAACAGTGTGTATTCCAGCTCTTTGACCTACATATTTTCCTTGTCTGTAGCCTACCAAAAGTGCTTTTAGTGAAAAGTGTTTTCGCAAATTTTTATATTTTCTGAACACATCCAAATATTGCACCGCATTGCTGTTGATCACAGTATAAACCCGTCGAACATGTGTTTTTGTGTGATTAATACGAACCACTAACTGAGAACCAGTATCCTCTACATCTACATCGTCTACTTCTAAATTTCATTTCATATTCTGGTCTTATTCTTCTATTTAAGAAATATGGTGTAATGATTTTTATTCGTATGAATGGGCCTCTTTATTCTAATTTTAATCAATTTTATCATTAATCAACATTTTTATTGACATTTTACTGTATTCAGTCCGAAACAAAGAATATAAAATCCCACCTATGAACCAATATATTATCTAAAAACTCTCAATTGTCGAGATAAAATATTTTAATCTATTTTGTTAGTTTGATATCTTTGTATTTATTTTTTCAATCGAAGGTCGATTTTTCTACGTAAACGTTTATTGAGTGTGGGCTCCGATGAGGTGTGTAGTGACAAATCGATGATAAATGTAATCATGTTTGTGTAAATCACCTACTAATAATGACATATATCGGTAATAAATGATAACAGAATCAAACAATAAGTGCATTGTTTTTATTTCATGTTAATTACGATCAAAAGTAGAAAATGATTATTATGGAAATTTATTGAAATTTTATTTATTGGTTTATACAAAATATTTTAACAGACCAAAACCAAAACTTTTATTGAAATACCATATCAAAAGGAAAAAATTTGGTATGAAAGTAGAAATATGTAAAAATTAAGTATATATTTTTGGTTCAAATCCCGCAACGAGTTAATTAGATCTATATTTCGAATACACTCGTACAATTTTTATGATATTGCGCATAGGGGTTATTGACTATGATGAATTTAAACAATAGCTATTTGTATTACTAGGGAGGAAAGTGCCACTTTTCCTCCCGCAGGATGTAGTTTACTACTCACTTTTTTTTGAAAATTTATTTACGACACAAATAGGTAACGAATATAATTAAGAACACCAGAATTATTTATTAAACAAATTTATCAATATATGTTATACAATTAAGTACATAGTATTGTTTAACTATATTTTAGAATTATTTATGTTAATATTGAATGTGCAGTTTTGAGCAGCACTTATATGAACACCATTGGAAGAAGATAGGGTTTGAACAGGAGCTTTAGTATTTGAAATATTTTCGCTTTGCACATTGTAATGGTGGTAACTTCTAGAAGTGCTTGGCTGCTTTTGATCAAGTTCAGGTTCTACATTATTTCCCATAATTTGATCAGAAATTTTTCTTTTTTTTGTGTAAGATTGTTCTACATAACCTTCTGCGATATTTGTTGATTTCCAACCGCCATGCTGTTTTAGAGCTATAATATCCCCAGCAGCGTTTACTAACAGAGTTGCTGAAGTTCTTCTGAAACTGTGCCCTGTGTAATGTTCGACATTTGGAAGATTGAGATATTCTGCAATTTTTTGTGTTATTTTGGATATACTATTTTTACCAACCACTTGATTTATACATTTGCCTGCTTTAAAGCATACCAACAATCGTTTATGCTCAGTTTTAGGACGTAGACAGATATACTTTTTAACGATTTGAACAAAATTTGGGCCGTTACCTGTTGTAGTATTGATAACGAAAGTTTGTTGTTTATACGTTTTTGAAGTGTGGATATTTATGACTAAAAGATTGTCTTTCTCTTCAATATCATCCATAGTCATTTTAATAAGCTCATCACATCGACATGCTCCAGAAATTCCAATAACAAGGACTACCTATGAATATTTTATATCAAAAATTAAATTATTTGCATGGGTTTTCATTTCTTACCTTCATTAATAAAAAAGCATAATCGGGGGCTTCAATTAAGAATGTATTTATTTCTTCTCTTGTAAAAGTTTTAGCTTTATTTGGTTTGTATCCGGCATTTTGACGTTTTAGAATTGCAATCAACTTTGGATATTCAATATCGACATTGTCCTTCATTTGTATCATTGTGCGTAGCATTGAATATTTAGACCAAAGTGTTGAAGCTTTTAATGATTTTCCTTGTAGTGAAAAATCTGCCAGTAAAACATTCTCTGAATATTTATGTATATTGTTGTCTTCAGCCCATTGCTTATATTGTGCATATTGTTTTTCATACCTGTCTTTAGATTTTTGTGGTAGTAAGGTTAATGACGCTATGTTGGCTTGTTTCTTAATATTAGGTGGTGTATTTGGAAATTCAAAATCACTTGAATCGCTCTCCATTTTTCAAAAATTCAACTGAGTTTAATGAATGTAGCGACTTTGCACCTCAAAAGCCAATCGCCGTGTTTACTGTCAGTGAGCCACAGCATACTATGCTTTTCTTATTCTGAACTCAAAAAACTCTAAGATTCCTGAAGTTGAAATTTGTATTGAAGAACTACGTTGAAGTAACATTATTGTTTGATTTTTACCAAAAAACAGTATATACAGGATGTTCTAGAAATTATGGAAACAATATGAATATAATGAATTCACAAGTTTCATCGTTTACAACTTACTTGAAATGACGGGGAGGAAAGATACTTTCCTTCCTAGGGAGGAAAGTACTTTTCCTCCCTAGGGAGAAAAAGTATGAGTTTCCTCCCTGATTTGAGGGAGGAAAGTGTGTACTTTCTATAGGGGTATGAGGAAAAATATTTTGACAGTCGTGCTATTTTCTATTATACCGAAAGTTGAACGTAACTTTGTCATTTTAAATAGAACGTATATTTTTACATTCTTAGAATCATCAAAACCAACTGATTTTAACGATATCGATATAATCAGGGATCTACGGCCATTTGAAATTCGGACATAAAAAATTATTTTATACAAGGTGGTCAAAAGCTAATTTTATTAAATTTGCTATTATTTGCGATATTGAAATCAAAGGAATAAAAACTTATATTATTATTGAGAATTATTGTTTATTTAGTATGATGTTTATTCATTCAACTTCATGTTTAGACACATCGTTTACCTGTTTAGGTTGTTCATGTAAGTAGGGTCAATTGCTTTATAAGTCATCGCCGGCGTCTGTCTAATTAAATGGTTTCTTGAATTTTTATATTTGGAGTAAATTATAAATTGTTAGGAAAAACTTCGTTGCAGAAATATAACAAAAAATATAGTTTTTCTTAATATTATTAACAAATGTATTATTTTAAATGAACTGAATTATTGATATGATTTCTTGTAAATGTCTTTTTTGAATTGTTGTCAATGGAAAGTCAACGCTGGACACTTCTATAAAAGTCCTGAACTGTATCAAAGTGTACGTTCAAAAGTGAAGAAAAACAAAGAATGCAAAAAAATATGGCGCATATCATTTTTTGGAAGTGTCAGCGTCCATTTGTGTCTCCATATGTTCACTCTTGACTGATGTATTCATATTATCCAGCCCTGAGATTGGGGCAAGACAATAAAAGAATGATTTAAATATTTTGTTTTATTTTGTCTCACATTGATATCACCTTTATTAATTAATTTGTTGCAACGATAATCAAATCATGACCATACAGTTTGGAGTAACTCAATGCCAGAAAGTGAGTGTCATATATAAATAAACATTGTGACATGTGGCAATTTTTAAGCTGGCAGGCCAAGTATTTTTTGAAGATTATGATATTGGCTAGTCAAATATTTACCCACCAAAGCCTGTCCTGATCCAGGTTGAAAAATTACAGGTCCTTGCCATCTTTACCACTTGAATTAACTGCATTAAATATTCCTGAGAATATCACACTTGCTGACCCAAGCTGCATCAACCTGCTGCAATTGATGATTTGCTAATAGGAGCTGACACCTTTTGGGAACTCTTCAGCAAAGGCCAGATTAAACTGGATAATAACCTATCAACTTTGCAAAAAACAAAATTGGGACGACTAGTTTCAGGCCCCATATTCACTAATAATCAAAAGTTTCTCACACACCACTGCTCCCTCTCCACTAATATCCTAGAATCTCAGTTTACAAAATTTTGGGAAATTGAGGAGGTTCCAAAGGCTTTATACCTTTCTAATGAAGAAAGACTCTATGAGGAACAATACAAAAACACAACGACAAGAAACAATGACGGACGCTTTATAGTCAGAATACCACTAAAAAAACAATCCTGTACGTGGCGATTCAAAAAACACTGCCATTCGGCGTTTTCTAAATTTAGAAAACAAACTTGATTAAAATCTTGACATGAAGATACAATATCAAAATTTCATTGACAAATATATACAACTCGGTTACATATCTTTTGCTAATTCTCAAGTTGACGATTCAGGATTCTTCCTTACCTCTTAAACCAACCACAACCAAATTGCGTGTTGATTTTGTCGGTTCAGCAAAAGCAACCTCTGGAATATCACTCAATGACGTCACTGTGGTGGGCCCTAATATTCAGGACAACTTATTTCACATTCTTTTAAGGTTTCGAAAACATAATTACGTTTTGAGTGCTGATATAGCGAAAATGTATCGCCAGGTACTGGTAACACAATCACTAAGAAACTTACAAAAAATTATTTATCTATTAGATCACTTCATGAAATAGCTCATCGTCTTTTAAATGAATTATCTAATATCTGTAACATTATACTACATGATCTCCTCATCGTTGCCAATACGGCGTATGAGATAAATAGCATTAAAGAAAGGCTTTCTAAATTTTCACTACAGTATGGTTTTCCTCTAAGAAAATGGAGTTCTAATGTAAATAATTTTGAGCTCAACGCGTAATCCAGTACTCTACATATCGGCAATGACAATCAAAACAAAACAATAGGCCTGCTTTGGAATTCTAATGACTGCTTACAATTTTCCATCAATATTTCCAACTTGTCATCAAATATTACTAAAAGCAAATACTGCCCTCTACACAAATATTTGACCCACTTGGACTACTTTCACCTGTCACAGTTACTGCAAAAATAATTTTGTAAGAATTCTGGAAACTAAAAATTTCCTGGGATGAATCTGTACCTAGTGACTTGCATACTACTTGAATTAATTATCACTCTCAATTGCGCAATATCGACTATCTAGAAGTCATACTGTCTAACTTTGTCACAAAACAGATACACGGATTCTACGACGCATCACAAGCAGCATATGATGCTTGTATTTACAATCACTGTTGCGATTCTTTAGAAAATTGTACTTCTAATTTACTGTATACCAAACCACGTGTAGCTCCAGTCAAATTGATTACAATACCAAGACTTGCACTCCGTGGTGCACTCTTATTGGCAGAGCTAGTTGAAAAGGTATCATGTGCTTTTCAGCACAATAATATCACATATTGGACAGATTCATCGATTTGTATAGCCTGGATAAATTCTTCACCGCACATTCTCAAAACTTTGGTTGTCAATCAGGTATCGCAAATTAAGGAATCTATCTAAAGTCAAATCATGGAAACACGTGAATACCACAAATAATCCAGCCGACTTATTATCACGAGGAATTAGCCCAACAGAACTAATAAATTCCG
This sequence comes from Galeruca laticollis, assembly GCA_963921935.1. NCBI lineage: Eukaryota > Metazoa > Arthropoda > Insecta > Coleoptera > Chrysomelidae > Galeruca > Galeruca laticollis. The sequence goes on along the minus strand of OY998178.1, from coordinate 84,420,194 downwards.
TATTTTGGTTTCACGGGCTATCATGGCTAGTAAAACAAACTAGATATTGGCCGTCATGTGACTTAACAAAAGTTAGCGCTATTATTTATGATATTCCAGAAGCTCGTACAAAAATTTCATTATTTGTTAACTTCATAAATTAATTTGAAAACGACATTATTTCGTGTACTGAACGTTTTTCAAGTTTCACAAAGCATCAGCGTACCTTTTCATAGTTTTACGATAGACAAACAATATTTTGGTTCGTTACATACAGCATCATCATTTTCCCCATGACTACTATAATCTACTCAACTTAAGGCCACTGGAAAAAGGAGCAAACTTCTTAGCCTTAATCCTTTTTTTGACCATTTGAGTTGCATAATACGGGTTGGCGGTCGCTTAGACAATTCTACTTTTACCTTTTCTAAGAAACATCCAATCATTCTCCCGTAGAAGATCCACTTAACATTAATCTTAGCACGCTCTGAATATTCCAGACTCTTACATGCAGGGCCACAAGCTCTTCTCGCTTCCATTAGAGAAATATTTTGGCCACTATCTGACCGCAGGCTAGTTAAAAATGTCGTACGTGAATGTGTCAGATGTGTCAGATTTAATCCTAAAACTACCAAGGCTTATGTAGCGTTTGTAACGTGAATTTCACACTTTGAAATAATTTCTTAGATTAACAACAAATTAAATACTCACATGGTATCGGCTTACGAGGCACGATGACAAATTTAAAAACTTGTTGAAAGACCTGAATATTCAAAGAATCAATAATTTTATAATTAGCTTGCGCTGTTGGGAGTATACCAGCATAGGGCGATTGGCTTGAATTTTCTTTCTTTTTGACGTGAAAGGTGCTAATTAACAGTTCGTTGAACATAATTTCGTCCATGTGGATGAAGAAATAACATCACATAAATTATAAACCCAATAGATCTGCAGATCATGGTTCAATCCTATTAGACATCTGGTAAGAATTATTTCGTTTAATTAATGATTTTATTAGTATCAAAATTTAGCACGAGTTCACGACGTATTTTATCGTAATAAGATAGCTAATTTCTTTCAACATTGGTTATTTCAATGTTAAATATAGTCGTTTCCAGGCAGTGAGAAGTCGAGGAGAGATTCTTATTATCATTGATAATTATTATTCATATCTCACATATTAATTTTGTCTTAGTATATGAAACTTAACTTTTTCCATTTCTTGTTTTTTTTCAATTGTTCTTATCATTCATTGGTTCCCAAAAGTTTATTTTTAATTAAATACCGATTGTAAGATATAAATGTAGATGCTATGATTTTAGTAAAAGTTATCATTATTCATATCTAACATATTAATTTGGTCTCATGATATATAAAACTTAACTTTTTACTTCACGTTTTTTTTATCAACTGTTTTTTGATATGTCATTATTTCTCAAATGTTGTTTATTAATTAAATTTATGCACTGTAAGATATTGAAGTAAAAGCTATGAGTTTTAATAGTGAAAATAATTTTACAAGAAAATCACTCAATAACAAAATGCACATTGCTCTATATTTTTATTTCATTTTCGTCAGCCAAGAGGTCAGACAGATGTAGTTTAAATTGTGGTGGATAAATTCTCGATGATTTGCTAAATTCAATTATATCTTCTGGTTTTTCTATTCACTTCATACTTTATTGTGAATTGTTCAACCTTTTATGTTAATTTTTTTATTGATGTTCAATAGTTTCTACTCAAATAGTTTATCGCATTTAAAATTGTAAATTGGATTTATTTTATAGCTACATAGATTTATTTAAAGTAAATCGACTGCAAATTATAACATAGTAGTATTGAGCTTGTAAATTATGCGATCATCCAATAACAAATCGTTATATAATCGCTAACAACTTGACGGTTTGTCTGAACTGGCTGACACTTTAGTTTAGAATTTTGATTACATCGCACTATGTTTTTTTAGCGAAACCGGGTATTCTTACACAAATTTAAGTCAACGATACCAGGTATACTTATACAAATTTAAGTAAATGAAACCGGGTATAGTCCAATATACCTATAAAATTTGCTGATCCATGAAAGCTGGGATATAGTAGTAAATTTGGTAATAGGAAACTTATCATCCCAACCATTGAGACTGGCTTCCTGTCCGAGGGATCTTAGCTTTGTGCAGCCAAAGAAAGGAAGCATAAAATTACATTCTGTGAGAATTCTAAATTATTGTGTAAATTTTGAACTACTGCGTCACATTTAGCTTCGTTCATATTTTTTTTATCAGCTTATAATCTATAACTCATTCAACTTCTTTTAATTTTTTTCTCAATTATAACCTGTAATTTATTCAACTTTTTTTTATATTTTTCTGTTATTAATATTATTACAAAGTATTTCGAGTTTATATAACTGAAAAGAAATAATTTTATCACATCTTAACTTTTACATTTCGAAAATCATGTAAATTTTTTTGTAAATTTTTGTAAATACTGTATAATCATTAAATTGTAAATAGAAATTTTCCCACTTTCCTTTAAGACACCAAACCAAAAATTTCAGGTTCACAAAAAAAATCATTTGTATGTGTTATTTGGGTTTTTGTTACTTTTGAGAAAGTAACTGGCGTCCAACAATCTACTAAACTTTAATTATCTTCTAGTTATTACATCGAAACTAATTAAGTAATTAGATCCGTGATCAGATCGAAATTGCTTCTCCGAATATAACATACAACCTGGCAAGACTTCACGCTCTTAGTTTTTTCCGGGTAATGCCCACACTTTTCTGGGTAACACGCTCTTTGTTTGCTTTGCTACAAAGGTTCTGCACTTAGAAGTTGTAAGTGACCCAACTACCGAGTGCTTTATTGCTTGCTTACGACGTTTTCTGTCTAGAACAGGCAAATGCCATGAACTTCAGACAATGGAACTACGTTTGTTGATACAAGCAATGAAATTAAGTCATTTCTTAATACTAACGCAATAAATATATATCAGACAATCTTCTAAGGAGGGTATACAGTGCCAATTCATTACCTCACAATCTCCTCATTTATGAGGGATATGGGAATCTGGTGTAAGGTCTACTAAGCACCACTTAAAACGTGTAATGGGTGATGCAGCTCTTACTTTCGAGGAGTTTGTGACTGTATTGTGTCAAGTAGAAGCCTGTTCGAACTTCCGACCACTTTATCCGTTATCTGATGATCCAAATCATATAAACCCCTTAACTTCTGCGCACTTCTTAATAGGAGAATCATTGACGGCAATCTCTTAACCAAGTGTTCTTGATATCAAAGAAAACAGCTTTTCGCGTTTTCAAAGAACACAACAAATTGCTGCTTCAGGTAGGCACGTTAGTCATAGTCAAAGAAGACGGCATCCTACTACTCAAATGGAAACTTGGACGAATCCTCCAAATCCACTCAGGCGTTGATAACATCATACGTTCCGTAACCGTTACAACTGCAAAGGAGCTGAAGCATCCTGTAATCAAAATATGCGTTTTACCCAATCAAGTTGTGACGCGCTGCGTCCTTCACCTCACACAGGTTCTTACCAACTGACGCGTCACTTTGGACATCCTCGATGTAATGTTTTGAAACAAATGCTCGGGCGCCAGATTATTATACGTGGTTTACTCCACGGCCCCTTGACCCTTAGCGCCAAGAGTTCTAGGTAGCCACAGATGGAGGTTACGGAAAATTCCAGGGGTCTCGTTGAATTTAACACGTCTACAAAACTATAACCCTTAGACGGCGATGCTACGGGGGGGGGAGAATACTGGAGGTATATAAAATCCACCCCCATCCTTCTGCAATGCTGAGACATTTAATGGCAACATGGCGAACGACACTGAAACTTGAAACCTACAGAACAGATGAGATAAAAATCAATAGAGGCATTTTCCAGGGTGACAGCCTAAGCCCAATCTGGTTCTGTCTAGCACTTAACATTTCAAGCGACATGTTAAAAAAAGTGGTAACTCATACGAACTTGACAAAGGGACAAAAATACCCCATGCATTTTACATGGATGATCTGAAAGTGTATGCCAAAAACCTTCAACAATTGCAAAGTTCGCTAGAGCTTGTTAGGGCGTTCAGCGATGCGATTAAAATGAAAATGGGGCTAGAAAAATGTGCAGTCGTTCATGTGGATAGAGGAAAGATCACACAGTCCCAAAATATGACACTGATGGATAACATAACAACAATCCCATTCCTAGGCCCAGAGGACAGATACAAATACTTATGATTTCAGCAAGGATTAAGCCTCGACAAGAAAGGTAATCAAGGAAGAACAACATCAGAATTTTTCCGCCAAATTGATACAGTTTTGAAAACACAACTGAGCTCTAAAAACAAAATACAGGCAATCAATGGATGGGCAGTACCCGGGTTGGCGTACTCATTTGGCATAATAGATTGGACACATACAGAAATACAACAAATAGACAGACAAGTACGTACAACGATCACTAAATTTCGCCTACACCATCCAAAATCTGCGATGGAGCGATTGTATATACCGAGGAAAGAAGGTGGCCGTGGCCCCCACCGCTTACCTGAGTAGATACAATAATATGGGAAAGGAACTACATCTCGCTGTGACCCAAAGATTAAATCTAAAAACAGGAAAAACACCAGGGTATAAACATCAACCGTTATGTCTAGTTGAAAATGAGCACTATAAAGACTATTGGGATACTCTGAAAAGAACAGACCGAGAAGTTCAACAGAACAAACCGGACATGATCGTGCTAGATAAAAACAGCAAATCTGCGATCATTATTGATTTTTCGGTACCACTGGACGAAAATCTGGGAAAAGCTTACAAAGATAAGATAATGTGATATCGTCCGCTAGCAGATGAGGTAAGAGATTTATGGAATTTAAGAAAGGTGAAAATCAAACCATTTATAATTTCTGCGAATGGCTTAGTGCACGCTAAAGTAACTAAACACCTAGAAGAGTTAAGCATACCTCGACATATCTGTGGTTTAATGCAAAAATCAGTAATTCTAGGAACAACTGCTGTACGAGAAGGGAAATTCGCCTTAGCGATATTTGGCTGGTTCCTCTAAGTTTAGTTGGTTGATCCTTTCCTTCCCGACATGTTTTTGAGTATTTTAAAACAAGAAGACTCGCCAACCTTTTGTTGACGGGAACGCTGAAATTGTCGTTGAGAATAAAGGAGTAATAAAAATACGGCTCACTCACAATCCCTCTATTTAAATTCTTACAAGAACGAAGTACCAAACTTTAGTATTGGATACGGCAACAGCGCTAAACTACCGTTGAACCGGTCTAGGCGACCATGCGGATTCAAACAATAATTTTTAATAAAAATAGTACTTACAATACAGAAATTCACCGACCAATGTCGGAAAAGCACGTCATATTTACACTCTCATTTGTTGCAGTTACATTAAATTGATAAACGAAATTAGGTATGTATTTAAACCAATGAATCAACACTTGATCATATCGTCACAAGAGGTGAGCCAAGACTACTGATTGCCTTTCGTTGGCGGTAATTTTGCGGCTTATGGCGCGGGAGGTACCAATTGGTTCCGTGAACATGAATAAAAGGCGCGGAGATTTAAACTTCGAACCTTTCGCTTAATGTTAAATTAAGATCCATTGTAGGAATTTATGGGAAATTCCTACATACTGGTGGCCGGGGCAAAGATGAGAGGAACAGTTTAGGAGCAGAATCCAAATTTTAAGCAAGAAGGAAGGAGAAAAGAAAAAGAAAAATGAAAAAAAAAATACGTTCTACTCCAAATGTAGATAGAACTCAGTCCATACATGGTAGAGGAGCTAACTTAGTAATAGGACGAATATAAACTCCATCCACAGTTCTTACACGTGCGGCACGAACATTGCCGTCTTTGCCAGTTAGTAGTTCCACTACCCTGGCAAGGGGCCAATTCAAAGGAGGACGGTCCTCCGATTGCACTAGTACAAGCTGATTAAGCTGAAGATTGTTTGAGGCTTTACACCACTTAGGTCGATGCTGCAGTCGATGCAGATAATCGGTGCTCCACCTCTTCCAGAATTCTTGGTTCATCTTAGTACATTGTTCCCAAAAAGTTAATCTGTTTACAGGGATGGTAGATAGATCGCGATCGGGATAAGCGGTTAAAGGTGCTCCGATCAAAAAATGACCTGGTGTCAAAGGAGATAGATCGGTAGGATCATTTGACATCGGGTATAATGGTCTGCTGTTCAAGATAGCTTCGATCTGACTCAGAACCGTGGAGAGTTCCTCGAAGGTAAGGCACGAATTGCCAATTATTTTGGTGAGGTGGGATTTGGCGCTTTTCACAGCCGCTTCCCATAAGCCACCCCAGTGCGGTGACCGCGGAGGAATAAACTTCCAACTAATTTCTGTAGTTGAAAGAAAAGACTGTATCTTATTGATACTTTCGGAAGATTTGAGAAAAATGGAGAGTTCTCGTAATTGATTCCTTGCTCCCACAAAGTTGGAACCATTATCAGTATAGATAGTCTGAGGATTCCCTCTACGACTGAGAAATCTTTTAAGAGTGGCGATAAATGCATCGGTAGAGAGATCACTTACTAATTCGATATGGATCGCCTTTGTCACCATGCATATGAATATGGCAATGTAGGCCTTTTGTATTGGGGCTTTTCTTAAGCGCGAAGATTTAATTTGTACAGGTCCAGCAAAATCGATGCCAGTTTTGGAAAAGGGGCGAGATTTTTGCACTCGGTCAAGGGGTAACGGGGACATTATTTGAGAGGCGAACTGGGCATTAAATCTAAAACAGGTGATGCAGCTTTTTATCAATTTTTTGACAAGACGAGTGCCATTCAAGGGCCAGTACTGTAGCCTTAAATTTCCTAACACATTTTGGGCTCCACCATGGCCAAGACGGCGATGTTCCCGTATTATTAGCAAATCAACAACATGATCATTTTGTGGTAACAGCAAGGGAAATTTTTGATTGAAAGGTAAAGTAGAAAATTGTAATCGGCCACCCACTCTAAGAAGGCCGTCATTATCCAAGAAAATGTTCAATGGAATTAAGTCTTTGTTTCCAATCGGAACGTTAGTTTTTAAACAACGAATTTCGTTGAAGAAGTGTTTATGTTGAATTTGTTTGATTATAAAATCATGGGCAATGCGGAGATCTTCAACAGATAACGAACCAACGTCTCTGAATTTTCTCCTCGATAGGTTTATAAATTTGAATATATGGGCTATAACCCTATTTAAGGTTATAAATTTTGAGAATCGGAAAAATATAGGTTCCCAAAAGTTTAAGTCGCTGTTGACTATAGCAAGGTTGACCTTTTTGACTTCAGGCAAGTCGTCAATAGGTTCGAAAGAATCCATAGAATCAAAATCTTTAGATTCCAGTAGAAATCGAGGACCCTCGAACCAAAAAATCCAGACATCAGATGAGAATTTACCACGAGAAAGTAAATCGGCTGGGTTTAAATCGGATTTGACATGTCGCCATATAAACTCTTTACTATTGTTTTGAATGGTTAGGACACGCCGAGCTACAAAGGGAGAAAAATCATTAGAAGACCGTTTCACCCAACTGAGAGCGACTTGAGAGTCGGACCATAAATTTATGGAAGAGATGTGAAGAGAAATGCATAGAATCTGAACTATTCTGCGAGCTAAAGTGGACAACAGCTCCATTGCACACAGCTCTAACTTGGGAATAGTTAAAGTAATTTTCAAAGGATTCACACGAGATTTAGCAGTAATTAGGCGAGAGGATCTAGAATTATCAGCGTAGATCGCTACTAAATAGAGACACCCTCCGTATGCCTTTTGACTGGCATCGCAAAACCCGTGGAGAGAACACGAAATAATAATTTTTTGGTTAAATAGGTATCTGGGTACTCGGAGGTGAGCAGCTTCAGTTAATAAAGAAAGGAATTTATTAAACTGAGTAATTATGGATGTGTCGGAAATGGGAACATCCCACCCTATCTGGGATTTCCAGACCGATTGCATCAACAGTTTGCCAAACACGGTCAGATTGTTCACTAACCCAAGAGGGTCAAATGTACTGGCGACGGTACTTAATATCCTTCGTTTCGTTATATGAGAACAATCAGCCAACTTGGCAGTTTGGATGTGTAAAATATCAGACGCAGGATTCCATTTTAGTCCTAGAATTTTGCTTGACGAATCGTCAAAACTACGATCCAATTCAGCGTTAGGTAATTCATCGATTGACTGTAAAAACTTGAATGAATTTGATTGCCATTTGTGAAGTTGGAACTCATGTTTTCCAAGCATATTTGTCAATTCGGCATAAAGAGCCGGTAAGTCCATTTCCTTATTGGTTCCAGTTAAGATATCATCCATGTAGGTTTGATGAAGAATAGCCTGCTGCGCATTTGGACAATCGGGACTATTTAAGGCAATGTCTTTCAAGACTCGGGTGGCCAAGAAAGGGGCACAGTTCTGTCCGAAACTAAGCCTCGATAATTGGATACATTGAAGGGGTTTCGTGGGGTTATCCCTCCACAGTATGTTTTGGAGATAGCGTTGCATGGGATTGATATCTATGAATCTATACATCATTTTGATGTCCGCACACAGGACATATTTATAGCATCTAAATCTGCACAAAATGTCGAATAGGTTATCCTGAACTTGGTAACCCTCCGACGTTAAATCATTAAGAGAGAAACCTGAATCGGTTTTAGCCGAAAAATCGAACACGATCCGAAGTTTGGTGGATGCGCTTTCCTCACGTATCACCGCCCTATGGGGTATAAAATACTTGAAATCGTTAGACACAGTGTTATAGAAAGACAGAGGAATGACTTGAGCATGATTGAGTGTTAGATATTCTGAAATTACTTTTTTATATTCAGAGAAAAGGGTAGGATTAGCATTGAATTTTCTTTCAAGAGAAGAGAATCGTTGGATGGCTATACCGAATGACTGGCCTAGTTTTTTATTCTGATTTGCGAGTAGAGGCATATCTACCTGATACCGCCCCGATGGTAGGATAACGGTTGTATCCCGAAATAGTTGTTCAACATATTCCTCGCTGGGATCTTGTGATGGACATTCGGGAATTTCCTCAAGCTCCCAGAATTTCTCCATTGTCCTTTGGAGGTCAGAATATTGATAGACTTGATCATTATAAACCGTCAAAAAGGAATAAGCAGACTTAGGTTTATGCTGGGAGGAGTTAGCATTTCTCAAAGGGATAGGACCCGCGATAACATATCCCAGGTGAGTGTCTATGAAGGAAGGAGAATAAGGATCCGTTTTAAGTACGGTCCCCTTAAGCAGGTAATGATATAAATCACAGCCAATAAGAAGATCTATTGGACCGGATTCAAAGAATAAAGGGTCAGCTAGCTCAAGTTTTATATGGGATGGAATTTTAAAATTAGAAGGTGAGATAGAAGATTGTGGTAAACTATTTGTTATTTTATCTATGACCGAGCAAGATATAGTGAAAGTACTGTAAGGTGCAATTTGAGAATTAAATGTGATATCTACCACTTCTCTACTATAGGTGTAGTTATTGCTACCTAATCCGGAAATATTAAGAGTTGGTTTTCGAGAGACTAAATTCAATTTTTGTACAAAGGCACGGTTAATAACGCTCATTTGACTAGCGGAATCAAGAAGAACTCGTCCAACCAAACACCGACCATTGAAACCGTTAACATTCACTAAAGCCGTAGGCAATAGTACAATACTGTCTTTTGCTGACATGGCAGTCAAAGCAGTTTGATATCTCACTGACTCCGGAGGTTCAGGTGATTGATTAGGTGATGCAGAACTGGTATTTATGAAATTAGATCTATTAATTTGATCTGGGGACGTATTATTATGTACATTAATAGAAGAGGGGTGATTATTTACATTGGATAGAGAGGTTACATTGGGGCTTCCGGAAGAGGAGGCTCTAGGATTATTACGATTGTTAGAGTTGTTTGGCAATCTGTTCTGACTGTCAAAATGTAAGTAACTATGATGAGACTTATTGCAAGTTGCACATCTCCTAAGGGATTTACAATCGGTAGTACTATGGGTACTATTCAGGCAATTTACACAAAGTTTTTTAGCTTTGACTATCTGATACCTCTCTTGAGGTGATAAGGACATAAATTTGGAACAACCGTATATAAGATGAGAGGGGTCTGAACAATGAAGACAGCTCGGTCTATTAACCCGAGAAGAACTAGAATGGTACTGTTGCGAAGAACTTAAACTAGATACCAATGTCACCCTATTTTTACTAACATTATTAGACTTGGGGTTGAATTTACCCTTAGTGTTGGTTTCAAAAAGATTTAAATTTTCCAACATTGATTGGCGTTGCTGTAGAAAATCAAAGAAATATTCAGCTGTAGGGATAAGCTCTGGCTTGCGCTCACTTTCGAAGGCTCGTCTTGAATTAAAATCAAGTTTTTGCTCCATTAAAAATATTATTAATGACTCAAAATTTACTTCCGGCGATAAATTCATATTTTTAATCAAATCAAATGTCTTACGCGTCGATATCTGAAATTCGCGCAACTCGACCGGAGTACTTTTCAAGACAGGTTTTTGATCCACCAAAGTTTGGTACAAAGAATACAGTAATTTATATTTATCGTCATATGCCTTTTTAAGAATATTTAAGGCAATATTCAAATTTTGATTTGTTACGCTTAAGGACTCAATCATTTCCAAAGGTGGTCCACGTAACAGCCCTTTAAGGTAATAAAACTTTTCACCCTCCGACTTTAAATTATTATTATTAAGTACCAATGCTGTGAACAGGTCGATAAAGGATGGCCACTCTGATGCAGCCCCTGAGAAAGGTTTAATGTTAATTTTAGGTAACACGACATTAGATACATCGTTTGGCCTAGTATTTAAATTGAGTGATTCTTTTTGCTTATTTTCTATTAGAAGTTCAAGCATAGCAATACAACTTTCAAAACGGTCGGCGACAACGTTCTCGGCCTCATCGTCGGAAGAGTAGTTGTCGTCGTCCGGGTTAGATAATGAAACGATTTCCAATTGGACTTTTTGATAATTGTCATAGTGACCAGATATGCTTTTAAGTTTGACTTTAAGTATATAGACCTCTTCGGAGCCAGTCAGCTCCGACACAAATGTTTCAATTCGAGATAATTGCGATTTGAAACCCCCTCTTTTATTTTTCAAGTGATTTAGCGACATGATTGAATCAAAGTGTAACCAATCAAAGTTGAACTCCACCTGAATTAAAATAAGCTTCTTAAGTAGCGAGTAAATTTTTACAATATATGGAATAACCGAATAGACAAAGAGCTTTTCCAATCAATGCGATAAGTATTTCAATAGCATGCAAATTACTGAAAATTAGTTTAACATTGTAAGAAAATACCTACCTACTTATAACCTACTTATAACCAAATACGGTATTAATATTCAAAATAATAAAGAAGAAATTACAGTGAATTATTTTTCACAGTGTACTAGAATGCATGTAAACGCAAATAGATAATCAATATTGAGATTAATAAACAAAATATCAAACATTGAGAAAACTGTAAATTATTTTTAACAGTGTAAGAAAATGTACCTAAATATAACTAAATACACTAATTAAATATCCAAAGTAATAATGAAGAAAATACTGTGATTTATTTTTCACAGTGTACTAAAAATGCATATAAACGCACATTGATAATTGATAAACAAAATATCTAATATTTAGAAAACTGTAAATTACTTTTAACAGTGTAAGAAAATGTACCTACTTATAACTAAATACACTAATTAAATATTCAAAGTAATAATGAAGAAAATACTGTGATTCATTTTTCACAGTGTACTAAAATTGCACGTGAACGAAAAAAGATAAACAATATTGAGATACATAATCAAAATATCTGATATTGAGAAAATTGTAAATTATTTTTAACAGTATAAGAAAGTGTACCTAGATATAACTAAATACACTAATTAAATATCCAAAGTAATAATGAAGAAAATACTGTGATTTATTTTTCACAGTGTACTAAAAATGCATATAAACGCACATTGCTAATTAATATTGAGATTAATAAACAAAATATCAAACATTGAGAAAACTGTAAATTATTTTTAACAGTGCAAGAAAATGTACCTAAATATAACTAATACATTAATTAAATATCCTCAAACTTAACGATGTATTTATTATACCATGTATTATTGAGGTAACAAAAACCCGACATGTAAATAAACACTAGTTTCTTCAAAATATGCTGTTTATAAACACTTCCAAACCGGCTCCTAATCCTATACACCCCCCTTGAGCGAGGTGTCGTTGAAGTAAAAACGGCCAGCAGTTGACCATTCTAGATTCAGAACTCGCTTCGCGCGCTGTTGCCGGACTGTCTTTAATTTCCCGAGCAATCAAATCGCACTTATATACATATCACTGTTTCAGTATTTATTTTTTACAGTTTCTCAGCCCTCACGAGAGTCTAATGAACAACTTTTTGGAATGTTTATTAGAGAAAAGAAGAATAGGGTTCAGACAGACCCAAGAAATCAAATTGCCGCAAAGGCGGAAATGGATATATCAAGTTGCTGCAGAGGCAAAAATGGATATGTCAAATTGACAGACTATATCCGGCTCGAAGGACCAATAAAAACTATGTACGAGAAGGGAAATTCGCCTTAGCGATATTTGGCTGGTTCCTCTAAGTTTAGTTGGTTGATCCTTTCCTTCCCGACATGTTTTTGAGTATTTTAAAACAAGAAGACTCGCCAACCTTTTGTTGACGGGAACGCTGAAATTGTCGTTGAGAATAAAGGAGTAATAAAAATACGGCTCACTCACAATCCCTCTATTTAAATTCTTACAAGAACGAAGTACCAAACTTTAGTATTGGATACGGCAACAGCGCTAAACTACCGTTGAACCGGTCTAGGCGACCATGCGGATTCAAACAATAATTTTTAATAAAAATAGTACTTACAATACAGAAATTCACCGACCAATGTCGGAAAAGCACGTCATATTTACACTCTCATTTGTTGCAGTTACATTAAATTGATAAACGAAATTAGGTATGTATTTAAACCAATGAATCAACACTTGATCATATCGTCACAAGAGGTGAGCCAAGACTACTGATTGCCTTTCGTTGGCGGTAATTTTGCGGCTTATGGCGCGGGAGGTACCAATTGGTTCCGTGAACATGAATAAAAGGCGCGGAGATTTAAACTTCGAACCTTTCGCTTAATGTTAAATTAAGATCCATTGTAGGAATTTATGGGAAATTCCTACAACTGCAATTGTCCGAAGAACACTAACCCCCTAATTAAGTAGGTTTATACCTTGATGCAACTGCGTCCGGTAGAAACTGTTACCACCAACCACGTACAAGTGTGAAAAAAATAATAATAATAATGATAATATAATAATAATAACAACAGTATAATACTTATAATAATAATAATAAATTTCTAGGTGTGATCTTTCAAAACAACATAATTTTTGGTACCACCCCTGTATTCCTTTGAATTCGATTGTTTCGGTGGCACGCGTCATTGTAGATCGATTCATCATTTATATAGAAAAGATGAATTTGTACTTAACCTAACATTTTCAGTTTCTGTAAGAACTCTCACATGTCCACGTATTTGTGTGGATTCACGTTATTTCAATGTTTTTAACTTTGATATTTTAAGAATGTTTTAATTTGTAACTATTAGTTGGCAATTGTATTGCTGACTTGATATATTTCTCCAACAATATTAACTGTTTTACACTTTTCCTGTTTTCAAGATCCAAAATGCAATCTCGATTGATGTAAGTTGTAGAAATGTTTGTAGGGAAACCTTCTATAATTTTTCTTCTTTCCTATATTGTAGTTTCCTGATGATGTAAATAAAGATTTACGAAAGCTCGGAGAATTAAATAGAGTATACTTTTCTTCATTTGCTGCTATCTCCAATAACATATATATATATATATATATATATATATATATATATATATATATATATATATATAATAAACAACGAATAGATTAGTGGGTATTGCACGCAGATAGAAGAAGGGGCTACTGAAAAGAGTGGTAACCGCAGACATGCATGTTTCTAGCTCATTAGCCGTCATCGGTAAGGTACAACCAAGAAAAGATGTGGGACATGGAAGCAAATGTGTTGAATGAAACATGAGAAAATATAACAGAATTCAGCAGGATAGTCAAACACAACATTTGTGTCAGTAGTATTAGAAGATCTCGAATATTCGAGACAACAACCAACATAGACACGGAGGTGCATATAACACTCCAGTCTGAAACTTCCGTCCCAGATTAATGAAATAATAACAAGATGTACGAATAGTGCGTGACATATGAACAATAAGCAACGAATAGATTAGTGGGTATTGCACGCAAATAGAAGAAGGGGCTACTGGAAAGAGTGGTAACCGCAGACATGCATGTTTCTGGCTCATTAGCCGTCATCGGTACGGTACAACCAAGAAAAGATGTGAAACACGGGAGCAAAGGAGTTGAATGAAACATGAGAAAATATAACAGAATTCAGCAGGATAGTCAAACACAACATTTGTGTCAGTAATATTAGAAGATCTCGAATTTTCGAGACAACAACCAACATAGACACGGAGGTCCATATAACACTCCCGTCTGTAACTTCCGACCCAGATTAATAAAATAATAACAAGATATACGAATAGTGCGTGACATATGAACAATAAGTAACGAATAGATTAGTGGGTATTGCACGCAAATAGAAGAAGGGGCTACTGGAAAGAGTGGTAACCGCAGATATGCATGTTTCTGGCTCATTAGCCGTCATCGGTACGGTACAACAAAGAAAATATATGAAACATGGGAGCAAAGGTGTTGAATGAAACATGAGAAAATATAACAGAATTCAGCAGGATAGTCAAACACAACATTTGTGTCAGTAATATTAGACGATCTCGAATATTCGAGACAACAACCAACATAGACACGGAGGTGCATATAACACTCCCGTCTGAAACTTCCGACCCAGATTAATGAAATAATAACAAGATGTACAAATAGTGCGTGACATATGAACAATAAGCAAAGAATAGATTAGTGGGTATTGCACGCAAATAGAAGAAGGGGATACTGAAAAGAGTGGTAACCGCAGACATGCATGTTTCGGGCTCAATAGCCGTCATCGGTACGGTACAACTAAGAAAAGATGTGAAACATGGGAGCAAAGGTGTTGAATGAAACATGAGAAAATATAACAGAATTCAGCAGGATAGTCAAACACAACATTTGTGTCAGTAATATTAGACGATCTCGAATATTCCAGACAACAACCAACATAGACACGGAGGTGCATATAACACTCCCGTCTGAAACTTCCGACCCAGATTAATGAAATAATAACAAGATGTACGAATAGTTCGTGACATATGAACAATAAGCAACGAATAGTTTAGTGGGTATTGCACGCAAATAGAAGAAGGGGATACTGAAAAGAGTGGTAACCGCAGACATGCATGTTTTTGGCTCATTAGCCGTCATCGGTACGGTACAACCAAGAAAAGATGTGGAACATGGAAGCAAAGGTGTTGAATGAAACATGAGAAAATATAACAGAATTCAGCAGGATAGTCAAACACAACATTTGTGTCAGTAATATTAGAAGATCTCGAATATTCGAGACAACAACCAACATAGACAGGGAGGTGCATATAACACTCCCGTCTGAAACTTCCGACCCAGATTAATGAAATAATAACAAGATGTACGAATAGTGCGTGACATATGAACAATAAGCAACGAATAGTTTAGTGGGTATTGCACGCAAATAGAAGAATGGGCTACTGGAAAGAGTGGTAACCGCAGACATGCATGTTTCTGGCTCATTAGCCGTCATCGGTACGGTACAACCAAGAAAAGATGTGAAACACGGGAGCAAAGGAGTTGAATGAAACATGAGAAAATATAACAGAATTCAGCAGGATAGTCAAACACAACATTTGTGTCAGTAATATTAGAAGATCTCGAATTTTGGAGACAACAACCAACATAGACACGGAGGTCCATATAACACTCCTGTCTGAAACTTCCGACCCAGAATAATGAAATAATAACAAGATGTACGAATAGTGCGTGACATATGAACAATAAGCAACGAATAGATTAGTGGGTATTGCACGCAAATAGAAGAAGGGGCTACTGAAAAGAGTGGTAACCGCAGACATGCATGTTTCTGGTTCATTAGCCGTCATCGGTACGGTACAACCAAGAAAAGATGTGAAACATGGGAGCAAAGGTGTTGAATGGAATATGAGAAAATATAACAGAATTCAGCAGGATAGTCAAACACAACATTTGTGTCAGTAATATTAGAAGATCTCGAATATTCGAGACAACAACCAACATAGACACGGAGGTGCATATAACACTCCCGTCTGAAACTTCAGACCCAGATTAATGAAATAATAACCGATGACGACTAATGAGCCAGCAACATGCATGTCTTTTCAGCACCCCCTTCTTCTATTTGCGTGCAATACCCACTAATCTATTCGTTGCTTGTTGTTCATATGTCACGCACTATTCGTACATCTTGTTATTATTACATTAATCTGGATCGGAAGTTTCAGACGGTAGTGTTATATGCACCTCCGTGTCTATGCTGGTTGTTGTCTCGAATATTCGAGATCTTCTAATATTACTGACACAAATGTGGTGTTTGACTATCCTGCTGAATTCTGTTATATTTTCTCATGTTTCATTCAACACCTTTGCTCCCATGTTTCACATCTATTCTTGGTTGTACCGTACCGATGACGGCTAATGAGCCAGAAACATGCATGTCTGCGGTTACCACTCTTTTCAGTAGCCACTCCTTCCATTTGCGTGCAATACCCACTAATCTATTCGTTACTTATTGTTCATATGTCACGCACTATTCGTACATCTTGTTATTATTTCATTAATCTGGATCGGAAGTTTTAGACGGGAGTGTTATATGCACCTCCGTGTCGATGTTGGTTGTTGTCTCGAATATTCGAGATCTTCTAATATTACTGACACAAATGTTGTGTTTGACTATCCTGCTGAATTCTGTTATATTTTCTCATGTTTCATTCAACACCTTTACTCCCATGTTCCACATCTTTTCTTGGTTGTACCGTACCGATGACGACTAATGAGCCAGCAACATGCATGTCTGCGGTTACCACTCTTTTCAGTACCCCCTTCTTCTATTTGCGTGCAATACCCACTAATCTATTCGTTGCTTATTGTTCATATGTCACGCACTATTCGTACATCTTGTTATTATTACATTAATCTGGATCGGAAGTTTCAGACGGTAGTGTTATATGCACCTCCGTGTCTATGCTGGTTGTTGTCTCGAATATTCGAGATCTTCTAATATTACTGACACAAATGTGGTGTTTGACTATCCTGCTGAATTCTGTTATATTTTCTCATGTTTCATTCAACACCTTTGCTCCCATGTTTCACATCTATTCTTGGTTGTACCGTACCGATGACGGCTAATGGGCCAGAAACATACATGTCTGCGGTTACCACTCTTTTCAGTAGCCACTTCTTCCATTTGCGTGCAATACCCACTAATCTATTCGTTGCTTATTGTTCATATGTCACGCACTATTCGTACATCTTGTTATTATTTCATTAATCTGGATCGGAAGTTTTAGACGGGAGTGTTATATGCACCTCCGTGTCGATGTTGGTTGTTGTCTCGAATATTCGAGATCTTCTAATATTACTGACACAAATGTTGTGTTTGACTATCCTGCTGAATTCTGTTATATTTTCTCATGTTTCATTCAACACCTTTGCTCCCATGTTCCACATCTTTTCTTGGTTGTACCGTACCGATGCCGGCTAATGAGCCAGAAACATGCATGTCTGCGGTTACCACTCTTTTCAGTATCCCCTTCTTCTATTTGCGTGCAATACCCACTAATCTATTCGTTGCTTATTGTTCATATGTCACGCACTATTCGTACATCTTGTTATAATTTCATTTATCTGGGTCGGAAGTTTCAGACGGGAGTGTTATATGCACCTCCGTGTCTATGTTGGTTCTTGTCTCGAATATTCCAGATCTTCTAATATTACTGACACAAATGTTGTGTTTGACTATCCTGCTGAATTCTGTTATATTTTCTCATGTTCCATTCAACACCTTTGCTCCCATGTTTCACATCTTTTCTTGGTTGTACCGTACCGATGACGGCTAATGAGCCAGAAACATGCATGTCTGCGGTTACCACGCTTTTCAGTAGCCCCTTCTTCTATTTGCGTGCAATACCCACTAATCTATTCGTTGCTTATTGTTCATATGTCACGCACTATTCGTACATCTTGTTATTATTTCATTAATCTGGGTCGGAAGTTTTAGACGGGAGTGTTATATGCACCTCCGTGTCTATGTTGGTTATTGTCTCGAATATTCGAGATCTTCTAATATTACTGACACAAATGTTGTGTTTGACTATCCTGCTGAATTCTGTTATATTTTCTCATGTTTCATTCAACACCTTTGCTCCCATGTTTCACATCTTTTCTTGGTTGTACCGTACCGATGACGGCTAATGAGCCAAAAACATGCATGTCTGCGGTTACCACGCTTTTCAGTAGCCCCTTCTTCTATTTGCGTGCAATACCCACTAAACTATTCGTTGCTTATTGTTCATATGTCACGCACTATTCGTACATCTTGTTATTATTTCATTAATCTGGGTCGGAAGTTTCAGACGGGAGTGTTATATGCACCTCCCTGTCTATGTTGGTTGTTGTCTCGAATATTCGAGATCTTCTAATATTACTGACACAAATGTTGTGTTTGACTATCCTGCTGAATTCTGTTATATTTTCTCATGTTTCATTCAACACCTTTGCTCCCATGTTTCACATCTTTTCTTGGTTGTACCGTACCGATGACGGCTAATGAGCCAAAAACATGCATGTCTGCGGTTACCACGCTTTTCAGTAGCCCCTTCTTCTATTTGCGTGCAATACCCACTAAACTATTCGTTGCTTATTGTTCATATGTCACGCACTATTCGTACATCTTGTTATTATTTCATTAATCTGGGTCGGAAGTTTCAGACGGGAGTGTTATATGCACCTCCCTGTCTATGTTGGTTGTTGTCTCGAATATTCGAGATCTTCTAATATTACTGACACAAATGTTGTGTTTGACTATCCTGCTGAATTCTGTTATATTTTCTCATGTTTCATTCAACACCTTTGCTTCCATGTTCCACATCTTTTCTTGGTTGTACCGTACCGATGACGGCTAATGAGCCAAAAACATGCATGCCTGCGGTTACCACTCTTTTCAGTATCCCCTTCTTCTATTTGCGTGCAATACCCACTAAACTATTCGTTGCTTATTGTTCATATGTCACGAACTATTCGTACATCTTGTTATTATTTCATTAATCTGGGTCGGAAGTTTCAGACGGGAGTGTTATATGCACCTCCGTGTCTATGTTGGTTGTTGTCTGGAATATTCGAGATCGTCTAATATTACTGACACAAATGTTGTGTTTGACTATCCTGCTGAATTCTGTTATATTTTCTCATGTTTCATTCAACACCTTTGCTCCCATGTTTCACATCTTTTCTTAGTTGTACCGTACCGATGACGGCTATTGAGCCCGAAACATGCATGTCTGCGGTTACCACTCTTTTCAGTATCCCCTTCTTCTATTTGCGTGCAATACCCACTAATCTATTCTTTGCTTATTGTTCATATGTCACGCACTATTTGTACATCTTGTTATTATTTCATTAATCTGGGTCGGAAGTTTCAGACGGGAGTGTTATATGCACCTCCGTGTCTATGTTGGTTGTTGTCTCGAATATTCCAGATCTTCTAATATTACTGACACAAATGTTGTGTTTGACTATCCTGCTGAATTCTGTTATATTTTCTCATGTTTCATTCAACACCTTTGCTCCCATGTTTCACATCTTTTCTTGGTTATACCGTACCGATGACGGCTAATGAGCCAGAAACATGCATGTCTGCGGTTACCACTCTTTTAACAAATTGGCTAATATAATTGATGAAAATGCAAGTTTGTGATGATGGCAAAACTTTGTTGTTTATCAATAATAAAACCAATTCAATTGAACATGATTTCTAGCAAATTCATATATAGTCACACCAAGCTGATTATCTTCGTATTATTTTTTTACAAATAATAATCTAAAAATATTGAAGGTCCCGATGACGTCACTTTCAATGTCACCGGCTCCCGGCCTATTATTCTTGTTTTATACCAGTGATTTTGGTGTATTATTTATTTCCGGATATGGTATTCACTTTTTCCATACAGATGCTAAGTTAGTAGAGCTTATGTGACTTCTGTTCTCCAAACTTCGTTCAGTATCTTCTGTTTGCCTCCATATTCTACATGTTTGACGTTTCTAGATCTATCTCATCCATTTTCGACTTGTTTATATCTGATTCCCTTCCTCCCTAACGTTTATCGTGTCTACAAATTCTCTGAATTTATTGACTACAAAAATTTGTTTCCCATTTTTTTATAATGAAAGTATTATGTTTTTAATTTACGTTCATTGTATTCAGTTATTCATTTCTGATCTGATAAAAATGTTTACTATATTGTTTATGATTTTGATATGGCTATTAAACTTTTCACTAGACTAGAACCTTCAATCTTTTTATTTTATTCTGCAAGGTTATGTTTATTGGCATCAAAAAAGTGCGCTCATAAAATAATTACCGAATGCGTTTATAAGTAAGGAACAAATAAGTCATGCCTGTGTGATACGATTGTATTTTTAAAAATAATCATAATAATAAACCACGAATAAACTTGATAGTGTTATCAAAAATAAAACTCTAAATAAGATTAATTTGAGAATATTGTCTTGGTGAAGTTTATTCCACCGTCCAAAAGCTGTAACACGAGTGTCATATTTTTAATTACTATGATAAAACAATTTTCAATTCATGATGACTCTTTCATTTAACCGATTCGTCCTTCTGGTATTCATATATTTTCAGAAAAATTGTCAATAATAAATAACAAAATTAAGAAAATATAAGTTATCAAATGAAAAATAAAGAGGTCAATGCAGAGAACTGATGGGATGGTCAAAGAAGATAGTGGAAACCAAGAGTGAAAGCTATATAAGTCGCTCATCAATACATATAAAGAACTTCGATGGAAACTGGATACTACAAGATCGGAAAGAAAAGTAAAATAACAGGAGGCTTTTGTCCGGCAGTGCACAGTCTTAGCTAATAATAATGATGATTATCTTTCTTAGATATTCTGGTACATTTATCTATATGCTATAACTAATGTAATGTTATAGGGTTTCCCATCTATGACTGTTGTCCTTTTTAATTTGCTACTTTTTATAAGTTTGTAGAAAAATTCCAAGCATACACAAAACATACGACACAAAGAAAGGTCGATCCTCCGAGATGTAGAACCGAGGGACAACCTTTATCGCTGTGCAAGATGGATAAAATAGAAGAAATGTTTCACTGCATTGAGCATAAATTAAAAGATTTGGATGAAAAATTGGAAAATATCTCCTTAGAAGCAAAATTAAATAGAGAAGAGAATAAGCAATTGAAAGAAAAGGTAGAAGAACAAGAAAAGAGAATTGAATCATTGGAAAGAGAGATAAGGAAGAAACATTTAATAATAAAAGGCATACCAGATGAGGAAAATGAATGAAATTAACTATCTCGACCCTTACTTCTGTCATTCTGACGATGATATTGATTTATCGAAACAATTGTCAATTTTTTAGAATTTTCAATAATTTTTTTTATATTGTGTAATTAACTAGAAACCGTGAGTTTCATTTAAAACACTAATAAGAGGAAAATGAAGATGGAAAAGTAATGCAAAATAAAGTTTCTACGATATTAAGAAAAATAGAAGCAAACATGGACCTACAAAACGATGCCGAAGAGATAGAAGAATTGGATACGATAAAGGGTAACGGGCAGGACCAATACTTATAAAATTCCGGAACGTCACCAAAAAAATAGAAGTATTAAAACAAACTATACTTAAAAGGATCAGATGTATGGATTGAGGAGGATTATAAAAGGAGATTCAAGAAGAAAGGGGGAGTTTAATACCCACACTTAAAGAAGCAGGAGCTAAGGGATTCAAGACTATATTAAAATAAATTGATAGTGAATGATGAAATATATGAAACGAAAAGTATTGAACACATCGACAATGAAGAAATTGAAGAAAACAAATACCATAAAAACAAAAGAACCGCAAGTAGTAGATCTCCAAAAGAAGACCCTACAACAGAACAGATACGAAAAATGACAAAATCGTGGAATACAAAAAACTAAAGAAAGAAGCTAAGCAAAGAAGTACCGGAAACCACATAAGCTACGAAAATGGAAAAAACGAGACTGGCATCAAGAAAAAAATAATATAAATAATACTGGAAAAGAAAAGAGTAAAAAAGAAATATGGAAACTTGCAACCTGGAATATAGGAGGAATAAATTGGAAAGGAAAACGAACGAATTCAACAAGGCAAACATCGATATTTTAGCATTGACAGAAACAAAGAAAAAAGAACACGGGGAAATCGTACTACAAGAGGGACATATATTTGTGTGTTCAGAAGTAGATAAAGAAAAAAGAGCAGCAACAGGAGTACTATGTATCATACATGGGAGATTTGCAAAAGGATTGAGAAAGTGGGAAAGACATTCAGATAGAATACTCACAATAGAAGTAAATATCGATGGTATAATTACAATAATCATAATAGCATATGGGCCTAATAATGACTAGAAAGCGGTAGAAAAAGATAAATTTTGTAAAATAATGAATGAAGAAGAATGAACGAAGAGTTTGGCTGGAAGAGAAGAGGGCCTTAAACCAGAAAAGCATAACAGCTCGCCCTAAGTACATTCCAGCCCCTATCCCTACAGTAAATCCCTGGACAAACAAAACAAACTCACACCTACCAAATCAAACCGATTTCCCCAGTTTTCCCGAAAAACTATCCTCACAAAAACCTCCTCAAAACAATCCTTCTGCATCCCAATCAAGAGCACAACCAAATATTATAACGAATTCAATCATAAAGTTCTCAGAAATAAACAATATGTTCCGAGAACTTCACAGCCTGGTTAACCTGGACGAACTATCCAGAGTCGTTTCGGATATCATCCTGGAGATGAGGAAAGCCACCAATAAAATAGAAAAATGCCAAATCTACAACAACTTTGTTGCCGGCATAGACAACTATTACATCTAGGCAGGTAGGTGGTAAAATAGGCTCTCAAAACCGTATAATCTTAAAATCATTTTCTGTAACATACAAGGAGTTTTAAATAAACTCCATTTAATCCGCCACTTTCTCAACGTCCAAAAACCAGATATTTTTTTTTTAATCGAGATATTCCTAAAACCTAATAAAGTCCTAAACTTCAAAAACCCAGATTATCGTCTCTTCAGACAAGACCGCCCCACCGATGCCCCTGGTGGCGGTATCACTTTGTTAATCAAAAAAGGTATAAAATTCAAACTCCTGCAACAAAATAATTCATCAATTGACCATATCGCTATACTATTTGATAATAAAATCAAAAGAGTAGGTGCATATAACCCGCCGACTAATAAGTTAAGAGATTTTGATTTTCATAACATAATGAAAACGCACAACAAAGTTTTAATGGTAGGGGATTTAAATTGTAGACACCCCCAATGGGATAAATTCATACAGCACCCAAACGTAAATGGAAGTACTCTCCTGAAATTCTGTGACAATACTGAATGTAATATGTTTAACACTGATGATCCCACCCACTTCCCTTTCTCTAACCACGCCCCCAGTACAATTGATATTGCAATTGGAAAAAACATAAACAATATTACAAAAATATAAACCCCTAAACGACCTTAACTCTGATCACGACCCTGTCCTTATCCACCTAAAACTACCCCACACAATACAACACCCCACAAAACACATATACGATTACACCACCACTAGCTGGTTAAATTTCAGAAAATACATAAATAACAACATTAACATTACAAACGATATAGAAAACACAGAACAACTCATTAAGACTATCAAAAACCTCCAAGACACCATCAGAGACGGTAAAACTCACACAACTACCCCAAAACCCAGACCAACCCCTCATATTCATGATAAAAACAAAATTAGAAAAATATGGCAGATTTCCAGAAGTGATGACGATCGATCTCTACTCAAATTCTACCAAAATACAATAAACTTATCAAAGAATATAAAAACCAAAATTGGACAAACTTTCTAACAACACTGAAACCTGATGACAACTCACTCTGGAAAATCGCAAAATTTTTCAAAAATCAGAATTAGTACATATCCAAAATATAAGTAAATGGACACACATACACTGACATGAAGGAAATTGCGCAGAATTTCGGAGAGTACTTTCAAAACAATTTTATAAACGCAGATCATCATCGACACATCTCGCAAATAGTTAACAACACTTACAATCGATACATACTGTTCGAATTTGGTTTTAATTACCAAATTCTCCCGTGATTCTATTTCAATTTCCCCTGTATAATACAAGTCGAATATTATGCTCAAAATACATAACTAAATATATCCTTATTTTCAACAGTTAATATTTCTTTACTTCACTAACAAAGTCATTTAAATTTACTAACACCTAAGAAAAACAGATAAATATCGTTTTCTGAAATTCTACTGAACATATCAAAGTCCCCGACATCCTATCTCTTCATAAAAACTCTCTTCCAAACTCTGTTATCTGTATTTACGAAACCGTTGAAAACCCCACAAAAAACATCTTCATATCTGCAACATTCACTTGTTGTTCGAACGTTACATTTTAAAATACTTTTATCCCATTGGCCAGTTTCTAATAGTTTACTCATTCCTCGATCCTACGTCATCAAACATATAAATACGAAAATAGCCTCAATTTTACTCACTTCCCAGATAGCTTTCACACTTCTCAGACACCCTCTTTCATCATACATCATGCTACAACTTCGTAAAACCAGCCGGCGTTTTTGAACCCGGGAACCACCATGTGTCCGTAATCTTTATTCTTTTCATAAACCAACATAGTATGTGCACAATACTTTCAGTTATCGCGAAAAGTCAAGTGAATTCTTAATTGTCGAAGCAACAGTAAATAACTTATATTTCATGACAATATAAATCATAACGTGATATCAGTGTTTTAATTTCATTCTACGGTTCATCGTTACTTCAGTGACAAACGGCCGTAGTGGTCCTTCGCAAAGCCAAAAATACATTCCCTCTAATTAACCCGAAGTAAAAGGGTTAAATTAGAACACATACTTTAAACACACATAACTTAGCTCATACACGGAAATACAGAATATTATACAAAATTTGAAAAATAAAACAGCCCCAGGACAAGACGGCATACCAAATATCGTCTTTTTACCAAAAATTGCAATTGACATACATAATTAATTTAATAATCAAAACTGGCAACTACCCCGATATGCTCAAGATTGCGAATGTCATACCCATAATTAAAGCAAACAAACAGCCCTGTTATGTGGATAGTTATCGACAAATATCACTGTTAAATAATATTGCAAAGGTGATTGATAAAATTGTTCTCAAACGAATACTTTAGTCACTCGTTTCACAAGGCACTCGTTCCGCTTCGAATAGTTACATCGGTGTGTGTTGGTTTTCTGTAAATTGAATAATCAAGTACATTATTAACTCCTTGAATTTTTAAATCAAGAAAATTTATTGAGTTATTTTCATCAACTTCTAATGTAAATTTAATTATTGGGTGTAAATTATTAATATGGTTGGAAAATACATCTAACTGTCGTTCACTACTTATAAGTTAATATGTCATCTACATATCTATAAGATATTTTTTGAAATACTGTCCATAAAAATGTTAGCCAAAATTGGTGTGTATAGCTTATAGTCAAAAGTGGAATAATTCTGATTAATACATACATCAAATAAATTAAGTATATCTGGTATTATTTCTGGATTAATATTTTTATCTTCTAGTAATTTTCTTACAAGTGTTAGACATGCTTTAGGAGGAATTTAAGTGAACATGTAACATCAAATGAAATGAGTTTAGAGTTATCTTGCAAATTGAATGCTTTTAATTTTTTATTAGTTCTATTGTATTTTTAATTGAGTATTTAGATGTATATCCGTAACTATTAAGTATTTTAGTAAGTTTTTTGCTAATATATTATTAGGAGTATTAACATAAGAAACTACAGGTCTAATTGGTTTCGTTATTTTATGTAATTTAACGGTTCCATATAAGTGTGTAGACTGAGGATTTTTATTTGTAATGGACTTCTTTTCATAATCGCTTAAAAGATAATTTGAATTATTGAGAATATCTCTTACATTATTAGATAACTGTTTTGTTGGATCTGCTCTAAGAATTTGTACATCGCTAGATTCTATAAACTTATATATTTATGAATTGTAATCTTCAGTTTTTAATATGACAGTGGCGTTCCCCTTATCAGATTTTGTAATTGTTAGGTTATTATTTTCTACTTTCTTATTTATTGAATTTAAAACTGCAATGTCAGTTAGTTTTCATAAGTATGTTATGGTGATATGTTGGAATATAAAATTAAATATGTATAATCAACTTTTTACCTTTGATCTAGATATCTCAGTAACGGGTCAAAGTCAAGATCTAACTTTCATTTATTGTTATCAGCTTTATCTATAAAACGATATTTTTCATTATAATCAATTATATTCTCTCTTTATCTCTAATATTATCCAGAAACATACGAGTTCATAGAAAAAAATATAGAAACAACTACTCCAGTTTTCTATAGTATGCTTTTTATTTTTTTTATTGAGACACTATGTACATTATTGTGTCCATTGAAGCAATTCAAATAACGTAATACCGTTACCAAAAAAGTCACCTCAGTACAAACACTATTAATAGGTAGCTGTTACTAACAACAACCAAATTTATTAATATTCCATGCGGATGATATTGTAACGTTATATTTTGTTCGAAATTCTAAGGTGTGAAACCTAAATACTATTATAAGCTATAATTGAATCCGGCATATAAATGCCATTAGCAAAAGCTTTATAACTGTGTAAAATAATAAAATCAAAGTAATGAAATCTGTTGAATTGTCGAGATTACTTTGAGAATAGTATTTAATATTTTTTGTAGTTACATAATTTATTCTCATTTAAATCATTATTTATTTAATTTAAAAGTGTAAAAAGTGATTTTTTATTGCATGAACTGGCGTTTAAAACTGGGAGTGGAGTCCGACCGAGTCATGAAGCGAGTTAAGTTCATTTCGGGTTCAGTGCGAGGTTTTTTTTGTATATCTATACAAATTATAAAAGAATAAATAAAAGTTTTGATCAACTCTAATCACTAAATTGTTGAAGAACTGAATACTTTGTTATCCCAGATTGGAGATAACGAGTTAATTTAGAATTAGAACATTTCTATATTTATAAACATTTCTTTTTTGGTATATGATAATTAGTGATAAGAAAGCTACAATCAACTATCCACTTACGATGATTCAAATCGGAAATAGGCAACCAGTATTCCAACATGTTAATATACTGGTTGCTGACTTTCTGTACTAAACCAGCTTTTAATCATTAATATGACAGAAGCTACTACCTTTGACTACAAGGGTAGTAACAACAATATTAACAGTTCTCCTCAACAACAATAGCGAATACTGGTAGTCTTCCTTCAACTTCCACATCTTATGTAGCTGCTGCAAAATCTTCACCAAAACCTATTTTTCCAAAAAAAAACAGGCAATTGTAGTTCATTCTTCAGAAAACCTAAAACTTATTGACTATGTCAGAGCGGTTGGAGACATTATTTGTCCGAAAAATATCTGTTTTGCATCACGAATATCTAATAACAGAATTTGTATTTACCTAAATAAAACTGAACAGGTTGATAATTTAATTGGAAATAACCCCAGCATTGATGTAGGAGGCACGCAACAGTCCATAAGAAGATTGGTTACACCTGCAAAAAGAGTAACTATTTTCAATGTATTTCCGTCTATCCCACATTCCAGATAACATGGACTCCTTTATTGAAAACTTTTTGAGTGATCGTACGTTTAAACAATCTGCAAACGGATCAACTTCCAACAGCTTCTTCCAATACAATGGTGTTCCCCAGGGATCTATACTGAGTCCCACTCTATTCAGCATTGCCGTAAACGACGTTTCCTCAAACATCCGATCTCCTGTTAAAATTGCCCTCTATGCTGACGACTTAATTATATTTTGTCATGGCAAAAACACTACCACTACGTCGAGACTACTTCAAGAAGCAGTCGGTCAACTGCAAAAATGGTCCGACAAAACGGGTCTCCAATTTTCGGCAACGAAGTTCAGAGTTATCAAATTCAGTAGAAGAACCACCATCTCCTCAAATCCGCTGATAAGATTGAATGGAGACGACATTCTAGTAGTCGATCAACTAAAAATCCTGGGGCTGAATTTTGACAGCAAGCTTAGCTGGAAACAACATATTCGGGATATTAGAGGGAATTGCTTGAGCAGACTGAATATTTTAAAATGCCTATTACACCACCAATGGGGAGATGAAGAGGAAATACTTAGTGTCTATCGCTCTTTAATCCGTTCCAGATTAGACTACTGTTGTTATATTTACATGTCCGCTTCAAAATCAGCATTAAGTACCCTGAATTCTGTATAAAATACTGGCCTTCGAATTTCCTTAGGTGGTTTTAGATCTAGCTCAGCTGAAAGCCTTAGCCGTAAAGCCAATGAGCCTCCACTGCTAAGACGACAACTTCTCCTATTAACATACTCGTCTAGAGTATCTGCCAACCCCAACAATCCAGTCTACCCGTTGTTAACATCTAAACGTATAAGTCATAATGTATCTCCAAAACGTAAGTCCCTGGTAGAAATTCTGACCTCCTTACTTGGCGATATTAATCTATCTCGTACAACTCATAGTCTAGCATCCCCACGGCACGATGGAATACCAACTTGCCCAACTTCAATGTATCGTTAATTCAGTATCCAAAGTCCGAAACATCTCACGAATTTCTGAGAAAATCTTTTTTGGATGTACTTAGTCTTAAATACGACACCTCAAAAGGTAATGAAGGAATTGGCTGCTCGGTTGCCACTTCCGATGCAACAATTACAATGAAGCTTTCATCCTCATATTCCAGTGTTCATACAGGAGAACTCTTCGCTATATTGCAAGCTCTATCCTCTTTAACAAGTGACTCCAAACACCGTGCCATATGTACGGACTGACTAGTATCTATTTATTCCATTAAATGCATATACTCCACGCATCCTATTGTTCAATCTATACACACAATTCTCAATAATCTCTCACACCAAGGAGGTACAACCACGGTAATCTGGATTCCCTCCCATATTGACATTACAGGCAATGAAATAGCTGATCAAGCGGCAAAACAAGCTGCAGCTTCGCCCAACTTAAAGCATGAGAAAATTCAGTTACACAAAGACTTGAAGGCTCTATTTAAGAGCAGAACGCGAAGATCTTGGCAAGAGCATTGGAGCAAATCCCGATCGAAGCTTAGTGATATCCAACCAACAATCAGCCCCATATCAATCACAAACCTAAATATAAAAGATAAAGTTCTCATAAGAAGGCTTTGTATCGGACACACGCGCCTCACACATGGACATCTGAAGATCCACCACCGTGTCAGCTCTGCTCCAGTCCTCACACGGTTAAACACATTCTGATAGAATGTTGTCAATATCAGAATGAGCGATTGAAACACCAACTTAGTGATAACCTTCAGGAAATGCTGAGTCTCCCCATACATAATTCAAGGGTTATTGACATCCTTCAAGACACGAAACTGTATCATAAACTATTATGAACCAATATTGTGATAACTGAAACCCAGCAAATTGTACATAAGAACAGTGCTGTATTAGTTATATTCTGTATTTCCATTTGTTTGTATAATTGTATAGACTATGTATTTGTGTCAATGACCTATGCTGTCGAGACACGTTAATTTCAATAAAAAAACTGGGAGTGGAATAAAGAAACGTTTTGACGTGTGCCTCACAAAATTTTATATTCGATTGTGGAGCATTTTTCAAAGAAGAATTATGCAATATATAATAATTTTTCCAGAGTGAATTAACCAAAACGAACCAGTAAGTAAATTGCACAAATGTCAGTCGCCATTATTATTTGTGGCAAAAACTTGTCTGTGTGTGTGTGTTATATTGTTATAAATTGAAGAAAAAATGTGTAGTAGTGATAATAGTGACATTCAAATTATTTCTTTCAATGTCGAAGACACCACGGGTATAATATCTATCTTCATGTGTTAAATGTGACATTTCTGTCCATTAAAAACAATTTGACATATCGCTGCCATAAAACCATAAAAAACATTGGCTTTCTAAAATAGTTATTTATGCACAAGTGTGTTAAGTAACCCTCTTTGATGAATGTGACGAATGTGAATATTAACCCGAAGCGTATACAATATTTTTTCAACTACCGAAATTTTTATCAAAATCAAAACAGTAATTTTATATACATCTTCTTTAAGCACTAGTGCGTAAAGTATGTTTCTTTAGGCACAAATGTGTAAAGTGAATTTAACTTTTATTCTAATACAATATAACGCTATGGTTTGTAATTATATATTGAACTAATTTAATATAATAATACGAAACATCGGAAACAAAACGCATAGAGTGTCCCAACATCAACCTAGCCGTACTCAAACTAGAAACAGATGGAACAGCAAACTGGAAATAACTGGAAATAGACGGCATACCGAATTTCTAGTGGAAGAAAACTAGTAGCAATACACGAAACCTTAGCAAAATTATATGACATGATAAAAAAAGAACAGGAGACTCCCGCATGGCTAACAAAAGGCAAGACCCACCTGATCTCCATATCCAAGGACACGAAAAATGTCAAAGCCCCATAACCTGCTTGAAAAATGCGAAAAAAATCCAACAAAGATAAAATCAGAATGAATATATTCACATCTAGTAGAAAACAACCTCTTCCCTCACGAACAAAAAGACTGCGTTAAGAACTCTTACGGGGCAAAGATCACCTCTTAACCACCAACATGATCCAAATGATTGCAAGAACAACTGAAAAAACCTGGCAATAGCCTGAATTGACTACTGAAAAACTTGACAGTATACCTCATAGCTGGCTAGTAGAAATCATTAATATATACCGAACATCCTCAGCACGGCTAGCCTTCATAACAAAAACCAAGACCGATTAGATAGATAGATAGATAGATAGATAGATAGAAACATTTTATTGTGCGTAAGATACATCTTTTCACAAGGGTTCGGTACATACATTACATTTATTACAATGATCCATACGGAATTTTCAGTAATTATTTACAGTTATTTGAGTTAGAACATATATATATAGGTTTTTAATTGCTATTATCATATTGTATATACATATTATAGTGTTATTATTTATTCCCCGCATGCGAAAGCTCTTAATTTTAAGATACTAATAACACTATGGGTCAGAGAGATTATCATTAATGGCATTCAAATAATGTACCAGATCATCGACATTATCCACACTATTAAAAAATCTATTTTGTCTAAGGGGGCTGTAAATGGGGCATTTGAAGAGGATATGCTCCAACGACTCTGGTGTATGCATATTACAAACGGAACAGATTTCCCCACAATCAATTATATAGAAGTTTCCTTTAAAGGAAAATTTCAGTATCTTTTTACTGGAAGTTCTGATTTGTGCGACAATTCTCGTTATGTCTATAGATGCGTGTATTCGCAAATAATTTCTCCCGGTTTCACCAATTAATAGTTGAGAGTAAATCAGTATATATCGTTTTTCAAAACTTTCTAGAAAAACCTCATCTAATTTACCTGAATACGTATTTGAATAGTTTGTCCATAAATGTTCACACTCTACAAAGGTAAACCATTCTTTAACTTCAGTGACCCAATTATATTTCGCGTTCTCCGTAGCTAATTGTAAAAGTTGCATATAACAGATTTTAGACATTCTAGAATTATCCATTATTTTAAGTTTATTTAACCAACTTAGAGCATGTTTAAAAATAATTAGTGATAAATGGGGCGAATATGTCTCAAGGCGTACAATATAATCTGGAGTATTCTGAGACAAATTCAACAGTTTTTTTAAAAAAATTTACCTGAACCCGCTCAATAATCACAGTATAGCGTAGTCCCCATATGCCAATTCCAAAAGAAAGACAAGCTAAAATGATAGAATTATACAATTTGATTCTGGAATCTCATGTATTAATTTTTGATCGACAAATAATATCCATAACTGCTCCAGTGGCACGACAAGCTTTAATTTTAGTATTCTTAGCCATGGTACCGAATATAGCTGTAGAAGAGAAATCGACACCTAGATACATAAACTGCTTTACTATTTCTAACCTAAAACCTTTGTAATAAACCTTTTGATTATAATTATGTTTGTGCCCTCCTTTTGCAAATATTAATACTTTAGTTTTATCATTGTTAACTGTAAGTTTATTGGTAGAACAATAAGTATCAAGTATTCTCAGTTTGCGTTCTATGTCTATTGGGGAGTCCCCCAGGACTACTTTGTCATCTACGTATTGAAGCATTCACATAATTCTTGCCATCAATATTAATTCCGCGGTACTTGCACGGAAGTAATCTTCAATATCCGAAATGAAAATAGAGAAAAGCAGTAGACTTAGCGGTTCACCTTGGATAACTCGCTCAGCGATAGCATATTTTTTAATAGGTATATAGGTTTTGGTGTCTAATTGAAAATGTGGCGTTGTCATATAAGTGTTTTAGTATTCTAATATATTGTGGCTAACCCCAGACTTAAATAGTTTTAACCAAAGTAGTGTATGATATATGCTGTCAAATGCTCTCCGAAAGTCTACAAAAACAGCATATACTTTCCTGCGGGGAGCCTAAGCGTTATTTGCAAAACAGAAGTTAAAATAAAAATATTATCAGAACATCCCCTATTCTTTCGAAAGCCAAATTGTGATTCGGGAAGAATGAGATTATGTTCACACCAATTAGACAAGCGATTTAATAGAATTAACGAAAACACCTTGGCACAACAATTAATTAGAGATATACCACGATGGTTATTAGGATCCTCTAAGGGTACTTTTTTGTGTAGCATTGTGAGAAATGTTTCATGCCAATCGGAAGGAATAATTTCCGATTCCAAAATTTTATTATATAAATGACAAATATATAAACGCCAGTTCTGTGCTAAATGCTTTAAAAACTCGTAAGTAATACCATCCTTACCTGGTGATTTGCCATCTTTGCACAAAATCAAAGATTGATCAAGTTCTAGAAGTGATATGGGGGTATCTAGAAATTCGTATCCGACCCCAAAAAAACATAATTCATACTGAACTTTAATTGAACATATCCTATCGTAACAATATTCCCACTCCCTGATTGATATAGGACAACTTCTATCTTTACGTCTAAATAACCTTAAGGTATTCCAGAACTCCGAAGGATTTTTTGTGTAGGAAAGAGCAGTTACAATATCTTTTTTATAATCATTTTTCTCCCTTAAAATTAATCGCTAATATTCTTTTTTGTTGGAAATATAAGTTGTCTTGTATATTTCGGAGAATCCTTGTTTTTTACATATTTTCAATGAATTTGTTACTTGACGTGTAGATTTCTTACAGTCAGCATCAAACCAATGCTTAGATCGTAGTGAGTTAATGCTATTGAAATATTGTGCTACACAGATTATCATACAAAGCGTCCACATCTCCAATTGCTACCACATTTGGTAAGCATTGAATTGACATTTTAAGATCAATTACTATTCTATTTTAAGCGAGTGAAAGATGATTTAGTAGGAGTAATATTATTGTTTCTTATTACCGAGCCGAAGGATATAACTATTGGAAAGTGATCAAACAAATATTGATCATCTG
The DNA here is from genome assembly GCA_963921935.1 of Galeruca laticollis. Taxonomy (NCBI): domain Eukaryota; kingdom Metazoa; phylum Arthropoda; class Insecta; order Coleoptera; family Chrysomelidae; genus Galeruca; species Galeruca laticollis. Next base: position 84,386,188 of record OY998178.1, on the reverse strand, counting down.
GCACACTAAATTTTTCAATTAATTCAAGCTAATCAGTATTACAGAAACAGAGATCTATTACACTTTGTCCTAATGTATTACAAAAAGTGAAGTAAGCAGGTCTGTCTGTTTTTATATGACCATTTATTAACGAGAAGTTTCTATCTGACATAAATTCCAGAAGACGATGATCCTTATATAGTTACTGACTTTATCATAACTCAGCATATTGGGGAAAAATTGAGTATTCGCTACAACTTCTTCTGGAATTTCACTTGTCTCGCCAATTCTACTATTAAAATCTCCAATTATAAGAAATAAACAATCAGGATATTGTTCCAAGACCAATTGGAAAACATACTTACACCTGTCAAATGAATCATCAATACTCACAATAAAATAAACGAACATCAAGAACGGTATTTACCAAGGTGATTTGATATCACCGCTACTGACCCTGTTTCCCCTGAGTACCATACTTAATAGCATAGACACAGGATACGCTTGCAGAAACGAGACACGAGAAGCAGATAGCTAAAGGCGAAGACAAACTAACGCGACAACTGAAAAAAGTACATGAACTCAGCAGAGATATACAGATGCGATTTGGTCTATGTAAATGCGCAAAGGCTGTAATCATCAAAGGAAAGCTACAAACAAAAGAAAACATAGTACCAGCATCAAGGTATTAGATCAACACGAAGTATATAAGTACTTAGGAATTGACGAGAACGATGGTATACAGCAAAAGAAGATGAAAGCGAAACTGAAAAAAGAGTATTACAGAAGAACCAGAGGAGTACTCAAGACAGAACTGAAAGCCAAAAACTCGGAAGCCAATCATCATCCACGGTGGACTCCATCCCAAAACCGACGTAGACCGGTTATACTTACCACGAAATAAGGAGGGAGAGGCATGCAAATCCTGGAAAACTGCCAAACCATCGCGATAAGAGGACTGATCACCTACCTTCAAGCTGAAAAATAAAGACAAATACGTCTGTATGGTGAACCGACAAAAAGAGCGAAGTAAGGAAGAATACAACGGCGAAGACGAAAGTATCAGCCCGAACCAACCTGAAACAAAAAAGTGAAGCAAATTAAAGAGGGGTTGAAACAACAGAAAAGAAGAGAACATACGACACGGTGGAAAAAAAAGCCCTGCATGGACAAATCGCAAAGGAGTCCTAAAAGGAACCTATCGACACAACAGCATCATGGAAGTAACTAAACCAAGCAAACCTAAATATAGAGACCGAAGCACTGGTCACCGCATGTCAGGAACAAGCTATAGCCATCAACTATATAAAGGCAAAGATAATGAAGGCAAACATAGAACCAAAATGTAAACTATGCCATGCCCATTCCGAAACTATCCACCATGTAGTGTCAGGATGAACCATCCTAGCGAAGAAAGATTACCTAAACCGCCACAATACAGTCGCCGCCCATCTACAGTGGAACAGCTGCAAGTACATGAAAAATGCTATAAACACAGCCCGGACCCTGTTATCGACACTCCTGAACTCACAATAATATGGGACACACAAGTGGAAACAAACATAACTATACTAGCAAACAACCCTGACATAATAGTGAAGAACAAGTAACAGAGCACATGCATGCTAATAGACGTAGCAATCCCTTCGGACTACATCGCCCAGAAGGAAGCAGAGAAACGCAACGCCTGAAATACAAAGATCTGTAAATTGAATACAGCGTCAATCGAACGTGAAAACAGTAGTAGTTTCTATAGTAATCGGCGCCATAGGATTGTTATCACACAACACCTGCGAACCGATAAGACAACTTCTCGGAACCCACAACTGTTGCAAAGTACTATAAACAATCAGCAGCAAGCACAAGAACAGCAACGATGTAGAATAACTTTAGGTAGACGGTGTGTACCCAGTTACTGCCTCAGAAATGAATACCACAGCCCCAATGAAAAAGCTGTATGATACCGAAGAAAAATAATACATTCGCGAGCAAAAAATTGAGGTCACTTCAGAAATTGCGAATAATTTTAGGGTCAATATTGATAAGGACACAATAGTATTAATAGGCGTGAAGCAATTTTTTTTCGAGAATTGACAGCTGTCATCAGCAGCCGATTTATTAGAGTACGACTTTTATGAAAAATGTGCCTTTGCGCCAATTGAACATTCACATTTCCCTTGCCTGTTTTCCAGTTTATTGTTGATTCTTTGTGTAAAACCCAACGATTGCAAATTGTAGTGACTTAACAGGCCTATAATGCCTTTAGATCCGATTGTTGTGGCAATAATTGTTGCGCTGTTACAAGATGGTCGGGGGCAACGTGAAACTGCAAGAATTGTTGGTGCTAGTCTTTGTGGTGTGCAAATGGTGTACCAGCGCTTTCTGGAGACTGGCCTGATCACTAAAAGACCAGGATCTGGGCGAAAAAGAGTTACCACTCAACGAGATGACCGTTTTTTGGTGTCCACAAGTTTGCGGAATAAGACAGCTACTGCGGTTTCACTGCGAAATCAGTTGGAAGAAGTGAGAAATGTCAACGTTAGTGAATGGAAGATAAAGAAGACTTCATGCTGCTGGATTGTTATGCAGAGGAATGGCTACAGGTCCCCCATTGCAACGCCAGCATTGGACTGCAAGATTGACATTTGCCAGAGATCACGTTCGTTGGAATGATTATGACTGGAGCCTGGGTATTGTTCTCAGATGAGTCGCGTTTTGCCTCACTGGGTCAGATGGATGTCGACGAGTATGGAGAAGACATGGGGAAAGATATGCTGAAGTTTGCATTGACGAGCGTCTTCCATTTGGTGGTGGGTCAGTACTGGTTTGGGCAGGAATTACTGCACAAGCTCGTACAGAGTTGGTCTTTATAGAAAATGGCTCCCTAACCTCTCACAGGTACATTACGGAGGTGTTAGAAGACCATGTTATGCCTTTGATGGTGACTATGGGGGAACGTGGCATTTTTATGCAAGATAATGCGAGACCACATAGAGCCAGAATTGTCAGGGAGTTTCTGAATGAGATAGAAATTAGGTGGCTGGACTGGTCAGCCCGCAGCCCAGGTATGAATCCCATAGAACATGTCTGGGACGAGTTGGGACGACTGATCCGCAGACACACACCAGCACCAAGAACTGCCCAGGGGCTGAGAAGGTTGCTGTTGCAGGAATGCGGTAACATCGACCAGAATGTGATCCGCAACTTAATTCAAAGTATGCCGCGCCGACTTCAAGCAGTCATGAATGCAAGAGAAGGGAATACACGTTATTAGTGTCAAGTTTTTTCATTTTGTTTGTTCCATATTTTCCCTTGAATTTCGCCCAAAATGTTAATGTGTTGCTTTTTCAGAATAAATCATGAAATCCAAGAAAAAAATGCATTTTTCTTTAGTATAGAGTATTACATTCAGCTTACAAAAGCACATGCAATGATGTACAGTTTGCGAATACGATCTGAAAACGTAAAATTTCAAAGAACATGAAAATTTTAAGGTGACCTCAATTTTTTGCTCGCCAGTGTATTTATTTACCATTCAATTTGAAATAAACAATAATTTTGATTAACGATAAAGCAATATAGAAATCCCACGGAAGGAAAAACCAGTGCGGGGGTTGTATCATATTAATATACCATAGATTATAATGATTAAAATTATAAAAATAAAGTTCCTTTGAGTATGAGCAAAAGAGGTCCATAAGATATATAGGTATCATATTAAAAATCACTTACAGACAATATATAAAAAGATCATACCGTTTTAAAAACAAAATAATTTGTAATAGGATTATAATAAATAAAATTGCAAAAATAAATTTTTTTTCAGTGTGAGCAAAAAGGCACGAAAAAAATTTTATGTAGATATCACATTACGAGTAAGAATTATTTTCAAATATAATAAAAAGAACACCCTACTTTAAAAATAGAACAAATTGTGATAGGTGTTTGCAACAGACATCAATCACGTATCAATAAAACAAACAATTGATAAATTGAACCACAGGCTACACAATTACAACTAACGCGTAAGTGCATCTTCAACTCATATACTTACAATGTAGTAATACGTAATTTTCATTTCGACATATTGTTGTATCTGTACTCTTGGCATACCTAAGATCCAGACTTTGAGCTCCATTTCCAATAAATTATTACTAATGATAGCTTTGGTATCTGCTGGAATGAGATTATACAGTCGTGGAGTCAATGCAACCAATCAGAACGCCTTATTTTGGCTATTGTGCCGAGATAGACGACGGAATTGAAACATGTAAACGGGAAATAAGTTTTTACTATATTCTAATAAGTTTTGAGGACAGTGTAGCGAATTTTGGTAATCAGATAGTTTTATTTGTTATGTTAATTTTTGGAATAAACTTGAAAACGGTATCAATTTTGAATAAAGAAAGAAGTTAACTTTCAAACGATATATCAGAAGCCCATACTTCCCATTCAAAATATTTGGAGTTGCACCCTTCATTCGAAGGGGGTTGAAGGTAGGGTAACATCTTCACGTTGAAGACTAATGAATTTATTCCTTTTGGATTTTCCACAATATCCGTTTATAAGAATATAAAATGTCCCTTAAGGTTGATGAGACTAAATTCAAAGAAATTCCATAATTAAAAATTAATATGAACAGACATATTATACGAATACATTAAAATGCATTTGTTAAACCTTGTGTAAATGATAAATTGTAAATATTAACAATTGTATCAATGTACGTGAATTTTACGTTAAAAATAAAATTATAATAAACCTTCGACTAAAAATAATCCCATTGCTTATCTATAAATGGCACATTCGATGTTACTGACCTTAGAGAAAAAAATATTTTTCAAGGGAATTAATAAAGCCAAAATGTAGCCACATAACCACACGTTTATAATGTTAAATAAAAATAACAGTACCTTGAATAATAAACATAATGTGATAAATATTTTCGCATATATCTTCAAAAATATTATTATACAAGGATTATAAACATTTTTATAACTGTTATCAGAGCGTTGTACGCTTTCTTAAATAAATTTGAATATTTTAAGTTTGTTCAATCTGCACCTATATTTTTTTAAATTACAGGAGTTTGTTAGTAATGATTATGTAATATGATTCATTAAAATATTGTACTTTGACCCTTAAACACTTATACTTTGATACGTATTTAAATATATTCATTTCTCTTTAACCCTTTCACTGGCACTAGTAGTAAAAAATTCAGGAAAATTATTTTAATAGGTTCGCCAATTTTATTTAGGATCAATTATCATAATTTAAATTCAAAGATAACAATTATCCCCTGCCTTCAGTTTTTGAGAAATCCAGTTTACGCATTCCAAGTAAAATATTGTTTCGCATTGTAACAATGATTTTATTATTCAAAACACTAGTACATACAGTAATTATTTATTATGAAATTTTTTAAAACAGTTTCTATCTTTCAGGAAACATATATGCACCTGGCACTTGGTGCAGTAAACATGTGTTCTTTCTTTACACCCTTCAAATTTACAACGTGAGTTGTTCTTATTACTATCATATTCTGCTATATGATGATATCCATTATATCTAGAATCCTTTACGGGGTCTAGACTATTTTTTGTTTCTTGTGGATGTACTGGGGAGATCGTCAACGGAAGGTTCCGTAGAAGGCCGCCCCTTTCGGAGGTTTTTTCGTAAGTATGAGGGGTTCAGCCACACACTGTCGGAAGCCTAGTAAATCAAGAATTTGTTGTTTTGGAACACAAAAATGCATGGCTTTATTCTTGTATTCTAACCATGAATTTGCTAAAGCCAGATCTACGGCATGTAAAATCAGCCTTATTGTCCATTTTCTGGACCGAACGTAGGAGCGGTAGATACTCAGCAAAAAATCATGTTTATCTACCCCTCCCATACTGCTGTTGTACCTCCGCACTGCTTCTGGCCTAGGCACTTCAATGTATTCCTTTTTTGTTTCATCCCATCTTCTACAGATGTCTTGCTCTCCAATTCCAATAAAATTTGACGCCAGGACGACCGATTTATTGTCGTACCATTTTGTGATTGTTATGCCGTCCTTCCTGATACACTCAGCTGAAGTTCCTCTCCCTTCCTTCTTCATATCCTTATCACTTGGTAGATTTGGACGATGGAAACGATTCGATCTAATTGTGCCCACTGCAAATATTGACTTTGAACAAAGGTATTGAAATAAGTTATAAGAACTAAAATAGTTATCAAAAAATAAGCCGTGATTGGGTTCAGTAATTCGATCAGAAAGCTGCATAACTATAGCAGCTGACGCGCCAAAGTGCATATAAAGTGGTTTCATTTCTGTAATTAATCCCTGGTAGATCAAGAAATCATACACTATACCACTCTCTCCAGCTAACACGTACAATTTCACGCCCCATTTTTTTGGTTTATTTTTAATGTATTGCTTGATATTCAAGCGTCCTTTGAAAGGCATTATTTGTTCATCAACACAAAGATTGCCTTCTAGTGACAGTATCTTTTCCGTAGTGCATCGTATATACATCGCACTTTCCACAACCTATTTGTATTAGTAGCTTCCCTACTAGTTACATCAACCAAATGCAAAGTACGTCTCAGTTTATAGAATCTTTTCAAAACCATATTATCTTTTATGATTGGAATACCACATGCACTACTCCAATACATTTCAACTCTGGGTAATTGTAAATTTCCCATAATTATATGCATTCCAATAAATTTCTTCACCTCCTCTATATTTGTTGGGGGGAAATCTTAGTGTATTTTGCTGAACAGCATACAGATTCGTCATATTCACCATTTATTCAAACACACTGTTTGGAATGTACCGAAGAAAAAAATCCACTGGGCTAGGCAACTCAACTACATGTTCAGTTGAGTTATTTCCATTATGCCACCTGACAACTCTGGTTTGATACTGTGCACGTGCCATCCAGATGATGTTTTCTTTTTTAGTTAGATTGTACTGCTCATAACAATTGTCAACAGCTTCCGAGCCATTAATTTTTGATACCATCGCGAAAGGTCCTAATTCCGCGGTTGAAGATCCTGGTCTTGCCGTTGACAATCTTTGTTCCATTGTAGACGTTCCTGGAACCGGCGCCGATGACTCGGCTATACCATCAAAGCTCCCATCACTCTGTCCATCGCTTTCACTCCCGCTCTCCAGATCATCAGCCGGTCCTTCTTCATCTATAAAGTCTTAATGTTGATTATCTATGCCTGACTTATCCCACCCCAAATCATCGTCAGATAAAACGGCGATATCCGATAAATCGTCATGTTCTAAAAACAGCAACATTTCCTCTTCTGTTTTTCGAAAAGACATTTTCTGGAACAAACACAATGTTAGCCATACGGCAAATATTATTTAGATGAATTTCTACCAACGACTATTTTCGTCGAAGTGCGGTTGTCCCTGTGGAGGTACATGCTTTTTGAAACGTATGTTTTAGTGTTTATGAAAAACTTTTCGTAACTGAATGAATTATACAGTTCGATGTAGTTTTTGTACTCACCAGGAAAATAAGAATAACGCAGATATGACAGTTCCACTTTATGAAAACAATTATTATGACAGCTAAGTTGCACTCAAGCGCTACAACGCTATTACACGACTGCTTAAAATTGAATGCATGACATCGAACTTACGAACCTAGAGCGCGCTACTCGCATATGCTGTATGACGTGGGTGTACCCTACACGGTACAAAAGCAGCAACGTTGAACTTTTTGTAAATTTGGCCATTTGATGCTGTTGAAACTGATGTACCTGGTTAGGTACAATTCCAGTGAAAAGGTTAACCACTAAAGACACTATGATGCGTAATGCCAAGTAAAGGGAATTTGTTATGACATAATTCATTTGAGAATACCGACTACGACGTCAAATTAAAACACATATTTCTTTTGTGTAATGTTTTGTACAAGATAATAGGGAAGACTCGGGCAGCCCCGATCACCTAAAGGACCCCGCACTTTTCTTATGGAAATGGAAGCACCGCCAAATTGTCTGAATTTATTTTTGATATGTACTGGTATTTGATGTACTGATTAAAAGTCTCCATGTGCTTAACCTTATCCTATGGCTAGATTTTGAGATACAGGGAGTTGAAGTTCAAAATCCCGATTTTTTTGAAAAGGTCCCCAAAAAGTCCCTCTTAAATATTTTTTATGGTACTGTTTAATATATGAAGACAAAATACATAACTATTAGCGGAAATAAAATATCTATTGTTTACAGGGTGATTCGAGTTTTCACAGACCTGCTTTTGTTAAATTACGCATTTAAACAATGGAAATCAAATATCATTAAAAAAATCATAGTCAAAGTTTCTGAATATTGGATATAGTGTAGATCTCGATGTCCTCGTTCAAAGTTCTTATTGGTAGAATTATATCCTACGGCTACTTTTCGAAATATTAATAATAACAACAATAATAATAATAATAATGATAATGATAATAATAATAATAATAATAATAATAATAATATATATATATATATATATATATATATATATATATATATATATATATATATATATATTCGTTTATTGACCATTTTACATACAGGGCACGTTTATAGTCATCTCATATAAAATATTAATATAATTACAAACGATTAATAGATAATTAATTACATTATGAGAAAAAACAAAAAAAGAGAGAACAATCACACAATAAAAAGTAGAAATAGTTACAAAATATCTACAATAGAATAAAAATCTAAAAGTACACCAAGACATATTATAAAAGGATGAAAAACTATATAAAAACATATAAAAGTATAGAACTGTATAGAAAAAATAAACAATTATCGTAGGTTAACCATATTTTATCAGGTATTCAAGTATAATGCACTCTCAAAGGAATAGCTCATGTACTCATCAATGCTGTAAAAACAGTGTTCTATCAGATAAATTCTGACAAATTTAGAAAATTTCGCATCGCTCATTTCCTTTATTTTTTCCTCCGGGTATAGTTTATCTAATTTATTAAACAGATTGAAATCAAGTCGGTTCCGTTTAGCCGTTGACAGACGTGAAAAGATATTTACTAGATCATTTGCATTTCTAGTACTGTAACCGTGTAAATCGCTATGACTCGAAATAGAATTTAGGTCCCGATGTATTCTAAGAAGTTGGTCAAAGATATATTGGCAGGGTAGACTCAGAATCTTATATTTCTTAAAAATTTCTTTACAATGCGCTCGGTATGCTGATCCGTCCACAATTCGGATTGCTGCCTTTTGGAGCGAAAAAACCTTATGGAGCCTGCTTGAGCTACCCCATAGCGATATGCCATAAGACAGATGACTGTGAATCAAGGCACAGTAGGCGACTTTCATTACATTATTGTCACTAATATTTTCACGTAACTGTCTCAATACGAATATTTGAGAAGATATTTTTGAGCATAATCGATCAATCTGGCTCGACCAAGTCAACGAAGTATCGAATACAATTCCCAACAATTTAACAGGCTCCGACTTTTCTGCAAATTTGTCAACACTGAAAAGAATATGTTGAGTTTTTGATTCATTTAGTTTGAGTTTATTTGCTTAAAACCAATTTTTTGCCATATCAAGACTTCCATTCCTCCAATAATAATAATAATAATAATAATAATAATAAATAATAATAATAATAATAATAATAATAATAATAATAATAATAATAATAATAATAATAATAATAATAATAATAATAATAATAATAATAATCCAACATCCAAGTAAAATACAGAGAAAAAATAGCAAAGTATACTGAATTAGCCATAGAAATTCAGACACTTTGGAAACAGAAAAAAGTAGAAACCATACCGTTCATCATTTCAACCACAGGCATCACCCCACACGCCTTTAACTTACACCTTGAACAACTAAGTCTTCACCCAAATACCCATACAAACATACAAAAGTCTGTCATCCTGAAAACATGTAATATTGTGCGATCTTTCCTCAATTCAAGCAATAGACTCTGAGACGACCTGGTACAACCTGTCATCCCAGAAAAGAAATACCACTTGATTCAAGTGAGAAGAAAGAAGATAATAATAATAATAATAATAATAATAATAATAATAATAATAATAATAATAATCCATCATCCGGTTACTAACACATTCAATGACGACATGGGAAACCAAATTCGAGGCTCAGCCATTTGCTGTTTATGGATGACATCAAGCTGTATGCTGAGAATCCAAGACAATTGGAATCACTAGTGGCTAATGTTAAAACATTCAGCGACGATATTAAAATGGAATTTGGGCTGGAGAAATGTGCCGAAATACATGCCACAAAAGGAAGACTAACACAGCAGATGGAAAATACACGTTATTTTGCGCAAATTCGTCCAAAAGAAACGTACAAGTACCTCGGAATTTTGCAGAATAGAAGGATAGACCACACACAACTAAATAAGGAGTTCAGAGAAAAATACAAACAGCGCTTAAATAAGCTCCTGAATACTAAACTCAACTCTAGGAACATGATTACAGCCATCAACACATATGCTGTCCCTATTCTGGCGTATTCATTTGGAATACTAAAGTATTCAGATACAGACCTGGAAGACCTAGACAGAATGACAAGGACTACACTTACAAAGTTTCGAATGCATCACCCAAAGAGCGCAGTTGAAAGACTATATATGCCTAGAACGCAAGGGGGCAGGGAGATTAAAAGAATGTGCCGAACCCAAGAGAAGAACATGAGACTCTACTTCTATAACTCGAACAGGCCTCTATTAGGAAAATAGTGGAGAGTGACAACAGATATATACCGCTCAACCTCAAAGATCGACAACATACTGTAACGATCCTAACGAACGAGGATATCCAAACAGCATGGCAAGACAAGGTGCTCCACGGAAAGTATCCCAATGCGTTAAACAACCTAGAGATTGATAAGGAAACCTCGCTTCTATGGCTGAAGGAGGGAACGTTACACCCAGAGACCGAGGGATTTATAACAGCCATTCAGGATAGCATCATCCGAACTAGAAATTATGAGAAATACATTCTTAAAGTCCCCGACGTTAAGGATGTCTGCAGAAAGTGTAAAGCAGTGGGAGAAACTATCGAACATGTCACTGGGGGCTGCCCTGCTTTGGCTACGGGAATGTATCTGGGAAGACACAACGAAGTGGCGAAGATCATCCACAGAGAATTAGCACTTGACTTAGGACTTGATACTAACCCACCACCCTTCTATACATATGTACCTCAAGCTGTTTTAGAAAGCGAAGAAACAGTGCTGTACTGGGATAGACCAATCCACTCCGATAGGACTTTAGATCACAACCGCCCTGATATCCTGGTGATCAAAAGAAAGATAAGAAGGCCACCATTGTTGATATAGGATGCCCCCTAACCAGCAACCTGCAGAAAATGGAGATTGAAAAGAGAAATAAATACCAAAACTTGGCTATCGAACTTAAACACGTATGGAGATAGAAGAAGTGAGAACAATCCCAGTCATAATATCGGCTACAGGCGTGGTGACGAAGAGGTTCTTGAAATATTTGGAGCAACTCAACCTACCTAAAGGCCTCGCAAAAATTATCCAGAGGACGGTGATTCTCCAGACATGTCATATAACCGGAACATTTTTGAACGACGAAGGATAGACCATCGAAACATCCACCGGACTAATGGAACATGATGAACTTCATCCCCATTAACCGTGCCGAGCCCTACCAGCGATGGGATCGGGCCCTAACCTAACACCATCTAATCCAACTTAGAAAACCCTAACCCATTTGGCCCGAGCTCCCACAGAGCCAAACCCCAATGGCACGCGCGAGGGGTCGGTGAATGTTTTCCAGCTACGGCGGAGAAAGTGAGTCGCTTAAGTCATAATAATAATAATAATAATAATAATAATAATAATAATAATAATAATAATAATAATCAGGAGCTGGCAATAAAATATAAGCTAATACAAACACAAACACCATACTATAAATACACACCACCCAATATTTTAGAAAATAAAGATTACAAAATTTACTGGGATAGAATCATACTCACAGACACAACAGTATCACACAATAGACCAGATATAACACTTGTCAATAAAAAAGATCGAAAAACATATCTAATAGACATTGCTGTACCAAACGATACAAACGTCACACAAAAGGAACAAGAAAAAATCACGAAATACACCCCACTGGCAATAGAACTAAAAGAATTATGGCAACAAGAGCAAGTTTGAATAATACCAATAATAAAATCGGCGACAGGAATAACGACAAAAAATTTTCAAAAATACATCACTACTTCAAATATCGAACCACATATCCATAAAAATATACAGAAAGCAATTTTATTAAAAACAGCAGCAATAGCTCGGAAATTCCTCAACCAATAAAGTCGATCAACACACCAAAAGCATGGAAATGTTTTGATATGGCTTGCAGTCCTATCACTGCCGTCATATCCGAAACTAAACGTAACCCGCTTCCTCAAGAGGTGGAGAGACACCAGCATAATAATAATAATAATAATAATAATAATAATAATAATAATAATAATAATAATAATAATAATAATAATAATAATAATAATAATAATAATAATAATACGATACGATACGATTTATTGACCAGTTTTAAATACAAAAGCATTTGTGTAGTCCTAATATTAAATTACTAAGTAGTTATCAAAATTCCTAAATCAGATAATAGAATAGAAATAAAGTTAAACCAATATTTTCATAAAATTAGATTTCTGAAGTAACATATATGTGAGAATGAATTAGTAAGACTAATAATTGAACGACATGTAGTCCTGAACTGCGTAAAAACCATTTTGTAGTAAAAATTGTTTTGAAAATCTATAGAACTGATTCTGGCTCATATTTTTCACATTCTTATCAGCATGCAAATCTAGAAACTTATTATACAATCTAACATCTAGTTTGTTGTATTGTGTTTGATGCAGCCTAGAAAAAGGCACAATGAGTCGCTCTGCACCTCTGGTGGTATAACAGTGAACACCAGAATGAGTTGCCATATGTAGTACACCCCTATGAATACACAGAAGTGTCTCAAACATGTACATGCAAGGCAATGGCAGGATCCCATATTCCGCGAAAAGTCCACTGCAATGTACTCGACTTTTTGCATTATGAATAATGCGCAAAGCAGTCTTCTGAAGAGTAAAGACTCTTTGTACTCTGCTAGAGTTACCCCATAGAGAGATACCATAAGCCAGATGACTGTGGATCAACGCAAAGTAAATCGTACGCATAACAAGATTACTACCAATAGATGAGCGTAATTGTCTCATTGCAAAAATCTGTGATGAAATCTTTGAGCATAGTGAGTCTATGTGGTCCCCCCAATTGATACCAGGATCTAATGTGATACCCAACAATTTCACAGATTCCCCTTTGGTACCTCGTTTCACAGAGCTAAATGTTATTTTTTTAGTTTTCCCATCGTTTAATTTCAAATTGTTTGAATCAAACCAAGATTTAGCTAACTTTAGATTCTCGATGCTGACATTTTCCTCTCCTTTCGTTAAGAATGTAGCATCGTCTGCAAATAAAACCGATCGACACTCAAGAGACGCCGGTAGATCGTTTATGTATAGTAAAAATAATAATGGTCCTAACACTGAACCCTGCGGGACTCCATCGTTTACCGACATCCGACTAGATTCACAGCCATTGTAGCTTACGTATTGCTGACGATTTTCCAAATAAGATTTAAACAATTCCAACTCTCGACCACGGAATCCGTAATGTTCCATCTTTCGCAATAAAATGTCCGAGCTCACACAGTCGAAGGCCTTAGTTAGGTCACACATAATGGCGTACGTGTTTTTACCCGCATCCAGACCCTCAACTATGCTCTCAATCACATTCAAGATTGCCAGAATGGTTGACTTATAATAATAATAATAGATAGATAGATAGATAGATAGATGGTTTATTGACCCCATTCACATACATAGTACATTAGAAGTCAGTGAAAGTAGTACATATGAATACATTTTACCAACTAAAAATATTAAAGATTGTATAGTGTTGTATATGACAAATTTAAAATATAATAAAAATAATAGAAAGTAAAAATTTTACATAAATACAGACATACATTTCATAAAGTAAAAATATTGATGAAAATATGACAATTTTAAAATATAAAATAAGTTAAAAAATAATAGAAAGTAAAAATTACATTAAACAAAACAAACAAACATATAAGCATTAAGCCCAAGTATTCAATTCCTCCAAAAACTCATCAACTGTATAAAAACAATAATTTAAAAGAAAAGACTTAGCAAAATGTTTAAATTGAACTCTCGTCATATCACTTATATTTATATGTTCAAAATATTTTACAAATGAATTGTACAATGTAACATCCAACTTATTGTTTTTTGTTGTTTTCAGTCTTGATTTGAGAATGACAATGTCTTTACTATTTCTAGTATCATAATTATGAACATCTGCATGTTTAGTCAGAACATATCGATTTTTATGTGTTTCAATTAACACTTCGAAAATATACAAGCACGGAAGCGGCAATATTTCAAGTTTTTTGAATATTTTTTTACAATTGGTGTTTCTTGGTGCGTTGTAAATTATTCTAACTACAGCTTTCTGTAGCACAAATACTTTGTGCACTGATGTGCTGCTGCCCCATAGCATAATACCATATGTTAAATTGCTATGAAAAAGTGAATAATATACAGACTTTAACAAATGAGTTGGTATACATGATTTTAATTGACGAATTACAAAAACTTGGCTCGCTAATTTTGAACAAAGGTAGTCAACATGAGGTGACCAACTTAAGTTTGTATCCAAATGAATGCCCAGTAATTTAACTGGCTCTGATAATAATAATAATAATAATAATAATAATAATGTTGATAGGAATATAATTACCGCCCAACAAGCAGCTATATTGGGAACATGCCGAACCGTCCGACGAGTGCTCACACATGACTAGGCTGCTGAAACCTTGAGAATCCCAACCTGGACATGCCAATCCTCCACTGACAAGTGTGAATTAATAGAATAATAATAATAATAATAATAATAATAATAATAATAATAATAATAATAATAATAATAATAATAATAATAAATGCTTTTGTTGGCCAAACATACAAGTAAAAATACACAAAAAAGGTTCAATATGTTACACAGCAGTTCGTCAAATGGCAGGGTTCAAATTTCTTGGATAAATAAAGAATTTGCTCTTCCACTCAACCAGTTAAATACTTATACCTATACACTATAACTATGAATACAATGCAATAAATGAATACATCCATTATCATTTAATATTAACATTTTGTGTAGATACATTTGTTTAGAAACCAGAAATTACAAGTTTTATTACAAAGAATATAATAATACTATTTCATATAAAACCAAAACTAAACCAAAACCAAACCAAAATATCCAGGCAACCCCAACAAGAAAAATATTGAAAAATCCTAAACTGATAACTATTTCGATATTAAAAATAACGAAACAACCACCAACCCCGAACTCCCAAACACCCCCTATCAAAGTGGAACCACTCAGAAATTCTCAGCCCCACTCAAAATAATTATATTAGTAGACTCCACAAAGTAAGGGTCCAGATAGTAAATTCAATGAAAAGAAAATTAATATTGATACTATAGGTATCCATCTTCCTTTACAGTTTTAGGCTACCATTAAGCAAGTTACTTTTAATTTCACGTTTAAATCTATTCAATGTGAGTACTTTTAAATAATCGGGTATCCAGTTTCAAATCCTAACTACATTAAATGAAAAAGAGCCCTCGAATAAGGCGGTTGAATGTTTAGGCATCGTTAAGAGACCAACTTGTCTCAGGTTTAGATTGTGTACGTCGCTTCTAAATCTAAGTTTATTGTACAAGTACAGAGGTTTTTGTGTATGTAGAATTTTATAGTATAATACACATTCACGTACCTTGCGACGTTCTTCCAAAGTAAGCCACTGCAATTCTTTATAATAGGATGAAGTAGGTGTTTTTCTTCTTAATACACATATAAACCTGATGCAACAGTTTTGGATACGCTGTAATCTTAGCACGTCTCTTTTTAACAATCTAGGCCCAAAAACCGCATCGCCGTAATTTAACTGTGATAATACGAGTAATTCACATAATATCATCTTTGTTTTTTTTTGTAAGCATTGTCCGGCTGCTGTATATTAATTTGAGATCAGCAAAGGCGCGACGAACGATTAAAGTTACATGGGACGAATAGCGTAAATCAGAGTCAATTATCAATCCTAAAGTTTTTGCACTATCATCTATATTAATTATATTATCATCAATTTTTTAGTTCATTAATCTGAAGCACATCTTCCTGGCCATTGGCTTTCCAAATAAAAGTGCAACTGATTTAGCACTATTTAGTGATAGACAAAAATTATTGGATATAGCTATCAGTGACTTTAAATCTTCATTTACATGCTGATACGACACATGCGCATCTTCTTCCTTAAAAGAATAATACAACTGTGCATCATCCGCATAAAAATGAGACGAACAGTGTTGCAATTTCTTATAAAATACATGTGTATACATTATAAAGAGAACTGGCCCAAGTATAGAGCCTTGAGGCACTCCACAATTAATTTTTAAAAATGCAGAAGACCTATTGCAGTAGATAACTGCTTGCTGACGATTACTGAGGTAGCTACGAAACAAATTTATAGCACTTGCATCTAAACCAATAAAATTTAACAGGGAAAACAATATCTCATGATTTATACGATCGAAGGCTTTGGAATAATCTAGCAAAACTAAAGCTTCTGATTTATTAGCGTCCAGAAATGCATGGATATCATCGGTTACTTTTAAGAGAGCTGTTGTGTATTTATGTAATTTGTTAACCAAATCAATTTTATTCATATTTAAACGGATACAATGTATATATGAATATATAAATAAATTTTGCAGAAAAAAAACAAATAAGACATTGATTCACAATGAAAATATACAATTTAAAAACTAATAAAAAAATTATTAAACTTAAAGGTGGGATTTTGTGTCATCTTGTTCATAGAAGAGAACATATGCTTCTCCACTGACTAAAGATTTCCACGATATGAATAGCACTCTTGAATCGTTATATTCGTGCCACTGTCCCGTGTAGGGATGTCAGCAAAATGCTGTGTAGTGACCATTATAAGTGGTTCCACAGTGATTAGATATAGAGTAGAGGTTGTACATACAAGGTGCCACATTATCAGCCGCGTAATGGTTCATATCAAGCCCTTCTATTGGAAAATCTATTGAATCATTAAGTTTTCCACTAAAACTTTCTGTTTTCGAAAAGCGCTTCAGATGAATAACCAGTATTTTCGGATATTTATGAATTGAGAATGATTTAGTGCATCGTCTTCGTTCCTTACATTTCGAATATGTTGGTTTCTCATCACCGTCGAGTGTTTCTTCTCTTATAAACGAATCTAAACATTGTGAAAGAGATAACTGGCCTGTTCTTTGTGGTATCGGAAGGGATAAATCCCAAAAAGGATCGTAGGTAACTGAACAGTGACCACAGTGTGTGCACTGGATTGTTGATTTTAATTGACCGACAAAGTTATCCATAATCTTGGAGTTGTCCATTCTCGCATATCTTAACCAAAATTCTTGTGCTTTCTCGATATCACTAAATTTGTCATCAATTTCTGTTAATATGGGCTTTGGTTTTCATATACCTTGTTGACATCTTCGTGAAGTCCTGCTAATAGGTAACGAAGAAACTCATGTGCATCATGTTGAGTGTATCCCTTGAAACTTGAAGTAAATCGCTGAATCTTACTTTTCAATGATACTGTATTAACCACTCTGTCTGAACCGTCTTCAGACCAAAGCTCTTGAATAACTTCAGCAAATGCTTTAATTAGTGTTCCTTTCATGCTAGATATGTTTATGTTAATATCTCTTATGTATGCGTATTTCTTTAGATATTCTAATAGCCACCTTGTGTTTGATAGGCATTGGATAATACTATTCATGAAACATGTGTTCCCAATATTTTTGAGGCCTTTGAGACCCAAAGAATCTTGGGGAATACCCTTTATGGATCTGAATGTGGAAATATTGCTAAAAGCTCTTTCGCAACTACTATCATTGTACGAATAATCTCGGATTCTATCTTGATCGGCGTGATAAGAAATTTGAATTGATGATGTTTACTACTGAATTGGATGTAGATATTACGGATTTGAGAACTGTTTTGGCTAGAGATAATCTATTGCGTATAGGAATCGCATCATTCTCTAGCATAGTCATCTTCTTCAGTATTCCTATGAATGGGACATCATCTGGCTGGTGGTTATCTGTATTTTTTAGTACACTCAGGCCCAAAAGCTTGTTGGGGGCATAATTTATTAAATTGTCAACGCAAGTATTATCAGAAGGCACACATTCTGAAAAAGAGAATGAAGATGTTAAATAAGAATTTCGAAAAAAGGAAAGATCACGTGTTTTAGAGTCTGTAATGTGAGAAAGTTTGAAAGTGGTAGAAAAATTACGTTTCTTATGATTAGGTTTCATAAAAAGTTCTTGTAGAGGCTTAGAACGGGGAAACGTACCGAGAAAAGATGAACCGTTTCCTCTTTGAATTGCAATACTTATTTGTTGTATAAAGAACAAAGTTGCTCTTGAATCATTGGTTTCTTCTGATATTTTTTTACCGATATCTTTAATGAATTTTAAAGCTTCATGACCGAAAACACCAGAGGTTTCAATTGCTACAGGAATAAAAATGTAAATATTCTCCAAATTTTTGTATTTATTGATTTTAAAAATTTCGCCTTGTAAAGCTGCAGCGCCTGCGAAAGTAGATGTGGATAGGACATGGGACGGAGCCCAAGTGTCAGTGCAAGTGAAATCCCATATAACTGATCTGCCGCGTTGCCATGGAATGAGGGTCATACCATCTGGACGTTTACCGTCGTCGCGGCAAGTACCTAACGGTTCCAACGAACAGGGAATCTTTGCAGATGCCATGCCTCGTTTGATTAGGTCATTTACTGCAGAATGACGTGAAAAACGGCCTGCACTTAATTTGCAGCTTAGGCCGTGTCTACCATATTCATCAACATCAGCTCCGCAACGACAGCGATGTTTTACACAAATTTGACAACCTAAACGGAGACCAATAGGAATACGGAAACTTTCGTCATCTAAAAGCGTACCCAATGGGGCCGACGATAAAGCGTTCAACCATGCTTCTGATTCCTTTGAAAAATGCTGCATTCAAACGAGCCTTGTCTGGTAAATTGATAGCTTTCTGAAGCAGATTTTATTTTTCAATGTTCAATAAAGGAATATCCCAGGATTTTTGAAAGGATTTATAATCATCGGGTACAACTTTGTTAGACTTTAATGACCAAATATTTTCTGCCTCCATTAATAAAGGGTCTTGTTTGTGGAAAAATATAGGCAGAATGTAATTAATGAAATTTTTTGAACTATTTAATGATGACAAAAAAGAAGGAAGAGCTACTGAAACGATTGAGCGAATTCCTAAACCACCATATGAAACAGGTAGTGAAGCTTGTTTCCAAGAAAGGTCCTCTAATTTAATGTTAATGACTCTAATGAATGACGAATGGCATTGTCAAAATTGATTAGGATATCATTATGTAACCAAGTCGGACTACATCTTAAGATATATGTTAATTTTGGAATTAATAGGCAATTCTTGAGAAGGTAATAAGCAATATGTGTCGGTAACCAGGATAAACGAGATGACATTTTTTTGAAAAAGGTTAGTTTTTCATTGAAAGCTGATAGAAAGGATTCGTTTAATAAAGGAGCACCTAATAGAAATAAATTTTGTCTGTTGGTAATTGTTATGCCTGGTGCTACAGAATCAAATTTATCAATGGTTAGATTATTTGGTGATTCTAAGAAAAATAACTCGCATTTGCTGAAATTGAGTTCAAGACCAATATCCTTGGAATTGTTTATTATATAGACAAGAGACTTGAACACGGAATTAGTATTACCACCTAAAGAACCATCATCAAGGTACCAAGCATTGAATTATGTGTCAATGTTGCTCATAAGTTTGTGTATCGATATGCAAAAAAGGAGAGGTGCCAAAGGGTCCCCTTGTTGGACGCCTCTTTCCGAATAAATGATGTTTTCGCCAAATAAAAAATATGAAAGGAATCGATAACATTGATTGATGAAAGGAAAAATTTCAGGTAGAATATCTGCTACAAGTTTTAATAAATGATCGCGATGAATTGTATTGAAAGCATTTTTAAAATCAATTTTCAGAAAAACTCTATTATTAACGTCTGGATGATTAGAGACGTAACGCCTTGCTGCTTGTGCAACTGCTTCACAACCACCTTTCGACCCGAAACCAAATTATAATGGACGAAGTAAATATCCTAATTTGTCTCTGATGTTTGAACAAATTATTTTCGCTACTAAACGACGATAAACTGTACCAATAGCAATTGGTCTGATGCCTCCTGCTTTTTTAGTTAAAGCTAATAGTGACGCGCCGAATAAAATAGGACGAATATTGATGTTTATTGTGTCATTTAAAATAAAATTACATAATTTACACAAAGATGATAAGATATTTTTTCCTGAAGGGCCCACTGTAACTTATTAAGTCTTGTAGATGTGAAGGTCTTAAAGAGTCTAAACCACCAGCAGAACTTGTTTTAAAAGAGTTTATTGCGCTACTCACAAATTCTTCTGTTATAAAAAAAGGAATATGTTCCGAAATCAGAGTAGGGAACGTACTATAAAGTTTCTCTACAGGATGTTTCGATTTTAAATCTGTTAAAGTGGCTGCACTGACATCAGCAAAACTGTCATCTGAAGCTAAGATCAAAGAATACACCAACCAACAAGAAGCGAAACTTGTGCTATTTTAGAATTCATTTTCTAAGTGCGCATGTCTGAGTGAGAGTCAGTTATCTGTCAATGTCATGTGATTTTATTCATTTATTGTTTACATGTTTACATTGTTTAGCAAAGAATATTCTTTGTTGTACGGTTTTCCCTTATTTACAATATAATAATATATATTTTGTTTGTGTTTTTAATTGTTTAAAAAACTATTATATTAGTTATGGCGCCAAGAACTTGTGCAGTTCGTGGGTGTCATTCAAGAGATGGAGACGGAACAACTATGTTTAGATTTCCTAAAGATCCTGTAAGGTAAGAGGAATTGTTTCTATATGCAATAAATTATAAATATATATTTCTTTTTTTAAATATGTTATTCTTCCATTGCACCTATACATTGTAAGTTGCGCGAATCTATGTTTTGAGTGTTAACATTCCTCTTTCTCTGTGTCTTTGATAACATAAATAATAATAACACAATCAAGGAATACACTACAATAAGCGTCACTGCTGATGAGTTCAGCTTGAATATGTTGAATAATAATACACAATAATCAATATAAATTGGTAGTAGTTTATTTCTTTTATACACATATGATAAATAAAAATATAAATATACTTACTTAGCTTTATTTACATTTTAGAGCACAGTTATGGTTGGATGCATGTAACCGTGGAGATTTGTTTGAAAAAACCCTAGACTCTTTACATAACAATTATAAGTTATGTCAACTCCACTTTGAGGATAAATTTATTTCCAAAAGGGGACGTAAAAAGTACCTATGTCTTCAAGCTGTGCCTACAATATTTCCATGGTTAAAACGCAAGGGCCATGTTTTATTGAGCGATCCACCAACAAAAATAGCTATTCAGTCTGGTAAATATTAAATTTAAGTAAATATTACAATCAGTTGTTATTGATACTTATTTTTGCCACCTTAGTGCAGAATTAATTATAACTTTTCAACAGGATTCATTAATACCTTATTGGCATTTTGTTTATTTGTTTATTACAATTATTTTAATAATTACAGATACCATGCCGTTTGAGCAAGTGGGACATTCATCTCAAGCCGCCAAAAGACATATTGGTGATGCTTCTCCATCTCTTGGTAAGTATAATCATCATTTAGATACAACTCTTGTAGATAATATGCATCAAAATAGATGGCTTTCTTATAATTAGATTGCGTTTAGCCTATCTGTGAATCGCCATATGCTTTGTATTTAAACAGCTGTATAGAATTGCAATGTTATGTATTCTTTAGAGTGTAGAGTGACAAATCTAAGAATGCTTGACATTTTTTGAACTGGTTATTTGAAATTGATGTTTATTACAATTATTTTTATAATTACAGATACCATGTCGTTTGAGCAAGTGGGACATTCGTCTCAAGCCACAACAAGACATATTGGTGATGCTTCTATATCTCTTGGTAAATATAATCATCGTTTAGATACAACTCTTGTAGATAATATGCATCAAAATAGATGGCTTTCTTATAATTAGATTGCGTTTAGCCTATCGGTGAATCGCCATATGCTTTGTATTTAAACAGCTGTATAGAATTGCAATGTTATGTATTCTTTAGAGTGTAGAGTGACAAATCTAAGAATGCTTGACATTTTTTGAACTGGTTATTTGAAATTGATGTTTATTACAATTATTTTTATAATTACAGATACCATGTCGTTTGAGCAAGTGGGACATTCGTCTCAAGCCACAACAAGACATATTGGTGATGCTTCTTTATCTCTTGGTAAATATAATCATCGTTTAGATACAACTCTTGTAGATAATATGCATCAAAATAGATGGCTTTCTTATAATTAGATTGTGTTTAGCCTATCGGTGAATCGCCATATGCTTTGTATTTAAACAGCTGTATAGAATTGCAATGTTATGTATTCTTTAGAGTGTAGAGTGACAAATCTAAGAATGCTTGACATTTTTTGAACTGGTTATTTGAAATTGATGTTTATTACAATTATTTTTATAATTACAGATACCATGTCGTTTGAGCAAGTCTGAACTGCTGCTTGGTGAGTTTCAGGAATAATGCAAACATTTGTTGAATTCAACTTAATTAATAAATTGTGAAGGTCATCAGTACAGTACATTTAATTTGAAATGGTAAATTTTTGGCAAAACACTTTTCTAAAGGCATGTTCAAATTGGATAGAAGTGAGTTTAATACAATTGCCCCCTTGCTTCTTCACACTACTGAAGAAACTTTCAAGAGAATCTGTATTAGTTCTGTGCAGTGTAAATATTTAAAATCATTGGATTACAATTTATTACAATTTTTTTTAACTACTTATTGTGTTTGTTCTGCTTTTCTTCATCCTTGATCTGGAAGTAACACTTCCTCCCTTTTTATTGAATCTTAAATGTTTTAAAAAAGCAACATTTTACCCAAAAATTGTATTTGGTAGTCTGCTGATACAAACTCATTTTTGTATTTGTTAATGTTTCTTGGTTTTGTGGAATGAAATAAGTTTGTCAAATGTCTCAATGACTTTAATGGTTCCAATACTAGGAACTGCCCCCAAGCTCATATACATATTCATACCACTTCCTACGTTATTATTTGGAGTTTGAGTTGGTAGACGTACTTTCATTTTGTCGAAATTCGATGGATAAGTTTGCCTGTTTGTTAATTTTTGTGTACTATCTAATATAATACGCCTGTTTGTCTTGACCGCAAAACTACTTTAAAAATGACCAGGATGTTTGTTTGCCATCAAAACAAAATGTATCTCTTCTCTGACTTTCAGTAGTACTTGCGCTTTTACAAATGATGCCAGAAGTTATTCAAGAGATTTCTCACACATTTCTTAGAAGTCCTCCAGGTTGCATATTTCTTTGTTTTCTCTGGTTTCCTTTGCAAAATTTCGTTTCCCTAGAGCCAACCATAACCACTAATTTCACCTTGCTTTTCTGTGGTGTCCAGAACTTGAGAAAGCAGGAGTTTGAGTGGAAGTTGTTGGAGAATTTTCAAGAGTAAGCTGTTTCTAATGGGTGCCTACAACAGAAGTTTCCTATGGATCTATAAAAGTATATTAAATATAATATATTTTGGAAATGTACATGTACATGATTCAGAACCCTAACAACAATACATATATATGTTTTACTTTTGTTTGACAAGAAAAATGACTTTTTATATTTCTTTTCACTTATTGTAGACATACTAAACATAAAATGTTACTGAAAAGCAGACATTTTTTATATATTTAGGCTCTAAAAATTAACAGTACTTTGATTATGGTTTTGGCAAGCATAATATAATGCTTTGGTTTGACTAAATAACATTATAAATTACACATACCTAACATCGTCCTTGGGGATAGTAACAAAGTTCCCTTCTCAAGTATTGGAGGATCATCCACGAAATAAGCATACAAATTATCCTTTACAAGCGATCACAAAAAATAAGCTAGTGCCACAAGAAGTACTATATTATGTGTGTCTAAGTTATATCGTAATATTAATTGGAGGGATTACCAGAAAAACAGTATAAACTGTTCAACCAGAAAAAAGCTCAAAATATGATAATAACGAAAAACGCAACAAAACTTCGATAACTATGCAGAAAAGCTTACTGTCGCTACTTTTTTATAACTTCTTTGTCACATACATCAGTAGATTTTCTCTTGTAAAATATTTAATTCAGAATCTGGTGAGGTGTAACTTTTAAATATATCAATTATAAAAATTTTGTATTCAAGTACCATACTTATTGTAATTTTATATCATCATTTACTGAAATTGTTTCTATTGTAAACTGGTATTCTAAATATATAATCTATATTATTGTATTGGTTTTTATACTCACCCTATCCTACATACTACTACCTACCTACCTACTTACATACTTACACATATAATTTCGATAACAATATAGAAAATGAAAATCATTTGGTTAAACAATAGCTCGTTATTTTTAATAATGGATGGAACTCCAAAAACAGAAGCTAAAACTGTATGTATGAAGAATTGTTAAAGTATATTTTTCACATTGTTTGTTTAGCTGTTAAATTAACTTTAACAATTCATAAATTAAGTTCAACACACCTATTGTGAAAATTAAACTTTGGTATTTCTTCATATTAAATGAGTTTTCACTAATTATCAACCAACATTCAAAATATTACACGGTTGGATGCTTAAATATTTCTTTGAAAATTAAAAAATTTTCGAAGCAAGCCATAAAAATAAACAATAATTATTTGAGATTCTTTGGTTTCACTTTTTTGCGTGTAGGTAAGATTTAATTTACATTTTTTGAACACTTTTCTTAGTGTAAAATCAAGTAACGATGGTCAGTTATCTGTCAACGTCAGTTTGAAGGTCACGAAATTTTGCCCCCAAAACATCAAAGGATTTACGCCGGGTTTCGCTTCTTGTTGGTTGGTGTATTCTTTGCTAAGATTTTGATTGCGGATGTCAAGTCGCCGTCAGAAACTTTATTAATGACATTTTTAATTTTAC
The DNA here is from genome assembly GCA_963921935.1 of Galeruca laticollis. Lineage (NCBI taxonomy): Eukaryota > Metazoa > Arthropoda > Insecta > Coleoptera > Chrysomelidae > Galeruca > Galeruca laticollis. The sequence continues at coordinate 84,360,838 of OY998178.1, read as the reverse complement.
TATTTTTTGATAAATTTATGTTTTTCCGAACTGAGAAATTTATATTTTGTTGATCAGAGAAATTTAAATGATGATCTATATTTTCAAAAGTTTTTAAATTATTCTTGATTATAGTAGAGAGAGAGATACTTTTTTATTAGAATTTTTAGAAGGAAGACTCAAAACATTATACGGAAAAAGCAATAGATTTTTCCAGGTAGTAATAGAATTTTGTCTTACGCATTCGTCAATCAGATTAGATAGCGTTGAGGCACAAAAAGCCCTTGAAGCTTTTGGGACTCTTCTTATTACTGATCTTTGGCTCTTCAATTTTGCGAACTTTATATGAAAATTCGTATCTTTTATATCCTTATTTTCAAAACGTTCTACTGTAATCGAACTTAAATTTTGTCTACCATGCGTCTTGTTTTGATGTAATTTTAGGCCTGGCTTCTTAAAAAATTTACCACAGATTTCGCACTTCACTGTGACTGGCGCTGACATAAGGCTTATATCATATAGAATTTGGAGTTATGCAGTCCAAAAAATTCTACCGTCCGCTTCACGTTGATAAAGCTGGATTTATAAACTCTGTTGTTCGTTATTGGTTGTTCGTGATTCCCGCTGCGTTTATAAACCGTTGTTGCCGTGTTGTTCGTCGTTTCCACGTCGTTCGTTGTTGCTCTCAAATAACCAAATTTTATATCTTGTTATTCGTGTTTCGCAGTTCCACCAATGAAAACTGAAGTTAGTGCCACGTGACTTGATTTATACCAATCATTTTAAACTCAAAACTGACACTACTGTGTTTACGGTCAGTCTAGAGAGGCGCTACATAAGCTACTATTTATTGATGCACTTCGGCAGCATGAAATGAGGAAAACTATTGGTGCTACCAGCTGTCGAGTTAAAAGCACTACTCAGATTCACTCTTGTGATACGCGATTTCTACATGTGAGGTTGACATTTCTTACTTGACGAGGCGCTGTTTACGATACGAGCTTGTGGTTTGGTTTGGTTGACCAATCAAATTTCGACAACGCCAGCAATGAAAAACGATATAAATTAGTCGACTCGGGAACAACTGTGAATAACGAATCGCCAGCAACTTGGAAAAGACGGCAGCAACGAACAACGGGAACAACAGAGTTTATAAATCCACCTTAAATGTACATCCATTTTCTATTTCTGCTTATCTGTCACTCAAATTTATAGAATAAAATATAAAAAACTATTCTTTTTTCATACACTCCGTTGTTATACAAAAAAGCTTATTATACGAAGTAAAAACGCGACTGAACCCACGAACTTTATAATTAAAAAATAATGAAATATTCAAAAATAAACTTGGAATTAAAACTTTTTGTAAATGACATAAAACTACAAATGTCATTTTTAATTGTCTGATTCCGGACTGATGAGCTGGTAAAATATTATTACAATCTAGCAATTTAATAAGTTCTTTATTTACAATTTTCTCAATCACTTTTGATACACAACATAAAATACTTATAGGGCTCAAATCTCTAAGACTAGCTGGATTATTATTTTTGGGGGCAATGGTAAAACATGTACACGTTTTCAGATAGCAGGATACACACGTTTATTTATACAAAAATTGAATATGTGTGTTAAAAGCGGTAAAATAACTGGACAGCAATATAGTAGCATATTGATGCTAAGTTTATCGACACCTGTGGCTTTAGATTTAATTGACAGTAACATCTCGTATACTTCGGAGTCGCATGTTTGAGCAAATTTAAAATTGTTATTATTTTCAATACTCACATTGTAGTATGATATTAAATTAGGATCAACGTTAAATTCACTTTTAGAAGAATCAACAAAAAATGCATTCATACTATTTAGGTTCTGCAAATTATCTGGTATTAAAGTATTAATAATTATTCCTTGCAGCCCATGTATCTTCTTTTGCACCCTTTCTGCTCCTCAGTGAGAATGTTGTTTCTAATACGTGTACAGTTTCTTACATATTGCTGCCGTAAAGATTTGGTACAATGTGGGGAGGCATGTGATATATTGTGACGGATCTTGGATTTTATCAGATTTTCGAAGAAGATAAGTAATACCATTTGTAAGGAATTCTGGTGGTTATTCTGGTTTTCTGAAAGGAACACATTATGATACAACTATTAGAAATAATGATATTATGGAAACCTCCCACGACTTCATTGAATTTAATGGATATAAACTATATAATGAAAGTACGAATCACTTAGGAAAAACGCTAGATCTAATTATTAGCTCCGTAAATAATTGGAACAACTGTGTGGTAAGTAAAGATGTCTTCCATTTATCAAAGAAGATCTGTATCACCCGGCATTAGATATTAGTATAAAAATTTGGTCTAGTAATATATTATCTAAATCAATAGAGTCAAGAAAAACAAGTTATAATTTTAAAAAATCGGATTTTATTAAACTGAGTCAGCGTGTTGGGGACGCTGATTGGCAATCAGTTTTGGATGGAAATGTTGATGTTAATAAAGCACTACAGATATTCTATGACATATTTAATAATATGATTGAAAATTGTGTGCCAAAGTTAAATGTTTATGATGGTAGCAAAAGCTTTCCATCTGCGTTTTCAAAAGAAATTAAAGAGACGCTTAATAGAAAAAATAAGGTCGTTATCGGAATATTATAGCAATCAGTATAAAAAAACTAGAAAACAACTAAATAGTATCATTACGGCAGAGGAACGTAAATATTTAAAAAAATTATTAAAACTGATGTAAAAAAATTCTGGAATCATGTCAATAATAAAAGAAATAATAATACAAGTTTTAGTAATTATATCTGGAAAGGTGAACAGGTTGAGGAAGGGGATGCAGCGGAAAAATTTGCTAAATTTTTTTCATCGGTATATTCAACTAACAAAACATCTCATACACTAAATTTTTTAGAAGACAATTCAGTTATTAATGATTTCTGCGAATTAATATATACAGTGCTATTCAAAAGTCCCCTCTCCCCCTAGTATCTTTTGAACGGCTACACTTACATTAATAAAATTTGGAGGGTGAATATAAAGGGTTGTAAACTTCTTTACGAATGGTAACAGGTGACGTAATAGTAATAGATGACGTCACAGTGCCACTCTGGCCAATAATTTTAAATAGAACCTTATGGCAAGTGATATCTTGTTTGAAAGGCATTGACATTGGCTACATAGCCATATTAATTTGGTTTGGGTTTAAATTAAGCAAGTGTTCGAAATGTGCTCCGTCTACTTCCTGACAGTAATACGGTATGCGCCAAAATAAACAGTACCGAAACAGAGAGTGCTGTGGAGTTGTTTATGTAATATGGATTTGTCATATTTGACTTAATTGTCATTAGTTGATATATTAATAGTACGCTGCAGTTAAATTTGATTTAAAAATGGTTCTAACAACGGAAGAAAAAGTTTTTTTGGTGGAGCATTATTTTCGTTCATACAGAAAAGGTCGTAATGATGGTCCAAGCTTAGAACAGGTGTCAATAAAATATCAACAAAAATTTAATAAAGCAGCTCCTAGTAAAAGTGTGATGTTAGCTGTTGTTGAAAAATTTCGTCGCACTAGTAGTGTATTGTGTCAACGTAAAGGTTCTTCAGGTCGTCGAAAAACAGTGTGCACTAACGAAAATGAGGGACGTGTTTTTAACCAAGTTGTGCAATCACCTCAAAGAAGTCTTGTAAGAACTGCATGTAAACTCAACATTAGTGAAACGTCTTTACTTCGCATGTTCAAATCAATTGGTGGTTATCCATACCGTATTCAAGTTGGACAACGACTAAATGCTGCGGACAAACGTCCAAGAGAAATTTACTGTGGTCGCATGTTGAGTTAAATTTACGAAAATCCCGAATTTTTGAAAATCCCGAATTTTTGAAAAACATATGGTTTTCAGACGAGAGTCACGTTCATCTTAGCGGCTATATTAATCGACAAACAACCAGATTCCTTGGATTTGAACGTCCTGATGTCATTGTAGAGAAACCACTCCACAGTCTTCGAGTTACCGTTTGGTGCGCGGTATCTGGTCATAGAATGATTGGTCCTTATTTCGTTGAAGATGATAATCAGAATCCACTTACTGTCAACCAAGAGCGTTATAGAGAGAAAATTATTATACCTTTTGTGAGAGATCTAAATAACTTTTGCCGTGCACGAAATCTACAGTTTCGCACACAATGGTTCCAACAAGATGGTGCAACGAGCCATACAGCTGTGCGCACCTAAGACTTACTCCGTCAGCATTTCGATAATAGAATAATTTCTCGGGGAACAGACTTCGAATATCCTTCTCATTCACCTGATCTGACGCCACCTGACGCATACATTTGGGGCATAACGAAGGACAAATTATTTCACTGGGAAAATCCGCCGGCGAATATTGCCGAACTACGGGAAAGAATACAAAATATTTTCCGGCAGTTACATCAACCACTTTTTATAAATATGTTTACTGACTTACAAAATCGATATGAAGTTTGTTTGCGTCGAAATGGTGAACATTTTGAACACTTACATTACAGAAATTAAAAATTAATCTTTATTTTTATTTTCGGTACTGTTTATTTTGGCGGATACTGTACATCCTATTAGTAAACTCTTGTCGTACTCGTTCGAATGTGTCAGCTGAAATAGCATTGCATTCTTCAGTAATTCTTTCTTTCAAAACGCCAATGCTATCTGGTGCCGTAGTATAAACCTTGGATTTCAAGTACCCCCATAGAAAAAAATCTAATGGTGTCAGATCTGGTGACCGAGGTGGCCATTCTATAGGACCTCGCCGGCCGATGTATTACTGTCAGGAAGTAGACGGAGCATATTTCGAATACTTACTATAAGAATCCATTGTTGATAATTGATTAATTAAATTTAAAAAAATAATTTCAATAATTTTGGTATTTATTTATCCGTCAAAATTAATTTAAACCCAAACAAAATTAATATGGCGATGTAGCCAATCTCAATGCCTTTCAAACGAGATATCACTAGCCATAAGGTCCTATTTAAAATTATTGGCCAGAGTGGCATTGTGACGTCATCTATTACTATTACGTCACCTGTTACCATTCGTAGAGAAGTTTACAACACTTTATTTTCACCCTCCAAATTTTATTAATGTAAGTGTAGCCGTTCAAAAGATACGAGGGGGGGAGGGGACTTTTGAATAGCACTGTATATTACTGAATTACAGTTCAATAATGCTGCTGGGACAGACGGAATTCCGCCCTATATAGTGAAAGCTTGTAGTGATTGGTTGAAAAAGCCGTTAATTTCAATCTTATTATTGCAACCAAGGTATACACTACAGCTTGGAAAACAGCAGTGGTAGCACCTACATTTAAGTCAGGTAATAAAATGGATATTGAAAACTTCTATAATGTGTGCACCAGCTAAAGTGTTTGAACAAGTTATCTACTTGGATCTATATAAGTATGCAGAGAAATATTTAGCTCCTCAGCAACATGGTTTTTGGTCAAATACATCTATAACCTCTAACTTATTTTTATTTAGTAACAGCGTATACGACACTTTTCAGAATAAAAAGCAATTTGATACTATATACTTGGATTTTAGAAAGGTGTTTGACAGTGAGATCATGATACGGAAATTGCATGGGTTGGGTTTGTCGAATGATTTGATTTTATTATTAAAAAGTTACTTACAAAATAGATATTTAATTGTCAATCATAATGGTAATACATCGGGTAAATTCGAACCCAACTCAGGCGTTCCTCAGAGTTCAAATTTAGGTCCTCTTTTATTTATTTTTTTCATTAATGATTTACATTTCGTTATAAAAAACTCTGAGAGTCTTATATTCGCGGAAGACTTTAAAATATTGAAACCTGTCAGTAATGTTAGGAATTGTGTATTAGTACAGAAAGATTTAGATAGGGTGTATGAGTGGAGTGTGCTTAATAAGTTATATTTCAATGTAATAAATGTTTTACTTTAACAATTACATGTTTAAATAATTCGGTTATTTCTTAGTATAGAATTAATGATGAGTCATTAAAACGTAAATATGAAGTAAAAGATTTAGGAGTTACAATAATATATTCTCATTTGCGGGGCATATAATGAATGTAGCTAACTCCGCTAATAGGTTATTGGGATACATAATCAGACAAACTTCAAATTTTACCAACATTGAGGCCATTAAAATACTTCACTTTAGTTTAGTTAGACCCAAATTAGAATATGCAAGTCAGATTTGGTTTACAGAGTATCAGACTACATTGTATCTCTTAGAAAAGACACAGAATAAATTTTTGAGGTATATTTATTATAAAAAGTATGGTGTTTACCCTGATTATAGTACAGTTAGGGGTTTTCATCTTAGATCTGTGTTTAGAATCCTATCCTTGGAGGATAGGAGAAAATTAGCTATTCTAATATTTCTACAAAAAATTATTAACAACAAAGTTAAAGCACCTCAGATTTTATCTTTAGTGGGGTTTAATGTTCCACCCAGAAGAACGCGTAACTGTACTATGTTCAATATTTCGACCATATCTTCTTCAAAGTCCCCTGTCGTAGCCATATGTCAATTGGCAAATTATTTTAATAGCTTTATTGAATTAAAATTTAATTATTCATTAAGCACCTTTCGTAGCTTGGTATTGAACCACATAATATCATTGACAGTGTAAATATAGGTATTACATAAGAGTAAGTTATTCATGATGTTAGTCTTAGTGTTCTAACCAATAGCATATATTGTACTGTGTACTTGCTTTTTTTATCCTTGTAATTAGACCTCTAAAAGGTCTGCTTGTTTAATAAATAAATAAATAAATTAATGAATATTGAATTGATTGGCCAGGTGATGGTAGACAGCCGTAAGTTTTTTGAACCAGAAGTTTTGGATAACATCGTTCCCTGGTGCTTTCCAGTTGGCCAAATTCTTTATTACCTTTTTTAAATCTTCTTCTGTGAATGTTATTTCTTCCATGTGCAGATGATTGTTGTTCTGTATTTCTGTCTTGATCCAGGGCGTATTTTTCTTGTGACTGGTTCCATCGGACCATATACTTTCCCAAAATGTTAGCAAATCTCCTCTATTTGGTGGTTCCACTTTTGGATTGTGGTGTTTATTAAGTGATCTGTAGAAGCCTTTCTGATTTTTGAAAAGAAGTTGTTTTGTACTTTTCGTTGGTAGCTTTCCTTGTATCTTCTCAATATTTTGGATGTAACAGCAAGTTTTTGTTTTGAGGTGTCCAAGGAGTCATCAATAATTGTTTTAGTTTCATTAATTGATCTACCCTCTAGCTTTTGTTTGACTTCGACTGGAATTGTATTTAGCAGCTTATTTGACATGTTGCCATTCGTTAATTGTAGCAGTCTATCAATATTTTTTATTAGATCTGCAATTTTCCTGCGAAGTCTTTGCTCCCATTTTGGTTTTTGAGGTTTACGTGCCTTGAGTGGTCTAGTATTTTCTGTTCATTGGTTTTAATCGTTGCTAGAGCTGCACAATAAACATGTAGTTGTATTTCTTCCTGGTCCATATCTGCATCTAGCTGCTTTTGTAAATTTTATTTAGCAGTTTCTAAGAAGCTGTACTTCTAGGAGTCTCAATCGAATCCACTTGGGTCATATCGGTAGATTCGGTACTTCTAGGGGTTCCCTATGAATCAGTTTCATTAGTATCAGTAGATGAGGTACTTCCATTAATTTCCTTTGAATCCGCTTGGATGATATTGGTTGCAGTTGAGAGTGCGAAGTCAAGGTCTGTAAAAACGACAATGTCGCAATTTAGGATTCCAGTTTCATAAGAACAAGTAGTAACTATAGTAGTTAGAAGGTTATATGGTAGTTTTAAATGAAACTTATATGGTACATGATCGTGGTCCACCTCATCTTGAGGTGATTTTATAAAGAGTTTATAAATAAGGTTTGCATGACCGTTGGAGAGATCTGAACGCAATTCTCTGGATTTTTGTGTGTGAGGATCACGGACTTGGGATCCATGGACTTCTAATAGTATATGTTTCCCATACATCCGAAATGACCCCTCACTTTGCCTACACATGGCCGCCATGTTCTGCTAATTTTAAGTTGGTATTGAGAAGCTACAGTTCATATGCGTTTTCTTGATATTGACGATGGAACGTTGGTTGGTTGCGCAAAATAATTAACCAATTAGAATTTAGCTGGATGAACTGTCGCGACATTTTCGTTCTGTCAATTTCTGTTTCCTTTGTTCCGTTGTTGCAATGCGATTTGACTGATTTGTGACAGCGTCAGGAGTGGCATCAGGTCACATTTCGCAATTTTCGCATTGTATTTTATTGAGTTAAGCACAAGTTTGATATTTGTGTGTTAACTTTTGGATTATATTCGTGTTTATTACAAATTAATAGTGGTTAATTACATTTTATAAGTAGTGTTATTTTAGTAAGGTAGTTAATAGTATAATGTTATTTGTAAGATCTAGAACTCTAGGAGACTATCTACAAACTGTGCTAAAATGCCTTCCTGTTTTGTACGAGGTTGCTCTAACGCTACTTACGTTTCTCGTTTGAAAGAGGATGTAACATTTCATAAGTAAGTTATATGATTTTTTTTGTATGTAAGTTAATTTACATTTTCCTTTTTCTCCAAATTGTAGATTTCCCAGTGACAATACGCTTAAAAGGTCCTAGTTGGTACCACTTGAAAAAGATCCAGCTTATAATATTGCCTATGAAAGGGTGTTCTCCGAACATTTTGTACAAACCAATTTTGAAGTGGCAGGCGAACGGAAACGTTTAAGAATAAACTCAATTCCAACCCTAAAACTACCTCAATGTTTTGAAGTAGATCACATGGAGAAAAGTTATTTACCTAGCTCACCTCCACCTACATGGTATGTTAATTTTCACTTAGTACTCACAAAGAATCAAAAATATTTTTTAATCGTAGCAGCAAGCTGGAAAGTGTTGATTAGCCTCAAAGTAGTTCACCAAAATCGCTGACAAAACTTTCTCCAATAAAACGGAGTGATTCAGACTCTTCTTCATCTGCTCATTCGTCTGATAAAGTACGGATGGTACAATTCTTTCATCCGTATAGGTAAGTTTAATATCAAATTTTCTTTAAAATCAAAATGTAATATGTATTTTATTTATATTAATTTTACGTAGCATTTATATAATGCCTTAGTACCAAAATTTAACTAGTCTAAAGAAACGTTCTATTTTCAGCAAACCTTCCACAGAAGATACCAATGTAAAATTGAGAGATAAGATTCGCTTTTTGAAGAGGCAATTAAGAGTATGCAGAAACAAACTAAAAATTTGCAGAAAAACAAGCAGGAGGTGAAAACTACGATTTTAATCGTATGAAGCAATGCGCCTTTCCTTGGAATCAATTGACTGAGATGGTGTCCATATTTTACGATATAATGTACACTATAATAAATTGCTTTGTTCCTCTGAAAAAGGTTTGCAAGAAGAGGTTTCCATGTTGGCATACTCCGGAGTTGAAGAGGCATTTGTGCGAGAAAGAAGTGGCTCACAAAATTACTAGGTGTCCTGTAAACTAAATGGAATTTAGTTGATTATGAGCTCAGTGTAAACTTTTATCACGGGAGTGCTACCGAAATTATGTGAAATATACTGAAAATTGTGTTACAAATAATGTTAAGTTTTCTGGAAGTTTGTAAACAGTAGGAGGGTGAATAACACTATACCTTCTGAAATGACTCTTGGGGACATTACTGCTGGTAACGGGAATGATATTTCAAATCTATTTGCTAAACATTTCTCATCAGTTTATTCAAATCAACCTCTGGCTTCGAACATCTATTCAAAGTTATCTAAACTTGATATTAAAAAACGCCCCGGTCCTGACGGAATACCTTCCATTCTTAGGGAATTTAGCTTCCTTTTATCTCGTCCGCTCTTTCATACATAAGTCTCTTGTTACAGGCGAATTTCCAGATCATTGGAAAACTTCATACGTCACTTCAATGTATAAATTGGGTAGAAAATCAGACATCTCAAACTATCGTCCTATATCAATCCTTACCATAATTCCCAAAGTCTTGAGTATTATTTTAGATTATCTCACCTATGACATCACAACAATTTGGCTTCACTTCTAAAAGGTCTACAGAATTGGGTTTACTCGCATATGTTGACTTTTTGTCTGATGGTTTGGAAGGGGGTCTGCAGATTGATTCTGTGATTTCTCTAAAGCTTTTGACAGGGTTAATCTAGAGCTCTTGATACATAAACTTTTTCATTATAGTGTAGATGGTCTTGTATTACAATGGCTAAGTGATTATCTTACGAATAGTTTACAAATGGTCAGAGTTACTCATGAATATACTCATACTTTTCCAGTAACCTCTGGAGTTCCCCAAGGGTCTCATTTAGGACCATTATTATTTAACATATTTATTAACGATATAATGCATTGTTTTCAAGGTAGCAAAGCCTTGTTATTTGCTGATGACCACCTGACATGTTTTAGTGTGATTAGTGGCATGGATGATGCTCTAATATTACAATCTGATTTAGATAGTCTATCAAATTGGTGTACACTTAATGGTGTGAATCTAAATGCATCCAAATGTCATGTAATGCGTTTTCATGGAATACACCACCCAATAGCTTTTGATTACAATATTAATAATGAAACTCTAAAATGTTCTTCTCAAACTAAGGACTTGGGTGTTATATTGGACTCCACACTTAATTATAAGTCTCATGTTACCGCTGTTGTTCAAAAATCTATGAAGATGTTTGGTTTTATAAAGAGAACCACTTCTGATTTTACTAACATCACTGCTATTAGATCTCTATATTGCTCACTGGTCAGAACTTATCTTGATTATTGTTTACCAGTATGGTCTCCTCATTATATTACATGAAGCTGTTTAGCACAATTTTTTAAGATACATTGCCTTTAAAATGCACATTCACCTTTGTTATGATTTCTTAGAACGTTTTTTAAACATTCCTACTCTACAGGTTCGCTGAAGGCAAAGGGATCTGATACAGCTGTTCAACACAGTAAATGGTATTTGTGATAGTCCCAAGCTTCTCTATAAAATATATTTAGTTGTCCCTTCTCGTCTTTCTAGGCAGGTACAGACGTTTCATGTCGCATTTCTTAGGTACAACTATGCAATGAATAGTTTTCTACCTAGGACACTTAGATTAGCAAATTCTGTCGATGGAATTTTAATTTTTGATGTGTCCACTTTCAAGTTTAAAAAACATTTACTGGAGCTTCCACTTTAGAGCGCACATCTTTTATTGCTGGTTTGATGTGTTATCACTCCTCTTACTTTATTTGCTTTTTTCTTGTGATTTATACTATACTTTAGGTTTTTCCTTTCGTTTTATAGATAAGTTTCATGCATGTGTCAGTTGTTCTAGTTTCACATATTTTTCTTTTTTTGTTATTGTAGCATTTTTTTATATTTCCATATTGTATTAATGTGAATTGGGCTCGACCGTGATTAAATTAAATTAAAATTATCGGTTATTTTATTTATTTCCTGATTAATTGAATTTGAATAAGAATATATAATAATATCATTTATAAATAAACACTTCTTAAAATTTTTGAAAAAGTTTTCCATAATCCCAACTTAGGTAGATACACAATACGCAGTAGCTAGTATAAATAATAAAGTAGGTATACTTTTCTCTCTCACCGTTTCATATTTTCCTATCTTATAAATGATTTATTGTTTAAGCCGGTCCTGTACGAATCACGTGACTCAGGCCGGCCAACTTAAAATTAGCACAACATGGCGACCACAGTAGAGGAGTCAAACCGAATATACAATTAGTAGTCCATGGATCCTAAGTCCGTGGTGGGGATATTTTAAATCACGTGTCTGCACAAACCCGATCTTAAACTTACAATATGGCATTCGAACATGTTCGTCAATCTATTAGAAGTCGAGTGGAAGTTTGTATTTTAAATGGAGTGGCATATTTTTAACGTCTGCGCTACTTTTTGTTGATATTTACCGCTACTTCTATTGCAATAACAATAGCTTTTACTGTCATGCACCGCATTACCTACACTTCTCTCATTCATATTTGTAAAAACTTTGAAACTTTACATCTTAAAATTAAATAACAGACGATAACAATATTTCTGATCACTTTGGAAACACCTTGTATGAAAATTTCTTCCCACTGCGTATCAATGATAGTGAAAATTTGTCAAAAATAATTGAAATAAAGAAATGAAGTAGACAGAATGTCAATTATAATGAAAATATGTTCATTATTAAAAATTAGGATTAGTTTCTTATCACAATTGCATATCCTTTGTTTATCTGAATGGGAAAATAAATATTTAAAGAATTCATTTAGACAGCTGAGGTTATTAGTATTTATCACATTGCTATTTAATAATCCAGACCAAATATTTCTACTAAATAAATTAGAATTACCAAAAACTGCACTTGCCAAGTTATAGGACAGTAATGAAGTTCAAAATAAGCTTGAAAATATATTTTGACAGTTAGTAGAAAACAAATTGTGTGTGTTATTTTATTGTTTGTTTTTTATACGTTACTGACAAAAGTAATACTTTTCGATAATATTGGTTTTATCTCTTCAATCTTAATTCCCTTCTCCATTCATTTTTATGTTCTAATATAAATTGAAGGATTCGTTAGCCTTTAACAAAATTAAATACTAATAATGATAAATTTATAATATTCTTATACTATGTTTTTGATTGTTAATATTTACAATAACAATTATAATTAAAGTTTCAAAATTCCAAAAATAAAATATTTAGAAGAAAGTTGACGCTATTAGAGGCTTCTCACACCCTCCATGCTTAATCTGGTCCTGATTAAGTGTAATAACAGCTAACTTCAGTGTATGTCTCAGTTCCGTTTGCAAGGTCGATTTTTTGCGATTAAGAATATCAAAATTATTTTAATCATTATACGTAAAATGTCAGTACCGGAATCCTAGTTAGCAGAACCGTTTTTAGGTGATTTTATCAAAGTATAGAAATAGAAAAAAAAACGTTTACAAATAGAAAATTTTATTTAGCATTCTTATTAAAAATATTGTATTAGTTACTTTAGTAGCAGTAATCCATGATTGTTAAAAATTGAATTCAAGGATGAAACGTGTGTTTTTTGTAGATAAAGCAAACAATAGTAAATACAAATAGAAAGGGAAGAAAAAGAAATATATAATAATACGTTTGTTCTATAAACATTAACAGCAAAATGTTATGATCAAATAAAGGGGTTTACTCGTTTCAATTAACTTGTACACGATAAACTTCCTGTGACAACATTATAAAGAATTTCAATGCTTTTACAAAAATGTCTTGCTCATTTTCAATTTTTTGTTCTACTCGATCATATTTCATGACCACCATAATGTTATTTGGTAGCTCATCTCAAGATCTACCTTATAATAATCTTCACTTAACCAGTTTCACTCGTATTACGACTACTGAAATATCTGAAAAACATCAGAGTTATGAAAAAGTGTAATCAACAAGGCATATAAAAATCATAGTTTTATAATTTCTCATAGTCTGATGTTTGAGGCATCAGTCACGCATACGGTAATCGTAGCTGACATTGATGAAGACGTGAATCTGGGAATGGAACGTGATGAACCTACATGGTTTCCAATTGGACTTTAGAAACAGAACAATTAAAGTAGGTTTCGAGGAGGTATTCCTCCATCCATATGAATGCAACACGGTATTGGCAGCTGTGCAGGAAGATACCGTTCTACCTGCACGAAGCGAAATCATGAAAGTAGCGCGGCTATAGGGAATCATGTTACAAGATACACCAGTTGTGATGGAGCCAAGGAACCACGACGAAGAAGTTGGCAAAGGAGTATAATTAATCTCAGTACGAGTGATAAATGTGAACAATTACCCTATTACCATCAAGAAGGAAACTAGGATTGGATCCTGCGTACCAGTGACGTCTATAGTTTGCCAAACAACGGTCACTGACAATGCCAACGCCAAAATCTAACAGATGTTATCAGTAGCTGGTCAATCCTTGAATCAAGCTGAGAAAAGGCAAATGAGAGGATTTCTTTTGCAGTATCGAGACCTATTCGTACCAAAAGGAGGAAAGACTGGTAGAACATCAGCCGTCAAACACAAAATCGATACTGGTAATGCCAAGCCAATTAGGAAATCAGCTCGAAGACTTCCACGAGCTAAGAGAGAGGAAGCTAGAAGAATAATTCTAGAGATGGCGGAAGAAAAAGTAATCGAACCATCTACTAGTCCATGGGTGTCTCCAGTAGTGCTCGTAAAGAAGAAGAATGGAACTACGAGATTCTGCGTGGATTATAGCCAGCTCAACAACGTGACGAAGAAGGACAGCTATCCTCTGCCTCGAATAGACGATACGTTAGATACTTTGACCGGCAGCGAACTGTTTTCCACCTTGGTACTGAAGTCTGGATATTGGTAAGTAGAAATGGACTCAGAAGACAAAGAGAAGACTGCTTTTACCACCGTATCTGGATTATGGCAATTTAACGTCAAGCCATTGGGGCTCTGTAATGCGCCCGCGATATTTGAAAGACTCATGGAAAATGTCTTGAGAGGGTTGTTTTGGAAGACATGTCTGGTCTATTTGGACGACATCGTAGTACTGGAGAAGACATTTGACGAACACCTGAAGAATTTGGAAGACATATTCAAACGACTCCAAGCTGCCTAGCTCATGCTAAACCCGAAGAAATGTCAACTCGTTGTTGTTGAGGAAATTGAATAACTCCCGCTGGGAAACGTATTTGGGTGGTAAGTTGCGGATATTTAGGGTTTGAAGGGAAGGTCAGGGTTGTTGGGTGTTAAGAGATTGCTGGCTTGGTTGTTGTTGGGTGCTTCGGGTTGGTTGTTGAGTCGTGAGTGGAGAGGGTAGGTATTTTTTGGGTTCCTATGAGAGTGCAATTTTACTCCTATTCCCTATGGTTGGAAGTTTGGAACTTAATGGTAAAATGGGAGTTGCGCGAATGGCAGGAGGAATGGGACTTAGCTGAGTACGCTGTGATGAGCTTTGAGTTGGGTTCTTTTTTTGGAAGTCGGTTATTGTTTTAGTGGCTATTTGGAGTTGGAGGTAAAGCACTTGAACTCGCTGTTCGAGCTGTTCTCGAAGTAGGGGAGGGGAATATTCGTGAGAAGAGGTTGAATTCGCGGATTTTCAATTCCTTGTTTTGATAAGGGAGCGTTGGTTTGAAGACGTTTCGGGGTTTGAAAGGCAACGAAACAAATGAGTTGCTTCGTTCGTTAGAGAGGGGTTGATTCGTGGCAGACAAAATCCAACAGAGGGATAACTGCCGGAGGGAGTTTCCTCCACGGTTAACACGTTAAGTGCCGCGTTGTAATTTGTGATTTTTTTATTGGGCCAAGTTGTTATTTTTGTAGTTTCAGGTTGATTTTTATTAATAATGCTTAAACTTCTCTTATTTTTACTAAAATTTGTCTAACTTTCCCTAAAAAAAAATTGGACCGCTTTGGCCCTCTGAGACAAATGTACTACAAAAGCACGATCGGTCCCGCTCGGCGGTCGGCGTGGGTCCACCGACATCGCCTGTTTATTGCAGCGCGCGCGTATATTTTCGGCTGTTATTGCAATTCTAGTATCGCGTAGGAAGTCGTTTGGTACGCTACGGTTAAAATGGCTAGTATTCGAGACCGCACGAAACGTTTACTTTTATTGGCGAAACTGCAAAAATCGAATAACGACGATGGTAAGAGTTTTGGCTTTTAATTTATTTTTAAGAGTATAGAAATTAATCAAATTTTAGATTGCTCTAATGATAGTGATATCCCTAATCCATATGGTTCATCCGACTCAGTCAATGATCCAAATTACTCACCTAGTGACTTGTCTGAACCTGATTCAGACGCTTCCGCAGAAACTGCAAAACACAATGACACAAAGGTAAGCTTTTTATTTAGAAATCCTTTATATATCTCTAAGTAATGTTTTTTGTAGGTTTCCGAAACTGTTCCAGAGGTTCCAAACATTGGCTCGTATCTTAGGAAGCAATCGAGCAGCTCCGAATCTGAGGAGAATGTTGCCCCTGTGCATCCATTTCCGGGTTGGTCCTCTCCACAAGGCAATCATTTGAACTTTCAAAATAAGTTCACCCAAGAACAAGGTATTCTTCCAGAGTTACAAGCTGCGTTACAGGGAGGTACACCTTATGATTTTGTTTCCTTCTTTGTGGATAATGAAATTATAGAGCTAATGGTGGAGCAAAGTAACCTTTACGCAACGCAGGTTATTTGCACGGCGCAAGATATTCCACAGTTTTCAAGACTTCATAATTGGTCTCCTACAGATAGAAGAGAAATGCGTAAATTTTTGGGGCTAATCGGATATATGGATATTGTTCGAATGCCAACAATCCGTCATTACTGGAGCAGAAAACCACTTTTTCGGAATGAAAATATGTTTAAAGTTATGAGTAGAAATCGTTTCGAGTTATTGTTACAACTGTGGCATTTTTCCGATAATGAAAGTTGTCCAGCCACTTTTTGACAAGCTCATCGCGAAGCTTCAGTATGCATTTACGCCTGGCAGTACAGTTTGTGTAGTTGAATTGATAGTCCCTTTTCGAGGTCGTCTTGTATTCAAGCATTATATTCCTCTGAAAACCCATAAATACGGGGTTAAAATATTTAAGCTTTGTAGTTCAGAAGGGTATACTTATAACATGAAGATATATTGTGGAAAGGAACAAGATGCAGGTGCTAGCGTGCCTACAAATGTGGTAATGGTACTTGCTGAAAACCTGTTAGATAGCGGCCGAACTATGGTCACCGACAATTATTACACTAGTATGGATTTAGCAAATCAGTTGCTGGATTGAAAGACACACCTTCTAGGTACATTGCGATCTAACAGGCGTGGAAACCCAAAAGAGGTCACGGAAAAGAAACTTAAGCGCGGTGAAATTGTAGCTAGATAAAATGAACGGGGAATATGCGTAATGAAATGGCGTAACAAAAGAGACGTGTTGCTGCTGTCAACCAAGCATACATATGTTATGCAAGAAATTCAAGTTCGAAATGAAACAAAAACAAAACCTCTCGCTGATGTAGACTATAACAAAGAAAAGAGTTTTATAGACTTGTCCGACCAAATGGCATCGTACAATTCGGCGTTGTGGAAGACCATAAACTGGTACAGGAAGCTGGCTATAAAAGTCCTATTTGGTACCAGTGTAGTTAAATCGCATTATTTTTTTTAAAAAATTGATGACTCCTCTATGTCTATAACAGACTTTCGCGAGAGCATTTTTGAGACTTTGATTTTTCAAGAAGACGATGAATTGGATGATGTTTCAGTACCATCCACAAGTAACAGACGAAAGCGAAAATCTGAGCACTCTTTAGAAAAAAAAAACAATCCTACAAAATCCGAAAATATTGTGTTGGTTTTTATAAAAAAAATTGAGGGTGTGATTCCGAAAAACCATGTCAAAAAAGTTATAACGTTATGCACTGACTGTATTGAAAATCCGTATTTTTGCCTAGATTGTTTCAATAGTTTTCATAAATAAAAAAATAAGTACTTTGGTTTAGTTCAGTAGTGTACTTTTGTATTCCATTAAAAGTCATTATTATAAGAGATATACTTTTTTACCATATAACCGTATTTAAATTTACTTCCATCGTATTAAAAAATAAGATCGCCAAAATAGAGATTAAAAAAAATAAATAAAAAACTCTTGTGTCGCAGTCAGTCACCAGTGCCAAGCGGTCCTATGCATGTTTTAAAATACCTCATACGAGCGGTCCGCTGGCCTGGAAATCATGTTAAAGAAATAATTGCCTTGCGGTCCACAGGACCCCCATGGTTTAGACGGAAAGACGACTAGCGGTCCCTGGAACCGCCCTGGCAGTTAACGTGTTAAAGGATTCCTGACCCTTTTTGTCTACTCTACCGGTTAGTCACAATATATTCTCCTAAATCCGTTACTTTCTTTCATTGGGTGGGTTGGTAGCTAATCGCTTTTATAGATTCTACTGTTCGCTTTATTTACCTAAGAGAATATTCTCATAAATAATATTAGGACAGATTTTCATGAATAATATGGTCCTAATTAGGACAGTTGTACGTGATTTATATTCAAAAATCTCTTGAGGTTTTGGCGAATGGTAGTTGCAAGACGCTTCGTTCAGTCCTAAAACTCTGACTGAACAAAAGTTTCTGCAACAAATAGTTTAGGAAAGACACTAGAAGATTTCATTGATTGAAAATAATTGAGTAATGAAACAAAAACTCCATGACTGAGTAATCACTCACATTAACCAATAGAAAATGTACGTATAATATAAATATATTTCAATAGTCATAAAATAGTTATTTCGCAACTAGTTATGAAAAGAGCGTTATTGTTCAATAAGCGTAATATTTGCCAAAACGAACTCCAGCGAGTTTTGCAAATTACGCGAGTTGAACAATATCACGATTTCATAACGTGTTTACGTACAACGTTTTATCTAATTCCGCGCTTTTATAATATTTAATAGAATCTTCACTTACAATCAGAATATTAATGTGGAATTAAATGGTGCTAGAAGTATTGTTACTATGGAAGCAGATCTTGAAGTGGTGTTACTATGGAAGCAAACAACGATTTTTCAAAATAACTCAGAAGTACCTACTTACTTGAAATGTTTTCAGATAGCGAATCAAACATTCCATCTGAGGTAAGAGAGTCTGCAAATGCTGCAGTAGGTAGTTTAATACCTGAAAAATGAAGAAGTAGATACGCCCCGGCCTATCAAAAATTTGAAAAATATGATGAACATCAACGAAAAGGTACTACTTGCTTATTTTGAAAATTTCAAACCATTAATGGCGTCGACTTTGTGGACTACATATTCAATGTTGAGATCTGAACTTACCGTGCGCAAAAATGTCGATATTAAGAAGTAGACTATGCTTTTGGCTTGGCTGAAGAGACGGTCAGCAGGATACCATGCAAAAAAATTAGAGATTTTGACGAAGGAGAATGTAGAAAGATTTATAAAAGAGGCTGAAGGCGAAATATTTCTATTTGCAAAAGTACGACTAAATTTACGATATGCTTATAATTTATTATTAAATAAATCTGTTCCTTAGGTCGCAATGATAATAGGGATTGCGGGAGCCTGCAGGAAGGCTGAACTGACGTTCCTACGAGAAGGAGACGTATTTAATGAAGGCACAATTTTTAAAATTATTATTCCAGAAAGCAAAACACACGTAATTCGCGAATTTGTGGTCACTGCTGGAAAGATTGCTGGTGTCAATCTTGTTGACCTCCTCAAAAAGTATAGAAATATTAGACCTCCTGCTGTAAAGCACGACAGATTTTTTGAGCGATATTATACTGAAAAATGTGGCATACAACCAGTAGGCATAAATGCCATTGGAAAATTACCAGCAATGATTGCTCAGTACCTGGGTCTACCTAATGTTAAAGGATACACAGGACATTGTTTCAGGCGCTCGTCAACGTCTCTCCTGGCAGACTCAGGAGCGGACATTCTGAAAATAAAGCATCACGGAGGATGGAAATCTAACAGTGTAGCCGAAGGCTGTGTTGAGAGTTCATTAGAAAATAAGAGAAGAATTTCAGAAAACATTCTGGGCCAAGCCCCTTGCACACATGTAGATATCACAGCTTCAAATGAAATTAGCATTAGACAAGAAGTCCAAAAGAATATTCAGTCAGAAAATGGACTTACTTTAAATAACTGTGTCTTTAATAATGTTGTTTTCAATGTTTATATATCTTAAAATACTATTGAAATAAAGTAATGAGTTAATTATCAGTTACGTAAAGTTTTTACATAACTACTTTTCATAACTGATATATGAAGGTTATGTAAAATGTGACGTTTCCTAATGCCAATGAAGTGACTTAAAGTGTCACATTTGATAGCGGAATTAGATACAAAATATTACCTAACAATTGATATTTCGTGTATTTGTTGTTTTTACTGAATTCGACAAACTTCTGATAGCAAGAGAGCTGAGTAGCGGGGCGTTTATTTGGTACCTCTCCAAAGTCAACAATTTGGTGCCAGCAAAAATTTATTACCATATTCAAAATTTTCATTTTAAACACAAGTTTTTTTGTATGAACATTGCGAGGTTATGCCATCAAAAAGGTATTACCTTACTGGTAATTTTTGCAGAATCGCATATTAAATAAAGTGGTAATAAATCTTGTCCGACAAAATTTTGAGGTCAGTTAGGCTGTCCGACACCACAAAGTGCGGAGATAGTACCTCTTGGTCCTTGACACATTACAGAAATGTGTCATTTACATGAAAAAGGTGTTAGTGGAACTGAATCTTATCTATAAACAATTAGAGTTTCTGTTTCAAAAAATGTAGTGATAAAATTGTTTGAATAGGAAAAATAAAATCACAATAGAATCTATTGACCTAATTAACTATTATTGACCCTCGTATTATGTCAAGACGTATAAACGTTTATGATTGAAATCAACATTTTTACTATTTTCTTTGTCACGATATGGTTCAACAACAGTATCTGATGTAATAGAAAAACAATAAGCATAGGAAACTGTTTTATTTTGAATTATTGGAAGCTTCTTAAGAAACGAAATTGGATTTACAAGAAACAAGAAAAATAACCATTTAATTACATATTCAACCTATCTCATATGCGAGAAAAGTATTGGTTTATCCCAAAAAAAGTTGGAATGTCGAAAAAAAAGTTTGAGTTATTTTTACGTTTTCCATCAAGAACAACACGAAAAACAGATTCTTAGAAAAAAAATCCTGTGTGTATGTCGTCGTCGTCGGCCACTATTCGTAACATTTCTTGTTAGCACGATACAGCCTCCGGAGTGCAACAAGTCACCAATTCTATGATTGAATATTGTTCAGAACATCTCACAGATGAACCCTATTGATCTTCAGCTCACCACCGCCAGTACAACGGGTGCTATGGTACTTGAAGTACGACATTTTTATTATTTTTAGAGAAATTTCAGTGTGTTAGCACGATACAGCCTTCGGAGTGCAGATAGTCACTAATTTTATGATGGAATATTATTCAGTATATCTCACAGATGAACCCTATTCATTTTCAGCTCACCATAGCCGGTACAACAGGTGCTATAGTACTTTAAGTACGACATTTTTGGAGAAATTGCAGTTTATTAGCACGATACAGCCTCCGGAGTATACACAAGTGACCAATATTATGATTGAATATTATTCAGGAAGTCTCAAAGATAAACTCCATTTATATTCAGCCCACCAAAGCCAGTGCAACGAGTGCTATGGTACTTGAAGTACCAAATTTTTGTAATTTTTGGAGAATTTTCATTTTGTTAGCACGATACAGCCTCCAGAGTATATACAAGTGACCAATATTATGATTGAATATTATTCAGGAAGTCTCAAAGATAAATTCCATTTATATTCAGCCCACCAAAGCCAGTGCAACGAGTGCTATGGTACTTGAAGTACCAAATTTTTTGTAATTTTTGGAGAATTTTCATTTTGTTAGCACGTTACAGCCTCCAGAGTATATACAGGTGACCAATTTTATGATTGAATATTTTTCAGGGCATCTTATAGGTGAACCTTATTGATTTTTAGCCCACCACAGCTAGTACAACGGGTGCTATGGTACCTGAAGTGTCACATGTTCGGTCCTTTTTGGAGAAACTTCGGGTTGTTAGCACGATACAGCCTCCGGAGTATATACAAGTGACCAATTGTATAATTAACTAACTCTGCCTGGGCTAGGGTGAGGAACGGGTGGATTGAGTAGCTCGGAAATCACCTTACTGCAGCCGGTCCCAAGCCCGGATAAAAGAGGAGGGTTGAGCGAGGGTTAACTACCCACCCTCGGAAAAAAGAAACTAGTTATGAAAACTGCAACTTTGCCTCGGAACCGGACAGATAAACACAAAAAACGACAAATGCAATGTAAAAGGACCATTAATATTGGAACTTGGATCCACCATCTTCTTCAGCGGTAACAAAAACGGAAGACATGAATTTGGAACGGCCTTTGTGATTAGAGACAACCTAGTACAGAATATAGTAAATTTTAAACCTATAAATGAAAGGATATGGTACATACGAATGAAGGGAGAGCGATACAACATTTCGATTATCTCAGCGCATGCACCAACGGAAGAGAAGGATGAAGATATCAAGGATGATTTCTACGATGCCCTAGAAAGAGAGATAGATACGATGCCCAAACATGATATGCGCATACTCTGCGGGGACTTTCATGCTAAAATATGCAAAGAGCCTAGCCTATACCCCACAATAGGTAAACACAGCCTACACAATATATCCAACGACAATGGCTTGAGACTCACAGAAACTGCAGCAGCTAATAATATGCTAATAAAGTCAACCATGTTTCCGCATAAAGACATCCATAAGCAAACCTGGGTCACAAACGACCATATTACGCGCAACCAAATTGACCACATCATTGTAGATGCCCGTCATGGTAACAATATTATAGACGTAAGAAGCCTGAGAGGAATAGACGGAGACACAGATCATTACTTAGTCAGAGCAAAAGTTAAATCCAGAATATCTAGCCACAAATACAATAAAACAACAATAAACCCACAATGGAACATGGACGAAATACACAATGCAGAGAAACAACAAAACTATAGAGAACAACTTGAACAAACCTTGAACTCTGAAAGAGAAGACAATGATATAGAACAGCTATGGGAAGCGACTGCTGAAATAATAACCAAGACAGCTGACAAGATCTTTGGAAGGAGTAAGCAGAAGAGGGCAAAAACATGGTATGATGAGGAATGTCGGAAACAACTGGAAAAAAGTCAAACAGTAAGAAAGACTTGGATACAACTGCAAACAGACCAAAGTAAAAAGGAATATGACGACTGCCGAAAAGAAACAAGAAAAATAATACACACAAAGAAAAGAAACTACGAACAACAAAAATATGAAACTATGGAGAGAGACCGGCCCAAATCAGGCTCCAGAGAATTCTATAAAGCAATTTCCTCTGAGAAAAGAGGGCATAGAACCAATTCCATCCATACACTGAGAGACAACCAAGGCCGCATGATAATCGACGGTAAAGAAATAACTGAAGAATGGAAAAAGTGTTTTAGAGACCTTCTAAACATCATACAGGAAGAACAGCACAAAGAAGAGATCTATATCACAGCGGACATGCCCGTCAAAAATCCCTCCTTTGAAGAAACCCAAAAGGCCTTAAATAAGCTGAAAAATCACAAGGCGCCGGGTACGGACGAGATACCAGCAGAACTTCTGAAATATGGGGGAGACGCACTACATCGCCAAATCCACCAGCTAATAACGCACATATGGTTAGAAGAAAGGATACCAGCACGATGGAAGGAAAACATAATAGTGCCCATCCACAAAAAAGGGGACAAAACAAGATGCGCGAATTATAGAGGAATCTCACTCCTAAACACGGCATATAAAACCCTCTCAAACATCATTCTTAGTAGACTAATCCCTTATGCTGAAAATATCCTAGGCGAATATCAAGCCGGGTTTAGGGCAAACAGATCAACAATAGATCAACTATTCACGCTGAGACAACTTCTAGAAAAGGGGTAGGAGTATAACAGACCCATACACAATCTTTTCATAGGCTTTCGACAGGCATATGATGGCGTAGAAAGAAGCCAAGTATGGAATACCATGGCGGAGTTCTCAATACCAAAGAAACTCATTCGGATGACCAAAGTCTGTATGGAGGGTGGAATATCTAAAGTACGTGTAAATAATAAACTGTCTGGCAGCTTTGAAATCAACAGGGTGATGCGTTATCTCCACTACTTTTTAACCTTGTACTAGAGAAAGCCATGAGGTCGGCCGAAATAAAAACAGAATTGCTATCGGTTCAAGGTCCCAAGCTGTTACTCGCATATGCAGATGACATAGATCTCGGAGACTCCATCCTATCCACAAAAGACATTTTCAACAAGGTGGAAAGAGCAACAAGTGAAGTAGGGCTTAAGATTAATGAAGAGAAGACGATTATATGTGTATAAATAGAACGACACGAAGAGACAGAACAGGACAAAATGTGACGATCAACACCTTTAATTTCGAAAGAGTACAACGTTTTAAGTATCTGGGGGCCGTAATCACAGCGGACAACGATGTTACCGAAGAAATAAAATACAGAATCCAATCTGCAAACCGCTGTCTATTTGCACTGAATAAGCTCATAAAATCAAAAAATCTCACAAGAAGTTCAAAGATCAAAATCTATAAATCCATCGTCAGACCTGTAATAACATACGGATGCGAAACGTGGGCCATGACCAAAGCAAACGAGGAAAAGCTCAGACGCTTTGGACGAAAAATACTTCGGTGATAAAATTTATATCGGTAGAACTTTTAGAAATTTTAAAACTAGAATTTCGGAACACAAACGTAGCTATGACAACAAAAAATTAGATTCTATCTATTCAAATCATTTATTAGAAAACCAACACATTTTCGACCCAAATTTTGAAATTGTCCATATAGTCGGTAAATCCTTTAGTTTAAATTTATTAGAGGCCCTAGAGATTAACAAAAATAAATATTCCGGTAATCTCCTTAACGACCAAATAGATATCAATCAGTCTCCTTTATTGAACCTCTTTACCTAGAAGATAGCTTAGGAATGTTTGTAGTGAATGAATTTCCAGGTATTTTCTTTCAATACCATTGTTAACCTTAGTAAATAGATTTAGCACTGTATATATAAAGACATTTTTATATTTTACCTTCATTCGTTTTGACAAAGCTACTGTGTTAGTGAAACGCGTCAACAAGTTTAAATTGAACATTAGTTCAAATAAATGAAGATTTAAACAAACTATATTGTTTTATTTCATCGTTCAGTATGGATCTTCATCAAGTAAAAGCCTCATCTATTCAATTCAATCTCTAATATTGAGTTCAATATATCTAATATAGTGAAATAAAAAGTATCTCTATGTTTCCAAAGATCTAAAAGAAAGCATTTTTGAGATTTACTTTCGGAAAAATGATTTTTTTGTATAAAATATAAACCTAAAAAAACTAAGCCAGGAAAGAGACACCATCATTATATTAAATTATTTCAACTTTTATATCAAGTGATTCTAAATGCGCCCCGCCTAGAGAGAAATCAAGTTATTTGATGGTATTTTGCTCTGCCTTTGTATGTTGAGTTTATTATAGGTTCTTATTAAGGTAAAATCTACTCAAATACGTTCGAAATAACGTTCTAAGACAGATAAAGTGTATTTTGTGATTAAATTCATCTCACATGCTCATACAAATCAATGTTGAGATAAAATATAATAATTTTCAATTAGTTACATTATTGAATGCATAATTATTCAGAAACGGTCCTGTTCTACTTATATTTTAAACTAATAGTTGGTAACAAACTGACCTCTACCAACTGAATTCTTTAATTACCACTGAATTTTAACCTTGAGACTATATTTCTGGCTTACAATCTTCTATGCAATGACAACCTCGATTGTTATTGTTGGCAGCTTTTTGTATATTAGATATGCTATACTAATGTGATTATGTAAGCTTGAGTCTTATAGTGAATCCCACTACAATTTTAATTCAGTTGTGGATGTATACCATGCCAAATCTTGAAATAGATCTAATTAATGTTTCTAATTATCCTTCGTGAAAAATTTTGTATACTAATAAATTTTCTAGTATTTTTAAGTAGTTATAAATCTAAAACAATATTGTATTTCAAATTAATTATTTAAAGTTAAACGAATATGTAATTATTATACAAGATCTCACATAGACATCAGTTAATAAGGAACTTTTGGTATCCGGCAACAAACACTGCCATTCAGAATGGGTACTTGACATTAAAATCTATTGGTTACTTGACATCGAACCATAGCGATTTATCTCCAGAAAAAGAAAATGAGCAGTGACGGATCTACGGGGGGGAGCAGGGCTTTCGAGCTGCAGCCTCCCCCCAAAGCATTCAAAAAAAGTTTTGTAAGAATATAAATTTTAAGCTAAAGATTAAGTGTATTAGACTCTAGTATATTAGATTATAATAGGAATGCCTTGTAAAATTATTTTACATAAAATTAAAAAAAATATTACAAATAATATTTTCCACCATTCTTGCATTAAATTTTCACAATAGCCTAGTTTTTTCTTCACAGAAGCCATAAGTTGGACATTCCACCTCATTTTTTTGCGGGGTCATCGTGATGATGGTGCTCTGGACGTACAAGAAAAAGAGGAGCATGAAGAGGAATTCAGAGTGTTACCGAGTGTATGAATCTAATTATATCTATGTGTAAAATAGCAATCCTTCGATAACACAGCTGGCCTGTGATTTCAATCGATGTAAGGAACGGTGCTTCAATAAATAACGAATATATTTCTTATTTAAGTTTGCGAAGGACCGGAGACTCAGTGGTTTCCACACTGAGCAACAAATAGTTGGTGGGTGGTGTTGTAATTCTATATTTCATCCATTAATTATATAATAAAGATAAATGTTACCGTAAATTCCAACAAAAGAATGCACAAAAACACTGCAATACGCACTTAATCATTTTTATTTTCACTACAAGTGCTATTATGTCTTTCTGTTGGAAATATGGATATAGGTACTACAGGACAGGAAGTTTTAACCACCTCGTGGTTTGGAAAAATATATTAACAGCCCTTACAGAATAAAGCAGAACACATGAGGAAGAGGGACTTGTTAATTCATCACTCTAGGAAGGGTACGGTACTTCTCCCCTTGCGTGCGGCATTTTCGCTCGCAAAACGGGTGCTTGCATGCGCAGTCGCTAACTGGGGATAAGCCAGTCAGGTTAGAAGGTTCTGGAAGACTTGCATAATCAAAAAAGAGGGTTTGAATTACAACACTGAGATTTAGGATTGATTCTGGAGATTCGATATTAAAATATTATATTCAAACTGCTCCAACAAATGTAACTTTAATCAACAAAACCACTCGAAACGAACTTATAAAATACTGTGGGGATATAATTATTGTAGGACAAATTGTAGAAAAAAAAATCGCAGGTGTTTCGTTGATTGCTGAGTAAAACTTAAGATGCAAGCTCTACTGAGCAGATATTGAATGCCTTAGATAATTAGATATTGATTCGGGCCAAATTAAGGAAATGATTGTTTGGTTTGTTGAAACCAAAGATAAACTCACTGAATAAAAACTGTTAGCACTTATACTAGGAAAGCTTCAAGAACTGGGGCTCGGTATTTCTAATTTGAGAGGATTAAATAGTTAAATCCTCTTGCTTTATATATACATTGTGCATCAAACGAATTGAATTGGGTTTTAAGCCATGCTTGCTTAGAACCAACCAACATGAAAGTCCTTTCACAAAAATATATCCCGTTCAGACTCCCCCCCCCCAAAATAAAATCCTGGATACGCCACTGAATGAGAGTAGTTGTTACACAGTATAGAAGTTAAAATTATAATTTGCATCATTTTTTTCCTATACTAATTTCATAGAAATTAACAATGTTTATACTCATCTCTTTAGAATATTCAAAATATCATTTTACTTCAAGCGTATAACTATATTACTTTCGGCAATAAGTTACATTTCCGGGAATTGTTCTCTACTTCTACGCATTCACATCTTGGTTTTAGTTTTTTTCGTGGTCTCATTATGTCATTAAAAGTGTTGTCCTGCCCTCTTGGTTTTCTGAAACCTAAATATTCTTCTCATACCATTCGCTTCTTCTTATTTAGTTTTCGTTGGTTGTTATTTATTCGTTTCCGTTTTATAACTGGGTCGATATGAATTGAATCATTAGATGAAACCTCTGCTTCATCTTGATTTAGTTCATTGCTTAGATTCCCATCCGACTCTGTATGTAAATTATTGTTTTCATTAAAGATAGGGCTAATGCTCGAGTGATAATTATTATTGTCGTTGTCTAGATCATCTTCAAAAATAATGTCTGCTTTTTCTATATCAATAGCACTTACGTTATAAAAATGATCAAAAGTTGATTCAACTTGTTCAACTATCACAGCATTATTAGATTCTGGTCGATTTTGTGTTTCATGTCCTTTAATTGCAAGTATAGGTAATTCAGAGTTTGAGAAATTCAATTCCTTATCACAGTCGATTAAGTCGTCGTCGCCCCTTTCTCTTTCTCGGTTATTTGACACTTTATTGGTATATTCATTTATGCCTAATGCTAAATTCAAAATTTATTAGGCACGGGATCCTATTATTATCTATAACAAAATAATTTATTTTACAAAATTTACTACGTATAATGAAGCATTAACACAAATTCACATTTTTAAATGAATTCGATTATTCCAACTAGTGTATATTTCATGATTTTTATGATTATCATAATACTATTAAAAACAGCAAAATGTTACATGATATACTTTGAAATATGAGAGCAATAATACTTACTGCAACTTTTTCAATGGCAAACACAATGGCCGACGACAGCTATATGAGTAACTGCACTTAGAAAACAGCCAATTCTTGTACGAGGTAATGCTCTTTTCGTTCTAACCGGTAAAACAGCTACCTTTTAATTTTTCTGAACACTGCAATAGATGGAGCACGCTGCTGCATTGCTGCATTGATTGCAAGTAAAAACTTGAATTAATTGAAAAAAAACATACGAGGTACTGCACTTTTGCCCTCGATATGTGAAATGCCGTGAACAATAATCTATCATAAAAGTGTCACTTGTATGCACTTCGGGGGATGTATCGTGCTAACAAACCGAAATTTCATCAAAAATAACCAAAAATGAAGTATATCTGAATTTATAGGACCCGCTGTACTTGATATAATCAGTTAAAAGTCAATAGGGTAAGATACCTTGAAAAATATCTAATTATAAAATTGGTCACTTGTATACACTCCGGAGGCTGTATCGTGTTACCACCCCGAAATTTCTTTAAAAAGGATTAAAATGTAACACTTCAGGTACCATAGCACCCGTTGTACTAGCTCTGGTGATCTAAAAATGGATAAGGTTCATCTATAAGATGTCCTAATCAATATTCAATAAAAAATTGGGCACTTGTATACCCTCTGGAGGCTGTATCGTGCTAACTATCTGAAAAGTCCCCAAAAATGACAAAAATTTGGTACTTCAAGTACCATAGCACCCATTGTACTTGCTTTACTGTGCTGAATATCAATAGAGTTTATATTTGAGACACCCTGAATAATATTCAATCATAAAAATGGTCACTTATATATACTCCGGAGGTTGTATCGTGCTAACAAACTGAAATTTCTCCAAAAATTACAAAAATGTCGTACTTAAAGTACTATAGCACCTGTTGTACTGGATCTGGTGAGCTGAAAATCAATAGGGTCTATCTGTCAGACGTGCTTAATAATATTCAATCATTTAATTGGTGACTTGTTGCACTCCACAGGCTGTATCATGCTAATAAACTGAAATTTCTCAAAAAATACAAAAAAGTCGTACTTCAAGTACCATGGCACACGTTGTATTGGCTATGGTGAGCTGAAAATCAATAGGGTTGATCTGTGATATGTCCTGAACAATATTCAATCATAAACTTGGTGACTTGTTGCACTCCGGAGGCTGTATCGTGCCAACAAAACATGTAACGAAAAGTGTGCGACGACGACGACGACGACATACACACAGGATTTTTTTCTGAAAACCGCTTTTTCGTGTTGTTGTTGATGGAAAAAGTTGACGGGAAAACTATAAAATATTAAGTTTCTTATTTGGATGGTCAAGCCTGTATTTATTAGATATTCTGCTTAAATGCATTGAATTAATTCAGGATTACTAAGTATATAGAGGTAGGATCAATAATATCTTTAATTGTGAATAATGCAATTACTATTATTTTCTAACGTAAAATCTGGCAACATCGCTGCGTTTCACTTACTCTGACCCTGGTAACGTCAGCGAATAAACAACAACGACGTCATCCTCGTTAGCTGCCGCCTTGATTACACGTGCCACCTTCGAACAATATTAATTGAGCAATTGTGTTTTAAACTACTTTTAAGATATCCAAGGTAGCGTAATGTTCCCTTGTTATACCATCTGCACATATTTTACAGTTTTACTTTTTGGTTAATGGACTGTTAATTGGTTTTACCGTTGCAAGGATTAAAATATATATTTCTGAATATATTAGTGAAATTGCAATAAGGCATAGAAGGACAAATAGATACGGAAAGTTCTTGAATCTAATGAAATATAAATATTTATTTTGGTTGACTGAACATATTAACGATTGAAAGATGCAACAAAAAAGTTGCATAAATACATTATACAAGAGAAAAAAGTGAATGTAAATTGTGAAACCGATTTAAAATATTAAATATTTGAATCTAAGATCGTCCAACAAATTAAAATACAGTGGGAACAACTAATACAATAATAGTGTACAGGAATTTAGAAACAAAAAAAAATAATTAGCTTGCGTATGCAGATTATGCCTAAAAGGCGCTTTACATGGAGCAATACTACTTGCAATGCAATGCACGACGCAATATTTATGGATCACAAACATGCGCAGATGACGCTCAGCTGATAGATCTCACAATTTCAACTTTATCCGTTTGGTGCCATTTCAATTGCATGCAAGTTGCACTTCTAGTTACTTTTGGTTTAACAAACAACCAAATACCGGTCAAATCACTTGAATGTCTGTAGCACATTTTTTGTAGAACTAACCTTCTTCTTGATTCGTGATTTTTATTAATGCCATTCTTTTGAAGTTTTTTATTTGCCTTGCATAATGTAAAACAACGTGCAAGATTCATCACATGCAATCTTTTGATCTAGCAATATATTGCATGCAGTTACTTGCAGATTGTATTGCTTCGTGTGAAGCGGCCTGGTGACATGGAACAATACAACTTGCAATGCAATACAAGACGCAATATTTCTTAATCACAAGCATGCCATATGACGCTCAGCTGATAGATTTCACAAATCCAACTTTATCCGTTTGGTGCCATGCAAGTTGCAATTCTAGGGAGAAATCTAGTTACTTTTGGTTTAACAACCAACCAAATGTCTGTCAAATCACTTGATTGACTGTAGCATATTTTTTGTAGAACTAACTTTCTTGTTGATTTGTGATTTTTGTTAATGCAATTTTTTTTATAGTATATTACGTAACAAGTGTTGTAAGAAGCATTTTACGCACGAACGGAAAAGTTTTGTTTTACCGTGCGTAATAGACGTCATACATTGATTGCAGACTGTGTGTTTTTGACTACTTACAGGAGTGGTCGTAGGTAAAGTTTTTTATTTGCCTTGCATAATCTCAAACAACGTCCAAGATTCATCACATGCAATATTTTGACCTTGCAATGAATTACATGCAGTTGCAGATTGTATTGCTTAATGTCAAGCGGCCGTTAAGGCCGGGTAACAATGCAATGCAAGACCCAATATTTCTTGATCATAAGCATACGCAGATGACGCTTAGCTGATAAATCTCACAATTGTGACTTTATCGGTTTGGTGCCATTTCTATTGCAGGCAAGTTGCAATTCTAGGGAGAAATCTAGTTACTTTTGGTTTATTAAAACCAACCAGATGTCAGTTAGATCACAGTTGATTGACTGGAGCACATTTTTTGTAAAACTGGTTTATTCGTACCATTATTTAAAAGTTTTTATTTTACCTTGCATAATTTCAAACAACGTGCAAGTTTCATCATATGCAAGATATTACATGCAAGCAAATTTGATATGCAAAATTCAAAAATTCAAAACTAATTGGACAAGACCAATAGAAAACATGAAAATGGAGGTGAACATAGATAAAATCAAACTAATAATCGTAAATGAAAAACAGGATAACAGAAATAATAAAGAAGTAAAGTGTAAAGAGTAACATTTGAATACCTAGGAAGCATAATGATGGAAGATGGGACAATATATTCAAAATTATCTATCAGTGCGAATTAATAAACGATAATTTATTACTCATTGAACAAAACGATACAAGGTAACAATTATATTGATTAGATCTAGAAGTAAAAATGTATAATGCGATAACAGTACCAATAACACATGGGACTGAAAACACTGGTCATTAAAGAAGAAAGATGAAAGTGAAACAATTGCCACGAAAATGGAGCATCTACGGAAGATATAGAGAGATATGTTTATTTACCACCCAAACAGTCAAGGAAC
Organism: Galeruca laticollis; assembly: GCA_963921935.1. NCBI lineage: Eukaryota > Metazoa > Arthropoda > Insecta > Coleoptera > Chrysomelidae > Galeruca > Galeruca laticollis. The sequence continues at coordinate 84,328,657 of OY998178.1, read as the reverse complement.
TACATGTAGGTCACATACTAATAACACAATAATAAGCGACATAAATATTATAAATTATATAATGGACATATACCCAAATAAAAAATAAAAGAGAACAAGTTTACTATTTACATAAAGATATACTACAGTAAAAGATAAAAAAAATAGGAGAAGTTGAAATATTACTCATGAAAGGAAAGGACAAAATTCCTGAACAATACAAAAAGCATTCCTTTAGTACAGCCATAACATAATAATCTTGGGAGATTTAAATGCAATAGTAGGCGAGGGCATGGAAAAATATGGCGAACAAATAGCGAACAGGAACTCATCAAAATTATAGCTTTTGCAGAAGAAATGACCTGGCCAAAGGAAACACCTTTTTGGAACAAAATAAAGAAGATAAATATATATCTGTAGCAATAGAGAGAAAGGCGAAAAGCCTGATTGATTATATCGTACATACCAGTGGAGTAACTACGGGGGAGATGAGGGGGATAGAACTCCCCCCAGAACCCTAAAAATTAAAAAAATCTAAAACATAATCACAGCAAACCTAATTTATTGAAATGTACTAAGTGATAGGAACTGTAAGCTGCAATTTTATAAGAAAACCTAAGGTAGCTTTAGGGGCTTAAAATTTGAAAAAATTTCCAGTAGCCAGATCTCCCGGTAGTTCATCACCACTTCCCCCGTCCCCTCCCCAGAACAACATCCAAGTTACGCCACTGGTACATATACAAGAGCTGGCGCAAACATTGAAACCAGTGATGACAGATAAAGAATCAGAAATAGGGTCAAATCAGAGACTAGTAACAGAAAATCTAAGTGATAACACGACAAAGGCAGTTGAATAAATGTAGTAAAATTGATAAACGAGAGCTAACTTAGAAATAAATACCAAAAAGAAACAGATGAGGAATTCGTAAGATCAGACAATCACTGAGGAGTTTGGGTACTAGGAGAAAAATGGGAAAAATTTAGAGAAATACTACTAGAAAAGGCAGAGAAGATATGCGGGAAAAGAAAGTACAACAGAAAATTGAAGAAAACGTAATGGAGGAACGAGGACACTAAAGAATTAGCGAAGAAAAAGAAACTAGCATGGAAAACATTCACACACATTGCTGATCAACGGACGGTAAAAAAAGCAAAAAAGAAAAAGCATTGGCCAAGAAAAGGTTAAAAGGAAAGAAATGATAATAATGCCGGTTTTATTCTGGTATGAGGACCTAATAAGAGGGAAGTCGAAAATCCTAAATGGATAATGCTATACTATGTGTAAACAAGAACGTAAAATCCATTGGCTATAACAAGGGTAGTTTACGTTAAATTTACTCTGAAAATTATGTTAATTTACTGTTTCTACATTTCACCAAATTTGACAAATAATGAGTATAGCCCAAGACACATTTATGGAGGAAATGAGAATGTCTGGAAATAGAGTTACTCTGGCAGGAGATCTAAATGCCAAATTATCTCTGTGGGGGGAGCAGTTACAGACGCACGAGAAGAAATTCTTACAGAATTCATCGCAAGTCTCAATCTCCAAGTGGCAAATGAAGCAAATAGTCCAACTAGTGGTAAAACCAGTCCACAAATTGATGTTACACTTGCAACAGAAAACATGATTAGAAATATTAAAGACTGGAAGATAATGGATGAAGAAAGTCTTTGTCTACACAAATACATCCTTTGAAATTGAGAACACCAAAATTAAACCAAGACTTCCAGAACCAGGTATATGCTGGTCCAATAAGTACAAATTTCACAAAGAATTGGAGAAAAGGAAAGATTATATAAGAAACACAGAAACTCTTATTTTCATCGTGAAAGCGGCGCAAGAGCAAAGTAGGATATATCGTGATGTGAGGAGAATCCAACCATAATTAAGTTATATCTATATGAGCCATTCTCTAAGTGTGTTGCACAAGAATTCAGAAAAAAATCAAAACACCTCTCTCGCGTTTTGACGCGGATGTATCACGAGGCGCAGCCGAATTTAGTCACTACCCACAATAGTACAATTTTACTATACCGCCACCACCGATATCTACTTGTGCGTGCTCACAAAGTCGAAATTGTTTACACCGCATTTTTCGTAATTTTACTTTTATTTCCGCTTTCTATTTATCAAAGGCGTTGTGAGCCCGCAGTCTTTTTTATAAAAGCCGCCTCTGAGATAAGACACTATAGTTGCGAACAAGCGACTTTCGGGTCTAACCTCAAAACATAAAGTCGAAATTGTTTACACCGCATTTTTTATATTTCTATTTTTATTTCGACTTTCTATTTATCCATGGCGCCGACTCGAATATTTTTGAGAATGTTCGAGGTCGAGGTTAGGACTGTAAAAGTGACGATCGCGACTCAACACTCATCAGTCGACGATTAGCGTTTGGAGCGATAAGTACCTACCTACTTACAAGCTAGCTAGCGAATTGCGAATTTTAAACGAAGTGTTTAGGAATTGTTATACTGCTGTATTCTGATTGTATCATTTTTGTACATTTCTTCTTTGGAATTAATTCTTCTACGCATTAACATTATTCTTAATGAAGAAAGGAACGTTGGCTTAAAGGTGTTAAACATCTTGTAATGCAGCCGAATGTTCAGAAGCAGTAAGCTCGGAGTATACAGCAATTACCGATCCATACGATGATGCAACGACGTCAAGCTGCATGGTTTCAAAGGAGAAGAAAAGTAAATATGGAAAATCGTATATCAGTTTCCGATTTTTTGATTCCAACGGTTTACATCTCTGCATGTTATGTTGTAAACTGCTTCCAAATAGTTCCATGGCACCTGCCAAGTTGAGCAGACATTTGGAAACTGTACACCCCGAGTCTAAAGACAAGAATAAAGAATTTTTTGTACGTAAAAAAGAACAATTATTGGAAAGTCTAGAAAGTATGATGCTTGTAACCCAAACTATCAATGAAAACGCCACGGAGTAAGATATTTAATTAGCTAGTTAGTGTTAGATATAATAAAATGTATGCTTGATGAAAAATCTGCAAAGCAATCTTTCTATTGTGCCGCTATCAAACGATACTGTTTCACGTCGAATTCATGATCTGGCAAGCTACGTCAAACAAGAACTAGTTACATGTCTACAAAAAACATAATTCGTCTTGCCAATAGATGAGTCGACTGATGTCGCTAGTCTGGCTATCTTGCTGGTTACCGTGGGCTATCCATATGAAAATTCTTTTGAAGAAGACATGCTTATGTGTTCATTGCTGCCCACAAACACTACCTGAGAAGAAATTTTTAATAAAATAAATATATTTTTTGAAGAAAATAATTTCAGTTGGAGCGATTGTATTGACATTTGTACATATGGAGCCAAGGCGATGACGGGTAAAACAGCAGAAGCAGTGGCACTAATAAAAAATAAAGATCCTAATTGTAGTTCCAGCCATCGTATCCTGCATGAATAAGCACTTTTTATGAAGTAAATGGCGTCAAATTCATGATTAGTTATGGATGAAGCGGTAAAAATAAATAATTTTATCAAATCACGACCACAACAGTCCCCATTGTTCTCATTATTGTGTGAAGATTATGGCAGCAAACATAAAACAATGCTGCTCAATACAGAAGTGCGATGGCTGTCTCGGGGTAAAACTTTAACAAGGCTATTGGTTTAAGATTAGAAAATCTTGAATTATATTGTTTACGATGCTTTTAAAAATATGTAAGATATTTGTATGTTACTTCTTTTCGTCATTGCATATATTTAAGGCGTAAATTCATTTCAGTTGCTAGCACTGTAAAAATGTGTTAAAGAATTGATAGATCTTTTGTATTGCTGTAAATTCAAAGGGTAGTTACACTTTATTCGCAGCTTTTGTTAAATACTTTTAAAATATCACGTTTTGCAATACTAATTGTCAATAGTTTCGTTGGAGCATTGGAATAACACATTTTGAATGTCGTGAGAGACATATTGTCGCATTGTGTTTGAAATTCTACAGTTAAAGATTTAGGAAAATGTCACGTTTCACACTATTATCTATTGTATTGTAAAAACCCTACAGCAAAACTAAAATTGTAACTTATTGTCACTTTGTTCGTGAATTTTTATGATAGATGTTCGGAAGATTGTAATAAACCTTCGAATAACCTTTCTGAGTAAAAACGGCTGACAGTTCATATAAAATTAGTTGTCAGAAGTTTGCAATAAAATATGGAAAGCAGCGATAGTGACTTTGAAAATGTGCCCTGAGGAATTTCCAATATAGCAGCTACAGCACAAGTATTGCTTGAAAAATCAAAATCCAGGTACAAAAACGTTTATGATGTGTTCACGACATGGATGGATGTGAAGCAATGCAAAACTATTACAGAGGATGTAATTTTGGCTTATATGGCGCAAAAATCTGAAGCTGTCAAATCCTCTACTCTGTGGAACATATACTCTATGTTAAAAAGTACCATTTTAGCAAAGAAAAATGTAAACATAGCGACTTTCCCAAAGGTTATCGCATTTCTCGAAAGGAAGAATGTTGGTTACAAAGCCAAGAAGTCAGAAGTCTTCAGCAGTGAGCAGATCAACAAATTCATTAGGGAAGCGGATAATGAAACATATCTAATGCTGAAGATAATTTTAACAACAACAACAAATATTACGATTGTAGGATATAAAGTTAGCCGGTGCGTGTAGACGAGAAGAACTAACAAAAATGGCAATTGATCTAATAAAGGACAAGTAAGACATGTTGCCTGTGAAAATACCGGATTTCAAAACACATATTGAGAGAACTTTTGTTGTAATTGGGCAAGAAAACCTGCTGTTATATAGGCAGTATTTATCTTTACGGTCATCCCATACTCCACATAACAGATTATTCGTGAATCATAAAAAAGGAAAATGTTGAACTCAGCATGTTGGTATCCACAGTTTTGGGAGTCTCGAAATAAAAATCGCAGAACTATTACATTTACCCAATCCTAAAAATTACACAGGCCATAGTATTCATCGAACTTCGGCAACGTTATTTGCTGATAATGGTGGAAACATGGAAACTTTGCCTTCTTGGTCTGGCTTCAACAATTTAAATATACCAAGCATTTCAAACAAATTGAATCCCTTCAATATTAGCAATTGCTCGTATTTTGATATAAATAAGAATTAGAATGTTTCTGTTAATATGTAGTATTTTATGTTCTGTTCTGTTTAATTCAAATAAGAATTAAAGTGTATAATAAAGAAATGTGACGTCTCAATGATTTGTTATTCTACACGGTTGCCGAAAAAATATTGTACGCAACACGACCGGAAACTGTTTTTTCGGACTCGCAGACTTCCAGAACTCGCCTGCGGCTCGTCCGAAAAAACAGTACTTTCCGGCCTTGTTACGTAAATTACTATTACAACATAATAAAAATTACAATACTTTTTAAGATAACTATTTAACAACGCTAATAATGAACCGACAACTCTAATAATGAACCAACTACTTTAATTATTAACCAACAACTACTCTATTTTGTACATTTCCATATACACTAAAATATATGCTAACTTTGCATTTCCTATCTTATTTACAGTAACATAATATTTTTAGTTATTTCTAGAATTTTCTCGTCCTATAACTCGAATATATTTTTTCCATTGATGTTAATGTTTTAAAGACCAGAGTAGTTCCTGACTTATCACAAGCTTGTTACGAACCACTTAATCGACGATTACCAAAAATTAAGTTCGATCGTTAAGAGAATATTAAAAATATCGACATCTAACTACCATCGGAATTGAGTGCATTGAATAAGGTTAGTTTGCTTTAAGATTAAATTGAATAAAGACGCATTGTGTTAAAGATAGAAGAAATTGCATAAAACTGATTATAGTCAAACAGATAATTTGGTAAATAATTACTTCCAAATTGTTGAATAAACTTAACAGTAATTAGGGAATTATCATTAGCAGGAATACCGGGTGTAATTGACACAAGAGCCACCCCAATTATTTTTAATGAGTTTTTGACGTTATTTACATTTTAGAGGGTTATATTATACCTAATTTTGAATTTATCTTATTTTTAAGAAAGTAGACCATTTCTAAAATTTCCCTTTATTTGTAATTGATTCTTATTCAAGAATTATGAATTTTCATAATTGAATGATCAATTTTTTCTTATTTTATAGGTAGTTGGTGCTTTTATAATTTTTTCGTGCATTAGTGGCTTTTTGATCTATTTTGCAACTACTGTGATGTTTGTCCTACATAAACAGCATCACAATCATTAGAAGGAGCTTAATATATTCACTATTTCAGCTTCTCTCACTAAAATATGTTGTTTATGCTGATATTCTTTAGGAATTTTAAATTTCATATTAATAAAAATGATTTGATAACTGCTGAGATACATATAGTGAAGATAGGTTTCATATTCAGATGTTCCGGATCAATGTTGTTTGTTAATTGATTATAATATTTGTTAATTTTTTTGAATATTTTATTCATTTTTTCATGATAGGTAACTATTTTTTTCTTAGTGCAGTTTTTGTATTTATAATAGCTGCGTATCTAACTACTTGATCTAACAAGTGGATCAGCAAAACTAACAATTACTACTACTATTCTGAATTATTTATTTTACAATAATTTTATTGTTAATTCGAGAAAGTTAAATAATTAATTTTGATTTATTAAAATTTATTATGCTTCAACTAATATTAATAAAGATAATAAAAAATAAATTGAATTTCACAATTAACTTTTTAATCTAATTAAAATACTTTATAGTCGAGCTCTAATTTTATGATCGAGATTCACTTTTCAGCAAACTACTTCATTGTAAGTTGGATTATTTATGATGAGAATTGAATATTTGACTTTTGTTTCTAACTGTTTTTTGGTACAACAACTAATGCAATCGTCTACATAACTGACGAAGCAGATACTATTAATATTAAGTTCACCAATTGTTACGTGTTCAAAGACAATGGTTATAATTCAAATGAAATAACTAATTCATTGTTAAACACATCAAAACTCTATTGAAGATAGTAAAATCAAATATCAATCCTAAAATATAAATTAAATGATGAATATTCTTGCTCTGCCACTGGTAGCAACACAAAATTAGTAAATCTTAGATTGGCTTCAGCACTGCTACTAGAATTGCGAGAAGACGATAGTGAATTTCAATAGATAGTTATCGATAAAAATGTTCGGTGACAAAATTTGCCTATGGATCTGACTAACTAATCAATTTGATAAATGCCAAATATTCTTCTTTCTCTTTTTTCTGAAAGACATTAGCTACTGACATTTCACTCTTTTACTGGTTTTAATGGGAGAAGGTTGGATTTGTAAAGTTTTGAAAACGCCGGATAATTTGATCCATCCTTACCTATATAGAAATTAGATTTATTCTTTTATTATGTCGGGAGTCGGGATGACATACTCTTGTAGTTAGAGGATATCTTGGAAAAATCTAAATTAGATTTATGATCAAAACCTTATAGACAATAAGGCCACATTACATCAAAGGTGTGTATTTCAGTATTTATTAAAAGCAAATTAGTGCTAATAGTATATTTTAGATTTTAAGCCTTCTCCTTCTTTATCATTTTCTTGCTTGCTGCTTTTCACTGCACGATTTCATCTTGCTTATTTTTTTATACTGCTTTTGCTCGCCAGAAAGTAGAAACTTGTGATCAGCATTAGCTTGGTATACGTAGCTCTACATCCAGTGACACCATTCAATAAACAGAGAAAACTTCAAAGTTGAACTCTCTGCAGCATCTGAGCAGGTAGGATTTTATTTCTTTATGGCTGCTTACCCCACTCAAAGGAAACTGCTGGTCTCACGACCCTCATCTTTACCTATTTCAAGTTAATATTGTATTATAATATAAGTATTGTACATATCTATTAATTTTCATTTTATGAAATACTTAGTAAATATTCATTTAAACATATCGAGGGCTAAAACGCAGGACCTCGTAACCCGCAAAACGTAAAATGTTCAGGAAACGAGAAAAACTATTTTGAGTTATAAATATCCGCTAGTTTCGCACTTGCAGTATTTATTCGCTTAAAAATTACAATAAAATATTTGTGTTTTAAATGAAACTCGCGGTTTCTAGTTAATTCCACAATATAATAAAAGTTATTGAAAATTCTAAAAAATTGACAATTGTTTCGATAAATCAATATCATCGTCAGATTATGAGCAGATTCCACGAAGTAAAGGTCGAGACAGTTAATTTCAATAAAATATTTGCTATAATATTAAAAATACACCAATTCATTTTTTTTCAACATACGGTCACTTACATGGTAATGTCTTATCAGGGTATGTCAGTTACATGGTAATGCCACACTGTAGGTTAATAATAAAGAATTCTTTCATAAACTGAAAAGCAGGAAACCATGATTGTTTTTCATTAGTAATTTGTGCAATAAAATAAAAAACGAATAAGCAAACTTATTAATACATAAGCAAATTAAATTATACTTTTAAACATCATTTAATACACACAACACATTTAATACACAAAATAGTATAACATAACATAAAATAATCATTAATATAGGTACTTATAAAAAATAATGGCATTTTCTTTGGCAAAGAATAAAACGAAAATAAAATAAATCTCTAAAATCCACTTGTGTGGAAGGGAGTCGTAAAAACTCCAGCAGTCTTTCGAAATAACTTGTTTAATCGCTTGAATGTGTGAGTATTTCACGATAGAAATAGGCAGTTTCTCCTTAAATAGTTGGGGAAATATGACTTCCCTAATGCTATGTTTTTAGGTCTGATTGGCAGATCCTTAAAATCATCTTCGAAGTTTAGTTTGTACCTAATTTTACCTTCATGGTACTGCAACGCGCGTATATCAACAACATTATTGCCACTACCCATTCGGCTAGGCCGTATTGAACTGTATTTAAGGTAGTCTTTATGGGCATAATTTTTGTAGAAACTGAAGTCCATGCTTTTGACCAAGTAAAGATTTTTATTGCAAGATTCCTTAGTTATACGATGATAATCACTGGGCAAGTAGATCTCCTTATTTTTGAGGGAAGACTCTTTGGCACTGTGAACAGAGTCACACTCCATTTGAGTGTGACCTTTTTCTAAATATTTTTGTGTAATACAAACTTTGTACTTCTCAGAAACGTGGGTTAGACAAATCCAAAAAAATTTCTTCTAAGTAGTCTACAAGAAGCGAAGCATGGGTAGAAGCTTAACCGTCCGCGTTTGTCTCGTCGAACCAGTAACAAGTACCTTGTTTATTTCTTAAATTATACATGGTAAAGTTATGACAACACAACTTTGTCCTGTAATATAAGGCGCTAGCTTGTAGTTGCGTTGCTAACTTCACAGATTGTACATCCATCACAATAACGTGTCACTGAACTCCTATGGCATTTTCCTTATCTTCTTCTTTTTCCTTCCGTGCCCGATTTTTTGTATTTATGTGTTCGCGCTGTATTCCGGTTCAGTTAAACACGTATCACACTGATCTTTTCTAGAACGAAATAAGGATAATTTCATTTCTTCAGCCATTTTTGTCAACGTTACAACAGACAAAGAAGGTGTCTTGTTATTCTTCTTGACATTCTGTTTTATATACCCTGTGAAGTTGAGCGAATGATTGAAACTGTTGCTCGAAATATAGCTTATCAGTGTCTGCAGTAATGCGAGGGGAGTTTGTTTAGATTATTTGAAAACTGTCTTAGAAAGCTTCGATCTTCCTTAAATAAATCAATTCTTTGACTTCGTTGACTTAATTCTTTTTCGGTGCTTTTATTCATCCTATGTTGGTTTCCAGTTGACCATGATCTTATGGACCATTCTCCCAAAGAAAGAGTATTCGAATACATGGTTTTGCACACAGGTATTTCATCATTTCAACAAATCAAAAAATATTTCAGGGTTATATTTCGTCGGGAATTTTCAGTTACCTTTCGTCTGGCTTTTCAGTGACTTTAGCAGTGTTACTAACGTACACTTTCCGTTGATCCCATGTCATGTTAGTCCAGAATTGTTCAAAGATGTTTTTACGCATTTCTTCTGTTACTTTGTAACATTTTATTTTTGATTCTTTGATTTTTTGTTTACAGCTGCTGTTTGGAAACAAATTTAATTTAATATGTTCCAAACATGAACCATCATAAAATGCTTAAACCACCCCTGCATCCCGTGCTCCAACGGTTTATTGCCCGCTAAGGAATACGGGGCATATCTAACGAACCGTAACTCACCGGTACCCTCTCATTTGTCATAACCACAGGGTGACGTCAATTGCGTTTCGTTAGGTATGCCCCGGGGTCTTTTGCCGGCAATTTCCAGCATAAAACAATAGAGAGATGGGTCCTCAGTGGAATTTCAGATGCTGATCTGTGAGCATCGACAAAATAAAAGGTGGTTCCCTCGGCAGTTACCGACAAATGACCCCTTATCATTTTACAGTTATTATGGGTAGTTATTAACTACATACTTGTACACAATTGTCTCAACTTTTGGTGTAACTATATACAATTGTATTTACACGAATAAACAATTTAATCGCAAAACTCAACTTGCAGTTTACTTCCATTCACGAACCAGATTACTATCGATATACAAAGACAGTCCTATCGAAGACCCATAGAATTAATAGATTAATAGAATTCTACAGCTGCACTTTGCACCTATTTTTCTATTCATTCTCGGTACATCATGAAATGTATTGCGTTGATCCCGTGGCTTTCCAAACTCTAAAAATTGTTCTCCACTCATTCGTAAATTCTTATTGATTGACCTCTTATTTTGCTTTTTCTTAAGTGTCTTTCTTTTGGTATCTTGATTCTCATTTTCCTTTTCTATAACAATATCAACTACCACATATCCATTAATTCCCAAACCTCCAACCGCACGGGGCAAGAGGGAGACTTCATTTTCCTAGACACGAAACCAAAGAGAACTCGACAAATCACATCCCCACCCCCATCCACAACCCCACGACAACCAACCCAGAATACCCAACAACAATCCCGAAACACTCAGCAATCCCGACCTTCCCAATCCAAACCCTCCCTTCAAACCCTAAATAATAATAATAATAAATAATAATACTTTATTTATCCTTTTTGATCATAGTACATGATATAGGACAGGTCAAACAGAGAAGAGGATATTACATTGAATACGACTTACTTATTAAACACTTAAATTAAAAAAGTTTGCTTAAAAACTCTAACACATCATAGAAACATTCGACAATTAAAATTTTTTTAAGTTTTTGTTTGAACACATTGAAATCGCTCTCACATCTTATACAGCTGGGCAAATGATTAAGGAATTGAATTCCTTTATAGACAGGACTTTTTTCAAACAATGAGGTTTCATGTTTCGGTGGCCGTATAAGATTTCCAGATCTGGTTGGGTAATAATGGAAATCAGAATTAAGACTAAATTCACTGAAATTACTTTTTGCATATAATATGCACTTGTAGATGTAAATAGAATAAAAAGTTAGTACACCGAAATCTTTAAAATGGTTTCTGCATGTTTCTCTATAATCTAAATTAAAAATTAGACAAACAATCCTTTTTTGAGAAATAAAATCCTCGAGGCATTTACCGCACCTCCCCACAGAATGAGATTATAGGAAATATGGGAGTATACTATTGCATAATAAACATTGATCAGTTGACTAGTTGTAAATATATCTTTTAGCTGTAATATTGCAAAGTAACTACTATTTAATTTTTTACAAATGTGGTTGATATGGGTATTCCAACTCATATCCTTATCGAGGTAGGTTCCCAGAAATTTCGTAGAACTCGAAAAATAAACATCAGTCCCCCCAACTGAGATACAGCTATTTTCAGGAATATATGTTCTTGTAGAAAAATGCATGAGGATGGTTTTTGTCGAATTTACTATCAAATAATTTATTTCACACCAACCGATAAATTCTCTTGATAAAATATTCATCTTTAATAGCAGCTCATCGGGAGATTCAGAATCAATTGCCAATGTGGTGTCATCTGCATATAGTATTAAATAATTAGTGCTAACATATTTAGAAAGATCATTTATGTATAAAAAAAATATCAGAGGCCCTAAGATTGACCCCTGAGGTACGCCAATTTCCACAGATTGGGGAAGGGACTTCTGATCTTCAATTCTGACAATAAGTTTGCGGGCTTCTAAGTATGATAGATAGAAATTTGCCCCGAAATCCTAAATCTCGTAGTTTATTTATTGCTATATCAGCACGAACCGAGTCAAAAGCTTTTGAAAGATCAAAGAAGAGCGCCCCCACATACCTCTTTCTATCCAATGAGGTGTGGATAAAGTTAAGCAGAGCTACGGATGCACTCTCCGTCGATCTGCCAAGTAAGAAACCATGCTCATGGTCCAATATAACATTATACTTTTTGAGAAAAGAAAACATTTGTTTATAAATACACTTTTCTATCACTTTACATATCACAGTTTGGACAGTTACTGACCGATAATTGTCAAGGCTGAGTAGGCTGTCTTTTTTATGTATTGGTGAAACAACTCCTATCTTTAGACTTGATGGAAAAGTTTCGGTTTCCACTGAGTAGTTGATAATGTCTGCTAGAGTACATGCGATTTGTGGACCTATACTTTTAATGATCTTTGTCGAAAGACAGTCAACACCCTCGGCATTAACATTTTTTAGGCCGAAACCTACCACCCAAATACGTTTCTCAGAGGGAGTTATTTAATTTCCTCAAGACTTCGAGTTGCTGAGGGGGGATATCTCATTCATGAAGGCGAACCCGAATAGAACAGCCCTTCTGAAAATCCCATCCAACATTCCTTACGATGCTCTTGCCAAAAAAATCCGCAACACCACCGGTGACGACAACGTCGGTATCATTCTTCTGAATCCTTCTCCCCCACCTAGATCCACTTCTATATCACGAAAACCCATCTTCTCCCTGGTCTGCAGAAATGTAAACCAATCTTTCTCCGACAAGAAATTTTAGGAAATACTCAAGGACCTCAACTTCCCCCTTTCCAAATCCTGGCGAATCATCGCCAATTCTCCCAATGGGTCCATCTCGATGTTTCGGACCGAATTCGAAACAGCCTACCACATCGCTCTAACGAAGGGCATTATATTCCACGGCCTTTCACATCAGTGTGAGGCTTTCAACACTTCCAACCCACTCGCTGCAGTATCAAAATACTGCAACATATGCTTCAGCACAGGCCACCTTGCTGAAACATGCAAGGCCAAGCCAGTCTGTCCTTCTTGTGGTGCATCTGACCATAAATTCGTCAATTGCCTTAAGGCAAACCCCCTTCTTGCAAAAATTGCGGCGGTTCACACCTCGCTAACCACCCGCGATACCCTAAACGGTTGGAAACCCCCAAAACTTCCCAGGAAATAGCTCTAATTACCCTGAAAAAAACCCACACCCCTACGACCTCACAACAGACTCCATAATCCTTATCGTGTCTACCACGATCATAAAAGCCATCCGTACAGCCCGCGGTCTAGTAGCCTATACCCTAACTCATTTAGTCCCCTCTGTTTACGGATGCAATTGTACCTTAACTTCGCATTCATATCCAAGCGACACAATTAAGAAGTCATGGATTTCATAGTCGGGACCGTTAATATCCAAGGGCTAGACAGAAACCGTCAACTTCTAAACACCTTCTCCATTCCCAGAATATAAAAATATTATCTACCACCGCTACTCTCTTAAAAAAGCCTTCTCGCTTCACTGGCTACACCACTTTCCACTTAGACAGGAATATCTAATGTCGCAGCAACGAACTTCTCGACCGAAAAGGACTCTCCGCGTCCCCTCACCTACTCCACGCAATTCTGTCTTAACTGAACTTAGATTTCATAGCCATTGATATATCTTGGAATAATACCACGATCACTTTCTTTTCCTATTACAAACACCCTAGCCAAGCAGTCCCAATCGACCTCCTCGAATATGAATACCACTAGCCGTAATAAAGGACGACTTAAATTCACGAAACATTCTTTTCGGTGATACACTAATCAATCAAAATCGTAGAACACTCGCCGACCAGCTAGTCTCCCTTCCCATTTCTCGAATTAAAAACAATAATCCTACCCTTGTAAGTCACCTCGGCTCTTCCATTGTCGACCATATTATCAGCATTAACAGATTAATAACCCGAATAGACGATGAATGCTTTATAAGCGACCCCATCACCTCAGACCATGTCCCTCTACTGGTCAAAACTTCTTTACTAAATCCAATCCTACCTTCTAGAACCACCTTCATTTTAAGGTTCTATGATATTCCCTTTATCTATAACTTATTTTGAAATTGATAATAAGCCAGTCTCAAAGCAATTCTCCTGGCACAGAATAAAGAGAATTCTTGGCGCCTGTAAACTACCCGACTCATTCAACCTTAAAATAGTTAATCTCCCAGAAAAGCGTACGCACAACCTGGGACTAGAGTCCACGTATCTTTGTTCTATATAGATATCATAATAATTTTTTTTTCAATAAATACTAGAATTAATAGTTTGGCAAAAATGCTACCGCCTTATCGGCCTTACAGGAATAGTAAAAAATACATCTCGAAATGTAAGGACAGAAAATATAGACATCCAAAGTCAAAGCAACCGCGTACAAACTGTCTTTACACCATCTGACAATCCTAGATTTCTCAGGAACCTTGCAATTGAAACAGACCTTCTTACCCGAAATATTACTCGGAGCCCATACGTCAATATCCCCCTAAATGAGAACTCTCCCCTTCTTACACCATTCACTATCGAAGGAGTTAAGCAGGTCTGTCAATCGGGGAGAAATAGTGCCCCTGGGTAGACGGCATCTCGTGACAGGTACTTAAAAACCTGCCAGAAGAGATATTCCCCCGCTCTGCACCCTGCTTAATGCCTGTCTGGCATTTTCATACTTCCCTCGTTATTGGAAATCAGCCAACACTGTTCTCATCCCCTATCCTGGTAAAGCCGGAATCATACCACCCTATCTCACTAATCAGCGTCCTAGATAAAATATTTGAACGTTTGATCAAAGAAAGAATCTGGGAATTCTGTACAGAAAATAATATCATCCCCCGAATTCAATTCGGATTCAGGCCAGGCCACTCATGTCAGAACGCCACCACAAACCTTCAAACTATAGTCACTAGTTTTTCCACATATATTCTACGATTTCCCGATACTGTCTTTATTGATGTGAAAGTTATGAAGACATGAAAGAAATATACTTATACTATTTACATTATTTATTTTGACAATGCTATTACCCGTACTGAACTATACTATCGCTCGGTCGCTAGCTCATTTTATGCTTCCCATCCTTCCAGAATATATTTTTCTCGGAAAGGATTATACTAGAAATCTATCGAGTTTTTTCTTAGTAATTGACTCTTCTCTGGATGTCTACTTCTAATAGTATATTTAATTTACATTCATTTTATTAAAAAATTTCAATATCTTCTCCTTCGCACAAGACAAAAGAAATTTTCAATGAAAACATGTTTTGTATTTTTGTAATCAGTCCATGAGTACTTCCAACTTGATTACAAATACTTTAAGATAAAAATTCTCCAATATTCGTTTACTTTCGTTTCTCCTGCAAATTTTTTTGTTGCAGTATCTAATTTGATTATCTCTAATGATTTATATCAATTAACGCTGTATCCATGCATTATAGACGTGGATATCATTGACAAACAATATTTACTTTATTTGTAAAGATAACAAAACAATAATGACTAATTCAACGTGTAAAATATACTGAGTAATGCTACAATAACTTTTTTATAATTCACGTCTACAAAATTTACTTTGTGACATCGAAAACAGTTGCACCAAATAACCATTTCAGCATCGATTTTGGTAACTTTTTATACAGTTGGATGCACTGTTTAACTTATGGCTGACAGACTGATATTTATAGCTGAGATTTTCTCTGTAATTTTTCGTATTGTTTTCTACACACCACTTTAAAAACCGTTGATATTCCTTCTCATGTTTTTGTTTAGGCTTTCAGGTAGTAAATAATTAACTGCATTATCAGCAATATTGCGAAGTTATGGTGGAGTGCATGATAATTCGCTGTTTAGTTCCATATTCATAAATTCCGAACTATGTATTAGTCATTTTTTGAACATTTAAATTTAAAAGTTCTGTCAACTGTCACTTGTTAGGTTAGGGTTATCAACATAAATAAATGAGCACATAAAATTGCAATTTTATGTTTATCCAAAACCTACGTTCATTATAAAAAATAGTATGTAAAATTCATATCACAATGACTTTTTGCAGTACTCGTGCGTTTTCGTAACGAACCGCTTCGTACCACAAAATGAATCATTGTGATACTTGTTTTTCAATATACTATTGTCAACTCTTTAGGCAGACAAAAATAAAATGATTTTATATATTATTACGGAACTGTACACTGGGGTAGTTATCGAAGCCGACCCTTTCTAACCCGATATCTAAAAGTAAAAATTTGGACAAGAGCGCACGGATTTCTTGGGAGGACTATTTTTTGTGTTTGTTTTTATAGAGGTATTTCTAAGAAGGTCGATTGTTTGTTAGAAGGTGCAATCTAAAAATTTCAGGAATCTGAATGTTCCACAAAGGGTTTCAATATATAAGTGACTACCTGCAAACCCTGGTTCAGTCTACAGTTTGATCTCATAGCGGCGAACACAGCAGAACAGTGAACATAAACCGGAAATAGTGTATTTAATATTAATTGAAAGTTGAGTATGTATATAAATTAAGTATAAGTGAATATTTAAGTGTATAAATAAATTAAAAGTAAGTAGATGGCACAGTGTGTATAAATTTATCCCACCTGTCGTGATAAAAACTACTTAAACAAATAAGAAAAACATTACATTTGTGTCAGGTGTGGGGTAATATAAATAAATAGTTATGGCTAAGAGACTAACGTCCGGAAAGAGGAGTGAATTAGCAGAACGACTCAAAGGCCCGAGTGAATAAAAACTTAGCTTTCGCTTTTAGTATGAAGTATAAGCTTTAGCTTTTACTAGGTAGATTTATCTTTTGCTAATAGCATTTGCTTAAATTGAAGTGGATAATCTTTTGCTTTTACTTACTAGCAAAAGCTAGATATTTTAAGTATTTACTTAAAGTTCTTATTTGGTAAATCATCAAAAAAAAATGTTTTTATACTGATAAGGGCTATATTTATATTTTTATGACTAATCAGTCGGCCGTCAAATTCGATAGACTGTATGTGTATGGACAAATTTTAACTACCGATGTGCAAATCGACAAAGGCAAATATCGAACACATGAAAACTTTTTAAACCAGTATCAATAACGAGTGCTAACGGTTTACGTTCAAAATGAGTAGTGATTCAGAAAATTCTACAAGTGATTTTTTGACGGAGGAAGTTCCTGCAAAAATTTCGTCCAACCTGAAATTGATGGAAATTTTGGAAAGCTATAATATTATATTTAATAAATCGCAAGTTCCTAAAATAAAAGAGAAAAAAGAACAAGCATACAAGGAAATCCACCAAAAATATATTTTGCAAATTGGAAGGGATTTAACTGAAAAGCAACTAATAAAGAAAATCCAAAATATGAAAACCGAGTTGAAGAAAAAGACGGACAAAACTGCAACGGGAAATCAGAAAATTGTTTTAAACGCGTGCGAAAAATAACTTTGGGCGCTAATGGAAGGACAAGAAAACCCTGTTTTTCAAAAAGTACCAGGTAGGTATTAAAGTATGGCTATGAAAACAGATAAATGGTATGAAGATGTAAAAGCAAAATTAAGTATTTTTTCGCCGAATAGTATAAATTACTGTTTTGCTGCCAATTGATCCAAAAAATTATTTCTGGAGCAATGTCGATAGGATCTGTGATGGATCAACCTCAGCCATCAACGTCCAAAACTGAAGAATTTATTCCACCTCCACCTCATGTTCGGCCTTTAACTGATAAGTCTTCAGTTACCAGAAGAACCAAATTTAAGGAAACAGACGAAACCTCAAATGTGTCCAATACAGAGTTCCAACGACTGGTATTGTTGGAACAGCTGGAACTAATAAGGGTTCAAAAGGAAAAGGAAAAATTATTGTTGGAAAAAATACAAAAAGAAAATGTAAACCAATTTGAAGAAATAAATAATTTGGTGTTCAGAAAGTTGTGAGTAAATGAATAAATTGTTTTCGTTGTTAACGTTTTTTTTTAATAAATTAATGAAGTTGACTCAGATTAAGGTACCTACTCACATTTAAATTTAACTTAAAAAGTATATCAAAATAATAAAAACCATAACATTATACAGTGTGGCCCATTGAAAACTTTCTAGAAGGCATAACCGCCTGAAAAAGTTGTCGAAAATATCCCCCTTCAAGTATCTTGTTTATTTTACTTATTACGTATTAATATTCATGTTGTCTTATGATATATATTATCGTACTTAGTAGTATATTTACAACTGCAATTAAAAAATTATATTTTTTATTTCTTCTCGTCTCTGTTGACCACGCTGACGGTCGTTATTCATCTAATCATTACCTTCCACAACTTCTTCACCATCGTGATCCTAGGCGGCTACTTCTTCTTCGTCATTTGGTAATTAGTCATTTAAATACTTAGCAACATCATGCAGAACCACAGCGCTGACGGAATTTTGTCAATGTTCAATCGTATCTGATGTTGCAAAACAGGGAATCGACGTTTTAGTTGTCCGAAACAGCGTTCTATAATAACGCGCTCTCTTTTATATACATTATTATACGCTATTTCTTGAGGTGTGGTGGGGTTTCTATACGGTGTTAATAGCCACGGTGTTATGCCGTACCCTTCATCGCCTAAAATAAGTGCATAGTTCTGTTGACGTCTTCTCATCATACCAAAAATATTTGATCTTCTTAAAATACGACTGTCGTGCACCGAGCCAGGCCATTGAGCATCTACGGATATAAAAATTTATTTTCCGTTACAACTTGCTTGCACATTTATACTACACCAGCCTTTCCTATTGATATACTCGTCACCATGTAGCGATGGCTTTATTATTGGTACATGAGTGCAATCAATTGCACCAAAAGCACAGGGAAATCTATACAACTGTGCCCATTCGTTGATTGCCGGTCAGTCGAATTTTCTGTAGGAAATTTAATACAAATTCCTGCCTTTTCAACTATTTTCGGTAAAACGTGAGATATCGTTTTACATATTGTTGTTCTATGAACTCCTTCTTCTTTTCCGATCCCTATTTGAAATCCGGGATCACTTAGAAATCGCAAAAATATTTGCATTTGTTTTTTTTTGGACTCAATGCATCACCCCTAGTCTCCACTTTTGGCTCCAAAAAATGGTTAGCTATCCACTCAACATTTTCTTCACAAAATCTATACAGACCGTGGTATTCTTCGGCATGACTTTCTTTTCTTTCAGGATAAATTTTTACAGATCTTATAATCATAAATGCAGCCATTTCTGCCAAACTGTTTACCAATACTAAATTTTTAAGCCAGGGTCTAACAAGCTTGCAAAAATGTAAGCTTTTCCTTAATATTCTTAGTAATTGCTTACTTTCATTCACACCATTTTTAGACAATGCTAAAAACTTTGGCTTTTGCTAATTGCATTTTTAGTAAAAGTTACTACTTATTTTTATTCACTGCAAACTAAGCATTTGCTAGAAAAATGTAAGTTTTAGCTTTTACTGAATTTTTATTCTAACTGCTCATTGTGGCATTAGAACGTGAAAGCTTGGATCCAGAAACATGGACGAGAATATTTCAACTATGAAGAACGAATAAAATCGGATAAGATGACAACAATGGGAAATCAAATTGACGAGAAAATCAAGTCAGAGACAAATATCGCTAATTTAAGAACACAAGACTCGCCAGCAGAAGAAAAGAAGATCGACCATATAAAACCCTGCAAGCTAGAAACACACCCCAAGATAGAAGATATTGGCTGTTTTATCCGAGTCAAGGCCCCAACGCTCGACGGAAAGATGTCGTGGACTAATTATGTAAAACAGTTTGAAGCAGTCGCTAAAGTGAATAATTGATCCGATATGAAGAAGGCATTGAACTTAACCATCACGCTTCGGAGAGATGCCTTAGATGTACTTCAGATAATACCACTTGAATAGACGGATGATTTCGAGCAGCTGAAGAAGATATTGGACATGCAATATGGTCACGAACGTCTAGAACATTTGTACCAATCCCAGCTGAAGAACCGAAGCCAGAAACCTCAAGAGTTTGAAGTGGATAGTATCCGACTAGTTCGATTTGTCTATTCATCAGCACCAGAAAACATGATTGAATGTCAGGGCATCCAGGCCTTTATTGATGGCTCACGTGACTCACGTGACCCCGATATACAGAGGACGCTTCGTCTAGCCCATGCCAAAACATTTGTCTATGTATTGACTACTACTCTTGAATATGAAGCAGCAACGAAGGCTTCGAAATATAACAAAGTTAGGAATATCCAAGAAGAAGCTGACGAAGACAGATTTGACTAGATCATCAACTTGATAAAGAGTATGGTGGACAAGAAGCCGAAAAAGATCAGATGCTGGAATTGTGTTGAGCTAGGGTATATACGCACTTAGTGTAAGCGGCCCAGGACCTCCTGCAAAAACCAAAAACCCCAGTAACAGGGAAACTAGAAGTGGTCGGCCACGAGGGATTGTTCCAAAATCCCTCTCATACTAATAGCTTCTCTCAGGTGTCGCAACGATAGTGTACATGTGGATGGTGAAGTGAATTGCTAGACATATTCTCTGCAGGTAGGCGCTGGAGCAACCAGAGCCATTATACAGCTAGAGATAATAAACTCCAAGAACAAGCTTCTACCAACGAGACTGAGATTGCGGACAGCCACAGGTGAGAGCGCCAATGTTCACGGAGAGGCACAAATCCAATTGGAAATTGGTATAGAAAAGTTCTAGCATATGGTAATCGTAGCTCACATCGATGAAGACGTGATTCTAGGAACGGACGTAATGAACCTACATGGTTTCCAATTGGACTTTAGAAACAGAACTATTAAAATAGGTTACGAACAGGTATTCCTTCTTCCATGCTTTATAGGAAGATACCGTTCTACCTGCACGAAGGGAAACCATGATAGTAGCCATGGAACCACGACGAAGAGGTTGGCAGAGAAGTACTAATTGGAAAAGGATAGCTTACGTCGACGGAAGAGATCCCAGTACGTGTAATGAACGTGAACGATTACCCATATTCACATTCTTTGATGTCAAGGGAGAATTATATTGTTTCTTCTTTGTGTAATATAATAAATTGATTTTGGGTGTTGTCGAAATTAAAGATGTTGCACATGTCAATCATTTATTCATTCTATTATTGAAAGTTTTATTTATTGATTCACTGCATTGCAATCAAGAGCGTTATTGTTGAGTTTAGAGGTTTTAATTTATGTTATTTTAAGAGAGATTAGGCATTTTGTCTATTAATAAAAATGCCGGTAATTATTGAGATTGTACATCATGCTTGCACTGCGTTTCGATGAGCAGAGAGCGATTTGTTGGTTTGTATCGTATTTATGTGTGAGGCACGTGAGTGGATGAGGGTAGAGGTTTCTAAGTGGTCTACGTGACATTTTTCATGTTTGAAAATTTAATGTTATATGTTCGTATGGAAGATTGCATTATTAGTGGGTATTGATGAATATAAATGATTCTTAGGAAGGATTTATTTTAAATCCGAACAACCCAATTACCATCAAGAAGGAAACCAGGATTTGATTCTGCGTACCGGTGACGTCAAATAACGACAACTGACAATTTCAATACCAGATTAGACCAGATGTTATCATTAGCTGGACAATCCTTGAATCGAGCTGAGAAAATGGAACAATTTATCTTGCAGTATCGAGATGGTACCAAAAGAAGGAAATATTAATAGAATATCAGCCGTCAAACACAAAATCGATACTGGTGATACAAAGCCAATTAGGCAATCAGCTAGAAGACTACCACGAACGAAGAGAAGAAGCTGAAAGATAATTAGAGATATACGAGAGGAGAAAGTAATAGAATCATCTACTAGTCCATGGGTGTCTCCAGTAGTGCTCGTCAAGGAAAAGGATAGAACTACGAGATTCTGCGTAGATTATCGCCTCCTAAATAATGTGAAGAAGAAAGACAGCTATCCTCTGCCTCGAATCGACGATACGCCAGACAATTTGGCCGGTAGCAAACTGTTTTCCACCTTGGACCTGAAGTCTGGTTATTGGCAAGTAGAAATGGACCCAGAAGACAAAGAGAAGACTGCTTTTACCACCGGATGTGGATTATGTCAATTCAACGTCACGTCATTCGGGCTCTCTAATGCTCCCACGACATCTGAAATACTTATGGAAAAGTCTTGAGAGGGTTATCTTGGAAAATATGCCTGGTCTATTTGGACGACATCGTAGTACTGGGCAAAACATTTGACGCACTCCTCAAAAATTTCAAACATTTTCAAGCCTGCCCAGCTCATGATAATCCCAAAGAAATGCCTATTCCAAAACCGAGTCATATATCTGAGTCATATAGTGAGCAATGAATGGGGATCCAGACAAAATTGCTTCCATTCAGCAACGGCCGCAACCAACCGAAACATTAAGTTAGGAGTTTCCTTAGACTTTGCACATACTATCGAGGGTTTATAAGGAAGTTTGGAGATATTACCAAGCCACTAAGTCGACTCACAGAAGAGGCAAGACCTTTCCATTGAGATGAATATTGTCAAACAGCTTTTGAAACCTTGAAGAGATATTTAACCACGGCGCCGATATTAGGATATCCATTACCAGAGTGAGACTTTATTCTTGACACTGATGCAAGTAACGTAGGAATTGGAGAAGTGTTCTTTCACAGATCCAAGGAGGGTGAGAAAGAGTGGGGGGATATTTCAGTAAAATCCACTGCAAATCAGAACGAAACTACTGCGTCACGAAAAAAGAACTTTTGGTGATAGTGAAGTCCGTGGCACACTTTTACCAGTATCTCTGTGGAAGGAAGTTCTTAAGCCAGACTGATCGTGCAGCATTCAAGCGGTTGGTGCAGTTCAAGAATCTCGAGGACTAGATCGCTAGATGGATTGAATGACTTCAAGAATACTATTTTAACATCTCACATCCAGCTAGTGCGGATCACCGAAACGTCGACTCCTTGTCTAGACGGCCGTGCCCACTGCAAGAATCCGGAATCTAAAGAAGCTGCAGTTTCAAGAACTACAGTAGTCAACGAAAAATGGTCATTTTCTCAGAAAGAACATACTAGAATCAACAATATAATCCGATGAAAGTCATACATAGACTACAACAGACTTAATAAAAAAGCGAATTGAATCACATAAGCACTCGCTTGTTGACTAGATGTCACAAAAAAGATAACGATTAAGACTCTTAATCTACATTTACCTAATTCTTAATTTGAGAGGTAATTTCAGATTAAAGTAATCGGAAGTAAGACAACAGAGTAATAAGGCCCTCGGGAAGGCTGAATGCTTGAATGACACTATAGGGAATAACAAATAACTACAAACTGAGATTAAATCAATACAAAAATAAAAGAAATATATGGTCGTTAATTCATTGAAGTACAAGAAAAAATAATTTTATGAACGTAAAATGGATGAACACAGGAGTGATTCTAAGAGAATGTGAAAAACATTAAAAAATCTAATTAAAGGTAAAAATCCTGAAATTAAATTTGACTCTGTTAGGTTTTCTATTCAGGGGTCTGTACCTCAAACTGAGGATCGGACACCAAAATTTCTAAGTGATATTCAATCAACATTAACTGATTTTAAATTAATTGCATTAGATCAACTAAAAAAATCTGTTTTTTTGTTAAAAAATAAGGGAAACTATGACGAAATATTGAGTGCTAAGTTTTTGAAGGAGACCTTTTATACAAGTGGCTTTGCAGTATTAAATTTTATAAACACATCGCTGAAAGTAGGAACGTTTCTTGATCGACTGAGAGCTAGCAAGATAGTTCCAGTCCAAAAAATTGCAAACGATACAGACGCATCCAACTTGCGGCCTATCAATACACTTCCGACAATTGAAAAATTATTAGAAACCGTGGTTCGTGATCAAATTTTAGAATACTTTAATAACAATGGTTTGTTTGTGGGAAATCAGTCAGGATTTAGGGAAGGTCATTTATGTGAAACATCTTTACAATTGACTATATCTACATGGAAGCAAGTACTTGATGAAAATAAATATATAATAGCAGTTTTTCTGGATGTCAAACGAGCTTTTGAGACGATAGATCGTAAAATTTTGATTAATAAATTGAAATATTATGGTTTTGCAGGACAAGTCCTGACCTGGTTTGAACAGTATATGACTAATAGATTACAATACGTAAAGCTAGGTAAATCAACATCTGAAATGTTACAGAATAACTTAGGAGTACCTCAGGGAAGTGTATTGGTACCGCTTCTCTTTATTATACATTTAAATGACATTAATTATATCGAGTGTGATTTTATTAATCTATTTGCATATGGTACACTGTTAGCATGTTATGGGTATAGTCTTAACCCAGTTTTTGATTAAAAATAAACTTAAGCTTAACACCACAAAAAAAGAATGCAATGATTTTGGGGAGTAAATATAAATTGAACCAAATAAATTATAATAGATATAACATTAGAATAGAAAAGGAGAACGTAAAATGGGTCAATGAATTTAAATATTATATTATACAACCTCATTCTGATTACTGCGGATCATTACTTTATAAATTAGATAATAACTGTTTACAAAGACTACAAAAGTTGCAAAATAGTGGAATGAGAATAATCCTTCGATGTAACAGATACACAACGATAAATAGTATGCTGACAACTTTGGGTTGGATTTCGATGAGACAAAGATTTTTTTCTACTTTCGCTTCTAAAACCGCACTTTGAACACGGGTTTGACATGCACAAAACGACTCTTTAAACACTAGTGTTTAAAATGCGAAAAGTCACATCTCGTTTATCTTTTGTTTTTTAAACGTCAAATCAAGTGTATCTTTTGTATGTTAAATTTCATATTCCGTGATAATTTTGTTATTCTGAGTCATTTAATTTGTCAGTCAGCTGTCAGCCATCGTCCGTCATGTAATGAATATAATTAAAATATAATATAATTTGCTCATTCCTGCGCGCAAAGAAAAAGTATATTAAGCACCTCGTGCTAAAAACGTCTTTAGTCACTCGTTTCACAAGGCACTCGTTTCGCTTTGCTCCACTAGTGCCTAGTAAAACTCGTGACTAAAGTAACCTTTTTGACACTTGGTACTTAATATACTATATTATTTAGCAATGATTTTTGTTTACAAATCTAAAAATAAAAAACTTTCTGAGTACTTCAATGATTTTATCATCTATAATAGTGAAATACATAACTACAATACTAGATCTATTAATGATTTCTATATACCACCAGCGAGACTGGCCCAATGACCCTTGTTGTTTATAGGTCAGTGGACTGGCCATAGCAACAAAATCTATTTTTATATGCGGATTACGTGAATTTAATGCTTTGCCTACAAAAATTAAAACGTACCTCTCTGCCTCAGTTTAAAAAATATCTGCTACAATTTATTTCCAAGCCGTAAACTAACTTTTTAATATCTGTATGTACGTTTATTTTTATTTTATTTTCTTTATTTTTGTTTATATTTTATTTTATTATATTTTGATATGTATTCGTTTTTTAACTTAATACCAAAACTCTTACTTTCATTACTAATTTTATCAAGATTTTATTTTATTTCATTTTATTTCATCTTGTTATATCACATTTTGTTTTATTTTATTTATTCAACTGAATTTGTGTGTACTGGCTACAATATGTAATATTTACTACTATGTATTAGGACCTCCTATATTAAATGAAGATTATTACAAATAACTACAAACTGAGACTAAATCAAGGGTATATAAAGCTGCTATAAGATCTATAATTACCTACACAGTAGATGAAATTGACTGTCTCGACCCTGACGATGATATTGATTTATCGAAACAATTGTCAATTTTTTAGAATTTTCAATAACTTGTATTATATTGTGGAATTAACTAGAGACCTTGAGTTTCATTTAAAAACACTAATATACACAGTAGATGGTCAACCAGGCACAGCAAATACCAAAAGGATATTAGAATCTGGTGAGATAATAGTATTATGAAGTAGCGCTGGGAAAACTATATTAGAAAAGAGGGAGAGGAACCAACACATACATCGAAAGGACAAATAAATAATAGTCAGGATTAATCACCAGTAGGAAAACCACAGACGAGATGGAGCGATAATCTTCTCGTATGTAAAATCTAGGCAATTTATGAAGAATGAACAGTCATGTTGCCTACAGTGAAGTATGTTGAAGAATATTTATTGGTAGCAAATTCAGTGAGACTTTTTAAGTACATAGTAAATATGTTCCTACTAAATTCTATAATACTTGTACACACTGTATGATAAATAGTAAAGCGAGGTGAGTTCTCTTATGTTTTTATTGGCATGAGTTTCAAATGAATCACAGAATATATTAAACAAAATAAACCGTCTGGTGTCGTAATTTCTTAAATTTTTAAGAACCCAGAATCAACTAAACAACAATTTAAGCAAAACACCAAATAATATAGACTAATTACGTAAACGTTTACGAAATTGAAAATTATTGTAATTTTTGCCACTACAGATGATTAAAGATGAAAGTTTTGAATTACATTCACTTTTCGGGTATAGAGATGGCTACGGGTGTAACTGTATAAATAAACTAATCTTACAACGATGATGCTTCTAGGTTGCCATAGAATATTTTTTCGTTTAGACTATAATTTAATAGTTCATGGTTATTTTATTTTTTTATTATTGAAAAAAATCACTGTTTTTGGAGATTAAGCACTTTTTATTGTACTACTTTTCCGCCCAACCTATCAAGAATAACACGAAAAAACGGTTTTTAGAAAAAAAATCCTGTGTGTATGTCGTTATCGTCGTCGTTGTCGTCGACCACTTTTCGTTACATTTTTTGTTAGCACGATACAGCCTCCGGAGTGCAACAAGTCACCAATTTTATGATTGACTATTGTTCAGAACATCTCACAGCTGGACCCTATTGATTTTCAGCTCACCAGAGCCAGTACAACAGGTGTTATGGTACTTGAAGTACGACATTTTTATCATTTTTGGAGAAATTTCAGTTTGTTAGCACGATACAGTTTTCGGAGTGCAGCAAGTCAATAATTTTATGATTGAATAATATTCAGAACATCTCACAGATCAACCCTATTGATTTTCAGCTCACCAGAGCCGGTACAACAGGTGCAATACTACTTTAAGTACCACATTTTTGTCATTTCTGGAGAAATTACAGTTTGTTAGCACGATACAGCCACCGGAGTATATACAAGTGACCAATTTTATGATTGTTTATTATTCAGGGCGTCTCAAAGATAAACTCGATTTATATTGAGCTCACTAAAGCCAGTACAACGAGTGCTATGGTACTAGGAGTACCAAATTTTTGTAATTTTTTAAGAATTTTCAGTTCGTTAGCACGATACAGCCTCCAGAGTGTTTACAAGTGACCAATTTTATGTTTGAATATTTTTCAGGGCATCTTATAGATGAACCTTATTGATTTTTAGCTCACCAGAGCTTTTACAACGGTTGCTATGGTACCTAAAGTGCCACAGGTTTGGTCCTTTTTGGAGAAATTTCGGGTTGTTACACGATACAGCCTCCGGAGTGTATACAAGTGACCAATTTTATTATTGGATATTTTTCCAGGCATCTCACAGATGTACCCTATTGATTATCAGCTGACTAGAGCGAGTACAGCGGGTCCTATAAATCCAGATATACTGCATTTTTGGTTACTTTTGGAGAAATTTCGGTTTGTTAGCACGATACATCCCCCGAAATGTATATAAGTGACCATTTTATGACAGAATATTACTCAGGGCATCTCGCAGATGCGGAAAAGTTAGTTTTAATCTTTAAAACGTTTATTTTTCTGTAAAACCAGCTGGTGTTTTGAATTTTTTATCATTAGTTAACGTGTTCGGATTTCGAACCTGTGCGTTTAATTTTATTTCCGTTAGTGAAGACGATCCTTAATCATTATAGGTCTATCGCTCTCCATAAATTGGCCCTCCTTACCCGAATATTATTGATATTGTGTAAGAAAATCGTCATGGTCTCTCCTGGATACGTTTTTGTTCCCATTTGCATCCCTGGAAGTGCCACTGCATTTTTCTAATAGAAATTTGAACTTTATTCTATTCGACAACGTAAAAACTCTCCCGCTCAATTCAAAAAACATTTTTGAAGACAAAACATTCTTATTTCTAAAATATTTGTAGACATTACACTGTCTTTATTGCTTTAATGATTTTTAACACTGCTCATACGGTTTTTATTGATCAATGTATGTTGAATTGATTTCTTGAGTTGTCAAAATTTTCGAAAAATTGTTAAGTACCCAAGATATACACACATACAGTGAATTTGAATTGATTAGAATGAGTGTCGTTCTCCCATACAGCAGTTGGCGTCGGTTAAAAGTTCGTGGAGTACAGCTTTGCAAACTTAGGAAGACTCCTGAGTAGACAAGCCAGCCCCACTACATAGTAAAACCAGAGAGCTCATTTTTAATTGTAATCGTGCTCTTCGTATAGTTGGTATAGTCTCGGACAAAAGTTTTTTAAGCAAGAAGTAGAAGCTGAAATTCCCATGATAAACATCTCTAAGGTATGTTCAACTTTTTAATATAGTCCTAAATCTTTTATTAATCTTAAGGTTCCACTTCTTCTTAATATTTCAAAGAATTGAAGCCTTTGGTGAAAAAAGTTATTAGTGAAAAATGTATTTAGAATTGTTTAAGATATAAATTTAAGCTAATGAAATACGAGTACTATGTGTGTATTTTTATTAAAATTCCAGCTAAGCGCTTTCGGCCATTAGGCCATCTTAAAAGCTGTCCTGTAAAAACAAAAATAGTTGTAAAATGGAAAAACAGTTTAAAACAGTTGAACTTACGTCATGAAAAAGAACAACAGGTGTCTTCAAAAAAACATGAAAATCTGCCACTGCTGCGTACAATCATATGAAATATTTGATGTTAGATCATTAATTTCTTATAATTTGTTAAATAAAACATCCCTGTAGTGAGGGTGTATAATTATAATTCACATGATAAAATATCCTATTTAAAATTATCAACTAAATGATATGTGATGACAAGTTTGACATTAATAGATGGTGGCTAATATGCCGTAGTACCATAATACAACAACATAGTGTCTAATGTTACAACGTGATTTTATGATGAACATTGAATCAAGATGTCATGTTTAAAAAAATTAATGAAAATATCAAAATGGTGAGTTCAAACCTGAAGGAAACTTGTTTATTTATAATTTTATATAAGAATGAAATTAAAGTTGTGATTGAAATTAATACATTAGTTAAATTCAAAATTTCCAAACATCATATAATTTAGATTAATAGAAAACACCCCCCACTGCTTGTCTAAAGAGAAGTGAGTTGAGGGTTGGATCAATTCCCAGCCAGTAAGAAACCGAGCGTGGTAAACCTATATGTGTAAAGTGATAAAATAAGATAAAATAAACATTTGGTCGTAAATTCATCCATGGAGGATTTTATAATGACTAAGGGAGAAAAGTACGCTGACAAGGTAAACCCAACAGCTAATGACATCCCGTGGGAATTAAATGTAAGTGTAAAAGAAGAAGGAGGTATCCATTATCAAGAAACCTCGAAAATTGATTGTGAGCTGATGGGCCAAACTATGACTCATACATAACCTGGTGTCAAGAACACAATATGGTTGTGTTTAAGGTAATTGTGTCAAACCTAGACCCATACTAGGCATGCACAGGAAAAGAAAAAATCGAAGAAAAGTGTCAAGAGTAAAAAAGATAAGATATAGATCGCTTGTAATCTAAAGAACCCAGTTATGACCCATACATAACTTGGTTTTCAGGGAAATAATGTGCGTGTGGAGTTTTTAAGATAATTGTGATAAACCTAGATCCATACTAGGTATGTACAGGAAAGATGAGACAAACTATGACCCATACACAGCTTGGTTTTGGGGAATGATGAGGTCGTGAAGTTTTAAGGTGGTTGTGAGGAACCTAGATCCATATTAAGCATGTACAGGAAAAGAAGAAGCGAGGAAGAGTGTAGAGACGAAGAGAAGAATAGCAAATAAGCTAGAAATTATAAGAATAGACGGGAGGAATTGGTTGTATTCTGATGAACCAAACTATGACCCATACATAGCTTGGTTTCAGGAAAGCAATGTGGTCGTGATGTTTTTAGATAATTATGTCACACCTAGAACCATACAAGGCATGTAGAGAAGAAGAAGGAATCGAGGAAAGTTGAAGAGAAGAAAAAGGGGATAAATGATTTGCTCAAATTTATAGGTGATGAACCAAACTATGATCCATACATAGCCTGGTGTCCGACGCACACTGTGGTTCTATAAAACCAGTTCCAGGAACAAACCTAGTCCCATACTAGGTATGTCGCCGATTAGTTCCAAGGGAGAAATATTTAATAGAGAGAAATATACAATTGTTACTATTATTATTGTTAATTATTCATTTATAATTAAATTTGATTGTTTCCTATATTGTTGGGAGATGATTTTAGGACTAGCCCCAAGAATATACCTAGACTCATACTAGGCGTATCCATGAATAGTTCAAGGATAGATAGAAAGAAATTGTTATTTTTATTAATGTGAAGATAAGATGAATTAGTTGTTGAAATGAAAGGTTATACTAACAGTAAATAGTTTTGTCGTGGTAGACCAATTATGACCCATACACAGCGTGGTGGCAGGAACACGGTGTGTATAATAGTAGAAGGTGTAGTGTAAATGTGAGAGGTAAATAAGGTAGAGCGAAGTAAGAAGACTTAAAGTAGAGAAATGAAGAAATAGAAGTGAAAAATGGATAGAAGATAGAAAAAACTCATTCATTCGACTTTTACGAATCAGCCGAATGCTGGACGAAATATTCTTGGACCGGATCGCCACGGTGAGAGGGTGAGACTAAAGCCTTAGAGGACCACAAGGTTTTGAACAGAGGCTGACATTTACAAATTAGATATATTTGGGTGTTAAGACAATGTTCTGAGTTAACCTTCATTTATCTAAGTATTTCTAGATCTTCAAGTAAGTCCATCTTTCTGAAGTTATTCCTGGGAATGTTGTGCAGGATTTTAGAGTTACGTGATGGGGAAAAATTGTGGTGTTAAACTTAATATGGAAGCCGACATTAGAAGAAGTAGGTTTGTTGAGATTTTCCTTGATTCTAGTATCTAAAGCACGACTTATCCTACCCACATAGGTGGGTGGACAGGAATCACAAGTTAATTTATAAATAACATTTCTGTTGACTTTATCAATAGGGTCTTTATTCTTAGAGAAAATTGTGGAAATGGAACATTTTGATTTAAATGAGATTTTTACAGCTTTGACATTGTTGGTAATAATCTTTTAAACTTCATCAGAAACTTCACCACAATAAGTCAATGAACGGTACTGGATATATTTGTTGTTGTGAATCTCAGGGTAGGCTAAATTCCTTCTCAACCTCCTTCTCGTCTTCATCAACAATTTGATGAGAATTACCATTTTTCGATGCCAACTGTTTCAAGATATTCAATTCTAAGTTGAAATTATGTGGAGAAAGAGGGACCCTAAGTAATCTATAGATGTAACAAGATATTGCACATTTTGTGTTGGATGGGGTGGTTGGAATATATTGGAATAAGATGACCAGTTTGTGTAGGTTTTCTATATATGGAACATTCAATTTCAGAATCTTTCCTGGATAAAGTCAAACCCAAAAAATGTATTGAACCATTGTTTTTAATTTCCAAGGTAAACCGTATGGAAGGTTGGATATCGTTAAGTTTGCTGAGGATAATGTATGCATCCTCTTCAACTCCAGGAATAAAAGCTAAAATATCATCAACATACCTGAACCATTTGATGACTTTATTAAAATGTGGGTCGTTATTAAAAATAATCCTTGATCAAGAGACAAATCTGCTAATAAAAGTGAGAGGTTGTTACCCATGGCTAAACCATCCGGTTGTCTATATCCTCTGTCGTTAAAAGAAAAGAAGTACTGCGAAAGACAAAACTGAAGTAGAGCGACAATGTGAGATGTTGTAATTGGTTCAATGTCCTCAGACTGAAATAGATTGCTAACGATAGGGATTGTTTCTAGTTTTGGGACGTTGGTAAAGAGATTGGAAACATCAAAAGAAACCATTAAAAAATTAAATTGGAAATTACAATTTTTAGTTTTATCTGCTAAGTCTAAGATGTTCTTAACAGCGTACAATGATTTGTAAATTAGAGTTGTAGAAAGAAAATTGTTGACAAATTTAGATAGAAGTTCCAGAGGAGTGTTGGAAAAGCTAATCACTGGTTTCATTGGCAAGTTTTCTTTATGTATCTTTGGAAGTTCATAAAGTTTAGGTATGTGTGAGTTAGTAGGAGTAAGATGTCTCGTATTGATGCTATTAGTGGAGAAAATTGTCTTGTGCTCATTCAATAGATCTTTGAAATCCATTGTTAGTTCCTTAGTAGGATTATTATTCATGATTAAAAAGTTATTATTTTGTAGAAACTCTTTAGTTTTATTTATGTAATCATCTCGGTACATTATGATCAAACAATTCCCCTTATCAGCTTTGGTAAACATCAAACTATTGGCCTTCACCCTACCAGCAATACCCCTCACCAACCTTTGTTGTTTCAAGAATTTTGACTTCAATTTAGCATTGTTATTGTGAAATTTAGTAAAAATTTTTTGTGATGAGATCTTTAAACAACAAAGGTTGGTGAGGGGTATTGTTGGCAAGGTGAAGGCCAATAGTTTGATGTTTACTGAAGCTGATACGGGGAATTGTTTGATCATAATGTACCGAGAGGATTACATAAATAAAACTTAGGAAGTTTTACAAAATAATAACTTTTGAATCATGAATAATAATTAACAATGGAAGGTTAACTCAGAACACTGTCTTAACACCCAAATACATCTTTATTGTAAATTTCAGCCTCTGTTCAAAAGCTTGTGGTCCTCTAAGGCTTTTGTATCACCCTATCACCGTGGCGATCCGGTCCAAGAATATTTCGCCCAGAACTCGGCTGATTCGTAAAAGGCGAATGAATGAGTATTTCCTATCTTCTATTCTATTTCTCCTTTTCTCTACTTTAAGTCTTCTTACTTTGCTCAACCTTATTTACCTCTCACATTTACACTACATCTTCTACTATTATACACACTGTGTTCCTGACACCACGCTGACACATTCATAAAAATAACAATTTCTGTTTATCTGTCCTCGAGCTATTCATATATACGCCTAGTATGGGTCTAGGTTTATTCTTGGGGCTAGTTCTAAAATCATCTCCCAACCATATTTTTTGCTGGTCACCAATCTATATATGGGTCATGGTTTTTCAATTTTACAACTAGTCTAATTTTTATAGGACAGCTTTGAAAATGGCCTAATGGCCGAAGGCGCTTAGCTGGAATTTTAATAAAAATATACATTTAGTACTCGTCTATCAATAACTCAAAAAAAATGTATTTAACTTTTAATTATTGTATTAGGTTAGGTTAGGTTGTTTGATTTATTTTGAACACAATATGTTTTATAATGAATTCCAATCTGTAATAACTTCAAATTAACACCATTTCTTTATTCTACTTGAAATACTTGAATAAGTGTGCCATTTTTCGAATAAACCATGACCATGGCAGTTGCTAATAAAACATCACTGCTTCTTCGAGATGAAGAACATGATGTAAGATGCCGCAGTGTATAACGTGCTACGCGAATTATCAGGCATTTCATTCTCCTGTGTACAAGGATGAGTGCGAGGGCTAAAAGGCCTTCGTGATGCGGATCCTTGATCAGAATTTTGCATGGAATTGCTCGCGTGCGAACTTGGGCGAATTTCCCAACTCTCGATTGCATTATTTGCGCAGTGCAGCTGAGAAGTAGCCAAATCGTCTAAATAATGGAAAAAAATGTGAAAATCGAGAAGTATTATTAAATAAAAAAGGGTAAGTACACTTGTCCAACAAAAGGGAGCATATGGTATTAAAAGGTCACACTTGAGATCATGTTTGGAACAGGAGTTGTCAATGCTTGGCTGTGACAATAATTTCAGAAGGAGTCAAAAAAAGGGCATTCTCAGGTCTACAGAATACGTGATGAGTTGCTGAAGATGCAACTACCGGTACAAATTTGCAAGCTGGAGGTGATAGAGCTGCGAATGAGAACTTAGAGCCCTCAAGAAAGAAGAAGCGGTCAAAGAATCAACATCGAATTGAGATGTACAAAGGATGTGCAGGAAAAAATAGGAAAAGGCATAGTACTTGTTAAAACGGATTCCATAAGAGATGGGTTCTAAAGAGGCAAGAGTAGTCTTTACATTTTTTGAAGATTGTGACAGACAACCAGCTCTGTCCATTCCGTGTTTCAAAGAGCTACACGAATAGCAAGTTATATTTTAACAGTTTTAGTTTTTAGGAATAAATTTTATGTCTTTATCGATATACTTTATAATAGAATGAGCACTTCGTTGTTGTTCATATCCATATTTTTTATCCAAATGTTGTGTCATATAACATGCACCCAGCGTGACACACCGGTGGGATACACATGACCACTAGCAATAACTAGTGTGACCTACCGGTGGAATACGCATGACCACTAGCAATAACCAGTGTGACCTACCGGTGGGTCACAACGTCATGAACGTATTAAGGTCATACTGTCTCCAAAGTTAGGAAAGAAAATAAAATAAAAAGTTCTCGTTAAGCATTTATGGAAGGTTGGTCTTCAGTTCCTTCTGTGAAAGGTCGCTAGTTCACTGGTTGGCAAATTGGAAGTTGGAGTTGTTGATGGTGGCCAGCTCGAATTTGAATCGAAAAAAATGGGAGGCTATCATGAAGAAATTAATTCAGCGGTGTTTGAAAAATGGGTTGGAAATATTTTGAACAAAATCGATTCTTTTCCGATTATAGTCATGGACAATGCACCTTACAATAGTCACATTCTTCAAAAATTACCAACAAGTACCTAGAGAAAAACAACGTTACTACTATTAAAGGAATTATTTTATTTCTTGGTTGGCATAGATTTGAAAATTGGTGTAGTTTATCAAAAAATATAAATTTTCTATCAACTATCGTTTGTTATTACCAATTGTTCTTGATAGTATCGCATATTTTATAGCAACTACATAAACCTTATATTCATGTTTTGATCGATATTGTTAACCATCTCTATAGTTCCGCAAAAGAGCAAGATAGTAATAAAAAGAGAGAGTTCACATAACAGGACCTTGTGAATTATGTACGGAATTTCATAAGTGTGTCAGAAATTTTAGTTTCTAATTTATATAGAGGTATTCTGTATTCATTACAAGACTTTAAAGTATTTGTATACGCGGTATATCACTCACGACCTTCGATCTAAGCAAGTAAAAGCATTTATAATTTATGGTTTGAGCTATATTGCTAATTCGATATGTTGTAAGGTTTTATATGCGTAGGAAATTTGATTGTCAAGAATCAGAGACAATTATTAAAGTATGCAAAACAATATGTTTTCTCTTTTGATATGATATGGTATAGAAAGACTAAGATAAAAAAAAATTTGAATTATGAATTTTGATTTCGAAATTTGATAAATGGTATTTAAATTTAAGGAAGGTGAATTTTTTTGAGGAAAACAAAAAATTGAAAACTGATAAACTACAATGCCGAAAATAGAATTTGAAGTTATTCCTGAAATTTTTGTTGTTGAAAGTTAGGAAAATTATTAATTTGAATAATTTGCCACAAATTTTATACAGCCTTTTTCACGTGATCTATAAATTTTTCCCATGTTTATGCATTTGCAGAATCAAAAGCTTGTAAACGAATATTTTGAACGTCTACAAGTTAGAAGGTTCTATTTAGCCTTGCTACTGTTCGATTTATATCCGTCCAAACAAGTTCAATGGAAATTAATTCGCAATGAAAGGGTGGTAGCCTAGTAGAACAATATGTGGGGTTGATTGAAAGCTGGCCATTACTTTGTAGTTGGTTTACTTATTTGCTTGTTTACTTGTGGGTAGAGTGTCTGCCTCCTTCTAGTACCTCTGGATACGCTAATATTGTAGATCACTAGTAACAGCAGTATTAACCAACCAATTGGCACTACAACAAATCCCTAGTTAAGGTGTAAGGTAAGGTGCCGATGGCTGAATCGTAGCAAGGAATGCGATCGCGAACAATATAAAAGAAGGGCCGGGGTTCTGAACACCTTGGACATTACGACCACTTCTATAGTGGAGTCTCCAGAGATAAGAGAACACAACAGGGAGTATCCATTCTTATCGATAAAAAGTTACGAAGATTCATATCATCATGGGAACCTAACAGCGAGAGAATTATAAAAATGAACCTGACACTAAATGGACTTATAGTATTTGGAGTGTATGCAGATGCCCCGGTTAGCATGAAAGGCGAATTTTTAGATCAGCTGCACCAAGAAATGTTAAGCATCGGAAGCTCAAGAGAGGTCATAATTCTCGGTGACCTAAACGGAAGACATGGAACTAAACTAGACGACAAGATCGGCGAAAATATAATAAACAATAACGGCCTCAGGTTAATTCAGATGTGTCAACAAAATGAACTTAGAATAATGAATGGATTCTACCAGCATTCATGAATACATAAGTACACATGAGAACGAAAATCAAGAAACCTACGATCGATCATAAATTACACTATAGTTCGACAAACAACAGCTATGAAGATTTATGATGTCAAGGTGTACAGAAGCGCGGTATGCGGCAGCGATCACCACTTGCTTAAAGCCAAGATCCTACTACACCGAACGTCCGATAGAAAACAAAACCAGGAGCCCCAGCAAAAACAAAGTCAGTCTAAGGAGATGAGACAAACTCGATATAACCTGGAAAGCTTAGACCAAGAAAGCATTAAAGATCTGTACAAAAAAAGACTCGAACAAATACTTCAGTAACAACAATTCAATAACAAAACAGAACACTGCGAATAAATAAAACAGTGCCGACAGAAGCAGCCAAAGAAGCATTGGGATACTGCGACGAGCGATAACCACATAAACCTTATTGGTGGGACGAACAAATAGAATAAGATATTAAAGACAAAGGAGAGAAATGCCAACGCTATTTGAGCAGCAACTCGAACCATGATAGGATAGAATACAAAGAAGCACATGCCCGAGTAAAAAGAAAGATAACCCGGAAGAAAATGAGTCATGGGAAAAAAACTGCAACAAAATAAATAGCTATCTAGGAGGAACAAGAAGTAGCGAAAGTTGGAAGCTACTGAAATCTCTACGACAAGACAGGAAGAGGGATCTGATATCTCCCATTAGCACTAATGAATGGGATGAATACTTTGGTGAACTACTGAAAGAAGATCTAGCAGAGTTCCATGATAACGACAACTCCAATAGAATACACGTCACGGCATCACCAACTAGTATTACTATGAAGGAGGTGAAAGACGTCTGCAAAACCTTAAAAAACAATAAAGCCCCTGAACCTGGTAATATTCCCGCAGAATTAATTGAATATGGACCTAACAAGCTATACGAACATCTTGCTACACTCTTCCAAAGCTGCATCGGCAGCGGAAATATTCCAGAAGAATAGAAATTATCCTTCCTTACGCCTATACACAAAAATGGCGCCAAGGAAAATTGTGATAACTACCGAGGCATTGCGGTAACGGCCACAATCAGTCGAATCTATGGAAAAGTATTGATGAACAGAATAGAGAGTGAATACTCAGATAGCTAAGCAGAAGAACAAGCAGGCTTCCGCGCAGGAAGATCTACTGTGGACCACTTGATCTGCGTAACCCAGCTCATAGAAAAAATGTCAGTTTTCAACCGGAAAGTACACCTCCTTTTCGTAGATCTGAAGAAAGCATACGACATTATTCCATTGTCAAATCTTTGGGAGGCATTAGATGGGACTAACCTGAACGTTAACTTAAAAAGATCAGTAGAAGAACTCTAAGAAACTGCCACGTTAAAGTCAAAATCGGCAGCCAAATGTCAGACGGATTTACACCGAATAAGGGCCACAAACAAGGATGCTGCCTGTCGCCCACTCTGTTTAAGATATATCTCGAACAAACATTAAGGATATGGAAGAGAAAATGCGGAAACATGGGCATACGACTTAAAAATGAAAACCTATATACCCTTAGTTTTGCAGACGACCAGATCATAATGGCGCAAGACTACGAAGACATCGAATACATGACTCGAAAACTTATTGAAGAGTACAAAAAGTGGGGGATGGAAGTGAACATCACAAAAACAGAATACATGTGTATTGGCAGAGTACAGCAGGATCTTATCTTAGAAGATGGACAAATCATCAAAGCATGTCAAACCTATAAATACTTAGAAATAAACATATCAGACGGTGGAACATTAGACCACACAATTAAAGACCGGAACAACCACAGTAGAAAGGCTATTGCTATGCTAAACAGCATCCTATGGGATCAAAGAATCACAAGACGAAACAAGCACCTAATATACAATAGTATCATAAAGAGCATAGTCACAGATAGCTGCGAAGTCCGGCAACTAAAAGAAAAGACATAAAAATGCTGGAGGCAATAGAGATGGACTTCTGGAGAAGATCGGCAGGTAGATCGATAATGGAAAGATTGCGCAATGAAACAATCCGCACAACCATGAAAGTAGGTCACACAATAACAGACGAAATAAGAACAAAACAACTAAGGTGGTACGGACATGTTCAAAGGAGGGAGGAAAAACACTCCCTAAACAAGTATTTACCTGGACTCTAGCCGGAAGAAGAAAGAGAGGCAGACCGAGAAGGAGATGGAGAGAGGGCATCGATAGCGAGATCAGAGAGAGAGAGAATATATGAAGACCTGTGGAACGATAGGGACCAATGGCGATTGGGAATCGGAAGACGGCGGAGAACGTTCTATACACGATATATATATATATATATATATATATATATATAAAGTGGCGAGATATATTAAATATACAGGGTGGTAAAGTGGTATGGCAGAGTTCTATGGATTTATTGATATATGCCTCTCGATTACAACCCTACACCACATGATTCAAAAACTATCATTAATATAGAATGTACATACAGTGTGATAAAAATCCTACAACATGCTAATTTTTATTTTTAAATTATTTGACAAACCTGCTAGAAAAAAGTGTCGTTAAATCAAAAGTTACTAGAGATATTAGTGCACATGATATATTTTGACCTATTTCACAGATTTTGACTTTTCAAACCCTCCTGTATACTCTATTAAATTGCCTTTTTTACTGTTATAGAAACACATAGTTATCCTTATTATTATTATCTTATAACTCAAGTTTAAATGTTGTACCTAATAAATAATAGGTAGCTAGTTTCGACTGTTTGGTTGATCTTTTGGATTTGTTGATTTATTCAACTTACAATGAGATCACCCTGTAAGCATAAATTTTCAAAAATGCCATCCGTCCGTTTTTGCACAAAACATTAGCGATTGCAATAAACATCTAATGATTATACAATAATATGAGTAGAATAGGCCTATACAGGATATACCACTTAAAACCGAATGCACCTAAGGCACTACCACACGGGTGTGTGAACGAGCTTAAAAACTAAACTAAATCACACTTAATTTAGATTCAAAACGCAAAAAAGTAGTATCCAAATTGTTTCTATTGTTTGGCGGCTCTTTTGGATTTGTTGATTGTGCCAACTTACAAGCTCAAGTCAGATCACCCTGTAAGTATGAATTTTTGTAGCCTATCACCCAATAATACAACTTTGCAATATAATCTAACACAGTGTGTAAAAATATTTCGTTTACAATATATCTTTTATTTTGTATTATAAAAAATGATATTTTACAGACTAAGCGTTTAATATTTCGAAAAGTAGACATAGGATCTAATTCTATCATTAACAACTTTTAACGAGGACATCAAGATCTACACAATATCGTTGAGTGAAAAATATAAGATGAGATGCAACCTCGTAAATGATTTAGTGCCGCAAAATGTTGTACTAGGATCTAGGGAGCCCACCTTAAAAATTTACCTTTACCATGCGCGCATGAAATGTGTTTGATATTTCTAACCTGTACACAGTACAGGACAGGAATAAAAATAATCATATCAATTATTAATAGTTATTATTAAATCATTTTGACACCAAGGTGCGTTTGTAAAAAATTTACTTTACATTACTGTATTTAATGTCTGATATTTATTGTTATTTAGAAGCATCCAATTTATAACTTTAACAATGAAATTATTTGTTCTTATTATATTGATTTCATCCAATTTGAACTAGTTCATAAATTATCGCTGTGAATACAATCAATTTAAAGGGATTATTTTATGAATCATATAAATTTAACAATTTATTAGGTAGGTACCAAAAAATATAAACAATTCGTGTATTAATTTTTTTTTATTAAACATCTTATGTGTACCCTTATAAATATGGTATTGTATAATGGTGATTGAAAAATGGACTCTTATTGTAAATTGTTGTTATGTAACAGTAATTGTGCGGCTAAGAGATCTGATTCTTGTGTTGAAGGTTTTCTCAGAGTTGATTTCTTCCATTTCAAAGGCTTCTTTGTTCTATACAATCGTCTTTGAGGCTCTATTTTTTTGTTACTTGGTGTATTTTTTATTGATGGTGACACTAAAACAATACACATTAGAAATATACAACCAATTTTTTACATATCTCCAATTATACCTTCTGAGAACCCAACAATAGATTTCTTGTGGTTTCTTACAGCAACGAGAGATGGTCGAATTGGTGCCAAATTTCGTTCAAATACTTCGATTTCTTCAATAGAATTGACCAACTTAAGTTTCTCTTGTAGCTGAACCATTTCATCCATTATTTTTTGTTTTCTTTTTCTAATTAGATCAAAATCATTTTGTCGCTTTGATTTAGCAGTACTAAGAGTTTCTACTAAGCTTGTGACTTCTTGATATGTCTTGCTTCCATAACAAGATTATTTTCTGCATTAAAGAAATATTTTTATAATGGCAAATATTATATGAATGAACTAACTATGATATACCACTACAGTTAAAAATTCAACTTCACCAAAACATATTTTAAAAGCTAAAATAAAACGCTGCAATAGTTTATACAAACTGATGCCCCGTCTAGTTGCTAATTTTTGTACATTTTTCTAAACGTTTTTCTTTTTCTATGTATCATGTTCTAATTATGGAAAAATATGGTTCAATAAATGTCAATTTCTTTGATCTTGGTATATAAAATTTCCACTTTTTCCTGTGAAAAAAGTTAACAAAATACATACAATAATATAATTCAATACATTTAAAAATAAAGAATTAACTGATACACTGACTGAGGCTTTCACAGCAAGTACTATGCCACGAAATTGATTTTTGTATTAAGGAAATATGTAAAAACTTGGTAGGATCTTACCTAGCAATGATTCTTCATCAATATCCTTAATAACCTTTTGTACATTTTTTATATACAGGCAAACCAAGTGTATGTGTTTGCACATGTTCCACTTTATGGAGTTATCAATGCAAGTGCAGCTGAAGCGATGTATGCAAGCATTGCATACAATACAAATTAACTTGCATGTGCAATCCAACTTTACTTCTTCAACTGTATACAGCTCATTGGTTGAATATGATGCCACAGTCCAAGTTAAGTTGTGATAAATAACCTTTTCAATGTCCATGGTTTCACTTAATGTATGCCTGTGTCTTAAATCACTTAACTTTGTGGAAACTTTACCTTTGTGCAGTATTATCACTCTTTCAAAAAGCTTATCTCTAACAAACTTCATGATTCCGTCAATAGCCTTGTCGAGTCTCTTCACAAATTTACCATCTAAGTAAATATGTTTGATAGTACAATGCATACGCTCAATATGCATGTTAGTATTTAGGCCACTATTGAGTCTAAAACAATATGCCCAAAACTCTGGTTTTGACATATAATGTTCTTTAAAATACTGAGCAAATTCCACTGTCTCCACACTCTGATTTAAAAATGATAAAAATTGCTCCTGTAGATTGAAAAAAGCATTTGTGTCTGTCTCTTGCATAAGTAATCTTCAAATTTTGTAAACCTGAACCTACAAAATAATATAACGATTATAGATGTAAAAATGATAAATCAAAAATATGATCGATACTACCTTTTTTTCTGTCTGTCCAATTTTATCTAGGTTTTTCCTCCATGCTCGGTCTACATGCCAAGAGCAAAATAATCTGTAAATATATAGAACTATAACATGTGATAAAACAGAGTTCAACAATAATTTGTACTAATAATAGTATTATTGAGAAATAGTAATTTAAAAGAGTTACCTAAATTTAGCAGGGTACATCACTTCCAACCAAGCTTTGTAATATGCCTCGGCTATGTCTGACATAAATACATTTGGTCTTATTTTGTATCCTATTTTTTCTTCAATACATTTAAAAAAAATTTTCAACGCTGCAACATCTGAGCGATTGGATATAAGAAATGCACAAGGATATCCCTCACGTATATCATCTAATACAAGAAGAGTATGTAACTCAAATCCATATCCATTTAATCCATGTGTCCCATCTACGCATACACAGTCATTTCCAAAATTTACAAGTAGTTCTTTCTGACCATTCGTCATTATAATTAATATAAAATCTTCATTTTTAAGTTCAGGATAGTCCTCAGAAACACTACCTTGCCATTTATAAAATAAAACACAGTTATTTCCTTGTAGTTCATTTACCCAGGCTTCCACGCTAATGGCATCATTCTCATGTTTTACCGAGGATGCATTCAGATTATAGGATTTTTCGATATTGTAAAGGTCTTTTTTGGTCAAAAGGTGAAGTCTTTGTAGCTGACATTTAGAAATTGAATCTCTGATTTCATTCAAAATCACCTGTAAAGGCACTTTAGAAGCAATTTTTGCGGCTATTTGTTCACGTTCTGCTTTTGTTAGGAAAAGATGACCTAAATCTTCTTCTTGTTTATGACCCACATGTGTTCCACAGTAATTAGTAAAATATTTTCCATTCTTTATAACGACTTTAACGTTAGCTGAACAATATCCATTAATCTTATTTGTGCCCTGTGTTTTTAAATGACGGATATTTGCTCCCTTGGCTTTAAAATGTCCTGATCGGTGACAATAATATTCAATTTTTTCTGCAGTTTGGTTTATTTTTTTGGTTCGTTTATTTATAAATGTAGAGAAAGTTTTTTTTTCCATTTCTGATTTCCATGACTAAAAAAAAATAAGTCAAACATCATTTCCACGCACTACCTAACCCTAAGAGTTAAAAGCATTTGAATATTATGTGATACCTATTTCACGTTGACTAGTTTATTCTAAAATCACAATGTTTGGTACGGACCTGAAAAGACTCCAATGACTCAAATTCGTAGGTCTTACTTTCAATTTTAAGATTATGTAAATTGATGTAGTGTGTAATTAAAATATCTCTACAACTTCCTACATAATCACAAAGCAAACATTTGATTTGTATTATTTTCTTAGCTTTATGGGTCCTTTTATGCTTGTTTAAATGTCCTAACAAATTGAACTGATTGCCACACTCATCACATATATATTGTTTATTTAGAGGAGCCAGTAAATCTTCAGATTTATCTAAAAATTATAGATACCATAAATTTATTTAGGTTTACATATTTATAAAAACCTGCTCCTTATTAAAAGTTAATATTTAATATATTAAAAACAAACTCACTTGAATGTTTAATTTTAATGTGGAACCTCAAATTATCGAGTCTGGAAAAATTCTTACCACACTCTTTGCATTCATTATTTCCTGAGCCTAAGGGCTTTCTTTTTCTTGGGCAAAGAATGTCTAATTTTACTAAAAGAAACAAAAAAAGTATTAAATATTTTAATATTTATTTATTGTTTCCACATTATCAAAATTACCAATAAATAAATATCTCTAATCAAATAAATCGTTTACTTACTTGGATGTTTTCTCTTTACGTGTGCTCTCAAATTGTATTCGTTGGAAAATGACTGTTTACATTCATTGCATACAGCCATTTCCACAATATAATAATAAATAACGTAGGTTTTCAAATATAAATAAACCAAAACTATACAAAACACAACCTAATCTGCCAATCCGATGCGAAATTCCGCGGGAAATACGAAGTTGTTTATACCTGCTTCTGCGCCTGTGCGAATGGTAAAGGCAAAATTTAGGGTGGGACCCGTAGATCCTAGTAAATGTTGTTGGCGGAGAGATGTCGCTACCATCGCCACTTTCTCTAGGTATTAGCAGTTGTCTACTGACCGTAGTAGAGTTAAG
Organism: Galeruca laticollis; assembly: GCA_963921935.1. Taxonomy (NCBI): domain Eukaryota; kingdom Metazoa; phylum Arthropoda; class Insecta; order Coleoptera; family Chrysomelidae; genus Galeruca; species Galeruca laticollis. The sequence goes on along the minus strand of OY998178.1, from coordinate 84,284,195 downwards.
AACGGCAAACGGAATTTCTAGCTCTTGTCTCTCTCTCGAGTGTTTTGTTTGTACAAACGATTATTGTTCATTAACCAAGAAGTGTGCAGTTAATCTAGGCATTAAAAGACTTTGTTGTGTGTTACGTAGTGAAATATATTTTTAAATATGAACCCCAAAAGCCATATTTGTTGTTTTCATGAATGTGAACAAAATTCAAAAAAAGATAAACATTTGAGTTTCTTTAAATTTCCGACTAAAAATGAAAACATTCTTAATGAGTGGAAAAAAAATTGTGGCAATATAACTATTTGAAATTTGGAAAAGGACGAGTTAGCAAATAAAGTTTTATGTGAAAAACATTTTAGTTCTGACTTTATTATTGTACAACAAAAACGAGAGATTCTAAGGAAAAATGCTGTACAAAAAAGTAGGTAGTAAAGGTAGGTATGTTTTTTATAATTTCAAGGTTTATTCGAATATAGTACATTTCTTATGACTGATTTTAATGTCCATACTTTGTAATGTGCACCCTTATTTTCATTTATGGAAAATTTAAATAAATTTAAAACAAATAGATCATATACATGGTTGATGAGTTTTTGATGTATGTAGTTTTAAACTATTTCACAAAGTATTTTATTGTGCAATATGAAAATATCAGAGCAGCATAAATCAGGAATTACAATCAGGCATCTAATTACAAGAAAATAAATATTAAATAAATGTTAATTCTATTGTAGAAAGCCATATCGAAAATATAGATAAAGCTTCAACAAGTGATGTTTGCAAAAGATGTTTTTCAGACTTAGATGGTGAGCTCATTAAATTACACTTTGATATTCTTATCATACCCACACCTAGCATATGGTATTGATAAAAAAAGTACAACAACTCGAGCTTTAATTAAGCTTACAGAAAAACATATTCGGCCTAACAGTTTTCAAAAAATGAGGGTATTATATGCTGCCCAAATATTTTCTCACTCCGTTTTGGCAGCGATAAAAACCTTGATAGATACCAAACAATTGGTCTCAACAACAGCATCGAATACTGCAGATTTTGTAAGCAAAATTGATGAAATTTTTGATGCGTTGAACAGTCGGTATCTAGGTGATTCTAAGAGTAATAGGAGACCTCTATATCAGTATTTGATTTAAATGCCGAAAAAATTTTACGCGAGGGTCTTAATTTATTTAGATCCATAAAAGTTTACGAAAATCAAAAATTAAGAAATAATATTTATTGTATTGAAGGATTTCAGTTGTCTATTACATCAATTTTATTGTTATGGGAGGATTTAAAAGTTAACTATTCAATTAAATATTTAATTACATCATTTTTAAATCAAGATGCACTTGAAAATTTTTTCTCCGTAATTCGAACAAGAGGAGGATACAATCCGATGCCAAGTGTGCGTCAATTCAGAATTGCTCTACAACATTATGCAAATATTCGCTTGCAAATTGCAGTTGATACTGGAAATCGTGACACCGATTATGGAGAATTTGAAATATTTCTAATGGAGAAGAACATGCTGAAGAATTGCATACGAGCTCAGATCAAATTAATGTAATAGATATAGCCACAAATACAGATTTTTCAGAACCGTCAACATTAGAAGAATATGAACAATTAGAGCCCATAGTGGAAGAAGAAGCTAGACCGATTTCTTTAGAAAGCACAACAGAAGCATATGTTGCTGCCTTTGTTGCTCATAAAATGCTGAAGCTTTCGGAGTACTCTAGTTGTCGCAAATATTTGATTCAAGAAGATGATTTAAGTGAACAATATTATTTATTCATAATTAACAAGGACTTTTCTAAATCGGAATCAGCCAAGTTTCTAAAAAAACCTTCTATTCCGTACTTTAAAGTGTTTAGTTTATTGTTGAAACAATTTTTTATTTACTTTGAAAAGTTCAAAGTTGAAAAGGATTTAAAAAAATATATGTTTGCATTTGAATCCATATTTAAATTATTCTCAGGTTTGTACAGATGATAAAAAATTTTTTTGGACATTTTTATGAAAATTATGATTTACAGATCCTTCAGATAGGAAACTGAAAAATTTCAAAAAACAAAAACAAATAAAAAACAGAAAAGTTAAGATATTGGAAAACTAATAAGAGGTATCGTTTGTTTTTACCAAGTTTTATTTAACCAAATTAATTGTGTCAACCCTTACTACCTGGAATCTTTCCATAATTATTAAATAAAATCAATAAATAACAAATTCCACAAGAAAAATATAACATACCATAATTTTTATAATAATATTCAACACTTGAAAAAAAATTAGTCTGTGTGACGTTCTCTCTTTCAATTTTCATGCATAATTCATTGCAACATATGTCGTTTTAACCTTAATCCGATAACAATGCCTGATGAAATAATTATTTTACATCTGGAATGTTTAACTGGTAAAACATGATTTAGTTTTAGTATCCAAATTTTACCGACTACGGGACTGTTCACTGTACAAAAAGAGACTTATATATATAAAATTTTATAATAAAATCCTTAAGACCGGATACTTAGTCAAGGAAATATTGTGAAATATACTTTATGTTCATTAATAAAATTAAATATTTTTATGTATGCGTGTACTTATATTTTCTCATTCCTAGCTTTGTTTTATATTTCTTTCTATCGAACGATATATAAATTTGTGAATATTTTATATATTGAACGAAAAAAACTGCCCGCTTCTAAAATAAATAAATTTCACAAACCAACAGTAGAGCCGTCCGAATGTTCGAAACAACCGATTCGGGTGGATTCGAAGTGAGGTGGGGACAAGAGCAGTGAATAGTTCGATCTCTATACACGGCGTCGCCTAAATACAGTACCAATTTCAATGAATAGTGGGGGGTACGCACAAAATTTTACATTGCGTTGCGCCTCTTATATTTTTCACTCAACGACAAAATCCAATATTCAGAAACTTTGACGGTGACTTTTTTAATGATATTTGATGTTTTTTTCCATTGTAAAAATACATAATTTAACAAAAACAGGTCCGTGAAAGTACGAATTACCCTGTAAATAACAGATATTCTATTTTTGCTAATAGGTATGTATTTTGTCTTGATATATTTGGTAGTAATAACAAAAAATATTTAAAATTTATGAGGGACTTTTAGGCCTTAGCCATAGGATAAGGTAGGGCCCATGGAGACTTTTGATCTGGACATCAAATATCAGTACATATCAAAAATTCAGACGGTGCTCCCGTTTCCATAAGAGAAGTGCGGGGTCATTCCATCCATACAAATTGAAAATGGTTAGGTTAGAATAGGTTCAGGTGCATCAACTTTCAGATGACGACCCCGACCGAAGGCTGCAATTCTGTGAAAATATGTCCACTAAAATTGTCCAACAGCCACATTATGTAAGAACAATTTGTTTTAGTGACTAAAGTACTCTCTTCCTTAATGGAAATGTTAATACTCAAAATGTAAGGTATTGGAGTGACATAAATCCTAACATATTTCGTGAAAAACATACACAGTTCCATATTAGTAAGTAAATGTCTGGGCCGGTATTTTGGGAAACCGGTGAAGTGTATCTCCAGATGTTAGAAAACGCAATTGAACCGGTAACTCTTCAAATTCTGGAAGATAATCCAGATGATTTTGGTAACTTGGAAATAGCGTTCCAACAAGACTATTACTTTGCAGTAAGACGTTATCTAGATGAGGAATATTTTGGTAGATGGATTGGACGAGACGGTCCAGCAGATTGACCAGCTCGGAAACCGGACTTAACACATTTAGATTTTTTTCTGTGGGGATACCTTAAATCTAAAGTTTACGCTACAGCTCCTGGCAGTATTGACGTTTCAAAACAACGAATGTAGGCCAATTTCCCCTGATACATTTTATCGGAAGAAAGGAAATGTTAGGGGGATTAGGTGCATCGACATCTTGTTCATTTAGCACCCATAAGAGTTGTTATTGTGGATATGCATTGTGTGGAATTATTTTAACTTTTATGTTATATGTTGAAGTGAGTAATAACAATAATTCTTTCGTATTGCAAATTTAAAAAAAAATTCTTTGTGTTATATGTTTTAAAGTTTGTTGTATAAATTGATGTCTTTTGTGTATTGAATGAGCTTTTTGGCTGCTGTTAAATTTGGAAACATGATGTCTTTGAATGAATTTGTGTTTAATATGTTGATTCTTTTGTTTTGAAGATGTGGATAATCTATAATTATGTGTTTTATTGAGAGGATGGAAGAACAAAAGGAGCAGGTTGGAGGAGGTTCATTTTTGAGAAGGAAAGAATGGGTTAAATTGGAGTTACCCATGGCGATTATTTTAAATTTAACATTGTCTTTCCTAGGTAAATCAGGGAAATCATATGAATCGTTTTTATCGTTAGTAGCGTGCCAATTTTTTGAATTAGATATCGATTGGTAGGGGAGAGGAAAGAGTTAGTTTCGTTTGAGGTGTATAGGATTAGGATAGGTGAGCCATCTGTGGTTGCTTGTTTGACAAGAAAATCTTCTCTTTCGTTGCCTGTTATGCCTTTGTGACTGGGGATCCAAAGGAAGCTAATTTCTAGATTTCTCAGTTTGAGATATAGAGTAAATCTTGTATTTGGATAGAAATAGGATGACTGGGGGTAAATTTTTGTATAAGCTTCAGTGCGTTAAGGTAATCTGAGATTATTAGAGATAGTTTGACAAGAGTTTATTAATAGAATGTTTTACTGCCAGGAAGTAGATGGAGTACATTTCATACAATTATTATAAGTACTTGTTCTTAAATATTTATTAATTAAAAGAGACACCAAAATGTGATTATTTATTTTAATCATCAAAAACATCGTAAATCTAAAAAATTAGTATGATTGAATGGGTATTCTAAATACCTCTCAAACGAGGTGTCACTTGCCATAAGGTCCCACTTAATATTATTGGTTTCAGTTGCCTGGTGACATCACCGATGCCTATTACGTCACCTGTTACCACTAGTAGAGAAGCTTACAATAGTTCATTTTCACGTTCCAAATTTCATCAGTCCAAATATCGCCGTTCAAAAGAAAATAGAGGGGGAGGAGACTTTTGAGAAGCTCTGTATATAGTATTATCGGCATAACAAATTCATAAATAAGAGAGACAATAATGTGATCTAAACGTATCTTAATTGTTTGTTTGGACTAGATAAAACTTAGTTGATATCTGAATGGATCAATATTTCGGTAAAAGTAAACAATGATAGTGAATTTAATGATTTTGTTGAAATATATAAATAAGTATTTTGAGGTCCGTGAAATTAGCCTGCAATGTTAATACGATTTAACTAGATTTAGTGTCATGGGTTAGTGCATCGTTATTGCTTCTATAAATTTTGTTAGTGCTTTGGTAGATATTGAATATTAATTTATTTAAAGGTCAGCCCCCAAAGTGTTTAGGATTAATTCAAAATTGGTGTCATTCGTTAGTGCACATTAGTGTTTCAATTATTTTCGGTAGTGCTTTATTGGTGGTCGGATTTCAAACATTTACCATTAATTTTATTTTATTTCCGTCAGCGGTGAATTGACGTTTCTCGACCGTGTGCCGCGATCGGTGCGTTTGCTCTCAAAAAAAATCTGACACTGACAGTAAGTACAAAAATGATGTCCACGGCGAGTAAGCCAGTCTATAAAAATTGTAAAATCTATTGTATTTCTGGGCAATTGATGCCCAGAATTCGTGTATTTGGTTTGCATAATAAATCGTACTTGTGTTGTTAACCTTCTCTATTTATGGAACTCGCAAGTAAAGCTTTCAAGAGAAAAATTTGATTATCAAATATTGGAAAGAATTCGCGTCAATGGAGAGCTAAAGGGCAACGCTCTCCAATTGGTGTTCGATATATTTGTCTTGATATTTTCAAGGTCAGCCCCCAAAGTATTCTTGATTCGATTAAATTTAATGTATTCGTTAAGGCTCTTTAGTGCTTTAATAATTTTCATTAGTGCCATCTTCATTTTCGAGTTATTAGACACTAATTTATTGGCACTTCCGTAAAATCAGTCCCCAAAATGTTGACACGATTTAGTTGAAGTTAGTGACATTCATAAGTGATTTGCTAGTGTTTCTTAGTGCTTCCATAAATTTCGTTAGTGCTTTTTTGGTTTTCTAGTTATTTGCTATTATTTATATAGTGCTAAGCAAGTTAAAAAAATATTTGATGGGGAAAAGACTAAAAGAAATGCTACAAACTGGAAAAACCCTAACAAGCAACAAGAATAATCATCAGAAGAAGAGGAGTGCTACTGTGTTGTTTGTATGTCAGCGTATTCAGAAAGCAGACCAAGGGAAAAATGGATACAATGCACAGTATGTAAAATGTGGGCGCATGAAGAGTACACAAAAGGTAGCCTTAGTTATGTTTGCCATAATTGTGACTCGTAACCATTCAAGTATTTTTTTTAAAATATTAATTTTTATAGAAATAATGTCTTCAGTTGTTTCTAAACTCTAGTTTATAATTAATATCCACTGTTGATAGTTGAGAAATATAATGAACTAGAATATAAATAAATAGTTATTTGTACAACAAGTGTCACAATGACTCGTTTTGTAGTACGAGTACTACAGAAAGTCATTGTGGCACAAGTTTTACACAATATTTTTTTATAATTCGCATTCATTTAATTTTTTAAATAAAATAGAATTACATATAATCTATGTTTTTAAACTAGGAGTAGTGGTTTGAATTTAAGTTGGCAATTCTGTAGATTCCTGATTGGTCAGATCACAGATGGTTTTATTCAGCACCTCTGACTTTTGACATATTATAACCGAATAATTATGTGAATTGTAAACAAACTCTCTTTTAAGCGAACAGAGGATGATTATTTGTTTAAAAAATAGCTTCTTCATATATGCTCTTGCGATCTAATTATATTATATCATGAACAGAATTATTTCTGTAATACATCTTCACATAGATATCTGGTAATTTATCCCAAAAATCGGACGATTTGTATACCTATATATTGATCCTATACAATATAAAAATAAACAATTGACAATTCATTGATAAATAAACGTTAGCGTACTTTATTCATTAATATTTTTAATATATAGATCATTCTAATTGACCTTGATGAACATTTAATATAATAATTTGCTAGCTAGAACAACGCTAGACCATTTTATTTATAATTTGTGTCAACGTTAAAGTCAAATGTCAAATAAAAATATAACTAAATTCAATAACCAACTGTACACTAAAAATTACTGTAACAGTGTTCAAAGAGCTTCATTGTGACACTGTAAACAATGCTATAATTAAGTCTCGTTTATACGCGAATTACAAAATAATTATTTGTAAAACAAGTGTCACAATGACTCGTTTTGTAGTTTGAATTGTGCAAATCACGAGTACTACAGAAAGTCATTGTGGCACAAGTTTTACACAATATTTTTTATAATTTGCATTTATTTAATTATTTAAATAAAATAGAATTTTTCATATAATCCCTGTTTTCAAACTACGAGGAGTGGTTTGAATTTGAGTTGGCAATTCTGTAAATTCCTAATTGGTCAGATCACAGATGGCTTTATTCAGCACTTCTGACTTTTGACATATTATAACCGAATAATTGTGTAAATTGTAAACAAACTTTCATTTAATCAAAAAGAGGATGATGATTTGTTTAAAAAAGAGCTTCTTCGTATACGCTCTTGCGATCTATTTATATTATATCATGAACAGAATTATTTCTGTAATACATCTTCACATAGATATCTGGTAATTTATACCAAAAATCGAACGTTTTGTGTACCTATATAATGATCCTATACAATATAAAAATAAACAATTGACAATTCATTGATAAATAAACGTTAGCGTACTTTATTCATTAATATTTTTAATATATAGATCATTCTAATTGACCTTGATGAAAATTTAATATAATAATTTGCTAGCTAGAACAACGCTAGACCATTTTATTTATAATTTGTGTCAAGGTTAAAGTCAAATGTCAAATAAAAATATAACTAAATTCAATAACCAACTGTACACTAAAAATTACTGTAACAGTGTTCAAAGAGCTTCATTGTGACACTGTAAACAATGCTATAATTAAGTCTCGTTTATACGCGAATTACAAAATAATTATTTGTAAAACAAGTGTCACAATGACTCGTTTTGTAGTTTGAATTGTGCAAATCACGAGTACTACAGAAAGTCATTGTGGCACAAGTTTTACACAATATTTTTTATAATTTGCATTTATTTAATTATTTAAATAAAATAGAATTTTTCATATAATCCCTGTTTTCAAACTACGAGGAGTGGTTTGAATTTGAGTTGGCAATTCTGTAAATTCCTAATTGGTCAGATCACAGATGGCTTTATTCAGCACTTCTGACTTTTGACATATTATAACCGAATAATTGTGTAAATTGTAAACAAACTTTCATTTAATCAAAAAGAGGATGATGATTTGTTTAAAAAAGAGCTTCTTCGTATACGCTCTTGCGATCTATTTATATTATATCATGAACAGAATTATTTCTGTAATACATCTTCACATAGATATCTGGTAATTTATACCAAAAATCGAACGTTTTGTGTACCTATATAATGATCCTATACAATATAAAAATAAACAATTGACAATTCATTGATAAATAAACGTTAGCGTACTTTATTCATTAATATTTTTAATATATAGATCATTCTAATTGACCTTGATGAAAATTTAATATAATAATTTGCTAGCTAGAACAACGCTAGACCATTTTATTTATAATTTGTGTCAAGGTTAAAGTCAAATGTCAAATAAAAATATAACTAAATTCAATAACCAACTGTACACTAAAAATTACTGTAACAGTGTTCAAAGAGCTTCATTGTGACACTGTAAACAATGCTATAATTAAGTCTCGTTTATACGCGAATTACAAAATAGTTATTTGTAAAACAAGTGTCACAATGACTCGTTTTGTAGTTTGAATTGTGCAAATCACGAGTACTACAGAGTCATTGTGGCACAAGTTTTACACAATATTTTTTATAATTTGCATTTATTTAATTATTTAAATAAAATAGAATTTTTCATATAATCCCTGTTTTTAAACTACGAGGAGTGGTTTGAATTTGAGTTGGCAATTCTGTAAATTCCTAATTGGTCAGATCACAGATGGTTTTATTCAGATCTTCTGACTTTTGACATATTATAACCGAATAATTGTGAAAATTGTAAACAAACTTTCATTTAAGCAAAAAGAGGAGGATTATTTGTTTAAAAAAGAGCTTCTTCGTATATGCTCTTGCGATCTATTTATATTATATCATCAACAGAACTATTTCTGTAATACATCTTCACATAGATATCCGGTAATTTATACCAAAAATGGAACGTTTTGTATACCTATATATTGATCCTATACAATATAAAAATAAACAATTGACAAATAATAGATAAATAAACGTTAGCGTACTTTATTCATTAATATTTTGATTATATAAACCATTCTAATTTACCTTTAATATAATAATTTGCTAGCTAGAACGACGCTAGACCATTTTATTTATAATTTGTGTCAAGGTTAAAGTCAAATGTCAAATAAAAATATAACTAAATTCAATAACCAACTGTACACTAAAAATTACTAAATCAGTGTTCAAAAAGAGCTTCACTGTGACACTGTAAACAATGTTATAATGAAGTCTCATTTATACGCGAATTATAAAAAAATATTTGTGATACTCAACTGTGCCATTACGATTCGTAAAATGTTATTAGATGATTAATAGAACATGATAATTGATTATATTTTGTATTATTTGCATGTGTTTCAATTGACCCCAGGCACTGTTACAACCGACCCTGGCATGGGGACGGTTGAAACAAATGACAGTTTTTTTTTAAATATAATTTTACACAGAAAATACTATACGGTGAGCTCAAATAACATTGCCCGTTAGTAGACAGATATAAGTTCTTTCATTTGATATATTTCCGTCATCGCTTGCTTAACAAATCCCGATGCTATGCACGATAAACGCTAAAATGTTTCAACCGTACCCAGTCTACCCTATATAGTCTCCGATTGGGGTAATAATGAAACAGGTCGCACAAATACATTTTTAAATTATTTAAAAATTGTACTATTTGTTGGAATACTAAAAGTCTAAATGTTGTAGCAGCTTCATCTACCGAAGCTAAATATTTGGCATTTTTTTAAGGAGTAAGAGAAGCTTTATGGCTTAAATCCGTTTTAATAGATATTAATTTTAATATAACAGAGCCTATAATTATATACGAAGATAATAACGGTTGGATTGCAATAGCTATTAATCCTGTTTTTAATAAACGATCTAAACACATTGGTATCAAATATCATTTTACAAGAGAACGTAGATGATATCATTAATTATTGATATTTTTGGTGTGATTGGAGTTTTCTTTTGGGATTTTCCTAGTCCATGCAACAACTGTTAGACCGTAGTAACGTTTCCCCAAAATAATAAAAGCATAATAATTTTTATTTGAATTAATTATTAATACGTTTTTTCCCTCTACTTCTTTACGCTCTATATATCTACAATGCGGTCCATATGTATGGAATAAATTCAATTTTAGCGTTATTATGTACTATGTGAAAAAACCCTGAAACAGGTCGATTTTTATTGTCAAATTGACAATCTACAGTGTGAAAATAGTTTCCCCCTCTGAATTATAACAACCCCTAAAAAATTTTAAATAAGAAAGGGTGTCGTGTGGCACCTTGTTGGAAAGGGATTTTAGTCCTCTGTTCAGCAATATATTTTTGTTTTAAATTTGCTGCAATCATAACTGACAAAATTAATTTTTAAGATGTAAAATTTTGATAATGTCTCTATCATAAATCTTTATGTAGAATGAAGATAATAATGTCGCATAATATTTAGAATGTATTTTTCAATTTTACAATTAAATTAAATATTCAAAATGACCACCATTCACTTATTGGCAATAACCGAGGTGATTTTGGAATTCTCTTACAACATTTTGTATGACCTCAGGGGTTATTTTGTTATTCTAACTTTTAAATCAGCCATATTGTCTGGTCTATTAAAATATACTTTAGAAATAATCAGGTATTTTCGTATCTGTTCTGCTAAACATCAGGAAAAAATCTGTGGAAATACTAAAAAATGAGTCAAAAAGTAAAAATAAACAATGCATATGAATCTAGTAGGCTACTGTCATTTAGGAATTTAAAGTTACTAAAAGATGTCAGTATAATATTTGTGCGCGTATTAAGTTTAATTGTGGCTCATTTGTCCGAGACTCAAAGAATAGACATTTTAATTATGATTGGTTGTGGTAATAAGACAAGAACTCAAAAGGAGGTTTGTGAAATTTTTAATAATAAATACCCTGCTCAACACGTTTCGTAATCTACAGATAGCAAAATTGAAAAAAAGTTTCGTGAAACTGGACATGTAAAAAATATTGGAAAACCAAGTAGAAATGTTCAATTTACTGATGAAAAAAAGTTACAAACTTCAGTTGGTTCAGGAGTTAAATGAAGATGATCCTGAAATTAACTGGCTCGACCCCTACTTCGTGGAATCTACTCATATTAGTGTTTTAAACGAAACTCACTGTTTCTAGCTAATTCCACAATATAATGAAAATTGTTGAAAATTCTAAAAAATTAACAATTGTTTCGATAAATCAATATCATCGTCAGAATGACAGAAGTTACAATTCATTTGATGCCTACCTGATGTTTAGTAGTTATTTTTTGCTAGACCCAGAAGTGACCTAACTTGTGATTGTCTTAATATATGTTAATAGAAAAAAGGAGAAGATGCGATATTACAAATATTGAAGCCCTATGGTGATATCCTGGATATAATTTTTCCAATTAAGATCAGTATAGCTGTGCAATGATATAGAAAACCAGGAAAACTATATCTGCTGATCTTCACACAATTATCACTTAAAAAGACAGTTTATTAGTGGAGAACTCCCTAGATTTATCTGTTCATTGACAACTTCATATTGCGAGTTTCTTCAAAAGTTAAACGTCAAACAAAAAATGACATTACAGTTTTAAATGCAATCAAAAAGAAAGTAGAAGATAATAACTTGACAGTTACAAAATCTGATAAGGGGAAAACAACTGTCATATTGACAACTGAAAATTATAATTCAAAAATATATAACTTTATAGAATCTAGCAATGTAAAAGTTCTCAAAGCAGACCCAACAAAAAAGTTTTCTAATAATGTAATGGATATTGTTAATAATTCAATTTATCTTTTAAGTGATTACGGAAAGAGGTCTATCATACATAAGTATCCTCATTGTCCACAATTATATGGAACCGTTAAAGTACATAAAATAACGAAATTAATTAGACCTGTAGTTTCTTATGTTAATACTCCTAATAATATATTGGCAAAGAGGCTTAACAATATACTGAATAGTTACGCATATGCATCTCAGTATTCAATTAGAAATTCAATAGAACTAATCAAAAAATTAAAAGCAATCAACTTGCAAGATAACTATAAACTTATTTCGTTTGATGTTACTAATATGTTCACTAAAATTCCTCCTAAAGAATGTCTAATACTTGTAAGAAAATTACTGGAAGATAAAAATATTAATCCAGGAATAATATCAGATATACTTATTTATTTGATGTATGTATTAATCAGAATTATTTCATTTTTGACAATAAGATATATATTCAAAATGAAGGTTTACCAATGGGTAGCCCTATATCACCTATTTTGACAAAAAATTTTATGGACAGTTTAGAAAGAAAGATCTTTGAAAGTAATATTTCGAAAAATGTTTTATTTTGGTATAGATATGTAGATGACATATTAGCTTGTTTTATGGGTAGTGAACGACAATTAGATGTTTTTTTCAACCACATTAATAATTTACACCCAAAAATTAAATTTACATTAGAAATTGAAGAAAATAGCTAAATCAATTTTCTGATTTAAAAATTCCAATAGTTAGTACTGTACTTGATTATTCAATTTACCGAAAACCAACACACACTGATGTGACAATTCCATATAGTTCTAATCACCCCATGTCACATAAACTAGCGGCATATAATTCAATGATACATAGAGCTTTTTCAGTTCCTATGAACAAATGTAATTTTGATAGAGAGATTGATATAATTAGACAAACAGCAACATCCAACGGTTATCCATTACATATAATAAATAAGCTAATTAATAAAAAAGAGAAAAAAGTGGCATTACAACTAATATTTCCTAAACAAACTGATGAAATAAGAACTTATAAAACCATCACATATGCAGGAAATATCTCTAATAATATTTCAAAGATAATATCTTTAGCAACGAATACAACAATTTCTTTTAAAACAGAAAGTAACGTTAGTACAAAATTGTTAAATGTAAAAACAAAAATACCACCATTAATGAAATCAGGTATATATAAACTCAAATGTCCAGAATGTAAAGCTGTCTATTTGTGTCAGACCCTTAGAAATTTTGAAATCCGATACAGTGAACACTTACGAGCATACAGATTAAAACAACCAATCCCACTACGCAAAACATTTACTTGACACCAATCATTCATTGACACCTAACACAGAACTAGAAGTGCTGCATATTTGTGAAAAGAAACAAGAACTGGATTTCCTTGAAGAATTGGAAATTAGAAGACATTTAAGAAACCCACAATATGAAGTTGTCAATGAACAGATAAATCTAGGGTGTTCTCCACTAATAAACTGTTTTCTTAAGTGATAATTGTAAAGATCAGCAGATATAGTTTTCCTGGTTTTCTATATCATTGCACAGTTATACTGATCTTAATTGTAAAAATGATATCCAGGATATCACCATAGGGCTAATAATATCTAAGCTCCAATATTTGTAATATCACATCTTCTTCTATTTTCTATTAACATATATTAAGTTAATCACAAGTTAGGTCACTTCTTGGTCTAGTCAAAAATAACTACTAAACATCAGGTAGGCATCAAATGAAATGTAACTTCTGTCATTCTGACGATGATATTGATTTATCGAAACAATTGTCAATTTTTTAGAATTTTCAACAATTTTCATTATATTGTGGAATTAGATGGAAACAGTGAGTTTCTTTTAAAACACGAAGATGATCCTGATAGAGAGCAAGAATTCTGTGAATTGATGATGGACAGAATGAACACATATTTGCAGTTCATAGACAAAATAGTTTTTTCCGATGAAGCGACGTTTTATTTAAACAGAACGGCTAACAAACATAACTGTATATATTGGAACAGAGGAAATCCTCACTGGATGTGCGAGGCTCACACTCAATATCCTAAAAAAGTGAACGTTTGGGCTAGTATCAATAACAATAAAATTATTGGCTCCTATTTTTTTGAGTGCACAATTAATGGTGAGGTTTATCTAGATTTTTTTTATTAACATTTTCCCTTTCCAACAAGGTGCCACACGACCCTCTTTCTTATTTAAAATTTTCGAGGGGGTGCTGGAGGGGGATAATATTTTCATACTGTAAATTGTCAATTTGAGAATAAAAATCGACCTGTTTAAGGTTTTTTTTTCAGATAGTACATTATAACGCTAAAATTGAATTCATTCCATACATATGGACCGCATTGTATATATGGTACGTGTCTTTCTATTAGATACAAAAAGGAGAAATAACAGTTTTGTTTATATTCGATGAATACATGCTTTCATTATCGAAAACGGTTGATGGAAGCGGTAATGAAGATTCTCTAACATACAAATATTAAAATTTAGTCTTATGATATATGAAGGGTCCAGGAATAAAACAAGGTTTGTCCATTTTTATTAAAATTGAGATTATTAGTGCAATCTGTTAGCAGTTTTCGTAACTTCTTGCTGTCAAAACATTTTGTCGAATAAAGTAGGGAATGTCCGCAGAAATCACAGTTAAAATTTTAGTGTGCCGGAATAAAAACAGGTAAGTCGCGGTACGACACTAATCAAACTGGGAGTGTCCAAAGTTATTATGATGACGAATGAACCAGGTAACGTACGCCTATTGTTTTTAATGTTATCACGTGTTTGTGTCAGTTAATTGTCAGTTGCACAGTTCTTTTTGGTAAATATCGTAAAAAATTAGTGAAAATAGTGTACATGTATGCCAAAAAAAAGACCAAAAACGGGTAGAGTACAGGATTTAATGAAGAAGATGACGCTTTCTGCTCATGAACAAGGAGATCCATGTCAATGTCAGAGATTAAAATGTTTTGAGGTAATTGGGAACGAAGAACGTCGTAATATACTATTAACAATTGATAATATGACAAATGATGAACAGAATATGTACCTGTGTAGATTAATATCGGTACTACCAGTGCGAAGACGCAGAAGTCGACAACCTGGGGCGGAGGCTTCTTATCATCAAAGAAGACGTGATGCTATAGAAGAATTACCTGTTTGCAGTAAGGCTTTCATCAGTATACATGGTATTACGAAAAGAAAATTGGAGCATTTACAAAAATGTTGAAAAAATACGGGTATGGTATCGAAAGATATGCGTGGCAAGCATTGTGCAATCACTAACAAGCTAACTATTGATGTTTTCAATAAAGTTTACGAGCATATTAAATATTTTGAAGTAAGACTATCTCATTATAGCTCACATGATTCAAAAAGTGTGTACCTGCCAGAAACTTTAAATATCACAAAAATGTTTTCTATGTCTGAAGTGTTACATCCGAATGAAAAAGTATAACAAGAAACGTATCGCAAAATATTTAACACAAAATTTAATATTAGTTTTGGTTATCCACGTACGGATACATGTAGTGCTTGTGATATCTACATTCACAGCAACAGTGAATAAATTAAAAAAAGACGTGAATTCGGAAGAACAAATACATCGATTGGAAGCTGAAAATGAATTACATAAAAGAAAAACACAGTATTTTTATGACAGAAAAGGAGCAGCATGAAAACGAAGGAGAACTAATAGCAATTTTGTCGCTATTGCCATGGCCTTTCTAAGAAACATATCAACACCTAATGTTCTAACTAATGACGTATATTATTGTAGGCAGCTCTCAATATACTCATTTAATATCCATATTTTATTTTCTGGAAAGTCGTTTTTTTACACATACCCCGACCAGATTGCAATGAGGCGCCAATGAGGTCTGCTCTTTTCTTTTTGACTTCATAATAAATCAACTTGATCCCGATGTGAAAATTTTACCCATTTTTTGTGATTCAGCTGGGGGACAAAATAAAAATTACATTGTATTCAAGTATATACATTACATTGTACAATTAAACGACTAAACACTATTCAAATCACATTTCCCATACGTGGTTACTCTTATCTAGAATGTGATAAGAATATGGGTATAATAAATTTGAAAACAAGAATGGAGTTACCAAATGATGATGGTATGAGTTGGTTCGAAATTCAAGAAAAAATCCATAGCGTGGTATACGCGGTGGACTTGGTCAAGTTTGCGAAAAACGTCGTGTCCGATCCAACAATAAGTATATGCCCACGTATAATCCCTCAAACCCAACGAAATATTTAATGTATTTTGACGTGAACAATCAGTATGGATGGGCGATGAGTCAAGCGTTACCATATGGAGGATTTGAATGGTGTGATACAAATATTGACGTTACACAAATTGCTGATGATGCTTCTGAGGGGTACATGCTCGAGGTTGATTTGGAGTATCCTTCTCATTTACATGATTTGCATAAGGATATCCCATTCTGCTCCAAATATATAAATCCTAAGACCATGATACAAGATCAAATGACGATACTAAGTTGATGGGTATCCTAACTAATAAAACAAAACATGTTATACATTACCGAGCATTGAAGCAAGCGTTACAGAATGGGCTTGTATTAACAAAAATACATCGAGTGTTAAAATTCAAGCAGGGTTCTTGGTTAAAGCCATACATTATCTTAAACACCGATTTACGTAAGATGGCTAAGAATGAGTTTGAGAAGAACCTATTTAAACTGATGAACAGTGCCGTGTTTGGTGAGTATTGCTAGTTTTATATAAATATTTCTATACTAATAACTTATTCTAATTGTTGCAGGTAAAACCATGGAGAACGTGCGCAAGCGCGTTGATGTAAAGATTCATTGGAGTGGCCGATATGGTGCTGAATCGTACATAGTTAAGCCTGAGTTTAAAAATAGTACGATTTTCAGTGAAAAGCTAATTGCCAACGGATTACGGAAGCTTCAAATATGCTTAAATAAACCAGTATATGTAAGTATGGCAATTTTAGATCTGGTTAAAATTACGATCTATGATTTTCACTATCAGTTTTAGTGAAAACTGTACTGTGCTGTACACTGATACCGATAGTCTTATATATTCAAGATCCCTATGAAGTAATGAAGATTGATTGTTATAAATATTTCGATAACTTAGACTATCCTCTTGATAACGTTTACGGAATTCCTCAAGTTAATAAGAAGGTTCTTGGGATGATGAAGGATGAGAACAATGATATCATACCTATTATATTGGGTTACGGTCTAAATTGTATGCAACGCGGTTACTTACCTCTGAAGATGATCTAGCGGAAAAAAGAAAACGTCTTGCGAATGATGGTTTTGAGAAAGAAGAAATAGAATGCCTTATTGGAAACGTTGGAATAACTAAGAAAGCTAAAGGGGTAAAATCGTCAGTTGTGAAGACCGTAATCACATTTGAAGATTATGAAGAATGCCTTGACACCTTCACACAGAAAACCGTTTCCCAAAATCTAATTTGTGCCGAGAAACATCTAGTTCATTCAATTGTTCAGGATAAAATAGCGTTGAGTCTTGAGGATGACAAACGATTTATTGTTCCTTGGTCCGATGAAACCTTACCATGAGGCCACTATTCCATTGATGCTTATATGGATGTTGATGCCAGCCATTTGAATTCTTCTTAAAAATTTATATAAGAATAAAAATTATTGTTATATTAGTGATTTATTATACTTTTCAATTTTATATTGTACAATAAAATGTTTATTCAATGTTTTTTATTTTATATTTATTATCATCTGACCGAGAAGGGGTGACGTCATCAGTGGATGCGCACAAGACGGCTGCCTAATGATTGACGCATGCGCAGATCGAACTGAGTCAAAAATTACCACGATGGATCTTGGCGATCTCCCATGTTATTTTACATAAGGAATGGTCCCGTACCGGCATAGCCCCTTTACTCATATGAAGTAGTAGAAGTTGGCCAGAATCCGATAAAAGATTGGGCCTCATTTTTAAAAATATCATTTACGCCAAAATGCCCATTTGTCATCCGGCCTATTAGAGAAATAATTTGTAACAAAGCACATACTAGTCTAATTACGTACCGCACTAGCTATAATGGCCACTTTCTGTCCGATAAAAAAAACATCAAAGAATACTTTACCACATCTCAACCCGGCAGATAACGAATTTAGACTTCCGGATCCAACTTATTCTGGTATGAAATAATTCTTTTTTTTTTCCTTATACATATTTTTAGGGCATATTATTTTTTTACAGATTTCCTTTCTATCAACGATGCCAAATATAGAGATCTGTTGAAGCTAATCAAGTTTTGTGAAAATCCACATGCAGCAAATTGTTTTGCTGACATATCACACTGAATCAAGGATACCAAATCCAGTGATCAATTCATGGACAAACCTTGTTTTATTCCAAAAAATGTGTAGCTTTTGTTTATATTTACTAATTGTTCATGGAACTAAATATAAGTAATTTTAATTTGCATAATATTTGAAACTAATACTGTTTTTTATACCGTGTTTTTAAATAAAATTGTTCAAAATATTCTTTAATAATTTTCTATTCAAGAATTCAAGCGAAAATTATCATATCTCAGAATATGCTTGTTGTGACATTCCTTCTTTTATTCCTGTACCCTTTGTACGAATTTCTCAAATTCCTACTGTTAATTCTTACATAAATTATTACTTTATCTTCACCCTGTATTTTATAATTTTAGAAAACCCATTTCAAACTTCATTTCATATAAAAAACCACAGATAACTATATATCAATTTCTTTGTCCACAAAACTATATGCATCGACTGAGTTTCAACAGTCATATGACAGTTTCATTTAAATCTCTATTTCCCATTGGTTACATTCTCACAAAACTTTCCTTGTTATCACTCACTTTAAACGACATATAAAAATATCTATAACAACACACATTCAATTTTTCATTCTCATCATATATAAAAAGGTTGTTAGTCGAGTAACAAAAATTCATTCATTCATTTCAAAAAATAATAAAAAGTCACATTGTCAAAAAATTAATCATGAAGAAGTAAAAACTTTTCCATTATAATGTATCATAAGCATTTGTGATAATCTTAATTGTGACGCAAAGGGAAGAAAGTGTAAAGTAATAGATATATAAAGAAAAGTGCATATACACATCGATTTTCATTTAACATAACAAACGACTCATACATATGGAAGCAGTTATTATCGTAACATTACGATTGGTCTTTCAGAGCTTATAAACATAAAAGTGAATACGACTTGCCGCATTTTTGCTTTTCCATTAGAAAACAGAAGAATGCAAAACACCCTTCGAATGCTTTATCGTAATAATCAATAAAACAGCTTTCTACTTATATTAACTTTAGTTGTTTTATTTGTGAATGACCTTTTCCTATTAAAAGTGTAATAATATTTGAAATCAATGTCTGATTTCTTTTTACTAAAAAGGATTATCAATTTAAATTATAATATATCTGTCACCAAATATTATATTATTAAACTGATAATCCCATTTCATTACAGTACCGTTAGATTAACATTGATCCAACAAATGGAAATGTATGACCCTGTACCAAACAAATCATGAAAAATGTAATTAAAAGCGACCTATTGCATTCCTAAATCAACCGCACCGTGTTGAAATATCTCAATGCGATGCGACAAGAGAAACTAGGTCAAATCCGCTATGACCTAAACATTTCGACCTACCCTGTACAAACTCCATTCCCATTCTACTTTATTTACCAAAACACGAAATGTTCGATTTTCTACGGAACTTTCTGTTGCCAAATTCATCAACTTGATAAGTAAAGAATGCAATATAAAACGGAAGTTTGAATTATAAAAGGAACGTAAAATCAAATTTTTTCAAATGTCAAGTAAAATGCAGATAAATAGACAACTAATTATATAAAGTCAACGAAATAATTTTTCAAAATAGTTGTTACAAGTATTTGTCGTAGATGATAATTTGAAAATAGTTGGATATTGCATAAATTAAAATTGCGTCGTTTAATCGGATAAATACAGTATTTCAAAAACCACAATTTCAAAAATAAATAGTTTTTGTTTTCATATAATATAAGCTGCAAGCCAAAAAACCAATTTTTCTCACATTTTGTTCATGAAACGAATTTTGATATTTTAGCAAAAAATCGATTTTGCTCTCATATCGTCTGGTAAAATTCATAAATTAATTCGACCTGAGTTTATAACAAAAAAAAGTGTAGTGATTGCGGGCAGATGGAGCTTTAGCATTTTTAAAAAAGACTTGTCATTTCTTTTTATGTAATATTATGTTGAACTAGGAAATATATTTGTATTGTTTTACCTGTTTTAAAATAATTAAGGAACCAATGAATAGAAAATCTGAGATTTAGTCACTTAGTAAGATTTATACATATTTTTTACACTTTAATAATGTCCACTCCGGTAGTGTTTTGAGGTGACAGGTCAGTCGAATGTTGACAATACAAACATTATTTAATATTTCAGTTTAAAAGAATTTTTTACATTATGGCTAGCACAGCTCAGTTGCGAATGCAGATGATTTCCAAACAGTCGGGCCTCAACGTGAGAGGTTAGGTCCTTTCCATGTTTTATAAGTTACAGATATTACATCACTTCTCCTAACCGACATTATTACTGTTAGGGTAATGTTATATAATTATTATTGCTTTTCATGGAAATTAACATCAGACGAAAGTGGAGATCGTCAGTATTTGCGGGTGGGTTTTGTTTGGCTTTTTTATCTAACAATAGTTAACGCTGGAATGGGTTAACAGTTTGGGAATACCGAATGTAAGAGGTTCGAGTGTTCACTGACTGTTGACTTATTTCGTCATCCCAATTTTTTACATTTTGCAAAAGACAGGTGGCAGCTGTTTGACAATAGTATGGTTAAATTTAATAGTGTAATTTTTCAATCTTATCGTGATCGCAGGTGTGGACATTGATCTATTATTGTTTTTCTTTGAAGTTTTCACCAAGCAACCAAAAAAACATAACAGTATGTCTTAGAAATTTAGATTTTTATTAAACAGTTTTACTTCAACTTTTCAATTGCCCCCCGTAACACTACCTATTGACATCAGTCAATTCAACATCAATCGATATCACGTTGAAATATATATTCAACAAAATCAGTTCATTTCTTGTTGTACGTCTTTTGGTTTTAAAAAAACAGGAAAAAAATCCTGGCTCTCATTATTATATGTAGGTGAGAAACTAGATTTACTCGACTCTCTTTTTTACTACCCAACGTTTCGAAAATGTTTATTTTCTTTATCAAGGGCTGAAATATAATTTTGGATAATTCACTGTTATAGTTAATAAAATTTGGTAGTTACTTCAAGGTGAGTTATGTCTTTAAAACTTTATAAACCATGAGTTAACATTAGGTATGTTATAATACATTATATTTTAATTTTGAAAATCAAGCAGAAATTTCAACGTACAAGAAAAACAAAATACTGTTTTTATCTAGACAAAATCGAATAAAAATAAGCGACCATCCAACAACTTTTAGTACAGGTGTTGAGTTGTGCCAATAAACGTTGTCATTTGAACTATTAAAATTTAGGTGCTATTATTGATTTTTATTTTTTATAAAAATTGATAAAAAATGTGACAAAATAGTTATTTGTAAAACAAGTGTCATAATGACTCGTTTTGTAGTACGAGTGAGGTTTGCGCAAATCACGAGTACTGCAGAAAGTCATTGTGGCATAAGTTTTACACAATATTTTTTATAATTTGCATTTATTTAATTTTTAAAATAAAATAGAATTAAATATAATCCCTGTTTTTAAACTAGGAGGAGTGGTTTGAATTTAAGTTGGCGATTCTGTAGATTCCTGATTGGTCAGATCACAGATGGTTTTATTCAGCACCTCTGACTTTTGACATATTATAACCGAATAATTATGTAAATTGTAAACAAACTTTCTTTTAAGCAAACAGAGGATGATTATTTGTTCAAAAAAGAGCTTCTTCATATATGCTCTTGCGATCTAATTATATTATATCATCAACAGAATTATTTCTGTAATACATCTTCACATAGATATCTGGTAATTTATCCCAAAAATCGAACGATTTGTATACCTTTATATTGATCCTATACAATATAAAAATAAACAATTGACAATTCATCGATAAATAAACGTTAGCGTACTTTATTCATTAATATTTTTAATATATAAATCATTCTAATTTACCCTGATGAACATGTAATATAATAATTTGCTAGCTAGAATATCGCTAGACTTTTATTTATAATTTGTGTCAAGGTTAAAGTCAAATGTCAAATAAATATATAACTAAATACAATAACCAACTGTACACTAAAAATTACTTTAACAGTGTTCAAATAGTTTTATTGTGACACTGTAAACAATGTTATAATGATGTCTCTTTTAATTATGTTGAGAGATGCCTGTAGAAAATGTTTACACAATCATCAAGAGTAATGCGGTATGTTATGTATAACCCGTCAATGTCGGCAATCCAGCCTCAGAGGCTCTCACCACTCATGGAGACAAACAGCATCCATCCACGAGCTGTGTTCCCACATATCAAAAGTTAGTGAGGTACTGGCCCTGACGTTGAGCATCTCTCACATTGTTCAACTCCAAAACCCATCATCATTTAGCAGTTTATTCTCCCTATGGTTCAGGTTTCTCATTAAAAATCCAGCGCAGTATCTAGGTCTACCTTTTACTATGTCCCACACTACGCCCAGAGATTACAGATGTTACTATTTCTTTTTCACAAGACACCCTTCTTAGAAAAGTTAGCTTGTACAGTCGGTTGCTTTGTTGATCGTAATCAGGTACCAAAGTCCAACATCTGTCACCTGTCCAGACAACGATTCCCAGTCCAGTAAAAGTGATGTGTTGAGTATCTCTCTTTTTGTTCAGAGAATTGCTGTCTAAGGTGGTTTCTAACATTTCCAAACAAGTTTTTTTATAGTAATATTGATTAGAATGTACTATCTCAATGTTGTTAAAGTTTAGATGTTGAGATACTATGTTCTGCCAATCCACAAGACATTTTATTTAAGTTGATATCACTTTTATATTGTGTTACCCTATCCTTGAGGATCCTTGAAGTTTGTCCATAATATACTTTCTCACAATTTACACATGGAATTTTATAAACTACTCCAGTTTTTTCAAGTGTTTCATCTCTTTGTTTAGCATTGGTGAAGATGTCACCCAATTTGAAGTTATATTTGTGTGTGTTTCAACTGTACTTCATCCTTGAAAACAATTAAAATTTTTGAAGAAATATCTTTAATGTAAGGTATTGTTACATACTTCTTATTTATTGCAGATTTTTCTCCATTAACATTATTAATGTTAATTGGGTTAATCTGACATCTGGGCTCTTGCACCCTTGTACTGAATATTAGTTTTTTTAAAAGTTTTGTTAGGTATGAATTGGTTATAAAAATGTCATAAAGAAGTTTTGAATTTTTGTTCACTAGAGAACGATGACAGATTTTATGTATTCTGTTTTTCATTGTTAGAACCAGATTAATTTTTATCCCTTCTGTATGGTTAGACATATAATTAAGGAATCTATTAGAACTCATTGGTTTTCTATACCAATCTAGGACAATTACATTTTCCTGTGTTCTAATCAGGTTCGTGTCATGAAACGGGATGCTGTCGTCTACCTCTGTTTCTATAGTGAACTCTGTATGAGTGTGTGTATGAATTAAAAATATTTACCATTAGTTCTGTGGAGTTTTGTAGTACCCCACAGATTAAGTCATCTACAAATTTTTTTCTATAGTGAACTGGACATGTCTGTTGTATGAATTAAAAATATTTAACATTAGTTCTGTGGGGTGTGGAGTTTTGTGGCACCCCACAGAACTCCACAGAACTAATGGTAACTATTTGTAATTCATACAACAGACATCTTCAGTCCACTATAGAAACAGAGGTAGACGACAGCATCCCGTTTCTTGACACGGAGCTGATTAGAACACAGGAAAATGTAATTTTCCTAGATTGGTATAGAAAACCAATGAGTTCTAATAGATTCATTAATTATATGTCTAACCATACAGAAGGTTCTAACAATGAAAAACAGAATACATAAAATATGTCACCCTTTTCTAGTGGACAAAAATTTAAAATTTCTTTATGACATTTTTATGACAAAACTTTTGAAAAAACTAATATTCAGTACAAGGGTGCCAGAGCCCATAAGTCAGATTAACCCAACTAACATTGATAATGTTAATGGAGAAAAATCTGCAATAAATAAAAAGTATGTAACAATACCTTATATTGAAGAAATTTCTTCAAAAATTTTGTTTTCAAGGATGAAGTACAGTTGAAACACACACACAAATATAACTTCAAATTGGGTGACATCTTCACCAATGCCAAACAAAGATATGAAACACTTAAAAAAGCTGGAGTAGTTTATAAAATTCCATGTGTAAATTGTGAGAAAGTCTATTATGGACAATTTTCAAGGGTCCTCGGGGATAGGGTAACACAACATAAAAGTGATATCGACTTAAATAAAATGTCTTGTTTGGAAATGATAGAAACCACCTTAGACAGCAATTCTCTGAACAAAAAGAGAGATACTCAACACATCACTTTTACTTATGCATACTTACTTAAACTCGATAAATCGGGCATATCTTCAAATCTACTGTGCTCTGGAACTTTCGATTCTGACATATAACTTCATACTTTGCTTCTATACAACAAATTTTTGATACAACACTGAGTTAAAACTAGTACCAATTATTCATGACATAACGGTTCCATTCTGTCCCGACTGAATGAGAGTTATGTGAGCGGCTGAATATAACGAGCCTCATAGTTATATCAACCTACATTTTGACAGTGATGCCTGGGAATCGTTGTCTGGACAGGAGAGAGATGTTGGACTTCGGTACCTGATTACAATCAACAAAGCAACCGACTATACAAGCTAACTTTTCTAAGAAGGGTGTCTTGTAAAAAGGAAATAATAACATCTGTAAGTTCTGGGTGTGGTGTGAGACATAGTGAAAGTATACCTAGATACTGCGCTGGATTTTTAATGCAAAAAATCGATTAATTAATAAAAAAGAGGAAATAGTGGCATTAAAACTAATATTTCCTGAACAAACTAATGAAATAAAAAATTATAAAACCATCACATGTGCAGGTAATATTTCTAATAATATTAATATTTCAAAGATAATATCTTTAGCTACAAATACAACAATTTCTTTTAAAACAGAAAGTAATGTCAGTTCAAAATTGTTGAATGTGAAAACAAAAATATCACCATTAAACATGTCTGGTACATATAAACTTAAATGTAAAACCATTAGAAATTTCGAGATCAGATATAGTGAACATTTACCAGCATATAGATTAAAACGACCAGATAAGTCCCACTACGCAAAACATCTACTTGACACCTAACACAGAACTAGAAGTACTACATATTTGTGATAAGAAACAAGATCTGGATTTCCTTGAAGAATTAAAAATTAGAAAACACTTAAGAAACCAACAATATCAAGTTGTCAATGAACAGATAAATCTAGGGAGTTCTCCACTTTTAAACTGTCTTCTTAAGTGATAATTGTAATGATCAGCAGATATAGTTTTCCAGGTTTTCTATATCATTGCACAGTTATACTGATCTTAATTGGAAAATGATATCCAGGATATCTCCATTGGGCTAATAATATCTAAACTTTAATATTTGTAATATAATTCTTCTTATTTTTTACATTAACATATATTAAGTCAATCACTAGGTAGGTCACTTCGTGGTCTAGCCAAAATAATTATTAAACATCAGATAGGCATCAAATGAAACGTAACTTTTGTCATTATGATGATGATATTTAATATCGACACAATTGTCAATTTTCTTAGAGTTTTCAAATTTTTTCCAATATATTGTGGAATTATCTAGAAACAGTAAGTTTCATTTAGTAGATCAAAAGAATCATTACTTATATAAATTTTAGACCCAAAACATTTATCTTTAATTCTGACAAATCTTTCCATTTAATGCAAAGAATTATGAGATAAATTTTCACTTCATCTCTATTGAAGTACACAGATATAATAAAAATTGGGAGAATTTGCACATTTACAAACAACCAAGTGTTGAAATTTGAGCATTTTAACAACCAAACGAATTTTTTATAATGAATGACATATTCCAAACACAATGTAATCTGAATGACATAAGCCTACTTAATTTTGCATCTCCTAGTGTGCTCTTTATGCTTGTAAGAGAAAATAATTTATAAAGAATATTATTATGCAAATATAAAATGCTACTTCGCAAAAGTGTCGTGATAGAATATGGAATATAGTTCTAATAAATGAAAGGTATAAGAAATTGTCATAGTTGGGTCAGAAAAATCATGTCGGGTGGTGTAATTGATGTCAACAATAAATAGGTAGGCATCACATAACATGTAACTAGTACGGTCATTCTGACGAAGATAGTAATATCGAAACAACTAAAACAACAAAACCGCAACATTGAAATTTAAGAAATATTAGAGGAAATAAACTTACCAAGTAAAATTTTAAACAAATACACTATTCACAATTTTTTATAAACATAACTCACGAATAAAACTTCCGTATCTATCACCACTGTATAATTAAATACCGTTCGACAAAACTAGACAAAATCGTGCACTCCATAGCATTTCGGGATGTCTCGTTAATGATACATATGCCGATAGTGTATAATTGAATGTTTTTTTTGGTAAAACTAATAGTGTGCAAAAAATATAATATAAAAAAGGAACTACTTCGTAAACAGGTGGTATAAAAATAAATTTTAATAAGAGGAATTTTCTGATTTTAATTTGAAACATATTTATGACAATAATTATTGATAATGTTCCAATTGAATTGAAACGATATATACATGATCTAGTGAATATACACAGGGCGACTAAAAATACATTGGCGTAAGGGGAATTTTATAATGTTATTAATTTGAGAAAATATTTATGAGAATAATATTTAATGATGTTTCTAATTGTATTAAAGTCTTACCTATGCAGGATCTTGTGAAACGATAACTAAGAAATATACACGGCGACTAAAAATACATTAGCTTAAGGGGAATTTTAGATTGTTATTAATTTGAAAAAATATTTATTAGAATAATTTTTAACGATGATTCTAATTGAATTGAAGTCTTACCTATGCAGGATTTTGTGAAACGTTATTTACAGGATCTGGTAGATATACAGAGCTGCTAAAAATTCATTGGCGTAAGGAGAGTTTTAGAATGTTATTAAATTGGAAAAAATATTTATTGGAATAATTTTTAGTGCTGATTCTAATTGAATTGAAATCTTACTTATGCAGGATCTTGTGAAACGATATTTACAGGATTCGGTAGATATACAGAGCGACTAAAAATACATTGGCGATTGGGGAATTTTAGAATGTTTTTAATTTGAAAAAATATTTATTAGAATAATTTTTAATGATGATTCTAATTGAATTGAAGTCTTACTTATGCAGGATCTTGTGAAACGATATTTACAGGATTCGGTAGATATACAGAGCGACTAAAAATACATTGGCGATTGGGGAATTTTAGAATGTTTTTAATTTGAAAAAATATTTATTAGAATAATTTTTAATGATGATTCTAATTGAATTGAAGTCTTACTTATGCAGGATCTTTTGAAACGATATTTACAGGATTCGGTAGATATACAGAGCGACTAAAATTACATTGGCGATTGGGGAATTTTAGAATGTTTTTAATTTGAAAAAATATTTATTAGAATAATTTTTAATGATGATTCTAATTGAATTGAAGTCTTACTTATGCAGGATCTTTTGAAACGATATTTACAGGATTCGGTAGATATACAGAGCGACTAAAAATACATTGGCGATTGGGGAATTTTAGAATGTTTTTAATTTGAAAAAATATTTATTAGAATAATTTTTAATGATGATTCTAATTGAATTGAAGTCTTACTTATGCAGGATTTTGTGAAACGTTATTTACAGGATCTGGTAGATATACAGAGCTGCTAAAAATTCATTGGCGTAAGGAGAGTTTTAGAATGTTATTAAATTGGAAAAAATATTTATTGGAATAATTTTTAGTGCTGATTCTAATTGAATTGAAATCTTACTTATGCAGGATCTTGTGAAACGATATTTACAGGATTCGGTAGATATACAGAGCGACTAAAAATACATTGGCGATTGGGGAATTTTAGAATGTTTTTAATTTGAAAAAATATTTATTAGAACAATTTTTAATGATGATTCTAATTGAATTGAAGTCTTACTTATGCAGGATCTTGTGAAACGATATTTACAGGATTCGGTAGATATACAGAGCGACTAAAAATACATTGGCGATTGGGGAATTTTAGAATGTTTTTAATTTGAAAAAATATTTATTAGAATAATTTTTAATGATGATTCTAATTGAATTGAAGTCTTACTTATGCAGGATCTTTTGAAACGATATTTACAGGATTCGGTAGATATACAGAGCGACTAAAATTACATTGGCGATTGGGGAATTTTAGAATGTTTTTAATTTGAAAAAATATTTATTAGAATAATTTTTAATGATGATTCTAATTGAATTGAAGTCTTACTTATGCAGGATCTTTTGAAACGATATTTACAGGATTCGGTAGATATACAGAGCGACTAAAATTACATTGGCGATTGGGGAATTTTAGAATGTTTTTAATTTGAAAAAATATTTATTAGAATAATTTTTAATGATGATTCTAATTGAATTGAAGTCTTACTTATGCAGGATCTTGTGAAACGATATTTACAGGATCTGGTAGACAGGACGACTAAAAATGCATTGGCATAAGAGGAATTTTAGAATATTATTTCTGTCTGTATCTGTAAAAGTTTGAAGGGTGGGTGACCCCACAGCGCTTAGGCCACATTTGGCCCATTGTGCATCCTTCCTTCGAGCTCATCATCCAGCCTATTTGGTAGAAGTAGGCGATAACGTTGCCTGAATTAAGTTCCATCATACTGGCGTAGGTTAGCCTGTGCTCATCGAATACATGAAACCCGAAATGAGAGAGTGTCTGACATTCGCAGATAATGTGTTCGACAATCTCATCTTCTTGTTCACATCCTCTATAAAGTGGGGTGTCAGACAGACCCAGTCTGTGGAGGTGTTTTCGTAGGTGGCAGTGACCAGTTAGAATACCCGTGTCTGTTCGTAGGTTCTGACTGTTCATAGTCACGTATTTTTTGGCTACTTTGTTACCTGGATACTGTAACAGTTCCTTGGCAAGCCTGCAGCGTTCTTCGTCGTCCCATCTACCCTTAAACTTATTAAGGAAGTGTTCCTTTAATAGGTCCGCCGTCGCTCACGCCAATAGACCAATGAAAGTGCCGGGTCCCAAGAGTTTGTGGGAGGCTGCTTTCCTGGCTAGCGAGTCTGCAATACGGTTTCCTTTCGATTTCTAATGGCCCTTGATCCAACCTAAAGTAACCGTGTTGTTGTTACAGGCTTCGATTAAGGCCATGTGACATTCTAGTACTAGGCCTGATGTAATGCGTGGTCTGTTCAGGGCGAGTAGTGTTTGTCTACTATCCGTAAGGATGCATATATTATTATTACCTGTGGTGTTCTTTTCGGTAATCTCTTTTGCAGCGATGCAGATAGTAGTGAGCTCTGTTTGAGCAATACTTTTATTGCATCCCATTGCCCATTTTATATTTAGATTCAGAGGTCTGGAAAATATTCCACATCCTGAGCCTACATTGGTTTTAGACACATCTGTGAAGATGCGGATTGCGCCTTGTTCCAATGGGTTTTGTGCGTTATTTTTAGAAATTACCTTATAGGGTCTCTGAAAGGCATATCGCGGTGGAATCGAGTCTGTATTGGCCTGTAGCAGTGGGACCACTCTGACGGCCTCATGCCACAAGTTACGCTTTAGTTTACCGGACCCTACATTAGGTTGTATACCGGTAGAGCGAATATGTGTCATGGTCATGTATATGAAAGTTAGATTAATAATTACCTCCATAGATCTTGTTGGTGAGGTTTTCAAGCCTCCCGTTGTGTTGAGGCATACTGTTCTTTGAATTTGATCCATTTTTCGGACGACTGTCAGCTGGTTTGCTTTAGCTCTCCAGGCAATCGCGCCGTACGTCAGCATAGGTCTGATGATGGCAGTGTAGATCCATGCAGGGACCCTAGGTGATATTTCCCAGGTACGGCCGATAGTTCCCGACACTGTTCATAAGAAATATATGCTTTTTTAACTTTGCTTTCTAAATGAGAGTTCCACGTTAACTTACTGTCGAAGGTGACCCCTAATTATTTCACCTCTGAAGGAAATTTAAGTTTGGTATCTAGGAGCTTTGGGGTTTGATGTTTTACAAGCTTCCTTTTTTTTCGTGAAAAGAACCATCTCCGTCTTTTTTGGATTTATTCAGTGAATGGTCTTTGCACCATCGTTCTATGATATTGAGGGCCTCTTGCATTAAAGCGCAGAGTGTCTCCTCGAATCTTCCTGTTAGCAGAATCACTAGGTAATCTGCATATGCTATTGTGTACAGTTGCCATCGTTGAGGCGGCTGACCAAGGAGTCTAAGACCACGTTCCACAGTAGTGGCGAGAGTACCCCTCCTTGTGGACAACCTTTTACAACCAAGCCTCTGATGGTTACATCATCTACACTAATTTTTATTGCCCTTTTTGAGAGCATATTATATATCCAGGCATTTATGGTTTGGGCGATATTCTTGTTGGAAAGTGCGTTTGTTATTTTAGGAAAAGTAGTTCCATCGAACTCACTTTCTATGTCTATGAATACATCCGGGGTGGTGCCCTTTTGTACTTTTTCATACTCCTTGAGGTGAGAAATGTATACGTTCCAATCTTCTTAGAGTCTGGTTCCTTTAGCCTTATTGAAAGATTTTCTCGCTGTCCTCCTGAGCTGATCAATCTCATGGCACCACCATGGAGTGAAGGCTCCATGAAGATCGACCCGCCTGAGTGGGCAAGATATCTTATAGGCATTAATTATGGAGTTTTGAATGATTTCAGAATAAATTTCCAAATCTCCTTTATTGTTAGGCAACACGTGCTCGACTCCTCGCAGATCCCCTTTCAAACAGAGGACATATTTTGTCCTGTCCGTTTCCCTGGGGTCGAGAGTTAGTGTGGAGGTTGTGAGCGCCAGTTTAAATTTCAAATTTCATCCAGCGGTGGTCCGACATTGAAATGTCATCGGATACATGCTAGCCGGAGAATATTTTCGGAGTGTTTATAGTAGATAAAGTAATATCTATATCCGTTTGACTTCGAGCGTTAATAAAGGCTGGTTCAGTACCTCTATTTAGAATACAGAGATTCTTGTTAGTTATGTGAGAATAAAATGACTTACCTCTAGTGTTAATATTTTTGCTGCCCCAGCTTATGTGGTGAGGATTTGAATCGCAGCCTCTTACCAATTCAAGCTTCTGGGTGAGACAATGTTCCACAAGGTCCTCCAACTCCTTTATTGGTGGTGATTTAGTTGCATCTGTGGGGAAGTATGCGGATGCCAGTATTAACACTTTCTTCTGACTTTTCTGTGCATATTCAACTTTCACTACCGTTAGGTCGGAGGAAGAAAAATGCATCAATGTGTAGGTCTTAAAATTCCCATGGACATATATGGCTGTCCTAGGTTGCTGATTGGTTGGGAAGCTGAAAATTAAACCTTTTGAACTATTTAGACCCGTGATTTTGGTTCGTGGATAAGTGATATTGTGTCCTGCATCACATCAAAGAGGCGGCATAGTATTTTTGAGTTGAAGGTTACACTGAATAAATCTTACCTTTTCATTGGCCATCTCTGCTTGATGATGGTGAGACAGGTTTTAATTTCTTTTAGGCCATCTCCACGTTCTCACTTGGTGGTGGGTTGACATTGCCTGTATCTTGACTTCGAGCTATAAGCTCTGACAGGAGACTGTCGGTCGCCATCTTAGAGGGTGGTTCGACATTCTCCACAGAAGCAATAGCTCCTTGGGGCTCTCGGATGGGAGAAGGGGATCCAAGCTCGATCTCCTCCGTTCCGGGTCGAGTTTTTTTGTTTTAACTAATAATGAAGTGAACGCGTAGCTCATCCTCGTTGATCGTATTTCTAGGAGTCCCATTTCCTCGTCCCCTATGCCGAAGACAAAAATGTGCCCTTTGGGGTTGACCTTCGCTTCGTGGTGGAAGGAAAACCGAGCATCCAGCCGAAGGTCTGGGTTTTGTTTTTATAGCTGGCGCAGCACATCCTCCTTGTCACCCAGGTCAACGTGAGCTTCCCTAGGTGACCATAAGGTGGCTTTTGTCAGCTGGGGGAGGTTATCGACGTGCACCACGTCGAGCTTAGCCTCCTCCCACGGTTTCACTTTGGACACCGTGTTCTTTAGCCTCTCTATCGTTTCGTGATTATAGCAGGTGACTCTGATTATTTAGCCAGAGTGCGACCATAACCTAAAACAGAGAAACAAAAGGTCGTTACAGCTAGAGATGTAGTTTTTAATAGAAAGAAATTTCATTTTAAAAATGAAAGAAGTAGCGTCAAAACAGAAGAAGAGGAAAAATATGAGGAAATCTAGAAGATTCAAATGGAGAAATGAAACAGGAGGAAATTGAGCAATGTTTAGATCGAGAACAAGAAGAAGAAAGTAGAATAGAAAGAAGTAGAACGGGGAGAAAAATCAAAACACCCCAAAGATATAATGAATATGAGTTATACATGGCATTTGATGCAATTCCATATGTGGAAGATGTCACAGAAAATGCTAAACAGTTGAAAAATAGAGACGATGAACATTTTTGGAAGAACGCGATGAGTAAAGAGATAGAAGCTATTGAAAGAAATGGAACATGGGCGGAAGTTGCAATGCCAAATAGTAAAGAAGTATTGAGCACAAAGTTACAAAAATGGCAACTATTAGAACCTTGTTGTCTGTTGGACTATAACAGAACTATATTTTTCATCAACTAGGCGTAAAGATTGCCTTCCTAAATGGTTACCTAAAAGAAGAAATCTATATTTATTCACCACAAGGAGTTAAATGTGAAAAGGTAATGTCTTAATATTAAGAAAATCTCTTTACAGGTTGAAGCAGACAGCACGATGTTGGAATGAAGAAATAAATAAATGTTTAACTGTTCCAGGAAGGATGAAGTCAAGGATCTTAGAGTTACTTATAATAGTCAAATGTTTTTCTTTTCACATATACAAAAATCAGTTAAGAGTGGCAAACGTATAATGGGTTTAGTTTTCATACAAACCACTCATTTTCCAAATATTGAAACTAAAAATGTTGTTTAATACTTTAGTAACACCTAGACTTGAGTTTGGATCTATTATCTGGGGAGATTAACCTCAAATGTACTTAGAAAATATAGAATAAATATTTAAGTTTCTTGTATTACAAAAGATATAATCGTTGGCCGGATTATAGAACAATTAGGACAACTAGATTACGGAAAGAACTTGAGGTTATCTCTATAACTAGTGGACGTAAATTGAATATGATGATTTTCTTGTAGAAAATAATTAATTATACCAACATCTAGTAATTAATCGTACTTAATTCCTTTCAAAGTTCCCTCAAGGTTAACTCGATCCTGTTTATTCTTTGGAAGAGTAAAAACATTAGTTTGTTCTCCTCTTGAGACCGTGTTAAAACAACAATGTTACCGAATTAGATAGGACAATGTCAATTAGGCAATTTATATGAATATTGTTACGAAACAGCACACTAGTATAGTCCCTAAATCCGACACTGTCTAAGCCATGTATGAAAGTTAAAATTATGGCGGATGCGCAGGGATTTCTTAGAACTGTTTACGATTGTGACTATCTTATCTAGACATTGTTTTTGTGACCAGTCTTATCTAGAAAATGCCACAGCCAATAGTTTTTGTGTAGGCCGCAATCTTAAATTATGTAGTAAAAAAGGCACTAATATATGAAGGACCGACCAGGGAGAGTTAGTTTAATTTATAATTCAACATCGCGAGATAAACAGTAAATAAGTGAAGTGTTTATATAAATGAGTTTAAGTGAATATACTGTGTATATAATTAGTGAATAGTGTAGTGAATAAATAAATTAAGTAAGTGAGCCTACCGAGTGTATTAATTTGTCCTATCCGTAATAAAAACGTTTTAATAAATAAGAAAAACATTACATTGGTGGGGTAATATTAATAAATTGCTACGTAAAAATAGCCAAGAGACTATGTGATCTGAAAGTGAAGGATTAAGAGCAGAATTGGAACATCGTGAGTTGGAAACGTCCGGTAAAAGAAGTGAATTAGTAGAACGACTTGGAGTGGCACTGGAAAATGACGGCTTTAATCCAGAAACAGTTTTATTTAATGACGAGGCTTCCACCTTAATCTAGTCAATTTCTGCTAATATTGACGAGAAGATTTCTGCCATGGAAGAGAAGATTTCAACGAATGTGGAAAACGATATTTCTGCCTTGGAAGAGAAGATTTCAACGAATGTGAAAAGCGATATTTCTGCTATAATGAACGATATTTTTGCTATGAAAAACGATATATCTGCCTATATCTTATTAATGAAAAACGACATTGCCGCTGACGTTGAAAATGAAATTTCGTCTCTAAAATCTGAAATCGGGAATAAGATGTCAACGATGGACGAGAAAATCGAGAATAAGATGACAAGGATGGACGAGAGAATCAATGAGTTAGAAAGAAAGATGATAGATATAAGAACTCAAGACACGCCAGCGGAAGAAAAGAAAACCGAGCAAACAAAACCTTGCGATCCAGAAACACACTCTCAGTTAGAAGACATTGGTAGTTTTACCCGAGTCAAGGCCCCAACGTTCGATGGAAAAATGTCGTGGACCAATTATGTTAAACAGTTTGAAGCAGCCGCTAGAGTGAATAACTGGTCTGATAAGGAGAAGGTAGTGAACTTAACCATCGTGCTTCGCGGAGATGCCTTAGATGTACTTCAGACGATACCTTTGGAAGAAACGGATGACTTCGAGCAGCTGAAGAAGAGTTTGGACATGCGATATGGTCATGAACATCTAGAACATTTGTACCAATCTGAGCTGAAGAACCGAAGGCAGAAACGTGATGAATTCCTTCAAGAGTATGAACTGGATATTGCCTGACTAGTTCGATGTGCTTATCCATCAGCACCAGATAACATAATGGAATGTTTAGGCATCCAGGCCTTTATTGATGGCTTACGTAACCCCGATGTTACGAACTCGCACACCGAAGCAGATACTAAGTACGGCCCTGTAACCTTATGTTAACACTGACGCAAGCAACGTAGGAATTGGTGGAGTGCTCTCACAGATCCAAGGAGGGCAAGAAAGAGTGCTGGGATATTTCAGTAAAGTCCTCTCCAAACCAGAACGAAACTACTGCGTCACAAGAAGAGAACTTTTGGCAGTAGTGAAGTCCGTGGAACACTTTTACCAGTATCTCTATGGTAGGAAGTTTTTAATCCGGACTGATCATGCAGCACTTAAGTGGTTGATGCAGTTCAAGAATCCCGAGGGCCAGATCGCTAGATGGATTGAACGACTTCAAGAATACGATTTCAACATCGAACATCGAGCTGGTGTGAGTCACCGAAATGCCGACTCCCTGTCCAGACGGCCGTGCCCAACAGACTGCTCCCACTGCAACAAGGTGGAATCTAGGGAAGCTGCAGTTTCAAGAACTACTGTAGTCAACGAGGAAGGGTCACCCACCAGGATCAGAGAAGATCAGGAGAATGATCCTCACCTGAAGATGATCCGGCAAGAAAGAAAACCGGCGACCTACCTGGCAAGAAGTGTCAAGATTTTCACCGAAACTCAAGGCGTATTGGGCTCAGTGGGACTCCCTTGTCCTGGAAGTAGGGCTGTTGAAAAGAGTCCTTGAAAACGATGATGGTTCTGAGATGAGGAGACAGCTAGTTATCCCGAGAACAAGAGTAGCTGAGGTACTGAAGAAGTTACACAACAGTCCATCGGGAGGTCATCTGGGAGTGAAGAAAACCCTTCAGCGAGTTCGTGAAAGGTTTTATTGGATGAACAGCTCCGACGATGTGAAGGACTGGTGTAAGAAATGTACGACTTGTGCTACGAGTAATGGACCACATCGCAAGAGAAAGGCACCCATGAAACAGTACAATGTTGGAAACCCTTTCGAAAGGATTGCTTTAGATATCGCTGGACCATTTCCGACGACAGAAAATGGTAGCAAGTACATACTGGTTGTAATGGATTATTTTACAAAGTGGGTGGAAATTTACGCTATCCCGAACCAAGAGGCCACAACTGTCGCGGATGTATTGGTGAAAGAATTCATCAGCCGATATGGAGTGCCCATGGAAGTCCACAGTGACCAGGGAAGAAATTTCGAAAGCCATCTATTCCAGGAGATTTGCGACAAGCTGGGAATGAAGAAGACCAGAACAACAGCATTACATCCACAGTCAGATGGAATGGTCGAGAGAATGAACAGGACTACTGGAAAATACCTGTCCAAAGTAGTATCCAGCCATCAGAGAGATTGGGACCAGTATCTCTCCCTATTTGCATTGGCTTATCGATCTGCCGTCAATGAGTCCACGGGTGAAACACCTGCGAAAATCCTGTTTGGACGTGAAATGAGGCTTCCTTGTGACCTGGAATTTGGCTGTCGGCCTGGAGAAGATATAGCAGGCGAAGACTACGTGATCCAATTGAGAAGAAGGCTGGACGATATTCATGAACTAGTTCGAACAAATCTTCAAGTTGCCAGCGACAGAATGAAAAGTCGGTACGACTCGCAGGCCACAGAGGGCGGTTTTAAAGAAGGGGACAAAGTATGGTTACACAACCCGGCGAGGAGAAAAGGATTTTCTCCAAAATTACAAAAATCCTGGGAAGGTCCATACTTGATCAAGAAAAGGATCAATGATGTTTTATATCGCATAAGCAAGATCCCCAAGGGAAAACCAAAAGTAGTTCACCGAAACCGACTAGCGCCATTCGAAGGAGACCACGACATAGAGGAAGGAGTACACCTTATTCGAGATGTGTCTGACCTCACCTTCGATGAATTTATGGGCGCGTATGGAGTACCGGGAAAACTAGATATGGAGTCACTTCGGAACAACAACAAGATTTGTTCACTTTCCCAGAAGATTATTCACTGGCATACAACATCCCCGCCCGTATCAAGAACGCACGAGGGCTGGCAACCGTCTTTCGAAAGAAGTTCGAGCAATTAGAAAAACTTGAAGACCAGATTCCAGCCCCTGGCAAGACACTTAAACTGAAACATAATTCGCGGTACGTCTTCTACGTGGTAACTAAAAATGAATTCCAAGATCGATCTACCTACCGCGATGTGTGGGAAGCACTTCGAAACCTCCGAGACCATGTGTTGGAATCCAACGTGAAGAAACTGGCTATGCCTAAGATAGCGAGTAAGCAGTTGGATTGGCGAATCATCAGGAACATGGTAGAGATTATCTTTCAAGATACAGGTGTCCAGATATTAATTTACAGCTACAACCCCCGCTATCAATATCCGATGAAGACGGTGCCCTGCTATTTCCATAAGATCGGAAAGTGTAGAAATGGGGCTAGTTGCCGATTCAAACATCCAGTCTCGGCTACACAAAAGTTCCAGGAGGAACTTTCATTTAAGGAGGGGGTAATGTTACGAACTCGCACACCGAAGCAGATACTAAGTACGGCCCTGTAACCTTATGTTAACGGAGTTAAGAAAAAGGCGAGCGCGCCGAATTCTGAGAAGGTCTATTGGGATTTATTGCGACCGTCCTTTTTAAACATGTTCTCGAAAGGCATTTTAAGAAATATCGCGAAAGGCATGTCCCTTCCGGAATATTCTAGTAAATAAAGTTTTTGATATAAATACAGGACCGATCAGCGGATGAGTTCAGTTTATAATTTGCCATAGTGAGTTAAACAGTAATTAAGTGAATATAAAAGTGTTATAAATTAATAAGTTAGTGTGCATATAAATTAAATTTAAGTGACTAGTTAAGTACATATAAATTAGTGTTAGTGAGTTAGTGTTTAAATAAATTAGTAAGTAGCAATACCGAGTGTTCAAAATTTATCCCACCCGTTTACGTTTTAAATAAATTAGAAAAACATTACATTATATGCAGAGGACGCTTCATTTAGCCCATCCGAAAACATTAGTCGATGCATTGACTGCTGCTCTTGAATATGAAGCAGCCACGATGGCTTCGGGATGCAACAAAGATAGGACCATACAGGAAGAAGGTGACGATGACAGACTTGACCAGATCGTCAACTTGTTGAAAGGTATGGTAGACAAGAAGCCGAAAAAA
The DNA here is from genome assembly GCA_963921935.1 of Galeruca laticollis. Classification (NCBI taxonomy): domain Eukaryota; kingdom Metazoa; phylum Arthropoda; class Insecta; order Coleoptera; family Chrysomelidae; genus Galeruca; species Galeruca laticollis. The sequence goes on along the minus strand of OY998178.1, from coordinate 84,245,566 downwards.
ATCAGGTGTTGTAATTGTGGGGAGCTAGAGCATGCACGCAGTTCGTGTAAGCGTCCTACGACTCCTGCAAATGAAGAACCTCTTAAATACAAAGCAGTCACGAAGAGCTCGTGGTACAACAAAGGTAGGACCATGCAGGAAGAAGATGACAAACTTAACCAGATCGTCAACTGGTTGGAAGGTATGGCAGATAAGAAGCCGAAGAAGATCAAATGCCGGAAGTGTGTCGAGCCAGAGCAGGTACGCAGTCCGTCTAAGCGCCCCAAGACTCCTGTAACCTAAGAACTCCAGTCACAGGGGAAATCAGACATGGGTGAACATCCAGCTGATGTGAATCACCGTAAAGCCAACTCTTTGCCTAGGCGGTCATGTCCTGTAGACTATTCACAATGCAACAAGTCGAAATCTAAGGAAGTTGCAGTTTCAAGAATTACTGTAGTCAATGTTAGAATGGTCACCCACCAGGATCAGAAAAGATCGGGAGAATGATCCTTGCCTAAAGAAGATTCGTCAATGGAAGGAAGAAAATCAGTGACCTACCTGGCATGAAGTGTCAAGATTTTCACCGAAACTCAAGGCGTATTGGGCTCAGTGGAACTCCTGGAAGAAGGGCTGTTGAAAAGAGTCCTAGAAAACGATGATGGTTCCGAGATGAGGAAACAGCTAGTTATTCCTAGAACGAGAGTAGCTGAGGTACTGAAGAAGTTACACGACAGTCCATCGGGAGGACGACAGAAAATGGTGGTAAATACATCCTGGTTGTAATGGATTATTTCACAAAGTGGGTGGAAATTTACCGATCCCGAATTAAGAGCCCACAACTGTCGCGGATGTATTGGTGAAAGAATTTATCAGCCGATATGGAGTGCCATTGGAAGTCCACAGTGACCAAGGAAGAAATTTCGGAAGCTATCTATTCCAGGAGATTTGCGAGAAGCTGGGAATGAAGAAGACCAGGACAACAGCATTACATCCACAGTCAGATGGAATGGTCGAGAGAATGAACATGACTATTGGAAAATACATGTCCAAAGTAGTTTACAGCCATCAGAGAGATTGGGACCAGTATATTTCCCTATTCGCATTGGCTTATCATTCTGCCGTCAATGAGTCCACGGGAGAAACATCTGCGAAAATCCTGTTTGGACGTGAAATGAGGCTTCCTTGTAACTTGAAATTTGGCTGTCGGCCTGGAGAAGATGTGGTAGGAGAAGACTACGTGATCCAATTTAGAAGGAGGCTGGACGATATTCATGAATTAGTTCGAACAAATCTTCAAGTTGCCAGCGACAGAATGAAAAGTCGGTACGACACGCAGGCCATAGAAGGCGGTTTTAAAGAAGGAAACAAAGTATGGTTACACAACTCGACGAGGAGAAAAAAAAATTTGTCCACAATTACAAAAATCCTCGGAAGGTCCATACTTAATCAAGAAAAGGATCAATGATGTTATATAACGCATAAGCAAGATCCCCAACGGAAAACCAAAAGTAGTTCACCAAAACCGACTAGTGCCATTCGAAGGAGACAATGACCTAGAGAAAGGAGTAAACCATATTCGAGATGTGTCTGACCCTACTTTCGATGAATTTATGGGCGCGTATTGAGGTACCGGAAAAGCTAGATATGGAGTCGACAAGCTTTGTTTACTCTCCCGGAAGATTATTCACTGGCATAGAACATCCCCGTCCGTATCAAGAACGCACGAGGGTTGGCATCCGTCTTCCGAAAGAAGTTCGGGCAATTAGAAAAACTTGAAGACCAGATTCCAGCCCCTGGCAAGACACTGAAACTGAAACATAATACGCGGTAAGTCTTCTACGTGGTAACTAAAAATGAATTTCAAGATCGATCTACCTACCGCAATGTATGGGAAGCACTTTGAAACCTCCGAAACCATGTGTTAGAATCCAGCGTGAAGAAACTGGCTATGCCTAAGATAGCGACTAACCAGTTGGATTGGCGAGTTATTAGGAACATGGTAGAGATTGTCTTTCGAGATTCCGGTCTCCAGATATTAATTTGCAGCTACAACCCCCGTTATCAGTATCCGATGAAGACGGTGCCCTGCTATTTCCATAATATCGGAAAGTGTAGAAATGGGGCCAGTTGCCGATTCAAACATCCAGTCTAGGCTACACAAAAGTTCCAGGAAGAAATTCCATTTAAGGAGGGGGTAATGTTACGAAACAGCACACTGGTATAGTCCCTGAATCCGACTCTGTCTAAGCCATGTATGAAAGTTAAAATTATGGCGGATTCGCAGGGATTTCTTAGAACTGTTTACGATTGTTACTAACTAATCTAGACATTGTTTTTGTGACCAGTCTTATCTATAAAATGCCAGAGCCAATTGTTTTTGTGTAAGCCGCAATCTAGAATTATGTAGTAAAAAAGGCACTAACATATAAAGGACCGACCAGGGAGAGTTAGTTTAGTTTATAATTTGACATCGTGAGATAAACAGTAAATAAGTGAAGTGTTTATATAAATTAGTTTAAGTGAATATACTGTGTATATATCTAGTGAATAAATAAATTAAGTAAGTGAACCTACCGAGTGTATGAAATTTTTCACCTACGCTACAACGTTTGATTTCATTTTCAATATCACGTGTTATTCCGCGTCAATACACTACTTCTCTTGCTCTTAATTTGCTTTTCTCAATTCCAAAGTGTCCAGATTGAAGATCATTCAGTAGGTATACTTGACCTTTCACTTTGCGGAATTATTAATCTATCTTCCATAAAAAGTAGTCCTGCTGATTCAGATAAGTTATACCTGATCTTCCAATAGTGTGAAATTTCTTCTTGTATATTTTCCCTTTTTTCGGCCCATCCATTTTTGTGAAAGTATAACACTTTTTTTAACACTTCACCATTTCTTGTTGATTCTGCTAATTTTATTTTCCTTGCTTCGGTAGTTGCTAAATTTTTTTTCAATAATATGAACTACATTTTCCAATTCTTTGTTATCTTTAACTGGATCTTTTAAATATGCACGGCTTAAAGCATCAGCTACATGCATTTCTTTACCAGGTAAGTATTTCACTTCAAGATCATATTTCATAAGTTTTAAAATCATTCTCTGAAGTCTACTTGGAATTTTAGATACATCTTTCTCGAAGATATGTATAAGTGGTTTATGATCCGTTTCAATTATAATTTTTCGACCATAAGTATAGTGATGAAATTTTTCCACGCCAAATACTATTCCAAGTAATTCCTTTTCAGTTTGCGCATAGTTATTTTCTGTTGCAGTTAGTGAACGTGAATACGCTATTGGTTGTTGAGATTTGCATAATACATGCACCCAATCCATCTTTAGACGCATCTGTTTGAACAACTGTCTGCTCAGACTCATTGAAAAAAACTAAAACTGGTGCCGAACTCAATGTTTTCTTCAACAATGAAAATGCATTTTCCTGATCTGCTTTAAGTCCTTCCTTGCTTATTATATTTCCTAAAAACTTCACTGAGTTTAAACTTAATTGTAATTTTTGCTTATTAAACTTTATGTTGTTCTTTCTTGCAGTTTCCAAAACTTTCAATAAAATCTGATCATGTTCATCTTCTGACATATGTACATGTAGTAATGGCACATGTTTATTAATAGACCTAACCTACCACACTACATCGTTATATATGTTCTAACGTTAGTGCTGCCAACTCTACCCTGGAAGTGACACTGCACGAACATAGAACTATAAATATATATCATTATTATAACTATTACATACACAATGTTAGGATACAATTTATGTATTATCAATTTTTATTCCATGTAATAAAAAATCAATCCTGTTTGGAATAAATTATTAATATTCTAATTTTGTGTCAACCTACAAAATGTGAAATCGTTACGCTACTGATTTTCAATTTTACAATATAAAATAACAAGTTAGCGCATGCATCTATCTGCAACTTCAAGTGGCTTCAACTTTCGTGAAACGGACTTTTTTTCTACCAAATTCCTATTTTTAACAAGTCATTTTTGTCAGTTATCGTTGATGTTTAGGTTAGGTTTTACTTATTACATGGCCATTACCCATCTCTACTTGTAAAAATACGCAACATTCACACATTTAGGGTTAAAACCTTTCGAATTCTCTTTTCCAAATCCTATATTACTGCCTATTTTTAATGGACAGAAAAATCACCAATGTCTGAAACTCCTCTAATTTGTTCTTAACTCTGTATTTAATTTTTTTTATTTAAAATATTTTTATTAACTAAATTTTATTGAAACAAATGAAATACTGAAAAAATTATAATCGTGGCAACGTCCTAATACCTACCTAACAAATTGACCTCTCCCCACGCTCTCGCCAATAGCTCTAACTAGGTCATTCGTACCTACCAATCGCTTAGCTGCGACGCGATCACGTGCTTTTGTTGTTATCATCAGCTGGGTCCGGGCTTGCTAAAGTATACACAGGGACGTACTAATCATTTACCGTCTCGCTCTAGATCTCAGCGTAGAGGGAGATGCACGCGAAAGTTAACTCGTTTCAATCAGCTGTTGTTACACCGCTCACTGTAGCCGGCCGGCTGGTGTAGTCCGTGTAGTTAGTTGTTCTACAACTGTTTGTCGTTGCGGAGGGCTCAGCGTGTCAATTTTATTCTCTGATAAGTATGTGCATTACTGATTTTAAAAAAATATCTGTTATTGATGGATATGTAAAGTGTATTAAATATCGTCAACAATTAGTGGACATATTGTTTGTTAGGAGACAGTATTTTACTGATAAAGTTGTATTGTGAGAAGTTTTAAATGGACTTGTAGTTGAAATTTAATTGTTTCGTCTTTTGTTTTTAAATTTGTGAGAATGTCGACGGGAAAGCGTTTAGCAAAGCGTTCTATTATCGGAACTCGCGTTTGTGCTCCAGGAGAAGACGGGAAGTATTATTCGGGAGTAATTCAAGCCGTGAAAACACCGGCAAGTTTTTTAGAAAACAACAATTGTATTAATTTAACACCGAACACGCGTTATACGGTTCGTTTCGATGCACGACAAGGGAATTTGGGAAGAACAAGCTGCGAATTCCACGAGAGCGAACTTATCGGACCCGGCTTTCAATCGGTACTCGGATTAGAATTAGTACCGGGACAAAAATGTTTCGTGACTTACAACGGCAGAGAAAATTCGGGAGAAGTGCTCCAACATCATGCCGAAACTGATGATGTTATTATTAGAATACAACCACCAGGCACAGAGGTAAGTAAGCATAAGCTTGTGAACATTCTGACGTCACCGATTTAACCACGTTGTTATAATTAACCTATAAACCGGCTCTTTAATGTATCTTTGCTTTGAATCAAAATTTTATATTTATTTTGTTACCACCAAATTTTTGCAAACTCTGAGATAGTTGGTGCTGTAAATACCAGATGTTCATAATAAAATTAGTTGAATGAACTTAAATCGAATGTTGCTATGTAAGTCAATTTCACATTGCGTACCAATACTACCAAAATTAGAAGGAGTAAATATGAAAAGTTTATGTTTCCACTTGGCTTTACGCACAATGCACACACAAAGACATGTTCGCGTTTTTTTATGCGAAATCGCCGACAGTTCGGCTGGTGTTATATTGGTATGTTGCCAATTTGTTGAAACGTCCGATAAATTCCTTAAATATTCTTAAATAAGCAATATTGAAACATAGTTGAATTAAATATAGATCTAATACAGGTATAATGTTGAAATTATTTAAAATAAAGATGCAAACGAATTTTGATTTTCAAGTAGGTGTTTTGTGTTTAATACTTTGAAAATGATACAAAATTGAATAATAATATCACTGCACACCATGTAAAACTAGATTTTTGCGTATCAAAACGCGACACTTTTTTTACAACTATACTTTGTATTAATCTAATCACTGAAAAATATAAAATTGTGTGTTAGAAACAATAAAAAATGTTACATTAAATACAGGATGAATCACTACTAAAGAGATGGAGGTTTATAGTGAAACGGTAAAATTCGTAAAATGTTTGTCACTTTAATAGTTGCACGTTGATATAGGCTACATTTTAAAATTATTTTACAATATACAGGATGTCGCATAAAATTGTAGAATATCACAGTTATATTTTTTAAGGTACACTATATTTAATTGCATTTTCTGATTGCCGCTAAGAAATAATGTATAATTTTTTAAGTACAGAGTGCTCAGAGGTATGCCTGACTTTTCTTAAAATGTGGTGTTTTGAAAAAAGTCATTATCTAATTGACTCTGACGACTACATGGTTGGGCATTCGTTGAATGTATTCCACGATTGAATACTACAGATATCTTTACAGGGTGTTCAGAATATACAGTTTGATTATTAGATTATTCAATATGTAATATGGGAATTATTTTAAACGAAACTTCCTGTATTTTAATAATTCACCATGTTAAAAAAATATCCTCTTTCGAGTGGTGTAAGGGTATGTGTACCTAGGTGGTATGGTTTTGTGCAATTTTCAATCTTTATAAAGGACCTCGCAAACCTTATGTGGGAAAATGGCTCTCTTGAATTTTTGATATGTTGTAGAATTGATCATTCTGGTGAAATGTTTCAATGGGCGCAACACGATCCTATGACTTGTTTTCGAGATACAGGGTGTTGAATATGAGGAATGTTCACTTTTCATCACTCCGTATCTCCCAATTTATGATTTAGTTCTGATTTATCTTTAGTGGTATTATCATCACATCTTTGTATGACAAATTCATTCCCATATCTTTTCGTATTACAGGACGATTTCACTTGATAATAATGCTATTTTGGAACTTTAATAATTTTTTTGTTTTATAAAGAGAAAATGCGAAAAAAGGTTGAATTATCACATAATATTATAAATTCATTTCATCTTTTATCACAGTTGATGTCCCATAAGGGAGTCCGAAAAGGTAGCGATATTTTTTCATGGGAGAACTCGAAATACTTTCATTCATATCATACAAAATTTTCAACGGAATCCATGACGTGATTTTCAAACATAAGGCAAACAATTTGTGAAAAAAGCTAAGATCTGTACATTTCCCCATTGCTTTATTTTCACTCCAGTTTTCGGCGGGCTTGTATAGATTAATAAGAATTCCGTACCATAGCGTACCGTATCCCTCGAAAAAAACCACGACTCCAATTAACATTAGCAGCATTGTCTAGAACGCGATTCAATAGAGAAGTTATTTTTTAATGCTTAGTGTTTCTCAGAAGTCGTATTATACTTGTTACATTCGCAGAAGTTCCTATTTCGAATTTTCACTCTATAAAACCATAAAATTTTGAAGGTCTCAAAATAGCATTATTATCAAAGAAAATCGAAGATTTGAAAATGAATTTTTCATGAATTTGTCACACAAGAAAAATATACTTACGAATTTGAAATACCGTGTTTACGACAGGGAGCATTGTGTAAATGTTAAATACAACAAGAATGCATAAAGACCACAGATACTGCCTCCTCATAAATTAGAAATTATCCTTTATACTTATACGGGGTCGGAGTAATCACCAATTCACCAACCAAGTAAAGCAAGGGTGCAGTCATCAGTCTGTGACTTTTCATCATTGTGCATTGTGCAAATAAAAGTGGCTGCGTTTCGTCCATGGGTAAACATTGTGTCGAATGAAATGGAAATAGAGAATGAAGTGATTGAAATTAGTGACAACAGTGATACTGTAGATGATGTTTCGGACAACAGGAAGGTTAAAAGAAAACATTTGTCAAGTGACGCAAAAACTACTTTGCTCAAATTTTTAAAGACGTCCCTGCGTAGGGTCGGACTGTGTACTTGGTCTTGATTTACAACTATGCTATTTACGGTCCATAAATTGTTCCCCACTGGGTAAAGTTAACGGTCGAGGATAATAAACACGGTATTTCAAATTCGCAACTATACCATATAGGATGAATCAGCATAAAATCATAATTTGTACGTATTTCTATCGGTTTATATAGAGTATATATTATATTAGTTCAAATTCACGGAAAATTTCTTCACCAAAGGAACGTTTTATTTTTCAATTATATTTTTGTATCTTCGAATCGTTTATATGTTAGTATATTCCCACCTTTTCGAGAACGTTTCTTTTTATTGTATTTTAAACGTTATCTGAATCATCTTCGAATACCTACATAGCACCACTTATCAATATACTTATTTCAAAGAGGGTAAAATCAACAAAATTCTAATGTCAATAGTCGTTTTCTTGTTGATTTCATAAAGCTCAAGAACTATTTGTGAATTATTAGACTAATAGCAGTTTTTTTTGTACTGTTCAAGTTTATGTGATTTTCAGTGTTTGATGAACTTTGCTGAACAATATGGCCTTCGCAAATAGAGTGAGTTGTTATGTTTATGACCGAAATGTTAATCCTAGACTCTCAATGCGTTTGAATAGAGGAGATAATATGGATGTTTTGCAAATTGCGACATATCGAAGACACGCTGCGGGAAATCCACTATTGATATTCACGATGATACAATTGTAATAACACAGTGATGAATGACATTATTGCTTTGGAAAATAATCCGAATTGCCTTCGTCTCAATGTGTTGTGTTGTCCCGCGTATTAAGTCGTGCGTGCATTATGTAATGTTCGTCAAAATATTCAAAGACTTTCTTCAGAATGTAGAGTTGTTGCTTCTGATATCTATGTCCCAGATTTGTTGAGAATTTGTGGTCACCATCTTGATCATCTAGGTCTCCTTCCAAATCACTTGCATGGACGTTTGCATTTTGTGAATAAACCATACATAATTTCTAATCTTCAACATTTCCTTGAAATAATTAGGACAATTGCTAATAGAAAGGGACCGCTTCGTAACTGGAAGAATATCAATTGTTTCACTGAAGATGATTTTAATGAGCTCACATCAATTTCAAAAAAGAATTTTCGACAATTAATAGAATTTTGCGATATTATTGAACAAGGTGGCAAGAGAAGAAATGTCGAAAATAAACTTTTGATCAAAATGAAACATGGAGTTTCAGATGAGTTTTTGAAAATATTGTTTCGTTATTCTTCCCGACAAGCAGCAAGCCTCATTATTTCTAATGTGAGATTATCTCTTTTACATAGGTTCGTACCGAATAATATTGGATTTATTTAGATAACAAGAGAAAATTATATAGTCAAGTATCCCCTTATACGAATCAACTGTACAATCCCACACCAGACATTCCCAGAGCAATAGTTTATATAGATTGTACCTCCAATCAAAAAGAAAAGAGCAGTAACTTTCGAGTATTGAGGCAATCACATTGTTTCTACAAGAATGAACATTTAGTCAAACCACAGATCATAGTTGCCCTCGATGGATATATCTTAGCAATGAACGGGCCGTACTTCGCAGATGCTAGGAATAATGATGCGACTGTTCTAAATCACGAATTACAAAATGATTTGAATGGAATGAGAACATGGTTTCAAAAAGGCATGATAGTCGATAGCGGCTATAGACATTCCATTAATGTTCTACAAGAACTTGGCTTGTATTTTCTACCACCGAATCTAATGCAATTAACGACAAAAGAAGCCAATCAGGCACGTTTAATAACCACTACTAGGTGGATTGTAGAAACTAGAAATGAACATTTTAAGTCAATTTTCAAATTTTTTCTTCAACCCATATCAGCAATACATGCTACGAAGTTACGTGATTATTACCTGATTGCTGGTGATCCTTTGATAAATATGCCTGGAACGTTGGATAAGGCCACACAAATGTTAGTTGATTCCGATGATGTCAACAATGTTCAGGCACGAGTTGAAGCTAAAAACCTCCGTACTAGGAATGGTCGATTGATTCGTCTGAATCAACTCCATATACAATCATTCCCTCGCCTTGATATTGAATATTTAAAATCACTTCCTGGAACATATCATTTACACTTGGCTGCGTAATATATCCAAGATACAATCCGTAGAGATAATGAAGTAGACAACATTTTATAAATTTACTGTTATCGAAACAATTGTCAATTTTTTAGAATTTTCAACATTTTTCATTATATTGTGGAATTAGCTAAAACATTGAGTTTCATTTAAAACACAAACATTTTAGAAGTCGATGAGTTTCATGGGGAGCCCAATTTTCTGCGATTCAGAATATTTTCTCGGTTCAGGAATGCTTTGGGTTGTTTTCAGTAGTAATAACCCAAGGACATTGATAATTGTTCGAAAAAATTTTATACCAGATTTCGAAAGCTTGTTGCTTGAAAACAGACCGACGCCGCAGGCGGAGGTCTGTTGCCTATAAGCAATAAGCTTGAGAAAGTTATTATAAAATTTTTGAGCATTTATCAATGTTCGAGGGTTATTCGGATAGAAAATTTTTTGCTAATTATAGAAAAGAAGTACAGAGCTTCTATAATTTCATTAATATTCTCGTCAGTATTATGACCAAATCGTGACATTTTGAAACGTCAAAATCGAGATAAATAATCAAATTGTATCCATAGCAACGTGATAGAGTGAAAACAGCCCATGGGATCTGTTTCCAGTATTATGTTGTTCTGATCGGTTGTGTTCAATCAAATGACCTCAAATTAACTGATTTCATTAGATTTTTACTAGAGCAAAAAATGTTCACTGAAATAAGTGACGAAAATCCAGAAGATCCTGCTCTCCCCATTTCGGAGTATTATTGTACTTGTAAGCCCGGTGCTAGGATATTAGGAATTTGTGCTCATGTTGCTAGCGTAATATGGTTTTTGGGGTACGCTAGATATCAAGAAAATATACATTTTCCATCTAATCGTCTTTTAGATTTCATAGGAGATCCTGCAAATAGAATGCTTCCAGAGGACAGGGATATCGGTCCAGAAATAGTTTAATTCTTGGTTATTTTCTCATTTATGAATGTTCATAAGAATCTTCTTCTTATTCGTATTTGATATTTTTTTATTATGGAAAAATTCAGTTTTCCATCAAGTATTTTCCTTGTCGTGTTGTCGTCATAATATGCCATGCGCATTGCTCGTGCCAACCCAATTAATAAATTATATCCTATGGATATCTATTCAAGTCGCTATATCCGCGGATATGGATATCCGAAAGATGTATAACATCCCACTGAACTTCTATCAATTAATGTATATGTATAAATATATACTAACTGATTCTATCTATAGGTCATTGACCAAAGTCTCATCTGTAAGTATCTATATACGGTATCCTCATTACATTCTCAGGATATCTCACCAAGGAAGAAATTAGGAGATATTCCGAATATACATTCATTAGACATCTCTTCAAGTCTCATACTTAATGATATTCTCAGGCTCATCTCACAATATCTCTGGTACTTATCAAATATATAAGATTCTTTGAACTTCTAATATGAGCTGGAAGTTCCCACTACCATTCCGTATATCTTAGCAAGAATCCTCCTGGTAGGCAACAATATCCAAATTAGAATGTTGATACCAAAATGAACAATATACAGAGATTAATGAAAAAAACTATCCATATACGTAGCTTGGTGTGCAAGAGTTCCCATTCTGCCATCGATGATAGAAAGTATGCAATGAAGTGGAGAAGTTTGATGATTTTAATTTCCCCACTGATGTGAGTATTTATTTGAATACTGTAGATAAATTAGACAAGAGATGTTTTGAATGGTCTCAAGCTTGAGCGGATTCGTTTTAGTGACATTGCAATAGTATTTTCCTCTCTACGTGAATAAAAAATCTAGAGGATTTGCTGAAACTCCTTCAATCGTGGAGTTTCCGATTGTGATTCTCACATATACGGAATTATAGATTTTCGATTTGACTTGTCTTGAGTATTTATAATAATAATTGTTATGTCAACAAGTGACAGCGGTTGCTGGATATCTGTAATACATATGATTCATACGTATTACCTGATAACACTAGTATCCTACGACGTACATCCATACTGACATGTGCCTATGATTCATCCACTTGGAATGTTCCTTATATCATTCAACGGATATTTATAGGACATATTACATCCCCTACCTAATAGATATCTTGAGACTCCCGCATTATCCATTACGGGCATCTTTATTATAGTCATGTGATGATATATGTGGGCCATCTGTCAAGGCCGTTCAAGTTGTGATTGGTTAATTATCCATATTTCTAGTGGAGTATGCCTCATGGAGACACCACTATAGAAAAAATCTCTGGGTGGCGTGGAAATGATTTGAAATAATGTTGATTTCACTTCAATGAATTACGTTTTTAATAAGTATCTAACATAAGTATCTTCTGCTGTCTTTTACGCATGTGCAGTGTGCGGTACAGAAAATCCCGTAACACTTTCTCGCACCGTAGGGAATTAGTAACTTTTGAAAGCAAGTAAGCCGTGTCTATTTCTATACTTTTCATAGTGATCGTAGAAAATATTATATTGTGCAACAAGTGGGAATGTTCAACTTTTCTCACGAGTGTGGAAGTTTGTGCCACGGGCCTGAAGGGCCACACGAGTAGTGCTTTTCCCACATGTTGCACACTATACATTAGGTCCAAGGGCACAAATTTAAAGAATACAAGTAAATAGTTTTGTAGAAAATTTTAGGTATCGAGGATACCCTGCTGAAAACGCCTTCTAAACATCGAGGAGCACCTACTGGATTCTCCATATAAACGTATATGTGGTGTGGGAAAAGTGCCGTGAGAAATGATATTTCTCACAGTATGAGCAATATATGGTTTTGAAATTAAGTAAGGTATGAGAAATACGTCACTTTTCATAGCAGTTGTAGAAAATAGCTTTTTGTGTATTAAGAGCGGAAAGTGATACTTTGCCGCTTGAGGCAGAGAGTTGCCCGCGCTCCGCTACGCGTCGCGCGGGAAATCTGCCGAAAGCGGCAACGCACTTTCTGCTCGAATTGCACACAAGATTTTTTCTACGATCACCTTATTTTTAAACAAATAATTAAAAAAAAACACGAAAAATCCTTTTACTGCGTCCCAAAGCTCTTCGTGTTCTAAATAAATCTGTACCGCGCATTTCCACGTACCATAGTTCTCGTGCCCTTTTAGATGCTCGATCAGCGGAAGCTGGCTCATGATATCACTTATTAACACAAAAATTCAACAAATTACAAACTCCAGAAGCTTCAATGGTGTCTCACGCGTGTCCTGTGTCCATAACCTCTTGCAATTTGATGTTTTGAGTCAAGGTTTCGAGAAGAAAATTAACCTAATCTATCAAAAACGGCGTAAAAGCAACTAATGACAAAAGTCTTAAACGACATTAAGATGACATTTACAAGGTTAAACAAATTGAGGTTCGAAAAATATTGGAAGTAATTAGTTATACACTTTGAATATTTTTAAATATTAACTATAACTATAAACATAGGTGTTTTGGATGGTTTATAATATAGAAAATAATAATTGAAGTGACGTCTGAATCGGTCTAATCTGTAAGGTCTTATAACACTGCGCCGTCGCGCTCGAAAATCGCGCGTGTTTGAAAGACCAGTTATCCACGAATACTTTACGCTATTTTTTTATTGGCGCACTTACTACAAAAAAATTGAAGTCCGTCCTCGATGCCCAGCCAAGCGTCATTTCATAAAAGTGCATCCTCGATGCCCAGCCATCCTAAGTAGTATTCATTTTTATTAAAAATGTATATGGATTGATTCCCTCGGGGATAAATGGGTCCCATCCGCGGGATTAAATGGGTCACTTTAGTCGCTTAGTGTATAATGTACTATTAATATACCTATTACTTACTAACTTTCTTTAGTTTATTGTAAATGAAAACATGCGAGCGAAAAAGTACGCTCTAGAGCGGAAATAATGTCAAATTATGACATATCACGGAAAACATCAACTTTGCGGTTAGATTTGAGTGTGCAAAAGTCTACTTTTGGTAGTGATAGTAGGGAAAAATTATTACTCACATTACGCACAGATACACATATACATTCTCTTTCCTTGTCCAATACATGGAGGGCTACTATAAACTGTGGGCCGAAATAAAGGAGTACATTTTTTAATTGAAAATATTTTTTTTTGTTTTTTGTGCGATTTAATTCCTTTTTGCAGGGATAATAACCTAACATGTCCTCAACATGACTGTAAATTTGAAAGAAAAAATAATGTACAGGGTCGGACTTATAAAAAACATTATATAACAGTGCATTTGAGCTCGTTGCAAATGAAAACTGTCTTAGCTAAAATTGTACTAATATGCTTTTTCGGTAGATAAACTATCCATAAAACTACAGTAAAAAGGAAATTTTCCGGAATTACCGGATTCGCGAAATACCATTTTTTTATTAAATAACTTTTTAACAAATAACACATTTATGAAAACAGTTTGGTAACTTTAAAACTTAGAGTAAAATAATATGAATGTGGCCACCATTATTGTTTACCACTTCTTGAAGTTGTCTGCGCCATAAATTGATAGCCCCTTTTATTGCACCCTGTTCAAAATTGTTCCAAACAAACTGCATTCTTTCTTTGAGCTGCTCGATTGTTTCAAATTGTTGTCCGTCATACAAATTTCCTTCGAAAATTCCCCAAATTGAATACTAAACCGGATTTAATTCTGGGCTGATAGGTGGCCACATTTCTGGCTCAATATAATCCGGGCAATTTTCACTCAAGAACATCTTTGTACTGTGGGAAGTGTGCGAGGGAGCACCATCCTGTTGGAAAGTGTAATCGTAACAAACATCTTCAATTTCTGGTAATAGGTGCTGCAAGATTTGTTCTTGATACGTTTCTGAATTGAGTTGTACCCATGAATCAACAAAAATCAGACGAGATTTTCCCAACATGGATACTGCAACAGAGACCATTACACCTTTCGAGAAATGACTTTTTTCAATCAAAAGACGCTCTGAAGGAATTTCTTTCTTAATTTGTACGTCAGAATATACCCTATTATTTTGAGTATTTTTAGGTGGCCGTAAATAAAACATTTCTTCATCTGAATACCATATTTTTCTATTGTCTTCGCGAGAGCGGAATCTTCGTAGTAGCAAATTACATCTTTCCAATCGTTTTTCTCTTACATTGGCCGTAAGTCTTTGACAGTAAACTTTTTTGAATATTTTAAGATGGCAGTCTTCTTTAATGACTGACTGACGTACGGGAAATCCTAGTTATTTCTGCGATTTTCCTTGTTCCAAGAGATTGGCCAGGTTGCAAATTTCCTAAAACAACCCTTACTCTACCAATATTTTTTTCAGTTCTCGAGCTTCGCTTCCTTCCTTTTCCACGTTTATGTTCAATAGACCCATCGGTTTCCCTTAGATGTCTTAAGAACTTTCCTATCGTTGCAATATGCCAATTTTTCTCAGGAAATTCATTTCCAATTTTTCTTGCACCATAATTATATTTTTCACGGAAATATTTAATTAATATTCTGCCCTCTTTGCTTAATAGTGGCATTATGAACTGACTAATCTACTTATTTAGCTGTAAATGTCAAACAAATTCCATTGCAACCTGAGCAGTCATGGTCTGTTTTCATAAATGTGTTATTTGTTAAAATGTTATTTAATAAAAAAATGGTATTTCGCGAATCCGACCCTGTACATTATTTTTCCTTTCAAATTTACAGTCACGTTGAGGACATGTTAGGTTATTAGCCCTGCAAAAAGAAATTAAATCGCCCAAAAAACAAAAAAAAATATTTTTAATTAAAAAATGTACTCCTTTATTTCGGCCCACAGTGTATATGCCTCTTTCTTAAGGTTTCCTAGGGTAGAAAATTTGTTTAGTACATAATAAAGTGGTAAATACTTATTTGTTGGTTCGGGTAAAGAACTGGTAAACACATTTATTCGTCGATTGAAAGTTCCCACTAAGGTTATGTGGCTATTAACAATTATTTGGTACTTTATTGTAGTCTATTTTTATGAATAAGAGAGTAATAAAATGATAAAGTATTCGTAATCCATAGGCTTATAACTTGTTTCAGTAGGCAGTTAAAATATTATTTGAAGTTATACCTCGAGTATTTTCTTATGAAATAACATATAGTTTATTTACGGTAAAAAGACGATGACGTTGCAAACAAAATATTGTGATATTGCCAAGCTGTAGTTTTTTCCTTTACTTAACGAAAACTAGAAAAGTCAATCTGATGTTAGATTGACAGTTCCTCTTTTTCACTGTTCCGTGCCTCGTAGGGCGTAAGTCAAAAATATTTATTTAAAAATAAAAGGCTTGTATGATAGGCTTGATTAATTTAATATAAATATTTATTCATGAAAAACTATGGATAAGATACAAGAAACAGTTACCAATCATTCTATATTCGAATTAACATTTAATTATTTTACATAGAAGAGGGTTAAATGACGAACTGTAGGTCCTTATACCTTATTCTATGCTCTATAAAACCATCTTCAAGAGCACTGCAAGGATTTACGCTAAAAGGAATCAATACAAGCTGTAATCATCTTCATGCAAGTTTAAATATTGCTTCTTTATACAATATCTATTATATTTATTATAATAAAAATAGAATGGAAAAGAAAAATATAGATACACAAAATAAAATTTTGTTACCAGATATAAAAATAAAAAATCTCCCATTTTATCAGTACTATTTATGTAGAGATACTGTGGTCGTTGTTTTAATTTGTGTATTATAAAATAGCTGTACCTAATTAACTTAATAATCGTTATTAGTGATTTTGAATCGGTGGAAATAAAGCAAATTGGATAAAAATAAACAAAAAATAAAACACAAGATTTACACTACTCCACTACAAAATCATCACTATCTTCATCGTTACTATCAAAATTAATAATAAGTGGAGGCACATCCTGTCTATCAAATACTACTTCTCTATCCCACCCATCTTGTATAATTTTTTCAGTGTGCTCTACTGTCTTTGACCAAATATCAGGAGTCACTTTTTCTAAAGACTTTTTCCATACACCTGTTGCTTGTTCTGTTGAAGAACCATCAGTTTCCACATGATCTCTATAAAAAATTTTAACTATGCCCCAAATATGTTCAATTGGGTTAAACATACAATGGTAAGAGGGAAGTCGAAGTTGTGACCATATTTTTCAGATAATATGTCAGCTTCATATACTGTTGGTGGTTTATTCCTACAAAAATGCATATATTTAGACAAAATAAGTTATCTAAGTATTACCATAATATATTGAAAAATGTTTATATCAACTTACCGTTGTACTAAATTCAATAATTGGGTTTTGAGGAAAGTATTTTCAAAAGGAAAATCATTTTGTATCAACCAGTTCTGTATATCAGCCTTTTTGGTAGCTGTTGTTGGTACTTTACTGATAACTGTACTGTGATAACTTGCATTATCCATTACAATTGTAGCAGGTTCTTCCAAGTTCACTAAAAGCTGGTATTCAAACCAAAGCAAAAAATTTTCTCGGTTCATTTCACCGTGGTAATCACCATCTTGTTTTCTGGAAGAAAAAACCAGCCTCGCTCCAGGAATAAATCCCGAAGAGGAACCAGCATGCAATACTATATACCTACAATAAGGAAATAACAAATTACTACTAGATTTCCTAGATAGACTGCATAGCTCAAAACAACTATTAATAATTATATAGATTTAAATAAAATAGTGTGACTAGTAAATATTTGAATAGGTCTTAAAATGGCAGGAATGTTAGTACATCATAAATTAATTGCTACATTTTATTATTCAATTACCTTGGACCACCAATTTTGGTTTTTTTCACGCTTCTATGATTAGAATCTTGCCAAGAACGTCCAACAGTACCGTCTTTAAATATCCAGGTCTCATCCTAAAACACAAATTGATATAAACCTTCCCTTTTTATCTTGACATATTCATGAAGAAAATGTATATGTTTTAATGCAATATGTGGCAACTCCATTAAATCACGACGAGGATCATCTTTTTGGTATTTGAATCCAATATTTTTCACTATCTTCCAGAGGGATGTTAAACAACCATTAAAGATTTCACGCTCCTGGAGTTTGTCTCTTAATTGTGAATAAAATAAAACAGTAAATTCAATATACTCCACTGTTTCCATACATTTCGTATATAACATTTCGGAAAGCATTTTGATCAAAGTTATCAATTTCAACAGTAGGTTTTATGCGTTGTCTCTTTTTAGGTGGGCTTTTAGGCTGTTCACCTCTATTATGCTTGGCGGTAATACGGTTAACAGTGGTAACGCTAAGTTGTAAAGCTTCTGCAACTCTCTACAATATAATTACTTCAATTTATGAAAGAATAATAAATTATCAAGGTTAATTAACCTAACCTAACATTAAAAACATTTAATCATTTACATTTAAATATGTAACAATAATACCGGGTGTCCCACTTAATTTTTCGGGGTTTTGATCGCTTATTACTCAAACAGTTTTAGGAAAAGAAACATGCGGTTTTCGCCAGTTTTATAGAAATTTATAAAAAAAAATTCTCAATGATGGGATATTTGAGTCATTCTTACAAAAAATTTAGCAAAAGAGGTGATTTCAAATTCTTTATTACACGGCTAGTTGAGTAGCGTCGTTCATTACAATATTCTGGAAGAATAAAATGCAGATTATTGAGTAATGAGGTGAATTGGTGAGAAGAGAAGAAAAGTTCCCCGACAAGAACAGATAAATTACATACATACATTATTTGTCGTTGTATACATCGTGAGTCACAGTATATTGTTGTGGTTTACGATTTGCTTTATTTGCTATTTAGTTGCACATTTTTCTGTTCTTGAATTTTTTGTAAGCACATAGTTATCGTACTTACGATGTTGCATTCCATCTATTGATAGTAGAGAAAAGAAACAAATCGATTTTATCAAAAATGCATTTATTGCTTTTTAAAATATTCGCCATACATGTGATTCACCTATCAAAGAATAGAGAACTTTCCATTTTTTTTCTGTATCAATAATACTACTCAGTTTGACCGATTTGACCGGTAATTAACACGACGATTTTTAGGGATAGGGCAACTTTGTTATTTTAAATAGAACACCCTGTATATTTTCAGTCTAACACAAAGCTCAATCTTTAAGCTTTCTAAACATATATAGTTTGTGCTACTTTTTCTGGAAATTATGGCCTAAAATTTAAGTTAAACAACATTTTCTAAGGCAATTTTTTAAAAATGTCAACAAAATTGACAATTTTGGACGTAAAGACATATAACAAAAAATATCTTTTAATTAAGTTTCGAAAGATAGCCATCAACATCTCTCTAGGAATAGTTTCAATCACATTTATTATGTTTATCTTTAATTCTTCCAAGGTTGTAGGAGGTGGGTTGTAACATCGATCTTTTATGTAACCCCAAAAGAAAAAATCCGGTACCGTTAAATCAGGTGATCGCAGTGGCCACCTCACTGGACCTCTTTTTCCAATCCACCTTTTACCAAATGTTTCATTTAAAAGTTCTCTAGTGATCATTGCATAGTGTGGACTTGCAACATTCTGCTGAAAGTAACATGTTTGTAATAAGTATCTTGCTGAAGTTGCGGAAAAAAGTACAGTTGCAGCATATCTACATAATTTACTGCGTTAACGATAGGTTTACTAGAGAAAAAAGGGCCATACATTTTTGTAGAACTCATGGCACACCATACAGTTTCTTTGGGTGAATGTCTTATATATTCAGTTGTTCTGTGAGGGTTCTCTGAACCCCAAATGCGACAGTTGTGTCTATTTACTTGACCATTTAGGTGGAAAGTAGCCTCGTCAGACATAATAAGAAGATTTCTGTAATGAATTCTTGTAAATAATCTTAAACATAGGCGGCAAAAATTAACGCGCATGGCATGGTCAATCTCTTTTAATTCTTAAATTCTAGGCCATAATTTCCGGAAAAGGCAGCATAAACTATATATGTTTAGAAAGCTTAAATATTGAGCTTTGTGTTAGACTAAAAATATACAGGGTGTTCTATTTAAAATAACAAAGTTGCCCTATCCCTAAAAATCGCCGTCTTAATTTCCGGTCAAACCGGCATTACGATAAGATATCCCATTATTGAGAAAAAAAACTTTTTTAAATTTTAATAGAACTGGCGAAAACCGCATGTTTCTATTCCTAAAACTATTTGAGCAATAAGCGATCAAAACCCCGAAAAGTTAAGTAGGACACCTGGTACGGTACGGTATTAATAATGATGAATACAAATAGCGAATACTATTACTTACGTCTCTTACAGCAGTAAGCGGGAGGAGCGGGCCTCCATTTCGGCATTCTCGTTCAAAACAGCTCAACAAAGATGTTACCATCTCTTGACATTTTCTGTTGAGCTGCTTCGGCATTTTATTAACCACATACAGCAGATTTGCCCCAATAATTAGTTATGAAAATAACTGTTTTTTTAATCTTAAAGAAGCAATGAATTTAAAAGCACCAAAAAAACTTGTAAATATTAGACGTAGATCGAGTATCAATAAACGTCAAAACAAACTGGGGAATTTAACCAGTTGATTTGACAACGTCTTCAAGTTTTGCCAACTCGTTAGCTGTAAATTGCTCTGGCTGTTGAGGATAAATTGTATTTACGATTGGTAAATTAATATTTATTTTGATAAACAGGAAAGTAACTAAAAATGACATCATCGTCTTTTTATCGTAAATAAACTATATTAATATAACAAATATATCGGGCGTACACTTATATTTTCACCTAGTTAACCTGTTTATAAACATCTGGAGGTAAAAAAGGTGCAATTTTTTCTAAAATGTTTTTATTTTTCCACCAGGTATGTTAAGAACATTGTGTCATACTGGTTATATAGGTATAAGGGTTTAAACTTTGACTTTTAAACAACGTTACGTGTATAAATAATTATTTTAATATAAAAACTTACCAGTATAAGTAGAGCCATTTCTTACAAATCCAAATCACAATCGGAATCAGAAGATGAACTGTCACAATCAATATTTACAATGAGTGGCTCGATCATTTCATCAGTAATATTGTCCAACTTCCACATTTTCTCTTCTCCAAAAACAACTGTTTAACATCACTAATTTTAAAAGGATTATGTTTTCTTGAATCGTCGCCCTTTATCTTTGTCCATACCAGTTCAATCGGGTTTAGTTCGCAATCATACGGTGCTGATCTAACCACCGTCATCCCACGATTTTTTTGTTATTTTATCAATTTCCTATTTTTTTAATTTCTCTTTATGAAGGGAACACAAAGAATACATTTCTTTTCTCACAGAACCAGGATGGAACTAAATATTCTTTGAATTTAGCCAATTCTGTAAATCTTATTCTAACCACTTGGTGGTAGGCAATTTTTATAAAAGTCTCGAGTGATAATTTGCATTAACCATTACTATTATACAATTCTGAGGAAAAAGATCTAGCATTTCTTCGAACCATTCTTTAAAAACATCAGCATTCATGTCTTCATGGTAGTCACCGGTACGAGTAGATTCAAAAATCAATAAACCATCTTTCACAAAATCATCTGAACTGCTGATGCGTCGTACTGTTATCAGTCTGTGCCCCTTTCCTGATAGCGGATTTAAATAAGTAGATAAATTATTTGAAAAAGTCTGTGTTCGACTTGTAACAGTTTCATCTTACCTAAATGTATTTGGTGTATGTCCCTCGTTGATCCATGTTTCATCTAAATAAAATATATTTCTTCTTTGGTTTCTCGTTTCTTTTATAGTCCTTAGGTAATTTCTTCCCCCATACTATAATATCGCTTCTTTCTATTATAATAAACTGTCTGGAATGAATTTTCCTGTGAAAAACTATTTCTTTTAAAAGTTTCGGCTCATTTCAAGGTAATCCTTATCATCTCGAACCGTGGCAAGAACTTTGTCTACTGTCGGAAATTCTTTTCTAAAGAAGATCACATGCACTTTTCTTCGAAGTCTTTCTTTCAATAGAAATTTTGGTTTTCCTGGAACTTTACGCGCCGTTTGAAACTCGCCACATTTCTCTTCTTTCATCACTCTGTAAATCGTAAATTTCCTAACACCAAAAGCGTACCACTAATTCCACTGTGCCATCAACACTTTTCCATAAATGTTTGTCTGTAAATGATTTAAAACCATTAAGTGTTAATGGTTTTTCATTAACTGTTAAAGGACCGATTTTTTGGCGTTTACGCGGCCCTTCCAGATTTTCCATAATCACACTAGAATTCAAAATAGACTGCACACGCACCTAGCAAGTTGCAACTAAACGACTTTTAGTAAACTGTTAAGAATACACAACTTGGACCTCCTTACTAAATGGAAAAACCTACAATCGCATTTTCGGTGAAACTGGTTGAGAAGGTATTTATCTACTTATAATTCGATTACTATAAGCGATTCTTGTAATTAAAATAAAACAAAATTTCAAACCACGTATTTTTTCAATGTACAATAAATAATGGAAAATATGTTTTCCATATATAGATATTTTCGTAATTATTAATAGTTTCTGGAAAAAATAAAGAAAAGTTGTGAATTTGTTTGTATCAAATTGTTAAGTTAATAAACGATTAAATTTGCAAAAAAAGTTACTCTATAAAAACCATCAATGATGATTTTTTAAAAGAAAATTTTTTCTTAACTAATTAGGTATTTAATAATTTTTTTTGGGAAATTAGGTGGTTTAAAAGGGTTGAAACGTTCTGAGAATGGGGGTTGTTAAGGGCTATCATAGCTGACAATGTTAAAACATATTTCTTTCAGACTTTTACATGTGAATTTAACGGATACAACGTCGAATTTGATAGTTTTGGTATTTTTTAGCCGAAAGGGTAGTTTTCATCCACTTAAAATAAAAAGGAACCACCAGGAACATATAACTTTTGAGGAGAAATAAACTGAATCCTAAATTTTCATGAAAATCGGTTCATGAAATTAATTGTCTCGACCCTCACTTCGTGGAATCTACTCATATTACTGTTTTTAAATGAAACTTACTGTTTTTAAATAATTCCACAATATATTGAATAAATAGTTCAGAATTCTAAGAAATTTGACAATTTTTTCGATATTTCTGACGATGATATTTAATGAAATTAACTGTCTCGACCCTTATTAGTGTTTTAAATGGAACTCACTGTTTCTAGCTAATTCCACAATATAATAAAAATTGTTAAAAATTCTAAAAAATTGACAATTGTTTCGATAAATCAATATCATCGTCAGAATGACAGAAGTTACATTTCATTTGATGCCTACCTGATGTTTAGTAGTTATTTTTGGCTAGACCAAGAAGTGACCTTGTGATTGACTTAATATATGTTAATAGACAAAAGAAGAGGATGTGATATTACAAATATTGAACCTTAGATATTATTAGCCCTATGGTGATATCCTGGATATCATTTTTCCGATTAAGATCAGTATAACTGTGCAATGATATAGAAAACCAGGAAAACTATATCTGCTGATCTTTACAATTATCACTTAAGAAGACATTTTATTAGTGGAGAACTCCCTAGATTTATCTGTTCATTGACAACTTTATATTGTGGGTTTCTTAAATGTCTTCTAATTTCCAATTCTTCAAGGAAATCCAGTTCTTGTTTCTTTTCACAAATATGCAGCACTTCTAGTTCTGTGTTAGGTGTCAATGAATGATTGGTGTCAAGTAAATGTTTTGCGTAGTGGGATTGGTTGTTTTAATCTGTATGCTCGTAAGTGTTCACTGTATCGGATTTCCAAATTTCTAAGGGTCTGACCTAAATAGACAGCATTATATTCTGGACATTTGAGTTTATATATACCTGATTTCTTTAATGGTGGTATTTTTGTTTTTACATTTAACAATTTTGTACTAACGTTACTTTCTGTTTTAAAAGAAATTGTTGTATTCGTTGTTAAAGATATTATCTTTGGAATATTATTAGAAATATTTCCTGCATACGTGATGGATTTATAAGTTTTTATTTCATCAGTTTGTTTGGGAATTATTAGTTGTAATGCCACTTTTTCCACTTTTTTATTAATTAGCTTATTTATCATATGTAATGGATAACCGTTGGATGTTGCTATTTGTCTAATTGTATTAATCTCTCTATCAAAATTACATTTGTTCATAGGAACTGAAAAAGCTCTATGTATCATTGAATTATATGCCGCTAGTTTATGTGACATGGGGTGATTGGAACTATATGGAATTGTCACATCAGTGTGTGTTGGTTTTCGGTAAATTGAATAATCAAGTACATTATTAATTCTTTGAATTTTTAAATCAAGAAAATTGATTGAGCTATTTTCTTTAATTTCTAATGTAAATTTAATTTTTGGGTTGAAAAATACATCTAATTGTCGTTCACTACCCATAAAACCAGCTAATATGTCATGTACATATCTATACCAAAATAAAACATTTATCGAAATATTACTTTCAAAGATCTTTCTTTCTAAACTGTCTATAAAAATGTTTGCTAAAATAGTTGATATAGGGCTTCCCATTGGTAAACCTTCATTTTGAATATAGATCTTATTGTCAAAAGTGAAATAATTCTGATTAATACATACATCAAATAAATTAAGTATATCTGATATTATTCTTGGATTAATATTTTCAACTTCTAGTTATTTTCTTACAAGTATTGGACATTCTTTGGGAGGAATTTTAGTGAACATATTAGTAACATCAACGAAATAAGTTTATAGTGTCTTTCAAGTTGATTTCTTTTAATTTCTATTGAATGTCTAATTGAGTATTTAGATACATATCCGTAACTATTAAGTATATTGTTAAGCCTCCTTGCCAATATGTTAATACTCCTAATAATATATTGGCAAATAAGGCTTAACAATATACATAATAGTTACGGATATGTATCTAAATACTCAAGTATAAATTCAATAGAACTAATCAAAAAATTAAAAGCAATCAACTTGCAAGATAACTATAAACTTATTGCGTTTGATGTTACTAATATGTTCACTAAAATTCCTCCTAAAGAATGTCTAATACTTGTAAGAAAATTACTAGAAGTTAAAAATATTAATCCAGGAATACTATCAGATATACTTAATTTATTTGATGTATGTATTAATCAGAATTATTTCACTTTTGACAATAAGATATATATTCAAAATGAAGGTTTACCAATGGGAAGCCCTATATCACCTATTTTAGCAAACATTTTTATGGACAGTTTAGAAAGAAAGATCTTTGAAAGTAATATTTCGAAAAATGTTTTATTTTGGTATAGATATGTAGATGACATATTATCTTGTTTTATGGGTAAGGAACGACAATTAGATGTATTTTTCAACCACATTAATAATTTACACCCAAAAATTGAATTTACATTAGAAATTGAAGAAAATAGCTCAATCAATTTTCTTGATTTAAAAATTCAAAGAGTTAATAATGTACTTGATTATTCATTTTACCGAAAACCAATACACACTGATGTGACAATTCCATATAGTTCCAATCACCCCATGTCACATGAACTAGCGGCATATAATTCAATGATACATAGAGCTTTTTCAGTTCCTATGAACAAATGTAATTTTGATACAGAGATTAGTACAATTAGACAAATAGCAACATCCAACGGTTATCCATTACATATGATAAATAAGCTAATTAATAAAAGAGAGAATAAAGTGGCATTACAACTAATAACTCCTAAATAACTGATGAAATAAAAGCTTATAAAACCATCACATATGCAGAAAATATTTCTAATAATATTTCAAAGATAACGCAACGAATACAACAATTTCTTTTAAAACAGAAAGTAACGTTACTACAAAATTGTTAAATGTGAAAACAAAAATACCACCATTAAAGAAATCAGGTATATATTAACTCAAATGTCCAGAATGTAATGCTGTCTATTTACGTCAGACCCTTAGAAATTTTGAAATCCGATACAGTGAACACTTACGGGCATACACATTAAAACAACCAGATAAATCCAACTACGCAAAACATCTACTTGACACCAATCATTCACTGACACCTAACACAAAACTCGAAGTGCTGCATATTTGTGAAAAGAAACAAGAACTGGATTTCCTTGAAGAATTGGAAATTAGAAGACATTTAAGAAACCCACAATATGAAGTTGTCAATGAACATTTAAATCTAGGGAGTTCTCCACTAATAAACTGTCTTCTTACGTGATAATTGTACAGTTATACTGATCTTAATTGGAAAAATGATATCCAGGATATCACCATAGGGCTAATAATATCTAAGCTTCAATATTTGTAATATCACATCTTCTACTTTTTCCTATTAACATATATTAAGTCAATCACAAGTTAGGTCACTTCTTGGTTTATCCAAAAATAACTACATAATATCAGGTAGGCATCAAATGAAATGTAATTCTCTCATTCTGACGATGATATTGATTTATCGAAACAATTGTCAATTTTTAACAATTTTTATTATATTGTGGAATTAGCTAGAAACAGTGAGTTTCATTTAAAACACTGATGATGTTTAATATCGAAACAATTGTCAAATTTCTTAGAATTTTTAATTCAATATATTGTGGAATTATTTAGAGATAGTAAGTTTCATTTAAAAACAGTAAAATCGGTTCAGTTTCAAAAAATTGTAACGTCATTGGGTTTTTTTCCTTCTCATTTCTTGGACTACACATGTATAACTAGATTTTTGCATATCAAAACCTGACACCTTTTTTACGACTATACTTTAAATTATTAGTCTAATCACTGAAAAATATAAATTTGGGTGTTAGAAACAATAAAAAAATTCCCATTAAATATATGTAGTATAGATTAAATCGATTGTAACTTTTAGTTGGAGAATAAACGAAATGATTTCGAACAAAGGAATTCGTATATAGAGCGAAACGAGTATCGATCTGGCAACACAGCCACAGATTTGTGTTGGATTATGTCTGATCGTGCGCAGATACGGAACCTCTCCTTCCTAATTGGTAATTGCATCCTTGTGACGTCATTCTTATAAACAACACAGAATACCGTTCAGGGTCGATTTTTTGGTGTTACCTACTTT
Source organism: Galeruca laticollis (assembly GCA_963921935.1). Lineage (NCBI taxonomy): Eukaryota > Metazoa > Arthropoda > Insecta > Coleoptera > Chrysomelidae > Galeruca > Galeruca laticollis. The sequence goes on along the minus strand of OY998178.1, from coordinate 84,218,643 downwards.
AGTGTGATTATATGAATATAATATGTAAGATGTATGTGATATTGAATAAATAGTATTAATGTTTCGTTAATTTCTATTAGTATAAACACTTAATATATTATATTTAAGTTGGGTTTACGCTTTTGTCTTGTAGTTTTGGTTTTCTTTAAGTACCGGTTTAACGGTTGTAGATTAGCAAACAAAAGTTTACGATTTATCAATAATGTATGCTGTGTTGATAAACTACCTACTTACCCAATAAACGTTTTCCACTGGTTTAAGGTCAAATAGCATCACGTGCGGGTTCACTATTTTGAAATTGGTACATATTTGGAAATTTCCAAGATTATTTTGGCTTTCGATTAATTTTCTTGATGACAATGAATAAATATTATTTTATTGTATACTCTAATAATTTATATACCGGGTGATTTACTATTCAATTTTATATAGCCTGAGTTTCAAAAAGTGTGCACCAAATGGAAAACTCTTTTATTGTTAATTTTATTATTGATAAAAATTGGTGTATTGCGGAAAACTGGCATTTGAATTGTCGGAATTGTAAATTTTCAAACGGTGTACAGCAGAGAATAAAAAATAGGAATTTTGATCAAGAGTAAACTAGTCACGAGGGGGTTGGGGTTCGGGTGCCCTAATGGTTTCTGCTCAGCCATTATTAGGCTTATTGTGCACCCCCATTCGCAGATATTAAGTCCCATCCTAGTTTCTTGGTGAACAGTGAGATTCGTCGGACTATACTTTCCCACAGTCCCTCCTGATTTGTATCTAGGAAGATATTTAAACAGGAGGTACAAGGCAGGACAATCGAAGGTTTCCTCTACCTTTCCACACATCCTGCAATGGGAGTTTGTTGCGTCAATCCTCATCTTCTCTAGGTATGCATTGAATAGCCAGTGGCCAGTTAGGAATCCTACTACTTTTCGTAGTTCTTTCCTGCCCATTCTAAGAGCATCTTCTGCATTGGAACTCGATGGTCCTTTGAGCATTCTTTTGGACTGAGCGTGTCCCGCAACTTTGTTCCAACGCTTTTGGTGTTCATGCGACACCCAGTTGGAGACAGTTTTTCGTACGACGCTATATGAAACGCCGTATGCTGGTTCTGGTCCCATGAGGGTGAGATCAGCTCCTTTCTTGGCACACTTATCAGCTCCCTCATTTCCAGCTACCTCTGTATGCCTTGGCACCCAAGTGAGAAATACTCTATTGGCTTTTGCCAAGGTTTTCAGGGTATTATGACAGTCCCACACTATCTTCGACGTATAGCTGTGGCATGCCAAAGCCATAAGAGCCGCCCGACTGTCCGTGTCACATAGATAGTCTTTTTGTTGTATTTCCTGTCTATACATGTTCTGCCGCATTCGGTTAGTGCAGCTAGGTATTTCAGCTTGAAATACGGTCGGCAGCTCACCAAGGCAAACGCTTATGCGTTGCATGGGTCTGACGCCGTAGACGCCTGCTCCTGTACCCTTTGGGGTCTTTGTCCCGTCGGTGTACCAGGTGATACTGTTCAACATATGTTGAGGCTCTCCCTGAGTCCATTCGGATCTGCCACTCAAGTTGACGCGATATGGTATCTCTGTTTCCACGACCTTAGACATTCTGTCAGGTGGCATTTCAAAGATGTCGCACCTCAGGGTGTCATGTATTTTTGTGTGTTTCATGGTATGATGCTTGCACCAGTTGCCATTACACTGCATTCTACAGGGTATTTCGATATTCGACCGCCAACGCTCTACACAATAAATTATTCATTTTGATATAGGAATACGAACCCTTACAGGGCCTAGTTGCTGAGATATAAGGCGTTAAAAATTTTAAATCAATATCAAAAATTTGCCATAAATCAAGAACGCCTTTAAATTTTTTTTTCAAATTTTGCGACCAATATGCTCCTTATTAAAGTAATATTTTCGAATAAACAAACTTTGGAAAATTTATTCAATGGCGCGCTGTCAGGGTTAGTTGTCACTTTTATCCCCCTGTTTTTTACGCCACTGGAGCAAAATCTTTTTTTAATTTTGTTTTAAATTTTAGTTAAAAACCAATCACCTTTTATGGAGTTATAATGAACAGTGTTGAAGAAATTTGCCTCTAAACAAAACTCTGCAGGTAATTAAATACTACTCAATATTTCTAAATTATAATCTAGTAGCCACGTGTCATATTTTTAATAGTTCGTGGCAGTTTTTGTATTTAACACGTTCTTGGTAGATTAAATCTTATGGCAAATTATTGATTTTGATTTAAAATTTTGAACACCCTATATCTCAGCAACTAGGCCCCGTAAGTGTTCGCATTCCTATATCAAAATGAATCATTTATTGAGATCTCTCTGTGATAGAGCGTTGTCGGTCGAAAATAGAAACACCCTGTATATGCAGTCATTTTAACCTCCCCCTGTATGTATAGATCTATTGGTGGGATGTTTAGCAGTATTTCCAATGCTGCGGTTGGTGTGCCATTCATGGCTCGCTGCACTTTAGAAAGCGTTTTAGCGGCTGTGCTTTCCTGGACATTAGCTCACCACACAATTGCACCGTACACCATCATTGTTCTGATTACACTGGTGTACAGCCAATTTACCATTGACGAAGTTAGACCCCAGACACACCCAATTGCTCGTCTCATCGTTATTAGCGTGATTTGATAACGGCTTGTGATGCTTGTTAGATGCCTGTTCCAGGTTAGCTTGTCATCTAACCAGATACCTAGAGATCTTTTATTTTCAACGTTTTAATGTTATCCCTGATAAAAATACAAGCTCTTAGGTTGACATTATCAGTGTCGTAGATTAACTTACCCTTCGCACTGCTCATTCCCATCACTCTGTCTTTGACGGTGTATGGTTCTTGGATAAGAACCACTCCTATGTCATCAGCTAGGATCTTCTGGAATAGCGTTGTCGTCGCCGCTCTACTGTGGTGCAGGTTGATTTGCAGCACTGCAGTCATCTTTGCTACCTTTGTTTGGTCCCTCCTGCAACTTGAAGAGAACTCTTTCTGCTTCCACGAACGGGCGCATCACAAGTTTCCTCAGCTTCTGCAGGGATTTGTCGTCTATGTGTATGACCAGAAACTGTCCATATAGCGTGATATTGCCACCCACGACAGCCCAGTGCTCGGTATTTAATCCACTCTGGCTCTTCAGACCAAGCATCTCATCTTCCTTGGTCTCCGCTCCCGTAGATCGTGTTACAAAAGTTGTGACTTTGTACATATTCACCAGGTTTTTGGCTGGGCCTAGTCTCAACTGAATTTCGCCAAACGGATTCAGCTGCTTGAACTGGGCCTTCAGCCACGCCTTGGTGGTAGAGCTTGCGCAGCCTACAACTCCCGCACCGTTCTCAGGATGGCAGCTGGATATTCTGACGTATATGCCTCGGATGGCACGTTTCCCCAGCTCCATTTTGATCTTGAAGGCTGTCTCTTTATCCAGCCTTGTCTCTGGATATTTAGATTTGAAATCACACCTATGCACAAAACCAAACATTTTTTATTTGCCGAACCTTCAATTACTTTTTTGCAGGAGATAAGTGGAAGACTGTACATTTTTAAAAGTCTGAGTAACAATTTTCAAGCAGACATTTTGATAGAATATTTACGCAAACTTCATTAGCTCAAACTGGAATTTTCAACAAAAGGGAGAATATTTTGTAACTAAAAAGTTGAACAACTCTATTGTAGTTAATATTGATTCTTATCAGGAAGAAATTTATGCAATAATAACTTAAAGCCTGCGAGGAATAAATATGGCCAGTAATAGACATGTGTGACGTTACAAAAACTGACGATCCCTTTTCGCTCCAAAATTTGAATTATCAGTCTTGTGGCATTTTTTAGTGAAGTAAAGAAATATTAACTATTGAAAATAAGGATATATTTAGTTATATGTTTTGAGCATAATATTCGAAAGGTAGTATACAGGGGAAGTTGAAATAAAATCACGGGAGAATTTGGTAATTAAAAACCAAATTCGAACAGTAGTATTTATAATTAGTTAACCTCATTTAAGTCAACGCTCGTTTATTTGGAAAGGTTTATTTCACGGTTTGTTAAGTATTAATTTAGATGTAAAATTTCTTTTTTGTGCCAAAATTCACAGGATAAGTTATAATATTCGTTTCATGATTGAGTTCCGATAAATACGAGTATGTTTCGACTTGGTATAGTTCGTTCCAAGATATTTCGTGTTGGGTGTTTGTAGTTTCGCCAAAGAAGGTCAAAAACTAATTTTATTATTAGTGGTTTTAAATGAAACTCAAGGTCTCTAGTTAATTCCACAATATAATACAAGTTATTGAAAATTCTAAAAAATTGACAATTGTTTCGATAAATCAATATCATCGTCAGAATGACAGAAGTTACATTTCATTTTATGCCTACCTGATGTTTAGTAGTTATATTTTTGGCTAGACCAAGAAGTAACCTAACTTGTGATTGGCTTAATATATGTTTATAGAAAAAAGAAGAAGATGTGATATTACAAATATTGAAGCTTAGATATTATTAGCCCTATGGTGATATCCTGGATATCATTTTTCCAATTAAGATCAGTATAACTGTGCAATGATATAGAAAACCAGGAAAACTAGATCTGCTGATCTTTACAATTATCACTTAAGAAGACAGTTTATTAGTGGAGAATTCCCTAGATTTAACTGTTCATTGACAACTTCATATTGTGGGTTTCTTAAATGTCTTCTAATTTCCAGTTCTTCAAGGAAATCCAGTTCTTGTTTCTTTTCACAAATATGCAGCACTTCTAGTTCTGTGTTAGGTGTCAATGAATGATTGGTGTCAAGTAGATGTTTTGCGTAGTGGGATTTATCTGGTTGTTTTAATCTGTAAGCTCGTAAGTGCTCACTGTATCGTATTTCTAAGGGTCTGACCCAAATAGACAGCATTACATTCTGGACATTTGAGTTTATATATACCTGACTTCTTTAATAGTGGTATTTTTGTCTTTACATTTAACAATTTTGTACTAACGTTACTTTCTGTTTTTAAAGAAATTGTTGCATTCGTTGCTGAAGATATTATCTTTGAAATATTATTAGAAATATTTCCTGCATATGTGGTGTTTTAGTGTGACATTTTATATTCACATAATTTAGACAACTACATAAAAGTTGTACATTCAGAACTCACATTCCAATTACATCCAGTAGAATTTGACTGTTTGGATGACAAAATTAGAGAAAATATCAGCACTATGAAGCATATGAAATTTAAGAAACAAGAAAAGAAGCTACAGAATCTTGAACACACACAACATAAAATTCAATACTCAAAACATCATGAAACTGTAAGTACCTACATACCAACACACTTTGCACCACGATTTGAAAACCTTTCAGACACTAATTTTACAAATAGTGAAATAGAATTTTTAAATAAAGGTTTAAAGTACAGCATACCACCTAAATTTACGAATAATATTAAACAAATTATAGCTGCAGAGTCAGAAATAGCTTTAAAATCTAATTCAAATAATTTTCTTTATGAGAAATTAAAAATTGCCAATTTAATCAAAAATATTGAACCTTCAAAAGTTAAACGTCAAACAAAAAATGACATTTTAGTTTTAAACGCAATAAAAAAGAAGATAGAGAATAATAACCTAAGAGTTACAAAATCCGATAAGGGGAATGCTACTGTCATTTTGACGACTGAAAATTACAATTCCAAAGTATATAACTTTATAGAATCCAGCGATGTAAAAGTTCTTAAAGCAGACCCAACAAAGAAGTTTTCTAATAATGTAAGGGATATTGTTAATAATTCAAATTATCTTTTAAATGATTACGAAAAGAGGTCTATCATACATAAGAATCCTCATTGTCCACAATTATATGGAACAGTTAATTTACATAAAATAACGAAACCAATTAGACCTGTAGTCTCTTATGTTAATGCTCCTAATAATATATTGGCAAAAAAGCTCAACAATATACTCAATACTTATGGATATGAATCTCAGTACTCAATTAGAAATTCAATAGAACTAATCAAAAAGTTGAAATCAATCCACTTGCAAGATAACTATAAACTCATATCGTTCGATGTAACTAATATGTTTACTAAAATTCCTCCTAAAGAATGTCTAATACTTGTAAGAAAATTACTAGAAGATAAAAATATTAATCCAGGAATAATATCAGATTTACTTAATTTATTTGATGTATGCATTAATCAGAATTATTTCACTTTTGACAATAAGATATATATTCAAAATGAAGGTTTACCAATGGGAAGCCCTATATCACCTATTTTAGCAAACATTTTTATGGACAATTTAGAAAGAAAGATCTTTGAAAGTAATATTTCGAAAAATATTTTATTTTGGTATAGATATGTGGATGACATATTAGCTTGTTTTATGGGTAGTGAGCGACAATTAGATGTGTTTTTCAACCACATCAATAATTTACACCCGAAAATTAAATTTACATTAGAAATTGAAGAAAATAGCTCAATCAATTTTCTTGATTTAAAAATTCAAAGAGTTAATAATGTACTTGATTATTCAATTTACCGAAAACCAACACAGACTGATGTGACAATTCCATTCAATTCTAATCACCCTGTCTCACACAGACTAGCAGCATATAATTCAATGATACATAGAGCTTTTTCAGTTCCTATGAACAAATGTAATTTTGATAGAGAGATTAATACAATTAGACAAATAGCAACATCTAACGGTTATCCATTAGATATGATAAATAAACTAATTAGTAAAAAAGAGAAAAAAGTGGCATTACAACTAATATATCCTAAACAAGCTGATGAAATTAAAACTTAAAAAACCATCACATATGCAGGAAATATTTCTAATAATATTTCAAAGATAATATCTTCAGCAACGAATGCAACAATTTCTTTAAAAACAGAAAGTAACGTTAGTACAAAATTGTTAAATGTAAAGACAAAAATACCACTATTAAAGAAGTCAGGTATATATAAACTCAAATGTCCAGAATGTAATGCTATCTATTTGGATCAGACCCTTAGAAATACGATACAGTGAGCACTTACGAGCTTACAGATTAAAACAACCAGATAAATCCCACTACGCAAAACATCTACTTGACACCAATCATTCATTGACACCTAACACAGAACTAGAAGTGCTGCATATTTGTGAAAAGAAACAAGAACTGGATTTCATTGAAGAACTGGAAATTAGAAGACATTTAAGAAACCCACAATATGAAGTTGTCAATGAACAGTTAAATCTAGGGAATTCTCCACTAATAAACTGTTTTCTTAAGTGATAATTGTAAAGATCAGCAGATATAGTTTTCCTGGTTTTCTATATCATTGCACAGTTATACTGATCTTAATTGGAAAAATGATATCCAGGATATCACCATAGGGCTAATAATATCTAAGCTTCAATATTTGTAATATCACATCTTCTTCTTTTTTCTATTAACATATATTAAGTGAATCATAAGTTAGGTCACTTCTTAGTCTAGCCAAAAAAATAACTACTAAACATCAGGTAGGCATCAAATGAAATGTAACTTCTGTCATTCTGACGATGATATTGATTTATCGAAACAATTGTCAATTTTTTAGAATTTTCAATAACTTGTATTATATTGTGGAATTAACTAGAGACCTTGAATTTCATTTAAAAACACTAATGAGCATATTCCACGAAGTAAGGGTCGAGACAGTTAATTTTATTATGTATATGTAATTTCGTCACGAAACCTTTTCAGGTATAAAATTTACATTTCGGATTATTCATTGAGTAATTCTGTTTTTATTTATATTAATAAAATGTGTATTTATTCGCATAAAACAACAAAATACCAAAGAATGAAAAAAGATTATAACTATTTCATATTATATACATTACGTGTACCGGGTGTCCCATATCGGCCATATCTCGGGAACCGTTTATAGTACAGCTTCGGGAAAAAAATTTATAACAAAAGTGACCTCGAGAAAAACCTGGAAATTATTTACAGAGATGTAGGTCCACCGCCAGAGAGCGTAATTAAATACCAAAAATTATAAAATGAGTAATTTACACATTTTTCCTAATTAAGATGCATTTAGACTATGATTATCGTATTCTTCAAGAAATTCAGCGTATATTTGATTTTACAAGTTTTAGTCTAGCTCTTCAAATAAGAGGTGGGGGGGGGGGGGAAGCGGGAACTTTATTATGAAAAAACGCCTGTAACTCCAGTTCTACTTAACCTATCTATGCAAACTTAGTCTTCTTGAAGAGAACTTCTGTCTACCAATGTAAGAGTTATAATTTCGAAACAACCTAATGAGTAACGTATACGCTAGAGGGCGCTATTTATTTATTTTTATAAATCTAGCTATCCTTGAAAAATGTTGAATGGAAACATGCAGTTTGAATTAAGGAATATAAAAGTAGACCAAATTAGCAACAGAATAGCGAAAACCGCATGTCGATATCTTTTTCGTATTACGAGATATCCTAAGAAATGTGTAAATTTTAAGCATTTTCCTTTAAACATAAATTACTCCGGTTTGACTGAACGGATTTTAACATTTTTTGACACCTCAAAATTGTCTTTCCTTGTTCTATTAATAATAGTTCCAATTATTATGTCAATGTTACTTATTTTGTCACCATGAAACTGCGTTATGGAAGTTAAAATGGAAATATAACTTAAGGTACCTCGCTAGTGACGACCCAAATGTTCAAATTGTCGCCCATCATTTTCGATACAAGCAGTTATTCCTGTAGCTCGGGTTTTCACTACCCCAATATCGACAATTTTGGGAAGAAACGACTCCGTTTGTTTTAAACTTTATTTTCGAACTTAGTTTTCATAAAACTGGCTATAAAATGAGACGGGTTTTGAAAAACTTGAATTTTATTTCATGTTATCGGGTTTCAGAACAAGCAAAACTTTGTATCAAGAATGACATTTTTCACTAAAACTAATATTTAAACAATTTTCACCTATAGGATACTCCATCCGTGGACACGCTGTATATAAGTATGTGTTATAACGGAATTTGTAAGCACGATAGAAGACGTTCTGACGATGATATTCAGTTATCGAAACAATTGTCAACTTTTTAGAATTTTCAACATTTTTCATTATATTGTGGAATTAGCTAGAAACATTGAGTTTCATTTCAAACACTTATATAATATGAAATAGTATTTTTTTTATTGGTGCCTCATTTTACATATTTAAAGCAACTCTCAGCGTGTTTAAATCGAACTTTCAAACACGCGCGTTTTTTAAAGTTACCATGGTAACAACAACTCGAGAAACGTAAGTCTCAATGACAACTTTTTTATTATTGATCTGACAGCAGTACCTCGTAACGTCAAATAAAATAAATACTATTTAGGATGGACTTTTACGAAACTTGGTTGGGAATCGAGGGCGAACTTCCATTTTTTTGTAGTAATAAAATAATAATAATATTTTATGATTTCAGAGTGCACCAATAAAGCGTAAAGTATTCTATTTCAATTTTATTATATTGGTTTTCTTTATAAAGATTTTATGAAAATAAATAAAAACAGTAATATCTAATAAATAATCGGAAAAGGTTGAGTTTTGGAGCTCCGTCTAGCTGGCCCCCCACGGTTAGATTTTTGTTACCAAAATGCTAGCACACATAAAGGGCACCTAGCACAACTATTTTTATAGCTAGCACACCAACAGTTCACAATAAAAATGCTTTTGAATTCGGGTGGGGCCAGGTTAACGCTAGCCTCCCATGTTGGAATTTTGTCGCCAAAATGCTAGCACAGATAAAGGGCACCTAGCACAACCTAGCACACCATTTTTTATAGCTAGCACACCAACAGCTTACAATAAAAATGCTTTTGAATTCGGGTGGGGCCAGGTTAACGCTAGCCTCCTCCCCCCGGTTGGAATTTTTTCGCCAAAATCCTAGCACAGATAAAGGGCACCTAGCACAACCTAGCACACCATTTTTTATAGCTAGCACACCAACAGCTTACAATAAAAATGCTTTAGAATTCGGGTGGGGCCAGATTGACGCTAGCTACCTCCGGTCGGAATTTTTTCGCTAAAATGCTAGCACAAACGAAGGACACCTATTACAATCTAGCACACCATTTTTTATAGCTAGCACAGGAACTACACTTTTAATTCTGGGGAGTGGGACGGAGGTCAGTGAAATAACGCTATACTTACTCGATGAATAAATAAATGGATAAATGAATAGGTTGAGTATGTATATAAAACGGCTGGTTTAATTGTTTCTTACTGTAGTTACGAAAAATTTTCGGAATATTCCACTCTTATGGTAAAAATTCCGAATGAAGCAGGACCTTTTCGGATATAACTTCTTTTCGGAGATAACTCTCCAGCAGTGCCGATAATTTTCCCTTTAAGTCGGTATCTAAGTAACGTCTAAGTAACAATTGTAGTTATTATCATAATTTTAATTTAAAATATCATAAAAATGGCACGGTTTGAAAACGATTCTTCAAGTTTAATCCAAAAATAAGTGATTCAAAATGAACCAAAAGGGGTAATTAAATACCATGTAATGTTGTTTAAATAATATAAATTTCGCATTAATACAGTTTTATGTCGTCTAATCGAGAAATATTCTATCGAATGGGCTCGTTTCATGAAATTCAATGATAATGTCACAAGATATATTACGTCTGAACTAAGAATTTGCGACTAATAACGCCACTCTATGATTTCAAATAAAAATGGAAAAAATATTGAAATTTGAATTCTTGTGGTAGACTGTGGTAGGCTAGAGCCAATGGCAAACAAAGATATTTTGCGCTGTTGTCACGAGGGAAAACTTTATAAGTAGACTAGTTATCTTTTTTCTTTAACACCCGTTAAACAGAAACGCAAAGTACTGTCAAAACGTATTCTTTCAAATAATGTTCTCCTAATTGGGTGCCTCTTATTAAAAAAGGTAACTCTCTCGTAGTCAAAGAAATTTGGAAATATATATTTTAAACTGCAGTGATGATGCTTTCAAAATAGAAAATGTAACGTAAAATGTATGTATAATGAAAATTAAATGTTCTCCATGTAGGTTGAGTTGTTTGGAAAACGTGTCATGTAACACACATACACAAATTGCGTTACCTCAAAGTTCCAAACTCGATTCAGTACCGGATCGCTTACTCTTCTTCTGTTTAGGGGAGTTCGAGTGACTGAGACACCATGTCCACATCCACTTGAGGAAGATTTGTCGAATTAGCTTCGGTGAAACCTGGATCCATTTTAACGATATCTTTTAAAAGGTAAACAAACAGAAGCACATTTTTTACTATAAAATAACTTTTGGAGATAAATATCGTTATCATAGAAAAATATATGATATTTTTAATCCGTCTGATATGATTTAACTTGTTAATTCATACCCATGAAACTAGCCCATTACACTCATGAAAATAGTTATTTATATCATTAGTTCTACTTATATAGTCCATGTTGCTTGTAATATTATTAGAAAGAATACATATTATTACAACCATCAGCCCTTCAGGGAAACCCTTTCTTAACCCAAACATTTGATTCGGCCAGTTTGAATGTACCTACAAGAATTTTATTTACTCTTAAGACCCATAAAAACGGCATTTTAAAAATGATTCAAATTTGAATGATAGACATTATTGGAACATTTTTAGGGATCTCAGCCGCCCCTTCCCAGATTGCACAACTTTGTCCAAAGGACATATCCAACACCGCTTCTCTTTTTTGGACATTTATTTATCCAACATGTCTGTACGCAAACGTTTGTCGTTGCCTTTTTTATAGTGTGACGTAATTTGCAACTTATTCGTGCACGGGATTGTTTCTGATTCCGTGACTAAATGGTTGAATTTAATTATTTTGTTTTATTAAAATTACTATTATTTAACAAAATTAATTTTAAAAGTGAAGGTTTTTTGTATTCTTTCGTTTTTTAGCATTAATAGTTAATTATTAATTAATCAAATACCCTACTAGATGGGAAAATATAGATATCACGCACAATCTGGCAACATCTGTTTAGGGGCCTTTTTATAGGAAAATGATGTTTAGGGACAAATACATCCAACATTTTCATTCATTCGTGTAACCATAGCATTATTTTGCAGACGCCTCCCACCCCCTGAATTCAAAAGCATTGTTGATGTACTAGCTATTAAAAATTTTGTGCTAGGTTGTGCTAGGTGTCTTCTCTATGTGCTAGCATTTTGGCGAAAAAATTCCAACCGGAGGGGGCTAGCGTTAACCTGGCCCTAGCGTTAACCTGGCCCTACCCGAATTCCAAAGCATTTTTATTGTAAGCTGTTGGTGTGCTAGCTATAAAAAATGGTGTGCTAGGTGTCCTTTATCTGTGCTAGCATTTTGGCGAAAAAATTCCAACGGGGAGGGGGGTCTAGCGTTAACCTGGCCCCACCCGAATTCAAAATCATTTTTATTGTAAACTGTTGGTGTGCTAGCTATAAAAAATGGTGTGCTAGGTGTCCTTTATCTGTGCTAGCATTTTGGCGAAAAAATTTCAACCGGAGGGGGGCTAGCGTTAACCTGGCCGCACCCGAATTCAAATGCATTTTTATTGTGAGCTGCTGGTGTGCTAGCTATAAAAATAGTTGTGCTAGGTACCCTTTATGTGTGCTAGCATTTTGGTAACAAAAATCTAACCGGGGTGGGGCAGCTTGACGGAGCTGAGTTTTGGCCAGATTACGTGTTGAATTTCCTACCTGAAAATATTTCTTGACGAAATTTCATCAATAAGATGAGTTTATGACCTTCTTTGGCGAAATTACAAACACAGTAGAATTGGTAAGAAATACGATTGTTAATATTTCGACTGAAAGCTGGAAAAAATCAATTAATCATGTATTTAAAATTGAAGATTTCTACCTAAATGCAAATGTTATTGTAAACCCATTGGTTATTTAGTTAAATGAAAACGAATTTTAATATTGATAAATGCATTTTATGATAATCTGTTATTCTTATTTGAGGTACGCTTCTTTGTCATACTTTTATTAGTGAATTGTTAGATTATTATTATTTTTAAAAGACATAATCTTCCATCGAACCTTCCGTGACATTTAAAGTATTTTATTGTCTTTTTTCTAGTTTCTATTGTTACCAAAATTCGGAAATATTTCAACAAATCTTCAAAACTTTCAACCAGATGACAGCAATTCGTAGAGTCTCAATCTGTTCATGGGAAAGAGAAACGTTGAAAAAACTGACATACCGTCTTCTCGAGAATATAAACACCTTCTATATTAGTGAATTTCTTAGAAATAACCCAATTCGAATGTATTTGAACCCCAACAAAATTTCAACTAATTCCTAAATTTTACGACTTTATTCATGACACCTGTAATACAACATAAATACAATGTTAGTGGATCCTTTAGAAAGATTCTAGATATTATTATAGGTACTGTTAGGGTAATATAAGCCCCAAAAAGATTATTTGCTTGTTTGCAAATTAATATTTTCCCAATTTTTAGCCTATTTGTATAAAACTGTTATATACATATCGACTGTTTACTACCAATACCTCCTATCTACGCTTTTTGTCAGAAATAAGGTTTTTACACCACTAGATAGCTTTTTATTTAATCTTTGGAATAGAAATACCTCCTAATTACCAAGATCTAAGGTTTCCCGCCAATTTTTAAACGGAAATATCTCCAAACTAAACAGGCGTCATAGAGGGTAGGTAATACCTCCTATCTAGCATTTTGTTGTAAACCGTTGGTGTGTGTATATCAGCTGGTAAGTTTTATTGAAATATTTGTTGTTTTATGCGTTTTTTTTTGTTTTTTTCGTTTAAAGGAATTTATCTATATCTTTTGTGATCCATATGTACATCGTTTTAATTCGAATATATTGATTTATTTGGTAAACTGTGTAAATTAAAGTTATATTGTAGATAGGAGGTCTTTCCATTCTATAAAACTAAAATTAACTGTAGCAATACCTCCTATCTTCTATTTTAATAAAATTATTTAATGATTGTTACCAACCTGATTGGTATATAAAGTGGTTAGTTTTATTAAAAACACGTATTAATTTTTGTGATTTTTCTTTAAATAAAAAATAATATAAAATTTGTACCATCGTGCCCAAAAAATATTGGGACAAACAAATTTTGGATTTCCTAAGGAGTACAAAACATCTATTAAGAATTAGGTTATCATTGTTGTAAAAAAATAGATTGTTTCCATTACTTAGGACGTGAAAGTGAACAAAGCAAACTAATAGTTTAGGAGGTTAAAATACATTTTCTTGTTCCAATAAGTTTTGGGCACGATGCGGTACCTACACCAAAACTAATACAAACTTTACTCAGAAAAAAAGGTTTAGAACTGAAAATGGGGTAATCGGATTACTGACCACCAAAATTGACGCCCTTCTGACGAGGGGGAAGGGTGCATTGTGTTAATATAAACTTATATTAACGCAATGCAGGATATTGCACGTTGTCGTATCTCGTGTAGTTATAATGTAGTAAGCAGGTCCGGATCTAGCGGTAGGAGGGCAAGATGGGATAAGTGACCCAGGCAAACATTGGGAGAGGGAAAAGCGATAAAATGTTGTAAGGGAACTTTTTTTGTCGTTGTTTCTTGGGAACACAAAACTTTAGAAATGTTTTTTCCATGATCCTATTTAGGGAGCGACATCTTACCATTTTGCAACCCCCCTTGAAAAACCTTTATCTGATACTGGTGCCAAGGTAATAGTAAAATCATTGTTTCAGAATATGGGTACCAGAGCGCAAAAAATTATGTCTATGTTAAAGTTGAAGACAACCGAAAACTCCAGTGTGTCCGATCAGAAACAAGAATCTCCTCCACCCCAGTCTACATTATCACCACCAGTTACCGTGAATTTAGAAACATCATTAACATCGTCATTTATAAAAAATACTGGCGTACAACAAGAACCTGAATTGTTGGATATAATGAATCTCGAGTTTATAGACCATAATGTAAACTTTGTAGTGGATCACAATGGAGTACTTTCTTATGTGGACCCTGAATATAACGCGAATAATGATTCTCAGTCACTAGTTTCCCATCTCGACGACACACCTACCTTATGGTCAGATATAGAGACAGTAAATAACAGCGATACTAACGACCAGAATGAAAATCTACTTCTACAAAAAACTCCAGACGAACTGGTAGAGGGTGAAGGGCCACAAAATAACGATTTAGATATCGAAGAATACGGAGATCTACTTTTCCAAAAAAATCAAGACGAACTAGTAGAGCAGGAAGAGACACAAAATAACGACGCTTCAGATATCGAAGAACATGGAGATCTACTTTTACAAGAAAAGCAAGACGAATTAGTAGAGGGTGAAGGGTCACAAAATAACGAAGCTTCAGATATCGAAGAATATGGAGATATGAACGAAGGTCGAAAAAGAAGACATAGACCATCCCAATCCGAATGGAAAAAAAACAAGAACAAAAAACTTAGAATGGAAGGTAAAGAATATTTGGGATATACAAAACCAAAAGGACAAGTAATGAAGCAGAACCAAGTAAGGGAAGCTCGCTCTCTTAGGCCAGCTTGTGCCTCTGAACGTTGTAAAAAATCAAAAAAACGAATGTGTGAAAAATTAACAGAAGAGGAGAGAAAATGTATATTTAGGAAGTTTTGGTCGGAGCTCAACTGGGATCAAAGAAAGATCTATGCTATTTCTCATGTCAATAGAGTTCCTACACAGCGTAAGACGACATTAAATGACTCTCGACGAGGTGAAACATTAACACATTCTTTGACCTTTAACGATTGCAAGTACCCAGTTTGTAGAACAACGTTTTTAAACACCATTGGAATAGGCTCATTTACGGTACAAAGTTGGACAAAGAAAGGCAACCATGCCATGCTCATGAACAAAAACTGTGAAAATCTCAACCGTGTAAAGAATTCCCCACATGCCGAAAACATAGCCTATTTAAAAGACTTTTTGAGACAGTTACCAAAATTACCTTCGCACTATAACAGAGCCAATTCTTCTAAACTTTATTTGGAGCCAATTTTTAAATCATTAAAGCAACTATACGACTTGTACTTAGAACATTGTAAAAAGGCAGACAAACATACTGTTTCGACTAAAACATTTTATAACCAATTTAATGAAAGCAATTTGGCACTCTACGTGCCAAAAAAAGATCAGTTCGATATTTGTGTCGCTCATAAAGTTGGCAATTTGAGTGATGATAAATACGCAGAGCATATTAAAAGAAAAGACAGGGCACGGACTGAAAAAGCAACTGATAAGGATTTGGCACAAAGCGGACAATGCATTGTGCTTACTATGGATCTTCAAGCAGTCAAAGTTTGTCCAGTTGTTCAAGCCAGCAGCATTTTCTTTAAAACAAAATTGTCATGTCATAACTTTACAATTTATGATGTTGTTAGTCATCACAGTACCTGCTACTGGTTTACCGAATGTGATTGTGATCTGGTTGCTTCAGCTTTTACGTCATGTATAATAGACTATTTAGAAAAGCATTGTACAGCAAAGAACCTGCCAATAATAATCTATTCAGACGGATGCACGTATCAGAACAGAAACAACGTTTTATCCAATGCGTTGCTTACCTATGCTTTAAAAAACAAAATTCCTGTGTTTCAAAAGTATCTTGAACGGGGTCACACTCAAATGGAGTGTGACTCCGTTCATAGTTGTATCGAACGTAAATTAAAAAACCGAGATATTAACTTGCCAAGTGATTACATCTCAGCAAGCAAAGAGGCCAGAACCAAACCATTCCCGTACGAAGTAGTCAAACTAGGGTTTGATTTTTTTAAAGATTATTCACACAATAGTGTTTTGAGATACACAACGATTCGGCCCGGAAGGAAGCCCAATGAGCCTACTGTTACGGATCTTCGTGCTTTACGCTACAATTTAGAAGGATCGATAGACTATAAGCTAACTTTTGATGACGAATGGAAGCCATTACCCTCAAGACAAAAAAAAATACCCAATGAGACACCTAAATATCCTCCATTAAATAAGGCAAAAATACCAATTAAAAAGACAAAATTTACACACCTACAAGAACTTAAAAAAGTAATTCCAGATGACTGTCATACCTTTTACGATTTGTTACCATAAAAGGATAATAATTAAGACAATAAATAAATTAATAAATATTTTTCAATTGTGTTTTTTACCACAATAAATTTAAACAAATGTATAAACCTATTACACCTATACCTCCTATCTTACATTACCAGTTATACCAATACCTCCTATCATCAAAAATGAGCTAAAAAAAGGAAACTAGAAACAATTTTCGCAAATAAACTTAAAATAAACACATTTTAATCACTAGTGATGTTTGTACGTGAATCTAGTTTGGAGTTCAATATTATAATAAAAACATAAATGGTTTTTTGTCTCTCCTGAACATTTTTAGTTTTTGCACTTAGGAGGTATTGGTAGTAAACAGTCGATATTGTATAAATTTTAATTCAATTCGAATTAAATTACACGTAACTCAAACCAAATTTACATCATCGAAACACAAACATTACGCATTAACTAAAAAACAAAAATTTATCTTGTTGTTTGTGTTATTTGCCAGTAAACGAAAACAAAATTCGTATCGAAACAAGTTAATTTCTTAATTTTATATCGCGGTCATCAAAACACGATTTGACACAAATTCCTGGTAAATGTTGACCCGGCGTAATGACAACGCCGCGCCTGCTCAACGCCTACGACATCAATAAATACTAACACTCAAAATATCATAGTGTAAACATTCTCTTTGATAACATTCTGATCTAATGGGTAATTGAAATTGAAAGTTATAAATACAGTACATTGTATCAGTAGGAAGTAGAGTTTATATTAATCGTGTGCCTGGTTGATGGATATATGAGTATATTTTTGTTTTGATTTTCGATATCTTATTTCGTTACAAAGAAAAAAACTACTTAGGTATAGGCATATCATACAGTGACTGACTTAGGAAAGTTGAAATATAACTGCACACGTGATTATTTTGATTTTGGTAAGGAATATAACACTTGTTGTGTGGCTCATTATTTATCTTAAACATATTATTTTTGCTTTGTTTCTATTATAGTTTAGTCGAACTGCAATTACTGAAAAATATTCAATTACCAGGGACAGATTGAAGAAGTACTACGATTCTCGAACAAGTGTGAGGACATTCATAGTAGGGAGTCTGATGTGATCGAAAGACACACGTGGCGGTACAAGCATACATAGAGGAGGCGCTACCAGAATTCGTGTCAAACCTCGCCGAAAAAAATGATTTGTTGTTACCACGAAAATACATCGAGGTCTATTCCAACTCTCTAACAATGTATGTATCGCCCATTGGGTGTTGAAGGACCTCCGCATGGATCGAGTAGTTGCTTATGTTTTCAAAAGAATATTTGGTCATGTAAAGTCTTGCATCTCAAAGAATGGCACCGATTTTTGTTTAACCTTACAAAGATCAAATCAACCTACAGTTTTCGCTAAACTTCTTATATTTCTTTCAAAATTTTATTGACACAGTTGCCAACTGTATATTTTTTCAGAAAGCGCCGAAAAAAAATTACCATTTTTGAAACGAATTTATCGGTGTATTTTAAATACAACACCCTATATTTTTTAATACTCAAGTTTTTAGGGAAAGATTTAATTTTATATGAAACCATGTCAATAATTTCCAAACGTAAATTATCACATTTTAAAAGCTTGGAAACGTTGTAACTCGAAAGAGACAAGGGATTAATGAGCGGCTTTCACTGAAATTCTTAGAAATGTTTTAATTTTTTATGACACCGTTTGCAAGTCTCAAAATTCGTCTAAAGTTTACGTAAGAAATTTACTTTTGTTAATTTTTTAGGAAAGGTGGCTTTGAAACAAATACATATAACTGACATTAACAAACGTCAAAAGGTTATTTATGTAGTATGAAGTATAACAATGAAGACAGTCAAATTTATTAATCGAAAATGTATACTTTTATAGAAAAAGCGCGATGCGTCGTATTATATGCCGAGACAAAATCAATAACAGTGACCAAAAGGAGATTCAGAGCCATTTTTGACAGAAATCCGCCGACACCAAAATTGATATTAAGTTGGTTACAACAATTTACAGAATCCGGAAAACTAGCAAGGAAAACGAGAACACCTGAAAACGCCCAGGACAATATGCTCAATGATATTCTGGAAGTAAGGGAAATTCTAGTACTTAACAATAATAGAATATCTGTTAGAAAAATATCACAAATCACACAATTTTCAAAAAGTAAGGTTCACCGGCTCCTAAAAATTATTAAATTTAAAGCATACAAAATACAAACTTTCCAAAAAATAGAAAATCATTCATTTGAACAAAGATATTGCATGTCAGAAACATTGTTGGATCTGGTAAGACTTCAGCCTAATTTGAACTTAATAATGTCAGACGAAGCCACATTTCATATTAATGGAAGAGTTAATAAGCATAACTGCAGGATTTGGGGAGATGAGAATCCAAGAGCGTTTAACGAATTTGAAAGGGATGCACCTAGAGTAAATGTCTGGTGTGGTGTATGTAAAACTAAAATCTACGGCACCTTTTTTTCATGAAGTGACAGTTAACGGAAACACTTACACCGACATGTTGGAGGAGTTTTTGTATTCCCAATTACAACAAGATGAAATTATAAATACTGTATATTTTCAACATTACTCCTTAGTTGCTCGAAATTCATTATCAGATCATTTTGACAACAGATGGATAGGTTTGAGCTGGTCCCATCGAGTGGGCCTCATATTCCCCGGACTTAACCATACCAGACTTCTTCATATGGGGTTATGTAAAGGAGAGATGCTATAACCCAATCCTTACAAATCTTCAGGAGTTAAGAAATAACATAGTAAATGTTTTGATACCATAACACCAGAAATGCTGCAAAATGTGTTTAGTAATTTTTGGATGAGATTAGGATTATGTAGAGATGCAGATGAAGGTCACATACAACAACTTATTTCTTAAATATAATTTTCTTTTGGTTTGATGTGTTTTATGAAGTTATGTTTGGTTCTTTGTTCTTATATGTAAATAATAATGTTTTTTTTAAATGGTTTCTTTCTTTCTAGTTTTCCTGATTCTGTAAATTGTTGTACCCAAGTTAATATCGATTTCCGTTTATAGGCGTATTTATGTCAAAAATGGCCCTGAATCTTATCTTGGTCACTTTTATTAATTAACAAAAATAAATTTCTTACGAAAATTTTAGACGACATTTGAGACTTGCAAACGGTGTCATAAAAAATTTAAACATCTCTAAGAATTTCTGTGAAATCCGCTCATTAATCCCTTGTCTCATTTTCGAGTTATAACGTTTCCAAGCTGTTAAAATGTGATAATTTACGTTTGGAAGTTATTGACATGACAAAATTAAATCTTTCCCTAAAAACTTGAGTATATGCCGATAATGTATACATTTTTGGAAAGGTGAAGAAAGGTACTTTCAGATGGTAATAAAAAATATAGGGTTTTGTATTTAAAATAAACCGGTAATTTCGTTTCAAAAATGGTCATTTTTTTTCGGCGCTTTCGGGAAAAAATATACATTTCGCAACTATGTCAATAAAAATTTGAAGGAAATTTAGCGAAAACTGCACGTCGATATCTTTTTCCATTCTCGAGTAATAAGCCGTCAAAATGTGTTAATTTATAGTGGGAGCGTGATCGAAATTATCTTCCCAGATACTTATTGCTTTTCTACGTCTGGTTTTATGTGTAAAATTAAGCAGTGTATTTCATTGGTCGCTTGGCCAATCATTTTTGCAGATAGGTACTCTAATTATCAAGGTGTTAATCGAACCATTTTGATAGTTGTAATTTTTAATACATTCACGTATTGAATTGCGGAAAATAGTACTTTGCATATATTATATTAAATTATTGTCCGGTAGTTTAGTGATTTTATTTGCTGTGTTTTGAATAAATGAGGCAATAGCCAGTCCTTCCCACTATATCTAACGGTGTCGAAAATGATCGTTAATTTTTAGTGCTTCTCCAGTTTAAAGGTTAGAAGCACCATTCATTAAAATTTATTGTTTATTTATTTTGATACTGCTTAAGTTTCAGTAGCGTACTTTGAACGTTTGAACGGGAAAGAAGTAGACATATTTTATTGAAGATGCTGATAGCTCTCGCTCAAATGACCCCTTGTAATTATATATGCAAATATGTCAAAATTAGTACAAGGGCTCCATCATCTTTAATTTATGACTGAGCTTAAATGCCAAAAAGGAGTTCAATACTCAACCAATTGAAACCAATCGTCGCTGGATTTATTGGACAAAGTATCCTTTAATTTAACAACGTGAGTTTCATTTGATATGGTTAGATGATTTTCATTCGACTTTTTGATTATCAATGTTATGCAAAAAATTGCTTATTTTTAATTTTTGGCTTATAAAATTAAAACTGTCAGGGTAATCGTGATGGCATCACGAGAGAAATTGTAGAGAATAAAAATACGAAGAAAATGAGAGGTCGAACAACTCAATGGGACTGTTAATTTAGGAAAAAATCAGGAAAAACGGTTTCGACATATTTCTCAGCGTTTTAATGCAAAACCAAGATGAATGTTTTGAAGTATGAAAATTCTACTTTCGAAATCGTTTTTGTAAACTGAAATTGGACCATACCTGTCGTATTCAGGCCTGCTGGAAAATTGCATAGTAAAAAATTCAAATAGCCACAGATCTAAAAGTATGCATTGGATATTAGTAGTAGAGGACCTCGAGCAGGAATTTTTATTATATAATCATAACATTGAAAATTTAATGCATTCTCTGCACGTGTCATTTTTTGTGATATATGTATAAAAACATCACACATATCCGGTTTTCTGATAATTAGGGTACTGCGTTTTTCTGTTTCATTATCACCATTAAATTATTTTGAACTGAATATTTAATATTATTTGATATAAAAATTGTTTTTTATAGAAAAATGTTTACGAGTTTTTCTATCCTATGCGATTTTAGCTATCAATTTGTTTATGTATTGTATTCTCAAGTATGCTGAAATGAGTGTTAATTCTACAGCCTGAATAAATTCGTCTTGAGGTGTATGCCTTTGTGTTTTATAATTTGGTTCCATTGGTTCTGTCACAATATAAATAAATTAGATCTAATAAAATGAATAAATATATTAGAAATTTTTATATTTTCAGTTTTTTATTTGAAAAACATAATTCTGTTTTGTAAGTTCCATTCATGAATTATTAATTGCTTCTGCTTTGTATATCAAAACTTAAATTTTAACAGTTTAGAACAAAAAGTCTTTATATTGTAATGTTTTTCTAATTTATTTAAAACGTAAACGGGTGGGATAAATTTTAAACACGCGTTATGGCTACTTACTAATTTATTTAAACACTAACTCACTAACACTTAATTTGTATGTACTTAACTAATCACTTAAATTTAATTTATATGCACACAAACTTAATTATTAATTTATATCAACACTTTTATATTCACTTATTTACTGTTTATTTGTCAAGATCACTTTATCAACTCCCCTGGTCCGCCGATCGGTCCTTTTTATATACTAGTGCCTTTTTTACTAGAGAATTCTGGACTGCGGTTTACCCAAAACAAATGCCTTTCGCGATATTTTTCGATTGCCGGCTCAATCCTTAGAAGACCTTCCAAAAACATGTCTATAAAAACTGTCACAATAAATCCCAATAGACCTTCTCAGAATTCGGCGCGCTCGCCATTTTTTTAACTCCGTTAACATAAGGTTACAGGACCGTACTTAGTATCTGCTTCGGTGTGCGAGTTCGTAACAATATATAAGTTTAATGCAGATTGTGTGCAAATTGAAACGAAAAGACAAAAATATAGTTTTTCTATAAAAAACATGTACCAAGATGTTTTTAACAGCCTATAACTGAGAAAGTAATGAATATTTTTATTTGAATATAGAGAAATGTCAATTGGACCTACAATAACGCTATCATTTGAGGTATACGTGAGATCTGTGACGTCATCACATGTGCTGTAACGTCATCACATTGAAAAACTTAAATGAATCAGGGGGTGAAAGTTAGCTCAAATAAAAGGGTTTTTTATCCCGAATTTAACGATATACTACAAAGAGTGTATTGATATTAATAATCATGTAAAAATTTCAATTCAATGTTTATTTTCAACGTAACCAATAGCTTTTAAAATGTGAAATAATTTTATAGGAGGTGCTCAAAATGACCTCCTTCTGCTTCAACACGTGAGTCGAACCGTAATCTGAGTAAACACTTGTCTAATTTTAGTTTTTGTAAATCGTCTATATATATAGGTTCTTCATTACCTATAAACAATTGCTCTTAAATAGCCGATCACTTGGTACTACTTACTGAATCCCAAATAGAGTTGTGACATTATTAGTAAAAGTCCTAGGGAGAATCGCTTTCTTTTTTTTTATTACCGACAATTCAGCCAATTTTTTCTCAATTATCTCTTTCCTTTTACCACCCATGGTTTCGAAAGATCTGACAAATAATAAACGTCACTACCACCCTCACCGCAGACTGTAAAATATACTTTGCAAAACTTAAAACATTAGTGAAGCACATTTATGCATTTATAATTTGTAGGAATTTCAGTCTTGTGCAATCTAAAACAAACCTTTTAATTTCCTAATAAACTTAACCTCAATCTCACCGAATTTCACTTATAGCGTGTCGTTCTTATTTGATTAAAACTTATTAAGTTTAATTAGTCAAATACCCATTCGATGGCAAAAGCGTTTCACTCTCACTTATTGTTTTCTCGTCTTCTCCTACGCCACAACATCGCTAACCTTCTAAATTGTGTAATGTACTCAGTTACATAAATTTTATTTTCTAAACGCCAACCTAGAATAAGTGATTGCAGCATCATTCGTGGTGATTTGATGTACGTTCTAGACGACATGTTAATAATATTTAAATGGATGTTGATGTTATTTGCAAAATGTCAGTTGGAGTGACAAGAATCGTGAGGTCGGATAAGAGAATTGCTGTTGCATATATTCTTGGTACATAAAATGAAACTGGCAATTTAAAAATAACCATTCACCTCAACTTGACCCAATAACATCTTTAAAATAAAAGACATAAATGTTGAAACTAACAGTTTTCTTAATAAATTTTTAGTAAATTACTAATTTGTGGAAAATATCAGATGACCTACTTATTGAATCAATTTTCTATTGAGTAAGTTTTGGATAAGAAATGGCTCTTATTAAAAGAGTACAACTGTAACAAACTAATGTTACTGGATGTCTCTTCGATATGGTCGCTGATTCAATTGAAGAATATAAGGTGATTTGAAAATAACTGTGCAAATGATAGAACAAATAAATATATTTAACTACCTAGTATTCTCACTTGACATGATGATTTTACAAAACTTCAAAAATACTGAATGACATTTGTAACAACAACTGACTGGAAAAATGATGTAAAATTAGATTTGAACATACTGGCCCCCGTTGATTCCACAGTGAATCAAAATAAAACAAGTTGTAAAATGTAAAGGAGAAGTATTTACATTCCGAAACTAGAGGACATAATTTTATTATATTATTTCTGGTGTAAATTCCAGATTGAGTTTTAATTCTAACCAATCTAACTTTGCTTGGTAATAGTTCTATAATCGTACCTAATGGCCATAGCAATGGTTTTGTATTTTCGTCTTTTACACAATGTCATTCAGTTTAATAACCTCTTGGTTAATGTACCACTTAGGTCTATTTTGTAATTGATTTAAATAATCCACAGGCCAACGCTTCCAAAATAGTTGTTGAATTTGAGTGCAACGTTACCAACGTGAGAGACGATTTTCTTTAATTTCTGATAGATCTTTTTCTGGAAATGAGGTTAAACTGTCACCTATTAAAAAATGGCCAGCCGTTAGTTAATACCTGCAAATTTAATGAATCATTTGAGATTGGAAAGAGGGATCTAGAATTAAGAATGGCTTCAATTTGGCTGAGAAAAATAATAAGTGGAGATCCTCTACGTGCTATGAAATGTTTTAAGCAAAGTAAAAAAGCTTCTGTGGATAAATTTGATACTAATTCTATGTCGATTGCTTTAGTGACCATGCAAATTAATCCAGAAATATAACATTTATTGACTAGTACTTTTCAAAGTTGAGGTTATTTTATAAAAAAGTGTCCTCCAAAATCTACTATTGTGCTAGAAAAAGGTCTCGCTGGTTTTGTTCTCACTAATGCTAAATCAGACATTACTTGAGAAAAAAGTTGTGCATTGAATGTACGATAAATCTTACAGTTATAAGAAATTAATTTAACTTCCCTTAAGCCGCCAAGATACCAGAATCTGATGCGAAAATGGGATAGGACTGTTCGTGGACCTGCATGTCTGAGGATTAGATGTTCTTTGTGTAACATAAGACTAACAAGTCTATTGTTAGAGAGCAATAATATTGGATGCCTTTGGTCATATGGAAACATTGCAAATGACAGTCTTCCACCAACACGTAGAATACCATCATGATCAATAAAGGGATTTAATTTACTTACGGGTTGATTAGATATATATTTTTTAGATTTTAATTCTTTGGCAGTTATTTTCTTGAATAGTTTTGACGATAATGAATAGAGAATATTTAAGTTCACCTGATGATTTTTGACAATTTGTAAAAGATCATTGTCAAAGGGTACATTAAAACTAGGGACGGCCAACCAAATTTCATGAGGTATTTGTATTGCTTGCTTTAACAAGTAAATATGTGGCAATTTTTTTGTTATTTGTCTTAACACTGAACAAGTTATATACAAATTAAAAGCTTTATTTAAATGTGAATATATTCTAAAAGAGATGGTTTTAATTGAAGTTGTAGTGGTACCATTCACACACGAAAAAGAAAGATTTTGTGAGTATAGAGGGTAATTTAATTTTTTAGCTAGATTTTCAGAGAACATATATAGTACTGTCATAGTCTAAGAGAGCTATAACTAGTATGGGTTTATTATCAGAAGTATATACAGTAACCATGGTTGTTGCCAGACGTATTTCTCCACTTGGAGTTAGAGTAAAGTCTGTTCATAGGAATAATGGCATCATAATGAATTATTGGATGAGTGTCTAACCAAAAACCTACCAGGTTGGTTATTATTCAAAGAATTATTTTGAATGGAATTATGTAGCGAATTACTGGATGAGTGTCTATTAACATGGGCTGAGTGATCGTCATTTCTAGTATTCACAAGTGAATTAATTATATGTTGCATTAAATTCGTTTGTGTCTTGGAGTGTTTCTTGATTACGAGAAAAATTAGAACTATTACGTCTATCATTATTAGAAATATAAGTTCTAGAAGTAGGAGATGCATGTGGAAATGTTTTTGATTGTTGTCTAAATTTATTTGAATTGTGGGAGTCTAAGTAGCACTTTGTGAGGTGTTGTTGTTTGTAGTGTATTATGTTTTTGTTGACACAAATTACAGCTATGTGATCTACATTCACTAACTTAATAAGTATGATTAAAACAGTGTATACAGAGTTTGTTGCTTTTTATAAATTTAAGTTTTTCATTGCGAGATAAATTATTGAATTTACTAGAGGCTTTATGAGCTGTGGTAGAGGAACTATGATATATGTCAGGTATATACATATTATCTAAAGCTAAAGGGCGAGATTCTAGAAAGGTTATAAATTCATCGAGAGTGGGGAGTGGGTTTTGACCATTTACCCAATTCATAAGCTTTTCTTGTACTCATGTCAAGTTTCCGTAGCAAAAATGATAATAAGTATTAAGTCCCATTATTTTACAGGTACTTTTATATTTTTAAGGCTTCAGTATTTTGTTTTATTTCAATTAAAACGATTCTAAATGGACTATGGTTGATTTTTGTTAAATGAAGAATTTCTATATTTTTTTAATATGAGTAAAAATGGTTCCTTTTTTATTACCATAGATAATAACCCTTGGTTACTGCGTTTACCTCTCTGGTAATTGGCATCTTTATGCTCTTTTTGACGTTATAAAAAATACTTACATCACAATTTTTTGTTAATAGGTTCCTAATTAAGTGTCCTTTGAAATAGTTGAAGGAAATTTGAAGAAATTTTGGAGCTTCGAGTTCAAAACGAACGATGGGTGTCAGCGCTCAATCGTAATCTTTATGAATTTTTTGACGTTATAAAAAATACTTATATCACAATTTTTCGTTAATAGGTTTCTAATTATGTGTCTTTTGAAATAGTTAAAGAAAATTTAATAAAATTTTGGGGCTTCGAGTTCTAAACGAACGATGCGCATCGGCGATCAATCGTAATCTTTATGAATTTTTTTTGACGTTATAGAAAATGCTTACATCCCCATTTTTCGTTAATCGGTTTCAAATTACATGTTCATTGTAATAGTTGAATGTTTTTTTTTTTATTTTTGTGTCTTCGATTCAGAATCGTGAAATATATACAAGAACAATTATTTACTTAATCTTTAATTTTTGGTAGTAAAATTATGTAGCCTATTAAAATAGCATTGTATGTTTCCTATATTAATTTTTTTTGCAAAAATACAGTTTATTTTGTAAAAAAATATTCGTGGATAGTAAAAGAAAATCCGTGGATAACTTCACACGGGTATTATGGTTGAGCTGCGGGATTTGTAGTTTGAGGGTAGAGTTGTTTGACTTTTCTGCTTAATTTTGACAATACGGAGTAATAATCTGTTTCAAATTCTTCGTAATCTTCAGATTTATGTGGATCTATGGTGACAATTGTTGATTGAACTACTTAATATTCTACAAAAGCTCTTATCAGAACTTCATGTCTAGTAATATGTTCAAAACAATCAGTTTCATTTTGAGAATAGCTCGTTAGCCAGTTATATATGCAAGTTACGATAGATTTCTGTGAAGCGCGCTTATGTCAAAGTGACGTTATATCAGATATTTTTTAACACAGAACCATAATTACCTGCAAATTAAATACAGTGGAACAATATCAGTCTTTTTATCTTACTTGTGTCTGCCTCCAAGGACCATGGATAAGAAATGGCTCTTATTAAAAGTATCCAACTGTAACTAACTAACTAATGAATGATATCTTTTCGATATGATCGCTGGTTCATTTGAAGAAAATAAGATGGGTTGAAAATAACTGTGCAAATGATAAGCCAAATAAATATATTAAACTACTTAAAAATCTCACTTAACATGATGATTTTACAAAAATTCACCACTGACTAGAAAAAAGAAGTGAAATTAAATTTAAACAGGTTTTCTTAATTTATTTTTGTATAAAATTATGATTATTGTTTTCATTTTCTCTATTTCTCCAGCCTTGACTTAGGAGAAAGGCGCTGATACAACTTGAAACTGTAGGAGCTACTGCTGTCAATCAACGTTGATTATTAATGCTGTTCACGCAATCACTAATTCAAATATAAAAATAGACTCAACCGCTATTACTGACCTTATTATTCTATCATAACAACGAGTTACTAGCTTGCAAGATAAAATTTTCGATTTCCTGTATAACTATCAACTTTTGACCTTAATACTCGATTTAGCCTTGCGCATTTACGCACAAGAATGTAAATTTAACACACCCATAATACTGCAAAGACGCGGTCGGAAACTAGTTACAAGTAATACTGTCAAACTAACGGTAATCAAGTACAGCACGTTCTTTATTTTGAGGGTCTCTTTATGTATATAGAAATAAGAAAATCGTTTAAAACGTTTGAAAAGTCTCTAAAAAAATATTGTAAGTATTTGCGACCTACTTTTTGTTGGTGTAGTACAGTTAGTTTCTCGCCTATCGTAGAGATGCCTTATAAGAGTGTCCGCGATAACAAACGAACCGTTGATTTCAATTTCCGCTTGTAGTAAACAAATACGCACACCCTAATACGACATTTTCTATTAGGAACGCATCTATTTTCCTAGTTAGCAGTGGCAGAACCACATAATTTACAGCGAAATTTAAAAAAATTCATTTTACTGCGGATACAGTAGAAAACCTGAGCTTTTCGTTCGCAATTAGAAATGATCACCTTCTACGGGACGTGTATACCATTGTTTCCCCACCTATAATCCGCGGACAAAAGGTGGGGCGTGAGAGCCTCGGGGGTGGTCCACAGGAGAGACCAGTAACTACTTATAAAAAAGTAAATCAAAATTACAATTTTCGTTGAACAGGCGAAGAAACCCCACATAGTTGGAGACACTAATAAAGCCATCTTTGATCCAAGCAACTTTAGGACTTGAATATTTTAAAGAATTTCAGCTTTTATGGGTTATATATTTTGAGGTATAGGACTTTGATTAGTATATAGAAAATTAAATTAACTGTCTCGACCCTTACTTCGTGGAATCACTCATATTAGTGTTTTAAATGCAACTCACTGTTTCTAGCTAATTCCACAACGTAATGAAAATTGTTGAAAATTCTAAAAATTTTACAATTGTTTCGATAAATCAATATCATCGTCAGAATAACAGAAGTTACATTTTCTTTGATGCCTACTTGATGGTTAGTAGATATTTTTTGGCGAGACCAAGAAGTGACCTAACCTGTGATTGACTTAATATATGTTAATAGAAAAATTAAAAAGATGTGATATTACAAATATTGAAGCTTAGATATTATTAGCCCTATGGTGATACCCTGGATATCATTTTTCCAATTAAGATCAGTATAATTGTGCAATGATATAGAAAACCAGGAAAACTATATCTGTACATTTAACAATTTTGTACTAACGTTACTTTCTGTTTTAAAAGAAATTGTTGTATTCGTTGTTAAAGATATTATCTTTGAAATATTATTAGAAATATTTCCTGCATATGTGATGGTTTTATAAGTTTTTATTTCATTAGTTTGTTTAGGAAATATTAGTTGTAATAACACTTTTTCTTCTTTTTTATTAGCTTATTTATCATATGTAATGGATAACCGTTGGATGTTGCCATTTGTCTAATTGTATTAATATCTCTATCAAAATTGCATTTGTTCATAGGAACTGAAAAAGCTCTATGTATTATTGAATTATATGCCGCTAGTTTATGTGACATAGGGTGATTGGAACTATATGGAATTGTCACATCAGTGTGTGTTGGTTTTCGGTAAATCAAATAATCAAGTACATTATTAACTCTTTGAATTTTTAAGCAGACCAAACAAAAAAAATTTCCAATAATGTAAGGGATATTGTTAATAATTCAAATTATCTTTTAAGTTATTACGAAAAGAGGTCTATCATACATAAGAATACTCGTTGTCCACAATTATATGGAACCGTTAAATTACATAAAATAACGAAACCAATTAGACCTGTAGTTTCTTGTGTTAATACTCCTAATAATATATTGGCAAAGAGGCTTAACAGTATACTTAATAGTTACGGATATGCATCTCAGTACTCAATTAGAAATTCAATAGAACTAATTAAAAAATTAAAAGCAATCAACTTGCAAGATAACTATAAACTTATTTCGTTTCATGTTACTAATATGTTCACTAAAATTCCTCCTAAAGAATGTCTAATACTTGTAAGAAAATTACTAGAAGATAAAAATATGAATCCAGGAATAATATCAGATATACTTAATTTATTTGATGTATGTATTAATCAAAATTACTTCACTTTTGACAATAAGATATATACTCAAAATGAAGGTTTACCAATGGGAAGCCCTATATCACCTATTTTGTCAAACATTTTAATGAACAGTTTAGAAAGAAAGATCTTTGAAAGTAATATTTCGAAAAATGTTTTATTTTGGTA
Source organism: Galeruca laticollis (assembly GCA_963921935.1). Lineage (NCBI taxonomy): Eukaryota > Metazoa > Arthropoda > Insecta > Coleoptera > Chrysomelidae > Galeruca > Galeruca laticollis. Next base: position 84,187,862 of record OY998178.1, on the reverse strand, counting down.
TAGATATGTAGATGACATATTAGCTTGTTTTATGGGTAGTGAACGACAATTAGATGTATTTTCCAAGCACATTAATAATTTACACCCAAAAATTAAATTTACATTAGAAATTGGAGAAAATAGCTCAATCAATTTTCTTGATTTAAAAATTCAAAGAGTTAATAATGTACTTGATTATTCAATTTACCGAAAACCAACACACACTGATGTGACAATTCCATATAGTTCCAATCACCCCATGTCACATAAACTAGCGGCATATAATTCAATGATACATAGAGCTTTTTCAGTTCCTATGAACAAATGTAATTTTGATAGAGAGATTAATACAATTAGACAAATAGCAACATCCAACAGTTATCCATTACATATGATAAATAAGCTAATTAATAAAAAAGAGGAAAAAGTGGCATTACAACTAATATTTCCTAAACAAACTAATGAAATAAAAACTTATAAAACCACCACATATGCAGGAAATATTTCTAATAATATTTCAAAGATAATATATTTAACAACGAATACAACAATTTCTGTTTCTGCGTAACTCAGTTGTATCAATGTGGACTGCTTTTTTTACTTACCCATACACGACGTGGTTGCTTCTTGTTATCACTCACTTCAAAGAAAAAATAATAACGAGGGTTTGGGGAAAGGAGGGCGAAAAGTAAATTCAAAGGGGGAGTAAAAACCACTTAATTAACTGTCATCTTGTTTCAGGAAAAGTTGGTTTTGTGATAAATTAAAACCGATTCCGACAGAATTTTGCCATTCGAAATACCGTGACCGAAAATTATATATTTCTCTATTACTGAGCCGATCAATACTAAAGTACCTACTACTATCCTACCTAGTAAATTTTAAATCGTATTCTTGGGCTGTGTTGTCAAGCTGTACCTATAATTTTTACTTTAACAAAATAAATCGCGTGAACAATTTCTTTTAAAACAGAAAGTAACGTTAGTACAAAATTGTTAAAAGTAAAAACAAAAATACCGCCATAAAAGAAATCAGGTATATATAAACTCAAATGTCCAGAATGTAATGCTGTCTATTTGGGTCAGACCCTTAGAAATTTTGAAATCCGATACAGTGAACACTTCGAGCATACATATTGAAACAACCAGATAAATCCCACTACGCAAAACATCTACTTGACACCAATCACTCATTGACACCAATCATTCATTGACACCAATCATTCATTGACACCTAACACAGAACTAGAAGTGCTGGATATTTGTGAAAAGAAACAAGAACTGGATTTCCTTGAAGAATTGGAAATTAGAAGACATTTAAGAAACCCACAATATGAAGTTGTCAATGAACAGATAAATCTAGTGAGTTCTCCACTAATAAACTGTCTTATTAAGTGATAATTGTAAAGATCAGCAGATATAGTTTTCCTGGTTTTCTATATCATTGCACAGTTATACTGATCTTAATTGGAAAAATGATATCCAGGATATCACCATAGGGCTAATAATATCTAAGCTTCAATATTTGTAATATCACATCTTCTTCTTTTTTCTATAAACATATATTAAGCCAATCACAAGTTAGGTCACTTCTTGATCTAGCAAAAAAATAACTACTAACAATCAGGTAGGCATCAAATGAAATGTACCTTCTGTCATTCTGACGATGATATTAATTTATCGAAACAAATGTAAATTTTTAGAATTTTCAATAATTTTCATTATATTGTGGAATTAGCTAGAAACAGTGAGTTTCATTTAAAACACTAATATAGAACATTGTTTCCAAAACTCCACAGCTTCAATAAGTTTCTTCATTGTGTCGACAAAAGATCAAGTTGAAGATGAGAGAATACTAACATCATGTAATATTATAATGGAAGGAAAGGGATATGAATATCTGAATAACTTGAAATATCGAATATTTTCTGAAACGGAATAATTTATATAACCTAAAAATAACTTTGATATCTGCAGTGATTATCTGTAACTGGTGATGAAGAGCAATATAATTAGAATAATTGTGAAAGTTGATTTGTTATATTTTAAATTCTAGAACTGTTAATAAAATAGGAAATCATTAATAATAAATAGGGAAAATTAGGTTTTATTATTTCTTCTCAAAAAGCAAATCAATTTTGGGAAAGTTGTTATGGTATGAACTAGCCAGCAATAACAATAAACAATACTTTTATCTAATTGAGAGTTAAATTAAATATTATTTTAATACATTTTCCCTATTTACGTCCGTTTGTTATCGAATTCGGTCCCATGTTTTCTTTATGATATCTTTTACAAATGTAGTTGGAATATTTACAATACAAAGAAACTACATCTGATTAAATAAATTCATATTTATTAGGAATTTTCATATTTTTCATTTTTTCTTTGTATTTATCTTATTTAAGTAGTCTGAAAATCAAGAATATGTATTCTTGAAAATAAATATAAAAATGACTAAGATAATGTCTATAAAACTTAATAAATGAATTTGATGATGAATTTTTCTATGTTTAAAGTAATTACTATTTGGATAGTTCTTTACAGCAGTTAATGTAGTGTTGCTATTGAAAAAAATGTTTAATTTAGCATAAAATTATTAATATCAAAACAGGAAGAACATATACATTTTCGGCAGTATAATTAACATTTATACAATTTGTGTAGGGTAAGGTCACTTCACGTTATCCTTGCGTACGAAATGCAAAACGAGTTTGTTCAAACTTTGCTCAAACATACAGTTAGCCTTGACTCGAGGAAAATTACGAAAGGTATTTTTATCTAGCAGATGGGATAAATTTTGTTTTGCTATTCTGCAATTTGTTTATGTAATTTGATGTCATTTTGGAAAAATCTAGGTTATAGTCCTACACGCTTAATTTATCTAAGAAGGTGGCGTAACATGAATTATTCCTAGTAAAAAATTGGTTTAGATTTTTCTTAATAGAACAGTTTAGTAATTTCATTGAAAAACATGAAGTGCGTTTCATTTCCATGTAAAACTGCATTGACTGACTTTACTTTTAATCTCTGTAACTCTCTCAATCAGGAAATAAAAGGTTAGAATTATAATATTAAAAATTATGGAGACGAAATAGAATTCAAAGCAATAGCAACATCTGTTTGCTATTTCCGAACTATTAAATCCGGAGGAAGATACTATTTGGTAGGGTCTGTTCAGAGATCTAAGAAAGTGACTAACTGACTCCTATTAGGAAATTCCCGGGCCAGCTATAAAATTGATATACGGCCGAAAATGTCCGTACTTTGCTTAGAATTTAATCATGGTTTTGTAATGAAACTAAATAGGACATTAAATAATATTTTAATTATGTGTAAATTATTCTGTACTTATATTGTCCTACTAAAACTGCGGATGCCAGTAACACTTTGCGCCATGTACACGTCCAAAGTGACTCTAGAAAGAATAAAATGTCCATTTAATAAACAATTAGAGTAATGAAATATAAATCACAAAATATTTCGAAATCACGTAAAATGTCATGTCATTTATTAAATTTATCCAACTTTTTCTATTTTAAATTGATATTTACAAAGAAAAATTCTTCCAAATAATTCTCAATTTATTGACTGTAATTTATACATACTTGTTTCCAACTAATTTTAAGCGGGTTATTAGCGACTGCTGTATTTATTCAACGATGCAATACATATACATTACATATACATTACATATACATTACATATACATTACATATACATTACATATACATTACATATACATTACATATACATTACATATACATTACATATACATTACATATACATTACATATACATTACATATACATTACAAATACATTACATATACATATTTACAAATATATAGATACATACACAATACAGTTATGTACAATTTACATTTCTAATTATTTCTTAAATTTTGTCAAGTAAGTTAATCCTTTTAAGGTATGCGCACAAGTTTTCAACGTTACACTGTTCCCTTAAGACCACTTTTAGGTTAGATTCTATTGACCACTATGTTCTCGCGGGCTTGAGTGACGGACACTCCACAAGAAAATGTTTTACCGATATATTCGTTTGACACGATTCACATACAAGTTGGTTTGTTCTTGTGATGATGTGTGAATGAGTGGCGAATGTATGTCCAATTCTTAATCTGGTTAAGATCACTTGATACCGTCGGTTCGCTGGGATATTACTCCATTTTTTCACTGATGTTTTTACTTCAGAGAGTTTGGATGATGAATTGTTCCAGTATATTTGCCAGTCGAAGGTAATAATGTTTTTGTAAAACTGCTTAAGTTGTCTTAGTCTCAATCCCAGCATTTTGGGAAGTAGCGCTTTTAGCTAGGTCATCTGCTTTTTTGTTTTGTGCGCACATGTGCTGGGATCCACATAAATTCAATTGTCCTTTTGGCTTTATTAGCCGTGAAAAGGCCCTTTTTTATATACGAGACAATTGGTTGTGAATGTTGGAACTGTTGTATGGCTGTGAGAGAGCTCAAGGAGTCGGTTAATATTAGGGGTTTTCTTTATTTTTACCGTATGTTTGTAGCTTTGGTAATTGCTTATTTTACTTTGAAAGAATTTCCTAATCGTTGAGCGGTTCATTGTAGATTTACTGAATTCAGTCATACTAGAGTCACAACTTAAGGAGATGAAACCCCAGGGAGGGTAGGATGGTTTGTAGCAGAGGTTGTAAGGATATGTTTAGTTCGCTTTGGTAAGAGAATAGTCTTTCATGGTATGGGGGATCAAGACTCGGATGCAGTTGAAACATGTTCCTGAACCGATGCAAATACGTTTCGATGGACGGGTTTTTCGGGGATCGCTGCGATAGATGCCGCTTAGCTGAGAGTTAGATACATTCGTCTTCGGTATAAATCTGGTTCACCTAGTTCACATAGAATACTGTCAACCGGACTTGTGCAAAATGCTCCTAAGGCAATTCTAACGGCATTGTTTTGAATAGCGTCCAATTGTTGTATTATGTGCCTTTTAGTGGAATTATAGATGATGGCACCATAATCTAATTTTGATCTAATGATGGATCTGTATATTTTGGTTAGCGTTGTGCTATCTGCTCCCCACATTTTTGAGGATACTGTTCGCATGAGATTTACGTCTCTTTGGCATTTAAGTTTCAAATTTTGAATGTGGTTCTTCCAGCTGAGACTTTGATCGAAAAACATTCCCAGGAACTCATTCCATCCACATATAAAATAGATTCCTCGAACAATTTAATATTTGGAAGTACTATATCCGGGTTGCGTTTAGTGAATAACAAACTTTCGGTTTTTTTGCCGAAAATTGTAGTCCTGAAGTTTCTGACTAATTTTCTAAGTGAGCTAGAAAATATTGTAGTTGGTTATACAATGAAGTTCTGTTTCATTCTCTCGAGTATATTACTAAGTCATCTGCATATAGCCTAGCTTTAATATTCGAATTACAGTTTTGGATGATATCATTTATAGCAATTAGAAATAGAGTTACACTTGAGAAGCATCCCTGTGGTATTCCATTAATTTGGGTTTTTAAAGGCGAATATGTGCCATTAGCTCTGACCGTAAAAACGCGATTTTTCAAAAAGTTGCAAACAAATTTTAACATATTTCCTCTTATGGACCAGCTTTCTAATGTTTTCATGATCTTGTGACACCAAACGGTATCATAGGCTTTCGAAGAAAATTGCTAACACATATTGTTTATTAGCAAAGGCTTCATGTATTTCTGATTCTAGATCCACAAAGTTATCAATTGCTGATCTTCGTTTTCTGAAACCGCTTTGCTCGGGAATAAGAAGATTTCGACTTTCCAAAGTCCATATTAATATGTCATTGATGATTTTATCTAATATCTTAGCCATTGCAAATGTGAGCGCGATTGGTCTGTAAGAGCTTGTGAGTGCTTTGGGTTTACCATGTTTATGCATTGGAATAACAATAGATTGAGGCCAACTCTGAGGAAAGGTATTGTTTGTCCATATCCTGTTGTAAATATGTAATAGCAGTTCCTTGGCTAGACTTGGGGGTCTTTTGAGGAATGTTATTGGAATATTATCTGGTCCAGCTGCTGTTTCTTTTGATGAGTGTATTGCGTGATTTAATTCCTGCATTGTTATTGGTTCGTTGACTGGTTCATGAGAATTTTCTTCTAGTTCTACGAAGGTTTGTTCCTGTATACGTTTCAAGTTTAAAAACTTGTTTGTGTAGTTGCTATCGTTAGAATGTTTCTCAAATGATCTTGCGAAGGTTTCACAGATTTGTTCAGGAGTAGTGACGGTGTTATTTTGATATTTTAGGACATTTATGTGAGACTGGTAGTTCACTCCAGAAATCTTTTTAATATTGTTCCACACTATTTTGGATGGAGTAGAATTGTTAATACTGGATGTAAACTGTTTCCAAGAATCCAGTTTGCTTTTTTTATCGTTAATCGAGCTTGGGCTCTTAAGCGTTAAAATTGGATTAAATTTTCTTGAGACTTAATTTTCTTGTATTTGTTAAATGCTGTTCTGTAGTTCTTTCTTGCTTCTGCACATTGATTATTCCACCAAGGAATAGCTGGATGTTTTTTGATAATTCTAGTTCTTCCGATAGCAAGTTCTGCAACAGTTATGATAATGTCGTAGAGCTTTTCTACCATCTCATCTATACATCTGAGCTCAGAATATCATTGATACAATTGTCGCTGAGTTTGTTCAGTATTAGATTATTAAAGTAGTCCCAATTGGCTATGTTAAAGTTCCATTTTTCCGGAGGTGGGACTTTATTTGCTGAGCTGCCATAAATAATGATAGAGAAATGATCGCTAACGTAAAGATCTTGCAGGACATCCCAGTTGAATATCAGTGATAAAGTAAAGTTAATTTTTAAAAGAGTTAGCAGATGAAGATCCTGATTCATACTGCTATCATCTTTGAATGTATAAAACAAAATTTGAAAAACTTTTACAACTTGTCACTCCATAACGAAAGAAGATACTTTAATAAGATAAAGTATACCTGCAAGCATAAAACTTCAATTAATATTGAGATACCTTGCTACGAGCAATTCTTTTGGCTCAATGCTGAAATCTAACATCGCGGAATTGTTTCACTAATGAACTTATTTCTGATTAATTTAATGCCTAGTCGTGTCATTCTTAATGAAAGATGCTGAATGAAAGACATAAATGAATAGAAAGTGGCCCATCTGACATCACCTTAAAGTCTCCCCCAGACTGTATACTACTATAACTCCTTTTCTCCCGATCGCTCAACATGTTTATTTATTTATACAGCAAATTTAAAGCCCCGGCTTCGTTTACTTCACTGATATGTACAGGACTTTACTAATGGCGTCGAGAGAAAGGCAATATCGATACAATCGACCTCAGAACAGGTGGTATATATAATGTACCTACGTTTGTTTCGCAATATCATCACAACGTTCACTACACACTACGGATACATAACCTATATTTAAGTGGAACAAGTAAATTAATCTTGATTTACTTGCATTTTCAAGTATCTAATGTCTTGAGAGTTTCAAGTATCTCTTATATAAACGATTCCTAACGCGGTTATTAATTCCTATAATTAGTTTCACCTACTTCTTTAATAGTTAATCAATAAAAGATGAGTAAATATGAGAATGCATTATGAAATATTTGTGTTCTAGTTCGATAAATAAAATTTTAAGTGTAATTATTAATGTTAATTTGATCAAAGACAAGCACAGAAAAATTAATAGGAAGGAAAAATCCAACACATTTATATTTATCGATAAAATACGTATATACATTCGAAAAATAATCGACGTTGAATTCCAGGAACTTGATGCCAAAAGTTCGGGAAACAGTAGATGAGGTCAAAATAATGTTTTGTACGAAGTGGGACTTCTTCCATTAACCTTTCGTTGTTAACATGCTCAATTGTAACAAAAAGGTTAACATCGGTCTAAGAGACCTAAAATTGTTTAAACAAGTTTGATGTCAAACTGAAGTTTGCAAATGTATGCTACTGGTTCAATATATGTTTTCTAAAATCATATAGGGCTAATAAATCACACAGTTCGGTATGAGAGAATTTATTTTATTTTAGAAACAAAAAGATACAAATTCGTTTTGAAATAAAGCAAGAAATACATTCTTAAACTTAAAATGATTGAAATACGAAAAACAAAACGTCTATTTATTAAACTTATTTATAAATTTAGTCTTCATTGTCTTAATTTTGATTATAGATTTCAGAGCAACTATTACAAACAGGTATTATATGCTCTAAACACAAATATTTTTTGCACACTTGACAGTTATACTTGGTTTTTCGATTTTTTTGCTGTTCCAATAATAACATCGACCATATTGGTTTCCTCTTGGTGCTTCCTCTGCTTGAATTTTTATGTCACATATCTCTCTGGGAATATTATCCCGCCGCCTGATATGCGGATCTATTAGTTCCATTCCCAAAGCTTCCAGGAATATTCTCCGTGGAATGTGGTTTTGGCTCTGTTGGTTACATTTATATATAACAAAAGAGTTAATCCCAGCAATATTCATGGCGGTGTAGAAAACTACCGTTGGCCATCTACGGGAACCTCTGGTACAGTTATAAGCTTTGCACATTTGATCTACGACGTCTACTCCTCCTTTTGTCTCATAAGTCATAGTCATTTCAGGATTACCTGTTAGTTCATCTAAAGCATCATCATTGTGCATAGTCGATAATAATAGAACATTTTTTCCCGGCTTAGGGATGTAAGAAACAAGTGTGCATTTTTCCTGGAAGGCAAACATAGAAGTTTTTTCAGGACGTGTTATCTTGAACTCGGCCGGAATTTCGCGTTTATTTTTTCGAATTGTCCCTAAGGTGGTAATTTGGTAATCATTTAGTAATTTGTCAGCGACGAGCTTACTCGTAAAAAAATTATCCATTGTTACATTTCTTTTGGATCCCCAAATTGGCTGGCAAATTCTTGGAAGAAGCGAAATGTTCGAATTGTCCACTTAATATGGCCCTGGTGGCTGGGTCCACCAGTAAATACATTTTAATGCCATATCTATTTGGTTTACTTGGCATATAAATCCGGAAAGGACAGCGACCTCCAAATGCAGATAACATTTCATCAACAGTTGTATAAGCCGATAGAAAGAAATGCTTTGGTTAGTTGGAATTAAAATTTTCGAAAAACTCTCTAATTGGAGCCAATTTGTCAAGTGTTTTGCGTTCTTTACGGGTTCGTTTATCATCGAATCGGATATGGCTTAACAAAAAGTGAAACTTTGCCTGAGACATAGTTAGACGAAACATTTCTAAGGTCCCATGGTTTTAAAAAGATCAGAAGCATGCAGTCGACTAGCTTTATGTATTCCAGCAATATACAATAGGCCAAGTAATGCCCTTATTTCCAGTAAGTCAGTAGGTCTGGCAGTTCGGTTGATGGTACCTATATTTGATATTGCAATAAACATATTGGTATTTTCGACTATATTCCTTAGCATACTGTCAGTGATAAAACAACCCTAAATTTTTGATGCATTAGATAGTTTGCGAGCTTCTCCTTTTACTCCAGGTAATGTGACAACGATATTATCAGCACGTGTCCTAACAAGTTTGTTGGTAGTAACATGTTTCCTCCATTTAGTATAGAATGGGAAGACTCACCCTGGTTCTGGTTGTTGTCTATGTCCATAATGCTTACGTTGCTCTCTTCAACTTCATCCATATCCTGCTCACTGTCTATGTTGATGTCCTGGACTTCAACAATATCATTCCCCAAGGTTGGATCATCATCATCATTGAATTCTATTGCAGTGTTCACTTTGTCATCAGAGAGAAACTCTTCATGTAGACGCTTAAGCCACTTTTGTTCTTTTTCGTAACTCATGTTATCTGAAAAAAAATTATAAAAAATAAATTTTTTAGTGTAAAAAAACTTGCCGGTAAAATTCGCAGACTCCTTAAATAAAACTTACACAAAGTATAACAACGGTGTCAGAGACCGAAATGCCTAGGATTTAAGAACGACGCGCCACTCGTGAATGATTACTACACTGAATTCGGAGACTGAAAATATGAAGCTACTGAACAGGACAAGCAATCACGGTGGTGTGTTCGATAATTATTTGCCATAGTTATCCAAGTCAGTCTGACAGAGCGGGTGTTAACAATGGAAGGTTAAAAGAGGTAATTGGTTGACTAAAAAATCAGCATTTAAATGTTCTTACAAAAAATATGGTCCTTCTACATATTCACCAACAATTAATACCGCACATACATTTAACGACCATCTAGTTTCACTGTGTGTAACTATGTGATATGTATTAGTTGAGGAATAATAGTGAAGGTTATGACTGTTAACACAACCATTTTTATGAAACGTGGCTTCATATCCAAATAGAACATAGTCGAAAATGTCTCTCTGATGAAAAACGTTTCGTAAAGCCCACCTACAAAATGCTAGTCTCTATTCAAAATAATTATGAGTTAATTCCTGTTGCAAGTGAACGTGATCTAGATCTGGTTCCAGAGATGTTTATCGAACGAGGAAGTGATAGCATACACTGCAGAGAAAGACGGGAAATTAAAAAAATTAGAGCATCGTTGGTAACTATGTATTGACATAAAAGGAGACTATGTTAAAAAATTAAATTAAATTTCAAGAAAACTTTTCACATAACTCTTGTATAAATTATGACGAGTACCTAATCTATATTCCACATGAACTACATCGTTTACGTTATCAGAATGTATTGCGTTGTCTATTTATTCTTGTAATTATTTAAATTGTTACTACATTTTAAAGTTGGTAAAAATGATGTATGAAAAATTTCTTTGGAATTGGCCTCTTTTGTTCTTGAAGCCTTGAAAACAACATACTGTTCAGTTTTGTCTAAATAAAATTCAGATTAAAGTTGCCATACAAATTTAAATTAAAGGTAGATAGTTTTTTGCACGTCAAATTATTTCTTCCACAACTTCAGCCATTAATATTATTATTTAATTGTTTACTTGCTGGGATAATACAGAGATTTTATTCTCATACAGACTCACCACCTTAGTTTTTCCGCTAAAAGTATAATTCATTTCACTTTTTTTCTTCCTTAAATATTCTGATTGTATAATTTTCTTTTATTTTAAACACTTCCCCTATGTTCCATGTTGTAAATCTATTATGCGTTAATACCATAAAACTAGGTAATTCTAATTTAATTAGCAGAAAACCTAAATTGGTTTCTCCTTACAAATACAAAATTGTTATAAATGTATAAGATTATCTATATTTATTTTATTGTCGTAACTAGCAATGAGAAATGTCATTTTGCATTTTAAAACAATTACATTGAACAAATGCAACACGTGGAGAGAAGAATGTACAATTATTGCTACTAGGTTACAAAAAGTACGAATAAATTTACGGATTTAAATTGTTTACTACAACATTGTATCGAACTGGCATGAAACAGGAAATGTATGAATGTCAATGTTGTAAAAAGTGTCCTTCCTTTTTAGGCGAATGATACTAAAAAACGATTGAATAATGGTATAACTTAATAATAATTAGTTATAATCAATTAAAATTTGTCATATCGATTCATTTCTAAAGTTTGAACATTTCTATTATCTTGAATTTAATATTTGTCCAATAATTTTATGACCAGAATCAAGTGGGTCTGTTACAGGTTTTATACATTCTCATTTTAACGGCAGCTTTAAAAACATTGTTGACATTACTGATTCTTTATTTAATATATTTCAAAAGTCAAGTTTTTCAGTCAAATATCGCATAAATTTATTAAAATGTGAAACCTCATTTAACATAATGTTTTTGCGGATTTATTTGCAAGGTCTCTTATCAATGGCGCATTCCAGGTCGTACAGCTTTTGAACAGCATTAAAACAAATCTAAGATGACAACTGGAGCGGATAGTGTCCCAACTTTTATACTTAAAGTCTGTGCCAATGCATTAGGTCATCCTCTCACAGTATTGGTTAATAAATGTGTTGAAACTTCTTCAGTACCTAACCTCTGGAAACTATCTAAAATGCGCCCAGCTTACAAGGAAGGTAAAAAAATTGTTTGTAATGTTATGCCCATATCAATAATATCTAACTAAGGCAAAGTTTTTGAAATTTTACTTCATAATCGACTATATGCGTAGTTAGCACCTGTCATTACGTCTCAGCAATATGGCTTCTTTAAAGGTCGTTCTACTGTTACAAATTTTCCGGAATTTATGCAATCTCTTGTGGAGGGCATTGAGAGAGTGAGTGTGAAAGAAAATGGCTAGGAAGCAAGTCCATTAGCCACAGAATTTTTCAACGAGTCTACCTAAATACTAATGTTCACGTCTTTGATGAAATTTACCAGTAGATCTAAAATATGACAGTTATCTGAGCTTAAAAGGTGAGTGAGTTTTAAAGGTAGGGAATAAGTTTTATTCAACAAGTGACTTTAGTAAACTGTTTTGTTAATGTAATTAATTAATTAGCCTTGGATATCGCATCTCCTATTCCAGCTGCTGCTGTGCTAGACGCTAAAAGAAAAGGAGAGAAACTCGCAGAGATTTTAAATAATGCAGAAGCCATAGAAAGGCGCAAAAGCATTCAGGAGCACAAACAAGTGAATCTCAACAAAACGAAACGTGACACAAAGGCAGCTAAAACACCTGTGTTATCTAAAAAGGAGACATTTACTGCGAAAACGGTGCCAAAAGGAAAACAGAAGACCCCAAAACTGCAGGTGGAGGAGTCCAGTGACGAATACTCAAGCTTGTCTCTTCATGATATCAGTTCAGATTTGGAAAATCATGATGACGCAACCTGCACTGCATGTGGCGAAGAGTATACGAAGACAACTAAAGATGAAGACTAGATTCAATGCATTCATTGCCAGCAGTGGGTGCATGAGGGATGTACCAAGTATCAAAATACGTGCGAGATCTGTGTTAAAGTACTTATTAAGAGGCGTGTAGTGTAGTGACATCTCTCCCTTAACCTGATGGCGTCTCTCCCTCAGGGATAGGTAGAGATGCCGATTTGCAGAGTTTTGAAAAATATTTTTTTAATATTTGTTTCATGTTTATTGCGGAATAAAACTTATGTTTCTGTTTTGATAAATAAATGTTGAATCTAACGACGTATTTTTTGATTATGACATGTTAATTTGGAAGCATTAATCATAGTCGATATGAAAAATCGGAATCTCTCCCGGACTATCCCTATCTGCTGCACTATGTATTTCAATACGAGGAATTCATTGTTTTGTTCAGTTTTACAAAATTTTTGTTAAAAACAAATAAATAAATATTTCTGAAATTTTTTCAAGTAAAATGTTGGGTGAAAACTGATAGCAATGTGTTGGGTATATATCTACTGGTTTATCTAACATTTCAATTGATTAAGATCTTCGAAGATAGTTGATTTTAAACTGATAACTAATAGAGTCCGCTCCTTAATATAAATTCTGATATTATAAAATATTTCGCTGTCCAAAAGGTTAGGAATGCAATAGACAAAAACAAACATTGCTTTTCACCATTAAAACCAAGCTTTATATTTAATTTTAAATAAACTATCTACTAATTGGTACAAAAATACAGAGTTTGCGCACATTAGCGGAACTTCGATTTTACGTTGGATTTACGTTAGGGAAAATCGTCGCAACATTAAAATAGGTCGCCCTAGAAACCCTGGGCGCAGCGTGTGCGACCCCATTTTCGATATCGACCAGTGACCTACTTTTTTAGGCAACACGTGCTCTTGGAACTGCATCGCACATCGGCCATTTCGGAGTTTCCAACAAATGGAAACTCCTAGGGAGTTGGAAGTCATTCATGTCCATTATACAGTCCCTACATGATTTGATTCATTGCATGCAATAGTTCAGTCTTAACCTGTTTTTGAAGTGAAATAGTTTTAAATATCATCATTATCGGTAAGACGAAACATTCTTTTTAGATACTAAGTTTTAGTACAAGTGGTAAGAAGCAATTTATGCTGTAGAAATTATCAATAATAATAATACTTTATTCTTTAAATAATATCCTCCTTCTCATGTTTATTTTTCTGCTAACGCTGTATTTTTCATCTCTGTCATCATTTTAAAATGTATTTTTATATATCATTTAATCTTATAGTTATAATTGTTGTGAGAGACACGTGCAATTTAATATTTTGTTTGATATTTATTAATAGCTCGACTTAGATTATTATTAAGTTGTATCAATTTTAATTGCACATCCAGGCGGTGACTAGCAAAGAGAGCTGTCGACTTTACAAGGATTTCGCATTTTTAATTTCAATATCATTCTGTTTATTTATAGAAAAATTCTTCTTTTTATTAATTAGGTTGCTAATGATATATTTTGTTTGCAATGAATGAGTAATAATTATATATCAAAATCTTAATAGTTATTTATTATTATTTAACCTTGTTTAGAGAATAAAATGCATCTGAAACACACTTGTGTAATATCCACACTCATTTAGAATCAGAATCGCTGAAATTATTTGTGATGTTTCTAAAAAATGATTTCACATTTCACTCTGAAAGCGATTGTTTCCTTAAAAATCACTGAAATTTCGTAATAACTAAACAAATTTCGGGAGATGTTGGTTAGGTGAGAATGATTTATTCTCGAATTAATACTTGACAAACCGCAGAAAGTAACTGATTTATTCCCGGTGAAGGGACGCCTACAAAAAAGTATTTGTCAAGTTGAATAATTGGAAAGAAAAAAGTGATTCAATAAGAGCTACAAACAAAGAGGTGCTCCTAGAAAAGAAACACAACAAAACTTATATCATAATTTTTTAATAAAATGTTGCAAAATACCATAAAAAAGTTGCAAATGAGACTCTAAACCGCCAATCGCTGGAAAGGGTGGGGGAACAATAATGAAAGACATTGTATGAAACCAGAGTGGGAAAAATTCATGAGTTTCTTAAAAAATTCAACATTTCATTTATCTGTTCATTGACAACTTGATATTGTGGGATTCTTAAGTGTCTTCTAATTTCTAATTTTTCAAGGAAATTCAGTTCAAGTTTCTTATTACAAATATGTAGTACTTGTAGTAGTGTGTTAGGTGTCCATGAATGTTTGGTGTCAAGTAGATGTGTTGCGTAGTGGGATTTTATTAGTTTTCAATTATAATTTTTCTTAATAGTTTATTTGAAAAAATTACGAAAAATATTTTTTAATTTCTTTAATAATGAGAATTTCGGAAAACGGATAGCAAAAATAGAATCCTCAGGTCAATATACATGGTATTTGATCATTTTTTCCATACGTTTACTATATATCAAAATTTTCAAATTTTTATCCAGGACCTCGAAATTTTTCAAAACTTTTTGACATGCCTCTATTTAAAATTTAATATTTACGAAACTAAGAAAGATATCGATTTCTTTCTCAAACCATTGGATAGAGGAAAGATGTACCTTAAATATCAATCTTTTTTCGTTTCTTCCATTTAATATTTGTAGGAATTATATAGGGTTAAAATTGAGTAAATTTTTTTATTAAAATCACCCTAAAAAATTCGTAGCAGCTACGTTTATGAATTGGAAAGACTGACATTAGTAAAAATCGAAAGAGGGGAGTTAATACTATTATAAAAAAATATAGCAAGTTTCCACCAGCATTACAAACCGAGTCATAAAATATCGCATTCGCAAGTTACCACCTGTGGACTGAAAATCGAAAAAAAAAATTTGTTTCCGATTTTCCTGAAATTTTACATAGGGGTTTTTTTATACGAGGAATCTAAAAAAATGTATCAGTCAGTTAATCGAAAAAAAAATTATTCCGAGTGGAAAAATCAGGAAATATTGAAACTGGATACATCAAAATCGAAAACTGATGAATTTTTTGAATTCTACAACACGAAATACATAATAATATAAAACTTTTTACATACATTCACTAAAAACCAAAATTTAAAATTTTTTGGTCTGGAAACCAAAATTTTCGAAATACTTTTTAACATGCCTCCATTTAAAATTTTATCTTTTCGAAATTAAGAAGGTATCGACTTCTTTCTTACACCATTCGATAATGGAAATATGTACCTTAATTATTTACACATACATATTTCGTTTCTTCGATTTGATATTTGTAGGAATTATAGGGGAGGCCGGGGCCACAATTAACAAAAATTGCATATTTATTTGTAATTCCGAATTTATTCAACATTAAGACCTGATTTTTGCGTCAATTGATACTTCAAATATTTAGGTATCATGTTAAAAACATAAATGAAAGTTTGAATTATTGATGTCTTAAACAGACAATTGTATATCGAGAAAAGCGTTTGTTAATTCTTACCCCGTCCTTGGGGCCAAAACTAACAGCTCTGGGGCAAGTATTAACATGATGTTATACAAACTAATCCTATGATAGAAAACGAACATGAGAATGACATAATACTTTATTATTGAAAAATATTTTATAAACTTTAACTATAGACTAAGTATTAAAGACTCTATTGAGAATAAGAAAAACTATTCGTAATCATCGTCATCTGAATCACAATTCAAGCAAATGAATGATGTGATATCACCCTTGATGCGCCCAACTTGGGCCCATTCTTTACAAGAGATACATTGTATCCAAACACCACCTGATAAATCATCCTTATACAACATACCATAAACAATGCAAAAACATTCATCCTCTTCATCAGAATCATTGCTTTCTTTTAATATTCTTTTCTTTACCTTTTCTATTTTCTTGTCGTTCTTCCCCTTTCCTTTACCTTCTCCTTTTTCTTTTTTATTCTCTTTGTTCTGTTTTCTTTTTTTCCATTTTCCTCTTTTTCAGTTCTCTGATGTGTTGTTCTTCTTCCAACGCATTTTTTTCCGGTGTATCGGTGAGAATGGCAGATTTTTTAGCCCGTTTATGGTTGGATGGAGCTCGTGGTGGAGCTTTTGGCAGAGGTCTTACAGTTTCAATTGAGAAATCACTAGAATCCCTCTGCAAACCTGATGGTCCAGCTACTGGCCTATTGAACTCGTGCGCAGTAACTACAGTTGAGCTGTCCAAATTGGGCATATCGTCCAGTAGTTCAGAATTAATTGAATTTGATGACAGATCTTGATTCGTCGGGTCCGGACGGTCCGTGACATATGATGGCGCGAAGTCCGAATCTTGGAAGACTTCGTCGTTAAATGGCCAGATACCGGATTTCCTGAATGCGTTTATCACATTCCTCGGATTCAATGCCAGAGGTAATGCATCTTTAACAATACCAGGGAGATCATATATGGTCATAGTTTTTCCGGGATTACTACTCATCCAAGAAGTTTGCGCTCTATTTAGATACTTTTTAAGTGGACCATAAACTCCAACATCAAGAGGCTGTAGGTGATGGGAGCAATGAAGTGGGAATGACAATAAAATAATATTATTTTCCTTGGCTTTGTTAACCACTTCTATATTCACATGTGAGCTGTGGTTGTCCAGTAAGAGTAAGACGGGATCTTCTTTCGACGGCTTCATATGGTTCTCATATGATGAATAAAATAATCAATGAATTTTCCAAACTCTTTTTGATTCATCCAGCCCGATTGATTTCCAACTCCTATGCATTCTGGTGGTCCATTCCTAACAAATATGTCATTGTAACGAATACGAGGAAAGACAAACATACAGGGTATGTCATTGCCAATAGCATTTGTTGCTACTGCAAGTGTAACTAGTACACCTATTTCAGCAGATGTTACTACACCGACCTGCTTTATGCCTTTTCCAGCAACAATATTCTTCGGCTTTTGCACGGTTGTGATACCTAGAAAATTGTGATATTTTTAAAAGTGTAAAGTAACAACTAGTTGGGTAGCCAAGAAAACAGATACCTGTTTCGTCAACATTCCAAAGTCGAGATGGTGGGAAGCTGTATCTTTCTAGCACGCTTCTGTATTTCTCAAAAAAGTTTTGAACGTTAGTTCTATTAAATGAAGTCGCTCTGCTCAAACTGCTGTCTTCAGGGCTTCGTATCGCCAACCTCGCATTTTTTTTCATGAAATTAGTGAACCAGTCATTACCGGCCATTTGGTTAACATGCCAGGACTCTGGTACCTTCTCAACATTGATATGCTAATCGCCTTACGTCTTCGGGTAGTAATCCGAAATAAATATTGGAGCACGTCAACAAATATTCTGCTATAATTTCTTCTTGTGCAGCATTGAAAACTAACCGGGTTTTCTGGTAAGCCACTGCTGCTTGTGCATACGATTTCTTTTTTCTTCACGAAATTATAGAGTGAAACGTGACAGAGCTCATACTCTGTCGCAACTCCTCTATATTTTCTATTTTTCTCCATTATTTCCATCGCAGCCAACTCGTAGACCTCTTGTAGTCTTTCTATTATACGTTATCATTCTGTAATAAAATGGAACGAATTTTTTTTATAATTATCATACCCAGTCTATAACCTTGTTAATACTAGCCCCCAAATTTGGGGTAGGTATGAACACGTTAATTCTAACGCCGGTGATTTGTTAAGTTTAGCCCCAAAGGAATATTTTTGATTGCAAATACCATCAGAAAATATTTCTTGAAAAGTTAGTCAATTGAGCTACACAGCCTTATTGAGTATGAAACAGGCTTCCAGAAAAATGAAAAGCATAATAACAACGCCGTATATTTTGAGTACAAATCAAAAAATTTTAAGGTTAAAAATGTTCGTTATCTGCGTAGTACACATTTGTCTTGCAGGACGCGTGGAGCGTAACTGAGCAATACCGAGTCATGTGGCGTGATCTAGATGGCGTTTTGAACCGCGTGCTGTAGGTTTAACTTGTATAGTTCTCCAGAAAAGCTCTTGTTAATACTTACCCCTGTTAATTGTAGCCCCGGCCTCCTCTACGGGGTTAAAGTGGTGCTAAATATTTTTATTAAAATTTACCCTTAAAAAAATCGTAGTTGCTACGTTTATGAACTGGAAAGACCGCAATTGATAAAAATCGAAATCGGAGAGTTGATACTATTATAAAAAAATATGGCAAGTTTCCACCGGCATTACAAACCGAGTTATAAAACATCAAAGTTGACATTTTTGTATCAAAAATATCTATTCGCGAGCGCCTGTTTGAACATTGTTTATTTTTATTTTATACATATTAATTTTTAAGAATGATGTAGATAATATCGGTGAACAGAAAATTTATAGTTTTTTTGTTAATTTTTGCAATAAATTACCGAAATAATGATTTTTTTCGATTTGCCTTTTCCACATTTTGCGACAGAAAATTAATACTCTGAATACAATTTTATTTTCGTTTAAACGAAATGATTCCCAGGAGTCCGAAACTATTTACTAATATTCTGGCTTCTAAAAACTTTATATTTATCTCAATTACGAAGACCTACTTATTTTTATTAGCGTAAGAAATTCACGTTCGATTCAATGTGCAGATCGTTTTTAACAAGACAATTACGAAATTGTTGTTTGTCCTCGTTGTTAAAGGAATTTTGGATACGGTTACAAATACCGTGACCTTATTTTAACGGAATCAGAACGTGTTGGTCTAAATAATAATATATACGTCCACCCACGTGACTAGAATTTGATAATTTATTAAAGAAAATGTCACTTTCTATTATCTAATGAATACAATTATGTTAATGAACCAAATGGAGGAACTTTATTGAAAGAAGAAGCTTTTACAAATGATGGACGTATTTTTAAATTAGATTAACCCATTATCGCCCAAAATTATATTTTGCTCAAGTTTTTGTGAATTTTCATGTGTTTTAACTAATATGGTCTTAGTTTGATCAAAAATTATAATTTAATTATATATCAAGTAGAAAAAAGGTGATACTATATGGTATCACTGAGTGCGTATACTAATGAAAAATATAAAAACACTATACAGTAGCACAAGATACTCGGAGACCAACGTCACATTTTGAACACAATGTTCTTTCAAAACTATGGCATGTCGTGCTTTCTCCGCGACGTTTATTGTGAGGAAAAACTTAGTGGTACATACAACGAACATCTGGAAAAGTGTGACGGATGTTCTTTTCGGACCTGGTGATTAAAGTGGCATACCATAACGTGCTAAATAAACTAGCGCTCTCTCTTCGAAATTCCAAGTTGGATATTTTGTTGCGGTTCTGTTTATATAACTTATATACTCTATAATTCAAAATATCCAGATCAATTTGGTCAGTTTCTACTATATGATATGATGGTTGTATTCCGCAATACAATCAGGACCATTAATCCACTCAGATATTTTTATCATGGACAATAGTAAGACTCTTTATAATTTTTGAGTAAAAGACCGCGTTATACAATGAAGGAAGAGCATAGTCAGCTCATCGTCGGGGGTAGAATCACCATCCGCTAGTGGTCAAAAGTGGCATGAAAAATCAGAACCATTATATGAAACTTGAAATTTTGATAGATGCCATTCATATTCAGGTTTACGAAAACTATAGTCCACTATATGAAGTCCAGTAAAAAAAATCGTCCGCTACTGCAAAAAATTTACGCGTCGAGCTCGTTTAAGCCAGCGCTCATACTACAACGGACGATCTTTCCACTGGAATTCTTACAGCGGACTATGATTTTCGTAATCCTGAATATGAATACTAGCATCCACCAAAATTTCCAATATCGTACAAGGTAGACAAAATATTGTTGACAATTTAACTCATGTATAAAAAATCGCATATGCCACAGTGCAATTGTCACTTTGACAGCGGCAAAAGTTAGCTGTAACTTTTACAGCGACAAATACACTAGTGGTTTTTTCACTTATTCATTTGTTCATCAATTATCGCGGTGTAGGTTACCAGAATAAATAGTTTGGCATGTTTGTCAACAACTTGAATTTTCAAGAACTAACAATGAGTCGATTCGGTGTGTCTACGAACGCCGAAATTAGTCAAATTGTTAATACCTGTGTGCCTACTAATACAGTTGCTACGCAATCATCAATCTGGCGCCAATTTTCTACGTTTTGCGATGCAACAAGATACGCATTTGAGCCAAATACTTCCATCGAGAAATTGAATGTAATATTGCAAGATATATTTCCGAATTTCTCATTCATTAAATTGTCCTGCCGAATTACACTCGAGGTTTGTATTGATATTGGGTAAATTTGTGTTGTTCAAATTCTAAACTGTTTCCTTTAGCAATTTGACTCGAATAACTGTCAACCTAAAAACACTCCACCTTCGGTGTCGTGTTTTTAATAGTTGACAGTTATTCTCGTCAAATTGCTAGGAAACAGTTTCTCATTAAACAACCCAAATTTACTCGATAAAATACAAACCACTTGTGCAATTATAAGTGAAAATATGCGCGTATTTTCTCCGAATTGAAAATGAAAAAAGGATAAATTTACTATAATCATAGCTTTATTTAATTTTCAATTTTTTTTTATTCAATATACATCTTGATAAACCTTGGGTTCTTTACATTAAATAACCATGTGAGAGGTCTGCGATCGGTGTCAATAAGAAATTCTCGTCCGTATAAGTAAGGACGAAAATTTTTAACACTCCATACTATTGCAAGAGGTTCTTTTTCAGTGTAGTTAGATTCGGCTTTATTCAAAGTTCGACTGGCATATGCGATTGGGAGATCATTCGAAATTTCTCCCCGAGTGAATACTGGGCCTATTGCGTAATTATTGCCATCTGTGGTTAGAATAAAAGGTTTGGACAAATCTGGATATTGAAGTATGGCTTCCGAGCAAAGAATTGATTATAATTATTCGAAAGCTTCTTGTTGTAAACTAGTCCAACAAAACATTTTTTCTTGAAAGTGTCGTTAACGATTGTGATAATGAGCTGAAGTTTTGAACAAAATGTCTAACCTAACCTGCGAGATCTAAATACCTTTTAATATCTTTCTGATTTTCCAGTGCAGGGATTTCACTTACAGCACTGACCTTTTCAGGATCAGGACTCACTCCCTTATCTGTGATTATATGATCTAGATATATAACTTCATGACGCATAAATTGTAAGGCTGAATTTTGAAATTATATTCTGATAGTCAATCGAAAACTACAATCAAGAGTCGTACAGATCAGACACGATTTGTACTCGGCTCCCATACTATAAGTGGTGCGAAACGTCCAAATATACAGGGTGCGCCATTAGTGTGACAAAGTTGAGTAGACATTTGTAAACTTCACATTTCAAAATTATTTTCATTTGTACTGGGCGTTCCCTATCACCAGGGTGAAACAAACATACCTTTCTTTGAATCACCCGACATATTGTTTCAGATTCAAATTGGGCTCACCTCCCCCATACTTACAATGTAGGGTTTCGTATAAGTATATAGGGTATTTCAGAAGTTATGGACAATTGTACGTGAAAATCATTGTTGTAGTTATAGGGAGTGCCTGATAAAAATGAAAGCATTCTTTTTGAAATAAAGTACAGGGTGATTCATTTTAAAAATTAGAAAAAATCATGTGTTCTACTCTTGGCTCGCCCTGTATTCAGATGTTGTAATATCCAAAAAATGGCGCTGTGTCATGAAACTAGACCCAAATCAAAATGTCCTGTCTGCAAAATATTGATGTTAAATTGTTTCGTTTGAACTATACAATGCGTTGAACTCACAATCATTTTCACGTACAATTGGGCATAACTTCTGAAATACCCTATATACTTATATGAAACCCTACATTGTAAGTATGGGGGAGGTCAGTCTAATCTACGGTTGTTCTTCTAGCAGACCTAACATCCAATTGCAGTGATCCAACCTTGCATTAAAATCTCTCTTGTGTAAAGCTTGGTGGAGAACTACATGGTAAGGACGCAATCTAAAAAATAGAAGTATTGTTGAAAAAGAAACCACAATATTTATTGAAACGAAGATTCTTCTGACTTATTTTTCAATTTAAGTTTTAATACACGGTGAGTCAATACTATACTTACTTGTGTTTATGCGTTTTTATTTATATCTCGAGATCGACAAAAGCTATTAACATGCGGTTTGAGTCACTTTGCTACGAATTTAATCCAGTTCCATTATAATTTACAATAATTGGGTGTTTCTATTGAACATTTTAAAGAAAATCAAATTTGTGCGGAGTTTAGGCCTCTTTCTAGTTTACTTATTTAACACTTGGTATAAATGGGCATATTTCACGAAAAACTGGTTTTTAAATTTTTCTTCACATGCTACGCCCCCTACCGGTTAACCTAGTAACTTTAAAGTTATCTCCAGCGATTTCTCTTGGCCACTTTTACTAAGGAATTTTTTTCTCCTAAAGTTATAACATGAATAGTTTCTGATATAAGCTCAATACTCGCTTAGGCGAAATTCGCGGTATTTTGACATATTGTGTCAAATCCAGATTTAAAAATATTTGCGGCGGGAAATTATAACTATTTTGCGATTTTTACGAGAGTATCATTTGTCATAAATCAATAGAAAACATAACCTAGAATTCTAATATTATTTGTTATAAAAAGAAAACAGTCATTGATGCTTGTCATTACAACAATTAATTTCGAAGATATTATTTTTTCGAAATTCATTGCAAATTGAAAAATACACGCGTAAAATAACAATATAACAATACGAAGCAAGGTGTAGTATATACACGAAACAAATATATCTCAAGAACAAATTTATGATCTGCACAAACCATCAGAAGATGACACTATAAATGACAGTAATGACAGAAATTCGCAAAATAGTTAAAATCATTTTGCAATTTACCCGCACTTTTTCGCTTTTATGAGTGTGGATGAAATACGCGAATGAGCAACAACAGTCTGGCTTTGACACATTATGTCCAAAAACGTGAATTACGCCTAAGAGAGTATTAAGCTATATAGCCGAGAGATCGGCTTATATGTCCACCCGGTTCATCTTCCGGATATGAAAATGTATTTATTTATACAAAATACACGTTAGATCATATTTTCATATCATAAAAATGATTTTTGCAATTGACGTAACAGTGAAAATGATGTAACACTTATGACTACTTAATTATCTTTTCTTATTTATTTAAAAACAGCCGCTTAAAATGTTACTTTACCCGAGAAATTGTTTTTTAGTGCGTGATTATTTTTTTTAACATAAATTGTACCTAGTACCTACTTATTTTATCACAAGACTGTCTACACTTTTTTTATTAATTAATTCTTATTGGTCATTAAAGACAATATAGTTCGAGTATCTGAAAAAAACTGGTTTTCCGAACACCCATGTCCTCCAATTAGTTCGAATAATTGTCGTACTCAGTAACTCAATATCATTTTTAAATGATGCATGAACTAAAACGTTTCGGACATTATTGACAATGTCGAATCTATATTTTACCAATTCCCAGACACTTAATAAGCGGTTTTTTATTGCCATGGGCGACGCACATTTTTAGTGCTTTAACTTTTAGGCATGGAATGTCGACGTTTCCGGGCATACCGAAATAGGTTATTCACACTAAACATTGTTACCTGTTAAGACCGTTCTCTTTTAGTAATCATTCTGAAAGATCAGTGATCAGATCATCGACACCAAATGTAAATAAACTTTATTTAATTAGTTTATAAACAATAGCTAAAATAATATTGATAGTTCATTGTTCGGTATAATTTGATCTGGATTTATGTTATTAAAATTATTATAAAAATGGTAATTGTTAAACGTGATATTTTACGTAAAGTTGTGTTTTATAACTTGATTGCCTCACCTGATATTCATGTAATTCATAAAAATGAAATAATCACTAATACGTATCTAATTTTGTAAAAAAATATGTGTTACATTTTAATTTATTTATATATCATATAATGTATAATCTCTCATTTTAAATCATCATTATCATTTCATGTTTCTAAATAAAGGAAATGAGTATTACCGAAAGCTCAAATAAAAAAAGTGTGATTTTAATAAGCATAACTGACTTATACCCATAACTTGACAAGTCTTAGACATAAGGATAAACGAATAATGTAAAAAAGCTAAACAATAACAAAACTAACAAAACAATAAAAATGTTACATAACCGAAAAAAAAAAGAACAAAATAACTATTTTTTCGGCAAAATCTTTAATCAACCCGTCTAAAGGAATAGGGGAGGTATGGGCACTTTTTCACATGATAATAAAAAAGCCCATGTTGAATATAATAATAATAGTGGCTTAACACTCCTAGTGGGGTTGCGCCGCAAAAATGCTCTCTAGATCCACTTGTTGCGGTGAATCAGTCCCCGTATTCCATGTTTACACTTTCTTGCTTATTTCCCGCCACAACTTTCTGTTTCCTGTCTTTTCCTGCCAGTTTCTACCTCCTACTCTTCTTAGGCCATCCTCCACCTCCTTCAACTATTCTATCCTAGCCCTGCCGCGTCTTTTTCTACCACCAGGATCCCATTGTATCATACTTTATGCTAAAGATTTTGTTCCTTCTCTCCATACATGCCCCAACCACTCGCTTACCTTTGATTTTCTTTATAACATCTTCGCCATTCAGTTCATCAGTTATTTCTCGGTTCGTTCTTATCCCATATTCCCCTTCACTCATTTTAACTGAGCCCATTATTGTTCTGATTATCTTTCTATCCGTTCTTCTCAATTTCTCCTCATCATTGTTTGTCATTGTTTCAGCTGAGTACATCATTACTGGTCTAATAATTGTTTTATATATATATATATATATATATATATATATATATATATATATATTGATCTCTGTACATTTTGTAAGTAGTTTACTTTTCAATAATTTCTTGTTAGCATGGAAGGCTTTATTTATATTAATTATTTTTTCTTCAATCTCAGTACTCCTGTTTCCTTTATTATTGATCATAACTTCGAGATACTTTTCTACTTCCATAAATTCATACTCGCCAACTTTAACCTTTCCACCTTGACATTGCTTTCCAAATCTCATTATTTTTGTGTTGCTTTCATTGATTTTTAAACACATCCATTTTCCCTCTGTAACTATCTCGCTTAACATTGTCTCCATTATAGATCTTCTCTTGGTTACAAGTACTATATCATCAGCGTAGCCGATTATTTGTCCACCACTTGACCTTAAATTCCCTTTATGAATTTTCCTCATTATATATTCTAATGCTAAGTTAAATAGTGTTACCGATAGCGAGTCGCCCTGCCTCACTCCTTTGTTAATCACAAACTCATCAGATTCTCCTTTAGGTGTTAGTATGCTGAGCCTTGTTTCGCTCATAGTCATCCTGATTAGTATTCGCAGTTTTGCATCTACTCCTTGTTCTTTTAGTACTGTCAATAGGTGGTTTCTTTTGATTGAGTCAAAGGCCTGTTGAAAATCTATGAAAACATTTCTGTATATCTGGTGCTTATGTGCTTTCTTCATTATTTGTTTTATTATATGTATTGCGTCTATTGTCGACCTACCCTATGTGAAGCCAGATTGATATTGTCCTAATATTTCTCGAGTGCTACTAGCTACTTGTATTGCTCTTGATAGAATCTTATATGCAACGTTTAATAGGGTAATACCCCTATAGATACTGCATTGGTGTTGATCACCTTTCTTGTGTATAGTAATAATTTGTCCGATTTCCCATTCTTTTGGCATCCTTTCCTCAAACCATATTTTTCTGATTAGTTGGTATATTCTTTCATGAAGTTTGATGCC
Organism: Galeruca laticollis; assembly: GCA_963921935.1. Classification (NCBI taxonomy): domain Eukaryota; kingdom Metazoa; phylum Arthropoda; class Insecta; order Coleoptera; family Chrysomelidae; genus Galeruca; species Galeruca laticollis. Next base: position 84,161,292 of record OY998178.1, on the reverse strand, counting down.
TCCATACTTTATCAGCTATATGCTTATTTCATCTTTACCAGGTGCTTTTCCATTTTTCATATTGTTTATGATTTCCTTAACTCCTTCTATTGTTATTTCTCTTGATAAGGTTCGTTGATCATTCTCCTCCTGCTCTTCGTCCTCTTCCGTATTTGCTTCAGTTAGCAAGTCCTTAAAGTAATCTACGCATATTTGTTTTGTATTGGTGGTCTTCTTCTGTCAGCCTGCCTTCTTTGTCCTTTATTCCCTTGACATTTCATTTGTATATTTTATTAGCTTCGTTTACTTTTTTTCTATAACAGAATTATCCATCCACTCTCGTTTACTTCTCCTTATCAGCTTATTACTCTCATTTCTAATCATTTCGTATTGTTTTCTGTCTTCAATTCTATTCGTTTTCATCCATCTTAGTCTTGCCCTGACTTTCATTTCGATTACACTCCTACATCTTTAATCAAACCATTCTTTTTTCTTGCAGGTCTTTGTTTTACCCAGATGATTGCTGGCTGCATTTTGCAAGCTCTTCTTTATATTATTTCACTCCTCCTCGATAGTTTCCCCTTCATCTTCATTTTCTGTTAGAAAATTCTCTATATATGCGACATATTCTTTCCGCGTGTTTTCATTATGGAATTTATCCGATTTCCATTTATGTTCAATTTTCGCCATAACCATGAAGTGATCCGAGTCCGCACATGCTCCTCTGTATGATCTGACATCTCTTACTGATGTGTGTTTTGTTCTATTTACCATCACGTGTTCTATTTTTGAACAAGTTTTTTGGTCCGGTGATACCCAGGTCATTTTATGATTTTTATGGTGTGGAAATTTGGTACTGCTGATAATCATAATCGTTTGTGCTGCTAAATTACATAACCGCTGTCCATTATCATTTTTTCTTTCATGTATTGTTTCTTTTCCTGCTATTTAGTTTAGATATTCCTACTTTTATATTTGAGCGTTGAAATCTCCCAAAATTAATAGTGTAACTTGCTTCGGAATATTCTCTATTTCTTCTGCTACTCTTCCATAAAATTCTTCTTTGTCCTCCTTGTTAATGTTCTCAGCTGGGGCATCCATGTTTAATATAATCAAAATGTATTTACAAGTTTTAGTGTGTGGCACATTTGTCTAGATGTTTCACAAAGAACTGTCTACAAATTCAGTTTCAAAATTACAAAAGGATTTCCGAAATATGTTAATTGTGCCCAAAGCTCCCCATGGTAGGGAGGCTCAGGTGGGCGGTTTGGGTATGACGTATAAAGCACTCAATATGCATAATATAAACCAAACATAAACATTTATATAATCTTAAATAGTATCTAAAAAACAAAAGTAATCAACAAATAGTGATTTTTTTAACATTTTTACTTATCTAAGATTTGGTATGACCCATAAAGGTTTATCGAATGTATACTCAGAGCTACCACGTTTGGTAATATTGCTTGCCTTTGGTTCAGGCAATTCAGTTTTGATGTCATTTAGTGGGATGTTGGATACAACATCTACTTCAGGAAACAGAAAAGTATTTCGAATCTTGCTCAGTCGTATGAACTCAATTGTAGCCATGATGTGACTAATTTCTTCAATTCGGCCAACATAATGCACAACGGTCTTTCTGGATCAAATTTCGTCAGCACATAAACGTTGATTCGAAAGTTTCTATCTATCATAATCACATCATCTTCATCAAATTCTTCTTCTGACATTTCTTCAAAAAATGAACCTTCAGAACTGTCAGCAAGGGAAATATTTTCTACCTCACCATCATTACTGCTCATTTGCCTTTTCTTCGCTATCTTCGATTCTAGTGGTAGTTTACGAATATTTTTCTTTTCTACGTTTCTAAGGCCTTTTTCTTCCTGCCTGCATTTTTTGCCTTATTCTTCTTTTGTTTTTCTTGTTCTGCTAATTCTATTAGTTTTGTTTTTTGAGTGTGTCTGTCAATATCCTTGATTTTCCTTTCTTCCTTGCATTACCGGTAAGTTTTCTAGGACCAGCCGTTGAGACGGTCTCACTGATTCAGGAATTACAACTTCAGCGAATATATGGGAAGAACCAGCGTCAGCCATATCATTAAAATTAACAGGATCTGCTTGATTTTGTTCATTTCTTCCAGGCTGTTCTGGAAGGACTTCACTTGAAGTTGGCTGATGTGTCATTTTATGACAATACCGCTCCATCAGTAACGGGCAAATGGCGATCTGTGACAGGAGAACAGAGGAAATCTTCTGAGAATACATTGGAATTGAAATGCGATATACCAGATTTTTCGAATTCTGTTTTGCTTTAAAGCTTGAGGTATAGCAACAGCTGCTAATTTGGGGATATCATACATTGTTACAGTTTTGCCAGGGTTGCTTACCATCCAATCTATTAAAGCTATTGAAAAGAATGGGATAATGATTTACCTTTTTCTTTGAAATTATATATCCATATGCAAAAGAACACAAACTAACTACAAATATATTTTCTTGTTTAACATGTTACATGAAATGATGAAAAATGCTGTTCGTTGTGACATATTATTCACGACTGTTAATAAAGCTCCATCTACGCGGTATTCACGGCGCGTTTTCTCGTTCCAGCCAATTAGCGGCAATTCTCACTCAAATCTCCTTATAAGGAACTCACGGACAAATCGGCAATCAGCCGCCTTCGTTGTTTACAAGCAACACGTGGGCGTAACAATGAAGTTTTAATTTTAGTTAGTATAAACTTTAAGAATTTCACCAGCTGTATTGTAGTAATTTTTCAGGAGTCCATCCATACACTATCAAGTCCAGTGGCTGTAATTTATGGCTGCAGTGAGGTGGGAAGGTCATTAAAATAATGCCAACTTCTTTGTAGAAATCTAGGATTTCCACAAAAATGTGGCTTTCATGATTGTCCAGGATCAAAAACACTGGAGTGTCAGATATTGGTTTGACACGTTTCGTAAAATTGTGTATATATTAAATGAAATTTGAAGACGTCATCCAACCAGAAGGATGCGTTGAATCATCTGAGCCAATGGGAGCATCAACAATGGTTTGAAATTTAGTCTAGGGAACATGAAGTATGGAGGTATTGAATTTCCATTAGCATTTATTCTGCAGCACACTGTAACGAGTGAGCCTCTTTCTGCAGAAGTTGCTTGTCCAACTTGCTTAGTGCCTTTCGGAATAATCACTTTTTGTGTGCGCTGAACAGTAGTCAATCCAGTTTCGTCTATATTATAAATAAGATTCAGGACCTAATTGATGCCGTCCAGAGATCCTTCTTAGATTTTCAAACGAATCCCCTATATTTGTCTTATTAAAACTTGTTGCGCATGACAAACTAGTAGCTTCTGGTGTCTGTATTGATAATTGAGGTTACCTATTGAGAGATCCGTCTTTAAAAGCAACTTTGTTTTGGATCCAATTATCTGGTGGGTTAGTTATCTTTATTGCTACAGCATCGTCATAGGCCAATTTACGAGCTTGTAGCTTTGTCAATCCGTAATTAAGTTTAGAAGAAACGGTGCCAATTTTTCTTCTTCTTCTGCGGTGAAAAGTTGTGAATACATAAATCTTGATGAAGAATCCTTTACATATCTTTGTTTAAGATATCGTTGAAAGTTTGATCTAGGTATTAGATATTTATCAGCAATTGTTTTAATTTTTCCACCTTTTGACACTTCTTCTATGGCACGTAATATTTTAAGTCTTTTGATATTTCGCGTCTTCTTAAACTTGAACGGCATCTTTCTGTAATTAAATTAAATTAAAATAATTTAAACATTATAACAAAATCAGGTAACGTACAATAAACTGTATCATTCTATACACTACACATAGGTAGGAGCATAGGTCATGCTTAAACCTCCCTCAACAACAAGTGACCATGTTCCCCCTGCATGGTTTTTTAACTTAATATTCCTGTCTTTTTTTTTTGGTTAGATATTTTATCGTGACTTACAGATTATTTTATACGTTAGCATAGTAAACAGTGGATAAAAATATAAAAAGCACATACCACTCGCTGGTTCTTCGTTTATTTACTTCAAAACGATAGCAAAATATTTACATTGACTTGCGGCTAACCTTAAAATGCGTGTGTGTTCGACAATTGAACAAAATAACATAGTCAGTGGATAAACAGTGGGTAAACAATACTACCACACTAGTGAAATAATAAATTCTATGATAGGATATCCTTCCCCATCTCCCCTACAGCTTATAGAGATAGTATTGCGTACTTACTTTCAACTAGAATTTTCCCGCTTCATTTGAATTGAATTGATTTTTTAGTGTGCGATCACAATAGAATTCAATTAATTTTTCCGATTAATTAATTATTATCAGTTTTATAGCTTGATCTAATCTGAATTAACAACTTAATATTTTATTGTAATCTAACATATCTATTAAAAATCTAATTTTTTTATTTTGTTTCAGGTAAATATCCATAGAAATAAATATGATAAGTGACATCAATCGAAGGTACGTAATCTCTTATAAAATACGTCAGTAAAATTTTGTTGATCTTAGATTCAGATCCATTTTTATTTCTTCATTCTGAGCGTTTTGTATTTTATAAAATTCTTCATTTTTATCTGTTCTTCTAGCCACTGATTTCTTGTCATCTCATGGTTCATTTACTAGTACGTGGTCTCCATTGGGTTACTTTTTCTTTCTACATCTTCAATTTCTGATATTTCTAGTATTGCGATTAATAACGTAAATAACAAAAATGTATGGAGTTAGATAACCGTTACATTTATAACTCTCCCTCTACATAATCACTTTTTTAATCGATATACTGATTTTATCCGTGAAAGTGAGAGGGAAAGTATACGTGAAAGTCTTGTTGTTGCATATACATATGTTGTTTTCTAACAGGTGAACATAATTCGTGGTTAACCTCATTCGGTAATTGGTAGTAAAAGCAAACAATTGTAGAAATTAAAAGTAAGCCACCATCTTGGTTACTGTCCATTCGTCCATTGTTTATTGAGTCTGTAATTAGGATATTAGAAAGGATTTCTACATTCTTGCATGCTATATAATTCAGAATTGTAATATATACACATATTTTTCCGTACTGTTAATAAATTTTAATTGCTTCTTACTTACATAATGTGCGGTGAAATAGTTTCAATTAACAAATATGTATGTACAATTACGATTCAAGAATGAAAATACCGTGTAAAATCCCGCAAATTAATGTATTGATATGATTCCAATCCAAGTCAGTCAAAGTCAGTGAATTTTTTACAAAGGTGTCTCAAGGAACGATGCCATTTTGTCTCAATTAATAATATCGAATCTCCTGCTATTCAGTCTGGGATACCGCAGGGGTCGGTTCTCGGGCCATTTTTTTTATTTACACTGCTAACTTTGAACGTTGCCAACTCTAAATTGCAAGAATGATGTGGTATGAATTTTCTTACCACGCACTTCTCTTATAGAAACTGGAGCACCCTCAAATTGTCTGAATTTTTTATATGTACTGGTATTTGATGTCCTGATCAAAAGTCTTCATGGGTCCAACCTTATCCTATGGCTAGATTTTGAGATACATTGCGTTGAGGTTTTAACGTCCCTTACTGCTCAAGATCACATAATTTTTTTTCAGTTTATTACGAACATTTTTGGAATTTGCCTGATGGAACTAATATGTGTTAGAGCATCTGTTTGTAAAGTTATGTGGTGTTGAATGGGGAATTTTCCTAATTCGTCCAAAACTTTAAAGTATTTGCTTGTTACATCTTCAATAGAGTTAAACATAACCTCTTATTTTGCAATGGAATCAGTTTTTAATTGTATGCATTCTGGAAGTCCCAATTGTGGTATGTGTCCCTTGGGCTTCAACTACTACAAATGATAAACTTTTACATTCGCGTTTTGTAGAACAGTTAAGATTAACTTTCCCTAAACTCTTATTTTTAAACTTGAATTTCCATAAGGGACTAATTAGATATTGGATTTACAAATATACTCATTTGAGGCTGCCTGTGTCTATTTTAAAACCATCTAAACTATTATCAATAGATACCTTCTCAGTCCAAATGTTTTCATTTTTACAAATAATATCTATTTGCCCGAGTGAATAAAAACTTAGCTTTTGCTTTTAGTATGAAGTATAAGCTTTAGCTTTTACTAGGTAGATTTAGCTTTTGCTAATATCATTTGCTTAAATTGAAGTGAATAACCTTTTGCTTTTACTTACTAGCAAAAGCTAGATATTTTAAGTACCTACTTAAAGTTCTTATTTGGTAAATCATCCAAAAAAAAATGTTTTTATACTGATAAGGCCTATATTTATATTTTTATGACTAATCAGTGGGCCGTGAAATTTGATAGAATGTATGTGTATGGACAAATTTTAACTGCCGATGTGCAAATCAACAAAGGCAAATATCGAGAACATAAAAACTTTTTAAACCAGTATCATTAACGAGTGCTAACGGTTTACATTCAAAATGAGTAGTGATTCAGAAAATTCTACAAGTGATTTTTTGATGGAGGAAGTTCCTGCAAAAATTTCGTCCAACCTGAAATTGATGGAAATTTTGGAAAGCTATAATACTATATTTAATAAGTGGCAAGTTCCTAAAATAAAAGAGAAAAAAGAACAAACAACGGACAAAACTGCAACGGAAAATCAGAAAATTGTTTTAAACGCGTGGGAAAAACAACTTTTGGCGCTAATGAAAGGACAAGAAAACCGTGTTTTTCAAAAAGTACCAGGTAGGTAATAAAGTATGGCTATAAAAACAAATAAATGGTATAAAGATGTAAAAGCAGAATTGAGTATTTTTTCGCCGAATAGTATAAATTACTGTTTTGCTGCCATTTGATCCAAAAAATTATTTCAGAAGCAATGTCGATAGGATCTGTGATGGAACAACCTCAGCCATCAACGTCCAAAACTGAAGAATTTATTCCACCTCCACCTCATGTTGGGCCTTTACCTGATAAGTCTTCAGTTACCAGAAGAACCAAATTTAAGGAAACAGACGAAACCTCAAATTTGTCCAATACAGAGCTCCAACGACTGGTATTGTTGGAACAGCTGGAACTAATAAGGGTTCAAAAGGAAAAGGAAAAATTATTGTTGGAAAAATACAAAAAGAAAATAGAAACCGATTTGAAGAAATAAATAATTTGGTGTTCAGAAAGTTGTGAGTAAATGAATAAATTGTTTTCGTTGTTAACGTTTTTTTAATAAATTAATGAACTTGACTCAGATTAAGGTACCTACTTACATTTAAATTTAACTTAGAAAGTAATTCAAAATAATAAAAACCATAACATTATACAGTGTCGCCTAAAATAAGTCCATAAGTTTGTTGACGTCTTCTCATCATATCAACAATATTTAATCTTCTTAAAATACGACAGTCGTGCACCGAGCCAGGCCATTGAGCATCTACGGATGTAAAATTTTCTTTTCCGTTACAAGTTGCATATTTATACTACACCAGCCTTTCCTATTGATATACTCGTCTCCGTGTAGCGATGGCTTTATTATTGGTACATGAGTGCAATCAATTGCACCAAAAGCACAGGGAAATCTATACAACTGTGCCCATTCGTTGATTGCCTGGTCAGTCGAGTTTTCTGTAGGAAATTTAATCCAAATTCCTGCCTTTTCAACTGTTTTCGGTAAAACGTGAGATATCGTTTTACATATTGTTGTTCTATGAACTCCACTTAGAAATCGCTAAAATATTTGCATTTGTTTTTTGGACTCAATGCACCACCTCTAGTCTCCACTTTTGGCTCCAAAAATGGTGTCCACTCAACATCTTCTTCACTAAATCTATACAAACCGTGGTATTCTACGGCACGACTTTCTTTTCTTTCGGGATGAAATTTTACAGATCTTATATTCATAAATGCAGCCATATCTGCCAAATTGTTTAACAATACTAAATTTTTAAGCCAGGGTCTAACAAGCTTGCAAAAATGTAAGCTTTTCCTTAATATTCTTAGTAATTGCTTACTTTCATTCACTATTTTTAGACAATGCTAAAAACTTCAGCTTTTGCTAATTGTATTTTTAGTAAAAGCTACTGCTTATTTTCATTCACTGGAAACTAAGCATTTGCTAGGAAAATGTAAGTTTCAGCTTTTACTGAATTTTTATTCACACTGCCCATTGAATCTACAAAAAACTCAAATTCTTCACTTTCACTGTTGCTGACTGGGGATTCATTACTTGTACTTATTTTTCCCTTTTCTTTTCTTCTCTCACTGTCTTTCACTTTAAGTTTTTCTTCTTTTGTGCATACATTGGTGAAGTTATTTCTTCCTTGACATTTGGCGCACGTTTTCTGCCACGCAGCACATTATTTATATTTCTGTAGCCACAAAATTTTATATTGATGACTCACTGAATAGAAGATCTATATAAACGTACTTTGTGAATTGTTGTTTCGTTCTGAAGGGCTTTGGATTGTGTTTTGCTTGCCTCAACAGCTCTGCAGAACTCAACTGTTTTTGTTAAAGTTCCTTTATAACCTTTTTTGGGTTGTTTTGTCCAGAATTCCCATGACTATTCTGTCACGAAAGCTTTCAAAACAATTTCTATTGTTCTTCCTTTTAACGAAATGTTAAGTGTATTAAATAAATCGAGTGCTTCATCTCCGATTGCTACTTTTGTGTTATTTTATTTCTCAGCCAATCTAGTGGCAGTTAAGAACACATTAAACTTTTGTTGGAACTTACGCCAATTTTCAGCGATATTTCCATCTAACACAAGTGCATCCAGAGGTCTAAAATAGTTTCCATACCTTTTCTTTTGTTCTTTTTTCTCTAATTTTTTTAGCATTGTCATTTAAAAACACTATATTTCATTTAGTATTACTAGTCACACGAGAAGAGGTGTATTTAAAAATATATTTAACATTTACTAAGTACAAAAAATGCACGTTATTGACAAAAGGAATAATTCTCTCACTATATTTATTAGGTTAGTATTTTTACTCTTGTAATTTTGCATAAAACTTTGTCATTTTCAAGGAAAAGTCGAATAATTATTAGACGTAATTTACTCCATCCATATCATGAATTTTATTTCAAATTTAACAAATTAATAGATACATTTCAATAAGAAGAATTTAATGGAAAAACAAATTAATAATATTGTAGATGGAACATGAACATTTTAAAATAAAGAAATTGCTGAAAATGATCACCATTTACTCTTAGACGCGAAAGTATTCTTAGCCGAAAATTGAAGTCGACTCTGGCCAGTAGCTGATGATCATTTTTTATTATATTGCATTTGTCTGCAATGCAATTCCACAATTCTTCCAGGGAATCCACTGGATAAGAATTAAGAGATTCTTTTAACGCCCCCTAAAGAAAGTAATCACATTTATTGAAGTCCGTTTAGCAGGAGAGGCCAATCTGAGGACAATTATTTCCTCGTCCAATCCACTTATTTGGATATTGGCGGTTTGAATTACTTAATGCCCTTAACAGTCTCAAACAGTGTATTTTTGAGTTAAAGGGTTAATTTTTTTCGAAATTTTGGGCCATACTTTGAGGCCCTATAACCCCTCGGGGATGCAACTTAGTATAGAGGTAAATTGCCCCCAATTGTCATATTTTGGGCTCCCTTCTACGCCTCTGCTCTGAGTCGGTTCTTATGCGGGACACCCTGTATATTACTGTAGTTATACACACACATAATATGCTATGACCTATGACTATAGTCTATAGAATGCGGCATTTTAAAATTTTTGAGAGCCACACCTACTTTAGAATATTTCCCCTCGGAATTTCTATTCCCACAAATTCAAGAATAGCGACGCTGATGTTAAATAATTAAGTTATTTTCTTCACGTAATTATTTTCTGTTTTCATTTGTATTAGTAGCCACTAATACTACTACGAATATGTGTGATATACCAAAATTGCACTCTACGATGATAACCGTCCTAGATCATGAGGCGTTCTTAGATCTTAAAAATTCTGCACACATTTAAGTCTGTAAATCCGAATGATTTTAGGGTTGGTGTTCGTAGTGAATACTTTGAAGTAGCCAAACAAACTATCTTTGCTCCCATTTGTCACAACGTGTGGTTGTGAAACAGATTTTTCAGAATAAACAAATTCAGAACGAGATTGGATGCTACTCCAGATAAGCGCATACAAATGCCGGACATGATACCGAACTATAAAGCAATTATTGATAAAACAGTGACACATATTCATTCTTCCTATTTAATGTTAATATAATGAATAAAGTGTTTCAATTTTAATATATTTCTATGAAAAGTTTTGTTGTTTTTTAAATTACTGTGTCTTTGGTGGGTGTTCACTTATTTTAAAAGTTGACTCTCAAATTCCTAGAGAAAACTTCTGTCAACTTAGCGACAAAAAAGTTTCGACAATCTCATTTTAAAAGATAATTTTTACTTGATTGTTAGTTAGATATTTTTATTTGAAAAAATTTCCATTTCTCGACGATCAAAAGTAATAGAAGACATGCACATAAAACATAAAATTGAGAAATTGTGCCTTCATTTTAAATGGGTCACGCTTCAACCATGCAACTTAACTGTCTAAATGTATTTATTATTGTTACACTTAAATTAAATAATCGTTCCAGATGTATTTTTTATGTAGTGTCGACATAGGAAATTGAATATTATGTAATGGAAACGGTGAAAAGCGCGTTCAGACGATAGATTGGCCTAGAAGAGCGTGCCTGGATTTTTGGAATTAGGTCGCGTTGAACTAGGTCAGCGGGTGACCATGGATAAACAAAGGATTAGGGTTAGATATATAAGAATGGCGTGATTAAATACTAGAGACTTTTTTATGTTGTGCTAGACTTGTTTATTTATGTACGGTTTCCTCTTTATCCGAGATTTATTCGATCTTTGTTTTATAAACATATTAAATAATGTAGATTTTGAGGGATAAATGTAGATTGATAGATGTATGGTGTGTTCCAAATTCGAGGAGTAAAATTGGGTTAAATTGTAGCAAAGTGGCGCGTTTAAGGGAACATTCAGCCTTATGAATAAAAATTTAGCAATTGGTTTTTTCTCGAGACTTTTGACAAATGCTTAAATTGGAATTAATATAATGGTAAGCAATAACTTGACCTTCTAGTAATTGCTTTAAATCAAACGAAACGCTGAATGCAAAAGGTTTTGCTGAGAAATGTTTTGCATTTCCTCAATATACTATGAAGAAATGAGGCAATCGCTTTTGATGTCTAAGTAATTGCTGTTAATTTTCAAGCATGCCCTACACCATCCTTAGTAAATTTGTTTAGATTCCTTTTGTTATGGTAATTGTCCGATTTACATCCTAATATGGTACAGTTTTTGAATCGTATAGTGCATGGAGGGAAAGTATAGACCACAATCGTATCGATTTATTTTTGAAAATGTACAATGATTCGCAAACAATTTCCTGGAAGAAAGTGGTGAAATACCTGGCGGACCCAAGTTTTCAAAATGGAGTTGGTGAAGAAATTGGTGTTCATGAAACCAGTGTCTCTCTATACATATGTTATGAATAAATTTTGAGTAAGGTACATATATGGATAAAATATCCCAAAATTAGAACCGAACTTATTGAGACTAAAAATCAATGGTCCAAAAACTACCGATTTCCAAATGAATTTAGAGGCAGTAAGTTTGGCAAATTTGGTCATGAATATGTCAATAGGAAAGGGTATGCCAGTTTAAACATTTAAGCAACTTGCAACGCAAAATAGATAATTACAAGTATGCAATGTTAGTAGCCAGAATCCGTGCATGATAGCAGAATTTTCAAGAACTTTATGATTTATGAGTGTTTGTTATTAGGAGATGATGAGTATTCCATAGCTCTTTGGCTTATGACACCGTGAAGACATTCAGCGACTTTTGTTCAACGTTATAATTATATTACTTTTCCTCCCAATCTATCTAATATGCGAGAAAAGTATTGGTTTACCCCAAAAAAGTTGGAATTTTTACGTTTTTTATCAAGAACAACGCGAAAATGTTTTTAGAAAAAAAATCCTGTGTCGTCGTCGTCGTTGTCGTCGGCCACTTTTCGTCACTTGTCTTGTTAGCACGATACAGCCTCTGGAGTGCAACTACTCACCAATTTTATAATTGAATATTATTCAGAACATTTCACAGATGAACCCTATTGATTTTCAGCTCACCACAGTCAGTACAACAGGTGCTGTAGCACTTTAAGTACGACATTTTTGTAATTTTTTGAGAAATTTCAGTTTGTTAGTACAATACAGCCTCCGTTCTGCAACACGTTACCAATTTTATAATTGAATATTATTCAGGACATGTCATAGATAAATCTTATTGATTTTCAGCTCACCAGAGCCAGTACAACAGGTGTTATGGTACTTTAATTACGACATTTTTGTCATTTTTGGAGAAATTTCAGTGTTTTTAAATGAAACTCAAGGTCTCTAGTTAATTCCACAATATAATACAAGTTATTGAAAATTCTAAAAAATTGACAATTGTTTCGATAAATCAATATCATCGTCAGAATGACAGAAGTTACATTTCATTTTATGCCTACCTGATGTTTAGTAGTTATTTTTGGCTAGACCAAGAAGTATCCTAACTTGTGATTGGCTTAATATATGTTTATAGAAAAAAGAAGAAGATGTGATATTACAAATATTGAAGCTTAGATATTATTAGCCCTATGGTGATATCCTGATATACGATACATTGAGCACTTAACATTGTTCTGGAACTAACAACTGACTAAGGAATCCTTTTGTATTTACACACTATCACCAAGAGAATAAACAGTCTTCTCCCGTTTCCTAACTAAAAATTTGTTGGGATTGTCTGGTTATGTAAGTTCTAGGATCCCTTCTATCAAAATTGGTCCTCCAAGCTTTATAGCCCCCATTTCTACCCCATCCTGTCCAGGAGACCTGTTATTTTTCATTTTCTGAAGTGCGTGGGATAGTTCGTCACGGGATATATCAGGTATTTCTTCGGAGCCTTGATTTTGTATCTTCTCATTTCACGCTAAGGTGCCCGCATAGCGACTTTACTTACAACACATAATAAAAGCAACGGTAAGGAGTATTTGTTTATTTTTGTATTGTCTCCCGTCCTTCCGAAGAGATTTCGATATCTCCTTATTGATGGCCTTCATCTCGTGTGGTTCTGTGTCAACATCACTAGACTAGTTTCTCCGTTCCTCATCCCATTTTATGTTTTCTAGTTCATGTTCCATCTAGATGAATCTTTCATCTGAGAGTAGGGATCTGGCGTTGTAGGTTGCAACCTTGAGAGCTAGTTGTTTTGTTCTCCTTGTTCTATTTTTGTTTCGTAGGTTCGTTAAATATGACTTTTGGCCTCCCCCAGATTCCGTGAGGCATCCCTTCCTGAAGGGGTGGGATTTGGGTGTACCCATCTAGGGACCGAATCCAATTGTTTTAAAATTCATCATGTCTTAGGGGTTTTGGCCATAATCTTCCACGTTGGCCAAGCGGGTTGGAAGATGGTGGGGTGTTTGATAGGGATGTAGGGTTAGATGGGAAGTTGGTGAATATGACAACGGTTAAAAATTAACTGTCTCGACCCTTACTTCGTGGAATCTACTCATGTTAGTATTTTAAATGAAACTTACTGTTTCTAGATAATAATTTCGTTTAAAACATTAACATAACAATGGTTCCTCCTGAATGGGCTTGGAGGATAATCCAAGGCTCGCGTGGGCAGGGGCGCATCCCTGAAGTAGATCTGTCATATATCGGGATCATAGATGAGTATCTACCCGCTACCCTCAATCAAAAATTATACTTACCAAATAATCCAGAATATCAAGTCTCTATTAATATATTAAACGCTTATTTGAAACTTTCACTATTGCTTAAGATGTACAGCAAGGATTTAACAACTTCCCGCTAAGACAAAACATGAATTGACAGTGTTAGAACTTTTTTTACAGATTTTCTATTACAAACGATCGAGGATTCGTGTTTTCCAAAGGGCTTGTAAATGATGTAAGAGCAGTACTGCTGGCTTATATTTTAAGAAATTTAGGTGGGAATTTTATTCAATCAGATTTCAAGAAAGTGCCATTAATTGTTGCACTGCTGATTATTGCAGTTTTTACATTAAATGAAACGTTCACAGTAAAATGAACACAAGTCTGTAAGATGGGGAAATTCAGATGTAGAATAGATATTTGTCTGTTAATACTTAGTTTTTTGCTAAGGAAGATTACCAACCAAATGGAAGACTTACTTTTCCGCCAACCTATCTAATATGCGAGAAAAGTATTGGTTTACCCACAAAAAAGTTGGAAATTTGAAATTTTTTTTTGAGTTATTTTTACGATATCCATCAACAACAACACGAAAAAATGGTTTTTAGAAAAAAAATCCTGTGTGTATGTTGAGTGTGTTAACGATCAAATTATTTAAAACGTTAGTTCGTCTAGTTCTGTTGTCTTGTCTTGTTTTTGCTGTTTATTTTAAATTAATGATGTTATACGCCCTGTGTGAAGCTTTTAAATTGATTGGTAAGTTACAGTTATTTGAATAGAATCCGAATTGCTATATTAAATTTACCATCACAATTGTACCTTGCCCGCCCCGAAGATGACTTTGTTAAGTCGAAACTAGTCGGCATGTGGTAATAAAAACTTTGTACGAATTTAAGGATTTTAATACATTTACCTACACCTATTTTGAAGATGGTTTTGTAATCTAGTGGATTTGCTTCAGACATCAATATTTATAGTTAAGATCTGGCAACGTCTGTCGAGTCAGTCTGTATTGTATACAGGGTGTTATAGGAGTGAGAGGCCAAACTTGGGAAGTAGTGTTAAAACAATATCAATACTTCATATAATTTTTTTTCTACGGACCTCCTTTGTTGAGTTATGATAATTACAAGGCAACAAACTTTAAAATACTGTCAGTTTATTCTCCAACTATTTTTCTGAAAAAAAGGTACCTTTTGTCCAAATCGATAACATCAGTGGTTTCCGAGAAATATGGAATTGCGTAAGATACTGCAAAGCACATTCAGATTCTATCATTATTTAGGAAATGGGTTATAACCAAGTAGGCTGCCGTCACTTATTTGTCATATGCAATAACCATCCTTTAAAAAATGTTATTCTATCAAGTAGGAAGAGTAATATAATAAGAAAATACAAACAAGAATTTCAATCTAATAAATGTTCAAAATGTGCACCTTCTATCTCTACACATTTATTGAGTCTACGAATAATGTTTCGTTGTACTTGAAACAACATTCCTGGATTGTTCCTATAGCATCACAATGGAAATGAATTCGATCCAACAATTAATTCTTTGTTTGTATGGGTGTTGCATATACCAATCTTTTCAGGTAACCCCAGAGGACTGAATTCATTGGATTTATATCCAGACTACGAGGGGGCCATGCAATTGGACCTCCCCTTCCAATCCATTTTTGGGGGTATGCAACGTTTAAGTGATCACGTACCACAATGCTAAAATGAGATGGAGCACCATCGTGCATGCACCACATATTAATTTTGGTTTGTATAGGTAATTTAAATGATTCCCCAAAAAGCCTAAATACAACTCTCCATCTAAACGACCATCAATTATAAATGGACCAACTAAGTGGTTTCCAATTATCTCAGCCCAAATATTTACCATAAACCTTTGTCGATGCCGTGTCTGAATTATGCCGTGTGGATTCTCAGCAGCCCACAAACGTAAATTATGAGAATTGGCAAAGCCGTTTCTCGTAAATCTCGCTTCATCAGTAAACAATACTGATTTAATAAAATCTCGATTATGTTTTTGTTTTTCTAAAAACCAACGCGCATATTAGAGGCGTGCTGGATAGTCTCCTGGATCCAAACCCTGTACTCTTTGAATATGGTACGGATGTAAAAGATTTTATTGAAATATTATGTTGGATCCCAAGTTTTCTAACACTTGATGTAAGGTTGTTATCTACTCTAAAAGCTGTTTTAGACCACACAATTTCTTGTACAAGATTTGGTTCAATTTCTTGTACAAGATTTGGAACCACAAATTGTTTGGCGTCGTCTTGTTAACACGATACAGCCTCCGGAGTGCAATAAGTCACCAATTTTATGATGGAATATTGTTAAGGACATTTCACAGATGAACCCTATTGATTTTCAGCTCACCAGAGCCAGTACAACGGATGCTATGGTACTTGAAGTACGACATTTTGTCGTTTTTCGAGAAATTTCAGTTTGTTAGCACGATACAGCCTCCGGAGTTCAACAAGTCACCAATTTTATGATTGAATATTATTTAGGGCATCTCACTGATGAACCCTATTGATTTTCAGCTCACCAGAGCCAATACAACCGGTGCTACAGTACTTTAAGTACGATATTTTTGTCATTTTTGGAAAAGTTTCAGTTTGTTAGCACGATACAGCCTCCGCAGTATATACAAGTGATGAATTTTATGATTGGATATTATTCAGAGCGTCTTAAAGATGAACCCTATTGATATTGAGCTCACTAATGCCAGTACAACGGGTGCTGTGGTACTTGAAGTACCAAATTTTTGTCATTTTTGGAAAATTTTCAGTTTGTTAGCACGATACAGCCTCCAGAGAGTATACGATTGATCAACTTTATGAATAAGTATTGTTCAAGGTGTCTCACAGATGTACCCTATTGATTTTCAGTTGACTACAGCGAGTACAGCGGGTCCTATAAAACTAGATATACTAAATTTTTGGTTATTTTTGGAGAAGTTTCGGTTTGTTAGCACGATACATCCCCCGAAGTGTATACAAGTAACAATTTTATGATAGAATATTGTTCAGGGCCACAGATGCGGAAAAGTTAGTTTTAATCTTTAAAACCGTTTATTTATTTTTCAATATATTTTTGATGAAAGACTAATGATGCAGAAAATATTTATTCAGATATATGTTTCCTAAAATATTTTTTCTTGTCTAAATATCGCTAAAAAAAATATAAAACTGCTCTTGGATTCACGCGCATCTAATCGATTTTTAACTCGGTCTGTCCTAAAATACTTCCATGTGCCACTTAACAGTTGGGTCAAGGAAGGAACTGTGGATTAATCTGACCTTAGCCGCTCATTACCTTCTGAACTATATAGTACTCTCGGATATAAGCCTACAAGTAATTACGCAATGTTACCGCGTCTGATAAATATTCACTAACAGGGTGTGACAAGGGTTGGAAATGCAGCAAAATTCAATCCGTAGATCTATAAAAGAACGAAGATCAATGAGGTTATGTTGATATTTAATATTATAAAAGTAGAAGTATTGAGGAAAATATTACTCAAACTTTAACCCGATGTTTACAGGAAACAATTTAATCGGTAAACATTTTTTATATCAAAAGGTATTCTTATCAAAACTTATTAAAATATCTAGAAACTAATTTATTTATAATCAACTGAACAATATCTCTATTAATTACGTATACACATCTCTTATCGCTTTGTATGGTTTCCGTTCGGTTTGGAAATTTGCGAAGGCAATCCGTGTTTATGATTCATAAAAAGTAAACGAGAATGAACAGTTAGAGTCGACTTACAGGTGCCGTTACACAGAAGTCACTTCATAATTGGGTCGCAACGGTAAGCGTTAAGACATAAAAGCCAAGGCAAATAAATAGTCAAGGTTCGTGATTCAGAAAAGTGTTTAAAATTTTACTACTGCAGACCTTTTCACACAAATATTGTATTGTAGGCATCAAAATATACAATGAGCATTGAAGGAACGTAGTTTTATTTTTATGTTTGTAATCTACCTGTTCAAAATGCTGTGATTATTTTCAAACATATTTGGGAACTAACAATTAAATATGGTGATGATGTGCTAGTTGATAATTTTCTTGGCAGCTCACGCCAATATGTTTTTAACTTTGGGTTTTGTTAGTAATCTCAACCTCACAGTATAGTGTATTCCATTTTGGACACTTTTCGGGATATCTCCATTATTTTTAAAGACAGAGGATTGCGGCTTTTGCGATAGTTATCTACTTTTTTATGAAATTAAAAATGGCACAAGCAGCGGCTTACATTTCTTTATTATTTAATCCTTGACTATTATAAAAAGTAACTTGACTTGAGCTGCCTATTTGTCTTAGCCCTGTACTCCAGTCGGATTAGACTGAAAAGGTACTGTCTCAACAAAAAACGTTAAGAGGCATTTTTCCTGCAGAAAGTTCTTGGGGAGGGTACGAGGATATTATATTATATGAATGTGGCTACGAGTTCGGTCTCAGTCATTGTTTAAATAATGAGAGAAAGTACAAAAATCGTTTTTTTGCATATAACTTTTGAACCGTTGTTGCTACCGAAAACTTACAAGACTATCAACTGATAGGTATTCAAAACACCTACATAATAAGCCCGGTTGGATTTAATTGCGTTAATTTGTTTACTTGTAATAAACAAAGTTATACATCATACTACAATCCTTTACGAGTAAAATGAGACGTTAAAGAAGTCTGTACGACGCCTGTAATCTGGGGAAATTAGAGTTTTGTAAAACAGCTTTTTACACAACAAATAGCATTGAACAAAAAGTTATTAATATTTCAAGCCAAAATTTTTACCACTTATTAAGTACACAAAGACCTTCATTGCACTACGATTATTTAGAAGCAAAAATAACTGAATTATGTAACATACAAAAAATGGCTGTTTGTTTATTACAAGTAAACAAATTAACGAAATGTAATCCAAGCGGGCTTATTATGTAGGTGTTTTGAATACCTATAAGTTGATATTCTTGTAAATTTTTTGTAGCAAGAACGGTTCAAAAGTTATATGCAAAAAATCGATTTTTGTACTTTCTCTCATTATTTAAACAATGACTGAGACCAAACTCTTGGCCACATTCATATAATATAATATCCTCGTACCCTCCCCAAGAACTTTCTGCAGGAAAAATGCCTCTTAACGTTTTTTGTTGTAAAAAGTGTAATCCGACTGGGCTACTGTACTTGCAGTGAATGTTTATCATATCATGTTTTTTATAATTCCGTTTGACTAGTTCTTATAAATGTTTTGTGTTAGTCTTAAAATTGTACTACTTATTCCTCTGAAATTATTTTCCATACTTTATGTCTTGGTACTGCATCAATAGCTTTCTTTAGGTCCAAAAATGCCATAAAATTTTCCTTTTTTCTTTAATTGCTTTTACAGTTATTCATTTCATTGTGAACACAAAATATCTTCAACATTGTTTATCTCCTTCCTTTGTCTATTGATTGAAAAGTGTGCTCTATCTCGGCCATAGGAGCCTCATCATTCTAAGGCGCCCAAGGCCCCCAATAGGTTAAAGACAACGTCTTCAAGGGTTTGTGTAAATTATTACTATTCTACAGAAAAGATTCTTAGTAACAGTGGCTAGTTACATAACTATAATTATTGATAAATTACATTTTCAGTCAGTGATGGTTCATGGCCTTTGGTCCAAACAAGAGGACCAAATTGCAGTTGTTTAGTTAAACTATCGCATGGGGATAATTTAGTAGTAGTACTGGGGTAAAATACCGTTTTTTCGAGGCTAGAAATACACTCAGGTGCAAAAAATTCGATCCATCGTATATTTTCCATTTATTGTGACTTTTAAAACTTGGTACTTATTATATGGCATATATAAATATAGAGAGACTCTCGTATAATTGAAATTATCAATTTATATATATATATATATATATATATATATATATATTTATGTTTAAAAGAGTTTATTATAAAAAATTTACAACTATTCCAAAATTCGCTATAGATTTTATCCCTTGATAATGAATGAAAATCATTCGAAAGCTCGGGAATAAATATCTGAAAGAATTTACTCTGGAGTCTTATTGCCACATCCCCACAAAAAAATCCATTATATATATATATATATATATATATATATATATATTATACATTATATAATACATTATTTTCATTTTTCTTATGACATTTTTAGTTCAAGATGGTCGTAGCCAATATTATGCGGCTGAGGTAGTAGGTGTTAGACGTTGTGCAGTTTAAAGAGCAATTCAGCGGTTTAATGAAACTGTAAATTACACGAGGAGACCAGGATCAGGCCGTAGAAGGGCAACATCCGCACGCGATGATAGATTTTTGGTTTCTTCGTGTTTGAGAAATAGACATTTAACGCCTGTTGAGCTGGCAAATCGTCTGAGCGAAGTAAGAAATGTCGATGTAAGCAGGTGGACAATTCGTCGACGACTCACTGAAGCTAATTTATATTCCAGAAGGCCAGATCTATGTCCACTGCTATCCATGGAACAACGCAGAGCTCGGCGTGCTTTTGCAAGGGAACACGAGGACTGGACTGACGCCGATTGGAGTAATGTATTGTTCTCGGATGAGTCCAGGTTTTGTTTAAGGACACCAGATGTTAGAGAAAGAATCTACGGAAGACAAGGAAAGCGATTCGTCCAATGTAACATTGCGGAAATAATAAGTTACCGAGGAGGCTTAGTTATGGTTTGGGCTGGTATAAGTTTCGAGGCCCGTACTGACTTGGTTCTTGTAGATGGAGGTTCTATGACAGGAGCAAGGTACATAACAACAATTTTGGATGAGCATGTGGTACATTTTGCTCCATTTGTAGGGCCTAATTTTATTTTCATGGACGATAACGCGCGGCCACATCGTGCAAGAATCGTTAATGAATATTTAGAAGAAGTCGGGATTGTCCATATGAATTGGCCATCTTTAAGTCCAGAACTCAATCCTATAGAGCATCTATGGGACACTCTAGGAAGAAGAATCCGATCATGGGTACCTCGTGCTAACAACTTGGCTGAACTTGGTGTGGTGCTTCAGGCAATATGGGACGAATTGGACCAGCTCGATGTCCAACATTTAATTAGCTCTATGCCAAGACGTATGCAGGCTGTTATAAGGGCCCGGGGAGGATATACAAATTAATAATAAAAAAAATAACACACTTAACATTTCATTATAACCATTGTTTTGATTACAAAATGTACTTTATTTTTCCATTATTCGAATAAAGCCAATTGTTTTCATAATAACATGATTTTCTTGTATAAACTGTCTGTATTATTCATACCTTTAACATTTAAAACCGATCCAAAACTTACATGGTCAAATTTTTGTCTACTTTGCCAATAAATAGTCGTGTATAATTTGTTCATAAATTAATAATATTTCTTTAACCACTAAGATCATACTTCGGAATTCGATTGTTATTAGTTAAGTTTTTGTTATGTAGGATAATTTTTATTCAAGTTATTCTTAAAATAAAACTAGCCAACTAATACTAATTCTTTTTATTCCTCGTAATACACTAATTTACATTATTTCTCCCAAATAATAATACTTAAAATAAGTAGTACTAAAAGCAGCATGTCTATTATTTTAATTATTTTTTTAGAGGTATTCCTGGTCTATGAGTGCTAGAGAGCTGAAATTAACGAAAGAGAAGGCACGGCTATAAAGTAATTTATTGCAATGACCGAATTTCAGATAGTACCTAATTGAAGGTAAACGTAGAATTGCTTGTTGGCGGAAAGTGTAATTATCAGTCAATTAAGAAGATTAAAGAAACTTTCGTTGCTTAGTGGTTTTGGCTTTCGTAACAATATCAAATTAAGAAGTTAAAGAAAAAATAAATTGATGACCCTTCTCTTGTCATGTGAACCGAAATTTCTAAATTTTCTTTTTATGTAAGGCTAGGTGGAGTATTAGTAAACAGAATTTGCAAGTTTTTAGGAAACATTCCAAAATCTTCATGATAACGAAAGAAATATCGTACGTGCATTTGTTTATATCTTTCTATATTCTTATAATCGAGACAGAATTCAATCAGCCATTTTAATGATCACAAATTGTATATTTACACTTACCCCAATCGTTTACAATTGCACTAATTACATTGGGGTAAATGTAAATGTAAATCTCTGATTCCATTTGTTTTATACAAGTTTAACTTTGGGGTTATAGTAAACAGATATGTCTGATTTTATTTTAGGGCAAATATTTATATTTAAAACATGTTTATATTTACCCCGAAGTTTCTGTATGATAAGTTTTTTTTAGTCACGAGGGGGTTAGGGTTCGGGTGCCCTAGTGGTTGCCGCTCAGCCATTAATTAGGCTTATTGTGCACCCCCATTCGCAGATATTATCCTAATTTCTTGGCGACCAGTGAGATTCATCGGACTATGCTTTCCTGCAGTCCCTCTTGATTTGTATCTGGGAAGATATCTAAACAGGAGGCTCTCCTGCTGCACAAAGCAGGACAATCGAAGATAACGTGCTTTGCAGTTTCCTCTACCATTTCACATATCCTGCAATGGGGCTTTGTTGCGTCAATCCTCATCTTCGCTAGGTATGCACTGAATTGCCAGTAGCCAGTTGGGAATCCTACCACTTTTCGCAGTTCTTTCCTGTCCAGTCTAAGAGCATTTGCTGCATTGAAACTCGATGGTACTTTGAGCATTCTTTTGGACTGAGCGTGTTCCGCAGCTCTGTTCCAGCGCTTTTGGTGTTCATGCGACATCCAGTTGGAGACAGTTTTTCGTACGACACTATATGAAACGCCGTATGCTGGTTCAAGTCCCATGAGGGTGAGATCAGCTCCTTTCCAGCTACACCTGTATGAGAAATGCCCTATTTGCTTTAGCTAAGATTTTCAGGGTATTATGATAGTCTCACACTATCTTCGACGTATAGCTGTGGCTTGCCAAGGTCATAAGAGCCGCCCGACTGTCCGTGTTCACATAGATAGTCTTTTTGTTATATTTCCTACCTATGCATGTTCTGCCGCATTTGGTTAGTGCGGCTATTACTGCTTGAATTACGGTCGGCAGTTTACCAAGGCAGAGTCTTATGCTTTGCCTGGGTGTGACGCTGTAGACGCCTGCTCCTGCACCCGTTGAGGTCTTTGACCCGTCGCTGTACCAGGTGATACTCTTCAACATATGCTGAGGTTCTCCCTGAGCCCATTCGGATCTGCCACTCAAGTTGACGCGATATGGTATCTCAGTTTCCACGGCCTTGGGCAATCTGTTAGGTGGCATATCAAGGATGTCTCACCTAATGCGATGAGCCTTTGCAGTATCGTACGAGGGTCTTCCAGGTTTCGGTATAAATACCACCTTGGAAATTTCCCAAACCATAGGTATAACTCCTGTGGTTAAGCTTAGTCTGAACAGACCCACAAGTCTTGGGGTTATTATATCGGCGTTTTTTGGAGTAGCACTAGGTAGGTTAACCTACCTTGTTTATGTTCTTCATTAAGTTTGTATTTTCAGGCTTATGCACAATTTTTTAAATTAGTTTTTGTAATTCTCCTTAATGCGGCTGTTACCGAAGCTTTAAAGATTACTGCAACTTTTGCTTGTTTTGCCGTATTAAAGGAATTTTCCCTTATGTAATCAGTTAATGATTCGTGTTGCTCCGCTGTAGTTATATCTGGACTTCCAGTTCCTCTTTTTTTGATCGTTATCCTACCGTTTTTAATGTTTTGAATCGTGGTTTTGCTTGGGCCATTCGTCTAATAGACCAATCATCCTTTATTTTGGAAATTATTCGCATTTTATCAAACTCACTTAAATGGGCTGGCATCGTGGATAATGCGCTTTGACAAATTTTACACATGTGACTGATTGTCATTTTGATTAGTTTTAGTTGAGTTTACATTGGAAAAACAGTGTACCTGTTTTATATGACGCGCAGTATACAACCCAAAACTCAGTTGTTTAATTTAGACTTTATCTCAACTGTCAATACATTTGACTTCTAGCTTTAGCACTTAACTGAAGATGTCAGTAAATGTTGTATATTTAACGTTGAAAAACGCAAATTAAATTACTAAAACCAATCAGGAAAGATCTCCAGTGAAAATGAATGAAATAAATATTTCAAAATCATTTTAGGGTCGCTGAAAAAGTATGAAGTAAATGCAGAAAATAAACTCGGGAAATTCAAGTTTGCAGATTATTCAGTGTATTCAGCATATATTCGTTTTCATTAGAGACCTCACCCACACCTTATTTTTTGAAGTGTCTCAATTTTTTTATTCATTTCTGCATTTTTCTTTATAAAATATGCAATTTTCTTTGAACTTTTGGAACTGCTGCAAATATTCTAAAAAATGATACATATTTAGAATCCCTACTAACAAATTTTTCAAACTGTCTCATAGACTGTATATCAAAACAAAATGTTAACTCGAACAATGTAAATAAGGAAATGTGACAAATGAAACAATTTTAGGTTGAACTACAATTTATTCAAATCGCAAAAATTGTTTCAAGGCATTACAATTAACTTAATAGGCCAACATGACCTCAAATGCAAAGTGAGCAAGGTATTATACTTATTGAAACACACAAATAAAACTACTATTTCTCAGTTAATTCAGAATCGTTAACTAAAGTAGCATTCTATCGTATAGAAATGGAACTGCTATAGTAACCAAGACATATATTAAAGAGAAATCAGCCTAAAATAACAATCCAATCAATCAATTTAGTTATGCATTTATTTAAATCAGTTAAACTAACTTTCAATTCATTTACACATTTATTTAAATCACTTGAACTAACTTTCAGTTTTTGACCGTTTCGACCCTTACTTTGTAGAATCAGCTGGTGTTACTTTTTAAAATGAAATTAACTGTTTATAAATAATTACACAATATAATGAATATCAAAATTCTAAAAAATTGACAATTATTCTTGTTTCTTGTTACAACTATGTAGTACTTCTAGTTTTCTGTTAGGTGTTAACGAATGTTTGGTGTCAAGTAGATGTTTTGCGTAATAGGATTTGTCCGATTCTTTTAATCTGTATGCTCGTAAGTGTTCATTGTGTCTAATTTCATAATTTCCAAGGGTTTGACCTAGATAAATATTACATTCCGGACATTTAACAATTTTCTACTCACATTACTTTCTGTTTTCAAATAAATTGTTGTATTTGTAGCTAAAGATATACCATTATATGTTCTTTATTGAATTTAAAGCTGAAATGTCATTTTTTGTTCGACGTTTAACATTGAAGAGTTTGATATTTTTGATTAAAGTGGCAATTTGTAATTTCACACATTATTTGACTTAAGATTTTAAAGCTATTTCTGATTCTGTAGCTAATATTTGTTTAATATTATTGGTATATTTTGGTGATATGCTGTACGTTAAGCCTTTATTTAAAAATTCTATTTCACTATTTTTAAAGTTAGTATTTGAATTGCTCTGGAACTGATTCGTGTTCGCAGAGAATATACCAGGAGCGGCGGTGATTTACTACTGTTACATCTTCTGTATAGGTCTTGAAGATCAGAAACGTTATCGGGAATGACATTTAAAATATATTGAGAACAATTTTCTAAATTGTATTTGGTAGCCATTTTTATCCACAATGTGTAACTTTTACTCAGTTAAAATCAGGAAAGTAGATTGTTCATTCATTGTTGCTATATTATACAGGGTGGTTTCAAATGACACTTACAACGTTTGCATGTAGATACCTCTCTTGATCAATATGATATAGGGATTGAGGGGGCCAACCTACTAAGTTTTCGAAATAAAGGGTGTTAAAGTTATGAAAAATATAATGCTTTAATTCAATAACTTTAAAATGGATGAATATATTGATCTGACAATTGACAGGTTGTTTTTAAATGGAAAAGGGCATATTTTGATGGATATTTTGATCGTCAGGTCTCTTTGACAGTTTGTGTGGTATGGGACGCAGCAAAAGGAGCACTGAACCCATAAAGTATAACGTACAATCTTTGGCATTTTTATCTTCTCGGTAGCTGATTCCGCAGACACCACAATGCCAATCGCCATCGTCGTCTTTTTTGTTGTCCTTTGTTTTGGACTTTCCTTTCAAAGCACATTTATTCATATTAGAAGCTCTAGAGCTTACTACTCCTGAAGGTCTTGGTAGTGGCTGTGCTGGTAAGTCAGGATCAGTTAGCCAATTTGCACTGTAGCCTTTGGTTTTAGCCCGTGCTTTTACTTTGCTCGCTGAACTTGCAGAAGGCAATAGAAATAAATTGTCAACGGTGGACTCTTTCAAAGGGAGTTCAGAAGGAACAATATTACCACTTCTATTGACAGATTAAGCATCGAAAACAATCTCCGTTAGCTTTTATGGGGCTATAGCTTCGGGCGAGATAGCATATTTATTCAAAGGACAGATTCCACTTTTCCGGAAGGCGTATTCAATATTAACGGGGCTAAAAGTTTTAATCATTGCTACAGAAAAAGTTTCGTTTAATTTATAACGGCTGGGTTTATCACCATTTTTCTTTCACGTAATCATTTAAACAGTTGGTGCAAGCGGATTTTAAGGGACGATAAACGCATACATCAAGTGGCTGAAGAAGAAGGCTTGTGTGTGCTGGAAAGATGAAGAGATGAATACTATTTTGCTTTGGTAGTTCTAAGTCAGCCATAGACAAATGTGAAGCATGAGAGTCAATTAAAAGAAATACGGGTCTTTCTTTTATTACCGAATTAATGAAAAATTGGAACCATTTCGGCATTTTGTTGATATGATAGTAATTTGGAGATTGGGTATGTTGGTGATATCCTGAAATTATATTTTTTAAAAGTATACTAAATATATTACTACTAAAAATACTAACAACAATTTTATTTAAAAATCTCTGTCCTAACCTCGCAGTTTTGCATGTAAACTTGCTAAGAAAATGGCCAAATCACTTGAGCCGTAACAAAAGCAAATAATTTTTCTCAAACATTAATTTTATTTTATTTTGAGAACACAATTAATGAATGAAATATAATTATTTGTAATTGAGTGCTTAATCTAACAAAGTAATAATAATATAAAATTTATTGACAATTTCACAGCAAAATAATTCAAATATATTCTTATCCGTGCATTTCCTACACTTGGCTGTTTGGCAATGTACTTCTGGTAGTTCTTTGTGTGTACCACCTGATCCTGTATGGCTATAAAGAAGCCCTCCGTTTCTGGGATTAGTTCGCCTGTACTTAACCATTCGTTCGACGCTTGTTGGAATAAGCATTTAATTTCAAATAATTATCTTTCATTCATTTGTTGTGTTCTCAAAATAAAATAAAATTTATGTGTCAGATATTTAAAATACTTGTTCGAAAATATGATTCGAACTGTAAAATTCTATGTTGACAATGCTACCAATTTCGTTGGTGCTCGAAACCAACTCAAAGAACTGCGCGACTTCATTCTATCTCCCGTGTCCTCCAAAACGATACTCGAATTTCTCTTCAACAATGAAATTCAATGGAAATTCATACCCCCAAAATCTACTCGTTAGGGAGGGCTATGGTAAGCGGCGATTAAAAACGCCAAAAATCACCTGCACAGAATTGTGGGAAAGCAAACATTCACCTTCGAGCAGTTCACTACAATCCTAACACAAATAGAAGCTATACTCAACTCTAGACCCCTGTACCCCTTGTCGAATGATCCCAATGATTTGAATTCACTCATTCCATGCCATTTTCTGATCGGCTCCCTTTTAACTGCATATCCTGACAAAGACGTATCTACTCGGTCAGCAAACACTTTATCGTTTTGGAAAAAGTGCACATAGATTCGGCAACAGTTCTGGAAAAGATGGTCGGTTGATCATCTCAATCGTCTCCAAAATAGACATAAATGGTTCAAGACCAATAGGGACATTAAGCCTAATGATCTGGTCCTGGTAAATGATGAACTATCCCAAGTCAGTACACACGACCCATCACAAAAATCTCGGTATTGCCAGTCTGTCAAAAGGGCTAACTTTTCTGGTCCGATTCTTGTACAGTGGTTGTGGTTATATGTTTACGTTGTAAATAGCATGTAAATTTTCATTTAGGTGGAAGTGAAATATATATGGAAAATTGCGCTTTTTTCGAAAAACCAACTACCCCCATTATAATGATTTTATTCCTCTCATTTGAAAAATACTGTATATAAAAGAACCTGTGTCAAAGAAATACTTATATATAAAGAGAATTATTTCATCTCTTACTCAATTCAGCTGTTTACTTTCTTGTCTTGTTTTTCTCTCTTCTTGATTACGTTTTTTATGCCGTCAATCCACATTTATTTAGGCTTCTGTATATTTTCTACATCTATTTTATCCCTTTTGTTCCGTCCGCCGATAATTTGCAAGATTACATTTTGATTAAACTTTAGATTAAAAAATGTTGATTACCTTTAAGGTCAATAAACATGGTAATAAGAAATTTTTAGAATTTCTCAATTATGTTCAAATTTGTTATAATTGAATTCTCTACTATTCGTAAAACCACATACGATGAATAACGTTGATTGTTTGCTTATTTATGCATAAAGTAGATTGTTGTATATCTACCTACCTACATTTTCGAGGCCAAGGTCAAGTTGCTGTTCAATATTATATATTACCTGACATTTCACAAACATTGTTGTATCAAATCAACTTTCGGAGAAAATTGCTTTCGTAATATTATCGTTAATTTGCCGGTTCGTTCAGGACTGCTAATTATGGTTATCATATGTCGAGTTGGACTCTCAGAAAACGCGGATAATTATTATAGCTTTCGAGTCCGTCTTTTATTGGGGAAACCCCGTTGAAATATGCCAAAAAAATATAACCGGGTCTATTATGTTTTCGCAAATATTTATGGTTTAAAATTACTAATAAGTTGATTAATTAAAATTGGCAAAATTTCCATCAGAGATAAAAAGAAATACAAACTAATCTGACACTTTCTGACGAAGCTGTAATCCTGGTTACTAAATTGTCTTAGCAATATCTTTAGGTGCGTACCTTCACTGTGTCTATAGGTAGATCTCGAAAAGAAATCTTGCAGCAGAAGGGAAACAATAAAAGCAAAGAACGAAGGTGTAAAAAAGATAAAATTAAAAAGAGGTAGGCCTGAAATAAATCAGCCAGTATTAGTGTCTAGTAAAGAAGGCACATGTAAAAACTCACCTTGAAGTATGCTAGAGGATACGTTGGATCTCGAAGATGTAATATTAAAGTCATAAAATATATAATTCTTCCTCATGCCTGCTATCAGCTTACGCCTACTAATACTATCAAATGTTTGCTTAAAATCTATAAACAATGTATGTAAATCGATTCTATATTCATAGCTTTTTACTATCATCTGTGTCACTACATGCACTGCATCTATGACATTAACTGATAATATTGATTTATCGAAACAATTGTCAATTTTTTAGAATTTTCAATAACTTTTATAATATTGTGAAATTAACTAGAAACCGTGAGTTTCATTTAAAACACTGCATCTATAGTTGATTTACCACTTCTGAAGCCCTAGTTTTTGTTCTGCGTATTTGTTTATTTCCTTTCTTAAAAGTGATGTCATGACTTGGTATACTGTGTTAAGCAGGGTTATTCCTCGGTAGTTATAGCATTTTGTTTGGTCTCCTTTTTTGAAGATCGGCATTGTTAGACCTAAACGCCATTCTGCTGGCATTTGTTTTTTCTTCCATATGTTTATGAGTAATTCATAAATCTTTCTTTTTAGTTCTTCTTCTTTCTTTATCAGTTCGTTAACTATTCCATCTGGTCCTGCTGCCTTCTTATGTTTGAGATTTGTTATTATTTCTTCATATTCTGCATATGTTGGGAGGTATTCCTCTTCTGCTGTTACCTCATCCTCCTTTAGATCGTTTTTGTAATATGCTTCCCAGTCTCTTTTACTGATTCTGGTCGTTACTTTGCTTCTATTACTTTGTTTTCTTATGTAATTATATAGTTTTTTATGATCTCGGTTGTCACTTTCTATTTCCATAATAATCTCCTTTATCCACTCCGCTGTTTTCTTCTGACAGCAGTTGTCGGCTTTTTTCTTTTTTTTTCCTTTTTTTTTCAGTTCTGTCTCTCCTCTTGTATTTAGCCATTGCTTTCGTGCTTGATCTTTTTGTTCCTTTTTGCTTTCACATTCTTCATCGTACCATTCTTCACATCTTTGTTGCTTTTTTGTCCTAGTATTTCTTCGGCTGTTTTGGTAATACTGTTTTTTATGTTCTCCCATTTTTTCTTTTCTCTATATTTCCATCTGGATCTTGTGTTAGTCTATCTTTTAATACTTGTCTGTATCTTTCTTCCGTATGTTCTTCTTTTAAATTAACTATGTTCCATTGTTTTTTACGTTATTCCGTTTCTTAGTACCTTTATTTTTATTTTCACTACAACTAAGAAATGACCCGAATCCACATTAGCGCCTCTGAATGAACGAGTATCTTTTACTGTTTTCAGCCATTTTCTTGATACGAGTGCGTGTTCTATCTGATTCCCTTCATTGGAGCCTGATTTTGTCCATGTCACTTTATGCTCCTTTTTATGTCTGAATTTGGTACTTATTATGAAAGTGTCGGTACTTATCCCAAAATTGCAGAGTTTTGAGCCAATGTCATTTGTCTTGTCGTGTATCGTCTCTTTGCCTGCAATATTTTCGTTATATTCCTCCTTTCCGATTTGTGCATTGAAGTCTCCTATGACTAGTTTCATGTCTTGTCCAGGTATATTCTTCCAAACCTCTTGCAGCTTGTCATAGATTTCTTCTTTGTCTTCACTATTTGTGTCCTCTGTTGGCGCGTAAACATTCATTATTGTTAGATTTGCTTGCTTGTTGAGATTCTTCTATTTACTGCTTGGAAGGTCATCACTTTGTTTCTTAAGTTATTATTCATCATAAATGCTGTGCCATTTTTCCAATGTTTCTTTTCCCCTGTGTAATGAAGTGTGTATCCTTCCTTATCTATTATTCCATCACCCTTCCATCTTATTTCCTGCAGTGCCAATATCTCAAGCTTGTATCTTCCCATTTCTCTAGTTATCTCATTCATTTTACCAGCCTTTAACATTGCCTTATATTCCATGTGCCGATCTTAACAGTTTCCTTATTTTCTTTTTGCTTCAGTATATTTATTGTACCTCTCTTGTTTGACGTTTTCTCTTTCATTTGCATCGCCATTTTCGTTGCCTGGTTAGTATGCGTATTTTCCATTCCTTTGAATTTTATTCGTTTTTTGAATTTACCAATTTTTCCGTTAATTTGCCCCATTTCCATTCTTCCCCATCAATAATTATTTTACTAAAACAAATCTTCACTGTTTCTCCATTATTTCTTTCACTTTGTGCTCTGTCTCATATTGCTTTTTGTCTTTGCCGTTCTTTCTTGCTTAAGTCATGATTTATATAAATTCTATAATCTTTTATATTTCTTAGTTTTTGTTTATTCTGCATAATCTTCTCTTTATCTTCTGCATTATCTAGTTCTATCAAACAAGCTTTATCACATAACTTACGTGCTGTCTTAACTTGTATTTGGGTTTTCAGTTGCTTTTCCATGAAAGTAGTGACTGCTTTTGTTAACTCCTTTGAATCCGTCATGTCTATTTTTAGGCCAGTAATTACAACGTTGTTTACTCTTCTTTCTTTTTTTATCCACTCTTGAGCAGTTTTCATATTTCTTTCTTAATATCTTCATTCTCCTTCTGTATTGTTTCGTACATTTTCCTGAGGGTCTCGTTTTCCTGTTTTATTTTTTGAGTCTCTTCCCTCAATTCTTGCTGCTCCTTTCGCATTTCTTTAGTTTCATTTTCCATCTCCCTCATTTGTGTTTTCATGTCCTGCATCAATTTTAGAATTTGACCTAACTTTTCCTCTTTCTTGTTTTTTATTGGTGGTGGTGTTCTCATTGTCTTCCTTTTTTCCCGGGCGGTTCTTGATATTCTTCTACTGTATCTCTTCTTCTTTTATATCCCTCATCCGTAGAATCGCTCTCCATTGTTAATTTCTTAAGGGGTTACTTTTTTTACCGTGTGTGTTGTAATAGAATCAGCGTCCCGCAAACGTTATTATCAGCGCTTACTCAGTTCAGCAATTGACACGTTCCCGGGCTGACATTTCCTAATACTACACACCTCTAAATTTTTCTCGCTCCGGCCCTGCCTCCTTTGTGATATCTGGTTATTGGATAGTCCGACTTCCGCTTTTACCTTCTTATAGATTTTATTTTGGTTATCGAGTTCTATTGCCAATTGTTTATTAATGAGTTGCTTTTTAACCGTTATGGATTGTTAAACAGGTTTCAGATATATTTTTAATATTTTGTACCTACGGTTAATTAAATGTTTTGTTAATTCATCTCTGTGATTAATTTTACACTTTGGTTTATTTACAAAATTTTTGTTTCTAATATTCCTACAAAATTTCGAATTATTTCAAGAGCGCACCTTGACACTTCTTATTTTACTAGTTGCCCTAAAATCAAAAACACATTTTTAACAAGAGTGCGTATCCAGTACTTCTCGAACCAAAAGAAAATATAAGATGTTCGTTAGTCTATCCTCTTTTTGTAAAATTCCGGATTCCAGTAGAATCATTAAACAAGCGCGAAGTTTAAAATTAAGTGAACTGATACTCTTTAAATACAGACCATGTTCCTAAAAGCAGGAGGAGAACTATTACGAATATATGTTTCAGTTATAGTTAATTTAGTACCATTTTCATTTTTCTGTAACAAGTGAATAACCAATAAACCAGCTTAGAAATTATTTAAAAATGTCAGTCTGTTAGAGAGTATTTGCATTGTTTATATTTTGATACCGTTTTGTAGATTAGTAGGCAAGAAAATAAATTTAACTATAACATCGATTTAACGCCTTTTTGTGTAGCTCAAGGGAAGTGATGCCTCAACACGTAATCAAATATATTCCTTATTCAGAGCCCCAACCAACTTCTACGTAAAAGCAAAAATAAATTCAAAAGCTCTTGAATTAAGATTTTATTTGCATAGGAGTAAGTGTTAATAATCTTATAGCAATTAAGATGCGTTTCATGATGAATTCGTACCTTCAAATATTTTTTTAAAACAAATTTAATCATTTTGATTCCTTGATTTTGTATAATATATCATATAAATGATCATTAAATTCATTAAAAATGGTATTAGCTATAGTTTCGAAAATTAATTCCAAATTCTTTATGTTCTTATTCCAAATATTGGTGGTTTTGTTGAAAAATCTAAAATATTTTTCTGCACACTGACATACCTTAATTACTAAATATGTTACATTGAGAAATTCTTTCTGAACCTTCAATGCGGATAAAATGTTTTCTGATTCTATTAAAGATAAGCAGTGTTTGCTTTGAAGATTTTACAACAAATCCTCCAATATAACCAACTACATCTAAAACATAATCGGTCAAATGTCATGACGAGTTTAATTACTGAAATTATTCAATATGTTTTTTTAATTCATTTTCAAATGCTACATCTTCTTGAATATTATCAGTATTGCTAGGTCTTTGGCAACTACAATGCAATATATCAGTAGAATCCAACCTAATCCCTGAATTACCTGTTTTTACTTCTTGTTGAATTAAAAGTCTCTTAAATGACGTAGGACTATTGTTGAAGCCACTTCTACTTTTAATAGCACCAAAAAATAATTCCAAGTGATCTTGTGAAAATGTATAAATAAACATATATTTGATATTTTTGGAATCAACATGTGCTATATAAAAAGCAAAGACACTTTCTTTGCATGCGAAAAATCCCAAAAAAAAACAGTTTTTCTTCCAGAATTTCTTCATTATCTTGAAGATTTACTAACTCCTCTAAATATCTCCTTTCAATGACGTCATTACTACCGTTCTGTAGAGTTTTGTAAGTAGCTATAAATTGCAAGCTAATTCAACCATATGACAGGGATCGGAAACTTAAAAACCTTATCTTGGGTGATGGAATGGTTAAAAAATGTTTTTAATGAATTTAAATTTGAAAAATTGAAAAATCTGCCCCTAAAGACGTGACCATTTGCTAATTGGCTGCAGCACCATCAAATGACAAAAATGTTACCCTACTATCATGAATAAATTCTTTTAATTTTAGATTACTTCAAGCTTCTTTGCTCCACCCTGGTGAGCATCCACAGTTTGATACAATTTCGAAATGGTAACAATGTTTGGCAATGATTTATGGAATGTGAAAATTGGTGAATCGAAACTTAAAATTAGAGCAAATACTTTAATTCTGGAGAATACTTTTCTTTGCTTCCTGTTTTCAGCATTCTTTTAAAAATTTAATTAGCGCTGCCCGCAATGGAAGCCTAAAATATAAAATAGAAATGTTGGCTATATAAGTTTTAAAAGATCAACTTTTATTGTAGATCAAGAAATGCTTTTAATCAAATAAATGTATTCAATTTAAATCAAGCACAATAGATATTTAAATACATTTTTTTAAAAACTATGTATATCAAATATATTATTTATAAAAAAATATTGCTCAAAGAACTTACCAAAAAAGTTGTTTCGGCATTTTAATTTTTCTTTTAGAACAGAAACCCGAAAATTTAAATAATTTACTTCGGATATTAGTCTTCGAACAGATTATTGGAGTCCTTTAATCCTTTTTCTCTGGAAAGCCACTGTATTTTTTAGAATCCTAAAATTTTTTTGTCCTTCCTGGGTGTATCAAAATCAGAACTGCTAAGATTTTCTGCAAGTTTTCTTTTCCTGAATTGAAAAAAACATTTCGAGAATAACTATATCCATATCTCCCTTGCAAAATTTTATTATTTACCTTTTTAAAGAAATTATAGGTGATTTGATGAATATTTTTTTGGGACCTTAATATTAGTGACATTATTAGAACGCTCTTTTCGTTACTAGAACTATGCTCATTTTCAAAAGCACTAAAAGCTTCAGACGAGTGTAACGATTCAATTCCTGAAATTTTGGATTAAATAGCTCTTTCTGACTGGTGGAAACTACAATATAAGCAATAATCATTAACAGCAACAATAAATACCTTTCAAATATTGACTCTAAACACTCCCAAGAAGTACTCGATTTAATAAACAAATTGAACATTACTTTTTGCATGAAAATTATATTCTTTGTAAATTAACTAATTCGCTTATAAACAGTTTAAATTAATACCTTTTGCTAGAAGATACCTCATCATCTGTACTGCTATCTGGTAAAGGTATTACATTCCTTTTAAAAAAGAAATTCAGAATTCACTTTTCATTTAACAATCATCTGCTTTAAAATGGGAGCAGCCAATATAAGCTTCTTTCGGTACATCTTTTTCAATACAGCTAGCCACTTTTGTCTCCGCTCTACATTCGTACGAAATCTACAATTTCATATTGTAAGAAGTATCTTTATTAAAACAAATAATGTTGAGTTATGCTACTGGTACTCATCAATGGAATGAAAGGATAGGATTCAAATAATCCACTTTTTTACAAACATAGCACGTTTTACTTATTGTCTTAGCACTTGAAACCCTAAAAATATTTCACTTCAACAAATTTATTCATAATTCTTACTCAATAATTAGTAAACAAATGCACACATTTTACAGCAAACAAATACAAAGCGATGTTGCCTAGCTTATATTTTTTCATGGACATGAAAATATTTTTGTCTAGATCAACTGTGAAAAATATTTCCCATTCACCAAATTTAATGAGGACTAAAGCCAGATTCTTATTGATTTTTAATAATATTACGATGTAACTGTAAATCAATCTTTGTGAAATATAACATTCATTCGAGTAATAAACGGTAACTGTAAAATTTGACAACATTGAGGTGCACTAAAAGTTGGTTACAACTATATTCAAACATTTTATTATTTGTCCAAGTAGATTTGTTTGTATACCTTCTCTAACCACTGTCTGTTTGGTTTGTGTTAATAGAGTCACAATGACTAGAATAAACTTGTGTAGGGCGTTTAAAGTAGTTCTAAATTAGCTAAATCAGTTGTATCTAAACCATATACAAACGTCAGTATCTTCTATAAAGAAGTGAACATGTTCTGATTTTCTAGCTACATTCATAGATAGAGCTTTGAGTAATACTTTTCCATAAAAATAAAAATTTGTAGCCCTTGTGTTTATCAGAAAGGTTGCTAAGCGTGGGTGTAAATTTATGGATGATTTCAGTTTTACGTTTTGCCTTAAATCTAACAATGGTGTTTTCCACCTACACGTAAAAACAACTTTCGTAATATAAAATGTGTCTGCATTAAAACTTCAGTCTGACGTATTTGAGTACGACAGAATTGTATTTAAGTCGTTATGCTAAGTTGATATAAAAAAATAAAAATAATGTCACATTACATTTTATATTAATGAGTAAGCGGACGTTTGATGTAATAAATACTTCAAATAATAACAAAGTATTCATTATTCCCTCGAAGATAAAAAGAATTGAGAAATAGTAATTATGCGCCAAGGTAGAAAAGTGAGGTATTATTGTAGAGGTCCATTAAAGACCGAGAAGCTAAGCTTCGAGGTCTTTAATGGATCCGAGACATTAGTACACTTTTCTACCGTGGCTCATATAGCATTTTTTTCACTACTGGCATTTTATTTTTTTAAATATTAGTTTTTGAAACTAATAAATATCGAATATAATATGAACCTCAAAATTTTATTAAAAATCAAATCATCCATGCTTCTGTCAAATGTAAAACACAAAAAAGCATGTATTTTTTCGAGAGATGTCATAACGAAATTTATTTTGGAAGCACCAAATGAGTTGTATTTCTCGAAAAAGGTAAGTCACCTTGTTTACTTTATAGGTACTTTTAATTCATATGAAAATGAAATATCTTACTTTTTCTAAATAAAATTTGAATTCTTTCTTTTTGTGAAAATTAATTTGGCACAGTACAGAACTGCATCGGGAATAGAATCTGACAGAACAACGAGTGAGTTTATTTGGATGTGTCTATTCACCGATCCCGAATTAAGATAAGTGACCATTGATTAGTTTATCGTAGTTTATTTCCTTCCTCCGGTAAAACTCCAATTTCTTCAATCTCTGAATATATTTACAATGTCTCTAAATTCAAATTAGTTAAAAAAGACATCATTATCCTTCTAAATTTCCCTTATAGATTGCTGGTAATTGCCGAAAATTAATTTTAACGAAATAACGATAATTAAAATATTGTATTAAAAAAAATTACTTAAATATATTTTAGGCTGTTCTTCTGATTGGAATTGCGGGTGCCTGTAGAACAGGTGAACATTTAAATATGAAATTTGAGGATGTGGATATCCGAGAAGAATAACTATATTTAATGTAAATAAAAGTAAAAATGGTTCGTCGAGGAAATTTGTAATGATTGATGCTTTGTGGATTAACATAGTATAAAAATATACATCACTCAGACCTACGCCAAATATTGAGAAACTATTTATTGGAATAAGAAATTTAAAAGCTACACAACAAAATATGGGTCACAACACTATAAGTGGTGTTCCGATAGAGGGAGCCAAGTTTTTAAAACTAAAAAATATAAATACTTTTAATGAAATTAATGAAATGTAACTTCTGACGATGATATTTTATATCGAAACAATTATCAATTATCTTAGAATTTTTAGAATATTTTCAATATATTTTGAAATTAACTAGAAACAGTAAGTTTCATTTAAAACAGTAAAATAAATATTTTTACTGGGCACACTTTAAGAAGGACATCTGTCACTATATTATCAGAAGGTGGAGCCGATATTCTCTCTTTAAAACGCCTTGGCCGAGGGTTATAAAGAAGAATCCATTGAGGACAAAAAACGCATAGCAAGAATGGTTCAAAACATACCAACAGATCCCAACCGTCTACTTCAAAGTCAGGTAAAGATAATAAAAGTTTTAAAGAGGCTTCGACTTCATCGACCATAACGGCAAACGTCAACAATCTAACGACGGAAAATAATTTTAACTTTGAAAATCGTATAATTAATATTACCCCGTCCCGTGTTACTGGACTTACGTTTAACATGACATGCAATAACTGCACAATGTATAATAATTTTAAATCCTAAATAATTCTAGTTTATGTTTAGTATTAGTTTATTGTTTTCCACTCATATGTTATAAAGCAAAAATTGAAAATTTTGTTTAATTTTTACTTTTATTGTTGCGAAAAATTAAAAATTTCGACATAAAATATGAAATCTTCAATTTATAATGTCGGCCGGATTTTGGACGGGTCTCCAGTCACTCCTGTTTCACATGACATGACAGCTGTGCACCACGAAGGCAACCGATAACACATTTATTCAATATTTTTGTTTTGATTTGATAAAAAATATTGTTTTGTAAAAATGGTGGATATAACCAATAAATAAGTAAGGAAAATATTCTTTTCATTCTGTCAGATGGATTGAGATTTAGTTCTAATGAAGTAGGCTCTGTATTTTTCTACATTGGTTAATAATGAAGAACTTTTCTACCTCATCAAAAGTCAATAAAGTTAAGTTTAGAGGCTAGTAGTGAAAAAATAATAAATAATATATAGTGTGCAACAGCATAATGAAATAAATCTATTAGAAAATTCTCATTCTAAACTGACATCTTACGACGGAAAAATGTCATCCCTGAATTTAAACTCCTTCAAGTGACGGCTGCAACCCCTAAATATTCAAGTTGGAAGTATGGACTTGTGATACTTCATTTGAAAGGTCTTTTCATTGATGAGGCAAATATACTTATTTATGACGAAGATCCTGAATCTCCATTACCAAAAAAGAGGCGGTTAGATTCCCAAATAGCTGCAAATCGTATTAAAGTAATATATGTATATATATATATATATATATATATATATATATATATATATATATATATATATATATATTTACATATATCTGAAGTTTTTCAAGGTTTTAGGTCATTTTTCAAATTAAAAATATAAAAAGACGGTTTATGTTGTTGAGATTACCATCATTTATTTACGTTTCGGCTTATTCAGCCTTTTTCAAAATAATACTACATCTAAAATAAAATGATTTTCTCACTAAGAGATACAATACTACAAAAAATCCTTTCTACTTACCCCAAACGTAGAATAATAGTTGTCAATATACATTAAAATGTTCAGTCAAGAACTTCGTCGAAACATAAAATATTCTTATCAATCTTACTAAAAACAAACATTCACAACAAAGAATCCACAACGTTGTGGATTCTTTGTTGTGAATGTTTGTTTTTAGTAAGATTGATAAGAATATTTTATGTTTCGACGAAGTTCTTGACTGAACATTTTAATGTATATTGACAACTATTATTCTACGTTTGGGGTAAGTAGAAAGGATTTTTTGTAGTATTGTATCTCTTAGTGAGAAAATCATTTTATTTTAGATGTAGTATTATTTTGAAAAAGGCTGAATAAGCCGAAACGTAAATAAATGATGGTAATCTCAACAACATAAACCGTCTTTTTATATTTTTAATTTGAAAAATGACCTAAAACCAAGAAAAACTTCAGATATATGTAAATATACTAAAAAGGTCAAAGAAAGTAAACATAAATATATATATATATACATATATATATATATATATATATATATATATATATATATATATTTATATATATATATTATACTGTTATTTTTAATTTACCTTTTAGTATAAAATGGCTAAACCCAACGTGGAGCGCGATTAATAAATTCTTTTATAACAATAAAAAAACCAAGAATCAACATGGACTTAAGAGATGGGAAGAAAATAAAATGGAAATAAACTGAAAATAAACAAACAAAAGAAGTAGGACAGGGTGAAGAAATCAAAATAGATTCAAGGAAGGAGGATAATAATACAAATACGAACAGGAAGCAACCAATATGGATGCAAATAACACATTTCTCATAAAGCTAATGGAAAAAATGGATGAAAATGTGCAGAAGTTAGAAGTAAGTAGAAAAGAGGACATGGAAAAGCTAGAAGAAAATAGAAAAGAGGATATGAGAAAGCTAGAAGAAAACGTAAGAAGCATCATACGTAGCGAAATGAGAATTCAAGACAACAATATGATGAAAAAAATGGAAGGAAAAACTGAAAACATGAATAAACAATTTGAAAAATCCAAGTTATACCATGAGAGCCGCCTGACAGAAACCAAACATGAAATCAGAAAATAAATGATCCGAAGATTGATGGAAGTTGAGAGATTTCACTCAACGGAAATAGATAAATTGAAAGGAAATGAGACAAAAAATGAAAATAAAATAGAAGAAAACTCTAGGAAAATAGATAGAGAAATCATTAAAACGAATGAAAACATGAATATAATCGAAGAAAAATTAAACAACGAAATAAAAGAGAATTTACTAACAGCAGAGCATGAAAATCTTAGAACCGAGAAGAGTTTAAAAAAGGAAATTAACGAAATGTACAAGAAATTAGAAACGTACAGGAAGGAAAACCTTGGGAGAAACATTTCTTCAGTACAGATGGTACAAATGCCAACCTTTACCATGGATAATTCCATAAAATTTAATGGCAACATAAAAGGAATTCATCCCAAAACCTTCCTGAACATATTAAAAACAAGACTAAGACACTTTGGTGATACCAAAGAAATCATCAGGCTGCACTATGGTTCTCTTGTAAAGAAACAGAAATCAACAATTGGGACGATTTTGAAACTCAATTCTTAAAGAAATTCTGGAACGAAATAGACATGGGATATCTCAGAGAACGGCTTTACTTCGATAAATTCGACGAAAGAAAGGGAACCAACATGCATAATTATGCATTACATTTATACAACCAAGTACAACACCTGCAGCCGAAGATCACAGAAACTGAAATTATAATGTATTTATCGAGACACTATAAACATGAAATATGCGAGACTATCGCAATTCAATACTTTAGCAGTTTTGACCAATTGTTAAATTACCTATCTAGGATAGATAGGAATACAAGTAAAAATTAAAATTTCAATTTTAATAGAAACAATAACAATTTTTATAGAAATTCATATAACAATAATAATAGTGGTAGAAATTTTATTAACCTTAATAATAATAGAAATCTTAATTGTAATTATCGAAATTTTAATAATAATAATAATAGAAATTTTAACAACCCTAATTTTAACAATTATCCAAATAATTTTAACAATACAAATAATAATCAAAATAGGAACAGATCAAATAATAACTATAACAGAAATGATAGGCAAAACACATCTAACGAGTATAATCATACTCAAAGGAGGAATTCCGGTGGGAATATCCAAGATAGAAGGAGGGTAAATAACAATAGGGTGAGGATCAATAACAGATCCAGATCCCCTACAGAACAATCGTTGGGAAAGGAATGAGAATGCTTCTTCCAGCCAACTTACTGAACCTGTGGATGGCACCAGAGAGTCCCCACCGGATTTTTAAGTTGTTATGGTGTTTCACAAAATCTGTACAGCTATGCACATCCCCAGGAATTCCTAAAACTGCACATCGACCTGGAACAAGAAAAATGTGGACTAATAATTATAAATGGGGATGTTAAAGGTGTAGCTGTCAACATTTTATTGGATTGTGGTTCGGAAACATCATTGGTAAATTATTAATTAATAAATAAACTTAAACTAAAGGAACAGGTAATGAGTGTGAGAAAAGTAAATTTAATTGGAATAAATTCAAGAAAATTAGGTGAGACAAATAAAGCTTTGATAACTGACATAAAAATCCTAGATCTATGCATAAAAGTTCAATTATTAATAGTTCAGAATTTAGACTACGACATTTTATTGGGGAATGATGAACTAGAAAAACATAAATTTATAATCAATTATGAAAAGGGTACTGTCAAATTATATCAAAATGAAATGAAAATTTTCCAAACCGAATATAAGGATATTATCGATGTGAAGAATGGAAATATAGTTAATAAAATGGATGCACCAGAAGAATAAAAATATGGGATGATATGGATGAAGAAAATATGGAAAATGCTATGGACGTAAAGGAAGAAGGAAATTGAAGTGGAATTAATGGGAAGTTGGTGCATAATATAATAAAAGAATATAATCAATATGATGAATTGGAACGGAGAAATGATAGCATGGATTTTGAACGGGAACATAAGGAAGAAAGGTACATGGAGAGAGAATATGAAAATATGGAAAATAATGGTAGTATAATTTTAAACTGTTGAAAGGATAAAATAGAGTCTGTGGAAAAATTGGTGAAAAAATACATTGGCTTAGTCAATGAAGAGAATCGGTTTGCTAAAAATTTTGTACATCATTTAAAGGTTAAAAATATGGAAAATTTGAAAACTAGATGTCAAGGAAACAAAGAAAAAATTAATCAACGACGGAATAATTGAACATAGTAATACTCCATACATAAATCCGATCGTAATCGTCAAAAAGAGTGATGACGATATAAGAATATATCTAGATGACCGCAATTTAAACAAACACACTGTACCTGAATACGAATAAAGTACTTACGTCCATTTACGTATCATGAACAGCAACAATGGGAAGACTGTTTAAATTATATCACTTTTTATATGAATTCCACACCTAATTCAATAACGTTGAAACCTCCTATGTTGATTTTGAAAAATGAATATCCTGAAAGACCATGGATAGTAGAAAGGAAGAAAGCCTACGACGAAATATTTCTGGAGACCAATCATAAGTTGAAAAGGAATTATGATAAATACTTAGAAAAACAAAATA
The DNA here is from genome assembly GCA_963921935.1 of Galeruca laticollis. Taxonomy (NCBI): domain Eukaryota; kingdom Metazoa; phylum Arthropoda; class Insecta; order Coleoptera; family Chrysomelidae; genus Galeruca; species Galeruca laticollis. The sequence continues at coordinate 84,118,802 of OY998178.1, read as the reverse complement.
AACAAATAAAAAAGAGAACAACATTCAAGAAAGATGATCTAGTAATTTTAAAGGCACTAAGACCGTCTAACAAGAAGGAAAATATCTGTGCAAAACTACAGTTATTATATGAAGGTCCATATAGAATAGAGAATGAATCTGGTATAAACAGCTATAAGTTAGTACACCCATATACCGGAGTCATCAGGGGGATTTTTAATGTGTCACAGTTGTACAGATTCCACCAATTATAAGTAGTTAGTAATTAGAATTAGTTGTACATATTTAGGTAGTAAATCATAACCCTCTGATCATTAGTTTATTATAAGAATTAGTTTAATTAGGATTAGAATTACAATAATTTTTTTATAAAAAAAAGGAAAGGAGGTGAAACCTGACAAGATCAGTATTTAAGAAATAGGTGAAAGTCTTTGATCATATTCTCACACTAGTAAGATGGAAATAAAGCTCAAAGAATTTCAGGGAAAGTTGAAATATTTTAATAGACCTTAAAGGATATAAGATCCATAATCCCAACAATTTTGAGACAGTTAGATAACTTTCAATTTAATTTTAGATTCTAGGTTATTTTAGAACCACTCTACCCTGTATAAAAAGTTGAGTTTGGAAAAGGTTTTGAATATTTAGATAATTTCAAAAGACAAATAGAATTTGCACTAAAGAAAATAAAGATAAAGCTCCAATAAATTTAAATAAATGAGTATTATCATAGCGACTAAGAAATATCCAAGCGACGAAGAACACATTCATCTTTTCTAAATTAGCAACTGGATTGAAATTCACAAATAAGTAGAAATCGTTTAATCGTGATGGTGTCGTTGAACAAGACTTGGAACGAGCATTCAAATGACGTATTACTTGCCATGTGATCCCATTAAAAATTATCTTACAAAATGGCGGCAGTCCGTACAAAAGCACATAGAGTTAGGTGGACAATATTGGGTTCGTGAGTTTCCCACAATAAAAATTTTTGGTGTAAACAAACGTAGACCAGAAGACTACAATGAGGAGATAGAACTGCCTAAAATACAGTAGAAGGAACACTAAAAGTTACTTGGTCTGGGGGTGAATCTTCAGAATCAGAAGATGATCAGGGCAAGGAAGTTATAAAATTAGATTATAGTAACTTTGAATAATAGTAGTAGAGTTCGTCGCTGCATGATGTGGACTTTCTAAAAATGTAACTCCTCACTGATCCAATGCCTCTTCAGAACTTAACGGCAAAATAAAACTTTTGTCTTGAAACTAAATCGTTGTGTTTAGCCACCGAATCTGTGGAACTATATAGTCAGGGTAGATATGCTGCCGCCCCTGAAAAACTAAACAACTACCCAATGACATCCGTCCATTGCATCATTTCATTATATCTAGCAATGCTTAATTTTAATTTTGTTTTCCCAACATTCTGATATTTCCTACCATTGTCTCTTCAGTGGTCGCACTAGTCTTATCAGTTGCAGCTTCTTCCCACTATAGTTTAAAGATTCTCCCCTCTGTTTGTCGTCTTACATATCCAACCCACTGAATACGTCTTGCTTTAATTTCTTTTAATGATGCTTAGGGCCTCATAAAAGTCTCCATGAATTCCCGATCTTTCTTTCAAATATATTAAGTCGCCTTCCACCTGCGACAGTCAGTTTCCATGCTTCAAAACTATACATAATGACGGGTATACTTTTAACTCAAGACAAATTCTTTATACAATATTCTTATCTATTGTAAAAACGGCCAAATACACTTGAGATGAACTGACAAAATGGAGCATTCTGAAGAAAGGATAGATGATAGTTATGTCATATTTTATTAAAATAAAATATAGGTATTACACATGGGCAAAAATAATATGAAATTAATAAACTTTTCTAAATTGTCACAGTAAATTATAATATTTTTTACATTTTGAATTAATTTTATGTCACAAAAGTTTACTTTCAATTTGTTGTTCGGCAATTTATTGATTATTTTACGTTGACGTCATACAAGCACCCACGTAAAGTGCGTCTTCTCCTACGTCTAACACAAACTACCCCATCCATAAGCGTCAAAGTAGAGTGTATTGAACATTATTGAATGAGCGCTCACAAGCGATGGGTTACAAAGAGGTTTTGTTTGTGAGCTTATTCGCGTAATGAATTTTTTCACCTAATAGTCCTTTGTCAATCGTATCCTATCATCTATAAACGGGCTACAACCAGTTGATTCCGATAATGAACTTGAAAGCATCGTGTTTTTAAATACCGGTAAATTAAACAACAAAAAGACTTACACTGAGAAACGTGAATAGTGGTTTGTTTTAAATTTAACAAATCTAACTGTTCTATACTGAAGATAATTAATAATGTTGAGTGATTTGATGTTTTTATGACAATAGGTAAGTGTTTTAAATGAAACTCACGGTTTCTAGTTAATACCACAATATAATAAAAATTGTTGAAAATTCTAACTTGTGATTGACTTAATAGATGTTAATAGAAAAAAGAAGAATATGTGATATCACAAATATTGAAGCTTAGATATTGTTAGCCGTATAGTGATATCCTGGATAGTCAATCACAAGTTAGGTCACTTCTTGGTCTAGTCAAAAATAACTACTAAACATCAGGTAGGCATCAAATGAAATGTAACTTCTGTCATTCTGACGATGATATTGATTTATCGAAACAATTGTCAATTTTTTAGAATTTTCAACAATTTTTATTATATTGTGGTATTAACTAGAAACCGTGAGTTTCATTTAAAACACCAATATGAATAGATTCCACGAAGTAAGGGTCGAGACAGTTAATTTCATTACAATAGGTAAGCATAAAATTTTTATTAATCAACTTTTAGTTCAGTTATTTTCTCTGTCTATAGAAGTTTTCGTATAAATTAAGGGATGACAGAATCAAGGATCATGGACTGATAATCAGTAATTTCAATAAACAAGTTTAGTAATAACATCCTCAGTTTCCTTTTTCGCCTGTCTTGTGCCATTGTGAACTTTCCTCTTCCCGAGATTAAAAAAATCACCTCAAGGAAACTCGAAAACAATCAAACGGTTGTAAATAATCAATCAACAATCAATATAAGAATTGAAAGAATCGTTGCCAACGATGTTGGGCTTCCTGCAGGAAGTTTTTTGGGAGAGACACAATTGAATTGTAAATCTATTCGAATGAAAATGTCTTACACAACTCGTAGTACAGAGCCTAGCACGCGTTGATATTATGTTTCTCCTTCCTTAACACCAATTAATTTTATTGTACTTATTATCACTTTCATATAAATTTTCAAGAATTATGTAGGTTTGTTGATGTAACGCATATACCAAACACATCACTCATGTTAATAAATGATACTAAAATGATTTCGCAATTTTCTAAATTGATAAGAGGCCACGTGTGTTGGGAATTTTAGCAGACACAACAGCTACGTAGATTATTCGTTTTATTTGTTTTTATCAGAAATACACATGCTTTTAGTGTAATTAAAATTATTTCCTGACTTCATATTATCATGTTTGTGTGCAGTAATTTTTAATTAAAAAGTAATCTAACAAACATTTTGTAAAAAACATAACGAATTGTGAATGTTTCAACCCAGATAAAATGAAGATTACTTCGTCGGTTATGATTCTCCTTCGGAGGCCTATTTTCAGGGGTAAATTAAAATAATAAATAATAGAGATAGAGTTTCGAGAGGTTAGACTTTATTACAAATAAAAGTCATCTGTATACAACGGGCTATTATTAAAACATATGTTATTACAAATTGCCCGATTATTATGTTAATAAAGTTTTAGTGTACATTCTTTATTATTTTTTGTTAACACTTGAAATTGCTCAGAATAAAACAGTATCATATCAAGAAAATAATACTCGATGAGATCGAGTAATAAAAAATCAAAATAAAAACAAATCGATTACATTTATTTTGTGGAGGTTTTCATTTCCAAAATAATTGTCTTAAGTTGACTTGGAACACAATAGAATGTTTGATTTGTTCACCGCTACTTTACATCTCAGTATGATGTCCATCCCGTAACATGCATAGTTCTGTTCGTCTCAAAACATGGTTGACTGCATTCCTAATGTGCTCTGGTTTTATGGCCCTCGTACAATTGTTTGTTGTGATGTGAGTACGCCTTGTTAGTTCTGTGTATTCGAACGCAATAGATTGAGGAACGTGCCAATATGGCTGTCATCAGTCATGATATAGTCTTGATAGTTTTGTCTTGTCAGTATATATATATATATATATATATATATATATATATATATTATATGTGTATTTATAAAGAAGAATAAATGTTTTTTGTCTAAAAGCATCAGTCTTGTTATATAAATACATAACCATTTTTAAATGTTCTTTATCAATAAAAGGACGATGTTTGTAAATGTCGTTCTCCAATAAAATAATAAATCCATTTGAGTTAAGTCTGGTGATCGTATTGGCATGGGATACCGTGAATAACGTTCTAACCATTTTCCATTAAATTCATAATTCGAAAATTGACGAATTGCTGCATTACAATGAAAAGTTGCACCATCTAAATGATAACAAATTCTGTCTTTTCCTCTTATGGTTTGTCTATCTGTCCTCACTTCCTTTTGACAAGGGTCCCAGTCCAGTACCACTTTAGTTTCTTTATTCTACAAATGACATCAATAACTTTGGTTTGCTGTCCAATCTATGTGTTTCGATTTCTATTTCTTTCTATTATTACATGCTTATCTGGGAAGCGCTTATAGTTTTTGCACAGTTGGCTCATCAACATCCAGGATTTTGAGTTGATGCAGGCAAAATACTCTCCACTTTTCAAGCAATTCGAGATGTGATTTCTAAATAATAGTGTAATTTCTTCCAAATTCTCCCCATTTCATGATGCTTCCATAATATTGACTTGTGACTTGTCCGAGATAAGTACAGTTGCTAACCGTTTCTAATTAATCCGTATCTGTAATGATCTGTAACAAAATAAATGAATTTGACAACATTTTCATTTCACCTAGGTTCATTATAAATCCATCATTCTTTTTCTAACTCTGGAAGCATTTCTCGTAATTCTTCATATGACGAAGTAAGCTACAAAATGTCACTCGCAAATCTAAGATTATTTATGAATTGTATTGCCTTTCCCTTCCCAATTTAGTTTCTTAAATATTTCTTGGTGAACTGCAACAATTTAGGTGAAATTATGTCGCCTTTCTTATTTTGCCCATATCACCTTAGGATATTAACTTTTATATCTTCAGCATCTCTTTAGTCTTCTTATTTCTAACTTTGTCACATCTCGATTCCAATAGTCTAAAACTATGACTTCGAGCTTTTTAATTGTTTTTTCTTTCAAATGCCAGACTTCCTTGTTGTTTGTTGAAATACTTCTTCTTCAGCCTTCTTTCATCCAGTGTCGGATATACGCTTCTTAGAACTTCTTCCATGTTTCTCTATTTTAAGGTGTTTTTATCTATTGTTTTTCTGCTTTTCATCTATTGTTTTTCTGCTACAGCGACAATATCATATATCTATCTCTTTCTGAGTCTTCCTACGTTTCTTTTTGTTTCTCGCGGTCCCCAAAATGTTACCCCGTATGACCATTACTCTGTATTTTGTCTAGCCACTGCCCGCTGGGTTTCGCCATTCTGTAGATGAAGTCTGCTACTGTGGTTCTTCTAAATAACGGTCTTAATTTTGTCTCTCAAGCTTATACCCAGCAGAGTCCTTTCCATGGCTCTTTGAATTACTCTTAGCGGTCCTGCTAGTTTTTTTGTTATTGACACGTCACTGATAATATACAGCTTCCATACGTTTGGCATTTTAAATGTATTGGCATATTTATATCCGTAAATAGTTTGTCATATGAACACTCAATTTCTAAAGTTTGATTTTAATTTTTAATTGTATGTCCCTAACATATTTATTGTTGTTCCTTTTCTATGGTGGTGTTATACTAACAACTATGCCGCTACATACTCTATGTTTTTTTCGAAATATTTTTGTCCCATAATATTCCATAAAGGCTGCTCGCCATTTGTTATGTCCTTGGGTAATTGAATAAGAAATCATTGGGCTCTAAACCAGGCGTGCTCCTCTTTTTCGTTTTACTCATTACAACAGAGCATCATTCTATCAAACCTTTCCTGTCTTTTCGTTCATTTGGTATTTTTTATTTCTGTTTTCTTAACTCTACTACTTGTTCTTGCTTTCCATACTCGTATTCTCTCGTTCTCGCTAATAATATTTTATGTATTCCTTTCTTTGGTTGGTTCTTGTTCTATATCAGTTTTTATAACGTCCTCTGTCCATTTTTGGTATTCCTTCTTGACTGCAATAATTTTTCTAAAATAACTGTCATATTTTTGTTATAGATAAGCTTTTTTGGTATTAGTACATTCCACACGCTGTGTATTTATGTATTGAGTCAAAAACTGCTTTAAAATCTATGGGTATACCCTTGTTTGCCAGATAGTTTTTTCACATAATAGTCAATGTCTCACCCTCAATTGAAATTTGTTATATTGTTTTATTTCTGATACTGTTCAGATCATTTAAAAACATAGTTTAATATTATATTATGAATGTTTAAAACTTTGCATTTCTAAACTTATGTTATTTACATGTTATTAGTCCTGCATGCGGAAGTGAACACTGAAAACAGAGTCGAGAAAAAAGAGAAATTAACGCTGAGAATGTATTAAATAATTAGACCCGCACTTCTTATATTCAGTTCCCACATATGCTACGATAAAATGTGCTACGCAAATGGTAGTTTATTACTAGATAACCAATTCCTATTTATCACCGGGTAGTCGATTAAAACACAGACACAGACAATAGACTTTTCTTTCTCTGGATCAAATATTTTTTAATGATGGATATCATATCAAACATTCCTTTACTTAGAATAATCGACATCTATATTAATAATTTGAATTTCTAGTACGATACTAAGTCAATTTATGAAACATACTTTTCGAAAAAAAAATCAACTTTTAATTATATTAATTGTGAAGAACTAAAGGAGCAATTACCGAATTGGAGGATACTAACTTAGAAAAAACTGTACACTTAGACCTAAAAGCGTGCATAGGTAGCCCAAAACTCAAAATTTGCAGAGGTAAAAAGTTCAGTGCTTCCTTGGGAATCCTCAGAAATTAATAAAAAAGAGAAAAAAGTGGCATTACAACTAATATTACCATATTCGTAGAATGTATATTTGTTTAGATCAGGATTGGTCCTTATTGATCAACAAACTTCGGCCCGTGAGAAGGTGAACTTTGTCACATGCTGGTTAGAAAACAACGTATTTAAAATAAACATTGTCAAATGATTTAGTGCTGCACGATTAAATGATGAGGATATGTTTAAAACATTCAATTATCAACAATTATTACAAATACTTCTTAAACATTGATTTATAAATTCAAGATACTCAATTACATATATTAATGTTAATAGGCTTTATAATAACCTAAAAATATTGTCACATTGCAACTCTATTCATGACAACATTCAATACCACTTTTAATTATTGATGGTGGTCGAAGAAACAAGCTTCATCCCTTATTTAAAAAAAAAGCCTTAAATGTGACGTTCATCTATTAATAAATTGCAGATATAATTAGGAATAATTATGCAATCGTGCACGTTATCACAAACTGCATTCAACCATAATTTTTACGAGCTATTATTATGTTTGTGCAAAGGTCAGATAGAGGCTGTCGCCAAGCAGACTAGTGCAACAAGTTACGTCAATTTTATTTTTACGATCTGGCTATATTCGCATTGACAAGAGTTTTTATGATTGGTAACAAAATTTTGTTCTATTGGTTTTTTATATCGATTTTGGCTTATAATTATAAAGATTTTGATAAAAAAAGAGGAGTAATTTCTTGGATTAAATTAGGAACCGAGTGGCCAGAAATTTCCAAAAGCACGATTAAGTTGATTGAGTAAACTTCTTATTCGATATATAGTGTCATCCCGTAAGTACGCATACATTGTGAATGTTTGATGTGTAATTTGTATTTTTACATATGTTTCTATTTGAAACGTAACTATTCACTATTCAATAAAAACAAATTTCGATGTGAACTATACATAGAACTAGTAAAATTGTGGTGGAAGGACTTCAGAAATATAGAGATAGTCTACGAATTTTACAATTCTTTCGTCATCAGTTTTGGGTATTAACTCGAACAAATCTAAAGAGAAGCAACCTCCAACCTTATATGGTCTTAAATAAGATAAAGCAAATGCCATACGCAACCTTTCGTCTATCCGAGAATATTTGTCTTTATATTCTTGCGTTTAAAAGATTGGCATGGCAATAAAAAAGAATACTCATCGATGGAGAGAGACTCAATCACCTACGCTTCGCAGATGACATCGTTATTTTGTCAGACTGTCTGGGAGAGGCCAAAGACATGCTCCAAGAACTCAACGATACCATACAAGAGATTGGGCTGACAATAAATTTTGAAAAGACCAAAATAATAACTAACATGGTTCCCAGTGACCAAATATAAATTAATAACAACAAAATAGAATTGGTCGACAAATATATATATATATATATATATATATATATATATATATATATATATTTGGGTCATGAGATTAAAATAACCAGAGACAACCAAACCTGCGAACTAAACAGGCGAATTACCCTGGGATGGGCGGCGTACGGAAAAATGAAGGACATCCTTAAAGGAAATATTCCAATTCATTTGAAACGAAAAGCATTTAACCAATGCATATTACCGGTTCTGACCTATGGCGCAGAGACACTAACTTTAACGAAGAAAACCGCAGACAAACTAAGAGTAACACAAAGGCGAATGGAGAGATCGATGCTTGGCCTGACCCTGAGGGATCGAGTGAGAAATGAAGAGATACGCCGACGGACTGGAGTAGATGATATTATACAACGAATCACTACACGGAAATGGAAATGGGCTGGGCACATTGCTAGAATGGACGACGGGCGATGGACCAAAAAACTGTTGGAATGGAGACCAAGAGCTGATAAGCGTAGCCGAGGCAGACCTCCCACTCGATGGACGGATGACCTAAAGAGGATAGCGACAAATTGGATTGCAACAGCCAGGGACAGAGAGAACTGCAGACGTTTGGAGGAGGCCTATGTCCAACAATGGACGTGAAATGGGCTGTATGATGATGATGATTCTTGCGTCAGATTATATTTTTGGATTTAGCTATACCACGCTTGATACAGATGAAAACAACATCCTATTATTTTTGCCAACGGACAATCTTTTTCTACTGCTCTGTAAATCGCTCGTTTGAATATATTCCTACTTCATATATCGTCACTCTAATATTACAAAGTGGTATGTGGCATTGTGGCTATTTTGAGAAAACACGATTTAAAAAAATGACATTATTTTTTGATCTTTATTTATTTATTTTTACTGTTTTCTATTTATAAGGCTGTTCAAAGTGGTTAACTGATAAGCATTTGATTTCAATTTTTAACGAAAAATATACCAATTTAAAAAATTAATATATTTAAAAACAACATAGGATTCTGGTATTCCCAAACCTAACGGTTTTTCTAAACTTTGTAACATAGAACTTTGGTACTATGGCATCCACTTTTGTTTGAGAAAGTGCAGCAGCTCTGTCACACTTTTTCAGCTCCAATGGAATAAGCGTTTCAGGTTCTGCTGTAACGTGTTGCTTTCTACGGAGATTTGGTTCATGTAAACTTACGACTTTGGACACGTTAGATTCTTCTTTAAAATAATCTTTATATTTCAGCTCAAAAGAGCTTCTTGAAAACTGCAAACTTACGACCTTTGAAAATGGTACAGTGTTTTAGTTTAACTGACTTGAGTAGAATTGAAAATCTATGAAGTCTTCCTTCTTCATTTGAATTATTGTGTACGGTTTTGGTCGGTTCTTTTTCAATAAATATCGAAGAAGTGAGACTGGGGAATAATATTCTATTCTGCTCAATGACCTCTCTATGGAGCTATGTATAGCATCTACTTCTTGAATGCAAGAATGTCCCGGAACTGAAAATTTCATAGTAATTTTTTGTAGATTTTTGTGGAATTGTATTAGGTGGTCGACAGCATAACTCATAAGGCTATTCCTATTTTGTGGCGCGCAGCTATCACTCCACATTATTATTTCGGTAAATTCTGGATGGTCTTCTAACACTCTATGTAATATTTTACAAACTGCGCTAGCCATGTCGTTTCCAGCTCTTCCATGTAAAGCCTCAGTCCAAACCGTACAATAAACTTGTTTACCAATGGAAAGGTGTACACATTCAGTTTACTTTTATAAAAAATGTTTTTTATATCGGCCTTTGAACACGTCATGACGTTTTCGAGATCGAAACATAAAAGAGGCTTCCCACTTTCCCTGACTTTTTCTTTCCTCATATGCTCTTTTTAATTTAAACGATTTATGTAGGATCTTCCCTCCTCTTCTGTCAACCTATTTTCTGCTTTTTTCACTTCTGTTTCTTCGCAAGTATCGCACCTGTCTTTTTGTGGTTTATGAAATGCTACGTTAAAACAATTACAAAATATTTTTCTGTATATACAAAAAGAGACCAGAGATTTTTCTTTATCATTTGCATATTGTAAATACATTTCATACAACTTTTTTATATTCAGTTCGCTTTCTAAATATTCCTTATTGCTTGTCTTACAACAATAATGAGATTCTATTCGAGGTAACATGTTAATATGCTCTTTGACAAAATCTGTATCTTCGAGCGATGTTACCCGTTTTTTATGCTTCCCTTGGGTACTCTCCAGTAAAGTATTTGCGGGAGTTTTATTTTTATGCACCGTATGAATTGGTTTTTGACTTGTACATAATGTTCCACAATAATACGGGTTGCATACTTGAATTTTCTGCCCATTTAACGTAAAATAATATTTAAACGTTCTTCCTTTTTTAGAATTATCTTGGTTTTTTCCTTTCCTTTTTCTGTTCGGAATGTCAACTTCAGTGCTGTTTGAAATAAAGTGTTTCTTCTCTACAGCAGAGAGAGAATAATAGTTTTTGAAAATTGCATTTCTTTGCTCGTCGCTTATTTTACGAGAACACTAATAAAAGCATTTTTGGACACAATCTTTTTTATTTTTAATTTCTTTGGCTGCCTCTGCCTTTTTCCTGGAAGAAATATAATCAAGACCCTGATCAAACCTTGCCTTTCTTTTGTTACATGCCCACTCTGAAATATTCTTTCTCCGTTTTCGTGTCAATTCCTTTTTTCCATCTTCGAACAATTCTTCTTCGGACTCTATTCTTTCTTTTCTCACAACTGTGAAACTTTGACAAATTTCTCCTTCAGTAACTTCCGAAAAATATGTTGATCCTTCTTTCTCCTCCGTTGTTTGTAAGGGACTCAAAACACAACTAGGATTCCTTCTAAAAAATTCATTTATTTTATTACCACCACCCTAATTATTATGCTGTATTTTGATGTTATATGTTTAAATCAGTTCCCAAGATTATAGTAGAATTACCAGCCATTAAGTTGATATCTAATTTAGTATTGACTTTGTTGCCTGTAGTTTTTGAAATACCAATATTCTTTTTACATTCTTTAGTATATTCTGTTGAACAACTGAGCAGATTACTAAAAGACAAAAAAATGACATTCTTAAAGTTTAGTTTTCTCTGTTTTCAAAAATAACGTACTTTTTTTCTAAGGCAACTTGTCGAATTGAACTGGAGTCACTTCCACTATCGCTACTGGTTGATCTTGGCAGTAAGGATGGCAATGGAATATAACGTCCTCGAATTCTAATACTAAAAGAAAACTTGTTTAAAATCCCGAAAACCTAACCTAACTGGTACAATAAAATCTTACCTGGTAACATTTTTTGATGTCTTTTGACGTACAATGTATTCCTTATCTTGGTCAGAGTCATAGCCGTGACCATCACTTATATCACTATCACCCATTACTTAAAATTTTCAAAATAAAGCCGGAGCACATTCGCATGATTCTGTTACTCCAACACTGTAGACAAACTATCATAACCTCAAAAATATGATAACAAGGTTGTATGTTAGAACAGAATCCTTTAATATTTTCTTGTCCATATATATTTTAATGAAATTAACTGTCTCGACCCTTACTTCGTGGAATATGCTCATATTAGTGTTTTTAAATGAAACTCACGGTCTCTAGTTAATTCCACAATATAATACAAGTTATTGAAAATTCTAAAAAATTGACAATTGTTTCGATAAATCAATATCATCGTCAGAATGACAGAAGTTACATTTCATTTTATGCCTACCTGATGTTTAGTAGTTATATTTTTGGCTAGACCAAGAAGTAACCTAACTTGTGATTGGCTTAATATATGTTTATAGAAAAAGAAGAAGATGTGATATTACAAATATTGAAGCTTAGATATTATTAGCCCTATGGTGATATCCAGGATATCATTTTTCCAATTAAGATCAGTATAACTGTGCAATGATATAGAAAACCAGGAAAACTATATCTGCTGATCTTTACAATTATCACTTAAGAAGACAGTTATGATTAGACGTCGTTTCTTACCGGATGGACTCTTCAATCCTGTAGATAATCATTTCAAAAAAGCCTGTCGTGAAGATTGAATGTTGGTATCCTGCCACATTTTACTGAGTGTAGCCTTCATTAACCCAGGTTTCATCCTAGTCAAATATTGGTTTGCCTTCTGCACGTAATTTAAAAATTGTTTTTAGATATCTCCGTCTCCAACAAATAATTTCGTCAGTATCAATTAGAATCGGTTTTCTATTATGTTTTGCCCATTTAAATTTTAATTCCTGTAGCGTTTCCCGTAGTTTCGTTCGGCCCATTTTAGGGAAATTTTAGCTACTGTAGTAGATTTCTTTCCTAAAATAAAATTCGTGCACTTTTCTTCTTATTGTGTTTTTAATTTATTCTATGAATTCAACTTTCTTTTTCAGCCTGCATTTTTCTTTGCGGATTTAATAACTCCACTTTTCGCTTCACTTCAAATTTTGTATATTGTTGATTTGCTTACGCCTGTCAATGTCATCAACTGAACCTGAAGGATTTTCAGTTCTTAAGTAATTATAAACATTGTTTATTATTACTTTTTCGTTCGCCGACAACGCCGACTTTTTCGTACGCTTTGCAGGTGTAAACCCGGATCTATACTGCAAATTTTATGCCATTAGACCGTAACTAATAATCACAATAATTACTTTATAAAAGTTATCAAGCGAGCAAGCTCTTTCTAAATTCACTAAATCAATAATTGCTGACAGTCAGACTGCAACTACCCTTGAAACAAAAATACACAAATTCCATAGTCAGATAGGGGAATTATCTATGAAATTATAATCCCACCCCGTCTTCCTGAGATCATTAAAACTCGCAATAGTTTTTGAAAATTGTTTCAACAATAATAATATGCAAGTCGTTTATATTTTCATAAAAAAAATACAACCGAATACACCAAAATAATATAGGCATTCAATAATATTCGTAATAAATATTTCAGTAATCCGAATGTCTCCATACCTTGAAAATAATAATAGGTACCCACGCCTGAAATGACCCGTTCCGACAGTTCTATTACTCCGCACCGATTGCGATTTTACTATAGTTCTATCGAGTATTTAGATATAGATGTATCCGTAATTATTAAGTATATTGTTGAGTTTTTTAGTTAATTTTTTATTACTAGTATTGGCATAAGAAACTACAGTGGTTTTGATACGTTATGTAATTTATCGGTTCCATATAATTGTGGAGATTGAGGATTTTTATTTATGATGAATTTCTTTTCATATTCACTTAAAAGATAATTTGAATTATTGACAACCTCTCTTACATTATTAGAAAACTATTTTTTGGTCCTGCTCTAACAATTTGGACATCGTTCGTTTCTATAAAGTTATATATTTTGGATTTATAATCTTCAGTTTTCAATATAACAGTGGCATTACCTTTGTCAGTTTTTGTAATTGTGAAGTTAGTAATTTCCGATTTCTTTTTGATTGAATTCAAAACTGAAATGCCATTTTTTCTTTGAAGTTTAATTTTTGATGGTTCAAAATTTTTTATTAAATAGGCAATTTGTAATTCCTCATTGAGAAAATTATGTCCGACTCTGTAGCTAATATATGTTTAATATTATTCGTAAATTTTGGTGGTATGCTGTACTTTAAGCATTTATTTAAAAATTCTATTTCACTATTTAGAAAATTAGTGTCTGAATGGTTTTCAGATCGTGGTTCAAAGTGTGTTGGTATGTACGTACTGATACTGGTACTTGGTTTCATGGGATGCAAAAAATATTTGTATATAGATCTCAAAGTGGATCATTTTGAGAAGTGATAAAAGAAATTGAATGGCAAATGTTAGCAGTGCCACCTGTATATATTTGAATATATGTTGGAATTGAACGAAACTATAAAATTTATAAACTGTTATAACGCCTTCCATAAAATAAAACATATAGTTATCAAAAAATGTCTGTATAATACAACACATCCATGTATTATTATCTTCCCGTTGTCAATATTCATATTGCGAAGTTGATCCGCGTTGGCGTAAAAAATAAATTTGTGAGTGATAGTGATTTGCGCAATGTTAAATTAAATTCAAGCTCCAGTTGATAAAAGGTTAGTTTAATTGTCGATTCAGTAGCGTAATACTGCGGAGTTCAATGTTTAATATTATTGCAATACGAGAACTAACAAGTCTATTTCCTGAATATACGTATGTGCTAGTGAATAGTGGAAACAGTGGATGTTGCTTGTTAGTAAAGTTGATATAGACACAAGTAGAAATTAAAATAGTAATAGCCGGTGAGTAAATTTGTTTTTTTATCTTGTGACGGAAGTTATCGGTAGGTACTTTTGAGATATTCAATTAATTTTACATTTTTGTTCTGTTGTTTTTAATTTTAATACAGTATGTTTTTGCTTTTTTTTATAAATAGTTTGACATCATTTTTTATGTTATTGTTTACGATCCATATTAACCACGGGGGTAAATGATAATTATAATGTAAAATAAAAACCGGTACAAATAACAAGTAAACAAAATAATGGGGTGATTATACTGTGAGGTTAGAGTAACAAACTTGTAACTAATTGCGGTTAAATTAATATCAGCCGAAGTTCTCAAAATTTTTATCAGCTTAAACAGTGTATATAAATATTTTAAACATCGCTGTCAAACCCATAACAAATCAATTATTAACATTTGTTTACAGAATTTATATTATAAAGGAAAATTACAAAAATATTAAAGCGTCCTTGGAATTGGACGCCAGTATTTTTCATAAATGACAAGTATACAGATTCAATTATTAATATAAATTTAATTTCGTTTACAATAATTTTGAAATTTAGGATATTCAAGAAAGCGAAGGCAAGGAGGTTATTTAACTTAGCTAAACAAATTTTGGAGATAGTCTTCAAAATGGTTACTGTCTCCAGCAATTCCAGCAATAGTTTTTCTTCCGATAAAAAAACCTTAATAAGACTGCATAAAAAGCTTGGTAGGGGGGGTGGGGCACGTGGTCCACTTGACTCAAGTGAAATTTTGTTTCTTCTCTGACTCTCTTAAAGCACATTGTAGTATTTCAGACATGATATACCATTTATATTTTAAATGGAATGTACAATTGTGTAGACTCACAAATGGATGAACTTGCTCTCAAGATGGGGTACATTCATTTGCACCCTGGGGTACAATAATCCAATAAATACAAATATATGGTACGTACCATATGTTTCAATAAAATATCAGATCAACGAAAAAAACTACATTTTATTGATTTGAAGTGCATCGTAAACCAATTAAATAATATGACATATTGCGGCAGATCAAAAATAAAACTGAAAACTCAGTTGGGTGTTCGCCGATACCATATTTGAATTCAACGACCCAAAAAACCATCTGTAACAATTTTCGGTTCATCTTTTTCAATTGTGTCTGGAAAAACCTTGGGGATGACGTTCTGGGCCAGGTTAGCTCGCATCAGGTGTTCGGGAGGTCGTTTTCCACATGAAATTAGGATTTAGCGCCCACAAAACACCCCCATAACGATTTTCGGTTCGTTTCTGTCGATATTTCCAGGAAAATTCTCGAAGATGACGTCCGCGTTCAAGTTAGGGCGCACCAGATATCCGGGGGGTGTTCGCCGATGGCATATTTGAATTCAGCGACCCAAAAAACCCCCGGGTGCCGAGTTTCTCTCCTTCCTCGCATGAATTTCGGGATAGTCCCACGGAGACGACGTTCGTCGGCGTTCCTGAGTTCCAGGTGTTCGGCGGGGTAATTTAAACATCATAATCGTGATCAGCGACTTCAGAAACCCCTGGGTACCCGACTTGGGCCAATTCTGATTCTTCTTTACAAAGTTATTAAATTTGTCAAAAGGCCTTTCAAAAAATGCATTTTTTGAATGTATTTTAGGCTGCAGCAATGCAACTTCCGGTTTCTAATAGGTAGGAATGGTATAAAAAAATTTTGGAATCGAATGTAAAAAACCGCATACCGTTCCATCCTATCCTAAAAGATTTCCTAACATAATGCTTCATTGCCTCGACTAAAGTAAGCGGCCAGCTAACCAAGACCTATTTAAGGAGTAAAAATTCAGAAAGAATTTTCTCCATCTTTCCTCTTTTGCGGAAAATGAAGCTTTTTACTAATAAGCAAAATACGTGCAACAACTTTTTTTTCTAAAACTTGTGCATGGAGATTCCAAAAGTAAAATAGTTTATAAATAGTTGGATAAATAACTTTTTAAACTTAACATAAGGATAAAAACAGTTTTTAATTAGACAACAGGATCTTATTTTATTTTAAATTAACCGTTGATAGTGAAATTAAATAGAATACAAATTGTTGTAAAACAAAAAGTGTTCTGTCAAAATGTTGCAACTAAAATATAAACGAGAAAAAATGTATGATTCAGTGGACAATTTGACTCATACAGTCAACCAACCATCGTCTTCATTACAGTCGCAAACTTCAAATTAATCGTTTTCAGGTTGGGGTGCTACTAAATTTTGTACATTATTTTCTAAAACCCCTTTAAGATAAACGGTTTTAAAGATTAAAACTAACTTTTCCGCATTTGTGACCCTGAACAATATTCTATCATAAAAGTGTTACTTGTATACACTTCGGGGGATGTATCGTGCTAACAAACCGAAATTTCTCCAAAAATAACCAAAAATTTAGTATATCTGGTTTTATAGGACCCGCTATACTCGCTCTAGTCAACTAAAAATCAATAGGGTACATCTGTGAGACACCTTGAACAATATTCAATCACAAAATTGATCAATCGTATACTCTCTGGAGGCTGTATCGTACTAACAAACTGAAAATTCTCCAAAAATGAGAAAAACTTGGTACTTCAAGTACCATAGCACCCGTTGTACGGGCTTTAGTGAGCTGAATATCAATACGGTTCATCTTTGAGACACTCTGAATAATATCCAATCATAAAATTGGTCACTTGTATATACTTCGGAGGCTGTATCGTGCTAACAAACTGAAACTTCTCCAAAAATTACAAAAGTATCGTATTTAAAGTACTATAGCACCTGTTGTATTGGCTCCGGTGAGCTGAAAATCAATAGGGTTCATTAGTGAGATGTCCTGAATAATATTCAATCATAAAACTGGTGACTTGTTTTAGCTACGGAGGCTGTATCGTGCTAACAAACTGAAATTTCTCAAAAAATGACCAATATTCCATACTTAAAGTACCATAGCACCCGTTGTAGTGGTTCTGGTTAGCTGAAAATCAATAGGGTTTATCTGTGACATGTCCTTAACAATATCCCATCATAAAATTGGTGACTTATTGCACTCCGAAGGCTGTATCGTGCTAACAAGACATGTAAGGAAAAGGGGCCGACGACAACGACGACGAAGACATACACACAGGATTTTTTTCTAAAAACCGTTTTTTTGTGTTGATGTGGATGGAAAACGTAAAAATAACTCAAAATTCCAACTTTTTTTGGAGTAAACCAATACTTTTTCTCTCATATTAAATAGGTAGGGCGGAAAAGTAAAATAGTAGCTTCCCAATTTTCATCATAAAGTAACAGTAATAATTTTCTAATTATGTTATATTAGACTCAAAGATTCAAATCTATCATAAAATGTAAGGTAATCAGTATGGAACATTTTAGTTTTGATAGAACATCTGCTTTGTTGCCGATTGGTACATCTTCAATTATCGGGTAATAAAAATGATTAGTTTTTCCTCTGCGTCGTAGAAATGTTATTTGATAGTGGTTTTGGTAACAAATTTTACTGAAACATATTCTTCTTCATCTAGAGATGACAATGACATTTCACTTTCTGTATCACTCTATTTGAAATAATTATGGGACATTTCCCATTCACTGTCATCCTGGAATATTTTTATTTTTGCTTTCAGTTGTTCCCTTTTCTCTACATTCTGTGATTGAATAATTGCTTCGCATTTTTTTTTAATTTTTTTTTTCAATTTTTTTATTTCTCTAGCTCCCCAATTCGTCGGTTTTTGAGTAGTTTCTGTGTGTATTCTGAATTCTCCCCCATTACCTTTCATCTTGGAAGCAGAAGATCCTACATGTTGAAAATTGACCTACTAGAAATTATGATAGTCAATTCATATCGACTCCTAAGTGTAGGACACTTTCATTCTCTGGACGAATATTCATCATGCCTGGATGAACGTGTACCCCATGCTACATTTTAATATATGTGAGAAGAACACAGGCAACTTTTGAAGTGACGTTTTTTTATGATTTCGAAATTATTACGCTATCTATTCAACACATGTGTAGACTGATCATTTAAAAATTATTAACAATTAAGCCCTGATTCACTGAATGCAAAAAAACTTATTTTAGGTTTTAGGTGCGATTTTATTTCTTTAACAATTATTGGCCCTCAGCTTGCTTTCTACCACGTTGATCATTCAAAATACTGAACTTAGGTGGTAAAGAGAGGAATTAAGAACAAACTGCCTGGAAAAATTAAAAAATTATGGGAGGCAACCTACCTAATACCCCTGCAATGAAACGTGCAGAATAATTGAGGCGAAACTGCTATTTAACATATTTATTTATCTTACATATTTGAAATGATAGATACACTTATCAGATAAACTTGGTAAAGATAATGAAACTAAATAAAACTCAAGTCTGTGATGTAATCTATCACAATCATTATTTATTATTATTTGAGTAGGTAAATTATACTCTCTAAAATATAACTTGATCCTTATAGTAGCTGCCAAATCACATACAGTATTTATATGTATGAGTATAGCCAAAATAAACTCTTTTAATTAGGACCTATAATTTAATAGGTGTCAAGCTACATTTTATAAAGTATAAACTAGAAGCGTTACTAATATACTTTTACTAATATACTTTGTATAGCTAAGCAGTAGGTATTATTTCTCTTTTCTCCAATTCAAAATTACATTCAAATGACGTAAATATACACTGTATAACTGTACAAGGCGTGTGTATTGTTTATCAGTATAGTAAGAGGGTTAATATTTACATAGAGAGTCCTTTAAATTAATTATAGCAAATGCTATTGTAATTACTTCATTAAGTACCTTTATTATATTATTATTGATAGAAACATGATATTTTAACATCGAAAATTATCTTAAACGGTGTATTACGCTCCCAATATATTGTTATGATTTAATTTGTTTTAGTGAAAATTTATTCTTGATTTGAGTTTAATTTGTATATTATAGAATTAAATTTGTCAAAATGTTGCCGGGCGCTATTTTCTATCTGTTATCTCCGACTATATTTTATTTTACAGCTCACTCGGATCCGAACACACAGAGCACACAGGTGGATTCCGTTGGACGTATATGGGTAATTAGTAAAATAAATAACTAAATTTCAAATGTCCAAATAAGCTTTGATAACTTGTATTTATCAGAAATATTAAAAATTATACATTATTCAAATTGCAAAGTTCTTATTACCTAATTCTTTTCAGATTCAATAAACCCCCATTTTTCTAAAAAGTACCCTGAATTTATTATATTTTTTATTTATACTTTATATTCTAACGTCATACTATCAAGTACTCAATTAACCTAACCTAACTTCAATCAAAATTAAAATTTTCTGTCTTGTATTTTTTTGTTAGTCTTCAAATTAATCTCTATTATGCATTTTAGTGTTTTTTATCGTTAATAATTTGTTTTTAGTTTATATATGTTTAACGTATCTAGTTCTCTGGCTCATTAATTGAATTTTGAGTTATATTCAGGTAAATAATTTAATTTTATATCATTTATTTTGCTCACTGGATTGGTTTTATAATAATATTAGTTTTTTATTGATGTTTTATTCTGTTCTATTGCATTTATTTTATTAGTTTTTCCATAATATTTCTCAAAATCAACTGTCTCTTCTCAATCAATCAATGTCAACAGTAAAAAACTAACTTCGTATCCCTAAATTCTTTTCAATTTTCACTTTTAATAGTTAATTATTGGGCACCGATCAGCAGAATTTGCAATATCTAATATTAGTGTTTTTAAATGAAACTCAAGGTCTCTAGTTAATTCCACAATATAATACAAGTTATTGAAAATTCTAAGAAATTGACAATTGTTTCGATAAATCAATATCATCGTCAGAATGACAGAAGTTACATTTCATTTTATGCCTACCTGATGTTTAGTAGTTATATTTTTTTGGCTAGACCAAGAAGTAACCTAACTTGTGATTGGCTTAATATATGTTTATAGAAAAAAGAAGAAGATGTGATATTACAAATATTGAAGCTTAGATATTATTAGCCCTATGGTGATATCCTGGATATCATTTTTCCAATTAAGATCAGTATAACTGTGCAATGATATAGAAAACCAGGAAAACTATATCTGCTGATCTTTACAATTATCACTTAAGAAGACAGTTTATTAGTGGAGAATTCCCTAGATTTAACTGTTCATTGACAACTTCATATTGTGGGTTTCTTAAATGTCTTCTAATTTCCAGTTCTTCAAGGAAATCCAGTTCTTGTTTCTTTTCACAAATATGCAGCACTTCTAGTTCTGTGTTAGGTGTCAATGAATGATTGGTGTCAAGTAAATGTTTTGCGTAGTGAGATTTATCTGGTTGTTTTAATCTGTAAGCTCGTAAGTGCTCACTGTATCGTATTTCAAAATTCCTAAGGGTCTGACCCAAATAGACAGCATTACATTCTGGACATTTGAGTTTATATATACCTGACTTCTTTAATAGTGGTATTTTTGTTTTTACATTTAACAATTTTGTACTAACGTTACTTTCTGTTTTAAAAGAAATTGTTGCATTCGTTGCTGAAGATATTATCTTTGAAATATTATTAGAAATATTTCCTGCATATGTGATGGTTTTATAAGTTTTAATTTCATCAGCTTGTTTAGGATATATTAGTTGTAATGCCACTTTTTTTCTCTAAACAAGCTGATGAAATTAAAACTTATAAAACCATCACATATGCAGGAAATATTTCTAATAATATTTCAAAGATAATATCTTCAGCAACGAATACAACAATTTTTTTTAAAACAGAAAGTAACGTTAGTTCAAAATTGTTAAATGTAAAAACAAAAATACCACTATTAAAGAAGTCAGGTATATATAAACTCAAATGTCCAGAATGTAATGCTGTCTATTTGGGCCAGACCCTTAGGAATTTTGAAATACGATACAGTGAGCACTTACGAGCATACAGATTAAAACAACCAGATAAATCCTACTACGCAAAACATCTACTTGACACCAATCATTCATTGACACCTAACACAGAACTAGAAGTACTGCATATTTGTGAAAAGAAACAAGAACTGGATTTCCTTGAAGAACTGGAAATTAGAAGACATTTAAGAAACCCACAATATGAAGTTGTTAATGAACAGTTAAATCTAGGGAATTCTCCACTAATAAACTGTCTTCTTAAGTGATAATTGTAAAGAGCAGCAGATATAGTTTTCCTGGTTTTCTATATCATTGCACAGTTATACTGATCTTAATTGGAAAAATGATATCCAGGATATCACCATAGGGCTAATAATATCTAAGCTTCAATATTTGTAATATCACATCTTCTTCTTTTTTCTATAAACATATATTAAGCCAATCACAAGTTAGGTTATTTCTTGGTTTAGCCAAAAATAACTACTAAACATCAGGTAGGCATAAAATGAAATGTACCTTCTGTCATTCTGACGATGATATTGATTTATCGAAACAATTGTCAATTTTTTAGAATTTTCAATAACTTGTATTATATTGTGGAATTAACTAGAGACCTTGAGTTTCATTTAAAAACACAAATATATATTTGACTGTAGATGCTTTTAACTTAACCACTATTTGTATACGGTTTTCTATTTTGCAGCATATAAATAAAATTGTTTATTTATAATCAACGGTTATTGTAAGGTATCATGATACAATAAAATAGTAGATATTATTTCAAGCATGCTGGCTCTGACGTCACGCCGAGAGTGAACGCCTTGAATTAGTTTGCAGTTACATTATTGATGTTTACGTCGGTTAATTTTACTTTTTTATTGTTGAAAATTAGCAAAAATTAGTCAAAATGAAATATGTAGTGTATGGTTGTGATTCAGTCAATCACGTGAAAGGCTTTGCACACGATGTCAGCTTTTTTACCTTTCCAAAAGACAAAAAAATGATACGGGAGTGGATCCGTTTGTCTAAACGTGAAGATAAATTTAATATCATAGAATATTAGACCATATAATTATGCTGAAGTTGAAAAAAAAGTCACTAGCTCCTCTTAGTAATCGTAGAGATATGTTGGGGCTATATTTATATTTAAACTCCTAAATGGGCAGGTTGATTGTGCGGATCTTTTGAGTCATATGGAGATTAGCATTCCTTGTCAGGGTCTTCGCCATCAAGTTACCTTTCATGTGCCCTTTCATAGAACAACATATGGTGCTATGAGTCCTATAAATAGATATCTGTGCTTTTTGAATAGCTTTAATTTTGATAATTTCAATACGTCTTTGGACCAGTTCAAATATTGCTTAGGGCTGTGATTTGTTGAGTTACGTTGTGTTCTTAATTTTTTTTATTTATATAAGTATTGTTTATTACCTGTGGCTACATGGAAAGTGTTATGTATTTCAAATTAATTGGTTATGCTGGATCAGTCTTCATACCTGTCCTTATTGTATTATTTATTGTTGTATTGTAACAGTTAGATGGGTTTTCCCGTAATAAATAAATAAATAAATCTTTTCGTAAATCCAAGTTGACAAATAATATTTTTAAATCTTAATTTGATATTTTGTTATTGCCAATAACAATTTCATTATTATTATTATTTTGAAGAATGCTCCACAGTACCTGAGTTGTACTTTATTGTTTTTCTGTAGTATACTTATTTTGGAATAAACAACCGATTAAGTATTAAAATTTGCTAATTGTTTTATTCCTTATATTTATTTACAAATTTAAATGTTTATAAAATAAGTATGTCAAAAAATCCAAAATGTATAATAATATGTTTTGTTTGAATCAGTACAGTAATTATTTACTTTACGAAATGAGCAAACAGATTTCAATTAGATCTTGTAGAATTATTGTTATGCTCTGGTAGGCTCTCCGATTCTATATAACACTTTTACATGAATTCTCTTTGCCTTTATAATAGTAATAATATCTCATTCAACCTGAAACATCCTCATTTTCCTTCAAAATGCATTAGCAACGCATCATACGCAAGTTCTATTACATAAAATGCATTAGCCCGCGCTCACGGTTTTAAATTGTACTCTCTGCGTGACGTCATGCGCGCGGCGAACGATATTTCGAACGGCTAGAGATCATATCTTCTATTTTGTTGTATCATTGTAAGGTATACACTTGAGCTAGGATCTGGTTGCACCTCAACCATAGAAATACTTTGAGTATTTTACCGAGCCCATCAAATGATTATTCTATATAGTTCTCCATATAATTCAGCAACTAGAATAAAACGAGAACAAACGTTTATTTACATATTTCTTAACTTAAAAAATGTAATATTTTTTCTTTGAAAACTTGATAAATATTAACTTATATAAGAAAAATAAACAAATAGTAGTACTAAAACTTACATCGAAATGATCATCACAAAAATACATTTTAGATTGTGTATTAACAAGTACCAGCAAATTAAAGCCACCTTTTCGTTTTATTTTCCGAACGTAGGACGTGAATAAATAACTTTTCACGTGGTTTTATTGTAGTACTCGCACAATGAGGCACCGCACAATATTTATAAAACTTTGAATTCATCTTTTATAACAACTAGGTATTACAGAAAAACTCTATTGACATCTCACTGGTTTTTGGAACAAATGTTGTCACAGCGGTGACGTGACAATTATTGTTGTTTTGGCTCGAAATTTCAAACATTATTTAAAAAAATTCACGGTTTAAAATACTTTCCCAAAATTCGTCAACATACCTATTATAATAAAATCGATACCAAGTTAGATTTGGCCGCGATGATTAAAGATTCAAAAATATTAGGAGAATTATAGTCTGTTTCTTATTGTCTGACAGCACGCGAAAAGGTCACAGATGCTAGTCAGGTACTAAACCATAGGCGTCACCGTTCATCTAAGGAATTTATTTACTATTTAATTTTATACCCGATCTGATATAAAGGTATATAAATGTAAATTCGGTTAGTTAAAACAACTAACTGACCTTCATACATTTGTAGAGTACATACAGTTAAAACAATAAATTATTTTTGAAATTATCTTGTAACGCAACTATTCTGACTGAATATTTAATTAATTATCTTGAGAATTTGAAGCAGGTCAATTCTTGGGAGACATATTAACAAACCATTTATCAATTCATTCTCCAGATCATTAATTTCTGATTTTCGAAATGTTGATAATAACATTTCCAAGAAACATTACAATAGGGTCCTACTAGGGATTATCCCAATGACTACTTAGAAATATTGCAGGTATATACGGTGAAACTTGGTCTCGCCCAAATTTGTATAATTTATTTTGCTTAGAGTCGCTTATGCTCCATAAGTGTTAACTGTGTTGTGAAAAATGTCTTCAAGTTTTACCCCAGCAAAGTGTGAGAGCGTGCTTAGCTTACAAACAAAGACAGTTATTGTTAGAAATATAGTTTCGACATGTTCCAATATGACAGGAGTTAGTGAATCTACTATTTACAGACTTCTAAGAGAGAGGAAAAATGGAAATATATCTCCACCTAAAAAGTCAACTGGAAGAAAACCATTTGACCTTGATATGCAAAATACAATAAGACGAAAAGTACGTGAATTATATTTTAAAAAAGAGATCCCAGCCCTTGACATAATTTTAAGAATGGTGAAGGAGGACGAGAATTTGCCTGACATAGGGAGAAAAACTTTGTGGAAAATATTACACAAATTAAATTTTACTTGGGAGAAGAAAAGTCGCAAATCAGTGCTAATCGACAACGAAGAAATAATATGTTGGAGACTCCAGTATTTACGAGATATCCGAAAATACAGACAGTAGGAAAGACAAATCTATTATCTAGATGGGACATGGCTCAATGAAGGACATTCAGTAAAAAAATATGGCAGGACAAAAGTACTCAAACCAGTCGTCAAGCTTTCATGGAAGGTTTATCTACTGGACTGAAAAATCCTACCGGTAAAGGTCGCCGACTAATAATAACGCATATTGGATGCAATCAAGGGTTCGTTGAAGGTCGTTTACTGGAGTTTCAGTCAACATCAACCAAAAACTATCATGAAGAAATGACTGCAGATGTTTTTGAAGAGTATTTTACACAAATGGACGAATTAATTCCAAATATTGCTGTAATCGTTATGGACAATGCCACTTATCATTCGCGATTAACAGAAAATCTTCCACCTACCTCTTGGAGAAAAGCTGATATTAGAAACCGGTTAATCGTAAAAGATATACCATTTGAAGATGATATGTGGGAAAAAGAACTTTTAAGGGTTGCTTCAGATCACAAGCTACAATTTAAAAAGCTTGTTATTGACGAAATAGCCAAGAATCGTGGGATAACAGTGCTTCGTTTGCCGCCATACCATTGTGAATTAAATGCGATAGAGTTAATATGGACCCAAATGAAAGGTTATGTAGCTAGACATAATAAAACATTTAAAATGAAAGATGTTCGTGAAATCATGAAGTACTTATTGACAACAATAACTGAAGAGAACTGAAGAGATGGTGTGAATCATGTAATTAAAGAGGAAGAGAAAATGTGGGTTTTAGATAACCTCAAAGAACAAACTATAGAACCGATAGTGATCTCTCTCGACGAGCGAGAATTAGAATTTTAGTATTTACTTGTAAAATTCTTTTTCTATTTGAATATTTAATGAGGCTACTGTGCTGTCAGACATTAAGAAATAGGTTGAAAAGGTAAAAAACATACTAGATGAAAAAGGGTAGAAAATTGAGAAATTAGTAAATAAATGTCGCAAACTACTGATAAAATAATTAAATAACATACATATACACTTTATGACAGTCCATCATAACTTCTATTAAACTAAAAGCAACTTTGTCTCTTACTATCATTGAAGTAGATTCGAACCGGTATGAAGGCAGAATTAAACCTTTCTTAGATTATTTTTACCAATATAAAATTAGGTACCAACCGATCAAATTGATCAAAAGGGTATGAAAATAACTAGGCAATACAATAGACAATGAAATTAACGATGTAATCCATCAAAATTACTCGTTACAAGTTATGAAAAACCAACAAAATGAGAATGAACTTCAAATATTCAAATACTTTTCCGAGATGCCTTTATCAAAATCTAATAAAAATGAGTAATAATAAAAATCGAAAAACTGGTACACGCAATACTTCCGGTAAATTCCGCATACCTAGATATTTTCGAATTTGACATAAAAATGGTTTCAATGATAACAGAGAATTGAATTTCCTGTCATACCTTTCAAATAGGTATTCAAACCTTTCCGGCTAAAAAAATTGAAAATTGGTCGGCGCATTTTTTATATACATACAGTCTTTGTCTTCCACCGTTTTACTTTCTTTAGTACAGTAACCTGAAATATAAACATATAGTAAATAGTAATGAATTTACAATTCTACATTCAAAATTGCATGTTTTTAAATGAAAAATGCTTTTTGAACAGTCTCGATATCGAAATCTACAAAACAGATTAGATCGGGACATTTATTTGGTAGGAGTCTGATTTTTTTATCACACTACTTAAATGTCAAAGGATTTCTAAATAGCCATAACTCTAAAATCCTTTTGTCTTTCAAATATACGAATTTCTTTTAGGGATAGTTGCCATTTGAAAAGTGAAAAAAAAAACAGTTATTGCAATCTTGATTTAAATTAATGTAGAAGTGAAAATATTGAAACTTACGTAATTTAGTATAAGTTAAAATTTCTTATAAAAGTTTAATTTTCATGATACAAAATTAACTTTAGTGTTGAAGTTAATTATGTACTTTGGAAAGAGGAATAATAACTTCCTTCCTTGTCGCTTTTTCTTTTATAAATTTTAGAAGATTACTGACCAGTTCCCTGCTTTGACCACTCAGAACTTTATTTTTAACTCTCCTACTGAATTTCCTAGTATTTGAAAAAAGGTTTATAAAAATTTATTTGACACACAACAGATATACTACGCCACTGGATATTTGTGAAGGAACACATACATCGAATGAGCTCCCTTCATCTGCACTTGGACTGCTGTGCACCCAAATGTCAAGTTTCTAGCTAGTTTTGTCGCGACCTGTGGTTTATTTAAACATATTTTCGTACAATTAAATCCACACCTACTAAAATCTTATTCTTCAAAATATAAATCATTAATTATTTCGAAACTCTTTAAATCCAGAAGTTTCAGGATTGACCTATTATCATTATTATCTCTCTTCAATAGGATGGAAACAAATTTGAGTTGAATTGCTGAATTAATTACATTAGTAAATCTTGCCATGGCTATTTTGTTTGTACAGAAAATTTCAGATAAATCAGACCTCTTGAGCTGGATGAATTTGAAATTTTTCGGTAAATAGAATCATTATATTAACAAAAAAATCAAACTAATAAAAGTAAAAAAATCGTTTTTCAAAATGCAAATAATGTAACCAATAATTCATACAAAATGTAATTAAGTCAATATCAAATTCAAGAAGTTTAATTACTTTCCTGATTGCCGGAAAATTGAATCACCGACTAAATATACCTGCTTATGATCGAATCTCTTTAGAAAGTAACAGTTCCTTTTTTGTCTTGTTTGATGTTAACGGTTCAGTTCGAAACATATAGCAAACATTCCTTTATTTGTTTCCCATGAGTATTTTAATAAGTTTGATGGTGTCAAAGTCGTAATAATGGACCTTAAGAAGTAAAACCACTACCTACGCATCATAATAACGCACTCCTTCGTATATCGTTAAAGAATATCGTAAATTTGTTCGTTGACCTGTTGGTTTTGTTAAATTTACTGTTATTTTGGAACTAACACCCACCGTCTTTAATATTTTATTTGTGCAAATAAAGGAAAAAATACTGTTATTTATTTATATTTAGAAAAATTATGTTAATCGCTATAATTAATTTTTAAGGTACTGTAAAAAATCAGAAAGTATATTTTTTTAAAGTTTAATAAACTAAATCCATTTGAGACACTTAATTTATATTATAGATTCCATTTTAAAATGAATATTATTACTGCTATTTGACATTGACCAATGTAACATGATATTTCTTCATTATAATTCAGATATAATATGCTACAATTTAATTTATTTTGTTTCAGCTTTCTTTCGAACTCCATAAGCGTTTAGAAGAGGTTCGCCTTTTGGAGTCCCGGAAATCGGCCAGATTGGCTGATCAAGATACCGATTTCGCCCGGCTCGCCGATATGGCTGGCGATAGAAAAAGAACTGCCTCTCATACCATCGATGTTCCAGCCCCTTCGTATCATCAAGGGTAAGCAAAATAAATATTCTCTTGAATTTATCAAACTATAAACATATAAACTAGAAGTATGGTCGTAAAAATATAATTTATATTCATTTGATTTTTTTAACTATCTATATTCATAAGTAAATCTTGTATGCAAGTACACGAAAGATCAACATTCATTTATATTCACTTCAGGATAGGTTCTATCAAGGCCAGTTTAAAAGGGTTACAAAAATTATTGATAAGTATATACTTATATTTCTTTTCTTTAACTTCCTATATATTTATCACTATTATTATATATTATTCACAATCGGTTAGTAATATAAACATATCTTACTTTTAAAACGGTAGGGAAATGATTCATTACTTACCTTCACTTCGACGCTAGCCGGAAAAGTACTTTTCCGGCTAGAAGCATGTGTCACTTTTCCGAAGTATGGCATTATTATGTTAAGATGGTTTTAAAAACCGGAATTATTCCGTCAACCACAATGCTCGCAGTTTCTCGGATTTCCGGAATACAGGTCAATTCAATTCAAAATGAGATAAAAATATCCAGATCTGTAATGAATTTCCTCCCCCAATTAGACAGGATCGCACTACTTAAAATTCATGCCAAACCAGTCAACATCAACTTTATTCAGGTGTACGCACAGTGGATTCGTCTGAAGAAAATATCGAGGAGTTCTACGAGAGACTAAAACAGGTACTTGAACAGGTTAAAAATCATGAGATTAACCTCATAATGGGAGATTTTAACTCTAAAATTGGAGACGGAAGAGTCGAGGAAATAGTGGGCCCTTATGGATTAGGAGGAAAAATGGGGCTAAAAATAAACGAAAGTAAAACCAAGCTAATGAGATTTGGGAACCTAAACCAAAAAGGAAAAATAAAAATCAGCGACTATGAATTTGTAGAAGTTAAAAAATATAAATATTTGGGAGTTATAATTAGCAATACTGGAGATAGAACTACTGAAATTGAAGAAAAGATACTCGCTACAAACAGAGCATATCATTCAAATAAAAAGCTACTTAAGAGCAAAATTTTAACGAAGCAAACAAAATTAAATATGTATAAAACGATGATAAGGCCAATCATGATGTACTCGGCAGAAACAATGACGTTAACAAAGAAGGAAGAGGAAAACCTAAGAATAACTGAAAGGAAGATATTGAGAGCAATACTGGGTCCTGTAAAAATAGATGAAAATGAATACAGAATAAGAACGAATCGTGAAATTTTGGACGAAATAAAAGGCGAAGACATTGTAAAGAGAATAAAAGCACAACGAGTTAAATGGCTGGGACATGTATGGAGAGAAGGAGCTAAATCAGTAACCTACAATATTTTGCAGTGGAATCCAGGGGGAAAGAGGAGACGCGGTAGACCCAGGTCAAAATTGCAAAATGGGGTGGAGGCAGACCTTAATAGAGCAGGAGTAACAAACTGGAAGGAGAAAGCAAGAAATAGGAAACTATGGAGAGACATAAGTGAAAGAATTTAAAGGCATAACGGGGACTGATCCACCATATATCAGCGGGTGAGGAGGAGAGGGGGATTGAAATTTTTGCATTTTAAACACTTACTAACTATCCTAGATAACACATCAAAAAGTTAGTACTACCGGACTGTTTGTAAGTTAACCCCCCTCGCTTTTACTTTCTATTCAGTGAACCATTAGCAGGTCAGTTGGAATATTTTTGTTAATCTTTGTTGTGCAAACTGCAGTGACAAACTTCTAGTTAGGTTATTGACTTGTCGTATTTTCACACATTTTCTGAAACGTGCTCCAGTTTTCCGAATCATTTAAGTATATTGAATTGAATATTGAACACTAAACAAATTGGCCACATATTTCCTGGTTATTGGTCAAACATATAAGGCCCAATGTTGGAATGGACTCCTATATCATCCGATTCAACACCACTAGACTTTTTTATGGGGATATCGTAAAACAGTCGATAGTTATAAAATATCAGAAACATTTTTCTTTACTTTGAATTTAGTGGAAGGTTTTAAATATATCAGCGTCAAGAGTTCAATGGTCAATGGATTGTTTTTAGGTTTCACATGAGTTTAATTGTAGCTCCGAAAACAAATATTATTCAATTAAAATAAAAAATATAGTTTAATTTCAGCAAACTGTTTATAATTTGTATTTTTTCAGTTTTATTTCAAAACGAGTAAACATGATAATACCAAGCCGTATCATGTTACTTCATCCACTCTCAACACCAGTTTCGATTTATGTTAGTACTTTGATGCTTTTATTTTTAATCGGATATTAGATTCCGTCTAACGACCTGTTTGACATTTTGATTTATTCGACCTTGATCGCAAATTCCAGTTACAAAAATTTTAAAATTCAAATTCATTCAACTACTTGTATAATTTTAATGTTTGACTCGATATCGACCTTTCAACTTTTTCGGAAAAAATTAAAAATATAAAAAACAAATTCGCCAATAAATTAAACATAATATTTGGCGATAAATATTTTTATGGAAATATTTTTTTTGTTATAGTAATCATTCTTCTTTCCAACCCCTTCATCTCTTACACCACTGCAGTTACCAACATTAGTCCAGACGGTAGAGCAGTAAAAGTAGGGTGTAATGGATGTTGTTTGATAACGCAAAAATTTTTATGCAGAAAGTTGCCGAATATTGTGTACAACAATAATCTATGTTTGCCTACTCCAAAAAGTGCTTGCTAAATGCTGTAGAACAACAAATGTACCGAAATATCGAAAAATGACCCATTTTTCGATACATTTGTGTCTAAAACTTTGAAACAAAGCCTTAAATAAAAAAAAATTACTCTTCCTTTTTTGTTTATTTGACGATTTCCTATAAGGTTATGAAAATCGCGAATCGAAAAACTTTAATTTTCCATGAATAATATGCGATAATTAGTAAAAAATCATATGTAAACTTTGAGAAATTTTTTCGGTAAGTAAAAATTGATAAATATTTATCAAATTTTCAGAAAAGATAGTTAAACATATGACAATTACGCACAAAAATTTTTGTAACGATCGACCGCGTACTTTTTCACTGCCACAATTATTAATTACCAAATTATAAAAAAGTTGATCGCGCGTACCTTGCAGGAGCACGCAATTTTTAACAGTTACTTAGTGTCATAACAAACAATAAGCAATTATAAAAATATCAATTTTACGTTTTAACAATTTTTCACAATTTTTTTAAATTTTGTCAAATTTTTTCCATTATAAATAATTTCTCGTTTACAGCATCGCTTCGATGTAATTTAAAAATTGTTTCCCATCTGAATACTGCTTTGCATGCACTTTCATTTGAGCCCACAAAGTTAATAATAATTTATGGCTTACTTTAACGATTAAGTAAGCCATAAATTATTATTAACTTTGTGGGCCTCTATCTCCGGATGTACACGGTCAATTTTCGTCGTTTTAGGCTAAAATGAAAGTGCTTTGACAAAATTTAAAAAAATGGTAAAAAATTGTTAAAACGTAAAATGGATATTTTTATAATTGCTTATTGTTTGTTATGACACTAAGTAACTGTTAAAAATTGCGTGCTCCTTTTTCACCCACAATCGCAATTGCTCCGTGATCTGTTGTTTTGGATATAAAGTGAAATATAGGAACATACGTCCATTTTTAGTTATGTGTAAAAGAGATAACTAAATTCAATATTCTCACGTTACTTTCAGTGTTATGATATTAGTCGCCAAGTTGGTACAACTGTCTTTTATACTGACGCAAAATTTTATTACAGTGCACCATTTTGTGCTTCGCAATTATCATCTGAATCACTTTCAATAATGAAATTGGCCAGCATGTTACATATTGTATGTTTACCTACCTACTCCTTTTAGATTTGTTTGGGTAAATCTAGACGTTTTACTTCATCATCAACTAGGAAAATACAATTTTTTGTGCGAAATGCACCGAAATGAATATCTCGTTTCCAACTATAACGGCTGTTAACTCTCCTAATAAAATTCATTGTCAATAAACTGGCCTTGTTAAGGAAACTAATCGCGTAATCTTATAGGTTCTGAAATTGTATTGCATAAAGCTAGGAAGTTATACCGATAATTTTTTATACCGCAACAAAGAGAACCTTGACGAGTGGGTGGTAATTTATATTTTTCACGAGGCTGAAAGACATACAAAATTAGATTTACTATCACTTTGCAGCCTTTCTCTAATGGTACTTACAATTCTTAGTACTTTCACTTAAAATATTTCGTCCACGTTGAAATCACAATAAAATCCTTGTAATTTCTTAGCTTAGGACGTAGATTAAAATTATTTTAAGCGGCTTACTATGGGTTGTTGAAAAGTTGATATAATCAATTAATTAACTTAAATAGAATTCTCTAGAAACCCAGTAAATGAGACTTGAAGAAAAAATAAGCATCTTCACAAAGAGAAGGCATACCAACTATTGATAGAAACGGCCCCTCCAACCAGCAACTTGCCTATAGTGTGGTTAGACCCTGGGATTGAACTCATAGGTAATGAGAAACTCGACTTTCTAGGAAAAAAGGGCTTCGAATTTGGTACTGCCGTAGCAAAACCGCTAATACGGTGAAAAGAGTATTGATCTTCTTCTTTTTCTCTCAAACGAACTCCAAGTAGACAGCTCTAGACAGGTGAAAAATTTCCAGGAAAATCAGGCCATTGTACAAGAATACAACTGACAACCTTTCAAAGCTGTATCTTAAAGAGACACAGACGGAGCAGTTGCTGTATATATGACACATTGGCTTATTGGTGAACATGCAGCCAGTCTCCACATACCGTTTAATCATTCATGCCGCAGCTGCATGGAATCAAACCAGTTGAAAAGGAAAGGAAACAGTAAATGTGTAAATATCCAGAATGATGAGGTACAGTTTACTTGGTAGCCTCTTATTCGTTGCTCTCGGCCTTGATTCATTTTCCTGAGTGTGAATATTTGATCTGTCACTGAACTTTCTTTACGAAATCCGCATTGATATTCACCACATATTTGGTATACAGTGTGTCTCAAGAAAATGGCATAAATTCAGCTTTGAAAAACGCTGGATTGTTATTTTTAGCTATACACACTGTTACATCATTTCTTTGTTTATTTATATTGTGGCCTGTGATGATTCATTCAATTTGGCTCGACAGTTTAAAATTTTCGCCTACGACACTGATGGCAACGCTCATGTTACATAACCCAATTTTAACAAACTTGCAATGTAAATAAATTCCTAGTAACAGATGGTTCAACTCGTTTTATCTTTAGTCAGAAATAAGTTATCAAAATATCGTTGGCTCTAAATGAGTATACAACATCATATTATATATAACTGCTATGTGATTCAGAAATTATTGCATTCATTTTCGTAGAGAATATATTATTATAAAAAATGTGCCTTGTATAACGTTCATTGAAAAATAGTTGGGATAAACATTGAAAATGTGTATGGATCTTATCCAAACTTTATTTTTTCATCTTGTTTCTTCTCTTCTTCCTATTTATAATATCTTGGATTGGTACATCTAGGCTTCAAAAATGTTTCAATATATTTATTTTATTTTTTATCATGACACAAGTTTGTAAACGTTGCTTTAAATATTTCCTTTCCCAACATTTTTATCAATACTTCGTTATTACTTTTCCGCCCAACCCTTCTATATGCGAGAAAAGTATTGGTATACCCCAAAAAAAGTTGGAATTTTGAACAATTTTTTTGAGTTATTTTTACGTTTTCCATCAACAGCAACACGAAAAAAAATCCTGTGTGTATGACGTCGTCGTCGTCGTTGTTGTCGGCCACTTTTCCTTACACGTCTTGTTAGCACGATACAGCCTCCGGAGTGCAATAAGTCAGCAATTTTATGATTGAATATTGTTGAGGACATGTCACAGATGAACCCTATTGATTTTCAGTTCACCAGAGCCAGTACAACGGGTGCTATGGTACTTGAAGTAGGACATTTTGTCATTTTTTGAGAAATTTCAGTTTGTTAGCACGATACAGCCTCCGGAGTTCAACAAGTCACCAATTTTATGATTGAATATTATTCAGGACATCAAACTGATGAACTCTATTGATTTTCAGCTCACCAGAGCCAATACAGAAGGCGCTACAGTACTTTAAGTACGATATTTTTGTCATTTTTTGGAGAACTTTCAGTTTGTTAGCACGATACAGCCTCCGGAGTATATACAAGTAACCAATTTTATGATTGGATTTTATTCAGAGCGTCTCAAAGATGAACCCTATTGATATTCAGCTCACTAAAGCTAATACAACGGGTGCTATGGTACTTGAAGTACCAAATTTTTGTCATTTTTGGAGAATTTTCAGATTGTGAGCACGATACAGCCTCCAGAGAGTATACGATTGATCAATTTTATGATTGAATATTATTCAAGGTGTCTCACAGATGCACCCTATTTATTTTCAGTTGACTAGAGCGAGTACAGCGGGTCCTATAAATCCAGATATACTAAATTTTGGTTTGTTAGCACTAACATCCCCCGAAGTGTATACAAGTAACAATTTTATGATAGAATATTGTTCAGGGCCACAGATGCGGAAAAGTTAGTTTTCATCTTTAAAACCGTTTATTTTCTCTTCTTCCTCGGCATTTTCCCATTATGAGTTTGCAGTTTTTTTCTCCACAAATCCCTTACGTTTCAATATCCTCTGCCATTGCTTGTTCTTATCTTTAAGCTAGTCGTTTTCTTCGTCTATTTCTCGTGGGTTATAACTATTTTGGAATATACAAATATTTCTTTGATGCTTGTGTTTTTCCACGAATGTTAAGCACCAACATTATCTCAGGATTCATAAAATGTGGCATTATCCGTCTTGATAAAAATGTAGTTCTTCAGAGAATTCCTGATTGGATTACTCCAGATGATGGGGAAAGACGAGCACGAGTGAGTGACACATTGCTGGTATATTTAGAGCGTTGTAGGAAACTCAACACTTATGAATGCAATACTAAGCGTAGGTACCATCGCAGACGGTAATGCTGTTTGTCCAGCTCAGCGGCTCTCAAACTTTTTTGTTTACGGAACTCTTTTGGAAAACGAAATTCTTGACGGAACCTTACAATAAAACAATTTATGTTAAAAATGTATTCTTTATCAATAAGCATAATAGAAGTACAATGTAACAGTTACTATTCATTACTTACTTTACTTAGTAAATTACTATATCTTCTTCTTCAGGTGCCATCTCCATTTAATGAAGGCTGGCTACAATTATACTTATTTCGGTTTTGAGTGGTACGAATTAAAGATGATGTGTTCATACAAGTCCAGTCGCGTATGTTTTTTAACCACGAATGTTGTCTGCGGCCGGGACCACGTTTTCCTTCGATTTTTCCTTCTATTATTAATTTCAGTATATCATACTTGTTGTTACGGTATATGTGGCCCAGATAAGCGGCCTTTCTTCGTTTTATTGTTGTAAGTATCTCTCATTCCCTTCCCACACGTCTAAGCACTTCATCGTTAGGTATATGTTGAGTCCATGATATTTTTAGTAGCCTACGGAAGATCCACATTTCAAAAGCCTCGAGTCTGTTCATGGTATTCACTTTTAACGTCCATGTTTCTGCTCCATACAGGAGAACTGAGTGCACGTATGCTTTTACAAAACGGTATCTTAAGTTTAAGGTTGCGTTGCACAATAGGTTTTTCAACTATAAGAATATGGCTCTGGCTTGCTCTATACGTGATCTTAGATTAGATTAGATTTTAGCGGGGTTACAGTGCACTGAAGCCAAAGGTTTATTGTGCCCCCCCTATCAGAGCTGTTCTCGCTACTACTACAGCTCGCCTTCCAGTTCCAAGGTTCTAATGAACTCTAGTATTTGGAACGGCTTCAACGAGGTTAGGTCCTCACTCTTACAAGTTTCTTGTCCAAAGCATTTCTTGCGTTGGCTTGCAATGGCGAGGCATTCCAGAACTAGATGATCCGGAGTCTCATCCTCCTCCTCACTGAATCTACACTCGTCAATCTCTGCAGAACCTAATTTCAAATTAAGTGCTTCCTAAGGCGGCAGTGTCCTGTAAGAAAGCCCGTGAGGAGATGTAGCTTATCTTTACTGAGGTCCAAATATTTTTTGGATCTAGCAGTGTCAAAGTTCCATAGGAACTTTTTGGAATGTTCCAACCCGGGAAGGCACCGCCAGAGTGCTTCTCTTTCGGTTTCCTCTTTATTATGAAACTCTTGTAGGAGCATTTTGCTACACCACAGAAAGGCTCCGGGCCAATAAATGGCATTTGTGCTCCTTTCCTGGCAAGTGTATTGGTATCTTCATTTTCCGTGATTCCCGAGTGGCCACGAACTCAGGCTAAAGAGACCCTGTTATTTTTACCTAATTCATCAAGTTTTCTTCGGCACTCCCATGCCAACTTTGAGTCAATGACATGGGAGCTCAATGCTTTGATAGCTGCTTGACTATCAGAATGGATCGATATGTCACATTTCTGGTAGTTTCTTTCTAGGTTCATTTCCACGCATCTTTCGATCGCAAGTATTTCTGCCTGAAAGACGCTCGGGAAGGAGCCTTACGATAATGAGTATCTGGTGCCAGGCCCAAATACTCCAGCGCCTGCTCCAATGGTGGTTTTTGAACCATCCGTATACCAGCTAATGGTGTTTTCTTTGAGTGTTTGGGTGGTGTATTCCCTTTCCCAGTCTCCCCTCGTAGCATCGTGGTGAAAATTTTTTTCGATGCTTACTTTCCTAATCATTTCGTCACTGGGAAGATTCGTTGATGAGATGTATCTTGTCAGAGAGGACCAAGCTCCCTGATTTTTAATACTTTAATACTCTCATTGCCTGAACCTTCCTTAGATATTCTAAGAATTGCCTCTTGGGCAGATCTTTCTATCACCAGATGTAGAGGTGTGAGATCTGTAATGATCTCAAGTGCTCTAGTTGGACACGTTCTCATAGCTCCAGTGATGCACAGACAGGCAACTTTGTCGAGGTTCTTCCTCGTGCTGTACTGACTTGCTTTTGTGAGCCAAACTATTGCCCCATACGTAATTGCTGGTCTCACAATCATGGCGTACATCCATCGCAGTATTTTTGGGTTACAGCCCCACCTCTTACCAGCTAGATTTCTGCACGCCATCAAAGCTCTTATTGCTTTACTAGCAGTTATTTCAACATGCTTATTTCACAGAAGCTTACTGTCTAGGGTTATCCCTAGATATTTAACTTCTGATTTCCATTCTGTAATTTCCCCGTTTAAAGATAGGGGTTTCATGGCTGGAAGTGTTCTTTTTTGGGTAGATTGAATTACTATGGTCTTGCTTAGGTTGATATTTAGCCCCACTGACAAGCACCATTGCTCAATGATTCTGAGACCCTTTTGTAATAAATCACACAAGGTGCTCTCGAACTTGCCTCTGACTATTAAAATTATGTCATCGGTGTAGCCCATGCATTCGGAGCCAAGCTGTAGAGCAACTCATCTACTACGAGGCTCCATAGAAGGGGAGATATCACTCCCCCTTGAGGTGTCCCCCTAGTGGCTTTAACTGAGGTGGTTTGATTCCCCACCTGCGTTTCAGCTATCCTTGTTGTCAACAACTCATACATCCATTTTACAATGGTTTCATTCACTCCTCGCCTTTTTAGTGCTTCTTTGACAGACACATGAGTCATGTTGTCAAAGGCCCCTGATATATCCAGGAATGCGCACATTGCGATTTATTTGTTGTTGTTCTCTGGATGACTTCGGTCAGCTGATACAGATACGTGATCTTACTTCGACTTCAGGGTCACATTTGTTGTTATGCAGCTACCAAGATACTTAAATTTCTCAACTTTCTCTATTGCGGTATCATAGATGTTTATGTTCAGTTGTGGGTTCGGTAATCTGGCTATGGCCATTACTTTTGTTTTTGTTACATTAATTATCATGCCTAGTTGATCCACAACTTCTACAACTTTGTTGATTAGGCGTTGAAGGGCTTCTGGATTGTCTGTAATGATTACCGTGTCGTCTGCATAACGTATGTTGTTTAACGTCCTGCCGTTAATTTTAATTCCATCCTCGTCATCGCCTATTGCTTGGTTAAATATGTGCTCAGAGTACATATTAAACAGTATTGGCGACAAAACACAACCCTGTCGTACCCCCTTTTCTATACACACCGGTTCCGATGTCGTTTGTCCATATCTAACCGTCGTTTACCATATCTAACCTTTGCTTCTTGGTTCCAATAAAGGTTTCTAATAAACTTGTTGTCTTGTTTGTCTAACCCTTTTTTCTGTAGTAATGTCAGAAGAACGGTGTGATTAACTCGATCGAAGGCTTTCTCGTAGTCTATGAAACAGGCATAGACATCTTTCCTCATGTCATGACATCTTTCCTCATGTCATGACATTTCTGAAGGAGCATTAATGAGCTGGCTAGCGCTTCCCTTGTTCCTAGACCTTCACGAAGTCCAAATTGAGTATCGCTTTAATCGGCTTCACATTTGTAGTAGATTCTAGCTTGTATAATTTCAAGTAGGATCTTAAGCACTTGGCTCATCAAGCTTATCAGTCTGAACTCATTACATTTCTTGTCATTTGGTTTTTTTAGGGAGGAGAATAAATACGGAGGTGAGCCAATCTTTTGGAATATTACCTGTTGCATGCACTTTCTGTGGTAACTGTAACAGTGGCAACAAATTTTCTTCTTCTAACAATATTATCATTTCTATGTGGACCCAATGCTTTTCCGTTTTTACTCAGTATAAGTGCTTTCACTAACTCTGATTTTAGAATTTTTGGAGCCTGTTCACATTCATTATTCTTGTCGTATATTCGTGGCGTATCGCTAACGAATGTTTCCCATATATATGTTTGCCATACTTTTAATAATTCTTGCTCTTCTGTTATCATTTCATTGTTTTCATTTAGTATACCGAATACGGGTTGGTTTTTGTTGGAATGCGTTACCTCTTTCATTTTCTTATGAACTCCGTGGCTGTCCTGTTTATTCTGAAGTAACTCAATCTCCTCGCATCTTTCCTTCATCCACTTTTCTTTTGCTATTCGGATTTTCTTTCTTATTTCTCTATTTATTTGTTTGTATTTTTCGATGTTTTTGTGTTTGTGTATTCTCCAATTGTCCATCATCAGTAGAATTTCTTCTGTCATCCATTCTTTCTTGGTCTTTGGGCTGGCATACCCTACTTCTTCTTTTTCTGTAGTCGTATCTGATGTTGTGGTTGACTTTATTATTGCAAATTCTTCATTCATTCGTTCTTTTGCCTTTGTGTATTTTTGTTTCTAAGTTTTTTCATGTCCTTACTTTTTTTGTTACTCTTTCTTTGCTCTTTAAATTTCACATTCAGATTACCTACCACAGGATTATGGTCTGAGCATATGTCCGCTCCAGGGTATGCTTTTATGCCTTTTCTTCCGTTCTTAAATCTAATTTAGTTGTGTTATCTGGGCCGAGCTGCGGAGATTGCCAAGTATACAAAAGTCTTTCTGGTAGTTTGAACAATGTATTAGCAATCACAAATTCCTCTTCTTGGCAAAATTGTACTAGCTTGTCTCCCCTACTATTGCGTTCACCTAGGCCGTACTTGTTGTTGCCAACCTTCGCGTTGAAGTCGTTCATTATTATAGTAGTTTCGTTATTTTTGTTATATCCTACCAGTTCCTTTATTTCTTTATAAAATGTTTCCACCTCTCGATCAGGCTCTTCTGCGGTTGGAGCATAGCACTGGATTATATTTATGTTTGTAAGTTGTGCATTTACTCTGATGAACATGGCTCTATCTGAGAGTGGAATAAAGCTAATTACAGCTTGACTTGTTTTATTGTCTAATAAGGATGGTTTCTTTTGTCACTGCCCGAGTAGTACAATGTTGTTTTATTCTTTTGGCATTTTCCACTTCCAGGCCATCGAACTACGCTTAAACCCAGGATGTTGATCTTCAGTCTGTGCATTGCTCTGACGGTATTATCTAGTTTTCCTGCCATAAACAAACT
This sequence comes from Galeruca laticollis, assembly GCA_963921935.1. NCBI lineage: Eukaryota > Metazoa > Arthropoda > Insecta > Coleoptera > Chrysomelidae > Galeruca > Galeruca laticollis. The sequence continues at coordinate 84,077,824 of OY998178.1, read as the reverse complement.
TCTTACATGCAAGGTCTCGATTCTGGGATTTCTGATTCTATTGTTTTCTACTCTCGTATGGGTTTGAGATTTTACTATATTTTGAGCCTTTTTTGATGTTATGTTTTCATGTGTTTTACAGACTGACGACCTGTAAGGCACTAGTCTATTTGTGAGTTTCCTCCCCTGCCGGATCTTCTGTTCCGTACATCATGATCAGGGACCTTTAATGAAGTGGTTTCCCGTTGTCCTCTTCATTCCCACGCCCTTGACTGCTTTCAGTTCATCCGCCTTTTGGAGCGATTTCTCACTCCAAGGACAAAAGAGTGCCCTACCTCGAGTTTGCTCTGAGGGACCTGCTTATACCGGCAGATACTCGGACGTCAGAACCTCGTCAGTTATATAGCAGGTTGTACCGCGTGCAGGTGAGGTTGACATTTGGGCTGGTATTCCTGTATCATCTGTACCGTCGCCCCTTACACCCCAAATTATTATATAACAAGTATAATAATAGACGATGTTAAAAAAGAAAAAAATCGAACTAATGGGAGGTATGAAACTGTTCTTTATTTTTCATCGACTGGGTGGTATCAGGTTTGATAGAAGACAGTTGAAGTCTCATATCAGGTTCGGCGTCCATTCTATTGCGGTATTTTGTTATCGTGGCTGCATAGGTTGAGAATCGTGTTTCGCACAAATATGTTGTTGGGAACGGGAGAGAAGAATATTCAGAGCCATTTTGGCAAGTATTGGATATTCATCAGGAGTACATCAGGAAATGGGTTATGAGAAAGTTATCAACGACCAATAATTAATCCCAAATATTTAGAAGTTTGACAATCTTTTAATACTGTATCTTCCCAATTTCAAATCTAGAACCTGTTGTCCGATACAGTCTTATCCATATATATTTTCTACACCGTATAATACTTTTTACAAACAATCGGTGAATTTGGAGTTTCAGGATATCGTAAAAACCAATTATTCGTGATTAAAAAAAATATTGATAATACATTGACCTCAGTTGAGTATTCTAAAAAGTTCGAGGAACTGACTTTTTCCTTTTAAATCAAACAATATCCGTCTACCTGACTGTTTTGAAATTACATGCCGGGTCAATATTCTAGATTAATATGAAATTCCAAACTTGTTTAAAAACACATTAGCGATAAGTGTACTATGACATTGGTTTTTAATCTCTATTTGGTTATCTGGTATTACAACTAAATCCAAACACTGAAATTACTTCCATTTCAAAATAGTTTCAAAAATGATAGTATAATGTCAGCACATAATATTTACCTTAAATATTTTCTATTCTAAAGAATTTGGTCAATTTCAAGATTATCATTGCTTATTAAGCTGAAAACATAAATTGCAAAAACTGTCGTATCTGAGAGAGAGAGAGAGAGAGAAGCTTTATTGTCATGAAATTTTTTTACAATTTTATGGACAAAGCGACATAATTTAAAAATAGATGAAAATAGATAAAAATATAAAAATTATAATTACTGAGTGATTCACATCATGGAGTAGAAAGTAGGGAACTATGTAATCTAAAATTGAAAAAGTTGTTTAAGTAGTACGAGTTGGTGAATTCACGTGCATATTTAGATCAAACGGCTCAAAAATATTCACCAAAGACCTTTGAGTGGCACAATCATTAGTAAAGTCAATATTAAAATCACCGCATAAAACTTTCTTGCTCTTAACAGGCAGAGCGTCAAGTAAATTTAGAAGGTTCTCATAAAAATAATGAACATTTGATTGATACGATCTGAAAAAGAAGAAAGTGGTCAAGTTCACAAATTGCACTTTGAGCTGGTTAACCATACACCGTATTCTCCTGATCTGCCTCCCAGTGACTTCTTCGTATTTCCTAATCTAAAACTATTATTTGGAAGGGTTAAAAGCATTGCTGGAAAAAAGTTATGACTTAAAAGAAAGAATAAAACTGAATTTAGAGAAAAAATGCCTTCTTTTTGTTCTTAGGAAGAAATAGGAAGGTGCAAAAAACTTATGAAACGAATGGAAAGGATGACAACAAAATGGGGTAGAAATAAAAACTTTAAGATCTAAATGTTAAAAAATAATATTTAATGAAGTTGAGGTAGACTCCAAAGAAAAACTAAAATATTACAAGGCAAATTATAATGTCAAAAACATATCAAAATTCGAAATTATGGATATATTTATGAAGAAATAAGAAACATAAAATCAATGAAAAGGGAGGGAAGGGATAAATTAGATCTGGAAATAATTAAATATATAATGTAAGAGGATATTAGTAATATAGGACGGCAAACTAAAGCTTTATAAAAAATAAGAAATATTTTACTACGAAAAGAGACTGAGAAATAATATAGACAATAAATTATTAATTCGACATTCGTAAAAAAGAGAAAATTAAGAACTCGCTCTGAAATTCATAATTTGAACAGAAGTTGTCACCTATATAATTATCGTCAAACCAGTCAAGTGGATGAAGATCTGGTAGGTCGTCAGCCAACAAATCAAACGCTGTATCCAAATCTTGGAGAGGAACCAACGTCAAAGAGACAATCATTCTGGCCATCAACGTAAAATTGCCTTCATTATTGTGTTGCCTCAGCAAATTAAGTTCTCCCAGGTCTCATTTCATATTTTGATTTAGATGAAAAAAACCTCCAAAAATTTTAGTTAATGGAAAATTTTTATTATACTCAATTTGAAATCAGATGATAATGATATCGGCTGAATTTCTTAGACTTTACCATCCATGAAACTAGCAATCTTCTAAAGTTTAGCATATTTAGAAAGCCCACACAAACCGATCACGTTATACCCAGCATATCCAATCATCCTCATCAGCACAAAATGGCAGCCTTCAATTGTTACATTCATAGACTTTTGAATGTGCCCCTTTCTGCAGTTGATTATCAGAATGAATTGAATATCATTAAACAAATAGCTTCAAATAATAATTATAACCCGAATATTATTAATAGTTTGATCCAAAAAATCAAAAACAAAAAAGAGCTTAATGCAGCCTACTCCAAAGTAGATTCAATAGCACAATTTGTTTCACTTCCTTTTTTAAATGACAATATTTCTAATAAAATTGCTGATTGCGTTAAAAGCAACATAGATAACATTAAAATTTCTTTCAAAACCAACTACAGCCTCAACAGATACTTGGTCAACACAAAAGATAAAATTGATAAACTTTCTGAGGGGGGGATATACAGGTTAAATTGTGATGCGGCCTACATTGGAAGAACTTGCAGACCTTTGAGGGTTCGCATAGCCGAGCATTTAAATCCCAACAAAATATCAGCTTTTGGCCAACATTTAAGGTTTAACAACCACAAGTTTAGTCCAAATAAGAATTCAAAAATTTTACAGGAGGTGACTTCCAAAAATTACAATAGATTAGATTTTCTTGAAGATTTACATATTAACAGGGAATTATTGAATAATGACTTTTGTCTCAATACTCAAGTTAATTTAAACAGAGCGTACATTCCCCTTCATAGATGTTTAAAATAGAAAGTTCAATTTGACTAATTTGTCTATTATCAATTTTCATAACACAGATCATTATTTTTATATGTCATGTTCTATGCCAAACTTCATTATCAGCTTTTGACACAATGTCAATTTTCATTTGTTTATTTAGTTATATAGTGGACTAAGTTTCAGCAGACATGTGTTGCGCCTTTTGAAACTTTAATCCGGGTTAATCCTGGTATCAGTATATTTTAAAATGTTGTTCATATGATGTCCTTTTTTTAAATATTTACATGGTCCGCTGGACACATCGAATTTTTATGATCAGGCTCTTGTACACCTGACGAGTAAGTAATTTTTTAATTTTCAATGTTCTCATGATCAAAATTTCTTAAATTCAATTCAATGTTACTTACTTACATTATTTGTCGAAAGCGCTTTGCTATAATTTTATAAATTAAAATTCTGCACGAAATACATACATTTTTTCACCCAATTACATTGGAACGTGCACACAGCTTGGCAATTTTCACTCAAATCGTTCAGCCAATATTACAAACATTTGGTAAAAAAGAGGAGGAGTAATTTTAAAAGTGCCATCCACAAATCATTGTTTGGAGCGTTTTAAAATGTTTAAATTTTCCTTTTTACCAAATATGATAATTCTTTTTTCATCGTTAGGTCTACTATCATAGAACATGTAATCTTCTTTTATCCCTGGTTGAACTTCATATATCTTATACTCTTCTAGAACTACCAAGCTTCTCTAGTCAACAGGATTTGGAGCCACAGCTTAGACGTTGACCTTTAATTTTCTCACACATTTTTTAAGTGCTACTATATTGGGAATAATTCCCTGTACAGCTTAAATTTTAAATAATTTGAAAATAAAATCTTTTTCTTCATTGAGAGTCCAGAAACAAGCTATACTTAGATATTTGGATGTTAAAAGTAAATTAATGAATGATGAAATAAAACAATTTAATTTGTTTAAAACTTCATTTATTTGAACTAACATTTAAACTGGTTGACGCGTTTCACTAACACAGTAGCTTTCTCAAAACGAATGAATAATTTAAAAATGTTTTAATATATACAGTGCGTAAATACAGAATTCTATTATACTAATATTAACTTAGGTATTGAAAGAAATTACCTGGAAATTCATTCACTACAAACATTCCTAAGCTATCTTCTAGGTAAAAACGTTTAATAGAGAATAGTGATTGATATCTATTTGGTCGTTAAGAAGGTTATCTGAATATTTATTTTTATTATCTCAAGAGCCTCTAATAAATTTGAACTAAAAGATTTACCAACTACATGTAAAATTTCAAAATTTGGGTCGAAAATGTGTTGGTTTTCTAATAAAGGTAACGTACGTACGTGTGATTTGCTTTAAACATCCTAATATATAAGTACAGTTAGTTTCTGGACTCTCAATGAATAAAAAGAATTTATTTTCATAGTATTTAAAATTTTACATTGCATTGTTTTCACATGATGAACCAAAACATTCTAAATTTTTTTCTTTAATTGACAAAGAATTATACATAATTTCTGCTCAACGGAAAAAACCTCACTAGCCTTGAATAAAGGAATCAAATAAATCCGAAACGTCAGGATTACGATAACATAAGTTACAAATAACACTTTTTTATAATAACTACTTGCTTTTACTGCCATTGACGTGAGTATTTACTTATTGTAATTATTGTACATTTCTCAAATGATAATGTTCAACAGATAATCATCTAACTACTTATAAAATTGTTTATTTGGAATTTTACGCGGCAGGCTTTGTGAAAATTTACATTTACTAGAATTTATAAATTTAACAATCGATTTGCATACAATAAGTAACATGAAATAGTAACGTGAATCTTTGTTTACGTAAATTTTTTCATCCATCAGTAATATTTAGAGAGTGAACTTTGCGTGAAGGTGCTTTGTTAGTCTGGTTCACACCAAATGAAACAAACAATAGCTAGCACGTGGTACTGTAACATTAAAAAGCACAGTTTAATTTTACTCGCATTTTGACTTTTTGAAACAAAAACTACTTCGAAGACGTGACTGCGGCACTCAACAGTGTATCTACCTGATTTTGGTGCATTATACAGGATTACCCATTATCCATTGATGTATTCTTCCCCTAAATTTGATTGTCAATACTGCAAATTTCAGTCAGGGACATACATAAACAGAGGACAAATTTCACAATATTTGGAAAATCGATTTAAAAGCCATCAATATTATAAAAAGAGCATTAACTAACGATGAAATAACATAAAAACATGCGTTCACAGAACATGAATGGAGTACAAAAATAATAATTTATAGAAATGATATATATATATACATTAAAATGAGAAATAAGACCTAACCAATTTAAGCAAAATGCTGCTTATTCTTATTATACTGATAAAGAAAGTCTTTGTATATTGTGTTTTGATCTTCATGTAGTAAATGACATACATACTCATAGGTCAGGGATATCAATATCAAATAGTATTTTGAGAAAAGTCGAAATTGAGCCGATCGTCAAAAAATATGTTCAATACATCCGTTTTGGTAGCAATTTTCATGATTGACACTTTAACCCATTATTGCCTACCGTCTGATATTCCAATATCAGCTGACCTGTTTTTCTATGGTTAGGTTCTCAAGCAGTAAGTTAGTGTAAACTCAAGATTTATCAAGAACAAATCATTTCACCGTTAAAAAATAGTCAACTATAATAATTTTCGTAACCTAAATACACTTACAAAAATTAAGGAACCTCGTTGTATTTAAGTAGTGTACAATTAATAAATCTACAAAGTTCTTTCGACACCCGTCAGTGCTTCAAGTCAGGTACAGGAAGTATAACTATAAGTTTCATCATGTTACAACATTAAAACTACATCATATAAAATAAAATAAAATGTGGGAGGACCACGTGGAAAATGTGAGTCGTAAATCAACAAGTACTTCTTTGTCCCTATTGTTTTTTCCGTAAACTGCTTTAATGTAAGTACAGTTGAATTATTGGATCTTCACCCATGCGTCATTAATATCTGATAACATAACTTAACATATGTTAATATAAAAAAAGAAGATATGATGATACAAATATTAAAGCTTAGATATTATTAGCCCTATGGGGATATCCTGGATATCATTTTTCCCAATTAACATCAGTATAACTGTACAATGATATAGAAAACCAGGAAAACTATATCTGCTGATCTTTACAATTATCACTTGAAAAGACAGTTTAAAAATGGAGAACTCCCTAGATTTATTCTATTCATTGACGACTTCATATTGTGGGTTCCTTAAGAGTCTTCTAATTTCCAATTCTTCAAGGAAATCCAGTTCTTGTTTCTTATCACAAATATGTAGTACTTCTAGTTCTGTGTTAGGTGTCAATGAATGCTTAGTGTCAAGTAGATGTCTGGCGTAGTGGGATTTATCTGGTTGTTTTAATATGTATGCTCGTAAGTGTTCACTGTATCGGATTTCAAAATTTCTAAGGGCCTGACCCAAATAGAGAGCATTACATTCTGGACATTTAAGTTTATATATACCAGATTTCTTTATTGGTGATATTTTTGTTTTTACATTTAACAATTTTGTACTTATATTACTTTATGTTTTAAAAGAAATCGTTGTATTTGTTGCTACATATATTATCTTTGAAATATTATTAGAAATATTTCTTGCATATGTAATGGTTTTATAAGTTTTTATTTCTTTAGTTTGTTTAGGAAATATTAGTTGTAATACCACTTTTTCCTCTTTTTTACTAATTAGTTTATTTATCATATGTAATGAGTAACCGTTGGATGTTGTTATTTGCTTAATTGTGTTAATCTCTCTATCAAAATTACATTTGTTCATAGGAACTAAAAATGCTCTATGTATCATTGAATTATATGCCGCTAGTTTATGGGACATGGGACGATTGGAACTGTATGGAATATTCACATCAGTGTGTTGGTTTTCGGTGAATCGAATAATCAAGTACATTATTAAATCTTTGAATTTATAAATCAAGAAAATTGATTGAACTATTTTCTTCAACTTCTAATGTAAACTTAATTTTTGGGTGTAAATTATTAATGTGGTTGAAGAATATATCTAATTGTCGTTCACTACCCATAAAATTGTGGAGTTTCAATTAAAACACTTTTTTTACATCGTCTGCTCTTATATACTGTTAATTTCTATTTTCTTCAACTCGGATTTGTGGCTGCTCATTTATTACTTCCTCCTCTTTATGGTCCTTGTTTACTCCTAGTAATTCTTGAACACATTCTGTATCGTATTCTTCATCTTCAGTTCCTACCCTGCAGTTAAAATATCTTAATATTATTATTTTTCCTTGCACTTCTTCTGTTATCAATATTAAAATTGTTCCCAAAAATGTTCTTTATTTCGTACTGTGTTGTCTTCATTTGGTCCTTACACTATTTTAAAGGCTTTGTTGTTTTTGTTCTCATCACTAAGTTCAATTGATAATATTCGTTCCGACCATCCTCTCCAGTTGACTATTTGTAGTCCTAATTTTTTATTTATAATACATCCCATTCCTCCAGCTGCTCTAGTCATTTCTTGCACACCACTATATTTAAGTATGTTGTCGTTGTCCATTTTTGTCAAATCTTATCCTTTTTTTGGTTTCAGTAACTGATCGTACGTCTAAAAATCTATTTCTTCAAACACTTCTTCTAATTCTTTTTCGTTGCCTGATGTGCATCATATGTTCCAAGTACCAATCTTATTTATTCCGTGTTTTCTTGTTTTTTAAACCGTTTCCGTATTTTTAGCCATTTTCGTTACTGACATCTTTTATCTTACTATCATTCATGTGATTACATCTGTTGGTATTCGTCAACTTTACCTCTTTATATGCTCTTTTCATGTTCCATGTTCCTTTCATTATAACCGAATTCGCTTTTTTCTTCCTCTTTTTCCTTGTTTTTCTTTTTATTATATCTTATTGGCTATTTTTTCATTCTTATATCCATTTCCACTGCCAGGTCTCTTTGTTTCTCTGCCATCTATTATCAATTTGTTCTCGCCAATTTTAACAATTTTTCCTTTTTCTCTGGCCTCTTTTGCCAACTCTCTAATTTTAGTTTTGGTTAGATTCTCATTTATGTATATTTTCGCTATTGCATTGTGTCTTAGTTTATACTTATTTTTCATAATTTTATGTTTTTCTTCCTGGTTTTCAAGTACTACAAGGCATGTTTTATCTCCTATTTTTTTTGCTGATTTCACTCCGATTTCTTTGTGTATCAGATTTTGCACACTATTTTTAAGATCTCCTGTATGGATAGTATCCTAGTCCTGTAATGACTATATTATTCTTTCTTGCTTCCTTCTCCAACCAATCGATCCTTTTGTTCATCTGCAGTAATTTATCATTAGTTTTTTTGTTTTCATGTCTTAGTAATAGGAGTAGTTTGTTCTCTTCTCGGATCTGTTTTCTACTCTTTAATGTCAGACTGTTCTTTACTAATTTTTCCTTGATATTTGTTTATCTCCTCTCTAGCTCATTTCTTTTTCCCATCGTCTGTGGAATAGTCGTCACAATCCATTTTTTAGCGACTTATGTGTTCTCAGTTAACATAAAAAACTAACCTACCTCGACGATTCAAGAGACTTTCGCCTTCCGATTTTCTGCACAATCTGGCACCACCGGTAGGAATTCTAATACGAATCGCTGGCTAATTGCTACTATCAGAAAACTGATCGACTGACAAGTTTTTATTTATGTTTCGTTTATTATTGTTTAATACTTTATCAGTTTTTAACTACCCAACAAATTTTACTTCCTGGTTTTCCACTGTATAACACAATAATATGTTTTTAATCATGTAGATTTGGTCCTCTTCCCATCCCAGGAGGGTATTGATAGGGATAAGGAGGACGCTCCAAGTGAAGATAAAGGAGATGACAATGTTCATGAAATTGATAAATGTGTTTTTCGTCAACCCCTAGAAATATTCGCTTTTTCTCAAGAAAGAGAAGCAAATGTGCTATGATCAGATTATTTCGTAGATGGAAAATCTACACAAAGAAGGTGTGCCTATTGTGCAAAGTGTTCTAAATTTATATATACCAAGGGTAATATCAGACTGTATCCTCAAAGTTGTTTCCGTGCATATCATATATCTGCACTATAAAAATATTAGTTTCTTATTTTGGTCTTTCATTAGGACTGTTTTTCTTCGTAGAGTATTTATATCATACTCAACAATTTGATACTTTATCATAAAAACTGACAAAAATAACTAAACAATTTTAACGTGAAACATATATTTACAGCCAAAAATTTCATATTTTGGTGGAAATAAATTAGTCAGGCAATAATGGGTTTAATTTTAAAAAACTTTTTTTATAAAGACCTCATTTATTAATCTCATTTTTCACCTGCTTATTAATTTTTTTCTCTCTTTTTTTCTAGCATATGTAAATTACCTTCATTTTATAATTGAAAAGTTTGTCTGCCACCTTTGATTTATTAAATTTTTAAATTATGTGCTTTCAGATTCAACCTAGTTCCAAATAACTTTGTCATATAATTATATACAAAAATAAATGTTAGATTGTACGTGTTGTCATTTGAAGATTTGAAGTTGTCTCCAAGCAACCTGTTAATAAAACAAGTTCAAAAAATTTTTATCATTGTGACCCTAATTTTATGCTCGACGTGGGGTATTGTGAAATGTAGAATAATAAGATTTTTAAAGTAGGAATTGAGTCGATTTCAAAACAGTCTGGAAGGTGAAGTGATATCAGTTTGCTTTTTTCTGAAAGTGCATTCAAATAAGTCACGAATGACCTTTCAACTAATATAACATCGATATATTTTTCTCATACTTACCGACCTTGTAAATGTTAATTATATTATATACTAAAAATTAATATAGTAAATGACCATGGTTTTGAAACAAAATTTATGTCAATAAAACTTTTACTAAAATTTGACATTCTACAAAATCTTGAATTCACTTTTGAATTGTGTATCATTTAAAAAAAAATTCTGTATTTATATTTGTTTTCAGATCTCGTAAACGCCGACCGGGGTATCAAGATGATTGTCCAAAAGACAGTCAAATGGATGAGTGTAGTGCTGCTTTAGTACTGATGAGCCTTTCTTGCTCACCACATTCGCCTAATCTAACTGGTAAGTATTTTTTCAAATAATACAATAAATTAACCAATGCATGTAAAAGGCAAACACACAACTTACTATCAACGCATCTATACCCACGGTTTGTCTTAAAGTACAATCTATTATTCAGGTTAATGAATGTTGTTTAAACAATGATTTATTACATTATTTATATTCTGACATTTTTATGTATTTCATTTTTAGTGTCTAAATGACATACTTTATTACTTTTAGCACCATAATGATTTGATTGAGTGAGTACAATAATGAGAAAATACTACTATTGTGTTAGGTCCGTAATGATAGGGTTTGGATGGGCTTCTAGTTTACTAGAATATTTTACATACTGTTGTCTAATCACCTCTTTTACTGTTGATGCTTTGAGATATCGTGCAATTATGTTATTAGGTACAAACCTTCTTGGGAGATAATCCTGAGCACCTTAACTTGGAACCTTTCTAGAATTTACAAGTTCGAGTTGGAATCTAAACTCCAGTGTTCTAATCCATACGTCCAAACGTGTTTGAAAAGAACTTTATAGTTTATTTGTTAAGGATAGCTCTGATTTGAGACCGAGTAGCCAATAGTGTTTGTGCAACATTAAGCCGAGCTGCTTTCTTTTCGCTAATGTGTGTTTCCTCCATGTCAGTCAACGATCCAAATGGATGCCAATATAGAGGCATGTTTTTTAAGTAAGTACCGTTTTGCGATTCCGCTGTCGCAGCGCTACGGTCGGCGTTCCGCGCATGCGCGCTGGTTACCTACATCTCTTGTCTATGCACTGACGCCATTACAGTCTGATTCTTCATTGTATACGTTGTTTACTGAGTGTTTAAGATGCCTCCGACAATCGTGAGTCCCGCCGATTGTGAAGTACGGGCTGTTATACGATTTCTTAGTGCTAAAGGCGTGAAACCGATCGATATTCATCGTGAGATCTGTGAAGTTTACGGACAAAACCTACGTCACACCAGAATCGAAACAACAATCCATGGAATGGCGACATTCATCATCGACCAAAAAAGTGAAGTTTAAGCAAACAATTTCTGCCCGGAAAATCATGTGCACAGTTTTTTGGGACAAAAAAGGAGTATTGCTAGTGGAGTTTCTGCCTCGTAATGAGACAATCAATGTAGCGTCTTATTGTGAGACATTGAACAATCTGCGTCGTGCAATCCAGAATAAAAGACGTGGCAAGTTGAGTAAGGGTATCGTTTTGCTGCATGACAATGCCCGTCCACATGTGGCTAATCGGACCAAAGATCTCATCAAATCTTTCAATGGGAAACTCTAGATAATCCTCCATATAGCCCTGATCTGGCGCCCAGCGACTGCCATCTATTCCTGCACTTGAAGAAACACCTGGGCGGTCAGCGTCTTCAAGACGATAACGAAGTCAAAACATTTGTGATACAGTGGTTAACAAGTCAGGCGGCAGAATTTTATGAGGAGGATATTCAAAAACTGGAGCCACGTTATGACAAGCGCCTCAATATTCACGGAAATTATGTAGAAAAGTAAATTAAGGTACAGGCTTTCATGTAAAAGTAAAATTATTGCGATATATTTGCACGTCTTTTTTTTAATTCCAAAACGGTACTTACTTAAAAAACATGCTCGTACTTCATCTCTTTTCGCTCTGCGATTTGGATATTATCTAATCTTACCGGGGGGGGGGAGGTATTTTTATGATTCGTGAAAGTCACATGTACTGATTTACTTTCGTTGACATTGATTCGCCATTTAATCAACCAGAAATAGATCTGGAGTAAATATGACTACAGTTGATATGAAGCCATATTTTCGTCTACGTGTGAAATTAAGATACTTGAGTCATCCGTGGCGTTCCGCTACGTTAGTAGATCGGCTGTGTGGAGGAGGTATAGAAGGGAACCAAGGATACTTCTTTGAGGTAATATACCATTCGAGCAATGACTCGCACTGCCATGTTTCACATGTTGACCGGGATAACTACCCCTTCCATCGTACCGAGTTTTTCCTTCCGCATTTTTCATGTAACCGCCCCGCTGATGCTTTGAATAGTGTGGTTGATGGTGAGGTTTTTTAAATTTACTCCGTGGATCTGTTAGGAATTAATGTCTGAAATGAGAATAAATATTAATAATATGTAACAGAATAATGAATACAAAATAAAGATACTTTTGAAACTGAAAAAGTAAAGCAATCAGGAGAAATAAATTGATACAAACAAATATCTAAAAGAGAATCTTAATTTATTAGTTACTTACTTTTAACAAATATAATAAAATAATTTTAGAATACGTATAGTCTAAAATATGAAGAAAATAATGCCATCCTCCAAACAGAAGAATTAGTTAAGATTTGATATATTAATTAAATCCAACATACTTTAATAATAATAATAATAATTTCCTCTAATGCCCTTTGGAGAAAAAAGTAAATCAAAATGAATTAGTCCATAACCTATAAAATGGTCCACTGAGAATTATCGTTGTTCATGACATGATTTGTTAACTTGCTTTGCGTCATTCTTTTGTGAAAGTACTTGTTTGATGAGGAAATAGTTAAGAAAACAAACAATAAGGTAATAAAGCGTAACAATCTGCCAAATCTCGGCAGAAAAATCGACCTTTTCTTTCAACGTTCATTGTTGGCGATCGAATTAAGGTCTCGCTGGTCTCAATCAAAACGAAAGTGAAAAAAGTTGTGTCGCGAACCTAGACACACTTAAGAGTTCTAGTTTTCTTCAAGTACAAACTCGTCATTAAAGATGCTTTGATGTACGAAATCTTTTCTACTATTAGAAATTTATGATTTATAGCTTGGTAAATGAATTTCATTATGTCTATTAATTTTACATGAATAGTAATTATGCGCCAAGGTAGAAAAGTGAGTTATTATTATCGAGGTCCGTTAAAGACCGAAAAGCTAAGCTTCGAGACATTAATACACTTTTCTACCGTGGCCCATAAAACATTTTTTCACTACTGCTATTTTATTTTTTAAATATTAGTTTTTGAAACTAATAAAAATCGAATAAAATACGGATTTTATTAAAAATCAAATCGTCCATGTTTCTGTAAAATGTCAGTTTATAATCTTTTGCTGGTGGTCGAGATTGCTAAAAACGAGCTATTCCTGAAATCACAAGTATTCTATGAAAAGGCCTACATTGCATATAAAAAATGATGCGATGAGAAAATACTGTTTTATGAAAATCGCGATGAAAACTGCTTAGATAAGTCAAATTAATTTTAATTTTCGAATAGGTATGACCATTAAATAAGTAAAAATATTTTTTCATTTTGTATTTGCATTCTGTCAAATGGATTGAGATCTGGTTCTAATCAAGCATGCTCTGTATTTTTCTACCTTGGTTAATAATGAACAACTTTTCTACGTGAACAAAAGTTTAAGTAGTGAAAAATATATTTAAGTGTATTAATTGAAGGTTGAAATTAAATAAAAACAAAACGAAAGTTATGGCAGTAGTAAACGAACACAAAAACACACAGATAATAGTAGACAATGTTGTAATTGAACAAGTAGCAAGCTTCAAATATCTAGGTGTAGAACTACAAGAAAACAGCAGACATGAATGTGAAATAAACGCGACAGTGCAAAAAACAATAACATTGAACTTTCCAATGAAACAGGATTTTATAAACAAAAAAGAGATATAAATGAAGACCGTCTAAAGACCGCTTCTGACGTTTGGTTGTGAATCATGGACATTGGCAGGCAGACAGAAGTGCAAAATACATGCAGTAGAAATGAAATAATAAGAATAGTTAAACGTGTCAAAAAAATAGATAAAGTAAGAATTACAAAAATAAGAATCAATTAGAAATCAAATCGACACTTGAATATATCTCAACAAGACAATTGGGATGGTGGGGACACCTACAATGAATGTCAAATTCCAGACAAGTTAAAAGTATCGGAGGCAAGAAAAACGAATAACAGAAAACGTGGAAGACCGAGAGAAACATGGGACAACAGCGTTGGAAAAATTCTTCAAGAAAAAGGACAACCATGGAATGAGGCAAAAATATTAGCAAGAAATAAGAAAGAATGGGCCAAGTTTGTTCACTAAGACATTACCACATAACAACGAAAAACATTGTTGCCAAATATAAGAAAAATATGTAATCCTAAGTATATAAGTTAAGGACTAAAAATAAAGAAAATTAGAAGAAGAAAAAAAGAAAAGGAATTTTAGATAACTCTATAGTGATTATTTGTATGCCTGGAAGGCATTTTGATAACGGGTGAATATGAAAAATATTAGAAGAAAGGGGTTGGTGATAAAAAACAACACAAAATAAACGGTTTTAAAGATTAAAACTAACTTTTCCGCATATGTGGCTCTGAACAACATTCTATCGAAAAATTATCACTTGTATACACTTCGGGGGATGTATTGTGCTAACAAACCGAAATTTCTTCAAAAATAACCAAAAATGTTGTACTGGTATATCTGGAGTTATAGGACCCGCTGTACTCGCTCTCGTCAGCTGAAAATCGATAGGGTATATCTGTGAGACACCTTGTGCAATATTCAATCATAAAATTGGTCACTTGTATACACTCTGGAGGCAGTATCGTGCAATCAAACTGAAAATTCTCCAAAAATGACAAAAATTTGGTACTTTAAGTACCATAGCACCCGTTGTACTGGCTTTAGTGAGCTGAACATTGATAGGGTTCATCTTTGAGACGCTCTGAATAATATTCAATCAAAAAATTGATACTTCGGAGGCTGTATCGTGTTAACAAACTTAAATTTCTCCAAAAATGACAAAAATATCGTACTTAAAGTACTATAGCACCTGTTGTACTGGCTCTGGTGAGCTGAAAATCAATATGGTTCATCTGTGAAGTGTTCTGAATAATATTCAATTATAAAATTGGTGACTTGTTGAACTACAGAGGCTGTATTGTGCTAACAAACTGAAATTTCTCAAAAAATGACAAATATTTCGTACTTCAAGTACCATAGCACCCGTTGTACTGGCTCTGGTGAGCTGAAAATCAATAAGGTTCATCTGTGACATGTCCTTTACAATAGTCAGTCATAAAATTGGTGACTTGTTGCACTCCGGAGGTTGTATCGTGCTAACAAGACATGTAAGGAAAAGTGGCCGACGACCACGACGACATTCACACAGGATTTTTTTTCTAAAAACCATTTTTTCGTGTTGTTGTTGATGGAAATCGTAAAAATAACAAAAAAATTGGGGTAAACCAATACTTTTCTCGTATATTAGATAGGTTGGGCGGAAAAGTTAAATATATAATACATAATGGAAGATTTGAAACTTACAAAAGAAGTTGGGGGATTAAGGTTTAAGTCACCTTTTTTTCATTCTTCTTATTGACGAAATTATAAAGCAAAACAACCAAAAATGTAACAAATTAGAAATTTACAAAAAGAAATATCAAAATAAGTACATACTGACGACATACAGGAAAGGGTGATAATTTGGAACCCATGTTTGTTTATATTCGATAATATTTATTTTTGAAATTTAAATCAATCTAATAGTTTTATCATAATTAACTAACAGCATACAAAAGTACAAATCATCGAACTGTAAAAGTAGCTGATAATATGGAATCCCCGAATAAAATCAAACATATTTAAAAATTTTACTATATTTATTCATTATATATAAAAAAAAGCAAAACTAACGAAAAATAAACAAGCCTTATTGCAAAAATTACAGACCCATTCGGCTTTTTCACAACCAGAACACAGGACTTGTGCCCATAACTGACACATGAGGCATTGGATCCGTTGTTCTCCTTTCCTATCTTCCAAAAATCGTTGTGAGCAGAACATGCACACAACATCATAATCTGTTCTGGAAGATATGTTATCACTTGAGGTACTTGAGGAAACTGTGCCATCGTGACCCGACTCATCCGAATCAGAGGATTCCGAAAATTCTTTTTCTTTGAGTTCCCCTTGAACTAATTTTGAGGCTAGGCGCCGTTTTCTCAGATTGTTTTAAAGTTTGTCTCTTACCACAAGTCTGTCCATGCTGAATCCGCGAGATTGAAGACTCGAAATATTTTGTGTGTTATCACGTTTCGACGACAGCGAATTCCCCAAGTCTATTTTATATGGAGCGCTTGTAATTACTGCAGTTGAAGTATCCTTTTGTCATCCATTCGACATTTTACTTTTCCGCCAACCTATCTAATACGCGTGAAAAGTATTGGTTTGCCCCAAAAAAGTTGGAATTTTGAAATTTTTTTTGAGTTATTTTCACGTTTTCCATCAACAACAACACGAAAAAACGGTTTTTGGAAAAAAAATGCTGTCGTCCTGTCGTCGTCGTCGTTGTCGTCGGCCACTTTTCTTTACAGCCTCCGGAATGCAATAAGTCACCAATTTTATGATGGAGTATTGTTTAGGACATGTCACAGATGAATCCTATTGATTTTCAGCTCACCTGAACCGGTACAACGGGTGCTATGGTACTTGAAGTACGACATTTTGTCATGTTTTGAGAAATTTCAGTTTGTGAGCACGATACAGCCTCCGGAGTTCAACAAGTCACCAATTTTATAATTGAATATTATTCAGGACATCTCACTGATGAACCCTATTGATTTTTAGCTCACCAGAGCCAATACAACAGGTGCTACAGTACTTTAAGTACGATATTTTTGTCATTTTTG
The DNA here is from genome assembly GCA_963921935.1 of Galeruca laticollis. NCBI lineage: Eukaryota > Metazoa > Arthropoda > Insecta > Coleoptera > Chrysomelidae > Galeruca > Galeruca laticollis. Next base: position 84,060,513 of record OY998178.1, on the reverse strand, counting down.
GAGAAGTTTCAGTTTGTTACCACGATACAGCCTCCGGAGTATATACAAGTGACCAATTTTATGATTGGATATTATTCAGAGTGTCTCAAAGATGAACCCACATATGTACAATATTGATTTTCAGTTGACAAGTGCGAGTACAGCGGGTCCTATAAATCTAGATATATTAAATTTTTGGGAGAAATTTCGGTTTTTTAGCACGATATATCCCCCGAAGTGTATGCAGATGCGGAAAAATTAGTTTTAATCTTTAAAACCGTTTATTTCTCTATGGCTTTGAAATCGGCCAAATGACCGCAGGGGAAACAAAGGAGTTGCTTAAGGTTGTTTCAAATAATCACAGGTAGTCATATGAGTCGAGATAGATTTGATTGTAAAGGCAGTATTGTTTCCAATAAAATACAAAAAATTGTGTTAGCAGAATAATCATAGTAATTTTTATTTGTGTCCCCCAACAAAATAGAGTAAGTTTATTAATTGAAATTTTGATCTGAAATTTTTTATTTAGGCTTTATTTTGATTTACAAACAACTTTCTCTTATAAAACATTTTTATTTAAATAATAATAAATAATGGTACTCTCTCTTGAAACATTAATTTATTAATAGCTTGTACATCTGATCTGCGATAACAATTTTTCGCCTACAATGAACTCCATTCGTAGACACATCGTATCGAAAATGGCTAGATTTATCGAATTAGTTCATAGAACAAAGTTTGCTTAAAAATGAGTGCTACAATTGAACGATTCTGCCATCGAAAAAAAATTATTGAGCAAGCGCCATCTACTTATTAACATATTTAAAGTCAATTTATATCCAAACATGAAGCTTTCTCAGCATTCTACAAAATTGGCTTATACGGAATCTGGTTTTATTGAAACACTCTGTTAAATTTACTAAACTTTAAGTAATACGTGATCTCTGAAGAAAGAATTGTGACATATATTATAAATAACCGTTTGAATTGAATTACTTCTACAAATAAATTACTGGTTGCAGTGATTGGTTGACTTACGACACATTGATTATGTTTGAGTCGAACCTTCAACTCCTTAAGGTGTGTCATTTTAAAAAAAAAATATGTATATAAACGTATTTGTAGCAAGCGATATATTATTAATTTATCTTTTCAACAACATAACATTGACTGATTAGATCTATGTTTCGTTAAGCAATATCTCTACCCAGTGTTCATGTTTAACCTTTAACATTCATCCTACCATTAAAATTTTTCTTTGAATACGTAATCCAGAGAACCATTACTTTAACTTATTATTATTACATATTATTGATAAGACAAGATTAAATCGATTAGTAAATTCATTATATCGCAAATAATTATTGTAAAAACTTATTTTTTCTACGACCGTGCGTTTTTACCCACTTTCCGCACTCATTTTAGTTTAGAAAGTGTTACTTTCCCGCACTAGTGCGAGAAAACTCGCTTTCCCGCACTAGTGCGGGGAAGTAAAATATGTCAATTTATCGTTATTAAATGTACATTTCATTGATTTGACCTGTATATTACTATTAAAACTAATATAGGTTTTAGTATTCAATCTAACTCAGACTATTTTTCATTCATTGGAATGAAGAAATTGCGATACTTTTATATATTTACCCTATACATATCTCAAAATCAATCCACATAACAATCAAACTAAGCTGAGTCAAGTAGTTTGGTGTGGTAACGCAAAATTTGTTATGACAACCAAGTTGTCATCAAGACGTCAAAGTTTCAAGTCGAAGTGTTGTCGAAGTGTCCGATTCTGGCATTTTTGAAATTATTTCCAATAAAAGCAATATTTAAATGGATTCGTCAGACGAAGAGCTTCCAGAGCAATATTAAAGGCCGCAGATGAGGTAAATTCAGACTTGTTACCAAGTAAATCACGAGAAAGATACGATCAGCAATACAACCAATTTTTAAACTGGTGTAAGGAAAAAGGAGTGAATAGCTTCAGAGAAGAGGTTTTTTTGGCGTATTTTTCCGAGCTGAGTAAGGTACTGAAAGCCAATACCCTATGGTCGCGTTACTCGATGGTGAAATGTTTAATTAAAATAAAACAAAACCTGGACATAAGCAAGTTTCATAAATTGACATCGTTCCTAAAAAAGCAAAATGTTGGTTTTCGACCACATAAAGCGCAGATTTTTACCAAAGAAGACATATCCAAGTTTATGTTAGCCCCTGATGAGATATATCTTATGATTAAAGTAGGTACCATTTTTGCTTTAGCCGGTGCTCTACGCAGAGCGGAGCTTGAGAAAATCACTCTTGACGATATTTAAGATAAAGGAAACCTAATTATTCTAAAAATTTCCGATTCGAAAAACCATACCTCAAGATCCTTTGTTATATCTGAAGACATAAATAATGGAACATTTTTGAAGCTCTATAGAAAGTATGCAAATTTACGGCCTCCTACCATCACGCATCGTCGTTTTTTATCAATTACAAAAAAGGCAAATGTTCTGTTCAGTGCGTAGGCGTAAACACATTTGGTGAAATGCCGGCAGAGATCGCTACCTACATAGGCCTACCTAACCCAAAACGTTACACAGATCAAAGTTTTAGACGATCCTCGGCACCGTTTCTAGCAGATTCAGACGAAGGGATAACGAACATAAAACGTCTTGGAGCCTGGAAGTCAACTGCTGTTGCTGAGAGTTATTTGGAGGACTTCGTAGAACAGAAGAAAAACATCTCGAATAAAATTATTTCATGTACTGGCAACTTGCAACCGATACCGTCTCCGTCATCTTCATGCACTTTGCAATCTACGAGTGTTACTCTTAACAGCCAGTTACCACTAACTAACTACTCTGGACCGACTATTCTGACGCATTTGCAGAATGCAACAAATTGTGTTTTCAACATTAATATTAATAATAATTAGTAAATTTTCATGGAATGTTTTGTATGTTGAAATAAAATATATATGTTGAAATAAAATATATATTTTCAATGTTCTCTTTGAATCTTTATGCGGTCGAAGAGAAAATAATGTTCCTAATTCATGCGTAAAGTGTCTTTCCCGCCCTTCCTCTGTCTTCGCGTTGTTCGGGTCAACGGCAGTCGCGTGCGGGAAAGTATCAGTTTCCGCACTTGTTAGGAAAATAACTATATTTCCGATGGCACACAAAAAAGGAACTAATTACCACATAGTTTACAAGAGGTCAATTACTGGCTTCAGTTTATTGGAGCCAGTTGGTTCCGGCTCAAATTTCATGTGCGAATTTGTTTCCTTACAATGAATTTAACTTTAAAATCCTTCTTTTATTTACCCCCGAACTTCAGCGTTAATTTTTCTTTCTCTTTATCGCATGATAAACAAATCTACCAGAAATCTTTGTTAAACAAAAATTCAAATGACGCCGGTTAGTTTGTAGGTGCAAAACTGGAGTTGCTGGGACTTTTTTAACGAATGGGTGGTAGCTACACTAATAATAGTTTTTTTCCTGAATTGACCATTCCTCTGGTATACTTAAATTAAAAATTTTAAGTAGTAGTTATGTTGAATATTGTGGTATTTATGCATTTTTAAGGATAATGCATTTTATTGAACAAATCTTCCACAAATAAATTCTATTTTTACATCGGTTTATGTAATGTTTGGCCTTGGGTTTAAATATATTTTTCTTAGAGGTTGTTTATATTTCGTAACTGTTTGCCAAATCATATTATTATTATTTATATTTCCATTTTCTGTTTATAAATTAATATTAAGTTTTAAATAAACAATTTGTTAAATCAAAACATAAAAAACTGTCTTTAATTTACAAGTCCATCTTATAAAACGTTGTTAATTATACTTGTCTATTTTATTATCTGTGCAGATGTTAGGATAAACTATTTTCATTGTGAATTTGTTCATTTATCATGACTAAGTTTGATATTATCCAAATATTCCAGGCGGTAGAGCAGTAAAAGTAGGGTGTAATGGATGTTGTTTGATGAAGCAAAAATTTTTATGCAGAAAGTTGCCGAATATTGTGTACAACAATAATCTATGTTTGCCTACTCCAAAAAGTGCTTGCTAAATGCTGTAGAACAACAAATGTACCGAAATATCGAAAAATTACCCATTTTTCGATACATTTGTGTCTAAAACTTTGAAACAAAGCCTTAAATAAAAAAAATTACTCTTCTTTATTTATTTGACGATTTCCTATAAGGTTATGAGAAATTTATTCGGTAAGTAAAAATTGATGAATATTTATCAAATTTTCAGAAAAGATAGTTAAACATATGACAATTACGCACAAAAATTTTTGTAACGATCGACCGCGTAATTTTTCACTGCCACAATTATTAATTAACAAATTATAAAAAAGTTGATCGCGCCTACCTTGTTTAAACAACGGTGAAAAAGGAGCACGCAGTTTTTAACAGTTACTTAGTGTCATAACAAACAATAAGCAATTATAAAATATCCATTTTACGTTTTAATAATTTTTTACCATTTTTTTAAATTTTGTCAAATTTTTTCCATTATAAATAATTTCTCGTTTACAGCATCGGTTCGATGTAATTTAAAAATTGTTTCCCATCTGAATACTGCTTTGCAAGCACTTTCATTTTAACCCAAAACGACGAAATTTGACCGTGTAGATCCGGAGATAGAGGCCCACAAAGTTAATAATAATTTATGGCTTACTTAATCGTTAAATCGAAATTAAAAAATACTCTCTTATAACTGGTTGCAAATACTTTTTATATTTGTCTTGTGCATTTTCGACAGTTGAAAGCCTAATGAAAGAAAAATCGATGAAAATACCGTAATCAGAGGAGTTCGTCGGCCGAGCGGCGTGGGAGCAGGAGTGGGGATGGCGGAGAGCAGCTGTGCTGTCGCGCGGTACGGGTGTTTCAAAATGCGAATGCGCGGTAAAACATGAGTTATCTCGACAACGGTAGCACTTATCGAGACGATTTTTTTTAATTCGATGTAGCGAAATGAGAGGAATCAGAATATATAATCAAAAAACAATATTACAAAGAAATTTTGCACGAATTTCGAGATAAAAAAGTATGCTATTTTCATTTGCATAAAAAAAATAGTTGTATAATTGAAAAATTATTTTGTTGCTTAATGTCCATCAAATCATGCAACTAATTAAACTTCAATAATAAATATTGATAAAAAGTATATTTTCTTTCTTAAATGGTCTTTGTTTATCATAGCTAACCGTCCTTTTTTATAATAAATTGTATAAATATGGTAGCGCTTTTTTTTCATAAAATGGCTTTATTACAGTACAATAAACATTTTGCAATAATAATACTTCAGCCCAGGTATACATACTGCGTAGGAACAAGTAAAAGCTTTGGGTTACTTTGATCCAGGTAGATCGCAGTTCCCTCCTTGGTATTCATAACTTAGGCCCCGCCTTGATATAGGTGCTTGGGACTCTAATATCGAACACGCTCATTGGTTACATTGGACCCGACTAGCCAATTAGGGATGCTGTCTATTTCAAAACTGCACAGCACACGCAGAACTTATGAAGAACATCCATGGAACCGATGTTGTAAACGAGAAATTATTTATAATGGAAAAAATTTGACAAAATTTAAAAAAATTGTAAAAAATCATTAAAACGTAAAATGGATATTTTTATAATTGCTTATTGTTTGTTATGACACTAAATAACTGTTAAAAATTGCGTGCTCCTTTTTCACCGTTGTTTAAACAAGGTACGCGCGATCAACTTTTTTATAATTTGTTAATTAATAGTGTTTTTAAATGAAACTCACGGTCTCTAGTTAATTCCACAATATAATAAAAGTTATTGAAAATTCTAAAAAATTGACAATTGTTTCGATTAATCAATATGAGCATATTCCACGAATAAAGGGTCGAGACAGTTAATTTGTTAATTAATAATTGTGGCAGTGAAAAACGACGCGATCGATCGTTACAAACATGTTTGTGCGTAATTGTCATATGTTTAAGTTAGTGTTTTTAAATGAAACTCAAGGTCTCTAGTTAATTCCACAATATAATACAAATTATTGAAAATTCTAAAAAATTGACAATATAATACAAATTATTGAAAATTCTAAAAAATTGACAATTGTTTCGATAAATCAATATCGATATTGATTTATCGAAACAATTGTCAATTTTTTAGAATTTTCAATAATTTGGATTATATTGTGGAATTAACTAGAGACCTTGAGTTTCATTTAAAAACACTAATATGAGAATATTCCACGAAGTAAGGGTCGAGACAGTCAATTTCATATGTTTAAGTATCTTTTCTGAAAATTTGATAAATATTTATCAATTTTTACTTACCGAAAACATTTCTCAAAGTTTACGTATGATTTTTTTACTAATTTTCGCATATTATTCATGGAAAATTAAAGTTTTTTGATTCGCGATTCTCATAACCGTATAGGAAATCGTCAAGTAAACAAAAAAGAAAGAGTAAATTTTTTTGATTTAAGGCTTTGTTTCAAAGTTTTAGATACAAATGTATCGAAAAATGGGTAATTTTTCGATATTTCGGTACATTTGTTGTTCTACAGCGTTCAGCAAGCACTTTTTGGAGTAGGCAAACATAGATTATTGTTGTACAGAATATTCGGCAACTTTCTGCATACAAATTTTTGCGTTATCAAACAACATCCATTTCGATTGCTCCATCGCCTGGACTAAAATGAGACCACAGCGATTGAAGGAAAGTTTTTCGAGACCGGGAACGATGCAAAATCCTTTGAATTTGCCGCTGCCGAAAATTTAATGTTGAGAAAAATGGATGAAATATGTGAATAATTTTCTAGAAAAAGTGTTAAGTAAGTAGCTTGATGATAGAAAGATTCCCCGAAAAAATGATGATATTTCTTTTTTAAAAGAAATTTCTAGTAAAAGTAACCAGACAATGTGAAATTTCTAAGAAAGTATAAGAAATTCTCCGAACAAGTGATAAGAATTTTGAGGGCATTTCTAAAACTCTTAGAAAGAAGTAGCAAGAAACATGAGAAAATTTCTAGAAAAAGTGATGAGGAAGTAGTTTCTAAGAGGAATTTCCCAAAAACGTGTTGAGAAACTTCAGGACATTTCTAAGACTGTAGATGAAATTGATGAGAGACACTTGAGGAAAATTTCTAAAAGTAGTGATTAACAATCGATACAATTTCAGAAAGATTTAAAGACGATATTAACCAAACTGTCAAGCAACAAGAGAAGTTCGACGAAAAATCACCAGTCACGTATGTTGTAACTCTACTTCAGAAAAGTAGAACATGAAAATAAAATATAAATATGTTATTTACTATCATTATTTATTGTTTATGTTTTATCATTTTGTTGTGTCTGTCAGAATACATATTTTTACTAAACTTATGTCTCTTGATATGCAAAAAAATGTAACGGTCGATACCACACATTGCGGTAAATTGTATCGCATTATACAAGAACGATAATAATTCACGGTAAAAAAATTTGCATACAACGTAACTAATTACATGTTAAAACGACCAACTGGTAATTTAAGTTTTAACTTACTAACTATTAAATTGCTATTATTGCACCAAGTGCCTTGACAACTGTTGACTGGTAACATTTTAATAACAAAGCGTTTTGCTGTTGCACGTGTGTGTATCTCTTATGACATTGGTAGGTCGCACACGATATTTTGGATTATTGCAATGATATAAATAGTTTTCAACTACTGTTTCTAGTTGCTTCATACATTTAGCACGGCGTTTAACTCGTGTTTGTCATTAGCAAATTTTTTATTACCTGTTTTGCATATTTAAAAAAATATATTTATATATACAAGTATACTACAGTGATTAAATTATGTTTTGTTGTATATGCTCTGGAAAAATTACTACTGGGTGTCCACAATAATTTTCCACAGTCTCTAGCAATTAATTATTATTTTTGGTGTGGAATTAAGTTGTGGGCAAATGCCTGTAATTCCAATTAAGTGCAAATCGTTCAATGTTAAGTTAGGTTATTTGGGTAAAAAGTAGTTACACAGTCATTATTTTTTCTTCTCTCATTCTGAGAGTTTCGTCTTCAACATACCGTAGGGGAGCCCGGGGCTGGTTGACGCACTTTTTGTATTTTTATTTTAAGCTTACACATTATTAAGTTTTGGTGTGCTTTTGGTACCAAATAGGAAAGTTTAATGTTTCATCTTTCATATTAGACAAGAAAAAAAATTTTAGTAACAGTTTAGGTAGAAATTTTTTTGTAAAGATGGATGTCAGGTTGCATCAACCAGCCCCGGGCCGGGGTTGGTTGACACAGACAAAAAAGTAAAGTAAAACATCTGTTATAATCCAAATTAAAAAAAAATTATATTAAATTCTAAAAATGGTAACTAACCAAGGAACAAACATAAAAAAGATAACTTTCCAAGGAACAAAAGATGAATTAATTCTAAAAAAGGTAACTTAATTAACAAATTTAATATTATAGCTTAAAAAAAATATAAGTCATTATTCGCTTTCACAGTTTACACAAACAAAGAAGACGCCAGGTTCCCCAGCACAAGCTTCATGTGCCCACATTTTGCAACTAGTGCACCGGATCCATTTTTCGGATGAGGCACTATTTTTATAGCTATCTGTGCAATAAAGGCAAAAGCATTCCTCTTCATCGGACTCATCATCGTCTTTGACTATTTTCCTTTTTTTGTTTTTTTCTCTTTTGCATCGGACTTCTTATTTGAGCAAATATTTCTTTTAACAGACTTTACATTTTTCTCTTGTTCTTCAAGGGCATCTTTTATTGGCGTGTCTGTTAGAATTGCTGTCACACGCTTTCTTTTATTAGGTTTAGCGTCCTGCTTTCTAGGTCCGGCTTTTGGTAGCGGTTTCAATTGAAATGGACTTACAGTAGGAGGCGAGCTCTCATTTTTTTCTTGAATAGAACTGTTAGTTGAAATGTTGTTTTCTTTCCCAGGCAGTGGACTTTTTGCTAACACTATATTTTTGGAGCATCGTGGCTGGTTAAGATCATCAGGTTCCTGTGAACACTCCGGTCGTGGTTTTAAAATCGAGTTTAGCTGAACTGGAACCACGTCCTTGTCAGCATTAGTTTCTGCGGGATCGGGACGGTCAGTTGCATATCCTGGTAAAAACTCTTGATCGTGAAAAACGTCTCTATTGAAAGGGCTAACTCCAGACACCTTGAATCCCGCCATAATATTTTTCGGCAGTGGCCAGTGGCCAGTGGCAGTGAGACTCGAACTATTAGAGGGTCATCGTATATTGACATCGTGCGTCCGGGATTGCTATTGATCCAGGAGTCACTGGCTGAATTAACGTAATGTTTTAATGGTCCATAGACAGACCGATCGAGAGGCTGGAGCTTATGTGAGCAATGGGCTGGAAATGACAACGCCGTTACAACTTTACTTTTTAGATAATCAAGGGCAGCTACAGACAAATGCGAATCATGATTGTCTAGCAAAAGTAGTACCGGTCTCTCTTTAGAACAACCAACTGCTCCAGGAGGGCCATTAGCGAGAAAATGTTCTCTGAAGTTAACCCTTGGAAAAACAAAGAACGGCGGGACAGAATTTCCCGTTGCAGATACCGCCAAAGCCATAGTAACTAAGGTGCCGCGTTCCTGGGAGGTTACGCGTCCCACCTGCTTATATTCACGCCTGCCAACAATTCGGTTAAGCTTTTGCACGGTCGTAATCCCAGTTTCATCCATGTTCCATATTTGTGCTGCTTCTAATTTTAGGCGGTTGAGGACCGTTTTTAAGTTGTCAAAGAACATTGAAACATTTTCTTTGTTGAAACTAGAAGCGCGAGCTAAGCTGGTTGCTTCTGGGGCTCTTACCGAAAGAGCACGATGTCGTTTCATGTAATATGTAAACGCATCCTCTCCAGCCTTTTTTGTCACGTTCCAGAATTCAGGGTATTTAATGCGCAAAGCAGTGGCATAATCATACGCGAATTTTCTTACTTCTCTGACAGACAATCCAAAATATATGTCGCTTGCCGTTTTAAGGTATTCTTCCAAATGATTTTCTTGTTGATCTGGGAACACCTAAAAATTATAAAAGACAAAAGGCATTTTTTGAAGCTTTAATATTTTTAAAAATAATTTAAAATATAATATACCTGGCGATTCCTGTAATATCCAACTTTTGTCGTGATTGCGGCATCACCATTAATTTCTTCCTCAAAAAATGTTTTGCCAAAAAGGGCCCAAAGTTGCCTCCGGGATCTCAAAGTCTTTTGCAGTTGCCCTAATGGATTTGTTGTTCATTTTAACCTCTCTAACTGCCCTTAGCATGATATCTGGTGTTCGTTTACGAGAACGCATCTCGCTAAAATATAAAACAAAAATTAAAATATTTTATATTAAACTCGGCGTTGGTTGACGCATGCGTCAACCAGCCCCTTGTTGTGTGCGTCAACCAGCCCCTGACCACGTTTTTGTATGTGTGATGCAACTGCACCTATACTATTTTATTCTTAGAAAATCTATTTAACAGTTCTTGTTTGGGACGATTGAAGCTTTATGTAGCATCAAACCGATCTCAATTATCTTTAAAAATAAAGTTTCTAGAACAAAAACTGTAAAAAAGTAAAAAATTACTTACCACTTCCAAAAAAGAACAAACCGCACTGTACACAACACCACTGATGCAATCAAACTGAAACGATCGTTCGAGAGTGGTTTTTAATGGCGGCTTTAAGACAAACCGGTGGGCGACGTTGCCAAGTGTACTGTTTTAAAAAAAATTGAGGTGCGTCAACCAACCTGGTGCGTCAACCAGCCCCGGGCTCCCCTACACAAAGAAAACGCTATTCGATTTGGCTGATACCAGTGGTTTCATCGGCTAAAACGGAATGAAAAATTGACTTTCTGACATTCGTCACAATTTTAGATTGAATCAAATGTAATAATTAATTCGTTTTGAATAAAAGAACTTGTGTACATCGTCTTTCGATCACTGGTCAATAGTTGGTCTCTAAGGATATTATCTCCACTTTTAGACCCGTATCTTAATAATAATTTAAAATTACCGTCATTTTGCTCTTGTTCTTCTAAGCTTACGTGTACAGAGTCGCGATTCTCTCTTAGAGCTATTTGCTACCTTCCTCAAAATCGTATTGTTTGTATTATGAGGATTAACCTTTTTCTACTTTTCTCAACATACAATCTCCTAGGTGGTATAATCATTCGAGGAAACGTAACTAGTCATTAAAACTATACGTTTAGGGTTTTTCCGTCGTGATCCACTTTTCTTGCTCTCTTTAATGTTACTCCTCATTTGGGTATTGAAACATTAGGACCGACAACAATCGGTGTGTGTAACAGCGTGTACTTGGAACGTAGTGACAACGGCCGACAACAAATCGGTGTCGGTTAAGCCGTGTGTCGGCGTAGGCCAGTGATAAAGGATCAACACGCTAGTACAAGCCAGCAATAAAAAGGAGTCGGCCGACTTTTTATCTACCGATCGATATTGAGTGTAACAGACATCACTTATTATAAAATTAATCAGGAAAGAAGGACTGACGTCCATGAAATCAATAGGACTCGCCTTCAAGTAGGTGAATACCATTCTTTCGACCCTCGACTACATTTCAAACCAAATGGAACAGCGGATAGAACTGCGATAGAACTCCTTCCACGCTTTGTCCACAACGTTGCGGTTGGCATGACACTTCAATCTATTGTTCCAAATGACAGTTTTTAGAAACTAAAATATCTTTAACTGTTTCCATTTTGTTCAACAACCAACGAGTCTTGGTAGTACGGAACAGAATAAAACACATCCAAACTAAAGGGGCGAGCAAAGCAGGTAGGCAGTTCTAGCGAGAAAATGAAATGATAATGAATGCCAACTCAACTGTCGCGATAAAGCGGGAGGCTGGAAGCGGTTCACTATAAACGAACCCTCGCCATTACTGAGGCGCCACCATATATTACAGTCCCTACAATGTTACACTGTGCGTAGCGTTCCCCGGGCCTAAAAAAAGGTAAAACGGTAAACAATATTCTTCTCCAATCTTCATTATTCCAAACAACATTTTCACGAGCAAAATGCCATCGTTGTGTATGCTCTCTGGTCAATAATGAGCCCTTCTAGAGCGCAGGTCCTTTGCGGCATGTCTTATCGTATTTTGGCTTATTCTAAAATTACGGTAATCAATAACTCGTGGAGAAGTACTGGTACCAAATTTTTGTCTCATTCTTGAATGTCTGAAGAACCAGTCTTTATTAGGAGTTGTAACCTTTCTATGGCCTTCTTGAGTTACTCCCAGTGAAAGCGAAACGAGTTAAAACTGGTTGACTGAATGATATTAAACCGTTCACTAATTTCAACTTCACAATAGCCTTCTTCGCCTTCATATTCTGGCAAATTTCTATTTTAATGCTGCTGGTGGTTCATTTTGAGAAAAAACACGTAATAAACTTTTAAAAACGCCTTTGAAGATTCAGAAAAACTTTTCGAACCAAATTAAATTGGAATTACAATGAAGAAACTGCTATCGTGTTTGCCAAAAACGATAAAAACTATCAGCGTTTTTGCAGTTCTGCTGATAATTCATAAATTTAATCATAACATCGAAACCAATAATTTAGATACTATTTTCTACTTTTTTAAATTAGAAATAGCAACTATTAGGAATAATCAAATAAAATAAATCAAATTCGGCCAAAATAACTTGACGGTTTCGGGAGAAATTCAATACAAGTTAATTAAAATAAATGAAATCAGGTCAGAATAAATTGAAATTTTTATATGATAAAAACAGGATATCGCCAGATTGCAAGTCAACCATTTTAAATTGATCACCAAAATAGAATACGGGAGATGCAAAGTTGTGAAATAATGATTGTACACCTAACCATCTAGGCCATTACGTAACTAACTTCTTGTCTTTTTGAAATAATGAATTAAACTAGTGGCCCAGTAATATGATGATTTAAATTACCAAAATAATGTAGATAATAAAATTTCCTATAAAATTGTCTTAAATATTAATTAATGTATTAAAAAATTGCAAAAAATAAAAAACCACCTTGTTCTACTGAAAAAAATACAGCATTTACAGTGGTCACTCTGTTAAACTTCCATCCAAAATCTTCTGACGGGCATACTAATAATTCTTTCAAAATGCTATTTTTCTATCTCTAACAACAAATTTCCTGTAGTTTTTAGTAGATTCAGGTAACCACATTACGTTGTTGGATAAACCAGAAATATCTTATATTCAATTGAGCAATTAGGGTTTGTCTCGTGATCACCTCGTATTCTAGTTAGCTATAAAATCACATAACGAAACAACAAAAGTACGTTGTCCGACTTACGCATCCATTTCCGTGTAATAAACAAGGACAAATAAATAGTTTCGTCCTAAATAAGGCTGAACAATTTCAACAGTGGACAAAGACTAATCTCGTCTTATCTATTTGTATGTACGTTTTAATTTGAGTTATGCTTCTTTGTGTTTTACCAATGACTCAGATTCGCCTTTTAAACAAAACAAAGGAAGTATTGGGAAAAATTCATTTGAACTTTGAATAAGAATTAGTATAACAAAAGAAACTAATGTTTTGCACATCTGTTAAAGATTCGCAAATCATCATGTACGAGTAGATATGATAGTGAACATTTGAACATTGTGAGTATAGTTTAAAATACACAATTCACCAAAAAATTTAGACACCGCTTTAAAATTATAATATATTTTGTTCTCCTTTTTAAGAATCCCCAGTATAAATCAATCTTTGTAAGCCCTTGGTATATGAACTATTATTGCAGTGCTTAAATTTATCGATGAAAAATAAGAAATAAAAGACAATTTAGTTTTTAAGTGTACTGTTTTTTAAGAATTATTAAATTTGTTGATTATGGAACGCCAAAATCAAAATTTGTCTCATGATTAATGTGACGAAGGTGGTTGTAGCTACCGAAGAATAGGTCGTCGATATAAATATAACTCACGGGTACTACAAAGATTTGAAGAGACAGGAGATGATGCCCGTAGAGCAAGACAGGGAAGAAATCGAGTCGCTGCACCAATCCAGGATCGGTTTTTAAAACTTTCGATATAAAACATGTCATAGTCTTCAAATTCAACTGCGCAAGGTATATGGTCTGCATGTGAGTGCTGAAACTGTTCAATTACGCTTAAGAGAATCTAATTTAAGACCTAAGTGTCCTATATTAACCGTAGATCGTCTAACACCGAAGAGAAATGCTACGTTTTGCCAGAGAACACGAAAATTGGGTTCAGGCTGACTGGGTATGTGTGCTCTTTATAGATGACTCCAAATATTGCCTGTATAATAATGATATGTATTCGCGTAATTTCGACGATTTGAAGGACGTTATGTTTAATAAACTTCTCAAACACAACAATATTTGGAGGAGAATCCATTACGGTTTACCTTTTGCTCTGTATATTGGCGAAAATGTCTTATTAAGGGCGATTCTCATCGCGACAAAGCGTCAATTTACCGAGATAAGCTTATATAAAAGCTTCAAAAACAGTGCGTCGGGCGTCAATTCATGCGAAATCAGCAGTGAGTTAATACGGAGACGATTTCGATTGAAATGTTTAGTACAAGCAATTCTGACAGTTCTTCATCAGGTAAACCATTTGTTTTATGTGATTATGAACAACTCAAGAGAAGAAAACGCCATGGATATTAGGTACATGATATTTTCCGAGCTGCACTGTCAGAAGAGTCTCCTACACGTATCTAGTACGCGCCAAATTAAAAAAAATCTCTCAAAAATAGCCCAATAAGTCCTTCCATTAAAAAATCGAATAAAACAATATACGGCATTTTGAAATATATAATGTTTAAAAATATAAATATTCAGCCAATATATAAACAATAAAGCAGTCTTTTATCGATATCGCAAAAAAGTAGTTTCATATGTAAAGTACTAATGCGGTAATAGAAATTTCCTCTGCAGCCTCCTCTTTATCAGTTTCATCACAATTGCTTATTGTTTGGTTTTCAAAATCAGATATGTGGACATTGAATTTATTGAGCATGTCTTGGGATGGTTCAAATGATTCACAACATTTATTTTTTGTGTAGAAATGCTCACTCGCATCTAATAACGCAAAATTCGTTTTATTTTGCTTTTTACTATATTCGTTGTAGAAAAAACTCTCTTCATAGTGGCATTACTGATGAGTAAAGGGAGAATACTAAAGGCAAAATCACTCCCTAAATACAAACAATCCACCTACACATAAACACACACCTAAAATTCTTCAGGTGTCACATTTTCGGTAACTGGCCATTGTACATTAATTATATTATCCCGCTGATATTCTACGTTACCCATATTTCGTAGATCACTAATAAAATATACAAGTAGTTTCTGAACGGTTAACTATTATCAGGTTAGTTTCAGCACTGAGGTATTTCATAGATTCAAATAATGAAATAATGAGTGGCATCCTAATGCAAAGTTTTAAACATGCTACAAATTATTATCATTGCTATTTTATCTGATCCAATTTTTCATCATTTAAATTGTATTTTGTCAAAGCTTCTCTGAAATTAAATCCAAAGTCTCGACTGAACAATTCATTAGAAAAATGACTTCAACTGCACTAACACCTATAATTCCTTCTCTCCATAAATATTGGTTTTATTAACCTCATAGATCTGAGAAGTAGACAATATAGCTCCTCTTATAATTTGAATATATTGGAATTATCATGCAATTACAATTTTTACATGCAGAAGCACACTATAAACAACTGTCAAGTATAAATATAAGGAATCATCATTCAGCACTTTTTTCTTCATTGACAATTATTGTAAAACGTGCTTTCAATTCGACCCATTGATTTAAAATATCCTTTATTACATTAACTATTGCTAACCTTCTTGGTTTAGACAACTGAATTTTGTTATTTTCTTTTTTATTTATGGAATTGAAATGATCTTTATACTTCGATCAGAGCACTGTTGGAAAACCAATTGTGTATTTCTTTACAAAGAATATCTAAGAAGCATGGAATAGTTCCTGCTGCCTTAGAAGCACTTAAATGTAAAGAGTGAGTTGCGCAGTTGTAATTTTGGAGCACTGTTCTTCAAAATTGTGAAAACCAAGTTATTTTTATGCTTAAACCAATGAGGTTTACAATTTTTAACCCAACTTTTTTTAAGTAAGATTTTATAGCTTCTGCTAGTTGAACTAGTAATTTCAATTATACCCAAGAAATATATTACAATTTTTTTATTATTCTGGATGAAATACTTAATGCGCATATACATATATTTTGAAATAAACACATCTGTTGACTCATTCATAACGAGTGGAAAGAGGCTATGGTCAGCATCTCTCACAAGATTCTCTTTAAAAGTAGGAAGTATAACATTTTTGATAATCACTTGGTTTTTTGAAAATATTGCCTAATTGAGTTACGCTTCTGATACCTACTGCTATGACTCGCAATGAAAGCTGATGAAATAATTTCTTGGAGGCATAATTGATGCTAACATTATTTTGGTGTAAAGTAAGTTGATTAGTAGAATTTACTCTCATGAAATTTCTTTTTTGAATCAGAGTTTTAGAATGTCGCTCCAAATCAGTTTTATGCGAACTAAAATTCTCTTTACTTACGCGACAAAAAATCACGTCCGAATCATTGTCACTTTAGGTGAGCCATCCTGCAGACAAAAATATAAGTAATAAACAGTAAATCAATATTATACACTATTCTACTGATACCTTTGAACTGCGGCAAATTTTACCAATCTTTTTTAAATGTTTTCACATATTTTGCGTATTTACCCATTTACATTTCAATGCGGGCGACGAGACTCCAAAATATTCAGACTAGACTTCTCTATCTCTTCCTTCTGGTGGTATTCGTGGTAACGTGGATGCCTCTAGAGATGTTAAAGTGAGGTTCAGGTTAAGTGATTTGTGGTAAAGTCACCACAAATCACAAAATGCTATGTGGACATAGCACGAACATACTTTAGTTCTGTGCTCAGGTTCACAGGCATACATAAAATGGGAAATGTTCACGCCTAAATAACACGAAATTTAAACTCCGACTTAGGCTTTTGATACTGTCTGCCATCTTCTACTTTTGAAATCACTAGGGGACATAGGAATACGATACAACTCATCAAAATTCTTTGAAAGCTATCTATCAAACAGACAGCAAGCTGTAAAATTAGATGATGTATACAGTAATAGCGAAATTGTAGAATTTGGTGACCCTTAAGGAACTGTATTCGTCCCTGTACTATTCAACATATATGTAAGTGGCTTGTTTTCATTGCGATGCTCAGGATTTATTTAGGGCTTTGCTGATGATACCGCAATATTTTATTATCCTGATAATTCGGATAATTTAAAAGCAAAGGTTGAAACTGACGTCTGTCGAATAAAAAAATGGTTACAATATAAATTATTAATAATAAATATTTTAAAAACAAATTACTTACTTTTTTTATGTAGCTCCTTCAGCTCGCCAACTCTTAACGAACTCTGGATAAAGTATCTGGGGGTGCGTATAGACCAGCATATGAAATGGAAATCTCATATTGCGTGTCTGGTTATAAAACTTACGAGTATGCTATATAAATTCAAAATACTCGAAGACTTACTACCTGTGCATATTCTGAGAACATTGTATCATGCTTTGGTTTAAAGGCATCTTCGATGCGAAATCCTAATTTGAGGCAGTGCCTTCCAAACTCACTTGTTTCTACTGGAAGTTTTGCAACGACGATTTTTAAAACTTATTTACTCGAAAAAAGCTCTTTATCACACAGTTGATCTTTATTCTGAGACAGAAGTGATGGATCTAAGACTATTTCTACAATTCCACAATTAGGTATCACATAAAATAACAAGCAGCCCAACTTCCGTCCCACAACTCTAACACCCGTCAACAAGATTTTGGTACAATCCCTTTAATGTTAAAGAGTCTAACACAACATACTTTCTTATTTTTAGCACCCAGACTGTACAATAGTCTTCCACAACAATTAAAAAATATCTCCAATCCCAACAAATTAAAAAAAACTAACTGCTAATAACACACATATTTAAAATTCATAGGCAAATCTGTTCGAGAAATGACACCTTATTTTGAAATTTGGAAATAATATATTTTTATACTGATCCATTCATATGTTTTGTATTCTATATTAAATATTTTATATTACTTTAGGTATTAATGTATATATGTAATGTTTTTTTTATTTTCAAGTCCCGAAACAAGTGTGTAAAACACTTATCGCTTTACTCGCCATCTTTTTTGATTAGATAAGTATGTAACACATTTAAGTGAATACAGCTTATATACAATGATAATAATTAATGAATCCTGCCGAAGCGCAATCGGCAGTTCTGCCTAAAGTAAACTGTTTTTAAAATCGCCCAATTCGCGAAAAATTGCCCAAGTTGGTGACTCATCAGCGCGCTTATTGGTCGCATTCGGATTAAAATTTCTATTTAATCGAGCGCCGCTGCACTTGATCGCGTGAAAAAAAAAACCTACCGACCTTGAGGTCAAGCGGGACGTAACGCAAATCAGAACTGCCACATAAGAAAACAGAAAGACTTTTTGGCGCTCGATCTAGTAAAACAGGATGAAGCTTATATGAGAACCGGCGTTTAATGCAAAACAACGCCAGACCACATGCTGTACATGTTGTCAGAAATTATCTGGAAAAGATTGGAACTAATATTATGGAATGGCCATCCCGTATTCCAGACCTCAATCCCATAGAAATGCAATAACTTGAAAGAGGCAAGCGAGAGATTAGTTCAAATTAGGGAAGAATTGGACCAAAATGAAATAAGGCAGCTTATTCTAAGTATGGACAGAACGTTATTCGTGCGAGAGGTGGTTAGTTTGTTTCATTTACCAATTTCGAATTTTCCTTTTATTTCTTCTAGAATTTTTATCGAAGCCTATATTCAGTTTGACCATTTATAATAAGTATTGTAATAAAACGTAGAATATGTCTAAAAACATTATTTTTTTATTTATAAATAACACTGATTTTATAAGTGGTGGCATTAATTTTTTGGAGAAGAAAATAAGTCCTTAGGACAAAAAGTATTTTCCAATCAATCTCACTCTGGCCCCTTTTAACACATTATTGACACAACCTCTTTTGCAAGCTTGTCTACATGATCAATTCCAAGAATATTAGAATGAGATTTGATCAGAATAAAGGATATTTTCAAGTTTTAGTTGAAGTTAGAATTAGATCGAACTCTGATCTAAGTGCGTCAATACGAAATAAATCGTTTACACTTAAACTCTTTATTAGTTGCTCCTTTATTGTATAAAAAAATAATTATGTTTCATACAATTTCCACATCTCTAGAAAAAAAGGTATTTTGCAATCAATTCTATTACATAACAGTAAATAAATATTTTCTATTATTAATCGTAATCACGACATCTGTGCAATTTGTCACACTGTTCTCACACTTTTAGTCAACAATAATATATATAAGGTGTTCCAAAAAAGATGGCCACAGTTACGTGGCCGCTTTATCATGACAGCTGCAGTAATATGACATTTATTCTGCGAAATGAAACCATTGTTTAAGTATTTATTCTGTAGAATTCATTCAATTATTTAGTCTTTGTTCAGAATTTGTTCATAACACAGAGATTGCTCAATTATTTTCAATGTTAAGTATGTAAATAAAAACAATAGATTTATGTTATAAGAAATTCCTATTTGCTTGGCCTATAATTAAATTGCAGTTCCTGTATATTTAATAATACAATTTATCTAAGATATATATAAAATTTCACCAACCAAATTCTAGATTTGTATTTAACTCAACGATTTTTAGAATACCTAAATTACAAAGTGCAGCTTTGGATGTATAAAGTAAATAATAAAATTTGAAATTTCAAATATTTCCTATTACCTTGGCTTATGGTATTATATTCATACGTCACACATTGTGACGTAATACTTTTATTATCTATTGCTTTAGTTAGTCGCTATCCAAAAGAAAAGTAATATAACGTTATTTATAATTGAAAGTAATCTATTTGACCTAGTATCGTCATAAATTTCGTTGCCATAAAAAGCATGCATTGTTCAATTCACCGTTCATTCATTCACAAAAAAGGAATGTTGGAATGTTTCATTTACACGTAGAAAAACTAATTTTTAACGCTTAAAGCGTGTCATAACTTTCACTAGTTATTTCAAAGCTCTATATCATGTTATTTGACTATTTTTAACATTTTTTTATTGATATTTTAATCAAAATTGAAATTATGTATTTATATAATTTACTTTTAGACTGTTTCAAATATGTTTAAAAGTTATTTTGATCCAGGGTGGGAAAAACAATATGACATCAAACGAACTATTTGATCTTAAACTACTATAATTTTGATTTATTTTTCACAACAATCTTTAATTTTATGAAAAATAAATCAAAATTATAGTAGTTTTGTGTCCAAAATCGAAGCCGATGCAAATAAACTGTCATATAGGATGATATTAATTTTTTTAAAATCTGTAAAAATATTATTAGGGCCACTTTTTTATAGATTTTAAACATTATTTTAACAGTAATTAACCAAAATGTATAATTTAAGTGGTGTTTGCGTGTTTGAAGGATTATTTGTCAGGTCTCAAGTCAACGCTTCGAATTATATCAACTCTTATCAGGGATCTGTAAAGAGGAAAAAGCTACTTTTAGAATATTTAGTTTAATGAAATTAACTGTCTCGACCCTTACTTCGTGGAATCTACTCATATTAGTGTTTTAAATGAATCTCACTGTTTCTAGCTAATTCCACAATATAATGAAAGATGTTGAAAACTCTAAAAAATTGTCAATTGTTTCGATAACTAAATATCATCGTCAGAATGACAGAAGTTACATTTCATTTGATGCCTACCTGATGTTTAGTAGTTATTTTTGGCTAGACCAAGAAGTGGCCTAATTTGTGATTGACTTAATATATGTTAATAGAAAAAAGAAGAAGATGTGATATTACAAATATTGAACCTTAGATATTATTAGCCCTATAATGATATCCTGGATATCATTTTTCCAATTAAGATCAGTATAACTGCAATGACTCTATCTGCTGATCTTTACAACTATCACTTAAGAAGACAGTTTATTAGTGAAGAACTCCCTAGATTTATTTGTTCATTGACGATTTCATATTGTGAATTTCTTAAATGTCTTCTAATTAACAAATCTCCAAGGAAATCTAGTTCATGTTTCTTATCACAAATATGTAGTACTTCTAGTTTTATGTTAGGTGTCAATGAATGATTGGTGTCAAGTAGATGTTTTGCGTAGTGGAATTTATCTGGTTGCTTCAATCTGTATGCTAGTGTTCACTGTATCGGATTTAAAAATTTCTAAGGGTCTGACCCCAACAGACAGCATTATATTCTGAACATTTGAGTTTATATATACCTGATTTCTTTAATGGTGGTATTTTTGTTTTTACATTTGACAATTTTGTACTTACGTTGCTTTCTGTTTTAAAAGAAATTGTTGTAATCGTTGCTAAATATATTAACTTTGAAATATTATTAGAAATATTTCCTGCATATGTGATGGTTTTATAAGTTTTTATTTCTTCAGTTTGTTTAGGAAATATTAGTTGTAATGTCACTTTTTCCTCTTTTTTATTAATTAGCTTATTTTTTATCATGTGTCATAGATAACCGCTGGATGTTGCTATTTGTCCAATCGGTTTTCTCGATTTAAAAATTCAAAGAGTTATATTGTACTTGATTATTCAATTTACCGAAAACCAACACACACATATAGCTCCAATCACCCCATGTCACATAAACTAGCGGCATATAACTCAATGATAAATAGAGATTTTTCAGTTCCTATGAATAAATGTAATTTTGATAGAGAGATTAATACAATTAGACAAATAGCAACATCCAACGGTTATCCATTACAAATGATAAATAAGCTAATTAATAAAAAAGAGGAAAAAGTGGCATTACAAGTAATATTTCCTAAAGAAACTGAAGAAATAAAAACTTATAAAACCATCACATATGCAGGAAATATTTCTAATAATATTTCAAAGATAATATCTTTAGCAACGAATACAACAATTTCTTTTAAAACAGAAAGCAACGTGAGTACAAAATTGTTAAATGCAAACACCTAAATACCACCATTAAAGAAATCAGGTATATATAAACTCAAATGTCCAGAATGTAATAATGCTGTCTATTTGGGTCAGACCCTTAGACATTTTGAAATCCGATATAGCGAACACTTACGAGCATACAGATTGAAACAACCAGATAAACCCCACTACGCAAAACATCTACTTTACACCAATCATTCATTGACACCTAACACAGAACTAGAAATACTACATATTTGTGATAAGAAACAAGAACTAGATTTCCTTGAAGAATTGGAAATTAGAATACATTTAAGAAACCCACAATATGAAGTCGTCAATGAACAGATAAATCTAGGGAGTTCTCCACTAATAAACTGTCTTCTCAAGTGATAATTGTAAATATCAGCAGATATAGTTTTCCTGGTTTTCTATATCATTGCACAGTTATACTGATCTTAATTGGAAAAATGATATCCAGGATATCACCATAGGGCTAAGAATATCTAAGCTTCAATATTTGTAATATCACATCTTCTTCTTTTTTAAGTCAATCACAAGTTAGGTCACTTCTTGGTCTAGCCAAAAATAACTACTAAACATCAGGTAGGCATCAAATGAAATGTAACTTCTGTCATTCTGACGATGATATTTAGTTATCGAAACAATTGTCAATTTTTTAGAATTTTCAACATTTTTCATTATATTGTGGAATTAGCTAGAAACAGTGAGCTTCATTTGAAACACTAATATTTAGTTTAGTTTCACAATTTGATAAAAAGTTTTAAAACGAGAGCCTTAATTCCAAAAACAAAACCTTTTTTAGGTACAACTTTTGTTAATTAAAAAACACCAACCAAATTACACAGAGTAGATGCGTAGGACAAGAACGACTATTCTATTTTACTATATTTTGTAGGTACAAACAAAAATTTAATAATTATATAAAACCGGCAGTTTTTACAAGTATTTATTTTTGGTTTTTTTATTGTGAAAAATAAAAAAATAAAAATTCATTATTATAAATTTGTAATTATTTCATTATAAAAATAGAATTCAATTAGAAAATAACCATTTCCCCATTTTTTTCTCTTGTATTTTTCAAGATCCCAAATACATTTCTATTATTTTAGAACAAATTCTGTGTGAAGAACCCAGACCAGGATGGTGCTTTCATTTATCAATTTTTGACAAACATTTAAATGAAATTTTTTCTCTATATTTCGACTGAAAAATTTGGACCCTACAATTAAAGGCAATATTTAAACGAATAAAAATTGCGAAAAACACGGCAGTCTTGCATGCTCTGTCTTGGTCTTGCCGACCTTGTTCTTTGTCAAAAGTGATTCAACACAAGAAATTTTGATCTCAACATTTTATGTTTTAAACTTTTCCGATTGTTGAGATATTTTTAAAAAAGTAATTTTTGGGGTAACTTTTTAATTATTTTCTACCCTCCAAATAAAATCTACATTTTTAAACTATAAATTCTTTAATTGTATGCTGAAATGAACTTATTACTTTACATTTAATTTCGAAAATTCTTCGTACTTTTAATATAATTTTGATCTAACTTCCATGGAATGTTTAATTAATTATTATTAACAAAAATTGAAGAATATTTGTAACGCTCGTTCTTTTTTTCAGCGCTTTCGTACCCTGGTACATCTCCGTGTAGCAGCAGCAGCAGTTCTGCATCTTATAGATCTACCCCTTCACCACCACCAATCGTGTATTCACCACATGGTACGTCACTATCATCTAGCTCCATTTCCGATGAGGGAATAGTTTTGGATTACTTTCCTGATGAATTGCCGAGAAAGAAAAAGGTAAGAATTAAACAATATCTGAAATTTGACTACATGTTTGATGGACTAGTTTAAAATTGCTTGAAACAATTAACGAGTAGCTTTTTGTTAGATGTTTCTTGAGAATTTAAAAAATTATTATACTTTTGGTACAGCTTTTGAAACAAAATATTTGTAAATTTCTAATTTAACTTAAAGGGGACGGAATTGCTGAACTAAATAGAAAATATGACTTTTTTCTCAAAATAATGATTTCGAGGAATCAGTCATTTCCAAAAAATGATTAATAATGGTTAACATATGATTTGAAATGATAAATTACCAAAATTCTTGCATGAATTACAAGGGAGATCGAACTGAGAATTACATCACCTTTTTTTTAAAATATTTCTAAAATTGTCTAAGTTAATTTTGAGCTGCCATCGTATACATTTAATGCAAAACAACTTCCTGCTAGCATTTCCAATATAACAAGCTATTTTATTGCATAATTCAATTTTTCGGACGGATGTAAAGGAACAAAAAGTCGCCTGACTCTTATTTTTGAAATACCGAAAAACCTTATTTTGTGAATGTAGGCTTTCGAAGTTCTTTAGGCGGCTTAATTTTTTTTACTTCGTTATCTTTTACTCTTCAAATTTGCTTCAAATGGAAAGTTATATTTTTCTCAGACAAGCTACAAGTCATTCGGGAGAAATAGCACTATATGTAGAAATAAGCTCCCGAAGTACTTGGAAAGAAGAGTTTTAGATCAGTGTATTTTGCTCGCATTAACTTACGCTTCAGAAACTTGGTCATTAACTAACAAAACGATGCAAAATATTTAAGCAACCCACAGAAGCATTGAAAGATGCATGCTAGGAGTCACCCATAGAGATAGAAAGCGCAACACATGGTTTAGAGAGTAAAACAATGTTAAGGGTTCATTATATTTTTTTGACTGAATAGGAAATTAATAGAATAATACTTACAATTGATTATAAATTCTAATAAAGATCAGCTAATTATCTATTGAATTAACCTGTAGTCATTGTTTACATTGGTTAATATCGATTGACCTTGAACTAAAATTCTTCTTGAATACAAAATATAAATCTTACTAGTTCTGTGAGTACTATGGGATTGAATGTCACCAAAAATTGCCTAGCTAATTCTGTCTTTTCGGTGTAATTAAAATCGAATTTTATTTCGGATCTTAGGAGTCCTAGTACAAAGAAAGTAGAATCAAAGAGAGAGTACGATTGACATCAGTTGATGCACTCATTCTGTGGATTTACGTACTTTTTTTGTATACGGCCGCTGCCCATATTCGGTAAGATACCTTCATTTTCGGAGATGCTCATCTAATCATAAATATTCGCAATTTCAGACCAATACTTGAATGACTAGTTGAATAATTAGCTGCCAACTATTCACCAGCAACCTGTCAACTACATTAATTCCGGTAGCATCTAATACTGTCACGAATTATACCACCGTACAGCCTGCTGTAAAGATAGAGTCGCTCCACCTGGAGCTTTCCATTTTTTTTTCTTAGTTTTGCGTATGGTGGCTGGATCCTGCTCCCGTACAAGAAATATTATCTGCTCAATTAGCTATTAGCGTTATAAATAATTTAGTCCATTAGTTTTGCTTTCAACATAGTTACTACATGTTATCATATTATCTGTAAATAAGCAACTAGACAAGTTGAGTAACTAAGCTGTTCAGTGTGAGGAATATAAATAAACGTAGAAATCGTCTATTTCTTTCATTTCTGGCTCCTTCACGACCCACTCTACCGGTCCGAATAGAACAACCCCACGATTTCGAGCTAGTCAAACCTATGAATTAATTTAATAAATTCTTTTATGTTTTCTTAGTAATAGTGATTACTTTAACTGATACCCTCGTAGCAACAAAGTTACTGATTTTATTTGTTGAATAAAAAAGTTAAAATGGGACTTTGCTGGGCACCTTGTCTGAAAAAACGATGACAGAGACAGATTGACCACCAAAGTTGTTCTTTGGATACCGCGAGGTAAGAAAAGGTAGAAGAAGAGGCCACAATGTCGCTGGAGAAATGAGATTGGCATATTTGTGGCAGCGGAATGGAAAAAAAATGGAGAAACTTTGGAATCATGTAGAAGAGGTCTTAATCCTGCAGTGAATCGATAAAGGCTGGTAATGATGATGATCTCTTGCATTGAATATTATTCTAGACAACCAATTTTTCGTCTCTAATTCTAGCGACCTCCAAAAATGGATATTTGTTATTTTGGTAAAAACTAACAAAAAAAATAGACATCATTTGTACAAAAATAATTTGTTCAAAAATCAATACCAATAAACAGATAAAAATGTCCCCTCTAACGTATTTGGGTAAACCAAACGGCCTCTTTTCGAACCTACTGGTTTGAAAATAATTATATAAAATTGGATACTTAAAATCCTGTGTTCAGTCCTCCCGAAACTTCCCTTTCTCACCCTATAAGCGACTACGAAACACGCACGTGCCCTTAACCCTATCGAAAAAGATAACTATAACGATGCGACCACATTCAAACACTGCTTATTGACCAGGAAGTGATCGCAAATCCTGAATATACTTTTGAACAAATTTTTATTATTATAAGCTTTAATTTAAACTAGTCATTGATGAACTTGGAGCAACGGTAATTTTATTCTCATTAAAATTAGTTACACAATGGCGTCCCACAAATTTTATACGAAGGGACAATAATATGATTAAGCAACCTCAGAAAATTTTCTTGTTTTAAATCTTTTCACTATCCCTTACCTGTATAAGAGTTGAACGGCCTCGACCTCGCCTACAACACAATAATGATAGAAAAATTGAACTGAACGACGCCCAAGATGCACTTGCTAAAGACTATAATTATTATAAGAAACTCTCGTTTATTCCAAACAAGTTCATGCAACGAATAAACAAGGATTGGTTAACAAAATTAGTAGTACCACATGTGTAGGAAGGTAATGTGTTATTTGTTGTGTATAGTAAGTTTTTAATTTATACACAGTGGTGTTTATGTATACAATCGTTTCCACAATGAATTTTATGGTTATTTTAATTGAGGTTATATTCGAACTGCATGGGTATTTACGTTCTTCTCAGACTATTCGTGTTTGTTTATTTTAGTCAAGAATTCGTTAATTTAATTTCAATTTCTACTGCATGTAAATCATTGATGGGCATCTTATGCCAGTTAGGTAGATACATACGACTCTTTAGTAGTTGCAATTAGGGGTCAGTCATTCATTACGTAAGGACGATTTTAGCTATTTTTTACCCCCCTGTCTCCATGGTTCTTTGTATATTATTGTTAGGGCGATTCAAGAAAGTCCCACATGAAATACACATTTGCAATAGGTGCACCTAGGTCGATTTGTTCCTAGCAGGTAGTGGAAATGTGTTAAACGGGTATGGCTTAGTTTTCATGCTATTACTTGCTCGGTTCTGCTCGGGGTCTTAGAGTATTTCCATTTTTCTACGAGCGGTTTTATTTCAATTAAGTGATCTTTGTAACTGGACCTTTGTCTTTGCCATGCGCTAGTTATTGTGTCCTTTATTGAGATTTTTAGGTCATTAAAGGGAACATATATTCTAGCCTCTTTTTTGATGCTGTGTCTACTATTTCATTACCTGGAATGCCGCAATGCCCTGGAATAGATGTATTACTGCATGCTTTATCAATTATACTCGAGTTACTTAGTATTATTTGGCTTACAGCAACGTTGGTGAACATATTTTCATGTGATTTTATTGCAACAGATAACACGGTTTTGGTAGTTATTATTGATTAATTGACTATGCCAATTGCATATAGCTTTGCTGTGAAAATTGAGTTATTAGTGTTTAAACTCCAGTTTTATGCTACATTTTCTACTTCAAGTGCTGAGCCTATTCCACTTTCCATTTTTGAACCATCCGTATAAATAATTAGGTGGTTCCCATATGTTTCCATTTCAGCTGAAAAATGAATTCTGAACGGAGAGGTATATGTGTCCATTTTGTTCCATTTAGCAAGATCTTATCTTGGTGCAATTCCCTCCAAAGCAAACATGTTCTTGCGCATTCATTTTTAAATTAAAACGAATTTTTATTGGGGTTAGTTGGACCGGGCCCGATTAACCTGATCACAAGTTGGTCCGCTTAACCTCACTTACCACACATTTTTTCCCGACACAGCTAAAATCTTACTTCGAATATTTTATGTCTGAAACATATGTGACAAATCTTAAATAAAAAATAAACTTACCTAATCAAATAGTAGATTCTAAAAGTTATTGGGCACGCAAAAAAAACCTTTTTTTAATAACAAGAATGCAGTAACTTCTTACCTTGCAAAACTTAAAACGACTAACGACAGGCTTCTCTTTTAACTACTCGGTAGGGTTCGGAAATATTCGGGTGATGAAACTCGGACATGATTTGACCCGCGAACATTTAAAAAACAAAGTTGACTGTTTAACCTGTCGAACCCCTTAACCCCAGTCTACCCTAATTACTTACCTCGAAATTTTTCTTATGCTTCAAAGCTGTAAAATGCAAATTAATCACAAAATACGACCACCAATAATCAATACCTACATGAAGATGTACGTTGCTGCCGTAAAAAATAATGTGGGGGCGTCTATCCTTCTGAGGCATATAACCTACATTTACCCTATCTCAAATAATCTCTATGAATATAACTTAGAGAAAAATCCCGCTTAGTTTAGTTTATTATCCGAGCTGAATTGGTGGGCAAGCCATGCTACCCACTCAGTAATATCGAGGTTCACCGAATGATTCGGTTTAAGCAATGTAACATATTGCGTAAAATTAACTCTCCCTCCGAAATAAGGGTATATAGATGTTTTCGCAACCCTCGTTAGGACTTTTACGTAATTAATTAATAATCCCTAACATATTTTAGAGAAACTTGACATACTAAAAATATGGAAATTTACGATTTTCAGATAAGTATACTTAATTGAAGAGTACCATATTCCTAATTTTGAGATGAGAAGACAACTTTGAAAACAAGATTTTTTAAATATTTCTATTATTTATTCTCGACTGAGTATGGTAACGTATGGTAGCGTAGTCTGCGTTTGATTTCTTCGTCACAACCACCTTTGTTTATAATAAGTGATCCTAAGTAATAAAATTTCTCAATTACTTCAAAGCCATCGATCTGTCTAACATTGGTAGGGTTGCGGTCTATTATAATAATTTGCGTCTTTTTTTTGTTCAACTCAAAACGATGTTCTCTGCTGATCCTGTCCAACTTTCTCATGATTTTCGTGAGTTCTTCTTCTGAACAAGCGAGTATTAATGTGTCGTCTACATATCTAAGGTTAGTAATTCTTTTTCCTACTATGGTTAGTCCCCCTTGCCAAACTTTTCTCATTATATACTGTCCGTATATATTGAAGAGTTTCGGTGACACAATACAGCCCTGTCTTAAATCGTACTTTGGACTAAGAGGGTTAGATAGCGTGTTATTGATTGTCGCCTTCCCGCAGCTGTTGTCGTAAAGATTCTTAAGCAAAATAATCATATGTTTTGGTACTTCCATGTTTTCCAAAATAACCCACAATTTCTTCCATTTCACACAGTCAAATGCCTTGCTGTAGTCGACAAATCACAAATAAGTTTTTACAATAAATTCATATGCTTTTTATATTATTTGTCTTACATTCAGGATTTGGTCATTTGTTCCCTTTCCTGGCATGAATCCTGTCTGTTCGTCGGGAATCTGTGGAACTAAAAACTGTTTTAAACGGTGGTTTATGATATGAAGCAAAATTTTGCTTGCATGTGACTAAGTGCTTTCCTATCATATACATTTTAAAACAATTTCTTAAATCTAGAAATAGAAAATGAAACAAACAAGCACGTTCAAACGAATTTGTAGCGGGGACTGCAAACTTCCCACGAGTACGAGAACATGTACGTCTATTTTTCGTCATTTACCGTGGCTCTACAGTAAAACCTAACATTTATCGAGTAGGTTCAAGTTCGAAATAAACGATAATCACATAACATTTCGGACTTTTACCATTTAGAGTTGATAAATGTTAGGTTTTACTGGCTTTTACAGTAACATATACACTGCACTGAATTTTAAATCGCATGCTATTAAAACTCTAGATCTACAATGTATGCACCACACCTAGAATCGTTTATTCATCCTCGTCATTATACTAATAATGAGATTTCAGTCATTTTATCCAAATTGCTGTGTTCCGACTGGTCTACGCCTATGATGAAAAAAAAATGCAAATTGAACTAAGTTGAGAATATAAGTAAGTATATATATAATAGACTCGAAACTAGGTTACATTGTGCCTGGTGTTTATAATCAACTTCAATCATCTCGTAATTTCTTGGCTGAAAAAAAGTACTTCTTTACTTTTAATTATGGGATTGAACGTGGACTAGCAAATGGAACGGCTTGATTTCCTGTTGAGATATTAGAAAAAATTGTATTTTTTGTACGTAATGAACTACATATTTTTATAACTTATTAATCTCAATCTAAAATATACATTAGATTCACTATAAAAAAACGTCGTAACATACAAGAGGATTAATTTGAGTAATGTTTAAGTTGCAACCAAAGAAGTTTAACTTGAAAAATCTTGTACCTAGCAAAATGTTTACATTTTTATTGTTTATAAAGTTACAGGGTGACAAAGTTCCCTAAAATATATCTCTATCGAAATACTCAATAATATATAGGGTGTTCTATTTAAAAATAAGAAAATTTCTGCAAACTACGTATGCCAAATTTTAAATTTTTCTAAAACGTCTGTATAACTTATTGCTGCTTACAGTGTTGCTTGCAAAACACTTATAACTATCCGAACATATTTTTTTGTATAAACAATTTCCAACACATTCTTTAACACACTTTTTAAAGATGTGAAAGTTTTTATATGGGATTGCTAAATTGTTTAAATGAATAATTCAGTTGCTGTTGCCCAGATTTGAATATTTGCTTTTATGTATATAATACTAAACTATCGAAGTACATAATAAGAAGTTTTCGATGTAATTATTTGAAATACGAGTATAATACGTAAAATACTGAACCAAAATAGTAAAAACTAATGTGTTATAAAGCAAAATCATCTGGTCTTTGCCCAATATAAATCAATTAAACAATAGATATCGTCAGCAGATTCGTTTATTACCGTAAAACGAGATGAATAGGGTCAATTTTCAACTTTATGCAGCTATACCTTTTTTCTGGTAAGGGGTAAAAAATGGTTTGAATGTGAGTCTTTACTTGTAGGTTGGAGTTCACCTATCAATTCACACTTCTGTTGAAATTTGGAATCGTTATATTTTTGTATATGCTCTGACCCGATTCACCTCAAAGGTGGGGTCAAGTAGATCATAGGCTTGAAATGCGTCAAAAACCCTGTCAACCGCCTTGTAGGTGGAACGGGTCAAGAAAGAAAGTTTTAAAAAAATAAAAAAGGCAATTGTGAAATAATAAACTTTATTTATACATAACAAGTATTATATAATTGTATAAAAATAGCTAACTCAAATTCGTATATTCTGTGGATAATAAATAAATAAAAAAACTATTGTTCTAAATCTTTGGCATTCAGGGTAAATTTGAGAAGGCCTCTGAGGTAATTTTCTGGCGGAGAAAGTTTCCTAACCACTTTCTCGAAGTGGAAAGTGTCCACATCTGGAACATCAGGAAAGGTGTAAATATAGCCGCAGAAATTTTTGGTTTGTTTGGGTCTGACAAACTTTCCTTCGAAATAACCATTTCCCTATATTTTTGTTATCTCACTAATAAAATAATGATGATCAGGACTTCGAGAAGTTCTAGAGATTTCGAAATTATAGGCTATTACCAACCAATCGCCTATAACAACCTCAGATTCAGAGACTGAAGAAACATTGTCGGACGTTTTACCAAATTTTATCACCTTTGAATAAATAGTAGGCGCAGTATTTCCATCACTAATGACTTGACCTTCCCGTTTTTTGTCGACGGTACTGTCATCCGACTCGTCATCCAACTCGTCATCCAATTCAATTTCATTGTCCGAACCATCTGTACTACTAGCGTCGGAAACTGCTACACTTCTACGAGCAGCAATGTTGCATTTCTTTCTCGTCTGACGTGCTCTAGAAGCATCTCCATATCTCATCTGACGTAAAAGATCTGTTACAGAATTTTCAATGGTTCTTGTGATATCCTGGTTATTTGGCGATTGTTCTTTAGGTAGCATGCTCAAAACTTGATTTCTGTCTACTGGGACGATTCCAGCTTTACGAAATCCAGATTTGATATTCTTCTCTAGGTTATTTTCAATTGCACGACATAGTTTGTTCAGAAGTCTAGGGAATTGATCTTTTGGTATGGATGGTTACTTCATACCAGATCCTTGTTTCCAATCAGTCAGAATTTTTCGCCAGGCTCCTTTCAATGGTCGAAAAAAAGCTATATCCAGTGGTTGGGTGAGATGCGTTGAATTGCTGGGAAGAAATACAAACCGAATATTATTTTCTTGGCAAAGGCTTATTGCCTCCGGAGCAATGTGTGATGATAAATTATCACCTATCAAAATCTTCTGACCTTCCAGTTTCTTCAGATAAGGCACAGCTACAGTCTTAACCCAGTCAGGGAAAGTTATCATATCAAACCAACCACTAGCCGTATCTAGTGTTTTTTGGACCTCCTTGCATCCAAGTTGTATAGATATGTTTGGCTTTATAAACTACGTAGCTTGGTAATAATACACCATCTCCAGAGGCAGCAAACATTATTGAAACTGATGATTTTGTTTGATTCATGATCCTTTCAGGATACTTGCAGCCGCGTTTTGCAATTATCTTCTTCCTTCCCGGATCATTGGTTAAATTGGTTTCATCATAATTAATTATATTGCAGGGTGGAACATCAGTTAGGGTTTTCCCCCAAATTATCATAATATTCATTAATAACTTGATGAGAGACAGATGATCTAGACCGCTTGATATTCTGGCAAATTCGAACTGCAAGTGTATCTTTATGTCGAGACAAAAACCCCACTGCAAATTCCCTACCTGGTAAGTTATCCTTGAACTTTTGTACAGTTCTACCCTTTCGGTCCAAATATGATATTACAATTGTGTGTAAACCATACAGATCCAGTTGATAGCCCCATTCTGCACAAAGTCCTATTTTTTCAACCAGTATAGCCTCTTCTGTGGATGATAACGTGGTCTGACCACTCTGTTTCTTAGGATTATTATTTTTGATACGCCTCTGTAGAACACTATACGAAATATTATAATGTCTCGATGCTTCTCGAATAGACAATCTTCCAGCGATGACAACATCCCTCGCCTGATTAATTACTTGCACATCATACTTTTTATGGCGTTTCCCATGTGGGTCTGGTTTGTACGTCCTCGGCATGTCGACCCTATTCACCCCCACTTTTCCGAACACCGGTAATTTTTTAGCAATTGTTTTTTTCTAAAAAAAAGTAATCTAGATTAATCGAGTTACTCTTGACACAAGTTATAATAATGTTGGATTATACAAAAAAATGTTGTTACCTAACTGTAATCGATGGTGATTTGTCCTGTGGAAATGAAGTTTGCAAGCATACGTTCTCGCGGCAAAAATATGCGTCGAGGCTAGGTCTCACGGAACCACAGTTACACGTTGATCAAGCGATTTGAACTATTATGTACACTTTAACCAGACGTTTGACTTGAAAACAGCGGTGACAGATTTATATTACTATACATCGCAAATATTCTACGCACATTTCTCTGTAGCGGGAAAGTTTCGACCCTATTCACCATGCTGGTTCTATTCACCCCTTTTTACGGTACCCACAAATAATAAATGCAGTTGGTACCGCTAGATGTCGATCCTATTCTTGTCCGGAAGAGTATACCGAAACATCCTTTCTCGTCTGACTTTTATCGTGAATATAACTTCGGCTCACTCACACAGTAAACTTTAATAACCAACCACTATAATTTTGAGTTATGCTAAAACCGTGAAATGTTTATAACTTTGATTTTAATCTACATTTACGAGCAATGACATTATTTGGAATTATTTTGTGTGGGTTTGATTTATGTGTTTGTCTTACGATATATAAGTTACACAATATGATAAGATTGTTGTAACTGTCTGATGATTGAAATATAATTAAAACCGGAAAGAGATGACTCAAATACGATAGGAGAAAATTAAAAAAAAATTAAGCATCACTTGGTAACAATGATTATGGGAATATTCATGTCACAACAAAGGGAACTACTGTTACTGTTTCGCGGTTAGTAATATATTGTAAGTTGCATAAATGGAATTTGTAAAGACCACGGAAATACAATGTCGTCATCAATTACTGATACAAAATGTCAGCTAAGTTAAAACAATAAGAATAAAAGATCCAAGTACACATTGGAAAAATAATAATGAAAATTGCCCTGCCAAAGATTTATCAATGTTTTGAATGTTGAGTTTAGTATATAAGTCCCTTGATAGCTAACTATTAACACTAATAGTCACTGAAATTACAATTCAACGTCTTTAAGAAATAATATTTGTACACTGAGAGAGTTTTATATGACTTTAAGGATATTTGTATATACTTCAGAGGTTGTATCGTGCTAACAAACCAAAATGAAAGTTCAGGAGATACATTATAATCAGACTTACTCTTATTCAAGATTCGAGTCGGATTCAGAGAGCGTTGGTTCCGGGGAATTGTTATTCTTTTTTTGTCCACAGGGAGAGATTTATACCAGTTATGATACTCCTGAGGAATATTGTTATCTGAAACCAGTCGCTTTTTCTTTTTTTCTGAGATGGGCAGCAAATCTTTGTATAAAGTTGTTAGAAGTTTAGGCATTACCGCAGGTCTTCCACTCGAAGGATGCGAAACTCATCTTCACCGTAATTGTATTGATCTGGGTTTGCTTTTCTCATAACGCATTACTTTGATTTTCAACTAATGTACTGTCTCCCCTTTATTATCTTTGGGTAAGTCAATTCCTTAATATTGTATCGTTTTCTGATTGTGCCAATATAAAAACGTCTAGTAAATCGTTTATGGTTGAAATGGAAAAAATTTTCTGCTATCTCAATTGCACTATGCATTACGTCGACCTCCATGTATGAATGACCCTTTTCCATGAAGCTGTTCTGGACGACATCAAGATGGGTATTTTGAACAACATACAAAAAAAGTGCAGCCATAAGTTGGTTCCGGTTTTGCCCACCACATGTGTCAGAAACCAAACTAATTAATGTCTTTAACATTTCTTGGAATTTCCTGAATACAATTAAGTAAAGCGGTGCCTATTTCGCAGCTGTCCCTTTGACCATTCAGTTCACTCCAAGCATAGCAGTGTGCCTCATTTGGATTTTCAGCTTCATAAATGGTTAGTTTAATTTATAGGACAAAGTTTCATTGTATATATAGTACATCTGTGATATTTCTGAAAAAGAAACGCGCGAAACAACCAAAATGCAGATCTATTATTACATAAATTAAGTTTTTATGTAAATACGTGTTTATTAGTGTGTGTAAATAAAATATTAATAGTGTAAATTATCAAGTCCAGTGAATATACATATTAAATTATAATTTTAAATATATGAAAACATTACATTGGTAATTCTGAAACACAAAAAAAATTATGTTTCAAGATACTGCAACGATTGTTGTCCTATATTTACATACAAATGTGTTTTTATGAATCATTCAATTTTTTGCAAGTATTATGAATACTAGTAGCAATTCAAAACAATAAGATACATAAATGAAAAATTTATCACC
Source organism: Galeruca laticollis (assembly GCA_963921935.1). Classification (NCBI taxonomy): domain Eukaryota; kingdom Metazoa; phylum Arthropoda; class Insecta; order Coleoptera; family Chrysomelidae; genus Galeruca; species Galeruca laticollis. Next base: position 84,024,805 of record OY998178.1, on the reverse strand, counting down.
TCTAATTATCTATCTATGTATCTATCTAAAACTAATTTTTCCATGACGTGCTAACGTCTAATTCAATTAGAAATTGTTTAAATAATATTATTAACAAGTCATAAAAGTGGAAAATGCATTATTTCTCGTTAACAAGCAAACTAAATGAATCCATTCCGGCTTGACTATTATAATATTTCAAATCTATCTCTCGTGGAATTTTTTATCATATCATTGAAGGTAGGCAATAATAATAAACATGTTTTACACGGATCATGTCTCTCCATAATTATTAATCGTAAATCAGTACATACTTGCGAATCATGTACTGATAGAAATGAACAAAATTTAATCGACTGTCGATAAAGAATTTCTTTTTATTGGTTATTTACGAAAGTTACACATGTATCAAAATGATATACAGGATGTTTTTTCTAATTTATAAGAAAGAAACCAATAAATATTAATTCATGTAATTGAATATAGAGATCAATAAATAAAATTATATTTATATATATGCAACTGGTATAGATGGTTTCAAATTTCCATTATGTAATAACACAGCTTTTAAACTATGTTTCGATGAGTATATGAACAAGCGCCTTTCACAAGGAGAATACGTGATATCGAGTTCCTGCATTAAACCATCGATATCAGAACAGACACGTAAAGAATTTTCTATATTGTAATATGTGTGCGGCATTTATTTTTCTTAATATTTTAATTTTCGTTTCTTTGGCAAGTAAGTTCCACTCCTTAAGACGGGAACCAAGAAGTTCTGACTGTTGCTTTGACAACTCCAAATCAAGGGCAGTAACATTCCCACATGCGCGGATGAAATTCTCGAGCTGCTGAAGTAAGTCTTCAACCGGAGGGGCGATGTGTTTGACATTGAGGAGTTATACAGTGACTTTGTAATGACTTATGGAAGGCTCATTTTTGACCCAACTAAAAAATGGCCACACAGCTGAGTGTACATGTGGCAACCATAATAAGAATAAGGCAGCGAAGTGCTGCTTTTAACCATGAGATCAGGAAGGTTGCACAGGAAATGAAACTGGATATGGTCTGCTTTCAGGATCCATAATCCAGAAATGGAAAATTAATGAGTATACCAATAACGGCGCAAATCGCAAGCGTTGGGACAATGCCATCGCAGTCACTGTCCTCTTTAATGGAAGATACAAGTTGTGCCACGTGGGTCAGTTCGGGACGATCACTGTGTATGTGTGGAACTGTTATCTGAAAATATCTTTATAATTATAGCCAATATATACTGTCAATTTGAGGAGCCTATACAATCATATAGAAATATTTGAAATATACAGAGACAAACCTGTCGTTGTTACGATGGACGCAAATGCAAAATCAACGTTGTGGCACTCAGAGCAAACAGATCAAAAAGGAAAGGCAGTGGAGGACTTGAATGGTGAGCTGCAACTGCATGTTCTCAATGAACCGGGTAATCCTCCAACTTTTCAAAACAGAGCAGGTGCGAGCAGCAACATAGACATAACTCTGTCGAATATTGCCGCAGCAAATATAGTAAACAAGTGGAGGGTAGAACGTCAAGTAACCCATCAGTGACCACAACTTGATTGTATTTGAAATAGGAAAGAGAAAGGATGATGTATTATCTAAGGCAAACAAGGCTGAGTACAATATTGGCAATGCAAACTGGAACCAATTAATAACGGAATTCGAACCGCCGCGTCTGGTGCAACAAGGACAGGTTCACGAACAGGCCAAATGCATAGAAAGGGCGATACAAAAGGGCAATGAACATAGCGATCCCCAAGAAAATTAATAAAACAGGTGTCAGAAATCCTGCATGGTCGGAAGAGCTGACAAGGCTCAGAAGTCGAGCAAGAAAAGCGTACCAACGATACGGTATTTACGGGGAAAGGGAACGACTTCTTCAATAATACCGCAGAGTGAAAGAGATCTACGTGAAAGCCATAAAGGAAAAAACGCAAAGAGCTGTGAAAGGCTCGTTCAGGAAAACCTTGTAGTAAACGCTTGGTGTATTCCGTACAGGATCGTGACAAAGAAAATCAAATGCCCGACAATGTTGCACACACTGCAGAAAGAAGATGGCACATACACAGAAAACTGGGAGGAATCGGCAGATATTCTGCTGGAGATCCTCCTCCCAGAAGACAAAATAGTAGATGAAAATGTAGAGCAACAACAGCTCAGGAGGAAAATGGTGGAATGGTATGTGCCACAAGGCAACATGTAAGTGCAATTCACTGAAAGTGAAATCCAAGAATGCGTGGCATGTGTGAATGGAGAGGGTACATTCATGCCGCCTTTTTGCATAATGAAAGGGAAGAATCTAAAAAGGAGTTTTAAGACGGTATGCCACCTGGTGATGCAGTAAAAATATCTCCAAAGTCTGGCTACGTTAATACTGATTTATTTTTTGATTGGCTGAAAACCCATTTAACTCCAAGAAAACCAGCAGGGAAGGTACTCATACTTCTAGATGGACACACATCGCACACTAGCTGCATTGAAATGCTGGAGTTCGCAGATAGGAATGAAATAATTTTGATGAGTATTCCTCCCCACACCAGCCATTGGCTTCAGCCATTAGACCGTGCTTTCTTCAAGTCTTTAAAAATGAACTACTTTTCTGTTTGCTCCAACTACATGACTAATAATCCCTTAAGGAAAATTACCCGGCTGCAATTTGGTAGCTGGTGGGGGGGGGGGGGGGGTTGTCGTCAAACGTAAATAATGGAATCAGTGGTTTTAGAACCTTTGAAATCATTCACATCTCTTGTTTCCCAAAATGACATAACCGATGTTGATAGTTCTGGTAGTGCCAAAAATGATGTCACTGTTGCTGATCCTAGTAGTTCAAGAAACGACAGTAATCCGGGTACTTCAAGAAGCTATGATGCTGTTCCTGTGGCTGGATCCTCTAGACAATACGAGGATATATCTGTAAATGCAACCCCTTCAAAGATATTGGACAAAATACATCCTGTGCCTTGTTTCAATAAACTTGAGAAAGGCTCAAACTGTATCAACAGTTTTAAGCTCTCCGGAAAATATAATTGCTCGTAAAAAGAAAAAAGATGAAAAAGAGTCAAAAATTAAAATAAAAGAGGAAAAGAAAAGAGAAAGGGAGGAAAAAAAGAAAGGAAGAGAAGAAAAAAAGAGAGAAAGGGAAGAAAAGAAGAAATACGGCGAGGAAAAGGAGAAAGACATGGAGGAAAAGGAGAAAGACAGAGAGGAAAAGAAAAACGATTGTGAGAAAAAGCAGTTAGGAGGAGAAAGTGATAAGAAGCAAACAACGAACGCAAAAGAAGAAAAACTTACATCATCTTGGGAATTTGAAGATACTGATATTGATACAATTTGCAACGACGATGATGATAGTGACTGTGATAAAGATTATTGTGTATGGTGTAAAGAGAGCTACAATTAAGCAAAACGAGAAGATGATTGGATTAAGTGTGTGTCATACTCTCGCTGGACACGTGAAAGCTGTATAAGAGTCGAAAATAAATGCGATTATTGTGGGAAGCAATCACAAGAAGATGACTGCAGAGTGAATTATTGTTCAGAATTTTCTTCACATTTTTTAATCGTTTACTAAAAAATAAAAGGTTTTAAAGATTAAAACTAACTTTTCTGCATCTGTGGCCCTGAACAATATTCTATCATAAAATTGTTACTTGTATACACTTCGGGGGATGTATCGTGCTAACAAACAGAAATGTAGTATATCTGGATTTATAGGACCCGCTGTACTCGCTATAGTCAACTGAAAATCAATAGGGTACACCTGTGAGACACCTTGAACAATATTCAATCATAAAATTGATCAATCATATACTCTCTGTAGGCTGTATCGCGCTAACAAACTGAAAATTCTCCTAAAATGACAAAAATTCGGTACTTCAAGTACCATAGCACCCGTTGTACTGGCTTTAGTGAGCTGAATATCAATAGGGTTTATCTTTGAGACGCCCTGAATAATATCCAATCATAAAATTGGTCACTTGTATATACTCCGGAGGCTGTATCCTGCTAACAAACTGAAACTTCTCCAAAAATGACAAAAATATCGTACTTAAAGTAATGTAGCACCAGTTGTATTGGCTCTGATGAGCTGAAAATCAATAGGGTTCATCTGTGAGATGTCCTGAATAATATTCAATCATAAAATTGGTGACTTATTGCACTCCGGAGGCCGCATCGTGCTAACAAGACATGTAAGGAATAGTGGCCGACGACAACGACATACAGACAGGATTTTTTTTTCTAAAAACCGTTTTTTCATGTTGTTGTTGATGGGAAACGTGAAAATAACTCAAAAAAAATTTCAAAATTCCAACTTTTTTTGGGGTAAACCAATACTTTTCTCGCATATAGAAAGGTTGGGCAGAAAAGTAATAAACAATGTTTATACTTTCTATACCCGTTATTTCTTGTGTTACTTCCTGATTTGGTAACGTATATCAGAAGTCCATCTATCCCTAGCAGATGATCCATCTAACCCATCCCTCCAGGATAGATAGACCACCGAGTAAAAAAAAATAACTTCCAGTATGATCAGTGTAACAGCTGAAGAAATGCATATATACTTAATATAAAAAAAGTTACTAAATCCTTGACGTTGCAAAGTTTTGGCTTTTAAAAAACATGGTCCAACTATCCCGGTCTTACCCTATCGATTAGTTATTTGCACCAAAAAATGTTGGATTTTATATTGCAATGAATGCTTATGGAATCCCAGATCATCACAATACAAATTCTGTTGAGAGGGTCACTTGGTTTTCCATTTTTTCCTACTAGTACTGGAACACTGACAGAGATATTGTTATTAAATGACATAAGCGTCCGGACTATTTGCTTTGAGCAAGATTGAGAAGAGCATGTTTTAAAAACCCGTGCTAAATACAAGCAAGTGTATCAGTTTGAAAAGCATGTACTTTTTAAGCATGCTCATGAGCATGATATTTTATGAATATACCTCAATCATAAATAATAAACAAATATTATGATTTTTTTAAATTTTACTTTATTTTTAATAATATTGAATATTGTTATACAGTACCTAAGTAGTTAAATATTTATATGATGTCAAAAGCTTACTCTACAAAGAGAAATTGTAATAAATATTCTAATTTTAATGTTAACTCAGAATAAGTGAGTGTTACAGATCTCTTATTCGTTAACAGTTGTTTATAGCGAGGCCCTGATATTTTTGAGGTTTAAATTTCATAAGAGTCTTAAAATTAGTGTAATAAATTTCGTGATTTGAAATTTTATGTCTTTGGGGAAAGCGATACGTGAATAAACCAAAAAATTTGCATGCCCGTTTATTGAAGTTTGGTAACAGAGAAAGGCTAAAGTCTAGAAATCGACATTTTTAAGATATTACATAAAAACCAGTGGACCGAGACTGCAATGTGAAATTTTAATAAATTTCATCAGTTGGATACTTCGTATTTAACACTTTCACTTTGTTGCAGGAAGAGCTGATATTTAATTATAAACAAATTATTAAAATCACGAATGGAGAATTTTGTATAAAGCTATTAATTCATCCACAAAAGAGAAATTGATATTTAATTATAACTCCTGAAATTATTTTATTAACTACATTTTTATTAAATTTGTATAAGCCATTTTGTCAACAATAAAAAAAGCATTTATTTCATCGGATAAATTTTTCTTTGAGACGAAAAGAGTTTGTCAATTGGTGCCTAATTTTGAGAGGGAATTTAAAATATGTTAGGTTCTAATTTAAAGCAAGACAGGTTCGGCGTTCATTCTATTGCGGTATTTTGTTTTCGTGGCTGCATAGATTGAGAATCCTGTTCCACACAAATATGTTGTTGAGAACGGGAGAAGAATATTCAGAGCCATTTTGGCAAGCATTGGATATTCATCACGAATTCTGCACCGTTGAGAGGCGTCGTTTTGAACAGTGATTCCATACTGTATCTTACGACATTTCTAAAAGAGACTCATATTGACATACTTTCCGGCTTTTGCAAGTTGGGTAAAAAAGTATTATGAATCCATGAATTCAGTTTCCTTTTTGTTTTCTGTTCTTCGGGAAAATACTGAGATATTGGACCAATTCTTCATATACATCATCGTGAAACATTTTTGAGTCGTTATTGCTAACGAACTCACTGAGTGACGTAAAGCTTTCTATTTTTCTCTTACGAACGCAACTAATCCAAAAATCTAATTTTCTTTTGAAGGAAGTTATTTTATTACAGGCCTGGAACACTGTTGTCTGTTTACCTTGCAATGATAAATTTAGTTCGTTCAATTTTTGAAATATATCCGCCATAAAAGACAGTCGGAACAACCAAGTTTTATCATACAAACGATCTTTCAAGTTAAAACATTGAAAGAAACATTTGTAACTCGGCTCTTAAGTTCAAATAGCCTTGTTAAAGTTTTACCCCGAGACAGCCATCACACTTCTGTTTGGAGCAACAGTGTTTTATGTTTGCTGTCATAATCTTCACACAATAATGAGAACAATCGGGATTGTAGTGGCCGTGATTTGATAAAATTAATTATTTTGACCGCTTCATCCATAACTAATTTTAAATTTGACGGCAGTTGCTTTATCGCAAGTGCTTGTCTATGCAGGATATAATGGCTGGAACTACAATTAGTCGCTTTATTTTTTATTAGTGACACGGCTGTTTAACCCGTCATCGCCTAGGTCCCATCTGTACAAATGTCAATGCAGTCATTCCAACTGAGACTATTTTCTTCAAAAAATATATATATTTTATTCAAAATTTCTTCTCCAGCAGTGTTTGTGGGCAGCGATGAACACACAAGCATGTTTTTTTCAAAAGAACTCACGATAACCAGATCAGCAACATCAGTCGACTCATCCATTTGCAAGACGAATCGTGTTTTTTGTGGACGTGTAACTAGTTCTTGTTTGACGTAGATTGCCAGATCATGATTTCGCCGTGAAACATTATCGTTTGATAGCGGCACAGTAGAAAGATGCTTCGCAGATTTTTTATCAAGCATACATTTTATTATGTCTATCACACATGGCTTTATTAAATTATCAACGATAGTATGTGCTTCACCTGATGCTTGTGCAATGCTATACTAAATATGATGCCTCCGTGGCCTTTTCATTGATAGTTTGGGTTACAAGAATCATAGTTTTTTGACTATCCAATAATGGTTGTTTTTTACGTAGGTACACAAATTCTTTATTCTTGTCTTTAGACTCGGGGTGTACAGTTTCCAAATGTCGGCGCAACTTGGCAGGTGCCATGGAACTACATAACATGTAGATAGGTGAACTACAAAACATGCAGAGAGGTGAACCGTTGGAATCATCAAATCCGAAACTGATATATGATTCATCATACTTCCTTTTTTCAGCCTTTCAAACCGTGGAGCTTGACGTCGTTGCATCATCGTCTGGATCGGTTATTGCTGTACACTCCACGCGTACTGCTTTTGAACATTCTGCTTCGTTAGAAGATGTCGCAACGCGTTTAACGCCTTCACGCCAACGTTCCATTCTTCTTTATTAATTATGTTACTGCGTAGCTGAGTTTAGTACAAAGAAGAAATGTACAAAACTGATAAAATCAGAATACAGCAGTAGAACAATACCTTAACACTTCGATTAAAATTTGCAATTCGCTAGCTAGAGCTTGTAAGTAGGTAGGTCCGAACGCTAATCGTCGACTGATGAGTGTTTTAGGCACGATTATCCTTTTATAGTCTTAACCTCGATCACATTCTCAAAAATACTTGAGTCGGCGCCTTTGATCAATAAAAAGCCGAAATAAAAATCGAAATACAAAAAATTTGCACTGGGCGAACTTATTTTGCAGTGTTCTATTTATCCTAGCGAGGGGGTCACCTTTTTTTTGTTAAAAAATGCAGAAGGTATTACAAATGAACAATTTTTTTATTAATGGTTACATTATTATTACACAATAAATTTAGGTTTATTTACTTACATAATAATTATTAATAGCTACATTAAAATTGGTAAAATTCATACCAGGAATGACTATGTAAGTGCTATAGTTGGAAGAAGATGGCTTCGAGCATTAAATGTCAATCTGATGAATGATTTTCACGATGTTTTCCAACCAACAGTAGGCAAATGACGGTACCTATCGAAAGTTTTCTCTTCATGACGGAATTATATTTCGAGGATACAGAGAAGTGATTCCGAAAAAACTTCAAGTTGATATACTAAAAGAAATATGTGCTACTCATATAAGTATTGTGAAAATGAAAGCACTAGCCAGAAATTAGTGCTATTGGAAAGGTATTGATCTTTATCCCACCAGTACATTCAGCAACCAACGACCAGGCTGAACGTTACAATCAGACTTTAAAAGCTAAATTGAAGTGTATGCTACATGAACCTGGTACATTACATGAATAATTGTACACATTTCTATTCAGATAACGGGTTACGCCATTATCTTATAGAAAATCACCAGCAGAAATTTTATTCAATAGAAATATGTAAACAACATTATTCGAGGAGCGCCAGAGAAACCCAAAGATGAATAACAACCCAAATTTGATAAGTTTTATAGACCGGGAGAACGAGTTCAATAACGGAATTATTCTGGATCAAATTTGTGGAAACCCGGAAACATTATCGAGAAACTTAGATTACATTATTTGGTCGAATTGGGTGATGGTTATGTCATTTTGATGAACTGACGTGGTGTTACGTTACCAAAGAGAGGAAATTTGATAGTTCATTATCTGCCACTGATTATTTGAAGAATCAAAAAAGTAGTGGAGCATTGGTTTCTCAAACGAACAATTCACCAGTCGAATTATCAAGAAACGATGAAACACTGAATGAAATGCCAACTCATCGACAAATTATGAATCTGGAGGTTTTTCTGATGCTTCTGAACTGCGACGTTCTACAAGAATGAGAAAACCAGTTGAACGTTAGAATTTATGAATGTTGATTTTATTCAGAGAATATGTTATTGTTATTGTTTTTATGCAACCGATTTCAAGTGGTGGAAAAACTGTTATACGAGTATACTAGTATTATATGTATACCCCATTTATCGGAAGATTCCGACAGTATCACATAAATATTGAAGTCACATCAAAGTTTCTCCTATAATTGTATTGAAAACATAGTACCAATCCATCATATTTATCTTTGACTTGTTAGGTAGGAGATTTTCTGTAGCGTTAGCTGCTAATTTTAAAATGTCTGGCAGTGTACAAGATATATCTTCTACTTCTAAATCTGATTCACTACTAGACATTTCTCTAATGATACCAGAGAAAAGAATAATACACACCAAATAATTCAAAAAAAATCGACAGTATACCTACAAAAACAGTGACAAATAAATTAACTATTTGTCAAACTTGATGCAACGATTGTGTATGTAATATACCATCGAACTGTTATTATTCAATTCTAAATGATACTGCATTGCATTAATTGATAAAAGTCGCATATTTAACAGATATTATTAATTAATAGTTATGGATAAAACTGTTTTACTATGTTCTTAAGTATATAGGTTCTGTTTCCAAAAAGTACATATTATATTTCCACACGACATAAAAACATTTATGAAGAATACGCTTTTTTAAATTTATATTTTAGATTCACGACAAAATTTTAACCTGTTCATCTACTTGGAATTTTAAACGAAAACTGGAAACTAGCAACTAAAATTTCCATAGCAAACTATACAATAATAATGAAAAAAAAATCGCAGCAATATACCCCAATTACGATTCGATTTAGGGGGGAATGGAAACTTGAAACGCTTTAGATCAATTGGGCATACGCCAAATTTTGAGATTTTAATTTCTCTAAAAGTTGGAACTACCTTTATTTAACGAATCCATAAATCCAAGTCAGAAATATATTGATTCGATACGGAATCTCAGTGTTGTTGCATCAAGGCATGGCCTGCAATTTGCATTCGCCTCTCTAAGTTTACATTGGCACGTGTTAACCTGTGCCAAGGTCGTCACTATGTCTAAAGTTTACTCAATAAGTTGGACTAGAGAACACGCAAAAAAATAAATATATATTTAACAACGAAAAGTAAATCGTATCTTACCGCAACAGAAAGAATTTTACAACAATTATATTGTAAATTTCAAGAGGGGAAATTTGTTTACATCGTTAATGGGATTTGCGTTGTGTAGAAACTGGTTTTGATGTAATTATATGTGCCTAACTTGTTTTTCTTTGGTATTCGAGATTATCCTAGAAAGTACGTTTCTCTTCGGAAACCGGAATTTTTGCACATGTATAGGGGGATTTTGTAATATTATACAAGGATCACTTACCATTTCATGAAAACTCGAAGAAGCAGTTAGAATTAATATCACAGAATTTTTTTATTATTAAAATTGTGTTTAGTCGGAAGTCAATAAGTCGTCGGCTCAAAATTATACTGTTCAATTGATTACAAACCTAAATTTGAGAAAAACCGATATTAATGTTTAAGTTGGTCTGTCACTTTTACTATAGCGATAAAAATGTATGGTCAAGAACATGACCAAGAAGTTTCTTGAAAATTGTATATAAAACACTCGGCATATATAACACATTTCGGGATAGAACAAATAATGTAAATGAACATATTTGTTTTTAATTATAGTTTAATTGAACTACGTCGACTGTCATAGACATTCAACTATATTAATAATCTAAATCTGACAATGTTATTGTCGAAATTAATAGTTTATTACGTACAGATTTACAATGAATTGTACAAATGGAGTAATGTTTGAACTTCAATGGTTTTCAGATCGGAAGGTAAACAAGAACTTAATGATTCGGAAAAAACTTTATGTTTCGGCTTGATACAGTAGCGACTATACAGTGCTATTCAAAAGTCCCCTCCCCCCCCCTCGTATCTTTTGAACGGCTACACTTACATTAATAAAATTTGGAGGGTGAAAATAAAGTGTTGTAAACTTCTCTACGAATGGTAACAGGTGACGTAATAGTAATAGATGACGTCACAGTGCCACTCTGGCCAATAATTTTAAATAGGACCTTATGGCAAGTTTGAAAGGCATTGACATTGGCTACATAGCATACATTAATTTTATTTGGGCTTAAATTAATTTGACGGATAAATTAAATAAATACCAAAATTATTGAAATTATTTTTTTTAATTTAATTAACCAAATATCAACAATGGATTCTTATAGCAAGTGTTCGAAATGTGCTCCGTCTACTTCCTGACAGTAATACATCCTATTAGTAAACTCTTGTATTCGTTCGAATGTGTCAGCTGAAATAGCATTGCATTCTTCAGTAATTATTTCTTTCAAAACGCCAATGCTATCTGGTGCCGTAGTATAAACCTTGGATTTCAAGTACCCCACATAAAAAAATCTAATGGTGTCAGATCTGGTGACCTCGCCGGCCAATCCATCTACCTCGATATTCTTCATCCAGGTAACGTCTTACTGCACCATAATAATGTGCAGGAGCACCATCTTGTTGAAATGTTATTTCCAGATGGCCGAATTCATCTCGATTATCTTCCAGAATTTCAAGAATTAACGGCTCAATTGCATTTTGTAGCATCACCAGATACACTTCACCGCTTAAATTTGAATTTAGGAAAACAGGACCAACTATGTGGTTTCCCAAAATACCTGTCCAAACATTGACATTTTCTGGAAATTGGGTATGTTGTTCACGAAAGGTGTGAGGAAATTCTTTCTAGATTCACCAATTATTAAGATAGCTGCTACTTTGTCGGCTTGATTACGTACCATTTTGCCTATGTAAACTCTTAATCGTTTCGTTAAACAATAATAAAATTAAATATTTAAGCTATTTAGAAAAACTTTGCAAAGCAACAAATACTATTAAATTAAAAACGTCAATTTTTTTGACAACTAACCAGAGGCGGACTGAAAAATCTTCAATATTTAAATGTGGAATAATAATTTTGGTATTTCTTTAATTTATCCGTCAAAATTAATTTAAACCCAAACAAAATTAATATGGCAATATGGTTATGTAGCCAACGTCAATGCCTTTCAAACGAGATATCACTTGCCTTAGATTTTAGTTCAAACATATTTCAATATGACCAAACCGCAATTGTAACTGAAATTGGAAGATGGTTCAAAACAAATAATAAAACCGAAACGTAATAGGTATGAAATGAGTATAATAATTATAATTATCAGCTAAAAAGCCTATTACATTTAAATAGGTATCTTACACAAAATAAACGTGTGCCCTTTTATATACTCCTATGGACAGAAACAGAATAGTTATTTATGCAACAAATGCAAAAAGTGGTGCTTTTTTTTCACGAATGGAAAATTTGACGCACGAGCCGCAGGCATGCAAAAACTAAAAAATGTCTCATTTATGTTGCTCTAAATGGACTATTTAAAATTATTGGCACTGTAACGTCATCTATTACTATTACGTCACCTGTTACCATTCGTAGAGAAGTTTACAACACTTTATTTTCACCCTCCAAATTTTATTAATGTAAGTGTAGCCGTTCAAAAGATACGAAGGGGGAGGGGACTTTTGAATAGCACTGTACATCTCTACTTTGGTGTTACCTGAATACTGATTAAGAACGATTTGTTTGATTTTGAGTACACACTGGACTCGAATATCAACTAAGAAACTCTAGGTTTGACTTAGTAACTTAACTTGACACAGAAACGATGAGTTTCGACTTCTGAATACGCACTTGACTCGAATAACAATTAAGAAACGATAGGTTTGACTTAGAAACAATGAGTTTCGACTTGAATTACACTTACTTGACTTGAATATTAATTAAGAAACGATGTGTTTGAATTAGTACCTCCGAAACAATGAGTTTTGACTTGAATTACACTCACTAACTAAGAAACGATGTATTTAACACAATAGCGGTGAACCGATGAGTTTAGTCGACTTATGAGTACGCACTTGTCTCGAATAACAAATAAGAAACGATATGTTCGTCTTAGTAACGATGTGTTTCGACTTGAGTACTAACTAAGAACCGAGGTGTTTGACATAGTAACGGAACTTGATGAAAAAACGATGACTTTCGACAGCTTAGTACGCGCTTGACTCGAATAACAACTAAGAAACGATATGTTTGACTTAGTATATTAGAAACGATATGTTTCGATTTGAATTACACTTAGAACTTGAGTTTCGACTTTGTTGCGCAACTTAAGAAACCGGTTCACAATTCAACCTACTAACTCGTGAATAACCTAACTGATAACTTACTAACTGATTGTGTAACTATATGATAACTGCTTAACTAAGTGTGACTGCTTCGTAATTGAGTGACGACTGACTAATTACTTAGTGACGACTAATTTATTCACGTTGTAAGACGTGTTGAATAGAAATCTTCAAGGGGAGTGTGTTTACACGAATATTGGTGGGACTAAAAAGAAATAAACCTTTCCGATTGGTGCTTATTATTGACTAGGCCGGAACCATTGACAAGAATCAAACAATGGGCACATCCATTAGATTTTTCAATCACTATTGAAAAATATTTCAAAGGTGAGACAGTTCTATTGAAAACTTTTACTCTTAAATGTTACTGAAATGTTTCAATACAGGCCTTCCGACACCGATCGATTATTCAAAGATCCCGTCTCTTTCAACCATAGAAATTCAAATATAATATGACAATAAATCTTACAAACTTTACAATGAGATATTTCGTTTGGTTTAAACAATCCCACTTTATGGTGCCACAATTTTTAATAACACAAATAAGATGATATTATAAAACGTGATATTTTTCAAAATATTCAAGAATACTACAGACATAAAGTAATTTATGCTTTGAATATACAAACAAAAAGGAACGGATAGAAAGAGAATTTCATATCTGCAAATACTCATTTCTAAAAATACAGTAATATATACAAATCAAGAATTCCCATTCTTGAACAATATTAAAACATGAACGAGTGGAACAGAATTAAAGTTATTCTATATACAAAACGAATAATCGAAGTTTACTGCATTTAATTCTATTTTTTTTTGACTACTTAGGCAGAATATTTTTTTAATTATGGCTTTGGGGGCTTTTTCTCCTTGTGCGATTGTTGTTTATTCCTTTTTTCTTGACTTTGGCTTGTTGTGCGCTTTACTTCTTTTACGATTTTAATTGATGTGTTACCATTCTTCACTTATAGATCTTCTGTTACTTCACTTTTTCTGCTTGTCGCTTTAGTGGCAATTTCTTCTTGTACGTTTCTAATTTCTTTCTTCATCACTTGGCCTTGGCTTGTTGTGCGTTTCACTTATTGTACGCTTTTAGTTGCAGCGTTACCATTCTTCACTTGGTTGTTTTTTCATTTCAACTCACTGTATTAAATTATATTTTCATATAATTTTTGTTGTTGTTTATTAATTCGGTATACAATTTATTTTTTGCTTGTGCAATAGTTTTATATAATAAATTTTTGTATATTTTGTAAATTCGTATTTATTCATCATTATTTCTATTTTTATTCAAGCTTTGTTTCAATTTGTCTCTATGCTTTATAGAGGTTATTGTATTTGTGATCCAATTTTTAATTATTTTATCTTTTTATTCAAATAGTTTTGATGGTCAAGACTTTCGCTCCTAGGACTTTCAGTGAAAAATTCTTGACGCAAACGAAGATTTTCTTCATAAATCATCTCAGATGAAGTGGCCTTGATATCTTCTTTGAAAGCATAACGGACACCGAGAAATACGTGAGAAAAAAGCATGAAACTGTGGTTCTGGTTTGTTCTTAATAGAAAATCCATCGGTCTCTATCTTTGGCGGTGTTTTTCCAGTTTCCTACAATTCTGCTTATTTCATCACTCCATCTTGTTGGTGGCCTGCATCTACTTCTCTTCTAATTTCTAGGTCTAATTTCCAATATTCTTTTTGTTCATCTATTATCGGCTATTCGGATCAATTTACCCTTTCTCGGAATTCCCAGCATTACCCTTTCCATAGCAAGTCCCCATACTTCTTTACAAATCTGATTTGTTCGTGTACAGTAGGTATTCGAAGATTTTTCTGGATATTTGGATTACGATGATATATAAAGTACTGAAAAGTCTAAAATTTCTATTGCAATCCCATTTCTGATACCATATTATCAGTTTATAGATTTGACGAAAGAATACATTTTTTGGCGAGGGTTTTATATTGAAAAGAAGAATAATTTTTAATTAGTTTTTGAAGAAGATATCATCACGGGTCAATTGATTTATTTCTACAACTGAAAATGAATGTTCAGTTTCTCAGTAGGTTTGTTTACACTTTTTTTAGGCTTAGAGAGTAACATCACGACTTCGGAAAAATTTCTATGCAGTTTTTCGTTTTGGTGTTCCCTGATGCCAAAAAAAAAGCACGATAAAAGGCAACTTGCTACAAAAATCGATTGTGTCAATATCTTGGACAAGTTCGTTAACGAAACAAACTGGAGGCCTGTCAAAATTGAAACAAAATCGTATTTCTTTTATTTTTGCTTTGAGGCTAAAAAGTTTTTTTATAGACCTTAACACATTCTACAACTTTTGTATCCAACACTTTCTTCTAAACCGTACATGAAAACATTTGTTTAAGAAAATTCACACATTTCGTAAAAAAAATGTTTCCAATTAGTCTCGTACCATTGGTATTTTTTAATATAATAATTGTTCACCCAAATGAATTTCTTATAAATGAGAAGAATTTTTTGAACCGTTGAGGTACAGAATATAATTATGTCATAATGTATAAACTATTCCATCAAATAGATTATATAATTCCGTTGTGGAAAACAACACTGTCAAATTTATTAAAATGACCTAGCGTTAATTCACTTAACGTTTCACAAACTCTTCTTTTTTGGTATTAGCAATTTAAAAGAATGCAAATAAATGCAATTTTATTCATTCTACTAACAATTAACAAATACGAAAATAGGCAATCTTCATTAAAACCAAGGCCAACTATTAATGGTGCAAGATATACTCGCCTTGTGGATTGCCAAAACGTCATAGATACGATACGTTCTATTAAAGATTAAACGATTATTTGCAAAATTCTTACTATCTAATGTCCTTGTTACATGCATAGAAACTTAACAAACATACAATTATACCTCCGCCAAAATATTTAAAACTTTGTTGTGGTATTAGAAATAACGTTAAGCAAATTCTGCCGGCCGGCAAACTAGAAAGAGATGACGGCGACCAACTCTCTATAGATCTCTGTATTAGACTAGAGGTGGGATGAGGCAATAATGGTTATTTTTGTTTTATGATTAAGCGTTTTGGCCGAAATATTTGTTTTTGTTCATCTATTTATATCTCAAAGCTTTGTGGTAGAAATTTAAGTATATACGTACAATTAAAACCTCTAATAGTTAAAAGAAGCTTCGAAAAAGAAATTAATATTATAAGGGAAATGTAACCTAGTCACTTGTTAAATTAATATCAAATCGGGTTGAGACAATTCCAATATTCTAAGCACTAGCAGCACATTGTTTTTAGTTTCTGCTCTTTGATAGAAAATTCTAACCGATCACTTGCAGACTTTGGCTATTCATTGTAACTGAGAAAACTGATGTTCAAGTATCTCATGACGCTACTACTCCAGCCGAACGGTTAAAAGATTTCAACTTTATGGTTTCTTGGGTTGTTTGGTGTGCTATACTTTTTCAAATTAATATCGTTAGTAAATTTTTCCAAGCAACACACATGAATCTCGGTAATTGCACAGAAATGTTAAAAAAATGCTGCACTTGCTTAGAAGAATATAGAAACTCAGGTTTAAACTGTGTTGAAATGTTCTGAAGATTTAGAAATTGAGCCTGTGCTTAAATCCACAACAAGAATTCGATGTGTTGAGTGTCAAATTGGTGAAACTTCCCACAATTAACCTATAACATCTCCAGAAGTAAATTGTATTGAATTTTTCAACTGCTTTTTGTACACTATATAAAGACTTTATAAAACACGGGAATCGACATTACGACACCTGTCTGACTTGCTAGATTGACAGATGACGTAGCGCCATAGGCATACAAACAAATCAGACTACACACTTACACTACAACCACGATTGGACTAGTCCAATTACCGAAACAGACTTTTTTCATGATACCAGACTTTTCCATACTTAACAATTCACACTCGACTTTTTCTTTTAGAGTATAAGGCATATCATAGGCACGGTGGAAAATAGGTTGAGATCCTTCCCTTAATTTTAATTCTATCTTAAAATTCTTAATTGAAGCATCAGATTGATCAGTAAAAACTTCTTTATACTGACCTTTAAGCTGTGACACCATTTCAAGTATTACTTTTGAAACACTTTGGGAGTAGTTTAACTTATTTATAGGACCTTCTGATTCAACCTGACAACCAGGACTTGAAGATTGACTGTTGGCATTTAGTGTTTGATTTGAATTATTAAAATTTAACTTCTCTCTCCAACCTAAGTACTAAGTACACTTAACCAATTGCGACCTACCAATGGTGAAAAATGATGACTACTTTCTAATACTACTAATGGCAAACTAACAACTTTGTTATTCTGTCTAACAAAAACATCAGTTTCGCCCAAAATTTTAACTCCTTGACCAGTCAAAACTCTAAGATCGTATTCAACATTATACAAATTTAAATCTGATAATTATTTTTGAAAATCTTCAACTTCAATAAATACCTTTTCTGCTTGTTCTTTACTTGCATTCAAGACTGACATGAATCTTTCTCTTCATTTTCTGACAAACTACCATCGCTTTCTTCTAGTAGACGAACATCTTCTTTTTTACAAGAACGACTAGTATGGCCCTTTTTTGACATTTAAAACACTCCCATTCTCTGGCAGGACACTTTGCAGGATCATGTGTTCTCTTGCAATGAAAACAAGGTTTCCAATCCTTGACATCAGTTTTAACATTTTCCTTACTAGACCATTTTTTATTCTTCATTGACAGTTTATTTACATTCTCAGTTACAGTGGGAGGTCGCCAACATCCGATACCGTATATGGCAATGTAAGAATAAGAAGTTACAGACAAAACACTATTTTCTCCAGTCATTGACTTTACTTGACCTATATCATTTGCCCTCTCGAACGTTAGATTATCCTCAGAAAGCAGCATTCATAGATTTTATACCACATACAATCCTACCTCTTAGCATTTCAGACAAAATAGATCCAAAATTACAGTGCTGTGACATATTTTTCAATTTAGCCACAAAGGACTCAACATATGCATCTGACCCTTATACTGTATTGTAAAACTTATATCGTACTTGGTAATTCGGGTGACAGTAGGTCTTTAAACACACTGTACCCCTCTGCCCCCATTAGGGGTAGAAGAAAAGGCACATTTTTATCTTCTTCGACTGTATTCATTATGATTATGAATAACTGTACCTGTACAAGACGCTCCAGATATGAATCGGATTGTTTGGAACTAAACTGTTTTTCTTAACAATTTTCCCGGCAAAAAATAATAAGGACAAATGACACTTGTCTTACAACCGCCTTTTTGGCTACACAACCGCGGGACTCGATAAATAGTCGTCGCTAAATTAACTGTTATGTATTTGCTGACAGAAATAACAAATCAACGTTTGAATATTTAGAGTTTTTCAAGACTAAACATAAAACAGGAAAGACTTTATAAAACACGGGAATCGACATTACGACACCTGTCTATGACTTGCTAGATTGACAGATGAGGTAAGCGCCATAGACATACAAACAAATTAGACTACACACCTACACTACAGTAATAATGACAAAATTAGATTTTATGAGACTTTTAGAACGCCAAAATAAAGGTTTATACAAGTTTATAGCTTATTATCTCTCATTTCGAAGTTGACCTTCTTTTTGGCTTATGACTGGACTATAAATAAATTTACAAATTCGATATCTGTTCGTGTTTTATCTTTAATGTTTATTTAAAATTATTAATCTTATATAAAAAATAAATGAAAAAGAAAATCAAAACGATATCTTTATCTGGTACCTAAAATAAAATAAAAACCATTTCAATGACCTTCCACATCGAATATAACGCTTTTGTTCAATTTAAAAACGCCGGTAAGCCATTAGCATTGTCCTCGATTGCGTCAGCTATTTTGATGTTTACAGCGCCACACTCGACTTGTTACCGGTTTAAATTTTAACGGTAACATCATCATTCGACTTTAACCATCTCTATCGTTGTGACGAGTTCTCGTTTATACGTACACACAACCAACGAAGTAAACAACTGAGCAAGGTCACACACGCTATTTACGTTTCATTATCCAAGGTTTTTTTATGCGATAGCTGGGGAATACGCTGATTTGCTTCTCCATGTCAATATCTACTACCAGTCTTGCGTTTTCATCCTATGATTTAATATTTATGATAGGTACCGTTTAATTATATATTGAATTGAACACACACTAATGCAGTCTGATAAAACACGTTCACTAATTAAGTTGATCTGATAATGTAAAAAAATTTGGAAATTTTTTACAATTTTGAACATTTTCAATAACTCAATTTACGTCTTATTTCTATTTGGTAAACATTGACACGTGCCGAAGCAATACAATAAACATTCCACTTTTTATTTGTAATTTACCAATATTTAAATAATTCAATGACAAACAAGTTTTTTTATGAACATAGTAATTTAAACTATTTTAATTAAAATCCCATCGTTACACACGTCAAGCCTGATATGCCCCGTAAGTCTTTGAAGTTTCCTTCATGTTAAACAGTGATTAATTAATATTATATTTTATTGAAAGGAAATAGGCAGTTATTGATATTACTATTACATTCTACAACATAAACTCACGATATAAAGAAGAAAATACAAACTTTAAGAAACGAAAAAATAGAACGCATTCATTCGATGTGGTCGCTATTAACAATATTATTTTCTGTACACTCTGGGCATGCTGTAAACAAATGCATTTATTACATTTTTCACCGAAGTATCTGCCTTTCCCCTTCTTTATAGAAAGCACAGTCTCCACTTGAAGTGCCTGGCTCAGCTAGTGCAACATCTCCAGTCGGTAATCCTGCGAACATTCTTGCGTCATCTCTAACTTTTTTTGGTAAATGAAGATTTTGAGCACGTTCCTTTAGGTGACCTTTTACTAAACCCGTTCCTAAATTCTTTAAAAAATCTCGACGTTTTTCCACTCTCTCTCTCTTTATGTGTATTATATATTTTTCCAGCAACATTGAGCACTCCATAAAATATGAGCACTGGCCACCTTTTAGTATTTCTTGCCACATTGTATTCACCACTTTACTGATCCGCGGTATCCACATTCCCTTTGGTATATTATCATAATGATGAAGCGATGATGCTAAAAGGACACATTTTTTTAAGAACGGAAATTAACGTTGTGTTCTTCGTAAAGTCAAACAAAGTGGAATTTATACTATCCCTGTTTTTAGAAATCAAAAATTCTGGTGGAATTGATGGCTTGTTTTTTCGTACCAACAATTGTAAGTCTGAAATTCGTGAGCATACTCTCCATTATTTCAAATCCATTAAACATGTTGTCTATGGTTATATTCCATCCAGAATTATGAATCGGTTTGGTTATTCTTTGGACAACAGCATATGTTTTATTACTGAGTTGGTAGGAACCATCAGGCTGCACACCAGCATAAATCTCCAAGTTTTTTACGTAAAATAATCTTGAATTAACTAGTGCGAATCTTTTTAAACCATATTTTGCTGGTATGTTGACTATGTAGGTACATCCTAAAGCTATATCGCCCTCGGAAAGTGCTACATACTCCTATAAAAAAATATGTGCCACTAGTTTTCTATAGTATTAGAGAAATGAGTTTACTAGTTGAACCTCAGGTGTGAGTATAGTATCGCCGAACCTAGACACAAAACAGTTTCAAATGATTTGTTTTCAGACCAAGATATAAGTTGGGCGTCACTAGGTTTTTATTGTTTAGTTGAACCTAGAAACAATATCATAAAGATAGCCTGTTCATGCCTAGGCATTTACTGTGTAAGTAATTGATTTTAATACTAGCAGTGTGTATAATAGTAGTGATCTAGGGAGTTAAGAAAAGAAACAAGTGAATATAAAAATTGTATTACAATGTACTAATCTCGATTTACAATAAGATGATAAACATATTTTAATCAGAATAAATATAAGTAATTAAAATTAGTAATGGTTAGTACCTATACAATTTACTAAAATTTTAATTTTAATAGGTTTGGCACAAAAACCAACATCTTCAAAAATAAGTGATACAAATGTATTGAATTGATTTTATTTATACTTGTTGAATGAATACAAACTGCAGAGTTGGAACATGAAATCCACACAAAATAAATAAAGGTACTTAGCTTCTTATTGTTCCGCAGAGGGGAACAATATCTGAATTCCAAAGAATGTAAATGGATTATTGTTGTCCTCGCAACTCCATCGGAATGTGATTGAGGTACCAAAAAAACCGTAGAAACATCAAAAGCTATGCTGTAGATATACTCAATGATATTCTATCTAAATGTGAGCTAACATCTCACTGATATTAAGCCATATAGTAGGCTTACGAAATCCTTACGAAAGCCTGGCAAAAAACCGCTGTAGAAAGATCTGGCCCAGTTTTAAAACTCGATGTTAATTACAATAGTCAAAATTAGTGGATTTGCTGCAGCGGTTCGTATTTGAAGCTCGAACGCCTCGACAGCTTCCCTTCGAAAAACCCACCTCTCCCGTTCGGAGATTGTCGAACAGCGTTGAATATCCGAACGTCCGCAGCATCCGGTTTCAAAAGCCCACAACATCTCATCAAGTGTTCTATACTTACCAACACTATAAGCACGCTGACAATTTCTAACAAAATCGTCAAAGAAAATCTCTTACTGATGTTACTTTGTCCATCTTTCTTTTCCTAAATGTATGTCGTCAAATCTGAGACACTTCAATAAAAAACGAAATCGATTTATTCCCATTACCGCGGGAAAAATAGGCCATCATCCATTTCCACCGGTTTCTCAGAATTCTCCAAGATTCATTTAAATTCCATGCTTAACCCCTGCTAATAAAGTAAACCTATTACCGCTTTAATTTCTATCACCGATGTCTCTCTTTTCCTAGAATTAAAAATTTCATAGGCTGTTTGTTTTCTACTGTAAATATTTGTATTTCCAACATTCGCTCATCTACAAACTTTCTAAAGGAGACTGAACACCGCGTGTATACTGAGTACCGCTAGGTAAATGTATCATAAAATAAACGGTTTTAAGGATTAAAACTAACTTTTCCGCATCTGTGGCCCTGAACAATATTCTATCATAAAATTGTTACTTGTATACACTTCGGGGGATGTAATGTGCTAACAAACCGAAATTTTTCCAAAAGTAACCAAAAATTCAGTATATCTGGTTTTATATGACCAGCTGTACTCGATTTAGTCAACTGAAAATCAATAGGGTACATCTGTGAGACACCTTGAACAATATTCAACCACAAAATTGATCAATCGTATACTCTATGGAGGCTGTATCGTGCTAACAAACTGAAAATTCTCCAAAAATGACGAAAATGTGGTACCTCAAGTACCATAGCACCCGTTGTACTGGCTTTACTGAGTTGAATATCAATAGGGTTCATCTTTGAGACGCTCTGAATAATATCCAATCATAAAATTGGTCACTTGTATACACTCCGGAGGCTGTATCGTGCTAACAAACTGAAACTTCTTCAAAAATGACAAAAATATCGTACTTGAAGTACTGTAGCACCTGTTGTATTGGCTCCGGTGTGCTGAAAATCAATAGGATTCATCAGTGAGATGTCCTAAATAATATTAAATCATAAAATTGGTGACTTGTTGAACTCCGGAGGCTGTATCGTGCTAACAAACTGAAATTTCTCAAAAAATTACAAAATGTCGTACTTCAAGTACCATAGCACCCGTTGTACTGTCTCTGGTGATCTGAAAATCAATAGGGATCATCTGTGACATGTCCTTGATAATATTCAATCATAAAATTGCTGACTTATTGGACTCCGGAGGCTGTATCGTGCTAACAAGACATGTAAGGAAAAGTGGCCGACGACGGCGACATACACACAGGATTTTTTTTCTATAAACCGTTTTTTCGTCTTGTTGTTGATGGAAAACGTGAAAATAACTCAAAAACATTTCAAAATTCCAACTTTTTTTGGGGTAAACCAATAGTTTTCTCGCATATAGAAAGGTTGGGTGGAAAAGTAATATTTTCTTCTTGTCTGAATATTTCTTAGGAGACATTCTTTTCTCCATTTAGTTCCATCTATTCCCATATATTAGATACTTCCATTACTTTGCTTGCGCCTTATCTAATGAGGCTCGCCCGATTTCATCCACTTCTTCGTCAATGTCTTGTTCAGAAGCTGAATTATGTCAAAAAATTAGGATCATCTAACGAATCAGCGTCCTCATCAGAAATATTTTCCTTGTCATATAGCAATCTGTTTTGAATACTCATCCATGATGAAATCTATTTAAAGATATTTATATCATAAACTTTTGATAAAAATAAATAAAGTCTGATATTACTTACTTTTTATTGTAACTTCAGGCACTCTTTATCAATAAATACTAAATAACAATCACCCAACTGCAATTTGCAAACACATGAATAACACTCCCTGCGTGGTGCTTCACAGATCCATGACGCCATCTCTCATAGCTCTTTTTAACTTTTGAACGTTTTCATTAAACAAATAATTGAATTCTATTCATTCAGGGAGGTACTCAAAAAGTGGCAGCACTTGTTTTAAAGATTACTTTTTTATTTTAAAATATGTCGGGCCCACGTGTGTACTGTAGAGTTAACAAACTGCTACCCTTATTTAGTTTATAAAAATTCCATCTCACTTGAGAGGGTTTACTTACTGAATACTGTGCGTATCTCCATCCACACACCCGTCCAAACCCACCCCTACCAGAATGTATCCTTCAAGGAGCGATGCATTCTAGAAAGAGCATATCACCATCCCTCATCTCAACCGATCCCTCAATCTTTGCTGTTTATAACTCCTTCATTCAACTTCCTTGGGTTTTTGTGAAAGTGTTTGGCTATCCTCTTCATTTCTTCAGAATAGTGCAGTGCACTTCATTCCTTTTTTGGCTTATTTTTGTCGTCGTTCGCGTTGTGTGTGTGTTGTGTTTCGCGGCCTCTAGAAGGGAAAAATTCGTAGCCGATTTATTACGCCTATGAACGACCTTAAAGAGTGGTTCCACTTGCTAAAGTTGTCCCTACTCGAGATCCTGCTAATCTTTCTGGGCATCAACAAGTCCTTTAATAGGTGGTTCCTCTTCTCTCTTTGTTCTTTTCTTCTTGGTCTTCATTGCTGGAAGCCGTCTATCTGTTTCCATGGACGTGAATACCAGGCATAGTCTTCTCTGGTGTAGTCCGTCAGCTCCCTCAACTGGATGTTGGGGTGGATGACTTCTGTTTCCTCTTAAAGTTCCTTCAAGGCGACCCTCTCGGATATCTTGCTCATCGTAGGGAGGAGATGGATGTACCTGTAGCTTTGAGACAACATCGGGCCCTTTCCGGTCTTCCTCATCATGATGGTCTACGCTTCTTTCCATTCGTCTAGAAAGTGTTTGGTTTTCAGGAGTCCGTTAATGATTGTCAGAAATACTACTCCTTTTCTTGGTAGATGCTTAAGGGCGTTGTTGGAGATGCCATATTTCCCCGGTGACTTCCTCTTGTGTTTGGTATGGATAACGTAGGCTACTTTCTCAGGGATGTGTAGCCTAGGTTTCCGTGATTGTCGTCGTCTTGGTTTTGTACTTCTTCTTCGACTCGGTCTGATAAGTCGATGTCCTCGTCTGGATGCTAGATCAGGGTTCTTCTGAAAGCTTCTTCTTTTTCCTCGTCTGTGTAGGCTAGTCCGATAAGTCCATGTATAGTTGGAGTATCTCTTTTCTATTCTGTCAGGATTTTAGCGAGCTTCCTTAGTCCTGTGTGTCCGGATCCAGTTCTTCTAGACTGTTCTCCCAGTCTTTGGATCGGTATTGCTTTAGTTGCGTCTTGACCTGTTCTTTGAGACTGTTCGCTTCTCTTTTTTCTTCTGATTTTCTTATCCTGTTGGCTCTTCTTTTCGCTCTATTCTTCACACTGACGAGCTCTCGTAATTCCTTGCTGATGTTGGAGAAGCTCATGTAGTTGTTCACCCATCTCGTTGTCTTGCTGCCTTTCATTGCTTGTTGGATGGCGTCTTCTAGCTGTCTCAGATAATCTTCAAGTTCCGCTGCATTGGTGATGAAGGGTACTGTTCCAATCAGCTGTCCAGCTCTGCATCTGAACTTCCAGTCGGTCTTCTTTGCTTGTCGCCTTCTCTCATTGTAAGTATGACTGGCTTGTGGCCGGTTCCTCCTTCTCCGTTGATAATGTCCAATATTTTTGTGATGTCTTGTAGTATGGTGCTGTCCAATACGACTGCATTCATATTAAATAATATAAAATTATTATTATATTCAATTAGAAATGCAATAGAACTAATCAAAAAGTTGAAAGCAATCAACTTGCAACATAACCTATTTCGTTCGATGTTACTAGTATGTTCACTAAAATTCCTCCTAAAGAATGTCTAATACTTGTAAGAAAATTACTAGAAGATAGAAATAATAATCCAGGAATAATATCAGATATACTTAATTTATTTGATGTATGCATTAATTAGAATTATTTCACTTTTGACAATAAGATATATATTCAAAATGAAGGTTTACCGATGGGAAGCCGTATATCACCTATTTTGGCAAACATTTTTATGGACAGTTTAGAAAGAAAGATCCTTGAAAGTAATATTTCGAAAAATGTTTTATTTTGGTATAGATATGTAGTTGACATATTAGTTTGTTTTATGGGTAGTGAACGACAATTAGATGTATTTTTCAACCACATCAATAATTTACACCCAAAACTTAAATTTACATTAGAAATTGAAGAAAATAGCTCTATCAATTTTCTTGATTTAAAAATTCAAAGAGTTAATAATGTACTTGATTATTCAATTTACCGAAAACCAACACACACTGATGTGACAATTCCATTTAATTCCAATCACCCCATGTCACATAAGCTAGCGGCATATAGTTCAATGATACATAGAGCTTTTTCAGTTCCTATGGACAAATGTAATTTTGATAGAGAGATTAATACAATTAGACAAATAGCAACATCCAACGGTTATCCATTAGATATGATAAATAAGCTAATTAATAAAAAAGAGGAAAAAGTGGCATTACAACTAATATTTCCTAAACAAACTGATGAAATAAAAACTTATAAAACCATCACCTATGCAGGAAATATTTCTAATAATATTTCAAAGATAATATCTTCAGCAACGAATACAACAATTTCTTTTAAAACAGAAAGGAACGTTAGTAAAAAATTGTTAAATGTAAAAACAAAAATACCACCATTAAAGAAGTCAGGTATATATAAACTCAAATGTCCAGAATGTAATGCTGTCTATTTACGTCAGACCCTTAGAAATTTTGAAATCCGATACAGTGAACACGAGCATACAGATTAAAACAACCAGATAAATCCCATTACGCAAAACATCTACTTGACAACAATCCTTCATTGACACCTAACACAGAACTAGAAGTACTACATATTTGTGAAAAGAAACAAGAACTGGATTTCCTTGAAGAATTGGAAATTAGAAGACATTTAAGAAACCCACAATATGAAGTTGTCAATGAACAGTTAAATCTAGGGAGTTCTCCACTAATAAACTGTCTTCTTAAGTGATAATTGTAAAGATCAGCAGTTTTCCTGGTTTTCTATATCATTGCACAGTTATACTGATCTTAATTGGAAAAATGATATCCAGGATATCACCATAGGGCTAATAATATCTAAGCTTCAATATTTGTAATATCACATCATCTTCTTTTTTCTATTAACATATATTAAGTCAATCACAAGTTAGGTCACTTCTTGATCTAGCCAAAAATAACTACTAAACATCAGGTAGGCATCAAATGAAATGTAACTTCTGTCATTCTGACGATGATATTGATTTATCGAAACAATTGTCAATTTTTAAGAATTTTCAACAATTTTTATTATATTGTGGAATTAACTAGAAACAGTGAGTTTCATTTAAAACACTAATAATGGTTTGTGTTAAAAAATACAGGTTATTTTCATAAATAAATGCGGTTAGTTTCCAAAAACTTTCCACAATCACTTGTTTGTGTTATAAAGTATATAATAAAAAACAATATTTAAAAAAATTAATTGTTTTTGTTTATTGATGATGACAGACCCTGATATACAAGGGCGAGAAATGTCTTTATGGTAATTGGTATCCATGTATGTTGAATTGCCAATTCCCAAAGGTAATTTAAAACATTTCGTTGATTCATGCTATGTCAACAATCTGAATGACATTGTGTTTTTCGCATTCCTATAATTTTTCAATGTTGTTCAGTTGTTTGGTATACATAAAGAATATTTTCCATTAATTGTTTACATTTAAAATTAATTATTCCTAGTAACATAAACAAAATAAAAAGATATAACCTTACAATTTCAAAACTTCAATATTCTGATGATCAGACAACACGGCAAGGTCGTGATGATATTTTGTGAAGGAACTTGGATTACAAATTATATACAAAATGATGTGAGTTATATAACCTATAAGATTGAAAAATAGCCATTTAACATGATAAGCTCTCAACCTAATTTTATTTGGACATTAAAATTAATAATATTTCCAAATTAGTCTAATTTTTTTGAATAAACTGCTCAAGAAATTAATTATCGTAAATAACTTTTTAACAGTCCCAAATGTTACATTTGGTATATGTAGATGTTTATTTTAACTGTTTCTACCAATAAATGTCCTTAAAGCCATTATTTATGACATATTCATTGGCCTATTTCATTTCAATCTGGTTTATGGCGTGTGTTGTTAGCAAATCGAAATAATTGGAACATTGGACATAAACTCATGTGAACCATGTAATGATGGCAATGATTGATATATTAATGTATCGGGTGAACAAACAATGACGGCTCTCGTGATTATCTAAATTAAGAAAAATTATAAAAGTTGTGACTAAAATTTAATTAGAGGAAGGGACCCAAATTTGAGACATTTTTTTTGTAAATTCGAAAAAAAAATCATCATTAATAAATTTTTATTATTATTGTACAAAATCGCTTGCTTGGTGTATTAACAAAACATCGTAATAAAGAATCTACATTAAAGCTACTGAAGTTATTTAACTTGAAGTTTGTTTTTGTCAATTTTCCCATAAAATAATAGGTTGCCTAATTTGAGACACATTGATGTCCCAATTTGAGACAGATTTCCAGATTTGGGATACTACTAAAAAAACCGTTAGCAGAAACAACATATAAAATCAGCATCTTTAATTTCCCCACAATCTTCATGGACCCATCTGCCGCAGTGAACACATTTTGCCCATAGCTCGCCATGCTTGTCCTCGGAAAATCTCCCGGAACAAAATAAACATTCAGCATCAGTTCCTTCGGATTCGTCTGAAGAGGAATTAGCCAATATAATACTGCTGTAGCTTTCTGAGCTTGAACTAGAAGAAACCCGGCGTTTTTTTTTCTTCTGCTCTAACCCCGAAGTGGAAGGTTGGTCCTGTTTTAAAACTGCTGATTTCTGTTTTCGTGCAATTGCAGTACACTTTCTTACCAGTTTCTTCGATTGTTTTTCTTTTGGTTCTAACTCTTCACTGATGTTTTTTTAGGTATAGTATTTTTCCCTTTTCTTTTTTCTAAACTACCTTGTAATTCATCTTTGTAAGGAGTTAAGGTAATTATTGATGCTTTCCCAGCCCTAACATTCACCTTAGTTTCTCTAGTTTTGTAATCAGGCAGAGGACAAATATCCGTGGGAGAAAAATATTCTCTCTTAAGGTTATTTGCTGAGGATGGACTTGGTGTACGTTCATTTCTTTCTGGCGTTGGTAGAGCCATTGCTTCATTTTGATTGCTCAGATGATCTTCCTGATGATTTGATTTTTCGGAGAGGTGTTCCTCTTGAAGGCCTGTTTTGTTTTCAATTACATTATGCACGCCAAAAACATGGTCTCTGAAGGTGTTTCTATTCAAAGGAACTAGTCCCGTTTTTCTAAAACCATTGAACTATGTTTTCATAGTGGCAGCTCTATTGTAGGCTTTGCCAAAAATACTAGCAATTGCGTATGGGGATACAGTACTTAAACAGTTCTCCCGAATCCAATTTTCTATCTCTAGAGCGTAATAGGTTTTTAACGGAGACATAAACGAAACATCTAAAGGCTGCATTTTATTGGCGGAATGTGGCGGAAGATAAATTATCGTCACATAATTTTGTTTTGCCAAATCTATGAGAGCAATGTTTCTTTTGTGGGAGTAGTGTCCATCCAACACAAGTAGAACAGGGTCAACAGCTGTGGATTTCGTGAATTTGATAAAATGACTTAACCATCTTGTAAAAATATCTGATTGAACCCAACCAGAAATGTGACACTCAGCTATGGCTCCAGTTGGAGCACCAATCATTAGCTCGGACTTTCCGTGGAAAAATGAATAATGGCGGTACATAAACTCCTGCAGCATTCATACAGGTTATTACGGTGATTAGTTTAACTCTTTCTGCGGAGGTTAATGTAGAAACCTGTTGTTTTCCCTTCAACGATAAAACCTCACTATGCTTATATTGAACGATGGTAATGCTCGTTTCGTCGACATTGAATACCCTCTGGGAAAGATCTTGAAGCTTGGAATATTCTGGCTCATAGAGATAAAAAAACGCTGAGACTTTTTCGGGAGTAAAAGATTTGATACGAGCTGCAGACATGCCTTGCGGTGTTCTCATCGAAAGTTGTAGATGCCTCTTCAAAAATAACCTCAACCATTTTTCCCAGCAGATTTACTAACGCCATTAAATGGATGCGGCAACTTATTCCTAATTGCCAGTTGGAATGCCAATCGTTTAATATCGCCCGACCTCAGACCAAAAAATAGTTGCTCCATGGCTAATGCATATTGAACTAGTTCGTTTTCTAGTTGTTCAGAGAAAACTGGTTTCCGGCCTATCGATAGTTTGACAAGTTCTTCTGGGCTTTAATGTGTTTTTTAGGCATCTGTAATAAAAGATCAAAATATATGTATTGGGAGCCTAATTTGAGATGGTTTCAAATTCAGAACCATTTGGTATCTCAAATTAGGAATTCTCGTTATAAAAATTGACAACAATATTTTTAGGTTAGTTATGAAAGAATACAGCCAATTTTAATAAGACATCATTAGGCAACACCTAAACTAACTACTTCGACACATGAAATATTTTATTTCCACTTACGTTGACTGCAAATGCCGGTTTCTTTACACTATCAAAAAAACTTTAAGACTCAAATCAAAAGAAAAACGCACGTGCATAAAAACAAACGAACTGACGCGCTTAACGACTCCTTACCACTGTAGTCTCCAGTCTAGTTTATTGGCGTAAGTTGACACCAGTTTTGTTAGATGACGTTACATATACCATAATACGCGGAGCTATCTCAAATTTTGCGCCTATCTCAAATTTGGGTCCTTTCCTCTACACCTTTTAAAAATTGAATAGATGAGGCTTTTACTTGATGAAGATCGGTACTGAACGATGAAGTAAAACAATACTGTGTTAGTGAAACGCGTTAACCAGTTTAAATTGAACATTAGCTCAAATAAATGAAGTTTTAAACAAATTATATTGTTTTATTTCATCGTACATCTTTTAACTTTTGACCTTCACATTCATGAATTTTTGTTCAAAGTAAACTTTTGGTTGTAATATTAACTGAGTTCATGTAAAGAAATCAAATATGAGGAAAGCAGAAAGTCTACAAATGATTATTTCTTCAATTAATATGTAAAATTTAGTAGAAAATTTAACGAAAAATCGTATTTATCGCACTTTTAGATTAAGATTACTGAAAATTTTGATATCATACAGCAATTCTGAAGCAAAAACGACATCTACCTCTTGTCAAGAACAACTGCGATTCCTTTTTCACTTTGTTCCTGATTTCTCTTTCAAATTTGGCATATTTTTTCTCCTTTTATCAAATACTCTCTTCTTCGTTCTGAATAATGACAATACCTACAAAAAGACCAAATATTTTATTCCGACATATTTGCCACGTTGTAATTTCCTATGCTAACAACCGATTTCTTTTTCTGAGAAAAAAGTTCGTCCGGCGCTTATACATAGAAATTCTCTTCTTATTCTGTATTGATGTCGTCTAAAGCTAAAGCTCGGCGGTCGGTGACTCCGCGTGGATTCATCCCATCGAGTCTGCCCGTGGGTTGATGACCTGGAATAGTAGGCTGTGGTGGCCAAGGGTAACTTTCTTTTGTTCTGTTTTCGATAAATTCATCGCAGAATGTTGAGCTGAAAGTGTATAAACACACGTACGCCAGTAATTATTGTAGTTGTCGTATATTATACTAAGTAAAGGTTAATAAAATCGACTGCATTCGACCTTCACTTTATTTAAGTGCACAAAAGATAAACCAGCTGATTTGCGCGATATACGTAGGAAGGTGGGGAAGTTTGTTGTTGTCGTAACAACGAGAAATTTCGCCTGACGAAATCATTTAATTTTATTCTAATTTTTACTGTTCTTTGTGAGCGAAGGTTGATTTCGAAATTGAAAAACAAAAACGGAATAATCTGTTCAATTTGATGTTTATTTATTATTTAATTTAGTTACTGTAAACAACTATGAACTGAATTATTTGTAAACTCTACTAATTAATCTAAGAAGCACTATTACAAACATATATGCACGTGGATAAGGATCTTCGGGCTCTTTCGTCCTTATACGAAGTCTCTAGTGCCCTTTATAAATACTGTTTTCAGGTGTGAATAGAACATTACTGCGCAACAATTGAACAACACTTAGGCAGCTGTTGGCAAACTTGTTTCCGCGGGGAAAACATTGTCGACAAACTGTTCGTCAACATCGACTTACCTAGCTCCTCCGGTAGATTATCCAGTGCTTGTTTAGTCGGTGTCAAATTGTTTATACGAAAAAGATGTTCCATTTGCGTGGTGTGCGTTCTTATTTATAAAAATAAAAGTATCACAAAGAGATCGTGGAAAGCGAATGTAGTGGCTATGCTAACAGAGAACAACAGTTTTTACCAGAATTAAGAATGTTCAATAATCTCTCTCGAATGGATACAACTACATTTGAAAAATTTGAAAAACCCATTGTAATGATTGGTACTAAAATTGCAAAAACTACCTAGAAACAATACGTGTCAAGACAAGATTACTGGTAATTTTACGGTCTTTTTAGCCACTGTAGTAAAAATAGGCACAAAAATTTGTACCCTTTATAATATGTCTGTCAGGCCTTAGACTTAGATCTTGTTGTAATAAATTTAAAATTAATTTATTATCGTTGAAATGAAATTATATCAGAAATAGACTTCGAAAAAATGTCTGCAGTAAACTGAAATGTGACAAAATTTCACCATAAACGGAGCCGCCAAAATTGCGAAAATGTTATTGTTGCTAATGAAGATGACGCAGATACTTATTTATTCATGCGTGGTTATCAAGATTTGCACATTTTTATTAACAAACAATGACATATGTAAATCTTGAGTATTATGATATAAATGGCTCGTGTTTGCTTTGTTTGTGACAAACAAGTTCGTCTTAATGCAATTATTATATTAAACAAAGACATTATATATTGTCTATTGTATTAATTAAATATCAAAGCACTTGCTAGTTTTCCCCCTTCCTAGCCTAGTATCAATTTGAGAAAAAGACACTACCGAATCGACCAGCTTCTTTTGTGGAAAGGATGGAATAATTTTGTGCCTATACAATCGTAGCTTGGATACTAGTTAACCAATGGAACAATTACTTTCAACTTAGGCAGTCAACCAATACAGGACAGTTAACTGCGAACGTATAGTTTATGCTTGGACAATTTAGCCTAGGTACTAGTATCAACGAAGTTCCAGCTGTTTCCACGAGTACGGAATGGTTTATACAGGGTGTACCAAGAGTTCCTACCAAAAATTTGGCAGATCATAGAGAGACTAAAAATAATGATGGTATATCATATGAAATTTTGTCTTCACGTCCTTCGTTAACGAACTATAGGGGTCTAATGCTGGGAATTGAAAATGGTCTTTTAATTATAATTATTAAATGGCTGGAAACCGTTTATAAACACCATTATTGCACACTTTTTGGCGCTATAAACAAGTCTACATGTAACTTTGTAATTATTGGTTTCATTATGATTTTAAAGAAAATACGTAAGCGGTTAATGTGACATACGAAAAAACTATATTTAGAATGACGTTTCAATGATGATTCACAAGTTTT
The DNA here is from genome assembly GCA_963921935.1 of Galeruca laticollis. NCBI lineage: Eukaryota > Metazoa > Arthropoda > Insecta > Coleoptera > Chrysomelidae > Galeruca > Galeruca laticollis. The sequence continues at coordinate 83,991,419 of OY998178.1, read as the reverse complement.
ACACTAGGTGTCTATACTTTACACTACACTATACTTGTGAACTCAGGTACGGACTAAGTTCAGTGATGAATGCGGCAATTTTTTGGTAAATATAACTTTTTTCAGTTACAAAATCAACAATTGATCATGTCCTCTCGTAACATCTCGATAAAATTAACGGCTTAAGAGATACGGGAAATTTTATGTCGCACTTTACACATATTGGCACATTCACATTTTTTTTAATGTACGATTATAGAAAGCATCCTCAGTCTACATTTGTACAAATAAATTTTTACATTGAAATTAACTGTCTCGACCCTTACTCCGTGGAATCTACTCATATTAGTGTTTTAAATGAAACTCAATGTTTCTAGCTAATTCCACAATATAATGAAAAATGTTGAAAATTCTAAAAAATTGACAATTGTTCCGATAACTGAATATCATCGCCAGAATTACAGAAGTTACATTTCATTTGATGCCTACCTGATGTTTGGTAGTTATTTTTGGCTAGATCAAGAAGTGACCTATCTTGTGATTGACTTAATATATGTTAATAGAAAAAAGAAGAAGATGTGATATTACAAATATTGAAGCTTATATATTATTAGCCCTATGGTGACATCCTAGATATCATTTTTCCAATTAAGATCAATATAACTGCAATGATATAGAAAACCAGGAAAACTATATCTGCTGATCTTTACAATTATCACTTAAGAAGACAGTTTAATAGTGGAGAACTCCCTAGATTTATCTGTTCATTGACGACTTCATATTATGGGTTTCTTATGTGTCTTCTAATTTCCAATTCTTCCAGGAAATCCAGTTCTTGTTTCTTATCACAAATATGTAGTACTTCTAGTTCTGTGTTAGGTCTCAATGAATGATTGGTGTCAAGTAGATGTTTTGTGTAATGGGATTTACCTGGTTGTTTTAATCTGTGTGCTCGTTAGCTTATTTATCATATGTAATGGATAACAGTTGGATGTGGCTATTTGTCTAATTTTATTAATCTCTCTATCAAAATTACATTTGTTCATAGGAACTGAAAAAGCTCTATGTATCATTTAATTATATGCCGCTAGTTTATGTGACATGGGGTGATTGGAACTATATGGAATTGTCACATCAGTACTACTTTTTTCAACTGATTTGACCGGACTAAATAGTATACAATATGTAATGTTAAAAAGAATACTTTGAAACACGATCTCGGACAATCCAACTTTTATTTCAAAATTATTCATTATTTTGATAATAAATACGTTTTAGTATGCTATAAAAAACAAACCCATTCAACGTATCTAATTTCTGCCGTGACTGTGTACTGTTTATAGTATCAATAAGTAACAAGTCTGCTAATATATTTCAAACGTAAAAATGTCACAAAACTAAATCGTCCAGTCGGGAGTGTAAACACATTCTTTTGTCTGATCTATTTTCGCCCCGATCTTTTTACCGAATAAAAACCCATTAATTCAGTTCGTTCGTTGACTCTGGTATGTATTCAGTATTCAACAACTACACTCCTCTCGGTTTATTGTCAAATGGAAATTTGAATGACATAATACGTGAATATCATTATTTAATAAACCGCTGCAATAAAAAAAAAGAATTAATGTGGAAAATGTTAATGAAAGTTATAATAAAAATAATGCGTACGATTATAGTTTGTTTTATTTTTGATAAGAGAACATGAAGTACATTTTCGCTAGATAAAATTATTAAATAAAACGCAGATTTCCGATATTATCAGAGAAACGGCGCGAGATATAAAGAACATTTGCGTGTATTTTTTTAGATAGTTTATTATTAGATTGATTAATTGAGCCAGAATGAAACCAAAAACGTTTCATTCATGGTTACAAACGATTAATTTAACAAATTTTGAGGTAAATTCAATTATTTTATTGATGGAATTTCTTAGTAAAATGAGTCAAATCCTGAATGATGGATCTGATATGGGAGTATCCCAGTTTAGTCTGGATAGCCAAAGTTTTGCATAAGGGCTTTTCCCAGTACAGGGTTCTTCATTATATATGAACCCTTCCATATCTCACTTATTATTTGTTACAATTAAAAATGTCTCAAATAAGAGTTGAATGGTTATTAAAGTAGTTTTTAAAATCCAACAAAAATATTATACAGAATGTCCCAAAAAAGAGGGTCAGAGCCAAAGTGTTCTTTCTTAAATGGGACACCCTATATATTTTTATATTTTTAAACTGTTCACTTCAATCCGAATTCAACAATATATAATTGTTATAGTCTAACCTCAACAGTTCAGAAAATATATACGACACAGTAAGATGTAGTAATCTATCGATTGGAATTCAGTAAATTTATTTACAAAATAAAGTAATCTCAAACTAAGTAAGCCCAAATGAAACTATAAATATTGTTCAAAATGACCCCCATATTGCCAATGCATAGTTGGTATCTTCAGCGTAAATTCTCTAAACATTTAGAAACAATATCAGCATGATTATTTAAGTTATTAATTTCGCCTTGAAACTTTTCCTGAATTATCTCAAGATTGTTATTTTCGCCAAAGTTAACTATATCTTTCAGCATCCCCCACAAAAAAAAATCTAAGGGAGTTATGTCGGGGCTATTAGGAGGCCATAGAATTGTCCCATTATTTCCGATCCACTCTGGAAATCTATTGTTGAGATGTTCTCTCACCTCTAATACATTATGGGGTGATGCCCCATCTTGGTATTGAAAAACATTGGCCCAACCACTTTATTCTGGAATATTCCACACCAAACTTTAATTGATTTCCGTCCAGATTTCTTTATTTGTTGCACTTTCCGCTGTCTATTATTTTTATTATCCCATGAACGTATATTTTTTCTATTAAACACGCCAGCTGTAGAAAAACTGGATTCATCTCTCCAACAGATTTTCTGAAGGATATCTGAAGTTTCATTCAAGCGACGAAGCATTTCCTGACAAAATATTAACCGTTTCTGTTTGTGCAATTCAGTAAGAGCCTGCACGGGAAGTATCTTATATGGTTTATAATTGTGTCTTTTCAGAGTCCTAAAAATTTTCATAGGATGTTTTTGTAATATATTGGAGCTGGTTACTAACGAGTTTTCTCCAAAAAAGAAGTAGCGCAAAAATTATTCCTTCTTATTCAACTAACATAAAATCCAAAGAAATATATATTTTTTCACCTTCAAAATGCAGAAGTGTATCTAAATCATCCTCTTCATTATTTACGCACGTTCGTTTTTTCCTAGAAAAGTTCTTAGTTGTCATTACATGCTGATATATTCTGTTGAACGTATTTTTGCTAGGCGCATGCCGATTTGGATATAATTCCATAAATTCTCTCCTTGCATCTAATTTGTTATTATTTTTTACAAATAGAGAAAACATTTCTATCTTTTCATCATCTGTATACCGCATTTTCCAAAGTATCAAATACAATGTTTTATAATGGTGTAAATAACTACTTGTCAAACATGACATTGCCCATTGTTTATAGTTGGTTTTCATCCCAGAGAAAACGATTTTTAAATGAATATATTTTCTGAACTGTTAAAGTTAGACTATAACAATTATATATTGCTGAATTCGGATTGAAGTGAACAGTTTAAAAATATGAAAATATATAGGGTGTCTCATTTAAGAAATAACACTCTGGCTCTGACCCTCTTTTCTAGGACATCCTGTATAATATTTTTGTTGAATTTTAAAAACTACATTAATAACCCTTTAACTCTTATTTGAAACATTGTTAACTGCATCAAATAATAAGTGAGATATAAAAGGGTCCATATATAATGAAAAACCCTGTACAATTATAGTATTGACTGGCACATTAGGATCGTAGCACGAACTTATTGCCGACAACATTTTTCGTCTGGTGGAATTCACCAACAAAGAATTAGAGAGTGTAATAGCTGTTACTTTACTGCCAATTCTTCTAAGAATCATTTTTATTTGATAGGACGTGTCCAGTGGAATTCGAATCCTCACTTTGTTTTAAGGACAGTAAATTAAACATGGTTCTAATTAATATTTAGTCAATACGTAATAAAATGGACGAGTTGTATTTGTTTTTGTAGGAATTGGGGTTCCCGCAGATAGTTGCTATTACTGAACAATGGCTACAAGCAAATGAACCTGTTTTTATTGAAGAATATCGAGTTATTAGCAGATATGATAGGGGTAATTCAGCTCACTGTGGAAACTTAATTTTATATTCTGGCGAGGACTTCTCGGCTGTATTAAAAAATATTTTTTAGATAAATAGAAAATAATTTTGAATTTTCCATAACTCACAAAAAAATATCGATTTATTTATAATTTGTATTTACAGACCACCTCAATCAAATGTTCATTCTTTTTTAGGGAACCTTCTTATGATGTCACTCGCTCAGAAATTAACTCAGGTCTCTCTGGCCATGAGGCAGCTTTCGCTGAATCTGTATTACCTCTTCTCTCAACAAAACTTCACCAAATTCCATAATTTATGTTAAGCAAATGATTGGATTGATCTTTCTGAAGATATTGACTCTAAATTTTCGGACTTTCTTAATAAAATTATCATGTGCTTCAATACATCATTTCCTCTTCGCTCTCGTAAAACTAAACATCACCAATCATGGTCTACGGAAGGAACTCGTACTTCTTCTAAGAATATAAGATCACTCAGATCACTCATGTAGATTAAACAATTCACAGACAATCCTCACTTACTCAATTATATCAATAACTATAAAATATTGTACCGTAAAACTATCAAATCTATTAAACAAAACTACTATAACAATCGCATCACTGGAGCTTGGTCTGTTATCAATGATTTAAGGAACAAAACTCGTTCCTTAAACTTTATTGACCTCGACGCAGACGAACTTAACAATTATTTCGTAAACGTTAGTAACAATATTAGCTATAAAATATCTCCAAGTCGTGATGCTCCTTCTTTCCTCGTTCCTTCTAAAAGAATCACTGATAGTTTCTTCCTTAGACCAGTAGATAAATTTGAGCTAGTGCAAACCACAGAATATTCTGTAGGAAGTCCTGGTTAGGATTTAATAACATTTGCCGGTACAGTTTTTCGAAATAATAAGTTCTAAATCTACAAAGTATGTCAAACAGATCAGGCTGAACTGTGTAGCATTTAAGTGTTATATCGTTCATAGATAACGCAGATGTGGTTTTCTACGAGCAATCAAAAACCCCTTTGATTTTAGTAGTAGCTGTGTTTTCCCTGAGTACGCACAGATGCAGAACAAAATACTTATGCTCAGAGAGATGATTTTTTAACGTGAGGGGGACAATCTTACCATGCTCGAGTTGAACGTATTTGTTAATAAAAATTTTGTATCCCAAAAAGAGAGCAGTTTCTTTGGAATCTACTTTCATGAGTGAAAAGGCCTTTGCGAGCGACTGAGAACAAATCTCATAGTTTCAAGTTCTCCTTGGGAGAGATGAGAAGTGGGTCAACTTGAAATCTTCCTGTGGGTAATATCTTCATAGTATTTTTAAAATGATCTGCAAAAGCGCCTTCGAAGGAGAGTATTGTCTATTGAGCAGTTTTCTTGTTCAAATAAAGAGCATAAGAGGTCTTTTGAGCCAGTGTATAAATCCGCATTTACATCTTCCACGATTGAAGATTGTAATGAGAGAGACGAGAAAGTTTGCGAGTTCGGCTCCTGTTGACTCGATACTGCGAGAGTTGCATCATCCTAATCTTTTTTAGGTACAGCGGTTAAGAACACAGAGAGAGAGAGGAGGTTATATAACAGCTGCTTGCGGAACTATGGGGAATTCAGAAGCCACAAATATATGATTTCTATTGGAATCCCTTGCCACTATTTGGCCTGGTACAGTTCCAGATACAATCCATCAAAGATGAGTGTTTACAAATGTGGGGAGAGATACAAATCGGCACCTATAAGCATATCGATTTTAGAGGGCTGGTGAACTTCATCGTCTGCCAGCGATTCAGAGATACTGTTAGGAATTTGGAATTTACCAAGTTGGAATTTAATTTGAGGTAGGAGGGTGGTTATTTTGTTCACCAATGAGCGAGAAAAAGTGAAGGGTTTGTACTTTGCGGGAAAGAATATCTCCACTTCCAACATGGAGTTGGAAATTTGAGAGATTTGTGCACCGATTCCAGCTGAGAACAATGGCTGATGATATAGTCTATATCGGAGAGAGTGTACTAGAGCTGTCGAGGACCGCTTTAAAGGTTATGAGTTCACCAGATTTGGAATACACGATCATTTTAGCTGTAGTCAACAGAACTATAAATAATGAGTTGGTCGAAGAGAGGGATGATAAATTAACCGAGGGAGCTTAGAGTTGCAATTAGCTAGTTTGCGGTGTGTGACTATTATTAGTAGCAGCTGATGTACTTGCTCTAGGTTGAGTGTACTTGGATCTAGGTAATTATGAGGAGATGGGTATGATACGATGTGCTTGTGGATTCTGATTGTTTGAATTGAAAGTGGAAATGGCCTATATGAGTGTGAGTAGTTTCTTGGACTATTAAGAAGATGCAGCAGGTTATGGTGGCGGTTGTCACATATACTGCACGTGTGTTTGCTGTTGCAATCCTTTGATACATGTCTCGTTCCCAAACAATTGTGACAGAGCAGTTTTTGACTGAGCAAAGTTGATACGATCCGGGGGAGAGGGTAGAGAATTTATTACATTTGTAAATAGTATGATTTGTACTGCAGTATATGTTTTTTTCAGTAGACTGGAGACTAGGAGGTCTTAGGAAGTGGACTTAAGGATCAAGATTTTCTAACACGATACGCCGATCTTCTATAAAATCAAAGAATTCGGAAGTAGTGGGGAGAATATTCGAATCACGGGTGATTTCAAATTAGTTCTTTTCACTGGAAGTCAATTTTTTATTCCGATAAATATACAAAGATGTCTTTTAATAGTTTTAAATGTGCATGTTCTGACTATTCGATTGTATCCACTGTCGGAAATTTTTCCGGATAGTCTGGAACATGCACATTTAAAACTATTTGCTACTACGCATTTCGACATTTTTTTTATTCTATAAAACCTTCAACTGTTACAGTTGTAGAGAGATAAACTAACGGATAAATCATCAAATGAATAGCTGTAGTAAATTCAGAGCATTTTCGTATATATACCGTTGTCGATTTCTACTCTACCTAAATTTATGACTTATATAACAAGTTTTAAAGACCACATTAAAGAGCACTAAGCAGTTGAATTATGACCTCATAATTGTGGACAAAATACTCATTACAAGATAGTATCTAAATAAATAAAAATGTAAACAAGTTCGTCTGTTGTAATACCTTATTGCAATTACATTGACAGGATATACGGTAGATATAGAGTAACAGTAATGTTCTTGCCCTCAGTATTTGAACTATATCTTTATCTTTGATAAATTACGTTAAAGTTATGAAATAGATATAATATCTTGTGAAACTTATAAGCAATACAATGTTTAAACGTAATTAAGTAAATGTTTTCTTGGTATCCTGGGATTATGTTTAATCGCATATTTGTTTTCATTTCTCTCGAAGAAAAGCTATAAATTCCGTTCGTATTACAATAAACAATAAATGAATCGTCCTAAATAGTGCTTCCCAGTGCTTCAAACCAGGAAATTACAGCTGAAAATAACTCCCCATATAATATACTATTTCGAAACTCACTTCCATGGCGTTACCTGCGAAATGAATTCGGTGCAACTGCATTCATTGTTTGTGTTTTTTCCAACCTCCTTGTTTGACTCACGCTTAGAGAGAGAAAAACAACTACGATCGGTCCTCCTGTTTGGCGCGATGTAAACATTGGGGTCAATGCCCTGTAGATGTTGCCGGTATACCCCGAGACCGTCCCCCTTACGAGGACGGAGATACATGCACAATTCTTTGTGAAGGCAGCTTGTGGATATGATGACGTCACATTTTATGCGCTGTCGTTGCCCTCTCACTTGTTAGACTGTTATGATGATGATGCCTTAGATTTATCAAAATCGAAATGCCGTTTAAGACAAATTGCTGTAGGGATTTCATCGCCAATAATACGAAAGGGAAAATAAGAAGAAGTTGGATATTATAAAAAGGCGGAAACTACACAGTTTATTTTGAGATCACTGGCCCCGAACAGAGCAGCACGTGTTATCTAATGGAATTCTGAGAGATTTGTCAATATTTATGATAATACCCGATAATTTCTTAATCCAAATTTCCCATAAATTACTTACTATCTGCAAAGTTCAAATTATTTGCTTCTATTTATTGTGTACCTGGTGTAGTTCAAATATACAGTAGAAACGCTGAGTCTTTTCCATCACGTGACTGATACGATATTAACCATACAGGGTGGACCGGACTTAATTGACGTATACAGAGATCTCGTAAACCGCAATAGATATAATATCGATTGAATGGAAGTTTTGTTACCAGTACTTCTCTACAAAACGAATTTCTGAATCGTTATAAATCTGGAATAATCCAAAATAAGATAAGAAGAAGACTTGGCTAAAATGCTATGTGTCATGGAAGGAGGTCCGTCAAGCTGCCCCCCTTGGTTAGATTTTTTTACCAAAACGCTAGCACACATAAAGGGCACCTAGCACAACCTAGCACAACACTTTTTATAGCTAGCACACCAACAATAAAAATGCTTTTGAATTCGGGTGGGGCGAGTTTAACGCTAGCCCCCCCCTGGTTGGAATTTTTTCGCCAAAATGATAGCAGCACAGATAAAGGACACCTAGCACAACCTAGCACACCATTTTTCATAGCTAGCACACCAACAGCTTACAATAAAAATGCTTTAGAATTCGGGTGGGGCCAGGTTAACGCTACCCCCCCCCCCCCCCCGGTTGGAATTTTTCCGCCAAAATGCTAGCACAGATAAAGGACACCTAGCACAACCTAGCACACCATTTTTCATAGCTAGCACACCAACTACACTTCTGATTCTTGGGAGTGAGACGGAGGTCAGTGAAATAAAGCTATACTTACTCGATGAATAAATGAATGGATAAATGAATAGGTTGAATATATATATATAAAACGGCTAGTTTAATTGTTTCTTACTGTAGTCATGAAAAATTTTCGGAACATTCCACTCATATTGTAAAAATTCCAAATAAAGCAGGATCTTTTCGGAGATAACTCTCCGGCAGGGCCGATAATTTCCCTTTTAAGTCCGCATCTAAGTAACGTCTAAGTAACAATTGTTGTTATTATCATAATTTTAATTTGAAATATCATAAAAATGTCACGGTTTGAAAACTATTCTTCAAGTTTAATCTAAAAATAAGTGATTGAAAATGAACCAAAGAGGTAATTAAATACCATGTAATGTTGTTTAAATAATATAAATTTCGCATTAATACAGTTTTATGTCGTCTAATCGAGTAATATTCTATGAAATTACACTCGTGAAAATAGATCATTAGTTTTACTTATATAGTCCATGTTGCTTCGGGGAAACCCTTTCTTAACCCAAACATCTGAAACGGCCAGTTTGGATGTACCTACAAGAATTTTATTTACTCTTAAGACCCATAAAAACGGCATTATAAAAATGATTCAAATTTTAACGATAGACTTGGTTTAACGACCCTATTAAAAGTCCGATGAGAACTTCAGATGCATTATACCTAGTTTTTAGAAAAATAAAAGTACCTATGTCATCAATTTTGCTTACAGTACATTTTGCTTGTAATATGGAAGAAAAAGTATGTTTTTTATAATGCTCAGCCCTCCAGACCTGCCGTTCCTACCCAAACATCTGGTTTTTTTACAATTTATTGAGTCGGAAATATTTTATTGTATTTTATATTCTATCTATGACTAAATTCATTGAAAATTAATTCAGAAGTTGGATGATTTTAATTTAGTAATATCATTCTCAAGATTGTGAATAATTGTATAAGAATTATTAATTTCTATATTTAGCAGTTTAAAAGTTTAAAACCTAACCTGTAATTATATTGTTCGCTCTTGTTTGAAGTGATTTATTGTCCAAAAACCAATTTACTTATAGGCTTGATGGTATTTTTTATGTGATTGGGTTTATTTATATAAATAAATAAATGATGACTCCTCAATCAATCAATCCTCAATCAGATCAACTTATTTAATTTACTTGTTTATCTACACAGGTAAATCTCACGACAAGCTTTTATATTATATAAATTGTGCAATGACGTTTTAATTTGATAGTAAATGTTTTAAAGGAAAAGTTTATTTTATTCTAGTGCATTTGAATAAAAGCTTGTTATTAAAAAAATCTTTTACTTTTAATTTATTTTTTACTTTTTAGTTACCGCCCGACAGGTTTCTCAGTATGTTCATCTCATTCAACACACCGTTGTTGCAATGTCGTTTGCCGGTTAATTTCGAACAGTCCAGCTCTTCAATATAGGCTTACAAACCAATGCTATTGACATCTATCTCGGCAAATAACACAAGTCAAAGTGAACCAATCGACGAAACACAGTCGAACAATTCGACCTCAATGTCATAATAAAGGACTCAAAAAACCTAAGTACACCAAAATTGTAGACGGATTGGAGCAACGGACTATAACTCACATTCGTATTCATAGCAAGTCCTTCCATTCCATACCCATTTTGTAAGAAAGCATAAAAAAATTAGTCCACTTTCTTTAGTCCGTCAACTTTAGTGATCCGCGTGATGACGTCACATACCTAATCATGGATTGACATGCAAGCTAGACGTATATACAGAATTTCAGTTCAATCGGTTGAAGATATCTGCTTCAAAACTGAGTTGCAAGGTTGCAACCGAACAAATATACATAGCCAGTTACATACTAAAAACTTTGAAAAATACATAGTAGTGTTGGTATCTAATGATATATCACAGAAATATTTGAAGCTCTGATTAACCGGCTCTAAGAATTAAAAGCTGCACGTTCTAATTAAACTTGGGAATTTAAAAAAAATCTGATAGTGAAATGCAATATTTATCATTACAATGGTTAATTAACCATCAACTTCGGCAATAAATAGTCTGGCAAATTTGAATATAAAGTTTGAGTGTTTCTTTTAAATAAGGACTACAGTGAACCACGATCAGTCTAAAACATGTATTCTCAATATATTGGGGGATCTTAGCCGCCCCTTCCCAGATTGCACAATTTGTCCAAAGGACATGTCCAACGCTTTTTTGGACATTTATTTATCCAACATGTCTGTACGCAAACGTTTGTCGCTGCCTTTTTTATAGTGTGACGTAATTTGCAACTTATTTGTGCACGGATTGTTACTGATTCCATGACTAAATGGTTCAATTTAATTATTTTGTTTTATTAAAATTACTATGATTTTAACAAAATTATTTTTAAAAGTGAGGGTTTTTTGTATTATTTTGTATTTTAGCATTAATTGAAAATAAATAGACAATATTAATTAAATAATAGTTAATTATTAATTAATCAAATACCCTGCTAAATGAGAAAATATAGATATCACGCACAATCCGGCAACTGCTGACAACAATAATGCTGTTTAGGGGCCATTTTTATAGGAAAATTATGGTTAGGGACAAATACTTCCAACATTTTCATTCATTCGTGTAACCCTAGCGTTATTTTGCAGACACCCTCCACCCCCTAAATTAAAAAGCATTGTTGCTAGGTGTCTTTTATTTGTGCTAGCATTTTGGCGAAAAAGTTCCAACCGGAGGGGGCTAGCGTTAACCTGGCCTCACCCGAATTCAAAAGCATTTTTATTGTGTGCTGTTGGTGTGCTAGCTATAAAAATTGTTGTGCTAGGTGCCCTTTATGTATGCTAGCATTTTGGTAAAAAAAATCTAACCGGGGGGGGCAGCTTGACGGACCTCATGGAAGGGCACGTTTTGGCTCATTATTGACCAGAAAGTATAGAAGGCAACTATGGCTTTTTGCTCGTGATCACCTTATTTGAAACAATGAAGATTTGGGAGGAATATTGTCCGCCTATGAATAATTGTATTCTTTTTTTTCTGATGATAGGCGGAACAAAGTACCTATACAGAAAGGCCGATGCAGAAATATCGTAAGGGAGTTGAAATTTCTGCCATGGTTTGGCCTGCGAGAAATCCTGACCTCAACCCATTAGAACACGTTTGGGACGTCGTAGAGAGATGATTACGACAACTACCTAACCCATCAGACACATTAGATCAACTGTTGATGCAATTTGGGATCAAATTCATCAAGATCGAATAAAAACGAGATCGTTCTTGTCGATAATGTGAGTTACAATACATTTCTCATAAAAACACAACGTTTCTTATTGTAAACCAACCTTATAAAACAAAAAATTTATTCATTACAGTTGAAATTATAATTTTATAAATTGTGTTGATTTTGGTGAGCCCTGTATTTTCTTCGCACCCATTATTTTTTTGTAGTGTAGATTTAAATTATAATATAAACATACTGGGTACGCTAAAGGCATGGCGTTGTGCTTACAGTATAAGAAAAAATATTCGAAGACAATATGAGCAACTGAACACTTGGATAATTTTAACAAAAAAAACTCATTTCCTCGATAATTAGAGCTGCGTGAGAACTGTTAGTTTGCGTTATTTCTCCGATTATTATAGCCCTTGTTGATGGAAAACCGTTTCATAAATTATTGTTTATAAAATCAACACGGTTTGAAGTAAACAATTTAATATAATTTTGTTACTCAATAGAAGAACTACAAACATTGTTTAATTAACTTTTAACTTACGTGGGTATTCTTCCTATATATCAATGATGGTTACTATACAATTAAAGGTTGAATATAAATTATTACACTTTATATAATATTGAATATTTTAATGTTTTTATAATTTGGAGAATTTGAAACCAGCTAAATTCTGTAATTTATTACCATAAACTTCAACATATTTTTCATGAATTTTTGAGAATATGTGGCAAGGATATCAAATAATTAGTTCGAAGAAATATGAATAATACTGACCTAACTGATGGCTAGCTATAGCTGGTTCAAGAATTCCTATAGAATCAGCCCTTAACCAAAAAAACAAGATGATTATGAGGTATTCAAGTTGCCCCGCATTTGGGGCTAATTGAACACCTATCTCAATTACGATTTGAAATGGACGATAAATACCACGTTTCATGGAGCATAGTTTATAGAGATACATTTTTCTTATTTTTTTTCATTAATATCATCTCTTTTCTTTTTTTCTTTTTTCAGCCATCTTTTATCCATTGGATATAGGCCTCTCTCATGTTTGACCATACACTTCTATTTTCTGATCTCTGGTACCAGTTCAGCCCAGCGAATTTTTTCAGATCATCGTACCATTTCTGTAGTGGTCTGCCAATACTTCTTCGTTCTCCCCAAGGATCTAGTGATGTTTCCACTCCAATTCTCTCTGTATCTTGCAACATGTCCTGCCTATTGCCACTTTAAGGAACTGATTCTCCGTATGATGTCGGTTACTTTTGTCCTTTCTCGTATCCACTGGTTTGTTTTGTGGTCTCTCAGTAATATTCCCAGTATTCTTCTCTCTATGGCCCTCTGATGTATTCTTAGTTTGTTAATAATCCTTTTAGTCAGAACCCAGGTCTCGGATCCGTGGATACGTATGTAGTGACTGGGAAAATGCATTCGTTGTAGATTTTTGTTTTTAATACTATGGGGATTTTCATGTAGAAAGCGTATGTTAATTTACCATAGGCAAGCCCATCCCAATCTGACTTTCCTATCGATCTCAATCTCTTGGTTTTGTTTACTAGTGTCACTGATTGTCCAAGATATATGTATGATTGTGTTTTGTTTATAGTTGGTCCATGAAACGTAATGGTTTGGTCTGCATCAGGAACGTTTGTCATGAATTGTGTTTTTGCATTACATATTCATATGTAGTCCAATTTTGGCAGCTTCTACATGTAGTTCTTCCAACATCTTAGTTAGTTCTTGTTTATCTCTTCCAAATAGGACATCATCAGCAAACCTTAAATTGCTTAGGTATTCAACATGGATGTTTATTCCCTTTTCCCCTCCAATTGACTTTCTTGAAGACATCCTCCAAAACCAGAGTAAACAATTTTGGCGAAATTACATCTCCCTGTCTGACGCCTCTTTTGGATTCTATTTTATTTGTCTGTGCGTGAATCTTGATAGTCATTGTAGAAGTTTTGTATATATTTTCTATTAGGATGATGTATCTTTGATCCACTCTGGCATTTTTCATAGATTTTAATATTGCCCAGGTTTCTATAGTGTCGAAGGCCTTTCTGAAGTCTACGAAGGCCATCTATATAGGTATATTATATTCTGATGCCTTCTTTATAAGTTGTTTTACTGTATGGAGATGTTCGGTAGTGCTGTAGTGACTTCTAAATCCAGCCTGTTCTCTGGGTTGGTATATTTCAAGTTTTCGCTCTAACTTGTTTGTAATTATTCTGATAAACAATTTGTACACCTGAGACAGTAGACTGATTGGTTTGTAGTTTTCGAGATCCGTCGGACCTCCTTTCTTATAGATAAGAACAACCACTGCATTCTCCCAGTCATGAGGAATACATTCTTGCGTCAAGAAAGTATTAAATAGTTTTACTAGTTCTTCTTTAGTTTTTCTATCGCCTACCTTCAGCATTTCCGGTAGTATGCTATCTTCTCCTGCCGCCCGTTCATTTTTCCCCTGGATTAAAATTAATAATTTTATTGTTTGTGTTCTCATTCTCTTCCTTCACTGCTTCATTTAATATTTTTGATTCATATAAGTCTGTGTAAAACAATTCAACGTCTCTCAGTATTTGTGTTCTATCTTCTATTATATTATTCGCTTTGTCTTTTATTCTCGTTATTTCCTTTTTCTGCGTGTTTTGTCTTCTAAATATCTTCAGACCCTTATTGTTTTCCACCATCTGTTTTGTTCATATTTATTCATAAAAATGAATATTTTTTAAAGGAATGGACATTAACTGAAACTCAATTTGCTGACATTCCGCGGCAAATCAGTGATAACAATATCCTGATGGTACGAAGTATTTGTTTTCTTCACTGTCATCCAGAAACTCTTCATCTTCTGAAACTTCACAACAAGGGCATTTGTAGTAAGGATCTTTGCTTGCTCTGTTACACGGGCCACAAATCCAGCTTAGGCATTTGACACATCTGATCCATTCAACTTTGCCTGTCTAATTGTTCCAGTTTATACGACAAATCTCGCAACGAGACTCATCTATATGTGTTTTTTTGCGAGTTTGACGAATTGGTCTCTGCTTCACGATATTTTCACGACCAGATGTAGAGTGCTTATTTTGAATGGTAGTTGAAGGCGAAGAAAATTCAGAGGTCATATTAGTTTCAAGATCTGCCTCTTCTACATTCAGCTCTGCCTCTTCTACGTTCAACTTTGCCTCTTCGATGTTGACAGTGGACGCGCTAATGTTAGGTTCTACTTTCTTTCCTCTCTTTCGTTTCTGCTTTCCACCACTACCTCTATGTAATTGTAACATCTATATCAAACTGGCATCGATACGTCTTCCAACTTCCTCGCTGTTTTCATTAAGTCCTTCGCGAATTCTCTTCTCTGTAGGATTAGGAGAATTCGAACCCGTTCCCCTAAAGCCTGATATTAAATTGTGGCGAATACTATCACTAATCTCGATACACAGTTTATCTAATAGTACAGGAAATTGTTCGTTGGGAATACACCCAGGGTATCTGCTTTCTCTCCTCCATTTGTCTAAGGTTTCTCTCCACTTTTCTTTCATAGCTGCAAATACAGCAACATCTAACGGTCGCATTAGATGTGTGGCATTTACTGGAAAAAGTGAGAGATAAATTGTGCTAGTTTTGCACGCCTCGATTACTTTTGGGAAAAGTGGCTCGCTAGTTTGTCTCCCAGTAGAATAACCGTGTCTTCTGGATCCCGACTGTTCAACCAACCACTGGCACTACCAACTGGACTACCCTGTAATAATAAATGTTCAAATGTTCAGTGCTTTATAGACAACCATTAGGGGCAGCGAATCTCCATTAGCATTTTTACATGCCAAAATGTTGATGGAAGTCCGAGAGTGCTCTTGTATTATCTCTACTCTTTTGGTATTCCTAGGAACCACAACCTTCTTAGCTCCAGGATCATCGGTAACGTTAGTTTCATCGTAATTATAGAGGTTCCGATGGCTTTTGATATGTTGGAGGGCATTATTGAAGAGTTTAAGAATGTTATCACGATTAACCGACGACCTGGAACGCTTTGTATTTGATGCAGTTCTGATGGGTTGTTCCGAACTATGAGGGTATCAAGAACATCAGGACCTGGAATATAGTCTTTGAAGATACGCACATGCTTCCCTTGTTTATCGAGGTCATTCTTAACAATATCACGTATATCGATCATAGTCAAAGGAAATCACTATTTCGCAACTACACCAAGAGTTCATGCGATGTTGGCCTCTTCAGCATTACTGAGTATGGTCGGATATCCAGCGGGTTTGATATTTTTTCTACCGACCATCCGTAAAAGCGATATCCGAGGTTTTTTGAATCTTATAGCAGCCGCCCTTTGTGACATCCCCCCTAACTGCCTCTATGGATTTTTCCTACGCGTCTCCTGATTTTTTCCATGTTCAGTCACTATCAAAGACCATCCAGTTCAAATTTCAGATCAAAATTCCAATTATTGTGGACTCTACGAATTTTTAATCGGGATCATATACGTTTATTACTTGCAAGACTTGCGATTCTAAATTTCAAAATCCACATTTCGCATCTCCTGTTAAATTTCAAGTCGGATATCTACTAATTCGGCCTCGTAGATTCCAAAAATGTGCTTAGAAACTACGTACGACATTTAGTTTAGAAGTTACAAATAATAGAACTGTTAAAAAAATCGTTTTCTACATAACCTCACTTTCCGTTCACCGCGTATAGAAAATTTTAATCCTACGCGTCTCCTGATTTTTTAAAATGTTCAATTACTATCAGACACTATCCAGTTCAAATTTCAGTTCAAAATTCCAATTATTATGGACTCTACGAATTTTTAATTAAGATCATAGCGTATCGGGACTTGTAATTCTCAATTTCAAAATATCAAAAACCACATTTTATGTCTCCTGTTAAATTTCAAGGTGGCTATCTACTAATTCGACTATGTAGATTCCGAAAATGTGCATAAAATCTCCCTACGTTATCTAGTTCAGAAGTTACAAATAATAGAACTGTTAAAAAATTGTTTTTAGACATAACCTCAATTTCCGTTCACCGCATATACAAAATTTTATTCCTACGAATCTGCTGATTTTTTTTCATGTTCAATCACTATCAAAGACAATCCAGTTCAAATTTCAGATCAAAATTCCAATTATTGTGAACTCTACGAATTTTTAACCGCCATCATAATATATACGTTTATTACTTGCAAGACTATACGGGTCATCGTCTTTTGGAATTTATGTCAGATAGAAACTTCTCGTTAATAAATGGTCATATAAAAACAGACAGACCTGCTAACTTCACTTTTTGTAATGCATTGGGGCAAAGTGTAATAGATCTCTGTTTCTGTTATACTGATAAGCTTGAATTAATTGAAAAATTTAGTGTGCCAGATGATCAATATTTGTCTGATCACTTTCCAATAGTTATATCCTTCGGCTCGGCAATAAGAGGCAATAATATAACTCCTACTAAATCATCCTTCACTCGCTTAAAATGGAACAGTTCCAAAGTAAATGATTTTAAAGTGTCAATTCAATGCTTACCAAACGTAGGAGCATTTGGAGATTTGGACGCTTTGTATGAAAATCTGTATAGCACAATATGGGATGTAGCAAAACTTAAAGGTTTAATCTCAGTAGAATATTCCAATAGCATTAACTCAATACGATCTAAGCATTGGTTTGATGCTGACTGTAAGAAATCTAAACGTCAAGTGGCAAATTCTTTGAAAATATGTAGGAAACAAGGATTCTCCGAAATATACAAGACAACTTATATTTCCAACAAAAAAGAATATAAGCGATAAATTTTAAGGAAGAAAAATGATTATGAAAAAGATATTGTAACGGCTCTTTCCAACACAAAAAATCCGTCGTTCTGGAAAACCTTAATGTTATTTAGACGTAAAGATAGAAGTTGTCCTATGTCAATCAGGGAGGGGGAATGTTTTTATGATAGCATATCTTCAATTAAAGTTCAGTATGAAGTATGTTTTTTTTGGGGTCGGAGACGAATTTCTAGATGCCCCCATATCACTTCTAGAACTTGATTTATCTTTGATTGTGTGCAAAGATTGCAAATCACCAGGTAAGAATGGTATTTCTTACGAGTTTTTGAAGCATTTGCAACAAAACTGGCGTTTATATATTTGTCATTTATATAATAAAATTTTGGATTCGGAAATTATTTCTTCCGGTTGGCATGCTTCACAAAAAAGGACCCTTAGAGAATCCTAATAACTATCGTGGTATATCTCTAATTAATTGCTGTGCCAAGGTATTTTCGTTAATTCTATTAAATCGCTTGTCTGATTGGTGTGAAAATAATCTCATTCTTCCTGAAACACAATTTGGCTTTCGAAAGAATAGGGGATGTTCGGATAATATTTTTATTTTGACTTCTGTTTTGCAAATAACTCTTAGGCTCCCCCGTAGGAAAGTATATGCTGTTTTTGTAGACTTTCGGAGAGCATTTGACAGCATAGATCATACACTTCTTTGGTTGAAACTATTCAAGTTTGGGGTTAGTACTAAGTATATTAGAATACTTAAACACTTATATGACAACGCCACATTTTTAATTAGACACCAAAACCTATATAGTAAAATATATCCTATCGCTGAGGGAGTTCTCCAAGGTGAACCGCTAAGTCCACTGCTTTTCTCTATTTTCATATCGGATATTGAAGATTACTTTCGTTCAAGTAACTTACGCGGAATTAATATTGATGGCAGGAATGATGTGTTAATGCTTCAATACGCAGATGACATAGTAATCCTGGGGGACTCCCCAATAGACATAGAACGCAAACTGAAAATACTTGATACTTATTGTTCTACCAATAAACTTACAGCTAACACTGATAAAACGAAAGTATTAATATTTGCAAAAGGAGGGCACAAACATAATTATAATCAAAAGTTTTATTACAATGGTTTTAGGTTAGAAATAGTAAAACAATTTACGTATCTAGGTATCGACTTCTCTTCTACAGCTATGTTCTGTACCATGGCTAAGAATACTAAAATTAAAGCTTGTCGTGCCATTGGAGCAGTTATGGATATTATGTGCTGATCAAAAATTAATACATGGGATTCCAGAATCAAATTGTATAATTCTATCATTTTATCTTGTCTTTCTTTTGGAATTGGTATATGGGGACTACGCTATACTGATATTATTGAGCGGGTTCAGGTTAAATTTTTTTAAAAACTGTTGAATTTGTTCCAGAATACTCCAGATTATATTGTACGCCTTGAGACATATTCGCCCCATTTATCACTAATTATTTTTAAGCATGCTGTAAGTTGGTTAAATAAACTTAAAATAATGGATAATTCTAGAATGTCTAAAATCTGTTATATGCAACTTTTACAATTAGCTACGGAGAACGCTAAATATAATTGGGTCACTCAAGTTAAAGAATGGTTTACCTTTGCAAAGTGTGAACATTTATGGACAAACTATTCAAATACATATTCAGGTAAATTAGATGGGGTTATTCAAGAAAATTTTGAAAAACGACTTTACGAAATTGATATGTATAGGACGGTTACGTCTAGTTATTCTCTGATATACTCTCAACTATTAATTGGTAAAACCGGGAGAAATTACTTGCGAATACCCGCATCTATATACATAACGAGAATTGTCGCACAAATCAGAACTTCCAGTAAAAAAATACTAAAATTTTCCTTTAAAGGAAACTTCTATACAATTGATTGTGGGGAAATCTGTTCCGTTTGTAATATGCATACACCAGAGTCGTTGGAGCATATTCTCTTCAAATGCCCTCTTAGACAAAATAGATTTTTTAATAGTGTGGATAGTGTTGATGATCTAGTACATTATTTGAACGCCATTAATGATGATCCATAGTGGCCCATAGTGTTTTCGTATCTTAAAATTAAGAGAATAAATAATAACACTATAATATACAATATAATAATAACAATTAAAAACAAATATATATGTTCTAACTCAAATAACTGTAAATAATTACTGAAAATGCCGTATGGATAATTGTAATAAATGTAATGTATATACCGAACCCTTGTGAAAAGATGTATCTTATGCACAATAAAATTTATCTATCTATCTATCTATCTATCTACTTGCAAGAATTGCGATTCTAAATGCCCCGGTGTTTTCTTATATTTTCTGAATATTTTTCACATCAGTTCAACACCTGTAACAAAAGAGATTATAAAATTCCGCAAAAATAACAAGCAACATAGAAAAAAATTAAGGTCAAGGCATGTTCAAGTAACCTCGCGATGTTCAAATGGCCTTGGTTTACGGTATATGCAGATTAGATAGTATTGATTGCAAATTAAAGAAACGAAATGTAAACATTTCTAAATATATAGAATATAAAGTTTGAAAAAATTAAAATGGAACTAAAAATAAACAAAACAAAAGTTATGACAAAAACGAAAGAAATAAAGATGTCCAAAGATATTTTAGAATGACTATCATATATCTAGGCACAATCATTATGTGGTTAGATTTATGACCTACCTTTTTGTTACACTCTGTATAAAAATACATAAATCACTTCTATACAGGCAATCGTATTCAATCAATTTCACATTATGATCCTGTCTTTCCGCACAATAAAACACAAGTACGTTTTTTAAAAAGCGAAAAAAGTGTGACTTGCTTTCATTGACCCCATTCCTACGATATATTATGTTTATGAATTCCTCATGAAAATTCACACTTCAATGATTTTCACTGATAATTGCATTATGTACATAAATAACCGAGGCCCGGATTTACATATAATAAATAACTTTAACACTTAATTCACAAAAAAAGCGGGAAATTGTGAAACGTAGTAGAAAATTGTGCAATAAAATATGAATAAATATAAAATTATTTACAAGGTACCTGTAATTCCAATGGTGTAATAATCATTGTTACATATATTTACATATTATGCAAACGCTGGAACCAATTTTAGATATTGAAATAATTGTTAGTAGTGAATTTATTTACTTCTATATTTAATCCTAAAAAGGGTATTCCAATTTTTGCTGCAAACAAAGATGGGCGCATATCTTATCAGGTTTTGATTATGACAGACATTTTGTCAAATCTACGGATAATTAGGCCGATTTTTTATCACGACTTCCTGATAAACCTATTTACACTATAATACAAATGATGAAAATACTTCATATTTAAATTACATTTCATAATTCAATATTCCTTTGGATTTTATGGAAATTAATAAAGCAACTAAAAAGGATCTTAATTTAAATAAAATTCTCCTTTACGTAAATAATAGCTTGCCTTCAAAATGTTCCAATAAATATATTCACCCATTCTTTCATAAAAAGAATTATCAGTCAAATAAAATATAAAATTATATACTTTGGGGTTATACAGTGTGGAACAGCCAAATGGAATAAATTCGATAACGAATAAATGAGAGCGTGTTGGGAAAAACTCTTGGACACGTCGATTTGTATTTTTAGATGCGCATTTTTTTCAAAAAAAAATAATTATATAGGGTGTGTCATGTGACAGTGGCCGATACCAGCTTTCTTATTTTAAATACAATCCCCTGCATATTATTAGTTTTTTGGATTCTTCATAAAATTCTAGACATAATTAATGTTCAATGTCCCATACCTATCTTCAACTTCAAATTTTAAGTGTTTTCAGATGTATTACAAAAATTAACATTAAAATAAAAAAAGAAAATTATTTTATTTTACAAATAATGTGAAAAAAAAACAAAAAACATTAATTTCAATGTAAGAGATGTTCAAAATGTTCGCCGCGAACGTCTTGGCAACATGCTAATCTGGTATAGAAATGTCTTCTAACGTTACTCAACATCTCAGGCATGACGGATCTAATCGCAAGCGAGATTCGTCGTTTTAAGTCATCTAAGTTGAGTGGTTTAGTTTGGTATACAATACTTTTGACATATCCCCACAAAAAGAAGTCTAATTGCGTCAGATCAAGAGATCGTGCTGACCATTATATCGATCCGCGCCTACCTATCCACCGATTTGAAAATTTTTAGTTCAGGTACTGCCTTACATTGATTTGGTAATGGGGCGGTGCTTCATCTTGGTGAAACCATAGTATATTGGCAGGAACTTGTGGGTTTACTGGATCAGGATATACGTTTGTCAAAGTTGGCACGACATTATTTTGGTGCAGTTCTAAATATTTATCTCCATTCAAGTTGCCATCAATGAAAAAGGGACCTACGATATGATTTCCAACAATTCCTGCCCAAACATTAACTTTTTCAGGATATTGCGTATGTTCCTCTATCATCCAGTGAGCATTCTCCTTAGACCAATAGCGGCAATTTTGACGACTAACATGACCGTGAAGTGTAAATGTTCTCTCATCAGAAAACAAAACATCTTCTAATTGGATCATATTGTTATCTAACATTTCCATCATTTGTTCAGAAAAATACGTTCACCTGTCGAAATCGTCTTCCATTAGCTCCTGAGTTGAAATTATTTTATTGGGATGCATTTGACTTTCCTTTAATATTCGAAAAATTGATGTGTGGCTAATGTTGAACAGTGAGGCTGATTTTCGACCAGAATATGTGGGTTTTCTTGAAACTCAAGCATAACATCCAATTTCGTATCATCGCTTAGTTCATTGGCAACTACTTTTTTTGTCCGTCTTACATGACCAAGCTCGCGAAACTGTTTTTCTATTTTGCTAATTGTTCCTTGGGATATAGGCGGCAAATTTGGAAATTTTTCGTTAAATAAGCGAGAAATTTCCATTTGTGTCCGTGTGTTAGTTATCTCCATAACCAATCATTTGTAGAATGGTTATTTTGTGCATTTCTGTTAAATGAACCATTTTTCTGATATTATTACGTACAGTTAACGAAATTCAAACGACAATAGCACTGACACTGATCACTACTATCATGCAGACAGACAGACAAGTTGCTAAGGCTATGAGTTTTATACGAAAATAAACAAAACTGTTTTTGTATTTTTTTTTATTTCATATCAGTAAAAAGGAACGCATTAATGGTTTTTGCGTATTTTCTCAATATTAAGAGATAAATGGGAAATAAGTATTGAGTGTAATGTAGCGAATTTTTGAAATAAAATAATTTTCTTTTTTTAATGTTAATTTTTGTAATACATCTGAAATTAATATTTCCGAAACAGTTGAAGATAGGTATGGGACATTGTACATGAATTATGTCGAGAATTTTCTGAAGAATCCAAAAAACTAATAATATACAGAGGGTTGTATTTAAAATAAGAAAGTTGTTATCGGCCACTGTCACATGACACACCCTATATAATTATTTTTTTTTTAAAAATGCGCATCTAAAAATACAAATCGACGTGTCCAAGCGTTTTTCCCAACACGCTATCATTTATTCGTTATCGAATTTATTCTATTTGGCTGTTCCACACTGTAGATCTATTTTAATCCGAAGTCCATATGGGAATAATTAAGACGGAATCCTTAGCTCGTTCCTATTTTTGATGGCCCGGAATCGACTAAGATATAGAAATGTTGCTAATAATTGTATTGTAAAATGTGTGTTACATTCTCACATTTACCACCCATGGTACACCTAGCAGTTTGGAAATAGCCATCTCAAGTGTGGACTAGACTAAATGCAGGTTTTTTAAACCATGTTATGGTTAGTAACCTCTTAGTTATTGAAGATAGTACTTCTAAATGGTTAGAATGTTTCAAAGTAAAACTATAATGAGTACAGCAACTATTAAAATGTTTAGGGATTTCTATATTTATTTAGTATCGTAATACACCTCACATCACCACAGGAGAAAAACCTTCAAAGTTGATTATAGGGCGACGAACATAACCTTCAAAATTGGATCTTTTACTTCCATAAGTAAAAAATATTGTTAATAAAAAACAGGAACAACAAAAGACAAATTATGGAGTATACGGTATAAAGATAATAATATAATAAGGTGGAATGATATGGAAAGTACATTCAAATCAGTTTAAGAAAAGAATAAGTAATATTTTTGAACCTTGAACGTTGCATAAATTTTGATGTATTTTTTAAAAATTTACCACTTTTCACTTGTGAATGATACAAATTTCAGTTTTTTATATTATCGAAATGTCTCAATATGAAATACCTAGGTATTACTTATATTCAAATAACTTTCTCCAATTTTATCAATTGCAGTAAAACGTTGTGGCCAACCAACAAAAATGTTTTTAAAGCTTTATGATATTTGTTACCTGTGACAATGATAAGAATTCGTTGTAGTTTTCGATAAATGGACTGTGGTGTCAACATATTTTTATGTGGTTATGACATTTCAAATAATATTTTCGTTGTGGGTGAGAACTATTATTAGACAAAAGCATAATGGAACCAGAAGATTGTACAGTATTAGATAAACAAATTCTTTCAAAAATCAAAAATGTATGACTTAACAATTAAATAGATTGTGAAATACAATTTAAAACAATGAAAACCATTTTTTTTTAGATTTATACACTTTAGTTTTTTTGTCTAAAATTCTAATTCATTTTGAAAATTAAACCTAAAAAAATCTGTTTTACAGGCTAGTTTTTCAGCAAAATATTTTTTAGAAACATAATTATAAAAAAACTGTGAGATGTTTGGTTAGTTGCATACTTTTTGGTTCTATCAAGACTAAACGTATTTTGTTGGCAACAAAAAATTTCAATAACGGTAATCATGTAATGGTTAAGATAGTTTACTTATTCAAACATTTTTGAGGTTATAATACAAATATTTTCATAGGTTAAATGTAAACATTACTAAATTTTTTTTTAATAACTTCGTTTATGGCCCAAATTGATTCAGTTTTTAGTAAAATGAAAATACACATAAATATTACCAATATAAAATGTTCTTACAATGACAATTTATTAATAATTATTAAAAGACATATATAAACTGCCATCGAATGATAGTAACATAAACTTTTAGACTTCTAAACAGGAATCTACAAAGTCGACGAAAGAATCGAGGTTTTATATATTCTGGTATCCGTACGTCCATTTTAAGCTTCAGAGGATGAATGGAAAGTACTAGAGTTTAGGTAGAAACGGATTCGGATTCAGTATGGTCTGAAACCTCTTCAAGGGAGACAAAATTGATTTCTGACTTTTATTTAGTGAATTGTTTCGTTTATTTTTTGTCGGTTTTGTTTTAAGTTAGTTTTTGTTGTAACACCTTCTTCTTTTTCTCCTTAATGTCCTTTTTACTTTTCCGCCCAACCTATCTAATATGCGAGAAAAGTATTGGTTTATCCCAAAAAAAGTTGGAATTTTGGAATTTTTTTTTGAGAGAGAGAGAGAGAGAAGTTCGTGGATTTTTGAAGTTGGGGATTGTAGTGTTTTATTGGGTTGCTTTTGTTTGGAGATTGGCCCTGTGATAGGATTTATTTCCTCTTCAGGGCTGGTTGGGGGTGTTTTGTGGGTGGTTTGTGCGCGCGTATTGACTTGGCTGCGTTTTGGGTAGGGCTGAAAATTCAGTTTTTTAAGAAAAGTGTATGGGAGGTAGAGAAAAAAGGTGTATAGAAAATTGAATATTTGTCTGGTTTTGTGGGTGATTTGTGTTTTTTTTTGCTAGAAATCAATTGGAGAGAGAGGCAGGAACAACGACATCGGAGGATTTTTGTGCGAACGTGGTTTTAAAGGGGTATAGATGGGAAATTTAGAAGTGTCTGGTAAAGGTAGAAAATGAATAAGACGAACCACGTTGCGTTGCGGATAGTTAATAGAGGCGATGTGGATGATTGAAATTGTTGGAAGATGAAAATGTTTTTGGGGATTGGGTGTCTCCTATGTCATGAGAGTTAATAAGAAGCGTAGGGAATGGTTTTTGAAATTTTTGAGTTTAATTTGAAATTTGTTGGAGAAGTGACTAGGAGACATTGAAAAATGTGTGGATGATGTCGGGTGGTGGCGACTGGCTTTTCTCGAATTCGAGGTGAGGAATTTGTTGAAAGGTGTGTTTATGTGGTTGAATGTGAAAGTTTAAAAAAAAATTATTCGAATATTGAGTAAAATTTTGTATTTATTTATAAAAATGTTGAATTTGAAGTTTTTAAAATGATTGTTTAAAATATTGTGATGAGTAAGCTGGCACCGAGAAATAACAATAATAATAAATCCAAAAGCTTCGTCGTACGTCGGCCCATTTGGCTAGCGAATAAATTCACTATGCTACAGGAAAAAACGTGAAAAACCTGTAGCACCGACGGGGTGGATGGGGCTAGCGGATCAAATTGAATCGCTTTCGCTCTTGATGGGAGTGAAAGCAAAGTGAGCACGCCTGCCTATATTTGTTATAGAGCATTTGTGTCGATAGAAGGAAGGTATTAGATGGCGAAGTGTGTCGGCTATGACGTCCCTAGAGTTGGGGATGGCGTTCATGAGAGTGACGGTGAAAATTTCGATGAGGATTTTGGTGTCGGTTGAAAGGTCATAGGGAGTTGATGGCCTTTCAAGAGTGACTGGAGCGGTCTCTTGAGGGGTTTTGGGAGGCGATAGCCTGTGGGGGCAGCGAGGATGGAAAGCGGGGTGTAGACCACCGCAATTGGTACATTTAGGAGTGCCGGACTAGGGGCAATTTTCGGTTCGGTGGCCTGTTTGGTCGCAAGAGGGGCATATCGGTTTAGACCGACAAGATTCGGAGGAGTGTCCGGTTTGAGTGCATCGACTGCAATACTCGGGCACTGGGGGAAGTGGAAGTGGAAGGCCGTGAAATGAGAGGCCGGAGGTGAGGGCCGGGTGATAATGACTTTCGGATGTAGTGACGATGCGGAACATCGATGTTGGTTTATTGGTGGCCTTGGCGATGATTCGCCAAGTTTTGAGAATAGGGATATGTTGGACGTGAAGAATTTCTTCGAATTCTTCGAGGCTGACCGAGGCGTCTACGTTTCTGCAAAGGAGAGCGTAGGTGGGAATGAGGGTTTTGTTGGCCGGGCGGGGTGGACTTCGGTGGAGTTGAGAACGTTGAGGATGATGTTGTTATCAGCAGTGGAGTTTTGGATTTGTCTCAGAATAGTTGAGACTGACTTTGGGGAGGACGTTTTGAGGAGGGCGGTGTGATTGAATTTACTTTCAAATAAAGGATGTGGCCGTGTAGGAGTTCGAAAGTGTTTACAAGAGTGAAGAGGGATTTTTGTGTCGAGTATTGGATTGGGAGGTTTCGGAGGTTGAATGTTTGTATTGATGTGTTGTTGTTGGTGTGTGTTGCTGAAGGAATGTTGATGGGTGTCGGTGTTGCGGGTCGAGTTTTGGTTTTACCGACGAGGGTGAAACCGTCCTCGTCGGGGGCGTGTAATTGTTGGATGACGGAGGGTGTTGGTGATTGAGATCTTACGGAGGAAGCGTAAGATCTCGTGGGTGATGTGTACGGGTGTTTGTTTGGAAGAGGAAGAGGATGGCGTTGTGTGAGAGTGAGTTTGTTTGGAAGTGTGTGAAGATGGTTAGATGGTTTATTTTGTTTTGTGGGTGTGAGAAGAGGGAATTCTTTCTCGGAAAGTGGAGTTGAGTGTGATTTGTTGGGTGTTGGTGTTTTGTTTTCAGATGAGGTGGCAGAAGGGAAAAGTTGTGAGAAAATTCCTATACCTCCGGGGGAGTTGCAGAAGTCTAGATGGGCTTTATAGTTGGCGGGGTTGAAGTTGGGGTGAGAAGGGGTGATTGAGTCATTCCATGCTTGGACTTCTTCTCGAATATATTTGGAAGTGGAGGTTGGGGCAGGTTTGGTAGTTTTGCTGCTACGGGTGCGTCTGGAGGACATTGTCGGTAACGGCGTTGTTAGGATATGGGGGCAAAAGCTAATACCGACAGCAGACTCACTGCCGGAGGGAGTTGCCTCCCCAGTTAAAGGTTTCCTGACTTATTAGCTTTCAGGAGCTTTATATTTACCTGAATGCTAAATGTCCTTCCCTCTTCGGATGGTGTGGCTTGCTTATGTGTTGGCTGAAATAAAAACAAGATTAACACTGTTTATTATTTTCATAAATAGAAGTTGTTTCGAGAGAAACAATTCACATTTCCGAAAGTATCGAATGAACTGTCGAACTGAAAAGTTCGGCAGAACATGTGGTTTGGCGGGGTTTCTTCGATGGAGGCGTCCACGGTGCCGGCGAAGTCGCGGTGAATCGGTTTGAATCAGTGACCAATTTTGCTGTATCGCCTTCCTCAGGCGGTGGACTGGCGCTACTGGATTATTTTTGAGTTATTTTCACGTTTTAAACCAAGAGCAACACGAAAATACGGTTTTTAGAAAAGAATCCTGTGTGTATGTCGTCACCGTTGTCGTTGTCGTCGGCCACTTTTCGTAACATGGTCTTGTTAGCACGATACAGTCTCCGGAGTGCAACAAGTCACCAATTTTATGATTGAATATCGTTCAAGACATATCACAGATGAACCCTATTGGTTAGTATGGGTGCTATGGTAGTTGAAGTACGACATTTTTGTCATTTTTGGAGAAATTTAAGTTTGTTAACACGATACGGCCTCTGGAGTGCAACAAATCACGAACTTTATTATCGAATATTGTTCAGAAAATATTTCAGATGAACCTTATCCATTTTCAGCTCATCAGAGCCAGTACAACGGGTGCTATGGTACTTCAAGTACGACATTTTTGTCATTTTGGGAGAAATATCAGTTGGTTTACGCAATAGAGCCTCGGGAGTGTATACAAGTGACCAATTTTATAATTGGATATTAGTGTTTAAACTGAAACTCACGGTTTCTAGTTAATTCCACAATATAATAAAAGTTATTGAAAATTCTAAAAAATTGACAATTGTTTCGATAAATCAATATCATCGTCTCACAGATGAACTCTATTGATTTTCAGCTCACTAGAGCCAGTACAATGGGTGCTATGGTACTTGAAGTACCAAATGTTTGTTATTTTTGGAGTATTTTCAGTTTGTTAGCACAATAAAGCCTCTAGAGTGTCTACATATGACCAATTTTATGATTGGATATTGTTGAAGGTGTCATATAAATGAACTGATTTTTTGCTCTATGGAGACAGTACAACGGGTGCTATGGCACTGGAAGGGCCACATTTTTGGTCATTATTTGAGAAATTTGGGTTTGTTAGCTCGATACAGCCTCCGAAGTGTATACAAGTGACAATTTTATGATAGGATTTTGGTCAGGGTGTTTCACAAATGCGAAAAAGTATTTTTGATCTTTAAAACCGTTTATTTTTATATACATTTAATCCTGCATCACTCGCGCTGAGCCTTTTGCTCGCGCCTGCTTATAATATGCAATTAATGCAAAGGGAGATGTTAGTGAATATACTATGGAGGGGTTAAGAAGACGGGCCAAATTATGAAATTATGGAAGATGATGAACAATCACGAAATTTTGGAAGATGATGAACGCGAAGATATCGAAAGTGATGATGCCAGTGAACATAGTATAACTGGCGCTGTATTTCAAATTACAAACTTTATGTGTTTCTCTTAAAACAGTTGAGATTTTTCTTCTTTTCAATCAAAAAAATTATTAGTTCAGACAATTTCCACTAGATGGCACCAGTTATAAATTTTGATTCGGAATAATCTGATGAATATGTTGAAAATTTTGACCAGGAGATTGACAAAAATCTTGCTCTATACATCATTTTACTGGTAAAGGCACGCATATACTGTGTAAACTTACTGTATATTATAAATAACAGAGGAGATTGTTGAACAAATTGTACAAAGCACTAATATTTATTTGGCAATATTAGGGAATAATTATAGAAGGCAAAGAATATGCTTTTATTGGCCGCTTATACATGGCCTTTCTATAGATTAGTGTTAATTCCAACGAAAGAAAATACCTCAGATTTTTGTGATGGAATAATAGTATTTTTCTAAAGAACCCACAAGTAATTGTGGACGACTTATAAGATTGAAAACTAGATTGATCGTGGGGGAATACAATTAGAATTCAAATGTCCTATAGCTCTACCATACAAATACGATATAGTAAGAAAACTTATCGATCAATATCATATTGGGAATTGCCACGCAGGAATACAAACAACTTCGATTTTATTGAGGGAAAGGTTTTGGATTTTAAATTGAGAGAAATTCGTGAGAGAAGTGGTAAAAAATTGCCTACTCCCAATGTAATATATCTCATTCATAACAAATATCAATGAGAGAAACCTAAGAAAAACATATGATAATTTGACTCCCATTTGAGAAATATTTCAACAGTTTGCATCCAAATGGCAAGAAGATTATCAAGTCGAATAATATTGTTTAGTGGATGAAACGTTATAAAGCTTTAGATGGTGTTGTAAATTAATGCAATATACAGCCAACAAGCCGGCCAAATTCGACATTAAAATACACTGCCAAGTGAAACTCGGTAGTATTGCTTGATGTGTGGTATTATGTGGCTTTAAGATCAAACCTTTAATGGTCCACTCTGGGACCGGAGTAGAGGCCAGGGACAAAAAATGGGCTGCAGGGATTTTTACAGGCTTTCAAATAGTCCATATTACAGGGCAGGGCTGTCCGATGGATATAAATATCCCACGATTCTATAAATTCATTTGCTTGATCATTGTTATTATTGTTTGAAACCATCTTAATGAGAGCAAATTACATCAAACTCCCGCAACTCGTTTCTCTAACACAATAAAGTCCACCGCCACCATCTCATCATTAATTCTATATACCTTTCTAAAATGCCTCCTAGTCACTTTTCGAATAAAAATTCCAATTATTCAAGTTCCAAAATTCTTCCCAATTAACATTCGAGACAACGGAGACACCCCTAATCCCAGTAAATGTAACGTCTACTTCTCTATTCATTACTAATTTATAACACCAAGCCAACCCAGTCACATATGTATCCGCAACACAGCGTGGTTCGTCGTCTCTCATGAGACCATAAATACAACCAATTCTAGACACTTTTCTAGCTACCATTCCAGACACCTTTTAACCACTCATCTTCCCAAACATCCCAAACTCCCGTTGATGACCGTGTTAGGATGTAATTTTCTGGAGAAAAGTCTGCTTCATAACTCTCAATTCACACCTTTTAAAAAATCAATTCTTGACACATTTTGCCGTATCGTTCTAGACACTTTTTTATCACTGCGCTGCATAAACGATACCCTAATCAAACAAATCCAACCTCAGCCCTGCGGAGGAAATTAATTCTGTATCAGTGTCATCTAAACAAAATAAAATTCCTCAATTGTCAATAAAAATCCCTATCCAACAGAATCTCTTTCTCTCTCTCTCTTGATTCCAGGATGTCTTATGCCTGTAATATGGGGATTTAGGCAAGAAAACAGCTGGCTGGACCAATTTCAGGTTAACAACTCTGCTTCTACTGTGGTAAAGCGTATGGCATATCCCATACTAAATACAGGTGTTTTAAACGAAACTCACTGTTTCTATCTAATTCCACAATATAATGAAAAATGTTGAAAATTCTAAAAAATTGACAATTGTTTCGATAACTAAATATCATCGTCAGAATGACAGAAGTTACATTTCATTTGATGCCTATCTGATGTTTAGTAGTTATTTTGGCTAGACCAAGAAGTGTGCTAACTTGTGATTGACTTAATATATGTTAATAGAAAAAAGAAGACGATGTGATATTACAAATATTGAAGCCTTGATATTATTAGCCCTATGGTGATATCCTGGATATCATTTTTCCAATTAAGATCAGTATAACTGTGCAATGATATAGAAAACCAGGAAAACTATATGAGTAGATTCCATGAAGTAAGGATCGAGACAGTTAACTTGGTGGTAAAATATCTATCGTTGGTTTCCTCAGAAAAAACGAAAAAGAAATTCCATCAGCGTTTATAAATGCGAAGCGACCTGTACCTAGTAGCATTTTTGGTTTTCAGAAGGACATTGTATTATTGTTATGTAAACCAAAACCCCAAAAAAATGTACTGACGTTGTCTACATTTTATTCTGGAACCTACAAGTTATTATTATTATTAAAAATATTCTTTATTTACAGTTATAATGCCCATTCACAATATTTGAAAGAAATAAAATTGCCGGTGTCCTGGCCATTTCTTCGTCCTAAGTCTGGCGAGCTGCAGAAACCTGAGATTGTTATATTTTACAACCTAACCAAAGTAAGCGCCGGCGTGATTAAAATGATCATATTCTGTTTCTAGATTTTGTTGCCGGTGCTCCCTTAGAATTTTTTTTATAATTTTAGACCTTGCTGCAATTAATTCGAATATTGTTTAAATAAGTAATACCGGGGTGATTGAGGAACGTAGAATTCATCTGAAAAAACTGGCGGAAGCTTTGATGAAGTCGTTGTTAGTTAGGCATTCATCAGAATTAGGTCCTTGCCAATTAATAACCGAATTATGTTAAGAGAATACTTAAATTTGCCTTGGAGTAAACAGAATAAAGATGTTTCATCAGGTTTTTGTGTATTTTGTCCTAGGAGAAGAAACAAGAAGTCCAAAAACGGTGTGCAAAGCTGCGATTTGCACCTTTAGATGTCGAACGTGTTGTGGTATAAACGAAAACAGATAATTGATCTATTTTAGCCTATATTTACATAATTTTTATCTAGACTTAAATTTATACTATACTGACATTTTTATTTTTAGTTCGTATTATAAAATAAACCCTTCAACATTACCTATATTTTGTTTGTTATTGTGACCACATATTTTTAAATGAAAGTGTTTCTTGATAATTCCACAATATATTGATAAAATGAATGTTAAAAATTCTAAGAAATTTGACAATTGTTTCGATACTAAATATATTTAGTAAGGCTTCTGATGCTTCTTAGCTCTCAAAATATATGTTCAAAATGTCCTCTTGTTGGTCTTCAATATTCACATCCATTGGTTCACGAGTGGGGCCAACTTTTGTTGAGCACTCTTCTTCCCGTTTCTTTCGAAGAGCTCTGGATGATAGTCCTGCTGGCGATGTACCACATGGCCCTAGTGGCAGATTCTGGGACGACACATCAAATATTTTAATGTTTTAAGTTTAACTCTAACCATAAGGAAAAGAATTGAATAAAAAGGATTTCAATCATACTGCTTTTAGCTTTTTGTAAAAAATCACTTTCGAGAAAATGTAATAAACACACTTTCATCGTATTTGACACACTTTTTCGATTGTTAATGTTTTTATCCACAACAATCTTCTATCAATTAGTTCCTTGGATCCAAACTCAGTTTCCACAAAAACTTTCAATTTTTTCTTGCTTTCGGAAAAAGATGAAAACTTAAATTAATATCATAATCCAAGATGAACACTGGTAAACACAGCAATACTGGTACATTTAAAACATCACCAACAAACAATATAAACACAAAACAATTTACAAACATAACAAAGAAAATGGCTTTTAGTTCGGTTCTTAACTATTCGCTTAGCACGAAACGTCTATTCATCAATGATTTGTTTTGACATTTTCTGACAGCAGTCATTTTTAAAAATCTTGACATTATCATTTTCAGCCATTGAGGAGTTGTGAGTTAATTACAAATACTTAATCTGTGGTTGTCAGTTTCATTTGCATTTCTCATTATTTTTGTTGGATAGAGAGTATTTACGTTTCATTGTTTTGTAATTGTATTAATAGTTTTATACAAATTCGGTAATTTAAATTACTCTTCACTCTTCAAAACTACGTATACTCCACATTGTGACGCTTCGCTACTTGTGTGTCTCATTCTTGATCGACCACCGGACAGGGTGATTGAACGTTCATATAATACATTCATATGACTTCAAGTTTCAGGTCCTCAATTGGTCTGTATTGAATGATTCATTTTTAAAGATTCCCATTAATCGAATAAACTCATTAATTTAAAGATTCGTTTTGTGACTTTTATTGTACTTATTATTCGTGTCTTTTTCATTATTAATCAATTCTGTATCTAAATACCAAATAAAAAACACTTAACTACCAATGATTATTTATTGAAAGAATATCCTAAAGATTTTAATTTTGAGATAACTTTTCTTATTCGGAGAGTAAATCTATAAAATCGTCCTAGACAATAACAGAAAATCACAGTCTGGAAGATATTAAGATTTTCGACCCCACGAAAAAAGCGAAGCAGGTGTTCTTTTCAAACAACAAAAACATCATTCTCGCCCTATTTTATACTTTTCTGGGTGCACTGAACCCCTCTGATTTTCAACAGGTAGTCTATCCTCCAATCTTCCATGATGCAGTACTCTGTGTTTAGTAGAAACTTTATTAAAACACATATGTTATTGTCCGCATCATGGCACGTCGGTACAAACGATTATAAAAGCGAATAGCATAGAGAGTTGGTTTTATATGTCCTGGTCACCTCAGCCCACTGATTTTTTTATTTCCCACACTATGACTTTGTTAACAAAAAATTATTGAAAATATGGTACGTTATGTATAAAAGCACAAGGAAGACTAAAGTTCATACCATCAATCGATATCGAAATGTTTTGGGAAAGTTTCATCATTTCTTCCCTCAATTTAGAAGATATTTTCTGATTCAAAGTAAAAACGAACAAGAAAATTCAAAATTTAATGAAGCATGTTATTTTTTGACACCATTTGTAATGATATTATGCATATACTAAAACTGAAGTTCCTCTTGAAACATTGAAAAATTGACTAGCGTGAATAGCGACGAAAACAAACAAACAATTTTATTTTCTATTACTCTTATCCATAAATATTTTTTCCGCCTAGTATACATTTCCTGGCCTCATTGTAGGGAGCAAAGTCGTACTTTTCCTCCCTAGGGAGGAAAAGTGAAAGTGACGTAAAAGTACGTTATCAATGAAATAATTTTTGCAATTTCGAGACTAAAGTGGTCACTTTAATCTCACATGTTAGAAACTATGTTAGACCGAAGGGATATAAAGGAATAGTTAAAATCCTAAGGGATTTTGACAAGTACAAATAAAAACGTACACCCTCGATGCCTAGCCAAGCATTTTAACCCTAGACCGGTATCGTACGTAAAATTTACGCACTCAAATTAGAAATTTAATAGCACTGCAGTAATTCGCGTGCGCTTTTTCCCCTCCTTCCAGCTATGCTAGCTCCAATCTGGTATTCATCGATTCAATACATAGCCAGTACGTATTTGTCAGTGATGTAGTGACCACACATTGTTTTCCAGAACACTACACGTAAATTTTACGCATCGATACCAATAAGTGCATTTTAATCCACGATTTTTTTACGTATCAATACCAGGAAGGGTCTATAATGTCAAGGCGTGGTTTATCATTGGAAGAGCTGGAGAGAGCACTGTTAGAAAGTAGTGACAGTGAAACCGAAAATGTTGTTACTAGAGCCGAATCTGAAACGGAAAGCGAGTCTGGGGATAACGACGATGGTCCAGAATGGTTGTCACATGAGGAAATGGAATCTCACATGTTGGGTAATTTGTCAAAAATTTGGAAAAACAGGATTTGGAAATCGAAAAGTCAAATATTCCAAAACGTCCGAAACTCAATATGAAAAGAACAGAAGAAAGGAAAACTTTGTCAGGACCCGGAAATAGATCAGAAGATGATACAATTTTACAAGAAATAACAAGTGTTCAGGTAAGTTATATTATATACGTGTGAGGTATAAGCATTTTTATTGCCTTATTATTTTTCAGACTGATCCTGCCAATGAAGAACCTAGCTTTGTGGTTACACCAGCTAAAGACAAGTTGTATGGAAAAAATGGCTACCAGTCGTTTTCCAAACCAACCGGCACGGAGACACGCAAGACCTCTTCGAAAAATATTATATATGTAAAACCAGGACCTTCGCCGGAATTACGAAATATACTTGATCCAGTACGCGCATTTCAAATATTTTTCTCGGATGATACGTTGAATATAATAGTGGAATACACTAATCAAAAGATTCGCTCAGCAAGTCAAAATTACGATAAGGAGCTAGCGTTTATTTCCGAAACAAGTTTGGAAGAACTAAAAGCATTACTTGGATTATATATTTCGGCCGGAGTTTTGAAATATAATCACTTGGCGACCGACACCATGTTCAATACCACCTTTTGTGGTACTCGATATAAAGCAACAATGACTCAAAAGCGTTTTGAGTTTTTGACAGCCTGCTTACGTTTTGATGACGCTAATACACGCGAGGAAAGAAGACAAGAATCTAGATTGGCACCAATAGAAGGCATTTGGAATAAGTTTACAGAGACATGTAGAAGTTCGTACAAACCAGGTTCATATGTAACTATCGAAGAACAACTAGTAGGATTTCGGGGCCACTGTGCGTTTCGTATGTACATACCCATCAAACCAGCTAAATATGGCCTGAAACTTGTTCTGTTATGTGATGTATCTACGAAATATCTAGTAAATGCATCTCCTTATGTCGGAAAATCTACAAAAACAAATGGATTGCCATTGGCAGATTATTATGTTGAAACATTGACCAAATCAATCCACGGAACAAACAGGAATGTTACCATGGATAATTGGTTTACCAATATTCCTTTGGCTGAAAAGTTATTGACTAATCCTTATAAACTAACTGTAGTTGGCACTCTAAGGAAAAACAAAAAAGAGGTTCCAAAGGAATTTATAGAAATAGATGAAGATAGAAGGGTACATACTTCCTTATTCGCATACAATGAAAAAGCGACTCTAGTATCATATAAGCCCAAAGATAACAAACATGTGCTCTTACTGTCAACCATGCATGAAACGGGAACTGTAAATAAAACAACACACAAACCAGAAATAATACATACATACAATTCCACGAAGGGTGCTGTTGTCACATTTGACTAAATGTGTCAAAACATGAACTGTAATCGTAAAACCAAAAGATGGCCAATGTATATTTTTTATAATTTATTGAATATGGCGTGCATCAATTCGTTTGTTATTTACAATCATAACGTTATTTCGCATGGCGGCAACCCCATAGCAAGAGACAAGTATATGCAGAATTTGCACATCAGGTTGACTCAGCCTTGGCAATCTTCACGTTTGGCTCAAAATCCAAGATTTAGCATCCCTTTGCGCACTATGATAGAAGAAGTACTAGGAGAAAGGCAGCAGCTTGCGTTACAGGAACGTCCAGAGTCTCAAAAAGGACGTCGAACTTACTGTCACATGTGTCCATCAGCAAAGAGAAGCATGACCACGACCTCCTGTTTGAAGTGCAATAAACCCATATGCGGTGCGCATCAAAATAAAATCTGTTCAAAATGTAGTTAAAGTTTTATTTGTATTTTTTATTTGTTTGCTTAGAGCATTTTTTAGTTACCATTGTTTCCGTTAGGAAAATATAAAATGTTTTTGATTGTTTGCTGAATGTATTTATAGTTACCATTAATGTTATATTATAATATAACATATATTATTCTCTATAAAATAAATGTTTTTTCAATGACCAATTGTGTTTCATTAGTTAAGGTTAATATTTAGATACTCAAATGCCATAAAAAGCATTTTACGTAAAATTTACGTATCGATACCGATATGATTAAATATCGATACCGGTCTAGGGTTAAAAGTCCATCCTCGATGTCCAGCCAAGTTTCATAAAATAAGTAGTATTTATTAATTTTGTTTGTTACTTTCATAAATAAATTATTGAAAATGTCTTCTTATTTGAGACAGGCGGAAAAATCATATCTATAACATGGGTGTAAAGTGCCTTTTCCTCCCTCGAATGATTATAAACTTCATCTTCGCACTGTCAACATTCCTTGTAAATGACATTTAACAAAAACATGCACGTAATGAGATCTCATAACATACACGTGCGTTTTGAGAAGAAAACTTAAATATCTTGGATTAATTAAATTGCAATCAAATTTTTATTTACGTTAAACTTTATTTGGTCTATTTACACAAATGTAGTCAATTAAAAAACATAAAAACTTTTAGCATTAGCGAGATATATTTAGGATTGAAAGAGTGATGTCCCTAAATGTAGGCAGCACATTATGCAATTTCTTTAAAAATAGGACACGTTTTCTTAAGTAGCATGCTATGAAAATAAATGTCATGTTTTTATATTGTCAATTTCTTGAACAAAATATAATACAATTTCAAATAACCGTTCATCACCATTAAAGAATAAGGCACAATCGATTTACAATAATTGTTCAATTGCTATTAACAAATAATATAATAGAGTTTAAATGATTGCGATGTTTTTTATGTAATGGAAGAAAATGAATGGGCGTAGAAAAAGTATAGTACGTTACACGAGTTGTAAGCCCATTATGCACTCATGAAATTTATGCACTCGCCGTTGCGCGGCTTCGTGCATAAACTTTTTCATTTCGTGCGTAATGGGTTACTTACAACTCTTGTTACGTAATATACTATTAACCACTGGTGCTCTCTGCTTATGTCCATCTAACTTTATTAGCTTGCTAATACACGTTTCAGGCCGCTGGCAATTTCACTTATGAAATAATAATTGATTTTATCATAAACCAAATTGACGATAGATCTGCAGATATGTCATAGTTATTATATTTTTCTGTAGCAGATTCTAAAAATTTAAGGATACATCAATAATTTTCACTATATAAGCACTCATGTGCATGACTAAGAAAAACAGAGTCGCTTTTCAGTAGTAATAACCCAAGGACATTGATAATTGTTCGAAAAAATTAACAGATTTCGAAAGCTTGTTGCTTGGAAACAGACCGACGCCGCAGGCGGAGGTCTGTTGCCTATAAGTAAAGGGCGGAATATATGCACGTCAATTCAGTTAAAATATGCGCATATATATACATAGTTTTTCTTTGAAATATGCAACAATATGCATTTATTTGTCAAAATATGCAATTATATGCCTTGAATATAACATGGAAAAATGGAAATAAAGATACGCCGACTCTTACAAAAATTATTTATTTTAAGTAAAATTAAAAGAAAAATATAATGGGTAAATTTTTTAACCTGAAATAGTATAAAATGCATTTATAACGATATATTTTTCAAAATTTTCCGATAAAAGTGTTTGCCTTCTGTCTGTAAAAATATGTTTGTACAAAGAAAAAGTTCTTTCAACATCTACCGATGTGATCTGGCAATATTTTAATTTGGGTAGTAAGTTATAAGGCCAAGGTATTACTTCGTTGGATGGTTTAGTATCAAAAATATTTTTGACTTCCATTAAATACTTGAAGCCTTCATTCTTTCCCACAATAACTTCGAGTTTACTTCTTTCTTGATTTCCTACATCACCGTGAACT
Source organism: Galeruca laticollis (assembly GCA_963921935.1). Classification (NCBI taxonomy): domain Eukaryota; kingdom Metazoa; phylum Arthropoda; class Insecta; order Coleoptera; family Chrysomelidae; genus Galeruca; species Galeruca laticollis. The sequence goes on along the minus strand of OY998178.1, from coordinate 83,952,019 downwards.
TTTTTGCATTTGTCGGAAAAAGTTTCAACAATTTTAATTGATTCTCTTAACTTTATATTCCTACTTTCTAACGAAGTTATTATATCTGGTATAAAACTAAAATTAACCTTAATAAAAACAAGTTCCTTAGCTAAATTTACATTTTTGAATACTGCTTGACTTTGCACTACACACTGTGAATTGTCTTCTAAATCTAAAACTATGTCTTTAATGGCTTCAAAATGGTCTGCGTAGAATATCGCGGCCTTAATCCATGTTCCCCATCGAGTAATTACGGGCTCTGGAGGTAAACTAACTCCTGGCAATTTCTCTCTATAGATCTGCACTCTTAGAGGTGCTTTTAAAAACACTTTCTTTACATTTGATATTAATTTGTTCACCAAGGGATATGCTGTTCTAATAGTTTCTGCAACTCTGTTTATCCCGTGTAAAAGGCAAGTGACATGTAGCATATTGGGATAAAATATTTTTAAGTTTTGGCCTACTTTAACCATATACGGCGCTGCGTCAGACAAAAACACTAAAAACTTCTCTACTGGAACTGGATTTGGTAAAAAAAAATTTGATAGAGACTGCTGAATAAATCGAGTTACGGTCACATTATTTGTTTTGTCTAACTGTTTAGAAGATATTAAATATGGCTTCCCTGGCTCATTTTCTTGAAGCCCTCCAATCATAAGATGTGCGATATATCGACCACATGAGTCTGTGCTTTCATCAACAATAATATAAAAATGTTCATCGCCCAGTGAAACTTTAATTTCTCCCATTACGGTTTCGTATACTGTTTGCACATACTTCTTTCTAAGTGTGGATTCGTCAAGGATGTTTTGATTACAATATTTTTGCAAAAAATCTCTGAATTGTTATTTTGCAGTTTCTTCAAAGCTATATTTGCTGCGACTAAAGCTTTGCATAAGTCTTGATGAAACACCTCCTTTTCACTCTTTGGTTTGACATTTTGAAATGCGGTTTGCACACACTGATGAACAGGCACAGATTTATTTTTCTGCAACATAGCTTTATGCATAGCTGTTTTCAAGTGTTGATAAATTTGGAACTTCTTTTCACAAACAATGATTTTGGCACAAACTTTGCAAAACACTTTATCCTCACTAAACTCCAACTCAGGAAAATTGTTAATCCACGAAGTGGCTTTCGGCATTTTAGGCGTTTGAAATAAATATTTTCGAAATCACTCTTTTCACACTGGAATCTATCGACAAACTTAACTATACAATATAAATACAAAAGAAGAGACCACATTTTATCTCCAATTAGACACCGAAAAGAAACAAGACAAGAAGGTTCACTTGGCGTCGGTACTTTGAAGTCCGAACTATAAAAGCAAGCCGCCGCATTCCAACTAGACCCCGAAAAAAGAAAGTTTTGTTATGAATTCATTCGCGCACCCAACAGAAACATCTGTTCGGTGACAATACTTACTACCACCGAACACGACTTCGGTTCGGTGAATTAGGCAAGCTGATTACTTGGAAATTCCTAAACATCCAATAAATGCCGTCAATAAACCATATAATAATAAAATGGGTCCATAAACCATATAATAATAAAACCTACCCACCTTTTAAATTATTTCAATTATCTGCAAGGGTCGCACTTATAACGAAAAACATAAAAATATGCACACACATTTTATTTTTGGCGAAATATGCAATTTTTTATGAAATTTGTAAAAATATGCAAATATATGCACTTTGCATATATTCCGCCCTTTACCTATAAGCAACAAGCTTGAGAAAGTTGTTATAAAATTTTTGAGCATTTATCATTGTTCGAGGGTTATTCGGATAGAAATTTTTTTGCTAATTATAGAAAAGAAGTACAGAGCTTCTATAATTTCATTAATATTCTCGTCAGTATTATGACCAAATCGTGAAATATTAAATATTTGAAACGTCAAAATCGAAATAAATAATCAAATTGTATCCATAGCAACGTGATAGAGTGAAAACAGCCCATGGGATTGGTTTTCAGTATAATGTTGTTCTGATTGGTTGTGTTCAATCAAATGACAAATTAACTGATTTAATTGGATTTTTACTAGAGCAAAAAATTTTCCCCCTAATAAACCTTATTATATACAAAGTAAAGTTACCCCCCTCCCACAATGACAATTTCCGAAAAAAGTATAGGACACTTATATGCAGCACCAACAAAAACAAAATCCCCTTCCTCTAGTTAGTTACACCTCATTTTTCAAAGTAAAGATTGTTCAGTTTCGCGTTATTATTTTTTATTTTTGAAAATAAAGTCGATATGTAGTACCTTTGGACGGCCTATTTGTCCAGCCAACTGTGTGGCATTTTTTATTGTCATGGAAGCAAAAAGAATTATATTGAAAACGAATGTGACATTTAATATTAACAGGAATAAAAATTAATTAAATGAGAGCAGTGTTTTCTTCTATAAATTTATATATTTTCGAGCCAAGTTCTTGTCCGCTCAGAACCACAAGGAACTGACGGCAAGGGAACACAACAAAGTTGTCCCCCCACATGAAAAAGACAATAACCCTACATTTTCTATGCATAATAAAAGGTACTACTTGGTTCTCATAAAGTAAAGCGCAGAATAGAGCAAGCTATTTAGATTCTACACTTTATATAAGAACTTTCTGCAAAATTTTAAATGATTGCAGTTTGAGCTACTAAATAGAATTTTTCAAATTCTACATTTGCAACATTGTGGAAAATGTATAACTGGTAGTGACTTAATATGCGACTCAATTCAAATACTTTACTATACAATTATTTGTACTTCTTGTTAAGTTGAACATTTTTCGCTTTTTTGGTGACTATCATTATATACCCGTTTCCCAAATATTAATGTGCCTATGTGCGAAGGTAAGGAAATGGCCAGAGCTAAATCGGGTCCTCCTTATGCAATACAATCTCTCAAAATTTATTGAAGGTCACTCAGGTGAATCTTTTTTGGTATATCCTCCAATTTGCATTTGACCTCACACATTTTTCTTGCGCATATCGGTTCCACAAAAAAGGAAACTGGATTTAAATGAAGACATTAATTGCTACTATTCCAATCAATTACAAGTGTTTCATTAGAAAGACATTTTTCTTGCTTAATACGAATTGAAACCTGTTGAAATTCTATGATAAATGACACTAGTTTCGATAGATTTTTACTACAAACAAAATATTATCGTTGCTTGTATGTCGCTTCAAAATGTCGATCCTTAATTTATAAAAACCACTGTTTTTTCACCAATTTGTTCGTATCTTTTAAAACCATTGACATCGAATCGAGAAAGTGGAAATCGTGGCAAGCTTATCACATAACGAACACTATCTTCCTGCATAGTTTTATAAATTAATAATAATGTAAAGATTAAATAGTTTCGTTATGTTTTCCATTTCTTATCTACTATACACAGAGTACGAAAGAGGGTACTGAACCAGACAGGCACCGAAGATACTGAGGGGTTGGTCTGGTATAAAAACAAGCTGAATGGTTCGAAGGAATTTATGTGACAAGTCTTCAGTGATGTAAATAAAAGGGGGTGTTTTTCTATGCGTGTGGTGGGGTTGTTCAGTCAAAGGATTAGTCGTTTTAGCTTTTATTCAGCCAGACAAAATATATCCATCATATTACAAGATAAACTTTTTTTTTGAGAAATATATAAAATATGTCACATTAAATTCCAACAGTGCTTTCTTCGTTATATTGAATTGTTTATAGTTGTACGATGATATAGGGCTTCTGTTTTTCAATAAATAATGTAATAAACACTATTAACAAATCAAATCGCGAAACATTAATCAAAACCTGCAATGTATTTACGCAAAAGATTAATTTTACAGCGTAAAATGATCTTATTTCATGAACCGATAAATATATTGCAATAATTTATTGCATGAATCACAAAGGAAATGTGACCATTATTATTTCGCTTTATCCTATACTTCGTTTTTATACGAGGTTTCTCTGAAAGTTACCGATCAAACAAATAAGACATTTCTTCACAAAATTTAGTTTTAGTCTCTTTAACCCATTAATGCCCAAGGGGTCGTTGATGACCCCCAGACTAAAAATGACTCTATTACGCAGTGTCATTTGCAGATGGCACTACAAGTACGTCCGTCTAAAAGAGTGTACTTTCTTCATCGTATTCTCACTCTCTCGCAACTCGCCAAAGCGTACACGTGTTTTTATTATTACGAACGTAAATATATAAAGAAACAATGTCCTCAAACAATTATTGGTAAGTAGCTTTCGTCTTATTAGTTTCTTCCAATATTTATTTCTTTGTTAGGTGTTCTTGTGAATATCAGTCTTCATTTTATTTGATTTGAGTACGATATACGTGATTGATGAACCGTTTTTGTTCTATGGGTCGCTAACGACCCCATGGGCATCTATCGAACTATTTACAGTTCTTATTTTTTTTAGGAAGAAACCACTTTCAGTTGCTGAACTGCTAGAAGAAGACGAAAATTTGGACATGGACGGTTCTCAAATTCTTCCCGAAGGAATATACATAACCCCCTCTGAAAATGATGGCGAAAATACGGACTGTGATTCAGGAGATGAGGAAGATACTGATCCAAATAATTTGAGTAGTCGTCAACTCAGAGCTGAAGGGGAACTTATTTATAATAGAGTAGATAGGGGTATTTTATTGAACATACAGTAAGAAGAAGAATGTTACTCAGTTGAAGATTCGAATGAAGAAAGCGAGAATAAATTCAATAATAGCCAACCAAGTAATAAAACCTTGCAAACTCCTAAAAAAAGGCCAAAACCGATATAAAATTTGAATGGGAAAAGGGTGATTTAAACAGGCCAATTTCTTCTTGGAATGGTACCAAGGCCATTCTATTGAGTTTTTTCACCTGTTCATGAGTCCACCACTTATTGAAGACCTCGTGAAATATACAGTTAGATACACTGCTCAAAAAAATATTTGTGAATTTGAACTCTCAAGTAGAGAGTTATATGTATTTATAGGAATTCTTCTGGTCAGCGGATACGTTCCTTTACCACGGGAAGAAGCTGAAGATGTGCATAATTCACTGGTATCGCAGTCGATGAGGAGTAATCGATTTGAAGAGATATGCAGATTTTTTCATTCATCTGACAACAGCCAACTACCTCAAGGGGACAAAATGACTAATTGATGCATTGAATAAAACCTTTTTACAATACGAACCCGTACAGCAAAACATATCAATAGACGAATCAATGATTCCTTATTACGGAAAACATGGCTGTAAGCAATTTATCCGCAGTAAGCCCATACGATTTGGTTATAAAGCTTGGGTTATGCGTACCAAGCCAGTTCGAAATTTATCAAGGACGAAAAAACCAAGAAAAGAACATAGATTGTCGAGGTCTTGGGGAATGTGTTGTGCTAAAATTTGCTGATATTTTACACAAATGATACCCTGGTTTACGTTTTTCATTATATTTTGATAACTTTTTTACTTCGGAGAAGTTGATATATGAACTTACTCAGATAAACTTCTGAGCAACAGGAACAGTAAGGGAAAACAGAACTATGAAATGTAAATTAGTTGATTCAAAAACAACGAAAAAAGGGATAAGGGGATACATATATTGATAATGCAGTGGATTCGGACAATGGTATCATAAGTATAAAATGCAAAGATAACAGTGTAGTAACTGTATTGTCAAATGAGTATGGTGTTGAGCCCATGCAAAAGTGTAAAATATTTTCGGCCAAGGACAAAATGAGAATAGATGTGGCCCAACCGCATGCAATAAAAATGTATAACACATATATGGGAGGTGTGGATCAACTGGATAATATCATATCCAGATACAGAATCGCTATGAGACGGAAAAAGTGGTATACACCAATATTGATTGATTTATGCGTTGCTAATGCTAGTCAGTTAACCCGCTCTTACGGATATGTTGCAGACAACCTCCATTTTAGGCGAGAGATTTCGCAGTATCTCCTAAAGAAATAAACCTAATTTCCCGTTCCTAAAAGGGCTTTTGTGTGCTGTACCAGTTCGGAAAGATACCACTTGATAATCTGCCAAAAAGAAGAAGATGATGCTCCCGGTGTAAGGATAAAACCACTAAAGCGTGCGAGAGTTGTCTAGTTCCACTACACGATAAATGTTTTGACGAATTTCATAAATTGTAATTAAATTTAAATGGTTTTCAGTCCAAATTTTCAACAAAAAAAATATTGTTTTCTTTATTTCCTTAAGTGCCCAAGGGGTTGTTAACGACCCACGCTCAAAATCATAAACTACAATTCAAAGATTTTTTAGGTCATATTTCATCATTTTCCAACACAAAACATTAAGTCTAATCATTTAAAAACATTTTCATAGTTCTGGGCAGTAATGGGTTAAGAAAATACAACTTTTTCTAATTTTTAACCCTTTTAAATAGTAGTTTTCATCTTTCTCTGCAGAATAAGCGTTTACGTATGCTATCACTTCCTCATTTGATGAAAATATCTATCCTCCAACCGAAATTTTTAGGTTAGGAAACAGAAAAAGTCACTGAGAGCCAGATATGGAATATACGGTGCATGGTCAACCAATTCAAACCTTAGTTCGAGAATGTAAGCAGGCACGTTGTCCTGCGGGAAATATAGTTTTTTTAGAGGGAGAGGAAAGACATATTCGAACATTTCTTTTCTTTTCAAATGTTCATGTTTTGTAGGATTCTCCGTATTTAAGAGGTTGGATTCGATTTCGGTGTTGGGTACAGTCGGTTGGGTACAGTGGCCGTTAGTCCCTGCCGTCGGCCATTTGAATAATAAACAAGTTTACCAGTTTACAGGAAAACCTACAATACCGACGGGTAGATGGGGATCCGCTGGCATTTTAGAGAGTAGTTCTATCACTCCTGGTGGGAATGATAGTGAAGTGAGCACGTATGCTTATGCTAGTGCAGTTGTGTCTGTAGATAGATGGCGTTCTTTAAATAAGATCCTAGGATCCTTATACTTTACTGATTGTTCTGCAGCAACATCATTGTAACTGAAACGGAAAGGCATTGTCAAATTAAAAAGAATTTCTTGCTATTGGTCATTCTAATAGAACTCACTCATTCCTATTCAAAAACGGCCATTTTCAAGATGCCTTTCTGCGATTCTCCAATAAATAAAATATATAATCGCACGCTGTATACGCTTTAAAGTAAAAGAATCAAACTCTTTCAAAAATGTATCATGTATCCAAACCTAGTTTCAGCCAAAAAACGTATTCAATATATTAAAGAAATCGGCTTATACGACAAACTGTAAAACTCACTCAAAGATTGAAATACACAGATAGGTATGTGCTAAATGACTACGGCGTCGAAGCACCTTGCCTTTCTAACATTTCCTTCCTTCCGTAATTCGACGGTCATACAGTACACTATTTCGACGTTATCATCTCTGGTTGTACCACATTTAAATTCTGATACCCATAATTTCACGGTCGTAGACGATGGTATAGCGTCCAACTCACATTTGATTTTCATGGGCATATTGCATTTCTAAAATTAACATTTAATGACAGCTCGGTACTCAATGTTTTCCATTTTTGTGAAAACTTGTTGACTTACTAAATTGTTTATCAAACAATTGACCATGCAAAAAAGCTGAAATTTAAACACATTCTCCATCATGTTCATGGTGAGAAACTTTTCGAACAATCCTCGTAGCTATACTATTTTACTAATAGACTTTATTGAATAGACCAGAAAATCAATGTGATGAAAAACCTCCTTTAGATATATCTAATAAAAGAAAAAATCAAATTCAATTGGTGATTCCCTTAATTTTAACGATCCCTCATAACTATTTTAAAAGGATACTTTTATGTTATCTCACTTAAGCTTCTCTTGTGTTTTAACCTTGTCTTTATGTAAACATTAGTCATCTACTTGTATCGGCATCACAAACCATAATATTCCCTGAAATAACTGAATAATTCAGGCAAACATTTCAAACAAAGGAATCGGATCTGAAACAGACAAGATAGAGATAGCAGATCATTGTGTTGGTGTTGTCTCGCTTTTAGATTAAACCGAGAGACGTTATCAACATGGCGTTTAGGTCGATATGCTTATAGACAGCGGACGGTGTTGTCAAATGCAAACATGTTTTCCGGCGTTTATCCGATCCTCAAAATAGATGGAATAAAGGAATACATTTTTGACAATTTAGTTTTTAGAATTCAAATAAATAAAACAATATTAAGTAATGAACCGAAAAATTTATAAGAAAATAAAATGAATGAGCTTTATGAATGAATAATTAGAGATTAGGACAAAAACATTTTATAGTCTAGCGAAATTAAAATGAAATGAGTAATAGCGGATCGGTTGGCTTGTGCCGCTAAGGCGTGTTTATATCATAATTCCGGTACACATTTACAACGTTCTTTTGTGGAAGATTGGAACAGGGAACTCATTTAGATAATACCTGTCAACCCAATAGTCATGACAAAAAAATGTAACCCACCGTTGCGTTGCGAAAATATATCCATATTACTCGTATGTTCTTTACATTTTGTCCTACAATAAAGTAGTCGAGGTATTAAGCCTTCATTTTTAGCAAATTCATGAGCTTCCTGCCTAGTTTTAGGTAAACTTTGCTCAGTTATAACAAAATAAGACATCATTTAACTACTAGGTATCCGTATTTCTACTCATATACCACAGATTATACTAACAAACATAAAGCTCATATCTTAAGGACATTTAAAAACCTATTGAACGTTTTTGTACATGCCTTTTTACAGAGTCACCGATTAAAGTTCGAATAGATCTACAATATTTTATCAATAAATGAAAAAATCCCAATGGCACAGGACCAATTGGACAGGCTTATTTCAGTAACATCTTTGCATAAAACCGAAAATAAAAAATTAGATACAAAAGTAATAGAATGTTTTGAGATGTACAAACAACCAAAGTAACATTCTGGCATCAAATCAAAAATAAAAAAAATTTCTGATAAATTTGTGAATTTTCTTAAATAAATGTTTTAATGTACGATTTAGAGAAAAATGTTGAATACAAAAGTTGGAGAACGTGTTAAGGTCTATAAAAAAGCTTAGTAACTTTTTTGCGTCAAATGAAAAACAAAGGAAATACGATTTTTTTTCAACTTTGACAGGCCGCCATTTTGTTTTTACTGGGTCGATTTGGCTCATTAACGAACTCGTCCAAGATTTTTGACTAACCGATTTTTGTAGCGAGTTTGGTTTTGATCCGTCAAAAAATACGACCTCTATCGTGCTTACAAATTCCGTTATAACACATACATATATATATATATATATATATATATATATATATATATATATATATATATATATATTTTCTCCATATACAAAATATGTAGAGTTTAATGTAAGGTTCACCGCTTCCAAAAATTCATTAAGAGGTATGTCAGTATGTGATTCAATTTTATCCCATTTTTTTATTATTACATTTCTGGCTAAGTCAAAGGGTATGTTTGTATATAATGATATTACATCTAATGATATAAGTGTGTGATTATTTGGTAATACTATATTTTTAATTTTATTTTTAAAGTCGAAAGAATCTTTGATGTAATATTTGTTCTGGCCTACAACATTTTGTAATATATTTTTCAGGAACTTAGACAGATTTTCAAAAGGTGATTGGATACACGACACAATGGGTCTAAGGGGAATACCTCTTTTGTGTAATTTTGGTAATCCATAAATTCTTGGTGGTTGAGAGTTTAAAATTTTAAGTTTTTTTGCAGTATTCGGTGATATATACATGTTATTTTCCCAGTGAGATATTAAGTCGTTATGTTTTTTTTGGTACACGTTAGTAGGATCGTTTTTTAGTTCTTTATATGTATCACCATTCTGTAATATATCGTTCATTTTATTGTCATATTCCATGTTGGACATAATTACTGTTTTATTAGACTTATCAGGTTTTAGAATTTTTAAATGATCATTTGCTTTTAGGAATGACCTAGTTTTTTTCGCTTTAATGATTAACTTTTGTTGTTGTTTATCCCTTATTTTATTTTTATTGGACTTGGTTTTGTGGTTGGTCAATAAATTACAACATTTAGATCTCAGATTATCTTTACGATCTGAGGGCAGGTTTGTTATTGCGACCTCAATATTAGTAATAATATCAGAAATAGGCAAGTCTTCCGCTTTTTCATATGGCAGAGCAAAGTTTGGCCCCAGACTAAGAATCTCCGACACATAATCAGGAATTACAGTGTCAGTCAGGTTCTCAATCCAGTCAGAAGTGTCTTTTGATGTGTTTTTGGTTTTCTTATTTTTTTTATATTTTTCTGTCTAATTTTCAGAAAGATTGTTTCAATTTTTGAAGTTTCTCTTGATATAAACTGGTCTAAAATTTGTTGCGGTAAAATCGCTTGTAAATGTTTAGTTATTTTTGTTATTTCATTCTGTAAAATTATTAAATGCTTTGTCGTATCAGTAATCAATAAGTTTAATGTTTTTTGTACAAAGGCTTTTTTTACACGCTCGCAAAACTCCCGTTCGAGGCTTTTACAATTGAACGATAGGTGTTTAGTTTTAAATTTTAAAAATACAGGTGTAAGACAATCATTTTTACACCTCAGCAAAAATATTCTGCGGTTTTTTTGTTTACATTGCTTAAGGCAAAGCTTAGAGTACAACTTCAGTTGCATTACTGTGTCCTCTCCATATTGTGTATTAATAGTAGAATATGATAGCATATCTTCTCCCATGCTTAGTATATTTTTAGTTTTCTTTTTTTTCTTGAACCTTATTTCAATATATATTTTTTTGGAAAAATTTTTCTTGGGATTGTAGGTTCCTAGTTAAACAAATCAAATGGTTTTTTTGGCTTTAATTAACATTTTTGTTTACGTTTCGGACATATCGTGTCCTTCATCAGAACATAATTCTACAAATAGATGACAAAAAATTAACAATTTATACATTACATATGTCTATCCTAAAAATAACTTACCATAAAAAAAGAGCTTGGCGAGCGCATGTTAAAATATGTTAAAATACACGAAAACAATCATTTTTATTAAAAACATTCAGTATCGATATAAAACCCACATACAACTGCCAGTACACTACATTATATTATGACAATAATTACTTCTTAAAAGGAACAAAATTTTTTATTGTTAGTAAATAGAACTAGTTCTTTTTTTGTATTGTATTCAGCAATTGTGATGGAACAAGGTTTTTAATACACATCAATTTTTGTCTTTGAAAAAAAATTTTTTTTTTACTGATGTTATTATAGTATAAGGATTTAGAAATATTACAGGATGTCATTTCATTTATAGACAATGCACCGGAAAAGACATCTATTTGATTAAATTAACATAAATTTTTGATAAATTATTTGTGTCAGATTTAGCATTGATAGAATATGGGTTTTTTTGGATTTCTATCATTTCAAAGACTTCTCTTTTTTTTTGGTGGCTTTCAATTCTCAATATTTTTGTGCTGTCATAGTCAAATGTGTGTTTGTGTTCAGAACTATGATTTGTCAGGGCTGTTCTGTTTTTTTATCATACTTGTGGCCATTTAGGCGGTTTTTAAGATATTGACTTGTCTGTCCAATATATACACCTTTACAGTCTTTGCAAGGGATCTCATAGATGACATTGCTTTTTTTTTCTTTGGGAATTTTTGATTTTAGTTTACTATATATATATATATATATATATATATATATATATATATATATATATAACCTTTGGAACGGAGGGTGATTTTGGCATTTAGGAACACCAAAACGAAAAACTGCATTGAAATTTTTCCGAAGTCGCGTCATGCTACTCTCTACAATACCCCTATTTCATTCTGAAATAAGCCTAAAAATGGTATATTTCCGCAAGAACTTTTTTGCGTGTTTATGTTTAGAAAGTTGTCTCAAATGTAAAACAGAAACGTATTTTCTTGTAACTGGTTTCAGCTATTCTAAAGGCGGAAAAATGAAAATTATGCATTTCCGCAAAACAATAATCGAATCTTCCTGTTTGAAAAATATTCCTAATGGTAAATAAACGAATATTTCTTACATAACCGGTTTCAGCTAAACGAAAGTTGATCCAAGAATTGGAAATTAGAAGACACTTGAGAAACCTACAATATCAAGTCAATGAACAGAAAAAAATCAGCAGATATGGTTTTCCTGGTTTTCTATATCATTGCACAGTTATACTGTAATACTTGTAATATCATATATTTTTCTTTTTTCTATTAATATACAGGGTGCGGCATAAGTTCCGCCCCCATTTTGCACGAAAAAGCGAATAATAGAAAAAGCGAATAAAATGTAATTTAATGAGTATGCTACAGAAAATAAGATATTTAGAATAATTTTACAACAAGTGTTCAAATTGGTGACCATCTTGGTCAACGCATCTGCGGCACCGTGTGACGACAGTTTGGCACGTATAATGTAACATTTCGTAATGTCCCCTGATGTTGTCAATCTCCTCCTCGATGATTCTTCTCAACTGCTGGACTGTTTTTGCTCGTCTTGCGAACACTCGATCCTTCATCCACTGTTTGCTGGAATTTCGTGTACAGTCTCCTCACATTACGACGGTTTGGAAATTGTTGCGCGATTTCTTCGAAAATTGTTTGCAAATGCACATCATTTCTTATGTACGACGTTTACAGGAAAATTCGTTCTTCCTGCTTAAATTTAAATCCACCAGCTTGCATTTTCGCAATGAATAAACGTACGGACAATAATAATATACCGAACAACTTGCCACAATCGTTTGAGAACACAAACTAACGAGGCAGAAGTTATACTGCACCAGATTACGTCGCGCTGTAGGAACCTGATAGTGGGGCGGAACTTATGCCGCACTCTGTATATTAATGCAATCACAAGGTAGATCATTTCTTGGTCTAGCCAAAAATAATTAGGCATCAAATGAAATGTAACTTCTGTCATTCTGATGATGATATTTAATATCGAAACAATTGTCAATTTCTTAGATTTTTTAACATTATTTTCAATAAATTGTGGAATTATCTACAAACAGTTAGTTTCATTTAAAACAGCGATAAGATTTTATTCAGTTGATTTGGATTAAATATTCATAATTTGATGTCAGGATTCTACTGTTAAGTTATTTTCAATTACTAATAAATCACTGTGTATTGTATCAAAATATAACCGGTTCATTGTAAAATAAAATTCTCATTATTTCGTAATTAATTAGTGGAAAACATAATTTTCAATATTAATTTACTCCTTACTTCCTTTTTCTTTGAAATCAACATTACTCCAACTGAAACCAAACTTTTCATCGAACCTGCCCTTTACACGCTACTCCTGTTTCCTGGAGAATCCTTACGGCCTGGAAACTTTCTTGTTTGACATTGACCTACTTGGCAACATTGCAAAGTTCAAGCCACGTGCTGCCAGGCAGAATGTAACAAAGGACTGTAAACGAGGACGAGAATGGAACAAATCCTTTGTCCTTTACGACACGATATATTCCTGCAGAATGTGTCCTGTACACGAATGCATTTTTTATGACTTGATTGTGAAACTATTAAAAGATATGGAAAGAGCAATTTTCCGCTGTATTATGGTTTAGAGATATGTTTTATGTGTTCATGCGTTTAATTGATTAGATCTGTGAAATATACGCATTTGTCTTGCAATTAGCAATTTATTTATCTTTCTGTTTACTTTGTGCCAGGTCAGTTTTTTTCAGCTATAAGATTAAAAAAGATCTCGTTGTTTTAAAGATATTACACGCACAGAAGTAAATTGTATAAAAGAAAATTAGTACTTGCAAGCTATTAAAAATTATTTATGTTCAAGCTATTTTTGTATTATGTAAATTTACTTTATTCTATTACTATGTTAATTTGTATATAATTGTCATTTTGTTCAGGTTCTTTCTAAGTATTAAGTTTGTTATATTTCTGGTACACCTTGTATATTTCTAACAGCTATTCAGATTTAGTTATGTTTTGAACAAGAAATCAAAATTAATTGTTATGGCTGTTTGGCGGATTCACTAATCTTGCAGTTTTATGTTTTGTCCTACTTCTTACACAAATATATATAAAATTGTTTGAAAATTACTTTGGTTATAACGTTTGTTTTTCTTTGTTACAGAATCTGACACGTATTGTGTTCCAATGTACCTGGCCAAGTTGCTTAAAAATAACAAGTACCTGCGAAGCAATAGAAGCTCATGTACGCAATGAACATTTAAAGTGAGTAATCCTGTTAAATATTATCAACGTATTTGGGTCATTTGACAAACACCATTCAACTATGAAAGTGTATACAATATTCGATCGACAATGCCTTCCGGGTAATACCCCTTGACAAATTATCAAAATTGAGGTAGGAACCTTCAAATGTTTTGTTAAGGATATACACCGTGTTAAAGTCAAATTTTCTACATAGCTGTTTTATTAAAGTTACCGAAAGTTAGTCTTTGTTGCGATACCGTGTAGAAACGAGAATGTAATGTTAATGGATATTTTTTCCTTTTGAAGTTGAATTGAGAGAGTTGTCAAAAGGGAATCTAAAACTAAAGAAACCCATAGAATAAGACACGGACTTCTAATATTGTGGTGTAGTGAAAGATACTATGGAAAAGGCGAAGAAGACGATGGAGCTGCAAATAGAGGCTTTTAAGCAAATGTATAACGAGATAAATGACTTAATTTATACAGAACCCACTATGCAAATAAATATTACAGTTATGTTAATTCAACATCACATTGTGATAATGTTTTTCCTTTTTTTTTCCTCTTGTTTTCATCGCATGCACATCTATACAACCGCTTATGCCCAGCTTGTGGCTGTTAACTAACTTCTCGCCAATGTTAATGCAATGTCTAAAAAATAACATCTTATCAATGATCTAAAAGCAACATTTCAAAAACAATACAGTGTATTCTCTTAGATGTTGTATGGACATTACTTGAACCTCTAAATAACATACCTCAAACATTCTAGATGACATCCTATAGATGTTTCTGTGCCTAATCAGCAAATACAGGGTGAAGAACTAAGAACGCCGGCTGTCTGCCATATTTCAAAAAATAATCATGGTACAACATTAAAAAAATACCTTCAGGAAAATGACCCTGGAAAATATTTTTGAGTTCCTAATATATCTGCTATGGGGTGGAATGTACACTTAAAAACATAATACTGTGATTATCTCCAAAAAAGACATACTAAAGGTATCCTAGAAATACAGTTTTTGATATATTGAAGAGATTATGAAAAAATGTAGTTAGGGACTTTTTGGCCTTATTCTTCAAATAAGGGGTGGGGGAAGGTTCAATCTAAAAAACCAATGTAACACTTTTTTGTTTTTTAATCGGTATCAATGTTTTTGGCGTCATTTAAGAGTTTTTCCTATTTAATAAGATATATGCTTAACAAAAATAACAAAATTGAACAATTTTGTCAATGCTATGTGAAAAAGTCGACAATTTTCCCATTTTCTCGGAAATTTCAAATGTAATGAGACATTTTTTGAATTCTGATGAAAAGGGATTTACGTTATCAGACATAAAAATTAAAAGAATGCTTCAATTTACATTTGAAATTTCCGAGTGAATACAAAATTATCAAATTTTGTTATCCATCTTATTAAACAGGAAAACTCTTTTAAACGCAGCTAAAATCATTAATATCGGTTAAAAAACGAGAAAGTTATACATTTGTTCATAAGTTTGAACCTTCCCCACCCATTATTTGCAGAATAATGGCAAAAATTCTCCTTAATTAAATTTTTTCATAATCTCTTCAAGATTTCAAAAATTGTATTTTTAGGACACCTTTAGTATGATTTTTTGGAGTATTATGTTTTCGAGTGTTCATTCCACCCCTAGCGGATATTTTAGAGACTGCAAAATACTTTCCAGCAATTTTTCAGTATCACTTACCTAAAGGTAATTTTTTTGAAAGTTTTCTGAGATGTGGCCTACAGTCGTTCTTAGTTGTTCACCCTGTACATTTAAAATAAAATAGCAAAAAAGCAATAAAGGATTTAAAACGTTTATTCACTTTTAATGAACAGTACAGTAAATTTGGAAAAACAGGTACAAAATTAGAAAAAAAATATCTTGTCCAGGAATCCAAACTAAAAAATATAAAATTGTGTAAGCATATTACATATAACAAGTGTGGAAAGTGGAAACTATTGAACGCATTCAGTGAAAGCAAGGAATAAAAAAGGGTATATTAATCTGTAGTTGCCATAATGTAACATACTTTGAAACTGAATTAACTAGAGACCTTGAGTTTCATTTAAAAACACTAATATGAGCATATTCCACGAAGTAAGGGTCGAGACAGTCAATTGAATTAATAAAGTTTAACGGATACATATACATTACAGTTAGTTTACAGAAAATGTATTAGCATAGTTTTTTAATGATATTAAGACTAATAAAAATTTTACAACATAAAGATTTCATGAAACATTACGTTAAATCAACAGAAATCCAATCTGATTAAAGAAAATTCTATCGTTTACTTACGATTACTTTTTCTTACGCAAGAGTCGCTGTTTCGAGTGCCTCAACCATTCCATAACGTACACTTCAAAATCACTATCTATGAAACATTTAAAGGTGTTCTGAACAGCAGCTAATAAAACAATTACTTTAGATCAAATTGTGCCCATGGAGACCTTTGATCAATCATCATAAACTACATCAAACTCGATTTTCAGCCAATTGACTGGGACCCATTTTCCACAAGATACATGCGGGGCTCTTCAAAGGAATAATAACATATTTTATTTCGAGAAGTGACTTTTCATGATTCACCTTCTATTACATGCCTCACTCCGTTTAGCAGGTAAATTCAGGTGTGCCATAAAAATTCATACTTCTTTTCTGTATAAAATATATACTATTCTCATCTTGTTATTTTCGTCCTGGAACATATTGTATATTAACATCGTGGAATTGTAACTTAATGGAAACTAAGCATTATTAATACACTGTATACAAAAAAAACTAGTTATGAAGAAGAGCTATGAACACATTATCTAGTTAAATGAGTTTATAATTAATTGTATCCAATTGAGTATCCAATAGCTGTGTTTCTACAATAATAAATAATTGAATTCTGTTTGTTGACCGGAGCATTCAGTGCCATAAGTTACATATTTTTCAACTAGATTAATATAGGTACAATTGTAAGGGACAGTTACAGCTTTTTTATTGTATTCAGTGTATTTTCAAATGGAAATGAGCTTTTTAACAGAAATTTCTGTTAACTTAAACAGTCTATAATTGTACACAAGAATTGTTAGTATTAATGTTAAAATTTTCTAAACCTGCAATACTATATTGATGGCTATGACTGCTACTACAAAAACTAGAACTAGAGATACTCGATTCAATATTTTTTGTACTGTTTAATACAATGTCTGTATCAGACTATCTGAAATAGTTATTCCCCTTTCTTTACATAATTACCAACTATTTGTTTTTTATTTTATTTATGTTAGTAGCTTCTGAAACATCTTGAACATTGAAAATATTTTCCTCTAGATTCAAATCTCTGCCAACATATGAGCATGTTTTATTATTAATAATAATATCTACCCTATTGCAATATTAAGTTTTTGGTAGGGTATAATGCATATCTAGGATTTAAAATATTGTGAATCGTTTTTAAAATATACTAACTAACTAAAATATTTTAAAAGTTGAAAAAGCCCTTATTTTGTAAACTCTTAAGTATAATGTTAGTGTACAATTCCGCCACCTGGAATTTCAATGTACAATAGCCGATTAAAGTGTTGAATGAGTATTAAGTTTTAATAATTATGATTTTGGAATAGGTACTTACCGATAACAGCTGTTGTTCGTCCATGATAACAAGAATTATAACCAAGCATAGAAACTGAAACGAAGTAGGAACTAACGAAAACGAAGACCACTTTATTCAAGTACTTGCAAAAAATGTGCTTCCTGTAAATAAAATATAACACAAAACTGAAAACCATCCACCATTTCATGCTTGTCATTTGTTTCCACAGATAATGTTCGTTCGTCAGTTCCTCTTCTGTTTTCTTTTTTTTTTATGTTACTGTGATGTTTAATATGAGATGTTACTGAGGGTCTTATGAACTAACATCGTAAAGACGTAATCACACGAACTTATTAAAAAATGTGAAAGTAACTGCAATATGTGATCATCTTAGAAACATGTTAATTTGTAATATTACAGTAACGTTCTGTATGTGATATTAGTGAGAAGTAT
Organism: Galeruca laticollis; assembly: GCA_963921935.1. Lineage (NCBI taxonomy): Eukaryota > Metazoa > Arthropoda > Insecta > Coleoptera > Chrysomelidae > Galeruca > Galeruca laticollis. Next base: position 83,933,764 of record OY998178.1, on the reverse strand, counting down.
ACAAATTAACATTGTATGAATGTTTCCTATAGGAAGTTGCTAAACAGAAGTTCATAGTATGTGTATGTAACTGCGAATTCAAGTATTATTGTGTACATCAAAAATATGTTTTATTTACATGACACGGATGTTAATAGAGTTGGTAATAAAATTAAGACATCTAGGAGATATCTTATTAACGTTTTAAATAAACATCACGAAAAGTCTCTAAAAATAACATCACAAAAAAGACTTGTTATGTTTCTTATTTAGTGGGAAAGATATGATGATTTAAGAATTCAGAGTAATGTTTAAGTCCATAAAGAAAGAATTAATAGAATGAGTGAATTGAATCAACTTTTAATTGATACGATGCTTTCTTCCGAGGAAGTTGACGTAGAAGTTACTGACGAAGAAATGCAAAACTGGGACAATTTATTCACAAAATATCATAACTTGAAATTAAACGTTGACAAAATGTTACAACCTCATCTCAATCTCAATGACTGGCTATCTTTCTGAAGCCAATTTCGTAGGATTCAGATTCAGAAATGGATAATGAAGACAAGTTTGATTACTTGATACAATCCACAATTCCTAATGCCTAAAGTTATTGAAAACTTTGAAATACGATTTGGTAGAGACTATCTGCTCATAGAAGCTTATGTTAGAGAGTTACTGAAACTAATTTTGAGTAACACAAACAAAACTATTTCCAGTTTACGATAAGACTGAATCTTAACTTCGTGCTCTAGAAACTTAAGAGTAATCTCTGACGCATGCGCTGTACTAATTTACCCACTTGTAGAATCGTGTTTGGGGAAGTTTTAATTATTATAGTCTAGCAGGGAAACTTCTTCTTTACTGAAGATTCCACAACGAAAAAACGTTTGGTGAACAAAAGTTCTTTCTCTAAGATGTTATATTTGCTCAGGTGACAATTTCACAAACAACTGCATCCAAATTTCGTCATGGACAACGGATAAGTAGAAAGAAAGTTGTTGTTATCGATGTTTGAGATATGGACACAGTGTTCGACGGTGCAGAGTCAAAGTAAATTGCCAGAAATCTAAAGGAAAGCATGCCACGATCATGTGTTTTAAAGATGAAAAAAAGTCACTTGAACAGACAAAGAATAATGCAGTTATAATAGAAAAAGAAGGAGTAGAACAAAACTTATCAAATCAAATATAAAAATGCGTCTTCTTACAGACTATGGTAGTAAGATTAAAAGGAAATGACAGAGTGAATATGACAAGAGTTCTAGTAGACATATGATCACAGAAATCATATATTACCAATGATGCTACCATCGAGATGAATTACAAGCCAATAAGACAAGAGAAACTCATTAATTCATTATTTGGATGCTGTCAAACTAAAATGATAGATCACAATTGCTACACAGTTCACATGACGCGTTTATCGAATGATTGTACCTGTAATTTTGACGTTTTGGACCAAGAGATAATATGTAACAATGTTGTGTCAATTCAAAAAGGACCTTGATTAGACGAGCTGGCGAATCTAGGTATAGAAATAACAGACAAACATGATGGGACTAATAGGGATATTGATTGAAGCATATATAGATGGCAAATGGCTGATAGGGAAGAAATTAAATTGTGGTTGCACTTCACGCATTACATGGATGGACCTTGATGGGAAAAGTTAATCAAAATATGAGAGATTCGAGCCAATCGATGTTGACGACAACGTTATATGTACAGGATACGCTAATTTCAAATCTTTGGAATCGAAGATCCCATTAAGAAGAAGTCCTCTGAGAAGAATGAAAAAGATGAGATGAATCAATTTTCATTAACAGTAAGGAGAAATGAGTATGGTTGATACCAGGTTAGCATGCCATGGTTGGATAAACATCCACCAATACCAAACAATTTTTATCTTGCAGAAAATAGATTACAGATCCATGTCAAGAAGTTAAAAAATGATGGGTACTATAATCAATATGGAGAAGAAGTTTTCAACAGCTGGATACAAGAGAACTTAGTCCCGAAAGCATTTTACTCGAAGAAACCACGAAGTCTGGACATTTTCTGCCACATCATCCGATTTACAATTTCCAGAGCACCACCACTCTAATACGACCGATTTTCAATGCATCAGCCAAACAAATTGGTAAACCATCACTTAATGAATGCCTAGAAAAAGGTACAAATATAATAGAACTGATTCTTTCGATCATTACAAGATTTCGAATGTAAGAGATTGGAGTAATTGCGGATATTCGAAAGGCGTTTTTGCAAATAGTTTTCAGACACACCAAAGTGGTATTTAGCACAAATTGTAGCCCGTTCTTATTAGAGGCAGTTTTAGATTTACATTTAAGGAGTGCCAAAGAAAACAAACTGAACGAAAAATACCAACCTAATGGCATTGATAATTTGAGCAAAGCTTTTTTGTAGTAACGTAGTGACAGGCGTTAAAGACATTGAAGAATTAATTATATTTGTCGAGAGCTCTAAAAATATCTTAGCTGTCACAAATTTGGAACTAAACGTATCTAGCATACTCGGTCTAATTTTGAATCGAGATCAAGATACTTTGTGTTTATCTCTCAAATGGTTTCAAAATTATATTGGTTCCTTTTTGCTTGATTTCACAATTTGACGAAATTTGATTGTTTTTCGTACATAAATAGTTACACCGCCCCCTCTACCAGCTCTGCAGGAATGGACTGCAGAGACATCATTAATTTGAAATAGGAATGTTTCATTCTCTTCCAACCACGTCTCAATAACCAAGAGTATATCACAATGTTCTTCCACAACAAAGCACTGCACAAGATTCAGTTTTTTTCTAATATTTTACAAATTCATGTATGAAATGTTTAGTTGTTTACGAGGCCTTTCTAGTTTTCCAACTGACTTTTCTCCTCTACAAGGACTTTTAAGTGCTCATTCTTTCTTAAGAGCATATTTCCGTTTCACATCTAGATACATTTGTAGTTATCCTCTTTTTTAAAAGTTCTTGCTGCCATAAATAAATTAAGGTTTTTGTAAGCTCATGGTTTAAAAATATTTTATTCTCTTTTGTATATCCCACATCTATAATTTTTTCTTTGATTTAAAAAAATGTTTCTTTGTTGTTTCGTCTTCGGAGATTACTTTGATTACATTATCCTTGCCGTTATCTTTGTCCATACGAAAGCAGTAATTTTGCTGTCATTTTTGGTAAGTTCCAATTTTATTTATTATTTCTGGTAGATTCTCATTTTCTTTTTGGGGTACTCCTTGCACGAACAAATTGTCCTTTAAAGCTTTTTGATGGTTTTTGTTTACTTCGATTTTATTTGACAAAGTTCTTTTTGTAATTTTTCATTCACTTTTATTTGTTTATTAGAATTATATTTCACATCCATCTTCTCCATTTTTGCCATAACATCGGCCAAACTATAGTTTTTCCCTTGCGGTGTTCGTTGAGGATGACTAGAACCATCTTTTGCACTATTGCATGAACCACACAACCAGTATTCATTTTTTTTACTTAATATCAAATGCCATGGACAAGCTTTCTCTATGGTTCCATATGTTACAACTGTCACACAACAACGATTGGTGATCATCCAAAACAGTTTTATCGCACATATCACAAATTTCCGTTCATCGGGGTATATTGGCAACAACGCCACGGGTACGTGCCGGATTAAAATCAAATTTCACTTTTATTCAATGTGCACTAATACTATGACACTTAATGATCACTTTGCACTACTTTGAACTTTTAATTATTTTATTTAACCTTGCAATCGACACTAGATTATCGCAGACGTAAGCAACAGAACTCGACACTGTTGCCAAGTTTCAATTTCTAAAAATTCTTTTTTTTGTCTCTATTTATATTGTAAGATTTTTTGCATTTTCATAAGTAAGCTATATTTTTTTGTTATTTTAAGGTTAGTTTGTACTTTTTTATTTTTTTATCATAATGATGGCTCTTTAATCTATTTTCCAAATATTGTTATGCTTGTTTTATGTAAACAACATTACAAGTATTTTGTGTGATACTCGTATCGATTTTTTTTATTCTCACTACTTTATTTATAACTTGACAAAGCTGTAGCGTTTAAACAATCAATATTGTAATATCTAGTAGGAATTAGGTTGTACATTAAAATCAAAACAGAAGTCAAACCCAAATAAACGTAATTCGTTGGCACCTAACGCAGAGCTCGACTTCATTAATAAATCACAGCATGTTCAGTAGGTACCAAAATTTTTACATCTATTGCCAATGTTGCTTTGTATAAATATCATAATTATATTTAAAACTACACGTGCGATGACGTGTAATTTAAACTACTATTAGGTCGACCGAAAATAAATTGAGATTTCCACATTTCTAGTATTCGTATTTCATTTGGAATTTCAGATAAACATATATTTTTGAACGGTGATACTTTATAGTTTGATATTGTTTACAATACAGCGGAGGTTAAGTAAATATTATCCCGAACCAGATGGATAGAAATGTTATTACTATTAGAAAACATAAATTATGCAAACAATGTATAATGGGATAAAGTGGTTATTAATATTTATAAACGTAGCATGTAAATAAAATGATCTTGAACATCTATAATATTAAAAATGTATACATGCAGATAATGTTTGTTAGTAAACAAAGCGGAATAGGTTTCTTCATTTTTAACATGCGTATTTGTAAATCTAAATCAATGAAACTGAAGTGAAGCATACCAAACCTAACATCTTATAAAACGCTGCAGAATTGGAGTCTGGAACGTTGGGACCATGTATGAAGCGTCAAGACTATAGTTGAGTAACAACATTGTAGGCACTAAATTCCTAGAAACTATGGTGACATTTAAGCGTAATTATTGGTCGTCCAGTGGCGTACGAAAAATATAAAAGGAAATACAACTAAAATCGCATTTCTAAAGTTTAAAAGTTTAATCGATGAAGGCGTTAATAAAATACAATAATTTACATCTACTGATGAAATAAAACAGTAGTGATAAAATAGTTCCATCAGCATAAAAATTATTAATATTGTTCGTCTGAAGAACGTTCGTCGGATGATGATCTATCCGGATTTTTACGTTGATAATTAATGGATCAACCATAACATCTACTCTACTGTCTAGGTCACATTCTGTTTTCTTCCCGTCTACCTAAAGTCTCGGTGTGTGTTGAGCCCGAGACGGAAGCGAACTCCCACCTCACCGAGGACCCGCTGTGTGTTGACGCGGTATCTGGTACCAAATACATCCCGTTTGTTTTAGGCAACCAGACCAAAGGGATAAAACGAATATCCCAGATTGGCTAATCGCACAACTCAATATGCAGATAAGAAAGATAAACATTATTCAATGTTACGCACCTACACACGTCAGCGAAGAAGAGGAGAAAGAAAATTTCTACCAACAGCTAACAGATACTATTGGAAAGATTAACAAAGGAGATATTCTCTTAGTCATGGGAGACCTAAATGCTAAAGTAGACAAAGACAACAATGGGGTAGATTCTTGCATGGGAATACATGGACTAGAAATTAGAAACAAGAATGGAGAGAAACTATAGAACTTAGTTTATAAAACAATATGGTCAGTGAAGGAAAATTTTTTCCACACAAAAACTGTCACAAAATAACTTCACCAGATAAGAAAATTCAAAATCAAATAGACCATATTTTGATAGATAACAAATGGAGAAGTATGATTTTAGACTCTCGAAACAAAAGATCAGCAGATGTAGGAATTGAAATAAAACTCTGGGCAAAAAGCGGGATTAAACATCATAGCAAACGAAGAAAATACAATTTACAACGAACAAAGGGATAGTGAAACTATAAAATGGTATAACAAAATTAAATTGAACACAGAAAGTGGTTTACAAAGAAGAAAAGAAAACAGAATGGCTAAGTGAAGATAGATGGCATATTATACGAAAGAGAAAGCACTTAAAAGTCTAACTAAAAAGAACTCAAAGAATAGAAGATAAAATTATTATCTCAAAAGTATGGAGATGCAAATCAGAGGGAGCGAGAAATGACAAAAGGAAATGGATGGAGATGATGGCACGTTTAGCAGAAGAGGCGATTACTAATAATCAGAAAGAGTTATATAGAACCACTAAACGTCTTGCAAAAAAAAACTTCAATAGTGAGAAACCACTATAAGACAAACAATAAAAACTGCTTACAACAACAGAAGAACATAAACGAAGATGGCGAGAATACTACAATAAACTGATGACAGAAGCAGAAAACGAGCCGCGTTCGCAAGAGGGTAACAACGTAAAGCCAAATGAAAATAACCTAAAGGCAGACGAACAAACGCCAACAAAGAAAGAAATAACTGACGCAATCCGACAACTCAGGAAACACAACGCAGCTAGAATTGACGGTATCTCAACTGAGCTATGGAAAGCGGACATTGAGGAAACAGTAGGGTTAATCACACCATTATTGTCAGATATATGGGTCGAGCTTGTATCGACCAAATTGCAGAAATCTTACATCTGAATAGGATACATGCTATGATCATTAGAATAACTAAAATGATATATTTAATGGTGTAGGGTAAAACATTTCATTATTTAACATTACATATTTTTCTTATATTTGGCAATAATGTTTGCGCTGTTATGTAGTAATGTCTTTATGAACAAACTTGGCCCTTTCCTTCTTATTTCTTGCTAATATTTTTGCCTCATTCCATGATTTTCCCCTTTCTTGAAGAATTTTTCCTACGCTGGTGTTCCATGTTTCTCTCGGTCGTCCACGTTTCCTCTTATTCGCTTTTCTTGCCTTTCATAATTGTTTAACCTGTCTGCAATTTGGCATTCTTTGTAGGTGTCCTCACCATCCCAATATCCTTGTTTGAATATATTCAAGTGTCGATTTTATTTCTAGATCCTTTGTTATTTTTGTATTTCTTATTTTATCTATTCGTTTGACTCCTATAACTCTTCTTAGATATTTTATTTCAACTGCTTGTATTATGCTCTTCTGCCTGCCTGTCAATGTCCATGATTCACAACGAAACGTCAGAATTGGTCTATAGATGGTCTTATATACATTTATTTTTGTCTTCATTGATCTCTTTTTGTTTATAAAAGCCTGGTTCATTGTAAAGTTCAATTTTAGTGTTTTTTACACTCTATTTCTTTTTCATGTCTCCCATTCTCTTGTAGCTCCACACCTAGATATTTGAAACTTGCCACTTGTTCAATTATAACATTATCTACTTTTATCTGTATGTTTTTGTGTTCGTTTCCTACTACCATAACTTTCGTTTTGTTTTTATTCAATTTCATCCCATATTGCTTCAGGGCATCATTCCAAATCTCCAGGTTCTTTTGTAAATCTACCTCTTTTTCGGTCACAATGACTAATATCTGCAAATGCTCCTTCTGACACTTTTACCATTTCCATATATCTGTATCCTACTTTAAATTTCTTAACTGTTACTTTACATTTCTTTATTACCTCATCAATATATATATTGTGAACAGTGTAAGACTTAGACCTCCTCCTTGCCTCAATCCTTCTTCTGTTATGAAAGCATCTGAGATCCTATTTTGGTATATAATAAAGTTAGTATTTTCATTGTATATATTTTTTAGTACATTGATCATTTTATTTTCTATTCCTCTTTCTGATAGTATTTTCCATAGTTTGTTTCTTGGTTCTCGGTCAAAGGCTTTTTCTATATCAATAAAACCTAAATACACTTCTTTGTCTTGCTCTATTGTTTTTTCCATGATCTGCTTTAATGTAAATATATGGTCCTGAATACTTCTTCCCTTTCTAAATCCGCTTTGGCATTCTTCTAATGTATTTTCTGCTACTCATTTAATTTTTGTGTCTAATATTTGTTCATACATTTTCATAGCAACATTTAGTAAATTAATTCGTTTGTAGTTGCTACATAATTTTAATATTACAAATTTCTGAGACAGGTAGAATTGAAATAAAATTGCTTTTCATCATGAATCTGATTGGTTCTGGTTAAAATCTTCTGTCAGTTTTACACCCCTCTCGGCCCCATCGTCCATTTTTTACTAGATCAAAACTACCACCTAATTTTTAGGATTTATCTTGTATTTGTATTCATTGATATTAGACAATAATCAAATGTGTAATTGGATAAAATGAAGATATTAAAGAATCTCGGTTCCGTTTATTGATTGTTAATAATTTTTTTGTTATCCTTGTATGTGTATGGTAAAAAGTCCTTGACAAATCTGCAATACTTTGTGTAATTCCATCATTTATAAACTTCTGTGTTGTAAAGTGCAGTCTCGATTCGATTTAAACTATTTATTGCAAGATTTCTCTTGTTTGAATGATACGTAACAGTAAATCTGATGCGAAACGAAAATTTTACTAATGGTCCAACGCTGTATGTGAGCTACGCTTTTCTCTTGACATTTTTTGTATTTGACCCAGTTTTCATGGATCGATATCTATTTTAGGTTGCGTTTGTAACCTCCAAATATGTATACTCTCTCCCACAGGTTCTAGACGACTAGACATAGCATAAAATAATCCAAATTTCATCACTCAGTTGTATAAAGCTTATTAATGTGTGTTTATTTATCTATACAATACACATTTGTAAATAACGATGATTATAAGACTGTTATGTAATGTAACATAATCATATCGTTCAATTATCGATAGGTTAATATAGATACTACTTAAGAACACACGGGTAAAATGAATAGGAAAAGCAAGACTAGATAAACTAAGATATACGTTCTAAATAAAATCATAATTGGGAAAAAACATAATGTGCAAGCCAGTTCTGAGCAGTAGTTCAAACCTCTTCAATAAATTTCTCCATCTTTTGTGTCAGTAGCGGTTGCTCTTCTGCATCTACCTCTCCTCATTTCGCAATATGGGAAAAACTATAGAAATAAAAAACCAAGTGGGCATGAGAAAAAATTAAAGAGTGGCAACTAAAATTATGTATTGAGGACATATTATTTTTCATGTGCCGTAGCAGGTCCCTTGACGTTGACACTTACATTGGCGAGTCTTTCAAGATCTTATGCTAGCTGCATTTCGTACGAATATTCCTTAACCAAGAAGATGATTGCCTTCCTACTAGTCCGTTACGGTCATCGACTTTGTCCATCATAATAAATTGTAGAATTCTATACCGTTCCCTCTGAAGATATGTATGTTCCTGTGTTCAGTAGTAAACGAGCTGTGTCTTCTTGGCTATCCAAGGTATTTTCAGCGTTCGGCGGTGTAACCTCATTATTTATAAACCTTCTAGCTGATTAATTGTGGCAGTCTTGATTGTTCAGGTGTCTATCCCATAAAACAACACTGACCAAACATATCTTACCAGTCTGTTGTAGTTTTAGGTTAATGTTGACGTTGTTTTCTTGAGTGATATAAAATCCAAGGTATTTGAAGTGAGTCTATCTTACTACCTTCTATATATATTGATGCATCAGGTTGAGGCCGCCGACTGAGCACCATGAATTTTCTCTTACAGATAATTGTTAAGAACATATTAAAACAATAGTTTGATGTAGAAAGTATGAAACTGGACAATGCTGTTAAGAGAACGTCAGAAACAAGAGAAGTAGTTAAAAGAGAAGAGATTTAATAGAAATAATAAAAGACATAGGGTAGAAAACAGGATGAAATGAAATACATGCGAGGGAAGAAGCGAAGCAAGGGAAACCATATCACTGGAGAATATAATCAGGACACTGAACAAGTAGCTTCTAGCAAAATAAATTATATAATTACTAGTTCTGGTTGTTGTCTAATTATTCAGACCCCCTCTTAGTATACTATATACTTAGGGTTAAAAAAAGTTTATTATATGGCAGATAGTTCGTCAAAACCAAGAAATTTGTAACTTGTTTTCTACAGCATTTTACTTTAAAGTTGTTTTTGTGGTTATTTCTTTAATCTTATACTGAGTTTATACAAAAATGAATATCTTTTCGTCGTTCTTAATCAAAAGCTTACAATAAAATACACTGCCAAGTGGAATTCGTTGGTAATGCGTGGTATTATAGCTTCACGATCAAACCATTGAGTGAAAATATTTCACAAGATTTTGAACGGTCCATATTACACGGCTTAAGACGTCACCCACACCGAGTTCAACGGATATAAATATATATATATATATATATATATATATATATATATATCCCACGATTCTGCCACTTAATGTTTCGTATCAAGCAAAATGACACGATAATGATTTTTTGAGCGAACCTTCTTCGTTTTCAACATTTTTTTTAACAATTTTAATTTATATGATCTACACATTCATTAATCAAACTTAGCGTGAGCAAAAAATAACCGTGTAACTTGTCATAGAACTAAAAGTAAAAATAGTAAACGAACATATCAGAATTGGGACAAACATTACTAAAATATCAACTTATTAAAACTATCATGTAAAACGTCAAGGTAAACTGTAAACTGACGTATGTTTGGCAGTAGTGTACATAAATAACCTTCATATTAGATTGAATACATAAATAGCACGTGTACCGCATGCTGTACACAAAAAAATTCTGCATAGATGAGATGGGTATGAGCATAGATGGAATGAGATAGAAAATATTCAAATCGAATGTGCGGTAGCAAGTTTCAAGGTTGCGATTATCTAATGTAACGTGGGTGTGCATGCATTCAACCTTGTACTAATGTATTTATGACATAACCGACTATATTATTGAAAATTAGATAGCGCATTTGATAGTCGAAACTGTTTCAAGGTACTCGGAGATGCGTTTAAAATATGTATTTCCTCTTTGCTGCATTCGGCGATATTTCACATAAATTTTATAATTCGTTTAAGGTTCAATGGTAGATATTTATGACAAATTTCGAATTGCTTTTTTTCGATAGATTTTAGAGAAATTATACTTATAGATTGCATATTATAAAACAATAATGACGTGAACTTGTACAACTTTGAATGAGTTTTAAAGGGGGGGGGGCTTCACACGCAACGGAAAATCCGAAGGCTTGCATCGAGGCGTCAGGCCTCTATTAAAATCCCAATGTGTGTATGGAGAATTCTGTTGAGCTGAAATCCTATTTTTCAGGGATATATCAGTCGGAAAAGCCATGGAACCATATCTTTATACCGGAGACAAACCAGCTAAACCACTTACAAAACAATTGGAAAATGCTATAAAATAGCAAGGAAGCAAGGATAAGGCCCACCGCATATTGAACCCAGCTCACGTACAGCCCACGGACAACCCACGCGTGTTTTATTCCGTAAACAATGGATTAAAGTAAGGTACCGCACATTGATCCTAACCCACGCAGAGCACACGCCCAACCCACATTCACTTGGGTCGGTTTGAGTGTGTCGCACAGTTCTCGTGGGCCGCGTGTACAGCTCGATTTATTAAAAATGGAGAAGTTAATAGAGTTAGTTCGAAGTTTCCCAGTTCTTTATGACACCAGTCATGAAGATTATAAAATATCTAAATTTAAGGATGAGTTTTGGGCACAAATTGCCAAAAGGAGATAAATTATTAGGTTTATGTCGTATATTGTAAGTAGGTTTGTATAAATAAGTATGTATGTATAATGTGGACCATTTAAGAGGTATCTTATGTTATGTATAAAACTTCTTTGTTTCAAGGTAAAGTATTATATAGGGTGTCCCATCTCAATCCGACCAACGAAATAAAATAAAAACATTACATTTCCGGAAAACAGGTATAGAGATTTAAGGGAAATATTCGATTCCACCAATACTTAAATATTCGATTCCACCAATACTTTTAACCTTAAGTAGAAGGTTTAAGGTCAAATTTGTTCCTTCGGAATCAGAATCTATATTGTTACGAAACAGCACACTGGTATAGTCCCTAAATCCGACCCTGTCTAAGCCAGGTATCAAAGTTAAAACTATGGCGGATACGCACTGTTTTTTATAACTGTTTACGGCTATATTATCTAAACATTGTTTTTGTGACCAGACTTATCTAGAAAAGGCCAGAACCAATTGTTTTTGTGTGTGTAAGCCGCAGTCCGGAATTTACTAGTAAAAAAGGCTTTAATATATAAGGGACTGATCAGGAAGAGTTTAGTTTAGTTTATAATTTGACATCCTGAGATAAACAGTAAATAAGTGAATATAAATTAAGTGTTTATATAAATTAGTTTAAGTGAATATACTGTGTATAATTAGTGTTAGTGATTAGTTTAGTGTTTAAATAAATTAGTAAGTAGCCATACCGTGTGTTTAAAATTTATCCCACCCGTTTATTGTTTAAATAAATAACAAAAAAACATTACAATATCAATACGTGTACGTTGATCGTTCGCAGCCATTGTGGAACTGGTCTGGGTTGGGTATAGTGTGGGTTCAATATGCGGTAGATTACAGAAACGTGGACGTGAGTTGCGCGTGTGATGTATGTGGGTTGTACGTGGGCTGTGCGTGTGCTGGGTTCAATATCCGGCAGACCTAGCAACAGGCATACCCATATGGTCCAATGATCGCCAGAACACCGGTTTTTTACATATGTATTTCTACTTACACTATCTGTAAGTATAGAATCATGAACAAAGAACCATAATAAAAACATTTTCTTTAATAATAATTCTGTTGAGGTATACCTGCCGCTTTGACTCCTGGAGGCCGGAAATCCGAATACAAAATCTCGTTCGGCTTGCTTCTGGCACTGATGAATGAGGAATTACAGAGCGGTTGCCGACTAGAAATTGATTATTGATGTTTTTTTATCGGGAAAATTTCTGGAACACATATACCTACACAAAGTCAGCTTAAGATAATATTTACAGTTTACAGATTGAATGGAAAAATAATTATTTGAATTGCAATAATTAACTGCGAAGAATTCTCATGAATTCTGAACACCATCTAAAATGGGAAGGGGCTCGTATAATACCGATGTAAATTTTTTTACGAAACTGCAAACGAGGCTTAAGAAATTTTTTAAATAATATGAGAAGGTTGCGGGAATAGGACCACTTTTAAGTTTTTAATTAAGTACAGGCCAGAGTGTCTTTTTTGGTCACATTAATCAGTTTAGAGAAAAACCAGTTTTTCTCATCCCTTGCAAGTGGTCCATTTCTGGAAACATGTTGCATTGATTGAACCATATTAGTTCCTTAAATGGACCACAAATTTTCTAGCATAGTTAGTAATGAACATTCAAGTAGATATACATAGTTTATTTTTATAATGACTAACACAGGTTCAATCATATTCTTATAATTTAAAGCATTAAGGACAAAAATAAAACTTTCTGAGAGGGCTTACATTACCGCAGACGGCATGTAGCCACTCTTCACATTCTTGACTCTGAATCATGTCTAGTTTTGAACTTTTTTTACACAAAATGCAAAACCAAATTTCTTCTTTCTGAGCTTCTTGTTGAGGGTATTCCGATTGCTTACTCCACTAGAAGTAGATGACAAACCAATGGTTGTATTATCCAAGTATAGGCTTTTATTACTTCTTTGTTTTCCTTTACAATTTTTTAGACTTCCAAATCGTTTTTGTAAGGACTCTCCGTAAGTACACAGGCTTTTTGGGCTCCCTTAGCAATCCTATTTCCTTTCTTACATTTTAGTTGAGGTACTGGAGATATTTCGGCTACGGATACAACGAGCTTGGATGTCAATCGAGGAGTTGTTGTGATCTCTAAAATTAATTAAGAACACCTTTCAGGAGACAGCACAGGTGATCATCATCATCATTCAGCCCTTAATCGTCCATTGCTGAACATAGGCCTCCCCAAGACATTTCCATCTTTCTCTGCGGTTGCCACCCAATTGGTATGAATTATTTTCAGGTCATCGGTTCATCTGGTCGGCCTCGCTTATGTGCTCTTGGCCGCAGAACATCATCCATACCCGTTCTTCTGCGAATCACCTCTTTCGAAATCTGTGTCTTAGACTTATTCCCAGCATCGATCGTTCCATCCTGCGTTGCGTTTTTTGTAGTTTTCCTGATGATTTTTTGGTCAGGGTTAAAGTTTATGCACCATAGGTGAGAACCGGTAGAACACACTTGATCGGAATATCGCTCTTGAAGACATCATGAAGTTTGCCACATGCTTCCCATCCCAATGTTAATCTCCTGAGCAGTTCTGCTGTTTGGTTGTTTCTATCAATCCTTACTTCACGCCCCAGATATATGTAACTCTGCACCATTTGTATCTGATTGTTATTTACACTTAATTGCTTACTGGGGACTAGATTGGTCATCATTTTTGTTTTTTCGAAATTCATCTTCAGTCCGACCGTCTTTAAGTTCTTGAATCATTATAGCGGTTTCTCTTAGATTGTCAGAAATTAGTACGATATCGTCGGCGAATCTAAGATGGTTGAGTCTTTCCCCATTGATACTGATGCCTTTGTTTTCCCGTTCTAGGTTTTTGAGAGCATACTCTAAGACATTGATGAATAGTTTAAGTGATAAAGTAACACCTCGCCTTACGCCTCTTTCTATTTTGATACAGTTATAATAATGCATATCAATACCTTCATTATTTGCAGGTAATAGCATCAATTCTTGGTATTGTTGAGTCGTCTCCATATCCATTGGGATGGGTAAATTATCTGCAGCGGCATATCCGTGTTCCGCAAAAACATTTCGGTTTAATGGCCATATACCAGTATTTGTGATACCACTAGCTACATTGTCAATTAAGTTGGTGTAAAAATCTGAGCTATTTAAAATAGTGACTCACGTTCTTATATGTTCATACATATTTTTGCATTTTTTTTACGTAAAATGTTTCAAACGTCAAAAATCATGTGTAAAAAACTGTAGATATTCACCCTAACATATGCTTTAATAGGAAAAAATCTGTGCTTATGATTAACTTCAGGATTCTCTTCGCTAAGATGAAACAGAACTGTAACACAAGTGCATAGAATTTATATTCACGGATAGACATCTAAAGGTCAACTGCGGAAATGAATGCGATATTTGAACATTATGCTGTAGGCAGTGACATCTATGATCGTTATTACAAATTAGCAGACAACATAGGCGTAGTAGTCCAATCGAGGAGAAGGTCCAACCCCGGCAACTTTCCCCATATGTATTGGATTACATATTTATACCGTTTATCACTCTTATTACTTAGAAAATTATTTTAATTTTCTGTAATTTTTTGTATAAATATTATTTGTTGATTTTAACTATTTGTTCAAAGGTATTTTAACATGCTTGCTTACAAAAATCAATACGAAAAAGATGGGCTGAACATGTATGCGTTCAAAAAAATTATGATGAAAAGGCCTACGACCTTGCTAGATGCAAACTGGCGCTGCGGGCAATGCTACCGTTACGATACGCCGACTGAAAATTATAGTCGATTTGCCCAAATGACTATTATCAATACTTCAATAAATCTGGAGAGAAATATATTATCAAGTTGTTTATCATGAGTTCGTGAAATTTTTTTCTTGGATAATTATTTTTTTTGACATTTTTACGTATCTAATTCTCATTTGCTGTAGAATTTAATTTCCAACTTTGATTCGGTCATATTATATTAAATTTATTCTACAGCATTGCCGTAGTCAGGGGGGCATCAAGTGAGATTGATTCCCCGGAAACGAAAAAAAAAATAATAATTTCTTTAGTAAGTTGTGGCTTGTGGAGTGCTATCAAATCACCAATTGATCGAGGTCCATCAAGCTGCCCCCCCCCCGGTTAGATTTTTTCTACCAAAATGCTAGCACACATAAAGGGCAACTAGCACAACCTAGCACAACAATTTTTATAGCTAGCACACCAATTGCTCACAATAAAAATGCTTTTGAATTCGGGTGGGGCCAGGTTAACGCTAGCCCCCCCCCCGGTTGGAATTTTGTCGCCAAAATGCTAGCACAGATAAAGGACACCTAGCACAACTTAGCACACCATTTTTTATAGCTAGCACACCAACAGCTCACAATAAAAATGCTTTTGAATTCGGGTGGGGCCAGGTTAACGCTAGCCCCCCCCTGGCTGGAATTTTTTCGCCAAAATGCTAGCACACATAAAGGACACCTAGCACACCATTTTTTATAGCTAGCACACCAACAGCTTACAATAAAAATGCTTTTGAATTCGGGTGGGGCCAGGTTAACGCTAGCCCCCCCCCCCGGCTGGAATTTTTTCGCCAAAATGCTAGCACACATAAAGGACACCTAGCACAACCTAGCACACCATTTTTTATAGCTAGCACACCAACAGCTTACAATAAAAATGCTTTTGAATTCAGGTGGGGCCAGGTTAACGCTAGCTACCTCCGGTCGGAATTTTTTCTCCAAAATGCTACCACAAACGAAGGACACGTATCACAATCTACCACACCATTTTTTATAGCTAGCACAGCAACTACACTTTTAATTCTGGGGAGTGGGACTGAGGGCAGTGAAATAACGCTATACTTACTCGATGAATAAATAAATGGATAAATGAATAGGTTGAATATATATGTAGAACGGCTGGTTTAATTGTTTCTTACTGTAGTTACGAAAAATTTTCGGAATATTCCACTCATATGGTAAAAATTCCAAATGAAGCAGGATCTTTTCGGAGATAACTCTCCGGCAGTGCCGATAATTTCCCTTTTAAGTCCGTATCTAAGTAACGTCTAAGTAACAATTGTTGTTATTATCATAATTTTAATTTAAAATATCATAAAAATGTCATGGTTTGAAAACGATTCTTCAAGTTTAATCCAAAAATAAGTGATTGAAAATGAACCAAAAAGGGTAATTAAATACCATGTAATGTTGTTTAAATAATATAAATTTAGCATTAATACAGTTTTATGTCGTCTAATCGAGAAATATTCTATCGAATCACACTCATGAAAATAGTTAGATCATTAGTTTTACTTATATAGTCCATGTTACTTGTAATATTATACAACCATCAGCCCTTCGGGGAAACCCTTTCTTAACCCAAACATCTGATTCGGCCAGTTTGGATGTACCTACAAGAATTTTATTTACTCTTAAGACCCATAAAAACGGCATTATAAAAATGATTCAAATTTTAACGATAGACTTGGTTTAACGACCCTTTTAAAAAGTCTGATGAGAACTTCAGATGGATTATATCAAGTTTTTAGAAAAATAAAAATACCTATGTATCCACTATCTCCGAAACAGATGGAACGATTTTGCTCAAAATCTTCTAATATGTACATAATAACTAAACGGACTTATCACTAAATGAAATTTTGCAAATCACTATTTATTCGAATTGCGACTAAAAGGTCAATGTCGTGCTAAAAATATATATGAACTTTTTGAGACGGGAAAAATAACTATGTTTTTCTATTGGTTCATCAAACCAACCTTCCCCCATTCCCGAAATTGTTTTGTGGCTACAACCTTGATCTACAGACAACTTTTAATAACTAGCATGAAAAAAGTCTAATTGTTATTATGATTACAAATTTTATGCATACTGTGAAAATAAATAATCCTCAATATCAAAATGATGGGTATGTATACGCTTAAAACGGCGACCTTGGACCGTTACCAAATCCGTTTACATCGTTTCAAGATGTTATTTAGCAAACTAGTGAGATTTTCACTGGACATTCCATTATCAATGTACGTAAACACGAAATTATCTTCCGTTAGCTTTGGTTGAAATTTAGAATAGGCGTGTCGAAGAACTCTTATAACGGTATATTGCGGCTTATGTTAGAATAGTTTTGTGGTGGGATTAATAATTTATTTACCTTTTTTGGCGAAAGTAGACTCCTGCATCTATACTTTTTGGTTGGGTTTAAAATAACTTTATTTATAATATTCAATAATTGAGCTACAAAGCAGTGAATTTATTTGGGTAAACAGTACAGTGATCGGCTCTTTTAACTATTAAAATTTTTATTGAAATAACTAATAGACTTAATAATTAAAATTTTCATAAAAACTAAGAAGATAAATAGTAAAATCATCAAGTACTATACTTATTGTTCATACAAATACAGTGATTGGCCGAGGTTTTAGAATTAAGGTAGTTCCACCACGACACTGCAGTCGAAAAATTTTAGCACAGTACCCACGTCAGGGCCGGATTAAGACATTAGAGCGCCCTAGGCTGACATCAGTTTGGCGTCTCTAAACTAGGAAAGTAAAAATATAAATACAAGTAAAATAAAACGCGTTTCACAAAATATATATATGTATTTGTGAAAATGTACAAATCGATTATTTAAAGGTGGATTTTACGACACTTAATACTTGAAAAATTTTGTATGATATCGTCAAAATTTCTTTCTTTTAGTGCCTCACATTCTATACATAATATTGAGAGGTCAGCAGTTTTATCGTCTGTTAAAGAATTTCTTAAGTAATTTTTTACTCGTTATAACACGGAGAAAGACCTTTCGCCTGTACAATTCGTCACTGGAAGACACAGATATATTCTTAAAATAATGTCCATGTTGGGAAACGTACAAATTAAATTTCTGCTGCGGAGTGTTTGCAACCATGACATAGTTTTTGATGTTTTTTTCTCAGAGTTAGGTGAGTCCAGAGTTTGAATAAAATATTTGAATTGTACACATTCATTTTCAAAATTACAATCCAAAACTCTAGTATAAATTCCTTGAAGATGTCTGCACTTTTCTTTTATTATATTGTCTTCAGTGTTTTCTAAGTTTGTAAGAAAACCAAAAGATCCATTGATTTCATCGTACGAGTTTTTTCGCCTCTCGAGTTCTGATACTATATTGTCTACAACCACGTAGAACATATTTACTTCCATATCTGTCGTACCATCAAAAGTAGTCTCTCCAACATCACTCTCTCCTGGCAAACATTTCCTTTTTTTCTTCCTTTTCGAATCCAACGTATAGGTACTACATTTTGTTAACAATTTACCGTTTTCCTCGTATTTGTTATAAGTTGTTCTCATTTCCGTAACAAAGTAAATTGATGATATCCATACTTTGCTTTTGCAAAGACTGGCTTGTTTTGTGGAATTGAATTGTAATATCTCTCCAGAAAGAGAGTATAATACCAGTCTCCAAGCTTAACATTTTTTGCAATATACCCTTTCCCTCAGCTTTTGTTTTAGGTGCTTGGAGGTATCATTCTTAATAAAATTCAAAGCTTCTTTGAAAGCATCATAACTGTCATGAAGAGCGGTGCAGGCATCGACTCTAGCTGACCATCTAGTAGCTGAAAGTTTTTTAGGCACGTATAGTTCTGACCCACTAACAGTTCTGTTACGTGTTAAACACTCTTTCATTATTTCCCACCTATAGGTTGATGCTGAAAAGAAAGTGTATATTTCTTCCACAAACAAGAAGAAATTTGTTACAACAGGAGAACACTCTGCTGCGCAGGTTCCTACTAAATTCAGTGAATGGGCAGCACATGGTATACATTTTGCCAATTTGTTATTTTCCTTGGTTCTAGCTTGCAAACCAGAATATCGACCAGACATGTTGCTATCGTTATCGTAATATTGTCCTCTACAGTTCTGTATGTCTAATGACATATGTTCTAAAAGTTTCAAAACTGCTGTTTCCATGCTTGAAGCTTTGTGCCCTACCTTAGCAGCAAATGTAATAAATCGTTCTACTACCGAACCATTTTCAATTACATATCTGAGAACAACAGTAAGTTGGTCAGTATGGGATATGTCGGGTGTAGAATCTATGGTTATTGCAAAAGATTTCGTGTTTTTTATTTCTGATGCAAATTGTTCTCTTAGATCAACCGCCATGAGTTTTATAAATTCATCACAAATAGTTGATGACAAATCAGAAACATTTCCTTTTCCTGGATTGCCTTTTGTTTCTATGTGGGTTTTCAGAAACGGATCGAATTCTGCTAAAAGCTCTAACGAACCTAGGTAGTTGCCGTTATCAATAGCTCCAAACATTTCACCAGAACTCCTAAATGCTAAGCCACGCGATGTCAAAAATTTTATAACTGCAACTACTCGTTTAAGTGTGTTAACCCAGTAATATTTTCCTGCAAGGTACCGCTTATGAACTTCGGTATCTATTTTCCCTAAGACATTTGATCGCGCAATATACACCTTCGCATTTTCACAGTGTTCAGAAGAGTTTTCATGTTCAGAAATCCGATGGGTATTTTTCCAGTCGTTGAATCCAGTCATGAAATAATTCGTTTTTCTCCGGTTAAATAATTTACAATACAAACAATAAACATTTCCTGTTAGTGCTGAATAGATAGATAGATAGATAGATATTTATTAACTACTTTACAATAAAATGTTTGTAGCACGTCAAAAAGAAAATATACAGAAGAAATATACAAAATATATCTTAAGATAAAAACAGAGTAAAATGTCACAGCAGAGATTGCCTCGACAATGCACAGTGTAATCATCAACAGAGTAAAAACAATATTTAAGCAAAAACTTTTTTAAATATTTTTTAAAAGCATTGGAGCCCAAGGATTTTACAATTGATGGCAAAATATTAAAAAGCCTATAGTTTGGTGAATTTGATTGTGTCTTATTTAGCCGAAAGTAGCTGAATCTGATATGGTCAGCATTACGAGTGTTGTAGTCGTGGATATCTGAATTTCTAGACAACATTGACTGTTTCCCATGAATTTCAATTAGAGTATGAAATAAAAACAATGACGGTAATGGCATAATTTTATATTTTATGAAAAACTGTTGACAATGATCCCTGAAACCAAGATCAGCAAGCACCCTTATCGCCTTTTTTTGCATTCTAAATACTGTTAAAGCATGGGAGGAATTACCCCAGAGGGCGATGCCATAGCTAATATGCGAATGAAAGAGAGAAATACGTAGTTTTGAGTGTACTTGAATTAGTAATATTTTTCAACTGTCGTAAAATGAATAACGAACTTGAAAGTTTTTTGACTAAATGCTCAATATGTGCCTGCCAACTTAGCCTGTGATCTAGGACTAATCCAAGTAATTTCACATTTTTTGTTTTTTGGTGAAATGACAACTGATTACTTGCAGATATATGCATGATTTCAGTTTTATTAATATTTAATTTTAGTTTGTTCGATGAAAACCATTCATTTGCCCTATTACTAACGCAATCTAGGGAGGCGGCTAAATTCGTATTATCTTTCTTCGAAATAATAAATGTTGAATCGTCTGCAAATAGAACCGACATATAGGGTAACATAAAACGGCTCAGATCATTAATATAAATGATAAACAAGAGGGGGCCTAGAACCGCCCCTGAGGGACTCCATGACTTACCTCCAGAAAATCTGATGTTACACCATTCACTGTAACACATTGTTTTCTGTTTGACAGGTAAGAACCAATAAGCTTCAACGGAATTCCCATAACTCCATAATAATTTAATTTTTCTAAGAGAATGTCGTGAGAAACGCAGTCAAATGCCTTTGAAAGATCGCACAGCATTATGGCCGCACGGTTACCGTGTTCAAGTTCTTCGACTACGCCACTCACAATATTAAGAACTGCCTGGGTGGTTGAGCGGGAATTTCTAAAGCCAAATTGGGAGCTACTGAAGAATTCGTTTGAATCAAAATAGTCATACAACTGTTTTTTTTATTAATTTTTCAATGACTTTACTGAATATTGAAATAATACTTATAGGGCGATAATTATCGATTACGGAAGCATCGCCTTTTTTAAAAAGGGGAGCACTTTGGATAGTTTGAAAATATCGGGATAAATACTGGTGTTAAAAATAAGATTTATGAGTTCCGTAAAAGGTTTTGCAGCAATAGAATTGGACTCCTTCAAGATGCGGCTATTGAGTTCATGAATATCAAGACAATCCGAATTCTTCAATGAATCAATGGCTGAAGAGACCTCAAAGTGAGTGACCAGGTGTAAATAGAATGAACGGCAAGGAGTAGGAAAATTTTTAAAACATAGGAGCTCAGCTCAGCATTAGAAATGTTAGGAAGAGATTGAATGATATTGACAGCAATTTCACAAAAGAAGGTATTTATCTCATTTGGTGACAAATCAGGAGTTATTAAGGAGTATTTCGATTTCCTTCTTTCATAGTTAATAACCTTCCAACAAGCCTTTGCTCTATTTTCAGACGACATGATGAAATTATCATAAGCTGATTTTTTAGCGGATTTTAGCCTGCTATTATACACTACCCTCAGAGTCTTATCCTTTTTTAGATCTTCTGGCTGTTTTCTTGCATCGACTATTAACTTCAAAGATGAAAGTTGATTTCGTAGGCACCTTAAATCATCTGTAAACCAAGACACTGGAGAACGTTCAGTGCCTTGCTTAGCTTTTCTTAGAGGAAAACACTCCGAACTTAAATTATGAAAAGTGTTAACAAGGAAAGAGGCCAAAACGTCTACATCTGATAGTTCCGACATAAAAGGACTCCAGTCAATAGTGGCTAGATGATGTTTTAATATATTTAGTCCTTTATTTGTAATACAACGTCTCATAACAGATTGCGACGTATTAGTTGGATTCATATTATTGTCTATGACAATATATTGAGCCCGATGGTCAGAAAAGCAAGGCTCGAAAACACCGAACCGAAAATTGTTGTTCCGCGATATTGGTAATTATATTGTCAATACAGTTGGACGAGGTAGCGGTAATCCTTGTATCCTCTAAAATGGTGATTGCCATGCCGTACGACTGCAGCAAACATTTCAACTTATTCAAAACACCAGTTTCAACCTTAAAATTCAATGAAATTGACTGTCTCGACTCTTACTTCGTGGAATATGCTCATATTAGTGTTTTTAAATGAAACTCACGGTCTCTAGTTAATTCTACAATATAATAAAAGTTATTGAAAATTCTAAAAAATTGACAATTGTTTCGATAAATCAATATATTGATATTGATTTATCGAAAAAATTGTCAATTTTTTAGAATTTTCAATAACTTTTATTATATTGTGGAATTAACTAGAGACCGTGAGTTTCATTTAAAAACACTTAAAATTCAAATTGAAGTCTCCCAAAATTACTAGTTTTTCATATTTGTTTAATAAGTTGTGTAATACATGTTCAAAATTCGCGAGAAACAGATCAATGCTGCCTTTACCAGATCTGTATAGTGCTATAACTGAGATTTTCATTGATGGCAAGTAAATTGCCGTAAATTCTGAATTTTGTTCGCTGTTAAAGTCGTCAAAATTAATTGAGCTCAACTTTAAACTATCATTGTTGTCTTTTACGTAAATACCTAGGCCTCCATGAATTTTATTACTACGGCAAAAAAAGGTAGCCAATGTATATCCAGATATATTGATATGTTGAAGACAGTTCTCAGTCTGCCAGTGTTCAGAGAAACAAACAATATCAAAATGATGATCAGAAAGAAAAGCATTTATTGTTTCCACTTTATTAGAGATGCACTGAATATTAATATGAAACATACTTACCGCACTCTGCTTTTTAACACACTAAGAACATTGGTTGTATTAAAATTATTTAAATTGTTTGAATTTACATTTCCCCGTCGGTCGTCTGGTGTTGGTGAAAATTTCTTTTAAAATTAAATCTTCTTACAGCCGCTTCTTTGGGCCAAATATGCGGGTTATAAACTTGGTCTATATTCTCAAAGGGAAAAGACACTTTGAATGTGGATGCGTATTCATTTTTACTCCATTCAACACAGGAAAAGAATACGTCAGGAGCTGATTGTTTGAGAAAGTCTAAAAGATCATTTGAAGCCATGTCGGCACTTATGCGAGAGACATGTACATGTCCTTGTCGTGTAATGGTCTTGAATTTTGAAACATCATTGCTTCCAATAATCGGTTTATATTTATTTATGCTTGCGTTTTTTTGAGAGAGATTCCCATTGGAATTCCCCGTATTAATTGTGTTTATGTTTACAAATGGTTTTTGTACATATGTATTTTTGTGAAGTTGGCTTTTAAATAGTGGTCGATTTATATTTATCAGTACTAGTTTTTCTACCTTGATTGTTTGTGGCGAATATATTGTTTGAGACAGGTTTTTTGTGGTTCCGAGTGTTTGTAGAGTTCGAATTTACGCAGTTGACATTGTTGCCACTAGATGCCTCTGCTGTATTCAGATTATCGAAAGGATTATGATAATTACATTGCTTAAGCAACAAAATTAAGCTTTCCTGTTCCTCTGTACGTTTTTCCAGGTGAAAAGAAAGTTTACTCACAGATACAAGTTCACTCTTAACTGCATTTAAGTCTTTTAAGAGGTGATCACACTGTGCACATGTAGCTTTTTTGAGGTTAACTTGATTACCTTCTGACTTCTTCACATTAGATACAGTTTCACTTAAACTTTCCACATAGTCTAACAGTTGCACATTATTCACACCCGAGGGAAGTTTAAAATTTATAATTATGTCAATTAGTTCATTCTTTTTGAGTGTATTCAGCTCTGCTGTTAACAACACAACTTCAACGTCCGCCATCTTTTGATGCCGCCATTGACGACGTACAGTTTCCTCGTTGTGCAAAGTTTTGAAAAACATATTTTTTGAAGCAAATCTACTATGAATATCATAAATTCGTTTCGATTTTTGGAAATCCATTTTAGAAATTTCTTGTACAATTACAGATGGGTTCATTACAATATAATTTATAAAACTTTCGGTTATAGCCCATCCAGCTGGCTCTGTGAAATCGACTTTTGAAAATAATTCTGACGTTTCTTGAGGATTGCTTGATGAAGATGCACAGTCCTGAATTTCATCAGTATCAGAATTGCATGAGTTTATTGTGGTTTCTAGAGGATACAAAAATAAAAATTACATTCCTACACCGCGTTATTAAATTATCTGCTTACCTCTATCCATAATAACATCATTACTGAGAGTTGATTGTTGTTCATTATCTGCATTGGCTTCCGTACCTCCAACAGGTTGACAAAACAAAAAGAATAACTTCTCCATTTTTTCTTGCTTTTCTTATTCAGCCTTCTTCCTTTCCCACCCACTAAGCTTTCTACTTTCTCCACTTCCACTCAATGTTTTCGATAAGATGATAATCTAGACAAAAATACCGTAACTGATAGATATTATTTTAATTGACGATTACTCGATTACTGCCAGGGACTGAACTAACTCAACTGACTACCTTCAATTTTTAAAATAAATGTTTCCAAAGTTTACCAATTTTTTTTGTAAACTTTGATGTTGCGTTGCCAATCACCCTTTGTCGGTTTTTTTGTTTTGGCGATCGCAAGGCGCACGTGGCGGTATTTTGCATATTAGCATATTTATCTCTGGCGGCATCCCGTCACTGCCGGAAATCAGCAAAAAGAGATTTGTCTATAGTTACCACAATACCGCATTGATAATCAATATATATGGATGTAAAGCGGTGCTTTTCAATCTATCCAAGTATTCAAACCCGGCCGACTGAAATAATGATATCTCTATTCACTAATGTTGTCAATAAAATTTTATTTAATATTGGTGCCTTACAACAAATTCGATCTCCACGAAAAAAATACGTATACAGCAAAAATGGTTTGCACGAATTGTGACTATCGTTAGTGGTTAGTCCGGTCAGTCGGCGCCTATTTCTTTCACGGCGCCCTAGGCTATAGCCTAGTCAGCCTATTGGATAATATGGCACTGCGCTAAATCAAGGGTATACTAGGTTTGGGGAGGGGGGCAACGAGCCTTATGGCTGGCTACGGCCTTGAAGTTCGCTAATATATAGTTGGTCCGGTGAATCTTTTCCCATGCGTCATTAATATCTGATGACATAACCGACAAATGTACAAATTATTTTGTTCTGTTCTTCACTATTAAAAGAAAGAGATACGACTTAAAAATTATGTCGGATATGTTATCCGATATTAATGACGCATGGGAAAAGATTCACCGGACCAACTATATGTGGAACACAATCAGAGCAAATGAAGTCACTTATGATTAAACAAGTAAATAATCGAATGGTTATTTGTTATTTTATTTACGAAGAGATGGCGCCAAACTTAGGAGCGCATATAATATAAACCTGGCCCTAGTTACCTCACTGATATAACTAACTTATTCAATGAGCGTCTCGTGTTTTGGACCGTTTACTCAAACGTGACGTCACTGCCGACGCCATGATACTGATAATCGTTTTGGTGCGAATTTTATTTCTAAATACTATTCACACTAAATATTGTTCACAGAAATATGTTATGCATAGTATATAACATAGGACAGTTTTTCAATATGTAACATGTCTAAATTTGTTTTCCTTCATTTTTGATGTTCAATTTTTTCCTACTCTCCTTATCATTGTATTATATTTTTTCTTTATTGTATTTAATAATTTTCATTAATGTAAATATTTATTTTTTCAGAGATAAAATATGCGAAGATGCCGAAGAAGAATTTTATTACACCGAAGTTGAAATGGGTCTTACAAGTCCACCACCGACTCTATCTCATCGTGACATGGCCAGACCCTTCCACGAAGATCCAGATTACCAAAGACTTCTAGTTGGAAATATGCGCCAGTCTATTTTGAATCAACAACAGCAGGTCCCTCCATCACCCCACAAACTACTCAAACTGTCGCCGCGTCCTCACAGTCCCAAAATTCCAGTATCTCCAAGGAGAATTCGCGGCGAAAATAAAAAATGCCGAAAAGTCTACGGAATGGAACATCGAGAACAATGGTGCACGCAGTGCAAATGGAAAAAAGCTTGCTCTAGATTCGGCGACTGATACGCGCCCTCCAAACGTTAGAGACGCTTCTCGAAAGTGCCCCGAAATGTGTTCTTTTATGGACAAAAAGGGTGCGGACTACCCTGATCTCAACACTTGATGGAAGTACAACTAATACGATATTTCTTTAGTGATGATCAAAGATCAATCAAATCAAGCTGTATCTGTGTTCTTTAAAATATGTACTCAATATACTGGTGGTATATACTTGTTCGGAGGCTCTGCTACAGATCTAACTTTGCTAAGGAATTTATGAAAGTTTCGTTACAGATCCACTGGCTAAATCGTCAGTTAATTAAAGAAAATTATTATGTACAAAGAAAACCGTCCCGTGGGCAAAGATCCGGCAGTTTTAATGTCTGCTTGTAAATACTTCTCATAATCTTTTTTCACCTCTATTGATATTCTTACCTAAAAAATTACTTAGCGTTAAGTAGTCTAATTGGCGATTTATTGACATCTTATTAAACATTTAAATTCTATAATTTGCAAAATTATTGGATTCAATTCATTACAATATAAGTGATAATACCCAAGGGCAAAATGCAAATTGAATCTTTAAATTATTTTTTTAAAATACTGCCTAAAACACACAATCAACTGCGGTTATATTACAAAAAATTAAAGCGTATAATTTAATAGTTAAAATAGGGAATCATAATAAAACTGAGTAAGACTTATTCTTTCTGCGTAAATATTTTATCTATTTGAATATCTTGTCATTATATTTATTTTTCCATTCCAAAATACTCACACAAGTTTAATTTACGTTCTTCAGCTTGTTATTTAAGCTTTTCCTGCCATGCTTTAAAACAAAGTAAAATATTGTCAGATTTGCTTACAATGTACACAATATTACTAGTACTAGCGTTTTAGAGGACTATCAACTGAACACCTTGTCATGTTGTTTACTCTTAGCCCACCTAACATAGTTTCTTTCTACATGATGGAGGTCTCAAACGGCGTCTTGTTCTTACCCAACTGACGATATCTAATACTCCTAATTGTCTTAACGTGTATGTGTTCTTGTCTTAAAGTTTGGTCCTCCTTATTGTTTCGTAATATTTTCATCCCTGTTGATTTAATTTTTCATCTTTAATTATACGGTATAGGTTAGTATACGGTGCGGTGGAATAAGTGTTAACCCCCCCTATTAACTACTCTATTTTTATATCTTAAGAAAAAAGCTCAAACAGGTCAATTTTTATATTAAACGTAGTATGTTATGACATAAAAGTTTCGAGCCTGACATAATCCCTCTTCATGGGGGTGTCAACCCTTCGATTTTTTCAAAAGAGAAAATGCATCATGCGACACCTCATTTAAAACCTATTGGAACACTGATTTCAAAAATGTATAACACTTTGGTTCAAAAATTAACGGAGTCTGAGTTATTTGAGAGTTTTAATCTTACTTTGCAAGAATTCAATGAATTCTGTTGGTTTGACGGTAGGTTTTTTCATTGGAGGGTTGGAATTGTTTTGTCTCTAAATATATCTTTCCTTTGTGAATGTTGGTAACTGAATTTAATCATTTGAAATAATAAGTTACAAGTAACAACTAAGGGTGTACTGAAAACTAAATAAATTTTAAACTTTAACAGTAACTGCAACTAAATAATTTTTCAACGTAAAAGGTGTTCAAAATGTTCCCCATTTACTTCTTGACAATAATACAGCCTATTTTGGGTTTCCTCTCTAACCCTTTGCAACATCTCTGGACTAATATTACCACATTCTGCAATAATTCTTTCGCGCAGATGGTTAATTGTATCCACTTGGGTTTGATACACTTTGGACTTTAAGTAGCCCCATAGAAAAAATCTAATGGGGTTAAGTCCGGTGATCGAGGTGGCCACTCGATATGTCTCCGTCGTCCAATTCATCTTCCTGGAAATACTGTGTTTAAATAATTTCGCACTCTGACAGCATAATGAGGCGAAGCTCCGTCTTGCTGAAATATGACATGTTGAGGAAATTCATGCGGGTGGTTTGTGATGATAAATTCCCGTCAATAAATATTGGGCCTAGCATGTAATTCCCTAGTATGCCTACCCATACATTTTGTTTTTGCGGAAATTGTGTGTGGCCTTCTCGGAATATTCTGGGATTTTCATCAGACCAATACCTCACATTTTGCCGATGTACATGTCCGTTTACAAAAAATGTCGCCTCGTCACTAAAACAAATGTGTCGGAGATAATCCTGATTGTGTGCAATAATATTTGTGATAGTTTCACAATATTCCTTCCGTCTATCTGGGTCATCCTCTGTGAGTTCATGCAACATTTGTATTTTGTAGGGATGGAATTTATTTTTCTTTAACACCTTTAACACTGTCTTCTTATCTACTTCACAAGTTTGTTCTACATTTCTGGTTGAACTAGACGGATTTACGATAAACTAACTCAGTATAGAAACCTGCTTATCTTCGGATGAAATAGGGCTATTGTAGAGAGTAGCATGACGCGACTTCGGAAAAATTTCAATGCAGTTTTTCGTTTTGGTGTTCCTAGATGCCAAAATCACTCCCCGTTCCAAAGGTTGGTTATATATATATATATATATATATATATATATATATATATATATATATATATATGTATATATATATGTACATAGTTTCGCTTTTTTTGGTTCTTGGTCTTTTTTATTTAATTATATATTGTTTATTTTGTATTCTTGGGATTGAGGACCATTTTTAAAGACATTTAACTAGTAGTTAATACACAGAATATAACTCACACCCTTTTTGTTTGGGTGTGAGTTATATTCTGTTATGTGATACGTCCTAAACATCTATAAAGTATATTGAATAATCAAATCAACGTTCTGTCGAAGGTAAGATTTATATGTTTTGCTTTTAAAATTCTTTTTGTAACTTGTACCATTTCTTTTACTTTTAACAAAAATTTAATTTCTGATGAAGGTCATGGAAAGACCGAAACGTTAAGTAAAAATGTATTAACTACTAGTTAAATGTGTTTAAAAATGGTCCTCAATCCCAAGAATTCAAAATAATTTATATATATATATATATATATATATATATATATATATACACTGTGTCCGTAAAGTATGGAACAAATTCATTTTTGGCTAAACAGACCATTTTAAGAAATAATCCTGGAACACGTCGATTTTTGATTTTAATTTACCGTATTTTAAACATATTCGAACAGTTTGTTGTCATAAGCCAGATCATACACAGCTTTTGATTTTTGTGGAATCACGGCCGATAATGCATTTTGTGCGGCCTCTTCTATTTCGTTTGGTACATCTGAGTCTTAATCAGCCATTTTTAATCATAGAATGTTACGCTTACGTAGAATCTTAATTAAATATTTACGAAAATAACTGGAAATTATTAATACTTCAAGCAACTACAATTCGAATAGACGAACTGTCAAGCAACTAAATAAACGTGTTGCATATCCGCAGTGGCGCAATTGGCTAATGCACAACAAGATAGCCGTGACCAATACTAGGGTTGAAAGTTCGAGCCTAATCTAGGGAAGATTTTATTTTTAGATCCAAAAATTTACTTAAAAAAATATTAAATAGCTATTTTCGATTTTAATTTAATATTAATGGTAAAATAATAAAGAAAAGTCTGAAATTAATGTATAAAATAAAAGTATTGTCTTGTGTAATATTGGTTGCATAACTTGTAGCAATCAGAAAGTGTCGTTTTCAAATCAGAAAAGTTAATTAAAAATTGTTAAAAAAAACATAAAATAAATTAAATTTTCCTTTCGTCAAAAGGACTCACATGAAATAAATTACATTTTCTTTTTACCAAAATTAGATAAAATCTTGTATGAAACGTTATGAAATGCTTTATTGATAGGTAAAATAAATTTTCTTCTTGTCAAAATTAGATAAAATCTTATATGAAAGACGTTATGAAATGCTCGCTCGTCCCGCAAAAATTTCACTCGTTACACAAAATGATGCATTTCATAACTGGTTACATAATAGTTATTTGTAAAACAAGTGTCACAATGACTCGTTTTGTAGTACGAGTGAAGTTTGCACAACGAACCGCTTTACGGTTCGTTGTGCAAATCACGAGTACTACAGAAAGTCATTGTGGCACAAGTTTTACTCAATATTTTTTATAATTCGCATTTATTTAATTATTTAAATAAAATAGAATTTCATATAATCCCTGTTTTTAAACTAGGAGGAGTGGTTTGAATTTAAGTTGGCAATTCTGTAGATTCCTAATTGGTCAGATCATAGATGGTTTTATTCAGCACTTCTGACTTTTGACATATTATAACCGAATAATTGTGTTAATTGTAAACAAATTTTCATTTAAGAAAAAAGAGGATGATTATTTGCTTAAAAAAGAGCTTCTTCGTATATGCTCTTGCGATCTATTTATATTATATCATGAACATAATTATTTCTGTAATACATCTTCACATAGATATCTGGTAATTTATCCCAAAAATCGAACGTTTTGTATACATATATATATATATTGATCCTATACAATATAAAATCATTGATAAATAAACGTTAGCGTACTTTATTCATTAATATTTTTAATGTATAAATCATTATAATTTACCTTTAATATAATAATTTGCTAGCTAGAACAACGCTAGATCATTTTATTTATAATTTGTGTCAAGGTTAAAGTCAAATGTCAAATAAAAATATAACTAAATACAATAACCAACTGTACACTAAAAATTACTAGCTTCATTGTGACACTGTAAACAATGTTATAATGAAGTCTCTTTTATACGCGAATTATAAAAATAGCTATTATATCATCAGTAGGGCAATTCAAAGAGGATCGCATAATAAATTGAAGTGGAATAGTTTTCGGTACTCATTCGCCGATTCCTACTGGACTAGAATCCTTGTTCAAAATTTGTCTATTACATCAACATTTTGAGATATTTGAGGTCATGTACCAACTTTTGAGGTTATAGTAGATCATTTTTTTTAAATTTTATGTTTACTTCCTTCATTTAGTACTTCTCTTACCAATTTGTGAGTGGCAGTCCATCAATAGAACTTTTAGAGACTGAAATTTAAACTCCCCATTGTGTCTTACTCGAACCCCAAGGCAAAATCAGCCATAGATTCAATCACCAAAGGCAAGTTTGAAGACCAGATATATAAGAAATTTTTCTGAATTTTGAAGGATTTTAGTGCTACTTTGAGAAGGCATAACTCTTACTCGAGTAAAAATTGATTCTTGATGTAATAAAGGGAAAAATTTAGTTTTTGATTTTTAGGTGTTATGATTAATCAAATACTTGATGTGATTAGTTGTCGGAAATTAATACCAGTTTCACAGGAACAATACGACTCTTTTTTACAGGCATGTGTTTTAATAAAGCAATATTTTTATTTATTTTATTTATTTATGTGTCGTTTTTTTAGTAATCTAGTTTTATATTTAGTTTTTTATTGTTGACTGTTATTTTCTCTTAATATTTTATAATCATAAAAATATATATTGATATTAATTTGATATATCATCAATATTTCTCTGTATTTGTGTAATTTCAGACAAATCACTAAGAGCATGATCATTGAGATATAGCAATTTATTTACTTATAAATTTTGAAATTGTATAGTATTTTCTATTTGTATAGTATATTAGTTAGCGTAAAATAAATAATTATTTTCGACATATCACATATTTTATTTACTATATATACAAGGTGTCCAGAAATTCTCCTGCTAAACGCCAACTACAGATATAGATGTGATTTTGTGTCAATCTAACCTTATTTACATTTCCTCTTGAACGAGCTAACACCCTTTGAAGATGACGCTGTTAAGTTAGTATTTTGAGTATATATGAAAAAATTGTTACCTAAAAACTTCAAACTTTGTAAACCTGCAGTGCTACATTATTTACTACAATTCTGCGTGTTTTTTTCCGTCCGTCACAAGTGTTCAACGTAGGAGGGGCAACAGGTATAGTTACTTAAATTTTTTGTGTATCAGTTTTTTCACATATTTTACAGTGAATTCAAAAATTTTAAGATATTTTCCAAAAAATATAGGGTCTTGTTTGAATTCGCTATAATACAAATCAATTTCAATTTTTTTACCAATTCTCTAAAAAAATTAATGTTATTAACAACAAAAACACTATTGAATTTTATAACATATGATCTACATGAGCGTTCCTTCTGGACTCTCAGAACATGTCAAGCCCACCTAAGCTTTTGGGCTTTTATTTCATTAATTATTCTTGGCATGTTAAATTAAAAAAATATAATTATAATGGCATCAAAAGTGACATTTGAATATTGGACTGTATGTATTTGGGGTCGTAGAATCCAAATATTTAAAAATATACAGGGTGCTTCATTTAAATTTCCAGTTTTCAGGTAATTTCCGGTGAAACCATACATGCTTTCTAGTTCTTCATTTGTTCGAATTCGATATTACCCAGTTATCTCTTCTACTATAGGCTCAGTATTTTCCTTTCGAAACATAGTAGTTCGTTCTGCTTTTTAATGGTCCAGGCTTCTGAGCCGTATGTTATGACAGGTTTAATTATAGTTGTGTAAATTCTGATTTTCGATAATCTGTACAGCAAATTTGAGTTTGATCATTCTTGTAACGCATAATAGCACATATTCCCTTTTTGAATTCTTGCACGTATTTCACTGCCTATATCAGTGTTTTGTGTTATGGTGACACCAATGTGTGGATTTGGAGGGGACATAGTACATTTCCATCGTCTTCCGTTACAAAGTGGACTGTATTCTCTATTGGCTGGTTTTCGAATTGTATTCTTCGTAGACGTTAATGTTGAATAAAACTCAGAAGTAGAGCGTCTCAGTTTTATTTTCACAATAATAATATTATTCTTTATACAACTTTAGAAATAATAACACTAATTTGTTTTGAATTTGTAATACGCATTTGAAAAGAAATATATGTGTAAATTGAATACCTTGACATGTTTTGAAGTAGTGAGTTCTGAAGACTCTACCTACTCGTTAGCTAATTTGATAAGATACTGTCTACGATTCGTTCGAAAAGGCTTTTAAATTATTGCATTTGTATTGTGCTTGTTTTATTATTAGGCCTCGACGACAGACTTTTATGGAGGGTAATTTGAATTTGTATATCTATGAAACTAGGGGTATTTTGAAACATCTCATTTTATGATCGATATCCGGTTATCATTATTTAAATTTGTAAGAAAAGGTCTAGGCATGTTCAACTAATAATTTTAGTCCATTTAATAAACCGTCAGCTGTTTTCGCCCATTGGCGTACCGGCCAAATTTGTATGTCGATTATATTTCTAAAAACCAAGATATTAAAATTCTTTTTCCGACGACCACTATGAAATATGGCACATTTCATACAGTTTTCTCTTAATGAAAATTTAAAATTGCAAACGATGAAGGCGTACTCGTGTGAAATGAAAAAACTGAGAAATCTGATTGGCCGACAGCTGTGTGTAATTACTTTGCACACGAGTCGATAATTATCGAGGTCTACCGGACATTTTGAACTGTTAGCAAGTGAAAGAGCGAATTGGAGAGAATTACTGAATTTTCTATACTTGTGAGTCTGATATGTGTAAAATTCAAAACGTCGTATCAACTAAAGAACATAAAATGGTCAACAACGGTCTTGAAGCATCAGTTTATTTTCAAAATTTTTGTAACCTCACCATAAACTTTTATTTAAACAAAAATACTAGCACTACATTTTTTGTGGTCATCGGAAAAATATCGTGTATAACATGTGTTGAAAATTCGATTTCACACTCGTTTGCTTAAGCCACTCCTCAATTCTGCCAACTCGTTTGAAATCATTCATTTTCAACACTTGTTAAACACTGAAAATAGTATATGTATACAGTTTGTTATATTCTGTCTCTGCTTGCTCTGCTATCTCCGATCGAGTCGATGTCTTCCGCATACTCCAAAATCATTTCCGGACCCTGATCTGATAATACTTCGAGTTTATTAAACGACAAGTAATGGAGAACGCTTCTGTAGTATATTTCCCGAATTCTGACCGTAGCTTTTGAAATTTCAACAAATATTTTGGTTAAATTGATAATCTTGCTTCGTACAATTATTCTTTCCATCGCAAACCACACACTATCTCTTACAATGCTAGCGTACGCTTGGCGGAAATCTATGAACAACTGGTAACGTCTCTATTCAATTCCCAACTCTTTGCAAGTAGTTCTATCTGTCTCTTGTCAGTTTACTCTCGAAAGAGTATGGTTACATCATGATGTCTCAATTGCGGTCCATCTTTCACTGTCTTGAGCTGCAAGAGAAGCTTCCTGCAGACCATGACCAATGATTTCTTTAGTTTAATCCACCCAACGCGTCGGTGACCTTCCTCTTGGTCGTTTGCCATTGATTTTTCCCTCCACAATAAGTTTTTTCGGCCCATTCGTTCTTCTTGAAATGTGTCCAAAATACCGTAGATATATTTGGTTTATTTTGGTTGATCGCCTTGTGGCGATATTTCTGGTCTACTGTTGATATCTTCGGTCTGAAGCCGCATTGGATTCTCCTCAGCATGTGGGGTTATTCTGCTTCTCAGTATATTTGATAGCACCTTGTAAGTTTTTACACATTTCCCTGCCTTCTTTTTTATGAATTGGTATAATTATTCCTTTTTACCATTCTTTCGGGAGTGTTTCTGATGTCCATATCTTCTCCACCAAAGTGTGTATCGCATCGTGTAGCTGATTTCCTCCATATCTTATGAGTTCCGCTGTTATGTTAGCACTTTCTGAAGCTTTGTTATTCTTAATTTGAACAATTGTTTTATTGATCTCTGTTCATCTGCTCTCTGGCGTGGTTCATTTGTTCTGCTGCTTTTACCATTTATATTCAATAAGTGGTTAATATACTGTTCCCTGGATTGCAGGATTTCTGTTATGCCTCCGTTGTTGCAACACATAAATCTATTCGTTTCTGTAAGTATTGTCTAATTCTTGAAAAAATTCTGATATCATTATATGCACCCTCTATTCTTCCCCACAGCAGAATACTATTTTGTATTGGAACATCAAAAATTAGTGATTTTAAGTAGCCCCGACTACAAGAATTATATGGATTGAAATCAGGCGATCTTGCAAGCCAATTAACCCCTCTTCGTCCAATCCATTAATTTCCATATGTAGTGTTAATAAATTGGCCAAATACTCGACTAAAATGAGCACGACAACCATCGTGTACTAACTATAAAATTAGCCGTTTTATTACGGAAACGTCGTCCATTAAATCAGGTGAAATTAGTGTGCAAAAAATTGAGGTAATACTGTCCAGGTTACTCTACAGGTCCCAGTAGTTGATAACCGATTACATCTATCCAGACATTTATGCTAAGTCTTGGCTGGTGCGTTGCTTTTATGGCGTGCGGATTTTCCGTTCGAGTAAAAGCTAACTAGGTAAAGTAAAGGTCGTTTAGTAATTAAATAACAATATTGAATACCAAAAACACTTCTTTTTCCAAAAATACATAAAATTCAAATTGATTTTTCTCGAAAATGGTGCATAATAACAAGAGCACCATTTTACTTTTCTTTTCAACCCCATCTACTATGCGAGAAAAGTATTGGGTTACTCCAAAACAAGTTTGAATTTAGATTTTTACGTTTTTCAGAAAAAACACGAAAAACGGGTTTTTAGAAAAAAATCCTATGTGTATGTCGTCGTTGTTGTCGGACACTTTTTCTTGTTAGCACGATAAGTCCTCTGGGTGTACACTAGTGACCAATTTTATGATTGGATATTGTTCAGGGCATCTCACAGATGAGCATTATTGTTCTTCAGCTCACCAGAGCTAGTACAACGGATGTTATGGTACCTGAAGTACTTCATTTTGGTGGTTTTTGGAGAAATTTCGGTTTGTTAGCACGATACAGCCTCCGGATAGTCCGGATATATAAAAGTGACCAATTTTATGATTTAATATTGTTCAAGTCATCTCACAGATTGACCCTATTGATTTTCAGCTCACCAGAACCATTACAACGAGTGCTATGGTTCCTGAATTACCACATTTTTGATCATTTTTAGAGAAATTTCGGTTCTTTACCACGATACAGTCTCAGGAGTGTATAGAAGTGACCAATTTTATGATTGAATATTATTCAGAGTATCTCACAGATGAGTCCAATTGATTTTAAGCTCACCAGAGCCATTACAACGGTTGCTATGATATCTGAAGTACCACATTTTTTATTATTATTTGGAGAAATTTCAGTGTTTTTAAATGAAACTCACGGTCTCAAGTTAATTCCACAATATAATACAAGTTATTGGAAATTCTAAAAAATTGACAATTGTTTCGATAAATCAATATCATCGTCAGAATGACAGAAGTTACATAATATGAGCATATTCCACGAAGTAAGGGTCGAGACAGTCAATTTCATGGAGAAATTTCGGTTTTTAGCACGATATAGCCTCTGGAGTGTATACAAGTGACCAATTTTATGATTGGGTATTACTAAGGGGGTCTCACAGATGAACCCTGTTGATTTTCAGCTCACCAAAGCCATTAGAACGAGTGCTATGAAACCTGAAGTACCACATTTTCATCATTTTTGGAGAAATTTCGGTTTTTTGCACGATACAGCCTCTGGAATGTATAGAAGTGACCAATTTTATGATTGTATATTGTTCAAGACGTCTTATAGATGCACACAATTGATTTTCAGCTCACCAGAGTCGTTACAACGGGTGCCATGATACCTGAAGTACCACATTTTGGATCATTTTTGGAGAAATATCGGTTCTATAGCATGATACAGCCTCTGGAGTGGATACAAGTGACCAATTTTATCATTGGATATTGTTTAAGACATCTCACAGATGAACCATGTTGATTTTCAGCTTCTAGGAGCCATTACAACGGGTGCTATGGTACCTGAAGTACAATGTTTTGGTAATTTTTGGCGACATTTCGCGGTTTGTTAGCACGATACAGCCTCCGGGTGTATACAACTGACCAATTTTATGATTGCATATTGCGCAAGGCATCTCTCAGATGAACCCTTTTGATTTTCAGCCCACCAGTACCAGTACAATGGGTTCTATGAATCCAGGTTTAACAACATTGTTGGTCATTTATAGAGAAATTTCGGTAGTAGTTAGTTTTGATCTTAAAAACCGTTAATTTTTTTGGAAAATTTTTTGAAGTTGCTGTAGAATTTGTCAAAAAACTTATACAAAAATTTTTTAACAATGGAAATGCACCTAATCTAACAGATTAATCAACATTTTTGCTTCAACCTAAATTCCTCCAGTTTGTACTCTAGATGTCACCTTAATTTTTGACATAATCTGTTCTCTTCTTTGTTGTGGCTACACAACACTTATTCTGCTTTGCACTAACCTACACTTACACAGGCTCAAACGGTTCAGTTGTTTTGAGCTTTTGTATCTGAAGTTGGTTGTCTAGAAGCTGGAGCACTTCAAGTTTGTGATGATTATGGAGTCTCCTGGCGACGTTTTTAATTTCATCTGAGATAGTTTCGAATTGGAGGCCTCTATGTAAATCTTCGTACCGAACATACCAAGGAGCACCTGCAATATTCCTTAATATTGAGTATTGGAATGTTTCTAGGCATCTATAATTGCTTATTTTGATACAACTCCATAGTTGCAGGCCTTAGGTCCACACCGGTTTCATAATATGTTAATAAATCGGTAATTTGTTCTGAATGGAAAGCTGTGAGTGCTTACATATGAACCAATACATATTTTTATACTTTTTTTTCAACTGTTCAGCTACATTTTTGACATGTTCCTTCCATTTAAGTTTGATGTCTAGTTTTAAACCTGGGTATTTTGCTGTTTTTTTATTAGGAACAATACAGTTATTTAGATGAATTGGGAGGTAGTTTATTCTTTTGTAGGGAAAGTTTTATCTTAAATTAATTTTATTCGCCATTTTTAGACCAGTTTTAGACGAGTATTCTATGTTATTAACTGCATTTTGTAGCCGTTGTTTCTTCTATTGTTGTCCCTACTGCGAAAACTCCCGTGCCACCGGCAAATGTGGCTAATATTATGTTTTCTACCTCTGGAATTTCATATGTGTACAAGAGGTACAGTACTGGCCCAAGCACACCGAACTTGAGGGACCCCTACGTTCATTAGTTTCAGCTCATTTCCAATCTGAATGTTCGCTCTGTTAGGTATGACTGCAATATTTCAGACAGTTATAGAGGAATACTGTGTCGAACGCTTTAGCGATATCCAGAAATAGAGATGAGCAAATTTTATTGTCTTCCAATGATTTTTCTATTTTAGTTGTAATCTGATGGATCTAATCTATGGTAGAATGTTTATCACGGTGTTTTTGTGTGTAATTATATCGTCTTTTAGTAAACAACAATTTATTACTGCAGGTTTATACAATGTATTTACTAAGTTTGTAGTTTGTAGGTAGCACTAACTGACTTAGGTGGAACATTTGGATACAGATGGACGTAAAATCACATCTAGTATCTGTACTTAGCGTTTGGTAGGAGAGTTTCTGGACATCCTGTATCTATATTCCTCTACGATTTTTTTGACGTCACTCTCATCTATTCTGAAGTTAACTTAGATCTGTAGGTTTATAAGACTGCAAATTTAGAGTAGTAAGCCCACATTTTTGAGACATCTTTACAGTTATCGTTTTAAAGATAACTAGACTGATATAAGTGGGTGGCATTGCTCTTCATACCGACTGTTTTTAATCGAGCCTCCCAGTATTACCGATCCGTAAAGTCTAGTGATGTAGGACAGATTCACACTTGATATCTCTTGCAGTTAGTTCGAACTGCATTTTTTTATTGAGCCTCATGTTTAATTTTTATATTGATTGTTTTGTTACCATTATATCATCACTATTAAATTGAAGTTATTAATAATGAAAAATGTAGATTAGTTTCGGGACGCTGAGAAACATGAATTGTAATGGTTATTCTACTAAAATGATAATAATGAACTATGTTTTAATATTTTTTAATGACTTTGTAAATGCATTAAAATATCTACTATAAAGACTAACTTTACATAACTTCTTATGGAAAATAGAATCAAACATCAATCTATACTTGACCCAGTTTTCATAAAATATACAGGGTGATCCGAAAAGATTATTGTACCACTTAACACTCTTTACAATTATAACAGTACAAAAAATTAGATGAAACTAGTTTTGAAATCCTAAAATGCAATATCACGTAATTTTTCATTTTTCCTTTGTCACCAAAATTGAAACGCCAATAACCCTATAATAAAAATTCTTCAAGTAAATTCATAAAAAATGACACTGATTAAGAAATTCCGAAGTAATTATATAATTATTATAAAATATTTCTGGTTTTAGCTATTCACTTTAGTTAATTGCGAAGAAAGTACCATTGGATGAGGCACCGAAAATAGAAATTGTTGCTAACCGAAGAAATTGTTATTATACAACTCATGGTTAGTAATATCAATCTTTGTTAAATTTAATTTGCAAAATTCATTGGTCAACGATGTAATTTTTTAATTGTATTCTCAAATAAAGGTCTCACGGTATAAAAATAGGTGCATGTCATAGAACGAGAATATGGTAACGTTTGAACAACGTTGTCAGATTTTGAAAGTAGTTTGGAGAATAAGGAAATCTTAAACAATGAAATTATGTTGGTATTTAATATCATAAAAATATTTTGCAGTTAATACTAGCAAATCCTTTTGGTTAAAATGTATATTTTATGAAAAAATGTCGTCTGATTTGAGATGAATGTATATTTTTTTTTAAATTTATCAACAAATATGCTTATGGGATTTTATAAATAACTATAAAATTGATAATTATGACTATATTGTAGGATATTATTTTCACGTTCTCGCTCAAAATAGTTAATTGATTGATGCAACGAGTACTTGCTGCAACTATTTACTTGTTTTTGAATATTTTCACAGTTGATAATATTCGAAACCAGATTGTTCTTATAAAAACAATTTTTTAGTAATAATATTTGCAAGATAGAACAACATTAATTCGGTAACGTTTACAAAATTTCCAACTCATGAATCTAACTGTCAATTGTCAGATGACGTTCATAGATCTTCAATCGGAAGAACCGAGATATTAATACTTGGTAAAACACAAACTATAATATTTAAAAAAAATATGTATATTAACAAAACATTGATTTAAATAATGCAAGGAAATATTACCAACAAACTTTTTCTTGTTCGGTGGGAAACCGCTTGGCATCAGAGTCTTGTGTCAATCAACTCTGGTATTGTCGGGCTCTACTCCAACTATCTTCTCCCCTATTCCCGGTATCACCAAGGAGTTGGTTTTCATCAGGGACAGGGACCGTACTACATCATCTAGTTGATATATTTGTTTGTCTGTTTTCCTTCAATTTTGTGCCTGTGGGTACTATAGCATCTGTCTTACCCTCTCTTCCCATTCTTTTGTTGACATCGCCCAGGATTTTTTCCAAATTAGCATAGTACTGATCATGGTGTCGATAATATTATCTGGAACAATATTTGTAGCGATTTCCAGTTCAAGGGCAGTCCCCTTTCTCTCTCCCATTTTAAGCAGTTGAATACTGTGTGTTTCGGAGAGTCGTTATTTTCGTAGTAGGGGCAATTTGGATTTTCTGCCTTCTTTATTTTCACCCTGTACCTTATCTTTCGAAGGAGTCCGGTCCAGTCAAGAATTGGGCGAGGAAGTAGTCCGTTATCTTAAGCCTGCATCCAGTCTTTGACGTTTTTGTACCAATCTCTTCGTCCACTGTCCAACCGTGGTTTTTTTCTCCCATTCTCACTGCTATACTGCTATGGTGTCTTCTCTTTCCTCAGCTCTCCCGTCCTTCTGGTGCCCATTACCCCTGAAGTGTAATCCGGCTCTCTCGTGGGCAAGTAAGGCTAGCCTGTACAATTTTCCGACCCTTATCAGCGCTTTCCTTCGGCAGCTAGTGATCATGTTCTTGTACTTCTTGCAGTTCAGCGGGTTTATCCATATCTGAGCCCAATTAAAGCAGTATTGACTGAACTACTCCATACAGGGCTACTCTCTTCAGACTTCCTGGCCTCCCTATGCTTGGCATGACTTGTGTAAGAGCTGCCAACCTGTTTTTAACCTTGTTTACCGCAAGACAAAACACATGATGATAAGTAAAACTCATATCACCTTCAGCCTGTTTACAGTAAACCAACAACAAATGCATAAAATAAGCAACTATTAATACCTTAGCACAAATATAAACGATCACTGGCATCCTTCTGTGGTAATAGAAGTACGCATCGAGAAAGCCAGAGCATCCTTCACCAAAATGAAAAGAGTTTTTAAAAGCCGTGATCTACTACCAGCAACGAAGTACGTCTATTACGAGACTATGTGTTTTCAATCTTGTTGTATGGAGTCGAATCATGGACGTTAAGTAAAGCATCGTTGAGGAAACTTGAAGCTTTCGAAATGTGGTGCTACGAAGGCTTAACTATGAACAATGGGAGATCAACGATAAAGTTAAATAAAGGAAACTAGATTACTTGGTCCATATAACACGAAACGAAAATCGATATGGTCTGCTGCAGCTCATTCTTCAGGGCAAAATATACGGCCATAAAGGACCGGAACGGAGAAGAAACTCTTGGCTTCAAAATCTCAGACAATGGTTTGCCCCTTAACCGCCACTGAACTGTTCCGTGCAGTAGCTAATAAAGTTAGAATAGTCATGCTAGTCGTCAGTATCCGAACCGGATATGCACTACAAGAAGAAGATCTTGCCAAAGTACGGTAATTCATGTTAAAGTCAGCAGCTTTTTTTCTTATAGAAGAACTATTTAGTTTAACTAACCTAGCAGCTCGTAGAAGAACATTCGCCGACAATTGTCCCTTGTAACCTGAAAACAATACAACATTATTTATTGTAGATATTTACCGCTCAGTGGGACTGGTTGTCAGAAGTGAGAAACGAACCCTAATGGTTTGGGACAACCTGCCCCACTACACTATTAATTTTATGAAAGCTAACATCGGCAATAGGTTATCAAGTTCAAAGCCATTACTTACGTCAAATTGAAGCCAGCTAAGTCAAAGGCAAAAGGTAATTAACACACTTTTTTAATTTACAATTAGGGCCCGAAAAACTCAAGTTAAATAAACAAAAAATATTACTCGCGCACAACGATTTATTTCTTTTGGTCCATGAGAAACTATCTCAACGCCCTCAAGCGTGGAACTGATTTACACGTGGTCTTTGAAGAAACACGGAAAACCTGTAAACTTTCAGACAACTGCATGTTGCGACGTTGCCACGATCTATAGTTTGTGACAACCAACCCGTGTGACATCCAGTCCCGGTTTCCCCTACATATTTTATTTATATTTGGAGTATTTATCTTTTCTACAAACTTATCGTTTCTGTTCGATTAATATATTAGTATTCCTCTTATGATGAGACTTGTAAACAGTTTAATTTGCACTGTTGACAGTAGCTAATTATTCTCATAGATCTACTTCAAATTTAAGAATTTCCTAATTGTTTCGCATATTCTTCACAAACTTTTCCATCTTTAAGAACTTGGAAAACACTATTATACTAATAGCAAATTAAATACTTCAGGGTGAATAATTACAATAGTTTTGAAATTTAGTACTGCTGTTCTTAGCGATGTCTTGATGAATATACTAAAAGTCCTCAAAGAAATGAATGTTTTTGAAGTTCTTTGAACGAAAATATACTTGTTTCTACTTTCCTCCTTCCAGTCTTAACAAAAAAGATTTCCTGTGTTGGTGGAGTCAGAGCCATAAGAAGTACTACAAGATCTACATCTTCTCCAATAACAGCAACCAGAGAATTATCTACAGATTTATCAATTGCAGTGCGTATAATTATACAGTCAGCATCATTTTCAGTTATTCGTGTTTCAAGTTTCTCAGCCTGCATTTTTTCTGACAGAAGTTGAATAAGTTGGCATGTATTTGACAGAAAACGCTCTTGTTGAACACTAATGTTTTGTTCTATTACTTTCATCATCGTAGCCTTCAAACACGACGATAGAATGTGGTCCATAATGAGAATTAACGTAGTTAATGTACTGATCACATATATCAGAACAAGTGGAGCCCAATTGTCACTTGGTACGGTACAATCAGCCATTTATAATTGTGACACTTAGTTATCAAATTTATATTAGTATCAGTTTTGGATAAAACGTTATATAAAGCTGCTTGTTTAGTTTCTCTCATTGAGCCTCCACTGAATAGAACCAATGGATAAGGAGCTAATTCATACTCCAAATCTGATGCCAAATGTTCATCATTCTTCTAGGCAATTGCAATCCTTTGGAACAGAAGTAATGGATCGACGACTACAAACTCGTCATTCATTTTGATAGCACTGTGCATAGCTCCTAATGACAGAACTTTGTCTTTACGCTGTAGTTTCATATTTTTTCCCATTAGCTGTTTACCGACTTCATCTGCAAAGTGGCAATTTACTTTAGTATTTCCAACAATACCTGTTGCTAATGACATAATTTTTTCTGTAATTGGATATGGATAGTGATCCATATACCCATCATAAAGTTTCTTTCTGTCCTCTTGAACCCTGACGCAAATACAGCTGAAGAAAAAATACCCCACTAAATGCTTTAAGTGAAGAGCAGATGCCATTGCTTACTACCGTCGCTTGTAACAATTTTGCTAATGTAGAATCCGTGGTTCCCTTTACTCGGGTCAATGCACCACAGCTCTTTATGTTGCGCATCAAGGTCTGTTCGATCGTCATGTCTGACCAAACGCTAGACCATAAAGAATCGCCTCTTGTTATTGTAAAATATCCTGGCTGTGTAAATAAATTAAATTTTTGTGGTTTCATTGTTGTTTCAAGCTGAATCATATCCTGAAGATATAGATGGGCACATCGTGGGTATTGAAAGTCACCGGTTGCATGAAACAATTAAATCATCCTCTGAACACAGCTAAGATTGGCTTTCTAGTCACCAGATCTTTCTGCAGCAATAAATTGTTTCATAATTTGGTAG
Source organism: Galeruca laticollis (assembly GCA_963921935.1). NCBI lineage: Eukaryota > Metazoa > Arthropoda > Insecta > Coleoptera > Chrysomelidae > Galeruca > Galeruca laticollis. The sequence goes on along the minus strand of OY998178.1, from coordinate 83,889,125 downwards.
TATTGGATCTATAATGCAGATCTATAATGTTTTCTTTTAAAATATTCAATTGATTAACCAACTTTAATTGAAGTGAAGCCAACTGCTCAACTTCTCGTTCTGTTTTATTCTTTCTTCATTCAGTGGTTCAGTTCTTTTAAAAGGGTTTCTATCATCATTAACATTAATCTCGTTTAAAATGATCTCTGATATAATTGTGTGTGCCAAGAAATGCGTGCGAACAGCTCTTTCGCTCAAAATGTGATCAACTGATTTAGCAGAAAAATATTACATAGCAAATCCCTTAGCCCACTCCCTCCCAATATATGTCCAATGCAACCGAAATGACATTAGCATGTGGAATCCACCAACCAAGGTAGGTAAACAATTGTAACTCGTATCGATTACTTTACTGACAATCCGTGTAGATTGTCTTTGACTCATTGTAGTTTCTAAAGTATTGATCCTACAGTAAAAATGTATGTAACATAATTTGTGCAAAATTCAATGTAAGTAATTAAAGTAGAACTAACTGTGTTAATATTTTTGGCAGTTTTCGAGATACAAGTAAAACAGTGATAATTCCTCCCCTCCCACCTCGCTATACCGGAGTATATACATACATAAAACCGTTTTGTAAAAAATATTCTTGGAAAGTTTTTGTGGCCTCACTAATTTCCGAAACTAATAAGAAAGAACATGTTCATTGGAATTATGAATTTATAGTGACATATCAAATTAGTATTAAACCATTAGCTATCATGTATTACAATTTATTTAATGTTGGAATAATATGTAGCCAAAGCGAAGTCAATAAAAACATAGAACATAGTTTAACTAATTATTTAATTGAATATCCATTTTGAAATTAATTGGACAAACAAAAGTATTGAATGAGTAAACACCCAATGCCTAAAAGTTGACGTAACTACATGTATTTATCAATAGTATAAGTGATAAACAAACGAGTTTGGTTGTTTTAAAAACAGTCCTCGTAATTATTGTAAATTGTTACATTTTGTTCTATTTTGTATATCTAGATGTAATATTGGATAATTGTTAAGTCCATGACAATATCACTAGATGATTATATATGAGCTTACATTCCTAAAATTTTCGAAACAAAAATATCTATAAATATAAATTTATTTTAAAAATATATTTTAAGCGAAAAATACATTTAAGGACTGTAAGTTTAAGAAACAATAAATGTATAACCAACGCTTGTTTATTGAGTAAAAAAATATTGGATGGACAAATCTAAACTGAAGCAATCATCTGTTTTTTATAATATATATTCGCGTAGACGGGCAGTTGAATATTTTTAAATTTAAGATAATACTATTACAGTAATTACTTTTTTAATGCTGGAATTTTTTAAGATAAATTGTGGTGAACAACTGGAGAAGTGGAAACATTGTTTAATAGAACTTGATATTGTATTTCTAATTAATTATTAAAACTAAAATATGTGACTACATATCACAGGCCCAATAAGATATTTGTATCTACGTTTAATAAAATCTGACAACAACGCAGCCAGCTAGAATATTTACATGACAAATCTGCTAGTTACTTGAAATAAAACCAGAGCGATTACCTGCTCCCTCGCTTGCGCTCACAAAAAAACTCATTCTCGAATGCAATAGTATCATTTCGCAGTCTAGAATCAAAAATAACTATTTGCATGTAAAACTTTTTCAAGTAGAATTATAATTTGAAAAACAAGTTTAATTTTTGGTTAATAAAAACAGAAAACATGTTGAAACTTGTTTGCAAATGGCCAAATGTTCCCCACACATAGAGAGCATTTTGCCGTAGTAGCTTTTATTCACATATAAAAAATGAAATACAAATAGTATGTAGTAGGAAAAATATTTATTCCTGAAAAACTCTTGATAGACTTGTTATAAACAATAAAGAGAAAATTCTAAAAAAATTGATTTAAAACTAGAGTATTAAAATTATAACGAAAGTTAAAATATGATCCCGTTCCAGTCCTTGAGGAAGTTTTTAATTTAGCTATAATTTCATCATTTTCAATCTCACTTATACCATCACTGACTGGAAAATAGAAGGTGATTGAAATTCCCTTTCTTCTTAAAAACCTTATTTTGGTTATATTTTCTGATTTTCCTTAATTTGCCCAACAAAATCGACCAATTTAGTTTTAATTTTAAATCTTACTAAAACCAAGTCTCCGATATTCAAATCTCATTTACTACCCTCCTCTTCTTCTTTCATACAGATTGCAGCGTTCTGTAATGCCTGAAAGTCCTAATCTCCGTCCATTGGAGGATGTTCCTCAGCAAGGATAATTTTTTTCTTCCTACTCCTCGTTTGCCCCCTTTAATTTTTCCTTGAAGGATGACGCGTTGGAAGTGGTAACGATCACCATGCAGTATCTGTCCCAGGTAAGATATTTTTCATCTCTTCGAAGAACTTCTTCTTTTCTCACATGATCGACCCATCATATTTTTTGCATTCATGTCAGTATCAACAACTCAAAGGCTTCGATCTTATTTATGGTGGTTATTTTCCATGTCCATGCCTCCATTCAGTACAGAAGAGTTGACCAGACACAACATTTTGCAATTCTGTATCTTAGACTGAAGATCTGGCTTTTGTCTGTAAGAAATTTATTAAGTCTCAGAAATATTGTTCCAGCTTTTTCAATCTTACATCTTATCTCTTGATCTCGATCCCATGTTTCATTAACTACACATCCTAGATATTTAAATTGTGTTACTTGTAATATGTCTTTTCCATTTATGTGTATACGAGTTTTTGGAATATTGTTTTTAATGACGACCACTAATTTGTTTTACTAATGTCTATTTTGCTGTCCTTATTGAGAAGCGTTATATGCTAGATTACTGTATCATCAACATATTGCGACGATATAGGGGTTTATCCCTACGCTGGGGTTTTGTGTTTGATCCCTATTCGCCCGCCACCCCTGACGATGTAACTACTGGACACGCTATTTGAGTCTGGATTCAATTAAGTAACCACTCTTTAAAAAACTTAACAAATATATTGAAGGAATTTCCGATAACAAATCGACATGCACGCAAAACCTAACAAAATGAATACAAAACAAATATAAAACAACCAGCCTTACCGGGCATATAATTCATTCTTCATAAGTTTGATAGCATATCTGATTTGGATTTCTAATATGCTTGGTATCGAAGGATTGGTTACTTCCAATGTTGCATTTTGTGGTCTGTTGTCATTGAAAAAATCAGTTGTATATTACTGCCAGGTTTTTAATAGTTCTTCGGGGTCCACTATTATTTCATTTTGTTAATTTTTAATGAAAATCGTTGTACTTTTGTTATATATCACAGCTATTTCTTTAACTTTTTTGTAGAGATGGAAGCAGCCACTTAGGCGATTCAAATTTTCGGCTTTTAACCATTTTCACTCATCTACTTCTCTTTTGCAGTTCTGATTTCATTACGGACTCTTCTTTTACAATGTATATAGTCGTGGTGTTATTTTGTATTTTACAGTTTTTTCGTTTTTTTCATTAATTCCAGTATATCATTGGTCATCCATTTGTTTTTCACCGTTGTGAGAAAATTTTTGTTTGTGTTCTCAAAGGCTTGTTTAATATCGAACCAGTGTTTTTCAGGATCATCTGAGGTGACTAGATTTTCAAGTTCTTTATTGAACTGGTCTTCATACAGTGATCATATCAGTTAATTTTTGAGTAATTGTGGATTTGTTTTCCTGAATTCCTTCCTTTAGGTTTGGCAAGTCGTACCACGATGTAGGTACGGAGCAGGTTGTGGTCCGATTCTATATCTGCACCTGGCATTGTTGTAACTTTTGTAATTAAATTCCTAAATCTTTGGTTGATTATGGCGTAATCTATTTGATTACAAATAATATTCTGCTCATTGTCTTGTGGTGATCTCCATAAGTACAGTCATGTGGGTGGTCCATCTTAAATTTATTGAAACTGGTGCTTTCTGACTTCCTTAAAGAGAGTTTTGGGTGACGTGTCATGAACCATTGTCTCCACCTGTCATTTGCTTGTAATTTTTTATGCAACTCTGGAGGAATTTTACAATTAAGGTGCGTTTCCTACGGAACGGCTGACGCACGCGGCTGCCGCACAGAAGAAGAACTAATGGTAGGCAACCTAAAAACGTCTGCATTGCGCGGAAAATTCAAAACATAGAAAATGAATAAGCTGGATAAATGGCCGAATGCTCCCCCCTCCCAGAACGTGTCTAAAGAAGTGTTCGTTCAAAAATATTTTAAAAACTAATGTAATTTCAATATTTCCGTATACGATTTTTTTGGGCTGTCTACGATTGCTCCTTTTTGGAATCTGGCAACCCTGTTTATTAATAATAATTCAATACATTAAATTTTTAAATATATGAAATAATTAATCGAAAATGGTAAAAATAACGGAGACGCAGACCGGCAACAGTAGTAATTACAGATTTTTTCATGTAATCCAAATAGTATTTATTCTTCAACGTACTTTTATTTAAAATAATTAAACTTCAAATTTCATATTGGGCATACAACTTTGAAATTTGATATAACCAATTTTAGATTCTGAAACTTAGATACACTAATGAGTTGAATTCCATAGCCAGTAGAATATATTTCAAACTGCAAAATTTATTCGAATGAAAACTTTCTCTACTTCACCAGTTGAATGATTTCATTATAACAAAATCCAGTGCAGATCATTAAAAAAGTGTATTTCCTGTTTACTATTTACCTATATAGATGGCGTATTTGTTCGTTAGTCCAAGCGTTTCATGTAACTGTTGCCTAAGATGAGATTAGTTTTACAAAATATATAAGAAGAAAAAAAGTATATAGAGTGAGTATATTTAGGGGAAATGGTGGAACAATTCTTTAAATTTAATCTCGATGTTACTATTTTTAAAACTAATAAAGAAAAATAAATGATCTCGAAGCCAAAGTGCAGAAAAAAAATTGTAGATTGTCGCGCTACCTTACCTTTATAACGTAACTGAATTTTAGTTGCGTCATTTTCAGCCATATTGTAGTATGTTTTTCTATATATTTTTTCTCTGATCGTTAAACATTTTTCTTTGTTGCTTTTTTCACCTCTTATCTGGGCAATCTAGGATAGTAGAAGGATTAGAAAACTTGAACATGCATCTGCCATATTTGATGTTCTGTAGTTAAATTTTGGCATAGCTTTTTTGAGAATCAACAACAAGAACAGTCATTTTAATCTCGACTTTACAGTTAAATATTGGTAACATGTTTAATGTTCACTTTTCAAAAAGTTTTATTTCTGAACAATCTTAACACTTGAGAATACAATTAAACTGAAGCTACTACAACCAAACATAGAACATAACCTCAATATTTTTCCAAGTTATTTGCTATTTGTTTATTCTCTATTCTCTGCTACTATCACACCTTCTCTTCGTCCTTAATTTAGTTTTCTTCGCTTTTCTAATAAGTTTTCAACGCTTTATTATAAAATATTCAATAAATTTAGTGGCTCAGTAGATTCTGTTGGCAATAAATTAGTCAACTGCACTCAAGATGTTAAGATTTAAAATTACATACGTAAATTATTTTTTTATCTAGATTTTATTGTAAATAATGTACAAACTTATTACGAAATTAAGTTTTTATCAAAATCCTTAGTTTTCTTAATAGGTTTGTAAATTACAGTAGCCATTCTACTTTTTGTATGTGTATGTAAACGGTTAAAAGAACTGTCCTGAACAGCTTCTTCTAACTTTACAATATTTAAACTTGTTATTTTGTCACAATCTTTGGAAACAGGTCCTGAATATGTCTTATAATAAACTGCCAGCTCATATCAAAAATATTTGTTTAAAATATCTGTTTACCAAATAGTTCAGTTTTATCAAGTTAATGTAAATAATTTTATTGGTTACTTATGTAAAAAATTATGTTTTGTTATTAGTTACAATAAAAATAGATTTATCTTCACTGTTATATTGAAGAAAATTTCTGCTGAAAATTCGTTTCTGAATGATTTATTTCAATAAAGTTTAAGTGAAAGTATGCATATATGAGATGCAATAATGACCTTTTTTTATATTTTCATGCCACTATCTTGAAATGACTGTAATTTTTTGATGTGCAATGATATGGTAAACTATATGACAAATGAGATAATCAAAATGATAAAATGAGCAAATTAAAATTTGACAAAATGTGGTATAATTCGTCAAACATTAATATTTCAAAAAAACTAGTAGGTTTAATTATTGAATGATAAATCATTGTCGGTTTTTGTTTTGAATTTATCGAAAAAAATATTTTTGTAAGAAAATTGGACATAACCTAAGATTGAATATTTACCAATAAAATTTAATTAAATGTAATGAACTGATTGCGTCGAAAATTTGGAAAAACCTAAAGTGATAACCTCAGTTTTTCTACATTGTTTTGGTTTTCAACTATTAGATACTTTTTCTGGGAGCTGTACCTTATTTATTAACCTAAGTTTTAAAAAAATTCATGTCCCCTGTATATTTATGTGAAGTTAACATCCAAATCTGGCATTCACCCCCCCCCATTCCTGAGTCTGATATACCCCATAAATATTATGGACCTTACTCTGGTGATAACTACGAACATAATATTTTTCGTTCACAATGTTCGATCTTTTTTCTCAGAGTCTACTTTTTGTGACAAACTGGTATTTTTTTTATATAATATGTCTTGATTTGATTATAACAACCTGTTAATATCAATTTTCCAAAACAACAGGAATGTTACGAAAATAATTATTTCACAATGTTCGATCTTTTTTCTCGGAATCTGCTTTTTGTAACAACCTGGTATTTTTTATATATGTCTTGTTTTCATGATAACACCCTGTTAATATCAAGTTTCCAAACTAACGGGAACATTACGAAAATAATTATTGACGCTGGCGTCGGGCGCTAACTTCACATATGTCCCCTGTATGATAAATGACAAATCATAATTTAACATTTTGATTTTGATTAGCAAAAATTTGAAAAATTGCAATTTCATATATTTGTTCTAAAATATCATTATTAATCGCAAATAATTTATAAAAATATGATTGACTTTAGGTAAGAATGAACTCAAAAGGATTATGTCAAAAAAGGTTTCATGGTGTAAAAAAAACATCATTCTTCAATCCTACATTTGTAAATATTTGTTTGTAAGAAATTTCTCTTAACTATCATGTATTCTAAAGGACGTATCAAAATGGAAAAAATCATAGATTCGACTTTTATTAAATTCCAAATATTTAAATGAACTAAAATATATATGATGGATTTACGAACCAAATAGAGCAAGCCCATTTATGTTTATTCTGAGTAATATCACTTTAAATATGTTAGTACATAGATAATTAAGTATTTACATGAATTAAAATAGTAAATATCTGGTTACAACCTTTTTATAGTCCAAATAAAGGGCCAGTAGTATATTAACACTTTGAATAATGAGAACTTGAATGGTTGTGAAATATTTGTAAACTTAATACGTTGTACTAATATTTTACTTTAAACTACCAATATTAATATTATATAAACTGTTTTGGTTTTATTCTGGAATAACAATGTCTATTATCAATGCCTGTATTCCAAAATATACATCAGTACATTAACCAGTGGTAATTACGGCATGAATCGACGCCATACTGTTGATTCGTTCCGCAGTGGCCAGCAGTTGACTTAACGTGTTATTTCCTTGGAATATGGAGTGTAGAACTACACTAACTAGTTCTACACTCCATACCTTGGAAGCAATAATAGCTGTGTTCTTTTTATGGGAGTTGCTCGAGCAGATTAGTTGCTCTGTTCACTTAAATGCTTTTGCATATCCTTTTTAAGCGCTCGCTTTGAACAGAGCTGAACTATCGTTTCCCCCCTTGCCCCTAACTGCACTATCTCTACAGGGACTCGTTCCGATTACCTGCTCCGTTTAGTTAATCATAACCTCAAATCATAACGAAAGCAATCAAAATTTGCATTTATTTTGGAGTCCTCCTCAAAAGAATCATCATTATGGAGTATGGAGCAAGTCCTACAATTGTAATTCTACTACTGACATTGTTTAAATGCAAAATTATATACTTACCATAACGATATCCTCCAAATTTTCTTCAACTTGCATGTTTTTTAATATTTTTATTATAAACTAAATAATAAACAAAACGCTAACCTAAAAGTTTATGATGCACTTTCATCTTTCCTCCACTTCTTATTTTTGCGGATTCTTTTTAGGATTTCCTGCTCACTTTGGTCACTCGCTCAGGTTAAAAAGTATCTCAACAGAGCTGAACAGAATGATGTAAAAAGAACACAACTAATATTATAAAAAAAATTGACAATTTTGACATACGCGTTTGGTGAAATAGTCGCAACTTCACATTTTTCTCACCAGTACAATATGGCGCAAACTAGTTCAATATGTAAAACGAATTTGTATTTCGGAATGGAAGCTAACCTCAAAAATAAACACACTTTAATGTTGCAATTAGGCAATCCAACGACCTGTCAAAATAAATTTAATATGGCGGTATCGGTCAAATAAACAACAAAGTTACTGTAGAGTGTGATTGTTTAACCCACGTTAAATCGATTTTCTTTCTGTTTATTGGCTGTAAATTGTGGTTTTTAAATAGTGTAGTGTTTGTCTTCGATATGTATTATAGTTGGTTGTGGAAGCCGTTCTAATAGTGATGAAGTTTCGTTTTGTTCCCGCAGAGACAAAACACAGGTTTCTAACGAAGAAAAACGTTTTGACCAAACTTCGCAGGGCTGCATGGATATCTGTGCCATGGTTGCAGCAATAAAGAAAGACGATCAGACCGAATCTATATTGAAACACCAGAAAGTTTGCTGTAGACACTTTATAACTGGTAGGCTTCTTATCAAATATATCAACTCTACTAGCTCCTAGTTTACGTAGTTTGTACTCAAATAGGTATTAACTCATTTTAGGCAAACTTGCTATCCTCGAAGATAAAGAACACCCTGACTGGGTACCATCTCAACATATTGGACATGTGTCTCAGAAAGTAAAAAAAAGGGCTGCAGATGTTGAACGAAAGAATCGCAGAGATAAAAGGACAAAACTGACTGACACTAAGGTAAAAAATAATTTAGTAGTCCTTTTTTATGTAAATTGTCTCAAGAGCTAAATGACAATTGCTTGGGATATGTGTAACTGATCGTCCTGGTCAAGAAAAGATACTCGATGAGCATGTTTTGCACACTTTATTTTGATAAAAAGAATGTTAATTTTTAGTAATAGCAATGTTAAGTTATGTATTGATAGTTGCTGAAAATTGTTATAATTAATTACTTTGTCAACAGGTCATGGATATTGATGAAATGCCTCAACAGTTCCAGGATGGTCAAATTGAATTTATGGAGACGGTGGTGTCTATGATGCTTAAGTATTTATGTTTTAGTTTTGAAGCTAAACATTTAGTAAATATTACTTTGCAACTGTTATTATTTCTCAACATTTAATGAATGTTTTATTTTGATTTGTACTTAAATTAGTAATAATTCTTGTCTCTTCATAATACGTATAACGTTTATGTACTAACTGTTATTATAGTAATATATTTTTACATAGCTTTGTCAAGAAGATCAAAATTTTTGAACAATGAGGCTGAAGTTCATTGATTTTACTCATGTTAATATTAGAAATATGTATTGTAATGTACACATGTCAAAATGAAATAAAATTTATATTTTGCAGTGTAAAATAATTGTTTTTCTAATGCATTAAATGTCACACACTTTAGGGACAATAAAAAACAAAACCCTTATATAACAGTTTATTTTTTCCAAAAATAAAAAAAACTAGACAATAAAACCCCTAGGGTCATTAGGAACAATTTCACAAGCCAACATCGACAAAAAACAATCATTTATAAACTCATTACATAACTACAAATACATTTAAAATTCCTTACAATCAATGAAAGGTAAACTTAGTTCTACATTTATTTACAAAAAATAAAATAAAACACTGATTTAATAGCAGAAGGTTACACATAATATATCTATTAGCTAAACTATTTATGTTTCTCCAACATCTGGATTTTACACTAATAACGATTTAAAATAAGCACTCTTCATCTTAAAATATGAAAATTGTCCTTCTCAAACACTACAAAACACCTTAAAACCCCACAAAATACAAAATAAATCGTTTTATAACTATAAAACTCTGCATTTTCTGAACATAAATGAATGTACTGAATCCAATGTTTGACGTCGCCGCCATATTGACAGCTAAAAAGTCACGTGGTTTGGATTGCCTAATTTCGGAATGAAAGCTAACCTCAAAAATAAACACACCTTAATCACAGCATTATTAGGCTGTGCCTTAATGCTGCAATGAACAAAGGTTGGGTATTTATTACTGCTACTAGTAATTTCACGTAATCCATTCTATGATGAATTGATGAATAATATATATATTTTTGGTCTTAAGATCGACAATTACTATCAATATACATTTTAATTTTACTTATAAATTTATTTAGGAGTATGTTTTGACAAAAATTGAGTGCATTTTGTGTGAACCCCTCATATGAATTTATATTTTGTATTTGAATTAGAAGTTAATATGAAATGTACATTTTGAAACGTCTTGCGTAAACGTAATCTACTCATTTTCATTACCTCTAAGTCTTTCATTTTAAGTTTTTATTTACTCTTTAGGTACATTATGTGTTACATATATATTATAGATATAGATATATATTATATTTTTCAGAGTATTCATATACATTTCTGTATTTTTAATTTTTAAGTTTATCAATTTAGTATCATGGCATATGTAGTTTTAAGATATATATTTTGGAGCGAAATATTAATAACGTACATGATATAAATATATACAGTGATAGTCAAAAGTTCCCTTCTATAATAATATGTTAGGATTGGTTATACATAAACTAGTGAAATTTGAATATTAGCGATTGTAACCTTGCCTTCTATTTATGACAGTTGTAATAATCGTCATAAATGGCCAATAATAGTAAGAAAGTTTATGTATAACTGTTCTAAAGATGTGAGAGCGGAGGTGGCTTTTGAATAACACTGTATATGCAATCTGTCTCTGATTGGAATGGATAACATTTTGATATATCAGAAAGTGTAAGAGATAGAGAGACTAAATGCTCATCTTCGTTTCGTTTCTTTCAAAAAATAAAAAAAACGAAGAGTAAAATTTTTTTAGTTTGAAAGTTTCTTTTTTTACATAAGAACTGTATCGCATTGAAAATATGGATATTACAATTTTTGATTCTCCGTGTATAATTTGAAAAAAACATTCATAAACAGTGGAATTATATCACGTTAATGTGCCCTACCTCTTTCGCTTCTAATATAGGTTGTCCATTCCAAATTGGGACAGACTATACAATAAATTTTATATAATAAGAATATGTATATAACAAGAGATTCAAAATATTTTCATTTTAAATTGCAATGTCGGATGCAAATATCATATTAATAAATACCTAAATTATTATCAGAATATTGTTTTATTTTAATTCATACAATCGTGGTTCACCGCAACATTGGAGGTATCGACCGATACATCGTCATTTCCTCTGCCTACTTCGCTGGAGACGGGCCGATAACACCGCCAGAGGAAGTACAAGAGCTAGTGAGGCACTGCAACAGCAGACGGCTGCCTATCATAATTGGTTGTGGTGCCTACGCACACAATACCGTGTGAGGAAGCACTCACAACAACGCCAAAGGTGAGCGTTTATTAGAATATCTCTTACCAAATTACCTTGAGATCTTAAACGTGGGGACAACCCCCACTTTTGTCACGAGAGAAGAGGTCCCTGGAGTGGATGGAATATTTCCAGCACTCCTGCAGCAATAGATAGAGGAGACTCTTCCTCACCTGCAGAAGAATACAAGAAGCAGTGTAGCAGTGGGTCTAATACCTAGAAAATGGAGAAGTGCAAGGATAACCTTCATACCAACAATAAGAGAAAAGATGGCACTGATCTCCAATCTTTCAGATTCATCTGCCTAACATCGTTTCTACTTAAAACGATGGATTAACTACATAAGAACGGATAATCTGGAGAATACACCACTTCATGTCGGCATACCTACAGAGCGGGTCGATCAATGAAGACTGCTCTATATCAGCTGACCGAAGTCATCCAGAGAACTCTGAACAACAAAGAAATCGCAATGGGCGCATTTCTGGATATATCTGGGACCTTTGACAACACAACTTAATTGTCTGTTAAAGAAGCACTAAATAGGCGAGAAGTAAATGAAAGCATCATAAAATGGTTGTATGAGATAGCTGAGACACAGGTGGGGAATCAAACCACCTCAGGAGTGCGTTCAGATTTGTTTGACGTCGGGGTGTGACATCATCTGACGCGTTCTAGTGGAACGATCGCTCTTTATCTTGCAAATATAACCGGTACAGAATACAGAACCACGTGACAGAACTGACAGCACAGATCAGAATAGGTTGTTTGTGTGATAAACGATCCAAATACAACAATACAAGTGTAACATGGAAGTTGTGAGAGCGAATCTGATAGTTACCAAGAAGAATTTGTATTATAAAACTTGGAATATAGACGAAGAAAAGTGTCTAGGGTGAACAATTTTATAGAAACTGTAAATAATTGCACCAACAAAGAATTTCAACCACATTTTCGCATTAATAGAATGCAGTTTCAAAGTTTATGAGAAAGACTTGCGCCTTCATTAAAACGCCAGGAAGGATCCGTCGGAAGGCTCAGAGTACCTGTTGAAAAACAATTATTAGCGATACTGTGGCTAATAGCTACACCAGACAGTTATCGGTAAGCATTTATTTTTGAAGTAATTTGTTGTTAAAATCTTATTCTTAACTTATTTTAGGTCTGTTGGCTGCCGTTTTGATATGGGGAAATCATCATTGTTTATTTGTTTTCAACGAATAATACGAGCTTTAAATGAAATAGCACCTGAAGTTATCAGATGGCCAGATTATGCAGAACGACAAAATATAAAAGAAAAATTCCAAAGGATTGCTGGTTTATCAGGTGTAATTGGTGCCATAGATGGTACATATGTTGCTATCAAAGCACCTCATGAGAATCCGGAAGTTTACATCAATAGAAAGTGTTTCCATGCAGTCACTTTGCAGGCCATCGCTACACCCGATTTGAAATTTATAGATTGCTTTACGGGATATCCAAGTTCTGTTTCAGACATAAGGATTTTTAGAAATTCGGATATTTACAATGACATTGTGCTCAACATACAAAATTATATTCAAGCAGATAAGCATATTATTGGTGATAAAGCTTATCCAGTTATGAATTGGTGTGTACCACCATTTATTAATAGAGGTCATCTTACAGAACGACAAAGAAATTTTAACACAGTTCATGCGAAAAAAAGACATGTTGTCGAAAGGGCTTTTGCTCTACTTTTTGGAAGATTTCGGCGTTTAAGATATTTGGATATGAATAGAATAGATCTAATTGCAAGTACTATAATAGCAGCATGCACATTGCACAATTTGTGTCTGTTAAAAGACGATGAAGATTTAGATTTTTATTTAACACGTTAAGCCCCGCGTGACACAGATGTTGCGTCACGCATGTTGAGTGACATCAGACCGCGTGACCATGCGTTTGGTCACACAGCCAGAATTTCTAACTTGTAAATTAAATAATCATTGTTTGACTTCATGTACTTATATAAAATAAATTGGGTTTTTTTGTATCTGCTTATGTTTTATTTGGTATAAAAAAGTAAACGAAAACAACCATAAACTTCTAATAAAGTATAAAAATAATTGGATGTCTGAAAGAAATATTTACGCCAAAAAATAACTTGATTTTATACTTTGCTGGCATGGTGCACGGTAAAAAAACAATCCAAACAGTAATTTTTCATGCAGGCCAGACATCGATATTTTGTTCTTGGGCACTTTCGTTGAGCTTCTAATCTTCCAATCTCAGCTTTCATGTTTGAATAACATACGGAACATCTATTTCGTTTATCTTCCTCTAGTTTGTGTTCATTTGGCGCAACATTTATTTCGGTTCTTTCGCTAATTTTCAACAATTGGAGAGCAACTGCTTTTTTGAAGTCAGTGATGGAGATTTTATTTTGGGTTACTTCCTTATAAACGATAAACGCATTTACCATGGCAGAACCAAGAATTAGTTCCATTGCTAACTTCCTGTACCATTTTGTGCCTCTTCTGAGAATGTGAGTAGGATTTGATTTGGTCGGAAAGATCTATGTAAGCCTTACACTCATTGTAATCAACCACAACTTTTGGCTTTTCAATTTCTGCTCCCCGTTGTCGCACTACTTTTCTTTCTTCTGTGTGCTTGGTGGTAAGCATAAGCACGTCTCGTTTATCTTTCAATTTTATCATTACTAAACCATTTTCACTTTCACGCGCAAAACTTTCATTTTTTCCCAACTTTTTTTGTGTTACTTCAGTGCAGTTCAGTTTTCTATTGAACCTTACAGTACCCACAAGATGTGTCTGTCTTTTTGCTAGTTCTCTGGCAAGATGAACGCTTGTATAATAATTATCGGTGTATAGGGTTCGTCCACAATCCAGTAAATTTTCCATAAGTGAAAACACTACGTTGAAAGATGCATTTCCTATAGCACCTTTATCATTTCCACAGTATACTTTGATATTATATGTGTATCCATTTTGCAGACAAAGTTTGTATACTTTTATACCAAATTTATGTCTCTTATTCTTTATATATTGCTTGAATTTCAAGCGGCAACGAAATGGTACCATTGTTTCATCAATGCAGACGTTTATACCGGGAGTTATGACATCTTGAAAGCTTTCCACACGGCTTTTCAATAATGGCGTGAGTTTATCTAGACGGTCAATCTCGGCGTTGTGAACCTGATCATTGTCACTGAAATGCCACATGGATAGGAGCTGCTTAAATCGATTTCTGGTCATAATTTTACATACATTATTTGGAAATAAAAAGTTTTTACTCCAATAACCCCTAAGTTGCGGGGTTTTAACAAGTCCCATCCATATCAATATTCCAAAGAAAATTTCCATTTCTCTTGCATCAGTAGGGACCCATGATTTGGACTTTGATTTTTGGGATGGCGTTTTCTGTACGAGCTTCTGCTGTGCATACAAATTAGTTTGCTGAGCGATTTTTGTAATAATGTCGTCTGTAATGAATATTATATAAAAATCGTAAGGATTTTTATCGAACAGATTATAATATTCATGTTTTATCCCCGTAGAAGAAACGTTGAATTCAAATGTTTTTAGATTTGAATCATCAACAGGTGCCCAAGATGCAGTAATAGAGGTGTCATTATTTTCTGTATTTGACATATTTTATTCCGAATCAGAATCAACTGCAAACTGACTGATAACATTTTCAATGACTTCTTCAATAGACAATTCCTACAAATTAGTAAAAAAAATTAAAACTCACCATGATAGTCCCGAAAAATTAAATTTACCTGCACTACACTTTTTTCAGCTGAATTGTCTTTTGCACTAGCTATATTTGATGTATCATTTTTATTTATTTTGCTGGGCCCCGCTTCTTTCAAATCTTTACTACTATTGCTAGACTCGCTGTTATCATTTGGAACATAATCGTCTGCAGAATCATCTCCGGCAAACGGCCTCATCGGACATAAATTCATCCCACAATTTTGCAATGTAGGTTTGCTCATTTTCATACGAATACATTCGGCAGTTTTGCAAATGAATGCGATAAGCGATAAGTAATACCTACCTACCTCCCCTTAGCGCAACGTTTATAGAAGAGAGAAGGTTGCCTGATAACTACTCGGCGGGGCAGACGGAAGAGGGGATCGTTACGTCACTGTGGGTGCCAGCTTTGACAAGGCTGTATGAATTTATAGAAGTAGGAGTGCATATTATTGTTTATATCGGGTTCTTGTTCCTTTATTAGTATTTATTGTTGTTCTTTTTGTATTTTGTGTATTATAGAGTACAGACAAAAGAAGTAGACTCATCTGTATTGTTGTGAATGCAACTGGAACTATCATCACAGAATATTATCGTTGTATATTCTTTGCTACTGTTGTGTTGGAGTCATTTTATAATTAGTAGAGATCCCAAAAGAGCTCGTTAAGTCATTTAGTCGACAAAGAATATTTGTCAGAATAAAACTTTTAAATTTAAAAGAAGCTGAAGAAAAACAAAAAAAGAGAAAATCTCCCTTATCAAAAGAAAAAGGGAATAAATTGATAAAAAAAATGAAAAAAATTGTCAAATGAATTTAGTGATTGTCATATATCACTTATTTTTTACCTTTTAATGTTAATAAACTTTTTTGTATATAGGTTTTTAAGGTAAAATTAGTTTCTTTCAATACCAAATATAAGTAACTTTTAAAGTATCCAGCTTAAGTTATGAAAGAAAGAGAAAAAAGGCTTGCCTATGTTGTGTACTATTTTTGTTACATATGCTAGAATAATATTGGTTTCTTACATTAAAAGTAGTAAGTAGATAGATAAGATTGTATATTATTTGTTTTATCTAGTATTCGTTGCAGCGATGATGTCACTCATGCACCATTAGTGTGGATACTGTTTAAGTGTCATAAATGAGCTATTTCTTTAGGACCTAAATCATATTAATTTCATAAAAATTTCTGTTAAGATAAACAAGTTAAACATTAACATGTTGAAGTTTTCGCCTAGACGTAAGATATTTAGATATTTTGTGGGACATTCTCTCAACAGTTTTGTTATAAGCAAGTCGCTATTTTTGTATAATAATAATATTGATCGTATTTTCGGTAAATAAAGTGTTGTCATGCAAATTATTGGTTTTCTTTCTTACATCAGATAACACATATATGTATTTTTATAGTTTTTAATAATAAAGAACTGTATTTGTAATAATATGTTACAATACAAGTAAAATCTAATACGTTTTATTCTCTGAAAACAAAAAAAAATGTATATAGCAACACAAATAGAGATAAAGATTGGGTTATTAATATGTACATAGTATATTTGAGTTTTTTTCATTTGAATATATGTACTTCAATTAACAAATGCTGCAAAAAATATGTGTTTGTTTGAGAATATATTGTTTTTTAAAACCAAAATCTATCAGAAGTAGTTTTATATTATTTCAGTGTTCTAGTTACAAGTGGTATTTTAACGAGCGAATACTCGTCCCAATAATAAAATTCAAATGTGGCACCCAGGCTGACGTCACTCCCGCGCTTTTTCTGCTTGATTCTCATTGGCTCAGAGTTACCAGACAACCTTCTCTCTAATAACGTTGCCCTTAGCGCAAGAATCGACAGGTCCGCAGACCATCCACTGAGTTACAACATTTGTGTCACGCGGTCAGAGCAACAAATATGCTCATCTTCAGACCGCGAGACACAAATGTTATGTCTCGTTTTTATTTTAAACAAAAATTGATTTTTTTAAATTAAGTTTTCATAAATCGTATGTATTTAGGTAATAATAGTATTTTAATTCCACTTGCAATAAAATTATTTTCCGGTCTGTGAATTACTATATTTTTATTTCCATGGCGGGGCTTAACGTGTTAAATGAGGAAGAATTACTACAAGTTAATGATGAAGAAAAAGATTTTGTTGATAATAATTTAAGAAGAAATGATATAGCTGAAGGACAAATTGAAAGAAATTATCTAGCAGCAACTCTGCCTTGAAAAAATACATGTTTTTATTATTTTTAAATAAACACTGTACTTTAATCTTATTTGGTAATAAAAATTTCACTATAAAACATTTTTTAATAAATAGTATAGGTACATAATAAAAGTAAATATTACATATTCTGAAGTAGAAAAATAAAGATTATCCTAATTAATTGAAAAATTTTAGATATTTAAATTTGTTTTTACACTGCTCCCAGGATCGGGTTTTCATATCAGTACTCATTTTCTTCCATACAGCATTCTGCTACATAATGTTTATACAGATCTATTAAAGTTAGAATTTCTTCTCGGCTCCAAGTTGTTATTTGGTTTTGAACATTGCTTTCTTCTGTATTTTGAAGTCTAACACTAATTTTTTTTTCTACCAAACTTACATCAGCTTCTAATAAACTTTCATCTACAATCAAAAATGGGTGATAATTAAAATTGTCTATAAGTTGTTTAATAATTTAAATTCAATAAACTCACCACTAATTTTTTGGATTAAAACTTTGTAGTTATTTATTATTAAATCTCTGTCTTCGTCCGTAACGAGATTATAATTTATTTCAGTTATATTCGTATCATTCATATTTAAAAATTTATTTAATGCAATTACGCAATAATTAATTACTATTATTCATACAACGTTTAACCTCAAAAAGCTTTTATTTTGGCGCGCATCCCAGTGGGGACGAATTTCGACCTACTCTTTGAGTAGGGTAAAAATTTCATCCTAGAACGCATTCTACCTATAAATTTATGAACGATAAAGAACATCCGCTGGCGTAAACATTCTTCATTTATAAACGACTTTGGGTAAAATATGAACGCTCGGGCGCGTCTACTCTGTAAATCTGAACGCAGCCCAGTTGAAGCCAGTCAAGCACACCTCGAGGTGGAGTGATATCTCCCCTTCTATGGAGCCTTGTAGTAGAAGAGTTGCTCTACAGGCTAACGGAGCTTGGCTTCGATTGTATAGGCTATGCTGATGACTAAGTTCTAATAGTCAGAGGCAAGATCGAGAGCATCTTGTGTGATTTTTTACAAAAGATCCTCAGAATTATTGAGCAATGGTGCATGTCCGTGGGCTAAATATTAACCCAAACAAACAGTAATTCCATTTACCCGGATAAGAACACTTCCAGCTTTGAAACCCCTATCTTTAAACGTTAAAATCATAGAATGGAAATCTGAAGTTAAATATCTAGGGATAACTTTAGACAGTAAACTTCTGTGGAATAAGCATGTTAAACTAACTGCTAGTAAATGTAATGATGGGTATAAATAAATTATAATTATTAATATAATAATAATCATTGGAATTGGGACAACCTGTAACATATAAGAAATGAAATAATATATCTTCAGCTAGTTCGTTACGAAATTATATTAAACAAAAAATGTTTATAATTTTGTAAAACTAGGTTATCGGAAGTTATAGCGTAAGCTACTTCAACTGTATTTTAAAAGCATAATTTAAAACAAAAAAAAATGGGAAATACATTAACTCATGTATGAAATCGCAAATTCAGCGACCCACATATGGAGTTTAGTCGAGAGGTAACTGAAAAATTTAATGAAGAGGGGAATGAAACAAATTGAAAGAGACCAGAGCTTGTTCAGCCGGGGCGGCGATTTGAACACCTCGGGTAGTTTTCGTGAATATTGCTAAAATCACTAAATAAGTGATTATTTTTTTTTCGTTGTTTGTTGTGTGCATATTTCTTGGGCCTCTACGCTCCACGTCTGAGGGAAAGAGATTCGTCTCCGGTGAGTAATTTGAAAGTTTATTTGACAGACTAACCAGTTTTGAGGGGTGTACATGCAGAATCAGGACATATAGAGATTGACTGAGAGTTGTCATATTGTACAAACTAGTAACCTGTCGGTACATTGCTTCTCGCTATCGACTACATCTAAACTACTAATCAGATTTGTCAGGGTAGTATTACAAAATATTGCCGCCGCAGATCATAAAAGGTCATTAACTGATCTACAGATCAAGAGGGCCAGTAAGAGGCGATAGTTTGTAACGGCTTCACAAGAAACTGTTTTTTATTTTATATATATTTTTTGTTATTACTAATTGTTTTTATTTGATCAAATGGTCCCAGGCAGTTTAAATCATTCCATGTTATTTTAAACACGTATACAGTGACATTTAGCGGATACTTATTTTTTTTAATAGAGGTAGGAACTAATCCTCAGTAGTTCATTATATTGTGGACAAAATTTCACTGTAACCGTGTGGACTAATTCCATTCGATTCCGGCCGTATAGGCTAAATATATAATTTTTTTTCTTTTGGTTATTAATAAAACAAAATCCCATTTTAAAGTGTTGTCTCACGTTCTCTCATAAATTTCACATTGTTTATAATTTTACTAAAAACTAAGGGGATTGTAACTTCAGCGATATTTTTTGAGTTGATTCTTTTTGCGCCAATTAGAGAATAGGCTAATTGTAAACCTTTTATATTTTCTTTAATTTTTTTTTGCTTATTTTATTTGTTTGTTGATTATAAAATTCTGACTATCTTATTAAGGAATGTATATAATATATGGATTAGTTAAACTCAGGTTTTTCATTTAAAATTACTCTAACCTTTTCTAAAAATAAATCCTCGTATTATAAACCGAGGTGGGACTTCAAGCTCTTTCGGCAAAATAGCTTAGACCGTTCGTAGGAATTTAAAAAGGGATGTACTTAATTCATAATCTTTTTTGTTTGTGGTGACAGTCACTAGGCATAACCAAATAAGCAATCAGATAGAGAGGTGAAATCTCCTTTACTTTCGTCAGTAATCCGTAAATAACGTAAATAGGGTTACATAAAGCAATAAAAGGTTTGATGGCGTGCAGAAGTCTACCTGGTAGGACTTGATGCTGTAACACGAAAATACTGCGATGGATGTACGTCATCACTGTGGGACCAGCATTTACGTATGGGGCAATAGTCTGGCATGACAAAGCAAGTTAGAACAGCACGAGGAAGAGCCTCGACAAAGTTCAAAGTCTTGCCTGTGTGTGCATCACTGGATCAATAAGAACGTGCCCAACCAGGACAGTTGAGATCATTACAGATCTCACACCTCTACATCTGGTGAAATAATGATCAACCCAAGAGGCAATTCTTGAAATATCTAAGGCAATGAGAGTATTAAAAATCAGGGAGCTTGGTCCTCTCTAACAAAATACATCTCATTAGCGAATCCTCCCATTGACGAAATTATCAAGAGAGTATGTGTCAAAAAGAACTTCACTACGATGCTAAGTAAGGGGAGATACTGTGAAAGGGAATACACCACCCAAACTCTCAAATAAACCACCATTAGATGGTACACAGATGGTTCAAAAATCACCACAGGAACTGGCGCTAGAGTAATTGGGCCTGGCATCAGATACTCATTATCGTTAGGTCTTTCATGCAAAAATAGTATCGAGAACATCTCTGATAGGGGGGCACAATAAACCTTACGTTTCAGTGCATTGTAACCCCGTTAAAATATATTCTACTTAGAGAAGCGTCCTGGATTTGGAAATGTTTCAGTATTTGTACATGTCAGGACAATATGAAACAGTTTATTATATAGCCGTTAAAGGTGACACTTTCGTGTACAATTTGAGGAGGATCCAGTAGCGTAACTACGGGGGGGGGGATGAGGGGATAGAACCCCCCCAGAACACTAAAAATAAAAAAAAAATCCATTACATAATCACAGAAAACTTATATGTTACTGAAATGTACTGGAAGCGAAGAACTGTAGGCAACAATTTTATAAGAAAAACAAAGCTAAAATGCAGTTTAAGGGGCTCAAAATTTGAAAAAAATTCCGATACCCAGATCTCCCGGTAGTTCATCACCCCCCCCCCCGAGCTTCATCCTAGTTACGCCACTGGGAGGAGCTATCTAATTACGTGAAATAAAAACAGGTGTACTTCAAGGAAGAGACCATTCTTGTTATTATTGTTAAAGTAAATTTGAAATAACCTGAGATTTATTGTTCTATGGCATTGTTTGGAAATGGTTAGTATGTTGGGCCCTCTACATTTGAATGATGTCGTATGTTATAATATAAAGCAATTAATAAAAGGTGTATAATCCTACCAAGAAAAAGAATATTCCAGTATTTATTTTTCTACCAATAATTATTTATAGCTGATATAGTTTATTTACGATAAAAAGACGATGATGTCATATTTTGTAACTTTCCTGCTTATCAGAATAAATATTAATTTACCAACCGTCAATACAATATATCCTCAACAGCCAGGGCAATTTACAGCTAACGGGTTGGCAAAACTTCAAGACGTTGTCAAATTAACTGGTAAAATTCCCCAGTTTGTTTTGACGTTTATTGACATTCGATCATCGTCTAATATTTACAAGTTTTTTTGGTGCTTTTAAATTCATTGCTTCTTTGAGATTAAAGACAGTTATTTTCCTAACTAATTATTTAGGCAAATCTGCAGTGTGTGGTTAATAAAATGCCGAAACAGCTGAACAGAAAATGTTAAGAGATGGTAACATCTTTGTTGAGCTATTGTGAACGAGAATGCCGAAAAGGGGACCCGCTTGTGTCGCTTACTGCTGTAAGAGACGTAAGTAATAGTACTCGCTATTTGTATTCATCATTATTAATATTATTGTTACATATTTAAATGTAAATGATTAAATGTTTTTAATGATAGGTTAGGTTAATTAAACTTGATAATATATTATCCTTTCATAATTTGAAGTTGATGCGAAGATGTTATGCAGCGGATTATTTTTGCCGACCAGAAGAGAGGTCGAGTGATCAGTGTTTAATTGCGGCTTGTCTTACACACACATGTTTTGAAAGGAACACTTTAACTAACGAAATATTATATTAACATTAAATAATTACGCAGGAATAAAGAATAATATGAAGTAACAAATGGCAAACTTTTTTATATATATGTCAAAAATGACAATCTCTGCTGCTCTTCTATTTCTGCTGTCGCAGACTTCGTCGACCAATCGTTACAATTCTCCCCCTCTGCTTCACGAATCATCTCGAGAGTAGAAGCAGGGAAGTTGGAGGTCGCTAAACAACAGGAACAACTTTTGGGTTTAGCGATTCTTCTCCTTGGAGGACTTACGGGTTGGGTCTGAGCCTCTTCTTCCGAGGTATCCTCTTGTGACATATCTTCCGGAATAGGGGTCGCGAAGATAACTGGAGCTGTGGGAGTCGACATCTCAGTTTCCGGTACAGTCGTCTCTGATGTATCCAAAGGATTATTACGTGGTCGATCTCTTTTTCGGATTGGTCGTACCGGCACTGAAACATTAGCATTGGCGAGGTTGTGGTATGGAGTCAACGCTGATACATGATATTTTCCAACCACTTCAAAAGGTTTGCTAACGGTACCAACCTCGTAAGTTGTCGGAGTAACCATACGATGGATTTGGTACGGTCCATCGCCACGCGGAGCGAACTTACTAGTATACGAGTCCTTGGATTTACTAAGTGCGTGTACATCTACGAGTACAGTATCACCTACTTGGAATGGAGCGACTGGTCGGTGACTTTTATCGGTATAGTCTTTGGCACGATCTTGAGCTTTCTCGTGATTTTCTCGGGCTACACTTAAGTTTGTTGCTAAAGTCTGTAGATATGGTGATATCTCGGGTACAAAATTGTCACAATCCAGGATAGCACGAGGGTCGCGATTAGCGTCATCTGGCGTTCTTAATTCGCGCCCGAACGTAAGGTAAGCAGCACTAAAACCGGTTGATTGCGACTGTACTGAATTCATTGAGAAACGTATCGCCGGTAATTTGTCTTTCCACTGGGTATGATCCTTTTCTGTCAAAATTGACAACTGACACTTGAGGTCGCGGTTTTTTCGTTCGAGTAATTATATTGTAGAGAGTTGCAGAGCTGTACAACTTGGCGTTAACACTGTTAACCGTATTGCCGCCAAGCATAATAGAGGTGAACAGCCTAAAAGCCCACCTAAAAAGAGACAACGCATAAAACCTACTGTTGAAATTGATAACTTTGATCAAAATGCTTTCCGAAATGTTATATACGAAATGTATGGAAACAGTGAATATATTGAATTTACTGTTTTATTTTATTCACAATTAACTAACACAATATTTTTTCAGAGGAAACATAACCTTGAAAACTTTAAGAGACAAACTCCAGGGGCGTGAACTCTTTAATGGTTGTTTAACACCACACTGGAAGGTAGTGAAAAATATTGAATTCAAATACCAAAAAGATGATACTCGTCGTGGTTTAATGGAGATGCCACATATTGCATTGAAGCATGTACATTTTCTACATGCATATGTCAAGATAAAAAGGGAAGGTTTATATCAATTTGTGTTTTTGGATGAGACCTGGATATTTAAAGACGGTACTGATGGACGTTCTTGGCAAGATTCTAATCATAGAAGCGTGAAAAAAACCAAAATTGGTGGTCCAAGGTAATTGAATAATAAAATTTAGCAATTAATTTATGATGTACTAACATTCCTGCCATTTTAAGACCTTTCCAAATATTTACTAGTCACACTATTTTATTTAAATCTATATAATTATTAATAGTTGTTTTGAGCTATGCAGTCTACCTAGGAAACCTAGTAGTAATTTGTTATTTCCTTATTGTAGATATATAGTATTGCATGCTGGTTCCTCTTCTGGATTTATTCCTGGAGCAGGGCTGGTTTTTTCTTCCAAAAAACAAGATACTGATTACCACGGTGAAATGAACCGTGAACATTTTTTGCATTGGTTTGAATACCAGCTTTTAGTGATCTTGGAAGAACCTACCTGATGGATAATGCAAGTTATCACAGTACAGTTCAGTGATCAATAAAGTACCAACAACAGCTACCAAAAAGGCTGATATACAGAACTGGTTGATACAAAATTATATTCCTCTTGAAAATACTTTCCTCAAAACCCAATTATTGAATTTAGTACAACGGTAAGTTGATATAAACATTTTTCAATATATTATGGTGATACTTCGATAACTTATTTTGTTTAAATATATGCAATTTTGTAGGAATAAACCACCAACAGTATATGAAGCTCACATATTATCTAAAAAATATGGGCTTCGACTTCCCCCTTACCACTGTATGTTCACCTAATTGAACATATTTGGGGCATAGTTAAAATTTTTTATAGAGATCATGTGGGAACTGATGGTTCTTCAACAGAACAAGCAATAGGTGTATGGAAAAAGTCTTTAGAAAAAGTGACTCCAGATATTTGGTCAAAGACAGTAGAGCACACTGAAAAAATTATACAAGATGGCTGGGATAGAGAAGTAGTATTTGATAGACAGGATGTGCATCCACTTATTATTAATTTTGACAGTGACGATGAAGATCGTGATGATTTTGTAGTGGAGTAGTGGAAATCTTGTGTTTTATTTTTTGTAAATTTTTATCCAATTTGCTTTATTTCCACCTTTTCAAAATCACTAATAACTATTAATTAATTAATTAGGTACAGTTATTTTATAATACACAAATTAAAACAACGACCACAGTATCTCTACATAAATAATACTGATAAAATGGGAGATTTTTTATTTTTATATATTATTTAAATTTATGCCCCTTATGCCCTACAAGGCACGGAACAATGAAAAACAAGAACTGTCAATCTAACATCGGATTGACTTTTCTAGTTTTCGTTAAGTAAAGGAAAAAAGTACAGCTTGGCAACATCACACTATTTTGTTTTACAACGTCATCGTCTTTTTATCGTAAATAAACTATGTTCGATCTACTGTTACAATACTAATAATATTATTTGTTAATAAAAATCTGATATGAGCCAGAAAATCTTGTGTCACTGAACCCTACTAGAGAACTATGTGTTTATGTTTTCCATATAAAGAAGTTCCTAAAGTATATCGGTTGCCTATGAACTATTGAAGGTCATCTGACATCACCATATTGCGCGTCATCGTGTCTGCCGTATTTACATTGTTCAGTATTGTCTTCGTTTCGTTTTTGGCGCATTTGGTAGTTTTTCTACGTAGTTCTGTGCAATTTTATTTATAAAAGAAAAACAATTAACAGTGTGTATCTATTCTGTTTTAAGATATTAAATTTTCAGCAATGTAGGTTAACAGCTATAACCTTAAATTAAAAGTCAAGTAACGTATGGTTTTTCATTAAATTGTGGGTCAATGGGAAGCTTATATTGTTCTATCTACTAGTATTTTCTATTTTACATATTTTAATATATGTAGTGTTGCTATTTGCACAAGCAATTCGAAGAACGCCAAAGGAACTGGGGAAGACATCATGTTTTTTTCGTTTCCAAAGAACCCATAATGTTACAGAAAAGACAACTTTTCTGTTGAAAGTAAAAGAGTGTGTAGCGAACATTTTATATCAGACGACTTTGAAGATGAGATGAAAGTTAGATTAATGGGCACTCAATCCAAAAGAATGCTCGAGGTACCATCGAGTTCCAACGCTGCAGATGCTCTTAGATTTGGCAGGAAAGAATTGTGAAAAGTGGTAGGATTCTTGACTGGCCACTGGATATTCAATGCACACTTAGCGAAAATAGTGATTGATGTAACAAACCCTCAATGCAGGAAGTACGGAGAGGTAGAAGAAACTGCCAAGACTGTCCTGCTTATGCAGAAGGGGAGCTTCCTATGTAGTTACCATTTTAGATAGAAATCTGGAGGGATTGCAGGAAAGTGTAGATCGAGGAATCTCATTGTTGATGAACATAGGATGGCTTAGCACCTGCGACTGGGGAGTGCACAATAAGCCTAATTAATGGCTAAGCGGCAACCATTTGGCCATGAGCCCTAGCTCCCTCGTGACTAAAAAAAGCTCAAAAGTTAAAAAAGACAGGTAATACTTACAGATGAACCCCATTTAGGAATGCTTGATGCATTTATTTTTGTTTTTAGTAATGCCTTTATTGTTACTACTACCCCAGGTCAGGTCACACAAAACCTTTGTTGTCGAAACAATCTGCAAGAGCAGAAGAGCCTGGGGGGAAAGTTTAATCGGCGAAACTAGCAAAGTTGAATAACATGGTAAAAGCTACAAGTTTTAAAACTGAGTATTAAGTGCTATATTGACTTTAATTGTGTAGAGTTAGAGTTACTGAAACCGGAGGTAAAACAGTCACAAGAGAGGGAAGATGTCTGCGCCGAGTCATCCTGCAGTAAAAACTCTTATGTACAGTTGCGGCCAAAAAAATGGGACAGTTGTTGTTGCTTAGTCTGAATATATTTTTTCCGTTTCAGGGAAACAGTTTTGTCGTATATTTAATTGATAATAACACTAAAGTGTAAATAATATTGTTTTCCATTATTATATATCAATGGCTACAAAATAATTTTCAATAAAAACTAACAATTAATATTTAGTAATCCAGCCATTATGCTCTATGACTTCTCTTAATATACTGGTCATCGATCTATACAGTGCTATTCAAAAGTCCCCTCCCCCCTCGTATCTTTTGAACGGCTACACTTACATTAATAAAATTTGGAGGGTGAAAATAAAGTGTTGTAAAGTTCTCTACGAATGGTAACAGGTGGCGTAATAGTAATAGATGACGTCAGAGTGCCACTCTGGCCAATAATTTTGAATAGGACCTTATGGCAAGTGATATCTCGTTTGGAAGGCATTGACATTGGCTACCTAGCCATATTAATTTTGTTTGGGTTAAAATTAATTTTGACGGATAAATAAAATAAATACCAAAATTATTATTT
Source organism: Galeruca laticollis (assembly GCA_963921935.1). NCBI lineage: Eukaryota > Metazoa > Arthropoda > Insecta > Coleoptera > Chrysomelidae > Galeruca > Galeruca laticollis. The sequence goes on along the minus strand of OY998178.1, from coordinate 83,861,697 downwards.
CACATTTAAATATTGAAGATTTTTCAGTCCGCCTCTGGTTAGTTGTCAAAAAAATTGTCGTTTTTAATTTAATAGTATTTGTTGCTTTGCAAAGTTTTTCTAAATAGCTTAAATATTTAATTTTATTATTGTTTAACGAGACGTTTAAGAGTTTACATAGGCAAAATAGTACGTACTCAAGCCGACAAAGTAGCAGCTATCTTAATAATTCGTGAATCTAGAAAGAATCTCCATGAAGCGGAACGTTTATTTAATGAGAGATACCCAGATCGCCATATCTCGAGAACTTATTTGAGGGAGCTTCTTCACAAGTTTGAAGCAACAGGTAGTGTTCAAGATGCCAACATTTGAAGATGATAAAAAAATTGATATAGTTGCTGAAATGGTAGTAAACCCTACTTCCTCTTCAACTAAAGTTGCGTCTATCTGTGAAGTAAGTAAAAGTACAGTACAGAGAGTGTTGGCAAAAAATAAATTTCATCCATACAAGTTAAAAATGGTGCACCACCTTTCGGATGACGACACTGACAGAAGACAGATGTTACAAAATGCAATTGAGCCGTTAATTCTTCAAGATGAATTCGGTTATCTGGAAATAACATTTCATCAAGATGGTGCTCCTGCACATTATTATGGTGCAGTTAAGACATTACCTGGATGAAGAATATCGAGGTAGATGGATCGGCCGGCGAGGTCCTATAGAATGGCCACCTCGGTCACCAGATCTGACACCATTAGATTTTTTTCTATGGGGTTACTTGAAATCCAAGGTTTATACTACAGCACCAGACAGCATTGGCGTTTTGAAAGAAAGAATTACTGAAGATTGCAATGCTATTTCAGCTGACACATTCGAACGAGTACGACAAGAGTTTACTAATAGGATGTATTACTGTCAGGAAGTAGACGGAGCACATTTCGAACACTTGCTATAAGAATCCATTGTTGATATTTGATTAATTAAATTTAAAAAAATAATTTCAATAATTTTGGTATTTATTTAATTTATCCGTCAAATTAATTTAAACCCAAATAAAATTAATGTATGCTATGTAGCCAATGTCAATGCCTTTCAAACGAGATATCACTTGCCATAAGGTCCTATTTAAAATTATTGGCCAGAGTGGCACTGTGACGTCATCTATTACTATTACGTCACCTGTTACCATTCGTAGAGAAGTTTACAACACTTTATTTTCACCCTCCAAATTGTATTAATGTAAGTGTAGCCGTTCAAAAGATACGAGGGGGGGGGACTTTTGAATAGCACTGTATAATGTGGAACAATATTCTTCAGTTATTTCCTCCCAAACATTATTTTTAACTTCCAACAAACGTTTCTTGGTCTTACATTTGCCTTTCGAATTTCTCTTACTAACATTGCCCAAACATTTTCTACTGGATTCAAGTCTGAGCTTCTACTACACCAGTTAAGAACATTAATATTACGTGTCCGAAACTATTCGAATACTACACCAGAGTTATGCATTGCATAGTTATCTTATTGGAAGATAAAATCATTGTTAGGGAAAAGAATTTTAACAGAAGGAAGCATAACATTTTCTAAAATTCTGATATATGCTTAACTATTAAATATTTCGCCACTATGCCATTTAGAACTCCAGGTCCCTGCGTAGATATCCACTCAACATATTTACAGAAAAACGATCACTTTTATTTGTGAAATTGATATAATTCTTGGCAAACCGTGTATTCGGTGGGAGATGGAGACGAATATTGCCGCTATTTGACGATTGGAAAACCTTTTCATCCGTAAAAATAACACGATTCCAAAATTGTACGTCATAAGCAATATGCTCTAAAGCAAGCCCCATTCTTGCCATTCCTTGATCAAGCTTCTGATTGGCTGGAAGTTAGTAGGCTTTAGGCGGGCCGCACACTGAGGAAACTAGTTTCGTGAAACAAATTTCATAAATCAATCTTTAATATCATCCAAATATCGTCCGACGAGAATGTGCTAATGCTGTATTGATGGTTACGAAATAAAAAAAGAAAACATATATGTGCTGAGCTCATCCACTCAATTAAGATAGCCTGGCGTAGTAGTTGCAAAGGAATTAAATGCCGACGAGGGAAATTTTCAGACTAGCGTCTAGTGAGTTGTAGGATCACGAATGATCCTAACCAATGGAAATTAACAAAAACAACCTTGTCGACGATTGAAGCAGCGTTGCCAAATCGAAATCATTATCAGATGGAAGATTATTTAAGGGGACTGAAAATAATTTTTACAATAATAAAAAAGTTATGGGCAATTTTAAAACTTTTCTAGCTATACTCGATTCTCTAATTTATTCATTTTATACTTTTTCAAATATCTCTGAATTTTTTTGATTTGTAAAAATTTTGCTATTCAGAGGTATTTTAAGTTTTAGTATACTGGCATTGGCAACCATGGTATCGGACTTGTAAGGTTTTGCGGAATGTAGAATAGAAATGTTTATCATTGTGCAAGATTATATGTAAATTCTATTTACGTTCCTTGATCATTGTGTACTATTTTATTTAGTTTTTGTTGCAAAACTATTTTCTATATTGATTATGAATTTTGAATGCAAGGAGTGCAAGAAATCGCTACCTCTTCAACTATAAATCTTTAGACAATTCAAAATTGTGACATTTCCCCATACAGAGATGGGAGTTTAACTTGAAAAATTATAAATAGTGATAAATTAACTAAAAATTTATTAGGAAATCACTTGCAGCTGACTAAAAAAATGTAAAGGTTCGATTACACCCCAGAAAAAAATACCTACGCCGCTTATTGGAACTTTTCTGCAGAGTGCAATTTAATCTACGAATTTTTCCTTTTTTCATAGTTTTTATGACTTTTCATGTTATTTTTTTAGATGACGAAAATAGTCTTCATATGCACGTAGTCCAAGAAAATTTTATTGGAGAGGACTGCATTCTCAAAGAATTATGTAAATAGTTCAAATTATTTGAATTTGAAGAGAAAAAAAAATGAAATTAAAATAAAGTTTTTTCAAATTCTTGAGGCTACAACTTCATTGGAGGAACTTGAGATTGTAGATAAAGATATTGCCACCATACCACCAACAATTGCAGCACTAGTGTCTAAACACCACCTTGTCAATTCTGCTTTTTCGCAAAATATTAATATTCCACACAATAAAAAAATAAATACTCAGAGGAGATTGTTCTGTACGACAAAGAAGAAAAAATAGCTTTAAATTTGGTATCTAAGAATGTATAAATAAATTATAATTTATAAGACAATCCAATAACCTTGTTAGTTTTTTTGCCCTGTTAAATATTCATATTTCCTTATGACAACAGATATAAGTCAAAATAAAACAGTACTTTTCTAGTTTCAACTTTGATCAAAGTAAGAATTAGAATTTTCTTAACCATTCAATTTTTTGAAATCTCAGTTAATCTGCACAATTCACTAAGTCATAACGACATTGCTGTCAAACGATTTTTTGTTGTTACCACGATACTTGTGAGTGTATCGTGGTTGTTACTATATCAACAATTATTGTTAATATTGCTATAATAGCGAATTGATCAATACAATGAGAAAATAGAGGTAAGTTAAATTATTTTGGCTCTCCTACTAAACGATTTATATTTTAATTTGAAAAATGAAATACCTATATTAGTTTTATTGATAACTTAAACTTAAATTAGTAAATTAGCATTCCAAAAAAGTTCGTTTAACAGTTAAACAGTTTTTTTATACAAATTTAACAGATTTTCTTAAGTTGAAAAATAACTGGAAAACAGTTCTCTCACCTTTTCTTTTATCTCAGTGTAGCAATGTCGTTATGATTTAGTAAATGCGGGCGAATATCAAATAATATTAGTTAATTGCCTAGGAATAACCAATTACGATTTGTTTTAATTGAAATAATTTAATATCTTGTCAAAAGCAAGCAGCTATCATTTTTAAACTTTCGCGCTAACGAATCCTAACCTCGGTAGTTTTTAATTGGTCAGGATCATCTGTGACTTGCAGCTCTCTAGACGCTAGTATTTTTCAGTTTCTACAAATTGTCACTCAGGTTTCATCGTTTAGTGCAGTTAGTTTGTGCCACACATAACAAAAAAAACTAATTCAATTAATAATCATTTATCATTACGCTTAGAATGATGAAACCAGACGAAACTTTATCTATGAAACCAAAATTACAAGTTTTATGAAATCGCGGCTGCGCTACTTTGTGAAACTTTAATTTCGCGACACTTGATGTGCGTATCTATTTACTTTTGAATTGAATGGTTTCATGAAACTTGATGTGCGATCCGCCTTAGGAACCCCGGCAGTCAAATATATTCTTTTTTCTCAAAAATTAACATAAAGTCCACAAATCAGATATTTAAAAGTATACATGTACCTATGATCTATTGCTAAGTGCCACCACACAACGTTAAAGCGAATTTCTCTAGATGTGTGATCAGATTGGATTAAATGCTTGTTTACAGTGGCGGCTTTAAGGCGGGGGCGCGGGGGGCGCGCCCCCCCCCAATGGCTTTCAATTTTGTTCTACTCTACAAAATATTTGATTACCTTACAACATTACAATGGACTCAGCCATGAAAAAATAATATGCCTAATTATTTTTGAATCGAACACCCCGAACACCCGGCCTAAATTATTTAATAGGTCTTATTGCTATTGCTCTTGGTCTGTTAATGCGGCGGCGAGTGCGAGCGGCTTCTTACTTTGAACTCCAAACTCCAGATTTCCAAGAGCGGCAGCGGCGTCTTTGCTTTGTCGGCTTCGCTGATGTTCGGCGCTTCGTTTTTATCCATTTCTGACTTCGACTTGGTTAGTTAGTTAGAAGACTTGAAGACTGATGCATCTGTGTATTTAGTGGTATTATAATAGTGTGTAATTCAATATGTCGAATAAGAGAGTTTCAAATAGTATTTTAAATTATTTTAAAAAATCAAGAACGGAGGAGAGAGTAGAAGATGAAAATACAGATGTTTTACCAACCGATGTTGCAGTTGCTTCTACTCAAAACCAAAACACGGATTTGGATTTGATGGAAACTGAACAATTGAAATACGATGTCGGCGCATTTTTAGCGAAAATGGATACCATCCCCGATATCACTAAATATAATTTATTGAAAAATCATTGGGTTCCTGAACCACAATATGAATTTCCTTTTTCAATTCATACCAAACGAAGTCGCGAAGAACGAAGACGTCCAACAAACGCGCATTTTAAAAAATTTGAATGGCTAGTTTTTTCGGAAGAAAAGAAAGGCCTCTTTTGTAGATACTGTGCTGTTTTTTCATACGAACAATTAGTTGGAGCATCGCAAAGTTCAATACCACAAAAATTGGTTAGATTTCCTCTAACGAATTTTGCAAAACTTATGGGAAAGGAAGGCGACCTTATTCGCCACGAAAACGCGAAATACCATACAGAATCAACCCTTAAAGGTAAGAAAAATAGTATTGAAAATTTTACGCCTGTCATTTTAAGTCAATTACATATTGTAATTTCGCCAGTTGCTCATGGCAGCCTTCAAATTTTTCAGAAATTTTTTTTCCTCCTGCCAAACTAGGCAAACAAAATTAATAAGTGGAAATTTTTTTTGACAGCCATCATATGGTCTTTAGTAAAACAAAATGGTTCTTAATAAAACATAAAAAAACAACATGTCCTTTTCACTTTAGTAATAAAGAAGGCATTTAATCTTTGAATTCAAATATTTATCTTTGCAACACAATTCACTTAGTATTACTAAAATAGAAGGAAAGTAAGGTTTTATAGAAAAGCGACGTCTATGGCAGTTTATCAAAGATTCTTAATAAAATAAAAAAACAACAGGTTCCTTTCACTTTAGTAATAAAGAAGGCATTCAGTTTTTGGATTCAAATATTTATCCTTGCAACACATCTCATTTAGTATTACTAAAATACAAGGAAAGTAAGTTTTTATAGAAAATCGATGTCTAGCCAACTTTATTTTGGCGAAGTAATTTTCAAAATGAAACATACCAGATTTTTAAAATAAATTTTGAGTGTAAAATTTTCTTACCGAATCCCCCACGTCCTTGAATTAATGTCCGGAAATTTTTCAAGCACTGGGGAGATTATAAGTGAAAATATCCTTTGTTTGGCTATACAGTGCATCTCAGAAGTAATGTCTAAAACCATTTAAAATTCAGCGGTGTGCTTTTTGGACAAACGCTAGGACCCGTCGATTTCTATTTTTTAAAGCGCCTCTTTTGATGGTAAATTCATATATACAGGGTGACTCAAAAATAAGTTAAGACAATCAACTTCATTTTTTAAGTGAAGACCTCTATTTTTTATTTCATTTTTGAGTTTTCTTCCGAATTATAAGTATATTTCATGTACCATGTCATATACCTATAAGTCAACAGTTATCGAAAAAAATACGATTCAGCATAACTATAAGTAACTTATTTTTGGCTCACCCTGAATACATGAATTTCCCATCAAAAAAGTTTTAAAAAGCACATTAAAAAATAAAGATCGTCGGATCCGAGTGTTTTTCTAAAAGCACACCGTTGAATTTTAAATGATTTTATACTTCTGGGACGCACTGTATATTTTTAAATTACTAATGTCTGATAATTTATACTTTGTTTATATTTCAGCACAAAATTTTTTAAGGGTTTTCGAGAAGCCCGAGTTGGATATTAGGAATACACTAAGTGAAGAACGAGCCAAACAAGTACAACAAAATAGGCTAAGGTTAGTGCCTATTTTAAAAACCATAATATTTCATGGTCACCAAAATATACCTTTGAGAGGACACCGCGATACTGGACCCCTATTTAACAAAGATGGTGATTTTAATTTAGTGGAAAACAATGATGGTTGTTTTAGAGCACTTCTTAGATTTAGGATGTGCAGTTAGAAGAGGATCTTAAAAATACGGGCGCTCGTGCTACATATATTGGAAAAAATACGGCCAATCAATTAATTAATTGTTGTGAGCAAGAAATTATATCTAAAATTGTGGGTAATGTTTACGAAGCCGAATTTTACTCAATAATTTTTGACGAAACAACAGATATATCTCACCATTCCCAACTAAGTTTGACAGTTAGATTCGTTTATCAAAATGAAATAAAAGAATGCTTTTTAGGATTTGTAGATCTCCATAAATCTTATTATACAACCAAAGCGTCCACTTCTACTAGTTCTGATTATAACGATAACGCTGAGACCAATTTTGAGCCAAAAATTACTGGGGAGATCTTAGGTAAGTCAGTATTGAAACACATGAAACTGTTAGGGCTTAATCTAGAAAAATGTGTCGGCATTGGCTGTGACAATTGTTCAGTTAATTTATCCAAAGTTAAAGGGGCTGCACAGGAAATTAAGAAAGAAGCTAAAAACGCTAGAATTTGCCCGTGCTTTAGTCACAGTTTAAATTTAGTTTGATCGCAGTCAGTAAAAGTAAAATCTGTAAAAAATTGTCTTGGCAGTATCCAAGAAATCGTAACTTTTTTTAGCCTTTCTGCTAAGAGAAATTACGTCTTGGAAAAATATTTAAAATGTAAATTAAAAAGTCCGTGCCAAACACGTTGGATTGAGAGGCATGACTCAATTTTACAATTTACTACAGACCTGTTAAACATTGTCAAAGCCTTGAGAGAGATTTCTGAATGGGATGACAATTTGTCTTCCAGTAAAGCAAACATTCTGTTAAAAGTAGTTTGTGACTGTGATTTCATTTTTACAGTGTTTTGTCTTTCTGATATTTTTAGCTTAACTTTACCATTAGCTAAATACTTACAAGGTATCGACATTGATATACATTCGGCCAAATTAAAGGTAAGTGATCTCCTAAATGCCTTTAATCAAAAAAGGACCGACTTGGATTCATATTTTTTATCGATAATATTTCCACAAGTTCAACAAATTCTTTTAGATCTTGATGTAGATCTCACAATTCCTCGTCTTTGCGGACGACAAACCCAAAGACAAACATTCTCTGACTCTGCTACTCTTTCTCCTAACGATTATTGGAAAAGGTATGTCTATATTCCAATTTTAGATATAATTATTGCAGATTCAAATGATAGATTTGGCGACAACAATTTATTACCGTTAAATGTTAACACACTAATTCCCTATTACCTTAATAAAATAAATCACGATTCCCTTAAACAGGTCTTGTCGGATATAATTTTGGAATTTGGTGGACTACTAGGACATCCTTCTCTCATGCAATTGCTCGGGGAAATACAGTTGTATAAACAAAGAATGGTGAATACTAAAAATACATTAGAAGCTTTGCAGAAATGTGATAAAAACTATTTCCCACTAGTTCACCAAATTTTAAAAATTTTATGTACATTGACTATTTCTGTAGCAACAGCAGAAAGACGTTTTTCAAGCTTAAGGTTAATTAAAAGTTATTTAAGGTCCACCATGACAGAAGATCGCCTAAATGGGTTAGCTTTATTATATGTTCATAGAAATATTGACTTAGACATTGAAAGCGTAATTAACCGATTCGCCAATAAAAAAAGAAGATTAGATTTTACAATTTAACTTTTATATGTATATTTTTTTCGTATTTGGAATACGTATTCTTTTATATTTTTGTATATACATATTATATGTATGCTATTGTTTTTGTTATTTTTTACAGCTTCCTCTTCCTATATACGAGGTTTAGAATTTCTGTCAGTCTCAATGACTGGTGCTACCAAGTCTTTGCTTGAATTAAAAGAAGAGCTTGGTCACAGATACAGACAAAAATTCTGAATTCTGGTCTTTGTTTTCATCTTTATTTAGTTTTTGTGTAATATGTGAGTTGTTTCAGTTATGTTTGTTTTCTTTTGTTCCGTGTTTAGAAGCGTTTTGTCCCTTTTTAATATACCTATAGAAAACTTAACAAACGTATTTTCTTTCAATTGTATCTCGATGTTTCTCCTCGCGCCCTCCGAATGACCCATTTTATAAAGTTTTATCTTTATACCGGGTGATGCATCGCCGAGTGAAACATAGGAAATCCCATGTAAATTTTGAAGTGGCTAAATATTCGCTCCCCAGTACATTTTATAGAAAAATTTTATAATAACTTTTTGAAGAGGCCGATGTGATAAACTCATATGCCGAGTTTGAATAAAGTCTAATAAGCAAATACTAAGTTATTCAATTAAATGTAATGGCAAAATTACGAAAATGTTCATAGCTCAGGTAATACAATAAACACCAGCAAATAATTTCTATGACGCTATTGCCAAAAACTGACGTATAAAGCATGTTTCGCATTACTTTTTGTTTTGTCAATGTCAAAATTTAATTTGCTGGTGTTTACTGTATTACCTGAGCTATGAACATTTTCGTAATTTTGTCATTACATTTAATTGAATAACTTAGTATTTGCTTATTTGACTTTATTCAAACTCGGCACATAAGTTTATCATATCGGCCTCTTCAAAAAGTTATAACATTTTTCAATAAAATGTACTAGGGAGCCAATATTTAGCCACTTCAAAATTTTCATGGGATTTCCTATGTTTCACTCGGCAATGCATCACCCGGTATGTAAAAAGTGACAACTTGTAAATTGCAAGCATTTTTAATATATTTTCAATTTTGAACTTTATAGGTGGGAGGGAGAGGCCGATGCGCCCCCCCCCAAGTTCAAATCCTAAAGCCGCCACTGCTTGTTTACCACTTGTGTTTATTGAATTGTGTACCTTACACATTGTTTTTCGAATTTTTTATTGGATGTTTATTGTTAGGTTTAATTTAAGGAACGATTTATTAATTTGTTAAAAAAATGATCGACAAAAGTGGTCAATATTGCTCTGTACCACAATGCAAATCTATAAGAAATAAATACGTACAATTGAGTTTCCATCGATTACTTGACAGTGGAAAGTTTAGAGTAGACATTAATGTTAAAAATAGAGAATTAATTAGAAATAAACGGTTTTAAAGATTAAAACTAACTTTTCCGCATTTGTGGCCCCGAACAATATTCTATGATAAAATTGTTACTTGTATACACTTCGGGGATGTATCGTGCTAACAAACCGAATTTCTTCAAAAATAACCAAAAATTTAGTATATATGGATTTATAGGACCCGCTGTACTCGCTCTAGTGAACTGAAAATCAGTAGGGTACATCTGTGAGACAGCTTGAACAATATTCAATCATAAAATTGATCAATCGTATACTCTCTGCGGAGGCTGTATCGTGCTAACAAACTGAAAATTCTCGAAAAATGACAAAAATTTGGTACTTCAAGTACCATAGCAGCCGTTGTACTAGCTTTAATGAGCTGAATATCAATAGGGTTCATCTGGGAGATGCTCTGAATAATATCCAATTATAAAATTGGTCACTTGTATATACTCCGGAGGCTGTATCGTGCTAACAAATTGAAGCTTCTCCAAAAATGACAAAAATATCGTATTTAAAGTACTGTAGCACCTGTTGTAGTGGATCTGGTGAGCTGAAAATCAATAGGGATCATCAGCAAGATGTCCGGAATAATATTCAATCATAAAATTGGTGACTTGTTGAACTACGGAGGCTGTATCGTGCTAACAAACTGAAATTTCTCAAAAAATTACAAAATGTCGTACTTCAAGTACCATAGCACCCGCTGTACTGGCTCCGGTGAGCTGAAAATCAATAGGGTTCGTCTGTGACATGTCCTTGACAATATTCAATCATAAAATTGCTGACTTATTGCACTCCGTAGGCAGCATCGTGCTAACAAGACATGTAAGGAAAAGTGGCCGACAACAACGACGACGACGACATACACACAGGATTTTTTTTCTAAAAACCGTTTTTTCGTGTTGTCGTTGATGGAAAACGTAAAAATAACTCAAAAAAAATTTCAAAATTCCAACTTTTTTTGGGGTAAACCAATACTTTTCTTGCATATAAATAGGTTGACGGAAAAGTAATATGGTAGACGCAAGAATAGCTTGGCAAAGTAAATTAGGAATTGGAAAACTTATATCGAAATATATGTTTGAGTGTTCACTTAATTTTAAACAATAAGATTACATTCCAAGAAGTATATTGTCATTGAATTCCATATTTTTATTTGTAATTAACTATTTTTTTAATTATAGGGACTAATGTTCGGGTACAACGATAGAAATTGAAGAGCTTAATAAAAGAAGAAAAGGCTCGTAATTATTTATAAAAGAAAACATAATGCAAAGGAAGGGCATAACACACAGCCACACAATTTTAACATTTCTAGAGTAGTTTGGACTAAAAAGTTAGGTAGCGCTGCAATCTTAATATTTACAAAAAGGTGCAATTGACTCTAGAGAATAAAAGATTCAGCTTGGGACTACTTATTCGAAAAAATGAGAACACACAAGATCTTAAATCAATATAATTCTCAATAGGTTTACTATTTGATAATATGGCTCAATAAATTATAACGTAGTAGGCAGCACGTATTACATATTTTGTTTGAGATGATAAATAGAGTAGAAGATAATTTATTGATAATTTCACAAAGTTCAATAATAAAGTTAATCTTTTGATTAATTATTCATCATTAGTTGAAATTCAATAATCAACCTTCGTTTTGTATATACCCAGAAGAGTAATGAAAAATTGAATTAATAATTTATTCTTAAATAACTGACGTTGACGTTCTATATTTGACATTGACGTGTAGTACGTTTATTGTGATTGTGAAGATAATTTTAAAAACTTTAGAATGTATATTTTAATATAAATCGTCGTTCCCATTAATCATTTTAAAATTTAATTTTAATGAGAAAGTATAGATCGCAGTTATGTTTTGGAAATAGTTACTAATTTCTATTATGTCAATAAATGTTCACGTATCTGGAAATCCTATTAGTATAAGCAGAGGCAAAATGGTAACAGCAGATTTAGATCACTCCAAAAAAGAATTCGAAAAACGTCGTCTTATTCGATTGGAACAAGTGCGGCAACAATCAAAAAATATTGCCGAGGATGTAAGAAATAAAGTTAAACGAGAAAAAGTAATACAGATGAAACAAATAGAAGAAGAAGGTAAATAAACACAGCATGTTGAATCAAAGGTATTGATACATTTTTTTAAGGTAAACAGAAACTAAAAAACTGGCAGAATAGGAAGTTATTAGAGCTACAAACACAGTACAAGCAAGCTCTAAAAGAATTAGGAACAGGCCATAGAGAAGCAAAAAATTTGGAAGATGAGGAATCTCTTAGACAAGAACAGATGATTTTAAATGAAGAAATTTCAGCTAAAAGAGGGTACAAAGCTGCATGTAAACTACATTGCCAAATGAAGAAAACACAAAGTGATAAGAATGCTATTAAAGACCGTAAACAAATTGTACGTGAAATAGAAAATACAAGAGCTGCATTGTTAACAGGTTTTTCAAAACCAAAACGTTGTGAACCTCGGGTAAAGAAAAAGAAACATAGGGAAGCAAGCGATGAACTAAGAATTAGTATACCAAACTCGGATTCTGATTTTCAAGGAAGCTCTAATTCATTGTCAGATATTACAGAAGATGATGAGCAATCCACTAGTTGCACATGTGACCTAGAAGATTCTGCAGCTTCGGATAACAGAATTGAAGGTAAATTTTTGTAGGAATATATAATATATAAATAATCTAGCTCTATAGGTAACATCTAAGTGGCAGCTCGTGATAGGAAGCATAGGGTGTTCACAAAATCAAGAACATGCTAATTTTTATATAAAATTGTTAAAAATACTTATGTCATGTAGCTATCCTTTATTACAGTCACTTTTCATGTTTAATGTCTAAACTGTGTTACACTGCTTGAAAGCAAAGACAACTATAATATACACTACTCCAAGAATTTAACGCACCACCAAAAAATAACCAAAAGTTTAAAGTAAATTTTTGTCTAGACTGCTTGTCCGATTTGAATGAATTTTTTTTTGAATGACAGGTTGACACTTCCAGAGAGTTAGTGTACTACTGTATTTGCATACAAACTTATTTTTGTATAAATACGGGGTGTTGCAATGATAACCTGATTTTTTCATAAAATTTGTAACACCCTGTAGAGTTCAACAGTAACAATATCAACTTAAAATTAAAATCAAACTGTAGCTTTATTTTTTTGGTAACGTTTTGTTTTTTGATTTACTCTATTATCTTGGCCACAACAAGAGAAAATCAATTTTATAGCATAACATGTTTTTTATTAAAAATTTATTACCCAACTTTAACAACGAAAAACAAAGAAACAAAACGTAAAAAAAGTCAGTAGCGAGTATTTCCGCCTCTGGCAGAAATAACTGCTTGGCACCGACGGCCCATACTTAAAATAAGCGACCGTATATCATTTTGGTCAATTTCTTCACATATTTCAATCAGTCGCCTCCCCACGTCTTCCAAGGTGTTCAAGTTCCGTTCCTCTCGTAACCTCCTCCCAAGAGTGTCCCACAGATTCTCTATGGGATTTAAATCAGGGCTTCTAGCTGGCCATGCCATGGTATCGATGCCAACTTCCTCTAGATAATTCCTCACAACTCCAACAACATGAGGCCTGGCATTATCGTGCATCAACAAAAATCCTTGCCCTATATATGGCGCATATGGCATTACATGTTGGTCTAAAACCTCCAATACGTACCTTTCAGCTGTAAGGCTTCCATTATTTATGACCACAAGTTCTGTGCGACCAGTCAAAGAAATACCTCCCCAGACCATCACAGATCCTCCTCCAAATAATGTGTTATTTGAGAAATTACACTGAGCATATCGTTCGTTAGGGTGTCGATATACACGTATGCGCCTGTCATTATTGTACAAACAAAATCTTGACTCATCTGTAAATAATACCTGTTGCCATTCCGTTTCTAACCAGTTACGATGTTCCATGGCAAAATTCAGCCTCGCTCTTCGATGATCTCTAGTTAGAGCTGGCCCCCAAGCAGCAATTCTAGGTCTCAAATTGTGTTCTCGTAGACGCTGACGAGCCGTTCCACCACAAAATTGTACACCAGTAGCATCTCGAAGCCGGTTTGAAGGGTCCGGGCTGTTACAAAACGTCTTATTGCCGATAATCTTAAAAAACGGTCCTGATTAGGGGTTGTTATTCGATTCCTTCCTTGTCCCGGTCTGCGACCATGACTTCCAGTGTCTCTATATCTTTGTATAACTAGTGAAACAGTTGTATGGTATACATTAAATCGTCTACCAATTCTTCGGTAATTCCAGCCTTCCTCGAACAATATTAATGCTTGAGCACATTCTTCGCCAGTAAGATTTCGTGTTTCACGTTGCATATTAATTAAAATAAAGGTTTTTACAAAAAAAAACGTAAGGGCTAACACTAAAAATACACTTCTATGAAATGCTTTTTGACACCTGTATTTAGCTAATGACAATTTACTGTAACTTATTGTTTTTCATAGCCTGCTACTCACTTTTATTATTATAAATTTTAATAAAAAACATGTTATGCTATAAAATTGATTTTCTCTTGTTGTGGCCAAGATAATAGAGCAAATCAAAAAACAAAATGTTACAAAAAGATAAAGCTACAGTTTGATTTTAATTTTAAGTTGATATTGTTACTGTTGAACTCCACAGGGTGTTACAAATTTTATGAAAAAATCAGGTTATCATTGCAACACCCCGTATTTACACAAAAATAAGTTTGTATGCAAATACAGTAGTACACTAACTCTCTAGAAGTGTCAACCTGCCATTAAAAAAAAATCATTCAAATCGGACAAGCAGTTTAGACAAAAATTTACTTCAAACTTTTGGTTATTTTTTGGTGGTGCGTTAAATTTTTGGAGTAGTGTATTATGTATATTATATATTAAAACACAATTTGTTGCATTAGTGTTTTTATATGAAACTCAAGGTCTCTAGTTAATTCCACAATATAATACAAGTTATTGAAAATTCTAAAAAATTGACAATTGTTTCAATAAATCAATATTGATTTATCGAAACAAATGTCAATTTTTTAGAATTTTCAATAACTTGTATTATATTGTGGAATTAACTAGAGACCTTGAGTTTCATTTAAAAACACAAATCAATATTGATTTATCGAAACAATTGTCAATTTTTTAGAATTTTCAATAACTTGTATTATATTGTGGAATTAACTAGAGACCTTGAGTTTCATTTAAAAACACTAATATGAGCATATTCCACGAAGTAAGGGTCGAGACAGTCAATTTCTTTACAATTTGTTGCAATTACTTTCAATTTTACTATTTTAACTGCTGGAAATCAACTACTAACTTCACACCCATTGAAATCTGCAGTATCCATCTACATCCTTCCATCCCACCTCAGTTGCTGGACACCTACATATCGACGTAGTCCCTCCTACTCTGTGTACGTGCTCCTTTGTCAGAAATGCGATGTATAGAACAAAGCAATTGTCTGCCTTATGTTTTATGAATGTATCAAGCTCGAGTAATACATTCTATTAGTTTGTAATAAAGGATTTGTTTAGGGGGTTTACATGCTCCTATACAGAAACTGCCACTGATCTAGACACATGGTTTCATAGTAATGAACAAATCATTCTTTAAATGCCTAATATCTTTTCATTAGTTCTGTTTCTTCTTTTCATTCAAAAAGTCTCTTACTACCCAAACTTGATGGGATGTGTTCCATTATGTTGTGAATGTTATTAACTACATACCACCAACATCACTATACACACCATCTAAAGGATAAAATAGAAGGAATGTCAACTAAATTTTAACAGATAGTAGATGTGGTGAGACATGCAGCTCAACTAATTACAGTCGAACCAGGGTAAACTAGAATTCAAGAGACAGGAATATTATTCTCGCTCATAGAGATTTGTCACTTACAAAGGTTAATAAACATCGTGAAATATGCTAGAACGTTAATAAAATTATTTATTTGAAGAAGTTTGTTAGTTTTTTATGAATGTCCATTTTAACAATTTTTAATCTCATAGATTTTGTAAAAAAAGTGTATCTGGATCATATAAAAAGTCTTTTCTTGGAATATACACTTTCCAGGAAATTCAATGACCTTATTTCTCTTAATACTTTCCTAATATCCATTTACTTGACCCCAATTAAGCAATTTCATGTGATTTTACAATATCTAAAGTATAAAACGGTATACGCTTGTTTTTGGGACTTATTTATTTAAACAATTATTCATCTTCTTTGTTCAATTCCTATAAATATTATCTTCCAATAGCATTTATGTATTTTTTATTTAAAGTAGAATAAACAGCAAATTGGCAAACATTAAACGTTTAAAATCTGTAACTTGTTGGAATATGTTAATGACTTATGAAATATTTTTTAGCTACAAAACCAGCCGACTTACCTCCAGTTTCTATAAATATTGAAACATCGGAAGCTCCTACAAACCAACCGACAATATCTACTACCACTGCACAGAATCTTCCAGGATATAACAAACCTACAGTACATTCTACAGCACCTCCTGTCAGCTTAGAATCTGCATCTCATTTAAGTACACAACATGTAACTTCAGTTAGTGAACAACATGAACCTTCAGTTAGTTTACTCAAGGGCCCTCATGATACTAGAATCTCCGATAGGATAAAACGTAGGGAAATGTTTACCCACCAACAGAAACTGACAGCCCCACAGTTAGTAGAAATGCCTGACGTTCAAAGTAGTACTGCAGTTAGGGACTATTTACAATCAAGAAGTTGCTGCATGAACTGCACATGTGGTTGTACAACTAAATGGGCCCAATCAAAAGATATAAAAGGCGATTCTCATTTCGATGGTGAACAGATGAAAAATAGATATAAAGATTTCGAAAAATATGGTGAAAATCAAATGCACATAGGTGGTACTGAGAATAAATCTCAACATTTAGATGAAGTAGATGATAGCAATATTCACAGTAAATCCGATCAATTACCTAATGCTGATGAAATTCCTCCCAAACCATTCATTAAAGTGAAAACATCATCAACGGTTCCTCCTTCTTCCGGACCCACTAAGTCTTCAGGAAGCGGTGCCAAATCAAAAACTTCATCAAAAAAATTTCCCTCGAAAATTACCTTAAAAAGTGCTGCAAATTCTACTCATCCAGACAATTTGTCAACGCAAGAGAAGTCTTCTAAAAGTTTGGATGAACTTATGAAAACTGGTAGCGGTAGACACCATCCAGTTAAAATATACGATCATCCAAATAGATTTGGTTACGAAAAAACTGTACCAACGTCCTCATTTGTTGAAAAAATTCCCATAGAGAGTTTGGAAGTGATCCCGGATCCGGATATGCAAGCAGATTGGAAAGAGGTTCAAAGAAAAAGGCAAAGAGATGCTCAAATTAGGGGAAAACAAGCATTGGAAAAAGAGAAATTACAAAAAGACTATGAGGAAATGTTGAAACGATTACCTTTACTGCAAAAAAAGGAGAGAATACATGAAATTTATAATGACAAACCGGAATATCATATGACAGATGAACGACTGAAAGAAAAAGAGCGAATAAAACAAAATAAACTAGAAAACGCTTACAATAGATTATATCCCGACCTTAAACCTGCCATTGTAACACTTCCTAAAAATAATAATCAAACTGAGACTAGAGAAAGTCCGGGTTATGATTCAAATCATTCTCTGAATCTTGCAAGTTGGGATGTCGATTACCCGTGTCCGCAAATGTTTACACCGAAAGAAGTGAAAGACATTCTCAAAAGTTTCACGAGGCTAAACCCGGAAAGTAGAAGGACGAAATTGAAGGAATTATTAAAAAATTTGAAGTTACAAAAGGAAGAGTTGTTGAGAGAATTGTCTGCGTTACCCAAAGACGATAGCGTTGACGAAATATTAAATGATCTAAGATCATTTGATACTGCCGAGGCAGAAGAGCGTACTAAATCTAAACACAGAAGAAAAACTCCTAGGAAACGATCTAGAAAAGAAAATGAAGCCGATGTATCCATTGATAGCAGTGTTGATGGTTCTACCTCCGAGCAGTATAAGAACGGAAATAAAGAAGGTATGTATTGCATATTAAAAGTTAAACTGAGATACATTAATACATGTTTGGTTGTTTCTTTTCAACTTTTTTGTGAAATTAACTTGAAAGTCCTGTATTTCAGGAACGAGTATTATTTTATTTAAGCATCCTTTTTTTAATCATCTTATGTGTGTAATATATTCTTAATGGGGCATACTATAAATGAGTTCACTTCAATCTGTGATACAATACAGGGTGAGTCACCCGTATTTATACAGTCTCTAGTGGGCAAATGGTGACATTTAAAAAAAATTATTTCACATTGCCATATGAACATCAATTACGGCTAAAATCTAAAGTTAATAATAATAATAATAATAATAATAATAATAATAATAATAAATGAACTTTATTAAGTATAAAAATAATACTCAACTGGCCATTGACCGAGGTCCTTCAGCCACAGTGGTATAAGTTATTGTGTGAATTACAATGATATTCTTAAAATTTTACAGTTTCAGATTGATATAAGAGAGAAATAAAAAAACCAAAAAATTACCAAAACTATAGTTTATCCCATGGAATTTGTTCTGGATGTTTGTAGTGTGTTCTTCTGTTATTTCTTCTGTTGTAATATGGAGAGATGAGGTTCTTGTTCTCAGTTTTCTCACTAAATTTGAAGGACAACTGTGATAGTCTCTTCGATGGGTTGCACTCCAGTAACTTCATATAGTAGTTGGTTGGGTGGATTATGTATAGGATTATTCGGATGTTTAATTTTCGTAATAATGCGCAAGGCTGTTCTTTCGGCCACCTGGAGATTTCTTCAGGGCAGGATTTCGTAGGTTCTGGAATATTATATGTCCATATTCAATTAGTGGTTCTACATATCATTTTGTAGATTTTAGTTTTTGTGTTTAAGTTTATTCCATGTTCTTGCCCTTGATTTGGCTTTCTTTTTTATATTTCGTGTGTGTGAGTTGAAGTTTACCTTATTGTCCATAGCGATCCCTAGATATTTTGTACATATTTCTGGACTGAGTTCTTGGTCATATAACCTTACTGATGGTGATGTAGGTGATGGGGAGTGGAAAAATATTAGCAAATACGATTTCCCTTGATTAGGTTTCAGTCGCCATTTATTGAACCATGATGTTGTTCTGTCTGCTAGCTGTTGTAATCTTTCCACCGTTGTATTTATACTCCTGCAGTGCGAAACCATGCAGTATCATCAGCATATTGTAGTATATAGTTATCCAAGTCAAAGTATTCTGGGTCTGCATGGTATATATCTGAACAGTATATGTTGTATAGTAAGGGTGATAATGGAGATCCCTGAGGTACACCTTGCTGTGGGGTAAATTCGTGAGAAGTTTTATCCTGCACTTTAACTCTCAGTTTTCTTTCATTCAGTAAGTTAGCTTATACATGGATCAGGTATTTGGGACAACCAAGGTAGTCCAACTTGTATATAAGATCTTTCCGTCCAAACACTATCGAAAGCTTTGGTAATATCTAAGAAAATTGCTACTGTTTTGTTTCTGTTAAGCTTACATGCTTCTTTGTTGTTGGTGAGTATTGCTAGAGGGTGGGTCAGAGAACAATGACTATTGAATCCAAACTGATACCCTGGGATACGATTTTCCATTGATTTCACTATTCTGTTTTTCATGGTTTTTTCAAGGGTTTTTTCGTAACACAGGTAGCAGCATAACTGGTGTATAACTGGTAGGTGTAGAGTGATCCATATTTGGTTTAGGAATAGTAACAATTGTACCCGTTTTCCATTCTCTCGGCATGTAGCTGTTTTTCAGACAAAACTGATACATTTGGATGATATATTCGTTGGATCTTATGGTGTAGCTGTTTAACCAACGATTTTTTAATGAAATCATGCCCTGGGGCGGTATTTTTACCTTGGTTTATTATACTGTAGTATTCGATTTCATATTCCTCAGAGTTCACGTTCATTTGCTGTGGGTCTATATAGTGTATGTTGTACCATTCCGAGATAGTTTCATAGTGGTGATCATCGAAATTGTCTACTTTGCTTTCTTCATGTGTTTTTTCGAAATGCTGAGCAAATATGGTACTTTTCTCTTCCGGCGTGTCGACTGTTTGACCATTTTCTATCAGTGGGTGGCTCTCCTGTGAGTTGTTTTTATATTTCGAAAGTTTCTTAATATCTTGCCAATACGATTTGCCCTGTTTATCATTGATCTCCTCACATATAGTCAACCATTTATGTTCTCTGTCCTGCTGAATCATCATCTGTATGTTTTTATTATATTTATTTAGTTCTCTTTTTAAGGCCGTGTTGCTAATATTACTATATTCCCTATACATTTTTCGTTTGCTTTTAATCAGTTGTATGATGTATGGTGGTAGTTCCTGGGTAAAGTACCGCATTTCTTATTTGGGGGTATTTTCCAATACAACTTTTGTTAGTTTAGAGTTGAAATTGCTGAGCATTCTTCTGTTCATGTTTTGCTCGTTGTTGTCTATGTACCTCAACATGGCTGTGTTCACTTTCTCTATGTTTGTTTTCCTGAAATTGTATTTCTCAATTTTGATATTTTTAATTGGGGTGTGAGGGTCAATAATGATTCTGAAACCGAGGTGGTCTGAGCATAGGTCTGGTATATTTACAACACTTTTGATATTTCTTGCTAGATTGGAGGTATGAAAGATCATATCCGGTGTTGAGTCTGCATTATGATTCATAAGAAAGGTAGGCGGATTGTCGTATTTAACAAAGTTGGTATTATTTAGGAAGTCATTCACTTGTTTTTTCTTTGGCTTTGTATTGGCATTGAAGTCTCCTATTACAATGGTATATTTGTTGAGGCTGCTCATCATAAATATATTTTCCTCTATTCTGAAGTATGTGTGAATGAACACAAAAAATATATGTAAATAATCATCAAGAAATTGCATTGAAAAATGTATACATTCAATTAGAGGGTTGTTGATAGATGGAGCATTGCCTTTTCTCATTCTCAGTTTTGGATCTGTTAGGACTAGACTACATCCCCTGGCGTGGTTGTGGGTTAAGTGGCCGTTTTTCTGAATAATATTCCAGTTTTTGTAAACTATTTTCTCTGGATCGTTCGTTTTGGATTCTACGAATAATGCCATATTGATATCATTGAATTCAATATATTTTTGTATAAGCTCTTTCTTCCCGGAATATCCATTGACGTTTGAGTATACTATATTAAATAAGGACATGTTCATACTGGGCATTATTGGTGGGCTCAGTAGGGGAGTGATGTGAGGTGTCAGTTTCTTCCATGTCAAACATGAGGATGTACATTTTATTTCCTGAAAACACTGCAACGCTATCCACTCTGAAGTTGTTGACACATTTTTTACGAAGTTGTGTCACTAGTTCCTCTCTGTTGGTCACTACTGGGTTGTTCAGTTCATTAACATAGGTATTTATGATGGTATCATGTATGGTTATTGGTTGATATATTCTTGATTTTTTTATTTCTGTTGAGACCTCATGTGATTTTTTGTTGATTGTTTTTATAGAAACATTAGGTACGCCTTGTATTGGTTGTCTTGGTCTATTGGGGCACTTATGTGACCGGACGTGGTGGCCTTCTGCTCCGCACCTATGGCACTTAGGAGTCAATGTGGATGTACATTTGCTGGTTGGGTGGGTTCCATTACATTTTAAGCATTTTATGGGTTGTTGGCATGTTTCTGTTGGATGATTGAAGGATAAGCATTTACTGCATGGTTTTGGAGCTGGTGCAGGTGGTTTACTGGGATAAACTGGATAGTGGCGATACTTTAAAAATAGTCCTTGGGATAGCAACATCTGAGAAGTTTTTTCTGATCCAGTTATTATTCTTATAAATTTAATAGGTTTTCCTGTAGCTCTTGATACGATTCTTTTGCAGAATCTGTGATCTATGTTGTTTTTGGTTAGAAATTCGCTGATTGATTTTTCTTCTATTTCGAATTCTACTGATGCAATGACTACAGAGTAGCTGGAGGATTGCTCTGAGGTAGCAGGTACAGTTGAATTTGTCGCCGATTCTTTGAATTGTATTATTTTTCCGACCTCAATCATTTTGTTCAAAGTTGATATAATAGATTCTTTTGTGGTGTCAGTTTTCAAAAGCAAGCCTTGCTTTGTGCTGATTATTGTATCCTTTGCATTGGGGTATATTCTCGCCCAGAAATCAGTGAAATTGATTCCCGTGTAGGATTCCTCATTTGTGATGTAAAATATGTGTTGGTATTTCTTTTGTTGAATGTCCTTCATTATTGGCGAGTAGTGTATATTGGGATTCCTTGCTGGCTGGTTTGTTTTTTGTTAAGATTGTTTTTGTATTGGGTTTGTTATGACATCTTTTGTGCTAGTATTTGTCGTGTTGGATTTTCCTAGAACGATATCATAAATTTCTTCTTGAGTCAACTCTTGGGTTCTTTTTCTTTTATGCTTGTTTTCTCTTTTTCCTTGAACTTCCGCCCAGTTTTCCACTGGATTCGAAGTATCCATTTCATAATTAGAGCCATCGCCTTCCGACGAGATGTTAATGTTTATTCACACAATTGTCTGCAATAAAGACAAGTTTTTATATGTTACTTAATATATTTTTATTGTAAGTAGTTTTTGTTTAGACTAGAGATAACACCGATTTTGCTAATTAGCTTTTAATTACGGTACGTCCGCTCTCTATGAAGGTCCGAAACAAACTGTCTTAAGTTATTTACAGCCACGCAGGATGTCCCAAATGTAGTTAAACAATTCAAATATACGATTTTTAAAGTCGAACGCCCTCTATATTTCATCAGATTTTTGAATATTACATGGAAAATTAGGTCAACGTTTGGCGTTCTTGAGATGTTACATTTTTTGGGGAAATGAGAGTTGACGTAGAAATTTAATACCGACGAATCCATTTAATTTAGAGAAGTAATAATAATAATAATAATGTTTATTTTAAAAAATGTTACAATTATTTGTACAAAAACAATTACAACATGTAATAAAATGACGTCAAACACAATTATATTTCAAAACTGATGTTTTAAAAAATCCTCAACACAATAGGGTTCTAAATCTACAAGTATCTTTCTGATGTTCAAATGGGGTAGTGAAGCGCCTCCTAAAGCCTCTCCTACCCAATTCCTATTCGCACCTCCAAGTTGGCGAACCCCGGGAACCAGTCAATGTCGAGTCGAGATCGAGTTCTAACCCTGGTGGAGATGAAACAGTGGCTGGGCAGAAGCGAAAGGGAAAAACACCATTTGTCGGGCCAACCCCCCGGTGAATGAGAAGTCATGGTTCCTAATAGTACTATGGACAAACAAGGCGGCACAGGAAAGCGAGCTGCTCCTGCTCGGAACCGTCGTGATGTTCAGCTCGCAACGGATGACGACCCGGCAACGAATAGGCATGACAGCAATATACGAACCACCAGTGTGAGAGATTCGAAAGAACCAGCGACTCTCAGGGAAGAATCCGAAATGACCACTGAAACAACCAGCTCAAGACCTAGGAGCACAGAAGTCAAACTGTCAACAACTCAAGTTAGTCAGCCTCAGGTACCTAACACCAGGGGCCCTAACAAGACTTCTGTAAAGTCCCGCTACAAATGGAAACATGAAGATAATTGCGATATTTTCCGGGCATATCAAATTGCAACCAGCTGCGGTGCTCACAAAACAGGATACTGTTCCAAGATGTACCAAGAACTGAAGAAAATAAGACCTGATCTAACCAACTTCACCGAACAGAATATCACAGACAGATATAGGTACATAATTAGTAAATCAGTTATATCAGTCGTCGAGCAAAACATAATTAAGGAAGAAATATATCGTTCCCAAATTAAAAAAAAACACAACATACTAATCAACAGAACAATCCATCAACGTGACACGATTATACACCGAATGATTTGGAAAATACAAAGACAGCCGATAGCGAGACCAACAAAGTCCTAGAAGAGATAGATATTGACCAAGACAACACCTTGTTTGACGAATTGAACCATGAATTGGAGGCTAATCTCATTAAATATATTGGTACTGATCCAAACTCTCGACCACCACTACCCAAAATCCATCCTAATAAATACGTTTTCCAGCTCCTGAAAGTAATAAACCAGATTATTCAGAGTAAAACAATAAACACCTTAGTAGATTGTCAACTTCATGTATACTGTTCAGCAATGACAATACTTGCTCAGATGAAAATCCCACTAACAATTCGGAATGGCGACAGAAAAAGATTTGATCAGATAACACCAGCATGGAAACGGAGAATCGAGAATAAAATCAATCAATTCAGAAGTGACCTATCAAAAATACTTACCTGGAAAACTCGAAGAAATGACACCAAACAGAAACTCAGAGACAGAGTATATAATATTCTTAAGAATAACAATATTAACATAAATAGTCTAGAGTTTGAAGAAAACTAGACTTATATGTTGATACTTTAAAACAAAAAATTGCTGCATTGGGAAAAAGACTACGATGTTATAACATATCAAACAAAAGGAAAGAAAATAACAAAAAATTCACATTAAACCAAAAGCAATTCTACAATAACCTCACAGAAGAACGGATACAAAACGAACCCCCAAGTCACCATGAAATTGATCAGTACTGGAGAACATTATGGTCAACACCAGCCCAGTTCAACAATGAAGCTAAATGGATTGAACATGAGGACAACAAATATAACATCAAAATGAATGAACCAGTCATCACAATCGAAGACATTCAAGACACAACAAAGAAACTGTACAACTGGAAAGCAGCCGGACCCGATGGTGTCCACAACTTCTGGTGGAAATACTTAACAGCGCTACATTCATCACTAGCAACAATAATAAACGAAATACTCGATAACCCTGCCAAATGCCCAATCTTTTTAAGCCAAGCTGTTACTTACTTGAAAACAAAAAATCAAAACACCCAAGACCCGAAAAATTATAGGCCTATAACATGTTTGAATACCATCTACAAAATTATATCATCTTTAATAAATAAAAAAATAAATGATCATGTAGTAGAACATAATATAATCGCGGAAGAACAGAAAGGTTGTCGTAGAAACTCCAGAGGTTGTAAAGAACAACTGACCATCGACGCAGTCATTACAGGCCAAGCCAAAAAAAGTAAAAGAAATCTATCACTTGCCTGGATCGACTATCAGAAAGCATATGATTCGGTACCACATCAATGGCTCCAAAGGGAGCTTGAAATTTATAAAATACACCCAAAAATAATGTCTTTATTAAAGAGCCTAATGTTATCCTGGCGGACAGAAGTAGTTTTAAGAACGGACAAATGTGCAATCAAAACGGACCATATCCCTATCCAACGTGGAATATTCCAGGGGGATACATTCAGCCCACTGTGGTTTTGCATGGCCCTGAATCCCTTGTCCAGTATGCTGAATCACACTAATGCAAGCTATAAGATCACAGCAAAGAGGGAATTACTATATGAAATAAATCATTTATTGTATATGGATGACCTCAAGCTGTATGTCAGAATAAAACTGAGCTAACAACACTACTCAATATCACAACACAATTAAGCACAGATTTACAAATGAATTTTGGTCTGGACAAATGTGCCTGTCTGATCATCATCCATGGAGAAGTATCGGAGCCAGAGACCATAACCATAATGCTCAACGAAATGAATTTTCCTACGATTGACCCTGAAAATACTTACAAATACCTTGGTTACGGTCAATTGCTGACAAAAAATAATAAAGAATTGAAACAGCAAGTACAGGCAAAATTTAAGAACCGGTTGCATAAGATTCTCAGAACAGAACTCATAGCCAAGAATAAAATAAAAGCAATCAACACCTGGTCCATTCCAGCTTTGACTTATTCCTTTGGAATACTAAGCTGGTCACAAACATAATTAGACGCCATAAACAGACTTGTCAGAACAACTTTGACCAAATACAGGATGCATCATCCCAAAGCAGCTATGGAACGACTGTACTTATCCCGAAAAGAAGGTGGCACAGGATTATTAGACATAAAGAATCTATGCAACAGACAAGTGGTTTCAATGAAGAAATTCTTCACTGAAAGAGCACGACATTCTCCGCTACACGACGCCATTCTTAAAAGCGATATATTGTACACTCCTCTTAACCTCTCAAAAACTGAAGTCTTACCGACAATCATAACAACTAAAGACCGAGTTGCAGCCTGGAAATCAAAAGCACTCCATGGAAGATTTCCCCAATCCTTAGACAATGCCGACAAGGAAGCGTCAGTTCGCTGGCTAAGGAATGGGTTTCTTTTTGGAGAAACTGAGGGCTTCATAGAGGCTATCCAAGATCAAGTTATAGCGACCAACAACTATAAGAAATATATAGAAAAACTAGATGTGGTTGACCGATGCAGGAGGTGTCATAGAGAGTCTGAGACAATAGACCACCTAATATCAAGCTGCCCAAGTCTCGCGAATACAGAATACATCCATAGGCACAACATTGTGCATCAAGCACTAGCCGTAAAGTATAACCTCCTTTCAGAAAAAGACATGGTACCATACTATGATTATAAAGCAAGACCGGTATTAGAAAACGATTCTTATAAACTGTATTATGACCTCTCGATCCATACA
Organism: Galeruca laticollis; assembly: GCA_963921935.1. Classification (NCBI taxonomy): domain Eukaryota; kingdom Metazoa; phylum Arthropoda; class Insecta; order Coleoptera; family Chrysomelidae; genus Galeruca; species Galeruca laticollis. The sequence goes on along the minus strand of OY998178.1, from coordinate 83,835,134 downwards.
GACAAAACAATAACAGCGAATAAACCAGACCTTGTACTGCACAATATGAAAAACAAAACAGCAATTTTCGTAGATATAACCTACCCTAATGACCACAACATCAATAAGGCAGAAGAGGAAAAAATAAAAAAATATATTCCGTTATCAATAGAATATAAAGAAATTCATAGATTAAAATCAGTACAAATCGTTCCCATTGTAATAACGGCAACTGGCTTGGTCAACAAAAACCTTTCACAGTTAATACTGAAAATGCAGCTCGACCCAAACACACTTATTCCAAAAATGCAGAAGAATGTTATCCTCGAAACGTGTCGCATCGTACGAACAGTCCTGAACATGCCTAATCAGGAATTTGAGTAAGGTTTGCTTGGGCCCCTTACTTCTTGAACCAGATGTTTAACAACTCTGAGACTAATACGCAATAATAATAATAATGTTTATTTTAAAAAATGTTACAATTATTTGTACAAAAACAATTACATCATATAATCAAATGACGTCAAACACAATTATATTTTAAAACTGGTGTTTTAAAAAATCCTTAACACAATAAGGTTCTAAATCTACAAGTATCTTTCTGATGTTTTTTTCCAATTGATTGCTACTAGCAGAACATCTTACAAGTATAGGCCAGGCGGCAGGGTGATACAATCGTTCAAAACCGTAAAAAAATGTTTTTTTTATTGTAAATTTTTTGATTAAGAATAAACATACATACGTTTCTATATACCACAAGCGAGACTGGCCATAGCAACAAAATCTATTTTTATATACGGATTACGTGAATTTAATGCTTTGCCTACTGAAATCAAAACGAGTACCTCTCAACCTCAGTTTAAAAAATATCTGCTTCAATTTATTTCCAAGCCGTGTACTGACTACAATATGTTATATTTACTACTATGTATTAGGTCCTCCTATATTAAATAAAGATTATTATTATTATTATATAAATTTATCCCGTTCGCGGGATTTTAAAAAAAAAGGTCTCGTTCCCTTTTAATGGGTCCCCCGTTTACAGTTCGCATTCGAGTTTTAATGAACTCCAGAATTTGGGGTGGTTTCACGGAGAGCACACTAATTGTCTGCTGTAAATATAGAACCAATAAAAACATATCTTCAGATAACTTCTAAAGTCTCTGATTAAAACTAAGTTATGACATATACTTCATGAATATAAAAAGTTGTTTTGTTTTTTCAGTTTTAGGTAAATCACCAAGAAAAAGGGCGAAGATTAAACCAAAGATCATCATCTTACAGAACACTAGCACTCAAACTACTCCAAAATCATCCACACGTGAGGATATTCCTCCACCGACTCAAGATACATCAGTTCAAGTGACCAATAGTGGATTTCCTTATCAAGAATCATCATCAATTCCCTTCCAATCAACTCAAAAATCCCCAGTAATTTGTGAGAAACTGCACGTGCCTTGTGACTGCAATAATGAAAGTAAATCACCAAAAGATAATATGTGCCACATTTTTATAAATCTTAGAGACGATGACGAACCTGATATAGTCGTTAAATCCTCTGATGAACCGCATAAACCAGTTGAAATGAAGAGTGTCGATGTCGGTGTGCAGATACCGAGTAAAAGTAAAAAATCTGTCAGGACTAAATCTGTTTCAGTCGATACAAAAACTGATAGTACGTTAGAAAAATCGAGAACTTGGAAAGAACAGTTCAGTAAGAATTCAATATCGACCACAAGTACCTCCTATTTAAGCCCACCGGATTTTCAAAAGAGATTACATCCGGATTATTTTAAAAAACTGCAACAAAAAGAATTATCATCAATTTATTCAGAATATCAAGAAGTATCCAGAGAACATTTAGCAGATAAAAAACTAACACTATATGTTAAAAAACTCTTGAGCATGACTAGAGTGAGCGTGGAAAATTTAAGCGTCTCAACAAGTAACGTTGAAACCCCCAGTCAAAGTGTAATAGAAATCGATAGTAACAACCCAAAATTTGCGGTTGACAAAGTAGATGCACATTCATCGCAGTATATTCCGGTACCAGTTAATACGAGCAGCAGTAGCTCGCAACTTTCCAATAAAGATATTAATCTGACAAGTGCAATAATACCAGAAAAAGAAGGTTCCGATTGTAGTATGAAATCAAGAAGCAGCATATTAGCTCAATACTCTCAAATTACGGACAGTTGTAGTAAACGAATCGAAGCTTTGGCTGCGATGATACAACAATTGCGAGACGATAAAATCAAAATGTTGCAAGTGCCTACAAACATTTCTAAAAGTCCGGTTGCGCCCGACGGTAAAGATGTGTCTACGACATATATGGATTTGCCGGAATATAAAATCGAATCTAAAGAAAGCAGCAAGCATTCCAGTTCCAGTTTAGACGAAGAAGAAATCTACAAGAAGTTGATAGAAATAAACCACGAGTTCAACGGTAAAGTGAAAAAGTTGAATGAATCAAATAAAGAGAGGAAAAGGTCTGAAGAACCTACCAATATATCAGCTCAGTCTTCAGCTAACGGTGAGTTTTTTTTATTATGTAACGGACACTTGAAACAAAAATTAACAAAGTGAAAAAAATCATTTTTCATAATACACGGTTTCCCAAAATTACAAAATAATTAGCATGCCATGAAATACGAGGGCTGTCCAAAAAGTACATATATATTAATATAATTCTATTATTTCAAATTTAAAAAAATATTTAAATTAATGTATAATAAATTATAATTCCATATATGATTCAATATTTTTGAAATACCCAGTATGTGTCAAATTTGTATTGATTGAGTTTCATATGACATTTCACACAGAATATAATAAATAATGGATAAGTCATGTCATAATAAAAAGAAATATTTGAAGATGAGGTCCGATGTTACTATAGGTATTCAGTTAGTAATAAAACAATAACAAATCTCAATATTTTTTATAGAATTTTTGAAATGTAATCGAACAAGTTTAATTTTTTTTTAAAAGAGAGAAAATTTTGTAACTAAGTTATAATGGGTTGTTGATTGGAAAGGGAAAGTCAGTTTTATTTGATATCTTGAACGAAAAGTATATAATTTTAAAGAACTCTCAATATATAGGGAAAGTTATACATGTCATGTTAAATAATGTTATCAATATTTTAAATTATTATTCTGTCCCAAACAATATAAATTCTGTGTGTGTTTTCGAGAATAAATAAAACTATCTGTAACATACAAAGTATAATGATCCTGAAATTCTGAGTTGTACTTGGAGTTTGATCCAGATTCCAGTCCCGAATGCAGACCATAGGTGAGATTGTTCCGAATTATTAATTATTGAAAATAATGAATTATTTCATAAAAAATAACAGGCCTTTTATAATATAATTGATACTACCAAAACTGCCATCTACGGATGTCAGTAAATCTCTGCGCCATGTACACGTCTTAAGTGACTCTAGTTAGAATAAAATTTCCATTTAATAAATAATTAAAGTACCTAACTAAATTTAAATCACAAAATTTTTTGAAATCAGGTAAAACACCATGTCGTTTATTAAATTTATCCAACTTTTTCTATTTTCAATTGATACTTACAAAGAAACATTCATCCAAATAATTCTCAATTTATTGACTGAAATTTATTTAGATAAAATTTTTATATATACATAGTTATTTTCCAACTAATCTTAAACTGATCTAAAAAATCATTTGGGAAGAAAAAAAATATAATAATAATAATAAACGACTTTATTGCTTCCATATATTAATACAAGAAAAATAAGAAAATACACATAAGGTTGAAAGCAAAAGGCGAAGTTCAGCTTACAAGCTGATATAACATCAGCTTATAAACTGTTCCTCCACTTAACCTTGAATACATCGATAGGTTGGTGTGACAACAAAATAAATTACAGTTAAATCTAAAGCCAATTGTACAAATATCAGTGTTGTATTGAAAATAAATGTTTCTTGTAGGTCTTTTTAAATCTTTGCAATCTGTAAGTTTTAAACATGGCAGGTACCTGATTATAAATCGAACATATTTGATAGGAATAACGGCGCCTGAAAATTTCCAGTCTGAAGATTGGGGGTGAAAGGGTTCCTTTGTATCGGATATTTAAATTATGTAGATCAGATCGATAGGTAATTTTTCTGTGCAAGTATGAGGGTGTTTGTTTTATCATAAATTATTTTTTGAAAGAGAACAGCTGCATGTAGAATCCTTCTATTAGCCATATTTAGCCAACCACTATCTTTCGTTTTGTGTGAAATATGTTCTCCTCTGCGTATACCGAATATGAGTCGCAAACATGAATTTTGCACTTTTTGTATTTTTCTTTGGATTATTAGCAGCCTTATATTATTTTTATTTCCTTTTTTTATTTTCCCTTCTCCATATTCGGACTTATTGGTTATACAAAGTATACAAATTGTTGCTATTCGATTCAAATCATTCATTCATCTGATTGGGTGGTCTACCTTTACTTATTTGGATGTCATCCCATAATTATTTCATTAACAGTTTCTTATTTATTTTTAATGACATCTAATGTATTCTGTTAAAAACTGTTTTTTATTTCTTTTAGCTCCACAGGATAGTGAAGATGGACCTTTACCAAATAAAACAAATGAAGAAATCCTCGACAGAATTTATCGACTCCAGGGACGACCAAATACCTCTTCAAATACTCAGAATCAACAGTTTGAACCGTTTTTATCAGACATTCCCAGATTACCTAAATTTGAACCACAGGAAAATAACACGAGTTCAAATCACAAACGTCCTCCACTATCCAAAGGTTTGGTTTCCATTAAAAAAATGAACGGAAATGTAACTTTAGTACCTCATGAATTGTCCACAATAGTCGAAGCCGACAGTCAAGTCTCTACAAAATTACCTAGTCCCGAAACTTCTAGAGACTCTGTTAACTTTAATTTTAACCAACAGCTTTTAGCAATACCCGAGATCCAAGAAGCTGTTTCTTCAACATCTACGCCTAATGTAAGTGTGCCTAAGAAGTCCTCAGGAGATGTAACAAAAGAAAGTGTTAGTCCTAATCCTAATAAATCATTGGATATGCCAAGTGTATCGTTAAATGTTAGTAAAAATAAGGAATCGAAACCTTGTGATGACAACAGTTGCCCGGAGAGTTGTAAAAAAATGATGTCGTCATCCTCTAGCGACGATATGGAGAGCATAGAGAACATGTTGAGAAGTATTGGTATGGCATGGGCGATTCCAACTTTACATAAAACTCAGGAGGCGTTAGCTTTAACGTCCAGTTCAAGTTCTTTGGATTTGAGTAGAAAGAAACCGAATAAATCTCCTATTGACATTAGTGGCAGTGAAGTTAGTTTAAGGGACTTTTTGAAGAGGCAAATTTTAAAAATTTCGTCTAGTACGATGCTCAGCGAGGGATCCATAGGGAGTTTCCTAGGAGAGAGTTCTGAGTTATCAGGTATACAGAAAAATGTAAATTCAACTCGGGATAAAAGTAGACAAAGGACTTCAACTCCGCTCGGTAGTAGTAAATTTATGAGTTCTAGTAAATCGAATGTAGGGTTTTCAGATTCCGAATTGTCATCCATAAAGCAGGAATTTACGAAATCGAAAAAAGATAGAAAGAAATAAAACAATTGAATGAAATAGATGCAATTACTGTTTAATTTATTGATTTGATCTGTTATTTTATATTATGTATAATTTAATTAAATTGATAGATTATTTTTATTTGTCTATTTTATTTTTTGAACATTAAGAGAAAAATATCTGTTGGGGTTTTGACTATGCAAAATGATTGTACTAGATCAGCGGTTCTCAAACTTTTGTGGTGACGGAACCCATTTGGAAAGCGAAATTCTTGACGGAAACCTACAATAAAACAGTTGTTTTTAAAAATGTATTCTTTTTTAATAAGCATAATAAAAGTACTATGTAACAGTTACTATTTATTACTTACTTTACTTAGTAAATTACTATATTTTTTATTTATTTTAGTTGTGTTAAGTACAAGTGTATTTTATTTTATAAAATATGAATTTTGAGTATCCCACAGGAGAAAACCACTCTAGGCTAGGAAGCCTGTATCGTAGCTTAAACACGTGACACACTCATTACATTGTTGTTGGTGAGTACCATATAGTATTTTATTTTAGGCAAATACAAATTGCACAATCAATAACGTCAGGTTTCTTTCTGGAGAGAACGGAGCCGGAAAAGTGTTGGAGATTCTAATAATATATGTATACATCATAAGAACAAATGTGTGGCACAGCATATGTAATATAATACACAGTAAGATGACAAAACTTTATATTGAAGTAAATTTACCTTGAATGTAAAGTATGGAATGTTTTACTTCTTTCTTAAAAATACGATATTTTTTTATTTCTTTTAGATATTTTGGTAGAATGTTAAATATTTTTGGACATTGGAAAATGAAAGAGTGCTGAGTTGTAGTTTTGTGAAAAAAACTGACTTCAACTTCCAGGTTCGTGGCAGAACGAGTCTGATTTTGCACATATTTTAAAACTAATTTTTGTTCACTGAACATTCTTTTTAGACAATTATAAATATTGTTGCGCCCTAGGCAAATTTTTTTATTTATTGATGTTAATATGAAGTAGACTCTATTGTAAATTTTATCTCAGGGATGGGGTTTTTGTTAAAGAAAATACTTTTCATAAAAATAAGAAGCAATGTTTATTAACTATAGATGTCTCGTATTTATCTATTTTAATTTGTCTATGGTACGAAAAAGAAAAGGAATACACATTGAATTATTCGATATCGGGTTACGCTATATTCTGTGTTAGAATTTTCATCAGTATAATCTAGACAATCTGAAGTTCGTCTAGAATATTAAAACAATAATTATTCTCAGGAGTGCATCTATTTTGAATTACATTACGTTACTCTGACAATCAGTACTGTTTGTTTACAAGCATTGGTAAGTATACAATTTATAATACTTTTTATCTAAAATTGTTGATATTAACTCTTGGTAAATGTAAATGAACTTAGAATTATTCATGTAAATTTTCAACTTTACTTCTAATAGTCTATTAATTGTCTATTTGTTTTAGCTATTTCTTAATCTAAATATGGGAGAAACTCATATATACATAACAATGGAACGATATAAGTCCTATAGCACAGTAACTCTAGTAACAATTAAAAGGTATTTGGGAAATTCTATACACATCCTATATATGATTGAACCTGAACTCGAGGGTTTATTCAACTGAGTGAAATGACTCTAGATATAAGTGGAACGGGTTTACTTGGAGGTCGGCTTATATCCACATAAGCTGTAAACTTCTCTGGTGATGAAACCGCAGCTGGTATCTGTTTGAGGTAAGGGATTGATGGTGCCTTCCAACATCCAGGTATATCAACTCCAGATGATTCTCCAATTCCTGGGACACTACTTGATCAACAAAAGGAAATCTTTCCTACAAGTCTCACACTCAACCCGAAGCGTAGAACGGAAAGTGATGATCCAATAATACCAGAAATATATATAAGGAGAGAAATAATCGTGGAAGAAAAGAACATTATAAGAAAAGAAAGGTCTGAAACGAGAAAGATCATTGTAATTATATCAAATGATTATAAAAGAGCTCTAGCTAAAGAATTAAATTGGTGTGAAGACTCACCTATTGTTCTTGGGTAACCTCGTAGGTAACTGATAATTAATACTACAAATCCAACTAAATGTATGTATTCCCTTGATTACAATAAGTATTAATATCTATTTTTTTTTCAGCTAAAATATCCCCAACTAGGAATGTAGCACATCCTAATCCGAGAAGCCGAAAAAAAAACAGGAAAAGGTAGTATGACATATGTCTCATCTCCCAACTAGAAAGGAAGACGTCTTCATTCAATATACTACTTATCCACTGTGACTTTATCCAATAAATAACAATAATTTAAATAAATCATGGAAGAAGAATTTTATTTGAGGTTTGACAGTACATTCTAATTGATACTAAAAAAAATGTAAACATAACAATTGCTGGCAGAATTTGTTCCTAGATTTATTATTCGAATTTTGAGATGTTATCCAAATACATACAATTTATAAATTAGGATTGTCTTGTTTCCTAATGTTTCAAGGTTAGTATTTATGCTTTTTGGATATGGAATTGAACAATTCCGGTTTTTAACCCGTAACAATATATATTAAATGAATGTTTAATATTTTAGTTTCCTTATACAAGAGATCAGTCGGATATAGCCTGTTTCTTCGATAAATAATTTTAATTAATACATTTTGTGTCACTTGTAATGTATTGTGTTAGGAATAGCTCAAAAAAATATATAAATTGCAAGGACAAATGTACTGTAATTAATTATTGCCTTACACTTTGCCCATTAACCTGTGATAAGGCGCGATTCTTCTTGCTAACCAGTACTGGGAACACATGCGATCTAAGCGAACTCGGAGTTGTAGCGAAACTAACTTACTTTCAACGAATAATTGACTCCGGCTATATACAGTGTCGCGCAAAGTAGCAAGCAATAGGCAATAACGAGAGGAATTAAAATTAATTATGGTTAGATTCGTAACATATTGAGTGTTGTTTTAAAAGCTGCTCCCCATGCTGGCATGCAATATGAAATAACAGATTCTGCAAGTAAGGTATACAAAACCAATTTTTCTTGAAAAAGATATTACGCAGTTTATAGAATTTATTAATCAAAGTACGTAAACGTTTAGCAACATAACTAATATGCTCAGTTCATTTTAAGTGTTGATCAAGTAAGATACCGAGATATTTTATTGACTTTGTTTTTTCAATGAGTTTCAGTCGCAATCTCCGTGGTTGTTACAATTTGCTTTATGTAATTTAACCTTCGGATGCCGGAGTGGGGTACGAATGTACCCCACATACTGTTTTTTGGGCGTATTTTTTGCAGTTTGCTTAGAATAAAAAAATGCTGCTGAGTAATCCTCAGTTGGACCCTCATTTATCAGTACATATATCAAAAAAACAGATTTTTCTTATTTTTTTTTAAATAAATGTGAAAATAATTAGGTGGGGTACATATTGTACCCTATTCGGCATCCATGTATTTTTTTATTAGTCTTGAAAGCAAGGTTGGCAATGCTGTTTCAGACAACGTAACTTTGCGTCCGACTCGTATTAGTTGTAGGCAAAGCCGACCGTTGCCGAGGCGCTCATACGGCACGTACACACAGACATATTTATTTTAGTTAGTATTATTTGATACGCGTGTTGAGACTGTTACTCTTGTTTCGTGAGTCGGTGTTGCGATATGTCGCAGAAAAGGAAATTGGATTTATCTACAGAAACAGATCGTGCAACTGCCTTACAGTGGGTTGATGAGAGTGATGAGCGTGAGAACGTTTTAAAAACAGATTCTGAGTGTTCTGAGTTAGAAGACAACATAGAAATTCAAGATGTTGAACCTGAGATTTGTGAGGTATGCTATTTTGATATGAACTTTATTGAAAAATGTACATATTAGGTGCGTTCTTTTTGACTGAGATCTCAGTTTATATAAAATCGAAACCCGCTAAATACGGAATCAAAATTTGGGCTCTTGTGGATAATGACTCAACATATGCTCTAAACCTTCAAATTTACACGGGAAAGGAAGGAAATAAACCGGAAAGAGACCAGGGAAAAAGAGTGGTTCTCGACCTAGTTGAAGGTCTTGAAGGTGGTTACGGAATAACAACTGATATCTTTTTCACCAGTATTCCTCTTTCTAACGAGCTTTTGAACAAAAATCTGACCCTATGTGGAACTATGAGGAAGAACAAACAGGATATCCCTCCAGTTCTTCTACCACATCCTTCAAAAACCGAGAAGTCTTCCGTATTTGCATTTCAAGATAAATATACCTTAGTTTCATATGTTCCTGCTAAAAATAAAGCCGTCATTTTTCTCAGCACTGAGCACCATGATGACAAAATTTCGGGAGAAGAGACCGATTATAAGCCAGAAATAATTCTACATTACAATGACACAAAAGGCTCGGTTGACACCATGGACAAAATGGTAAATGAATACTCTGTGAAAAGATCGACCAAAAGGTGGCCATTTGTTTTGTTCCAAAATACAATTGACATTGCTTGTCTAAATGCATTTGTGTTGTGGATAACAAAAAAACCCCAGCTTAGTACAACTGCTACACATAAACGCAGAGACTTTTTACTAGAAATGGGACAGTAACTTATATAACCCTATGTTGAAAGACGACGACAATCGGGTGTGACGTTTTACAAACGTATACTAAATGCAATCTATGATTTTATAGGCACCTTAGATCCTGGACCTAGTACAAGAATCGAGGGCAATCAAAAATCCATGGGAAGGTGTGTACTCTGCCCTAGAAAATATGACAAGAAGAGTAGAAGTAAGTGTGACAGATGCAGAAATTTTGTTTGTCCTGATCATCATGTAACTACGAAATCAAAAATTTGTACAAAATGTAGTTTATTGGATCCAGAATTTTCTAATTAACTTCGTCATGTAAAATTAAAATTATATTCAAAAACAAATATTGCTTTTTTATTATTTAGATATAAGTAATAATGAAAATATAGAATATTTTGAGAGTTGTAAAGCAAAAAAATGTGGCGTACACAATGTACCCCCTCCGGCATCTTCGCAGATGCGCGACCCTCCGGCATCCGAAGGTTAACAATTAAATCATGTGTTTGGTTGTAGAAAAAGTTATAAATTTAGTTTGGCTGATATTCAAGGATAACCTATTATTGTTTAACCACATATACACGTTCTTTAATTCAGTCTCAGCAATATGTTTTAGTTTTTTCCCACGTAGGACCCGTGAATATAATCGCAAGTTCAAATACTGGTGCTATAGATTGTAAATCTCTCAACGATGGAATCGAAATTTCAAATAATAGCAATTGTCAAATTACTTTTCAAATATTTAAAAGTTAGTATAATTATTGTTATTGTAAGCAGAATAAGAGTTTTGAAAAAAAATATTTGAACAAGTGATTTCTTAACGGCCGCCGACCGTTAAAGATCTTAACGGATGGAGAGTCTGCTAACATTAACTTTTCAATTGTCATCTGAATACCGTTAAATCAAAATAACAGCGATTTCGTCCCGCTCTGGTCTGTCAAATACATACCAATCGATTTCGATTCGAAAAACGATGACGTCAAGCTAACTTTGGTACCCTTTTTGGTCTGTCAAATCACATACCGAGATCTGCAGCACGGTTACTGAAATTGGTAGCTTTCTCTCCTTGTCTAAAGTAGTTTTTGTCTTGCTTTTTATTTGTAAACAAACAAAGTCGTTGAAACGAATTGAATTTTTCGCCAATATTCTAAAATTCTTTAAGTTTTGTTTGTTTTCTCTTTTTTTTGTCTATTATTAATGGAATCTGTTGATTTTATTATAAATGGCAAGAAGCTTTTTTTGGGTTTTTGCTATATATATATTTAACTCAAAACTCCAAGAAAATATAGTAAAACTCAATAAACAACTTTTCCGATCGTAATACAAAACGTAAATTTCATCAATCAGCTGTACCAATTGAGAACCAAACGATTTCGCCTGTAATTGGTACTTTACGTCATACCGGTGACGTAGGACCTATCATTTGGTTATCCAAAGCAAAGAATAGTGTATTCTTTGTCCAAAGTCCCTACCAACCAGTGCTGCCAGACATACCGTTTAAACGGTAGATCTACAGTTTTCTCCGATGAAATACCGCTCTCGCGCTTATCCACTATATTCTACCGTCTTTTTCTTGTATTTTTTTGAATATCGTTCAATGCATAGACTGACCAAATTAATATTTACAATATATTCGTAAATCGTCTGTTGAAATGAAAACTGTAACTTCTGGTTCGGACCGTTCACTATTAAAAATATATCTTCCTAGATGGCGCGTAACATGCGAACTTTACCGCTTTACAGATTACACATTTCACCTCTTTTAACATTCATATAGCAGTCCTTAAATGTGAGAAGTTTTTGAGTGTTCTTGATCGTTTTTATTTAGCATATAATTTGAAATATGGTAAGAACATTTTTTGTTTTATAAGATATACCTTCATTACTGCTTTTATTTTAAGCCCAACATCTAGATCAGACGAAGCAACGGACAAAGAAAGTACACGTTCGACTTGCGTTCCCCAGCCCAAAAGAAAAAAGTATGATCAAAAATACAATGTTGAATGGGAAAGGGATGCAGAACTTCGCGATTGGCTAGCTCCAAATCATAAAAATGTTTACGAAGCATATTGTAAAGTATGTGATAAATATATAAACATAAAGTCTGGAAAATTGCAGTTAAGAAGGCACCTGGCTAGAGACAGTCATAAAAAATTGTCTGCACCTCAGATGAAACAAATGAAACTAAGTGACATGCCGTCTTTGAAAAGTTCTAATACTTTAGAAATTGCTAAAAAAGGCAGATATAATGTTGGGAGCTTTTGTAGCGGAACATAATTTACCATTTACTGTTACTGAAAATTTGACACAATTGATTAGTAGAATTTCTAAACTTCATCCTGATATAGCTGATAATATTAAATGCAAAAGAACATAAACCACTGCAATAATAAAAAATGTTATTGGCCAAAAAAATTTGATTAATTTTTGCGAAATTTTGAAAAAGACAGATTTTTCACTAATAGTGGATGAATCTACGGACAGGGGATGCACAAAATACCTCTCACTTGTGGTGAGATATTTTTATAACGGCAGGTTGGTATCTAATTGTATGCATTGTATTGTATGTGCTATTAAAAAAATTCTTTTTTAGGGTGAATGATACATTTTTGGCCTTAAAACCAATGAAAGATGCCAAGGCGGTTGATCTTTATGAGGCTATAGAAGTGCTTCCAACAATATGAAATACCATACAAAATCAACATGATTGGTTTTGCTTCTGATGGAGCCAATGTTATGTTTGGAAAACATAATTCTCTGGTAACACATTTACAGCATGATATTCCACACATCTCCACGTATTTAAATGTATATGTCATAGTTTTGCACTATGTGCATCCTACACCTGCGCCAAATTACCAAAAAGCATTGAAGATCTCGCGCGTGAAGTATTTAATTATTTTTCTAACAGCCCAAAACGCATTGAAACTTTTAAACAGTTTCAAATATTTGCTCAAACAAAAGTGCATAAAATTTTACACCCATGTCAGACAAGATGGTTGTCACTACATATGATATGGTTCAACGACTGATTGAGCAGTATAATGCTCTAATTTTATTTTTCACAGATTGTGCGGTGAACGATAGATTGTTGGTTTCAGTGGTATTCTCCAAAGATTAAGGGAGCCTCTTACTTTTCCCTTTTACCTGTTCCTAGATCATGTGCTTCCACTTTTTAATAACATGAACAAGGAAATGCAATCAACGTCGCCTCGAATCCATAAACTGCATAACAGTATGAGCAATGATCATGCTTTACAAAACCTTTCTAGACTTTTTTATTGTACGAGATGTAATTAAAAATATATCTTTAATGAATATTGAGTTCAATAATCCCCAAAATCATAAACCTCTTGAAAACATCTATCTGGGAGCAAAACTGACAAACTATTTATTAAGTCATAAATTAACTAATGAACAATTACTTGTATTAAGAACAAGATGTTTAGAATTCTATATTGAAAGCGCTAAACAAATAAATATGAGATTAAATTTTGATGATGAACTTTTGAAGCAACTAGCTATAATCGATCCAGAACAGGTGATTAAGGGAATTCATGAATCTATTGTACCACTAGCACAACATTTCCCTCAAAAAACAAAAAGTAACTTGGTAGAATTGGATAATGAATGGTGGATGCTGAGAAACTTTGAATTTGATAATGTAGAGGATTTTGAGTCTTTTTGGAAGAAAATAATAAATAATAAGACATGTCATAATAAACTATCTTTTCCCAATTTAGGAAAACTAGTGGGCGCCCTTTTATCTCTTCCTCATTTATCCGCAAATGTGGAAAGAATATTTTCCCAAGTTAATCTTTTAAAGACAAAGCAGAGGAACTCTCTTTATCTACATCTTCTATTAGTGGATTATTACATACCAATGCTTATTTATCAGGAGATGCTTGTTTCAATATTAATCTCAATTCATCTTTAATAAGTTTTCACAATAAAGATATAATAAAAAAAAGACAACATAAATCTTAGTAGTAATTCAGATTCTGAATAAACGTATTTTTTTCCTATTTATTAAAATTAGAATTACCTTTTTATTTTGTAAGAATTTTTTTGTTCAGTTTTATTTTGAAAATAAATGATTTTTGTATGTTATGTTTTTTATTTATTGCAAGTTTTTACGCTATTATTTTCGAATTCTGATGAAAATTTGAATTATGAACAATCTACCGTTTTCTAATGGTGCCATCTACCGCTCAAGCACAAAACCATCGGGCAGCACTGCTACCAATCAAAGCGGGACGAAATCGCCTAGTATGAGATTATGAAAAAGTTATTTCATGACGGTTGGGAGTACGGATAATCGCGAATCCATAATAGAAAATTAGCAACTCATTGGCATGATAAATATTCTAATAATAAAACTTATTTCTATTGTTTCAAAAAGTTTACTAGTAAATACTTACAGCTTTTCAATAATCCACTCTTTAGTTTGTGAAGTTTGGCACCAAAAAGCTGTTATACTGTATACAATAACAATGTTTTATCGTTGTTGCTATGGAAACGAAAATTAATTTGTCCACAATGTGATTCACATGACTCATAGATTGGAATATGAGGGTTATTTAATTACAAAAAATTAGCCAAAGTTTCACGTATAGACACTTCGCATAAATCAAAATGATAAGAATATTCGGGAATGTCGTATAACCAGTGAGCAGATTCCCGGCAGCCAGATTAGAATAAAATCCATTTTTCAAATTTACTTTCTATTCAGCTATCTTACAGTAAATTTATACTAATTTATAATGTATTTTATTTTTTAATAATAATAATAAATATATATTTTTTAAAACAAGTTTTCGATAGTAAATCTATAATTCGAATATACTTTTTTCGATTTTATAAAGTCTATCTATCAATATATAAATCTAAGCAGGAAACTGGATGAAGAGGGAAAAAGAATAGAGTCTATCGAAATTAATAAAACTATAAGTACGTAAAAGAACACAAGATAACTATTAAAAAAACAACCATTAAAACATTATCTCTACAGCGACGTTCTAGTTGCAGGTCAAGGTAGTGATCGGCGCAATGGGAAGACAGAGGGTGCTAAGAATACCCGGGTTCCACTAGGCAAGTCTATGAAACTATCTATTGTAACATATAATATCCGATCAATGAATGGCTATGAGAAAATCCACGAACTAGAAGATAAACACAGTGGTTTTATCAGAGACTATAGCAGAACAACAGAAATAATCCATCTAGACTCTGAAAACTTACTATATTACAAATATAATAACATCAACTTTGAAGTGGGGTTCATCATTATTAAAAGAGTAGAACAGCATGTACCGGGTGGTCTAATAAGCCTATATCTCGGCTATATATCAGAAACTATTCATGTTATAACTTTCAAGTTTCTAGGTTAACCGCTGGGGGGCGTAATCTGTAAAGAAAAATTTAAAAACCAGTTTTTTGTGAAATATGCCCAATTATGCCAAGTGTTAAATGAGTATAAAGAGGCCTAAATTCCGTACAAGTTTGTTTAAGTACTTTTTTTTTATTTACTCAAATAAAGGATGGGGGAGAGTGGGGACCGAAGTGTTTGTGGATAAATACCTATATAGTGTCATTAGAAAGAGTGTAGATGAATTAATTACATCTACTATAAAACAATTGCATTTAGTTTTTTAATTGTTATAGGTAGAGAATACTTTCCAATAAAAAAAAATTAAAATTTGTTTTTCTTAAAAATGTTTATTAGAAACACCTAATTATTGTGAATTATAATGGAACTGGATTAAATTCGTAACAAAATAGCGCAAACCGCATGTTTTATAGCTTTTGTCGAACTCTAGATATAAATAAAAACGCATATACAAAAGTAAGTATAGTATTGACTCACACTGTATTATAACTTAAAATTAAATATGTGAAAGAAAGATCATACAAATATCTCGATCACTAAAACTCAATGCCCAATTAAATGTTCAAATTGTTTTCCATCGTTGTCCACACAAAGGTGCAATCTATCGCGCTTGGACATAATAGAGGCTTCAATCTCAGCTGTTGATATATTATTTATTGCGTTTCTAATGCGCTATTTCATGTCGTCTCGCGTGGTTGGTCAAGTTTGGTACACTAAATCCTTCAATCTTCCCCACAGATAAAAGTCCAGACATGTTAAGTCTGGAGATCCAGCTGGCCATGAAAATATACTTCCCCTTCCAATCCATTTATTTGGACAACTTACATTCAAATAATCTCTAACTCGTCTGGAAAAATGCGCAGGTCACCCGTCATGTTGTAATTTTATATCTCTTTTTGTTTGTAAGAAAGTATCTTCCAATAAAACAGGCAACTGATTTTCCAGAAAATCCAGAACCGTCCAAAATGGATGCATCCCCAACCAAATCTCAAAGTGAACGATTTTATTCTTCTCAAAGACGAATATAATCCCCCTATGAAATGGCTGCTAGCTTGGATTACACAAGTTTTCACTGGAAAATATTGTTACAAAACAGCACACTGGTATAGACCCTAAATCCGACTCTGTCTAAGCCAGGTATGAAAATTAAAATTACGGCGGATACGCAGTGTTTTTATAACTGTTTGGGACTATCTTATCTAAACATTGTTTTTGTGACCAGACTTATCTAGAAAAGGCCAGAACAAATTATTTGTGTCTGTGTAAGCCGCAGCCAGGAATTTTCTAGTAAGAAAGGCATTAATATAAATCAGGACCGATCAGCGGAGGAGTTGGAGTTGATAAAGTGATCTGGAGAAATAAACAAATATACACCGAACATTAAAGTGTGTGCATATAAATTATAGTGATTAGTTAAGTATATATAAATTAAGTGTTAGTGAGTTAGTGTTTAAATAAATTAGTAAGTAGCCATACCGTGTGTTTAAAATTTATCCCACCCGTTTATTAGTTAAATAAATTAGAATAACTTTACATTGGTGTCAGGCGTGGGGTAATATAAATAAATGGCTACGTAAAAACGGCCAAGAGACTATGTGACCTCAAAGTGGCGGAACTAAGAGCAGAATTGGAAGATAGTGAGTTGGAAACGTCCGGTAAGAAAAGTGAATTAGTAGAAATATTTAAAGTGGCACTGGAAAATGACGGCTTTGATCCAGAAACAGTTTTATTTAATGACGAGGCTTCCACCTTAATCTCGTCAATTTCTGCTAACATGGACGAAAAGATTTCTGCTATGAAGAACGACATTTCTGTTAATATGGACGAGAAAATTTCTACTTTGAAGAACGATATATCTGCCGATATCTTATTAATGAAAGACGACATTGCCGTTGACGTTTAAAATTAAATTTCGTCTTTAAAATCTGAAATTGAGAATAAGATTACAACGATAGACGAGAAAATCAAGGAGTTGGAGGAAAATATTGCCGATTCAAGAACACGAGGCACGCCAGAGGAAGAAAACAAGACCGAACAAACGAAACCTTGCAAGCCAGAAACACTACCTAAGTTTGAAGACATTGGCAGTTTTACCCGAGTTAAGGCCCCACCGTTCGATGGAAAAATGTCGTGGACCAATTATGTGAAACAGTTTGAAGCAGCCGCTAGAGTGAATAATTGGTCCGACAAGGAGAAAGCAGTGAACCTAACTATAGCGCTTCGGGGAGATGCCTTAGATGTACTTCAGACGATACCGCTTGAAGAAACGGATAACTTCGAGCAGCTGAAGAAGAGGTTGGACATGCGATATGGTCACGAACATTTGGAACATTTGTACAGGTTCCAGCTGAAGAACCGAAGGCGGAAACGTGACGAATCCCTTCAAGAGTATTAAATGGATATTGCCCGACTAGTTCGATTTGCTTATCCATCAGCACCAGATAACATGATGGAATGTTTAGGCATCGAGGCCTTTATTGACGGCTTATGTGACCACGATATGGAGAAGACGCTTCGATTAGCTGATCCTAAAACATTGGTGGATGCATTGACTGCTGCTCTTGAATATGAAGCAGCCACGATGGCTTCGGGATACAACAAAGATATGACCATACAGGAAGAAGGTGACGATGACAGACTTGACCGAATCGTCAACTAGTTGAATGGCATGGTAGACAAGAAGCCGAAGAAAATCAGGTGCTATAATTGTGGTGAGCTAGAGCATGCACGCAGTTCGTGTAAGCGTCCTACGACTCCTGTAAACCAAGAACCTCTTAAATGCAAAGCAGCCAAGAAAAGCTCGCGGTACAACAAAGGTAGGACCATGCAGGAAGAAGATGACGATGACAAACTTGATCAGATCGTCAACTTGTTGAAAGGTATGGCAGACAAGGGGCCGAAGAAGATCAAATGCCGGAAGTGTGGCGAGCTAGAGCACGTACGCAGTCCGTCTAAGCGCCCCAAGACTCCTGTAACCCAAGAACTCCAGACACAGGGGAAATCAGACAGGGGTGAACATCCAGATAATGTGAATCACCGAGAAGCCAACTCTTTACCTAGACAGTCATGCCCTGTAGACTATTGACAATGCAACAAGTCGAAATCTAAGGAAATTACAGTTTCAAGAATTACAGTAGTCAACGAGGAATGGTCACCTACCAGGATCAGAGAAGATCAGGAGAATGATCCTCACCTGAAGATGATCCGGCAATGGAAGAAAGAAAATCGGCGACCTACCTGGCAAGAAGTGTCAAAATTTTCACCGAAACTCAAGGCGTATTGGGTTCAGTGGAACTTTCTTGTCCTGGAAGAAGGGCTGTTGAAAAGAGTCCTTGAAAACGATGATGGTTCTGAAATGAGGAGACAGCTATTTATCCCGAGAACAAGAGTGGCTGAGGTACTGAAGACGTTACACGACAGTCCATCGGGAAGTCATCTGGGAGTAAAGAAAACCCTTCAGCGAGTCCGTGAAAGGTTTTATTGGAGGAACAGCTCCGACGATGTGAAGGACTGGTGTAAGAAATGCACGACTTGTGCTACGAGTAATGGACCACATCGCAAGAGAAAGGCACCTATGAAACAATATAATGTTGGTAGCCCTTCCGAAAGGATTGCTTTAGATATCGCTGGACCATTTCCGATGACAGAAAATGGTAGCAAATACATGCTGGTTGTAATGGATTATTTCACAAAGTGGGTGGAAATTTACGCTATCTCGAACCAAGAGGCCACAACTGTCGCGGATGTATTGGTGAAAGAATTCATCAACCGATATGGAGTGCCCATGGAAGTCCACAGTGACCAGGGAAGAAATTTCGAAAGCCATCTATTCCAGGAGATTTGCGACAAGCTGGGAATGAAGAAGACCAGGACAACAGCTTTACATCCACAGTCAGATGGAATACTCGAGAGAATGAACAGTACTATTGGAAAATACCTGGCTAAAGTAGTTTCCAGCCATCAGAGAGATTGGGACCAGTATCTCTCTCTATTCGCATTGGCTTATCGACCTGTCGTCAATGAGTCCACGGGTGAAACACCTGCGAAAATCCTGTTTGGACGTGAAATGAGGCTTCCTTGTGACCTGGAATTTGGCTGTCGGCCTGGAGAAGATCTAGCAGGCGAAGACTACGTGATCCAATTGAGAAGAAGGCTGGACGATATTAATGAATTAGTTCGAACCAATCTTCAAGTTGCCAGCGACAGAATGAAAAGTCGGTACAACACGCAGGCCACAGAAGGCGGTTTTAAAGAAGGGGACAAAGTATGGTTACACAACCCGACGAGGAGAAAAGGATTTTCTCCAAAATTACAAAAATCCTTGGAAGGTCCATACTTAATCAAGAAAAGGATCAATGATGTTATATATCGCATAAGCAAGATCCCCAACGGAAAACCAAAAGTAGTTCACCAAAACCGACTAGCCCCATTCGAAGGAGACCATGACCTAGAGGAAGGAGTAAACCTTATTCAAGATGTGTCTGACCCTACATTCGATGAATTTATGGGCGCGGTACCGGGAAAGCTAGATATGGAGCACTTCGGAGCAACAACATGATTTGTTCACTCTCCCGGAAGATTATTCACTGACATACAACATCCCCGCCCGTATCAAGAACGCACGAGGGTTGGCAACCGTCTTTCGAAAGAAGTTCGGGCAATTAGAAAAACTTGGAGACCAGATTCCAGCCCCTGGCAAGACACTGAAACTGAAACATAATTCGCGGTACGTCTTCTATGCGGTAACTAAAGAGGAATTTAAAGATCGATCTTCCTACCGCGATGTGTGGGAAGCACTTCGAAACCTACGAGACCATGTATTGGAATCCAGCGTGAAGAAACTGGCTATGCCTAAGATAGCGAGTAACCAGTTGGATTGGCGAGTTATCAGGAACATGGTAGAGGTTATCTTTACAGATACCGGTGTCCAGATATTAATTTGCAGCTACAACCGCCGTTATCAGTATCCGATGAAGACGGTGCCCTGCTATTTCCATAAGATCGGAAAGTGTAGAAATGGGGCCAGTTGCCGATTCAAACATCCAGTCTCGGCTACACAAACGTTCCAGGTGGAACTTCCATTTAAGGAGGAGGTAATGTTACGAAACAGCACACTGGTATAGACCCTAAATCCGACTCTGTCTAAGCCAGGTATGAAAATTAAAATTATGGCGGATACGCAGTGTTTTTATAACTGTTTGGGACTATCTTATCTAAACATTGTTTTTGTGACCAGACTTATCTAGAAAAGGCCAGAACCAATTATTTGTGTCTGTGTAAGCCGCAGCCCGGAATTTTCTAGTAAGAAAGGCATTAATATAAATAAGGACCGATCAGCGGAGGAGTTGGAGTTGATAAAGTGATCTCGAGAAATAAACAAAAGTACACCGAACATTAAAGTGCTAATATAAATTAATAATCAAGTTTGTGTGCATATAAATTAAATTTAAGTGTTTAGTTAAGTATATATAAATCAAGTGTTAGTGAGTTAGTGTTTAAATAAATTAGTAAGTAGCCATACCGCGTGTTTAAAATTTATCCCACCCATTTATTGTTTAAATAAATTAGAATAACATTACAATAGTCTAAACTGCGCTCAGTTTGAGTATTTACATAATCTGGATATCTCACACGTCCCATCACAAAGGTGCTTTTACTCCCTAATGAGGTTAACCTTTCAATTCCTACCTCAATTTGTCCTTAGAGAACTTGGCACATCACAGGGCACTGCTAGTAGGTACTTGTATAGTAATGTTGATAATCAGCTGGTAATCTACGTGTATGTATGTTTTGCGCCATTGATTGACAACAAAATGTAAACCAGTTGCCTACTTTTTTGTTCAGTGCTAATCCTTTATAAGAAGGTAGAATATTAATCTACATCTAATCAAAACATTTATATTTGGTGTCCCATTCTATGTTATTATGGTCTCACCTGCCTTTTCTACCGACGACTGTATTTGATTGTTCTATTTGGTTGGAGAAGTTTTGGGAATGCCTTTTAATAAATGTTGTGTTTTACAATGCGAGTCCATTAATTTAATGCATTTGTTCCCAAGTCCTCATAAAGATTTGGAGCGTTTTAAAAGATGGCCCCTGGCTATAAACAATGCTGAATTAAATGCAATGAATCCCTTACTAGTGTACCATGCAAAAATAATTTGCTCCTTTTACCCGAATGTCTATCAAAAGGCTGTTTTGCATTATTTTTTGTTGGTAACTTTGCGAGCTCTACCCTTGGAAAAATACTATATTGAAGAAAGGCCGAGGACCACTAAATTTATATAGATGGAACCGCAATAGCAATGGGGATTTTTTTTTCTCGCCGATTTTTTAGCCTCGCTCCATCTTACGCTTCTATTAATAATTGGAATTTCAACATTTTTACTTGTGCTACGTAAAATGTTTTAATTGCAAGTAATGGCTTGTGCAAATATGTATCCAAAACTGTCCTTTAATCAAAGCTAAAGTTTCCAATAAAAAATTAATGTTTCATCAAATATTTACCCCAATATAAAATTGAAGTATAAATCGTGCTAACAAATTGTCGCAAAAGCGCAAGATCAAAACAAGTAGTCGATATTATGTCTTTTAACCTTCAATTTCATGTTGTTTACTCTGTTCCGCAATCAAATTTTGGTTTGAATTCATCATTTGTTGATTTTATGTTCAGTTGGTGAGTATTATACCTACAATTTATTTTCGATGTATGGGTATCCAAGCAATGTTCATAATATTATCAGAAGTGGGATCGATAAAGAGTTTTCTATATAAGAAGTGACATTGTTATTTAACCATGTGATCGTTTTCTTATATAGTTCAGGAAAGTTATAACTCATATGTTTTGACCATTTTTCATGGCAATTTAGATTATACAGTGTGAGTACAAATTTCCTGCATTTGGATAATTTTCTATAATGAGACACATTTATCTATAGTTATTTTTATCAAGAAAATTATATTATAGGTATTACGCTATAAAAATTGATGCATGTCATAAAGCGAGTATGAGGTCACATTTGAACAATGTTGCCATACTTTGAAAGTAGTATTGAGATTGAGGAAATCTAAAATAATGACGTTATGTTGATGTTTAATATCATAAAAATATCTTTTCCGTCATTCTAGTTTTAGTCATTAAATAGTTGTACATCTTTGAGGCTTTAAAATTGTTCCACCGAACCTAAATTTTCTCTTTTGTTACAATGTAAATCTTATGAAGAAATTTTGTCTGATTTAAGTTGTGTGTAGGACTTTTATTTGGGATTTTTTTTAGTTATCATCACATAACAATCTTATGAAGCTTGAATTAGGTCAATATTGTAGGATATAGCAAGAAAATTTCAAGAATTTCACCTAAACAGAAAGGTTAAACTTTTTGCAATATTTGCACACAATGATTGTGAATATTCGCAACCAGTTTGTTCTTAAGCTGTTTGAATTGTAAACATCTTACAAACGTTATAGGTACCAATTGTCAACTCATGAATCTGTCAGCTGACGTTCGACGATCTTTAATCTGAGAAAGTGAAGTATTAATATATAATAAATAGACTTGTGCATAATATTTAAAGAAATATTTATGTATAATATCTGTAATTTTGTCAAATTATCCAAAATAATAGAGAAATTGTAATTTTTAACAACTCTTGCATGCAAATTCGACCCGATTCTAGTATTGACGGTATCAAATTTGCACCCGCCAAGAGGCGAGGAATGATGAAGTAGAAATATTTATTTATGCTAGTAAATAAACAGTTGACCATGAAAGAGCAAGGTTTCCATGGCAAAGTATGAAATACAACAAGATTGAGCATCTCGACGATACCTCCTGGGGGACTCATCAACCAAATTGGTATAGCTCTTTACTATTCAAGGTTCAGAGTTGGGCACCGCGTGAACTCTTTGACTAATTATGACTTGATACATAATTTTTCTGTAATTTTAGATCTTGGTTTTTAATTTAATCTTTTGAAAAGGGCCCTTGCACCTTTAATTTAATTCAATTCTTAATTTCGATTATTGTTAGATTTTAACGGGGTTACACTGCACTGAAACCTGAGGTTTATTGTGCCCCTCGATTATTGTTATTTTCTTCTCTTTTCTACTGATTTCAATATTGGTAGGCAAATTCGCAAAAGTTTTTTGTAGTGTCCACCTAACTACATCTTATATGTTTTGGTTTCTGAGGCCCCCATTTCTGATCTTAATAACCTTTTTGTCCCTAAATAGCTCTTATCACTTCAAGCGCAAGATTTGCATGGTTTTCAATGTCTCTTAATATGGGTCAAACCTCAGATTAACAAATAAAATAGATATGTTTGTTTTGATCTTTTCTTGCCCCAAACATCGAGTCACATTCTAAGCTCACTTGCGGACACTTCCACTGCTTTGCCTTATTTACAAAGTCTCTTTAGTTGCAAGAAAAATAAAATTAGAAGTTTAATTGAAAATGTGTTAAAAAGTTACGCAAATAAAAAAAAGTCATACTAATTTATGCATTGAGTCGCTATTTTTAAAATTTATTAATAATACTTGAATTTTATTTAATAAAGACATATTCTTATATAAATTTTAAGTATTTGTTGTATCCTTAGATACATTTATGGTTATAACTAAAACTGACAACATTGCTCAAAATTTCAGTAGCTGTTTAATGTGTCAATAGTAATCTATTTAGTAGTTTTGTCCTTGTTTAATTACCATATAAAGAGAGATGCAAATATCGTCAGACTGTGATCGACGATCATTTCGAATAGGTCGTAGTTTTGTAGTAAATAATGTCAAACGTGGTTTGTTTATACGAGCGCCATTACGACTAGAGAGTAAGCATTTAGTTCTTTCGTTTTGATGTGTTTTTCAAAATTTTTAGTGACAGAATAAACTTTTAAGTTAATTAATTTAATGTTTTTGGATTATCATGGTTCGTCGGTGCCAAGTTTGTCAGAAAAACAACCGAAATTACCAAGGCCATGTAGCTACAATACCATCCCCACTTTTTGTAATTCATTCATTATTTCACTACTGGCGTTTAGAATTGTTGGCCGCAAAAATAAACGTGTTTTCGTACTTCCGGGCCTAAAGTGACAACTTCACTCCCTTGTGACAGGTACTAAAGTGTCACATTTAATCCCTCCGGGATTAAATATTGACGAAACTCCCGGAACGATTAAATCACAAACAAACGAATTTAAGGGATATTTATCATCGAAGTAGACTAACAGCGCATTTTCAGTAGGTTGTCTCACATTTTTTAAGCGGCACCACTTTTTAAAAGCATCGTACTGCTGCTCGTATAGTTTTCTAGATTTCGGTGGTAACAATTCTTCACCTACTTCGGCTGCTCTTTTATCAATATCAGATACACCTTCTTCACTCATGATACCAATAATTATCAATAACAATGTTTCTTTACAATGACACTAGTAATGACAATGTTTCTAAATTATAACTGTCACAACGCAATGTTACTATGGTAACTTATTTTAAAGACAGTTTATTAAATGAGTTGAAGAGAGAAAAAACTGATTGAAATTATTGAAATAATTAATAAAATCATACCGGAAGTACGAAAAGTATCGTATATACCTTGCGACTGAAGTACATTTAATCCTTCAGGTAAATTATGGCCCTCCCTGCGGTCGGGCCATAAACTTTACCTTCAGGATTAAATGTACTACTTCAGTCCCGCGGTATATAATATACTATTATGAATGAATAGCCCTCTATATGTTTATTATTACTCTGAGGGTCAAACCAAAGTTTGGACATTGTCCAATATGCAGTTTTTTACACTAAATATTATGCAGAACTTTTTGTACAACTTTTTATTTTCTGTTAAGACATGTCTTTGGAAAACTACAGTAAGAAATGCTCAGAACTAAAGCCGTTGGATGGAGAATGGCAGCAAAGAGCAGAAGAAGAATTAAATGAGAATCCGGAAGTTTTCAGAAGAGAATTAGCTGCTCTCATGCAATTGGTTGGAAGTAAGTAGAAACATAAATATTAAAAGCAATGAAATGAGTCATGAAGCACATTTGAATTAACTTTGTGAGTTGTTCAAACTTACGCAAGTTACAAAATTGATGGAAATAATAGGAGTTATACTATTTGACTAACTCTTGTTTGGACACGAAGGGTGCGTAAACTCAACGTGGACTGTATTGTATGATACTTTATTTATACTGAGTATAAATAAGCCGTGAAAGGCATAAAACGTAAAAATACCGTAGTTAAATTTCAATTAACAAACTCGCAAAAAATGGCGGAAACAACTTATTCTAAAAATATTGTCAAACTCACACTACTGTCATTGTTTTTTCGTTGCTAGGTTACACTATCTTTGTTCTGTCAAACATAAGTAAGTAAGTTATCTTCGACTTCAGATATGGTTACTGCATAGCATGTTCTTTTGATTTATTTGTCTCCCAATCGATATCCTCTCTCAGCTTGATTCATCACATTTCTCATTTATGAGTTCATCCATTATAATGTTAAACAGGATTGAACTCAGGCTGTTTCCTTCTCTGATTCCAGGTATTTTTCTGCTAATTTATTGGCCGCTCTTACATATACAAAGTTCTCTATATTCAGCTCTTCGATTATTGGTATTATGTTCGAGTGAATTCTCCTTTTCTGACTGTAGAGTTATGACAATTTGACATATTAAAGCTGTCTTATTGAAATCTATGGCTTTCTCGGATATTTGGCGGGGGTTAAATATGGCATCTATTGCAGATTTGTATCTAAATCCTTGCTGCTCTTCACAAATTCCGGTTGATATTACTTCTTCTGCTCAGGCGCGTATACAGCCCTCGGTCCTGGGTGGGGGCGGGGACAAATTTTAGTTTTTCCAATAAAGTAGTATAAAAGTGTGCTCATTTTTAATAGTACCTTATCTTTAATAATACTAATATTTATGTTATTTACTAGTATTATATGTACCCTGTTTATCGGAAAGTTTCGATAGTTACAAATAAATATGGAAGTCACACCAAAGTCTTTCCTTAAATTGTATTGAAAACACAATTGGGGGGGGGAGGGGTAGGGGATTACCCTATTACCCACCCCCCGTCTATACGCGTCTGCTTAAATTTTGATGAAGAGTTTTTGTACAGTACTCATGAAGCTAATGCCTCGATAGTTACGTGAGTCTGCTTTTTCTCCTTTTTTAAAAATTGGTTTCACAATGCTTTCTTTCCATTCTGAAGGTATATTTTTATCTGTAATTATTTCATTAAAGAGAATCTGCAATTCAGCTAGTAATAATGTATCACCTCCATTTTTAATTTCGCTGGCAGTTTCTGTATTTTCTCAATAGGAATGTGCCAAATTTGGGGTTGGTTAACGTCTTCTTCCTCATGATATATTTTGTGCGTTAAAGAGTTCGTTTCTTACGAGCTATAAAGATTTCAATTTAACTAACTAGAAAGAAAAATATGATGAACAAAATTCGAAGTAAAGCCTCAGCTGTCCCAATAAATGGAACCTATTAATATTGTTAGGTACTAGGTACTCATGTGTCTCAAAGTACCTATAATAATTCAACTGTTCATTTATTTATTGAAATATAACTGGTCAATAGTAATTGTAAAAGTTGTTTTCAGATGATTCCAACTTAACAGTACCTAATATAGATGAGTTCTTAGTGAGATTCCTAAGAGCAAGAAAATTTGATAGTACTAAAGCTTTTCATATGGTAAGAGAAAATTTTGATTTTGATATTATATATAATTCAATTCAAATATTTGACGTATGATAATTAACATCGACAAGTGGCTTTCTTATTATTATCGGATATTTCAGAACAAAAATAATTTTATGGTTGAATCCCATGCCCCAACAAATGTTTTTGTATGTTATAATTTATTAATTATTGTGGCACCATTTGTATATATAGTCTCTAAACTAATTAAAAGGAGTATGGGCCGCTCTTGGTGAGCTCTTCTGATCCCTTTTTTGGCGATAAATCAATCCGCATTTACTTCTTTCCTTTTGCCTCTACTATAGAGTGGTGTGATTTTTAACATGTTTATTACCATTGTTTTCCTCCAATTCGTTACACCTCGTGTTTCCAGATATTCATTTACTTGGCCTTTCCACCCGATTTTCAGTCTTCCCCTCGGTCTACTTCCTATTGGCGTCCACTTTTTGACTTTTTTTAACAGGGAATTCCTTAATATATGTCCGTAAAATCTTAGTCTTCTGTATGCTTTTATGAAGTTTCCTATATCTTCTCCCTTCATATGGGTCCTTATTTCATGGTTCAGCGTTCGCTTTCTTAAAGTTTTGTTGGTCCTAGAATTTTTTTCTGATTCCCTCCTGGTATTCTCCTATCAATTTTTCTATGTGCCTTCTTATCCGATTTCTAGCAGTGATATTACAATTTTGTATACCGTATTTAGTAGGGTTATTGGTCTATAGTTACTGCACCGTTTTGGGTCTTTTCTTATATATTGGTATTTTTTAGCCATTCTTCCATTTCAGTAGCATTGCTTCTTCTGTTCATATATTGACTAGTAGCTCTTATATAACAATAAGTAGTATTTCTCCTTCAAATTTTAATAGCTCATTATTAAGTTCATCAGGTTCTGCTTTTTTTAATTTGTATGAATTCTTCTTCATATTCTGTCAATCTTCTTCAGATTCTTTCTTATTTTTGTAGACATTAGTGAAGTAGTTTTCCCATGTTTGCTTGGGTATCTTTGCCGTTGGTTTGTAGCAGTTATTTTGTTTCTTAACAAATTCGTATAGTTTCTTATTGTATTTGTTATTTAATTCTATTTCCTCTTCTTCTTAACAACTTTGTGGTTTCTTGTTTTTCTCTCCTGTAATAGTTAAGATCATTTCCATCATTTCTTTTTATCCACTCGTCTCTAGCTTGCTTTTTTGTTATACTTTTTCCCTGTACTCTTCATCAAATCATTATTTTCTTTTCTACCTAATCTTCTGCATTTCTATTATACTTTTCCTAATTTTCATGCATTGTTCTTCAATATTAAATTTATTCCTTTTTAGATACCTTTAGCTGCATCGCTTATGAATATTTTCTTTTGATTTCGCTGTCTTTTAATTTATGTAGATTCCGTCTTCTTCTTTGCTTTGTTTTCTTGTTTTTAATCAATTTCATTTTTATTTTTACTACTGTCAATATATGGTTAGTATCTGTATTCGGTTCGGTTGTGGCACCATTAGTTGAACAGTATTACCATTATTTTTGAAAGCTTTTGCTCCATAGTGCTTTCTATAAATATCTGTTCTTCGGTACATCCGGAACGTCTACTAATTTTTTTGTATTTCCTCTATATTAAACTTACCGTAGATTAAGAGGTTTCTTCACGATTTGAGTGCATTTCATGAAATTATTGTTGAATTCTCATCCTATCGCCAACTCCAATTATTCACTTTTAGTTAAAGGCATTTCAACAAAACAGTTTCTTAAATACGGATATATGATAGATTAGATTGATACTTGGATATTTTTGACCATTTATAACGTCAAATTAAAAAACAAATGGCTAGAAATAGGTACTTTAAAACATTTTGGCTGATATTCTGACCTCGCGACTAAGCCCGACTTAAGGAAAGCGACTAATATTTAGTCGACTGTCTATGACTGAACATATAGTGGAGCGACTCGGAAAGCGGTAAGAAAAGCAAAGAGGTAGCGGCGATAACTAATGAATTAGTCCACATCGGGATAAAAATATGAACGAGGAACCCGTAGGCTGGGTGCCTATGAACGTGTCCCCAGGTGGCGGTTAGGGGAACTACCGGGGGAAAGGGAAACCGTTGAAAATGGAAAGTGACCGCTATTGTAGAGTAAGGGCACGCTAAAATCCTCAATCCTTTTACGAAAGCTTTCGCCTTGGACTAATCCCTCATCCAGGAAACCGGGCGACCTCCTGGAGTAATTAGCCTTACTGCGGCATGCGGGTCTCGCTCGCTAGTGGGACCGAAATAGACATAACCGACACAAATAAAGAAAACGAACCGATGGAGGTGACAACAACCCCGCCGGAAATTTCAGAAGAACGGAGGGAAGCGCTACTTGCGTCTTCCTCCCCTCTGCAGTAGTTGTAGAAGAACCCACTGCGCCTTCTGGAAAACCGAAGAGGCGTTTAGATGGGGCAACCAGAAAACGTCTCAGTAAACTGCTCAAGAACAGTGTCCCTTACGACACTGCCTTGCAGTTGATCCTCCAAGGAATGCAGGAAAAGGAGAGGAGTGAAAATCAACCTCCTTTACCTAATCAACTTGGGACCTCTGCTTTGTATAAAACCCCGCTAATTCCCAAAAGTAAACGTGTTCGATCTGAGAATAGTACTCCCAGAGAGAACACCAACAAGTCCCTTGTGGACGCAGGGTCTGACCGCTTGATCAAGGCTGTGGCACCAAGTGCTCAGGTTGAAATAATCCATCCGAAACACGCAAATGCTCAGTTCTCTGCGAGCAAGTACGGCTACACAGCTCGCCATCATGCGTCACCCTGAGGACGGACCGCAAATTCGTTTACAGGGATATACAATACTCTTGCTGGACTATGTCGATACTAAACGGCCGTATGGCTGGAGCAGTCTCTGGACAATCTATATCCGCGAGAGAACACAAAGTTGCGTCTACTGCTGCAGGACGAACTTCCTAAAACCCATGTGTACGTGGTGTACATCCCAGATGAAAAAATCACCCACACTTACATGGGATAAAGTAAAAATTATCTCGGGACGATAACCAACGGTCAGCGCACTGGAGAGTCGGTAGACGAAGCCTCCCTGGGAGTGTTGGAGGAACTAAACTTCAGGCCCTACTGCGACTTTGAGCAGATGCAATTCCGTCTCAGCTATCGCGTTAGGTAAGGGCAAGGGTATCATGCTCATGTCCAAAAAGTCCAGCAAGAAGGGTGTCCCTGTTCAAAAAGGTAAAGACAAACACAGCAGTGGGGAAAATATCACTGCCAAAACCCATCCACCCACATATTATCTATGTATTAGGGTAACACATATTATCTATGTATTAAGGGTAACTCATGTACCCTCCCTTACTAACACCAGTATTAAACTCGTGAACACCTTCAGAGAATAGATATATCAAGAAATTATAAACTGTCATCTGAAGTCTGTGCTATTGTTTTAGAGTTTGCGGTGTTGTCAGACGTCATTCTACTGAAAAAGTCGACTACTTAGTCGGACTAAGTCAGGATGTTAATAATATCACACCGACTAGATAGGTCTAGCTAGTCACCTTTAGTCGCTGAGTTTAGTCGCGAGCTCAGAATACCAAAACCTTTCTGTTTAGTCCAGCGGTTAGGATTACTTATGAAAGTGGATAGTTACAATGTTAAGGAAGAACTTTTTCGTTTTTGTTCACCCTGTACCATTTTGAATCAATCTGTGATACATTTTTGGAAAAAACAATGAAGGGAAATCCACAAATTGAAAACACAAACTGTTACGTCGAAGTTATTCACCCTGTATCATAGTGTGTTTAAAAAAATGAGTGAATTGGAATAAAAAATCGATCTGCTTCGCGGTCTCCTCATCTCACTGTTTATTTTTATAAATGCTCTGTATAAATTACTGGTTATAAACTTGAAATTTGAATTTTTTGAAGTAACAATTTTTATTACGACATATTTTTATCGATTTTGTTTCAGCTTCAGAGATATTTTTTAATGAAAATAAAGTGCCCTGAGCTATTCCAGTGTCCTTTGCCATCAGAATGTGGTTCAGTGTTTGAACTTCAAGCTCAAAATATGCTTATACAAAGAGACCAACTTGGTAGAAGAGTTTATATTATTAGAGTCGGTAAGTTATGATTTATTTGGTATTTTTTAAGCTTATTTCAGAGTGAAATAGAGCTATTGTATGACGCGACTTCGGAAAAATTTCAATGCAGTTTTTCGTTTTGGTGTTCCCTGATGCGAAAATCATCCCCGTTCCAAAGGTTATATATATATATATATATATATATATATATATATATATATATATATATATATATATATATATATATATATATATATATATATATATATATATATATATATATATATATATATATATATATATATATACAGGGTGATTCATAACTATTGGGACATAGGCTAAGGGTAGATTGTTTGGACCATAATATGGCGATAGGACCAAATATACCTCAATAAAATATTGCTGTGGAAAAAGATAAAGGGCGTTAAAGTTGAACTTTTTTTTTAATTTTTTGCTAATAATGTCTCTGTATATTTATCGATTGTTATCAAAATCGGCACAGAGGCATAATTTTATACAGGCAATATTATTTGACATTTTGTTACAGGGGGAGCCTCGTGAAGGATTTCTGATGATGAAATTTATTGGTAACTTTTTTGACGAAACATTTTAGTCATTTTTATTAAAAAATATGACATAAACATAATTTCTACGTAATATTGGTACTCTGGTACTCTTGTTCAAACACGATATTCTCATTCGTTTTCGAGAAAAACGCAATTGAACCGTTCAAAGTATCGGAAGGGGATTTCAAGTAACGGACAATAAAAAAACTTATATCGTAAGGCTTTTATTTCGACGATAAAGCATAATTAAAAACAATGTAACATAAAAAGAGCAAACTCAAATTAAATGTTCTACGTGCCCTCCTCCGACTTCTATGCCTTTTCTAATTCTTTTAATAAAGGATTTTCGAACTTCAAAGAACATATTATTCTGTCCCCTTATAAAGTTAACCGCATTTTGTATTTTCCTCCAGAGTTCGTCTCTCGAGTTAATTTCATTTGCATAAACTAGGGACTTCATATGTCCCCAAACATAAAAATCAAGCGGGTTATACTCAGGACATCTTGGTGCCCATTCAAAATCACTTCCTCTGCCAATCCATCGTTGAGGAAATATGTCATTTAGATGATTTCTAACAACTAAAGGGAAATGAGGTGGAGCTCCATCCTGCATAAACCACATTTTATTTGTTACAGCTAGTGACATATTATCCAAAATATAGCTCAAAGTATTTTGCAAAAAAAATAAATGAGAATCTCCATTTAAATTTAAACTCATGCTGGAAATGTCTTTCTTTCAGAGCATGCGAATTCTTTTCTTCCCAATAATGGCTGTTTCTCCAATTAAATAAAAGTCGCTTAATCGGTGAACATAATATGCTTAATAAAATTTCGGTCACCATTATGCTTATTGAGAATACGTTGGCAGAACTGTAACCGTCGTGGGAGATCTCTTGGAAGCAAATTTTGAACAGGAGTGAAGTGATACGGGTGCAACTTTTCTTTTTTTAGAATTCTAATAATAGACGACTGACTTACTCCTGTTGCTGATGACAAATGACGTGAACTTACTGTAGGATTTTCATCTATTCGAACCAAAATTTCATCTTATTGATTAGGTGAAATTTGTTTCGGACGACCACCTTGATTTTTATTGTCAAATGACCCGGTTCCACCCAAACGATGAAATAGATTTGGAAAAGTTTTGTGATTTGGTTGCCTTCTGCCTGGATATAACAATTCATACCTTCTGGCTGCAGAGCGCCCGCAAAAATGTTCTTGTGCGTATACACAAATCATATCCCGCATTTCTTGATTCGTAAAATGATTGTGACGAGGCATTTCAATCGAAAAAGTATAGGATAGCTTTAAAAAATGCAACAATTGACTATAAACTCGCAGAAAAAAATATTCACTGACAAGAAATGTCATTTACCAGCAACAATTATCTGACAGTCCAAAGCACACTTTTCATAAATGAAATATTTGAAATCCCCTTCCGATACTCTGAACTGTTCAATTGCGTTTTTCTCGAAAACAAATGAGAATATCGTGTTTGAACAAGAGTACCAATATTACGTAGAAATTATGTTTATGTCATATTTTTTAATACAACTCACTAAAAAGTTTCGTCAAAAAAAGTTACCAGTCAATTTCATCATCAGAAATCCTTCACGAGGCTTCCCCTGTAACAAAATGTCAAATAATACATAAAATAATATTATAATATTGCCTGTATAAAATTATGGCTCTGTGCCGATTTTGATAACAATCAATGAATATACAGTGAAGTTACTAGCAAAAAACGAAAAAAATATTCAACTTCAACGCCCTTTATCTTTTTCCACAGCAATATTTTATTGAGGTTTATTTGGTCCTATCGCCATATTTTGGTCCAAACAATCAACTCTTAGCGTATGTCCCAATAGTTATGAATCACCCTGTATATATATATATATATCTCACATCCTAAATTTAGAGAAGTTAACTTAAAAAAAAATAAAACCATTCTAGCAGAAAACAACTACCCACTACATTTCACTAACAAAATTATCAATAGACGAATTCACTCCATATACAATAACTCCCAAACCAATAAAAAATCCAATACTTATATTTCGCTTCCCTACGTAAATGGTCTGTCTGAAAAAATAAACAAAATAACGCAAAAGAAAAAAATATCTATTTCCCACAAACTTAATGATACCAACAAGATATTTTTCTCAAAAATGAAACCAAAAATAAATAAAAACAAACAAACACATACAGTGTATCAAATTCCTTGCCAAAACTGTCCCAGTACATACATTGGTCAGACTAAACAATATTTGCAAAAAAGACAACAAGCTCACTAATATTCTAAAACAGATGTTACAGCACTCTCACATCATGAACAGCAAACAGGAGACACTCTTTTAACTATGACCAAACTAAAATTCTTGCAGAAGAAAATAACGATAAGGTTAGAACGGTTTTAGAAATGGTCCATATTAAACAAAATTCCAACAGCATCAATTCCAGAAATGACATCAAAAACCTAAGTATTATTTATGACGGCATATTAAAAAAATAATAAGACAGACAAGTATTTGAGTACCACCTCTGAAACTTTTTTTACCTTACTATTGAATATATACTAAAAATTGTGAAATTTCGATTGTACTATCAAATAAAAATTTCAAAGTGCACCGGGTATGAGTTAAAAACCAATAATGCATGTTTTGCAAATACTATTTAAAACTAATTAAGCTGTGATAAGAAAAGGATGATGTTTGACATGGAAACTTATATTTTTAAAAAGCAATTTTAAATTAGTTTTGAGATCTTTTAACCATGTGATGTCCCAACACGGCGGGCGTAATTTCGGCCGGTAATCCCTTGGCCTACCTGCATAAATCAAAGGGTACCATTTATGACAGGGGTAATTTCGGCCGAGGGGTTGATGTTTACGATGAGATTAAAATATTGGTAATTACGCTTAATAGTTTCCTTTAAATGTATAAAATTCACAAATAACAGGTATAAAATTATTATAGCTAGTCAGTATTATAACTTATCTTTAAGCTACTAGTCGATAGAAAGCATAAAATATATTATTTGTATACGATGGCATCAGTTTCAGTAATTAAGAGTTCACGCGGTTGTGACTTACTAGTTGTAGAAAAGTTTCAGTTTTGTAAACAGGACGTATTAAAAAGTGGTGAAGTACGTTGGAGGTGTATAAAGAAAAATTTAAGATGTTTAGCCAAACTGTACACTGTTGGTGCGGAATACACAGTTACTAGAAGTGAATTAATCCACAACCACGAGTCCGATGAAACTACGTTGGAGAGAAAAATAGTGACGACTTCATGCAAGCGCAAAGCTGAGGAAGACATATCGGAGAAACCTTCAAAAATTATTAAAAGCGTTCTTTCAAATCATTTGCCAGAGAATTTGTCATCGATAGATGTCAGTCTAATAAGAAGAAATTTGTACAACAGCCGCCGTAAGCTCTTACCAGCCCTGCCTAAGGATATTCACGATGTACATTCTGTACTCGATAGTTATGGACCGAAAACCACAACAGGTGAAAATTTTTTGTTTATTAACAGCACAGCTGATAATATCATTGTTTTTTCTTGCCATACAAATATAATAAGTTTATGTAAAATGAAAGATTTTTACATGGATGGCACATTTTCTTATTGTACAAAATATTTTTATCAGTTATTTACCATCCATGGACTGGAAAATGGGCATTATGTTCCTCTTTTGTATTGTCTGTTGCCCAATAAGACCAGTGACACATATATGAGACTTTTTCTGTTGGTAAAATCTAAAATTTTTGAACTTTATAATATTGTTTTTGAACCGAAGGAGGTATTTGTGGATTTTGAAATCGCAATTCATAACGCATTAAAAGTTGTCTTTCCCAAAACCAAACTAAATGGTTGTAGATTCCACTTGCACCAGGCGTGGTATAGGAAAATACAATCATTAGGGTTAACCCAAATGTATAAAGATAAAAACTGCGAGGAAAGCAAATGGCTTACTCATACTTTTGGGCTAACTTATTTAGACCCCTCTGAAGTTGAAGATTGTTTCATATTTGATCTCATGTCATACAAACCGGACCATAAACTTATAGATAAATACGCAGACTATTTATTAGAAAACTACATAGCGCCAGAATCTCATTTTCCACCAAATATATGGGCATATGAAAACCCATCAATTAAAAGAACCACAAATGCCTGCGAATCATTCCATTCGCACTTTAATTCTAGTTTTTATTCAAGTCACCCTTCTATATTTATTTTTATAGAAAAATTAAAAGATTGTCAGATCGATGCATATTTAAAAATAAAAAATTTAAATATTCCAGCAAAAATTAAAGACAAACAAGTAAAAAACAAACTAAAATTTATCGAAAACATGGTAAATATGCTTCGATCTGACAATATTTCTAGAATTAATTTCGTTAAATCTGTATCACATCAAAACGTTTTTTAAAAATTTATAGTTTACCTAAGTTATAGAAATAAGTTGATGTAATAATTTTATTGAAATAAAGAAATATTTTAATATAAAGCATTCTGTTATTTTATTTGATTTGCGGCCGAAAATACCTATGAGATAAGGAAGCAACTTAAAACCTCCGGCCGAATTTACCTACCGGCTTTTAGTACCTGCCCTTTTCCGGCCGAAATTACATCCGCCCGTCCCAACAAACAGGTAATTTAGTTCATTATCAATTGAACAAATTTGATTATTTTAAGAGTTAAAATTTTTACTGTTTTTACTTTTTAATTATAGTGTAGTTTCTGTTTGTAAAGATATATTTTAATTTTATTGTAGTTGATTTGATAATGACAGTATTATGTCGAAACGTACCTAATCAATAAAAAAATGTATTAAATGAAATGTCCAGAGTTTGTTTAATGACCTTAATCCAAGAAATTTCCATACAAATATATATACAGGATGGTCAAGAAAAATTTATATATATAAATATATATATATATTATAACGGAATTTGTAAGCACGATAGAGGGCGTATTTTTTGACGGATCGAAACCAAACTCGCTACAAAAATCGGTTAGGCCAAAATCTTGGACGAGTTCGTTAATTAGCCAAATCGGCCCAGTAAAGACAAAATGGCGGCCTGTCAAAGTTGAAAAAAAATCGGATTTCCTTAGTTTTTCATTTGACGCAAAAAAGTTACTGATCTTTTTCATAGACCTTAATACGTTCCACAAATTTTGTATTTAACATTTTTCTCTAAATCGTACATTAAAACATTTATTTAAGAAAATTCACAAATTTACCAGAATGTATTTTTATTTTTTTGTTTTTGATTTGATGCCAACATGTTACTTTGGTTTTTTGTACATCTCAAAACATTCTATTACTTTTGTATCTAATTTTTTATTTTGGGTTTTATGCAAAAATGTTACTGAAATCAGCCTGTCCAATTGGTCCTGTGCCATTGGGATTTTTTATTTTTACAATTCCATCTTTACTTTGAATATTTTATTTTTTTCAGATAATTTTGATTCAACAAAAGTAACGATCGAAGATGTTTTCCGCACAAACGTTTTAGCATTAGAACAAATAGTACGAGAACCAGAAACTCAAGTAGCCGGAATAGTAGTGATTTTAGATATGGCAGGACTCAGCCTCCAGCACGCCAAATTTTTCACGCCTTATTATGCCAAAAAAATGGTAGAGCTGGTCCAAGAGACTTTCCCTTTGAGGTTCAAAGGCTTCCATATTATCAATGAGCCTTTCTATTTCGACGCCGTAGTTGCTATACTCAAGCCTTTTATTAAAGAAAAAATTAGGAAACGTGTAAGTGGAGAAATTATGTATGATACTTATCTCATATTTGACTATAAAGCGACTGATGACCAATATGACAAGAAATTGCACTGTAATCTCGGGCAGTTAAAGCTTATTGGGCCCAATGTGGCTTATAGTCCGGGAAAGTAAAGAAATAAAAGTCAAAAGTTTCCCATAATTGATTTTTCATTTTTAAACTGTACTCGAACCTGACTGATTTATAAAATCATCAACAAAACATACAAATAATATTCATCGGCGGGTAAGATGCAAAACACCTACAGCTACTCTATCAAATGGTTGTATATTTTTGAGAGACATTGAAGGTCCGTCTTATAGTTAATTGAATTTTTGTTCTTTTGGATACAAATCATTTCTTTCATTTCACATTTGATTCTGTTTTCTCCTTTGTCTAGAATTTTCATGTTTTCAAAATCAAAACTATGGTGGTTTTCGAATACGTGTTTTGAAAGGGCTGTGGAATGTTCATTGTTGGTTTTTATGTTGTATTGGTGATTGTAAATTCTGTTATGTAGGTATTGAGATGTTTGACCCACGTATTCACCATGGCAATCTTTACATTTGACATTATACACTACATTATTTTGTTTCAATTTGTCGGTTTTCCGTTTAAGTTTTGTGAAAAACGTCTTGGTATAATTATTAGGTTTGTGCGCTACATGTATATTATTTTTAAACAACAGCCCCTGAATTTTTTATGATGCACATTGTACGTATGGTAAACTGATATATGTTTTGGTTGAGATATTGTATACACCAATATTTCAGCTAATCTAGCAATAACGTATAAAAAACCGATGGCTAGAAATAAATAATATACTTCTTTGCCCTTAAATGAATTTATAGAAGCCACGTTGTTGTGTTTGAATTCCACATATTTTAAATAGAATGATGCATTTTTTTCACAAATGTATGGTATAGTCATGGGATCACCAATTGCAGCAATAATAGCAAATCTAGTAATAGAAAATTTAGAAAATACCGTTATAAATCAATTAAATTATGTTCCAAACTTTTATAAAAGATACGTTGATGACTGCCTTCTATGCATACCAGCATCCAAGTTAGATTATACACTTAAAAAATTTAACAACTTTCACCCCAGAATACAATTTACTTTTGAGAAAGATAACGAAAAACTAATAAATTTTTTGGATATAACAGTTAAATATGATAAATAATGGTAAAATTTACCAAACATGTACGGTCTGAAAGATATTTAAATTTTAATTCTAATGTACCAATCACATACAAAAGAAGTGTTGTTAATAACCTTACAGACAGAGCCCTAAACTCTCACATCCTAATAACAGACCTGATAATTTGAAAAAAATTAAAGAAGTTTTACAAAGTAATGAATATCCAGAAAGCCTTTACAATCCTATAATAAAAAAACGAATTCATAAAATTTATAACAATAATAATGTAAGGGACACAAACAATAGAAGTAGTAATAACTCTAGTAATAATATCTCAACCAAAACATATATCAGTTTACCATACGTACAAGCTGCAGAAAAAATTCAGGGGCTGTTGCGTAAAAATAATGTAAATGTAGCGCACAAATCTAATAATTATACCAAGACGTTTTTCACATAACTTAACCCGAAAAATTGAAACAAAGTAATGTAGTGTATAATATCAAATGTAAAAATTGCCATGGTGAATACGTGGGTCAAACAGCTCAATACCTACATAACAGATTTTACAATCACCAATACAACATAAAAATCAACAATGAACATTCCACAGCCCTTTCAAAACACGCAATTGAAAACCGCCATAGTTTTTATTTTGAAAACATTAAAATTTTAGACAAAGAAGAAAACAGAATCAAACGTGAAATCGAAGAAATGATTTGTATCAAAAAGAACCAAAATTCAATTAACTATAAGACGGACCTTCAAAGTCTCTCAAAAATATACAACCATTTGATAGAGTAGCTGTAGGTGTTTTGCATCTTACCCGTCTATGAATATTATTTGTATATTTTGTTGATGATTTTATAAATCAGACAGGTTCGATTAACTTTATGTCATTTTATAATATTTTAGAACGCAATGTCGAGAGTAGATTTATAATGTGTAAGTTTTAATAGCTCATTGTTTTAAATTAATTTTGTCTTATCTTGTATTGCTAAATGTATTATAATTAAGAACACATTATTCATTGTAGAGGAAAAAAAATACTTGAAAATGGCAATACGCCGAAACGTACGTCGTTTGAGAAAATAAAATAAGCGAGTAAAGAATGTAAACAATACAAAAAATATTTTTATTTTTAACTATTAACCATGTTGGCCGATTAACAGGAATAAACTAAAACGAAAATTTAAATAATACGGTCAGGAAATACATACTGGAAAATTCAACAAATGAAAAAAATGGTGATGAATCTATGATACAATCTGAACCTAAAAACAATCAAAATGAAAAGACTGAAATTCAGACTGATGAAGGCATTTCAGATGCATACAATCCAGACGAAGGCGCTGATTTAGATAAAAAACACTTGACAGAATCAAAAAAAAATGTTAGAAAGAAAAATAAGAATACTACAGTTAAAAAAAGTAAAATGCCATCATTAAACTGGAATCCGCGAGTAGAAAATACAAGTATTACTGAGCCCGTGCATTCAATTCAATACTTTTCAAAATATGTGCCAGATAGTTTATTTGAGAGTATATCAACAAAAACAAATATTTATGCGCTGCAACAGGGAAAGACCTTTAGATCGACAAGTCCACGAGAAATAAAAATATTGTTTGCATTACATATAACTATTGGAGCGCTAAATAAATTCCCTAAAATAAGAATGTACAGGGAAAGAAGTTTATGCATTCAAATATTTCTGAACAATATATCTAGAGACAGATTCTTTCAATTGAGGTCATGTTTACATTTGGTAAATAATTTAGAACGGCCAGATGGTTGCAGTGATAAACGATATGAGGTTCGTCTTATTATAGTAGCTGTAAGAAACAAGTGCCTACAGCTTCATCTTGAAGAGCAACTTTGTGTCGACGAGCAAATGATCCACTTTACAGGACAATTATCGATTAAGCAATATATAAAGATAAAGCCGTCCCATGGGGCCTGAAAGTACCTATATGTTCTTTGTGGAAAAAGTGGTCAAGCGTACGATTTCTTGTTTTACCAGGGTCAGACCACAAAGATAAATCCAGACAATAAATAGGAATACGGACAAGGAGCAAGTGTAGTGCTTCAACCATGTGAACGAATTGGTACAAATGAAGGGCATAAGTTGTATTTCGACAATTATTTTTTTCCTATGATCTATTCAGAAAATTAACCACCAAAAAAATATATGCTGCCGGTATTGTTAGATTAGTTAGAATTTACCAACCTCCTCTACTGTCAGATGAAGAAATGAAAAAATTAGATTGAGGCTCAGTAGATAAAGTCGTTAATTCCGATCAAGACGTAGTTGTGATGAAATAGTTAGATAAAAAAACGGTCACATTAGTCTCAAATTATGTCGGCAAAGGAAATACCGATACTGTTAAAAGATGGGATAAAAACCGGAGCCAATATGTTGATGTAAGCAGACCAGAAATTGTTAAGCATTACAATCATGGAATGGGAGGTGTCGATTTCATGGACCAGATGATCAGCTACTATCAGATATTTATTAAGTCTCAATAATGCACATGATTGACTTTGCCCTGACAAACAACTGGATAGAATACCGGAAATACTGCGACAAGTGTAATATACCTCAGAAAATGCAGATGAAGTATCTTGCCTTCAGAATTAGAGTTGCTGAGAGTCTGATATATAAGAGTAATCCAGTGAGTAAGCTAAAACGAGGAAGGCCATCTTCATCGTCGCCATCTCCTTCAGTATTCAGATGACATGGAGAAACTAGACTTGACTATGACATTCAGACAGATGACGTCGGTCATTTTCCCTTGTTTGATCAAAACAAAGAAGCTACAAGGTGCAAAAATGTTGATTGTAAGGGACGCAGTCATATTTTCTGTTCCAAATGTAATGTTCACTTATGTTTGCTGAAAGCTAGGAACTGTTTTACGGATTTTCATAATAAATAGTGATGATACATTTTTTTTGAACTGGACTGTTTCGGGACCAGATGTACATACTCATGCACAAAAATTTATTTCTGTGGTAAAAAATGAAAAAAACTTTTTTTATTTAACTTCTTTATTTAAGTAGTCTGTCTCACTACCAAAATGTCCAAAAATATTTTTTTCCAATAACTTAAAAAATTAGGTCTCAACGGGTTAAACACATACTTTTCTCTAACATTATTGCTAATACCTCGAATAGAAGATATTTATTTTTACAGCTTTATGTATTTGGTTAAATTTTAGGAGTGTTTCTATTAAATTGCTTTGATAAAAAAATATTTGCCATAAAATAGTATAAATTTTTATAATTTTCAGATTATTCTACACGGCAGTGATTTACCTTCTCTACATGCCTTCATTTCCACCGAAATACTGCCTTCAGAATATGGTGGAAGTGCAGGTAACTTCGACAACAGAACTTGGTATTTGCAATTGTTGGCGGACGAAGAGTATTTCAAAAATGTAAGAACATTTGGGTACGAGGTTGATAATATTAATTTGAATGACGATGAAGATCAAGACGAACATTGAAGAACCATTTAATTTATTCAAGCGATGGAATGTCCAGACTGTTTAAAATTCAGTGCTTACTAGTTTGAGTTCAGGCCTCAAGTGTATTGAATGAAAATATACAGGAGGATCTATAATTATTTGGATACAGGTTATTTGTTTCTTCTGTATATGTTTTCGATGTCAGTTAAAGTTTATTAAATATTACTGGATTGTTAACGAGATTACGGTGTATTTATTTTTGCACAAAACCGGTTCCTACGAAGACGCAGTCCACTAATCGAAGGAAGAAAATTTCTCCAAACTGTGTTATGGTAAAACGGCCGTAACAGTATTATTTCACATTTTGTTATACTGGCCGCCAAAATTGACTCTTGAATATGATATTAACGAAATTAATTTGACGAAACTTTTTAATGATTTTGATTAGAAAGTATTGTCAAAGGTCCAATCGAACATGTTTCGAGAGGATGATAGGTCAAAAATATATTTTTGGAGAATTGCTAAAAATTCAATATTTTCCATATTATAGTTCAGGTACATATTTGTCGGAAGATAGTTTTTCTCTCAAAAACCACTGGAATTATGAGAAATGTGGTTCTTTGGTACGACAAATCGACTGGTGTTGTCCATTTTTCGATGAGATAAATGTTTCAAATATTAGCAGAGCATTTAAGTTAAAAGAAAACTTGCTTTCATATTAAAAATCTTACAGACCAAAATAAATGAAATATACATTCAATTTTCTAAGAAAGTATTGTCGAAGGTCCAATCTATGAAAGAAAAAATCAGGAGTGCACTACATTGATGCAATTCAGAAGTAGAGTGCGTCAAACTTGGAGTATCCAATGAAGAAGGTAAAATCAAATATCTATAGTTACTCAAAAATTATTAGTTAGTGCATTAACAAAGTCACTCATCGATTTAAGACGAAATTTCATTTAATTGAACATGTTTCGAGAGGATGATAGGTCGAAAATATATTTTTGGAGAATTGCGAAAAATGCAATATTTTCCATACAGTTCAGGTACATATTTGTCGGAAAATATTTTTCCTCTCAAAAAACACTAATATTATCAGAAATAGGGTTCTTTGGTACGACAAATCGACTAGTTTTGTCCATTTTTCGATGAGATAAATGTATCAAATATTAGCAGTGCATATAAGTTAAAAGAAAACTTGCTTTCATATTAAAAATCTTACAGACGAAAATAAATGAAATATTCAATCAATTTTCTAAGAAAGTATTGTCAAAGGTCCAATCTATGAAAGAAAAAATCAGGCGTGCACTACATTGATGCAATTCAGTAGTAGAGTGCGTCAAACTTGGAATATCCAATGTAGAGGGTAAAATCAAATATCTATAGTTACTCAAAAATTAATAAAGTTAGGGCATTACCTAAGTCACCCATCGATTTTAGACGAAATTTCATCTAATCGAACATGTTTCCAGAGGATGATGGGTCAAAAATATATTTTTGGAGAATTGCGAAAAATGCAATATTTTCTTCCATTTTTGTCGGAAAATATTTTTCCTCTCAAAAACACTGAAATTATAAGAAATGGGGTTCTTTGGTACTAAAAATCGACTGGTATTGTCCATTTTTCGATTAGATAAATGTATCAAATATTAGCAGAGCATTTAAGTTAAAAGAAAAATTGCTTTCATATTAAAAATCTTACAGAACAAAATAAATGAAATATTCATGCAATTTTTTGAGAAAGTATTGTCAAAGATCCAATCTATGAAAAAAAAAATCAGGAATGCACTACATTGATGCAATTCAGACGTAGAGATCGTCAAACTTGGAGTATCCAATTAAGAGGGTAAAATCAAATATCCATAGTTACTCAAAAATTAATAGAGTTAGGGCATTACCAAAGTCACCCATCGATTTTAGACGAAATTTCATCTAATCGAACATGTTTCGAGAGGATGATGGGTCAAAAATATATTTTTGGAGAATTGCGAAAAATGCAATATTTTCCATACTGTCCAGGTCCTACATATTTGTCGGAAAATATTTTTCCTCTCAAAAAACACTGAAATTATGAGAAATAGGGTTCTTTGGTACGACAAATCGACTGGTGTTGTCCATTTTTCGATGAGATGAATGTTTCAAATATTACCAAACCATTTGAGTAAAAATAAAACTTGCTGTCATATTAAAAATCTTACAGACCAAAATAGATGGAATATTCATTCAATTTTCTAAGAAAGTATTGTCAAATGTCCAATCTATGAAGGAAAAAATCAGGAGTGCACTATATTGATGCAATTCAGAAGTAGAGTGCGTCAAACTTGGAGTATCCAATGAAGGGGGTATAATCAAATATCCTTAGTTACTCAAAAATTAATAGAGTTAGGGCATTTACAAAGTCACCCATCGAGTTAAGACTAAATTTAATCTACTCGAACATGTTTCGAGAGAGGATGATAGGTCGAAAATATATTTTTGGAGAATTGCGAAAAATGCAATATTTTCTTTCCATATGTACATTTTTGGTACATATTTGTGAAAATATTTTTCCTCTCAAAAAACACTGAAAATATGAGGAATAGGGTTCTTTGGTACGACAAATCGACTGGTGTTGTCCATTTTTCGATGAGATGAATGTTTCAAATATTACCAAGACATTTAAGTAAAAAGAAAACTTGCTGTCATATTAAAAATCTTACAGACC
The DNA here is from genome assembly GCA_963921935.1 of Galeruca laticollis. Classification (NCBI taxonomy): domain Eukaryota; kingdom Metazoa; phylum Arthropoda; class Insecta; order Coleoptera; family Chrysomelidae; genus Galeruca; species Galeruca laticollis. Next base: position 83,790,164 of record OY998178.1, on the reverse strand, counting down.
AAAATAGATGAAATATTCATTGAATTTTCTAAGAAAGTATTGTCAAAGGTCCAATCTATGAATGAAAAAATCAGGAGTGCACTACATTGATGAAATTCAGAAGTAGAGCGCGTCAAACTTGGAGTTTCCAATGAAGAGGGTAAAATCAAATATTCATAGTTACGCAAAAATTAATAGAGTTAGGGCATTAACGAAGTGACCCATCGACTTTATACGAAATTTCATCTAATTGAACAAGTTTCGAGGGGATGATAGGTCAAAAATATATTTTTGAAGAGATGCGAAAAATTAAATATTTGTCGGAAAATATTTTTCCTCTCAAAAAACACTGAAATTATGAGAAATAGGGTTCTTTGGTAAGACAAATCGACTGGTGTTGTCCATTTTTCGATGAGATAAATGTTTCAAATATTAGCAGAGCATTTTAGTTAAAAGAAAACTTGCTTTCATATTAAAAATCTTACAGACCAAAATAAATCAAATATACATTCAAATTTCTAAGAAAGTATTGTCAAAGGTCCAATCTATGAAAAAAAAAATCAGGAATGCACTACATTGATGCAATTCAGATGTAGAGTGCGTCAAACTTGGAATATCCAATTACGAGGGTAAAATCAAATATCCATAGTTACTCAAAAATTAATAGAGTTAGGGCATTACCAAAGTCACCCATCGATTTTAGACGAAATTTCATCTAATCGAACTTGTTTCGAGAGGATGATGGGTCAAAAATATATTTTTGGAGAATTGCGAAAAATGCAATATTTTCCATACTGTCCAGGTCCTACATATTTGTCGGAAAATATTTTTCCTCTCAAAAAACACTGAAATTATGAGAAATAGGGTTCTTTGGTACGACAAATCGACTGGTGTTGTCCATTTTTCGATGAGATGAATGTTTCAAATATTACCAAACCATTTGAGTAAAAATAAAACTTGCTGTCATATTAAAAATCTTACAGACCAAAATAGATGAAATATTCATTCAATTTTCTAAGAAAGTATTGTCAAATGTCCAATCTATGAAGGAAAAAATCAGGAGTGCACTATATTGATGCAATTCAGAAGTAGAGTGCGTCAAACTTGGAGTATCCAATGAAGGGGGTATAATCAAATATCCTTAGTTACTCAAAAATTAATAGAGTTAGGGCATTTACAAAGTCACCCATCGAGTTAAGACTAAATTTAATCTACTCGAACATGTTTCGAGAGAGGATGATAGGTCGAAAATATATTTTTGGAGAATTGCGAAAAATGCAATATTTTCTTTCCATATGTACATTTTTGGTACATATTTGTGAAAATATTTTTCCTCTCAAAAAACACTGAAAATATGAGGAATAGGGTTCTTTGGTACGACAAATCGACTGGTGCTGTCCATTTTTCGATGAGATGAATGTTTCAAATATTACCAAGCCATTTAAGTAAAAAGAAAACTTGCTGTCATATTAAAAATCTTACAGACCAAAATAGATGAAATATTCATTGAATTTTCTAAGAAAGTATTGTCAAAGGTCCAATCTATGGAAGAAAAAATCAGGAGAGCACTACATTGATGCAATTCAGATGTAGATTCCGTCAAACTTGGAGTATCCAATGAAGAGTGTAAAACCAAATATCCATAGTTACTCAAAAATTAATAGAGTTAGGGCATTAACAAAGTCACCCATCGATTTGAGACGAAATTTCATCTAATCGAACATATTTCGAGAGGATGATAGGTCGGAAATATATTTTTACAGAATTGCGAAAAATGCAATATTTTCTATACAGTTCAGGTACATATTTGTCGGAGAATATTTTTCCTCTCAAAGAACACTGAAATTATGAGAAATGGGGTTCTTTGGTACGACAAATACACTGGTGTTGTCCATTTTTCGATGAGACAAATGTTTCAAATATTAGCAGAGCATTTGAGTTATAAGAAAACTTGCTTTTATATTAAAAATCTTACAGACAAAAATAAATGGAATATTCATTCAATTTTCTAAGAAAGTATTGTCGAAGGTCCAATCTATGAAAGAAAAAATCAGGAGTGCACTACTTTGATGCAAGTCAGAAGTAGAGTGGCGTCAAACTTGGAGTATCCAATGAAGAGGGTAAAATGAAATATCCATAGTTACTCAAAAATAAATAGAGTTAGGGCATCAACAAAGTCACCCATCGGTTTTAGACGAAATTTCATCTAATCGAACATGTTTCGAGAGGATGAAAAGTCTAGAATATAAGTCACCCATCGGTTTAAGACGAAATTTCATCTTATCGAACATGTTTCGAGAGGATGAAAGGTCTAAAATATATTTTTGGAGTATTGCGAAAAACGCAATATTTTCCAATATTTGTCGGAAAATATTTTTCCTCTCAAAGAACACTGAGATTATGAGAAATAGGGTTCTTTGGTACGACAAATCCACTGGTGTTGTTCATTTTTCGATGAGACAAATGTTTCAAATATTAGCAGAGCATTTGAGTTATAAGAAAACTTGCTTTTATATTGAAAATCTTACAGACCAAAATAAATGAAATATTCATTCAATTTTTTAAGAAAGTATTTGTATTTGGAGAATTGCGAAAAATGCAATATTTTCCATTCTATGGTTCAGGTACATATTTGTCAGAAAATATTTTCTCTCTCAAAGAACACTGAAATTATGAGAAATGGGGTTCTTTGGTACGACATATCCACTGGTGTTGTCCATTTTTCTATGAGACGAATTTTTCAAATATTAGCAGAGCTTTTGAATTATAAGAAAACTTGCTTTTATATTTAAAATTTTACAGACCAAATCAAATGAAATATTCAATCAATTTTCTAAGAAAGTAATATCAAAGGTCCAATCTATGAAAGAAAAAATCAGGAGTGCACTACATTGATGCAATTCAGTAGTAGAGTGCGTCAAACTTGGAGTATCCAATGTTGAGGGTAAAATCAATTATCCATAGTTACTCAAAAATTAATAAAGTTAGGGCATTACCAAAGTCACCCATCGATTTTAGACGAAATTTCATCTAATCGAACATGTTTAGAGAGTATGATGGGTCAAAAATATATTTTTGGAGAATTGCGAAAAATTCAATATTTTCCATACTATATATATATTCAGGTTCAGGTACATATTTGTCGGAAAATATTTTTCGTCTCGAAAAAACACTGAAATTGTGAGAAATAGGGTTCTTTGGTACGACAAATCGACTGGTGTTGTCCATTTGTCGATGAGATAAATGTTTCATATATTAGCAGAGCATTTAAGTTCAAAGAAAATTGGCTTTCATATTAAAAATCTTACAGACCAAAATAAATGAAATATTTATTGAATTTGCTAAGAAAGTATTGTCGAAGGTCCAATCTATGAAAGAAAAAAATCAGTAGTGCACTACTTTGATGCAATTCAGAAGTAGAGTGCGTCAAACTTGGAGGATTCAATGAAGAGGGTAAAATGAAATATCCATAGTTACTCAAAAATTAATAGAGTTAGGACATTAACAAAGTCACCGATCGGTTTTAGACGAAATTTCAGCTAATCGAACATGTTTCGAGAGGATGATGGGTCAAAAATATATTTTTGGAGAATTGCGAAAAATGCAATATTTTCCATACTATAGTTCAGGTAAATATTTGTCGGAAAATACTTTTCCTCTCAAAAAACACTGAAATTATGAGAAATAGGGTTCTTTAGTACGACAAATCGACTGGTGTTGTCCATTTGTCGATGAGATAAATGTTTCAAATATTAGCAGAGCATTTAAGTTCAAGGAAAACTTGCTTTCATATTAAAAATCTTACAAACCAAAATAAATAAAATATTCATTGAATTTTCAAAGAAAGTATTGTCGAAGGTCCAATCTATGAAAGAAAAAATCAGGAGTGCACTACATTGATGCAATTCAGTAGTAGAGTGCGTCAAACTTGGAGTAACTAATGTAGAGTGTAAAATGAAATATCCATAGTTACTCAAAAATTAATAGAGTTAGGGCATTACCAAAGTCACCTATCGATTTAAGACGAAATCTCATTTAATCGAACATGTTTCGAGAGGATGATAGGTCGAAAATTTATTTTTGGAGAATTGCGAAAAATGCAATATTTTCCATACAGTTCAGGTACATATTTGTCGAAAAATATTTTTCCTCTCAAAAAACACTGATCTTATGAGAAATAGGGTTCTTTGGTACGACAAATCGACTAGTGTTGTCCATTTTTCGATGAGATAAATGTATCAAATATTAGCAGAGCATTTAATTTAAAAGAAAACTTGCTTTCATATTAAAAATCTTACAGACCAAAATAAATGAAATATATTCATTAAATTTTCTAAGAAAGTATTGTCGAAGGTCCAATCTATGAAAGAAAAAATCAGGAGTGCACTACTTTGATGCAATTCAGAAGTAGAGTGCGTCAAACTTGGAGTATCCAATGAAGAGGGTAAAATGAAATATCCATAGTTACTCAAAAATTAATAGAGTTAGGGCATTAACAAAGTCACCCATCGGTTTTAGACGAAATTTCATCTAATCGAACATGTTTCGAGAGGATGAAAGGTCTAAAATATATATTTGGAGAATTGCGAAAAATGCAATATTTTCCATCCTATGGTTCAGGTACATATTTGTCAGAAAATATTTTTTCTCTCAAATAACAATGAGATTATGAGAAATGGGGTTCTTTGGTACGACAAATCCACTGGTGTTGTCCGTTTTTCGATAAGTTAGGGCATTAACAAAGTGACGAATCGGTTTTAGACGAAATTTCATCTAATCGAACATGTTTCGAGAGGATGAAAGGTCTAAAATATATTTTTGGAGAATTGCGAAAAATGCAATATTTTCCAATCGGTTCAGGTACATATTTGTCGGAAAATATTTTTCCTCTCCAAGAACACTGAAATTATGAGAAATGGGGTTCTTTGGTACGACAAATCCACTGGTGTTGTCCATTTTTAGATGAGACAAATGTTTCAAATATTAGCAGAGCATTTGAGTTATAAGAAAACTTGCTTTCATATTAAAAATCTTACAGACCGAAATAAATGATATATTAATTCAATTTTCTAAGAAAGTATTGTCAAAGGTCCAATCTATGAAGGAAAAAATCAGGAGTGCACTGCATTGACGCAATTCAGAAGTAGAGTGCGTCAAACTTGGAGTATCCAATGAAGAGGGTAAAATGAAATATTCATAGTTACTCAAAAATTAATACAGTTAGGGCATTAACAAAGTCACCCATCTGTTTTAGACGAGATTTCATCTGATCGAACATGTTTCGTGAGGATGAAAGGTCTAAAATATATATTTGGAGAATTGCGAAAAATGCAATATTTGTCGGAAAATGGTTTTCCTCTCAAAAAACACTGAAATTATTAGAAATGGGGTTCTTTGGTACGACAAAGCGACTGGTGTTGTCCATTTTTCGATGAGATAAATGTTTCAAATATTAGCAGAGCATTTAAGTAAAAATAAAACTTGCTTTCATATTAAAAATCTTACAGACGAAAATAAATGAAATATCCATTCAATTTTCTAAGAAAGTATTGTCGAAGGTCCAATCTATGAAAGAAAAAATCAGGAGTGCACTACTTGAATGCAAGTCAGGAGTAGAGTGCGTCAAACTTGGAGTATCCAATGTAGAGGGTAAGATAAAATATCCATAGTTACTCAAAAATTAATAGAGTTAGGGCATTAACAAAGTCACACATCGGTTTTAGACGAAATTTCATCTAATCGAACATGTTTCGAGAGGATGAAAGGTCTAGAATATATTTTTGGAGAATTGCGAAAAATGCAATATTTTCCATTCTATGGTTCAGGTACATATTTGTCGGAAAATATTTTTCCTCTCAAAGAACACTGAAATTATGAGAGATGGGGTTCTTTGGTACGACAAATCCACTAGTGTTGTCCATTTTTTCGATGAGTTAGAGCATTAACAAAGTCACCCATCGGTTTTAGACGAAATTTTATCTAATCGAACATGTTTCGAGAGGATGAAAGGTCTAAAATATATTTTTGGAGAATTGTGAAAAATGCAATATTTTCCATTCTATGGTTCAGGTACATATGTGTCGGAAAATATTTTTCCTCTCCAAGAACACTGAAATTATGAGAAATGGGGTTCTTTGGTACGACAAATCCACTGGTGTTGTCCATTTTTCGATGAGACAAATGTTTCAAATAGTAGCAGAGCATTTGAGTTATAAGAAAACTTGCTTTTATATTAAAAATCTTACAGACCAAAATAAATGATATATTCATTCAATTTTCTAAGAAAGTATTGTCAAAGGTCCAATCTATGGAGGAAAAAATCAGGAGTGCACTGCATTGACGCAATTCAGAAGTAGAGTGCGTCAAACTTGGAGTATCCAATGAAGAGGGTAAAATGAAATATCCATAGTTACTCAAAAATTAATACATTCTATGGTTCAGGTACATATTTGTCGGAAAATATTTTTCCTCTCCAAGAACACTGAAATTATGAGAAATGGGGTTCTTTGGTACGACAAATCCACTGGTGTTGTCCATTTTTCGATGAGACAAATGTTTCAAATATTAGCAGAGCATTTGAGTTATAAGAAAACTTGCTTTTATATTAAAAATCTTACAAACCAAAATAAATGATATATTCATTCAATTTTCTAAGAAAGTATTGTCAAAGTTCCAATCTATGAAGGAAAAAATCAGGAGTGCACTGCATTGACGCAGTTCAGAAGTAGAGTGCGTCAAACTTGGAGTATCCAATGAAGATGGTAAAATGAAATATCCATAGTTACTCAAAAATTAATACAGTTAGGGCATTAACAAAAACACCTATCGGTTTTAGACGAGATTTCATCTGATCGAACATGTTTCGTGAGGATGAAAGGTCTAAAATATATTTTTGGAGAATTGCGAAAAATACAATATTTTCCATTCCATGGTTCAGGTACATATTTGTCGGAAAATATTTTTCCTCTCAAAAAACACTGAAATTATGAGAAATGGGGTTCTTTGGTACAACAAATCGACTGGTGTTGTCCATTTGTCGATGAGATAAATGTTTCAAATATTAGCAGAGCATTTAAGTTCAAAGAAAACTTGCTTTCATATTAAAAATCTTACAGACCAAAATAAATGAAATATTCAATCAATTTCCTAAGAAAGTATTGTCGAAGGTCCAATCTATGGAAGAGAAAATCAGGAGTGCACTACATTGATGCAATTCAGTAGTAGAGTGCGTCAAACTTGGAGATCCAACGAAAAGGGGTGAAATCAAATATCCATAGTTACTCAAAAATTAATAAAGTTAGGGCATTATCAAAGTCACCCATCGATTTTTGACGAAATTTCATCTAATCGAATATGTTTCGAGAGGATGGTGGGTCCAATCTATATTTTTGGAGAATTGCGAAAAATGCAATATTTGTCGGAAAATATTTTTCCTCTCAGAAAACACTGAAATTATGAGAAATAGGGTTCTTTGGTACAACAAATCGACTGTTGTTGTCCATTTGTCGATGAGATAAATGTTTCAAATATTAGCAGAGCATTTAAGTTCAAAGAAAACTTGCTTTCATATTAAAAATCTTACAGACCAAAATAAATTTAATATTCAATCAACTTTCCTAAGAAAGTATTGTCAAAGCTCCAATCTATGGAAGAAAAAATCAGGAGTGCACTACATTGATGCAATTCAGATGTAGAGTGCGTCAAACTTGGAGTATTCAATGAAGAGTCACCCATCGATTTTAGACGAAATTTCATCTAATCAAACAGGTTTAGAGAGGATGATAGGTCAAAAATATATTTTTGGAGAATTGCGAAAAATGCAATATTTGTCGGAAAATATATTTCCTCTGAAAAAACACTGAAATTATGCGAAATAAGGTTCTTTATCACGACAAATCGACTGGTGTCGTTCATTTTTCGATGAGATAAATGTTTCAAATATTAGCAGAGCATTTAAGTTAAAAGAAAACTTGCTGTCATATTAAAAATCTTACAGACCAAAACAAATGAAATATTCATTCAATTTTCTAAGAAAGTATTGTCAAAGTTGCAATCTATGAAAGAAAAAATCAGGAGTGCACTACTCTGATGCAATTCAGAAGTAGAGTGCGTCAAATTTGGAGTATCCAATGAAGAGGGTAAAATCAAATATCCATAGTTACTCAAAAATTAATAAAGTTAGGGCATTATCACAGTCACCCATCGATTTTAGACGGAATTTCATCTAATCGAACATGTTTCTAGAGGATGATAGGTCAAAAATATATTTTTGGAGAATTGCGAAAAATGCAATATTTGTCGGAAAATGGTTTTCCTCTCAAAAAACACTGAAATTATAAGAAATGGGGTTCTTTGGTACGACAAAGCGACTGGTGTCGTCCATTTTTCGATGAGATAAATGTTTCAAATATTAGCAGAGCATTTAAGTAAAAAGAAAACTTGCTGTCATATTAAAAATCTTACAGACCAAAATAAATGGAATATTCATTCAACTTTCTAAGAAAGTATTGTTAAAGGTCCAATCTATGAAAGAAAAATCAGGAGTGCACTACATTGATGCAATTCAGAAGTAGAGTGCGTCAAACTTGTAGTATCCAATGAAGAGGGTAAAATGAAATATCCATAAATACTCAAAAATTAATAGAGTTAGGGCATTAACAAAGTCACATATCGATTTTAGACGAAATTTCATCTAATCGAACATGTTTCGAGAGGATGGTGGGTAAACAATATATTTTTAGAGAATTGCGAAAAATGCAATATGCTCCAGGTACATATTGGTCGGAAAATATTTTTACTCTCAATAAACACTGAAATTATGGGAAATAGGGTTCTTTGGTACGACAAATCGACTTGTGTTTTCCATTTTTCGATGAGATAAATGTTTCAAATATTAGCAGAGCATTTAAGTTAAAAGAAAACTTGCTTTCATATTAAAAATCTTACAGACCAAAACAAATGAAATATTCATTCAATTTTCTAAGAAAGTATTGTCAAAGGTCCAATCTATGAAAAAAAAAATCAGGAGTGGACTACATTGATGCAATTCAGAAGTAGAGTGTGTCAAACTTGGAGTATCCAATGAAGAGGGTAAAATCAAATATCCATAGTTACTCAAAAATTAATAGAGTTAAGGCATTAACAAAGTCACCTATCGATTTTAGACGAAATTTCATCTAATCGAACATGTTTCGAGAGGATGATATTTCAAAAATATATTTTTGGAGAATTGCGAATAATGCAATATGCTCCAGGTACATATTGGTCGGAAAATATTTTTCCTCTCAATAAACACTGAAATTATGGGAAATAGGGTTCTTTGGTACGACAAATCGACTTGTGTTTTCCATTTTTCGATGAGATAAATGTTTCAAATGTTAGCAGAGCATTTAAGTTAAAAGAAAACTAGCTTTCATATTAAAAATCTTACAGACCAAAATAAATGAAATATTCATTCAATTTTCTAAGAAAGTATTGTCAAAGGTCCAATCTATGAAATAAAAAATCAGGAGTGCACTACATTGATGCAATTCAGAAGTAGAGTGCATCAAACTTGGAGTATCCAATGAAGAGGGTAAAATCAAATATCCATAGTTACTCAAAACTGAATGGAGTTAGTGCATTAACAAAGTCACCCATCGATTTTAGACGAAATTTCATCTAATCGAACATGTTCCGAGAGGATGATAGGTCAAAAATATATTTTTGGAGAATTGCGAAAAATGCAATATTTTCAAGGTACATATTTATCGGAAAATATTTTTCCTCTCAAAAAACACAGAAATTATGAGAAATAGGGTTCTTTAGCACGACAAATCGACTGGTGTTGTCCATTTTCCGATGAGATAAATGTATCAAATAATAGCAGAGCCTTTAATTTAAAAGAAAACTTACTTTCATACTCGTATTAAAAATCTTACAGACTGAATAAATGAAATATTTATTCAATTTTCTATGAAAGTATTGTCAAAGGTCCAATGATGCTATTCAGAAGTAGAGTGCGTCAAACTTGGAGTATCCAATGAAGAGGGTAAAATCAAATATCCATAGTTACTCAAAAATTAATAGAGTTAGGGCATTAACAAAGTCACCCATCGATTTTAGACGAAATTTGATCTAATCGAATATGTTTCGAGAAGATGATAGGTCAAAAATATATTTTTGGAGAATTGCGAAAAATGCAATATTTTACATACAGGTACATATTTGTCAGAAAATATTTTTCCTCTCAAAAACACTGAAATCATGAGAAATGGGGTTCTTTAGCACGACAAATCGACAGGTGTTGTTCATTTTTCGATGAGATAAATGTTTCAAATATTAGCAGAGCATTTAAGTTAAAAGAAAACTTGCTTTCATATTAAAAATCTTACAGACCAAAATAAATGAAATATTCATTCAATTTTCTAAGAAAGTATTGTCAAAGTTGCAATCTATGAAAGAAAAAATCAGGAGTGCAGTACTTTGATGCATTTCAGAAGTAGAGTGTGTCAAACTTGGAGTATCCAATGAAGAGGGTAAAATCAAATATCCATAGTTACTCAAAACTAAATGGAGTTAGTGCATTAACAAAGTCACCCATCGATTTTAGACGAAATTTCATCTAATCGAACATGTTTCGAGAGGATGATAGGTCAAAAATATATTTTTGGAGAATTGCAAAAAATGCAATATTTTCCAGGTACATATTTGTCGGAAAATATTTTTCCTCTCAAAAAACACAGAAATTATGAGAAATAGGGTGCTTTAGCACGACAAATCGACTGGTGTTGTCCATTTTTCGATGAGATAGATGTATCAAATAATATCAGAGCATTTAAGTTAAAAGAAAACTTACTTTCATACTCGTATTAAAAATCTTACAGACTAAATAATTGAAATATTTATTCAATTTTCTATGAAAGTATTGTCAAAGGTCCAATGATACTATTCAGAAGTAGAGTGCGTCAAACTTGGAGTATCCAATGAAGAGGGTAAAATCAAATATCCATAGTTACTCAAAAATTAATAGAGTTAGGGCATTAACAAAGTCACCCATCGATTTTAGACGAAATTTGATCTAATCGAATATGTTTCGAGAAGATGATAGGTCAAAAATATATTTTTGGAGAATTGCGAAAAATGTAATATTTTACATACAGGTACAGGTACATATTTGTCAGAAAATATTTTTCCTCTCAAAAAACACTGAAATTATGAGAAACACTGAAATTATGGGAAATAGGGTTCTTTGGTACGACAAATCGACTTGTGTTGTCCATTTTTCGATTAGATAAATGTTTCAAATATTAGCAGAGCATTTAAGTTAAAAGAAAACTTGCTTTCATATTAAAAATCTTACAGACCAAAATAAATTAAATATTCATTCATTTTTCTAAGAAAGTATTGTCAAATTTCCAATCTATGAAAGAAAAAATCAGGAGTGCACTACATTGATGCAATTCAGAAGTAGAGTGCGTCAAACTTGGAGTATCCAATAAAGAGGGTGAAATCAAATATCCATAGTTACTCAAAAATTAATAGAGCTAGGGCATTAACAAAGTCACCCATCAATTTCAGACGTAACTTCATCCAATCGAACATGTTTCGAAAAGATGTAGGTCAAAAATATATTTTTGGAGAATTGCGAAAAATGCAATATATGTTCCAGGTACATATTTGTCGGAAAATATTTTTCCTCTAAAAAAACACTGAAATTATGCGAAATAAGGTTCTTGAGCACGAAAAATCGACTGGTGTTGTTCATTTTTCGATAAGATAAATGTTTCAAATATTAGCAGAGCATTTAAGTTGAAAGAAAACTAGCTTTCATATTAAAAATCTTACAGACCAAAACAAATGAAATATTCATTCAATTTCCTAAGAAAGTATTGTAAAAGGCCCAATCTATGGAAGAAAAAATCAGGAGTGCACTACATTGATGCAATTAAGAAGAAGAGTGCGTCAAACTTGGAGTATCCAATGAAGAGGGTAAAATCAAATATCCATAGTTACTCAAAAATTAATAGAGTTAGGGCATTAACAACGTCACCCATCCATTTTAGACAATATTCCATCTAATCGAACATGTTTCGAGAAGATGATAGGTCAAAAATATATTTTTGGAGATTTGCGAAAAATGCTATATAGTTCAGGTACATATTTGTCGGAAAATATTTTTCCTCTCAAAAAACACTGAAATTATGAGAAATAGGGTTCTTCAGCAAGATAAATCGACTTGTGTTGTTCATTTTTCGATGAGATAAATGTTTCAAATATTAGCAGAGCATTTAAGTTGAAAGAAAACTTGCTTTCATATTAAAAATCTTACAGACTAAAACAAATGAAATGTTCATTCAAGTTTCTAAGAAAGTATTGTCAAAAGTCCAATCTATGAAATAAAAAATCAGGAGTGCACTACATTGATGCAATTCAGAAGTAGAGTGCGTCAAACTTGGAGTATCCAATGAAGAGGGTAAAATCAAATATCCTTAGTTACTCAAAAATTTATAGAGTTAGGGCATTAACAAAGTCACCCATCGATTCTAGACGAAATTTCATCTAATCGAACATGTTTCGAGAAGATGATAGGTCAAAAATATATTTTTGGAGAATTGCGAAAAATGCAATATTTTCCATATTTGTCGGAAAATATTTTTCCTCTCAAAAAACACTGAAATTATGAGAAATGGGGTTCTTTGGTACGACAAATCGACTGGTGTTGTCCATTTTTCGATGAGATAAATGTTACAAATATTAGCAGAGCATTTAAGTTAAAAGAAAACTTGCTTTCATATTAAAAATCTTACAGGCCAAAATAAATGAAATATTCATTCAATTTTCTAAGAAAGTATTGTCAAATGTCCAATCTATGAAAGAAAAAATCAGGAGTGCACTACATTAATTCATTTCAGAAGTAGAGTGCGTCAAACTTGGAGTATCCAATGAAGAGGGTAAAATCAAATATCCATAGTTACTCAAAAATTAATATAGTTAGAGCATTAACAAAGTCACCCATCGATTTTAGACGAAATTTCATCTAGTCGAACATGTTTCGAGAGGATGATAGGTCAAAAATATTTTGTTGGACACAATTATTAGACCTATATTATTTTACCTACGACCATCCCTATAAGTAGTCAAAAACACACAGTCTGCAATCAATGTAAGACGTCTATTACGCACGGTAAAACAAAACGCACGGCTGTAAAGTAAATCGCACGGCTTCCATAGCGACCACTTGGCAATTGTCAATAGACGTAGCCATTTTATTCAAAATGTATTACTTAGATATTTGACGTTGAATTTTATTCCATATATAAATGGTAGATAACATTTATTAGATATGAGATTGCATTTAATACTAAGAGTTGGAATTATATGATAATTGGTTCCGTTTCATTCAATTCGCATCTTTTAGCTGTCTGAATGTATCTCATATTAGTAAACAATAGTATATTATACAACAAGCGACTAAAGTGACACATTTAATCCCGCGGGCAGTGTGTGATTCCTGAGGGAAGTAATCCACCTAAGGGATTAATGTCACTTTAGTCGAGAGGTGTATACGCTATTTTATGCAATTCCGGTAATTCTACAAACATTTTTAATTAAAATAAATACTACTTAGGACGGACTTTTACAAAACTTGGCTGGGCATCGAGGGTGAACTTCTATTGTGCTCGGCTGGGCATCGAGGAGCGACTTTTATAAAACTTGGCTGGGTATCGAGAATGTACGTTTTTTTACTTGTACTTTAAATACCTTAATAAGATTATAAACACAAGTACAAGTGGGTCGTAGGTAAAGTATAGTACGTAACTCACGCTGTAACGCATTATACGCACTCACGAAATTACGCACTCGCCGCTACGCGGCTTCGTGCGCAACTTTCCCGTTCGTGCGTAAAATGCTTCTTACAACACACGTTACCTAATATACTATTACCTACGACCACCCCTCTAAGTAGTCAAAAACACACAGTCGGCAATCAATGTAAGACGTCTATTACGCACGGTAAAACAAAACTCTGCTGTAAAGTAATTCGCACGGCTTCCATAGCAATCACTTAGCAACTGTCAATAGACGTAGCCATTTTATTCAAAATGTATTACTTAGATATTTGACGTTGAATTTTATTCTATATATTAATAGTAGATAACATTTATTAGATATGAGATTGCATTTAATACTAAGAGTTATTTGGAATTATATGATAATTGGTTCTGTTTCATTCAATCCGCATCTTTTAGCTATCTGAATGTATCTCATATTAGTAAACAATTAGTATATTATTCACCAAGCGACTGAAGTAGCCCATTTAATCCCGCGGTGGTATTTGATTCCTGAGGGAAGTAATCGATTAAAGTCACTTTATTCGAGAAGTGTATACGCTATTTTATGCAATTCCGGTAATTATACATACATTTTTAATAAAAATAAATACTACTTAGGACGGACTTTTATGAAACTTGGCTGGGCATCGAGGAGCGACTTTTATAAAACTTGGCTGGGCATAGAGAATGTACGTTTTTACCTGTACTTTAAATACCTTAATAAGATTATAAACACAAGTACAAGTGGGTCGTAGGTAAAGTATAGTACGTAGCTCGTGTTGTAACGCATTTTACGCACTCACGGAATTACGTACTCGCCGCTACGTGGCTTCGTGTGTAACTTTTTCGTTCGTGCGTAAAATGCTTCTTACAACACACGTTACGTAATATACTATTAAAGTGAGGTATGGACATTGGGAACAAAAGAACAGAAGCTGCTAGGAGTATGAGAAACTAAAATATTAAGGAAAATATATGGAGGAAGGAGATGAACGGAAAGATGGGAAAGAAGAACAAATAGAGAAATACTAGAGTTATTTAAACAACCAAATATAATCGCAGTTGCTAAAGGACAAAGACTTAGATGGTTAGGCCACATCATGACGAAGAAAGACGATAAAATACCAGAGTAAATAATTAACAGCGGAATAGGAGGAAGAAAGAGAAGAGGTAGACCAAAAGCAAGATGGAAAGACAAAGTTATTAGGGACATAGAACAGAGCCATATTACTAATTGGAGAGAAAAGGCAAGGGACAGAAGAGTCTGGAAAAAAAATTACAAACCAAGCCATGGGCCAACTGGGCCTTTAGTGCTGAGATATATAGATGCGGTTCTTCATGAGAAAAACGTACAATTTGTTTTTATTGCCCAAGTAAACTAATGCGTATGACCACCACCTATTATGTGCAGTATAAAAATGCAATATGCGGAATGCATCGCAGAAATTACTGTACTTAATGCGCCTCAAGTTAAGAAAAATTTGTATTATAAAGTTTTTTGTGTTACTAAATAAGGGATTTTTGATTATGTATCTCTTTAACAATAAAAATGCCATTTTTCATGTTACCGTAAAATGGGGCTACTTGAAATCACCGGGGTGACTCGATATTTTTTTCTTTTTCTAGTTAAAACTGATGCCGCGCTCTGGCGGTCGAAATTTTAATCTCAAATTGAGTCTGCATCTATGCCTACCATGCTTCTTAGTTGAGTTTATGTTGTGGTACTAGTTATTTACTCACTGTTATTGTGTTGTGCATCTCCAAAAAAAAGGTAAGAAGCTTGATTTTTTTTAACCTGCAGTAATATCGGGATTATAGCGGAGACACGCTCCAGCGAGTACTACAGCTACACAAACAAGGTAGAAAATTAAAAGATTTAAGTGAAGAATATGAAATTTATTTTATAACTTTATATAGAAAAGCTAAAGGACTACACACAAAATCAATTGGAGGTCAAACTGCAATGTCGATCGAAGAGGAAAACTATCTGGTTCGGTCTATATCTATCGCAGCGGACTGGGGTTATCCCTGTGATTCAAACGATATAAAAGAGATAGTAAAATCCTACTTGGATAGAAGTGGAAAAAAATTGCCACAATTCCGAGACAACAGATCTGGTGAAACCCGGCTGCAAAAATTTCTAAAGCGACATAAGGAGGAGCTGACTAAAAGAATGTCTCAATCAATAAAAGAAAGTAGAGCCAAAGTTTGCCCTGATAGTATTAATACATATTTCGACCACTTATCAGAAAGTCTAAAAGATGTTCCACCGAACGCAATAGTAAATTACGATGAGACTAATTTTACGGACGATCCTGGCCGCGTGAAAGTCATCGGTCATAGGTCTTCTAAAAGAGCGGAGAAGGTAATGGATACATCTAAAACATTTATTTCCGTCATGTTTGCTTGTGCAGCTTCAGAATTTATGCTTCCGGTCTACATAGTATATACCAATTATGGAGCACTTGAACGGAATTTGGACCAACCGGAGCCAGGTATAATCGCTCTCGTTCTGGATGTTTTGATACAAATATTTTTGAAGATTGGTTTAGTAACATAGTATTGCCATATTTTCGATCTTTGCCACCGGGTCCTAAAGTTCTTATTGGAAATAATTTGGCAAGCCACATTTCGAAATGTACGGAGAATGACATTCGTTTTGTGCTTTTGCCTCCTAACAGTACGCACCTTACGCAGCAATTAGATGTTAGCGCTTTTCGTCCAATTAAGATCGCTTGGAGAAATATACTTCAAGAACGGAAAAAACATAATTAAGGAACTGTAATAAAATAAGTATTCCCACGCTTATTAACACAGGCATTAAATAGACTTTCAGAGAGTATGGAAAAAAATATTCAATCAGGCTTTGAAGCGACCGGTCCATTACCACTGGATAGAAATAAAATTTTATGCAAGCTACCAAAAACAGACAAGCAAAGAACGCAAGAACAAGATGCAATTGTCGATTCACTAAAAGAAGTGTTAGAAAAATCTAGGTTTGGAGCACCAACCTCTGTTGGTGGGAAGAAAAAATTGTTTGTTGATGCAGGTAAAAGCATTTCAGAGGAAGACCTACAGCTACCATCAACATCAGCGACATTCAAGCCAAATAAAAATAAAAGCACGAATAAAAAAGTACGCCCAAGGTTCCGGCAGTGACGTGGATGAAGAAGATTTAACAACCGTCGACAGCGACAAAGATCTGGACCCAGAACCATTTTCCGACACAGACACCAATAAAATTGATGATAGCATGTCACCTATGCAAGATTCTTCTGTATCGACAGATTTTAAACAAGGTAATTTCATTCTGGTTGACATGAAAACCGAACCTGGTACCAATAAGCAATATGTGGCAAAAATAAAAAATTCCGAAAAAAATGGATCTTATCTTTGCTCATTCTTAAGATTAAGTGATAAAGTACCTAATGCATATGTTTGTCCCCCGGCAGAAGACATCGGACTTGTCGAGCAAAACGAAATTAAGCAAAAGCTTTTAGAATATGAAACATTACGACGAGGGCAGCTAAAATTTAAAAATATGTGATCTTCATTATTAATTTGATTGTAAACTGTCAAACGAATTAGCTTTTATTTATTTTTTAGTAGTCTCTACTATACCAAAGGTTTGTTTTGGGTTATTTTGTTAATGTAGAATATTGTTTTTTATTTTTATAATAAATATGAGATGAAAATAAAGCCAATTTTGAAAAAAATGTTTTATTTGTGTTTAAAATAATGAACAAATATTAAAAAATAATTTGTTTTATGTTGGACCTACAAAATCAGTTATTGCGATTTTCATGTCGCCCCAATTGCGTTCCTACTAGCTACTACAATGTAAAATAAAGGCAAATTTCAAGTCGCCCCAACATACCCCATGTAAAGAAAAAAGACCTCCCATATTTTTTTCCTAGGGAGTGGAGGGAGGTTCAACTTTTTTAAGCGTTGCGTCCAATAGCCACCACTTCAAAGTAATCTAAAATAATTTTTATTTGAATTAGAACGGTAAATAAACGGCGGTAGGGTATCGAATATACCAAAAATGGTATGGTTTTTCAAACTCGTAAAATTGACGACAGTATACTGCCCTCCTAAGCCTAACCCCCGTATTTGAATAAAAATTGAAAAATGAGATTTTTGCTTTAACATATTGAAATATGGTAAATTTCAATGTTTCCTATGATGTATCACCGTATCTGGACCAGAAATATGTAAAATCGAATGATATAAAAGACCGTATTTGAAAACAACTTTAGAAATACTATGGCTAAACCCAGTATTTTTAGTTCACTAAGCGTTTTACCCGTATTTCTCATCAGATACGGGTATTTTGCATAGCAGCTTCCAAATACGTGCTTTATGCGTAAAAATCAGATCTACTAAATCGTGTCTATTGCTATCCCGCTCTTTTTATGTTTTTATTTTCAGTTTACTGGTAACCTTATTCGTCTACAACTAACAGACAAGATGGTCGTCAAAATATAAATTGCAATCATTTTTTATTTTCGTGAACAACAATAAAGTGTAAAATGAGTACGTGGGGCACCGGGAGTAGAGGGAAAACATTAGTAGCCCTGGCTACCACCTCAACAGAGCTTCCAGTTTTTTTCGGAGGATGAGTTTTTCTTGGGAAACTTAGATTCAAGTTATGGTAATAATGATCTGTTATCTGTTATGATAATGTTCTCATTTATGCCGTCAAATCTCAGTATATTCCGCCTCTGATATGCCTCCAGTAGGTTCATTCTATCTGTAATGATTTTAATCTCATCTGTATGCATGTCCACATTATTGCTTACCCTCAACAAACTATCAGATACTTGGGCAATATTTTCATACATTTTACCTAACAAGTCATTAAGTTTAGATTCCAAACATTCAAATTTTTTGTCAAACTTTTCTTCTACTTTATTAAAAACCTTAGTAATAAGGGTTTCCAGTAAATTTTCGTCTAGTATGGTATTTGTTTGACTATTATTTCTATTTCGCCGACTCATATTTTTCTACGTGTATGGTATCCTATAACCGAATGGCTGAACTTTACTGGATTTGCTAACATTGTTTATTCTTAATTGAAAGTAACTTGAAACTTGATTTTACTTACAGTGGATACACACTTTTTATTTAATTCAATCGTGTCCCTCACAATTAATTAATAACTTCTTGTAACTGAGTTACTAGTGTAAGTTTCAGGAGCGCACACACATACGTCTACCTTCTACGAACGATCATCACATTTATGCGTGTTTGTTGACCTTCAAAAAGTAAGTAAAATGTTACCCATAATGGAAATGTTCAAAAAAGCAATATTTGCTCATCGCCTGATAGTCTACAATGAAAGTTTTATACCCTTAGGAAAAATCAGACACTTTGTTCCATTTACCGTTTTGTGGCATGAGGCCGTCAGTGGGCGACATCAAGAAGATATTTTATCAGTGACTTCAATGCATTTTTTCTCCACCATAGAGATGTTAAAAATATTACTTTGTGGCTGGACAACTGCTTTAGCCAGAACAAAAACAGGGCTTTCCTGTCTTTATTGGTTTATATTGTGAATTCGCCAGGTGTGGCTGCAGAAACCATACATGTAAACTATTTTGAACCAGGGCATACCCTCATGTCTGCGGATTCATTCCATCATCAAGTGGAAGAATCACTAAGACGACAAAAGAAAACAAATGATTTCGCAAACTTTGAAAATGCTGTGCAATCAAGCAACAAAGTAAAAGTACAGATTAAGTCCAAGCAAGTAAATGATTTTCAATTATGGAAAAATCTCAGTTCGGCTAGTAAAATAAAAATCCTAAATTCTATATTGCCAAAGTAACTGAATTAATGGTGAAGAGAAATGAATTTATAGTTCACTACAAAAACAAATCCAATGAAGAATGGAGAAAACTGGATTTTTTGCTTAAAAAATATATTGGTGAAATGCAGACACCTTCGATAAAAACGGCACCAAATGGGTTTGAACGAGAAAAAGTTGACAATTTGTTCAAAGCTTTAGGGTCCATCATGCCAGATAATCGAAAAAAATTTTGGAAGGACCTTCCAGAGAAGGTTATTGTTTAAAAAGTGTTTTTCGGAGTACTTATTTAGTATCTAACCCTAACAATATGTTTTTCAGTTACTATTAGTTTTTTAAAATATTTCATAATTTCACATTTTGTTCTAGTTTTTTTTAAATTAAAGTAACTTACAAAAAAATGTATTACTATATTTTCATTTCATTAATAGCTAGATTTCCTAGGTTGATTATCAGTATTTGCCAAATACGATAAAATACCCTAGAAAATTTGACATTGGCCGAGATCAAATACCCGTATTTGGTGAATACGAGGAGTTTGCGTAGGAAATTAGACAAATCGAAGTAGAAAAATTACTCGTATGGGTGTTTATAGCATAAAAACGATAGTTTTTTAGAGTATACATAGGGATTTAAGTGCCCCTGTTGTTTAATATGAGCAGCTAATACTGATAACGCAAAGCTTCGTTGAAGCTACAAAAAAATAGAAACTATGAATCAATATTCCGCCATTTCTACAAATTTTCAAATACGGGGGTTAGGCTTAGGAGGGCAGTATAGTAAGTACGTATAGCGAAACCACTATAGTATTCTATGGATACGAAAATCTATTTTGTTGATTATATTGCTTGTAATTCTCCTGAAAAACAAGCGCAAATCAACTCCACCTTTATCATAGATACCAGGACCGTACCTGACGTATCACTATATTTAGGAGTAAAAAGATACAATAAAATAAGTTAGTTTTTATTACATTAAATTTAAAATTACATGGCCACAAAACATATAATAACTATTCTAAATGAACTAATCTATTAAGATTAGGTAGATAAAGGTACTAATAGAAATAACACAGCATTTTATTCAAAAATGAGAATAATAGGAAATTCAGTTAGTTACATTATGATATTGGGTAAAAATATTTTACAATTTTTTTTTATGAAAATTGTTGGGAAAATACTAATATGCACACCAAACACGCCTTTTGTTTTATCTAGCTGTTTGCTACTGATTTAAAACAGTTAAAACATAAGAATAAGGTACCTCAATAATTCAAGCTATCATCGGTAAGCCTCTTTTAACATTGACTAATTACCCACTAAGAGAAAATAATTAAAATCGGTTAAGATTTTAGTAAGAATATGTTTATAATAATCGATGACAATCCTTATTAACTACAATACCGAAAACTCTGGACCATCTTCCTCTACAATATAAAAAAAAGTAGATTAAATCATTCTATAAGTTTAAAATGTCTCTCCCTCTCAGTCTTGTCCACGATATGTGATCCCAAATTATTCTAAACAATTATAAACATATTTATCATTATATTCCTATACCTTTTTTATCATTAACTGTACCAATCATTAAATCAATACTCTTATTTTCAGTTTAAAGACATTCAAAAGTTTTCATACTATTGGATATTTATTTTGTGTTTAGCCACATACCACCACTCTCATTTTATGGGTATAAATATAACCTACCCAGTTATTTTCACAGACCATTGAAGCCCATGATTTGATAAAGTGTGTCAACTACTTTTTTTCGATGTTCTTCACAGTTTTTTTTCCAAATAATTCTTCCAATGTTTTACACAACTTTATCATCTGTATTTAGCCATTTATTTGGTCTAAATCTTCTTTTTAGATCCCTAATATGTCCTAAGCCATCTTACTCCTATATCCATATAAATCCCTTACCTCACCTACTTTATAATTCCATCATCCAAATATACTTCTTATAATTTTGTTTTTGTTATCACCCATGCTTCACATTCACAGAATATCGCCTTATTCCGACCTATATGTGTTAATTTATTTGTAAAATTATTGCTAGTAATTTATAATTGTCATTTTTTGGGATATTAGTGATTTTCTCCATAGTTGTAGTGGTTGAATTATAAAACTAATAGCCCACCGGATTCTTGAATTCAGTTATTTTTGGTGAATATGAAATCATAATTATCAAACAACCATATGCAATTAGTAAAATGTGAAAAAATGCAAAGTAAATAAATATAAAGTAAACACCTTGCTCTTATTCTCTCCCATGTAACAGAATTCAAACTATCTGTTTATTAATACTGTCTTCCTAAGCATTATTTCTTATGCTTAGATTTTCCAAAATACTTCTTAAATATCTAAAAACATACAATGCTCACTTATCTGAGAATATAAGTTACAGGACATACAAATACTTAAAATATTTTCTCTCAGAGGGTAATAAAGCATTTGACAATGTGAATGGGGTGTATTATCTACAAATGGTTGAAGTAAAATAAAATCATTGACAATCAATAAAAGAAAAATAAATACTTATTGCAAGTAAATGTAACTTTACAAAAAAATTATTGCAAGGAAAATGTTTAACAGATATATTGCCAATCCATTCCGTAATATTTTAGGCAGTTACAAGTATTTAACTCTCGACTCTGCTGGCTAGTACTTCGATATATAAATAATTGTGAATAACAAAAAAAATGGGCAGCGTATTTATGTTATAATGAGTAAAATTACATTTCTAAAGGTGGTCCTAGACCTAAACGATCAATATTATTGATAATCCTGGCAGTAAATATGATCGTCTAAAGGCAAGATTGTTGGTTGCATCAATGTTGAAAGCTGATGGAAAGAAACCTTATTTAGATAAATATTGAACGTTTAGAGGGGATTGAAGGAATTCACTTCAGTCTTGTGCCCGGTACTGACCATTTGGTTCGGTTTCATGCAAAATATTGAGCAAACGATCGTGAGTGTAGCGATTACTCAACTTGTACCACTCTTTCCACCACGGTCGTTTTATTTTCTTCTTTTTATTATTTAGTGCAATTATATTCAATGCAAGAAAGGCTTAATAATTCTTCAATTGCATAACTACTGAACACAATTAACAAGGCCTTATGCACAACACAACCCGATTATGAATGAATAAAGACATACCAATTGATGTGCCACTGTGTTGGCGTCAATCATGATTATCAATACAATTGTCGGAAGTAATTGCACAAGTGCATCAAAAATACCGATAATTTTGCATGACAGCGTGTTGTCTAAAAACTGCACGAGTTCATTTTCATATTTTGGAGAAAGAGCCCGACATCGAATGTGGAGGGGTCTCTTAACAAAATATGAAAATGACTGAATGCAGTTTTTCCAAGACAACACGCTCGAATGGTTATTTTGATGCACGATTGTAATTCGGGGGAATATTTCCCGAATACAAATATTGTAATAAACTGTCGCCACACGTATTGTCTGTTGTGTTTAGTGTTATTATTATATTGTGGAATTAACTAGAGACCTTGAGTTTCATTTAAAAACACTAATATGAGCATATTCCACGAAGTAAGGGTCGAGACAATCAATTTCATTATTTGGTTCGCTTTCCATCACTTCATTTTCTATAATTCCCAATGAATCACATATGAAACGAGACATTTTTAAAAATATTTTTTGACTTTACTTGTCAAACTGATTTTATTTTTAATTATCATGGATTCACAACGGGATTACCGTGGATACGTAAACAATGCAATTATCGCAGTGCTCTTTCGGTTTCTACAGTAGTTACCGCTGTAATCAATCGATAATTGCACTCCTCTTATGGGATTTTTTACACATGAGGGAAATATACAATAATATTGATTGTCTAGGGCCACCTTAAGGAAACAATCTAAGTACAATTTAGAGTATTCTCCTTCTCTCATGTCAATATATTAGCAGCAAGAACTTGGATTGATTGAAGTATTCATCTTAATAATATTTATGGCGGCCAATTATCACTTATTGATTAAAATATAAAAGCCTATTTGTTTCTGAATGAATCTTGTCTCTCTGCAACTGTAGATCCAATAACGCCATGAATATTTTCCAATTAAAGCTCGAGTACAGTCCATTTGAGGTCAAGTAGCATTGACACTAGTAATAAGATTGAGACAAGTCAGTTTTGGTCTCAGACACTGCACTTGCTACAAGTTCGCTTATTTATTCTTGCTTTCGTCCTTTAGTCTTCCATCAAGGTTCGAATAGATGAATGAAATTATAAAACTGCTGTGTATTCTTCCAACTAAAACACATTTTTAGTATTCAAACCCACATTTTCATGGCTAATACGTCTTTCTTTTCAGTTTCAGTTTTATATGATTTCATAGGCTATTAACCCATTTATGCCCAACGGGTCGAAAACGAATTAGTTATACAATTGCATGTTTTAAAGTATTGCCTATATTTGAATTTAGTAGTCAATGCAATAAACATCGTTAGTATAAGTTTACAGATCGTGCTGAGATTATATTTTTTGGTTACCGTGACATGTTTAGACGATAAAATATTCTAGTGTGACATGGAGAGAAAATCATACTGGTAAGTTCTTTGTTTGAGTACTCATTGTATTGTTTTTCAAATCATTTATTGCACTGGTTTCAAGTTGTATGAAGTAATATTTGTTTTGGGGTTAGGTCTGTTCGTTTGAATAAGAAGTGCATAAAAATAGCTTGGATCGTTATCGACTCGTTGGGCTGATATGTGATATATATTTTCCAATTTAGGAAGAAACCACTGACGGCGGCGGAGTTATTGGACGAAATTGAAAAACTCTCCGAAGGTGATCCTATTCCAGATGCAATCTATATAACTCATCCAGATGATAATGGATTTGAAAGTAATGAAGACTCAGGTGATGAAGACTGCGATGATCCTAACAGACTAAATTCGATGCAGCTATAAGCACAAGCGGAAACCAATATAGAGGAAGACAGCAACGTAACAGAGCCTCAAGGAAGGTACAAAAAAAACGACAACGGGTGAAAAATGACTTGAATGGAAATAAAACAAAACAACCTAATACCGAATTTTTACCTGTGTTGCCAGGCGAGATGTTCGTTTTTATTGCAGTTCTATGTGTAAGTGGTTACGTTCCCGTTTCCTGGCGTCGCATGTTTTGGGAAGCATGAGATTACATCAGAAATGTTTTGGTATATAATTCTATAAGAAGAAATCGATTTGAAGAGATTTTTAGATTTCTTCACGCAGCCGATAACAACAACTTAGCACAGAATGATAAAATGGCCAAGTTACGCCCTTTGATCGAAAAAATGAGCCAACATTTTATTACATATACCCCCGTTAGTGATTGTATGTTTATTGACGAATCCATGATCCCATATTTTAGCCGACACGGGTGTAAACAGTTTATCAGGGGAAAGCCAACCCGTTTCGGCTACAAAGCATGGGTTTTGGCAACTCAATCAGGTTACTGCGTCAATTTCGACGTATACCAAGAACGAAAGACTCAACCTACTGACGAAAATATTGGACTTGGGGAATCTGTGGTAATAAATGTTACCAAATTGATGCAGACTAATTTTCCTCATTTGCGGTTTTCATTATTTTTCGACAATTTCTTTACAAGCGCCCCTCTTATCAACAAGTTGGAGGAAATTGGTTTTGGCGCAAAGGTTACTGTGCGAGAAAACCGTACCGATAAATGTCCACTCCAAATTTCTTCACAAATTAAAAAAAGAGAAAGGGGTGTATTTGACAATGTAATTGACAAAGGTAATAACATTGTTTGTGTACGTTGGTAGGACAACAATATTATCACAATGTTGTCGAATGAATATGGCGTAGAACCGATTCGTCAAGCTGTTAGATATTCTGCAAAAGGGAAAAAAAGGTTGAAATACCACAGCCAAACGTCATACATTGATTATGGGTGGTGTCGACTAAATGGACAACAATGTGGCAAACTATCGTATAGGATTTCGAGGCAAGAAATGGTATATGCCCATTTTATTGTGGATGTTTGATGTTTCCATGAATAATGCATGGATACTGGCTCGGAAGTTTGTAAAAACAAATTTCGATGATTAATTGTATTATCTATACTACAAAAATATGGAAAACCTCCTTTATCCACTGGCCCAAAGCCTATTCTTATGAGTCCAGCAGCACGTAGGCATGGGTAACATCTTATTTTGAGTGGTCAGATACGACGAAGATGTGCTCAGTGTAAAAACAAAACCACTAAAGCTTGTGACTGGTGTGAAGTTGCTGTACCTGATAAATGTTTTATAGATTTCCATAGGGAATAAGTGTTCAGATGATATTTCATTTGCTTGTTTTTATTGGTAAAAGTTTCCGATTTTATAAATATGCAAAACACAATTTTTTTAGAGTTTTTATGTTTCCTGTGTATATTCCCATAGTATACCTATGTGCCCAGTTGGATCAGAAACGACCCACATAAAAACACCAAATCTCTTAACTAAACTTATTTTTGATATTTACTTCATCCATTAAATGCCATTTTATCCAAAATATGTGATAATTATAAAGATTTGGAGAAAAAAATAGATCTGGCCATAAATTTTGACGCTCCTGTCCCTGTTGAGCACGCTGATTTTAGGAGTGGACGCGGCTGCTGCGACCAGGTATTGTCCTTAACAACTTTCATTGAGGCTGGGTTCGAAAAGTGTAAAAAAAACAGCTGTCACGTTTATTGACCTTACGGTCGCATACGACACTGTATGGAAAGAAGGCCTTCTCTACAAACTGATGAGGGTCATACCCTGTCGCAGAGCTTGCCAGCTAATAAATAGCCTCCTGACCAACAGATTATTCCAGGTATATATTAACGGCGCCATGAGCGGCGTCAGAAAGCTGAATAATGGCCTTCTTCAGGGTTCAGTACTTGCTCCATGACTGTTTAACATCTACACAGCTGACTTACCTGAAACAAAATTATAAAGTTTGTCTATGCCGACGACTTGGCCATTGTATTTCTAGATAGAACTGAGACAACAGGAGAGAGGGCCATAAACGAAGACCTAATAGCACTTGCCGACTACTTCAAATGGTGGCGACTTTGTCCCAACACCAGCAAGACTGAGACCTGCCTCTTTCACTTATCTAACCGTTATGCGAATAACACTCTCAATATTACTTTTAACGGCAAGGTTATAAAACACTCGATAGGACACTAACGTTCAGATCCCACCTTACGAATATAGCCGCCAAAATAAAAACAGGAAAGAATATAATAGATAAGCTCGCCGGAACGTCATGGGGAGCTGCCGCGCCCACACAGCGAACCTCCGCGCTGGCGGCAGAATACTGTGCACCGGTATTGCTAAATAGCATTCACACCAGAAAGTTTCAGTTAAACCAAACAGCAGCACTGGCTAGAGAACATCGAATCATGTCAAACGAGCGCTTACCGATCCACGACGAGGCCCCAATCATCACGCAGGGTCGCCAGCGGTTGAAATCTAGACACCCACCTATGAGAACCGCCTCTGAAATGTCTGATGATCAATATGAAAGAACAATGGACAGAAGGATGGCTGCCTACGACCGAATCAGACTACATCCAAATAATCAATCCTGAACACGGCTTCAATGGCTCAGCCCTCCCACGTTCCACCTGGGTTAAGCTGAACCGATATGCTATATTGGTTCTGACTCATTCCTTGCCCATCGGTAACACTATTTCCAATTTTCGCCACTAGATGGCGCTGATCATTGGCGGGTGATTCAAATGGGGCGCTGGTGTCGTGTGGTGACGTCCCTACGACGTACGATATACAGGGTGTCGACATGAAAATGTCAAAAAGACACTCTGCTATTATTGATCGGATTTTCCTCGTAATAACGGCATTGTTGATTATTTTTATATACAGGATGTAGTCATAAAGATATACAGATTCCTCGTTAGGCTGACTTGATGTTGATCATCGAAACGTCGATTTATATTTTTTTTTCGTAATAGAGACCCCGTCACGTGTAATGTCAAACGTCACGTGTAACGTCATACGTCACATGTAATGTCAAACGTCACACGTAACGTCAAGTGGTCGTCACAATAATAGCAGATATACATTGTAGTGCCTTTATATATATATATGTCGATAATACCGATTGTTCTATGAAAATCCGACCAATAATAGCAGAGTGCCTTTTTGACATCTTTATGTCGACACCCTGTATATCGAACGTCGTAGTGATGTCACCACACGACACCAGCGCCCCATTTGAATAACCCGCCAACGATCAGCGCCATCTAAAGGCGAAAATTGGAAACAGTAGTCCAGGACCAACTTAGTATATCTACTTAAATGTGCCGACTCCCTACACCGATGGGGCCTCGCCGACAGTCCGCAGTGCAATTGCGGATCACCGAGACAAACGATCCGCCATATCGTTTCAGATTACCCAAACCGCGATTACGGTGGAAACCTACAGGACTTCATGGAGTGCTCTCAAGACGCAATCGAATGGCTGTGCAATTTGGACATTAATATATAGTTTATCATAAGATCTGTGATATTGATATATGTTATGTCTTTACGGAGTTTTGTACACATTTTATTTTTACTTTTAGTCTTTCACTATCATATTGTAAAGAATCCATACGCTAAATAAATAAGAGGTTAGGTTGCTACTTGTCTTCAATTGGTATTTTGTAGAGGCAACCAGTGGTTACGAAAGTTAATTTATAGTTGTTTCTGAGCAACCACAATACTTGTGGTTGTTAACGTTAACAACTGTCAGAGAGAGGTGGAAATGTGATGGTAGGAAGATTGATCCGTGGATTATGAACATTTTGTTAGATCATGAAATTAATTAAATACATAATGAATATGTATAAAAATATACTAAAAATTGTAAATATTGTATAAAAGTGTGATCGAAACAGAATTATTCAGAGACATTTTGTTGTGATAGGGTAATTTTTGAACTTCTTTTGTTCAGTACCTCTACAGTTTCTACTTCTAGGGTCTCCATGTTATGTAATAAGTAGTAAAAAGTTTACGTATAAAACAAATAACACCCTCCGGTCACCGATAGCCCGATTAACAACACAAAACACCCCCACTAATAACAAAATATTCTTCTAACTCAGTTGTCAGACTTGTTAGTGGAAAAGTAAGGTCGATTTATACTATATAAGTAACTAATCATTCTTCTTAACCACTAGTAGTCACCAGAATAGCAATTTTATTGAAAGTGGTTAAAAATCTAGCTGTTTGTCAGTCAGTTGCTATAAAGTTGCTTGACTGCCACTTAGATACAGAATAGGCATGTTATAGCAGTGAAAAAGTACCGAATCCCATAGATTTATTCGGAATAAGTTTAATAAACCACATTTTTTTACCTATATCAATTTCCTGATAACTAATTTCAGTATCAATTTATGATCTTGAAAATTAATTAGATTGAACTTTAAAAGTACCGCAAAGCAATTTGGGTGTAAAATGAAACATAGAAAATGAAGATCGTAGTCCAAAGCCTTATAGTACGGAATGAATGCAACAATAATTATGTTTATGCATCGTCGTTGGTACTACCTACCAAAAGTTACGTTTTTAATTATTAATTTTCAGCTTCAACACACAGTTTTTGAAATAGTAAACATCCCTTTGCTTATCAATAAATTGTTGGAAGGAATTGCTTCATCTTGTGCTGTATTAATTAAGATAGTCATTTACCTATTTTTACTCAAGAATATTAATGTCAAAATGCTATTGTAACGTTTGAAATATAAAAATTATAGTGTTAAGTGCATATAATATGTTATTGCTTTTAATGGAGGGTTAATATCAATATTTCAATGCGCAAAGGGAAAGTTATTAAAATTATGTGCTGGTCATTCCATATTTTGATCAAAAATGTTACTAGGAAGAATTTATTCCAATGATTCATGGGGAAATTTTATGAACTGATTTCTCTAGTTTTCGAATTATGATACTCAACACCAAAATATTGTTTTATACTTGAATATTTTGTAGCACATTTCATCTAATCATCAATTTAAGTAGCAGTTGAGTATAAAAACAGATTTAGCTGATGGGATTAGTAATATTGTTCTATAATTTTTCAGAAGGTATGGCACAAAATTAATATAGTCTCAAACTGACACTTATATTCAAGAGTTGATTAAAAAATAATGATTTGTGAATAAAGCTGATAAAATCTTAACAAAAATAAAGCGACTGTACAAAAGCTTGTCGATTAACATGCATTTTTATAATCTAATTTTTCATTAGGTATTAAATATGGAGGGTACCATATACATCTAGCAACTAATATAAATATCGTGGACGATACACTTGTTTTTTTTTGTTTTTAATTTTTTTTTCAATTTCTATCTAATATCGCGTTAGTTTTTAGGGTATATCGTCCCGACATATCTCGCTATATAAATGAATACGTTTAAACATTGGACTGTCATATGCAAAAATTATTACTTCCTATTTAAGTTTTCATAATTTTTTGTTCAAAATATGTATATCTTATTTTGCATATGTAGAATTATTATCGAGTTGCTTATTTAAGTACAATTAACACACAATTAATGGAATGATTAGGATCCCAGTAGCATCAAAAATAATTAATCCAGTCAAAATAGAGAAAAAAAAGAATGAAAAGTTTATAATAATTCATATAAAACTAAAAACTCATATGAGGCTTGAATGAAGTATCAAAAATCCACGGGATACTAAATGATTCATTTTCAAATATTTACGTTTCTTTTGTAATTATTAAAATATAAAGTAGTACAACAAATAATTAATTCATTTTTATACATTTTTCCTACAAATCACCAGAATATAAATATTCATTCTTTATAAGGTGGGGGGTAGGTGGGCAAAATGGGGTACCAGTGTTTTAAAACATACTGGCAACGCTGTCTCTGCTCTGATGGGTCAGTTATATTTTAAAGATGCGCGCACGGGTCCTGACCAGTGTTGTCAGACATACGATAGTTATTGTATTTGTACGATACATAAACTCAAGAGTACGATGTACGATCAATAATAGATAAATGTACGATAATTTCTGAATGTTGATTAATTAAAATATATTTGTATTGAACTACCGAATGGCCGACGCCTACTTCTAAACAATGCACACATTCCTCATTTACTTTCCCGTCAACCACGGCTACTGTAGAACAATCCTTCAGTACCCATCGAAGGGCTCAGAAGTACAATGGTAGAGAACAGACTGACACTGGGTTAAAAGGAAACGAGAGCATCAATTTAAATTCCCGCGTAACGGGAATTGCTTGTATGAGCGAGTAGCGAATTTAATTTGGAGAAAAAAACTCAAATAAAAAAATCTTGATACCCCTCCGAGCCTCCTTGCTACCCCCCTATAGCTGTCCCAGAGACGGTTCGGGCAATTTTTTTCAAATATCAAAAGTCCTTTTTTAATCTCTTCCTTTGTTATTTCATCTGTGTTGTCTATTTGATCTTGTACATCTTCGTGTAACATTTGATTATATTTTTTATTGACATATTTTTAAAATTTTTAGTTTTTCCTTGTTGTTTAGTTGTTTTTATTCCCTATTCAACATTTTTTTAGAACGAAACACTTATATACATATATATAATTTTTTACCAAAGTTTCTTTCGGTTCACGAAAAAAATGTGAACAACTGAATTATTCTTATGTGACTTTAAATAAATTTTTTGCAGAGGTACGATAAGTAATAGTGCATTTAAAACTTTCTGTTCTATACGAATTATTTTAACCTCAAATGTCTATTTTGACTGGGGTAAATGTCCAAACTTAACAAGTTCACCCAATAAAATGTGTTTCCTAACAAGCATGTTATGTCGGAAATATTCAGTTTGCCGAATGCTTATGTACACTAACAGAATAAAAATAGTTTCCAATAATACTGCAAGTTTTTTCTTACAAAGAAAGGTAATGACTCCTTTTTTTCGTTTAAATTTTAAACATTAACATACTTATTGAGAAACAGAATTTTTTTCAAATAATATCATAAATTATGTGCTGCCAGGCAAAAAAGAGTTTTCGAAACATCGAACTAAAGTACATCAAATTACTCTTTAACTTCAAAATATTTGTAAGTTGGATTTTCATAACCGTTTATTTGCATATTGGCTACGTGTCTTTCTTCTGGAGTTGCTGCTTGATCTACCTCCACGAATCCTTGACTTTGTGGCGATCTAGATGTCTTACGTCTTGCTACAGCCACTCCTACTACTATAGCTGCCATCAACGCCATTCCGGCAAATGCTAAGGTGAAATATACACTCTTACCATCTTTACGGCTATATATTTCCCTTCTTACAGAGAAGGTCTGAAAATAGAAAAATTATATTAATAAATACCGATAAAAACAAATATTATAAAGACCTGCACTCAAGACAGGAACGGCAGTGAAAGAACGCGGGGAGACACGTAATTCCCATGCTCAAATTCAGAAATGAAGCTCAGAAAAAACAAATTTTCAAAAATTTTTTTTCAATTTACAGGGAGAAACTTGGGAACAAGGTGGCATTCTCTCAAAGAACATGTTCCAAGAAAGGAAGGAAGGAAATAAGTGTATCCTACTAGAAAGTGTAGATCCAAAGAGATAGTTTAGGATGAAATATTTAGAGCTTCTCTGTTAACATTTGGGTGTAGAAAAGCGTTAACTGTTGTGGAAAATACTGGGAGGTAGGTGCTATAATATATGGCGACCACACACATTATAAAAAAATATTTTTGACTTCCCAGTCTTTTAACCTATCATTTAAACTGACATATTAGTATAACGAGACTTTTCCTCACCACACTACTCACCTTAGTGCTCGTTTAGATGTCAGATTGCCCCGTGGACTAATCTGTGCTCGCCAGTCGACTAGCTTCGAGTCGAAGAAGAGGTGGACTCTTAAAAAATTTATGTCAGGTTCGAAAAATAGAGCGCCAGAGAAGTTTAGGCAAGCACCCAAGACTTCCTTAAAATAACCCCCAACTCCTCAGAGGGTTAATACACTCTTCCATAGTTAAAGGTTTTATCAGGTAAGATTTTAAAATTAAAACAGCAAATGTCCCCTGTCTCTGATTTATTATTGGACCTAATGTCTCTTTTCCAAGTAAAAAAAGAATACAAAAATTACAATTTATATTAATAAAACCTGGACCCAGTTGAAGGCTGAAGTCTAGAAGATCTTACAATTCGGTTCATGATAAAATCCTTAATCAAACATTCAAAAGTAAACAGACAGTTACAGGTTCGTGTACAAATGTTCCACAAAATCTACAATAATAAGACCAACAGTCTATCACCAAGCATACCAAGAACATATAATGTCAAATTCATATATAAATATCTGATATCCAGATCCAATGATGACTACCACAAAAAAATATTGGTATATCAGAAAAAAATGTACGCCAAGGTACGCACCGTGGAATACCAGTACCTTATAAATTTATTGAATTATTAAATTCAACAAAAGATACATTTTTACAAATGTATATAAAAAGTGAAGCAATGAATAAAATTGTTAAAAGAATTAGCAGAATGTATATAAAAATAAAATGAAAAGTTAATTAATTGAAAAAAATGGTAGTGAAAAAAAGTTTAAACGCTGAAGGCAACTATTCAAAAACAAATGAAAAACCACATGAAATTGAAAATAATTTTTACAGTTAATTACGGGATACAGTAGTCGAAGGCGATTCTAAAACGCCAGCCCTCTTGGTATTCATCCAGTCGGGTAGGAGATTAAGCCTTCGGAAAAATCTCAGCTACACAACGCCTCCAAGACTGGCAAACGTGGCCCCAGTCTCAGGGGAAAAAAGAAAAGAAAGTAAGAAAAACTCCCCATATTTTTGAGTTCCTTCACTTGAACTGTTGACGAGTGGGGAATTCAACCTCCGTTCCAAAGATATATACGAGGTCTGATAAAAAAATAACCGTTATTTTCAAATTTCGTAAGTTGTTCGATTTTCGCATTTTTTTCTGTTATGTTGGTACACATGTCTGTTATACATGTTGGCAATATCAGTCATTTTGAATTGTCAGTTTTTTTTTGACATATAAAAAGGTTAGTCGTGTTTTGATGTGCTCTTCGATTTTTTACTATTCGAAAAAATGGATCAAAGACACTGTATTAAGTTTTGTGTAAAAAATGAAATTAAATGCGCAAGGACATTTGAAATGTTGACTGTGGAGTTTGGCGAGTCTACTATGAGCAGAACACAAGTTCAATTATGGAAGCGTCCAGAAGAGCCAAGACCGAAAAAAGCACGTCAAATTCGGTCAAATGTGAAGGTTTTGCTCACTGTTTTCTTCGACTGCAATGGCGTGGTGCATCATGAATTCTTGCCACAAGGTCGTACTATCAATAAGGAATACTACCTTGAAGTTATGCGCCGTTTGCGCTAAGCAGTTCTTCAGAAACGCACAGAATGGTGGAAAAAGCAATCATGGATTTTGCACCATGATAACGCACCCGCTCACACATCGATGCTTGTGCGTGAGATTTTGGCCAAAAACAAAACCGTTATCATGTCTCAACACTTGATATTTACTGAGTAACTTGTACGCGCCAAATACAATGAATGACAAAGCAGACGGTGTACGACTTGTTAATGCACAAACTCCCTACTAATACTACATTCTTGTGTCGCACGCACGCGCCTGCTCTGCTCGGCTGATTCGCTTCACCCTACTCAGTCACAACACGATACCACCCTTGTGTCTCCAAGTAAAAAAAGTACGAGACACATTACTGTTTTGTAGTATTAGCATTGTGTATAAAATGTTTGTATCAATCATAACTTTTTTCAAAATTTGTTTTACGTTGTTAGATAAGTTTCAAGAAAATTTGTGTGTCCATCATCTGAGGGCCGCACAAAATATTGTCGAGGGCCGCATAGAGATTATCCCTGATATAAAGGGAATTACAATTAATTTTAAATTAAGAATACTGCTAAAATAATAATTATAATTATGTTACTTACTGGTTCTCCATGGCTGATATCGTGGTTCAATACATGTGCTACTCTAATGATATCTTGTCTATGACTAGCTGCCTTAGCTACCTGTTCCACGGCTTCTTGTACTGCAGCGTCATCGACGTTACGATTATCTGAAGTTGCAGTTATCGAGTTGCTCATTATTTCCGAAAAAGTAATGCCTGATGTTGGTTGTGAGGTAGTCTGTAAATTTTTTATTATTTCAATATTCACAATACATTAATAGTAGTCTTTTTTTTTGCTTGGCGTCAAAAGAAATTTAAGTACGAACATGTTTTCCTTAGTAAATTCATTCTATAGTTAATATTACTCTTATTACAGTATGGTAGGTGTGGTGAATATGCCCATGCTGGTAATATGCTCACCTGCTACAATTTTAAAAAGTTTAGCTTAGTTGCTAATAGAGGGCGGTCAATACTTTCAATATTTCGTACATACAGCACTACGAGCCAAATCTGTGTTTGTTAGTCTCTCCAGAGAGGTTGAAGGGGTGACATATGTTTTCAGCGCTATAGATTATAAAAATAAGACGTGCTTCAATAGAGTGTAAATATTGTGTATGTTTGTTTACAATAACGGTAAGTACAGCATTTTAAAATACACCTTTTTACCAGTCTTTTAGCATACTACATTTAAAAAAAATGTTACAAAAGCTCAACAAACATTCTTAGGGTTTGTATTGAACTAGTGGAGTGGACTGTTGACTTTGTCGTTCACTACTGCACCTAAGTAGATGTGTTGTTTTGCATCGATACGGTTGTGGAAAGAAGGACCAGTCGTAATTTTAAGTAACATTTAATAAAACACTTAAATAGGACAATTTTGAACATGTAAATCACTTTACAACAAAACAGTAACAAGATAGAGCAACAAGAATGTCCACAGCGAGTTGATAGTCGGTTACAGTTTTCTTAAAGATACTAAATGCTTGTGTGGTAGATATGTATACTTTTCCGCTAATTCTCGAACGAAGCCACAGAAATTTGCACGTTTTTATATTGCGTCGTAACGCGAGAGATACTCTAACACATCAGGTTAATCTAGATATAGTTTACGCACACTGTATGTATCGAATGCGAGGAATTGTCACACTTTTTTATCTCGACTGATCCAGAGCGGATTTAGTTCTGTACTGTCTGATGTTGAGAAACTGACTATTTGTAAATTGGTTAATTTCTGAATATATTCGCAAGTTTTTTGGGGGTAGAACTTTCTCTTTCAGACTATAACTCTGTGAATTGAATGGTGATATTTTTTAACATAAAGTTAATTACCCACTTTACCGTGAAGCGATAAATAGTGTCATCTTAGTAAATTTATGTCAATCCATAAAACATTCATTTCGAATACTTGATTCCCTATTCATTTGTGAAAGGGTTTAAAATATTGTTCACAGTGCTAATTGAAGGATCGAAGTTATTTGTAGTAACATTTTAATAGTTTTGGAAAGTTCCATAATCTCTCTTTTATAAAAAGATCATAAGGTTCATTTGAACCATGTAAAATTCAATTCTTTGGTATTTTGTTGAGCAGGCACTTAAAGCTAAACTTTCTTTTATTAATGGGCGTTTACGACCATTAAAGTGAATAATAAGGGTTTAATGTTACAATAGACATTCAAACTTGTCCGAGAATTCACAGTAATGTGAAATTTCTTACGATTGATTTGTCATCGTGATATATATACAGCATGTCATCTCACAACAAACATATTGTTTCTGATTATCTTTAAAAGCTTCAAAAAGTGCTTTTAGAACTTCACCTAATGGATAAACCTGAAAGAACTTTTAATATGGATGAAAATGGGTGCAGGTTAACGTTGCATCACCAGCAAACTAACTCGCTAAAAAGGGGGCCAAAAAGGTCCACCTAGTGGCACCAGAACATGCGGAGAATGTTACTGTTGTTGCTTGTGGTAACACCAGCAGTGAAAGGATTCCTCCAGCAGTTTTATTTAAAGATCAATGGATGAAACGCGAATGGTGTGACAACTTGTCACCAGGCACTCTGACGCTTATGACGAAGAAAGCAAGCATGACAATTGAAACATTTAACGAATGGATTAAGCACTTTGGAAAATATAAACTTCCAGGAAATTGTCTTTTGATGGCGCAACTTGCCATTTGGATCCTTCTATTGTTATTGGTATTACCCTTTTATGCTTACCGAGTAATACAACACACAAGCTCCAGCCAATGTATTCAAATCATTCGAGCACCATTGGGATGAACAGGTACTGTTATATTGGACTCGACACAGACACAGAGCCATAACTAAACAGAGGTTTGGAGAGTTGTTTACTATCGTTTGGGACAAGGCAGTAACCCCACAAAATATAATATCAGGTTTCTCCGCTACGGGTGTATATCCGTACAATCCACTTGCTATTCCCGAAGAGGCCATATGCTCCTAGCATATTAACAGAACAAGAACTTGTGGAAGACAATAATATGGAAAGAAACAGCAGACTAAAAGAAAATCAATACTTTAGAAGGGAAACCACACCCCAGCCTGGACCTTCCGGACTTCAACAGAGAACTAATCAAAGGTTCATAGAAAAAACTCAACCGTTAAAGATCTCCAAGTACCCAATCAAACCAAAACACCAAAGTAAGAGAAAATGGTCGTCACCAAATAGCTCCTCATCAACAGATGATAGCATGTCTTTATACAGCGAGACTTTACCAGAAAATTTTTCTTCTGAAGACAAGGCACCATCGGATGGCGAAGAGGCTACAAGGTCAAACGTGAAAGAACAAGAGACATTAAAAAGTTCAGACAGGCATATTCTGCATACATTACTTAGTAAAGATAACGGGCATAAGAAATCAGAACAACCTAAAGACAATGAAAATAACACAAACAAAAAAAACGATGAAGAAAAAATTATCTTTACACGAGTTTTACTGAAATGTTGGAGACACCATATAAATATTTCCCAAAAACAACTAGAAAGAAAAAAGCAATCAACAGCAAAGCACTTATCGTGAAAAAAAAGTTTTTCCAATCAAAACAACAAAATCTACCAAAGCAAAAGAAATCATTGCCAAAGATCAAGGAGGAAGAACAAAACACAAAGAATTGTGGTACTGTAAAGCTTGTCAAGAAGAAGTAAAAAAAAATATGCGGTTGTGCTCAGCTTGTTTATTTTATTATCATGAAGAGTGTGCCCGACTCACCAAAGCTGATAAGACAGTTTTTATTTGTTCAGACTGTTGTTAATAGAAATTCTCAGAGATAGTAAGTTTTTTTTGTTTTATTTTTAAAAGAGTTTCCTTAGTTTAAAAATCATATAAATTTTTAAAATAGTATATATTATTAATTTGATACTTAGGTACTTTTTGTACTCTCAGTACCAAATAAATAAAGGTAGTTAAAATCGACGAAGTTGTTTTGCACTTGATAAAATTCATTGGGCACATTAGAAACATGAGATGAGCATATTAACGACAGGGTTGGTAATATGCCCAGTAAGACTAACTTTTAAAAAAATGGTATAAAAAATATCAAAGATTAAATCATCCTTTATTGAAATTAACTGTCTCGACCCTTACTTCGTGGAATCTGATCATAATAGTGTTTTAAATGAAACTCACGGTTTCTAGTTAATTCCACAATATAATGAAAGTTATTGAAAATTCTAAAAAATTGACAATTGTTTCGATAAATCAATTGTCAATTTTTTAGAATTTTCAATAACTTTTATTATATTGTGGAATTTTTTGTTATTTATTAAAACAATATGTTTTGTTTTATTATACGTTTTATTATATATAATCCACTCTTACAAAAACCACACCTTGACCCATTTATTACAGTACTTATTCACCAATTGACATTTTTGACAACTGTCATGGATGAAGGAATTGAGCGCGCTTAAGGCTTATTCACAATAAATATTTCAACACCCCTCCTCGCTAAATTCCTTCAGACCCAAAAGATCCTTAAATTTAACAAATAAAACATTATGTAGACCTTTGGTAAGAATATCAGCCTGTTGGTTATCCGAAGGTATATATTTCAAATGAATAATTCCGCTATTATAATATTCACAAATAAAATGAAATTTTAGGTCAATATGTTTTACCCTCTTATTATTAGACGGGTTTTTTATCAACGACAGGCAACCTTGGTTATCTTCGAAAAATGTAACATTATTAAAACTGACACCTAGATCTGAAATTAACTTTCGCAACCACAGACCATCACGTACAGCATCACATAATGCAACTAATTCTGCTTCTGTGGTGGATAATGACACACAAGTCTGCTTTCTTGTAACCCACATTAAAGTGTTATTAAAAAGTTTAAATACAAAACCTGATACAGATTTGCGATCATGTGTATCACCTCCCCAATCAGCGTCTACATAACAACAAAAATTATTTTCGTTATTCCTAACATATTCTAAGCCAACATTGACT
Organism: Galeruca laticollis; assembly: GCA_963921935.1. Lineage (NCBI taxonomy): Eukaryota > Metazoa > Arthropoda > Insecta > Coleoptera > Chrysomelidae > Galeruca > Galeruca laticollis. Next base: position 83,751,136 of record OY998178.1, on the reverse strand, counting down.
GTTAGTTTTAAGTATCTCAAAACTCTTTTTAAATGGTTCCAAACTTCATCAGATGATTTATCCTGAAACCTACTAAAGTAATTTACGCTGAAACATATATCAGGCCTACTGCCTAGCATCAGATACATGAGGCAACCCACGAGTTCTCTTATAGGTTTCTTAGTTAACATTTTTGAATCGTTACATAATGATATATTAAGCTTAGGGTCTATAGGTAAAGCTGAACCCTTGCAATCAGTCATTCCAAACCGGTTAAGTATCTCATTTGTGTATCTCGATTGGTCAATCCTCAGAATACCTTTATCACGATCATAATTAATCCTTAAACCCAAAAAATTTTTAATATGACCCTTATCCTTCATTACAAACCTATTCATTAATCTCCTTTTTATTTCATTCACATCTGATAAGTTTGGACCTGCTATGATTATACCATCTACATATACTATTAAATAAATATTTTCATTTGTATTACGCAATATATAAAGGCAATAGTCATTTTCCGATCTTTCAAAGCCTATTTTTAATAAAAAAGAGTTGATTTCTGAATTCCAGCATTTTGATGATTGGCGTAATCCATATAATGATTTTTTTTTAATTTCAGAACCTTATTATTATTATTCACAATTCCCTCTGGGTAAAAAATATATATGTCATTTGTCAACTTACCATTTAAGAAAGCTGACTTCACATCTAACTGTTGAAAGTAGTATTTATTTTGATTACCTATTAAGAGTAAACTTCTAATAGTTACTAACTTAGCTACATGTGAATATATTTCATCAAAATAATTCTCTCTTTCTTGTGCAAACCCCCTAACTACTAATCGAGCCTTATATTTATCTTCCTCTCTATCTTCTAACATTTTGTATGAAAATACCCATTTTGTGTCTAGAACCTGACAACCTATTGGTTTTTCTACCTCTTCCCATGTTTCATTTTCATGTATTGATTCTAATTCTCTACTAACCGCTCCTAACCACTTCTCCTTGTCTTTTCTATTTTCTAAGTCTTTATAACAATTTGGCAAATTTTCTATGTAATTACAGGCATTAAAAGCCATATATAGTTCATAATCATCATATTTGCTTGGGATTTTTGTTTCTCTTTTATTTCTCATGTTATCCAATTCCTTAGCATTTTCATTTATGTCTCTTGTTTCAATATCCCTGTTTCATTCGATTTCCTCATTATCATTATCCTTTACATCCAATTCTAACCTATCTATAGATAGTTCTCTAGGTTCATTATTTACATTTACGCCATTTGTTTTAAAATAAAAGTTTTCCTCATCAAATTGTACATCCCTTCCAATGATTAATTTTTGTTTTTCAATATTCCACAACCTATATCCTGTTGGAGAATATCCTAACATTACACACTTTTCCGTCTTAGCATCAAATTTGCTGCGGTTTTCTTTGGGTATATGTTTATAAGAATTGCAACCAAAAATTCTAAGATTTCCAACATTTGGTTTACACTTATACCACAACTCTGAAGGAGTTACGTTTCCTAAATTTGTTGACATACCCCTATTCATGACATAATTACATGTCAAAATTGCTTCACCCCAAAATTCTCTGGACATACCTGAGTCCACTAATATTGCCCTAGCCCTTTCTACTAAACTTCGGTTTTTCCGCTCGGCCTTTCCATTTTGTTCTGGTGTATAACGACAAGTATAGTCTAATATTATTCCCTTGTTTCTGCAAAAATCAGTGATGTTGTCTGAACTATACTCACCACCATTGTCAGATCGGATTTTTGATATCTTACTGTTAAATTTATTTTCAACCATTTGTACATACTCCTTTAATTTCTGAAAAATTTCACTTTTGTTTTTAATTAAGTATACAACAGAAAAATTTGAAAAGTCATCAATAAAAGTTATGAAATATTTATACCCATCATATGTTAAAGGGGTAATAGGTCCACACACATCTGTATGTATTATCTCCAATAACCTTGTGCTTTTTGTACGAATACCAAATGGAAAACGAGTAATTTTACCTGCAACACAAGGCTCACAAAATTCTACATTTCTATTTATTACTTCTTTCTTTATTCCTATAACCATTTCCTTTTTAACAATTTGTTTTAACCCTGTAAACCCTACATGAGCATAACGCCTGTGCCATTTTATAAAATCATTATTACTTTTAACATTTAGACACTCAGATGGCTTTTTCAATTTAAAAGATATTTCATATAAATTTTTCCTGATACCCTGACCTATCAATCTATGATTTTTGTCTAATAACTTTACCTTTGCACCCTCAAATGTAACAGAAATGTTTGCAGACTCTAATTTTTTGACAGATAATAAATTTTTCCTTAACATGGGAACAAAGAATACATTTTTTATATTGCATTCAATTTTATCATTACCACTTAAAACTACTATGTTTCCTATACCTACAGCATTTAAATAAGATTCATTTTTTGCTATTGCAATCTTTATAGGATTGTCCAACATTATTAATTCAGAAAAATATTGTTTATCGCTAATCATATGGTCAGTACAACCTGAATCTACAAAAAAGTTAAATATTCTTTACTAGAACCCTTATCTTTATCGTTACCTTCCATATCTGTCATAAAACATATTTTATTTTCATTTTTCTCATCTTCTAACAATGTGTTATCTTCTACTTGTTCTTGTTGTACTAAATTGGTTCTGGGATTGTTGTAATGGCCTGCTTGACCTCTAAAACCTCTTTGAAATCCTCTTCCTGTTTGAAAACTTCTATTTCTGTAAAATCCTCTTCCTCTATTTTGAAATGTTCGTTTCTCCAGATTCTGGTTGTTAAATTGTTTGTTCCTATATGTGGGGCATTCTCTTTTGTAGTGACCATTTTGCCCACATGAGAAGCATGGACCTTGACTTACAAATGCCGTTACATTCACATTTGATACACTACTATTTGAGTTTACGGTATTCAGTTGTCTTTTATCATTTTCAGCTAACAATTTTGATTTTACAGTTTCATATTTAAGCTCTGGTATATTTTCTAATACAGTAACCACGGTTTCGAACGATGGTGGCAAACTTAGTAACAAATTGCATATAATATCATCTTCTTTTACTGCTACTCCAGCATCTTTTAACTGTCTTAATATTTTTTCAAATTCTTCTATAAATGTTACAAGATTATCACTTTCTTTTAGCTTCATAGATAATAACTTTTTCTTCAAGAACAATTGTCCAGGTAATCCCCTTTTTTCGTACTTATCTTTCAAGACCTTCCACATTTCCAAAGCATTTTTACAATTTCGTAAGCTCTCAATTTGTGAATCCTCAACACATTGGACAATCAGACATTTAGCTTTATTGTCTTTTTCACCTCGCTTTCTTTTGTTGGATCAATAGCTGCTAGCACACAATCATTCACGTTATTCTCTGCTAATATTAGTTCCATCCGAAATTTCCAATTATGATAATTCAAACCATTTAACGGCTCGATAAGGTAACCTTTTCCAATTCCTGACATTTTCTTCTTATAGGTATATTCCCGGTTCAGTTTCTTTACCACGTGCTCACACGTAACCTCAAACTTAAAAACTTTAAAATTAACTTCTTCGAGAAAATGTTATCCCATTATCTTCTCTGGGCCCATAGCTTTTTGTTATTTATTAAAACAATATGTTTTGTTTTATTATACGTTTTATTATATATAATCCACTCTTACAAAAACCACACCTTGACCCATTTATTACAGTACTTATTCACCAATTGACATTTTTGACAAATGTCATGGATGAAGGAATTGAGCGCGCTTAAGGCTTATTCACAATAAAGATTTCAACAGAATTAACTAGAAACCGTGAGTTTCATTTAAAACACTATCATCCTTTATTGTCCAAACATTACTTCTTTGCTTTTAAAGGTACGCTTTCAATAAAAAACCGAATTGAATATTTTGCATTTTTAATTTATATCAAAGATTTTGCTTACCATGGGCATATTCACTGCGCTTACCTTATATTTTATTAAACGAATCATGTAATTTTGGTAATGATGAAGAACTTAGTAAGACGTTTTGGATTTGAACCCACTTCATTTGTTCAAATCCAAGTTATACTTTGAAAATATGCTAAGTAATAATGATAATGAGGTGTGTTTGTAACATGTTACAAAATAAATCCCCTCCGAAATCATAAACTTGTCCAATAAACAATCGATAAATCAAAAAACATTTGTAAACTGAATCTACATGTAAGAAGAAAATATATACTCCCCAATAATAGATAAATACAGCAAGCATGAAAAAATAAATGATAATGGACAGAGGCTAAGAGGCTGATAAACTTTGCATACGAAAAAAGGATATGGTGGTAAGAAGTACGCAAATAGAAAGGAAGAAAATATTCAAAGGCACTACAGAAATATAAAAAGGGTATACCTAACAGACCACGTACCGCCACTACACATCTTTGTACAAGGCGAGGCCAGATATGTAATGCACAGATTGATACATAATCAGCACATAAGCCAGAAGCATAGTGCGGATTATCGGAAGCAGAGCTAAGAACGGATAATGTAATGGGTCCATCCATTAATGCAACAGTCACAAGATATAGCTTTAATAATAAATTCAAAGAAACTATACCAGGCAGGGGAAACTGGAAAGGGGGTGTACCCATACAGGTGGAAGCTACATGGTATACAGATGGCTCAAAAACGTCGGAAGGCATAGGAGTAGGACTAGTGGGGCTAAATTAAACAAGCGAAAATGACGGCGATCCACTACTGTGTAGAAGAAATCCAAAGGCAGGAAACAACATATCATTCAATTGCCATCTTCACAGACAGTCAATCGATGCTAAAGACACTCGATTCTGTAGAGGTCAATTCTAAGGTAATATGGGATTGTCTGTGTGTTCTGAACACGCTGGGTGACTGTAGTAAAGTCACGGTGGCCTGGGTACCGGGGCACGAGACTCGTAGGGGCACCAAAAAGGCAGACGAAATGGCTAAGCAAGCAAATCAGTAACAAAAGCGGCCACAAAAAAATAGGTGGATATGGTGGAGCAATTCAGCAGGCCAAAGAAAAGCGAAACAGTTTATATCAGAACATTCGCCAAAATTCACAGCAATTCTGATAAGCAAAGACAGGAAAATGGTCAAAGCTGTTGTGGGTCTGTTAACAGGACATTGTAAGCATAATAGGCATCTAAAATTAATGTGGTTGACAGAGAGGTTCTTATGTAGATTCTGCCGATCGGAGGAAGAAACAGCGGAGCACATTCTAAGCTGACAGACTTCATAAGGTCGCTGTTTGGATTTGGACCAAATCCCAACTGTGGCGAATGCATGTCAATAAAATTCTATTTTTGTTAATTATTCTCTACATTACACAGAGTGCAAGATGTGCCGAATCTCTCTCGGTGGCGCGTTCTGGTGTGACCTCAGAATGTAGTCAATGAGAAATATACCGGTACCCTATGCACAGTCCATTTCCGACAGGATGCGTGAGGGTGAAAAACAGTACCAGAGAGAGAGAGAGAGAGAGATAGAGAGAGAGAGAGAGAAAATGGTTTTTAATGTCGAACACCGAAAGTCATGTTTTTATTATTTTTTTGTTTAAGTGCACAGTGGTGCACAGTGATAACAGTGGATTATATCTGATTATAGTAATTAGTGTCTGAGCCTCATTGGGCCAGAATATATTATTGACTATCAGACTTAACGAGTCGGACCTGGTGTCCCATTGGTAATGGTGGCCCCACGTGGAAATTTGTGAAGCAGAGCGTAATAAACTCTTGTAATGCAGCTATCAGCAAAGTCTTTTTTTTCTTTTTGCATATTGGATTACAAAGCATGGAACTACGTCATAGCGTTGTACACAATCGAGGAAAGTTAAAAGTTCCTGTTCAGTCACAATGGAATAGGCCATAAGCCACCTCAGTGAAACAGACCATGTATATGTGAAAAAATACTGAAAAACATGATCTTCAATATTAAAAACAGGAGCGGATCTGACTGGCCATTTTTTAGAAAAAATCGAATGCTCACAAGGAGGAACAAAAAAAGCTAATAAATGTAAAGAAAAAATGCCGATGTGATAGAGAACAACCTAATAGCTCAGATGTTATAAATAGACATCCAGAAGAAATAAACAATGATTTAGAACAACGAGAACAAGGCTTACCGTTAGAACAAAAATGGAACAAAAGAAAATAAACAATAATAAAAGCAAACAAAATATGTCTACGAAAAAGAAACAAAGAAAGGAATAATAAGACTGGTTCAATGAAGAATGTAGACAAGCAGCGAATAATAAAGCAAATATTAAGGAACCTAAAACTAATGAGGAGGGAAGTGTCCTCTGAAAGTACAACGAAGCAATGAAGGAATTGAGAAGAATATCCTTGAGGAAGAAAAATTAATATATAACGAAGAACAATTAAAAGAAACTTTAGAAAAATTTCAGAAGAAAGAAATAAGATCCTTCTACCAAGGAACAAAAAAATGCAAAAAGGGTGTCAATCAATAAACTACTATCTTAAAACCAAGAATGGGGCAATGGTGTGGCAATCAAATGAAGTCGTGCAGAGATGGAAAGAACACTTCCTGAAACTAATAAACAAGAATGAAGCAGGCGAAATAACAGAGAGGTTACAACTAGACTTGGAAGAGGACGGCACTAAAATAGAAGAAGTAAAAACCGTAATATTAAATGAAAAACAAGAATCTAGGGGAAAACGAAATTATATCAGAAATGCTACAGTACAAAGGAGAGCGGTTGCAGTTAAAGATAAATAAACGAATTCGAATAATATGGGAGAAAGAAGACATACCCCAGAGTGGCGAGTAGCTCTGATATGCTCGATTATAAAAAAAGGTTACAAATTACTTTGCAAAAGTTACAGGGAAATTGCATTATTAGATATCTGTTATAAAGTACTAACGAAAATAATAAAGAACGGAATAGATAAGTATGCCAAGGACACGTCAGGGAAATATCAAGCAAGCTTTAGAACTAATAGATCAGTGACGGACCAGATTTTCCCATCAAAGTATTACAAACCACTTGCTATTAATACAACATTGTTTGTGAACTTCAAACATACATATGATAGAATAAATAGAACTAGCGTGTATGGAGCACTAACCAAACTAGAAATGCTGACAAAAATAATAAGACTAGTAAGAATGACATTAAATTAAACAAAAAACGAAGTGCTGTGGAAAGGGCACAAGTTCGAAGAATTTCGATCCGCTCTTCGCTGCATTATTTAATCTGGTTCTGGAAGTCGTGATCGTAAACTCCCAATAAAATAATCAGATAATCCCTAATAACGAAGCTTTAAATGACATAACTCTGATAGCGAAATCCAAGAATCAATTGAAAAAAGCTATAAGAAAATTGAAAGAGCAAAAAAAGAAAAAATATATGGTAGGTAATCTGGAATACTCAGGAGGCAGATGATTATTTATCCTTTATGTAAACAATATAAGTTTGAGAGGGTTTTCAATTCTGTATATCTAGGAGTAGTAATAGAAAAAAAAGGGAGTAGAAGAATTAGAACTTAAAGCCAGAATAGCCAAAGGACCACAAATGTTTGGAAGCATAAGAGCACTAAGAATATCAAAGTACATGTCAACGACAACTACCTAAAATAAGAATATATAAATCGGTAATTAGACCCACTGCAACATATGCATGCGAGAAGTAGATATTAAAGAACGCAGATGAAGACATGTTGAACAAATGGGAAAAAAGTATATTAAGACAAATCTATGGAGGAAAAAGCACGGAAGAGGACTGAACAAGAAGATCTAATAAAAAATTAGAGGAACTTAAGGAACCTAGAATAAGTATGTTTATTTTAGAGAGCAGAGAGTTAGATGCCTGAGATTACATAAAGGTTGGATGTCAAAAATAGAACTACAGAGAAGACCAATAGGCAAAAAGAGAAAGATATAATGTGACTGTATTATGGAATACCTAAAAAATAATAACATTCAGAATTGGACTGAAAAAGCTGCGAAAGAATGGAGAAACATAGTGTGGACAATTGGAAACAAAGTACTTTGATTTTTCGTGAGAATATGATGGTTTTAGAGTATACTTCAATTTGTTGTAAAGTATATAATAGTCCGTGGGCAAACAGCTGAGGGAAAAAATTATTACCTCACCATTGATACTTTGTGTACTCAATTATTATTTTTGCTAGATCTGACAAACTTCTGATAACGAGAGAGCTAGGTAGTGGAGCGTTTTTTGGCAATCCTTCAAAGTAAGCAATTTGGTCGCTTGAAAAAATGTATTACCTCATTCTAAACTTTTATGTAAAATATGAAATAAATGTTGACGGGCAAATATGTTGGGGAGTTTTGGCCCGTCCTACACGCCAAACATGGCAAGGTTATACCTTAAAAAATGTATTACCTCATTGCTAATTTTTGCATATTGAGGTTGTATAAAATTTTGGTGTGAGTTTGGCTGTCCAATGCTACGAATAGAGAGTATGGCACCCCTTGGGACATCGGACAGCCAAAGTCACTCCAACATTCTATGGTCAGACAAGGTTACTGTGGTCAATTAACATTTTAGTCATATTTAAAGCTACAAATACTCATTTCTCCGCCTATCTAGTTTTATTTACGGTAGGTTATTATAACGATAAGTTACCGACTTTTTGTTCGAAATAAACAGTTTAGTTTTGACCTTCACAGTTTAAAAACCTATATTCCAAATATAAAATTTCTAAAATTTACTACTATTAGCGACGAGGAAAACGGTGAACATAATGTCAGTGGGTAAAATAAATGCATTTTGCCCGGTAAAAGTTGGAAAACTTATATTCCTTGATATGACGATAATTTAAAAGTACAATCTTTAATTACGGTTGTGGGAGATTCTGCATAGGAATTAATGGTCGATCTGTGTGGTTCAGATAATCCGAAAGATTTTAATATCTACACCACGGACTTGCATGACATTATGGACAATAATATCAAAATAATTTATTACGCAGACGATATTTGTATCTATGTCTCCCATAATACCTACCTATGAGCGATGCGTGAAATAACTCAAACATGCAGTATACTGTATTAAGGGATGGTTAAAAATCTTTGTTTTAGTCTTGCATCTGAGAAATCGGTGGTTTTGTGTTTTACAAGACACCGGCTTCATCTGGTGGACACAATAATAATCAATAATACTTCCTTTCCTATAGTAGATCATTATAAATACCTAGGCATTTTTCTAGACAAAAAACTGCTTTGGTCTAAACATGTTGAATTTGTGAAAGAGAAATGTGAGAAAGGTTTGAATCTTCTTCGAACTGTTTCCAAAACAAAATGGGGAGCTGATGCAGGCGTCTCACTTATCTTTTACAGGGCTTATATACGTTCGCTCATGGATTATGGTTGCACGTTATACGGAACAACTTCAAAAATAAACTTACTCATTCTTGACAGAATCCAGTACAAAACCATAAGAATATGTTTAGGCATTATTAAGTCTTCTCCATATCATGCAATTCGGGCGGAAGCACAAGAACCTCCTCTAAATATTAGACGACTCTTTTTAGCTCATAAACAAATTATTAAATACAGATCTTGCATTACTGGTTTCAAAAATTGCAGATTTAAATATACAAAATCTTAACAATTACTGGAGGAAGAAATACTCTCCACCGCTAGCTGATGCTTTTGTTGATACCCAAAATATTATAAATGTATCTAGTAACCAAATATATCCTATTTATTGCTGCAAATTTGAGGTTATCTTTTTCAAGCCAAACATAATTTATCCTCATTACACCAACATTCCCTCATTAAATAATACAATAATGAAGACTATATTGAATAAATTTAAAGATCATACAGTTATTTACACTGATGGTTCGAAAATTGAAGCTGGAACAGGTTTAGCATTTTATGATTACAATAATGATACAGCACTTCAGTACCAAATTCCTAATATATGCTCAATATTTAGCGCGGAAGCTCTTGCCATAGAAAAAGCACTTACATGGTGTTTGAAACTAAAAACAAAAGGCATTGTAATAAAATATCTAATTCCAAACCAGTTCTGGAAGCTCTTCAGGGCTCAGCTTTCAAACATTTTAAAAATAATATAATTTTCAACATTAAAAAACTTGTTTAATTTTTTGGGTCTTCAAATATTAATATAACATTTATCTGGGCTAAGGCCCATGTAGGTATCATAGGTAATGAAAAAGCAGATTCCGGAGCCAAGGAATCTGTATCTGGAACAACTATAGACTATCAACCACAATACTCTGATCTTATTATTAATTACAGAAATCAAATTAAATCTTATTGCTCAAAAATATATGATGATATTGCTAAGGAATCCAAATACCAATACTTCCTCATCCACCCTAAGCTTCCAAATAAACTATTGCATCTCTCATTTCCAAATATAAGGGGATATTACTCTAGTACAATAACAAGACTAAAGTTAAATCACAGTCGCTTTCTGGCGCGTCTTCAAAGACTTGGTTTAGTAAGTTCTCCTCATTGCTCTTGCAATAATAATAAAATTGCTGATTTAAACCATTAATTCTTTGAGTGCACTAATCATGTTTTACCTACTAATAAACTAATAGCTGATTTAAAGAAATATGGATTTCAACTACCTTTATATTTTTCCACAAACCATAAACCTATCCTTGATTCTATCATAAAATTTATAAAAGCAACCAATATAAGCATATAACTGTTGTTCCCCAATTCCCCAATATATTGATAAAATGTTAAAAATTCTAAGAAATTGGACAATTGTTTTGATACTAAATATCATTGATATATATTGTGGAATTATATAGAAGCATTTAGTTTCATTTAAAATAGTAATATTAAGAAAGTCTATCTAGTTTTATTTATGGTGACTTTTTGTTTCATTGTTAGAAATAAAGGGTTTAGTTTTGACCGTCACAGTTTAAATACCTATATTTCCATACATAAAATTACTAAAATCTACTACAGTTACCACTTTGTTTAATATGTTTAAAATAAGTGATTCTGTTAAAATTAGCAGTGAAGTAATACATTTTTTGATAGCATAACCTTGTCATGTTGGGGGTGTCAGACGAACCAAAACGACCAACATATTTATTGGACAAAGTTTATTTCGTTTTTGACATAAAAAACTTCTATACTTATAAAATAAAAAATTTGAATTGGGCAATTTTTTCCTAACACCAATTTGCCGACTTTAGAGAGGTGTCATTAAAACTACTCAGCTTTCTCACTATCAGAAGTTTGTCTGAGACAGCAAAAACGCAAAGAATCAACAGTAAGATAAAAAAATTTCAAACAATCATGGGTTAACATAATTGTTTATTTACTATAAAAATATAATGAAACATATCATACATCTTGTGAAACTTACTGACGTCTTTACCTCCGGTAATGATTCATCTTCCATATCTTCATCATCAAAGTTGCTAATTTTTTTTCCTAAAGCCTCTTCAACTCGTTTCTTTTCCTCTTTGAGTTCTAATTTCTCCTTTTTCCTTTGTTCTTTCCTTTCTTTTTCTTGGATTCTTTGGCGTTCCCTTTCTGCTTGTTTAGTGGCAACTTCCGTTTTGTATTTGTCTAAGATAGCCTGTTCCGCATCAGACGTCATAGCTAATAACGATCCAGGTGTTTCGTCTTTTGATCGTAATGCTTGAATATAATCATCCATCAATTGACCAATTTTGGTTGCCAATTCGGGATACCTTGAAAACAAATCCATGTGTTATATGTAAAAACTTTACTGGCCATAAACAAATATAAAGATATAACTGGTTGCACTATAAATGGAGAAGTTTATTCACAAAAGAATACAAAGTTGAGATGAACATATAAATACTTTGAAGTGGACGTGTAAATGTTTGACACAAGATATACAAATAGTAAATGTACTAAAACAGCATGTTGAGATTGTCTACTTTTGTTCTTGTGAGGAATAACGTTTAGAATTATTAAATCAGTTACACTAAAACTGTTAACAGAAAAATGTTTTATAACTGTGCTTTTTGTAATATTCATATTATGCAATAGAGTCGAATCAGTTACCTTTGCAACATTTGCATGCTTTGGTTCACCATTCGGTCGATGTCAGTCAAACGTTCTAGAGTCCTTGGTTGTTCTCTTGCAGCAGCTTCTATACTGTTAGCCAAAAGGTGGCGGTAGTGGCTAATTGCATGAGCTCTGTCCTTATGTAACGATCTCAATAATTTTTGAAGGCATTTTTGAACACGATGAGTCTGAAAATGAAACAATTAAATAAATAACTTTTACAAGAAATTAATCACATGACATACATCTACATAATCTAGATTAAAAAATCTTCAAGAAATCTATTGATGTTTATTTTCTTCTTTTTGAACATATCACTTGAAACTATATATCAGCAAGGAAGAGGAACTACCAAATCAATAGAAGACTAATTAATAATATTAAAGATGAGTCAGTCACAAACATTTTGAGCAATATGTCAACTAGAATGGACAATGATCTGGAAACCAATTACAAAATCCAATCTATCACCAATTATAACCTAAACAAATTGGACACCAAAAATAATATTACAACAATAATTCCATGGACAACTTAACAAATATTGCAGCGTCTCTAAAATATTCATAGATACTTCGAAAAGTGAAGAAGGGCCGTAGCTAGAGATTTAATCCAGTGGCAGATAGTTAATAGATCTTATTAAAGTAAAAAATGATAACACTAACATATAATATTAGTTTTTTATTGTAACTAATACCCTCTCTGATTTTTAAGAGTCAATTAACTACATACATTGAAGCTGTTAAAAAAGCGCTCAATAACAGAGATGTAGATTGTACAACATCCAGGTGGATGTCAGAGCTACTCACCACTAGACTAGCAGAGGCAAAGATTGGAAAAGATAACATCTCCATTAGTACAACTCAGTTAATGTGGAGTCTGACAGTCGACAAACTTCTAGATGGTCTGACCTCAGAATAGCCTGTCAAGGTTACATCGATTAAATAGTCATAACTGCTAGAGGGAGGTTTGAGAATACTCTTGTGACATAGTACAAAGAAGTCTCAACTACATTTCTTATTAATGGAACAGAGGTTAAATGGAGACAAGTACCTAGGCATGACACTGGACAGTAAACTGTGAAATAAACACGAAAGTGAGATAACACATAAGGAAAAATACAGAGAAAAATTGGGGCTGTAACCAACGTATCCTGAGGTGGATGTACACCGCTATTGCGAGACCTATCACCACGTACGGAGCCACTGTATGGAGTATCAGAGCCAGCCGTGGACAACAAGAGACAACCTCGCTAGAATCCAAAGATTAGCCTGCATATGTATAACAGGGGCAATGAAGACATGCCCTATAGCGGCTATGGAAGTAATTCTGAACCTCATGCCACTGCATATAGTAGTAGAAAGTGTAGCAGAGAGAATGAGATGCAGAGTAAGTAGAGAGGGAATTTTGCAGAAAAAAACCCTCCCCTTTCTAATTAGAGAAAGGAGTCCTGGAATATGCCACAAGATGAAAATGTATAGTTTCATAAAGAAATTCAATACAGAATATAGTAACAAAAAGAAATGGGATCAGAACACCATTACTAAACATAATATCATTAAATGGTATACAGACGGTTCAAAAACAAAGAAAGGAACTGGGATAGGAGTGTATGGGCCTGGAACAAAATACTCTGAAAACTTGGGAGAAACTCCAAGTATATTCCAAGCAGAAATTTATGTCAATGGCAGATGCACCCAGTTCAACATCAGTAAGAAATATAGAAGGCGTAGAATAATCAGTATGGAGGATTAAAAGTCCTTTCGTAGTTTTGATATTTATTTATAAAAACTATTGTAAACTTTCACTTTCACAAGTACCTTCATTAGTAAAAATGCAATGCCAAACTTGAATTGTTTATTATAACATAAAATACTGAGTCAAGCTCCTGTATTTCGAAAGACCATCTATAAGTAATTTATTATTGATTGTGATAAAATCACACTTGTATCTATTGTTATTAAATAATCTAAATGGATTTTATTAAATTGTAAAATAAACTAACTATTGAAATTGAAATCTACTTTGGATTTGGATGTTTTTTTTTATGATCAAGTGGCAGAATGTCATTTAAAGAAGATAAACGTTATAATCCATAAATGTATTAGACTTTGTCTAGGAGCTCTAAAAAGTATCCCAATTGATTGCTTATATGCTGAAGCTGGTGAAGTTCCAATAATATTCCGTAGGCAAATATTAGCTGGTACATTTATAGCAAAATTAATAACCAAAAATAGTGACCTCATAAATAATATCTATTCTTAATCTTTCACACAACTATTATAGTAACAAGGAAAGTTTTACAATCGTGCAAGCCTATTCAAGAATCCAAGAATTTAAAAAGTGAACAGGGCCATTTTTGTAAAGAATTTATTCTACTTTAATTTTGTATACAGCCAATTTTTTGTTTTATGTTTTATATTTGTATACTTATGTCAATTAAAATGAAAAATGTAGATGTATGATGTAAGTTTTTTGAAGATACTGTTTCCGAGACTGGCACATGTGCTGATTTGGATAGTTCAATATTCACTATAATGCAAACTACTTTAAGTTCTAAGTTATATATGAATTGTTATAAAAAACGCATTATATATGAAAACAGTAATTTAAAAAAAATCTCAATGTGTCTTGAGATATTTAGGAAAAACTAAAAAAATAGACCTTCAAATTTCTTCCCCTCCCCTTGCACACCCACCACCCTCGGGGACTTTTGGTATTTTGTACAGAGTACTCCACTAAACAATTGTGTTAAATTTCAACTATCTGTAAGGTTTCCCCCTAAATTTACCCAATTAAACTGGGCTATAGGTTTAAAAACGAGGAAATCGGAAAAATGACAAAACATGAGCCGACAATGACAAAAATAAAGAAGAGACAACTATATTGGTTTGGACATGTTATTAGAATGAAGACAGATATGATTACAAAACAAATAATGGAAGCTAGAAACTCAATTAAAAACAAAGAAAAAGACCCAGAAGGAAATGGATACACAAAATAAGAGAAATAGGTTTTAAAAAGAGGATGAAATGAGAACTATGGTAAGAATAGAGTGGAATGGAAAAATATGTACAAAAAGAACAGGACCTGGAATCCCAATCTGACGCCTGAAAAGGCAAGAGGAGACGAGAAGTAGAATGTCTCACGTTGGAATGGAATGGTAAATAGTTTAGCTAAAAATGACCAACCTCAAAAATAATTGATTCATCACCACACACAAGCCTGAAAACATAATTCAAAGATAAAATTATGAAGTTTTGGAAACATTAATGGACAACACTCCAAGTAAACTGTAATAAATCATACAAAAAAAATACACATAAACTACTACTAGTGAATGAAAATAAACCCACACCTGACAATTTAGTGCAGAAATCAGTGTAGAAACATCTATGAATAGATTGTAAAACATACGCTAGTGCACAAAACAATAATTAATACCTAAGTGTATCTATATGAAGCTCGATATTTTATCTACTTACACTTGGTGGTACATCATTTAAAGCTTGAGTGTAACAGGTCATAGCTTCCTTCTTCCTCTGGTTAATGTGGGCCAACACTCGTTGTTGATGCATAGCTGCAAGTTGATGTTTTTCCGCATCGCCTTCTTCTTCAAGAGCCTGAACTGTTTGCTGGAATCGTTGAGTCATTCTTTGTTTAAATTCATCAGCTCCTCGAGGATCAGTCTGTCGCATATCTTGGTACCTTTCTTCTAAATCTGACCAATCTTTCATGACCCTCGTTACTTTTTCACGGTGAGTTTCTTCTAAACGCTCCTGTAAATCATTATTTTCGAATAAAAAGCATAAAAAAATAATTCGATTCAGGTAAATTTAGTTACAACTCAATAATTTAAAATATTTATAGTAACCATCCATTATGATTGTCATTACTTGAATACTATTGTTTTTCCCATTATTAAAACCATTAATATTTTTTTTAATCTACGATTTTAATGATTACTTTATGACCACCCGGTTGAGTTTCAACAAAAGAGAGCACTTTTCATGACGCAATATTTTATTCATGGGGTGCTCACTCTCGATGTTTGACAGTTTTTTATTTGTAGTTATTCCTATAATTATTATCAAAATGGTTTTTATGTGTTCCATTCCTAGTTGCAGTAATACAAAAATATTGCATTGTTTACCAAAGGATCCATCAGAGGTAAGCTATTCTGAATTAATTAAGTAATTACAAATTTATACATATTTTAATTTATAGATTAGACGACAATGGCGCCTGGCTATAGGAAGAAACGATGTTGTTGACGTAAATACTGAGCAAAGGCACGCATTTAGGAATTGTGATCTACATTTCTCTGAATATATGAAAATTATTATCAATAAGAATCGAACCAATTTAGAATGTAATGCTGTACCATCATTAAATATTCCAAGTATGTATATATACTAATAACTAAAATATTAAAGATGCATTTGTGTAGAAGGAAGTATATCTGTAATTTCAACTATTTAAACAAACTTAAATATTATTTTTGTTACTCATTTTTAGCAAATATGGTGACCATAACTCCTATTCACCTAGATCGTCTTGGTTCAAACACAAAATGTCAATTAACAATGACAGATATACCTACTTATTTATAAAGTTTTCATCCTCATATTAGATTTAATGCAGGTATCGATTAAAAATTTTGAATATATCTATTTTGTTTATTTACATACTGAATATTGTTGTGTATAATAAATTTTGTTTGCCTTTTTTATTTTTTTTCCGAATCCTATTAATCATTGCCCCAGTGAAACATGCAAAATATTTGTTTCAATATCAGATATGATGTGCGAAGATTTGGATCTTCAAACATTATTATTAGCATTATATTTATCTGAAGTAATGTTTTCAAGCATCTAATTTCTACTTTCAACTGCTTGCGAAAATTAACTTTATTGGCGATATATATTTGAGGCAATAAGTGTAAAATAATGTAACTCGTTTTTTGTATAATGGTTTTAATTTACCAAAGCGTCTAAAGTATAACCAACATTATATGTTGGCGCTTTGGACGATTAAAACTGAGAGTTACACTATTTTGCGCTCATGGCATCATTTACCAGTGAGCTTATACTAATTTCAAAATTGGCGCCTTTGACCCTAGTTCATCCTCATGTCGCGAGTGTCACTAGTAAAATGTGTTTTGGAGGGAAGGCGAGAGTCGGCTATCTGAGGGAGTATAGGGAGTATATATAATCTGTGGTTTTATTCTTGAATATTGGTATATTGGTAATACTAACCGTTCGTTGTCACACGTTGTCTAAAAAATCAAGAACACAAATAACATAACCCAACTTTAATCCAAGGAACGCTTCAATCGTAGCAAGTTGTATCTTTGAACAATAAATACTACAACATACAGTTCAGATGCGGTACAACTTTCATAATTTCTCATTATTTTTCATGCAGGTAGATGATTAAACAAAGTAAAAAGCACACACTTATTGCAAATTGATACAATTATTCATTTTTCAAATGTTTCAAGTTGACGCTAATGTCAGCCTCACCAACCGCTACGTTACGAATACGAATACAAAATTCCCTAAGTGGATTTAATTACTCTATTTATTAAATTTTGTTACTTTTTGGACACAAAAAACGCAAAGTAGAAAAAATAGTATAAAAACTCGCACTTATCCTTTAGAAAACTAGGCTTTGGCTCGTTTTCTAAACTTGGACGCGTGCGATAAAATGATGCCTTATGAAACTTGTTCTTTAATATACTATTACGATAATAGCATAATTTTGAACAAAAAAATTGTGGATAAAAATGTAGCAAGAATGATCATTTTCATTTATTACAATGAAGATATTACAAGGATGTGCCCAATATATATCTTCATTAATCAGGGCTGAGTGTGAGTTATTATAACTGTCTCTCTATCGGTTATAACTAGAGCACAAATATCTTAATAATGAGTACATTATATAACAGTCGAAGATAACATATTTCACTTCTAACATGTAATAACAGTCATGAACTCTAGAGGTAGCGAATTTCTTGGTGAGATGAGTCATGAATCAACTATAATTAATAGACGAGCCAGCCCTTCATTGTTATCAAAGATAAATTAAGTAGATTTTCAGTGCGAGCCAGTTTAGATAGAAATTCATAGGATTCCTAGTTCTATGTAAATGGTTCAAGATTAGTAACAGAACTTCCAAGAAAAAGGGCGATTTACGTTTCAGGCCTCTGAGAGAAATACATACCTAGTTGATTAACTGCTACTATTGGCATACAAATTTTTCTATTTTCCTAATAGTTATTCGCAATTTAACACATACTATCATATACAGGGTGTTTCCTGGGCAATCTAAAATATTGTAGTGGGCGCTTCGTCACTCCATTTTAAGACGAAAAGTTCTTATCAACATGTGTGATAAGTCTTGTCGTTAATGAGATACAAGGTGTTGAATTGTTCAATTATTTCAACTTTGATGTTTTATAATTCGAGTTGTAATGCCGGTGGAAAAGTACTGTATTTTTTTATGATTATACTTACTTCCCTGTTTCGATTTTTACTAATTTCATTCTTCCCAATTCATAACCGTAGCCGCCCAATTTGTCTAAAGTTTTTTATCAAAAATCGCCCTAAAAAAATTCGCAGCGGCTACGTTTATGAATTGGAAGGAATGAAATTAGTAAAAATCGAAAGAGGGGAGTAAGTACAATCATAAAAAAATACGAAACTTTTCCACCGGCATTACAAACCGAGTTATAAAACATCAAAGTTAAAATAATCACCCTATATCTCATTAACGACAAGACTTATCACACATATTTTTGAGAACTTTTCGAATTTACCATTTGCATCCAGGCGAATCAGAGGAAGCTTGTGGTAATATTAGATGGAGACCGAAATAAATATTAAATGAAGCATGTATGTATATTATAAGTACGTACGTATGTATGTGAGAATGAATGCCGACTGACTTTCAGGTGATCACTTTACGATCGTCGTTATATCTACGAGGTGTGGTCAATATACGTATACGGGGTACGTAGACATATACTACATTCCTCCCCCACGGGAAAAAGAATTCAGTCCAGGTAACGGACAGGGGGCTTCCTGTTTCGCACCGGGTTTCTCCTTGGAGCTCTATAATGCTCCTCTGCTACAATTTGATCGTATTCACTCACTGGTCTGTCCTCGAGTAAGCTTGCCTGATTTCTTTCTTGACTGGTTTCATCTTGTGTCTGATGGTTTGTTGACACTTGTAAGGCTGTTGGGTTCTTAGAAATTTCTTGTAGACCATGTGGATTTTTATCAGAGGTGTCCACCATCCTCCTATATTTACTGTATAATATAGGGGACCTGTTTATTCTATTTCTTCCCCAGGTGATGGGTTTCTGGGGTAAATCAGTTAAGAGAACGTTAGAGAGAACCATTTTTATTTGATGTATGGGGTAAATCAGGTAAAAGAGCGTTAGAGAGCACCATTTTTATTTGATTTATGGGGTAAATCAGGTAAGAGAGCGTTAGAGAGAATCATTTTTATCTGATTTATGGGGTAAATCAGGTAAGAGAGCGTTAGAGAAAACTATTTTTATCTGATTTATGGGGTAAATCAGGTAAGAGAGCGTTAGAGGGAATACTTTTTATATGATTTATAGAGTAAATCAGGTAAGAGAGCGTTAGAAAGAACTATTTTTATCTAATTTATGGGGTAAATCAGGTAACAGAGCATTGGAAACAAGATTATAAACTAGAAGAATGATCATTTTATCTAATTTATTGGGTAAATTGAATAAAATTTAAATATATTAAGTGTTTCATAGTATAACTTATTAAATGGATCAATGAGGTATATTGAATAGTAATTTATAAAACTATTAAGAATTAAAGTTGAAGAATTATTTTTAAAAATTGTTTTAAATTTTATTTTTAATTTCAGTTAGTGAAGATTTTTTTATGGTGAGCAAAGTGAATCGTCTTCCATATAGATACTGATGAAATTTTGTAACTGCATAGAATAATCCCAAGACTTCTTTGTCGATAGTAGAATATCGTTTTTCTACGTCATTAAAAGAGCGGGAGGCAAATGCTATAGGTTTTAGTGTACCATCAGAAAGTTTGTGCGATAATACTGACCCCGTCCCGACGTCGCTGACATCGCTTGAAACTACCAGGGATTTGACTGGATCATAAAATGAATCAAGGTGTCATTTGAAGTTAAAGCAGTCTTTAATTTGGAGAATATTACTGTGTCCTTTCTCGTCCAGTTCCAGTTTGTATTTTTCTTTAAATATCAATAGAGCGGAACACATATTACATGAAGGTTTTCTATGAACCTGCCCTGATAAGTGATTGTTCCAAAAAACGATCTCAGCTGAATTGTGATTCTTGGTATAGCAATTTTTTTTATTGCTTCGATGCGGTCTTCAGTTGGATGCAGGCCATTTTCATCTATTCGGTGGTCCAAGTATTTTTCAGCCAGCCACATTTTGATTTTTGAGTCTAGATTCCAGCTACTTGTAACCAACGTAAAACCAATCTAAGTCGGTCCAAGTGTGTGGACAAAGCCGGGGCCGTTATTAAGATGTCGTCGAGAAAACATACAACTCCTTTTAAACCTGAAAGTATTTGATCCATCGTACATTGAATCCAGAGACTTTTCAGAGTAAATGTTCATTTCGTTTCCAATTTTGGTAAACCAGACAGGTCATCATCTGTTTGATAACTATTCCTAAGATGGTCAATTGTAGAAACACTGTATTTCGCTTACAAGAATAGATTGGATGAATGTATTATTATCTCCCTTTCTTTGGTCATAAGTTAGCCCAGTAGAAATGCCAACACTATAGACAAGGGTAAGTTATATTTTTTATACCTTCAAATGTGAAAATAAATAGTAACATAAGAAAATTTCTTTACTTACTTGTGCTTCTTTATAACTTTCATGCTCATTCCTAGGATCAAAGTGAGTGAAATAGGGATCTGGGGTAGCGACTGTAGTAGTTCTTTCAGTAGTTGTGGTGGTTGGAGTAGTGGAAGGTAATGTAGATTTATATCCTGAGGTAGTACTGGACGGCGTCGTATCCCAGTCAATGTCTTCATCATACATATCATCATCGTCTTCGTCGTCTTCATCATCAATAGTGGGATCATCAGATAGCTCTGTTTCATCTGCGAGATCTTCTAGATCATCTTTATCGATTTCTTCGTCGGATTCATCGTCGTCATCCTCATCATCGTCGTCAATATTGTCGAAAACTTCTTCTTTCTTTAATATGGTTAGATCAATAGGTTTCTTTGGTTTTTGGTTGTCTGAAAAAACAAAAATGGATTTATTAAAACAAAGAAGCAAGGGCGTGTTTAATAATTTGGTGAATTGTTTGTGGACTGTAAAAACGCTATGAATAACTGGAACTAGACTTTTTATTACTCATTAAATAGGATAATAATTATTTTTAATTGACATTTACAAAAATTAATTTCTGTCTGTCACTAGCTAGCTGGGAACAGAGTAGCATTTAATTTGACGTAAAGTTGTCATGTTTATTTTAAATATCTAAAAACAATTCCATTACACAAAAAGTTCCAACAGGGCGGCAAAACATGAAATTCGCCATTGCATACTCAAAATAATAATTCAATGAGAAAACATATCGGTAACGTCTCAGAATCTTTTGTTTTATCTTCATATGGGTATTATGCTAAACGGATTAGAACACTTTCAGTGTTTTCATGTCACAAATACCAATCTGATTATATAATAAGAATACTTACTATGGAGTTCAAAATAATAGGAAAGTTATTTAGATATACCTATAGTTTGACGAAAATGATAAAATTTTTGGAAATTATATTTTCATTAGATCATTAAACAATTATAAATTATAATAAAATATTTATGTTACTTCGTTGTCATTAAAATCTTTGATAATGAGTACTGACGACTACAGATTGTGTAGATTCTCAAATTCAAATTATACTCATAATATCCCAATCAATTATGTGACTTTGTATTCCACAAACATATAAATAAGACGCTAGCTATGAAAAATCATTGAAAAACCAAAAGACATATAAATGTCTACCGCAACCAGTACAATTTATAGGTACTGAATTCAAACAACTTTTCAATTTTATAACTCTAGTGAAAGAATCTCGTAAATTTTAGAGTGGTACTTGTTTTCTCGGTAAACTTTTAGTTTTGAGCTAGATTTCTAAGTATAAATCAACTTTAGTGTCTATAAAATATACGAATCGATCCTTTTTATGACAGAACTTTATAAAGTGCAAAAGCAAAAGACAAAAGTATCAAAGAGGCAAGAAACATCCGTTGCTACGTTTCAAAGTCAAATAGATCATGGCGAAAGTCAAATATTTGTGAGTGTAATAAGAGCCACTACGAACCACATATATTATGAAGGAACAACAAACAATCTGAGAGCCGAATGTCCTTTTATATTTTCAATATTCGCAGTTCGATTGTCGTCAAAAATTGTGAATTTTATTTCGGTATTTCGGTTATAAAATAGTCTAAGCTGAGATATAATTCCAGACAACATATTGAAATATAAAATAGTTAGGAGCCTACAAATTATTCTGAATGTTTTTTCCAAATTGTTTTAATAACATTTATTTTGCTTACTTGTCAAGTTCAAAAACTCAAACGGAAGTAGCAACATAACTATATACAACAAACGAATAAAACAAGTGGACAAATTTAAATATAGTAGGCGGGGCAGAACGGAGTAAATGACATTTTTTTGGGTTAGAGCAAGGAAGCTTTTATGCCAATTTCTTATTTGCACTGTGCTCACAATGGTTTAATAAATCGTTCTTCATTTTTTCAACGTTTTTTACGTTTAATCTCTCAGAAATATAAGGTTTAAAATTAGGTACCCCATTCCACCCCGGTTTCCCCTACTGTGTTCAATGTTATAGATCGAAAGTAATATAGATTTCCTCGAGTTCGCTGAACCTTAAAAGATGATTTAATCTCCGAAAAGGGGACACTTTAACCATTTTATTAGCACTTTGTCAAACTAAACTAAACTCGATTACCGACAGATAAAGAGAGACGCCTTTGATATCCAAAATCGCGCTTAACGCACCATGAAATCTAGTGTTCCTCTATAAATAACCAATTTAAGATTGATGCAATCAATATATCTGGAGCGAGAAACACATACACTATAATGATATAAATCAATCAAAACTCAACTCAAAGTAATCATGTATACCAAACCCAACGGATCCGTGTTTCAATGGGTAGACGTATCTATAGAGCCACCTCAATCATTTGCGAATCACTAGCGAATTTCGACTGGACGTTCAATTCATGCGGCAACAAATATATGTAATATATGGCTAACCATGTTTTGATGTTAGACATGATAGTTTTGAACAAACAAATATACATGGTGTTCCACTAATAATTGGAAATATTTTAACTGTTCAATCTTGTCATTAATAAAAAAAAATATATATAATTACCCATGTATAATTTGCAGTTTATTAATTGATAAATTATATTTAATTATTTTCATTTATAGAATATATAGGGTGTTTCATTAATAATTGGAAATAAAAGTTGAATCTTGAGTTCAAAGAATTAATATTTAACCCTTTGACTCACGGCATCTACAATTGTAGACACTGACTTTCCAATGTCCGTGATAACCAACGTTTCCATAAACGTTGCGTGATAACCACAATTTGTTTCGTTTCGTGTTTATACAACCCAGAATACATTCGTAGACGTCACTGCATATGTGTTAACCAGTTAGCAGTGACATCTGTTATACACAAGTAGTAACATATATAGCAGCGTGCATCGTGTTTACTTCGTTATATATTCTATCCTGGTAAGTTTTCATAATTCTATAATTATTTTGAAAGTTGCGGATAATCCAGTCAATGTTATATTTTTTTTTCAATAATAAGTGATTTATTTTGACTCTTTCATGCATATTTTCGTGAAATATTTTACCTAGGAATTTTAATAGGTCCCTAAAATCTCGTGTCTGCAATCTTAGACATTTGTATACAAAGAACTGATTATCTGTTATACTGAAATATTTTGTACATTTCTGGAAATCGTGGGGAAAAAAGAATTTTGAATGAAAGAAAACTTCTAGAGGAACTAGAGAAGGGCCTTTCTGACATAGAATGCCTGGATAGTGAAGATAGTGATGAAGATATGATACCAAAAGAAATTGGAGATCGCTTGCTAGAAGATATAGAGGAGGACACCAAGGAACCAGATAAAACCAGGAGATTATTGAAGAAATGTCGAATTCCCGAAATACGAAAACACTCTTCGAAATATATCTATCTCGCAAAGGAGCCAAATCCAGAGGATGCAAGATGTCAAGTTCCAAACCAGAAGTATGTTCTTGAAAGATCAATCAATGCAATCTATCACTTGAAAATGAAATTTCTTCAACTGAATACTTTATGAAATAGTTCCCAGAGAACTTATTCGAGAAAATGAACGGAGTACCGAAAATACTCTCAGCTGCTTGGTCAGCCAGCAAAAAAGACTTCCTGCGATCATTACATTTATCTTCACCCCTGTATACTAAAATTTACGCATTCCGTATATATTATAAATAAAGATATCATTCTTCTTGTTTATTCAATATTTCCTTCGCTATACAAATACCAATTTTAACGTTCCTTTCATAAAAAATTATCATAAAAAACTCCCTCAATACAAAACAAAACTTTATT
This sequence comes from Galeruca laticollis, assembly GCA_963921935.1. Taxonomy (NCBI): domain Eukaryota; kingdom Metazoa; phylum Arthropoda; class Insecta; order Coleoptera; family Chrysomelidae; genus Galeruca; species Galeruca laticollis. The sequence goes on along the minus strand of OY998178.1, from coordinate 83,726,383 downwards.
TCATTCGCTTCTTCTTTCTTAAAATTAACCGTTACACTCAAGAAATCGTGTTGTTTTGCACGTACACTTTCTCCAAAAACAAGTAGGCTCCTTTTCTAACGATTCTCTAGAACATTCGATTAGCCTATAAAACAATTTCCCAACCTACAAACTGTCTCTTTCATCACCACTCGTCGAAGAGCACGTAGGAGACTCAAAATACCGGTTTTTACGATAGCAATTAAAATGCTACTTATCTCTTAAACTCACATAAATTAAAATTATACACTTAGTAAATTCTTAATTGTGATGCAACAATAAAACTCATATGGAAGTCAGTGAATAAAATAGAAGGGCGAAAAGTGCAAAAAATGTTTAATTAACCATACCCAACCAACAATTTAAAACAATAAAATAAAATATCTCGTCACATAAAATAAGTGACTGGTCCTTCGAGAAAAACAAGTAATTATACCCGAATTTCACAATCAAACACAAATAAAAAAACTGATACCGTGAAATAACATTTTAGAATGGAAATAGGGGAGGTGCTCATCAAAGAGGGAAATGAAATTTCCAGAAAAAAAGTAAGGAGGCCATCAAAAGACGACTTCTCATTCCAGCCAAGTCAAAAAAGAACTGAAGGAAGGCCTCTCGCAGATGTACAGTTGGACATTGTAAATCATATGCCTGAGCACACTTGGCTGCCAGGGCAAATCCCGATGGATTTGCACCACATGCATTTTGACAGTAAATGCAACGTTAAAAAAGAAAAATTATCTTGTTCCTAGACAATGCAACATCCCATGTGGATATTCAGCTTTCCAACGTATCGATAATATTTTGCCACCCAATACAGCACATTGTCAACCGTTAGACCAAGGAATAATCAATGACTTTGTAAAGAAAATTTTTAATGAGAAAAATGTTATCATCTATAGAATGTTCTTTATCAACGGTTGAACTGGAGAAGTCCATAACGATTGCTAACTCCTTAATTTACATAGTGGCAGCATTTCAACCAAAACAATTGAAAAGTGTTTCATTAGGTGCGGTTTTATAAGAAACGATAGTAATGGAGAAGAAATTGTGGAAAATCTGGAACTACAGGACCTGGACAATTTGCCATTGTCAACCTTTTGCGAAAGTAACCCTAGTGACGGAAAATCCTGAAGTAATCTTAGCTAGTTGTGTTAGTGATTTTAAAGAAAACGTGCAAGTGTCCAATGTTTCCGACAATGATAGTGCCGATCAACTAGAACTTAGTACAACTGTAAATAATATAAATTATAATACAATATAAATAAATAATTGCTTGACATCCCATGTGGGATTACGCCGCGTATGCTTTGTAGATCTGCTTAATTGGGGTGGATCAGTCCCCATTATACGTTTAAATTCTTTCACTTATGTCCCTCCATAATTTTATATTTCTTATTTTCTCTTTCCAGTTTGCTACTCCTGCTCTATTAAGGTCCACCTCTACCTCATTTTGCCACTTTGACCTGGGCCTACCGCGTCTCCTCCTTTCTCCTAGGTTCCACTGTAAGATACGGTAGATAACTGATTTAGCTCCTTCTCTCCATACATGCACTAGCCATTTGACTACTTGTACTTTTATTCTTTTTACAATGTCTTCACCTTTCGTTTCGTCCAAAATTTCACGATTCGTTCTAATTTTCTATATTCATTATCGTTTATTTTGACAGGTCCCAATATTGTTCTCATTATCTTCCTTTCGGTTATTCTTAATTTGTTCTCTTCGTTCTTTGTTAACGTCCTTGTTTCTAGCGAGTACATCTTTATTGGCTTTATTATCGTTTTATACATATTTAATTTTGTTTGTTTTGTTAACATTTTGCTTTTAAGAAGTTTCTTATTAGCGTGGTAGGCTCTATTTGTAGCGATTATCTTTTCCTTAATTTCAGTGCTTATATCTCCGGTGTTGTTAATCACGACCCCCAAATATTTATACTTTTTAATTTCTTCAAATTCGTAATCGTTGATTTTTATTTTTTATTTTTGGCTTAAGTTCACAAGTATAATTAACTTGGTTTTGCTTTCATTTATTTTTAGCCCCATTTTTCCTCCCTCTGTGACTATCTCCTTTAGCATATATTCCATTATTCTTCTTCTTTTGGTTATAAGCACGATGTCGTCCGCATATGCTATTATTTGTCTGTCATTTGACCTTGTATAGTTTTCTCTTTGTGTATTCTAATGATAAACTGAATAGCGTTATGGACAATGAGTCACCTTGTCTTATTCCTTTATTAATCATAAATTCATCTTAGTGTTTTTAAATGAAACTCAAGGTCTCTAGTTAATTCCACAATATAATACAAGTTATTGAAAATTCTAAAAAATTGACAATTGTTTCGATAAATCAATATCATCGTCAGAATGACAGAAGTTACATTTCATTTTATGCCTACCTGATGTTTAGTAGTTATATTTGGCTAGACCAAGAAGTAACCTAACTTGTGATTGGCTTAATATATGTTTATAGAAAAAAGAAGAAGATGCGATATTACAAATATTGAAGCTTAGATATTATTAGCCCTATGGTGATATCCTGGATATCATTTTTCCAATTAAGATCAGTATAACCGTGCAATTATATAGAAAACCAGGAAAACTATATCTGCTGATCTTTACAATTATCACTTAAGAAGACAGTTTATTAGTGGAGAATTCCCTAGATTTAACTGTTCATTGACAACTTCATATTGTGGGTTTCTTAAATGTCTTCTAATTTCCAGTTCTTCAAGGAAATCCAGTTCTTGTTTCTTTTCACAAATATGCAGTACTTCTAGTTTTGTGTTAGGTGTCAATGAATGATTGGTGTCAAGTAGATGTTTTGCGTAGTGGGATTTATCTGGTTGTTTTAATCTATATGCTCGTAAGTGCTCACTGTATCGTATTTCTAAATTCCTAAGGGTCTGACCCAAATAGACAGCATTACATTCTGGACATTTGAGTTTATATATACCTGACTTCTTTAATAGTGGTATTTTTGTTTTTACATTTAACAATTTTGTACTAACGTTACTTTCTGTTTTGAAAGAAATTGTTGTATTCGTTGCTGAAGATATTATCTTTGAAATATTATTAGAAATATTTCCTGCATATGTGATATTTTTATAAGTTTTAATTTCATCAGCTTGTTTAGGATATATTAGTTGTAATGCCACTTTTTCCTCTTTTTTAATAATTAGTTTATTTATCATATCTAATGGATAACCGTTAGATGTTGCTATTTGTCTAATTGTATTAATCTCTCTATCAAAATTACATTTGTTCATAGGAACTGAAAAAGCTCTATGTAATGTAATGCTGTCTATTTGGGTCAGACCCTTAGGAATTTTGAAATACGATACAGTGAGCACTTACGAGCATACAGATTAAAACAACCAGATAAATCCCACTACGCAAAACATCTACTTGACACCAATCATTCATTGACACCTAACACAAAACTAGAAGTACTGCATATTTGTGAAAAGAAACAAGAACTGGATTTCCTTGAAGAACTGGAAATTAGAAGACATTTAAGAAACCCACAATATGAAGTTGTCAATGAACAGTTAAATCTAGGGAATTCTCCACTGATAAACTGTCTTCTTAAGTGATAATTGTAAAGATCAGCAGATATAGTTTTCCTGGTTTTCTATATCATTGCACAGTTATACTGATCTTAATTGGAAAAATGATATCCAGGATATCACCATAGGGCTAATAATATCTAAGCTTCAATATTTGTAATATCACATCTTCTTCTTTTTTCTATAAACATATATTAAGCCAATCACAAGTTAGGTTACTTCTTGGTCTAGCTAAATATAACTACTAAACATCAGGTAGGCATAAAATTAAATGTAACTTCTGTCATTCTGACGATGATATTGATTTATCGAAACAATTGTCAATTTTTAGAATTTTCAATAACTTGTATTATATTGTGGAATTAACTAGAGACCTTGAGTTTCATTTAAAAACACTAATATGAGCATATTCCACGAAGTAAGGGTCGAGACAGTCAATTTCATAAATTCATCTGTTTCTCTTTTTTGCGTTATAATACTGACCCTTGTTTCATTCATTGTCATTTTGATTAGCCTTCTTAGTTTTGCGTCTACTCCTTGTTCTTCTAATGCTGTCATGAATTCACTTCTTTTGATTGAGTCGAAGGCTTGTTGAAAATCGATGAAGAGCATTTCTATGTCTAATCTGTATTCATGCTCTTTTTCCATTATTTGTTTTAATGTGTGTATAGCATCATTTGCTGATCTGCCCTTTGTCCCTAATATATGTTATTAGAATAAAAAAGAAGATATGATATTACAAATATTAAAGCTTTATTAGCCCTATGGGGATATCCTAGATATTGATTTCCCATTTAAGATCAGTATAACTGCAATAATATAGAAAACCAGGAAAACTATTGTACAAATTTGAAAAATTCTTCCTGATACTCCAGTCTATTCTAATTAATTAAATCCATCACCACACCTATCTAATAATTACGACGCATTCCATATACCTTAAATCCGTTTTACTAAATACTTCCTGAAAATAAACCATTTATCATACTTACTTATTATACCTCGTTCCATACAAATATCAATCGTAACCTTCCCTTACACATCAAAATTATCATATATCCTTCCATTGGATAGTAAAAAATTATCATATATCCTTCTGTTCAAAACAAAACCGTCGTATCCACAAAAGAACACTACAAATCATGCAAATCGTCACGTAGGCACGTTTAGCACACTCATTCGATTCAACCCCCCTTCCTAAATTCGTTCTAAAAAATTCCACGAATATTTTCAAAAATATGTATTATAAATTGCTCAAACTTATTCAACATAAAGTAAGTACCTAAATAAAGTATATTGTAGAAGGATTACCCTTAGATTCAAAATTCATGGCAAGTTAATTAGTTTTTCGAATTTTTTGTATATCTGTGTTCATTATTATGCTGAAATCAATCTTGAACGTTCTTTTGTAAAAGTTACATACAATTTTTCCAAAACTTTGAAAATTTATTAGTTATTGGAGTAGGCGTAGCTGCACTTCAGCCAGACAGCCCGCCGGCTCTTATCAGCTCAGGATGTGGTCAGTGTCGTGCCGCTTATCAGTTCTTATCAGCTCTCGCCAGTGCCGTACCGGAAAAGTAACTTATGTTGAAATATTACTAAGAATTTCGTACCGGGTGGCTTGTAACATATAATATTTGCGTTAGGTCACGATCAATATACAGGATGGACACGTTCGATCGTTATACAGGATGTCAAAGAACACTTGCATCTCTGTTATTATTGGTCGGATTGCAGGTATTATGTAGATATTTTAGCTACATTTGTCCACGCTGAACACACGATATCAATTAGGATATTGCACTTCAGCCAGACAGCCCGCCGGCTCTTATCAGCTCAGGATGTGGTCAGTGTCGTGCCGCTTATCAGTTCTTGCTCGGTGTCTCGCCAGTGCCGTACCGGAAAAGTAACTTATGTTGAAATATTACTAAGAATTTCGTACCGGGTGGCTTGAAAGTAACATATAATATTTGCGTTAGGTCACGATCAATATACAGGATGGACACGTTCGATCGTTATACAGGATGTACATGTCATAAGAACACTTGCATCTCTGTTATTATTGGTCGGATTGCAGGTATTATGTAGATATTTTAGCTACATTTGTCCACGCTGAACACACGATATCAATTAGGATATTTTGAATATTTTGTAAGCGGAGTGCATTAAAAAAAAACACAGGCTATAAGATATTATATTACGTAAATATTTTAGCTACAGTTTCATGAATATTTTCACGCACTTTCGATAGATGTTTCGGAGCTTTAGCGAAGTATTCAATCGTAGACTCGTTCACCATAAATTTTTCAAAAATACCAACCATGACTATATCTTCGAGAGTTTTGCACTCAAATTCATCTTTTCTATGAGTAACTTCTAGATTATGGGGTATGTGGTGTTGCGTAACTGCTAGGGTGGGGTCATAGATTATCTCATTGTGTTCTATCCAGAAATGTGGTGTAATTTTCACACCATTCGAATAGACCTTCGTACCCAGACATAGTTTGGTTGCTATTCCATATTTTGTAGCCACTTCGTGGAAAATTAAACTTCCCACCAAACACACACCGCAATAGCCTGCTCGAATAAACTCCTGCTCGATACAACATTTAATGAGTTTGAGTTTGACGTACTCACGCACGGGATCCATGTCTGCTCACGTCAAGCGATAAATGATGAATGATGAACTGTCCAGACATGTTAACGCTTTTAAGCCAAACGATTTTGGGGCGTTCGACTCCTGTATTTTCTGATCGATGATAACCGCAAAAAAATATTAACAGAAGAAGCTACATATTACACACACCTATTGCGATAATATATGTTATAACCGCAAAGTAGATATAAAAATATTCACTGCATTGTAAAAAAGACACTGTGGTTGTTTTTTTTTTTTTTTTAGCGACGTTTCCATACTTTCTTATCAGTACAGGATGTAAGAATTGGAAGGTGAGTGGTCAGTGCCGTAAGAACACGGTCATGGCCGTTAATCAGTTCTTATCAGCTCGAAGTCCAGTGCCGTACCGGGTGTACGGAATTGAAAAAACGGCGGCACGGTCATGGCCGACAAGGTGAGCGGTCGGATGAAGTCTTGCCGGATGTGTGGCATACTGAACAAGGTGATCGGACAGTGTGAACGATAAAGGATATTTTGTAGGTGATAAAAAACACAGGCTTTAAGATATTATATTACGTAATATTTTAGCTACAGTTACGTGAATATTTTCGCACATATTAGATAGACAATATTACAGGAAACATTAATTTTTACGAAACATTCTTTATATATACAGAGCGAAGCAATAACAAATTAGATTCCAAAGCTGATAAATTATGACATATCGTTGATAATTTTATTCATATGTAGTTACATGATGCGACTTTTCTTCAGATATTTGTTAGCGACATTTTAAATGTTTGCGTTATACTTGAAATTCCAGGAGTTGGACTTTAAACTGAACAATATTATAAAATACACCTCTTTCCACGGCCAACCCTGGAGGCAATAATCAGAGATTATCGGAGGTGTTTAAGGCCTCGTTTTAGGATTCCCCATTGGAAATACCATACAGCAGAACAGTATAATATTACCAATAGGCCTACCATCGGTTAAGTAGCATGTCCTCGTCTGACGACATTCACTCGTTCTTGTTGGGTGTCCAATTCGAAACGTAAAGGCGTGAATACACAGTTTCCCAAAATTGAGAGACATTCTTCTAACCTTTATTCGCTTGTTGGATTTCAGGTGTCAAATGTAAAGGTACACACACACACGCTCCCAGGACGTATTTTATGAGGTACTTTGAAACTTTTTTGTCTAAAAATTACTTCAGTAAAAAACTAATTGTACTTATGCTAACCTATGTAAATATTTTTCTGATTCGCATTATTTTGACCAACCACATTACAGCACAATATCCGGTGATACGTGCTATGATGAATCACCAATCTGGCTCGTGCACAAAACTTTTTTTTGGTTGAAAATTACTCTACCCTATTTTTATATTTAGACCTCCAACCCCAACATTACGCAAGCAACTTTACAAATAACTTTTTCTTATCTATTGCAACACGTGATTTTTCATAGTTTTATGCCACCTGACTCGTGAACCGTTATCACAGTTTCTTATCTACACTTTCCGCCATCTCTTGTCATAAAAATTTTTAAAAAGATTTTCAGAACAATCAATAATTTTAGCAAACCCCCACAAAAGGAGCGCATCGCTGTGAGGTTATCTAACCACATTCCACGTGTCCGAGGCAACACGCTGAACACAGGAGCCATTGATATTTTTAGCGAATAAAATCTATACATGGTACAAATATGCACTTCAAACTTAATATAGAGGTATACTTACATATACAGGTCGGGTCATCAAAAGTACTATTAGTTAAAAAGGTTTTTCTGTAAAAAATTATTTTGGATCTTAGGACGCGGTATACACCCATAAGACAATAACACAAATTGTTACCCTCTTTTAAAATATGGGGCGATTATTTTTTCAAATTGCTACAATGAAGGATAGTATTTTATTGGGGAAAAAACAGCCATTGAAATTTTTTAGGGAATAAAATCTATACATGGTTCAAATATGCACTTAAAACCTAATATAGAGGTATACTTACATATACAGGTCGGGTCATCAAAAGTACTATTAGTTAAAAAGGTTTTCTGTAAAAAAATAGAGGTGAGTAAGCAACAAAGTAAAACTAGAATTATTTGACACATGATCTTAGGACGCGGTATACACCTATAAGTCAATAACACAAATTGTTACCCTCTTTTTAAAATATAGGGCGATTTTGAACCAATTCTACATCGATTTAAACAAAATCAGAAAAAGAATAAGTATGTGGGTACCGGATACGTACGTGACAGGTGTGTGACAGGTGTGCGTCAGGTACGTGACAGGTATGCGACAGGGACGTGACAGGTGTGCGACAGGTGTGCGACAGGTACGTGACAGGTGTGCGACAGGTGCGTGACAGGTACGTGACAGGTATGCGACAGGGACGTGACAGGTGTGCGACAGGTACGTGACAGGTGTGCGACAGGTGCGTGACAGGTACGTGACAGGTATGCGACAGGGACGTGACAGGTGTGCGACAGGTACGTGACAGGTGCGTGACAGGTGTGTGTCAGGTGTGCGACAGGTGTGTGACATGTCTGTGACTAGTGGACCCTAAGTATGGTGTTCGAGGTTATAAATAAAATTACATCTACGTGCCAAAGTCATTCGTCTACAACATGTCTTACAGTAAGCAGCGTGTTACAGAGCTCGCAAAAGCTATAAGACAAAAGTATAATGAACTTAAGAGAATGAATGCCGACAATAAAGAGCATCTAGAAGGTATATTCAACCCTATTACAGAACCTCTAAAACAAATAACATCTTCTATTGTACAAGCATCTGATGAAAACCATTCTGTGTCTCAGGATACAGAAGCATTGAATGCAGTAACAGTTGACAATACACCGCATTATACAGACAGCAACAAAACCCTAAAGAATTGTAATAACATAGATACAGCCTACGGGCCTGAATTAAAAAATGGTCGGTGGGTGCTTGGAAGCACACCAATAAATTTTGATGGTAACCAGTATATAATAGTAGGAGATAAAACATTCAACAGTAGCGAGGGCCTACGAGAGCTAATATTTTGTAAAAATCCTCGAGGTTTTACAGTAAATGATGTACAAATATACAAACAGATACTAGAGCTGACGGGCGTTCATCGAGATTCTCTAGGTCGTTTGAGAGCTAATACATGTAAGGAGAAATTTAATGCTATCATCAAACCATTATTTAAAACCAAAAAACGCGTTCGTTTAACAGAACATGTAAGGCGTGAAAACATTACACCGGTAAATAATTCTAATAAAAGGAATAAGCCTAGAGTTCATGAAAATAGAAACATTACTACACCTAGATATAATATTCTTTTAAATTGGCACGACCCCAACATACTTATTGAACGATTAAAAGAGTTGAACAAGGAAGATGAAGAGTTTAAAGCTATAATTGAAGAACTTAGGCTGGCAGATATAATCGAATAAAAGCCGTGAAGAAGTCCACAGGCACTGAGTATACAACGGATCCGATTGCAGACCAAAATTTTATTTTTAAAAAGATCTGCTTAATACTTCTAAGGGGTATAATAGTATAGGTTATTTCAGGTTTTACAACATAATGTAAATAGTGTAAGTGTTTTGTAAATTTTACTATACTTAGAATACGATTTAGCATTGTAAAAATATTATTAAGTAATAAAGTTACGTAAAGGAAATTTCGTCGTGTTTTAGTTAGTACTTATTTATGACACCAAAATATAAAAAAAGATGACGCAGCATCTTTATATTATTGCATATTTGTACCAAATAAAAAAAAAGATGATACAACACTTTTTTATTGTTACACAATAGCAACAAATAAAAGCGATAAGTAATTTTCATATATAAGAAAACCGCACCTATTTCAATAAAGTGTACTCGCATGAATTTTCAAACTTATCAAGAATTTTCTTATCTATCAGTTTTGTACACGTTACGAAGTTTTCTTATCTGTGTTTCCGCCTTTTAGTACCACACCTTTTTTCAACCATTTTCAATTTCTCTCGTGTGATTTTTAAAATTTTTGAATAATTTAAAGATTTTTAAGTAATTACATTACAGCCTAGTCGAAAAAATTATTTAAAGGAGATTCCAAAATATTTAAATGAAATCAGTCCCTAAACTGATAAACAGTACAGTTTCGTCTGCTTATCGGTATCGTAAAAAGAGAGGTTATCTAGCCACACACTGGCAATGAAAGCTCAAGAAATAAAAACTTATTATCAATGATTCACTAAGGCGATTCCTGTGGTACGACCCAGTACCGACGGGGTTTCGCCCGGTTCCGGCGGTGGTGGTTTGGATCATAAGGTAAGGTAATTAGTTATACCTAAATGAAATAATAATTTAATATGTATTTCAGAAACGAATAAAAGATGTGTGACCCTTTCACAATAATTATTGTTGTTTTATTAAAAACCAACTATCCATCCTACCCCTGATTGATATAGCTATGACCCTGAGGTTGAACATGGTTAAATAATAACCATTTTCAACCACATTGTAGCTAAGAAAAAATAATATAAATAATAAAACAAAAGTTTTGCCAACGCTGTGTAGAAATAATACAGCTTTCAGAAATAATCAAAGTAGTAATAATTAAACCTCTAACCCATAGTTTTTTCAATTTCTATGTCTTTGCGGTTGTAAACTACTTTGATTATTTCTGAAAGCTGTATTATTTCTACACAGCGTTGGCAAAACTTTTGTTTTATTATTTATATTATTTTTTCTTAGCTACAATGTGGTTGAAAATGGTTATTATTTAACCATGTTCAACCTCAGGGTCATAGCTATATCAATCAGGGGTAGGATGGATAGTTGGTTTTTAATAAAACAACAATAATTATTGTGAAAGGGTCACACATCTTTTATTCGTTTCTGAAATACATATTAAATTATTATTTCATTTAGGTATAACTAATTACCTTACCTTATGATCCAAACCACCACCGCCGGAACCGGGCGAAACCCCGTCGGTACTGGGTCGTACCACAGGAATCGCCTTAGTGAATCATTGATAATAAGTTTTTATTTCTTGAGCTTACATTGCCAGTGTGTGGCTAGATAACCTCTCTTTTTACGATACCGATAAGCAGACGAAACTGTACTGTTTATCAGTTTAGGGACTGATTTCATTTAAATATTTTGGAATCTCCTTTAAATAATTTTTTCGACTAGGCTGTAATGTAATTACTTAAAAATCTTTAAATTATTCAAAAATTTTAAAAATCACACGAGAGAAATTGAAAATGGTTGAAAAAAGGTGTGGTACTAAAAGGCGGAAACACAGATAAGAAAACTTCGTAACGTGTACAAAACTGATAGATAAGAAAATTCTTGATAAGTTTGAAAATTCATGCGAGTACACTTTATTGAAATAGGTGCGGTTTTCTTATATATGAAAATTACTTATCGCTTTTATTTGTTGCTATTGTGTAACAATAAAAAAGTGTTGTATCATCTTTTTTTTTATTTGGTACAAATATGCAATAATATAAAGATGCTGCGTCATCTTTTTTTATATTTTGGTGTCATAAATAAGTACTAACTAAAACACGACGAAATTTCCTTTACGTAACTTTATTACTTAATAATATTTTTACAATGCTAAATCGTATTCTAAGTATAGTAAAATTTACAAAACACTTACACTATTTACATTATGTTGTAAAACCTGAAATAACCTATACTATTATACCCCTTAGAAGTATTAAGCAGATCTTTTTAAAAATAAAATTTTGGTCTGCAATCGGATCCGTTGTATACTCAGTGCCTGTGGACTTCTTCACGGCTTTTATTCGATTATATCTGCCAGCCTAAGTTCTTCAATTATAGCTTTAAACTCTTCATCTTCCTTGTTCAACTCTTTTAATCGTTCAATAAGTATGTTGGGGTCGTGCCAATTTAAAAGAATATTATATCTAGGTGTAGTAATGTTTCTATTTTCATGAACTCTAGGCTTATTCCTTTTATTAGAATTATTTACCGGTGTAATGTTTTCACGCCTTACATGTTCTGTTAAACGAACGCGTTTTTTGGTTTTAAATAATGGTTTGATGATAGCATTAAATTTCTCCTTACATGTATTAGCTCTCAAACGACCTAGAGAATCTCGATGAACGCCCGTCAGCTCTAGTATCTGTTTGTATATTTGTACATCATTTACTGTAAAACCTCGAGGATTTTTACAAAATATTAGCTCTCGTAGGCCCTCGCTACTGTTGAATGTTTTATCTCCTACTATTATATACTGGTTACCATCAAAATTTATTGGTGTGCTTCCAAGCACCCACCGACCATTTTTTAATTCAGGCCCGTAGGCTGTATCTATGTTATTACAATTCTTTAGGGTTTTGTTGCTGTCTGTATAATGCGGTGTATTGTCAACTGTTACTGCATTCAATGCTTCTGTATCCTGAGACACAGAATGGTTTTCATCAGATGCTTGTACAATAGAAGATGTTATTTGTTTTAGAGGTTCTGTAATAGGGTTGAATATACCTTCTAGATGCTCTTTATTGTCGGCATTCATTCTCTTAAGTTCATTATACTTTTGTCTTATAGCTTTTGCGAGCTCTGTAACACGCTGCTTACTGTAAGACATGTTGTAGACGAATGACTTTGGCACGTAGATGTAATTTTATTTATAACCTCGAACACCATACTTAGGGTCCACTAGTCACAGACATGTCACACACCTGTCGCACACCTGACACACACCTGTCACGCACCTGTCACGTACCTGTCGCACACCTGTCACGTCCCTGTCGCATACCTGTCACGTACCTGTCACGCACCTGTCGCACACCTGTCACGTACCTGTCGCACACCTGTCACGTCCCTGTCGCATACCTGTCACGTACCTGTCACGCACCTGTCGCACACCTGTCACGTACCTGTCGCACACCTGTCGCACACCTGTCACGTCCCTGTCGCATACCTGTCACGTACCTGACGCACACCTGTCACACACCTGTCACGTACGTATCCGGTACCCACATACTTATTCTTTTTCTGATTTTGTTTAAATCGATGTAGAATTGGTTCAAAATCGCCCTATATTTTAAAAAGAGGGTAACAATTTGTGTTATTGACTTATAGGTGTATACCGCGTCCTAAGATCATGTGTCAAATAATTCTAGTTTTACTTTGTTGCTTACTCACCTCTATTTTTTTACAGAAAACCTTTTTAACTAATAGTACTTTTGATGACCCGACCTGTATATGTAAGTATACCTCTATATTAGGTTTTAAGTGCATATTTGAACCATGTATAGATTTTATTCCCTAAAAAATTTCAATGGCTGTTTTTTCCCCAATAAAATACTATCCTTCATTGTAGCAATTTGAAAAAATAATCGCCCCATATTTTAAAAGAGGGTAACAATTTGTGTTATTGTCTTATGGGTGTATACCGCGTCCTAAGATCCAAAATAATTTTTTACAGAAAAACCTTTTTAACTAATAGTACTTTTGATGACCCGACCTGTATATGTAAGTATACCTCTATATTAAGTTTGAAGTGCATATTTGTACCATGTATAGATTTTATTCGCTAAAAATATCAATGGCTCCTGTGTTCAGCGTGTTGCCTCGGACACGTGGAATGTGGTTAGATAACCTCACAGCGATGCGCTCCTTTTGTGGGGGTTTGCTAAAATTATTGATTGTTCTGAAAATCTTTTTAAAAATTTTTATGACAAGAGATGGCGGAAAGTGTAGATAAGAAACTGTGATAACGGTTCACGAGTCAGGTGGCATAAAACTATGAAAAATCACGTGTTGCAATAGATAAGAAAAAGTTATTTGTAAAGTTGCTTGCGTAATGTTGGGGTTGGAGGTCTAAATATAAAAATAGGGTAGAGTAATTTTCAACCAAAAAAAAGTTTTGTGCACGAGCCAGATTGGTGATTCATCATAGCACGTATCACCGGATATTGTGCTGTAATGTGGTTGGTCAAAATAATGCGAATCAGAAAAATATTTACATAGGTTAGCATAAGTACAATTAGTTTTTTACTGAAGTAATTTTTAGACAAAAAAGTTTCAAAGTACCTCATAAAATACGTCCTGGGAGCGTGTGTGTGTGTACCTTTACATTTGACACCTGAAATCCAACAAGCGAATAAAGGTTAGAAGAATGTCTCTCAATTTTGGGAAACTGTGTATTCACGCCTTTACGTTTCGAATTGGACACCCAACAAGAACGAGTGAATGTCGTCAGACGAGGACATGCTACTTAACCGATGGTAGGCCTATTGGTAATATTATACTGTTCTGCTGTATGGTATTTCCAATGGGGAATCCTAAAACGAGGCCTTAAACACCTCCGATAATCTCTGATTATTGCCTCCAGGGTTGGCCGTGGAAAGAGGTGTATTTTATAATATTGTTCAGTTTAAAGTCCAACTCCTGGAATTTCAAGTATAACGCAAACATTTAAAATGTCGCTAACAAATATCTGAAGAAAAGTCGCATCATGTAACTACATATGAATAAAATTATCAACGATATGTCATAATTTATCAGCTTTGGAATCTAATTTGTTATTGCTTCGCTCTGTATATATAAAGAATGTTTCGTAAAAATTAATGTTTCCTGTAATATTGTCTATCTAATATGTGCGAAAATATTCACGTAACTGTAGCTAAAATATTACGTAATATAATATCTTAAAGCCTGTGTTTTTTATCACCTACAAAATATCCTTTATCGTTCACACTGTCCGATCACCTTGTTCAGTATGCCACACATCCGGCAAGACTTCATCCGACCGCTCACCTTGTCGGCCATGACCGTGCCGCCGTTTTTTCAATTCCGTACACCCGGTACGGCACTGGACTTCGAGCTGATAAGAACTGATTAACGGCCATGACCGTGTTCTTACGGCACTGACCACTCACCTTCCAATTCTTACATCCTGTACTGATAAGAAAGTATGGAAACGTCGCTAAAAAAAAAAAAAAAACAACCACAGTGTCTTTTTTACAATGCAGTGAATATTTTTATATCTACTTTGCGGTTATAACATATATTATCGCAATAGGTGTGTGTAATATGTAGCTTCTTCTGTTAATATTTTTTTGCGGTTATCATCGATCAGAAAATACAGGAGTCGAACGCCCCAAAATCGTTTGGCTTAAAAGCGTTAACATGTCTGGACAGTTCATCATTCATCATTTATCGCTTGACGTGAGCAGACATGGATCCCGTGCGTGAGTACGTCAAACTCAAACTCATTAAATGTTGTATCGAGCAGGAGTTTATTCGAGCAGGCTATTGCGGTGTGTGTTTGGTGGGAAGTTTAATTTTCCACGAAGTGGCTACAAAATATGGAATAGCAACCAAACTATGTCTGGGTACGAAGGTCTATTCGAATGGTGTGAAAATTACACCACATTTCTGGATAGAACACAATGAGATAATCTATGACCCCACCCTAGCAGTTACGCAACACCACATACCCCATAATCTAGAAGTTACTCATAGAAAAGATGAATTTGAGTGCAAAACTCTCGAAGATATAGTCATGGTTGGTATTTTTGAAAAATTTATGGTGAACGAGTCTACGATTGAATACTTCGCTAAAGCTCCGAAACATCTATCGAAAGTGCGTGAAAATATTCATGAAACTGTAGCTAAAATATTTACGTAATATAATATCTTATAGCCTGTGTTTTTTTTTTAATGCACTCCGCTTACAAAATATTCAAAATATCCTAATTGATATCGTGTGTTCAGCGTGGACAAATGTAGCTAAAATATCTACATAATACCTGCAATCCGACCAATAATAACAGAGATGCAAGTGTTCTTATGACATGTACATCCTGTATAACGATCGAACGTGTCCATCCTGTATATTGATCGTGACCTAACGCAAATATTATATGTTACTTTCAAGCCACCCGGTACGAAATTCTTAGTAATATTTCAACATAAGTTACTTTTCCGGTACGGCACTGGCGAGACACCGAGCAAGAACTGATAAGCGGCACGACACTGACCACATCCTGAGCTAATAAGAGCCGGCGGGCTGTCTGGCTGAAGTGCAATATCCTAATTGATATCGTGTGTTCAGCGTGGACAAATGTAGCTAAAATATCTACATAATACCTGCAATCCGACCAATAATAACAGAGATGCAAGTGTTCTTTGACATCCTGTATAACGATCGAACGTGTCCATCCTGTATATTGATCGTGACCTAACGCAAATATTATATGTTACAAGCCACCCGGTACGAAATTCTTAGTAATATTTCAACATAAGTTACTTTTCCGGTACGGCACTGGCGAGAGCTGATAAGAACTGATAAGCGGCACGACACTGACCACATCCTGAGATGATAAGAGCCGGCGGGCTGTCTGGCTGAAGTGCAGCTACGCCTACTTATTGGACCTTCAATTCTATACTCAGCGAGCAAAAAATTATCAGCCCCAACTCAGTCACAAAAATGTTCAAAAATCAGCTGTATCTCAGTAATTATTGTACTTGCATTAATAAATTGAGGTTCAATATTTTCCTTATTTCTTAAGCTTCAATTATGTTTTTTTTTGTAAAGTGTAAACTTTTCTAGTTATTTGGGAAAAACCGCTCAAAACCGTGTGTTTTGTTAATGAAAAATGTACATCTTCAATAACTCAGAAAGTATTGATTTTCCGAAAACGTTTTTGCTCGGAATTTCGTTCTTCACCGATTTCTGCAATTATGTGAAAAATATTTTTCATCCCCTAAAAGGGATGGCTTCCAATCCCTGGGACATGTCGACACAATAACACTTTTGATTCTTAGCTTTTCTCTTCTAAATTAAACAAATTTGACCACCGATTTGCTGGACGAAATTCGCTCCGTCGTGTGAAAAACTGCTGTGTTCGAAAGAAGAAAAATGTAGGCATCTTTCTAATGCAGCCAACGTTTAAAAGATGGCAGACGACAATCGATCATAATTTTCGGTGAATGGCATTCCAACTGTCGATTAGATTATTCACAGAACACAATTATCCACCCTGTAACATTTTCTTTTAAATTTCATAGGAACCTTTTTATGTTGGAAGTTTTTAATCCGATCGTTAATAAAGAGCAGGTTTGATTAGCACTTCCTTTAATCAACTCGAAGTTAAAATTTTAAATATAATTTGACTGGCCTTAGAGATGCAAAATTCTTTAATGACAAGCTGATCAATCTAAATATTTGAATATTTTAATTAAAAAGTCGCTTTTTGTTATTGTCAATATAATGATGAGGGGTTTTAGCTTTTTGGTGGTATATCAGGGATGTTTGCTTAGTTAAATTTTGCCAGTAACGAGAGTGTCGAGTTTGAAAGGAACGTAGTTTGAATAGAGGCGTGGTATATAAAATTAATACTATTCAGTTATAAATAGAACAAGCACATTCATTTTATCAGATAAACTGACATGACAAAATCGCTAGGTCGGAGATCATGTAATTTTGACAAATGTACGTGTTTTAGGGGTATATCGCTTTACCATTGCCCAGGGATACGGGTGAAGACCACACCGGCGGGAAGGCGGAGAAGAAAGACTTCGGTACGGCGGCTCGGCGCAAGTTGCATAAGGGGCACCCTCTTGCCTTTAAGGCAGACGAACTCAATTTAACAATGAGTCAACGGCATGAGGATCAGGCAGGCAATGGGAAACCACTTGATTATATTCTCTCGAGCACACCATGTCAGAAAGTAATCAATCAGCTACAAACACGCTTTGCGATCCGGCTAGCAACCGGCGCTGAATCGATTCCGGGTCGGTTAGTGTAAAATGTGCGACCGGGCCTGCGGATGTGAGCAACCAGGCAACCCAGGCAGTAATTGCGACTGGAAGAAGTCACTGTAATCTCCGAAATCAGATTCATCTAGGAACATGGAACGTTCGAGGCCTCCTCCAAACTGGAAAATTACACATTTTGGAAAGAGAGATTTGCAGAGAAAACTTATCAGTGTGCGGGATCTCGGAGACACGCTGGAAAGGAAATGGTCATTTCAACACAGCTGACCATACTATCTACATATCGGAAGCAGATGAAACTGGAACAAATGGAGTCGCCTTCTTGGTTAACAAGAAGAACACCAAATATGTAGACAGCTATGAGGCCATCAGCGATAGACTAATTAGAATATCGTTTAACTCCAAACCAGTTAAACTTCATATTGTCCAGGTATATCTACCAACAACGAATCACTCAGTGGAAGCTGAGTATACAAAAACCAGCACATCGCAAGAGTATGCCAAGAACTTGAAGAACATGCAAATACAAACAGATCCCACGAATTGTACAATACAGTCAAATATATATCTAGAGAATTTAAGCCACAGACACAAATAATAAAAAATGACAACGGGGAAACAATTACATAGCAGAAGTATGTAGACAATACTGCGAAAAACTTTTTTATACTGATAAAGCCGAAGATTATGGTTTACCAAAAATGGATGAGTTTGAAAAAGAGCCCCCAATCTTAAAAGCCGAAGTAGAAAAAGCCACAAATCTTCTAAAGAACAATAAATCACCTGGTGATGATGGCATACCCGCCGAAACAATAAAAGCTATGGGTGAGCTCGGTGTTGATGCAATCCACAGGCTGTGTGTTGAGATTTGGCAAACTGGGGTGTTGCCAAAAGAATGGTGCGAATCGGTGTACATGCTGCTACACAAGAAAGGCTCTCCTACAAACTGTAGTAACTACAGAACAATAGCGCTTATGTCACATGCCAGTAAAATTGTGCTTCACATCATAAACAACTGCTTAAAACCTTTCTTACTTCCACACATTCCTGTTGAACAGACAGGATTCTTGCCAGGAAAGGGAACAAGGGAACATATTCTGAATGTTATACAGATAATAGAAAAAGCATACGAATTCAATGTAAAAACTTATTTGTGCTTTGTCGACTACAGCAAGGCATTTCACTGTGTAAAATGGAAGAAATTGTGGCTTATCTTGGAAAACATGGGAGTACCAAATCATATGATTATTTTGCTTAAAAATCTTTTCAACAACAGCTTTGGGAAAGTGAAAGTCACCAACACGCTATCTAAGTCTCTTACTCCAAAGTGGGGTGTAAGACAGGGCTGTATTATGTCCGATACTCTTTAATATATCCGGGAGTATATAATGAGAAAAGTTCTGCAAGGCTGGCGAGGGGGATTAACCATAGGAGGAGGAAGAATTACTAACCTAAGTTATGCAGACGACACCTTAATACTAGCTTGCTCAGAAGAAGAACTCACGGAAATCATCACAAATTACCTACTCTATAGATGTTTCACGCAGATGGATCAAGGTCAAGCTATTTTATTAGTATGTGTTTCAGACAAGCACCATTGAATTTTAGTAGTATTGTAAAATTTCCTGTTTTATCCACTCACATCTGCCAAATGTCAATAATTTTGATTTATAATCACAAATCGAGGTGATTTGTGTTTATAACTGTGTTATAACGCTTTATAGTTTTATATCTCCTATTTTATCAGTTTTCGTTTTCAAATGATATAAAGTCAGTTTGAGTGATAAATTTCAATTTTTAAATAATAGTGTGTGTCAGGTTTTATGATGCCACGTTATATGAAATGCTGTGTGCCTAATTGCACACCAACATCTAAACATCTAATATTAGACATATATTTCCAAATCCAAATAAAGACTCCCGAAAATTCAAGGCAACAACAACTATCTATAGAGTAGGTGATTTGTGGAAATCATGAGAAAGTTGGACAGGATCAGCAGAGAGCATAGTCTTGCGCTGAACAAAAAGAAGACGCAAATTATGATAATATACCGCAACACTACTAATGTTAAACAGATTGATGGTTTTGAAGTAATTGAGAAATTTAATTACTTAGGATCACTTATTACAAACAAAGGCGGTTGCGACGAAGAAATCAAACGCAGACTGGCAATAGCACATGACTCAACAATAAAACTAACCCGACTATGAAAAGACTGTGCAATATGTAAACGCAATAAACTGAAATTATTAAACTCCTTGATCTTTCCCATTGCCACATATGCCTCTGAGACCTGGACATTGAAAGTTGCCAATCGAAGAAAAATAGATGCCTTTGAAATGTTGGCCTATAGGAGAATGCTGCGAATATCATACACAAAACATCGTACTAACGTGTCAATTCTTAATGAACTAAAAATCACCACAAGGCTTTCAACCAAGATAAACCAGTCATATCTAAGGTATTTTGGACACATTTCAAGATGAACAAATGGGCTGGAAAAACTTATTGTCGAAGGCAAAACCAATGGCAACCAAGAGGAAGGTCTCCGACGCGCTGGGTGGATGAAACCAAGGAAATCATCGGTCACGGTCTGCAGAAAGCTTCTCTTGCAGCTCAAGATAGAGAAGGATGGAGAACTACGATCCGAGCAATTGAGACATGGGGTCACCATACTCTTTGGAGAATTATGTATTAAAACTTCGAACTTGGGTTTTTAAAAACAATTTTACAACTATATTTAGAACTTTATTATACAATGGTTGAACAGAGAATGAATTTTTAGATAATACAGAGTTTTTATAATCTTTCTGTTTTATTTATATGGTGTCAGCTCTTTCTTCTTATGTAATTCCTCCCCTCTAAGACGAGAACAAAACGGAGTGGTGTTCGAGTTTTGGTTTTTCTGTTGGATTTTCTTCTCTTAGGGTTTCTTCTTTGCTTTGGACTTCTTCCCTTATTTGTTTTCTACTGCATTACTGGAGCGATGTCTTGATTTTATTCTTGAAGATCCATCCCAGTATTATTAAGATGGTAATAACGGAGGACAAGACGCCGAAAATTCGTGGGTAGTGGTTAGATGTTGAAATTCTTAATAGTATAAGTTGTTTTGACATTTTGCTGATTTTGTGGATTTCTTCCAAATTGATTTTTTCTATTTTAGGTGCTTCGAACTTTGGTATAATTTCTAATTTTTCCCAGTTTAGCTTTGGGACAAATAATGGTTTTCCTTGTTGAATTCTGCCGTCGTTGATACATTTTTTTGTGTTGACTTTTATTTGACATGATTCTGGTATTTTTGTTAGTGTAGGATTTTTGACTTCTATATATTGATCTGTGTGGCATTTGGAGAACAATTTTTCTGTTTGCATTGGTATAATGATTACTTCATCTTGTGTTATTTGTTCAACGAGAGATTCTTCTAATGTTAACTTTATTTTTTTGCAGCTTTTCACCGTCTGGTTTTCTATGAGCTGTAGAGTGCAGTTGTCTTCAGGGAAATGGTCTTCCATGCAAAAATATGTATCCTATAGTAGTGGACAGTTTTCTTCTTTGAATTGATGTTCCGAGTTGGTTTGTGCCAAATAGGGATACTTTAGAGCGAATATTTGGTTGTTTTGAATGATAGGAAAGAGGTGATAAAACTTAAAAATTTCAGCTTTGATAATTGGTATATGTATTGCAAAAATTAATTTTTTATTTTCAAATGTGAATTGTGTGCCTAAAAATTGGTAGTATGTTAATATGTTCCTAAATTTCATAATTTGGTTGTCTGGGTAAATTTTTCTTGTATTCTAAAGTAACTCTCGACTATAAATAATAGAAGGATAAAGTGTGTTGAGTTTTGCAAAAGCTATGGAATCTTCTAAACTATCTAAAAACGTGATAACATTTTGGCAATCCAGATTTATTTGGGAAATAATTCCTTAAAAGGTTAAATACTTATGTGATTCAGTGACTGATTTTTGTACACTCATTTGAAATTTTCCTAGATAATTTGCAAAATTTTCTTGATTTTTTGATAATATGCGAATTGGTGTGTTGTAATTTTTTATTAGATTGTTTGAAAGTGAACGTTGCAAATTTATTTCCGTAACCATGTTCTGTTGGTTTGTTTCGAGAATTTTTATTGCGTTATCATATCTATTACAGTGTAC
The DNA here is from genome assembly GCA_963921935.1 of Galeruca laticollis. Lineage (NCBI taxonomy): Eukaryota > Metazoa > Arthropoda > Insecta > Coleoptera > Chrysomelidae > Galeruca > Galeruca laticollis. Next base: position 83,704,282 of record OY998178.1, on the reverse strand, counting down.
CAAACAACCATTTCTGTAGTTGTGCGACTCCGTTAAAGAAACTTCTTTTATTACGAATATGAATATGAGGTTGAAAGTTATTAAGTTTCGTTCTTGTAATTTTTATGAGAAATTCTGTCCTTATCTATTAACTTAGCACGATTACCTACTAATATAGCTTTATCCATAAGCTTTTCTTAAATTGATTGAAAAAAGTGTTTAGATAATTGTGCATCATTAAATTGTCTATAATCATTAATAATGTCTTCGCATCATATCAAAAATTTATTTAATGTATTACTATTGCCGTCATAAGGTTTAATGTTATCAATTTCAGATTTTAAAAGATCCCAGTTCATTTCTGGCATGTTTCGTGTAATATTTGAATTTCAATTTATTATTGTTAAATTATTTGTAACTTGATTATCTATATTATTTTCGTTATTTATTTCTATATTTATAATTCCGTTAATTATTTCATCAATGTCACTCATTAAATAACTAAAATTAATTAAAAGCTAATGTCTGCGATAGACTATTGTTCGATATGAACAGAACTTAACTATATTTGCCAAAATCGTTATAAATAGGGGTTTGGAAAGGTAAAAGAGGAAAAGGCACTTACAAGATTGTTCGTCAACTCGATCGCTCTGCTCTCCTGTTCCTTTTTTCGTGATTCCCTGCTCTCGTTGCCACTAATTTCAAATGTTTTGAGTTCGGTTATATGCACTTAAGGTGTAGAAACTCCAAGGTCCCGGATTTCACTCCCGACACAATGCGAAAATGTTTTTTACTTATTCGAAACCCACGCGTATCCTACTGACTGCGCTAATTATATATTAAAACTTGGATTTTTAAAAACAATTTTACAACTATATTTAGAACTTTATTATACAATGGTTAAACAGAGAATGAATTTTTAGATAATACAGAGTTTTTATAATCTTCCTGTTTTACAAAGAGTCATCGTTTTATTTATATGGTGTCAGCTCTTTCTTCTTATGTAATTCGAGATTAGACAGATAAGAGAGAGAGAGAGAGACCTGTTTTAGCTACCTACATTTCCAGAGTTTTCATAACTGCGTACTGTATTTAGTGAACTATTCAAAGATATACCAAATGATCAAATTGGGGCGCATTTTTTTAGAACAGACAAATATGATGATATTTAATATCGAAACAATTGTCAATTTCTTAGAATTTTCAACATTTTTTCAATATATTGTGGAATTATCTAGAAACAGTTAGTTTCATTTAAAACAGTAATTAAAAAAAGTGTCCTTTGTTTTATCTACTCCAATTAGAAATGCCTTTTGTGAGAGGATATTTAGCAATATGAACAATTTGGAGACACAAGAAAGATATTGAATGTCTGTCGATCAATCGAAGGCTGAGCTGCAAATTGGATCTAATTTCAATGGATCCTGTTCAGAATGTTTGTCCTTTTTAAATGGCCCCTAAGGGGAGAGAAATTTAACGATAAGTATAAGTGGTAGTTAGTTTTCATTATTTGTAAATTATTTACCTTCGTTAATGCTTTCGACTTATATTGTGTTTATATTATACTTTTATTTTAAAATTCTGATGAAATAAAACAATAGTATGCAATATATGTCATAAATAATTACTTGTACGAAATGAGATATTTATTTTGTTAATATATTTTAAAAATTAACTTTTATCTTAAAAGCCATATTTAAATCGGTCTAAGAAATACTGTATTTAGTTAATAGTAAATATATGCGTTACTCTTTGGACACACTGTATTATTAAAATTTTAAATATTAGAATATAACTAACCTTTAAAATGTTTTGGACAACATACAAATTCTACACCGCTGAACAATGAAATTCCACATGGCAGTAGCATTGCAAAGGACCTAAGCTGTAATCCTTTATCCTGGCAAGCATTTCCAGCTGTTGCATTCCAACGACCGAATGTCCAGCAGTTGCTTTGATTGTGAATGTGGTCGAACATGCAATTTTCAGGTACCAAAAGAGCATCTGATTGAAATGGACCTTCTGAAACGAATAATAACAATAATTTTAGTGAAGTAGACAATATTTACTTATGCAACAAGTGCAAAAAGTAATTGTTTATTGCACGCGACGTGAAATTGACAACACACACGTTGAGTGCAATAAACACTTTTTGCAGGAGTTGCATACAATATGTTTTCTACGTTCATGCAAAAACCAAAAAAATGTTTTGTTCATGCCACTAAGAGTAGAAAAATAAAACGCATAATTTCATAGTAGAATATTTTTATCGAAGCACCACTCTTTAAAACGATTATAACTTATTTCATATTGTTTTCTTGATTTACTAGGTAATACGTTTAATGACGCTGTATTTGCAAATTCAGTGACTTCTGGTGGTGTCCCAACGAATTCTCCTTCATCACAATCATCACTATTACAAAAAAATCGATCATGCAAAAGTTTTGTTTTTTGCACGAACGTACAAAAAATATTATGTACATATCCCAAAATAAATATATACTTGCATTTTCTTTTGTTTGTATGCCTGTCTGGTCTAAATACTACTTGTTCGTCCTCTAGTTTTAATTCCACATATTCCCTTAATCGTTTTTTTAAGCGCATCAACTACTAGGGTTATTAGCGCTTCAACGGTACTGTTATTTATAGAAATGTTTGCAATTTAAATTACATTGTAAAGATTGATCTCCTTGGAGAAGTGAATTACATTCAACAAGGTGCTATTTAACATACTTTTTGAATCGGTCGGTAGTCCGTGCGCTTTACGATTTTGTTTATACTTTGGGCATTCTACAAGACAGTGTTCAACGGTTAAATTAACTCTACATAAATCACACACTGGCGGATCAGATTTTGTGATTAAATGTTGGTGAGTATACCGAGTGTGACCAATTCTGAGGCATGTTAACAAAGTTTGACATTTTCTATTCATTACGTTGTTATTTTAGGTTTGATGGCTGGTTTAATTGGTCTCAGTTTATCTTTAGATTGATCCCACTCGGCCTGCCACTTGTTATAAATTAATGTTTTTATGTGACATTTGTAGTCTGACGCAAGCACTCTGTTTTCGCGCACTGCATTATCACTTGTAATTGCTTCTTGTGCTGCCCTGTCTGCTTCTTCGTTTCCGAGAATTCCTATGTGCGAGGGTACCCATATGAATACAACCTCTTCTCCGCCATGCCGAATTGAGTGGAATTGTTGCTTGATCATCTTTGAGAGGGGGCAATGGCTGTATATGTTTTTGAGAGTTTTCGGCGAGGTTAGAGAGTCGGAAATTATTAAGTACTCTTGTTCTGGCCTCCCTTGAATAAGTATAAGGGCTTGAAGTATTGTAAATAACTCTGCGGAGGATACAGATGATAGTTTGGGTAATTGGTACATTCGAGTATCCTTTTGAACTTTCACTGCTATTCCTACTCCTTCCGATGTTTTTGATGCATCCGTATACATTTGCACGTGGCAGGGGTAAATATTAAGAATATTTTGGAATTTGGACTTAATTGGGGCTGGATATGTGTTTTGTTTATTGAAGCTGCAAAGATAAAAAGTGGCATTTCGGACTAGCAATAGTCCAGGGTGGAGTGCTGGGTTTGTTGTTAGCTAAGAATATAACTGGTATGGTGATAGCTAAATCGTTATAATAATTGGCAACCCTTTCATAAAATGCTGGAGCTGCTCTTTTTTTGTTTTGATACAGATTTCTATAATTATTTTTAAAGTTGTTGGCGTATCTTGGATGTTGTGGGTTTGCTGCAACATTAGTAGCATAAGACATGCTGAGTAGTTGTCTTCTATGATGTAAAGGTAGTTCACCTGCTTCACAAAGTACACTTGAAATAGGACTAGTACAAAATGCTCCAATGGCTGAACGAATGGCAGTATTATGGATGGTATTCAATTGTTTGAGAGTGGTGTTTGTGGCCAAGCCATAGGCAATTGCTCCATAATCAATTTTAGATCTAATGATTGCTCTATAGATTCTCTGAAGAGTACTTGAGTCAGATCCCCAACTTGTATTGCTCAACATTTTGATTATGCTTAAGTTGTTTTTGCAGTTCGTCACGAGTTCTAGAATATAATGTTTCCAATTTAATTTAGAATCAAATATTACTCCTAGAAATTTGTAAGTTTGTACGAAACTGAGATTTTTTATTGTATAATGTGAGACAAGGTTGATAATTATTATTGTGTTTTGAAAAGATAAGAGATTTCGTTTTTTCTGTTGAGAACATAAATCCAGTTTCTTTTGACCAGTTTTCTATAGAATTTAATTGATTTTGAATTATTCTCGAAATTGATTCTAAGTTCCTTCTTTTGGCAATAAGTACTAAGTCGTCTGCGTATAATCTGTACTTGACAGGCGCTGTAGCTGTATCGACGATGTTATTAATAGCTGTGAAGGAAAGTGTAGTACTAATTACTGATCCTTGAGGAGTACCATTTTCATGGAAGAAGCTTTTTGAGAGTTCTCCATCAACTTTGATTCGGGAGGATCTGTTTTTCAAAAAACTGGAGATAAATGAAAGCATATGGCCCTGTATTCCCCACTCTGTTAATTGTTTTAATATTTTGTAGTGCCAAGCAGCATCAAATGCACGTTGGATGTCAAAAAATATTGTGACGCATGATTGATTGGTGACAAAAGCTTCATGTACTTCAGATTCTAGTTCGATTATGTTGTCTTGCGCAGATCTTTGTTGCCTGAAGCCACATTGTTGCATTGCTATGTAGTTGTGATACTCTAGATACGACATCAACCGCTGGTTTACTATTTTTTCCAATAATTTACACATCACGCATGTTAGAGATATTGGCTGATAAGATTCTGGATCAGTTTTGTTTTTGTTTTGTTTTAATATAGATATGATTGTAGCTTGGCTCCATTTTTTCGGGAATTTGTTTCAGTCCAAATAACATTGTAGATGGGTTATATTGACTTATTAAATGTTGTAGCATAGGTAACTGCGAGTGAAACCCGTTCAGGTTCCACTGAAGAATGTAGGCTGATGTAGTAGATATATTCATAAGTTTGTTTATTAGTACAATTCCTGGGATGATGATGCGTCACTTTCTATATTTGTAGATCGAGTGCCAATGTGCTTCATAATTCTTATCCTGAGTCGTGTATAACGAGATTTGATGCTTCTTTCTGTGAGATAAGGTCGGATTTGGTAAAGTTGCAAAGCCAAGTTGTCAAGATTATCGGTGAATTCCAGAATGGTTTTTACAGAGTCAGGGTCTCCCATTGTATTATCGAGCAAGAGCACCAGTTGATCAAAATCGAGTGAGTTGGGAGGGTTTTGACTGTTTATAAATGTTTGCGCTGGTAGTAGTGACTCTCTGCAGCTTCTGGATTCATCAGTTTTTGGGTGCTTCTTTTTTTGTTTGGGTTTTATGAATTGTTTTGAGTCCTTATTTTCTTCGGGTGTATCTGGCGTAGAGATAATCTGTTCTATGTGTCTTTTACTTCCACTATGCGCGGTATTTATGTCGATTGGGGCTAGTTGTGGTGCAGGTATTGGTGGGGGTTTTGAAGCTTGAATCTTTTGTAATTGATATGTATTTTCTCTGAGAGGTTGTGTTTCAATGTCAGTATTTGTATTTTGAATATTTGATTCTGGATTTTGATTTGTCATTGTACTTTGAGTAGCAGCTGGTAAAAAATCGGGGCACTGGGAGGCGATATGACCATCTTTTTTGCATTCTTAACAGGAAAGACCGTCTTGTGATATGTATATACGATAAGGTGTGCCGTCAAAGATAAAGTAATGTAGGAAGGTATATCTGTAGGAGTTGAGATAGGTTTTATGTACACTTGTCGGCGAAAACTTAGAATATGACTATACTCAGGGTTCGACACATTCACTTTCAAAAAGGTTATAGGCGAGAGTAGGGTGAGATCTTACTGTTTCAGTTCATTTACCAAGACATCATGGGGTATAGATGGACATACATTCGATTAGACCAATCGTTGAGATGGAGTAATGAGTCTACGACCATCAAGTATGGAGTTACCGATTTTAATAGATTTATGTTTATTCATAAAAGTATCCACTGCTTGTTTGTTTATTGGGTATATACATATTCTACCATTGGAGATTTTTGAGCAAAATATAATAGATTTTGGACCAATCAGAGACCCTAATGGAGGAACAATCCATCAATTGTTGGAAACACAATCGCTTGCTCCTTGCTGGAAAATGTTTGTTGAGTGAGAGCGGATGCATGAAATGTACTTTGAGACTATGGGTGATTTGTAATTGTACTTTGAGAGGGGCCCCTGTAGTCAGAAACCCCGTCAGAGGTTGTATTCATGTTTCAATTAATACATTTTCTGTGGGAGATTTCATACGTTCTGAGGACGGATCTGTCTGCTTGAATATTTTGGACATATAAATCAGTAAAAAACTAATTTGGTCAATCAGACTAAGCTTGTTTAATTTGTTTTAATTTGCGAAAAGGAAAAAGTTCATGCAACTTACAGTTGGTCACCTCTATGTATGCACTAATAATGTTTTCACTGTTATCTTACTACTTTTCCACGATACACAAACTCGTACTATTAAAGCACCGATAAGTAATTGTTTTTTTTTCAATATTCTTATGTAAAATTTAAAACGGGTTTGTACAACACAAACAGCTCTATAGTCTTGTCTACTTTCTCATATATAGGTATTATTTTATTTTCTCATTCTCTTTGTATTTGTTGCTCTTTGAATATCTAGCTAAGCCACTATTTTTCTTCTTCATCCAGTCGTTTAAGTACTTCAGGTGCTATATCATCCCTCTCCGCTTACACTTTCTATTTTAATGTTTTGTATAGTCTCTTCCATCTCCTCCTATAATATCTCCTATTGACGGTCTGATTCTTCTCTATTCATATTCAGAATTCCCAAATTAGCCGTTATAAACTATTTTTGTAACAATTGGGTTTTTTTTCTCCCCAGTCATTAACGAATGTTCCCATTGTAAATCTCCAACAACGTTAGTTCAAGCGGCACTACAATTATGAAATATCAAGGCAAACAATTTAGGTCGTGCCCTAGGGAATGCAAAATCACGAATTATGTTTTGAGCTTTATCTGTTAAACTAGATTGAAGTTGAGCTCGATTTCTAGAAACTATTAACGATAAACCAATGTTCTTGAAGTATGACTTATCGACTAGCAGTCTTTGATTTAAGGTCCCTACATTAGTTTGTAGAAGTAGTTCATTTTAATAGTTTAATAGATGGGATTACGCTGTAATCTGATATACTGTTTGTCAAATAACTTGGTTATGTTAGTAATAGAGCTTCGTAAATATTACCCATTAAAACTGGAAAATGGATTATGTCAAGACTTGTTTGAAATATGTGAAATACCCATTGAGACAAAGAAATACGAGAAGTATACAAGGTATTTAAAAAAGGTGGCTTCGTTGCTAGTATATGTAGACCTCTGCAAAATAAGTTGGGTTCGCTCTGTAAAAAAGTTTCGTAACGACATCCGTTTTCAAGATACAGGGTATTGAAAAAAATATATACACATTCTTTTACTAGTGTTTTTAAATGAAACTCAAGGTCTCTAGTTATTCTTCATATTGTGGGTTTCTTAAATGTCTTCTAATTTCCAGTTCTTCAAGGAAATCCAGTTCTTGTTTCTTTTCACAAATATGCAGTACTTCTAGTTCTGTGTTAGGTGTCAATGAATGATTGGTGTCAAGTAGATGTTTTGCGTAGTGGGATTTATCTGGTTGTTTTAATCTGTATGCTCGTAAGTGCTCACTGTATCGTATTTCAAAATTCCTAAGGGTCTGACCCAAATAGACAGCATTACATTCTGGACATTTGAGTTTATATATACCTGAATTCTTTAATAGTGGTATTTTTGTTTTTACATTTAACAATTTTGTACTAACGTTACTTTCTGTTTTAAAAGAAATTGTTGTATTCGTTGCTGAAGATATTATCTTTGAATTATTATTAGAAATATTTCCTGCATATGTGATGGTTTTATAAGTTTTAATTTCATCAGCTTGTTTAGGATATATTAGTTGTAATGCCACTTTTTCCTCTTTTTTACTAATTAGCTTATTTATCATATCTAATGGATAACCGTTAGATGTTGCTATTTGTCTAATTGTATTAATCTCTTTATCAAAATTACATTTGTTCATAGGAACTGAAAAAGCTCTATGTATCATTGAATTATATGCTGCTAGTCTGTGTGACACAGGGTGGTTAGAATTGAATGGAATTGTTACATCAGTTTGTGTTGGTTTTCGGTAAATTGAATAATCAAGTACATTATTAACTCTTTGAATTTTTAAATCAAGAAAATTGATTGAGCTATTTTCTTCAATTTCTAATGTAAATTTAATTTTCGGGTGTGAATTATTGATGTGGTTGAAAAATACATCTAATTGTCGTTCACTACCCATAAAACAAGCTAATATGTCATCTACATATCTATACCAAAATAAAATATTTTTCGAAATATTACTTTCAAAGATCTTTCTTTCTAAATTGTCCATAAAAATGAATGCTAAAATAGGTGATATAGGGCTTCCCATTGGTAAACCTTCATTTTGAATATATATCTTATTGTCAAAAGTGAAATAATTCTGATTAATGCATACACCAAATAAATTAAGTATATCTGATATTATTCCTGGATTAATATTTTTATCTTCTAGTAATTTTCTTACAAGTATTAGACATTCTTTAGGAGGAATTTTAGTGAACATATTAGTAACATGAAACGAAATAAGTTTATAGTTATCTTGCAAGTGGATTGCTTTCAACTTTTTGATTAGTTCTATTGAATTTCTAATTGAGTACTGAGATTCATATCCGTAAGTATTGAGTATATTGTTGAGCTTCTTTGCCAATATATTATTAGGAGCATTAACATAAGAAACTACAGGTCTAATTGGTTTCGTTATTTTATGTCATTTAACTGTTCCATATAATTGTGGACAATGAGGATTCTTATGTATGATAGACCTCTTTTCGTAACCATTTAAAAGATAATTTGAATTATTAACAATATCCCTTACACTATTAGAAAACTTCTTTGTTGGGTCTGCTTTAAGAACTTTTACATCGCTGGATTCTATAAAGTTATATACTTTGGAATTGTAATTTTCAGTCGTCAAAATGACAGTAGCGTTCCCCTTATCAGATTTTGTAACTGTTAGGTTATTATTCTCTATCTTCTTTTTTATTGCGTTTAAAACTGAAATGTCATTTTTTGTTTGACGTTTAACTTTTGAAGGTTCAATATTTTTTATTAAAGTGGCAATTTTTAATTTCTCATAAAGACAATTATTTGAATTAAATTTTAAAGCTATTTCTGACTCTGTAGCTATAATTTGTTTAATATTATTCGTAAATTTAGGTGGTATGCTGTACTTTAAACCTTTATTTAAAAATTCTATTTCACTATTTGTAAAATTAGTGTCTGAAAGGTTTTCAAATCGTGGTGCAAAGTGTGTTGGTATGTAGGTACTTACTGATAAGGGGAACGCTACTGTCATTTTGACGACTGAAAATTACAATTCCAAAGTATATAACTTTATAGAATCCAGCGATGTAAAAGTTCTTAAAGCAGACCCAACAAAGAAGTTTTCTAATAATGTAAGGGATATTGTTAATAATTCAAATTATCTTTTAAATGATTACGAAAAGAGGTCTATCATACATAAGAATCCTCATTGTCCACAATTATATGGAACAGTTAAATTACATAAAATAACGAAACCAATTAGACCTGTAGTCTCTTATGTTAATGCTCCTAATAATATATTGGCAAAGAAGCTCAACAATATACTCAATACTTACATATATGAATCTCAGTACTCAATAAGAAATTCAATAGAACTAATCAAAAAGTTGAAAGCAATCCACTTACAAGATAACTATAAACTCATATCGTTCGATGTAACTAACATGTTTACTAAAATTCCTCCTAAAGAATGTCTAATACTTGTAAGAAAATTACTAGAAGATAATAATATTAATCCAGGAATAATATCAGATATACTTAATTTATTTGATGTATGCATTAATCAGAATTATTTCCCTTTTGACAATAAGATATATATTCAAAATGAAGGTTTACCAATGGGAAGCCCTATATCATCTATTTTAGCAAACATTTTTATGGACAATTTAGAAAGAAAGATCTTTGAAAGTAATATTTCGAAAAATATTTTATTTTGGTATAGATATGTAGATGACATATTAGCTTGTTTTATGGGTAGTGAACGACAATTAGATGTATTTTTCAACCACATCAATAATTTACACCCGAAAATTAAATTTACATTAGAAATTGAAGAAAATAGCTCAATCAATTTTCTTGATTTAAAAATTCAAAGAGTTAATAATGTACTTGATTATTCAATTTACTGAAAACCAACACAAACTGATGTAACAATTCCATTCAATTCTAACCACCCTGTGTCACACAGACTAGCAGCATATAATTCAATGATACATAGAGCTTTTTCAGTTCCTATGAACAAATGTAATTTTGATAGAGAGATTAATACAATTAGACAAATAGCAACATCTAACGGTTATCCATTAGATGTGATAAATAAGCTAATTAGTAAAAAAGAGGAAAAAGTGGCATTACAACTAATATATCCTAAACAAGCTGATGAAATTAAAACTTATAAAACCATCACATATGCAGGAAATATTTCTAATAATATTTCAAAGATAATATCTTCAGCAACGAATACAACAATTTCTTTTAAAACAGAAAGTAACGTTAGTACAAAATTGTTAAATGTAAAAACAAAAATACCACTATTAAAGAAGTCAGGTATATATAAACTCAAATATCCAGAATGTAATGCTGTCTATTTGGGTCAGACCCTTAGGAATTTTGAAATACGATACAGTGAGCACTTACGAGAATACAGATTAAAACAACCAGATAAATCCCACTACGCAAAACATCTACTTGACACCAATCATTCATTGACACCTAACACAGAACTAGAAGTACTGCATATTTGTGAAAAGAAACAAGAACTGGATTTCCTTGAAGAACTGGAAATTAGAAGACATTTAAGAAACCCACAATATGAAGTTGTCAATGAACAGCTAAATCTAGGGAATTCTCCACTAATAAACTGTCTTCTTAAGTGATAATTGTAAAGATCAGCAGATATAGTTTTCCTGGTTTTCTATATCATTGCACAGTTATACTGATCTTAATTGGAAAAATGATATCCAGGATATCACCATAGGGCTAATAATATCTAAGCTTCAATATTTGTAATATCACATCTTCTTCTTTTTTCTATAAACATATATTAAGCCAATCACAACTTAGGTTACTTCTTGGTCTAGCCAAAAATAACTACTAAACATCAGGTAGGCATAAAATGAAATGTAACTCATTCTGACGATGATATTGATTTATCGAAACAATTGTCAATTTTTTAGAATTTTCAATAACTTGTATTATATTGTGGAATTAACTAGAGACCTTGAGTTTCATTTAAAAACACTAATATGAGCATATTCCACGAAGTAAGGGTCGAGACAGTCAATTACATTCTTTTACGATTATGTCGAAACAAATCATGTTAATATAAGTGACCGGCCACCTGAATTCCTCGCTTAAAATTAGAAAATTTGATGCAAATGAAACTAGGAAAAACCAGTGCAGCATATGAATTGTTTGAAAAGGTACTCTCCACTTCATTTGAAACTTCGCATTTAATCACCAAGGCGACGAAAACAGACACGATTGGAGAAACACTAATAAAGCCATGTTTGATGCAAGCAGCTGAGCAGGTTTTAGGATTTGAATTTAAAAAAACGCAAGACATTCTTTTATCCAGCAATACAATGTCTACTAACATTCAGGACCATTGTGAAATTAAAAAAAACTCCGTGTTTTGGTTTGTAGGTTGATGAGAGTATAGTACAGACGTGTTTCAATGTTGCCAGTTGTTATCTTTTGCTCAATATTTGGGAAAATAGAACAAAATAAAAGAAGACTTTCAGTATCACAAGAGTTGGAAACAACATGGGAAGGAGAAGACGCTAAAAAAATTTTAATTACTTTAAGAAGCATGGACTTTAGTGGAAGAAGCTAGCCGGACTTTGTACCGATGGAGCGCCTGCTATGCTGGGATTACTTTCAGGCCTAGCAACATTAGTGAAGAAGACGAACCCTAGTACTGTTACGATGCACTGTATAATTCATCGTCAAGCATCGAATACCATGCCGGAAGACTTATTGAATATCATCAAATTGGTGATAAAGATGGTGAATTTTGTTAAAGGTAGTGCAAAACACACATGTATTTTCAAAAAGTTATGGTCAGAATTAGACTTCGAGCACGAGACACTACTTTATCATGCTGATGTACGTTGGCTGTTGTCCCGTTTATATGAGTTGAGAGAGGAGTTAAAAGTATTTTTTATTGAGACCAAAACGCAACATTTCTTGGAAAAACAGTGAACCGAGCTTAGAGATACAACTCGCATATCTAGTGGATATTTTTGGTCACATTAATCAGTTAAACTTACAACTTCAAGGATCTGGAAACCAAAATTTGGAAAGTATTAGTAATATATTTACATTCGCGCTTTTTTACGTAAGATTAATCTCTGGATAGACAAAGTTCAAGAAAAAAAGTTTCAATCATTCGCGACTTCAAAAGCTCTTGCTGACAACAAGGATTATACTGTTGTTATAGATAAGGTGCAGCATAAAATACTCAACCACTTAGGTAGCTTCGAAACTAAATTTGGTCGTTATTTCCCGTAATATGGAAGCAGTGAAACACAATTTTTGAAAAAGCTTATGCGAAATCCTTTCAACGTGAAGTCTACAGATCTTCCTGACAATATTCAAGAGGTGACTATAGAAGTTCACATTGACAGTAGCTCCAAGTATTCGTTTGAATCTAGTATGAAACTAGAAGCGTTGTGGTGTAAGAAAGCCCAGGCCTATCCCAAGATTTAACAATTAGCTTTGCGGTATCTCATGGTGTTTTCAACCACTTTTTTTGTGTGAGCAGGGATTCTCTACTTTATTGTTGATTGAAAATAAACAACGAAGGCGTCTAAGTGCAAGCAGCGATTTGAGAATAGCTCTTAGCAAGAGCCTAAGTTCTTGGATTCCTTAGCTCGTCGAAAAAATGAATGCACAAAAGTCACATAGAAAATATGAGGTAAATGTTCATTGTCATGATTAGGTAAATTGTGTATTCTTTATTTCTGTTGCAACTTGGCAACTGCGTTTGCCACGATTGCGAACAATTAACGAAAGCATTGGTCTGTGAATTACCAGTCAAGTATCTCCGCTGAAATTACGCCTCTTCAAAAACCCTTCTCAGCTCTCAAACTTAGATGAAGATCGTATTTTTCACGGTTTCCTATTAAGTTAAAAAACTGATCTAAAATTGTTAGTTTGATTTAGTCGATAGATCCGTTCTTTGCGAACGCGGGTTAATAACTACCAGAAGGTTTTTAAGTAACTGCTTCTAAGATTTAATAATTACCGCTCTCTGAGAACGAAGTGTGCTTTATTTTGTATTCTGTGAAGTGGATCCCTTGTAAGTTTTATTGGCGTCTGTCAAATAAACCATAACTAACTGGGGAGGTCTTCTCAGTCCTAAGCATATAACAGATATTTTTGTCTTGGTGTCGAACTAAGGGCAAGTGTTATCGGCGCCAATCATTGTGTGGTCCACTAACAATATATGAATGTTTTGTCGCTTCATCATTACAAATTTAATGGATTTAGGAAATCGGTCCATGGGCCTATGGATAGACTTTTAGAAGCGAACTGTTCCCAAAGAGGCGCCATAAAACATTAACTTAGCTGTCAACATTTCGAATATTAATTAAAATAAATAATTTTGCAACGAATGTTAAATTTATTGGTGGAATAGGCCACACGTCTTCCTAGTTTATATTTCAAATACAACTAATTAAGTGTTGGTGGAATAAACGTTAAAGTTATCTCGTCCAAAAAATCCTTAATAGTCGGAATTCGCACTTTACGATACATTTATCGAGAGAATGGTTGAGGCAGAAATTCCGATAAAAGTTTAAAGATTTAGTTTGATCTAAAATAAAACTTGTTCCCTAAAACAAATTCGCTAGGATTACTGGTATGTTTTACACTTTTCCTGTTTAAAATTTATTTGAACTGATAAAGATGTTTGTGCAGTACGAATCTTTAAGCTAGATTGTATAATTGTAAAAAAAAATTAAGAAAAGTTTTATGTATATATCTGGACAGATATCTATAAATTGTATATTGAAAAGTCTTTTTGTACCACACTTTAACTATTTCAAAGGACAATTAATTAGGAACCTACTAACAAAAAATGATGATGTAAGTATTTTTTATAACGTCAAAAGAAATTCATAAAGATTACGATTGAGCGCCGATGCGCATCGTTCGGTTTGTACTCGAAGCCACAAATTCTTTTAAATTTTCTTCAGCTATTTCAAAGAACACTTAATTAGAAATCAATTGACAAAAAATGGTTATGTAAATATTTTTTATAACGTCAAAAAAATCCATAAAGATTACGATTGAGTGCCGATGCGCATCGTTCGGTTTGAACTCGAAGCCACACATTTTTTTAAAATTTCCTTTAACTATTTCAAAGGACACTTAATTAGGAACCTACTAATAAAAAAATGGTGATGTAAGTATTTTTTATAACGTCAAAAGAAATTCATAAAGATTACGATTGAGCGCCGATGCGCATCGTTCGGTTTGAACTCGAAGCCCCGAATTTTTTTTAAATTCTATATATATATCTATAAATTGTATATATATATATATATATATATATATATATATATATATATAATTGTATATTGAAAAGTCTTTTTGTACCACACTTGGTGTTATTATAGCAGAAACTCCAAGACTCAACAACATTTGCGAGTAAATTTTACAAAATTCCTGACTGAAGAAGTGTGTTGTTGTATTATCACCCAATAGTATGGTCTTACATGTAATGGTTGTGCTGTGAGAGCTTATTGGGAATTTAGCTATTCATCTGAATAGAGTATAAAGAAATATTTAACTAAAGAAGATTTCCAAGATTACTGTTTTCGTATATCAACTTTTAAGTTAAGTAACCAATATTTTATCTGTTCGTTTAATGTTAAAGTTTCTTTTTCACACATACTGACATCTACTAACCACTTTTTCTAAAATTTAGTAACTCGCTTTATTTTTCACATACATTCATTATATTTATACATATTTTTATTTAGTTGTTTTAATTATTATACAGGTATACCTGAAAAATTGCATTCAGCACATTTTTTGAACATTTTCTAAAACTAGCAGAGAACAGCAGTTAAGAGTTGGCTGATATTTGTGGTTGATTTTTTCTAATTTTGTTTAGGAACAAAATTAGTGGCGCCCTTCATTAAATTTCATTTATCTGTATCTTATTTTTTTCTCTTTCTTTTCTTTCTTTACTTTAACTAACTTCTTTCAGATAACAGAGCCCTGAGAACTGGCTTTACTATCTCCAATCACAATATCAGTTTGGAAAGATCCTACTCTCTTTTTATTTCTTCCTTTCTTTTATATTTTTTTACCCTGAGAGTGACAGATTTTGTTTCATTGGAGCTCCAACGTGTATTAACTTTTACCTGTTGTTATCTGCTGTTTCTTTTTGGTAAAATTTTTTTTAGTTGAACATTTTTATTTGTTTCCAAATCATTAGACTTTAAAATTTTAACTTAACTTTAATTACCAAGAGAACTTTATTGTAATTAAGTATAAAAATGTCTGCCGTATAAATTGAAGGTCGAATATTTATTAACCCATGAGTTGGAACACGAATTGGCGTACAGAAATGTTGAAGTATTACCGACAGTGGCGGAGCGTAGAAAATTGTTGAGGGGTATTTTAGCTCAAGAAGCATCCGGTCACAGTTCTATTCTGTATAGGAATAGTCAATTAAATTTTGATAGAGAAGTAAACGGTATCGAGTTAACTTTATCTGACTTGAGCAAAAAAATTTCTGAATTTGTAGGATCAGATAGGGACAATGAATATCTTAGATTAACATGTAGATTAGCTCATGTAAATAATCGGGTTTCTCGTTTGTAGTGTAACAATGATGAGGAAGTAATCAAGAGAAAACAATTTGCTACTCAGATTTTGTTGTTAGAGGGTGAACTTGATGGTAGATTACCGGGCACTATTCAGGCTCAATCAACTCCTGTGGGTCAGAACCAAAGTTTTACTTTCTCTAAGGCAGTACCTATCTATAAATGGGGAACACATTTCTCAATAATTGCGGAAAATGAATCTCTGGCAGGATTTTTAGAACGTGTAGACTGTTTAAAGATTTCTCGGGGTGTAACGGATAACGAATTATTTTCTAGCGCTGCAGATCTCTTCACTGATCAGGCATTTTATTGGTATTTAAATAATAGAAGTCAATTTCAAAATTGGTCAGAGTTAGTGTCTAATTTAAGGTCAGATTTCCTCCCATATAATTATCAGGAAGATTTATTAGATGCAATTAAAAATAGAGAACACTAATGAAAAAATAACGTTTTATATAAATTCTATGTGTAGTCTATTTAATCGCATAGAAAAAAAACAGAATGAATCATCAAAAATTAGGATCATTAAGAGAAATTTGCTTTCTAATTATGTACAACCGCTGGCTTTATTAGATATTAACAGTATCGAAGAGTTAACCGATAAATGTAAAAAGTTGGAAGAATCTTTTACCTATTCACAGAATTCTCAGAATACAAGTATTAGTTCGAGAAAACCTAAAATATATCTAGAACCATAATTAAATAATACTTTTACCTCATCTTATCGGTCTAGGAATCATAATAATTCTAGACAACTATCTACAGTATCTACAGTAAGTTCACATGAAGTTTTCTCGAATTATGGTGAACAGAATCATTTTTATCCTCAATGTAAATACGCTTTAAAAGTATTCTGTTATGGATGTGGGAATCCTGGATTTATAAAACCTAAATGACCAAATTGTTCAAAAAACGAACAAAGCGGTCAGGTCAATGCTTTGGTGATACCTACCGCTTCTCAAAATTCTTCAGGATCCACACATCCAAAACAAAAAAATTCAAAAAAACAAACAAAGTCAAGAACAGTTTCCGAAATAACACCTTCAATCAGCAACCAATAAGAGAAATTTATTCCTTATCTAATGTATCTAAAAATTCTAATAAAAATAGCCTATCTTATTTCAATAAAAATGATTGGTTAGCTTGGTTAAATATAGTAAGAACATTTTACAAGCAAGGCAACGTAAATAAATTTCAGAATTCTTTAAATACTCAATTTTCTAGTAATTATTTTTTAGACTTGTTATATCGTAAAGATAATGATAACAGGCCTTATGTGGATATTATTATTTCTGGGAAGACATTCTCTTATTTGATTGATACAGGAAGTAATCTGAGTGTTTTGGGTTCTCTAGGTCTTGAGTTTCTTAAGAATTTATCTATACCTATTTCTATTACCGAACAGTTTCGACTGCTGATGGTACTTACCATGATGTGGGTGGCTTTGTAGAAACTTATGTCACAGCGGATAAGTTATCTCGGATTTTAAAATTACATCTTTTACCTTCAGTTACTCAAACAGTTATCTTAGGAATGGATTTTTCAAAGACATTCAATATTAAAATAAATTTTTCTAAATTTACTATGAATTTAAATGCCTTATCTTTAAATGTCATCAATACTGTTAAGGACGTCACAACTTTAACAAATGATGAAAAAATTAAACTTGATGTTATTATCGAAAAATTCAAAACCATTAGCCCTAAGGATAAACTTGGTAGGACACATATCTTAGAGCATTATATCGACACAGGAAATTCTCCTCCATTTAAAAT
This sequence comes from Galeruca laticollis, assembly GCA_963921935.1. NCBI lineage: Eukaryota > Metazoa > Arthropoda > Insecta > Coleoptera > Chrysomelidae > Galeruca > Galeruca laticollis. The sequence continues at coordinate 83,686,417 of OY998178.1, read as the reverse complement.
AAAACAGTATCCATTGCCACAAGCCATGGAAGTTCATGCGAATAATGGATAGATATTTTATTAAAATTAGGGGTTATTGAACCAAGTATATCTCCTTATTGTGTCTCCTATCTGTTTAACTCATAAACCTGATGGTAGTATAAGGTTACTTCTTGATGCCAGCAAGCAAACAAAAGCAGATTCGTATATGATTCCAAATATCGAGGTAATTCTTAGTCAGCTTAGGGATACGCGATATCCGCGGTATCGATTTAAAACATGCTTTCTATCAAATACCTTTAGGAAAGTCGTCTCGTCCAAAAACAGCTTTTGCAATTCGTTCTAGAGGACTGTTTCAATTTACAAGTAAACCATTTGGTTTTATTTCAAGTCCAGCTACCATGTCACGATTAAGGGTTATGGTAATAGGTCCATCTTTAGAACCATATTGTTTTTATTATCTTGATGATATAATTGTTTGTACATCACAGTTTGATAAACATGTAGAAATTTTTTCTTAAGTTTATGAGAAATTAAAGGAGGCTAATTTAACGATAAATATTGATAAATGTCATTTTTGTCGTCCTTCTCTTCGCTATTTAGGTTATACCTTGGATGAAAGTATTGACGGTGAAAAAACTAAAGCTATTACTAACTATCCTGTACCGAGGACAACTACAGAGGTACGTATATTTTTAGGGGTTGTTTCATATTATCGTCGTTCTTTAGATAATTTTTTTACTTTATCTGCTTCCATTTCTGATATTTTATTTAATAAAACAAAATCAACCAATAAGTTGGACACCGGAAGCTCAAAAAGCTTTAGAAGATATAAAAACTGTTTTAACTACCGCTCCTGTACTTTGTAGTCCTGATTTTAACAAATCATTTTATCTAATGTGTGATGCAAGTGATGTAGGTATTGGAAGTGTGCTTTTTCAGTTAGAAGATGGGTTGGAACATACAGTAGCTTATTATAGTAAAAGATTGAATAGCTGTCAAAAGAAATACACAAGTACTGAGAAAGAGGCTCTTGCAGTCCTACTATCTATTGATCATTTTCGTTATTATCTTCTGGGACGACATTTTACTGTCATCGCGGTCACTCTTCTCTTATTTGGTTAAATAATATGAAAAAACCATCACCACGTTTAGCTAGGTGGATTCTACAACCGTCACAATACAATTTTTCGATAGTCCATCGTAGAGCAACGGGTACCGTACCTGCAGATTTTCTATAGGTATAGTGTGCCGGAAATAAATGTATTAAATTTATCTTTACTAAAACCTGATAATTGGTATAAAAGTATGATTAATAAGGTTCAATCCGATCCGGATAGTTATCCTAATTTCAAGGTGGAAAATAATATTCTATATAAGCACGTCTTTAACAAGTAAGCCAATATTTGCAATTTAACTGACTGGAAAATTGTAGTTCCAACGGAAAACAGACCTGAATTGTTATCTAAATTTCATGATGATCCTACTGCAGCTCATTTCGGAGTTTTTAAAACATTAGAGGGAATCTCAGAGTTATATTATTGACCCAGAATGAGACAGAGTGTACAAAAATATGTGAGGCGTTGTAAAGTTTGGAAAGAACCTACTCTCTTTTTATTTCTTCCTTTCTTTTACATATTTTTTACCCTCAGAGTAACAAACGTTTCATTGGCGCCCAACGTGGGGCGCCAGGACTCCAGGACTCAACAACATTTGCGAGTAAATTTTACAAAATACCTGACTGAAGAATTGTGCTGTTGTATTATCACCAAATAGTATGGTCTTACATGTAATGGTTGTGCTGTGAGAGCTTATTGGGGATTTAGCTATTCATCTGAGTATTGTATAGAGAAATATTTAATTAAAGAAGATTTCCCGGATTACTGTCTTCGTATATCAACTTTTAAGCTAAGTAATTTTGTTTTTGTATGGCTTCACCAATATTTTATCTGTTCGTTTAAGGTTAAAGTTTCTTTTTCACACATACTGACATCTACTAACCACTTTTTCTAAAATTTAGTAACTCGCTTTATTTCTCACATACATTCATTATATTTGTACATATTTTTATTTAGTTGTTTTATTTATTATACAGGTATACCTGAAAAATTGCCTTCAGCACATTTTTTAAACATTTTCTAAAACTAGCAGAGAACAGCAGTTAAGAGTTGGCTGATATTTGTGGTTGATTTTTTTCTAATTTTGTTCCTAAATACTACTACAAATATCAGCTAACTGTTGTCTGCTAGTTTTAGAAATTGTTTAAAAAATATGCTGAAGGCAATTTTCCAGGTATACCTTTATAATAAATAAAACAACTAAATAAAAATATGTATAAATATAATGAATGTATGTGAAAAAAAGCGAGTTACAAAATTTTAGAAAAAGTGGTTAGTAGATGTCAGTATGTGTGAGAAAGAAACTTTAACATTAAACGAACAGATAAAATATTGGTGAAGCCATACAGAATAAAATTACTTAGCTTAAAAGGTGATATACGAAGACAGTAATCCGGGAAATTTTCTTTAGTTAAATATTTCTCTATACTCTATTCAGATGAATAGCTAAATCCCCAATTAGCTCTCACAGCACAACCATTACATGTAAGACCATACTATTTAGTGATAATACAACAGCGCACTTCTTCAGTCAGGAATTTTGTGAAATTTACTAGCAAATGTTGTTGAGTCCTGGAGTTTCCGCAGTAATCCCAGCGAATTTGTTCCAAGGAACAAGTTTTATTTTAGATCAAACTAAATCTTCAAACTTTTATCGGAATTTCTGCCTCAACCATTCTCTTGAGAAATGTATCGAAAAGTGGAGGTACTTGACTGGTAAATTTACAGACCAATGCTTTTGTTCCTTGTTCGCAATTGTGATAAGCGCAGGAAAACCTGACCGCTGTACAACAAGAGAAACACCGACAAACTCTTAAAGCTGTCTTGTAAAAGCATAGCCCGAGCGGTTGCTGTATATAGGTACGGGACACTGTGAACAAGTTGCCAGACTTGGTATACTGTTTAACCATTCATGCCTCAGTTGCAAGGAAAAAAAAAGTAACGCATTTTATGTGTAAATGTCTAGCACTTGCTCGAAGCGAAACTGTACATTTGGTAGCCTCTCCTTAAACGATCTTAGTGATCTAGCTATAAAGCGCCCCTCGGACCTAGTAAACCAACTAACAGAGAGAAAAACAGCATATTCAAAAGAGAACAAAAATTGTACTTAATGTGTACATTACATATTTTTCATTTTTTAGATAGAAATCAATAATTTTTGTTTTTTCTTTATATTGTAAGTCTCTAACACTATTGTGTAAAGAAGATATTGCCCTGGTCAAATTATTATTTTCTATATTGCTATGAACAATTCGTGATAACAAGTCTGCAGCTGTTAAAGCCTCTTCTGCGGTAGGTAAAGATTCTTCCTCGTCTTCATTACTTTCGCTTTGTTCGTTAGCTGTAATATTATGTACGATATTTTACACTGTGGTTTCTGCGGATGTGAGGGCGGTCCTATCAATGTCAACATAATCGACCCGCTTACCCGGTACTATTAACGAGTCTGAATTTAGGTTCGGTATCCACAAAGATAAAGAAATGCCATCTTCTTCAGCATGTTTGAAACAGTTGTAAGTAAATGGTACTTTGTGACATTCTGTTCCAGGCACCATTAAACATAAGAATTGCATCTAAAGCTATTATTTTTGTAGAAAAGGTTTCAAATTAGACCCATCGTTTAGTAGAATGAAGCAGCTTAAACAATTATAGTCAAAAATGCATCTTGCATTATTTCATTCTGTAAGGCTCTTTAAACTTGAACGATCATTTAGAAAATCATATATTTTCCAAAGCGACAATGTTATGAGCTTAAAAAGCATACGTAGTTATTTTCTGCTCGATTTTCCTTTGTGTTTGACAGTAACAAAATGACCCTGAGTGGAAATCGAGAGATAAAGGATTAACTTCGGAGAAGTGGTTAGTGTAGACGTTCTAAATTCCATTTAGAATTCTATAGAGGCCTAACTAGAAACAATGTATCTAAAAGAGAACTTCAACTCCCTATAATCAATAACTCCAGTCTTCTCTTCTATTAGACAGTCTGGAAATTACGATCCCAGCGTATGTAAAATGTTTGGTTACGTAATAGTATTACAAGCTGAAATAAATCAGATAAAATTGAATAATCACAAGGAGAATTAATAAATAGCTTTTATCACGTTAAATAGTTTGTTTAAAAAGTTAAAAAAATAGAACATCTATTATATTCAAGTAATTGTTAGGGTGATTCTATTTATACTGCATAAAAATCATTCTGTTGAACTCTGATGATCAAAAAACTATTCTGTTTGCATGGTGCAGTTAAATTCTGTAAGAAAAGTCAATGTCAACGAAGACGATCTGCAAGTATTACTCCACATTTTTAACATCACGAGTAAAAGGTACAACATGGTAATAAGACCGGAAAAATAAAATATGCATGGTTATCAGTAAAGAACCTAGTAGGAGCAAATTGGAAGTGGAAGGAAAAATCATCGAACAAGTAATGACATTTAAATACCTGGGGATTGACCTTCGCAGCAATAGAAACTTAGCAACAGGAGTAAAAAGACAGGCAACAAAAGCAGCGAAGGTTAGTGGGTGTTTGAGAGAGACAGTTTGAAAAAACAAATATATGGCCACCGAAAGCAAAATAAAAGGGTATAAAGCTGTGGTGCGGCCAATCCTAACATACACAGCAGAGACCCTAGCAGTTTGGAACTTGGTATGGCTAAAAAAATTATTTAAAATATTCTTTCAACTATAGCAGGAAATAAAATCAGCAGATAAGCCTAGGTGCATTGACTTGAAGAAAATGAAAGATGGAGCTCCATTTCACTATAGTCCCAAAAACTCTCAACATATTTCCGGACCATTGGATTTGAAGGAGTGGTTAGTTTGTCGCTTGATTTGACGCCATCAGATTTTTCTGTTAGTGCCGCGTTAAGAACCGTGTTTATTCTGAAAAAATTCGTAACCTACAACATTTGAGGGAAATAATCAACGTAACAATTTCAACGGTGACTCCTGAAATGCTTCAGCACACCTGTCGGGAGGTTGACTATAGGCTAGATGTCTGCTGTACAACAGGCGGAGCTCACATTGGAACTTTTTAAATGACATAAAAAATTCAAGATTTGGTGCGTCTTTTGATGTACAAATTGATATTCTACCATTTGTATTACGATTTCTATTTCACTTAAAAATCCCGGACAACTATTCGATACCTGTATAAATCTGGTTTTGGAAAGGAATAGGTAATTCTTTTGTAGTAACTCTATATTTTATCCATTATTTATGGCACATCCTCTGTAGACCCCACTAGCTGGGTTGATTGGTATTTTGATTGATTTTATTTTTAAATTTTCCTGTCTTTCAACTTGTGCATTTTTGTTACCCTTTTATTTAAGTGTTTCTATGAACAGAATTCTAATTTTCTGTCTGTCAATATCGGCTTATAGATAGGGTCACTTCACTGGTTAGCCGACCACTACTAGTTCTCGATCATTTCGTCTATTAAAAGGCGAAAATAAGAAAAGTAACGTCTGTATTTGAGAAATAATTGTTAAATTTCTTTCCTACCCCTTCCATACATTTAAAACCGTACAAAAAATGACAGTAAATATCAACGCAACCGGTATTTACAAAAGCACCAAATTTTGTTCTCGACCAAAGTGGTCGAAAACTAATATGCACATTGAATAATTGTATATTCTAATAATGCCATTTCTTAATAAAAAATGTTCATATTTATTTCTTTATATTACTTATTATCATATCTAGCTTTCAAATTTTAGTTTGCGACCATTGAATAAATAATATCTTTGCATTTAATTGCTTGATGGTCGAAAACTAATTGGATGGTTTTTACCCGTGTGAAGTTAGCCACCGATTTTTTTTACCATCCACGAATATTTTTTTACAAAATAAACTGCACTTTTGCAAAAAAAATGTTAATATAGGAAACATATAATGACATTTTAATAGGATACATAATTTTTCTACCAAAAATTAAAGATTAAGTGAATAAATAGTTTTCGAATAATTATTCCTGTACATATTTCACGATTCTGAATCGAAGACCCGAAAATAAAAAATAAATTATTTAACAATTACAAAGAACATCTAATTAGAAACTAACACAAACAAATTGTGATGAAAGTATTTTTATAACGTCAAAAAAAATTCATAAAGATTACGATTGAGCGCCGACGCGCATTGTTCGTTTTGAACTCGAAGCCCCAAAATTTTTCCAAATTTTCTTTAACTATTTCAAAGGACACTTAATTAGAAACCAATTGACAAAAAATGGTGAGGTAAGTATTTTTTATAACGTCAAAAAAAATTCATGAAGATTAGGATTGAGCGCCGATGTGCATCGTTCGGTTTGAACTCGAAGCCCCAAAATTTATTCAAATTTTCTTCAACTATTTCAAAAGACACTTAATCAGGAACCTATTAACGTAAAATTGTGATGTAAGTATTTTTTATAACGTCAAAAAAATTCATAAAGATTACGATTGTGAGTTGACGCCCATCGTTCGTTTTGAACTCGAAGCCCCAACATTTTTTCAAATTTTCTTTAAATATTCCAAAGAACACTTAATTAGAATCCAATAGACAAAAAATGCTGATGTAAGTATTTTTTATAACGTCAAAAGAAATTTATAAAGATTACGATTGAGCGCCGATGCGCATCGTACGGTTTGAACTCGAAGCCCAGAATTTTGTCCAAATTTTCTTTAACTATTTCAAAGGACACTTAATTAGGAACCTACTAATAAAAAAATGGTGATGTAAGTATTTTTTATAACGTCAAAAGAAATTATAAAGATTACGATTGAGCGCCGATGCGCATCGTTCGGTTTGAACTCGAAGCCCCGAATTTTTTTTAAATTTTCTTTAACTATTTAAAAGGACACTTAATTAGGAACCTACTAACAAAAAAATGGTGATGTGAGTATTTTTTATAACGTCAAAAGAAATTCATAAAGATTACGATTCAGCGCCGATGCGCATCGTTCGGATTGAACTCGAAGCCCCGAATTTTTTTAAAAATTTTCTTTATCTATTTCAAAGGACACTTAATTAGGAACCTACTAACAAAAAATGGTGATGTAAGTATTTTTTATAACGCCAAAAGAAATTCATAAAGATTACGATTGAGCGCCGATGCGCATCGTTCGGTTTGAACTCCAAGCCACAAATTCTTTCCAAATTTTCCTTAACTATTTCAAAGAACATTTAATTAGAAACCAATTGACAAAAAATGGTGATGTAAGTATTTTTTAAGCCGTCAAAAGAAATTCATGAAGATTACGATTGAGCGCCGATGCGCATCGTTCGGTTTGAACTCGAAGCCACAAATTTTCTTTAACTATTTCAAAGAACATTTAATTGGAAACCAATTGACAGAAAATGGTGATGTAAGTATTTTTTATAACGTCAAAAAAATTCATAAAGATTACGGTTGAGCGCCGATGCGCATCGTTCGGTTTGAACTCGAAGCCGAAATTTCTTTTTAAATTTTCTTTAACTATTTCAAAGAACACTTAATTAGAAACCAACTGACAAAAAATGGTGATGTAAGTATTTTTTATAACGTCAAAAGAAATTCATAAAGATCACGATTGAGCGCCGATGCGCATCGTTCGGTTTGAACTCGAAGCCCCGAATTTTTTTTTTAAACTTTCTTTAACTATTTCAAAGGACACTTAATTAGGAACCTACTAACAAAAAATGGTGATGTAAGTATTTTTTATAACGTTAAAAAAAATTCATAAAAATTACGATTGAGCGCCGACGTGCATCGTTCGTTTTGAACTCGAAGCCCCAAAATTTTTTCAAATTTTCTTTAAATATTTCAAATAACACTTAATTAGAATCCATTTGACAAAAAATGGTGATGTAAGTATTTTTTATAACGTCAAAAGAAATGTTGGGGCTTCGAGTTCAAAACGAACGATACGCGTCGGCATCGAATCGTAATCTATATGAATTTTTTTTGACGTTATAAAAAATAGTTAAAACACATTTTTTGTCAATTGGTTTCTAATTAGATGTTCTTTTTAATTGTTGAATAATATTTTTTTATTTTTGGGTCTTCGATTCAGAATAGTGAAATATGTACAGAAACAATTATTCGAAAACTATTTAGTGTTTTAAATGAAACTCTCAGAAGAAGATGTGATATTACAAATAATAAAGCTTAGATATTATTAGCCCTATGGTGATATCCTGGATATCATTTTTCCAATTAAGATCAGTATAACTGTGCAATTATATAGAAAACCAGGAAAACTATATCTGCTGATCTTTACAATTATCACTTAAGAAGACAGAACTCCCTAGATTTAACTGTTCATTGACAACTTCATATTGTGGATTTCTTAAATGTCTTCTAATTTTCAATTCTTCAAGGAAATCCAGTTCTTGTTTCTTTTCACAAAACTAGAAGTGCTGCATATTTGTGAAAAGAAGCAAGAACTGGATTTCCTTGAAGAATTAGAAATTAGAAGACATTTAAGAAACCCACAATATGAAGTTGTCAATGAAGAGTTATATCTAGGGAGTTCTCCACTAATAAAATGTCTTCTAAAGTGATAATTGCAAAGATCAGCAGATATAGTTTTCCAGGTTTTCTATATCATTGCACAGTTATACTGATCTTAATTGGAAAAATGATATCCAGGATATCACCATAGGGCTAATAATATCTAAGCTTCAATATTTGTAATATCACATCTTCTTCTTTTTTCAATAAACATATATTAAGTCAATCACAAGTTAGGTCACTTCTTGGTCTAGCCAAAAATAACTACTAAACATCAGGTAGGCATCAAATCAAATGTAACTTCTGTCATTCTGACGATGATATTGATTTATCGAAACAATTGTTAATTTTTTAGAATTTTCAATAACTTTTATTATATTGTGGAATTAACTGGAAACTGTGAGTTTCATTTAAAACACTAATATGAGCAGATTCCACGAAGTAAGGGCCGAGACAGTTAATTTCATGAAAACTATTTATTCACTTTGTATAAAAAAGTTCATTTTTAATTCAACTTTTATTTCATGAAATATTTAAAACTTATAATTTAAATCTTTTGCAAAATTATTTGTGACAGCTCTGATGGTTTTTATTTCGGTAAAAATGCAGAGGCGTTTGTTCAAATAGGATCTTTATTATTTCAGTGTTACCTGCAAAAAGAAATGAACAGAAAAAAAGATCCGAAAAAACTACCGATTAAACAAAAAAAGAAGAAAGTGCAACGAAAATTGTTCAAATATAGTGAGGAAACTTTGAAAAATCAATAAATGAAATTAGGGATAATAAAATGAAAATAAGGGAAGCATGTAGGCGTTTTAACGTACCAAAAACAACAATAATCGATCGACTTTCTGGAAGAGTACCAGACACATTAAGAAGATTTGGTCCACCTCCACTGTTAGGAGCAGAAGGAGAAGAGAGATACAAAAATTGGGTTATTTATCTTGCAAAATGTGGGTTTCCTATAAAAAAAGGATATGTTTAGTAATACGGGACGGAAAATAGCAGCAGATAGTAACCAACAACTATTTAAGAATGGTACACCACAACAAACATGGTATTCAAACTTTTTAAAAAGGAATCCAGATATAAGCCCGAGGGAATCAGAGGGGAAGAACAAAGCAAGGGCTATCGTGACTGAACAAAGTATTCGGCATTTGTTTAAGGAATTACTTACATTTTTAAAAGATAGCAATTTAATGGATATAATTCAAACGGTGATTAATCTGGTTTCTCGCTGAGTCCAAAAACGGGAAAAATCTTAGGCCCGAGAGGATTTAAAAATGTATATTCAATTCAAAACGGAAATGAAAAAGAAAACGTCACCGTTATAATAGTTTTCAATGCTAAGGGCAAACTTGCACCTCCCTTGACGCTTTTTCCTTATGTAAGGCCACCTCGAGAATTAGTTGATAATATGCCAAATGGCTGGGTTTTGGGAAGATCACAGAAGGGATGGATGACCTCAGACGTGTTTTACGAATATATTAGCAATGATTTTAATACATGGTTGTCAAAACAAAACATTCCTAAACCAGTTATTCTTTTTGCAGATAGGCATAAATCTCACCTGACTATGGCAACAGGTCAGTGGTGTGATGAAAATCAAGTCATTTTGTATGCTTTGCCGCCTGACACTATCCATAATCTCCAGCCTGCGGATGTGTTTTTAAACCTTTCAAATCCGACTGGAAAAAGATCGTTTGCCGATGGCAAGCCAGACCAGAAAATATAAATTCCTGCTATAAACTTTTGTTATGTTTTTAATAAAATGTTGACAGGGAGATTAGACTTTGAGACAAAGATAAAAAATGGGTTTAGAAAATGTGGTCTTTTCCACTAAATCCTGACGCTGTAGACTACACAAAATACGTAGCCTCAGAACAAATTAAAAAGGTACAAAAATACGCTTCCCTAAGATCAAATGAAAATATAACACAACGAGACATCAGATGTGTGAAAAAGTTATTAGTAAAATAAAAATTGAGCTGGAGTCGTACGGCATAAACACAGAATAAGACTTCAAAAGATGATAAGGAAAATTCTATTAAACAAAGGTCTGCGGAACCAAAATTAGTAAACGAATCTGACCACACAAATGACAACGAAGTTCACTCAGAAATAATATAAAATACAGTGATTGATGTTGTCGATGTAAGTTTGCCAAGTTGTTTCACAAATTCCGTTCTAAACAATATTGAAGACGGAGTACTCCCTGTCATTCATTTATCTGACTCGATTGTTAAATGTGACATTTTCAACTCGAGTCCCTACAGTCAAGAAAATATTACCATACTTAATGCTGCCCCTCCAGTGTGGGATGATAACAATAACCCCAAGCATGAAGACAAGATAGAAAAAATTAACCAACATGAAAATATTGGCATACCATTATCGGAACCAGTGCAATCTTATACAAACATGAATGAACGAAGACCATTATTGCCCCTTTGTCAGGCATTTGACAACGATTTAACATATCCTGAAGGTATCCAAAGAAGCAACAACAAAAATAAAAAATAAAATCAAAATCTGCCAAGTGCAATTTAAAGCAATAAATGCAGGGAATACAACAAAAGAGAAAGAAAAAAGACAAAAGAAATGCAAAAAAGAAAAGAAGAGAGGAAAAGACTTAGAGAAAAGGTTAACCAAAAGAAAGAGGCAAATTGCTGCAGAAATTTCGGTAACAAAAATTAAAAAAGTGCCTTGTGCCTTATGCAAAGAAATTTTACAAAGTAACATAGAGGACGAAGGTGAAAAGAGTATTGGCTGTGACTTTTGTCATGGAATCATAAAAAATGCACAGAATTGTTCGATTTGTCCTACAGTATTGCAACAAAGAAGGAGTACAAATGTGATTTTTATACTTAGTTCAATTAAAAAGCAGTTAATTAGTTGTATGCCCTTTAACCCTTTCGAGACTAACGGGACAATACGTCCCAAGGCATATTTTATTTAGACTATTGGGAATAGTGATCCCAAATAAACGTATATAAATGCCAGTTCAGTCTTTTCAACGACCAAAGTTATCTAGCGTATGTTTGTTTACGAATAAAACGAGATAACCTCAAATTTTTCGTACACGTGGTTGTACCTAGTGCGTTTATTTAGTGAATTTGGTATTTGTTTTTTGATTAATTATTTGCTGTGTACCGTGTGTAATCATGTAAGTACCCCTACTTTAGCACGCCTAGTGTTTGCACCATATAACGTTTTGGCTGAGTCAATACGGTAGATTTTATTTTCGATGGACATTATTCCCCAGCAGGCTACTTTGATGGGGCGTAAAAATTGTTTTTCTTCTTTTCAGAATGAGCAAAAGAAAAGTAACTCAAAAGGAGCTTGAAGAAATCGCTGAAAATTTGGACTTGTCAGAGACTGATTCTGATCCTTATCGTAACAGTGAGGATGAAGGTTCAGACTGGTATCCTTCGGGTTCCGAATCTGAACATGTATCTGAAGGCGATATGCAGACTTCAAGTTCCGATGATGACGTTATCGAGCCTGAAGGTAACGAAGTTTTTCTCGATAGTTATCCAGATACAGTTAATTCCAAAGTTCCAAACGCATCGACAATTCTTCAACCAGTGCCTACAACATCTTCTGGATCAGACAGCATAATCTGGAATTCAGTGCCGCAGAACTATACCCCAAGGATTCAACTCCCCACTGCTAGGAATACAGAAATTCTTTTGAACTCTATAAATAGTCAGTCTACAGAAATTGATATTTTTCTGAAGTTATTTCCAAGAAGCTTGTACATATTTATATCGCTATGTACTAATGAGAGGTTAACCATTTTAACCATTAACCTAACCTAACCTAACCTAACCATTTTGGAAAGGAAAACTAAAAAAAAAGTTAAACAAACAGACTCTTCAGAAATTATGATGGTAACTGATGTTATTTTGGTAATGGCTTATAACACGCTTCCAAGTTTGAGTTGCTATTGGTCAAAGCATACCTCCATGGGTAATACTGCAATAAAAAATGCAATATCACGTGATCGTTATAAACTACTTATATCCAAATTATACTTCAATAGCCCTGAGAAACCAGGAGATTGTTCCAAGATTTATTATATCGAGGAGCTTCTGGAGTGTTTCATACATACATATCAAAATGCAAGAACGGACAGTTCGAGTCTAAAACAGTATTTGCCATTGAAGCCCATCAAACGTGGAATAAAGTTATGGGTAAGAAGCGACTCTCTTAGCGGTTATGTTTATGACCTCGATGTGTATAGTGGAAAGCAGGATGGGCAATCAGACGCAACAGTAGGGGAAAGGGTTGTTAGAAAACTTACCAGCTCTATTACGAAAACTGATGTCGTAATATGTTTCGACCGATTTTTTACATCTTTGACATTGATGAAAACCTTGCCATATGCTGCAGTAGGAACTTGTATTGGTACGCGAAAGAACATACCAAAGAGCTAGGGTAAATTAGAGAAGAATTAATCAACATTTCTATGCACAAATGACGGGATTACGTTTACTAGATGGCTCGATATCAAAGAAGTTTTGGCAATTAGCAACTGTCATGGGGATCAGCGTACATTTGTTGGCCGAAAGCAAAAGAATGGCGAAAAACTTGCTGTTGAATGCCCCGAGATCATCGCCTTCTACAACAAATATATGGGAGGGGTCGATTTGACCGATCATTTAGCTGGCCTATATGAATTTGACCGCAAGTCTACCAAGTGATGGAAAAAAGTTTTTTACAAATCATTAATGATAACTGCTGTAAACTATTTTATTATTTACAATGAAGTGAGACGTAAAAAGATTTCATTTTTGGAATTTTTGGTAGCCTTGGCAGAAAGTCTTATTGAACAAGGGAAAAGCAAAGCCGGGGTGAAGAGACGTTCAACTTCCGGAAGTCCATCAAAGCGGCAAAAAACAATGTTGAATGTTGGTATCCATATGCCGATTGTCGAGCAGAAACGGAGAAGGTGCATAAGATGTTCAGAAATGAAGATGGAGAAACGGGCAAGAGCTGTTTGCAGAGCATGTAGTGTGCCGTTATGCAATGGCTGTTTCACCCATTTTCATATCTAAAATCATGTAATATTTTTACTAAAATTATTTGTTCAGCTTATTTTTGTGTGTTTTTTCAAAACTGGTGGGAAATATTGTCCCAACGTAATGGACGAATGGGACCATATGTCCCACTAAAAAAAAAAAACTAAAATACGTTAAAAAAATTTGACAAAATTACAAACATCACTAAAAGCTTCCCAATTTCAAAATATGGAACCGCAAATCAAATAATAATCTTAACTAAAAAAATAAAAATACGTCTTGAAAGGGTTAATAGCAAATGATAAGTTTTTTATTGCTGACATAACTTTTTTATTTTATTAAATATCTACCAAATAAGTAAGTATAGCCTATGTCTTGTTACTTTTATTTCATTTTTTAATATTTTTTAATTACTAAAAAATCGATCCAGTCTTAAGTTGGATCCGCTGGTAACAAATGTTTAGTTTTTTGTATTTTTTAAACACATTTTCATTTCATAAAATTATACTGAATTAAATTCTTAAATCTAGCATCTTAGCATCTTTAATCCGTTTTTAATCCTTGTGTCCTTTGGAATTTGCAGAATTTGTGTGGCGTTTATAAAAAACTACCTCTGGATCATTTTTAGTAAGCATTAAAGTGGTGGTGGAAAACTGACATAAAAATGGTTGAGAATTCGGAAAAGTGGTCGAAAACCAGTAAAAATGCAGTTTTTTGCTTTTAATTAAAATTTTTACGGTTTAAAGGCAAAAAAACATAAAAATCATAATTGTTAGTGATTTATAACTTACACTAAGGAATAGGTAAGAACTAAGTTTTCAATAATTTGAACATTAAAATCATTCCCAACGTTAATTTTTTTGTTAACTCGTCGAGGACTAGTGAAGTGACCCTATATTATTTCAAAAACTTTCACTTTAGTTTTCACCAAAAAGATGATACATTTATAGAGTTTATCAATTCCGTAACCTTCCATTCATACCGATTTAAAGAATTAAGACCGTCGTCCACAAATTGTAAGAATGTGAATTTAAACCCTCCACCTCTACGCGTTTTACAACTTGAATTATACATGTAAACGCGTTTACATCTTCGAATTAATAGTGCCATAAACCAATAAAGATATTCTTGTCTCAAATTTGTAACTCACTTACCTAAACATCTAAATGGTTTTACCCATCGTGCAGTTTTGCATTTCCCCCTTGTTTGAGCTGCTGATGACGACCCAGCTCGGCACCAAGATCCAATTTTCAAGTAATGGCTGCTTTCCACGATGTTTGTTATATCCCTCTTGGGATATACCTGAAACAAACAAAAAATATTCATAAAGGAACAACTCAGAAGTTACTCATCCGAGGTTTTATTTATACATCTTTTTTTATACCCGACATTAAACTTTCATACATGCGGTGGGGATTAACTTTTAAGCACGGGCGTATCCATAGATATAGGGCGTCAATTGTGAGTTCAATTTATATAGACACAGTAAGTGAAATTATTCGTACTCATTTATGTATCATAGATACATAGACCATCTTCTAAAGCTATTTCTTTAATATCCTTATCGATACCCTCACCAACTTACTAAATAAATACAATTTTTATTCCCTAAAAGACATTTCACAATATATGGGACACGTCAAATTACAAATAGTCAATGATAAATAGTACAAACATAATTAAAATTACACAAATGGTTAAATAGTCACGGAATAAAAGAAATCAGCAATTGAACAAAAATATTATTACAAAAAATATATTTTTAAAACTTGATAACTCTGCCTACAATGCTGTCGGGTGGACTGAGTAGCTTGACAGTAGTGTATCCGGTCCCAAGCCCGGATAAAAGAGGAGGGTTCGGGGATGAGGTTAGCAGCCTGCCTCTAGTAAAAAAGAAACATGCTCATAGAATCGATCACAAAGCCTCGAATATTGGACGGAAACACTAAAAGACGAACTCAGCAAGAAACAGGATTACGAGAAAGGATACGAAACTGAGAGTTGCATGCTGGAACATCAGGTCCTGGACTAAACTAAACCAAGAGATACTAACAGAAATGAACTGCCACAAAATCGAGATATGTCCCCTATCGGAAACCAGGAAGAAGGGAAAAGGAACATCAAATTACCAGAACTATCTACTTATATATTGCGGAATGGACAAAGGAGACTATGCAAGCTCAGGCGTCGGACTCCTGTTGAATGAAAATTTTGAGAATGATATAGAGGATATCGAATATATCAACCAACAGAATCTTGAAGACAACTTCATATTATATCTGTCTATGCCCCATATATAAGCAAACCGGAAAATGAAACGGAAGATTTCTATAACACGCTGCAAGATGTGATGGATAAGCTACAAGAGAACGATAAACTCATGATTCTTGGAGACCTTAAAGCAAGAATTGGAAATAATATCATAGACAATATGAAACAACGATTCAACGAAGAAACAATAAATAGGAATGGAGAGCACCTTATTGACTTCTGCGCTCAAAATATTCTAGAATAAACAACACGTTTTCCCCCATAAACTCCAACACAAGTACACTTGGCAAAATACACAGGGACAGCAATCAAGGATCGATTACATAATAACTAATAGAGAGATCTTACCTAAGCAAATACTTGGTGTAAGAGATTTAACATCGCCCAATGTAGGGTCCGATCACAAATTGATACTGGGGAAATTCTCAATTAACATTACAATAAACAAGAAAAAATCACCCAAAAACGTGGAAAAGATAAACATAGAGTTACTAGAGGACCAGACCACAAAATGGCTGTATCAGAAAAGATTAAAAGAAAGACACACCCAGTAACATATATAATCCTGTATATATGTGCTTTATAGACCTGACCAAGGCCTTTTACCGTGTAAAATTCGAAGTGCTAAAATTACTAAAAGCAGGAAACCAATCCAACACAATGGTAAGGATAATTAAAGACGTGAATACAAACAACAAAACTAAAATTAAGGTCGAGAATGAATTAACATCGGAAGTAAATATTATATCAGGAATTCGATAGGGAGATAGTTTAAGCCCATTACTATTCAATCTAGTAATGGATAAAATAATAGAAGAAGTAAAAAGCGTGGGACACGGGTACGGGCTGGGAGGAAAACAAATAAAAATGTTGTGCTATGCAGACGATGCAATTCTGATATCAGACAATGAGGACAACCTACAACGTATGGTAAATGTCTTCAGAACATCGGCTGAAAACTATAACATGCAAAACTATGGTAACGGCAAGAGAACCCAGACGATGCAAAATTGTTATTGACGATGAAATAATAGAGCAGGTTACAAGGTTCGAATACCTGGGTATGGAAATATTCAGCTACGGAGAGCCTAACACAAAGTGTACGAAAACAAGCAAATAAGGCATCTTACATATCAGGTTGTCTGAGGGATGTTATTTGGAAAAACAAAGACATATGAGACTGGACGGGAAAGTTCGTATATATAAAGCATGTGTTAGACCAATATTGACATTGCAATAGAAACGAGAGCCGACACAGCGAAAACAAAAAGAAGAGTGAGAACAACAGAAATGAAAATTTTAAGATCAATCGCTGGCAAAACATTGAAAGATAGAATTCCAAACAATCAGATAAGAGAACTATGCAAGGTACAAGATGTTGTACGATGGAGAAGACAGAGAAGGCGGGAGTGGAACCTGCATGTTACACGAATGAGGGCAGATAGGATAGCCCAAATAGCAAGAGATCTAAAACCATATAGCACCAGACCACCAGGAAGGCCCTTTAAAAGATGGCGAGACAGCTGGCAATCGACATCCCAAATAAGATTGCAGCACTAATCGGTATAGAACAGGCGCAAGAGCCTATATATACGAAGAAGAAAAAGAAGAAGATAACGATTGACAATCCATAATATCACTTGGAATTTTATTGAAGATTTTCAGATCAATAAAATTGGGAGAGTTATGCACCATTTTAGAAAAATGGGCAATCAGTATAAAATCATGCTTAAATCAAGTATCATATGTGTGATTATCTTCATTACACACAAACATATTTTTGTTTATAAAGACAAATAAACAATTAAGGGAGAGTTAGTACACCAAGTCTTCTAAATATTTCCTTACAACTACCAAATCTAGAAAGTCCAACTATACTTCTTATGATTCGCTTTTGAGCAATGGACACATCAGAAGAGTTAACAGATATCCCCCACAGGCAAATGCCATAGTGGAGGTAGCAGCATTCTGCTTTTGCATGATATAACATAATTAATTGGTTTTCGGTTAGCATATCTTTCAAATTTCTGATTAAATAGTTTGTTGAATGTAATTTTGCTATCACAATGTTTTTTCCAATTAAAGTGTTCATCGAAATATATGCCCAAAAATTGTATATGGTCTACCTGCTTAAGTTTATCATGTCTAGTAATAGGACATATTCTTTGGTGGTGGTGAAATCTGACAAAAAAAGTTTTGTCAGAGTTCAGAAAAAGTTGGTTGGACGAAAAGTAAATATCCAAATAATTACCTGTATCTATAAATTTTGATTCAATTTTTTTCTCGTCTATATCAGAAACCAATATCGAAGTATCATCTGCATATACTGTGACATGTAAGTCAATAGGCGATTGGTCTAGATTGTGAATATAGAACAGAAACAATACAGGACCCAGAACTGAACCCTGTGGTACCCCAATGTTTATGTTTAAAACATCTGAAACTAACGTACTGGGTACGGTTTTTCAGAAAATAGCTTATACAGGATAGTGACGTGCCAGTAATCCCCAGTGAGAACAGTCTTGGCTATAAAAAAACCTTGACTATTGTGTTAATGGTCGCCTGTGATCATAACTATCAGTTTACATTGACAGACGTGGGAGCATACGGCTCTAAAAATGATGCAGGTGTCTTTTCACGTTCATGGATAGGAGACGGTTTGGACTTAGGGACACTTAACATTCCTCAAGAATCAACACCATTACCGAGGGTTCAAGTTAGATGTCCTTATTACTTTGTTACATATAGTTCTTTCAACATGTCGATTAAATTGGTGAGGCCATATTCAGGACGTTTCCTTAATGAGCTCCAAAAAACATTTAATTATAGATTGTCAAGAGCTCGTAGAATCATTGAAAAGTCATTTGGAATCTTGTCTTCAAGGTGGAGAATCTTACGGACAACAATATGTTCTTTTCCTGACACTGTAAATCGAATTGTTCTGGCTATTTTGTGTTTGCATAACTTTTTAAAGTCTAAAAATAATGTGGATAACATTCAAAACAGACTTTATTACCCGCCAAATTATATCGACAGAGAAGATGATGTTAATAATTTGATACCAGGAGAGTGGAGGCAAGAGCAAGATAACCTTCTTTTAAGAGATTTAAACCCTTTGAGGCCACAACGAGCAGTTCAAGCAGCATATACGAGTACTATGAGAGACCAGCTTAGTGCTTCTTTTTTGACTCCTCAGGGGCAAATACCTTGGCAAACAGAATCCACAATATAGTGGGGTTCTGTTGTGGGTGAATCGTGGTCACCTTCAAATTCACGACCATACATTTTAGCAGCATAGGTATGGAAATTATCCAATTCCGAATTTTACAATTACAACAAAAATAATCTCTTTATGTCTTAAGTCAAAGTCCTATATTCCGATTGGTTGAATTCTTATTCCTTCAATCTTAAAACCAGCAAGTCGGTTTCTTATATCTAACTTCTTATTCCTTATACCTTAAATTTTGATTCTGTTTTGCCGCATTAGAAAGCACTGGTCCATTCCTTAAAACCTATCTCTTAAATCATAAGTCTTATTCCTTAAATCCTAAGTTTTTAATTGTGTTTCAGCCTTTATTATAGTTTCTACGACAATAATGCGTTTTTTAATTCAGAATTAACCTTCTTGAAACATGTTAATTCCATTGTTAAACACTGAAAGTTATTAAATCTAACCTTTATTTTTCGTCTGTCACTTGAATATCATTGTTAGAATCGAATTATTCTTTGTATTAATTTACCTCGACAAACTTCTTAGCTAAATCACTAAGTTTAACATATTTGGGAACTTTTTTATTCATATTAATTTCACTTTTTTTTAAGACGATCAAGCTCAAATTATGTCACCCTTTGTATAGAGGATGATATGAAGATGCTGACACACTGTATAATTTTGCTGATCCGTTTTAGTTTACTTTATTTTATAAATTCATTTCAGACAGCAGTCAGTAGGTAACTTTTAAGTAAATTAGACGTAAAATTTATTGTCGGTAATATTCTAAGTGTAAAAGTAATAAATAAATATTTTTAAAAATAGGCTTTTCACCTCCGGTGATTTATTTCTCACGATAAACTATCTCGTTTGTTGCCATGTTGCCACTATGATCAATCATGGTTTCCCACTTTTTCCGCCCTTGTGTCCCGTTCAAAATTTGTTTCGGTAATCTATTAACTGTCGTTCGTTGGACTAACTCTTATGTCTTACGTAATCGTAAGCCGTACCTTCAAAACCTCTCTAAGTCTCTCAATTCTAACTATCTCATATTTCCATGTTCTTGCGGCACTTCTCTAAAAGTCCATCTCTGTGGCTTCGAGGGAGCATTTTAATTATTTTTTATTCAGGGGCCAGACTTCACTGCTGCATGTTATAATATTAACTATGTTGTTATATATTATATGCTTGTTATTCTTGAAGATGTTTTTGTCCAATAATATGCCATCAACTTGTCGCATGGCTGCTCGCCCTTTGTTATTTCTTTGGGTTATTGCTTCGTCCAATGTACATTCCTAAGTAATTGTATTTTGAAGAAAGATCATAGACGACAAGCACCATCCCTATCATTTATAAATGGAAATGTAAATATTATGAAGAAACATCGAAACGTTCAAAAATAAGATACTGTTTTCAAGCTTTAATGTCCGCAATTTATCATCTGGAATGAAATTCTCTTGAAAAGATCAAGTGAAAAAACAATTGTAACCAAATTCAATACTCTAATGCCACTCTATCTTCCCTATTTGAAACTTAAAAAGAAATGAAATAGAATTAAACAAAAATCGACATCGATAAATATCAATTTTCTATTAGTTAAAAACTCTCAAAAGAAGTAACTTTTTTTATATAAATAAATTGTAATAATCAAAACTAGATTAGATAGAAATGTGAGATGAACATAGACATCAGTTTTTATCTACATACTAAAATTTCATTTTGTGAATAAATTTTAAATGTGAAAACTGCAAGTCGGTGCTTTGAAATATTCATGTGAGAAAAAATAGCCTTTTCATGACGTACATTCAGTTGACTTTGAAAATTACATTCCTGCAAAGTCTTCTGCGGATATTTTATTCAAATATTCTCCTTTTGAGTTAAGATGGAATCTGTAGATTGAATACAGCTCTCGAAAATATCCAATAAGATGATTTCCATGAGATAAAGAATATATTTAGTAAGTTGATTCAAATAAATTCCACGAGAGCACTTGAATATATACATACACAGTTTGAACATGTCAAATTGTAAAGAAGAAATTTTGTTATAGGCCAGGAGCACTACAGTTTGACATGGCTGTGTCGTGACGTAGATTAGATATTGGTTGGAATTGCTCGGAAATCATCTAAGAAAAGAAAATATGAAGGTTCGCCAGCTGAAAAAGTTGTGCTATTTGCAGGAAAAATCATAAACTGCAAAAAAACGCAAAAATCGCTCTTTTTTTCCGATATTTCTTAATGTAACTCTTTAAATATGCAAGATAGAGAAAAAAGTATACTTACGAATGTGTTCTCTATGAAATTCTCTACAAGATAGGATTGGTTTGAAATCGATATATTCAATTTTTTCGTTGAGAAATGGCGATAAATGCAAAAAAAGTAGCTAAAAAATGAGGTAATTTTAAAGCATTTGTTTCGCAGATAAGAAATCATCCAATCACGCTATAAATTGGGATTTAAGAACCTTATTATAGTATAAAATAATATGTCAAAGGCCGATTAAATTGGCCTGATAGTTTTTACATGAATAAATTGTTAATTAATTTCCGCGAAAAAATTTACGTCATTTTTGCGTTCATGCCAGGCTTGCATTTTTGAGTTGTAATGGGCGTCGATTTTTTTACAACTACTTAGCCCTCTAAACTATAATACACAATAGTTATAATGAACAATTTTTAAGTTTTTATCATTTTTTTACGTGATTTTGAAAAGTTGAAATCGACGCTTCAAATCGAGCGCGGCGCAAAAAGTTGCTGTATCTCGGCTTCTGTTGGGCCGATTTTGATGATTTTTTTTTAAATCGATGTAGCAAAATGAAAGAAACTCATTTTTCAGAATGGCGTCTACCAATTATGACAATTTAAGCATCTACAGTAACTACTTATAATTTGGCATTTTTTATGTTGATAATAATCAATGATTATAATTATGTCCATGCTAGGATTGTGTTGTTCATTTCAAAGTCGTATAGTTAAAATAAAATAAAATAATATATTTATGTAAAAAAGTAGAATACAATAATGTAACAAAAAAGCGAAATATCATTATTTATTGTATGTAGATCTTATAATGAAATAAAATATACCATTAATATACATAACAATTAATTGTACTACCGGTAATTTTGATTACTAATTATTTTAACTATACGAATTTGCAATGAACAACACAATCCTAGCATGGACATAATTATAATTAATGATTATTATCAACATAAAAAAATGCCAAATTATAAGTAGTTACTGTAGATGCCTCAATTGTCATAATTGGTAGACGCCATTCTGAAAAATGAGTTTCTTTCATTTTGCTACATCGATTTAAAAAAAATCATCAAAATCGGCCCAATAGAAGCCGAGATACAGCAACTTTTTGCGCCGCGCTCGATTTGAAGCGTCGATTTCAACTTTTCAAAATCACGTAAAAAAATGATAAAAACTTAAAAATTGTTCATTATAACTATTGTGTATTATAGTTTAGAGGTCTAAGTAGTTGTAAAGAAATCGGCGCCTATTACAACTCAAAAATGTAAGCCTGGCATGAACGCAAAAATGACGTTAATTTTTTCGCGGAAATTAATTAACAATTAATTCATGTAAAAACTATCAGGCCAATTTAATCGGCCTTTGGCATATTGTTATATACTATAATAGGGTTCTTAAATCCCAATTTATAGCGTGATTGGATGATTTCTTATCTGCGAAACAAATGCTTTAAAATAACCTCGTTTTTAAGCTACTTTTTTTGCATTTATCGCCATTTCTCAACAAAAAAATTGAATATATCGATTTTAAACCAATTCTATCTTGTAGAGAATTTCATAAAGAACAAATTCGTAAGTATACTTCTTTTCTCTATCTTGCATATTTAAAGAGTTATATTAAGAAATATTGGAAAAAATGAGCGATTTTTGCGTTTTTTTGCAGTTTATGATTTTTCCTGCAAATAGCACAACTTTTTCAGCTGGCGAACCTTCATATTTTCTTCGTCGTTATGTGCTTAGTTCTCCTATAAAACTCTGGATTTTGAGCTAGTTTTGCAACTGCATAATTATCTACATGAAGGATAGTATTGTTAACCAAATTACTTCCTTCGCTGCTTCACTACATACCACTATTTCAACTTCGGTAGTAGATGTAGCTACCATAGATGGTAGTCTTCTACTAAACCACGTTATAGCCCCACCTGCATAGGTAACCACAACAACAGTAGTGGACCCTCGTATCTTGAAACATCAACCAAAATCTGAATCGTTATAGCCTTCTAAAATTCGATTATTAGGACCTGCTTGCGTACCTGCTATGTATCTAAAAACCCTCTTAACTTGGGTTACGTCTTCAATAGTAGGGTTCTCTAAATTTCTTGATAAAAATCCAACAACGTATGCAATATCTGGCCTAGCTCTTTGCATCAAATACATGAGAGCTCCTACTTCCTGTCTGTAAGGAAAATTGTGCTTTTTTCTGCTTCTTCCGCTGATTTAAGAGATTCCGTAACTTTTAAAATTTGAGTTGTTACTGGTTTACAATCTAAAAGGTTAAAATGTTCTAAAAATTTTAAAGCATGAGCTCTTTGTGTTATCTGAATTGAACCATCAAATTGTTTATTAAAATTTCTCCTGTGGATACAAAGATGAGCAGCTAACTCATCATCCTTTGTTAACAACATCCAGCCAGATCTAAACGTTTCAAAGCTGGAAGGTACAATTTGAAGCATTTTACAAGTTAATGAAAGGTCTGGAAGGTCTGGAAGTTCTGGAAGGTTTCTTGCTTTAAGACCTAAATTTTATTAAAACCATAAACTTTATAGCTTAGTAATGTGAGTTGAGACATCCTCTTAATGAAGTCCAGTTAAAGAAGAAATCTGTACAAATTTTAAATAATTGATCTTTTGATGTTGCTTCGAACTACAATTTACGTGCATTCCATACTTCATATACACGGTTTCCTTATCCATTACTTTCTCATAATCTGAATCGGTTACTCATGTATTTAATGAGAACTTATCATAACTGTTTGTCGGCCAATCAGATTTGTCAAATTTCTCATTTCACACGGGTATGGTTCTTTCGTTTCTGTGCTGAAATTGTTTGCAATTTAAAATTCTTACTATGGGAAAACTGTATGAAATATGCCATATTTCATAGTGGTCGTCGGAAAAATATATTCCGATAAAATATAACAAGTACAACTCTTATATTTGTCAAACTTGACAATTTACACTTACATTTATATAATAAGTAACAACTACACGTTCTTTTAACATACTAGTTAGTGTCTTAACTTTAACAACTTACACTTAAAAATATTGTTGCAACCAGCTCAATAGGGAGTCTAGCTAAATTCGTTTTTTTCCGGGTTGGGTGGATTATGATATCTGAGAACAGATATTAGCTAAGCACGTTTCTTTAGAATCTGACTCAAATGCTTTACTCCCAGTTGGACTGCAGGATCATTATAATGAATTAGGCTCTGCATTTTCGTTCAATTCAAAGGATCTCATCCTAATGTACTTTATGAAATCTAACAGATATTCCTTTGCCTTTTACTCGCCATGTGTCTGATACTAATCTGTGTGATAATGTTACATTCTTGGAAGATTAATAACGTCATCTTTATTGTGTACTGACTCTCATATATCCGGACGAATGTCAACTTTAGCTCGCCCTTTAGCCAACAACGAACATCCTGAATAAACACAATCTAGAATACAACAAACAATCAAAAACTCCGGAATACGCGGTATTGCAAATTTATCAGAGTTAGAAATTGAGAAGAAAAGGTTAAAACTGGATAGTTGTCGAAGAGATGGATTTCATTTATATATATATATATATATATATATATATATATATATATATATATATACTTTCAATTTACTGGAATATTTACAAAGTGAAAGTAAACATGAATATACTGGAAAATTGGAAACGGACTTTTTTATTTTGTAGTAGTATTATTCTGGCACTAACTAGATTTTTGTTATTTGCACAGTAAAAACTTTTTATACCGTTTATTGATTACAATGATAATGTTTATTTATTCACATAAAATGTTCGCGAAAACAAACAAATATTTTTTTTCATTTTTACTGTCATTTGAATGGATTTTTTCCTGACTATTTCATTAGAGTGTTTTTCACTGGCATAATATCATAGCAACGACAACTTTTCTACTGACAAAAAAGTTACCTGCAATTACCTTGACAATTTAATTCATGTATAAAAAATCCCATAAGCCGCGTAATTTTGTCATTATCACAGCGAAAAAAGTTTGCCCTAATTTTTCCAGCGACAATAACGGATCCTAACTTTTGAAAGCATGAAAACCAGGATTGTAAACAAATGATGATGTTATGTCAATTTTTCTCAAACTTGCGTTGTCAGAAAAGTTTTCATTTGTGCATGCTCTGCGATCTTTTATAGCCACTGCCAAACTGCATTTTTAACGCCATCTATTCGCTTGGAAGGTTACTAACGAACTTTATTTTACTGTTTAACAAAGAAATTTTCACAGAAATAGTAGATATTAGGTACATGTCAATATTTTGATTTATTTTAAAACATGAAAAATTATTAGGTACTTAGAAACACATTTATAATTTCATATTATTTAGTTACATCAAGTTTTGACTGTATACTTCTATTAGAATATTGTCTAATATAGGGTTTAAAATTTAATATTTCAACAAAAATGTTATCTAAATGCAATGTATATTGCATATTCATATTATTTTCATTGCTAATGATATTATTTTTTAATTTAGAAAGATCTGATTTACTTGCTGAGGTGAATGTCTCTAGGGTTAAAGACCTATCACCAAAAGCCAGACGTCTCGATCAAATAGCCACTCAATTTAAAAAAAGAGCTACCCAGTTTAGAAGAAGTCGTCAGTTGCTGTTAAAAAGGTATGCTGCTGAAACCTTTAAAAAATCTAAACATTTTGAAAAATGTGTATTCATTATATTGTATCATATGTGTAATATTTGTTAGCACATGCTATTATCAATAAATTATTCTTATCTTAAGTTTGAGAAGAAAATAAAGAAAATCACCTGTACTATTTTATAAACAAACTTTTATATTAAATTCTTGAAACTATTTATCGACATTCGTCTTTTAATAAACTACTTTTAAGCCAAAATAAAATAACAGGTTGTTTCAAAAAGTGTTTAAACTTTGTGTGACTGTTTTTATTTGTTTATTTAGGAAAAAACAATATAGGCATAATTTAATAAACCTTCAGTATTTGCTTGGCTTGCCATCTAGTAGTAGCTAGTAAACTGTGACTAATCATGCAGGTCTCTTCCTTCATTTTTTCCCTGTTGGTGAATAGTACCCTTCCACCACAATAGTTGGCGCAGCACTCGACAAAACTTTGTGGTTTCGGACTTAGTACAGGAGATTCCATTCTTCACCGTATTAACAGTATTTATCTATGCATTTGTGGAAATGTCGCGATTTGGAGAGTCTTCGAGTGGAGAAATTGAAAAAGACATCAATGATAATGCGCCTCGCAATACTGTGAATTCAACTACATCAATTTGGCGACAATTTGCGATGTTTTGTCTGGAAGAAAAATATGAACTCATTGCAGAAACTTCCACTAAAGAGTTAGCTTGTATTTTATGTGACTGGGAATTCAACATGAAGAAAAACAATGGAGAAGATTATAAAGAGAGTGCAGTGAAGACGATTTGGAACACTTCAGCAAAAATGTTACAAGAGAAGTACTTTGAAGATTATAAAAGAATTTTTAATCCGTTCACGGACAAACAGTTTAAAAAAGCGAGAAAAGCACGCGACACAAAACGCAAAATTGTACAAGGAAAACGAGACATTTTTGAAATGGCACTGTTCTGGAGTGGAGAAAAACCTGTGGGCCTCCAAAGAAAATTTTAGCACATTGCTGCGTATGAATTGGCTTGGAGAGGTGGAGAAGCAGAAGGTCTATTTTAAAATCGAGACAGACAACCGTGAAAGAGAGACCAGAAAGGTTGAATATAACCCAGTGTTTCCGAAGACAGCACAAGGGGGAAATCAGAAGTTGGCAGACAGTAAATGGTTGGTAGCAAACACTGCAGATGATTGTGTATGTCCAGTAAGATTGTTTAAACAAATTATGGGAAGACGGGGAAACCATATCACATGTGAAAAGTTTTTTTTAACTCCAAATCCTTTCTGGCAAAAAACAAATTCGAAAGGATGGTATAAAAATTCTCCTATTGGGATCAACAAAATATCTAAATGGACCAAATCTTCGGCGAAAAATATTGGAATTAATATCAAGCAGGTGAAATTAGCGAAGCATTCTAATCGAGCTGCCGCCGTAACTGAATTATCCAAGAGTGGTATAGGTGAACAAAAACTTGTGAAAATTACGGGTCATAGCAACCCATCGTCATTAAAACCGTACCTTCAGTTATATGAAGAACATCATAGAGAAATCATTGGTTCCATTCGTACTACCATCCAGGAAACAGTTACTATCACCGCTTAAAATACTAGCATGCAGCAAAATATTAACAAAAGACATGAAAGTTCTGAAAATCAAGCTATTTTTAATAATTGTGTTTTTAACAATTGTACTTTTCCATTAAATTGAATAAACTAATTTAAATCTCATTTTTCAATTTATTGATTTACATATTCATTAAATTGTATTACCGAATCACACTCTAGCTTTTTTTTGAGTCGAAGTAAACTTGACATTTAGAATTCGAATTTTGTTGCCATTCGATAATTCAACTCCAAAACTTCCAGAAGAAATTACTCCTCCTACGATTTTTTCAGAGGTAGTTTTTTTCGTTAAATTGCCATGCAACAAAATTCTTATAGATACATGTCAAGTTTACAAAAAAAAGCTCTCGTGTAATTATAAGTGACAAAATTCACATGTTTTTTTTACAGCGACAAAATTTTAATTTATCAAGGTAGGTTGATGAAAGCTAATTTTGTTACCATGGTTCTGTTATTCATTTAAAATGTCATTGTGTTATTTCTTGTTAGAAAATGCCAGATTAGTTCAGTTCAAAAATGAGTGTTTCTGAAGAAGAAAACAGGTTTGGACACAACTCATTGCAGAAATTAAAAAGACAGTGTCGGAGAATCTATCTCAAAATACATGTGTCTCCAAAGCTTCCTGTTGCCGACAGTTTTCGCAGTTTTTATTGATAAGAGATTATAAGCTTGAAAAGCATACTCCGGCCAAAAAATTAGCAAAAATTATGGAAGATTATGCTTACAATATGAACAAAAAACGGAGAGGACTACAAATAGTCAAGTATCAAAAGCATATGAACACCACGGCGCAGATACTACAAGAAAAGTATTATCAGGAATTTAATATAAAAATAGACCGATTTACCGACATTGTTTTTAAATCAGCCCGTTTAGGAAAGGACTCAAAACGGAAACAACTTCAAGGCAACCAGGAGAAAAGAAAGTTCGAAAGCCCTTACAACACAAGAATTATTGGAAATTATAAAAATTCATGACGAAAACACCCTAGACGGCATATAGAAAATAATATGTCACTTATTCTCTTTTGAACTTGCCTGGCGAGGCAACGAAGCAGTGAACTGCAAAGTACATTGTTTCCAACAAGAATTAGACCTAAAGCGAGTATTTATGGGACGTATCGAATACAATCCCATATTTTCAAAAAATACACAAGGAGGTGCAAAAGCCTTGGCCAGTAGCAAATGGTTGGTAAGAAACAACACTAACAAAGATCTTTGACCTACTCGTCTATTTTTGAAATTATTGGAAAAATGAAATACCAATCCAGAAATCACAAGTGACAGGATGTTTTAGACAGTTCATCCAAATTGGAAAAAAAGGAATTTGGTACAAAAGCATGCCTATTCGAATCAACAGTATGGACCAAAATCTCGGCAGAAAAAATTGGCGTAAATACCAAAAAATTGAAAGTAACAAACCATTGAAATCGCTCTTCCACTATTTCTGCCCTTGCAAAAAAAGGTGTTGGTGAGCAAGAAATTATCAAATTAGCAAGACATTCCCATGCCAACTCTTTGAAACATTATTTGCAGTTGGACTCTGAACATCATTTAACCCGCCATCAGTGACGTATTCAAAAATAACATGATCAGTGTTGTGTTACATTTTTTCTAACTTAACTATTTTGTTGCATGCTGTGTTAATAATAATCCAATTTTCCTTAAAAAACCTTTTTCATGAAAAAGTATTTTATAAATGTAATAATAATTAAAAAAAGTCAGTAAACTAAATATCTATTCTTATTGGTTCTATTGATATACAGATATGAAAATAAAAAATTAATAAAAATATGAACTAACTTTTAGTAGTCTTCATTTGTAATGCACATGTCAAAACAGTTTTGCTGTATGCTCCTTACAAATTGGCTTTTTACATTCGTCACAAGAATATTGCGTAAATATGTTTCTCCTTCGTGGTTTATCTCCTTGTCGAGCTTCAAGTGAAAGTCGCGGCGCAGCAGCATTTTCTTGATTACACAAAACATTTTTTATTTTCTGCTGTAATGGAATCGACAAATTCCTTAGAGTGGATCTGCGAACAATATGAGGTTGTGCTAGCTGTTTAGCTAAGTCAGTCAGATATACTCATCGATCGACTTTAGTACTAGTGTTATCATAGTAGATAATTTGAGAATTAATACTCGTACCACCGATATTGAGCATTGAGCAGAATAGGGTTAGAGGCCAACGATTACTACTACTCGTGTAACACAATATTGTGTCTTCATCCGGTCCACAACATCTACCGCTCCTTTGGTAAGGTTGTAGAAGGTAATAATCGATGGTTTTTGCAGAATTCCAGTGTCTTAGTCGATTTCGTCATCTTCATGTCATCTTCATGGAAGGTGGAAAGCATTGGCACGCACTTTGCTTTTTTGGAATGTGAGAGGCTAGTAGACATTTGTTAGGATTCACTACCCAGGCAAACATATTGTTATACGTTTTGCGAATATTTGTGCTCAACAGAATAGGGGGTATTTCACGATTATTTTTGCGTAATGTGCGTACCAGCGTCATACGGTGATTATGGCATAATTCAGTGGCTAGTGGCATAGAAGTGAAATAATTGACATTGGTCACATTTCTACCTGTGCCACTGCAGTGCCTCAAAAGACGAACTAGCACACTCTTAGCATCATTTCCCAACCTATACGGACCTTCCGGTTATTTGCCTGCGTAAACCTCTAGATTATGTGTGTAGATACATCCGTGAATCAACAGCAGTATATATTTTTAACCAGTATTTCGCAGGCTTGTTGGAAATATACTGCCTAAACTTGCACTTTCTCCTGAATGCTTCAAGCATCTCATCTACTGGAGCGTACGAACCGATGCTATAGTTTTGTACACATTTTTCAATAAATTGGTCGAGTATAAATCGTACTGGAGCCAGATTATCTATTCTAGCTCTCTCTACTCTTGTCTCTCTGCCATCGAATCTGAGAGCTTGCAGTAAAGTGTGAAAACGCTGCTATAATAATGTTGCTGCAAAAAACTCTGGAGCTGTCCCATCCGTGCTCCATAGATTCGACGTATTTAAATGTTGACCTCTTTTTACACCTGCTAGATAAAGAAGTGCGAAGAAGGCATTTATTTCTATGACATCAGTAGGTAAACAGTACTTATCGTGTTTATAATAGGGTCGCATTCGATCAAGTTGTTGGTTTGTACAACGTGTAATATGTGCAATTGTTTCTTCGGGACAAAATAGTTTCCAACAGTTTATTATACTTTTTGCACTTTTGGCAGTACCTCTTACACCAGGCAACTGCGTCACTATATTTTGTCTTGCGGTTTTACATTGTCGCCTGTTTTCTTCGTGAACTAACCACTTAGTTCCATCTTTCCCACAGAACGACGGATAAATTTCGTCACAACGATGAAAACTGTCACTGGTGTCGTCAGCATCCGATTCCGCTTAATCCATAGCCGAATTGTGAACACTATGTCCAGAAGAAGCATATTCATCACTTTCACACAGAGAATCTTGAAAATCAGACTCTACCTCTTCTTCTGCTAGGCTCTCCCAAATAGCTTGTAAACACCTTTGATTAGCTTCATAAGAATATGTCATTTTCAGAAGCACGAAATTTTTTTTTATTGGTGTCTTATTTTACCCATTTAAAGCACACCTCAGCGTGTTTAAATCGAACTTTCAAAAACGCGCGTTTTTTAAAGTTACCATGGTAACAACAACAACTCGAGAAACGTAAGTATCAATGACAACTTTTTGATTATTGATCTGACAGCAGTACCTCGTAACGTCAAATAAAAATAAATACTATTTAGGATGGACTTTCACGAAACTTGGCTGGGCATCGAGGGCGGACTTTTATGAAATGAAACTTGGCTGGGCATCGAGGACGGACTTCCATTTTTTCGCAGTAATAATATAATAATAATATTTTATGCTTTCAAAGTGCACCAATAAAAAAAATAGCGTAAAGTATTCGTGGATAACTGGTCTTTCAAACACTTGCTCTATTTCGAGCACTCCGGCTGCGTCGTCGTGCTCGAAAATTCGCGCGTGTTTGAAAGACCTCTTTATCCACTTATACTTTAATATACTAATAGATAAATCCGTCGACGTAATAACTGTTGCTGTTAGATTTTGTCTAAATACTGAACGATTTAGAACAATGCGATTGCTATCGTGTTAGATCCCAACTAACATACTAGATATGCCCGAATATAACAATTGACTGTCCACTGCCATGGAATCGTACTACCAATTACGTCTAAGGGCTGGTCTAGGAGGTAGTGGGGAAGGAATAGATAGAGCGGCGTTGAAATATATGTTGTTAAATCAGAATAAGACTGGTTGCGAACTTGATTTGCGATGGTGGGGGTCCAGCTTAATAGAGGTATAAGATCCATTTGTTTAAATATTATTATTATTACAATAGAAATAAGGGCTGAGGTAAGAACCTATGAAGCCCATGATCGGAAAACATAAATAAGTGCTTAAACGCCTATAAACATAATCAATGACAAATTAACAATAATTAACAAAATCGTAGTTTTCAACAATAACCGCAACAACTATACAGCGAAAAAGGATATAAATAAAACAAATTCAGATAAATAATAAATGCAACAATGCGCACTATTAACTATTAAATAGAAGTCTATCAATTTTGTTCTTAAATGGGTTAACTGATGGTGCGTCAACAACATCATCAGGAAGATTGTTCCAGACATCAAACACTCTTTTTGGTAACAAGTGCTGTCTTACTCGGGATCTAAAGGACTCCTTCTTAAGTTTAAATGGGTGACTTCTCAGTCTAAGATTAGTGTTAAATAGAAACATAGATTGAAGATCACCAAAGTTGTGCTTAATGATTTTATAACATAATATCAAGTCTCCCCGAAGTCGACGGTCTTGAAACGAGATGAGATTCGTCCCAGTCAGTCGCTCCTCGTATGAGGCCTTACGCGACCGAATGCAAGTCTAGTAGCCCTCCTTTGCACGTTTTCTAATCAAACTTGGTCGCGAATAAGATCAGGATACCACACAGGACTCGCATATTCTAAAATAGGACGCACGTAACATTTGTACAGTTTACAGTAAGTTTCAAGTGACACTCTAAAGAACGATTTTTGTATCAAATAGAGTCTGGATTTCCCGCGGTTGCATACGGACACAACATGTTCACTCCACGATAAATTTGAGTTCACTAAGATGCCTAGGTCATCATGGCTGGTAACCGTATTTAGTATCTGCAATTTAAGTTGTATGATAAATTGGGATTGGTTTTGCCAATGTGGAGTAAATTAATGTTCAGGGGAAGCAACCTGTCCAAACACCACCGCTGTATAGTGTGTAGGTCATTTTGGAGGGTGAGATGGTCTCTTAAAGGGTTAGCAAATATTTTTGTGTCATCGGCATAAGAAGAAACTGAGTTTGAGACCAATTTTGAAGATCGCTTGCGTAAACAACAAACAGCAAAGTGAAACACCACTAGAAATTGGCCTGTCATTGGAGAACTCTCGGCCAACTCTGACTTTAAAAATCCTGCCCGATAAAAAATTGGAGATATATAAATTCATGCTACCCCGTATGCCAAAGCGATCTAACTTATATAAAAGTCTTCTTTTTGGGACTTTGTCGAAGGCCTTGGAGAAGTCCAAATAAATGACGTCAATCGGATCTCTGTTGTTTAAAGCTTTTGTCCAGTCATTAACACAATGAAGAAGATTGGACATGGTAGAGCGACCTCGAACAAAACCATGTTGGTGAAGAGGTATGACATTTTGTTGAAGAAGGAACTTAGACATGGCCTCACTAATAATAGATTCCATAATTTTACAAACAATAGGTACCAGGCTTACTGGTCGGTAATTGCTTGGATCCAGTGTATTGCCCTTCTTGAATATAGGAGTAACTGACGCCGATTTCCAGATTCGTGGAATAGAAAATTGCGTGAAAGAGGCATTCATGATGATTGAAAGTGGATAGGAAATTGAGTCTGCACATTTTTTAAGAAACATTGCTTGCAAACCATCAAGACCAGGAGAAATGTTCGTCTTGATATTTAATATTTTTTCTTTAATTTGCTGGGGTGAAAATTCAATATTACTAAGGGATTCTAAGACACGAGCACCAAATATTGGAGGCAAAGGCATGTTATTATCAATAAATTATTCTCATCTTAAGTTTGAGAAGAAAATAAAGAAAATTACCTGTACTATTTTTTAAACAGAATTTTATATTAAATTTTTGAAACTATTTTTCGACATTCGTCTTTTAATAAACTATCCTGGTTAATAAAAACGGATAAAAGCTTTAAACAGCTTTTTGAAACAACGTATCCTATCCTACTTGTAAGCCATAATAAAATAACAGGTTGTTTCAAAAAGTGTTTAAACTTTGTGTGACTGTTTTTATTTGTTTATTTAAGAAAAAACAATATAGTCATAATTTAAAAAGCCTTCAGTATTTGCTTGGCTTGCCATCTAGTAGTAGCTAGTAAACTGTGACTAATCATGCAGGTCTCTTCCTTTATTTTTTCCCTGTTGGTGAATAGTCTCCTTCCATCACAATAGATGGCGCAGCACTCGACAAAACTTTGTGGCTTCGGACTTAGTACAGGAGATTCCATTCTTCCTCGTGTATTAAAATTATTTATCTATGTCACTGATCGCGGGTTAATACTAATTGGAAACTTTAGAGAAAATGCACCAGATCAAGTAAATTTTCCTAGTAAGAGTGCAAACATACCGACAATTACATTATAACGATAAAAATAATGCACAAACCTGTAATCATCAAATATATAAATAAATAAGTAATTTTTTTGTTTATTCTCCATTATTAAATGGAAGTTCTCTAATTTTATTGTTTTTTTGTTTGTCTCGTGAAATAGTCATGTCGAATACCACTCGAGAAAAAATTGTGTATCCAAAATTGTTCTCTAGGTTTTATTCAAGATTGTTGCTTCTCAGCAATTTCGTTCATGAAATCTTTGATAAAATCTTGCCTTACGGCTCGTGTTTTTGTCAAAAATGTCAATCGCAAAATTGTCAAGCGACAAGCTTTCACACCTTTTGAAAATTTTGCCGACAATTTTTTTTTCTTTTGTGATATATATGAAAAGATCTTCTCGTCGCCACATTTTTAGGCATCTATCTGACCGTAAGACAATCGGAAAACAATACGCTAAACAAAATACTCTCATGCAAGATTCAACCTGACAATCTGGCTTTCCCGAGAAAGTTGTGTAACCCAGCAGCACAAAGTAGCCTCCCAACTTATGTTTATGTCATTTCAAAGGAAAACTGTCGTGACGGTTTGGTTTCTCAGAGTACCAGAATCTAGGACACTGTGTTATTCTGCCTAGTTCTGAAACAAGTGAAAAGATCAGTCTCTTCGTACTAGTGCATACTCGAGAGACATCAACATTTCACGAACCCGGACTTTCTTTAAAATAAATTCGTTACAGTATGAAACTGAAAATATGATTCCGTCTATAGCGAGGATCGATGCAGCATATTATAACACTAGGAAACAACTCAAGTTTGTGCTGCAAATCGATTGCTGAAGTGAAACTATAATAATTCAACTGTACACAACACAGACATTACAACCTGCGTAATTATTCAGATGGCGCCATACTTCCGTTAATTCTAATTTAACATCGACTGATGTAAATCGTGTAATAGCACCGGTTGGAACGATATTTACGTTGCGCGATCGGGAAGTAATTCTCCAAAAGGCGTTATTTGTAGGGTTAGCACAGTATTCGTACTTTTGTGAACAGATAAATGTAATCTGTCAGCAGAGACAACCAACGAGACGGGTAACTTACTAGGAAAAAGTATTCGACAGCCCATATAATTTCTTTATATAACTTGCCTCTTTATTTATAGTATAACTGATTGATTTTCAACAGTCAGAGAGGTATATTTGATTATTTATACCTCAGAAATAATTTTCATAGGTCGTAAAATAAAATCCAATGTAATTTCTAGAGGCAACTGTATTCTAAAATCTTTTTCGAATGACGAGTGGGTTTTTAATCCACAAATGACAAATTATTACAATAATTGGAATAGTAATCTTCTTAATTGGCACACATAATACACAATGGACAATGACATCTCTCACAAGAAACTTCACTCTTTTTTTTACTGCTTGATTAATAAAAATGAAATTGAAAGGAATAATTGTCAAGAATATTAAAGAATGTTTGAACTAATTTCATACTCCCCCCATTTAAGCTTCTTAGCTTCGATAAAGGAAAAATAAAAAAAAATCAACTAACAAGAACGTACTATTTAAAAACGCAGAAATTAGTTTTCTAATTAATCTTCTTTTGGTAAAGGACATAGTTTTGTAATGTTTCTAATATAAGTTCCAGTTTTCGTTTCTATTTTAACTAAACGTACTTTATCATCTTTACTAGGAATAGTTTTAACAATTCTAGCAAGGGGCCATTCTAACGGACGCGAATTTTCTTCTTTGAGCAATACAATATCATTTTATTTTAAATTTGGATGAGGAATGAGCCATTTTGGTCTATTTTGCAATTGGTTTAAATATTCCTTTGTCCAACGTTTCCAAAAATTCTGTTGGACACGAGTACATCTTTCAAAACGAGTTAAACGATTTTCAGAATTCTCTGATATATCAGGTTCAGGAAAGGATGTAAGACTATCACCAATCAAGAAATGTCCAGGAGTTGAACAAGATAAGTCATTTACATTATTTGAAAGAGGTTGGAGAGGTCTCGAATTCAAGGTTGCGTCTATTTGTGCTAAAATAGTGCTGAACCTTCAAATGTGAAATAGCTATTTTGTATAAATGATGCTTTGTACTCTTTACTGCAGCCTCCCAAATACCGCCCCAATGAGGACTCATGGGTGGAATAAATTTCCATACAATCTCCTTACTAGCCAAAACTTGAAGAAGACCAATGCGTCACCAATATACGAACATACAGAGGACCCGATCTGGTGGGAGTCACATTAAATCAACTCATACCAATAAACAAAAATGAAAAGAGGAAACGAATGGAAGACAGATAGTTGCAAGGTTATTAACAAATGAGGAGAAAGATGGATATGAAAAATTAATCAGCGAGGAAATGGATAACATAACGGAAAGAGATATAGAGCATCATAGAGAAACAATAAAAACAATAATGTATACTGCAGCCAAAAAAACAAGTAAAGACGAAAGAAATAAACTTAAACAATGGTTTGATGATGAATGCTTGCACGAAATAGATAAAAGATATAAACTAAGATTAAAGACTCTAACAACAATAAAAACACAGCGAACGAAAGAAAAGAACAAAGAGATTATTAAGACGGAAGAAGAGGGAGTACAATGAGCGACTACTGCAAAATGTAAAGAATAATTACAGAAATAAAGATCTGAGAAACCTGTATCAATGAGTCAAAAGACAAAAAAGAGGATTCAATTAAAATCCCGTATTCATTAGAAATAAAGATGGAGAAATGCTACTGGGCGAAAAAGAAATGATGGAAGTAGTTGTATGGGCCACCTTGGCCTGGGAAAATTTTTATCGACCGTCCTCGCTCTTATCAGTTTGCGGTTTTCCACCCACGCACTCGGATACCACAGTATTTATGTCGTAAAAATTTAGGGTGTAGTCGTAAAATATTAGCGTAAAAGAGTATACAGGGTCGTAAAATATTATACAGGGTGTAGTCGTAAAATATTAGGGGTGTAATACAGGGTCGTAAAATATTAGGGGTGTAATACAGGGTCGTAAAAGATTAGGGTCATAAAAGATTAGGGGTGTAAAACAGGAAGATTATACAGGGTCAATATCAAAAAAAATGTCATGAGGGCGATACGGTCGGATTTACAGGAAAACGGCGTTATATTTTTACTGGATGGGGCGCTACGGTCAGATAAATCCGACCGTATCGCCCTCATGACATTTTTTTTGATATTGACCCTGTATAATCTTCCTGTTTTACACCCCTAATCTTTTACGACCCTGTATTATACCCCTAATATTTTACGACCCTGTATATTCTTTTACGATCCTGTATATTCTTTTACGATCCTGTATTACAACCCTAATATTTTACGACTACACCCTGTATATTATTTCACGATCCTGTATCCTAATATACGACTACACCCTGTATATTCTTTTACCGTAATATTTTACGACTACACCCTGTGTTTTTACGAGTATAAATACTGTGGTATTCGAGTGCGTGGGTGGAAAACCGCAAACTGATAAGAGCGAGGACGGTCGATAAAAATTTTCCCATGCTCAACCGTCCCATACAACTACTGATGGAAAATACACTTCGAAAATCTTTTAAATGGGCGACAACATGAGGATGAAGAACTGGATAATGAAGAGAATGTAGGAATAAATTT
Organism: Galeruca laticollis; assembly: GCA_963921935.1. Lineage (NCBI taxonomy): Eukaryota > Metazoa > Arthropoda > Insecta > Coleoptera > Chrysomelidae > Galeruca > Galeruca laticollis. The sequence goes on along the minus strand of OY998178.1, from coordinate 83,648,457 downwards.
CGAGCTGCACTCGAAAGAACCTGCTCCGAGAGACGTCTAACTCTGGATTTATTATAAATTTTCTACACCAAGCCAACCCAATCATATAAGTATCCGCAACCCAGTGGGGTTCGTCGTCTCTCACGTGACTGTTAAATCAACCAATTCTAGACACTTTTCTATTGTCCTATCCTAGACATTTTTAAATCACGTTTCTCCCCTAACATCAACTCTCGTTGCTGGCCGAGTTGATTCTTCATTCCAGTAGCAAAAGCCACTCAATTCTATAAACCTTTCTAAAAAAAATCGATTCTAGACACCTTTTTTCCATCTCGTTCCAGGCACTTTTTTAACCACATGGCTGTTATTCAGCCTACCCTCCGAAAACACCATACTTATCTACAAGCATCGCATAAACGATACCCCAATAAACACACCCAACTCCAGCCCTGCAGAGGAAATTAATCCTATATCAGGGTAATCTAAACAAAATATAAATTCCTCAGCTTCTTAAAGAAAAATTCCTATCCAACAAAACTCATTTCGAATTTCTCTCTCTCCCTCTCATCATTATAAATCAAAGGACTTTTCATGCATCTGCAGTGTATTCGTGTGAAAATGCTGAAAAACGCATTACATAGTGGATTTTGTAGTGCAGTAGCCCTTGAAATTATAACCATAACGTGCGACGTAGGCTAGAATAGACACATCATATATGCGGTAACGGTATTAAATTTTCGGGGAAAAACAAAAAGGAAGGTCATAAAAATGCCGTTTGACATAGTAAAAGACTTTCGGTGGAATATGCACATGCATAATACCTACAGGAAAATGTGTTTGATAGTCTTTTCAGACAAAAAGTGGATGAGAATAACGGTTGTTTTTTTTTATTGAAGTTTCCGTTATGTGAGTAATGGTATACGGAAATATCAATAATTTATGAGTATATTATGTGAATACATATTTAGTTACGTAGGCATATTCATTTTTTAAAGTTGGGACGTGTTTTAATAAACATTATTTGAAAAACGCCAAAAGCAATAAAACTATGTAATTTCCCTTATTTTTTTGTTATCGACTATTAGCCCCGTCGTGTTAGAAATGAAAGCAAAATACAAATTCTCATGAAATCTCTTGTCCGCATCTTACGAGGACAAATGTTGTGAAAATAGGGTTTCATTCGTTGGAGGAAATTTAAATTTGTTATTTCTTAATTCTTTTGTAAAAATCAATTGGTCGTTCTTGATCCGCTCCTACTATTGAGAATTCTCGAATATAATACTATCTTAATTGTCTTTCATAAGTTTTTATAGATGGTTCAAAATATTGGTCAAAAATAAAAACCATTCTTCTGCCTCCAAATTTTGCAGCCTTACTCACAAATCGTTTTGAGATTTTGTCGAATGTTTTTGTTACATCTTTCATAGTGTGTAATAAGAAAAATCCGTCGATGACTACCACACCTATAGAACTTGGCTCATCATGATTGAAACCTTTTTCTAAAAAAATTAAGACCGAAGATTTTTCCATTTTACAGATTGTTCCATCTATGTGACACATAGAAAAAGGTACTGGAGTTAATGAATATGATAGAACTTTAGTAATATCTACTTTATATTTGATTGATATTGCTAATAGCCTACCAAACAAATCTCATTGCAGACGAACTTCTTGTATTTGTTGTCCAATTTTTTTTTCACCAGGTCGGATGAAAAATTACGTATTTCTATTTTATTAATGGCTTGTTCAAATCTTACAGTTGATGTAGAACATTGAGAAATAAACTTCTTTCTTAGATTTTCTCCAATGTTTTCAATATTTAATAAATAAGTAGCAACTTCTTCTGATACTGCTTTTCCAATACAGATATTAAAAAGAAAATCTTTGGATAATGCTGTACTGAACGGATTTATATATTTTGAAAAAGCGTCGAAAAATCTCTGAAGTTGTACAGAACGAACTTTGTCGCATGGAATGTTTCTCTAAATCTGCGGAAATATCTTGTTTTATTTGATACCTGTCTCATTGTAAGTGTAGCTAATTACACTTGTTCTTATATCATGGCTTTTTGCCCATCTTTGTCGAGCAGATATGGAGTTTGTAAAATGTAAAATTCCTGTTAATCGTTTGGCAGTATCTGCATTGACTGTTTGTTCTAACGTTAAATCAATCGGTTATCTAGAGAAAGCCTTATTCGTTTGTGTAACTTCAAAAAATCCGTTTTTGAATGCTTCATATAATTCAGGGTTATTCTCTTCAACTTTCAACAAATTGTCATAATATTTAACTAACCATCTAGCGTAATTTTGTTCATTACAACAAGACATCGTAAGATGGGGGAGACAAATAAGAAGACATTGGTACGCTCATGTGAGAAGAATGGAGGAGAGCAGACTGCCACGCATCGCACTTGAAGGGAAACCAACAGGGAAAAGAGCACCCGGTAGACCACCTAAGAGATGGAAGGACAGTTGGCAGTCCACCTCCCAGGAAACGATAAAGAGGAACCTTCAAAACTAACAGATCGCAAGATCTTAAATACGAATAAGAAGAAGAAGAAGACAACTGAAAAACAAATTTGTTATTTTTGGTAAAACCCATTTATACAATTCGAAGTCTCCAGTACGAATACTTCTACTTAAATACAAATAATAATGTATTAATTAATTTAATATAAGTCATGTAAAATTTTTGTGTCAGACCAAACTCTCCTTTTAATGTATTCTCCTGATATTCAGAGTATTCAGTCAATAAGTTTTTCAGTGATGGTTTATATGTTTTTGCGTTAGGAGACTTATTGTTTCAGAGGCTTGTGAGTTCGGATACGATTTCATCATCGATTTCAATATTTTTAATCTCTAAGAAAGATCTGAAGTGTAATATTTCTAGCCCTAGGGCTATTATCGGATGAAGACGCTTGCACCAATTAAAATGTTTGCCTTCAATAAATCCTGAGATTGATTCACTCACCAATAGATCACTCTCCATCATAATTGTTGTTAAGCCACAATCATTGATGAATTTGCCAATTGTTTTGAAATATGCCATCATTACGTGAAACCCACCTAAATGGATAAAAATATTGATGAATCGTGGTTTTCCTTCCGATTGAATCTGCATAGTTGTAAGTTACTTGAATGCAGGGCTGCTTTACTTCTTCTGCAATTTTTGGCTCTGTTTTAAAGTTTCAAAAACAACAGTTTTATCTGTAGGGGATAAGTTGACTGGAGTTAAGTAACAAATCTGTTGTGGAAGGCTTTGATCATCTATGATTTGGCTATTAAAACCAGCCCACATCGGAAGATTACGAACTTTGAATGCATGACATAACATCCAAATCAGATCAATATCACTTATGATTGTAATATCTAATTCGGTAGCTGATAATTGAGGACGATCATCGTTTGGTAATAAAAGATCCATCATCTTCGGCTTTTTGAAGTAAAGTATCAGTTCGGGTGCTATTGCATCAAAAGTTCTTCTTCTTCGTCTTGATCGATTGACGGTTTGTGTTGTATTTGTGGGAATTTGTTCGGGATGTACTTCGGGCTCTCTTTCAGATTCTTCTTCTTCATTTGTTTGTGACATTATAGTGTGTGGTTGCCTTATGCTTAATACTACCTAGTAGAAGTTCATGAGTGAAATAGTTGAAGAATTAGTCTTTTAAAGTGACTGTGAATTCCGGTAATCTCCGTAAGTCTTTATTAAAGCTTGTTTCTCCGTTAACTGAACAAACTATTTGAAATTACAACTTTGTTTAGTTAAATTGTGAGAAATATTATAAAAATAAATCCTAACCTAATATATATTTGCTACAAATCAATCATTAAACTCAAATTTGATATCAAAAAACCAGTTTCTTTCCATTATCGAAAATAATAGAAAGCGTTCCATACACTAAAAATATGAGCATTGATGAAATTACTAACAAGCAGATATTGGACAAGATTACAAAAAGTTATGGTGATTTATCATTATTAATTAATGCTGTGGAAACAAGATCAAACTATACATTAAAGAATCTATCACACAGATTGAATACCGTTGACCAAGAAAACTCATATTTAAAAGAAAAAATAGAGCTACTGGAGAGGGAGTCAAAACGCAATAATTTGATTCTGTTTGGAATCGAAAGAGAAGGCAGCCCACTGGACATACCGAAGATTATCTCCACTTTTAACAATTTACTGGGTTTGTCATTGTCAGAGTCCGATTTTATCAACATTTATCCACTCGGTCGAAATAGGGACAGTCCCATTAAGTTTGAATTCATTTCGTTTGTAACTAAACAGAAGATCTATAGGAATATAAAAAATTTAAAGGGAACAAAGATTTACATTGCTCAAGATCAAACACCAAAGCAACGGGAGGAAGCCAAAATCTTAAGACATCATTTATATTTGGCAAAACAAAAACATGATGAAAAACATTGCTTTATCAAAAACGGAAAACTTATTGTAAATGGAGATATATTCTACTCCTCGCAGCTTATGAAACATACCTATGAGGATGATGAAGTTGTAGAAGTAGAAGAACGTAACACAAAAAGTAATCCCTCGACTCCAACTGTAACAATAGTAAATAGAGACTCCAAAGAAGCTGAACCAAGTAATCAGAATCCCTCGAAAAACACACCACAAGAGATAACTCCAAAAGGCCCCAAAATAAAACCAAAGGAACCCCCCAAAGAAATATCCAGGGAATTTAAACATCTTGAAAGAAATCCTTATAGAACGAGAAACAATTCTTCATCATCAGGTGCAAATAAAGTAAAGTGAAACCATATGAAATTTATTTTAGCTATACCTGTAACTAAAAAAATAATTTCGAAAAAACTTTATAAATGTTTCAACCTGCTTCGGCACACAGAATAAAGATCCCAGAGCGATAAGACATAACTTATTTTCTAAAAGATGAAACTTTAAGTTCTCAGTAGTGTCTCATGTACTTTGTATACCTGCGTGTTTGTGAAGTTTGCCCAGTGACACCTGGGCAGGTACCAGGTGAGAAAGGTGACTAAAAATAAGAGTTACTTAACTTAAATTTATATGGCTGATTTTGATATATATTTAATAGAATATCATTCTCAAATAGTATTGCAAGTATCAGACACTTTTCATGGACCAAAACTTTTGTCAGACGCTTTAAAGCTCCACCAAAAATAAATGAACTTTACTTATTTTTTAATGTCTGATTTTTTAATATGTTATCAAGATAACTATTACAAAATTATATTTAGTCAGTCAGACAAATTGGAATGACCAAAAATCCCTTAAACAGAAAAATTATTCGGCCGTGAGTACGAACGCGAGAGCATTATGCATGCGTTTCAGAGCGAAGAATTTAAATATTCCAAAAAGTACTTACTGCTTTCGATAAAATATTTTTGCATCTCTTTTCAAATAAAATGAATTTCAACATTAAGGTAATAATTAATAATTATTAAAATTAAAATAATTTATTGCATATATTCGGTAAATTAATTTTTTTTCGGAGTAATTGTATTTTATAAAAATTTTTTTTATTTTTTTACCAAAGATAACAGTTTTTACATTATTTAAAAAAATAATTTTAGTAAAAAAGAAAATAAATATAGTTAGTAAGTGAAAGTATTTGATTGTCCTTAATCATCGTTATCATCATCAAAATAATCATTAGAATTTGCATCATTGAGCCAGTCATATTGTCCATTCGAGGCATCATTCTCATCGTCATCATTTATATTGTTGTCGTTGCTGTCAGCTTCTTCTGTAAAAAAACAAATAAAATAATTACACAACATAAAACTACAAATATGAAACAAAAAATTAATTGTAAACCTAAAGTTAAAGTACAGTACCTGGATCTTGAAGTGCTTCACTGACGTCTCCTGGTAATTGGTCACCATCAAACCAATGAAAGTAATACTGGTTTTCTTCTAACGTCCAGCCATTATTTTCAGGGGTAAAGATGGTTGATTGTTTTTCATTTGCATTATTCCATATGCTAGCAATGTAATTAGCTCGGAGATATTGTTGAAATAATTCAGTTTTGCATGGGGGTAAATTGCTAGCATCAAATTTTTTTAAACTTTTTGGATTAAATTCTTCGTTAACATCAGAAACGGTCTAATTATATAAAAACAGCTGAAGCCGGGCAGCATCAACGTCAACTGAACCAGAAACATTATAAATTTCGCAGATAAATTTTTGTACTTTGTTAAAAATATCCTGTTGTATGTGTGCATCGGTAAACGACTCTGGGCTTCCAAATTGCATAAAAGCAAGCTGATATTCCTGCTTCTTCATCAATATATTAAAAGGTCTTTGTTTACATTTTTTGAAAAAGGAAGGATTAAAGTCACACCCAGTCAATGCATGAAATCCTGGTAAACTTTTACACAAAGATGGGCTCAAATGCTCGTAATTTTTTTTTAAATTAATGTATCTCTGGTTATTTCCAGTGCCTGCGTATAACCATACATTGATACATTGGAGTCATCATTTTTCAAATTACCCATATGTCCTAACATAATTATTGCAATATCCGTGTCAGAACATCTAATAACAAAATTTGCTTGAGCATCAATGTTACAAGCATGAAAAACAATTTTTGTGCCAGCTTCTTCATGCTCTGGACAGGATAAACTGTCATCTACACCTGATACAACTTTGTTGTTATCAACGATGTAAGAATGACATTGTTTATAATTTATAAATATCCGTTTATTCTCAACAAAAGGAACCATTTCATCAGATGCCCAGTGTTGAATAAAGAAATCAAGGAGGGCCTGTTTAAAATTGATGTTTCTCAGTTCTTTTAAAAAATCTGACGGTCTAACTTGATCAGGAGCAGCAATATTGAAATCCAGTTGAGTTGATTCTTGGCGAAGATATCTTTCATAATCTTTAATCGAATGAGAGAAATATTGATCAAAAATAACATCGTATCTTATCGCTTTCAGTTGCGTTACCATTTGAAGCATTTTTTTTTGAGATAGCTCCAAAAGTTTTCGGGACATTTTTCATCGTATGCAGCAAAAAGAAACCATCAATTAATAAAACATCTATTTGAGCAGGTGGATTGTGCTCTAAACCTTTCTCCAAAGATTTCATCAAGGTGGATTTCTGGGTTTTATAAATGGCCCCATCAAAGTGGCACATTGATAATGGCATCGGAGTAATAGGATAGGATAGAATTTTGGCCATATCTACTTTGTGATCTATAGATATTCCAAGGATACGCCCGAAAAGGTCTCTTTGCATACGTACCTCTTGTACTTTACCACCTACTTTTGCTTTTTTCTTTTTGGAATAATCCAGTGTAAAGTTTTCCAGTGGTGTTTCCTTAATACTTTTTTCGAATCTGCTAATATCCAATTCACACTCAGAGATAAATGTTTGACGTTTATCGTCACCATTTTTTTCAATATTTAGCAAAAAATTTGCTACGGACTCTGATGCAGCTTTACCCGATGAAATATTGATTAAAACATCTTTTGGCACTTGTGAGTCGAATGGATTTATAAATAAATCAAAAGTATCAATTCATTTTTGCAATTGTTTAGTATTATTTTTAATAGAATGATTCGTGAGCTCGGCCGAAACGTCTTGATCATTATGCAAGCCCAAATCTTTATACATTGAACTAATTATAGTGGATCTGACATCATGACTCCGGGTCCATCGTTGACGAGTAGAAATTGAATTTGTGAAATGTATTATACCAGTGAGCTTCCTTGCTGCATCTGCGTTTATTGTTTGTTCAAGAACTAAATCAATTGGTTGTTTAAAAAAAGACTTATTGGTTCTTCGAATACCAAAAAAACCTTCCTGGAAATCTTCGTACAAATTAGGATGAGTTTCGGCAACGTTCAATAAATTAGAACAATATCTAACAGTCCAACGAGCATAGTTTGGTTGATTACAGATGAAAAATAAATTTGCGATTTTCGGTAATACGTACTTCAATAGATCAAAATCTCCAATACGAATGCTTCTAGACAGAGTTAAATAATAGTTGATAAGGTTTATATATATTAAATAAAACTGCGCTGTTTTTCCATTCTCACCATTCAGAGTCTGTTGTTTGTAAATGTAATAATGGTTTAATAGTTTCTTCAACTCCTCATTTTCAATTTTAAACGATGACATTTGAGTATTTTGCAGAAGTTTAATTTCTTCAATAATTTCATCCGTAACTTCTACATTATTGATATCTAAAAAAGATTTGAAATATAAAATCTCCAGACCTACTGACATCAACGGATGAAGCCTTTAACACCGATTTAAATGTTTTCCTTTCTGAATCCTGCAACTGACCCTGAAGCTAACAAATTACTTTGCACCATGACATTAGACAAGCCGCAATCCACTATGAATTTCCCTATAGCCTTAAAGTATGACATCATAATATGAAATGGTCCTAAATGAATAAATAAATTATCAAACTTGGGTGCCTCAGTAGCTTGAATTTGTAAGGCCACTTTTGTTATTGCCAGATCATAAGTTACTTGAATGCAAGGTTGTTTCAGTTCTTCGCAAATTTTTAAGCTTTGCTCCATTGTTTCCAAAACAACTGATGTGTTTGTGGGCGATAAATTTATTGGAGTGAGATAAGAAATAATTTGCTTTGGATTATTATCATTGTTACTGATTAAACTATTATAACCAACCCACATAGGAAGATTTGGTAAATGGTAAGCATGGCTTAGTATTTAAATTACATCAATGTCTTTATATAATTGTAAAGAAACAGACAGTGTTCCTTCAGCTTCATGAATAGAAATTTGTAACTCATCAGTCATCTTGGGTTTTTTCATGTATGGTCTATCTTCTACCTCAATAATCTCCATTGTTCTGCGTCGTCTTTTTCCCGTCGTTTCACATTCTTCGCTGGTAGCAGAAGGTAAATTTGGAGTTTCTGTTTCATGTAAAGTGTTTGGGTCCTCGTTTTGGTAGATTATACCGACTGTGTCGTGTAACGTGTCTTTACCACTTTTGGTTTCTACAAACCGATCAAAATTATCAAACGCAACTCACGTGCATAGATTCGGATTTTTTCTTATTACTTCAGGACATATAGTTGATTTTTGCACGGAGTAAAAAGTACTTTCAGTTTCCAGCTCCTCTACCCCTGGATAGCTAATGCAATGGCCATATCTGTGGATGATGTCGATTATTTTACGACTGCTTGTTAAGCTTTTTAAAGCCATTCCAAGCTTAATATGCTTAGAAAATGTCCATTTACCATTAAAGATGGCATACACAATATCTGCACCCAAAGATTGAACTTGTCGTTTACATTTTCGATTTTGTTTCCTTTTGTTATTACTTCCTGCAATACGAGTATAATAAAATTGCGATAAATTTTCCGGCACGGAAACTTCGCCGGCCGTAAGGTCCTGTACAGACAAATTTTTTGGCAAATTTTTCTTCTCGACTTGCAACACCGATTTCCTCAATATTAAAGCAGCTTTATTCAGTATGTCCTCATCCTTTAAAATTTCTAACATCTCCTCATCGATCACAGTAACATGTATCGGAGCAAGTAATTTTTTATTTTGGCACATTAAAAATTTAGCCTCTTTTGTAAATGCATTGTTTATTTTGCTCTCTAAGTTATGTGGAGTAAAATTCCCTGTCACTTCTTCAAAGTTTTCTACTTCCTCTTTGAATAACTCCATATAATGTCTGTGGAGATAAGTCAGAAAGTAACACCGACCTTTCTTTATAACATTTTCTTTTATAAATTCACACACTTCGTCAAAAACAACTCGATGGTGTTGACGAAGATCATGCCAAGACGTTTTAGCTGTATTATTCTTTGATGACAACTTATAAGAATACTCCAATTGACATTTACTATGATAATATATTTTTGAATCAGTAATATCTTGTACTTTTTCAATCAACTCCGCTAAGTCTTCCTGTTCGTCATTCAATTTCTTTAAAAATCTGTTTTTATCACACGCATGCAGTGGTAATCTTTTTAATTTCTGTCTTTTAGTTTTTTGGCCACAATATATACATGCTTGGTTGTCGTCAGTATTCACATCACTTTCAAATGAAATGTTATGAGGAGTAGAATCAACGGTACATTCAAACACTACAGGAGATTCTTCAGAAAAAGATAATACTGGTTCAATTGATACTAATTCAACTGCTGGCTCCGGTATTACAGGTTCAGGTACAGTACTACCTGGACTTGAGTTTGATGCTATATCTGAATCCGTAACAGTAGTTTGTTGACTTGAAGCACTTGGTGTATATGCGTCATTATTGACAATGGGATTAATTGGTAGGGTTGATGTCGATGGTACTGATGTATTTTCACCGATACTAGATGCATTTTTTTCTTTTGCATTTTTTGGTTTTTCTGAAGTTGCAGAATAACATTCTCGGTGATAACTACTGTCGTACAAATCATCCGGTAAAATTATGTCTTTGAATTTTAGGTTAAGAATTTTTCGTTGTCTCAAAATGATCTTGCACTTTTTAAATGTCTCTTCGGAAAATAAGTTTATTTTATCCGTAGATTTTTTACAAAATACACATTTCAATGATTCTTCTTCCATGATATTCACTATTGCAAATAAAGAATTATCACTCACAACTGACACGATGTAAACAACAAAAACATGTGCTCTCAGAGATCCGAACTATACTAATGTATACTATACATTGCGTGCACATACACAGTAGACTGAAACAGAATGTGAGTTAAAGAAGGAGAACCGGGTTACTATGGACGTCTCACTCGCTCTGAAACGCATGCATAATGCTCTCGCGTTCGTACTCACGGCCGAATAATTTTTGTGTTTAAGGGATTTTTGGTCATTCCAATTTGTCTGACTAAATATAATTTTGTAATAGTTATCTTGATAACATATTAAAAAATAAGTAAAGTTCATTTATTTTTGGTGGAGCTTTAAAGCGTCTGACAAAAGTTTTGGTCCATGAAAAGTGTCTGATACTTGCAATACTATTCGAGAATGATATTCTATTAAATATATATCAAAATCAGTCATATAAATTTAAGTTAAGTAACTCTTATTTTTAGTCACCTTTCTCACCTGGTACCTGCCCAGGTGTCACTGGGCAAACTTCACAAACACGCAGGTATACAAAGTACATGAGACACTACTGGGAACTTGAAGTTTCATCTTTTAGAAAATAAGTTATGTCTTATCGTTCTGGGATCTTGGACTATAAGTGCATAAATGGTTCGTCTACAACTTGTTACTTACTATTATAAACTAGTTTTTATTTTGGGTGTTCAACAATTACGTTTTTCTTTTCTTCATAAATTCTGAATTGTTTGTGTTCATGTCATGAAGAATGAAGGTGTGATAAAAAAACTTCTCTTTGCTGTTAAAATATTTTCTTCAATAAATTCACTTAATTCATCAAATGCTAATTCATGATAGCGACGGTATGTATGCCAATCAGTTGGTGGAGTTTCTTTTTCAATTGCTTTACATTTATTAATAATCGACATTTTACAAATATTGTGATAAAAAAATGTTCCTTCCTTCAAATTTTGGAATCTTTCCCATATATTATCTGCATGATTTAATTTACAGTCTTTTTGAATAAGTTCAGTTACAATACCTTTCTTTGTTGCATATAATTTTTGTTCTTTACCACGATGTTGTTTTCTTTTCTTTTCGCAGAAGAAACATTCAGCATCTAATTCTGGTTCGATTATTTCAAGGTCATTATTTTCATCCTCGTATCCTACATCGTAGCTAGCATCTTGTTCTATGTTTTCTATTTCCGTGAATGTATGTGAAGTAGATGGCTGAGGTGATACCGGACGATTTTCTGGGGTGGCTGTCACAATACTTTCTTCATCTAAATATTTTAGTCCTACGGCAGTAAAATTTGCGTAACATTTGCTGTGGTATCCAATATCAGTTTTAATTTCATCAGGTAAAATCACATCACAAAATGGCATTTGATGTTTCTTACGAGCGATTAACATTCTCCTACATTTATTTAATTTTTATACTGTGTCAAACAGTAAAATTTTATCACCAGTTTTTTTGCAAATTGCACATATCATTTTTTTAAAATGTAACTGTAGAACTCAGTATCAAAAAAGTCTATAGCATACGAGTCTGAAGTATTATATAATGAAGTAGGCAAATCTACACACGTAGAAATATACCTCACGATACTTTAAAATTGTCTTTACACGCATACATTGTCGATCTTTAACAAAAAAATTATTTTTGCTTTATAAAATATTTATTCTGATAGCAAAATCGACGCACGAGTAAAACTGAACTGCACTCCAACAATATTCGTAAACGACTACTGTGATCTATGATGTTGAATCGTATGCAACATAAAACCGTTAAGGCATCCTTACTTTTTGTTCATATCTGTGTTAGGACCAATAAGCGCTCTCACTTTAACCCGCAGATTTCCGTATTACTGTCTTACTTGCACTCGCACGGACACTCTCTGGCAGACTGTTGGTGATAGAATTTCGTTTTGTCTTTGTATATTGTTAATTGTTTATTTATTCTGTTAAAATTTGAAGACTGATGAAATGACAAAAATGGATTTTTTTTAAATATTTATAGCGTTCTGTCAACAATTAGGAGATATGTAAATGCAAAAATTCCATGAAGACAAATTACTGTTGAAAGTAATTTCCTAAAATTTTATGACTGATACTTTAACTAAAATAAATCTTATTTCTTAGCCTCCTTAAAATTTTAGGGTAGTCTACCCCGGCCACACAGGGCTGCCAGAAGTGGCGTTTCATTTCTAGTGGGTACAGAGGATTTACTGTAGAAAATTTCGTGACTTTTGAAATGACCACCTAAAATTGGTCACTGGCTCTTGGTTTATATCTGTTTTACGCCTACTATAACAAAAATATTAGCAAATTCAAACATTCTAAAACACTCATGTTTAACCATAATAGTATATTAAGTACCAAGTGTCAAAAAGGTTACTTTAGTCACGAGTTTTACTAGGCACGAGTGGAGCGAATCGGAATGAGTTCCTTGTGAAACGAGCGACTTAAGATGTTTTTAACACGAGGTGCTTACTATACTTTTTCTTCGCCCGCGGGAATGAAAAAATTATATTATATTTGAATTATATTCATTACATGACGGACGATGGCTGACAGCTGACTGACAAATCGAATGACGCAGAATAACAAAATTATCACGGAATATGAAATTTAACATACAAAAGATACACTTGATTTGACGTTTAAAAAACAAAAGATAAACGAGATGTGACTTTTCGCATTTTAAACACTAGTGTTTAAAGAGTCGTTTTGTGCATGTCAAACCCGTGTTCAAAGTGCGGTTTTAGTAGCGGAAGTAGAAAAACATTGTTTTTACCGGTTGTTCAATATCTAATGTAAACGATGTTACAAAATGAGAATGTAATGGAACATGAGAATTACACTCCACGTGAATCACAGATTTTTTTTTCCAAACTGCGGTAAAAAAGTGATGCGGACCATATATCAAGATCGATCAGAAATAAATTTTCTCCGTATTCCAAATACAAACCTGTGGAATTCACACGGTTTGCATATTTTAACTAATGGACAACCATTTAACTTTATAGCAATTTCGGATACTCCCGTGTGCGAGTTTAAGCGCGTATTGACATTTTGGGAATCATTCCCTCTATGGTTAACTGTTTTATATAAATGGACATATAGGGAGATTGCTACAAAATGAGGTAAGTGCGTTTTTATAAACGGTTTTATTTACGTACATGATGAGGGATTGCCAATCTATTCATTTTTCAAAGTATCTGAAGTAATCAAGATCAAATTTAACTCAGTTAACTCAGGATTTGAAAGGTAGCATTGAGTAGTCAAGAATGTTGCAGAATGTATTGCGAAGTTTCAAAGGTCGCCTGAATTGTTGTATTGAAGTAAACAGATAATATTAGGAGCATCTGTAATCCTATTTACTTTCTGTTAAGATGTAAATTACTAGCGATTATTCAAATTAAACTAGTTTTGCAACCGTAGCCATATCTTCATGTATTATTTTACCTTGGGGAATATGATGTAAATTTAACTAAAACTGCCGAAATGATGGCTTTTACATAAATAATAGTCAGTATTTTTGAGGATTGAAAAAACAAAAAATACCCGAAGTGATACTGTAATGTTTTTCTTATTTATTTAAACAGTAAACGGGTGGGATAAACTTTAAACACACGGTATGGCTACTTACGAATTTATTTAAACACTAAACTACTCACTAACACTTAATTTATATACACTGAACCATTCACTTACACTTAATTTATATACACACAAACTTAATTATTAATTTATGTCAAGACTTTACTGTTCACTAGTTCGGTACATTCTTGTTTATTTGTCGAGATCACCTTATCAACTAAACTAACTCTCCATGGTCGGTCCTTTATATATGAGTGCATTTTTTACTAGATAATTCTAGATTGCGGCTTACACAAAAAAAATTGGCTCTGTCATTTTCTAGATAAAACTGGTCACAAAAACAATGTCTAGATAAGATAGTCACAATCGTAAACAATTATAAGAAATCCCTCCGCATCCGCCATTATTTTAACTTTCATACATGGCTTAGACAGAGATTCATGGACTATACCAGTGTGCTGTTTCGTAACATTACCCCTCCCTCAATTGAAGTTCCTCCTGGAACTTTTGTGTAGTCGAGACTGGATGTTTGAATCGGCAACTGGCCAGATTTCTACACTTTCTGATCTTATGAAAATAGCAGGGCACCGTCTTCATCGGATACTGATAACGGGAGTTATGGCTGCAAATTAATATCTGGACACCGGTATCTCGAAAGATAATCTCTACCATGTTCCTGATAACTCGCCAATCCAACTGGTTACTCGCTATCTTAGGCATAGCCAGTTTCTTCACGCTGGATTCTAACATATGGTCTCGGAGGTTTCGAAGTGCTTTCCACACATCGCTGTAGGTAGATCGATCTTGAAATTCATTTTTAGTTACCACGTAGAAGACGTACCGCGAATTATGTTTCAGTCTCAGTGTCTTGCCAAGGGCTGAAATCTGGTCTTCAAGTTTTTCTAATTGCCCGAACTTCTTTCAAAAGACGGATGCCAACCCTCGTGCGTTCTTGAGACGGGCGGAGAAGTTGTATGCCAGTGAATAATCTTCCGGGAGATTGAACAAATCTTGTCGTTGTTCTGAAGTGACTCCATATCTAGCTTTCCCGGTACCTCCATACGCGCCCATAAATTCATCGAAAATAGGGTCAGACACATCTCAAATATGGTTTACTCTTTTCTCTAGGTCATGGTCTCCTTCGAATGGCGCTAGTCGGTTTTGGTGAACTTTTCTTGATTAAGTATGGACCTTCCCAGGATTTTTGTAATATTGGAGAAAATCCTGTTCTCCCCGTCGGGTTGTGTAACCATATTTTGTCCCCTTCTTTAAATCCGCCTTCTGTGGCCTGCGTGTCGTACCGACTTTTCATTCTGTCGCTGGCAACTTGAAGATTTGTTCGAACTAATTCATGTATATCGTCCAGCCTTCTTCTCAATTGGATCACATAGTCGTCTCCTGCTAGATTTTCTCCAGGCCGACAGCCAAATTCCAGGTCACAAGGAAGCCTCATTTCACATCCAAACAGGATGTTCGCAGGTGTTTCACCCGTGGACTCATTGACTGCAGATCGGTAAGCCAATGCGAATAGGGAAAGATACTGGTCCCCATCTCTCTGATGGCTGGGAACTACTTTGGACGGGTATTTTCCAATAGTCCTGTTCATTCTCTCGACCATTCCATCTGACTGTGGATGTGTAATGCTGTTGTCCTTGTCTTCTTCATTCCCAGCTTGTCGCAAATCTCATGGAATAGATGGCTTCTAAAATTTCTTCCCTGGTCACTGTGGACTTCCAAGGGCACTCCATCTCGGCTGATAAATTCTCTCACCAATACATCCGCGACAGTTGTGGCCTCTTGGTTCGGGATAGCGTAAATTTCCACCCACTTTGTGAAATAATCCATTACAACCAGTATGAATTTGCCACCATTTTCTGTCGTCGGAAATGGTGCAGCGATATCTAAAGCAATCCTTTCGAAAGGGCTTCCAACATTGTACTGTTTCATGGGTGCCTTTCTCTTGCGATGTGGTCCATTACTTGTAGCACAAGTCGTACATTTCTTACACCAGTCCTTCACATCATGAGAGCTGTTCATCCAATAAAACCGCTGACGGATACGCTAGAGGGTTTTGTTCACTCCCAGATGACCTCCCGATGGACTATCGTGTAACTTCTTCAGTACCTCAGCTAATCTCGCTCTCGGGATAACTATCTGTCTTCTCTTCTCGGAACCATCATCGTTCTCAAGAATTCTTTTCAATAGGCCTTCTTCCAGGACAAGGGAGTCCCACTGTGCCCAATACGCTTTGAGTTTGGGTAAAAATCTTGACACTTCTTGCCAGGTAGGTCGGCGATTTTCTTCCTTCCACTGCCGGATCATCTTCAGGTGAGGATCATTCTCCTGATCCTCTCTGATCCTGGTGGGTGACAATTCTTCATTGACTACTGTAATTCTTGAAACTGCAACTTCCTTAGATTTCGACTTGTTGCATTGTGAATAGTCTACAGGGCATGACCGTCTAGGCAAATAGTTGACTTTTCGGTGATTCACATCAGCTGGATGTTCACCCCTGTCTGATTTCCCCTGTGACTGGAGTTCTTGGGGTACAGGAGTCTTGGGGCGCTTAGACGGACTGCGTACGTGCTCTAGCTCGCCACACTTCCAGCATTTGATCTTCTCCGGCTTCTTGTCTGCCATACCTTTCAACAAGTTGACGATCTGATCAAGTTTGTCATCGTCATCTCCTTCCTGCATGGTCCTACCTTTGTTGTACCGCGAGCTCTTCGTGGCTGCTTTGCATTTAAGAGGTTCTTGGTTTGCAGGAGTCGTAGGACGCTTACACGAACTGCGTGCATGCTCTAGCTCGCCACAATTACAGCACCTGATTTTTCTCAGCTTCTTGTCCATCATACTTTTCATTAAACTGATGAACTGGTCAAAGCTGTCTTCGTCACCTTCTTCTTGGATGGTCCTAATGTTGTTATATCCCGAAGCCTTCGTTGCTGCTTCATATTCAAGAGCAGCTGTCAATGCGTCGACTAATGTTTTCGGATGGGCTAAACGAAGCGTCCTCTGCATATCAAGGTCACGTAAGCCATCAATAAAGGCCTGGATGCCCAGACATTCCATCATGTTCTCTGGTGTTGACGGATAAGCAAATCGAACTAGTCGGGCAATCTCCACTTCATATTCTTGAAGGGATTCGTCTCGTTTCTGCCTTCGGTTCTTCAGCTGATATTGGTACAAATGTTCTAGATGTTCATGACCATATCGCATGTCCAACCTCTTCTTCAGCTGCTCGGAATCATCCGTTTCCTCCAAAGGTATCGTCTGAAGTACATCTAAGGCATCTCCGCGAAGCGCAATGGTTAAGTTCACTGCCTTCTCCTTATCTGACCAATTATTCACTATAGCGGCTGCTTCAAACTGTTTAACATAATTGGTCCACGGCATTTTTCCATCGAACGTTGGGCCCTTGACTCGGGTAAAACTACCAATGTCTTCTGACTTAGAGTGTGTTTCTGGCTTGCAAGGTTTTGTTTGCTCGGTCTTCTTTTCTTCCACTGGCGTGTCTTGAGTTCTTATATCTGTCATCTTATTCTCGATTTTCTCGTCCATCGTTGACATTTTATTCTCGATTTCAGATTTTAAAGACGAAATTTCATTTTCAACGTCAGCGGCAATGTCGTTTTTCATTAATAAGATATCGGCAGATATATCGTTCTTCATAGCAGAAATATAGTTCATTATAGCAGAAATATCAGTTTTCACATTCGTTGAAATCTTCTTTTCCATGGCAGAAAACTTCTCGTCCATGTTAGCAGAAATATTAGCAGAAATTGAGGAGATTAAGGTGGAAGCCTCGTCAGTAAATAAAACTGTTTCTGGATCAAAGCCGTCATTTTCCAGTGCCACTTTAAGTCGTTCTACTAATTCACTTTTCTTACCGGACGTTTCCAACTCACGATCTTCCAATTCCACTCTTAATTCCGTCACTTTCAGATCACATAGTCTCTTGGCCATTTTTACGTAACAATTTATTCATATCGCCCCACACCTGACACCAATGTAATGTTTTTCTCATTTATTTAAACAGTAAACGGGTGGGATAAACTTCAAACACACGGAATGGCTACTTACGAATTTATTTAAACACTAAACTACTCACTTACACTTAATTTATATACACACAACCTTAATTATTAATTTATATCAACACTTTATTGTTCACTATTTCGGTATATTCTTGTTTATTTGTCGAGATCACCTTATCAACTAAACTAACTCTCCGTGGTCGGTCCTTTATATATGAGTGCCTTTTTCACTAGATAATTCTAGATTGCGGCTTACACAGAAACAATTGGCTTTGCGGCATTTTCTAGATAAGACTGGTCACAAAAACAATGTCTAGATAAGATAGTCACAATCGTAAACAGTTCTAAGAAATCCCTGCGCATACACCATAGTTTTAACTTTCATACATGGCTTAGACAGAGTCGGATTCAGGGACTATACCAGTGTGCTGTTTCGTAACAATACGTTTCAAATAACAAAACTCATACATTCTTAGAAAAACTGAAGGGCTGATAATATAAATATCATGAGATCACATCTATTACAAAGCAAAATTTATATAAATCGCGTCAAGTATGGCAAAGTACACGAACAGCAGAAAATAAAAATACGGGAAATATTACTTTTTTGAATGAAACTATCTGTTTCTAGATAATTCCATATTATATTGAAAAAATGGTAAAAATTCTAAAAGATTTGACATTTGTTTCGATATTGCTATCATCGTCACAATGACAGAAGTTACATTTTATGTGATGCTTACCTGATGTTTAATAATTATTTTTTGCTAGACTTAATATATATGAACTAGCTGAACCGGGCAGACGTTGTCCTGCCAAACGTTGGTCAATGTTTGTTATATTTAAAGCTACTCACTAATAACTAATCACTGTCACAAATAATATTATTCAATGTTTGAAGACAATTTAACTACGTATCTATAAACAAAAAAATAGTAAGTATTACTTGGCTGAAATCGACAAGGAGGTAAATCGGCCATGATTGGTTGAATAGTGGAAGCTCGAAAGCGATGACAAGTGATGCATTGGTGAATCACTTTACGTATATGCTGACGTAATGAAAGAATCCAATACTGAACGCGGATTAAAGCTTGACACGTGGTGGGTCCAGCGTGCAAGGCGGTTAAATGATAGTGCTTGCATATGAGCATAAAAAGGTGAGCTGATCGGGGCAATAATATTGGATGTTGTGCATTGTAATTTAGGTGAGAGTTTTTAATTCTACCACCTACCCAAGGATCCCATGGTCATCAAGAAAGGGGGTCAATTTGCAAAGAGAATTAACTGACTTGTGGCTCGAAGTTCCTGCAGAAGATCAGCAAAATGTTATGACTGCGTACGCAAGATGATTGTACGTAATGCATTTTGTATTTCAATAACGCTCAAAGGACTTGAGGAGGGAGGTTCAGAATAATTACGGGATCATTGTACGTAATGCATTTTGTAATTCAATAACGCTCAAAGGACTTGAGGAGGGAAGTTTAGAATAATTACGGGATCTACAATTGGAAACGAAACGTCGCATCCAAGCAACAACTCGTTAGATGCGTGTAAAGGAAGAGAATCGTAAAGAGAATTCTTCAAATGCGGGATCGGGTTGTAACAGTGAGGAGTGCTAGGGGACTCGGTTTAAACTCTAATAAAGATTCGGAGTTCAAATTGATACTGCGAAAGGGAATAGGCCTTTGCTTGTGGTACTTGGTCAATAGCGGTGGACCACGAGTCCATAAGTGAATATCTTATCTTGAAGAAAATTAGAAGCAGATAACCCACGTGAAGCCATGTTGGCGGGATTGAAAGCAGAAGGGCAGTGGGACCACGTTAAATTAGGAGGTGAGTGACCTGCAATATAAGCAATTCGACGTGAAACAAAAGTTTTGAGAGTATGAGGGGGAGTATGTAACCATGTAAGTACTATTTCAGAATCCGAAAAAAGTCTGATGTCAGACAATGATTTCGGATACCGCATATGCAAAAACCGAATTGATTAGATCAATTAAAAGTACTGCGGCGCAAACTTCAAGTCTAGGGATAAAGAGTGTTTTTAAAGGGGCAACACGAGTTTTGGCCTTCCACAGAAAGGAATGACGCGAGTTAGCGGATTCGAAACATATGTATACTACTGGAGCATAAGCAAGAGACGAGGTATCCGCGAAAACTATCAGGTGTATTTGAATGAAATACCTGTTAGGAATCACGCAACGAGGAAGATTAAACGTGGCAATGCGATCAAGATTATTGATAAGCTGATTCCAATCTAATGCAATTTCAGAGGTAACTTAGTTGATCCCAAACAAGTTTATCGAGCCATATCTTCTGGATAATAATTTTAAAGGAAATGTCGAGAGGACACAAAAATCCATTCGGGTCAAAAATTTTAGCTAAAAAGGAAAGCATGTTACGCTTCGTACAAGCCGCTTGAAAAGGCCGAACTCTGAATTCAAAGCAGTCTCGAGATGGTACCCAATTCAAACCTAAAACTTTTAACGAATTGTTCTCATCAATAAACTGTAGAGGAGATTCTAAATGTCTAAGAGGCAAGTCTCTAAACAGCTGAGGGTGACTAGACGACCATTTGCGCAGTTCAAACCCTCAAGACGAAAGTAACTGTATTAATTGCATTTGCAAATACAATGCGAATGCAATGTCGTCCGCCCTGGAAATGACATCGTCAACATAAGTCTGATTTATTAAGGCTTGTAAAGCCAAAGGAAAGCGATATCCTTCATCTTGAACGAGTTGCTGGAGAACGCGCATGGCAAGGAAAGTGGAGGGAGCCAGGCTATAAGTTACGGTGTTGAGCTCAGCTTCTTGTTCAGGATGATTGATTTTGGGTTTCCAGAGGATATACTGTATGTGACGATCTTGTTCATGTATAGTACGCGCAAAACATATAATGCAGAAATGTAATGGCATATCCCCTTGTGATGATCCCAAAAGACACTATTAGATTTAATTAGATGTAACTAGATTTTAATTTCAAATATTGCTAGCGGTCAGTGAACTTGAAGGTCACTGACAAGGTGTAGTAAGGTTAGTATCATATTGAGGAATCATGACTGTTTGTAAAATATATGATTGACGCGTCTTAATAATAAATAATATAGTCAGCAAGGTCGACGGAAAGATCATCGACTGTTTTGGTTTAACAATGCATTTACAGAATTTCCTATATAAAAGAGAAAGTTCATTTCTCTATAATTATTAATAGTATCAATGTTTATAGTGTAAGTTATCCAAGGTCAGTAAACTGTATACGTAGTGTTAAATATATGATCCCAGTTAGTTTTGATAAACAATGGTATTTATTTAACCCTAATGAATAATGGTAAGTGTTTCCCGAAGATTAGTGGTTCGATGGTTTAAGAAGTATATACGAAGGGCACTTGCTAAATAGTTCAGTTATGTTGCGGAGCTAGACTCTGAAAGTTATTCATATTTTGTTCATTTTAGACATTACCACTTACACAACACACTCTATATTAATGCTAGCGCACCAACTAAATAGTGAGCCGTGCTTATCGCTTGTGGACCCGAGCGTGTTTGAAAAAACTACTATCTCAAAATATGCTTATAGTCCAGTGAAAATAATGTTATTTGAAAATGATATTACCAATTCTTGTTAATAAAACGAGATATAAGGTAGGGTTAATTGTCTGGTGTTATGTTAAAGATGTATTTAACAATTATAAAATTATTAAATACATTTTAACGGTTGCTAGTTGAAGTTATCATTTTAAATGAATATATCGTATAATAAGCATTTTAAATTATAATATTGACTGGACTATGACAGTATTCAAATCAAAGGATAAGCCGAAACTTTAAATTTCGCACTATATCTCTTACGTGAACCATACCAGGATTTGTCGATACGTTTGTCGAATGTCGCAGCAAAGAGCAATTCTAGAAGGTCGAAAATTGAGTGATATGCCTGATACAGCTGACTGTAACTTGGGCCCTTTGATTAAGCAATCATTTAAGGACACCCCGGATGAGTCGGGACTAGATGTATTAAAAACTAATCGGATTTTGTTGTAAGTTTAGTTACTACATGATGGGGAATAATAAACTGAGTGGATACCAGAGACTTGGACATGTGTACTAATTCTTGTGGAAATTATTTTTAAGTATATCAAGTTTTTTTCTAATATATTAGGAATTAGTATAAGAAACGACAGGTGTAATTGGTTCCGATATTTTATGTAATTTAACGGTTCCATATAATTGTCGAGACTGAGAATTTTTATTTATGATGAATTTTTTTCATAATCAATTAAAAGATAATTTGAATTATTAATCTCTCTTACATTATTAAAAAAACTTTTTGTTGGGTTTGCTATAAGAATTTATTTTTGACTTATAATCCTCAGTTTTTAATATAACAGTTGTATTTCCTTTGTCAGATTTTGTAATTGTTAAGTTATTCTTTTCTACTTTCTTTTTGATTGAATTTAAAACGGAAATGTCATTTTTTATTTGACGTTTAACATTTGATGGTTCAATATTTTTGATTAAATTGACAATTTGTAATTTCTCAAAAAGAAATTTATTTGAATTAGATTTTAAAGATTATGTAGCTAATATTTGTTTATAATTATTCGTAAATTTTGGTGGTACGCTGTACTGCAAATCTTTATTTAAAAATTCTATTTCACTATTTGTAAAATTGGTGTCTGAAAGGTTTTCAAATCGTGGTATATAAGTACTTACAGTTCATGATTTTTAAGGGTATTGAATTCTATGTTATGTATATTGATTTTTTTTAGTTTTTAATCTTGTTTCATGAATTTCTTGTGCTTCATCGTGCTGACACTTTCTCTGATTTTGTCATCTAAACAGTGAAATGCTACTGGATGTAGTTGGAAGGTGACTTCATCATGTACAACTTTTATGTAGATGTCTAAAGATATCCCCATAGGGCTAATAATATCTAAGCTTTAATATTTGTAATATCATATCTTCTTATTTTTTCTATGTATACTAATTTTTTTAAAAAATGTATAAAAATTTTTTTTTCAAAGTTTCTTGTTTTCAAAATTTTTCCCACATAAAACCACTCATCACACCACATTACTACCAAGTTCCACTTGGCACTGTATATATTTTATATGGGCTCTTTGAACAGCTATTTGCGGATTTTTCTGATTTGTATCTGATCTGTCACAATCAGATTAAGTAATTTCACTATATCTACGAACGGCCTATAATTGCTTCTAACACAATATAAAATAATTCTGAATATCCATACTTTCTCTAATTTGTAAATTTCAAAAAGCTACATATTTGTTTCATTTATATTTAGATAGTTTACACTCAATTTAACCAATTTATGACATCCATTTAAATACAATATAAATGTAGTCAAAAGCAATCGCTGTGGTTTAAATAGCTTTAGTATGTGGACACACAAGGTATGGAGTGGACATTTTGTGGTTTTACCATATCAATTATAACTAAAAGCTTTCATGTTTTACTCTGCGATATAGGGTATTATTTTTTGGTTGTTTTCCGAATAAACAGTGTGATACCACAAAAAAGATGAATTTAGCTTCGTTGTTCTTAAAAATTGAAAAATTCGAAATAACTCATCTAAATAGAGAAACTTTCTTCTACTTTTTTTCTAGTAAAAACATTGATATCTTTCATGAGTATTGTTACGAAACAGCACACTGGTATAGTCCCTAAATCCGACTAGCGCCATTCGAAGGCGACCATGACCTGGAGGAAGGAGTAAACCTTATTCGAGATGTGTCTGACCCTACCTTCGATGAATTTATGGGCGCGTATGGAGGTACCGGGAAAGCTAGATATGGAGTCACTTCGGAACAACAACGAGATTTGTTCACTCTCCCGGAAGATTATTCACTGGCATACAACATCCCCGTCCGTATCAAGAACGCACGAGGGTTGGCATTCGTCTATCGCAAGAAGTTCGGTCAATTAGAAAAACTTGAAGACCAGATTCCAACCCCACACCTGACACCAAATGTTACGAAACAGCACACTGGTATAGTCCCTAAATCCGACTCTGCCTAAGCCAGGTATGTAAGTTAAAATTTTGGTGGACGCGCAGGGATCGTTTACGATTGTGACTATCTTATCTAGAACTGGTTTTTGTGACCAGTCTTATCTAGAAAATGCCAGAAAGTAGAATTCTCTAGTAAAAAAGGCATTAATATATATAAAGGACCGATCAGCGGATAAGTTAGTTGATAAAGTGATCTCGAGAAATAAACCAAAATACACCGAACAGTAAAGTGTTAATATAAAGTTTGTGTGCATATAAATTAAATTTAAGTGATTAGTTAAGTATATATAAAATAAGTGTTAGTGAGTTAGTGTTTAAATAAATTAGTAAGTAGCCATACCGTGTGTTTAAAATTTATCCCACCCGTTTATTGTTTAAATAAATTAGAATAACATTACATTGGTGTCAGAAGTGGGATAATATAAATAAATTGCTCCGTAAAAATGGCCAAGAGATTAAGGAATCTGAAAGTGGCGGAATTAATTAGAAGATCGTGAATTGGAAACGTCCGGTAAGAAAAGTGAATTAGTAGAAAGACTTAAAGTGGCACTGGAAAATGACGGCTTTGATCCAGAAACCGGTTTATTTAAAAACGAGGCTTCCACCTTAATCTCGTCAATTTCTGCTAGCATGGACGAGAATATTTCTACCATGGAAGAGAACATTTCTGCTAATATTTCTGCTAACATGGACGAGAAGATTTCTGATATGAAGAACGATATTTCTACTATGAAGAATTATATTTCGGCTAACATGGACGAGAAGATTTCTGCTATGGAAGAGAAGATTTCGACGAATGTGGAGCCCCGTCTTGTTAAAAGTAAACTTCTTGGTTTAAAATACCATCTTGTTCTAGCTGGGGATAGAAAAAGTTTTCCAACATATCGGTATAATTACTACCACGAACTGTATTTTCTGCAAAAAAGAAAGGCCCATATAGTATTTCACGAGACACTGCACACCAAACATTAACTTTAGGAGAATCTCTTTCATGTTGATGAAATTCTCTTGGATTTTCTAGTCCCCAAATTCTACAGTTATGTTTATTAACTCGTCCATTTATATGGAACGCAGCCTCATCAGACATGATAATTCTAAAATTTTGATATGTTCTGTACAAATCTGTTAATGTTTCACACATAAACACTCTTTTAGCATGGTCCCGATCGTTAATTTTTTGTAGAACTTGAATTTTGTAAGGTTTAAATTTGAGAACTATTAGAACTCTAAAAACTTTAGTTTTGTCCATTTCCAAATTTGATGCTGTTTTTCTAATTGAAATTTTCGGATTTCTCTGTACAAGCTCATAAACAGATAACATTTCTTCTAAATTTCCATTTACAGTTCTCCTTTTTCTAGATATAGAAGCAGTGTTCCTAAATTTGGTTAACCATGTTTTAATAGTATTTGTAGCAGGAGGATTTTTATTGAACTGTCTTCCAAATCGTCTTCTAGTCTGAATATATGATTGAGTTTGGGCATATAAAAATATTGTTTGAGATTTTTCTTGTGCTGTATACTGCATTTTGAGAGATTAAACACTTCAATTTTATTGAATATAAAACACAATGTGACGTTCTATCAATGATCGCAATATCTTTGTGATGTGACATATTAACGCCTCCTTGATTATTATTTATTAATAAGATATCTGAATCATTACAGTATCCCAGTTAAAGTTATCTAACTTCGCTTTCTGTGCACCGATCTTAAACTTTAAGGTACCGTTATAAAGTAAAAAGATGCATCTTTTGAGAAATTGCTAAATATACAGGGTGTACCATTTAAAAAATTACATCTACTGTGTTCTGAAAATACGCTACTTTTCTAGCGGGCAAACCAGAAGTAGGCCATTTATATAAATGTGTCACAACAAAACTTACGGTAATTTTAAACCTAACTGTGGAAACCGCATCTTATTATCTAGAACCGTTTCGAAGATATAAGCTCCTAAAAACAGTCAGAATATAATGAGACACCCTGTAGTATCCAGCCATCAGAGATTGGGACCAGTATCTTTACCTATTCGCATTGGCTTATCGATCTGCTGTCAATGAGTCCACGGGTGAAACACCGGCGAAAATCCTGTTTGGACGTGAAATGAGGCTTCCTTGTGACCTGGAATTTGGCTACCGGCCTGGAGAAGATCTAGCAGGCGAAGACTACGCAATCCAATTGAGAAGAAGGCTGGATGATATTCATGAATTAGTTCGAACAAATCTTCAAGTTGCCAGCGACAGAATGAAAAGTCGGTACGACACGCAGGCCACAGAAGGCGGTTTTAAAGAAGGGGACAAAGTATGGTTACACAACCCGACGAGGAGAAAAGGATTTTCTCCAAAATTACAAAAATCCTGGGAAGGTCCATACTTAATCAAGAAAATGATCAATGATGTTATATATCGCATAAGCAAGATCCCCAACGGAAAACCAAAAGTAGTTCACCAAAAGCGACTAGCGCCATTCGAAGGCGACCATGACCTGGAGGAAGGAGTAAACCTTATTCGAGATGTGTCTGACCCCACCTTCGATGAATTTATTGGCGCGTATGGAGGTACCGGGAAAGCTAGATATGGAGTCACTTCGGAACAACAACAAGATTTGTTCACTCTCCCGGAAGATTATTCACTGGCATACAACATCCCCGTCCGTATCAAGAACGAACGAGGGTTGGCAACCGTCTTTCGAAAGAAGTTAGGGCAATTAGAAAAACTTGAAGACCAGATTCCAGCCCCTAGCAAGACACTGAAACTGAAACATAATTCGCGGTACGTCTTCTACGTGGTAACTAAAAATGAATTCCAAGATCGATCTACCTACCGCAATGTGTGGGAAGTACTTCGAAACCTCCGAGACCATGTGTTGGAATCCAACGTGAAGAAACTGGCTATGCCTAAGATAGCGAGTAACCAGTTGGATTGGCGAATAATCAGGAACATGGTAGAGATTATCTTTCAAGATACCGGTGTTCAGATATTAATTTGCAGCTACAACCCCCGTTATCAGTATCCGATGAAGACGGTGCCCTGCTATTTCCGTAAGATCGGAAAGTGTAGAAATGGGGCCAGTTGCCGATTCAAACATACAGTCTCGGCCACACAAAAGTTCCAGGAGGAACTTCCATTTAAGGAGGGGGTAATGTTACGAAACAGCACACTGGTATAGTCCCTAAATCCGACTCTGTCTAAGCCAGGTATGTAAGTTAAAATTATGGTGGACGCGCAGGGATTGTTTACGATTGTGACTATCTTATCTAGAACTGGTTTTTGTGACCAGTCTTATCTAGAAAATGCCAGAAATCCAATTGTTTTGAGTAGAATTCTCTAGTAAAAAAAGGCATTAATATATATATATATATATATATATATATATATATATATATATATATATATATATATATATATATATATATAAGGACCGATCAGCGGATAAGTTAGTTGATGAAGTGATCTCGAGAAATAAACAAAAATACACCGAACAGTAAAGTGCTAATATAAAGTTTGTGTGCATATAAATTAAATTTAAGTGATTAGTTAAGTATATATAAATTAAGTGTTAGTGAGTTAGTGTTTGAATAAATTAGTAAGTAGCCATACCGTGTGTTTAAAATTTATCCCACCCGTTTATTGTTTAAATAAATTAGAATAACATTACAGTATTTATTCTTCTTCGCTAGATATATAATGTCACATCATAAATAATTATTGTACCAACTGTTATCGTTGAAAGCTTTCTTTCCAAATTTAGAAACATTTTTCAAATTTTCCTTATCTACCTGTAAGTGAACATTCAAGTTCTTTTACCTTTAATTTTGTGGACTTTGGTTTTTGGGCTTGGGTTTAAAGGTTTGTGGTTTGTGACCATATTTGGATTTCATATTTTAGTTTTCCGTCTTTATATTTATACTTAGCGACTCCAAAATGTCAGAGTACAAGTTTTCAATAGGAAATATATCCAGTAGAAAAATGTCTGCTCCAAAGAGTTTGATGCAAATGGAACATATCCCATAACTTAAAATTAATGTAAGTTGGCGAAGAAAAATCGTAATTGAGCTCTACGACTCTTAAATAAAAGAGTAATAGTTATCAAAATGAAGAAGCTTAGATGTATTAAGTGTATAATTTAAAAACACTGCAAACAGCTTTCGACTTCCGGCATCATCTGTGCCTCAAGTCAGGTGCAGGAAGTCTAACAATAAAATACATCTTGTTAAAATTAGATAATAATCCTATATCACAGAGATTTTACATCAATAAAATGTAGAAGAAATCGACAAGTGAGTCACTACACCTACAAAGTCAACTGGGAGAAAACCCATCAAATACATAGACGATATTGTTACGAAACAGCACACTGGTTTATTCCCTGAATCCGACTGTGTCTAAGCCATGTAAGAAAGTTAAAATTATGGTGGAAGCGCGGGGATTTCTTAGAATTGTTTAAGATTGTATCAAGACATTGTTTTTGTGACCAGTCTTACGCTCAAAATGCGAGAGCCAATTGTTACTGTGTTGGCCGCAATCTAGAATAAATATTATATATATATATATATATATATATATATATATATATATATATATATATATATATATATATATATATAGTACAAAAAGTTTTTCTTGGTGTTTGGTTCGGTTTAAAATTAGTAAATAGACTTTAAGTAGTCATGTTATTTATTTAAAAATATATAAAAACGGGACGTTTCGACTGGTTCCCCAAGTCTTTTTCAACCATAATATTCCTGAAACGTAATGAGAATATCCACAATAACATCATGTTGTGTATTATAAACTGTTAAAAACATTGAACAAAACACATTTAAAATCAATAAAACGACGACATTTGTGGAATTATAGTTCGAGACTTCATACACATTGTTTATATACACTATATACACCCACACAGGAATGGTGTATTTATATATATATATATATATATATATATATATATATATATATATATATATATATAAAGGACTGACCAGCGGAGAAGTTCAGTTTAGTTGATAAAGTGATTTCGACAAATAAACAAGAATACACCGAAATAGCGAACAGTGAAGTGTTGATATAAATTAATAATTAAGTTTGTGTGTATATAAATTAAATGTAAGTGAATAGTTAGAATAGTTAAGTGCATATAGATTCGGTGTTAGTGAGTAGTTTAGTGTTTAAATAAATTCGTAAGTAGCCATACCGTGTGTTTAAAGTTTATCCCACCCGCTTACTGTTTAAATTATTAAGAAAAGCATTACAATACTATGAAACAACTGAAGAAAAGTGCATTTATTTTATTTACAAAAAAAGATACCTACTTTGAATAAACTTTACGTTAATGGATACGAAACTTTACCAAACATTAAAAGAGACAAACTGTGAAAACTTTTAGATGAATTAGACTTCGTTTGGAAGAAGAACGATAGAAAATCTCCGCTCATATAGAAAGATGAAATTATTTCTTGGAGGAGGCAATATTTAATGGAAATTAGAAAATTAAGAAGAGAAGCCAAAATAATTTTTATTTGTTTGAAACATGGATAAATGAAGGACATTTAGCCGGTTTTACGAATTTTTTTATCAACTTAAATTTTAATTTTAGTAGAATATTCAATTATAGATTCAATATTAGTGAAATATATAATTATAAATCGTTATGATTTTAACATAAAAGAGTGTATACCCATTAAAGCTATAATATAGTACAATTTCTATAATTTGAAACTAGAATATAATTTTTTTTATATTATCAAAATTAAAAAAAAACAAATAAAATCATATAAGTTAAGAGAAATAGAGGTATTCAAAAAATGTACAGAATGTACTGAAAAAGAAATGGAAATATGTCAAGATAAAATACAAAGTATATCAATAGAGGAAATGTGGGACAAATTCAAATCTATAATATTAGAGACAGCAACAGAAGTGTGTGGCATTACTAGAACCGGTAGCAACAAAAAACAAACGAGATGGTGGAATAAAGATATACAAGAACATACCAAACTAAAAAAGCAAAAATGGAAAGAAAATCTTCGAAATAAAACGACTGAAAACTACGAAAATTATAAAATTCAAAGAAAAAGACTTAAAGACATGGTAATCACAGCTAAAAAAGGGACGTGGGAAGAATTTGGCAAAAAGATGGAAGAAGACAGTGAAGGAAATCAGAAACTCTTCTTAAAGGTACTAAAAACACTAAGAAAGGGAAAGTCGAGCAATGTAAAACAGATAAGAAATAAAAATGGAATTATGATACGACAAGATAAGGAAATTATAGAGAGATGGAGAGAATACTTTTAGGAATTACTTAATGTAGAGAAAGAAGAACAGATGGAACTACAAGACGAAAGACATCAGGAACTGGAAAATGAGGAAAATGAACCACTGATACAAATAGAAGAAGTGAAACAAGCAATACAAAAGTTGAAAAGAGGTAAAGCAGCGGGTTACGACAGTATTACCGCAGAAATGTTACAAAGTCTAGGAGAAAGAGGGATACAATTGCTAACTAAATTGTTTCAAAGAATATGGAACGAAGAAAAAATACCGAAATATTGGGAAATAGGTATCATATTGCCAATTTTCAAAAAAGGAGACAAAACTAATTGTAACAATTATAGAGGTATAACATTGCTGAGCGCGGCATTGAAAGTTTACAAAAGTATCTTAGATACTCGACTTAGGAAAATAATAGAAAAACAGTTGGAAGAATCCCAAAGCGGCTATAGGGAAGGAAGAAGTAGCCAAGACCACGTATTTACATTGAAACAAGGAATAGACAAAAAACTGAGAACAAATCAAAAAGTCTACCTCGGTTTTATAGATATTCAAAAAGCCTTTGACAGTGTTCCCAGAAATCAAATAAGGAAAAGTCTACAACAAAGAGGAGTTGGATCAAAACTAAGAAATAACATTAAATGCATTTAATGAACAGTCCGATGATTTCATAACAAAAGAAGGATTAAGACAGGGAGGAGTACTGAGCCCGGCAGCATATTTCAAAACTGCACATTGATACGAAGCCAGTAGTTAAATGTTGCGCTGCCATTGGCTGGATTGTGTAGTTACCGTCTTTTAAACTCGAATTTAAAATGTTCCTTGCTGTTGTTTACAACTTAGGGATGTCAATTTTCTTCAATTAGATTTTACTTTTCATAATAGCATTTTGCAAAAAAATGTACTAATACCATGTGATCACCCTGCATAAATATATTGATAGAAATTTTACTTAAATCTAAATTAATACATAATTTAGTAATTGTCATTCTATAATGGCAGCGACAGCATAAAACCAATTGATGTGACGTATTCGCATAGGGTGGAAATCCAGCAAATAGCAGCGCCGCATTAAGCTATTGGTTTCGTATAAATGTGCAGTTTTGAAATATGCAGCCCGGCATTATTCATAATGATAATGGATGATATTTTGAAGGGAAGTAAAAACAAAAGTTAAACAAATTCAAATAGGTTATAGAAATATGGAAGTAGCTGGAATATCTGAATGCGTTTTTGCCGTCGATTTGGTATTGTTCGCTGGAAACGAAAAAGAGCTGAAACATAATTTAATAACATGGAAGCATATATTAAAACTACGAAACATGAATATGAATATGGAAAAGACAAAAATAATGGTGGTGGGACAAGAAGAAGGGCACCTTAATATCGAAATTGATGAAATGCCGATAAAATAAGTGAAGAGTTTCTAATATCTGGGAGTAGATATACAAAACAATGGAAAACAGGAAGCAGAAGTAAACGAAAGAATAAGTGCAGCAGTCAAAGTATATTACTCATTAAATCGAAATTTCCTGGTAAGAAAAGAAATTACAACTAAAACCAAATTGAACGTGTACAAGTCAGTTTTTCGACCAATCCTTGTGCATGGTAGTGAAAGCTGGGTACTTAGAAACTCACTCAAAAGCAGAATACAAGCAACAGAGATGAATTATTTACGCAGGGTCAAAGGTGTCACCAGAAAAGATCGAATGCGGAATGAAATAATAAGGGAAAATCTAAACATAGAATCAATACTAAAAACAATCGAAAAATAGCAGCTTAGATGGTTTGGGCACCTTTGTAGAATGGAGAACAGTATACCAGCAAAAATGATTTGGCAAGCTGGAGAAGTAAGCAAGAGAAAAAGAGGTCGCCCAAAGAAAACATGGGATAACACAGTAGCCGAAATTTTAAAAGAAAAAGGAATTACATGGACAGAGGCGGCGAAAAAAGCTAGAAATAAAAAGGAATGGCGGAAGTTTGTCCACGTATAAGCGACACACCCGACACCCACAGCGGGTACAAACGGGTTTATGATGATATATATATATATATATATATATATATATATATATATATATATTGTTTATTTTGGATTCTTGGGATTGAGGACCATTTTTAAAGATATTTAAAAATAAACTATATATATATATAATATATATATATATATATATATATATATATATATATATATATATATATATATATATATATATATATATATATGTATATTATCAACCACTAATTCAAATTATTATGAATTGGGCAATTACATACGACTTTATACCTTTGTCTACCACTTCATATTATTTAAGTAACCATGTTTACATTTTTTATATACACTTACCGGCAAAAAAACTCGGCCACCTAAAATTTTTATGAAGTTCGTTGTCCAAAAACATTCGTAATTTTTCATCGATTTCAATTGTGTTACGCCAAATTGTACATAAATTCTTTGGTATTAAAGCAAAATGATAGTTTATTTATACAGGGTGAAAAAAAACAATGTATTTGTAGTCCAATTTCTTAACACCCTGTGGAGCAGTTCGGGAAATTTGTAGAGTTTACGCTCAGTTTATTCCAAAGTACATGCTTTTCGCCGTCTTTCAGTTTTTATTTCACCTTGATATCTTGATTTCTTTTGATTTTCCCCTTAGTATGTAATTTTTTGTCGTTCACCTTCCAAAATTAATTTTTCTCTAAATTCCGTTTTAATTTTCAGAGCAACGGTCCGTATTTTTATTAGTTTTCATACTAGATAAAGATTTTTAGTTTCACAGTTTAAATGAAGGACCTCGAGCACTACACTTGGGACCCTTTTTATAAATTTCCTTATATCAAAATTAACATTTTTATTATCAATTATTGGATTAATAATAATCATAACAGTGAAATTTATTTCTTTTCATCGATCTCCATAATTCATTTGAGTTGAGTTTTTTGTTGGAATAACTTTCACAAAATTTATGAATATATTTGTTTTAACAACATCTCGAAGTTTTTATCATCACTGTCACTGTAGGTTTGAATATGAAAGTAATTCACTTCAACTATTCGTAATAATTATGATAATCAATTTGGCTCTAGAGCAGTGAAGCTGTATATCCTATTTCTTATGCTGAAATCCAGCGCTTTTTGAAATTATTTTCACTTATGATGCGGGAAAGAGTTAGAACTGTTTTTCATTAGCATTGCGACAATGCAAATGTCGGTTTGAAAAAAATTTAAAAGTACGAAAACATTATATATTTGGAAAATCGTTTACGGAAAAATGGGAAAATCCGTTAGCAAAACAAAAACAACAGAAAAAAAGCAAAGGAAAAATTGGCCTGCAAGATTAAAGTAGAAGCGGTTAGCCTCATTAACAATTTAAATTTTATGGACCCACTGCGGAGAGCTTTTTATTCAATGTGACTCTATTATTAAAAATCTAATAGGGGAAAATTAAATTCTTTTTATGCGTTGTTGAGTGTATCAAAGCGTCGACGAGGAATCACATTTAACCAGTATTTTGGTAAAGTACTCATTGAAGTCCCTTTTGAACAAACCACTGCATATGTAGATTTGTTATGATCCACTACCCTATACAGTAAAAACAAAATAAAAATGATAAAAGAGATGTGTTGTTATAGTAATGAAGGAAATCAAAAAGTAGAACAAAAATAGTGGAAAACACGCTTCTAATCCAAGACAATTTTATAGGAATTTTTTGTCGTTTTTTTCGTATCTTTTTGATTTTGTGATATTCACAAACAAGTGATTTTTGGGGTAGTTTTTAATTAATTTCTACCCCTGAAATAAAATTCAATACTTATTAATTATAAATCAGAAAATCTTACCTATATAAATAACCGTAAAATACATCAGAAAAAATGGATTGACATATCGCCAATTTCAACTTTCAGATATGGAAGCAGATCGAGATGTTCTGTATTATTCTGAAGTGAGATGATTAAGTAAAGGCGCAGTACTGAAAAGAGTTTTTAATCTCAGAAAAAAATCCACATTTTTATTAATGAAAAAGCTAAATCTGTTTCAGAACTTACATATTTTCAGTGGTTAATAGACCTTTGATTTGCGACAGATTTAACTCACGAGTTAATAACGCTGAATATCAGGCTTCAAGGAAAAACCAAATTAGTATCTGATATGCATTTCAAATGAAAAACAAACTGTTCATAACAAATATCAACGAAAAGAAGTTGAATCGTTTTCCGAATTGCAAAATTGCTGTGAAGGATGCTGGTACAAATTTTAATTGGAAAAGCGATAAAATGGAATGCATTTTAATTTAGCTACAAAATCAATCCTCAACAATTAATTACAATTTTTGGTAGTATTTACTTATCTAAAGAACCGGGTCCACATCAGTAGGTATCTACGTAGTTTGTCGCTGTTCGTCGGGATATTTATTGAAGTGGAGGAGGTGAAGCACCAACCTGGCGCGTCTCCAGGTGGTGGGTAGGAGGGGCCTCTGAGATGATTTTATATGAGGTGGAGGTCTGCAGGGAAATACCTGGGGGCTTATTGCGTCTAAAAACTCAACTGGCAGCTCTCGGATACCCTGCCGCAGACCAACTTTACCTATCCCAGCTAAAGTATCGTGACTAATGGATTGCACACAGGGTTACGATGCCGGGTGAAATTTCGAGCTTACCTCGAAATCACCTGTTACAACAATGTCCCCTGGCTGTCTGTGGTCAAGTCTCACAGGCCAGTGGTATGGGGGGGGGTCTTGGCTCGACATCCCAAAGCCGGGTCACCATAACGGTGTTCTTCCCATGAACCGACGACATGAAATTGGAGAAGATCCTCCAACTTGTCGAGGTTCAGAACTCCAACCTCACTACTGGCGCTTGGAAGATCCTGAACTCTAAAAAAAGACGGGGAACTATCCTCACGATTGGGATCGATTACCAATCTGGGGATGCTCTGAAGGCAGGAGGTCACGCGCTAAACTTCCGTTTTTGGCGCATCCCTGTCTTGGGGCTGGGAAGAAAGAACCACGAGGAGGATCCAAAGGACATGGAGATACCCTCCACATCCGGAACCTCTGGAAAAGGGGAAAAAGGCGAAAGCTTGACCATGGGTCAGCCCGGGATCTCCTCCGGCTCTGCGGGAGTGACTAGGGATACGGAGATCGCCTCTGCATCCCGGGAAACTGAGCGGAGCAGCCTGGGGTCGAGGGTCTGACTCGAGACCAAGAAACCTACTCAAACTCCGAGGAAGATATCGCCATGGTAGTCGAGGAGGTGGTCAGTGAGAGATAAAGGAGGAAGATGAATAGAGCCTCTATCATCCATAATAATTCACCTTCACGTTCACGAATGTAGCTCAGATTAACCTGCATCATGCGAAGGGAGCTTCAGCCGTGATTGCAAGGTTGTTCGCTAAACTACAACTGGATATTGTACTGATTCAAGAACCATGGATCAACAAAGAAGGCCAAATCAAAGGTTTGGCATGCAAGCATTCTAAATTGATTTATAATCAAATGCGCGTGCCTGTGTAATCATAAGAAATAATATAAAATATATATGTTTCAGAATACGTGTCACGGGACCTTGTTCCAATCATGGTTCACCTCAACATTGGAGGTATCGATCGAGACATCGTCATTGCCTCTTCCTACATAGCTGGAAACGGGCCGATGACACTGCCAAAAGAAGTACAATTGCTAGCGAGACACTGCTATAGCAGACGGCTGCCAATCATAACTGGTTGTGATGCCAACGCACATAATACCGTGTGGGTAAGCACTAATAACAACGCCAAAGGTGAGTGTTTATTAGAATATCTCTTAGCAAATAACCTTGAGACCTTAAACGTAGTGACAACCCCCACTTTTGTCACGAGAGCAAGAGAACAGGTCCTGGACGTGACAATTGTTAAAGTTGCTGCTAGAAAAAATGTTAAAGATTGGGGGGTGATGAGCGAGCCATCACTTTCCAACCATAGGGTCATTGAATTTAGGATACAGGATACAATCCGAAATACTGTAAATATTGATTGGTCTTTATATAAGACCAATCTGAAGTACAATTTGGAACACGCCGATGTATATTACTGTTGGTTGCAAATACCAATTTGCCCATTTGCATTTTGTCTGGTTTCAGCATTCCCCAAAAAATGTAAGTAATTGTATTTTTAATATATTATTATTTATTTACCTGTAATCGACTAAAATTCTTTGGACGGTAGTCTGTGGTATTCCGAGCTCTAACGATAAGGTTCTTGTACTAACGTGTGGATTAAGCTCTAAGTAAGATAAAACGTTGATATTTTCTTCCGTTCTGACGCTACGCCGCCTTGTCAGCGGAAACTTCCCGTGGCACGTAAACGTTGAATTAAGGTCGAGACTCACCTGTCGTACACAACTCCGATCCGACACCGATCCGATTTTGCTCCAAAAAATGGATCGGTGCGGTATCAGTGTGGGATCGGAAGGGAGCATGTCCTAAACGCTTCCGAGTTCTTTACGATTTCCAGCTCCGACTCGATACATTCGCCATTCTCAATTCAATTAAAATCGCGAAAGGTTCTGTTCGTAAAATCTTCATAAATTTTAGCAACTGCGATTTAGCCATGGTGGCACTTTGCTTAGAAGAGGAAGATGAAGAAAACCGGAGAGATTTCATAGAGAGCAGAGGAAAACGCAGATTTTGGGTACATTTTGTTTGGAAAAGAAGATCCGTAGAAGGAGAATATTCTACAGTTTTCCCTCATCTGTTGGATGACGAGACAAAATTTTACCAATATTTTAGAATGTCGATGGCGGCGTTTAATTTGTTGGAACTCAAACTTCAAGAAACTTTGTCCAAGAAAGACACATATTTTAGACAAGCAATCACTTCTAGACACCGTTTGGCAGTTTTTTGAGGTAAGATACTAACTTACTTTCCTGACGTTCATTTATTTTCTAATTCCAAGAATTTGAGGTACACTAAAAAAAGGGAGAATAAAAAATGGAACAGTATATTGTATTTCAAAGAGAAAACATCATTACAAATTAAAAAAGGAAAGGTCTTCTTCTCCAGTGATGGCTGGCGCATTTGATGTTAGTGCAACATGGTTTGAAATATATGGAGGTTCATATATACATCTGCATATGGTTAATTTTCTTCTGGTGATGTGATCGGCGCAGGTGTTGAAGCAGAAAACGTGTGAGCTGATGTTGACGGATACATATTGGTCATGATATTTCTTTGTTGGTTATTCGCACGAAGCTGCTACAATTCGTACTCTTGCACCACATTAATAATCTTTCCTTTAGAAGCATGCAGACGGACAGGATCAAGCGATTTGAGAGTTGGTGCAAATCCGGCCAAAAAAAGGATCAACAGAATGTGGTTCAGAATTTTGACTTTGTAAATTTGGCGTATTTGTCAAATTGGCGGCTCTGTTCTCGGCTTTTTTCAGCTGTCAGACGCCCTGAACAATATCTAATCATAAAATCCGTCACTTGTATACAATCCAGAGGCTGTATCGTACTAAAACAACGAACTTTCTCCAAAAATGACCAAACTGTGGTACTTTAGGTACTATAGCACCCGTAGTACTGGCTATGGCGAGCTGAAAATCAATAGAGTTCATTTTTGAGACACCCTGAACAATATCCAATCATAAAATTGGTCACTTGTATACACTCCAGAGGCTTTATCGTAGTAAAAACCGAAATTTCTCAAAAAATGATCGAAAATGCAGTATATATGGATTTATAGGCCCCGTTATATTAGGTATGGTGAGCAAAAAATCAATAGACTTCATTTGTGAGACGCCCTGAACCATACACAATCATAAAGTTGATCACTTGTATCTCCGGAGGCTGTATCATGATAACAAACCGAACTTTCTCCAAAAACTACCAAAATGTGGTACTTCAGGTACACGTACTGACTCTGGTGAGGGGAATATCAATAGGGGTCATCTGTGAGAGAGGCCTTGACCAATATCCATCCAATCATAAAATTGATGAGTTGTATATGTTACGGGTAAATT
Organism: Galeruca laticollis; assembly: GCA_963921935.1. Classification (NCBI taxonomy): domain Eukaryota; kingdom Metazoa; phylum Arthropoda; class Insecta; order Coleoptera; family Chrysomelidae; genus Galeruca; species Galeruca laticollis. The sequence goes on along the minus strand of OY998178.1, from coordinate 83,609,989 downwards.
TAGATAAGCGAGTAAACTGCGTAATACCCAAGTCTCTTGGGTAAAGTCCAAAACATATTTGGAATTGTACACGTTTCGGGCTATACCCGGGTAAACCGTGTTTTATGCGCTTTCGCTTGGTTAAAGTTGGATGTACCATAAATGACAAGGCCATTAATGTTTGAAAAACATATTTAATTCAAAAAACACATTTTACAAATAAGAAGTAGAATTCTATAACTGTATTCTCTTAAAGGTAATCTACTCACGAGTACGTATTTGGTCAAACAAGACAAGCTGCTGTGACATTTCTAGTTGGAAATATTTCCAATAGCTTTACATTTACATTTATTGATCATGCATTTAGTTTTACACTTACATCGATTATAACCTTGACCTCCTAAAAGTGATTGATCGTTTGCATGCTGAGGTAAACTCTTCTTTTGTGGTGATACGCTTTCCAGATCTACAAGTTTCTCACTGCACACAGAAAATTGGTTCCTGGAAAACATATTCTCGATTGTTCCTTTCTCGTTTGCTAGCTTATAAAAATCGTCATCGGTTTTCTGGATAACCGTCATGAGAATGTTTCTAAAAACGCCCCTCCTCGATCAACTTCTGGAATTTCCACTGTCACTGTATCTCCAACGGAACATAGAGGTAACTTCGAATTAGATAAAGCTTTCATCTTCTTTGCTTGATTTTCTAAATTTATTTATGCGTCTCTTTTGAATATTTGTTTGGCACAAGCAACATTCACACTTTATATTACCTGATGTACTTGGCTCATCACATTCTGCACATTTGGTCTGATTTTCTGAAGTTTCTATATTATTGGTGTTTTCTTTACAGTTATTGTCGACGTCTTCCATATTGTCACCTTCAGTAACATCTTCTTGCGGATTGTCTATTTCTGGGCCACTATCCATAGACTGACTGGTCTTCGTTTTGTTCTTGTTGACGCTGTTCTTCCACACCAAATTACCTGACGACTTTCTCAAGCTCTTCTTCGGTACGTAGATTCTCAATAGTATCTTTTGGAAATGCTGATGTGAATAGGCCGACTTTAATATCATGCCCAAATATGGTGGCGTAAGGAGCTCCTTTTATTCCATCGTGGTATGCCCAGTTTTTCATTAATTGGACAAATCGCAGACCTTCTGACCATCACCAACAGTTTTCATCGTCTATCCACGTCATGAGCATATTTTGTATATCTTGATTCACTCTTTCCACGCTGCTTTGTGACCCACTATGACGTGGTTTACCATGTACTATTTTAAGGCCATTCCACATGGTACATAACTCTTCAATGACACGGTTCGCGAACTCTCGCCCGTTGTCCGATTGGATGGAGCGCCAAAAATACAAAATATGTCTATCAGGATCATAGCAACTTCCTCAGCCTTTTTCGATTTTAATGCACGTATCTGAACACACTTCGTTAAGTGGCCTGATATACCAAGATAAATTTGTATTCTCCATCTGGATGGGATTGCATGTATATAAAATCCACTTGACAACGGCTGTTCATCTACAAAAAAACAATTGGCTTAACCACAAGTCCTTTTTTGACAGATTTCAGTTCACATAAGCGCAGATATAGTTTAATAACATCTTAAGTTATATTCTTGTATTTTTTCTTACATTCACTTTCCATACGATGTTTACCACCATGTCCAATGGCCAAATGTGCATCATGCAAAATATCAAACATTTCGTCGTTTGTAACGAAATATTTTATGCGGGATTCATCTCATGATACACGAGCAATAAGCTTTTCGATGCCTCGAACAGAACATACGTCGAACCTCTTCAAACGTCGATATTGTAGAATGGACTTGGTTTTAGCATTTTTTGTTTGCACTTTTAGAAGACACAAACTCATCGAAAACTTCATAGAAACGCTGTTTTAAACGAGCGCGTCCTTTCTTCGGTTGCCATTTTCAAACTGCACGTGGCGGTGGCGTGGTGAAAGATGACGCAATAATAAAATCCTACACCCAACTTTAGCCAAAGGAAAACGGATAGAACGCGGTTTACCCGGGTAAAGCCCGAAACGTGTACAATTCCAAATATATTTTGGACTTTACCCAAAAGTATTGGGTATTACGCAGTTTACTCGGGTAAGCCTACGTTTACTCGCTTATATAACTTTACCCGTAACATATACACATTGGCGGCGGTATCGTGTTAACAAGAAAAGTGGCCGACGGCAACAACGACATACACACAGGATTTTGTTTCTAAAAACCCATTTTTCGTGTTTTTTTTTCACCGAAAAACGTAAAAATCATTCCAAAAGAGTCCAAAAACTTTTTTTGTGAACCAATACTTTTCTCGCATCGTAGATAGGGTTCGCAGAAAAGTAAAAAGCAAATATATCTGTCCAATTCCTTCTCTGGAAATGAAATTAGAAAAAATAAAGGCGATTATTTCATATGTGAACCAAATATATTGCATAATTTTTTTGGAATGTAACCTTAAAATAATTTCCGTTGCGAATTTAACAAATTGACATTAAACTAAACTATCGTCGCACACTCGTGCTAATTAAATGAGTCACTGATAATCTTATTAAGTTTCTAGGATATGTGTGCAAAAATTTCTAATTTACCAGGTGGCGGCATAAACTTCAAAATTTATATGTTTCCTGTTTCCTATCTGGGTCGTTATCAAGCACGCCTATGAATGTTCTGCCTGCTTTAGGGATTTTCGACATATATATTTAAGAAAGTAATTAAGCGTTACACGTCATTGGCGGAAATTTACTGTTATAAGGAAGTCTACGGAGGACTTAATGAAATTTAAACCTCCGAACTAGGCTTCAATTTGTGTGTGTATTAAAGTCTTTAGAGATATTGAGATCCTATTCATTACTTATTAGAATTGATGAATATATACATGGGGTGGTATATCGAATATCAGATGAACGAAATCATGTCACACAGTCTATTTTTTACATAAAACATGGAAAATACAGGATTCGTTAATGAAGGAGGGAAATCTGATTATGTACTTTATTGGCTTTATGTTTTATTAATAGCATCACATATATTAACATATATATATAGTATGGAAAAGCAAAGTGGAATAAATTCGTTATTTCGGTTTCTGTACCTGGTGTCTGATTAACATATTGGTCTCCGGTAGAATTTTCAAATAACATCTAGATGCCGGTACGATTTTTGTAAAATATTGTGATACATTTGATTGATAAATGTTAGAGTCTATATAAATATAAATATATATAATATATATTATATTATATATATTATTATATATAGTTTTATTGTAGTTATTTTTATTTTTTATCTATGGTTTATGTATTGAATAGGGTAACTGATGGTAAAATGTGATTTGTTTTCTTTATTTATTATTTTAATGGAGAACATGAAAAACTTACTCTCGTTGGGTTCAAGATAATTAAAATATATGTAATTTGTATTTACCAAATATTACCTTACCATTGTTTCCTACAAAAAAATACTGTGAGTAATAGCTCGGTACATACCCATCCAACCTCTATGATATCATACCTTCGTCTATCATCAACATATGACATGAATAAAATGCAGAAGAGTCAAAATTTAGTTTATATAATTATGAAACGACATCAAATTGAAAAACATTATAATCATTAACGAAAAACTTCAGTTAAACAAATTATTATTATAAACAACTATACATAAATTGAAAATTCTTATACTTAAAAAAATTGTTATACGTGAAATTTGGCCAAATTAGTTATATATGTGTCTGAATTGTTTTAAATGGTACCATATAAATTATATATATACACTGACCTGTTTATAACACTTGGAAGTCTCTTTATGTGCACTCTATTCCTGTTCTCCCCTCCTGGAATGAAGCTGGACTCTCTTCAAATCGTGGAAATAAATTCGCTAGTTTGTATCGCAGGTAAGTCAATATAATTTATTAAATTGTTCTTCTCACTTGACTTAAAATGTTTTGCGATGATCCTAAATGCTTTTAATCAAATACATGAGACTATCATGTAGGAATTTACTTAAAATTTACGCATAGCGTCCCTTCTCAAATTCAATAATTGATAATTTCCACAAATCATTGTTATTTACAAATATTTTCTGCTCTAAATGTTTCTTAGGTTATACTTTATCATTTATATTCAGTTTTGACTTAAATTTCAAATAATTTTCACTTATTTTAGTTAAATTTTTAGAAAGATTTTCTTACATGTCCATTTTCCTAAGCATCACACCACACACTCCTTTGTTTTTCAAATCAACAAACTTTTGTTGCTAGTCTTGTTATTTGAAACAAAACACTATTGAGTTGCTAGATATTTCATAGTCTTTTTATTGAATGTTTAATAGTTAATTTAATTGTCTTCTTCTTATTCCTATTGTTATTAATTATTTGTGTAAAATTTCAATATAATTCATTATACCTATTTGCATGTGAACAATTTCCAAAATATATCTTATATTTATTTACAATGATAGTATCTATCCCACTTTTAATTTTAAATATCAATGAATTTACAATCATTACGTCCTTAAAATCTTTCACAATGCCTTTCAATTCATTTCTTATATATAATTCACCAATTATCTCCTATGAACTTGTCCTATCATTTAATACAATTACATATTTTTAAACATTCCATCCGCTTTGCAAATATTCAATATTTCAAAATTCTAACTTACTTCTGTGGTTGAATATATTTCTATGTTTTAGTTCTATGCTACATGACATGACGTTGTATGTAGTGACAGTTCAATGATTTCATTTCAACAAATGTGATAACTTGTCTGTATATGAGTATCAAATATCCTGTAATAATAATAATTTCATGTTCTTTTCAGATTCATTTTGATATTCTAGATAAAATATACAGATGATCAACTATGCTGCTAATAAAACAATATGAATTTATAATTTACCAGCGATGGATTAAAATTTATGACTCATTGTTTACAACTGAAATCTAAGGTAACGATTTTCAATATTATTGATGTATTTATAGAGTTATAAAGGATAATTGATATCATAGGTGTTTGATTTGGTATGAGATATATTTCTTACTTATAATTATACGTATAAATGATAATTCGATCTGTCTGAAGAAAGTAATCTCTATTTACCATCTGACAAAGTTCAAATTTCATATATTTGTGTCTCATTCTCTTTAATATTTACTACGATAAGTTCAATATATATATATATATATATATATATATATATATATATATATATATATATATATATATATATATATATATATATATATACATAAGATTGGAAGTCTTTGCTGACCAGTTAGAAAAATAGTAATAAAATTGGGGTAGCAGCAAGAACAGTACATTTCCATCAACGTTACAACAACTATACTAAACATTCTATTTGATCTTGTATTGAACTGTAACTATCGAATGCTTTAGTTAAAAGATCTAATCTGGTTTTAAAAAATGTTAATTCACTTTCTGTCATAGAATTTTTATTAAACCAATTCTCGGTTCTAGTAATTTTACCTTTTTCAATAGCTCTCTGTTTAATTAAGGCATCCATAGTTGTATATATTAGAAATATTCAATCTAAATCAGTAGGAATCTAAATTATTAACTATTTAGTAGGATACACTAAAAGAAATATTTAATCTGCTTCTGTATACTATTTAAAACCTCAAGAGTTTATTTACATGTATTCATTTTAATTTGGAAAGAAAACAAAAGATCAAACTAGGAACTGCCTTTCAATTACTTATATGAAGTTAGAATTTATTTACAAAAATTAAATGTTTATCTGACCTTATTTTCCTGAGAATGGATAAGATGTTTTATGAATTTATTGACCAATTTTCACTTTACTTTCCTTCTTTAACACACACTATTCTTGTGAAACTAGACTGGAACTCTTCTTTTACAACGAAATTACTGATCTATTCTTTGGAACTGTACTCTCTTCGAAATATACAACAACGCTATTTTTTGTTTATCAGACATAAACTTCAATTTTGACAGATAGTTACTTTGGAATAATAACAAAACGATTGGAACGGAACGGAACTGGTAAAACTAACCTTTCAAACTCTAACCTTTTTTTTGAAATGTACTTGTCAACGTGAATGAAATTCTTCCAAGGTTTAAATAGGAATTTTATGACTTCCCTTTTTCTGGTTTCTTCTCGGATCTGGCTTGAATTTGGATCAATTGATTGATTTTCAACAGTCAGAGATGTATATTTACTTATTTATACCTCAGAAATAATTTCCATAGGTCGTAAAATAAAATCCAATGTAATTTCTAAAATCTTTTTCGAAGGACCAGTGGGGTTTTAATCCACAAATAACAAATTATTACAATAATTGGAATAGTAATCTTCTTAATTGGCGTACATAATACACAATGGACAATGACATATATTTCAACAAACTCAGATAAACAAACTTGACTTTATTCTTTACTGCTTGATTAATGGAAATAAAATTGAAAGGAATAATTGTCAAAAATATTAAAGAATGTTTGAACTAATTTCAAACATTAATATTATAATTTGTTATTGATCATTATTATTTTGAATACTACAATTTAAATAATATCTTATAACCAATAGAAGGATTCATTGATAAAACGGAAACGTAACATTGCATAATGGCATATCCATATTAGAACATAGAATTCCGCATGAAAGGATATGAGATCACAAAATTAAATCATTGACAATACAGCTTTGAGTTAAAATTGATGAAAATGCAAATAACAAAATTTTAAATTATTGAGAGTTTATGTTTAGCAATTAGACGATTAGAAATAAACATTATATACATGGTATTTATTTATTTAGGTTGTAGAATTATTGTAAATAGAGATTATTATTATACCTAAAATACTTCAAATTAAGAAAAAACGTATTAATACAACTAAAAAGGACGAAATTTGAAAGTTTTGTAAAGAAGTGAACAAAGTGAAGTGTTAAAAGGGAAACAATAGGACATTATTATTAATAATTAGTCATTTCGAACATTTAATTGTATGACAATCGATAATTATTAAATGTAACATAGTATCAAACAACATAAGAATATTCGGCAAAGAAAGTTTGTTGAAAAAACATAAAAAAGTCGTCGGGGAGAATTTAAAGCGAGAGCCGCATGTGGGTGAGCTCTAGAAAATTTACCGAAGATTATTGAGTAAAAATTATGAACTACATTGATAACTAAAAACACAATACAAAGTTTGAACGAGTTTCTCACTCCAGAAGTATGCCTTCAGGAAGAAAAGGTAGATAATTGGTGGACCATAGCAGTATCTAGGGGACGCGAAGGAGCAGACATGTTGAATTTCGAAATTTTCAACGAATAAGGTCAGTGAAATTGTTTCTTTGGGTCCCAAAGTAAAACAATAACTATAAAATGATCATTTCTCCTAATTAAAATACATAAATATAATACCCAATAATAATGTAAAAGAACAAAAAAATCAAATTAAACAAGCGCTAATTATAATTGATTTAACTAATAAGGAACTTGTACTTTAAATATTATCAGGATCCTTTAGGATATAAGTAATTAAGAAATAATTTTCAAATATTGATGTATAAATCCATATACGTAATTTCATATTATCTCATCATATCCATATAATTTTGTAAAAACTATGTAAATATCTGTATACATTTATTTCATTCAAACATATAGAAAATGACTCACTGGTTCGTTGATGTTCCGATTGCAATGAAATATCCATCTGCGCAGCTGCAGTTTGCTCAAAGTTAATATATATATATATATATATATATATATATTCTGTCTCGCATGTCGTGGACGCCAGAGGAGTAACGTAATTTAATTTCTTTTAAAATTAATTTGAATAAATAAAGTAGTAAATCTAATTAAAATATACAAATATTATTTCAAATACTTAATTTATTAAATACATACAAGAAGGTATCAGCTAATTTTTCACTTATATTCAACACAAATACACCAAAGAGTTATTATTATTAACAAATTGGCGGTCTGAACCTGAAGAGAAAAAGAGTTATTCGTGCCCCGGCTTTGTAGGGATAGAACAGACGAAGGTAAGTTGTTAATCCTTATAAATCAATAAATAATATAATTAATAAAATAATAAATTAAAATGAAAATTAAAAATGGCATTTCGATAGTTACCTATGAGTTATACATTTAATTATTTTTGTGCAAAACGTAACAAATATTTTTTACCATAACAAAAACCCAAAATGTATGGAACAAATAAAAATCACAAGAAACGAAAACTAAACACGTTTGAGGAGATGTATTGGCAAATAGGAAATTTCCTCCCTCCCTGTCTACATTCCTGAAATACAGCAAAGTAAAATATTTACACCCAATTTGAATTATGCAAGTTCTCATGAAATAGTCTACAACAATTCTTTAAACACAAACCAGGTTCGTTTGGACTATGAGGGTAGTAAAAAATTGAATCTTTTCCTATTTTGCTGGATCCCAACAATATTTACAACGTCTTCTTTTTGTTTTGTTGTTGTGGCCTTTAAGACAATATAGAGGCGGTGTTATCATACGTGAAAATATTGGTGATGGTCTTATATGGTTTTGAATAACTGAAAGTCGAAAATCGTATAATGTTAATTTTCCTCATTTCCATTATTATATGGGATTTTTTTACTCCACCGTATACACTTATGTTCACAACTATAGTAACTAAGCATTTGATCACTTACGTCAATGCCAACTTTATATTTATTGTACTTAGATCTTGTTACAGTCATCTGTTCACCAAATTATGAAGATATTATGCACATTTCTCGATTATCCCATGTGGTAACACATATTCCTTCAGAACTGTACATACTTTTACTATTTGGTTTTTTCTAACTTTTTTTGTCATCAAATTCTGGATTACTTTCTTTGTCTTATTCCAATGAGCCTGTGACGTGAGTATTAGCTTCGAGTGACCTTCTAATAAAATGAATACTATTATAACAGTTATCCATATATAGAGAATGTCCAGGGTTCAAATGATTCTCCATTAATAAATTTTAGTACGACTTTTTGTGTGTGATCCCCAGTGCGCTACTACCGCGAACCCTCGCAGCTGCGGGAGGGAAGGGGGTGGCGGAGGCTCCGAGGACAGAAAGAGCCTATTGCTTTGGCTGCGAAGGGGCCGAAGCCTGAAGAAACCAACGCCCCAGGGGCTCATACTCGATGTGTATCTGTACTCTATACTGTGTTTTATCGTTTGATGTTTTTGGCTCTGCTTATCCACTGTACAGAAACAGTTTATGCATACGGTGGCATAGCTGAAATAGCTATTAACATATGTATAGACTGCGAGGTGCTGTTATAATAGTAGTAGGTAAGTATGAGTACCTACTATAAGTATAGTTTATAGTTTTTTATTTTATCTTTCACTTCTTATTTTATTAGCTTTCTTATTCACAATATAGGAAGTCGATTTTAAATTATTTCTGATTGCCTCATTCACCTAAAATTTTGCACACGTATATGGGCTCCACAGCGTATGAAAAAAAACATTAGGACTAATTTATTAAGAATATATAATTCCTTTGTTGCAACTTTTAAAACGTTATGCTTATTCAATTGCACGTATGCTAAGACATTAACTATATTGTTTTCTATTGTTCTACCCGAGTATCTTCGCAACTGAGGTCGAAAGCTGCCAGTATTACGCAAATTTTGCACTAAACGGGGAAAAAATTGCAATAAACGGGGAAAAATTCTAGCATCGCGTAAACGCCGATTTGGATATCAAGCTCTGTAAACTCTTTGAGCAAGTGCCGCATTTTGAACACATTCAAAGTATACAGCAATCATATCGACAGCTTCATCATTTGTAAAAGGTATTTTATTAGTTTCAAGGCCTTACTTATGTGAGAAACAAATACAAATTACACTGCCTCTATAAGCATAATTTTAATATTTGTTGACAAGTTGATTTGAGGCATTTGTTTTTCCTACATGGCCTACTCTTCATATTCTGCCTACCTTGCACTTGCATATACAGGGTGTCCCAAATAAGAATGACTGATTTTAAACATAAATGCCCATCTTATTAATTGCTCCAAAGAGATGGGGTTTTCACTAGTTTCACTAGTTTATCAAAGAGATTTTTCTAGGCTTGGCTGATATTTCATCTCATCAACACAGAGTGTTTTACTAATATTGGTCAAATTCAAAGGGGAAAATATGTATTATTTTAAATGGAACACCCTATAATTTTTTATATCAAACGAAAGAGCAATCTTCTCCTTTCCAAAAATGTATAGTTTTCTATCTTTTGTTTCATTAACAACAAAAATTTTCGACGTTTCATGTAGTAGTACAGTTTTAATTAGTAGTTTTATATGAACGTATTGCAACGGTTTATTTTTAATCGAGACTTTTCTTTGGTAACAAATATTAAATTATCCTTAATTGTTATAAGTATTGTAATTAAATTATTATAATTTATTTATTTTTCCTATACTTACTACGTAAGAACTGATATTTCCGTAAAATAATTCTCTTGAGACATTCCGTATGACCTATCTGACCTTTATTCTTATATGCTAATATTAAATTTGGCACATCCAATGCCACCTTGGGCCAAGGTACCTAATTAGTAGAATCGATCTACTAAAACTGGAAGCTCGCTTGTAGCTACCTCGAAGCATAATACTAGGCAGTACCTACGAAATCTTTCGCGTGAGGGCAGAAGACACCCATCCGTGACGCATTCTCAATTGTAGTCTGGGAGTAGATGGTGTGTAACACCCGTTGTGGTTTTAAACTTTTGATTTTGAAGAATCATCCATTCGTGGGAATTATTTTGAAACCACTTTGATAAGTCTGACCATCGTAGTTTTCGATAGATTGTATATTTTTGGTGTGTCAGACTTATAAACCTGTTTTAAGGGATTTTGGATATCTACTTTTTCAACTACCATTTTGGATCAGAACCGTTCATAATAGGTATGTACTGGTTGTCTTATCATTTTTTTCCTGCTACCAAAACTATCTTTCTTTGTCTATAAAGTTTATTACTAACTCTAGAAAAATTGTTCGGCTCATTTTTCTATTTTTTTTATCACAAATAGATTCTCTAAATGAGCGAACGGTCTTTGAAGTATAGTAGTCTCTGTCAGTTACATCAGACCTGGTAATTGGAGACACTTTAGATTGTCTTACACAAGTAACCCCGTGCATCAGGGTAAGTGATTGTTTATTATTCATATCTTTCGTTTCAACAGCAAATACATGTTTTGTTGTTATCCGTTTTTTACCTATCCTTTTTATACATTTTTATGGAGTTAAAAATAGGAAAAAAGGTCAATCCATGCGTTTAATTAGAGTTTAACTCGATTTTAAGTGATATTTATTTTCATTTGTATGTAGATTTAAACACTGGGAGAAATTAGCAAAGTTTCACATTAATTTTGATATAAATTTAACATTTTAGTTATTGATAAGTAGTTAGTAAATAATTATTCTAGATTTAGGTTTTAATGGCGTAGCATAAAGTGCTAGCTAATTGTCAAACTGGGAATTATAATTTTTGATGTTGTCTTTTGAATACCTGAAAAAAATAAAACATTTTCTTTAGGGTTCACGTAAGGGGCTGTTCCTTTTGGCATACCTAGTTCTTACTATTTGGAGTGGTGTTCCAGAGATTGGAAGTTGAACACGAGGAATCAGTAGCGTACTTCGTCAGGGATCATCATTACGCAAGTTTTCATTATTTTCTTTTATTACCAAGTATAGTACGGTCAATTCTTTATTTGATTAAACTAAACTATCAAAAGAAACTCTTAATTCTAAGAAATAAACATATAGGTGGAATATGCTCATATTAGTGTATTTAAATGAAACTCACGGTCTCTAGTTAATTCCACAATATAATACAAGTTATTGAAAATTCTAAAAAATTGACAATTGTTTCGATAAATCAATATCATCGTCAGAATATATAGGTGTTTAATTATTTCAGCGTTTTAGGGTGTATACTTTTATTAATTGTTAAGCGTTAATTAATGCTACGGATTTCTTTTCTAGTCAATTAAAATATTATTCCACATACCGGTGATTACAAAGATTTTGCGCATACGCCTGAGCTCAAGCGACATTGTTTTATTTTTTATTTTTTTAAAGCATGCATTAATATCGCCTGTAGTAAATTGGTTAGTAGGTTCGTAATTGTAGAGTTATTTGATCTTTGTTTCACTATAATTTATAATTATAACCAATAATTTATAACTCCTTAACAAGGCAGAGGACTGTCAAAAAACAAGAGATACTCCTGCAGCTGTTAGTTTTATGGGAATTAGTGATTTTGCTGCTTCTATAAGTCCTCCACGTAGATCCTCTAGTGCTCAACCTCTTCTAAGGCCACCAATACCGAGCCCGCAGGTTAAAGCAATTTTGCCCATTAAATGGGATTTAAAATTTTCCGGTGATCTTAGAGGTCTTTCTCTTGGAGCATTTTTAGAAAGAGTAGAGGAACTACGCATAGCAGGCCATGTCTCGAAGGAAACATTGTTGGAGGCTGGTATTGATTTATTTACAGGTCGAGCGTATCAGTTTTACTTGGCTTATCGTGATGAAGTGTCAACTTGGGACGAATTGGTTAATTTGTTAAGGGAAGAATACTTGTCGTCTTCGTATAATGAAAAAATGTTCGAGGAGATCAGGAAACGTACGCAGGGACCAGATAAAACCATGGGTATATATTTGGCAGTGATGCTGGGGTACTTTAATCGTTTGACCTGTCCTATATCAGAGGAGACTAAACTTAAAATTGTCTTGCGTAATATTGCACTATTCTACCAAACTCAACTTGCATTGATTGACGTGACTTCTATTTCTCAGTTGCGTGAGTTAGGAAGAAGACTAGAGGCCAGGAAAGAAGCCGTGGAAAATTATTCGGTGCCTTCTAAGCGTACTAGTGTCTTGGAACCAGATTTAGCCTATATAGGGTTGGAAGAAACAGAAGTTGGGGTTGCGAGTTGTTCTGTTTCTCCTTTGTTACAAAATAATATTGTTAGCAAGTCTGGTACTCAAAGTATTGTATGTTATCCTTATAACAAACTAGGACATAGGGCTATTGGATGTCTGGAAAGAAAAGGAGTGTTCTGCTACAAGTGTAAAAAAGAAGGTGTTACGGATAGAACGTGCTCAGATTGTTCTCAACGGGGAAATGCCATGCGGCGCACCTAGGTGGTCGAGGTAGGCGTGCCGCGACCAACAACTCGATCGACTAACTTCAGTGTGTTCTAGATTTTGTGTTGGAGCATGCTGTAAATGATGAACGTCCGTACTTAAAAGTCGAAATTTTGGGAAAAACGTTGTTAGGTTTGCTGGATTCTGGAGCCACTCGGACGGTAATCGGCGGTAAAGGTATAGTTGCTATTCATGAACTGGGGTTGCAAATTTTGCAGGAAGGTACATCTTGTGTTACCGTAGCTAATGGCGATCGAGTGCAGTGTACTGGTACAGTTGAGCTTCCCATAGTTTTAAGGGGTCGTTGTAGGTTAATTGAAGCTATTGTAGTACCGAATGTTCCTCACTTGTTAATTTTGGGGGCCGATTTTTGGAAGCTCATGGGTCTTTTATTACCAAGTATAGTACGGTCACTTCTTTATTTGATTAAACTAAACTATCAAAAGAAACTCTTAATTCTAAGAAATAAACATATAGGTGTTTAATTATTTCAGCGTTTTAGGGTGTATACTTTTATAATTATTAAGCGTTAATTAATGCTACGGATTTCTTTTCTAGTCAATTAAAATATTACTCCACATACCGGTGATTACAAAGATTTTGCGCATGCGCCTGAGCTCAAGCGACATTGTTTTATTTTTTTTAAAGCATGCAATAATATCGCCTGTAGTAAATTGGTTAGTAGTTTCGTAATTGTAGAATTACTTGATCTTTGTTTAACTATAATTTATAATTATAACCAATAATTTATAACTTATAATTAGTCTGTAAAGTCAAGTACATGCTTGTAGATGCTTAATCGAATTTTTATAGACTGAACTGGTATTGTTTGACTTACGATCTTATGCTTTCTATTTGGGAACAGCTACTATTTTTTTGCTTGTGTAACATTATCTGGGTTCCATAATTGCTCAATAGTGAGTGTTATCGCTCATTTTTTTTTAATTTCTTACTATCGCTCATGACTTTTAGTTATTTCACATGCATTATTGACTACTGCTGCTGTCGAATAAACGTAGTTAAGTGATTCACGACTTTTATTCTTTTTGTATTGGCACCTATTTGGTGAGTTTAGAGGTGTTGGATGAAAATCAGGTAGTTGCCCGGGGCAAAGTTACCTGGCGCCCTTATTAAGATCATTATTTTTATTTGAACACAATTTTGAACCCCTCCCATCTCCGCGAGAGCTGGCGGCAACTCCTACGGTCGTAGGTGGCGACTTAGGTTTTAGCGAAGTTCAGCTGGTATTGTTGAAGGATTACTTTTTAAAGGTATTATCATTAGCAGCTGTCGGTCGCAGTATTTTGATGCCTAAAATCAACTCATGCTGTGACCGTTTGACGCATAACAACAAAATCAGCAATTTTGACCATAGTAATTTTGTTAAGTCATATAAGTCGGTTTCGGAATGATCTATAGAGTGAGTGAAAAAGCTCAAACTGTAATAATTTATGCAGAAAAGAAATCAATAATTCAAACAAGGAGGATATTCAGAAGGAAATTTATGAAAAATCCGCCGTCAGTGAATATAATTAAAAAATGGTATGTACAATTTATCGAAACTGGTTGCATTGCACACTTAAAAAACCAAGAAATAATGATGGTCTTTTAAACAAGTTGATGTCAATTAATGAAGTGCTACATGATAACGATCATAAAATTTCAATTAGAAAAATTGCTGGAATTTTAGAGTTTAGCAAGAGTGACGTTCAAAGATGTCTAAACATTTTAAAACTAACTTCATACAAAATTCATACTTATCAAAAATTGTACGAGTCAGATTATGAAAAACGAGTAATGGTATGTGAGACTTTACTTGACTTATTAAGAAACGAACACAATTCATTATTAATTATGTCTGATGAAGCAACGTTTCACATTAATGGCATGTGTAACAAACATAATTGTAGAATATGGGGTTCTCAAAAACCAATTTCTTTTAATGAATTGAAGTAAACGTTTGGTGTGCAAAAAATCTATGGTCTTTTTTTTTTCGGAACCAACAGTGACGGGTAGTAATTACACGGATATGTTGGAAACTTTTTTTTATCCGCAACTAGTTCAAGATGGAATTAGCGACGACGTTTACTTTCAACAAGACGGTGCACCACCACATTATTCGTTAATAGTACGAGATTCATTAAAAACGTTTTTTAATGATAAAGGGATAGGTCGAGCCATAGACAAATAATATAAGAGACTGTTTGATGCATAGGCGGTATATGGCACAACG
Source organism: Galeruca laticollis (assembly GCA_963921935.1). Lineage (NCBI taxonomy): Eukaryota > Metazoa > Arthropoda > Insecta > Coleoptera > Chrysomelidae > Galeruca > Galeruca laticollis. The sequence goes on along the minus strand of OY998178.1, from coordinate 83,594,573 downwards.
TTTCTGCGCAAGTTCCCCGCGCAAGTTCCCCGCGCATGAAGTCTCTACTGTCGCGAACTACAAGACTGTTTTACATGAACAAAATAGAACAAAATATCATAAATTTCAATACATTTCAAAACATCGCCTTTAATGTGGATAAATATTTTAAAATATCCTAGTATATTAACTTTTACGTCATTAAAAATAAAAATATACAAAACCATTCTTACATTGGTTGGTGTGAATATGGTTTCTGTTTGTCAAATGCAAGTGACAGTGTCAAAAATAACAATTCCGAAAAAGAAGACTATACAAGAGTATTTTTTAATTTATTTAGGATTTAGTTTTTTTAGTAAAGTAAATAAAATTAAGTGAACCTTTAAAATGTCACCACACGGTAAAATTTGTCGTAGTTGTATAGCAAAAAATTGTAATAATACATATTTTTGGCTGCTTCGCAATTTGGAGTTTAAGAACAAAAGATTTTTCAAATTTCCATCTGACATTAGTCAAAGGGAACAGTGGTACAAAATTTTAGGAAATCCTTATACATCCAAAGATCAAAGGTTCTGTGAAGATCATTTTGATGATGAGGCATTTACAAATTCATTACGCAAAAGACTTATTTGCTTTACCTTTGCAACCCTTCCATCATACACCACCAAAAGTAATTGAAGATAATAATTATAAAACTCAAGCTTTTGAAAATACAGTACTGCCCGTAAAAAGAAAGCTTATTTTTTGTACCAATAATGATAGTCTTAAAGAAACTGAATTTGAAACATTGTTTACAATCTAGTATTTTAAGTAAAATAAACGAAACTAGGGTCAGTAATTTATCTCCCAAGAAGAGAAAAATGTATTACATCAATAAAGATCAGAGAAATAGAATTTGTAAATTAAAAAAGGCACTTATCAGTAGTAATAACAAAATTAAAAAAGCAGTTAAATTGTCAGAATCAAAGTTATTTCAAAATTTTAATTCAAAATTAGATCCAGCAGGCATGGAGTTTTTAAAAAGTAGTACTGCTAACTCTAAGAAACATAAACCTTCATGGTCAATAACGGATAAGGCCCTTTCATTAGCCATTTATAAGAAGGGACCACGAGCATATAATTTTTTAAAACGTTTTATAGCTTTGCCCAGTAAATCTACTTTACAGTCACTTCTAAGATCAGTGCCATTTGAAACTGGAATTAATAAAGCAATTTTTGATAGGCTTAAAGAAAGGGTTGTCAAAATGAAGCAGATAAATAAATATTGTGTCCTCTTATTTGATGAAATAGCTTTAAAAGAACAATTGACTTTGGATGTGGCTAATGACAAACGAACTCTTTGCAAAAAGTCATATAAATTTTGATTGATTCACTTATCGAGAACATAAATCATACGTATTTTCTCAACTCACAAAAGTTTGTGTCTCCTTATTAATTAAAAAATATTATAATGATGGTAAGAGGACTAACAAACAAAAATAATTATTATTTTTTGGTAACAATGTACTGCGTTAATTTTTTTTTGTTTCAGACCTGTTCCTGTCTTCATGTAAAGGGAAATCTACTTTTTAAATGCTTTTTATTAAAATATTTGATGTAATATTGGATAAACTTTCTTAAGTATAATGCCGTAATTTGAGTAGAATATGTAATTTTGTGATTAATAATAATATGTAACTGTATGGTAAATTATTGATATAGATAATAATAGTTTTTTCATGTTTTGTGTTACCAATTTAAAACATTATTTAATATTCAAGCTACTCTAGCCATTTTTACTTTTAGTTTTCGCTAAGTATATGTTTATGTGTATTTATACACCTGTAGGTTTCCCCTGATTTACATGTTTTGTCTTTTTAATTAATTTAAAGAAAGTAAATGTGAAGTTTCTTGTTTTCTGAAATGAAAAAGTTAAAAAAAGGTGAGAGCTGAGCAGCTATGGGGATGGCGGAGAAGGCAATAGAATTTTTTTGAAAAATGTACAGTCATATAAATGCCTATTTATAGTGCGTGTGGTAGGAAAAATAACTTTGAAAATAAAATTGTGTGGAAACACTGTTAAGTGATATTAGAATAATTGTTTTAATAATAGGAGATATTATTGAAAATTTCAATTTTTTGATTATGGTAACTGATAATTTAATCAGATGTTTTTGTACTTTAATATTATCGTTAACTATTAGAATAATAATTTTAAAGTTATCAATGTAATAACATGTATAAATAACAGACCTATGTATAGTAAACAAATATTTTATTAATTTGTTTTTACATTATGTGTTGGTTAATAAAAATTTTAAATGTGTGCTGTTTTATTATTTATTACCTGAATAATTTGTCTCAAAATTGTTTATTATTATTATTTCATTACGAAAATGAAATATAATTTTTTGGAATGAAATAATTATATAATAAACAATTTTAAGACAAACTGTAAAATTTACCTACCCATAATCAAAACTACCAAATTTAAATATCCCGCCTGTAAGAATTAGTTCTGTTCCCCGCAAGGGGTGCGCTGAGATCGACGCGATGCCAGCTGTTTATATAAGAATGAACTCTCTTAATATGTTTATTTCTCTATGGGTCGAGCTGGACCGGTTGAATGGGCAACGCGGTCTCCTGAATTAATTGTCCCAGATTTTTTTCTCTGGGGATATGTGAAGGATAGGTGCTACAATCCTAAGTAGAACTAAAAAATAATATCAGGAACATTTTTGAAAATATTCCGCAAGAAATGTTAGAAAATTCATTTGAAAATTTAAAATATAAAAAATAAACGAAGAGGGTAGGCATATGCAGCATTTATTGTAACTTTTTGTTCTTCGTTCTTTATATATATTGAATAATGTTATTATGTTTTCTTACTAAATAAACTGTTTGTCAGATTTGTTGGTAATTATTTACGTAATTAAAAATGCATACTACATGAAATCGACTTAAATGATTTTGTTATGCGTCAAGCGGTCACAGCATGAGTTGATGTTATGCATCAAAATACGTTCATATAAAACTACTAATTAAAAATGTACTATTACATGAAATGTCGAATATCTTTGTTGTTTATGAAACAAAAGATAGAAAACTATACATTTTTGGAAAGGAGAATGATTGCTCTTTCGAATGAGATCAAAAATTATAGGGTGTTCCGTTTAAAATAATACATATTTTCCCCTTTGAATTTGACCAACATTAGTAAAACACCCTGTGTTGATGAGATGAAATACCAACCAAGCCTAAAAAAATCACTTTGATAAACTAGTGAAAGCCCCATCTCTTTGGAGCAATTAATAAGCTGGGCATTTATGTTCAAAATCAGTCACTCTTATTTGGGACACCCTGTATTATAATATGCATTATGTCCCTACACATTTTTTTGAATATTGGAAATAAGAACACATTTATTGTTTAAAAATTATAAAATTATGAAATTCTAGCATTGAATCTTGAAAAAATACAAATAAATAAGAATAATTACCGGTGTAATAGCGTCTTTTTCAAATTTTATGATTACTAATTTTTATTTCTTTGATATTTAAGACTAGGGATATAATATCAAGATACGGTTGTCACTAGCCTATTTAGGTGTCATTCCACTACATTTTTATGGAAAAAAGTCATATATGGCATTTCATTTTTCAAACAATTTTGCAATTTTCTATTATATCAAAAAACGCGCTCTAGCGGCATCACTAAGAATTAGACATATCACAGGTAAGATGGATTTGATGGAACAATAAATGCCTTGTTCAACGACACCAAGTTTGTTAAGTTAAAATCCGTTCATTCGTTTAGGAGCTACAGCAGTTTATTTAAAAAAACATTGAATCACTCCTACCACTTTATTTTAATAGATACGTCAAAAAGTGTTAAACAAAAATTACTCAAGTAAAGGTTAGCTTTCAAGAACATATATTTTTTTGGTACATTTTCTAGGTGGATTTCAGTGAAAAACTACTTTGAAACATTAATATGGCGGTTTTGCACCCTGGGCGGACTTCTTTTGGCCACCTTAGTAATATAGTTCACTCGGTACTTTGTGTAACTAAATCCCATTTATAAACAATATAAATGTAATTTTTATCATTGATTTTAAATATCTGTGAAATTGAAACTTAAATAATACTTTTCAGTTCAGTCTTGAACATTAATTCAGTTCCGTGGATTGAAATACCAATAAAAAGACGTCAGTAAAGCTAGCACCCCACTTTTTCAAATTTAAAAAAAGCTTATGTGTAATTTAGAACTAATTTAGGACTAATTTGTACTCACTTAGGTTTTCTGAAAAATCACTATTTAAAGTGGGGGTGCTAGCTTGAGCCCAAGCTAACACCCCCCCCCCCCCCCATTGACAAAATCAAATTTTATTGGCATAAATCTAAACTTTGAATTAAGGACTAATTTGTACCCAAAAATAATAATTTTTACCTACTCAGTTTTTCTGAAAAACCGTTATTTAAAGTGGGGGTGCTAGTTTAAGCTCAAGTTAGCACCCCCACTTTTACAAAATCAAATTTAGGACTGATATGTACCCAAAAGCGTTTTTTCATTATTATATCATTTTGTTTATAAAAGATGATAGTAAATTAGACCAAGTGTTTTATTAATTTGCAAGTGAATCCTTAAAAGTTTTGAAATTATCAATATATAAATATTATTAATTTTCGAATATAGGACTAATTTGTACTAAAAAAATTAAAATTTGTACCCACACAGTTTTCCCTGTAGTAAGAGGAGTTTTAATGTGGGAGTGCTGGCTTGAACACGTCCACCTTTAAAAATCCAATTTCAACAGCATACCTTTAAACTTTGCATTTAGGACTAATTTGTAATTAAAAGCGTTTTTTCATTATCATATCATTTTGTTTATTAACGATGATAGCAAATTAGACCACGTGTTTTATTAATTTCCAAGTGAATCGTTAAACGATTTGAAATTATCAAAGATAACTAAATATTATTAATTTTCGAATATAGGACTAATTTGGACCCAAAAAATTAAAATTTGTACCCACACAGTTTTTCCTGTAGGAGGAGTTTTAATATGGGAGTGCTGGCTTGAACACGTCCACCTTTAAAAATCAAATTTCAACAGCATACCTTTAAACTTTGCATTTAGGACTAATTTGTAACTAAAAGCGTTTTTTAATTATCATATCATTTTGTTTATTAAAGATGATAGTAAATTAGACCACGTGTTTTATTAATTTCCAAGAAATTATCAAAGATAACAAAATATTATTAATTTTCGAATATAGGACTAATTTGTACCCACACTGGTCTCCCTGTAAAAGGAGTTTTAATGTAGGAGTGCTGGCTCGAATACGTCTACCTTTATAAAATCCAATTTCAGCAGCATACCTTTAAACTTTGCATTTAGGACTAACTTGTAACCAAAAGTGTTTTTTCATTATCATATCATTTTGTTTATAAAAGATTATAGTAAATTAGACCACGTGTTTTATTAATTTCTAAGAAATTGTCAAAGATAACTAAATATTATTAATTTTCGAAAATAGGACTAATTTCTACCCGAAAAATTAAACTTTGTACCCACACAGCTTTCCCTGTAAAAGGAGTTTTAATGTGGGAGGGCTGGCTTGAACACGTCCACCTTTACAAAATCAAATTTCAACAGCTTACCTTTAAACTTTGAATTAAGGACTAATTTGTACCCAAAATCGTTTTTTCATTATTAAGTATCTCATTTTGTTTATAAAAGATGATAGTAAATTAGACCACCTGTTTTATTAATTTCCAAGTGAATCGTTAAAAGATTTGTAATTAACAAAAGTAACTAAATATTAATTTTCGAATATAGGACTAATTTGTATACTCATATTTCACCATATTTTATAAACTGTGCTTAAATACTCCTAAATGCCTTCTTAAAATTGTTTGAACCAATAGAGAATTATTATCTTTTGGGTACAAATTAGTCCTCAATTCAAAGTTTAGATTTATGTCAATAAAATTTGATTTTGTCAATGTGGGGGTGTTAGCTTGAGCTCAAGCTAGCACCCCCACTTTAAATAATGATTTTTCAGAAAAACTAAGTGGGTACAAATTCAAATTTTTTCGGTACAAATTAGTCCTAAATTAGTTCTAAATTACACATAAGTTTTTTTTTAAATTTGAAAAAGTGGGGGTGCTAGCTTTACTGACGTCAAAAAACGCGCTCTAGCGGCATCACTAAGAATTAGACATATCACAGGTAAGATGGATTGAATGGAACAATAAATGCATTGTTCAACGAGACCAAGTTTGTTAAGTTAAAATCCGTTCATTCGTTTAGGAGTTACAGCAGTTTATTTAAAAAAAAACATTGAATCACTCCCACCACTTTATTTTAATAGATACGTCAAAAAATGTTAAGCAAAAATTACTCAAATAAAGGTTAGCTTCTAAGAACATATATTTTTTTGGTACATTTTCTAGGTGGATTTCAATGAAAAACTACTTTAAAAGATTAATATGGCGGTTACGCCTCCTTGGGCGGACTTCTTTTGGCCACCTTAGTAATATATTTCACTCGGTACTTTGCGTAACTGAATCCCATTTATAAACAATATAAATGTAATTTTTATCATTGATTTTAAATATCTGTGAAATTGAAACTAAATAATATTTTTCAGTTCAGTCTTGAACATTAATTCAGTTCCGTGGATTTAAACACCAATAAAAAGCGATAAATATAAACTGTTAATTTTTCTAAATTCTAATAACCAATTTCATACATACGTAATCGTTGTGCTATTGATGATATTCTGTATCAAAAGTGCTTACCCGAAACAAAAACATAACAAATTAGTGAAATTGACAAAAAAAACGACACATATAGAAATACTACGAAACTACATGAAAATTACTTTTCTGAAATCGCTCAAAAGTGCCTACTTTCTCGGGCAAAACACATACAAAACGATACCAAAAACGCTGTTGTATTCTTGTTCTGGCTAATGTTGTCAGTATTGGTCCTTATTAGTTTTTTTATAGATTTAAAACAATAAATAAATATGCACACCTGAACAGCATCATTACTGTCCATTTCAAACAATATTTTTTAGCGATAAGTAGGTATTTAACCCAAATAGTGAATCTCCCACTTTTTTTCAAAAAAATAAACAAACTGCGAATGTCAAGAAAATAATTTCATAAGACAATAAGATGGTAATCAAAATTGTTATGTTTTTATAAACATTCCTTAATTTATGATAACATTGTTCGCGATTTCAGGAGTAGAAAAAGAATTTTCTCGGACTTCAAGCTTGTTAGCATCGGCCAACACTTTACATTGTCCGGAAATGTATTGTTTCTACTACTAAATACCCAATATACTATTCTTGAGATGCAGCATTCAAGTTGCTACTTGATACACACGATTTTGAAGATACGTGGAAGAGACAAATATCGAAAAAACTAGCTAGAAACGTAGTTTTGAAGCTTCAACTAGTACTCAACCTTGACGTCATAATTAGGACTTCTCCACCTTGCAACATGGGATCACCACTGGATTCTTCCAATATTGATATCAACTCAGTTTTGCTTATGCTTATAATCATATCTTCCTTTTTTGACGTTGACGGTGCACTAACTGTATTCATTTTATCATTAAAACTATAAGACAAATGAAACCGTCAATTTTTTTTACTATTTATGCAACGTCGAATTAATGATTGAAATTAAAAAAAATGCAGTTATAAGGACTGCCGACAGAAGTGAAAAGTCAAAACAATGGAATAACTGTATTCTTTTCTAAATTTTCAAACCAATTATAGTCTGATTATAAGTCAATACTTTTTTATAAGGTTCTAATAGTGAAATTAAATGATTATAAATAATTATTTTGAAAAAATAACAAGTCATGTATTTTATTTCTGACAATTTTGAAAATGTAAATTTGCTTTCAAATTTTATAGAATTTTCAATTTTGCTGATATCAAATAAACAATATTAAATTTTTCAAAGCAATTATCAATAACAATGTTTGAAATCGATTCGAAATAAATGCTTTGCTTTTATCATTCATTTTTCTACAAAAACATACGTATATTGAGTACTCACTATTGTACTGCACAGCGATTCTACAATTAATCAATTCAAATAATGATTATCAAAAACACCGATCACCGCATCTGCAAGTGCAAGTGAATCACAGGTAGGGCCAGTGATTTCCTAATCACCAGTGAAATACCGCTGTTACCGATATATCGCCCAACACTAACCACAATACGTCACGAGTATGTCGAGGTCATCGGTAACGCGAACCTATAAGATTTTCCCCTACCAATAATCGCTCAACGCTGAACCTACGACTTACTTTAGAAGCGATACGAAATAAAAATTGTAGTGTCTACTTCCCCAGCTGACGGATTGTAGTAGCTACTACGCCAATTGACGAATTGTTTACGAGAAATACAATTTTTATGAACAATAATTTATTTCGATGCAAAATACCGTTTCACGTTTTGACTCAACAGAAGTAAAATGCGCTGTACGTACATTTTTCTCGCAACTCTTGTCGTGTTCACTTCGAAAGTACAATCCGAGACATAAACGTTAATGGTTTTTGATATTTTATTATTTTACGTGTTATATTTTTATTTGAATTAGAGTTTATAGTTTGTGACCTTCGACCGCCAAGCTATTTCTGTTGCACTGTAACATTGGTGCGACATATAATTAATTGATAATCCCATAAATATTCCTTCAATTTAAAAACATTTCCGCTTTTCGTGAGTTGTGCGAGGAAATCAAATTTCGTATAATGCACTTTAGTTTGTCGGTCGCCCTAAAATTACATACCAACGAATTTATTAGGAGCAAAAAGCAGTGTAGTGTATGCAGGAGTTTATTAATAAATTATCTCTCATCGCTTAGAGCCATAGAAGTTATGCAAATTAGATTTAAACCTGGCAAGCATCCAAAAAAATTCCCCATGGACTATCTTATCTGGAGACTGTTTTAGACAACGCAATTTCTTAAACAAGATTTGGTTCAAACTCATGAAAAGTAAATTTAACTAGTATCATACAGCAAATTGTTTCTAGGACGAGCGCATGAGCAGTTGGGATATATTATAACGCCCTGTAACCAAACCTAGTTAATTGTTTTTCTACAACTACTATGCAAAACACGCTTTTCTACACAAATTTTTATGCGCAAAGCAAGCCTTTTCTTAATTAGTTTGATATCCGTTAGAAAAGTAATAATGTAGAGTGTGGGAAAAGTACACGTTATGGTACTTTCCCGCACGGAAATGTCACTTTGCCCACGGAAATGTCAAATTTTTTTGACAATACTTTATAGTGGATTTTAAATTTAAACTAAAAATTCTGTAAGTAAACTATTTTTTATATTATGTATTTCAGTTTATTGATTATAGATTATAAACAAATTCATTTATTACCCATTATTTTTGGACCTATGAACCGAGATCATAATTTATCTTTCGAGTTGTCGAATTCCGATATTGAGAATACTTCTCCAGATATTATCGAAAAGGCTCAAAATGCAATCGAAAATTTGTTACCTGGAGTTTCAAAAAACAAATATCAAAAACAATACAGCAAATTTATGAACTGGAGGGAAATAGACAATATTAAATCATTCTCAGAAAATGTTTTGTTGGCTTATTTTCAAGAAATTTCTGCAAACTTTAAACCTCTACACTGTGGTCTATATATTCAATGATAAGGAGCCTCATAAGTATCAAACATAACATAGATATTTCAAAGTATACAAAACTTCGAGCATATTTAAAAAAGCAAAACGAAAAAAGCTGCGACAAAAAAAATCCCTTACATTGACATCTGCTGGAATCCATAAATTTTAAGAAGAAGCGCCAGACAATATCTATCTACTCGTCAAAGTAAGTCATAATTTTAAAGAATATATTTAGTTATTCAATCTATTATTATTTAGTAACCAATGTACTTCATAATATAGAAAAATCTAAATAAAAAACTTAAAATAAAATAAAGCAGCGGAATGACCTAAATACAGTATTTCATAATTGTTGCCGCGATAGCTTAGTGGAAAACACATCAGCATTGGAACGAAGAGGCCCGGGTTCAAATCCTGTCGACTTTTTTATATATTTGCAATTTATTTAATCTTTTTACTTTAATTTTGGAACTAAATTAAAATTTTAATTTCCTTCACAAATTCACTTGTAGGTTGTCATGGCTTTTGGATTAGCCGGAGCATGTCGAAGGGAAGAATTATGGAAATCATTTATTGATAACATAAAAGATTTACAAGAAGCCTTATTGGTTACTGTTCCAATAACTAAGACAAAAATACCACGTACATTTACTGTAGTTGGAAAATTCTATGATTTATACAAAAAATATGCACGTCTGCGTCCACAAAATACAAATGAGAAGTGGTTATTTCTTAATTACCAACACGGAAAATGCACGCGGCAAGTAGTGGGCATAAATAAATTCGGAAATATGCCTAAACAAATTGCAGAATATTTAAAATTACCTAACTCTAAATTGTACACGGGTCATTGTTTTAGACGATATTCAGCTACAATTTTAGCAAATTCAGGCGGAGACTTATTAACATTGAAGCAACATGGTGGATGGCGCTCAAATACAGTGGCGGAAGAATATACTGACGACTCGATATCAAACAAAATTGATATTGCCAACAAAATTGAAAAATCTATTATACCTGGGGTTCGACTTCATATAATATTATTCCTAATGAAAAACAAGCATCAACATCTTCGTTGACAAACATTAACGATAACTTATCATTAAAAATAGATATTATACCAGGCATAACAATTCGAGATTGTTCCAATTTTACTATCAACTTTTAACTAATTTTTCTATATTCTGTGTTCTTTTCTTAAATTCGTTCTGTTTAAGTTAAATAAAATACATATATAAGTTACTTTTTTCTTTAATTAATAAACGTAGTTGTAGAAAAAATATTGTGTACAACTCGTACGCAAAGTACTTTTCTCACTCGCCTGGATTTGCGGCACTCGCCTTACGGCTCGTGCCACAAACTTCTGCGCTCGTGGGAAAAGTAACGCTTTGCGCACTTGTCGTACAAACTACTATTACAGTTTACGTTTAGCAACGTTTATGTGGCTTGTTTGTTAGTTTTTTTGTGGGCGATTAAGGGTTTTTGTTGGTAATTAGGGTTATTGTAAGTATTGTTAAGTTATGTTTTATTTTTGACATTTCACTTGAATCATTTTGAGGTTGACTACATCTTGAACAATGTTTTGTACAGTATATAATACAGAATAAATTTGCTGGCAAATAAATTGTCGTTCCAGATCTTGTACAAAACGTTGAACCAAATCTTGTTTAATAAATTGCGTAGTCTAAAATGACTTTAAATCGTAACAGAAAGGGTCGTTAACAAATACTACAAAATAAAACGAATGAATAAATATATAACTTCATCTAAGGAAGTCTCGAATGATAAGCAAACATTAAGTAAAAAATCAAAATTACCTCCACCTATTGTTATGGATGGAATTCAAGATTTCAACATATTCCATGTTATAGTATACCTGGGTATCAAATGAAAATTATGAATAATGAAGTAATCAAAATTAATGTAACTGATGGAGATAGTTACAGATTAGTGGTGAAAATTCTGGAGGGAAAAAATATACAGTTTTATTCCTATGAAAACAAACAAGATAGGCCTACAAATGTCATGGTTAACAAACTACACCATTCATGTAAACCAGAAAACATAATTAGTGAACTAAGAAAAAGAGGTTTTATAATCATAGAAGCCACACCCAAACTACAATTTAAGAGCAAGAAACCGTTAGATTTGTTTATGATAAGCTTCAGACAGGATAAAGACATAAATACAATTTATAATATAACTGATGAGTATACGAGTAAAAATTCCCCTTTGAGAAAATCGAAGTTAGTTCCACAGTGCAAAAGGTGTCAAGCGTAAGGACACACACAAAAGTACTGTGTGAGACAACCTAGACGTGTAAGATGTCCTGGCAAACACAATACGAAAGAATGTGAAAGAACGCCCAACCAAAATGCGTGCATTGTGGTGAGGGGCGTTCTGCAAATTATAGAGGCTGCGTTGTGGCAAAAGAAATGCAAAAACTTAAAGATATGCAAATGCAAAAAGCAAACTTACCAACTCAAAGTGGTAGACAGCAAGCTCCTGATAACAAAAGAAGAAAAGAACAGGGGATAGACACCAACAGCAAACCATATAGTCAAGTAACGTCAGGAAATACTGGAAATAGTAAAATATAACGACCAAAATTACAGCCAACAACTAAGATCAGATTATAATGTTATCACACAATGCCGCGCATGAGTAATTGCTGTCCCTCATTAAAAAGTGACATATTGGTTGTAAGTGTCTTTTTTGTATGGTTATAAAGTTATGCCGATTATATAACTCTTGTTTAAATAAACCAATGATATCCGTGAATTAAGCGTAGTTACCGCGTATTGAAGTGAAGTGAATATACCACTGACGATGTTGTATAATCGTTTTGATGTGACGTTTGCCAAAACAAAAGATAACAGTCAAGCTAAGTGAAGTTTCGACGAATTTTTCAAAATGCACCGCTTTGGTTATTGTTCTTGTGGTGAAATAGATTAAGAAATTGGAAATTTTACTCCAGAAAATACCTCAAAAATACATAAGTATTTTAGTTTACGCAGTTTTGTGAATATCGAAATTAAAAACTTCGTGCTGAAACTTTGAATGAAAAACTAGTAGATATATTGAAAGATTGGCGTTCAAAATGAAATGTGCAGACGGCACAGAATATAAAGAAAGTACAGTGAAAACAATTTGGAATATTTCTGCTAAACTCTTACTGAAAAAGTTTTATGAAGGGTTCAACAGAGAACTAAATCCATTTAAAACGTAATTTTTGAAAACTTAAGAAAGACCCGGGCAGCTAAAAGTTGCCAGCAAAGCCAGAAAATAGAAAAACAAATTCAGCTTAATGAGAGATAAATTATCACAATTGTTTCAAATTTCGATGAAAACACACCAGGCGGTTTGCAAAAAAAATCTATCAATTTTGTGTTATGGAATTGGCGTGGAGTGGAAATGAAGTTACATTTTGCTTGTTTGACTGTTTCAAAAAATTACTGTCACAATACGGGACACATCCATCAATCCCATGTTTTTAAAAACATCGCAAGGTGGTGCAAAATACACTATTGAGTTTAAATGGTTGACACCGAATAAAGAGTTTGTAGATCAGTGCCTCTGAGAAAAAATATAAATATTAAACATAAGCGTAGTAAAATGATGGCTTTCCTGAAAAGTATCTCTAAAGGATACAAAGTAAAGAAAGCAAACTTTTTGGAAAGAAACCATATTGAAGAATTTGTAATAAGTGCTCCTGATGAACAGTATATGATGATCAAGATGAATTTTCTTTGACAATGTTAGGTATAAGTTTAGCAATACTTTAGGTTGCATTGATAATAGGCTTCGCAGGAGGTGTAGAAATTGTGAATTAACAAACTTGAAGACTGATGTCGTAAAAGATACTGGGTCATATTTATTGGTTTCAATGCCTGATATCAAGACGAATATTTCAGGTAAATTTGCCATTATGGAAGAAGGATTTTCTGTTAATGTGTAAGAAGTATATGTTGCTACGATCAAAGACAATGCCACAACGTAGATACTTTATAGATGTCGATGAAAAATGTACGGCGCAGGCTATTGGAATCAACACACTATGTAATTAGCACAAATATGGCATGGAATTTAGGGACACCCTATAAACAAAAAATTATAATCAAATACATTTCAAACCAAAAAATTACGATACAAATGTTTAAAGCCACCCAGGTTTCTGTTATTGTAGGCAGTTAAAAATCAAACAAGTAATTAGAAAAACAATAAACAATAAGTCCCAATTTTGTCACGCATATATGTTCGAATACCAAAACACCGATGTTTATAAACATCATAAAAATACAGACAAGTTATGCAATTATTATAGAGAAATTAGAACAGCAATTAAAGATAACCTTCAACAATCAAAAACACAAAACATAGAGAAACAAGGCAGAGTTAGGTGACACATCGTAAAAACAGCAACGTGTGCTGAAATCCAGAGACCCCGTGATAAATATAAGAAAAAATGAGGCAGGGCGGGCAGTACGGATCTTCCAGCGGTTGTTGTTAAACGACAGCACGCGTTTTGACAGTGCGCTTCAGTGATTTTCGCGGAGTGCTGGAATCAGAGATAGCCGATTAGAGCTCATCTCCGGTCGACCGATCGTAAAAATCCAGACGCCGATTTTTCGTGGTGAAACGTTAGATCCGGATTTTCCAAACCGTAAGTTTTTGAATCTGAAAACCTTTTTTTATTTTGTTTTGGGGAAACGATATTATTTTTTTTGTGCCTAATTATTCGTCTAACCATATAAGTGCTATACGCCGTATATTACTTTAATTAGAAAGAATTATACATTGAAAACTTCTCGTTTTATTATACAGTTTTATCCAGTGATATTTACAAGGGGTACACCCACTAAATCCTGAGTTATATATATATATATATATATATATAATATATATATATAATATATATATATAATATATATATATATATATATATATATATATATATATATATATATTACTTTAATTAGAAAGAATTATACATTGTAAAATTTCTCTTTTTATTATACAGTTTCAACCAGAGATATTTACGAGGGGTACGCCACTTAAACTTGAGACACATTTTCATATCACATTCGATTTTGTTCCTTTCAGGAAATAGTGCACTGGCTTATTATATTTTACTTAGAGAGATTTCTACTCAATACCGATTTATACATCTGATATCTAGGAAGTGCAAATAAACTTATATTTATCGATTTAATTGTGTTCGCTTCGAAAACTAGTTTTCGTTATTTATAAAAATTTTATCGGACATCGAAGGTCACCCATGTCAGCAGAAAACGTCCGGTTACGAACTCATTTTTCTGCAGTGTAGACGAAACTGCTAGTAGGAAAATCCACATCAAGGGAGCCAATAAAGTAACCATTAGCTAGGTCATGGTCTCCTGTTTATACTCTAGTAAGGAGGCCAAATTTACCTTTTAAAAAGTAGAACTCCGATCACTTTTCGCTGACGTAGTGAACTCTGTTATCCTCACCAGACACTAACTGAGAGTTGATTCAAAATACTTAAAGAAACCGGAGTGTAGGGCAAAACCAGACGATTGATTAAAATAAAGAATAAATACATAACGAAATCCTAGCAATTTCCATTTTCCGATACGAATTAATTTTATTGCGCCATCATTGTATACCATAGGTGTCGAAAGTGTATCTCAAGTTATTATTTTCGTTTCATTGTTTATTGGTTTTTTTGTTATTTACCTGATTGTAATATCGGCATATTTATTTGTTATCTACCTAGTCTGTTTTCCTTACTCCCGACAAATCCCCCTAGACACAGGTGGACTGGACCCGTGGACGTACGGGGTCCTGACGACACGGCGAACTTCAGAGCTCAGGCTTAGCATATCGTTTAAGCCTAAGAGGGGCCACGACACCCTTCCGCTCGAGCCAGTAAGCTACCCTCTCTCAAGGTTCAAAAAAATGGGGAGGGAGAATCCTGCTCTCACGGCACTGGTGACAACAATCGTTGCAAAGAAATTTCAAACCATAACCAGTACCGGGTTATTACACTTGTAGATGAAAAATGTACGTCGCAGCCTATTGGAATTAACACGTTAGGAAAGATACCTTATAAAGTTGCTTCGTTGTTAAAACCTACACGAACCACTGCAAGACACGTACATCAACGACTTTATCGGCGAATAAGGGCGCTTATATTATAACGATCAAACGGCATGGTGGATGGCTCCATCTCAAATAAACTCTATATAGCAAAGAAAAGTCTTTTACTCCCAAGCAAGTTCGCAGTTCGTGCAACAACGATACACAAAACATGGTATGCTGACTTGTTAGTTCAAATTTTACACGCTTCGCTCATGACGTCAGATGGGAATTAGAATTATTTTTCGACCATTGAATTGTATGTATTTAGCGGGATTTTGTAGTATTTTTTGTGAGTTTATGATATTGTTATGTGCTTAGCGGCTTATCCAGTGTTCAAGACTGTTTTTGAGTTGGTTTGACTATATTTATTTTCTTTAAAAACATTGAACTAATTTAAACGCCAAAGACACAGTTATGAAATACTTCATGTTTCCAAGAAATGAAGACTTGAAGAAACAGTGGATCAGAACCTGTCTTCGACAGGATATAATTAATTTAAAATACGGTAAATAAATATAGTCTAACCTTGGTTATCTGAGCACGCTTTTATCCAAATATCCGCTTATCCGAACACGAAAAAGTGATGGTATTATCCGAACATTTCTTGATTAACCGAACAAGGCCACCTCTCGCCACAATTTTATGTGCAAGAAGCGGTTGACGGGCGGATACACACTTGTCATTGGTTAATTCGTTAGTTGGGGACACGTTTGCGTCTCGTATGCATTATTTCTCTGTTGTCAAGTCGTGTGCTAAGTGCATGTATGTAAGAGTGTTTGAGCATATTTTTCGGGTTCGCGATGTCGAAACGAAAGCGTACTTGTCTGAAATTAAGCGACAAGATTAAAATTCTAAAAAGTTTAGAAACTGGCGAAACTGTCACGGGAGCGGCTTTAAAATACAACGTTGGAAAGTCCACAATATGTGATTTAAAAAAAAGAAAACTAAAATACTTAGATGTGTTGCCATCTCAGATACTGGGCCTGAAAGTCGGAAAAACCTTAAATTAAGTTCTTACCATGATGTGGAAAAAGCTGTGTATACTTGGTTTTTACAGGAGAGGTCTAGAGGTATGTTATTTTACAAATTTAATATGTATCTGTTTCTTACTCATAAAATAAAAAAAAATTGGGAACTCCTTTGTCTGGTGAGCTCATTTGCGAAAAAGCGAAGTTTTTTTACACACAACTGTATGGAAAAGATGATTTCAAGGATAGTTCGGGTTGGCTCCAAAATGTTAAACCCGTTTTGGCATCCGACAATTATCCATATCGGGAGAAAAGTTGTCGACTGACCCTACAGCTGTTGACCCCTTCAAATTGCGACTTCTTCATAAAGTTAAAGAACTGAAACTAATCTGGGATCAAATCTATAATGCGGATGAAAGCGATCTTTTCTGGAAAATCTTGCCACAAAAAACTTTGGCTCATGCGAGTGAAAAATCAGCACCAGGAAAAAAACAAAATAAAGAGCGAATTACGTGTATGCCGTGCTGCAATTTCAAAAGCACACACAAGTTGAAATTGTTGTTCTGGGAAAATCAAATAAACCACGCTCATTTGGAAGCAGTAATAGTCCAGTAATATATAAAGGACAAAAAAGGGCATGGGTGACGAGGGAAATCTTCACGGAATGGTTCCATACTCATTTTGTTCCCGCTGTGCGTCGAAAGATGAAGGAACTAAACCTGCCTCCAAAAGCGATTTTGATACTGGATAATGCACCTGGCCACCCAGCCGAATTAGCTAGTGACGACTCACAAATTTCTGTCTTATTTTTATCGCCCAACTGCACACCACTGATCCAGCCAATGGATCAGCATGTGAACCAAGCTATAAAACTGCATTAGAGGAAGATTCTCCTGAAGAAGATTGTGGAGACTCCGGGAAATATTTCAGAGGAATTAAAGAATTATACATTGAAAGATGTTGTGTTCGAACTGGCAGAGGCTTGGCAGATCGTGAAGACCGGTTAAATAAAAAGGTCTTGTCAGCAACTCCTGCCCCCAGATATATTGGATCCAGGGAATGATGAAGATTTAGTCCCCCCTTTCTACATTAGCACAAACCACTGGAAGTGAGATTAGTGAAATAGTAGATCTTACAAAGGTAATATCAGATATTCCCACAGAGGAAGAAATCAAAAAATGGGCGCTGGGAGAAGAAGATGCAATAGAAACAATATATTAGAGAGCGTAGAGAATTTGGAAAAGGGAGAAGAAGAGAGCGAAGAAGAAAATGTCAGCAATCGTATTACACACGGGGAAGCAGTAACTTATTTTGCTAAATGCATTGCTTGGGCGAAGGAAAATGCCACATTCTTCTTTTAGAGCAGATGCAAAACAAAACAAAGACATTAGAAATGGATGCTATCACCCAACGGAAGATTACAGAAGTGAAATGTAGATACATATATAATATTATCAGTAAAACATATTAAGTTTAGTTTGTTCTATCGAAGAATGTATTTTGTTTTACATGTATACTTCAAATATATTTTTTCACGTATTTTTGCATTTTAAATTTGATCATCCGAACAAATCGGTTAACAGAACACTGACGTGCAATGATTAGTTCGGATAATCAAGGTTTACACTGTATTGTAAATTACAAAAAAATAGACGGAATTTTAAAGTTAGGTTATACAACTTCTATTTTTGCTCAATAATTATACCAATTTTATGTCGAATCACTATCATAAATAAAACAGTTATCATTCTGATTGTAAGTTTACCTACATATTTTGCCAGCAATCGATCTGATATGTTTTGAAATATTTAGATACACTACAACTCATTGTTTGTTTATTTATTTTAACGCGTGTTTGTTCCATTCATTTCGAAGAGGACAGTTTTGAAATTCCTCTGACACAAAAGTTGTTAAGTTATTGCGCAAAAAATAGTCGAAATTTAAAAGCTGTATTACACCTTCCTAGTTCAAAGAAAAAACTTAAAAATGTAGGAGGTGAAACAGTCAGAGTTCGACCCTGCTTTATATCATATTTAAAATCGTTTCTGTCAGCCCAGAGTTTTAGGGATAACTCTGCCATCATCTTTCTGGCGAAGTGGTGCGGGCTGTAACCAACCCTGTCTTCACATCATGACTACAATTTTATATTTGTCGCTAGGTAAGTGTGAAGAGTGTAAAGTTTTGTTATCATATGAAACAAAATGAGAGCCTACCTTTTTAAAAGTCCGGTAATTAGTTTTCTTGTCAGTTTTGTTGCTGTATATTTCATGGGTGTTAAAGGTTTATTTTCTTTCTCTTGTGGTTTTTATTGTAGATATAAGTGACCGTGGGACTACTGATTTTTGCTTTTGTTACATCTTATTGGGGTGTTAGCCTTAGTAGTCCGAAAAAAACTGCCCGCTTTAGCTGATAAGTGCTATAACTTATCAGGGTTCGATTGTATTCGACTCCTTGACTTTGTCTAAAACATTTTACTAGTGTTAGATTAAAACATATATTTGCTGATTACTTTATACATACTTGTCTCTCGAGATAGTTGTATATTTGATGATCATTTATATACCATGTCATGGCTTCAGTAAGTATTTCCATATCGTTCAGAAACTTCTGTTTAGGACTTGGTTGTCATTAGAATATATTGACTCGACTTTTTGTTCGATGTCTTAAGCGGATTGTGGTTCTATGTTCTGTGGTTAAGACGAATTTCTGTCAGCTGGATTGCTATTGGTTGGAAAACTTACTCGAGTTGCGTTGTAGGGAGAACTTAAGTTACTTGGGTTATTGGCGCATCGAGCACCGAGGACTTTCTCTTCTAATCAAAATTTCGAGATGGCTGCATGAGTTTCAGTGTTCAGTAATATCTTGATTTATTAGTGGTATATGAAACCATCCCAGTTGAGGATAATAATCAAGACGTTGTAAATTGATTCGGGAAGCTGGTGGTGGTTGTATTTTTTTGAAGATTTGATGGATATTGGCCGTTTTGGAAACCACGCTGCCTGACCCTTTTTTGAAAGGATTTTTGACGGAAATCATAACGTAGAAGGGATTTGGATAGCTTATTTCCATCCTCGTATTTGATGAGACTATTGTAATAGTTTCGGCCCTCAATTAGAGGTATGTAAAAGAGATCTTATATGTATATTTTTTTGCAAAGTATGTTTAGACATTTTTCGCTCATTTTCTATTAATGAAAAGAATTTAAAGTTGTAACTATTAATAGATTTCAATTCGTTGTAAAGTAGTATATATTTCTCTACAGTTCAGGGGTATTTTGTCGTTTTGAACCACAAAAAAATATGTATGTATTTTTTATAGCTACTTTTTCTAACTGTTCTGCTTATGATTGTATATTTTATATTAGTCACATGAGTTTAATTCTCAAAGTATAAGTATTGATGTCAAGTAATTTTTATATTGTTTCATAGAATGATTAGCATATTACTTATGGGATATCGGTATATGTACTTGCAATATTCTTAGTTGAATAGTTGAAATGTATCATTGTTGCATATCTCTATATACTGAAGTAAGGTGTGATCACATATTAGATAATTCTTGGCATATTAATATAATTTTTCAGTTTGTCAATCAGTTGCTATGCATAAGATTAATTTCTTAGTTATCACTTAGATTTTGTATATATTTTATTCACATAGTAGTCATTCAGGTTTTACAAGTAAAACTTTATCTCAATTAGTAGAACACTAGGTAAGAAGTATTTTCTGGTTCCATATGTAAATAAAGTTATTCTATGCCGCAGAAGCAATACTTTAGTATATTAGATAATAACTCTTTGAGGGAAATATTCAATTTCACTTTAGCTATTATTTTCATCGTATTTTAACAACACATCTGATGTTGATGATAATATAGTCTGGACGCATAGCCTTAAGCTAGTTCAGTCAATTAATAGTTTCATCGTTGATGATAACATTTTAGTAATTCAATGTTATCTGTACATTTAAGGGTTTTCCTGGAGGGATAGCTTCTTTTTTGGATATATACCTTTTTACTGGAGGGACACCTGCTTTTTTTGGATATATACCTTTTTCCTGTAGAGATACATTTTCTCTTGAATACTTACCTTTTTTCTGGAGGAGTACTTTTCTGGGGTACTTTACCATTTGGTTCCGCCTGGACCGGGGTGAAGAGGCGATCACCGTTCTTCCGGATGAGAAGATGATGAGGGGATAACATGGGGTGGATTTAATTGTTTATATATATTTTTTTCTTTTATTTAACATATATTTTTTTGAAACTTATCGTGTTGAATCACATCCAACCTAAGTTACAGTAGATCGCCTTGGTACCAAAGCTATCCCCTGAATTAAGGTCTGTATTATTATTTTTTTATTGCGTTGATGACGTATGTTATAACCTAGCTAAGTGTAAGCACATGTATAACTGATAACTGGTGTTTTGAATAGCCCAGTTATATTTCTTTTTCTGTTTTTTTTATTAGTTCATATATCTCATTTTGTTTTTTTATTAGTTCACATGTTTTATTGATAACTCTGTGCTCTGTGTAGCCCAGTTATTTTTCAACTAGTTTTTCACTTATTAGCTAATTCAACGACTTGACAGACGTTATAGTCCAGTCATTTCTCATCTTTTTTTTGGAATATTTAAAAATGGACAAGAAAATTTGAGTATCAGCCTTTTAAAAACTTTTGTTAGTTAATAAACACGTTGGTAAGTTTAGATACCTGTTTTCTTTATTCTTTCCTATTCATTTGCTAGGTTTAGGATAGGACGAACATTTTGGACGAGCAGAAACCTGGCTGGCGCCCATTTTATTTTTTAGAACATCCCGGATAACAGAAATAACTCACTCCCACTCACCGACTAAGTGAGCTGAAGGCCCGAAAGGTTGTCACCGGGGACAGCTGGACTTACCTGTCGCCCATAGGGTCCATACTAGCGAAGCTAGTGACCAATTTTGGTGGTTACAGAGGGTCAAATAGGTTTTGTAAAATAAGGTAACGAAGTACAGTTGTCAAGATACTAGAGGATTCATCACATTGTATAGCATTATGTGGAATAAGTACTTAAATATATATATTGTTATCGAGATACAAAACACTACCCTTCTCAACCTACTAGGGGATGAAAATTCAAAACTTCTTCCTAAGCTATCCAACAGTGAAAATCGTATGTTTTCTCGCTAGTTCTCTAAATGCAAAAAAACTAGGTATCGCCAAAAAATTATCCTTTATATCGGGTCATGTTTACTATAAGAAGTCACTGTCATCGGAACTGAACCTACTTATAAAAATTCAACTCCACAAGATAAGAGGAAGCTGTTCTAATTCACCTTGGAAGTTTTAACCCGAACAAACATTGCAAAATAAATAAAAACTTGTAAAAATATACATCTTCCTCTTGACATTTCCAATATTTACATGGAATCTTACGTTATGTAATTAGTAATAAAACAGCTTCACACTATAATGAACCTCCATTTTTCCGTAATGGATTGTTAAATATTTTAGCTTCCATAAAATTGTAAGAAACATATTTTTATGACGAAAATTCCCGTTTGTAAAGTCAAAATCATAATTATAAGTTATAAACTTTCAAGCGTCAAGGTACATATTAAAATCAACCCATTTACTATTTTTCACAAACAAATCTAGTTGCACTTCAAAGATAAAATGTTTTCGGAATTTGCGAAAACCCACTTACGAAAGAGCATAGTATCCTGCATTGCATTTAGCAGGGATATTTGCTTTTGTTTTATAGAAATTCTCTCTAATGCTTTAATCACTCTCTTTACGGTTCTGCTAAGTTTCTGAGTCTGAATACTTCAAAACTATGTAAATTCGCCTTATACAATATCCTCGTACTAACGTGTTCACATACTCAATGAAAACCACCGACAGATGGCAAACTTGTGCTTTTAGATTTACGACGAAAAGTAGGTATTTTAAAGCTCTCCGTCTAGGATATATAACAATATAGTATGGTTTTAATTGGAAAGCCGTTTTTTTAAGAGTAAGTAGATTTCATGGTAATATTTAGTATAAATATTATAATG
Source organism: Galeruca laticollis (assembly GCA_963921935.1). Lineage (NCBI taxonomy): Eukaryota > Metazoa > Arthropoda > Insecta > Coleoptera > Chrysomelidae > Galeruca > Galeruca laticollis. The sequence goes on along the minus strand of OY998178.1, from coordinate 83,571,800 downwards.
AATTGGATATAGATCATATATTCACTATTGAAAGCGTGTTCTTGATTATTTGACGTTTTAGGTTACATTAAATTTGAGCTTAAACTATTTTTATCGATGTCGCACTACATAAAAGCAACAGTAACATAAGAACATATATACAAAAACAACGTGGTCTGCAACTTTAATTCATGACCCCCCCCCCTCCAGTCCCAGGAGTTCAAATCAAAACTTGGGAGAGACTTAAAATAATGATTACATTTTATATAAAAAAATTTCTTTAAGCCCTTCTTTAACAAATTGGAACTATAAAGTTGGGAATTAAAAATGGTTTTTTATTCAAAACTGAACCTTAAATGGTTAAGTATTTTCAAAACTTGAACCTTAAATGGTTGAGCATTTACAAAACTTGAACTTTAAGTGGTTGAGTATTTTCAAAACTCAATCCTTAAATGGTTGAGTATTTTCAACGTTGATCCATAAATGGTTGAGTATTTTCAAAATTTGAGCCTTAAATGGTTGAATATCTTCAAAACTTGAACCTTGAATTGTTGAGCATTTTGAAAAACTTGAACCTTAAGTGGTAGAGTGTTTTCAAAACTGAACCTTAAATGGATAAACATTTTAAAAACTTGAACCTTGAATGGTTGAGTATTTTCAATTTTGACCCTTAAATGGTTGGGTATTTTCAAAATTTGAACCTTAAATGGTATAGTATTTTCAAAACTTGAACCTTAAATGGATAAACATTCTCAAAACTGAACCTTAAATGGTTATTTCCAATACTTGAACCTTAACTGATTAAGCATCCTGAATACCTGAACCTTACGTGGTTGAGTGTTTTTAAAACTTGAACCTTAAATGGATGAACATTTTCAAAACTGAACCTTAAATGGTTGAGTATTTTGAAAACTTGAATCTTAAATGGTTGAGTATTTTCAAAAATTGAGCCTTAAGTGGTAGAATATTTCCTTGAATGGTTGAGTATTTTTAACTTTGATTCTTAATGGTTAAGTATTTTTAAAATTTGGACATTAAATGGTTGAGTATTTTGAAAGCTTGATTCTTAAATGGTTAAGAATGTTCAAAACTGAACCATAAAAGGTTAAGAATTTCCAAAATTTGAACCTTAAGTGGTTGATTGTTTTCATACCTGAACATAAAATGGTTTAGCATTTTCAATTTTTGAACCTTAAATGGTTGAGCATTTGCAAAACTGAACTCTAAATGGTTTTTTTCAAAACTTGAACCTTAAATGGTTGAGTATTCTCAAAACTGTACCTTAAATGATTATTTTCAAAACTTGAACCTTAAATGATTAAGCATCTTCAAAACTTGAACTTTACGTGGTTGAGCATTTTCAAAACTTGAATCTTAAATAGCTGAGCATTTTCAAAACTGAACCTTAAATGATTGAGCACTTTGAAAACTTGAACCTTAAATGGTTGAGCATTTTCAAAATTGAGCCTTAAATTGTTATTTTCAAAACTTTAACTTTAAATGATTAAGCATCATCAAACCTTGAACCTTTAATGGTTAAGCATATTCAAAACTTGAAACTTAAATGGTTGAGTATTTTCAAAACTTGATCCTTAAATGGTTGAAGTATTTTCAACTTTGATTCGTAATGGTTAAGTATTTTTAAAATTTGAACATTAAATGGTTGAGTATTTTGAAAGCTTGATCCTTAAATGGTTACATATTTTCAACTTTGACCCTTAAATGGTTGGGTATTTTCAAAATTTGAACCTTAAATCGTATACTATTTTCAAAACTTGAACCTTAAGTGGTTGAGTGTTTTCATAACTGAAGATTACATGGTTGAGCGTTTTCAAATTTTGAATCTTAAATGGTTGAGCATTTGCAAAAGTGAACTTTAAATGTTTTTTTTTCAAAACTTGAACCTTATTTGATTAAGCATCTTCAAACCTTGAACTTTACGTGGTTGAGCATTTTCAAAAATTGAATCTTGAATGGTTGATTATTTGCAAAACTGAACCTTAAATGGTTGGGCACTTTGGAAATTTTGAACCTTAAATTTTAGAGCATTTTCAAAATTGAATCTTAGATGGTTATTTTCAAAACTTGAACCTTAAAAGGTTGAGCATTTTCAAAACTTCAACCTTAAATGGTTCAGTATTTTCAAAGCTTGATCCTAAAATGGTTAAGTATGTTCAATACCGAACCTTGAATAGTTGATTATTTTGAAAGCTTGAACCTTAGATGGTCGAGTATTTTCAAATTGAACCTTAGATGGTCAAGCAAATAAATACAAAGAAAAGAAAAAAATTAAAATTTGGACCTTCGTTGGTTTAATATGTTGTATATTGAACTTCGTCTTTTAACAGTTACCTGATATTTTCTGTTTTGAAAATTATGACATCTTTTTTTTGTTTACTTTTAGATTAAGTCTTTTTATTGTTGTTATAATTATTTAGCGAACTATTATTTTTAAATTTGAGAATACTCTATGATTTTGAATATTTATACTTTTTTGTTTTGACAGCCTTCCCTTGTGCGTGGGCGTATATTTTACAGAATGACTGTTTTAGAATAGATAATATTATTTACCTCGTTTACACTGAATTGTGAACACGAGTATCTCTGAAAAGGTTGAGGATATATCGTAGGATTTTATTTTTTAGTAGAAAGAATAGATGAATGAGTCTTAAAACTGTCTTCATGTAATCAAACGCTTAGAAAGTTTGTAAAATAATTTGGAAATGGTCGGGATTATGGATAATAATTATAAGAATTTCCTTGTAAGAAAGGATTACAGTTCCTGATAGAGTTCATTACTTTGTAGTGTATTGAAAGCGCCACAAACTGTTGTTAATTCTGATAACTACCCTGACCAAGAGTTTGTAGAAATTGGACTAACTAACGGCTGCTATTGGTAGACAAACTGGGAGTATTTTTCGACAGCTTCTGCCAAAATCACATAGAAAGAAATGTCTGTCATAATAATGCGAAAATAACAACACGAAACGTGAAGCTGGAGCCAAAAGAAATCATTTTTTCGAGTTTCGCTTAACCCTGTTTCACGAAATCGATGAAACGCAGTCTGCACTGCCCTGCGTAATCTTATCTGTCTGTTGCGAGCAACTTTAGCGTTTCATGAAATAGTTTTCAAGCAACTCGTTTCGCCAGTGTGTACCATGATTAACGTCACAAATAAAATTAATGATTGTGTATAATGTCCATCATATTTCAAACAATTCTAGTAGCTCTTAATGACTGATTGTTTTGAAGAATTTCAAGGGTTATTCGGTCATACATGTACTGTTCTATTTTTTCCGTTCTAATACTTTCAACGAAAAGCGTTCAGTTTGATAAATCACGTTTTAATGAGTTTAAAAATTGTCATCGCAGTTAATGATGATTAAAAGTCGCAAATTTAGTATAAAATCAATACTTTGAACTATAAAGTTTTCAATATAAATTACTACAATCAATTTTATTTTTATTTCCGGATTTCTAATGAACCTTATTGATTGCTACCTTCATACATTTGAAAATAGTATAAATGGAAATGCAGGCAATTGCTCACGAGTTAATTCCACACCAAGTCTATTTTGAGGAATTAATAGTTTCTTCAAATAAGTAAAATTGTATTTGGCAACAATATTAATTCCTTTTTTAGAATTCCTTAAGCTGTTCTAGCTAAACAATGCTGTTGATATTGCTGCTAGATTATTTTTAAATCTCAGTTGATTACACACACCGCGTGTTACTGAATATAGCTAGTTATAAAAGACACGAGCAGCTTAACCCTTCGGAGTCAGGACTAACCTACTTTCAGGACTATTTTGTAACAATATTGATGTGATCTGAACCATAAAATTGATGATTTTCATTTGAAAGAACCTCCATCCGCCCTTGTTCTCTCACTTTCAAATGATTTAAGCTTATCTTTGGAAGCCATTATCGAGGACGAAATTTACTACGAATCAGGAGTATTAAAAGAGCATTGCAGAGTTTGTATGGAAGGAAAAAACGATAAAATACGTTTTCGATACTCCGTTTGCAATAATATTCTCGTTTTTTTCGAAGATAAATGACGATTCTGAAATGTCGCAACTTGTAATTGCCAAAGATTGTGGAAAAGATGTTTACTAGGCCTATCTAAATTTGATTTCTGATATGAATGATTACAAAACCAACATTTTTAGTATTACTCATCAAATCAATTCCAAATTGGTATATTGTTGATCTGCGTGTACATGTTGTGTATATTTCGCTTCTGTCTGAATTGCTGAATTGGACTTTACTCGACGCAACAAAAAAAATAAAAATTTATAAAACAATGATAAGTCCAGTAATAACTTACGCAGCTGAAGTAATGAGCTTAGCACAGAAAGTCGAAGGAAAACTGAGAATAAATGAAAAAAAAATATTGAGAAGAATCCTATGACCAAAAAAACTACAAGAAAACGAATACCCACATACTTCCTATGCCAACATTCAAGCGAATGGATTGAATTTTTGCAACTGCAATTATAAATTTATTATAAAATATCGATAAAATTGAAAGTGTTTACCAGACGATTAAGAAAATTCATGAATTAAATAATCTTAAACCAGAACTTTTTATCAGTGAAAACTCAACTTGTGACAAAACTGTGTGTGTAAAAAGCCGGCAGTGACAGTGAAAACTTCTCCCAAATCTAAAATAAAAGGTACGTCACAAAAAACAAAATAAAAAGATTAACAAAAACAAAAAAAATCAATCCGTAAAAAGAGTGATAGGGAAAGTTGCACATGACAATCCCTGTCCCATCCTTTTAAATAAAAATATTCAAATTCTAGAAAAATATTCAAACGAAAGAGCCAGAATTAAAAATAAAACTCTTGAAGTCAAAGAATAAAGACTATCTGAAAATAGCTTATATAGACGAAGAATCGCTGATTGATGATAACATAACCAAAAGCACACACAGTCCAGAAAATATTTTAGACACTTTAATAAATATTCATAATAACTGTCTTGAAACCCTTGACGCAGATACACTATCAAAAGGATTAGACATTATACACCAATAAAGCACCAATAAAAAATGTCTAGAACAAAATAAAAAGTGTATAGGACACGAAAAAAAGTGTATAGAAAACTCCGAAAAGTGTATAGAATTCACCTAAAACTGTATAGGAACGGTAGAAAAGTGTATAGAACCAGACAAAACAAAAAGCACAGTAAGTTTCTCAGTTAATAAACCAGAATTGACACATATTAACGATAAAGACAACACTTCTGAAAACTAATTTTCGAATTTAAATATAAATCATTCGGAATTATCTATACCTATTTGTTGCGGCAACAATACAAATTGTACCTTGACGCCAAATAAATTAAACACAATTGCCAGAATAATAGGAAACAATTGGAAGAAGATATTATTGGATCAAATATCAATATTAATACATCTGAGGACTCCGAAGATAGCCAGCGAGCTTACTCCAACAAAAAAGACAACATCACGTGTCCACCAATAGTAATTGAAGGAAACGTCTCGGCCCAAAAAGATATGGTAGCAAAGCTAAAAGAAGAAATTCGAAAACCCTTCGAGATAAAATATACAAACAATTCCTCTAAAGTATTTACAAAAGATATAGAGGATTTTGAAACATTAAAAATAGTTTTAAGAAGACAAAAAGTGCCATATCATACGTACTCGAGAAGGGAGGAAAAGTTGCACGCCTTTGTCCTCCGCGGTCTCGCGGTGGGACTTCAGATCTTCGATATCACATATAAACTAGTAACAAAAGATGTATATAGAATGACCTCAAAGGGAAGACCACTCTACCTTATAGTGACTAATTCAAAAATAACATTAGATTTTTTGAACATTGAGCATACCAGAGTGCAATGGGAGCACAGACGGCAACGCAGGCCGATTATTCAATGCCATATTTGCCAGCTTTGAGGCCACGCAACTTCAAATTGTGGCCGTGCTCCCAGATACTTCAAATGCGCAGACAAGCATCTCAAACCCAAATGCACAAAGGAAAGAACCACCCCAGCGAGATGTGCGAACTGCAATCCCCCCAACGTGGAAATCTGTCCGGAGTTCGTTAAGAGAAAAGTATTGATGGAGGAAAGAAGAACTTTGACCCAAAAAAACAAACCCACCCCTACAAAATATATTCCCGTCCCCTTACCGACAACAAATCCCCGGACTGAACAAACAAACAATAATACACATATTCCCAGCCTATCCACCAAAAATATCTCCCTCACAACCCCTCAAGTCTCTCACCCTCATCCCCAAGCGAAGACAACCACAAATCAACCCGCATCCACAAATAGCGACATCAGCCAGTTCACGGAAATAAACAACATGTTCAGAGAACTAAGGACTCTTGTCAATCTAGACGAACTTGCCAGAGCTCTACAAGACTTACTACAAGAGATGCGGAACGCCTCCAACAAAATCGAGAAGTTTACCATATACAATAACTTTGTAACTAACATCGACAACTATGACATCTAGGCAGGTAGGTGGAAAAACAGGAAGTCAAAAAAGATACAATCTCAAAATAATTTTCTGTAATAGGAGTACTTAACAAACACCACTTAAGCAGACATTTTCTGGACATTGATAAACCAGATATATTCTTCTTAATCGAGACGTTCCTTAAACCAAATAATGAATTATTGAAAATATACATTACCTTTACTGTCATATAGGAATACTGCAGATGGAAAAGAAAATAAAACCATTTTACGTAGCAAAAAATTTAACAAAAAATATAAAAAAAATTTGTGATAATTGTAAAATTTGTATTAAAAACAAAACAAGAGGAAAATTCAAATTTGGATTAATGTCTCATTTAGGTCCGGCAACTTACCCATGTGAGATAGTATCAATAGACACAATTGGTGGATTTGGTGGCAGACGGTCTACAAAAATATATTTACTACACCTTCTAGTGGACCATTTTACAAGATATGCTTATATCTTAACCTCAAAGACACACAATTCTAAAGATTTTATAAACCTTATTGGAAAAGTAATAAATGAGCATAAAATTGGCATGATTTTAACCGACCAATATCCGGGTATCAATTCAAAGGACTTTAAAACTTTTCTAAATGAAAAAAAACATATGCATTATTTTTACAGCGGTAAATTCACCGTTTTTAACGGTTTGAATGAAAGGTTAAACCAGAGCTTAGTTAATAAAATTACATGCAAGATAAATGAAGGGAAAAACAAACTAGCATGGACTACTATTGCGAAGGAATGTACAAAAAGATATAATGAAACATAACGGTTTTTTCGCCTAAATATTTGTTGGAAGGAAAATATACCATTATTTTACCAGATGAATTAAAACATAAAATTGTTCAGAATAATTGGTCACCGGATAAAACATTTCCTTAGGAAATACTATTAAATCACATAACTATAATAAGACACGTTTTGATAAAAATAGGAAAGAATGTAAACTAAATGTAGGAGATTATAGGTATGTTCCAACTGACACGAAAACCGTACAATGTGCGGTACAAATCCAATTGACCTGCTGATTAGTGAACATGTCTGTAAGTCAAATTCAAGTATATTTATTGGTTAATTGGCAGTATGAAATTTTCAATTTATATATAATTAATAAATCAAACTAAACAATTTTTCACTAAATTCAAACCTGCTATCCCAAAAACAGAAACACCTAATACAGTTTATAAAATTGAATGTAACAACTGCAACCAATCATATGTAGGACAAACCTCACAATACTTAAAAAATAGATTACGTAATCACCAATCAAGAATTGAAAAAATAATACAGCACTGTCATGTCATTCTTTTAATACTGGCCATGAATTTAATTTCAACAATTTGGATACTGGAACTAATTTTCATAAAAGATGTATCAAAGAAATGATTCACATTAAGAAAACTAACAATTCACTTAATTTTCGTGAAGATGTAGATAAATTGGATAATGTGTATAACAATTTAATAAACAAAATTTAATTTCAAACTTGTGATGTCTCCACCTTCCCGTTTCAATTATACCTTCTACAACCGTACTAAAATGTTTTATTATTTTGATGTTTTTGTGTTTAAAAAAGAAATTATTTCATATCGCCAACGATGCATAGGGTAAAGATATCTCTACTATTTGAAATATAATATGAATTAAACAATGGAAATTTGTAAACTATAAAAATTAACACAATTTTTTACTGAAAACGACTCAGATGATTTTACAAAATCAATTGTCCTCGTCCTATATGTATGTTTTATTATAATTGTTTTTAAAAAAACCAAAATAGAGGTATGAAAATAACTGGTGAGTTTTTCAATTTTAAATTTTATAATATAAGAAAAGATAGGGATATTTAAGAGGGGCCTCCTCACATGTATATACACCTAAAAACCTACACAATACTAGTTACTAATTTAGTAATTATTTGGTTCAAAATATTTACGATAGATGTCGATAGTAGTACTGAATCGGCTTTTACTTATTCAACATATTTTCTCTCTCTGTCTTTCCACTCTTGACGGTTCAAAGAAACGCATCTCTGTTCGAATGTTTTGATTTCAAATATTTCCACTTATATTGCACAGAAACCTTATCTCTGTTTTTTATGTTGCATCCAAACCACAGAACACCTGTGCATAGATAAGAGAATATTATATACACGGATCCAAACAAAATGTGTTGAAATTATTCATAATTTCCATTTGAGTGTAGATTTTTGATTATTTAAGAGTTTCATAAATGTTTTTGAAAGGAATAAATTGTTAAAAAGTACGTAATCGTATTGACCCGATATCAAAAATTGTAGTTATGATAATGTAAATTATCCTGCAATCCGTATTTTTTAATTTTAAAAGCTATGTTTGAGGTTATCTTTACTGGATTATTTGATTAATGTGAAAATATGAGATAAATAATACTGATGGTTTGTTCTAGTATCATCAAACCATCTTTCAACATTCTCTTGAATCCCTGTTTTAATGATAATATGGGTTTGTTAGCGAAAAATGCTTAATTGAAGTGAAGTGACCTTTGAAGTATCTGAATGAAGAAAAATTAAAACCGCTCTCAAAAGACAAGAATTGCACAATTCATTTTGATGAATATATAGTAGTGATAATTGAAAAATATAACTATTATCACCTGATTATTACATATTGCATGAAAGGACATGTGCTATTTAATAATATGGATACCAAGAAATTAAGAATGGAAGAAAAATATACATACTTTGAAAACATTCTACCTTTCAAAATTTGTACCATTTATATTAACATAATAAAATGTTTTCATGATTATGAATTTTTGTTTCGTGCTAAGAAAATTAAACTGCGGAAAAGTTGCAAATGTACATTTAGTCTGAAAACACAGAATGTCGTGTCACAACTTTGCCTCAATCTAATCATATTTGAATCAGTTTCAGAGTTTCTGTTGGTTGCTTTCAAATTTTATTTGACTTGTAGGCTCTTTTTTCACATGTGTAAATATATTCAATTTTATCTAGACACAAATAATATAAACAAAGAGTTTCCAAATTTATTATACAAAGAAATATTTACTTGTAATACAATGCTTTATATTTAATAGAAAGAGGAAAGTAAGGTACAGTGAGGGATTTCAATTTAAAATAGCAAACGTTTAAAAAACTTACAAAGCAACTATAACAACTAATAAAAAATTTTAAGCGAAAGATCTGTAATGACAAATAATAATGTATATATTATGGAGAGATCGATATATACAGTACAAAATCAAACATACAATCAACATGTACAAGTTTGCTTCTACCTTGTTTGCAAAGATTGATTATATGTGTTGTGGAGATTGGAACTGAAACATTTTTCCTTCATTATACAAAAAAATAGTTGGTTCATTCTCTTTTTCCATGACAGATACACATATGTGTGATCACCTGAATGATAAATATTTTTTTTGTTTTTGTATAATACATTATTGGTTTTATTACTTTTCCATCCAACCCATCTAATATGCGAGAAAAGTATAGATTTACCCAAAAAAGAGTTGGAATTTTGGATTTTTTGAGTTGTTTTTACGTTTTTCAGTAAGAACAACACAAAAAAAATGGTTTTTAGAAAAGTAAACCTATCTGTATAACTTGGTACAGCCCCCGAAGTGCAACAAGTAGACAAAATTAACTTTTTAGTCGTCCTTTGTTTTACAATTTTTTTTTAATATCAACAACTAAGACTATTACTAAGTCATCCTTTAATAATAATTTGGTTTCTTATTTTCTTTGATTTTTTGAAATGCTTATATAATCAAACAATTTGCAAGGAAATTTTGACTATTGGCTAGACAAAGTTTTAAAATATTTATGGTTCAAAGATTTTTGAAATATAATGTTACCAACTTCATTCATTAATTTTATTCAACAATTAGTATTACCTATGGTGCATAGGATAACCATCCTAATTTCTTATAAAATCTTGGACAGGTTGTTAAGAGAAAAACAAATACACCTTGTCATTCTCTTGTTAAAACTGTTCTTAAAAAGACTTATTGTATGACGGAGGTAATGGAGTATGGAACTCTTAAGGAAAAAGTGACTAAGAGCATTTTTGAACAAGTACAAAATATTGTGGTGATTGATACAGGATTGTGGGTAGATGTTCAACACGGTTTTGTAGGTGCTTCTCCTGATAGTAAATATATTCAACATAACAAATAATTACCATGTGTTATAAATTCTTTTTGCATATTAAATGACATACATTTATTGATAAAATATTTTAGGGCTTGTAGGTGATAATGCACTACTTGAAATAAAATACCTCTACTCTGCATCAAAACTGAATTTACAAACAAATACAATAAGCGAAATAATTGACCTCATGAAGAACAAAATTTGTCTAGAAAAGCACAACAATAAAATTCAACTTAAGCCGAATCACAATTACTATTAACAGGTATAAACATGATATATTTATTCCAAAGAACAAAAACTCAAAATCATTCTCACATAATATATTTAATCACTTTGATGTATCTACCAACAATAAATAAGAATAACATTAAAATGTAGTTATTTGTGTAATAGGTGCAAAAAGTGCATTAGTGTTGCAAGGAAGCATGAAGCACTAAACACAATCTTGTGGAGTAAATATAAATAGCATTTACGAAGCACAAATTTACATATTTAGCATGAAAATTACTTAATTATAATCACTTACAAATACAATACACACTAAACTATAAATTTGGGATATTTTTATGAACACAAAACATATGACAACAGCATTTGACCCATAGAGAAAGTTATAATATTATGTGTCTATGAATTGACCGTCGTCTTCTGTCAATGTTCTATATTGTTCTATACAGCGCCATGCATCAAGACGGTGGAGCGGTTGAACTAAAGTAAAAAGATGTTCGTTTACAAAAATTTGCGCACAACAAATCTCAAAAAATACAATGATTTGATATTTCATATTTTCCGAATCGAATTCTCTAGGCTTCCTTTTGGGGATCAGGTTTTGGTGTCCAGATTGGTGACCACAAATTGTCAAAACTGTCAAAATCACACCATCACTTAATGGCTTATATCTTTTTTATAACAATATAAAACTCAACCAAAATACCTGATCCCCAAGACAAAGGTCCAAGTTATATTGTGTTAAAATTTCAGCACTTAATTTTCCTGCGTTCTTTAGATTTGTTGTGTACAAAATGATCTAAATTTTGTTGCAAATCACGGGTGCCAACTGTTTTCAGGTTCCTAAAACGTGTGGCCCCTCTTAAAAAATGTTTGTGTAAACTCTCAAATTTATATTTTCAACTTTGATTAAATAATGTCAATATCATCTTTAAATAAATATAAGAAAAGTTTTTATTGTGTAATATATTGTTGCAGATTGTCTTATAAATTGGACTGTGTAATAGAACATCATTATGTATATTATACGAATAGCCTTGATAATGAACCTATATAAATAAAGCATTCGAAACGTCGGTAAAAAACAAAAACTTTTGAAGTTTCATTTCTTATAAGAAAAATTTGGCGAAGAACCATTAATTTTATATAAATCAAATTCAAGCTTCTGCAGGTCAACTGAATTCGTATAGTACATTGTACGGTTTTCGTGTCAGTTGGAACAAACCTTATGTTTATGTAGACAATAATAATCGATTGAACAAAAAAAAATTAGATGAATTAAAAATCGGTCCATTTAAAATATTGGAAAACATTTCAGATTCAATTTATAGAATAGATACCGGACATAAAAAGTTGAATCCAACCTTTATCATATTACAAAACTAGTCCCATATATGCGAGATTTTCAATAATTTCTTAAGAGGTATTAATTTTTTCCGTGGGGGAGATGTAAATAAACCTATTAAGTTTTATTTTGTATTAAGGTTGATTTCGTTTTTAGATTCAGATATATTATCTCATTGTAAACTATTTTGAAAGTTCGTGTTAAAATTTGTGATTGAAACTGTATTTGGCTGGACTTGCAGTACACTATTTTTGTAACTATTACAATGCAGCAGTAGTAATATCAGTAGTAGTAGTACTCAAATTCGGTTGCCTCTATCGTTTCAATCTTTCGAATGACAAATTTAATCTGACATCCTTCAAATTTTAGTTTGAAGGTAGTATTTACACTTCTTCGATAGAGGCAACATTATAAATTAACGTATTCTACAATATGAAATAATATAAAACAATACATTAATAATTGAATTTAAAAAAGTTAGTTAGCGTACTATTCTTCACAGCTTGTGTCATTTAGTTTTATGAAATATTAGCTTTAAATGTTGTTTTTATATTAATATCATAACAACACATGAGCTTTTATTTCGTCACCCTTATAATACCACATTATAAACATGTTTCATATCTGATGAATATATTTCCTCTTAATCGCTTTAATTTCTATATTCAATAGTTTTGTAATCGTCATAAGCGATTGTTTGACTAGATATGCTTTTCTCTTCCGCAAGTGGTTTGATTTCTTGGGTAAACCATAGTTTCGTGTTTGGTTTTCCCTGCAGCTGTCATATTAGTAATTAATATTTTCTATGCTGTCTCCATTACGTCGTCATCATCTAGGATTTAGCTATATAATATTTGATATACTTTTGCAAATTATTATCAAACACTTTTCCTATTTATGAAATTGCATTTCCCCAATATATTCCAGGGAGTATTTAATGTACGGAAGAAAATCTAATTTATAACCAGATATAGCTAGATGGCAACCACACTCCTTCATCATTTTATTCTTGATATCTTGGCTACGACATATATCTTGAAAATGTGAACGCGGATAGGATATTTATAAAAGTTCGGATAAAAATCGGGCGTGTCTATCGCTATATTTTTTAGGAAACGCTGTTACAAGAGTTTCATAAATTTAAAAATCACTTGAAATATGATCGTTCAGATATTCTGTGTTTACAAACCATTAATTAAAATTAAAAATATTTAAAAAAATTTCTTACACAACAAACAATTCTAGTAAATACGTAAGTAATATACATGTCCTCAATATACCCAAACGTTTAATTTAATTAAAATTTCATCTGATACCTTCATTTCACTCTAAGAGAAGCTGTTGTTTTACATTAACTAAAACAATATTGGCAGGTGTTGTATCACTTACAATGTATTTTCGACTTCATTTGTGAAAATTCATTTTCGAAAAATAGAAAAGATAGAAGAGATTTGTGTCAATGAAAGAACTGAACGAATATTTGAAGAAGTTAAGAAATCAACTTTAGATTTATTGCCTTGGAAGTCAAAGGACGACTACCAAAAAGTATCTACCGTGTTCAATCATTGGATAGCAGGAGAAAGGAGTTATAAACGAAGAGGTACTACTAGCATATGTTAATAAAAAGTTTGCGGCATCATTATAGACAAAATATTTTATATTTAAGAAGTGCACTGAAATATAAATATCTCAAAATACTGAAAGTTGATCGTCTTTTTGAAAAACATTAAACAGCACGGTAGATGGAAGTTATGTAATGTCGCAGAAAGCTTCGCTGCGAATTATTTACCAAATAAATTGAAGTCAGCGGAAATAATTCAGGAAGAGTCTGTCAAACAAGCTGCAATGAACCATATCGGTGAAACCGAAAGTTCAATGTCAGGCACGGTTGAACTTAATTTGTCTTCGCCAAGAAAACAGAAAATAATGAACAATATTTTGTCTATTAACATGAATATTCATGTATATCTCAACAAATAAATGAATTTATTTGAGTCTTTTATTGCGTATTATATGAAAACACTATGAAAGGACGCCAAGAAGTTGAAATAAGGCGTTATAATTGATTGTGGATAAAATTACGAAAATATGTATCACCAGTAGCCGTAAAATTTCGACAGTTTCAACACCTAGCCTGGCCATTTAGGGTATGTGAGTTATTTGGAATGAGGCTTAATTATTTATGACGGCAGAGGTATTTTTGACAGAGTTTGATCTAGATTAAATATTTGAATTTGGTTTAATTTTGTGTTTTCGCAATAGAGGGTTTTCCAAGCTCATCTTTTTGTAGTGCTTCAATTCCGAGATGAAAAAATAAATTACAGGCTTTTATAAAAATAAGAACAAACACGTATAAAGAAAGAAAGTTGTTATCGAGATATGGGAGAATTACTTTAACCCTAGGATGCATAAGATGAGTCTCAGAGACTCATGAACAAATTTAAACAGGTACAAATTCTAATATATTTTACCTACAGCTTTACTATTTTAAGAATTTGTTTATTATTAGTTTAAATGTATATCACTGTATTCATACCTCCTGTATTTTACAAATTTTTGCAAAAAAAAATTGTTTTTACTTACAGTCGCTTAATGCATATCATGAGTCTGGCAGACTTTTGTTGGTTTTGACAGTTCTGTACTATTTATATCGGCAACTATGTATGCATTTATTCCAATGCGCATGTGCAATTAACACCTGATTTTTATCATTTGTTTTGGTTTGTTCAGTTAGCGTTGTTCTTTTCTAGAAATAATCCTAAAATAATAGTGCTCACAGTTTCCAAAGACTTTTATATGTAATTTTATTGTGCAATACTGGTAAGTTATTTTTGTCAGAGTTTAGGTTAGGTTATTATTTACAAAAACTACAAAATCTCAATATTTATATGTTTTTTTTTGTTTTTTACATAGTGTAAATTATGGATTCAACAAGTACATCTAGAAAACGATCAATACGACCTAGTGTCTCTAATTTTGAGGAAACTTTGATGACATGGTATGAAGAAGATGATGAGAATATTGTTGTTAGTGAAAGTCATAGTATTCTGGGAATGACCTCTGATATAATGCCCCCAACAGTAAACTATAATCTGCCTTATACCGTCCTATTTCCAAATAGAGATGAATGGGTCCTCCGCAAGGATGAACTCTCAAGAGCAGACATCTGTTGGTACACTGATGGATCAAAGACACCCTCAGGCTCTGGTGCGGGTGTATACGGTCGAAGACCTAGGACAGAAATCTCAACATCTCTGGGATCCTATGCAACCGTATTTCAGGCGGAAATTTATGCCATTGCTTCATGTGTGGAGAGTTTGGGGCAATCCAACCTGACACACAGATCAATAAAAAATTTCACGGACAGCCAAGCGGCCTTGAAAACACTTAGCTCGTTCCGTGTAACGTCGAAATTGGTTCTAGACTGCCAAAAAAGACTCGCCTCAATAGGAGAACGCAACAGGGTATCGCTGGTTTGGATCCCCGGCCACTCTGGTATGGATGGTAATGAGAAGGCTGACTCTCTTGCAAGAGAGGGTGCCGCTCATGACTTTATCGGACCAGAACCTACAATTGGCATCGCAACAAGTGTTGTCAAACAAACACTAAATACCTGGACTGCAAGAAGAGTTTTAGACTTCTGGCATTATATACCAGGATTGGTTCATTCAAAGGCCTTCATACATCCTTCGAATAATGTATCCAAACAAATGTTAGGCTATAATAGACACGATCTGCGGTGCCTAACAGGCCTTCTAACAGGCCACTGTCGTTTGAATCATCATATGCTGAAACTTGGACTGTCGGACGATCCGCTTTGCCGTCTTTGCTTGGAAGATGATGAAACAGCAGAGCATATAATTTGTGCCTGCCCCGCCGCGGCGCAAATCAGGTATCTGATGTTTGGCAGGGCCACTCTCTTGCCCTCGGACCTGAAATATCATTCACTGAACAAATTAATCGGCTTCGTCAAGAAGCTCAATTTGTTTGGTGAAATTTGAATAGGTATGAGCCACAATGGACTCTCGCGAGTCGCAGTGGAGGGCCTCATTGACCCACTCATTATAAACCTAACCTAACCTAACCTAGTGAAAGTGATACATCAGACACTGACGAACAATATCAACCCACTGAAGGATCTAGTGACACTGGAGAAAGCTTTTCAGATAGCGAAACAGAAAGTATTCCGGATCATAACTCACCTTCAGACGTCTCAAATGGTACGTTTATTGGAAGAAATAATTTTGTGTGGAATTCTACTCAGCCCTCACAAGGAAGGGTGAGATTACACAATATAGTGAGATTTACATCAGCACCTCAAAGAAGAAATCAAGTTTGGTGTATTAAAGATGCATGGTATAAATTTATTACGCCTGAAATTGTTGATGAAATAATACTTTGTACTAATCGAGAAGCAAAACGCGAATTTGAAAAAAAAGGTAAGATTTGGATACAAATCGAAAGAGTTGAGATAGATGCTTTTTTTCGGTTTGCTATTGTTGGCTGGTGGTGAAAAAAACTGGGAGACTCATGTAAGAGAATTATTTCTTGATAAGATGTCGAATCTAATCTACAAAGCTACAATGGCAGTAAATCGTTTTGAAAATATAAAAAAGTATCTTCATTTCGATGACAAAAGAAGTCGTTCGGTTAGACTTGAAACTGATAAATATGCTCATATTCGTCATATATGGGAATTATTCTTAGTTCAGTGCCGAACACAAATGATTCCAAAAGAGTACGTTACCATAGACGAACAATTGCTTGCTTTTAGAGGTCGTTGTAGTTTCATACAGTACATGCCCTCAAAGCCAGCAAAATATGGAATTAAGTTTTTTTGGCTTTGTGAAAGTGAAACAGGATATGCCATTGATGGACAAGTATATTTGGGGCGCCAACTTGGAGAACCAGTACAGCACAACGTAGCAGAAAATGTTGCAAAAGCTCTAACTGTTTCCATAAAAAACTCAGGACGGAACTTAACAGTTGTCAATTTTTTTACAAGTATTTCAATAACACAACATCTGGTGCTTATTGGAATAACTAGTGTGGGAACTTAGCGCAAAAACAAGAAGGAAATTCCTAAAGAGTTTCAAGCCTCTAAGGAAAGAAGTGTTTATCTAATCTGTGCTGCTTGTTAGCTCGATGCATCACGACGATTCAGTAGATTATGAGAGTACTAGAAAAAAAAACAGAAATAATTGAATTTTATTAAAAAAGCTAAAGGAGGTGTTGATCATATGGATCAAATGATAGGCAACTATACCACCAAGCGACAAACAAGACGATGGCCTGTCGCAGTTTGGTACAATATAATGGATTTAACAGCTCTAAATGCTTACTTTATGTACACCCATGAAAATAAAAATGTTCACGATGGAAAAACTAACAAGAGAAGAATGTTCATCAAAGACTTAGCAACCGAATTAGTGTTACCATATATGAGAAGAAGAGCACAAAACCCAAAACTTTCAAATACTGTAAGAAGTAGTATGAAACTTTTTATTACGCTTTCGGAAGAAGAGAATATCTTAGCCGGATCAGTTTTGAAAAAGAAAAGAAGATGTTCACAATGTCCTACACGAATTGGAAGAATGGGTACACTGACTTGTACAAGTGTAATAAACCAACATGCAAAGAACACAGTGTTTCAGTATGCACAATAGGCTTGAATTAATATGTATTTCAATTTCTAACACTTGTTTTTAACCTATTATTATGATAAATTAACGTAAAATATAAATTGGTGTTTTTTTAAATAAGAGTCTTGGAGACTCATGCTATGCATTCTTGTCGAGAATTTCATCTATGCATCCTAGGGTTAAAGAACTATATAACGCAGATCATCCAATACCTACAGGAAGCTACAAAAGAATCTACCAGGCAACAATATCTGAAGAAGAAATATCCAGAACAATCAATGGACTGAAAAGCGAAATAGCATCAGGAATGGATAACATTACAAATGAACTTCTGAAATATGTAGTTAGTAAAATATATTGCGTCAGAAATTCCGAAAGAGTGGCACAAAAGCATTACAATTCCCATCTTCAAAAAAGGACAAAAGAGCGTTTCAGAAAATTATTGGAGCATAACTCTTCTTACTACAACCATGGACATTTTAACTAACATATTGTAGCATAGTTTATTTAGCAACTAAAGTACATAAATGTGAACGGCAGCTGTTCATCAGCGAACACAACTCGTGGGAACGGTTGCTAACATTTTGAGAATAAATGCAATACTGAATAGAAATAAAAATAGTCGAACCGTGACCGCCACTTTATTTTAAATAATCAATAGGACGATTTGGATATCGTGTTGTCGTTCCTTTTGTTTTTTTATCTGCCACATTCTAAATTCTTTTCCAACTGCTTTTGGTTATTTATTTTGCTACCTTTTACACTTTTTGTCACGCCAGTCTTTCACCGTTTCATGAGATTTCTTTAGTGACAACACTTTTTCATAGACATTTTCTACGGATGTTTTCATCTAACTTATTTTCCCTCATTCCTACAGATTCCGTTGTTGTCTGTTAACGTTTCATGATTTGATCATCATTTACTTCCATACCTCATCATTCTAAACTTTTTGTGTTATATTTATTTTGCTTTCATCTTTCTGGTCTACTTTGATTTGCTACCGTTATCTCTATCTTACAAATCAGCTTCCACAAATCATTTTTCATCCGCACTTTCAGGATTCGACTTTTAACCACAGAATATGGGCGACTCAAAGTCATTTCGTTCTCGTATCTCATGTAATGAAATTTCATTTGCAATGCAAAATTTCACTAAATGTGAAAATCACAAATCACAAGACACACATTAGATGGACTGACTAAATAGATCAATGTAAACGAACGCAATGAAATATAACGTACAAACTCCGCATGAGTAAAATAATTTCAATTCAACCTTTAAAAGGGGTTTTTCAATGATCTATTTTTGGTGCTTTCTTAACGCTATTTATATTAAACTTCCTTTTAGTATAAATTTTTATAAAACTCTTTTACTCACTTTTACTACGTTTTACATCACCTTAATAGTTTTACACTTACGTGAAGACAGTGAGACGAATGTTCATGTCATCTGGTAATAAGTTAGATGCACCGTCAAAGATTAAATAGTTTCTGGAAGACTCCAGAAAGTGCAATTTCATGAGTGAATAAATTTCAATTTGGGTTTTTCCGACTAGGCGACTTTTGACGTATATGTTGAGAATGATTTTCGCTTTCAGAAATTTTTTCTCTAATTAAAAACAAACAGTATTGCCGATGTGGGATTAAAAATAAATTGATAATTGTGTTGTTGACATGGCGAAGAGTAATTTACTTTAAAAATCAAATATTCTCACTAGTGTATGGGAAACAGTTTCATCAGTAGGGAATTATATGCAGTATGGTTGGATTTCTAATGCGGAAGAATCCGAATAGTAACATTTCAATTATTACATTTAGGTATAATTTTTACAAACAAATATCTAAATATTTGTTTCTAAAATGTTGGAATAACTATTATCACGAGGGTTTTTATTTATAATTTAACCAAAAACATGTTTGTTGCTTTCCGAAATATTTGCCTTTAAGATGATATATACATATACATTTGACTGTTTCCTATTTTTGGAAAAGTGTTTTAAATCACGCCAACCTATCTAATATGCGAGAAAAGTGTTGGTTTACCCACAAAAAAGTTGGAAATTTGAAATTTTTGTTTGAGTTATTTTTACGTTATCCATCAACAACAACACCAAAAAACGGTTTTTAGAAAAAAAATCCTGTGTCGTCGGCCACTTTTCCTTGCAAGTCTTGTTAGCACGATACAGCCTCCGGAGTGCAATAAGTCACCAATTTTATGATGGAATATTGTTAAGGACATTTCACAGATGAACGCTATTGATTTTCAGCTCACCAGAGCCAGTACAACGGGTGGTATGGTACTTGAAGTACGTAATTTTGTCGTTTTTCGAGAAATGTCAGTTTGTTAGAACGATACAGCCTCCGCAGTTCAACAAGTCACCAATTTTATGATTGAATATTATTCAGGGCATCTCACTGATGAACCCTATTGATTTTCAGCTCACCAGAGCCAATACAACCGGTGCTACAGTACTTTAAGTACGATATTTTTGTCATTTTTGGAGAAGTTTCAGTTTGTTAGCACGATACAGCCTCCGGAGTATATACAAGTGATGAATTTTATGATTGGATATTATTCAGGGCGTCTTAAAGATAAAACCTATTGATATTGAGCTCACTAAAGTCAGTACAACGGGTGCTGTGGTACTTGAAGTACCAAATTTTCGTCATTTTTGGAGAATTTTCAGTTTGTTAGCACGATACAGCCTCCAGAGAGTATACGATTGATCAACTTTATGAATAAGTATTGTTCAAGGTGTCTCACATATGTACCCTATTGATTTTCAGTTGACTAGAGCGAGTACAGCGGGTCCTATAAAACTAGATATACTAAATTTTTGGTTATTTTTGGAGAAATTTCGGTTTGTTAGCACGATACATCCCCCGAAGTGTATACAAGTAACAATTTTATGATAGAATATTGTTCAGGGCCACAGATGCGGAAAAGTTAGTTTTAATCTTTGAAACCGTTTATTTTTTATTTTAAATATGACTAAAGCCCTAAAAATCATGTATTTTCAATAACGGTTCAAATTGATGGTCATGTCACTGCTGTGACGTAATTTGTTCACTGTTTGCCTTAATAAACCCACTCTCTATTATGTATATATTAATATTCAAAGATGAAACAAACTAATATTGATTAAATTACTTAGGAAGCAATAAAGACCTCAACCAAACAACGAGGAATGTTGACAGCGTCAGATAATGTTTGGGAACAGATGACGTCATAAACTCCAAATATCACGTAACTTGAGACTGATTTATTTAAATTTTATTTATTAAATATTAATGAAGTGGCTTAAAAATGAGAACAATTGTATTTTTTAGTATTTCTGTGATAAAAACTACCACCTTGCGTTAAAATAATGTTTTTATTTGGATACACTCAACATCCCTATAGAACCACCCTTCAGATAAATTTGCCCAGTAGAAGATGCTTTTCAAATGCCTTAACCGCTTCTTCGTGCGATAAATAATTAGATAAGAATAAATCACAGATAGCCAAGTCGGAGCTGTAAGGAAGAGGATCTATCAATTCGGAGATGGAGATCGTGGTGGTGATGGATTGGTTTCTATAAAGGTATCGATACTTAATGTTTCTATACTCGATATTTTGTATCGATACATTACTGGGTATCGATACCACATATCGATAGACAGAACCGTAATATTGTATCGAAAGAATGACTACATTTTTATGCAACACTTTTTACATTGTTGCAAACATTGCTTACTGTTTGTATTCGGATGATTATCCCGAAAGTGAAAAAAAGTAATAAAAGTGAACTGTCAAATGATTTAAAACTGTATTTGTAGGGACCGTTGCTGACATTATCTGTCCATTCAATTTTGGAGTATTTATCATGACACAAGTTTAAAAATTATAGCAGTTAAGTATCTATCACTTGTTGGACTTCCGTGCCTTGTGAACGATTATTCAGTTAAACTGGAAAATACTGACTGAAATTTAAACTAGACTAAGCGGTTGGGAAAATTATTATTTGTTCATTTTGTCTTCAGAAGGCTGGCATTTGCAGTAGCCGAGTTTCATTCACGATTTTCTTTAAATAAATGTTTATTTTTTGTGTTTCATTTCTAGTTGTGTTTGTTTGTACTGTTCAGTTTTTTTATGTTTTTAATAGAAATTAAAGTTACTCATTTACATTAAGTACCAATTTTAATTATGGGAATAAAATTCTATCTTCAAGTAGACATTTTTTTAAATCAATACTTTTGTGTATCGATACTTGCAATATCGATACTTTCAATACCAATACGCATACTTTTCTCGATCACCTGGCAGGTAGAATGTTCCACCAAAATGATCTATCTTTTTAGAATATTCTGTAAAAATTTCAATTTCAAATTTATTTTTCAAATTTTTTGCAAAACCGTTGTGAAGGCATCTGGCAAAAGTAAAGACCCGAATAAATGATCGCTTTTATAAATTTTTTCAATCTTTGAATATTCAATTTTAAGGAATAAAAAATTCAGATTGTCTCAAGGATCACCCAAAAGGAGACAGAATCATCTTCCCTGTTTCGGGAGCGGTAGGCAGAATTCAGCTGAAAACTCACAACATACCCACAGACGTAGGAGAGCTCGAGGGATTGTTACAGCAGGTCTTTGACAGGAGACAAGAGGTCTTGGATCTTGAGGAACTGTATAGAGACTTTGTAATGACGCATGGAAGATTAGCAATCGACCATACGCAAAAATGGCCTTCGAGCCAAATACACATACAGTTAGTCACGAAGTAAGGAAAATGGCAGAGGAAAAGAAAATGGATATGGTCTGCTTGCAGGAGCCATATTCCAGATTCGGAAAAATACTGCATATGCCAGTAACGGCTCAAATACAAACAAAAGGCGAGAATCCAATGGCGGCAACTATACTGTTCAACAAGATTCATAGACTGTTCGCTGTGAGTCAGTTCAATGACGAGCACTGCGTCTCTGTGAAACTACACACACAGAGAGGCAAATTCGTTGTTGCGAACGTGTACTGCCAATTCAGTGAGGCTATCGATGAGTACGTCGAAAAAATGAGATTTTTTTTTATTACATACAGAAATGAAGTGGTCATCATGGTCGCAGATGCGAATGCGAAATCGTTATTGTGGCACTCAACACACACAGATCTTAAGGGAGAAATCCTAGAGGACATGATAAACGAACTAGAACTCCATGTCCATAATAGGGCTGCATGCGCACCTACGTTCCAAAACAGAGCCGGGGCTGAAAGTAACATTGATATAACAATATCAAATGTGAAAGCAGCCGCATGGGTCGCTGACTAGAGCGTCGAGCAAAAGGCAACTCTGAGTGACCACAACCTGAAAAGCTTCGTGTTGCAAAATGAAGAGGCAGTTAACATGGGATCAACAACGAAAAAATACAACCTAGGAAGAGCAAATTGGGAACTTTTACAGGCTGGGTTTGCGATGCCACGACTAATGGATAGGGGAGGTGACATTAACAAAGAAGAGTGATGGATCTGGCCATACCCCTTATACACTGTTCCAAATATGCAAAGAACTACGCCTGGAAAGAAAGTCTCACGAGACTGCGAAGTCAAGTGAGAACTGTAAGAAGACGGTACCAAAGGTGCGGTATTCATGGGGAGCGTCAAAGGCTACTCTATGAATATCGAGCCTTGAAACAACAATATATTCACGAAATTGCCGACACAAAAGCAAAAAGCTGGGAAAGATTCGTGGCAAACAGATGCATGGGGAATGCCATATAAATTAGCAGCCAAAAAGATTAGGTGTCCGACCATGCTCTCCTCTTTGCAAAAAGAGGATGGAACTTTAACAGAGACATAGGAAGAATCGGCCAGCGTATTGATGAACGCATTGCTGCCCCCTCAGGTGAGCTGGAAGGTGAAAGTCACACATAGACAAATAAGAGAGGGAATGGTACAAAACTACCAAGGGCCACCAGAGAGACAAGCTGATTCCTTCACAGAGGAGGAAATCAGAGAGTGCATCAGAGAACTGAAAAGAAAAAAGGCTCCTGGGCCAGATAATATACCAGCGGAAGTACTACAATTACTGTGTGAACAAATATCACCAGCATTGCGTTCGCTATACTATGAGTGTCTGAGGCAAGGAAAGGTACCAAACAATTTGAAATAGGCAGATGTAGTAATTATAAGCAAGGGAGAGGACAAAGAAAGTTAGCTGAAGATGCCATTCAGAAGTCGATAAGCACGATAGACAGTAGCGAAAACAAATATGTCATTACAATATTCATAGATATATCGGGAGCTTTCGATAATCACTGGTGGCCGGCATTCTTCGGAAGACTTCGCAGGATGCAGTGCCCAGCCACAATCTATGAGAGTTTTCGAAGCTACTGTCAGGACAGGTATGCAAGTCTCGACTGTCCAACTGGCAGGATAACAAAGCGCATAAGTAAGGGATGTCATCAGGGATCAATATGCGGCCCAATTTTTTGGGACGTGATGCTTGAGGAGCTTCTTGATCAGACATCGCAAGCGGAGTGAATATTGGGAGCCGATGATCATGCACGATACTTAGTTGTGACCCTAAACGAGTCTCGATTGTTCGCATATCACATAACAAGTGTGTGTGAGAGGGCGACATCGGCGATGCACAGACTAACAGGTTTGGCGCAACGCGAGTACAAGTTGCCCATTAGGCAGGTGCGAGTGTATATGAGTGCGATATTGGCGTCAGTGGTTGGATATGGGGCGAGCGTATGGGTGCATAGGCTGCAAAATATCAAAAATAGAGAAAAAGTAGATAGGGCTCAAAGAGGCTTCCTTATAGGGATGACCGGAGCATTCAGAACGACTGCAACACAGGGGCTCACAACGTTAGTGGTTGCTCTGCCGTTGCAGATGAAAATCAAGAAAAGAGCAGCCATGTACTGGTTGCTGCGTGCTCACCACGCGAAAGTGCAGACCATTATTGGGAGAAGAGTATCGACAAAATCAGAGATATATCAAGAGATACACAACCAATGGCAGGTAATGTGGCGAGATGCGGACAAGGCCAGAAGATTGTTCCAGTTCTTGCCAGTATTGGCAGAAATACCAACGTACTTCAACCCAACGCCTGGGTTGGTACATTTTCTCACTGGCCATGGTCCGTATCCGACATATTTGAATAGATTCAACATGAAGGAAGATGGTCTGTGCGATTGCGACGAAGAAGGCACGCCGGAGCACGTTGTCCTTCAGTGCAGGTTACACGAAGATACGGATAACCAACGACACAAAATACGACAGAAAACACAAGACCGCACGTCGACGAAATAAAAAGACTTCTAAATGAAGAAGAGTCTTACAACATCCTGAACACATTAGCTCAGAAGGTCTCGCTAAAACAACAAGAGGCCTTCAACAGAAGATAGAACAGCTACTAATCAAAACGAAGAACAAAGAAAACAAAACCAAAAAACAAAACCAAACGAAAAACCAGGGTGCGTAGCAAACTTCATCGGAAACGCTCTGGACCAAGGGCCAAAGGCTCGCCGAGCTCCCGGTGGAGGAGGCTACACGCTTGAATATCTGCCAACTTGGACTAGGGAGGTAGATAAGTAGTTTTAGAAGTAGAGTAAGGTAGATTAGTGCACGATGTATGTAGGCATAGCATGCCTTATATGGATGTTGGCAAAAAAATTGCATGTTAGTAGAAGTAGTTTACTAACATAGTTTTAGGTCAGTCAAAAAGAAAATCAAGGAAAACATAGTAATGCATGTGAATAGTATTAACAACTAACGCAAAAATAGACGACACTAGTAGATTAGGGCTTTTCATACAAACAAATATTGTAAGAACTAAAAAAACCAAAAAGAAATTGCAGCAGATCTGAGTATAGTAGTATAATGGAAAAAAAAGTCTCAAGGATATTTTTTGTATAAAAAAAATTGTGTCTTTGAAAATATAAGGGTTAAATCAGTCCCCTTACTACCCAGCCAGGTCTGCAGTTCTGTGCTAAGGTATTATAGGAGAGTAGTAGGACAAGCTTTCAGTTTACCTCAAATACCTACCAGCTCTCATACTATTTATTACAAGTATTGCCTTGCGGTAGTTTCTATTCCTTTAGAAATATAAAAACAGCCATCATATATTGTTTGATAGTCGGTAGGTTTTTATGTGATCCCAGTTTATTATAAAGAAAGGTACAGATATAATAAAGTTTGGTTCAAATATGTATCCTGTCCAAGAAATTTACTTAAATACAGTTTGGCAATCTTTAGTATTCGTATATGAAATTTTAAATTGAAAATGTGTTTTTAAAATAGAGACTTTATAGAGTTTTCTCCATACTTAATTAAGATTACAATGTAGAAAGGTCTAAATGCCCTTGGAATTCAGTATTAGAGAGGCGATATGATGAACCGACATAGATAGCGGCAGGTCGAGTTTGTAGCAAAACCCCAAAAAGGGTTGTGAAGCTACAGAGAGAGGAGGAAAAATAAAATAATTACAGTAGCATTAGTGTAATAACCGCTTGAGGGCGTCACAAACTCTAAATGTGTTTTCTAAGTAACAGCCATTTTTATTTCTTAAAATTCAATGTCAATAACATTACTGGGTTTGTTATATTGATGTTTTCCTTTTTAGATTTAAAGTTTCCTTACACTCAATAATATATATGGTAATCGATAATGCTTTATAAATTAATCAGCTTAATGGTTTTGATTGATCTGCGCCAATATAGACCCTCTTTTATAGATTGCCTCAAATATGCATGAGAAGCACTTTCGGAGTCACTAATAACAATAAGCAGGAGCGTACTCAATTTATTTTCAAATATTTGTTATATTTACAAGTTAGAAAATCTTTCATGAAAAATTCTTTAGTTATTAAAAGGTTCTTGAAATGATTTTAGTACATTTATTAAACAATTTACTGTAAATAATGCTGGTGTTCTTGGTGTGGTAGCCTAATTCCTAACTTTTGGAGGACATATAATGAGCTTGTAACAAGACTGCAAAATTATGCACAGCAGATCTACAAAGAATGGTTCTTCTTGAGCAATTAAAACTTACGCGTATGCAGATAGAGCGAGAACAACTTTTATTGAACAAGCTACGTCAAAGTCTACCGGAAACCCAAAGTCTCGAAATCGAAGGTTCCGAAACTTCAGCTTCTCTAGGTAAAATATTTACAATGTTATAAATTATGATGATACTTATATTTTTTAAATTACACACCCAATATATTTTTATTTGTATCAACAATTTTTGAATATAATTTTAAATTTATAATTATAACAAGTTACATAATTAAATGTTTAGTTGGTAAATTAAATTTTTGATTTCTTTCCTTCGTTGGAGTCCCCTTCTCCTGATAACAGATGCAGCTCTGTCTAGTTTTACTCTAACCATATATTTCAAAATTGGAAACATTCACTTCAGTTAGCCAAAGCACCTTTCAATGATGACGCTTTCTTTTTTGAAGAGCGTGTTAAACGCAATTTCTTCACGAGTTTGAGGATTTCTGTATGGCGTCATCAGCCAACGACTGATTCCAAAACCAAAATCACCTAATAATACCATATTATTATGCCGCATATTATTCATGTCGACATAAATTGCAGAATTCTTTAGTATCCTACTGTCGTGTACCGACCCAGGCCACTGGACGTCTATGGAAGTGAATTCTTCTTTTCCATTACATGTTGTCTGTAGATTTATGGAAAAGTAACTTTTTCTGTTATAGTATTCGTCTCCATGGTCAGATAGTTTCGGAATTCTTATATATGTACAATCTATAGCACCAAATGCATAAGGAAACTGATACTTAGCACTCTACTCTTGTTGTGCTTCATCAATGTTATTTAAAGGAAAACGTAACCAAATATGTGATTTTTGAATTATTTTAGTCAAAACAAATTTCACAGTTTTACTCATTGTTGTTAGATGAACGCCTTCATCCTTTCCAACTCCAATTTGAAATCGCTTAAAAATCTGCATTTTTTGTCTGGAATTTAATGCTCCTCCTCTTGTTTTTCCATTGTCTACAAGGAAATGATCTGCTAACCACTCACCATTAATAATTAATTCTAGAAAATCGATATACATTATGATAGTCCTAATCCCGACACCCAGTTCGTGGAGAATAATATTCTCGACGTCTGGTGTTCCTAAAATGGGCCATTAAAAAACGTGTTCGATTGAAGAGACTAATTTTTAAGCTACATATTAGCTGGCTTGAAAAATTCAGAGTTATTACTTAAAAATTGAATTAAATGCTGTATTCTATTCACATCTAAATAAGCATTTACTACAAAAAACAGAACATACTTAAAGCAAACAGAATAAACTTATAAGTTTAAGCTAAGACTTATTATTATTCACAAAAATGTTTGCTTTTGCTACAAAAAAGGTAGTTGAAGTTCCTACTACAATTTTATTCACAATGCCCGTTTTCTTATTTATATAAGAAAGAAAGACTAAATTTGTGACTGCAAACACTAATAATAAGAATCTTTATTAAAAATGTAATATTGTTACTCATAAAATTATAACCAAATAATTTTACAATAGAATAACAAAACAAATTTTCTTTGTATATTGTGGAGTAACAAATAAGAGACGAAATTTTATTAAAAATTTTAGATCCTTGAAATATTCTCAAGAAGCGCCAGAGAAACGACATAATTGTGTTTAGTGCCTGCAGTGGCAACGAGCCTGAAAAGGGGAAACGTCAACTCGTTGCAGGAAAATACTCATTTGATAGTCCAATCTTATTATTCCGCAATTTAAATCTCAATTTTCCACACAATCGTCGTCATTACAAAGACCTTTTTACAATATTAGTGTTGATAGAGGAAAAATACCAATTTTAAAAGTTTGTTACTGCTCACAAATATTGAAAAAGAATATGGTAACAACTTTTATTTAGATCCTATTATTATCAGAACTATTGCGGATACAAGATTTTTTTGAAAACTATTTTTATAGAGAAACTTTGGCACACAAATAAAACTACGAAATACAAAGTGAGGACATTCTAGTTATGGAATAATAAAAATTGTTTGAGGGTCCGATAGTATTCACGTATTTTGAAGATTATACGTCGAAAAATTTGCGGGTTATACAGAATTTACAGAGAAAAATCCAAAAATAGATTTCTTTTTCGCCACATGAACCACCACTTTTGGACAAGTATTTTATACAAAAACAGTTTAAATGTATCGCAGTGTACAGGAAAGTGATCAACAATATGTATTATCACTAATTATAATAAAATTTCAGTTAGTTTGCTGATAATATTATTTAAATTACCACTTTTATAAATATATATTTGTAAGGCAACAAATTTGTATGTGAATAATTTTAATAACAGAACTGACAGATATCTTTCCGTAAGTAACCAAAATCATAAATCTAAATATGTATTCTCTAACATTTGTTTTTCATCTTTCAATGTAAATGCGAACATTTTAAATTTGTTAGGTCATTATAAAAAATAAAATTGTTTTAACCGTTTAATATTTAAATAAATATCTCGTTTGGGTCTCTTTACTTTATACTTTATAATATACCATGAAACCAAAACTATCTGCTCTAACTGCTTTTTTACTTTTTAACTCATGGATGATAGTGAGTAACTCATTGGAATCAAGCGGTGTTATAACAAATGAATTACAGGTGCTTTTCCTAATTAGTACGTAATTTATATCTTTTTTTATATTATTAGCTAAAGTTGTGCCTATTGTGGCAAATATTTTATTAAACTCATTATCGATACTTTTTTATCTGTAACTAATTGGTCGCTATCATTGTAAACAGAATTTGTAGTGTGTTTTATTTTTACTCATAATTATTTACTATGTCCCACAAATGTTTTGGATTATTATTGTTTTTATTGAGCTCCGTGGTGTAATAGTTGCATTTTCATTTTTACTATCGAAGAATTTCGATTATATTTGTAAGTTCGGTACTGTATTTTAAATAGTAGAAAATTGGGAATCTTTGCTTCGCACAGAAATTGGTAGTTAGAATTCCATTGCAGGTGTGTTTCGTGCATATGAATATTTGCAGGAAATAGTATTCAAAGATGGGACTTTTCCATAATTTTAGTTAGTACATGTTTTACGGTTTTTCTGACTATCGTTTGATGTATACCTTCATTCTTTCCATCTTCAATGTGAAACCCAAGATTACATTTTTTGCCTTGCGTTTAATGCTCCTCCTGGTTTCTTTACTATTTTCCAGCAAATATACTGCTAACCACTGAACATTAACTCTGGAAAATCTGTAGAGCTTATGGTACTCATTATCTGGACACTCACTTCTCTATGAATAATATTTTCCTTATCTAATATTCATAAACTGAGCCATTTTACTGTGTACTGTGCATGTTACCAACAAGTTTAGCACTGTTCTACTCGATTGAAGTCTAAAAATCTTTTATCAAGCTTCACATTCGTGGGTTTCAAAAATGGTTAATTATTGCTTAAAAATTGCAGTAGTTAATTGCTACATTTTATTCACACCCGCTCAACTTTTCACTGGAAAAAGTAGAATGTGCTACAAGCAAAAAGTTTAAACACATCAGTTCAAGCTAAATCTAATTATTATTCACCTAAACCATAGCTTTTGCTATTAAACTGTAAGTAAAAGTTCGTACTGCCATTTATATAAAAGAGAAACGTACCTGATATACAAGAATACAATTAGAACAATGTCAGATACATCGAAAACGGAACAACTATTGAAGACCAATGATAAGTATAGCGAAGCAAAACAAAACCAAAAAGATGCAATACATAATTAAGACGAGAAAAATCATTTGTATACTCATGACTTCGGTTATTATGGGCAGTTTGTTTCTCAAATTTCAAAATATCAATAATGTTATTTCTTAAATTAAAAGTTAATACATTTCATACCAATAGTTTATTTTTATATATATATATATATATATATACAGTGCTATTCAAAAGTCCCCTCCCCCCCTCGTATCTTTTGAACGGCTACACTTACATTAATAAAATTTGGAGGGTGAAAATAAAGTGTCTCTACGAATGATAACAGGTGACGTAATAGTAATAGATGACGTCACAGTGCCACTCTGGCCAATAATTTTAAATAGGACCTTATGGCAAGTGATATCTCGTTTGAAAGACATTGACATTGGTTACATAGGCATATTAATTTTGTTTGGGTTTAAATTAATTTTGACGGATAAATTAAATAAATACCAAAATTATTGAAATTATTTTTTTAAATTTAATTAATCAAATATCAACAATGGATTCTTATAGCAAGTGTTCGGCTTCTGTATAAATCTCCTCTACAATTTTTTTTATAAAATAATGTAAAAGTAAACTTTAAAGCCAAAAAAGGTAAAGAAATAGTAATATTAGTGTTGATTAAACTATGTTTATAAACGAGAAGCGAACAGAAAGGAGCATATATATATATATATATATATATATATATATATATATATATATATATATATATATATATATATATCACAACACTTCCAGATTTTAGCAACTTTCTGAAACGTTCACTGATTATTTATCTTTCTTGTCAATATCTTTTAGCCACGGAACGAATTGGAAAAGAAGAACAGATTACATTTAATCTTAGTCTGTATTCGTGTAATTAAAAGGCAATTCAGCAATGTTGAAATTTATAACTACCGCGATACCGTTATAGAACCCAATTCTCGGTGAAATGTTCCTTTAAAACTATAGTAATCCCCCTTAAGCTTCGAAAATCCTACGGGAATGCAACATATGTCCCAGAAGGCACGAGGTCTAAGATAGGGCCTGGCGTGCAAGATCTTTTAATGCGGAGCTGTCCAAGGGCATTAAAAATAATAGGACCCCCAAGCTATTTTGCAGGAGTTCAATGTTAGAGAAATTATTCTGTTTTCAGACGGCAACATAATTCATTTTTCCGCAGTTGATTAAAGTTTAGAAACTTTTCAAGGGCATGATTTATTGTAATTGCGGTTTTATTATCTCGAAAAATTAGTTTGTAACGCACTCCGATTATAATATCGTTTTTAGACTAAGTGAATGCTAATTTCAATAAGACAATCGACAAAACCTTTGAATAATTTTGATTTATCTATTAAAACACTATTGTTTTGGCATTTTCACTCAATTATACATCTTAAATTCTGTAGATAAACATTCTACGTGGCCGTGACCGCAGCTTAATTTTGGAAATATTAAATGCTTATTATTCCTTATTGGATTAATGATTTGATAATTATTAAAATAATATATTAATTAACCTACTTAACGTTTTCATAAAACTTCGTAAATAAACTAAACTGTACTAAACATATAAGTTGTGAAGCTGTGTTGATTTTTTTATAGACATTGTGTTGATGTGTAGATTTAAAAGAATGCTTTTTCTAAAAGTAATTTATCTATCAGCCCAGAGTTCTAGTAATTACTCTGCCATCATCTCATTGGCGAATTGGTGTAGCGTAATTCATACGTCATCAAATCTTGACAGCGATTTTATTTTTGTCACTATTTGTCGCTGGGTAAGTTCTAAATGAATCGTTTTGGCTATCCTATGATACAAAACGCGCGCCCACTTGTTAAAATGTCCTGGAAATAGGCTCATGTTAGCTATTTTTTTTAGAATTCTTGGGTAATAAGCTTTATAGACTTTGAGAAAGCTTTTGACAATGTAAACAGATGCAAATTATGGAATGTTATGAAAGAACTGGGATATCTAAAACACTTAATAAGAGCAATACAAAATTTATACATTGCAATAGATATGGGCGGAAAGTTAATTAGATAAATATCGACAAACAAGGGAGTTAGATAAGGCCACTGCATTTCGCTAACTTTATTTAACATATGAATAGATGCCATTGTGAAAGAGTGGATAACGAAGTACCTTAAAGGTATATATTTAGACCAAAACACTACCCTAAACTCTATTCTGTATGCCGATGAATTTGCGGAAACAGAAGACGACCTACAGAGAGAAATATATACTCTACAAATCATCTGTGAAAAATACGACATCAAAATATCAGCAAGCAAAACGAAAACCATGGCTTTTTTAGGTAAATATTCAGTCAGGACAAAGATAGTCGTAAATGATATAGTATTGGAAGAGGTAAAACACTTTAAATATTTATGCTGAAATATATCTTATGACCGAGGCAAAGACATGATAGAAAAACTTATTAAGTTCACATATATTTGTGAAACTATCAGCAGAACATTAAAGAATAAAACAAGAAAAAAAGCACAAATAAAATTTTACATGACGATAGCTGTACCAACCCTCTTATATGGTAGAGAAACATAGACAACAACGAAAAAAGAAGAAAGTAGAATACAAGCATACGAAACGACATTTTTGGGAGTGAAAGGTTGCACAAAACTGGACAGACAGACAGAAACATAGATATCAGAATGGAATTAAACATCTTTAATATGAACGAGAAAATAAAGGAAAATAAAAGTAAGTGGAAAGAACAAGTAGAACGGATGCACGAGAGGAGGATAACAGCCAAAATCAGATTTTATCAATGCCCTGGAAGAAGAGATACCCGATATCGTAACAGGCAAAGTGCCTAATACCTGAAGTGAAGAATAAGAAGAAGATTAAGGAGTTCTCTCTCTTTGGTTTTTACAGTAAATTTAAGTGACCATGGGACTACTGATTTTTGTTTTGGTTATATCACCTACGGGTCTTAGCCACATTAGTCCAAAAACCTTGTCCGATTTAGCTTAATATTGTTATAATTTATTAAGGTTTTCTTTCTTTTGGGACAGGGGTATATTTAATCTTCATTTATCTACCAAATTAGGCTGAAAGACAAACGTTGTCTTTCTTGATTCGCGCGAAACGTATTTATAGTAAAATTTGAATTGATTTTATGAATGGGCACCTCAAAACCAAAACCCCCTCTATGAGCCAACTCCCTGAATTACTCTTCATTGAACAACTATAGCGTAGCGTTATATATAAACAAGGATATGAACTGGACCGTCATTTTAAAGAACATGATAAGATGACTTGCTTGTTAATCCATCTGTTTCACATCAAATCACAGGTCGCAAAAATATCTCCACAAAAATGTTTTTGTCAAACTAAAATCAGTCAAATTGCTGTTAGTCGGGGAGCTGGCTACATAAAACTGTACCGATAAAGTACACGACGTTTGAGTTCGTAAACCCCTAGAAAATAGTTGTGACGTTACCAAATGGCTGTTCTGCCTGTTCGGCCGCATATGAAAATGCCAGCCGCGTTTCCGCATCGAACAAATGTGCCTAAAAAACCGAAGGGGTACACGCGTGAAAATTTTTTTATAGGTTTTTATAGAGTTCAACTAAGAGCGGTAAAGCAGTGGCAGAAATGTGGCTGGTCGGAAAACGGAAAACGGAAATAAACTGTTGGCATAACATGGCCTATTCGCTATCAGCTGATGTATGACTTTATTTTGAGAAGTGTAAGTTCGGAGTGTAAATAATCAATTATTTTTATACACAATGCTCTGCAGAACCATAATAATTATTCTAATAAAATGTTTTTTTAACAATTAGTTTATATTTAAACACAAAAACACTCTTAACCTAAAAAATATCCACGTCAACAAAACAACTCAATGGATGAACTATGCGTAAATATATTGAACTTATGACACATTTATGTGTTTGGTTAGCTTTATGCTGTTGTCAAATGTTAAATTTCGATTCGAATGAAGTAAACACTTCAGGAACTAATAATAAACTGAGGTACTTTTCTTGTAATTATATTGCATTAGATCTGTAGTAAATTCATAAAAATAGTTCTTCATGATTTTCTTAAATACACTTTTACAATAAAAACTTCTATTGAAAATATATTACTGTGGAATTGGAAAATATGATGTATATGGCAACATTACGAACTAGAATGATGCGTTTCTGCGAACAGCGATTAGAACGTGACTACGTGTTGCCGTTAAAACTTTTGTAAACAATCATATCTGTTTTATTTGTATTGTTACGAAACAGCACACTGGTATAGTCCCTAAAACCGACTCTGTCTAAGCCAGGTATAAAAGTTAAAATTATGGCGGATACGCATTTATAAGAAAAATGTTTACGAGTTTACGACTATCTTATGTAAACATTGTTTTTGTGACCAGAGTTATCTAGAAAATGCCATAAAAATTATTCGTGACTGTGTAAGCCGCAGCCCAGAATTTACTAGTAAAAACGGCTTTAATATATAAGGGACTGATCAGGAAGAGTAAGTTTAGTTGATAAAGTGATCTCGTGAAATAAATACACCGAAATAGCAAACAGTAAATATAAATTAGTTAAGTGTTCATATAAATTAGTTTAAGTGAATATATTAAGTATATATAAATAAAGTGTTAGTGAGTTAGTGTTTAAATAAATTAGTAAGTAACCATACCGAGTGTTTGAAATTTATCCCACCCGTTTATTGTTTAATTGAATTAGAAAAACAATTACAGTATATCTATGGGTAATTCTTACCGTGCTCTGTTAGTATGGTAAGAAAAGGACACTTTGGGTCAAATTTCCACACATTTTTGAACGTCATGGCGTCATTAATTAGAGTAACATCCCGTAATATTTGAACGCACAAGGGTAAACTTATTTACCCGGGAACACTGGGCAATATTTCTGAAGGCACTCCCAGGTGAATGATGCAAACCTAGAAATGTCTGCTATGATGACATATGGACTTTGATTGTTACCAGTTTCCCTTATTTGACTTTTCTTTGATGTCTTGAGTGGATTCTAGTTCGTTTTGTGTTTAAAGCGAATTCACAAGTCAATTGGATTTTTAAGGGTTGGAAGACTTACTCGAGTATGCGTTGTAGGAAGAACGAAGTTCCAGGAAGTGTTAACGTCACTTTCACTTTCAAACTGCGTTCCAAGATGTCCAGATGATTGAGTAAGTGTAACAGTTTCTAATTTTATTTATGGTAAGGTGTTGCGCCCCGTGTTTTGTAGAAGATTGGTGTCCTAGGGCGCAAGCGCGACTTCGCGTCCAGAGAAGGGGTCGAAGTGATCGAACGACGAACGATCAACGACTCAACGAATAAGAGAGGGAGAGAAGAATGGAAAAGACAGTTTTGTTACGTCCTATTTTGTCATTGTGTTGTTATAAGTCATAATATGGCAGTAAATATGTTAAAAAGTAAAAAACCCTTTTAATACAGTCCAAAATATTTGAACAGGTGACCTATGGCACCAGAACATAAGGTCTAAATCGATATGTTACGGTTAATACAAGAAAATAGTTAATTCGCGAATTAACCGGCTAAAACGCGAATTATCCAATACAGCCGGTTATTACGGAAGAAATAACAATAATTGAAAAATATTCGCAAATTATTCGGTTAAAACGCGATTTAGACAATGTGATCGGTTATATCCGATAACACTTGGCTCTTTCGCGAATTAGCCGGGTAATAAGTTCAGTAAGCAATTATTAATGTCGCATTCATTAATTCATAGACGTGCCTATAGATACTGAGCTGTAATTTTTATTACATGAGTAATACAAAATAATAAAATATGTTCTCTAAAATTATAATAATAAAAAAGAAATAGTTATATTCTCTATAAAAAAAACAAAAGGCTAATAGGTTAAAGTTTAATACCTATGGATCAAAACTTAGGTACCTACTTTTACTACATATTACTTATTGGAACAGGGTAGGTTGGAATGGCACTTAGAATTACATAACAGATTTTTCGACTTACATCTACATTTTTTGATGAAACATTTGCTTTTACACTTACATTTTTGAAATCCCTGTCCTCCGAAAATTGACTGGTTTTTGGCAATTTCTCTTAATGATTTTTTTTCACTTGTCACACACTCTAATGGAATTAACTTTCGTTTGCCAACAGCAAATTCATTTCTAGAGTATTTTTCACGAATAGTACCGTTTTCGTTACCTAATTCATAATATCCTTTGTCATTATCAGCGTGTACAATCGTCAGTAATGCATTATTGAAGTCACAACGTCCTCTATCTAAATCTGGAATAGGGACTTTGACAGTATCCCCTACGCAACAAGATGGAAATTTTTCTTTCGATATACGCTTCATTTTTTCACATTGTTTCTCCAAACATTTTTTAGCCTGTGCTCTATTTTCCAAAATACTGAACTGCTTCACACAAATATCACACTTTTCACCTCCAGTTTGACAAAGACACTCATTTAACACATCAGTTATGTCGTTTCGTTCTTCTCTCACTTTATTATATTATTATCTCCAATAATTGGATCTCCTTGTACTATGTTCCTAATTTGTTTTCAAAGACACTTTTCTTCATTTTTTGATAAACTGATATCGGATTCACAAAATTATTTAGTAACAGAAAAAATAAAAAAATCCGATAGTATGAAAGCTCTAATTACTGTTGTAACTCATTAATAGCAACAAAAGCTCGTTCTTACTCAAGGATACAATCAATAGATGTAAGATGCAACACTGCTGTGAGAATAATCCGCGTTTTGGTTTCATGTCTCAATAAAGTGAAGTATTGATTACAGTTTCCTGAAAATTACTCCTAACTGGTTCACCGCCAGACAGTTGTTTAGTCCATCAGATCCCAACGGAGGCTGATTCGCAGAACTTTCTATAACGACGTGTTAGTTGAGTTGGTATATACACGCTAGGTCATAACGTGTATACGAGAAAATATTTTTTTCATTATTCCAATCCAGCTA
The DNA here is from genome assembly GCA_963921935.1 of Galeruca laticollis. Classification (NCBI taxonomy): domain Eukaryota; kingdom Metazoa; phylum Arthropoda; class Insecta; order Coleoptera; family Chrysomelidae; genus Galeruca; species Galeruca laticollis. The sequence goes on along the minus strand of OY998178.1, from coordinate 83,534,260 downwards.
TCGCACGTGAACTTTTCATGGTTCTTTATTCTTTATTATATCAGGAGTCAGATGAAGCGGATGTCGCGTGTTGTTTGATCCCACATATTATTTTACTGTTCATTTTCTATATACAAACATTGAATAAAATGTGACTATTCATTTTGAGAAGAGGAACTTCTGGATTCAATCAGTCTAAAGCTGGAATTTTCGCGCGGTTTCTTCAGGAAAAAAAAAGCAAAAGATCCTTTAAGCCAGTTAAGCCTCAGCAATCAAAAACAAACCGTAGTCTTCTTAGAGCTTGTTTCAAACTCGCATAAATATTTGAACAGATACAAAATTTAAATATCTAATGTTACGAAACAGCACACTGGTATCGACCCTAAATCCGACTCTGTTTAAGCCAGGTATGAAAATTAAAATTATGGCGGATACGCAGTGTTTTTACAACTGTTTGGGACTATCTTATCTAAACATTGTTTTTGTGACCAGACTTATCTAGAAAAGGCCAGAAAAAATTATTTGTATCTGTGTAAGCCGCAGCACGGAATTTTCTGGTAAGAAAGGCATTAATATAAATAAGGGCCGATCAGCGGAGGAGTTAGTTGATAAAGTGATCTCGAGAAATAAACAGAAATACACCGAACAGTAAAGTGATAATATAATCAAGTTTGTGTGCATATAAATTAGATTTAAGTGATTAGTTAAGTATATATAAATTAAGTGTTAGTGAGTTAGTGTTGAAATAAATTAGTAAGTAGCTATACCGTGTGTTTAAAATTTATCCCACCCGTTTACGTTTTAAATAAATAAGAAAAACATTACATTGGTGTCAGGTGTGGGGTAATATAAATAAATTGCTACGTAAAAATGGCCAAGAGACTATGTGACCTCAAAGTGGCGGAACTAAAAGCAGAATTGGAAGATCGTGAGTTGGAAACGTCCGGTAAGAAAAGTGAATTAGTAGAAAGACTTAAATTGGCACTAGAAAATGACGGCTTTGATCCTGAAACAGTTTTATTTAATGACGAGGCTTCCACCTTAATCTCGTCAAGTTCTGCTAATATTTCTGCTAGCATGGACGAGAAGATTTCTGCCATGGAAGAGAACATAGACGAGAAGATTTCTGCTATGAAGAACCACATTTCTGCTATGAAGAACGATATTTCGGGCATAGAAGAAAAGATTTCTACAAATGTGAAAAGCGATATTTCGGCTATAAAGAACGATATTTCTGCTATGAAAAACGACATTTCTGTTAATATGGACGAGAAGATTTCTACTTTGAAGAACAATATATCTGCCGATATCTTATTAATGAAAAACGACATTGCCGCTGACGTTGAAAATGAAATTTCGTCTCTAAAATCTGAAATCGAGAATAAGATGACAACGATGAACGAGAAAATCGAGAATAAAATGTCAACGATGGACGAGAAAATCGAGAATAAGATTACAACGATAGACGAGAAAATCAAAGAGTTAGAGACTAAAATAACAGACTTAAGAACACAAGAGACGCCAGCAGAACAAAGAAGATTGAGATATGCAAGCCAGCAACACAACCCAAGACAGAAGATATTAGCAGTTTTGCCCGAGTCAAGGCTCCAACGTTCGACGGAAAGACATCGTGGACCAATTATGTGAAACAATTTGAAGCAGCCGCTAGAGTGAATAATTGGTCCGACAAGGAGAAAGCAGTGAACTTAACTATCGCGCTTCGGGGAGATGCCTTAGATGTACTTCAGACGATACCTCTAGAAGAAACGGATGATTTCGAGCTGCTGAAGAAGAGGTTGGACATTTGGAACAGTTGTACAGATTCCAGCTGAAGAACCGAAGGCGGAAACGTGACGAAACCCTTCAAGAGTATGAAATGGATATTGCCCGACTAGTTCGATTTGCTTATCCATCAGCACCAGAGAACATGATGGAATGTTTAGGCATCCAGGCCTTTATTGTCGGCTTGTGTGACCACGATATGGAGAAGACGCTTCGATTAGCCCATCCTAAAACATTAATCGATGCATTGATTGCTGCTCTTGAATATGAAGCAGCCACGATGGCTTCGGGATACAACAAAGATAGGACCACACAGGAAGAAGCTGACGATGACAGACTTGACCAGATCGTCAACTTGTTGAAAGGTATGGTAGACAAGAAGCCGAATAAAATCAGGTGCTGTAATTGTGGCGAGCTAGAGCATGCACTCAGTTCGTGTAAGCGTCCTACGACTCCTGTAAATCAAGAACCTCTTAAATGCAAAGCAGCCAAGAAAAGCTCGCGGTACAACAAAGGCAGGACCATGCAGGAAGAAGATGACGATGACAAACTAGATCAGATCGTCAACTTGTTGAAAGGTATGGCAGACAAGAGGCCGAAGAAGATCATATGCCGGAAGTGTGACGAGCTAGAGCACGTACGCAGTCCGTCTAAGCGCCCCAAGACTCCTGTAACCCAAGAACTCCAGACACAGGGGAAATCAGACAGGGGTGAACATCCAGCTAATGTGAATCACCAAAAAGCCAACACCTTGCCTAGACGGCAATGTCCTGTAGACTATTCACAACGCAACAAGTCGAAATCTAAGGAAGTTGCAGTTTCAAGAATTACAGTAGTCAATGAAGAATGGTCACCCACCAGGATCAGAGAAGATCAGGAGAATGATCCTCACTTGAAGATGATCCGGCAATGGAAGGAAGAAAATCGGCGACCTACCTGGCAAGAAGTGTCAAGATTTTCACCGACACTCAAGGCATATTGGGCTCAGTAGGACTCCCTTGTCCTGGAAGAACGGCTGTTGAAAAGAGTTCTCGAAAACATAATGGTTCTGAGATGAGGAGACAGCTAGTTATCCCGAGAACAAGAGTAGCTGAGGTACTGAAGAAGTTACACGACAGTCCATCGGGAGGTCATCTGGGAGTGAAGAAAACCCTTCAGCGAGTCCGTGAAAGGTTTTATTGGATGAACAGCTCCGACGATGTGAAGGACTGGTGTAAGAAATGTACGACTTGTGCTACGAGTAATGGACCACATCGCAAGAGAAAGGCACCTACGAAACAGTACAATGTTGGAAGCCCTTTCGAAAGGATTGCTTTAGATATCGCTGGACCATTTCCGACGACAGAAAATGGTAGCCAGTACATACTGGTTGTAATGGATTATTTCACAAAGTGGGTGGTAATTTACGTTATCCCGAACCAACATTCCACAACTGTCGCGAATGTATTGGTGAAAGAATTCATCAGCCGATATGGAGTGCCCATGGAAGTCCACAGTGACCAATGAAGAAATTTTGAAAGCCATCTATTCCAGGAGATTTGCGACAAGCTGGGAATGAAGAAGACCAGGACAACAGCTTTACATCCACAGTCAGATGGAATGGTCGAGAGAATGAACAGGACTATTGGAAAATACCTGTCCCAAGTAGTATCCAGCCATCAGAGAGATTGGGACCAGTATCTTTCCTTATTCGCATTGGCTTATCGATCTGCTGCCAATGAGTCCACGGGTGAAACACCGGCGAAAATCCTGTTTGGACGTGAAATGAGGCTTCCTTGTGACCTGGAATTTGGCTGCCGGCCTGGAGAAGATCTAGCAGGCGAAGACTACGTGATCCAATTGAGAAGAGGGCTGGACGATATTCATGAATTAGTTCGAACCAATCTTTAAGTTGCCAGCGACAGAATGAAAAGTTGGTACGACACGCAGGCCACAGAAGGCGGTTTTAAAGAAGGGGACAAAGTATGGTTACACAACCCGACGAGGAGAAAAGGATTTTCTGCAAAATTACAAAAATCCTGGGAAGGTCCATACTTAATCAAGACAAGGATCAATGATGTTATATATCGCATAAGCAAGATCCCCAACGGAAAACCAAAAGTAGTTCACCAAAACCGACTAGCCCCATTCGAAGGAGACCATGACCTAGAGGAAGGAGTAAACCTTATTCAAGATGTGTCTGACCCTACCTTCGATGAATTTATGGGCGCGTATGGAGGTACCGGGAAAGCTAGATATGGAGTCACTTCGGAACAACAACAAGATTTGTTCACTCTCCCGGAAGATTATTCACTGGCATACAACATCCCCGCCCGTATCAAGAAAGCACGAGGGTTGGCAACCGCCTTTCGAAAGAAGTTCGGGCAATTAGAAAAACTTGAAGACCAGATTCCAGCCCCTGGCAAGACACTGGAACTGAAACATAATTCGCGGTACGTCTTCTACGTGGTAACTAAAGATGAATTTAAAGATCGATCTACCTATCGCGATGTGTGGGAAGCACTTCGTAACCTCCGAGACCATGTGTTACAATCCAGCGTGAAGAAACTGGCTATGCCTAAGATAGCGAGTAACCAGTTGGATTGGCGAGTTATCAGGAACACGGTAGAGGTTATCTTTAGAGATACCGGTGTCCAGATATTAATTTGCAGCTACAACTCCCGTTATCAGTATCCGATGAAGACGGTGCCCTGCTATTCCCATAAGATCGGAAAGTGAAGAAATGGGGCCAGTTGCCGATTCAAACATCCAGTCTCGGCTACACAAAAGTTCCAGGAGGAACTTTCATTTAAGGAGGGGGTAATGTTACGAAACAGCACACTGGTATAGACCCAAAATCCGACTCTGTCTAAGCCAGGTATGAAAATTAAAATTATGGCGGATACGCAGTGTTTTTATAACTGTTTGGGACTATCTTATCTAAACATTGTTTTTGTGACCAGACTTATCTAGAAAAGGCCAGAAAAATTATTTGTGTCTGTGTAAGCCGCAGCCCGGAATTTTCGGGTAAGAAAGGCATTAATATAAATAAGGACCGATCAGCGGAGGAGTTAGTTGATAAAGTGATCTCGAGAAATAAACAGAAATACACCGAGCAGTAAAGTGCTAATATAATCAAGTTTGTGTGCATATTTAAGTGATTAGTTAAGTATATATAAATTAAGTGTTAGTGAGTTAGTGTTTAAATAAATTAGTAAGTAGCCATACTGTGTGTTTTCAATTTATCTCACCCGTTTATTGTTTAAATAAATTAGAAAAATATTACAATAATTATTTATACATGATAAAGCAAAAAATAAAACAAGGAAATTACGAAAATTCATCAGGAGAATCTTGATAAAAAGATCATGATCATGATGTTTCTTAAAGTAAAATGTAATTTTTAGAATTAAAATGTGTTGAAGTAAATTTGAAATAATCTATTACTTTAGTGTTCTATGGCGTTGACTTGATATAATCTAGTCGGTTGAATAAGAACTGTCAGTAATGTAATGTCATATATATTAGAATATAAAATACTTGTCTAGTAGATTGTAGATTTTGTATATTGCTTTAATTAATAAAAATGTATATAATCATACCAAGTAAAAAGATATATCCATCCCAATATTTTCTTTTACAACAAAAGGTTGGCTCAGAAAACAGGCTTTCAGAATAGTGTGGTAAAGTGTTGGTTTACTACGTATACTGATAACAACAACTCTAGAAAATAGTGATTCTGTTGAGGAATATGTTAACACCGTTGTAACTGCCGCTCATAAGTTGTCAAATATTGGCTTAACAGTTAGTGACTAATGGATAGGTACAATTTTGTTAGCTGGTCTACCAGAAACGTATAATCCAATGATAATGGGAATCTAAAGTTCAGGCACTCCAGTGACAGCAGACTCGATCAAAACCAAGTTGCTTCAGGATATATCAGTAGCTTCGAGTTGTGAAAACAAGTCAGTGGCCATGTATGGTGCCAGTGGTTCAAGGTTTAACAAAGCTAAGCAGAATGTAAAGAAAAACAAAAGAGGAGTACGTTGTTTTAACTGTAACAAGTATGGACATTTTGCAAGCCAGTGCGACAAGGAAAAAGATCTTGTAGATAAAAAATCGGATACCGGAGATAAAAGGTCAAGACAATCTCACTCTGCATTATTATCAGTGTTCGCAGTGTAGGACAAAAATGACAAGTCGTGGTTTTTAGACTCAGGTTGCTCAGCGCATATGACAGCAAATCGAGATGTGCTAGAAGATATAAGAAAGTCCGCAAAGTTGACTGTTACCACTGCAAATAATGAAGAAATGTGTACGGAGACTATCGGTGACGTCAATCTTTCTCAATCATTTGGTAAAAACAAACATTCAACCATCAAAGTACATGATGTATATTTTGTTTCCGAATTTAAAATGAATTTATTGTCGGTTAGTCAAATAGTGAGTGATGGTAACACTGTAATCTTTAACTCTAATGGAGCTAAAATTTACAATGGTAATAACAAACTCATAGCTATTGCCAGGTTAGAAAATAACCTGTTTAAAATGGATTTAGTTCGATCACAAAATAATGGTTCCGTCTGGTTCAATAATGAAATTTATGGCATAGGCGTTTAGCGCATGTAAACCCAAGGAGTTTAAATACAATGAAAAAGGGACTGGTATATGGCTAAGGATTTCTCGGATAATTTCGATCCGAACTTTGTATGTGGAACATGGGTATTAGGAAAAAGTCACCATTTACCTTTTTATACAGGTAAGAGTCAATCGTCACGATGTTTCGAGTTGATACATTCGGATTTGTGGGGACCGATGCAGGATAAGTCACTATCTGGTTCTTGATATGTACTTACTTTCCTTGACGATTATACACATCATACAACCGTATATTTTTTGAAGAATAAGAACCAAGTAATACATTTTTTCAATACTTATAAAAGATTTGTTGAAACTCAAACAGGTGAAAAAATAAAGTGTCTACGAACTGACAATGGTGGGAAATATTGCTCAAACGAATTCAATAATTTGATCAAAACTGCAGGTATACAACATCAGCTTACTTGTCCATATACTTCTGAACAAAATGGCAAAGCAAAGAGGTTGAATCGAACAGTTATTGAAAAAGCTCGATGTCCTCTAATTGGAGCACAGTTGCCAAATAAGTTTTGGGCCGAAGCTGTATACACATCAGTATATTTGTTAAATCGTTTACCTAGTAAAACTATAGCGAAAACACCAGAAGAACTATGGAGTGGTAAGACACCAACCTTAAAACATGCTAAAATATTTGGATGCAAAGCATATGCACATATAGATAACCAGAAAAGGAAGAAGTTGGACGCTAAGGCAACTCCTTGTATCTTCGTAGGATACAGTTTAGAGTCGAAAGCATACGATCCAAATGAAAACATAGTATTTGCCTCTCGCAATGTCCAGTTTGATAAAAATACGAAAGGGTTCACTTTATTAGAAAAACTAACAGTTGATCCAGATAAAGACTTCTATGTCATTCTAGAAGTTACAGTCAGACAAGATGAAGAACCTGTTCTTGATGAGACGTCAGATGATTCTTCTGAAGACTATCTTGAACCTGTGTACTCGGACAGAGAAATGTCTGAAGATAGTGACTCAGAACACGTCCCAGAAATAGAAGTATCAGCAGAGGGTGTAGTGCCAATTCAGAGAATTCAGCGCGTGAGAAGACCACCTAAAGCGATGCAGGACTAGGTGTTATATTCAGACATAATAGAAGCTAATGGTGAAGAAGCACTTAGAAGACCCGATAAGGATAATTGGATTGAGGCTATGCAGAACGAATATGAAGCTCTTATCGAAAATGGTACTTGGGAGTTAGTTGACTTACCGCCTGGCAAAAAAGATTTAAATTGTAAATGGGTTTTTAAAACAAAACTCCAAAATAACAATATGATTCAGTATAAAGCTCGTTTGGTAATAAAAGGTTGTGCTCAAAGAAAAGGTATCGATTTTGAAGAAACCTACTCTCCTGTGGTCGATACAGCACAATAAGGTATCTACTTGCACTAGCAGCAGAAAATGACCTCGATATTGACCATATGGATGCAGTTACTGCGTTTCTGCAAAGTGACATCAGAAGAGATATATATGACCCCACCAGTAGGTTATGATAACACAAATCAAGTTTGTCGTTTGAAAAAATCTTAAACAAACGAGTCGTATATAGAACCAAAAGTTAGGCTCATTCTTCAAACAAATTGGAATGGAGCAATCCCGAACTGACCCTTGCATGTACCATAAAATTTCAATTAATTCAAAACTGATCATAGCTGTTTACGTAGATGACATGATCATTTTGTCCAATGTACTGAGGCAAAAAAAAATTAAAAACTCAATTGATGAAGAACTTTAAAATGAAAGATTTCAGACCAGCCAAAAAGATATTAGGATTTTAGATAAGCAGGGATAGAGCCAATAAAAAGCTTTGAATTGCTCAAGAAGATTATTTAAAAAAGGTTTTAAAAAATTTAATATGGATCAAAGCAATCATCCAGTTGATACTCCGATGTGTGTAGGTGAGAAATTACTAAAAGAACAGTCACCAACCAACGAAGAAGGAAAGAAACAGGTGGATAATATTCCATATCAAGAAGCAGACGTGATATAAGTTACGGAATCAGCTGTGTAAGTCGTTTCAACCAAAATCCTAGACCAGCTCATTGGTGTGCAGTTTGAAGGGAACCGTACATTACCGCTTAGAATTCAGTGGCGAGAAAGGTGGTGATTCGGATATTATTGGCTACCGTGACGCAGATTGGGGCAGTGATCCAAACGATAGGCGTTCAATCTCCGGATATATTTTCTTGAAAAATGGTTCTCCAATTTCTTGGAATAGTAAGAAGCAGCCTATTATAGCCTTAAGCACAACAGAAGCAGTGTATATGGCTATGTCATCTGCTGTACAAGAAGCTTTGTGGCTTAATAGTTTAAGCTATGAACTCAATTTAGATACTAAGTCAACTTTATTATATGTCGACAATCAAGGAGCTCAGAAATTGGCATTAAATGGTGCTTATCAAGCTCGTACGAAGCATATCGATGTGAGACATCATTTCTTGAAGGAGAAAATTGATAATGGTATTATATCGCTTAAGTACGTACCCACAAATTTTATGTTAGCAGATTCATTTACGAAGCCATTGGAAAAAGTGAAATTTCTCAACTGTATTAGAGGTCAAGGACTTATTTCAAATACGGAGGGTGTTGAAATAAATTTGAAATAATCTATTACTTTAGTGTTCTATGGCGTTGACTAGATATAATCTAGTCGATTGAATAATAACTGTCAGTAATGTAATGTCATATATATTAGAATATAAAATACTTGTCTAGTAGATTCTACATTTTGTATATTGCTTTAATTAATAAAAAGGTATATAATCATAGCAAGTAAAAAGGAATATCCATACCAATATTTGCTTTTACAACAAAAAAATGCTGGTGAATTTATTTAAAATTTCCCATAGACATACAAACTCTCCATTTATATTCACAAAACCCTCACATGAAACATATAGGAGTACAAATTCTAGAAAATGAATTTCAAATATTAGTGAAATGCTAAAACTTACCTTTTTGCAGTAGTTGAGAATGTCCATTTTATCTTTGTAACAAGTTGCCTTTGAATAAAGGTCTGAAAACCATTCTCCCTGTTCTGTCATGTATTTGGGATGATAGGCCTCTTGTCCGTGGATCCCGGAATCGCACAACATAGCTACCTGTGGTTCAAAGTGGGAAACGGCTCCTCCGTTAGTGCTCCCCAGACCACCATTATCCTGCAGTCCCAAACCCTATAACAATGTGAAACAATTATTACTATTGACTGAAAAAGTAAATAGAGAGAAATGTGTATATCGACTGAGCTGAATTAAGGGACAGTTGAAAAACAATATCAACTTTACAGAAAAATGATTATTTTTAGAAATATATCATTTTATTAAGTTCATTGTTTATATCAAAAATAAAAATAAATAACTGAAATATTGATTATTTTCATTTCAAATACATATGCTTCACGTAAAGATTATTAATTGTATATATACAAAATGTCACCGTAGAAAGATAGTAGATCGGATAGTAGATCGTTGGAAAATAACAGAAAGCACACTTTTTATGTAACCTTGTTAATTCGTGAGATACAAGCATAGTAGTTAAAAAAAACTACTGAACATCAGGTAGGCATAAAATAAAATGTAACTTCTGTCATTCTGACGATGATATTCAGTTATCGAAACAATTGTCAATTTTTTAGAATTCTTAATATTTTTCATTATATTGTGGAATTAGCTAGAAACGATGAGTTTCATTTAAAACACTAATATGAGTAGATTCCACGAAGTAAGGGTCGAGACAGTTAATTTAAATAATTTTAATTAATTTTTATATTTAATCATATTTTAAATTTATTTTAGAATTTAAAAGGTTGATGATAGATGAAATATCTCAATTAAATTTAGAAATCAACACTTTAATTGAAAGCGTTGGCACTCTCTTGAAAACACAAAGAATTCCGAGTAACCTGCAAGTAACATCGTTTGAAAATAATGTGAAAACGTTATATGAAAAAATTCCAGTAATTCGACATTCGACGCATATTTTTAAAATCCAAAATCAACGTACTCGATCAAATACTGTCCCTAGTATTGCAAACCGACATTACAGACCATTTCTCAACAATACTACAGACAGTACTGGAAAAGACCAAATGCCCCAAGGAACGAGGAATAGTGAAATACATAGATGAAACAAAACTTAAAAATACAATCAGACAAAAATCTTGGGTTTCTTATACTTGATTCCAGATCCTAACTATGCAACAAATACTTTCATTGAAACATATACAAAAAAATGTAACAGAAAAACACGAAGATCACCCCTTGGATGACAAATACACTACAAAATACACAATGTATATCGGAAAAAAATTAGTGTTTGAAAAACATTGGAATCCATTATACTGTATCATATGTGTAATATTTGTTAGCCCATGCTATTATCAATAAATTATTCTCATCTTAAGTTTGAGAAGAAAATAAAAAAAATCCCCTGTACTATTTTATAAACAAAATTTTATAATAAATTTTTGGAACTATTTGTCGACATTCGTCTTTTAATAAACTATCCTGGTTAATAAAAACGGATAAAAGCTTTAAACAACTTTTTGAAACAACCTATCCTACTTTTAAGCCAAAATAAAATAACAGGTTGTTTCGAAAAGTGTTTAAACTTTGTGTAACTGTTTTTATTTGTTTATTTAAGAAAAAACAATATAGGCATAATTTAAAAAACCTTCAGTATTTGCTTTGCTTGCCATCTAGTAGTAGCTAGTGAACTGTGACTAATCATGCAGGTCTCTTCCTTTATTTTTTCCCTGTTGGTGAATAGTAACCTTCCACCACAATATATGGCGCAGCACTCGACAAAACTTTGTTGCTTCGGACTTAGTACAGGAGATTCCATTCTTCCCCGTAGTAAAAGTATTTATCTATGCAAAATGCAGCGCTTTGGTTTCATTTCAAGTGGTGAAATTGATCAAGAAATTAAAAATTTAACACCAGAAAATACTACAAAAACGCATAATTATGTTTGGGAGCAGTTTACGGTGTTTTGTGAACATCGAAATTACAAACTTTCTGCTGATATTTCGAATGAAAAAGTAGCAGATATTATGAAGGATTGGGCATTCAATATGAAACGTGCAGATTCCATTCTTCCCCGTATTAAAAGTATTTATCTATGCAAAATGCAGCGCTTTGGTTTCATTTCAAGTGGTGAAATTGATCAAGAAATTAAAAATTTAACACCAGAAAATACTACAAAAACGCATAATTATGTTTGGGAGCAGTTTACGGTGTTTTGTGAACATCGAAATTACAAACTTTCTGCTGATATTTCGAATGAAAAAGTGGCAGATATTATGAAGGATTGGGCATTCAATATGAAACGTGCAGATTCCATTCTTCCCCGTATTAAAAGTATTTATCTATGCAAAATGCAGCGCTTTGGTTTCATTTCAAGTAGTGAAATTGATCAAGAAATTAAAAATTTAACACCAGAAAATACTACAAAAACGCATAATTATGTTTGGGAGCAGTTTACGGTGTTTTGTGAACATCGAAATTACAAACTTTCTGCTGATATTTCGAATGAAAAAGTAGCAGATATTATGAAGGATTGGGCATTCAATATGAAACGTGCAGACGGAAAGGAATATAAAGAAAGTACAGTGAAAACCATTTGGAATATTTCTGCTAAACTGTTACAGAAAAAGTTTCATGAAGAGTTCGAAAGAGAAATAAATCCATTTAAAGATGTAATTTTCGAGACCGCAAGAAAGGCTCGTGCAGCCAAGAGAAAGAAATTATAAGCAATTCCTGACAGAAAAAAAGAGAGCTCAGCCGCTCTTAACGAGAAAGAAACAACCAAAATTATATTAAGTTTTGATGAAAATAGACCAGATTGTTTGCAACAAAAAATTTATCAAATTTGTGCTGTGGAATTGGCATGTCGTGGTAATGAAGCAGCCTTTTGCTTAACCGACTATTTCAAAAAGGAATTATGGTCAAACTACGGGACGTATCGAATATAATCCAATGTTCTCAAAAACATCACAAGGTGGAGAACAACGTACCACTGATCCTAAATGGTTGGTTCCGAATAAGGAGTTTGCGAATAAGTGCCCAGTACGTCTCTTGGAAAAACTGTTGAGCAAAAGAACGTCAAATATCACAACCAATCGTCTTTTATTAGCACCTAATATTTATTAGCAAAAGATGTACGACATAACCTAAAATTACCGAAAATTGAACTGAATAAGTTTGACGACAATCTAAAGATATAGTTATCATTTTGGGGACAGTTCGAGAAAATTCATGAAGACAACCAGATCCAAGAATAGGACAAGTTTCATGATCTACTTCAGGCCATGACAGAAGGATCTCATGCGAGGAGCATCGTATTCAGCTATCCACCAACTAAAGAAAACTACGCCAAGGTGATAGAAATGTTACAGGCAAGATTTGTGAAGAAGGATGTGCTCATTGAAATATATGTACGAGAATTACTCCAGTTGACAAAAAGTGCTAACAACCTTTCGATAGACATTTTATATGGTAAGAGTTTAGTTAACTTGCAAATATTAGAGTCGTTAGGTATTAACAAAGAGAAATATAGTTACCTCTAATAGAGTCAGCATTTCCAAATGATACGTTAATATCATGGAGTAAAACTACTTTGAAAAATGAGTCCAAACTTTAACAACTACATGATAATTTAAAATTAGAGGTTGAGGCAGTAATCAGGTGTAGGCTTGCGAGAACATCTTTTTCAGGTGACTACTTCATTCCAACAGCAGCATGTTTAGTAGCTAAAGAGGTAACCAAGGAGAACGAAAACCGGAACAACTGGAACAAGGAAAAGGAACGTAAGGTTCTTTGTTTATTTTGTAATAAATGTCATAGTACCTTAGAGTGTATGAAAGCAAATAACATGACATTGGATGAAAAGAAAGATGCAGTGAAACGAAAAGGTGGATGCTATATTTGTCTAAAGAAGGGCCATATGGCAAAGCAGTGTAAAACCTTTATCAAGTGTAATAAGTAAGAGTGAAGAGGAAGTAGAAAATAAGAGGGAAGTTACCAGAAATTTTACTAGTAACAATACCACTACATTATTACAGATTTTGATTGTTAAAATTTCAGGTAACAAAGAAGAAAAGAAGGTCAGGGCTTTATTGGACTCAGATGCGCAACGAACATATGTAAAGACAGCGTTGATTGAAGAACTGGGACTAGAACCAGTAGGTAGCGAGACACTGGGACACTCGCTGTTCGGTGGTTCTCGGAAAGCAGTCCAGGTGCACAAACTTTTTAAATTCAAGATCAGTAGCTTAGATAATACTTACCAGACTACGATTACTGGCTTAGAACAAGATGTACTCTGTGGCTCTTTACCTAAAATACTGGACCCAGTATTGATACGAAACTTGCAAAAACATAAGATTTATTAACAGATACAAGAGAGGATATAACAGAAATTCGTATCCTTATTGGCTCAGACTACCTAGGTTCCATTTTACAGAGTAATTTTGTACATTTGACAGACAGTCTCGTTGCTATAAATAGAAAATTAGGCTGGACTGTTCAAGGCCTCATTCAGGGTATATACAATAACACTGTTAGTGCCAATTTTGTGAGTACTTTATCACAACAAAATTCTCTAGAATTCTTAGGGAATGTCGAAACTTTAGGAATTAAAGACCCTAATAAAAAAAGTGACTTGACTGAGAGTGAAATATTAGGAAAATTTAATCAGAATATTACTGTAAATAGAGAAAGCAGATATGAAGTGGGACTCATGTGGAGTAGCTACCCACAACCAGAGCCAGGATATGATCAAGCATACAAGAAAGTTAGTGAAGAAAGTTGTAAAAAGCTGTATCATCTGTAAAAGATTCAAAGCAAAGCATTATGAAGTTCCTACACCACCCTTACCAGCAGATAGAATCGGACACACAAGGCATTGACCTAGTAGGCCCATTATTTTTGAAAAACAACCATTAGGTATGGATTGTTTTATTTACATGTGCCGTGTATAGAGTCATACACTTAGAGTTGACAGACTCATTGTCCACCGATAGCTTTATTCTAACTCTACGTAGGTTTATAGAACGAAGAGGGAGGATTAAAACAATTTACACAGACAATGGGACCAATTTTGTGGGTACAGCTAATCTACTGAGAAAAATAAAATGGGAAGCAGTACAAGAAGCTATCAGTTCCTACAAAATTCAGTGGAAGTTCATACCTCCAGCTTCTTCTTGGTGGGGAGGATGGTGGTAAAGACTGGTGCATGTTGTGAAGGAGATATTACGCAGGATGCTTGGAAAAGCGAGTGTAACATGTATAGAGTTGACTACCATACTCTGTCATTAATAGTAGACCAATCACATACACAGAGACAGAGGATGATACCCTGAGACCGCTAACTCCAATGATGTTTTTACATGGTATTTCTACATCTGATACACCTGACATAGATCAAATCGATAAGGAAAATCTAAATGTTCGATTTAAGTATCTACAGAAGTTACGGGAAGACTTTAGAAGCAGATTTAGAAATGAATATCTATCGCTATTGGCTAATAAAGGAAACAACAAAAGAAATGAACCTAAAGACTGAGATATAGTTTTAGTCGAAACAGAAGCTACTCTTGGTATATTTATTGAAAATTTTACTGGTAAAGATGGTTGTACTAGGACAGCAAGAGTTAAGACAAACTTCTGAGTAAAGGTAAGGATCTATCAGAGATTATATCCTTTAGAATTGTCTGCAGGTTTACTGGATAGTATCGAGAAGGTGCCGAGGTCTAGTGCTGCTGAGGACAATATGGAGATACAGCTCTCTCAATCGTCATCAGGTAGTGATGTTCTTGTTCAAGATGCTTCTGTTTCTATGCCTCTACCGACAATCTCAAGATTAGGGCGTAAAATAAAACTGCCCATTAGATTTTTAGACTGATTTATTTAACATAAAATGACTTATTTTAAAAAGAATTTTATAGAGTGAAGCGATATAGGTTTCAATATTAATTTATAATTTGTGTAACATGTTATTTGTTGTATTGTAACTAATTTTTATTAGGTAACAGTTTATTATAGTTATGTCTATAGGATATTTTGATAGATTTTGATCCCAGTCTATGTAAAATATAAGCTCCTTAAAAAAATTTGATTGAGATTTGTGTAGTTGTTACTTTGGGAGTGTGATGAATCGTTCTGTGTTATAATTTAGATTTAGTAGGCTGACCTGAATGATGGGAACAGACAGGGAACTTTTACAACATGTGAAACAACGCAAAACTGGTTATCTGGGACATGTATACAGAGGAGAAAAATATCAACTTTTGAGACTGCTTATGGAGGGAAACATAGAGGGCCGAAGAGGACCCGGAAGACGAAAATGCTCATGGCTTAAGAATATAAGAGAGTGGACAGGATTAGACACATGCACCCTAGTGAGAGCAGCAAGAAATAGAGAGGAGTTTGCTGGTATTGTCGCCAACCTTCAGTAGTGGAGAAGGCACTTGAAGAAGAAGAGAAGGCTGACGTAGCGAGGATGTTATATTTTGATATAATTCTGTCAAATTGAATACAATGTTCGCTCCATAATAAAGATGTGTTTGTTTCATCGATTTATCTTACAAATTTAAGAAGAACCTGTAAAAATATATAAAAGTGACATTAAAACTAATATAGCTTACATTATTAGAAAATTTTTTTGTTGGGTCTGCTCTAAGAACTTGTACATCGCTAGATTCTATAAAGTTATATATTTTTGAATTATAATCTCTAGTTGTCAATATGACAGTGGCGTTCGCCTTGTCCAATTTTGTAATTGCTAAGTTATTATTTTCTTTTTGATTGCATTTAAAACTGTAATGTCATTTTTTGTTTGACGTTTAACCTTTGACGGTTCTGTGCTAGAACCGTGCTTGTCTCGAAATATTTATCAAACACGGTGATAATTTATGATTCTTGATTGACACGCGGCTTCTTCGTTCTAAGATTTATTGGATCTCTTTTTTTAGACTGACATCTTTCAAAAAAACCTCAATTCTATCCTAAGAAATTGTTACCAAGTACAAACAAATTCATAACATCACTCCCAAGAGCAAAACAAGATAGGTAATAACGATTACAGAGGTTGTTAAGTTACCTACTACCTTATAATATGTTCATATAACATAGGTCATATTTCTAACAATAATAATTCTAAAATTAAAGTTACATAAACAGTTATACCCAACTTAACTTATATTATCCTTTAAAACGATAGCACACCAGAGAGCCTCATCCTTTCAGTACGTAAAAATAAGTTATGAGCCTCAAAATAAAAATTAAGTTATTCCATAAATTTAAATGGTAATTTTATTAATATTTCATCGATTTATCTTACAAATGTAACAAGAACCTGTGAAAATATATTAAACTAACGCTTATTCATCAATGATTTGTCAATTTTTTATTTTTATATTGTATAGGATCAATTATATAGGTATACATAACGTTAGATGTTTGGGATAAATTACCAGATATCTAATTGAAGATGTATTATAGAAATAATTCTGTTCATGATATAATATAAATAGATCATACGAAAAAGCTCTATTAAACAAATAATCATCCTCTATTTGCTTAAATGAAAGTTTGTTTACAATTTACACAATTATTCGGTCATAATATGTCAAAAGTGCTGAATAGAACTATCTGTGATCCTGTGATCTGACCAACCAGGAATCTACAGAATTTCCAACTTAAATTCAAACCACTCCTCCAAATTTAAAAACGGAGATCATGTAATTCTATTTTATTTAAAAAATTAAATAAATGCGTATTATAAAAAATATTGTGTAAAACTTGTGTCACAATGACTTTCTGTAGTACTCGTGATTTGCGCAACTCACCGCTTCGCGGTTCGTAGTGAAAACTTCCCTCGTACTAATACGAGTCATTGTGATACTTGTTTTACAAATAACTACTTTATCGTAGTCAATTTATTAAGAGCTGTTTGGCCCTTAACCTTTGGGGCATTGTGCAATCATTGATTATATGGTGTGGTCTTCTGTGGGTTTGCATATTTCACAGTTACCGTCAGTGTCTCTTAGTTAAAAACGTCTGTAATAGTCATTCATGTGTCCGTGTCCTGTGATGAGTTGCGTTATCTTATAGTTAATTGTTTTGAAGATCACAAACGTCTTTGTACCTTTCTCCATTTTGTTCCAATTGACTTGCCACATTGTCATTTGTAATTTTTCTTTTTGTCTTTTTATGTCTAATTTTGTCATAAATGTTAATATTTGGTATGGGTCTAAATGAGCGAGTTTTGTTAGGTTGTCAGCTATTTTCATACCTTAATTTAGTTTATGTTGTACATTATGTTATGTTCTGTCATTTTTTCAAAAAATTTCTTAAATTTTATTATTGTGTTGGATTTATTAGTATTGTTAGATACTTGTTATGATAATATTAAGCACGATCTTCTTCTGGAGAGGTTACATGATATTGGCATAGATTCTAAAGACATCAGAATAATTCAGGAACTATACTGGCAACAGATTACAGATGTGAAAATTAACAATGAACCAACTACTTCAATATATCCAAAGGGATGTGTCTTGTCGCCATTCAACATATATGTAGAAAATATTTTTCAGCTGGCTTTGGAAGAAGAAAACAGAGGAATCAAGATCAACGGAATTCCAATTGATAATATGAGTTATGCGGATGATACCGCTATATTTGCGTATTCTCCTGAGGACCATCTAGAGACCAATTTTCCTCAATATTGCATTGGACGAAAATATTCGAAAAGTCAGTATTTTCGAGTTTTAGCCAAATAATTGAATTTATTAAAATTGTTCATTTTGAAAGTTTCGAATAAAATCTCGTACCGTGCGGTGGAATAAGTGTTATTAACTACTCTATTTTTATATCTTAAGAAAAAAGCTCAAACAGGTCAATTTTTATATTAAACGTAGTATGTTATGACATAAATGTTTCGAACCTGACATAATCCCTCTTCATGGGGGTGTCATCCTTTTGATTTTTTTTAATGAGAAAGTTCATCATGCGACACCTCATTTGAAACCTATTGAAACACTGATTTCAAAAATGTATAACACTTTGGTTCAAAACAGAGTCTGAGTTATGCGAGATTAACGGATTATGAGTACGTCACTGTCGATTTTTTTTCAAACCGTAATTGTCTTTTTTCGTTACCTAGCAAATTTATTATTATCAGTTGTCACTGTCAAATAATATTGAAGTAATTTCAGTTTTGTTACCACATGAAGATAAGTTTGTTTATTGTGAATAATAAAAATGGTACAACATCGCAATTTACAAGAAAATGCGAAATGATTGTTATTTATGGCGAAGCTCGTCGTAATTATCATGAGGCGGTCAGAATTTTTAATGAGCGCTTTCCTGACCGCCCAATAGACCGACATTATTTTAAATCTGTGGTCAGTAAATTTTTTGAAATAGGTGGAGTCGAAAATAAAAAACGGTCTGGCAGAAACCCTATATCCGAAGATAAGCAGGTTTCTATACTGAGTGAGTTTGTCGTAAATCCATCTACTTCAACGAGAAATGTAGCACAAACTTGTTAAAGGTGTTAAAGAAAATAAATTTCGTCCCTACAAAATACAAATGTTGCATGAACTCACAGAGAATGATCCAGATAGACGGATGGAATATTGTGAAACTATCACAAATATTATTGCACACAATCAGGATTATCTCCGACACATTTGTTTTAGTGAGGAGGCGACATTTTTTGTAAACGGACATGTACATCGGCAAAATGTGAGGTATTGGTCTGATGAAAATCCCAGAATATTCCTATGAAGGCCACACACAATTTCCGCAAAAACTAAATGTATGGGCAGGCATACTAGGGAGTTACATGGTAGGCCCAATATTTATTGACGGGAATTTAAATGGTGATAATTATTTGAATATGTTAGAGACAGAGATAACCGCCGCAATAAATATCATCACAAACCACCCGCATGAATTTCCTCAACATGTCATATTTCAGCAAGGCGGAGCTTCGCCTCATTATGCTGTCAGAGTGCGAATTTATGTAAACACAGTTTTTCCAGGAAGATGGATTGGACGACGGGGACATATCGAGTGGCCACCTCGATCACCGGACTTAAGCCCATTAGATTTTTTCTATGGGGCTACTTAAAGTCCAAAGTGTATCAAACCCAAGTGGATACAATCAACCAGCTGCGCGAAAGAATTATTGCAAAATGTGGTAATATTAGTCCAGAGTTGTTGCAAAGGGTTAAAAAGGAAACCCAAAATAGGCTGTATTATTGTCAAGAAGTAAATGGGGAACATTTTGAACACCTTTTACGTTAAAAAATTAGTTGCAGTTACTGTTAAAGGTTAAAATTTATTTAGTTTTCAGTACACCCTTAGTTGTTACTTGTAATTTATTACATTAAATGATTAATTTCAGTTACCAACATTTACAATTTAGGAGATTTATTTAAAGACAAAACAATTCCAACCCTCCAATGAAAAAACCTACCGTCAAGCCAACAGAATTCATTGAATTCTTGCAAAGTAAGATTAAAACTCTCGAATAACTCAGACACCGTTAATTTTTTAACAAAAGTGTTATACATTTTTGAAATCAGTGTTCCAATAGGTTTCAAATGAGGTGTCGCATGATGCACTTTCTCATTTAAAAAAATCGAAGGGGTGACACCCACATGAAGAGGGATTATGTCAGGTTCGAAAATTTTATGTCATAACATAGTACGTTTAATATAAAAATTGACCTGTTTCGAGCTTTTTTCTTAAGATATAAAAATAGAGTAGTAATAGGGGGGGGGGGGTTGGGTAACACCGCACCGTATAATTGGGCGGCATATTCTGAGTTGGCACAAAGGCAGCCGATCCCTTAGGAGCGGGTCTGATAAATAAACTTCTATGTGAGTGTTACTTTATTCAATTTTGGTCTAATGATCATTGCAGTAGAGTGTGGTAGTTCTTATGTTTCAATTTTTGTACAGTTTGTCGATTATCATTGTGTAGCGACTATTATTACCGAATGCCTCATAGAGCCCAAACGAACTAATATGAACTTAGTACATGTCGAGGTTAAAGTCACAAACGTTTGTTATAATGAATAAAATACCAATAGATGTTAGCAAGAAATATTTTGAATATTAATTATAAACATAATTGTAAACTTGACGAAGTATTTACTATAACAGAGAAATATTGTAAACAATCGATACCAATATTAAAGTTATATTTTGTTTATCTACAACACCTAGTGCACGTTGTGAGTAGGCGTTGAACTTAAATGATAGGTCATGTGAATTTAGATAAGTGTTATTTAGTGTTTAAATAAAATCCCAGTGCTCTTTACCGAAATGTTTATTTTCTTCCTATAATCCAGAATTGAGTAAGTCGACAATTACTTTGACACATGGATATCCTGCCGGGTCCTGCTCCACAACTATACATACAACACAATTGTATGTTTTGTAAGTTTTCCATGCGTCAACTTCCAGCGGCTTCACCCTCGCCAACACATCTATAGCAGATGTGGGTGCGGTCTTTCACACTTTAGTAATAGCCAGCAAGAATGGTATTTCAGACGTTTTTAGTTGTCTTCAGCATAGTCGCCAAACCTTAATACCATCGGGCATGTATGGGATATGCTTAAGAGATGGATCGCTTCTCATTTGGATAATGTTGATATTCGCCAAGGTCTTCAAGATCATCTTACACAAGAATGGTACATATTACCTTAATTGATAATTTAATTTTAAGTATGCTAAGACGGTACCAATCTGTAATGAATACTACTGAAGGAAATGCAGTTATTAGAAACATGTTTTATCAAATTTTCATGTTTTACATTGATTAGTTATGTTAATAATTTCAATTAAATTAGTCCACTAACTATTGTTTGATTATCTAATCAAAAAGAAATCGTATAACAATGAAATTAAGATAAATTCATAAAGTATGTCAGTTTTTAGAATCCAATTAAAATTGATGTTTATTCGAGAAAAAACTTCGTGTTCCTTAAACGTGTGTTATGGAACTTATTCAAGAAATTAATGTTTCTATATACTTTTCTTTCACTCGCGTCATTCAGCATTTTTTTCGCGATACAAAACGAATTTGAATGATGGAATTTATCCACACACCAAAGAAAAATGTGTTATTTCTTTTTCGAGCTGTCAATGTAACGTTACTCCATTATTCATTCCTTCTACTATTTTTTGACAGCATTTATTCCTTTTCCAAAGTACTCAATCATGTGCAAATTGTGAGTTTGATCAGAATGAGAAATTTGTGGGTGGCTTGAGAAGTGAAATGGATGGCTGCGGTGAGTAGCACAATCCGTATTGATTATAAGGGCGAATTAAAGGACGATAACGGTTTGAGAGGATAAATACTACCCGCAGGAAGTGTCACAAGGTTTCATTTAAGGCGATTAACTTTTTAAATACCTATACAGTATATAGATAATTCCTTTGGATAACTGTAATTAATTTTCAAAGGAATAATTGTGTGAGAACTTGAGAAACAGAATATTATTTGTATCAATTTTTGCAATAAAAATATGAAAATTTGAGGCACACATTAGTATAATGATGAACTCTTAGATATTGACTCGCGGAAAATTTGGCTCTGGATTATTTAGCAGTATCTAGTGTCTAAATATAATGAAGCCCATCCATGCCGACTTTGAATTGGGGAACTAAAAAAGATTAGTTACCGAGTAATTGATTATATCAAATATAATTTTATACCGTTAATTGTTTTAAAAATGAAACGTTATTATTCTAATCGACAATACGTTGGTATGTTAAAAGTATTAGACGCATATAATGATAATGCCAGTGTTGCAGCTAGAATATATGCAGTAAAATTACCAAATTTATTATCAAATTACGGTGAATAAAAAAGTATACGATAAGGTGAACAAAGATTACTAGAAACAGGTAATTTGAATTGAATTAAATAAGGGAGGACACCATCCTGCACTCAAGGTCGTCCAAGAAGAGTATGTTCTTGATTTTGTTGAAGCGCAACCATGTACAAGTCTTCACCTGCACTACTACTCGCGAAGTTAAACGAATACGATAGTATAGAAGGGCACTTCAGCGCGCTTCGTGCAACCTTGACTCGCATCGGGCTGTGATGATCCCGAAAAAGACAGTATTGAAAAAAAGACATTTTCATAGAAAAAAGATTAAATTGTGTAGATTAAGGTCAGGCGAATACCCAGAAACCACGTTTCTGTTAAACGTAAACATCGCGTTCACATACGCGGAAGGTCGTACCTACGGGTGACTGACTTGCATGTTTCCTATAAAGACAAAGTGTAAACTAACCAATGATTCATTCATTATTATTATTTTGAATAAGTTAAAATGTATAAGATATTGTAATCTGTGTTAATTTTAAATATACTAAATCCCAGTGAGTTTTATTAATGTTGTCGTTTATTCAACCCCCGAAGATCGGTTACTAGGTAAGTGCTTTCCCAAAGATATAATACTTTTATGGTAGACGTAGTTTATACGAGGGGCACTTACTAAGTAATCACCACAGGGCGACTTCCAATTGTTACCGGTTTTTGCGCCTGAATCAAAGGATTTGAAGCGTCCCGAGATACTAACACGAAGCGTCTTACTAGATTGCATGAGTGTATAATCGCGTACTTGAACTTCGGTCAACTTTGAAGAATACTTCGTCGAAGTAACTTCGCGAGTATTATTATTAAAAAGGTACTTTATTCACACATTTTGTTTCCCAAAATTACATATAACAAAGAAAAAATGTAAGTGCCGGTGGTCTGGCTTTCCTCCTGCTATTTGTGTTCGTCCTGCGCGGTAGCAGCATTAACCAAAATATATCGTTGTCTTAATAACTTTATCCCCGGCATAAAGATGTGGCTCCCAGAATCTTTAGGCTAAGTTTTCCCTGAAAAGCAGCTGAAAACAGGGTCTCAATAATTGATGGGGGTTTCAGGTTTGGGGAGGCAACATGTCAGACGTTGATTTTAATTTCTTTTATGTTGAGAAATGTTTGGGGTAATTCAGTTTGGATATTCGTCCCGCCCTGAATATACCCCTGTTTGCTGAAAAGTGGATTGATGAGTGACAACCTTGTTATGTAATTAGCGATCCATGCAGAAGTCTACACCCACTATCGCGGATGTTTTCGGCGCGATTTGCGTCTTTGAGAGCATTTCGAAGATCATCGGGCAAAAAATTGTTGTAAAAATTTGTAGATATTTTAGTGATGAAGTCTTTGATAGTGGGCATGACGGCTTTCTCATGTAACCAGGAACTTCTGGGGTATTTTGGATAGGTAGAGTTGTGTTTTATTGCCATTATCAGACACTTGTTTTGTACCACCTGCAATGAGTGAAAATTCTGTTTTGTTCTTGTGTAGTATACTGGTGCTGAATATGTTAAAATCGGTCTGATAATTTGTCTGTAGATAAGTAATTTATTATGTATGGTGAGATGACTGTGTTTACAGATGAGGGAAGTTTACTCATTGCGATCTTGGCTTTGTGCACTTGACAATTTATGTCAGCTGTAGCGTTTGTATTGCCTTGGAGGTATTTTAAAGTATTTCAAAGTATTGCTCGGTGGGATGATGTGTCAATTTACACAAAGTTGTGATTGCAATGAATTATCTTTCCTGGTGATTCCCCTGAGTAATAAATACTCTATTTTGGAGGCGTTTATGTTTTTGATTGTTAAAATAGGGTATTATTTGTGTGTTTATGTAAGTTTGTACAATGTTAAGTGCGGTGTCTGAATTTTTTGCAGATGCTACAAAACAAGTATCGTCGGCGTACATAGCGGTTGGGGAAGTCGGGAGATCCTGGATGAATAAGGAATAGAGCAAAGGTGATAACACTGAACCCTGCGGGACTCCAGCCTGAATAGGATAGGGTCCAGCAGTATGTTCGTTGATTTTTATGTAAAATTTTCTGTTTGTGACATATGCGTTAATTAATCTAATTAAATAATTTGGGATTTTTAGTTGTATTAGTTATTAACCCCTCGAGTCGAAGGCTTTTTGTATGTCGATCGCGACCATAATGGCTTTGTTTTTTTCCCGAAAGCCTTCTCTTATGAAATTTATAACTCTAATTGTATGCGCTATAGTACCGTGGCCACTTCGGAATCCGTATTGCTCGGGGGGTAATAACTTGTGTTTTTCTGTAAATGATTGAATTCTTTTAAGAACGATTTTGTCGATCACCTTTGGAATATTATTTAATAATGATATTGGTCGATAACTATCTACATAACATGGCTGTTAGTTTGCTTTTATTATGGGTATGACATTGGCAGTCTTGAGCATATGGTAGGTTTTTTAACAGGATGTTTGGTATGCCGTCGTATCCTGGGGCAGTCTTATTTTTCAGTTTTTGTATAGTATTGTATATTTCTATGTATGACGCTAAGTTTTCTGTGTTTAACCCGTAAATACCATGGAGGGGTCAAATTCGACCCTACACATTTTTGACGGCAGATTTTGCTACTAAGGCATAGTAGGCGGTTTGTGCGCTTTCAGGTAATCTTCGACCGACAAGCCATTTATTTATTTCCGGAAGCAAGGTTAGTTTACGTTGAACGTTCGCAGAGATACGTGGGCGTAGGGTCAGATTTGACCCGCTTATGGTATAAGTGTCGGTAAATTGTTTTGTACGAGCGATTGAAAATGGCGGGATGCAGTAACGATAAGCGACCTTTGAAACAAAGTGAACTTTAAGATGAGGCACAAAATATAATGTCTTATGGTCTAGATAGTGACAATGAGCTTTCTAGCATTCTTGGGGGTTCATTATATTTAGCAGGGGTTTTCAAATCGAATAATGAAGATTTGAGATCGTTATTTGCTACAAATGGTACCGGTCGTGCTATATTTCGTGCGACAATGTCTTTGAACCGTTTTTATTTTTTACTTTCATGTCTTTGTTTTGATGATTTAGAAACACGACCAGGACGTATTATAAATGGAGACAAACTAGCAGCTATTTCCAATATTTTTAAAATGTTTATCACTAACTGTCAGTCTAATTACAGCAGCGGGGAATATCTCACTATCGATGAAATGCTTATAGCGTTTAGAGGAAGGTGTAAATTCCGTATGTACATAAAAAAATAAGCCCGATAAGTACGGTATAAAAATGCAATGTTTAGTGGATGCTAAAACACACTATCTGTTAAATGCTTTTATATACACTGGCAAAGATACTCATAATATGAACCCAAAAAAGCTAGCTATCCCCACACTGGATGTTTTGAAACTTATCCCGCCGATATCGGGAACAATTAGGAACCTTACAGTTGATAATTGGTTCTCGTCTATAGAACTGATTATAAACTTTAATAATGAAACAACGGGGGGGGGGGACTCATTAGACCAAAAATGTGCTTGCTATAAAACTGGCAGAAGAACTCGAAAATGGCCCTAAACAATATGGTTTCGTATTTTGGACATTGCTGGAGTAAATGCTAACGTTATATTTAATAGTGTGGTTCGAAATGAAACGATGGCAAGAAGGCTCTTTTTAACCAATTTAGGGCAAGAACTTATTAAAAGCCATATGAAACGCAGAGCTCAAGAAATTTGTGTTTTGTGGGGTGTTGTTTTGTGTGGGGTAGTTTTAAGTGGATAACGACAGGGTCGTGGTCGGAGTTAAGGTCGTTTTTATTTTTGTGATATTGTTTATGTTTTTTCTGATAGCAATATCCATTGTGCTGAGGGAGTGATTTGAGAAAGGAAAGTGGGTGGGGTCATCAGTGTAGAAAATGTTACATTCAGTATTGTCACCGAATTTCAGGTGAGTACATCCGTTTACATTTGGGTATTGTGTAAAATTACCCATTGGGGATGTCTACAATTTAAATCCCCTACCATTAAAACTTTATTGTGCGAGTTCATTATGTTGTGACAACATCTCTTAATTTATTAGTGGGCGGGTTATATGTGCCTACAATTTTTGATTTTGTCATCAAAAAGTATTGCCATATGCTCAATAGATGAATTGTTTTGTTGCAAGAGTTTGAAATTTATGCCTTTTTGATTAGCAGAGCGATACCGCCACCACGGGCATCGTTGGGGCGGTCTTGTCTAAAGAGACGATAATCTGGGTTTTTGAAGTGTATAACTTTATTTGGTTTTAAGAGTGTCTCGATTAGAAAAAAAATATCTGATTTTTGAATGTCAACAAAGTGACGAATTAAGTGGAGTTTATTAGAAACTCCTTGTATGTTACAGAGAAGAACAGATTTCAAGATCGTTCTTGAGAGCCTGTTTTACCACCTACCTGCCTAGATGTCATTGGTATCTATCCCGGTGACAAAGTTATTATAGATTGTAAATTACAAACGGGCACCTTATTGTCACTTATTAACTTTTCACTAGAGAAGAATTCTGGGTTAGTTTTTGAATTTTAGATTTGAGCCTGCGGGTGTACTCAGTTTGAAATGGTATCGTCTCCGTACTTGGAGGTGATGGTAGGATTAAGGAATCAATTGGCACTGACACAATTGAATTTGAAATATAGAAAAACACTTTAATTCACAATGTAATCCAATTGACAATCCAACAGGGTCGAAAATTAGCATAGGAATGACTCTTCGCGAGTAATGTAAGGCAGGTATAAGAGTTACATCAAGCCAAACAACAATTTACAGATTACTAGCTGGCCAGACAGACGTAGTCAGGTAGAAGGTATTTTTTTTAATACTTGCTGTCGTTTTGCGTTGCATAAAAAAAGAACAGTAAAACTAAGCTGGGTAGCTATTGCATCGAAACTACAACTGATGATACGCCTGTTTATGGAAATATCTATTTATCAAATGGCTCTGACTTCAACCGATGATTCGCAGACACATATAAAACAATGTATACGACGGATGGTTAGTCTTGATCATTAGTCCTTTCTGAAACGGGCCTAAGGATTAAACTTTAAACAGAAACAAACGTGGAAATGGACAGTGATGACGATGAAGAAAATTTGGAGAGAGAAGAGACGACGATGTAGATTTAGATTATAGAGTTATTTAAGGTAAATTTTTATAGAGATTAATAGCTATAGACGTCAATTTCTGAACAGCACTATTAGCGCTATGTTATTATTAATTCTTGCGTTCCTTCACTTTTATATTTTATATTGGTGAGAAACTTATTTAATAAAGCTGGGGAGATATGTTGTATATTCCCTGATGATTTAAACAGTAGCCACTGCCTACGAGAGAATTAAGTGGGTTGTGGTGACTGACATTACGAATTAATTTGTAGATTGTCAAGGTATTTTATAAGGCAATAATGAACATTTATTAAAAAACAGCACACATAAAAACACCACACATAAAAACACCACATAATAAACAACATTGATATTTTTGTTTTCTGGCGCGTACGTAAATAATGTTGATGGTTTTTCGACACAGGAACATGCGAAAAACAAGGATTTTCAAGATTGATGCCACAAACACAAACGACTGCTCTTGCGATTAATTTATCGATTTTGTAAATGGGAGCTGCAGTGGCAATTTTACCCGTTTAAAGGTGATTGCGAGGAATGAAAACGTCCTCTTCTTTATATTTCTCTCTCAAAATGTGTAGAATGTGGCCCATTTCCGGAAACCAATTAATGTAGTGGCTCTGAAGGCGGTATGAATGGGGTCAATTTGACTTGACCACTGGCGCAACACTATCCACTGGCTTCATTTTCAAACTTGCAATGTAAACACAATGTTCATTGGTCCAATAGCAACGATTTGCTGTGAATTGTAATCGAGTGCCACGTTATAATTGAATGCAGCTCGATGGGAATAAACACTACACAGGGTTCGTTATTCAATAATAAATCGTGTAAATGTTTGCACTGAAATAGGAGACGATTTGTTTGAACACCTCCTATGAATTAATTTCTTGTTTTATAACAATAGTTTTTATTTAAGGTTCAAGATTAAATTTTACTCCTTTGCTTTTTATCAATAACTCGGTAACCAAAAACAATACGCATATATGCAATCTTATGATTCACTTACATAGATATAGAGCTAATAAAAAAGAAAGGAAAAACAGTTCAAATCGGCTACAAGAAATTGTACATTGAATATGATGAATGGGAAACAGATACGAGTAACCTGATTGAGACACAAAAGAATACTCACCAGCAATTAACAGATGAAGCAATGATTACAAAAAAATAATAGTAACTCATAAAGAGACTGAAAAAGAAAAAGACCTGGCTATTGAAAATGATACAGAATGACAAACAATTGCTTATGAGAATGCAAAGCAATTCACAGGAATAATAAATCGAAATATAAATAGAGTACAACTCAAAATAATAGAAGATGAAGAAAAACACAAAGGTAAAAGTAATTAATGGAAAATAGGGACATCGTATATAAAAAGTAGAAGAAATGGAAGATGAATGGATTTGTAACGAATAACTGAAAATAAAAAGAAAGGAAGAGGCATTGTAACAATGCTAAATGGAAATATATATATATATATATATATATATATATATATATATATATATATATAAAGGTATTTGGATTTTTCTTGGACCAATTTATATATATTTCTATTTGGTAATTTCTTGGGATTCGGTCCTTATTATAAACTTCATCAAACTACATAATATGATTCATCTAAATATACTTTATTTAACGTTTCGGCTGATTTTTTAGCCTTTTTCAAAAAACTAGTTATCAGGAACAAAAACTTTTATATCCACATAGTGGAAACGTCACATTTAAAATTAATTTATACACACACACACACATAGATTGTAAAACGTTGACAAATAATATTTCATATTGTTATATTCATATATCCATTCATTAAAGGTATAGTATAGTATAACAATTTGGCTCCCAACGCGGGGCATTTATATAAAGATATAGATTAGTATAGTATATCAAATTGTCACCCAAACGTGGGCAATTACAATTAAAGGATTTTAGATATTTAATAATTTGGCTCCACAATGTGGGGCAACTATAAAATAATAATAGAAATATTACAATATATATATATATATATATATATATATATATATATATATATATATAAATATATATATATACATATATATATAAATTTATTTATTTAATATATTCAAATTTTTATTTAGCTAGCTCAGTTCTTTTTATTCGGGAGCATGAGACTCACTCTACTCTTTGGGTTCCAGCATATACTAATTTATATTCTTTTATTAAATAAAATAAAACACAATAATTGCGAATAATTTAATTTTTCAGAGAAATTTTATTTCAAAAATATATATTTGATACGCCTATGGCATAATAAAACCTCAGTCATTATCTATACATCCAAACATTCTATGCGCATGCTCATATAAGCGGAATTACACGAACGAAAACAAAACGTTCGTGTTATAATATAGACGCCTGCTAACTTGTATGGATATTATTTACATAAGAATTGTTTTCTTTATAATAGGAATGGTGATGGTGAATATTATAAAAGGATTTATGTGTCGGAATTATATATACATATTATTAGATCATCAGATGAATTAAATAGACACTACATATACGTTTGGATAGATTATCTTTATACATTGAAATACAAATTTACCATACGATTATTAATCACGTAAGTAACCATAATAATCTCTTAACAAAATGAAGAATATTCATGAAAATTTTCTTACTAATCTTAATTTAAAATCTATTGAATTATTACATAAATGTCTTTCTTTTTTAGTTTGATCGATCAAATATATGCAAAAATACTTTATAAATGGTAATGATCACTGAATTTATAATTAGTTTGTTATTATTAGCCAATAATATTAAAAACACACTGACCTGGAGTCTGTAGTCTGGATATTACCACCTCTGGTAACAGGAACAAGCCGACTGGTAACAACGCTTCCCAATTTCTGGAGATATTTTGGAGATTATCGGGAATAACTAGCTATAGACAATCGTAAGTGTTCAATGTATGCTTTCTATTACAAATTTTTAACTTTCACTGGTGTTTAATTAAAATTTACTTAAATTTTGTTCCAAACTAACATAGCCTTGTTCTCCACATCCGACGCCACGCTCTTCTCTCTCACTTTCCCCTCGATTGTCGATTTTTTTATCAACAAGGTACTTTTTTCAAAGCTCACTGTTCAATCAAAATTTTGTTTCATTTCCACGTTAGCAAAATTGTCCTGTCACAACAAAAATGCTTTTTTCCTGAGATAAAAAGTTCTACTCACTTTTTGCATTTTTAAAGTTTCAGGAAAACATATGATTATAAATTTACCTTAAAAAAGTCTGTTCTTCCTTTAATATATGCTGAATTTGAATAAAATAAGTCTTTGACAAGTGATACAATTCATGGTTAATACATTGAAATTACAATATGAATTCTCGTTTTTCTACATGTAATAAATTTGAAATAATATCTAACATTTATGACACAATTCTTTTTATATAATATATATCTTGGCTTTTTTATTTGAAACTATACAAATTTTATAGTTCTGATATTGACATTTATATATCACCATCTAATTATCAATTTCCCTTTCCTGTTAACATATAAAAAATGATACAAAAGTTTGACATATCACCAGAGTTATGTCATCTTGGATTTATATTTTTATTTGTCCAATTCTTTATAAGAAATATTGATTATTAATCTTCATCTTATAGTTTTGTTAACCACCATTACTAATACTTGTTTATTTTCAGATAAACAGCTGATTTCCTAGTGACAAAAATACCCATTTTAGGCAGATACAATGTTTTCTTCCATACTTGTTATAAATTTTCATACTTTTAGAAAATTATTAAGGTAATTTCTCTATATTTTATTGTTACTCTTTTTATTATATCTTACAAATGATTTTATAATATAATTTTATATGAGTTTTAATTCTGACTGTGGTTTTTCCATGTATCCTTTTATTAATGAAGTTTCAATTCATTCAAATACTAACTTAAAATTATTTTCTGCATTTTTTGTTAAATCAATTACCTCAGGGGGTACAATCTAACTCAGAATCTGACATTTTAGTTTATAAACTGAAATTTAACATAGTCGTATAATCCAATATTACTTCCTCCTCGAGGTCATGGCTCTTAACCGAGAAATCTCATAAAATACAAGAAATGAAGCTTTATAAATAAATTCATATTATTATTTCCTTTTCCTATACCTATCTAATCTGTATCATCCATCTGCTTGATTATACTCATTTTATACCTGCTCGCTATTCTTTATCCTAGTGACCGGGACCTTTCTCTTATAAATTTTAAATCCAACCCGGATTTAGCCCTTTTCAACCTTTAAAACCGAAAATGAGGCTTGGGACCGTTAATATACCCTCACAACTTGAACTTAAAATGTTCAAAATTAATTTGGTTCTTTTATATAGAGGCTATTTTATGAATCCTCAGTCTCCACAACGTTCCTGTTAGTTAGTTGTATCGTCCTAAAAACATCCCTTGGATATTTGTACGTACAGCGGAGTGTGAATGTTTTGTGTTGTTGAATGTAAAAATGGGAGTTAGCCTACCGCTTATCTCGATTTTAATGAAAGGATACATAATGTAGTGAAGGATTTAACAAGATATTATATTGTCTTAGGTGAACACAGTATTATCTTACTTTTTTTTGCGGAAACACGCTGGGTTTTGACCTAATTTTAGGCGGAAAATTCATCCATTAACTTTCTGTCTTTAATTTTTCTCTTTATATTTTCATATACTGTTTTCCTAACAATTATTTCCATTCTTTTTTTGCCTTTACTATGATTTTCATACAGTCTGCTGTGGATTAGTAACTTTTGGTAAGGTATCTTCAATTTGGTTGATTGATTTTGAAAAAAGTTAGTATTGAATTTACATGGTAGATTGAGAACATTTTTGAGAATGGATTCCTGAAATAAAATTGGATTGTAAACGTTTCTAAAATATATCACACTATAATGAATCGGATGTCGTTGATATTTTTAGTTACTAAACATGGAACATGTACATAGTGTTACCTATAGCAAATTCTACCTCACTGCAAAGACATAGTAAATATCCCTCGGCAACTTATGTTATCTACTTTGATTATTCAACTTTGTGGCTTCGTATATTTTGCCTCCATGTTATACCAATAAAATGAAAATGATGCAGTTAAACGATACATCATTTTGTAACTCAACTACTTATATAACTCGAGAAATTTTAGTGGCTATGCAAGTTCGTTTACTCAACTTCATTCAACATTGATGATAAATAAGACAAAGGAGGTTTACATAAATTTACTGAAGTGCTTAGTTATTTCCTTTAGAATTAAGATGCTTCAACTTCCAAATTCACTATACAGAGAACATCCTTTTGTATATTATAATTTGTAAATAAGTTTCAGTTGAAGCAATTTTGTATTTATTGTAGAAGGAAATATATTCAAGAAATTGTATCTTATTATTTATGACAGACGACATATTTAGTATATGTAATCTATAAGCTATCTAAATTTGTAAAAAAACTGAGACTTATTTATTATGCTTTTTTTCATATATTAGTTATGACATAGTGGCTGGGGTGGTGCATATGATAATAAACTTTCTATTTTTCAGTCACGTCAAACTAAAATCTTAATAATAAAAAATAATTTTGCTACTGAGAAAAGTCCGATATATATAATTCAGCTATTTACTGTTGAATCACTTCTTCATCATTATGAAATATAGAGAAAACAATTCAATGAATCTGGAAGAATTACTAGAAATTATAGCCCCGTCAAGTTAACCCAGAAATAGTGGTAATGTTATAAAAACTCGCATAGTGAAAAAAATTTGTATGAATCTTCAGAACACCATTATAAATGAAGTAAGAAAAATCCCCATCGATCCCAAGTGTTCAAAAAAACTATTCAAGGTAAAATTTTGCAATTATGGGTTTTTGAGTTTTTCAGCAAACAAGATTTATCATCGAAATATGTTGAAAGTTATTGTAGATCATGTAACTATGTATAAATAACGTGTACTTTTTCTCCAACAAGCAATTGCTTCTGAGATATAACGATTCCAAAAGTTTCAAAAGCTGTGTTCTTCATAATATTTTTCTTATTGATTTAAATACATGACGGGTGGGATAAATGTATACTCATAGCAGTACATTTCCCTCACCAGTCCCATCCCACATAGTCGGAGCTGTTCATCCAATAAAACCTTTCGCGGACTCGCTGAAGGGTTTTCTTCACTCCCAGATGATCTCCCGATACACTTTCGTGTAACTTTCTCAGGACCTCTGCTATTCTCGTTCTCGGGAAAACTAACTGTCTTCTCATCTCGGAACCATCATCGTTTACAACGACTCTTTTCAACAACTCTTCTTTCAGAACAAGGAAGTCAAACTGAGCCCAATATGCCTTGAGTGTCGGTGAAAATCTTGACTCATCTCACCAGGTAGGTCGCCGATTTTCTTCCTTCCACTGCCAAACCTTTAGGTGATAATAATTATCCATGTCGTACCACATGGAAATATGGTTGTCAGAACCAACGTCATTGCAAAATATTAATTATGGAGCTATTGAATTTCGAAAAGAGCATGGTCTCAATTTCCATCAGAAATATTTTCTTCGCATTGTTTCACAAGTCTTCACGATATTCTTTGTTATTGGTAGCGTTTTAAAACGTAAAATATGCAACGTAAGACATTTCATTTAATTTGCTACCTGCTTTAATTTTTCTATACTATCTTTTAACATCCAACTAAATAAAATATATAACAACTATTCCAATTTACCTAAAGAATTTAAACAAAAATAATAGAAATGTGGCAACATTTATAAATATTAGCTAAAATGAACAAACACGAGATACCTCAACTACTTAATTAGCGTTTAACCGACCACCCTATTTGTTCTAAAACTAGTTGTTGACATTCCAACAGGGTAGATACCATTAACAAGTTTGTGGAATTTTTAGACTTATTTGAACAGCACATAAAGTGTATACGTTATGGTTGTTCCTGAATATTATGTGACCAAGAGAGTGTTTGAATAAACCGAAATATGTTTGGAATGGAATTAATAAAACGGTTTACAAATATTTTACTGTAATTAAATATAATATACGAAATGCACTAACGAAAACCTTCCTTAGAAGTACACTAGGCTCAAGTTTCGTTTAGCCGAAATCAGTTACATGGAATATCGGTTCATAGGATATTTATATACAAGAAACCGAGCACTACATAATTTGATTTTTGCCGCGGAAATTCTTCGTTTCTGAGAAAACTCGAATTTTTAATTTTTCTACTATTAACTAAAATTCGAAACTTTACGGTGTTTTTAATATTTTTTTTTGTTATAGAATGACGTAAAAACATTCAATATAACGATGTGAACTAATTTTTATTCGGAAATGTATTTTTATCACAATAATTTTTATTGATTTTTCCGGGTTTAAAGTGCCGAAATGTGATAGGAAGATAAAAACTACATATTTTTGTTTGATTAATAATTTGCTATAACTTTATCCGCGGAAATTTTTCATAAGGGCGGTGTAATAGATTATCTTCAATATTTCGAAGTTTTCTATAGTATTATCAACTTTTTTACATACTTTCGTATCGTGGAGTGAAGTGGGGTGCTGGGTGGGGAATATTTTGACCTTCTTACTGCGCCTTATAATTCACTGAAAAACAGATTTCGTTTGAAATATTATTAATTTTTGAAAATGCCATATTCTAAATGGATACAACGAATAAGCTCCATGAATGGATCCAAGTAATTTTTTTTGCAATGGCTTCGCCATAAATCTTCGTAAAGGCGATCTGCGAATTCATCTGCTGGAATGTGTTTGCCTTTTAAAGATTTTTTGGCAGCAGACCAACATGACTCAATTCTTTGAGTATGGACACCTTCCTGAGTAACAAATTCGTCACTATGGTTTACAA
Source organism: Galeruca laticollis (assembly GCA_963921935.1). NCBI lineage: Eukaryota > Metazoa > Arthropoda > Insecta > Coleoptera > Chrysomelidae > Galeruca > Galeruca laticollis. The sequence continues at coordinate 83,498,964 of OY998178.1, read as the reverse complement.
TCCGATGCTGATACCCATATTTCATAAGCTTCTTGTCGCGAACGAGGAAGAGCCATTTCTACAACTTGAGTAGATATTTTTGTTAATAATATGATTCAACTCAACTGAATATACAATATTAAATTCACATATATGTACAATGTAATACATACCTACCTTTTATACTTTATCAGGATTGTAATTTTTATGCTTTATTGACATTTTTTTTTAAATTTTCACATTTATTGATCATATCGATATTAAGTTGATAAGAATAGATATTATTCATTGATCTGTGTTAAAGGTCGGGAAGAGGATCACTGCACAGTGGCGAAGCAACGCATTTCCCCGGATTTTTATTTTCGTATAGGTGCTTAAAAATAAGTCTACAATATAAAATAACATTAATTTTTCATGTATCTCATTTCGTTACTTCTAAACCGCATTCAAAAATGACAACAGCGCATTTTCCGCAGCAAATTTTTTTCAGTAATATACTCCCTGATGTATCTAAATGACAAAAAATTGTTTTTTTTCTTTTTTAACAGATTTCGGTTAAACGAAATTTGCCCCGTACACTATTCTATTGGTTGGAGTATGAATTAAAGAAAACATTCATTAGAAATACACTTGCTTCGAGTATGATTTTTTCTTGTATTATTTATTTTGATGTACGTTTGGCTCCATTGCAATAAAATATATTCTAATGTACAGTTCCGAGAATGCCCGATGCATGGCGTCTATTACCGACTAGCACAACAATATTTTAGTTTTTATTTTGTAGTGTAGATAAAGATATAGTTGGTGCATTTGACCGTGTGTGTGTGTAATTAAGTACCGAAGACATTTGTGTACAAATTTTTCATTGTCCTGTCGACAATAAAATAAGTGTCCTGTATCTTTATAGTTCTCTTCGTATTTTTTATGATTTCTAAGAATTTTAGTACAACTATAGTTCTTATATATATTATAATATTTTTAATGTTCTACTGTTTTTATAATTATGTATTATATGATTTTATTTGAAATTTGATTATTAGATGCTGTTGTTACAATCGTGGTAGTAACTACACTAATGTGAAAACACCTTTATCACTGAATATAACCTATTTGAAATTTTGACAGGAATTGTCAAATTATTATGCCCGGCTCAGATGAATATGAAATTTTATATTCTGAAAGATAAATTACTACAAAATCGACTTACTCGCTCTCACCTCAGGGAGGGTTCAAAGATTAAAAAAAATTAATAATTTGAAATTTTAAATTTATAAATTTCCAAAGAATATTCCAAAATTGTCAATTATACTATTGCAAATCTATAGTGACTGCTTGTTCAATATATTCTAAGACCATTAAATTATCTAATGACATCTACAATTTTTCTGTCACTGAAAATTAACTAAATGTCACTGATTATATCAAAAGTTTTATAGGATCCAAAATTTTTCAAATTCAATGAAATAGGAGTTGAATTAATACCAAAGTGAGTTGGAATCAAAAATTATATATTATATACCATCAGACAACAAGTGAAAATGAATTATTATTCCCAAAATATAATAAAGAACAATAATCGTACTTTCTACGAACCTTAAAATTAAAAAAACAACCTATATACTAGAAGAAAAACCTAATTAACTACTTATTCTAAACGTTCAAATCGTCGAAAATTACACTTGACGTGTATAAATGTCAAATAATTATATGCGATAAAATTGTCTATTCAAAAAAAATTTTCTCTTCTCTTCAGGTGAAATTTTATATATCTTTAACGTTAATTTTGTCAGTATTCAAAAATGTGATATAGATGCATCTATCTTAATTTTATTTAAAGGCCTGTTAATTCTTGAAAAATAATTTATAAAATCTGGACTGGACTCACCAACTAGGTATCAGTATCACTCGTTCTGATTCTAAGCACGTCTTTTAGAATCGCCGGAACCACTTTTCTAAATTTATAATTTAGAACCCGGAAAAATCACTAACACTATTTCAATATAATTATTTAAGGAATTATTCACGCACTGATCTTATCATGCTAATTATTATAATCTGATGCTATTTTAATATATCAATTACTATTATATTATTCAGCAAATTTGAGAGAACTCATATTAGATGTTCTCTCGAGAGGGGTTCAAAATCAACTAACTAAACTTTTTCCATAAATAATTCTCTTCTCTTTTGGTTACCAAAGAATTCCTTTTTTTAAAAAAAATACAAATTTATGTTTTCATATAACAAAGAGAGATTTTCATTCTTTAATTCTAATTGTAATTTTTCTACCAGCGACATCTGTATTCTTTTTTTAAAATCTTTATAAAATCTATGTATCATTAAGTATCTTCTGCATTATTGTCATTCGAAATTGTAATGTCAAATTTTATTTGCATATTGAATCTTTTAAATTATTTATAATACATTGTATATCACTAGTATTACATCCAAATATGTACATTTTTCTTTATTTCAATGTTTTCTTTAGAATTTAGATAGAGTATATGTATTAATATATTTATTTTTAATTCATGTATTCTTATGAAAAAAACTAATCGTTTTTTAGAAATATGCGCTGACATTGAGAGCGACGCTGAGGTAGGTGATCCTCGTGACGATAAGCACGACGTTTTTGAGATTGACAATCAAGACTCTAATTCAGAGCAATCAGAAGAAGAAGAGCTAGCAGATCTCAATGAAACTCAACAAGACCCACTTTCCCGTCTCTGTTTTTTGGGAAGAGACAAAAAGACGGGTTGGAGTAAATATTCCGTAGCTGCGTAAAAAACTCAATCCTCAGGAGGAAAAAGAACAGTTCTAGAGGCTTGGCAACTATATTTTACGATTTTGTAAATAATTGATGTTTATTTTTGGTACTAGTAATGTGATACTTACTTCCCAATCTTACGGAATTTTCTATTTGCCCCATATTCTCTGTAAAAATTTATTTAGCATTTGTAGCCTTCTTTCTCCTAAAATTTGTAACATGGCTGAAGTAATACTGTCGCAACCCGCAGCTTTATCTGTTTTTATCTTTTATACTGCTTGTTTAACCTCTTCTATTTGTATCAGTTGTTAATTGTCTTCGATTTTCAGTTCTTGATGCCTTTCATTCTCGAGTTCCGGCTGTTCTTCGTTCTCTACATTGAGTAATTCCTCAAAGTATTCTGTCCATCTGTCTACAATTTCTTTATATAGTTTTAGCATGACCCTATTTTTAGTTTTTATCTATTTTACATTGCTTGGTTTTCCCCTTCTTAGTGTATTTAGGACCTTAAAGAAGAGTTTCTGATTTTCTTTATTGTATTAATCCATCTTTTGCCAAATTCTTACCATATTTCTTTTATCGTCGTGATTACCATGTCCTTAACTTTTTGAATTTTGTATGTATGTTCTCTTCATTTTTGTTTCTTTAGTTTGGTTTGTTCTTGTATATCTTTATTATACCATCTCGTTTGTTTTTATTGCCATCAGTTCTGGTAATGTTACCTACTTCTGTTGCTACCTCTAGTAATATTTGAATTTGCTCCACATTTCTTCTATTGATATACTTTTTATCTCTTCATATTTCCATTTCTTTTTCCGTATATTCTTAAAATTTTTTGGATACTTCCTTAACTTATAAGATTTAATTTGTTTTTTATTTATTTTTTCCATTATTTGTACTTTCTTTCTGCTTGCCAGTTGCAATTTTTGATTTTGCTCTTAATAAAAATTATGATCGCTGTACATTTCTGCGCTTTGTAGGACCCTGATATATTTTCTATTATCTTTGTTTATGAGAACATAATTAATCATGTACGTTTCATTTCTGCACATTGTAGGACCCTGATATCTTTTCTATTACCTTTGTTTATGAGAACATAATCTATGATGAACTTCTCATTTCTGCTGCTAACCTCTCTCGTGTATTTATGTGACTCTTTGGGTTGATAAAACATACGAGTCACTATTAGTTTGTTTAATGAATAAAAATTTACTAACCCTACTCCATTGTTTCATTCTCTCCATATATGCCCCCCTAAGTTGGAATCATATGGACAACTTTTTTATTATTAATTTTAGGAAAAGAAGTTATTCTTCATAAAAAGTTCTGCATTATCTAACACCTAAAATACAGTCATCAAATATCAAATTTTTTAGTCGTATACGAGGTTTGTCAAAAAATATGTGTTTTACTCAAGAGTAAAGTACTATGTTACTAAAAAAACTTGATATGAATTAAAAATTACGTTTAAATATACATGTACCTTCATTTGCATCAATAAAATTATTTTAAAACGTACTATAAACAAATAATTTATTGATAGAAGGAAATGTTGACAGTAAATTTCAAACAGCGTTAGAATTTATAAGACACATAAAAATGGTAGTGTTATTAACTGATGAGGAAAAAATATAAATTGTTTTGATTGTGGCAGAATACTATAAAACGCATAGAGAAGCAACAAATATTTTCTATAATAGACATCCCAATAAAAATATAACCCAATGAACTGTAACGAAAATAGTAAATTAATATAGATGAACTGGAAGTATTAAATAGTAATTTTTATAATTCGCGTTTAAAAGAGACTTCATTATAACATTGTATACAGTGTCACAATGAAGCTCTTTGAAAACTGTTATAGTAATTTTTAGTGTACAGTTGGTTATTGAATTTAGTTATATTTTTATTCGACATTTGACTTTAACCTTGACTCAAATTATAAATAAAATAGTCTGGCGTTGTTCTAGCTAGCAAATTATTATATTAAAGGTAAATTAGAATGATTTATATATTAAAAATATCAATGAATAAAGTACGCTAACGTTTATTTATCAATGATTTGTCAATTGTTCATTTTTATATTGTATAGGATCAATATATAGGTATACAAAACGTTCGATTTTTGGGATAAATTACCAGATATCTATGTGAAGATGTATTACAGAAATAATTCTGTTCATGATATAATATAAATAGATCGCAAGAGCATATACGAAGACGCTCTTTTTTAAACATAATCATCCTCTTTTTGCTTAAATGAAAGTTTGTTTACAATTTACACAATTATTCGGTTATAATAAGTCAAAAGTCAGAAGTGATAAATAAAACTATTTGTGATCTGACCAATTAGGAATCTACAGAATTGCCAACTTAAATTCAAACCACTCCTCCTAGTTTGAAAACAGGGATTATATGAAATTCTATTTTATTTAAATAATTAAATAAATGCTAATTATAAAAAATATTGTGTAATACTTGTGCCACAATGACTTTCTGTAGTACTCGTGATTTGCACAACTCACCGCTTCAGGGTTCGTTGTGCAAACTTCACTCGTACTACAAAACGAGTCATTGTGACACTTGTTTTACAAATAACTATTTTCTACGTCCCATCTTTAAAGTACCTTGTATTTCATCGGTTTGTACCGCGTAAAGTGGTTGTTTATGGTTAGAGTGTAAAAAAGTAAAAAAGCGTTAAAAAAAGTGCCATAACGTTAACTTTATTTCACGCTTTCTTCTTCTTTCATGGACTTCTAAGATACTTGGCTGGGCATCGAGAATGAACTTTCATGAAACTTGGAATACATATAATTGTAATTTACCAAAGGAGCTTAATTAAAATAAATTGAGTGAATGCTAACGACGAGTACTCAGTGTGTATGTGTTTATTAAACTGCAGCTAAGCGCTTTCGGCTATTAAGCCATTATCAAAGCTGTCCTATGACATTGTGAAATTTTGAAAAAAAAAACAATTTAAAAAGTTGAACTTACGTCATTAAAAAAGAGATCCAAAACAGGTGTCAAAACCATCCAGTTTATAAAAAAGAAACAATGCACAAAGTTAAATCATTGTTATGAAGTCATTAAATTAAAAACATTAAAATTACCCCGTTGAAAGGGTGTACAACTATAATTTACATGATGGAAATTCCCATTCAGAAGTGTAAACTGAATGAAAACCGATGACAAGTTTGTCGTTAAAAATACGGTGGCTAATAATCCAGCGTGCCGTAAAAACAAATGTATGACAATACAACATATTTGTGTGATGAACATTGAATCAAACGTATGATTGAAAAGATGAAAAAATTTCATATAGTGAATTGTAAATTGTAGGAAACCCTGTATATTACATTTATTTTTAAATTTGAAAAATGAAGTTAAAGATGTGATAAAACAAAAAATTGAAAAAACTCTATTCAAATTCCAATTCTCAACATTCATCAAATTTAGATGAATAGGAAAATGCCCTTCCTCCATTGGTTGTATACTGAAATTGAATTAGGGGTTGGATCCATTCCCCAGCCAGTCAGGAACAAGCGTAGTAACCTAAACGTGTGAAATGCTAGATAACATAAATTAAAAAACGCTTAGTTGTAAATACATCCATGGAGGAGTTTACATAATCTAGTGACGAAGGTGGAAAAGTACGCTGGCAAGGTGAACCCAACAACTGATGGCCTCCCATATGAATTAGATGTAAATGGTATAGTGATTGTGACCTAATGACCCAAACTATGTCCCATACATAGCCCGACGTCAAGAACACAATGTGATTATTGAATTTAGGTTAGTTGTTACAAACCTAGACCCATACTAGGCATGTACAAGAAGAGAAGAATTCATAGGAGTATGTTAAGAGTGAAAGGGTAGGACAGAATTTGATAAGAGCTCCAAGATAAAGAACTTGTTGATGAACCCAACTATGACCCATACATAGCTAGATTACACGGGAACAATGTGGTTAAAATTTTTTTGATAGGTATGACAAACCTAGATCCATACTAGGCATGTACAGGAAGAAACGGGGGGGTGTAAGGAGAAGAAAGAGATGGCGTGTAGTTATAACAAACCTAGATCCATACTAGGCATGTATAGAAGAGAAAAAACCAAGTGAAGTTATTAAGAGAAGAAAGGATGGCGGCCATGCCATGGTTGTGACAAACCTAGATCCATACTAGAACCGTCACGAACCAGGCATGCACAGGAGAAGAAGAAAATAAGAAAAAGTGAAAAGGAGGGTGATTTGCTCAAATTTATAAGATAGCTTATATGCTTAACCAAACTATGACCCATACATAGCCTGGTGTCCGACGTACACTGTGGTAATCTGGAACCAGTTCCAAGAACAAACCCAGATCCATACTAGACATTTCTCAGATAAGATCCATGGGGGGGAGGGGAGGTTGTATTCCTATTATTATAAATACATAGCTTGGTGACTAGCCACCGATGTGTTTGAGAGATGATGTAGAACAACCCGAAAGAATAAACCTAGACCCATGCTAGGCATATCCATGCATAGTTCTAGGAGTGGAAAGAAAATTGTTGTTAAGAAGATATTATGAATTGGTTGTTGGATGGAGAGTGGAAGTTTCTAGGTGTCTGAGACACAGTGTGTAATGCAGTGATAGATGTGGTGCAAAAGTGAGAAGTGAATAAGGTTGAACAAACTTAAAATAGAAGAAAGAAGAAATAGAGGTAAAGAATGAATAGAAGATAGGAAAGACTCTTTCATTCGCCTTTTACGAATCAGCCGAGTGCTGGGCGAAATATTCTTGGACCGGATCGCCACGGTGAGAATGTACGTCGAACGCCCCAGAGGACCACAAGGTTTTGAACAAAGGCTGAAATTTACAATTAAGATGTACTTGTGTGTTGAGGCAGTGTTCTGAGTATTTCTAGATCCTCAAGCAAGTCCATATTTCTGCAGTTGTTCCTGGGAATGTTATGTAGGATTTTTGAGTTACGTGATGGAGAAAAGTTATGGTTATTGAGCTTAATGTGGAAGCCGAAATTTGACGAAGTGGGTTTATTAAGATGTTCCTTAATTCTAGTACCTAAATAACGAGTAGTCCTACCCACATTAGTAGATGGACAAGAATCACAAGTTAATTTGTAGATACCACTTCTATTAAGTTTATCAATAGGATCTTTGTTCTTAGAGGAAATTGTGGAAATGGAACATTTAGATTTAAAGGAGATTTTAACATCTTCAAGATTGTTGGTGATAATCTTTGAAATTTCACTGAAACTTCACCACAATAAGTCAACGCACGATACTGAGTCTGATCGTTGTTGTGAACCTCTGGGTAGGCCAAATTTCTTCTCAACCTCCTTGTTGTCTTTGAGACCATACTATCAACAATTTGAGGAGAATAACCATTGTTCAATGCCAACTGTTTCAAGATATTAAGCTCAACGTTGAAATTATGTTGAGAAAGAGGGACCCCAAGTAACCTATATACATAACAAGATATGGCAGACATTTGTGTTGAATGGGGTGGTTAGAATGTATTGGAATAAGATGATCACTCTGTGTGGGCTTTCTGTATATGGAAAATTCAATTTCAAATTTCCTTGATAAAGTCAAATCCAAAAAATTTATTGATCCATTGTTGTCAATTTCCAAGCTCTTATCAAATTCTGTCCTACCCTTTCATTCTTAACATACTCCTATGAATTCTTCTCTTCTTGTACATGCCTAGTATGGGTCTAGGTTTGTAACAACTAACCTAAATTCAATAATCACATTGTATTCTTGATGTCGGGTTATGTATGGGACATAGTTTGGGTAATTAGGTCAAAATCACTATACTATTTACATCTAATTCATATGGGAGGCCATCAGTTGTTGGGTTCACCTTGCCAGCGTACTTTTCCACCTTCGTCACTAGATTATGTAAACTCCTCCATGGATGTATTTACAACTAAGTGTTTTTTAATTTATGGTATCTAGCATTTCACACGTTTAGGTTACTACGCTTGTTCCTGACTGGCTGGAAAATGGATCCAACCCCTAATTCAATTTCAGTATACAACCAAGGGAGGAAGAGGATTTTCCTATTCATCCAGAGTAGATGAATGTTGGGAATTGGAATTTAAATAGAGTTTTTTCAATTATTTGTTTTATCACATCTTTAACTTCATTTTTCAAATTTAAAAATAAATGTAATATACAGGGTTTCCTACAATTTATAGTTCACTATATGAAATTTTCATCTTTTCAATCATACGTTTGATTCAATGTTCATCACACAAATATGTTGTATTGTTATACACTTGTTTTTACGGCACGCTGGGTTATTAGCCACCGTATTTTCAACGACAAACTTGTCATCGGTTTTCATTCAGTTTACACTTCTGAATAGGAATTTCCATCATGTAAATTATAGTTCTACACCCTTTCCACAGGGTAATTTTAATGTTTTTAATTTAATGACTTCATCATAACAATGATTTAACTTTGTGTATTGTTTCTTTTATATCAACTGGATGGTTTTGATACCTGTTTTGGATCTCTTTTTTAATGACGTAAGTTCAACTTTTTAAATTGTTTTTTTTTCCAAAATTTCACAATTTCATAGGACAGCTTTGATAATGGCTTAATAGCCGAAAGCGCTTAGCTGCAGATTAATAAACACATACACACTGAGTACTCGTCATTTGCATTCACTCAATTTACATCTACATACCCACAGACAGTTTTAATTAAAATATCCCAAATTTCTATTTGCATTTTATTTTTTTGTATAGGGCTGTAGAAAAAATAATGTATGCAACAAGTGCATAAAGTGGTACTTTTTTTACGAATGGAAAAAGTTGACGAGCCGTCAGGCGAGTGCGGCAATTCCATGAGTGAAAAAAGAACACTTTATGCACATGTTGCATACATTATTTTTTCTACAGCCCTATACAAAAAAATAAAATGCAAATAGAAATTTGGGATATTTTAATTAGGCTCCTTCGGTAAATTACAATTATATGTATTCCAAGTTTCATGAAAGTTCATTTTCGATGCCCAGCCAAGTATCTTAGAAGTCCATCCTCGATGCCCAGCCAAGTATCTTAGAAGTCCATCCTCGATGCCCAGCCAAGTTTTATTATGTTGTCTTATGGAAAGCGTGAAATAAAGTTAACGTTATGGCTTTTTTTTAACGCTTTTTTACTTTTTCCACTCTAACCATAAACAACCACTTTAAGCGCTACACACCGATGAAATTCAAGGTACTTTAAAGATAGGGCGTAGAAAAAATAATTTTAATGGAAAACGTCGAAAACTGGTTGCTGATGAGAATACGTAGTTTGATGTAATATATTGTAGCAAATCTAAAATTGTCATTGCGCAAAAGAAAGTCGTTCTTACCACAAAATGTAAGTAAGAATACAGTGGCAAGGATTTTAAAACTAAATAAATACAAACTATACAAACCAAAAATCGTACACATATTAAAAGAAAGGGATTATGATAGGCGCTTTGATTTTTACTCGCTCATCCAAGGAGAGTTAGAGAAGGACCATTTTTTTGAAGGAGTATGTAAAGAGGTTATACGTCTTTGTATTCGTGCACTATTTGCATCAATTTCAACTGTGATACGGCTATCGGCATCTCTCCCGGAAAATCGGGATAGATGCCGATTTAAGAATGGGTCAGATGCCTTGCTAATTTAAAACTATTTAATTGCAGCAATGCCAAGCAAATACGAAAGAAGGTGTCCCAATAGGGGTAGATGGAGCGAAAAAAGTTTGCAAGCGGCTATAAGAAGCGTGGCAGATGGAATGGATGTAAATGAAGCTTCTAGGGTGTTAAGCATTCCACCAAGAACTTTAAAACGTAGAGTTACATCCGGCAATTCCAAAGGACGAATGGGACCTGACAGTTTACTTGGTGAAGAAGCTGAAATAAAAATGGTTGTTCATATAAATAAAGTGCAAGCAAACAGGATTTACACCAACGAGAATTGAAGTTAGGCGGATAGCTTTTCACCTTGCCGAGTAGTTGAAAATACGCCATAAATTTGACAGACAAGCTGAACTCGCAGGTTACGACTGGCTTACGTCCTGTTTACGAAAACATCCTGAACTGGCCATAAGAAAAGCTGAAGCCTTATCTCGCAGTAGAAGCTTCAGCATGCCTAAAAATATAGTTACAAACTACTTTGAACTGCTGGCTTCTACAATGGAGGAACACCAGTTGTTCGACAAACCCGCTTGTGTTTACAACATGAACGAGACGGGAATCTGCCCAGGCGAAGTCATTGCCAAAAAAGGCTCTAAAGTTGTGTCTACTTTGACGGCTGCGGAACGGGGCGAAACAATAACAGTTATAAGCTGTTGCAATGCGGAAGGCACTTTCTTGCCGCCTGTGTGCATTCTCAAAGGTAAAAATAAGAAACCAGAAATCGAGGATGGAATGCCACCCGGATCTAATGTGTACATGAATCAGAAGTCAGCCTACATCAACATAGGGATTTTTCTCGAATGGCTCAAGTTTCATTTCGTCCCAAGAAAAACTGCGGTAAAAGTGCTCCTAATTATTGATGGCCACGGATCTCACTGCAGCTCAGTGGAAGCTCTGACATACGCTGATGAGAATGACATAATCCTGCTTTGCCTTCCCCCACATACTACCCACTATCTGCAACCTCTCGATAGATCCTTTTTTAATTCGTTGAAGGCAGCATTTTATCAAGCTTGCGATACTTGGGTTAAGTCCGATGCTGATAGAAAAATCGGAAGGCGACAGTTCGGACGGCTCCTAGGTGTTGCTTGGGGAAAGGCTGCAAGTGTTCAAAATGCAACATCAGGTTTTAAGGCCGCTGGAATTTACCTGTTTAATCCGCAAAGTATCCCGGACTACGCCTATGGAGGTACCGATGTGGGAATACAAGAAACGTCTGCGAAAATGCTGTGCCAAGAGGAGGAACGAATTACCAAACCCCAACCTTCAACTTCACGTGCAGCCAATTTAGCTGATGAGCCTGTAGTTCAAAACCAAACATGTACCCCTCCAAAAATTACGCCTGGAAAAGCCTTGGATATTGTATCTCCTATTCCAGCTGCCACTGTGCTAGACGCTAAAAGAGAAGGAGGGAAACTCGCAGAGATTTTAAATAATGCAGAAGCCATAGAAGGGCGCAAAAGCATTCAGGAGCACAAACAAGTGAATCTCAACAAAACGAAACGTGGCACAAAGGCAGCTAAAACACCTATGGTATCTAAAAAGGAGAAATTTACTGCGAAAACGGTGTCAAAAAGGAAAACAGAAGACCCTAAAACTGCAGGTAGAGGAGTCCAGCGGCGAAGTTCAAGCTTGTCACTTCATGATAGCAGTTTAGATTTGGAAAATCATGATGACGCAACCTGCACTGGATGTGGCAAAGAGTATACGAAGACAACTAAAGATGAAGATTGGATTCAATGCATTCATTGCCGGCAGTGGGTGCATGAGGGATATACCAAGTATCAAAATACGAGCGAGATCTGTGTTAAAGTGCTTATTAAGAGGCGTATAGTGTAGTGACATCTCTACCTTAACCTGAAGGCGTCTGCCCCGCAAGGTTAGGTAGAGATGCCGATTTGCAGAGTTTTGTTACATGTTTATTGCGGAATAAAACTTATGTTTCTGTTTTGATAAATAAATGTTGAATCTAACGACGTATTTTTTTATTATGACATGTTAATTTGGAAGCATTAATCAAAGTCGATATGAAAAATCGGCATCTCTCCTGGACTCACCCTAATAACAAATAGTTGTTGTGGAAGGGTAATGATTAGCGAGTAGCTTTAAATACAACAAACATAGACCAATGTTTGTCAGGACAACGTCTGCCGGGTGCATCTAGTTTTCTATACTTCTCTTTCTAGTATATTTTCCTTTGAGTATGTTTTCAGTACCTTTTATTCATATTTTGTAAGTTTTCATATATTTTGAGTTGCTCCTTGCGTTATTAGTCTTTAATTGTCCGTGTAATTTTTCTTACTTGTTCGTCTAGTGTGTTTGCTTTATGAGATCTTTCCTGTACGATTCTTTTCCTGTTTTCCGCCTTGTTGCGAGTCTCTAGCTCCTTCATATCCTCCATTATTTATAATTAATTTATTGTATTTAATATATGCTTTATTACTATTTTCCCTACCTATGTTGTGGGTACCTACAGTAACAAGCTTTCTATATTTTCTTTGGATAGTGATCGTCCATCCATACACTTGAACCTTTAAGTTTCATACTTTGTCTAAATATCTGTATTTTCTTGTTGATTTTCACTAATTTTAATAATATCGGTCTGTTGACTCTATTTTTCGGTTTTCCGACATCATTGATATCATCTTTTAGATTAATCTTTACGCCTAACGCAAATATTGTCAGAGTTTATTTGAAGCTGACTTATTTCTTTCTTTAAGTTTTACCAGATATTATTAAAATATATAAATCAATAATCCATGCATTAAAAGCTAAATGCCCCAATAACGATTTGATTTAGGCATAGAAAGTGGTTAACGAAACTTGAAGAGCAGTTGAAATTATTTGTAATAACGCCATAACATCCATTTAGTACAGATAGTCCAGGAAAATCAGACCCAAAATGATCATTTTGCGTCATTTTCGAGGTAACGGCTGATACTTGGTAAAAAGTTAGTAAAAATGGTGTACAACAAAACCTAACTTATGCGACCTCTCAAATCGGACCGGAACATTGTTTATGATTCGATTTACACTCATTTTTCATGCCTTTTGTATAGTTTTCAGGTATATCTTTTTTCTCGTGCATAGTACAGACAAAAAGTTAAATACTTTTTTTTTCTTCTTTTAAAGACCTACAATTCTAGACCTTACACGTAAAAAAAATTGATTGTGTCAAAAGTTATTGGAAAATAAACAACTGATAACGTTACTGTTAATAAATAAAAATATAATGAGCATTTTTAACTAACACTTCCACATCACGCTTATCTATTCTCACTCATTAAAAAATGATACTCACGAAAGATGGAGTCTGTCAGTTCAATAGTTTATGAATTATGGCCCTACAAACAAATTAACTAAAAATTGACTTGCAGAGCTATGCGACCTCGCGCCAATTTTTTCACTGTTAGATTTCATAATAAGACATCGATACCCATCATTGTTTTTTAAAAAAATACATTTTTGCAACAACGCGATTTTTTTTCATATTTGGCTTAGTTGCATAATTAATTTGACACTATATCCGCCGATCTTTGTCGAGAATTAAGTACGCATATAGGAGGGGCATGGAAAGAGCTTTAATTGAAAAAAAATACGTTAAGATTTATTGACAAACGACTGAGTTACGGACAATCGAAGTCGGAGGCCTATCAGTCAACAATTTATGCGAGTATCGAAAAACAAAAAATATCCCTAAAATTTTTAGTCAATGTACTTTTATTGTACGAAATAGCGAGACGTCACGTCAGCAGCGGGCGGATATTTCGGCTGGCTACTGCGTGGCAGCGGAGTGGGGGGAACGCCTAGCTTTTCAATCTATCATCGTCCTATTTTGTGTTGGCAGTCGTACGGTGAACCTCAGAGAGTGTAGTCGAGCTATAGTTTTGTTTTTCGATACTCGCATAAATTGTTGACTGACAGGCCTCCGACTTCGTTTGTCAATAAATCTTAACGTATTTTTTTTCAACTAAAGCTCTTTCCATGCCCCTCCTATGTGCGTACTTAATTCTCGACAAAAATCGACGGATATAGTGTCAAATTAATTACGCAACTAAGCCAAATATGAAAAAAAGTTCGCGTTGTTGCAAAAATGTATTTTTTTAAAAAACAATGATGGGTATCGATGTCTTATAATGAAATTTAACAGTGAAAAAATTAGCGCGAGGTGGCATGGCTTACAGAACTTGTTTATAAGGCCATAATTCATAAACCATTGAACTTACAGACTCCATCTTTCGTTAGTATCATTTTGTAATGAGTGAGAATAGATAAGCGTGATGTGGAATTGTTAGTGTAAAAATGCTCATTATATTTTTATTTATTAACAATAACGTTATCAGTTGTTTATTTGCCAATAAGTTTTGACCCAATCAATTTTTTTACGTGTAAGGTCTAGAATTGTAGGTCTTTAAAAGAGGGAAAAAAAGTATTCAACTTTTTGTCTGTACTATGCACGAGAAAAAAGATATACCTGAAAAATCTACAAAAAGCATGAAAAATGAGTGTAAATCGAATCATAAACAATGTTCCGGTCCGATTTGAGAGGTCGCATAAGTTAAGTTTTGTTGTACACCATTTTTACTAACATTTTAGCAAGTATCAGTCGTTACCTCGAAAATGACGCTTACATACCCAGATTTCCTGGACTAAGATATAAAAAATTTAAAAACGCTTTTTGTATCACTTTGTACCGGCTGTCCCAATAAGAATGGCTCTCGGCCATATCTCGGGAACCGCTTATAGTACAGCTTAGGGAAAAAAATTATAACTAAAGTGACCTCGAGAAAAACCTGGAAATTATTTACAGAGTTGTAGGTCCACCGCCAGAGGGCGTAATTGAATACCATAAATTATAAAATGAATAATTTACAAATTTTGGCTAAATAAGATGCATTTGAACTATGATTATCGTATTCTTCAAGAAATTCAGCGTATATTTGATTTTACAAGTTTTAGTCTATCTCTTCAAATAAGAGGTGGGGGAAAGCGGGAATTTTATTATGAAAAAACGCCTGTAATTCCAGTTCTACTTAACCTATCTATGCAAACTTAGTATTTTTGAAGATACTTTCTACCAATATAAGAGTTATAATTTGGAAACAACCTAATGAGTAACGTATACGCTAGAGGGCGCTTTTTATTTATTTTTTAAATCTAGCTATCCTTGAAAAATGTTGAATGGAGACATGCAGTTTTAACTAAGGAATATAAAAATAGACCAAATTAGCAACAGAATAGCGAAAACCGCATGTCGATATCTTTTTCGTATGACGAGATATCCTAAGATTAAGCATTTTCCTTTAAACATAAATTACTCCAGTTTGACTGAACATTTTTTGACTCCTCAAAATTGTCTTTCCTTGTTCTATTAATAATAGTTCCAATTATTGTGTCAATATTACTTATGCTGGAAACTGCGTTATGGAAGTTAAAATGGAAATATATAAAAACAAGTAATGGGCCGTGAAAAAAACAAAACAAAAAGATATGTCTTGTGTCAAATTAGTAAATCTAGTAATTTGTTCATTTACGTGTCATTGCGATTTGTGTGCATTAAATTCGATATAAAATTTAGTTAAAAGTTATATCTAAGATGATTCTTACAAACGAAGAAGCATTTGATATGATAGGCATTTACTTTGAATGTATGAGAAATGCAACTGTTGCGGCTGGGGTATATGCCATACAATATCCCCAAAGACGTCCTCCCGGTAGCAGAGTTTTTCGTCGACTCATACACCGTTTAAGAACGACTGGAAATATAAATCTCTCTGTATTTAGAAGACGCGGCAGAGGTCGTTCAGAGGAAAACACAATAAATGTTTTGGCATATGTGCAATTTAATCCGCATTTAAGTATTAGAGCAATACGTAGAGACTTGGGAATAAGCAGAACCACCGTTCAACGTATTCTGATAGGACACAGGTAAATAATGATGTAAAAAGATATGTTTCTTAAACAAAATATACCCGCATAATATTATTTGTGAGCATGGTTATATGTTAACATAATAATTTATTTATCATTTCGGAAAGATATTTGATAGGACATTATATTTCTTTTAGATTTCATCCATATCATATAGTACTGCATAAACAATTGGTTGATCGTGATTACGACAGAAGGTTGGATTATTGCAACTGGTTACTACATATGGTATATGACGACCCTCAATTCCTGTCACGTATTTTGTGGTCAGACGAAGCTACATTTAGTAGTGGTGGTACGGTGTACGGTTAACCGGCATAATATGCACTATTGGTCACAGAATAATCCACGCTGGATGGAAGAAGTTCAGTATCAGGGGCGATGGTCGGTGAATGTATGGTGTGGTATTGTAGATGGTCAGATAATTGGACCTTTTATTTTTGACAATGCAATTAACGGGGAACACTACCTAAATTTTATAAGGGATGAATTACCACTACTTCTAGAAGATATATCACTAGCAACTCGTAGGTCTATGTTGTTTCAGCACGATGAGTGTCCGGCGCATTTCTCCAGACAAGTTAAAAAAGTTTTTAGATAATGCTTACCCTGATAGGTGGGTAGGACGTGGAGGCCTATTTTTGGCCAACCAGGTCACCAGACTTAACCGTCTTAGATTTCTATCTCTGGGACCGGATTGAAGACCTTGTTTGTACAATTAGACCCACTACTATAGTTAACATGATCGAAAGAATACGAAACGCCATTCAGAGTTTTTCGAGAGCAGAAATTGAGACTGCTGTTCAATCTACTCTTCAAAAAATAAACGCTTGTATCGAAATTTATGCGCGACAATTTGAACATTTAGGTCGTCACTAGCGAGGTACCTTAAGTTATATTTCCATTTTAACTTCCATAACGCAGCTTCCCGATGACAGCATAAGTAATATTGACATAATAATTGGAACTATTATCAATAGAACAAGGAAAGACAATTTTGAGGAATCAAAAAATGTTAAAACTCGTTGATTCAATCCGGAGTAATTTATGTTGAAAGGAAAATGCTTAAAATTTACACATTTCTTAGGATATCTCGTAATACGAAAAAGATATCGACATGCGGTTTTCGCTATTCTGTTGCTGATTTGGTCTACTTTTATATTCCTTAATCAAAACTGCATGTTTCCATTCAACATTTTTCAAGGATAGCTAGATTTAAAAAAATAAATAAATAGCGCCCTCTAGTGTATACGTTACTCATTAGGTTGTTTCGAAATTATAACTCTTACATTGGTAGAAAGGAGCTCTCTTCAAAAAGACGAAGTTTACATAGATATGTTAAGTAGAACTGGAATTACAGGCGTTTTTTTCATAATAAAGTTCACGCTTCCCCCCACCTCTTATTTGAAGAGACTAAATCATGTAAAATCGAATATACGCTGAATTTCTTGAAAAATACGATAATCATAGTTTAAATTCATCCTAATTAGGCAAAATTTGTAAATTATTCATTTTATAATTTTTGGTATTTAATTACCCCCTCTGGCGGTGGACCTACAACTCTGTAAATAATTTCCAGATTGTTCTCAAGGTCACTTTTGTTATAATTTTTTTCCCGAAGTTGTACTATAAACGGTTCCCGAGATATGGCCGAGAGCCATTCTTATTGGGACACCCGGTACAACAAACATTATTTTAGCCGCAATATGTTAGAGTTTAATCAAGATAGGAAAGTCCACATACATTTAGAATGTAACAAAGTTGTCTTATTGAAAAAAGAAATACACCAAAAATGTATCAATGTTAGTAGCAATTATGTGACAATATGGGTGTGTTACCACGTTATTTTATTAAATTAACTGCTAATATCTGTTGTGTGAGCACAGATTCAGCGTTATATCAGACATAACGCCCAGCAAAGGAATCAAGAACAGTTATGGAACACCCCTCACGTTCAACCAATAAATCTCATCGAAACTTTCTGATACGTCATCACTGTTTCGAATACAAACGGGGATCGGGGAAACGTCCATAATTTTCCATTCACAGACCGGTTGCTTACACGCTCTATAATCAATATTGGCTTTTATTACTGCAGGGAAATATGCATGGAGAATATTAAGATTGTTATTTATTAGTAAGTGGTTTTTAAATTGTTTTGGGAAACTTCGGTTGTTTCATATTCTCTTTTACAGGGTATACCTGGGAGTTATCTAAATAATTAAGAATGTTTTTAATGAAACTGTTTCTAAATAATACCACAATATAATGAAAAAATGATAATAATTCTAACAAATTGACAGTTAAAGCAGGAAACGTTGTACACATTTTATAATAATTTTAAAAGCTTTCTCTACAACCAAGCTTCTTCGAGAATACGTTACAATTCGCTTAATCTTGTTTAACGAGGAAAATAAATTTAAAAGAAAAAATATGAAATTGTCAGAAGAAGCAAAGGAAGATAATATAATCCTTTGTTCTTCCTGGGATATTTCATATTAATGTTGTGTCAAAAACGTCAAAAAAGAGGAGATATAATATTTTTCTCGAGAGTTAAAAGTGAAAAGGCGTGCGATTTTGACAAACAAAGAAATATATACAAACTTTATAATGGTAGTAAGAGAAGGGATGCTAATTGAACAAATATAATTGGCTTGATACATGTTCGGATTTGTCACGATTTGAATCTGAATGGTTTGGTGAATCTCCGAAATTTTGTGGATATTTTGGATGGTAGAATTTTTTTTGGACCGCATAACTTCAACTTCTGTATGATATAAGCCTGATGTCAGCGCCAGTCACAGTAAAGTGTGAAATCTGTGGTAAATTTTGTAAGCCGCGAGGCCTGAAAACACATCAAAACAAGACCTGTGGTGGATAAAATTTAAGTTCGATTACAAAAGAAAGTTTTGGAAGTAAGCAAATAAAAGATGCAAATTTTCATCTTAAGTTGGCAAAATTGAAGAGCCAACGATCAGTAATCAGAAGAGTCCCAAAAGCTTCCAGGGCTCTTTGTGCCACAACGCTGTCTAATTTGATTGATGAATGCGTAAGACAAAATTCAATTCCTACCTGGGAAAATCTATTGCTTTTTCCATACAATGTTTTAAGCCTTCCTTCTAAAAATTCTAATGACAAAGTATCTCTCTCTACTATAATCATGAATAATTTAAAAACAATCATCATTTAAATTTCTCTGATCAGCGAAACACAAATTTCTCAGTTCGGAAAAACATAAGTTTATCAAAAAATAGTAAAATTAAAAATGTCATTAATAAAGTTTCTGACGGCGACTTGACATCCGCAATCAAAATCTTAGCTTCAGATAACAGTTTTGCTGATGTCAGTGCAGCCACTTTAACAGAATTAAAATCGTAACATCCTTTAAAGAAACTTAATAGTACGTTCCCTACTCTGAGTTCGGAACCTATTCCTATTCTAATAACAGAAGAATTTGTCAGTAACGCAATAAACTCTTTTAAAACAAGTTCTGCTGGTGGTTTAGACTATTTAAGACCTTCACATCTACAAGATTTAATAAGTTACAGTGCTGGCCCTTCAGGAAAAAATCTCTGATCATTTTTGGTTAAATTATATAATTTTATTTTAAATGACACAGTCAACATCAATATTCGTCCTATTTATTTCGGAGCGTCACTATTAGCTTTAACTAAAAAAGCAGGAGGTATCAGACCAATTGCTATTGGTACAGTTTATCGTCGTTTAGTAGCAAAAATAATTTATTCAAACATCAGAGACAAATTAGGATATTTACTTCGTCCATTACAATTTGGTTTCGACTGGTTGTGAAGCAGTTGCACATGCAGCAAGACGTTACGTCTCTAATCATCCAGACGTTAATAATAAAGTTTTTCTGAAAATTGATTTTAAAAATGCTTTCAATACAATTCATCGCGATCATTTATTAAAACTTGTAGCATATGTTCTACCTGAAATTTTTCCTTTCATCAATCAATGTTATCGATTCCCTTCATATCTTTTATTTGGCGAAAACATCATTTATTCGGAAAAAGGCGTCCAACAAGGGGACCCTTTGGCACCTCTCCTTTCTTGCATATCGATACACAAACTTATTAGCAACATTGACACAGAATTCAATGCTTGGTACCTTGATGATGGTTCTTTAGGTGGTAATACTAATTCCGTGTTCAAGTCTCTTGTCTATATAATAAACAATTCCAAGGATATTGGTCTTGAACTCAATTTCAGCAAATGCGAGTTATTTTTCTTAGAATCACCAAATAATCTAACCATTGATAAATTTAATTCTGTAGCACCAGGCATAACAATTACCAACAGACAAAATTTATTTCTATTGGGTGCTCCTTTGTAAAACGAATCCTTTCTATAAGCTTTCAATGAAAAACTAACCTTTTTCAAAAAAATGTCATCTCGTTTATCCTGGTTACTAACACATATTGCTTATTACCTTGTCAAGAATTGCCTATTAATTCCAAAATTAACATATATCTTAAGATGTAGTCGGACCTGGTTACATAATGATATATTAATCAATTTTGACAATACCATTCGTCATTCATTAGTCATTTTTATTTCTGTAGCAATTGAAACCTCTGGTGTTTTCGGTCATGAAGCTTTAAAATTAATTAACAATTTTGACAATACCATTCGTCATTCATTAGAGTCATTAATTAACATTAAATTAGAGGACCTTTCTTGGAAACAAGCTTCACTACCTGTTTCATATGGCGGTTTAGGAATTCGCTCAATCGTTTCAGTAGCTCTTCCTTCTTTCTTGTTATCATTAAATAGTTCAAAAAATTCATTGATTACATTCTGCCTATATTTTTCCACACACAAGACCCTTTATTATTGGAGGCAGAAAATATTTGGTCATTAAAGTCTAACAAAGTTGTACCCAATAAATATAAATCCTATCAAAAATCCTGGGATATACCTTCATTGAACATTGAAAAAGAAAATCTGCTTCAGAAAGCTATCAATTTACCAGACAAGGCTTGTTTGAATTCAGCATTTTCAAAGTAATCAGGAGCATGGTTGAACGCTATACCATCGGCCCCATTAGGTACGCTTTTAGATGAAGAAAGTTTCCGTATTTCTATTGGTCTCCGTTTAGGTTGTCAAATTTGTGTAAAACATCGCTGTCTTTGCGGAGCTGATGTTGATGAATATGGTAGACACGGCCTAAGCTGCAAATTAAGTGCCGGGCGTTTTTCACGTCATTCTGCAGTAAATGACCTAATCAAACGAGGCCTGTCATCTGCAAAGATTCCCTGTTCGTTGGAACAGTTAGGTACTTGCCGCGACTACGGTAAACGTCCAGATGGTATGACCACAGCTTAATAAACACAAAGCTGTGGTATGACCCTCATTCCATGACAATGCGGCAGACCAGTTATATGGGATTTCACTTGCACTGACACTTGGGCTCCGTTCCATGTCCGATTCACATCTACTTCCGCAGGCGCTACAGCTTTACAAGGCAAAACTTTTAAAAACAATAAATACAAAAATTTGGAGAACATTTACATTTTTATTCCTGTAGCAATTGAAACCTGTGGTGTTTTCGGTCATGAAGCTTTAAAATTGATTAAAAAAATCGGTAAAAAAATATCAGTGGAAACCGATGATTCAAGAGCTACTTTGTTCTTTATACAACAAATAAGTATTGCAATTCAAAGAGAAAACGGTTCATCTTTTCTCGGTACGTTTCCCTGTTCTAAGCTTCTAGAAGAATTTTTTATGAAACCTAATCATAAGAAACCTAATTATTCTACCAATTTCAAACTTTCTCACATTAACGACCCTAAAACATGTGAGCTTTCCTTTTTCCAAAATTCTTATTTAACATCTTCTTTCTCTTCTTCAGAATGTGTGCCTTCTGATAATACATGTGTTTATAAATCATGCCTCCAACAAGCTATTGGGCCTCAGTGTACTAAAAAATATAGATAACCACCAGCCAGATAATGTCCCATTCATAAGAATACTGAAGAAAACGACTATGCTAGAGAATGATGCGATTCCTATACGCAATAAATTATCTTTGACCAAAACAAAATATAAAACTGGTTTACCCCCAATAGAGTTGAAGACATCAAATAAAAAGGTAAACGACCAAATGGAAGGTATTTATACTAACAGTGTGGCATACTCCAATAATACTAATACAAACAATTTGTCTGATGATGATGATAACGGAAATCACGCATCAGTAGCCGATGATTTTAATGACAAATTCTCCAGAACAGTAAAAAATGGTACTAACCTCCAAAATAAGACAACTGAGGTAAGATCCAAAATATCTGATGTTACCAATGGAGTGAAACCACTAAGTACAAAAGCAATATCAACCAGGGTTAAACAATCTAGCAATAATATTTCGGTGACCAAAAAAAAATGACATTGCCTCCAACAAGTGTCAAAATAACCCCGATGTTTTGCAGTCAAATTCAAAATTGGAAGAGAATAAAGACGTAGGAAAAAATACGGGTTCAGAGGTCGATAGGGTATAACTGAGGAATCAATAAACATCAATTCCCTATTAGAATATCTAAAGAATGACGCATACATAAGAGATATTAACATAACTATATATATAACATGAAATGAGCACTAATTAAAGCATTTGCTGAAGTCATTCAAGAGCTTTGGTCTGAAGACAGTTCAGACAGAGTGGTTAATACAGTATCATTTAAAAGTCAGTTTCAGCGATTTACTTCAAGGTTCATAGGATACACTCAACATAATGCACATGAGATTCTTCGTTACCTATTAGCAGGACGAAGATTTCAACAAGGTATATGAAAAACCAAAGCCCATATTAACAGAAATTGATGATAAACTTAGTGACATTGAGAAAGCACAAGAATCTTGGTTGAGATATCCGAGAATGGACAAGTCTAAGATTGTGGATAACTTTGTCGGTCAATTGAAATCAACAATCAAGTGCAAACTCTGTGGTCACTGTTCAGTCACATACGATCCCTTTTGGAATTTATCCCTTTCGATACCCAAAAAACAGGTCAATTACGACTTTCACAATGTTTAGATTCATTTATAAGAGAAGAAACACTCGACGGTGATGAGAAACCAATATGTTCGAAATGTAAGGAACGAAGACGATGCACTAAGTCATTCTCAATTCATAAATTTCCGAATGTATTGGTTATTCACCTGAAACGCTTTTCGGAAACAGAAATATTTAGTGGAAAACTTAATGTTGCAATAGATTTTCCAATAGAAGAGCTTGATATGAGCCATTACGCGGCTGATAAGGTGGCACCTTGTATGTACAACATCTACGCTATATCACCACTTACAATGTTCACTACACAGCATATTGCTGACATCCCTACACGGGACAGTGGCACGAATATAACGATTCAAGGGTGCTATTAATATCATGGAAGATGAAGAAAATGGAAGTGGCAGCCATAAAAGAACGGCAGATCAAAGATCCCAGCTGAGAATAATACAGGCGGAAACCTTAGGAAAATAAGTAAAATCACGAAATCAAAAAATTAATAGCGGCAGATGAGAAAAATGACGAAGAAACTGACCAGGCGATAAAAGTGGAAATGAGAAAGGATAATGGAGAAAATTTAAAAATACATATATAGAAATAAAAAAGGACATAGAAGCTCTACTTCCTCTGCTATTCTGGAACTGTCAAGGAATTAATTCAATAAAGAATTTTGATACGGAAGAAAAGATAAATTTCTGTATATTCCCAATTATAGGAATCGTAGAAACACGGATAATTACAGAAAAGCGAACTTTACCATATTTTTTAAATAATTAAAATATTTTACAGTCTTGCGCAACGAAAGACAAACAGATGGGCCGAGGAAGTGTCAAAATAATTAAAATTAGATAATACGGCTGTTATAATAGAAAAATAAAATCTTTGGATATTTATTGAATAAGAAATTAATAAAATTAAGCATAGTATGCTTTAAGCTAAAGTTAGATGATAGGGTTTGCCTAGATATGTTTGATGGGTGTGTGAAGGATATTAGTCGTAAATACCCTGAGTATAAAATAATTATTTATGGGGATTTTAATGCTAGAATTGGGGAACTTAATAGCTTCAACAATAACGATCTTTTTGAGAATAACTTTCTCCTAGGAACTAGAAACTCAATGGACCTAACGATTAACAAACGAGGACCTTACTAATGACGTATTTGAAGATGTAGATTTCTTCACTCTTAATGGCCGCTATGATGAAAATTTAGGACACTACACATACTTGAGTGAGCGAGGCAATAGTGTAGTAGATTTAATTTGGTCTAACCTTAATAACATGAATTGTATAAAAACTTTTTATGTAAATAGTGATTTTATTTCAGACCATCAAAGTTGTACGGTAAAACTAGACATAAAAATTGTTAAGCCAGCCCAATCATAGATTCAACAAAAAGAAAGAAACTATCTTAAGTGGAACCCACAAAATGCACAAAATTATAAAAACGTTATGTCAGACGTGACTACCAACCCAGAATCAAACAATGTTGAAGAACTCAATGCACAATTGATAAGTTCCATCATTTCTACAGCCGAAACTTTATATATGTGTAGAACAAGGCTTTATAAAAATACTTCTTTTCAGAAATCGAAACCCTGGTTTGATAAACAATGTGTGCATGAAAAAAAACTATTAAAATCAAAGAATAATAACATTATGGAAAATAAATACAGTATAAATATAATCGAAGAATATAAAACTGAAAAGAAAATATTTAAGACATTAATAAAAAATAAACATAACAAATATCAACAAAAACGACAAGCAAAATCTCTGAATATCCGAATTTTGGAAATATATAAACCTACATAAAAAAGCCCTATAATGAACTCACTATCATGACCAAAGAATGGAAGAACTATTATAACCTATTTTATAACACCATTGAAGCTAATATGAACCTACGCACAGACATCCCTATCTAGATTCACCCTTTAAAATCCAAGCGATATACAATGTAATAACTATAGCAAAAAATAATAAGGCGGTAGGGGATGATAAAATATCAAACGAATTTTATAAAAATTTGCCAACTACAATTAAAATAAGCTAATATTTCAAAATAGAATCTGTTTGATGAAAGTAAAATAAAGAGGAAATAGATCAGAGAGAGAGTTGAATAAAAATTTCAAGATCTTAATTAACCCATTAAGTCCCACGGCCATTTTTTGTTTTAAATTGAAGTTCTAAACTATGGATCAGATTGATAACTTTATTATAAACAAAATGATGTAAGGAAGTACTATTCTAATGTTAACAGAAAGAGACTTATATATACGTACTTAAATGAGTACACTGGACACTACGACAACATAAGTGCTAAATTATTGAGAATGATGAATCTTGAAACAATCACGCTCAATGCATAATGTAACTCCACATTGTGCGCAAAACCATCTAGCTCTCATGTGGCACTCCTTACATCTCAGTTGTTTATTCAATTTGGAGGGAAAATGGCCACCTTCTTGGAGTCTTATGCTGTCAGGTACTGATCCTGAGGGCCTAGTTCTTGAGAACTCTCCTTTTTGAAACATTAGCAGGTAGTTCCGTGCTATGTCTCTTTGAAAAGCCAACAGATCCACTTTTTTCTGGTGGAGCCAATTGATGTAGCCGCCAAGCGTTAACAATTGCCACATTTATCATGTGTGTGAACAAAACCCATCACCATTTCTTTCCTCGAATGTTGATGCGATAGTTATTTACAGCTTGGTCCTGCAAATCAACACCACCCATACCGCGGTTGTAATTTTGAAACACTTTAGGCTGTGTACCACATTGTTATCTTTCCAACGTACTAATAGAGAGTCGCTATCGTGTATGTGTTCGAAATGGCCTCAATTCTTTTTTTGAAATGATTTGATTGGTAAAAGTCGACATTTTTTTGTTCTGTTTTCTCTTACTGTGCCTGTGGCTCTTTGACCTCTTTCTTTTAGGGTTTCCAATAAATCGTGGCTGGTAAAATAGTTGTCGAAGTAAACAATATGGTCAGATGGAATGGCCAGTTTCCAACAAATCCAAAACCACTTTGGAACCTAAAGGGAGATTTTCATATTTTGTATTATTTTTTGGCATTTTTTCTTTCTCCACAATGTGTCAAACGCGTAGTAATAGCTCGTGGATCTGCACAACATCCAATCTTTGTACCCAAGCCGGACCGGCTTTCCTCTTATGAACTGCTTTGCTGAGTGATGGCCAAAATATTTTACCATGGCTTCGTCAATAGAAAATTCTTGATGAAATACTCCATACTGTTGAAAGTTTTGATTCAGTAACTTCATTAGTGGTCAAATTTTTGCCATTTTATCGTCCAACTCATAGTTATTTGCAAAGTGAATGTATTTTTTTATTTCTTGGAATCTGTTGCGTGACATAGCATTTGAAACAAAATGTACACTAATATCTTCGTCCAAGCTCCAATAAAGTCGTTCGCGTGGTAGCTTATGGTATCCACTAAGAAACAAAATGCCGAAAAAAATCTTCAAATCTGCCGTTGATACAAAAAAACCATGATTATTTTTCTGAGTAGTGTACAAGTTTGTTTGGTCTCTAATATGTTGAAAAATGACATCGTCAAACATTTTTTCGAATATTTGCATCGGACCTGAATGTTCAAGATCATGCTTCATCATTTCAAGTCGGTCTGCAAATCCGTTTGTTCCTGGCATATCAATTTTAGTAGGGTGTTGAGCCCATTTTGGTCCGTGAACTTTTTTGGCTATTTTCTTTGTTCTGGTAGATTGGCTTGAAGGCCGCTTCTGCGGAACTACCAAAGGAACATTCTCTTCCGAATCATAATCTGAACCATCCGAATAATTACTCCCACTACCATCCGAATAATTACTCCCACTATCGTTGTCTTCAAAATGTAATTCAACTTCTCCTGCTACATCCATGGGAAGTGTATTTTCCCTTTCTTAGATGTAGTCATCGTCTTCACCTTCCTCGTCCGTTTGAGGATCTACATTGGGTGACAAGACAACAATGTCTACAGAATCCTGTGTTTCAGATGCTTCTAAATCATCCAAAGCCATATCCAAATATTTATACCTTTTTACTCCATAAAAACTCTTCGTTGGTATGGGTTCAAGTTGATCAGCATCCATTATTTCTATAAAAAAAAATTGATCTGAAAATCCCAGTGTACTCAATCGAGTACGATCGAATGAAAACGCTTCTACTGTTTTGATAAAACACTTGCATAAGATCTAAATAGTCTAAAATAGTATAAGAACACGTAAAAAAGATGAATATATAGAATACACTTACCTGGAACCGTCGGCACGTAGTATAATATATTTTCATTATGACACCATTGTATAAATCCTTATACAATGATGACACTATAATCATGCACGTATTGTTGTTGACCAAACAATTTTTTACAACATTAGAATTTGTACAGAAAACTGTACCATGAATTGAGCAAACGAAACCTACCACCGCACGAGTAGATAGTCGAAACTTTTGAAATTTCCCTATAGATGGTACTAGGGTCATTTTACTAAAGTGCACCCAAATAAGTACATTGGGAATTAATGGGTTAAGGAAAAGCGATTAAAGTGGAACTGCAATCAATTTTAAAGTTTTGGCAAAACTATATACTTCGCGATGAATACTGCTAAAATTAGCGGAGTTAAGTTTTCCTGAAATTGTCAGCATTCTACAATTATGATATTCGTCAGTTTTATCATTATCAATCTAATTAAGCTACAGCTCGATTTAAAATGAAGTCAAATAAATGAGTCAAAATAGTGATTTTTGAGTGAAGATTTTTCGATGAGTAGAAAAATTTGAATTTGTATTTGAAAATGGAAACTGTTTACTAAGAATAAGAATAAATGGCACAACTTTCTTGTAAACAAGAATTATGATTATCAAACCTATCCTTTATGTTGATTTTATGAAGGCACTCATCTTTTTTTGGATCGCGCATATCTAATGTGCCAAGCTAGGATGGTCGAGTTATACCAACTGTAGCGGGAAGTCAGGTTCTCCATGAAAAATAATATATTTGATAAGTATACTATTAAAGTGGAAAAAATAATGTAGCATTGACATGATAATAGAATGATGTACGTATTTTATTATTCAGTGGTGTATATTGCTGTTTCAAATGCAACTGTTTACTTCTAACAAGTAAATTGAATAATTCTATAATAAAATAACGTACTAGCAGTGATTTGGATTATGAAATATATGATTTAATTTGAAGCTATTTTGTTGAAAACAAACAATGTTCGTTGCCTACGAAATACTACAATTTAGAAAATATATAAACCTCCGAACAATATCAAAATTGATTGAATTTTTTTAAATATAAACAAAAGAACAAAGAGATGCATATTCAATCGCATCAGTGTAGCGTATGAAAACAATAAAAGAATTTTATGACGTTAAACAAAAAAATAGAATATAACGCAGTTAATAGTAATGACAAATATTTATTGTTTATACTTTTACTATAAAAAGCGAACAATGAAGTTATCACATCCATTTTATTTATAATCGCCACACTTAGTTCATTCAAATAATTTTCTTCATTGCCTAATTTTCAATATTAATGATAAATAGTGTTACGAAATAGCACATTAGCGTAGACCCTGAATCCGACTCAGTCTAAGCCATGTATGAAAGTTAAAATTATGGCGGATGCGCAGGGATTTCTTAGAACTGTTTACGATTGTGACTATCTTATCTAGACATTGTTTTTGTGACCAGTCTTATTTAGAAAATGCCAGAGAGCCATTTGTTTTTTTGTGTAAGCCGCAATCTAGAAGTATCTAGTTAAAAAAGGCACTAATATATAAAGGACCGACCAGTTAGTTGATAAAGTGATCTCGTGATAGAAATAGCGAACAGTAAAGTGTTGATATAAATTTATAATTAAGGTTGTGAGTATATAAGTTAAATTCAAGGGAATAGTTAAGTGTATATAAATTAAGTGTTAGTGAGTAGTTTAGTGTTCAAATAAATTAGTAAGTAGCCATACCGTGTGTTTAAAGTTTATCCCACCCGTTTCCTGTTTAAATAAATAAGAAAAACATTACAATACAAATATTTAACGCCTTCCTACTCCTCAAACTAAGTAAATATTTGTTCTTCTATGTTGTGTTTTAACCCCTGTAACATTTTGTTTCATATACCCGAGTTCGTAGCTACCACCTTTCATCATTTCTATAACAATTGTTTCATGTTGGGAACTATTTCTCTACTTAAATGCAATTCGATTAACAATCCCACCTTTCTTCTCAAGACAGACGCGGAGAACACATATCTCTTGATAAATTTATACTCCAGCTATTCATGCTGCCTGAGTGCCCTTTTCATCTTAAATGTATTATTTTGGAGTTATATTAATTTTAGCATTAGATAACATTTTCAAATTACTCTAGGTTTTTTTGTTCTAACTAGTATACCATGTCTGCGGGTGTATGATAATAATAAACAGCTTTCAATGGCCGTTGAAGGTTTAAGGTTTAGAATTTATTTAATGTTTTTGGAACTTTATGTTAGAAAAGTAAAAACGGTGTATTTTTTAGATTTCTCCGCTTGTAAGGATTTATGAAAATGCGTAAAAGATTTCCTCCTATTAGTATGAAATAAAACTATTTATCTGTGACGTGAGTTATTGGATGTTAATAATCTCGGGTAACTTAAGAATCCCTCGACAGTAACGTCCATCGCGATTGCAATCTGTTACTCTCGATAATTAACATCCTCATAACTCCCTTGATACATAAATAACTATTAAATGCGTTTTAATTTGTGATTACATAATTCATAATAAAATTAGCCAATAGAATCATTGTTAAAGCATATAGATTAGCGATTATATGCTTGACGACGCGGTTTAATTACTTTGGTGGGTCCAACAATGTGTGTTGCGATAGTAACCTCCTTTTGAAGTTTCACAAAAAGTCAGAAAACGTCTTAAAATTGCAATGAATCACTTCGTAATAGCTTCAAGTTTAGAAATGCGTTTGGAAGAAGTTTTCGGTATTCTGTGAACAGCGAAAATATGAGTTTCTTGAGGAGACTTCGAACGAACACTTGGCAAGTATTCTTACAAACAGGGCTTTCAATATGAAGCTAGCTAATGGCACCGATAATAAGGAGGGAGTTGTGAAAAAGATTTGGAATATTTCCGCGTATTTTCAGCAGAAAAAGTATTTTCAAGTTTTTAATCGGAAAATAAACTCAGTTAAACATATTTTTTGAAGATGCCAGAAACGCGCGAATGGCCAAAAGAAGAGAGGTACAAGCGCTTCCAGAGTAAAGAAAATCCAGATCTACAGCTCTGACAACTGAAGTGATCAGCAAGATTGTGGAAAACTATGATGAAATACCAAATATCTGCCGTCGAGCTCGCGTGGCGTGGCAACGAAGCAACCTTATGCCTAAAATAATTTTTCAAGAACCAAGTCGACATTTATGGTGAATTAAATACAACACCATATTCTCCAAAACTGCATCTAACAGCGGAAACCTTTTGATCCCGGAACAAAGTGGCTTCAGAAAACATAGATCCACTTTAGATAACATTGTTGAATTAGAAAGCTTCATTCATGAGGGTTTCGCATTGAACCAGACGTGCATGGCCATATTTTTCGATATTAACCGGGCATTCGACACGGTGTGGCGATATCATATATTAAGAACGTTGAGTGATGGAGCATACAAGGCCACTGCTTAGCTTTTATCAAAAACTTCCTCCAAAAAAGAGGTTTTGTTGTCAGAACACATACAGAGATATCTAAAAATAAATTACAAGAGAATGGGACACCGCAAGGCTCCGTAATAAGCCCAACATTATTTATTGTATCCTTAAATAGCATCTTGGAGAATATAAAAGCACCCCTTAGAGCAAGAATATACGCTGACGATCTAGTTGTTTTCTTAAAAGGTACAAATATGACCACAATGAATAATTTTCTCCAATATTTTCTTACAAACCTGGAGATTTGGTGTTCGCAAACAGGAGTTCGTTTTTCAACCTCCAAAATTCACTGCATGTTATTTAGCAAAACAAATGAACGATTTCAACCTAACCTAATCCTACATGGCGAAAATCTAAAGATCCTACCTTCTGTAAAATTTTTAGGTATGCACACAGAAAATTAAATTGGAAAATACATATCAACAATCTAGCTTTATAATGCCAAAAGAGATTAAACATTCTAAAACTGGTAGCTAACCAGAAATGGAGTGCTGACGGACTAACTGTATTGTTTCTGTATAAATCTCTCATCAGATCAGTATTAGACTATGATTCTATAGCATATGATACAGCAAACAAAACTGACACCGACCAACTCGAAATAATCCAAAATTCCGCTTTCTGGATTATACTTGGAGCTTTTAGAACTACGCCGGTAAAAAGTCTACAGTGGGAATTAGGAGAACCAGCCTTAAGCCTAAGGTGAAAATTTCTTAGCAGTAATTATGCAGTTACTATTCTTGCTAATATGTCAATTCCAGCATATCAGTACACACACGCAAATAAATTAGAAGGATTTTTTACTGGGAAATTGAGGACACCATAACTGTTTTACGAGAGAATTAGAACATACTTTCAAGACATTGACTTCTGTCTACCAAAAGTTTACCCAATTGCCACTTATTATAACATAGAACCCTGGATGGTAAAGATACCAAATTGCGACAAAAGCTTAACTAAATATAATAAACAAAATACAAACCCAACTGTTATAAAAGCCAAGTTGTTCGACACTTTGGGAAAGTATCCAAATTACCAAATGATATACTCGTATACAGATGCCTCGAAATCGACCATAGGCGTAGGAGCAGCTGTAGTAACTGATTCGCGGAAACTCCTATATAAACTTCCATCCTACACAAATATCTTCTCGATAGAACTATTCGCCATATATCAAGCTTTAACACATCTTAACGAAAGCAGCCACCACAACCCTTTCCTTGTCCTTACAGACTCCCTTAGTTCCCTACACTCTATACAAACGATTTATTCTAAACATCCTTTGGTTCATCTCATTAAGAAAGAACTCTACGTTGCCAGAGAACGAAACAATGATGTCATCTTTATATGGATCCCATCCCATATTGGTATTAGTGGAAATGAAGAGGCGGACAGATGTGCTTGACAATCATAATTGTAGCTTGCCTGCCCCGAAGATGACTTTTTTAAGTCGAAACTAGACGGTATTTGTTAATAAAAAAATACTGTATATACGAATTGAAGGATTTTAATACCACACCTATTCATACTTTTGAATATGTTTTCGTACTCTAGTGGATTTGCCTCCGAAATAAAACAGAGTAGTTTCAAATTACGCACATAACAAGTTGATCGTTTCATACTTTTTGAGCATTATCATGATTGGTTAATATAATTATTTTTAACGACAAACATCAAAGAATTACGGTTTATCCAATAATCTGAAGTAATGTCTCTCTTGTCAGCAAACAAACGAGAGAAAATAACTCGTTAAAGAAATAATGGCTATGTAAAGTTATTTTACGTTATAAAATTTGGAGTTAAGATCCATTACAACAGACTAACGGGTTTTAAAGGCTTTTCTCATTAATATTAGCTAAGTTTAATTGGAATATAAACGAGATATTGAGCAAACGTTGTATAAAACTAAAGGCCGTTTAAAATTGTCACAGTTTATCAAATGAATTCATTAGGAAAAATTGTTCTTGTCTCAGTTTAATTTCCTAATCAGTATCGTATCAAAAACGTATCAGAAATCGGTCAATTAAACACGTGTTATTTATCCAAATTCATTTGTATCATTTTTGAAGTATTAATTTGCTGAAATAACACTTTCACTTTTCGTCAAAATATTCTTAATCGCATTCTTAAAAATCCAGTCTGGTATAGTCGACGCAAGAGATATAGTGTGAACTCTAAGGGTTCGTTTGACTTAAATACCGTCATAGTCCAGTCAATATTATAATTTAAAATGCTTATTTGACGATATATTCACTAGTTATATCAAAAGAGGTGAATATTTTTTGACATTTTTGTGTAAAATTTCTGTAAAAATCGCGCGAGATGAAAATTCTTTAAAAATATCCCGAGTTAATTTGGGCACAATTAAAACAGAGATTGAAAAAGTAATCAAAATTGAAGATGAGTATAAGAATATTGGGCAAGTCCATATTAATGGAGGAAATACATTTATTATTGATTTACAAGACGATAGTGATAGTGAAGCAGATGATATGGGAGAAGGATTAATAGAATTTTTGGAAGAAGTCAATTAATTAAGTTTAATATATTTTTCATGTTATTTATATAGTAGTGACAAAAAGGAGTTAGACATAATATTTAGTTTTAAAGAATTGTTCTCTTCATTGTTATTAAATTTCCTTTTTCTAATTATTTTTCCATAGAAATTTGTTTTGTTCATGAAAAATCGAATGGGCTACAAAATGCTTCAGTTCACGTCTGGTATCCCAATTAAACCCAACGCCCTTTCAACAATTACGTAACATCAAATACAATATAGATACCTATTGGTAAAAGTAAACAGAGTCTAGCTCCGCAACATAATTCCATTACTTTGCTACACTATATATTTTGCGTCAACTATACTTACAGCGAATTCTCTTTGATGTCTTCTATCTCGACTGGAGAACCCCACGGATCCAAACAAGATCCCAGACCTCTTGAACTCTTTCATAACAAACGGGATAAAGTCTGCATCCACAGACATCGTACCTAGCTGTGACCTAACATCTGATGACTCCCCCATTATCTTCAGTCATATTTAGAAAACCACTACCACGACAATATAACTCCAAAACAGACTGGGATGAATTTAGAAACAGCCTAAATCAAAGCATAAAGCTAGATGTAAGACTCTAAGAAGTAGAAACAGTAACAAACTCCCTACGGCAGCGCAAATGAACAACAGCAAAAAGAAAAAGTGGATATACTTCTGGAAATTGAAAGCAAATCTTAAAGAAATCCGAAGCGAGAGTTTTGTAAATTATCTCTCCCAACTATCGAGACATTATAATTCTGTTTGGAAACCTATTAGAAATATAAGAAAATCAAAAGTGATAAGGAAAAGGTTGACTTCTATGCAGAATATCTCTCGACAAACTTTAACCTAATATAGGGAGAAATAGACGAAGATATATGTATCCACATATATAGAGCTAAACGCTGTAACTCCAAAGGAGCCCAAAAATAAAATATCCTAATCAAAGAAAAGCAAAAATACCGACAGACCCAAAAAAGGAATGGTAATACTGACATATCTTCAACGCTATACTTAAACTTGGATATTGGCCAAAATCGCAAAAATTATAATGATTGGCAAACCTGGAAAAAATCCAACAGAAGTAATTTTATACCGTCCTATAAGCTTGCTTTTAGTAATATCTAAAATACTAGAAAAACTGATACTCTGAAAGACTGAATGGGGATCTACCACTTCAAGAATGGATCCCAAATCACCAATTTGGTTTTCGTCAAACGCACTCCACTGTAAAGCAGGTATCGACTAACCCATGAAATCAACAAACCATTAATAGAAAGAAAGTACTGCTCAGTCGTATTTTTAGACATAAGTCAGGCCTTCGATCAGGTCTGACATCCAGGACTCTTGTATAAAATCAAGAAAATTTTACCTCACTCATAATTTTAACTGCTAATATCATACTTACACTCCTTCGGAGTGCCTCAAGGAAGCACACTAGGCCCAATCTTATACAATATGTCCCCCTAAGTTGGAATCATATGGAAAACTTTTTTATTATCAATTTAAGGAAAAATTATTCTTAATAAAAAGTTCTGCATTATCTAAAACCTAAAGCCGGGAATACATCTGAGAAACGTTGCCATTCATTCGGATTCGTTCCCATTCGTTCGTCAAGTGTAGCTGGTAATTTCTAGTCATTTGCAACGAATATATTTTGGTTCGAATGGCCAGCAAACCGAACGAACGTTTTCCATCATCTGTCGGTAAAATAGAAAAGATCAAAAGGAAAATCGAGTTGCGAATGTTTGCGAACGTTGTTAGGCGTTCACATGTGGCAGTGTCGAAAATAATTTTCAGTACCTTGCTACCATTCGACGAGGAAGGTTGATTTCGTTAGTGAGGAAAACAATAATATGAGTGAAAATCAGTTAATAGTGGCCTGTGCGTCGTATATCATAATTAATAAAATCCTAAAGCGACGAAAAGAAGAAAAAAGACAAAACAGCGACTTGTTTGGATGAGTGATTTATATTTAAGTAGAACTAGATATGATGCCATGAACTTACTAGCCGATTTAAATGATACGTTTTTCAAAAACTTCAACAGAATGTCTCGAGAAGATTTTAGCATCCTTCTGGAAATGATTAAACTAAAAATTGTTATACGGAAAACATACTTCAGAAAAGCTATACCATTTGATGTCAGATTGCTATTTGTTTACCTTTGTATTTTCCATCGCTTTACTATTAATATCAAACACACTATTTTATTAAAAATAGAAAATAAACGCGAACACGTGGGTATGAGATGCTTATACTCTAAACAAATCTTCGTGAATGAGTGAAATGCCAGCAAATGTATTCTGTCCAGTGGCAATTAACAGGGAATTCGTAAATATGTCAGTCTATAAGCAACGTTGCCGCAAATGACTCAGAATGGGCAGCAATAATGGCAACAAGAGCGAATGCGGACGAATGACAACGTTTCTCAGATGTATCCCCGGCTTTAACTACGGTCATCAAATACAAGACATCGCCGTTCCTCTCACCACCGTACACACCAACTATCACGCCCTTCCGCAAAGAATTCTGCAAGAAATTCGTCGGAATAGACAGTTATACAGGTTATACGTCCGCACTCGAGACCCCGCTGTCAAGACACAATGGAACCGTTTAAACGCCCAGGTTCGGTACGAAATCAATGCTGAAAAGCAGAGAAAATGGAAAGCTGAAACAGCCGGACTGGACTTCAGACAAGGGCGCGTGTTTTGGAAAAAATTCCACCGCCTCGTCGGCCTCAAGAGAAAGGTGGAATCACATCTTGAAGTGCAAGCACAGAATATCTACACCTCCGAAGACAAAGCCACCGCCTTCAAAAATAACCTACAAACTGTCTTTTCACCACCTGACAATCCAAGATTTCTTCGAGGCTTTGCCATCGAAACAGACCACCTTACCCGCAATATAACACGAAGCCCACATGTTCATATTCCGCTAAATGAGAACTCTCCACTTCTAACACCCTTCACAATCGAAGGAGTTCAGCTGGCGTGCCGAGCGGGGAAAAACAGTGCCCCAGGGCACGACGGAATCTCGAGACAGGCACTCAAAAACCTGCCAGAAGAGATTTTTCCACCGCTCTGCGCCCTGCTGGACGCCTGCCAGGCATTTTCTTACTTACCTCGTTGTTGGAAATCAGCCAACGTAGTTCTCATCCCCAAACCCGGCAAAGACCCCACAAAGCCTGAATCATACCGGCCCATCTCATTAATCAGCGTCCTAGGTAAAGTCCTTGAACGATTGTTAAATGAAAGAATCTGGGACTTCTGCACCGAAAATAATATAATTCCGGCATTTCAATTCGGATTCAGGCCGGACCACTCTTGTCAGAACGCCACCACCAACCTTCAAACAATCGTTACCCTAGCTTTAAATCAACGACGCTGTTCTGCCGCCATCCTCATGGACGTTCAGAAGGCTTTCGATCAAGTCTGGCACGCCGGACTAGTGAGAAAGCTACTGAGCATCCGATTGCCAAACCAAATCGTCAAATTATTATACTCTTATCTCACCGACCGATCGATCAGCGTCAAACTTGGTTATAGCATATCCGACTCTTTTACACCCCAAACTGGCGTTCCGCAGGGCTCGATACTCGCTCCTCTATTATACATAATTTATACGTATGATATACCAATTCCACGACATCCCCGTGATAACATCCAGCTATGTGCGGACGACACCGCACTAATCATTTCCGCCACAGACATTAGCTCTCTCAACATTCGATCCCAAAATCTACTGTCTAAATTTTCTAATTGGTGCAGGAAATGGCGGGTGACTCTCAACCCTGAAAAAACCCAAGCCGTCGTCTTCAAACACCCCGATACCATGAGCGAACGACTTGTACCCACAAACTTCCGCCTCATACTCTGGGGAGATCGACTCGAAATCCGCAGGGGAGTCGTTTATTTGGGAATGAGATTTACTCACACTCTCAACTTAATGGCCGACCTCATGGACACTTTAAACAAAGTCCGACGTCGAGTGAATCTTCTCAAGGCGCTAGGCGGAAGCTTCAGACGCACTCACCCCACCACCTTACTTCATACGTATAAGACATACATCCGCCCCATAATCGACTATAGAGAAAACGTCTATTGCACCCTTCCCGACCACCTCGTCAAAAAACTCCGAACTTGTGAGCAGTCAATCCTTAGATACTACCAATACACAGCACCATACTCCCCCAGCGCTACCGTCTATGTCAATACCGACATCGAGCCAATTCCTCTACGTCTTAATAACTTACAAGCCCGATACGTTAGTCGTACTATCGAATCGGGCAATGAAATCTCGACAAACACCCTACGTACACCGTAGATCGCCAACAGACGACCCCTCGGTAGAAAGCCCAAGAGGAAGCTCCCATTTCCTCCTCTGCGCTTGTTAGCCACGGCCTACGACGACCTCCCAGACGAATACATAGACTATCTAGACGAATCCTCAATTTCAATTCGATAATCGAATAAAAACTTCACCATCCACATATTATTCTCCAGAACATCAATAAACTCTTCAATATCTCACTTAGCCCCGAAATAGCACCATCTCTAACAGAATCATCCTATACTCAATAACCATCATTTCAACAACTCTCATTAATTTGTTCAACACTTTGGACAAACCCTGTACTTTCAGCCGCCCCCATACCACCCACGTCGGTGTTGCAGTTTTTTTGCGGTTTTCCTGCATACTCTGTGAATTTATTCACTAGCCAAATGGACCGACGATCGACGCACCCGCATTTTTGTATTTATTATTATTATTTTTTCACCGCCGACCATCGTTAACAATCCCGATCCACCGAAGGCACGTCACCGCAACTCTCATGAAATTTCAACAAATCATCATATTCCATACACCTTTGAAAAATGTCTCCTATACACTTTTTCTAAAAATCCCAAAAACCAGTAAAAATTTAAAATCTCTAATAATTCACGATATTTCTTATTAAAACATCGGAGACATCAAATTCAGGAATAACACCCTTTCTCACCAAATAATTTCCGACACCTAGCCAGCCTAACACATAGATCTATGTATCGGTAACGATACATGGTTCGTCTTCTACATTTACGATTCCATTCCAGACACTTTTTTGTCACACCACCCCCGCTCACTTTAGGCTTCGCTGCTTCCAAACATCAACCCCCGATACACCCCAACAACACAACCCTCCATTTACCTTCTAGCGAAAAGCCCATCCAATCACTCTCAATTCCATACACTTCTAAACAAATTTTCCTAGTCATTTCTTAAAAAAATTTTTTACTACACTTCTTCAACCCCCTACTCAATTTCTCAGTCAACGCGCACTAAACCACCCAACACAACCCCAACCCAGCCCTAAAGAGGAAACCTATCCTACACCAGGGCACCAACAAGAAAATGAACAACACCCAAGAAAACTCCAGTCAATAAAATTCATTAACGAACTTCTCTCTATCTCTCTCTCTCTCTCTCTCTCTCTCTCTATCAAAATTTTTTGTCGTATACGAGGTTTATCGAAAAATATGAGTTTAACTCAAGAGTAAAGTACATTTAAATTTGACAATATCACAAAACGTTCCTAAAAAAAGTTGATCAGAATTAAAAACTGCGTTTAAATATGCAAATACATCCATTTGAATTAAAACTTCAGATTACTCTATTTTTTACTAATATTTCTATTTTAAATGACCATTTATCTCTTGTGATTACGAAACACATGATAACCTTTTAGTTTTTCGATGATTTCTAATAATTTTGCAATTAAAACGCTTAATAAGTGCATATTCATTTATTTTGCAAATAATAAAATACATTCAAATACTAAGTTATAAAACTAACATACTATTAATATTATAATTTTCAACGAGTTTGCCCTCTAAAGCACCATATAACGCTCATATATCATTTTTTATTTAATGTTTTATCTTCTGGTAAGAATTCCTGGTTCATTCCAGCCTGAAAACCTAAGATACCTAGAAGCCAGAAGATTACTAACACCAATAACTAGCTTGCGGAGAATGAATATTTTGCCAACGTACGAAATATAGTAACATACGAAATTCCTAAGAACAAATAGTGAAAGTTATCGGGATAGTTCCAGAAAAAAGTATTCATACTATTGGAACCCCTTAATGCTCAAGCTTCACATTATTCTTAAGTAGTTATTACATACATTTATTATTATGTATTTTAATAATAAGGGTTAAGCTAATTTTCGCACCCTCTTCAGCCTTACTATCTTTAAATGTACTCGTGTGAGTATTCAAAAAATTATTTACCTGAAGGAGGCCTACGGATTCGTCTCTACCATTACAATCTAAATCAGAAGCAAACATAAAATGAAAGGTGGTAGTGAATAGTTTATTGTTGGATTAATATGGTTTCTTGTAACTCACATATATGATGGTATCAAACATTAACAATTATGTTTCCCCTTTAGTAATAAAAGGTGTACACAATTTAAATTTGGGTAAGTGGATCTTGTTTATAATATAATATTCTATAAGGTTATTAATAATTGAATAGCTACAACTACTTATTGAGAATCTGTTATCCTCCAAAATTCTTGAAAAAGCACCTCTAATCGGTATACTCCACATATACCTGGATTACAATATATTAAAAGTCTAAGTTACCTTTATAATAACCATAACTTGAGTTATTTATTGAAAAGTGTCTACTGTGGGTATTCCATACATATAGGTTAGTTAGTTGTTAGATGAATAAAACAAAACCAAAAAAGCCTTAGAGAATTATAGAATTTATAACTAGATGTCTAATATTAAAAGAATAACAAGCAACTTGATTAACTTACCAAAGGTGGTGTGTGGCTTTTATGTGAAATAAATTAAACAAGTAAAGATCCCCCTCAGGGCTTCTCCCCAATTCTCTTGAAGATAAAAATACTCAGAAGTTTAGTTTACTATTTTCCTTTTTGTAATCAGGCTATTGCAAATCCGAAATTGCTTCGAAAAATTGTAACCCATGTGGTTCAAAAAGCAGTCATTTCAAAAAGAAAGAAATTATGAAAAAATGACAATGTACAAGTCAAGGTTCCTAAAGCAGATATTGATTGTTTATGTTATTAAGCCAGGTAAGGCTAATTAACCTATAAAGAAGTAATTAGTGAGCCAAAACGTTGAGTGCCGTTTTACTTAATAATCACAGATCAACAAATAATTCAATGAAAAAGAAGTACATTAGATTGTAAACAATAAAGGTTATATTTCACTTTAAAATAAAGACATTGTCATACTTATGATTTTGTTTTACAAAGTGTGAATCAGTATAGACGAATTAAAACTTATATATTTTTCCATTTTCAAAGTAAGCATTTGGTCATTTATAGCGAATACTTTTCATAACTCATTTTAAACCATAACATAATTACTGGTTTTAGATAAAAATTATGAAATATTTAAATTATTGAAATGTCTTTTTGTTTTCTTTCATTATAGTCGAACAAAACATGTTCATAAATATTGTTGGTCTGCTTTATACGCATCACAAATACGACATGTTTCAAAGAGAAATATTTTATTCAAAAGCGACCATGTTTAAACCATACCTCTCAGTTGGAAAAAGCTTTTTTACATAAGAATAATATGACACCGACCTCACTTTTCATCATTCCATCATCAAAGATCCTCATGCTAGACAAAGCCGAGAAAATATACATTTTCTCGCATTTTTTGTCTTTGAGATCTCACGTAAATGGCATATCAAAAGAAATTGGTTTTAATTTGGAGCGCCGACGACTCCATGGAGATAAAAGATGTGCATATTAATTATTTCTGACCTAGTTATTTTACTGGTATTGGCATGGTAAATAGCTGAAAAATATTTAATTGAAATTATTATCAGACAATAATATGTTGTGGGTTTGTTAGGAATTTCCCAAACCAGACACTCAACTATTTTTTATGCTTGATATATCACAACTAATTTATTCGCATGTAGTTACAGATTCAAGTTTGGCAGAAGCTAATATGTCATCTACATATTTATACCAAAATAAAACATTGTTTGAAAAATTAGTTTCAAAGATTTTTCTTTCTAAACATAAAAATATTTGCCAAAATTGGTGATATAGGGCTTCCCATTGGTAAACCTTTATTTTGAATATAGATCTTATTGTCAAAAGTGAAATAATTCTGATTAATAAATACATCAAATAAATTAAGTATATCTGATATTATTCCTGGATTAATATTATTATCTTCTAGTAATTTTCTTACAAGTAATACACTTTCTTTAGGAGGAATTTTAGTGAACATGATGGTAACATCAAATGAAATGAGTTTTAAATTCAATCAAAAAGAAAGTAGAAAATAATAACTTAACAATTATAAAATCTGACAAGGACGCCACTGTCAACTAAAGATTATAATTCTGAAATAATATACCTTTATAGAATCTAGCGATGTACAAGTTCTTAGAGCAGATCCAACTAAAAAGTTTTCTAATAATGTAAGATATATTGTTAATAATTCAAATTATCTTTTAAGTCATTACGAAAAGAAGTTCATCATTAATAAAAATTCTCATTCTTCACAATTATATGGAACCATTAAATTACATAAAATAACAAAACCAATTAGAACTGTAGTTTCTTATGTAAATACTCCTAATAATGTATTAGCAAAAAAACTTAACAATATACTTAATAGTTACGGATATGCATCTAAATACTCAATTGAAAATTCAATAGAAGTAATCAAAAAATTAAAAGCATTCAACTTGCAAAATAACTATGTTCACTAAAATTCCTCCCAAAGAATGTTTAACATTTGTAATGAAACTATTAGAAGATAAAAAAATATTTATCAAGGAATAATATCAGATATACTTAATTTATTAGATGTATGTATTAATCATAATTATTTCACTTTTGACAATAAGATATATGTTCAAAATGAAGGTTTACCAATGGGAAACCCTATATCACCAATTTTGGCAAACATTTTTATGGACAATTTAGAAAGAAAAATCTTTGAAAATAGTATTTCAAAAAATATTTTATTTTGGTATATATATGTAGATGACATATTAGCTTCTTTATAGGTAGTTAACGACAACTAGATACATTTTTCAACCATATTAATAATTTACACCCAAAATTTAAATTTAACTTCTGTCATTCTGACGATGATATTTAATATCGAAACAATTGTCAAATCTCCTTTTGACATATTCAGGGAATACGTCAATATTTGAGAGGTGGTCACCATCGCAGTTGGCCCATTTGGTTGGCTTCGTTCTGTCTTTTGTACATTCCGGCGGTAGATGTTGTCCTGCGCATTTCAAGCATCGGGTGGTTCTTCCACAATTCGCGGTTGCGTGGCCCCACAATTGACATATATGACATTGTTTTATAGGTTTATTTTACCTACTATGCTCTCATTGTAATCTTGTGTGCTCTATAACTGACATTTTTGTCCAGAGTTATTTTAGTCAGTAACAATGAGGTACAAATATCTTCCCTTGGTACTCATTCTATATATGTGTTTTGTTTGTATTCTGAAAGTCTTCTCCGTTTCCTCTTTTATGTATAGTGTATGCTTCTCGAAATCTTCAACTGCTTTTGTAAATATGATAGATGAATTATTAGTGTATTTAATTTGGAAAGAGTTTTTGATTTCGTCTTTTAACCTATTAACCATGTCGCTGTGCGCCCAAACGTTGCCATCAATTATGATTGGGGGCATATAG
This sequence comes from Galeruca laticollis, assembly GCA_963921935.1. NCBI lineage: Eukaryota > Metazoa > Arthropoda > Insecta > Coleoptera > Chrysomelidae > Galeruca > Galeruca laticollis. The sequence continues at coordinate 83,455,610 of OY998178.1, read as the reverse complement.
TGCTGCTTTTTTTGTTGGTGCTTGTGTTCGGGTTTTCCTTTTATCTTTTGTGCTTCCTGTGCGTTTTCCAGTTCTTCATCTGTACTGGATATCGGGTTGTTAAATTTTCTAAATTTTCTTTTTTTTTCTTTGGGTGTTAACTATTTTGTGTTCTTCGTCGTCATCTGTTGTCTCGGTTATTGATTCATATTTATTTGTTGTCTCAATAGCTGGTGGTTTTTTGTTATATGATATTGTTGAGAGAAGTGATTTTTTTGGGTTTCCGTGAGTGATTTCCGTTTGTTCCTTGTTAGAAATGGAAATAATTGCGTTGGGACGTTTCGCTTGTTTGATTGATTTCAGTTCCATTTGTGTTCTTACAATTTGTTTGTTTTTTGAGATTGTTTTAGCATATTGTGAGAGGAATTTTGCTATGTCATTGTTTGCCGCTGCAGAATATGCTTGCCAGTTTGTGTATTTCGGCTGAGACTATTGAGTTCTTTTTGAGTCATGAATTATAGTCCATTTCGTCTGATGAATCTGCATTTATTTGCGGTCCTACAGTGTCTTCTTCCATGAGAGATGCAAATTTATTGTTTTCTATGGTTAGCTTATCCGGGGTTGATGTATTTTTTTGTTTTGCTACCTCGGCAAGTTGGTATGGATAGCGTAGTGCTTGAAAGTATGGTGTTACCTCTTGTGTTTGTGTCTATTGTACTGTTTGAGTTTTCTATACTCTTTTTTGTTTGTTTTTAACCTGTTTCATATACTTTTCTACGGATTATTCTATATGCTTTTTCTCCAATCCTAGACACTTTTCATTGGTGATTTATATACACTTGTGTAAGGTGTCTAAGTCTACGAGATCAAGAAACTTTTTTGGTATTCCAATTTGTGGAGTATTTTTTTGATAAGTGTTATCTGATTCAGTCAGTTTATCATCCAATGATGAATAAACTAGTGTTCTAAAATTCTTATTTCTTGATTTTAATTAAAGTGTCTTCTCCTTTGTATCTACATTTTCATTCCATATAAACCATAAGATGGTACGTCCTATTGTCTCATTTTGATTTTTTCACTGGTATAAAGCTTCTTTAATATTCTGAAGGTATATATTATTGTTAAAAGTATTCGCGGAATTCATTTAAATACAATTTTAAATGGTATGAGCTATTCCAGACAACCTCTTGATGGCAGTAGATTTTTTCTCAGAAGAAGAATACTCCATCCCCATAGTCTTTGGGTTTCTGATTTCTGTTGAAGTAAAGCCTTACGATACAATCGATAATAAACTCTTCAAGCTTCAGCAATTTTAGTGTTATTATATTTTATATTTCATAAAGCTATCGTCTGTACTATCTATTGATCCAGAGCAGACTTGCTGACACATTTTTTAAATGTATCAGCAATTTTGAATAGTGTACATTATCTTTTAAAATTGGAAAAATACTGAATACTAAATAAATGTAATTATTAATCACGAATATTAAGTGACATAGGCATTCCAAATGAATATCCTAACAAACAGATGACAGACAAACAGACCATTAATCTTGATAACTGTGTTGAATTGTTCCTTATTCTGTTCGTTCAACATTTTATTAACCTTTCATTATATTTGAATACATGAATATATGAGTTTTTGTAATCAAGAAAAAATCCAATCTGGCTAAAAAGGGGTTGCGATCAAGGGGATGTAAAGTTTTCAAACATGCGACACAAAAGATTGCTTGGCACAAGTGTCACGATATAGAAATGGATATAGGAATCGTCGAATATCGATCTCACATGTCACCTTCTATTACTTGAATTAATGTGATATTGTTTTGATTGATTTAGCAAAACTACACAATCCTCAAACTTCATGACTGATTTTTATGTTAATGAATAACCTCCTTTTCAAATGATAGTTGAATTGATTTTTTTATCGCAAATGATAAGGAAAAATATTTAAATTATGAAATTTTTTCGGAAAATTAATATACAATGATGGGCATAAGTGTGGAACCAAGTGAATATCTCTGGAATGGTTAAAGATAGCAAAATGAAATATGGTATGCATATAATACGCAAAAAGGTGCACCTTTGAAAAATATTTTGACAACCGTTCCTCTTCCGGTTATACCAGAAATGGACAACTACAACGTTATTTTAAATGGAACACCCTATATATTAATGGATTTTTTAAATGTATGTAAAATTTTAGGGCACTTTTGTATGAAATACTTTTTTCCAAAAATGGGTACTTTTTGAACTATTAAATTTATCAGAAAAACATTGACCTTTACAAATTATACTTGTACTAGCAAACGCTGAAAGAGTCGTAAACTGTTTTTCTAGGGTGACTACTAGGTAGGTCAAAGGTATTTGATTATGTGTTGAAAAACTCTTCATTGTATACAGGGTGCGCATAAAAAGTTTAAATATTTGAAGTTTGAAAATTTATGTTTTCAAACCGTTATATCTAATCCTAATAGTTTTGAAGATATTGCAAACTTTTACATTTCTGCCGTACCTCATTTTTTACCGCTGATTTCAATGAAATTGAAAAAAATGGGGGTTCCTTTTAATAAAATTAAGATTTTTGATATTTTCGAAGTTCAACTTTTGAAACTTTTTATGCGCCCCCTGTATACAATGAAGAGTTTTGCAACACGTATCCAAATACCTTTTACCTTTCTAGTAATTCCCCTATAGAAAATTTTACGATTTAAGCGTTTGCTCGTACAAATATAATTTGTAATAGTCTACAAAGGTCAATTTTTCCTAAAAAAATTAATCTCAAAAAGTATACATTTTTAGAAAAAAGTATTTCATACAAAAGTGCCCTAAAACTTTACAAATATTTAAAAAATCCATTAATATATAGAGTGTTCCATTTAAAATAACGATGTAGTTGTCATTTTCCGGTATAACCGGAAGTGGAACGGTTGTCAAGAGATTTTTCAAAGGTGCCCCTTTTTGCGTAATATATGCATACCAAACATCATTTCGCTGTCTTCAACCATTCCAGAAATATTCACTTGGTTCCACACTTATGATCATCACTGTACCTATATGTACCCTGGTGTTCCTTGACTCTTACTTCAGTAAAGTTTCATCCACGTATGCTTGGCTACAGTAACATGGAATTTCGTAAATGTACTGAAAGATAAATTTAGCTATGTTAATTTCTTATATTTTCATGGGTTTCGGTCAGAAATAAAATCACTTGCTTATAGTGGCACGTTTCGGTTAGTAGACAAGCCTCTACGGAGGCATAATCAAAAAAATTTTTAAAATGGTTTGAAAATGGTTTCAATAAAATAAACAGAAACGTTACCACTATATGCAAGTGATTTTATTTCTGACCGAAACCCATGAAAATATAAGAAATTGAGAATTTACGGTCATTAAAAATATATATGTTTAGCTATGTTATTTTGTACAAAACTCTTTTTGTATTAATTGGATAGTAAAGAGACTTAATCATGGTGTTCACGTTGTAAATGTTCTGGTCCTAATCTGAAAAAAAGACTGGCTTGCATATATCTAGCATTGAAATGTAAGTTATATTTTGTCAAAATGTAAGATCGCAATGACATATTCCACTTGGCAACACCGGTGTTGCCAGTTCTCAATACATCAAGCAGGATTCACTTCAATAAATAAAGAACACAGATTTCCCATTAATTAAAGAGAAATTCCGAAAACTCATTGCTAATCTTTATATAACTGGAAGTTGTTTGATACGGTTCTGTTATAAAGTTATAGAAAAGTCCGCCTCATTTTGAATAATTTTGTATCTCGGGGAATTAGTTATAAAGAATTTTCCTTCGAGATTATAAGGAAAAGTTTATTATCAAGAGAATACATAGAAATTAGTAAAGCAAATAAAATAAGTTTAATGTAAATGGAAATCGTTTACAATGAAACTATCTACATAAATATTTTCAAGTATCGTTTTGCAGGGAAAATATACACATCAACGTCAGAATAACGTTCCTTTTACATTGAAACTGAGCCGAGATTAACTGAGGTTGGGTAAGGTACTTATTTCATCTCAGAATCTCCAGTTGGATTAAAAGGAACGACAAACGCAAGAATTGAGGCGACCTGTCATAATCATCACGAAACAATAATCGATTCTCGCTTCCGCTTGAGTCTGAACTTTCTTCAACATCTTCTGAAGACTCCAGATGTTATGGGAATTAGAGCCATCATCATTCAAGTAATCAAGTATTTTAATATAAATTGTACAAATGAAGCATTCGCTTTGACCGTTGTGTGCTTATGATCCATCGCAAAACCAAAAACACAGTCCTGTGACACAGTCAACATCAACACCACAGAAATGGTGATCAACACTCAAAACAGTCAGACTTACCCTGAGTTCGGAACACAGTTCAGTGATTCGGAAATCTCACTGTTGAGGACGGTCTCGAGGTACCTCACGGTAAGGGTAAGGGAGGAGGTAGAAATCTCAGTGTGTCTCACCTCACTTGTAAAAGGAACACGACAACATAGTGAGACAGTCCAAACAATATCTTAAATGGGAAAAATACCCAGGATATCCCCATAGGACTAATAATATCTAAGCATTAATATTTGTAATATTATATCTTCTTCTTTTTTCTATTCATATATATTAATTAACTCACAAGGCAGGTCACTTCTTGGTCTAGCCAAAAATAATTATTAATCATCAAGTAAGTACCACATGAAATGACACTTCTGTCATTCTGACGATGATAGTAATATGGAACCAATTGTCAATTTTTTAGAATTGTTACCATTTTTTAATTATATTGTGAAATGATTTAGAAACAGTTAGTTTCACTTAAAAAAGTAATATGAGTAGATTCCACAGAGTGAGGGTCGAAACATTAAATTTAATAATACACCTTTTTTACTACATACACATTACATACAATATCATTAAACAATATATATTCAAAAAATAAGATCCAAGCAAAAATAAATGGCGGACTAACTGAACAGATAACTGCAAGTAATCGCATTAGGCAAGGGGACTCTCTAAGTCCGCTCCTGTTTAACATCGTAATGGATGAAATTATAAAACAAGTACACAAACTAAGAGGATACAAAATGAGCGATAAAGGGGTCAAAATTTTGTTACCTTTATAAATTATAAATTCAATCAAAATGTGGTGCTAAGCAGACGATACGATGCTGATTGCAGAGAACCTGTTTAATAAAACGGCAAAAAAATTCAATAAGGTAATATCTGCGGCAAAAACTTAATTAATGGTTAGTTCCAAGTCACTGATCAGATATACGAGTACAAGCTTGTGGTTGATGATAAAATAATGCACCAGAAAATGAAATTAAAATAAACGGTTTTAAAGATTAAAACTAACTTTTCTGCATCTGTGGCCCTGAACAATGTTCTATCATAAAATTGTTACTTGTATACACTTCGGGGGATGTATCGTGCTAAGAAACCGAAATTTCTCCAAAAATAACCAAAAAGTTAGTATATCTGGATTTATAGGACCCGCTGTACTCGCTCTAGTCAACTGAAAATCAATAGCGTACATCTGTGAGATACCCTGAAGTGGCCGACGACAACGACGACGACGACGACGACAACGACGACGACGACGACGACATACACACAGGATTTTTTTCCTAAAAACCGTTTTTTCGTGTTGTTGTTGATGGAAAACGTAAAAATTTCAAAATTCCAACTTTTTTTGGGGTAAACCAATACTTTTCTCGCATATAGAAAGGTTGGGCGGAAAAATAATACTTATATGTAGTTCTAACAACAAATGTGGTATCCTTTTTACTTTTCCGCCCAACCTATCTAATATGCGAGAAAATTATTGGTTTACCCCCAAAAAAATTGGAATTTTGAAATTTTTTTGAGTTATTTTTACGTTTTTCATTAAGAATATCTCGAAAAGACGGTTTTTAGAAAAATAAACGGTTTTAAAGATTAAAACTAACTTTTCCGCATTTGTGGCCCCGAACAATATTCTATGATAAAATTGTTACTTGTATACACTTCGGGGGATGTATCGTGTTAACAAACCGAATTTCTTCAAAAATAACCAAAAATTTAGTATATATGGATTTATAGGACCCCCTCTACTCGCTCTAGTCAACTGAAAATCAATAGAGTACATCTGTGAGACACCTTGAACAATATTCCATCATAAAATTGATCAATCGTATACTCTCTGGAGGCTGTATCGTGCTAACAAACTGAAAATTCTCCAAAAATGACAAAAATTTGATACTTCAAGTACCATAGCAGCCGTTGGACTAGCTTTAATGAGCTGAATATCAATAGGGTTCATCTTGGAGATGCTCTGAATAATATCCAATTATAAAATTGGTCACATGTATATACTCCGGAGGCTGTATCGTGCTAACAAATTGAAGCTTCTTCAAAAATTACAAAAATATCGTACTTAAAGTACTGTAGCACCTGTTGTAGTGGATCTGGTGAGCTGAAAATCAATAGGGATCATCAGCAAGATGTCCGGAATAATATTCAATCATAAAATTGGTGACTTCTTCAACTACGGAGGCTGTATCGTGCTAAAAAACTGAAATTTCTCAAAAAATTACAAAATGTCGTACTTCAAGTACCATAGCACCCGTTGTACTGGCTCTGGTGAGCTGAAAATCAATAGGGGTCTGTGACATGTCCTTGACAATATTCAATAATAAAACTGCTGACTTATTGCACTCCGTAGGCAGTATCGTGCTAACAAGACATGTAAGGAAAAGTGGCCGACGACAACGACGATGACGACGACGACGACGACATACACACAGGATTTTTTTCTAAAAACCGTTTTTTCGTGTTGTCGTTGATGGAAAACGTAAAAATAACTCAAAAAAAAATTTAAAATTCCAACTTTTTTGGGGTAAACCAATACTTTTCTCGCATATAAATAGGTTGACGGAAAAGTAATATTTGAGAAGTGAAATATCTGGATACGGAAGTAAGGTACCAAGATCTTTGCATTAGACGAACATGCGGCATAGATAACATCAATGACTGGGTATTGGATAGAAAGATAAAATGATCATATGACTGAAAAACGAATCGTAAAAATAACAAGGGACAGATTACATGCAGGACGATGGAGCACAGGAAGACTTAGAAAAAGCGATAAAAATGTTTTGAGACTCTTTTGGTGGTGGCACGTACTGAATAACCTCGTATAATCTTGTGATTAATGCAATTGTGATGTATTCAAATTTATGTAGCTTTCTGTAATTTCAATTTCTGTATTCAATCTATCTATGCGAGCAATGTTTACACCCTTCGGTCACTGCTGAATAATGTACGTTATTATAATTTATAGAAATCAAGAATAATTAATTAACATTATCAAATAGTTGTGGGAAGTTCATGTATTATATGCGGCACTGAAACATATATCAATCACACTGAAATCGATTATTCAAATGCGAACAAATAAGTACGTCAAGTATAATTTATTTTTGTTTCCATACCAAACAACGATTATTCGAAAGTTTTACTTGGTAGCATTTTGTGTGTTTGGATCTTCCATTTCGAATTCAGGATAACGAATACCAGACTTCTCTTTCAGGATTTCAACTCGCATAAATCAAGATGGAATCGATTTAATCCGAAACAGAAATTGGTAACAAGAATAAAGATAATTGGAGTGTAATTCCCGATTCTGGCTAACGATAAATATCAATTTGATTAATGTTTGTGTCATAAAAGTAGCTACATTTGACATATTTATAGCTCACCTATAATTGTTGAATGGCTGTTTAATACGACAGAAAACAAAAAGATTTATATTTTAATTTGATATTAGATTACGATGGAAAACAATATGTATAGTCACGTCAATGAATAAATAAAACAGGCAATTTTCGGAACAATCTGCGCGATTGTGATGTGTTTTTTTTATAATTTCAGTTCCAATTATCGCTTGATAGATATGACCAATCTTTTATAATTTTATAAGTTGTAATATGGTGGCAATGTGGTACTGATAACTCGAAGTTTAATTCAATTTTCGTCTACAAATTAGTAACGAAAAATAATTAATAGTCAGCATATTAGAGTGAAATATACGTGGTAATTGAATGGATTACTAAAAAATACAAGACAAAATTCGTAAATATCCAAAGTATCCTAACTAAAGTGTGAAATCATGAAAAAGCTGTTAAGTGATGAACCTGATCAAAGTCACAGAATAAAAAACAATCGGAAGGGTCACTCGCCATAGAACAAGTACGCGCAAGTGACAGCCTGTCAAAAATAGGATTACATATCGATGGTTAAGACGTGATACCTTGATGTACATTTCGGCCAATTTTACAGGAGAGATAAAAAACCGTACAAAATTTGAAAACAGCAAGATTTATTTGCAGGGTTCAAATATTATTACAAGATCTTCATTTCGATCAATCAGAATTCGAATTCCACTCGATAATAGTGTCAAACAAATTTTAACTGTACATACAGGGAATCTCATTCACTTAAATGAGCAAAAATGGTACTTAGGTGTTCTCACATACGAATGGAAGGGCATAAAAACTGGATATTAATTCTAAAATATATATTCAAAAACAAAACATTTTCCATAATGACATGGACTTAGTCTCAAAATACAAACAAACATAAAAAAATAGTTCTTTAGAATAAAATCTTTTGTGCAAAAATAAAATATTTTTGATATTCAGTTTTCGACATGCGGCAAGTTGTCGTAAAATCGATGGCAATCCTTTGGTATCACAGCCTTCAGTTGCTGAAGATGTTCCCATTTCTGCTTCTTTATTCTTATTGATTGGTGTCTCAATACTTTGATATCGTTCGTTCGTTTTTTGCCAGGTCTTATGGAGTCATATTTCTGATTAAGGGAATAAACTTTGACGAAAACGTAAGTGACGTTTATTACCTTATAGGGTTCTTTTCGTCTAGCTTCTTCTGTTACTTTGATATAGTCGCTAGGAAGATAAATAGATCTATTCTTAAGTTTACCCTCGATCAGAGCATGAACGGAATCAGCTTCCATTTGGGTATGGCCTTTCTCCAAGAATTTTTGATAAATAGTTATATTCTTATGAACACTCAAACTTAGTAAAGCATTTGACAGTACTGAATTCTTATTTTGATAACAGCATCCATCACTCCAAATTATAACGGGCTCTGAAGAATTTTGTAATTTCGAAATATACTCCACTAAGCAGGAGGCAAATGTGTTTGCAGTTGAATCTGCTTCAGTCTCGGTAAACCAGTAGCAACAACACTGATGCGTGTTTATATAAAAAATGGTAAAATTATGACAAACGAGCTTTGTTTTACAATATAGTGCGGACGCATTCAAATAGGGACAAACTTTAACAGCTTGCACATCTTGAGTTAATACAATAGCCAAACCCTTTTTCCCCATTAATTTATCTTCAGATTTGGCTTATTTTGCTAAATTTTTGTTTTCTATGTGCCGGTGATAAGATGATTCGTCTACATTTTTGGTTTCAAAAGCGCAGGAAATTCCGCATATATCTTTTTTAGGTTGTTCAAATGATATATTTTTTTCTTTAATGATGTAGTCTAATGTATACCTACAGACTGGTGTTAGGTCAGGATATTTTTCATTACACATTCTTGCGTATTCTCTATAAACTGATGAGATAGACTCTCCATAGATTGGCTCAATATACATTTTACTCGTAGATTGTCTACAATAGTGGGAAGGAAGCTTTGGCAAGGAATCTAAGAACTCTATGAGATATTGCTTTGTGAGGTCCACATCTTTTGGTTTCTTATTCCTTGTTTCACGTCTAGATGTATTAAGAACATCTTGAGATGTGTGCATTCCCGCAGAGGAGTTAGATGCCCAGTTATTGACGGTCCATTCTTTAAAACCGAATGTTGATAAAATAAACTTCTTACAAACAGATGGAATTTGTCCATCAGGAGCTTTTATACTGTACTTCAAACTTCCAGTTCTCCTTGATGTTTCTCCAGATTTTGTAGACCTTGCTATAGGTGATTTCGTTACGAGAGATGAAATATATACCTTTTTTTGGTCCCAGTTCATATCAGACCAACATTTTTCAAACAGTTCTTGTCGAACTGACTCTAATATAGTGAAGCACTTTCTAGTTTTTGATTCGGAATATAGTTTAGAAACACACCTCGGTCCCAATTTTCTGACTTCTCTTTCGGTTCCACGTTTGGCACCTTCATTTTTTGGTCTACTCCATCCTCTATAGGCTTTACCTTCTTGTCTCAATTTCTTATTTTGGTTCACTCAATTTTCCTTGCATCGGTAAACGATTTCTTTTTTTTTATTCTTGTCTGAACCAATTGAATTTTCACAATCGCTATCAGAAGGGAGATATTCATTATTTTCCTTAGAGATAATGTTATCTTGATTGGAATCTGATTCTTCATTGGAGTGTAAATCAGGAAATAGATCTCCACTCTGATTAACTAGTGGCGGCTCTGTGGGTAATTCTGCTAGAAATAGGTTATCATTCCGGATGCATGTCAATAAAATTCCATAGGTTGTTTCTTCAAGTTTAATTTCATCAAATCTTTCGACCTCCTCTGGACTAGGCACTTGAACTGAAAAAATATTCAATTTATATAAAATTAATGGTTCTTCGCCAAATTTTTCTTATAAGAAATGAAACTTCAAAAGTTTTTGTTTTTTACCGACGTTTCGAATCCTTCATTTATATAGGTTCATTCTCAAGGCTATTCGTATAATATACATAATGATGTTCCATTACACAGTTCAATTTATAAGACAATCTGCAACAATACATTATACAATAAAAACTTTTCTTATATTTATTTAAAGATGATATAGACATTATTTAATCAAAGTTGAAAATATATATTTGAGAGTTTACAAAAACATTTGTTAAATATCCCTATCTTTTCTTATATTATAAAATTTAAAACTGAAAAAAACTCACCAATTATTTTTATACCTCCATTTTGGTTTTTTAAAAACAATTATAATAAAACATACATATAGGACGAGGACAATTGATTTTGTAACATCATTTGAGTCATTTTCAGTATAAAATTGTGTTAATTTTTATAGTTTACACATTTCCATTGTTTAGTTTATATTATATTTCAAATAGTAGAGATATCTTTACTGTGTGCATCGTTGGCGATATGAAATAATATCTTTTTTAAACACAAAAACATCAAAATAATAAAACATTTTAGTACGGTTGTAGAAGGTATAATTGAAACGGGAAGGTGGAGACATCACAAGTTTGAAATTAAATTTTGTTTATTAGATTGTTATACACATTATCCAATGTATCTACATCTTCACGAAAATTAAGTGAATTGTTAGTTTACTTAATGTGAATCATTTCTTTGATACATCTTTTATGAAAATTGGTTTCAGTATCCAAAATCTGAAAATTGTTGAAATTAAATTCATGGCCAGTATTAAAAGAATGACTGGACAGTGCTATATTATTTTTTAAATTCTTGATGTTATTTTGGTGGTTACGTAATCTATTTTTTAAGTATTGTGAGGTTTGTCCTACATATGATTGGTTGCAGTTGTTACATTCAATTTTATAAACTGTATTAGGTGTTGCTGGTTTTGAGATAGCAGGTTTGAATTTAGTGAAAAATTGTTTAGTTTGATTTAGTGGTTTGTCGGCAATTTGTATATTGAAAGGTTTGCAAATATTCTTAATTTTTCTGTTAACATTAGGAATGTATGGTAAAGCAACATATATGTTATTATTTTTATTATTATCGTTATCATCATCATCAAGTTCTCACACACTTAACCTGAAAGTTGCAGTTGCTAGAAGTCACGAGAATTACTTTTAGACCAATAAGATTACGAAATGAAATTCTGAGATATCACATAGAAGACGTAGAATTTTTTTCTGCAAATTTTGGTACTAATAACTCAATTTACGTGAAAAGTGTAGATACAAGGTATCACGTCTTAAACGTCGATATGTCGATGTCGCTGTATAGTTTTGTATTGTTTTAAAGCAAGCTGTTGCCAAATATTCTTCTTTACCTATTTGTTATTATACCCTGTTTTTAAACTAGGAGGACCATTTTAAGAAACCTGAATCACACCACTAGAAATCACTAAAAAAGCTACTAGATTGGAAGCGATCACTTAAAGTACTTGTCATACTAAAATTATACAGTCTGGAAGTAATGAAACACAAACTTTTTGGTTTTCCACTGGCTGAATCCTACGTCATGGATGAAGACCTGAGATCATTGGTAACCCGGCCTTCCGGACTTAGTTTATTACTTTTCCGCCCAACCTTTCTATATGCGAGAAAAGTTGGAATTTTGAAAAAAATTTTGAGTTATTTTCACGTTTTCCATCAACAACAACACGAAAAAACGGTTTTTAGAAAAAAAATCCTGTGTGTATGTCGTCGTCGTCGGAGGCCACTTTTCCTTACATGTCTTGTTAGCACGATACAGCCTCCGGAGTGGAATAACTCAGCAATTTTATGATTGACTATTGTTAAGGACATGTCATAGATGATCCCTATTGATTTTCAGTTTAACAGAGCCAGTACAACGGGTGCTATGGTACTCGAAGTACGACATTTTGTAGTTTTTTGAGAAATTTCAGTTTCTTAGCACGATACAGCCTCCGGAGTTCAACAAGTCACCAATTTTATGATTGAATATTATTCAGAGCATCTAACTGATGAACCCTATTGATTTTCAGCTCACCGGAGCCAATAGAACAGGTGCTACAGTCTTTAAGTACGATATTTTTGTCATTTTTGGAGAAGTTTCAGTTTGTTAACACGATACAGCCTCCGGAGTATATACAAGTGAGCAATTTTATGATTGGATATTATTCAGAGCATCTCAAAGATGAGCCCTATTGATATTCAACTCAGTAAAGCCAGTACAACGGGTGCTATGGTACTTGAAGTACCAAATTTTCGTCATTTTTGGAGAATTTTCAGTTTGTTAGCACGATACAGCCTCCAGAGAGTATACGATTGAATGTATATTATGCTAGCGTAGCCATTTTACAGGGTACCCTTCGGACCATGCTAATAATTTGTTGCTAATTTGTAACGCTGAGCTTGACTTTGTTGCTAATACCGTTTCCAAGAAAACGCAAACTATGCTAGCGTAATATTAAGCTAGCGTAGCCACACGCTCTAACTATAAAAATAGATAATATTGAAAAAAACTAAAAGCACATGAATTTGTTGCTAATTTGTTGCTAAAAGATGACACTAACCGATACTGGAAAAAATCATCCCTTACCCCGATGTTCCCACCCCTGAATATTAATTGATATTAAGCTAGCGTAGCCACACGCTATTACTATAAAAATAAGTAATATTGTAAAAAACTAAATGCACAGAAATTTGTTGCTAAAAGATGACACTAACCGATACTGGTAAAAATCATCCCTTTCGCCAATTTTCCCACCCATCATTATTATTTGATATTAAGCTACCGTAGCCGCACGCTATAACTATAAAAATAAGTAATATTGAAAAAAACTTAGTTTGATTTAGTGGTTTGTCGGCAATTTGTATATTGAAAGGTTTGCAAATATTCTTAATTTTTCTGTTAACATTAGGAATGTATGGTAAAGCAACATATATGTTATTATTTTTATTATTATCGTTATCATCATCATCAAGTTCTCACACACTTAACCTGAAAGTTGCAGTTGCTAGAAGTCACGAGAATTACTTTTAGACCAATAAGATTACGAAATGAAATTCTGAGATATCACATAGAAGACGTAGAATTTTTTTCTGCAAATTTTGGTACTAATAACTCAATTTACGTGAAAAGTGTAGATACAAGGTATCACGTCTTAAACGTCGATATGTCGATGTCGCTGTATAGTTTTGTATTGTTTTAAAGCAAGCTGTTGCCAAATATTCTTCTTTACCTATTTGTTATTATACCCTGTTTTTAAACTAGGAGGACCATTTTAAGAAACCTGAATCACACCACTAGAAATCACTAAAAAAGCTACTAGATTGGAAGCGATCACTTAAAGTACTTGTCATACTAAAATTATACAGTCTGGAAGTAATGAAACACAAACTAAATAATAATTAACCTAATAGACACACGGTAAAAGAGCGAATGCATATTATTGAAAACGAAAAAAAATTACAACGAATTGTAAAATTAAATCTTTAAAAAATTTCATGGTCGGCGACTATGTTTGTAAAAAGGTTAATATCAGTTGTCAAATTTGGTGGCACATGAAGTTTTAAGTTTTGTATTTATTGATGAATCAAATTTCAAAACAATGATAATATCTGAGTCTTTTCAGATCCAATATAAATAATTCAGAATGAAGGAACCACAATAGACGAAAATGGCATTATTCAAAGAGCAGACGATGTTTGTTTTTCGAAAATTGAGCTATATGAGAAATGAAGATCAGTTGAATAAAAAATTTCTTAAGTATGAAATATAAGAAAATGTTCCATTGCAAGTACAAGAACTTATTTGATTTAAAAATACAACAAATATTTTTTTTGTTCTAGAAATAAATATCAGAAATATCTGTATGTGATACACTTTAGCAGAATAATGTATTTGTCATCACTTCTTCCATAGATTTCTTATTTGGAATATTTCATATCAAGATTAGGTGCCTATAAATAACAGGAAATTTCCAAATGGTATGAAAAAGGGACCTGTTATAGTTAATCCTCATTCTGAAAACAGTAATTTCAGTACTTAGAAATCAGATGTGGTATAAAAATAGTTTAATCACTGAACTAGTTGCATAATTTTTTATTAAACATTATTTGTAACAAATAAACATTTTACAGTATATCGGAACTATTAATTGCATTATCTATTATTTGTTAACTCAAGAAACACTAAATAAAGTTATAAATAAGTTTTCATTTAGAATCTGCATCACTGTCATTACTAGGGATCTAGAGAAAGAAACGATTATCAGTTCTATAAGATCATCCACAATCCTATCTAACTTAAATATTTCATCTTCTTCTTTTAAGACAGAATTTTGCCAGTGAACGTTTGTCACATTTTCCAAGGCTTGCATTATAAGACCCTTAACATCGTATATTTATAGGTAGGGTTATTGATATTTTGAGTAGAGTTTTGATCTACCTTTTGGTGTCGTAAAGATTCCCTACTCTCTGTTTGGAACTTGTTCCGTATTGACGTTGGTGTAGTCCAGAGTGCGTTTCATGTTATTGGTGACTGTTCGGTTCGTTGGTATCGTGACAGGGTCCTGTGTTCTGTGGACGGACTTTTTTGTGGTTTGCTGTGAAAAGGAAGGCAGTAGTGCTAATAGGTGATCGAGGAGAATCGTATTTTTCTAATGGCCATTTGTAGCCATCCCCTAGTAGTCCATTGAAATGTTACATTTTTTGGCCTTACCTTGCGTTTTTTAGAGGACGCAATTTTATTTTGTTGATGTGTAGGGGAGTTTAGTGTAAAGCTAAAAACAAGTTTGTGGGGTCGCCACCCTTGTCCCAGGGCCGCCATCTTGAAAATAGGGGTTGGAATGGTTTTTACGATATATCTCTTAAACTATTTATTTGATAAAAAAATTTGTCAACATTTTTTGTTGCAAATTATATTCTCTACAACTTTGGTGGTCCAGTAACTTTTTGTCGTAGAACTATAAATAAAAAAAGTTATAAGCGAAAATATTCAGAAATTCGAGAAAAAAATTTATATTTTTCGATGTAACTTTTTTTTTATCATTTCACGAAAAAATGATATCAGACCATTTTTGTAGATCGATTTTTGAGGAACAACTTTTATAGACAACATTTTTTCATTAAGTAAATAGCTAAGGTTTTACAGCGCTCCGAAGTGAGTACTATTTTTCAGTATTCTTAATTATACCTATATTATACGTGTGTATTAGTAATGTGTCATCAGTAACAATTATATTGTGCGTCAGGTTTTATATACGGAGATGTCATTGCGGATAACTTGCCGTTTCTTCATGCTTTTTCCGGATGTGACACAACTTCAGCTCCTTACAATATCGGTAAAATAAAATTTGTGAAAACCCTGGAAAAACACTTAGAGTTTGCAAGTGGAACGGCTTTGTTTCTCAACAAGAGAGTTGACCCTGCTTTGCTCACTGTAATTGGTGAACGTTTTTTTATCTCTTTATGCGGTGGTAATAAAGATGATAATTCTCTTGACAGCCTTAGATACAAACAATTCGCCAAGGCAGTGACTTAAAGTACATTTAACTTATCTTCACTTCCTCCGACACAAGCTCGCTTTCATACTTTCCGAGTCTACCATCAGGTCCAGTCGTGGCTTGGTAATTATAATTATCCTGAAGACTGAGGCTGGAAAAAATGTGGAAAATTATTGATGCCAGTGCAGAACTCTAACCCTCCAGCACCCCCTGAGCTTCTAAAATTGATCTTTTGCAAATGCAAAGGAAACTGTGGAGCGATGTGTGGAGGTCAAAAAGCAAGGCTGAAATGTTCTGCAGTGTGCTTCCATTGTTCTGGAGAGATATGCAGCAACGTAATGGAACTCTCTGAATTAATAAATGATATAGACTTTGATGATGAACCGCCGACATTAACACCCCTTCCTTCTCCAGTTCTCCCACTGATGTTTAATTCAGAAAGCCGATCAGATGCTGAGCCGCAGCCTGGTACATCGAAAAGACTGAGGACTGAGTAGTTCTAATTTAGAAAATCACCGTGGATTATGCATATTGGGGATACCACGTAAAAAAAGCGCGCCTCCAGACTCTACCTCGTTGGTGGTGGGAAAAAGAGTCAATAATTAATTGTCAATAATATTGCCAAATTTATAATTAAAAAAATTATAACAACAAAATTAAGAAAAAAAAAACAATAACTGATAACACATTATTAGTACACACGTATAATATATAGGTATAGTTAAGAGTACTGAAAAATAGTACTCACTTCGGAGCGCTGAATGTTGTTTATAAAAGTTGTTCCTCAAAAAACGATCTACAAAAATGGTCTGATATCAGTTTTTCGTAAAATGATAAAATAAAGTTATATCGAAAAATATAAATTTCTGAACATTTTCGCCTATAACTTTTTTATTTATAGTTCTACGATAAAAAGTTACTGAGCCAAAGTTGTAGAGAATTTAATTTGCAACAAAAAATGTTGGGAAATTTTTTTTATTAAATTAATAGTTTAAGAGATATATCGTAAAAACCATTTCAACCCCTATTTTCAAGATGGCGGCCGTGGGACAAGGATGGCAACCCCACAAACTTAGTTTTATCTTTACACTGACCCCCCCCTACACATCAAAAAAATAAAATTGCGTCCTCTAAAAAACGCAACCCCAAATGTAAGTTTTCAATGGACTATAGCGGGTTTTTATGATTGTCGTCTGTTAATGATAGTGGAATTGTAGGCTGTGCCTATTTTCTGTAGCGTAGTGGTTTTTGGGAAATATTCTACTGTTGGATTGAGGCCCATAGCACACCTTGTGAAGGGATTTATTACACCCACACCAAGCACAGTTTTTGGAGTTTTCGGAGAAGTTGATGCCTTTGTGGTCCCAAATTTACATTCGACGATCCGAGGAAGGAGCCAAGAAACTAAAACTCTTGTCAAAGGGTTTTTATTTACAGATTTTAAATTGGGTTTGATTATCGATTCAAGCTTGGGCTTTGTTACTGGTATAAGATTAGCAGTTGATTTACTTTTTGGGAGTTGGAGTTGGACGCTGTTGGTTCGACTCGTGGAACTACGTCTTGGGTTCGTGTTCGCCCAGCTGCCAGGACAGGAATTGTCCTGAATCTTTGGATTCATCACCTTTTGGTTTTCCACTGGCTGAATCCTACGTCATGGATGAAGACCTGAGATCATTGGTAACCCGGCCTTCCGGACTTAGTTTATTACTTTTCCGCCCAACCTTTCTATATGCGAGAAAAGTTGGAATTTTGAAAAAAATTTTGAGTTATTTTCACGTTTTCCATCAACAACAACACGAAAAAACGGTTTTTAGAAAAAAAATCCTGTGTGTATGTCGTCGTCGTCGGAGGCCACTTTTCCTTACATGTCTTGTTAGCACGATACAGCCTCCGGAGTGGAATAACTCAGCAATTTTATGATTGACTATTGTTAAGGACATGTCATAGATGATCCCTATTGATTTTCAGTTTAACAGAGCCAGTACAACGGGTGCTATGGTACTCGAAGTACGACATTTTGTAGTTTTTTGAGAAATTTCAGTTTCTTAGCACGATACAGCCTCCGGAGTTCAACAAGTCACCAATTTTATGATTCAATATTATTCAGAGCATCTAACTGATGAACCCTATTGATTTTCAGCTCACCGGAGCCAATAGAACAGGTGCTACAGTCTTTAAGTACGATATTTTTGTCATTTTCGGAGAAGTTTCAGTTTGTTAACACGATACAGCCTCCGGAGTATATACAAGTGAGCAATTTTATGATTGGATATTATTCAGAGCATCTCAAAGATGAGCCCTATTGATATTCAACTCAGTAAAGCCAGTACAACGGGTGCTATGGTACTTGAAGTACCAAATTTTCGTCATTTTTGGAGAATTTTCAGTTTGTTAGCACGATACAGCCTCCAGAGAGTATACGATTGAATGTATATTATGCTAGCGTAGCCATTTTACAGGGTACCCTTCGGACCATGCTAATAATTTGTTGCTAATTTGTAACGCTGAGCTTGACTTTGTTGCTAATACCGTTTCCAAGAAAACGCAAACTATGCTAGCGTAATATTAAGCTAGCGTAGCCACACGCTCTAACTATAAAAATAGATAATATTGAAAAAAACTAAAAGCACATGAATTTGTTGCTAATTTGTTGCTAAAAGATGATACTAACCGATACTGGAAAAAATCATCCCTTACCCCGATGTTCCCACCCCTGAATATTAATTGATATTAAGCTAGCGTAGCCACACGCTATTACTATAAAAATAAGTAATATTGTAAAAAACTAAATGCACAGAAATTTGTTGCTAAAAGATGACACTAACCGATACTGGTAAAAATCATCCCTTTCGCCAATTTTCCCACCCATCATTATTATTTGATATTAAGCTACCGTAGCCGCACGCTATAACTATAAAAATAAGTAATATTGAAAAAAACTAAATGCACAGAAATTTGTTGCTAAAAGATGACATTAACCGATACTGGAAAAAATCATCCCTTATCCCGATTTTCCCACCTCTCAGTATTATTTGATATTAACCTATAGTATGTACAAAAAGTACGAGGAGTAATAAACCCTAATTAAGTATGCAAACCTTTACAGGGAGCACCATGAAATTTTTGATAAATCTCTTACTTTAAATTACATTTCTTCCGTAAATCTAAAAACCAGGTAGATCGACCCCGTATTTGTTTCAGTTGTAGCAAAGTTTAGGGTTTATTCTTTGTTAAAGGATTAGCAGATAAGCAATAACGCAATGCAGTGATGTGTATTTTGGGAAAAAAATACGTTTTAAATTATAATATAATAAAAAATGAAAATAAATAATTATTGGAATACATTTATTACTTACATTTTATTCTATATCCGACTCGGAAGAGGAAGAATCGTTGTTGACATTAATAATAATAGGGTCGATTAAATCATCACAAATATTATCAATTTTCCACATATTTGCCTCTACTTTGATAACATGCTCGATACAGTTTGTCCAATTTTCCTTACTTACATGACTTACAGCACTCTCAAACAATTTCACAACATCGTTTATTTTAAAAGTAGTATTTTTTTTCCAACTTCCCCCTTTACCTGAGCCCATATTAATTCTATGGGATTAAGTTCACAATGATAAGGGGGAAGTCGAAGAACTGATATACCACGAGAAGAAGCCATTTCTTCTACAATGTAGGTTTTGTATTGATTCTTGTTCATTTTTGCAATTCTGTAAAGTTCTTTCCTTAGTGGATCTTTTGGAAACTTAATATTTTTCGAAATAAGCCACTCCAAAAGCTCTGTTTTACGCCAACGACTTGTGGGCAATGCTTCTCGTAACCGTGAATGGTAACTTGCGTTGTCCATAAAAATAACAGCCCCTTTTGGAATCAGATCCAACATTAGACCCCTTTTGGAATCAGATCCAACATTTGAACAAACCATTCCTCGAAGAAATCCCCATTCATATCTTCGTGATAGTCCCCCGTGCGTTTTGAAATAAAAGTTAATAATCCACCATCAACAAAACCTTCAGAACTTCCAACATGAACAATGATAAGTCTTTTTCCTTTTCCAGATGGTGGCTGCAAACCTAACGACAAACCTTCCACGAATACCTGCCTTCCGCTTTTAATGTTTTCATCTTGCCAAGATTTGGAAACTGTATATCCAGCATTAATCCATGTTTCGTCTAAGTAGAAGATTTTCAAATTTTGTTCTCTGGCATGTCGAATGCTTCTTAAATAGTCTCTTCTCCAAAAAACTATTTCCGGTTTATCTATCAAGAGAGATTTTCTATTATGTTTTGTATATCTGAAACCCACATCTTTCAAAAGTTTGCATAATGTCATTCTGGAGAATTTTGGATAGTCCGTATCTTCTTGCACTGATGTCATAATTTTGTCAAGTGTTGGAATTTCCTTTCGTAAGTAAAATCCATGGACTTTACGCCTTAGTCTTTGTTTTAATGACTCATCGATCTCAATTGGTTTTCGGCCTGAAGGAGTTTTAGGGGGTTGAAGAGTTCCATTCTTGCTTTCTTTTAGTAATCTATAAATTGTTGATTTAGCAACACACAACATAGCAGCCGTTAATTCCACAATATCATCAACACTTGCACTTGGATCCTTGTTTTTCAATGATATATAACAATTCAATATCAGAGTTTTTTCATTTAAAGATAATGGACCTGTTTTTGGTCGTTTAGATGGTTCTTGGCTTATCGACATTGTTTGGTACTTGCACAATTAACATTCAACAAATGTTTTAAATATATTCCAACTGTTTACAATATTATGACAACCATACAACTTCATACAACTTTACTCAAAGAACTAATACTAAGTACTGATTTAATGTACCTACTTTCTTTTAAAATAATATTCCCGATAATGTTTCTAAGAAAACTGGGTTGTTTGGAAAATCCCTCTCAATAATCGAATAATCTGTAAATAGGTGTAATCGTATTAAGCCGATTACAGTAGGCCACTTGCCATTTAAAATTTCTGAGAAAAATTCCCCAAACACTACATATAGGAGTAATACAAATAAAAAATATTATGAATAAACGGGCATATCCGAACTCTGCCACAAAATAAAATTTTACCTGACTTGTATCAATTTGAGGATTACTGAAATGTTCGAACTGTGCCGCAACCATTTAGTTTAATCCTATTAGAGTCATTAGGGTTTATAATAGATAAAATCGGAGGCCCATAGAATTATGTATATTTCTGAAAGGTTTCAAAGATTTCTTGAATTAAATATTTTGAAGAAATCTTGATTGTTTTGATCCATATTTAGGGGATTAGGGGAAGGATGTTGATGCACTCACACTATTGCCTAAAAATCAGGAAGAAGTATTTAATAGTGTTTGTGAATTACAATTACGAACGAACCGAGAAGAGGAATTTCTATTAACAGCAGACCAGGTATTTAAAATTATTGTGTTCTCCTGTTTTTCCAACCTTAATTTTTTATGTAATTCGGATTGTATTTTGATGGATGGGACTTTTAAATACTGTTCAACTTTTTTTTACCAAATGTTTACCATTCATGGTTTTAAAAACGGCTATTACGTACCTCTTGTTTTTTGTTTGCTGCCGGACAAATCAAGTCAAACATATTCAAATTTGTTTTTAATTTTAAGACAAAAATGTAAAGAAGTAGGCTTAAATTTTCAACCTAAAGAAGTCGTAGTAGATTTTGAACTAAGCATTCATAACGCTATATATGAATGTTTTGGCAGAGATCAAATTCTTTTTGGTTGTAAATTTAATCTCTGTCAAGCTTGGTTTCGTAAGATTCAGGAGTTTCATTTGGTACAAGAGTACAGACAGAAAGGTTCTGTAATTGGCGAATACTTAAAAGTACATTTCGGTATTATGTATCTTAGTCCTGAGGAAGTTGTAGAACTTTTTTATAATGAACTACATTTTTTGCTTCCGAATGACCTCTACCTCTATCACTTTTTTTATTAAAATTAGTACATCCCGTTACCTCTGACCTAAATCGTATATTCTTTAGCATAGCTGCAACTCATTCGTTCAATACAAAATGTACCTTACGGTATACCCTCTTAAAATATATTTTGGTACGTCTATGAAATCTACTTAAATGAATGATTTATTACTCCTTGTCCTTTCTATATAGACTATAGCGTAGCCACACGCTATAACTATAAAAATAAGTAATATTGAATGAAAATAAATGCAGAGGAATTTGTTGCTAAAAGATTACACTAACCGATACTGCGAAAAAATCATCCCTTATCTCATATCAATTGAAAGTCATCGTGTTTTAGTAGCCATAGCCTAGCAACAAATTGCCCTACTGATTTTAAAGCGATATAGTCGATATTTGGTCAGTAATACACCTGTAACAAATTCCTCGACTAATTTTCAATTGAAATTCGTTTTGTTTTAGCCGCAATAGCCTAGCAACAAATTGTTCTATTGATTTTAAAGCGATATAGTCGATATTTGGTCTGTAATACACCAGCAACAAATTCCCCGACTGACTTTTAATTGAAATTCGTTGTGGTTTAGCCGCAATAGCCCAGCAACAAATTGCCCTACTGATTTTAAAGCGATGTAGTCGATATTTGGTCAGTATTACACTAGCAACAAATTCCCCGACTGATTTTTAATTGAATTTCGTTGTGTTTTAGCCGCAATAGCCTAGCAACAAATTGCCCTACTGATTTTAAAGTGATATAGTCCATATTTGGTCAGTAATACACAAGCAACAAATTCCTCGAGTATTTTTTGATCGAAATTCATCGTGTTCACAGAGGTTTTAAAATCAGTAGAGCAATTTGTTGCTAGGCTATGGCTACTAAAACACGATGAATTTCGATCAAAAAATACTCGAGGAATTGGTTGCTGGTGTATTACTGACCAAGTATGGACTATATCTCTTTAAAATCAGTAGGGCAATGTGTTGCTAGGCTATGGCTACTAAAACACGATGAATTTCGATAAAAAAATACTCGAGGAATTTGTTGCTGGTGTATTACTGACCAAATATCGACTATATCGCTTTAAAATCAGTAGGGCAAATTGTTGCTAAGCTATGGCTACTAAAACACGATGAACTTCGATCAAAAATTACTCGAGGTATTTGTTGCTGGTGTATTACTGTCCAAATATCGAGTATATCGCTTTAAAATCAGTAGGGCAATGTGTTGCTAGGCTATGGCTACTAAAACACTATGAATTTCGATCAAAAATTACTCGAGGAATTTGTTGCTGGTGTATTACTGTCCAAATATCGATTATATCGCTTTAAACTCAATAGGGAAATTTGTTGCTAGGCTATGGCTACTAAAACACGATGAATTTCGATCAAAAAATACTCGAGGAATTTGTTGCTGGTGTATTACTGCACAAATATGAACTATATCGCTTTAAAATCAGTAGGGCAATTTGTTGCTAGGCTATGGCTACTAAAACACGATGAATTTCAATTAATATGAGATAAGGCATGATTTTTCCGCCGTATCGGTTAGCGTAATCTTTTAGCAACAAATTCCTGTGCATTTATTTTTATTCAATATTACTTATTTTTATAGTTATAGCGTGTGACTACGCTAGCTTAATATCAAATAATAGTGAGGGGTGGGAAAATCGGGATAAGGGATGATTTTTTCCAGTATCGGTTACTGCCATCTTTTAGCAACAAATTCTTGTGCATTTAGTTTTTTTCAATATTACTTATTTTTATAGTTATAGCGTGTGGTTACGCTAGCTTAATATCAAATAATAGTGAGGGGTGGGAAAATCGGGATAAGGGATGATATTTTGAAGTATCGGTTAGTGTCATCTTTTAGCAACAAATTAGCAACATATTCATGTGCTTTTAGTTTTTTTCAATATTACTTATTTTTATAGTTATAGCTTGTGGCTACGCTAGCTTAATATCAAATAATAGTGAGGGGTGGGAAAATCGGGGTAAGGGATGATATTTTGAAGTATCGATTAGTGTCATCTTCTAGCAACAAATTAGCAACAAAAAATTCATGTGCTTTTAGTTTTTTTCAATATTGCTTATTTTTATAGTTAGAGCGTGTGGCTACGCTAGCTTAATATTACGATAGCATAGTTTGTGTTTTCTTGGAAACGGCATTAGCAACAAAATCAAGTTCAGCGTTACAAATTAGCAACAAATTATGAGCCTGGTCCGAAGGGTGCCCTGTAAAATGGCTACGCTAGCATAATATAAATTACGATTGATCAATTTTATGATTGAATATTGTTCAAGGTGTTTCACAGATATCCCCTATTGATTTTCAGCTGACTAGAGCGAGTACAGCGGGTCCTATAAATCCAGATATACTACATTTTTGGAGAAATTTCGGTTTGTTATCACGATACATCCCCCGAAGTGTATACAAGTGACAATTTTATGATAGAATATTCTTCAGGGCCATAGATGCGGAAAAGTTAGTTTTAATCCTTATTTTTTTTAAACTTCGTTTTCCTTTTTTCGTATAATCATAACTAGTAGAGTATTGTAACCCTCTGAGACTGGGGTGGTTACATGTAGGGCTAAATGAAGTTTCTCTTACATTTTTGGTTTTAAACAAAATTTATACTTTCTTTTTCATATGTTTTTTTTAACCAATGTAATGGTGGAAATTAATATCATGTGGTAAGTAACATTTTACGATGGGTAATTTTTAATTTTATTCTAGTCCCCTGCGCACTGGTACCCACGCCCAGTCCTGTAGTGTCACTTATTGTGGCATACATTATTCCGGGTTTGTGTATTTCACAAATTCACATGTATTCAACTCGTACAATTTTTTTATAAGACAGTATTAGAGTAAAGACAGCCATATTAATTTCCTACTAACTAGGTTTTTTTCATTGTTTAAAATAGTTTTTTTATATGGTAGTTAATCTCTTGATCATGTAAGTGATAAATTTTTCTTTGAGTTATTTTTTTTATATCAGATTCCGGCTTGGTTTGATCTTAAGGGGGGCAATAAATACTTTTCGGGATTTTAATTAAAATTGTCATTGGATGTTTTTTCCCTTTTGTGACATTATAATCGGGCATAAGTTGATGTTTGCTTATGTTTACCCCTTATTCTACTGGGTTTTGGGGGGTAACTTATAGTGATTGGCCTAGGTTGAAGACTCAGTTGGCGCCCATCTACAAGAGATTGTCAAAACTTTATCCGGAAGATCAAGCAGAGGGAACCACCCCCATCTCCGTCTGAGCGACGTCGAAGGCTTAAGGTTGTTATCCGGAGCAACTGACGCTTGTGTAACCGAGTTGATAAATATTTTCTTTTTTTTTTTAATTCTGACATTTCTTTTTAAATAAATAAATTCTTTTAAAATACTATAAGGAAGTATACTTATGGAAAAAAGGTGAAGTTATAATCTACTGTAGCCAAAGTTTTCCAATGATTGTCAAAATTTATAAAAATAATTTATTTGGTTAATATTCGTTAAATCTAATACAGGGTGAGTCGACATGCAATTTTTTCTCGGTATTTTTAAATATATCACCCTGTATTTTATAACTACAGTCTATGTAGTTCAATTTACTAATATTTTTTTGGAAAAAGGGTAATTTCTAAATAACATTTTTTGATATATATTAAAATAACCCATATACCGAACTATGTCGTATGAAGTTTTGGCAATCAGTATGAACCAAAATGGCTTAATACTCATTCTTGCCAATCAGGAAATATTAAAAAGATACTTATGATGTATACTTAATGATAAATTTAATCCAGAAACTGAAATGAGATCCATAATAGACTAGGCACATAGTAACTTGATTCTCCCTGACAAACAGTCGACGTCGACTATTGAAATTGTTTATTGGGACCATATTACCACGGTGAAGAATCATAGAGCCGAAGCAATGAACAGATTGAGATACGTGTATGTAAAATATATTGAATATACCTCATAAAGCTCGCTTAAAAACGGATAAGTCCTAAGATGTGTAAATGAACAGTAGACGCGAAGTCCTATTGGAAAAACACATTTTTCTTTTTCAAATGCGGTCGTAAAGTGGACAGAACTAAATTTTGAAGAGTTATTTAATATATTCAATGAATGAAGAAGTCGAAGTGGAGGTAGCTAACCTCCGATAAGGAGAAGATACCAAAAGAAAAAGAAGAAATTGATGGTTTTAATAGTACTAAATATCTTTCTACTATCCACATTTATTAATTTGTAAATACCAAATGCAATAATAACTTACTAATGATTAGTTGTACATACAGTTGTCTGCAAATAGTCCTTACCTGGAAAAAAGTCAATATTATTTTAGTTACCTAGTAAAAAATTTGTTTTAGGTTGTTAACTAACTCCAAAACAGATTCTATACAATACATCGTCCGATAAGTTCTCGGCCCGAAACAAAGCAGATGTCGGTTATACAAATACCTAATTAGCATTTTTTTAATGAATATTAACCTTCAAAAGCCAGCTGTAAAAATTATATGACGTTTGGTTCAATTGTTGCAATAGTTATAGTGAAACAAAAAATATATTTTCAGAACAATGTAAAATATAATTTTGTATATTGATAAAATGTTGTTTTTGGTGACAAGAAACACAGTTGAACCGAAATATTGGGTTGATAAGTACTATTCTGACTCTAAATTAGCAGAATTGCCCAAAAGATTTGGTTGTAGCGTAAAACGTCAAAAAAATTCACATTCAGATTTGGCAAAACATAAAAAGGGAGATAGATGCTACTCTGAATATATCACAGGAGTGTGCAGGTTTTATTTTACATGAACAGTTATCTATGAGAAAGCTCATCATTAAGTAAGTAATATTAAGAGGGACCTTTATACACATTTATAAACCTTAAAACTTACAAAAAACTGGTTACTTAACTAGTAATTATTAGGATGAAAATATTTACGATAGATGTCGGTAGTAGTACTGAATCGGCTTATTTATACAATTTATCTTCTCTGTCGGTCTTTGCACTCTTGACGATTCAAATTGGTTTCAAACAAATATTTCAACGCCACTAATGTCATCAACAGCTGTTCAATGGCGTCAGAGGACAAACAAAGCGATTATTATAAATTATAAAAGTTTTGAATCTTTCGACTCTTAAAATGCCTAGTTTTTATGATGTCGTTGATTGTGGAAGCCGTGTAATGAGGAATAAAGTGAGTTTTTATTTATGAATCCCTACCTTCAGAGTTAAAGCACAAACATAAACCAAAGTTGAATATCTTTAAAAAAGACGGAAAAAATGGATTGCAGCTCCAAAAAGAGTAGATTTGACTAAGAGTAAATTAATGTACGGTCGAATTTGCTCAAAACACTTTATAACATATATTTATTTTAGGAAAAAAAGTTATTCTTCATAAAAAGTTCTGCATTATCTAAAACCTAAAATAGAGTCATCAAATATCAAATTTTTTAGTCGTATACGAGGTTTGTCAAAAAATATGAGTTTTACCATTGTATAACGATAGACATCTATCCTTATACAATGGTTTTACTCATGAGTAAAGTACCTTTAAATTTGACAATATCGAAAAAACGTTACTAAAAAAAGTTGATCAGATTTAAAAACTACGGTTAAATATGCAAGTACATCCATTTAAATTGAAAATTCAGATTATTTTATTTTTTACTAATATTTCTATTTTGAATGAACATTTATCTCTTCTGATTATAAAACACATGATAACCTAGTTTTTCGATGTTTTCTAATAATTTTGCTATTAAAACGCGTAATAAGTGCATATTCATTTATTTTGCCATTAATAAAATACATTCAAATACTAAGTTACAAAACTAACATCATATTAATATTAGAAAAAAACAAATTCAATTTTCACTCATACAGTTATTTCAGAAGTACAGGTTCCAGATGTATACAAAAACCGCTGTAAAGGGGAGAGTTAATTTAGGGAAAATTGTCCCCACAGTAGACGCCATTCAACAACATCTAAAGAGGGTCTATTTTCAAGTGCAAGATTGGTTGCACGGAGACCAGGTGAACATGGATCCAACAAAATGGGAGTGGAGAAAGGAAGGCGACATACTGGTCCCTGTAGAAAGAATATTATGGAACTTATATGCTGTGGATGCGCAGGAGATTGTGATCTGATGTACTGTAGTTGCAGAAAGTTCGGCCTCCCTTGCAATCTTGCCTCTAAAATTTGTGAAGGCTCAACTTGTGATAATACTGAAAGATATTCGATTGAAAACGTTATTACAGCAGAGGCAGAGGCCTTACAAGGTGATCAACTTGGAAATAAATCGGTTGATGACGAAGAAAATGAACAGACTAGCGATGTGTCCCTTGATGGAGAGTTTGATCTTTAGTTTCGTATTTATAAATTGAAGTTATTAATTAATGAGGTAAGGTCAAGTTTCAGTCGGATTGTATTTGATGTGAGTTCAATAGAAAAATTTTACATAAAATATCGACATTCTAGTTATTCTATTTCTTTCCTTCTCACATAATTTAACTAGAATCAACAATTCCACACGGCTATTGCAGTATTGATGTCGGTCTCTAAGACAACAGGTTCCGTTGACATTAATGGGATTGACATCCGTGTCAAGATAAAAGTTCCGGTGCACCAGGTATTCGAGGGGTTGTTGTCGGCGTGGAATTCAAATACCCCCCATAACGATTTTAGGTTCGTTTCGTTAGATTGTGCAAGGAAAAGCTACGAGGATGATGTTCAGAGCCAGTACGGTACACCAGGTGGATTCAGCGTCCCAAAAAACGGCCATACAATGATTTTTGGGGTGATTAAGGCGACCTTGGCAGGAAAATTGAGATGACCTCCCCGTCCAGGTTGGGGCGCACCAGGTATCCGGGAGGTCTTCACCGATATGCCATATTTGGACTCATACGAGCCAAGAAGCCTCCGAGGACTGAGTTTCTCTCCTTCTTCGCTTTAATTTTGGGAGAGCCCTACGGAGGAGACGTTCGGGGCCAGGTCCCGGTAGACGGGTCGTTTTCGATATTATTAAGAAAAAATGATATACATAATCAGTATATAGATTAGTGTATCTATAAAACTGTGCTGTTTTTTCATTGATTTTTTTTATAATTTAATAATCAATTTCATACGTTACGTAGCTTTAGATGATTATTATTTTTCTTTATATTAGATTATATGAGCTTTCAGACCGAATGCGGCGCAAGTTGAAGCACAGAATCAATTATATCTAACCTGCTCCAAATGGATTTCCGTATGTTAAAATACCTTATTACACCTTACAAGTTTTATTTTCTGTTCGAAAATTTTCAATTATTGCCTTATTTTTTGGATTTTATTCTCGTATCAAGAGAAATGATAGGAATTATTACAAATTCATGATGCCATAGTTTATTCAAACTGATGCCCTTTCCGGCTGCTAATTTTTGTACATTTTTTTAAACATGTTTCTTCTCATATATTATGTATCAAGATAAGTGTAATTATTGAAAAATATGTTTCAAGTAAAAATCAAAATCCGTGATCTTGGTATATAAAGAAACTTTTCTGTCGAATCTGTTGCAAAAAACTAACACCAGTGTTCGATTATGTTTGATATTCCTGTATGATTTAGGCTATAATACTTTCAATCAACAAAACACCAATCAATCGAACCAATATACTCACAGTAGAAATAAAGTACGCCCGTCTTATGTATGTATACATTTTTTTTCCCTGTGAAATAAGTTAACAAAATACATACAATAATATAATTCCATACATTTAAAAATAAATAATTAACTAATAAACTGACTGAGGATTTCATGGCGAGTACCCACGGGAAATACTAAGTGGCTCATACTTGCTTCTGCATCTGTGCGAATGGTAAAGGCGAAATTTATAGTGGGACCCGTATATCCTAGTGTCTATCCGTAGACTGCTTACCAGCTTACCTTACCCGCATACGCAGGCGAGATTTAAATTTAAGAGACATCATTGCGCTCATAAACCCGTTCTCTTTGAGAAAGCCATTCCAGACACTCCGATGACCCGTACCGCAAACCGAGGTGAGTTTTATTTCCTTTTATACCTTAGGCTATATGGTTCTCGCCCGTTATGATTAGTAAGATGTTTCTCTATATTTATTGGTATAAATATTTTCATTTGAAAGGTTTCCTGAATGTAAATATCTTTTGATTCCAGAACTCCTACTTGGTTGTTCTTCCCAATGAAGTATTTTTTGTGCAGTCTTCTAAGTACCCTTCAGCAACACTGGTGGATTTCCATCCACCATGTCGTTTTAAAGCGGTAATGTCCCATCCATTGTTAACTAAAATAGTTGCTGAAGTCTTACGAAGGTAATGTCCCGTATATTCACGAGGATTTGTTAATTTCAAAAACATAGCAACGTCTTTTGGAACGTTTGAAATATTATATATACCCATTACCTCACGGTGACATTTGGCGTTTTGATATTTAATAAAAAATCGCTGCAGATCCATATCATCCGGAAGTGCCGTATACTGTCTGACCAAGTTAAAATAAAAATCGCCAAGTATAGCAAACGACCGTTGTTTTTTGTGTTTGTGATATTTAAAAGAATGAAATTTCCTATATCTTGGATTTCGCTGTACTTCAAATGAACGAGTTCATAGCATCTACAGGCTCCTGTGACTCCAAATATTAATATAACCTAAAAACAAACGTTTAAATAAGTAAAAGAAGAATCGGCCGGCGATGAGAACCGAACCGCAGACCTCCGAGACGGAACTCAAAAGCACTATCAGGCTAGGTACACTGCAGACCGTGCCATCTATAGACCCTGTCGAGTAACTAAAATCGGTAGATAATTCCAAAAAATTAACGAAAACTGTAACGTCGTTACTAATCAAATTTTATTGATTTTTATAACTGCGTATGCGCGATATCATATTGCTCGTCCCCATCCCCACATGTTATACTGTTATCATTTCTTAGTTCAAGTGTAGAGGTTATTTTAAGGTTACGGTATTTTGGTGTAATTTTTAATTGCTATAGTGTAATATTTATCTGTTGTTTCGTTGCTTTATTGTTATTAATTGAAAAGACAATGTCAAAGTGTATTCTGAAGGAGTCTAAGAAGTGGTATACTCGGTAAGTTTTATTAAAAAAAATGTGAGCATTTCTTCTTTCACAATAATTAACAACCATTATCTTTATTTTTATAAAACACAGAATTTTTACTAATTTAATCGACAACTTCAGAGATCATGGTTGTTCTTTACATTAGCTAAACTGAAAATTGCTGCATTAATAAAGTAAATATTTCTTTTTACAGTTTTGTTCATCCAACCCAGGAAGATAAAATTAATATGGCTGAAAAGCAGTGTTAATAAACCATTAAATTTGTCGACGAGGAAACGACGGAGGATATGATCCCTTCATTTTCAAAAACAGTGTTTCTTTAGATTTGGGAAAGACGAAGAGAGGTTATTAAGACAGTTTGATTTGCCTTCCCATATGAGTGGAAATTAACAAAAATTGATGGTAAGTTTTATTGTATTCAATATAGCATGCTATAATTTTGGACAATTTAAAGTGTAAATTGAGTGAACGAAAAGACGAGTACTGAGTGTGTAATTTTATTAAAATTCCAGGTAATCGCTTTCAGCCATTAGACCATTCTGAAAGCTTTCGTCAAGAAAAAAATATACAGAAGGTGTCAAAAAACATCAAACCCTGTAACTGCTACATACAATGAAATAAAATGTTTGATGTTACAACATTATTTAACTAAAATTTGTTAAAATTACTCTATAAAGAATTGTAATTCACATAACGAAACGTCTAATTTGAAATTACCAACTAAATGATATGTGTGCACACCCTCTTTAAAGGGTAATTTTAACAAATTTTACTTAAATAATGATGTAACATCAAACATTTTATTTCATTGTGTGTACATTGTACCTGTTGTATGTTTTTCTCTTGTCGACAGCTTTGATAATGACCTAATGGCTGAAAGCGCTTAGCTGGAATTTTAATGACACACTCAGTACTCGTCTTTCCATTCACTCAATTTATATCTAGTGTGTACACCATACTCAGACAATTCAATTTTAAAATGTACCCATTGAAAAAATAATAATCTGGGTTTTATTTTATGTTATAGCTATATTCCCTCTACCAGCTATGGGACCCCTTGCCGATTTTCATATATAGCCCATGGTGTGACAATTTATGGGAAATGAAAGTGAGTATTAACTTTTGTTGAGGCATTACGTCTAAGTAATCGGTCTAGCGGTAACCAAAAATCCAAAATATCCAATAAAGACAAAAAATAAAATAATAGTTAAAAATCAAGAATTCCTAAAAAAATCGAAAGCTCCAAAAGAGGAATTCAAAAAAACCAAACAAATGTATACATTCAAACATTTTTTGATATTTTTTTTGGCTTAGTACAAAAACATGTGTAAACTCATTATTTCGATAGTAAGCACATTTTGTTTTCTTTTGTTGACATAAATTTTTAAGCGTATTTGTGTGTTTACTTATTTATTGTTGTTATTTTGTGTGTTTACTTGTAGAACCTCAACCAGAAACGAGAACTTCCATGAGACGGTGGGATTTTTAGGAGCTCTTAAGAAGCATTTTAACAATCATAGACTGCAAGGAGTTGCAGAGTAACTTAAACTGCCTTATGCGATGGTTTTATAAGAACGGAATGCTTTTAAATGTAGAAATATACAAATATGTAATATACTAGGTTTAAGCTTGTGATATAAACATATTTAATACCTTCAGTAAAGAAATAAAGATGTGTTTTAAGTGGAAATGAAATATTAGATATATTATTTTATATGTTGTACAGTCACAAGTGCTGTTTAGCACTCTTATATGTAATTACTTGGCACCTTGTATTTACAGAGCTGGACAGTATTTAATAACTTTTCCTATGAAAATATTTTAATTACTTTTGTTCTAACATTCACAGTAATTTTACTCAAATGTTTTCTTTCACAGAAAGTTGCAAAAAATAGAAGTTAACAACTCATTGCTAACACTTTTTTTGATTAAGTAAGTAGCAGTTATACTCCAGCAGTTTGTCCAGCTCTGTGTGTTTATACGAGTGTAATAATAAATTAATATAAACTTATCATAAATAATTTTCTACTTTTATCTTGATTTAACATCATTTAAAAATCTAATGATACTCCAATCTAGAATGTATGTTACTCAAATTATTTTTTAATTATTGCATTGTTTTTACATTATAGTTTATTTATTGTCATTCTATTTGTTAAGAAAAGTACTTTGTGAAAGAAATTATTTGTTGTGTATTTTTATACCAAAATAAATAAACTGTTTATATGATTACTGTTTTATTTTTTCCAATTTAATTAACCATTTATGGTCCATCATTTGAAATTTCATTTAGTTTAACTCGACATCTAATATTTATCAAGTTAAATTGAATGACATGTTAAATGATGGACTATAAATGATTATTTTGAAATAAAATATTTAAAATACAGTAAATTTGAATATACCGCAAAACCTAAAATTACAGAAATCTTCTCCACATTACTCAATTGTTTAGTCGACAGGCTCTTTAGATGGCGCCACAATCAGTGTCTCATCTATCTGTGTGTTATCTGTGAGCTCTACCGCTGAGCTATCATGGTATAAACGTTTTAAGTTCGAAATACGTTAATTGTTGTCAATTTAAATATTAATCTTCTAAAGGATTTTATTGTCAACGATTTGATAAATGTAATAATAATAATAAAAAATAAGAAAGTACCTACCTTTATTGCTAAATAAACATTATTCGGCGCATACTGAAGAAAATTATCAAATTGGTGTTTTGTTAATACTTTTGATTTTTTCGGGGTATAATTTTCTCCTTGTCGCTTTAAAAATGCAGCTAATTTGGTATAATTTTGCATTTTCACATTATGTTCGATGTTTAATTGAGTTTTAATCACTAAATATTGTGCCCACAGTGTCGAACTTTTAAATTTTCTTGACAAATACGTAAAATAAGCAAGCATAACTATTTTATTTGCACCATTTCATAAATCTTTCATAAGCAAAATCATACACTTTTCGTGACTTCGTCGGAATTAGTGTTTCAATAGTGGGATTGGCTATTTCGACTAATTCCGGAGGTGTATAATTGAAATTCTTCTTCTTGAGACATTTTTACAATACACTTTTCAAAAATGACAAATATCAAATTAACTAAAAATTAAATGACAGTTCCTGCCTACTTGGTTACAACGCCCATAATAAGACGTTGCTATCGTTTCTCATTATTTTGTTACTAGTACAATAATGAGCGTTTATTATTTTACTAATAAAAGAATAGGTTATTTCTACGATCTGTGTTGCCGAAAATAATATAGTTATTATTATACGCTTGAAGAAAAAACATATTATAATGAAAAGTATCCCAAATGGAAGTAGTAATAGGTACGTATTCATTCACGTCATTTCGACTTTATATCACGGTGACTGTTAATCGAAATCTGATATGACTCACCCCACTCTCTATTAATACCTTTCGATTAGCTTGTTGACACAAACATCCACACAAGCAGCAATGATAATCAGTTGCAATACGCGTAAACTTGTGACAAAGGCGAAATGCGGATATTTCACTGATTGGTTGTTAAATTAGAAGCCACTACGATATGAAATGAATTATGCAGATTTTTGTCCGATATATCACCAGAGATAAGGAAATGGAAAGACGGAGATAATATTTTGGAGATTTTTTGGGAGGAACGGATATGAGTAAAACAGAAAATGAAGGGAAGAACAATAAGAAAACAATAAACACCAAAAGATGAAATATATACACGATGCAAAGCGGAAACTAAAACTATGGACGGCACAAGAAATTGGTTGAAAACAGTAGATACAGAGACATTGAAAATCATGATGAGCACATTATAGGACCCAAAAGAAGCTCCATAAAAGTAGAGAGTGGAAATCAATATACAAGAAAGAATACGCAAAATGCGACAATATATAACACACTACTAAGAATAGTCAGCAATACATGCAAGAATATTGCAAAACCAACTTGTGCGGATTTAAAATCCTATCTGAGCAATTTAACCCTTAACTGGCGCTGTGGGATCTACCGGACCCTCAGCACTATTCAAGCCTCTCTAAAATGTGCTTATTTAACATTTAGACTTCTCCGCGTCATCTACCTTCAAGCTAGGATACCAATAAGAACTGCTAGAAGCGCGCTTGTTTTCAGTCAGTATTGTCGTTCATAGCTGGCAACAGGTGTCTGTGTGGCTCCACAACGCTATTAGTGTTATTCGCGATTTCGACCACCGTTGAGGGCGCTGCGAGATGTAAACAAATATGGAGGATTGTGAGTAATCTCTTTGTTTATGGCATCAGTTTGTATACGGACCTCATTGTTGATTCGTATGTTTTAGTTGTTTTGTGAACTATAAAAAGTGGTATTTTGGATTTTTGTGTGTGTTTTGGACAATTGATTATAGTGCGTGAAGGAAAATAACAAACTGTGAGATAATATAATGTTTTGCAATGGTTTAAAATAGGTATCAAATCAGATCCTTTTCAGATATCAACATTCAGTTTGACTACTGTATTTGCATATTTGGATGCAACACATGACAGTAGGTGCTTCGTGGAGGTCCTAAACAGTAGGCATTTGATTCTTTATGGCATTTCCGATGGCAAATGCAATGAAGATGGTGTTTACTCAGCCATTAGACTCATTGCACTGTGCCTCCAAACCAGTGCGCATCTAAATGGAAAACCTCATGAAATATCTGGATGGTTAGAGACTGATTTTTCAACAGGAACCTTGAAAATACTTTCATTACATGTACCTGCAAAGCTGGAGCTTCAGGAAAATGCAAGCACGTTTCAGCCTCACTTTTGAAATGTACTTTTTTTTCTACTTTGTTCATTCATTTTTCCTTTTTAGTTGTTTCAGCCTAAAATTCAACAACTCAATAATATTTTTTAAACATCTTACCCGAGATCTTACCTTACGAACCCCAGATACTCAAGACCTCAACAACAGCAACCCTATTTTTGTTAGAACAACAAGAAATGTCTAACCTAAAAATGAAGCAGATCAATAATTATAGTATTTGAAAATTGAGAAAATGCCTTAGAATACCTTTAAAACTTGAGCTATTCATGAATTCTTCATCTACAAACGTGTATCTACACTTTGATAACAAGACCCAATTTCACAAATACAAATAAAAGGATCAAATATCAACCTCCACATAATATTAAGCCACCAGAAAATGATTTGCGATTACTCACAAAGTAGGTTTACAATTTATCCGCCAGGGGGCGTCTAGACTTTTGAAATAGCGAATATTGTTGAGATGGCGGGTATTTCTAAAAAAGTGCGTTCCGGAGACTATAATTTTGAGGAAATATTAAATGAGTGGTTTGATGGAGTTGGAAGTGAGTTAAGTGATTATGAAGACCAGAGAGACACTATTTTACCCCAGAGAGTGATCATAACATGAATCCCCATACTATATATTTATTATCTTCGTTTACACTCAAAGATCACAAAATACTGTTTCGTCATTATTGTAGCATCGTTATTATTTTCAGATGAGTTAGTCAGACTATAAAATTTGTGTAATAGCTTTATTTCCTAATAAATTGATAAAATCAGTTTTGAAGATTATAGCGAACATAAATTTGAAATATATTCGAACAACCAAGGAAATAACTAAAATACAAAAGAAACGTTGGCATATTTTCAAGTTTATTTGATATCAATTACCCAGTGGAAAGTCTTATATCATCAATTGAATGTTCAAGTCAATGAATCTTAGAAGTAGCTGACAAGCTATAAAACTAATTTATCGGACAAAAAGGGCTTATACTGTATAAAAAGTTCAAAGTTTTAATTATTCATGAGTCTATATTGATTATGATATTGAGTTTCAGAAAGTATATTTAGATATTTTAATATTTCTTATTGTTTATTTGTAGGTGTAATTTTGGGTAATACCTGTAAAGCCATATACAAACAGACATTTTTTTTCGCTAACGATGATGTTGCGTTTTACGGATTTTAAAAAAAAAATCCATTTCTCGCGAATGATGAGGTTCTGCCGTACTGCAAATATGATGTGGGCGTTGGAAATAGCTTATTGATTAATCATTATACCAAGCGGATCTTCCAGACCCCTAATAAGACTTATTTTCTCGAAGGAAACTCTGAAGGATTTGACAAAGATGGCAGATGTAGCACAATTTAGTTTTATTCGAACAATTGGTTATTTTATTATTTCCAAGATAAGAACGTAACGAGAAACCGTATTAGATCAATATACCTCTATTAGTTCGTAACCAATATTATCTATCATAAGTTTTTTCAAAGTTCATCATAACAATGTATAGAAAAAACATTTCCCATTGTCCAAAACTAATTTAATGATATTAATTCAATAACAGCTTTCGAAATATCATTGAAATTTGAAATTTGAAAAAGTATCTATAGTTTAGTTTGACGGTCATTCATAAGTAAAATTGTGAACTCAGGTAACAAAATGATAATATCATCTGTATTGCATCTATTTTTCAATAAATAAATCAAAACACCACTAACAGATTGATACAATCCAATGAAGATAAAATTGGAATCACTAGACGAAAGCAGGGTTACTGTTGGCGGTCTCACACCGGACCATGCGGAGAATTTGTCAAGAAATGGTGTAGCTTATAGCAACAGTCCCTAACACACATAGGAGCATTTCAACAGAGTTCCTAGATGTTGCAGAGCTTTGAGTTGAAGATATTGCAGGTAAAATCCTGTAATCATAATGGACGTCACATTCAGGAATATGAGGAAATGTTTGATTTTATACCAATAATATCGATAACTTTTCAGGCAAAGCAACATTTAGAGCTATTGTGGGGGGAAGGCGAGCCCTACCCGAGGGGCGTGAAAGCAAGTCAGGAGGGGGGCGTGTGAGACCAGGTGAAAAGAAAAAGTTCGCTGGCTTTCCAAAGGAAATATGTAGGCAAGAATAGTTGAGCTCTTCGAAAACCAGCAGCAAAATGAGCTGAGAGTAGACTTCAAAAAACCAAGTACTAAAGTAATTTTGGCTTATTTGTCAAACTTCTTTTTCTCGTTAAACAGCCTTAACTTAAAATTGCAGGGTGGAGACTCAAATACAACTACTCATCAAGATTCTATCAAGTTGTATACTGAGAAATTGCAACATTGGAGACGTAAAACATTAGCTAATCCTTACAATTATTCGAATTTCACTAGTGCTGTCAATCTCAGAAGGATCAAGCTTTAAAGAGGATTTTGAAGGATCATATTCAAAAACCCAAATATTAAACCATTCGGAGAACCTCACTGAAGAGTGTAGGATATACTTTCCAATCACATGTTGGGGTGGCTTGCTTTAACATTAACAAAAGGGGGCGTAATACAAGAAATTTGTGGAACCCCTGATTTAGAGCTAAGGTAAAGTTTTAGTCTGCTGTGTGATTTGAGAAGCTAGGGTTTGAATATCTCATATTGGCAGGGTTGGGTTAAATTAGGTTAGGTTTGTAATGAGTAGGTCAATAAGGCCCTCTACAATTCAGCTTCTTAACAAAGCCGATTAATTTGTTCGGTGAATGATATTACAGGTCCGGGGGCGAGAGAGAGGCTCTGCTAATCATCAGATACCAGACTCTAGCCGCGGCAGGGAAGGCACAAATTATATGCTCTGCTGTTTCATCATCTTCCAAGCAGAGGTGGCAAATCGGATCGTCCGACAGTCCAAGTTTCAGCATATGATGATTCAAACGACAGTGGCCTGTTATGCACCGTAGGTCATATCTATTATAGCCTAACATTTGTTTGGATGCATTATTCGAAGGATGTATGAAGGCCTTTGAATAAACCAATCCTGGTATATTATGCCAGAAGTCGAAAACTCTTCTTGCTGTCCAAGTATTTAGTGTTTGTTTGGCAATACTTGTTGCGTTACCAATTGTAGGTTCTGATACGATAAAGAGACGCAACAAAGTCCGCCTTCTCATTACCATCCATACCAGAGTGGCCAGGAATCCAGACCAGCAATACCCTGTTGCGTTCTCCTATTGAGGCGAGTCTTTTTTGGCAGTCTAAAACCAATTTCAACTTCACACAGTAAGAGCTAAGTGCTTTCAAAGCCGCTTGGCTGTCCGTGAAATTTTTTATTGAGCTATGTGTGTGATTGGATTGCTCCAAACTCAACACATGACGAATGGCGTAAATTTCCGCCTGAAATACGGTTGCATAGGATCCTAGAGAGAGTTGAAATTTCTGTCCCAGGTATGTGCCCGTATATACCCGCACCAGAGCCTGAGGGTGTCTTTGAACCATCGGTGTACCAACGGATGTCTGTTCTTAAGAGTTCAACCTTGCGGAGGACCATTCATCTCTATTTGGAAATAGGACGGTATAAGGCAGATTGTAGATTACTGTTGGAAGTATTATATCACAACACTATGACTTTCAGTGCCTGCTAGCATTCTGCTTTGCTCTGTATAACCCTGCTTTGTGCATTTAAAAATATGCACAATTCTATATGCCGTCCATCTGGCCTCCTTTTCCAGAAGTATATGGAGAGGAGGTAGGTCAAGGAGGATTTCCATAGCTGCTGACGGTGTGGTACAGACAGCACCAGTGATAGCTATACAAGCCTATCTCTGTATACCAGAGAGCTTTGCTTGGGCCGTTTTCTGTAAAGTTTTTGACCACCAAGCAATGGCTACGTATGTGATCATTGGTCTAACAATCATCACATATATCCAATGGATTTGTCTGGGACCCAAGCGCCAAGATTTTCCACAGATCCTGCGACATGCCCATAAGGATAGCCTTATCTATAACTTTTTCCAGGTGAGCGTTCCAAGTAAGTTGCCCAAATATTTTACTTCCGCTGCAAATGGAATAACCTCACCATTATAGGAAAAGTGGCGGAAGGTCCGCCAAATTCCTTCTCCTAGTGAAGGGAACTATTACAGTTTTACCAGGGTTAACAGACATTTGTTCCCTCTGTCTTTTGGAGGATATTATATGCAACCCGTCCTGACTTGGTCCTTGCCAGAATGACAAGGTCGTCTGCATACGCTTGCAGCTCTACCCCTCTTCCTGCGACAGTACCAAGCAGGTCATCCAACAAGAGTGACCACAGTAGGGGAGATAGTACTCTACCCTGCGGGCAGCCCCTGGAAACCTTAAAGCTAATGGCCTCATGTTGAAGAGATGTAGTGGCTGTTCTATTAGTGAGCATGGCATATATTCAGCCGATAATCGTTGGTTTAATGCCCTTTTCAGCCAAAACTGAACCAATGGACGCCGGTAGTGCATTGTCAAATGCTCCTTCGATGTCAAGTAAAATGGCCACCGCAATATCCTTATTGTTAAGGGATTGTGTGCTTTTCCCATCAAGGTTGTGTAATGCTAAATCTGTTGATTTGCCAGTTTGATAAGCGTACTGGTGGATGCTCAGGGGGAAGCTGTATAATGATACCCGCCTGATGTGGCAATCCAATACTATTTCAAGTCCTTTAAGCAGGAAAGATGTTAGTCTAATTGGTCTGACCGATTTGGGGTGTGGGTCTATGCGGCCCACTTTCGGTATATATACTACCCTAACCGCCAACCAACTGGGTGGTATATAATTCCACGATTTGCAGAGTTAAGAGAGATGCTGTTGGTACTGGGCTTTATATCTGAGCTCCGTCAGACTCGACGAACAGAAGATTTTGTATTAGAATTCCAAAAATGGGCAGCAGTTACGAGAAATGCACCCCAAATTGTGTTTCATTAAAAGCATATCTATTATGAGTTTTATCATTCAGTTTTTATACTACTGGAAGTAGTAAAATTAATTATTAAAATTTAAATTCGTTATTTTGCTATTAATTTTTTTAAAAAACTCATGTTCTATGCGTTATTTCAAAGTACAAGTCGAGTGACCTAAAGTACCTGTTCGGAAACGAGTTTTTAACGATTAGCAACAAATCTTGCAAACTGGCAAGAAACATTACGCCAATTAAAATCGATAATGAGGTTGTGGAAACGTCCACTCCTCACTAAAACTACAAGTGATCCTTAGGATAGAGTATTTTGACCATTAAGCATGTCCTATTCAATTTAATTAAGTTCATAAAATATCGAGTGAAACACAAACTCGGTCAAATTTAAAAACTGTTTAGTTCAACATTCGATAGGTCATTAATTGTTTTACAATTCTTATAACAATGGAAGCGTCTATTTCTTGCTGGGAAATGGAAAAAAAAACTCATGAGTGTATAGATTTCGTCATATTTAAAACTAGCTGCTAAGACCCACTTCGTTGGGTTTTTTCGAGTCATATCTCTATTTATTTGTATTTAAGACTGTTGATAATATTTTTTTAAATTGAAAGATATCTTTTTCATGACATTTTCGATTCATATAAGCACATAGAAACAGATGAAATTATTATTGCTTATCATTTTATAATATAATATATGATTTTATCCATGTAGTCATATCAATAAAGCTTTTTTTCTCAGAAGTCTTCAGAAACAGCTCCGATTTTGATGATTTTTTATATTATTCAAAATCGAAACCCTTTTGGAGCAGGGAATTGCTTGAATTTTCGAGAAACATTCAAAGAATCAACAAACTTTTGAGAAATTGTTTTTGCTTTTCAGAAAGCTTTAGAAGGTTAAGAAAGTTATCGAACTTTCCACCTACACACACCCTCACGAATTTCAACCCTCTTATCTTTTACACCCTTACATTTATCAACACATATCTACCATAATGCACGATGGGAAGCTTGGGGCTACTGCCACATACGGATACTATTCGTCTGGGATGAGTAGTTTATCCTGCAGAGTGAAATATACGGACAAAAACGTTTATTGTTTTATCTAATATATATATATATATATATATATATATATATATATATATATATATATATATATATATATAATTACGTGTCACGTTGTTTGTCCGCGATGGACTCCTAAACTACATAACCGATTTTAATCAAATTTGCACACCGTGTGCAGTTTGATCCAACTTGAAAGATGGGATAGCTTACATCTTAATTTATAGTCGCAATATTATTTTATTGCAAATTATTTGTCTATTATTTGACATTCACAATTATCTGTTAACTCCAAACGATTTTAACAGATGTCGATATCTGTTGTCTGGATTGAGTGAGTAATCCATAGATGGCGCCGCTATGTTAAACCTAATAAGCTACAATTCAATAGCATAAGTACCACGTGTTGTTTCTTGACATGTTTCTAAAATGATCCTCTCCAACTGGTCAATATCTTGAAACGGCGCTTTCTGGTAAACTTTTTGTTTTGGGTAACCCCATAAAAAGTAATCAAGGGGGGTTAGGTCAGGAGATCTAGCAGTTCAAAAGAGATCAGAATATCTGTGAATAACATTTCCATGAAACAAATTTTCAAGATAGTTCTTAACATTTATTGTACTGTGGCATGCGGCACCATCTTGTGGGTACCAAATACATTGACGTTATATTAAGGGTAGTTCGTCAATGAATTCATTGATATGAATT
This sequence comes from Galeruca laticollis, assembly GCA_963921935.1. Classification (NCBI taxonomy): domain Eukaryota; kingdom Metazoa; phylum Arthropoda; class Insecta; order Coleoptera; family Chrysomelidae; genus Galeruca; species Galeruca laticollis. The sequence continues at coordinate 83,412,947 of OY998178.1, read as the reverse complement.
TGTTAAAACTGTTGGGTGTAAGGGGGTTTGACAAAAGAACTAAGCCAAAATGGAAAGTGGAAGCAAATACAAACAGAGCTATAAATAATAGCTGAAGAACTTCTAAGAAGCGAAATAACTGAGAAAAAGCCCTGGATGACATAAGAAATTCTAGATCTTATGGAGGAAAGAAGAAAGAGCAAAGGCAACAAAGATGAGTACAGTACACTAAATAAAGCAGTACAGGGAAAAATTGAGAAAGTAAAAGAAGAATACCTAGCAACTCAATGTGAGGAAATAGAAGTACTAGAAAAAAAAATTGACAGCTTTCATGTGAACAAAAAGATAAAGGAAATGGCTGGATGTAACAGGGTCAAGGCAGCTAGTAATACTATCAAGGATACAAATGGGTGTATAATAACTGACGTGGGGGACAAACTTCAAAGGTGGAAAGCATACCTGTCGGAACTGTTCGATGATGAAAGACCTCCAAAACCGGTCTTACAATCAAGCAATGTGCACTTAAAAATATTAAGATCAGAAATAGTTTATGCCCTGGAAACTATGAAACCCGGTGAGGCTGCTGGTCCTGATCGGATACCCATAGAGCTTATCAAACTCTTTGATGATGACGTTGTTGATATTCTTCTGGACCTCTTTAAGCGCATATACGATAAGGGAGAAATTCCTAAACAGTGGCTATCATCCACTTTTGTGCTCATACCAAAGAAACGGAATCCAAGAGAATGCTCAGATTACCGAACCATCGCATTTATGAGCAACACCTTGAAGTTGTTCTTAAAGATCATTCACAAAAGAATTTACAGAAGACTAGAGGAAGGCATAAGCAACACACAATTTGGATTCCGCGAAGGACTTGGAACACGAGAAGCGCTTTTTGGGATTAACGTTCTGTCATACACACAATATTGGTCACGTTTCCAGTAAGAAATGTATAGGATGCGATCAAAATTATTCAATTGCGCCTAATTTCATAAGTGAATCAGGGTGGTAATGTGATTTCGGCAAAAATGAACAAATACTGAAGATCCAAAGAGAAGAAAGTGTCATGGGTCAAAAACAAGTTGCAGGAAACTGGAACTTCTTAATATCGGTTAAAATGTTGCAATTGAAGGGGTCAATGCAAGAAGTGGACAAGTCCACTTTTAGTAATTTTTCAGGAGAGACAAAAAACGTTTGAGGAAGTTAACAAAAAAAACAAATTTTTTTTGAGTTTGGTTAGTTATTTGTTAGTGGCATGTGGACATATTTTCGTCAAAGGTCTCGCTTAAGGAAAATTACTTTTGCCAAAAACACATAAAATAATATGGACATGTCCACTTTTTGGACAGTTTTGTTTTAATATTTTAATTTTATTTGTTTTCAAGCAATGTTAATATAAATTTAGATTTACAAAAATGAAATTATCATTCATCATCATTGTCTTCAAATTCGGAACATGACGTGTCAGCATCTGGGTTAACAAAATCTAAGTGATACTGTTTTATTTCTTCATAAAACCATTGATCAGCTAGTGGGACGTAATTTGCAGCCAATGCCATGATGACATGTTCAAACTTCTTCTTTTTTAGCTTTCTTCTATCAACATACAAAAGCTTGGAATCATCCGGCAAACTGAGAACTACATTTTTATTTTTAAGTTCAAATTCTTGGAAGAGCGTCATTGATACTGAGATACTACATGAAATTCTAGGCAATTTAGATCTGTCGTATTGGAAAATTCTATATTTCGATATTGTTTAAAATTCAAAAACATTTTTTATCAGGCGTAATCACTACAAATTTATGACCAGATTCTCGAATGATTTTGGCGTACTCATTTAGAAGGTAAATTTTATCATATTTTCGTTTTCTCTTCTCAGTAGCTGCAAAGCTTCTATCGCATGGTAGATAACTGTGCCCTGGTTCAGGGAAGGGATGGTATATTAAGTTAAATTTTCCCATTTCTACAAGTGTGAAGAGATATTGGGTCATCACCAAATTTTTATTTTGTGACGCACAGTTGTCTGGAAACATGTATAGCTCAGTAACTTCAGGTCTAATAATATTTTCGAAAAAATAATTTAGTAAGCTGATTACTTCGTTTTGCCCCTTTCCAGCAATGGTTTCGTCATATAGAAAAAAGTAACTTTTGTCAGTGCTTGCAACATGAATGCAAAAGTTGAAGACCCACATTTGAATCTTGTAGAATACCTCTCCACTTGAGGCTACTGGTAATGGTAAATTTTGTTGGTAGTCAAATGTTATAACTTCCACATAATCTAAAGTTTTAGCTAGCTGCGATTTTTCTTTAAGATCTTTGTAAAAAGTTTCTGATTTCACAACATGCAAAGGTTTTTCTCCCTGAAGTGTGTTTCTTTCTTCTTCTGATGTTGCAGCATCGATTTGTTTTACCAGTTTATCACATTTTTAACATGTGTCTGATTTTGGGATTCCAAATGAAATATTAAAGTTTTCTGTGAAGTATTTTCTGAAATATTCGTATTTTACCACAGGTTTAAAATTTTCATGGTTTCTCTCTTGCAGTATTCTATATTGAACAGGTTCGTATTTTTGCAAATACAACTCATGTAACCGTGCAATATTTAGTAACGGTGATAGATAATATTTGCTGATGTTATCACTACTACTATAATGTGATTCATATTTGGGGAAGCTCATTATATGAGTGCGAATCTGAGCAACTGTTTCTGGAGTAATTTGTTTTGGTCTATTATTATGTCTTCCTCTTCCATCCGATGGGGGCGTGACGTTAACTTTTAAGTGATTTATCAGTATATTTATTCTACCTTTTTTTATACCGTGAATAGCAAGCAGCGCATTTTTACACACACGATAGTTTTGGATCCCTTCTTTAACCTAGAATAACAGAAATCAGAAGTTGGACGAGAGTGACATTTGTCACAGACAGGTTGGCACATAAATAAGCATCCTGTAGTTCCTTGCTTGGCAGTTTATAAGAAGCATTAAAGATTTTTTGCCTACTATCAGCGGAGACTTTTTCAAAACATTTTAGTTTACAGCTGCATGCATTTCCTACCATCCTCTCTGGCATAACAGTTTTGGAAGTACTCTCATATTCTTTGCCCACTGTTCTACGTTGCTTTTGGATACTTCGTTTCCATTTCATTTCATTTCTCAACCGTTTTTTGCATTGAGGTTAGGTTCACTTGATGCACTGTCTTCTGTTGCCTCTCTGGGTACATAATCACGATCAACGTCGGAATAATCTCCATGAAAGGGATCCTCTTGTTCAGAGTCAGAACTCATAATGTTGCTTATTATTTGAAAGGTTTTCAATTAACAATGCCTCGCTCCTTCGACACGTCAAACGACACGTCTACCTCAACACTAATATTTTGGTACTTGATCCAGTGCAATAACGGGACATGTCCAGGATATGTCTACTTCTTGAAAAGTATTGGAAGGTAGACGACTTATAATACAGTACTGTAAAGTGTGTGGTAGAGATATAAGTCTCGTTTTTGCATGGGACCATGCACAATTTAAAACAGAACATGTCCATGCAAAAAAACAATGTTTGCTAAAAAATGGACTTGGTCCACTTCTTGCATTGACCCCTTCAATTGAAGTTCTTTAAGTAGATAGAGAACATATGAATCAAAAAAATATATTACGAACTGTAGTGAATATCTCCAATGGAGTTTATCAAATATTGGTGCATTGTTTGTTAAACCGATGGTTTCCGAAGGATGAAATTACTGACTTCCCTACTAATGAAATAATTAATATTGCACAAAGAATATCAATTTACTTAAGACAAGCTTTTCAGATTACTTTGAATTTGAAGGACATGGATTTAAAAAGTGTTCTTGCAATCCAAGCAAGACACAGTGTCGCAGCAATAAATATTTATATTTTAAAACTCTTATGAAATATATTACCAAATGATATAAAAGCGTATTATAATTCGCCTAGCACACTATATAGACTAACAAGCAACATGCATATTAAAATACGCCTAAAATTATTAGTCATATTGTGAGATTTTGGATGATCACCTTTTTAGGTCTATTCGCAATTTATTCTCAAATATTAACAGAAATGATGAATTTTTCTTGTGTATTATGACATTGCAAGTTCATGTGTGCTACCTCTTTCCACGCATTTTCAACTTTCCCGGCTAGCAGCAGCGCTTAATGGAGCTCGTGCCATTGACACACCCTCCCTGTCCCAGTCAAGTTAAATTACATTCGGGTTAATTAAAGTTCCCTCGTCGCTGTTTAGGCGACTCAGACCCGATGTGCATATCATTTACGAAATACCATAGGCGATAAAGTTTACGATGGAGAACGGGACCCCCCGAATCGACACAATTATAAAGTGCGAAATATCCTAGTGCTTCTTTAAAACCCTCTTAAAAGACTTAGATGGGAAACTGAGCGGTTTTTTATATTTATTACAATTCGCTCTTTTACAACTACTTTGCCGAAGGCGGAAGTGAAAATGTTTATCTTTAATTGAATTTTCCCACTTTGCAGAAAAAACTTTGGAAGTTGCAGATTCGACTATCGAAATTTATTCCTCAGTATTCGTTTATTTTGACAATAGATTCTTCAGAGTTTTGCTATAAAATAGGGAGAAGTTTCTAAGCGTGAAAGAAAAAGAAACGATACATGAGGAATGTCCAAGAATATAATTTCTTTTTGTATCCTCTTGATATTGTTGAGAATTTAAAGGTGTAATTCCTTTTATGACTGTGACATTGTTATATATTTAGACAATATCACGTTTACAATAGAATTCTTTTGACTAGAAATACCTTAGAATATCATGCATATCTTATTGTAATGTTTGTATGATGATCTTCCACTGTGTTAATAGATCTTTAAAGCAAAGATAGGCATCGGATCGCCTTTAATAAAGCCAATTCATACCTTTGTAATAGCCTCAATAGTAATTTAAGCATTAAAATATTTTCAATATGACGGTCATACCTTTGAAATATTTTTAATGGTGATTGAAAGCCTAATGGCTGTATTCCATTGTTGATTCTTGTTAATGGTGCGAATTGTTGAGCCGGCCGGTAGGCTTAACAATTAGCACCAATCGGCAAAGCGAATTTCTCTAGTCCCACCAATATTAATGAAAAATCCCCCCTTGAAGTTTTTGCATTTAAGATTCTTTCCAGTGTGAAGGAAGTCAGTTACCAAGTTATTCAGTTGAACAGTTAACCGGTTGCTCAATTGTGCAACAAAGTTGAGACATACCGTCTCTACGAGAGTTACCTCTCACCGAAGTCGGGTTTACGAAAAAGACCAGCTGAAGTTGGTTTTAGCTAAGAGCTACTTACAAAAAATATTCAAGCTAAACAAAATTCATCCATTCAAACCGAAATTTTTATTCACATTTTACAAGATTGTGATTATGGCACGAGGCTTGAGTATTGTGCAATGTACGGTGAAAAGCTTATGAATGACCTCTTCCTTCACTATAATATTTTATTTTCTGATGAATCAACGTTCACGAGAAATGGAACTGTTATATGCCAAAACTGTCTATATTGGGCTAGTGAAAATTCTCATTATAGAAGAAATCGTAACAGACAATTTGCTAAGAAGGTAAATGTTTGGTGTGCTGTTTTACCAGATAGAATAATCGGACCTCATTTTCTGGAGGAGACGTCAAGTCAGGAAGTATATTAGACTTGCTGGATAAGTTTTTAATATCTAAATTAGATGATATACACTTGGAACAAAGGCGTAAAATGTATTTTCAGCATGATGACTGTTCGTCATATTCGACTTTTTTGATAAGAGGATGGCCGGATGAAAATTTTCCTGAACGATGGATTAGACGGTGTAAACCCATAGTTTTTCCACCTCGATCACCCGATTTTACCATTATAGATTTTTTATGGCGCTACATAAAGGAGAAAGTTTACGAAAAAAATTAGACCATAGTATTGAAGATATAAGAGAAGCAATTATCAATGCCGTAAATAAAATCATCTCAGACAAGCTAAGAAACGCTTATAAAGAATTTAAAAATAGAGTGGAGAGACGTTTTGAAGTTGGTGGAGGCTATGTGGAATAGTATTTTTTTATTTACTGTTAGTTTTTCCAATCTATTCCGAGTAACTGATCATTGTATTTTTCATTAAATAAATGAATTGCGTACTGGTACGAAACAGCTCCAATACCTTAGGGCAGTGTTTTTCAACCTTTTTCATGACACGACCCCCCTAGTATCAAAAAATATTTCGCGACCCCCAACCTTTTTTCCATGTATGTTAAAAATAAGTATTACTTACAAAAATTTTTGGCATTTGCGTTATTTGCAATCTGATATAAACATATAATTAAGTACGTAAAACATCTAATTTTAAATTGAATACGTGGCCAATTGATAACTAACAAACAAATACAAACATATAAGATGTATATAAGTAAATAAAATATATCGTTAGGGCCTAGACTCCCAGCGCCATCTGTTGGTAACACTAGGAACTAGTGTAGGTTCTAGATGGCTCTGGTAGTCCACGAATGATCCACAAGTTTCGATTTCCGCATCGAGGTAATTCTCGCTAGAATGCGCTGGCCTATAAATACGGAGGTCGACCGCGGCCATGGCGTCGAAACCGACCTCATGACTCGAAATATTACTCGAAGTCCACACGTACACATCCCACCAAATGAGAACACTCCGCTTCTTTCACCTTTCACAATCGAAGGAGTTCAGCTGGCGTGCCGAGCGGGGAGAAACAGTGCCCCAGGGCACGACGGAATCTCGAGGCAGGCACTTAAAAACCTGCCAGAAGAGGTCTTCCCTCCGCTCTGCACCCTGCTGAACGCCTGCCTTGCATTCTCATACTTCCCTCGTTGTTGGAAATCAGCCAACGTAGTGCTCATCCCCAAACCCGGCAAAGACCCTACAAAGCCTGAATCTTACCGCCCCATCTCATTAATCAGCGTCCTAGGTAAAGTCTTTGAACGCTTGTTAAAAGAACGAATCTGGGACTTCTGTACTGAAAATAATATAATTCCGGCATTTCAATTCGGATTCAGGCCGGGCCACTCTTGTCAGAACGCCACTACCAACCTTCAAACAATCGTCACCCGAGCTTTAAATCAACGATGCTGTTCTGCCGCCATCCTCATGGACGTTCAGAAGGCTTTCGATCAAGTCTGGCACGCCGGACTAGTGAGAAAACTACTGAGCATCCGATTGCTAAACCAAATCGTCAAATTAATATATTCTTACCTCACCGACCGATCAATCAGCGTCAAAGTTGGTTATAGCATGTCCGACCCTTTTACACCCCAAACTGGCGTTCCGCAGGGCTCGATACTCGCTCCTGTATTATATATCATTTATACGTATGATACACCAATCCCAAGACATCCCCGGGATAACATCCAACTATGCGCGGACGACACCGCTCTAATCATCTCTGCCACCGACATTCGCTCTCTCAACATTCGATCCCAAAATCTACTGACTCAATTTTCGAATTGGTGCAGGAGATGGCGGGTGACTCTAAACCCTCAAAAAACCCAAGCCATCGTCTTCCAACACCCTGATACCATGAGCGAACGACTTCTACCTACAAACTTCCGCCTCGTGCTCTGGGGTGATCGACTCGAAATCCGTAGGAAAGTCGTCTACTTGGGAGTGAAATTTACTTACACTCTCAACTGGATGCCCGACCTAATGGACACCTTGAACAAAGTCCGACGGAGAGTCAATCTTCTCAAGGCGCTCGGCGGCACATTCGGACGCACACACCCTTCCACGTTACTTCATACGTATAAAACATATATTCGTCCAATAATCGACTATAGAGCAAACGTCTACTGCACCCTCCCCAACCATCTTGTCAAAAGATTACGAACCTGCGAGCAGTCAATTCTGAGATACTGCCAATACAAGGCTCCATACTCGCCCACCAACACAGTTAATGTCAATATCGACATCGAACCCATCCCATCACGTTTAAATAATTTACAGGCCCGATATGTTAATCGTACCATCGAGTCGGGTAGCGAAATTTCCAAAAACTCCCTACTCACACCGTGGGTCGCCAACATACGACCCCTCGGTAGAATTCCCAAGAGGAAGCTCCCATTTCCTCCGTTACGCTTACTGGCCACGGCCTACGACGACCTCCCCGACGAATACATTGACTACCTCGACAGCTCCCCTATTTCCATCCGATAATCGACAAAAATTCAATATTTCTCACACTACGTCAGGTCAATAAATCTCTACTCAACAACTTCCTCGACAAAGTCCAAAACCATTATAATAAACATCTCTAACAAATTCCAAATTCTCTCACTCCCAGCTATTATTTGTTCAACACTTTGGACTCACCCTATACTTTTATGCCGCCCCCATACCACCCACGTGGGTGTTGCAGGTTTTTGCGGTTTTCCTGTACACTCTGTGAATTTATTCACTAGCCAAATGGACCGACGATCGACGCACCCGCATTTTTAGATTTAATATTATTATTATACCGCCGACCACCGTAAACAGTCCCCGAACCACCGATGGCACGTTGTTACGTTATAAATTGGCACTAGAATCAAACTACCTCTACCTGAGCCATCAGAACACAATACCTTACTTAAAAACATTTATTCGGTTGAACTCAACAACAATAAGTAATTAGAAAAAGGTTATTTCAGTTTTATATCCTCGTAAATTTTTATTCTCATCCTTCAGAAGGTCCGCTTGCATATTTATCGAGTCTAATCACCTGAAAAGAAATAATATTTAGCTCCAGATGTCTACGAAATTATGTATATTTTTAGTTAAGTATTTCGCATTGGAACATTGTTTGAGTATTCTGACCCAAAAATAAAAATGCATGACGACTTACCTCATTTCTATGTGCATTCCCAGTCATCGTCGATAAATATTCTGAACTATATTATAATTAAAATATTTGTAAACAGTACAAATTTTCCATAACCCATAAAGTAGTCAGCTGTTGTTTGACATTAATCGGCTCTACCATAGAGTAATTCCGATACCGAACTGTGCACGATATGCCATAGGGTGCTTACAACTTCGTGCACTGGAACTGTTCGTGGAGTCACAGAACCGTTCCTGAATTTGTAAATATTTGTTAAACTATGATATTGTACCATTGTATCGTTACTATTTATAGATTGTGTTAGTTAAGTTATTTTAAGTTCTCTTCCTGTAATGGGATTGATGGATAGGATAATACTGTAGTGCCCTCTGGTGTTAGAGGATTAATTTCACAGGTGTCATATTCGAACATCTCTATCCTGGAATTTCCGTTTTGACCTTCGTTGAACTCGTGTCACAGCTGATTTTCATAAAGACCACTTGTGGATTTGTAGAATATTTGATTATTCTGATCATCCTTAATTGGGAACGCCTCTACAAATACGAATTATATAGTGACAGATTGATTAGTCATTTTGAAGTGTATATTTGTAATCTGAAACTAAAAACTCGCTAGAGGATTTTTGGTGGTTATGAAAGTGATTGTGCTGTCAGGATATTCGAATACCAGGTATGTTTCAATGCACTATTGAAATCATCCCATCTATTTTGTTAGTCTTGGTATTATCTCCGTCAATCTTACAACCTATTTTATTATTGCTAGAACTGTAAGAGATAAGAAAGGCCCATAGTCACTCGTCAAGTCCCAGTGAGACTTCCACGCTGAATACCATCACTGCGTACGAATTAAGAACAAAAAGAAAAACTCCTTGGCCAGGGTTTTTTTTTGTAACGGAATTCAATCTCAACGACGGGATGATTGCATAGAATGTACCATGCCAAGAAGTTATAGTTTCTTGCACGGAAAATCATTCTGAACAACGGGTTTTCCCCAAAACTTGTCCATCTCTGGGATAATTGTACAGGATGTCCCATGTGACGAAGTTATAGTAAGGAGTACATGGATCGCCGTTGGAATCACGCAAGTTTTGTTGCTTATTGTATATTATTGCTATTATTATCGCTTGTTTATGCTTTTGCTTTCTCAAAAATTGCTATTGCTTAAATCTAATGATTATATTCTCAATTTGTTTGTATTTTGGTTGTAAAGCGGAAATTAAATAGCACTTCATTTAATCGTATGCGCATGCGCCAGAGCTCTCGCGACGCTTATCTTGTCACCTTTACTGCTGCTTTAATTTCTGCGGGTTAGTTAGATTAGCGCACTGACTGTTTCACGATTACCTATAGATGGTGATGGAATTCATATATGTTTATGGCGTAAGTATGCAGTAATTTTTCTACGACTACACTATAGCCGATACCTGTTCAGTTTGCTTACTATTTGCTTCGCTTACGTCTAGCATTTTATCTTATGGGTTATTTGTATATATGGTTTGAAAGTATTCAATATTAATATTACTAGTTGGTATTGATTAATTAGTTAGTGCTTATTGTTTTGCAACTGATTCCGTAACGGTGATTTTTTATTTATTTTGCTAACGGCTCACGTAATTTTAGGCTTGCATGATGCTTACGCTTACATAATGCTTATGCTTACATAATGTTTATGCTTACATAATATTCACGCTTACATAATGCTCATGTTTATCTAATGCTTATGCTTACATAATATTCACGCTTACATAATGCTCATGTTTATCTAATGCTTATGCTTACATAATATTCACGCTTACATAATGCTCTTGTTCATCTAATGCTTATGCTTACTTATTTATTCTATCCTTGTTAAATGTTTAATTATGCTGATTTGCTTATGGCTATAAATTGCTGGAGCAAGATTCAATTAACCGATTATTATAGGATCTAGGAAGACGTTGCTGCTGTTACAATTATTTTTTTTATATTTCTTTCATTGTTCTTTCAAGACCATTGAATAAATCATTTTGGGTACTTTATCTTTTATTTCAACATTATTTGGTAAGTTGGTAATGTTGCTAGTCACTTAGGGTGTTTGCAGGATATGACTTACCTGGCGCCCATTAAGAACTTTTAAATTTGCTAATTTGGTTAACCCACCCCATCTCCACTGTTTAGCTTAGTCGCGCAAATGCCCATCTGTCTTTGATTTTAGTCGACAGATGATTTAGTGCCTCGTGTGATTTCGGAGGTATCAACGTCACCGCAACTTTTCATAAATCTCAACAATTCATCATATTCTATACACTTTTGAAAAAATGTCTCCTATACACTTTTCTTTCGTAAATTCCCAAAACCAATAAAAATCTTAAATCACTAATATTTCATTATATTCCTCCTTAATATCGGAGACATTTCAAATTCAGCTAACAACACCCTTTTACATTAAATAACTCCAATAATTCCTGACACCTAGCCAGGTAAACTCATATATCTATGTATCGGCAACGATACATGGTTCGTCTTCAACATTTAAACTCCAATCCTAGACACTTTTTGTTACACCATCTCTGCACACTTTTGAGCTTCGCTGGTTCCAAACATCATCCCCCTACACACCCCAACACAAACAACCCTCCAGTTGTTTTCTAGCGAAAAGCCCACTCAACTCCCTCAAAATTCTATACACCTTTTAAAAACAAATTTTCCTAGACTCTTCTTAAATAAATTCTTACTAGACACCTTTTCTCCCCCAACTCAGTCAACGCGCACAAAACCACCCAACACACCCCCAACCCAGCACTGAAGAGGAAACTAATCCTACACCAGGGCACCACAAGAAAAGTTCAACTTCACCCAAGAATACTCCACTCAACAGAAGTCACCCACGAACTTCTCTCTCTCTCTCGCGGCCATGGCAGTTTGATGCAAGTCAGCGAAGCAAGTGGAATCAGAAGCAATCCCGATAAGTGAAAACGATTCAGAATTGTATATTCGGTGTTATGTGGACTGTGAGGTGCCTTGGAGTTGGAGTAATTATAGACTGAATTGTGAGCGTAAGTCACGCGTGGTCATGCCTGCTGTTTATTTGTTTGACGAGCGCGAACCACTTGTTTTACGGTACGCATTTATTTGAGTTGTTATAATTGAAAATGGATAAATTCCTGAAAAGATCATCAGAACCATCACGTCTAGCGGGAGTAGTGGAATAAAGAAAAAACGTCTTTATGAATTATTTAAAATTTGGGTTAACTGTGATTGACAGTAAACCGCAGTGCGTAATTTGTTTTCAAATTTTGTCAAGAAAAAGGATGAAGCCATCGAAGTTGGTACGCCACCTAAACACAAAACATCCTAATGAAAAAAATAAACCCGTGGAATTTCTTGAACATATAAAACTTTATTTCTCCTCGAAATGAAACTTATTATAGTCTGTCAATTTTATCGTGATTTGTAAAACCTGAAAAATTTTTGTCTTATCGATATTCTGAATGATTTTACTTACGTTTTTGTTGTCGTTTGGTGTTCTGTGTTCTATATGTTATAGCTCATATTTACATTCTTTGAAATATTCCCATATATGTTTAGGATATTTGTCTTTGTAAATGATGTCTTTTTAAATTCTATACAACTACTTCTTATGATAAATGAACTATCATATTCACGCACAAGCCTTGCTTTTGTGAATGTACGCTCTTTTGCGATGAAAATGGATGACTACTTATTTACTCAACTTATTTTAATGTGCTTGTATCTTTTGAATGTATATTTAATTATTGTAACTGTAACTGAGGCATATAAAGATTATTATTATTATTATTATTATTATGACTTAAGCGACTCACTTTCTCGGCTGTAGCCGGAAAACATTCACCGACCCCTCGCGCGCGCCATTGGGGTTTGGCTCTGTGGGAGCTCGGGCCAAATGGGTTAGGGTTTTCTAAGTTGGATTAGACGGTGTTAGGTTAGGGCCCGAGCCCATCGCTGGTAGGGCTCGGCACGGTTATTGGGGATGAATTTCATCATGTTCCATTAGTCCGGTGGATGTTTCGATGGTCTATCCTTCGTTGTTCAAAAATTTTCTGGTGATATGACATGTCTGGAGAATCACCGTCCTCTGGATAATTTTTGCGATGCCTTTAGGTAGGTTGAGTTGCTCCAAATATTTCAAGAGCCTCTTCGTCACCACGCCTGTAGCCGATATTGTGACTGGGATTGTTCTCACTTCTTCTAATCTCCATACGTGTTTAAGTTCGATAGCCAAGTTTTGGTATTTATTACTCTTTTCAATCTCCGTTTTCTGCAGGTTTCTGGTTAGGGGGCATCCTATATCAATAATGGTGGCCTTCTTATCTTTCTTTTTGATCACCAGGATATCAGGGCGGTTGTGATCTAAAGTCCTATCGGAGTGGACTGGTCTATCCCAGTACAGCACTGTTTCTTCGTTTTCTAAAACAGCTTGAGGTACATATGTATAGAAGGGTGGTGGGTTAGTAACAACTCCTAAGTCAAGTGCTAATTCTCTGTGGATGATCTTCGCCACTTCGTTGTGTCTTCCCAGATACATTCCCGTAGCCAAAGCAGGGCAGCCCCCAGTGACATGTTCGATAGTTTCTCCCACGGCTTTACACTTTCTGCAGACATCCTTAACGTCGGGGACTTTAAGAATGTATTTCTCATAATTTCTAGTTCGGATGATGCTATCCTGAATGGCTGTTATAAATCCCTCGGTCTCTGGGTGTAACGTTCCTTCCTTCAGCCATAGACGCGAGGTTTCCTTATCAATCTCTGGGTTGCATTGGGATACTTTCCGTGGAGCACCTTGTCTTGCCATGCTGTTTGGATATCCTCGTTCGTTAGGATCGTAACAGCATGTTGTCGATCTTTGAGGTTAAGCGGTGTATATCTGTTGTCACTCTCCACTAATTTCCTAATGAGAGGCCTGTTCGAGTTATAGAAGTAGAGTCTCATGTTCTTCTCTTGGGTTCGGCACATTCTTTTGACGCTGTTTAATCCCCTGCCCCCTTGCGTTCTAGGCATATATAGTCTTTCAACTGCGCTCTTTGGGTGATGCATTCGAAACTTTGTAAGTGTAGTCCTCGTCATTCTGTCTAGGTCTTCCAGGTCTGTATCTGAATACTTTAGTATTCCAAATGAATACACCAGACTAGGGACAGCATATGTGTTGATGGCTGTAATCATGTTCCTAGAGTTGAGTTTAGTATTCAGGAGCTTATTTAAGCGCTGTTTGTATTTTTCTCTGAACTACTTCTTTAGTTGTGTGTGGTCTATCATTCTATTCTGCAAAATTCAGAGGTACTTGTACGTTTCTTCTGGACGAATTTGTGCAAAATAACGTGTACTTTCCATCTGCTGTGTTAATCTTCCTTTTGTGACATGTATTTCGGCACATTTCTCCAGCCCAAATTCCATTTTAATTATTATTATTATTATTATTTCAAACTTCTCAGGCTTCATTCCTGGTGTTTGCATTTAGCGAGGTACGGGTGGGTTACCAAGCAGTCTCGTCTATTCTTGACTCATGAATTTTCGAACAATTCTTGTTGTATTCAGTACAACTGCTTTCTGCATGGGCCTGTACAAATTGGCATTTAATGCCAATTATTATTATTATATTTATTATTATTATTATTATTATTATTATTATTATTATTATCAAAAAGTGCTATAGAAGAAATGTCCAACCTGAATGAGAAAGCGTTGCTCGCTAGTTATCGAGTAGCTTTTCGTGTGGCTAAAGCAGGTAAATCTCACAATATTGCCAAAAATTTGATTTTACCAGCGGCTTTAGATATAGCAGAGATTACGTTTGGCAAGCAAGAGGTCAAAAAACTCAAAAGTATACCTCTCTCTGACAATTCCATTCAACGTAGGATAAGCAATATGGCGACTGATGTTCGTGATCAAGTCACAGAAAAAATAAAGAAAAGTTCTTTTGTATCCTTGCAATTTGATTAATCAACGGATAATGCGGGTTGTGCGCAATTTGTAGCTTTTGTGCGTTTTGAATCCAATGAAAAAATAATGGACGAAATACTATCTTGCAAGGCACTTCCCAAAAACACTACAGGTCAATGCGTGCATGACATGTTCCTTGAAGCTACGCAAGATATGAATATCGATTGGGCACAAAAATGCATTGCTATTTGTAGTGGCGGAGCAATAGCCATGACTGGTGCGGAGAGTGGATTTATTGCTTGACTGAAAGAACAGATGCCAAAAGCTTATTGGATGCATTGCTTTCTCCATCGCCAAGCTCTTGCAGCCAAATTCTTACCGCAAGAATACAGTCAAGTCCTTAACATTATTATTAACACTGTAAATTCTATTAAAGGAAAAGCGTTGCAGACTCGATTGTTTCGAATCATTTGTGAAAATATGGGGACACAACACCACAATTTGCTTTACCATACAGAGGTTAGGTGGTTATCAAAACGCAAAGTACTGACCAGAGTTATGGAACTTCGTGCTGAACTATTAGTATATTTATAGTAAACCAAGTCAAATTATTTTTGATTCATTTCTGACCCGAATTCCTTTTAATATTAGCTTTTCTTTCTGACTTATTTGAACATTTAAATAACTTGAATAAAAGTCTTCAAGAGCGTGATGAAAATGTCATTACAGCAAAAGACAAACTCCATGGCTTTATAGAAAAAATTGAATTGTGGTCATCATCTATAAATCAAAACAACTTTGATTCAGTTTTGTCCACACAGTCTTTCATTGAAGAGATCACCATTAACTCATATATATGTGGTATGAAAATGGTGTTACATAATTTGAAGAAAGAATTGTTTCATTACTTTTCACTGCAAGAGATATTGGATAACACTGGGCAAAGATAGATCTTAAATTCCTTTTTAAACGCAGCTATAAACGAGGCAAATTTAGCAACTAAGCTCAAAGAGAAGCTGCTGGAACTATCTGCTGATGGGATGTTACACTTGGAATTCAAGTCTGAAAATTTGGATACGTTTTGGTTAAAAAGAAAAACAGAATAGCCGAAATTAACAAACGAGGCTTTGAAGTGTTTGATTCCATTTTCTACCTCGTATTTGTGCGAGTTGGCATTTTCATCAATGGCGCGAATGAAATATAAACTAAGAAATGGCTTAAATTTGGAAAACGATTTAATACTTAATGTGGCAAAAACGGATCCACGATGGGAGAAATTAATGGAACAAACTCAAGCGCAACCTGCACATTAAAATGAACGAAGATATGCAAGCACATGTGATCATTTTCTATTTAAACACATTTTTAATATTTATTTTTTTGTAATAACATGTAAACTAGCATTTTTCTGACTTGTATAATTGATTATATGGAAATTTTGTTAAGTATAATAACTTTAACTCTTATCGACTTTTTATTTAAGTCTCACAATTTATATGTTGTATAAAAAAACTAAAGTTTTCTCGACCTCTCGCGACCCCCAGGGGGTCGCGACCCTCAGGTTGAAAAACACTACCTTAGAGTATTGAAGATTTACCATTGACGTAAAACAATGACAATTTGAAAATTATTCATCGAAGTTGACAGTTACCTGGGAACACCGCAGAAATTACTCACTAAATTATTATTATATAACCGAACTTAGTGTAAAATTCAGGGTTTTACATGAAATTAGATATAAAATGAAGTTTGTTTTGAAAAACTTGAATCATATTTCATTATTTGGGGTTTTTGAACAAACAGAACTTTTTATCAAGAATAACATTTTTCGCTCAAACTGGAAATAAAAAGTTTTTCCTCTTGGGACATACTGTATATTATAACAAATTTAAAGACGGTCAAAAAAATAATTAGTTTATCACAGTGAACGCATATAGATACGCATGATCACTTTCTGTGTCAGAACAAACTACTCCACAAACTATATGTCACAACTGACATTGAATAGAGATCTGGTAAATATATTCCTACGATTTTAATTAAGACCATCTTGAATTTTTGATATATCACAGTTTTTCCAAGAGTGACAATTTACCAAATCTTTAATTACTTGGTATATAGCACAATAATTTTAATTATGTCGTCTATTAGGAGCAATATAAAAACTTTCCCAGGTGCGAATGACGTTAATTACAGGAAATCGGAAAGATCCAATGAGCCTATTATCCCACGGTCGATGAAATTCCACATCCCCTACGAAATAAATAAAGCAACCAGTGCGAAAGGTCTTTATAAAGCAAATCATATCACTCTGAGATGATGTTTGTATGCACAATAATCTTTTTCCAGTGCCTAAGGAGATATGTTACGAGGGTAGTCCCAGGAATTATAATTACAAATATAAAGGTGAAAAAGCTGTTCTGTCTAAAGCAAATTGTAGTGGAATTTCAAAAATTCTTGCACTCTTGTATATCTTTCAAAAACAAATTCATGCTCTTTTTTAAAAGCTTAAACGAGAATATCAATTTAATTTGATATTGTTCGAGGCACAAGGCAAATAATACAGCAACGTCAATAAGTTTTCTTATTTCATCTATCAGTTTTTCCTTCGTCCTGATTATTACCTCAAGATTTAGTTTTTATTAGAACGTCTGCTGTCAAAAACAGGCATTAATTTTTCAAGTGAAGATGATTGATGGCAAAGAAAATACTAATTACTTTCCACGTCATTGGATGTAGAATTCCCCCGAACGGCGTTAGTCACGAATATTTGCGGAACAAGAGGAATAAAGGTGTCACTTACACCGTAAAACATAAATCTTCGTTGAAAATAAAATCTTTTTTCATAAAAATAAGTAAAAGTTTGGTGGTGTTAGCAATAAAATTAATGGGATTTGATAAATTGGATATTGTATAATGAAACTTTATTTATAACGTTGCTTTTAAAGGTTGTTCAACTATTACTGAATGTGATAATGTCAGGAAGTAATAAAATATCCAGTTGTAAAAAATTTTAGAGGAGGAATTAAATGATTGGGTGAACATATTGTTACACCTGTTCTATGAATCTCAGAATGACAGCTTGGACGGAATATAAGAAGAGGCCTGAATAGGTGGAGTAATCACAATCACCTGTCAAGGTGACAGTCTAGAATTTTCAAGATTTCTCTATTATGTTCCATATTGACGTACTAGTATGTTATAGAATATTCTAGTCTTTTCAGGAAAGTTCTTTTTATAAATTGTTACCAAACAGCACACTGGTATAGTCCCTGAATCCGACTCTGTCTAAGCCAGGTATGAAAGTTAAAATTATGGCGTACGCGCAAGGTCTTCTTAGAATTGTTTACGATTGTGACTATCTTATCTAGACATTGTTTTTGTGACCAGTCTTATCGAGAAAATGCCAGAAAGCCAATTGTATTTGTAATCTAGAATTATCTAGTAAAAAGGCACTAATATATAAAGGACCGACCCGGGAGAGTCAGTTTAGTTGATAAAGTGGTCGCGACAAATAAACAAGCATACACCGAAATAGCAAACAGTAAAAAAGTGAATATAAATTAGTTAAGTGTTTATATACATTAGTTTAAATGAATATACTGTGTATATAATTAGTGAATAAATATATTAAGTAAGTGAACCCACCGAGTGTTTGAAGTTTATCCCACCCGTTTACTGTTCAAATAAATAAGAAAAACATTACATTGGTGTCAGGTGTGGGGTAATATAAATAAATTGCTACGTAAAAATGGCCAAGAGACTATGTGATCTGAAAGTCACGTAATTAAGAGCAGAATTGGAAGATCGTGAGTTGGAAACGTCCGGTGAGAAAAGTGAATTAGTAGAAAGACTTAAAGTGGCATTGGAAATTGACGGCTTTGATCCAGAAACAGTTTTATTTAATGACGAGGCTTCCACCTTAATCTCGTCAATTTCTGCTAACATGGACGAGAAGATTTCTGCCATGAAGAACGATATTTCTGCTAACATGGACAAGGTTTCTACTAATATGGACGAGAAGATTTCTGCTATGAAGAATGATATTTCTGCAGATATCTTATCATTGAAAAATGACATTGCTACTGAAGTCGAGAATAAAATTTCGTCTCTAACAGCAGACATGGAGAATAAGATGACAACGATGGAAAATCGAATGGACGAGAAAATCAAGGAGTTAGAGACAAAGATTGCCGATTTAAGAACACAAGACACTTCAGCAGAAGGAAAGAAGATGGAGATCTGCAAGCCAGAAATACAACCCAAGACAGATGATATTGGCAGTTTTACCCGAGTCAAGGCCCCAACGTTCGATGGAAAAATATCGTAGACCAATTATGTGAAACAGTTTGAAGCAGCCGCTACAGTGAATAATTGGTCCGATAAGGAGAAAGCAGTGAACCTAACTATAGCGCTTCGGGGAGATGCCTTAGATGTACTTTGGAGGATACCGCTTGAAGAAACGGATGACTTCGAGCAGCTGAAGAAGCGCGAGCATCTAGAACATTTGTACCATTCCCAGCTGAAGAACCGAAGGCAGAAACGTGACGAAGCACTTCAAGAATGTGAAGTGGATATTGCCCGACTCGATTTGCTTATCCGTCAGCACCAGAGGACATGATGAAATGTCTGGGCATCCAGGCCTTTATTGATGACTTACGTGACACCGATATGCAGAGGACGCTTCGTTTAGCCCATCCGACAACATTAGTCGACGAATTGAGCGCTGATCTTAAATATGAAGCAGCCACGATGGCTTTCGGATACAACAAAGGTAGGACCATACAGGAAGAAGGTGACGATGACAGACTTGACCAGATCGTGAACTTGTTGAAAGGTATGGCAGACAAGAAGCCGAAGAAGATCAAATGCCGGAAGTGTCGCGAGCTACAGCTTGTACGCAGTCCGTCTAAGCGCCCCAAGACTCCTGTAACCCAAGAACTCCAGTCACAGAGGAAATCAGACAGGGGTGAACATCCAGCTGATGTGAATCACCGAAAAGCCAACTCTCTGCCTAGACGGTCATGCCCTGTAGACTATTCGCAATGCAACAAGTCGAAATCTAAGGAAGTTGCAGTTTCAAGAATTACAGTAGTCAACGCAGAATGGTCACCCACCAGGATCAGAGAAGATCCGGAGAATAATCCTCACCTGAAGATGATCCGGCAATGGAAGGAAGAAAATCGGCGACCTACATGGCAAGAAGTGTCAAGATTTTCACTGACACTCAAGGCATATTGGGCTCAGTGGGACTACCTTGTCCTGGAAGAAGAGCTATTGGAGAGAGTCCTTGAAAACGATGATGGTTCCGAGATTGAGAGACAGCTAGTTATCCCGAGAGCGAGAATAGCTGAGGTACTGAAGAAGTTACACGACAGCCCACCGGGAGGTCATCTGGGAGTGATGAAAACCATTCAGCGAGTCCGTGAGAGGTTTTATTGGATAAACAGCTCCGATGATGTGAAGGACTGGTGTAAGAAATGAACGACTTTTTCTACGAGTAATGGACCACATCGCAAGAGAAAGGCGCCTATGGAACAGTATAATGTTGGAAGCCCTTTCGAAAGGATTGCTTTAGACATCGCTGGACCATTTCCGACGACAGAAAATGCTGGTAAATACATCCTGGTTGTAATGGATTATTTCACAGAGTAGGTGGAAATTTACGCGATCCCGAATCAAGAGGCCACAACTGTCGCGGATGTTTTGGTGAAAGATTTTATCAGCCGATATGAAGTGCCATTGTAAATCCACAGTGACCAGGGAAGAAATTTCGAAAGCCATCTATTCCTGCAGATGTGTGACAAGCTGGGAATGAAGAAGACCAGGACAACGGCATTACATCCACAGTCAGATGGAATGGTCGAGAGAATGAACAGGACTATTGGAAAATACCTATCCAAAGTTGTTTCCAGCCATCAGAGAGATTGGGACCAGTATATTTCCCTATTCGCATTGGCTTATCGATCTGCCGTCATTGAGTCCACGGGTGAAATACCTGCGAAAATCCCGTTTGGACGTGAAATGAGGCTTCCTTGTGACCTGGAATTCAGCTGTCGGCCTGGAGAAGATCTAGCAAGCGAAGACTACGTGATCCAATTGAGAAGAAGGCTGGACGATATTCGTGAATTAGTTCGAACAAATCTTCAAGTTGCCAACGACAGAATGAAAAGTCGGTACGACACGCAGGCCACAGAAGGCGGTTTTAAAGAAGGGGACAAAGTATGGTTACACAACCCGACGAGGATAAAATGATTTTCTCCAAAATTACAAAAATCCTGGGAAGGTCCATACTTAATCAAGAAAAGGACCAATGATGTTATATATCGCATAAGCAAGATCCCAACGGAAAACCAAAAGTAGTTCACCAAAACCGACTAGCGCCATTCGAAGGAGACCTTGACCTAGAGAAAGGAGTAAACCATATTCGAGATTTGTCTGACCCTACCTTCGATGAATTTATGGGCGCGTATGGAGGTACCGGGAAAGCTAGATATGGGGTCACTTCAGAACAACGACAAGATTTGTTCTTTCTCCCGGAAGAATATTCACTGACATACAACATCCCCGCCCGTATCAACAACGCATGAGGGTTGGCAACCGTCTTTCGAAAGAAGTTCGGGCAATTATAAAAACTTGAAGATCAGATTCCAGCCCCTGGCAAGACACTGAAACTGAAACATAATTCGCGGTACGTCTTCTACGTGGTAACTAAAAATGAATTTCAAGATCGATCTACCTACCGCGATGTGTGGGAAGCATTTCGAAACCTACGAGACCATGTGTTGGAATCCAGCGTAAAGAAACTGGCTATGCCTAAGATAGCGAGTAACCGGTTGGATTGGCGAATCATCAGGAACATGGTAGAGATTATCTTTCAAGATACCGGTGTCCAGATATTAATTTGCAGCTACAACCCCCGTTATCAGTATCAGGTGAAGACGGTGCCCTGCTATTTCCATAAAATCGGAAAGTGTAGAAATGGGGCCAGTTGCCGATTCAAACATCCAGTCTCGGCAACACAAAAGTTCCAGGAGGAACTGCCATTTAAGGAGGGGGTAATGTTACGAAACAGCACACTGGTATCGTTTCTGAATCCGACTCTGTCAATGCCAGGTATGAAAGTTAAAATTATGGCGGACGCTCAGGGTCTTCTTAGAATTGTTTACGATTGTGACTATCTTATCTAGACATTGTTTTTGTGACCAGTCTTATCTACAAAATGCCAGAAAGCCAATTGTTTTTGTAATCTAGAATTATCTAGTGAAAAGGCACTAATATATAAGGGACCGACCCGGGAGAGTCAGTTTAGTTGATAAAGTGATCGCGCCAAATAAACAAAAATACACCGAAATAGCAAACAGTAAATAAGTGAATATAAATTAGTTTAAGTGAATATACTGTCTATATAATTAGTGAATAAATAAATTAAGTAAGTGAACCCACCGAGTGTTTAAAGTTTATCCCACCTGTTTACTGTTTAAATAAATAAAAAAACATTACAATATGAATAGAGATCAGTTGTGGCAAAGTCAGTCAGTCAATAGTTTGATGTGTTAATAAGTAGAATTGTTAAAAAGTAGTATTGAATTTTGCCAAGTACTGAATAAAGTTGTGAAAGTTATAACAGTGGTGACAGCGGTAAAAGTAATTTGTGGTCAATACTAGAAGTACAAATTACGACACTCTCAAAACCCCTTGGCAGAACCCCAACCATATATCAATCAGAAGTACATACTATAGAAAAGTGTGCCCAAAGCTAAACAGCTTGTTGAGTAAGACAAGAAAGACTTGAAATTCGCCAATTGTCGAAGAAAATTGTAAGAAGTTCAACGCCCTGCATAATTGGAGAGTTGATGATCTACTGTAGCCAAAGTTTTTCAGTGATTGTAAAAATTGATAAAAACAATTTATTTTGTTAATATTCGTTAAATCTAAGACAGGGTGAGTCGAAATGCAATTTTGCCTCGGTATTTTTAAATATACCACCCTGTATTTTATAACTACAGTCCATGTAGTTCAATTTACTTATAGTTTTTTAGAAAAAGGGCAATTTCTAAATAACATTTTTTGACATATTTTAGAATAACGCATATACCGAACTAGGTATAAGATTGGTACACCCAGGATGAAGTTTTGGCAATCAGTATGAACCAAAATGCCTTAATACTCATTCATGCCAATCATGAAATATTAAAAAGATTTATACTTATAGATTTTATCCAGAAACTGAAATGACCAAAATAGACTAGGCACATATTAACTTGATTCTCCCTGACCAATAGTCGACGTTGACTATCGAAATGGTATATTGGGAAGATATTACCACGGTGCAGAATCATAGAGTCGGAGCAATGAACAGATTGAGATAGGCATATATAAAACTATATTAAAATATACCTCATAAAGTTCGCTTAAAAAATGGAAGTCCTAAGGTGTGTAAATAAACAGTAGACTCGAAGTCCTATTGGAAAACACATTTTTCTTTTTCAAATACGATCATAAAGTGGACAGAACTAAATTTTGAAGAGTTATTTAATATATTCAATGAATGAGAAAGTCGAAGTGGAGCTAACCTCCGATAAGGAGAAGACACCAAAAGAAAAAAAGAAATTGATTATGATTTTAATAGTACAAAATATCTTTCTACTATCCACATTTATTAATTTATAAATACCAAATGGAATAATAACTTACTAATGATTACTTGTACATACAGTTGTCTGCAAATATTCCTTACCTGGAAAAAAAGTCAATTTTATTTTAGTCACCTACTAAAAAAATTTGTTTTAGGTTGTCAACTAACTCCAAAACAGATTTTATATAATACATGGTCCGATAAGTTCTCGGTCCGAAACAAAGCAGATGTCGGTTATACAAATACAGAATTAACATTTGTTTTAATGAGTATTAACCTTCAAAAGTCAGCTGTAAAAATTGTATTACGTTTGGTTCAAAGATTGCAGTAGTTACAGTGAGACATAAATTTTATTTTTCGGCAACCGTCCGGAATGTATCCACTTCCCGGACGCCTTTTCTTTGAGAAAGTAGCATTTCCCAGCCTACTCCGGGAAGTACGTACTTCTCGGCCTAGGCCGGAAATATTCAGTCGTTACCATAGCAACGAAATAACGGATGACAGTTCATATGAAAGTAGTTGTCAGAAGTTTGCATGTTTTTTGAGCGCAATAAAATATGAAAATATGGAAAGCAGCGATAATGACTTTGAAAATGTGCCCTGGGAAATTTCCAATATAGCAGCTACTGCTACAGCACAATTATTGCCTGAAAAATAAAAATCCAGGTACGAAAACGTTTATAATTTGTTCTCGAAATGGATGGATATGAAGCAACTATTACAGAGGATGTAATTTTGGCTTATGTGGCGCAAAAATCTGAAACTGTCAAATCCTCTACTTTGTGGAGCATATACTCTATGTTGAAAAGTACCATTTTAGTGAAGAAAAATGTAAACATAGCCACTTTCCTAAAGGTTATCGCATTTCTCAAAAGGAAACATCTTGGTTACAAAGCCAAGAAATCAGAAGTCTTCAACAGTAAGCAGATCAACAAATTCATCAGGGAAGCGGATAATGAAACATATCTAATGCTGAAGGTAATTTTAATTACGATTGTAGGATATAAAGTATCAACTTTATTTTCAGGTAGCAACAACCATTTGAATTTCATTGAGAAATTTTTTGAGAAAGGTACACTTGAGAAATTTAAACTCTCTCTTTCCACTGTGAGTGAATGGTCAGGTCCAATACAAGATGACTCTCTATATAATTTATGGAAAAACCTTCAGCAGATAATATACAAAATAGAAAGAACACTAATGAGAACTTACAAGTTGCAGACAATGTACCAAAAAATCCTTTGGTTTTAGAAGCCGAGTGGCACGATGAGTATTTGTTCAATACAACTAACGAGAGCATTGAAATTATTGTATCATTAGCAAACGACACCGGAGGGGAAAGTATTGAAACTAATGAAGAAATATTGATGGAATTGGTAGTAGATAAAGAACAAGGAATAGAAATAGAAAAGTTAATCAATACATGTATGAACGAAAAAGAAATACGACCGGAATCATTAATGGAGGAAGATATGCTACAAGGGAAAGGCATGAAATCAAGTGATAAAGACCTAAAAGAAATGAGATCGGAATCAGTAATAGAGGATGATACGCTACAAGGAACAGAAATATTAAAGTCAAGCAATAATGAACTAAAGGAAACAAAACGGGAACCGGTGATAGAGGGAGATACGCTATAAATGACAGAAATAATGTCAAGCAATAAAGACCCAAAAGAAATAGAAATAAGGGAGAAATCAGTAATACAAACGGAAATGTTGCAAACTACAGAAACAATGATCCAAGTAGAAAAATCAAAAGAGGGAGCGAAGAAAAAAACCTTAGTTAAAATACCTGCTGTTGCTAGTTCAGAACAGTGGAAAGCATTTTATAATGGCAAGAAACGGGCAAAACAGCAGATAGAACAGGAAAAAGAAAATAGAAAGAAATTGCGCCTGGAAAAGTTAAAAGAAAAGTCAGCAAAACCGAAAAACCCAAGAAAACAGAAAATGAATAACGGATCCGAACTAAAAGAGACGAATTTCAATTAAAAAGATCCACAACAAAAGAGTGCCAACGAAAAAATGAATGCTCATGAAGACAAAATTATTGTAGACCTGGAGAAACATTTGAAGAAAGGAGATTATGTTATTGTTAATTACATTGACCAAAAATTTCCAGGCATAATACTTGAAATAAGAAACGAAGAGGAGGCTTACGTAAGTGCTATGACCCCAAGTGGAAGCAGCTGGAAGTGGCCTTCTAAAAGTTATTTCGTACAAATTTATTGAAGAAAAAATTAGCAGTCCTCTACTAATAAACAATAACAAAAGAAGTAGAAGAAGGTTGATGGGTGTATTTTCTCAAAAGATGGGTCATTTTGCATACTTCGTTGCTCCATCTTTAAAATATAAAAATGATCTGAGTGAATAATTTCACCCCATAAAACAGGGGTTTTTAGTTTCATTTTATTTGTTAATTTTGTGAAAAGGTACATCTAACTATTGTGCCTGTGATGCCGATCCCCTTTCAATGTTTCCCTTTTTTAGAGGTATTTTTTACCATTGACGAAAGCTCCGATGATGGCATGTTTATCGACCGAAAGCGCTTAGCTTAAACATTTTTAATAAAATTTATTTACACACTTTCATCTTTTGAGAAAATACACCCATCAACCTTCTTCTACTTCTAAAATTCAAGTGTGTACATAGTCTTCAACAGTCTTCCATTAAAAATAATAAAAGAGGTCTATTCAGGGTACCTGCAATTGAAAAGTCTATAAATATACAATAATTTCAACTTTTTATAACAATTTTTACTCCCATGTCACAATTAGGTTAAGTTTGTGTCCGAAATACCGACACTGTCCATTTTTTGTACCTGGGGGTATCATTTTTTAGCACTTTAGTTGGATATCTGTCTCCGAATTAGGAGCATGGTTTATACTTTTATATTTCATTTTTCAAGAAAAAATTTATTTTCCTGTATTGTTTTCAGTTCTTAACATAAATAAATTAAATTAGTGTTTTAAATGAAACTCACGGTTTCTAGTTAATTCCACAATATAATAAAAATTGTTGAAAATTCTAAAAAATTGACAATTGTAAGGGTCGAGACAGTTAATTTCAGTAAATTAAATGTTCAAGAAATCAGATTTTTTTTTTCATTCGGGTGTCACAGATACGAACAAAGTTACCAAGAAAGTGAGTAAAGCTATTCCTTAAGATGTCCGAATTTGGTACATTTACCTTTTCTGTTTTTGTTATGGAATTCTGTTTATTTTATGAGAAATTGTTAAGTATATGTGGAAGATATGGCTACTAGCGAACCACCCACAAAGAAAAATGGTAACGCGCCATAAGCAATTCTTCTCCGCAAAAAAACATCCACACCACTCTGCAAGAACCATATCGCTATTGTTTTTCCACTTTCAAAACTTATTGGTTCGACTTTAGGTACTTTTGTGGAAATATTCTCTCTGCTGACCGCGTTGTTATCAGATTTTTTTTGGTACAGGAATAAAAATTTCTCATTGGCTGCTGTGCCCTGTATTATTATACAATTTAATGTTCCTTGCAGTTCTAAGTAGTGATTAGATTCTTTCACCATTTTGTTCAAATTTTTACTTTTGATTGTTTTTCAATTATGCCACTAAAAAGTCGGATAAATATAAGTCGATATAAACCAATAATATTTACCTCTTAACGATGAAACTGAAGAAGAATGAGAAATCAGGGTATCTAATTCAAGATAAAGTAATGTATACTTTATAAAAAATTAAATATTCTGTTTCTCACTATTTCAAGAATTATACCAAAAACTGACTACCTAATTATCATGAAAGATACAAACACATAAACGGAACAAATATATTATGCAACATTTATTTGGTATTGATTTTTCCTTCAGATCCCAACAGTGTCTTTTCCATTTTCGATAAATTATTACTTCTCTCTGTTTCGGAACCATAGCTCTTGTCAGATACACACAATAAGTACATAAAGCTAAAATTTTAGGGAGGAAGTTCCAAACAAATTTAATTCCTTAATTATTGCCACTAATCTCAATTTGTATTTGAAATAATTATTCTTGAACAATAACTTTAATCAAACTGTAATGGCTGTTCCTTATTTGAATTAATTCCCACTTCCGACAAAGTTTGATTTTAAAATATCAATACTCTGATTTTGGATACCGATTTCAGTCCCTTAACGAACTGTAAAAACGTTTTGAACGTTCCAGTAAACATTACGATGTCGTAAAAGCGTTTATTTGGTAGAAAATATACGAAATTCAGCGATGGGAAGTCATATAAAAACTAGGTTAGGTATTTCGTAGTCGTAGCGACAGATATTTAAATCAAATATAATTGTAGGTGAAGTAAATATGAAATTCAAGAAAGAAATCAATAAAGTCCAAACTGTTGCATACGCACTAATGTCTCTACCAGGGTTATTGCGACTATCAGTAGCACCATCAGCATCCGCGGATTATCAGCATTGTTTTTCGTATCAGCATCAGCGTCAGCAACAATTGTTGGAAATACCCAACATATAAGTTTGACCGGTACGCTAAAGGACGAAAACAGCTGACGGTAAATTTATTATATGAACGTACCTGGTGACAAACAAGTAACATGTTGACCGGAGTTGATCATAAAACCGGAGATGTTGAAAAATACTAATAGTTATAGAAATAAAAAAATATACCCTTCATAAAAGACTTGTCAGTGAGGCAAAGCGTACAATGATATAAAACAGGCAGATAACGACGAAAAGTCTCAACAACTTAGCGACTAGATCTCGATTTGAACAGACGTGTCTGAACAAATAAATAATTTTAAAGCTAACTACTTGCGAAGGCTGCGTTTCTTAACGCATTTCATATTTCTCAACACAACTGAATATTGATAAAAGATTGATAGAAATTCGCCCTTTGATTACATAAACTGTGTTCATCAACATAAAACATTATTTTTGAAAATACAGCAATCCAACGAAGATAATAAGATACAACAATAAAAACGTGCCAGGCATTGAACATAAGTGACACAATATAAAGTAAGTCAAACATTAATACTTATTTCTTAGCGCCTGTGGAGGAACAGGAAGCAGCCAGGATGGACGAGTCCAAACGACAATCTCCAGTGGAAAAGAAGAAAAGAAAAATAGTCCAACAGGAAAACCAAGAGCTGAAGAAGCAGCTCACTGAAGCCCAGGTCACACTCAACACGCTCATAAAAAGCCTTGAAGATTCCAGGAAGGAAGCGAGGCAATGCCAAGAGGAGAATAGAGAATTACAAGAGAAAATGCAGAGACTGCTCGAGAACAAAGATAGATCGAGAAGCCCAGGAAACCCAAGAAGGAAGCTATCCAACGGACCAGCACAAAGAAGCCAACCGGACAGAAATCCAATCCAAGAAGTAGCAATGGAAGCCTCCATTGTAGAAGAAGAAGAATTATCTCTACCCATGAGGGAAATACAGCGGTCACAAAAAGCAGAGAAGAGAAAGGATGCGCAAGCCTCGTCCCTGTCAACAGAGAAGACCACGTAACCAAGAACGAAGAGGCTACCACCAATCATAATCAAGATGACGAAGAACTTCCCAAGTATAAGAAGAGAATCCCAATCAAGAGAATTCCAGTTGAAGACTACATACAACGAGTGATCCAAGTCACCCTAGAAAAAATAGAAGACTACAGGACCTGGAGGAACTAGAAGACAAAGGCGTTAACTGGTACACCTTCACCGATCACGAAGAAAAGGTGGCAAAAACCGTCATTGAAGGACTGTCTCCTGACGAGAAGATAGAAGCCATTAAAGAAGATCTCCAAGGACAGGGAGTCCAGGTCAAGAGGATCATCCAACTCCACTCCAGATTCAGAGAAAAACTAAGACTTCCAATCTTCATGGTGGATCAAAGAATACCTAGAAAAAATGAAGAAAGGAATTCATCCGCAGATCCAAGGTGAATCAAGAAACCCCTGGAGGAAGCAATGGGCCAACGCAGTGTTACAACTGCCATGGCTACTACCACGGACAATCGACCAGCCACGTGAACACAAGATGCGGAGGAAACCACCGGTTCAGGGGCTATGTGACACCAAAGAACAGTCCTGTAACTTGCGCCAACTGCAGAGAGTGTTCCAAAGCAGCTAAGAAAAAGACGACAGCGCCAAAGACGGCAGAAACCCCAATAACACCCAAGACGATCACCATCCAGGGGCTATCGGAGAGCTAACCAACTTCCACCTCAAGGCACATGCAGCAGATGCAGGACATTTTTATCGGCCTGATGAAACATTAATGGATCTACAGCATCCCGGACTAAACCAGCTGAAGCTGGGAACCTGGAACAGCGGAGGATTAGGAGCTAACATGAACCTGATGGGGACCATATTAGAAGAATAAGACTTAGACGTATTCACCCTACAAGGAACGAAGCTACCAATAGAAAACTACGAGATCAGATGGGCGGACTACAGGATCTACAGAGACGACAACAACGCCAGAAGCGGAGGAACCGCCATCCTAGTGATGGACGAAGACTGGACCACCACAGAATAACCACACCGGACCTGTTGACGATGGAAGCCACTAGCATTGCAGTGTGAACAGGTTTTAGCGAAATACGGATCGTATCAGCTTAGAAAAGACGGTCTGCACGGAGATGTAGAAATTCTTCTTCCGGAAGTCCTGATGGGAGACCTCAATGCTAAATCCAGAGTCTGGAACAGCAAATACCTCAACATAGCAGAAACAAAGCTGACAGACATCGCAGACGGACGACCAGTACTGCACATCGTAGGACCAGAACCAACACACACACACACACACACACACACACACACATACATACACACTCATATCTTCTCATGCAGACCGTGTGCGAACTAGAGCTAGACCTGGTATTAATAGCAGAGCCATACAGACACTTAAGCAGTCAACCATGGGAAACGGATAGCAATAGTAAAGCCGTCATTTGGTTTTGCGGCAAGCTTCCTTTCCAGAGTGTAGCCAACACCAGAGAAGCCGAATTCGTAGCGGAATGGATAGAAGGAATTCGATTCTATAGCTGCTATGAGCCGCCCAGTCTTACTATATATGAATCGGCTTACCTAGGATGCTAAGCAGCATCATCCAGTGGCAATAGCCATGGGCGGTCAACTAGGGCAGTAAGGTGACAAATGCGCGAGGTAGAGCACTGCTGGAAGCCATCACTGCACTGGATGTAGTCCTGCTCAACAGCGGTGATACATCAACGTTCATCGGAGGAGACGCTAGCTCCATTGTAGATCTCACATTAAGAAAGGCCACTCCAAGAAGGTGATGGATATCTATACAGCCAGTGAACATAGTGCAATATCTTGGGAAATATCAACTGACCAGAATCCCAAGAGAGCAAGGAGCCACACTAACGTGATTGGATGGAAAGTGAAATCTTTCGGTTCCGCTGCCTTTACAGTAGTTTTAGATAGAGACACATACCTCACTGGAAATGGGGAGGAGAAGACCGAGGACCTAATGATGAGAGTAACACAGGCTTACGACGTGAGTGTGCCTCGAAAACGTGGCGTGATCCAACGTCCATCAGTGCACTGGTGTAATGATCACATCAACGCTCTGAAGAGTGCCTAAAAAGAAGACTACTATCTCAGCGTGGCTATCGGCGACAAAGCTCTGCTGAATTGGTGGCAGAGTACAAAAAAGCACGGCGAAACTTGAACAAAGCTATCCAAGATAGCAAAAATAAATGCTGGGAGGAGCTTATAAATGAGGTAGAGAAGGAAAATGAGGTAGAGAAGGACCCGTGGGGCAGACCATATAAGATGGCTATGATCCGCCTGAAAAAACAACCAATGCCCTCACCCACTTGCCCATAACTGTTACAGAGGATCGTCTCCGCGCTCTTTCCTCAACAACGAGAATCTTACTACTAAGCAGAGCAGTGTGATTTCAAAGATATTCCGCCAATCACGGAGGACGGGCTGATGAAAGCATATAAGCGAGACGGGAACAATAAAGCCCCGAGACTAGACGGAATCCCAAACATCGCTTTGAAAACAGCTATCAAAGCAGCACCAGCCTTGTTCCTAGCGGTTTATGACACATGTCTTAAAAAATGAACTTTCCGTCGGAAGTGGAAACAACAACGATTGGTACTACTTCCTAAGGAAAAAAAACACCAGATGAACCGTCATCTTATCGGCCGCTCTGCATGCTAGATATAGTGGGCAAGGTACTAGAGCGAATAATTCATCAAAGAATTGAATGAGTATTTGAACCGCTCCTAGCTGACAGTATGGCTTTCGGAAAGGACGATTAACGCTAGACGCGATCAATCTGGTTGTCACTAAAGCCAAGGATGCGATCGCGGGAACCAGATGGAAGAGAGGTACAAATAAGTATTGCCTGGTAGCTACACTGGACATTAAGAACGCTTTCAATTCTGCGAATTGGGACTACATTATGCAGGAGCTTGAAAGAAAAACCGTACCAGGATACCTGCGACAAATGGTAACGAGCTACTTTACAGACCGTCTCTTGAAATACGACACGAAGAACGGTCAAATGGAATATAAAATAATTGGAGGAGTACCCCAGGGCTCCGTTCTAGGTCCTCTTTTGTGGAATAGCATGTACGATGGTCTGCTGAGGCTAGTGGTGCCAGATAATGTTAAACTCGCATCTTGATGAGATAAATCTAGCGTTTGACATGCCCTTCGAAAGAGTCAACCAGCGGATGAATACGGTGAAACTGCAATTAGCACAGCACAAGATCGAGGCAGTGCAAATCCCTAGCAGGAAGCGGACGGAAACCATCACGCTGGGAGTTGGAAAGCACGAAATCACATCACAACCGTTTATTCAGTACACACCTTTTGTGCTCTTACACCCAGTGTAAATTTTTATTACCCCATGACGAGTGTTTTGCGAATTAACGAATCCCTAGAGACGAATCGTTGCCTAGTATGAAAATAGAAAGTTATTTCTCTTATTTTGTTCCATCACATACTCGTTGCATGCAAAATACATTGCTTAGGTGCATCCCTCACGTATCCTAATTATCTGTATTCTCGCTCGATTCGGGTTTATTAAATGGGTGCATTTCACAGAATAATCTGCATGCCTCTTGTGAGTCCGCATTCTATCGCCAACACCAATTATTATCAATAAAATTTGAATTCTCTCACTTTCAGTTCAAGGCATTTGGAATAAAAACTGTTTTCATATAAATAATTAGATTACTGATAATGAGATACAATATTAAATATATACAAGGCATTTCACAATTTTTTATCAAGGTACTTCTATAAACATATTCAGAAAATTGATAAAATTAGTGATCAATTTGAAAGACTGTTTTTGTTTATACATGGGGTTTAATTAACAATGGGACAACCATTAACTGGATATACTACAGGTTAAATAAGGATCATTGACCCAAATATGCCTTTGTTAGGTTATATTGTTGAGAGTACTCTTGAGAGAGCTGCTTCTCCGATGTTATATTATCTATGGTTGACTGCTTTGACAGTTAGAAATGACAAATTGGAGATTATTCGATTAGATTGCGTTATATCTGTTATGTTGCTTTAAGTTTAAATATTTTCTTTGATGACATTATTTCAATTAAAATATCCATTTGATGTATTATTTAAACGCTGGATAATCTCTAACCCTTAAATATTATCCAAATGTTGATGGTTTAGCAAATGATCAATGTACTAATTTTATTTTCTTTTTTTACTATTATCATCGTATTTCGTGGATTATCGACTTGAAAATTGGCAGATTTATTGTTTTTGGTACGATAAAAATAATTATGTTAGTATTTTTTATGTTGCTCATAGAGGGCGCTACTTACAAACTATCGGTATGATAAATTAGGTAATACCTTTTCACCCAGAAGGTCACTAATAAACTTAGTAAGAGTGAACCACGATTCTTTAAGGAAAACGCTTATTTAGGTAGTTAATAAAACTCGTTCAGATTAGAACGCTACGACATTACAAAACAACCAAATCGGCAAGGTTAAAATTGAAAAATGTAAACAGTGCCAACGGACTGAAGAATTTTGATTCAGCATGTATAAATAGTTTTAATTCCGTATAGTAAATAATTAGTTATATGTCATACTCGTAAGTGTAAACTGGTCATCGAAATTGTTGAAGATAGTCATGGTTAATTGTTATTATTTGTGTTAAATATATTATACCCTAGTGAGCTTTTAAACATGTGTTATTATTTCGTTCCTACAGATTGCAGGTAAGTGTTGCCCTAATTAATGGTCTGGAATATACATGGTTTAGTGTGTGGTACGCTTACTTCTAATCATCACACCTTGTATATCTAACGATGAATCGGTTTTAAAATCTGAAACAGCAACTATTTTTACATCAAACATATACTCTTGTTTTTTTTCGATATTTTAAGTCGATTTCAATAAAAAACGATTTAATGCAGATTATGTTTTAATCCCAAACTTACTAGTTTGATGTGTCAACTAAAACAATATCTTAGTAGGCTTGTTTCCCCTTTCTCAGTTTCCAGGGTTTTTCATAGATACAAATTAATATGTCATAGTATAATTTTTGTGTTGCTTGTTTTCTTTTCAGACAAATTTTCATGGTCGCACTGTAGCTTGTAGGTATTCCCAGTTATATATCCTCCACAGGCAACCAAATCATAAGTTATTTAGAAATTTGTACGATTGCTTAGGTGAAAAAGAATCTTTCCGTTCCAAAATTGAAAATAGCGCTCGAAGAACTATTTCAGTTGATCAGGAAGAGGAGGTTTTAGTTAGAGTGTACGTAAATCCAGGTGTAAGTACTCGTCGATTAAGTACACTTAAGTGCAGAATTTGTTGTCACAAGATCCTCTCACCCTCCTACGGTTCAGTCTTTTCTTGGAAGAGCAACAAAATATGAACCCTAATTTTTTAAACAATATCCCTTCACTGATGAGGCAACGTTTACTCGCCGTGGAGTTTACAACTGGCGAAACAACCGTTTGTGTGAGTCAGAAAACCCACACGCTGTAAACCGTAAAGGATATACGTTTTCAGCATAAATTTAAAATATTTTGTTGGACCGTATCAACTCTCACCTTCTCTAACCGGCCCACTGTATTTAGATTTTCTTCAACACAATTTATGGAAATCGGTTGAAGAATTACCACTAAACCATCAATATTTGGATACGTGTTTGGGTCATTCATCATTATTTAACTTGTAGTGTCCCCAGTTAGCAGTTGTCCCATTGTTAATGAAATACTGTAACGATGTTATTATTTTTCGTTTCCGACATCCCACAGTATATAGTTTAGTTTCTTATTTTATTAGTATTATTAAGTTAAACATTCCTCTTTCATAGCAAGCTGTAAATTTATTTATTAATTACTAATTTCAGAATATGTGTATTACTTTTGATACACCTGGTATATTGTATATGTATTACTTACTGTACCATTCGGGCAAATCAATCCGCGCCGTTCTTAAGATTGTTAAGTAGGGGACCTTCTGAGTGGGGTCGAGAGAAAAATGGATAAAACCGGGAAACGGTACGATATAGTTCTCTTACTATCTACCGTGCTTTCCGCTGTGCTCACCGCCGTTTCCGCTGTCTTCCGCCGTTTCCGCTGTCTTCCGCCGTCTCCGAAATTGTGACTGATTTTCGCCAACGAGGTAAGCGAATTTAAAAATTATTTTGTAAATGATTCTTTCTGTGATACATTCATTTGCTCCTAGCGTCTTTTGTAGTTATACTAATAGAATTTATTTTTGCTTACTGCTGTTTGATTTGAGTGATTTTCCGTGTATTTGTGTACAATTCCGAAGTAAAATTTGATCTGTTGGTTTTATTAGGAAAAAGAAATATAGTTGGGAAACTTCCAAGCATCATCGCTGCCATAGCAGGTAGATTCTTGGGGGATTTTCAAAGTATTTCGGGAATTGTTTAATCTAGTACCATAGGCCTCGGTAGCGTTACTATAAAACTAGACTATTTGATAATAGGCAACTTGGAGGAGCATGGTCTGTGTACGCTGCCATAGCAGGTGCACCCTTCGAGGGGTTTCCAAGGCGTGAAACGAAATAATCTCGCGAGCGTTCGCTGCCATAACAGGATCGCCAGGGGGAGGTTTTCGGATTGTGCCGGCTAACTGTTCTTTGAGTGATTGATTTAGCAGCAACGGCCGGGGTCCCATCCGTACAAAAATTAGGGTACGTCAATCGTGAAAACCTGGAATAATCCCGTACCCGTACGCTGCTATAGCAGGTACAAAATTCGGGAGGTTTCCAGGCTGATTGATACAAATTCCATTTTCTCGAGTACTCATTAAGTATAGTATCGGTAACCGCGGGTAATTTATTAGTTACCGCTGTCTTATTTTAAGCCGTACACAAATACTAAGAAACGCAGCCATAAAATATCGTTAGTGCCTTAATAACGCTTTCTCTGTGTAATTTTCATCTTACTGCTAGTTAATTTCCATTGATTTTCACGTGCAACCGCATAAACTAGTAAAGCTTTGCACGATAGCTTTTGTGATTGTAAAATATTTATTGTTTGGTATAATGCTGTGGGTCTTAGTAATAACCTAACTAGATAGTGTAGATACCGAAGAATTTTAATCAACATTCAGTTATGTAAATATATAGCTCCTTGGTTCGTTTTATTTCTCCTTTCCAAATTATTTCGAGATCGAAATAAAGTTTATAATTTTATGAAGCACCGGTAGTTTCATTTTCCGATAGTGGTAAATAATTAAAGCCCATTTCCCACTTCGCATGGCATAGAGGTCAAGAACAACAGACCCCTGGAATTATTTAACCTCCATCTGTTGCTACCCTGGTAACTCTTGACGCTACATTTTCAGGAGTTCGGTGGAGTAAACCATCCCAAAAATCTGGTGCCGCAGAAAATCTGGTAGATATTAAAGCCGCGGATGTCATAGAGACGTCCGTTATATTTTGGAGAAAGAAAGAGTACGTCAAAATACCTTGTAAATATAGTGTTTTTCATATCCTAACATCATTTACTCTTAATATCATATTTCAACAAAAACATATAGTTGTCTGAATTATTTATAAATTCGATAAAAACTTCAATTCTGAAAATGATAAATTTCAAGTAACATTATGTATAAATATATAAACTGATATACATATGCCTGTTTCTCAAAAACGAATTTTGGCAAGAGCTTCATTTGAAGCACGGTAAAACAAACTCGTTAGTAACCATTCTGGCACAGACAAACTGACCACAATCTCCAAACAAAAAGAACGCCAAAAGAACCACTCCCACAAAATGATTTCAAGGTAATTAAGCTAAAAACCTAATTTATGTTGATAAATACGGTGTTTTCCGAAACGAACGCTTGGTCAAGTAAATGCAGCATAACTAATGCCCTTTGAGCCTTCCGTAGTCGCCCGTAATTAACTTTATTCGCAATAAAGACAATCCTGTTGGAATATAACGTGGAAGTATAGTAAACATTTATTTAAACTGAAGTGTTTGGTATATGTTTTATGATATAATTTAAGCAATTTAGAGTCAACTGCTGGCGGTCAAATTATGAGTATAATTTTCTTATAATTATTTTCTTTTAAATTATTAACAATACTTCAAAAGAATCAGGTTAGGTTAGGTTAGGTTCGTTAACTTGTTGCATAATTACAGCGTGTCAGTTTGACAGTTTAAATAATCCTACCGCGAAAATGGAGGATTATTGTGTCAAACTGATAAGATTTGTAATTATGCAGGAATTTTGAGATGTATAACCGTATTTATTTTGAAGTACACATTGTATTTGATATGATAAATTAACTCCAATGTTAAAATGTCATATACCTGGAAATGTTATTGTCACTTTGCCATCGATAAAAAAGGTGCATCCTTTTTTATCGCGATAAAAACTTCTCTTCCTCAATATCTAGTAAGCGGACGTCACTTTTACACAATGACAATGAGTCGCAATTATTGTTGTTGTTCATCCATATATTCTGTCGTTAATTTATCTTGCCAAAAAACACTCGAGCTTTTCTTTTATTAGATAAATTCCTCTTTGACTCAAAGTTTTGCCAATCACTAAATTTGCTCGAAAAACTGACATTAGATAAAATCGCTCCACCTTCGGTGTCGCGATTTTATCATGTCAGTTTTTCTCGTAAAATTAGTGATTGGCAAAACTGTTTCGTTGCAAAGAGAAATTTATCCGATAAAAAAAAAGCTCTTGTGTTTTTACTGTTGATTATTTTTTGAGTAAATTGTGTAAAATAGTATATTGTATACCTAGGCGGTTGAGGGACCTCTGAATCATCTATCGCCAAGCGATGATGACTAATTAAGAATGTCAAGATATAGTTTATTTACGACAAAAAGACGATGATGTCATTTTTAGTTACTTTCCTGCTTATCAGAATAAATATTAATTTACCAACCGTGAATACAATTTATCCTCAACAGCCAGGGCAGTTTACAGCTAACGGGTTGGCAATACTTCAAGACGTTGTCAAATCAACTGGTAAAATTCCCCAGTTTGTTTTGACGTTTATTGACATTCGATCATCGTTTAATATTTACAAGTTTTTTTGGTGCTTTTAAATTCATTGCTTCTTTAAGATTAAATAAAACAGTTATTTTCATAACTAATTATTTAGGCAAATCTGCAGTGTGTGGTTAATAAAATGGCGAAGCAGCTGAACAGAAAATATTAAGAGATGGTAACATCTTTGTTGAGCTATTTTGAACGAGAATGCCGAAATGGGGACCCGCTTCTCCCGCTTACTGCTGTAAGAGACGTAAGTAATAGTATTCGCTATTTGTATTCATCATTATTAATATTATTGTTGCATATTTAAATGTAAATGATTAAATATTTTTAATGTTAGGTTAGGTTAATTAAACTTGATAATATATTATTCTTTCATAAATTGAAGTAATTATATTGTAGAGAGTTGCCGAATCTTTACAACTTAGCGTTACCACTGTTAACCGTACTGCCGCCAAGCATAATAGAGGTGAACAGCCTAAAAGCCCACCTAAAAAGAGACAACGCATAAAACCTACTGATGAAATTGATAACTTTGATCAAAATGCTTTCCGAAATGTTATATACGAAATGTATGGAAACAGTGAGTATATTGAATTTACTGTTTTATTAAACGGTTTTATTTAGCTCGCCCCGTTTGTTTTATTTATTATTTATTATTTATTCTTGGGTCAAATTTAGTAATTCAAATTTCACCCTCTTCCTGTCAACCGATTAATCTGAAATTTTGTATACACTTTGGATTTTGGTGACAATACAATTATGTTTATTCATTATCATTATAAATTCAAGATGACCGCCGCTACAAAATGGCGGATAATTTATGTTTTATTAATCCCATCAATATGGGTATCAAATGAAAGGGCTTCACAAGCAGAATACAATATACTATAAAAAATTGAAATCCAAGATGGCGGCCGCTACAAAATGGCGGATAACGTAGGTTTTAACAATCCCATCAACATGGGTATCAAATGAAAGGGCTCAACAAGCAGAATACAATATACTATAAAAAATTTAAATCCAAGATGGCGGCCGCTACAAAATGGCGGATAACGTAGGTTTTATCAATCCCATCAATATGGGTATCAAATGAAAGTGCTCAACCAGTAGAATACAATGTACTATATAAAATTAAAAACTATTTGCGAATAATGAGGCAACAATGGCATCAGACAGAATTTTTGATTGTCGACGAGATTTCCATGGTGTCTTATCAAATGTTATGCATGATGGACGCTCGATTAAGGCAAATTAAGAACTGTGAAAATGAGTTTTTTGGAGGAGTAAACGTATTACTTTTCGGTGATCTTTTACAACTGCCTCCTATAAAACGATCAGGAACACCTGTTTTCAAACAGCCAGAACATCTCCAACCAGCTACACATCTCTGGCGTTTATTCACGCTGTGTGAATTAACTGAAAATATGCGTCAGCAAGGTGACCAGACTTTTATTGATATTTTGAATGCTTTGAGAGTCGGTGAGCTAACAACCCAACATTTTAGTATTTTAATGGGAAGACTTCTTCGAGACACGAGTGATGAGTTTGCAATAGACAAAGCGTTAAGGGTATACCCCACAAATCAACAAGTTAACGACCACAACTCTGCTGTATTGAATTTGTACAGAAATAATGGTGCTCGCATTTACAAAATAAAAGCACAGGAGCAGCTAGTACACGCCACACGAAATGCAGACAATGTGGATACAGCTACTATAATACCAGCTGATATCAACAAAACTGGGGGTTTACCAGCGGAACTGGAAATATTTGGGGGGGCAAAAGTCATGCTACGGTCCAATATTGACGTTTCAAAGGGATTAGTAAATGGCGCTATAGGCTACATCAACGAAATCGTTTATGTTAAACATACATTGCAATGTTTAAGATAAATGTACTAAAAACCAAAAAATTAAAATAGGTAAAAAAACTTTTTAAGTTAAACGGTTTTATGTTAAACATACATTGCAATGTTTAAGATAAATGTACTAAAAACCAAAAAATAATAAAATAGATACAGTCGTGGGAATTATAAACATATGCATAGACTAGACTAAAATAAAACCGTGGGGCACGTCAATTATCTACAAATTATCGACTTAATGTGCGATAGAAGAATCGTTTAATTCGTCGTTAGGCAGTTGGCCCGCAGACGGTGAGGCAATTACTTACTATTTTCTTGCTCATGGAAATTCCAATAGTTATACACTCCATGTAAATGAAAGAGAAGTTTCAACTAGTTTATCGTTGGACATTCACACTGCTGGCTGGCGATGAATCGTTTCACTGCTCGTAGTTTGTCTTTAATCGACAAAACGTGCCCCACGGTTTTATTTTAGTCTAGTCTATGCATATGTTTATAATTCCCACGACTGTATCTATTTTATTATTTTTTGGTTTTTAGTACATTTATCTTAAACATTGCAATGTATGTTTAACATAAAACCATTTAACTTAAAAAGTTTTTTTACCTATTTTTATTTTATTCACAATTGACTAACACGATATTTTTTCAGAGGAACACATAACCTTAAAAACTTTAAGAGACAAATTCCAGGAGCGTGAACTCTTTAATTGTTGCTTAACATCAATCTGGGAAGATAGTGAAAAATATTGGATTCAAATACCAAAAAGATTATCCTCGTCGTGGTTTAATGGATTTGCCACATATTGCATTAAACGTGTACATTTTCTACATGAATATGTCAAGATAAAAAGGGAAGGTTTATATCAATTTGTGTTTTTGGATGAGACCTGGATATTTAAAGACGGTACTGTTGGACGTTCTTGGCAAGACTCTAATTATAGAAGCGTGTAAAAAACCAAAATTGAATTGAATAATAAAATTTAGCAATTAATTTATTATGTACTAACATTCCTGCCATTATAAGACCTTTTCAAATATTTACTAGTCACACTATTTTATTTAAATCTATATGATTATTAATAGTTGTTTTGAGCTATGCAGTCTATCTAAGAAACCTAGTAGTATTTTGTTATTTATTCCCTTATTGTAGGTATATAGTATTGCATGCTGGTTCCTCTTCTGGATTTATTCCTAGAGCAGGGCTGGTTTTTTCTTCCAAAAAACAAGATGGTGATTACCACGGTGAAATGAACCGAGAAATTTTTTTGCATTGGTTTGAATACCAGCTTTTAGTGAACTTGGAAGAACCTGCCACAATTGTAATGGATAATGCAAGTTATCACAGTACAGTGATCAATAAACTACCAACAACAGCTACCAAAAAGGCTGATATACATAACTGGTTGATACAAAATGATGTTCCTTTTGAAAATACTTTCGTCAAAACCCAATTATTGAATTTAGTA
Source organism: Galeruca laticollis (assembly GCA_963921935.1). Lineage (NCBI taxonomy): Eukaryota > Metazoa > Arthropoda > Insecta > Coleoptera > Chrysomelidae > Galeruca > Galeruca laticollis. The sequence goes on along the minus strand of OY998178.1, from coordinate 83,371,738 downwards.
CAACGGTAAGTTGATATAAACATTTTTCAATATATTATGGTAATACTTAGATAACTTATTTTGTTTAAATGTATGCATTTTTGGTAGGAATAAACCACCAACAGTATATTAAGCTGACATATTATCTGAAAAATATGGTCACAAAGTGCTTCAACTTCTCCCTTACCAATGTATGTTCAACCCAATTGAACATATTTGGGGCATAGTTAAAAAAAATTATAGAGATCATGTGGGAACTGATTGTTCTTCAACAGAACCAGCAATAGGTGTATGGAAAAAGTCTTTAGAAAAAGTGACTCCTGATAATTGGTCAAAGACATTAGAGCATACTGAAAACATTATACAAGATGGGTGGGATAGAGAAGTAGTATTTGATAGACAGGATATGCCTCCACTTATTATTAATTCTGACAGTGACGATGAAGATAGTGATGATTTTGTAGTGGAGTAGTGGAAATCTTGTGTTTTATTTTTTGTATATTTTCATCCAATTTGCTTTATTTCCACCTTTTCAACATCACTAATAACTATTATTAAATTAATTAGGTACAGTTATTTTATAATACATAAATTAAAACAACGACCACAGTATCTCTTCATAAAAAATACTGGTAAAATGGGAGATTTTTTATTTTTATATCTTGTAACAAAATTTTATTTTGTGTATCTATATTTTTCTTTTCCATTCTATTTTTATTATAATAAATATAATAGATATTGTATAAAGAAACAATATTTAAATTTGCATGAAGATGATTACAGCTTGTATTGATTCCCTTTAGCGTAAACCCTTGCAGTGCTCTTGAAGATGGTTCTATAAAGCATAGAATAAGGTATAAGGACCTAGAGTTCGTCATTTAACCCTCTTCTATGTAAAATAATTAAATGTTAATTCAAATATAGAATGATTGGTTACTGTTTCTTGTTTTTCATGAATGATTATTTATATTAAATTAATCAAGCCTATCATACAAGCCTTTTATTTTTAAATAAATATTTTTGATTCACGCCCTACGAGGCACGGAACAATGAAAAAGAAGAACTGTCAATCTAACATCAGATTTACTTTTGTAGTTGTCGTTAAGTAAAGGAAAAAAACTACAACTTGGCAACATCACAATATTTTGTTTTGCAACGTCATCGTCTTTTTATCGTAAATAAACTATAAGATGAAGTAATAGAATTTTGATGTGTCAGTTGACATTTGTACGTCAAAAAGAATATGACCGACATGTAATTATTGTTTGTTATGTGAAATACATATTGAAATAAATAAGTTATTGTTTTTGTGATATAGCTCTTGTGCGATCGGTGATAGGGATCTCAAATTCCAGATAGGAAAAAGAAAACCAGGCAGACCAAGGAAAAGCTGGAGGGAGGGTATAGACAAAGAAATCAGAGAGAGGGAGCTTGGAACTATGGAATGAAAGAGACAGATGGAGACTGGAAATTGGAAGACCTCGGAGAACGTTTTAAGCCGATATATATTACCAGATGGTCAGATTCGTGTCTTTTTTGTATGTGCGAAGTCGAAAGTGGCTCCCATTCGGACTGTTAGTATGCCCCGTTTGCAGTTGTCTGCCGCTGTGCTACTGACCAAACTCTTGCCTTTTATAGTCAGAATTCTAGAAGTTAAGCTTACAATCGAGAAGTTGGTGGCTTGGTCCGACTCTGAGATTGTCGTCGGTAGTATAGTGGTAAGTACTCCCGCCTGTCACGCGGGAGACCGGAGTTCGATTCCCCGCCGGGGAGCCACAATGTACGATCCGGTGTTAAACATTAAAGGTACTTGACCGGCGACGAATAGAGATTTACTCAAGTTAAGTTCACACAAACTCTTAGAGAATTTTACTTCAGAGAGATCTCTCCAATGCAGCTTCGTTCACCATAACCAGCAATCTTTTTTATAATTTAAAACTCAGAAAAAAACATGAATTACCGCCCACGAAACTTCTTGTACCTCACCACACAATGGTTAGCTGAAGTCTGTATGTGTAGGTTTTGGTCGAAAAATTAAGTAAACCTCTAATTAACGCGAGCATAAAAGGCAACCAGGATTACAAGCGTTTGTTGTTTGGGTTATTTACCTCGCAGGAAAATAATTAAAATTCGAATCTAACTGAAATCCAACAGCTCCTGATGCTCCAACAATAGTCAGCTCTCATGTGATCATCCCATCTACCTTGATACCGTGCCTCCATAACCTTGAAATCTTGATGAAATCGCTCATCCTGTTCATCACTAACTACACCAAGATTTTCCGGTGTCAGCACGATGGCTCTGTAAAAACTGCAATTTTATGCTCATGTTGCATCCAAATCAATTTGAAACTTGGACAATATCGATGTAATTTTTACCACTTTTGTTTCCTAGAAAATCTTTGACGATGTTTTTAAATGCATTATTTTGTCCTTCTGTCATAGTTTCAGTGAAATCTTCATCTTTAATGAGCTTTCGATTCTGTGGATCATCAAACACACTTGCCTTTATCTTTTTAAATGACATGCTAGGAAATGCTGAAATGAGATATTTGAAACAGTCTCCATGAGTTGGCAGAGCTTAAACAAGTTGTTTCACGAAACCCAGTTATATGTGTAGAGGTGGAAATACAATATTTTTTTGTCGATGTTTAGATCACCAGATTTCAGGTCAGATCTCGGAAGGCAATTTGACTGCTTCTAATGCTTCTCATGAGCTCTACTGTCCCACAGACATAAAAAACAGGGATATTTGGTATATCCGCGTTGCTGGTCAAGGAGGAAGGATAACATTGCAAGATCAATACAAATTATCCGTTGGTGCATGTGATATTGCCACAAATGGAGTACTTTCTTTATATCAAATAAACTGAATGGCTTACTCCAAATAAAAAGGGAAATATTTCTTCCCTCGCTCTATTTGACATAGAATGGTAACATTCACATAAGGTGTAGAGAAAAAATTTGATATCGTAGTAGGAAACGAATTAAAGTTTTAAAATCGGAATGCCTATTTTGGTCTAAAAACAGAAATTGAGTTAAACATTGTTCCCAGTGACATATATAACTTTCTCGTGTTACTTTTATACTATCGAAAAATCTTTGTTTACAACTTATCGAACTTTTTCGGCCATATTCTGCATTTCGAATCTATTGGAACAAAACATAAACACTTTTTGGTTTCCTTATCTGCATTTTTCCAACCTATTCTCTTTATTTATTGGACTCGTTGTGACACACTATACTAAATTCTCAAACAAAGCTTTTTTTAGTGTATTTTATTCTAAATTTTACTCACACTGCTACTAGAAATGCCTTTGATATATATCACTATTATTTCTACCAATTTAGAAAAAATGAAAATAGTTCATAAATTATATCATTTTATGATTATACGGAGTATAATGAAAAACATGACAAAATGTTAACACTTTTTTGTTTCCTGTTACTAGTTTTTACAACTTATTCTCTTTATCGATTGGACTTATGGCTGTAAGATTTTTTAGTGTCATTCTATTTCACTGCTGCTAGAAATGTCTTTGATATTATCACTATTATTTTCACCATCTTAAAAAAATTGAGAATAGTTCATAAAATATATAACTTTATGGTTATCCCGAGTATAATAAAAAAATGACAAAACATGGTGTACGATACTGCAAGGAGAATAACACTAAAATTCCATACAAGAGTGGTGTATTATTTGAACAAAAAATACTCGTATATATGTTCACTGAGCTCTTGTAGACGACATCTAATAGTTTTTGTTTTCCCAACACGTACAGGATATTTCTTGTGTGGCAAAAAATACAGAAACTTTAAATCTTGTTTAGGTGCTTTACTACACGCCTTCGTTGACTCTTTTTTTAAAACATAAATCATAAATTCACGAGTGCATGAACTAATTTACTACGAGAAAATTATTACCTAAATATACTGTCGTCCTTCGCAAACATCACCTCTATTTATAATTGTATTTGTAATAGAACATTTACTTATTAGCTTTAATTAACTCGACTTGAGTATTAAAAAAATACACTGTCAAAAAAGGACCAGAAATTGTTTAATGAAACACAAACTATGTAATATTCATTCAAATTTATTGTATCGCTTTGAAAGTAGTGCCCTACTCTACTCACGCCAACGAATAGTACATTCATCAAAACATGAGTTTTATAACATTTTCAGAAACCAACTCAATACTCGAATGCGAACAACACAAATCAACAAAAAGTTTTTCCCTGGGTTTGTTATCGAATGAATAATTTCTGATTGTCCACAACGAAAAATATGATCATATACTCAATTCAATAAGAAATAAAGTTTGTTTTCATACAACGAAAAAAATATATTCAGATTTTGATAAAATGTTTGAGGAACCAAAATTACAGCTGGTCGTCCTTATCGTCTATTTCCCAGGAGATCCCATTTTAATACATTTTTTGGCCATCGGTAATCCGGTATTCTTTGGATAGGACCAATTAACGTTCATTATTTGCGACTTTTAAGCAAATTCTAAATAAGATTAGTTCCACAGTTCTTATTTTGTGCTTAACAGTGGTTGTCATTGGCCATATTTCTGCTTCATATAAAACAATATTTTGGATTAAACTTTGAAAAATTATTTTTGTGTTTTCTTTGGTAATTGTGTTAATCCATATCAATTTATGTAATGCAGCTTTTTTTCGCGAAATTGTTATTTCTATATTCCTTAAACAAGTACCATCGACATGAACAACTGGTCTTAAATATATAAAAGTTTGACAGCTTTTAATAATTGTATCCTCCATATTTAAATATGTTGTCTTCTCCGTCTCCTCCCCTACCTTTTCAGATGTCCGACGAGGATTCCGATTCCTCTTGTACCCAATGCTTCCACTCTCCTGTTTCTTGCTAATCTTTTCATTTAATCTAGGGTTTTCCTTTCCCTATCTCCATTATTTGGTTTATCCACTTTCATCTCGGTCTACATCTTTTCCTATGGATAGTATTTCCCGCTTTCATCACCTTTATTGTAATTCTGTCTGTTCTCATTTTGAAAACATTCAACTGTTTTCTCTTTATTTTTCTAATTATTGGTTTTTGTTTTGTTATTTGTCATTGCCTCTTCATTTCCCCGCTATTCTTCTTAGATGTTTCATCTAAATTGTGTTCATCCCGGCTTCACTATAACACGACAACTCCAACCAACATACAAACCTATATAGTGTCCGTTAAGATGTTAGATTCCCCCGGAGGACAATTTTTGCTCGCCGACGTCTAGCTTCTAGTAGAAGAAGGGGTGCATTCATTAAATAATAATAGTATTCATAAAAGGGCACCAAAGAAGTTTTGGCAAGCACCCAATACGTCTTCAAGTTAACCCAGAACACGTCCGAGGGTTAACGACGCTATCTCGTGACTTGAAAAGGTTAACAGGCAAGGCAAATTTCCCCTGATTGAACTTTAATCGATTGGACCTTGAGTCTCTTTTTAACAGAAAAATATTTAACAATTTATAGTTTAGCAAACAACCCGATCTTTATCTGAAGGCCAGAAATGTATAATAAAATTGACGAAAGAACGATTTGAATGAATGAATTACTAAGGAATATATATATAAAAAAACAATGTGGGTATATAGATCAAGTATAAATTAGGCTGAATGCCAAAAATTCGTGTACAATAACGTTTTCATCACTTCACTTCCGACTATAAAATCGTCCCTAATGATCCTACCACATATCTGGAAAAGACAACAAAGACTTGCATCAATAAGTCCCAACTTCCTTCCGACATCAAAGCTAAGCTTATCCCACGAGAAAAATCATCCCGTATTCTTCGAATATACGGTCTACCAAAAATCCACAAACCCAATATCCCACTACGACCCATTGTCAGTGAATTTAACTGCCCCACCCAACTCTTGACTGAACATCGAGCTGAAACCCTTCAACCAATTGCTGAGCGGTTCCAATCCTATGTCAAAAAGTCTCACCATTTTACTGACCTACTTAAAGGAATTGATATTTCTTCCACATATATCCTTGTTAGCTTTGACATTATCTCCTTATTTACCAACATCCCTATCGATAAAACTTTGTCTATCTTAGATACTAAACACCATATCACCTCAGATTCTTTCAATAATCAAATACTGTTTTCCCAACATCTACTTCATATTCCAAGGTAACTTCTACAGACAACTGAAAAGTGCTCCTATGGGATCCCCTATCTCTCCAGTTATGGCCAACATTTTCATAGAACATTTCGAAAATTCAGCACTATCTTCCTCTCCCCTCCGACTAAGCCCGTTGGTTACGCTATGTTGATGACACTTTCGTCATTTGGCCTCATGTAAGAGATACTTTGAATTCTTTCCTACTCCATCTGCACAGCGTACATCCCTGTATCCAATTCACGATGGAAGTGGAAGATAGCTCATCTCTACCATTTCTCGATGTTATGATTAAAACACTTTCATCAAATGGTTTCTCACACTCCATCTATCGCAAATCTTCTCACACCAACCGTTATCTCAATGCCCACTCCCATCACCATCCGACCCAACTTAATTTCCAATACACTGGTATCCCGATCCATCTCTCTGTCTAACGAATCCAATCGACCATCTGATATCAATTTTCTAAAACACACTCTAATTCAAAATGGTTACAAAGAATCCCAAATCAACAGGAGCATTCAGAAATTTTCAACTCCCACTCCATCACCTTCCACCCTCGGCTTAGACAGTCAATTAAAAATATCCCTTCCCTACATTAAAGGAGTGACAGATAGAATCTGTAAAATCTTCAAACCCCATGGTATTCGAACAATCTTCAAACCCCAACAGAAAATCTGACAAGAGGAGGTTTTTTAGAGAAGACAAATAAAAAAAAGGGATTTTCGTTCGGAAAAGACGTGTTTAACTACGAACATATTGATTAATAATAATAAAAAAGGAGATAGTCATCAGGCAGAAGGAAAAATTTTGAACGTGCAGAATAGAAAGGAAAGAAGCTTGATAACAGAAGATTGGATAGTGCGGATAGACATTTAACCGGTTGTGGACAGAGTGATAAGGTCAGTAACCATTCGATAATCCAATGCAATAAAAACATTTTCATTATAATTGAGTACTCAAATTTTGACATAGATTTATTGGCTTAATTATTAGAACATTAATTAGTATGTATCAATATCGATTTATATTTTTCACATACATTATAGAATATGGAATAATTAGTATCGTGTTTTATTGATTTATTAGAAATGAAATCTTCACACCTGAGGTATTATAGAAATAGTTGTAGAATGAATGAGGATGTAAATAATAGAAAATTTATTTTAATGAAATTATATGATCATAAGTGTAAATAAAAATTAATATAAAGTCATGTTATAATCATAACAAACTATCAATAAATCTAACTCAACGCGATACGTAACCTGAGACATAATCACATAAGAAACGAAACTCAATAAATCTAACTTAACGCAATGCGTAACTTTAGCCACGTAAAATTTTTTCGTTAAGTGAAAGGCAAAACATAAGCTAAGAGATCAACAAAGCTATAATATGATATACAAACAATTTAGATTTGAATTAAAGAAAAATATATGGCCGTAATAAAGTAACATTTAATTATTTGCACTTTTGAATAACATAAATTTAAAGAAATATAATGTTTAATGAATGTCAATGAAAACGGAAATCGTGGTAAGATGACAAGAGTACCAACTAATAATAAAGGAATTTAGAATGAACAAGTAAAATAGAAATTGAAAACTATTGAGATATTATGTTTAATAATATAATAAATAACAAACAAGAATAAAATGAATTGACACAAATGTAACAAAATATTATTCATGTTGTAAAATTTGTAAAAGTTAGATATAAGTTTGCGACCAATCAGAAGACTCTAATTTTGTGAAATATTTAAAAAGACAATTAAAAATAATAATAATAGACAATTTAATAACAATTATCAATACAAAGTGTGAAAAACAGCGAAATACAGTATGTTTATGTCATAAATATAGTGATTGTGAACATTAAAAAAAGTGACAAACAGACGCTATAAATATAGAAAATTCTAGAAGTTTACGAATTTCCGCTTATCAACAACAAGTTAAAAGTTCATGGACAGTGTATAGTGACGAATTAGTGTCGACATCTTCTAGAGAAAGAATTGTGTTAAACATGTCAGTGATATTTCTTTTTAAAATCTTTTGGATCCAAATATAAATAAACAGATAACTAAAAATGATCATTTCTTCACAAACAATAAATATAATAAAAGGCCATACCTATGTGTAACATAAAATATAAATAACCATATGGAATATTACATAACTGTATTATAATCATAAAATGATTTACCTTTATATATTTTATATGTATTTAGTTTGTAGGAATATTTAACATTATCATCTCTAACAAAGAAATCACTGCATGATATAGATTATAAACGTCTTATTTTCAATAGTTTTCTCTTAAATATAATATTGTCTTCTGTATAAAAGTTATAACGGAAGTCTATTTTGCGCAGGTGTCGTAAAATCTTCAAGGTTGAATGTTGAAATATTTTATGTAAATTAGCATCCATAAATAAGTTATGATATATTTTATTTTGTCAACTCAATTCTTAAAATTTATATGAATAATTAAACGTAAGTTGTCATATATTTATTTAAACAGTTTTTTTTAACAAAATAAATTTCATTATAATAATAGCAATGTTGATTTCTTAAATTATTTGCCCATGATCCCTACTGATATTAGGTGTCATCATACTCTAAATCAAAAAGGAGCAGCCGAGGAAAAATTGAATAAAGAACATGTTAGTAAATAGCAAGGTAAGACTAAGGTAAAAAAATCTTTAAATTCATAAAATATAATTCATAACCATAAATTAAAATAAAATTAAATAATAATAAAATATATGACATAATTATTTATATACAATTTCAAAATAATAATTAGATATACATTATTTCGTAAACAATTGTCGATCCCAACGTGGGGCAATTCAATAATCGATCGAATATTAACGTTATATATTCATATCAAATTCGCTATACATTTTTCAACAATATATACATATATATATATATATATATATATATATATATATATATATATATATATATATATATATATATGAATCTATAACATGTGTTGGATATCAGTGGAGATAGAAACTGAATTCATGCACAATTATGCATGTGTGTGATTTTACATTATATGTGGTGGTGAATGATAAATGATTAGTGATAAAAGTGGTTTTTCCATTCTAAACCTTTTTAAATGCGTTTATAGATTTGGCGTTAGATATTGTATGTATTATTTTTGTTTGTTTACATTTATACATTTTTTACTAAAAACTTCAAGTTAAATTTATATACACGATTTTTTTCCAAATTTTTGGTCTGATACTTTAGAATGTTTCATTATTCTATAGTAACTGTAAGTAATTTTGGAATAAATAAGTCTCTCTAAATCTCAACATGTTAATAATCCTCCAAGTAAATTGGTATTTATGAAAACAAAGCCCTTCATTCATCACAACTTACAAAGATAATTAAACACATTTATCATTTTTCAAAAGTCTGAACGCCGTATATCTCCCAGTTTGAATTTTCTCGGAACGTTTTGTCATTTTTATTTCTTTTTCGAAATGGTGCTGGAAAGCGTCGGTTGCCAAGATCGTAGCAGGAAATGCTCCGCCAACCGAAGGATTTATTGGGGGAGCAGCGGTTCAAATTTTTTTACAATTCTTACACAATTCATTGCATTTTTGACGCTGACTATTTATTGAAATACAGTCTATTCTACTGTATATTGTTAAAATAGATGTTTTTTTATTGTTTCTTATAATTGATGTTATTTGATATGTTATAAAAATCATAAATTAGATGAGAGATAACGTTTAGACAGCGCGTGAATATCGTGGAAAATTGTTCCTACTTAGCAACAAAAAGAATTTCGACAATCCCTTCAAGCAGGCTTTTCAAATGATTAAACTTGGGTAACTGACTGTATATATTTAAATCTCAAATAAAGTCCCCATTGTTGTGGTGACAGTCGTATATCTTTTCTTTTCCTATCAACACTGATGAAAACAAGACTGACAGAACTGTACATACGCTAAGCGTCAGCTGTTATCGTGAAGGCTTCCCTTTCAAATGCTTCTGAAAAGAAATCAGTATAACCGTTGGTATTAGAGATGTTTTTTAGTTTCGTCAAAAAAATTATCAAGTAATAGTAAGACAACGAATTGTAAATTTTGACATGAAACCTGGAAAACAGCATCTGTATCTTATAATTTATTGAAAGAAGTTTATGGAAATGAATTTTTAACCGTTTTCAAGATGGCCAACAAGATGTTATACGTGATTCACGCCCGTGTGGCCCTTCCACGTCAACAACGTATGACAATATCGAAAAAATCGGTAAATTGAATGAAAGTATTCGTGCGATTGCTCAAGCTGTACTGAAAGAGCACAAAAGAGACCCAAAAAAGCTTGACGTAGCAAATCAAAATTTAAAGCAATGATGATTGTTTTTTTTCGATATTCATGGGATTGTGGACCTTTACGTTCGTGCTGGAAGAATAAGGAAAAAAGATACGAATTGTGGAAGGACAAGTAATGAGTTATCCATCAAGATAACGCGCCGTTCCATTCCGTATTGTCGTCCAGAGATTTTTACCCAGGTTCAGCATCTCCGGGTCTGACCATCCGCCTTATTCGCCAGATCTTGCTCCGTGCGACTTCTGTTTCCTAAAGTAAAATATGTATTAAAAAGAATAAGATTTGAGTCCGTCGAAGATGTGAAAGAGAAAGCGGCCCGCGTCTTTAAAAATCTAACAGAAGAAGACTTCCAATACTGTTTCAAACAATGGAAGATTCGTATGGAACATTGTAAGGATAGAGGAGGGGTATACATTGTGTGAATTCAAAATGAAATAATGAGGAATTTTGATGAGCTGTGTGTCCTGTTGTAACCCTAGACGAGTATGTACCGAAAACATTTAACTAAAGGTAGACTACCTAAGATCCAAATATCCAATTAGCTGCTATCAAACGTAAGGTACACAATTCATTGATGTTGCCACATTGTCCTAAATAACAATTGTTTGAAGTATAATGACATTTACTGTTATAATCTATTTGTGTTTATTCACACGGACGAAAAAATCACAAAAGTCCCTAATTAGTGCATATTTAAAAGTTAAATTGTTCAAAACGCAAGAAAACATATTATTTCTGAAGCCGCCTTCTATTGCATGCATATATTATTTATTATGTGCTAGGAAAAATGGATCGAATTTATAGATTTGTCACGAAAAAATTATCATCAACGTGACAACCCTGCTATGCTATGATAAACAAAACGTACACTATTTCATTCATTAAAGAGCAGAAGAAGTAGCTTATGTGCTTTTAGATATTTTTACCATTTTGGTGTACCCACCATTATGCAGAGTGATAATGGCAGAGAATTTGCTAACAATGCTATTAAAGAACTATGCAGCATGTGACTCAAGATAATGATGACCTAGGAAACCCAGACACTTTCAAAATCAGGGCACCGTAGAACGTGCGAATCATGAGGTGGAAAATATACTTTCTTCGTGGCTCAAAGACAATAACAACAAGCATTGATCAGAAGGCTTGCGTTTTGTGCGGCTTATAAAGAACAGAGCTCCATCATAGTCGCATGAACTGTACTCCATACGAGGCCATGTTTGCAAGTTAAAAGTTAGTCTAAAAAGTTTTTTACCTGAAGAAGTTTTGACTAATATATATTGTGGACCTCTTCTCGGACTATTAAAGAATCCAAGAGAGTTGCTGAAGTAGCCATTACTCTTGTTGGGACATCTGTTAATTGTTTTAAGTTTAAAGATTCCATTAAGGCATAAAAAAAATTCACAGTAAGTGAATCCAAGTTAAAATCACCCATACACACAAGTTCATCTACCGTAGCAAAAACTGTTCACAACGAGTCTTCCAAAGAATCCAAAAATAAATTTGTGTTCTGTACATGACTTTTGTAAACAACCCCCACTGCTGTAGTTTTCTTATTGATTGTAATTTTTATCCAGCACTGCTCGCAGAGAAAATCCTGAGAACAGTCGGTAACCTCCCATTTTAGTTTATTAGTAATATACAAACACATACCCCTTCTGTTGGCATTACGATCCACCCTGTACAGTTCATAACCTTCAATATGTAATTGATTACTATTGATTGAGTTTTTTAACCACGTTTCACAAATTAAGAGTATATCTATACAATTTTATGAAATAATTTCTTTAACTTTATGCAAAGAAGGAATTGATGATCTTACATTTAGACAAGCAATATTAAAATAACGCATTAGTAATTGTGATACTATATACCAATATTAGACGAAATATAATTATTAAACACTGTATTATTTAGGTACCTATTAATAAGTCTTAGGAATAAGAAGCAAACAAGTTTCAAGCAAGAGAAAATAAATAACTAATGATTATTACTCTGGAACTGTGAGTCAAATTGCACCGTCTGCTAAAATTTAATTTGAAAAACAATTATGCTGCAATTTAATTGTAATGTAGTTTAAATAAACCGCCAATTATTACTTATAATACGAGTATGTGTGTAAAGATAAAAACAAATAGATTATTCTACTTTAATTTTTGTAAGTCATCTTTAGATTGGTTTTTAAAATTCTGTCATCATCTTTATATTTTGACAAATACATCTCCGTTGTTGTCCATACTGTGCAATATTACAAATATTAAAGCTTAGATATTATTAGTCCTATGGGGATATCCTGGATACATTTTTTCCATTTAAGATATAGTATAACTGTGCAATGATATGGAAAACCATGAAGACTATATCTGCGAATCTTTAGAATTACTACTTAAAGAGACAGTTTACAGATGGGGAGCTGCCTAGATTTATCTGTTCATTGACGACTTCATATTGTGGGTCTCCTAAGTGTCTTCTAATTTCTAACTTTTCAGGGAAATCCAGTTCTTGTTTCTTATCACAGATATGTAGTACTTCTAGTTCCGTGATAGGAGTCAATAAATGTTTGGTGTCAAGTAGATGTTTTGCGTATTGATTGTTTTAATCTGTATGCTCGTAAGTGTTCACTGTATCTAATTTCAAATTTTCTAAGGGTTTGACCCAATTAGACAGCATTACATTCTGGACATTTAAGGTTTTTTATACCAGACTTCTTTAATGGGAATATTTGTAGCCTTGCTCTTATATATCAATATACAATAGCAGCATTTACAGAAATATAAGAAGAAAGGGAAGAAGAAGACGATAAAGTAGAGGTAACATTCGAATATTTTCAGTATTACTAAAATACAATAATCTACAGGGTGATTCATAGGTAGTGGGCTAAATTGTAACTACAGGTTCAGATGGCACAAATAACAGTATTTTCATTAACAACAATGGATCTAAGTCCTTATACAAGATGTTAAATTGAAAAAATTGTGTAGCGACTTCTACGAGTTAACTCAAATCCTCTTACATATCTTGTTTGCCTTTTCTGAAGCTAGTTCATACCCAATTTTCAAGTCATTATCTCGAAAAATAGCTGTTCTATTATTAACAAAAATCTATTTCATTTATTTAAATTTAACATACTGTATAAAGCAGACTTAGACCCGTTATTGTTAATGAATATATTATTACATTTGCCTTCTGAACCTGTAGTTGTAATTTCGCAAATTACTCATGAATCATCTTGTATAATACTTCTCAAGACCTACACGATTTTTCTCTGATTGTATGCGAACTTTCTAATCTCTAACGTCTGTTTTGTTTCTACCATTTATCTTTATTTGGTACAAAGTATATTTTGTGTTATGAAATATATAAACTTGTAATTTTGACATAAATGAAGATGGTGCGAACATGGTAGATTTATGTAAATAGCTGATCGGTAGTTTCTGAAATAATAGAACTGTGATATAACTTGAGGGCTTATAACTAGACACTTAATTACCAAATGAATCTTAATTAATCTTCAAGAACTGAATATCAACTTAAACAAGAGACATCTATCTTCTCCACTACCTTGTTGACACAATGAGTTTCTCCAGGTTCTAAGCATAACCGACACAAACTTTGTTTGTGTTGAAATGAGTTTATTAAGTACATGCTTGACAAGACTTAAATTGAAGACGGCTCAAAAATGCTCACTTACATAATTAAAGGTATCCTCGTATAAGTAGTAAAACTAGTGAATTGATACTTACGATACTGGAATTAAATAAGCAATAAAGGAGAATAAAACATTTGTATATAAATTATATACTTTTATACAGAGTACAATAAAAAGGTAGGTCATAAAATCAACCACATATTCTGGGGTAAAAAATAACTCGATTGAACATAACTTACCTTAATGCAAATATGCACACACAAAAAATTACAGCCCTTGGAAAGTATAAAATGAATATCGATTTTTTCCAATATTTCATGAACTTTTCAACATTTTGTAATGAAAATGGATACATGGCTTCCTTATCGTTAAACCATATAAAACCACGAAATATGTATAGCCCATAATAATTTTATGGCGGTTTTAAACTCCTAAAAACACCCAAACTTTTCTAGGCTTTACAATTGAATAAGTATTGTGACACCATTGCTTTCATACATGATTTTTGAAATTTTTTTGTCTCTTAGCACTTTTTCGAAAAGCTAGTTTTTATCGAGATGCGGTCTCTTTTCATTATCCTTCAAAAAGCCTTTATTGGCTGTTCAACACTTCGTCACCCTAATATTACAAGGTTGTATGTGACATTTTTAATTTTTCTGATTTTCAGTATAACAATAGTAGTTTGTACAACAAGTGCGCAAAGCGTTACTTTTCCCACGAGCGCAGAAGTTTGTGCAAATCCAGCGAGTGGGAAAAGTGCTTTGCGTACGAGTTGTACACAATATTTTTTCTACAACTACGTTTATTAATTAAAGAAAAAAGGAACTTATATATGTATTTTATTTAACTTAAACCGAACGGTTCATAGTTCCTAAAATAATGGGTAATAAATGAATTTGTTTATAATCTATAATCAATAAACTGAAATAAATAATCTAAAAAATAGTTTACTTACAGAATTTTTAGTTTAAATTTAAAATTTGAACACACAGAAATCCACTATAAAGTATAGTCAAAAAAATTTGACATTGACATTTCCGTGGGCAGTGACATTTCCGTGCGGAAAAGTACCATAACGGGTACTTTTCCCACACTCCACATTACTACTTTTCTAACGGATATCAAACTAATTAAAAAAAGGCTTGCTTTACGCATAAAAATTTGTGTACAAAAGCGTGTTTTGCACAGTAGTTGTAGAAAAAGCTCTATGGAGCAATTACTATATTTTAAGCTTGGAATGAATCTTCTAGCTAACATAGAACCCTAGTTATCAACAGAAAATCGAGGGTGTATGAAAAAATATTTATTTTGATATAACCAAGGTTTACAGAATGAAATATTCTGTAAACTTTGGTATAACAAAGGTGCATGTTAAACATGGACCTTTATAATGAGAATATATATGGTCAAAAAAATATTACAGAGTTCTATGTTCTAACATACAACCTTGTTATAATATTTTTGAGGTTATGTTAATTCGTCTACAGTGTTGGAATAGCAGGTTCATGCGAATGTGCTCCGGCTTTAGTTTGAAAATTTTAAGTAATGGGTGATAGTGATATAAGTGATGGTCACGGCTATGACTCTGACCAGGTAATATGTTATTGTACAAGTTCGGTTAGGTTTTCGGGATGTTAAACAAGTTTTCTTTTAGTATTAGAATTCGAGGCCGTTATACTCCATTGCCATCCTCACCGCCAAGATTAACCAGTAGCGATGGTGGAAGTAACTCCAGTTCGATTCCACAAGTTGCCTTAGAAAAAAAAGTACAGTATTTTTGAAAACAGAGAAAACTAAACTTTAAGAATGTAATTTTTTTGTCTTTTAGTAATCTGCCCAGATGTTCAACTGAATATACTAAAGAATGTAAAAAGAATATTGGTATTTTAAAAACTACAGGCAACAAAGTCAATACTAAATTAGATATCAACTTAATGGCTGGTAATTCTACTTTAATTTTGGAAACTGATTTAAACAGGTAACATCAAAATACACCATAATAATTAGGGTGGTGGTAATAAAATAAATTATTTTTTTGGAAGGAATCCTAGTTGTGTTTTGAGTCCCTTACAAACAACGGAGGAGAAGGAAGGATCAACAGATTTTTCGGAAGTTACTGAAGGAGAAATTTGTCAAAGTTTCACAGTTGTTGGAAAAGAAAGAATAGAGCCTGAAGAAGAATAGTTCAGAGAAGGAAAAAAGAAATTGACACGAAAACGGAGAAAGAATATTTCAGAGTGGGCATGTAATAAAAGAAAGGCAACGTTTGATCAGGGCTGTAATAAATGCGAATATCAAATAGAAAAACGTAAATCAGTAACTTTCAGAACACACGGTAAAATATATATATATTTTATTTCAAATATAATGAAAGTAGAATTCGACATACTTTTGTCTAGCAAAAATACTCAGAACCATAACAATTTGCAACAATAAAAAACATGTTACAAGGTCAAATTTAAATGATTGTTTTGTATACAAACTAGTTAGTAACGAAAATTGAGGCCATTTCAAAACAAAAAATGGAACATTTACAATTCAACAAAAAAAACCGAACATAATTTGGGGGAATAATAAGAACTAAGTGGAAAGAAGACAGAACACAGAGTCGGGCGAAAAACGTGAAGGAAAAAGTCCTTCCCTGTCACGGTAACGGGTCTCAGTTTTCTTTTGTTTTTTTTTGAGTGTTTGCGGCTTCGTAGGGAGAAGTTTCTCTCCGTTGTATCAGGGCGTAATAGGGATATTCAGATATCCTTGACAGTGAACACTGTCCCCCTGCGGTGGCACAAAACGCGAAAAACTCTACCTCTGCCCGAAATCCAGCATAGCTCGACACCGGTTACTAGAAATTTAGCGTCATCCGCAGTTTCTAGATAGATAGTGAAACCAGACAGAAATTGGAGGCAGGAGAAGGGAAGTTTCCCCGCAGTAAGTTTTTGAACAAGTCTGGAATTTTTTTATTGGAAAAATATTTTCTTTATTTTCTCTGTGCGCTGATTCTAAACTTGGTATTTATAACCAGCGTTGCCAGACGTCCCGATTTTGGCGGGACAGGCTCAGTCCCGCTTTTCGGGGATAACTTGACCGTGAGTCCAGCGTGATAAGGAAGCGCGGGCGGATGAAGGAGGGTAAGCGCGCTGGAGAGAGAGAGGTGCGTCACGCAATCGGATTTGGTACGAAGGAATAACGAATACCATTAGTTTTACCACAGCCCAGACTCTTAACGTCGGCATTTTGATATTATTTATTGAAAATCTGTGACCTCGAGGACGCCATTTGGGTGTAAATGTCAGAGTTGGCTGTAACTTTATTTTGGTACTGCTGGCAGGGCCGTCCTTAGAAATGCAAACATGAGAGTATTATGTTCATTTAAATTTACATAGATAATTATAAAAATAGGATATAGGTAAGCTGTTCTAGTGACGTGAAATATTGATATTTATTATTTAGCTATATCGCCGCGTTGGGAAGTAGGTAGTTCGATTCGTTTGTAACGAAGCGATTTTTGTAATTACCGATTAAAAGACTCCCAACTACGTACGACAATGGTTACTACTAGCTCCTTCTGCATTCTAGTCACGGATCTGAGACGTACACCGGAGGGCGTGTATGCGCGAATAGCTGCGCATTCTGTTCCCGCCAAGTAAAAGTCTCTGCTATGTGTTTTATATGCTTGAAGAGCAGTGAGCAAATAGTGAGTTGTGTTGCGTGCGTAATTTAGTTTTTTTACATTAATCAAACAAAAGTTTATTATTTTTATGTGTTTTTGTTCGTAAATTACTGGAGATTACTTATTAGAATCATTTAAAGATGAATGCAACCGATAGTGATGTTTCGGATTGTTCGGAACCGGAAAACATTGTACTCAAGAAAAAAGCCAAAATAGGAAAACATCGCCTCACGAAATACAGTACGAATTGGCAGAATGATTATAATTAGTTCTGTAGCACGACGTCGGATGAATATAAAGCTTACTGTAAACTGTGTAAAAAAGAGTTTACTATTTCTCATGGCGGATTAAACGACGTAGTGAAGCATTCAAAAACAATTAATCACTCGAAGATCACGAGTTCTCGTGCTGCAAGAAACATAATTAGCTACTTCCAGACACCCGGTACTTCCACATCTGATAGTGATCGCGATGATATTATGTACAAAACGTCTGCCGCAGAAATTACTTCTATATATCACACCGTTAAACATTCGTTAAGCTACAATAGTATGGATTGCTTTCAAAAGTTATTACCACTCATGTACGCCGATTCTAAGATAGCTAAGAATGTTAAATGTGGTACGACAAAAAGTGAAGCAATAGTTTGTGAAGTATTGGCTAAAGAAGCTTTGAAGGACGTAATTCAAAATTTAGAAGAAGATTCATTTTTCTCGATTTATACGGATGCCAGCAATAAAGGAAACCGGAAAATGTTTCCAATATGTGTGCGATATTTCAGTTTGGACAAAGGAATACAAAACAAATTAATAGATTTTGTGGAGAATAATGATGAAACTGCCAACCAAATAACAAAGATACTTTGTGAAACATTAGATAAATATAACTTAAAATTATCGCAAGTAACATCATAAGGAGCTGACAATGCAAATGTAAACTTTGGTTCAAATCATTCTGTTTTCATGAACCTCGTTGCCAAAAACGAAAAAATATTAAAAGCTAACTGTTCAGTTCACATCTTGCATAACATGAGCAGATTTGCATGTGATAAGTTAGACATCGAAGTAGAAGTCATCATCTTAAAAATATACGGCCATTTCTCACATTCAGCTAAACGTCGTACGGAATTAATGATGATATTTGAAAGTACAGAAATGGAGTGGGTCGAATTATTACGTCACGTAAATACAAGATTTCTGTCGCTCTGTCCTGCTGTTGAGAGAGTAATCAAAGTCTGGCCTGCTTTGAAAAGCTACTTTGGTAAGCAAAAGCAAGAATCATGTGCGAAAGCCATTGAAAAGATTTTTTACTCTAGAGCAGAGGAATCAAAAACCCTAGCCTACTACAGAAATGCATGAGTCATTATGCCTCTTCCGCTCAAGGTTGTGTCAAAGGCTAAAGGATGAGTTTTTCGTTTTTCGGCTACCAGACGAAGCAGATTTTAAATAAATTGGTTGAATCTGAACGGACCAAAGCCATCGAAGATTTCAAAAATTTTTACACAAATTGCCAAGAGTATATAGACAAACGTTATAATTTTTCAGATGAAAATATTTTTTCTAGATTTAAATTCATGAACCTGGAGAGTGAAGTTAGTTTTGACATGATTTAAAATGCTGTATCTTTATTAAAATTGACAGGCGATATTACGGTAGATAACTTATATGAAGAATTTAACTTGTTGAAATCATCTTTAGACGTATTGGTGGGAAATTGCAAGGACACCACTGCCACCTCCGCACAGAAATGGCACCAGCTCTTTCAACAGTTTCCAGAAAAGGATACCAAGAATATGTTTAAACTAGTGTCTTTCATATTAAGTATCCCAACATCAAACTGCTTTCTTGAACGCGTTTTTTCCCAGATGAATTTAAAATGGTCGGATGCTAGAAATAAATGCTCCGTAAATTTAATGAAAGCAGAATTACTCATCCAGTTTAATCTACAGCTATCATGTGAAGAGTTCTTCGTCTTTATTAAAGAGAACAACTTTAAAGGAAATTAAATCTTCACAGAAATATCATGGATAAGTAATTAGATTCTCTTATTGTAAGTTGCAATTTGTAACACTCACACGTCAAACGACATATTTTTCTGATGAATAAAACTTTTTTGTTTTCGATTTCTGTTTTTTATACTGTTTATTCAGAAGACGAATAAGACCCAAGTATTTAACGATAGGGTAAATCTGATTTAAAATATCATATTTTTATAAAGTACATTTTCTATGACTATTTTTGCTATCTATTGTCACGTAAACGTACTTCGAACGCAAATAAAAAGATAAATATTTAAAAAGTTCTGATTATGTACGTTGTTTTACTATGCCCCGCTTTCGACGAAAGAATCCCGCTTTTTTCACTCAATAGGTTCCAAAGTCCCGCCTTGGCAGAAAAAATCTGGCAACGCTGTTTATAACATAAATATATGCATAGGTAGAAGTTTTTTTTATTTTCTTTCACGGGGTTATTGGACAACTTCGCAGGTTCAGTTAAAACTGCAGGTCCAGGCTCATAATTTTGGGCACCGCTCGTTATATATGATATGATTTTATCGTGTGGGATGATATAGTAAGATTTCCTCAAGATTTTTTAGGAACGTTGGGTATTCTTTTAGGGCATATGTAACTCGACAGGATTTAGGTATTATTTTAATTTTTTTTGTGTCACATAATTCGCACTCACCTCGTAGATGGACATAAGACAGGGGTAAAATAAAGTAAATTGTAATTAGTATCAAGAGCCCGGAGCGTATGATTTTGTCTCCATAAAGGCACGTTATCAATAAAGTTCCGCTACGATAAATAATTTTGGTTTTTCAGACGTAGTTAGGTAATCTCCTCATAGCAAGTAAAATAAATAAACATTATAGGTTATTCAAAGAGCTGAAAATTGTAACTCGGAAATTTTTGTAATACACACTGAACGGGTTGTCGATAAACATTTATTACTCATAAATCAGCAGGATTTTAAACGCCTCTACTTTCACCTTCTGTTTACACAAAGTACAATGACTCCCAAAAACAGTCGATTTGTACAGTATTTCTTTTAAGAATAAATAAGTATTTCTTGCAGCGAGAATGGTCAATTTACGGAATAAGGGCTAAATCATACGGCCCTCGCACACATTGAACATATTTATAGATAAGTGGATAGTATTTTTTTGTGAGGGATTTAATATTTGTTTTGAATTGGGATTATTTTATACAGAGAAAGATTTATTATTTTTTATTATACAACTTTGTGGTTTCCGATAACTTTATTCAGACAAATTTGGCGCCTTTGTTCTGCTATTTTTCTACTGATATTGGGGTTCTGTGACATCGAGATATAAAATTTCGTTGTTACTAAAACGTTCATTATAAATTTTTATCTAATACGAATACTGCGAAATTTGCTTTTTGGAATATCTTTTTTAGGCAAATTTTCTTTTTTCATTGTGTTAATAGTTGATGGTTGGTTTTTCGGTTCTTCTAGTTTTTTTCTTTGTCAAGGTTAATTGCTTGTTGGCACCTCAACAAGTTTCGTTGTAATTAACTTTGAATTTTGTTTTTAAAATTGATTGTTCTTTCAGACTTTCAATAATTTTGTTACAACATTTAACATACAGGGTTATTCAAAAGTAATTGAATAATTTTGTTTTTTGTTTTTCTCTTGATTTACTTTAAAAATCAAGTTCTTTATTTTTCTTAAATACATTTTAAGTAAAATTTATTTAGCTTTTTGGTTACAAATATAAAAATGTTTTTCATTCGAAAATAAAATGCAGGCAAATCATTTGAAAGCATATGAACTTTCATATGAAATTAAAATCAGAGATGAAACTGTACCTGATACTGTTGAGGAAAAACGTAGGCTTCTTAATGGTTTCTTGGCTCGTGAAAAAGCTAACCGTAGTGTTTCATTACCAATAAATACTTACACTTTTGAGGAAGATCATTTAGAGGTTCTTAACACTATTAAAGATTTGAGTGAAGTAATAAATAATTTCAATGGAAATAAACGTGAACCTGTTTATAGCAGTATAAATTCCAGGTTAACTCATTTAACTAATAGAATAAATTGATTAAATATTGACCCAGATGATTACCAACAAGTTCAAGTTAAAAATTCATTGAATAGGGATGTACCTTTACTTGAATCTGATTTTGATATGAAAAACTACGATTGACGTGGAACTCGGGCTATTTTATTCATTTCTTCGCTGAAAAGTTAATCAGCATTCCCTGTTAAATATAATTTTGTGTTGGATTTTTAATTTTCTTCGCTGCTCTGCAGCCTGTACCTTCAGGACCACTTTAAGGACCGTCTACAAGATCCACTCAACGAACCACCTCGTTCTGCAGTCCAGACTATCACGGCGGAAGACCCCTCGAATACTGCTGCGAGCTGTACGTCCTGAGTCTTCCCAAGATAAGTCCCTAACTTATTTTTGGTATATATAAAATATTGAGTTGGACATTTTTACTATTTAACTGATATTTATTCGTATTTGTATCGAGAATATACGGCTTTTGTAAATTTATTATTGTGTGTCAAATAAATCCATTTGTCCCAAAATTTTGTTTGTTGATTCACCTTATCCCAATTGAGGTAAAAAAAAATAATGTCTAAGGCCGAATTCACTACCTGAGCGGAGTCTCAAGGCCGGGTGTTTAGGTTTTGACAACTTTGTGGTTTCCGATAACTTTATTCAGATCCCTACCTCGATCTTCCCTTTAGATTGTGCAGTGTTTCTGGATTCGAGGCCCAACAAAGAGGTCAATCCTGGCCTGGCAATGGTAATTAGGCCGCTTTAAGTCCAGGAGTTCCCAGCCTAATTCGGACCGGTTTCATTTTATTTTCACGCTCGGCTGAATTATTAAAATTTGGTGGCAGCAGTTATTAGAGTGGTGACAGCGGATTTTTTTGTTAAGAAACAACTCGGTAAATAAGGGTACCACAGGGTGACAGCGTTATTTCATTGTAAACTAGACCTTTGTCAGACTGGTGACTCAAGGGGTCGAGGTTTAGCAGACTATTACAGGGCCTTGATTATATTTCTTCCAGGAAAAAGTCAGTGGCAGCCAAAGAAATTAAAAATAAAAAAGATTGTGTTCAAAAATGCTTTTATCAGTGTCCTCGGAAAATAAGCGACGAGCAAAGAAATGCAATT
Source organism: Galeruca laticollis (assembly GCA_963921935.1). Taxonomy (NCBI): domain Eukaryota; kingdom Metazoa; phylum Arthropoda; class Insecta; order Coleoptera; family Chrysomelidae; genus Galeruca; species Galeruca laticollis. The sequence continues at coordinate 83,348,772 of OY998178.1, read as the reverse complement.
TTCAAAAACTATTATTCTCTTTCTGCTGTAGAGAAGAAACACTTTATTCTAAACAGCACTGAAGTTGACAATCCGTACAGAAGAAGGAAAGGAAAAAACCAAGATAATTCAAAAAAGGAAGAAAAAATAGGTGCGATACTTGCGAAGAAATAAAAGCAGAAAATAGGTTCACAGAATAGAAGGGAAGAGCCTACATAAATCATTTAAATGAAAAAGAACATATGGGAAGCTTCTTTTATGTTTCGATCTCGAAAATGTCCTGACGTGTTCAAAGGCCGATATAAAAAACTTTTTTTATAAAAGTAAACTGAATGTGTACAATATGACTGCCAACTTTCCATTGGTAAACAAGTTTATTGTGCGGTTTGGACTGAGGCTTTAGATGGAAGAGCTAGAAACGACATGGCTAGCGCAGTTTATAAGATATTACATAGAGTGTTAGAAGACCATCCAGAATTTACCGAAATAATATTGTGAAGTGATAGCTGCGTGCCACAAAATAGGAATAGCCTTATGAGTTATGCTCTCGACTACCTAATACAATTCCACAAAAAATTACTATGAAATTTTCAGTTACGGGACATTCTTGCATTCAAGAAGTAGATGCTATACATAGCTCCATAGAAAGGTCATTGAGCATGTTACGCGCTTTATTTATTATTGTCTACTCGCTAGCTCCAGAAGCGCAACCGCATGCACAAGCTCAGTTCGGTCGGGGGTGGGTATGCGAAAATTTCTATTTTATTTAGTTGTTAAAAATGGGCGCCACCAGTTAAATTTTAATGAGCCAGCCTTAACTAGTAGACCGCCACGATGGTCAGGATGGAGCAGACAATATATAAGATGTTAGATATTACAATGAAAATTCTATATTACTATTTACACAAAGAAAGAGACTATATACAAAAAACTTTTCACCAAAACGGAAGGAAATATACATAATTGAAATGCGCTACTGTCACGTCACGGAGCCGCTTACAAAAGAAAATATAATGCTTAAACCTATTATTAACTACTTTACTACGGTACTACCAAAGAGGTCTGTTCGCCTCTAACATAAGTTTTAGAAAATATGGTTTCCAAATAATGCCACTAACGTAGGCGGAGAGGCTATACTTATTCTCTTGGTGTCCCCTGACTGAGACCCTACAATGTTGTAAATAATTAAAATGACTTACCAATCACATCCATCACGTTTACATTACCTCCGTTAGAGGGTTCTTATCCTATTCTCTCTAAACTCCTTTTTTTCCACTCTACAAATCCACCTGCGCTTTAACTCTTTCCACAATTTTCCTTCGACACCTAATAGAGAACATCACATTTGAGATAACAAAAACACAAGCTCGAGGCATAGCTTTCAATCATTTATTTCAACTTACCTGATTCCCCAACAAAATTAGCCAAAATTCAATTAACTCCTTCGTATTCTACTCAAATATTATTTTGAAAAATCCTACGTACAATCTCCCTGATAGCAAGTAGACTCCTTGATAATATATTAAAAAGTCAAACTGATGTTTATCAAATACAATTCGATTGAGACTACATTGATCTATCAATGCACTCTCAAAGTAAGCTTGTCAGTGGAGAATGTAGGTAGTGAACAGGTAACTTAAAGGTTAGGCTTTCGGTTTCTTAAATGTACATGACCGATGTGATTGATAATGTCAACAAAAACGTACCTATGAATTCGAAATATTATAAAATTTATTAACAAAAAACTATAATTAAAGTGTTGCGGGGTGAGTTGCAAGATCAGCCCGTAACAAGCAGAATCGAATATTATTCCCCTGTCTCACTTCTTCGATATCTATTGAAAGTGAACCGACCAAAACCGTACACAATAATTCAAATGAAGAAGGAAGACTTCATAGATTTTAAATTTTACTCAAGTCAGTTAAACTAAAACAAAGATCAAAGATCGTATGTTTGCAGTTCTCAAGAAGCTTTTTTGAGCTGAAATATAAAGATTCTTTTAAAGAAGAATATAACGTGTTCAAAGTCGTGAGTTCACATCAACGAAATCTCCGTAGAAAACAACACGTTACAACAGAACCTGAAACGCTTATTCCATTGGAGCTGAAAAAGTGTGACACCACTGGTGTACTACCTCAAACAAATGGATGCCATTAAATCCATGTTCAAATGGATTCCTGAGATGGACAGGCAATATTATGAGACTATTTTTAAGCAAAAATAGATACTATGAATAATTTTAAGTAAAATAGTTTTGAAGTACCAAAGTTCTATGTTACAAAGTTTAGAAAAACTGTTTGGGAATACCAGAGTTCTCTGTTTTTTTAAATATATTAATTTTTTAAATTTATATATTTATATATTATTTTTTGTAAAAAATTCAAATCAAATTCTTATCAGTTAACCACTTTGAACAGCCTTATAAATTGAAAACAGTAAAAATAAATAAATAACGATCAAAAAATGATGTCATTTTTTTAAATCGTGTTTTCTCAAAATAGCCACAATGCCACATACCACTTTGTAATATTAGGGTGAGGACTTGTAGCTACGGATAAATAACAATTATATCTGTCAATTGAAGCTTTCGATTATTGTGCATTTTAAGAGTATTAAGAAAAATTTAACTTTCTATTACAATGACTTACACGTTTGCAGTTATGCATTTAATTCCAGGTTTCAGATAATGATTTGTAATTCTGGTAATCACAGATGAATACCAAGGGAATAGTGCAGCAGCTACAAGGCGTTATACGGAAAAATATCCCAATCGGAATACACCAGACAGACGATTATTTGTTTCCATTGATCGTGGTTTACGGGAGACGAGTACTTGTTGGTAATCGTGGTCGTCCAAAAATGGATACAAACAATGGGAAGATTTTAGAACTAGTGGAAGAAAATCCTGGAAGCAGTAATAGGGTAATAGCTGCTCAATTAGGTATATGTTGGTCACATGATGGTTTGGAAAATATTGAAGGAGTAGCAGCTTCATCCCTATCACTTAACAACCGTTCAAGAATTACTAGATGAAGATTATCCTAAAACAATGGGATTTTGCGACTGGTTCATATCATGGTTCATCGAAATATCAATTTCATTAATCACATTTCGTTTACCGATGAAGCTAACTTCAATAGAAATGGCATTACGAATTACCATAAAGCACACATATGAGCCGGAGGAAATCCTGACGCAAAAAAGCGACTCATCATCATAGGATTTTTAAAGTCAATGTTTGGGCAGGCATTATGAATAATAATTTAAAAGAAACCAGTATTTCTTCCAAATAATTTACTTGGAGTTCTTACAAAATGATTTACCAGAGAACTTGGAAGAGGTAGATTTAGGAACAAGGCAAAATATGTGGCATTTACAAAATGGTGGTCCAGCGCACTTCGGTAACGAAGTTAGAGAATATATTTTAGCTCTGTACCCTGAACGTTGGACTGGAAGGGGTCCTGAGGCACCTATTTCTTGGCAAGCCAGAAGGCCAGATGTTAACCCTATTGATTTTTGCTGGCATAGGTATGACTGCAATATTTTAGAACAGGTTGAAGAGGAAATATTTTCTTTAGCTTCATTATCAGACCTTAATGCCATACTTTGTCGCTGGCATAGGTATGACTGCAATATTTTAGAACTCGTTGAAGAGGAAATATTTTCTTTAGCTTCATTATCAGACCTTAATGCCATACTTTATCGACCCTTTTAGCGATAACCTATTTTTAATAACTTTACGTCGATTTTTGTGGTTTACTCACTAGTCTCTTCCTAGCTTCGGGAATCTGGAATATATTTTACAACCTCTACATATTTACGTTAATACCATGTACTCCATAAAAGCATTAATCAAAGCATAAATCATGCTTTTTATGACTATCATTTGTTTTTATTTCGTTTTACGGCTATTTTAATTTTATGGATATCAAGATAATTTCAGCTTATGTATGTTCTTACAAGAGCCTAATAATCATTTATTTTTTAACCATGTAGTTTTGTGTTTTATACTAATCGCCTGTAATTTTATATCTACCCTTAGACACGTTTTACTGCTGGAAATGCCCTAAAGACATATATTTTCGTGATCATTTCGATAATTATTAATGTTGTTCTAGATCGCATTGAGTTAAGTGAGGTTTGAGTTTTATTTCAGAGCAGTTTCGTGTTTGTAAACCTAGTTAAAAGTATTAGTACAGAACATAAAGATTTAGACACGTTTGTTTAATTGTTTACAAATAAATATACCGCATCAAGCTTCTGAGTTTATTGGCATGTAGTTAATGATGATCAAATAGCTTATTTAATAGTTTCACAGGACTGTATTGTTACGAAACAGCACACCGGTATAGTCCCTGAATCCGACTCTGTCTAAGCAATGTATGAAAGTTAAAATTGTGGCGGATGCGCGAGGATTTATTAGAATTGTTTACGATTGTGACTATCTTATCTAGACATTGTTTTTGTGACCAGTCTTATCTAGAAAATGTGAGAGCCAATTGTTTTTGTGTAAGCCGCAATCTAGAATTCTCTAGTAGAAAAGGCACTAATAAAGGACCGACTAGCAGATAAGTTTAGTTGATAAAGTGATCTCGACAAATAAACAAGAATACACTGAAATAGCGAACAGTAAAGTGTTGATATAAATTAATAATTAAGTTTGTGTGTATATAAATTGAATGTAAGTGAATTGTTAAATGCATATAAATTAAGTGTTAGTGAGTAGTTTAGTGTTTAAATAAATTCGTAAGTAGCCATACCGTGTGTTTAAAGTTTATCCCACCCGTTTACTGTTTAAATAAATAAGGAAAACATTACATTGGTGTCAGGTGTAGGGTAATATAAATGAATTGCTACGTAAAAATGGCAAAGAGACTATGTCATCTGCAAGTGGCGGAATTAAGAGCAGAATTGGAAGATCGTGAGTTGGAAACGTCCGGTAAGAAAAGTGAATTAGTAGAAAGACTCAAAGTGGCACTGAAAAATGACGGCTTTGATCCAGAAACAGTTTTATTTAATGACGAGGCTTCCACCTTAATCTCGTCAATTTCTGCTAACATTGACGAGAAGATTTCTGCCATGGAAGAGAGCATGGACGAGAAGATTTCTGCAATGAAGAACGACATTTCTGCCAATATTTCTGCTAATATGGACGAGAAGATTTCTGCTATGAAGAACAATATTTCTGCCATGGAAGAGAAAATTTCAACGAATTTGAAAAACTATATTTCTGATTTGAAGAACGATATATCTGCCGATATCTTATTAATGAAAAACGACATTGCCGCTGACGTTGAAAATGAAATTTCGTCTCTAAAATCTGAAATCGAGAATAAGATGTCAAAGATGGACGAGAAAATCAAGGAGAAAAAAGATGACAGATATAAGAACTCAAGACACGCCAGCGGAAGAAAAGAAGATCGAGCAAACAAAACCTTGCAAGCCAGAAACACACCCTAAGTTAGAAGACACTATTAGTTTTACCAGAGTCAAGGCCCCAGCGTTCGACGGAAAGACATCATAGACCAATTATGTGAAACAATTTGAAGCAGCCGCTAGAGTGAATAATTGGTCCGATAGGGAAAAGGCAGTAAACTTAACCATCGCGCTTCGCGGAGATGCCTTAGATGTACTTCAGACGATACCTTTTGAAGAAACGGATGATTTTGAGCAGCTGAAAAATAAACTGGACATGCGTTACGGTCACGAACATTTGGAACATTTGTACAGATTCCAGCTGAAGAACCGAAGGCGGAAACGTGACGAAACCCTTCACAAATATGAACTGAATATTGCCCGACTAGTTCGATTTGCTTATCCATCAGCACCAGATAACATGATGGAATGTTTAGGCATCCAGGCCTTTATTGACGGCTTATGTGACCACGATTAGCCCATCCTAAAACATTGGTCGATGGATTGACTGCTGCTCTTGAATATGAAGCAGTCACGATGGCTTCGGGATATAACAAAATTAGGACCATCGAAAAAGAGGGTGACGAAGACAGATTTGACCAGTTCGTCAGTTTAATAAAAAGTATGATGGACAAGAAGCCGAAGAAAATCAGGTGCTGTAATTGTGGCGAGCTAGATCATGCACGCAGATCGTGTAAGCGTCCCACGACTCCTTCAATCCAAGAACCTCTTAAATGCAAAGCAGCCACGAAGAACTCGCGGTACAACAAAGGTACGGCCATGCAGGAAGGAGATGACGATGACAAACTTGACCAGATCGTCAACTTGTTGAAAGGTACGGCAGACAAGAAGCCGGAGAAGATTAAATGCCGGAAGTGTGGCGAGCTAAAGCACGTACGCCGTCCGTCTAAGCACCCCAAGACTCCTGTAACCCAAGAACTCCAGTCACAGGGGAAATCAGACAGGGGTGAACATCCAGCTGATGTGAATCACCGAAAAGTCAACTCATTGCCTAGACGGTCACGCCCTGTGGACTATTCACAATGCAACAAGTCGAGATCTAAGGAAGTTGCAGTTTCAAGAATTACAGTAGTCTATGAAGAATGGTCACCCACCAGGGTCAGAGAAGATCAGGAGAATAATCCTTGCCTAAAGAAGATTCGGCAGTGGAAGGAAGAAATCGGCGACCTACCTGGCAAGAAGTGTCAATATTTTCACCGAAACTCGAGGCGTATTGGGCTCAGTGGGACTCCCTTGTCCTGGAAGAAGGGTTGTTGAAAAGAGTCCTTCAAAACAATGATGGTTACGAGATGAGGAGACAGCTAGTTATCGCTAGAACGAGAGTAGCTGAGGTACTGAAGAAGTTACACGACAGTCCATCGGGAGGTCATCTGGGAGTGGAGAAACCCCTTCAGCGAGTCCGTGAAAGTTTTTATTGGATGAACAGCTCCGACGATGTGAAGGACTGGTGTAAGAAATGTACGACTTGTGCTACGAGTAATGAACCACATTGCAAGAGAAAGGCACCTATGAAACAGTATAATGTTGGAAGCTCTTTCGAAAGGATTGCTTTAGATATCACTGGACTATTTCCGATGACAGAAAATGGTAGCAAATACATACTGGTTGTAATGGATTATTTCACGAAGTGGGTGGAAATTTATGCTACCCTAAACCAAGAGGCAACAACTGTCGCGGATGTATTGGTGAAAGAATTTATCAGCCGATATGGAGTGCCATTGGAAGTCCACAGTGACCAGGGAAAAAATTCCGAAAGCCATCTATTCCAGGAGATTTGCGAGAAGCTGGGAATGAAGAAGACCAGGACAACAGCATTACATCCACAGTCAGATGGAATGGTCGAGAGAATGAACAGGACTATTGGAAAATACCTGTCCAAAGTAATTTCCAGCCATCATAGAGATTGGGACCAATATCTTTCCCTATTCGCATTGGCTTATCGATCTGCCGTCAATGAGTCCACAAGTGAAACGCTTGCGAGAATCCTGTTTGGACGTGAAATGAGGCTTTCTTGTGACCTGGAATTTGACTGTCGACCTGGAGAAGATCTAGCAGGAGAATACTACGTGATCCAATCCAGAAGGAGGCTGGACGATATTCATGAATTAGTTCGAACAAATCTGCAAGTTGCCAGCGACAGAATGAAAAGTCGGTACGACACGCAAGCCACAGAAGGCGGTTTTAAAGAAGGGGACAAAATATGGTTACACAACCCGACGAGGAGAAAAGGATTTTCTCCAAAATTACAAAAATCCTGAGAAGGTCCATACTTAATCAAGAAAAGGATCAATGATGTTATATATCGCTTAAGCAAGGTCCCCAACGGAAAACCAAAAGTAGTTCACCAAAACCAACTAGCGCCATTCGAAGGAGACCATGACCTAGAGAAAGGAGTAAACCATATTCGAGATGTGTCTGACCCTACTTTCGATGAATTTATGGGCGCGTATGGAGGTATCGGGAAAGCTAGATATGGAGTCACTTCGGAACAACAACAAATATTTGTTCACTCTTCCGGAAGATTATTCACTGGCATACAACATCCCCGCCCGTATCAAGAACTCACGAGGGTCGGCAACTGTCTTTCGAAAGAAGTTCGGGCAATTAGAAAAACTTGAAGACCAGATTCCAGCCCTTGGCAAGACACTGAAACTGAAATATAATTCGCGGAACGTCTTCTACGTGGTAACTAAAACTGAATTCCAAGATCGATCTACCTACCGCGATGTGTGGGAAGCACTTCGAAACCTCCGAGACCATGTGCTAGAATCTAGCGTGAAGAAACTATCAGGAACATGGTAGAGGTTATCTTCCGAGATACCGGTGTCCAGATATTAATTTGCAGTTACAACCCTCGTTATCAGTATCCGATGAAGGCAGTGCCCTGCTATTTCCATAGGATCGGAAAGTGTAGAAATGCGTCCAGTTACCGATTCAAACATCCAGTCTCGGCTACACAAAATTTCCAGGAGGAACTTCCATTTAAGGAGGGGTAATCTTACGAAACAGCACACTGGTATAGTCCCTGAATCCGACTCTGTCTAAGCCATGTATGATAGTTAAAATTATGGTGGATGCGCAGGGATTTCTTAGAATTGTTTAAGATTTTGACTATCTTATCTAGAGATTTGTTTTGTGACCAGTCTTATCTAGAAAATTCCAGAAAGCCAATTGTTTTTGTATTAGCCGCAATCTAGAATTATCTATTAAAAAAGGCACTTATGTATAACGGACCGACCCGGGAGAGTTAGTTCAGTTGATAAAGTGATCTCGAGAAATAAACAAGAATACACCGAAATAGCGAACAGTGAAGTGTTGATATAAATTAATAATTAAGTTTGTGTGTAAATAAATTAAATATAAGTGAATAGCTAGAATAGTTAAGGGCATATACATTAAGTGTTAGTGAGTAGTTTATTGTTAAGTAAATTCGTAAGTAGCCATACCGTGTGTTTAAAGTTTATCCCACCCGTTTGCTATTTAAATAAATAAGGAAAACATTACAGTATCAAATAACAAAGGTGAACTAAGTACAAATAGTCGTACATAATATATTTTTCCCACGACCGGGAATAAAATCAATTTTTTAGACGTCCTTTTCGACACATAATGCGACAAATTATTACATAGAGCGAATAAAGTACTTTCTTCCCTAGGGAATAATATAAACTGACATTTCACAGCTTATCACTTCGAGTGTCATCGATATTTGTCCACATTATTTTATGAATTTGACCGTCGCAGCTATTATTTTCATTAATTAGTATGAAATGTAGGTAGGCATATCCTTTAGATAAGGTATTTCTGAAAAAAAGCTCTAAAAACGCAAGCTTTACATGGCTTTTGACAGATAAATCAAAATTTGATAATAATTTAGATGTCAAAATCGAACGTTGTAACCGATAGCATATCTTTATTTTGTGACCCAACCTTCAGCTACGTATCGATCTGTCAATGATTGACAGATAATTGGTGTCACGTCGATTTGCTAATATTTTTGCACTATTAAATCGTTTTGAAAATAGAAGCAAGTGGCTGTGAAAAAAATAATGTGTGCATCTTGGGAGTAAAGTTCATTATTCCTTCAGCTAAATGATGCCCTCGTTCACTACGCTCGCTCATGCATAAACTTTCGCATCGAGATTAAAATTTCACTTCACTCCCTTGGTGCATAAATAACTATTATTTCGTAGATTGCATTCATTTTCGGACTGGTTAGTACTTTAAAGAATGATGAATTATTAAAGTTACAGATGATCTTGAGGACTTGGAATCAATGTTTATTATAGCTATGAAGGCATCGAAACATATTCGAGAATGGGCTATAACAACATGTCTCATTTGTTATATAAATAACACAGCCAGTTGGGATTTCAAAATGCCTGTTAAAAATGGCATAATATTTTGCAGACTTTTCGGGTTTTAAAAAACTAGATAAATGGAAATCTAGTGGTTTCGACATGGACATAAATATTACAAATTGCAAAACGCAACAGATTCTTCATATGTGACAGAAATAAAAAGAAATTTAACATAACAGAAAATCATTTATTCGTTTTCTTCCACTTTAGTAATAGTAAAATTTGGTTGTTCTTTATTTTTGAATAAAACTTATTCTGGTTCGTTACCTAAAGTGAATAGGCGTCCCGCTAGAGACATGCTCAGCGACAGGAGACGCCGATGGTGTGATCGTGAGATGTGCTATTGATAACAGGCTAGGGACACTGCAGACCGTGCCATCTATAGAGTCCGTCGAGTAACAAAAATCAGTAGATAATTCCAACAAATTAACGAAAACTGTAACGTCGTTAGTAATCAAATTTTATTGATTTTTATAACTGCGTATACGCGATATCATATTGCTCGTCCCCACATGTTATATGTTATACTGTTATCATTTCTTAGTTCAAGTGTAGTGGTTATTTTAAGGTTGTATTTTGGTGTATTTTTAATTGCCATAGTGTAATATTTATCTGTTGTTTCGTTGCTTTATTGTTATTAATTGAAAAGACAATGTCAAAGTGTATTCTGAAGGAGTAATAAGTGATGTACTCGGTAAGTTTTATTAAAAAAATTTGAGCATTTTTTCTTTCACAATTAACTACCATTATCTTCATTTTTATAAAACACAGAGAATTTTTACTAATTTAATCGACAACTTTAGAGATCATGGTTGTTCTTTACATTAACTAAACTGAAAATTGCTGCATTAATAAAGTAAATATTTCTTTTTACAGTTTTGTTCCTCCAACCCAGTAAGATAAAATTAATATGGCTGAAAAGCAGTGGTAATAAATCATTAAATTTGTCGACGAGGAAACGATGGAGGATATGATCCCTTCATTTTCAAAAACACTGTTTCTTTAGATTTGAGAAAGACGAAGAGAGGTTATTAAGACCGTTTGATTTTCCTTCCCATATGAGTGGAAATTAACAAAAATTGATGGTAAGTTTTATTGTATTCAATATAGCATGCTATAATTTTGGACATTTTAAAATGTAAATTGAGTGAACGAAAAGACGAGTACTGAGTGGGTAATTTTACTAAAATTCCAGGGAAGCGCTTTCAGCCATCAGACTATTCTGAAAGCTCTCGTCAAGAAAAAAATATACAGAAGGTGTCAAAAAACATCAAACCCTGTAACTGCTACATACAATGAAATAGAATGTTTGATGTTACATCATTATTTAACTAAAATTTGTTAAAATTACTCTATAAAGAGTGTGTACAATTGTAATTCACATAACGAAACGTCTAATTTGATTACCAACAAAATGATATGTGTGCACACCCTCTTTATAGGGTAATTTTAACAAATTTTACTTAAATAATGATGTAACATCAAACATTTTATTTCATTGTGTGTACATTGTACCTGTTGTATGTTTTTCTCTTGTCGACAGCTTTGAGAATGACCTAATGGCTGAAAGCGCTTAGCTGGAATTTTAATCAAATGACATACACAGTACTTGTCTTTTCATTCACTCAATTTATATCTAGTATGTACACCGTACTCAGATAATTCCATTTTAAAATGTATCCATTGAAATAATAATAATCTGGGTTTTATTTTATGTTATAGCTATATTCCCTCTACCAGCTATGGGATGGAAGGTATTGATCCCTTGCCGATTTTCATATATAGCCCATGGTGTGACAATTTATAGAAAATGAAAGTGAGTATTAACTTTTGTTGAGGCATTACGTCTAAGTATTTGGTCTAGCGGTAACCAAAAATCCAAAATATCCAATAAAGACAAAAAATAAAAAAATTGTTGAAAATTAAGAATTCCTAAAAAAATCGAAAGCTTCAAAAAAGGGAATCAAAGAAACCAAACAAATGTATACATTCAAACATTTTTTGATATTTTTTTGGCTTAGTACAAAAACATGTAAACTTATTATTTCGATAGTAAGCGCATGTTGTTTTCTTTTGTTGACATAAATTTTCAAACATATTTGTGTGTTTACTTATTTATTGTTGTTATTTTGTGTGTTTACTTGTAGAACCTCAACCAGAAACGAGAAAGGACTCCATGAGACGGTGGGATTTTTAAGAGCCCTTAAGAAACATTTTAACAATCATAGACTGCCAGGAGCTGCAGAGTAACTTAAACTGCCTTATGCAATGGTTTCATAAGAACGGAATGCTTTTAAATGTAGAAATATACAAATATGCAATATACTAGGTTTAAGCTTGTGATATAAACATATATAATACTTCCAGAAAAGAAATAAAGATGTGTTTTAAGTGGAAATGAAATGTTAGATATATTATTTTAAATATTGTACAGTCACAAGTGCTGTATAGCAGTCTTATATGTAATTACTTGGCACCTTGTATTTACAGAGCTTTTCCTATACAAATATTTTAATTACTTTTGTTCTAACATTCACAGTAATTATACTCAAATGTTTTCTTTCACAGAAAGTTGCCAAAAATAGTAGTTAACAACTTATCGCTAACGCTTTTTTTGATTAGGTAAGTAGCAGTTATACTCCTGCAATTTGTCCAGCTCTGTGTGTTTATACGAGTGTAATAATAAATTAATATAAACTTATCATACATAATTTTCTACTTTTATCTTGATTTAACATCATTTGAAAATCTAATGATACTCCAATCTAGAATGTATGTTACTCAAAATATTTTTTAATTTTTGCATGGTTTTTACACTATAATTTATTTGTTGTCATTATGTTTGTTAAGAAAAGTACTTTGTGAAAGAAATTATTTGTTGTGTATTTTTATACCAAAATAAATAAATTGTTTATATGATTATTGTTTTATTTTTTCCAATTTAATTAACCATTTATGGTCAATTATTTGATATTTCATTTAATTCAACTCAACATCTAATCATTATTTAGTAATGGAGTTTAATTGAATGAAATGTCAAATGATGGACTATGAATGGCTATTTTGAAATAAAACAATTAAAATACAGTATATTTGAATATACCGCCAATCCGCCAAAACCTAAAATTACAGAAATCTTTCCAATATCATTCAGTTGTTTACTCGACGGGCTCTCTAGATGGCGCCATAATCAGTGTCTCATATATCTGTGGGTAACACTTACATTAATAAAATTTGTTTGGGTTTAAATTAATTTTGAAGGATAAATTAAATAAATACCAAAATTATTGAAATTATTTTTTCAAATTTAATTAATCAAATATCAACAATGGCTCCGTCTACTTCCTGACATCCTATTAGTAAACTCTTGTCGTACTCGTTCGAATGTGTCAGTTGAGATAGCATTGCATTCTTCAGCAATTATTTCTTTCAAAACGCCAATGCTATCTGGTGCCTTAGTATAAATCTTGGATTTCAAGTACCCCCAAAAAAATCTAAAAGTGTCAGATCTGGTGACCTAGGTGGCCATTCTATAGGACCTCGCCGGCCGATCCATCTACCTCGATATTCTTCATCCAGGTAACGTCATACTGCACCATAATAATGTGCAGGAGCACCATCTTGTTGAAATATTATTTCCAGATGGCCGAATTAATCTTGATTATCTTCCAGAATTTCAAGAATTAACGGCTCAATTGCATTTTGTAACATCTCCAGATACACTCCACCGCTTAAATTTGAATTTAGGAAAACAGGACCAACTATGTGGCTTCCCAAAATACCTGCCCAAACATTGACTTTTTCTGGAAATTGGGTATGTTGTTCACGAAAGGTGTGAGGATTTGTGGCACTCCAATACCTTACATTTTGTGTATTCACATTTCCATTGAGGCAAAAAGTACTTTCGTCACTAAAACAAATTGTTTTTGTGTAATGTGGGTTTTGACTAATTTTATTTGCCATACATTCACAGAATTCGAGTCTTCTGTCGGGGTCGTCATCCGAAAGGATGAAATTTATCTTTAGCCAACACTCTCTGTACTGTACTTTTACTTACTTCACAGGTAAACGCAACTTTAGTTGAAGGGGAAGTAGGGTTTACTATCATTTTAGCAACTATATCAATTTTTTTATCATCACTAAATGTTGGTCGACCAGATCGATTGGCATCTTGAACACTACCTGTTGCTTCAAACTTGTGAAGAAGCTCCCTCAAATAACTTCTCGAGATATGGCGATCTGGGTATCTCTCATTCAATAAACGTTCGGCTTCATGGAGATTCTTTCTAGATTCACCAATTATTAAGATAGCTGCTACCTTGTCGGCTTGACTACGTACCATTTTGCCTATGTAAACTCTTAAACGTCTCGTTAAACAATAATAAAATTAAATATTTAAGCTATTTAGAAAAACTTTGCAAAGCAACAAATACTATTAAATTAAAAACGTCAATTTTTTTGACAACTAACCAGAGGCGGACTGAAAAATCTTCAATATATAAATGTGAAATAATAATTTTGGTATTTATTTAATTTATCCGTCAAAATTAATTTAAACCCAAACAAAATTAATATGGCTATGTAGCCAATATCAATGCCTTTCAAACGAGATATCACTTGCCATAAGGTCTTATTTAAAATTATTGGCCAGAGTGGCACTGTGACGTCATCTATTACTATTACGTCACCTGTTACCATTCGTAGAGAAGTTTACAACACTTTATTTTCACCCTCCAAATTTTATTAATGTAAGCGTAGCCGTTCAAAAAATACGAGGGCGGGAGGGGACTTTTGAAAAGCACTGTATAGATCTCCTCATCCTGCTAGTAGCTGACACCATCAAATGTGAATATCCGTTTCATTAAACCAGACAGAGGTAACACCGTAACAAAGACGTACTCAACCCTGCAACTTCAATCTTACTGCTCATATATCCTCTTCATCTACAGCTTCTCAAGGTGTGATACCACAAGTGCCATCTTTGGGAAAACAAGCACTCCATTCTGAAGAGTTTTTGAAAACTGCCAGATGAGACCAAGCCAATAGCGAAGGTATTCTACAATCCTTCACCCACAAATCAGCAAATGACCCAAGCAGAAGAAACCGTGTTTGTCATCTTCTAAAACACACCCATCCAATCAAATGGATGTGAACAACGCTACAGCTGCTTCGTTAAATCGCTAATAAAGGTGAAAGCCAATTTAGCTTCTCTTCTAATAACGAAAGCAGCTACACTCAGAAGGCTCATATGGTGTTCCTTCAAACCCAAATTTGGTTGGGTAATACCACCATCGACCAACAAACATTGGGATGGGTTATGGATGAACATGAAATCTTCACCCCCGTCAAATCCTCCGAACCTCCTGCGCCAGACCAGATTTTAAATTCCATCTTCTGCTGCTGCAACAACAGGATGTGGTTGTAAGAAGGCAGGTATCTACTGTTCTCCTGTGGATGTGAAGGTGACTGCCTACACCGCGCACCGGTCCTCGAAGAAGACATCGACGAGGATATTGACGCGAACAAACTAATCTTTTGTGAGAGAGAGAGAGAGAGAAATTCGTATGAATTTTACGTTGGGTGGCTTGGTTTTTTGGGTGGTTGTTGTTTTCAAGAATGGTGCCCTGGTGTAGGATTAGTTTCCTCTTCAGGGCTGAGTTGGGGGTGTATTGGATGGTTTAGTGTGCGCTGACTGAGAAATTGATTTGGAGGTTGAAAAGGTGTCTAGTGAATTTTTTTTGAAAAAGTGACTAGGAAGAGTTTGTTTAAGAAGTGTATGGGATTGAGAGTGATTGGACGGGCTTTTCGCTAGAAAGTAACTGGAGGGTTGATTTGTGTTGGAGTGTATAGGGGGTGATGTTTGGAAGCGATGTAGCTCAAAAAAGTGCGGAGATGGTGTGACAAAAAGTGTCTAGGATGGAAACGTAAATGTAGAAGACGAACCATGTATCGCTGCCGATACATGGTTTATGCGTTGAGCTGGCTAGGTGTCAGAAATTTCATGAAAATTGAGTGTTATTTACTGAATTTGAAATGTCTCCGTTATTTTAAGAGAGAAATATTATGGAATATTGAAGATCTTTTGTGAACATATATCAGTAGTATATATGGCGCATTCCTTTTCACAGCGATCACTCCCGCCAAAAATTGAATGGGCGTAGGGACCTCTACCGGGCGGTAAATTGTAGTTCAAGCATTCTCGTTTTAAAATCCACCTGGTTCCAGATATGAATAATGCATACCAGACTCTGTATATCTGCTCAAACTCAAAGAACTCTCCGAAAGAAATTGAATTTTTGCTGAAAGAAATTGAATTTTTGCTGTATTTTTATACTAGCTAAAAACCGTTTTTTTCGTATTCTTTTTGCTGAAAAACGAAAAAATTCCAACTTATTTTGGATAAACCAATACTTTTCTCGCATATTAGATAGGGTGGACGGAAAATTAAAAACTGTGTCTGACGTCATCACTTAAAGGGTCATTATTTAAAATAATAGTAAGTTAATATCAAAACTTCATTTTACTGTTTATTTAACAAAAAATGAATTTATAAGTTACTTTATGAACGTACGTATATACATGTAGAAAATGAATAATTCACATCGACATTGTATTATAGATTTTTGGGTGTGAACTTTGAATTTATTTCCCGTGTTTTAAAACTTTCCGCTCGATTTTATTTGAATCGTTACGGCACTGAACGCATGCCAAGCGTCGCTGGTGTGACTCATCCACACTGAATATTGATTTCGTCGAGGAGTTCCTGCTGAGAGTTTCCGTCAAGAAACTTACCCTCCTTGAATTTCTACTGTTCCGCAGTAATTGCTTATTTGTTCGTTTCAATGTCCATTAGGAGGGGAATTTTCTGAATATTGCATTAAATGTTCACTCGAGCTGAATGATGATGATTATGACGGAGATAGGATGCTCACGAAACCGAGTAAAATCAATTTTGAGTAGAGGAAGATAACAACTTGGAGATTAATACCGGAATATGCTTTAACATTTTAAGTTCGGTTATGAACTTCTAGCTCGACTTATTATTCAATCTGAAAATTTCCGGTTTAACACCGCTTTTTGGTTTTTATGAATGGCAACACTAACGATACAAAATATATTTTTCAGAACTGGTAGAAAACACTTGGAGTAATTCTTAATTGCATACCTTGAAATGAATATTAGTTTAACGTAAACAAGTCAAAAACGGCACCCCTGGGAGCATTAACAACTTTACGGATTACAATTACTCCTACCGCAATTGGCACACCGATTTTTCAATCTACGGTTTAAATAAAGTTTCACTCAGTGTATAATTTTTAAAGACTCTTATTAATCGTCATTTCTAAATTCATTGTAATTTTATTCCAATGTTACTTATTATTATTGAAAATATTCTTTATTCATGCTTTACAATCACGGTACAACCATTTGAAAAATTCATATAAAATATGACTGCCGATGACCAGGCCGTTTTCATCTTCATGTGTTCTTCATGTTAGATGTTCATGGCTCCTTGCTCGCAGGCATTATCCACAATTTTTCACTGTTTACAATAGCTTTGTACCTCAAATGTTTGTGACTCCTAGATTATTTCGGCTTGGTTTTCCCTGAAAAGTAGCTAAAAAACTGGGTTTCAAATATGATATGGGGTTTTTAGTTTTCGAGACGGCAACATGACTAACGTTGATTTTATTTTAATTTATTGGTTTGGAATGATTTACACTTTGTGGCAGACAATTATTATAAAAGTTTAACGAGATTTTATTTATGAAGACTTTGATAGTTGGCGTATCAGCTTTGTCATGTAACCAAGTATTTTTGGGTAATCTGGGATAGCAGTTGTGTTTGATTGCCATCCGCAGACACTTGTTTTGAACCGTCTGCAGGGAGTGGAAATTGTGTTTTGTCCAGTTGTAGTAGACGGGGGCTGCGTATGTCAGTATTGGTCTTATGATGTATTTATATGTGAGTATTTTGCTGTGTGTTGTTAAATTACTATGTGTGCAAATGAGTGGGTATAGTTTGCTCATTGCAATCTTAGCTTTGCGTACCTGTTGCATAATATGTGCATTAGCATTTGTGTTTCCTTGCATAGCATACCCTAAATATTTTAGAGTAGTACTTTGGATTTATATGTTGACCCTATAGGTAAGCTGAGTTTGAAATGAAGTGTTTTTTACGTTTTGGATGCGTTGATAACTAATTTGTGATTGTGTAAGTATGGAATGATTTTTGTGTTTATGTGTGTTTGTACTATTTCCAATGCGTGGTCTGGGTACTGTGCTGTGGCTACAAAACAAGAGTCGTCGGCGTACATTGCGGTTAACAATTGTGGGGATGTTGGGAGATCGTGAATGAATAGGGAATATAACAAAGATGATAATACAGAGCCTTGAGGGAGCAGCTTGCATGGAGTACGGCCCGCTGATTAATTATCAATTTTATAATAGAATACCCTATTTGTTAGATTCTTTTAATTAAATACTTTGAGATTTCGAGATTAATAAGTTTCTTTATTAACCCCTCGAGCCATACAGAGTCAAAGGCCTTCTGTATGTCCAATGTAACCATGATTGCTTTGTTTTTTATTTGAAACCCATACCTTATATAATTGATTACACGTATTATTTGTGCAATTGTGCTATGGCCGCTTCTAAATCCGTATTGCTGGGGGATTAATGTTATGTTTTTCGACATAATTTCTTGTCTATCACCTTTGCTATATTATTTAGTAGAGAAATTGGTCTATAGCTATCTACATAACATGGTTGTTTGTTAGCTTTGTTGATGGGTATGACGTTGGCTATCTTGAGCATATCAGGATATTGGCCCGATTTGATAATATAATTAGTAATGTGTGTTAGTTGTACAATTCCTTTTTTTGGAATATTTTTGAGAAAAATGTTGTGTATGGTGTCTGACCCGGGGGCTGTTTTATTTTTCAGATATTGTATCGTGTTATATATTTCGGTGCATGTAATCGTAATGCGTAATCGAGTGTCACTTTGGCGTCAGTTACTACAATATATAATGGTCTACCTTTAGTTGACATTCTGTAGATGTTCTTGATTCGTATTTTGTACGTTTTTTCTATGTCTTGTCGTATGTCGATGAGTTGTAACCCTTCTGTGAGGCCTCTAAGTACGAAGGCGTGAGATTTCTCCTCACGCCTTCTTTGGGGGTTTGTTTTAAATTCTCAAAGTAATCGACGGCTTTTGTCAAAATTATGGAGGAGTTATTAGTATACTTAATTTCGAAGGGGTGTTTGATCTCCTCCTTTAGTTTGTTGACCATTTCCCGATGGTGCGATACGTTGCCGTTAATGAATATTGGCGGGCAGGTTGAGCTTGTTTTTATAATACTTGTTGTTGGTTTATTTCTTTTGTTGTCTTGCTTTACCGTTTTGTCTTCGTCATCTGTTGAATATTTGGAAAGGTCGAAATTTTTAGAATGGGTTTTTTTCTTTTTTTTTGTGTTGTCGACACGTTTTTTTGCATTTCATCATCGGACGTGTCAGACAGAGATTCGTAGGCATTGCGTGTTACGATTTCGGATTGTTTTTTTTGCTGTTTGATTTAATATTTTATGAATGTATTACATTTTTTCGGAAATTCGTACAGCTTCTCCGACATCCATTGATTCGACTACTAGTTGATTTAGATTTTGAATTCTAGTATCATTTGTTGTAGTATGCATTTGCCTGGCGTTGATGTGTTTACGACGCATGATGATAGGACAATATTGACAATATGAAATTAATTTGAATTTGTGTTATCGGTGTTACAATCTAAAAATTCCTAAATCTATCACGTAAGCCGACGCTACCGCGAGTTTCTGTCGGGAATAGGTTTAAAATGTATACCTTACAATAAAAAATGAGTGAGGTCAACTGAGTGTACCAAAAATAAATAATGACAGAAAACAAACCAATTTTGTATTTTGGTATAGAATTTCAAAGTGAGCAGAGCGCTTACAGTTTATTGACAAATCATCATCCGTGCTGTAAGAGTAAGAAAATTGATCTTCCAGTATCAAGATGAAATGAAAATGTTTTGAAGGGCTTAAAGCCAGTTAGATTCAACATACTTACATGGTAGTATAGCGAGCGCTGTATTTCAGATCATAAACTTTATGTGTTCCTCTTGAAACAGTTAAAAAAATTTTACTTTACAATGAAAAAAATTATTAGTTCAGACAATTTCCACTATATGGCACCAGTTATAAATTTTTCACATATGCTCGGCACCAAGCTACTTAAGTAAGTTTGAGTTAATGAAAGACGAGTACTACGTGTGTATTTTTATCATAATTCCAGCTAAGAACTTAATAATCTTTGAAACATCATCAAAAACTTCACCACAATAAGTAAGTGAACGGTACTGGGTAGGTTCGTTGTTGTGAATCTCAGGGTAGGCTAAATTCCTTCTCAACCTCCTTCTCGTCTTCAGGACCAAATTATCAATAATTTGAGGGGAATAACCATTGATCAATGCCAACTGTTTCAAGATATTCAATTCTAAGTTGGAATTATGTGGAGGAAGATGGACCCCCTAAGCAATTTATAGACGTAACAAGATATTGCAGACATTTTGTATTGGATGGGGTAGTTTGAATGTATTGAAATAAGATGATCAGTTTGTGTGGGTTTTCTATATATGGAAAATTCAATTTCCAAATCTTTCCTTGATAAAGTCAAATCCAAAAAATTTCTTGAACCATTTGTTTCAATTTCCAAGGTAAATTGTATGGAAGGATGGATATCGTTAAGTTTGCTGATGATGTAATAGGATACTGTATGCATCCCCTTCAACTCCAGTAATAAAAGCAAAAATATGAACATACCTGAACCATTTGATGACTTTATGAAAATGTGGGTTGTTATTAAAAATAACCTTTGACTCTAAAAGATCAAGGAACAAATCCGTTAATAAAGGTGAGAGGGGGTTACCCATGGCTAAACCATACCGTAGTCTATATGCTCTGTCGTTAAAGGTAAAGAAGTCCTGCCAAAGACAATACTGAAGTAGAGCGATAATGTGAGATGTTGTAATTGGAACAATGTTCTATGATTGAAGTATATTGTTAACGATAGGGATTGTTTTTATTTTGGGGACGTTGGTAAAGAGATTGGAGACATCAAAAGCAACCATTAAAAAATTAAACTGGAAATTACAATTCTTAATTCTATCTGCTAAGTCTAAGGTGCTCTAGCTTAACAACTCTGTCTTATCACCCAAATATATCTTAATTGTAATTTTCATCCTCTGTTCAAATCCTTGTGGTCCTCTAAGGCTTTCGTCGCACCCTCTTACCGTGGCGATCCGGTCCAAGAATATTTCGCCCAGCACTCGGCTGATTCGTAAAAGGCGAATGAATGAGTATTTCCTATCTATTATCCATTCTTCACTTCTATTTCCTCTTTTCTCTACTTTAAGTCTTCTTATTTTGCTCAACCTTATTTATCTTCCAAATTTACTATACCTTGAACTATTATACACACTGTGTTTCTGACACCACGCTGTGTATGGGTCATAATTGGTCTACCAGAACAAATTTACTGTTTGTTAGTATAACCTCTCATTTCAACAACCAATTCATCTTATCTTCACATTAATAGAAATAACAATTTCTTTTTATATATCCTTGAACTATTCATGGACACGCCTAGTATGGGTCTGGGTTTGCTCTTGGAACTGCTTCCGTAGAACCACAGTGTGCGTTGGACAGCAGGCTACGTATGGGTCATAGTTTGGTTCATCACTTATAAATTTGAGGAAATCATATCCCCTTTTTCTTCTCTTCCACTTTCCTCGATTTCTTCTTCTTCTGTACATGCCTAGTGTGGTTCTAGGTGTGACATAATTATCTAAAAACATCCAGACCACATTGCTATGTATGGGTCATAGTTTGGTTCATCAGAATACAAGCAATTCTTCCCGTCTATTCTTATAATTTTTAGCATATTTGCTATCCTTCTCTTCGTCTCTACACTCTTCTTCGCTTCTTCTTTTCCTGTACATCCCTAGTATGAATCTAGGTTTGTAACAACCATCTTAAAAACTTCACCACCACATTGTTCTCAAGCTATGTATGGTGCATAGTCTGCTTCATATTTCCTGTACATGCCTAGTATAGATCTAGGTTTGCCACAATTATCTTAAAAACTCACACCCACATTGTTTCCCTGAAACCAAGCTATGGGTCATAGTTGGGTTTGTCAGAATACAAGCGAAATCAAGTTTTAAAAAATGTTGTGTAAGAGTGTTACCCCGCTTTCGTGATCAATACTGTCGTTGTTGCATTTCAAGTGATGTCCAAATACGGGCTTCTCCGCAGTTTTTTCATGTTCAACTACTCTAGTATTTAAGGATCTGTCCTACCAATATATGTAGCATCACAATCAGAACAAAAAAGTCTGTAACCACCACTCCTCTGTAATTTATGTAATTTGTCCTTAGCATTGACCAGACAAGCACTCAAACTGTTTTTAACGTTATACAATATTTGGTTCTTGGGGAAATATTTTTTTATACAAAGACTTAATCTGTCGCACAAGTTGTGGTCAACGAAAGGAATACTCACGTATTTGCTGGTGGCATCAGCAAGCGCAGGGTAAGCAGTATGCATCAGAAACCTTCTCTCCCTTCGCCTGATGACATCATCAACAATAGTTGGCCTATAACCATTAATAACAACAATTTGTTCTAATATATTCTTTATTGTTATTATTAGTTGACATAGAAATGGTTTGTAGAAGGTGTACATAACTGTTAAAAGCCGCTAATTTGTGCTATATAGGGCGGAAAAAACTATAATTAATGACATTGTCAGTCTGAGTGTGTTTCTGGCAAATGCCTATGCCATTTTGCCAACCGGTGATCGTGCATGCATAAATAGAATGATTAATAACGTTAAAAAATATTATTGCTGGGGACGACTTCTCACAAAAGTTTCTTCCAAATCGCCTATTTTAGAAAATGTATTTATTGTTCACCTACTCAATTCCAACTCTGTATACATTTTGTTCGTCCTAATTGTAATGTCTAAAGAATAAATTACACCTAACGGTTCGATGACAATACGCTAATACCATAATTTTGAAGTGATCATAATTAAGAGTAGAAGAGCGGCTAAAAACTTTTGTCTTCGAGGAAAAGTTTAGTATCTCGTCTGAATAATATCCGACAAACAAATGCCGAATGTTTTTTTCTTTTCTCAGCTACAAATTTACGAGTCTGGAACTTTTAAAAGCACGATTATTATTTAAGTAACGGGTTGTTTGTCGACAATACTATGTTGTAGAAAGAGCCAAATACTTTAACGGGATTTATGTAATTTTATTATTTGTCTTTGATATCAACTGTTATAAAATACTCTCGCAGAATTTGTAAATATTTTATATTAAACTAGCTGTAAACACCCGCTGTTTTTTGGTAAATAAGTACTATAGCGTCGCAAATATTTCTTTTTACTTCGATACTCAATAATTATGACTTCCAAATGTTTGCTTTTTTCAGCACTGAAAGTAAAAAAGAATATATTGTCGATAGATTTATCAAAATCTTGAGGAATTGTGTATATGCATATATGAGTACATTCCATGCACAAACATTTTCTTCCTAAATGTATTTTTATATATTTGATGTTTTCATGATCTTGTTTTAAACACTATAATCATTTGCCACATAAAAACGAAATGATGTCTCAAATAAAGCCGTTCTGTGTTGAGGTATAGTTATAATTATAACGTCTTTCTGTCTAATACTGATCTATATCTAATTTCATTTGAAAGGTACGGGGCTATGCCTGTGGATATACCTTTATATAAGAGGCATAATAAATGTAGTTTCCTCCTGTTAGACATAGACAACCAATGATTACGGGTTAACGTATGGTCGATTCTCTCATATTTTCTAATGTCAAATATAAACCGAGAACACGAGTTTGAAGTCGTATAAATAATCACAGTACTATAGCGTCGCGAAGATTCATTTTTAATTCAATACTCAGAGTATTTCTGTTTGGGTAAATACTTTTTACGTTAGCATCAGCTTTTTGCAAAATATAACTAACATAATTTCAAAATTTTAACTTTAAATCAATAATTATGAATTGAAGGTAAAAAAGAATAAATATATTGTCGATAAATATATCAACATCTTGAAAAATTGTGTATATATCCGTACACTCCATCGAATTTTTCAATATCAAGCTTATTTTAAATTCACATAATTGCCTAAAATGTTTCCGACATAACAAACAAGGCACTTTTTCATAAAATTTATTTTTATTTTTCAGCATAGTCTACTTCCAAGTTATCATAATTTTTCCATTGATGCTCAATGTTTTTTAACCCTTCCAAATAATAGTTTCTGTCTTCCTCTGCCGAATGGGCGTTCATGTGAGCAGTCACTTACTTTCAGACAATCCTAGATATATGGTGAAATAATTCTCTCTAAATTTTGGCGAACGACACATGAGAATCCACCAAAATTTCAAAAATATTTCATTTCATATGAGCTAATTTGAATCTTACCCAAATTATTAGAAATCTTACAATAATAGGATATTGTAATCTGCACTCTGGATAATTGTACTTCTCTGATTACATGGAGTGTTCAAGAAATAACTTTATTGTCCCCTTCAAATTAATCCTCCTCCTAGGAATGCTGTCTGTATCTCCTCAATCGTGACAAAACAATATTTTCATGGGTCATTTGGTTTTGGAAACAGAAAAAGTCACAGTGCATTAAATCCGGTCGATACAATAGTTGAGACATGATTGCAGTGTTTTTTGTTGGCTACAGAATCTTGAACAAACATAAAACGTGGAGCAGAATAATTCCTTAATTTTCGCATTTTAAATTGTGGCTTCTTATTATTTTGTGATAATTCAAAACATACAGTATATAAAGTTAATTTATAACATGTTATTTAAGGACTATCCCAACAGTGATTAGTGTTAAACTTATTAAAAACTTTTTTTACCTATAGCTTTTTTCATTAAGGGTATTACGGCAGCACTTTCCTTATATCTGGTTGGATAGCTATGTTGAATTGCTTTTAGAGTGGCTTTGTCTTTATATTGCTTTAGTAAAAAAAATATGTAAAATCCCTAGAAACTAAGGATAATAATAAAATTATTGATTGCTAAGATGAAAAGGTATATATGTGTATAAGGAAGTTGAATTAACATTATGTTAAGGAAAACAAAACTGGCAATTAAGTGGCGCCATATAGGATCAATGTGCCTATGTTCAACCTCATAGGTCTTAATAGGTTACGGTGATCCAAAATAAGCCACAATAGGTAATTAACCTCCCCGGTTTATTCACATTTTTGTAAAGAAATACGTTCTACATTTTCTATCTGTGTTAATTTATTGTAATTTATTTTTTATCGCTGTTTATACATTGGTTTTATTAGTTATGTAATTCTAAAAAAAAACCCTAATATATTATCTTTTTGGTGATTTGTGATTGTAATTATTTGTAAATAAACATATATAATAATATAATTGGAAGATGTTAAGTACTCCAGTTTCTTGGTAAAGCTCAGTTGTAGGGTAGGTTCTGAGTTTGTGAAATAAAACTTTTTGTAGGTACTCGATGAGAGTTTCTCCAGCCGATCCTCAAGCAATAAGACCATATGTTAGGTGGCTTTCGACCAGTGCATAATAAAGAATTTTAAGGTAAATGGAAATCAAGGAAAATTCCGAGATATTTAATTTTATTTGATGTTTTGATATGAAACATTTCTCTTGTGCATACAGTAATAGATATTTGTTCAAATGGTGGCAAGCCGGTGCTGTATGAAGTAAACGGTAAAAAAAAGGTTTTTTTATAGTTTATTATAAGTAGTCTGCTCTCAAAAAAATCAACTATTTTAACAAAATCGATATCAATATCATTCTTGAGAGCCAACCAATTGTCATTTTTATAGAATACAGCGGTATCATCAGCAAAGCTCACAATTTCTCCTTTTGTGTCCTAAGCAAATATATAATTAAGGTATAGGTTAAAGAGGATTAGTCCCAGGACTGTTCCTTGGTGTACTCCATATTTTACAACTTAGGATTCACTGTGGGCTCCACCAACATTCACACACTGCACTCTTTCGTCCAGGTAACTCTCAAGTAGCTTATAAGCAATACCCCTAAATCCTACATTCTCTAAGACCAGTAAAAGCTTATTATGGTCAACACTGTTAAATGCCTTAGCCAAGTGAACAAAATGAATATGGATGGTTGTTTTTTATATAAAACACTACTTATCATTTCTAGCAACCTGGCCACTGCATCCGACGTCGACACGTTTTCACGAAACCCGTATTGTCTATCTGATAATATGTTATATTATTTTTTATAATTCGCGTATAAAAAAGACTTCATTATAACATTGTTTACAGTGTCATAATGAAGCTCTTTGAACACTGTTATAGTAGTTTTTAGTGTACCCGTTGGTTATTGTATTTAGTTATATTTTCATTTGACATGTGTCTTTAACCTTGACACAAATTATAAATAAAATGGTCTAGCGTTGTTCTAGCTAGCAAATTATAATATTAAAGGTAAATTAGAATGATTTATATATTAGAAATATTAATGAATAAAGTACGCTAACGTTTATTTATCAATGATTTGTCAATTGTTTATTTTTATATTGTATAGGATCAATATATAGGTACACAAAACGTTCGATTTTTGCGATAAATTACCAGATATCTATGTAAAGATGTATTATAGAAATAATTATGTTCATGATAAAATATAAATAGATCGCAAGAGCATATTCGAAGAAGCTCTTTTTTAAACAAATAATCAGCCCCCGTTTTCCCAAATGATAGTTTGTTTACAATGTACACAACTATTCGATTATAATATGTCAAAAGTCAAATGTGCTGAATAAAACCATCTGTGATCTGACCAATTAGGTATCTACAGAATTGCCAACTTAAATTCAAACCACTCCTCCTATTTTAAAAACAGGGATTATATGAAATTCTATTTTATTTAAATAATTAGATAAATGCGAATTATAAAAAATATTGTGTAATCTTGTGCCACAATGACTTTCTGTAGTACTCGTGATTTGCACAACTCACCGCTTCGCGGTTCGTGCAAACTTCACTCGTACTACAAAACGAGTCTTTGTGACACTTGTTTTACAGATAACTATTATAAACGATACGATTCGTTTTTGTATTACGTTTTCAAATACCTTTCCTACATTTGAAATTAATTATATTGGTCTATAGTTTGAAGTTTCCTTAGGATTTCCATCTTTAAACTGGGGTAAAATTTCTTCAATTTTCAATATTTTGGGAAACTTACCATCATTTATTGATTCATTTGTTGGGAATGTTAACACAGGTGCAAATTCTGTACTCAGATTTTAACGGGGTTACAGTGCACTGAAACCAAAGGTTTATTGTGCCCCTGTACTTACTGGCTCAAGAGTTTCTGATCGTATACCATCTAGCCCCGGTGACTTGTTATTTTTTAAACTCATCACGGTTTTTATTACCTCTTTTACATCAGTGTCTGAAAGAAAGATTGATTTAGATATCTTTTGTTGTTTAATATTTTTCATCACATTTTCATTGTTATGAACTACAGTATTTGTATGCATTATAATTTCATTTATTGGGATTTTCTGTCGTTGGGTGCCTGAGATTTCCTTAACACATGCCCACAATTTTTTTCCAACATTCCTATTGTCATATATTTTTTTATTGAAGTAGTCTGATTTAGCTTGCTTCATTAATGTATTTAAATAATTTCTATATCTCCTAAAAGCCAATATATTATATGGTGTGTAGTTATGTTTCATTATTTTATATAACGTATTATTTTCATTAACAGAAGTTACAAGAGCTGGTGTGATTCAGTTTTTACGTTTACCTACGACCACCCCTGTAAGTAGTCAGAAACACACAGTCGGCAATCAATGTAAGACGTCTATTACGCACGGTAAAACAAAACGCACGGCTGTAAAGTGAATCGCACGGCTTCCATAGCAACCACTTAGCAACTGTCAATAGACGTAGCCATTTTATTCAAAATGTATTACTTAGATATTTGACGTTGAATTTTATTCTATATATAAATGGTAGATAACATTTATTAGATATGAGATTGCATTTAATACTAAGAGTTATTTGGAATTATATGATAGTTGGTTCCGTTTCATTCAATCCGCATCTTTTAGCTGTCTGAATGTATCTCATATTAGTAAACAATAGTATATTATACACCAAGCGACTAAAGTGGCTCATTTAATCCCACGGGTGGTGTTTGATTCCTGAGGGAAGTAATCCACCTAAGGGATTAATGTCACTTTAGTCGAGAGGTGTATACGCTATTTTATGCAATTCCGGTAATTCTACATACATTTTTAATAAAAATAAATTCTACTTAGGACGGACTTTTACGAAACTTGGCTGGGCATCGAGGGTGAACTTCTAAGATGCTTGGCTGGGCATCGAGAAGCGACTTTTATAAAACTTGGCTGGGCATCGAAAATATACGTTTTTACTTGTACTTTAAATACCTTAATAAGATTATAAACACAAGTACAAGTGGGTCGTAGGTAAATTATAGTACGTAACTCGTGTTGTAACGCATTCTACGCACTCACGGAATTACGCACTCGCCGCTACGTGGCTTCGTGCGTAACTTTTCCGTTCGTGCGTAAAATGCTTCTTACAACACACGTTACGTAATATACTATTAATGTCAGTTCTTTTTTTTTGTTATTGTTGATTGGTCTGTACAAATATCTATGTCATTATTGTTATAAATGTCTTGCCAACTTTCTTGTTTAATTTGATTTTGAAATATTTCCATATCGAATATAACTTTTATCTTTTCTAATGGAATATTTTGTTTTGTTTCAGGTAGCACAAGATGATTTATGATCGAAAAATGGTCAGTGATACTAGTTTGCAATATTATCGGGATGTTTTTATATTTATTTATATTAGTCGTGAAGAATATATGGTCTAGAAATACTTTTTGTTGGTCTTTTACCCTAGTGTATTTATTTATTAAGCTTTCGAAATCCTCTTCGGTCATATATCGATATTTATATCGCCTGTTATTATATGGATATGAGATTTTTTACATTGCTTTAAGTAAGTCCCTAGGTCTGTTATAAAGGTATCTATACGCGAAGGGCACGGTCTGTAAATTTCTGTTATATACCTTGCATGAGAGTTCTAAGATTATAGTTTCGATAAAACTGATCAATTCACATGAACCCTGAAACTCTTTTGTCGAAAAGATAATGGCACCATCGCATTCATTGAAACTACCATTATTATAAAATTAAATCATAGCCATCCAACCGATATAAGGAAGTGACTAGTATTTTTCTTGTTTCTGTAATTATGATATAATTGAATTGTACACCTACCTGTTCCAAGGTTAATTTTTATTCATCGATGTTTTTTTGCGCTTCTTATGTTCATTTAAAAAATGAATATGCTCTGGTTTTTATTGAAGTAATTAATTAATATATCATAGTCTGGCAGATCTTGTATTTATTTAGTATCGACTTGTTCCATTTTGATGTCTAAGAGATAATTGTTCATTTCAATTTGTTAAGAAGTTAATAAATTAAAATATAAGTAGAGCTTTAAATATTAAACATTAAATACATCTCAAGAGAATTGGTAAAATAAAAGTATATAAAGATGAACAATTTCAATTATTATTTGACACTTTGTAGTCTTGGTGATTGTCTTGTTACAAGATTTTCAAGAGTGAGTTTCTTTGCAATAATTTCCGCAGGATTTTCTAGCTCGTTGTGTTTTCTTTTTGGCTGGTCTTACTATTGTTTTCGCTTATTTGGTTCTGGGTATCTTGTTGGGGTTTTTTATTATTGGTGCTGTTATCGGTGCTGCTGTTGATATTATTACCGAGATTTGGTTTATTTCCAGTCACAGGATTATTTTTGATAATTTGGTCGTACGTGTATGCTGTTCCTTCAACAAAGGTCCATAGATATGTGCTTTTTTATTATTTTGCTTCTATTTTTTTAGTTGTTCCACCAATATGCTCCTAACTATTCTTTCTTCTTGAGACAGTTCTTCGGTTATGCGTATATGTGTCCGTTTGAGCTTTCTACATGATCTTAAAACTTTTTGCTTCGTAAGGTAAGTGACAAATTTCACTAATATTGGTTTATTATCTACACTTTTACCAAAAGTAATTACTGTATTGAAATCTTGTTCGGTTAAGTTAAGTTCTAGTTTTTGGTTTAGTACGTCAAGAGTAAAGTTTGTTAAGTTTCCTCCTGGGAATTTCGAATTGAATATCACAATATTATGTATTCATTGTTTTCTCTCTAATTGCTTGTTCTTGGATTTAATATTACTTATTTCACTTTCTAGCTCCTCAATTTTTTTGCTGTCCTCTAGTAACAAATTTTTTATTTCTGCAATTTCTTTAGTCAGTTGATTGGTAATGTTTTCAGGCAGTTTGTTATTTAGTTCTTCAATAAATTTTTTTAATGTTCCCAAAATATCGCCTTCACCACTAATTTTTTAATTTTCTTTATGGTACGTATATATTATTTAATTTATTTTGCATTTTGCGCCTCTATTATAAAGTTAAGAGTCGTATTTTGGTTTATTGATATATTCATCTTATACACTATCGATATTATAAAATATGTATGCTTTTATGCTGTTTTTGTAGATACAATCATATAGTACTCACTGTGTAAAATTCAAAAATTTTTATACACTTTTTACCACTGTTTTACTTCACTATTTTATACCAAAAATAAACACGTGCTTCGTTAATGACATTTACATATACTTATATAGCTGAACTCTAGCTTTATTACATATTTAAGCAGGACAAAATGAGTGAAGCTTGTTTACATACAAATGAAGATATTGGTAACTTACTGCAAGTCTCTAATAAATTTTGTCTGACAGTGAATGCTTCCAAGACGAAATAATGCTTTTTGGTCGACCCAAGGTAAGGAAAAACATTTCAGATTATTATTAAAGTCAATTCGGAAAAAATTTAAACTGTCGATTAATGGAGAAACTTAGGCCTAATTCTAGATGTCAAACTAAATTATCAGGATCATTTTAATGACATCCTTCGTCGGTCATTACGGGGATGTAGTATATGGACCTTGCATTTCACAGCTTAATAGTTCAAAACTACAACGAATACAAAACTGTTGTGTGCGTTTCATATGCGTCATAACACAAAGATACCTCCGAAAATTTGGCTGGCTAAAAATTAACGAACGCAGGTTACTTCATGCTTGCATGGATTATTATAAAATCGTCTCTTTGAAATAACCCCATACTAATACCGAAAAATAAAATTACAGACTGACATACACAATATTAATATAAGGTCTGTCTCATGTCAAGTGACAAAAGTATACAACAGGATACCCAACTAATACAAATACCTCACAAGTGGCTCCTTAAGAAATAATATAAAAACTGACTTATCAAGGGGACGGTTCGAGTATGCTTTGTAAATTATTAATTTGGTAGAATTTTGAGAATTAATTTTTTTGTTTTCTCCTTCTGTAAATAAAGTATACTTTCAAAACTTATTTTTTCCGGCTTAGGTATATTTATTATATACTTAAGTAATTAATCAATTTTTTTACCCAAGTTTTTTCTACTGTTTTGTTTTGTTTATTCGTTTGAGTCTGCAAATTAGTATCTGATTTCGGGTTGAGTGCAAGTCTTTCTAAGGCTAATTAGCTTGAACTCTAGCCTTTTAATGGCTACATTTTTTTTCAGCTGCAACAATGCAATGTATGATTATTTGTATTATAGATTACCAATAAAAGCATTTATTATTATTATAATGAGAGCTGTCGTATTTAAATTAGCGGAACGACTGTGATAAAATTTAAATTACCTTACACATATTGTATGATTTTTTTAAATAGATGGTAGCAATTCAAAAACAAAGCAACCTATTAATGGTATTAAATAAAATCACGTTTTATATAATAACAAAATATTAGTGAATTGTTTCAATGACTGGCTGGAGCTGGGAGATCTATTAAAATAGTTCATTTCAAAATTACCTTCCATCACTAAAATTCAAACGCATCGAATTTCAGCGCTATTTGTGTAGTTCTATGTGATCGAAATTCAATTGTCGTGGGATTATACTCGTTGAAATAACATTGCATCATAATATTACAGTTTAATTGATATACTGCGATATAAATGTGAAATTGTGCGTTTATCATAATGAGAAGTATTGTTTTTCTAGTTAAAAACATTATTTTGACGTTATTGTAACAAACGATGCTCTTAAAAGAACTAAACTATGAAAAATAATACATACATACTATAAGTCAAAGTATCTTTCCGCGCATGTCTGTCTGTTTATCCGCTGACTTATTTACCACGCAACATATTTTGATGCCTTTTCCTCCATCATTTAGATAATTTTTTAGGGAAGGTTCATATTAGTACAATTGTGTTACGTAATCGCACACTCAACTCCGCCAAAGGCAACTGATGGGTGGATTGAGTAGCTTGTCAGTTGTCACTGCCGGTCCCAAGCCCGGATAAAGGAGAAGGGTTGAGCAGAGGGCTAACCACCGACTCTCGTAAAAAGGAGTCTGGTTATGAAAACTGCAAGTTTGCCTCGGACCCGAAGAGGAAAAACACAAGGTCTACAAACGCAACGGAGAAGGAGTATGAGAATTGGAACCTGGAACGTCCAGAGCTGGTATAGAGCCGGAGCCGCTACAACTCGAAAATATAGGAATGGATATAACAGCAGTCCAAGAAATAAGATGGCCTGAGGACGGAAATGTAAAGATGAGTAAATCTGTTATATTTTTTAGCGGCAGTGAACAGGGAAAACATGAATTTGGAACAGGTTTTGTCATTAGAGAAGATATGATCCAAAACGTTCTAAATTTCAAACCAATAAATGAAAGAATATGCTACATTGGACTAAAAGACAAATGGTACAACATATCGATCATCTTAGCACATACTCCAACTGAAGAGAAGGACGAAGGCACCAAAGATGCCTTCTACGACATATTAGAGAAAACCATTGACACGATGCCCAAACAAGACATGCGACTACTCTGAGGAGATTTCAATGCCAAAATAGGCAAAGAACCCTGCTTCAACCCAACGATAGGCAAACACAGCCTCAATAATATATCCAATGATAATGAGCAATGACTTCCAACAATATGCTGATAAAATCGACTATATTTCCACATAAAGTCATCCACAAACAGACCTGAATTTCAAATCACCCACCCGAAACCAAATAGACCATATCATCGTGGATGCGGGTCACGGAAGCAACGTCCTAGACGTAAGACGCCTCCGAGGAATAGATGGGGATACAGACCATTACCTAGTCCGAGCGAAAGTTAAAATGAGAATATCGACCCATAAATACACCAGAACTAAGACCACCCCTCAATGGAACAGGGGCGAACTGCAAAATGAAACAAAACAACGACAGTACAGAGAACAACTCGAACAAACTCCAGACTCTGAGACAGAAAGTAATGAACCTGAAAAATTGTGGTAGAGAACTTTAAAAGTAATAACAGAAACCGATCAAAAAGTATGCGGAAAAAATAAAGTAAAAAGGGCACAAAAATGGTTTGACGACGAGTGTCAGATTCTCCTAGAAGCCAGACAAAAGGCAAGGAAGATAATGCTACATTTCCAAACAGAGGAAAGTATAGAAGAATACGCAAGGTGGCGAAAAGAGACAAGAAAACTAATAAGAACAAGGAAATATGAACAAATAGAAAGAGGCCGCCCGCCTCCCAAAACCAGACTCCCGAGAATTCTACAGGGCAATTACTTTTGAGAAGAAAGGCTTCAAGGCAAAATCCATTCCGATACTTAGAAACGACCAAAGCTATTTAATACTCAAAGGAGTAGAACTGACCGAAGAATGGAGAAGATACTTCAAGGACCTCCCAAGCATAAAACCAGAAAAAGTGCACAACGAAGAGACCTACATAACAGCAGACCTACCAGTGGAAGAACCCTCCCTTCAAGAAACAAAAAGGGCATTGAATAAGGTAAAGAACTCCAAGGCGCCTGGTGGAAATGCACTCCATTTGCAAATTAATAACTCTAATATGGCGAGAAGAAAAAATACCTACAAAATGGAAAGAAAGTATTATCGCACCCATTCATAAAAAGGGAGATAAATCAAAATGCGTCAACTACAGGGGAATCTCACTAATAAACACCGCATACAAAACACTCTCAAACATCCTGCTATATAGATTAACACCATATGCAGAAAACATCCTAGGTGAATATCAAGCCGGCTTCAGAAAATACAGGTCAACTATAGACCAATTTTTCACACTAAGACAAATTCTAGAAAAGGCTTGGGAAGATAATATAACAGTACATAACCTCTTCATAGATTTCCGACAGGCTTATGATAGCATAGAGAGAAGCCAAGTATGGAACGCAATGGCAAAGTTTTCAATTCCAAAAAAGCTGATCCAGATGACCAAAATTTGCATAGAAGGAGGAGTATCAAAGGTACGGGCAAACAATAACCTATCCAGCAGCTTTGGAATAGATAACGGACTAAAACAAAGCGATGCCCTCTCGGCACTACTGATCAGCCTCGTCCTAGAGAAAGCCGTGAGAACAGCTGAGATAAAAACTGAACTACTAACAACGAAAGGTCCCAAATTGCTGTTAGCATACGCAGATGACATCGATATCATCGGGGATTTTGTCGTAACAATAAACGACATTTTCAACAAGATCGAGAAAACAACAAGCGAAGTAGGACTAAGAATTAACGAGGAAAAGACGAAATAGAACGGCACGAAGAGATCGATTAGGACAAAACGTCACAATAAACAATTTCAACTTCGAAAGAGTAGAACACTTCAAATACCATTCTGCCACAATTACATCCGACAACGACGTCACTGAAGAAATCAAAGGCAGAATCCAGTCCGCAATCCGCTGTCTTCTTGCACTCAATACCCTTATGAAATCAAAGAGTCTAACAAGGTCTTAAAAAATCAAGATATATAAAACTATCATCAGACCCATACTAACATATGGTAGCGAAACGTGGACAATGACCAAAGCAAACGAAGATAAACTCAGATGCTTCGAACGAAAGATTATCAGAAAGATATTTGGACCCTACCACGATCCGACGACCAACCGATATCGCATTAGAACTAATGCAAAGGTCCAAGAACTATACAAAGATAGTGATATTATGCAGAAGATTGAATCGCAGCGTTTAAGATGGGCAGGACACGTACAGAGGATACACGACGAAAGACTTGTAAAACTGATATGAGAAGAGACTCCAACAGGCAAAAGACCACTCGGATGCCCCAGAATGTGTTGGAGACACAACATAAGATCAGACCTCCAAAAAAAATGAACATCCCACTCGATTACAGGTTGATGGAAGACAGGGCCTCCTGGAATAAAGTTGTGCGGTCAGCCAAGACCCACCCAGGGTTGTAGCGCTAAGTGATGATGATGATGATGAATCGCACACTGATGTAGTCCCTGAATCCGACTCTATCTAATAATATATATGAAAGTTAAAATTTTGGCGTATCGCACCGATTTTTTACAACTATTTCATTTTTTTGCGACCGTTTTTATAGAAACTTCCATGTAGATCGATTGTTTGTTGGGAGCCGGGAATAGAAGGCACTAGCAGAACGTTTAATATCTAAGATACTACCTACCAGCGGAGTTAGTTAGTTCACAATTTAATGTTGTAGTGAATAGATGTGACCATAAATAAATACTAGTGAAGTATTATATAAATTAGTGTTAGTTAATATACAGTGTATTAAATATAAGTTGGTAAATAGTTAAGTGTATAAATAAATTGGGTAAGTAGATATACCGTGTGTATAAATTATCTCACCCGTTGTGTATTCAGATAAATAGGGAAAACATTACAATAGTATATTACGACTCAATGCCAGAAAATTGGATTTCCCTGAATGTGTGATATAAAGGCCGAGGTGAGTCGAGAAATGTGGCCAGGAAGACGGTACTTTCGGCTAAGTGATCACGAAAATATTAATTTTAATTAGGTTAGCCTGTAATCACTCCACTGACTCACTTTTTATGATGTAATAATAGGTAAGGTACTTCCATGCAAACATTTTCAGGTAATCGCGTAGTTACCAGATTTATATTGCACGCGAATAAGAATTTCCTGTTGGCTTCTGTGTTCTATATAAGATGTATTTAAAGGTATAATTGAAAACTAGTTAAGTCGACCTTCGTACCTATACCAAGAAAACCTAACGCACACCGTTGTGACCAGTTCTAATTGTGTGTTCTATTTGTTACGTTGAGAATTTGCATGAGCATCGTTCATCGCCTGGCCTAAGTTAGAACACATTGTTTTTGAACATTGCTCCCTACCTCAGTTTTATTGGCAAATAACTTTTACTATCACAAGTTTATGCTTTCCAATTATTGGATGTATGCTTTTATATTAGAACTTGTTTCTCTTGTCTTTCACTAGAATATACAGTATTATCAATAGCAGATTCACGGGGGGGGGCTTTGGGGGCTCAAGCCCCCCCCCCTTTAAGAAGACTTGTTATGTCATAAAAAGTCAAGTGAGAATATAAATAATAAAATAAATATCATTTTATTAAAATAATCATTTAATTTTATTTATTTTACGTCCACAAAACCAGCCGCGCCGAGTGCGTCTGAATGTAGGTAGTCGTGAAAATGTTCAAACGCGGCGCTTACCGATTGAAGATAAAGTGATAAAGACAATCGCAGGCCGCGTCTTTGGTTTGCAGAACATTGAAATAAAAACGTGTTTTTACGCATTTTTTCTCTGTGAAATGGCTTTAAATAATAAATCTATATTTCTGGAAGATAAGAAGAAATTTATTTTATTATTCAGATTGTGTTTGACGTTCATAGCGAATACAAGTTATTTTTTTCTCATTTGGACCTGCGTAAAATGAAGCGATCACAAACGACATTAACATCTTTTTTCACTAAAAAGCCAAAAAATAATACGGTTGTGGAGGTGGGACATTGTGGTAGTAGTGTTATAGAAGAAAAAATCGTTATAGTAGCATCATCAAGTAGTGGCAGTACTGGCAGTACTAGCAGTGGCTCGCAAGAATTTGAGGCAAGTAGTAGTAGTCAACCTAGCCGTTTTCCTGAGGAGCCCTCACAGCGTAAGTATATAATTATAATATGCCTTTTCATATTTAGGAATAAATGATAAAAAGGAAAAAGGCATAAAAATGAACATTATTTTTTTGTATGTTCAAAGAATTACAGGATGTGACGTACAGTTAGATCTAAAAAAAATAATTAAATTAACTGTCTCGACCTTTACTACCAAAAAAAATATTTTAACATTTTGTATTTTAGTTTTACTTTATATATGTGAAAACTGTTAAGTGTTGATCTGGGTTAGAAGCTTCTTAGAGCGAAAAAAAGGAATTTATATTGATTTTGGTTTATTTAAGCATTTTATAGGATGGTAATGATATTTTGTCTTTGCGTTTGAGTTTAAAATCTTAATTACATAGGCAAAAAAGGGATTTTATTGAATTCGTACTATTCGTTCTATTTTTTTTTCTGTCATATTTGTAAAGTTCAAATTTGGTATATAATTCTAACTTAATTTAAATAAAATTATAAATAATATACTTTTTTGAATTTAATACCTATGACCTGCTTTATTTGTTGAATAATGTATAGGTCAACCAAAAGTCAAAGAAATTTGCTTTTGAATATTGTAACGTCAATACAATACGTCAAAAATATCGTATAAAAGTAAAAAAACTTTACAATACAACTATGAAATTAAATTTGTTCA
Organism: Galeruca laticollis; assembly: GCA_963921935.1. Taxonomy (NCBI): domain Eukaryota; kingdom Metazoa; phylum Arthropoda; class Insecta; order Coleoptera; family Chrysomelidae; genus Galeruca; species Galeruca laticollis. The sequence continues at coordinate 83,311,134 of OY998178.1, read as the reverse complement.
TTTTTTTAAAGAATGGCAGCCAGCTATATGATATTGGGAATGCAGTCAATGAAAAAATAAATTTTCTAAGCAATACTCGGATCCCTGACTCAAAATAAGTTTTTCCATTGCAACAAGAAGGGAAACAGCAAATGCGTAAATTCGGTGTTCATTGGCTACAACAGTATAACTGGCTTGCGTATAGCGAAAGTAAAACTGGAGGATTTTGTAAATTTTGTGTGTTATTTGCACCAGATGGCGGAGGAGCGGGTAGCCAAGTAAGAATAAAATAGTTATATAATAGGCTCATTTAGTCATATTTCCAAAGTTACTCTTTTTATACGATTATTGTAGTTTACCTTTTATTTTAAGCTTTAAAAAAAGAATTAGCCCAATTGGACGAATATTACCAAACATTTTAGAGCTAGAATAATCTAAGGCTATTTTAAAATGTGACGTCATGCAATCTTTTTTACATACTTATTGCGATCTTGGACACCTGCGCTACCTGCTTCGAAAAACATTGTCGTTACCTTTTTCTGACATTTGTCACAAAAAGTGTTAATATTTTTCCGTCAGGCTGACAGACGCAAAGCAAAGGTAATGCGTTGTGGCAACGAATTACCTGGTGAAAAAAGATGGTCTGACGTCATAGTTTTAATTAATTTTATAAACTTTAATCATTTTTTTAGGTGGTTAAAAATCATTAAAAAAATTTGATATTTTGCATACTTACTAAATTTATTATGTTATTTCAGAATTTACAATAAAAAAAATTGGTAAATGAGCCTATTGTTTTAATGAAATAAGGTTTTAAAAAACTAACTAAACTATATCCTAACCTAAGCTTATTATTTTTCAGATTCTTAAAATGCTTGTAAGGGAACCGCTAACTATGTTTAAAAAAGCCCGGGAAATGCTTACGCAGCATGAAAACACCAACTACCATAAATTTTCAGTTAAAAAAGCAAATGATTTTTTAAACATACAAATGTCTGAAAAGTCTGTCAGTATTTCTGTGCAATTAGATAAACAAAAAGCAGAAATAATTGAAGCTAATCGACAGCGGTTAGTGCCGATTATTAAAACAATTCTATTTTGTGCCCATAACAAATTACCACTTAGAGCGCATAGAGATGATGGTAATATAGATATTAAAGATAGCTCAAACCAAAATCTTTCAGAAAGTAATGATGGCATTTTTAGGAACTTATTAACTTTTCGTATAGATTCTGGAGATTTAAACCTTAAAAATCATATACTAACAGCACCAAAGAACTGTACAATGATTAGTAAAACAATCCCAAAATGAAATAATATTTTGCATTGGGAAGGTTATAACTACTGAAATTGTTAATGCTATAAAACAATCAAAATTTTTTACAATAATTTGCGACGAAACAACCGATATAAGTACCAAAGAACAAATGACATTCTGTGTGAGGTATTTGGATAGTACGTATGATATAAAGGAAGTTTTTTTGGGTTTCATTGAGCTGCACTCTACAACTGCCCAATGCATCAAAGAGGCCATAAAAAATCATATTAAGCAGCTTGGACTTCCTATTGATAATCTTCGTTGACAAGGATATGATGGAGGCAGCAATATGGCTGGAAGGTTCAATGGAGTCCAAGCCTTAATAAGACAAGAACAGCCCTTGGCTATGTATTTACACTGTTTAAGTCATTGCCTTAACTTAGCTATTTCCAAAAGTTGTGAAGTTTCTGAAATTAGGAACATGATGGTTATTTTGGGTAGGGTATGTTCTTTTTTTAGTTGCTCTGCATAAAGAGTTTTAGTTTTTCAACAAGCCGTTGATGACTTAGAAATAACCGAAACTAAAAAAAAAAGTTAAAACCTCTGTGTGCTACGCGCTGGGTTGAGTGTCATAATAGCGTAATAACTTTTAAAGAACTATATGAAGCAATTTGCAATGCTCTTGCTAGTTTGGAACAGGACAACGATACAGAGACTTCCAGTAAGGCAATGGCTTTTAATGCCGCCATTAGAAGAAGTGATTTTGTTATAGCTTTAGAAGTCGCCTCGTTTTTAATGTCGTACGCTGTAAATTCCAGCAAGTATTTACAGAGTGTTGAAATTGATCTTTCCACTGCCTTTTCATACATAAACGATATTACAAGCAAACTAGAAAATATAAGGCAAAATGAAGAACTCCAATTTAAACCAATTTTCTTGGAGGCTCATCACGCTCTTCAGAGAATTGGTACGACTATTACTATGCCTAGACTTTGCATTAAACAAACAAATAGGAGCAATATAAAGGCAAATAACGAAGAAGAATATTACAGAAGGGTGATATTCATACCTTTCCTGGATCATATTATAATCCAAATGAAAAACCAATTTAATCAACTTTCTACTGTAACACCCATAGAAGGTATTATTCCAATACACCTTAAAAAATATACTGATGCCAAAATTGTTGAGGCTGCAAGAATATATGAAAATGATATGCCAGGATCCATGCTGGAATTACAGGCGGAATTAGCGATATGGAGACATAAATGGAGTGACACTGTCAGTGTTGATCTACCAAAATCATCAACAGACACCTTAAAACGTATGTCCAAAGAATGCCACAATCCCTGTAACAAGTGCTACGGGCGAGAGAACTTTTTGTCAAATGAAGGCCAGAAGAATTGAAACTTGTAATTGGTCTACATAGATTATCGTTAATATAAGTTGTTGTATTTATGTATATACTATATTATAATACATTTTTTTGTCAAATTAAAAAAAATATTCAAGCCCCCCCTTTGTTAAATCCTAGATCCGCCCCTGAGTATTAGGAAGTTTCTGTGGGCACATATATGTTTAAGCGTCAACGTGTTAGAAAGGAACACATACATATAAATTCAGTGTATTACTCTTTTTCGCTAACAGGATATCATAAAGTGGAAAACGTGCATTTCATGTCCATAACGACAATGTGTTACAAATTCATTGTGATTAACTGTATCGACCCTTACTTTGTCGAATCTACTCATATTAGTGTTTTAAATGAAACTATCTATTTCTAGTTAACTCCACAGTTTATTGAAAAATGTTAAAAATTCTAAAAATTTGACAATTACCTAAATATCATCGTCAGAATGACAGAAGTTACATTTCATTTGACGCCTACCTGATGTTTAATTATTTTTGGCTAGTCTAAGAAGTGACCTATCTTGTGATTGACTTAATATAAGTTAATAGAAAAAAGAAGAAGATGTGATATTACAAATATTGAAGCTTTGGTATTATTAGCCTTATGGGGATATCCTGGATATCATTTTTCCAATTAAGGTCAGTATAACTGTGCAATGATATAGAAAACCAGGAAAACTATATATGCTGATCTTTACAATTATCACTTAAGAAGACAGTTTAAAAGTGGAGAACTCCCTAGATTTATCTGGTCATTGACGACTTCATATTGTGGGTTTGTGGGTTTCTAAGTGTCTTGTAATTTCCAATTCTTTAGGGAAATCCAGTTCTTGTTTCTTATCACAAATATGTAGTACTTCTAGTTCTGTGTTAGATGTCAATGAATGATTGGTGTTATGTAGATGTCTGGCGTAGTGGGATTTATCTGGTTGTTTTAATCTATATGCTCGTAAGTGTTCACTGGTCAAACCCTTTTGAGATCAGATACAGTGAACATTTACGAGCATATAGATTAGAACAACCAGATAAGTCCCACTGCGCAAAACATCTACTTGACACCAAACATTAATTGACACCTAACACAGAATTAGAAGTACTACATATTTGTAGTATGTAAGTGTGTTAATTGACTGTCGAGAGAAATTATTTGTTGTTACTTGTCCATATTATTCATTATTAGAAAACCAAATCCTGGTTTTATATTATTTTTAAAAGATGGTACCTACTTATTGCAAAAGTATTGCCTAATTTATTCCATTATTATTTAATTTAGATATCCGCTGTCTGCTGTTTTTCTGCAAGAGATTATCGTTATTCAACTACGCACCGCAGAAGCCCGTCAAATACGGATCTTAGTACCAGAAATGCAAGCAGAGAAAGTTGAAGTCTTAATGATGAAGCCGAAGAAATATAATGCAACAGAAAGTAATAATTTGAGTAGAAGTAGTAGAGTAAAATTGGTCTTAGCCATGACAAGAAGCATGCTTGCTGTGTGATATTAAAGATTATCGGGAATTTTCAAAGTACTCATAACTTAACAAATTTTTTTATGTTCCATGGATCTATTAATCGTAAGTGGATGATTTTATTGTTTACATTATGCGTAGTTGTTTTCAAATAATTTTTGAGGTAATAAGTTTAATCTTTGCATGGGGACATTAGATGAAATTCTGAAAATCGCCATGCCGATGGCTGTAATTTTGTACAAATTAACAGCACGTTAATGGTATACAAACATAATTGTCATCGCGTCGGCCCGTCTACCGTCTGTTTACGTTTGTTGATTCGTGAGGGTAGTGGGCAGTTAAATTTGTTTTTAAAAAGACAAGCCGTTGTAAAAATAAGCCAGATACGTTGTGTTTTGTGTGGTTTCTTTGTGGACAAAAAATTTTGACATAAATTTACAGCCTTGTTTAAAAAACGGTAATAAGACTAACTCTTTTTTCCCATATTGTTTGCACGATTTGCGAAGAAGATTCAAGATATTGTTTGTAGTTGGTGATGAAGAAATGATTATAGAAATACAAGCGAAATATTTTTTGTATAAAAGTGGGGAAATTAGGAAATAAGGTGAAGTGGGGTAATTGTGATATAGTTTTTCATTAGGTTGAATGTATGACGCCGCTAAATAAAAAGTTTAATGATTAAAATTCTAAAAAAAATGTAATACATTTTGGAGATGTCTATTACCCATCATTGTGTTTTAAGTTTAATTATCAGCTTATTTTTTTTTGTTAGTAATTTTTTTCAAAACACGGTTATTCTATCACATTTGCCCCTTACTTTGCGGCAAATGTGATAACGACCAATATTATTACCGGGCCAAAAGTATAAAATATAGAGAAATGTGCACATTTTCGTTTTTTGTTTATTAAAATATTTCAAACACTTTCAAAGTTATAAACTTTCCAAATATGAAAGCAAAATTAGCAGATTATATAAAAAAAAACATGATAATAGAGAATGTTCGAAAATGATAATATTTGCTGCAGTTATACAGAACTATAAAGTAAAACCCCCAAAGCGAACTGGAAAATCTAGTAAGCCTGTTCGGTCGGTGGTTGGTTTTGGCAAAACGGTGATAACATCGTTGTCGACTGCCGTGTTAGTGTCTTCGATTTTTGGCCAAACAAATTTATTTTTGTATGGCGTTGTAAATTTAACGACCCATCCTTCATCGCTTTGTTCCAGCACATTACCAACAAAATGTTTGATTAACTTTTTTGTAGAATATTTTACAATTACCCAACATCCCGGAGCAACAACATTTTGGAATTCTTGCACATCTATGGTATTCTCATCAATACCATTAATTAGCACTTCATTCACGAACTCCTCAGAATTGTCAGACTCAATTAATTCTAGAGGTGTGTGATCGTCATCACTGCTACTGGTGGAAAATAATCGAGTTTTTCTTTTAGTGTCCTCCTTAACTGGTTTTAGTTTTTCTTTAAGAATATTTATAGCTTGTGAGGATGTTAAAATTTCGGCTCCAGGAGATATTCTAATTTTCTTCTATGGTTGTAGCTTTGGTGTTTGTTTAACTGCAGATAATAAAAGGTGTTCAAATGACACACTGCTGTTACTAAGTTTACAAATGTTTGAGGGGCCTGGTAATTAGTTATCAGTTTTTCTTTGCTCTTGAACCTGTGTTGAAATGTTGTTAGTTTCCTTCCACTTTTGCATAAGATCTGGGAGAAAACTTTCTTCCGGAATAATATCTCGATTAAAAGGGAATATCCATCCCTTCCTAAATCCATTTACGATGACATCAGGGGAAATAAGTTTCCATGTTTCACACAAGAACTGTGAAAACACCTTTTTGGGTATTTTTTGTCCTACATGATTGCGTTGCCAGGTTACAATTTTTTCCTTCCACTTGCATTTAAACGATTTAAATACGGCTAGATCTAATGGTTGGAGCAAGTGGCTGCTGTGTGGAGGAAGCTTCAAAATTGTTATTTGTTCCCTTTCAGCAGCCTCTAAAGTTTTAATGCTGACATGGGTTGAGTGACCATCATATATGATAAGAACAGGTCGCTCTGAACCAACGGTAGGTACTACAGTCTTAAGAAAATAATTTTTGAATATATCCCCTTCCATCCAGCTTTTTTTTACTAGCTGCGTACACAGTTCCTTTAAATTCGTGTTCTGGTGGGGCAAGCCATTGGTCCCATACGTTCGTACACAATTAGTGGTGGTGTTTTCTTTGCCAGGAGAGCTGATTGTTCGAGACGAAGCTTTATAAACAGCACCTACTACTTTCACATTCCTTGGGTCGATACTGAGGCTGCTTTCATCCAGATTCCAAATTCTTTCCGGTTTATCATGTAGTCCAAGTTCATTCAGGGTAAGTTTTAACAAATCTAAGTATTGATGGATTATGAATGGATCCAATGCCTTTTTCCTGGCGTACTCCACATTTTGAGGAGTTTTAAGACTCAGATTGTGCCGCTTTTTGAACTTCAAGAAACAGTTTGCACCTGGAATGCCATTTTTAAAATTATTTTTTATGTTGTTGCTTTCGATGAACCGAGCAACTAGTTCAATTACTTCTTTTCGGGAAAATCCATACCCCTATTTTTCAGCTATTTTTGAACAATTTGCTAGCCTTGTTTTATCCTCGATTGGAATTGTAATTGGTCGGCATTTTCTTCTTTTATTGTTCCACGTACACCTTTGATTCGGGAATGTAATGAAACGTACGGAATTCCGTACATCTTAGCAGCTCTGTAAATTGTTGTTCTCTTGGCTTCATTAACAGCCAGTTCTAGATCTGCTTTCGTGTATTTCTCACCATCACAGATAAACAAATCCGCTAACCTTGAATACATATTCTATTTTAAAAACTACTCGGGTTCAAGTTGTTACAGGTTAAGCTGTTAAAACTTCACACATCTAAACTTATTGTTTTCCAAAAGTAGAAATAGTTGTGGTTAAATCCTTCAATTTGTACGGTATTTTTTTATTACTGTATGCCAATTAGTTTCGACTTAAATAAGTCATCTTCGGGGCAAGTAAGCAGTCAATTACAGAAAATGCATAGGACGAACAAAATATTAAATTAACACATAACAACATCTGTCTAGTTCTTTCGTCGTGTAGTGTGTTTGTTGTTTTGTGTTAATTTAATATTTCGTTCGTTCTATGCATTTTCTGTAATTGACTGCTTACCTGCCCTGAAGATAACTTTTTGAGTCTAAACTAGTGGGCATATGGTCTTCAAGATAGATCTTCTTAGACAAACATGGACCCTATTACTCAAATCGGAATTGGTAATTTAATTTTAAGTATGCCAAGACGGTGTGTCAAGCTGTATTTTATGCTGCTGGAATAAATACAGATTATTAGAAACATATATCTTTATATTTCATGTTTTACATTGTTTATTAGGAACGTATAAGAATTTCAATTAATTAAAAACATCATAACGGTATGTCACTTTTTAAAATCCAATTAAAATTGATGTTTATTCGAGGAAAAATTTTCTGAACCTTAGAAAATCTTGATGTGTACATGTCTTTTTTTTCCTTGGATACTCTTTTGTATTACCCACCCACAAAATGTGATTGATCTATGGGTTTCATAGTGTTTACGGTTTCTTATTTCAACAATCGTTCCATTCATTGATAAATGTAACATGCGTAACTGAATCTCAATTATGAACAATATAAATGTAATTTTTATCATTGATTTTATATATCTGCGAAATTGAAACTTATATAATATTGTTCATTTCAGCCTTGAACATAAATTCAGTTCTGTAGATTGAAATACCAATAAAAAACGATGAATATAAACTGTTGATTTTTTTTAATTGTAATAACCAATTTCATACATACGTAATCGTTGTGCTATTGATGATATTCTGTATCAAAAGTGCTTACCTGAAACAAAAACATAACACATTAGTGAAATTGGCTAAAAAAAGACACAAATAGAAATACTACGAAACTACTTGAAAATAATTTTTTCTGAAATCGCTCAAGAGTGTCCGGCGCAACTTCAGACCCCAAAAAACGCAGGTCAGTGGTGTAGCCCCTAATATGCGCATAACGTAACCTTTCGCACTGCTTCGGTGAAGTATTATAAAATGTCACAAGTCATAATTTTGGCTAATAAACAACGCCTAAATATATATTGCAAACCATGCTGGTGTCTAGGGGTTTTATCTCTTGTAAAGTTATTCAATGAACCTACAAACTATCCAAAAAACATTTAAATCGTATGCTGGGGATGATATCATATGCTAATGAGCTTTAACTAACTAGTGGAAGGGGGATTTTGTTTTTGTTACTTATTTTTGGGGAGTTTATTTCAATAAAAAGTTTATTACTTTTTCTTTTATATGCCAAGTTGTTTGTTTATTCCTCTCATTGGTGATCGCAGGTACGGCGTCATTGAGAACTAAGAGAACAATGTACATTATACAAGCACTTACAAATGAGATCCTCCCCAGCAGATGACTTAAATTATTTTTGGATATTTTGTAGATGGTTCAATTGAATAACTTCAAGAGTGATGAAACCCCTAGACACCAGCATGGTTTGTAAGATATATTGAGGCAGAGTCTATTTGTCGAAATTTTGACATTTTATAGTATTTCACCGAAGCAGTGCGAAAAGTTTATGAAAAAGCGAACATCTGGTTTTAGTTACCCAGTTAATAACAAGGTCATGTCTATGAAAAAGTGAAAGTGATGTAAGAAATATATAAATAATGTAAATATTTAAATAAATTTGGAAATAAATTCAATTCAAACTCTCGTTGCTATAAATCCATATACGGGGTGATTCATAACTATTGGGACATAGGCTGAGGGTAGATTGTTTGGACCAAAATATGGCGATAGGATCAAATATTCCTCAATAAAATATTGCTGTAGAAAAAGATAAAGGGCGTTAAAGTTGAATTTTTTTAAAAATTTTTTGCTAATAATTTCTCTGTATATTTATCGTTGTTATAAAAATCGGCACAGAGGCATAATTTTATACAGGCAATATTATTTTATGTATAATTTGACATTTTGTTACAGGGGGAGCCTCGTGAAGGATTTCTGATGATGAAATTGACTGGTAACTTTTTTGACAAAACTTTTTAGCGATTTTTATTAGAAAATATAACATAAACATCATGTCTACGTAATATTGGTACTCTTGTTCAAACACGATATTCTCATTCGTTTTCGAGAAAAACGCAATTGAACAGTTCAGAGTATCGGATGGGGATTTCAAGTAACGAACAATAAAAAAACTTGTATCTTAAGGCTTCTATTTCGACGATAAAGCATAATTAAAAACAATGTAATATAAAAAGAGCAAACTCAAATAAAATGTTCTACGTGGCCTCCCCCGACATCTATGCCTTTTCTAATTCTTTAAAATAAAGGATTTTCGAACTTCAGAGAACATAATAATCTGTCCCCTTATAAAGTTAGCCGCATTTTGTATTTTCCTCCATAGTTCGTCTCTCGAGTTAATTTCCTTGGCCTAAACTAAGGACTTCATATGTCCCCAAACATAGAAATCAAGTGGGTTATACTCAGGACTTCTTGGTGCCCATTCAAAATCACTTCCTCTGCCAATCCATCGCTGAGGAAATATGTCATTTAGATGATTTATAACAACTAAAGGGAAATGAAGTGGAGCTCCATCCTGCATAAACCACATTTTATTTCTTACAGCTAGTGACAGATTATCCAAAATATCACTAAAAGTATTTTCCAAAAAAAGTAAATAAGAATCTCCATTTAAATTTGGAGGCAGAACATATGGCCCTAGTAATTGGTCGCCTATAATTCCACGCCAAATATTCAATTTAAACCAATGCTTCGATTTTTCGATTTAGTTAAAATATTTCGTTTTTAAAAAAACAATGTTTTTGTCATGACGTTTCCAGTTTTTCTTCGCCGTTTCCTTTTAAAAAAATCTGGTGGCGTCCAAAGTTATTTTATGAAGCTAAGTTATAACAGATTCTCTATATGGGTATTTTCCACCGATTTAAATTTGCGTTTTCTGATTATTTTGGGAACAGGACGGATAAAAATTAACAGATTCCTGTGGTTTTATTTTGAAAATTAAATTCAATTTTTGTATGTATTGGAGATAAAGCTCCTACCTGTTCATTTTATTCCTCCTTTCCAATTTTAAATTTTCTACTGTTTCTCCTGTTTTTTTATTTCTTTCCCTACAGCTCTGCAGCCTCTACGGACCGTTTACGACCTTTACCTGTACGGACCTTTTACGGACTTTACACTTACGGACCTGACGGACCCTACAACGATCCACTCACCGGACCATATTGTTCCAGAGTCCAGACAACGACGGCTCAAGAACCCTTGAATACTGCTGCGAGCTGTACGTCCCGAGTCTTCCAGGATAAGTGGTTTATATAAAATATTGAGTTGGAAATTTTTACTGTAATAACTGATATTTATTCGTAGTGTATTGAGAATATACGGTTTATGTAAATTTATCTTTGTATCTCAAATAAATCCATTTGTCCCGAAATATTGTTTGTTGATTCACCTTATCCCAATTGAGGTAATAAAAAATAGTGTAACTAAGGCCGAATTCACCACCTGAGCAGAGTCTCAAGGCCCGGTTAACTTAGGATTGTGACAAAGTCGCTTCATCGGTGAACATAATATTCTTAATAAAATTTCGGTCATCATTATGCTTGTTGAGAATACGTTGGCAGAACTGTAACCGTTGTGGTAGATTTCTTGGAAGCAAATATCGAACAGGAGTGAAGTGATAAGGGTGGAACTTTTCTTTTTTTAGAATTCTAATAATAGACGATTGACTTACTCCTGTTGCTGATGACAAATGACGTGAACTTACTGTAAGATTTTCCTCTATTCGAACGAAAGTGTAATCTTCTTGATTAGGTGAAATTTGTTTCAGACGACCACCTTGATTTTTATTGTCAAATGACCCGGTTTCACCCAAACGATGGAATAAATTGGAAAAAGTTTTGTGATTTGGTTGCCTTCTGCCTGGATATAATAATTCATACCCTCTGGATGCAGAGCGCCCTCAAAAATGTTCTTGTGCGTATACACAAATCATATCCCGCATTTCTTCATTCGTAATATGATTGTAACGAGGCATTTCAATCGAAAAATTATATGATAGCTTTAAAAAATGCAACAATTGACTATTGACAATTGAATATAAAAAAATACTCACTAACAAGAAATGTCATTTACCAGCAACAATTATCTGACAGTCCAACGCACACTTTTCATAAATGAAATAATATTTGAAATCCCCGTTCCGATATTCTGAACTGTTCAATTGCGTTTTTCTCGAAAGCGAATGAAAACATCGTGTTCGAATAAGAGTACCAATTTTACGTAGAAATGATGTCATATTTTCTAATAAAAATCAATAAAAAGTCTCGTCAAAAAATGTTACCAGTCAATTTCATCATATTAAATCCTTCACGAGGCTCCCCCTGTAACAAAATGTCGAATAATACATAAAGTAATATTGCCTGTATAAAATTATGCCTGTGCCGATTTTGATAACTGTCGATAAATATACAGTGAAATTATTAGCAAAAAACAAAAAAAAATTCAACTTTTTTCACAGCAATATTTAATTGAGGTATATTTGGTCCTATCGCCATATTTTGGTCCAAACAATCTACCCTTAGCCTATGTCCCAATAGTTATGAGTCACCCTGTATAAGTTAGGACCATACTAATGCATAAAAATAACACTCGATGGATTAAACAATAAAACTTTTATGTTTTATGACTCAATGTTAAAACTTGATAGAAAGCGTATGATAATTATTTTGTTGTTCTCAAAAAACCCTAATTTTTACTGCAAATAGTCAGCAATCTTTTTTTTGTTTAAAAATATATGTGCCTTGAATCTTTTGGATAATCTCTTTTCAGTCGTTCATCCCCGCACGGATTTGGTGACATTATGTACTGATTGCCAGAATCGTCTTTCTCCATGTTTCTCTATCCCTGGCCGTAACTGTTGATTCGTGTAATTCGAGGTCGACAATTGTCTTCACCTGATCCACCCATCGACTCGAAGGTATGTCACATCTTTTCCCTCTAATAATCAGCCTCTATGAAGGGATCCATTGAAAATTAAGGATATATTCAGTCATATCAAAGCCATTCGACATAAATAAAGGTGTTAGAGATTATCTTGACATAAGTATTCAACGATTACAAGGATTTTCTAAAACGAAAAGTGATGGGTAATTGGAGGGGCGGAATATCCATTGGCGGAAAAAATAATAGGTTTGCAATTTACAGATGGTATTTTGATTATAGCTTCTAGTGAAGAGGGAATTATGGTCATTATGGACACGCTTATAAATATTAGCAGGAAATAGGTATGCTCTAGAGCTAAATACAAACAAAACAAAAGTAATGATTATATACCGCATCCAACACATGTAATAAGAATGAAAGACCTCCAAATGCTAGATGAATAGGTATCTAGGATCACTTATAACCAATAAAGTTGGTTCAGACGCTGAAATTAACAGCGGGATGGCAATTGCCAGGAATGCCACTACTAACTAACAAATATATGGAAGGACACTGCACTATCTCTCACTTTGGAACTTTCATACGACCTAATACTTCCAATCGCCACGTATTCATGAGAGACATAGATATTAAAAATCTCAAACAGTAATAAAATCTAAGTGTTTCAGATGTGGGCTTATAGGAGGATACTACTCATAGTACCCTGGACAGACTATCCTACGAATGTATCGATACGGAAAGAGCTCAAAGTAACAAATAGGTTATCGACAAGAATCAGACCAGAATCTCAGGTATTATAGGTTTATTTCAAGAAGAACCAGGGGCTTAGAAAAAATTATCATACAGAAAAATATTAAAGGTAATATAGCAAAACGTAGATCGCATAGGATAACAGTGTATGTGAATTAATTCTGTTACCTATACAAAACGGATTAAATGAGGAATGGTATATACATAGTAAAGGTGTGTTAATATTCTCGTCCTTGAGGGAAATTATATTAAACCTGAAGTCACAACTATTTGAATTAATAGACATTTTTTTCCAAATTCGTAGAGGAGAAGGTGCAAATATGGCATACCATTTTGTTCATCAGACACATCTTCTAAAGGCAATCTTCACGTTTTTTGTACAAAAAATTTAGAAGTTAGAAAACATATCAAAATCGCCATTAAAAATATAGGGGGGGGGAGGTTAAGCTTGGAATACCTCTAAAAATTGGTGAATAATTTTATTAATTGAATTTTTTTGTTAATATAAACTCGAAATGTAATAAAATACAATATAGACCACCAGTCACAGACATATTCGTCTCTCTCCGCACCTGCGATCTCATTATATGCCCACATAGAGCACATGAGACACTGCACCCATATCTCACCTCTGCGGCTTGTTGAAAACTTTTGCCCACAGAAAATACACTCTGCATCAGTGTCATCAGGGTTGGAGTGTCTTGGCATATCAGCAACATCGTCGTCAGAATAATCTGCTAGACCAAACTCATCATTCCATTCAAATTCTTCTTCGGATGTGAAGTCTTCTATGGGACCCTTACGTCTAATGTTTGATTGCATCATGGGTGGCTTTTTTGACTTCACTTTGGAGTTTTCAAGGCTCAGATTTTTTTTATTCTGGAGGCTTTTGCTTCCTTTATTTTTTTTCTATTGATAGACCCATTCAGTTCATTTTTATAAGGAGATGACGTAATCCGAGAAGCTCCGACAGCTTTTCCTCCCTTTTTAGAATTTTGTCGCTTTGAGATGGGAACCGGGGTAATATCAAAGGGAGACACTTGCATTGGATTTTGACCAGAAATCTGGAGAGGTACATTGTTTGTATTCGATGATTTCAAACATGAAGGCTGGGTTATATCCGGTAAGTGATCCTGAGCCTTGGTTGTGTCTGAAAGGGTTGATGTAAACAAGGAAGATTCAGCTTGAGCATTCGGAACATATCCCCTTTTGAGTAAATGAAACGACGAGTACCCAGTATGTATTTTATTATTAAAATTCCAGCTGAGCTCTTTCGGCCATTAGGTCATTCTCAAAGCTGTCGTCAATAAAAAATCCTACAACAAGTGTCAAAAACCATCAAATCCTGTGAATGTTACATACAATATGGTAAAATGTTTGATGTTACATAATTATTTGAGTAAAATGGTTCAAACTACCCTCTAGAGAGGGTGTACAATTGCAATTCACATAACGAAACGTCTTATTTAAAATTATAAAATGAATGATATCAGACAGTTCTAATATCCCCTTTTAGCTGATTCCTGTTCTGCTGCTAAAAAGTCAGCGTTGGATAAAATATTTCTATTCAAATGGTAGATACCAGTAGCCCGAAAACCATTAGCAGCTACTTCTCCAGTCTGAACTTTAAGGTATGCCCTGCCAAACAATTCTACTACATCAAAAGGACTAAGAGGGTGATTGTTGTTACGGATTCACACTCGAAGATCTTCACTATAATATGTTTTTAATGGCCCCATGAATGACTTGTCCAAGGGCTGATGTTTGTGAGTCGAATGCAAAGGTAAATGACTATGTAGTTCTCTCTTGCAAGAACTATAATATCTATGTTACGGATATGGCTGTAATGCCCATCGAGAATTAATACAATAGGGTCCTCCATAAACGGTTATGAATGCTTTATGAAGTGATGTAGCCACTGAGTGAAAATATAGACTTGTACACAACAAGATGGATCTGCAAATCCAATAGATCTCGGAGGAGCACCTTTCATGTACACCCCTACCAAAACTACTACGCCGAAGAAGCTTAATACATATTGTCTGCGGCATGTCAATCAAACTATGGAATGAAATTGACTGTCTCGACCCTTACTTCGTGGAATATGCTCATATTAGTGTTTTTAAATGAAACTCAAGGTCTCTAGTTAATTCCACAATATAATACAAATTGACAATTGTTTCGATAAATCAATATCATCGTCTAGCCAAAAATAACTACTAAACATCAGGTAGGCATAAAATGAAATGTAATTTCTGTCATTCTGACGATGATATTGATTTATCGAAACAATTGTCAATTTTTTAGAATTTTCAATAACTTGTATTATATTGTGGAATTAACTAGAGACCTTGAGTTTCATTTAAAAACACAAACTATGAAAAGCCACACTTTCCTTACATTTCTTGTTAGCACGATACAGCCTCCGGAGTGCAATAAGTCAGAAATTTTATAATTGAATATTGTTAAGGACATATCACAGATGAACCCTATTGATTTTCAGCTCAATAGAGCCAGTACAACAGGTGCTACAGTACTTTAAGTACGATATTTTTGTCATTTTTGGAGAAATTTCAGTTTGTTAGCACGATACAGCCTCCGGAGTCCAACAAGTCGCTAATTTTATGATTGAATATTGTTAAGGACATGTCACATATAAACTCTATTGATTTTCAACTCACCAGAGCCAGTACAACGGGTGCTATGGTAATTGAAGTACATTTTGTCATTTTTTGAGAAATTTCAGTTTGTTAACACGATACAGCCTCCGGAGTTCAAAAAGGCACCAATTTTATGATTGAATATTATTCAGGACATCTCACTGACGAACTCTATTGATTTTCAGCTCACTAAAGCCAATACAACAGGTGCTACAGTACTTTAAGTACGATATTTTTGTCATTTTTGGAGAAGTATCAGTTTCTTAGCACGATACAGCCTCCGGAGTGCAATAAGTCAGCAATTTTATGATTGAATATTGTTAAGGACATGTCACATATGAACCCTATTGATTTTCAGCTCACCAGAGCCAGTACAACGAGTGCTATGGTACTTGAAGTACATTTTGTCATTTTTTGAGAAATTTCAGTTTGTTAACACGATACAGCCTCCGGAGTTCAAAAAGGCACAATTTTATGATTGAATATTATTCAGAACATCTCACTGACGAACCATATTGATTTTCAGCTCACTAAAGCCAATACAACAGGTGCTACAGTACTTTAAGTACGATATTTTTGTCATTTTTGGAGAAGTATCAGTTTGTTAGCACGATGCAGCCTCTGGAGTATATACAAGTTACCAATTTTATGATTGGATATTATTCAGAGCGTCTCAAAGATGAACCCTATTGATATTCAGCTGACTAAAGCCAGTACAACGGGTGCTATGGTACTTAAAGTACCAAATTTTTGTCATTTTTGGATAATTTTCAGTTTGTTAGCACGATACAGCCTCCAGAGAGTATACGATTGATCAATTCAATGATTGGATATTTTTCAAGGTGTCTCACAGATGTATCCTATTGATTTTCAGTTGACTAGAGCGAGTACAGCGGGTCCTATAAATCCAGATATACTAAATTTTTGGTTATGTTTGGAGAAATTTCGGTATGTATTTTCAGCGCCACAGATGCGGAAAAGTTAGTTTAATCTTTAAAACCGTTTATTTTTCATACAAAATGTCAATATTCAAATGGCTAAAAAAATAGGAACGCGTTCACCATTGCTTTTTTTCGTTTTTTTCAAGATTTTTCTAATTTATATGGTGTTTGACACCAGGTAGAGAAACAACACCTTCAATATTTTTTGTAGCTCTCTTCAAGACCTTTCTAATAGTGTGTAATATTTAAGACTTTCGGTGTAGCCTTGTGCCAAAATAAATGGTCATCTCTTTGATGTACAGCAATTTTCAAAGAAGTATTAATATGCAAATGTCATTTTAACTGATGCTAATTAATCAATAAAAAAATTGAAAATATTTTCTGTAGAGTGATGAAAATTAACAATGACGTACATTATTCAGTTTAAGTTAATGCAAGTAGAAGCAATTACAACAGAGCGTAACTTTGCAAGTATATATACACGCGGTTGTGTAATAATGTAATGTATGAGGTTGTAAATCTCACCCCCTTCGCTTAAGCATACTTGCAAAAGTTTCGCTCTATTGTAATTGCTTCAACTTGCATTAAATTATATCTTCAGGGTTCTTAATTGATAACATTTGACACTCCATTTATATTCTAGCAATGATAAATTAATATCCAATATTGGCAACACTGTTAGATTGTTATTCAATTTTAGTTGGTAAGATTTATTGTTCCCAAATTTATTGAAGTGAAGTTAACGTCAAGTTTTTTATAATGCCCATGTAAGTTTTATTAATAAATAAATAATTAACTAAAAATGTGCCGGTTCAATTTTTTTGTTAATAGGAATGAGCTCCTATTATAATTGCTTACTGCATTTTGTTCTAGCACGATACAGCCTCCGGAGTGCAACAAATCACCAATTTTACGATTGAATATTGTTCAGGACATCTCACAGATTGATTTTCAGCTCACCAGAGCCAGTACAGCAGGTGCTATAGTACTTTAAGTACGACATTTTTGTCATTTTTGGAGAAATTTCAGTTTGTTAGCACGATATAGCCTCCGGAGTATATACAAGTGGTCAATTTTATGATTGGATATTATTCAGGGCGTCTCAAAGATGAACTCTATTGAGATTCAGCTCACTAAAGCCAGTACAATGAGTGCTATGGTACTTGAGGTACCAAATTTTTGTCACTTTTGGAGAATTTTCAGTTTGTTAGCACGATACAGCCTTCAGCGTGTATACAAGTGACCCATTTTATGGTTGAATATTGTTCATGGCGTCTTATAGATGGACTTTATTGATTTTTAGGTCACCAGAGCTAGTACAACGGGTGCTATGGTACCTGAAGTACCACATTTTTGTCCTTTTTGGAGAAATTTCGGGTTTGGTACGATACAGCCTCCGGAATGTATACAAGTGGCCAATTTTATAATTGGATATTTTCCAAGGTGTCTCACAGATGTACCCTATTGATTCTCAGCTGACTATAGCGAGTACAGCGGGTCCTATAAATTCAGATATACTGCGTTTTTGGTTACTTTTGGAGAAATTTCGGTTTGTTGACTCGTTACATACCCCGAAGTGTATACAAGTGACAATAGTATGATAGAATATTGATCAGGGCATCTCACAGATGCGGAAAAATGAGTTTTAATCTTTAAAACCGTTTATTTTTTAACTGCTTGTTTTATGTACGTATTTATAATATATAAATAAATATTTTTCTTCAATAACGGCATTCAGTTTTCTTTTCCAAAAGGTTCAACAACCTTGAGATAGTTTGAAATTTACGGAAGATGTAGATTGAGTAAGCCTAGTAGAAGTGATATATGACACAATAAGCTTTTTACTTATTTAGAAAGTTGATCCATTTATTATATAGTTTGTTCAGTTTTACGTTGATCTTGTCATCGTATGACTAATACTTTTCTACAAAAAACAATTTATAGAGAAATATAACTTCAAACGACCGTAAAAAGTTATGCTGGAAGTCGAACAATTTAAAAACGGGTGCGTAACTTCTATAGTTTATTTACGATAAAAAGACGATGATGTCATTTTTAGTTACTTTTCTGCTTATCAGAATAAATATTAATTTACCAAGCGTGAATACAATTTATCCTCAACAGCCAGGGCAATTTACAGCTAACGGGTTGGCAAAACTTCAAGACGTTGTCAAATCAACTGGTAAAATTCCCCAGTTTGTTTTGACGTTTTATGACATTCGATCATCGTCTAATATTTACAAGTTTTTTTGGTGCTTTTAAATGCATTGCTTCTTTAAGATTAAAAAAACAGTTATTTTCATAACTAATTGTTTAGGCAAGTCTGCAGTGTGTGGTTAATGAAATGCCGAAGCAGCTGAACAGAAAACGTCAAGAGATGGTAACATCTTTGTTGAGCTATTTTGAACGAGAATGCCGAAGTGGGGGCCCGTTTCTCCCGCTTACTGCTGTAAGAGACGTAAGTAATAGTATTCGCTACTTGTATTCATCATTATTAATTTTATTGTTACATATTTAAATGTAAATGATTAATGTTTTTAATGTTAGGTTAGGTTAATTAAACTTGATAATATATTATTCTTTCATAAATTGAAGTAAGTATATTGTAGAGAGTTGCAGAAACTTTACAACTTAGCGTTACCACTGTTAACCGTATTGCCACCAAGCATAATAGAGGTGAACAGCCTAAAAGCCCACCTAAAAAGAGACAACGCATAAAACCTACTGTTGAAATTGATAACTTTGATCAAAATGCTTTCCGAAATGTATGGAAACAGTGAGTATATTGAATGTACTGTTTTATTTTATTCATAATTAACTAACACAATATTATTTCAGAGGAACACATAACGTTAAAAACTTTAAGAGACAAACTCCAGGAGCGTGAACTCTTTAATGGTTGTTTAACATCACTCTGGAAGATAGTGAAAAATATTGGATTCAAATGCCAAAAAGATGATCCTCGTCGTGGTTTAAGGAAGTTGCCACATATTGCATAAAAACGTGTACATTTTCTACATGAATATGTCAAGATAAAAAGGGAAGGTTTATATCAATTTGTGTTTTTGGAAGAGACCTGGATATTTAAAGACGGTACTGTTGGACGTTCTTGGCAAGATTCTAATCATAGAAGCGTGAAAAAAACCAAAATTGGTGGTCCAAGGTAATTGAATAATGAAATTTAGCAATTAATTTATGATGTACTAACATTCCTGCCATTTTAAGATCTTTTCAAATATTTACTAGTCACACTATTTTATTTGAATCTATATAATTATTAATAGTTGTTTCGAGCTAGTCTATCTAGGAAACCTAGTAGTAATTTGTTATTTCCTTATTGTAGGTATATAGTATTGCATGCTGGTTCCTCTTTTGGATTTATTCCTGGAGCAGGGCTGGTTTTTTCTTCCTAAAAACAAGATGGTGATTACCACGGTGAAATGAACCGAGGAAATTTTTTGCATTGGTTTAAATATCAGCTTTTAGTGAACTTAGAAGAACCTGCCACAATTGTAATGGATAATGCATCACAGTACAGTGATCAATAAAGTACCAACAACAACTACCAAAAAGGCTGATATACAGAACTGGTTGATACAAAATGATATTCCTTTTGAAAATACTTTCCTCAAAACCCAATTATTGAATTAAGTACAATGGTAAGTGGATATAAACATTTTTCAATATATTATGGTAATACTTAGATAACTTATTTTGTTAAAATATATGCATTTTTGTAGGAATAAACCACCAACCGTATATGAAGCTGACATATTATCTGAAAAATATGGTCAGAAAGTGCTTCGACTTTCCCCTTACCACTGTATGTTCAACCCAATTGAACATGTTTGGGGCATAGTTAAATTTTTTTATAGAGATCATGTGGGAACTGATGGTTCTTCAACAGAACAAGCAATAGGTGTATGGAAAAAGTCTTTAGAAAAAGTGACTCCTGATATTTGGTCAAAGACATTAGAGCATACTGAAAAAATTATACAAGATGGATGGGATAGAGAAGAAGTATTTGATAGACAGGATGTGCAACCACTTATTAATTTTGACAGTGACGATGAAGATGTGATGATTTTGTAGTGGAGTAGTGGAAATCTTGCGTTTTATTTTTTGTATATTTTTATCCAATTTGCTTTATTTCCACCTTTTCAAAATCACTAATAACTATTATTAAATTGATTAGGTACATTTATTTTATAATACACAAATTAAAACAACGACCACAGTATCTCTACATAAATAATACTGATAAAATGGGAGATTTTTTATTTTTATATCTTGTACCAAAATTTTATTTTGTGTATCTATATTTTTCTTTTCCATTCTATTTTTATTATAGTAAATATAATAGATATTGTATAAAGAAATAATAGTTAAATTTGCATGAAGATGATTACAGCTTGTATTGATTCCTTTCAGCGTAAACCCTTGCAGTGCTCTTGAAGATGGTTCTATAGAGCATAGAATAAGGTATAAGGACCTACAGTTCGTCATTTAACCCTCTTCTATGTAAAATAATTAAATGTTAATTCGAATATAGAATGATTGATTACTGTTTCTTGTATCTTATCCATAGTTTTTCATGAATAAATATTTATATTAAATTAATCAAGTCTATCATACAAGCCTAATAAATATTTTTGACTTACGCCCTACGAGGCACGGAACAATGAAAAAGAAGAACTGTCAATTTAACATCAGATTGACTTTTCTAGTTTTCGTTAAGTAAAGGAAAAAACTACAGCTTGGCAACATCACTATATTTTGTTTGGCAACGTCATCGTCTTTTTATCGTAAATAAACTATAGTCAATTACTTTACACAAAGTGAAAGTCTCGAGGAACAAACGAGGAAGACAACGTCCACAGTAGTTCGTAGGTCGTTTTGACGACTCCAGCGGGATTTAAAGCAGCTGGGGCAACGTATTCCTATGGGAAACTTGTCTCGATCCCCTCTACTCTTGATCTCATGGACAATGTTATGGAAGTATTAGCATATGGAGCATGCATTTTGGTCGTGAGTTGAATATGTCACTTTTATTTATATACGAAGAAGTATTTTATTTGCAACTTTCGATATTATAACATTGCTTTAATTTGTGAAAATATATCCAAGAAATTAATATTCAAAAACAGTTCATACAACTAGAAAAAGCACCACTTGGTTTTTAGAAGTTGTAAAAGTAACAAAAGAATGAAAGTAAATTGGAAAGTTGGATACGAAAAAGTTCAAGAAAGCTGGTCAAGTTGAAATTATAAATGGAAACGCTCAACTTCTTGAGTAAAAGGAATCGTCGGCACGTTTTCGAACACCAACAAAATCGAATTTGATCTGTTATATAATTTAACGCATGTCAGATGGTATAACGTAGTATTATATAGAGAAAAGATATTTTTAAAGAGTTTCATAAAATAGTACACAACATTTGCACAGTTCACATTTTACTTTTATCGACTATTCTCTTTTTAAATATATATATATATATATATATATATATATATATATATATATATATATATATATATATATATGTCACCTACGCCATCGCCTTTAGGTGGACAGTATATTGTGCTAATTAAGGACTTATTTTATTGTCGAATTACTTAGTTTGTGTTTATTAAATAGTTATTTACATTCATGTTTGTAATAAAAATATTAGTCTTGCAATTGAAGTTGTTATTAGAGTATTTAGTTTTTAAAAACACCGTTACAGTTAATTAAAAGTTAAGTGGCGCAGTCAGTAGAATAGTCAATCGAAAGTTAAAGAATACAACGTTCGATTCGTTTCTACGATTTATTAACTATTCGAACAAGTGAAGTTTAATTATTGGAACGCTTAGTTGGGCGAACAGAGTAAATCAACTAGAAGATCTGTGTTGTGCCAGAAACCGGAAGAATCAAGAGGATATTGGTTGTTCCTGTGCAGTCCGAGCCAATGGAAAGGATCTTCGATCTATTACAGTAAATGTTTTTATGTCATATACAGGAAATATTAATTATTTTTCTGATACATCTGACGATTCTGATTCAAATAATTTAAACTCAAATTCCTTGAATACTCAAATAAAATTAACTTTAGCATCACCACAATTACCTATTTTAAATAAAGAATATATGGATATGATACCAGAATTCAATGGAAACAATGCATTACTTCCTAGGTTTATTGAAATTTCAGAAAAATTAGTTTTATAATACTGTAGATGTAGGAGATTTTCAAAATGAATATTTGAAGTCTAGCATCTTAGCAAAAATAAAAGGTGAAGCAGTTATAAACATTTACTCTTGTACGATAAGAAAATCTAAAAGACGCACTGCTTAATACTTACGCTGATAAGAGATATTTACACATTAAATATAGAACGTTCAGAAATGAAACAAGGTAATTAAACGCCGTTCGAATTTTATAATAGAATTCAACATTAATTAAGTAATAATAATAAATGCTTTTATTGGCCAAACATACAGTGCTTATAAGTAAAGATATACAAAAAAAGGTTCATTATGTTACGCAGCAGTTTGCCAAATGGCAGGGTTCAAATTTCTTGAATAAATCAAGAATTTGCTCTTCCACTCAACCAGTTAAATACTTATACCTATACACTATAACTACACGGAAAGAAATTTTGGATACTATTATTCCAGTAAGGTAGTATTACAATCAAATTTTTGATCAATATAGCGCCAATCCAAATTTAGATTAATATCGATAAATGATTCGATTGATTTATTTGTCAAGCTAAAATTTATCAAACCATGATAGGTAACAGTAAACGAGTTGCATTAAATGACAACAAAAATTTGATTAATATTAGCAACAATAAAATTGAATTTGCCTATAATATTCCTATATTTCTTAAATTTAGCTAAGTGTTGAATTGTATTAAGCAATTTTTAGATCAGTTTAAGTTAATTGTAGACAATATTTGCTAAATATATGATTTATTTTAGAAAAAGATATGACCAAAGATGGCAAATTTAAGAATAATTAGGATTGAATTTATCAAATAATTTTATCACTTTTTGCAATATTTTGATGTAATATAGCAAAAATAAAATTTAATTTGTCTATAATTTTCTTGAATAAAATTCATATCTTCTTAAATCTAGCTTGGTATTGAATTGTATTAAGCAATTTTTAGATCAGTTTAAGTTACTTGTAGATAATATTTGCTAAATATATGATTGATTATAGAAAAAAAAGTGACGAAAGATAGTAAATTTACGAATAATTAGGATTAAATTTATCAAATAATTTTATTGCTTTTTGCAATAATTTGATGTAATATGTCTAAATTTTAAGTAATAAATTAATCGGATTTATCTAAATCTCGAATGTTTTAATCTAATAATTAAGTTAAACTTTTCTAATCTTTTAATTATTCATATTCAATATTTGATTGCTGGCTGTAATATTGATTTTCATTATTAGCCGTGGTGATGATGGGGAAATATTAACAAAAAAAACGAAGTTTCTGTTTAATTAATATTTATTTGAAATAATTGTACAAATCTGAAGTAAAATGAAATGAAAACTAAATTATTATAATCTAGCTACTAGTAATAACCTAAATAACTTCTCAAAAGGCAGTATAATATACAATTTACCTAGTAGTTTGTAGATAAGGAAATGATAAATTTTAATATGAAAGCAAATTAATCTAAAATTAAGACAGCAGATAAGAACCTAATTGAGGGTTAGAATCTTTGCATACCAATTAAAAAAAAACTCCAAAAACCCTACTGTTTTCGCAGGTTTACTTTGCATACTTTCATACTAAAGATACCTTTTCTTCACAACTTTCCTACCATCTGCTAGGGTGTAAATTTCCTAAGCTTTGCCACCGTGTTCTTATAAACATAATATAGCTTTCCACATGGCACGTTTTTCTCGTCCTTAAAGTAGTATGTGCCCTGTAAATTTCAAATGATATTTTTAAGTTAATTAAACTTTTTGAAATATTTACCTTCGATTCCAAAAGAAAAAAATTGCAAATTTCCTCGGTCAATTTATTGAAATCAACTTCGTCCATGAACAAATTTCGATTAACATAGTGACGTACTTATATCTTGTATCAACGTGTCTCTTCAAACGCCAGACAAATCTCCATTGTTTTCATTTGCTGATTTTTGTATCCTGGACCCATCGTTTTTTAAATATGTCTTTAAATCCTAAAATACCTATATATTTTTTTGAGAAAAACAATTAATTAATTTAAAAAGACTCACAAATTCCATTGGGAAGGGCGAATCCCGTGGTGAATTTTGAATTGAATTTGAATCATCACATGAAAATCCACTTGACGATGAAGGTATGGAATTTTCCTTAATTAAAATGTTATTAATTGATTCTGAACAGTCCAATGTAGCAGGGCTCTTTATTTTCTGAAAGTATAATTTTTTTGAATTGAAAAAAACTATAAGCGCCATTAAAAAAACTAATTACGTTTAATAATCTCCATTCTGCAACATGTTTCCTAAACATAATTTTGTTTTCCAAATCATTACTCAGAAATATTATGTCCAGGTCCCGTTCCGCCATATATTTAAATGAGTTTGAAGTGGAAATTCCGGCCTCTGCAAAAACAATTTCATATTTTTACTAAATGTCAACACACATTAGTAATTATACTTTAACATTACCCTAAAATAAAACTTAGCACAAAATGTGCATGATACAGGCGGTGATGGGTCCCGGAATTTTGCAAGAAGTTTTTAAATCTTCATAGTTTCATTCACGTTATCCATGATAACTGAGAATAGCATTCATACTATATATACTATGATATGAGAAATAATTTGAAAAAGAAATCCATGGCAACTACATAGCAACTGAATAACATTTTTCTAGAACATGCATGGAAAGTGACATTTTGCGATTTGAAATTATCGTTTTCTGATTGAAAATGAAATGTAATGGGAGACAATCGACAAACTACACTTTACCGATTGATTGCAGGTTGAAATGCACCTGAAAAAGATATAAAATAACCATTGTGTTTTGGATCTCGATTTACTGATATTCAATTTGTCTCTGTTATAGTTTTTTTTAAATTTAAATGAAAAATATTTCATTTCTGAGAAAAACCTTGTATATTGCATAATGTGAAGAAAAATAAATAAAAAAGGAGCTTATTTGTAAGTATATCGAAAAGGTGGGGCATACCCCATTGTTCAAATAAACAAAGAATTCCATTTTTATTCAGGCTGTGATCAAAATTGGAAAATGACAAATCGGTAAGTGTTATGTTTCCACTCTCGTTATTATCTGTGCCTGATGATACGTTTTGTTCTTGATTTTCTGTCAATGTAATACTGCCGTAGTGCGTATACCCTGAATATGGATCCTGATATATATTATCCATTTGAATTTTTTAGGTACCAACCATAGCAAAATTGAAGAAGCCCTAAAATAATTTAAATAACTGCTAAAATTTATTTTCCAATTTGCTTGGTAGCAATCTCTCAATCGTTTTGAAGATTCTAAATTTTATAGCAATTAAATTAAAATATATACTAAATACTTGTTAGACAAAAAAAATTACAGTGGCACTTCGGGAGTGCCGACAGAAGAGAAAACTTCAACAATTACGTGTGTAAGAATTAAAACTCGTAACACAAAAACTACTTGTAGTTAAAGTCTTGGTAAAGTCCTTGGAATCTATTGTATTATGTAGCGTCCGAACTCCTATAAGAAGTTTTCACTTCAATAAGATCAACAAAAGTTAGGTATGTATTTACTTCAACAAACTGTACGTAGTATTAATAATTGCATCGTTTTTGCACTAGTCATTAGTGTCTATATGAAAAAATTGTTTATTTTGTACTTACCTAGAAAAACTACCAGGGATCAAACCAAGGCAACGCTCAAAACCGAATGGGATCAGTTATTGGTATATTCTCACCCAACCAAAAACTTGATTTGTTTCTTCTTCCGGCGCGCACAACGTGAGACACGTTCACAACTCACCACCCGCCCGCATGCCCGTTAAAATTGATAAGTAAAGTATGAAAAGTATGCGACCACAACACAAGGGTTGTGTTGTGTATGCTACCAGCGAGCTGACGAAGACGAAGGGTCTGGACATACTAAATGATAAACATTTCCAAATTCACGCACACAAATAGTCAAAACCGTTAAAAAGAAAATTATTTGCTTGATTCAATCCTTATATTACAGATTTTGTCAAAATAAATGCTTGATTCTAGAATATTTTTATTGATTTAGTCAAATGTTTGATAATCGTAGCAAAAATTGGATAGCATTAGCTGTATATTAGATTGTTTTCAGTAGACAGATTATTTTTTTTTCTCTTCTTTTTCTAAATTTCGGTAAATTGTACGAATAACTTAATCTATAGACAGGAATACATTTTATCTAAATATAGTTAAGCATTTATTTTATTGATCCCATTATAACTATATATCAAAACTACATTAATATATTAATCTGTGTTCTGTGTTAAAACTTCAAATATTTCAAATTAATATACCTAGAGGTATTCACTGCTAATGCCCCCAGAACTTTCTTACGTGCAATTAATTCCTAAATGATTTTATTTAAAATGTATGCAACATGTAAAAAAATTCATTATGATGCATGTTGAGATTATAGTAATTATGGAACTTATCGTACCAAGACCAAGAGTCTCAATTTCTCAAATTGGATCTGATTGTTAAATCGGATATTATTATTTGATAAAATTATAATCCAATGATTGAGCTAAAATAATATAATCTATCAGCCAATTTGAGTAAATTTCTTGCGAATATTAAGCAGCGGAGGTACATCAATCCAGTCTTTACTCTTTGATTGGTTTAAGAAATGCGTTTTCTGTAGTTAATCTAAATTTTGGTGTACCTATCAAAAAATGGATGTGATTTAGCAGTTTTAACGCAAAAACAAGAAATTTGAGTCTACTGACATTGGTTTTAATTAAATGTTATTAATCATAAACGAAATTAACAGAATAATCCTAAAACATTAAGATTTGTCAGTTTTTTTCTTGTTTTATTCTATTTTAGATTGAACTAATTTATTTGGCATAGATTAAAGAATTTCGTATTTCAATAAGTCGATTTGATTCACCAAAGCATTTCTTTCCGTGTATGAATACAATTCAACAAATAAAGACATCCATTATCATTTAATATTAACATTTTGTGTAGATAAATTTGTGTAGAAACCTTTTGTGTAGAACCAGAAACTACATGTTTTGTTACAAAGAATATAATAATACTATTTCATTTAAATCCAAAACTAAACCAAAACCAAACCAAAATATCCAGGCAACCCCAACAAAAAAAATATTCAAAAATCCAAAACAGATAACTATTTCGATATTAAAAATAACGAAACAACCACCAACCCCAAACTCCCAAACACCCCCCCCCCCCCCATCAAAGTGGAACCACTCAGAAATTCTCAACCCCACTCAAAATAATTATATTAGTTGACTCCTCAAAGTAAGGGTCCAGATAGTTAATTCAAAGAAAAGAAAATTAATATTGATACTATAGGTATCCATCTTCCATTACAGTTTTAAGCTACCATTAAGCAAGTTACTTTTAATTTCACGCTTAAATCTACTCAATGTGAGTACTTTTAAATAATCGGATGTCCAGTTCCAAATCCTAACTACATTAAATGAAAACCAGCCCTCAAATAAGGCGGTTGAATGTTTAGGCATCGTTAAGCGACCAACTTGTCTCAGGTTTCGATTGTGTACGTCGGTTCTAAATCTAAGTTTATTGTACAAGTACGGAAGTTTTTGTGTATGTAGAATTTTATAGTATAATATACATTCACGTACCTTGCGACGTTCTTCCAAAGTAAGCCACTGCAATTCTTTATAATAAGATGAAGTAGGTGTTTTTCTTCTTAATCCACATATAAACCTGGATACGCTGTAATCTTAGTACGTCTCTTTTTAATAATCTAGGCCCAAAAACCGCATCGCCGTAATTTAACTGTGATAATACGAGTGATTCGCATAATATTATGTTTGTTTTTTTGTAAGCATTGTCCGGCTGCTGTATATTAATCTGAGATTAGCAAAGGCGCGACGAACGATTAAACTGACATGGGACGAATAGCGTAAATCAGAGTCGATGGTCAATCCTAAATCTTTTGCACTATCATCTATATTAATTATATTATCAATTTTTAAGTTCATTAATCTTAAGCACCTCTTCCTGGCCATTGGCTTTCCAAATAAAAGTGCAACTGATTTAGCTCTATTTAGTGATAGACAAAAATTATTGGATATAGCTATCAGTGACTTTAAATCTTCATTCACATGCTGACACGACACAACCGCATCTTCTTCCTTAAAAGAATAATACAACTGTGCATCATCCGCATAAAAATGAGACGAACAGTGTTGCAATTTCTAATAAAATATATGTGTATTGATTATCAAGAGAACTGGCCCAAGTATAGAGCCTTGTGGCACTCCACAATTAATTTTTATTAAGGGGAAACAGTAACTCATGATTTATACGATCGAAGGCTTTGTAATAATCTAGCAAAACTGAAGCTACTAATTTATTAGCGTCCAGGGATGCATGGATATCGTCGATTACTTTTAAGAGAGCTGTTGTGCAACTATGTAATTGTCTGAATCCGGACTGATGAGCTGGTAAAATATTATTACAATCTAGGAATTTCTTATCTCTTGACACATTCTAATGTTGAAGAACGTTTAATTTTAGGAAATTACTTTAAAAATTTGGCACCCAGAGTATTGCTACGCGGTTTAAAAGAACCTTTAGGTACATTAATGCGTACGACAAATCCAGAAAATTTGAATATTGCTTTAAATGTTCTTACAAATGATTTTCAAGATTATATGAGCCAGAATAATCATACGAAAAATGTTTTTTCAAATTTAAATCCGCAAAACTATTCACATAAATATAAAACCAACTTCCAAAATAATGTGGTACATAGGCAAAATTATATGCAGAATGATCAACACACTAATCGAAATCCCGTATCAAACCCACAAAGTCGTCCATCAACTTTTTATAATCCTCCTAATAGGAATAATACAAACTTTTCTAATAATGGTCAAAACGTCTTTAAACCTAATCAGCACCAAAGATTTCCAAATCTATCTCCAATGAGTATGTCTACCAGAAACACATCTTGACCCCAACCCCAAAATTATCAAACCCTAATCAACCTAAAAATTTTATCTCGGAAGAACTCCATAATATAGACAATTCATATTGTACTAATGATGAATCCGATAATTTTTTAGAAACACCAGCCTAGGAACCAAACCAAACATTATCGAATTGTTAAACTTAAATAATTCAGAAAGTGTGTTACATTATATAATTTTCCCAGAACAAAATATAAAAGTTAATTGATACTGGTAGCACAAGATCTTTTGTGAAACCAACTGTAGCTGAAAAATATTTCAGAAAATTTTATGTCAAAAAACCATTCCATGTAAAATCTGCCTTTGGTAGCAGTCAACAAAATTTCTGCACTTTCATTCCAATCCCCAAAGTGTTTAATTATAGGCAACCGCTTAATTTAGAATATTGCGTTTTCAATTTTCACGATCATTTTGATTGTTTGTTAGGATTAGATAATTTAAAAATACTTATTGCGATTATAGATTTAAATAATAATAATTTGCGTATGACTCCTTATAGTCAAATTAAAATGAATTACTTTGACATTTAAACGGGATCCACGAATTGTATAGTAGTGCCTCCACGTTATGAACAAGTTATTAAATTAAATATTGAAAATGTAAAAAATGGTAATGTAATTATACCATATACACGAATTGGGAAATTAGAAATCCCGGAATGTTTAACAGACGTTGAAAATAATAATAGAACTTTATGTACAATTTTAAATCCTTCAGAATCCAACTTTCGAGTAGACTTAAGCCCTTCTATTAGTGTTGAGACATTCGATCAATACGAACAAACCCTCAACCCAAATTTTAATAATATTTATTCTGAAAATGTTAAATTTGATGTTAGAACTGAACAGATGAAATCCGAAGAGAAACAATCTGTATTCAAGTTAGTTCAAGAGTATAGTGATATTTTTCATGTCGAAGGAAATCAGCTTACCTTCACATGTAAAATAAAACATCACATTAGAACTATCAACGAAATACCTATTTATTCAAAATCGTGCAGATATCCTGAGATTCACCGAACGGAAATTAAAAATAAATTAGAAAAATGTTAAATGATAATATTATTAGACCATCTAGTTCTCCGCTAGCAACATCTGGTAAGTCGCAAAGAAACTGTATGCTTCTCATAAGCCAAAGTATCGACTCGTTGTTGACTATCGAAAACTGAATGAGATCACAATTGGAGATCGATATCCTTTGCCAAATATTACAACGTTACTAGATGAGCTTGGACGTTGTCAATATTTTACAACATTAGATCTCGCTTCTGGTTTCCATCAGATCGAGATGGCTGAGGATATTCCGAAAACAGCCTTTAATATAGAAATTGGGCTATATGAATATGTGCGCACGTCCATGGCCCTAAGAGATATACAGATCGAGAAATGTTTGGTGTACCTGGATGATATAATTGTGTTCAGTACCAGCTTACAAGAACACATCCCAAATTTAAAAGAAATATTCAATAGATCAAGAGATTCTAATTACAAATTGATAAATGCGAATTCTTGCGAAAATAAGTAGCATATCTGGTTGTAAAAGGTTGTCCACAGGGTGGGGTGCTCTCACCACTACTATGGAACATGGTCTTAGACTCCTTGGTCAGCCACCTCAATGATAACAACTACTACACAATAGCATACGCAGATGACTTAGTGATTCTGCTAACAGGAAGATTCGAGGAGACACTCTGCGCTTTAATGCAGGAGGCCCTCAATATCATAGAACAATGGTGCAGAGACCATTCGCTGTCAATAAATCCAAAAAAGACTGAGATGGTCCTCTTCACGAAAAAAAGGAAGCTTGCAAAACATCAAGCCCCAAAGCTCCTAGATACCAAACTTAATTTCTCTTCAGAGGTGAAATATTTAGGGGTCACCTTTGACAATAAGTTAACATGGAACTCCCACTTAGAAAACAGAGTTAAAAAAGCATATATTTCTTATGAGCAGTGTCATAGAACCATCGGCCGCACCTGGGGAATGTCACCTAAGGTTGCTGCCTGGATCTACACTGCCATCATCAGACCTATGCTAACGTACGGTGCGATTGCCTGGGGAGCTAAGGCAAACCAGCTGACAGTCGTCCGTAAACTGGACCAAATCCAAATAACAGCATGCCTCAACACAACAGGAGGCATGAGAACCACACCAACAAGAGCTATGGAGGTAAACCTCGGTCTCACTCCCCTTGACATATACATCAAGGAGGTTGTTTTGATGACCATGGCACGTCTGCGCTCTACTGGTATACAACCTGATGTAGGATCCGGTAAACTGATACGTAACTTGTGGCATGAGGCCCTCAGGGAGATCCCACTGCTGCAGGCCAATACGGACTGGATTCCACCGCGATATGCCTTCAACAGGCCCTACAAGGTAATCGTTAAAAACAACTCACAAGACCTATTGGAAGAAGGCGCAATCCGCATCTTCACAGATGGGTCTAAATCCAATGTAGGCTCAGGATGTGGTATTTTTTCCAGATCCCTGAATCTAAACATAAAATGGGCAATGGGCTGCAATGCAGGTGTTGCTCAAACAGAGCTCACTGCTATCTGCATCGCTGCTAAAGAGATTACCAAAAGGAAAACCACAGGTAATAATATATACATCCTTACGGACAGTAGACAAACACTACTAGCCCTGAACAGACCACGTATTACATCAGGCCTAGTACTAGAATTTCACATGGCCTTAATCGAAGCCTGTAACAACAACACGGTCACTTTAGGCTGGATCAAGGGCCATGAGAAATCGAAAGGAAACCGTATTGCAGACTCGCTATCCAAGAAGGCAGCCTCCCAAAAACTCTTGGGACCTGGCACTTTCATTGGTCTATCGGTGTCAGCAACGGCCGACCTATTAAAGGAACACTCCCTTAATAAGTTTAAGGGTAGATGGGACGACGCAGAAGGCTGCAGGCTTGCCAAGGAACTGCTACAGTACCCGGACAGCAAAGTATCCAAAAAATACGTGACTATGAACAGGCGGAACCTACGAACAATCACGGGAATTCTGACTGGTCACTGCCACCTACGAAAACACCTTCACAGACTGGGTTTATCTAACACCCCACTTTGTAGAGGATGTGAACATGAAGATGAAACTGTCGAACACATTCTTTGCGAATGTCAGACACTCTCTCAATTTAGGTTTCAAGTATTCGGCGAGTACAGGCTAACATACGCCAATATGAGGGAACTTAATTCAGGCGACGTTATCGCCTACTTCAAGGAAGTAGGCTGGATGACGAGCTAGAAGGAAGTTTTGAGCCTCAGAAGGATGCACAATGGGCCAATTGTGGCCTAAGTGCTGTGGGGCCACCCACCCTTCAAATCTTTACAGATACAGATACAGAGAAGTAGCATATCTGGGACATATTGTCACGCCAGAAGGTGTGAAGCCGAACCCAGATAAAAATTCAGCAATTGAAAAATTTCCGATACCAAAAAATTCAAAACAATTAAAAGGATTCCTAGGATATTACCCAAAATTTATAGAAGATTTTTCAAAATTGACTAAACCATTATCTATTAGATTGAAAAAAGATGCAATTATAAATGTAAATGATTCAGATTATGTCGAATGTTTTGAAAAGTGTAAAAATCTGCATACAATAATGTATGCGATTTTCAAAAGCTCTACTAGCACGATAGAACATATCCTCCTCTACCTATCCATCATCCGGGAAATTCATTATTGAAATGTGCATTGATCAGTTGGGTATGGTGAACTGGTGCCCCGTTATGTACAAAATTGAAAAAACCTGTTTTGCTTAACAAGCCCACTCACAGAAGGTTAACCGCTTTTCATAATTATCATCCAATAGTTCCTGCATTCGCTGAATATGGTAAGAATGCATTTTGCTTTTAGACATCATTTTAGAACGACAGTATGACTTATGTCGGTTTGTTTTGTTATTTCATGTGTCGAGATATGACGATCTTCCGGAACTTTTAATATTATGGTCATCACGTTGTCCTCTGACATTGCAGTCTTCAACCTTTCGCATGTTACGTAAACTACATTACCAGTTCTGGTAAATCGATGAAGCACATTTTCCAATGTCTCTTTTTTTGGCTGTCTTCTATCTGAAAATTTCTGTTGAGAAATCCTTTGTGTGAGTAAACAATTTTTGTACGGTAAGGTTATTTTTGCTCAATTTAGTTTTGTAGACACCCTATTTATTTTATTACAGTTTTTCAAGGTAGAAAATGACTGGTTCAATTATTTCACATAAAATTAAGGAAAATATATTTTTTTTTAAACTTGACATTCAGAGTAAATTTGTTAAAAACATGAGGAAACTTACTTGTAATTACAACGCTTCGCACGTCCAAAAAACAGTTCAAGAAAATTTAACAATGACCCCGCAAAAAAAACATCCCCGCCACTGTGCAAGAACCATGTCGCTAGACTTATTAGTTCGTTTTTAAAATATTTATTTGAATGTATCGCCTTTCATTTCTACTTAATAGCATGACATTTCTAATAAAACAATTCATTAATTTTATCACTCATCACATATTCCCTTCGCAGGATTGCAGAATGTGGCCGGAGAAGTGTTTGTATATCTGCTTGCATTATTTTTTCCACATTCAATTCAATCAAAGTTCTTTACAACCATTTTTGTGCAGTTATATCTATTATATCAATTATGGATCTATTCCTTCAGAAAATCCCTTTTACTCGTCGATCATTGGCATTATTAAGCAAAAGCTCTACAATTTTTTGTCAATCAATCACAATAAAATTATATTAGTAAAATAGAAGACTCTACTTTTAGTGACCATTATCCACTATTTCACACACATTTTTTCCAATATTTGTGGTATAAAATTTGAACAGAAAAGTGGATTATTTATTACACTGCATGCGCCCTCGAAACGATGGATGAGAGAACATCTCAATTTATTTCGGCAAACCTAAATAACGGAAATAAATCCAAAGAGAGTCGCTTTTCTTCAACATATTCCCGCTGAAATAAGCACTTTAACCTCGGTGAGATATTACACGCCGTAAAATCAACAGCTAATCAATCTATTCGTCTCCATATAAGCAGATTGAAAATCCTATTTCTGGAAGATTTTCAGCCTGAATATGCACATGATTGCATTCAAATTATATAATATCCTTGAAAGTTAATGAGAATTCGAGAAGATTCGGAAGCACTCTAGAGAGGAGGAAGACATCACAATAACGAACACAGAAACCAGCGACGAGATGTATTTTGCTGAGCACGAAGAGTATTTATTATTGAAATGATAATTTTATTTTATGTTTATTTCCAATCGATACAGAACGTCTCGTGAATTAGGTAGACAGTTAGGAAATAGTTAAAACACTCAAATAAAAGTTGTACTCTCACCTTGGTAGTTTGTGACATACAGGGTAATAAGGAGTGAAGAAGGAAGATAGAAATACATTTTTGTTTAATTGAAATTAACGTGACTCGATAGCGTAAATAATGGATACAAATAGAGATAAAACGACTTACTGGGTGCCCAAATTAGTATGTTTTCCAGGGTACACCGCAAACTAGAGGAGATAGGAAAAAGTAGTTAAGATGTTAGGACTTCTTTTTTGTTAAAGTCTTCAATAGCTTCCTTCATTGAGAGATACAGGGCGATTGTTGTAAAGTATCCAAAACGACAGGGTTCTAGAATTAAGAAAAATATTTAAAAACTTTATAGGAAGTTTTGACACATATATTATGGAAGAGTTCAGTGGCGCACCAAACTTTTTTTAGGGGGCCTCACTAAGGAAACAATGTGCTCCGTCTACTTCCTGACAGTAATACATCCTATTAGTAAACTCTTGTCGTACTTGTTCGAATGTGTCAGCTGAGATAGCATTGCTTTCTTCAGTAGTTATTTCTTTCAAAACGCCAATGCTATCTGGCGCCTTAGTATAAACCTTGGATTTCAAGTACCCCCATAGAAAAAAATCTAAAGGTGTCAGATCTGGTGACCTAGGTGGCCATTCTATAGGACCTCGCCGGCCAATCCATCTACATCGATATTCTTCATCCAGGTAACGTTTTACTGCACCATGATAATGTGCAGTGTAACGGGTCAAAAATAACGTTACGAATTTTCGCATCTCTATTAATATTAATTAATATGAAATAATTTTTCAAAGCTTCAATGTGTATCGTTCTCCATCGAATTGACTTGCCATGTTGCCAAATGACCCTTTTTAATTCTTGTTAGTTATTATTGTCAATTATTCATTTTTTTTTGCTGAATTTCAGAGCAATTTAGGTTTATAAGAAGCTGATTAAATTCTTTAGGATTTTAAACTTTAGATGACAGTCTCTGTACCATATTCTAAGATGTTTTATCGCGTTTTGGGATATTTTCCACGGAAACGCCATCTAGGTGTACCCAGTAGGAATTGTTAATACCACAATTGTAAAACTTGTTTTCGCTGAAGCGTGAAAGGTACTTTATTCCAGTAGTTTCGGGGCATTCTGCTTTTGACCTTTGTACATCGTGGTGTGACTTTCAATTTTAATCGTGATTTTTTTTTGGAAAAAAATCATCCTTCATGGGCTTTATTTTGAAAGTCGATATTATATATTGGGATTAGTAATTGTTTTGTGGCCAATAGAATATTTGGTATTTTTGGTTATTTCCCAAAGTTATTGCTTGAAACAAAGGATTTTTACACGACACGTGCAAAGTGTCTTCTAGGCGCTGCGTTTTACACCGACAGGTATGTACTTTACGATTATTTATTTTTGTTACTTCACGTTCCCCATAAATATATTGCGAAATAATAAGTTATTAATAGATTTACATTATTTTTTTATGAGTAACGGCTGTTTCATATTGTAAATATAGTTATTCTCATACATTTGTTATATTGTAACGTATTTTATTTGGAAATTCTTCGTTCTAGGAAGAATACAGATGAATACGTTTTACTAATAGCGCCAAACTTGATCCCACCAGTCGATACATCAACCCAAAAGCCCCTTGGCCAGGGTAAGTAATTTAAAATTGTTGTTTTTTTAATATTTTTCGTTTTATTGTACACGATTTTTCTGAAAAGGTATTCCCCCCTCTAGTTTTTTTGGTAGGCTTAATTTTGGTCTGGTTTTTCTTTATTGATCACAATAGTTGCCAAACCTGATAAATATCTTCGAAGTTAAATATATTATTAGTGGCATTTATTATTTCTTTTAAACAAATATTGTTACGATTAGTTCAGCGTCAATTGAATTTTATTCTCTTTAAAATTATTACTATTGTTAAACAGGTTATTTTGTAAAGTCATTTAAATAGAAATAACAATTTGTTATACTTCTGTTACAGAAATAATGTTATTTATATTTATAGGGTTTTTATTGTGGATATTGAATTGGTGCTCATCATATGCAGCTGTTCGTCTGCATTTGCTAAATCTATGCTCCCTGAAGCAGTACACCGAGCGAACTGATCGTCTGCTTTTGCTGCTCTAAAGATAGAACTCCTGGAGCAGTACACCAGTGCTTCTGTCACCGGAAGAGTCTATCAACCACCGCTGGGAACACGCAAGTTTTTGTATTTTTTTTTGTTGAATTCTTTACTTTCGGATTTTTATTTAATAATTTGCATTGTATTTGCTCCGGTATTTAATGACATTTAGTAATTCATATTAATTTCGGCTTACTTGACGTAAGTTTATAGTAGATTTTCTTAGTTTTGCTTAACTAGATATCTATTATTTTTTTTGTTACACAGTAACTTATATTATGTGAGCGGGATACTAGGGTATCGGATTCTATTACTTTATATATTATGATTATAATTATAATTTTTTGCATAAGGGTTTTTGCCTGAGCTCAAGCAACGCCACAGTTATAAATATATTACTTGGCTACGTTTGCCCCTTACTGTCTTAATGTCGAGAGATTATTGTTGCATCAGTAGTAGAGTTATACCCTTAGAGTTCCGCATGGTAAACCCTCACACAAATGTGTGATTTGTAATTTGGTATTATTTTCTTATTATTAGTGTTTGCCTTAATGCTTCCCATTTACGATTTTTTTTAACTCTGAATTGGTTAAAAGAATCTCCTCACTGTACTCAATAATTTTGCGCAAATGTTGGAATGAAATTAAATTAACTTCATAATAAGTGAGACTTTGTTTTTTTTTGTCTTGATACGACTTTTTGCTGGCCTTTTGTTAAATTGGTGGTCAGTACGACTACGGTTAGGTACTTGGGGTCAATTTAACTGGCGCCCATTTAAACATCGAAATAATTTCAGCTTAATTCGAGAACGGACCACTCCCATCTCCACTTGAGTCTAGCCGCGAGCCCAAAATTTTAGACATCGATTGTCGCGTTACAGCAGGAGCACAATCTTGTTGAAATATTATTTCCAGATGGCCGAATTCATCTTGATTATCTTCCAGAATTTCAAGAATTAACGGTTCAGTTGCATTTTGTAACATCTCCAGATACACTTCACCTCTTAAATTTGAATTTAGGAAAACAGGACCAACTATGTGGTTTCCCAAAATACCTGGCCAAACATTGAATTTTTCTGGAAATTGGGTATGTTGTTCACGAAAGGTGTGAGGATTTGTGTCACTCCAATACCTTACATTTTGTGTATTCACATTTCCAAAAAGTACTTTCGTCACTAAAACAAATTGTTTTTGTGTAATGTGGGTTTTGACTAGTTTTATTTGTCATAAATTCACAGAATTCGAGTCTTCTGTCGGGGTCGTCATCCGAAAGGTGGTGCACCATTTTTAACTGGTATGGATGAAATCTTCAGCCAACACTCTCTGTACTGTACTTTTACTTACTTCACAGGTAGACGCAACTTTAGTTGAAGAGGAAGTAGAGTTTACTACATTTCAGCAACTATATCAATTGTTTTATCATCACTAAATGTTGGTCGACCAGATCGATAGGCATCTTGAACACTACCTTTTGCTTCAAACTTGTGAATAAGCTCCCTCAAATAAGTTCTCGAGATATTATTAAGATAGCTGCTACTTTGTCGGCTTCAGTACGTACCATTTTGCCTATGTAAACTCTTAAGCGTCTCGTTAAACAATAATAAAATTAAATATTTAAGCTATTTAGAAAAGCTTTGCAAAACAACAAATACTATTAAAGTAAAAACGTCAATTTTCTTGACAAGTATCCAGAGGCGTACTGAAAAATCTTCAATATTTAAATGTGAAATAATAATTTTGGTATTTATTTAATTTATCCGTCAAAATTAATTTAAACCCAAACAAAATTGATATGGCTATGTAGCCAATGTCAATGCCTTTCAAATGAGATATCACTTGCCATAAGGTCCTATTTAAAATTATTGGTCAGAGTGGCACTGTGACGTCATCTATTACTATTACGTCACCTGTTACCATTCGTAGAGAAGTTTACAACACTTTATTTTCACCCTCCAAATTTTATTAATGTAAGTGTAGCCGTTCAAAAGATACGAGGGGGGGAGGGGACTTTTGAATAGCACTGTATATATATCTCCAGTACCCAACCTCCCTCGCGTTGAAGCGGCTCGCAAAAGAGCAAGACATTTAGCATCTGAATAGTGAGAGAAATATAAATAATCTAAAGCAAAAAGTTCAACAGAAACGCAACAAGGTAGAAAAGGCAAACAGTAACCAACCAAGAACGAAGTCAAAAACTAGACTGATTTAGGTGTATATAACTCGTTACTTACTTTCCAACTTTAATTTCTAGTACCGTTTCAGTCTCGTATCATTAATTTAAGTATTTATTTTATTAGTAATTCAGAGCCATCAAATATCATCTAAGAAATGTAAAGAAAAATTATTTAATTCCGCTTTTCAAAATTCAAATGATCGTGGACGTCCGGTATATAAACTATTTTAATCAAAACCAAAGCCGTCCAGTATATTAGAAATATTTATTCTCGTAAGTAAATCGATTTAATTCCCTCACCACCGTTAACGCTAAAAATTTTAGGTAGGAATTAAATTATGAATTCCAAAAACCGAGCGTTTTGAGGCTCACTGACTGCCTGTTGCCGTTTGAAAATTTTTGCAATTTGCTACCGCGTGTCATCAAGTTGTTAAATTGATAATTTTAAAGTCTAGTGTCCGACAGTCTCTTAATTTCTGAGTAAATGAAAATTTATTTTAGAAAACCGAATAAAATATTACGTCGAGTTTTAAAAGTTTTATATTTCATTTTAATAAACGATTTAGTAGTTTGACTATTTAGAAATTTAGTACCGTATTTTGGTAAGCCGGGTTTTTTTTGGAGCTATAAGAAAATTAATTTACAATGTTTATTATTGTGTTCTTTATATCGTTCTCTTGGAATTCGTGACTGAACCTTCAATACAATGAAATATCATTTTGATTTCAATTTTCAGATTTAGATTGTTATACCTATTGTCCTGTCTCAAATTACCCTAATACATTTTCAATTTTAATCGATAATTGAAAATAGAAAACTGATTGTGGGGCAGAGCAGAGGCTTTTGCCACCAACTGTCCCATTTTCAGCCGGTAGAAACGTTGTCTATTGCGACTGTGATCTTCAATTTTTTTTTATTTCGGAATTAATTGCTTTGCTATACAGTATTAGTTCGCCGATAGTTGAAAATTTTGAGACCGCTTGTGGGGCGGAGCAGAGGCTGTTGCCACCAGCTGTTCAACTTTCGGAACGGGCATAATTTTCTCTGAATTACCTTTGATTTATCTTCGTTCTAAAATTATATATAGTTTTAACTGACCGGCAATTTGAAACCGATTGTGGGGCGGAGTAGAGGCTGTTGCCAGCAGCTGTTCCATTTTCGGAACGGGCATAATTTTCTCTGAATTACCTTTGATTTATCTTACTTCTAAATTATATATAGTTTTAACTGACCGACAATTTGAAAAATTTAAAACTGATTGTGGGACGGAGCACAGGCTGTTGCCACCAGCTGTGTATTACTCACCAACTAATCCACAATAGTATGGGTGAGATGCTGATCATAAAATATTTTTGTTGTGTAGTATATTTTTTTAGAAACCAAATATTGTTTTGTTTCTAAGACCATGCTGCATTACATTAACAGACAATATCGTTGTATATTCAGATTTCTTAATAAAGGTGAATTCAAAAAAAATTGGGTCATTTAAAATGTTGTTCACCACCTCCCCCCAAGTTACCCTATGTAATTGAGGTATTACAGTTCCTTATAATTTATAATACAGTCCCTATGTCATGAAGAAAATTAATAACCCTTGATTGCTGTATGGGAAGACTAAGAGCCCGGTCCAGTGCTTCTGCTTATCAACATCTATTTCGATTATATTATCAAGCTCACGTGTGGCTTTTTATTCGACAATACCAATCCAGACTTTAGTCCCACCTGACAGCAAAAGGTTATTACAGAAGAGATAAGATATTGCAACCTCATTGTAACTGTAAGAGAAAATGCCAGAATTTTATTAGCGAAGAACAGAGAAGTCGTCTTTTTACTTCATTTTATGCACTAAGTAGACATGCCCAGGATCATATTTTATCGGAAACTATTGAGGAAGGCTTGAAAGAGCAGGCGACAGTTTTCTGAAAAATATTATTTAAAAAACAAACCTTCGACATTTCGGTAAAAAAGATTAGAGTTATTTGTGAAGAAAAAAGAAAAAATAATGGTGTTCGTCCACAGGATGGTAGGGGTAAGCATGGAATGCAACCTAAAATAAGTGAATTGATTAACATATCAAGAGCTTTCCCTGCTATACTAGTCATTATTCCCGCGAAAAAACGTCGAAAAAATATTTAAGTCCTGACATGTCGATTTCGCAAATGTATAGACTCTATTGCTTATATTGCGAAACTACTAATTTAGATAAAGTGAAGGAATTTCAATATCGAAAAGTATTCAACGAAGAATTTAATTTATCCTTTCACCACCCGGCCAATGACACCTGTGCAAAATGTGACCAATATAATCTGACAATTAAATCAATTGACAGTTGTGCTAATTCAACAGAGGAACAACAGAAAGAAAAGGAGAAAATACAATTAAAACAAAAAGAACACTTAGATTTGGCTGAAAAAGGATACAAATGTAAGGCTGAGGACAAACAGAAAAGCAAAGTAGATCCTAGTTTTGTAACAATCTCTTTCGATTTGGAAAAGTGTCTCCCAACGCCATATCTAAGAAACGGCGTATCCTTTTACAAAAGACAGCTATGGACCTATAATCTAACAACATACAAAACAGATACTGATGGCAATGAGGCAACCTGCATTTTGTGGAACGAAACGATAGGGGGTCGTGGCGGACAAGAAATCGCTTCCTGTATAAGAAAATTTATATTGTCCTTGGATTCAAAGAAAATTCAAACTTTGAATTTTTACAGCGATTGTTGTTCAGGCCAAAATAGAAATATTTACATGGCCATAATGTTTTGTTACATTTTAAAGGAGCTTCCACCAACCAGTACAATCGCTGAGATAAACCATAAGTTTATGGAACCAGGTCACACTCACATGGAGGCTGATACTATTCATGCCGCTATTGAACGAGCCAAGAAAAAGACAACAATGGATATAGAAGTTCCACATGATTGGGTTAATTTTATTAAAACATCTGTGTACAGAAAAAAGCCTATGAGCGTGATTGAGATGTCTCAAAATGAGTTTATAAATTATGGGACTTTCCTTAAATCTTCGCTAGTCCATAGAAAAAAAGATGATAAAGGAAACCCAATCCCATGGCCTAAAATTAAGTGGATGAAATTTCAGAAAGACCAAGAACTTCAGTTTTCTTATAAAACAGACTTTAGCGACGGGGAATTTCAAGAAGTTGATTTAAGAAGAGGATCGCTAAGAACTCGACAAAACCACAGTGATTTTGAATTAAAACCTCTGCACGATCAATCATTACCGATAGCTGATTTTAAATATAATAATTTACTAGAACTTTTGCCTTATGTCAGTGATTACAACAAGTCATTTTTTCTAAACCATCAACACTCGTCTACTATGAATCCAGAAGTTTTCACTGCTCCAGAAGATGAAATATTTAAAGTTTTGTTAATTGTTCCTTGAATTTTTTGTATTAATATAGGTTTATAATAATATAAAATTAAGTTTCGTTTATTTTTTCAACTAAATTTTATATTTGGTTCAAATAAATTTAAGTTTACCGACAATTTTGTGCTTCTTTTAGTTATTCTTTTACCCCACTTCATAAAAAAAGCTAAAGAAAGTGGGTACTATTTCCCATAACAATAATTAGTAAAAGGGCCAATCTCCATCTAAATCATAAAATATCTTTTTTTTTATCAGTAACATAATTTTTTTAAAATATACATTATTTTGAAGTGTTTTATAGATTTTTATTACTTGAAAATAATTATTCACACACTTAAAATTATAGTCATATTGCTTTTAAATCTTGCGTAATTAATATCTCAGATCACTGAAAATGGAGATTGGCCTTTTTAAGACTCAGGTCCAGATATATTCTACGATGTTACAAATTATTTTTTGAATGAAGTTTTGAAAAATAACAATATCGACGCAGCAATAACAGAATTTAATAATATACTACAACAAAAAATATCGGAATGTACTACTACAAAGAATATAGATAGAAAAGATATGGATAACAGATGGACTTGTGCAATCTATAAATAAGAAAAACTCCATGTACTTAATGTTACAAAAAAACCGAACAATGATTTTAAAAAAAATATAATTGATATAAAAATAAACTACGCTCCTCAATAGAGAGGACTAAAAGGGAATACTATGGAAACAAAATACAAAATTCCAGTGATTCTACCGGATTGTGGAAAACGGTTCACGACATAACTGAAACCAAACAAAAAAAAACCGTGATATAAATTTGATACGACGAGAAGATGGTACAGATATAGAAGACCATTATCAAATTTTCTTATCATTAAGTATATCATTTGCCAGCAAAATTAAAAAGGATCATACTTATGTAATTCCCAAAAGGAACAGTTTGAATTAATTTGCCATGGAACTAACCGATTCCACAGAATTAACAAAAATTATACATAATTTAAAAAACAAAAAAACTCCAGGCAGCGATGGTACTCGAACGGAAACACTCAAGGAGACATCCGCACAGATTGTCATTCTCCTTGAATACTTATTCAATGAATGCATAAGTGAGGGAGTATGACCTGTATTTTTAAATAAGCCATTGTTACTCCTCTTATGTGTTGAAAACTATATATACATCTCCCTCATTACGTATTTAAATCAGATATTTGAAAAATTACTCCAGTCTCGTTTAACATCATACATAAAAAAATATAATGTACGTTCAGACAAACAATACGGTTATCGAGAGAAAACATCTAATGACAATGCTGTTTTAAGGTTACTATCTCATGTATATGTTTGTATGTGCATATTTTTAGATTATACTAAGGCTTTCGATTCAGTTAGCATTTTTTAGAAAAAAATGGGATAAGAGGTATCTCCTTGAAATTATTCAGTAGTTATCTGTCAAATATATACCAGTGGGTTAAAATAAACGGAGTAATGACCAGTTCAATGGGTATTGAATATGGTATCCCACAAGGTACTGTATTAGGTCCAATACTCTTCAACATATACATTAATAGTATATTTTCCTTGGATAGACATGGACAAATTGTTGGATTCACTGATGATACAGTGATCTTCTACGAAGCAAAAGATTGGTATAGACTAAAGCAGAAAGTTGAACATGACTTTTCAAACATCATAAACTATTGACTATCAACCTAAATAAAACTCACTACTTATTTACAATCACCTCAATCAGTAGATGTCCAACTTTCTACCTCATTAGTCTCGATGGGGACGGAAAACATATAATAAAACCAATACAAACAGTTCGTAAGAAAATTATTAATCGGGAAAATCGTACCGGTACGATTTATCTAACGGATATAGGTACGATTTGGCATAT
Organism: Galeruca laticollis; assembly: GCA_963921935.1. Lineage (NCBI taxonomy): Eukaryota > Metazoa > Arthropoda > Insecta > Coleoptera > Chrysomelidae > Galeruca > Galeruca laticollis. The sequence continues at coordinate 83,266,506 of OY998178.1, read as the reverse complement.
TTTAATATTTTTTGTTTAAATTAAGCTCTAAAATTTTTATTTTCGAAAACAAAACTGTCACAACTACTAAATAAATGCCCACGGTTTAATAAAAAAACTGTCCCAAGAATGATTTACTTACCAAATTCAAGAAAAACGCTTATAAACGGACGCACAAAATAACATCGACCATGACACTATTCACATAACTCCTTTGCGACATTTAATCATAGACGGCAATATTTGATTAATAATTATGTTTTATATAATACAATTATTAAAATGCAGTTCGGAAACTTAGAACATATTTGTGAACTCCAATATTGATGATGATAGAACAATATTAACTGAATTGTTTGTTTTGTTGTATTCAATGGGGTGGTGTAGGTGGTTTTCAGGTTTTCACCATCAGGGTCTAGTATTGCAAACATATTGTCTTAGTGACCAGAGATTAGACCAAGACCAGTGCGTGATAAAGAATCACATCCTGCCCGAGGTGTCACTGCTATCGCAGAACACACTGGATCTATAGTAAAAACCAAATAAAGTTGCGTTTACGTCACCAAGGGCGTATTTCTATCGCATGTGTGGCTACATTTCTATCGAAAAGTGCATATACTTAAATTTGTTAATTAATCGGTTCTAAAGATAACCCAATCAATAAAAAAACTTTTGTACCAAAATAATGTATAAGCAATATAGCTTTATTGAGTTTAGACGTCCCTCGATGTAAACATTCGTGTTAAAATTTTCATAAAGAAGCCTCCAATTATTGACGGTAAAATAGTCACTGCCAGAAATAATGTTATGTTGCCGCGTTGTTTGTGACTTTTCTACTCTTGTATTGTTATCGATTTTTGAGGTTATAGTTACGTGTTTTATAAAATTTTCTTGTGAGAAATATTTATAAACAAAACTGTTTTTGTTTTCAAAACAACAAAGCATTTTTTCTTCTGTGATTGTTAAAATGACCAAACAGCTGAATAGCCGATGCAAAGAACTTGTGGCTTCATTAGTAAATTATTTTGAACAAGAAAGGAATAATAATGGTCCTTTGTTGCCCTTAAATGCTGTACAAGAGGTAGGTAATACGTGAATAAAATATCCTTACTTTACTTTACGAAAATTTCTATTATTTTAGCGTGTAGCTGCTGCTTCAAAAATCAGTGTAAGAACAGTAAGCAAAATTTGTCAAACAAAGAAAAAAGGTGAAGAGTTTGAGTCACCAAAGAAAAAACGTTGCGCTCATAAACGAGTAACATATACAGAAACTTTAAATACAAGCTCTATTCGTGATACCATTTACAACATGTACCAGAGAAGTAAGTATAATTACGACAATTGTATATTTAACATATTTTTATTTCTATATGCTTTTAGAACAGCACATAACGATTCAATCATTGTGATCCCAACTAAAAGAAAGAGCATTATTTAATGGTAGTACCACTTCTTTAAATAGATTGCTCAAAGAACTTGGGCTTAAGTGGATGAAGGATAATCCTCGATGAGGACTTATGGAATTACCTAATGTTGTTTTGGAAATAGTAGAATTTTTAAGATATTATAAAGAAGCAAAGGACGAAGGTATATACCAATTTGTGTTCATCGATGAAACCTGGATATTTCAAATTAGCATCATAGGTCATTCATGGCAAAATGAAAATATCAAGAGTGTTAAAACCACTAAAACGGATGGCAAAAGGTTTGTTGTATTGCAAAACATAAGTGGTTACTTAAACATTTAAATAATATTATTACAGATATATTATACTCCATGCTGGAAATGAAAACGGATTTATTGAAGGTGCTGAAGCAACATTTTGTTAAAAATCCCAACTTAATGATTATCATGGGGAAATGAACCAAGCAAATTTCTTGAAATGGTTTGGATATCAGTTGTTGCAAAATTTAGAGAATCCTTCTCTAATTATACTTGATAATGCACCTTATCACAGCATGTTATTGCATAAAACTCCAAATACAGGATGGTCAAAATGTGCTATTCAGGAATGGTTGACAGAAAAAAACATTCCCTATTCTCACATGATGTTCGAAACAGAACTGTTGCAAATCCTTTCTCAGTAAATATACAGATATATTCTTACTTATTGCCATTTATTTTGAACATTTTTTTTGTTTTTTTTTAGAAATAAGCCACCAATCAAGTATATAGTGGACGATATGGCAGAACAGTATGGACACAAAGTTTTACGTCTTCCTCCTTACCATTGCATATTCAACTCTATCGAATTAATTTGGGGCATAGCAAAATTACTACAATAGGCATACTGGTAGGGATGGTAATAGTGCGAATAACTGCCTGAACATGTGGTACGAGGCACTGCACATGATAACTCCTGATATGTGGAAAAATTCTATACAACATACTGAAAGAGAGATATTTAAATGGTATGAGAGGGAAAGAATATTTGATCGACCAGAAATTAGTTCGATAGTTATAAATTTTAATAGTGAAGAGAGTGACTCTGATGTTGAATCAGATGAAGAAAATGAACAAGAATGTGAATCTGCCTAGTTTCATTTCACAATATGTTGATTTGTTTAATGTTAGTTTTTGTCTTTGATAATACGTTCATTATTAAGCATATTTTATTTTATTGCTTGTATTTTTATTATATTTATTTATTAAAAGAAGTCAGTAATAACCTTACCACTTTTATTCTAGGATTCCTTACTTTGTGAAATCTAATCATAAATTTAATTAACAAAAAACGTAAATGAAAAAATTCCACACTATATTAAACGAAAACTATCAAACTATCGATAATTTTGTAGTTTTCATTTATAATATTTTGAAATTTTCTACATTTACGTTTTTTGTTGACTTTAGTTATTTTCTGTTAATTTCCACATTTCGTGAACACTCTACAAATGTTCACAATGATGACGTGGACGCAACTTTATTTGGTTTTTACTATAGATTAGAGATGGTCGAAAAAAATCCCACTCGGGCAAGGCAAGGCTTTAACATGTTCACCTGACGTAACAAGAGTTTAAAAACTAGACACTTAGGTGTAAAAACTTTGTTACTCTCTTATTTTCCAAGAAAACAGGAAAGTTCAAGATCGAGTGTAAATATTAGGAAAACAATTTCAATAAAAGGACTGATTTAATGAAATTTCAGAGCATACATTGTATAAAGTAATGTGTGAACATTATAATTAAAAATTGAGTGATCGTGGGTGTACACTCTAAAGTAACATTTATGATCGTCCGCGTTATTGCATCGACCCGTTTTAACAGTTTAAACGTTTATTTGACATAGTTGCTAAATAATACATAATTTAATATTTTAATATCACATTCAGCAATAAATCATAACGCTGCCCTTGTTGCTTGTTCGGTCAGAAGAATAAAACGATCCGTAGTCCCTGCTTTTGACGTAGTTAACATAAATAAAACGCGAAGCACACTTTTACGTACTTTTATTGAATAAACAATTTTCCCTGCGGAATTAAAATCGCTCGGTCCTCGTGCATACGTATATATCACACATTTTTTTTTGTTCAAACGTAATTGTGTTTAGGCCAGTCAGAACAATTGTATTCAATGAACGTATAAAGCAATAATTAAAGTATGGTGGTTAGAAGTAATTAAAACAACTAGAAGGCGTTTGTTTTAAATTAAATGCGGTTTGTAATACCGGGTGTAAATGACACATCGGCCGCCCCTATAAGTTTTGAATGGGTTGTTCGATGTTATTGACGATTGGGTGGGTTATAGCAGGCATATTTTTAAGACTTATGAAATTAATATAGTTGACTTCAAGTTTCACAGGAAACGATACGGAAATAAAAAATAAAAGGCATCTGCGGCTTCAAGTACATATATTTCATCTGTCAAATGTCAATTGTGACGTTGTTTTTTTGTTAACAATTAAATTTATAACTCATTTTTTAAATTAAAACTCAGTTTTTTAGTTAGAAACGTATAAAATAAATTAGGAAGAGGATTTAAGGATATGCATGAAAGTAGCCATAGAGGAAATATGGGAGGAGATGAGTAAAATAATGGTTCATGTGGTAGAAGAGAGTGAAGCGGAAGTGGGACCGAAAAACGTGAATGGTTCGACAAAGAATGTGAAAATGAACTAAGGAAAAGGAATAAGCTAAGAACATATATGCTAAAGCACAACACAGGCGAAGCTAAAAATTAGTATGAAGAACAAACAAGGAGGAAGAAGAGAATACTACGAGAAAAAAAGGAAATATCAAGAACAACGCATCGAAGAGATAGAAAAGAACTGCCAAAAAACGAAATACGGAAAATGTATAGAGGTATCAAAGAGTTAAAAAAGGGATATCAAGGGCAGTTTATAAAAGATAAGGAAGAAAGGCTGGTAGCTGGAGAAAGCGAAGTACTAGAAAGGTGAAATGAAAAATTTGAAGAATTACTGAGATCTAAGAACAATGGAAATAATAACGCAGAAGTAGTAGAACTAGAAGCGAACGAAAAAGTACCGAGAATAGAGCAGATAAAGGAGATTATAGATAAAGACAGAAATAACAAAAGTATTGGTTAACCCGATACACAAGAAAGGCGAGAATTATGTTTGTGTGAGAACTACAGAGATAAATATAGCTTACAAAGTACTTGCCAAACATGGAAAAGATGGTCGAAGAATATCAATGTGGATTTGGTAAAGAAAGATCAGTGGTAGATCAAATATTGACACTTACGGAAATCCAGGCGAAGAGCTATGAATTTCAAAAAGACACATACATAATATTCATAGAGTTGAAGAGTAAATGACATAAGTAACTCTGGTTAATTTTGTTCTGGAATATATTGTGAGAATACCTAATGTAAACCGGACATAAACATTATTTCCTAGTTTTTGCAGACGACAATACGATAGTGACAAGAAGCAAAAAAAGCTAAAAGTATTATGTATGTCAGTGTGCGGAACAGAGCCAATGCGGGGTTGACTTTTGACAGTTGCTGTTTGGCGCCTGGTATTGCTAAATGGAAGAAAGGCATTTTACAAAACAGATTTAAAATAAAGACATATAAACATCACCACACCTGTTATTGCTCCCCCAATATGACATGGTATCAGGTGTGAAAGAGTTACGCAGCTAGTTCGCGAAAAAAGTAATATTGCACGACTTGTTAAGTGTACTGGACATCGAAACGGCACAGCTTGTTGAGTATCACTAAATTGTTGAAGCCCTATTAAGAATCAAAATGGATTTTAAGCCACCGTCGCCATTATTCAACGAGGGCAGCCACGACAATGTGGCAAATAGTTGTCCACTTTGGAAACAGAAATTCAATGTATATCTAGTAGCATCCGGTAAGGACAAATCAGCAGAAGATGTTAAAATTGCATCGTTTTTAACATGCATAGGAGATGAGGGCATTGATATATATATATATATATATATATATAATACATATATATATATATATATATATATATATATATATATATATATATATATAATACCTTTGAAGATGACAATAAAGCATCACTGCTCAAATGGATAAAATCTTATGATGATTATTTTATGCCCAAGAAGATGGAAACTTTCAAATTTCATTCCCTTGTCCAAAATGAAGGTAATACCATTGACCAATACCTCACAGAACTTAAAAAACAAGCCAAATCATGCAATTTTGTATGTGAAAATCCAGAATGTGGTCAATCTTATAGAGACAGATTGATCAGAGACAGATTGATAGTAGGTATTAAATGCAAAGAAAGTCAATCAAGATTGCTACGAGAATCCGATTTGTCAGTCAAACATATTACTGATTATTGTAAGAGTGTAGAATTGAGCAAACAGCATGCCAATACACTAAACCCGGCGAACGAAACTTTTGCAGTAAGAGAAGTGGAACAAATCAAATGCGGGAAGTGCTTATATGAACATCCCCCAAACAAGTGTCCAGCCTTTAGAAAAACTTGTGCACCGTGTCAAAGAGTTGGGCATTTTGCCAAAGCTTGTTTTAAAAAGTACCAGGAAGATCCGAATAACATAGTTGAACAGACAAATTATCAGAAAAGTACTGAGAGAAAGGTTAATGAAGTGTATCAAGAAGATGATGTTCTTTTACCACCAGAAATATATATAGGTATGGTTAAAAGCCCTTGGATGGAAATATTGAGTGTAGAAAACATTCAGGTAAAATGTAAGCTAGATACTGGCGCACATTGCAGTATCTTGACAATAAATATTAAAAGAAAACGTAATAAACCTTTAATTGAATGTTCAGTTACTCTTGTCACATATGGTAATTTTAGAATAAAGCCTATTGGCAAAATCAAATTAGTTTGTAAACATAAAGATGTAAAGCAGGATTATCAATTTCATAGTAGTAGACGCTGATACTGAAGCATCGCTTGGACTTAATGATTGCATCAAATTTAGTCTTATACAAAGAATTCAAAGCTTTCACTCATTTCCTATCACTAAAGATGAGGTTTATAACAAATATAAACATGTTTTTGAAGGTGTTGGTAAAATTCCTGGGTTTTGCTCAATTGAACTTGATGAAAATGCTAAACCAGTCATTCAGTATCAACGTAAAGTTCCATTTTCCTTACAGCTCCTTACATATGCTGCCTCAGTATCCTCCAATCATCTCAATCCTGTTCACTCAATTTCACTCCAACGACTAATCTTCCTACTAACCCTCGAATAATTATTAAATCTCACTCACCTCTTTACTCAAAGATACTGACCTCTCTCTGACCTCCCCACTCCCTCTACCTTCTTCTTTTCCTTGGACCAAAGTTATTCCTATAATCGATACCTCACTCACCATTTTTAATAAGCATGAGTCACCCACTGCCCTTGTAAAGAAAGCATTCCTGGAATTACTACACAAAAAATCTTACGATTTATTACTCTATACAGATGCTTCCAAAACTGACTCCCGAGTTGGTTGTGCAGTTACCTCGAAACATGAACTGAATGCGGAAAATATGAAAACATATATTAATTAAAATTTTATCTTACTAATTGCACAGGAAGAATTGAAAATGAGCTCACCTGTTGATCCTCCACTGCTTCCTTGGGGCCCCAGATGCTCCGATGTGCAACGTTCACTAAGATGAAAGGCGACTTTTATTTTCTTTAGAAAAACAAAGGTGAGAACAATTAATTCGCACTACTCGTATTTTTCGATGCGAACACGACGATTATTTACCGGCAAGTCGCCTTTTGCATTAATTGTTTCCGCTTTTTACGGGAGATTACAGGTTTTCGCTCTGTCCTTTTCCACCTGTGCATTTTTACGCATTTAATAGTGAGGAATAATTCATTAAAATGGCCATAGGCGCGCTAAATTTAGATCTACTTCTAAATTTTAATTACAAAAAAGAAATAAAAAATATGTTCCTATTCCGAAAAAAGGTTATAGGCAGCGTTGAATTCTTAACATGAACTCATAGGCTCTTTTACTTTACCTTCAGTGTGTAGCGTCCATACAGGTGAGCTTCACAGCATTCTTCAGGCTTTTAAATATATCTCCCTTCCCCACAAAAATATTGCAATATGGACTGATTCCCTTTCCTCCATTCTATCAATTAAAACAATATTCACTGACCACCCAATTGTCCAGAACATTCATGATATCTATCAAACCCTCGTTGCTCATGATATAACAGTCTATCTCATCTGGCTTCCATCTCACTATGGAATTGCTAGTAACGAAACTGCGGATCGCCACGCGAAAGAAGCTGCCTCTAGCAACAATCCAAAATGCATAGTCCAACTCGTAACTGACATCAAGTTCCAATTTTTACGCAAGAATCTTGGCGATATCTATAGCGCATTAGTGCGACAGCACTTTACGATATCCATTCATCTACTTCCCATCTCTCCCTTAGCTTTTTAATAAGGAGAGATGCTGCTATAATCAGAAGAATTCGAATCAGCCACACCAAAGTCATCTGATGTATTCAGGAAATCGTCCTGTTTGCCATAGCTGTAATGCTACACTGACCGTTAAGCACATACTTCCTGACTGCAAACAATTTTCCCCTACATATCAACGATCTGACTTAATGCCTAACCTCAAGGAAAATGCTTCACTTCCCCAACGAGATCAACAAAGTCTCACAGTTTCTGAAAGCAACACATCTCTACCATAAAATCTAATTTAAAAATAGTAATAGTTGTTATTAAATTTCATGTAATAATTTGTAATTATTTTTTCTGTGCCAATGACCAGCGCTGTCGTGGCACGGTAAGCTAAAATAAATTAAAAAGCCAAGGATAGGAAGAAATAGAAAAAAGAAATATGTCAAGCCATGGTCCTGCAGTTCTATTCTACTAATGTTTATAGATTGAATTTTGGAATTTTAATTCTTATCAATTACTTGGTAATCAAGGATCAAACGCAAAATCCATATTCGGAATGGACGGGCGTCAATCTGAGACAACCTGTATAAGTGTTAACATTTTTTTTTGTAATCAAACTATACGCTTCACATTAGTATGGGAAGGCCTAATATTATAACAAATAATTTAACATCTAATTTTTACAAGTGATAAATTTTTTGTTTGCAAATAATAGTCAATTTATCACAATCAATTAATATTTATCATTTTCATTATTATGTTCTCCATAAGTGTATTAATTATTAATATTTCGTGATACTTTTTATTCAAAGGCTCTTTTTATTCCATGACAGTATGCGGTCATAAACCAGTATTGATTCAAATGTTTGTAACACGTATCCTAGGAAATGTATTATATCGAGGCAATATTTCCACGTAGAATAGACATTGATTTTTTATACAATATGTCCGTGACCAGTTCATCGTAACTAGAAATAGGTTATCCAATATTAACCAACATGTTAATATCTCATGGACTCTAGGTCCGAAATAAGATTTTTAATAATCCGCTTTCGGCTACAGATGGTTTTTGAATTGGGTTTGGTTACATAAAGGGTGTTCCGAGTAAAATTTGCAAGCGTGTTCATGGATAGGGTATCCTATAGGTGAAACATGTTTAAATATTAGTTTTAGTGAAAAATGTCATTCTCGTAAAAAGTTTTGCTTTTTCTGAAACCCCATAAAATGATATAAAATTCAAGTTTTTCAAAAACCGTCTCATTTTATAGCCAGTTTTATGAAAACAGTATGAATTTTTGCACAAAGTTCGAAAATAATATAAAAGTAATAATATGAAACATTCAATTTTCACTTATAAATCCTATTAATTTTGTTAAAATGTGAATCGATGATCTTGATTCGATCATTCTAAGAAATAAAAGAAAATAATAATAAAAAAAAATTAATACAATATCAGACATTCGAATAAAACCACCAAATGATTTTGTACAAAACGATACTCATTTACAAACAGTTCACATCTTTTGAAATAATTGAATAATTTTCTTTGATTTAAATGATACTCATTTCATTTAAATAATCTTCCTTTGATTAAAATAATTTTTCTTAGTTTTCAATAATTCTATTTGATCTGAACGATCACTTAATACTATCCCCAACGGAAAACCAAAAGTAGTTCACCAAAACCGGCTAGCACCATTCGAAGGAGACCATGACCTAGAGAAAGGAGTAAACCATATTCGAGATGTGTCAGACCCTACCTTCGATGAATTTATGGGCGCGTATGGAGGTACCGGGAAAGCTAGATATGGAGTCACTTCAGAACAACGACAAGATTTGTTCACTCTCTCGGAAGATTATTCACTGGCATACAACATCCCCGCTCGTATCAAGAACGCACGAGGGTTGGCATCCGTCTTTCGAAAGAAGTTCGGGCAATTAGAAAAACTTGAAGACCAGATTGCAGCCCCAGGAAAGACACTGAAACTGAAACATAATTCGCGGTACGTCTTCTACATGGTAACTAAAAATGAATTTAAAGATCGATCTACCTACTGGGAAGCACTTCGAAACCTCCGAGACCATGTGTTAGAATCCAGCGTGAAGAAACTGGCTAAGCCTAAGATAGCGAGTAACCAGTTGGATTCGCGAGTTATCAGGAACATGGTAGAGGTTATCTTTCGAGATATTGGTATCCAGATATTAATTTGCAGCTACAACCCCCGTTATCAGTATCCGATGAAGACGGTGCCCTGCTATTTCCATAAGATCGGAAAGTGTAGAAATGGGATCAGTTGCCGATTCAAACATCCAGTCTCGGCTACACAAAAGTTCCAAGAGGAACTGCCATTTAAGGAGTGGGTAATGTTCCCTAACAGCACACTGGTATAGTCCCTGAATCCGACTCTGTCTAAGCCATGTATGAAAGTTAAAATTATGGCGAATGCGCAGGAATTTCTTAGAATTGTTTACGATTGTGACTATCTTATCTAGACATTGTTTTTGTGACCAGTATTTTCTAGAAAATGCCAGAGCCAATTGTTTTTGTGTAAGCCGCAATCTACAATTATCTTGTAAAAAAGGCATTAATATATAAGGGACCGACCAGCGAGTTAGTTTAGTTGATAAAGTGATCTCGACAAATAAACAAGAATACACCGAAATAGCGAACATTAAAGTGTTGAAATAAATTAATAATTAAGGTTGTGTATATATAAATTAATTTCAAGTGAATAGTTAAATGTATATAAATTAAGTGTTAATGAGTAGTTTGGTGTTCAAATAAATTCGTAAGTAGCCATACCGAGTGTTTAAAGTTTATCCCACCCGTTTATTGTTTAAATAAATAAGAAAAACATTACATTATATTGTGACTTGCGATCTTATAGCTCTAGCTCAATCCATAAATATATTTTTTAGAAGACATACGATAGTGTGGTTCGAAAGAAAACATTATTCTGATCAATAATCAGCTGAAACCAGAAAATCGATACTTTCGAACTTACGATACAATGGTTCGGAGGTACAATTTTAACATTTTAATAGAATATCTTACAATATAAATTCTACCCTTGGATTGGTCGTACTACGAAACTGTCACAAATCAAAAATCGAGCCAATTTCGAAATAATCGAGGCATTTCATACTTAAAATTCACTCTGTATGTGACGCACTTCAATCAAACCAGTTGAAAGACACCATTCCGAAACTTGTGGACTTGCTTGAAAGTAAACTCGGAAACTCAGTTTCAAGACGTTTTATGAATGTGAGATCGAAGTTGATCCTTCTAGCATGTCTTCAACGGTCTTGAAGTCGAGTTTTCGAAGAAAATTCCCGTCTTTCACTTCCAATCGAGCGGATTTCATGCCCAAACAACAGTGCGAAATAATACGAATCGATTCGAGAATTTTAAAAAAATTCGGGGTTTATTGAAAACGATTTTGAAAGCACTATATGACTCATATGCACCTCAATTCAAAAACAGATCCTATTTAATCGAGTAAAGGACAAATTTTATGTAGGTCTATTTATAGGAGGGCATTCAGGATTCAAATTGTTAAAAAGATTAGCTGCTTCGTCATGGGTACGTTTGCGATCACCATATCCAATAATTAACCTAACGATTTGGATTCGTTGTTTTCAGATAAATGTGCCATTATTCTGAATTTTCTTTTAAAATTTGTGCTAATTTGGAATTACTATCAGTTCTGACACTTTGTATTTGTATAATACTTATTGTTTTTTGTTAAATTTTGAAAAGTTACCAAGGTCAAATCATCAGTACAGTACAAGTTAATTTAGAAAAATAATACTGAAATTTGATAAGACATTTTGTATTGGAAGTGATACATTTTGGAAAGAGAAAAAATATGCGTTTTGTGACACGACACGTGACCTAGGTTGGCATTTTAAAACATTCGAGATGGCGGCGGTAGGCTAAACACTGACGTCGAAAACATTCATAAAATACTTCATCCTAGAATTGTAACTGGGATTGGAGATAATGTTTTAAGTTACGACGCTACCAAACTTCAGAGGGCGCCGATCATCAACAACCGTAACATCAAAATTTGCTCAGTTTTGTTTGATCTTGTGACCGTTACGGCCATTCTGTTATTATAATAGTATCATAAAGATAACGTTTCCGTTTATTTTGTGATTATTGGAATCTTTGTGTTTTTCTTGATTTACTGAAAATATTTTTGGTGTTAGTATTATTTACTTCTATAGATATAGTTGTATAAAATGGAAGGAAAAATAAACAAACCATTTAAGAAACTTTGCTGTGTTCCGCTTTGCTCAGACAAAATGAGTGCTCAACATCGGTTTTCAAAACGTGAACCTGAAGTATTTAAACCATGGCTGAGATATATTAATAATCTGAAGTTACACGGCGTGCCTTCAGAACAAATATACCAAAACTTCCGTGTTTGTGATAGACATTTTAGTGATGACTGTAAAGTACCAGGAAAAAGAGGTTTAAGAAGAAAAGTTGTTCCCACTTTATTCATTCCAGGTAATTTTAGGTTTACGTATATCTAAAGGATAACTAATAATTAACAATCATGATTTTACTTGCAATGCCCAATTGGGACTGTATATATTTTGATAATGTTTGTTATAGTTTGAAATTAATTACTAGGTTATCTCATCCCCAGACACATATTAATTTACTAATATTGGTGTTGTCTATGCACTATTTCTTGATAGTGCCAAAGTTTTTTGAAACTTGCCTGATGTCACCAACCATTTCCTAAAGTAAGGTAATACCTAAATCGTATTTAGGAATTCTTAAATGCAATTTACGCTTCACCACACACCAAGTAATACCTAAGAGTGATAATGTTAGGCATTTCCTTACCTTACCTTACCTTTAGGTAATGGTTGGAAAAATGGGGTACTAATAGTTGAATTTACAGACCTAAACAAAACTTTTCTTTCTCTTTATAGCCAATGAAGAAATTTTGGAATCAGTTGAGACTGATGAAATAATCCACACTGAAGCTGAACCAGTAAAGAAGTGTAAAATCGTAGACATTAAAGCTATTTTCGAAGAAAGTAGCAAATCCGAGAGTATTCCAGTGGTTGCTGAAGGTATTAGTGAAGATGTTAGCTATGCTAGCCACGAAAGGACACCTAAGAGACAAGTTGTCAAATTGCCCAAAGGTAACTGAATTCAATACCAAACTTTGACTAGTTTGTAGTAATTACTTGAGTGAAGTAAATTCCTCATTAAGATAAAAATATTTATCTTAACTTTAAACAAGTTGTGTTGCCATTAAATACCTATTAATTCAATAGTCCTTTTATAAATACTCGGTTAGCAAACTCCACATAAACATTGACTTCAGGCACATGTAAATTATATACTATTGTACATATCTGCAAATGTTAAATAATAATTGGGTTGCGATTTTCAGCTTCCACTTCAACAAGTTTCCTTAAGAAAACTAACTTTACAAGACAGGCACATTTAAGTCCATTAAAAAAATCCTGTATCGTAGAGTAGTGCAGTCTGCAAATAAATTGAGCAGACTGTCAAAACGAATTCTTGATAAGGAAAAATGTGCGATTGCCAACCCAACAAGTTTTCAGGATTTAGCAAAACAACTAAACCCCTCAGCATATACATTTATTCTCTCCCAAATCCGAATGCAGCATTTCAAACCTAGAGGATGAAGATTTACATTAGATGAAAAAATTCTGTGTTTAACTATAATGAAAGCAAGTGGAAAAGGATATTGATTACTAAGAAAATTTTTTGCACTTTCTTCTAGAAGAACTCTTACTAACTTGTTAAATAAAATACTATTTGAAACTGGAATAAATAAAGGTTTATTTAACAGTTTGCAGAAATCAGTCAAAACAATGGAAGGAAAAGATAACATATGCATAATCTTATATGAATTTCCAGCTACGTCCACTACGATGCAAGAGAAGACATTATTGAGGGCGTTGAAGATTTTGGTAGTGAACGGTCACCCCAACTAGCTGATCACGTTAATGTATTTATGTTGAAAGGAGTAGGTCCAGGCGAGATAGCCCAAAAATCATCATTTTGCGTAGTTTTCCACGATCAGTATGAAACTTTGTATTTAGGTGGTGGATAGCGTGTACAATGACATATCTTTATCCGTGGTCTGAGAAATTTTTTTGTCATTGTCAAAAGCACCGATATATGTCGAATTTTAAGGAAATTTCTCATTTTTTGCTTATAACTTCATTGCTAGTGGCTTTACCAAAAAAAAGTTAAATTCTTTTTTTTTGTCATTAAAAGACCTACAAAAGTAGACGTCACGCGTTGAAAAATATTAATTTGTTAAAGAGATACAGTAAAACACAATAATAATTATTATTTGTATATAAACAATGATAAAGTAGCTTAATAATTGTCATTGGTTCTTGTAATTGTGCAAAAATACTCTGAACTATCAATAAATGACGTGTGCAAAAGCTGGAGATTGTACGTTTAATGGTTCATGAGTTATGGCCTTATAAACAAATTAACAGCAATAACAAATAACTTGGTCTGTGCGTTGAATGTGGTTGTGCTGATTTTTTTATGAGTAGATTTTATTATTTTATGTAGGAAGTCGACGTTCATTTAAAAAAAAATTGAATTTTGCAATCAAGGGAATTTATTTTTGAAATCCCCTTAGTTGCAAAATGAAATCTCGTGCGGATTCGTCTTTTTTTCATATTTTTTTTTGACGTAGATCGAAAGTGCATAAAAATAGCTTTCATTTAAAAAAAAAATTGAGTTTCGTTGGAAAACCACGGAGATACAGACCGGGAAAGTGAAATCCGCTATCCCCACCACTCCGCCTCGCTCGCCGCCGCGCGCGATCAAGGAAAACCGAGCGCTCCGCTGACATTCGTTAATTTTTTTTGCAGGGAGAAATTTCCACGAGATACGTGATTTTTCATGTAAAGACAATACTGTAAATAACAAATTATGTGGTATTTTTTTTTTCGTCAACTCGCTAAATTTGTTGAACAGTTAATTTTTCACTTTCCCGGTCTGTATCTCCGTGGTTTTCCAACGTCTACTTTTGTAGGTCTTTTAATGACAAAAAAAAAAGAATTTAACTTTTTTTTGGTAAAGCCACTAGCAATGAAGTTATAAGCAAAAAATGAGAAATTTCCTTAAAATTCGACATATATCGGTGCTTTTGACAATGACAAAAAAATTTTTCAGACCACGGATAAAGATATGTCATTGTACACACTTTCCACCATCTAAATACAAAGTTTCATACTGATCGTGGAAAACTAAGCGATTTTTCCTAAATTGCCTGGACATATAGACAGTGGAAGCAACCAATTTGATTTACATTCAGTAGTGGTCCTATCAAAAGTTTAAGATTATGAAATCTTATAAAAGACTGCATATTGGAATGTCAAAAAATTGGTTTGGAGATTATAGTTACGGTGTATGACCAAGACACTACTAATTGTGCAGCAATAAATATGTTGCAGAAGGAAACCAAAGAAGAATGTTTCAGAAATAGTAGGTACTTGAGAAAAGTTTGGATTCAGCATCAATGGACATGAAATCATACCTCTATATGATGATTCACATTTATTCAAAGGCATGATGAATAAACTTCTAACTAAGAAATGTCAATAATTGTGGGTAAGTGATTTACTCATATAGTGGGAGTCTACTCGATAAACTAATATTATTTGTTCAAAAGACATTAACTCAAGAAACAATCTTCATGATTTCGGAGATGTCGTTATGGAAAAATATAGATAATATTTCTGTGAATTCAAAATTCAAAGAATATCATGGAATCCTATTAATTTGATTTTTACATTCAAGGTAAATAATTATTTTTCCGGGCGTTGAATGAATTCTAAAAACAGACGGATTACTGAAACTGTAATGTTTCAGAAAACAAAAACATAAAAAAGGATCGTTTCTCTTTGAGCATGTTCACACAATCACGACAATCGCTAAATCCGCATATTTAACAAAATAAAAAACCCAACGGTGTGGCAGTTATGAAGTTTCAACCTGGAACAATAGAGTCCAGTAACAATACATTCAATTTACTGTAATTCCAATCCGTCCATTCGAAAGTAACCACTGAACTATAAAGATAGAGAATGATTTAATACTTCTGGACTGGTGTGGATGATGGAATCGTTCTGTCTCTGTTATTGTCAGGAGCTTGCTGCATTTTGATGAATTGCACTTTTATTGAGAAGTTAGAATTTATCTTGAGACTTACTGTTAAGTTTGTGATAGGATCTATATAGTTCAGTGTAATTAGGTTTATTCACTGCGAACCCAGTTATAATAAAGAAATTTGGATATTTACAGATTTTTTTAATTCCTCATACTAAAAAGTAAAAAGCTTACCTTTTGATACCTTCCGCCAATGTTTTCCCATGGAAATTTCCTTTTTACAGATATATTTATTTTTTTGTCGCGAAAATAACTAAGTTTATACAGGCTGATTCATAACTATTGGGACATAGGCTAAGGGTAGATTGTTTGGACCAAAATATGGCGATAGGACCAAATACACCTCAATAAAATATTGCTGTGGCATTGAATGTTTTTCATCGTTTTTTGCTAATAATTTGGATACTTGTATACTTCAGGGGACGTATCGTGCTAACAAACCGAAATATCTCCAAA
Organism: Galeruca laticollis; assembly: GCA_963921935.1. Taxonomy (NCBI): domain Eukaryota; kingdom Metazoa; phylum Arthropoda; class Insecta; order Coleoptera; family Chrysomelidae; genus Galeruca; species Galeruca laticollis. The sequence continues at coordinate 83,250,042 of OY998178.1, read as the reverse complement.
AATAACCAAAAATTTAGCATATCTGAATTTATAGGACCCGCTGTACTCACTCTAGTCAACTGAAAATCAATAGAGTACATCTGTGAGACACCTTGAACAATATTCAATCATAAAATTGATCAATCGTATACTCTCTGGAGGCTGTATCGTGCTAACAAACTGAAAATTCTTCAAAAATGTCAAGAATTTGGTACTTCAAGTATCATAGCACCCGTTGTACTGGATTTAGTGTTCTGAATATTAATAGGGTTTATCTTTGAGACGCTCTGAATAATATCCAATGATAAAATTGGTGACTTGTATATACTCCGGAGGCTGTATCGTGCTAACAAACTGAAGCTTCTCCAAAAATAACAAAAATATCGTACTTAAAGTACTGTAGCACCTGTTGTATTGGCTCTGGTGAGCTGAAAATCAATGAAGTTCATCAGTCAGATGTTCTGAATAATATTAAATCATAAAATTGGTGACTTGTTGAACTCCGGAGGCTGTATCGTACTAACAAACTGAAATTTCTCAAAAAATAACAAAATGTCGTACCATAGCACCTGTTTTACTAGCTCTGGTGAGCTGAAAATCGATAGGGTTCATCTGTGACATGTCCTTAACAATATTCAATCATAAAATTGGTAACTTATTGCACTCCGTAGGCTGTATCGTGCTAACAAGACATGTAAGCAAAAGTGGCCGACGACAACGACGATGACGACATACACACAGGATTTTTTTTCTAAAAACCGTTTTTTCGTGTTGTTGTTGTTGGAAAACGTGAAAATAACTCAAAAAAAGTGAAAGAGATAATATAAGCATAATTTCATACGATGTATGTCTGTTTATAAGAATAGATAATGTCAGTGTTTGTAGCTAATTAAGAATCATTTTACAGGTTTTAAAACAGAGTTTAATGTCCGATTTCACCAACCATTTCCTAAAGTTAGGTAATACCTATATCAGATTTTGGAATTGCTAAATCCAATTTACGTTTCACCACGCGCTAGGTAATAACTAAGAGTAATAAAATTAGGTATTTCCTATAATTCTTAGGTGTTTCTTAGCGCTTGGTAAAATGTAAATTGCATTTAGAAATTCCAAAATCCGATATAGGTATTACCTAACTTTAGAAACTGGTTGGTGAAATCGGGCATTAGTTCACCAGGCTTGCATTATTTGGTAAATATTTTGGAAGTCAAGGTGCTAATCTTAAATATTCATAACAAAAACAAAACCGTAAAAAATCTACCGGTATTCCAAAACAAATAATATTAAGGAAAACTTCTTTCACATTAAAAAAAATTTTGCGGAAATATTGCAGCAGAAATTTTTTGTTTTATCAATCTACAAATTATTACTCAAGTCAATGTGAGTGATGAATCTTTCAATTTCCGACTATAATTTGATATATTTTTTCTGCTGTTTGATCAATCTACGCAGAGATTACGTGGAACCGTCAAACACTGAATAATACATCGTGGCCTAACAGACCGTAAGAAAAAAATGGAATATGAAAAATAAAGGAGAATTAGATAGCATTCAAAAACAAAACTCAACACATTTTCACATTTTTCATGGTTATCATTCACCATTCCACACACACATGAATTTCTTTTATCGGCCAAAAATATACATCATCATTTGATGTCGACCATATCTACAAAATGCATAAAGAAAATAAAATAAACTGAAAAGGCCATAAAGTGAATGTAAAAATACGCTACTGATAAGAGGTATCAGCGTTGGTGAAAAAATAGGGAATGCCGGAGGGATATTTTCGATAAAAGGAATGTGTTCCCGTAAATATGATTCCGTGGTTGCTTGCGTCAGGTGTAAGAAATAATAGCACATCATTTATTTTCCAGAAATATGTAGAAAAAACGAAACAACAAAGAAAACGAGGTTTAATGATGTTCTGCTCGAATAAAGACTTGATGAACCTTTATGAGGATCTATTAAAAACATTTTGATTACGAAAGTAGAACGTAACTATCATTAAGAATTGACTAAATAGTTTATATAAACGCTTGAATTCTTCAATTTTCAATTAAAGGAAGTTTATATACATATAATATTTACCAAATTGACCTCCAGCAATTATGTGAACATTAAGTAATTATGTGAACATTAAGTAATTATGTGAACATTAAGTCGTTATCAAGAAGTCCACATTAAAGATAATGACCTAATTTCACATATAAAGAAGCAAACAGACAGGGACAAGTCTCTTCTATTTGAGACGTCAAACGATTCCCATTTATGTTATTGTATCTACTATATCTTTTGTATCTAGTATTATTGTAATATTTCATTAAATAACTATAAAAAGTGTTAAATAAAGTTTTAAAAAACCTCTTTCCGGGCCGGAAAGATAAAATTCAGCTGCGGAAAGTATAAAAAATAAATCATAACAGATCGCTTTCGGGAGAAGAGACAATTTATTACTTTTAACGGTAGTTAAAATTTAAGAAATAGTTTTTACGCGTATTTTAATGATAATATTGAATATTATAATTCTAACAATTATCAGAAGTGGGATATATCTAAACTATTCGAAGTGTTCATTTCCCAGTAAAATCTAGATACTTCAATATTTAGTGAATCAGTTGAATTAGTTTGGGAAAAAGAAAGCATTCAACCAAATATTTCTCATCACGTCGACGTCGTTATCCAATCAGTACTAGTTCATCGTCGTCTTCATCCTTCAATGAGGTAGACTTGAAAAGGGCTTTCAAGAAATTACAAGAAGTTATTCAGCTTCGTAATAAGCCATCTACGGCTTTTTGAGGAGACGAATTTTTTATCCCCATATGTAACCCAAATAAAAAAGATATAGTTGTATAAAAATGGATACGAGTAGATAAACTAGCAGAACGGAATCGATAAGATGACGGTTCCATAACGTGTTTGATAGCTGGACGAATGTGTGGAAATATTCGACAGTGGTATGACAAACAGGCTACGAGGTTGGTACAACTTGTTTTTTGACGTAATCGCTGTTCACTGTTGAACCGAGTTGGTACAACCGGACCTAAGTGAATCAACTCGAATTCAAATTTTATTGATCAATTTGAATCTATCAATAAAATTCAGCCAATAAGAACATACCTTAAGACAAAATTTTAATCTTCTGCTAATATACTTACAACAATAAATTAGGACTTTCTTTACTCAGGTTACGTATTGAAGAAAAAATGTAGCATTGTATCTTACCTGAAACAAAAAAATATATATTAATATTTATTTATATACGTATGGGAAGTAACTGTTCTTTTAATTGACCTCCTAAAAAACTAGTTTCTTCTCTGCACATTGTTTGCTTTGTTCACTAACGACGAAGCTACATGTTGAAATAAATGTCACCGACTTTACTCACGTGATAGTCACGGCTCAAGTGGGCCTAATGATGAGTTCAGAATCCAATACAAATCACATTTATTTCCTCACGTTTGCTTTTGAATCCTTTACAGATAAGTAACTCATTGAAACTCGCAATTATTTATCTAGGACATATTTTTTATGAGTAGTTGATATTATATTTTTAACTAATTATTAAAAGTGAAATCAATATATAATGTGACTAAGGGCCGGTTGTATAAATCATTTATGATCTTAGATTCAACAGAACGCCGGACAACACGTGAACTAAGTTCATTCGTGATTCTGTTGTTCATTGTGTACCGAACATTGGTAGGATTTGTTTATGTTGACAATACAAATATTTAGTTAGTTTTGGTTTTTTCCGATGTTTGATATAATAACCTTAAAAAGAGGTTTGATTTTGCAAACAAAGTTTCATAAACATATAGTGGATATTTTGATCAATTACGAGGTATGACACCGATGGTAAGAATACAACTGAGTTTCTGCAATAAGAGAAATATATTTTTCGTTAGTTACAAATCTTAAAATTATTATTTACAAAACCTTACCTGCAAGAAGAGAATCGATATTTAATGTTCATAAATCATAACGTCAGTTCCTAATCACAAGTAGTAACTAAATTCGTGAAATGAGAGTTCGGCTCTGACAGAATAAGTGACTAGCCTAGTTTTATGCAGTTCTCGAAATATTACAAATTTAGTTAATTTAAACCTTTTTTCATTAGTTTTGATCAGTGAGAAGTACTTTCAGAAACTGTTCACTTTACTTATATTGTTCTTCAAATTATCTAAACTTAGTGAATTCCACATCATAAACACAGTCAATTCAAGTAGTATATCACCTATAAAAAGCAACAAACTAGTTTCACATGCTACTATTTACTAATAGCGGCCAGGGGCTTATTCCAAATTCCGGCCAAATAAAATAAAATTTTAATGATGTCTTCTATCAATGATTCTCACTCAAATACTCCTACAACAGTTATCAAAAGTTATTCATCAGCAGTTAACCAAGCTGTTTTCCAAGCAAGCAGCAAGCAATCGTTTTTAGCGCTATCAACAATGCCAAACAATGCCAAATTACAGGATTACCTTTTCCCATTAGGATCAATCATTCAACCAAAAAATATTATTTTCTTATCAAGGCTTTCGAACAATCGTGTTTGTATGTACTTAGCAAACAAATCAGTAGTTGATAACTTCATGAACAATTATGGCTCCATAACAGTCAACGGCGAAAAACTAGTAGCTCGTCGACTCATAACTCCGGTTGATAGAATCATACTTTCCAATGTGAGTCCAACCATCCCACATCAACTGCTAACAGATGAAATATCAAAAATAGGTCTAAATCCAGTTTCTCTCATGACGTTTCTAAGAATCGGTGCAACATTACCTGAGTATAGTCACATCCTGAGTTTCAGAAGACAGATTTACGTAAGCCCTTATACGCAACAGCTTCCAGACTCCATATTGATTGAATTCGAACAAACCAGCTACCGAGTTTTCCTCCAAAAAGATGGACTAACATGCAACAAATGCAAAGCTGATGGTCATATAGCCTCACAATGTATCAATAGCTCCAATAAATCAGGACCTAATATATATATATATATATATATATATATATATATATATATATATATATATATATATATATATATATATATATATATATATAATATATATATAAAGATTGGAAGTCTTTGCTGACCAGTTAGGAAAAATTGGCAAAAATATTGGGGTAGCAGCAAATGAAAGTACACTCTTTATAATATTTCCAAGCTTTCGGAAACGTTTCCATCATCAGGAAGCACTACAAATATATATATATATATATATATATATATATATATATATATATATAGTTCAACATCAAATAATCAACCGCTTACGACTTCCCAAACTCTTCTTACAACCCCAATCCTAACTCTCCCACCAACTTTGTCAACTAATAACATTAATACACCTAAATTAACTTCTGATCCAATAACAGAAGACTCTCCACTTACTCAAGAGACGTCCACAACTTTAATGAATATGGAAGCAGAAACGGAAGCAACATATATCCCCAATATAGCCAAAAACACAAATAAAAGACCTATGGAAGATACCCCCACACCCGATAGCGATAATAACATAACGCCAGGAAAATTATTCAACTGCCACAGTACGGACGCTTTGTACTGGACCTTCTCCATCTTTTTTTGGCAAAAAACTTCCTAAAATTTAAAATTTTGTTTTGTATACATGGAAAATTACATTTACTTATTCATACCTGTTTCTCGTAACGTGAGATCAATGCGCTCAAACATTCGTCTGTCTGGCAATGCTGTGTTTGCAAAATATTCTGCATAAAGCCTTCCGGCCTTTAAACAATTTAGAGAACCCGGTCCAAACGTTAAATGCATATCTGCGCACTCAATAAAAGTGAATTCCGCCATTTTAACTGCTAAATTAAGGACTTATTGACAAGTACTGACTACGAACTATTCTACACAACGTTTGACAACTAATCCTATGGTTACTTGATAAACGGTAAAAACACTTTTAAAAAGTTTTTACAAACTGTCGAATTAATAAGTCGTTAATGTTTTTTATCGTCTGCTATCGTTAAATTATTTTTTTGTAGTACTGTAGGTAAATCTTGGACATCGTATTAATAAGTTAGTTAGGTAAATTGGTACGTAGTGCATTAATAAAACTGTAAATATTAGCCAAACGGCTCATTTCATCGAATTCCAATAAGAGTACCTTTTCGTTAGCTTAATGTGTGGGGAAGTGAATTTCAATAATTTCATACAGGGTGTGCCATCCCTGCAAAATGTTTGGATCACTAACCATTGGGAGTAGTCCGTCCCTGGCTTCAAGGCACTACTGTAAATCTGTTTACCTTACCAAAATAAACATACACGTACATTATAGCATTGCCGTACATTTGATAAAGATCAAATAACTAGTACAAAATATAGAAATAAAAACCAAATTCAATATTAAAACTTTGAAGGCCTATAACTCGAAAACGAGGGCCTGCATAGAAAAAGTTTATATGAAGTACTAACATTATTTTGGCTCAGATTATACGCTCCTGACTTTTTTCCCATTAGTACCGGGACACCCTGTATATATATATATATATATATATATATATCTCCCGATTTCACAATAGAATACAAAGACCTAGAAAACTTACTAAATCGGATACCAACTCCTAGAATTATCATTGGAGATTTTAACGCACATAACATAATCTGGGGCAGTAAATCGACAAACCCAAGAAGACACATACTAGAGAAACTCATTTCTGACATTACACTGAATTTTCTGATCGATGGAAGCCATACTAGGTTTAACATATCTACCGGAGAAACCTCTGCTATCGATTTAAGCCTCTGTGACCCAGCACTATCTACCAATCTATCATGGGAGGCTCTCTCGTACTCCTATGGAAATGATCACTTTCCAATTATTATCGAGAATCGTACCTCTCCAGGAAAATTTTCACCAAAATACTCGCCTAAATGGAGAATTAAATCTGCAGATTGGACATCCTTCAGAAATCAGATTGAACTAAATATGGATAGCTGCGATATTACCAACGATATCCAGAAACGTGTATTGAACTTCAATGAAATCATCTTGGATAGTGCCAGCCAGCACATTCGCCAAGCAAAAGACATGAAAGGTCATACTCCAGTCCCCTGGTGGAATCAGGAGTGCGAAAAAGCTATCAGGGAAGCAAAAGCAGCGTCGAACAAGTACAGGAAGCACAAAACTCTCCAAAATCGCGTAGAGCTAAAGAAATACAAGGCAAATGCACAACTTGTAATCAAACAATCCAAGAAAAAATCATGGCAGGAATATGTTTCTGGAATAAACTCTTCCACTCCAATAAGCCAAGTCTGGACCAAAATAAGAAAATTGAATGGATATAGTTTAAAAAGCACTATTCGTAGCATTAAACACAATCATTACTACTCATCCACAATAGATATAGCCAATATTTTGGGCCAATCCTATCAAGAACAAACGTCAACTTCAAATTTCACACGCGACTTTCTGAATTACAAGGCTCAAATCGAACTAATTCCCATCAGTTTTGAAGATACACTCGATAACCCTTCAAATCTTCCTATCGCCATAGAAGAACTTGACAACTCCTTAGACAAAACGAAAAATTCGAGTCCAGGTCCAGACAATATTGCAGTCATATTTCTCAAACATCTACCACCTTCAGCAAGACGACATCTACTGAAACTTTTCAACAATATATGAGAAGACAAAGTCTTTCCTTCTTTATGGTCTGAAGCTATTATTCTACCATTTTTGAAATGTGAAAAGCCCAAACAAGAAGCCAACTCGTACAGACCAATATCTCTAACTTGCTCAATGGGAAAATTGCTAGAGAAAATTGTCAACCAAAGGCTCATGTGGCATCTGGAAACTACTAACGTCCTAATCAATGAACAAACTGGTTTTAGACCAAACCGCTCAAATCTAGACAATATTGTGGATTTGGAAAGTGAGATCAATGAGGCTTTTGCCACCAAACAGGTATGCGTAGCCATTTTATTTGATATCTCAAAAGCATTTGATACCTGCTGGACTCCAAACATCCTGATGCAACTACAAAGATGGAATATCACAGGAAATTGCCTAGCTTTTATCAACAACTTTCTTGCCAACAGAACATTCAAAGTTCGGGTTGATGACGAACTATCTGATGCTTACCGCCAAGCAAATGGAACCCCACAAGGCTCAGTATCAGCCCTACTTTATTTTTGATTGCCATTATTAACATTCTTAACAATTTAATAAAACCACTGAAAGCAAAAGTTTTCGCGGATGACCTAGTGGTTTACATAAAAGGAAAAAATATAAATACAATATCTCTATTTATGCAACAATTCATCACAAATTTGGAACTATGGTCACGTCAATCCGGCTTCAGGTTTTCTGTTGCCGAAACAACAGGTGTGGTATGTAGCAGGGAACGTTCATATACTACTCCAAAATTGAAGCTTTATAACAAAAATATTAACTTCAAATCATCAGCAAAATATCTAAGAATGATCTTCGACGATAAGCATACCTGAGAAGATCACATAGAGAAGTTGGTCCAAACATGTATGAAGTGGCTTAATATAATGAAAAGTCTAGGAAATATAAATTGAGGATCAGACCAAGCAACGCTACTGCTTATATATAAAACGCTCATCAGGTCAAAAATAGATTACGGCTCCATAGATTATGCATCTGCCAGAAAAACTGTACTTCGCAAACTTGATGTTATCCATAATACAGCATAAAGAATAGCTTCAGGCTCGTTTACAACATCCCCTAATACCAGCATCCAAAGTCTTCTTGGTGAATTATTATTTAGCTACAGACGCTCTATATTGAGTTTGAATTACGTGGTTGCTATATCCACTAATGCTGAAAAACCAGTTTACAGTAACATATTCAACAACAGATATAGGGATCTTTTTGATAAAAAACCGCATCTATCTAAGCCATTTAACGCCAGAGTTAAAGAACTTTTTCAGAAATTTAATTTAGAGCTCCCAACAATGTTTCCATCCACTGTCGAACATCCAGCTCCGTGGACAATTTCTACCTCTCGCTGCCGTACTAACCTGATTGAGCTTGATAGAGGTACCAATCGCTATGAAATCTTCGCAAAACTCAACAGAATACTGCATGACTACAATGACTTTAACTTAGTCTACACGGATGCTTCGAAATCGGAGGCTGGAGTGGGTGCTGCAATAGTGACTACAACTGAATCTTAAAGCATAAAATTCTCCCCTCACACTAGCATATTTACGGCAGAACTCTATGCTATCCCTCATGCCCTCAAAGTAATTACCTACTTTCCAAATCCCAAAACCCTAATTTTAACTGATTCCTTAAGTAGCGTTTTAAATGAAACTCACGGTTTCTAGTTAATACAACAATATAATAAAAATTGTTGAAAATTCTAAAAATTGACAATTGTTTCGATAAATCAATATCATCGTCAGAATGACAGAAGTTACATTTCATTTGATGCCTACCTAATGTTTAGTAGTTATTTTTGGCTAGAGCAAGAAGTGACCTAACTTGTGATTGACTTAATATATGTTAATAGAAAAAAGAAGAAGATGTGATATTACAAATATTGAAGCTTAGATATTATTAGCCCTATGATGATATGCTGGATATCATTTTTCCAATTACGATCAGTATAACTGTGCAACGATATAGAAAACCAGGAAAACTATATATGCTGATCTTTACAATTATCACTTAAGAAGACAGTTTATTAGTGGAGAACTCCCTAGATTTAACTGTTCATTGACAACTTCATATTGTGGGTTTCTTAAATGTCTTCTAATTTACAATTCTTCAAGGAAATCCAGTTCTTGTTTCTTTTCACAAATATGCAGTACTTCTAGTTTTGTGTTAGGTATCAATGACTGATTGGTGTCAAGTAGATGTTTTGCGTAGTGGGATTTATCTAGTTGTTTTAATGTCCAGAATGGAATGCTGTCTATTTGGGTCAGACCCTTAGCAATTTTGAAATCCGATACAGTGAACACTTACGAGCATACAGATTGTGATTGACTTAATATATGTTGATAGAAAAAAGAAGGAGATGTGATATTACAAATATTGAAGCTTAGATATTATTAGCCCTATGGTGATATCCTGGACATCATTTTTCCAATTAAGATCAGTATAAATGTGCAGATGAAAACTCCTCGGGAAACACGTGAGAATACTTCCGATTCAGGTAATACTTTATCGTTAATTTTTATTTATGATACCTACTAATGATTTTTTGAAGAAGAGCTACTGGAAGAAGACGTCATACAACTTCAAATATAATGAGAAAAATAGATCTTTGTCAGGTATAAGTAAACAGTATTGCTATTCCTACTTATATTATTAAATTCAAGGAACAGTATGTTTATACGACATTTTATACTTTTTCTAGTTACTTTGCCCACTGACTGGACCAAAGTGACCCCACAAAACCTTTGCACTCCAAAATCCAAGTGTTTGAAAACCATTTTGAAGAAGGCATTGGTAATAGAGGTAAATTTGGTAATGTTTATAATATTTTAAAGTATTACAATTTATTATTATTTTTAGAACATACAAATGTTCTGCCGAATATGATTATTTTGTGGGATACAAATTAAGTTGAATTAGCTTCTAAGGAAAACAAATATCTTTAAATAGAACATCTTTTGAGAGTAGAAATGATGAAGGAACGCCACACACATCAAATAGCAATGGACACAAAAGAGAGTGATAAAAGAATTCCTATTCGAGCTAAGAACTGAGATCCTTCAACTGAAAAAAGAGCAGCTGCTAATAAATGATATCTGTTTATAAAATAAAAAATGAATTGTTAGATTTATCGTATTGAGCGGTACTTTATTAGTTGCTGATTTGAATAAACGAAGAGTTTGAAAGTAGATTTATTGATTTCCTACTTTTCACATTGATATTGACAAGACGTATTAGTTCTTACATGACATAATATGTTAAAATGACATAATGAATATACACAATCATAGATGAATATGAATTCTTATATAAATAGTTTTAAAATCTCACCAATTCTTAAGAGGAGTTAATTTTATAAGATGAAATAAAAATGTAAAAAATGCTTTTATGGGTGGATGTCAAAATATTGAAAATAGTTAAATAAAATAGTTTTTTTCGGCAACCGTCCGGAAAGTACCTATTTTCCGGATGCTTTTTCATAGAGAAAGTATAGCTTTCTCGGCCTAGTCCAGAAAGTACGTACTTTCCGGACTAGGATGGAAAGTGAAATATATTGTTGTCATTGTATGAACCTAGTCACCAAGTATTATTAGGGAAACATAGGTAGGTATGAGAAGAATTCAGTTCATCATTACTATAGCAACGACATAACAACTTACTAATTTGACATCTTAATATAACCAATTGTTCAAATTGGATTGGAAAAATAAGAACAAAACAAAGAAAAATAAAAAGGATAAGAAAAAAAATGAAAGAAAAAAGAAGAAAAGGGAATATAAGAAAGAGAAGAATAAAAAGAAAAATTAGAAGAAAAGACAGAAGACGAAAAAGACTAATCAGAAAAAAAGGGAAGAAAAAGAGTGAAAGGAAATAGACGAATAAGTAAAAAAAGGAAAGAAAAAGAAGCAGAAGAGAAGAAAGAGAAATAAATTGTTTAAAAAAATGAATTTGTTCCTCTGTATATTTCTCCATCGGTGGATGGTTCTACATTTAGCGATTCCAAGAGTCACACGAAAAAACAAAAGAAAAATAAAAAGGAGAAAAATAAGGAGGAATGAAGAAGAAAAAGAATAGGAAAAAGAAAAAGAAGGATAGGAAAAAAAGAAGAAAATGGAAAAGAAAAGAAGAAGCAAAGTAAAAAGAATAAGAAAAATAGGAAGGAAAAATAAGGAGAAGAATAAAGAGAAAAAAATAAGAAGGAAGGGAAGAAATAAGAAGAATAAGGAAAATAAAGAGACAAAGAAGAAGAAAACAGCAGAGGAAAAAGAAGAAGAAAGAAAAATAGGAACACGAAGAAAAAGAAGACAAGCTAAAAACGAATAAGAAATGAAAAAAATGAAGATTGCGAATAAGTAAAAAAGGAAAGAAAAAGAAGCAGAAAATAGAAGAAAAAAAAGAAAAAGAAAAGGAAGAAGACGTATAAGTGAAAAAAAGGAAAGACAAAGAAGCAACTAAATGACGAAAAAGAATGAAGAGGGAAAAAAAGAAGATAAGAAAAGAAAGAAAAACAGATAAAAGAAAAAGAAGGGAAAGATGAAAAAGAAGTAGAGAAAGGAGAAGAAAGCGAAGAAAAAGAAAAAAAACAAGAAGAAATGAAGGCTAAAAGAAATAGGAATGAATGAAGAGGGAAAAGAAGAAGATAAGAAAAGAAAGAAAAACAGATAAAAGAAAAAGAAGGGAAAGATGAAAAAGAAGTAGAGAAAGGAGAAGAAAACGAAGAAAAACAAAAAAAAACAAGAAGAAATGAAGGCTAAAAGAAATAGGAATGAATGAAGAAAAAGAAGAAAAGAAAAAGATAAGAAGAAAATTCCAAAGAAAATGAAGATAAAGAAGTGGAAAAGGAAAAGTAGAAGAAAATTAAGATAAAGAAAAGGAAAAAGGAAAAAAGAAGATAATGAAGGAACGAAAAAGAACAGGAATAAAAAGAACAATTCTCTATTATGCACATACACAAATGTACTTTCATCAAAGTAATTATATATCAGGAAGCATGAAACTTGATCAAACATTCCACGTGAAATAAAAATTCTGAAGAGATAGAGGGGGGGGAGAGACAGAGAGAGAGAAGGTCGACGGCGGAATTTTAGCAAGAATTTGGGGTTTCCTTTAATGGAATATAGAAGTTAGACATGTTGTTTGACACCGATGTAGGATTTATTTCCACTTTAGGGCTGGAATTGGGTGTGTTTTCTAGGGATTTCGTGTTATGCGGCGCTTGAGAATGAATTAAAATACTGATTTTGAAATATTCGATAAATACTTAAAATAAATGGGATACTTTAGCTTTCAAACACCATTTTAGTACTTGAACGTGATTATAATAGTCCAACGTAGAAACTTTCTGGATAGGGTTTAAGAGCGCCTCAAGTTTATTTTGAAGAATAAATTTCAAAGAGCTAGACAGACTAAAGTTATATTAAAAACTTTCCATCATTCCAATCCATTATAACTTTATGAAAGAGCTCGTGAGTCAGGATATGGAAACGTTTTAGTTTGTTACTGGAATCGAGATATATCAATAATTTGTGACAAACTACATTAAATAAAATAAAAAAACATAAACCACTTATAGAATACCGCTAATGATTTATTTGTTATATCACTGCTTTCATATGCATATCTCTTCATAATGAATTTATTTACTACTACTATTTTTTTTCCGTATAAATAATATTTTCTGTATTATTTTTTACTCCACACTATATAGTGAACACCAAATTCTACGTATAATAATAAACCGTAAATTTTATTCGACACCAGTATTTAATTTTAAACGTGGCAAAAATGATAATGGAATATCGATAATATATTTACATATTATTCTTCCGTTTACAATTTTTATAAATTTGATATTGAAATCGTCCATGATTAATAAGATTAATTAACCATTTAATAAATTGTATGCGAAGACCTGCTGTGATGTCGTATTATTATTTTCAAACATACCCTCTCACAAATATAATTATCGTTTTATACAGGAGAGAAATGTAGCGATAATTAGAGTTATTACGAGTATTGTTGCTGTTATTAATCATATTATCGCCTTCGTGGTGCAGTGGTTAGCACGCTGGACTTCGAATCGATAGACGAGAGGCTCAAACCTCCGTGGAGTTCAGACTTTTTTTTGTTTTTCTTATTTCTTATAACATATGAGAGAAGAAGCACATAAGAGAACACAAGATGGATGACAGACACGACACATACGGCACATGTGACAGATGGCGCAAGTGACGTCACAGAATAAAAGATGTATGACTTCCGCCCCTCCCCTCATGACGTCGCTCGACTCGGCTTGTGACCTTGAAAGTGCTCCCATACCCTCATAGACTGTCTACTAATGATGTGTACACTTATTTTGAAAAATTAAAAGAGGACCATAACTTTGGAATTCAATGAGACCCTGTAGCCTACTCAAATACCAAATATCAAAAAAATTATTTAAAAGAACACCTGAATCAAATAACAAATGATATAATACTTGTATAAATGTGTTCCCATACAAACGTTCTCAGCGCAATCATGCCTAGGCTGATGGAGAGAACCGTATCTACCATTTCATTTCTTAACCTGTAAAAATGGTTCGTGTACTCTTTGACATTGACGAATGTCACAAGCAGACATTTTTAATTTATTCTGAAAAAATTGAATAGATAAACCATGACATACAGATATTACAATTCATAATAGTTCGATCCACCCGTTCAGTCATAAACTAGCAGCTTTCAATACTATGATACACAGACTCTTAACAGTCCCATTAAATATTAATAATTTTAACAAAGAATTAAATATCATAAAACAAATAGCAGTTAATAATATTTACGATCCAAATTTAATTGACAATATCATAAATAAAAAGATAAAAAAACAGACTTTAGAACAAGTATTCCCTTCTGATAACAATAATAATAAACCATTTAAAAGCTTAACATACTTTGGTACACCATCCTTAAAAATTAAATCATATTTAGGAGCTTCAGTCATGAATATTTCCTTTAAAACTCATTAAAAATAATAAATCTAAATCTTCAAAATTAAACAAATCAGGAGTTTATAAATTAAAATGTGGTAATGACAACTGATAAAATTTATATCGGTAGAACTTTTAGAAATTTTAAAACTAGAATTTCGGAACACATAAAATTAGATTCTCACTATTCAAATCATTTATTAGAAAACCAACACATTTTCGACCCAAATTTTGAAATTCTCCATGTAGTCGGTAAATCCTTTAGTTTAAATTTATTAGAGGCCCTTGAGATTAACAAAAATAAATATTCAGGTAATCTTCTTAACGACCAACTAGATATCAATCACTCTCCTTTATTAAACCTTTTTACCTAGAAGATAGCTTAGGAATGTTTGTAGTGAATGAATATCCAGGGAATTTCTTTCAATACATTGTTAACATTAGTAAATATAATTCTGTATTTATGCACTGTATTAAAACATTTTTATATTATACCTTCATTCGGTTTGACAAAGCTACTGTGTTAGTGAAACGCGTCAACCAGTTTAAATTGAACATTAGTTCAAATAAATGAAGTTTTAAACAAATTATATTGTTTTATCTCATCGTTTAATTTATTCTCCAAGTATGACCATTCATTTGATCTGACATTCTTCAATTTTCTATTGTTTTTATATTCATTTCAAAATTAGAATATGGCTAAACGTGAAGTTGGGTCGAATCGACTTCCAGAGTAGATGCAGTGCACGAACAGGTAGTGAAATATTTTCTAACCTCCAGAAAACCCTACATCAAAATTTATTGCCAATTTATTTAACCTGAAAAACATTCTGATTGTATAGACCCCGAACAATGTAAGGAAAAAGGTAAATGGCGAAATTCACAATAAAACATTCCTCTTCTCGTTTTCTTTCCGAGATCAGTTTTTCAACTAATCCCGAAGAAACTTGCATTATACAAGTTGATTAAAGTCCGAATGTGTCTGGAATTTACTCCGTACCACTTCGTTACCTTTATACATTAATTCGCTTTCGGATAACCATTCACCGCTTAGATTGAGAACAATGTTAGTTTTAGTGCCAATAGGAACGTTCGCGTTTTGGCTCTTAATTAGTATTATGTATAGTTTCATGTGAACTTTGTCGTGGATTTTCGACGAAGCCCGTAAACTTAGAATGTGGATCATTTTTTTACATGTACTTCGAAACTTAATTACATCATCTACTATTTAAGATAAGAGGTAGGTTAGTTAAGATGTTTTGGACAAATAATATAATTGAAAAGTTGATACATTCATTTATCAAGCAATGCGTTAGCGTCAATGTTTGGTTAGGTGTCATAACAAGAACGGTTATAGGACCATATTATCAGATACGTTAAATGTTCATTTTTAGACTAAACACGAGTCGACTAAGTCGACAAAAAATCGAAGACTTATATTCTGAATAAGAAAGATTGTTAATCTTAATTTATTTCAGAATATAAGAAATCATATCTCATAATTTAGCTGTGAAGTTGCTAAAATATATAAAACGACACGTGTCTAGAATTTTTCCAATGATTAATTCCATTATTTTTCATGACTGCTTAGATTGAAATCACAAAAACGAAAAATGGGATAAACGGTGACTTTTTCCGACATTTGTAGCATTTTTCTTCCTCCACCACATCAAATAAATTGCATTTCATTAGGACGAGGAAGCGAGAACATTGTTTTTCAAGTAACCCATCTTTTCAGAATACTAAATAATTAACTGTTTGAATATATTATTTAGAATTATTTTTGAATGCATGTAAAATGTTCTATTACTTTTATTTTGTTCACTTCAAAATTTAATTGGTGCATAATACATTTGAAAACTACTTAATAATAATATCAACATGCTTTGCACATTTTGCATGTGGACTTTTTTGAAATTTAGTCTCGTTCTATTAGTAGCTTGAAACTTACTTTTATTCTTATATCTATGATAGTTACTGTCGTAAAATAATAACCCTTAGATATCGAAAGATAAAGGCTTTATTTAGCAAAACTGTGACATTACAATTAAACACATAACATCAATAGTTGTCAAGGCAATGTGAACATGCAATCACCTCATTCTACCTCGCAGGAGAACAGTCCATTGGAGACATAGTCTTCAAGATGCTTTGGAGGTCTTCTGTTTCTTCTAAGTCGATCTTCATGCGTTACTTCTTGACCTGGGGTTAAAGGATCTTGAATATCTGACCTGGAAGGCCCTCAGAAAGGGACAGGCGAACAAAGATAAACAGGTGGCTGAAAGGCCTGTGCACGAGGCGGAGAAGGTGGTAGGTCTATTGGATCCGGGCGTTCCAAATTCAAGTCTCCACTAGGGGCCAGTTGTTTGAGAGAGACTGTAGATTCACGTCCGTCATCAAGTCGGGCATAGGCATATTGAGGATTGGCCTCGATCAACTCGGCTTCATCCACAATGGGGTCATATTTACTGGTTCTGTTGTTTTACCGGACAAGGACCTGTCCAGGTTGAAGTAACCAGGCTGGAAGAGTCGTGCCATTAGGTGATCGTCTCGGATGAATGAAGAACGTCTCGTGTGAAGTACAGTTTGTACTAGTGTTCAGCAATGATCTTATTGAGTGCAAGGCTTCCGGTAGAAGACTTTCCCAATAGCAAATCTGCAAGTTTTTGGTTTTCAGAGCAAGATTGATCGATTTCCAAATGATCCCGTTGTATCGTTCAACCAGACCATTTCCGACTGGGTTATATGGTGTGGTCAAACCAGACAATTTCCGGATGGGTTATATGGTGTGGTCAAACCAGACAATTTCCGGCTGGGTTATATGGTGTGGTCATGCTGGTGTCAACGCCACGTTTATGGAAGAATGAAATCATTTCCTTTGAAATAAATGAAGTTCCCCGATCTGAATGTATGTAGTTAGGCATTCCTAACATCGAAAATAGGTCATTCAGGCACCGTATTACAGTTTCAGAAGTTATGTCCTTGCAAGGGTACGAGAAAGAGAAACGAGAGTATTCATCGACAATGTTGAGTAAATACCGATTGTGGCTGTTAGAAGGTAAAGGGCTCTTGAAGTCAATATAAAGCCTTTCAAACGGCGATGTTGCTTTAATCACATACTGGTTGTTATTTTTGTAGAACCTTGGTTTGACTGCAGCGCAAGTAGGGCAAGCAGCGCTGATCTTTTTAATTTAATCTATTCCGTAGGGTACATTTTTGCTTTTAACCCTGTGGTACATCCTTGTAATACCAGGGTGGCACAGTATTTTATGGAGCTCATAAAGTTTGTCCTGAGTGTGTAAGGAACAGCAGGCGCGTGAAAGGGCATCGGCTGAATGGTTTTCAACACCAGGCCTATACTGAATGTCGAAGGAGTAGGGAGATAATTCAAGACGCCAGCGGTGGATCTTGTCATTCTTTATTTTGCTTGTCGGGAATTGAAGATATACGACAGACCTTCTTGGTCCGTGAGCAAAAGTGTCTACCTAGTAAGGAACGACGCCACTTCCTCAACGACAGAACAATCGCTAAAGCCTCTCTCTCCCTATAGCAGAATGCCGTTTTTCGTTATCGGGTAAGGTTTTTGAAAAAAACGCAACGGGGCGCCCATTCTGACTAAGAGTAGCCGCTACAGCAATGCCCGATGCGTCAGTTTCAACTGTAAGTGGTAGATCATCTTGAATTGTCGTGAGTAATGACTTGGCTATATCTTCTTTAATTAGCCGAAAATTTCCAGCTACAGGCGAGTCCGGTAGAATAAGGAAAGATTTGCAGTCAACCAAACGCCTTATCTTGTCGGAATATCTTGGGACCCATTTTGAGTAATGAGAGAACATCCCTAGTGCGCGTTTCATGGCTGAAGCGTCAGAAGGAAGAGGCAGCTCCTGTAATGGTTTGAATCTATCTGGATCTGGACGCATAGACATGTTAGAAATTTGATACCCAAGGAGAGTTATTGTATTTAGAGAGAATCTGAATTTATCTAGGTTCAATGTTAAATTATGTTTCTTTGCTGCAGAAATCGTTCAAGGTTCCTATCGTGATCATCTTGCCCTCTTCCACCGATCGTAACGTCATCAAGATATGCATATACTCCATGAAGACATTCTTTCCTTATAATATTGTCAATGGTCTCCTGAAAATAGGCTACTCCAATTGTGACCCCGAAAGGAATGCGACGAAATTGGTAAAGAGTTCCATTGGCTTCAAAAGCCGTATACTGTTTTTCCGAGTTTAGTATCGGTATCTGATGGTATGCACTCTTCAAGTCAATCGTGCTGAATACATCGTAATTAGCTACAGTTGAGACTAACCTTTCAATATTTGGTAAAGTGTAGGCGTCTAGTGAAGTGAATTTGTTAATAGTCTGAGAGTAATCTATTACTAAGCGTTTCTTGTGATTTTCGTTTCTCGTTATCCAAATCTGAGCTCTCCAAGGTGATGAACTCTCCTCTATGATCCCTTCACGAACTAGTTTCTCGACTTCAGATTTAATGAATATATCATCAGCTTCGAAAAAACGGCGAGATTTAGTAGCTACGGGATGGCAGCCGTCAACTAGGTATTCAAATAGTCGAGGTGGTTTAACTACGGCACAAGCGACGTTACAAAAAGAAAGAGGGGGTTTGGAACCACCGAATTGGAGTCGAACTGAAGAGTGGAGTTGTCATGTCCTATAAGAACGTCATAACATAGACTGTGTATTACTAAAAGCTTAAATTTGAGGTATGATTCGCTTTGAAGATGGTTTGCCAAAATGTATCCATTAATTTTAGATAGGAGTGAAGTGGAAGCCATCTTCACCTCTCGGTTCTCAGGATGAATTTTGAATTTATTCCTCTTGGCATAGTAGTAGCCAACAAAGCTGTCAGAACTACCAGTGTCTACAAGGATGCTGGATAGGATATAATTTACTCGTCCAAAAACGACTGCTCTAGAGAGCCCTCCTGGAGAAGCGGCTGGTGTGATAGTAGCTAGCAACGTAGAAGCGGATATCGACTTACCCTTCTGGAAGTGGCCAAAATTTGCAAATCGCTTCTACAGCAGGACATTCATGTCAGAACGATGTCTGGGTCCACCACAAAAGTAGCATTTTTCATGTTGAGATTGCTAAAAATTAGAGGCTGAATTAAGTGTAGATTTACAATTATCTAATCCGTCAGAGGCTGAAAGAGATGTAGGAGTTTCCAAACTATTACAGTTAGAATCGGAAATATAGATTGCTGTTTTGTAAGATACTGCGAGTTTTTGGGCGGATTCTAGGGAACGCGCTATCTATTCCACTTGCTCAAGATTCAGTGTGACGTTTTCCAAAATGCGTTGTCGGATTAGAGGGGAGTTAAGGCCGCTTATGAATGCATCACGTAGATACTCATTACAGTACGTCAGCGCATCTACAGATTTGAAGTTGCAGTTTTTGCTTATTGCTCGGAGGGCCTGCATGTATTGGTCAACCGACTCTCCATTCTGCTGTCTTCGATTCGCTACTAGATGCCTAGCAAAGAGTTCATTGGGTTGGGGCGCAAATAGTCCTTTGACAACGTAAATGGCCTCAGTATAAGTCTTACTCTCGGAAATGAATTCGTAATTTTCGAATGATAAAAAATTAACCAATACCTTGAGCTTCTTCTCTTTGGGTACCTTGGATTCCTCAATGAAACTTGTCAGTGTTTTAAGAAAATATTTCCATTCCTTAGCGGAAGTTGGCGAATCAGGCGATCCGGTGAATTTTTCTGGTTTTAAAATTCGGCTATCCATCACGAAGGTTGTATCGAATACAATTTTTGCTAAATAAATTGTCATAAAAGAATAACCCTTAGATATCAAAAGATAAAGGCATTATTTAGCAAAACTGTGATATTACAATTAAACACATAACGCCAATGGTTGTCAAGGCAATGTGAACATGCAATCACCTCGTTACAAGTGATATGTTAGAAGTTACAGATCATTGCGTGTTGTGTAAATAATCCCTTCACAATAAATATGGTTTCTCAATATCCTAAAAAATTATACGTGGGATAAAACGGAAGTTATATTGAAAGGTAACACTACTTTCAAAAGTAAGAAAATGCGTTCAAAAAGAACAGATTGACTTTTCAAGACAAATTTATGAAAATAAATAATTAAATGGAAATTGATTGTTTCATATTCATAAACAGAGTAAGTTGAAAGTATATTATAAAACAGTAGTAATTATTCAAAAGTTTGTTATGAATTTAATAAATATTTATGGACAGAGATGTAATCGGTTGGTGCTTCGAATAGAAATCATTCTTACAGAGTTTAACAGTCATCTTGTTCTTCAGGTAACAATTTCAATCATACAGGGTGGGTAAAAATTGATTCCAGTACTTTTATAAAATGAATCGCGGAACTAGAATTGATAATTAAGATTTTGCGATCTGTCTTTCAATCTAAAGAATTTACATCGGAAGTAATGAAATATGAACGTGTTATGAGACCAACTCTGTTTTCATGTTTAATAGATGACGTAGTAAAAATCGTAGAGCGAAAAATAATAAAGCTGAGGTTATGATGTTAGGAAATAGAGCAAGTTAAACTAACAGAACTCATGTTTGAAGAAGATATTGCATTTTTGGCTGAAACTGAGGAGAATCTACAACATAATGTGAATATAATAAACGGAGAGCTAACAAAAATTAATATTGTTACAGTATATGGCTGGGAGGCTTAGTTTAGGCAACTAAACTTTCTGTTCTGCTTACAAATGGTTTTAATTATTTTAAACACACGTTTTTCTATTAAAAAACTTTTTCCTTATTTCCAACTTCTAACAACAACGACTACAACCAACTTCCTTTCTTCTTTTTTATTATTTCTATAGTTATAACAAACCTATATTTGAAATGTTTACGTAAAAATCGCATGCAGTGAATGTTAACTTAAATAATATAATATATTTTTATTTACAAAATACATATCTTACTCCTAAGATAAATAAATATCTCTTTACATAAAGATTTTATAAAATGTATGCCAAATTTTGATCTGTTCAGACATATTCTATACTAAGGTGCTTTTGTGAAACCAAAATATAGCTTAGTTAAACCTCAATACATAAAGTGAAGTTGCCCCCCCCCCACAACATAAAATTTTTCGAAAAAAAAACAAGTGGCGTCGGAATCCAGTTCTAATGCACTCATATGGACCACCGAGAAAAACAAAATCCCTCCTCCCCTTACATAGTTATACCTCAATATATAAAGTGAAGTTGCCCCCCCCAATGATAATTTTCAGAAAAAACAAGTGGCATCAGAATCCACTTCTAATGCATTGATAAGCACCACCAAGAAAAACAAAATCTCCCTCTCCATTACTTACTTAAACCTCAATGTATAAAGTGAAGAATGATAATGTTCAAAAGAAACAAGTGGCATCGGAATCAATTTCTAATGCATGCATATGCACCACTAACAGAAACAAAATCCCCTACCTCTAGTTAATTAAACCTCATTATTTAAAGTGAAGTTGCTCTTCCCCAAAGATAAATTCCTAAAAAAATTTAGGGTAGTGAAGTCCACTTCTAATGCACGCTTATTCACCACCAACAAAAACAATATGTTACCTTCCTCCAAATATAAAAAGTATATTCCTTCCCCCAAGCCGAAAAAATTGCCAAAATTATGGCAAACCTTAGTGAAAAAGGGCCCAAAAGGTTATGGAGAGGGTAGAAAGTGTCTGTTCATCGGTTGTTTGAAAAAAAATCCTTTTTCGTATGCTAGCAGGAAAAATGTTGTAAACCTATATGCGCGTAAGATGCCCGTTTGCACTGCCTTGATGAAGTACTATAAAATAACAGAAGTCACAATTTCGACTAACAACGCCTACGTATATCTTGCAAACAATGCTGATGCTTAGGGGTATTCAATTGAACTCTTTACAAAATATCCATTTTAAATAGTTTGCTGGGGAGGATCTCATGTTGTATGTTCTTGTATATAGTTCTCGCAGTTTTCAATGAAGCCGTACCTGAACTTGCCAATGAGAGGAATACACAAACCACCAGCTATATAAAAGTAGTAGTTATATCCTTTTTATTGAAATACATTCTACAAAAATAAATAACATTTTGAATAAATATCATGTAATTACACTTAAAGTATTTACTACAGTTTATATATATATATATATATATATATATATATATATATATATATATATATATATATTAATAAAATAATCAATCAAGGGAAAGGAAATCAGCATAGGCTGAAACAGGTATTATTGCACTAGAATTAATTTAAAACAAACATCCAGTACGTTATTGTTATGTAGTAAAACAGCATTATCATACAAACTATTTCAATGATCTAAACAGAAAGACATCAATGAATTCAATTTCAAATAAAGAACTAGAGCCGTTAAAAACAAGCTGTAATTGTCATACAAGACACTGTACATAATACCATTTAAAATAATTATCTTTGACAGTGCGCGGAAATTTAAGTAACTAGTGATATTGTGAAGATTTGCCAGAAAAATGCATAATGAACCAATAATATAAAATCCATATCCTTGATTGGCTATCCATGACGTAACAATACCAAAGCAATTTAAGAATTTAGTGAAAAATCAAGACACCAATATGTTGTATAAACTTATTAGTAGTCATAAACAGTTTCATAGCAACGGAGGCTGGTAACGAAATTTATTGAAACAGTTGAGAGACGAGAAATATTTTTTGAAAGGGAAAGCAGACAATTGATAATTTGGAAAACCTAAAATGGAAATTAACAGTAAAAATTAGTAACTTACTTGAAAAGATGACATCAAAACCTCGAAAGAGGTAATCAATATACAAATAACTCAAAATAACGCATTACTACACATGCAAATTGGAAATACGATGGATGAAATGGATAATTGGAATACATTATGTGATCTACGAACTGAATTGGACACGGATAAGTACTTTTATTTATAATTTCTTTTGCGTTACAATAGACTCAACTGAATTTACCAATATTATATGTGTTTGAACGTTCACAAACGTGGTAGGTTATTCGTTTAGTTATAATTGTAGTTGATATTAACTTACCTGTATTTAGTAGTAGTCACAGTTTACAAAGATATCTTTGAAAATCTTGATTTAGTCACATAGTATATAGTCAGTAACATTATAATTCTTCATTTCCTTTCAGAATAACTAAATAAATTCACTATTATTTTATATAATAAATCTTTGAAAAATTATTAATTATAAACATTTCACTATAGATTATAATTACGTTTTATTTTATATTTTAGACTGAGTCGTTATTTGTTTTCATATCACATATCTACGTTCTTTATTTGATACAATAAATAAGTGAGAGATGACGATATTCTTCTGTATTGTGTTGCATTCTATGTTGTTTAAATTAGATAACCAATAATACACTATACAACACATGAGTGGATTAGTTGAAAGAAGTCAGTGCCGGACTCATTACAAATCAAAACTAAAAAAAAAATATTAACTAAGAGTCTCAATAGTCTGGGAAATAATATTTATATTTAGAAACATATCATAATCAGTAGCGCCATACAATAAGTTTAAAACTAAACAGCATTCATTATAATACAAATTAATTTTTTTCAAGGGTTAGAAAAAATTAAGAAAATAATAATATAACAATATATATATATATATATATATATATATATATATATATTTCTAGGATAGGTATTCTATTATTATTGACACTTCTTTCATGACATTTTATTGACTTTTTCAAAATAATTTTTACAATAACTGTTTTATGTAGTTTAATTTTAAAATGTATACATATTCTTTTAATAATGCTCTTAAAATAAGAGCGAAACGTTAAGTTTAATTAAAATATATTATAATTAATATTTAAGACTTTATTAATTTTCAACAACGATTTGAAGGTAAATCAAAAGTATTTGATTTCGTCAACATGAATTCACGGGAAAAATGGAAAATAGATACCAAGATCCAGAAACAGCTATTTTAAAATCTTTTGATTCGAACATAAATAATAAGCAGAAGCTGCTATAAAAAATGCCTTGATATTTATGACAATAATTCTAAAAGTATTCTAATTTTTGATGACTGAAAATTTACCATACGACTCATTTAATTTTATCAAATATCTTGGAAATTGGACTATAATAATTTAATTATTGAATTTAGTTTTAATAAATGAATAAATTATTCCTAGTTTTTTTTAACTAAGTAAATATGTAAATAGAGTTCCAGATGACATCTAGGATAAATGATATGATTTTAATTGCAATCAAGTAAAATATTTGGTTGTCATAACAATATAAAATTTGAAAGGAAATCTATTGATTTTGGGAATTAGAAAGAAGGTCAGTTTTCAAGTTTAATGAGGAGTATTAAAATTAGTTGATTGAAAAGAGATATAAAAAGTAGATTAAAATTGAGAATTGTAAACGAATTGTGGAGAGAAATATAAAAAATAGATAGAAGTCGAGAATTGAATGAAAGGAGTTTTTGAAGTTTACTGAAGAGATATTGTAAAGTAGATTGAACTTGAAAACTGAAAAGTGTTTTGAAGTTTAAAAAGATAGAAAGCAAATCGAAAACTGAGAAGAGTAGAGAGAAATACATAAAATGATACCATATTAGAAATATCATCTGAAACTGTTTTAAAATAGAGCTGGTTTATGAAGAAGGTGTTTAAGAAAATAGAGGATAAATTTAGAGTGAAGATTGGTTAAGAGTGGATGGAAATTAAAAAAAAGGTACAGTTTAGGACATTTTATCTAAATTCGATTTATCCTATAACGTAGAAAATTTGTTAAGCGTATTTAAAAGGTCAAAAATTATCTGAGGTGGTGGTTCGCAATTGAAAATGAAGATAGCGCCAAATGACTACTTCTCGCAAGTGTGTAACCACACGAGCCAAATAGAGGTTGTCGGAGTACGGAATCTTCAGTTCAGATTAGATACTCTGAACTAGAAGGTATTACGGCACTCTTGAAGAGACCCAAGAAGGTCGAAACCAGTCAGTGTACTATGCCCTTCTCCTATCGATTGCGAATCACCACAGATGTCTGTATCGACGTCACGTTCTTCGAAGGGGATGTGATTCAATATTCTGCGTGGTATTAGCCAGGAAAGTAGTTGTTTTTCTCTTCGAAGGACGGTCAGGTTAATATGTCGAAATTATTGAAAGCTTGACTGAAACGTAGGTGCAGTATAAAATCGAAATTTATTTTTCATATAGACGCACCTCATATTTTGTGAAATTTTAATTCATTTTATATTCATTTTATATATATATATATATATATATATATATATATATATATATATATATATATATATATATATTTTCCCCCAGATGGCGGAGTGCGTTAGAGCGCCGGAAATTGGGTTTTCTTGACCTGAAGGACGGAGGTTCGAATCTCACTCTAGTAAGGGCTTTTTCATAAATAAAAAGTTCCACTAAAAATCTGGGGGTACAGGGTCCGTCAGTAAATGGCGAAAACTGGCGGACGACATCCCTCGCCCCTTGCCAACCCGCATTGAGGCAGCGTGGTAAGGTACGCCTCACAACCCCTGCATGACAGACAAGGACAAGTTACGGCCCTCATTCTCCGTAAGCCCGAAGGGCCCTAGGAGGGGTAGATCCTGGGAACCAGCCACGAGGGCAGAGGGTGCTAAGAATCTGCGGAGTCTAAACCACTACCCATTAACTACATTACACCTAGCAACTTATAACTGCCGTACACTCTCTAATCAAGCTAGGATTATGGAACTGGAAACAGAGGCAGCAAAAATAAAGTGGGATATCATGGGCATTAGCGAAGTAAGACGAAAAAATGAAGAACTCATTGAACTGGAATCAGGGAATCTTCTATACCACCAAGGAACACCAACAGGAAGAACAAGCGGAGTAGGATTCCTAATTAAGAAAACCTGGAAAAATAGAATCATAAGGATAACAAGCACCTCAGACAGAGTAGCCAGCATAACACTAAGACTCTCCAAAAGATATACTATCCAGATTATTCAGGTATACGCCCCAACAATCAGCCATAGTGACGACGAAATAGAAGAATTCTATAATGAAATAACCCAAGCGCTCAGCAACGACAATAGTCACTTCAAATACATAATGGGAGACTTTAATGCCAAAGTAGGACACAGGAAAGACCAAGAAAAAGGAATGGGGAAATATGGATTTGGAGAAAGGAATGAAAGAGGAGAGAGATTAATACAGTTCGCACACTTTCAGAACATGTATGTGGCAAATTCCTTCTTCAAGAAGAACCCTAACAGGAAATGGACGTGGGAAGGCCCCGGTGCAACTATCAGAAACGAAATAGACTTTATCCTCACCAATAAAATTAACACAGTAAAAGATCTAAGCACGCTCAACAAGTTCACTACAGGAAGCGACCATCGACTAATTAGAGCTCGACTGGTCTTAGATATAAAACTAGAAAGGTCAAGACTAATCAAAACCAACACAACGAAAAACATAAACAACGAAAGGTTGAAAGAGAACTCTCACCAATATGAAGCACTACTAGAAGAAAGACTACAAAAAGTGTAATATAACAACCCTGAACTGATAGACACAATTCGAAACTGCGCCGTAGAAGTGGGAGGTCTGCAACAACGAGGTGAACACAAAAAACTAACTCCGGAAACAAAAGCACTATTACAAAAACGAGGAGAAATGAAAAAGAGAACAAACATTCAAAGAATTTAATACACCGAACTGTGTAAGACGATACGAAAGAAAATCGCAGAAGATATCAGAAATTACAACGAGAAACTGGTACAAACAACAATAGAAAACCGTAAAAGCTACAAAAATGCAAAAAGGGCACTAATAATAGGGAAAAGACAGATAGTTGCATTAACTGATGGAAACACAAGAACCACAGACAGGAATGAAATAATAGACCTAGTAGCCAAATTCTATGGAGACCTATACAAGGCCCCTGAAAACTTGGAAGAAATAATAGAACACTCAGAAGATGCCATACCAGAAGTATTGGTGGAGGAAGTAGAAATGGCACTGAAAAGCATGAAAAATGGCAAAGCAGCGGGAAATGACGGCATCACGACCGAAATACTCAAATATGCTGGAGCTAAAACATGGAAGTACCTTGCCAAACTATACACGAACTGTCTGATGTCCAGGAGCATACCTAAAGAGTGGAACAGCGCCCTTATAGTGTTGATCCACAAGAAAGGCAGCAAAGAAGACATTAAGAACTACAGACCAATAAGTCTACTACCAGTGGCGTACAAGGTATTCACAAAGATCATTCACAACAGAATACAAAATACACTAGACTCGGCCCAACCACGAGAACAGGCTGGATTCCGCAAAGGCTTCAGTACAATAGATCACATCCATACCCTCAAAGAGGTTATCAGTCGAACCAAAGAATACGACCAACCACTAGCACTAGCCTTCATCGACTTTGAGAAAGCATTCGACTCTATATATCCCAGAGCAGTAATAAATTCCCTAACAGAACAAGGGGTCGACAAGCCATATATTGAGACCCTAGCAAATATATATAGGGAAGCCAAAGCGAGAGTTAGGATATATGAGGGCACACCAGAATTCCCCACCAGCAGAGGAGTTAGACAAGGAGACGCAATATCATCAAAGTTATTTACAGCAACACTAGAAAGCATCCTCAGAAAACTGGGCTGGAACAACACAGGTCTGAATATAGATGGAGAATACTTGAACCATCTAAGATTCGCTGATGACATCATCCTGATAGCGAGTAACCCTGGCGAAATGCAACAACAAATAAATGAACTGAATGCAGCAAGCAACGAAGTAGGCCTTAAAATAAATCTGAGTAAGACCAAGATAATGTATAACGAACTGATAAACGCACAAGAAATAACAATTAATGATACTGCCCTGGAAATAGTAGAGGAATACATATACCTGGGTCAACTAATACACATATCAGTCTCTCTACTTCCAGAAATAAACAGAAGAATCAAATTAGCATGGAGAACATTTGGACAGAACTCTATCATCTTCAAGTCTAGAATGTCACTCCGTTTGAAAAAGAAAGCGTTTGATCAGTGCGTACTACCAGTATTAACATACGGCTGTGAAACCTGGACCCTGAAAACTGATATCATTAGAAAACTCCAGGTAACGCAGAGGTCTATGGAACGATGCATGCTTGGAATAACAAGGAGAGATAGAAAAAGGCTTGATTGGATCAGACAAAAGACCCAAGTGATAGATGTCATAAATAGAATCAGATCCCTAAAGTGGCAATGGGCGGAGCATCTCGCTAGTAGGACAGACGATAGATGGACCACAAAGATAACGCAATGGTATCCCCGAGGTGTGAAAAGACCAAGAAGACACCCCAACTTAAGATGGGACTACGACATAAAGAAACTCGCAGGATCAACGTGGGGCCGCATAGCTAGCAATAGACAACAATGGGCCCACATGGAAATGGAATATATAAATATGTAAAGGGAGGCTACACCATAACAAAATGGTTGAATAAGCTGCGTATGATGATGATGATGATGATGATGATATATATATATATATATATATATATATATATATATATATATATATATATATACAGGAAGATGTA
Source organism: Galeruca laticollis (assembly GCA_963921935.1). Lineage (NCBI taxonomy): Eukaryota > Metazoa > Arthropoda > Insecta > Coleoptera > Chrysomelidae > Galeruca > Galeruca laticollis. Next base: position 83,220,813 of record OY998178.1, on the reverse strand, counting down.
CGAAAATCGCGTGATATGTAAACAACAACAACAAAGAGATTCATGGGTAATTTTACAATATAATTAATGCCTAACTATGAAATTGGCGTAAATATTCGTTGGGCCACTGTGTAATTTATTTGCATACCTAATGAGGTTTCACTACTCCATATCTTTTTGAAATAGACTATAGTTATAAATAACTTAGAAATATACAGTGATGGGCAAATATCTGGAACCAAGTAAATATCTCTGGAATTACTAGAGATATCAAAATGAAATTTGGAAGGTGGATACTACAGTAGATTGCCTATTTGTTTTCATATTTTTTAACAATTTTGAACTTCCGGTTTTACCGGAAGTAATGTCGTTTTTAAAATTTGCAATGGAACACCCTGTATATTATTTTAGTTTCTGATGAAACATTTTATTACGAATACAAAAATATCGGGTTCGATATTTTTTATTCCAATGCCTACCGAGATAATAACAGAAAAGTAACTAAGGAAAGGAAAAATTTGATGGTAGCTAGTAGTCCATGAAATTCATTGTTGACAGTAGTTGTCAAAATTAGTTATTAGTGTTTGTATTTGAACGTAAAAAGATTGTATTGTTTTAATTTGATCGTAAAATGGCCGAATTAAGTGAAAGAGAAAGAATAGAAATATTAATGATGATTAGATATGGGAAGAGGAAAAGCACGCATCAACAAGTTTGTGACCTTTTTAAGATTGTTCATCCGAATGCACAAATATCCCGTACAGTAGTGACGAAAACTTTGCGAAGGTACCACACAAGTGGAAAAGTTAGCAATTTACCAAAAAGTGGACGGTTCAAAAGTGCATGTAATGAAGATGTAGCTCAAAACGTTGCTATATCTTTGAAAGAAAATCGTCACTTATCCACTATCGACCTTGCCAATGTGCATGGAATTAGCCGTCGTTCAGTAGGAAGGATATTAAGGCGGGAAAAATATCATCCATACAAAATTCGCCTCGTTCAAGAACTATCCGAAGACGATTTCGACAGACGTTTACAATTTTGTGAAACGATGATGGATATTTGCAACCGTGATAATAATTTTATAAGAAATGTGGTGTTTTCAGACGAAGCTACATTTTCTTTAAACGGTACGGTTAATCGACACTGCCGCTACTGGTCGCAAAGTAATCCTCATTGGGTACAAGAGGCTCATACACAACATCCCCAAAAATTGAACATTTGGGCCGGCATTTATAACAACAGAATCGTGGGACCCTTCTTCTTACAAGAAATTTTAAACGGAGATAGGTATTTACAGCTCTTAGAGACACAAGTGATTCCGGCATTGGAGGTAGATGGACAATTACCAAATAATATCTGGTTTCAGCAGGATGGAGCACCACCCCATTACGCTCGCATTGTTCGAGATCATTTAGATAGGACATTTCATCACAGATGGATTGGAAGAAGGGGTACTTATGAATGGCCTGCACGAAGTCCCGACCTTAATCCACTAGACTATTTTCTGTGGGGTTATTTGAAGTCTAAGGTTTTTTTTGATAGATCAAATAATTTGCAATAATTAGCTGCAACAATAACTCAAGAGATCCAGAGAATTCCACCAGAAGTAATAGCTAATGTTACTAGAGAATTTACAAACCGACTTGCCTATTGTCAAGAAGTAAACGGTGCTCAGTTTGAACATCTAATACATTAATTTTAGTTTACTTAAGTTTCAATGTTTTGAAAATCACTTAGCTTCAGTTAATAATTATGATTATTTCTTTAATGGATATTAGATTTTTCCTTTCCTTAGTTACTTTTCTGTTAATATCTCGGTATGTATTGAAATAAAAAATACCGAACCCGATATTTTTGTATTCGTAATAAAATGTTTCACCAGAAACTAAAATAATATACAGGGTGTTCCATTACAAATTTTAAAATCGACATTACCTCCGGTAAAACCGGAAGTTCAAAATTGTAAAAAATATGAAAACAAATAGGCAATCTACTGTAGTATCCACCTTTCAAATTTCATTTTGATATCTCAAATAATTCCAGAGATATTTACTTGGTTCCACACATTTGCCCATCACTGTATAATGGAAATATCGTTAGATTTATGTCTTACTATTAAACCGAAAAACCATTCTGCTCCCACAGCTGACAAAATAGGTTACAGAAAAAATGAGTTTATATATAATTCTTTTGAAATTTCATACGCAAGCGAAATTTTATATTCCGAAGATAAAAGATGTCGAGAAATATGGTAAATCTCAGACACCCACTGCGGCTGTGTTGGCTTAACAAGTTTTTCTTTCTTTAAAAATATACACACGCGCGTTTATTGTTTTAGTACGCTTGTTTTTACGAAAATATTTATATTTTTGACAAGCATATTTTACCAGGTGGAGAAAACGTAGAGGGTGTTTTATATTTCAGTATATACTCGGCAGAATGAAGGTAATATATGTGATGTAGTAGAAAGACGCTAGAAAAACGATAAATATCCTTTGAAATATTTAATATATCTGAGGAAAATTTCAGGACTGACTGTTATCAAATATTCTAAAGTATATCAAGTATTCTAAAGGATATACCTTCCACTCCAATGTAAATTAGAAACGACGCTTTTCTTCAAACGTCAGTAAAATATGACATTTTTGAACCCATTTTTTCAATCTAAATGTTTGATTTTTATGAGGGCGTCAGTAAAAGTAAGACTGATTAAATGTACACGAAACAACGTAAAAACTTGCAGTTTCGTTAATCCATACTGGTATTTGTATATTTAAGTTTATATATAAGCAAAATGGACTTTGTTGCGTTTGCTCTATTATTGATATTCTTAAAATAAGTTACCATGGAAACGTGTCGTTTACGAAAGCCAGCTTTCTCAGACTGATAAGACATGTTAAAATACAAATAATTGTTGCAATAAATAATTAATTTAGCCGAGTGTATTAGTGATTAGCAGCCATTCTCAAAACCAGCGATATTCAAAGAGAATGAAAAGCTTGAACTGTAAGCATCGTAATCCTACATTTGATGGTTGTAAGGAAGATACAAGGCTAAAAGGGCGAGGAAATACATAAACGAGTGAGTCGGGTACATTTAGTATACGATTGCATTCTGTTTGAGCTAATAGAGGTATATTTTCTCGTCGATTGATATTTTAATTTCCTACCGTTGTAGGAGAATACATAACATATATATCGTTATTTGAATATTTGACGACGTTGATTTCGACGTATAAAGAAGTATAGGTTGTTCAGTGACAGCGTACTGATTATATTTTTTACATTTATATTTTTCCCTTCAATTAATTAATAAAAATGGCTAGGCTAACGAAGCCAGACGAGCTGAGCAAGAACAAGAAAATCATTTGATAATTTCTCGCTCAGTTTCTCGCAGAGGCCAATTAAAAGGGCAGTAACTAGGTTTAAAAAAATTGTTGCTGATTCAAAAAATACCTCAAAAACCATAGAAATTTCAACACTTATGTAAAGAATGGAAATCATCTTTGACGAATTTAACAAGTTTCAGACTAAAATAGAAGAATATGATGATTCCGAGCAAAATTTCTCTGAGCGAGTCACCTTTGAAGACGATTATTATGACACGGTAGCAAGGGCAAAGGAATTAGTTGAGCAACTTACCAATCAATCTCAAAACCCTTTAATAATTCCATAACAAAACAATTCAAACCCTAATATTCAATATTCTTCTATAGAGTCATTCAATGTTAAATTGCCTCCTTTACCATTGCCGGAATTTGATGGCAGTTATGATAAATGGTTAACGTTTTATGATTCATTTTCGGCTCTCATTCATAACAATCCTAATTTAGGATACATACAAAAATTTTATTACCGTCAAACGTAAAGGGAAACAGGTTGTATATCAACAACAAGGCTTACACCGTCAAGGAACTTGAAGAAAACGAAAATACTGATACTACAGAAAGAAGACCAAACAGTGCTCCGTCGACCCCAAATTCACGAAGCCTGCATCCTGTATTTCAGTCAGAAACAGCCAATAATCCAACTGAAGAAAATATCGGACAAGATTTTAACACCGAAAGAAAAAGAAGATAAAATTACTCCGTCGAAATCTGAAAGTGATAAGAAGGCAACGAAGACATCTGGTCCTCCTCAACAAAAAGACAGAATTAAGAGTTTAAGATCAGGAATTCGATCTTAATATCACTAGGAATGGAAACTTAATGGTGCTTCATTTAGAATAAGGTCAAGTATATGGAGATTGGGATATGTTCATACTCATGTAAGTTTAAATTTATTTATCTTCTTTCTGTATATCATTAAATTCATAACAAACTATAAAAAAAGACAACCTCAAAGTAATACATCAAAATGTCAGGAGTAAAACAATAACAAATGGATCAATATATTAGAGACTTCGATATTGATATAATAGAAACTTACTCTTTGGAACACATACAAGAATGCAGAAATATTTTAGAAATTAACAAAGATTGTGAAAATTTTAAAATTATCCATAATAACATACGAAGCATTAATAAAAACCTAGACGAATTTAAAATTCTCTTAGAAAACTTACATATCGGATTCGATTGTATTGTCTTATCAGAACCTGCGCAATAGTAATTTCGGACCTATATAATTAAGAGGGTTACAACAAGTTATATAACGAGGGGATTTCAATCAAAACGATGGAGTTGTTGTATACATAAAATCAGAGTATAATTATACATACTCAATCATACCTTTGAATGAAAGCAACATGTTGCAAATTAAAATCATTCTCAATGACAAGAACAACTTTCTTATAAATTCTATATATATAGATCCCCAAAAAGCAATCTCGATCAATTCGTTATCAGTCTTCAACATTACTTTGAGTGTTCAGCATTCCAACCAGAAAGTTATAACATTTTCATTGGTGATTTGAATATCGACCTACTAGAAGATAATGAATATAATACAGACTATAACAACACACTTAACGAATTCGGTTACATTTCCACGATTAATAATCCAACAAGAATACAGGGTGGACGTAGTTCACGCATTGACCACATATTTTTAAAATCCAAATTGAACGTACTCGATCAAATACTGCCCCTAGTATTGCAAACCGACATTACAGATCATTTCTCAACAATACTACAGATAGTACTGGAAAAGACCAAATGCCCCAAGGAACGAGAAATAGTGAAATACATAGATGAAACAAAACTTAAAAATACAATCAGACAAAAATCTTGGGATTTCTTATACTTGAATCCAGATCCTAACTATGCAACAAATACTTTCATTGACACACTTCAAAAATATATAGACGACTGTACATATACAAAAAAAATGTAAAAGGAAAAACACGAAGATCGCCCCTTGGATGACAAATGCTTTACTTACCTCAACCTCAACTACCACAAAAAATAAAATGGCTCAACTTTTGAGAAGAAACCCAAATGACAACGAACTAAAACTACAATACAAAAAATATAGAAACAAATTGTCGACTCTAATCGAAAAAACTAAGTTCAAATACTATAAAAACAAAATCGAACTCAAAAAATCAAACACAAAAGCTTTATGGAATGTGGTTCAAGAAGTAAGTAACACCAAAAAATCGAAGATCTCTATTGATAATATTGAAAATCAACTAGAAGAGTTATTAACAAATCCTAAGGACATCGCAAACGAATTCAATACCTCATTCAATGGCACTGGGAAAAGACTTGCTCAAAATATAAACCCAGATCCTAACTACAAAATCAATACACCCTCCCTTCCAAACTCAATTACACTCCTACCCACAAACACACTTGAAGTAAACAGTATTATTCAAGCGTTCAAAAACCACAAAGCCGTGGGATCAGACGAAATCAAAACGGAAACGCTCAAAGTTATCGCGTCATTAATAACTGGACCATTAACTTACATCTTCAACAAATGCATAGAAACTGGTATCTGGCCTAGAGCATTCAAACATTCCGTTATCATTCCAATATATAAAAAAGATTACAAAAAACTGACAAAAAATTATAGACCCATTTCATTAATCACCCACTTATCAAAAAAATTTGAGAAACTTCTAAAAAACAGACTACAAAATTTTATAAATAAATATACCATACTTTCCGAAAGACAATATGGTTTTCGAGAAAAAACGTCCACTCAAGATGCTATTCTGACCCTTACTGGAAAAATATATAACTCGTTAAACAGCAACAAACCCTGTCTATGTGTTTTCATTGATTTATCGAAAGCATTTGATACTGTTAGCCATGAGTTGCTCTTTCAGTCGCTGGAGGACATCGGCATCAGAAATACTTGCTTAGATTTATTCAAAAGTTATGTTAGGAATAGGTATCAGACAGTCCGAATAAACGGTAAGTCGTTAGTCGTACAATATGGAGTCCCTCAACGTACGATCCTCGGACCCTTACTTTTCAACATCTACATGAATGGATTGTTTTCTGTGAAAAGCAGAGGTAGCATTATCGGTTTCGCAGATGATACCGCGATTTTCTACGAGGCGGATACCTGGACAGAAGTAAAAGAAATAGTAGAAACAGACTTTATTATCATTAAAAAATGGCTTGCAAGTAGGTTGCTTTCTATAAACTTTCAAAAAACCAACTTCCTACCTTTCAGTTGTAATAAAACAAATCTTCCTCACTTTACTCAGCTCAACATCCTCGATGGTAAAAACAATCTTACAATTCAGCCGAAAGTAACATAAAGTACTTAGGAGTCATAATAGACTGGCACATGAAATGGGACATACACATCAGCTACGTAGCCAAAAAACTACAATGTATCCTTTATAAATTAATATACATGAAAAAAATCCTTCCTGTTCATCATTTGCTCACACTATATCATGCACTTGTTGAAAGTCACATTCGATACGGTTTATTAGCATGGGGAGGTGCACTAAAATCCCTCATCCGACCCCTTGAAGTTCTACAACGACGATTACTGAAAATTATTCTAAGTAAAAAATCAAGATATCCACGTGATCCACTATTTCAAGAATCAGAGGTACTCGACCTTAAACAACTCTATTACTACAATGTCAACATAAAGTACTATACAACAAAACACTCGTCAAAACATATCTATAACACTAGACAAAGAAATAACTATGTAATACCACAAATAACAAAATCACTGCTGAAAACTAGTTTTTCTTACAATGCCCCAAAAATGTTCAATACTTTACCTGAAACAATTCGCGCTATACCCAATTCCAAAAACTGCTGAAAATGATCATGAAGAGATCTAAAGTTCGAGTTTTTTGAGAATTATTATTTTAACCAATCAATATTGGCCAAGAAACTTCCTCGTTATATTCCGTATACATTTTTTATCTCCATCCCATTTCCGTGTGTGTTAAATATGAATAAGCCTCAAGAAATATTGTTATTTTATTACATTTTTATATATATATATATATATATATATATATATATATATATATTGTTTTTCTTTTTTTTGGTTCTTGGTCTTTTTTTATTTACTTATATATTGTTATTTTATATTCTTGGGATTGAGGACCATTTTTAAAGACATTTAACTAGTAGTTAATACATTTTTATTTTACGTTTCGGTCTTCCATGACCTTCATCAGAAATAAAATTTTTTGTTAAAACTAAAAGAAATGGTACAAGTTACAGAAAGAATTTTAAAAAAAAAATATATATATATATATATATATTATAACATTTAATATTATTTATGTTATAATAATGATATAATTAATAGGATATTTGAATAGCCCACTACGTTGGGACGAAATTATTGTAATGAATTTTTATGTATGTATAGAGTATGAGATTCTTTCTGTTATCTGGGTTCTTACGGTTGTGAATAAATTCAGTTGATAAATAAATAAAGAAAACATTTTACTTGAAACAATATTTTAATTTTATTTATAAAAATTTTATGCGACGCCCAAGTATGGGTCAAATGAAATTATTGATTTTATTCTTATGTGTGGCGTTCTGTGCGCATGCTCAAGAACATGAGGTAACGATGCGCTAGAGTAAACATTTGATAGACGCGTCGGGTCTGTTCAGTTTCACAGCGAGCTTCTATGCTGTGTCATAGAACATGTTTCAAATTATACACAAGTTAAAAGAATTTATGCTGGGAGATTTATACATACAGAAATACAAATAATATGGTACAAGAAATAGTTATGAAATTTATATACATAGAGTTTAAATGTTACATAAAAGAGTTGGATGTATCTTTCTTAAGTTTCTTATTTGAGAAATGCGTAAGTATTAAATTTTATTTCTTTAGATTGGCCATTTATCGTTTAGAATTATTTAATAATATAGCTATATTGAGTCTCTAATTTTAATTCTTTTTAAGATCGATCATTATTTCAAAGTTTATTTTACTCATGAGATTTTAAAGAAAACATTTGATTGACGTTAATGAGTTTTTTATAACTCTTGTTGTACAACAATACACTGACCTTGTGTTCAGGAACCAGGATCTGTCTCTCGGGACTCTGGAAAGCAGCTTCCGAAGTTTACAGTTGAATGAATATGTGAAAATATGATTTTCACTCTGGAAAATCAGCTACAATCATTGGGTAAGTACATGTGCATGTTTTATCAATAGTTTGCTATGTTTTTATCCTCATTTTGAGGATAATTTCTTAAAATTTCTGGAGCACTTCACAACCCAACCTTCTAGAAAACGAAGCCAAGCCACCGACCCTTTTTCTTCAACTCTTTTTAACAATCAACAATCAGTCTTTTGTTTAATTCCGCTCACTATATTCAAAAATGTTTGTTACACTTGTTGTTGTTTGAAAGTTCCTTCTGTCATGTCACATAAACCAATCACCGTTTTCTTTTTTAACGCACTCAAATTATGATTTCACTTTACATTCTAATATCTTTACCTACATACAAAAAATTAGTCTCACTAAAAATTGTTTATTCAATATTGAAGTTCATCTTGTTATTATGGGACGAATAGTTTTTCTTAGGCGATATACAATAGTCTTTAATATCAATGTTCAGTTCAATTTTCTTATTATAATTAGCAATTGTGTTTAGCCATCAACATAAATTCTTTTAAAACATTTATTAATATTCCTTAATCTAATTATTTATGTTCATTATATTCGATTAAACACATTAATTAATTTCTATTCATTTCATCTATGAAATTACTCTACTTTCAACGTTTGTCGCTGATACATATTGACATCTATATTTTGTCGCTAGCGTATGTCGCTAAGCGTATTGGTATTACAGCGTTAAATATTCTAACCCATATGTTTCTAGTAAAAATGCGTTATAATATTGGACAATATCCTTTTTATTTCGAATATTTATTAATTCATGTTTCTTTTCTAGATTATATGTTCATCGTTTTTTCTGACATGAGGTATTTAATACGATGGACGATATTTACTCTATGGCTTTTGGATATATGATCAAGGTAATGTTTCTTTTGTCAATTCTATGTGAGTCTTCTCAGATTATTAATTATATACATAAGTTGTATTACTTTTTTAGTTAATATGAGCAATTTTAATGTCTCGTATTTATGATTCTAATAAAATATAGTCTAATGTTTTAATTTCTAATCAGTTTCCAACTAATCTGTTTTACACCAGTGTTTCTATCTTTATTTATACGTTATAATATATATATATATATATATATATATATATATATATAGAGTATAGTACGTAACACGTGTTGTAACGCATTTTACGCACTCACGGAATTACGCAATCACCGCTACGCGGCTTCGTGCGTAACTCTTCCGTTCGTGCGTAAAATGCTTCTTACAACACTCGTTACGTAATATACTATTATCATTCACACTTTTACCCATATCAAAATTGTTGTAACCGACTAAAATTCCAATTTATCTGTAGTATTATATGTCCTAAAATGGTAAATAAATATTATTTTTATAACATTTTATTTTGTGATACTTAGTACTGTAGTTCGTTCATGTTGTTAGTAGTTCATAACATTATTGTATTGACTTCACTCCAATGGATTATATGCATAGTTCTACTGTATTTAGGCCTAATTATAATTTAAAATTCCTTGTGTCGTTGATTCAGTTTTATACATATAATTTATAGTGTTTTTATTTATATTGAATTCAAATAGTTTATAACTAATATTGTTGTATGTGACCATTGTATATGATTCAACTGTATTTTTTGCGAAACAAGTGTAATAACACTTATCGCCATCCTACTTTATTCACTTCATGTAATGTTCTTGTAAAACCATCTTTTCGAATAAAGTTATTATTATTATTATTAAACAAGCTTGAGAAAAGAAGCCATAAAAAGAATAGAATCTCTGGAGCTAACAGATTTCAATTATATTGTAGCTTCGGAATTGTTAAAGGAGAGATATCAAAATGAAAAATTCATAATAAAAAACCATATAAACCAAATATTTGATTTGCCAAATGTAAGTAGAGACTCCTGTGAATCTCTACGATTTTTTGTGGACAGTTTACAAAAACGTTATTGTGCTCTGCATAACTTAATGGAGCCAATAGAACAATGGGGTACAATCTTAATCAATTTATTACTTTCCAAATTAGACATAAATTCAAAGAAAGAGTGTGAAATTGAAGCCAAAGATGTAGTGTCACCAACCTCAGAAAAATTCATTCAATTTTTGATTGATAGATGCAAACTTCTTGAATCTATCGACAATAAATACTCAAACAAACCTACTTCTTCTAATCAAATTACTTATCACAAATACGGTTTAACAAAGATACAGAATAACATTTAAACAAAGCTTCTATTCTGTATTTTTTGCAAAGGAGACCACTCAATTTATTATTGCAATTATTTTTTAAAGCTAAGAGTTTCAAATCGAATAAATACAATACGTAAACTTAAGGATTGTACTAATTGCCTTCGACTGGGGCATACAAGTTCTGTTTGCTACGGAAAATCGTGCAGAATCTGTGGTTATAAACACAATAGTTTATTGCATTTAACCAGCACAAATAAAAACAAGAATCAAAATTCTAATAACTCTGATAAACAAAATATTTCGAATTTAAAAAAACATGCAGATCATCACTCTACTCATAATATTTCATCTAGCCTAGCGAAACCAAGCACGAAAGAAACAACAACGACCAAGATCAAAGAGTTGTTCTTGTGCCCAAAACACAGTTAGTAAAACTTTAACTGTATAATATAATAATTATTCCTTTGTTTTACTAACCACAGTGATTTTGAAAATAATAGATGAAGACGGAAATTTGGTTGTTTGCCGAGCTTTTCTTGACTGCCGATTGCATTCGAATTTTATACGACATGAATTGTTTGAGCGTTTGAATATTCAAGGGACCAAGGCCAACATAAAGGTGATAGGTTACATTAATAACATACTCAAAGCACGAATTAAATCCATGCATTTAAATTATAATGTCAATTTACAATTTTTAGTGTCCGATCAAATAACGACTGATTAGCCTCAAATAGACTTTAATGTATCTCATTTAAATTTTCCAGAAAATGTTAAATTGTCAGACTCGCAGTTTAATGAATCTGGTAAAGTTGATTTACGTTTAGGCGCTGGTATGTTTTATCATTTATTGTTGCCCGATCAAATTTCCTTGGGAAAAGGTCAACCTAGTTTGCAAAATACTGAACTCGGCTGGATCGTAGCGGGTACGATCAACTGTCAGAATATAAATAATCGAAATGCTTCTATGTGCAAACTATCAAGGTGAATAATATTGATAATAAAATAGAAAAATTTTGGTTAATTAAAGAAGTTCCTTCTTTAAATAATAATTATACTGCGGAGGAAGACGAAGTAGAAAAGCATTTTCAAAAGACTTATAGTCGCGAGAATCATAGCAATTTTGTTGTCCGTTTAACCTTTCGGGACAACATCGAGAAGTTAGGCGAATCATATGACATCGCAGCATATAGATTTCAGTCCTTAGAAAGGAAACTCGTTAAAAACCCTACATTGAAGGAAAATTATAGTAGCTTTATAAAAGAATACATTAATTTGGGACACATGTCTGAATTTAATAATTTTAATTTCAATTTACAGCCGAACTTTTTCGTACCGCATCATGCGGTGATAAAAGAATCCTCAATGACCACACGTCTTGGTGTTGCTTTCGACGCCTCTAGTAAATCCACCTCGGGTTTAAGTTTGAACGATACATTAAAAACAGGACCTTGCATCCAGAATACCTTGTTCTTTATCTTATTACGTATGAAATTGTTTCCAATTGTCATTTCTGCTGACATCGCATGTATCGATGTGTTAAAGTATAAGAAGACGATACTAAGTTTCAATTAATACTCTGGCGCAATAATCCGACAGATTCCTTAAACATTTATAATCTAATCACAGTAACATACGGGATGAGCCCTGCCTCGTTTTTAGCTACTCGTTGTCTAAATCAGCTAGCTATTCAAAATGAAAATAATTATCCTGAAGCTACTCAAACCATTTTAAAGGATTTTTAAATGGACGACTACTTACTTTCCGTAAAAGATATTCGATCTGCCTGTCTTTTAGTAAAAGATGAAAATAACATTTTACTGTCTGGCGGGTTCCGATTATGCCAATGGTCTTCAAATAATGATCAAGTTTCAAATTTCGCCTCGCAATTAGATCCTTCTACTAAAACAGATTATATCATCAAAGATGAACAGAGTTGTAGTAAAACTTTGGGAACTATCTGAAATTCCTCGAAGGATATTTTAAAATATGTTAAAAGTCCAGAATCTAGTTCAGTCTTTACAAAAAGATGATGAAAGATTTTATCCGTAATCAATCAAATCTTTGATATTCTAGGCCTTATAGGACCAGTTATTACACGTGCGAAATTATTTATGCAAAAATTGTGGGAATTAAAAATACGTTGGGATAAACCAGTACCCGACAATTTCTTAATTTCATGGCAACAGTTTTTTGATAATTTGAAATTGATAAATTAATTGATAATTTAGAAATCCCACGACATACATTAATAAAAGATTTTATATCTATAGAAATTCACATTTTTAATGACGCTTCTCAAAATGCTTATGTCTCTGCAATCTATTTCAGGTCTATATATTTATCGACCATAGTAAAGGTAAATTTTGTATGTTCCAATTCAAATACAAATAATTGTTTCAATAAATAATTAATTTAGCCGAGTGTATTAGTGATTAGCAGCCATTCTCAAAACCAGCGATATAATCTGTAAGCATCGTAATCCTACAGACTTAGATGTTTTGTTCATTTGTTATTGCATTAAAAAAATAATTGTATATACTGTAATTGACATATTGAATGTGCAATTATTTAATGTGGCCACAGGAAAATTAATAACACCTGAAAATAATGCATTTGTGCTACTATTATAAATGTTGCTTGTACTTGCTTCATTATGTTCTTCATTGTTCACAACTTCTACAGTAGTGTTTGGTTGAAGAATTTTATTTGCAATATTTTGTTTGTTATTGATTGCTTTCTTAATATAACCTCTAGCGACACTGTTGGATTTCCATAATACGTTGCGCTTTAAACAAGTTAAATCATCCTGCATTGACTACCAATGTAGCTGAAGTTCTCCTTAAGCATCTGTTAGTTTTAAAAAAGTAGCAACTTCTGTAGGTACATTGCATATTTTTGTAGGTTAAGTAATAACTTGTACTTCAGTGTTTAATACTTTTAATGAAATAAAGAAATTTTATAATGAAAGGAAAAAATTATTTTTATAACACTATGTCAACGTTGTTGAAAAATATATCATGTACTCGTATATCCTTGATTTTGTAACGGAACGTGACTTCTTCTCTTTTTGGAACTCGAACTTATTAAGTCAAAATATAACAACATCCTCCCCATTTGGACTTAACAAACAACTCCTACTGTTGCTTCTTCTGGTCTTCCATACTTTGTACCCCTCCTTTTGTCTTATGTTTCCCAGTTTGGTTAAGAAATCTGCGACATTTTCTTTAGTGTCTATGTATTTCAAATTTATTTAATTCTTCTCAGAAAAAATACTTCCTTTGTATATGTTTGGTTCTTGAGTGATATGTATTATTTGTAGCTAATTTAATTGCTGCCTGATTGTCATTGTACATTTATTTGTTTTCTAGTAACTGGCTTTGATTCAGATCTCCAAAAATTTTGTCAAACCATAACATTTCCTTTACAGCTTCAGTGATTGCTATAAATTCGCTTTCACATGTGCAACAACATTCTGTTTCTTGCATTCCCAGCTAATTGCTCCATTACTACGGATGAAAATATATCCAGAAAAACCTTTTCCATCTAAGACATTATTCCAGCTTGCATCGCAATCTATCATCTGGAACTTCAGTAGCGCCAGTCCATCGCCTGAGCAAGGTGATACAAGCCCGAATTGGTCACTGATCCAAACCAATTCACCGCGACTTCACCGGCACCATGGACGTCTCCACCAGAAGATCTACCAACCCCATGTTCTGCCGAACTTTTCAGTTCGACAGTTCATCCCACTACACTGGTAAGTGTAAATCCAATTGTTTCTTTGGAAACAACATCTTATTTATCAAAATAAACATTGCGTAATAACCTTGTTTTATTTTAGATCCAAATAAGCAAGCCACACCAACCAGAAGAAGGAAGGACATTTAACACCTAGGTAGGTAAATATAAAACTCCCGAAACCTAATAAGTCAGGAACCCTTTAACTAGGGAGGCAACTCCGGCAGTAAGTCCGCTGTCGGTGTTAGCTTTCACCCCCAAATCCTGCACCACACTCTCAACCAACATGTCATTCAAACACACACGCAACAGCAAAGCTGACAAATCTTCCTCACGCCCTTTCTTACCTAGTCACATAAAACTCCATCACACTATCAACCCTAGCCACCCCCAATTCGATTTCAATTCATATTATGAAAACCTAGCCTACCTTAACTCCCTCTCCCGGCAAAGAAACGCTTTCGCGCCACGAGAAAGAATTTCCCATATACAAATCAAAATTCAACACACCCTCGCCTCATACATCAAATAAAACCCACTCTAACTCAACATCATATCCTCAATCTTCAAAACAAACATCCGAACATCAACAAAAACGCACATCATACTCATCCCCAACCAGGTCTTAAGGTTTTATTCTTACACGAGTTTCAAACTACCAGTCAGGATTCTGCGTAATCCATTTCTCCGCGTTCATACATAAGTTTCTGATTGTTTGAAAACAGCTGGACGTTGGACAGTTGGAAAACCATCAGTCAAACCTGTGTGAACATCGTCCAGCTGTTTTCAAACAATCAGAAACTTATGTATGAACGCAGAATCCTGACTGTTTTTGATGGTTTGTTACTCCTGTGAGAACAAACCTTTACTCTTCCTCCGTAAGATCCCAATCCCCCACACCCTCAGTCATCTAACAACCCCCCGTCCCCGACGAGGGTGGATTCACCCCCGTCGGTAACATCAAAACCTGACCTACAACACCAAACCCTATCATCAATCCTACAACAACATTACACTTACACAAGCTCTCAATCTCAGAAACCTCCCAAACCCTTTATTCAACACAAAAATCTCTCTTCACCCTTCTAAACACCCTCGAGCTCCTCAACGGACACATCCTTTTTCTAAAAGTAAACTTTAATAGAACAGCCTTACTAAAAGCATCCGCTCCAATGTCAGTCTCAACAATTCTGAAACGAATCCACAATTCTACTGGTGATTCTAACATCAACATTTACATCCTTAACTCCACCGAACGTCCACCCCGACCAGCAACCAAAACTCTCATACCCTCCTTATCTTTCGTCTGCAGGAATGCGATCAGCCTCGAAGAATTTGAAGAAATTCTTCTCGATTACCAAATTCCGTTCCCCAAAACTCGGGAAATCATCGCCAAGTCCACCAACAAAGCCACATCGATGTTTCGCATCGTTACCACTTCCGAAACACATTACCACCAGGCCCTCACCTCCGGTCTCTCATTTCATGGTCTCACACATCTGTGAGAGCCATCCAACGCCAATCCGCTGCCCACAGTCCCTAAATATTGCAGTCGATGCACTCAAACCGGACATTCCTCGGTCGGTCTAAACCGATATACCCTTCCTGCGGCCAAACAGGCCACCGACCCGAAAATTGCCCCAAGTCCGGAACTCCTACATGTACAAATTGCGGTGGTCCTCACATCGCCCTCAACCCTCGCTGCCCCCACAAGCTAATGATACCTAAAACCCCTCAAGAGACCGCCCCAGTCTCACTCGAAAAGCCGACAGTTCCCTTCGAAGTCTCAACCGACACAAAAGTCCTCAGAGTCACCCTCATGAATGCCATTCCCAACTCATGGGATATCATAGCCGAAACACTTCGCCATTTAATTCCTTCCATTTATCGACAAAACTGTTCTATTACAAACATAGGCAGGCTTTCACTCCCATCAGGGACCCAATTCTCGAGTCTGTAGGAATTTGTTCCTATAGGAAAAATCGTCATTTTCCATCGGGATTTGGAGATGGTGTATTCTCGAAAATAGTATTGGAACATAATCCAACCCAATCTATAGGAATCGCTTCCCATGCTTAAAACTATAGGAATCAGTGGTTTCCCATAGGAATATCACTGAATAATGTCATGGATGACATTTTAGTCCTGTCACAGATTTTACTCCGTTAAATTTTACGAATTCGTTTCGAATTCCGGGATTATGGCGAATTTAGATGAATTAGCTCAGCTGGATGCTTTGCAAAACCTGGAAGCGGCTGAAGTACTTGCTCGGAGGCCAGGGAGAAGGTTCACCCCTAGAAGAGATCTATTTCAGTATTTATCTGAAAGTGCATTCATAAAAGTGTTCCGGTTATCCAAAGCAGTTACAAGAGAATTGTTGGAAATGTTGGACCCTTTCTTGGAACCGCCCTCAAGGAGTTCAGCTTTGGACAAACAAACAAAGGTCCTCGTCGCATTGCATTTTTCGCATGTGGGAGTTACCAGACATCAGTTGGACTGAACTTATATATTGGTGTTAGTCAATCATCTGCTAGTCGGTGCATTAAAGAAGTAACAAACGCTCTGAATGAACATCAAATTTTCAATCGATGGGTTAAATTTCCACAAACACTTTAAGAACTGCAACACATTCGTCAAGAGTTTTATGATTCCTTCGGTTTTCCAGGCATTATAGGATGCATTGACTGTACCCTTGTGGCAATTTACCCTCCTCCAAAAAATGATTTATTGTATCCTGAGCATATATATGTTAATAGAAAGAACTATCATTCCATCAATGTTCAATTAATTTATGACGCCAAAATGAGAATAATTAATGTAAATGCAAGATACCCAGGAAGCAGTCATGACAGTTATATCTGGAGCAGATCTCGAGTGCAGGAGGCTGTAGTGAATCTGAGTAATGATCATCCAGATTTCTTCCTCATAGGTGATTCTGGATACCCCCTAAGGTCGTGGTTACTGACACCACTTCCAGATCCTCTGCCAGATACACCTGAATTTCGATTCAACAAGGCTTTCAAAAAGGCAATATGCACTATCGAAAGATGCAATGGGTTATTGAAAATGAGATTCCGATGCCTATTGAAGCATAGAGTACTTCATTATACACCAAATATGTGTTCGAAAATTCTAAATTCCTGTGTGGTGTTGCACAATATTTGCATCGAAAATAATATTCTGGATGTAGATGAGGATGAGAGAGATGAAGATTTTGGAATATTTGAACCTTTGCACTTCGTTGAACATGGTCTTGATAGACAAAATGATGAGCTCATGAGGGCGAGAAACATACAGAGGCACATAACTAGAAATTATTTTGCCTGAATGTTATTATTCGAATAAATTTTTCATTTTTAGCAATTTTTGTTATTATTTATCTGGAATGGAATTAAAAAATCACAGAACTTTAAAAATTGTATACTCGGGGCACAAAATACCAAACATTAACTCAACATAAACATGAAAAACAATTATTACCTAACAAAATTTAAAAAATTAGTCTGTCTATTCCTATTTGTTTTGTAAGGACTGTCAAATGTTTTCTAATGCTGTTGCAATTCTCTTTCCGATAACCACATTCCCCTTCAGTATTTCAATTTTTTTCTCATAATATTTTTTTTAATCTCAACTTTTTCAGCAGCTATTTTGCTCAAATTTTCATTTGCCTCCATAGAATATTCTAGGCGTTGTGTTGCAACGGGCTTTCTATTCTTCTTTTTCATAGGCTTATTTTTTCGTTCATTCATTTTTACACCCATGACCTCATTTCCTCCAATATATGCTTCCTCATGATTTTCAGCTACAACTATTTCAGTTCTCTCCACAGTATAATTTTGATTTTCCCCTATCTATAATAGTATGGGTTGAAAAAAATATGGTACTGCTTTTGATAAAAATTGAAAATATTATAGGAATATACAAAAATGACTTTGGATTCCTCAACCTCTGCATCGCCTTCCACTGCTGTTGCATCTAAAATTTTTAAAAGATTCTCTTCATCTTTTGTTTGTAGTTGGCCCTCCGCTTGTGCTCTTTACATGCTTTTTTATATCAGTATTTTTTTGCTTAACGATTTTCTTCATATCTTGCCAAGTCTAACGAAAATCAAGACTAATGAACTATCACAAAACGTTTTATCATTGTCACCTACCCTTCGCCAGTGAATCCAGTCTTTCTTTGCCCCGGGTATTGCATTCAGCTTCTCTTCTATTTCTTTCCACTGACGCTGAGAATCTTTGTAGGTGAAAAGTGGATGAAATTTACCTTTTCGGAGGTCTTCAGCCGCCTCCATCAACTCAATGAATACTTTTTTTGCTCTTGGCTAATGTTGCCACCTCTATGCCCTTTTTTCAAAATACTTTTATCCATTTTTTAATTCTCTACTCAAAATTAAAATTGAAATTGACAACTAATGTCAGATAACGGAGTTCTTTCAAATGATTATTGCCAACATGAATTACTCATATTTCATTGGTCTATACGTTTAATCTCGTGAAACTATCAACGAAACACTGTACTCTTTCAATTCTGTAGGAAAAACAGTTCCACTTGGTTCAAGAATACGTATCTGAGAAATTTCGTTTTCCTATGGGAACTGAAAGCATGGGAACATCTTCCTATAGGAAAAAACTCCTACAGACTCGCGAATTGGGCCCCAGGAGCGAAAACGATTCAGCTTGATCCGCGAGCCCCATTCCCCCCGTCTGTGCTGCAGGTTTTTCACGTTTTTTCCTGTAGCATTGTGAATATATACACTAGCCAAATGGACCGACGTATCGACGAGATTTTTGGATTTACTTGATGATGATACCAGCCGTCCACTCAATTTCAACATTTTAACCAGTCATTCATTAAATTTTAATTTCAACATTTTAACCACCTCGCCTAGACAATAAACATTTAAGTTACTAAATTCCTCTCAGCGAACTCGAAAAAAGCCAGTCGCCACCACCCGACATTTTCTACATACCTTTCTATGTCTCATAGTCACTTTTCAAACAAATTCTAAATAAAAATAAAAAAACCCTCTAAATCATTCTTTATCCTTCTTATTAAGTCTCAAGACATCGGAGACATCCAAAACCCAAAATTTTTCAATAATCCAAACACCCACTTCTTCTACTCTTAACTATCCGCAACGTAACGTGGTTCGTCTTATACATATACACTTCTTAACCCCATATACTAATCACCTTTATAACCACGTTTCTTTCAAAATCACCCAATTTCGTTGCTGATTGAACCCGCCTCTCCCTCCGGTTGATTTCTAGCAAAAAACCACCAATCGCCCACAAAATTTCCAAATTTCTAGAAACTTTTTTTCTCAAGCATCCCATACACTTTTTTCCACTTGATTGAATGCCCAGTCACCACCATCAATACAAGCCAATCTCATTCGGCACACAAACCAACCAACAAAACACCTCCAATCCAGTCCTGCAGAGGAAATATATCCTATATCAGGGCCAATTTCAAAAATACACACCACCTCTAATTAAAACAATTATAAACCCCAACATTAACAAACATCGATCTTCTCTCTCTCATCTGAAACTTCAAATAGAAATTTTTCAAATTGTTCTCTTGTAAAATCTTTTTTTGGCGATATAGCCAGCATTATGATTTTTTTAAAGTAACCCGAAGTTTTAATATCAATACTTTGTTTAATACTTGGCATTGCTCTTATTGTTGAATAGTTTGGACCATATTTTTTCATTATTAGCTAGTTTCAATTTTCTTGTTTGACAAAAAGTAACAAATTTACGGGTGGCATCTTTCCTCACTTTCGGGCGTCGAGCAGCCAAATGGACTTCAAAATTTTAATCAAATTAAGCAATTCTGCAAAAAATTTCAGTGAGTTGATAAATTTTTTGATAGCATAATTTTCCAAACATGCAGTGTAGGACAGGTCAAAATGCCTCAACATATTTGTCTGACAAAATTTATTTCGCTTTTACATACAAAAACTTCCACCTAAAACAAAAATTTGACTCGCAAAAATAATAATTACAAGGTGAGGTAATAATTTATTCTTTCGCCCGTATGCCCACGGCCTATAAGGAAAAAACATAATTAAATAATAATTAATTTTCATGCTTGAAATTATAATTTTTCATTGAAGCATCAAACTAAAGAGGTTATTCAAACAAAACTGATGTTAATGGTACATAATTAAATGGAAATTTATATATGACTGTTGATATTTCGTTATAATTGTATCACAAATATTTATTTACTCCAATGAGATGGCCTCCTTTACAAAACACTGTATGGATGGTTTTTGTTTCCTATAAAATACGAAGGAAGTAAGGATAATTAATATTTTTGAAACAATTTTACGAAAAGTTATATCAAATGGAAACAAATTAAAACTGCAATTAATTACAAAAAAGGATTTAATATTACGTCATGAGGATCGGATGAAAATGCATCGTTGCTGACTATATTAAAAAAACTAGATTGTCTAGATTGCAGAACACAGTATTTTTCATACAGGTGTTTCAATAATTTGTGATAAAACCAGTAATTGACTTATAGTTGCTGTAATATTCTTTTTCGCATTTCATACATTAATGCACTAGATTAATGGCCTCAAAATCGTACAGTAATGGGCCACTTTACAGCATAGCAATCATTACTGCATAAAACGTCAATTTCTATCAAAATAGAATTTAACAAGACAGAAGCTCGCTTATTTTAAATCTTATTACCATAAGTATTGAAAGAACAATTATTTAAGTTAGAAAAATATACAACTGCTGACCTCGCCGCATTAACTAGTTGCTGCTGAACATTTTTTTCATTTACCACAATCCCTATATGGACTTCTTGGGGTAGTCCCAGTTGAGCATTGTTGAATACCCTTTGAGAATTTTTCATTAAATTATCAATGCTTTCTTCCACGTATCCTTCAGCTACGCTTGTGGACCGCCATCCCCATGCCGTTTGAGATTCTGAATATCAGCGCCATTGTCAGCAACAAAAGTTACAGATGTTCTTATCAAACAATGACCCGTGTAGCTTGAAGCATCACGAAGTTTTAGATATTCCGCTATTTTTTGTGGGATTTATGCGAAAGTGTTGATGCCAACTAGGTGTACTGTACATTTGTCATGACGATAAAACAGGAAAAATCGATTGTGCCTTACTGTTTTGTACTTGTAATAAGTTGTATGCCCATTCCCGTCTGATCCTACGGTAAATACACGTTTTTTCTTTGTTTTGAGATCATGTAACGTTACTATCAGCATTGTTCCTAAATCCTCTATATCTTCAATTGTTAAACTGCACAGTTCTGCTCGCCGACATACGACATTTTGCCCAAAAATTAATACCACTTTCATTAACAGAAACGTGTCGTCTGGAACTTCATTCAAAAACATTTTCCATTGTCAAAACTTTTGATTTTTTAGGTTCATATTTGGACGCCGTTATACATCACGCGGCTAAGCGACAATTAAAATATTCTGATATTACTGCCCATCTGATAGCCAATCTTAGGATATTCATCTCTTGTGCACACAGCTGTAATTCAAATTATTTTAATGTAGTATGGCAAATCCAGCTGACATTTATACAAGAAATTCCATCAAGAGGGCCCTTATTAACATTGACATATGGTTCATCCACAGATTCATCGAAAAACAGGTTGTACCCACATTTCCAAAGGTTAAAACATCAAAAAACGTCCCTGTTAACATTAAACAAAGTATAGAATATAAATTGTTACACAAACAAATATGTAAACATTATGCCAGGTTGAATGATATTAACTGTAGGTTGAAAATCATTTTTGACGAGAATAGTGTCAACAACCAGAATTTTTTAAGCAATTCACATTTCATTAGTGAATTAAATGATAATGTTGAAAGGGAGAGGATCACCAAGTTTAATAGAGTCAAAAACAAATTAAATAAATTAATCTATGAAAAAACAGCCACGGTTCGTAACAGAGATAGACATCGTAATAAATTTTCCAATTTTCAGTTTTTTGAGCGGGTGAAAAACTTATCATCTATTAGCTTCACTGATGATGAAATGGATCTTATCAGACTTGCACTACAACATTGTCTTAAAAACTTTTTTCTGAGAAGGCAATTCTTCGTTTAGCCGTAGATTTAGACAACATAATAGAATTTCTACCTAACAACATCAATAAACCTCAACTGAGACTTGATATTTATCACATACTCAACAATCACAAAATAACTTCATCACGTAACTGTTTAAACAATCAAAAACATCATTTAAAAATACTAAAATCGTTAAAACTTAAAATTAGGAACAATAATTTAATAATAAGGATAATAATTTAATAGTCTCAAAGGCCGACTAAGGACAATGCATTGTCATTTTAGATAATAATGATTACGTCCAGAAACTAGAAAGTTTCCTTATTGATAACAATTTCTCTCAGTTAAGCTCAGACCAATTACGAAGATTGATTAGGAACATTAAGTCAGTACTAAATAATAACAATCCTTTTTTAGGATTTTTTGAAGCTAGGGGTAGTCTAATACCAAGTAACCATTATATGCCTTGCTTGTATGGACTTCCCAAGCTACACAAACCTGGAATACTCATCAGACCTGCGGTAAGCTTTGTCAACGCTCCAGTTTCAAAATTAACTACGTTTTTCTGAGATCGTCAAGAAAGCTTGTTATGACAGAACTCAGGTTGGTCATGAAAGTGTCACTTTAAAGACTAGTCACTTTCATGATTTTTACAAGACTCCTGTCACTTTACAAGACTCATCTGTCATTTTTAGACTGCAATTGAATTAGAAATCGTCACTTATCTTTTCAGATATGATTTTACCTTTAAATAATTTACGATATTGATGTTTTCTTTAATTTAATTAACCGCACAGCTCTAAGCATTGAATAAGTACTCCAGAGGCTTGAAGACTTGTAAATTTTACTTTCTTCAGCAAAAAAAGCCAGCATCACTTCTTCCGTAACTTGATTAACTTTTTTGTTACTACACCAGCTTTTGAACTTCGCATATTGTTTCTCATATCTTTCTTTGGACTTATCCGGAAGCAATTCTTCCTCTGCAGCAGCAGCAGCTTCTTCAATTATTCCAGGGCGAAGAGTGTTTTCCATATTATAAAGCACTTTACAACACAAATTGTGACACTTAAAAAATATTTTTGATTTATTGTTGATTCATTGTCATGGATATTAACTTCTCATACGACTCTGATGTTGATATATTTTTTCAGTTTAAATCTATTTTTAGTTTTGAATAACGATTTCAGAAAAAATATAATACATCACTGGTCATGAAAGTGTCTCTGCTTGACTCGGAGGCTTTAAAGAGATACTCGGATGCTACGCATCCTCGTACTCTTCAATAAGCCTCCTCTTCTGCAAAGTTTCACTTTCATGACTTGTAATGTAATATACTATTATGTACAATTTAATCCAAGTTAGTGTTGACATGGTTGTAATTGAAGAAATCAAAGGGACTACATTACCACAGTAAGTATAAATCACGGTGAAACTTTGTATTTTATTCTTTTATTCAGCAGCTTCTACACGTGGCAGTTATTATAAAATCTAGCTTCTGAGGGTGAACATTGAAAGTTATTTTTAAATAGTTAGACTACAGCACATACTATTACGACTAAAATATATCTACAGGTGAGTGTAAGCATGCAGCACTATTGCAATGCTTTCACAAAAATTCTACTACGTCCATCACATGTTATTACTGCTTATTATTATAAATACTTCCAATTTTGATGATTTGTTTTATGTTTGAGAGATAACTTGAGAATAACTGTAACACAGCGACCCTAACTCCATAATACTCGAATACATTTAGAAGTTATTTGTGAGGTACCGTATCACAAGCTTTTGCAAGGTCGCGAAATACAGCTATACACTTTTTACCATCATCTAAAATCATTTTTATTACATTTGTAAGGTCATACATTGCATTGTTGGTACTAACACCAGAGATAAAACCATACTCTTTACCAGACAAAACTTGATGTTCATAGTATTTTTGAGCAATTTACAAAAATTTTAGCAGATGTGCTAATTAAGCTAATGAGTGTATAATTTGTAATATAGTTTTTATTTCGTTGTTTGTGAAGAGGTGTAACAACCGATAGTTCAAATTCATCTGGCACTTGACCATGCATATAAATTAAATTTACTGTATGAACTAGTAGAATAAGTTCTAGTATTTTAAATATCTAATATAATATTTTTTTATTGATGCCTCATATTACCTATTTAAAGCACGCCTCAGCACCGTACATAAACAAATGAATAGTAGGTTCACTCTAAGCTCCTCCTAGCGCGATGTCTATCTCACTCGGTCTCCGATGATACTCTTTTTGGTATCCTGAAACTCCGAATCGATCGATATACAGTTACCGTGTGTCTTCTGTAGTTGAAGGTACGAGCGGAGTTGATAGTATACCGGGCGAACTGTCTTTTCAGTGAATTATTTGATTATTATTACCGGATATTTATTAAAAAGAAAATGCCACGAATGTGTTGTGTGGACGGTTGTAGAAGTAGAGATTGGGCAAAAACTTCAGATTTCCCAAGGATGACACAAGGTAAATTTTACAATATTATTTAGCAAAGGATATTAGTAATTTTGTTATAAGAAGCAGTGTAGTAGATGTTATTGTGTTTCAAAATAAAATATTACCAATATATCTTTTCAGATGTCAACGTTGGAAACAGGCCTTAGGCTTTGTTGATTGTCACAGGTATGCAAATTTGGACGCAGAACAACGCAACAAAACATTAAGAGTGTGCGATAGACACTTTTCCCAAGAATATTATATGTGCAGTAATAGCAGAACAAATCTGCAATATAATGCAGTTCCGTCCTTGAATTTGCAAAAAAATAGTAAGTTCCCAAAATTTTTAGTACCTAAACAATACTTCTGACAATAGGATTTTGTCTTGTATATTTTTACTAGGTATTTCAAATAATTTGCAAAATTTTTATATAGCGGTACAACTTTAAAGGAAGTCGCAGTTCAAACTGATTTTAAGACAATGCTACACAGTGAATGTATGTTATTATGTTTTGGATAAAATAAATATATGTAAGTTAAGTATTTTATAGCAATTTTATTTTGCAGACGATATGAAATATCAAGATGTATATGTTCAAACAGAAGGCGAATTTTTTTCAGAAAATGTTGGAAGTGGTAACGATGTTTCTACTCTAGCTTCTGTGGTTACCAGAGGTATAATGTTTTTTATAGCTAGATACATTTCTAAAAGCTACGCTATGAATGATTTAAATTGAATATATTTTATTTTTACGTCTATTATGATTCCGTGGTTAATAAGTAATACTTATTTAAAAGTTGTGGCGAAAGTTTAATCCTTTATAGATCTTTTGATTTGTTTTAGATCAACATTTACAGACCTCAATGACGCTTACGGCCAATACTCCTCGAAAAAAAGTGTTGAGAGAGGATATAAAGTGTTTGAAAAAATTAACTGTGCCTGCTCAATGTTCAAGAAAGATGAAAACCGGAATATCGTTTGAAGATATTTCCAAATATTTGGAAACTAACTACTCAGAAGATGCCTGCAAACTTCTAACGTCTCAGATAAGTTTATTAAATAAATCACCTGTAGGTACACAGACGATTTTAAAAAGTTTGCTTTGAGCGTTTACTTTTTAGGACCTAAAGCATACAAGAAATTTTCTACTTTGTATCGGTTACCTTCCAAAAGCACGCTCAACCGATTTACCCGCCGTTGGGCAGTAAACCCAGGCTTTAACGAATTTATTTTTCCCCTTATTGATCTTAGATCTCGACTATTAAGTGATAAAGGAAAAGATTGCATTATATGCCTTGATGAGATGTCATTGAAAACTCATTCATTTTATGATTTATCAAAGGATAAAATAGTAGGCTTCCAAGAATCACTTTCAGCAGAAAACGAATCCGAACCAGCAACTAGTGCATTAGTTGTTATGGCACGGGGTGTATCAAGCATCTGGAAACAACCGCTTGCCTACTTCTTTTATAAATCAACGGCGCCTTCAAATGAAATAAAAGACATTTTGTTCGAAACAGAATGTTACGTGATATCGGTCTAAATGTGCTAGGTGTGGTGTCTGATCAGGGTTCTAACTTCCAAACATTAGTTAAAAGTTACCTTAAATTGAGCACAGACAATGTTTTTTTACGTAGATAATATCAAGCTTGTTTACTTTTTTGACGTGCCACACTTACTTAAATCTACAAGGAACCATTTTTTTCTTACTGGTTTGAGTTACCAGAAGGAACTACCAATAAAATGTATTTGGATACATTTTACAATTATAAAAAAAAGGAATTTAGACTCTGTCCAAAATTAACTGACGAGCATATGTTTCCAAATAATTTTCAGAAAATGAAAGTAAAATATGCTTCTCAGAATTTTTAGTCATTCTGTTGCAGTTGCTCTTAATACGTACATTGATTTTAAAGTTTTGCCTGCAGATGCCAAAGTAACTGCTAAATTCATTAAAACAATGAATGATGTTTTCGATTTATTAAATTCATGCCATTGAAATAATTTCAATGCATTCATGGGTACCCAACAATAGTTTCGACTAATGGAAGAATTTGAAACTTTACTGAAAAATGTCCGTGTGGTTAACAGTGAAGGAAAAAATTTAACAAATAAAATGAAATTTATATTTGGGTGGAGGCTTACAATAAAATCAGTTAAAGCCCTTCGGGGTATATTAAAATCAAAGGGTTACACCTTTTTACTGACAAGAAATTTAAACCAAGACTGCCTTGAAAACTTTTTTGGGCAAGTTAGAAACTGTTGTGATAATTCAAGAAACCCTACGCCTATACAGTTTTCTAGAGCATTCAAAAAGTTGTTTACTCTGAAGTATTTAGACCATGTTGACGGCGCCAACTGCACTAATGACATTAATGAATTGTTGTTAAATATTACTCCAGACCTGGCAGAAAACTGTAAAGATCTCATTTTACCGTCAATAGAACCATCAAACCCTTTGAAACTCTTTACAACTGATTACAGGAATCTAAACAGTACCGATGGCAACGCGTTAGTTTACGTTACTGGTTATTTATTAAAAAAATGTATGCAGCGACATTCCTGCGACATATGTATTGCTTTTAATGAAAGAAATACCTTAAGAAAAGGAACAACCATTTTTTCTCAGGCAAAAGCCTATGTCAGCAATACAAATTTTCCATTTGGTGGGCTCAATGTACCTAGCCAGTATTTTGTTGGATATGTTACCCAGCTTGAAGATATATCTGTAGTTAACTTCAATAAATTAGCATGTAAAAATTCTATCGGAGCGACGTTAAAAGATCTTTTTAAAAATGTATCATTTACGCATCCTTGTAAAAAATTTCCTTTAAGTTATTTCTTATCTCTTTATATAAGAGTGCGTTTATATTATACAATTAAATTTGCAAATCGTGAAATTAAACTTAAAAAATCTTATAAACCCAATATAAAATTACAAATATTACAAAATTTGTAATTATTCCTTTTTGCTTTGCTTCATAAGTTTGGTTTAGGATTACATTCTTAACTATATGTTATTATTCAATATTGTTCTTATATGCAAAACAAATTCTAAAGAATGTTATAGAATCTGGTATAATTTTTAACTATTTTAAATATATAGTTGTTCATGCTTCCTATTTTTATATTGTAATGTATACATGAGGATTTGATTTATTCTAAGTATTTATATACGTAGAACCTTGATAACTTAAACCTCGATAACATAATAACCTCTATAAATTCATAAAATTTTGTGCTCCCTTCTCCTCTGAGTCCAAAACCTCCTTTACTTAAAATACGAACCCTCTATAACTTAAACGCATAATTTGGGCATCGCACGTCAGTAAATCAAAGTTGTAACGACGACGACCTTTGCAACTTGAATCATCTATCAATGAGTCGTCATTTGAAATGAATTAACACGTGTTTACCAAATGGCTTAGTACAGTAACTTATTTGTATCATTAGCTTGCAGCCGTCTATCTCTATAATTCCTGAACAAAGCTCATAAACGGATCTCCGTAAGTAAAAATATAAACCAATAAAAATTCCTTAACTTAAACCCTTAGTAAATAGAAACCTCAATAACTCAAATTATTTAACATCTCCCTTGGTCTTTATCTTATCGAGGCTCTACTGTATATATTTGTACATTGTTTCCCAATTGAATTTAAATATGTTCAGGAGAAAAACGTTTTAAATCAACTCCTCAGTTCTATGATTACGATACAAAATGCACATATACTATAAACTTTATGGGTTTCCACATCTTGTTCTTGGTAAATACACAATGTGAATTTCTATTCAAACAAGGCAACATAATACCTGACACATTTTCTTCAAGTATAACAATAGAGCATATTTTCAAAGCTGCAAAACTAATAAAAATTGCTAAGGGGACTTTCAAAGCCTTCCCAGTTTTCAAAGCATGTTTGAAAATGTGGATAACAGAGTTGGAACAAATCAGTCTAGATGTTTTTATTCATACTGATAATATGTCGCTGCATTGTAGAAAATATCAAGTTGGAAATAGAGATATATTCATATAATAAATTTCTCTTTTAATTCTAACACAATGACGCTTGTGACATGAAATGAGCAATATGAATGTTTTTTTTTAAAATTTGTTATTGTGCAGATCGTAATTAGGTTTGCAAAATACTACATATACTGTTGTTGGTGAAGAATTCTGATATATATTGCATTGTATTCACAGAAACGTGGAATATATTGGATATACAAGTCTACACCATATTGAAGGTTATGTAATGAAAGTAAATACAATCAAAATGATGGTGTTGTTATGAATATAAAGAGTAATTCTAACTATACTTATAAAATAACACAGACCTACCCAAATATTAACGTTCTACAGGTTAAAATCCAACTAAATAAAAGTACTAGCGTTGTTATATCTGCAGCATACAGATCACCCGATACAAACGCTGCCACATTGGTAACATGTTTACAAGATTATTTTTGTTAATAATAATGAAGATATGTACCTTTTCGTTGGGAATTTAAATAAAAATATATTAGAAAGCGATAGTATTTCAACTGAATATAATAATACCCTTAATGAGTTTGGATATAGCTCTACAATTAATATAGCCACACTAGAAAAATCCTATCTGGATCATATATTCATAAAATCTAAACATATTATAGATCAAATTGTGCCAATAGTAATCCAGACTAATATAACTGATCATGCAACTACTATTTTGCAAGTAATGTTAAACTCAAAGACTGCATCATGTATAAATGAAAAACATTATGCTGAAAGTATTAACATAAATAAATTGAACAATGTCTTAAAGGAATACATCGTGAGATCCAATTTATAGTACAACCAATGTAGATACTGTAATCAATAAGTTTGTGACAATACTTAGCAACACTATTTGTACTTGTACTGAAAAGCGACTAATAGAAAGAAAACACACAAAAATTGCACCCTGGCTTACTAACGCATTGCTTAAATATGTCAATACAAAAAATAAAATGTTTAAAAAGCTACAAAATCATCCCAGTAATCTACTACTTAAGACGCAGTACCAAGCTTACAAAAATGAACTAAATTATTTGGTAGCAAAAAGAAAATACAACTATTATACCACGGAGCTCAATAAAAACAATCATAATCCAAAAAATGTGTGGTACATAGTAAGTAATATAAGTAAAAAGGAAAAAACAAAACACACTACAAATTCTGTTTACAATGATAGCAACCAATTATACCAAGTTATAAATTAAGTACCAACTAGGAAAAGCACCTGTAATTCGTTTGTTACAACAGCGCTTGATTCCAATGAGTTACTCACTATCATCCATGAATTAGAAAGTAAAAAAGCAGTTGGATCAGATATTAGAGCGGAAACAATCAAATCAATTGCTGAGTACATAGTTGAACCATTAAAATTTTTAATTAATGAATGCTTCCCACATGGCGTTTGACCCTCAACTTCTAAAAAATTAGTAATAATCCCAGTGTATGAAGAAGGTAACAAGAGTACTATTACAAATTACCGTCCAATTTCTTTATTACCTCATCTCTCAAAAATATTTGAAAATGCTCCCAAAAAACGACTAATTTCGTACCTAGATAAATATCAAATACTTTCTAAACAGCAGTTTGATTTTAGAGAAAGAACATCAACTCAAGATGCGATTTTGTTTTAACATAAAAAATTACCAAATCTTTTAATGTAAACAAACCCTGCTTATGCATTTTTATAGATCTGTCCAAGGCTTTCCATACCGTCCACCACAACTCCCTCCTCAACTCACTAGAGGACATAGGTATTAGAGGTAACTACTTAAAATTATTTAAAGAGTATCTACTTGACAGGCAACAAAGAGTCAAGATAGATGAAGTCTTTAACAAATCCAAGAAATTTCAGTTTGGAGTACTGCAAGGCACAGTCCTAGGACCACTTTTATTTAATATTTATCCGAATGATATTTTCATTTTAGGTAGTGCCGGTCACGTTATTGGTTTCGCTGATGATACAGCTATTTTTTATACCGCTAACGCTTGGAATGAGCTCAAGGAAAAAGCAGAAAATGATTTCAAACATATTAAAAAGTGGTGTCTCATAAATTAATTTCAAAAAATTTAGATAAAACAAACTATATCCCGTTTAGCTGTAATAAATCTGACTTACCCACTTTTAACCATCTAACTATTAATGCAGATGATAGTAATTACCGCATTCAAGTAGTGAATAATGTTAAGTATTTAGGTGTTACAATCAACTCGCATCTTAGGTGAGAAGAACATATAAAGTTAATTGTAACAAAGTTACAAGTAATCTATAATATAAAAATGAATCGCAAAATGTGTTGGTAAGCGCATAACTCAACAACGCCTCGACCAATTTGGCCAAATCTTTTTTTAAAATGTTCGTTGAAGTTCAAGGATGGTTTTTACGGCGAGAAAAATTAGAATTATTGCTGGAAAAACCCTAAAAATAGCCCTTTTCTTTTTCCCATACAAATGATTTGTAACTAAAACGTAGTCAATTTGAGCTTCATTGCTATGGTATAAAGTTCATATTAAATTACAAGCACTCACTGTTGTCTAAGCAATGTAGGTGTGTTCCTAACGTCAAAGATCATATCTATCAAAACAATGTGCGTGTGTGCGTTGGAGCACAGAATACATAGTTGGAGGAGTTTAATTGTCAACTGATACACGAAACAAATTCGTATATCGTGTTTTGTGCAGAGTGTTTACTTAGTTAGTGTTTGTTTAGTTCGTGATTAGTGAAAAAATAATTTATATTTGATATGCCTCCTATAAGACGAAGCAATTTAGGTAGAAGAACCAGAAATGCTACAAACCAAGCTATTTACCGATCTACTCGTACTGCACAAGAACGTGACGACGAAAATGAACGTGAAAGAATTCGGATATCACAAACGCGTGAAGCGAGAGGGCGACATTCAACTAATAATCGCGCAAGTTTGAATCGAGCTGCTTTCAGTTACGATGTGTCAATTGACTACAGTAACTACCAATGTGTTGTTATTGGTTCTATGAACTCGGTTTGCTCACACTGTAAGGCATTAAAATACAAAAACGAAGCCAATGGATTGTGTTGCGCAAATGGTAAAGTAAAATTGATACCATTGGATCCACCACCAGAACCATTGTACTCATTGGTTTCAGGAATAGGAACAGATTCTATACACTTTTTGACACATATCCAACAATATAACAATTGCTTTCAAATGACTTCATTTGGGGCAACAAATGTAGTTCGGGAAAATTTTATGCCAACTTTCAAGGTATGTATTATAGCAGTTACTCATAATTATTTTAGCGAACAAAATTTTCTGTCACCAAAGTTAAGATGTGTCACTAATCTTCAATTTCTTAATCACTAATATATCACTTAGTCATCATATTATATGGTGATTCAGTTTCAGTGACACTTTTATTATATTTTATATTTGATAGATATTAGTTAAAACTAAATATATACTTTTTAAGATCAAATATTATTTAAGTTTGATCACTGACAATCCATTAATTTATACCACACCATAATATTTTTTTTTATTTACAGATACAAGGGCAAATATATCACAGAGCAGGTTCACTGTTACCAGTGTCAGATAGCGACAACAAATTCCTGCAAATTTATTTTATGGGCAATTCACCACCAGAAATTGATCTGCGTTGTGCACATAACAATTTAGTAAAGAGGTCTATTGTAGAACAATTACAAACTTTATTTCATCAACACAATCAATTGATTATATTGTTTAAAACTGCCCTTCATTTAAGCAAGAATATGCGTGTCGAGTTGCAAAATGACCAATCTGGAAACATATTCTCTAAACAACTCATTGACATTGGTAATGGCAAATTTCCTATAGACATGTTGACTGGCTGCATTAACTTTCCTCAAAGTTTTTGTCAGGTAACTCGATCAAAAGATGAACTTATTCAGAAGGTGTTTCCAGATGTTTCTCAAAATTACAGAAACCATGATTGGTTGAGCGAACGAGCTATACTGGCTGCAAAAAACATAGATGTAAATGAATTAAATTTGAAAATTCAAGAACAAATTACAGGCGAATTGAGGATATATAAATCAGTTGATTCGGCTACTAATCAAGATGATGTAGTCAACTATCCACCGGAATTTTTAAACTCGCTGGATTTGCCAGGATTGCCACCTCACAATCTCCAATTAAAGGTTGGATCGGTGGTTATAATGTTGCGAAATATCAACCAACCGCGTCTTTGCAACGGTACACGGTTAGCGATAAAAAAATTACTAAACAATGTGATAGAAGCAACTATACTCAAAGGAAAGTATAAAGGAGAAGATGTTCTCATACCGCGCATCCCAATGATTCCGACTGATGTGCCATTTGAGTTTAAACGACTACAGTTTCCAGTGCGGCTTGCTTTTGCTATGACTATAAACAAGTCCCAGGGGCAATCATTAAGTGTTTGTGGTATTAATTTAGAAAACCCATGTTTCTCACATGGTCAATTGTATGTTGCCTGTTCCCGTGTTGGAAAACCATCAGATTTGTTTATCTATGCGCCAGGTAATCAAACAAAAAACGTATACCACAAAGCACTACAATGATAATAATAATAATTATGATTCACATGATTAACAATAAAGCGATTACTTACTTTTAAATCCTTATATATGTTTTATTTAATTTTAATTTTTTTTATTCACAACGCCCTATCACCAGGGTGACGGTTCTGTTCAGGAGAATTTTTTTAAATACGTAGGCAAAAAAACTGCCACATTACAAATCTTTTTGACAGGACGAAGTCTGTCGGGTCAGCTAGTACTATATAAAATAAAGTATTTAAAAAAACTACTACCGGCGTATTCCTTAAAACTTTTATACTATGCTCTCGCCCAAAGTCATCTTCGTTTCGGAATAGTGGGATGGGGAGCTGCATCAAAAACCCACATACAATTATTGGAGATAACACAGAAACGTTTTTTAAAGGTAATTCTGAATAAACCATACCAATATTTATCTGATCAGTTGTATATACACTGTCTTTTTTATAAAATGCGACATAGGTTTTCCTGTACAAAACTGTCAAACTTTTTTACAAAATAGCGTCCGTGAAAAATAATAACAGATTTGAAAAGGTCGTTAAAAAATAAATTCAAATGCACTTTTAATTTTCTTAAATTCGGAAGGAAATGCATACTTATGTTCTTAAAAGTCGAACGCCATTTTTACTAAAACTTTGGAATACTAAGGACCGGTGCCGATGTGGCCGAGTTGGTACTTGGTACTCAAAATTTAAAGTCGAACGTCGCGGTTCGCTCCCGCAGTGTGTCCGAAATGTTTTTTTCATAATTTTTGTCCAAAAAGAAATTTTAAGTAGAGATATTTAAAAAAAGACAATTTTTTTAGGTTACAAGTTTATTTATTTAATTAAATGCTCAAATTGTTTTCCGTTCGTTCCAAAGATTACAAATTGTCAAGAAAGAAAATGACATTATTTGGAAGGCTACCTACTAGATTTTGCTTTTTAAAATTGATACTAAATTGTCTGAACTTTTCTTTAAATAAACAAATTTTTGGAACAAATAACTTTGCTTTATTTTCAAATTAATGTTTTTTAGATAAAAATTGTAAAAAAAGGACTAAAAACAAAAAACTTCGTCACAGCGTGGGATCAAACCGTCATCCTCCACATTTAACTTTCAAATTTCGCGTACCAAATACCAACTCGGCCATCTCGGTCCCGATTATTTGTATTCGAAAGTGGTATACGATAAAAATGGCATACGACTTTTAAAAACATAATTATGCATTTTCTTATTGAACCAGACCGAATTTAAGAAAATTAAAAGTGCATTTGGTTTTATTTTTTAACGACCTTTCAAATCTGTTATTATTTTTCACGAACGATATTTAGTAAAAAAGTTAGCTCGCGTTTGACAGTTTTGTACCGGAAACCCTATGTCGCATTTTATAAATAACACAGTGTTAGACGCAAAAGTGTAGACACTCAAGGCTAATAAAGTATGTTCCAGTAACAGTGCACGACTGTGAAAATGGAGTTCTTGTGGCCTAAGCTGGATGGTATGGGATTTAAACGACATGTGGTTTCAGCAGACGGCGCCACCTGCCACACCGGGGATTTATTGTAGCAACAATTTCCAGACCGACTCATCTCGCGAAAATTTGATGTCAACTAACCGCAATGATGGTGCCTATTCCTTTCTTTGGGTTTTTTGAAATCTCATATTTATGTAAGTAAACCACTGAGCTGAAGTCCGCGATCCAACGTGTCAAACGTTGTCAAAATGTTATGAAAAGAGCAAGGGGCTGTGTTCAGAGCTGCGCGGACTGCGGATATTTCCAAAGGCTTCTCAAGCTTCCGTGGACTTAGTCAATTATCAAAGTTCTGAGTCGGGCACAAATAGGCGAGCGGGACGCACCCCCAAATTGACCTTACAGTGACCACGGAAGTACTAATCGCTACCACTTTTACTTTATGTTTTCGGGGTCGCTGAATACGAATATGAAATTATTTTTACAATAAAATTGGGGGAACATGCAAAAAAACGACAATTTCGGGTAAAATTGAGACAATTGGATTTGGCGTTTTTCTGTGTTCATCTCGCTATATCTTTATCAATGTATCATTATGAAATTTTTTATGACTATTGCGTATCTAAAGATCTAAACAACAAGCCTACTACGAAAATTCTGCGACAATTGATACTTGAACAGTAAATTTACAATTGTTTACTTTTACGTGTTCCGAGTTTTGTCGTACAAATGCAAAAGTTGTGTTACGAAGTGTCGAATTTCTAAAAACTAATTATCCAGTATTAAAATGCAACACCTAAAGAAGTTTTTGGGAAAGTTTCAGATCTAAATATTGAAAAGAAAAAAAGATATGCTATTTCAAAGTCGAGCGTAGCGTGCGGCTGCACGGCGCGCTATAGTACGAGCAGTGACTATCCGAGTCGGAACTTAACATGCGTCCGAAATACAGTTCTAATATATCAATTGAAATAAAAACCATTGAAATATCTTAAAAATCTTCATTTATTTCATCTATATTTACAATCACTTCTTTATTTACACATGTATCATAACAACTACAAACATCACAGCATTTCAAATTAGATTGTCTACAAGGGAAAACGTCAGTTTCGCAAGCATTTTTGCCAGTGCACGAACAAAAGTACTGTTGTAGTATTTCCATAGCAGTGGGTCCATCGTAATAATCGAAACTCAATCTACCTGTTTCTACCACCCAGCCAAACTTTGTCACATCTTTGGAAATGATTAGAGGTTCGATTGCTTGTTTCCACTCATTGATTTGCCAAAGAGCTCTTAAAATGTGTTTATGCATCGCGGGTTCAGGTGGAGGAAGTCTTGCGATTTCAGAGTTCTTTTCGATAGTTAAATGATATCTTAATGAATTTATATCGTTACGTGTACATTTTGACTTTTTCTTTGGATCGTACAAATAAGATGTGAATGTACTGACGACTTCTTGAGCAACATGTATGTCTAAGTCGGTTAGTGTAGCTAAATTAGTCAATTCTTCGTCTGACATAAGTCGTAATGCTGCATTCACCTTGATCTTGCCTATGTAAAATAACGATGAATTAGTATCACAGCCTGTGTTAGAGCGTGTGCACCTAACAACGACGAACAGATATTTTTTCCTAATTTTTGTGCTTAACTATGAATAGGTATATACCTTCTGAAATCAGTGCGTACGGATATTTTTCGCGTGAAAAACCAT
The DNA here is from genome assembly GCA_963921935.1 of Galeruca laticollis. Classification (NCBI taxonomy): domain Eukaryota; kingdom Metazoa; phylum Arthropoda; class Insecta; order Coleoptera; family Chrysomelidae; genus Galeruca; species Galeruca laticollis. The sequence goes on along the minus strand of OY998178.1, from coordinate 83,184,041 downwards.
AGCTGAGGTCTATTTTCGAAACTTGCAAAATGAAATAGTAGTAATAAAAAAACGTCTGTATCGGGAGATTCTACAATTGTTAATTGGTTTTCACTCATTCTGCGTTGAATACGTTGTACATGAAATATTAAGCGAGTATCAGCATCTATGTGCTATAGCGCGCCGTGCAGCCGCACGTTACGCTCGACTTTGAAATAGCATATCTTTTTTTCTTTTCAATATTTAGATCTAAAACTTTCCCAAAAACTTCTTTAGGTATTGTGATTTTAATACTGGATAATTAGTTCTTAGAAATTCGAAACTTCGTAACACAACTTTTGCATTTGTACGACAAAACACGTAAAAGTAAACAATTGTAAATTTACTGTTCAAGCATTAATTGTCGCAGAATTTTCGGAGTAGGCTTTTGTTTAGATCTTTAGATACTCAATAGTCATAAAAAATTTCATAATGATACATTGATAAATGTGGAAGATATAGCGAGATGAACACAGAAAAACTCCAAATTCAATTGTCTCAATTTTACCCGAAATTGCCGTTTTTTTCCATGTTCCCCCAATTATATCGTAAAAATAATTTCATATTCGTATTCGGAGACCCCGAAAACATGAAGTAAAAGTGGTCTTAGCGATTAGTACTGCGTGGTCACATACTGCTATTTCTAAGCGACTTTCTGGGGGTATCCCGCTCGCCTAAAAGCAACAGATATTTGTTAAAAATTAAAATTACCTTCCTTCAATGAGCTCGTAATTCTACAAATATCGAAGGATTTACGTCGTGCGTGTTCATACATATTAGTGTAAATTCAAAGAATGCAGCATTTATCAAAGTAAATTTAAATTATTACAAGTTCAGACGATAAATGCTATGACCAGAAGCGTTTTAATTATCACATGCTGGTGATGAGTAATTTTATATTTGTTATTTATGCGGACAAAACAAAGCTACTATCAATTTGTTAATGGTTGAAACTCTTACAGATACTTGTATTACACGCCCATACAAATAATAAATTTTATACATGAACACCTACACGCATACCAAACTCGGAGTAGATGCATCTACAACGTTGTTTGAAAAATACCTTATTTATAATTCAGACCGAAGGTTATGAAAATGTAGTTTCTTTAGTTGTTATCTCCGCTGTGTTCTTATTAACATCTTTTGTTAAATGTTTGAGAACGTTAGTACAAAGTTATTTAGAAAATGAGAATTGAAGAAACAAGAATCGGGAGAAAGTATTTTATGTAATTCAAAGAAGAAAAACTGCTAAATTTCCTAACATAGAGATTGTTTATTTAGATGGTTTATGAACCAATCAACAAAAAACAGAAATAAATGTCATTAAGTATGTAAATATATGAACCATTAAATACTACATGTTAAAAAATCATTAACTAAAATTATTTTCATTGGTTTTTAACTTATCGAGATTCTACCGAATTTGAATGAAACTTGGTTCAATGATATTAACTAATACGGTAGGGTTACCAACACAAAATAATGTTTTATACGGAAAGTAAAATGCTTGAAATTGTTTTATCACTCTCTATAAAATGCAACACGGTTGTTTAGGTAATGTTTGTACATCTATGCATACAAAATCGCTTCAAACTGTATGCTCCAATGGAAATTTCTCAAGAGTATCACGAACCTCTTCTGTGTTATATATTTATTTTTATGGAACTACCACGACCAAAGTTTTCGAATATTTCCCCTTTGTATTGTCATACACTTTAATGCACAAATGTTCTCTTCCTCGATATTCTAAAAATCGAGCGGTAAGACGATTTTTCCTATAAAAATATTCTATTTTATAGTATTTCTTCTTTAAACTTGTTCTGAATACAAATTCATGTTTTTGATAATACCAATAACAATCAAATTCACAAACTATTTTTTTTGTTAATGACAAAATAGATAATGTCTGTAGTTATTTGATATTAATTTCAGTTGTTAATAATGGTTAGTAAAATATTGGAAACCTGAAGCTACAGAACAAGAAATTAGAAGTAATTAAGCAATTCTGGAAATATGGTCCGGTGTTACGGAATTAAAAGCAAGTAACACTATCTGCATCATATGTCGTAACAGGCTTGGAAAATACCTGATTTTTAATGTAACCCCAAATACCAGAAATAGGAGAGGGACTGTCCTACGAAACCGACCCTGATTGACAATTCTTCTATCATCAAATACATAAAGATGATGAATAACAAACGAAAGTTATGACGAGATGCTTCATCCTGCTGATATCAAGCTGAAGCCGCCTCGACATTTATATGAGTCGTATTGCTATTTTTCGGTCCTTGTATCTATCCGAAAGGTCGAGTTGATTTCTGCTCCGTAATAAACTCCGTTTTTCAGGAGAATTACGAGCAATTAAATCAACTAAATAGTTTTTCGTGGTAAATAACAGTTTAAAGTAGATAATTGTTCTATTAGTTACAAGTAAGATTTGCATAGTTTATTGACTATTTATAAAAGTTATAATTAAAAAAGACAGCTAAATATCGTCGATAAAGGTCCAAGGTCCGACGAGATAGCCGGCCGAGGGATTTTTTTGTGGTGTGATAGCGATAAGAACAATTAATTTGTAGTTAAAACCAAACAATCGGAACCTTTTTGCGGTGAACGAAATATTTAGGGACGGGTTAGAAATTTTAAAGAAAGTGAATTCGAAATAAAAATGAGCGATAATAAATATTACAGAAAAAGGAAAACCGACAGAGAGGAGGACGGGGATACTGAAGAGGAATCATATGAAAAAAGCAAAAAAACAGGGAGGTCGCCAATAAAGAATTCGAGAAACCTTGAAGCTAGTATAGAGAAAATTATAGATATGATGACAAAGATGGGGGACAAAATGGAGGAAATGGCCGAGTAGATCAAGAAAACGCGAGAAGAACAAAGAGAATGCCGAGAAGAAATGAAACAACTGAGCAAAGAAAACCAAAAATTAACTTAGGATAACAGTAAAATAAAGAAAATTTTAACAAAAATGGACAATAGATTAGAGCGATTGGAAAATGAGAAAAGAAAAAATAATGTTGTGGTACAATGAATGAAAATAAAAACCCATAATCCAGAGGAGCTCAGAATTATAGTGGCAAATTTTCTGGAAAAAGCATTACATATAAAGACAGTAGTAGAAAGCGCAATGAAGTTAGGAGAGAACTTGCTTAGTAAGACTGGCCAACCACGAGGAGAAAAAAAAGTTATGATGAACAAACAGAAACTGAAATTTATAAAAGAAGAAAGATTGTTTATACAGGATGATCTGTCACAGAAACATCGAGAGATACAAAAAAAATCCGAATGAAGGCAAAATAAGAGAAGGGCAAGGGGAATGGGGTAAAGGTTGGGTACAGGAAAATATACATAGAATCACAAGAATGAAGATGGAACATGGAAACAGATAAGTTAGAAGAAAGGAAACAAAACATAATGCAAAAAAACTAGTGGCACAAAGCACAGACAAGTGAGCGGAAGAAAGGAAATTGAACCAAGCAATGAAAAAGGAAACGAAAACGGAATCAACGAACAGGGAGGAAAAAGCAATATTCAAAATAGGAACGTGGAATGTATGAGGTACGTACGCTGAAGGAGCATTAAAAATTTTTACGCAGAAAATAGACAGATACCAAATTAATATATTGTCAATTCAAGAAACAAATAAAAAAGGAGAGTTTGTAGGCGAAGTAAGAAACTACATATTCTTCAAAACTGGAGGAACAACAGGAACTCTGGGAACAGGATTTATGATAGCCAAACACAATACAGGGAGAGTGAAAACATTCAAAGCGATATCAGAGCGAATGTGTTACTTGCAAATTAATACAGACATTGAAAATATGAGCATTTTAAATATACTCGCTCCAACAGAAGGGAAGAAGATGAAATAAAGGAAAAATATTATGACTGCTCCAACTGCAACAAGGTAGAATCTAGGGAAGCTGCAGTTTCAAGAACTACTGTAGTCAACGAGGAATGGTCACCCACCAGGATCAGAGAAGATCAGGAGAATGATTCTCACCTGAAGATGATCCGGCAATGGAAGAAAGAAAATCGGCGACCTACCTGGCAAGAAGTGTCAAAATTTTCACCAAAACTCAAGACATATTGTCCTGGCAGAAGGGCTGTTGAAAAGAGTCCTTGAAAACGATGATGGTTATGAGATGAGAAGACAGCTAGTTATCCCGAGAACAAGAGTAGCTCAGGTACTGAAGAAGTTACACGACAGTCCATCGGGAGGTCATCTGGGAGTGAAGAAAATCCTTCAGCGAGTCAGTGGAAGGTTTTATTGGATGAACAGCTCCGATGATGTGAAGGACTGGTGTAAGAAATGACGACTTGTGCTACGAGTAATGGACCACATCGCAAGAGAAAGGCACCTATGAAACAATATAATGTTGGTAGCCCTTCCGAAAGGATTGCTTTAGATATCGCTGGACCATTTCCGATGACAGAAAATGGTAGCAAATACATGCTGGTTGTAATGGATTATTTCACAAAGTGGGTGGAAATTTAGGCTATCCCGAACCAAGAAGCCACAACTGTTGCGGATGTATTGGTGAAAGAATTTATCAGCCGATATGGAGTGCCCTTGGAAGTCCGGTATCAAGAACGCACGAGGGTTGACAGCCGTCTTTCGAAAGAAGTTCGGGCAATTATAAAAACTTGAAGACCAGACCAGATTCCAGCCCCTGGCAAGACACTGAAACTGAAACATAATTCGCGGTACGTCTTCTACGTGGTAACGAAAAATGAATTTCAAGATCGATCTACCTACCGCGATGTGTGGGAAGCACTTCGAAACCTACGAGACCATGTGTTGGAATCAAGCGTGAAGAAACTGGCTATGCCTAAGATAGCGAGTAACCAGTTGGATTGGCGAATCATCAGGAACATGGTAGAGATTATCTTTCAAGATACCGGTGTCCAGATATTAATTTGTAGCTACAACCCCCGTTATCAGTGTCCGATGAAGACGGTGCCCTGCTATTTCCACAAGATCGGAAAGTGTAGAAATGGGGCCAGTTGCCGATTCAAACATCCAGTCTTGGCTACACAAAAGTTCCAGGAGGAACTTCCATTTAAGGAGGGGGTCCCTAAATCCGACTCTGTCTAAGCCAGGTATAAAAGTTAAAATTATGGCGGATACGCAGGTTTTTTTATAACTGTTTACGACTATCTTATCTAAACATTGTTTTTGTGACCAGTCTTATCTAGAAAATGCCAGAAAGCCATTTGTTTTTGAGTAAGCCGCAGTCCGGAATTGTCTAGTAAAAAAGGCACTAATATAAATAAAGGACCGATCAGCGGAGGAGTTTAGTTGATAATTTGACATCGTGTGATAAACAAGTAAATAAGTGAATATAAATTAAAGAACTGTTTATATAAATTAGTTTAAGTGAATATACTGTGTATATAATAAGTGATTAGTTAAGTATATATAAATTAAGTGTTAGTGAGTAGTTGAGTATTTAAATAAATTAGTAAGTAGCCGTATCGTGTGTTTACAATTTATCCCACCCGTTTGCTGTTTAAATAAATTAGAAAAACATTACAGTATACTCTGAAATCTCTCTATAACGAAGAATTAGTCGAAGGAGATCTGAAATAAGGGCACTTATATCCATAACATAAACAAACCTATATTCATGCCGATAAAACAGTACGATCCTTGGCGCGTTACTACCGTCTATAGTCGAAGAAGAATTATAGGATGAGCAAGTACGTTCCGTACAATGTTCTATCAATAATATGATAAATAAGAGCACTGGAAAAACACCTATTCAACTACTTTTCGATTTCACTCCAAGAAGTAGCTCATTGATTACAACACCATTGCTACATTATTTGAAGACCTTATTGGGGAGCGCGAGCAAGCCGCAAATAAAATTAGAGCTGCGCAAGTTGGACAAAAGAAACATTTTGATAAAGAAAGAAAGAAACCAAAATGTTACAAGGAAGGCGATCTAGTTGTCATTTTAAAACAAGAAATTTCAACTGGGATCAGTCGACAGCTGAATGCCCCATATAGCGGGCCAATGATTGTTAAGACCGTTTTACCAAATGCTCGATACATTGTCAAATATATGGACAAACCCTATCGTACAAGAAAAGCGTCGACCTATGAACGAACTGTAGCCGTTGACCGTATGCGTCCATGGTATCCATCAGGAGGCATTTCGGATACTACCGACAGCGAAAGTGGAAAAGACGGAGTCGTTCTGACATCGGATAATGACAGTGATTCTTCAGGGGCCTAAGGTATATCGGGACGAGATATTTGCAGGATGGCCGAACTGTCAGGGTAAGTTTACTTAAAATACGAACATATTCGTCAAGGTTGAATTTTAACGTATATTCTAAAATCTCTTTATAACGAAGAATTAGTCGAAGGAGATCTGAAATAAGGGCACTTATTTCGATAACATAAACAAACCAATATTCGTGCCGATAAAATTTTGTAAAAGCAGCATCTGGCAACTCATAAATATTCGGTGGTTGTTATATCATCTTACGCTGTATATCATATAAGAAATAAAGACCAAAATTGCTTATAGCATCCTTTTTTATACCATCTCGAACTAGCGTTCAAGTTTAATAACAACGATCTTCAGTACAATAGGTGAGTTTTTCACAGAGTAACCTTTTCATATTTTATAACAATAATTATTTGTGACTTTTTCACAGAGTAAACCTTTTCCATAGATTGTAATAATTATTATTTGTGAGTTTCTCTCACAGAGTAATCAATTTCATATATTTTAATAAGTATTATTATTTTGATAAATTGTTTTAATAAGCTAATATAACTTAAACTAATTCGTATTTGACTTTTTATGTTGATAAATCTATATATCTATACATATATTTATATAAAACGACTGTTTGATAATTTATTAGTTTGATATCTGAGATTACAAACAATACATTAATTTGAGGTACGTCCCCAGTTTACCCTTCGTATTTCGCTAGTCGAAAAGAGTGGATACTTTGCGAGTTTGCCCCTAGTATCTTAGTGAAGGCCTATTACACTGTTTATCATGATAAATAATCCAGACTAGCAAATTTTGTGCTCTTGGAGAGGTATTTCGCGAGTTTGCCCTTAATACCTATAACCCGAGAGACGTTTGAACTGTCATATGTATTATTTGTACATTTCTTTTAAATATATTATTCTGATTAGGTTCTGGTTTTACATATGAACCATAAATATTCGGGATTAATATATTAGACTTTTGTGACAGTTAATGTTGTTGTTGTAGCCTAATTTTCCAAATCTCTTATGAACTGGTTACTCAGGATTTTGGTTCCTTTTCAGATGTGTCATCTCGAGAGAGCGCTTCTGGTGACAAACTCCCCACCTTTTTTACGCTTTGATCATTCATTAAGTGGTAAGTTAATTTATAAGTTTAATGTTTTTATATTTTGTTGTTATTATATCTTGTTTAGTGTATTTTATTTTGATTTTAATCGGTCTAATTATTTTTACATACATATACATACATATTCAATAAAAACACACCACTGCGTGAAATAAAGTACGCAAAACTAAGGAATTTGTTAAAATTATAATGTGGGATGATATTTCTTATGTTTTATATGTTTTCTTGTTACCAATCTTAAAAAGTGTTTAAACTCAATTGTATTGCTAATATGTGTGTACCATAGTTGCTATCGTTTGTTTTGACAAACATAGATGTGTTTCCAAGCCGTTCGGTGGTAGTGTTTATAATGAAACTATCTGCTACCACTTTTTATAGAAATATATTGAGGTAATAAGTTTCTCAGTTTCTCTGCAGTCGGAGATCTATAAAAATACTTGGTTTCTTCATTGGAATTGTCAAAAATCTTACCTATTAACGTACGTTTTTTGCTTGAAAATTCGTACATTTATTGTTAATACCTGATAGAATTTCCTTTTGAGACATGAAAACATGTTTGATTATAATGGAAATAACCTTTGAGACGTGTTTGCTTTGTATTTCATGATTAAGTATCATTTGAAGGTAAAGTAACCTATTAGGAATGAAATCAATTCTGTTATATTTTTCAAAAATCTGTATCAAATTACAATATAATTTTAGTAAATTTATGATCAACATTATATTGTTTTTAAATACAATGTCCATATGAAAATTTACAGTTACCTGCACCATTTTGTAATTGGTTATTTATTTAATTTCATAATTGTATGTACTTTGTTAATTAATCTTACTAAAATATGCATTGAATGCCAAATACATGAATCTGAACCAATTACCATTTAATTTTTCAATATGAATCAATTAGTTAATGTATCTACACATTTTATTTTGGCTTTTCATGGAAGATAGAGAAAAAAAAAACGGAAAATTAGTGAAAATAATTTTCAAATTAAAGATAAACAGTATTTTCCAACGGGTTATTTGTGTTATGTTGATTTCAATTATTTAAGTTTTCTTTGACGCTTTGAAAACAAGATTTTATAATTAAATTATCAATTTTAAATCAAAAAAAACTTTGCAATTTATTATATAATCTATGATACGTTAGTAGATATGCATCACTGATTCGGGACCATTCCTTATGTAAAATAACATGGAAAATCGCTAAGGTTCATTCTGGAGTTTTTTGACAAAACCAAGGTCATTACGGCTGTGAGGTCATTGACCTCACTGTTACTATGCGCATGTCATTGGACTGTGACACGTTTGATCATTATACAGGATGTACAAAAAAGATGTCATAAGGGCACTAGCCTATATCTCTGTTATCATATCATTTTCATCGAACAAACGCCATTGTGATAGGTAAATTATTTTTGTATACAGGATGTAGTCATGAAGATGTCATAATGGCACTAGCGTGTATCTCTATTATTGGTCGGATTGAAGTGGAATAAACGGCATTATGAAAGAGACGGTGTATAAACAAGAAGCGAACAAGTGAAGCCATAAGGGCGCTACCATACATCTCCGTTATTATTGGTCCGATTAAAGAGGCACAATCAGCATTATGAGGAAGAGAAGATATGGAGTATAGACAAGAAGTAAACAGGTAAAGCCAGAAGGGCAATATCATACATCTCTGCTATTATTGGTCGGATTTTCATCGAACAAACGGCATTGTGATAGGTAGATTATTTTTATATACAAGAAGTACAAAAAAAGATGCCATAAGGGCACTACGATGCATCTTTGCTATTATTGATGGGATTTAAGTGGAATATGTTCACGCACGCTCAGATAAGACGATTCCTTGTTAAGATGACATGATGATGTTGCATCTTAATCCACGATTGCGTGATGGAGTATTTCCCCTTCACGGAAACTGTTAAAAATCTGAATTAGCTGCTGTCAAGAGTACAGTATTCGAGCAGGCGTCTACATGAGAGTAGCACTCGTAGATATTCAGTGGTTCTCTATTGATGGGCTCTTCACGCCCAAAGAACTTACCATTGAGATTGGCTTTAAGCAAAGTCATTACATATTCATGCCTCCACAACCGTTTGCTACATTGAGTAATCAGGATAAGAAAACTACTGTTTACTTGGAGAAGAAGGTGCACGGTATCCGATACTCTGCAAGACACGTAGAATATTCCAAATTAAATGAAATAATTTCCGAAGAATTGTAGTATGCTGCTGACTTTTTCCACCTTCGTGTTCATCAAAAAACTAAATTTTTAATCAAAAAATGTCACATATTTGGTGTATTCCCAACCATAGTGGATACCTGCAGGTTTGTTGGAACGCTTTGTGGTACGGGAAACTTTCACCAGGATCCCAATAACGGCCACACCACTGGACTGTATTCGTGCACCCAAAGAAATGTTGAACATCTCCGACGCTGATTTTCATATATAATATTACCCATGTAATTTTTTTATTGCAAATAAATAATGTCAAGATTTATGTGAATTTTATTAAAGCACCTCAATATATTTTTATGCTTCACAGCTTATATAATAATAATTTCTTCATTATTTTTCTCGTAATGTAGACGCTAAGGTCTTTCCAAGAGCTCACGCACGGACAGATAGGACGATTTCTCGTTAGACTGACGTGATGATGATCATCGAAACGTCGCTTTAGATTTTTTTCACGTAATGTCAATCGTTACGTGTAACGCCATACATCACGTGTTACGTCAAACGTTACGTGTAACGTCAAACGTTACGTGTAACGTCAAACGTCACATGTGACGTCACAATAATAGCAAAATACCTTTTTGACATCTTTATGTCGACACCATGTATATTGATCTTACGTCGTAGTGATATACCTATCATAATGATGTTTGTTCGATGAAAATTCGACCAATAAAAGCAGAGATACATCGTAGTACCCTAATGACATATTTATGTCGACACACTGTATATTGATCGAACGTTGTAGTGACATACCTAACATAATACCGTTTGTTCAACTTCAATCCGACCAATAATAGCAGAGTGCCTTTTTGACATCTTTATGTCGACACCCTGTATATCGAACGTCGTGGTGAGGTCACCACACGACACCAGCGCCCCATTTGAATCACCCGCCAACGATCTGCGCCATCTAGTGTCGAAAATTGGAAACGGTGGTACCGATGAGCCAGGAATGGGCCAGGACCAACATAGCATATCTACTTATGTTTTCATTCCTATTGTATGTACTTTTCTTTCACAAGTAGAACGCGGAAGGTATGAGTGCATTGAGAAAAGTATATTCGGTAAAAATGTTACGAGTATCCATTTTTTAGTTTAACCGAGTAACTGACTATATTATTTTCTCCACGTCCAGAAAGTATGAATCAAAATTCAAAAAAAATCTGAACAAAAGTTATTTATTGATATATACCTACATTATATTAATTAATATCTACGAGTATATTTATTGTGTTGGTGTAATTACTGGAGTCAAAAATTGGTGTATTGGAAATATTTTCTGTAATACGGATAGGAGTTGGTAACGGTACATTTCAAATGAGGGATTCTCGTCGTGACTGTTATTTACTAATATTTCTATTAAAAATCGTAAATAACAAAATCAGTTAAACCAATCTTCTACATTAACTCCGGTTCAATACTCCGAGAGTAGTTCCAAGAGTTGTGAATACGTTTCACCTTCCTACCCCTCGAAAAAATATTTTTAAATGTTCACCACTCCATAGGATGTGTTCGATTTGTAATCAAGTTACCAGCTTGATATTTTTCATTGCCGGATATCTGCGATTAAAACATTCTTCTTTGATTGATATTTTCTTTGTAAACAACATTCTTAAATCCTTTTCTGTATGCACAGTTTATTAATAAATAAATAGATATTCACATTCATCTAAAACAAAACTCTATCCCCCCACTATTAATATCCACTCCATAAGACGGGTCTCCACGAAAGCAACATTTGTCCACAAGTTACCGTAGATTTTGGAAAGTCATCGACATTTTATGTCGCAAATTTAAGACGTCGACTTTGTTTCTGTTTTCGGTAGAGGAGCGGCACATCAAAGAAAAATCTTTTCGACGACAATGTCAACATATTTATCGAAACGCATCCCCCCAGATCAGCTCCGATTAAAACATATTTAGTCATTAGAATTCTGTAACTAGCTCAGTGTACCACTTATTTGTTTGGTTATAAATTCCACATGTTTCCAAACACAATACATGATGTTTCTTGAATAGGTCGACTTAATAATTCTCGACAATGTTTATGAAAACATCAACAAAAGTTGGTGACAATGTCGTCATCATTGTTGCACAATAATTTATCAAATATATATTACATTAATCAAATCACTGCGTTCCGAACGAAGCGAGATAAGCAGCAAAATAAAATTCACATATTCACTTCTCTCCGATATATGGTATGCGATAACTTATTTGCACTAGGTATGTAGTCATTTATCCTTTGAAAGAAACATTCTAATTCATCTATACAGGGTGATTCATAACTATTGGGTCATAGGCTAAGGGTAGATTGTTTGGACCAAAATATGACGATAGGACCAAATATACCTCAATAAAATATTGCTGTGGAAAAAGATAAAGGGCGTTAAAGTTGAGTTTTTTTTTCATTTTTTGCAAATAATGTCTCTGTATATTTATCGATTGTTATCAAAATCGGCACAGAGGCATACTTTTATACAGGTAATATTATTTTATGAATTATTTGACATTTTGTTACAGGGGGAGTCTCGTGAAGGATTTCTGATGATGAAATTGACTGGTAACTTTTTTTGACGAAACTTTGTAGTGATTTTTATTAAAAAATATGACATAAACATCATTTCTACGTAATATTGGTACTCTTGTTCAAACACGATATTCTCATTCGTTTTCGAGAAAACCGCAATTGAACAGTATCGGAAGGGGATTTCAAGTAACGGACAATAAAAAAACTTGTATCTTAAGGGTTTCATTTCGACGATAAAGAATAATAGAAACAATGTAACATAAAAAGAGCAAACTCAAATTAAATGTTCTACGTGGCCTCCTCCGACTTCTATGCCTTTTTAATTCTTTTAATAAAGGGCTTTCGAACTTCAAAGAACATATTATTCTGTCCCCTTATAAAGTTAGTTAATTTCATTGGCATAAACTAGGGACTTCATATGTCCTCAAACATAAAAATCAAGCGGGTTATACTCAGGACTTCTTGGTGCCCATTCGAAATCACTTTCTCTGCCAATCCATCGTTGAGGAAATATGTCATTTAGATGATTTCTAACAACTAAAGGGAAATGAGGTGGAGCTTCATCCTGCATAAACCACATTTTATTTGTTACAGCTAGTGACAGATTATACAAAATATAGCTAAAAGTATTTTGCAAAAAAATAAATAAGAATCTCCATTCAAATTTAAACTCATGCTGGAAATGTCTTTCTTTCAGAGCATGCGAATTTTTTTTTCCCAATAATGGCTGTTTCTTCAATTAAATACCCCTCGTCTGGTACAAGTCGCTTCATCGGTGAACATAATATTCTTAATAAAATTTCGGTCACCATTATGCTTGTAGAGAATACGTTGGCAGAGCTGTAACCGTCGTGGGAGATCTCTTGTAAGCAAATTTTGAACAGGAGTGAAGTGATACGGGTGGAACTTTTCTTTTTTAGAATTCTAATAATAGACGACTGAGTAACTCAAGTTGCTAATGACAAAATGACGTGAACTTACTGTAGGATTTTCATCTATTCGAACCAAAACTTCATCTTCTTAATTAGGTGAAATTTGTTTCGGACGACCACCTTGATTTTTATCGTGAAATGACCCGGTTTCACCCAAACGATGAAATAAATTTGAAAAATTTTTGTGATTTGGTTGCCTTCTGCCTGGATATAACAATTTATACCTTCTGGATGCAGAGCGCCGGCAAAAATGTTCTTGTGCGTATACACAAATCATATCCCGCATTTCATGATTCGTAAAATGATTGTGACGAGGCGTTTCAATCGAAAAAGTATATGATAGCTTTCAAAAATGCAACAATTAACTAAAAACTCGCAGAAAAAAATATTCACCGACAAGAAATGTCATTTACCAGCAACAATTATCTGACAGTCCAAAGCACACTTTTCATAAATGAAATAATATTTGAAATCCCCTTCCGATACTCTGAACTGTTCAATTGCGTTTTTATCGAAAACGAACGAGAATATCGTGTTTGAACAAGAGTACCAATATTACGTAGAAATGATGTTTATTTCATATTTTTTAATAAAAATCACTAAAAAGTTTCCTCAAAAAAAGTTACCAGTCAATTTCATCATCAGAAATCCTTCACGAGGCTCCCCCTGTAACAAAATGTCAAATAATACATAAAATCATATTGCCTGTATAAAATTATGGCTCTGTGCTGATTTTGGCAAAAATCGATGAATATACAGTGAAATTATTAGCAAAAAACGAAAAAAAATCAACTTTAACGCCCTTTATCATTTTCCACAGCAATATTTTATTAAGGTATATTTGGTCCTATCGCCATATTTTGGTCCAAACAATCTACCCTTAGCGTATGTCCCAATAGTTATGAATCGCCCTGTATCATTTTCTAAATTTTCAACGACGAATTATAGCAAACACAGATAGCACTGATATTAACGCTGACTTTCTGTACACTCCTAGTTGTTGCTGAACTATTTAATTATCATAATCTTTTATTGCATGGTCACGATTTTCCATTTTTATTTATAAAACACGACAGCTTTATCATGATTTCATTGCAAAACCTTTCTGTCCTTTTCATGAACGGTACGCGATATGATGGACAGTATGAAAACGGTAAAAATATTAACTCCGACGAGAAATTTGAAATGGATTGTATTCACTTGGATCTTTTCCGGTGTAGCGAAATCGTTTGATTACATTTTGCAAAACTCCATTAAGTTTTAATATATCAATTTATTTAGGAAATTTTTAATTAAAAAACATTATTTTAACGCAAATTTAATTAATCACATAATATCGTTAGTTTAAAATAGGGAAATAAAATAGTTATTTGTGAAACAAGTGTCACAATGACTCGTTTTGTAGTACGAGTGAAGTTTGCACAACGAACCGCGAAGCGGTTCGTTGTGCAAATCACGAGTACTACAGAAAGTAATTGTGGCACAAGTTTCACACAATATTTTTTATAATTCGCATTTATTTCATTATTTAAATAAAATATAATTTCATATAATCCCTGTTTTTAAACTAGGAGGAGTGGTTTGAATTTAAGTTGGCAATTCTGTAGATTCCTAATTGGTCAGATCAGTCAGATGGTTTTATTCAGCACTTCTGACGTTTGACATATTATAACCGAATAATTGTGTAAACTGTAAACAAACTTTCATTTAAGCAAAAAGAGGATGATTATTTGTTTAAAAAAGAGCTTCTTCGTATATGCTCTTGCGATCTATTTATATATCATGAACAGAATTATTTCAGTAATGCATCTTCACATACCTATCTGATAATTTATCCCAAAAATCGAACGTTTTATATACTTATATATTGATTCTATACAATATAAAAATAAACAATTGACAAATAATTGATAAATAAACGTTAGCGTACTTTATTCATTAATATTTTTAATATATAAATCATTCTAATTTACCTTTAATATATTAATTTGCTAGCTAGAACAACGCTAGGCCATTTTATTTATAATTTGTGTCAAGGTTAAAGTCAAATGTCAAATAAAAATATAACTAAATACAACGACCAACTGTACACTAAAAAATACTATAACAGTGTTCAAAGAGCTTCATTGTGACACTGTAAACAATGTTATAATGAAGTTTCTTTTATACGCGAATTATAAAAACAACTTTGTGGCCCTCAAACTTGAATAATATTAGTGACCTTTCTGAAGTTCGAGAATAGTTAACTGAATGTGCAATATGTTAAGGTCCATAAAGAAAAAGAAGAAGAAAAATATCGTGAATCATCGGGGAACTGTCATTAAGGAAGGGACTAGAAATGTCAGTTTAGCTCGTTGAGCACATTATATCACTTTTTGGGCTTGAGGTGTTTTATTATGGCATTTTATATTTACATAATTTGGTATTACTTTTTTTCTAAGGCATTCTTGGTTAAACCAGATGTTTTGCTATACTTTTCTAGTAACTTCTTGTATATTCGGCACAAGTCTTCTCTCGAAGATTGGCAACTAGATATGGAAAGAGAAAACTAACTGCCTATTTACGTCGTATTCAAGACTACAAAACAATATTTTTGCTATAATCCTCTCGTGTTTTCATGCATTATTTGTTTAAAAAAGCTAAAAACCCCTAGACAACAATAAAATCCTTATATATATATATATATTTAATATATATATATATATATATATATATTATAATTATTTATAGGTTATGGTAAATATATTCTATAATTATATTTATTGTATTAAATAAATTTTTTTAAATAAATTATGGTTCGGCTATCTCAACTATATAGAGTCGGGCATGACAACTCTTTACTCTCTTTGAGCTTTTCTCGTTAGTATACATCAGTCGCATAAAAAGACAACAATCATGCAGTTTTGGTCATAATAAATAAACATTCCTACCTTAATATCAAGTCAGACTAGCTTCGTATGTCAACAATTTCTAGTTATACCATTAATTCAGTTGTTCAATAGCCTGGCCGTCAATTTGTTTACCACCATCTGGGTTAATAATTTAAAGTAAATAATTACAATCAGTAGAATAGTTAGAGTAATCTGAATATACACTTAAAAAGAGTGAACTTGTTATATTATGTACCATTGAAATGTAAACATTTCACTATTCGAATCAAACAGCTGACTTGCCATATGTCATAGCCTCGTTCATTCTTCTTTTACAAACGTTAAGAGATCTGTGATTCGTACGGAAGATTGCCTACCGGTGTACTGTGGATGTACGTCAGGGTATAATGGGTGATGTTTTATTTTGTAAATATAGTCGTGGGATGTGGTATATTAGTGAATATGGAGTTTATTGTTGATTAGCCAATTATTGTTTTATACGGGGGGTTTTATTATGCGATGTGCAAGTAGAGTAATTCACTCCGAGATCATAGAAGTATGTGCTCCAAACAGCTCGAGGGAGAGTGTCTCGAACGGAAAGGTGGGTTGTCAATGAAACCTGTCGTGTTTCTTTTTCTTTTTCTGATCAGCGTGGTGTCGTGATTGAGGTGTTTACTGGGAGCCCCAAAAAATTGGTATGAAGATTCCACATTCATCCCGCAGGGGAACATGAATTTGAGGGGGTAGTTTGGTTTGGGTGGAGTAGTGTGGATTAGAGAAGTTTGTGGAGATAGTATTTCGTCCAGACCTCATCTGTGAGGTGCAGATTGATTATGCAAACCCAGTCACCTACATCGCCATAAGGTTAACTTCATGTAACGGCTTTTAACTACTTATTAGCAGCACACAGGAGAACCCTGTCTTAGCCAAACAGGTGAGATTTATTTTATTTAACAATTGCTGTAACTAGTAATTGTTCCTCATAGTGTTGCGAATAAGATGACACCACCTAATTATATGTTCAGGATAGAGCTTGTGTATAGTATGTTGGGGGTAAAGTACTTGTTAGTAAGGGGTGGTTATCTCGGGTTTTGTTAATTTTAGACTTTATAGGGGGTAATATAATTATATGTTCGGGATAGAGCTTGTATATAGTATGTTGGGGGTACAGTACTTGTTAGTAAGGGGTGGTTATCTCGGGTTTTGTTAGTTTTAGACTTTATAAGGGGATGGATGGTTTAATTGAAGTCTACTTTGGGATTTTTTTTAAAGTGGGCTGTCCCACTCTTGTAGTAACTGGTTATTGGTAGGATAATAATAGGATTCACACTGGGATAAATGTAATGAACTCCCGGGGTGGTTTAATGTCAATTGAGTATAGTGACAACACTAACTAGTGTTTTTTAGGATTTGGTTTTTTTTCATAGATTCTGGGGTATTGTCGGATTTTTGGTTATTCGGATTTCCGTATTGGATTAGTTCCGGAGTCACTTGGTGTTGGTTCGTAGTACCACGGCGTTCCTGCGATGCTTACAGCCTCACCTTAGTGGTTGCTACCCCAGGAACAACTTGTGGATCGTCAGGATTTATCACCAGCGGCTGAAGACGCGCAAGTTTTAAATATTTAAATTTTTCTATAATTTTTTTATAGTGTATATATAACATTGTATGTATATATAATTCGCCATTTGTGAACATACAAGTGGCTTGCAATTTTTCTTGGTCATTTATTACTCTAGGCAGAGTAGGTAAGTTGCGTCTGAGCTCACGCGGAACGTTTATGTTAATTTATATTGTTTTTGCTTTTGGTAAGTTTACAATTTGATATGCGTAGATAAGCCACGGTATGGGTAACCCTTCAGGTTCTCACCGTTTTCACAGTGTATTATTGTAATTTTTTTTACAAGTTTCAGAACCAACTTAACTCAGAACTGGTCTCTGTTTCAAATCCTTCTGAGCATTGTTATATCAATTTTGGGGTAGGGGTATATAGGATTTTAAATAATTGTATCATTGTATATATTGAACTATAAGGGACTTTGTAAACGTCCACAGTTCGTAAGAGATTTCATATTGATCTGTTTTTTTTTTATAGTAAGGGTTGATGGACCTTAAGTGTCCACTGTGGGAATAACTACTCCCCAAAATTTTCTGACTAATTACATAACTGTATTCAAGCCAAACCACCACCTCAATAAACCATTTCTCTTGTGAGTTGAGTTACGAGTTTGATTTTAGGTAATCCTTTCCTAATTGGGGTAAACTACGGTTAGGGAATTAAACTGAGGTATTTACTCGGGTACGGTTTACCTGGCGCCTTGGGTTATATAGCTTTATTTTGATTGTTCGTTACCAGCGTACGAACCTCCCTTCTTCGACTGAAGTCTAGCGGGTAAAATACCTTGTGGCATAGATCGGCCATCCGATCTGCTGGTAACTTGGTGAATTAGTATTAATTTGATTTTGGGGCCACAAGTTCGATCTATCTTCAATAGGTCGCTAACGTAAGTGGGATAAGTGCATAGGTGCACGGGGTTTGATTTTACGTTACAAAATGTGAATATACCTTGACAAAATTTACGTTGGTACGCCTATGTAATCAAACCTATTCCTTTCTCTAGTATTGACACGTGAAATGATCTGAATTTATCTATATAATTGGTTGTCACTATTATTAACTATTCTAATGATATTCTAATGAAACGACAATGACATACACTAATTATATATTATCAAAAATATGAAATGAAAATGAGAAAAGAAGTACATATATCAAGACAAACAAAATTTAAATGTAATATGTTGAAAAAATAACTATAACCTAATCTTCTTCTTACAGTGCCATATCCGTGATCGGACGTAGGCGACCTCTCACTTCTACCTGTGTTGTGCTCTCCAGTTACCACAGATAGAAGGGACCTACAGTTTAACGACGGATCCGAACGTCTATGTTGAGATATAACCTAATAAAATTTTGAATCAGTATATCTTTTATGCTATTAAAATAAATTTAAATGGCCAAATCAGATTTTTTTTAATTATTTAATTAGTTAACCAATAAAATTGCGCAGCACTAACCTTGCACTACCGATGGCTTCTTCTGTCACCGACAATTAACAATCTCCAACATCACAACTCTTCAATAAATGTGTCCACTGCATCTACTCCCTCTGTACAGTTGACACAGCTCCTCCAGGTAAGTTTTGAAATTATATTTCCTTTTATACTTTAAAATATCTTATTTTCCTTTTTTTGATTTCAAATTCTGGTTTCATTAGTTTATAAATATTTTTCAATGACACTTTCAGTTTATTTAATTATTCTAATGCCTTTAATTTCTACCTATTTTAATCATTTATCTTCTGTACCTTCAATTAGCTTTTAAATCTTCTCAAATAACTTCTTCAACTTTATTTAACTTTTTCTGATACGTTTCTTGAGTTATACGAGGACTTCTCTCATATTTTATTATAATTTTGAATTTTCATTTCTCAA
The DNA here is from genome assembly GCA_963921935.1 of Galeruca laticollis. Classification (NCBI taxonomy): domain Eukaryota; kingdom Metazoa; phylum Arthropoda; class Insecta; order Coleoptera; family Chrysomelidae; genus Galeruca; species Galeruca laticollis. Next base: position 83,164,569 of record OY998178.1, on the reverse strand, counting down.
CGTCCTCTCTCCATATCACACCACTTAAATGTTTTTTCCCAAAATCAATCAATTTTTCCTGCCCGTTGCTATGGACAAAACTAGGATTTTTTTATAGCAATTTACATATAAGTGGTTTTTTATTTAATTTCGTGCATTTTTTTATTGATATTCGGATATTTAATGTTCTTTTTTCTTTTAAAATAATTTAATCTACTTATTTAAAAACTCTAATTCTCTAAAAACTATTCCTATTTATTGAAAAGAACCTCTTATTACGTATTACATTTCCATTCTGAAATAAACAAATCTACAGTCTAAAAATTTTCAAAATATATATAATTCTTTTCAAATTTTGTTAGAATTTTGTCACAATTATTGTTTCTCATAAACTTGGCCTGAAATTTATATTTACAAAAATTCCTTATGTGTTGTTTTCCATCATCGCTTCATACGCTTGTCAGAATTACATAGTTCTGTGACAACGAACTTCTGTCGCTGGCATTTCATGCGTTGAAAGTAAATTTGACATTTAAATCTTGTTGACAGTTCTCTATGTAATTGTAATAATAAACATCTAAATAATAATTTTGCTTCTAATTATTTTTTAAATATGATATATTATAATAATCTAAATACATTTATTCATAACTTTAAGGTTTTTAGATAATCTTTATGGAGTATTTGCCAAATTTACAACTTATTATATTGTCTAGTGAATATTTATAGTCTGATATTTTAATTGAGATGAACTGTTTACGTGTTGGAAATCATGGTAAATATTTTGAATATTACTTTAGTATTTCAATATCTATGTTAGAAAAATGATATCAGAGGCATCCTTTCAATATTAAAAAGGTTGTTTTACTCAGATATGGTAAAAAACAAATAATTCCATACGCTTTAGTAATTTCTAATCCACTTCTTGTTTCATAAACCTGAAAACCTCTCTCATCAACACTTTTAAATTCTTACAAATGTTGTGATAAGTTCAATATACATATATATTGAACTTATCACAACATTGAATTTATCATCTCTTTATCTTTATTATCAAAGCTCTTATGCAAACTAGTGACTAAAGCAATAGAAAAATTCTTTAAAAGATCAAAATAAATCGGTTGAAATTATGAACGTGAAGACGTATACGGCATTAAGTTTTGGAGGATGAATAAGTTATGTAAAAAATTCTCTTTGGTTTAAATTAAGTGTAATCAATAAAAACGTTAAAACTATATTAAGATATTGAAAGCATAAATTTATTGAGAATGTAAAATTATTATCAAGAAAATTATTTTTTACATATATAAATAAAAGGTAAAACTAAATGTGAGTTAACTTAATTGTGATTCGAAAGTATTAGAATGTAGGAGTAAATGGAACTTAAGTCATCAATGTCACTTCTTTTATTCATACAGTTATCATGTCTATTAATTTCAATCATTTCCCAAAAAGTTCTTTTTTGTAGGTTCTTTTCTACTCTAAGGACACTTGCATTATTATAGTCAATAATGTGATCATTTAATAATACGTTCTGCTAATGCACAAGACTTTTTAAAATGTTTGCAATCAGAAGTGATACGGCCTTTTAAGCAACGTGAAGTATTACCAATAAAGATTTTACTACACGAAGAACAAGGGATCTTGTAAACCACATCAGATTTATCCATTGTTGGTACTGTAGTTTTAGGTTTAGAATATAATGATTTAACAGTGGAAATATTTATTTTTGCTATTTTTATGTTTTCATCTTTTAAAATATTGATAAGCCTAGGTGTTAATTCCTCTATGTAAGGTAATGACCCATATTTAGTTCGTAGTATTGTAGTATTATTAGAGGTGTGAGCTATATGGTGTGAAATAATGGCAACACTGGAAGTCTGCCCAAAATTTGGACTACTGAAAAGGAGTTCATTTATCACTGGTAATGGATAAGAATTCTCAACAAATATCTGCCTGAGCTGTTCGAGTCCTTCCCTTTATTTGGATCTGTGGGTTACTTTGCAAACACGGGATTTCCGGGCTATTAACAAGTTACTTTTCATTTTTTGAGGATGAAAGGAGTGGTAATTTATGAACCTATTGCTACACATTGGTTTTCTGTAACATTCTGTGATTAATGTGTTATCAGAGGTTCTAATGACTTTCATGTCTAGAAAAGGGACTTTGTTATATGTCTCCTTTTCCACTGTAAACTGTAAGTTAGGATTATAGTTGGTAAACGTGTGAAGGATTTCTTGGATGCCATTCTGAGGAACACATACTATGAATTCATCGACAATTTTTTTTAAAAAGGGTACTTGGAAACTCAACAGTGGCAGACAATGGTCAACCAAATTATCCATCACATAATTAGCAATAATTGGAGAACTACTCCCTCCCATAGGGGCTCCCCTTATCTGCTTGGAAACATTATTTTCAAACATAAAGTAAGTTGAAGAAAAGAGATATTCAACAGTACTCAAAAAAGACCTCCTGTCAAACTTACAATGCCTGCAAATTTCATCCCATTTTTTGGAAATACAATTGAGAACAAGGTTTAACGAAAGATTGGTAAATAAGGAAATAACATTCAAGCTAACAATAACATAATTATCAGGAATTTTGAAGTCATTTATGAAACTGCTAAATGAAAAAGAATATTTATCAGAATAAGGGTTGTTAGTGTTATAAGCCAAAGTCAAAATTTCTGTGATGTGACTCTCAACACCACCCTTGGTGAATTAATTGATGAAATAATCCGGTTTATGTATTTTTAGCAAAGAATAAAATCTCGGTGCAATAGAGTTATACAAACGAATATTTTTGGACAAGGATGGTGCAAGGATTTTCCTTTATGCCAAATCTGAAACTAGTTTATTGTTTTTTTGTTGTATTGTGCTAGTAGGATATTTATTAAGTTTCTTATAGTAGGTAGAGTCATCCAGTAATTCGAAAGATTTTGTAATATAATCATCTTTGTACATAGCGACAGTAACGTTACCTTTGTCACTCAGTAAAATATAAATTCCTTGATGACTTTTTAAAAAAAAATTTGTCTCATTTGTGTCAGGTAATGAAAATTATTATAACTTTTATAAAGAAAGTTAGTAATTACATTTGTAGTTTGAGCTCTACATAAGTTTTTTTTTATATGAATCTAAATGTTGTATCAGATTTTCAAAATCTGCTAAGAGTTGACCTAAATTAAAATCCTTTTTTGAAACTGGTAGGCTGAATTTAGGGCCTAATGATAGAAACTGTTGTAATTCTAATAGTAAAACGATATTAGTTAAATTCTTGAACCATTTTTCTTGGGTTTCAATTTTATTTATTTGATTATTTTTCAAGTTTTCTAATTCCTTACAGTTAGTGTCTCTTATCGCAAACAATTAGATTTAATTTGAGTCCGTCTATGAAATTCAGAAAAAATGTAAAAAGGTAAAATATTTCTTACTTGTGACATGGTTTTATCAAGTCCCCTTTCAAGTTTCTGTAACTTCTATTACTGTCTAAACATTATCAATTCTCCTTTTCGACTTACATGAAAGTCAGAATGTGAAAATTCGACCTTGTAAAGCAGCAGTTTCCACTCAAATTGGTCCTTACCGTTCTCTTGGCATTTCATTGTCAGTCGATCTTTTTTCCTAGTTCGAATTAGGTCAACTTTAGAATCCCCTACGTTGGGGAGAGAGAGAACGTAATTGTAACTATATCTTTCCAAGTTTCATTCTGTCACTATTTCTCGAGAGAAACTCGGAAGTGCCTCCTTCGACAGAGAAGAAGGATTCCCGGAATTTTTTCATTGTCTCATTCCATAAACTTTCTCGAGAGACTCGTTTTTTTAGAGTGAAAAGTCTCCTAATGATTCTTGTTCTATGAGCTGCCAACGATTTTGAGTGGTATGAGAACAATATACTTTGGTATGCTGAGATGATAAATTATTTTTTAATAATCTCCGGTATTTAGTTCTGAGGACATTTTCCTATAGATGCAAAAATATTTTGCGACTTTTTCCCAACAATGAAATTATTTTGTAGAACATTTGAATACCGTATGAATAAAGGAAGTAATGAATTAGTTTTTAAAATCTAGGATGAGTTAAATAGCCACAACCAACAATAGATTTTTATTTTGCAGTGTTACAAAGAGAGCAAATTGTATGGATTGAATTCCCCGACTGTTGAATTGGAAGAGATGGATCCGTACTATGGCCTCCTAGATTATCAGATCTAAATCTTTAGATTGCTTCTTAATGAAGTTTGAAGATTGGATTTTAGATAATTGTTTTTATCAATAACTCTGTAACCAAGTACAAAACGTAATTTTTTTTCTTACCATTTGATTTATCTAGATCCCCCGACTCATATTCGGTAACATATATATATATATATATATATATATATATATATATATATATATATATATATATATATATATCAAAAATATATTTCTTACTACGCTTAAAGTTATGTTATGTTAAATCTCAAGACAACCAAGTCTTTACTACCTTTATTTATAGTCAAAACGCTTTTTTTCTTTAAAAAAAATTTTATGTAGGGTTTTCGATCCGTACTTACGTTATCGAAAACGCGTTTTATGAATTCATACTGTGCGTCAGCATGCTAAGGAGTTGAAACGTAGTAGGAATTAAATGTTGTAGTAAGTACAACCACAAAAAGTATGGTCGTGTCTAATAGAAGTAACAAGATTCATGTTTTGCTGCAGGATGCACAATCACACATCAGTAGTCAACGAAGGATTATCAACCTACAACCACAAATTGGGAGCAGAAGAATGCAGAAACACCCACAGATAACAAGTAATACAGTTGTACCAACAGACAATTGTAATAAGCACAAATGGCAAGGAATTTAAGGAACCCTATAAATAGGAATACATTTCAAACCAAAAAAAAACGATACAAATGTTTAAAGCGACCCAGTTTTCTCTTATTGTAGGCAGTTTAAAATCAAACAAGTAATTATGAAAACAATCAACAAAAAGTCTCAATTTTGTCACGCATATATGTCGAATACCATAATACCGATGTTTATGGACACCATAAAATACAGACGAATTATGCAATTATTGCAGAGAAATTAGAACAGCAATGAAGGACAACCTTCAACAATCAAAAATACAAAATTGATAAACGCATCAAAAACAGCAACGTGTGCTGAGAAGGCAAAACCACCCATCCCAGAGACCGCGTGATAAATACAAAAAAAAACACGAGGCAGAGCAGCAGTACGGTTGTTCATATACGACAGCACGCGTTTTGACAGTGCGCGTTCAGTGATTTTCGCGGAGTGGTGGAATCAGAGATAGCCGATCAAAGCTCATCTCTAGGGATGGCAAAAAATATAAATAAATCGATATAATCATCATATGATATATCGAAACCTATATATCGATACAAGCGATATATCTAACCAAAAATATCGATATTATGAAAAATATCGATATATTTTTTTATTATATTCAAATCATTCAAATATAAAGTTTTTGAAACGTAAAGTAGGTACTGAGAAAATATTGAAAGGTAATACATTTAAAAAAGTGTATTTTTTGATTAAGTACAAGTTAAAACTGTTGAAAGTGTTCTACAAAATTGCATGTTTTCACAAAAAAAAATGAAAATGTATTTTTTATTAAAATTTAGTCAAGTTTACAATTAAATGTCTGACAGGAAGTAGACTGTTTGCCTGCATTTGTGATTTTGTGGATTAGGTGAATACATCAGTTCTACAAATGCAAGTTATCAGGCAGAGAGCTCAAAAATAATAATTTGGAAAGCCTACTTCCCGTGAGACGGTTACGACTTTTAGTAACTGTTGCTCCGGCTTTTGAAAATAGCCTCTTGCTGGGGACCGACGTTGCTACAACACAAAAATATTTTGCCGCCACTTTAAATAAGTTGTGATATACCGATTTCATTTCGCTCCAGGTGTCCAAGGGATCGTCTTTCAAGTTTCTAACTGGCAAACTTAAATATTGATTGAGTTCACTATCTTTATGTGATTTCCCTTGCCCGCTCTTTTAGTGTGCGCTAATTTTTTATGGTGCGCCCATATATCAAATAACGGTTCTTCAGTATCCGAATCAGAAGATCCTGATGTCGCATCACAGTTCCCAGGGCTTGAGGATCCCTGAAGTTTATTTGTTTAAATCGAGAATCCAATATTGTGGAAACAGCTGGTATATAAGATTTCTCAATAGCACCAAACCTCTTTTCGATTTCATTTAATAATGTTGTTTTCAAGTGTTTACCTACTTCATACTGGGGCAAATAATTGTTGTACTGGTTTATCAGACAACCAATCATTGGTATTACTTTACTTATTGTGGGGTAATTTTCACCCCTTATCTCTACTGTCATCCTTTCTAGTGGTTTTAAAAGTTTGCATATTTCTCGTAAATGCTCAACTTCGGCTGCAGTAGTCATATTTGGAGCATTAACATCGAAAAACAAAATAATGCTGACCATAAATGACATTAGTAGAAATCTCTCATCATGTAATATGTGGAGTTCCAGCGAGTTTTGACATCCAAAATCATTTTTTTAATGTTTCCTTCTATCGTTCCTGCATCGATTTGTATTTTTCTTAATTGATCACTAGCCTTAATGCTTCGTTTGAACCATACTACTATTGATCGTATCTTGTCAATAATAATACTCACACCTTCTGTGTTTGTAAATTGAGGGTATGTGCGAAGCATGGGATGTGTCGGTTTTTCCCAAATTTGTCATGCATAGCTTTGACCATATTGGCTGCATTGTCCGTCACTACAGCAACAACATCATTAGGATCAATTCCCCAAATTTGAAGAGCTTTGCCCAATTCTAAAGCAATATAGTCTGCCGTGTGAGACTCTGATAATTCAACAATACCTATTGTCGCTGATGTTAACTTCATGTCATGTACAAAGTGGACAGTGATGCCCATAAAACTTTTGATCTGCATATCGGCAGTCCATATATCCGTCGTAATTGTGGAATACTTCGATTTTTTCAATATATTTTTAAATGCTGTTGAAATCACTTCGAACTTTCTATCAACATTATTTTTGATGGTTTTCTGGTTGCCACTTGTTTCATCAAAGACAGAAAACCCGTACCTTCTACAATATTGAATGGCAAATTATCCTGAACAATAAATTTCATTAATGCTTCTGTTAGTTTCACATTTTTAGAGCCACCATCTAAAAATAAAAACAAATGATGTATTCATGCAAGTACTATAAACTTTAGCTTTACCTTTGAAAGATGAAATTGTTTTGAAGGTAGACACAATTGTAGCTTGCTTGTATAATAACCTTGACTTTTCTGTACTTGTGCTTGGTTCAACATCATATTCAGAAACCGTCATTGTTGAAGTTGATGAATAATCATCATCATCAATTTCTTGTGAAGCGATCAGCTTTTTCTAGAAATATTAACTAATAAATTCATTAACAATTGCGGTTCTATTAGTCATACCTCATCTTGATGTAGTGAACTACTAGTCCCAGGCGTTTCTACATCCATTCGACTTTCGGGTTGGGATGGACGTTTTTTCTTTTTTGGTTCATCAGTCTCCTTTTTCTCTTCAGTTAAATGTTGTATGATGGTGGAGTGTTTTTGTTTTAAATGTGTTTTCAAATTTGTTGTATTGCCCGAAGTCTTCAGCACCTTGGCTCACAAATTGCATTTAGCAGTATTTGGAGTAACTTTTTGAAAATGTTTCCAAATGTTACTTCTCGGAGGAGCCATATTTTCAGGACCAACAGTCACTTTAAATTTATGTAATAGATCAAGTTTATTTTAATTCCAACTTCACTAAACTTTTGAACAATCATTTATTCACAGCAAACACTTTCAAAGCTCTTTGCAGATTGCAGAAAAAATATTTTTTGAGGTGTATTCATAAACTTTGGACGGGTATTCCCCGATAAAAATTTTCGGGGAAAAACTTAATTCCGTTCAAGTAATTCAAAGGAATCCCGATTATAGCCGATAATTCGGGTACCTATCGTATCAAATACAGGTACTTACTAAGTTATTTGCGCTTCTCGACTCTAGATGGTGCTAAGAAATTTAAAGAATGTTGGTGATAAAACAAACTAGATTGAAATTTCGGCAAATTGTGGTGTGACCAATTTGCAATTAATTAGTTTTTTGATATAGGTATTTACATTAAAATATCGATATATTTTGCGATATATCGAAACTATTACATCGATATTTATATATCGATATATTTGAAAAAACATCGATATATTGAATATATCGATGTATCGTTGCCATCCCTACTCATCTCCCGTCGTCCGATCGTAAAAATCCAGACGCCGATTTTGCGTGGTGAGACGTTAGATCCAGATTTTCCAAACCGTAAGTTTTTGAAGCCGAAAACATTTTTTATTTGTTACGGGGAAAACGATATTACTGTTTGCGTCTAATTATCCGTCCAGCTATATAAGTGCTATACTGAAACTTGAGCCGAATATTACATTAATTAGAAAGTATTATACATTGTAATTTTTTGCGTTTTATTATACAATTTTATTCAGGGATATTTATGAGGGGCACATCCACTAAACCTGAGCTATACATATTACTATAATCATACACTGTAAACTTTTTTTTCGTTTTATTTATTATACAATTGTATCCAGGTATATCTATAAGGGGTACGCCACTTAAACTTGAGATACATATTTATATTACTTTTGATTTTGTTTATGTATGTTCCTTTCAAGAAATAGTGCACTGGCATAGTATATTTTACTTAGAGATATTTCTACTCAATACCTGTTTATACATCTGATATATAGGAAGTGCCAATGAACTTATATTTATCGATTTGATTTGTGTTTGCTTCGAAAACATTATTTATTAAAAATTTATCGGACATCGAAGGTCACCCATGTCAGCAGAAAACGTCCGGTTACGAACTCATCTTTCTGCAGTGTAGACGAACTGCCAGTAGGTGAATCCATATCAAGGGAGTCAATAAAGTAACCATTAGCTAGGTCACGGTCTCATGTTTATGCTCTAGTGAGGAGGCCATTTTTTTGAAAAGTAGAACCCCGGTCGCTTTTCGCTGACGTAGGGAACTCCGTTGTCCTTACCAGGTACTAACTGAGAGATGAATCAAAATACATAGAGAAACTGGAGTTAAGGGCAAAGTCAGACGATTGGTTAAAATAGAGAATACATACACGAAGGAATCCTAGCGATTTCCATTTACCGATATGAATTAATTTTATTGCGCCATAATTGTATACCATACGTGTCGAAAGTGTATCTCAAGTTATTATTTTCGTTTTTTTTATGTTGTTTTTTTGTTATTTACCTGTTTGTAATATAGGCATATTTATTCGTTATCTACCTAGTCTGTTTTCCTTACTCCCATCAAATCTCCCTAGACACAGGTGGACTGGACCCGTGGACGCACGGGGTCCTGACGACACGGCAAACCTCAGAGCTCAGGCCCAAGAGGGCTCACGACACCTTTCCGCTCGAGCCAGGAATCTACCCTCTCTCAAGGTTCAAAAATGGAGGAGAGAATCCTGCGCTCTCGTGCCCTACGGCACTAGTGACAGCAATCGTTGCAAACAAAGTTCAAACCATAATCAGCGCCCGGTTATTACACTGGTGACAGCGGTTGTCCAGAACCATTTCCCGTGAGAGGTAAAACCGGTCGTCTGGAACCACACCCTACGAGCAATGACAAGCGGTTCAGCTACCATACCCAGGAGGGGAAACGACGGTTCACAACCAGGGTCTAGTATCGCGCAACATAGAGCCTTCGGGACCAGAGCTTCTACTAGATCAAGACCAGTGTGCGTGGTGAAGAATCACATCCTGCGCGAGGTGTCACTGCTGGCACACAACACACTGGATCTAGACCAGAGAAGGTCGAGAAAAAATCCATACTAAGGCGAATGACCTACCTGAGGTGAACATGCCAAACGGCGTAAAGATGGAAGACCTTTGTCAACGAAGGTGTGACAACGGAATTTTCTCTAACCAGGGTCTAGTAATTGCGTAACACAGTGCCCTAAGGACCATAGCATCCGCTAGACCAAGACCAGTGTGCGTGATGAAGAATCACACCCTGCCAGACGTGTAACACAGCTACTGCAGAGCACACTGGATCTAGACCAGTCAAGGTCGAAAAAATAATCCTACTCAGGTAAATCGGCTGAGTCGATAACGGCTTCACCAGCTGTTAATACACAATCGACAATGTCCTAATGAATGGTACAACAACGGCATCAATGAAAGTAGGCGGCACACTTGTCAACACGGGAACATGTGAAGGTATTTCATCCTAAGAAAACGATAGAAGCTGGAACGACGTAGTTATAATGCCTACAGTTAAAATAACAAAGAGAAACTACCTAGCCTAGCCAGAGTAGCACTAGAAACAAACTAAATTCATATGCAAGGAGACGTAACTTGTGAATTCATCAATGGTTACTGTTTTGACTGCACTGTAGGAGAATCCAGTTGCTCCAGTTACGAGCCAACAGCATGTGAGGACCACCTAAGTCAGGTATACAAAGGCATTGGTAGCAAAATCCCGAACACAAGAAGAGTTAATAGTAATCGAAGAAAGACAAAGTTTTCCCACTAACATTATAGAAGAGAAACTTACTATGTGGTATAGAAGTATGGTAAAGAGAACATCCACGAATTGTTATTATACTTCAAAACAATCAAAAATTACATCCGACAATGCCAATAATAATCCAAAATTTTGATTTCATGAACTATGTAAATATCAAACTATTATACATAGAACAAGCATACAAACGAGACGTGAATATGCTATATACAGAGACAATAGACCCAAAATGCTTAACAAAAAGAGGTTATTAATGGCACACACATTACCAAATGCGGTCAGTCATCTAATAGAAAACTAACCTGGTCCTATATGCATAGTATTAGGCGAAGTATTATATATCATGAAATGCATACCAGTAACAGTCAATATAAGAAGAACGGACAAATGTTACAACGAAGTAAACAATTTAACAAAATTTATGGCTCGATTAACGAGAATAATACAAAACCACGCAGGAGAAATAGATTGCAACAACATGATACCACTGCTATATTTCATAGATGATCAATGGAGAGGTCTAACCCCGCATCCCACAATAGCCAACGTACCAAAATACTAAAAGCAGAAGAAGAAATGAACCTCCACTTAGACCTCATTCAAGCACTGGGAGCGAGAGGACTTTACATGCAGGAAAAAATCGATGCAGCACAAAGAGCCCTCACGTTTGGAACCGAGAGGAAAGCAGTCGAAAACATAACTACTCGAAGAGCAGCCGGAATGAACGCCAACAGTTATCAAACATATTTGACACGAAAGGAATGAAAACCCTAGCCGCATCTACCCTAAAGCACACTTGAGAATGGTTCACAGAAATGGGTTCAATAATAAGTGGAATAATTGGAATATACTGCACATTTCACATAATAAAATACACAGTAGGCATTATATTAAATGGAATTCGCATGCATCAAACAGTAGGATGTGGTATCGCACTAGTAGGCACCATATGGGATTTCCTAACGGCATGGATAATACACTCACACTACAGGACCACGAAATCAGAAGTGGAATCGATGGAAATGGAACAAAGAGCACAGCAGGAGACGAGCCATCCAAGATCGCAACATTGGACAGACAGAAGTAGTCACATGAACGATCTACTGAGCAACAGTATCGCGAGCGTGAGTAGTCGCGGCACAGGTCAGGAATAGAACAACGCTAGTAACAAAACAGTGTTGCACAAGATAAACACGCGAGTGATTCTAAGTCCGTGTCGCGGAAAAAAAACGCGAAAGCGCAGTTAAAAGTGGAGTGCTAAAAGCAAAAACCACAAAATAAAGTGATCTTAGTTTAGTAAAATGTTGTAACCCAACGGCCACACATATGTTAGTGGGAATATAGGTAAATTAAAGAAAAAAACGGTTTTGGAACTGTAGAGGTCGCAATACATTTACAAAGGGAGAAGTAATGTGGTAAGTACGAATATGGAGAAAAGAAATAAAAATCATCTTCTCCAGTAATAAATCCAGAAACACCCCGTAAATACATATTTCGAATTCCAACTAAATTTATAAGATAGCTCGACTGTGACATTTTATATTTAAGAACATCTCTATTGGATGGTTTGTGTTGGCGTGGGCTTGTATTCTTGAAGATATGAGTTCTTATCTTGGCGGCAGAGTATTTGGATTTCACATATTAATTGTCTATACCGATCTTGCTTTGCGTCAGAATCCAGACCCGAGATATTAAGCTCTCTACGTTCCTCAATGTCGGATAATGTATGGGTGTTAATCCACGGTTGTTCAGGTTGTTTGCTGCGTTTTGGTTGAATTGTTTGGGCAGCTTGCGTAAGAATATTTTGAAATATTAACCACATATTATCGGGATATTCATCCCTTATCGAGGTTCTCTGAAGAACGTGAGAACATATTGTCCTAAAAGAATCAGGATCAACAATTTTCGTTGAAAGTTTCTGTTTAGGACGTGGATATACCTTCAGCTCAAGCTGGAGTTCACAAAGAAGGAGTTGATGGTCGGAACCACAATCGGAATTGATTGCGATATCGTCCATCTGGTGAGATCCAAGTATACAGATGTCGTTGATGTTGTGCAAAAGGGTGTTGGCAATTGAGAAGCTGTTGTCAATACAAAATTGAAGAAAACGTTGACCCGTTTCATTTCTGGCACCAAGAATATCAATATATGTCTTAAGATGTTCATCTTCTACTTTTTGACCAACTTTAGCGTTAAAATAGCCACCTCACGACTTGATAGAGATCCAAATGTAGATTCAAGATCGTTGTAAAATGATTCCACTGTATCGTCATCCGAGTAGAAGTAGATGCATGTACCTGCAGAATATTGATCGGTATGCGTAACGTGATTATGCTCTCGCTGACACACTTTTAACCGAGAATGGTCCCAGCGTGAGCTGTCGCTACCCAAAAGCCAACACCATAAATGCTTCCATTAGAATTACCCAAAAAGCAAATGAAATTATCATTGTTGGAAGTGAAGTGTCCCGAACCCCTATAATGAGTCTCAGACAGGCCAGCGATCGCAATATTACTTATTGTAAGCTCTTTTTCTAGAATATTTAGCTTATCGGTTGCTTTAAGACACTGACGTTCCATGTTTCGGCGAGTATTAATATTGGCGTCAGTAGTGAAATTCGCACAAGAAAACTGATAGTGTCTGGTCATCAATTTCACACTGACCTCCCCGGACGAGGAACAGCGCCTTTCATCCGAGGCCTCGCTGTTGTGACCTGTACTCATTTCAAGAGTTTTTCTTGGGATATCAATACAGATCTTTAATGCAGTAATCTCCCATTTCCCTTCTGCATCTTCATGTCTTTGACCAGATATCGGTTCATCAGCCTTTAGGGATAATTTCTCATCCCTAGGACAAGAGAGTGCCCTGTCTCTCCTCCCCCCGAAGCTGTTGGTTGATCTCATAGTATGGGAAGAATCACGTTTAAATTTTTGTTTTTGGGGGGCTTTTTTAGGATTCAAATTAATTAGCCCTTTTTCCAAAAATATGGTTAAATGAAACCAATGTAATATAACTACCAATATAAAATAATTTCTTCAGAACATTCAAATACCCTATTTACGTATAATCCGTTGTAGAAATAATAAACAATAGGAAGAGATTTTAGTTTACGAAATAAATCTTATTAATTTTATTTACTATATCAATATTTCAATCTTTTTAAGAACTGCTTACATTTATATTAGAATGAAACAATTTAAATCTTATTGTTCAAACCAATCTATTTCCCGCAACTCCGGTACTGTTCAAATGCGTGTTCGAATTTCCTACCCTTTTAAGAGACCTTATCGCTTTGATTTAAGAACACAAGAGAGAAAGCATGCAGCCATAATTTAGGGGTATTTTTGTAATTTGAAACATAATTTATAACCGAGGGATGACGATACAGTGGAGAAAAGGGAGAAGTGTAGCGTCTGGTTATAATCTGTTTTTCTTTGAGGTTTAGTCTTTTCACATAAAGGAAAGTGCTGGGAAAAATTATCTAGCCGAGAACGTTATTGTGATATGAGGTGATCTCTTTCGGAGCTCTGGCTTATTAAAGGAGGAAGTTATTACACTGTTCTTCTTATGATTCTACTTAATAAAAGAAATTTAATATTTTAGTAGTTCTAACTATTTGGAAGTATTGGTTTATATATTTATTAGTGTTCGTATACTTTTTACTGTCCCTATTAAAATATAAATGATATATGATAAAAATAACATAAATATACTAGAGCAAACCTTTCAGGCACTAGTATTTGACTTTTTCCATTTTTCTTATTATTTCTTGTGCCAATCTACAAGGGCTTGTTTTACATATTTATTCATTTCTAGGTCTACTTCTCCTCAGTCATTACATTTTTACTGATATGTCTGACCCTCTGCACAATAATTAATTTTTGTAACGATCAGAAACGCATACAGTAGAAACGGTGAAGATTTTCCATCACGTGACCTAATCTACGATTTATGCAACACATATTTTCAACATACTATCTGTTTCTATCAATATAAATCAAACCTAACAACGTACGATCGATTGTCTTTTTCACAAAATTTTTGCAACGTATCAAGAGAATACGCGAAACTGGACCTGACAGTAGTAACAAGAGTGTTTATCATGTGATAAATACTTATGATTTACAAAGAATCGAATCATCTTATGTAATTCATATACATAGAAGATCTGGAAAGATTATTTTACGTTTGAGTGAATGTTATGATGCGATTAAAGCTGCCCATTAGGGAACTGGGCATGGAGGGCGTCAAGCAACAACAAAATTATTAAACGAAAAGTATCACAACTTAACACAGGAAATGGTAAAATTGTTCATTGAAACTTGTGAAAATTGTCAGCTTAAACGGAACAAAACTAAAAAGGAAATTGTTGTTAAACCAATTGTTTCAAATCATTTAAACTCTCGATGCCAAATCGATCTCATCGACTTACAAACTAGACCAGATGGTGACTACAAATTTATGTTTGTCTACCAAGACCACCTGACCAAATACGTCAGGTTGAAAGCGCTAAAAGCAAAGAAAGCTGAAGAAGTAGCTGAGCACTTATTAGAAGTATTTGCAGACTTAGGAAACATTTGAGTGTTGCAGAGCGACAATGGCCGAGAATTTGCAAACCAGGTGGGTATTATGGTAAAAGACATGCTGGAAAGGACATGGCACTTTTTATGGGCATTTTACCCCTCTGTATTTTTGATATGTTGTAGCTGACATCAAAAGATTTTTTCCTTTGCGCTAAAGTCCTAGCGTACCTGAAAATGGGCCCAAAGTTGAGATTTTGAATTTTACATGTATTTTGAAGTGCCATGTCCTTTATTTCAAATTCCCTAAATGTTGCCTATCTGGATCGAATAAAACAAAATCAATACATTTTGATTTTTTTAAGTGATTGAGGAATTAGTCGGAATGTGGCCTGACTGCCATATTGTGCATGGTAAAACGAGACATTCACCATCACAAGGTTCAGTGGAGAGGGCGAACCAAGATATAGAGAACAAGTTAGCGTCGTGGATGAAAGATAATAACTCGACAAAATGGAGCGAAGGTTTAAAAATTGTTCAATTTCAGAAAAATCGGTGAGAAGGCTAGTATTTTGAAATTTAAGAAAGGAAACTGTGTTTTTCTAATTCATTTGCCAGTTGTGAAAACGGCGCAGAGGCATAAATTTGTATCTGTTTTGTTTGCGTAAATGTAGGTGAATGCAACAGCGACTCTGTGTTTGTATAAGTTGCGTTTTACCTCAGTTCATTGTTTTTTGTAGCTGCTTTCATTCTGATATTGGACGCAGTCCTGATATGGTGTGAAATATAGAGATGGTTTAAATAACCTCCCTGTTTCTATCACAAACATTAAATCCATACGTATAGAAGATGAACTGGAAACATTATTATCTTCTAGTAATGACACCGAGGATAAAGTGGAAGAAGATTCACATCCTAATTTTGTACCCGATGAAAAATCTACCGTCACTGAAGAGGAAATGACCGCCCAACAATTGTTTGGTACGTATCTATGAAGTATTTCCACATTATTTCAAAATGCAACCTTAGATTCAATTGAAAATGCTACGCTGGTTCTGCTGCCCGATAATACTCATAGCCCAGTTGTATTCGCAGATAATACCCTAATTTTACTCGAAGTTAATACTGAAACCCCAGTTTTACCCGAAAATAATACTGAAACCCCAGTTTCGCTCGAAGTTAACAATAAAACCTCAGTTTTATTTAAAGAACAAGCAATGGCATTGCTCTCTACTGAAACAACAGAAAATGCTCTAAATGAATCATTACCATAAAAATGCTTATTATGTTCTGAAGAAATCGTATGTGACCATTGTCAGAATAAAAACAATATTAAAGCGATAAGGGATTCATGCCAGGAAACTCTAAAAAGACAAGCACAAAAAATACTACAAACTTCTCGCAAGAAATTTAAACCAGGAACTGTCGGCATGTCCGTGAGAGTACCCATTCCAGATGTAGATCGAAGTCGGTTAGATCATAGAAATATATTGGGCGGTATAATGAGTGTAGAAGATGAATTTTACCGAATTGGAACTGTTCACGGTGTCCTTAAACAGCTGTATTACCGCAACGAATTCGAAATATCTAAGCAACTATTCTTAAAGTTGGAAAATGTCAAGACGGACACCGAAATAACATTACGAAGCGCTGCATGAAAATTTTCAGTATCGGGTTCAACCCAAGGATATGTGCGACGTCACTGCAAGAAGAGTTGTGCGAATAAAAAGTGTAAATGTCTTGCGTCTGGATATACGTGTAATAGTAAGTGCCACAACAGTGCAACTTGCTGCAACAAATAATACTGTTCTTTGTTTGGTGGTTTTAATGTCCTGACATATTTAATTGTTAATATTTTGTCACCTGGTATTATTTGAGTTATATTTCTTTTACTTTTTCTAAAGTAATAATAGGTACCTGTAACAATCTTACATTGTACCAATAAAGAAACCATTTTTGACTAAGGATTTTACTATCCTAAACTAATTTAACCCAAGAGAATTGATTAGTTTGTTGAGTAATACATAATAACCAACTCGTTGGTTATTATGTATTACTACCAATATCAGGTCCACACTTTATCCAACTAATGTGGATAGTTTACAAACTAGCCAAAAATGCTAGCTAATTTGTGTAATTTCCTTGTGGTTTGTGTTTTAGCGATACATTTTGTATAGTTAATAAACTAGCTGGATAGTATACAAACCAGCCATTAGTCGTAGCTATTTTAGTAAAAATGATTTTTCATCAAAATAATAAGGCAGTTGGATAGTTTGTATACTATCCAACTTGTTTATATACTGTCCAAGTAAATACTTTAACCGTAACATGTATAAACGCGGAGAAATGGATTGCGCAGAATCCCGACTGTTTCTGACTTGTGTGAGAACAAACCTTTTGTCTCTTTGACTTGGAAGATTAGCAGGAAAGTGATAATTAAGATTTTTCATAAGTATTTATGAAAATAAAATTCGTCTTCTACATTGAAACATAATTTTAAAGTATTTTAGATCGAACGTTAACAATATTAGTTTATACTTACATTTGCAGTTACATTTTCTATCACAAAGTTTATACAGAAAGCCATACATACCTGAAAAAGAAAAGTTAATTATCTAGACTTCAATAGAGGATTCTCAATATAGATTTTGTTTATTGATGAACGAATTCCAAATGTAATATCTAAGGCTACATCATTGATCGTTAGTTGTGTTGATATTTTTATATATACACGTGTGTTAATATTATGTATCAAACAAGTTTTGTTGATGTTATGGTTTTCGCTAATTATATTCGACTCGAAAAATATGAGAGTTCATTGAACCAATTAAAAGATCAAGTTTGCTAACCGGGAATATAGTAACGTCATATACAATTTTTTATATATAAATCTCCATTATTTATTTTAAATTAGATTGATAAAAATAGTTCATAATATTATATTTCACTTTTTTATGGAGTGAAAGGCATCCCCATTTTGCTATTTTGGACTCTTGGAATAATTCATGATAAATCAAATAAAATTCATTGTTCCGACCCTTACTCGTGGAATCTACTCATAATACTTTTTTAAAACGAAACTATTTCTAAATAAACGGTTTTAAAGATTAAAACTAACTTTTTCGCATTTGTGGCCCTGAACAATATTCTATCATAAAATTGTTACTTGTATACACTTCGGGGGATGTATCGTGCTAACAAACCGAAATTTCTCCAAAAATAACCAAAAATTTAGTATATCTGGATTTATAGAACCCGCTGTACTCATTCTAGTAAACTGAAAATCAATAGGGTACATCTGTGAGACACCTTGAACAATATTCAATCATAAAATTGATCAATTGTATACTCTCTGGAGGCTGTATCGTGCTAACAAACTAATAATTCTCCAAAAATGACAAAAATTTGGCACTTCAGGTACCATAGTACCCGTTATACTGGCTTTAGTTAGCTGAATATCAATAGGGTTCATCTTTGAGACGCTCTAAATAATACCCAATCATAAAATTGGTCACTTGTATATACTCCGGAGGCAGTATCGTGTTAACAAACTGAAACTTCTCCAAAAATGACTAAAATATCGTACTTAAAGTACTATAGCACCTGCTGTATTGGCTCTGGTGAGCTGAAAATCAATAAGGTTCATCGGTGAGATATCCTGAATAATATTCAATCATAAAATTGATGACTTGTTGAACTCCGGAGGCTGTATCGTGCTAACAAACTGAAATTTCTCAAAGAATGACAAAATGTCGTACTTCAAGTACCATAGCACCCATTGTACTGGCTCTGGTGAGCTGAAAATAAATATGGTTCATCTGTGAAATGTCCTTAACAATATGCAATCATAAAATTTGCACTCCGGAGGCCGTATCGTGCTAACAAAACATGTAAGGAAAAGTGGCCGACGACAACGACGACGACATACACACAGGATTTTTTTTCTAAAACCCGTTTTTCGCGTTGTTGTTGATGGAAAACATAAAAATAACTCAAAAATTTTTTCAAAATTCCAACTATTTTTGGAATAAACCAATACTTTTCTCGCATATTAGATAGATTGGGCGGAAAAGTAATAACTCCACAAAATATTCAAAAAAATTAACAATTGATTCGATATTACTAAGTCAGTACGATTATTAGAGTTAAGAATTTGATTGAATTGCGTGATATTGAGAAACTCGGTAAAGTTGTTTAAAGAAGTCATAAACCTATCATCATTGGCTGGGTCAGCTTGCATATTATAATATTGAGATCGCCAATAATAATAATCTGTCGTCATTCAGTAAGTGAACACAGTTTTAAAGATTGTCATAGAATGTATCATATATATCTGAGCCTAAATAGCACAAAATACTAAACCTTGCCGAACACTATGATCCTAATTCCGATAACATCAACCATAGGGAAGGCTTTAGTTACAACTGTCATGTCGAAAGAGCAATGTATTGCTTTCTTAATGCAAGTAGGACTCCACCCTCTCTTTAAGTATTAGTCAACTAAAATTTACGATCCCACCTCAAAATGACAAAATCATCTGTTGAATAAAACTTCACAATTCTTTAAACTTTCCAAAACCCGAGTGTACGTGGCAACCATGTGAATGTTCTCAGCATTGAGTTTACCGAATGTGCGCAGTGTTCAACCATTTTATTTTTTGTATCTATTGATTTCAATAGAACATTTGTCACCCAAGGTTCAAACCCAAGGTTCAATTTTTGTATATTTTTTCCTACTGCTTTTGGATACCCTCGCTTCGCCAATCAAATCTGATAAGAGTATCAACGAATATGTTCATTTTAGAATCCGGATTTTCAGCAGAGTAAATGGCAGCCCAAGATGCTGTCTCAAGAAGAGAGTTTACCCTGATCAACATCTTTTTTTTTGTCTTGTTTAGGTATATTGAAAACTATTTGTAGTAGTGTCGAATAATGATCAATAATATTCGTTTCTAGAACAACAGGCAAAATGTTCTGAAGTATATTGAATTTTGCCTTAATAAATATGTGGTCTATACAAGTTTGCACGTTGTCCCGAACTCTAATGATACTATTAATTGTTGAGTTGTAGCCAAACTGATTTAGCGTATTTACGTATTCAGAAATAGTATCGT
The DNA here is from genome assembly GCA_963921935.1 of Galeruca laticollis. Taxonomy (NCBI): domain Eukaryota; kingdom Metazoa; phylum Arthropoda; class Insecta; order Coleoptera; family Chrysomelidae; genus Galeruca; species Galeruca laticollis. Next base: position 83,144,362 of record OY998178.1, on the reverse strand, counting down.
TATTCTTTAATAGATCTAAATTAATGTCTCCCCTGAAAATTGAAGTTTTCGGTATTACTCTCATTCTCTTCCAAGTAATTTTGCAGACAAACAATAAATTCTTTAGGATCAATGGATAGCGATCTGTACATGGCTGTGACAACTATATTATTTTGTTGATCTAAATTTATTTTGATATTCAGCACATTAATATTATTAATCAGTACAACTGAGTGCTCATATGAGAAATGAGAGTTCAGGTACACAACAACACCGTCATTTTGTTTAGATCACCTTTATTGTATATTAGATTATATTCATAGATCTCAAATATGCTTGAATCAGCAATCTGCCAAGTTTCTGTTAGAACTATACAATCTACATTTTTATCCAAAAGACTAAGAAATATTTTGAACTCATCAAGATTCGCACTAATTGAACGTATATTTTGATTCAACAACTTGAAATTATGATTACTTTCATTTATCATTAGCAAGTCTTTACACTCTTTCACACTGGTCAGTGTGAAGGTTTCTACATTAATGCTATCAAAATCGCGTATATATGGATCCATTATCCGAATTTTATTATTGATCCATTTTAATTCCACCGAGCTTCAATAGTGTTTACTTTTTTATTATTTCATACATAAAAAGATTTCAAAAACAATTTGGATACACATAACATTAAAAATTTAATTCAATTAGGGGCATTTAATAATCAAATTAATCGAAGATACTACTGTCGACTGTTGACTGATCGTGTTCTTGGCTTTCCCTGTATTAGTTTCTGTGCTGGAATCACTGGTTTCCTTGTTGTGGAACTCTCCGGGGTGTTGGGGACTTCGGGTTGTCTCACGGCTGTAGGAGTGGAAGTTGCACTGTTGTGTTTAGGTTCCAAGTGCTCTTGTCTTTCAAGGTCTTCAATTCCGTAAGCAGTTCCGTCAACAAAGAGTTTGCTACCTTTTATGTAACATTCCTTATATATCTGTTCTTGCCTAACAAGGAGTAGATGCTTCCTCAATATTTTAAATTCCTTTCTTTGCTTGAGAGTTAAGTCGTTGGCTATTGATATATTTTTCCCTTTCAGCTTATTACAGTTTTTCAAGACTTCACTCTTCTTGGGGTGTGAGTTGAATTCAATTTTAATTGGACAGTTTTCCGTTTAACCCAATGTATAGACGTCCCCAAAGTCGCTATCTTTTAGCTCAATACCAAGCAAGTCCTTGAGATCCTTACACAGGTTTTCCGCCGTGACCTCTTCTCGTTTTTTTTAACCCAAATATCACAATGTTTTTCTTGTTTTGTGCTCTTTTCAGGAGTTCTACTTGTCCTTTAAGTTCGAGATTTTCTGTTTCAAGTTTTGTTACTGTGCTATTGAGTTGTTCTATTGTTAATAGGAGTCTAGCTTCGCTAGCTTCTATACAATTTTTTATGTCAATGCGAGTTCTAGATTTCTTCTCTAATATTTTTTACCGCCGCATCCAAATCTACCATTTTATTCTGTGTCGCTAGTTGTAGTGTATGTTCTCCTTTACGAGTCGACTGCAATTTAGCAGATATAGTCTTTGTTGACGTTTTTTCTGTTGCCTATATTATTTTGTGGGCTGTTTGGAGTATTTGAAACTAGTCTCTGGTGTAGTATGCGTACGTTTTTAATGTAGCACGAGGTAATATCACTAAATTTCTCACCAGATATAAACTTTAAAAATTATCATTCACTTTTATTCTAACTGAATTTGAAAAATTTCCAAGAGCTGTGATAACCATGTGTTACAACTAAATCAAACCACACACTAATTGCCTGTTTTAGACGGTTTGTTTCCAGACGAGGCTTACCTTCCAAAAGCTATTCGGTAATTGCTGTATACTCCATGTAAAATTCGCAATTCGCTAGCTAGCTTATAAGTAGGTAGGTCCTTATCGCTCCGAACGCTAATCGTCGACTGATAAGTGTTGAGGCCAGTGTTGCCAGTGTCATTTATTAAAATGTACCAAATATTATTCGAAAATGTACCAGAATTCAGTATTTTGTACTGAAAAATAAAAACCAACATAAACATTCGTTCGCACGGAAACATTACACGTGACTGCTGAACGTTGTCTAAAAGTTCAGGGGCCCTATTCACAAACTTGTGTGAGTCGTCGTGTAGGAGCTCTCTCTCACAATTTAGCTTTACTGCGCATGTCACTCTCCTAAAATTATAAAATTCTTATTCTGAAAGGTAAGAGAATGCTCATCTACTCCTATGGGAGTACTCTACTGGGTAAAACCAAGAGAATGGTGAGATTTTGAGAGAATGGACTTGCGCACATTGTCTTTAGTCACGGGAATTAGACATATAAATGCCAATGAAATGAAAACGGACATAGGTCATGTCTCTTTAGTCTATGATTAAATATTAAATAAAATGCATTAAGGTTTTGTCGCTTTTGGAGTTTAATTGTTTATATTGTTTTTAAAGTGATTGATGACGATTTAGTGATGCAAATGCTAATAGACAATGTTAAAGATCTCGAAGAACGAGCTGCAAATAATAATATACCTCGCCTGTATTACCAACGTCAAGATCCTTTCTTGGTCTTGGTCCAATTTTAATTTTATCAAGCATTTTCGACTAAATAAAGCCTCATACAACATTTACTTTTCAATAAATTATTATAAAAAAAGTAGCATTTTCTCACATCACAATACATCCAGTCGAAAAACATTTCTTCTCAAAATCAAAATGTGTGGTTCATCATCATTATCATCACCCAGCCCCTTCAGTCCACTGCTGGACATTGGCCTCCCTTGATTGCTTCCATATTTTCCTATCCTGTGCTGCTTGCATCCAGTTTTTATGGATATGTCTCAAGTCGTCATGCCAACGTGTCTTCCCCTATTTCGAAATGCTTCATGTCTTGGTCTCCACTCCATAATCTTTTTAGTCCATCTATTGTCTGTTAATCTAGCTATATGACCCGCCCAGTTCCATTTTATGGATGCGATTCTCTCTATGGCATCAACTAGTCTCGTTCTTCTTCGAATTTCTGCGTTCGGTATTCTGTCTCTTAGGGATAAACCCAGCATTTGTCTTTCCATGGCACGTTGAGCTACTCTTATTTCAGTTGCTTGTTTTTTGGTTAGGGCCTCTGCACCGTATGTTAACACAGGTAAAACACACTGGTCGAAAACTTTTCTTTTTAGACATATGGGCAGTGAGGATTTTAGGATATGTCTTAGCCGAAAGCAGACCATGCTAATCCTATTCTTCTTCCCAGTTCTCTTACCTGATTATCTCTGGTTATGCTTACCTCGTGACCTAAGTACTTATAGGACGTTGTTTCTTGGACTTGATTTCCTTCCAAATATATGCCTCCTGCCAATACGAGATTTGTCATCACTTTTTGAGATGTTTATTTTGAGACCCATTTTCTTTGAAATATACTGTAACAGTCTCAACATTGTTTCCGCCGTCTGAATATCATCCGCTATCAAGACTATATCATCTGCGAATCTTAAGTGACATAAGTTTTCGCCGTCTATGTTTATTCCTAACCCATCCCAATCTATTTGTTTACACATGTATTGCAGTGGTGTGGTGAATAATTTTGGCGAGATTGTGTCGCCTTGTCGAACACCTCGCTTTATTTTAAACTTTTTGGTATGTTCATGAAGACTTACGCAGGCAGTAGCTTTTTCATATATGTGTTCTATCATGTCTGTGTATCGGTGATCTATTCGATAATCAGCTAATGCTCAAAGCATTTCTGTTTGATTTATGGTATCAAACGCCTTTTCGTAATCAACAAATATTAGAACCAGTGGCTTATTGTATTCTATTGATTTTTCTATTAGGATTTTCAGAACTTGAAGATGGTCGTTGGTTCCGAACCCTGACCGAAATCTAGCTTGCTCCCGTGGTTGGTATAAATCCAATTTATTTTTTAATCTGTTGTATTTTTGTACAAGAAGTGTGAAAATGTATCAAATTGATACAATTGTATCAGCTCTGGCAACGCTGGTTGAGGCGCGATCGTCACATTAATAGCCCCATCCTCGAAATTGAACATTTTCAAAAATACTTAAGTTGGCGCCTTTGATGAATAAAAAGGCGAAATAAATTTCACAACTATAGTGTCTTATCTCAGAGGCGGCTTTTATCAATGGGGCTGCGGGCTCACAACGCCATTAATAAATAGAAATCGGAAATAGAAATACAAAAAATGCGGTGTAAACAATTTCGACTTTGTAAGCGCGCACAAGTAGATATCGGCGGTGGCGGCATAGTAGAATTGTACTGTTGTACTAGGGTTCCGCGGAACACACTTAGAGAATGGCTGATCTAATCTATTCATGAAACAAGTTGTCAAGGTAAACAAAAACCGAATTTGTTTTGTCTTTGTTGACAACTAACGTCAATATATCACGAATTATTCTTTCTCGTTTCTTAGTTTTTCGATGGAAAGTGAACAAGAAAATGAATTTCTACCGCCGGAAATTGAAGAAGTCGCCAATATAGCTGCTTTTGAATTATTGCCTAGTAAGTCATAGCGACAGTACGAGTTTTCATACGATCGTTTCTTGAATTCGTTTGATCAGAAAAATGTAAGTGGCAAGGAAGCCAGTGAAAAAGTGCTTCTTGCATACTTTGAAGAAAAGTCCAAAATATGGAAATCGTCAACGCTTTGGTCGAATTACTCTATGTTAAAGTCGATGATGAACATAGGTAATCATGACATAAGCAGATATTACAAGATTGTGGCTTTTTGACGCGAAAGTGAAAAGGATATCGACCGATAAAGTCAAAAGTGTTGACAAGGGAACATATCGGCAAATTTCTCGCAGTAACCCTGGATGAAATCTATCTAACGCAGAAAGTTGCTGCGTTTTTTGATGTTTTTGGAGCCTGTCGTCGAGAGAAACTGTGCGATTTGACATTAAATAATATCGATGATTCCGGAACTTCACTAGTTGTGCATATACCAGACACAAAAACTAATGTGCAAAGCACCTTTGTAGTAAGTGGTACATTGTATATGAACTACTATAAAAAGTACATAGCCCTTCGTCCAGCGGGTATTAATCATTCAAGAGTTTTTATAAAATAAAACTAAATGTGCCAGGACTCCAGTTGGAATCAATGAATTTGGTAAGATGCCTGCCAAAATTGCTGAATTTCTAAATTTGCCCGATCCCCATCTTTATACTGGACATTGTTTCCGACGTTCCTCAGCTAGTTTGTTGGCGGACTCTGGTGCTAATCTAACTACAATTAAAAGTCACGGTGGATAGAAGTCCAGTATAGTATCAGAGGGTTGTATCGAAGATTCGCTACAAAGGAAACAGAACATTGAGGATCAAATTTTATCCAAAACTTCGGCGGATAACATTGCTCTCTGCCCTGGTACAAGCTTCAATAAAATAAATTCTGTTACATCTACCAATGAGACTGGTCTTGGAGTTTATTATTATAATTGTAGTTTCACTAATTGTGCGTTTAATTGAGTAAACACTTCATTTTGAATTATACAGGGTGGGGCAATCTTCTGACATCGGAGGATTACATCGTTGTGGTAAGAGATAAAACTTTAAAGTTTTGTGTGAGCTATTACAGTTACTGAGGGCACATTTTGAAAATACTTTCGATTCTACATGGTATTCCAAAACCACGTAGCAGCACACCCTTACATTTTTTTAAATAAACGTACTATATTTTGTTCAATAATCGAAAAGATCTCATCGAGAGCGTTGCAAAAATATAGCATTCTAATATTTATATGGGTGTTTTAAAAAGATATGGCCAATTATTGGCAAAAAAGACCTCATCTTGAACACTCTGCAAAACAGTAAATCAAAATAAATTAAGAGGTCTTTGTATTCAATTATCATTGGCTGTGCTCAGTATTAATTACTTTTTTATCTGTGGCTTATTTAATACAGGGTGACACAAAACGCAAATTAAGCAATATCTCAAATTATTAAAATGAATCATCCTATAAGTCTTTTTACAATTTGTTAGTACAATTAATAATCTTTCAAACGATGTAGTACATTTAGGGTATAAGTTAATGGAAAACCGTAAATATTTTATGATAATGGTCAAAGACAAGTATTTTACGTACACAAATTAAATGGTATTAAATTTTTACATGCAACGTCTTGTAAATTTTAACATTTCTAATGCATGCATCTACAATATCTAATCAATGATATAAAATGTTTAATAATACCGTAGGTTACAAGATTATTTCAAAAATAATTTATTGTTTTAACTGTATGTACTCTACAAATGTATGAAGGTCAGTTAATTGTTTTAACTAACCGAATGTACATTTATATTACCTTTATATATCAGATCGGGTATAAAATTAAATAGTAAATAAATTCCTTAGATGAACGGTGACGTCTATGGTTTAGTACCTGACTAGCATCTGTGACCTTTTCGCGTGCTGTCAGACAATAAGAAACAGACTATAAGTCTTTCCTTCCTCTAATGGTAGTAAGAGTAAAAGTAAAAGATATTTTAGATGCATCCAAAATTACGATTAAAATTTATGCCTTAGAAATGTTAAAATTTACAAGACGTTGCATGTAAAAATGTAATACCTTTTAATTTGTGTACGTAAAATACTTGTTTTGACCATTATCATAAAATATTTACTGTTTTCTATTAACGTATACCCTACATGTACTAAATCGTTTGAAAGATTATTAATTGTACTAACAAATTATAAAAAGACTTATAGGGTGATTCATTTAAAAAATTTGAGATATTGCTTGATTTGCGTTTTGTGTCACCCTGTATTAAAGAAGCCACAGATAAAAAAGTAATTAATACTGAGCACAGACAATGATATGTGAATGATAATTGAATACAAAGACCTGTTAAATTATTTTGATTTACTGTTTTTCAGAGTGTTAAAGAGGTCTTTTTGCCAATAATTGGCCATATCTTTTTAAAACACCCATATAAATATTATAATGCTATATTTTTGTAACGCTCTCGGTGAGATATTTTCGATTCTTGAACAAAATATAGTACGTTTCATTTAAAAAAAATTTAAGCTTGTGCTGCTACGTGGTTTTGGAATACCCTGTAGGATCGAAAGTATTTTCAAAATGTGCCCTCGGTAACTGTATTAGCGCACACAAAACTTTTAAGTTTTATCTCTTACCACAACGATGTAATCCTCCGATGTCCGAAGATTGTTCCACCCTGTATTTTCTCATAAAAATAAATCACTTTTAGCACTTGTGCTAAAAGTATTCTACTTTTAACACCACTGTCATAAAATAGCATTTCAGGCACTGACGTTTGTAGAAAAAATTATTTATTGTGACGTACTAGCTTGCTTTTGACTCCCCGCGTACATCTCGAAAAACACGCGAGGGTACCTACTTTCAGTGTTAAAATAAAATAATTATTAATTTAAGAATATATTTTTTTAGTTTCTTAAGTTCATGAGATGTAGACGAAAAACAAAATGGCATTTTCTTCTTCACAATTTCTTTATAACTTTCGAAAAATTGTATGTGCTAATAAATGCTTTCGATGCATTTTTCTAGACTAAATTCTGAATCCAATGAGCTATCACAAATACGAGTATTTTTAGGAGCTTTATATCTTTTTTTCACGAATTTCAACTTGTCGACTAGACAATCAATGAGACAAGATTCAGAAATACTATCAAAACTTCAATATTTTGTTCATTTTTAAGTAATAGAACAAAATGATTGATATTGAATTGAACCCGCAAACAAACTATCTAAGATCAATAAAAACAATTTATTATTTAACAACCTACAATTATCATTAATTCATCCATTGCTAGCTACTACCATTCTCCGCATAACTTCGTAATAGTTACGAAAAGAATTTTTGTTTTCAATTTCATATGCTTAAAATGTCCAACTCTATAGAATCATTAAAATAAGTGATAAACGGCTTTAGTTTCTATTTAAAATACACAATCCCTCTAAAATGGATAGGCTCTAATTATTGTGTAATCTATTCAAATTTGCCGGCCAAAGTTGGAATTTCCAACTGTGAGGGTTTTGGGACGTAATGAAACCTTTTCCTGAAAACGACATTTGGAATTTGGAAACTACGTGGGACGATGAGCACTGCGGTTACGCTATTAAATGCCAGTCACCGCAAATTTTCTCTTCAAACACCAATAATAAAATTACATGATCGCACAGAAATTATAGTGATATCCGTTTTAATTATTAGAATTTGAGGACGTGGCCATTATTCCGGTTGGTTATCTGTTTGTATGATGATAATAATACAAATACGTCCTTAATTATCTATCCACTTAGGGTGTATAAACAGTGTGTAAATTTTTAACCACCTGTTGTATCGAAAAATGATAATAATATTAATGAACATAACGTAAATCCAAAAAGACTGACTGACTGACTAAGTGCCTTTTACTACGTAAATTTACAATCGATTTAGGGTATATACAGAGTCTACAAATTTTTATCAACCTTCTTTTATGGAAATGAAATTTAATTTTGCATTTTGTCCGGCAATTTATTTATTAAGTAAGTTCAGTCGTTTACAAAATTGATACTTTCTTTTTTTACGGACTTATTTCATAACTGTCGCCTCTTCTCTGTCCCCAATAGTGACAGAGCTAGTGAACATTTAGCGTCATTACAGAAAGTAATCGAAAATTTGCAAAAAGGTTGTCATAGGGGTAACACATATACAGGGGTGTAAGACCACCTTAAAGACTACCTCGCGCGAAGAGAAAGGAAGCTGAGAGAATAATTCGAGAGATGGCAGAGGAAAAAGTAATAGAACCATCTACCAGTCCATGGATGTCGCCAGTAGTGCTCGTCAAGAAAAAGGATTGAACTACGAGATTCTGCGCGGACTATCGCCAGCTAAACAACATGACGAAGAAAGACAGGTATCCTCTGCCTCGAATCGACGATACGCTAGATACTTTGGCCGGTGGCAAACTGTTTTCCACCTTGGACCTGAAGTCTGGTTATTGGCAAGTTAAAATGGATCCAGAAGACAAAGAGGAGACTGCTTGCACCACCGGATCTGGATTATGGCAATTCAAAGTCATGCCATTCGGGCTCTGTAATGCGCCCGCAACATTTGAAAGACTCATGGAAAATGTCTTGAGAGGGTTGTCTTGGAAGACATGCCTGGTCTATTTGAACGACATCGTAGTACTAGTAAAGACATTTGACGAACGCCCGAAGAATTTGGAAGACGTATTCAAACGAATCCAGCTCATGTTAAACCCGAAGAAATATCAGCTATTCCAAAACCAAGTCAACTATCTAGGTCACATAGTGAGCAATGAAGGAGTGGCAGTGGATCCAGAGAAAATTGCTTCCATTCAGCACTGGCCCCAACCAACTGACAATCATCGAATTAGAAGTTTCCTTGGACTTTGCACATACTATAGAATATTTATAAAAAAGTTTGGAGATATTGTCCTTGACTCGACTAACAGAGGAAATAAGAGCTTTCCAATGGGACGAAGACTGTCAAACGGCTTTGAAACCTTGAGAAGGCATTTAACCACGGCGCCGATATTAGGATATCCATTACCAGAGAGAGACTTTATTCTTGACAATGACGTAAGCAACGTAGGAATTGGAGGAGTTCTCTCACAGATATAAGGAGGGCAAAAAAGAGTGCTGGGATATGTCAATAAAGTCCTCTCCAAACCAGAACGAAACTACTACGTCACAAGAAGAGAACTTTTGGCGGTAGTGAAGTCCGTGGAACACTTTTACCAGTATCTCTATGGTAGGAAGTTCTTAATGCGGACTGATCATGAAGCACTTAAGTGGTTGATGCAGTTCAAGAATCCCGAGGGCCAGATCGCTAGATGGATTGAACGACTTCAAGAGTACGACTGACTGCTACAAGGCGGAATCTAGAGAAGCTGCAGTTTCAAGAACTACTGTAGTCAACGAAGAATGGTCACCCACCAGGATAAGAGAATATCAGGAGAATGATCCTCTCCTGAAGAAGATTCGGCAATGGCAGGAAGAAAATCGGCGACCTATATGGCAAGATGTGTCAAGATTTTCACCGACACTCAAGGCATATTGGCATCAGTGGGACTCCCTTGTCCTGGAAGAAGGGCCGTTAAAAAGAGGACTCGAAAACAATGATGGTTCCGAGATGAGGAGACAGCTAGTTATCCCGAGAACGAGAGTAGCAGAGGTATTGAAGAAATTACACGACAGTCCATCGGGAGGTCATCTGGGAGTGAAGAAGACCCTTCAGCGAGTTCGTGAACGGTTTGATTGGATGAACAACTCCGACGATGTGAAGGACTGGTGTAAAAAATGTACGACATGTGCTACGAGTAATGGACCATATCGCAAGAGAAAGACACCTATCAAAGAATATAATCTTCGAATCTCGAACCATCGCTGGACCATCTCCGACGATAGAAAATGGTGGTAAATACTTCCTGGTAGTAAAGGATTATTTCACAAAGACCTTTTTGGCAGACTTTTTTTCAAAAGTTATGCCCAAAATTTCTATACTTTCTACAAACTCTATATTTTGACTGCTTAAGGTTAGTACGGTGCTTTCTTGTATGTATTTTCTGGAAAAGAGAATACGTTTTGTTTTAGTTTCTGAGAATTTCAATCCGTTAGTGTTAGATCAGGTGCTTGGAATGTCAAGTGCGGTTTGTATATTCGTTTGAGTAGTAGTGATATCATTTTTCCCTTTTGCATATAGTACCAAATAATCTACTTACAATCTTTCACTTAATGCATATTGAGCTCAGTGGGAGTCTCTTGTCCTGGAAGAAGGGCTGTTGAAAAGAGTCCTTGAAGACGTAGATTGTTCCGAGATGAGGAGGCAGCTATTTATCTCGAGAACGAGAGTAGCTGAGGTACTGAAGAAATTACACGACAGTCCATCGGGAGGTCATCTGGGAGTGAAGAAAACCCTTCAGCGAGTCCGTGAATTTATGCGATCTCGAATCAAGAGACCACAACTGCCGCGGATGTACTGGTGAATGAATTTATCAGCCGATATGGTGTGCCACTGGAAGTCCACAGCGATCAAGGAAGAAATTTCGAGAGCCAGGTATTCCAGGAAATTTGTGACAAGATGGAAATGAAGAAGACCAGGACAACAGAGTTGCATCCCCAATCAGATGGAATGGTCGAAATAATGAACAGGACCATTGGAAAATACCTGTCCAAAGTAGTATCCAGCCATCAGAGAGATTGGGACTATTCGCATTGGCTTATCGATCTGCCGTCAATGAGTCCACGGCTGAAACACCTGCGATAATCCTGTTTGGATGCGGAATGAGGCTCCCTTGTGACCTGGAGTTTGGCTGTCGGCCTGGCGAAGATTTAGCAGGAGAAGATTACGTGATCCAATTGAGAGCCAGCGACAGAATGAATAAACGGTATGATACGCAGGCCACAGAAGGCAGTTTCAAAAAAGGGGACAAAGTATGGTTACACAACACCACAAGGAGAAAAGAGTTTTCTCCAAAATTACGGAAATCATGGGAAGGTCCATACTTAATCAAGAAGAGGATCAACGACATCACCTATCGTATAAGCAAGATCCCCAATGGAAAACCGAGAGTAGTCCACCAAAACCGACTAGCGCCATTCGAAGGAGACCATGACAAAGAGGAAGGGGTGAACCATCTACACAAGAGTCTGACTCAGCCTTCGAGGAATTTATAGGCGCATACAGAGGTACCGGGAAAGCTATATACGGAGTCACTACAGAACAAAAACAATATATGTTCACGCTCCCGGAAGAGTACTCACTGACACATAACATCTCTTCCAGTAACAAACACGCACGAAGCTGAGCAACCGTCTTTCGAAAGAAGTTTCGATAATTAGATAAACTTGAAGATCAGATGTCAGTCCCTGGCAAGACACTCAGACTCAAACACAATTCGCGGTACGTTCTCTACCTGGTAACTAAAAACGAATTTACAGATCGATCCACCTACCGGGATGTGTGGGAAGCGCTACGAAGCTTTCGAGATCATGTGCTGGAATGCCACGAGGAGAAACTAGCAATGCCTAGGGTAGAGAGCAACCAGTTGGATTGGCGAGTCATCAGCGAGGTGATCTTCCGAGATGCCGGTGTCCACATATTAATTTGCAGCTATAGTTTATTTACGATAAAAATACGATGATGTCATTTTTAGTTACTTTCCAGCTTATTAGAATAAGTATTAATTCACCAACCGTGAATACAATTTATCCTCAACAGCCATTGAAATTTGCGGCTAACGGGTTGGGAAAACTTCAAGACGTTGTCAAATCAACTGGTAAAATTCTCCAGTTTGTTTTGACGTTTATTGACATTCGATCATCGTCTAAAATTTTTTTTTGCTTTTAAATTCATTGCTTCTTTAAGATTAACAAAACAGTTATTTTCATAACTAATTATTTAGGTAAATCTGCAGTGTGTCGATAATAAAATGCCGAAGCAGCTGAACAGAAAGTGTCAAAAGATAGTAACATCTTTATTGGGCTATTTTGAACGAGAATGCCGAAATAGGGGCCCGCTTCTCTCACTTACTGCTGTAAGAGACGAAAGTAATAGTATTCGCTATTTGTATTCATCATTATTAATATTATTGTTACATATTTAAATGTAAATGATTAAATGTTTTTAATGTTAGGTTAGGTTAATTAAACTTGATAATATATTATTCTTTCATAAATTGAAGTAATTATATTGTAGAGAGTTGCAGAAGCTTTACAACTTAGCGTTACCACTGTTAACCGTATTGCCGCCAAGCATAATAGAGGTGAACAGCCTAAAAGCCCATCTAAAAAGAGACAACGCATAAAACCTATTGTTGAAATTGATAACTTTGATCAAAATGCTTTCCGAAATGTTAAATACAAAATGTATGGAAACCGTGAGTATATTGAATTTACTGTTTTATATTATTCACAATTAACTAACACAATACTTTTTCAGAGGAACACATAACCTTGAAAACTTTAAGAGACAAACTCCAGGAGCGTGAACTCTTTAAGGGTTGCTTAACATCACTCTGGAAGATAGTGAAAAATATTTGATTCAAATACCAAAAAGATGATCCTCGTCGTGGTTTAATGGAGTTGCCACATATTACATTAAAACGTGTACATTTTCTGCATGAATATGTCAAGATAAAAAGGGAAGGTTTATATCAATTTGTGTCTTTGGATGAGACCTGGATATTTAAATACGGTACTGTTGGACGTTCTTGGAAGAATAGAAGCGTGAAAAAAAACCAAAATTGGTGGTCCAAGGTAATTGAATAATAAAATTTAGCAATTAATTTATGATGTACTAACATTCCTGCCATTTTAAGACCATTTCAAATATTTACTAATCACACTATTTTATATAAATCTATATAATTATTAATAGTTGTTTTGAGCTATGCAGTCTATCTAGGAAACCTAGTAGTAATTTGTTATTTCCTTATTGTTGGTATATAGTATTGCATGCTGGTTACTCTTCTGGATTTATTCCTGGAGCAGGGCTGGTTTTTTCTTCCAAATAACAAGATGGTGATTACCACGGTGAAATGAACCGAGAACTTTTTTGCATTGCTTTGAATACCAGCTATTAGTGAACTTGGAAGAACCTGCCACAATTGTAATGTATAATGCAAGTTATCACAGTACAGTGATCAATAAAGTACCAACAACAACTACCAAAAAAGCTGCTATACAGAACTGGTTGATACAAAATGATATTCCTTTTCAAAATACTTTCCTCAAAACCCAGTTATTGAATTTAGTACAACGGTAAGTTGATATAAACATTTTTCAATATATTATGGTAATACTTAGATAACTTATTTTGTTTAAATATTTGCATTTTTGTAGGAATAAACCACCAACAGTATATGAAGCTGACATATTATCTGAAAAATATGGTCACAAAGTGCTTCGACTTCCCCCTTACCACTGTATGTTCAACCCAATTGAACATAAGAGTATTTGCGGCATAGTTAAAAAAATTTATAGAGATCATGTGGGAACTGATGGTTCTTCAATAGAACAAGCAATAGGTGTATGGAAAAAGTCTTTAGAAAAAGTGACTCCTGATATTTGGTCAAAGACAGTAGAGCACACTGAAAGAATTATACAAGATGGGTGGGATAGAGATGTAGTATTTGATAGACAGGATGTGCTTCCACTTATTATTAATTTTGACAGTGACGATGAAGATAGTGATGATTTTGTAGTGGAGTAGTGGAAATCTTGTGTTTTATTTTTTGTATATTTTTATCCAATTTGCTTTATTTCCACCTTTTCAAAATCACTAATTACTATTATTAGTTAATTAGGTACAGTTATTTTACAATACACAAATTAAAACAACGACCACAGTATCTCTACATAAATAATACTGATGAAATGGAAGATATTTTATTTTTATATCTTGTAACAAAATTTTATTTTGCGTATCTATATTTTTCTTTTCCATGCTATTTCTATAAGAATGAATATAATAGATATTGTTTAAAGAAATAATATTTAAATTTGCATGAAGATGATTACAGCTTGTATTGATTCCTTTTAGCGTAAACCCTTGCAGTGCTCTTGAAGATGGTTCTATAGAGCATAGAATAAGGTATAAGGACCTACAGTTCGTCATTTAACCCTTCTATGTAAAATAATTAAATGTTAATTCGAATATAGAATGATTGGTTACTGTTTCTTGTACCTTATCCATAGTTTTTAATGAATAAATATTTTTGACTTACCCCTACGAGGCAGGGAACAATGAAAAAGAATAACTGTCAATCTAACATCAGATTGACTTTTCTAGTTTTCGTTAAGTAAAGGAAAAAACTACAGCTTGGCAACATCACAATATTTTGTTTTGCAACGTCATCGTCTTTTTATCGTAAATAAACTATATACCCTTCGTTATCGTTATCCGTTGAAGACGGTGCCCTGTTATTTCCATACGATCGGAAAGTGCAGACATGGGTCCAGTTGCCGATTTCAACATCCATTTCCGGCTACACAGAAGTTCCAGGAGATACTTCCTTTTAAGAAGGGGGTAATGTTACGAAACCGCACACTGGTGTAGTCCCTGAATCCGACTCTGCCAAAGCCACGCATGAAAGTTAAAATTTTGGCGAATGCACAGGGATTTCTTCGAACTGTTTACCATTCTTTTTTTGTGGCTATTCTTATCTAGACATTTCCAGTGAGATACATTGTTTTTGTGACCAGTCTTATCTAGAAAATTCGAGGGAGACGTTTGTTTTTGTGAGCCGCAAAACTAGAAGGGCACTTATTTATAAAGAATACCGACCAGCGGAAGGAGTTAGTTTATAAAGTGATGTCGTGAGATAAACAGTGAACATTAATATATAAATTAAGTCTGAGTAAACAAACAGTAGTTAGTGATTATATAAATTAGTGTAAGTGAATATAGAGAATTTGTGAATAGTTTAGTGAATAAATAAATTGAGTGAATAGACAAACCGTGTGTATAAATTTATCCCACCCGTCGTAATAAAAACATTTAAATAAATAAGAAAAACATTATAATATGTATAATGTCACAACTAAAACCAACGTACAAACCTCTATAGTGTCCGTTAAGACGTTGAATTGTCCCGGAGGGCAATCTGTGTTCGCCGAAGAAGGGGTGGATTCATCAAATAATAATAAAGTTTCACAAAAGGGCGTAAGAGAAGTTTTGGCAACCACCCAAGAATTCTTCAAGTTAACCCACAACTCCTCAGAGGATTAACGACACTGTATCCGGACTTAAAAAGGTTAACAGGTGAATTTTAAAATGAAACCCTGGATTGAAATTTATTAACTGGACTTTGGGTCTCTTTTCAAATGAAAATTACCAGTTAACAAGTTACAAATAAAACTAAACTAAAACCTGATCCTAGCTGAAGCCTACAGATTCAGGATATATACAGAGTGGAAAGTCTAACTGAAACAAATTCTGTAACTTGATAAATAAAGGTTTATCGCTAAATTCCTGAAACACGTCAATTTTTATTCTCAATGGGGCATATTACAAAGAGATTGGTTTATCTTTTTAATTATCTGGAAGGGTTGCAAACAACCCCAACATTTTTTTTAAATGGAAGGGTAGGTTGATTAATTTTTTATTTGAAAGCTTTTTCAATTGTAAGTACAATTCCACTTTTTTTATTACCTTTTATAAGCAATGTGTAGGAAAAAAATGGAATAAGGAATAGTAATTTATGCACATGTTGCATACATTATTTTTTATACAGCCCTATACAAAAAAATAAAATTCAAATAGAAATTTGGGATATTTTAGTTAAGCTCCTTCGGTAAATTACAATTATACGTATTCCAAGTTTCATGAAAGTCCATCCTCGATGCCCAGCCAAGATTAATTGTTTTAGCTTATGGGAAGCGTGAAATGAAGTTAACGTTATGGCACTTTTTTTAACGCTTTTTTACGTTTGCTCACTCTAACCATAAACAACCACTTTAAGCGCTGCAAACCGATGAAATACAAGGTACTTTAAAGATGGGGCGTAGAAAAATATTTACTAAAATTACTTTAATGCAATAAATGTTCAAAGTGCTCTCCATCTTGTTGCTGACAATATCCTAATCGATTATAAATATCATTCCGAACATCTTGTAACACTTCCGGCGTTACTTGCCTAATTTCGTCCCTGATTCTTTGTTGAAGCTCAGCGATGTCGTTAGGTTTAGTGGCATAAACTTTGCTCTTTAGATATCCCCATGAAAAAAATCTAATGGAGTAAGATCGGGTGATCTTTCTGGCCACTCAATTGAGCCCCTTCTTCCAATCCACCTATTTGAAAACACTTCGTTGAGATAGGTCCGTACATTTTGAGCAAAATGTCGTGGTGCACCATCTTGTTGAAACCACATCCGTTGGTCAAATGAGTTGGGATCCAAATTATTGGGAAATATATTTACTAAAGTAAGAATTAGTTCTTCTTGGAGCATATTAAGGTATGTTTCTCCGGTTACGTTTCCATTGAAAAAAAGGTCCTACTATGCGAACCCCAATAATTCCAGCCCAGACGTTTGTTTTTTGAGGCCTTTGGGTATGGGATTCACGCATCCAACGGGGATTTTCGTCAGCCCAATAACGGCAGTTCTGTCGATTGACGTGCCCATGTAATGTGAACGTAGCCTCATCAGAAAACAGCACCCATTCCAAAGCAATTTGTCCACCATCGATAGAAGCCATAATTCGCTCGCAAAATTCGAGTTTACGATCAGGATCATCTTCTTTAAGCTGCTGCAGGTTTTGCATCTTATATGGATGCTTTTCGGATTCTTTAACAATTTTTAAAACGCTTGTGTGACTGACACCATGAACGCGAACTATTTGCCTAGCTGGAGTAACAGGATTTTCTTCAATGTTCATCAATATGTTCAATTGCGCTTCTTCGTCGACTTTTAAAAGCATCTCTCCCGATATTGAGTTTCAATTTTGCTAATCGTACTTCGATTAATTGAAGGTAATTCTGGATGAACTTCAGTAACCAAACGAGCGACTTCAGCCTGTGTTCGACTTCTGTCCCCATATCCGACCATCATTAAAATTTCGATACGATTCGTCTCGGTAAATTAGGGCATTTTCTTATTTTTCGTTTGTTATTTACAAGTTGAAATGCAAACAAGTACTATCACATTCAATTCAAATTGACCAAAAAACTATCGAGCAGGTTTTTTATTGGGCTTATCAAGTGAGAAAAAATGTACCTATACATTAAAGTAATTTGAGTAAATATATCCTTATTTCATTTTTTTCCGACACATTGTTTATTTAAAGTAACAAAAAAAGTGGAATTGTAATTACAATTGAAAAGGCTTTCAAATAAAAAATTAATCAACCTACCCTTCCATTTAAAAAAAAGTTCGGGTTGTCTGCAACCCCCCCAGATAATTAAAAAGATAAACAAATCTCTTTGTAATATGCCCCATTGAGAATAAAAATTGACGTGTTTCAGGAATTTTGCGATAAACCTTTATTTATCAAGTTACAGAATTTGTTCCAGTTAGACTTTCCACTCTGTATATATATATATATATATATATATATATATATATATATAAATATATTATACTGGTTTATAATGAGCACCTTGAATCTATTTTCTTGAATACATTGACGTTGTGACAGAACTAATAAGGCTGCAGATATTCCGATTTACGTTTGGAATAAAATGTATACTGTCCGTAATATTATTTGGCTTATCGATATATTTCAGATCAACTACAATCATAATGTTGGAAGGAGATTTGATACCATTTAATTACTTAATTTCGTATCCGAATGATAGTGTCTTTTCATTTTTGGGTTATGTGAAGTTCAGCCATTACAAACTTAATAGAATTATAAAAAATACTTGCTTTCAATTTCTAACAATTTTTATTTAATATGATTATCAACGTGAAGTACTGTGAAATATACAAATACTTGGTAAATGTAAGAGATGATCTTACTAGTGTTTTGATGTGACATTAAGTTGAGAATTCTATAATATGTAATGTCAAAAGTTTAGGAACTGTCACATAGGAGAGAATTGTTTGGTTACATATCACAGTGACATAGATGTCAAAAAAGTCTATGGAAATGAATAATGCAACAAATATATAAAAAACAGCAGAATAGAAACATTTTATATTAATCTGTTTTTAATGTGTGTAATGTGATGCTAGTGCCCGTATCGGCAAAACAACTGTTGCTCTCTGTAAGTTTTTATTTATTGTTAATTTTAATGGGTTTTAAAATGTACATTACTAATTATTGTAGAATTTCTCCTGAAGAAGCTGTTAATTGCCTACAGACCGCTATACCCGAAATTTATGAAATATTCTATAATTAAGTAACGGTCGATAACTTAATAAATTTATAAGTTAAGATGGGTTTTTATCAAGTAATTAATGAACTATACGGTGAAGACATTTTAAAATCATTCAAACAATGGGCAAATCACAACAGAAAATTGGCTAAACAGAACAACCGGAAAGTTTTCCTATTAAGATGCCGAGCATCCAGTAACATACCGAAACATATACAGGACAGTGTGAAAAACATTCAAAGTCTATTGATCAACACAAACTACAACATATTAAGCAACAAGGTGACGAAATTAATTGATAGAATTTCCTTCCAAATTTTATCTTTAGAAATTCAAATAACTTGTAAAAACATTTCAAGGAGTAATAACTATATTACTAATATAAAATCAAAACTAAATAATATTGTTACTATTGATGTATTAACACAATTTGAAAAAACATTGAAATATACATATGACCAAGTGTTCCATGAAGTTAGACAAACAAATATAAACAAGTTTGAAAAATTGGAGAAGATAGCTGATGACTGTTTATTTTTTGACAATGGTGGATGGTTCAAAAATGTTTCGTCAGTTGACATTCCGAAAAACATAGCGGACTTTATTTCCTTAGGACCCAAATTTAGTGTTACAGATACAAAAAACATCAGAATGGATATATTTATGGCTGAGGTTGAGAATATAATTGATGACACCCCAACTAATGACAAAGACGTATTAAGGGCTAAAGCTACAAATGTGGTTACCAATTTTTTAAACAACAATAACTCAAAAAAACTATCAAAATACAATAGAATGTATAAGACTACTCAAGCATTTTTAAAAGATCATCCAGATCTTTATATATTACAAGCAGATAAAGGGGGATGTACAGTAGCAATGGACAAACAAGATTACATTGGGAAAACTGAAATAATGTTAGAAGATAGGAACACATATGTTAAAATGAATAAAGATCCAACGTCGTCGATCCAGAACAAATTCAATGATCTTGTAAAATATTTGGAATCAAAAAATGAAATTAACACTAATACTGCTAAAAAACTATACATTCGTAACGCTTCCTTTCCAAAAGTGTACTGTTTACCAAAAATACACAAACCTGACATACCTTTAAGACCAATTGTTAGCTCCGTTAATGCAGTAACATATGAAATCGCAAAAACTATTAGTGACATCTTAAAAAATGCGTTCGAAGACCACAATAACTATAATATTAAGGATACGTTTACATTTGTAACAGATATCAGAAATAGGCTCCTTCCGGAAAATTATATATTAATCTCTTTAGATGCGGTATCTCTATTTACAAACATTCCTTTGGAACTGGTAGTAGATATTGTAGAAAATAAATGGAACACTGTTGAAGGGTTTACTACGTTGTCGAGAGATAATTTTTTGGCGGTTGTGAGATTTGTCTTTGACAATAGTTATTTTAGTTTTAACAACGAATTTTATCGTCAAATATTTGGGACACCAATGGGTTCTCCTATAAGTCCAATATTAGCAACAATTGTGTTGGATTTCTTATTAGATCAGGTTATTCCAACATAACCTTTCGAAATTGCATTTTTATATAAATATGTAGATGACATAATTTGTGCCATACCTAAGGAGCATACCGAAACTATATTAAATGGGATTAATTCTTTTAATGAGCATATTCAGTTCACCATTGAAATAGAAGACGATCGCTCGTTACCTTTCTTGGATACCAGAGTAGTCAGAGACACTGATAACAAAATAATATTAGATTGGTTCCAAAAACCTACAGACTCAGGCAGGTTTATAAATTATTTTTCAAGTCACCCCAAATCACAAATTTACAACACCGTAATAGCAATGAAAAACAGGGTAGTACATATCAGTGATAAAAAATGGTTAGCATCGAACCTCCACAAACTATTTGTGATCTTTGCTAATAATGGTTATCCAAGGAACGTGCTAGAAAAGCTGCTATACAACACCGAAATGTATGATGGAGCGATTGATCCTCCGGAACCACAACAAATTTTATATAAAAAGTTGTCATTTATACCGCAGTTGTCTAACAAAATAATAGCGATTTTCAAACAATTTAATAACATAAAAATTTCAAAATATAACCAACAAAAAAACTCTAACTTATTTACAAAGCTTAAGGACAAAACACCACTATTGTACAATACCAATGTAATTTATAAACTGCCATGCAGAGATTGTCAAGGGTGTTACATAGGCCAAACATCCCAATGGTTAAAACAAAGAATCACTCAACATAAAAGTGACTGCAGACTACACAAAAATACTTGTGCCACAGTAGAACACCACTTAAAGACAGGTCGTAATTTTGATTATGATAATATAACTTTATTGGAAAAAAACAACAACTACAGATCTAGGTTATTCCTTGAAATGTATTATATCAAGAAACATGTAAACAACCTAAACTACAAACTTGATACTAACAATTTGAGCAATATTTATTGTAATCTTTTTAATTATTTTTAACATGTCACTCTGTATATTAACAACTTTTAAATTCTTATCACTTTTTACTTAATATATAAAAAACAGCAGAATAGAAACATTTTATATTAATCTATTTTTAATGTGTGTAATGTGATGCTAGTGCCCGTATCGGCAAAACAACTGTTGCTCTCTGTAAGTTTTTATTTATTGTTAATTTTAATGGGTTTTAAAATGTACATTACTAATTATTGTAGAATTTCTCCTGAAGAAGCTGTTAAACAATGGCGAAATATTGAGAATATTAGAAAAATTGCAGTTTTAATTGCCTACAGACCGCTATACCCGAAATTTATGAAATATTCTATAATTAAGTAACGGTCGATAACTTAATAAATTTATATATATATATATATATATATATATATATATATATTGTTAATGTTTTATTTTTATTTATATAAATTATTGTGATTTTACTATTTAATTCATAATTGCATATGTTGTTGAGCGCCAGCCATATAAAAATGATTTATGTAATATATCTTTATATATATTATTTATTTCAACTCTATCTCAGGGTATTGAGTTCCTTTATATTTATATTTTTATTTATCTAGCTAAAATTAAAGTCTATGTATATCAATTTTACTATATATATTGAAATATTAATAGATTGGTTATTTAACAAATAGTTTTCATATTTACAAAAGAATTTTTAAATTCTAGTTCAAAATCTTAGTAAAGAAAAACACCCTGTATGCCAAATTTTTATCATATAATCAAAATTATTTTGTTTCTATATTTCTTATCAAATCATTCATAAATTTACCGTTCTTCCGTTCTATTTTTTATCTTATACAGGGACTGCTTTTATTCATATTCACCAACAAAGATCTTTGTTTGAAGTATAACTTTTATCCTAAATTCACCTTATAAAAAAAATATATTAATAACACAATTTACATAACATTCAATGTCTTGAATAATGAAGAATTTTCAATATTATATATAAATTCAAAATTAACTAGACCTTTTTAAATGATGTTCTCCTTCGTTTGAAATCTTCTTAATACGGTTTATATTTGTATAATAGTTTTCAATTTTTATTCATGCTATTATGTAAGAAATTTCCATTATTCTATTATTATTCCATTTCCATTTATATATATATATATATATATATATATATATGTTTTATGATAATTTTTCCATTGTAATATTCTCTGAATATATTCAATTCTATTAATATCTCAACGTTACAACGTTTCAACAATCTTAAAAATAGGTTTAAATGCCTTTTTCTATTTCGAAAAAATTAATTCATTCCTCTCCTTCAAAAATGTGTCAAGTTACTCGACTCTATTTTCAACAAACCCCGTTTTCTAACTTCCTAACTTAATTCTAAAGGCTTGTTTTCATGCATTCTGTTTTTATTTTATATCTGTCACATTATTTCTGACACGATATCACAATGAATGAAAATTATTGTTTTAGCTTCCTGTAGCTGCGAATATCTTTATTATAACTATATTAAATAAAAAATCTATCTAATTATATATATTTTTAACTTTACTATCAAATAGTATATATATATATATATATATATATATATATATATGGAGCTTTAAATCATATTTCAAAGCAGAAACCTAATAATTTATGACCCATAGAAAAGTCGCAAAGTAGTTACATTTTTTGCAATTTCTTTTAAAACTAACTTTACTTTAAGTAAAACAAAACACTTTTTCTACAACCTTATAGTTATAACTCTTATTACTTATTTTTTTCTCAAAATTGAGTGCAATTACGGGAAGACAAGATATTAATTATTATATATAATTCAATCGCCATATCCCATTATATAACTTAATCATAATAAGCAGTCTGTGAATCCTGTCATTACGAGCTATTAATATTAATAAAAAAGCTTGTGTAAATTTAATCAACGTTGATGGAGAGATGGATTTCCTCGTAAAATTCCTTTATGACAATATGCTTTTATCTGAGCTTTCTCCAGCCCTTCTCTTACTAGAATGGGCAATTTATGTTTGAGAAACTGTACAATTAGATTGGCCATAAAATTGTATTTATAGTTACATGAGTATTAAAGTGTTAACCATTTTTCGATTATATGTGTACATAATCATTAATTTCCTTTGGATATTGCAAAAACTTTCAGCTAATCAATAGACCTTTTCATCTCAATTTTTTTTGTGCGCATGCGTGCAGTTCAGCCATCTTTTTCGTACTGTTTTGTAAATAAGATTGTTAAAATACCTGTGTACAAATAGTTGTAATCAACAAACGTTAAACAAATAACAATTATTAAAACGAAAATAAGAGAAAATTAAAATAATATGTCTTAATTGAAAAATAAATTTTTCAAGTCGACTATATTATCGATACGAAAAGGGAAAATAAAACGGTGTTGTTATGGAGTGTGTATAGAGAGTGATACATGTTATAAATTATTTAAAACCAATACATAATATATATTGTTTTCTAAATTTTCCTTAACCCTGCTTGCAATATATAGGTGTACTTAAAATATACGCGTAATCATATGATTAAAAATATAATATGTTTATATCAGAAAACTTATAAATTTTAATAATATTCATTATCAATCTAAATATTAATATTAGAGTTTCTACATGTGCTGACAATAAATTATGTTTAATTAGGATACAATTAGTTACCTAATTTTATTTAGATAATAATAATTTACCTATTTTTATTTGGATAATAGATTGTATTGACAGTTAACCTCTCTACTAGCAGATTTATTTTGGCTTTTTGAGAACGCCGGTTTTAATGATGGTTTTGTTTATGGATATAATTTGCATCTCCAGCTATTATTGTATAAAACAGTACGAAACTTTCAAACTCCCGCTCTTCCAACATAAATTGTCCAGTTGATCGTTTTTTCTAGATGCCATTTCGAATCGATTGAGACCAAAATCATAATTTTCGGTAATTCAGACTAAGTTTATGACGAACTGGCACTTGGCAACCAGATGATTAGCAGGTTTATACTCAAGCCGAAGTTATGTAATTTAAATTTAAACAAAAATATAATAATAATAACCAAGGATTAGCTTTTTAAAGATTCAACAATTTTTGTGTGTTTTTTGACATCAATTCTTAATCGTCAATGATTTCTTGTTTGATTATTTTTCCTTGTTGTTTTTATGATTTTAATAAATGTCTATTCTTTTAGTTTTTTTGTCAGTTTATTTTATTACAAATCTTCTTGTTTCAGTTTTTGTTCTCATTTGGTTATATTCTTTTGTGTATTTTATATTAACCCTATTTAGCTACCAATGCGTTCTTTATTTCGATACATACAAAATCAAATTGCCACTGAAGCAAATAAATCAGGTATTTTCGAGATACTTTGCTTGGAATGAAAAGATTGATTTTATCTGATGACCCTGTGGGGTAAGTCTGGGAGAGATGCCGATTGCTTATATCTCGGACTGTACTCGCCTACAAGGCCGAAGCCGCGATCTACGGTAGTCATGTACCAACGCTTGTCACAGCCGGTCGTCGCTATTGTGCAATCTTGAAGCATTTCGATTTAGCCTAATATTGTTTATTTTGGTGCAGTGAAAAGTTTTTCGGAGCATAAAGTAAGTAGACTTTATATACCTAATTATTGCCCTGGTGAAAATTTTAAATTCTCGTGGTGAAAGAGCATGTAAAGAGGTTATACGTCTTTGTATTCGTGCACTATTTACATCAATTTCAACTGTGATACGGCTGTCGGCATCTCTCCCGGAAAATCGGGATAGATGCCAATTTAAGAATGGGTGAGATGCCTTGCTAATTTAAAACTATTTAAATGCAGCAATGCCAAGCAAATACGAAAGAAGGTGTCCCAATAGGGGTAGATGGAGCCAAGGAAGTTTGCAAGCGGCTATAAGGAGCGTGGCAGAAGGAATGGATGTAAATTAAGCTTCTAGGGTGTTCAGCATTCCACCAAGAACTTTAAAACGTAGAGTTACATCCGGCAATTCCAAAAAAGGACGAATGGGACCTGACAGTTTACTTGGTGAAGAAGCTGAAATAAAAGTAGTTGTTCACATAAATAAACTGCAAGCAAGAGGATTTACACCAACGAGAACTCAAGTTAGGCGCATGGCTTTTTACCTGGCCGAGCAGTTGAAAATACGCCATTAATTTGACAAACAAGCTGAACTCGTAGGTTACGACTGGCTTACGTTCTTTTTAAAGACATCCTGAACTGGCCATAAGAAAAGCTGAAGCCTTATCCCGCAGTAGAAGCTTCAGCATGGCTAAAAATATAGTTACAAACTACTTTGAACTGCTGGCTTCTACAATGGAGGAACACCAGTTGTTCGACAAACCCGCTTGTGTTTACAACATTGACGAGACGGGGCTCCAGCTAAACAACTACCCAGGCGAAGTCATTGCCAAGAAAGTCTCTGAAGTTGTGTCTACTTTGACGGCTGCGGAACGGGGCGAAACAATAACAGTTATAAACTGTTGCAACGCGGAAGGAACTTTCTTGCCGCCTGCGTGCATTCTCAAAGGTAAAAATCAGAATTTGAGGATGGAATGCCACCCGGATCTATTGTGTACATGAATCAGAAGTCAGCCTACCTTAACACAAAGATTTTTCTCGAATGGCTCGTTTCATTTCGTCCCAAGAAAAACTGCTGAAAAATGCCTCTAATTCTTGATGGCCACGGATCTCACTGCAGATCAGTGGAAGCTCTGACATACGCTGATGAGAATGACATAATCCTGCTTTGCCTTCCCCCACATACTACCCACTATCTCCAACCTCTCGATAGATCCTTTTTTAAGTCGTTGAAGGCAACATTTTATCAAGCTTGCGATACTCGGGTTAAATCCAATGCGTTTAATCCGCAAAGTATCCCGGACTACGCCTATGGAGGTACCGATGTGGGAATACAAGAAACGTCTGCGAAAATGCTATGCCATGAGGAGCAACGAATTACCAAACCCCAACCTTCAACTCCACGTGCTGCCGATTTAGCTGATGAGCCTATAGTTCACACCCAAATATCTACTCCTCCAAAAATTAGGCCTGGAAAGGCCTTGGATAGTGTATATCCTATTCCAGCTGCTGCTGTGCTAGACGCTAAAAGAAAAGGAGGGAAACTCGCAGAGATTTTAAATAATGCAGAAGTCATAGAAGGGCGCAAAAGCATTCAGGAGCACAAGCAAGTCAATCTCAACAAAACGAAACGTGGCACAAAAGCAGCTAAAACACCTGTGGTATCTAAAACGGAAAAATTTACTGCGAAAACGGTGCCAAAAGGAAAACAGAAGACCCTCAAACTGCAGGTAGAGGAGTTCAGTGACGAAGATTCAAGCTTGTCTCTTCATGATAGCAGTTCAGATTTGGAAAATCATGATGACGCAACCTGCACTGGATGTGGCGAAGAGTATACGAAGACAACTAAAGATGAATATTGGATTCAATGCATACATTGCCAGCAGTGGGTGCATGAGGGATGTACCAAGTATCAAAATAAGTGCGAGATCTGTGTTAAAGTGCTTATTAAGAGGCGTATAGTGTTGTGGCATATCTACATTAACTTGACGGCGTCTCTCCCGCAGGGTTAGGTAGAGATGCCGATTTGTAGAGTTTTGAAAAATATTTTTTTAATATTTGTTACATGTTTATTGCGGAATAAAACTTATGTTTCTGTTTTGATAAATAAATGTTGAATCTAACGTATTTTTTATTATGACATGTTAATATGGAAGCATTAATCAAAGTCTATATGAAAAATCAGCATCTCTCCCGGGCTTACCCTATAACCAGCTCATACGAAAATACTGTTACAGCTGGTAAAAGTGGCGTTACGTCATGATACGTCACCATTATAATTATACAATTAAAACCAAAAAACATCAACTATTTGACAGATTAAAGAATTATCAATTTGTATTACAAATAGACGATTTTATTTGGTTTATAGAGGACATCTCACAAAAAGAGTATTAAATTATAAACGTTTCATCATGAAAACATTCTGGAATTTGTAGGTATATCATTTTTTTATTTTAAATTGTGATATTATTAGAAACTAGCTCCAGATGCCCGATCGCTGAATTTCTAAGGCTCAACTCTAGTTTAGCTGAAATCAGTTATGGAAAAACTGGCAACGATTGTTATACATGTTATACACATGGGGAGGAAATGCGCGAATTACAGTTCGCTTACCCACGGTTCATGCATGGTACTGAACTCTGTGCTTTCGTTATAATTCATAGACGCTGATCCAGGTTTCAACAAATTTGTACAACAACTGATGATTCTGCAGAATTGCATATTTTTAGTCTATAGCTGCATTTATTTTAGTATATAAGTTCGATTAATTGAATATAGTGTATTTTGTGATTAAGTAGTGTAGTTATTGTCAATGAAGTAACCCTTCACTGGCGCAGTCGGTAGGATAGTGGAAGAGCCCTTAGTGATCCTCTTCGTTTTTTAACGTTTAACCACTTCTAGAAAAAAGAAAAAGGATCGATATAAGTTACTTAAGAAGAAAAATCATTGGAAAACCAAGTGAAGTTTATCCAGAAGTTTTAGAAGTAAAGAAGAAAACAAAACTAGTAAAATTAAGAAGAAAGGCATTTCCAGAAAGCAGTAAACCCTCAACCAACAACCCAGCAGGCATATCAGCGCTAACCAGCAACACAGGTCACCAGCTCCTCTTATATCTTCACAATAGCAACCATCAACTTTCAGACCACAATGGCAACGATAAAATTTCAGACCACAATGGCAACCACCACCTCTCCGACCGCAATGACAGGCACAACCTCAACAGTCTGGATTTAGACCATCGGTGCAACCAAATACTTTAATTCCACAAGTCATGGGATATAAATATATTTGTTCCTTTAAGCTTGCTGGTGGTTGTCAATATTTTGCTTTTAGTAAGGTATGAAACAAATTTTACTTTTACCGATGCCTTCTTACTTCTTCCCAAGAACTATACTAATACAGGTCCTTTATTTGAAGTTTAAAAGAAACGTTAAAAATAAGAAAAATTATGTATACTTTGTGTGCAATACTTTTGATATACACAGTATTGTTTGGGAAATCAATATTTTTGAAAGACTCAGTATATATCAAATTTGACATTTTTAATTTCTGATGACATTTATGCAGAATGTATTTATTGATAGATAGATCATGTTACGATTTGGGAAAAATATTCGAAATTTTAAAATACAGAGGTCTCTACTAGCATACTGACAATTATAATAAAAGAATTTAAAATCTCTCTTTGTTATAGGGCATTTAAAAAAAAAGAAAAAGTTTGTAACCACAGGAGAAAAGATTTATTTATTTAGAAAAAGTTTAGTCAGTTGAATTTGAAACCCCCACGAGACAACATCGTATTTTAGAGTTGTCTCACTTTTTGTGAATATTGTAGAAATAGTCTAATAGTATAATTAAATTCATAAATCCATCCATTCTAAAACAGTGCGTGCGTAATTTGAAGAAAATCTTATCCTATTTATTTCCAGTGAAAGTTCCAGATTTCTAAATTATATTTAGGAAGTTTCCAGAATTCTAAATTATATTTAGAACAGTACGAGTCTTTTCCTGTTCCATAGTATTGGTGAGTCCGCTCCAGTTTATTATTATCTATCGAGAATAACAGGCCTTATTAATAAAATTAAATAGATGCATTTATAAAGATATCATTTTGAATTCAAACGAAATAACCATTACGTATGAAAATTTAAATCATTCGACGAATTTATAAAATAAACATTTTTGGACTGTGATCGTGGTATTTGACATTTATACACGCCAAGTGAAAATTCGAAATTTTGAACTCTTGTTAAAAATATTTATAATCGTGGAAATTAGAGATTAGGTATTTTCTAGTACATAGGTTGTTTTTTAATTTTAATGTCTGTATGAAAATACGATTTTGTCATTTAACTATATTATTGGGAATACTAAATTTTGAATTTTTGTGATTTGATAATAGAATATAAATTTTTTTTAACTTACTGCGGTATTCATTTAGAACATATTTTTATAGAACTTAAACATATACCATTCAATAAAAATTTTAATTTAGTCAGTAACATTTGGATAATTATTGGTGACAGAAAAGTCGTAAATGTCATAAGGTAATTAAAAGGCCTTCATAATATTAAACAAACAGTCACACGAGGCTCTTGTGTTAACAATCTGGAATAATAGAGTGAATATTTAATCTGGATAATACTTTAAAATTATAAAATTTATTTCAATGTTTTAATAACAATTTGATCCCACCCTGAGATGAGAGTGGTAAAAATTCATTATAAATAAGTTCATCTTTTGAAATATTAAATAATATTTATTATAGCCGGGAAATATTTGACAATTGTCAAATTAAAATATATTGCATACGCTGCTAAAGGTGTTTGTGCAATATTGTCGCTACAATCAAAGATTGTACAAGGTGGAAAAATAAATCTTTAATTGTGATATCTATATATTCATGGAATGAAAAAACGTGTGAGATAGATAAAATATTACAATATATTCTTTATTTGTTCTTCTTGAATTGTCGTACCCAACAATCCAGATAATTTGGTACAAACAGTTTCGACGGCAATGTCTTGGTTTAATCCAAATACAACAATATTATTTTTTCTACTATGTGTTTCCAAATTCTCCACCTTTTTTTCCAAGTTTAAATTTTCTGCCTCTAGTTTTCTTATTTTCTCATTTAGAGATTCTACTCTTAGAAGTATGTGGACTTATGATGCTTCTATAGCTCTTCTTAGTTCCTGTTTACTATTTTTAATTTCTTCTAGGATTTCTCTTATTGCAACTTGGCTGCATTCTTTCATTTTGCGTGTATGGCCGCCTTTAATTTAAGTACTTATCATACAAAAAACTTGTATGTGATAAGGATTGTTGGATTTGTTTTGATCTAACACTATCTATAATAACTATATAACATTCTTTAGGAGGATTCTTTAATGCAAATCTTGGACTGCAACTGTACTATCGTTAAACATAATTTTTCTAATTTACTTAATATGATTCTTTACTCACAGTTTTCGATAGTTTTTTTCAGAGCAACTTTTATAACATGTATTTCACTAAACGTGCACACACACCATCCATGTAATTCAACATTTTTTAACTATAATATGCTAAAATGAACTTACATTCAAAAATACAAGTTAACCTTTTGGATGGTAATTTGAATTTTCATTTTATGCTTACTGCTTACTCTATGTAGTAAATCAATACTGAGTGTGACTATGTAGTAAATCAATACTGAGTGTGAATTTAAAGATGAAAAACATTTATATTTAAAATCTTTATCGATGTAAAAACGTTTCCAAGTGTCAGCTGTTGTAAATAAAGTATAGAAACAGTGGATTTAATATTTATAAAATGAGAAAAATCCGAAGTAAAATAAGATTCTTAACGTTGTACGTACTCAAGATTTCATTTGAGAAAATAATGTGCAATATACTTTAAGAGATTTTGCTGCGGAGTTTACAAAGACGGAAAAAGTAGCTTTATTTCAAAAATTATATAAGAAGAGGAAAACGTATTTCGCTTAAATACATTTCCATTCCTTTTGATTCTTTTGAGTAAAGCTGCAAATAGAAGGGTCTTTTTCAAAATATTTTTAAACAAGTTTAAGTAGTTCCTCCATTATATTTATATAGAGTTTTGAATGATGGAAAATGATTTTTATTATAAAATTTTTATTATAAAGTACAATGCAATGAGTTAATCAGCTAAGTGGTAAAGACACTTCATTCATTACCGAAACAAATTTTTTAAATGGACTCTAAGACTCCAAGACTAATTTAAAAAAAACACCAATTTATATTTTACGTTTATTTATCATAATAATAGGTGAAAAACAAGAGTTAAAAATTGAAATACATATTAAAATATTCAATTCAATCATAGTGTGTATACTAAAACACTGTGTTCTTTGCATGTTGGTTTATTACACTTAGTACAAGCCAGTGTACTCATTCTTCCAATTCGTGTCATTGCGAACATCTTCTTTTCTTTTTCAAAACTGAACCGGCTAAGATATTCTCTTCTTTCGAAAGTGTAATAAAAAGTTTCATACTACTTCTTACAATATTTGGAAGTTTTGAGTTTTGTGCTCTTCTTCTCATAAATGGTACCACTAATTCGGTTGCTAAGTCTTTGATGACATTCTTCTCTTGTTAGTTTTTCCATCGTGAAATGTTTTATTTTCATGGGTGTACATAAAGTAAGCATTTGGAGCTGCTAAATCCATTATGTTATACCAAACTGCGACAAGCCATCGTCTTGTTTGTCGCTTTGCGGTATAGTTGTCTATCATTTGATCCATATGATCAACACCCCCTTTAGTTTTATTATAAAATTTAATTACTTCTGGTTTTTTTCTACTACTCTCATTATCTACTGAGTCCTCGTAATGCATCGAGCTAAGAAGTAGCACAGATTTATTCTTTTTTGGTACATAGCTCACTAACGTCAAATCTTTATTGAAACCAAAATAGAGGAATAAACACTTCTTTCCTTAGAGGCTTGAAACTCTAGGAATTTCCTTCTTGTTTTTGCGCAAAGTTCCCATACACAAGCTATTCCAATATGCAACAGATGTTGTGTTAGTGAAATACTTATAAAAAAAGTGTCAGCTGTTAAGTTCCACCCTGAGTTTTTTATGAAAACAGTTAGAGGTTTTACAATATTTTCTGCTACGTTGTGCTTCTCCAGGTTGGCGCCCCAAATATACTTGTCCATCAATGGCATATCCTGTTTCACTTTCACAAAGCCAAAAAAACTTAATTCCATATTTTGATGGCTTTGAGGGCATGTACTGTATGAAACTACAACGACCTCTACAAGCAAGCAATTGTTCATCTATGGCATTGGTTCCCAACGGGGGCGATACCGCCCCCCTGTGGGCGCTGCAGCCTTTTAGGGGAGCGGTAGCAGATTCAGAAGCAAATAATAAGCAGCCAAGAGGAATGGTGAAATAAAAACGATTTAATAAGGGTTAATAAGCAGTTTTAAATTAGCATTAATAATAATACTAATAATTATAATAATTTCTTTTAGTTCAGAATAGAAGTATATGACTTGTGCTCGCACGTTGATAAGCCAACGCGCGATGTTCATACAAAATAACATGTTCCAACATGTTCGCACACAGACAAGTTGAATCATGCACGAAATGAAACGTATAAAAGCAACAGCTCTACGAATTTTTTGTTAGTTAGTTTATGTGCTTGACCGCGATATATAGTCGTGAATCATAAGCTCAGCCGTAGTAAATAATCGTGAGTGGTGTGTCATTTTATAAACATTACTATCTATAGATCTATTGAGAATTTAATTTTTGTATGAAAATAGCTGAATCTACTTCTAAATTAAAAAAGAAATGCCGGCAATACAGTATTGAATATTTAAAATATGGATTTGCGGAATCTTTTACAAACAAATCATTACCTATATGTTTAATTTGCCGAAAAGTTTTTTCAAATGAAGCTATGAAACCTTCTAGGCTACAAGAGCATTTACATAAAATGCATCCTGATAAGAAGAACAAAGATATATTCTATTTTCAAGAACTCGAGAAAGAATATTTAAAACAGCCAACTATATCAAACCTTTTTGCATCGTCTTCTAAATGAGACGATGATGGGCTACGAGCCTCATATAACGTTTCATTGTTAATCGCAAAGTCAGGAAAACCACACACCATTGGCGAGGAATTAATTTTGCCTGCAGTCGAAGAGATATTAAAAACTGTTCTCCATCATAAGACACCATTTGATATCATTAAAAAAATTCCTCTCAGTAATAATTCATTGCAAAGAAGAATAGATGAAATGGCAAATGACGTTGAAATATCATTATGCGATTACCTAAAGACTTGCAAATTATAAAAGAAGAAAAAATTCATCAAGAGTTATTATTTGCTAAGAATTTGGAATCTGATACAAAGGGACATTCTATATTTATTATCATGCAAGAATTTTTTCAAGAGAAAGAAATTCCTATTAGCAATATTTTGTCTGCTACTACTGATGGTGCCCCAGCAATGACCGGGCGTCATAAGGGTTTTATAGCACATTTGAGAAAAGCAGTGCCAAATGTACTCGCTGTACATTGTATTATTCACCGTCAGCATTTGGTTGCAAAAAAATTAAATGAACGTCTGCATGCGTCCCTCAATAACGTTATTAAAGTACCTAATCAATATCATTAGAAGCAATTCATTGAATGACCGTTTGTTTCATAAGCTTTGCAATCAAAATGATGAAGACTACAATCGCTTGCTGCTGCACACAGAAGTGCGTTGGCTCTCTAAAGGTGTTTGTCTGAATCGTTTTTTCAATCTATTTGACTCAGTGTTGGAATTTCTTGAAGAAAACGAAGAATTGCGCGAAAACCTGATTACGTCAAAAAATGACATCGCTTATTTGACGGACCTGTTTAAAGTATTTAATCAAGTTAATCTACAATTGCAAGGTGATGATTTAAATTTAATTAAAACTAAAAACGTCATAGCTGCTTTTGCAGGAAAACTTCTTATATTCAAAAGAAATCTTGGTAGAGGTGAGTACAACTATTTTCCCACATTATCAACAGTGTCTGCAAAACCGGAAGATTTACTTACTTACTGCCACCACTTGGCAGTACTTCATGTTGATTTTACAGAGCGTTTCCAAGATATTTTAAACATGGAAATACCTAGTTGGGTTATAGATCCTTTCGCAAACACAGATACTGAAGGCTCATCAAATTTGGAAGAGGAGCTATTAGAACTCACAACTAACGAAGAACTGAAAGTAAAATTCAAACGTGGATATCAAGAGTTCTAGCTTCTAAAACCAATACCAGTTCTCTATCCTGGATTGTGGACAATAGTACAGAAGTTGTTAATTGCATGTGAAATTTTTGTTCTCTTCTATAGAGGGCGGTGGTCCAGAAAAGGTTGGGAACCACTGATCTATGGTAACGTACTCTTTTGGAATAATTTGTGTTCGGCACTGAACTAAAAATAATTCCCATATATGACGAATAAGAGCATATTTATCAGTTTCAAGTCTAAGCGAACGACGTCTTTTGTCATCGAAACGATGATACATTTTTATTTTTTCAAAACGATTTACTCCCATTGTAGCTTTCTACACTGGATTCGACATCTTATCAAGAAATAATTCTCTTACAAGAGAATCCCAGTTTTTTTCAACACCAGCCAACAATAACAAACCGAAAAAAGCATCCGTCTCATCTTTTTCGATTTGTGTCCAAATCTTACTTTTTTTTCAAATTCGCGTTTTGCTTCTCGATTAGTACAAAGTATTATTTCATCAACAATTTCAGGCGTAATAAATTTATACCATGCATCTTTGATACACCAAACTTGATTTCTTCTTTGAGGTCCTGATGTAAATCTTACTATATTGTGTAAGATTACCCTTCTTTGTGAGGGGGGCTGAGTAGAATTCCACACAAAATTATTTCTTCCAATAAACGTACCATTTGAGGTGAGTTATGATCCGGAATACTTTCTGTTTCGCTTTCTCCAGTGTCACTAGATCCTTCAGGTGGTTGATATTGTTCGTCAGTATCTGATGTATCACTTTCACTAACAACGATTTGGAAATTGGAAAATAGAAGAGACACAAGTCTTTAGGATTTTATATCAAGTACAGGCTTACCAGATTAGAAATTATGAACATTTTTCAAGAGTATTACTGTAATTCCATTGCAGTTATTATAAAGTTAATATGTTTCACAATTATTGTTTTTAGTAATTTTTGTAGTATTTCGCCAGTAATCAAGATATCACCCTTCGCCCATTGCATTAAAATAGAAATTATGGATTGTAAAATATTTATAAACAGATTCTCTGTTACAGTGCTCTAATTTCATTTAATCCCTTAACTAAATATTCCTCATCTAAAGCATATTTCTTTCATGTTTTCACGCTGTTATTCACACACAAAGAGAAATAAACAACTGCTTAATTTCCCTCTTTATCCATTAGCTCGTCGAAGCGCAAATGCTGCCCCTAATTTCGAATCGTTCCTAAAAATATTTCTGTGGCTAAACGTAAATCAATAATATAGGGTATTCATAAAGGTCATCTTTTATTAAACACCACTGGCTATGTTGCCAAATCTTGATTGATTTATCAAAACTGGTTATATCCAAAATCAAGAGAGAACGTAGTATTTTGCTTAATCATGGAATTGAATTGTAAAATAATCATATTCACATAAATTAATAAAATTAACTGTCTCGACACTTATTTCGTGGAATCTATTCATATTACTGTTTTAAATGAAGCTTACTGTTTCTAGATAATTCCACATTCTATTGAAAAAAATGTCAAAAATTCTAAGAAATTTGACAATTGTTTCGATGTTAAATATCATCGTCGAATTACAGAAGTTACATTTCATTTGATGCTTACCTGATGTTTAAAAATTATTTTTGACTAGACCAAGAAGTGACCTATCTAGTGACTTAATATATGTTAATAGAGAAAAGAAGTTATGATATTACAAATATTAATAGTAATATGAGTAGATTCCACGAAGTAAGGATCGAGACAGTTAATTTCATTAAAAAATCTTCGAGAGAAGATTTGACCCGACTGTACCAGAAGTGAAGTTAATACAAAAAGGTTACAAAGCATCACAAAACATTTGGTTTAACCAAGAATGCCTTAGAAAAGAGTAATACCAAATTATAAATATAAAATTCCATACTAAAACACCTCAAGCACAAAAAGCTATAAAATGTGCTCAACGAAGAATGTAAAAAATAGTTTGAAATAAGACTCCATGGACAACTGCATAAAAGTTGTACATTCTGAACTCACGTTCCAACTACATTCGGTAAAATTTGACTGTTTAGATGACAAAAGGAGAGAAATTGTCAGCACGATGAAGCACAAGAAATTTAAGAAACAAGAACAAAAACTACAGATACTTGGACACACATAGTGTTGCCGCGAGACGAGACAAGGCATTCTCTTGCCTCGTCTCGTCAGCCGAGAGAAAATGTGTCTCTCTTCTCGTCGAGAGAGGGCGAGACGAGACGAGAGATAACCTTCTCTGTCTCTTCTCGCTTCTCTCGTGATTTAAAGCGAATATAGTATAAACCAAGCTAAATATTAACGCGTTGATGTTAGGTTCCACCATAT
Organism: Galeruca laticollis; assembly: GCA_963921935.1. Classification (NCBI taxonomy): domain Eukaryota; kingdom Metazoa; phylum Arthropoda; class Insecta; order Coleoptera; family Chrysomelidae; genus Galeruca; species Galeruca laticollis. The sequence goes on along the minus strand of OY998178.1, from coordinate 83,107,887 downwards.
TTGACATAAATTGTGTGCAATATATGTCAAATATAACAGAGCCTAACCTAAATGCGTTAAAACTTTGCTTGGTATTTACTAAAGAGTAGCCCATTAATGCGACAAAGGTCAATATCTCCTGCATCAATAAAGATAGCAGGAAAACGTTTGACGAAGCTTATTAAGGGTTAAAACGTGACAGTTATAAAATTATTTTTGTCTATACAGAGTGCTCCAAAAAACAAGCACGGTAAAAAAAATCCATTTTTTAAATATAATACCCTGCATATTTCTAAATTTTCAGATTCTATCCGCTATCTTTAATGGTACCGGAGATATCAACCTTGGTCGCACTAATGAACCACCCTATATATCAAATATGAGAAAGGTAGATTCAGATAGTAGCAAAAAAATAAGATATATTTTGTTCAAAATACCCCAATGATGTAATAAAAAATCTGGGAAGTTTTGCATTGCATTATATTTATTCCTAAACACCCAAGTGAGGTGACATTTATTATTTAAGTTCGTACATACTATTTTCTCACTTGGACAAACATGGCAATAAACCATTGTATGTATGTAAATTTTCATTGGAGATAACCATTTACTAATCCTTTGGTGCATGCCGGCCGACGAGGCTCGTTATAGCAAGATGTTTTATTCTAAAAAATAATAGTAGATATAAGAAGTTTTTTACTATCGTTTCCTCATTTATAATTTGTATCTTATATTGTCTGGCTAGTTATTTGAGAATATTTGAAAATGAAAAAAACACGCCAAACTTTGTTAAAATTTACTAAACATTTAAGTTAGCGATAGTGAAATTGAAATGGACGATAGTGACAATGATAAAGACTACACACCTATACAAGGAGCAGAAAGTCACAGTGACATGTACGAAAGTGATCGACCCTCAACTTCAACTTATAAATCAAAATCAAAACTTTCCAAAATTGTCGAAACAACGGAGATCAAACAGAGCAATATAATAGGTAGTGCATCATCGGCACAAGGACAATCAAAATATTCGGTACACTTAACTATTCCTTTTTTGTCAAATAACACTAAAATGGGTTCATGTAATTTATGCCAAAAAATCAATACTGAGAGCGACAATATAAAAATGTGCCAATCAAATACTTCTGGAGTAAAATGGCACTTAAAAGCAAAACATCCACAAGAATTTGCTTCACGTTTCCCGTCGAAGATAAAAGTTTCGTCTGTTCAACCGTAACCGACATCGGATGACATATTCAAATCCAAAGTTAAAATGGTAAGTACTACAGTTAATTATTTTTATTGTTTTCTTCATATGGATTTACATGAGTTGCAATTTAGGGGATTGTTTTGATTATATTAATTTTTTGTAGACTGTTTTTGATAGTTTAACTAGCTATTACTTACTGATTTTATAAATGTTCTGATATTTGCATTTACTGATTTGAAAATGTGTGGCATAATCTTTCATCTCATGCCCTGTGTGATGGTGTGGACTACACCGAAACGTTGGCGTTGATTTAATAAACAAAATTTGTCCAAAAAGCTGAAATTTAAACTTAATTAAAAAAAAATACTTTCCGTATTTCATATTATTAATGTTGCCTTGTTGAAGTTTTCACTACTGTAGTTTAGTCCTAAGCACACATCGTGAATTTTGTGAATTAACATTTCTTTTTATTTCAGGTCCCTGTAAAAGACGAAGATATCGTCGAGTGGGAGTCTTTGAAGTACGTACCATTTAGCTTTTTTGACGATGAAGATACTCAAACTTTCTTCAGAAGAACAGCCATTAGAAAAAAGTTTTGTTTAAAAAAATTAAAAAACCTGAACAAATGCAGAATCTGTTGAACATGTTATGTTATGCTGCCAACATAAAATATGTGTCAGTAAATATAGATGTGTCCACAAGATGGAATTCTACTTGCGATATGTTACTTATATGTAGCGATTCGTTAAAAAAGGCCCTAAACAGTTTAGTTCAAAGTAACGAAGATTTTAGTCACTTACTTTTATCTGAAAGCAATGGAAATTAATTGGCATAGTATGTCAATTTTCAAAATAATTTAAATACTTAGTACTACACTTTGTGGAGAAACCTACTCAACATTACTCTTAGTTATAGTTGGTTTTAACATATTGCTAGACAAATTGGAATTTTTATTAATTTCAATGAATCGCAATTAAAAAACAGGATAAATGCAATTTAAATGTAAGAGATGAGATGAATGAATGCTGGTTTCAGTGGCAAATAAAAAAGTATAAGAAGAAAGAATATTCAATATAAAACTTCTACCAGAGAAATATTAAAATAGTGAATAAATAAAAATTCATATTCCCCTTTAGAAACCAAATAAACTAAACTTATTATGTACCCTTTTTCCCTTTCCAAAACACAACTACTGCCTGAACTCCCGTGAAGGGAGATATGGCAGTAAATCCGGAAATAAGCCGATTAATGTTTTCAGTATCTTCCCTCAGTTCTTTAACCTACATAAATTGCGTTTTGTAGCTGGAAAATACAGAGAATTCCAAAGAATGTCAGATAAAGGCACATATTGTTGGATGTATTAGACACTCGAAGGAGGCTCGGATTCTTTATCGATTTAATATAACTTTTAATTACTTAGAACCAGCTTTTCACTAAATTACATCTAGAATATTGGATAACTTCATTTCATTTGTGTGTAATAAATTTTATGTACAAAAATAACACAAATATGATTTATTGCCAGACACACATTAAATAGTTAGTACCGAACGATGAAATAAAACAATTTAATTTTGTTCAAGAATGTAAATTCTTTTATTTTTGTATATATTACTGTAGGTTTAAGAATGTCAATTATTGTTAGTCTGTCGGGAATCTATTTGAGAATATAATTTATTTTTGTATACTCTTGATATTGTTGTGAATTTAAAGGTATAATTTATTTTATGCCTGTGACATTGTTATATGTTTAGAAAAATATCACGTTTTCATAATACCATTTTTATTTTATAGAGGAAGAGCCAGTGACAAATTTTGGGTGGTCATTTCAAAAGTCTCGAAACTTTCTACAGGGAATTATCTATACCTACTAGAAATTAAACGCCACTTCTGGCAGCCCTGTGTGGCCGGGGTAGACTACCCTAAAATTTTAAGGAGGGTAAGAAATAAGATTTATTTTAGTTAAAGTCATAAAATTTTAGGAAATTACTTTCGACAGTATTTTGTCTTCATGGAATTTTTGCCAGATCATTTACATCTCTCCTAATTGTTGACAGAACGCTATAAATATTTATAAAAAAAATTCATTTTTGTCATTTCATCAGTATTCAAATTTTAACAGAATAAATAAACAAATAACAATATACAATGCCAGAACGAAATTCCATCACCAACAGTCTGCTAGAGCGAAAAAAGTGTCCGTGCGAGTGCAAGTACACAAGACAGTAATATGGAAACCTGCGGGTTAGAGTGAGAGCGCTTATTGGAGAGTAAAATGTATAGAAGTTGAATATATACGATTTAATTTTTTTTTTATTATACTAATTGAAAAATACAAAATTTATGTTTGTGGAATTATTAAATTGTTTAATAGTCTTCATTCTCATGTGCACTATCAGATTGGTCGCCGTGATCCTCAATGAATACAGAATCATTTGAATATTCTATTAACTGAATTTGAGACTCATATTTCATCATCTGTGAACAAGATAATAATTTATATTTTACGACTTGATATATATACGTATGTATATAATATGTATACACGAGCTGTCTAATGTCCAGGAATATACCTAAAGAGTGGAACAGCGCCCTTATAGTGTTGATCCAGAAGAAAGGCAGCAAAGAAGACATTAAGAACTACAGACCAATAAGTCTACTACCCGTAACGTACAAGGTATTCACAAATATCATTCACAACAGACTAGACATACTAGACTCGGCCCAACCACGAGAACAGGCTGGATTCCGCAAAGGCTTTAGTACGATAGACCACATCCATACCCTCGAAGAGGTTATCAGTCGAACCAAAGAATACGACCAACCATTAGCACTAGCCTTCATTGACTTTGAGAAAGCATTTGACTCTATATACCCCAGAGCAGTAATAAATGCCCTAACAGAACAAGGGGTCGACAAGCCATATATTGAGACCCTAGCAAATATATATATAGGGAAGCCAAAACGAGAGTCAGGATATATGAGGGCACTCCAGAATTCCCCACCAGCAGAGGAGTTAGACAAGGAGACGCAATATCACCAAAGTTATTTACGGCAACACTAGAAAGCATCTTCAGAAAATTAGACTGGAACAACACAGGTCTGAATATAGATGGAGAATACTTGAATCATCTAAGATTCGCTGATGACATCATCCTGATAGCGAGTAACCCTGGCGAATTGCAACAATAGATAAATGAATTAAATACAGCAAGCAACGAAGTAGGCCTTAAAATAAATCTGAGTAAGACCAAGGTTATATATAACGAACTAATAAACGCACAAGAAATAATAATTAATAACTCTGCCCTGGAAATAGTAGAGGAATACATATACCTGGGTCAACTAATACACATATCAGGCTCTCTACTTCCAGAAATAAATAGAAGGACCAAATTAGCATGGAGAACATTTGGGCAGAACTCTATCATCTTCAAGTCTAGAAAGCCACTCCGTTTGAAAAAGAAAGCGTTTGATCAGTGCGTACTACCAGTACTAACATACGGATGTGAAACCTGGATCCTGAAAACTGATATCATTAGAAAACTGCAGGTCACACAGAGGTCGATGGAACGATGCATGCTTGGAATAACAAGGAGAGATAGAAAAAGGGTTGAATGGATCAGACAGAAGACCCAAGTGATAGATGTCATAAATAGAATCAGATCCCTAAAGTGGCAATGAGCGGGGCATCTCGCTAGAAGGACAGACGATAGATGGACCACAAAGATAACGCAATGGTATCCCCGAGGCGTGAAAAGACCAAGAAGACGCCCCAACTTAAGATGGGACTACGACATAAAGAAACTCGCAGGATCAACTTGGGGCCGCATAGCTAGCAATAGACAACAATGGGCCCACATGGAAGTGGAATATATAAATATGTGAAGGGAGGAAGTTGGATCGAGTGTGGCTTGGTCTTATATGTTTATTATTGTCTGAATTAGTAATCAACACCATGTAACATAATATATAAAACTACTGGTTCAAAGCACGCAATTATCCCAAACAAACATGGAAGTTTGCCAATGTTTACGGATTAAAATTAATCAGCGGATGTCTGCAATCGTCGGGTTACAAGAGTGCTAATCAATTATTAATTGCTTCTTGACACTACTGTATATGAAATATGGCTGTTACTTTATAGTCATTAGGCAACGTTGTTATATTTTCTTTGTCTGTAGATATTGTAGTATCGTTTATTTCTCTTTTTTACACATTTAAAATGACATTTCATTGCTTCTTAAATTCAATTATCCTAATTGTTCTCATAGAAGCTAACTGCTTTTTTATAACATATCTACAATTAAATTTGCAAATAATTAATTGAATTTCTCTAAACCGGACTGGAGATTATATAATTTCATTTTACATATTCTATTTAATTAAGAATACTTTTCCATTATGATGTACTCTGATGAATGTATATCGATGAATATAAGTCGTCGTTCGTATGTATTTATAGAAGGGGGGGTCTGTCGTTCCCTAGCTTCTCGTGGGACCGATATGAGTATAGTAGAGAAAACAAAAGGAAACGAACCGATGGAAGTGACAATAATCCCATCGGATATTCCAGAAGAACTGGAGGATGTGCAACGTGCCCCCCCCCCTCCTGCAGCAGTTGGAGTAGAATCCACTGCACCTCCTAAAAAACAAAAAGCGACATTTTCCTTGGACAACCAGAAAACGTATCCGTCTGATCAAGAGCGGTGTCCCCTATGCCACTGCCTTCAAACAGATCCTCCAAGAAACGCAGGAAAAGGAAAGGGGCGGAAACCAACCGCACTCGCCTAAACAATCTGGGAGCTCGGCGAGGAATAAAGCCCCGCCAGTTTCCAACAGTAAGCGTGTCCGATCTGAGGATAGTACTTCCAGAGCGGACACCAAGCAACCCCGTGTGGACGCTGAGACTAAACGTTCATTCGAGGCTGTGGCAGAAAGATCCACCCGCAACACCCAAATACCTATGTAACAAGCCGATTGGCTGTTACGATTTCCATCGGAGTATGGTATTTCAATTTCATCGTACTAATGATTCGAAATTAAAAAAGTTGTTATTCTTCCAAATTTTGTGTATTTTAACGATATTGTACGTAAGAAAAGTCTCTTCCTATTAGTAGCAATTAAAGTTACATCGTAGTGGTTTCACATATTTGCTGGTGAGATTCTTGAAATATTTTTTCTCCATGCGTATTCTATGTTTTATTTCAAATTATAATATGGGCTGGCGTTTGATGAACTTTGAATGTTCAATTCTTTTTTATTGTAAAAAAGAAACATTTCATATTCTTTTGAAGCAAATTTTTAATAATATCTTTTCATTTTTATTTAGCTTCATAATTCCGCATGTTCTGTTTATTTGAAGAACAAAGCGAATATGATAGAACAGACTTCTGTTAGTTTTATTTTAAAAACTAGATTCAGTTTCTTATGTGTGGAAGCATAAGCTTCCTATCTGTTCTATCAACTCCTTCCTTCCCAGAATTTTTCCTTAATTTTTACTGTTTTTTTTGTTTCCTCAGCTCTGCAGCCCTTGGGTAGGCCCTATGAATTCAAAAGATTAAATTAGAGGGGTAGCCTCTACCAAAATATGAGATGCTAAACGCCCAAAAAAAATTAGAGGAATAACCTCCACTTAGAATATGAAATGCTAACATCTCAACGATAGAACAAGATATTAACTATGTTCCTCGTCTACTAAAAAATATTTACTAAATGTGATATAGGGTGGTTAAGATCTCAGGTACACTAACTTGGAAAGAAAGAACTAAAACAACCAAAAAGAAATAAGGAAGAAGTATTAGGAGAGCAAGACCAACTCAGAGTCATAGATGGACGAGAGCATCAATCATGCAGGAAAAACCTCGCGAGAGATATTAATCGCGTCGTGGTTATTTATTCCCCACAATCAACTTCGCATCCCTACAACTACCGAAGTGTAGACATGATCGTCGAACAACTACATTTCTTGCAACTGGAAACAAAAGAATTAACAAAATCAAAAGAGAAAAGAAAAAGAAAAAAGAAAAAATTTAAAAAACGAAGATATTTTTGAGCAAGCTCGGGTAATTAACAAACTCAGCGTTATGTAGAAACGCCACAACTAAAATGGAAATTTCCAAAGAAAATTCCAAAGAGGAAAAAATGACTGGATCTCTAGATTTATAGCACCGTGATGCAATGCCCATGTGACACATCCTTCCAGTGCGATCACATGACAAATCATCAAGCCATCTTTTCGGAAAAAGGGCGTCCCATAGGTGCGATACGTTATGGAATGATGGAACACCATGACACACCTCTGAAATTCAGTTTCCCACTTAAAGATGTCACAAGACTACCATCATGCCTGACACAGATCTGATCCTTAACAACAACAAAATCACGGAAATCTTTTTTAACAGGAAAGAACCACCAAAAATTCCGTCATGGGAATGCTATTGCGAGATATTGTTTAAAAAAATACACGGTAAGGAACAGAAATCTACTAAGAAATTTTTTTTAACGTGACCAAAAATGTGTGTGTGTGTGTCTTTAAAATGCATTGCGTAACTATACGGAAAAAAAAGACAACAAGGCATGGCCTTCCCCCCCCCCTTTCCTACTGTCGGAAATATTGGAGAGAAGAAACCCACCTAGACAGCAATTGCTAAAAATTTAGCGATAACAAACATAGAATACTCAAAAACCAAAAAAGGAGAACTTATTATTACAAATTGTAAACACTTTCGCTATGAAAGTACGAAATTGTAAACTATGGGATTGCAAACCACACAGAAAGTTGTCCAAAAAAAATTGTTTCGTTAACAACGGAAAGAGAAAACAAAAGTATGCCGCAAAGAAAATACTATCAGTATGTATCAGTACACCAAATCCTCTCTCAGCTAGGTCCTAGTGGATGGAGATATGGTCCTTAATCCATCCCGGCCGGTTTCGTGTTGTTTCTATCGGTTTTGTGTAATCATATTTTATTAGAGGCTACCTCTGTAATTTTTTCTTGGATATTTTGCAAAAGCGTTTAGCATTTCATATTCAAAGTGGAGGTTATTACTCTAATTTTTTTGAGCGTTTAGCGTCTCATATTTTGGTAGAGGCTACCCCTCTAATTTAATCTTTTGTATTCATAGAGCCTACCAAGGGGCTGCAGAGCTGAGGAAAGAAAAAAAGGAGTAAAAATTAAGGAAAAATTCTGGGAAGGAAGGAATAGATAGAACAGATAGGAAGCTTATGCTTTAACACATAAAAAAACTGAATCTAGTTTTTAAAATAAAACTAACAGTAGTCTGTTCTATCATATTCGCTTTGTTCCCTAAATAAACAGAAAATGCGGAATAATGAAGCCAAAAAAGAATAAAAAGATATTATTAAAAATTTGCTTCAAAAGAATATGAAATGTTTCATTTTACAATAAAAAAGAATTGAACATACAAAATTCGACAAACGCCAGCCCATATTATAATTTGAAGTAAAACATACAATACACATGGAGAAAAAATATTTCAAGAATCTAACTCACCAGCAAATATGTAAAACCACTACGATGTAGGTACTAACTTATAATTGTTACTAATAGGAAGATACTTTTCTTATGTACGATATCGTTTAAATACACAAAATTTGGAAGTAAACAAAGTTTTTTAATTTCAAATCATTAGTACGATGAAATTAAAATACCATAGTCCGATGGAAATCGTAACAGCCGATCGGCTTGTTACATCCAGCTCTTGGACGAACAATTGCAGGCCATATAGCTCGCCATAATGCGGACCATTAAGCGTCACCCTGTGGACGGACAGCAAGTCCGTTTCCAGGGACGCACGGTACGACCATGACTGTTTCTGCTGGATTGTGCCGACCCCCTAAGACGGCCGTTTGGCTGGAGCAGTCCCTAGATAATCTCCCCCCGTGGGAGAACGCGAACCTGCGTCTAGTCCAGCGGGAGGAACTACCCAAACCCCATGTATGCGTGGTGTACATCCCAGATGATGTAAACTCACCCGCACTTACATGGTACCAGGTACAGGACGATGAACCACGGTTTACGTACTGGAGAGCGGACTTGTCTATATCGGACTTACGGGTGATAGAGACATACCTGGACGCTGTCAGTAGATAAAGCTTCGCAGGGAGTTTTGGAGGAACTCAACTCCTTCAGTGATTTGACCCTTGCAATAAGTTCTAACTTTTCACAGGTATCTAGTCATAGGATAGGTGTAACCTTTTCTTCAACTACCTTGAATATAATGTTGTTTTCTTCATTTTTTATTTTATAAAGTAGCTCTGCGTCGCCTAGAACTGCCAATTTATCTTCTGTGTAACTTATTGAATTATTTGTTCGGCTTGGTTACAGACATGCCTTTGTTTTGTTCATTGAGGCTGGATCCACATGCATCCGTGATACGTATCCGTTGTATACCACGTGATCAATATCAACTAATGAAATTTTAGGGATCAAAATCACGCACGTTTCAAAGTCACAACGGATTGAAGTTGGTTAATTTTAACTTTTCACGCGTGATTGAGGTTAGGTTATTATTTTATTTACGTTTTTCTGGTGATTCGCCGACTACTTTTGAAAAAATGTTTTTACCTAGGTTAAAAAAATGTCGAGTCTAGAAAAGATTCCTCCATAAAAATTTGTCTTGTCCACATTGCTCTTTTTTGTGGGTTTTGTGTGATAAGCCTATTGTTTTGCAGATACGTTAGGTATTCTATTTTTTTCTCTAAACTGCATTGTGCCCAGGGAGGAGCATTCACTAATTGTCTGTTTAAACAGGAAATCATTAAAATCCTATTATTTGTCTATGGTCCTATTATTTACACTAACACGACAAACACTCATAATTTAAGAAGATCGGTGTATCAGTCATACGGTAATGATAAAAATATTAGAATATTTTGAGGTTGTTTTGACGTTTGGTACCATAAACGAATGCGTGAATGGATTGACACATGTGGATGATCATATTTTCGGCTATCCGTGAAACGCACACGTACGTCCGTGATCACGGATGCATGTGGATCCAGCCTAAGTGTCTCGGTAACACGTTGCATTAGGCTCCTGTAACTAGTTTGGCAATGAATTTCACATTACCAACTTGTATTTTTTCTGTCCAGTCTTTCTTTTCTCTGGCACTTATAATTGATATGTATACCTACCTCATCTTCAGAACTATTTGAGTTTTCTTCTACTGTATTTACTCTATTTTTCTGTTTGAGATTCTTCTTAGTGCTGCAAAATGACCATTTCTATTGCACTTAGTACACGGTTTATTAAATGCTGGACATTCTTTGTGTTTGTGGTTTATACCACATCTCTTGCAGTCAAAATATTCATTTTGTTTATTTTTTATACCTTTATTTTGTTACATGTTATGTGCACCTACCCTAAGCAGTGATAATAATGGACGGTCAGTGTCAACGAATCAGTCATTGATAGAATTCTCAGATATAAGTTGTTGATAAAATATTAAACTATTAAATAAAAGTCTTTATAATCTTATAACTATATTACATATTTCTCACTGCTAATACTTTATCTGCTTTATTTTTACCTTCGAACTCTTCTAGTTGTTTGGATACTTGTTCACTAGTTTTACAGATTGTTATAGATTTGGACAAGTCTAATTTAATTTTTGTTAACAATTTCTCTCTTACTTGATTCGATCGGATTTCAAACACTATCTTGTCTTTTAGCATTTCGTCGAGTAAATTATCAAATTCGCATTTGATTGCGTAGTTTTTATTCTGGTTAGAAATTCGTTAAATTGTTCATCTTCGTTTTGTACAATTTTGAAAAATATATATCTTTCAAACGATATATTTGTTTTTGGTGCGATGTATTCTTTAAACTTGTCTTTAATGATTTGAAAGTTATTTTTGTCTGCGTCGCTAAGGTAAAAAGTGTTTTACATTTCAATCGCTTCTGAGCCTATCACTGCCATAAATGTTGCTGCCTGGACTTCGGCTGGCTTTTTATCTAGTTGAACAGCAATTGGATACCACTTTTTCCAGCACATTGATTTGTCCTAGTAAATTTGTAGGTTACCCTACGGCTTTATTCCAGATACTGCGTCGTTTGTAGCCATTTTACAACTTTCTCACGTATTTTCTTTTATTTAACACGTTTTTAAACAATTCTGACACCAAGTAACACACTAAGTGTCTATACTTTACAATCTAGTATTCACAAGTTAAATAAAGCCACGTTTCTGTTGGTAATTTCGGTTATTATGCTACAAAGATACTCCCCTTGACGATTCCTACACCGCTCCACACGACGTTTCCATTGTTGAAAGCAATGTTGGAAGTCCTCTTCTGTCAGTTGGTTGAGAACCGAAGTCGCTTTTGTTTTAACCGCTTCCACACTAAAATACCACGATTCATCACGAGTTTTGGCACTATTTTTGCGCAAACAACATTCCGCATATTAAATATGCATGCAAAATTTGTCGAACGTTTCCTTTGTCGATTCCTGTCAATTTAGCAAGTCCTATGATGCTCAGACGATGATTAGTGAGGAATAATTTACCAACGTTTTCAATGTTTTTGTCCGTGTATGACGTTGATGGCCGTCCTAGGCGCCGATCGCTTCTTTAACCCGTTTAATCCACTCAAAAACTTGTGTACAAGATAAACATTCATTCTTCAACATTGCCTAAGCTTCTGTGTTTTAATTTAATTTAGTTGAAAATAGTAAAACTAGTATAAAAATTAGTAGTAAGTTATGTAGATGGTGTAGTAATTAAAAATTTGTGGATATGTCAAATCCAGACTCTTGTTTAAAAACAAATCTGTTGCACTATTACGTTTATCATCACGAACATCTTCCACAAATGTTGTTTGTAACATTGTCATAAACACATATTTTCCTCAGTTTCCTACTTCGTCCTTTTAAAACTCTATCAATTTTCTCAATTAATTGCAAGATAATAACTTTATTATTGATAAGTTCGAAATTAGTCCGAAATTATTCAACCGTGGAGTAGGAATGGATTCATGAATTAAACATTTTTAAATTGAAATCATAGACATTTTAGCATATAGGATATTCGTACGATCGAGTGGTACCCCTTGGAGTTTACAGATTCAGATCCTTCAGATAACAACCCACAGACCTTTGTGAATGATGAGTGTAAAGATAAATAAGAAAGTTCTTCATTGTATCACTGGTGGTAAGCTCAACGTTAATTCATGCAGTAATTGTGATGACTTGATCTGGATCCTCCTAGGTTTCAGATCTAATGTTATCAAATTTACAAAGTGCTGAGTGCCTAGCTACATCTAATATCTACTATTCTATTACAGATGAATGATGTGATGTGGAAATGATCAGAAAATGTAGTGGAAGAGAAGCTTAGGAAAAGCGATAAGTGGAACAACGAAGCTCAGCAAATATAGTAAAATAGATGGAAAAAGACAAAAGAAAAATGCCTAAAAATATTGAATATAAGTTATAAATTTAATAGAAGTGAATGGTGGATGATTTTACTTACCAAGTTGTAGGGTGACCTTAAATATTTTGGTTCAGATCCGATATAGATAATTACGTCTACAGCAACAATTATGACTATTTAAATCTAATAAAGTTTACTTTTTTCAGCTTATAAAATCCGAAATATTATCGAAAAATTGAGAAACCATAACCATGTGCTCCGAATGAAAGCTTACATAAAAAGAAGGAAGGATCAAAGTCCAATCAGGTAGGTTTTGTAGGCCATCCACAGAGCTCAGGAGAAGTCAGAGAACATTCAGCGAAATAATAAGTTGGATTGGTGCGAAATAGTAAAAGAAGAAGAATAAATTGTTTTCCATGAATTGATATCGCATCAAAGTATAAAATGACAATTCAACTTGTAAAGAAGAGGTTAAAACAATAAATTAGAGTAAACAAAAGTGCTTCGGGTTTAATTTATATTTTGATAACCGTGTAAAATAGTGTTTTAAACTTATAATGATAATAGGATACATACGTTACCTTATTATGATTTAGTTAAATAAAGTTCTGTTGTAAATGTAAACAAACCATTGGTTTTTGGTTAAAGTTGAATTTCTTGATATTACTCTAAACAGAGGTAAGTTTTAGTATAATTTCAAATGAAATTATTATGTCAATAAATTTTTATTTCCATTTTTAAAACCGTAACAACCACTAGTCCCACTAGACTCCTTTTCGAGAAAAGTTAGGTAAATCTGTAGATAAGATCTGTAAATTTGGAAAAAAAAGTTCAAAAAAAATACAAGCCCAAGGAATGATTTCAGTTCCGTGATATTCGTAGGTGGCATTGCATTATTAATGGTATCTAGCTTCTTTTTTGTTGGTAAAATTCCATCCATGCCCTAAATATTCAATTGTATGTTGCAAGAATGTTCACTTTTCAAGCTGAAATCTCATTCTATCGATTAAAAACACGTTCAAAATTATCAAGATGGACGTTAATATATTTATCTATGACTACTACTACTGTCGCCAAAATAAACAGCCACATTGGGGATGCCTTCCAGCAATTTCTCAATATATCTGCAGAAAAATGATGGCGCGTTGATAATACAGGGTGTTTAATTGGAAAAGGGCCTAACTTTAACTATAGATGAGGATCACGTTGGTGCTTCCAAAAACCTATATTTAATGTGTCTTCTGCACTTTATAACCAAGATACAAGGTGTTTTATAAATTTATCCTATTTCTTTCGAACCTCATAACTTCCGAGTTACCCTGTATGTTGTTTTGAAATTTGGTACTCGTAAGAACCATTACCTAGAAACTCCATCAAAAGCAACTCCAAAAAGATAATGCTCGTCTTTCCTAAAAACAAGACCCTGTATAGAGAATTTTTAAAATTCCACTTTATAATTGGAAAGAGTATAAGAAATCGAATCTACTTATTTCCTTTTTATTTTACCGCAGACAATTTTACTACCAAAAATTTACCGTCAAAGTTATAATTTATGCACGTTTTGGGGGTTAACAATGGTATCGGAGAGGTTTTTTTAGTTTTTAACTTGAAATAAAATCTATTTAATGCATCTAGAGAAGCATCCTAGAAATTTAATTGATTTTGTATGTTTACGAGTACAGACCATTAAAAAATGTGATTACAGGGCCGTACTTAGGACATACTCATTCAATATGTTTCGAATATTTCGAACACCCTGTATAAGGAAGGATATGTATCTGGAAACTATGCACTTCTACATTTAGATTAGTACAAGAAGAATTGGACATGCTACAAATGTACCTCATGTTACTATTTGGCGGCGACTAAAAAAACATAATATTTATCCATTTCATAAACAAGAAGTACAGCGACTTCAAGCAGGAGACGAAATTCCACGAACGAATTTTAGCAATTGGATCATTCGAAATGCAAGAATTTTAAGTAGAGTTCTATTCACGGATGAAGCTCAATTTACAAGAGACGGCGTTTATAATTTACGGAACTCGCACATTTGGGCAGAAGAAAATCCATTTGCTACAAGAGAGGGCCATTCGTAACGCAAATTTTCTGTTAACGTTTGGTGCGGTGTCATTGATAATAAATTAATAGGACCACACATATTTCCACATAGACTGACTGGCGAAGTCTATTCGGATTTTCTTCAGAATATTTTACCAGTGCTATTACGTCGCAGACGCAGACGTAAATGTAGCAGGAATGTATTATCAGCATAACGGTGCTTCGGTGCATTACAGAGTCATAGTAAGAAATTTTTTAAATGAAAATTTTCCTAATTCATGGATAGGCAGAGGTGGTCCCAATAACTGGCCTTCAAGGTCACCTCACTTCAAAATCCTGTGGATTACCATATTTGGGGATATCTAAAATCAAAAGTATATGCTACCAACATCAATAGCAGAGAAGAACTTCTTCGAAGAATAGAGAATGCCTGCGGAGAAATCAGAAATAATCCAGATGTGATCAGAAGGTCCGTTCGCAATATTACAAAAAGGGCAAGAAAGTGCATAGAGCAGAATGGAGGTCATTTTGAGCAATTTCTGTAGGTTAGACTTGCTTCGTTTGTTAGAATTTATTGTTTTCTTTTCATGTCAATTAATAAAATTAATAAAAATCTCTCCGATTTTGGAGGATAAATTTATTTCTCGTATTTTACTCTTGTTATTCTAAATGTAGAAGTGCATAGTTTCCATATACATATCCTTATACAGGGTGTTCGAAATATTCGAAACATATTGAATGAGTATGTCCTAAGTACGGCCCTGTAATCACATTTTTTAGTGGTCTGTACTCGTAAACATACAAACTCAATTGAATTTCTAGGATGCTTCTCTGGATGCATTAAATAGATTTCATTTCAAGCTAAAAAATAAAAAAAAACCTCTCTGCTACCATTGTTAACCCCCAAAACGTGCATAAATTATAACTTTGACGGTAAATTTTTGGTAACAAAATTGTCTGCGGAAAAATAAAAAGGAAATAAGTAGATTCGACTTTTTATACTCTTTCCAATTATAAAGAGCAATTTTAAAAAAATCTATATACAGGGTGTTGTTTTTAGGAAAGACGAGTTTTGAAATTTTTTGTTAAGCCGGACCTGCATTCTCTTTTTGGAGATGCTTTTGATAGAGTTTCTAGGTAATGGTTATTACGTGTACCAAATTTCAAAATAATATACAGGGTAACTCGGAAGTTATGAGGTTCGAAAGAAATAGAATACATTTATAAAACACCCTGTATCTCGGTTATAAAGTGCAGAAGACACATTAAATATAGGTTTTTGGAAGCACCAAAATGATCCCCATCTACAGTAAAAGTTAGGCCCTTTCCCAATGAAACACCCCGTATCAAAAGCATGTCTATTGTATTTGAAATATCCCTTATGGGTCGATATCGTCAGATATTTTCGAGATTCTTGATTAACCTTAAACTGTAGATATGCATCTTTGAGATCTTGTTTCGTAAATGAGTTTGATCCAGCCAATCATCTGCGAAAGTAATCAAAAAGAGGTATAGGGTATTTTGCTGTAAGGATTTATGGTGCTGCGAAAATCGCCGCAAATTCTCAATCTTCTTATTTAGTACATTTGCTGTAGGTGTAGCCCACTCTAATGGTTCGTCGTTCGGGTGAACTAGTGATATTAATCCACTTTCCACTAAGCGTGTTAGCTTCATTTCAACATTTTTTGTACGCCGAAATTTATCTAGCGTGCTGCAATATGTTTGGGTGTCAGACTTAATAGTATAATTTTTTATCCTACCCAGCGATTAGTCGAAAAGTTGTTTGCAGATTTTATCGCAGAATTCTGATGTGTTAGTTGACTTTACTGAATAGCCGCTACTACAAAAGAAGCTTTTCAAAAGATCATTTCCCAGTACTTTCTTGACTACTGATTTGGAATCAATCCACGTGGGAAACACTATGGTAGAATCAATTCACTAGCTATAATACATTCTCCGCGAAAGAAGTATTCTGAGTCATATTCACTTCCATATATACAAAATTCCACCATTATCTACTTTATTTTTATGAGAAACGAAACTCTCTTCAATATAGCGAGAAAAATCATCCACGAAGGTGACATAATATCCTTATTATTTTCTCGAAACGTTATTTCATTATATCCTCCATTCATACATATTACCTTTGTCTCCGTTTTTTATTCACGAGAGATAAGTGAATATTCAAGTATATGGAATATAAAACGGATAACTTTTTATTTATTCCATAGTAGAAACGCCTGTCCAATATGTATAATACTGATATTGTCTATTAGGGATTATTGCGAAGAGTAGGTATATATGGTAAGAGAAGACTGAAAAAGAAAATAAGCTAGAAAGAGACAGTGATACATTCCAATTCAAATGGAAGCGTATACAGATATATTTTAAAGATGCCGTACATTTTGAGAATGTATTTTGTAGGCATCTTTTTTATTTATGAATACATAATTAATGTTTTATATAAACAAAGAGATACTGAAAAATTACAGGATGAAGTTTAGATTTATTTATTTACTATACATTTTGTGAAATCTGGAAATTTATTCTTTGGACTGACCGCTGGAGTAAGTTAAATGTGTAAAATGAGAGGACCGCATTATATAAGTAGTTTTGAAAGATTACAAGTTATGATTCTGGATATTGCCTGAAGATAGAATGATCTTCAATATGAACACCATTCCCTTCTGCTAAAATAATATTAAAATAAAAAAGGAAGAGCGCAGCGCTTTTGAATTAGGAAACACAGTGGATTGGCCGTATTCAAAGTAATGAATCTCTTCAATCAATTTCGTATTTACTTAAAACAAGGGATCCTTTTTTTCAGTGTATTAATCAAGCGAGATAGAACTTTACTGTAATATTCACAAACTTGAAGCAGGTTTCGATTTAACAGCTACTGCAAATCGATTCAATTTGTTGAACGATAAAGTCTGATCCAATCACTACTATTTTATTCAATTTTTATTGATCCACTTAAATCAATCAACATAAATCCGAGAGAAAGCGCCTTTAATGATAATTTAAAACTATTCAACATTTCAAATATCAATGCGACAACAGAACAGATAACTGCATTATGTTTTCAGTAGAAAAAGTCAGACATTGTCAAGATCTATCAGATCGTGTATATGTCAAATTATCGAATATAAAATGTCGGGGAAAAGATGGCAGTCAGAGGCCTTCAGACAAAGTGTTGTATCAAAATTTGACCATGAGCTACGATGCTTGAAATCAAAGACTAATATTAATGGAGAAGAAATAGAAAAACATATTTACAATAAAGTAGTAAATCAAGCGGAATATTTAGGCCTAATTTCTAAAATAATGTTACAGTTGAGACAGAAAAGAAAGACAACCGATGAGGATATAAAGAAAGGGATACTAGAAAAAATAGCGGAGTCGGTTATACCGAGATTGGTTAAGGTGATTCCGTTGTCCGAATTAGCAAAAGCTGAATCAGAATTGGAACTAAATGTACATCAATCAATTGCTGATATTGTTGAAGAAGATAATTGAAGTAACAATTTTGTATAGTTTGAACGCAAATAAAAGTAGAGATAATTTAGAAGAGAGGTGGTATGTTTATTTTGGTTTTATGTCACACACACAAAAACGTGCCTTCGAAAATTCATGTTTATTTAATTTTTATGTCAGAATGCGCCCGTCAAAGAACGATGCATTCCGGTAAGGACTTCCACCGCCCCACCATCACTTTCGATGTGGTCCTCAGTTTTCATCGTTCTTAATTCCTCCTTCTAATTTCAGTGGGATTGTAGAGTATTTTATCCTCTTGTTAGACTGCCTCATTAATTTTATTGTTTTGTCCAATTATGTTCGTATAATTTTGATTTTTAGGTTGGTACCTACTAACTTTTCTTCAGTTGGAAAATAATTTATGTAGGTTTAATTCCGCCTTCGTATGGGCTCATTTATATCCTCGCCGGTATGAAATCCAGTTGGTGAATTTACATCAAGGAGAGCAGATATTTTTTAGGCTTAATTCAGAATGAAATAGGGCTATTGTAGAGAGTAGCATGACGCGACTTCGTAAAAATTTCAATGCAGTTTTTCGTTTTAGTGTTCCTAGATGCCAAAATCACTCTCCGTTATATATATATATATATATATATATATATATACAGGGTGTCCCGGGACTAATGGGAAAAAAGTCAGGAGCGTTTAATATGAGTCAAAATAATGTTAGTACTTCATATAAACTTTTTCTATGGAGGCCCTCGTTTTCGAGTTATAGGCCTCCAAAGTTTTAATTTTGAATTTGGTTTTTATTTTTATATTTTGTACTAGTTATTTGATCTTTATAAAATTCACGGCAAAGCTATAATGTACGTGTATGTTTATTTTGGTGAGGTAAACAGATTTACAGTAGTGCCTTGAAGCCAGGGACGGACTACTCGCAATGGTTAGTGATCCAAAAAATTTGCAGGGATGGCACACCCTGTATGAAATTATCGAAATTCACTTCCCCACACATTAAGCTAACGAAAAGGTACTCTTGTTGGAACTCGATAAAATAAGCCGTTTGGCTAATATTTACAGTTTTATTAATGCGCTACGTACCAATTTACGCATTCACCATTTTTATAAGTACACAACGAGGTAAAACTAACTCATTAATACGATGTCCAAGATTTACCTTCAGTACTACAAAAAAATAATTTAACGATAGCAGAAGATAAAAAACATTAACGAGCTATTAATTAGAAAGTTGCTAAAAACTTTTTAAAAGTGTTTTTACCGTTTAGCAAGTAACCATAGGATTAGTTGTCAAACATTGTGTAGAATAGTTCGTAGTCAGTACTTGTCAATAATTGATAAGTCCTTAATTTAACAGTTACAATGGCAGAATTCACTTTTATTGAGTACGCAGATATGAATTTAATGTATGGACTGGTTTCTCGAAACTGTTTAGAGGCCAGAAGGCTTTATGCAGAACATTTTGCAAACAGAGCATTGCCAGACAGACGAATGTTTGAGCGTATTGATCTCAGATTACAAGAAACAGGTATGAATAAGTAAATGTAATTTTCCATGTATACAAAACAAAGTTTTAAATTTTAGGAAGTTTTTTGCCAAAAAAAAGGTGAAGAAGGTCCAGTACAAAGCGTACGTACTGTGGCAGTTGAACAAGACTTGTTAAATGCAGTTGATAATGAACCATCAACGAGTTTACGAAAATTATCAAGAGAACATAACGTCTCGAAATCAGTTGTTCATCGCGCTCTAAAAGAACAGCTGTTATATCCTTTTCACATGACAAAAGTACAAAGTATGACAGTGGCTGATTATCCTTCACGACTTGAGTATAGCCAGTGGTTTCTGCGACAACAACAAGCAGACAATACATTTATTAGTAACGTTTTCTTTACGAACGAAACAGGTTTCACCAGAGATGGAGTCATAAATTCTCATAATATGCATTTATGGGATGATGTGAATCCACATGGCATTATCCAAACTAGGAGCCAGCATAGATTCATGGTTAATGTTTGGGCAGGAATAGTTGGCAATCATTTGATAGGGCCATACTTTATTGACGATACTTTGACCGGTCAAAGATATTTGGAGTTTTTGCAAAATGAGTTATGGAACCTGTTTGATTATGTGCTACTACAAACTCGTAGGAATTTATGGTTCATGCATGATAGGGCCCCTCCTCATTTCAGTTTAGATGTACGACAGCATTTACACACAAGATTTCCTAATAGATGGATTGGTCGTGGAGGCCCTTTTCAATGACCACCGCGATCAGGAGACGTTAATCCTATGGATTCCTTCCTCTAGGGTTATCTCAAAAGTAAGGTATACGCAACACCTGTGCAAACAGGGCAAGATTTAATAGACAGAATTGTGTTACACTGCAATGTTATTAGAAATAATGTGGGATTGCTTTTTCAAGTGCAAAGAAACAACCTTCGTAGACTTAGAATGTGCGTGGAAGTGGGAGGAGCTCATATTGAACATTTATTAGAAGAACGTTAGTTTTTGTTGTTGTTTAGGAATTAGTTTTAGTCCATTGTTTTATAACTTGTGTTTTTTGAGGTTTTCTTAATGGTTTAATAATGTTGTGTTCGTAATTTTGATTAAAAGCAACTAATTACGTTGTTTGCGTACCTATTTAATTCCTATTAAATAGTTTCTTAATGTTTTTATCATCTGCTATCATCAAATTATTTTCTTGTAGTACATCGTATTAATAAGTTAGTTAGGTAAATTTGTACGTAGTGCATTAATAAAACTGTAAATATTAGCCAAACTGCTTATTTTATCGAATTCCAGCAAAAGTACCTTTTCGTTAGATTAATGTGTGGGGAAGTCAATTTCGATAATTTCATACAGGGTGTGCCATCCCTCCAAAATTTTTGGATCACTAACCATTGCGAGTGGTCCGTCCCTGGCTTCAAGGCACTACTGTAAATCTGTTTACCTTACCAAAATAAACATACACGTACATTATAGGTTTGCCGTAAATTTTATAAAGATCAAATAACTAGTACAAAAAATAAAAACCAAATTCAAAATTAAAACTTTGGAGGCCTATAACTCGAAAACGAGGGCCTGAATAGAAAAAGTTTATATGAAGTACTAACATTATTTTGGCTTAGATTATACGCTCCTGACTTTTTTCCCATTAGTCCCGGGACACCCTGTATATATATATATATATATATATATATATATATATATATATATATATATATGTGTTATAACGGAATTTGTAAGCACGATAGAGGGCGTATTTTTTGACGGATCGAAACCAAACTCGCTACAAAAATCGTTTAGGCCAAAATTTTGGACGAGTTCGTTAATGAGCCTAATTGGCCCAGTAAAACAAAATGGCGGCCAGTCAAAATTGAAAAAAAATCGTATTTCCTTTGTTTTTCATTTGACGCAATAAGTTACTAAGCTTTTTTATAGACCTTAACACGTTCTACAACTTTTGTATTCAACATTTTTCTCTAAATCGTACATTAAAACATTTATTCAAGAAAATTCACAAATTTTCCAGATTTTTTTTTTTATTTTTTTGTTTTTGATTTGATGCCAGAATGTTACTTTGGTTTTTTCTACATCTCAAAACATTCTATTACTTTTGTATCTAATTTTTTATTTTGTGTTCTATGCAAACATATTACTGGACTAAGCCTGTCCAATTGGTCCTGTGCCATTGGGATTTTTTGGATTGAGTTAATGAAATTTAAATTGCTCAATAAACTTGTAAATTACAAAAATGAAGTAATTAAAATGTATTGAGTGTATAATTACAAAGCGCTTTCGACTTCTGTCATCATCAGTGCTTCAAGTCAGGTAGGGGAGGCCGGGGCCACAATTAACAAAAATTGCATATTTATTTGTAATTCCGAAATTATTCAACATTCAGACCTGATTTTTGCGTCAATTGATACTTCAAATGTTTAGGTATCATGTTAATAACATAAATAAAATATTGAATTATTGATGTCTTAAACAGACATTTTTATATCGAGAAAAGCGTTTGTTAATTCTTACCCCGTCCTTGGGGCTAAAACTAACATCTCGGGGGCAAGTATTAACATGATGTTATACAAACTAATCCTATGAAAGAAAACTAACATGAGAATGACATAATACTTTATTATTGAAAAATATTTTATTAACTATAACTATAGACTAACTAAGTATTATAGACTCTATTAAGAATAAGAAAAACTGTTCGTACTCATCGTCATCTGAATCACAATTCAAGCAAATGAATGATGTGTTATCACCCTTGATGCACCCAACTTGGGCCCATTCTTTACAAGAGATACACTGTATCCAATCACCACCTGATAAATCATCCTTATACAACATACCACAAACAATGCAAAAACATTCACCCTCTTCATCAGAATCGTTGCTTTCGTTTAATATTCTTTTCTCTACCTTTTCTATTTTCTCGTCTTTCTTCTCCTTCCTTTACTTTATTCTTTTTGTTCTGTTATCTTTCATCCATTTTCTTCTTTTTCAGTTCTCTGATGTGTTGTTCTTCTTCCAACGCATTTTTTTCCGGTGTATCGGTGAGAATGGCAGATTTTTTAGCCCGTTTACGGTTGGATGGAGCTCGTGGTGGAGCTTTTGGCAGAGGCTTTACAGTTTCAATTGAGAAACCACTAGAATCCCTCTGCAAACCTGATGGTCCAGCTACTGGTCCATTAAACAAGTGCGCAGTAACTACAGTTGAGCTGTCCAAATTGGGCATATCGTTTAGTAGTTCAGAATTAATTGAATTTGACGACAGAGCTTGATTCGTCGAGTCCGGACGGTCCGTGACATATGATGGCGCAAAGTCCGAATCTTGGAAGACTTCGTCGTTAAATGGACAGATACCAGATTTCCTGAGTGCGTTTATCACATTCCTCGGATTCAATGCCTGAGGTAAAGCATCATTAACAATACCAGGGAGATCATATATGGTCATAGTTTTTCCGGGATTACAACTCATCCAAGAAGTTTGTGCTCTATTTAGATATTTAGATAATTTCCAAATATACCATAGACTCCAACATCAAGAGGCTGTAGGTGATGGGAGCAATGAGGTGGGAATGACAAAATAATATTATTTTCCTTGGCTTTGTTAACCACTTCTATAATCACATGTGAGCTGTGGTTGTCCAGTAAGAGGCTTCATATGATTCATAAAATGATCAATCAATTTTCCAAACTTTTCTTGAGTCATCCAGCCCGATTGATTTCCAACTCCTATACATTCTGGTGGTTCATTCCTAACAAATATGTCATTGTAACGGATACGATGAAAGACAAACATACAGGGTATGGCATTGCCAATAGTATTTGTTGCTACTGCAAGTGTAACTAGTACACCTCGTTCAGCAGATGTTATTGCACCGACCTGCTTTATGCCTTTTCCAGCAACAATCTTCTTCGGCTTTTGCACGGTTGTGATACCTAGACAAATGTGATATTTATAAAAGTGTAAAGTAAAAACTGACATAAGATTAGTAGGGTAGCCAAGAAGACAGATACCTCCAAATTCGAGATGGTGGGAAGCTGTATCTTTCTAGCACGCTTCAGTATTTCTCAAAAAAGTTTTGAACGTTAGTTCTATTAAATGAAGTCGCTCTGCTCAAACTGGTGGCTTCAGGGCTTCGTATCGCCAACCTCGGATTTCTCTTCATGAAATTAGTGAACCAGTCATTACCGGCCATCTGGTTAACATGCCAGGACCCTGGTACCTTCTCAACATTGTAAAACTTAGCACATTGATATGCTAATCGCCTTACGTCTTCGGGTAGTAATCCGAAATAAATATTGGAGCATTTCAACAAATATTCTGCTATAATTTCTTCTTGTGCGGCATTGAAAACTAAGTGGGTTTTCTGGTAACCCACTGCTGCTTGTGCACCCGATTTCTTTTTTTTTCCACGAAATTATAAAGTGAAACGTGACAGAACACAAACTCTGTCGTCACTTCTCTATACTTTCTATTTTTTCCATTATTTCCATCGCAGCCAACTCGTAAACCTCTATTTCCTCTTGTAGTATTTCTTTTATACGTTCTCATTCTGTAATAAAATGAAGCGAAATTTTTTTTATAATTATCATACCCAGTCTATAACCTTGTTAATAAAAACCCCGGTGATTTGTTGAGTTTCGCCCCAAAGGAATATTTTTGATTGCAAATACCATAAGAAAATATTTCGTAGAAAGTTAGTCAATTGAGCTACACAGCGTTATTAAGTATGAAACAGGCTTCTAGAAAGATGAAAAGCATAATAACAACGCAGTATATTTTGAGTACAAATCAAAAAATTTTGAGGTTAAACATGTTCGTTACCTGCGTAATAAATTGATACGTTCATTACACATGTGTCTTGCAGGACGCGTGGAGCACAACTGAGCAATACCGAGTCATGTGGCGTGATCTAGATGGCGTTTTGAACCGCGTGCTGTAGGTTTAACTTGTATAGTTCTCAAGAAATTCTCTTGTTAATACTTACCCCTGTTAATTGTAGCCCCGGCCTCCCCAACAGCAGTACCACAATCAACTATTTAGACATTTCCGCGTAGTTATTCCATATTTATTGATTTAAAGATCTCCGTGATGTCTGATTATTGCCTAAATTATAACAAGATGAATCTTATTGTTAGGCTTCCTGCACCTGGCTTGAAGCACTGATGATGGCGAAAGTCGAAAGCGCTTTGCTATTTTTAAAATTATACACTCGATACAACTTAGTTTCTCCATTTTTATTAGGTTAATATTTTAATTTTATAAAAGTTGTAGTGGAAAGCCATAAAGATTATAACACTAGGCCAAATATATTTTTTTGGATGAGTTGCACTGGACTGAGATTGGTTTGCGTTAGACTGAATTACAATTGATGTTATTGATTTACTTTACATAAATAAATGAATGGTTTCTCAGTCAACAAAAAATAATTGTTGACAGAAAATAAAAAGTCAGAAAAACTAAAAATCTATTTTATAATACATGATCCTTCGTTCTTAAAAGAAACCAAACGTGGTAATACAGTACTAGTATAGTTAGGAGAAAGCAGAAATTGAGAAATGTGAGATAAACCCAGACGGCCCAAGAGAGAAACAGCTGGTAGAAATACTAAACTTGATGCTGATTTGTGGAAATTTAGAAGTCTAAGAAGAGTATTACCTCAAAGAATAACCCAACTGCCATTGACCACGAAAATGAATCAATAGGAAGTCGTCGACCAGCAGGAGGGGATGGAGTTTCGGAAAATAAGGATGGGGCAAGAGTTCACAAGCTGTGGAAGGATCATCGAAAATACCGCTAGATTCATATTTTCAAAAGCGATCTTAAAGAACTAAAGCGTCTTCAAGGAAATTGGATGAGGAAAAAAAGCGTTTGGCCTTAGAAACACAGAAGGTAAAAGGAAATTTGCTGATGAGAAAAAAAGAAATTGGAAACCAAATGAGAATGCTTCCGAAGCAGCAGGAGTTAGCTGAACTAGAAGAAATGAGTAATTACAGTGACTCAATGGATCATAGAAATAAAAAAAGGAATTGAAGACAAAAAAGACAGTAGGATAAAGAAGCAGAATTAACATATTATCACATTATTTGGGTGAAAATGATATCATCAGATTGAATAGCAGAATAAGTTTAGCAAATTGTTTATAGCCTAGGAAAATCAGACCCAAAATGATCATTTTGCGTCATTTTCGAGTTAACGGCTGATACTTGGTAAAAAGTTAGTAAAAATGGTGTACAACAAAACTTAACTTATGCTACCTCTCAAATCGGACCGGAACATTGTTTATGATTCGATTTACACTCATTTTTCATGCCTTTTGTAGATTTTTCAGGTATATATTTTTTCTCGTGCATAGTACAAACAAAAAGTTAAATATTTTTTTTTCTTCTTTTAAAGACCTACAATTCTAGACCTTACACGTAAAAAAATTGATTGGGTCAAAAGTTACAAAAGTTATTGGCAAATAAACAACTGATAACGTTATTGTTAATAAATAAAAATATAATGAGCATTTTTTACACTAACACTTCCACATCACGCTTATCTATTCTCACTCATTAAAAAATGATACTCACGAAAGATGGAGTCAAGTTCAATAGTTTATGAATTATGGCCTTATAAACAAATTAACTAAAAATTGACTTGCAGAGTTCTGTAAGCTATGCGACCTCGCGCCAATTTTTTCACTGTTAGATTTCATAATAAGACATCGATACCCATCATTGTTTTTTTAAAAAAATACATTTTTGCAACAACGCGAGTTATTTTTCATATTTAGCTTAGTTGCATAATTAATTTGACACTATATCCGCCGATTTTTGTCGAGAATTAAGTACGCACATAGGAGGGGCATGGAATTGAAAAAAAATACGTTAAAATTTATTGACAAACGACTGAGTTACGGACAATCGAAGTCGGAGGCCTGTCAGCCAACAATTTATGCGATTATCGAAAAACAAAAAATATCTCTAAAATTTTAAGTCAATGTACTTTTATTGTACGACATAGCGAGACGTCGCGTAAATTGCAACCCAATCAAAAAAATTTTCTAAAGTCAGCAGCGGGCGGATATTTCGGCTGGCTACTGCGTGGCAGCGGAGTGGGGGGAACGCCTAGCTTTTCATTCTATCATCGTCCGTATTTTGTGTTGGCAGTCGTACGGTGAACCTCAGAGAGTGTAGTCGAGCTAAAGTTCTGTTTTTCGATACTCGCATAAATTGTTGACTGACAGGCCTCCGATTCAATGACTCATAGTAAAGAAAGTAGGGAATTGAAGACAAACAAATAGTAAGAAAAAGTTGCAGAATTTACAAATTATCTTATTATTTGAATGAGAATGATATTCTTAGATTGAGTAGCAGAATACATTCAGTTAATTGTTTAGATGCGTCTACAAAAAGTCCAATTATTAGTTTAGATCCTTATGCTGTTATTGATTAGGTATTTTATGTGAATGATTCAATGAATCATAGCAAAAAAAGTAGGGAATTGAAGACAAAAAAGACAGTAAGAAAAAGTAGCCGAATTTACAGATTATTATCTTAGTGTTTGAATTGTTTAGATAAGTCTACAAAAAATACAATTATTTTATCCTTATGATGTTATTGATTTATTATTTTATGTAAGTGATTCAATGAATCATAGTAAAGGAAGTAGGGAATTGAAGACAAAAAAAGACATTAACAATTTTGTTTGGGAAACGACCCAAACAAAGGAAAAAATATAACATATTTTTTACCAAATAAAATTAAGTACGGCACTGTCTATTCTTACAATGCATTAACGTCAAACATATGCAACCAACCGTACAACATACAGTTAATCTTAGTTGGCTGATATGTCAAATCAATACATTTTATTATTTGATTGGTCAAACAAGTCAGTTTTTCGTCAGTTCCGCCTTCTGCTTGATCTTTGACTCTCTCGTAGCGACACATCGTTTTTTCTAGTGAGGTATAGAAATCAAGCAAGGCATAGTTCTTTTTTTAATACCAGGCAGTGGGCCACATGGTGTTATATTAGTCCACAGCGACATATTCATACTATAATTTAAGTGTTAGTTCAACAAGAACTAAATTGATACTCGACCCAAGGATATTTTTTACATGAACAGTATAAGTTTTTAATGCAGTTTACAACAGCCTAGACCTTTTAAGTTTAAGAAAAGTGCACAGCCACACATGTTTAACTTTAAATAGTAAATAAAAAATGCTGTATAAACAATTCTGCGAGGTATTGAGGCAGTTGAGGTTTTCCAGGTGATTCAAAGGATACCTGCAAAGGGTGACAATTGGTAAAAATAGGGTGTTTTTTAAAAAGAGGCGAGTAAGGTTCGGAATTGTATGACTGTGTCCATTTTGTATAACTGGAATCTTTTGACAATTGGAAATTGGATCTTTGATGGTGCAAATAGGCCAAGTTAGGAGCTTGGTATAGTGCATCCGGGCTAAATGGCATAAAACAGGTGAATTATTTTCAATTTTTATGTCATTACGAGTTAACCTCAAATTTAGACTATAAACATCAAAATTAAACTAAAAGACTTATAAGTAAATTAACTGTCTCGACCCTTACTTCATGGAATCTGCTCATATTAGTATTTTAAATGAAACTCACGGTTTCTAGTTAATTCCACAATATAATAAAAGTTATTGTAAATTCTAAAAAATTGACAATTGTTTCGATAAATCAATATCATCGTCAGAATGACAGAAGTTACATTTCATTTGATGCCTACCTGATGTTTAGGAGTTATTTTTGGCTAGACCAAGAAGTGACCTAACTTGTGATTGACTTAATATATGTTAATAGAAAAAAGAAGATGTGATATTACAAATATTGAAGCTTATAGCCGCCATTTTTCCAAGATGACGACGCGAGCGAGTACTCGCCAAGGTTAAAATCATTTATGACGTTGGGTCCAACCACCCCGCCAAAAATCAAAATTCCCGGATCTGATGTAGGGCAAAAATACCCACTGATTGGGCTAAAAGTAAATAAACCGAAATAGTTATTTGAAAATACAAAAGAGTATTTTACAATTGATCTGGATTGGGTTATTTCTGGATTAGATTATTCTGGATTTAATAAACTTTCAATTTATTGTAATAGTAGTTTTTGTAAGCTAAGTTAGATTAAAGTAATAATGAATTTGTATATTTGCCATTAAGAAAAAATACTGAATATATGGACGCCCTTTTCAAGTACTAATTTTAACACCGCCCAAACTAACAAGAATTGTTTAGATCCGAAATCTAATCTACCCCCTGACTGGGCTAGGAAACTTGACAACTTCGGGAATGTTTTATCAACGGTTAGTTATAGGTTTTAAGGAAGTAACCGGCTATCCTTTCCTTTTCTTTTCTTCATAGCGTTTTCGTTCTCGTTGGTTTGTGTATTTTACACAGCCTCTAGAAGCGGAAACATTTTACCCGACTTATTACGAACAAAACCGACCTTAAAAAGTCAATCCACTTACTCGAAATCCTGCTTATCCTTCTAGGGATCAGCAAGCTTTCTCGAAGTAGTCCCTCTTCTCTATGTATTCTTCTTCTTTGTGTCTGCACTGCACTCGTGGTCTAGATGCTTCACAGGTTTTATTTATACACGTCAGTGGGATATAATTGGAGTTGGATCATGCGGTGGAAAAAACTTTTGATATATAATACAGAATTCAATAATTAAGCTTATTTGATTTTCCTGTGAAAAAGAAGGACACGGGGTAAGAACCGAAGGGACTAAGGGTGAATATTTCATATAAAGTTGAATAGACACTGAAATATCAATATGATAAAAACAAACAAATTCACTACCGATGAAATATTTGTTTACACAAATATTGTAAGTTGTGTTTAGCATAATATTTTTAATAGTTACTAGAAGTAGTAGCTTAACATATTCTCAAGTTTTCTTTGCAATCCAAGTTTCTATGAATATTTCTGCTGAATTTGAAATCAGTTTCGTTGTTTCCGTATTTTATGTTGTAGTCATATTGTGTAGTTATGTACATTGTGAACTTGGCCTTATTCATAATCTAGTATAAACTCGGCTTTACGTATTCAGATTTATAAGTTGGCAAGACATTGGAAGGGAAGTGAATCCCGCCTTGGAGGGGGAATGTCAATGGTCAGGCGGGATAATCTTATGTTATGTTTCGGGGAGTAAGCGATGATGTTTTAGTTAGAAATTAAATAAATATCAATTATTGTTTAAGAACACTTTCTTTACCGGCATCCTGTCCCCTACAATGTTGTATAATTCACTTAGCGACGCTTTTAGGGTTTCGGACAGAAGTAAATACGCGAAATTCGCTTTTGTTGGTAATATTTTTGTTTCATGGCTGAGAAATAAACACAATGGGTAGTGAAGTATTGACTGTGTTTCTGCAATTTACAATGCGTAAATATAATAATTAAAATGCGTTTTTAACCCCTAAAATCATATTGTACATAAGCATCAGTATGGGTTTCAAAGAGGAAAGTCATCTGTACAAGCCCTGGAGGCCATGAAGGAAATGGTGGAAGAATACAAACAGAAATGGTGTGTGTTAATAACGGTAGACGTTAAAAACGCGTTTAACTCGGCCCGTCATGAAGAAACTACGAGAAAGAAATATATCTAGCTATCTCATAAACATCATATCTAGCTACTCAAAAAATAGAAAGATTACTGTTGGAAAAGGTGATGACATAGAAGTTACCGCAGGGGTACCACAGGGCTCGGTCTTAGGACCGATCCTATGGAATATTCTCTATGATGATGTACTAGGTCTGGACCTCACAGATGACGCTTGCTGCATAGGGTTCGTGGATAATCTAGCGTTACTTATAGGAGCCAAAAATAAGCATATCTTAGTACGAAATGCAGTGTCTACAAGATATTAGTAATTGGATGGAAAGACATAAATTAACACTAGTGCCAGATAAAACCGAAGCAGTGATACTTAGAGGTAAACGAGACAGGGAAGAAGTAGTTTTTAATTTTCAAAGAATAAATGTCTCCCGGGCAAAAACAATCAAATATTTAGGAATAACTATCGATGAGAAGATGCGCTTTGGCAAACACATTGAGGGTACGGCACAAAAGACTGAAGAAAAGGTCTCTAGACTAATAAGGCTCATGACTCATACTGGAGGACCAAGAAGTAGCCGACGGGCTGTGTTGTGTAGTGCAATGCACAACATATGGTGCTCCTGTGTGGAATAGGGCTTTAAAAATTAAAAAATACAGAAAGCGAATGGAAAAAGCCCAAAGAAAGATGCTATTGCGGGTAGCATCGGCATACAAGACGGTTTCATGTGTTGCGCTGCAAGTAGTAACAGCTACATTACCTATAGACCTTATGGTCTGGGAAAGGACATATCTATACAACAATAGACACGAAGTTCAGGCTGGGAAACATGCAACAGCCAGAGCTGAAGCCCTATCCATTTGGCAGCATAAGTGAAAAAATTAAGCCACAAAAGCGCAGTGGACGAATAGAGTAATACCCGATATTGAAGCTTGGATTAGCTACAAATAAACGCTAGCCCCCGCTTCCCAATCAGAATTTTTAAGATTTATTGATTTTGAAGTTTTCGCTTTAAGATGTCATATAAATTAGAAATAAGAACAAGTAACTACAAATTGGTTGGGCGGGTACCCAAAGCTGAAATATGTCGAATGTTTCAAAATGAAAACATTTCACGCAGAACCATTTATAGTACAATAGCAGAGTGCCAGCAGGGAATACCATAATTGAATTTTCCATAAAGTGGAAGACCATGTGCATTTACTGCACAGAGGTCACAGACATTGGTGAAAAGAGCAAAAAAACCAGGTTAGAATGTCAACTAGGTGACTGGCTCATCAATACAGATCTTCTAAGAGTGTGTTTGCTCTATAACTAATTTTATTAAAATCAGTTACCATGCAAACGTCTCGTTTTCGAAAACCAACTTTCTCAGACTGAAAAAAATGTCAAAGAGACGGTTTTAAAAAACGTCATAAAAGGAAAAAAATTATCAATTGGCGCGTAGCCCATTTACAAATTGTATATTTAAAATACAAATAATTGTTTCAATAAATAATTAATTTAGCCGAGTGTATTAGTGATTAGCAACCATTCTCAAAATCAGGGATATTCAAAGGGAACGAAAAGCTTGAATATAATCTGTAAGCATCGTAATCCTACATTTGATGGTCTTTCGATTCAACGGATGGTTGTAAGGGAGATACAAGGCTAAAAGGACGAGGAAATACATAAACGAGTCAGTAAGATACATTTATTATACGATTGCATTCTGTTTGAGCTAATAGAGGTAGATTTTCTCGTCGTTTGAAAATGTAATTTCAATTTTCTTACCGTTGTACCAGTTAATACTCTGTCGCAATGATCCGACAGATTCCTTAAAAATGTATAAGCTACTCACAGTAACATACGGGATGAGCCCTGCCTCTTTTTTAGCTACTTATTGTCTAAAGCAGCTAGTTATTGAAAATGAAAATAATTATCCTGAAGCTACTCAATCCATTTTAAAAGATTTTTACATGGACGACTACTTAGTTTCTGTAGAGGATATATATTTAGGTAAAAGGTGTAAGTAACATTTTACTGTCTGGCGGGTTCCGATTACGCCAATGGTCTTCAAATAATGATCAACTTTTAAATTTTGCCTCGTAATTAGATCCTTCTACTAAAACAGATTATATCATCAAAGATGAACAGAGTTGTAAAACTTTGGGAACTGCCTGGAATTATTATTATTATTATTATTATTACAATAGAAATAAGGGCTGAGGTAAGAACCTATGAAGCCCATGATCTGAAAACATAAATAAGTGTTTAAACGCCTATAAACATAATCAATGACAAATTAACAATAATTAACAAAATCGTAGTTTTCAACAATAACCGCAACAACTATACAGCAAAAAAAAATATAAATAAAACATATTCAGATAAATAATAAATGCAACAATGCGCACTATTAACTATTAAATAGAAGTCTATCAATTTTGTTCTTAAATGCGTTAACTGATGGTGCGTCAACAACATCATCAGGAAGATTGTTCCACACATCAAACACTCTGTTTGGTAAAAAGTGCTGTCTTGTTCGGGATCTAAAGGACTCCTTCTTAAGTTTTTAATGCGTGACCTCTCAGTCTAAGATCAGTGTTGAATAGAAACATAGATTGAAGATCACCAAAGTTGTGCTTAACGATTATCTAACATAATATCAAGTCTCCCCGAAGTCGACGGTCTTGAAACGAGACGAGATTCGCCCTAGTCAGTCGCTCCTCATATGAAGGCCTTACGCGACCGAATGCAAGTCTAGTAGCCCTCCTTTGCACGTTTTCTAATAAAACTTGGCCGCGAATAAGATCAGGATACAGGATAAAGACAAATTTAATCCGTAATCAATCAAATTTTTAATAGTCTAGGCCTTATAGGACCAGTTATTACACGCGTGAAATTATTTACGCAAAAATTGTGAGAATTAAAAATAGGTTAGGATGAACCAGTATCCGACAATTTCTTAATTTCATGGCAACAGCTTTTTGATAATTTGAAATTAATTGGAAATTTAGAAATCCCCCGACATATAATAATAAAAGATTTTATATCTATAGAAATTCACATTTTTAATGACGCATCTCAAGATGCTTATGGCTCTGCAATCTATTTCAGGTCCATAAATTCATCGAACATAGTAATGGTAAATCTTGTATGTTCCAAATCTCCTTGCTCCTTTGAAGGTAATATCCATCCCTCGATTAGAGGATTGCGCTGCATTGTTAGGTGCTATATCAGCACATACGGTGATTGAAGCTACCGATACTAAAATTAAATTTAATAAAATATATTACTGGTGTGATTCAACAATTGTATTGGCCTGGATATCATCAGAACCTAGTAAACTCAACACCTCCGTTGCAAATCGCATATCTAAAATACAAACTCTTTCCCATATTAACCAGTGGTACCTACAAACTTGAATCCAGCTCACTACATTTCACGTGGTAGTGATCCGGAAGAAATGGAGCGGTTAGATTCCTGGTTTTTTGGTCCAAAGTTTCTTATAAGTAATGAAAAATATTGGCCTAATAATATTGAAGTCCTATCAAATACCGACTTACCTGAAATTCATAGAGAAAGTAATAAGAGAGTGTTCGTTCCCGTACAAACAGCTGGCATCGCGTCGATCTGAGCTCACCCCTTGCAGAACTAATTCTTACAGGCGGGATATTTAAATTTGGTAGTTGGGATTATTGGTAGGTAAATTTTATAGTTTGTCTTAAAATTGTTTATTATATAATTATTTCATTTCAAAAATTATAATTCATTTTTTGTAATGAAATAATTATAATAAACAAGTTTGAGACAAATAATTTAGATAAATAAGAAAACAGCAAACATTTAAATTTTTTATTATCCTGCACATAATATAAAAAAAATTATTAATCACAATTACATATTTCTACTAAAATTACATTACATTATATTTAAGAAAATTAATCCAATATCACATCAAATTGCACATTATTATTTCAAAATTATTGACAACAAAACCAACAAACATTTTAATAAAAGGAAGTTAAAAACTAGATTCTCCATATCCATGAAGACAGGAACAGGTCTGAAACAAAAAGTAAATTAAAAGTAGTACGTTTTAAGAAACAAAAAAATATTTTTGTTTGTTAGTCCTCTTACCATCATTATTTATTCAATTAATAAGGGAACACAAACTTTTATGAGTTGAGAAAATACGTATGATTTATGTTATAGGAAGATGAATAAAGCAAAATTTATATGACCTTTTGCAAAGTGTTATTTTTTCCAGTCATATTTTCTACATGAACAAAAAGTGGTGAAATATGATAACTAAGTCATGCAGTATTGAAAGAAATTTAGCAACTTGTCTGTACACAAATCAGATGTATTTTATCATCATTTTCTTTGAAGGAAGTGAAACCACGGTGGTGAACAACGAAAATATCTTTCTGCAAATTAGCCTTACATTCTTCGCAATTAAAAGTTGTACGAAACTAGAAATATAGCTTATGATGAAAATTTGAAAAATGTTTTGTTCTTAAACCCAAATTCCGAAGCGGCGAAAAATATTTACTATTAACAATTTTTTACAATACAACTATGACGAATTATTCCTGGTAATGACATTTTAAAGGTTCACTTACTTTTATTTACTTTATTAGAACGGGAAACCTAAATAAATTGAACAAAACTATACTAATTTTACTCATCCTTATATAGAACTTGTAACCATAACTAATATAACCATATTTTTAGTTTTGACACTTTGACAAACACAAGCCGTATTCACACAAACCAATGTAAGATTGATTTTGTATATTTTCATTTTTAATGACTTAAAAGTTAATATACTAGGATATTTTATAATATTTATTCACAATAAAGGCAATATGCTGAAATTCATTGTCATTTATAATATTTTAAATTGTTTTATTCTATTTTGTTTATGTAAAACAGTCTTGTAGTTCGCGCGACTGTAGAGACTCCATGCGCGGGTGGCGGCGCAGGAACGTTGTGCCACTTGCCGCCTATGCATCAAACCGTCTCTGATATTATTTGTCTATGCTGAAATGAAACAACCTTGCGACAAGCGTAAGGATGCCTCCGAGAATTGGTTGCGCAGTAGACAAAACCCTGGAGTGGGGCAGGAGCTTCCTATGATAACCAGTCGTAAACAGTAGTCGACCTTTGTCGCACTTCTACTCACGCTTTCTATCGTTTGCGCATCTCAGAGGCATCCTTACGCTTGTCCACCTATACTAAAAGAATATGATAAATTTGGGGTGTTTTATAAATATTTTATTATTTAATAAATGTATTCGTATAACTGCCTACATTTTACGATTTAAAAACAATTCGATGCTTAAGTCTGAAAAAAAAATTTAGACAACCTTCAACTTTCAGAATTAGACAAAGCTAGAATAGTTACCATTGAATATTTTCAACGCGAACATTTTGCGGCTGAAATTAAAGATTTAGTGATAAATAATCAAGTTTCAGAAAATGGTAAACTTTTTCGTTTGAGTGTTTCGATAACAAACACCCAAAATGTCACTTAACTTCACTTATTGTAAGACATTTTCATTCTAAATACTAGTGTGCCGGACCACAAACTTTATTATCCATTATCCGACAGAATGTTGGCCGATACAAGATCGAAACACAGTTAG
Source organism: Galeruca laticollis (assembly GCA_963921935.1). NCBI lineage: Eukaryota > Metazoa > Arthropoda > Insecta > Coleoptera > Chrysomelidae > Galeruca > Galeruca laticollis. The sequence goes on along the minus strand of OY998178.1, from coordinate 83,072,024 downwards.
CGGAATTTTAAGAAAATGCGTCTTTTGGAGTTCAAAAAATGGGCGATCTTCCAACAGCCCGAGTACAACCTTCTAGAATATTTTCGGTACTTGGAGTATATTACACAGGTCTGTTTTTAATTAAAAATAGTTTTTTAAGAAATATTAAATTCATAAAGGTATGGATATGTATTTTTGTATGTTTTGCTGTACATATCGAATTAGTAACAGAAGTATCAACTAATAGTTTTTTAAATGCGTTTAAAAGGTTAATCGCTCGCAGAGGTTTTCCTTTTGAAGTCTACTCAGATAATGGTACGAGTTTTGTCGGCGCGTCCAACCTTATAAACGAAATCAAAGATAATATATTTCAAAATTTTCTAATTGATAATCGTATATCTTGGCATTTCATACCACCACGATCCCTACATCATGGAGGAATGTGGGAGAGTGCCGTACGGCTCACAAAATATCATTTAAAACGGGTTTTGCAGAACACTCTTTTAACTTACAAGAATTTCTATTCTTTAGGTTGGTTCAGATTGAATCTATAGTAAATTCACGACCTCTGACTCAACTCAGTGAAGATCTAGACGACTTTGAAGTTTTAATACCCGAACATTTTATAACTGGTACTCCACTAATGTCATTGCCAAAAAACCCATTGGACGTTAATCGTTCTTCGTTAAGCTGTCGCTATAAACAGTTACGGGCATTATTTGAACAGTTTTGGAGAAGTTGGTCCCGCAGACTATAACAAAGTCCCAAATGGCAAATTGCAAATGACAGTTCCAAGGTCGATCAATGCATTTTGTTACACGATGACACTGCTCCTTTGGCCTGGAAGCTTGGAAAAATAATCAACGTGCATCCTGGTGCGGACGGGCAGGAGTGGTAACAGTTAAAGTGAAAAACACTGTTTTAAACGTCCTATCACTAAAATCAGTGTTCTGCCAATTTATGACAAATCTTAATGCATTGGCTCTAATACATAAACGAATTATGTTATTATTAGCTCATAGGAAATTAGTTTAAGATGTTTACTATTTTAGTATAGTGCTATTCAAAACTCCCCTCCCCCCTCGTATCTTTTGAACGGTTACACTTACATTAATAAAATTTGGAGGGTGAAAATAATAAAGTGTTGTAAACTTCTCTACGAATGGTAACAGGTAACGTAATAGTAATAGATGACGTCACAGTGCCACTCTGGCCAATGATTTTAAATAGGACCGTCTGGCAAGTGATATCTCGTTTGAAAGGTATTGACATTGGCTACATAGCCATATTAATTTTGTTTGGGTTTAAATTAATTTTGACGGATAAATTAAATAAATACCAAAATTATTATTTCACATTTAAATATTGAAGATTTTTCAGTCCGCCTCTGGTTAGTTGTCAAAAAATTGACGTTTTTGATTTAATAGTATTTGTTGATTTGCAAAGTTTTTCTAAATAGCTTAAATATTTAATTTTATTATTGTTTAACGAGACGTTTAAGAGTTTACATAGGCAAAATGGTACGTACTCAAGCCGACAAAGTAGCAGCTATCTTAATAATTGGTGAATCTAGAAAGAATCTCCATGAAGCGGAACGTTTATTTAATGAGAAATATCCAGATCGCTATATCTCGAGAACTTATTTGAGGGAGCTTCTTCACAAGTTTGAAGCAACAGGTAGTGTTCAAGATGCCAAACGATCTGGTCGACCAACATTTAGTGATGATAAAAAAATTTATATAGTTGCTGAAATGGTAGTAAACCCTACTTCCTCTTCAACTAAAATTGCTTCTATCTGTGAAGTAAGTAAAAGTACAGTACAGAGAGTGTTGGCTAAAAATAAATTCCATCCATACAAGTTAAAAATGGTGCACCACCTTTCGGATGACGACCCCGACAGAAGACTCGAATTCTGTGAATGTATGACAAATAAAATTAGTCAAAACTCACATTACACAAAAACAATTTGTTTTAGTGACGAAAGTACTTTTTGCCTCAATAGAAATGTGAATACACAAAATGTAAGGTATTGGAGTGACACAAATCCTCGCACCTTTCGTGAACAACATATCCAATTTCCAGGAAAAGTCAATGTTTGGGCAGGTATTTTGGGAAACCACATAGTTGGTCCTGTTTTCCTAAATTCAAATTTAAGCGGTGAAGTGTATCTGGGGATGTTACAAAATGCAATTGAGCCGTTAATTCTTGAAATTCTGGAAGATAATCAATATGGATTCGGCAATCTGGAAATAACATTTCAACAAGATGGTGCTCCTGCACATTATTATGGTGCAGTAAGACGTTACCTGGATGAAGAATATCGAGGTAGATGGATCGGCCGGCGAGGTCCTATAGAATGGCCACCTCGGTCACCAGATCTGACACCATTAGATTTTTTTCTATGGGGGTACTTGAAATCCAAGGTTTATACTACGGCACCAGATAGCATTGGCGTTTTGAAAGAAAGAATTACTGAAGAATGCAATGCTATTTCAGCTGACACATTGGAACGAGTACGATAAGAGTTTACTAATAGGATGTATTACTGTCAGGAAGTAGACGGAGCACATTTCGAACAATTGCTATAAGAATCCATTGTTGCTATTTGATTAATTAAATTTAAAAAAATAATTTCAATAATTTTGGTATTTATTTAATTCATCCGTCAAAATTAATTTAAACCCAAACCAAATTAATATGGCTATGTAGCCAATGTCAATGCCTTTCAAACGAGATATCACTTGCCATAAGGTCCTATTTAAAATTATTGGCCAGAGTGGCACTGTGACGTCATCTATTACTATTACGTCACCTGTTACCATTCGTAGAGAAGTTTACAACACTTTATTTTCACCCTCCAAATTTTATTAATGTAAGTGTAGCCATTCAAAAGATACGAGGGGGAGGGTACTTTTGAATAGCATATTCAAACATTTTATTTTTATTTGGTTGAACTCATGGAGTCAGCAAAACAGAGGTAATAAGTTGATTAATACTCTAGTTTCTTTTGAACATGTATAATTCTGATTTTCTTGTTTTGTTGAAGCTATGAGATTTCAAGAGAGGCCTCTAATATTGTTGGAATTGAGGAGGAAGGGTCTAAAATATCGAAAGTGCCTCGAATACTCTCAAGCGTAACTCCTTCGTATACCAAGATGCTGTCGTCAACTGGGGCGAATATACTTTGCCAATAAAAAAATCATTAATTTAGATGACGAAAGGTATTTCACTTTGAATAATTCTGAAATGAAGGGAAATGATGGATTTTATACGGACAACGTAGAGGATTGCTCTGACAATGTTAGAAACAAACATAAAGCATCACTTGGCAACTGCCGTTGTCTGTGATTCTTGTTCGACGTTGAAACATAACTTAAACATATTTTAGGTTAAACATTAATTTATACTTACATTTGCAGTTACATTTTCTATCGCAATGTTTATACAAAAAGCCATACATACCTGAAAAAGAAAAGTTTATTTAATTCTCTAGACTTCAGTAGAGGTTCGCCATATAGATTTTGTTTATTTATGAACGAATTCTAGATATACCTATGGCTACATCATTGATCGTTAGTTGTGTTGATATTTTTATATACACGTGTATTAATATTATTTAGCAACGTTTTATTCATGTTATGGTTTTCGAGATATATATGAGATCAATAATCCAATTAAAAGATCAAGTACGCTAGCCAACATAGTGTTAGGTATGGTTTGTGGGAATTCGTGCGTGTGCAAATGAGTAGAAGATTCTTAATTGAATGATTTGTTCAATATATATCTAGAAAATAAGTTGAACACAACATGTGTAATGATACTGTCGGCAACCACACTAATAGCAAGTTTAAAACGGAAAAGCATTATTGACATCTGTACTTCTGTCATATGACCAACAGTGTGTCAACCTAAAAAGAAGTATTAATACTAACTGGTTTGTATAGGTATGCAACTCTTTATACATTCTTAGATTTAACATTTTGACAAAATTAGTAATTTTTTCTTTGCCTAATGACAGTAAATATATCATCCAACTGACTTTCAGTGCTACATATACTATTTTAATAATATTTTTTATAATTGTACCGACAACAAAGTGAAATTAACAACAATTTAATCATGCTTTGATTATCTTCGAATATGGTGAATGGTAATTTGTATTCATTTTTCAAATCGCCTAGAAAATTTTTAATATGTAAAATTTCGCAGGTTGCCATGCAAGCGGATATAAATTCGGATTCAGTGTTATATAGTGTGACAACTACTGTTTGCTTCTTTGAGCTCCATGAAAATAAATCCCAAATAATTGAAATCAATATCCTCTCACCGATTTTCTGTCACTTGAACAATTGGCCCAGTCTGCATCAGAATACCCTATCAAATTATCTCCAGATGAATATAGGTGTAGTTTCAAATCAACTGTGCTTTATAAATATTTTAACACTCCCAATAAATGTTTAAAGTGTTCACTAGGTTGTTTTAATCTGTATGCTCGTAAGTGTTCAACCATATAAATCCCACTACGCCAGACATCTACTTGTCACCAATCATTCATTGACACCTAACACAGAACTAGAAGTACTACATATTTTGATAGAAAACAAGAACTGGATTTCCTTGAAGAATTGGAAATTAGAAGACACTTAAGAAACCCACAATATGGAGTCGTCAATGAACAGATAAATCTAGGGAGTTCTCCACTTTTAAACTGTCTTCTTAAGTGATAATTATAAAGATCAGCAGTTATAGTTTTCCTGGTTTTCTATATCATTGCACGGTGATACTGATCTTAATTGGGAAAAATGATATCCAGGATATCCCCATAGGGCTAATAATATCTATAAGCTTTAATATTTGTAATATCATATCTTCTTTTTTCTATTAACATATATTAAGTCAATCACAAGTTAGGTCACTTCTTGGTCTAGCCAAAAATAACTACTAAACATCAGGTAGGCATCAAATGAAATGTAACTTCTGTCATTCTGACGATGATATTTAGATAATATCGAAACAATTGTCAATTTTTTAGAATTTCTAACATTTTTCAATAAACTGTGGAGTTAACTAGAAACAGTAAGTTTAATTTAAAACACTAAAATGAGTAGATTCCACAAAGTAAGGGTTGAGACAGCTAATTTCATAAACAGTAAACATTAACATCGATCGAAATACATTTTTATTTAAACAAGTAATAACATAACATAATTATAATGATTAATAGTACAGTCATTAGTATAAACAAAAATAAAATAAAAATATATATGATTTTACCAAACAACTATTACGGATAAGATGGCACATGTCTATGTATATCTCATAAAGCAGACACTTAGCAATGTTATGCATTTATTCGAATAAACTAGAACGTTCACTGTCATAAAACACCTCCAGTTTTCATCTAACAAAATTATGGAAATTGGCACGAAGGTGTTTGTTTCAACTATAATAAGAATATCCAAAATAATGAGGGATACACGAATTGTCTCAGTGTTCCTGTTTCTCTTTATTTTGCATGAAAATTACTAATTGCAGTCTGAACGTGTTTAATTTATTCATACCATTCACGGATACATTAGAAACGGCTTTTGACAGACATGTACTCATTTACATTGAAAACAAAACGAAAAAGAGAATTTGCAAAACGGCATGGATCAAATTAAAATAAACTATGGCCGATTTAAGATTAGATTAGATTATATATTCATCATTGCCAACACAAAAACAAAAATGTAGTAGAGTTACAGAGAACTATGATGTTCATAACCCCTCTTAATGGAAGAGTTTTCTTGTGTAACCAACATCATCTGACGCTACGGCACTCATGATACATGAATACGTTAAACCTCAGAAATTAGGCTTTAATTAACTTAGAAGAAAACGTACCATTACAATGAGTGACAGATAATATGACTCAATAAACAACAAGACACTTTGATTATATATCATTCACCCAGCCTGTCGGAAACGTAGTCTTGTAAATAAAGTGGGACTCTTTGGGTTCTTAATGGTCTTCTTCGAGGTGGCGAGCCGCCGTTAGATTGTGAGGAGCCGGGAGGTAGATCAGCAAGCCTTCATGTTTTCATCCTTTGTTGCTCCAATATTGGTTGATAGATCGTTTCTCAGAGGCTCAGAGTATCTATTGTTTGACTCTGCCTCTTCGAAAATCTAATCAAGATTGCTTGTTATTGACGGGTCCTCATCTCCTGGTATGGGCGCTAGTTGGCTGTTTGATACTGTGGATTCTCAGCCATCGCTCCGTCTTACATAAGAGTAGGTTGGATTACTATGGAGAAGTTCCACCTCTGATGGGGTGGATTCCCCAACCGGGGTGCGTCTTGTAAATTTCAACATCCTTTCATGAGGGGTCGTATTTATTGAGGTGCACAGCAGCGAACGTACACAATGTAATGCTGGTTTTAAGGCGAGTACCCAGTTATCGATTGGAAGATTTTTGGACTTCAAATTAAGTTGCATCGTTCGCCATAACGTGCCATTTAATTTTTCTACTTGCCCGTTCCCATGTGGATTATAGACCGAAAAAGTGTGACGTCAAAACATGGCCGCTGACAGTTTCTGAGGGAAAACAAATCAATTATTTACCTTATGTCTTGTCTTCACCGTTGTAATATTTTAAAAGTTTATTCGTTTTTTTTCATTTGTAAAGGGACATTGCAGTGACTATCAAGTAATTATGCCTTATTGCTTCGCTCCTAAACTTCCAACATATACTCTATATTTACGACATATCCACTGTTTAAACTATCTCCACATTTCTTTAACACTTTAATTCCATTACAAAACTGCTCCGCAATGCTCGACAAATTAACAATAGCCATGTTTGAGCATATTACAAACGTAAATTGAACGTAAATAAATATTTGTTTTCCCTCAGTAACTGTCAGCGGCTATGTTTATGACGTCATAGCTTTTTCGGTCTATAGGGTGTGGTACGTGAAGATGCAATGCCATGGTTTCTCAAAAATGTATGTAATTCTTCCGATATAAAAGAGGAGCCTCTATTGCTGTGTATATACAAGGGCTGGCCGAAAGTAAAGAAAATATCATTTAGGCACTCGATGACTGTTGCCGCCGTCATGTCCTTGCATGGAAATGAGAATGGATATCGTTAGTACTCGTCGATGACTGTAAATATGTATTTGTTGGGTGTAGTCGATGGCAGTGGACCCTTGAAGTCGATATTGAGCCTTTCGAATTGAGCTATAGCTTTTATTAGGGTTTACTTTGCTTTGGCGAAACGTGGTTTTACTTCAGCGCATACTCTACATGAAGCAGTCATTTGTTTAATATCGTCTAGCGAGTAGGTTAATTTTTTGACCTTCGTATAGTGATACATTCTCATGATACCTGGATGCGATAGGGCGTCGTGCAGCTCCATTAGCTTGTTGGTATTCATGTATGTACATACTCTTGATAAGGTATCTGCAGTGATATTTTCGACTCCAGGTCTGTAAATTATGTCGTATTTATAACAAGATAACGAGAGGCGCCATCTTTCTAATTTGTCGTTCTTAATTTTCGATGAATCCTCTTAATCGAATACGTGGCTGACCGATTGCTGGTTGGTGATTAAAATGAAGTGTCGTGATATCAACAGATGTCGCCATTTTCTTAGGCTCTCAACAATTGCACACGCCTCTTTTTCTACTGACGCATGCTTTCGCTCGCAATCTGATAATGTTCTGGAGAAAAATGCGATTGGGTGGGCTCGTTGTGAAAGTGTAGCGGCGATCGCAAAGTTAGAGGCGTCCGTCTCAACTGTCAAGATTTCCTTGTCATCGATAGCAACTAGGGCCGCTTTTTGTATATATGCTGTTTAATATCGTGGCATGACTTTTTGTATAACGGCTGTAAGCGAAGGACCAGCTCAAAGAGAGCAATAATTAAATGGCTGTGTGGATGAAGGAACTGTTATGTGAATGATTGTACATAAATTCGTGACGAAAATCCAATACTTTCTATAAAAACTTTATTTATTCGTTTACCGTGACATATATATTTTTCATGACGTTCTGTCTCTCTTGACATTACATAACAACTTTCTTTTATTTTTTCACAACTCGCTTGCCAACACAATCGACAGTCGATAAAAAAGTTTTCTTTAACAATAAATACAGGTTGACAGCACTCGGCTGACACTGTTGCCTTTTCATAATATAACAAAAAATATAGAAAAAATATAAACTTAACATCTGCCTTTAAGTGTTCAAAACAAGATCGGGCTTCATCATTTAGCGGGAAACACTGGCAGTTCACTTAGTAGAGAAGGTTTTGACCCATTTTGCGTAGTGTGCGAATAGTCCCAGCGCCCGTTTTAATTCAGCGGAATTAGTAGGCAACGGTAATTTTAAGGGCGGCTCGAGGCGATCCTTATCCGGTTCGATGACATTGTTTGTAATGGTGTAACCCAGAAGGCTGACAGTTGTTCTGTTAAAATTTAAATTTGTCCTTGTTCAGTGTAAGCTTACTGCTTTCTCGAATTTCTCTAGGTTGTCGTAATGTTCCTTTTGAGGTTTCCCGCATACTGTCACATCGTCCAGGTAGGCAAAAGTTCCCTCAAGTTTTTCTTGATCGATAATATATTCTAGGGTGCGTTGGACGGCAGCTACGCCGTTTATTACCCCGAATGGGATTCTAGTAAATAGATAAAGTTTTCCATCTGTCTCGAACGCGGTATAAATTCGTTCTTTTTCTAGTATGAATACCTGATGGTAAGCAGACTTCAAGTCTATTTGACTGAAAACGTTGAATTTTGCGACCTTGGACACGATATCTTCGACGATAGGTAATGGGTAAGCATCGAGATACGTGAATTTGTTAATTGTCCCAGAATAGCCGATTACAAATCGTTTACGGTGATTGCTTTCACCAACGACAAGTACCTGAGCGCGCCATGGGGAGATGCTCGCTTCAATGACTCCATCTTCAAGAAGTTTGTTGATTTCTTCTCTGATAGAAACCTCTTCATCTTCGGTACGCCTTCCTGATTTGACAGCAATAGGTATAATGCCAGCGGACAGATTAGCAAATACCGACGCCGGTGGGACTGTTGCTTTCCTCACACTTATTTATAGAGGTTCCTTTGCTCCTCCAAATCGCAATTCAACTTTCGAGTGGTATTTGAGCAGGTTGTGGCCGACTATGACATCAGCACACAAGTTGTTTACTACGTTACTTGTAAACGTGTTTGTCGATAGTAAGAGTAGCGAAACAAATAGCATCTACATCTGATTGTAGGGTTTTGGTTCAAGTTTCATTGTTTGGGCGATATCCTTGTCTATGAAGCTTACGGAGCTACCAGTATCAATTAGAGCGTCAGCACGGACGTTATTAACGATAATTGAGACAGTTGCTGTTTTAAGACTTGACGGTGACGCAGCCGAGAAGATAGAGATGGTCGGGAAGAAGACCGCATTGCTTGTGGTGTTGCCGGCTGACCGACACACCTTGGGGAAGTGCCCGACTTTGCCACCATTTTGACACTCAGTCCGAAATGCGGGGCATGTAACTCGTCGATGTACTTTTCCTCCGCAAAGAAAACATTTTAATATCGCTGGAGGCGCAGCAGCTACCACTTCAGGACGACTCGATGACGGACATGGCTGAGTTACTCTCTCTGGCGATGCTAGAGCATTCAGGATTTGATCGTTGTAACTTACCATTGTTTGAGAATCTTTCTGAACCGTCTCAACAGTTTGGGTTTGTTTGATAGCGTCGTCTAATTTCAGACTCGAATTTTCCAAAAGACGTTCCTTTATTTTCGTCAAAGTTAGACCCGCTATAAAAGCCCCTCCGTGGCTAGACTTTCATGTTCAACGGCTTCAACAGTTTCATACTTGCAGCTTTGAGAAAAGGGGCGTAGTTCTCGAACGTGGTCCGCGATAGTCTCACCAGGTTTTTGTTTTCTCGTAGTGAGTATGCAACAAGCCAATATATCATTTTGCGGTTTAAAGTATATGTTGTTTAGAATCTTGATAGCAACTTCATAAGTTTTACTTTCCTTTATGTATGCATAAATACTCGTGGATAGGTGATTTACCAGTAACTTTAGCATCACTTTATCTTCGTACCTGATGAGACCTCCTCTTCGAGGAGATTTTCAAACGTAGAGAACCAATGCTTCCATTTAGTTTCGGCACCGACGCTGCCCGAATCGACTTCGAATTTTTCGGGCCTCAAATATTTGGCAAAAGGATCTACCGTAGAGTTTCCGCTTTTCGCCTTTGTCTAAGTTAATTAAATTGATACATGAATACGTTAAACATCAGAAATTAGGCTTTCATTAACTTAGAAGAAAACGTACAATTACAATGAGTGACAGATAATATGACACAATAAACAACAAGACACTTTGATTATATATCAACTCCTTTTAAAGCATAGAATAAATTCGCTATTTCCTTAAGCAAACACCTTGAGAGAAATCTGAAACACGTCGATGTTTAATAGTAATATTCTACACTCAATTTCATTGTATCCACATTAATCTGAAGACGCATCTGGTATTTTCCCCAATGCATTATTGTTCCTACTATGTTTTGATCATGTTCTTATTGATATCCTTATTCTCTACGTAGTATTGATCCTACTTGGTATCATCCCTATTAATATTTCATATATTTTTCTACTAAACCTCCTCTCCAGGATTTGGTATGTGCATATATACCCCTCCACATCATCTATTGTCTTTAGCCGAGTCCTTTTCATTCAATGAATCTCACATTCCATACAGACGAAACATAATATCCATTAAATCATTACCACTCGGCAAATACAACAAGTATTATTCGGAATCTATGTCAAGTTTCTAGCGATTATCCGGAAACGCTAATTGAAGCAATAAATAAATTAGTGCTACTATGGCGAGATATTTGGAACGTATATAATACAGAGGATTAGAGTTCTAATAATTTAGATAATGAAAATATAAGATATTCAGTTATATGCATCACAAATACATTTGATGGTATGTAAGAGTTTCATAAAACTGTTCCATGAGCTAACCAATTTCATAAGGTCTTAAAAATCGCACTGTGTATTTTTGTTGCTTGAATGTATTAGTTGCTATTTGTTTTTTCATTTGACATTGATGAACATCAAAGTTCAGCTTCGAAATATGTACGATCTTTTTAATCTAGACTAATTTAGAACATAAAAATTTAGCTTCGACTAAAATCTAGCCAAATTTATTATATTTAAACTGTTTTTTTCGGATATACTTTTAAATAAATAACTTATAACACTGAAAAAATAACTCTTACTTGTAAAATTAATATTTACTTCCAGTGGTATATGTATATAGATGCGATTTTCCTCTAATTTTTAAACCAGATTTTGACCGTTATCCGAGAAAAAAAACAATTGTCTTCCTGAGTGTAAACCGCAACGAATATTGACTTATATTTCCCCAAAGAACATAGCTAAAAACATGCACAGACTATTGAACATTAAACCCTATGAATCGCGTTCGAGAACTTTTCATGGAAATCTTTCATGGAAGACTTATGTGAGGAAAATGTGAGTAATACGCAGTTCGGTTTCCGTAATGGCATTGGAACCATTATGCAACTCAAATGTTATTTCAACATCAGAGACGTCAACTGACATTTGACAGATTCTAACAACATGAAAAAATGATCATCTCTAAAGGAAGATGGAGTTGACACAAAGCATATAATGTAACCTTTACTTCACAACAATCCGTAGTAAGAGTAGACAACCAACTAGGAGATCCGATAGAAATTTCTCGTGGAGTTAGAAATGATGTGTGTTATCGCCTCTTCTATTGAATCTGTACTCGGAACATATATTCAGGAATGCACTGAGCTTATCAACAATCTACGCAACGTCTAGTAATACCCGACAACTTAAACGGTCTACAACAAGTCCTAAACCGGGCCAATGAAGTGATTCTAGAATTGAATCTTGAACTTAATAATCCAAAAATGACCAAATACATGTTGATCAAAAAGTCACCTCCTCTAGCGGCACAATGGATCATACAAACAAATGAGCAGAACATCAGAAGGGTTCAGAAATTTACTTAACTGTGATGTACATTAGCAGATACTTAGGAATTCATCCGTCGTATTGAACAGGCAAGGAACGTTTTCTTCAAATTGAAACATTTTTTGTGTAGTAGGGATCTTAGCATGGAAATTGTACGAATTTAAATTTAAATTCTTCCTGAGAATTATAAATTAATTACATTCACCATCATCCTTATATAATAATTACGACACATTTCATACTTAAATCTGTTTTACTAAATACTTCCTGAAAAACTAACATTATTGTTAACCTTCCTTTATACAGCAAAATTATCTATAACTTTCCAGTCGATAATAAAAAAAATTATCACATATCCTTCTGTTCAAACCGAAACTGTTGTGCCCACAACTCATGTAAATCGTCACGTAGGCATGATTCTCACACTCCTTGAATTCAACCCCCCTTCCTAAATTCATTCTCAAAAGTTCTACGCTCCATAAATAGCCAAAAACCTACAAGTCTTCCTCTTTCATCCCCACTCGTCGAATGAACACGTAGAAGTTCTCCCAAAAGTACCGGCAAACACTGGCTTTTATAATAGCAATAAAAATGCTAAATATCTCTTAAACTTACATAAATTAAAATCATAAAATAAGTGAAATAGTAAACTCTTAATTGCGACGCAACGATAAAAGTTATATTGAAGTCAGTGAATAAAATAAAACAGTGGAAAGTGCAAGAATATTTAATTATCCATGCCCAACCAGCAATTTAACGCAAAAAAACAAACTCTAATGAAATAAAATATCTCTTCACATTAACAAAAGTGAATGATCCTTTGAGAAAACTGTATTGTTGTGGGTTAAAATCATACACGAGTATTAGATGGACTGCTGGTATATTTAAGTAATTAAATCTTCGTAATGATATAGCACGCCGACCGACACGGCTTCCAAGCTCAAACTGTCACTTGCAAATCGGTGCAGTGTAGTACTGGGTAATAGCAACGTTGCCAGACATAACAATATAATGATGCTGACATAACAAAAACAATTCAACTCTACGCATTTCACAAACAAAGAAATAATAAGTTTGACTCTGTGAAACAAATATTAAGGATAGAATAAGATATTCACTCCACTTTTGTACGGTGTGGAAAGCTGGATCCTGAGCGAAGCAATGGAACGAAAAGTGTATGTGGAGTTGTCGGAGAAATAATAGAACTTCTTGGACGGATTGCATAACAAATAAAGAAGTACTCCACAGAAGCTAGAATATCTAGGCTACATAATGTGAAATTGAACTAAAAATCGGATACTACAAAATATTATTCACGGTAAGGTTGTCAGAAAGAGGGGACCTGAAAGAAGAATATATTGGCTGGTCAATCTGTTTAAATGGTATGGAGTTACCACAGTGCAACTGTCCCGAAGCGCTGTAAATAAATCTCGTATATCGAATATCTCCTTCAAAAGGGAAAATGCGATATCATAGTTAATATCGGTCGTTTCTAAATTCTCAATTGATTTAGCAGCTTCTCCTGATTTTTTTTTTTTTGGCTTTGACACTCGTCATTCGGCCAGTCACAACAGGAACAAACTATTAATATATAAAAAAATATATTCACCTCACTCACACCTATCCACACCTAAGAGAAGACAAAATTACCTACCTAAAAAAATAAATACAATAAGGATATACAGGGTCACTCGCTTCTTGTCTAGGGGCCCATCAAGACATTATAATTTATCACAAACAAAACTAGGCCACGGAAAGATAGGAATAACTACAATTGGGATAAACAGAGGTAAACAAATCTAGTTCAAACATTCACAAGCATACCTTTGATTCGTATATGAATTTCATCAGAACATTATATACTTCCATTTTGTTTAAGGCTAAAAGATGGCAGATATTGAAGGGTGGGAAAAATCCGATTCTTATTAAATCATTAATAAGGTTTTGAGTTTCTTGGGAATATATGCAGTTAAAGAAAATATGATTCAGATCACTTTTGATATGACAGGTCTGTGTCAAGAATTTTTATTTTATATAAGTGTGCCGGATAACATGCATGTCCAAAGCGTAGTCTAACAATAGTTGTAATGTATTTACGTGGACAGGAGTAAGAATTGAACCAACGACAATTCGGAATTTCTTGTTGAATTGATGAATATTGGGTATTAGATATTTTACAATAATCGTTCCAGGACTTTTTCCATAAACAACTTTGTTTTTGCCTAGAATTAGCAAATACGTCTGGTACAGTTAGTGGATAGAGAGATAAGGTACCATTTTCTGCTGCATTTTTAGCTAAACGATCTACATGTTCATTATGTTTAAGTCCTATATGTGCTTTGATCCATATCAGCTGTACATGTTTATTATCTTTTTTTAATTGAAATAACATTTTTTTTATATAGAATATATAAAGATTATCTGATAAAGCAGGTATAGTTGGATTTTGAATAGCTGTTAAGACAGACAGAGAATCAGCTAATATAATAGCAGAACTTTTTCTGGACGAAGAAAAAAATTTTAACGATTCATAGATGCCCACAGCTTCAGCGCTGAAAACTGAGAAGTCTGAGGGGAGCTTAAACAATTTTTCGACATTATCACCTGGAATGTAGAACGCACAACCAGTTCCATATAAACTTTTGGAAGCGTCAGTATATATCTGTATGGAATCAGAATAATTTTCTAATATGGAGTTTAAAATTGTAAGACTTATCATAGGATTTACATGATACCTAGGTTGAATGACATTAAACATATGAAAAAAGTATTCAAAATCATCTAAAGTCATATTTTTTTCTGATCTAATTACACATAGATTGTTGTAGTTTCGGAAAGCATCACAGAGAGGTGGTGAATTTTTGCGGATCCAGTATTTGTTAGTTAAATCAAATTCGTTTAGTTTACATATATTGTGATATAAAGATTCGTTGGAAGACATAATTTTTATGAGGAATTTATGGCTAAGATGATTTCTTCTATATTTTAAGGGAGGTTCTAAAGCTTCCACGTGAAGTGGTTCAATGGGAGTAGACCTCATAGCACCCATACAAATACGTAAGGCTTTGTTTTGGAATACGTCAATTTTTTGTAAATTATTTTTACTTGCGGATCCATAAAGTGTACATCCATAATCTATTATGGATCTAATATATGATCTATAAAAAAGTAGCGAGGTCGACACATCAGCTCCCCACCAAGTTTTAGAAATGGATTTTAAAAAATTCATACCTCTGTTGCATCTATTCAATATATGTTCGATATGGGGTTTCCAGGTTAACTTCCTATCAACTATCATTCCCAAATATTTTATTGATTTACAAAAAGGAAACGCTTGTGTATTTAACTGAATCGTATCGATATTCGGGATGTTATATCTAGAAAAAATGCAAACTGATGATTTCGTGGGAGATACTTCAAAACCATTTTTAATGAACCATTTATAAGCCAATCCGTATATTTTATCTAACGTCTCTACAGCATCATTATATTTTTTGGCCTCTGAATATAAGCAAAAATCATCCGCATACTGAATTATTTTTGGGGTGATATTTTCAACGTAAATACTATGAAAGTCAGCCGTATACAAATTAAAAAGCAGAGGACTCAATACTGAACCCTGAGGTAGTCCTGAAATATTATAGCGAGGTCCTATGAGGTAATTATTATGAGTTCTTATATACAATTTTCTATAAGAATAAAAGTTAATGATTGCATCAGTTAATCGAATCGGTATTAGGAAGTTATTAATCATTTTTTCTCTCAGAATGGGTAAGCAGACGCTATCATAAGCACCTTCGATATCTAGGCAAAGTGTAGGTAAATATCTATTGGTGGAATAAGTATTTTGAATATCGATAACAAGAGTTGTTAGAGCGTCAATTGTACCACAACCTTTTCTGTAGGCAAACTGGGTTCTTGAAAGGAGGTTTTTCTGAAATAACCACCATTCAAGTCTGTGCTTAATGATACGTTCCAAAGCTTTCAACATACAAGACATAAGCGATATAGGGCGATAGGATTCAGCATGATTGGGATCTTTACCTGGCTTGAGAATAGGAATAATGATGACATCCTTCAACTCATTAACTATGGATAGATTATTCATGATATCATTAAATATATCAATCAACATACATTTAGCAATAACAGGAAGGTTATCAATCATAGGATATTTAATTTCATCAAGTCCTGGACTAGTACTGATGCGATTTTTAAGAACATAGTTTAACTCTGTTAAAGTTATGGGTTTTGAAAGAAAATGGTTCTCATCACTAGATGAAGTTAGATCAGGAAATAACATAGCAGCGAAGGGAGGAGAAATTTTGTCAAAAAATTCTGCCATCCAGATATCATCTAAAGGCTTGACGTTGGAGATTGGTTTTCTATAAATCTTTCTAGCTTGTTTCCAAAGAGAAGAAGACGAAACAGACTTATTAAGGGAAGAAACATACTCAATCCAGCTTTGTTTAGCTATAGCTTTAAATTTTCTTTTTGTTCTTGCCATCATTTCTTGACAAAGGAAAAAGTTTTGAAAATTTGAAGTTTTTTTATAAGTCGAGAAAGTCTATCTTCCAAAATCTTTTCGCAATCTGAATTCCACCAAGGTGGGGGGTAACGTTTTAGGTTTTTAATATTTTTAAATTGTGGTATCGCAATGTGTGCAGCTTGATTCATACTGCTGATTAAGATTTGATATTTATCAGATGTGGAGTTCAATGAGAAATCTCCTTGAAGAGTATTTTCAATTGTCCCAGTATACAATGGCCAGTTGGCTTTTTTTATGTTCCATTTATTTTTAAGGGGAAATTCATTGATAACTTGGTCAATTGGAAGCTCCATAAGAATAACAAAATGATTCGATCCTAATGTATCATCTAATACTGACCAATTAATTCTATTAGCAAGTTCAGGAGAACAAAAAGTGATATCTATCGCAGAAACATTTTGATTAGGACGAGTTAAAACTGTGGGTTGTCCATTATTCATTACTGTTAGATTAAGATCATCTGCAGCTTGGATTAGTTGTATACCAACTGTGTCATTAAGATGTGCACCCCACAACGAATGATGTGCATTGAAATCACCTCCCACGATTATAGGATTTTTTGCTTGTGAAAAAAGTGTAAACCAATCATTAGCAGAACATTTAATTTTAGGTGGTTTATAAACAGAAAAAAGGCTTAGCTCCGATTTACCATATTTAATTTTTATGCCACACATTTCCACGCCTCTACACACATTATTATTAATTTTGAATTCACAAAAACTTATTGAATGATGAACTAAAATGGCAACACCACCATAGCCGTCATGTCGGTCTTTACGGATCATATTATAACCATTATAACAATATTGTATATTTTTTTTAAACCAAGTTTCAGTAATAAGTGCCACATCTATTTTTCTAGAATTTAAAAAGTGTTTTTATTTGCCACAGCTGATCTAGCATTCCACTGCATAATGTTAAGTGAAACTTTTTGAGCCATTAATAATTATTAACTGTTAGAGTATCCTCTAGTACTTGTTTTATGCTACTGATTAATGAACTTTTATTAATTGATTGCAAGTCTTCTACTGAGCTAATATTATCCAATAGATTGAATACAAATTTGGAGACAATGTCAGCAATATTCTGTTTTTTACTTTCAATACTATTAAAATTGGATTTATAGGGGTTAGCAGGTAATGGTTGACTAGGACCAAAAGTAAAAGGAAACATAGGCGAGTCAGAAGGAGACTGATTGGACGGAGAGTCTGATTTTCTTTTCCATGGGAACTGAGTATTTTTTTGTGCCACTTGTACTTGGTAGCGACGAAATTAAACTATTACTTTCCCTAATATTTTTTATCATAGTTTGTGTGGTATTATTATTAACTTGATTAGTAAGACTGGGGAAATCTTTATTATAATTTGATAAGCCTGAAAAAGAATCATGACTTGCAAAAGAAGAAATAGAGTTTTCACAGTATTTTCTGGCTTCCAGAAATGACGTTTTTTGTTCAACCATAATAGTTTTAATTTTTTTCTGTTTCTCATATTGAGGGCATTTTTTAGATATAGATAGGTGATCATTAGATTTACAATGAATACAATAAATTTTGTCCTTATTGCAACTATGTTCCTCTGTTTTTATTTCGCCGCATTGTATACATCGTTCTTGGGAGTTTTTACACTGTTTAGAAACATGTCCATACTTCAAACAACGATAACATTGAACTACTCTACTTATAAATTGTTCTACCTGACAATATACTTTATTAAATGCAACATATTTTGGTATAATATTACCTTCAAAAGTAATAATAATGGTTTTTTTTGGTACATAATCAATTGTGTGATCCTCTCTTTGGATTTTACGTTTAGTACGATAAATGTTTATTACCGGAGAGGTAGACTCTACATTCTCTAACAAATATTTTTCGTCATATTTAGTGTCAACGTCCCTAATGATAACCTTTGATTCGAGTAGATGATTTGGAATATAGGCTACCAAATTATGATTTTCCAACAAAGGATTTTTAACTAATTGATTAGGCTCAAGAAACGATTTTAATAAAACTTTTATTCGATTTTTACCTATACTTTTAATTTCTAATATATTAGTTAGCTTTAATTGTTTAAAAAGTATGTGACCAACAGTCATGGGATGTAGCCTTCCCAAATTACTACTTTTAATATTTTCAATGTATACCCAAATAGTCGATAAATTGTACTTATCTGACAATAAGTTGAACTTTTTTGGAACTGGTTTTACTGCAGAAACCTCGTTGATGCTTGGAGAGTTATTAATCGGTAACATTTGATCATCATCACATAACATAATTGACTCCACTTGCGTCGAGAATGACGTCCCTTTTTTATCCCCCATGATGGGGGAAAAATTATTTAGTTAAAAACTCTAATCGGAATATTTCAAATAAACACGTGTAAGAAAACAAAGTTGGCACTGATAAAAACTATCGACCGGTTTTGTTAATTGCTTCGCACAACCTATTCGTACAAAGGTAAAATCAACACTGAGCTTCTCCTGATAAAGAAGATTGCAATTAGAAAAATTTCTCTAAAGTTGATAATCTTGCGTCATCGTGAATTAAAGATGTAAATCTATCATAAAAAGAGAACCAGCAATTTACATTCCTAGAGAAATTTACGGTAAATAAATGTTTTTAAAACGACTTGTTTGAGAACCTCCACTACGATTAGAACCTGTGATTGACGGTTATCACCTTCTGTCATTTGTGGCAAAAGCGCTTTAGCTAATAAATCATAATAAAAGTCCTCAAATTTTCACCTATCACGAGAGTTTTCTTCAAGGATACCTACATCATCATACTGAAAATGCTCCATTTCATTCAGAATCGTATTGTACTCCTCGAGTATAACCTCAAACATATTCAACCTATCAGATAAGGTTATATTTTTCTTCGAGTCTGACTCAACCTTCGCCAATAATCACTCAAACCGGTTTAAAGCTTCCTTAATATAAAGCTTTTTTCTTTCTAATTTATTTATTATACTTGTAGCTATTATAAACCAAAGAAAATTTACCTTGAATTAAAGGAAAATAAATTTTAAACTTTTAAATGTTACGCCTATAGCGGCCAACTTGTGGCTCATGGACTTCTTAGCACAAAAAACAAAAACAATGGGAATGCATCAACAAAAAATGAAAAAAAAACACTATTTGATATGCCGATGTTTATTATCAAGACTACAAACAAAAACCTGCTATTTAGCATAAAATGAAACAAACTCTCAACAAAACATTCGCAAAATAACCTTTTAATTCGCAATTTTTGCAATTAAAAAATAAAACTTGTCACAGTAAAATAATTAAGAACGAAAACTGTTCGAATTTCATAAAAAAAGATTATAAACATGTGCACTCTACTCTACTCCACTGAGAATTTATACGAGTAGAGTTACTATACTCTATCAAGTACTCGCCTCATTACTATACCCGTGTAAATGTTACTTATACTACCTATGCTAAACTGTTTGGAACTTCTTCCATTCATTTGTACATCTCTTCCTTTTGCATATAGGTTTTTTATTTTTATAAGCTCCACTAATTTTTCTCCTACTTCCGCCCACAAATATATGAATATTACTAAAATCTCTTGTTCTACACTCCGTTCTATATTTTTTAGAATATATATGTTTGTTTAGTAGCTGCTTGTTCTTATTCTAAGTGTTTTTCTGTTTCTAATCTTTACTTGTATGCAATTCAAATAATTGTTAATAAGAGATATACATTTCCATGGTAAATGAAGATTACCCCAAAAAAATCCAAGAAGAAAGAAGATCATTGATATCCAAATTGAAGGAAGCTAGGGATAAAGGATATACAGCATACATAAGATATAATAAACGAATAATTAATAAACAAGTATACCAGAACATAGAAATATCCGAAGATGAAGAAAATGGAAGTGGCAGCCATAAAAGAACGGCAGATCAAAGATCCCCAGCTGAGAATAATACAGGCGGAAAACTTAGGAAAATAACTAAAATCACGAAATCAGAAAATTAATAGCGACAGATGAGAAAAATTACGAAGAAACTGACAAGGCGATAAAAATGGAAATGAGAAAGGATAATGGAAAAAATAGAAATATAGAAATAAAAAAGGACATAGAAGCTCTACTTCCTCTCCTATTCTGGAAATGTCAAGGAATTAATACTATAAATAATTTTGATACGGAAGAAAAGATAAATTTTTGTAAATTCCCAATTATAGGAATCGTAGAAACATGGATAACTACAGAAAACCCAACTTTACCATGTTTTCTAAATAATTATAATATTTTATAGTATTGCGCAACGAAAGACAAATAGAGGGTCAGAGGAAGTGGGGGTTTAATGTTCCTCTTGTCAAAATCATTAAAATTACATAATACGGCTGTTAATAAAACTAAGCTCGTTTTAGGCATAGTATACTTGAAGCCAAAGTTAGATGATAGGTATTGCATAGTTCTGTTTGATGGGTTTGTGAAGGATATTAGTTGTAAATATTCTGAGTATAAAATAATTATTTATGGGGATTTTAGCGCTCTAATAGCTCTTAATAGCTTCAACAATAACGACCTTTTTGAAAATAACTTTTCCCTAGGAACTAGAAACTCGATGGACCTAACGATTAACACCCTTAATGGCCGCTATGATGATAATTTAAGACACTACGCATACTTGAGTGAGCGAAGCAATAGTGTAGTAGATTTAATTTGGTCTAACCTTAACAGCATAAATTGTATAAAAACTTTTTATGTAAATAGTGATTTTTTTAGACCATCAAAGTTGTACGGTAAACCTAGACATAAAAATTGTTACAGCAGCTCAATCACAGATTCAACAAAAAGAAAGAAAACACCTTAAGTGGAACCCACAATAAGCACAAAATTATAAAAACGTTATGTCAGAGGTCACTACAAACTCAGCATCATACAATGTTGAAGAACTCGATACACAATTTTTACAGCCGAAAGTTAAGATATGTGTAGAACACGGCTTTATAAACATACTTCCTTTCAGAAATCGAAACCCTGGTTTGATAAAGAATGTGTGAAAGAAAAAATCAATTGAAATCAAAGAAAAATAACACTAACAAAAATAAATACAGCATAAATATAATCGAAGAATATAAAACAGAAAAGAAAATATTTAACACATTAATCAAAAATAAACAAAACAAATATCAACAAAAACTACAAGCAAAATCTCTGAATATTAGAAACCCATCCGAATTTTGGAAATATTTGAACATACATAAAAAAAGCCCTATAATGAACACCCTATTACGACCAAAGAATGGGAGAACTATTATAACCTATTTTATAACACCACTGAAGCTAATATGAACCTCTCATTCAGTGAATCAATTGAAACGCTACTAGAATGTCAGGCTGGCTTTCGTAAACAAAGAAGCACGGAAGACAATATTTTTGTTCTTTACTCGGTGATAGGTAACCAACTGCGACTACCTGGGAGGAGAGTTTTTGCACTGTTTGTCGACTTCAAAAAAGCTTTGGATAATATCAATTTGGATTTGCTTTGGAAAAAGCTTTTCTCCAATGGAATCAGCGGCATGATAATAAGAATTTAAAAAAATATGTACTCATTAGGGACAATAACAATTGAGCAGAACAGTTGTATCTAACAGAAAATTAAAATCACTGAAGGAATCATCCAAGTCACCTGTTATTTGCTTTATATGTGTCAGACATAGACAACTACTTTGAACAACGAGGAGCTAAAGGTTTATCTCTAGATCAAAACAAAGACACTCCATTGCTGGGTTACGCTGATGACTTCGTAATACTAGAAAACTCGGAAATTCAGTTGAATAGATCAATGAATATATTAGAAAGTTATTGCGACATTAATAAATCAGAAGTTAATATAGATGAAAATAGGTAAAAAAACTTTTTAAGTTAAACGGATTTATGTTAAACATACATTGCAATGTTTAAGATAAATGTACTAAAAACCAAAAAATAATAAAATAGATACAGTCGTGGGAATTATAAACATATGTATAGACTAGACTAAAATAAAACCGTGGGGCACGTCAATTGTCGGTTGAACAACTGCCTAATTATAGTGTAACATTACAAAACAAAAATTTTAATCAACGATTGTAGACAATTGACGTGCCCCACGGTTTTATTTTAGTCTAGTCTATGCATATGTTTATAATTCCCACGACTGTATCTATTTTATTATTTTTTGGTTTTTAGTACATTTATCTTAAACATTGCAATGTATGTTTAACATAAAACCGTTTAACTTAAAAAGTTTTTTTACCTATTTTTATTTTTTGGTTTTTAGTTTTTATTTCGCATTCTGTTTAATTCATTTAGTGCTTCATTATTGCAAGGTTTCTTGCCCGTTAGTTTATTGCAGTCCAACTCTTTGGTAGCGGCGGCCATCTTAGATTTCAATTTTGCATAGTAAATTGTATTCTACTTGTTGAGACCTTTCATTTGATACCCATGTTGATGGGATTGATAAAACCTACGTTATCCGCCATTTTGTAGAGGCCGTTATCTTGGATTTTAATTTTATATAGTATATTGTATTCTACTGGTTGAGCACTTTCATTTGATACCCATATTGATGGGATTGATAAAACCTACGTTATCCGCCATTTTGTAGCGGCCGCCATCTTGGATTTAAATTTTTTATAGTATATTGTATTCTGCTTGTTGAGCCCTTTCATTTGATACCCATATTGATGGGATTAATAAAACATAAATTATCCGCCATTTTGTAGCGGCGGCCATCTTGAATTTATAATGATAATGAATAAACATAATTGTATTGTCACCAAAATCCAAAGTGTATACAAAATTTCAGATTTTTCGGTTGACAGGAAGAGGGTGAAATTTGAATTACTAAATTTGACCCAAGAATAAATAAAACAAACGGGGTGAGCTAAATAAAACCGTTTAAAAACAATGATGGTTATATTCAGAAAGAGCCCAAGTATTGGACATACACCTAAATTTTGGTATAAAAATGCACTAATAGAACAAGTAAACAGCTATAATTACTTAGGAGTGATATTCTCGATTAACGGCACATTCTCAGAAAATTTAAAATCACGTATAAAGAAAGCGAAAATAACACAAAATTTAATTAAATCTTCACATATGAACGATATGGAAAGTGTTAAATCGCTTTATTATAGCATTGTAGTTCGGTACATAAATGAGGGAGGAATAGTGCAAAATCAATTTTGGAATTTTTTTCTCTATTTAAACAAAACAACTCTCAGTTATATGTTGAGAGCGGAAATAAGACTAGTGAAAATTGGATTTTTTATTATAAAACAAGCTCAAGAATATTTGCGAAAGATTAAAAAATTGTACACAAAAAGATTTCTTAAGATAGCGCTAGATGGAACTATACCAACAAAATAAAACTATCAAAATTCAATTGGATAAGTCAAATAAATAATATTTTAACTGAAATCGGAGTACCAGAGTTTGATATGCATAGTTTCGATGGAGATAAAATTAACATTATTTTAGAAAAATACAAACAATACAGTCATATAGAGGATTGGAATAAAATATTACCAAGTAAAGATTGTCCAATCTATAAACACATACTACAAGACAAACATCCCTTCCAAAGCACAAACCACTTAGACCTTTCAATCCCTCTGCATATTAATCGCTTTATCTCACAACTACGCACTACTGACACTAAAATAATGTATATGTATGTTAATAACAATGCATATACCATAAAAACAAATGAAATATGCACAATTGAAACTGTCTAGTTCCAGAATCCCTACAACATCTATTATTTGTATGTACTATGTATGAACAAATCAGATATTCCTTCTCTAAAACCTATCAGTCCCTAACGGACATTGAAACAGTAATGAAATTAACTGTCTCGATCCTTACTTTGAGGAATCTACTAATATTAGTGTTTGAACATTTTTTCAATATATTGTGGAGTTAACTAGAAACAATAAGTTTCATTTAAAACACTAATTGAAACAATAATTAATGAAGCTGAACCACAATTATTATATCAAATATATAATGTAATAATAGTTATTTCTAAAACAAGTGTCACAATGACTCGTTTTGTAGTACGAGTAGGTACTACAGAAATTTATTATGGCACAATTTATTTAATTATTTAAATAAAATAGAATTTCATATAATCCGTTTTTAAACTAGGAGGAGTGGTTTAAATTTAAGTTGGCAGTTCTGTAGATTCCTAATTGGTCAGATCACAGATGGTTTTATTCAGCACTTCTGACATATTATAACCGAATAATTGTGTAAATTGTAAACAAACTTTCATTTAAGCAAACAGAAGATGATTATTTGTTTAAAAAGAGCTTCTTCGTATATGCTCTTGCGATCTATTTATATTATGTCATGAACAGAAATGTGTATAAAGTTGCATACTCAGTGGGTGGCTTAATTGAATTAACGTACCTCCGTGTGTTACTCATAATTTAATACAAAAAGCATTGTATTTTTATCATGCTACAACATCTTCACATAGATATCTGGTAATTTATCCCAAAAATCGAACGTTTTGTATACCTATATATTGATCCTATACAATATAAAAATAAACAATTGACAAAT
Source organism: Galeruca laticollis (assembly GCA_963921935.1). Taxonomy (NCBI): domain Eukaryota; kingdom Metazoa; phylum Arthropoda; class Insecta; order Coleoptera; family Chrysomelidae; genus Galeruca; species Galeruca laticollis. The sequence continues at coordinate 83,046,890 of OY998178.1, read as the reverse complement.
CATTGATAAATAAACGTTAACGTACTCTATTCATTAATATTTTTAATATATAAATAATTATAATTTACCTTTAATATAATAATTTGCTAGCTAGAACAACGCTAGACCATTTTATTTACAATTTGTGTCAAGGTTAAAGTCAAATGTCAAATAAAAATATAACTAAATACAATAACCAACTGTACACTAAAAATTACTATAACAGTGTTCAAAGAGCTTCATTGTGACACTGTAAACAATGTTATATTTTATACGCGAATTTTAAAAAGAATATTTTAAAAATCAGATAATTTATTATAAACGAGTAGTAAGTATCCTCTCACCCCCGTCGGGGTGCATATCTATAAAATTATAATTCATTTTTTTAAAGCTTATTATCTTTACATTTATATTGGTAATGTTGTCACCTCCTTGTTCATGAATTTGTACGAAAGAACAATAAATCTTGTATCTATCTATCATAAGTTTCCATGGTGTTCCCAGTTGTATATGCGTTGTGTATCAGTAGTATAATCGTTCTTCTTATTTTGGGTTTCCTCCCATTATAAATGATTCTGGTAAGCGTTGCTTTCCTTTCCTTCTTAGATGTTTTATTATTTTTTTATCAATTATTGCCTAACCTATTTATACGTTTTCTAATGCTTGTTCCACTTTATAATATTCTTATTTCTCTCTTCTTGAATTTCTTTTTTTTACTATCAAATTGAGCCCATTTCTTTAGTATTTTCACAGTTTTTACTTTCATATTATCTTATCTTTTCTCTATTGCATTGAAGTGTTTTCATATTATTCATTTTACTATTCCCCAAAATTAAAAGATAATTAACAGAATAATTAGTTCTTTTATCGTTTTCGTGCAACCTAGATAGTGGAACCATTGACACAATTATTTAATGTTCGCAATTTAAATTCTGTAATGTCTCGCAATTAACTACTTAATAACATAGAAAACATGGTTTTGTGCTTTTTGTGCTTTTCAAACGCGAATTTCTTTATTATTTTTACTTTTCATGTTTTTCAACTCGGCCAATTTTCTAATGAATAACAGCGCTCTAAACGATTCTATTCAGCTACTGATATATACATAAATCCTCCTGCTTCAAACACCATTTCTACTCGAGAATATTCCAAAACCTAGATCGTTTTATAGGTATTATTATCCGGGGAAGAGAAAAAGGAAATAGGGATATTCCCTAGACATTTCTAATGATTTGCATTCAAATCGAGATTCTAAAACACGATCTGTAGTTAGCAAAACGCTAGAAATAAATGGAGATGCGTATGGAGACACGTAGGGTAACTAAATGAGAGACAGCAAGCGAAAGCTGTGTAAATCCACAAAGAAACGCCCTTTTTATTCGTCTCTTTTGTTCGCTGCATTATTCATAATCGAATTAATATGATAGTAAAACTGTAAAATTTAGATGCTCTGAAATATAATTTCCTTTGTCACAGAACTATTACAATATTATCAAGATCAACATCTCTACATAGTATAAAGTGTTCCTAAAAGATTGCACGATTTAGCTTAAAAATAAAACGGATTTTGGTTACAAATGTAATGGGTATTATAAATCATGATATATTCTTAAGAAGCTAGTTTGAATATAATAATAATTTAGTCATTGAATTCCAATATATAAATTGCAACAATTTGAAAATTATGCACAATGAATATAATGAAAACTCTGAAGGAATTGGAAAAAATATAGAAAAAGTAAGGAAATTGACTGTCTCGACCCTTACTTCGTGGAATATGCTCATATTAGTGTTTTTAAATGAAACTCAAGGTCTCTAGTTAATTCCACAATATAATACAAGTTATTGAAAATTCTAAAAAATTGACAATTGTTTCGATAAATCAATATCATCGTCAGAATGACAGAAGTTACATTTCATTTTATGCCTACCTGATGTTTAGTAGTTATATTTTTGGCTAGACCAAGAAGTAACCTAACTTGTGATTGGCTTAATATATGTTTATAGAAAAAAGAAGAAGATGTGATATTACAAATATTGAAGCTTAGATATTATTAGCCCTATGGTGATATCCTGGATATCATTTTTCCAATTAAGATCAGTATAACTGTGCAATGATATAGAAAACCAGGAAAACTATATCTGCTGATCTTTACAATTATCACTTAATAAGACAGTTTATTAGTGGAGAATTCCCTAAATTTAACTGTTCATTGACAACTTCATATTGTGGGTTTCTTAAATGTCTTCTAATTTCCAGTTCTTCAAGGAAATCCAGTTCTTGTTTCTTTTCACAAATATGCAGCACTTCTAGTTCTGTGTTAGGTGTCAATGAATGATTGGTGTCAAGTAGATGTTTTGCGTAGTGAGATTTATCTGGTTGTTTTAATCTGTAAGCTCGTAAGTGCTCACTGTATCGTATTTCAAAATTCCTAAGGGTCTGACCCAAATAGACAGCATTACATTCTGGACATTTGAGTTTATATATACCTGACTTCTTTAATAGTGGTATTTTTGTTTTTACATTTAACAATTTTGTACTAACGTTACTTTCTATTTTAAAAGAAATTGTTGCATTTGTTGCTGAAGATATTATCTTTGAAATATTATTAGAAATATTTCCTGCATATGTGATGGTTTTATAAGTTTTAATTTCATCAGCTTGTTTAGGATATATTAGTTGTAATGCCACTTTTTTCTCTTTTTTACTAATTAGTTTATTTATCATATCTAATGGATAACCGTTAGATGTTGCTATTTGTCTAATTGTATTAATCTCTCTATCAAAATTACATTTGTTCATAGGAACTGAAAAAGCTCTATGTATCATTGAATTATATGCTGCTAGTCTGTGTGAGACAGGGTGGCTAGAATTGAATGGAATTGTCACATCAGTCTGTGTTGGTTTTCGGTAAATTGAATAATCCAGTACATCATTAACTCTTTGAATTTTTAAATCAAGAAAATTGATTGAGCTATTTTCTTCAATTTCTAATGTAAATTTAATTTTCGGGTGTAAATTATTGATGTGGTTGAAAAACACATCTAATTGTCGCTCACTACCCATAAAACAAGCTAATATGTCATCCACATATCTATACCAAAATAAAATATTTTTCGAAATATTACTTTCAAAGATCTTTCTTTCTAAATTGTCCATAAAAATGTTTGCTAAAATAGGTGATATAGGGCTTCCCATTGGTAAACCTTCATTTTGAATATATATCTTATTGTCAAAAGTGAAATAATTCTGATTAATGCATACATCAAATAAATTAAGTATATCTGATATTATTCCTGGATTAATATTCTTATCTTCTAGTAATTTTCTTACAAGTATTAGACATTCTTTAGGAGGAATTTTAGTAAACATATTAGTTACATCGAACGATATGAGTTTATAGTTATCTTGCAAGTGGATTGATTTCAACTTTTTGATTAGTTCTATTGAATTTCTAATTGAGTACTGAGATTCATATCCGTAAGTATTGAGTATATTGTTGAGCTTTTTTGCCAATATATTATTAGGAGCATTAACATAAGAGACTACAGGTCTAATTGGTTTCGTTATTTTATGTAATTTAACTGTTCCATATAATTGTGGACAATGAGGATTCTTATGTATGATAGACCTCTTTTCGTAATCATTTAAAAGATAATTTGAATTATTAACAATATCCCTTACATTATTAGAAAACTTCTTTGTTGGGTCTGCTTTAAGAACTTTTACATCGCTGGATTCTATAAAGTTATATACTTTGGAATTGTAATTTTCAGTCGTCAAAATGACAGTAGCATTCCCCTTATCGGAATCATAACCTAACAGTTACAAAATCCGATAAGGGGAATGCTACTGTCATTTTGACGACTGAAAATTACAATTCCAAAGTATATAACTTTATAGAATCCAGCGATGTAAAAGTTCTTAAAGCAGACCCAACAAAGAAGTTTTCTAATAATGTAAGGGATATTGTTAATAATTCAAATTATCTTTTAAATGATTACGAAAAGAGGTCTATCATACATAAGAATCCTCATTGTCCACAAGTATATGGAACAGTTAAATTACATAAAATAACGAAACCAATTAGACCTGTAGTCTCTTATGTTAATGCTCCTAATAATATATTGGCAAAAAAGCTCAACAATATACTCAATACTTACGGATATGAATCTCAGTACTCAATTAGAAATTCAATAGAACTAATCAAAAAGTTGAAATCAATCCACTTGCAAGATAACTATAAACTCATATCGTTCGATGTAACTAATATGTTTACTAAAATTCCTCCTAAAGAATGTCTAATACTTGTAAGAAAATTACTAGAAGATAAGAATATTAATCCAGGAATAATATCAGATATACTTAATTTATTTGATGTATGCATTAATCAGAATTATTTCACTTTTGACAATAAGATATATATTCAAAATGAAGGTTTACCAATGGGAAGCCCTATATCACCTATTTTAGCAAACATTTTTATGGACAATTTAGAAAGAAAGATCTTTGAAAGTAATATTTCGAAAAATATTTTATTTTGGTATAGATATGTGGATGACATATTAGCTTGTTTTATGGGTAGTGAGCGACAATTAGATGTGTTTTTCAACCACATCAATAATTTACACCCGAAAATTAAATTTACATTAGAAATTGAAGAAAATAGCTCAATCAATTTTCTTGATTTAAAAATTCAAAGAGTTAATGATGTACTGGATTATTCAATTTACCGAAAACCAACACAGACTGATGTGACAATTCCATTCAATTCTAGCCACCCTGTCTCACACAGACTAGCAGCATATAATTCAATGATACATAGAGCTTTTTCAGTTCCTATGAACAAATGTAATTTTGATAGAGAGATTAATACAATTAGACAAATAGCAACATCTAACGGTTATCCATTAGATATGATAAATAAACTAATTAGTAAAAAAGAGAAAAAAGTGGCATTACAACTAATATATCCTAAACAAGCTGATGAAATTAAAACTTATAAAACCATCACATATGCAGGAAATATTTCTAATAATATTTCAAAGATAATATCTTCAGCAACAAATGCAACAATTTCTTTTAAAATAGAAAGTAACGTTAGTACAAAATTGTTAAATGTAAAAACAAAAATACCACTATTAAAGAAGTCAGGTATATATAAACTCAAATGTCCAGAATGTAATGCTGTCTATTTGGGTCAGACCCTTAGGAATTTTGAAATACGATACAGTGAGCACTTACGAGCTTACAGATTAAAACAACCAGATAAATCTCACTACGCAAAACATCTACTTGACACCAATCATTCATTGACACCTAACACAGAACTAGAAGTGCTGCATATTTGTGAAAAGAAACAAGAACTGGATTTCCTTGAAGAACTGGAAATTAGAAGACATTTAAGAAACCCACAATATGAAGTTGTCAATGAACAGTTAAATTTAGGGAATTCTCCACTAATAAACTGTCTTATTAAGTGATAATTGTAAAGATCAGCAGATATAGTTTTCCTGGTTTTCTATATCATTGCACAGTTATACTGATCTTAATTGGAAAAATGATATCCAGGATATCACCATAGGGCTAATAATATCTAAGCTTCAATATTTGTAATATCACATCTTCTTCTTTTTTCTATAAACATATATTAAGCCAATCACAAGTTAGGTTACTTCTTGGTCTAGCCAAAAATATAACTACTAAACATCAGGTAGGCATAAAATGAAATGTAACTTCTGTCATTCTGACGATGATATTGATTTATCGAAACAATTGTCAATTTTTTAGAATTTTCAATAACTTGTATTATATTGTGGAATTAACTAGAGACCTTGAGTTTCATTTAAAAACACTAAAAGTAAGGAGTTGATTGAACAAACAGGAAAAAGTAAGTCTATGGTTTTGAAATTTTCTCCAATTTTACTATCCTCTTCCAGTACCTTTTCCGTTTCTTCTAAATTCAAACTTGTTTCCACTCTGTTCTAGGTTTACCTCTCCCTCTTCTTTCAGTAAGTTTTCCTGTCATGACTTGCTCAATTGGTCCCTAATCCTCCAATCTGATTCTTGTGCTAATCAGCTCATTTGCAGTTCTCACACTCTCCTTTCCCTTACTTCAGCAACTATTTCTCACCATATTTTTCGCTCTTTCAAATTCGTCACGCTCCACACCTTCGATGATTACAGACCTAATTATTGTTTGATATAACTTATCATGAAATTTTTTGATATATTTTGTGACTACATTATATGCAACAGTCGGCCTACATACTACTTTTCCGCCAACCCTATTTACGATGCGATATATAAAAAAAAAGTCAATTTTCAGTATACAATCAAAGGGTGAAAGGGGGATTTTTCTATTCATCGAAATTAGATGAATGTTGGGAATTTGAGTTTGACAGGAGATTTTTCAATATTTTTGGTTTTATCACATCTTAACTTATGTAAATGTAATATATAGGGTTACCTTCAATTTTCAGTTCGCTATATTATGCATTTTTCCATCCTTTCAAACATACATTTGATTCAATGTTCATAACACAAATATGTTGTATTGTTATACACTTGTTGTTTTACGACGCGCTGGCTTATTAGCCACCGTATTTTAACGTCAAACTTGTCATCGGATATCATTTAGTTTGAACTTCTGAATGGGAATTTCCATTATTATTATTAAAAAGGTACTTTATTCAATATTTTGTTTCCCAAAATTACATACAACAAAAAGAAAAAGTGTGAGTGCCGGTGGTCTGGCTTTCTTCCCGTTGTTTGTGTACAACATGTATCGCTTCTTAAGGCTCCTTGCACTTCCAGCATTATCCCGAAATTATCGTTGTCTTAATAACTTTGTCCCCGGCATAGAAATTTCGCTCCTAGAATCTTTCGGCTAAGTTTTCCCTGAAAAGCAGCTGAAAAACAGGGTCTCAATAATTGATAAGGGTTTTAGGTTTGAGGAGGCAACATGTCAGACGTTGATTTTAATTTATTTTATGTATAGAAATGTTTGGAGTAATTCAGTTTGGATATTGGTCCGACCCTGAATATACCCCTGTTTGCTGAAAAGTGGGTTGATGAGTGACAACCTAGTTATGTAATTAGAGATCCATGCAGAAGTCTACACCCACTGTCGCGGATGCCTTCTGCGCGATTCACGTCTTTGAGAGCATTTCGAAGTTTATCTGGCAGACAATTATTGTAAAAATTTGTAGATATTTTAGTGAGGGAATTTCCATTATGTGAAATGTAATTGTACACCCTCTTAAAGGGGTATTTTAAGGTTTTTTTTTAATAATATCATTTTAACAATGACTTAACATCATATATTACTTCAGTTTTGTTAGCTGGATGTTTTTTGACACCTGTTTTCGGATCTTTTGTTTATATGACGTAAGTTCAATTTTTTAAATTGTTTTTTCAAAAATTTTACAAACATTGTAATTTTATAGGACAGCTTTGATAATGGCCGAAAGCGCTTAGCTGGATTCAATAAATATATACACACGAGTACTCGTCTTTTACATTCACTCAATTTATACCTAGTGTGTACACCATACCCACAGACAGTTCTGTATATACAAGTGACCAATTTTATGATTGGATATTATTCAGAGTGTCTCAAATATGAACCCTATTGATATTCAGCTCACTAAAGTCAGTACCACGGGTGCTATGGTACATGAAGTACCAAATTTTTGTCATTTTTGGAGAATTTTCAGTTTGTTAGCACGATACAGCCTCCAGAGAGTATACGATTGATCAACTTTATGAATAAGTATTGTTCAAGGTGTCTCACAGATGTACCTTATTGATTTTCAGTTGACTAGAGCGAGTACAGCGGGTCCTATAAATTCAGATATACAAAATTTTTGGTTATTTTTGGAGAAATTTCGGTTTGGTAGCACGATACATTCCCAGAAGTGTATATAAGCAACAATTTTCTGATAGAATATTGTTCAGGGCCACAGATGCGGAAAAGTTAGTTTTAGTCTTTAAAACCGTTTATTTTTTAACTGTTACAGTTTTACGATAATAATACCTTCTAGTAACCACCATTTGGTAACAAGAATGCCAAATATATTCGCAATTATCCTCCTTCTTGCTCGACTTAATATGTAACATTTGAATATAATTTATATGATGCTCAACGTACTTATACTCTGAAATTTAAAGCAGTTGAAAAAAATTTAACCTAGAACTTTCCTATAGTTAAAACACTTTTTTGGGCCATATTTTTTGCACATGTCCTTTAAGCGCAGTACCTAGTATCCCAAGGTAGGTCTAGCCATCAAATACTTACCTTCGTATATACCCAAGAGATGCATTATAGCAAAATTTCAAGGTGCATAAAACACTTCGTGAAACGTGCGTCACCAGCCCTTGGACTAAAATATCAAATGTCACGGTGGATCGAAGTCGTTTAATATCGGAAAGAGCTACGTCGAGAATTCTTATCATATAAATTGAAAACAGCGGAACTGTTGTGAATTGTGAAAGTTCAATTCCAGCCACTGTGTCTTCGCCAATCAAACAAACAGGGATAACAATGTTTCATCTATTTATGTAAATCTTAACAAATAAATAAATTCATGTAAAGTGTTTTGTGTCGTGTTCTAAGACTTATAAGGGCGCCAAGCAGTTGAATCATGACCTTATAATATAGTGATTATGTTTAATCTTCTCTAGAGGAATGTAAATTTTTGGAATCTTAGGTCTTTAATAATCCACAAGCAATTCCTGAGCTCAATGCCGAGATACAACGTGAGATAGAGCCACACCTTTGCCAAAATGTCTTAGAAAATTTTATAAAAAGAGCTAAGACCTATGTTCAGAGCCGCGGGGCCATTATACCGGGTATTTAATTCCATACATAATCGGAACACTTCACAATGCAATAAAAATATCATCACTGGATCAAAAAAAAATCGTGTACTCTTACTGGGACACTCTTTATCGGCTGGAACGAACTTTCGTTCACTTATCTATTCCGGATATTAGATTTTCCATACAAAATGCAGTTACGTCAGCATCCTTCGCCTCAAAAAACCCACATCCGTTTCTTAACGTAAGACGTTTTTCATAGTTCAGGCCGCGTTTTCTGTATTTTTAAATGCCTTCAAAATCCGGCATTGCTTTAAAAATGCTGATTTTGCTCTCGATTTGCGATAGTTTGCTGATAGATTTGGCGCCGTATTCCACGGAACTGGTTATTTTCCAACAATTTCTGAAGGTAATGCATTTTTAAACTCCAATAGACGCCATATGTTTGATACATGCGATATTCATCACTATGTGAGCAAAGTTTCCACAGAATTTACAAGGATTTTTAGATTCCGAGATATGTTTCGACATGTTAAATGTACAGTGCAGTGAATATAAATAAATTATATGTTTTATAATAAAATCTACAGTTGAAGTGATTCTTTTTTCAAGAATATTTTATCATATGTCAATTAATTCAGCTCAACTATTTCATACCGAAACATACAATTGTTAACTGTCTTCCGAAGAAATATAACTACACCCTTAGTTACGTGTCCTGAGAGGCACTAAATTACATATTAACGAGAAACGTCAAGTAAACTTTATGTAGAAAATGTTGGAATGTAATTGGAATAGTAATTAGACAGTCACAGACAATTTTATTAATTTAGACGGCGATTTTGAACTGTGAGTAAAGGGAGAGCTATAATACTTGAATTAGGCAAGAATAACAGGGTCTCTTTAGTCTGGGTTCTTGAAGCCGTCCCAAATCTTAGATTTCATTAGAACCCTGGAACTAGAAGGCGAGAACAGCTCTGATATGGAGGGCACAATAAACCTTAGGTTTCAGTGCATTGTAACCCCGTTAAAATGGTACCCCGTCGAAACAGCCCCGGACAAAATAGGCCCGACAAATTAGCCTCAGACAAATTAATGTGTGTATTGTAACATGTTTTGATAATTGCAAGCCAAAGAAAAAAAGATCACTTCAAAAGGTATTTTATTTGACCAACAAGTCAAAAATAAAAGAAAACGCATCTCTAGATTATTGTTACCAAAAAATCACATTTCCAGATTATGGGAAACGCTCCGAAGAAAGTCTAGACTCTCCATATTTGCATAATTTCCAACTAACACTTGTAATCGGTGATTTAGTTGCACATATTTAGACTTACTTGCCTCCGGTTGGACAATTCCAGCAGCAATGCGCGCTAGTCGGATCTCGATCATATCTTGCTCCTTGCGAAAATGCTCGATGAGCTTAAATACAGATGGATGATGGCAATCAACAGTTTGCTGAAATGCTCTATGCCATCCTTCCACTGAATTAACTTGTGCCACAGCGTTCTGAATGGCCTTCTCGTAGTCAATCAAAATGCTTCTCGGATTTAAAGTTGGTTTTAGTTCCAACAGCTTTTGGAATACACGAATATATGTCGCTTCAGATTTGTTTTTCAACACCACATAGATTAAAGACACGCACGACTTGTCTATAAGTGCATGCACGGTGAATAACTGAAAAAATAGTTCCGGTGATATTTTAAATGTACCATCAACGAACCAGTGTTGATTATTCTCCAAGATGGTCAGATTTTCCTCGGTGCCAAACATAAATATTCGATCCGGATAATTTTCTCCTGAGTCCCATAGAACGAAGTTTGCGTTTCTCTTCGTTGTCTGGAGATGGATTGGAATTATAATCTTTGCAACAGTTCTTGGATTTGGATGACTTGTTCTTCTTCGGATGCGTTCGACTGTTCTCTAGATAGCAGTATAGGTTGGAAGTTACACTGCTACTTCCAGGGATACTCCACCAGAGCAGACTTGATACATTTGCCTGGGCTTCTCCATAGTACTTTGGGCTCGGTGTTTCATCTGGGACGTGCACTTCAAAGCCAAACTTTTCGCTGGATTTGGAGCATGGTTGTGGTCTATTACGACTTGGCAGCCCACATTGAATATTTTCAGACGTCCCCTATACCCAGACAATGCACACCTCCAAGATGTGCTTCCGTCGCGATTGTCTCTGTCTTTCCGATACCGATGTCCATCTTTCAAAAGCATATCTTTGCCTTTTTGCGTCAGAATCTTCTCCATTTCTACTTTTCAGCACTGGATTAACTCAATAATACAGCGTTACCACTAAACACCTACATACAGAATAACTTGAAAACTAGCTTTTTAACTGTCTGTATACATCGATGGGTGGTATTCAGTGATCGTTGGTCCTCTAAAATCCCTGATTATTAACCAATCACGAGCCAATCCAATTTCTATATAATTTTTAACTACCTATTTATAACTAGTATCTTCCAAGAAAGTCATCAAAGTGGTTACGGTTACCGAGGTGACGAACGGTCGCTTCTTGTAAAAGATCATCACCCTAATCCGGTGTACCCCCTAATCCCTTATTATTATAATTATCTGCTTAACTATCGGCAAGTATTTAAGTATTGTGCATTTCAACTTAAAAGAAAATTACTTCATAAATCCCTTTACCTAAATGCCTATTATCCCTTTGGGTGCTTTGTAAATCGGTAACTTGCCAACGATAACAGACGGCATGGACCGGATTATTTACTTTTACACGAATTATTTTTACAGCTAAGAATTAAACTAATTATTTTAAGTTGTTATTTCTATTAATTTTGTTTCTTATACCTACAATATTTACTATTTTTTTCTTTGAAAAACTTTCTGAGGAATATAAGAAATAGTTTGTGAATAAAAAATAAGTATAATATATAAATAGACGAGCGACTGTCATACACATTCCTCAAATAAATACTCAGGTAAATCAGGTATTTACCTGATTGCTATTTTGTCGGGGCTATTTTGTCCGGGGCAATCTTGCCCGGGGCTGTTTTGTTCGGGGCTGTTTTGTCCGGGGCTGTTTTGTCCGGGGCTGTTTTCTCCGAGGCTATTTTGTCCGGAGCTGTTTTATTGGGGCTGTTTTGTCGGGGCTATTTTGACCTGGGCTATTCTGACGGGTCACGCGTTAAAATCTAATCTAATGGTTCGATTAAAAACCTAGTTCCACATTAAAATTTTGTGTATTTTCTGCATGTGTTTTATTTCGGTTATAATATGGGCTGGAGGTGATTTAGTTCGGTGTAAATTTAATTATTTTTCAACAAAATAGACATATTTCATATTATTTTGAAGCAAATTTTTGCGTTTTCTGCTTATTTAAAGAATAAAACAGACTTCTGTTTGTTTAAATGAAGTTATTATCGCTTAAAAAACTGGTGGTGTCCAATTTAATATCGATTGTTCGCCCCATTCCAGTATAAGCTATAAGAATACTGTAACACGATAGTGGATTTCTCGAAATGGTTTATTCACAAACAAGGAATATAATTTACAATTCTCTCAAAAACGTTTACAACGCCAAATCGTTCAACTTTACTTCCGTCATTCCTGTTAACTCCCCTTCTCAACTGTCGCACCTTATATACTCATTTTCAATCTTCCAGAATAACATTTCGAACCCTCTAGAATCATCGATCGAACAATCCAGAACATTCTATTGCTGTTCAACCTAACTGATATAGGACAATTCAAAAGGGAAAGGGAATATCTAACTAACTTAACACTGTTATTATAATGTCACTGTCGTTAACGGGTTCAATATAATACTTTACCTGAGGCAGAATACCACTACCTGAGGAAGAATATCCTGTCGGGGTAGGTAAGGTTACTGTAAGTACAGAATATTTGGTTTAATAAATAGACTACCTTTTTGTAATTTCCTGTGTAGTAGTTCGTATTCACGGTGCTGTGACATTTATAGACGACATTATTGTTACAAATCAAGCAATAATTTGTTTTGTTTCCCTTTTATTTCTTTTCATTATTGCCAATGCTTATCTATACTCCTTTTTGCGCGGCACTGTATATCACCGGTGTCAGTATTAGTCGAGAAATAGTTCAGTTACGGCTATCAGTTTTACTCGACCGCTAAATATTTGTGCCCATGGGTGTTCCCAGTACTGGTTTCGAAGAAGATTCACGTCCCTATCAAAGGTTAGTGGTACCAAGTTTAAGGCAACAATTACAGTTAATTTTTTCTAGCAATTTATATCTGAGCCATTCGTAACAATTTTGCCACAGGTGGGTTCGTGATTCAACAATAAATCGTGGATTTCGAGATTGAAATTTAAGTTTTTGTTTTTATCGGCAATCAAGGATGCAGCGCTAAAGTTTAATTCTTACGATTTCGTTTCATATTCGGAAATGTTGGGCGTCAATTTTGAGTCACCCTGTATAGAAAGATCGAATAAATACTATTCTACAATTTTATTTCAGCAGTTCAGTTTCAAAATGATTAACGTTTTTTTGTAATTAATCGTGAGAAATAATAATTATTCTTTTTCCTATCTGACCATAGTTAAAAGTAGGCCGACACGATGAGACACCTGTCTTCTTTGTCTTAGGTATTATGTATAAGAATTAAGGAAAGGGTACCTGCCAGTTGCATTCGTAGTTATATTGTCAGTATATTATTTATAGGGGTGCCTTTGGTGAGCATATTCACTTACCTTTCTTTCTATGAACATTCTGTAATTATTAAATATTAACTGCAAACATCCGCCTCGATGGGTTTATTTTCGTCATACATTAATGATAGCAATGTCAGATAATTATCAAGTTTTTAATAAGATATCTTGCTCTGCTAAATAATATTTTCTGGGAAATAACAATAATTTCATATTCAGTTAATAGTACAGCTAGGCAAACGAAGGAAGACCCCTGAAATGCGCAGAAACGTCAAACACTGTCCACGGGTGTAAATGAGAAAACAAACTCGAGGTAAAAGGACGAAATAACTTATTTATAGGAACTTTATTAGCCTCAATGCCCAGAGGGAAGAGTCCACAATGATCATCAGCTTGGGGGGAAGCAAATGAAGGGGATAACCCCCGTAACAAGATTTGTTCTGTATGAAGAAAAGTCTAATAATAAAAGATCTGTAATATGCTCAATATTACAAACGTATAATTGAAGAACAAGGATTGCATAATGTGTAGATAAATTGTCCATTCCACCATCACGATGAAATTAGCACAAATCGAAAAGCACTCAACTCACACAATTTGACTTTTAATATTGTAGGTAAAGTACAATAGGGAAGGTATATCCAAGCCGAAACTGTCATACTTCAAAATAACAAGAGAAAGAATTAAAACATTAATCAAACTGGAAGATATTTGAATGTTCCTCCTTGAAGTGGTTAAAGAACAATCATTGAAATTTATTTAAATCAAGGGAACAAGTGTCGCCCACAGATAATGAAATTGTACATTACAACATGAATACAAATTCAACAAACGAAATAGAAATTAACAATATAATCAAAATAGTTAAATGGAGGTTAATGAAACATAAGTTAAAATTAAAAGGTTTCTCATTCCCACCCGTGGACAGTGTTTGACGCTTAACCCCCCCCCTCCCTTAAATACCTTCTTTCACGATCGTTGATCACTTACTTTCAGTTGAATTCAGTACACCATTTAATCTAACTTAGTAATATATTCTATTTCATATTTCACATCCATTTTTAAAATTTTTAATTTCCAACTTCAAGATGAAGAAAAAAATTTTCTTCAATTTTCTAGTTTTAATTTCCTAACCTCTCACATCTAATTCTCCCAACTTACAAACTTAACATTTCTGAGGATTCATGTGTGTTGCCCATTGAAAAGTTTTATATCAGGTAATGTTGGAGACTTTTACTTATCACTACCAATAATTTTTATAGCCTGAAGATGCACCGTATGTAGGTCGAAACTAGAAGCTGTTTGACAATAATAAAAAATGCTTTAACATATTCACTTTGAGTTTTATTAAAAAAAATTATTTAAAATAATTATTAATTGCTTTAAAACTGAAAAGTGCCAATTCGTACAATTTTATATTTGTTATGGCAGTGGGTATGTTAAATTCGGTCGGGGTCCAGTGCTATGTCAGTTGGCTGTAGCAAGAAAGCCGTAGTGCAGTACTACCGTTATTTTAGAGACGTATGTTCTTGGAAGTTGATTGAGCGGATCGATTTATTT
Source organism: Galeruca laticollis (assembly GCA_963921935.1). Lineage (NCBI taxonomy): Eukaryota > Metazoa > Arthropoda > Insecta > Coleoptera > Chrysomelidae > Galeruca > Galeruca laticollis. The sequence continues at coordinate 83,031,869 of OY998178.1, read as the reverse complement.
TTATTTGGTATGTATCACTATAGCTATTAGTCGCTACTAACGAAAATATTTATTTTAGATTAGATTTTACTCATTTTAGTAAATTTGGATTTGTTTTGAACTACACCACTTTTCAGATTTCTATTAGTTAAATTTGATTAGTTTCGATGGCTCAACTTTCACTTAGCTGAAATCAGTTATTGAAAAACTGTTGTCATAGCAACGATTGTTGTGATAAGTAGTAAACATAAACCCAAATCATATTGTGTTCTCTTCCAAGAACGCGAACTGCAGCATTTCAATTTGCTCAGTCATGGTTTAGTGCTAGCAAGACCATATACTGAAAAATGCGCGCCGGTTCGACGTTTCGCAATTCCCGAACAAGCGCGCTCGCTTCGCTCGCGATATCAATCTGCTTTCGTATTTCAAACGGAAATCCAATCTTCAATAATTCAAATGATTATCCACATTATTATGAAATGATACGTGCTCAAATAGGTATACTATCAGGAATATATACACAATTTGTAAATGGAAAAATTGAGTGAGCAGCTATCAACAGATTGTAAAAAATGCGCATAACTGATTTCAGCTAAACGAAAGTTGACCGGTATCAATTCCTTTTAGGGTTACTTTAATTGTTCACATTTTTTAGGTGGGGACGATAACATCGTGCAAATCGCTGAATCCGTGTTGACCAAACGAAAATATACTAGGGGGCGCATGATTCCAGAGCAGTGGGTGCTTGGTATCTATGATATCACTGATAAACGTGGCTATGTAGTATTTGTTCCCACTACTCTGGAATCAATAATTTCCCGTCACGTACTGCCGGGTACTGAAATATGGACTGACTGCTGGAGGGCCTCAAAAATCTGGGAGGTGCATCCCCATACATACATAAGGAGGTTAACCATTCCAGAAACTTTGTGGATCTGGTAACGGGAGTGTGCACGAACCATATTGAAGGCCACTGGTCGTGCCTTAAACAATATTTGTGGCGTCTCGGGGTGATGTCTTCAAGATTTGTATCGGAATATGTAGATCAGTTTATGTGGTGGCAAGTGTTTGGTACCACTCCTAGTGCGCGATTCAATAATATTATCAAACAAATTTCGGCGCGTTATCCTGTGTAGTTTATATTTGACATTTAGTTAGGTTAGATTATGTTAGTTTAAATATTCAGAAGTAGGGTAGATTGGGTTGACCGAATTTATATTTTTATAAGACATTTCAGGTACAGAGTGCGGACAGATTGGTGGTAGATTTGATCAGGTAGGCGATCGACCAAGGCTCTTTAGAGTGACGTGTCCTTGGTCTATTAAGGGTTGAGGATGAAAACATGGTTGGTGGAATCCAACTACTTGGGACTCCTTCCCAAGGTCTTTACAAGATTTCCACCACAACAAAAAAATAGGTTAGGTTAGTAGTTAATCAAACTTCGGCGCGTTATCCTCGCTATATTACTACATTGTTGAGTTTTATTTGGTTTATATACTTAAGTTAGGTGAGTAATTTTTGTTCTATTTCTTTTTTCATATTTAGTGATATTCTAGTTACACTTTGATCTGTGTCAGTTGGTCAGGAGCGATATTGAATTGAATTATGAAAAGTATTGTAAATTATGCTAATTCGGCACTAAAAAATTCCATTAAAATTTTACTACAAATATTTGTGAGTGTTGGTCGGGTTATAATTGGTTCGAGGAGTGGAAGGAAATATAATCTTGGAATAGTCCCAACCCCTTCTCGAAAAAATATCAAATAATTTGTAGTTCACATGAAGTTTTCTACAACCTATAATGGATAAAATTAAATTGATAATGTACGCCTTAAAGATATATTTAAAATAAACATTTGTATGTACTTATGATGATCTTTAACGCCATCTGATATATAAACATAATTGTCAATTTGAAAAATGGCGCATTTTTAGAATTTTTAATTGCGATTTTCTCTTTCAATTCCGTAAGATGAAATATTTGTGATACATTATTTTCATTAAAGTGTAGGACAAAGCGGAAGTCGAGCGATGTGAAGCCCAAATAATATGTCATTCGTTAGGAATCTCCGAGATTAACGAAGGGGAAATTCAGAGTTGATCCTTTTATATGAATACGAATGCCACAGAACTCCTTTGTCCATAGTTATTTTGAAACGATTTTTGTTCAGCATTCTCATCATTTTTGGTTTATTATTAAATATTTTTTTGTTTCTTGAATAAAGAGCTTTGAACCAGTTTCAGAATGTTTGGGACAATTAAAAAATATCTAATTTAATTAAAATGTGATAATAAATTGTGAAATATTGAAATTAATTAATTTATGTTTTCTTCAATCTTACAGGGAATTATTTGATATAATAATGATTATTTATAGTAGAATGTTTTTTCCCTTAATAGTCCAGTGACTTCGTCCAAAAAAGTGTCAACCTCGGAATACGAGAAAATAAGCTATAAACTTGATTTTGGCTTTCTAAAAGTAGACTACATACAGCCCATTATTTAACGGGACTTATGGTTAAGCGGCCCTCTATCTCAAAAACGGTCGATACATAAAAAAATGTTCGGATAAAAATTGTATAGAATTTAATTTTCCACAATTGTTATATCGAAATAAGTGTTGTAATGGGTTCTACTGCAGTCAAAAAGGAACTTGAAGAAGCTTTTATTAACTTTACTAAACTGACAAACGTAATTTTTTTTATTGTCAATCATACATTTTTAAGTGAACTGTCAAAATCTTATTTCTAGGAGTACAAAACTATCCGACACACAACATAGAACACTAAGACAGAAACTCTAGCTATATTCATCAATAAGATGGTATTAAAACCATAAGGAGCCAGTTATTTGAGAAAAAAACGATTTTTGTGACCTTTTACCTTGAATATCGTATTACACAGACACGAGACTGTTGAGATAACCTTATAATGACAAAATGGAGGGTTATACATGTTTAAAGCTCATTATCTCTCATTCCATGGTGAACCCCTAATGTGATTGGACTATAATTTCCAATAATATACCTTTCAGAATACCCCTGGTATAATTATTAACGATGGCCACGTGTTTGTTACTATAAATGGGGTACTGAAGTTTTTGTCACTAACCACAGTCATGTGATTATGACAACCCTAACACGTGCGTGAAACCAAATTGGGGAATAAATTTCAGAACAAATTCGTTCCTGTCACCACCAGGGGAGTTACCAATCTATTCCGTGGTCTATTCTCATAGAAAATAATTAAGTGATTATAATATTTTTTATGTGTAATTATTGATGATAGAAAATCCAAAAGTATATACTAGCTTTGATAAAAAAACTATATTTTGGTAAATAAAAAACCACATTTAACGGGATATTCACAAAAAGTTCATAAACAATTTTTGATCTTTTGTTATGAATATTTGGCTTATAAACAAAAAAAAATCATTTTAAGAGTATAAATTATTACTACCTAAATGCGAGAAAAGTATTGGTTCACCCAAAAAATTTTTGAATTTTTTCACGGATTTTTTTTACGGTTTTGAGAAAAAAATCCTGTGTGTATGTAGTCGTCGTCCTTTTCGACCACTTTTCGAACATATCTTGTTAGCACGATACAGGCGCCGGAAAGCAAGAAGTCACCAATTTTATAATAATAATAATAGTAATAATACTTATTCATATCAGCATGGTACAAATACAAAGTAAAAAATATAAAGTTCAGCTGTGAATAAATGAATACTCGATAACATATACAACTGTCTTGTGTCTAGAATTTTAGTTTCAGTTACAGAATATCAGAAGAACATCTGCTGCTTCTAGAAAATATCAATTTAAGGATGCGCCTTTGCATAACATCAATAGAATGTGAGTATTCAAAGTTCCCCCCACACCGCTATTCCGTAACGAATAAGACTTTCTACTAGGGAATAATATAATGTTTTCAAGTGCTTTAGTGGCAGGATTTCTTTGAGTTTCCTGAATTTATATAAAATAGTTCTCAATTTGTTGACAGTATACTTTATATGTACATCCCATTTCATATGCATATCAATTATTGTTTAATTTCTAACTTGTCTAACTGCTAACATGATAGCTTAAATATTTATTTTCAATTCAACATTGGAAGTTTTTCTGTCCGTTAAAAAAAAAATTGTCACTGTCAAAAATAAAAAATTTCTACTTCATAAAATATATTTGATTTTTATCAACGATTCAAGATAATTTGAATGATATCCAATCCTTCCAAGTGAAATAAGAGCTATTGAAGCTTTATGTGTGTTTAAGGAATAATCGTTCGTTTATTCCCATACAATTATTATTCGTAAATATTTAATTTTTTTTTCGGGGAGGATGTGGAAGGGTTTTTCATTCCTGACTACCAAGTGATCAAATGGAGGCATTCCAGCTGAGTTACAACAAAATGGTATATAATGTGTTTTATCTATGTTAACCGTTAATAGTTTTTTATCCAATTAACATTTTATCTTAGAAAACTCCCTTTCAACCGTAGTCCCAGTCAACTGCTTTATAGAAGATGGCTGTATCATCTGCAAATCCAATTATATTTCCGTTGTTACACAATGAGAAAAGTCCGTTCACATGTATATTAAACAATGTTGGTCCCAGCACGGAACCTTGAGGTACTCTACAGTCCATCACCCTCTCAGTACTGAGAACATCACCCATTCTCACTTCGTGCCATCTACCTGTTAAATAACTTTCGAATAGCTTCAATATGTTACCTCGCATTCCAATATCTTATGGTCTATGAGCACACATAAGAACCGTCTTCCGTCATTCAAAGCTTGGGCAACTTTTGGATTCAATGACAGAACAGCATCCTGAGTTGAAATTTTCTCTCTGAATCCAAATTGATAATCTGAAATTAGTTTGTACTTATTGAGACAAATAAACAACCCTTTTTGAATGATATTTCGATGGGTAATTAGAGAGATCGGACGATAGTTGGTGATGATGGATGTAACCCCTTTTTTAATCAGTAGTGTAATAAGTGATTTTTTAAACTTAGCGGGGTAAACACCTTCCTCCACACATCTATTCAATAAATAAGTCAATGGTTCCAGAATATAGACTGATATTTGTTTTATAGTTTCTGCCTTCAAGTCATTATAACCTAGTGTCTTGTTATTTTTTAATTCTAAAATTATGTTTCTCGCCTCCATGATGTTAATTGGTTCGAACACAAATGAATTAAGAATAGTTGATCTTTTTATTTTGTAATTCCTGTTGTTATTTATCCGACCAGCAAGAGTTCTACCCATTTCAACAAAGGTTCCAATAAATGCATTCGCAATTTCTGTTTTGTCAGTCAAAATTTTGTTTTCTGTAGGATATTTAATTTTATCTATGACGTATTTTTGTTTTTTTTCCTTGATAGTTGTTGAACAACATCCCACAGAGATTTTAATAGTTTTGATTTATAGAAGTCTAATTTAGTTTTGTGGATCAGTGAAGTTAACTTGTTTCGATAGCTTTTGTATTCTTTTTTCAGATTATCATTGTGTGGCTGCTTTTGCATAAGACGAAACATCTTATTTTATTTTAATAATAGAATTTAGTAATCCATTCGTAACCCAGGGAGCTGTTTTGTTGTTTTTCCTACGAATCTGACATACCTCTGTGAATGCTCTCAACGTATTTATGGTTATATTGACCAATTTTTCTGTTGCAGAGTCTGGAGTGTGTCCAGTGTAGACGTCGCCCAGGAAATATTGCTGAACGTTCTGTGCATTTTGTTGATGTTTATACATTTTAATATTCTGTTCTTGTACCTTATTTTTTTCCGGAATTACAACCTGTAGGAGAGTAGTATAGTGGTCAGTAACTGTGATTTTCAATATTATTGGTAGGATATTTTCGTTCAAATTAGGATCTTTGGATTTAATAAAAATATTGGTTCACTCCTGCCTTGTACTCTTGTAGGTGCATTTATTGATTCATTCATATTGCATGTGTGGATCGGTTTTAACTAATACAATTTTTGCAGTAAATTAAGACAATCTGGCAACGCTGCTTCGAAGCTAATTCTGTTTCTGTCGTCTTATCAGCAGTTGATGAATGTGTTTTTTGTATCTGTGCTGTGCTATCAACCCCAACTACCCCCTATTCGATTTTGATACATATCATGACAACCTAGCCTACCTTAACTCCCCCGACGGCAAAGAAACGCTTTCCCGCTACGAAAAAGAATGTCCCAAATTCAAATCAACACCACACACATCAAACAAAACCCACTGTAATTCAACACCATCTCCTAAAACCTCTCTCAAACAATCCTCCTCAAACGCACTTCATATACATCCCCAACCAGGACTTACGCTTCCTCCATAAGATATAAATCACCCATACCCTCAATCACCCGACCACCATCCATCCGCGACGAGGACGATTTGACCGTCGCCGGGAAGACAATAACCAGACCTACAACACCAAATCTTATCAACAATCCTACAACAACCACCACCAACAACACTACACTCACACAAACTCTCAACCTTAGAAACATCCCACCCCAATATTCAACACAAAAAAAAATCCCTCTTCACCCTTCTAAACATACTCGAGCTCCTCAACGGACACATCCTTTATCTAAAAGAAAACTTCCTCAAAATATGGCGAGTCATCGCCAAGATCACCAACAAAGCCACATCGATGTTTCGCATCGTTACAACCCCCGAAACAGATTACCACCAGGCCCTCACCTCCGGCCTCTCATTTCATGGTCTCCCACATCAGGTATAGGAAGGTATAAGAAAAGAGAGTATACAGAAAAACTTCTGACAGAAATAGAAGAAAGTTACAATAATAAAGAAATCAGACGTCTGTACCAGGGAATCAAAAGAGAAAGAAAAGGCTACGAACAGAGACCGGTGTATTACAAAAATAATGAAGGGAAATTAATAGGAAATTAGCAAGAGATTCTAGAAATATGGAAGGAATATTTTAAAGAACTCTTAAGTCCTGCGAGGAACGTGGAATATGAGATATAATGGAAAGATCTAGGAGAAGAAAACAGCCAATATATAGATTACCCACCAACCTTAACCGAAATTGAGGAAATAATAAATAAGCTAAAAACAACAAAAGTCCAGGGAATGACCAGATAACAGCAGAAATGCTTAAATATGGAGGCGAAACCATAAGCAGGTGAATACACCAGCTGGTTGAAAAAATTTGGGAGCAAGAAAGATTTCCCAAAGACTGGAATGAAGCGGTACTAATTCAAATTTATAAAAAAGGAGAAGAAATGGATTGTACAAACTACAGAGGTATCGCTCTGTTAAATGTTGCATACAAAATCTTAGCCACACATCTCAAAAATAAATTTTCTAGGAAATTGGAGCAAGATAGGAGAATACCAGTGTGGATTCTGAAAAGGAAGATCAGTTATAGATCAGATATTTACCTTAAGAGAGCTCTACAGGCAGAAAGCTACGAACATAATAAAGAAACATACGTGCTATTCATATATATAGCAAGCATATGACAGAATAAAGAGAAGACAACTAAGTTAGGTCACTTCTTGGTCTAGCCAAAAATAACTACGAAACATCAGGTAGGCATCAAATGAAATGTAACTTCTGTCATTCTGACGATGATATTGATTTATCGAAACAATTGTCAATTTTTTAGAATTTTCAATAACTTTTATTATATTGTGGAATTAACTAGGAACCGTGAGTTTCATTTAAAACACTAATATGAGCAGATTCCACGAAGTAAGGGTCGATACAGTTAATTACATCAATGTCAAGCCTTTGCAGATGATTTAGTAATCGTAACCAGAGGGAAAAGAGAACTACAGAAAGTAATAATAGAATTAGAAAAGATGGCACTTCGGGTGGGATTAGAAATAAATGAAAATAAGACGAAATATATGGCATGGACAGAAAAAGAATACAGTTAGCAAAGTACTTTAAACATAACAACAGCAAAAATTACAAATTCGCAGAAGTAGAGCAGTTTACATACCTTGGGACATAATTCTACAGAAAAAAATAAACAGAGAAATACAAAGAAAAATAATGGCAGGGAATCGGTGCATTCTTTCTCTTAAAAGAATAATACACAGTAGAAGTATTTCCGGAAATCTCAAAATAGGCATATACAAAACAATTATTACACCTATAATATTATTTTCAAGTTAAGTATGGACATTGGGGACAAATGAACAGAAGCTGCTAGGGGTATGGGAAAGGAAAATATATGGAGGAAAGAGAACAACGGAAGGATGGGAAACGAAAATTGAGAAATACTAGAGTTAGCTAAACAACCAAATATAATCGCAGTTGCTAAAGGACAAAGACTTAGATGGCTAGGCCACATCATGAGGATGCATGACGATAGAATACCAAAGAAAATAATTAACAGCGGAATAGGAGGAAGAAAGAGAAGAGGTAGACCGAAAGCAAGATGGAAAGACGAAGTAATTAGGGTCATAGAACAGAGCCATATTACTAATTGGAAAGAAAAGGCAGCATTATTTTATAAAGATACAAGCTGGACAAAACTCAAAGAAAAAGCAGATAAAGATTTGCCGAAAATCCAAAATTCGCTTAACCATAAACTGTTGACACTTAACACTAATAAAACGTTTTACATTGCATCTTCTTGCAATACAACCACAGCTCCTTCATTCAATGCACTAACTGTACGTACTGAAAACCAGGAATACACAATAAAAAATACAGATAATATTATATATCTCGGAGTATATCTGGACATACACCTTAAATGGGACATACATATTAAATATATTTGTAAAAAACTTAGATATGTTATGACAAAGTTCAAATACTTGAGCAAAATACTAAATTTAGCTGAAATAAAAATTCTTTATATGCTTTAGTGGAAAGTCATTTACGCTATTGTATTACTGCCTGGGGCGGTGCGCTAAAAACTTACATTCACCCCCTGGAGGTAATTCAAAAAAGGTTCCTCAAAATAATAACTAAACGAAATTGGAGATATCCCAGTGCTGCCCTTTATTCTGAAGCACAGATCTTGGATATCCGTCAACTGTTTTTTGTAAAAATAAATTGCCTTTACCATAAAAGTAAAACCTTGCCTATTTCACAACATCATTATGACACTCGCCGAAGGGAAAAACAATACCATCCTCATATACCTTTAAAACTGAAATCAATTGGTCAAAGATCATACGCATATTTAGGACCAAAACTGTACAACTCATACGTATATTAAGTTGCGGCAGCTTTTTTAGGGGGGGGGGAAGCGCCCGGACTGGTACCATAATTTTTTACTATTCAATTGCTAATTTATTACCCAAAAGTCGATTTTATTGCTCAAGCGGTTCACGAGAAACGCGACACCCCCCTACCTTAATATTAAGCTACGGCAGCCATATACGGCAACGGTGAAAGCTATCGAAACGTGCTTGGCGCGATAATTTATTGCTAATTAATTGCTGACAGATGGCATGGGTCCCGTATCCCGAAAACCACCCCCAAGACTGGATCTCGACAACCCCCTAACGTTCTTAAGCTACGGCAGCCCGGAAACGCTATCTCTGCGACGAAAATAGTTACCGACACGCGCTCTTCGGGGTAATTTATTGCTAATTAATTGCTGAAACATGGCATGGGTCCCGAATCCCGAAAACAACCCCCAAGACTCGATCTCGACAACCCCCTAGTGGTCTTAATCTACGGCAAACCGGAAACGTTATCTCGGCGACGAAAATAGTTACCGACGCGCGCTCTTCGGGGTAATTTATTGTTAATTAATTGCTGAAAGATGGCATGGGTTCCGAATCCCGAAAACCACCCCCAAGACTCGATCTCGACAACCCCTTGGCGGTATTAAAATAGGCCGTCTAGTCGTTGAATTAACGCATTAACGGTTGTTTACTCTAAAACTTGACCAACATCATCAATTAATCGAAATATCTGAATGAAGTCCAATGCATGGGAAATCATTTTAACAAATGACAACAATTCAAGAAAATTATTAATTTTTTTTATTGTTCATGAAAGTAAGTGTTTAAATGACGATTTTTCATAAGGGCCTTGAAGTCACCGAAAATACAATGTGTGCAAATGTATTTTAAATGGAGAACACTTTTATTACTCTGCGCACGATTCTAAAAAAACTACGGAGCCGCTTTTGACGTGCGAGTAATTATTTTTTTTATTCAATTCCCTATTGTTCCCCTGTCATGAAATTTTGATTTTCATCTCAGCATGATTTTTACAGATACAAAATTTTGTTTAACAATTTTTAAAAATTATGGAAAGTCGACTATAAACTGATAATTAGTATCAAATTCAAAAATGTAAGTCAGGGGCAGCATAAAGATTTCAATAACAAAAAAAATGAGACCTGGCATGTCAAATTGGTTAAGTGGTTTTTTTGGAATCGTTATCTGATATTTTTTATATGTGCTACACCAGTATAAATTTTTCCAATATTTTTTTCGTTGAAATATTAACGAAAAAAAATGCCGAAATTCGTCGCTTAAACACGGGTTTTTATGGGGAGCAGCGTGAACAAAACGGTTTGGTGATCGTAATTACAACTTTTGCTTTTTTAAATGTGATATTTCCTTGCGCTATATACATAGCGCTCATTCGATAACAGCGCCGCTCAAAATTTTAAAATCGACAAGGAGGTATCCCGACGTAGATTGATGAAAAGTGTATATTTTTTCATGGTACAAATCGAAAGTATAACTGCTAAGAATAAACCGAAATTTGAAGTGGCTTAGCTGCTATAGGTATTTTTGCTTACGGCCTTCGGCCCGCAGACCATCTAGCCAGCACATGCCGTTTATCTCGAAATGAATTTTTTTCGACTTTCCTACTTTGCGGGCACAATAGCTCAGTGATTTTTAAACGTACGCTCGTAAAAAATAGAAAAACAACAAGTTAAAAGAAATTTAATTATTTTTTCACAAACATCCATTTTTTTAATGAAAAATTATTATTTACCGCGTATATTAATAAACTAAAAATTGCAATAATTTTTTGAACTGTTTTCAACCTTTGAAAGGATTTTCCCATGCTTTAGAATAAGGTTACAATCCATTTAGATGTTTTCATAAATTCATGATTTTTATCAAGCTTCAGAGTGACCGGAACGATAGTACGTTACTTCGACGACGAGACGGCGCATTTCGTGATTATTTACACAAAAAAGGCAATTTTCTAACGTACAACGTAGCCTTACAAAATTGATTAACTATCAAGCTCCCAGTGTTTAATATCACCGAGGGGTGGGCTATCCGGTGCTTCGGGGTAATTTTTGGGATCCGGGACCCATACCATCTTTCAGCAATAAATTGCCCCCAAAAGCGCGCGTCGGTAACTATTTTCGTCGCCGAGATAGCGTTTCCGGGCTGCCGTAGCTTAAGGCCGCTAGGGGGTTGTCGAGTTCGAGTCTTGGGGGTGGTTTTCGGGATTCGGGACCCATGCCATCTTTCAGCAATTAATTAGCAATTAATTACCCCAAAGAACGCGCGTCCGTAACTATTTTCGTCGCCGAGATAGCGTTTCCGGGATGCCGTAGCTCAAGGCCGCTAGGGGGCTGTCGGGTTCGAGCCTTGGGGGTAATTTTCGGGATTCGGGACCCCTGCCATCTTTCAGCAATTAATTACCCCGAAGAGCACGCGTCCGCAACTATTTTCGTCGCCGAGATAGCATTTCCGGGCTGCCGTAGCTTAAGGCTGCTAGGGGGTTATCGAGTTCGAGTCTTGGGGTGATTTTCGGGATCCGAGACCCCTGCCATCTTTCACCAATTAATTAGCAATAAATTGCCCCGAAGAGCGCGCGTCCGTAACTATTTTCGTCGCCGAGATAGAGTTTCCGGGTTGCCGTACCTTAAGACCGCTAGGGGCTTGTCGAGATCGAGTCTTGGGGGTGGTTTTCGGGACCCATGCCATCTTTCAGCAATTAATTATTAATAAATTATCGCGCCAAGCTCGTTTCGATAGCTTTCACCGTTGTCGAGATAATGCATATGGCTGCCGTAGCTTAATATTAAGGTAGGGGGGTGTCGCGTTTCTCGTGAACCGCTTGAGCAATAAAATCAATTTTTTAGTAATAAATTAGCAAATAAATAATAAAAAATCATGGTACCAGTCCGGGCGCTCCCCCTAAAAAAGCTGCCGCACCTTAATATACGTACAACTCATTACCAAATGAAATGAAAACAGCTAAAACTCATGTATTTGGAAAATGTTTAGGTCAATATGTATTTCTGCAGGATAGACAAGCCATCTCTGACCAAATTGAGAATAGCTTTGGTTTTATTTCTTGGTTCTGATCTGATCTTGAATTTTATAATTTTACCTACGACCTCCTCTGTAAGTAGTCAAAAACACACAGTCGGCAATCAACGTAAGACGTCTATTACGCACGGTAAAACAAAACGCACGGCTGTAAAGTAAATCGCACGGCTTCCATAGCAACCACTTAGCAACTGTCAATAGACGTAGCCATTTTATTCAAAATGTATTACTTAGATATTTAACGTTGAATTTTATTCTATATATAAATGGTAGATAGCATTTATTAGATATGAGATTGCATTTAACACTAAGAGTTATTTGGAATTATATGATAATTGGTTCCGTTTCATTCAATCCGCATCTTTTAGCTGTCAGAATGTATCTCATATTAGCAAACAATAGTTTATTATACCCCAAGCGACTAAAGTGGCCCATTTAACCCCGCGGCTGGTGTTTGATTCCTGAGGGAAGTAATCCACCTAAGGAATAAATGTCACTTTAGTCGAGAGGTGTATACGCTATTTTATGCAATTCCGGTTATTCTACAGACATTTTAAATAAAAATAAATACTACTAAGACGGAATTTTACGAAACTTGGCTGTGCATCGAGGGTGAACTTCTAAGATGCTTGGCTGGGCATCGAGGAGCGACTTTTATAAAACTTGGCTGGGCATCGAGGATGTACGTTTTTACTTGTACTTTAAATACCCCAATAATATAAACACAAGTACAAGTGGCTCGTAGATAAAGTATAGTACGTAACTCGTGTTGTAACGCATTTTACGCACTCACGAAATTACGCACTCGCCGTTACGCGGCTTCGTGCGTAACTGTTCCGTTCGTGCGTAAAATGCTTCTTACAACACACGTTACGTAATATACTATTATAATGTCTGTGATTTTTTAAACATAAAACTTCTAAATTCAATAATTTTATTATTGTAGTAGATAACTTGTAATAATGTAAGGTGTATTGTGCATTTTCTTTTTCACTTGATCGTTACTGCTTTATAATACCTTGGCAACGGTTGCTATTAACAGACCCATAATGCCTGGGGCGTTATGAATGTTATGTAATTCAATAAATTAATTACTCAGAAAGATAGTTTCATTTACGGTATTCACTCTGTTTCCATCTTTCCATTTCAGAAAATGGTCATACTCCTTCTCGTATAAGTGTTTGGATTTCACAGGCAGTGAATTTCCTAACGCTTTTTCAGCTTTGAGCGTCGCATTCTGTGGGATCTCCATAATTATTATCACAACCATTTTTAGTTTCCTCCACTAACAAGCTTGTCAATTCTTACAAAAATGCAGCGTCGTTTTATTAAATAAACTACCCTTAGCAACCTCTTCAATGTTCTCATGGCAATTGCATAGAAGCTCACTTGTGCTCAGTTGCCGACAAGTACGCAGTAAACACTATGAGAAGAAATTTATGAAGTAAACAACGTCGTTTAAGATAATTTTTTCGAGAAAAATAAAATCTTGTATGCACCACGAGCGTTACTAGATCCTATATAACCCACTTGGTACATAAATAGCTATTATTGCATGAGCTATTGCTATCGATATTATTGATATACGCTAATTTAATTTGTCCTAATTTGTAATACAAATAAATTGTCTTAGAAAATTTTAGATAGAATAATGTACCAAATAACAATAAATGGTTTATAAAATATCAGATAAATTTGACACATACTGTAGAAATTTTAAAAGTAGGTAAGTAATTAATCAAAAGTTGGGTAAAGATTTTGAAATTGAAATGAAATCAAAAGGGTGCAGTGTGATAAAGAAACATACCTTCACAAGCCATTGACCAAAGTCTAGTAGTATCAAAGCTTTATTTATTTATTGTAAATTATTTTATATATTACGTAAGATTTCAGTTATAAGAAGGTATAGTAATTTACCCGAACATACAGAGTATGTTATGAAATTTATATTTGTCAAGTGCGGGTGACAAATCGTAACAAATTAAGGTTATAGAAAAAAGTTAGTGATGTGTAAGGAGAATACTTGGAAGAAGGAGGCTGTTCCTTGAAATGTGTGAAATTAAAAAGCAACCACATGTGGTCAACTACAAAATAGATGTGAACCAATTAAGTACCATCTACTCGAACCTCCTTAAAATTTAACATTCTGGCTGTTTTTCTTCTTTTATCGTTGACTTTCACTGGACTATTATATAAATTATAAAGAAGTTTTCATTATAAAAAAGAACAAAAGAATTAATTATCGTTTTAATTTATTGTGATCAGGTATTTTGTTTTCATTAAGAATTTCAAGTTTTAAAGTAGTACATGCCTCACTTGCTGGTGGAGTACCTCATGTAAGATGCTGGTGATTACCTTTAATTTTAACTGTGTGCTGATAGCGTTTATACTCTGATCTGTAAGTGTGTTTTATCATGACATTTCATTATAGTTGTATGTGACCGTATGTTATTTTAGTTAACTCCTGATGAAGCAATAAAATAATTGCGAAATATAGAGATTTAAAAGGAAAAGAGTTGTATTTATTGTATGCACAGACCGGATCCCGATACTCCAAAAACTAATTAAATAACGATAAACGGTCGAGAAAGAACTTACGTTGTTTTCGTATTTGTATATATATGTATATATATATATATATATATATATATATATATATATATATATATATATATATATATATATAGGGTGTCCCGGGACTAATGGGAAAAAAGTCAGGAGCGTATAATCTGAGCCAAAATAATGTTAGTACTGCCTATAAACTTTTTCTATGGAGGCCCTCGTTTTCGAGTTATAGGCCTCCAAAGTATCAATTTTGAATTTTTTTTTTTTTGTACTAGTTATTTGATCTTTATCAAATTTACGGCAAAGCTATAATGTACGTGTATGTTTATTTTGGAAAGGTAAACAGATTTACAGTACTGCCTTGAAGCCAGGGACGGACTACTCGCAATGGTTAGTGATCCAAAAAATTTGCAGGGATGGCACACCCTGTATGAAATAATCGAAATTGACTTCCCCATACATTAAGCTAACGAAAAGGTACTCCTGTTAGAATTCGATAAAATAAGCCGTTTGGATAATATTTACAGTTTTATTAATGCACTACGTACAAATCTACCTGACTAACTTATTAATACGATGTCCAGGATTTACTTCCTTTTAATCAAAATTACGAACATAACATTATTAAACCTTTAAGAAAACCTCAAAAAACACAAGTTATAAAACATTAGACTAATACTAATTCCTAAACAACAACAAAAACTAACGTTATTCTAATAAATATTCAATATGAGCTCCTCCCACTTCCACGCACATTCTAAGTCTACGAAGGTTGTTTCTTTGCACTTGAATGAGCAATCCCACATTATTTCTAATAACATTGCAGTGTAACACAATTCTGTCTATTAAATCTTGTCTTGTTTGCACAGGTGTTGCGTATACCTTACTTTTGAGATAACCCTAGAGAAATAAATCCATAGGATTAACGTCTCCTGATCGCGGTGGCCATTGAAAAGGGCCTCCACGACCAATCCATCTATTAGGAAACCTTGTGTGTAAATGCTGTCGTACATCTAAACTGAAATGAGGAGGGGCCCCATCATGAATGAACCATAAATTCCTACGAGTTTGTAGTAGCACATCATCAAACAGGTTCCATAACTAATTTTGCAAAAACTCCAAATATCTCTGACCAGTCAAAGTACCGTCAATAAAGTATATGGCTCTATCAAATGATTGCCAACTATTCCTGTCCAAATATTAACCATGAATCTATGCTGGTTCCTAGTTTGGATAATGCCATGTGGATTCACATCATCCCATAAATGCATATTATGAGAATTTATGATTCCATCTCTGGTGAAACTGGATTAGTTCGTAAAGAGAACGTTACTAATAAATGTATTGTCTGCTTGTTGTTGTCGCAGAAACCACTGGCTATACTCAAGCCGTGCAGGATAATCAGCCACTGTCATACTGTGTACTTTTTTCATGTGAAAAGGATATAACAGCTGTTCTTTTAGGACGCGATGAACAACTAATTACGAGACGTTATGTTCTCTTGATACTTTTAGAAAACTCGTTGATGGTTCATTATCAACTGCATTTAACAAGTCTTGTTCAACTGCCACAGTACGTATGCTTCGTACTGGACCTTCTCCACTTTTTTTGGCAAAAATATTCCTAAAATTAAAAATTTTGTTTTGTATACATAGAAAATTACATTTACTTATTCATACCTGTTTCTCGTAACCTGAGATCAATACACTCAAACATTCGTCTGTCTGGCAATGCTCTGTTTGCAAAATGTTCTTCATAAAGCCTTCTGGCCTCTAAACAGTTTCGAGAAGCCTGTCCATACATTAGATGCATATCTGCGTACTCGATAAAAGCGAATTTTGCCATTGTAACTGTTAAATTGAGGACTTATGAATTATTGACAAGTACTGACTACGAACTATTCTACACAACGTTTGACAACTAATCCTATGGTAACTTGATAAACGGTAAAAACACTTATAAAAAATTTTTACCAACTTTCGAATTAATAAGTCGTTAATGTTTTTCATCTTCTGCTATTATTTTTTTGTAGTACTGTAGGTAAATCTTGGACATCTATTAATAAATTACGTTTTACCTCGTTGTGTACTTATAAAAATGGTGAATGCGTAAATTGGTACGTAGTGCATGAATAAAACTGTAAATATTAGCCAAACGGCTTATTTTATCGAATTCCAACAAGAGTATCTTTTCGTTAGCTTAATGTGTGGGGAAGTGAAATTCGATAATTTCATACAGGGTGTGCCATCCCTGCAAAATTTTTGGATCACTAACCATTGCAAGTAGTTCGTCCCTGGCTTCAATGCACTACTGTAAATCTGTTTACCTTACCAAAATAAACATACACATACATTATATCTTTGCCGTAAATTTTATAAAGATCAAATAACTAGTACAAAAATTAAAAATAAAAACCAAATTCAAAATTAAAACTTTGGAGGCCTATAACTCGAAAACGAGGGCCTGCATAGAAAAAGTTTATATGAAGTACTAACATTATTTTAGCTCATATTATACGCTCCCGACTTTTTTCCCATTAGTCCCGGGACACCCTTTATATATATATATATATATATATATATATAGAATATCGTTTTTTTTCACGTTTCTGCACAATTTTTACCCCAAAATGTTATAAATATGATCTGCTAATGAGAACTTGATATACAAAAGCACATTAACCACACCAGTGATAGAATAATGTTTATGTAAAGTGTTTAACTGTAGAGCCAGTCGTCTGCGGACATTAACACCTATCGTAATACTAGACGCCTGGTAATTAGAGAATACAGAATGGATACTTTGTTAAATCAGCGTGATTTACGGGAAATAGCAAAATCAACATTCATAATTTACATTCGTGGGATGCCACACAATTCAAATACAGTTTCAGCAAAGTTTAATAGTAAATATTTGGGGTGGAATAATTGAAAACCGCTATCCTCTTACAAATAGTCGTAATACCAAGATTTTCTGAAAATAAATCAAATCTATCGATTATAATAATTATTGCCTCATTAAATATTCATTAGGCAATACATGATACATAAAATAAAGTTGATTAATTAGTGCCTCGACAGTTGAATACTAAAGTTAACTGAAGTAATATTTTAATGAACAGTAGTCATGATGTTAAAAAAAGCTACCTACTTATAAAAAAATAAATAAAGATAAAAAAAGAAAAGAGAGATCTTATTTCTAATTATTTCTTCTTTTTCTCAGGGGAAGGTTACGGTACGGTTATTTAAGGCTACAAATCAAACGCTGGTTCGTTGTTTAACTATATTTAGCTCGATAAAAAAATAGTGGGAAGGCACTGAGGGTGGCGCACTTGTGGCGCGATACAAGAATGGAGAACTGACTCATGCCACTAGTGGCTAAATTTTGTAGCCTGGAACAGGCCGTATACTTTAAATAATCGACAAGAAGAGGCGATGTTAGCTCAATTAGGTTAAGAATAAAAAAAACATTGTTTTTTTAATAATAAAAAAAATCAGACCATGTGGGGTGGCAGAACTGCCCCAGATAATTGTTTGGTTGTTAAAATAATCAATTAAAAGGCATTATTATTGCTTTGGCGTTTACGTCAAACGTGAAAATTAAATTATGTTTGACGTAAACGCCATATGCCAAACAATGGAAGTTATGTTTTACATTTACACTAAAATTTAGTAGAATTTACCACCTACTTTTTACCAAAATCTTTGATTACGTAGGATGCTTCCTTATGTGTGGTTCAATTGATTGTATAGAATGACGCATAGTTTTAATTTTTAAGTTCTGGTATACTATTATATTCGAGATTACCTTTATTCTATTCTGGAACATTTGTCATCCATAGCAAACTTGTATGGCTCATAATGACATCCCAAATACGAGTTTAAAGATGGTTGCTAATGTGCTAGTATGATCTATAGAGAATAGAATGCACATGTAAATTATGTATACACTTTTTGGACCATTAGAAGCGTTAAAGATCATCTTAAGTACATACAAATGTTTATTTTAAATATGTCTGTAAGACGTACATTATCATTTTAATTAGATCCATTATAGGTTGTAGAAAACTTCATGTGGAATACAAATTATTTGATATTTTTTCGAAAAGGGGTAGGGAATATACCAAGATTATATTTTCTTCCACTCCTCCAACCAATTATAATCCGACAAACATATTTGTAGTAAGATTTTTATCGACAGCTGATGGATATATAAACCGGCCAACAATTTCAATAAGACAGTTCGGTCGAGGCATTCACTCGAAAGGACTTCTCCTCCAGTCTGGCGAGGTATTGACTCGTTAGACTCTACCCTTCCGTCGGCAAGGTGTTGACTTGCCGAGCATCCTTCCTTCCATTTGGTAGGGTATTACGGCCACCCGTGTGAGAGGTATTCACTCTCACATATTCCTGTACTTCCCGCCTCTAAGGTACTGACTTAGAGGTACTTCGTCTCGCCCGAAGTATTGACTCTGACGAGCATCCAGAACCCGCATCACCGCTTATACCCGTGTATGGAAGTCTCAGCGTTCGCATCGTTGAAACCACTATTCAGTAGGTATATCTCCCCGGTCGACGAGAAATAATTAGATACGCAACCTTATACGGACCGATATAATAAATATTTAATTTTAGGCCAGGTATTGATCTTGTTGTACATATGTAAATAGCGTCTGTAAATATTTTTATAAGAATAAACTTATTTTATTTTGGGATCCTGTCTCTGACTGTACAACCCTACCCGGCAATCCGTAACCACCCCCTTACAGAGGGTTACACATTGCTAACACTTTTTTTGATTAAGTAAGTAGCAGTTATACTCCAGCAGTTTGTCCATCTCTGTGTGTTTATAGAAGTATAATAATAAATAAATAAATTGATATATACTTATCATAAATAATTTTCTACTTTTATCTTGATTTATCATCATTTAAAAATCTAATGATACTCCAATCTAGAATGTATGTTACTCAAATCATTTTTTAATTATTGCATTGTTTTTACATTATAGTTTATTTATTGTCATTCTGTTTGTTAAGAAAAGTACTTTTCGAAAGAAATTATTTGTTGTGTATTTTTATACCAAAATAAAAAAAACTGTTTATATGATTATTGCTTTATTTTTCCCAATTTAAACATTTATGGTCCATCATTTGATACTTCATTTAATTTAACTCAACATCTATTCATTATTGAGTTAATGGAGTTAAATTTAATGAACTGTCAAATGATGGACTATAAATGGTTATTTTGAAATAAAATAATGAAAATACAGTAAGTTTGAATATACCGCCAAAACCTAAAATTACAGAGATCTTTTTAACAACACTCAATTGTTTAGTCGACAAGTTTTTTAGATGGCGCCACAATCAGTGTCTCATCTATCTGTGGATAAACGCTCTCTCTCTCTCACTCAACGGCTTGTCTATAGCGCTACTCAGTCGCACCTATACGTAATTTGTTGGATCACCTGGCAGGTAGAAAGTCCCAACAAAATGACCTGTCTTTTTGAGACCCTTCATTTTTAGTTATAAATAATACCCTATTAAAATTTCAAGCTGCCTCAAATACATTTTTTATATTTTTTTGTGAAAAATTTTTGCACGCGTTTGGCAATTTTAAAACCCCGACTAAATCGTCTGGCTCATTTTTTTTATCATTCTTTAAACATAAAACTACAACATATAAAAGTTAAAAATTCATGCTTCCGCTTAATACAGGAATCAGACGAAGAAGCAGTATAAGCTACAAGCTGAAAGAAATTGGCTGGCTCAGTATCTTTAATCGACGGAAGTTGCATGCCTACTGTCTCTTTTACAAAATTTTGAAATGTAAAAGCCCGTCATATTTATGTAAGGAAGTAAAATTTAAAAAAGATGCTCACAATTTAAATCTAAGATCAAAGCATAAAATTACTATCCCTCGTCATAAAAAAAAATTATTCAAGTCTTTCTTTTTTTATCAAAATGCCTCAGCTGGTGCTCTTCTGGTTGTGCCTAGGTTCTCGCTGTCACTGGCAGTATTTAGGAATAAACTGCGTAAGGAATGGTTTCAACACCAGTAAGTCAAATTTCATTTTAGTCAAGGGCTTGTTTCAGCACACCAATTGATTTTAGTATAACAATGTTATGTTAATGTCAGTTACTTGAATTTTTACATAATTCAGAACCTTACCACATTAATCTTAGGTAACTTTTAGTTTGGCTGTTTTTTAGTTTTCTTTCTTGAGGTTGGTGAGGAAGATTTGGTCAGTAGACCTATCACCTAATCTTTTCTTTACCATATTTTTTTCCTAATCAATTGTATTATATACTAAGTTGTATTTTTGTTATATGGTGAACAATAAAGAATTTATTATTATTATTAAGAATTGGATATTGCCTCTAACAAATTGTTGGTAAAAAAATAAATAATATTTTTAAAATTTTAGGGGTTCATTTAACCCCGCTACTCACCAGCCAGGTCTGCAGCTCAGAGTTGGGGTATAATAGGAAAGGTATGGAGGAAGTTTTCAGCTTTCCTCAAATACCTACCCAAAAATTGGTGCCTTCTCTCGGACTATTACAGGATCTTTCTGGAACTTCCATTTCATCACAGCTACATGTGACAGAAAGAATGCAATAATTTAACCTAACATTCGCGGATGTCAACATGACATTCCAAATGTCATTTTCATTACCGAGTGAATAAAGTAATACATTTCCTTGAGCAATTTTCGTTAAAACCTTCATAGCTATAACGTTAAATAAGCTTCACACTATCCCTACGGATAGCTCTAAAATTTTTTTAGTATGCAATACAGAGATTTTCTAATTTTAACCAAATTTGAAAAGGCTCCAGACAAATATGAAGGGACCAGAAACTTAAATAAATATGGAAAACAGTATGAAAAGTAACAAGCCCACGTCTAAACTATTTCCATATTTTTATTTGCATAACAATAGAATACTTACGCGACCCTTTGTAATATTCTCCTTGGAAAGAAAAACGTATATTATAGGTTTCTCCGCTTTCTTGGCTTTTCTGTTCGATAAAACTTTGTTGAAAGTTGAATACTTATTTTCGCTTATTCGTTTACAATAAGTAAGAGGAACAGAACGTGATGATAAAGCTCAAAACAGTTTTATTAAATTTTATTTGTAAACGAACAGCAATGAATAAGTATGTAAATGTCGACAGGAAACCGTGTATGCTGTAAGAGTATATATATATATATATATATATATATATATATATATATATATATATATATATATATATATATATATATATATATATATATATTTATAACGCTTTTATAATTTTATGATGATTAGAAATAAAAATAATTCTATGTTTAAAGAATTGACTATATAGTCCAATTAAAAACAACGAAAGTCAAATGATTTTTGCTGAGGCGATGTGATGTATGAATTACTATAGCTTCTTATCTCAGGAATTCAGATCTGAACAAATTTTTGAGATTCACCCCCGGGAAGGGGTTGAAAATCATTATAAAATAATAAAAAGCGCAATATATCGAGAATTAAAGGAATTCTGATGAAAAGTTTTAGATAAAAGTTGTAGAGAAAAAAAATCTGCTTCTGCAACGTTAAATCAATTTTCTTCTATGAACAACAGAAGTGTCATTAAAAGATTTGAAATTTTTGCGCCTCCTCTATCCTGAAACTGATCTATGGCGCATTTACCTCCGTTTCATATTCGCACGTGATGATCAGATTGCCACGATGCCAGACTTCCTTTCTGTCCTGAGAAATAAACGTCTTTTCATTTTTAATTCCCTTTGTGAAGTTATTTTTAATTAATAAATGAAAATTATTGATATCAATCGGATGTAAGTTGAGTTGATGACTTTGTTTTTGTTTGTAAACCAGTGATTGTATGTTAATAATAATAATTCAGTTTTCATTATTTTGGAAACATTATACCTTGTTTTATTTTTCAAGAGTTCATAACATAAACCTATGGACAGTTTATTATAAACCCAAATGTTAATGATTTACAGTTTCCCGAGAAATATTTATTGTCAGCGTTATTAAAAATTGTGTGATTTCGTGATTAGTATGTTATGGGACGTTTCTTTTACCAATATACAAACTTAATGTACATAATAACTCGGTTTTAGCGCTATCAGCATGTTCTTATGTCGAGTGGAAGATGGTAATGCAATGGGAAGAGGGATGCATGTTTGTTTATGTTTATGGGTTTTCGAGGATAAATAAAAACTATAGATATAGACAAACAGTTTGTTATTAGTTTTCGTCGAAATAAGTTAATTTCATGAACTATTAGTACTTTTATCTAACTGTGTGGTAGTTATCGTAAAATTAAGTATTGTGATTAAGATCGTTGTTTGTGATAAACATTAAAATTAAAGTCCTATATAAATGTAATTTTTAATTTTTTGGTAAGTAACAATAAAATTGATTACGATTTGTAGTGTATGTGAATTACTTTATTTTTTGTTCTATTTATACACTATAGTACACTTGTTTTGGACTAAAAAATCATTTTTTTGCAAATACATATTTATAAATATAAAAAAATTAAATTTCAGAATTTTGATTAAAGAACTGTTTTAAGAAAAACAATGTCTGATGAGCGCCTTCATATTATTATTTTAAAGTATTCTGTTTGGATTCGTTGTTTTTTGGTCATAAATAAATGGAAATATTTTGCTTCCTTCACTTCCTAGACAAATCTTATATTTCTCTATTCAAATTTTTTTAAGATTATACCTTTTACATACAGTTACTGTTACTGTACTGTTAGTTAAATTGAATCTCCAATTTTTTCTTAATCTTTTTGTCTACAACTATTAATAGATGGTATACTCATATTGTTTGTCTTTAAACTGAAATATTCAAATATTTTTAATGCTTATTACACACTGAACATAATTTTTATATTTCAAATACAGTTATAATGGAGACGGCGATAAATCAACCCGCATTACCTACATCAGAGAGGCCCTCAAGTTCTGGTTCTGCGAGTGGTTGTGATTCTTTTGATTTTAAATCTTTATGCTTCTATTGCGGCAATATTTGTAATTCCCGTCGCAATCGACATCTAATGAGTGTAGTACAGAAGGAATCTTATTAATGCCGCGTGATTAATGCAGCTAATCGTCGAACTGATCACTTGGGAAAAAATGTGTTGCTCAGATTAGGTGAAATTACTTCACTAGTAAAAGAAGGGGCACGATATCACATAAAATGTAGCAATCACTTCCTTCAAATTGTTCAAGCTGAACGTACCAAATCACCTGCAACAGCTTTGAGCAGTACTGCCTTTCAAAAGGTGTGTGACTATATTGAACAAAGTCAAAAATTTGAGTCTTCTTTAGCCGAATTAACCAAGCAAATGGGAGATCAGTGCTCGTCCAACACTCTGCTCTATAACAAATTAAGAAATGAATATGGATCGGATATCTACATTCAACAGGAACGTGGGAAGGCAACAATTATTCGCTAAAAATATTATTATTTTGGGGATATGTGTAAGAAATATTATAGGGGGAGGATCTTCTAGAACCAGAGAAACAGACAACGTTAAACGTCGCAGTGGAATTGTTGAAAAAAGATATCAAAAACCATGACTACTCGAATGACAGCTACCCACCAGGCATAGTCATTCTCGAAGATGTAGAAAATGATACCTCTGAATCAATTTTAACTGTTTTGGGAAATTTATTAGAAGGCGAACAAAAAGACCATACAGGTTTCTTTAAAATGAGACGTTTCACCATCGTTCACGCTATAATATCATTTGTTCGTAGGCAGACATTTATATCCACGCTTCAGCTAGCAGTTGGTACTTATATCTACAGGAAGACAGGATCAAAACAAGTTATTGATCTTTTGAATAGGATGGGCATCTGTGTTTCATATTATCATTTGGTGCAATTTGAAACGTCCATTGTCTTAAATCCACCAAAAATTAAAATTGAAGAAGGGGTCTACGTTCAACATGTGTGTGACAATACAGACCATAACGTTAATACTCTAGATGGCCATGACACGTTCCACTGCCTGGGTGGTATTGCAATTTACACGCCTGACAATGACGTATCATATGAAGATCGTATAGAGAGAGTGAAAAAACATAATTCTGCTACGTCTGCAGCAGTTGGAATAAAGAGCAGTATTAAAGCGATACCTTATTCCTATTTAAATGAAAAAGGATTGGAGATGGTTACGTATAGTGACACTACAAAGCTAGCTTTGTCAACTTCAGTATCATTACGCTGTGCTTTTATGGGCTAAGGCATTTAATAATTCAAAATTGCCCAGTTGGTCGAGTTTCATGGAAGTTTTATGTGAAGACGAAATGCCTTCAATATCAAGAGTTATATGTCTACCGTTTATTAACGAGCCGCCCTCAAAACCCACTACAATTAACACAGCTTTACAGTATGCTCTAGTTGAAGCTGAGAAACTGAAATAAAAAGTGTGTTTTGTTACATTGGATCAGCCATTGTACTACAAACCATTGTCGCAGAGTCTCAAGAGCATGGAAAATTAACTAATGTAGTGGTGCGGCTTAGTGGGTTTCATTGTATGATGTCTTATCTTGGCACTATAGGATATATATGGATGGAAGTGGCCTCGACAGTCTTTGGTCAATAGTATATGTTCCACAATCTGTTAAACACATGCTTAGTGGCCATGCCTATTTTAGGGCAATACGAGCACATATTTTAACCTTAACTGCTCTCGGTATTGAAATTTGTAATAATGTAGAAAGTGGCAAAACTGATGAATATAAAACTTTTCTTGCTACATTTCTGGAAAATTGGCAAACCGGCTCTCTGGAACAACCCACAATTAAACATTGTCGAATGAATCCTACTGTGGCCGAGATGACAGATGATTTGATTGCAGAGTTAAACAGGTTAAAGAATAATGGACCAACTGCACAGTTATGGATACAATATTTTGAACTAATTATAATAGCATTACAGTTTATAGAGGCCGAAAGATTAGGCGATTGGAAATTGCATCTGCAAAGCATCAAAAAAAGGATTTTGGCTAGACCAAGAAGTGACCTACTTAATGATTGACTTAATATATGTTAATAGAAAAAAGAATTTAATATTTGTAATATCATATCTTCTGGTCTTTTCTATCAACATATATTAAGTCAATCACTAAGAATGTCACTTCTTGGTCTAGCCAAAATAATTATTAAACATCAGATAGGCATCGAATGAAATGTAACTTCTGTCATTCTGACGATGATATTTTATATCGAAACAATTGTCAATTTTCTTAGAGTTTTTAATATATTGTGGAATTATCTAGAAACAGTAAATTTCATCTAAAACAATAAAATTTAATAAAGTTTGCACGTGGACGATTTTACGTTGTCAAAAACCACCCTACTTCAAAAATTTTGATATCATTCCACTTTAATATTGCATGGTAGTACCTCTTCTGAATTTATAGTAGATTTTTTATGGTTGTATTTGTATAGGTTTCCTGTGGCTGCACAACCAACTGTAGCAACAGTCGCTGCAAATGTAAGAAATCTGGCATCTAATGTACAAGATATTGTAAAAATTGCAGCGGTATTAGCTGTACAAATATCCAACAAGTAAGAATAGATTCTTTCGACGATAATGACGTCGACAGCTACGATGAGCCAGATTTTCAAGAAAATCAAGAGGACACAGGGTGATATTGTAAATAGCGAAAAAATTTCAAACATTTACAATTAAAAATACCACTGGAACTTATCCACAGAACAAAATCGATTTACAATTAAATAGATAAAATGCATCACATTTATCTATAAATTGTACTTAACCTTCACATAATGTGTCAAATGTTTATTGTGATGAGTTTAACTTATATTAAAAAATGTATTCTTTGTATTTTTATGTTTTGCAAATCAGCACTTTTCACTGAAACACGTTATTACGATTGTGGTATATTAACAAATATCTTTGTATACATAAATATTTAACTGTTTATTGAACAAAGACCAAAAAAGTGGTTTATCATAAAAATTCTTCTAAAATATAGGAAATATTGTCATGTTAAAATAAATAACAATTGTACACATGTTTGTACAATTACTTTATTTAATTTTGCAATACTATCAAATATTTGTAGTAGAGATTTATTATCAATTATTACAAATACTTGTATTCTTTCTACTCATTATACACTTCATAATATAATAATACATGTCGAAAATATGAATATTAACCAACTCCTGATATTATGTCTGTATTACTTTTTCATGCACACTCCCAACGCCGCTAATCAGATCATTTCTGTGAGGCGTATGTCACGGCTGGAAGCGTAACCACCAGCGATCCATTAGAGGGTTGAAAATTGTTAGAAACTTCAATAATATTTAACGACATTCCTGTTATTGATAGAAGAAAATTGATTTAACGTTTCTGAAGGCAGAATTTTTTTCTCTACAACTTTTATCTAAAACTATTCATCAGAATTCTTTTAATTCTCGATATATTGCGATTTTTATTATTTTATAATGATTTTCAACCCCTTCCCGGGGGTGAATCACAAAAATTTGTCCAGATCTGAATTCCTGAGATAAGAAGCTATACATCATACATCACATCGCCTCAGCAAAAATCAGTTCACTTTCGTTGTTTTTAATTGGACTATATAAAAATGAGAAGAGCTACATGCGATTAGGTGAAATATATCTAAAAGATTGTTTAAAAGTCCGTTTTAAATTCCATTGACGAATTAATAATCTTCAAGAGGAAATGTTACATTATTGACTGCCCCGCATACGTTACACGCAGCGGTTTCATCACCAGGGAGCGCAAGTTAATTACAAATATTGTTCTGATTAAATCATGGTTTTGAGAATAAGCGCTCAAACATTGTTAACACAGTGGGCAATGCGAGTGAAATAATACGATCAAACAACAATTCAAAACTTTAGAAAAGGCAAACTTCACTCAAAAATACTACTAACTGAAAATATCAAATATAACTATGACGGAACATGACCACAGAGTCTAAAAAAACATTAGTTGTCAACTTTATTCTTCTTCAACGGTTCCTATTTCGCTAACATAGCTCACAGTTTCCAACATCCTCCCATCCAATTTTCTAGAAAATTATAGAACCAATAAAGTTGAAAAAACATTGAATTTAGAACATAGGGGAGTTACATTAACAAATCACAGATCAAGCCTCAACGGCTTCTTTACTAGATGTCCACGGCGAGTTACATGACAATTTGGGAGTTTAGAAGGAGAAAAATATTCATATTCAGTCGAAGAATCATCCTTGGATTCGGGTTCTTCTTCTTCATCTTGTGGTGGTTACTTAGTAAGTGCCCCTCGTATAGACTACTTTAACCATAAAACCATTTATCTTTGAGAAACACTTACCTCGTAACCATTCCTTAGGGGTTGAATAAATAACATCGTTTAAAACTCACTGGGATAAAATATAATTAAAAATTACTAACACAAATTATAGATACACTATATACATTTGTACTATTCAAAATAATAATAATGAATCATCCTGAAATTGTCGACACTTTCTATTTTATAGGAAGTATGCGATCTCATGTATTAGTGGCCCGTATTCTTGACCTTCCTGATTCATGTGAATGTGATATTTATATTTTTACAGCGGACGTGCTTTCGGTATATTTACCTGACCTTAATAGATCGATGCCCGCTAACCACATTGAAATTATTATTTACACAAATTTAATCTCTTTTTTCTTTTGATAATGTCTTTTAGATAATGTCTGTCTTTGCGATCATCACAATCTGACGGCAAACCATCCTGAGCAACTTCATGTGTTGGTAGCATTGGTCCGAAGACCTCTACTTCATCAGGATGAACCACGACGTCGACCTCCAATGGAAACCCCCTCTGAAGCGGTCGAATCCATTCACCTGTGGATGTCTTCAGATATAGTACACGGATATTACCGTCAGAGCCACGGATTACCGTCACAACCCTGGCTAGTGGCCAGTCCAATCTTTTCATGTCGTCAGATCCAACCAGCACGACTTCTCCAATTACCTGGTTCTCGTGTACCTCTCCTGTGAGTCCATGTCAAGGAACCAAGGTACTCTGTACGAAAACGAACGTGCCGTTGATCACGCAGAGATTGGCGATACTGCAATCTTCTGTTGAGATTGCCCCGGTCGATGGCGTTACAATCTGGACTGTCCCAAGCTTGAATGTTTTACAGGAACAACGCTGTGGTCAAAGGGATCTTCGTTTTTCTCAGAAATGTAGGTGATAGTCCAGAAACTTATTTGGCTTTCACATTCACAAAGTCTTTCAATTTCAATGAGGCTTTACCAAAAATGCGGAGTGACACACATTTCACTATTTGCACCATCTGCTCAAAAAACGCGCCTCACCACGAAGCAGAAGGCGGGTTGAACTTCTAACAAATTCTTTCCACAGCGCAGATTCTAGAAATTTCATAGTCAACAGAGTTGAAGGTGTTGTCAGCCCCACGAAAACATGTACCATTGTCTCTAAATAATTTTTGAGCGTCCTCTTCTAGCTATAAAATGCCTTAAAGCTAGCAAACACACATGTGCCAGAGCTGAGGGAGGTTACAATTTCGATATGTCATGTCATGTAGAATACACAGGTGAATTGCGCAATTCAAACCATTTGTCCATCGTAAAGAAGCAAGGGCCCAGCATAATCCACGCCACATACCTCAAAAACAGGACCATCAGTCACTCTAGTTTGTGGCAGTGTCGAAATTCTTGCAGCCAAAACGACAACAATACACTTTCGTACGTCATGGCGAGACAGCTGTCTCCCTTTCAGAACCCAAAAATCTTCATGTATATGGGTTCACAATGTTTGCGCGACAACGTGACCGAGCCGCTTATGACGGTCAACAACCCTTCGTTCCACTACAGGATAATTGTAGGGACTAAAATAGGAGTTGTGAAGGACTTGAAATCTTATTGTTCGGCGATTTTTGTCTTTACCCTTATGACGCCCGTTTCATCTTTAAAAGGGTGCAAATCGCAAATTATTTTGTTCTTAAAAGAATCGAATGCTTCGTTTTGTACCAGTTTCCACACAATATTTTCAGCAGCCAAAAGCTCTTCAACACAGAGGCCTCCCCGTTTCATATGACCATTGCGATTGTTACGCCGGTTGTACAGAAATCTTTTGACGAAGGAAACAATTCGTACGATTTGTTCGAATTTTAAGAAGTATTCATACAGCCAACGATTATCCAGACCACCAGCCAGACAAGAAATGGTTGCTTTCTTCACAATTATTTCTGTCGCGACCTCCTCTTCAGTGTAGGTACAATGAAACCGAGGCCACGCGCCTTCATCACTGTACAGCCACGAAGGGCCTTCCCACCATCGCATTTTTAGAAGATCATCAATGGTACAACCTCTGACCCGGTTCCGGACAAAGATGCTCTGTTCCTCTTGACGATGAATCCAGGCGAGTACTGTGCTAGAATCGCACCAACCGTACACTGGAACATCCTTCCAATCAAGAGCATAGCGCACCGACTTCAACAAACGGACTCCAATCTTAACTCCCATCAACACGAGTCGAGGCAAAGCTGGCCAAGAGTTGTCATTCACAATTTTTGACTTCACCTGAACGAGGTTGACTGACACCTTGCCGTCATCAGTTTCACTCCGAATAAATATGCATGCTGCATAAGCCTTCGTCGCACTTGCATCGCAAAACAAATGCATGGACCTACTGCGAGTTCCACCAAACCAACGGTCAGACACTTCTCGCAATAAACGGCGTTTTGAAGGACTCCACTTGCATTTGTCACTGAATTTATCGTTCCACTCAAGTTTCTGTTCCCACAAGGTCTGAATTAAGCGCTTCAGAATTACAGTAACTGGCGAACAAAACCCAATCGGATCATAGATCTTTTGGACCATGGAATAAACACTCCTTTTGGTTAGTCCATGTTCAAACTAAGGACAACTCGTTGTTGATCCCACTTCAATCGAAGGACTAAGACTGAGATAACGCGCTTGAACTTAAGAACCTCTGATAGGATGTCCAAATTGCAGACACGGTTGTCGTCATAAAAGCTTCTCCTCATTCGTGGAAGCTATTTTAGCACACCAGGAGCCGCGTTTTTACTCATCCTGTCAATGTGATGATCAAACACTGCAGCAAGAAGGGACAGCAGGTCACACCTAAAAACAGCTCTATTATGTCTCATTGTAACAGTTTTCAAAAAATCGGGGTTTTCCTGATCAAATGTTGTGCAGAGGAACTTCCAATATTCCCAGTCAGTGGGGTGTATCTCAAATTGTAGAAAAGCCTCCTCAATGTCGGTTGATACCCCAAGTTTGTTCTTTCTGAAGCCAATCAGATTATCAGGAATATGTTAAATCGTGTTTGGCTCAGAATTCAAAGAGTCATTCAGCAAGGGTGTCCCTGTCATCCTGGTGAGAAGCATCAAAAACGACGCACCTACGTCGTAGATTTTGACTCCTTTACCACTGGATAAAAGACTTGGATTGGACTTACCCCCACTGACTTGATATCCGTTGGTGGCCATTGCTACTCTCTCCTCAGTTTCAACTTCAGCCTTCAGGAATGCCATAAGCGAATCCATTTGGAACTGCAATGAAGCACCACGTTCCGTGTTTGAACACTGCTAAACTATCAGGACGCCAACAGGAATACATGACTCAATTAGCGGAAATAACAACGCAGCGTACTGGTCAGAGACAATATCAAGCGACTCCAAAGCTCTAACCTGAGTTTCCAAACAGTCGTACAGCTCAAACAGCTAAATTTCTTGTTTATTCGAAACCGATTGTAATAAATCTCGAACGTAGTGCTCAATGAACAAGTCAGAGCTGCCAAAATGATCCTTCAATGCTTCCAGCCCTTTTGAATAATTTTTGGCTAATGTCGGAAAGCTCTCTAGAAGCGATCTTGCTCTAGACCTAGGAGCAGTAGCTTGTATCAAGTACTGGAACATATCTTCATCAGAGAGATCGTTATCTACGTCAATAGTAAAAAGCTGTTGCCAAAAGGCGATCCACTGGGAGATGTCGCCATTAAACTGTCTCAACTGGAACCAAATCTTAGTCCTCTAATTATCACCCTTTTCACTGGACACAATCGTGGGTTCAGATCTTATCGAGAATTCAACTCTACATTTAATGGTGCGATATTTCAGCTCATACTCGTCACAGCTTTCCACGTCAGTCAGTAGAGTATTATCAAATTCAGCTGGTGTTGTCTCGAAAAGTATCACCTGAAACCTCTGATTGATCGCAACATATTCAAGATATTTACCTTCTAGGAGTTTGAATCGGCCATTTACCTCAAATATATCGACGTTCACCTCTAAAAGAAGCGGCAACAGCCCGTTGTAAATCTTCGTGACATCGTATCAGCTCCTTCTTTGAATAGCTTCAAGATTGGGCTAGACAGGTGTTCTTGATCTGATGTTGTAATTGATTAGCGTTTTATAATTCTTTAGTGCTACTATCTTTTTAAATCTCAATTTATTTTAAGCTAAGTTTGTAAAATTAGTTCTGCTAACCTATTAGTAGCTATGTAATTAAGCCGTATAAGCTTTGCTTTCGCTCGTAATCACTGTGTAATAATAATAATAAAAAGTTAATTATGAATAATTCTCTACCCATATTATAGGTTTTTCAAGTGAATATTGCCCACAAAATTCCGTGCATATTCAAGTTAATGGTTCTGCAGAATTTTGCAGTTTGTTCACTGCCTTGAAATTACGGAATGTTCAAATCTTCTGTGCAATATGTACGAGTAAATGCATCACCAACACTAGCACTGAGTGCTTGAGCTGCTAGTTTAACCATCATCTTTTCCTTGTGATAATTAACGGGTTTCTTTCTCAGTCTTGTTGCACAATAAAGGCCTAACTCTAGAAAATCAACCAACAAAGTTTTAGGCATATGCATATGCCAAAAACAAGACTAATTTTTCGCTTTAAGTCTGACAAATTTTACTGCATTACGTGTTTTGTGATGTTCGTCCCTGCAATACATAAGCGAATTATTCTTTTATCGCCATTCATTGTTAAATTCTTCATAATTTCAAAAAATAAAAGATAGCTGCGTTGTCTCCTCTGTTAGTTAGTATTTGAATATGTTATTTTTGTAATTATTTCCCAACAAACTTTAAGAAATTGTTGGTTTACTCCAAAAAAGTTCGAGAACATGGGCTAAATGCAGAACATATTGCCCAAGGCCACTGAACAACATGCCTGATAAGAATTAATACTACCACTGAGAAACAACGTTGCACCACGTACGTTGATATTTTATTGAAGTATGAGAAGCGTTATTATAATAAAGGCCTGTGAGCACACTTACTTCTGGTCGCGTTTAATGTGTTGAAAAAAAATTTACTTTACAATGTAAAAATGTATCTCATTGCACTAAGAAGTTAAAAATCTTTAAAATGGAATGTTGTAACGAGTTCAACAAAGAGTATCTTTTAATTAGGAAATTTAGTGAAGAATTGAAGTTATTACCATGAAACACAGGGTGTTTCAAGATTATGGTACAATAAAAGTTTATGAACTTCTTGTACCACAACACCGGCTTATTAAAATTTCACAAAATAATACTGTTGATGCATGTTGAAGAGACTATTACCCATAAAAAATTTGTTTTCATGCTCCCCGAGAAGGTACCTATGCAATAAAATGTGTATTTCTTGTGTAGAACATTCACCAGGCTGTATCTCACAAAATAACAAGGTTAGGAAGAAATTGTGTTTACTCATTTTTAATATTTATTTACCTTTCCTATAATTTACGGTACTTATTTATACGGGACACACTGTATACAAGATGTTGCCGTATTTGCCAAAAAAATAATTTAATGGGTTTCGTTACATCTGATGCATAAAAACAGGTTGGTATTTTGCGATTCGAAATGTGCAATCCATTAGCAGATTTCATATTCTGTGTAAATTTTGCGGAAAAATCATGTCATAAAACAAGCAAAATTCGAATTTAATGGGTACACAAAGGTTTCTTTTAGTACGTATGCGCTCAATAGTACAATTAAATTTTTTCGTTTTAATAAATGGAAATGGCCTAATTTGACATATATCATACGGTGATAATTATTTGGAAATAAAATTGATAAAATGCATTTTGATGGTAACGTCAATTTTATTAGTTCCGAAGTACGATTTTTCCATAAATTGATGATTTTTAAAGTAATACGTAAACAATATTCGTATTTATGCTTGAAGTGATTGGTCAAATTATATTCTATTCAAATACACTTATAATATAACAGTTTATTTTTGACAGATACGTCTAAATATCAACAATTTGTTGTCACAGATTACTACTATGAGTTTTCATTGTAGCAAGTTTTTCAGTTTGAATTCATGTTATTTCGATTGACTGGCTTTAAAAAAGTCATGAAAATTGAGGAAGGGACTTTTCGTATTCTTATTTAGAGAAATACAGTTACCTGTTGATGCCGTTAGTATTCGGGATAATATAACGAAAAACGTCAAATTCAGATGACAAATAAAATCGTGTAAAAAGTTTTAGGGCAGTGAAAAGGGGTTGTCTCAGTCGATGTAGTACTACAATGATTGTAAATGATTATAATGTCATTAAAAGTATTAGTAATCTACAATGAAAAATTAAATAAAAACCGTCGATTGATACTTTGTCAGGAACGTCCCCTTTTGGAGATAAATGGCAATTATTTTTTCCTACGATCACAACCCAAAGTAGGTGTTTGCACACACAAATCTAACCGCAAAGTTCATGTTTTCCTAGATCTGTCATAATTTGACATTATTTCCGCTCTAGAGCGTACTTTTCCGCTCACCTGTTTTCATTTACAATAAACAAAAGAAAGTTAGTAAATAATAGGTATATTAATAGTACATTATACACCAAGCGACTAAAGTGACCCATTTAATCCCGCGGGTGGTGTTAGATTCCTGAGGACAGAGAGCAGCGGAGTCCGAGAGAATCAATCCACATACATTTTTAATAAAAATAAATACTACTTAGGATGGACTTACGAAACTTGGCTGGGCATCGAGAACGGACTTTTATGAAATGAAACTTGGCTGGGCATCGAGGACGGACTTTTATGAAATGAAACTTGGCTGGGCATCGAGGACGAACTTTTATGAAATGAAACTTGGCTGGGCATCGAGGACGGACTTTTATGAAATGAAACTTGGCTGGGCATCGAGGACGGACTTTTATGAAATGAAACTTGGCTGGGCATCGAGGACGGACTTTTATGAAATGAAACTTGGCTGGGCATCGAGGACGGACTTTTATGAAATGAAACTTGGCTGGGCATCGAGGACGGACTTTTATGAAATGAAACTTGGCTGGGCATCGAAGACGGACTTTTATGAAATGAAACTTGGCTGGGCATCGAGGACGGACTTTTATGAAATGAAACTTGGCTGGGCATCGAGGACGGACTTTTATGAAATGAAACTTGACTGGGCATCGAGGACGGACTTTTATGAAATGAAACTTTACTGGGCATCGAGGACGAACTTCCATTTTTTTGTAGTAAGTCAAAGTGCACCAATAAAAAAATAGCGTCATTTTCATTATTAGTTTCTATCTTATAAACCCATCCAAAACACCTAATGTTACAGTTGTAGTTAATATTTAAAAATATTTAAAGTGTATAACTAATTACTCCCTATATTTTTCGAACCTCAATTTGTTTAACCTTGTAAATAGCCTCTTAATGTCGTTTACGGCTTTTGTAAGTTTTAAATTGTCATTAGTTGCTTTTACGCCGTTTTTGATAGATTAAGTTATTTTTCTTCTCGAAACTCGAAACCTTGACCCAAAACATCAAATTTTAAGAGGTTATGGACCCAGGACACGCGTGAGACACCATTGAAGCCTGTGGAGTTTGTAATTTATAGAATTTCTGTGTTAATAAGTGATATCATGAGCCAGCTTCCGCTGATCGAGCGTCTAAAATGGCACGAGAACTATGATACGTGGAAATTCGCGGTACAGATTTATTTAGAACACGAAGAGCTTTGGGACGCAGTGAAAGGCTTTTTCATGTTTTTATTTTAATTATTTGTCTAAAAATAATGTCATCGTAGAAAAATGTTGTGTGCAATTCGAGCAGAAAGTGCGTTGCCGCATTCGGCAGATTGCCCGTGTTCCGCTACACGTCGCGCGGGCAACTCTCTGCCTCAAGCGGCAAAGTATCACTTTCCGCTCTTAATACAGAAATAGCTATTTTACAATTGCAAGTCTATTGTGTTAGACCACGTTGAAATCACCATAAAATAGGCAATTTATTAATGTAATGTGCAGCAGTAGCCCAGAACATTTTGTTTTCACTACGATGGGCTAAACTTCATGAAAAAAAATCGACTCCCAAAACTTCTAACTTAAAAACAATCTCCTCTGGAGTATTTTCGTAACGTACAAGTTAGAATAATTATTCAACAATATTTTATCGAGTAAATGAATTAGAATAGTGTAAAATTGGACCAACAGCACAAAAAAACTAGTCAGAGGGGCAAAAATTCATAATTTTTATAAAAATTAAGTGTCTCGAAAGCGGTGAGACTTTTATACGGGGGATGTTTTCATAAAAGTTGAATAATATTTCAAGTCAACGAAGTTTTTTATAATTTTTGAGTATCCCTGTAGAAAATGAAACTTTCTCTCATGAGGGATTGATATTTAGTGTCATTAGAACACTATCACGGGAAAAAATTCTTGATACATTGAAAAAATAAGAAATACATGCTTTTAAAAAATGGCTATTTTCCAACTTCTTTGAAACTAGTCATAGGATTGAGTTGGGCCCATGGACATTATTGTTCAGGAAGTCGTCAACTACAATATACTGACAATTCATGAAATTTCACCGAAGCCCATTTCTCCACAAGCCGGCTTGGCCTGGTTTTTTACCTCAGTGAAAATTTCGAAGTCAAGTAGCAGAATGTTTGTGTAATGTTGAATGTACAAGATATGTCAGGCGAGGTAGACCAAACAATAGTCTGGAAGAAGCTATTGAAGCTAAAAGGCACAGAGGTAATGTGCATCATATTCCTCCAAAATATGTTCGAATAGATCAAGTTGGACACTGGCCACTCTATGCAGAGAAAAGGACCAGGGACTCGATTCTCCACTTTTATTCACATGGGTGAAAATAATTTTCACATGGAAATATTAAATTCGGTATTCTCCATAGAACCACGTGAATATTTTCACACAAAAAGACCACGAATATTTTCACATAGTAAATGTTATGTAAATTTATAATTTCCAATGGAATTACTGAAATTGATTCGCGCAATGTCATTAATTTATTTTATAAATAATACATAACCAAAGAATATCCATCCATGCAAAGAACCAGCAGTAGCA
Organism: Galeruca laticollis; assembly: GCA_963921935.1. NCBI lineage: Eukaryota > Metazoa > Arthropoda > Insecta > Coleoptera > Chrysomelidae > Galeruca > Galeruca laticollis. The sequence continues at coordinate 82,994,689 of OY998178.1, read as the reverse complement.
CACTTTGTTTTTGTTAAACTTTGGCGTTTTGTTTTAAAACTTCTAATGGAAGAAGCATCATTTGGAAGTTTTGGAAGAGGTGGATTTTTGGTCTAGGTGGAAGGAGATCTTTTCATAAACTTAAGTGATAAGCATTTTATAAAATTATTTTGATTGTCTAAAGAGGTAATGCTTGAGCTGCTAGCAGATCTTGAAGCCATTTAAGAGCCCCCTTCGCGGGTATCGGAGACATGCCCACATTTCTTTCTATTCTTTGAATGTTCATCCGTCATCATTGTTTATTATTTTTACAACCTTATATTAATCTGCGCTTACACAATATCAAAAAATATCTCCAAAATCAAAATAAAAAACAACGCGTCATAGGCAATGAAAGGGTAGATAACGAAGCTAAAAAAGCTTGCAGAATTGACAAGGTCAATGTACCTTTAGTACGATTAAACGATAATACTACCGATGTAAGAAACAATGAATGGAAAACGGTCTCTAGGAAAGCGGCATCAAAATCTAATAATCATTACTTTAAAATACATCAGTCGTTACCTGATAATATATCACTTTACTCTTTCCCTTATGTCAGCAAAGCTTACACTTGCATTATATCCCGATTAAAATTAAACCATGGCCGATTCCCGGCTCATCTTCATAAAATTGGTGTGTTGAGATAACCCTATTGCAGTTATTGTGATAATGGTGAGATAGCAGATACAAATCATTTGTTTTTTGGTTGTAAAAATAACAAACAGGCATCAGATCTTTTCTTAAGAGATCTACATCAATATAATATACAACTACCAACTTATATCACATCTCTGTTAGATACAGGAAATAAGAATATATTCGATTTAATTGTGAAATTTGTCAAAACAACTAATATTGATATGTAATTAATGTATTTATCCGTATCAGATAGTATGCGGCAAATAACGAGAGCTGATGCCATTGCTACCAACACACACACATAGCGAAGCGTTAGCGGTTACTGTGGAACAAATTTAGGTTATATCTTAATGTTGATGTGGATGTTACATTTGGTCCAGGGATCTCAACACGACAACTCCAAAATGATGAAACATGATTGGTCAATATCCGTTTAATACTAAACATACGTATCAAGACCGTGAATGTGAATCTTTTCACATGAAGTCGAGAATCGAGCCCCAAGTGTAAATATCCAAGTTGCAAGGATTATACTGACATAATTTGTCAGAAATGTGGTGTCGTTCTATGTCTGAACAAAATAATAATTGTTTCAGAAGGTTTCACCATTGAGGAAAATATATGTATTTATGCACGATGTTGCGTTTCTGCATCAACAGAAAATATATTTGGTTTTTTTTTATGTATAATTTTTTTATCATTTTTCTAATTCTCCTTGGCTCATTTAGAAATAGAAAAAAATATTTTTTAGACGAAACAAAAAATCAAGCATTTAAGGGTTAATAACATTGACCAAATTCATACAATTGGAGAAATTATTGTACCAAGAAAATATTGGTTTTATGAAGGTTATTTTCTCTCTCAGTGTATATAATGGTTTTATAAAAGGTGCCCACAGTTGAGCGCGAGGAGCGACTTGCGAATAAATAGGCCACTGAGTATACTAAACTCTATTAATATATTATCGAACGCCAAATTTATCACTGCTTACTGACTCATTATTTACAAATTTAATTGACCAAACATATTGCGTTAAAAAGTCGCTTAGGTATAATTAGAACGCAACATATCAACATTAATATGCAAAGATTGTTTTACTATTACAAACAGCGTAACAAGGTGCCAATGACCGAAACATTCATCTCCTAGAGCGTCGGTATTTAATTGATTGATTATAAATATATGTTGTAGGTAACATCGCAAAAAAGTGAAACAAAAAAGGGAATAATCATCGATGACGTGGTGTTACGCAACTATTTTATAATTTTCGATATATCCGACTATATTTAGATCTTTCAAAGAGAGTTTTACTCTAAACCTCCGTTATATTTTAGAAAAATGGAAACGTATTTTTTTGTTTTCTGTTAATATCAACATCAAAGACTAGATATTAGACAATGTGTCTAGTCAAATAAAAAAATGGTAAAAAATACAGTCAAACAACAAAATAGTATATTACGTACCGTGTGTTGTAAGAAGCATGTTACGCACGAACGGAAAAGTTACGCACGAAGCCGCAAACAACACAAAACAACGCTCAAATCATAGTAAAAAACTCAGCTATTGAAAACGTTGAGAGTTATAAATATATAGGTACCATTGTAAATAAGAACAACGAGTGAACTGAAGAAATCAAAACTAGAATAGGAGAGGCGAGGAAACATTTATGAAAAGGGTGTTTTGTAGCAGCGATCTCAGCCTAGATCTAAAGATCAGGTTTGTAAGGTGCCACGTGTTATCGGGCGGAGGCATGGACCCTTAGAGATTGGAGTTGAAAAGTCTGGAGGCATTCGAGCTATAGATATATCGCAGAATACTGAAGATAAAATGAACCGATAAAGTAACGAACGTGGAAATCATGAGAAGAATGAGAAAAGATAAATAGGTTATTATTACAGTAAAAAAACGGAAGCTGTAATACTTGGGAATTGTAATGAGGAGAGAAAAATACCAGTTACTGAAACTCATAATGCAAGGAAAAATACAGGAGCGGAGAAGTGTGGGAAGGAAGAAGCCATTCTTGATTGCGAAATTTGCGAAACTAGTTCAATTGCATTACAAATCAGCTGTATCACAAATACGTATAGCCTTGATGATTGCCAACCTTCGCAACGAAGAATGCACCTAAAGAAGAAGTTACGAATGCATTTATATTAAAACTGAAATTCATGAAAAGTAGCCAACTTAATGTTTAGATTAGATTAGCTGCCCACAGGGGAGAGTGCTGTCGCTTCTGTTATGGACAGTCTTGATGGACAAATTAATAGTAAGATTAACATCCCCACTTTTTGTAATTCATTGATTATTTCACTACTGGCGTTTAGGATTGTTGGACGCAAAAATAAAGGTGTTTATGAATGAATTGCCCTCTCTATTGTATATTATTACTCTAAGGGGACCACAACCGAACATGACCACATGGATTTATGCCAGAGTCATCAGGCCCATCATTGCATATGAGTCGGTGGTTTGGTGACCTAAGACTTACCAGGCCGGGCTGATCAGAAAGCTCGGTAGCATTCAAAGGCAAGCTTGTCTGTGTACTACTGGTGCCTTGAAGACTAACAGCCGCATTAGAAGTCTTGCTGAACCTAACACCACTACATATATACATACAAGGCGAAGCTAGGTCACTAACATGCAGGCTGTCCAGAGGTACCAGTAAACAGAATGCACGGAAAATACCACAATAAGCTAAAAGAAAAGCTAGATAATGACTCAATTATGGGAATACCATCCGATGTCATACTCCCCAAATATAGTTTCGAAAATACCTACAAAGTAAAAGTAATAGATATGGGGGTATGGAAGGGGGGCCTCCTAACAGCGCAGAACCCCCAACCCAAGGCATCAAGCGACTCGTGCCGATGGGTGCATAGCGGTGGCGGAGCACCATCGCAAACGGAGCCTCTGGGATACCGGGCAACCTCCCAGAGAATCAGCCTTATTCCCCCCAACGGGTCACTGGGGGAATGGACCGTACTAACCCGGTACTCGTGGGACTAAGATGTATGACATGATAGAAAAAGAAAAATCCCCTGAATTGGAATGTGGCCAAGAGACCGTAGGCATTCCTATTCAGGAAACCGGCACCAATTCTCCTACAGCGATGGAGGAGGATATGTTGCTAAGTTCTGGAGAGGAGGGTAACACGTCAAAAAACCCAGGAATGCAGTCGCCAGCGATAGGAACAAAGAAGGGGCTCCCGAGAGGTGAACTGAGACGGCTAAGGAGAGAAGGATTCCTCGCCAAAGGCAGAAGGATTGTCTCCAGGAAAAAAAGACAGTTGGCGTGGAAGGAACAACAGGGTGCTCCGGCTCAACTACCCCCAAGCAAATCCGGTTCCTCTGGAACCCTGGGCGCTGGCGTGAAGCCGAAGCAAGGTGCGAAGCCTGAAGCCCAACCATCATCATCCAAACAGGAAACTCCTGGAGGGAAGAGGTTGCACTCGCAGCAGACCCCGGAGGAAACTGCAAAGGTGGCAAAAAGATCCAAGGCGGAGGGAAGCTCAGTGAGAACCTTAAAGGCACCTGAGTCCTATGCCGAGAAACTGATGATCGAAAAGATGGCAATCGTCTTTGTGAACCATCCAGAGACAAGGCTGGACAAAGGGACAGCCTTAAAGATCGAAATGAAGCTGGGAAACTGAGATACCATATGGCAGATCCGAATGGGCTCATGGAGAACCTCAACATATGTTGAACAGTATCCAGTACCCCAACGGGTACAGGAGCAGGCGTCTACGGCGTCAGACCCAGGCAAAGCATAAGCGTTTGCCTTGGTAAGCTGCCGACCGCATTTCAAGCAGAAATAGCTGCACTAAACGAATGCGGCAGAGCATGCCTAGACAGTAAATATATCAAAAATACTATCTAAGTGAACACGGACAGTCGGGCGGCTCTTATGGCCTTAGCAAAGCACAGCCATACGTCGAAGATACTGTGGGATTGTCATAATACCTTGAAAACCTTGGCAATACCAATAGGGTAATTCTCACTTGGGTGCCAAGCCATACAGGGGTAGTTGGAAATGAGAGAGCTGATAAGTATGCCAAGAAAGGAGCTGATCTCACCCTCATGGGACTTGAACCAGCAAACGGCGTTTCATATAGCGTCGTACGAAAAAAATGTCTCCAGCTGAGAGTTGCATGAACACCAAAAGCGTTGGAACAAAGTTGCGGGACACGCCCCGTCCAAAAGAATGCTCAAAGGACCATCGAGTTCCAATGCAGCAGATGCTCTTAGACTGGGCAGGAAAGAACTGCGAAAAGTGGTAGGATTTCTAACTGGCTATTGGTTATTCAATGCACACCTAGCAAAGATGGGGATTGACGCAACTAACCCCCATTGCAGGATGTAGAGAAAACCACAAAGCACGTTATCTTCGATCGTCCTGCCTTGTGCAGAAGGACAGCCTCCTGTTTAGATATCTTCCTAGATACAAATCAGGAGGGACTGCAGGAAAGTATAGTCCGACGAATCTCACTGTTCGCCAAGAAATTAGGATGGGAATCTGCTTAATATCTGCGAATGGAGGTGCACAATAAGCCTAATTAATGGCTGAGCGACAGCAATTAGGGCACCCGAACCCTAGCTCCCTCGTGACTAAAAAAACCCAGTAAATTAATTGCGCAAATCTCAGCCGCCATTATTATTTATGGAAAAAGTTATTTATGCATGTTATACTGTTATCAATTGCAGAAAAAGATGTTTGATAGTAATAGAGGCGATATTCAAAACATTCCTTCCGATGTCGAAGAAACCGCGGCTATATTTTTATCTGTTAAATTTGATATCTCTGTGCCTTAAAAACAATAAGATATATACGTGCCATAAAAACATTGGTGTTATGAGTCACTTTTGCAACGAAAATCGATGCAAAAAATGGCTACTCTTTACTCGATCGTAGATAAACAAATAATCATTTTCATAAAAATCGAGACGTCTGTGGCGAATATCAAAATTGCAGTGTTACGTAATTCTTTTCTATCTTTAAACTTTCCACGTACACGCTAATAACATTGTTTAATATACAGTACAAATATGTTACGAATAAAAATTGTATTTTCTTTATTATTTGCAACATGTTATGTAAATTGAAACTGTATTTGAAATCAACTAATTGGTATTACAATTATTATGCCCAGCTATTTTATCAATCACTGTCACTCATTGCTGAGGATTTTTTTTCAATTTTGACAAACACATCACTTCTCACGCTAACATTGTTAACGGAGCAATAATGAATTTATATTTATTATTCCGTTGAATAAAAAAACGACGAAGTTAGTACCGCTCAAAGAGATTCTCGATAGGTGACCTCATCACACACGCTGTTATTTAGTTTGTTAGCGGAGCTCTATTCTATCAGTTTATATAAAATTTTAGCGATTTCTTTGCACTTGCTTTATTTTTTTACCCTCCACCCCTAGTAAATTTCTCGAATCATATATCAGTAAAATTGAAAAAAAACACACACACAAAAAACAAGAAATTTTTTCTATACGCAAATGCGTCTAGTAGACTACCTCAGAGGTGGTGTGTAAATGTGCATATTATATAGAATGTAACTCATACAACTATTAGAATCTGAAAAATAGTAATTCTTAGAAAAAACGTGTAGGGACAATTTTTGTAGATAATGTTACTACCTACAATTTTTGTCTGACCTATTTTTTTGATAAAACTTATTGCTTATGAGGAAAATTAAAACACTGAAAATGTTGAACTTTGATCTTGAATAACTTTTTGGCAGACATGAGATCGATGGTACTTTTGGTATGTATGTCAAGATAGCCCCCGCCCACCAGCAAAATTTTGAAAAAAGACAGTACAAGAATTATGTGCTATTTATGGGCTAAAGTGCCGCAATTGAACAAACAGTAACGCCTGAATTTTGGGCTATTTATGGGCTCTCAGAATATGCAAAAACATTTTTAAACAAAATAAATATACAGCTGAAGCACGTCGATGTTTAACCTTCAACTGGTATGGTGATTTTGTTAACATCTTAAGGTATGTTGGGTCAATAATAACCCGTGAGTAAAAAGTCTGTAAGATTTAATAAATTAACAAAACATGTTTCTTCTATTAGTTTACTCTATTACTTAGACATTTAGTACAATATATAAAATAAGAAAAATCACTAAAAAAATATTATCCTATTATTATGGTGTAAAAGCAAACATCGTGTGTTTTTTTAAGGTTTTTGTAAGAATTAAGAAAATAATGATAAAAATTAAAAAAAAACTCCGTTCAAACTGGTTGATCTTTATTTAAACTCATTGTTCTACATCTAATAAGGAAAAAAATAAAAAAAAGTATTTTAGTAAAAAAGTCTGGGGTATTTGTATGTTCAAATTATTTCATTGCTTAATCTCTCGCACACTGCAAACATTTCACGACATCAATGCTATGGGCCTTATAAATGCCCTTGGAACACATTGAACATTTTTTTGGATGTTTGTTGTCGTTAGAACACATGTAACATCGCCGTCTTTTGTTGTCATGGGGATTATCTGGTCGGGTTTCTTCTGGGGGTGATCCAATAAAACGCCGTATCATACCTCGAAGTTCAATTGGAATATTTCTTATTTCAGCTCTCATTTGGAGATGATCCTTGATAAGCTCTCTTCCAACAGAAATAATATATTGTCGTCTGTCCATTACTTTATTAGTATCTACAGTACTGTTATATATAATGTGAAAATTGACGCCCATAATATTTACCATTGTACAAAATATTGTCAATGGCAAACGTCTACTTCGACGACCTACATTATAACAGGCGCATTTTTGGTCTAAGCTGTCAACCCCTCCCTTAGTTGAGTTATAGAAACAAATAATTTCTGGAAGTTTTTTTCCGTTATCTTCCATTGTCGCTGTATGGTGTAGTGAAGAGAGCATTATGACAGCTTTGCGCTTTTTCGGCACATATGATAGGAGTGTTAGATCCCTTGTAAATCCAAAAATTGTTGACAAAGCAGGGCGGTCTTTATTGGGCAAAAATTCATGGGGAATCTCTTTTTTATTTTTTCGCAAAGTTCCTGTATATGTTAGACCACATTTTTTTAATTCATTCGTCAGTTCAATTGATGAAAACCAATTGTCAGCAGTGATGTTTTGATTGCTCTTTAAAATAGGCTGAACAAGTTGTAAAACCTTGAGTGTGGGAACAGATAGTTTTCTCGGATTAGGGGATTCATCTTTACCAGCATATATAAATGCATTCAATAAATAATGTGTCTTAGCATCACACAAACACATTATTTTAATACCATATTTGTTAGGCTTATTAGGCATATACATTTTATATCGAAATCTTCCCCTAAAGCCTACCAGCATTTCATCAATAGTCATCAATTGACCACAAGCGTAATTTGATTGAGAGTTGGCAATCATAAGGTTAAATATTTCGGAAATGGCGGCAAGTTTATCTCCATTCCGAATTCGTTCGTTTCTTGTGGCACTATTATCAAAGCGCAATGCAGCGCATAAGGAACAAAAACGTTTCAGTGTCATAGTGGCGCGAAAAAGGTCACGACCCGTTAGATCTGTAGCCCATAATGAATTGACATCTTCATTATTTGATTTGAAAGCACCAGACAGCAAAAGCAAACCAATAAATGCTTTCATTTCAGGTTTTTCTACGTGGTTTGTGAATTGACAGTCTAAAGCACTATCACCATAAGAAACTGTCAAATCAGTAATTATTTCATTTGTATGTTCTATAATAATATCTAACATATTATCGTCAAAAATCTAATTCCATGATTCTACTGGTTTCGTTGGCTCATTCCCGTATGCATCACCTATGACAGCAGGTATGCGTGTTCTGATTGTATTTTCTGTTCGAGTTTTACTTGCTGCAGGAGGTGTTTTTGACCACTTGTATTTATTCTTTTTAAAAAAATACTGTTTTCTTTCTGCCTGTTATTCTTCATTTCCACCACTTTCATCAGAATCTGGTTGTTCTTGCACATTTTCATTATCATCTCGCTCATGTTCTGATTCATCTAATTCTGACTCGCTATCATGTTCGCTAAACTCACTCTCTCTAGATGAATAGTCACTAATATGTGCGTTTAAAGCCTCTTGTTCAAGTTCAAACTGCGTAAGGGTTCTATTACGGTTCATTTTCTAACTCAAAAATAGTATCACCAAAGGTATGCTGGGTCAGATTTGACCCGGTTGCTTGATTTACTGCCAAACGACCACCTGCACTCACAAAGGTCAGATGCCAACTGATAGTACGCCACAAACTAGGAGAATTCGTAGCGGGCCAGTGCCGTCCGCCAATTGTAACATTTCTTAAATTATCACACAAAATTTCGTTGGGTCAAGATTGACCCACAATACCAGTTGAGGGTTAATATTAAATTCCCATTTTTTGTGTAATTGTCTAAAGACATTACGCAATCGGTCTTGCCATAGTGATGTAAACGAAAATGTGGTTGACTTGAAAGATGGGTCTCTTTATTTTGCAGAAATTAAATCTTAAAATTATCAGGGAGGCTCCCTACATACGAAAAGAACGTGGCAATCGAACCAACAGATACGTCTGAATTTTGGGCTATTTATGGGCTAATTAGTTGCTCTAATTACAATTTTTGTGTTCCAACCGTTTAGCAGGAATTAAATGTTGAAGTTATGGGGAAGGCTTCCTACATACGGAAAGAGCTTGGCAATCGAACCAACATCAACCAACGCCTGCACTTTGGGCTATTTATGGGCTCTCAGAATATGCAATAGCATTATACAGGGTGGAAATTTGAATTTTTTTTAAAGTTGGAAAATTTCCAAATGTCCCTATAAAGTGTAAAATATATTAATTAGTTTTTTCCTAAACAAAAAATATTGTAGAAAAGCTTAAGCTAGCCGATTTTTATTTTTAAATTCCCTTTTTTTGGGTCTATATAATTTCTATGTTCTTGTAGGGGAGCACTAAGCATCTAATTTAAAACTTTATTAATATTATATTTATCGTATTTCATTTCTTTTAATAATAAATCTATTTTTTAAACTTCAACTCCCTGTATATCAAAAACCAAGTTGTAATATGTATCAATAAGTAACACCCTTACACACCCTGTATATTGTAACTAAGGTATTATATGTTACGATGTTATTGTGTAGGAAGCCTCCCCCATAATTTTAAGATTTAATTCCTGCTAAACGGTTGGAGCCCAACTATTAAAATAACTAATTAGCCCATAAATAGCACTACCTTTTAGTACCGTCCTTTTTTAAAATTTCGCTTTTGAAATTTTCCAACTTTAAAAAAATTAAAATTTCCACCTGTATATTTATTTTGTTAATTGCTTTTGTAAATTCTTAGAGCCCATAAATAGTATGTAGGGAGCTCTCCCCATAACTTTAACATTTAATTCCTGCTAAACGGTTGGAGCACAAAAATTGTAATTAGAGCAACTAATTAGCCCATAAATAGCACTACCTTTAGTACCGTCCTTTTTTAAAATTTCGCTTTTGAAATTTTTCAACTTTGAAAAAATTGAAATTTCCACCCTGTATATTTATTTTGTTATTTGCATTTGTATATTCTGAGAGCCCATAAATAGTATGTAGGAAGCTCTCCCCATAACTTCAACATTTAATTCCTGCTAAACGGTTGGAGCACAAAAATTGTAATTAGAGCAACTAATTAGCCCATAAATGGCACTACATTTTAGTATCGTCCTTTTTTAAAATTCCGCTTTTGAAATTTTCCACCTTGAAAAAAATTTTAATTTCCACCCTGTATATTTATTCTGTTAATCGGTTTTGCATATTCTGGGAACACAAAAATAGCCCAAAATTCAGGCGTAGCTGTTGGTTCGATTGCCACGTTCTTTTCGTATGTAGGGAGCCTCCCTGATAATTTTAATATTTAATTCCTGCTAAATAAAGAGACCCATTTTTCAAGTCAATCACATTTTCGTTTACATCACTATGGCAAGACCGATTGCGTAATATCTTCAAGCAATTACACAAAAAACGGGAATTTAATATTAAACATAGACGTGCTTCAGCTATTCCTAAAAGTATTTATAGTCTAGGAAATACTTTATTTCACGCTTTAGTGACAACCTGTATATTTATTTCAATTAAAAATGTTTGTGCATATTCTGAGAGCCCATAAATGGCCCAAAATTCAAGCGTTGCTTTTTGTTAAATTGCGGCACTCGTTCTGTGTGTGGGGGGGCTAGGCTTGATGTCAAGCAACTCTAAAATAGATTTTCTCCGAAACGGTTGCTTTTTTCTTAAATCTGTTTGCGTATTCTGAGAGCCCAAAATGCAGAGGTATTTGTTTTTTCGATTGGCGATCTCTTTCACCCATTTTAAGCTGAAATTTCCGCTAAACGGTTGGAGCCCAAAAATTTTAATTAGAGCAACTAATTAGCCCATAAATAGCACATAATTCTTGTACTGTCTTTTTCAAAATTTCGCTGGTTGGGGGGGGGGCTAACTTGGCATACTTTAATTTATTTGTAATGGTGTACCCAAGGTATCTACCAAAATTCAGCTCTGTGGGAATTTTCTGTAAAACTTCATGTTAGATAATTCAAATCTGGTCTGGCGAAATAAAATCTTGGTTTTGACAACATTTATAAATGCCTGAGTATATAGTTCAATGTGAATGAACCTATTTATATAAATCAGAATGCGTTATAAAGATTCACAGGAATGAATCACATCGAATTCTTGTTTATTGGTTCGATGTGATATTTGTTACAGCATCATTATTCATCATTAGTTTTAAAACTTTTTAGGCACAAACTCTCATTTCTAAAACTACATTGACTATCTGATTATAATGGATTCGTGTTACGATTTTGTTGAGCATTGTTAATGAATTAATATTTTTATTGGCATTAAATTAACTAATACAATTATAATACATGGATGTTATGAATCTATTAATAGCCTAGTTGTTTTATTTCATACTTCAAGCCATAAATTAATAACGACTGTAAATTTTTTGAATTTCCGAGCAATTGCCTGTCTCCGGTATCGTAATAAATTAGTCTTTAGTACAGGATATGTTGAAATGATTGTATATCCTTGAAACTACACATTTTTACATACATAAACATATTTTGTCATATCCTCTTTATTAGAAGTATAAATATTACAAATTTTATAAAGAAAAAATCAAATTCACGATATAAATTCATTATGATACCAAAATCGTATGAATATATACTGTTGTTTTCTAATAGTTTGTAATAAATAAATATAAGGCATTTTGTTATTGTTATTATTATTATTTGATTTATTTATCATAAGTACAGCAGCACATTAATAAAATCGAGTGAACAAGAGATAGGTTACGTTTTATATTCTCTTGAATATAATTAAAAATTGACAGTTTACAGTGTGCTTCCTACTGGAATTTAATGTCAAAGTGTGGCAATTTTTACAATCAATCCAGTGATCTTATACACATCATTACAATTTTGAAATATATCATATAAATCATCATGTAACAACATTAGTTGAAACAATTTATTATGGTAGTTCCTAGCAAAAAAGGTAATTACCAAAAACCTTCACAGTAAAAAGTAGTATATTACATACCAAGTGTCAAAAAGGTTACTTTAATCACGAGTTTTACTAGGCACGAGTGGAGCGAAACGGAACGAGTGCCTTGTGAAACGAGTGACTAAAGATGTTTTTAACACGAGTTGCTTACTATACTTTTTCTTCGTCTGCAGGAAGGAAAAAATTATATTATATCTTAATTATATTCATAACAAGACGGACGATAGCTGACGGCTGACTGACAAATCAAATGACACAGAATAACAAAATTATCACGGAACATGAAATTTAACATAGAAAAGATATACTTGATTTGACGTTTAAATAGTCGTTTTATGCATGTCAAACCCGTGTTCAAAAGGCGGTTTTAGTAACGGAAGTAGAAAACGATACATTTGAACTTTAAATCAGTGAACAGGTCCGTGAAAACAATTGTGGACATTGCAAAGAAAGTAAAGACATTCCAACTGTATCATGTGACGGCTTTGAGATAACTCTTCATAGAGAACAGAAGTGTTCTGGTCTCAATGCATCAGAATTAAAGGTGATGGATTTGAGAGGTGGCAAAAATTTGAAATTTTACTGTCTCGATTGCCAGAAGGGTATAAAATTAATACCTAAGCTTCTCGCCTCTATAGATAATATGCAGGCAGATCAATGAATTGAAGAAGGAAATCGATTAAGCTCAAACTCCATGGTCCGAAGAGAGAATTGATGAGAACAGTAAAAGGGAAAAAAAAGAAAAACAATGTCATAGTGTAAAATCTACCTGAAAAAGGAAGCTCACAGGATGCTGATCTGAAAGAACTGAAAACAATTGTTAGAGAAATAACTAATGAAGACTTCAGAGTGATTTGGAATAATAAGAATTGGAAAAAATAATAAGAATGGATGGCGCGCCATGAATGTTGTATTCTCCAATCTCAAGGATGCTATGAAGGTCAACAAGAACAAAAGGAGTCTAAGTAAAGAAAAAAAGATATTTGTAAGAGCGGATTTAACTCAGCGTCAAATTGCACACTTGAAAAACGTTCAAGGAGAGATACAAAAAAGAAGAAATAATGGAAAAGATACATTGGTGGCACTCCTCGAGTAACAAAAATTAAAGTAAATAATGTTCTCAGTGATCATGGTAACGTTAATCTTTATTTTTAAATTTTGGTGATCTCGTGACTAAACCTAGTGAATGGGAACATTCGATTTTAGGGTCCAATTATGATATTATTATTGTTGTAGAATCATGGCTGAACAAAGATATTTGTAATGAAAAATTAGGTTTAAACGGTTATAATATATTCAGATTTGATAAAACAAACACTGACAAGAAACGGGGAGGAGGTATTTTAAGTGCCATAAGATAAATGCTAAAAAAGTTGAACTTCAAAGGAATATAGTCGAGCAGATTTTTGTCATTCTTTATATAAAAAAACAAAAAATAATATTTGGTGAAGTCTATATACCCCCATCATCAACTGTTGAGATCTATGAACAACACACTCAGGATGTTGATAATGTTTTTGATAATACCAAAGACTGTGAATTTATTCTGTTTGGGGATTATAATTTGCCTGAGACTGTTTGGTTTAATGGTAATTTTGGTTTGAGTTTAAACTGTCCAGCAAACTCGCCTGCCACATTACAAAACTCTTTTGGTTATTATGGTCTTCATCAAATAAATACCATAACTAATAGTCGAAATGTCTTACTCGACTTAACTTTTTCATCAATGAAATATATTTGTATATCTGAACCATTGGATTTACTGTTACCAAACAGTATACCAGGTGATCAGTTAAGGGTAACGAGCGGCCATATCTGATAAGATATTGGCCATTTTTTTAATGTAATAAAATTATATTTTGTTCAATATCAACGGTTCAAAAAAAGGTAGATGATTAATTTTTTTCATTAAATTTTAGAAAAATATATCCACTTTTAAAATATGAATATACCATTACATTTGTTTTTCTTGAAAAAAACTCAAAAATTTGCTACCATTTCAGTTAACGCCATCTAGCGGCGAAGACGAAAGTCAAAAAGTCAAAACCAAGTAAGCATTTTGTAGTGTAAATTATGCTCTTTCATATGAGCCCAAATTTGTAAAAATCGGTCAAGCGAAACGAGAGAAATCTTGGTTTGTTTAAAAAAACAATTGAACCTCCCCCACCGCTTTATTTTGATAGATAGAACAAAACATTTTAGTCAAAAAGTGTAGGTGAATAGTCAGTAAATATGAAAATGATATCATCGATATACTTTCATTAGGTAAAATTCTATAAAAATCCCATTTTGCTACTTAGTGTAGTTGTTACGCCCTCTAGCGGACGTTTGACAAACTCGAAAATAATTTCCAGCAATTTCTCTTGGCGACTTTTATCTTGAATTTTTTTTTCTAAATCTATACGACCAATATCTTATGAGATATGGCCGCTCGCTACCCTTAATTGATCACCCGGTACATCACACAGCAATTACCTGCCACTTCAATAAAGAGTTGTATTATGATTTTAAAAATTCAAATTATGTTGTAATTAACAACTTTTAGGCCAGTGTCAATTGGAATGACATGCTGGAGGGAAAATTAGATTTATATCAGGTTCTTCAGATGTTTTACGAAATAGAGCGCATAAAAGATTTAAAGTCACTGGAGATATAGATCATTATCAACAATATAATAATCTCAGAACAAAAGCTGAGGGTAACTAGGTTACCAACAACTTGTGTGTGATATAATAAATAGATACAAGATAAATTATAAAGATACAATTAAGTAAATATTATTTTTAGTATTGACAGTGTCAGTATAATAATAATGATCAATTCGGTATAGTATTGACAAATTTCAGTAGATATAGTGAGTCGGGTAGGTAGATATAAATTAATTCTCAACATATAATACATACACATATATACGCACACACATACATGCACATATATTTCTTTTTATATCTTGTTTATTATATTTTGGAAAAAGTCTTTATTTTTTGATAATATCCATTTTTTTATTTCACATTTAAAACTCTTATATCCTTCAATGTTTTGTAGTTCTACAGGTACTCGGCTTAGTATTTTTGGGCCCAAGTAATCAAAGCAGTGTTGTCTAATAGTTTTTTCTCTTTTAGGTAAGTTGTATATGTTCTGTTTATGCCTAGTATCATGAGTGTGTTCAAGACGTTCTAATATATGTTGATTTCGTTTTAGGTAGAGCAGTATTTTAAGGCAGTATAATTGCCTTAAATCCATAACTTGGCTCATCACATATAACTAATCACTTGGAAACCTGATACTATTTTGGTAAATAATTCGTAATATCCACCTTTGCAGCACATTTACATTTTCAATGTGGCAATCATATACTCCACCCCAACCAGAGATGCCATAGCTCAGCTGTGACTGCACTAACGAAAAGTACAACATTTTCAAGTGGTGTATATCCAAGATGTCTCTCAAGTATTTAAACCTTGACAGTAATCCTCTTAGTTTGTTGGCAATATTTTTTGTTTGCAGAACCCATTTGAGATGACGATCAATAATAATTCCAAGATATTTAATCCTATCTACTTCTGAAATTTTAGTAGTCATGTCAATATCCAAATATCCGAGATTTGGTAGACCTGTCTGGTATGATGTGAAAGGCATATATTTTGTTTTATCTACATTTAGTGTTAGTTCATTAAATTGAAACCAGGTTTTTATTTTTTTTAAAGCGATTTCAGCTTGTGTTTTCAATTGTGCCCAAGTAGGAGCGGTAAAAAGGATGGCAGTATCATCGGTGAAGCTAATAATTTTGCCCCTTATGTCCAGGAAAAGTAGGCTATTTAAATAGATATTGAATAGCAGCGGGCCCAGTACAGAGCCTTGTGGCACGCCATAGGTAACATTTCTAGCCTCGCTTATGCAATTGTCGATGGTTACATATTGTTTTCGCTCACTGAAATAACTCTCTAATAGCTTATAAGTTAATCCACGCACACCGTAGAATTTTAATTTGTGTAAAAGTTTTTTATGATTAACGGTATCAAAAGCCTTAGAGTGGTCCACAAAGATGCAAGCTGCAGGGATTTTTTTATCTAAGGAATTGTATAACGTTTCTACTAATGAGCATATTGCATCCTCCGTGGATTTTCCATCTCTAAAGCCATACTGATTTTCTGAAATAATGTTATGCTTATTGAAGAATTTAATTAGCCTACATTTTAAGATTTTTTCAAAAATTTTACTTATCGTTGAAATGCGAGTTATTGGCCGATAATTCTCCATTTTAGATATATCACCATTTTTAAAAATAGGCTTAATTAACCCTGTTTTCAGCGACTTAGGAAAGATTCCCGAACTAAAGCATTTGTTTATCATATAGGTAAGTGGAGTAGCTATTTCATGTTTTATTTCTTTTAAAGTTTCCCATTTAATGCCGTCTAGTCCTGGTGACTTTTTATTTTTTACCGAATTTATAGTATGTTTCACTTCAGCTTCATCTGTGGGGTACAAATACATAGGTGTGTCTAGAGTTTGTATTTTTTCAGCATAATTTTGGGGGGAGGGTATCTTTTGGGCATATTTTTTCCCCAAATCACTAAAAAAATTATTAGATTCATTAGCTATATCTTTGGTGCCATTAATTAGTTGACTTTTTTCATTTAGAATGTTATCTATTTGACTTTCAGATTTGGATTTGCCACATATATCAGTTACACAGTTCCATAGTGCTGCAGATGAATTGGAGTTTTTATTGATTAAGTTATTGAAATAAGTCTTCTTCGTATTTTTAATTTGTTTTTATAGTCATGATATTTTTTATTTCAGAGTATGTCATTAGGGGTACTTTTAAGTCTTTTATAGATTTTGTTTTTTGCATTTATAGATTTTAGTAATCCCGCAGTAATCCATGGTTTTTAGCCTTTTTAATTTTCGATCTTTTTACAATACATTCTATTATGTCTATTCGTTTCTGTCAATGCAATCACATCAAAGTTTAGAAAAAGCAGAAATTTATCAAAATTTTTTTGGATACTTCTGATATTCATTATGTAGTACTGAGATTTGACCTTTTTTGCAATTTGGATATGTATCAAAATCCGATATCGAATTTATTACATGGGCCTCAATTTCCTTGTTCTCATACCGACTTAGATACAAATCCATTTGTTATGATTTATATTTGCACAATGACATTGAAAAATATAACAACTTTTTTTGCCTACAGTCACTTTAAAAAAACGAGAGAAAGAAAAGTTAGTTTCTAGTATCTAGAATTTGGCAAACATTGCAATGATATGAACACAAAACAATTCAGAATTTATAAAGAAAAAAACGTTATTGTTGAACACCTAAAATAAAAACTAGTTTATAATAGTAACAAGTTGTAGACGAACCATTTATGCACTTGTTTATATTCTGTGTGCCGGAGCAGGTTGAAAAATTTATAAAGTTTTTGCGAAATTATTTTTTTAGTTACGCTATAACTATAATAAATTTCATATGGTTTCACTTTACTTTATTTGCACCTGATGATGAAGAATTATTTCTCGAAATTGACTGTCTCGACCCTTACTTTCGAGATGATTAAATTCCCTGGATATTTCTTTGGGGGGCTCCTTTGATTTTATTTTGGGGCCTTTTGGAGTTATCTCTTGTGGAGTGTTTTTCGAGGAATTCTGATTATTTGGTTCAGCTTCTTTGGAGTCTCTATTTACTATTGTTACAGTTGGAGTCGAGGGATTACTTTTTGTGTTACGTTCTTCTACTTCTACAACTTCAACATCCTCATAGGTATGTTTCATAAGCTGCGAGGGGTAGAATATATCTCCATTTACAATAAGTTTTCCGTTTTTGATGAAGCAATGTTTTTCATCATGTTTTTGTTTTGCCAAATATAAATGGCTGCCTCCCGTTGCTTTGGTGTTTGATCCTGAGCAATGGAAATCTTTGTTCCCTTTAATTTTTTTATATTCCTATAGATCTTCTGTTTAGTTAGAAATGAAATGAATTCAAACTAAATGGGACTGTCCCTATTTCGACCGAGTGGATAAATGTTGTTAAAATCGGACTCTGACAATGACAAACCCAGCAAATTGTTAAAAGTGGAGATAATCTTTAGTATGTCCAGTGGTCTGCTTTCTATTCCAAACAGAATTAAATTATTACGTTTTGACTCCCTCTCCAGTAGCTCTATTTTTTCTTTTAAATATGAGTTTTCTTGGTCAACGGTATTCAATCTGTGTGATAGATTCTTTAATGTATAGTTTAATCTTGTTTCCACAGCATTAATTAATAATGATAAATCACCATAACTTTTTGTAATCTTGTCCAATATATGCTTGTTAGTAATTTCATCAAAGCTCATATTTTTAGTTGATGGAAAGAAACTGGTTTTTTGATATCAAATTTGAGTTTACTGATTGATTTGTAGCAAATATATTTTAGGTTAGGATTTATTTTTATAATATTTCCCACAATTTAACTGAACAAAGTTGTAATTTCAAATAGTTTGTTCAGTTTAACGGAGAAACACACTTTAATAAAAACTTACGGAGATTACCGGGATTCTCTGTCACTTTAAAAGACTAATTTTTCAACTATTTCACTCAAGATCATCTACTAGGTAGTATTAAGTATAAGGCAACCAGATACTACAGGAGCTATAAGTTGTCCAAATTTAATTGAACTCTTTAAACTGAATGTTAATCCCAAAAGAACAAGAATTTCATAACTGTTCATGGTTCCTCATCACAGTACGAACACAATGGCCGAAATGAGTCAATTACAAGGGTAGTTAAATTGGCAAATAAGAATTGTGAAATAAATTATTTATTCGACTTGTCCACATAATTATTCCTTAATCATATAAGGCGCACATTAATTTGTTTTAATTTAGTTTTAGTTGAATATGATTGTATTTGTTGATAAGGTAACTTAAACATTGTCTCTTAAATATTTATGTTTTTTGTAAATTGGCATGTCCGTATATAAATAAATAAGTATTCACAATTAAACCCAAAACAGATAAACACAATAGATTTTTCAGTTACTATAATCACAGTAAATGCACAATACAACCAGTTGGTAACAACAGTTTTGAAAGAATTCCCCAAAAAGTTAGTGAATATTTAAAACTTCCAGGTGCATCTAGTTACACTGGCCATTGCTTGATGAAAACTTCAGCAACTTCCCTTGCTGATAGAGGGGCTTGTACATCATAACACCTTCGATGAAATAAGCATTCACTTCAACATAAAAATAAACTTTACTAATTGATTGAATTACAAACAATATTTTAGTAGAACAACATTATTTTTAACTTTAAATTACTTAGCAGTCTATTCGCAAGTCGCCAGTTAAGTCTCTCTTCTTATTCTTCCCTCACAATGTTTGCACAATCGACAACTGTTAAATGCGGCGTTGTGAGTGAAAAGTATTTAACGTTAGAACAGGGCTGACATTCAACAACTTAAAAGGAAGGGAGTATCTGGGAGTGACCATTACAAATAAAAGTCAAGAAGTTCACGAAATAGACTAAATAATGCTAAAAGGGAGTAAAGTAGGAAGAAATCTCAAAAAAATTGAAAAATATCAATTTATAACTTAAATGTGACATGTTTCGGGGTTTTGCATAATTACGTACAGAAATAATAAATTTATTCCATTTCGTTTTTCCACACTGTATAATCAAAGACAGTAATTTCACACTTCACCTCCTTTTGTTTATAAATTATAGACATGCGATGTCGAGACAGGTCGTTAGTAAAGTTATAAATTCTTTGTTATTATGTAATGATTTCCTTAAAAAACAATAGGCAAATCATTACATTGTGACTTGTTTACTAATATTCCCAAGTCACTTTTGTAGGTGTTATGTTCAATAAATATTCCATAATTATTTATTTTATCGAAAATGCACATATTGTAAATAGAAAAAGAGTAATGAATCCTAATTATTATGCAAAACACACAGCAGAGGCACGCTTGACATTTTAAAACATCGCTTAAATCAAAGTTACATTTTTACTTCGATATTTTTTTAAATTTGTTGGTTTGCTACAGCATTGAGTCAAGATACATTTAAATTTTACATGTGAATTTCTAGAAATATTTCACAACACCGCTTCCCACACACATTTCTAAACCATCCTCCTAATAGGTCCATCAAGCTGGCCCCCCCGGTTAAATTTTTTTACCGACGTGCTAGCACACATAAAGGGCACCTAGCACAACACTTTTTATAGCTAGCACACCAACAGCTCACAATAAAAATGCTTTTGTGTGCTAGGTGTCCTTTATCTGTGCTAGCATTTTGGCGAAAAAGTTCCAACGGGGGGGGGAGGGCTAGCGTTAACCCGGCCCCACCCGAATTCAAAAGCATTTTTATTGTAATCTGTTGGTGTGCTACCTATAAAAATTGTTGTGCTAGGCGCCCTTTATGTGTGCTAAGCATTTTGGTAAAAAAAATCTAACCGGGGGGGGGGGCAGCTTGACGGACCTGGTTTTTACCTAGTACGTAAGTGGTTTGGGCTTAGTATATTTGCGTCTTGCGCCACATTTACGCGAATAATTTTACTTTTATTTTAAATATTACTAAAGTTGCTAAAATTTTCTAAATCTTTTAATTATTCGCGCCTTCTTATTGTTATCAGAAATTAAATAGTGTCAAATCCTACAAGTTTTTATTATAAATTCTAAATATAAAATACATAATTTGTAAAACAGTGACAGTACTAAATTGACATTAAAGGTAACAAATAGAATAAACGTAGTTATGAATTTTCAAAAGAGTACGTACCTTGACAACTATCTTTAATGCAATGTGTCTTACTTTATTTCTAATATTTAAATTTAGAGAGTGTTTGAAAATGTCAATGGATATATATTAATTATATTATTGGTTTATTTTATTTTTTATAATTATGAGGATATATGTAAAAGGTTATGATAAATTTTGTTTAATTTTTCTATGTCTTTCTTATCAATACCCCACAAAAATATGTAGCATTACCTTATACAAATGAATTATCAGAAAAATTAAAATATATACTTAAAAAACAAAATATTCAAGTATGTCATAAGTCACACTACCGTACATCAACTGCCTTCACATCTTTAAAAAGCAGAAACCCAATTAAAAAACAATCTAATTTAATATATTCTATTTCTTGTCTCAATTGTCCAAAAAAATATGTCGGAATGACCACCCGATACTTAGACAATCGAATAAATGGTCATAAATACACAAAAAATGTTTCAACTGCACTTAATAAACATGAAACAAATGAAAAGCATGAATTTGATTTTAAAAACAAAAAAATTATTTACAAAGACCAAAACATCACTAAACTCAAATTAAAGAAATTATTGCAATAAAAAATTAACCTGAAGCACTGAATGATAAGAAAGACATAGAAAAATTAAGCAAAATTTATCATAACCTTTTACATATATCCTCATAATTATAAAAAATAAAATAAACCAATGATATAATTAATATATACCCATTAACATTTTCAAACACTCTCTAAATTTAAATATTAGAAATAAAGTAAGACACATTGCATTAAAGATAGTTGTCAAGGTATGTACTCTTTTGAAAATTCATAACTACGTTTATTCTATTTGTCACCTTTAATGTCAATTTAGTATTGTCACTGTTTTACAAATTATGAATTTTATATTTTGAATTTATAATAAAAACTTTTGAGAAAGTCTTATATTTAAGGCGAAACGTCAAGTTAACATACAATAGTTTTAATCTGAACCTTTCCCAAGAAAAATACTTCAAAAAATAATATAATAATGGTTCAAGAACATTCCTCCATTCCTCCAATATATATATATATATATATATATATATATATATATATATATATATATATATATATTGGAAATTTGAGGGTTTTTTCTTCGAGCTTATGATTTATATTTGTCTATATGTATTTCTTGGGCATTTTTGGTTCTTAATTAATTGAAACAAGTAAGGTGTTTTGAATAGATATATATTAAAATAACGTTTCGGTCATTTTTTTGACCTTCATCAGATTATAATGCTCCACTCTTGTTTTTGTTTAAAATTGTACAATAACGATACATTTAAAACACATTCGACATACACTACGTATACGTTCACAAGAGTACTATATATATATATATATATATATATATATATATATATATAGGGCCCCTTCATCTATAGCCGCTCCAGGCACCCAACTATGTCAGTACGCCACTGGTTGTTATAAGTCGATTTACGTCTGGCTCAAAATTTGTAAAATACACTTGAGATGAACTTACAAAATGAAACATTATAATGACAGATAACGCTGTAATTCCGCGTGAATGAGAGAAAGGACATCGTCAGAATGAACTTTGACAATATATGCAAACGGACTTTTTAACTGATCCATTTCCAGCAACTAACTGTCTGAATTTTTTAATAAAATCATCTAATTACTTTTAGCATCTTTGTAATACATAAAGCTTGTTGACAGCGTCAAAGGAGTGTTAGAAATCCATGGTGCCTTTTAGTATAGAATTCATTTTAGCAAATTGTGTAGTTAAATTAAAATTGTGATTTCAGTTCAATATACAGCGTGTCCACGAATGGGGTATCCTATAGGCGAAAAATGTTTAAATATTAGTTTTAATGAAAAAAGTCATTCTTGATAAAAAGTTTTGCTTGTTCTGAAACCCCATAAAATGAAATAAAACTCAAGTTTGTGTATGTACCTTACAAGCAAAAGTATTATAAAATAAAAAATAATATTATTATTGGTTCAGCTTCTTTATATTCGATCCGATGAATTTGCAAGGGTAAAATTACGTCACTGATCAATATAAATGTATAACATCAAAACTATCTTGTTTGGACATTTAAAATAATAATAACATAAGCCAGACCTTCAAAATAACTTTGTGATTACTATTTAATCCCTCTTGTTGGAAACCAAAACTTCCACTAATACAAAAACTTGTATTTTCAATATAACTAAGGGTCGTTTCACTTTTATATTGCGTTTGCACGAAAATCGACTTGAAAAGAGTTTTAAATTCAAGAAATAAATAATTCTAACAATGAAAAATAGTTATTGATAAGTGTAAAAAATAAAAATATGTATTTTTTCAATTGTATTAAGAGACAGTCTTTTTTTCTGATAAAGTTTCCTATCGAATAAGCTGAAACTAATAATTAGAATAAGCAGTTCCATTTAATAGTAATAATAAATTCAATTAAATACACTTTCGTCTTAATAAATGAAGGCCCACAAATTTTTTTATTCCTATGACTTCAAACTCTTCCATTTGTATTAAATTTTTTGTGTTGCCGGCTCCCTACCTGTCATTGCGTTTCCGTGAAATTCTTAGAAAACATAACAATGACAAAAAACATCTGGTAAACTAGCCAAGTAATTCATAACTATAATTTACTGCAAGGGAAGGTAAAAAGATAATCCTTAAGAAAGTTATTTAAATAATAATTATAGAAATATTAAATTATTCGGAACTACATGACAACCAATACAATTATTCTTTTTAATACTTATTGCTAAATGTCTCAGTCAATACCTACTTGATTGTTAAAAAGATTGAGGTTATACTTTTCTTGTAAATTCCTCATTATCCGTATTTAACTATATTAAAGTTAATATTGTCTTGTGCATTTTACCTAATAAAAATAATAACTGCATTGCGTAATATCTATATAAAAATATTACATTAACAGTAGGGAATAATTCAGTTTATATAAATGTTTCTTCTTGGAAAAGAATAATAGCACAATTCGTAAACGTAAAAATAAAATCAAAGAATCCCTTTTTAATATCTGGTAATAAACTAATTCCAGACAATTATCCCGTAGTATGAATAAGTAAACCACCTACTTCTACCGCTGAAATGTATACAAACAGTGTGAAGAAGGATCTAAAAATCAATGCCTGGTTTGTCGTATAAACCTTTACATTATTTGTTTCTTCTATAGTTTAGAATAAATAAACGTACTTACCGTAACATCATTGAGAATTCCACTCAGTGTAAATATCGCACAGATGATCATCGGTAATTGCCACATTTTAAGAAATTTTTCACTAGAACACACACTTCACCGATGTACCGACACCGCTACTCGATGCTTCTTGGGTGGATTCACAATTCACAACTGACACCAGCTCCACCTACTGGAAAAACCGTACGCAAGCGCTGACTTGGTCGTCATGAGATCGGTTATCTCGCTATGGGCAGTATCGGACTTGATGAAAGAAGAGATATTGGATAGAAAGCATGCGGTAGGAAGACATTTGCTTTTTGGCGTCCTTTTTTAATCGATAGACAATTAAGAAAGAATAAATTGATGTGGGGGCGAGGGAGGGGGTTTCGGGAGAACAATATTACAAATTTAGTGCTTATTTTGAGGTTTGAAAAGAAATGATTCAGCAATAAGATGATTTATAAGCAGCCCTTATATTCGGAAATAAATCAAAGTTTTTTATGTTGAATACAAATATATATGTTGGGATCTTTTGAAGAATATATAATATATATTGCTTACTCACTCATGAATAATGATACATTTTTCAACTTAATTCCAAAGTTATGATAATTACGCCTCAAGATGTTTAATCCTCTTGTTCACTTTCTTTTATCTTTCACTTATATTTGCTAGTTCTTGAATCTAACACCTAAAATCTTCTTTGACCTCTATTTACTATGACCTTATTTTCTTCTTTTCCTTCCAATAGTATTCATTCATTTCATCTGTTATCCTCAATTCTGTCTATTACTTTTCCGCCCAATCTTATCTAAAATTTTTGGTTTACCCTATTTTTTACTTTTCCGCCAACCCTATGTTCGAAGCAAGAATTATATTGGTTTACCCCAAAAACAGTTAGAATTTTAGATTTATTTAAATTTACGTTTTTCAGTGAGAAAAACTCGAAAAACAGGTTTTTATAAAAAAAATCAAGTGTCTATGTTGTCGTCGTCGTCGTTGCCATCGGCCACTTTTTCTTGTTAGCACAATACAGCCTCCGGGTGTATAAAAGTGGCCAATTTTATGATTGGATATTGTTTAGGGCGTCTCACAGATGAACACTGTTGATTTGCAGCCCACCAATGCCAGTACAATGGATCCTATAAATCCAGATAAACCATGTTAACTGCCTCTCTAAGTTGTCAAGAGAGGGTTGCAGGAAGAAGTGGTTTTTAAGTTTTATCTATTAATTGTGCTCCGGGTTACTCGACTGCGGAGAGTGGGTATGGATGAATTTACATAGTTTGAAAATAAATATTCCGAAAAGTATACTTCAGGGATTACAGGTGTTCAATTGTACGTATAAACGTTAATTTTATAAACAAAATTAAATCTAACAAATGTATCCGGATCTCTATACACCAGGTACGATTTACTATCAATTGACACCAATGGTTCCCCAAATTGTAGTTCTTAACGATATAATTAACTGGACTGATCTTACTTGATTTTGTGGTGGTGGTGAAACAGCGAATTATGCCAATATCAGCAAGCCAATAACATAATATAAAATGGGAAAAGAAGGTCTGAAAAGAAATTATGATTTGTAAGTGCGATCGGAACATTCTTGAGGGGGGGGGGGAGATAATTACTTGATCAAAGACTTACCTTAGATGATCGGTAACCTAAGGGGGGGTTGACAAATCAGTGATTACGTCCATGTACCATCATGTAATCTTACAACAGATTATCACCGATTCGTTTGATATTTTCTCGAAGACCTCAGAGCCGTAAAACAACGAAATAAATACCTATAGTATTACTATTAGAATTTCGAGTTCATAACCATTATGGAGGAATCTCCCACAAAAACCTGTTCCAATCGTTTATAAGCGAAGAAGAGGACTTGACCATCTGGACAAATAAAATCAAGGTCAGGAAGGTTGATTGGATATTTCACGAACATAAGGCATTTTTGATAAGGAGGCCAGGTGATAGTACCAATATAAACATAGCCGTATAGTTTAAGGTGAAAAAGTTCTTGGATATAATTTAATCAACTTACTGATGTATGTTGTAATAGTTTAAATATCAATATATATTGAGGTGATAAATAAATCTTTTATGTTTCCATGACGCATCTATTACCATTTCTTCACTTTATTATCAACGTACAAGTGAACTCCAAACGATATCTACCCAATAAATATTAAATATCTACAAATACTTAAATAAAAAAAAGTTTGTTGAATATGAGTGGGAGAGATATGTGAACTGTAGCAAAACCACTTTTATGGAGAAATTTCGCTTTGTTACCACCCGCCTTCGGAATGTAGTAGTTTTAATTTTTGAACGTGTTTATTTTTATTTATTTTTCCGCGAGAAAAAGACAAAAAACGGATTTTTACAATAAAATTCTGTGTGTATGTCATCGTCGTCGGCCACTTTTTGTCTTGTTAGCACGATTCAGCTTCCACAGTGATTACAAGTGACCAATTTTATAATTTGATATTGTTCAGGGAGTCTCACAGATGAACTTGATTTTCAGCTCACCATAGCCAGTACAACGGGTCCTATAAGTCCAGATACACCTACCACATTTTTGGGCATTGCGGAGAAATTTCGGTTTGTTACCACGATGCAGCATCCGGAGTGTATAAGCGCGGAAAAGTTAGTTTTGATCTTTAAAACCGTTTACTTTTCTAATGCTTCTAGTATCTAAATCATTAAGATTCATTTGAATTCTTCCATAGTAGTGGTGTGAACATGTGATACGTCTTTAGTACGAGTTGGAACTCGCTAAAGTCATTTATTGTCCATAGCGATTTTTTTTCTAATGAGTGATATCACTTTCGGGTAACGTATTTTGCTTCAGGTCCATTTTCAGAAGGAAGGAAGTCGATTGAGAATCAACTACGGAGTGGAAGACAATCAGCTTTAAAAATCGGCGAAACTGTCGGCAGAATCTGGGATCTTGTGCGTTCAGGTAGTAGGATGCCAGTCACAATGATCGAAATGACCTCCTTCTCGCCAGTGTGGTTCTGCTTGGCTTTGAACCCTCTATCTACAATTCTCAACCACACGAACATAGGGTACAGACTCAACATCAGGAACGTACGGAGGTTATCCCATCTGCTGTACATGGATGACCTGAAACTTTACGCAGAGCACCAGACTAGACTGCAATCTCTAATAAACACCGTAAGTACCTTCAGTGGGGACATTAGCATGTCGTTTGGACTTGACAAATGTGCTATTATCATTATAAAGAGGGGCGTTGTGGATAGACAAGAAGACCAATTCCAGGATATCGTGAACTTGCATCCCGAAGATACATACAAGTATTTAGGAATGCCTCAGAATCGACCACACGCACCTTAAGAATATGTTCTCCGAGCAGTACAAGAAGAGAGTCCTGAATACCAAGCTTTCTGCTAAGAACCAGATCACTGCTCTGAACACCTGGGCAGTTCCTATCTTAACCTACACCTTTGGGATCCTGAAATGGTCTGACGCAGACCTTAATGAATTCGATAGGCTAACCAGGCGACTGGTGACCAAATTCCGATGCCTGCACACCAATGCATCGATTAAGAGGCTCTTTCAGCCTCGAACAAGCGGTATTCGGGGAATGGTGAACATCTACAAGCTATGCAGAACTCAAGAGAAGAACATGCGGCTACAATTACTTACATCCGAAGACAGTCTGATGAGAATAGCAGCACAAGAGGACCGACGGTATACACCGTTGAACCTACAGCACCGCGATCTCGAGTTCGAAATAAGCTCAAGGCAGGAATATCAAGCCTCCTGGATGGAACAAACCTTACATGGCAAATTTCCACGAAGCCTAGAAGCAGAAAACGTCGATAAGCCACTCTCTCTATTATGACTCGGCGCCGGATTCCTCTACCCAGAAACAGAGGGATTTCTCATGGCCATCCAGGACAGAGTTATTAGAACCCGTAACTACGAAAAACACTGCCTACGCCTGGAGGTCGAAGACAGGTGCCGGAGGTGTGGTGCGGTGGGGGAACTTATAGATCATATAATTGCAGACTGTAGATCGCTTGCAGATAACGCATACCTAGGACGCCATAACCATGTAGCCAAGATCATCCACCAACAGCTGGCCCTCAAGAACGGACTTCTTCAAACATGTCCACCTTATTACAAATACCATCCTTAAGCCGTCTTAGAAACAGATAATGCGGTACTATATTTGGACAGGCCTATAACAGCGGATAGGACAGTAAACTACAACAGACCGGACATCATCATCATCGACAAGGAGAAACGGACTGGAACCATCATCGACATAGCCGTGCCGCTCTTCCATAACGTCAGCAGAACTGAGAGAGAAAAAGTTACTTAGTACGAAAACCTGGCGGTTGAGCTTAAGAACATCTAGCAGCCGACTAGAGCTTCAACAATTCCACTGGTAATTTCGGCAGAAGGGATAATTTCGAAGAATCTCCCTAAAAATCTTCAGGACATAGGATTATTCCAGAACATTATGGGATATGCGCAGAAGGCAGTTATACTTCAGACTTCCCATATAACACGCAAATTCCTGAACGGAGCCTGAGTCAGAGGAACACAATTGTTTTTTCACCAGGCTGTCCCAGCCTTAGTGATCAGGCTAAATGGCTACCAGCGAAAGCTGAGACAGCGCGATAATAATAATAAAAATGTGATAATAATAATAATGTAATAATAATATTGATAATAATAATAATAATAAAATAGCTTAACACCCCTAGTGGGGTTGATTCGCAAAAATGCTCTCTAGATCCTCTTGTTGTGGTGGATCAGTCCCCATATCCCATGTCTACACTTTCTCGCTTATTTATCGCCATAACTTCCTGTTTTTTCCTGTCTTTTCCTGCCAATTTCCAACTCCTACTCTTCTTAGGTCATCCTCCACCTCCTTTAACCATTCTGTCCTAGGCCTGCCACGTCTTTTTCTACCACCAGGATCCCATTGTATCATATTGTATGCTATAGATTTTGTTCCTTCTCTCCATACATGCCCCAACCACATAACTCGCTGAACTTTGATTTTCTTTATAACGTCTTCCCCATTGAATTCATCAGTTATTTCTCGGTTCGTTCTTATCCTATATTTCCCTTCACTAATTTTTTACTGGGCCCAATATTCTTCTGATTATCTTTCTTTCCGTTCTTCTCAATTTCTCCTCATCATTTTTCGCCAGTGTCATTGTTTCAGCTGAGTACATAATTACTGGTCTAATAATATATATTAGCAAAATTCAGACGAATATATGGACTCTTCTGATTCATCATCAGACTATGTGCCTTCGCAAAACGAATCAACTACTTCATAATCTGAAGGCAAAGTAAGATGAAATAACACAATAACATAACCTCTTTTGAATGGATTTGTATTGATTTTTTTACTATAAGGTTGTACAACAAGTTGTCAAACTTATATTTGCCAATCTTTATTTTGTTAAATAAAAAGAGAAAACACTAAAACGCTAACACTTCAAAATACCTTAAATGAAAATGTCTACGACTATTTTTAAATTTGTTGAAAAGCAAAACTCCAAGAGGCGAAGAAAAGTTATATGCTTTCCCATTTATGTTTCTACCGCCATATTAAAAACCTAGGGGCTAAAATACTACAAGGTCGCACATACCACTGGTTAAGGTAATTTTGAGATCTGATGATGACGAACCTCTCTTTTCGACAACAATTTTAAATTTTTATTTTATTCTTTTATGCTCTTCTTTAAAAGTAATCAAATATTTTCCTTTTCATTGTATCATATTCATTTAATTCAACGTATGTAAAAAATATTTCAGGGCCAAAGTGGATCAACTCCAACTAATTACGATTTATAATTGAATTACAGCCTTAATAATTATTTTTCCAATTATGACTTATGGTTAAGGTAGTCTTCATTCTACACCATATAAAAGAAAATTATTTTCTAAATCTCTTTAGGATTCCACCAGTGTTAGTTAACTTTATCCTTGATTATCTCAAAATTATAATTTATGGACTTGATCCACTTTAGCTCTTAGTGCCTCATATTTAGTTGGTCTTCATCCTTCTTCTTTTTCCTATAAGCTTCCTATGCAAATCCAACGTATGCTAGTTCTTTCTTTAAATCTCTCTATATGTCCCAGCCATCTTCATTCTAAGTTCTTCGACAACTGCTATACAGTTTAGTTTTTAGTTTCTATGCATCTCTTCCATCTTCTTCTTGTCCATACTACTTCATTCTTATTCCTCCATAAATAACATTTGGCCTGCTTTTTTGGCTGTCTCTTTATCTTAATGATTTTGTATAAGGGTCATTGCACTTACCTCTCCATTTATAATTTTCGTAAAACTGTTTGATATTGTTTTTCTTGTCGTTGATATTGTTTAGTATACCAATGTCATATATTATCTCCTGTCAGTTGTCTATTTTGTAATGTAATAAAGTTTCTGTGGAAGGCACCTTGATGTGAAAACTATTCCTGTCTAATTTATCATTGTAATACCATTTAAGTTGGTAAAGGTCCTGAATCAAGAATTTATGTGTCAAGCTCATATTCTCCTGACGCTTCTATAATGAGTATTGTAACAACAACACTGGCTGTATAGGTTACGATATCCAAAACTATGCATAATACTGTTAATAATCATAGGGCTTTCGCTTGGGTATTTGTTTCCCGTAAACATGTTTATCAAAATTGGATGTTCAGTTTCCCCACTTTCATCCAAATCCTATAAATTTTTCTGAAAATCAGAGTGTCCGCTCGACTGTTTCATTTAGACCCGAGTAACATCCCATTTCCATTTTCCATTTTTAGCCGTTTTCTATCCTTAGGATATAGGCCTCTTTCAAATTCGTCTATCGGCTTCGATCTTGCGCGACTCGATACCAGTTCAGCCAGCGACCTTCTTTATCTCGTCATACCATCTTTGCTGGGGTCTTCCAACACTCCTCCTCTCTGCCCAAGGTCTCCATCTAGTGACATACCCGCTCCAGTTTTCCGTATGCCTGGCCACGTGCCCTGCCCATTGCCATTTTAGGGAACCAATTGTTTTTATTATATCGAAGACTTTGGTTTTTTCTCGTATCCAAGTATTTGTTTTATGGTCTCTCGGGGAAATTCCCAAAATACGTCTTTCTATGGCTCTTTGATGTACTTCCAATTTATGTTTTATCTTCTTGGTTATTACCCAGGTCTCACAACCATACATGACAACAGGCAGTATACACTCGTTATAGACTTTTATTTTCAAATTCATTGGAATATTCATGCTGAAGATGTACTTTAATTTACCGTAGGCTGCCCATTCCAGTCTAATTCTTCTATCAATCTCCATCTCTTGATTTTGTTTGTCTGGTGGTATAGCTTGGCCCAGATATATGTATGTTTCCGTCTTTTTTATTGTGCTGTCATGAATCGGTATTGTATCGTCTGCATCTGGTATATTTGTCATAAACTGGGTCTTTGTGTTGTTCATGTGTAATCCTACTTTTGCAGCCTCATTTTGTAGTTCTTCTAACATGTCTATCAATTCCTGTTTATCTTTTGCAAACAGTACAACATCGTCAGCAAATCTCAGATTGTGTAAGCGTTCACCATGTACGTTCAATCCTTTGTTTTCCCACTGTAGCTTTGGAGATATAACGTCTCCTTGCCGAACTCCTCTCCTTACGTTTATTTTGTCAGATGATTCGTGAAGTCTTATTGACATTGAAGAGTTTCTATGGATGTTTTCGATGAGGTTTATATAACGTTGATCTACTCTAGCATTTCTCAATGATTTTATTATTGCCCAGATTTCTACTGTGTCGAAAGCTTTTCGGAAATCGACAAAAGCCATCCATAGGATTATGTTATATTCTGTAGCTTTGTCGATCATCTACCTTACGGTGTGTAGATGTTCTGTCGTACTACGGGAGTAACATCCCGTTTTGATTATATATTTTATGCATATCAAAACGAAGTACGCGCTCACTAAGAGAAGTAGTTACTCACTACAATATGGAGTCGATACTTCTGAGAGTCCACTCCACTTTATGCATACCCCACTATAATTTTTCTACAATCCTGTTTATACCATAATAATATACTAAAAAAATAAAATGAACAAACATTTTATTTTAAATAAAGGATAAACGGTTGGTGGCCCTGAATAATATTCTATCTTAAAATTGTTACTTGTATACACTTCGGAGGAGACAAAAATTTAGTATATCTGGATTTATAGGAACCGCTGTACTCGCTCTAGTCAACTGAAAATCAATAGGGTACATCAATGAGACACCTTGAACAATATTCAATCATAAAATTGACCAATCGTATAGTCTCTGGAGGCTGTATCGTGCAAACAAACTGAAAATTCTCTAAAAATGACAAAAATTTGGTACTTCAAGTACCATAGCACCCGTTCTACTGGCATTAGTGAGCTAAATATCAATAGGATTCATATTTGAGACGCTCTGAATTATCCAATCATAAAATTAATCACTTGTATATGCTCCGGAGGCTGTATCGTGCTAACAAACTTAAACATCTTCAAAAATGACAAAAATATTGTACTTAAAGTACTGTAGCACCTATTATACTGAATATGGTGAACTGAAAATCAATAGGGTTCATCAGTGAGATGTCCTGAATAACATTAGATCATAAAATTGGTGACTTGTTGAACTCCGAAGGCTGTATCGTGCTAACAAACTGAAATTTCTCAAAAAATGACAAAATGTCTTACTTCAAGTACCATAGCACCCGTTGTACTGGCTCTGGTGACCTGAAAACCAATAGGGTTCATATGTGACATGTCCTTAACAATATTCAATCATAAAGGTATCGTGCTAACAAGACATGTAAGGAAAAGTGGCCGACGACAACGACGACGACGACATACACACAGGATTTTTTTTCTAAAAACCGTTTTTTCGTGTTGTTGATGAAGGAAAACGTAAAAGTAATACTGGAATTTCTATATACGTTACTTATGATTTAAATATTGGTTGATTATTTCATTCGAAGTATTCAATATTATAGAAGTATTACAATCACGATTTTGATGGATT
This sequence comes from Galeruca laticollis, assembly GCA_963921935.1. Classification (NCBI taxonomy): domain Eukaryota; kingdom Metazoa; phylum Arthropoda; class Insecta; order Coleoptera; family Chrysomelidae; genus Galeruca; species Galeruca laticollis. The sequence goes on along the minus strand of OY998178.1, from coordinate 82,961,471 downwards.
GTTTATGTATGTCCGAGCAAACTAACAAGTCTAAATAATTAAGAAGGAGCGTTAAACCTATGAAACCAGGCAACCAGATATAAATTGTTTTTAAGTCTCATGTTATTTTAACTTTGTAATTAAACAACTATAAAATAGTCGGATTTAAATATTAAAACTAACTTTTCTGCATCTGTGGCCCTGAACAATATTCTATCATAAAATTGTCACTTGTATACACTTCGGGGGTTGTATCGTGCTGACAAACCAAAATTCCTCCAAAAATAACCAAGTATGTAGCATATCTGGATTTATAGGACCCGCTGTACTCGCTCTAGTCAACTGAAAATCAATAGGGTACATCTGTGAGACACCTTGAACAATATTCAATAATAAAATTGATCAATCGTATTCTCTCTGGAGGCTGTATCGTGCTTGCAAAATGAACATTCTGCAAAAATGACAAAAATTTGGTACTTCAAGTACCATAGCACCCGTTGTACTGGCTTCAGTGAGCTGAATATCAATAGGGTTCATCTTTGAGACGCTCTGAATAATATGCAATCATAATTTAATTTAAAAATATCTTTATTTCAATAATTTAACAAATCCAATTACAAAGGAGGTGGAATAATAAGTGTACTGAGGCCGATGTTCTGGCATTTCCCACCACCTTGGTGTACATCTGGGGAAGAATGTGATTCCTTGCCGGTGGCACTAGTCACTTGTTGTGGCTGTATTTATCAACCTTGTCCCGAATATACAAATATGACTCCCCAGAATTTTCGACTGAGTCGTCCCTGAAAAACGGCTGAAAAACAGGGTTTCAATCCAATCATAAAATTGGTCACTTGTATATACTCCGGAGGCTGTATCGTGCTAACAATCTGAAACTTACCCAAAAATGACAAAAATATCGTACTTAAAGTACTGTACCACCTGTTGTATTGGCTCTGGTGAGCTGAAAATTAATAGGGTTCATCAGTGAGATGTCCTAAATAATATTCAATCATAAAGTTGGTGACTTGTTGGACTCCGGATGCTGTATCGTGCTAACAAACTGAAATTTCTCAAAAAATAACAAAATGTCGTACTTCAAGTACCATAGCAACCATTGTACTGGCTCTGGTGAGCTGAAAATCAATAGAGTTCATATGTGATATGTCCTTAATAATATTCCATCATAAAATTGGTGACTTATTGCACTCCGGAGGCTGTATCGTGCTAACAAGACATGTAAGGAAAAGTGGCCGACGACAACGACGACGACGACGACATACACACAGGATTTTTTTTGAAAAACCGTTTTTTAGTGCTGTTGTTGATGGAAAACGTACAAATAACTCAAAAAAATTTCAAAATTCGAACTTTTTTTGGGGTTAGCCAATACTTTTCTCGCATATTAGATAGGTTGGGCGGAAAAGTAAAACTCAATATAATTATAGAAATGATCTTGTCATTGTTTATTAATAATTTAAAGTCATCAAAACATTCAATATTTTCCGTAAATCACCTCGTTTGCTTCGGTTCCAGTTGCTGTATTCCGTAAATTCACACCCGCAGAAATATGTTCAATTTATGGAACGCGGTTGTCTGATAGATCGGTCACTTATAAGGCACCAGTACAACCAACGATTCGAGTAGGTTGTTTTGGTATTTTCTCTAAGGGTATTTTTATGTTATTAATTCATAGATGATAACCTTTATATACTTGTTTACATAGAAACTTCACAATTGTTGGCGGATGCAGTAAGTACTAAAAGTTTTAAAAATAACCGAAAAGTCTTTGCAAAATACTTTATTTTCATTTTGTTTTCTAGGTCAACGAAACTTTTGGGCATTGCAAAACGAGATTAGGGACACTGGATCTAATTCTACAAGAACAGATAATGATGTAGCATCTACCATATTTAAAAAGAAATACGCAGCAGCCTCGTCCATTTCTTCTTATTGAATTGGTCTTGATAGAATAAACGAACAGTGGAATAAAAAATAAACACTTATTTGTTTATCTGAGGCTGATACCACGTGGTTTGTGGCTGATACGAAATTAGAAAGTTTATAACAACTGACCATTGACATTTGACAATCGTTCCATAAATCTTTGGAGTTCAACCAAGAAAACCAGACTGACGCACGCTAACCAATTATGTATATGTTATATAAGAGGAAAGGATATAATTGAAAATATAAATTCAACTTTCGTCACTAGAGACGAAAGTTAACGTTATGAGAATTTCTCTCACTAGTGACGAAAATCACGTTTTCGCTGAAGGTATTGTATTACAAAATGACGTCTTCTTGTAAAGGATTGTAGAAAAAGGAGATTTATTAGTTATATTAAAAGGTATAAGATTATAATTAATTATTATACTTAATTATATTCAATAACTATACCTCTCAATATAATAAATCCTATGTCTTGAATTATATTTAGAAATAAAAAAATTATGACGTGCATCAATCTTTATAATATATGAACATTAACAAACGTTGCCATTTCATTAATATCACCTATTAAGGTTAGATTCTGAGGTGCAATTGTTTTGTTTCCAAGAAATCTATCAAAAACCTAAACTATAAATAACGGATATATGCCAGTAGTACAATTAACACTAATCCAAATTCGATACTTTCATACTGATATCGTGCTTGTGTAATCACAATCAATACTTCGCATACCTACCAGTTATTCAGTTCTAAAAAACATGCTGAAGCATAATATGAACCGAAACATCAAAAAACTCACAAACATATTAAATTGAATAACAAACCATTCTTTTTTAAAGATAACGTCCATATTCGGCAATAAAACATAACGCCACTAATCGGTCCTGTTATACTCAGTCCGGTCCTGAACAAGAACATCGTGTAGGAGGAAGATGGTGAATTGTAAAGTGTGGTACGGGGTAAGGTAAACGTCTAGACTATTTCGCGAAGAGGTGGGCATCACATCATTTTTTGTAACTTCCTTACGTATATTTGGTTATAACTATTCGAAGTTTACATATTTAATGAAATATTCATCATTCAGTAGTTTTAATTAGGAATTTACTCAGTTTGGAAATAATACTAACCGATTATAGTAAATAAAATAATTAAATTAGCAAAAATTGGTGGAAGGAAATCAGTATTCTTGCGATTCAAAACAGATAACCGCTTTCAATAAAAAAAGCTACTGAGACGACGATGTTTGAGGGCAGTTATAGTCCGACAAATAATGATTGAGAGTTGAATGACCCTGAGCTGGATCTAAAGCGAAGGCGTGTGTAATGATTTTTGAAAGGGGTAAGGACCAATCAATGAATTAACTATTTTTGCAATGAACTGAATACCTACGTAAAACTGTCAATAGTCGGGTGTTGGCGTGTGTAGTATGAGTTACACTAAGGTGCACATTCCGAACGCATGCTAAATGACAAATGACGTGAACAACGGACATGGACAGAACGGTGAGACAGATGACATACGGTAGATGAATGGTGACGCACAACAAATGATAAGTTATAAACCGTCAAACATCGAGTTAGATGATAATATGAATAACTGTAAATATAATACCACCAAAACTGCCATCTACGGATGTTAGTAAAACTTTGCGCCATTTACAAGTTACTCTAAAAAGAATAAAATTTCTATTTAATAAACAATTAAATTACCTAATCAAATTTAAATCACAAAATTTTTTGAAATCACGTAAAATACCATGTCGTATATTAAATTTATCCACCTTTTTCTATTTTCAATTGATACTTACAAAGAAACATTCTTCCAAATAATTCTCAATTTATTGACTGAAATTTATTTAGATAAAATTTTTATATATACATAGTTATTTTCCAACTAATTTTAAGCTGATCTAAAAAATCATTTGGCAATAAAAAAAATTATAAGACTTGGCCCAATTTTTGGTATAAGGCAGCATTTTCTAAATCTTTACATTATTTATCTTTAAAATTTTTGACGAAGACGTACTCCATAAATTCCAAAAATGAACACTAACTAAAATTTTATGAAAATTACTATTTATAATACAAATATATCAGCAATAAAAATAAACGCATGAAGCGGGGATTCAACCAACTATATTCTCTTCTGTATACATTTACAGACGTGCGTTAACAGACTGATCCATCACAAACTTATATGAAATGAACGCAATTTACGGTAACTTGAAATGTCAATCTTACTTTTAATATTTATCATTGTTTGTTACATAGAATATGTTGTCCAAAGGGTTGAGAGCTTGTTTTTATTCGATATTTCATTCATATAAGCAGTGATAACATGTTCTGATCATATTTTTAACTCCGTTTACCAGAGATTCATATTTACTTTTTGATTTTTGGGGTAATGATGTGTGTTATACGTCTCCTTTGCGGCTAAACGAATATCTGATGGAGTAATATTTATTGATTTTTGATTCATCACTGGAATCACTCATTTTACTAAAATATTTTTCTTGATAACTAAAGAAATATTTTGACGAGTTATCTTGACGATACATTGAAATTGAAAAAAAAAAGAGTTGACGGGTACTAAATGCAAATGCTGATTGGTAAATTTCATATACATTCTAGGATGTAAATGAAATCATATGCGTTCAGTTAACCGAAATGGCCACATTTCCATTCTGTAAATTGTGCAGAAAATGGATAATATACTTGTGGGTGTAGAAAAAAATGTAAAAAGTCTCGTTGAATATTAATTTATTATTTGTAATTTTGTAAACATAACCCAAACTTCTCAATTATGCATTATAAAATGTAAAGCGCATCCGGGTCAATTTCTACCGATGTGCCGACTGGGTTAAATGGTTCGACGATTGGTAAAATTTACCGTTAACATCTGAACGACCCGACTATTTACCAGATGTAAGCATCTGATCGCATAAAACGCGCCCGACGTAGCATCTGAATTCACCCTTACATTTGACATAACCAAATGACATTTATATTGTAACGTCAACAGACGCTATTTTGAGGGACGATACAATTCGATGATTTTAGTAACGGTGCTCGAGAACATCATTTTAGAAACTATTCGCAAATAGAGCATTCTCAGACTTGCGTATGCATGACGTTGGGAACGACGTCAATAATAACGCCCCGATTCGAGATTCAGGGCATCAGTGCGGATGAAACTCAATCATCGACCACCACACCTGCAAGAAATGGATCACCGGAGGCGACATTGATTCTCTTTCCGAAATATCGAAACCACACATGACCAACGTTCAACTTTAGAAATATTTTAACAAAAGTTACAACTTATTTTTTAGAACTGAATATCTTTTTAATAAATACATGGAAAATCATCATTGATGCTGCAACTGGAAGATCATTTATGAATTATATGGCAAATGTATGCATACTTTGCCCGTAGATAATATACTTTTCAATTGATTGAAAAATATAGAATTGCGGGGAGAGGGAAAAGACGAAATTTTCGGTATCAGAGTGTCTGTCGTCTAGCGTAAAAATATATAAAAGAGGGCGGAGTCGAGACGTGACATGACGCGAGTGACGAGCAGTCACTCTTGATCTATTAAGTTGTAAATAAATAAATACCTACTAAGTAAAACAAACTTGTATTACAGCGTGTTTACAAGATTTCTGGAATTTGTATTGTATATTTTTTTATTTTTTAAGTAGATGCGACATCATCAACACAATTGTTTAGCAAATAAGTTTCCCATAAAATACTTCAACCAAGAACATTAATGCTGAAAACAAGTGTCTAAAAAATAACTGTAAAAAGTGTATAGAAATTTACCAAGAAAAGTGTGTAGTAACGGAAATAGAAAAGTGTCTAGAAAGCTCCAACAAAAAGTGTACAGAAATAGACACACACTTAGATCTTTCGATACCAACCTGCCTGGCAAATAATACGAATAGAACGTCTACCCCAGACAGGACTGATTTAAACCAAAATTTAGATAATTTACAAAATATGGAGGAGGATACGATAGGCCACCTCTCCAGTGATGCTAACTCAGACGACTCCCAAAAAGCAGGACAACAGCAGAAAATAACGACAATTCAAGCTCAGGTGCATAACAGCTCATGGACTTTCCTTGGCACAAGAAGTGGATAATGAAAAAAGCACCCCCGACAATCAGGGTGACAAGTTCATATCCCAGTATACAAAACTAATTAAGAACACCAAACTAGTCACTCCGAAAACTTTAGATATGACTAGGAAAGACAATGAAGATTTGAACGCCATAACAACCATCCCGCAGAGGAGCCAGATGGAAGTGGTTGACGTCACGCCATTGGGATTTATCAAACCCAGAAAAATAACCAAATTTACGAATCTTATCAAGCAAACAGCCAAAAATCAATATACAACAAGAGCAGACAAGAAATTTGATTCGCTGTCAGAAGCATCGGAAGACGAAATACAACTTTCCGCACCAGCACAAAACAAAAGAAAAAATCAAAATTTAAAAAATACAGTACAATATTAGACTCATCAGACGACGAAGCTATCAAACAGCAAAAGAAAAGATCTAAATAAAAAGCCCCAAATAATAACAAAAAAACAATACAGCATTGTCCCCCCATAGTTATTGACGGTAATGTCTCCGCCCATCGGGAAATTGTCAAACGTCTAAAAATAGAGCTCAAAAACAATTTTGAGACGAAATATACTACTAATTCGTATCTGCCAAAATAATATCATACAGTTATCATTATTGTATCTGACATATTTATTTTTAATGCTGCCATCTAGTAACCAATCCCCTTGGATTGTTATAAAAATTATATAGGATTAAAAATAAAATTCTTACTCCAATAAATAATCCAGTTGGGTGCTTAATGAAGAATTAAGCTACCCAGCTGGTAACTGTAAACTTGGGTACACATATTCACCTTCATTTTCTTTATTTTTCCACGTACTACATGTTCGTCAGTCAATTTTGAATTGTTCCATGGAATCAAGACAATAAAATTTCTCAATATGCTCCCATTTAGCTATTTTCGTTTTTCAATCCTGGGAGAAATGTAAATTCTTGGTCAGAAGGTTATTCCTTCTGCCTTTGAATAAATGGGGAACATCATATAGAGGTATGATTTCATGTCCATTGATGCTGAATCCAAACTTTTTTTCTGTACTATTTCTTAGACATTCTTCTTTGGTTTCCTTCTGCAACATATTTATTGCTGCACAATTTTTAGTGCCTTAAACAATGTAGCTATAATCTCCAAACCAATTTTTTTGACATTCCAATATGCAGCCTTTTATAAGATTTTCTAATATTAAAATTTTGATAGGACCACTGTTTCCACTGTCTATACACTCCTTTCATCATAAATACATTTACGTGATTAGCTAGTTGGGGTTACCGTTCACTACCAAAATCCTCAAGGCTCTGAATAATGTCTTGTTTTGCATTGAAGTGGACATAGCTGGAACTATAAATTTCATCGAAGAGATTAATACACATGTTATCTTTTCCTTTCATTGTTTTGACTGATTTCTGCAAACTGTTAAATAAACCTTTATTCCAGTTCCAAATGGTATTTTCTTTAACAAGATAGTAAGAGTTCTTCTAGAAGGAAGTGCAAACAGTTTTCTTAGTAATCGATATCCTTTTCTACTTGCTTTCATTATCGTTAAACACAGAATTTTTTCATCTAGTATAAATCTTCTTCCTCTAGATTTGAAATGCTGCATTCGGATTTGGGAGAAAATAAATATATATACTGAAGGGTTTAGATGTTTTGTTAAATCCTGTAAACTTTTTTGCTATGCGAACTTGTTGGCTATCGCACATTTTTCCTTATAATCATCAATTCGTCTTGATAGTCTGCCCAATTTATTTGCAGACTGCACTACTCTACGATCCAGGATTTTTTTTAGTGGACTTAAATGTGCTTGTCTTGTAAAGTTAATTTGCTTAAGGATACTTTTTGAAGTGGAAACTGAAAATCGCAACCCAACTATTATATAACATTTGCAGGTATGTACAATAGTATATAATTTACATGTGCCTGAAGTCAATGTTTATGTGGAGTTTGCTAGCCGAATATTTATAAAAGGACTACTGAATGAATAAGTACTTAAGCAACCCAACTTGTTTAAAGTTTACAATATTTTTATCTTAATAAGGAATTTACTTCACTCAAGTAATTACTAGAAACTAGTAAAAGTTTGGTATTGAATTCAGTTACCTTTGGGCAATTTGACAACTTGTCTCTCAGGTGTCCTGTCGTCAACTTCTTGATAGCTAACATCTTCACTAATACCTTCATCAACCACCGGAACACTCTCAGATTTGCTACTTTCTCCGAAAATAGCTTTAATGTCTACGATTTTACACTTCTTTGCTGGATCAGCTTCAGTGTGGATTATTTCATCAGTTTCACTTGATTCCAAAATTTCTTCATTGGCTACAAAGAAAAGAAAGCTTTGTTTAGGTCTATAAATTCAACATTAGTACCCCATTTCTCCAACCATTTCCTAAAGTTAGATAAGGTAAGGAAATACCTAACATTATCACTCTTAGGTATTACTTGGTGTGTGGTAAAACGTAAATTGCATTTAAGAATTCCTAAATACGATTTAGTTATTACTTTACTTCAGGAAATGGTTGGTGAAAGCAGGCATGTTTCAAAAAAACTTGAACACTATCAAGAAATAGTGCATAGACAACACCAATAGTGTTTTGTCTGTTATAAAGTCGCTATGAAAGGCTCCTTAGCGTGAAAAGTGTCCCTGTGTAATCCTGTTGTAATGTATCCACTACTAAGACCCATCGTTAAGTTGATTAGGGCCGTGAATGGAGACTACTTGCTTTGTCAATGCAGTCTTTACAGTATACTTCAACAATATACCTATATACTATGCATATCCTCCTATGCTAACTATTGAAACAAGCTGTACAATAAATTCGTGGCTGAATGGATCAGGCTATCGAAAGCCCTTAAAAAAACACCAATTTTAGTAAATTAATATTTTTCTGGGAATGAGATAACCTACGAATTAATTTCAAACTATAACAAAACTTATCAAAATTTATACAGTCCCAATTGGGTGTTGCGAGTAAAATCATGATTTTTAATTATTAGTTAACCTTTAGATAGACGTAAACATAATATTAAGTGTACGTAATCACCTGGAATGAATAAAGTGGGAACATATTTTCTTTTTAAACCTCTTTTTCCTGGTACTTTACAGGCATCACTAAAATGTCTACCACGAACACGGAAGTTTTGGTATATTTGTTCTGAAGGCATGCCGTGTAAGTTCACATTATTAATAGGTCTCAGCCAGGATTGAAACCGATGGAAACCGATGTTGGGCACTCATTTTGTCTGGGCAAAGCGGAAGACAACAGAGTCTCTTAAATGGTTTGTTTATTTTTCCTTCCATTTTATATAACTATATCTATAGAAGTAAATAATACTAACAGTCAAAAAAATTTCAGTAAATCAAGAAAAACACAAAGATTTCTGTAATCACAAAATAAACGGAAACGTTATCTTTATGATACTACTATAATATCAGAATGGCCGAAATATATTGAAAGGTTATTGATGAACAGCGCTCTCTGAAGTTAGGCAGCATCGTTACTTCAAACATTCTCTCCAATCAAAGTTACAATTCTATGTTGAAGTAGTATTTTATGAAGTTACCTAAGGTTTAATTCAATAAATAACTAAAGTTACAAATACCGATCTGCAAAACTGAATCGCACCTCTATATTTCTACTCGGAGCTTCTGTCTCTTCACAAAGATACCAACTTATTATTATTCCTTCTTATAAATAACAGAATAGGTAGAAGGCTATTACTTCATTGTCATGTTTCGTCAGGAGACATCGCGGAAGTGCAATGTGGTTTAATGCCAATATTACGTTTTCACAACGTCAAGTAATGTCAAATTTGAGAATAATGAACAGCTTTAATAGTTATATTTGATCTGAAAGTTTCTCTGCATAATCTTGCTCTGAAAATAATTGGATACAGTGGGGATTGTAATAGTTTTTTTATATATTATACACATTTATTACGGAAAATGGGTGCAAGGGGACCAAGTGTGCACCTCACCTCCTCATGGTGCACACTGGGTAACCATCCATAAATTGTAAACCCAACTGTAAAGCATAGACACCTGATGTAAAAGTTGTGAATCATCATTGAAACGTCATTATAAATATAGTTTTCGTATGTCAAATTAACCGCTTACATATTTTCTTTAAAATCATAATTAAACCAATAATTACAACGTCACACCAACAGTCCTTCTAAGGACTTGTTGACAAGAAATCTCGGACTCACGGTTCGAATTTGCCAAATAAATATAGAGAATATAAATTATTACAAGAGCCAGTACTTATCAAAACTATTGAAGAATGACAATATTGATCTGGTTGCAATTCAGGAAACACATTGCAGTACTGAGAAATAACTGCAAAAAAGGTGCAGGATACCTGGATATTAGCAACTTGGTACCACACACCATCCAGTATACGGAGTCGCAACCTATATTAGGCACGACATAGATAATGCTACTCTCATCTCCACGTCTTCAGACGACGAAATCCACAATGTCGTTGAAAATATTGGCGATGTAAGCATATTCAATATATATAAACCACCAGCTGTTCCATGGCCAATATCTATAATCCAAACACAACCCCACCCTGCAATTTACCTGAGTAATTTTAACAGCCATCACGAGCAGTGGAAATATAAGAACTGTGATGCAAAAGGCCAGGCCTTAGTAAAATGGGCCGAATACGAAAGTATAAACCTTATCTTTGAAGCTATAGACCGAAATACCTTCAAATCTGCACCGTGGAAGAAGGAATATAACCCAGATATATGCTTCTCCTCATCTGGTGGCAATAATCAGCTTCTGCCAGTCACAAGACATAAACTATGCGACTTCCCCCACAACCAACACCGTTCAGTTATCATAGAGACAGGCGTCCATATACCTATCGTGACTTCTATACCCCACCCGAGATGGAACTTCCTAAAGGCTAACTGTAAAAAGTTCTTCGGAGACTTAGATAAATGCTTGAGCTGGATACCACCAATCAGCAAAAATTACGGCAGATTTATTGGCACAGTAACAAGCACCGCTAAGAAGTGCATCCCTAGAGGTTTTCGCAAATAATATATTCAACGGTGATCCCAAAACAGCGAAGACCTCTACCAAAACTTTCTTGAAATTGGGGATCGAAAGGTCGGCAGATGAGCTTCTCCACAAATTCGATGCTACAAGGCAAAACAGATGGACAGAAAAAGTAGAAAGTCTTCGAGACTTCAAGCTGCCAAGCATGGTCCCTACTTAGGAAGTGAAGCACCTGTCCAAAGACAAAAAAACATAAGAGATAAGAAGAGAACTGAGAACCCTGTGGAACCAAGTTACGAACACTAAATACGCACACCCTTCTTATATGAGGAAATTGAATCAGCGCTCAAATTTATTACCCCGGGAAAATGCACCAGGATTCAATAATAACCACTCGGAATTCCTGATAAACTGCGGGAAATATGCAAAACTCTGGCTGGCCTAATTCTGCACTGACATAATGCAGACTAGCAACGTGTCCAGAAAATTCAAACAATCGAAAGTAATAGCCATATTGAAACCAGGCAAACCAGCTCACTCGCTAGAGCTAGACACCTTTAACATTATTATTTGGGACATACGAACTACTGGAAAGGCTAATCAACATCAGAATCGGTCAGAGAATATATGACGTAATTCCGATCGAACAAGCAGGTTTTAGACCTAAACGAAGCTACGTGGACTAGATCCTATCGCTTACAACCTATATAAAGGCGGGATTTCAAAGGCAGCTTGAAACTTCTACCGCATCATTGATTTATCAGCCCTTTACGACACCGTCTGTGTAGTTCTAATATTGTCAAGTTTTGTTATTGTAAAACTCGCCGTTAATAATTTACCAACTACATGTAAGTTACTATAAAAATATCTTTATTTACAATTGTTCACAATTTGATTCACTCTTTTTAAGTTAAATACTACTGTCTTAATCTTCTTTTTTATCTTTTGACTAGACTACTACTTTTAGTTTATTGACTATGTTCAAGATTGTATAATCTTGAATTTTATTGTTTACGATACTTTCAAAATATGTAAGATATTTGTATGCTTCCTTTCGTCATTGTATATATTTAAGGCGTAAATTCATTTTAGTTAATAGCGTTGTAAAAATATGTTTCAGAATTGATAAGATCTTTTATATTGTTGTAAATTCAAAGAATAGTTTCATTTTATTTTCAACTTTTGTTAAATACCTTTAAAATATCACGTTCTGCAACAATAATTGTAAATAATTTTATTTGGGCATTGAAATAGCACATTTTTGAAAGTCGACATCTTGTCGCATTGTCCTATAGTTAAGAAGTTAGGAAAAGGTCACGTTTCACCCTATTATATATTTTATTGTAAAAACCCTAAATTCAGTGTCACTTCTGCATGAATTTTATGGTCGATGGTCGGAAGATATGAAAGACATTTTTGAATAACCTTTCTGAGTAAAAAGGTACAATTGCTATTGGAGTATTCAATAGAAATTTAACTATTTATTGGCGGCACCCATAGTTGATTCTTGTCTAGGAACCCGACAAGTCCAATGATACTGGCCAATAGGAAATATTTATTTTCGTTTGGTCAACCCAATCCACGTGTAAACACGCCCCTCGAAGATTTCTATTTAACACGTCTCACAACGTGAAGAAAGCAGTTTCTCACTCCATCAGTTCTACATTTATCGACGGGAGTTTTACACTCATCGAATCGAGCTCAACGCTTAACAACAAAGTTAGTTTTTTACACTCATCGAAGCGAGTTCAATACTCTCGATAACAAAGTTTTACACTCATCGACGCAAGTTTTACACACTCATCGAATCGAACTCAACGCTCAATAACAAAGTTAGTTCTAATATTCATCAAATCGAAACATAAAGTGTCTTCCGATCTGAAACCACCGAAGTTCAGCATTCACAACTTTGTACCATTTTGTAAATTTGTATATAATAAATTATTAATTTCGACATTAATTTTGTCAAATTAAGATTATTTATATAGTTGAATGTCCACGCCAGTTGACGAAGTTCAGCTAAAAATTTTCCCTCTCATTGGTCTACATGGATATTTAACATATTTCTTCTAATTACGCTCCTGTCGGATATATATCCCATATTGTCTACTTCATATCATTGTTGGTGTGTCATAAAGTGATTTCGCCGAACATAATTGTATAGTTGTGAATTTAATTGTTATGGACTTGTATTTACTATATCACAATGGTTCAACATTATATGATATATTTAGCCATGTTTTATTGGTTCTTAGCTTACTTCAATCTTAGTGAACAAGATAAAAAGCTGTTCTCCTTCATTAAGTCGACCTTTTCACCACTTATTACATGCCTTTCCACGGGTATCCATAACTCTGTCCTAAGGATTGACCTTCCCCGCTTAGTTGTCCCTTCTTTCTTATTTAGATGTGAGATATTGTTATGAAACAGCACACTGGTATAGTCCCTAAATCCGACTCTGTCTGAGCCAGGTATAAAAGTTAAAATTATGGCGGATACGCAGGATTTTTTATAACTGTTTACGGCTATCTTATCTACACATTGTTTTTGTGACCAGTCTTATCAAGAAAATGCCAGAAAACCATTTGTTTTCGAGGAAGCCGCAGTCCGGAATTTTCGAGTAAAAAGGCATTAATGTAAATAAAGGACCGATCAGCGGAGAGTTAGTTGATAATTTGACATCGTGAGATAAACAAGTGAACAAATGAATATAAACCAGTTAAGTGTTTATATAAATTAGGAATATATTGAGTATATATAAATTAAGTGTTAGTGATTAGTTTAGTGTTTAAATAAATTAGTGAGTAGCCATACCGCGTGTTTGAAGTTCATCCCACCCGTTTACTGTTTAAATAAATAAGAAAAACATTACATTGGTGTCAGAAGTGGGATAATATGAATAAATAGCTACATCAAAATGGCCAAGAGACTGAGTGATCTGAAAGTGGCAGAATTAAGAGCAGAATTGGAAGATCGCGAGTTGGAAACGTCCGGTAAGAAGAGCGAATTAATAGAAAGACTCAAAATGGCACTGGAAAGTTAAGGCTTGGATCCAGAAACATTCCTATTCAAAGACGAGGCTTCCACCTTAATCTCGTCAATTTCTGATGTGAAGATTTTCCTGCAATGAAGAACGATATTTCTGCCATGGAAGAGAAGATTTCAACGAATGTGAAAAACGTTATTTCCACTATGAAGAATGATATTTCTAATATGGACGAGAAGATTTCCGTTATGAAGAATGATATTTCTACTAATATGGACGAGAAGATTTCCGCTATGGAGAATGATATTTCTACTAATATGGACGAGAAGATTTCCACTATCAAGAATGACATTTCTGCCGATATCTTATCGTTAAAAAATGACATTGCTGCTGACGTCGAGAATAAAATTTCGTCTCTAATATCAGACATTGAAAACAAGATAACAACTATAGACGAGAAAATCAAGGAATTGGAGAGAAATATGGCAAATTTAAGAACACAAGACACGCCAGCAGAAGAAAAGAAGATTGAACATATAAAACCCTGCAAGCCAGAAATAAACTCCAGGATAGAGGACATTGGCAGTTTTGCACGAGTCAAGACCCCAACATTCGACGGAAAGACATCGTGGACCAATTATGTGAAACAGTTTGAAGCAGCTGCTAGAGTGCATAATTGGTCCGATAAGGAGAAAGCAGTGAACCTAACTATAGCGCTTCGGGGAGACGCCTTAGACGTACTTCAGACGATACCGCTTGAAAAAACGGATGACTTCGAGCTGCTGAAGAAGAGGTTGGACATGCGATACGGTCACGAACATCTAGAACATTTGTACCAATCCCAACTGAAGAACCGGAGACAGAAACGTGACGAAGCACTTCAAGAATATGAAGTGGATATTGCCCGACTCGTTCGATTTGCTTATCCATCAGCAGCAGAGAACATGATGGAATGTCTGGGCATACAGGCGTTTATTGATGGCTTACGTGACCCCGATATGCAGAGGACGCTTCGCTTAGCCCATCCCAAAACATTAGTTGACGCATTGACAGCTGCTCTTGAATATGGAGCAGCAACGAAGGCTTCGAGATACAACAGAGTTAGGACCATTCAAGAAGAAGGCGACGAAGAGAAGTTTGACCAGATCGTCAGCTTGATCAAAAGTATCATGGACAAGAAGCCGAGAAAGATTAGATGCTGGAATTGTGGCGAGTTAGGGCATGTACGCAGTTCATGTAAGCGCCCCAGGACTCCCGCAAACCAAGAACCCCAGTCACAGGAAAACTAGAAAGGGTCGGCTACGAGGGGGCAGCACCGACCCATGATCGTTCCAAAGATCCTCTCATACTGATAGCTTCACTCAGATGTCGCAACGACAGTGTATATGTGGATGGCGAAGTAAATGGCAAGAAATATGTTCTGCTGGTTGACACCGGAGCAACTAGAACCATTATACGACCAGAAATAAAAAAACTGCGTATCCGCCATAATTTTAACTTGTATACCTGGCTTAGACAGAGTCGGATTTAGGGACTATACCAGTGGACTGTTTCATAACATTACCTCCTCCTTAAATGGAAGTTCATCCTGGAACTTTTGTGTAGCCGCGACTGGATGCTTGAATCGGCAGCTGGCCCCATTTCTACACTTTCCGATCTTATGGAAATAGCAGGGCACCGTCTTCATCGAATACTGATTACGGGGGTTGTAGCTGCAAATTAATATCTTGAAAGATAATCTCTACCATGTTCCTGACGATTCGCCAATCCAACTGGTTACTCGCTATCTTAGGCATAGCCAGTTTCTTCACGCTGGATTCCAAAGCATGGTCTCGTAGGTATCGAAGTGTTTCCCACACATCGCGGTAGGTAGATCGATCTTAAAATTCATTTTTAGTTACCACGTAGAAGACGTACCGCGAATTATGTTTCAGTTTCAGTGTCTTGCCAGGGGCTGGAATCTGGTCTTCAAGTTTTTCTAATTGCCCGAACTTTTTTCGAAAGACGGTTGCCAACCCTCGTGCGTTTTTGATACGGGCAGGGATGTTTTGTATGCCAGTGAATAATCTTCCGGGACAGTGAACAAATCTTGTTGTTGTTCCGAAGTAACTCCATATCTAGCTTTCCCGGTACCTCTATACGCGCCCATAAATTCATCGAAGGTAGGGTCAGACACATCTCGAATAAGGTTCACTCCTTCCTCCAGGTCATGGTCTCCTTCGAACGGCGCTAGTCGGTTTTGGTGAACTACTTTTGGTTTTCCGTTGGGGATCTTGCTTATGCGATATATAACATCATTGATCCTTTTCTTGATTAAGTATGGACCTTCCCAGGATTTTTGTAATTCTGGAGAAAAACCTTTTCTCCTCGTCGGGTTGTGTAACCATACTTTGTCCCCTTCTTTAAAACCGTCTTCTGTGGCCTGCGCGTCGTACCGACTTTTCATTCTGTCGCTGGCAACTTGAAGATTTGTTCGAACTAATTCATGAATATCGTCCAGCCTTCTTCTCAATTGGATCACGTAGTCTTCTCCTGCTAGATCTTCTCCAGGGCGACAGCCAAATTGCAGGTCACAAGGAAGCCTCATTTCACGTCCAAACAGGACTTTCGCAGGTGTTTCACCCATGGACTCATTGACGGCAGATCGATTAGCCAATGCGAATAGGGAAAGATACTGGTCCCAACCTCTCTGATGGCTGCAGCACACTGGTATAGTCCCTAAATCCGACTCTGTCTAAGCCAGGTATAAAAGTTAAAATTATGGCGGATACGCAGGGTTTTTTATAACTGTTTACGACTATCTTATCTAAACATTGTTTTTGTGACCAGTCTTATCTAAAAAATGCCAGAAAACCATTTGTTTTCGAGTAAGCCGCAGTCCGGAATTTTCGAGTAAAAAAGGCATTAATATAAATAAAGGACCGATCAGCGGAGAGTTAGTTGATAATTTGACATCGTGAGATAAACAAGTGAACAAATGAATAAGTGTATATAAACCAGTTAAGTGTTTATATAAATTAGTTTAAGTGAATATATTGAGTATATATAAATTAAGTGTTAGTGTTTAGTTTAGTGTTTAAAGAAATTAGTAAGTAGCCATACCGTGTGTTTAAAGTTTTTCCCATCCGTTTACTGTTTCAATAAATAAGAAAAACATTACACTATTATACTTGCTAAAACCTCTTTTCGTTTCCTTAACACCTCCATATTCCATTCCTGTAATGAGTTGGTATTTATTAATGAAAGGAAAATATTCCCCTTCCCATTCTTATCAGGACTCTAATTATATTGAATTGTAGCTCAAATTTGCTCCTCTACCTTATCTACAACTATACAATGTTCTCGTAATTTTTATTATTCTACCACTACACTTCCTTTACATAATTTCTTGCCTCCTCCTATTTTTTTCTATTTGTCACCAGATGTTACAACTCAAATCCTAAGTTAAAAGATTTTCCTTAATACACCTTAATTACCCAAAAAAATGTCAACCTCCATTTCTTACATCCTTCCCTTCATCGGCGCTATGTGTGGACGTTTCTTACCCCACTAATAATTATTATCATTAAGGCAAGATATACAGATTGTTAAATGTTTTCTTCCTTAACATTAACATTCGTTGTAGCCTGAAGATGGCCATTGTGGGCCGAAACTAGTTGCTCGGCTTATGGAGGCTATGTAAAACTTCATTATAATAAAATAACATTGTGACATTTTGACTTTGAGTTTTTCATTAGTTATATCTATTATATTTGTTAATCTGAGGGTAAAACCACCAATAGGGTGTGTTTCTGGCTTGCTAGGTTTTGTTTGTTCGTTCTTCTTTTCTTCTGCTGGCGTGTCTTGAGCTCTTATAACTGTCATCTTTCTTTATAACTCATTGATTTTCTCGTCCAACGTTGTCATCTTATTCTCAATTTCAAATTTTGGAGACGAAATTTAATTTTCAACGTCAGCGGCAATCTCGTTTTTCATTACTAAGATATCGACAGATATATCGTTCTTCATAGCTGAAATCTTCTCGTCCATATTAGCAGAAATGTCGTTCTTCATAGCAGAAATATTGTTCTTTATGGCCGAAATATCGCTTTTCAAATTCGTAAAAATCTTCTCTTCCATGGCAGAAATATCGTTGTTCACTTTCGTTGAAATCTTCTCTTCTATGGTAGAAATTGACGAAATTACGGTGGAAGCATCGTCATTGAATAAAACTGTTTCTGGATCAAAGTCGTAATTTTCCAGTGCCACTTCAAGTCTTTCTACTAATTCACTTTTCCCACCGGACGTTTCCAGTTCTGCTCTTAGTTCCGTTTATTTAAACACTAAACTACTCACTAACACTTAATTTATATACACTTAACTATTCACCTAAATTTAATTTATATACACACAACCTTAATTATTTATTTATATCAACACTTTACTGTCCGCTTTTCGGTGTATTCTTGTTTATTTGTCGAGATCACTTTATAAACTAAACTAACTCTCCCTGGTTGGTCCTTTATATATTAGTGCATTTTTTACTAGATAATTCTAGATTGCGGCTTACACAAAAACAATTGGCTCTCTGGCATTTTCTAGATAAGACTGGTTACACAAACAATGTCTAGACAAGATAGTCACAATTGTAAACAGTTCTAAGAAATCCCTGCGCATCCGCCATAATTTTAACTCTCGTACATGGCTTAGACATTTCGTAACATTACAATAATTAAAATCACAAAAAAGAGAATACTAGTAGGACTGTAATCTCCAGTACTTAACGGGATAGAAACTCCTTTTGAACAAGTATCTGGGAGTCATATTTGACCACTAAGATGGAAACGACATCTACAATAATTACTCAGAAAACCGCAGAAGAATGTGCGGAAATAATTGGAGACTACTACCGAAAATGACCACATTGCTTTATGCCAGAGTCATTAAGCCCATGATAGCATATGGGTCGGTGGATTGCTTTATATTCTTTGGTCTTTTATTGTACACTTTAATTACTGAATCGAAATAAAAATGTTTCTGTTGTTGTCTACCTGTGTAGTGAATGTATACATATCCATGTTGGTCTTTGTTAATTTTAGAAGTAAGTAAAAAGTCCAATATTCTCAGAATGTTTCTTTGTAAGTATCAATAGAAAATAGAAAAAGTTGGATATAGTTAATAAACAACATAGTATTTTACGTAATTTAAATTTTTTTTATTTTTTTAAATTTCATTACTTTAATTGTTTATTAAATGGAAATTTAATTTTTTCTAGAGTTATTGATATTTCGTTTATTTTTGCATTGTTCTTGGAATCAAAAAATATACTTTGATATAACTGGTGTTTTCAATACTTAACAATAATAATTATTACTGTTGTCGAAAATATGTCTATTTATTCTTGTTATCATTTAAAGTCTTCCCGACAAAATTTTCAGAAATAATTAATTGAAAGGTCTACGAGGAGTTTTTATCTTAATTGAAATGCATAGTAAATTCCTTTTCCTGAAAATGAAACACGTGCCATGCCAATGGAAAACAAATTAAGTTTCGAAATTTCCTAATGTCCTTCGGCTATATACAAAACCCAAGTAGGATATCGGAAAATGGGAAAACTTTTGTTTTGTCATACAAAGTTTAATTAAAAATTAAACTAGTTAATATTAAGATTCTGATCTGTTACTAGAAATATATTTGAGTGTTTTTTTTTGTAGCGAACATCTACTATAATTTATAGAAATGTTTCCTAAGCGTATAAAACCGAGCTTAGTTGTGAGATGTGTTTAATATTATATATCACTATTTCTCACTCTTTAGTTAGCAACGAAGCGAAGTGGAATTGAACCAAATGTGAACAATTCCAAGAAAAAAAAAGGAATCCCATTAGGTTATTAGTTCGTAAATTTTCTAAAGTTTTTGTTTGTGTATTTCCTGAAATAAAAAGATTTATTCACAAAAGTTTCTGTATTCGCTGATTTCTTTCAGTAAATACAAAGCTAACATTTACATGACTTCTTTAATCAACAACGGAGTTCTGTATATATTTGTTCAATACTACAATTGACTAAATACATACTGTAAAGATTTTGTTATTTATTTAAACAATAAACGAGTGGGATAAATTTTAAACACACGGTATGGCTACTTACTAATTTATTTAAACACTAAACTAGTCACTAACACTTAATTTATATATACTTAACTAATCACTCAATTATTAATTTATATCAACAGTATATTCACTTATTTGTTTATCTCACGATGTCAAATTATCAACTAAACTCCTCCGCTAATCGGTCCTTTATTTATATTAGTTCCTTTTTTACTAGAAAATTCCTGACTTCGGCTTACTTAAAAACAAATGGCTTGCTGGCATTTTCTAGATGATACTGGTCACAAAAACAATGTTTAGATAAGGTAATCGTAAACAGTTATAAAAAACCTGCGTATCCGCCATAATTTTAATTTTCATACCTGGCTTAGACAGAGTCGGATTTAGGGTCTATACCAGTGTGCTGTTTCGTAACAATACTATAAATGACGGGAAGCCTAAATCTTCATTTTTTTAATATTCAAATAAAATTATTTATAGGTGATACATCATAAAAATTTGTGCACGTCATTAATGATGTATTCGTTTTCAAACATCATACCACCATTATAGTCCAGGACCTGTTAATCCAAAAAGCCCTGTCATCGCTGATTAGGAATTTTTGTAATACATATTTTAGAAGCGTACCAACCCAAAAGGCGTGGTTTTATTTTGCCGAAAAATTGTTTTTTATTTATTGTCGTATCAACTGCAAGGTTGTAACGTTGTTATTATGTTTAAACGTTAACTTTAATTTTAATGATAGCTATGGATAATTTTTTAGCTTGTAGTTTTATTAACATTCATATTGCAACTACTGACTTTTATGATCGACACATTGACATTCGAGCCAACCTAAAATGGTGCCAACCGTACATAAAAATAACTATAAAAGTATTTCTTATGTTACATCTTCCCTTTTTACAGAAAAAAAAACAATGAACACAATATGAAACATGAAATGCCAAGAGCAAACAAATTATAAATTGAGTCTTTGAGCGGGTTTCACTGTTCAGCAAGACGTGGTAACGTAGTTAGTACTTTCAGAAACGATGGTGTTCCTGCAGTCGGATTTTCTTCAGGAATGACATGATTGCTAACATTCGGCTTTTCTACCGTCTTCTCGGTGGTTGACGGGATGACTTTAGCGGGGTCTGGAATTTCTGCATTTGTTCTGTGTAGATGAGCCAAACTTCTTCGACATGTTGAACTGTCTTTGAGTGTTACATTGTACGATCGTGGATTAAGAGCTTCGCGGACTAATCCTTCCTTCCTCTTTCACTTGCCTATTTGGATTGTGACACGGTCACCTTCGTTCAATGTTTGTGCAGATTTTGTGCATTTATCTGCATAGGTTTTTTGCTTACTTCTAGGTGGCAATAGATTTTCCTGCACGTTATAGATGACTTTAGGAGCGTGTTGTTTCTCGGAGATAGGAATTAGTGTTCTTGTAGTTTTACTCATCAGGCGTTGAGCAGGAGAACCTAGTAGTTCAGTACGACGAATGTTGCGAAAGTTTAATAATGCAAGTTGCAGATCAGAGTTGTCAAGTTCAAATTGTCTCAAAATCGATTTAGCAATCGCAACGCTTTTCTCTGCCAAGCCATTTTGGAATTTTTTACTTGAAATCGAATGAATAAATCCCCAGTTACTTCGCGTGTTCTATATTGCGGTCCATTATCCGATTCCAACACTTCTGGAATACCATGCACTACAAACCAGTTTTTGAAACCTCCGGTGAAGTCATGTAGCATTTTAAACTCGAAGAAACCGGAATAACAGTCAGTAATAATAACATATTCGTTATTGGAAAATGAGAATAGGTCATTCACGACTATTTGCCACGGTAAGTTCGGTATTTGCTTTGTAATTATTGGTTGTTTCGGGTTACTGCGTTGAACTCGTTGGCAAATTCCACACCGGTCTACGAAGTTGACAATGTCTTTGTGCATTCCTTGCCAATACAACAATTGCCTGGCGCGTTTCAAGCTACTTTGAATTCCAAAGTGAACAGCGTGTATTTGCTTCAACATTTCTTGAATTTTTGACTTTGGTAAAATAACCCTGTCATTTTTCATGATCAATCCATTGTAAACTGAAAGTTCTTCTTTAAAATTGAAGTAGTGACGAATATTTCTGGGTATCTCTTTGATGTTTTCGGGCCACCCATGCATAATAAATTTTTATAGAGTTTGTAGCTCTTCGTCTTCTTCAGTAGCTTGAATAGTTTCAGTTTGTGCTGCCTCTGACACGGCTAATGCTATTACTAGTTCAGTCTCATTCGCAACCGTTTCTAGTGAATTATCACAGTCTCAACTTAAGGCATCCGCTATTGGAATATCACAGCCTTTTATGTATTAGACTTCTGGATCTTATTGTGTAACTTCCAGAAGAATCTTTTGTAGTCTAGGAATAGCGGTTGGTATTGGCTTCTTGAAAATCATCTCCAACGGTTTATGATCTGTTTCGATGTATAACTTCTTGCCATAAACATATTCGTGGAATTTTTGACACCCGAATTTGATAGCGAGTGCTTCTTTCTCGATTTGTGGATAGTTTTGTTGTGCAGAAGTCAGTGCTCTTGAAGCATAGGCTACGGGCTGATATTCTTGCATTAAAACTGCACCTAAACAAGTGAAACTCTCATCAACTGACAAAGTAACATCTTTGTTAAGATCATAAAATTTCGAAACAGGCGGAGTTGTTAACAACTTCTTGATTTTCTTTACTGCAGATTCTTGTTCAGGGCCCCAATACCAATCAACTTCTTTTTTCAGCAATTCTCTTAACGGCTGTGTTATTTCAGACTTTTTACAGAGGTTTGGTATTAATTTAATCAAGTATGTTACCATACCCAATAATCTTTGGAGCTGCTTCTTATTTTCTGGAGTTTTCATTGATTTGATTGCTGCCGTTTTTACAGGATCAGTTTTGAGACCATTTTCTACCTAAAAATTTTACTTGATTCACCTCGAATTTACACTTTTCGGTATTTAGTCCAGCATTTCTTATGATCTTTAATACTTTTTCTTGAATACTACGCAGTTCTTCTTTGGTATTTGCATATATTAAAACATCGTCCATTGAGTATTCGACTTTAGGAAAATCTTGAAGGAGATCAGTCATAACTTTCTAAAAGACTTCTAGCGCTGAAGCTAGTCCAAAAGGAAGTCTCTTGCAGCAATACCTGCCCCATGGTGTAGCGAACGTTAGGTATTTTTCACTTTTATTTGTCAGAATCCTCTTTTACATTCTAACAATGTGAAATATTTCGCACCGTTTAGCTTAGGTGCGATCTTTTCGACTGTTTTTAGTGGGAATCTTCTTCGTAATATGTTTTTGTTGACGTCGGTTGGATAAATGCATAGTCTGATTTTGTTTTTCTTTTTGACGATGACCTTTGGACTGACGACTGGTGTTGGCACACTTATTGGTGCGATTACACCCATTTTAACCATATAATTTTTTCTTCACATCATTATGAAGAGCATGTGGAATTTTTCTTGGAGCTCTTACATTAAAGGTAGGATTCTCGATTAAATCAATGTCATACCCATAATTTTTTAACTTTGTTGCAGTTTTTCTTCCTAAGATTGATGAAACTTTTCTATTAACAATCTTGAAATTAATATTTGATGTCTGGTCTTTAATCTTGCATTGTAGAGTAACTTCTCCCATAACATCAAGTTTATTTTCACCAAATCCGACGAGTCTTCTTACTTTAGAAGGTTTGAGGTATTCATTCAAAGTTTTCATTATATTCCATGAAAGAACGTTACAGTCAGTACAAGAATCTATGTAGATAGCGAATTTTCTGCCTTTGACTTCTACAATTTCAGTCCATCTTTCTTCTTCAGCTTCTGTATTTACTGAATGGATGAAAAGTTCATGTTCTTCGTCGCTGCTTGATTCGTCTTGAATTACGTGCACATTTTTCTTTCAAGGTCGTAATATTCTTGCTCTGCTCTATCGTTAGATTGAAGCTTTTATAGACTGGAACAGCATCTGGGCCAATAACTACTATGAATGTCGCTGCATGGATCGCCGCTGCTGTTTTATCTGACTATGTTACGATTGAATACTACTCGAACTGTTGGAGCCATTGTTTCCATGTCGTGGACAAGTTTTCGTCTCTGAAGTTAAACGTTTTTGGTGTCCCGATTCCCGGTACGATCTCTTCAAAGGTTATTAGCGACATGTCAGTTTACAGTTTGTGATACAATTTAGTGTCTTTTTAGATACTTAATTATATTTGTAATATTACAATTTTAATTGAGTAAGGATATTATATAATTTGGACAATTGTCAGCAGTCTTTCGTTTCTGTACTGTTGGCCATTTAAATGTTGTACATTTTATCATGTCACACAGAAATTTGCCACGATTTTAGGTATTGTTTCACCTCACATTAGGAAGCAATATTGTTTTCGTGAACAAATATCTGCAGAAGAAAGGCTAGCTTTAACATTAAGGTTTGCTTGGGTTCTCATAGTTTGTACTCATTTCATTATTCTCTTCAAATATTTAGCAAGTGGGTACAGTATGGTGTCCATGTCCCACGCCTTTAGGTTAGGAAAATATATAGATTCAGCTACTTGAACTGGGAACTGGGTCCCCAGTCATGCTTTGGGGGTAGAATTTGCGCAGCCTACAACTACCGCACCGTTCTCAGGGTGGCAGCTGGATATTCTGACGTCTTTACTCCGGAGGACACGTGTTCTTAGCTCCATCTTGATCTTTAAGGCTGTCCCTTTGTCTAGCCTTGTCTCTGGATGGTTTGCGTGGACAATTGCTATCTTTTCTGCCATCAGCCTCTCATCATTCTGGTTCTCGCTAAGCTACCCGCCGACTTAGATGTTTTTCTGAACTTTACAGATTCATCCGAAGTCATTTGCGAGTGCAACCTCTTCCCCTCCTGGATTTATCTATTTAGATGATGAGCTCGCACCTTGCATCGGCGCCCAGGGTCCCAGAGGAACCGGATTTGTTTGGGAGTGGTGCACTGTGCTGTTCCATCCACGCCAACCGTCTTTCTTTTCTGAAGAGAATCTTCTCACCTCTGGCGAGAGCTTCTTCTCTCCCTATCCTCCTCAGTTCACCACTCGATAGCCTATTCTTTGGTTCTTTCGATGGCGACTGTATTCCTGGAATCTTTGAGGTATAATCCTTCTCTCCAGATCTCAGCAGCATATCTTTCTCTATCGCTGAAGGAGAATTGATGCTGATCTTCTGAATAGGAATGTCTACGGTATTTTGGCCACGTTTCTATTCAGTGGTTTTTTCCTCTTTATTCGGGTCAGCCATTTTGATCCCATGAGTACCGGGTTATTGTAGTCCATTCCCTCAGTGACCCGTTTAGGGGAATAAAGCGATTTCTCTGGGAGGACACTCGGTAAATCAGAGGGCTCCGTTTGCGACGGTGCTCCTGCCCTGCCAGGCAACCATCGGCACCTTGGGTTGGGTTTAGTTACAACAGGGTCACTACGTGAAGGATGCAATCTATAATCACACACTCCCAATCATTTTGGGAGTACCCAGCGATATTGGGGTAGTTTAAAGAGGTGCAACGTCCTAGGACTCTCCGTACAAAACCTATCCTCTGCTGTCTCTCCCTTCCGTTCAATTTTCTGTCAATTAGAAGAAGAGCAGATCCCTCGACCCCAGATAGTGCACATAATCTCCAAAGTATATTAAATCGTGTTAATGAAGGTAACCAAACACTAGGCTTCAAAATTAACATCAAGTAAATACATTCAACTAAAGAATAGACAACGTAAGATCCAAATAGCTGCGATCAAACATAAGGTAAACAATTCATCGATGTTGCCGCATTGTTCTAAATAGCAATAGTTTGAAGTGTATTATAATCCATTTGTTTTAATTTACACGGACAAAACAATAAAAAGTCCCTAATTACTACATATTTATAAGTTGAATTGTTCACAATGCAAGAAGACATATTAATTCTTAAACCGCCTACTATTGAATGCGCATAATATTATATGCTAGTAAAATTAATTGAATTTATAGATTTATCAAGAAAACAGTATCGTCAACGTGACAATCCTGCTATAGTCTGATAAACAAAACGTACACTAAATCATTCATTATTTGCCGACCGTGCTGCCAATTCAGTTTAAAGATTGTAGGAGGTTATGGCGAATAGTTTTTTGCTGATTTTCGCACAGTTTTTTTCTGATTTAGAGTTGTTTGTAAGGAACTTGATGAAGAAAAGTGTGATGGCAAAGTGCATAGTGTGTTAAAAAGTGGAAATTACCGGTGCAAAACAAACATGCCACAGGCTAGTGATTATATGTTTTTGACGTCATTTTGCTTTTAATCACGGGCGTCCACATACTGCAGAAATGAATAAAATAAGTATTCAATAGAGGAAAGGAATATATTATTCCCCCTAATAAAATATGTTAACAATCTGGAACAAGTAGAAACATTTCACAAATTATATTTTTTGCTGAAAAATATACAATGGTTTTCATTAAAATATTCAAATTATTTTAGTTTTTACTCTTATTTTATTTAATTTGCTGAATTAACTCAAGTGAGTGGAAGCTAGTTAAATTCATTAAATGTAGCCGAGGGGCGTAATTTCGTATCTCTTTCCCAATATCAAAGTTTTTTTACAATAATTATATCGATTTATAATTAATTTTATATTTCCAAATGATACTTAAAAGAGAAATATACGGTTATCATTACTTAAAATTCCTGATATAGACGAATCAGCCAAAATATCTTCGTACCATTTTAACCCCAAGTATTACATTTTAAGACCTAATGGGATAAGAATGTTACAGCGAGATGCTGTTCCATTTATTCTTGAAACTTTAACTATCCACAAGAATATGGTATATTTTGATAAACATTCTGTGATTAATAATTATAATACTCGGAATGCGGGTAATCTTATTCTTCCGAAATCTAGGTTACATGCAATCCAATGTATTAAATTTTATTTGCAAACGGTATGGCAACTCCAACCTCACTAAATTTAGATATAAAAAAATTGTCAAACGTATTCTGCTACAGGAGTGCTTTTTTACTGTTCAGGAATGTTTGCATGGCACTGCAAGAATTCATTAATTAAACTACAATTAATAAAAAAATATTTTTATATTAAATAATAACATAACCTCATTATTTTACATTTCCTGCATCCCCACACTACTTTCAAAGTCTGGCGACATTGTTCATACGTGACATACCCGCTCTATGCCGTAAATCAATTTTTAAATTGTAGAACTTTTACTAAGTATTCCACCACGTTAATACTACTTTCAACGCCGAGAAATCAATTCTGCCATTTTTCTCATGTTCATTTTTGTGTAAAAAGTGAAAAACACTCCTTACAGACCTCAACTCAACCATAAACCTAACGGATGAGATCGGTGGCAGACGCCTCAGGCTTAAAAACTCATCGGACGAAAAACAAACAAACAAAAACTGCAGCCAGTAAAGGGTGAAATATAAATATGAAATTGAAATTATTTCTGGTGGCAAATTCAAATATTATCTGTGATATATTCCTTACATGCAACAATTTTAGTCTGGATTCAAATTTTCAACACTTACTAACAAAATAAAAATATTAATTTGGACTACAAATGAAGCCATAAAGTACGAGGTATGTCTATACGAAAGTTTTCTACTATACACCTCTGTTTAAGTCAAAATTTTATTAATTTCCACATATTAGTCAGTCAGTCTTCGAAGAGAAAAACAGCTATATTCTTGGTTGATACCACGCAGAATATTAAATTACATCCCATTCGAAGAACGTGACATCGATCGACCCTTTTGTCGATACAGATATCTGTGGTGATTCGCAGCCGTAAGGAGAAGGGCATAGTACACTGACCGGTTTCGATCTTCTTGGGTCACTTCAAAAGTGCCGTAATGCCTTCTAGTTCGGAGTCTCTAATCCAAACTTAGGTTCCGCCTTCCGACAACCTCTATTTGGCTATAGTATGTACAAAAAGTACGAGGAGTAATAAACCCTAATTAAGTATGCAAAACCTTTACAGGGAGCACCATGAAATTTTTGATAAATCTCTTACTTTAAATTACATTTCTTCCGTAAATCTAAAAACCAGGTAGATCGACCCCGTATTTGTTTCAGTTGTAGCAAAGTTTAGGGTTTATTCATTGTTAAAGGATTAGCAGATAAGCAATAACGCAATGCAGTGGTGTGTATTTTGGGAAAAAAATACGTTTTAAATTATAATATAATAAAAAATGAAAAGAAATAATTATTGGAATACATTTATTACTTACATTTTATTCTATATCCGACTCGGAAGAGGAAGAATCGTTGTTGACATTAATAATAATAGGGTCGATTAAATCATCACAAATATTGTCAATTTTCCACATATTTGCCTCTACTTTGATAACATGCTCGATACAGTTTGTCCAATTTTCCTTACTCACATGACTTACAGCACTCTCAAACAATTTCACAACATCGTTTATTTTAAAAGTAGTATTTTTTTTTCCAACTTCCCCCTTTACCGGAGCCCATATTAATTCTATGGGATTAAGTTCACAATGATAAGGGGGAAGTCGAAGAACTGATATACCACGAGAAGAAGCCATTTCTTCTACAATGTAGGTTTTGTATTTATTCTTGTTCATTTTTGCAATTCTGTAAAGTTCATTCCTTAGTGGATCTTTTGGAAACTTAATATTTTTCGAAATAAGCCACTCCAAAAGCTCTGCTTTACGCCAACGACTTGTGGGCAATGCTTCTCGTAACCGTGAATGGTAACTTGCGTTGTCCATAACAATAACAGCCCCTTTTGGAATCAGATCCAACATTTGAACAAACCATTCCTCGAAGACATTGAAATAAAAGTTAATAATCCACCATCAACAAAACCTTCAGAACTTCCAACATGGACAATGATAAGTCTTTTTCCTTTTCCAGATGGTGGCTGCAAACCTAACGACAAACCTTCCACGAATGCCTGCCTTCCGCTTTTAATGTTTTCATCTTGCCAAGATTTGGAAACTGTAAATCCAGCATTTATCCATGTTTCGTCTAAGTAGAAGATTTTCAAATTTTGTTCTCTGGCATGTCAAATGCTTCTTAAATAGTCTCTTCTCCAAAAAACTATTTCCGGTTTATCTATCAAGAGAGATTTTCTATTATGTTTTGTATATCTGAAACCCACATCTTTCAAAAGTTTGCATAATGTCATTCTGGAGAATTTTGGATAGTCCGTATCTTCTTGCACTGATGTCATAATTTTGTTGGAATTTCCTTTCGTAAGTAAAATCCATGGACTTTACGCCTTAGTCTTTGTTTTAATGACTCATCGATCTCAATTGGTTTTCGGCCTGAAGGAGTTTTAGGGGGTCGAAGAGTTCCATTCTTGCTTTCTTTTAGTAATCTATAAATTGTTGATTTAGCAACACACAACATAGCAGCCGTTAATTCCACAATATCATCAACACTTGCACTTGGATCCTTGTTTTTCAATGATATATAACAATTCAATATCAGAGTTTTTTCATTTAAAGATAATGGACCTGTTTTTGGTCGTTTAGATGGTCCTTGGCTTATCGACATTGTTTGGTACTAGCACAATTAACATTCAACAAATGTTTTAAATATATTCCAACTGTTTACAATATTATGACAACCATACAACTTCATACAACTTTACTCAAAGAACTAATACTAAGTACTGATTTAATGTACCTACTTTCTTTTAAAATAATATTCCCGATAATGTTTCTAAGAAAACTGGGTTGTTTGGAAAATCCCTCTCAATAATCGAATAATCTGTAAATAGGTGTAATCGTATTAAGCCGATTACAGTAGGACACTTGCCATTTAAAATTTCTGAGAAAAATTCCCCAAACACTACATATAGGAGTAATACAAATAAAAAATATTATGAATAAACGGGCATATCCGAACTCTGCCACAAAATAAAATTTTACCTGACTTGTATCAATTTGAGGATTACTGAAATGTTCGAACTGTGCCGCAACCATTTAGTTTAATCCTATTAGAGTCATTAGGGTTTATAACAGATAAAATCGGAGGCCCATAGAATTATGTATATTTCTGAAAGGTTTCAAAGATTTCTTGAATTAAATATTTTGAAGAAATCTTGATTGTTTTGATCGATATTTAGAGGATTAGGGGAAGGATGTTGATGCACTTACACTATTGCCTAAAAATCAGGAAGAAGTATTTAATAGTGTTCGTGAATCACAATTACGAACGAACCGAGAAGAGGAATTTCTATTAACAGCAGACCAGGTATTTAAAATTATTGTGTTCTCCTGTTTTTCCAACCTTAATTTTTTATGTAATTCGGATTGTATTTTGATGGATGGGACTTTTGAATACTGTTCAACTTTTTTTTACCAAATGTTTACCATTCATGGTTTTAAAAACGGCTATTACTTGTTTTTTGTTTGCTGCCGGACAAATCAAGACAAACATATTAAAATTTGTTTTTAATTTTAAGACAAAAATGTAAAGAAGTAGGCTTAAATTTTCAACCTAAAGAAGTCGTAGTAGATTTTGAACTAAGCATTCATAACGCTATATATGAATGTTTTGGCAGAGATCAAATTCTTTTTGGTTGTAAATTTCATCTCTGTCAAGCTTGGTTCCGTAAGATTCAGGAGTTTCATTTGGTACAAGAGTACAGACAGAAAGGTTCTGTAATTGGCGAATACTTAAAAGTACATTTCGGTATTATGTATCTTAGTCCTGAGGAAGTTGTAGAATTTTTTTATAATGAACTACATTTTTTGCTTCCGAATGACGAAACTGTTATAGAATTCCGAAATTATGTCAATAAAACATATATAACGCAAAATTCGATATTTCCACCACTTATTTGGGCAAATAATGCATCCTTTTTTAAGAGAACAACGAATTCTTGTGAGAGTTTTCATTCGCATTTCGGTGTTTCTTTTTACAAAGCACATCCAAACATTGTTCAATTTACTAGTGTGTTATTGGATTTACAAACGGAGGTATACGCGAAAATTCGTTCGGCAAACCGAAGCCCGAAAAAAACCAAAAAAACTATTAATGTTAAAATTAATTTAATTAATGATCATTTGGATCAATGTAGGAAAAATGTTATTTCTCGCTTTATGTTTGTGAAAACGGTTGCATGTGAAAATCTTCCACACGTTTAATTTTTTGTTTTTTTATATGTTTATGTATATTGAATATATTTTATTGTAATGTAGATGTAATGTAGATGTAATGTAGATGTAATGTAGATGTAATGTAGATGTAATGTAGATGTAATGTAGATGTAATGTAGATGTAATGTAGATGTAATGTAGATGTAATGTAGATGTAATGTAGATGTAATTTTTTAGAAGTGGCAAATATACGTTGAAAATATATGTATGTTATTAATATTTTCTTATATTGAATTTGAGTACCTAAAGTTCAAGGTAAATTGCTAAATCGGATTAGGCTATTAGACCCCTACTGGTTTGGTAGTTAATCTCCAAAATTTTAAACACTGGCAGAGTTCGAACAACCCGTAATGACTACCTGCATTTTGTGGCAGAGTTCGGATACTCCGGAATAAACTGTGTTGCCTTTCTTTATCAAAGTTACTAAAATTTATGTACCTCTATCACTTTTTTTTATTAAAATTAGTACATCCCGTTACCTCTGACCTAAATCGTATATTCTTTAGCATAGCTGCAACTCATTCGTTCAATACAAAATGTACCTTACGGTATACCCTCTTAAAATATATTTTGGTACGTCTATGAAATCTACTTAAATGAATGATTTATTACTCCTTGTCTTTTCTATATAGACTATAGTGTGGTAACACACTTACAAGAAGTAGTCAGCTGGCGCCATCTTCACTTCCAATTGCGAACCATCATCTCAGATAACTATTCCACCGTATAAGTCGTATGAAATAAAATAAATAAAAATTTCATTTATAAGAAGCATTATCATACTGATAATTACGTACGCCTCAGTCACCTGGGGACACACATGCAATACAAACAGGAAGAAATTACAGTTCCAACAAAACATGTTGCAATCACTCTTTGATTCCAACAATAAATTTGGGTCGATCTTTAAATTGTCGAAATTCAGTTGACCATAATCTCATTGGTGCTGGTAAAAATTATTCTTGTTTTCAAAATTTTGGAAACCAAATTTTTATCCAACTGATTTCAATAAAAATAATATACTTAAGTGAAAACTTATGAAACTACCTTTTAATAACAAAAACAATAACTGTTACTTTACAATATGTTTATACTAAAAACACACATTCATCCACAGGCCTGTCATTCACCCTTAATTAAAACTCCAACAAATAAATTATTTCACATTTACCAGAAATATATAAAGAAATTAAAATGAGGAAAAACTATAAAGGTCTTATCTGTTGGTGATGAAGACAAGTAATCGAATTATAAATTTACTGAGCTTGTGAAATTATTAGCACCTCTGTAACAATTTCTTATACATCTAATAAACCATTCTCCTTTTTTTCTGGTGCGTTGATCAAAGGTTTTTTTTGTCAGTAATTTATCAATATATTATTTCTTTTACAGAATCAGTCAACACTGAATTTCCATGAATACTTTTGTTAACTTTTTGGGTGGGACATGCTTTACAACACTTCTCTTTTCTTAAAAAAAATTTCAATTAATTAATTTATGTCATACTAGTACATTATTGTGTTTTTATTGCTCAGTTACCAACTATCTAATGTCGTACTTTATGCCCGTGCGGGCATAAAGTTCACTTTATGGCCCGCGCGGGCATAAAGAGAAATAATTTTTTATTTAACTTATTTAATAAACTTTATTATTGAAATTACAAACGGAATTTAGTAATATATGCAAATATTCGATGAACATTATTTTGACGAATTAACATAAAATTGGCAGTTCTGAAAAGATCCGGTGATCGTTAAGTTGCCTGCAGCAAACGATTCATGTTTCATTGTTTGAGTATCAAATTTCTGTACCGAAACGCCAGACCCGGAAGGTACACCTGTCTGCATTCTTGAAACTTCATTTTTTGAAGATAAACTATCCTCTAAATATCCTTCAGCAACCGACATACTCTTCTATCCACCATGGCGCTGTACAGTACATAGACCTTGTCAATACGTCAGAAAAAGCCTTTTTCTGTGCAACCACGTGGCCGTAGTGACATATAATCTCTTATTAGCATTAAACTGTTCATTTCACCCTCATCTATAATGGTAAAAATGCGTTTTTTATCGGACTTGGTCTCTGGTACATTTACCGCAAAAACCGATTTTCTATCTTCTACATGAGTAACTAACATTTTCACAAGTTCTTTCTGTCGACATCCACCAAATATTCCAAATATCAATGCAACTTTGTTCATTAAAAACGTCTCGTTCGGTGCCTTATGAATAACTTTTAAAACATCTTCTCTAGACAGAATTTTAGACTTCTTTAGTTTGTAGCCTTTAGAAGTTTGCTTCAAATTTTACATTAACTTATGTTAATTAGCAATGGTAATATTTTTATTTACTATTAAAGTCTTCTTCACCATGCAATATTTGGACCACAAGAAACTCGGAGAAAATGTTTTAGCAAAATCGCTGAAGTATCGAAGTAACACAGTTTCATTAACATCTTTTACGTAGTTTTTTTGCATCCAATTTAATAATTTTTCGTATTCCATATCGTTGCTTTCTTTGCTTTTTCAATAATTTCGTCAGGAATTCCAAAAGCATCGTTCATTTTGACTTCTAACTTTGACACATATGAAAATTATTGTGATTTTAACACATTAACGTTTGTCAATATTCACCTAGCAACGATAGTGTCTACTGTGATAAAATGGCAATGTTATTAATTCAAACCGGATTTTTTAAAATACTGATTTGTATTGAGATTGGAATGCAATAACGAACTAGTATGACATAAAAGTTTGTATGTATCGCGGGCATAGACAGATGTGTATATCCTTGGGCGACTTACAAACCCTCGGGCCAGAGGCCCTCAGGGCATAAACATCTATTTATACTCTTGGTACAAAAATAACTATTTTTGAGTACTTCAAAAAGTGACAATAATGTCATTCATTTTTTTATATAGACTCCTTTTTTCTAATAATATTATACTAAAATGAAATTAACTGTCTCGACCTTTACTTCGTGGAATATGCTCATATTAGTGTTTTTAAATGAAACTCTTGGTCTCTAGTTAATTCCACAATATAATAAAAGTTATTGAAAATTCTAAAAAATTGACAATTGTTTCGATAAATCAATATCATCCATGATATTGATTTATCGAAACAATTGTCAATTTTTTAGAATTTTCAATAACTTTTATTATATTGTGGAATTAATATCATCCATGATATTGATTTATCGAAACAATTGTCAATTTTTTAGAATTTTTAATAACTTTTATTATATTGTGGAATTAACTAGAGACCAAGAGTTTCATTTAAAAACACCATTATACTAAAAGTTTCTTATTCATAATTTGGCAGATGTCAAAAACAAAACTCAAACGAGGTTAGACCATCGACCTCTCCACAACTAACACGATGACAATCAGCACCAGGAGGAATCGGATAACTATATAACTTCCAAAACACTGGAGCGACTCGTTCTCCAACAAAACATATCGATAAGACAAGCGACAAACGCACTCTGGTACTAAAGATTCGAAGACATGTACGAGGAAACACAAGTAGAAAAAGTACTGGAAATAATGGACGCAAGAGCGAGGAAACTCTTCGATGAACTAAAAACTCACCCTAACATGGAACTTAGGAACCTAACGGACTACGAGAAAGAAGACTATGATAAGTACAGAAGACCGAGAAAGCTGATAGAAGAAGAAGCAGCACAAAAAGACAACATGAAAAAGCCACCAAAAAAAAAACGTGAAAACAAGCAATCGGTTATACACAAAAAAAAACAAAAAAAATCGTCTTTGCACCAAAAAAAATACAAAACACCGTGCAGGCAAGCAATCGTCTGTACTCCAAAAAAAACGACTAAAAAAAACAGAAAACAAAAAATCTCGGTGAGATCAAATAAGAAGAAAGAGGAACTCCCGTCACGGTAAGGTAGTGCTACCGATCACGGTAGGCGCCGTGTTACGCATCGGGGGCAGCTATAAAGAAGGCGGAGGACCACTCAGATTAAGACATTTCTCTCTGCGTGTGAGGAGGGCTAATTACTGATGGAATTAAGGAATAGTGGAGCTGTGGAGGGAGTGTAAGAAGGAAGGCGGTTGCTGAGTGGAAGAGGGCGGATTAAGGGAAAATGGGGTTACAAGGAAAAAAATAAGGAGCTGGAGCGTAGGGTGGAGAGGGCAAAAAGATGGAAATGGGAAGAGTTTCTGGAGGAATTGGAAAACAATCCATCAGGAAAGGCGTATGAGATAGCTGTGAAAAGGATGGGGGAAATAGCAAAGAGGTGCTGGAGGAAGATTGGGAAAAGGAGATTATAGGGAAGCTGTTCACAGGAGTAGAAGGGGGAGTGGAGGGAAGGATTCGGGAAGTCGAGGAAACTAGAGAGGTAGGGAAAAGGAGGGAGATTAGGTCTGTACAGAAATGAGAAGTAGCAGAAGGGGGGGAGAAACATTAAAGTGAGGAAAGCACCAGGGATAGATGGCCTGAGTGGGAAGTGGTGAAGGGGCTGTTGAATGACAATGGGAGTATTTCTGGAAATTTTTCAACAGGGTGCTGGGGAGGAAGAACTCCCGGAAATATGGAAGTTGGCCAGAGTGATACTGGTGAGAAGGGTGGGTAAAGAGGGGAAGCGGGCGGGGACTACACGCCCATCAGCCTGCTAAGTGGTATGGGTAAATTAATGGAGGGGATAATAAAGGATAGGATTGAGGAGGATGTTGGTGGGAATTGGTGATTTATGGAAAACCAGCACGGGTTTATGAAGGGGAAATCATGTATCATTGTGCTGGGCAGGGCGATGGGTTTGGTGGAAAGGGCTAGTGAGGGCAGCTGTAGGAATAACAAATTGGCCCTACTCGTGTTCTCGACGTGGGGAACGCGTTCAAGAGCGTCAGTAAACGTGCGGTGTTGAGCGCGTCGCTGAGGCTTGGGGTAGGGGAGGGACTGGTCAGCCTAGCAGAGGATTATTTAACAGTGCGGGTGGTAGTAGACTCTAGAGGGAGGAGAGGTATGAGATGGAGGCTGGATTACCTCATGGCTCGGATCTAAGACC
Organism: Galeruca laticollis; assembly: GCA_963921935.1. Classification (NCBI taxonomy): domain Eukaryota; kingdom Metazoa; phylum Arthropoda; class Insecta; order Coleoptera; family Chrysomelidae; genus Galeruca; species Galeruca laticollis. The sequence goes on along the minus strand of OY998178.1, from coordinate 82,925,120 downwards.
GACGCTCGGGCAGTGTGTCTTCGATGAGGTTTGTGGGATAATATGTGAAGAGTGGTGTGAGATTACGGTGTATGCGGAAGACGTATGATTGGGATGTACGGCAAAGGGGGAGGCGTATGAAGAAGAAGAAGGAGATATACACATAAAACATAAATATGTTACAATAGCGTTATTAGATTGGTATATTTTTAAAATTAATAATATTATTAATACGTAAATAAACATAGAAACCCGAACACTCAGTAAATATCATTTTATTTGCAAAATATTTCACATATTTGCCAATTATTACTGAAATAAAATAATTTTTACTGGGTGTTCGGGTTTCTATGTCACTGAGTATATCTGTTCCTCTATTTTGAGAGGCATATTATTATCTATAACAAATCTTTCTATAATTTAACGTCCTTGGTTAGGATAGTAAACAATGTCTCTTTATTTAAATTAGAATATTTGCCCTATCATTCAAATGCGAAAACCCATCGAAACCACAATAAAAATTGAACATTTTGACGATATTAATAAATTTTCAGAAATCATTATACCGATACAAAAATTCCGAACATAAATTTAACAAACACGTTAATAACATTTGTTTTTCATAAAGGTCTCGTTCAAAGGAACACACTGCCACTGCGTTTTCCATGATATTTTGTTTGAAATGGCCTCCAGAAGAGAATTCGAAATATTTAATATGCTTATACTGCCATCCTGCTCCAAATTCCTGCTTTCTGTTTTCAGAATATATAAACGCGATTACAATAAGTAACTTTATAGTACGTTATCAACTTGAAACTTCGAAATTGGTGACCGGTAAGGGTTTCCACAACGGTTAACAAGGAAATAGGATCATTATTCTGCAAGGATCATGAGACGTAATGCTCTATATTGAATATAATAGATGTACATACAGGGTTTTAAAGTGTATAGAATGAATTATTTGAACATATTGTTATCCAACATTATAATTTGTACTGATTTTTTTTATAAAAAATATACTAATATATGAAATTACGGTCTCGACCCTTTTTTTGTGGAATCTACTCATATCACTGTTTTAAATGGAACTAACTGTTTCTAGATAATTCCACAATATATTGAAAAAATGTCAAAAATTCTAAGAAATTGACAATTGTTTCGATATTCAAATATCATCGTCAGAATGACAGAAGTTACATTTCATTTGATGCCTACCTGATGTTTAATAATTATTTTTGCCTAGACCAAGGAATGATCTACATTGTGATTGGCTTAATATATATATATATATATATATATATATATATATATATATATATATATATATATAATTATTTGATTTTTACTTTTAACTGAGAGAGTTTTATATATTATTATTTGTTTTTATTGTATTGTATATTTTACCTTTTTTTACTTTACCTTCGGCTAGCTCCTGATGATAATCTGTGAAATTAAATTTTTTATTTATAATTTATATGATAGTCGGATGTATAACTTTGATACACATATAAATATAGAATCTTGAAGTTTTTCTCCTATGTTTTATACCTGAATAAAATATATACCTTTGTTTTTATCGACTCCAAATATTATTATAAAATGAATGAATTAAGCACCATTTTCTAAATGTATTATGAATGTTAAATATAATGATAAAAAAATACCAACACTTTAATGAAATGATTTAATAAATTGTTGAGATTATATTCAAATTCTGTTTACATAAATTTTCCTTACACCGCTCCTGCATTCTTGACTGGTCATGCGCACTGAATGCTTAGATTGACTGCGTCAGCGCATAGGAGAAACACATCCTCGTATATCGTTTCACAACGACACAAAACGTATGGTTCACAGTCGACGTTGTTTATATGAATGTTTTTATAACTTTAACGTTTTTAAATTCAATGCAATCATCGATATATTATTGGAAATTACACTATACAGTTACATATATATATCAAAATGCGAGTAAAGTGAATGATGAATAGTTATAGAAATAGTTAAGCATGCATAAGAAGAAATAGAAGTAAAATGGTACTTTACGTGCAATATAAACAATGATGATGTGAAATAAAACTTTTTACAAGTAAGTACAAATTATAACTATTATTAAAGTTACATGCTAATCAAAATTACATGGATATCCATAGATATGAAAAGATTTTATTGTTTTTGGCCTTTTTTTAGAAATTTTAATTTAAACGTTCAAATAATATTTTTATTGTTCACTATTTCTTTCTCTTCGGAATTCCAAATTAGAAAAAACTTAAATACCACCGACCTTATTTCTAATTCTCGGCACTGTGGAACTGCTGCAAAGCGTAATTCGTAACTTGTTCCACTCCGGTGGCTGTATCTTGCTAGCAAACTGAAATTTCTCCAATTATAACAAAACTGTTGTACTTAAAGTACTATAGCACCTGTTGTACTGGCTATGGTGAGCTGAAAATCAACAGGGTTTATGTGTGAGATACCCTGAACTATATTCAATCATAAAATTGGTGACTTGTTGCACTCCGGAGGCTGTATCGTGCTATCAAGACCTGTAACGAAAAGTGGCCGACGAGATCGACGACGACGACGACATACACACAGGATTTTTTCTAAAAACCGTTTTTCGTGTTTTTCTTGATGAAAAGCGTAAAAATAACTCAAAAAATGTTTCCAAAATCACAATTTTTTTGGGGTGACGGTAAAATATTGCGACTTGCGATAAACATTGGTTAGCTCCTACCTTGCTTAAAGTATTTGGTCTTCAATTTTTCCTTACACTCTTTGTTTCAATTTCCAATAAGTAGCTATTACCTCCAGAAGTGTCAAGATTCAAGATCCGGTTCGATGAGACCAACTCGTGTTTGGACACGAAAAGTGCGTAAAATCAACGTGCAGTGTATTGTTTGATACTTTATTTATACTAGTATAGGTGCTTCTTTAGGTGCCGTCTCCATTTAATGAAGGTTGGCGACAATTTTGGCATACTTATTTCGGTTCTGAGTGGTACGAATTAAAGACGATGTGTTCATACCAGTCCAGTCGCGTATTTTTTTTAACCACGAATGTGTCTGCGACCAGGACCACGTTTTCCTTCGGTTTTCCTTTTATTATTAATTTCAGTATATCATACTTGTTGTTACGGTATATGTGGCCAGATAAGCGGTATTTCTTCGTTTTATTGTTGTAAGTAACTCTCTTTCCCTTCCCATACGTCTAATCACTTCATCGTTAGGTATATGTTGAGTCCAAGATGTTTTTAGTAGTCTACGGAAGATCCACATTTCAAAAGCCTCGAGTCTGTTCATGGTATCCACTTTTATTGTCCATGTTTCTGCTCCGTACAGGAGAACTGAGTGCACGTATGCTTTTACAAAACGGTATCTTAAGTTTAAGTTTAAGGTCGCATTGCACAATAGGTTTTTCAACTTTAGGTATATGGCTCTGGCTTACTCTATACGTGATCTTACTTCGACGTCAGGGTCTACATTTGTTGTTATGCAACTACCAAGATATTTAAATTTCTCAACCTCCTCTATTGCAATATCATAGATGTTTTTGTTCAGTTGTGGGTTTGGTAATCTGGTTATGGCCGTTACTTTTGTTTTTGTTACAATAATTTTCATGCCTAGTTGATCCCCCACTTCTACAACTTTGTTGATTAGGCGTTGAATGGCTTCTGGATTGTCTGCAATAATAACCGTGCCGTCTACATAACGTATATTGTCTAACGTCCTGCCGTTAATTTTAATTCCATCCTCGTCATCGCCTATTGCTTGGTCAAATATGTGCTCAGAGTACATATTAAACAGTATTGGCGACAAAACACAACCCTGTCGTACCCTCTTTTCTATACACACCAGTTCCGATGCTGTTTGTCCATATCTAACCTATGCTTCTTGGTTCCAATAATGATTTCTTATAAACTCGATGTCTTGTTTGTCTAACCCTTTTTTCTGTAGTAATGTCAGAAGGACGGTGTGATTAACTCAATCGAAGGCTTTCTCGTAGTCTATGAAACATGCATAGACATCTTTCCTCATGTCACGAGATTTCTGGAGGAGCATTAATAAGCTGGATAGCGCTTCCCTTGTTCCTAGACCTTCACGAAATCCAAATTGAGTATCGCTTTGATCGGCTTCACACTTGTGGTAGATTCTAGCTTGTATAATTTTAAGTAGATCTTAAGCACTTGGCTCATCAAGCTTATCAGTCTGAACTCATCACATTTCTTGGTTTTTGATTTTTCAGGGAGGGGAATAAATACGGACGTGAGCCAGTCTTATGGAATGTTACCTGTTGCATGCACTTTCTGTTGTAAATGTAACAGTGGCAACAACTGTTCTTCTTCTAACAATTTTATCATTTCTATGTGGATTTCGTCCGGACCTGTTGCTTTTTCCTTTTTACTCAGTTTAAGAGCTTTTATTAACACTGTTTTAGAATTTTTGAAGCATTCATTATTCCTGTCGTATCGCTAACGAATGTTTTCCGTATATATGTTTGCCATAATTTTAATAATTCTTGCTCTTCAGTTATCATTTCATTGTTTTCATTTAGTATACCGAATACGGGTTGGTTTTTATTAGAAAGCGTTACCTCTTTTATTTTCTCATGAACTCCGTGGCTGTCATGTTTATTCTGAAGTAACTCAATCTCTTCGTATCTTTCCTTCATCCACTTTTCTTTTGCTGTTCGGATTTTCTTTCTTATATCTCCATTTATTTGTTTGTAGATTTCGATGTTTTTGTGTTTGTGTATCCATTATTAGTAGAATTTCTTCTGTCATCCATTCTTTCTTGGTCTTTGGGCTGGCATTCCCTAGTTCTTCTTGTTCTATTTTTACAATTGCATGTTAAATTCGATCCCAGGCATTTTCTGTATTCGTATCTGATGTTGTGGTTGACTTTATTGTTGCAAACTCTTCATTTATTCGTTCTTTTGCCTTTGTCTGTATATTTTTGTCTCTAACTTTTTTTATGTCTATACTTTTTTTGTTACTCTTTCTTAACTCTTTAAATTTCACATTCAGATTACATACCACAGAATTATGGTCTGAGCCTATGCCCGCCCCAGGGTATGCTTTTATGCCTTTTATTCCGTTCTTAAATCTAGTTTTGATTAGGACATAGTCGATCTGGTTGCGAACGATGTTATCTGCGCGGTACTGCGGAGATTGCCAAGTATACAAACGTCTTTCTGGTAGTTTGAACAATGTATTAGCAATTATAAATTCCTCTTCTTGACAAAATTGTACTAGCCTGTCTTCCCTACTATTGCGTTCACCTAGGCCGTACTTACCGACGATTTTATCTACTTCAATGTTACCAACCTTCGCATTGAAGTCGCCCATTATTATAGTAGTTTCGTTGTTTTTGGTATATCCTAGCAGTTCCTTTATACCTCTCGATCAGGTTTTTCAGCGGTTGAAGCATAGCACTGGATTATATTTATATTTGTAGGTTGGGCATTTAGTCTGATGAACATGGCTCTATCTCAGAGTGGAATAAAGCTAATTACAGCTTGACTTGTTTCATTGTCTAATAAGATACCGACTCCAGTAGGATGGTTTCTTTTCTTACTGCCCAAGTAGTACCATGTTGTTTTATTCTTTTGGCATTTCCCACTTCCAAGCCATCGGATTTCGCTTAAACCCAGGATGTTGATCTTCTGTCTGTGCATTTCTCTGACGGTATTATCTAGTTTTTCTGCCATAAACAAACTTCTTACATTCAAGGTGCCGATTCTGGGATTTCTGATTTTATTGTTTTCTACTCTCGTATGGGTCTGAGATTTTACTATATTTTGAGCCTTTTTGGATGTTATGTTTTCATTACAGAGGTTTCGCAGACTGACGACCTGGGAGGTACTGTAGTCTATTTGTGAGTTTCCTCCCCTTCCAGATCTTGTGTTCCGTACATCATGATCAGTACTTTCTACTTGTTCGTTTGATGCCATTCTTGTTATACTAGGGATGTCCACAGAAACCTTTAATGAAGTGGTTTCCCGTTGCCTTCTTCATTCCCACGCCGTTGACTGCTTCCAGTTCATCCGCCTTTTGGAGCGATTTCTCACTCCAAGGATAAGAGAGTGCCCTACCTCTAGTTTGCTCATAAACCCTCCTATGAAGAGACTGTTGACAATTCTGAGGGATCTGCTTATACCAGCAGATACTCGGATGTCGGAGCCTCGTTAGTTATATAGCAGGGTGTACCGCGTGCAGGTGAGGTTGACATTTGGGCTGGTATTTCTGTACCATCTGTATCATCTGTACCGTCGCCCCTTACACCCCGATAAAAAGGCATAAAACGTACAGATACCGTAGTTAAATTTTAATTTACAAACACGCAAAAAATGGCGGAAAAACTTATTTTAAATATACTGTCAAACTCACACTACTGTCATTGTTTTTTTCGTTGCTAGGTTACTTCTCGCTCTTCTCACACTATCTTTGTTCTGTCAAACATTAGGGCACGTTCTGGTATTGCGACTTACAAGGGTGCGTTCACACCTTGTTCTGGTCATCAGAACACATTCCATAAAATAAAATATTACTAGCTCTATTCGCTTCATCTTGCTTCTGCTGCTTTTCTGCCAGACCTCTTATAACTTTATCCTGCTATTCTAATTTATTTTTAACAATAATTTTTTCTTCTTTTAATTTTTGAATATCTTCTTTTAACTTCTCACTTATACTTTCGTAATTTTAGTAATAAATTCTTCTGATGTGCATAAACTTATTGTTACGAAACAGCACACTGGTATAGTCCCTAAAAGCGACTCTGTCTAAGCCAGGTATAAAAGTTAAAATTATGGCGGATACGCAGTTATAAAAAACCGCTTACGAGTTTACGACTATCTTATGTAAACATTGTTTTTGTGACCAGAGTTACCTAGAAAAGGCCAGAAAAATTATTTGTGACTGTGTAAGCCGCAGCCCAGAATTTACTAGTAAAAACGGCTTTAATATATAAGGGACTGATCAGAAAGAGTTAGTTAGTTGATAACGTGATCTCGAGAAATAAACAAAAAAAATACACCGAACGGTAAAGTGCTAATTAATAATCAAGTTTGTGTGCATATAAGTTAAATATAAGTGATTAGTTAAGTATATATAAATTAAGTGTTAGTGAGTTAGTGTTTAGATAAATTAGTAAGTAGCCATACCGAGTGTTTGAAATTTATCCCATCCGTAATAAAAACTTTTAATAAATAAGAAAAACATTACATTATCATTAACGACTTAACTAAAGTGTGCAGAGTTCGTCTTCTCCCTTGGCCGAAGTCTTTCGAGTTCTCGCTCCTTCCATTATGAAAAAATAAATTGTGTAGTATTCTAATAAGAACTTACAAGTTTAAGTTTTCCTTTAATTAATTAGTCGGCACACAAACTTTTACTGAATGACAATAATTTCTTAGTTTTGCACGTATTTTTCCTGTTTACTAATTGAATTGAAATATAGCACTGAATAGTACGTCTACTCGGAACGACCCATAGACTTATTCGTATGGCTTAAATTTATTTATAGCTCATATAATCCTGCTTGGTCTAGTCACCCCAGTGCCTATCTTCCAATTCAAAACACTTGTCCTATCCAGTCTTCGGTCTCGATTGATCTGCCTTTCTATGTCGTCCACAATTGATGAGGCCGGAAAGGGAGTGTTTAATAGTTCTCTCAAACTTTCCTCTTCAGTTTCCTTATGAGTGCCGTCTGCTTTCTTAACGAAACCTACATTTTTTTATTGTGCCATCCTTTGCTAGGACTTTGTGGATAGATTAGATTAGATTAGATTTTACCGGGGTTACAGTGCACTGAAACCAAAGGTTTATTGTGCCCCCCTATCAGAGCTGTTCTCGCTACTACTACAACTCGCCTTCCAGTTCCAAGGTTCTAATGAACTCTAGTATTTGAACAGCTTCAACGAGGTTAGGTCCTCACTCTTAAGTTTCTTGTCCGAAGCATTTCTTGCGTTGGCTTGCAATGGCGAGGCATTCCAGAACTAGGTGATCCGGAGTTTCATCCTCCTCCCCACAGAATCTCTACTAGACCTATTCTCATTAAGTGCTTCCTAAGGCGGCAGTGTCCTGTAAGAAAGCCCGTGAGGAGATGTAGCTTATCTTTACTAACGTCCACATATTTTTTGGATCTAGCAGTGTCAAAGTTCCGCAGGAACTTTTTGGAATGTTCCAACCCGGGAAGGCACCGCTAGAGTGCTTCTCTTTCGGTTTCCTCTTTATTCCGAAACTCTTTCTTCTAGGAGCATTTTTCTATACCACAGAAAGACTCCAGGCCAATAAGGGGCACTTGTGCTCCTTTCCTGGCAAGTGTATTGGCCTCTTCATTTCCCGTGATTCCCGAGTGGCCAGGAACCCAGACTAAAGAGACCCTGTTATTCTTGCCTAATTCATCAAGTTTTCTTCGGCACTCCCATGCCAACTTTGAGTCAATGACATGGGAGCTCAATGCTTTGATAGCTGCTTGACTATCAGAATGGATCGATATGTCTTATTTCTGGTAGTTTCTTTCTAGGTTCATTTCCACGCATCTCTCGATCGCAAGTATTTCTGCCTGAAAGACACTCGGAAATGAGCCTAACGATAATGAGTATCTGGTACCAGACCCAAATAGTTCAGCGTCTGCTCCAATGGTGGTTTTTGAACCATCCGTATACCATCTAATGGTGGTTTCTTTGAGAGTTTGGGTGATGTATTCCCTTTCCCAGTCTCTCCTCGTATTTAGCATCGTGGTGAAATTCTTTTCGATGCTCACTTTCCTGATCATTTCGTCACTGGAAAGATTCGCTAATGAGATGTATCTTATCAACCTTCCTTAGATATTCTAATGCCTCTTGGGCAGATCTTTCTATCACCAGATGTAGAGATGTGAGGTCTGCAATGATCTCAAGTGCCCTAGTTGGACACGTTCTCATAGCTCCAGTGATGCACACACAGGCAAGCCTTTGAACGTTGTCGAGGGTCTTCCTCGTGCTGTAATGACTTGCTTTTGTAAGCCAAACTATTGTTCCATACGTAATTGCTGGTTTCACAATCATGGTGTACATCCACCGCAGTATTTTTGGGTTACAGCCCCAATTCTTACTAGCTAGATTTCTGCACACCATCAAAGCTCTTATTGCTTTGTGGATACGAGAACATGCGGGGATATCTGAAATCTCTTTGCAGAATCTCTTCCATGAATCCTTTTTGGCTTGGCATATTTATTTGTTGTATTGCATGAGCTTATACCTGTAGGTATTACAGTCTTGATTGGTTTTGGCTTTGTTAAACAAGTTTGGACTTCTGCCCTTAACTTCTTTAAACCATTATTCCACCAGACTGTGTTATTTTTTGTTTTTGCTGGGTAGTTATCTTGGTATGCAGGCACAGTAGCTTCGATAACCACTTCCACGGCCGCATTTATAGTTTCTACTCCTTTAATTATTTGAGAACTTCTCACGAGATTTCTGTTGAGGGACTGGTGAAATCCTTCCCAGTTTGTATCTATTGGGTCGCGATATTCAATCTCCGAAGGAAGTATGTTCAGGTCAAATCTTATATGTCTATGATCCGATCTTGAGGGTTCCGCCGACACATGCCAATTTGTTATACTATCGCTAATATGGTTAATAAAAAGTGTTAAACCTAGAACTTATTTGCGTACATTAGTAACAAAAGTAGGTGTATTCCCTGTATTAGAAATTATTAAACCATCAGATAAGATAAAATTGCATTTAAAATAGACTCACTTCTTTTGTTGATGTTTATGCTGCTCTATATGGTGTGGTGTGCATTAATGTCACATCCCACGATTAGCCGCATCCCTTTTCTCACACACTGTGCCACTATGTCGCTTATTATGTGAGGTGGTCATACGGCCTCTTCCTCTGGGAAGTAGGCCGAACAAACTACAAATCTCTTCTACCCATCTTCCGTGGGTATTGTTAGGATACCTGTAATAACATCATCCGCACAAAGTGACGGTGTTAGTATACAATTAACCCTATCACTGTGAATTATACACGCTCTTGCCCTTAAAGCCTTAGGTGAATATAAAACTTTACCTTGTTTGTTTGATAATCCAGCAACTTTTTCGCCTATCCTCCATGGTTCTTGCAGGTGGGCCCCATCCAACCTTCTAACAAGCGTTGCTGATAATGCTTTTGCCTGCTGAAGATTAACCTGCAGGATTCTTACCTCTCTCTTCACTGAGAAGAGATCTCTGGTTCTGGCGCAGTGGGCTCTCCCACCTCCACGGCGACAGTGAACTCCTGGACATATGTCCTTTTGAACGGACTAACTCCACTTCCAATACGTTGCTCTTCCTCTTGAGCTTCGGTGCTTAGGGTAATCTCCGCTTCCTCCATGGAGCCCTCTTCCTCTGAAGTTTTCCTATTTCCTTCATTAGGTCAAAAAGTTAGCCTCCCCAATCCAAAGAAAGTATTCATGTTTATCTTGTGAAGCTCTTCCTTGGACTCATGGTCCATCGATAAGGTCTACAAGACTCTCTTGTTAGAATGTTTACTTCCCAAGATTTTCCAGAGACTCGTCCTGAGCACATGGTTCTTATCCTTAACCTGTTAAGGATTCTTTTGGAGTCTCGCCGTTCTCCTTCTTCGTTGTCTGGTACAAAGACAACCTATGCACGGGGCTACAGTATCTCCTCGCCTACCTAGACAGCACATAACGTTCTTATAATGTGTTAACTACCTTCTAAACGTTCATGCTTCAGAATATTCAAACAGAATATTCCAGGAATCGTCGTAGAACATCTAGAATATTCACAGAATATCCTTCTGTTAATGTTCTCATCATATTCCAAAAGTTAGATTCTTATAATATTTTTGGTGCGAATATCTTTAGAATATTCTTAGAAAATATCCATAGCACTAGTTTATTCAGTATCTAATAGTATATTCTTGAGTTTGAGACTAGAATATGATTCGAACGTTTGTCAGAATATTCTGTGGATCATTATCGTATATTTGACATTTGGCATCAACCTCCATTAATGAATGACGCTTGACACTTGATATTTGTTAGACCTGCTTTGGCGCAGTTTATTAATTTAATATTTTAATTTTATTTCATAATTAGTTTTGCAGCGTTATTGTGTTGAGTGTTAATTTTCAGCTGATTCTGTTACCAATTAAAGAGATACCTATAAAGTATTTGCTGGTATGTATTTTTGCACTATATTCCTTTTACCAAATCAACTACTACCTAACCATTTTTCAGATAAGAACTTCAAAAGGCAAATACATTTTAAACTAGACCAACTCACAGAAGATTTTGCAAAATTGTTCAGAAATAATGTCAATGGTGATGAAACCCAGCAAATTGAAGAATCGATTTTTGATAAGTTCAATTTTCCCCTTAAAACTATTGGTGAATTGAAAGATTTGGATACATACTTGGAAATAGCTGATAATAAAACAAAAGTGATGAGATCAACTGTTTTATTTTATGTAGGCAATTATTTGAATAACATATGTTGTTATTGATATATTATGTATTCTTTATATTATGCTTGGGATGTTTTAGGTATACGAGTTATCGAAAATTGGGGGTCAAACCACAAACTCATGACAAAAAACGATTGCTGTAGAAGTTAATAGCAAATGTACTGGCAATGAAGTACAGTTGGCTTGGCTTAAAAGGAAAGAGAATTTTTCTGCCCTTAATATAACCAATGTAGTGAAAGGTGAGAATATTGAATATATTGTGGTTTAACTAACTATAGTATGTTGCCTGGTAATTCATTTTAATTATATTTGAGAGCTTCTTACACTGAAAATTATTCAGTTTTCTAGATAACTTATTTGAATTATTTCTTGTCTTTCAGAATCTGTGTTGAAAATATACAGAAAGACCATCACAGAGTCTGATGTGGAATCTGCTATAAAGGGCTGGTTAGTGAAGACTAAAGAAAGAGAGGAACAGACTCGGAAATTATTTTTTGTGAATATTTTTTTTATTTGAAAAATATCTGTATATATTTTTAATTTTATTATCTTTGAAATGTTTATTATTTTATTAATGACTCATGTGAGTCTTTCTGAAAATAAATCGTTACTATTACTGATGTTTTTTATTAATATGAAATGTCGATTAGTTTCTGATATTTGCCTTCAATAATAAAAATTATTCATTTCTTTTCATTAACTATTAATGAGCTTAATGTTCATTAATGCCATTTTGGTTTTTATTCAAAATCCTAGACCAATAGTTGTTGAATTTGTATAGAAGGCGAAACATCAAAAATTGTATAACGTTTTAATATAGGTGCCATGTCTGACAAATCATGCTAGGCTAGATTTATGCAGCATAAATTTACATGAAACTAAACTCCAACTAGGAAATCAATACTATTAATAAGTTTGAAGATGAACACCAATCAGCTTCCTCAATTCCTTAGAGTTGGAGTTTAGATTGGTGTAAATTTGTGCTGCATAAATCCTGCCTGATGATGACGAGAATTTTCCTGAAATAATACTGTAGAATATTCTAAGAAGGTGTAAGAATATTCTGAAGGACGTTCATAGCTCCTTTATAGAATCAGAGTTCCTCTCTTATCTCATAGTTCTTGGAATGTTCTTAGAATATGACATGTCTCTTTTGAAAAGTTCCATAGGATATATGAACATTCGGTGAAAGCTTCTATAAATGTTCATAGAACATTGTGTGTGCTGTCTGGGTACTAGCACCATAAGGGTTTTAGATTCGGGATGACATCCTTCACTCATCCTGCGCCTGTGTCGTCCACACACGTTAGTTCGAGAAAGTCCGGTTAATGTGGACTCTTCCAGAAACGGACCTGTGGGATAGCATTATATGCGGCCGTAAAGAATTTTTGGCCTGTTTTAAGCTTATCCTCATCCATCTTGATATTCGGGAATCCTGTATGAACTGCTGCTACGTTGATTGAAGCGACAGCTTCGCTGAAAGTTACACCTTTAGTTCTTAGCCTTGGCTTTCAGGCGGCGTACATCTGTCTGCACTGGGCCGTGTCGGACCTTTGGCAGGTGAAGTTTATTTTGCCGGTTTTGACTGTATCTATTTTACCTTCTCGATAGATCTGATAAAGTTGGATTTAATTACAGTCCTTTTGGCTTATCCATTCATTACCAGTTTGCCTATTTCAGCTTTGAAGACACCAGATAGCTTTGCAGCCTTAATTTTTTCATCCTTCATGCGGTCTACCTCTTCTACTGTTTTGACCCTGACAGATTTTGTAGTTCCTGGCCTATCAGCTTGGGATATACCTTTTGGGGATCCTGGCCTTGCGGCCTGCGGATTTTCTCCAGATGATCCCTGCCCTACGGCCTTAGGAAACCGTTCTTTCTCTTTTCCGAGTTTCCTTGCTTTTTTGCTTTGGGTACTCGGCGATCTTTTTTGATTTATTTATGTCTATTTTTGTCCCACGAGTAGCTAGGAAAACTAGTCGACCCCCGTATGCGGGGGTAAGGTCTACATACTATGGCCTGTTACCCTAAAGGGACCGTTCAAAGCAGCTATTACCCTAGTGCCATTCAGCCATCGCCACGGTATCTTCACAGGTTAGCTTGGGGGTTATTTACCGACCTCCCGGTCTAAATCCGCTGAGTTTTGTTGGAACAGGGTCATCACGTGAAGAGTGCGATCTATGATCACACACTTGGGATAGTTTAAAGAGGTGCAATATCCACTCTCCATGCAAAACCTATCCTCTGGGCTCTGTGTCTCTATTCCCTTCATCTTTACGCCGATTGGAAAGCGAACAGACATCCTCGACCCCAATAAAAGTTGTTCAAAAAACCATGACTACCAAAGACGTAAAGTTTTTATTTCATATTTATAGTAATCATAGTAAGGAAATGTATTTTCCTGCGCGAGATACTTGATTATATTACGTGTAAATATTAGATATAACGCAATACAGTGGAGAAGAAAGAAAATCAAATTCAAAGCTACATGTTTGTACTTATATTTATATGATCATACCGCAATTTCATTGTTGTAAAATCGTATATCAATATGAAATACCCTGTTTTTCCGGAATAATCCAAAATAAAACTGCTATATTTCAAATCCAAACTAAATCTAACTCTCGTACATATTTTTCTAACTCTCACCGAAATGTCTCCATATTTTATAGTCATTCAAGTAAGATTAAAAACTTCTGCAATATGTTCTACTTTAGACATGCAATTCCTGTAAAACTCTCAAACCCCTCGGTACCATTCATTTCAATATTACATGAATCTTTTCCTTAAAACTACATAACGCAATAACTGACTGTAACGAGCTAGCATAGTAGTCATATTGGCGGATCGATTGTCGGTCGCTTGGCAACGCCGCCCGCACTATCGCCACACACCAGGCATTTCGCGACGCGACGCCTCCATCCATGGCCTAGCACGATTTTTCTCACGACATTGCCGGCATTGAGAACGATCCTGTAGGATTTTTGTCGCTACGTGATATGAAATTAATTCCGCTTTTTTCCGGAAAGGAAGTTGGTAAGATATTTTCTGATGACACCAATTTCATACAACGATCTGGTAAACATCGAATGCTCTATGGAATATTCGATTATTTATTATCGATATAATTGAAAAGTTCATGTAGCAAAAATAAAATGGATATGTTGCCTTATCATTTTGCACTAAAGATTATTTACAATACTGTAGAATGAGGAAAATTCCCTCGATTTGCAGCTTTTTTTGGTTTCAAAGTATGGAATATTAAAGTTGAAACTAGAGAATGAGAGGTAAACAGTACAGGTCCTGACCTTAGACAATGATTGGTTACATTTAATAAACTATATAATGAAAAAAAAAACATTAATTCATTGATATAATCATTCATTAATGCATAAAAATTCTATATGCTTTTCTGGACTAGATATAACTTGTAGTTTTGTCATAATTTCAAGGTTCGTGCGTGTATTTAATTGATAAAATGTCCAAATCTAGAATCATTCAAAGAATGTATGCCTTGCGGCACTAAATTTTGAAAAATTGAGTTTTAAAGACTGTATATTCAAACACGTGGACCTTATTCTGGTCGACATTGAAGCGATCGTTGTATTAGATAACAGAAAAAATGTTCGCACAATCGTTTTAAATAACTGAAAATCATCAATTGAAAGTATGAAAATTATATGTCAATAAAAAAACGATGACAAGCGGTTTTCGAGTAATTAAAAAATATGTGTCAATAGCAAAGTCCATCTTTTTCACAAAATAAATATTTATTAATTAATATTTAATCATAACAAATAAAAGAAGCGTGTAACAAAAACGTTGGTGATAAATTGAACCACGTATTCTGAGATGCAAAATAACTCGATTGAACATAACTCACCTTAATGCAAATGTGCACATATAAAAGTTACAGGCATTGGAAAGTACAATATTTCATCAACTGTGTAAAATCTTATTAGATTTGTAATAGAAAAAGGGCTTTCACAAAAAAAAACAACTAAATAGACATAATATAAGCAAAGTGCTGTTTTATTGTTTATTACGATACAGCATATGTCATAAGACTAACTCTTAATATTTGTATATTAAAAAATATTCATTTATGCTCTCATCAATAGTTTTCTATAATGAAAGCATGCATTCATCAAACATGAACAAAACTCTTATTTCTCCTTTTTGTATCTAATAAAAAGACACGTACCATATATATAGGGTGTATCTTAAATACCCAAAAAAGTTTATTAATAATTAGTTCAAATTAAAATTATTATTAAATTAACTGTCTCGACCCTTACTTCGTGGAATCTACTCATATTAGTGTTTTAAATGAAACTTACAGTTTCTAGATACTTAATTCCATAATATATTTGAAAAATGTTAAAAATTCTAAGAAATTGACAATTGTTTCGATATTAAATATCACTAAAATTATTATTGTTTTAAATGAAACTAACTGTTTCTAGATAATTCCACAATATATTGATAAAATGTTAAAAATTCTAAGAAATTTGACAACTGTGTCGATACTAAATGTCATCTTCAAAGTGACAGAATTATTTTTGGCTAGACCAAGAAGTGATTGTGTGATTGACTTAGTATATATTGATAGAAAAAAGAAGAAGATATGATATTACAAATATCAAAGCTTAGATACTGTAATGTTTTTTAATATACACAACCTTAATTATTAATTTATTTCAACACTTTACTGTTCGCTATTTCGGTGTATTCTTGTTTATTTGTCGAGATCACTTTATCAACTAAACTAACTCCTCTGCTGGTCGGACCTCTATATATATATATATATATATATATATATATATATATATATATATATATTAGTGCCTTTTTTACTAGATAATTCTAGATTACACAAAAACAGTTGGCTCTCGCATTTTGTAGATAAGACTGGTCACAAAAACAATGTCTAGATAAGATAGTCACAATCGTAAACAATTCTAAGAAATCCCTGCGCATCCGCCATCATTTTAACTTTCATACATGGCTTAGACAGAGTCGGATTCAGGGACTATACCAGTGTGCTGTTTCGTAACATTACCCCCTCCTTAAATGACAGTTCCTCCTGGAACTTTTGGGTAGCCGAAACTGGATGCTTGAATCGGCAACTGGCCCCATTTCTACACTTTCCGATCTTATGGAAATAGCAGGGCACAGTCTTCATCGGATACTGATAACGGAGGTTGTAGGTGCAAATTAATATCTGGACACCGGTATCTCGAAAGATAATCTCTACCATGTTCCTGATAACTCGTCATTCCAACTGGTTACTCGCTATCTTAGGCATAGCCAGTTTCTTCACGCTGGATTGTAACACATGGTCTCGGAGGTTTCGAATGGCTTCCCACACATAGCGGTAGGTAGATCGATCTTGAAATTCATTTTTAGTTACCACGTAGAAGACGTACCACGAATTATGTTTCAGTTTCAGTGTCTTGCCAGGGGCTAAAAAATGGTCTTCAAGTTTTTCTAATTTTCTAATGCCAACCCTCGTGCGTTCTTGATACGGGCGTTTATGTTGTATGCCAGTGAATAATCTACTGGGAGAGTGAACAAATCTTGTCGTTGTTCGGAAGTGACTCCATATCTAGTTTTCCCGGTATCTCCATACGCGCGTTCATCGAAGGTAGGGTCAGACACATCTCGAATATGGTTTACTCCATTCTCTAGGTCATGGTCTTCTTCAAATGGAGCTAGTCGGTTTTGGTGAACTACTTTTGGTTTTCCGTTGGGGATCTTGCTTCTGCGATATATAAAATCATTGATCCTTTTCTTGATTAAGTATGAACCTTCCCAGGATTTTTCAAATTTTGGAGAAAATCCTTTTCTTCTCGTCGGGTTGTGTAACCATACTTTCTCCCCTTCTTTAAAACCGCCTTCTGTGGCCTGCGTGTCGTAACGACTTTTCATTCTGTCGCTGACAACTTGAAGATTTGTTCGAACTAGTTCATGAATATTGTCCAGCCTTCTTCCCAATTGGATCACGTAGTCTTCTCCTGCTAGATCTTCTCCAGACCGACAGCCAAATTCCAGGTCACAAAGAAGCCTCATTTCACGTCCAAACAGGATTTTTGCAGGTGTTTCACCCGTGGACTCATTGACGGCAGATCGATAAGCCAATGCGAATAGGGAAAGATACTGGTCCCAATCTCTCTGATGGCTGGAAACTACTTTGGACAGGTATTTTCCAATAGTCCTGTTAATTCTCTCGACCATTCCATCTGACTGTGGATGTAATGCTGTTGTCCTGGTCTTCTTCATTTCCAGCTTCTCGCAAATCTCCTGGCAGAGATGGCATTCGAAATTTCTTCCCTGGTCACTGTGGACTTCCAAGGGCACTCCATATCGGCTGATAAATTCTTTCACCAATACATCCGCGACAGTTTTGGCCTGTTGCTTCGGGATAGCGTAAATTTCCACCCACTTTATGAAATAATCCATTACTACCAGTATGTATTTGCTTCCATTTTCTATCGTCGGAAATAGTCCAGCGATATCAAAAGCAATACTTTCGAAAGGGCTTCCAACATTATACTGTTTCATAGGTGTATTTCTCTTTCGATGTGGTCCATCACTCGTACCACAAGTCGTACATTTCTTACACCAGTCCTTCACATCGTTGGAGCTGTTCATCCAATAAAACCTTTCACGGACGCGCTGAAGGGTTTTCTTCACTCCCAGATGACCTCCCGATGGACTGCCGTGTAACTTCTTCGGTACCTCAGCTACTCTCGTTCTAGGGATAACTAGCTGTCTCCTCATCTCGGAACCATCATCGTTTTCAAGGACTCTTTTCAACAGCCCTTCCTCCAGAACAAGGGAGTTCCACTGAGCCTAATACGCCTTGAGTTTCGGTGAAAATCTTGACACTTCCTGCCAGGTAGGTCTTCCTTCCACTGCCGAATCTTCTTTAGGCAAGGATAATTCTCCTGATCTTCTCTGATCCTGGTGGGTGACCATTCTTCATTGACTACTGTAGCTCTTGAAACTGCAGCTTCCCTAGATTCCGCCTTGTTGCAGTGGGAGTAGTCTGTTGGACACGGCTCTCTGAACAGGGAGTCGGTATTTCGGTGACTCACGCCAGCTCGATGTTCGATGTTGAAATCGTACTCTTGAAGTCGTTCAATCCATCTAGCGATCTGGCCCTCGGGATTCTTGAACTGCACCATCCACTTGAGTGCTGCATGATCAGTCCGAATTAAAAACTTCCTACCATAGAGATACCGGTAAAAGTGTTTCACGGACTTCACTACCGCCAAAAGTTCTCTTCTTGTGACGCAGTAGTTTCGTTCTTGTTTGGAGAGGACTTTACTGGAATATCACAGCACTCTTTCTTACCCTCCTTGGTTCTGTGAGAGCACTCCACCAATTCCTACGTTGCTTGCGTCAGTATCAAGAATAAAGTCTCCCTCTGGTAATGGATATCCTAATATCGGCGCCGAGGTTAAATGCCTCTTAATGGTTTCAAAAGCTGTTTAACAGTCTTCGTCCCACTGGAAAGGTCTTGCTTCTTCTGCAAGTCGAGTTAGAGGCTTGGCAATAACTCCAAACTTTCTGATAGATCTTCTATAATACGTGCAAATTCCAATGAAACTCTTAATATGATGTTTGTCGGTTGTTTTCGGCCATTGCTGAATGGAAGCAATATTTTATAGATCCACCGCCACTCCTTCGTTGCTCACTATATGACCTAGATAGTTGACTAGGTTTTGGAACAGCTGACATTTTTTCGGGTTTAATATGAGCTGGGAAGCTTGGAGTCGTTTGAATACGTCTTCCAAATTATTCAGATGTTCATCACATGTCTTCCCCAGTACTACGATGTCGTCCAAATAGACCAGGCATGTCTTCCAAGACAACCCTTTCAAGACATTTTCCATGAGTCTTTCAAATGTTGCGGGCGCATTACAGAGCCCGAATGGCATGACGTTGAATTTCCATAGTCCAGATCCGGTGGTAAAAGCAGTCTTCTCTTTGTCTTCTGGGTCCATTTCCACTTGCCAATAACCAGACTTCAGGTCCAAGGTAGAAAACAGTTTGCTGCCGGCCAAAGTATCTAGTATCTTTGTTCATCACATTGTTTAGCTGGCGATAATGCACGCAGAATCACGTAGTTCCATCCTTTTTCTTGACGCGCACTACTGGAGACACCCATGGACTAGTAGATGGTTCTATTACTTTTTCTTCGGCCATCTCTCGAAGTATTCTTTCAGCTTGCTCTCTCTTCGCTCGTGGTAGTCATCGAGCTGATTGCCTAATTGGCTTGGCATTACCAGTATCGATTTTGTGTTTGACGGCTGATGTTCTACCAGTCTTTCCTCCTTTTGGTACGAATAAGTCTCGATACTGCAAGAGAAATTCTCTCATTCTCGTTTTTCCACCTCGATCCAAAGATTGACCAGCTACTGATAACATTTGTTCGAATCTGGCATTCGAATTGTCAGTGGTCGTTGTTTGACGAACTATAGACGTCACTGGTACGCCGGATCCAATCTTGGTTTTCTTCTTGATGGTAATTGGGTAATCGTTGTGGAAGGAGGCTAAGCTCGACGTGGTGCACGTCGACAACCTCCCCCAGCTGACAAAAGCCACCCTCTGGGTCCCCAGCGAAGCTCACGCTGACCTGGGTGACAAAGAGGATGTGCTGCGCCGGCTGGACAAACAAAACCCAGACCTTCGAGTGGATGCATGGTTTTCCTTCCACCATGAAGCAAAGGTCAACCCCAAAGGACACCTATTCGTCTTTGACGTAAGAGACGAGGAAATGGGTGCCCTAAAAAAACGATCAATGAGGATGAGCTACGCGTTCACCTCATTGATTGTCAAAACAAAGAAACTGGACCCGGAACGGAAGGGATCGAGCACAGACCCCCCTCTCCCACCCGAGGAACTCCAAGAAGCTGTTGCTCCTGCGGAGACTGTCGAACCATCCTCCAAGATGGCGACTGACACTCTCCTGGCAGAACTAACAGCTCTAAGCCAGGACACAGGCGACGTCAACACACCTCCAAGTGAGGGATTGGAGATGGCCTAAAAGAAATATCCATCTCACCACCATCAAGCCGAGATGGACAATGAAAAGGTAAGATTCATACAGTGCAACCTTCAACACAAAAAGGTGGCTTCGGCAACACTTTGCCGCCACCTGGATGTGATGCAGGACACAATAGCACTTATCCAAGAACCCTGGATAAGACAAACCAAAATCATGGGTCTAAATAATCCAAAAGGTTCAATTTTCAGCTTTCCAAGCAATCAGCAACCTAAGACGGCCATATACGTCCCTAGAAATTTTAAGACTTACCCACTGACGCATTTTTCGTCCTCCGACCTAACGGTAGTGAAGGTTGAATATGCACAGAAAGGTCAAAAGAAAGTGTTAATACTGGCATCCGCATACCTCCCCTCAGACGCAGCTAAACCACCACCAACTAATGAGGTGGAGGACCTTGTGGAACACTGTCTCACCCAGAAGCTTGAACTGGTAATAGGCTGCGATTCAAACTCTCACCACGTAAGCTGGGGCAGCAAAGATATTAACACTAGAGGTAAGTCTTTTTATGATTATATAACTAACAAGAATCTTTGCATTCTAAATAGAGGTACTGAACCAACTTTTATTAACTCTCGTAGTCAAACGCGAATAGATATTACCCTATCTACTATTAATACTTCGAATAAAATCTCCGGCTGGTATGTATCCGACGATATTTCAATGTCGGACCACCGCTGGATAAAATTCGAAATAAAACTTGCGCTCACAACCTCCACAATGACTCGCGACCCCAGGAACGGATAGGACAAAATATGTCCACTGCTTGAAAGGGGATCTGCGAGGAGTCGAGGATGTGTTGCCCAACAATAAAGGAGATTTGGAAAGTTATCATGAAACAATTCCAAACTCCATTATTAATGCCTACAAGATGTCTTGCCCACTCAGGCGGATCGATCTCGATGGAGCCTCCACTTCGTGGTGGTGCCATGAGATTGGCCAGCTCAGGGGGACGGCGATGAAATCTTTCAATAAGGCAAAAAGAACAAAACTCATA
This sequence comes from Galeruca laticollis, assembly GCA_963921935.1. NCBI lineage: Eukaryota > Metazoa > Arthropoda > Insecta > Coleoptera > Chrysomelidae > Galeruca > Galeruca laticollis. Next base: position 82,903,614 of record OY998178.1, on the reverse strand, counting down.
GAGGATTGGAACTCATACAAGTCTCACCTCAAAGAGTATAAAAAAGTCATCAGACAAAAGCAAAGAGAGGCATGGAGAATCTACTGCGAGGAAATCGAGGATTTCCCCCAAGCAGCTAGACTCCAAAAAGCCCTCTCAAAAGATCCCCACCGTCATATCGGTATACTAACCAGAGAGGATGGCACTAAAACTGCCAACCTGAAGGAAAGTCTACAATTATTGATGTCAACTCACTTCCCTGACTCCAGAACCACAAATACGGCGGCCTGGGAGGATGAGGAGAATCACTACCCGACGGACGATGACTGGCGTTTATCACGACAGATCGTCGACGCGGACAGACTGAGGTGGGCCATCTTAGGCTTCTCCCCCTTTAAATCCCCGGGAACGGACGGCATTTATCCAGCCCTACTTCAGTGGGGCCTGGATGAACTAATGCCGCACCTGGTAGGAATCCTCAGATCCTCACTGGCACTGAGGTATATTCCAAAAGGTTGGAGAGAAGTCAAAGTTGTGTTCATACCAAAACCAGGAAGAATGGACTATTCCATCCCAAAAGCATATCGACCCATTAGCCTCACATCGTTTACAATGAAGACTTTAGAGAGGCTGTGCGAACGATACATAAGAGATGTGGTGATAACACGAAATCCACTGCATCCAAATCAACATGCATACACTCCAGGGAGATCCACGGATTCGGCTCTTCATCTCGTGGCGGGCCGCATCGAGAAATCGTTGGAAAATAAGGAGTCCACCCTGGGTGTATTCATAGACATAGAAGGCGCATTTGATAGAACCACTTTTCCTAAAATAACAAATGCACTGTCCATAAATGGCTGGATATATAACATGCTCTCAAAAAGAGCAATCAAAATCAGTGTAGATGATGTAACCATCAGAGGCTTGGTTGTAAAAGGTTGTCCACAGGGAGGGGTGCTCTCACCACTACTATGGAACATGGTCTTAGACTCCTTGGTCAGCCACCTCAATGATAACAACTACTACACAATAGCATACGCAGATGACTTAGTGATTCTGCTAACAGGAAGATTCGAGGAGACACTCTGCGCTTTAATGCAGGAGGCCCTCAATATCATAGAACAATGGTGCAGAGACCATTCGCTGTCAATAAATCCAAAAAAGACTGAGATGGTCCTCTTCACGAAAAAAAGGAAGCTTGCAAAACATCAAGCCCCAAAGCTCCTAGATACCAAACTTAATTTCTCTTCAGAGGTGAAATATTTAGGGGTCACCTTTGACAATAAGTTAACATGGAACTCCCACTTAGAAAACAGAGTTAAAAAAGCATATATTTCTTATGAGTAGTGTCGTAGAACCATCGGCCGCACCTGGGGAATGTCACCTAAGGTTGCTGCCTGGATCTACACTGCCATCATCAGACCTATGCTAACGTACGGTGCGATTGCCTGGGGAGCTAAGGCAAACCAGCTGACAGTCGTCCGTAAACTGGACCAAATCCAAAGAACAGCATGCCTCAACACAACAGGAGGCATGAGAACCACACCAACAAGAGCTATGGAGGTAATCCTCGGTCTCACTCCCCTTGACATATACATCAAGGAGGATGTTTTGATGACCATGGCACGTCTGCGCTCTACTGGTATACAACCTGATGTAGGATCCGGTAAACTGAGACGTAACTTGTGGCATGAGGCCCTCAGGGAGATCCCACTGCTGCAGGCAAATACGGACTCGATTCCACCGCGATATGCCTTCAACAGGCCCTACAAGGTAATCTTTAAAAACAACTCACAAGACCTATTGGAAGAAGACGCAATCCGCATCTTCACAGATGGGTCTAAATCCAATGTAGGCTCAGGATGTGGTATTTTTTCCAGATCCCTGAATCTAAACATAAAATGGGCAATGGGCTGCAATGCAGGTGTTGCTCAAACAGAGCTCACTGCTATCTGCATCGCTGCTAAAGAGATTACCAAAAGGAAAACCGCAGGTAATAATATATACATCCTTACGGACAGTAGACAAACACTACTAGCCCTGAACAGACCACGTATTACATCAGGCCTAGTACTAGAATGTCACATGGCCTTAATCGAAGCCTGTAACAACAACACGGTCACTTTAGGCTGGATCAAGGGCCATGAGAAATCGAAAGGAAACCGTATTGCAGACTCGCTAGCCAAGAAGGCAGCCTCCCAAAAACTCTTGGGACCTGGCACTTTCATTGGTCTATCGGCGTCAGCAACGGCCGACCTATTAAAGGAACACTCCCTTAATAAGTTTAAGGGTAGATGGGACGACGCAGAAGGCTGCAGGCTTGCCAAGGAACTGCTACAGTACCCGGACAGCAAAGTAGCCAAAAAATACGTGACTATGAACAGGCGGAACCTACGAACAATCACGGGAATTCTGACTGGTCACTGCCACCTACGAAAACACCTTCACAGACTGGGTTTATCTAACACCCCACTTTGTAGAGGATGTGAACATGAAGATGAGACTGTCGAACACATTCTTTGCGAATGTCAGACACTCTCTCAATTTAGGTTTCAAGTATTCGGCGAGTACAGGCTAACATACGCCAATATGAGGGAACTTAATTCAGGCGACGTTATCGCCTACTTCAAGGAAGTAGGCTGGATGACGAGCTAGAAAGAAGTTTTGAACCTCAGAAGGATGCACAATGGGCCAATTGTGGCCTAAGTGCTGTGGGGCCACCCACCCTTCAAATCTTTACAGATACAGATTGGGTAATCGTTCACATTTATCAATCGTACAGGGATCTCCTTCGCCGACGTAACCGATCCTTTTCCAATTAGTACTCATTTGCCAACCTCTTAGTCATGGTTCCTTGGCCCAATCATAACTTGTGCTACTATCATGGTTTCGCTGCCTTCATGTGGAAGAAGGAATACTTCCTCGGAGCCCACTTTAATGATTCTGTTTCTAAAGTCTAATTGGAAACCATGTACATTCATTACGTCCATTCCCAGAATCACGTCTTCTTCAATGTCAGCTACGATTACCGTATGCGTGAACTTTTCTGCGCCAATTCCCAATTGGATTTGTATTACCCCGTGAACGTTGGCACTCTCGCCTGTGGCGGTCCGCAGTTGCAGTCTCGTTGGTAGAAGCTTTTTCTTGGGGTTTATTATCTCTTGTCGTATAATGGTTCTAGTTGTTCCAGTGTCAACCAGCAGAGCATATTTCTTGCCATTTACTTCGCCATCCACATATACACTGTCGTTGCGACATCTGAGAGAAGCTATCAGTATGAGAGGGTCTTTGGAACGATAATGGGTCGGTGCTGCCCCCTCGTAGCCCACCCGTTTTAGTGCTCCTGTGACTGAGGTTCTTGGTTTGCAGGGGTTCTGGGGCGTTTACACGAACTGCGTACATGCCCTAGCCTGCCACAATTCCAGCATCTGATCTTTTTCGGCTTCTTGTCAATCTCACTTTTCATCAAATTGACGATCTGGTCTAGACCGTCCTCGTCACCTTGTTCTTCGTGGCTGCTTCATATTCAAGAGCAGCAGTTAATGCATCGACCAATGTTTTGGGCTGGGCTAAACGAAGCGTCATCTGCATATCCATCATGATCTCTGGTGCTGATGGATAAGCGAATCGAGCTAGTCGGGCAATATTCACTTCATACTCTTGAAGGGCTTCGGCACGTTTCTGCCTTCTGTTCTTCAGCTGGGATCGGTACAAATGTTCCAGATGTTCGTGGCCATATGGCATGTTCAACCTCTTCTTCTGCTGCTCGAAGTCATCCGTTTCTTCAAGTGGTATCGTCTAAAGTACATTTAATGCATCTCCCCGAAGCACAATTATTAAGTTCACTGCTTTCTCCTTATCGGAACAATTATTCACTCGAGCGACTGCTTCAAACTGTTTTACATAATTGGTTCACGACATTTTTCCATCAATCGTTGGGGCCTTGACTCGTGTAAAACTGCCAATGTCTTCTATTTTTGGGTGTGTTCTTGGCTTGCAAGGTTTTGTTTGCTCGATGTTCTTTTCTTTCTCTGCTGTGCTTCGTGTTCCTGAATCGGCAATCTTTCCCTCTAACTTCTAGATTTTCTGGTCTATCGTTGTTATCTTATTATGGATTTTCTCGTCCATCGTTATAATCTTATTCTCTTTATCCGATTTTAGAGACGAAATTTTATTTTCGACGTCAGCGGCAATGTTATTTTTAACGATAAGATTTTGGCAGAAATATCGTTCTTCATAGTGGAAATCTCGTCCATATTAGTAGAAATATCGTTCTTCATAGTTGAAATCTTCTCGTCCATGTTAACACAAATATCGTACTTCATAGTAGACATCTTCTCGTTCATGGTTGAAATATCGGCTGAAATTGACGAGATTCAGTTGGAAGCCTTGTCTTTAAATAAAAATATTTCTGGATCAACGCCGTCACTTTCCAGTGCCACTTTAAGTGTTTCAACTAATTCATTTTTCTATCGGATGTTTCCAATTCGCGATTCTTCAATTCTGCCTTCAGCTCTGTCACTTTCTGGTCATTTAGTCTCTTGACCTTTTGTACATAGCTATTTATTCATATTATCCCACTTCTGATACTAATGTAATGTTTTTCTTATTTTTTTAAAAGTTTTTATTACGATGGGTGGGTTAAATTCATACACACGGTAGGTCTACTCACTTAATTTATGTATTCACTTAACTATTCACTAATTTATACTATATACACAGCATATTCACTTACATTAATTTATATAAACACTTCGCTACTGTTACTATTTACATGTAGACGATTTATCTCACGAGATCAAATTATAGACTAACTTTTATATATTAATTGCCCTTTTTCCAGATCTTTCTAGATTGCGGCTCACCAAACAATCGCCTCCCTGGTAGTGTCTAGTTAAGACTGTTCACAAAATCAATGGACCTCACAGGAAATGTCTTGATAAGAATAGTACAAAAAATAATGGTAAACAGTTCAAATAAGTCCCCGCGCATTCGCCAAACTTTTAACTTTCGTACATGGCTTAGACAGGGTCAGATTTAGGCACTACACCAGTGTGCAATTTCGTAACATAACTATAGTTTCGCAACAATCTATCCCAGTGTTTCCTGCTTCCTTTTCACTAGTGATCCCAAATAATATTCACTCGTTAAAAGCTCCCTAGTATAAACTGTTTTATTCCATGAAAGTTCACGGAATAAAATCCTAAAATTAAACGATATTAAATTTCCCTAGTTTCGGAGAAACTAGGGAAATTTAACTTGTGAAAATTAGCATAATTCGCAAAACATTAACAATGAAAAATAACTAGATTAAACGTAATTACTGTTAATAATTTCACTAAAAGTTTTGGTATAAACACGTTTTGTTTGTTCAATAATTTCATATTTTAAATTGACGAATATGAGCCGCTAAACTCTGAAATCAATTTTCGTGAGTGGGAAACTACAGCTATCATAAAAGTGTGTTTTCTATTTAGAATATATATTTAAGTTATGAAGATAAATAGACAGAATGATGTGAATAGAACGTTTTATGCACTTAAACCGTTGAATATACGTATAAAGTATGAAAAATGATATAACCATGAAATACGGAGTGATACATGTGACCGTTAAGTTATCAGTCAAGAAAGAATACTCTCAACGATCCTGCTGTTGGCACGTTTCAACAGAGGTGATACTAATTTTGGCAGCTGGGACATTAGGATGAGAAATTGTTTCAAAAGGAAATACATACACTGGTTATGAATAGGTAAATTGTCAGACCATTTGTGATAAAGTATAGGAAGAGGAAATAGTTTCACCTTTGAGGTGGTATCTTAACTAGAGAAGAAATAAAAATAGGTTAATAAATTCACAAACTGTTTATCAAAAAGGATTTCAGGTCGATATATTTAGTAATGAGAAAACTTTGAAGAGGTCTCCAGCGTTTATAACTCAAAAGTCGAAGAAAAAGAGAAGGAGATGTTAGAAGACTAGAGTGTAACGTGTACTGTAAACCGGTTTTACTTGAATATGTCTTCAACTTTATGTTTTGTTTTGTGTCATTATTACTTTGCGCAATTTTATTATCTCTTTGGTCACAGCTGCTGAACTGATGTGGAACATGGTGAGAGAATATAAAAAAAATCAGGAGTCCAAACCATATGAATACTTCAAACAAGAAGAAAAAGCCATAGAGGCAGGTAAGGGAGGGATGTCACAAAGGGCGGATATCACTTTTACGGAGGGTTGGTGGGAAACCTGTTGAGTATCCAACCATTCTCAGTAAGACTGAAGAGGCCATCATCGCAAGAACTCTTGGTGTTCTTGCGAAATGAGATTTATTTTGACAAGGATGGATACACGGGATAATGTTAAGGAATATCTCGGAAAACAAAAGAAGCAAGTTCGTGTTTTCATTCCAGGGCCAGATTTTGTTGCCTCCTTCATTGCTTGGAACAACCTCTCCATCAAAACTTACATTATTCAATAATGCCCTCAAAAATATCAAAAGCAAGAACTTATATAATTTAATTTATTTTGCATGACTCTTTACATAATTAAGAAAACAACTTCGATTACTATTTTTATTAATGATTTTCCCCAAAGTATATCTCCTTATTGCCTACTGACATATGTTGGATTCTGCTGGATGCCACGGACATGTGACGGCTTTGTCTTTATAATATTTTACACGTGGGACATTAAGGTAATTCGATATATTGTATATTTCTGATCTTTTTATATCTTGATACCTTTTACAGGTCTGATGATGGCTCAGTGAACCGAAACTAGTTGCCCCTTCATCTTTCATCAATATATATATGCTGTAGTACTGATTTTGAGTTTTACTGACTGCTATTCACCTACATACTACATTTGTGATGGATAGTCTTTTTCATTTTATAATTACGATGAAACTAACGTTACCGATGATCCTAGAGCTAAGAACGTTGTGGTTAACTGGAATCGGGTGATCCAGTTGATACAAAATATGCCAGCAGTACCAGTGATTAATTTGACATGAACCTATTCGAAACATAGTTGTTCAAAATATGATTACCACATATTGCGATCTAGAAGGTGGTTCTATTAGGAGACAATCTAGCGAGCCATTTTTCTCTAAAAGCAATCGAGACATGCAAAACTAACAGAATGTATCTCTCATCCTTTCCAGCAAACGTAGGATGTTGCTGTATTTGCTCCTATGAAGAAAATGTGGAGAGAAATTTCAGACAAATGGAGAAGAGAAAGCAGATAACATGAGTGTATTCACAAAGAACAATTTCTTGTACTATTAGGTAGACTGTGGATCGAGATTAGTGATAGTGTTTTCAAAATTCAATATCAGGCTTTCGAGAAACGGGTTTGCATCCTCTTAATCCCACAAAGGTGATGAAGAGAATTTTCTATGGACTCGATGAAAACGGACTAAAGGAAATTTGGAGAAATATCGATACTAGTTTGAGAGGGATGTTACAAGAACGTAAAGGTAGTGGTGGAAAGTGAAACGAGATAAACAGCGTTTCAGTTAAAATAACTAGCCTCAGCAGGTAGACACATCCGAAATGATTCTTTGAAACATTTTTATATAACGGAATTGATTTTGGATTTATGAATTGAGAATTCACTGTCGGCTTGTGTACGCTTTCTATCGCCAGGAACTAGATCATTATCAGAAATAGGAAACGTATGTCTCTCTTTAATATTGCAGCGAAGGACCAACTGACAGGAACTTTAAGAACTGAAAAGTACTAGTGCTGGATTTCTGTTAGACTTATAATTTTAATTTTTCCTGTGAGGTAGACAACCCAAACAACAAGCTCTTGTATTCATGGTTGCCTTTTATGCTTGCTTTAATTAGAGATTTACACTTAAGTGCAGTATCATTCTTTCACTGGTCCCAAGTTCCTTTATAATTCCACTCCTTTTCCAGACGAGTTCCTTCCTTGTTCTGACTGTGCCGGAATCTTTGAGGAGGTGCGAAAGGTAACCTTGGTTTGTTTTGCCAATGGTAATTTTCTTGAAACGTTGTTAAACAGCATTTCTGACGTTGTGTTTATTCAACGTCTTATAGCTTGAGCTGGAGAAAAAAATGGGCTCTTTATGTTCCAGTGAACATTATGAGTCGCTGATGATTTTAGTTAAATATTCGCAATATGGACATTTCGGAAAATAGTTGGAGGGAAACGGATATTCTAAACGGGTTGGCAGTCGTCTTCGTTATTTGCCTATTTCTGTTGATAAAAACATTCCCTGTATATTACCTAGCGAAAGTCGATTAACTTATTTGCTTGTCGACTATTATCATAAAAGATATTTTCATGCTGGGTTACGTACCTTGAATTTTCTACTTGCCTAATATTTTTGGATTTTGTCTCCTAAGCGAGCTATACACTCGGTTTTGTCTAAATGCATTTCATGTTGGAGGCAAAATTTTAGGCATTACCTTTTCCTAGATTAAACCTTTCCTTAATGCCTTGATTTTTGTGGTCCGGTTTATGTTGTGATGAATCGCTATCGAGGAGATAAATATTGTAAGGTACATTTGTGCCCCTTTGTTTTTATGGCCACCAAAGCTCTTCACTTAGAGATAGCCTCTGATTTCTCCAGCGAATGCAATATTTTCCATACTATAGTTCTGGTACGTATTCGTCGGAAAATATTTTTCCTCTCAAACAATACTGAAGTAAAATGGGGTAAAATCAAATATCCATAATTACTCAAAAACAAAGTCACCCATCGATTTTAGAGGTTGCTTCGTCTAATCGCACATCTTTCGAGAGGATGATAGGCCATAAATATATTTTTGGAGAATTGCAAAAAATGCAATATTTTCCATACTATAGTTCAGGTACATATTTGTCGGAAAATATTTTTCCTCTCAAAAAATACTGAAATTATTAGAAATGGGGTTCTTTGGTTCGTAAAATCGACTGGTGTTATCCATTTTTCAAATATTAGCAGAGGATTTAAATTAAAAGAAATCATACCCTCATATAAAAAATCGCACAGAACAAAATAATGAAAATATTCATTCACTTTTTTACGGAAATATTGTCAAAGGTCCAATCTATGATAGAAAAAATCAGGAGTACACTACATTGATGCGATTCAGAAATAGAGTGCGTCAAACTTGGGGTATCCAATAAAGATGGGTGAAATATCCAAGTTACTCAAAAGTTAAGGCATAAACAAAGTCACCCATCGATTTTAGACGATATCTCGTCTAATCGAACATGTTTCGAGAGGATGATAGGCCAAAAATATATTTTTGGAGAATTGCGAGAAAAGCAATATTTTCCATACTATGTATAGTTCAGGTACGTATTTGTCGGAAAATATTTTCCCTATTCAAAAATAGTGAAATTATGAGAAATAGGGTTCTTTGGTACGACAAATCGACTGGTGTTGTCCATTTTCGATGAGATAAATCTTTCAAATATTAACAGAGGAATTAAATTAAAAGAAAACATGCCTTCATATAAAAAATTCTCATTTACTTTTCTAGTACTATCAAAGATCCAATTTATGATGGAAAAAATCAGGAGTGCACCACAATGAAGCGATTCAAAGAAGCGTGCATCAAACTTGGTGTATCCAATATAGAGGGGTAAAATCAAATATCCATACTTACTCAAAAATTAATAGACAAAGTCACGTATCGATTTTAGACGAACTTTCGTCTAATCGAACATGTTTCGAGAGGATGATAGGCCAAAAATATTTTTTTGGAGAATTTTTTCCATACTATATATAGTTCAGGTACAAATTTGTCGGAAAATATTTTTCCTCTCAACAAATACTGAAATTATGAAAAATGGGGTTCTTTGGTACGACAAATCGACTGGTGTTTTCCATTTTAGATGAGATAAGCGTTTCAAATTTCAACAGTGGATTTAAATTAAAATAAAACGTGCCTTCATATAAAAAATCGCGCAGACCAAAATAATGCGAATATTCATTTAATTTTCTACGAAAGTACTGTCAAAGGTCCAATCTATGAAGGAAAAAATCAGGAGTGCACTACAATTATGTTTCAGAAGTACTGAAAAATAGCATTATTGAAAATAATGAAGTACATCCTGTAATTCCTACAATAAATGTTTCTGGTAACAGTAGTTGCACCATTACGGTTAACATTCAAAAATTAGAATAAAAGTTTAGTTATTGATGTTAATTGATTTTTTATTTCTATTTATTTCAAACGGGATTGGGAGAATTTAAGAGTACTGTAAAGTACAAGGATGCCGTACAGTTACATTTTTCGGACTCAAGCTATGTAGTACTATAAAGTCGACTTTACAGTATGTATGTATACTAGCACTACAGACCGTGTAGGTCCATAGCTGATGTTTCAACACTAGCGGTGGGTGCTCGGAGTTCCATACGAAACTCTTCTGCGACAATCTACTAAGTTCAATTGCCACTTTCGCACAGACTATCCGAATGCCCACTACTTCGGTTCGTTCCAAAATTTCTTGTTTTCTGCACCTATTTCCAATTTGCACATTAATAACTTAACCCTTCCATGGTTTGGTTGACGACTTGCCTCCATCCCATCTTGTCATTTGTTTTACTTCTCCAATTTCTGACATTAAGTCTTCGTAGGTCCTCTTCAACCTACGCTTTCCATCTTGTTCTGGGTCTACCTCTCCTTCGCCTTCCTCCTATAGAACTATATATCAATATTTTCAGTACCCTTCCCGCTCCCATTCTTTCTATATGTCCTAACCATCTTAGACTTTGAGATTTTATCATTCCAATAATACCCGGATTTTCATATAATTCTTCGAGCTCTTTGTTTGTCCTCCTCATCCATATTCCATTTTGTTATTTTCCCCCAAATATCTTCCTCAATAGTTTTCTTTCCCATATTTGTAGCATTCCTGGTTCTTTTTGGTTTAATGTCCATGTTTCTGATGCATATGTAACTATAGGCCTAATCACAGTCTTGTAAATCCTGTTTTGCGCACTACTTGATATATTTTTGCTTTTCAATAATCTATTCAAGGCATAAATGCAATTATTGCCACGCATTATTCTGTTTTGGATTTCATCCCCTATATTGGGTTTTCGTGTGATTATTGTTCCAAGGTACTCGAATCGATCTATTTCTTCAAATTTATATATCTTTCCTTTGGCTGTTTCTACTGTTAAATAATTCCCCTTTATAAAGTCCCGATCTGTCCATTCCATGTATTTTGTTTTCAGTTCATTGATATAGAGCCCTGTTTTTCTGCTTTTTTGCAATATTTTTTATTACCTATCTTATTTCCTCTTTACTTCTCGCTAATACTGCTATGTCATCTGCAAATGCTAAACATTGATGTATCTTATGATATATAAGTCCAGACCTATTTATGCCTGCTTCTTGAATTACTTTTTCCAATAACAGACTAAAGAGAATAGATGACAGTGGATCGCCTTGTCTTACGCCTTCAGTGACGATGAATTTCTCTAACACACCGTTATTTATTCTTACTTCATTTTCGGTACTTTGTAGTGTTAGCCGAATCATTCTGATCAGTTTCCCGCTTATTCCTAGGTCTTCCAGAGCTTTGTACAGTTCCTTTCTTTTTACTTTATCGAATGCTTGTATGAAGTCGACGAATAGCACCATCGTCTGTTTTCCAAATTGATAGCTCTCAGCCTGTATTTCTCGTAGCATGAAGATTTGCTCCACTGTGCTCCTACCTCGTCTAAATCCACATTGGTATTCTCCGATTATATTTTCCAAATTTTTCTTTAAAATATCCGTGATATAAGTGGCAAGTATCTTGTATGCCACATTTAATAGTGCTATTCCTCTATAGTTGTGGTATTCATTTTTATTCCCTTTTTTATGCATAGGAAATATTATAGCGTTGGTCCACTCTGTCGGTATTAGTTCTTCTTCCCATATGCTTTGCAGTAGTTTTTCCATTTCATCACCTAATCGCGTTCCTCCATATTTGAACATTTCCGCTGTTATATGGTCACTTCCCGGACTTTTATTGTTCTTTAGATTAGCTATAATATAATTTATTTTATTCCTACTCGGAGGAGGTTCTTTCGAGTGCAGCTCGAAATTTGTTCCTACATTCTCTTCATTATCCAGTTCATCATCCTCATTTCTTCGCCCATTTAAAAGATGTTCGAAGTATGTTTTCCATCGCTCTAAAATTTCTTTTTCGCCCAGTAGCATTTCTCCATCTTTATTTCTAATGAATACGGGATTTGAACAGGATCCTCTTTTTTCTCTTTTGTCTCCTTGATACAGGTTTCTCAGATCTTTGTTACTGTACTTATCTTCTACATTTTGCAGTAGTCGCTCATTGTACTCCCTCTTCTTCCTTCTCAATAATCTCTTTGTTATTTTCTTTTGTTCGCTGTATTTTCCTTTAGCATCGTGTACTTTTGTTGTTAGAGTCTTTAATCTTAGTTTATTTCTTTTATCTATTTCGTGCAAGCATTCATCATCAAACCATGGTTTCAGTTTATTTCTTTCATCTTTACTTGTTATTTGGCTGCAGTATTCATTATTGTCTTTATTGTTTCCCAATGATGCTCTATATCTCTTTCCGTTATGTCATCCATTTCTTCGCTGATTACTTTTTCATATCCTTCTTTCTCCTCATTTGTTAATAACCTTGCAACTATTCTCTTCCATTCGTTTCCTCTCTCCATTTTTGTTTATTGGTATGAGTTGCTTTAATGTGACTCCCACCATGAAATGATCAGAGTCCAGATCGGGTCCTATATACATTCGTATATTGGTGATGCATTGGTCTTCTCTGAGTTCAAATAAAACATGGTCGATTTGGTTCATTGTTTTTCCGTCTGGCGATATCCACGTACCTTTATGAATATTTTTACGCTGAAAATATGTGCTTTTGATTGTGAGGTTGTGTTCCTTCGCAAAATCTATGAACAATCGGACGTTTTCATTTGTTTTCTCATGCAGACTATATCTTCCAATTGTTGGCATATACGTCTCCTCTTTACCTATCCTGGCGTTGGCGTCTCCCAATACGATTTTCAAATCATAATTGGGGATAGCCTCAAATACTCTGTCAAGATTACTATAGAATTCTTCTTTCACTTCTATATCCTTCTCTTCTGATGGTGCATGTATGTTTACAAGTGTAATTTTGTGATACTTTCCTCTTATTCTTAAAGTGCACAATCTTTCTGAGATAGGTTTAAAGTCCATGACCATCCATTTTAGGTTTTTCCTAACTATAAAACCAGTCCCTAATATTCTGTTTTCGCCCCCACTATTAAAGAATACATAATCTGCCATTTCTTGTGAGCCTTGCCCTAGTTGTTTAGTTTCTTGTAATGCTATGATATCAAAATTATATTTTCGAGATTCCTGGTCCAACTGTTTTAATTTTCCTTCTTCATATGACCCTCTGATATTCCATGTTCCAATTTTATTATATGTTATTTGATCTTTTATGCGTTTTCTTTCATTTTGTGTTTTTCCTGTTCCTATTTCGCGCCAGTTTGTTTTCGTTGTTCCATTACATATTACTTTAGTTAGTTATTTGATTTATACTTTATTATTTCTAGCCTATCTTTTTCCCTGTTCCAACCCCATACTTCATCGTTTATAATTAGTTTCTGGAATCCAATCTTGACTGATTTCCCGTTAATTCTTTCGCCTTTTGCATGATTCCTAATTTTTGCTTGGATTTCTCTTTTTTTTGGTCATATCATCATTTATGTAAACTTTTCTGTGTGTGGCTTTCAGCTTGCTTTTATTTTGTATAACCTTCCTCTTATCGCCTCCACTATTAAGTTCTACTAGGCATGTATTCTCTCCCAGTTTATTGCGGTATTTACTGCTACTTTAACCCCTATCTCCTTTTCTATAAAATTTTGCATTCCCTCCCGCAATGCTTCCGGTCTATTGGTATCCATTGGGAGTACTGGAACTACTATATTTTTCCTTCGTTTTCCATTTTCGAGTTTCTCTAGTTTTTCACTGACTGAGTTAACTTGCTTCTTTAGTTCAATAATTTCTTTACTATATCGGTCATTACCCCTCTTCAACTCTTTGATTTGTTTCATATACTCCTTCTGTTCTTTGATTTCTTTTGTTTCCTGTTTGATGCTCTCCATATTTTTTCCTTGTTGATCTTTTATCTCTTTCATATCGGCTGCTAGTTGGTTCATTAATTTCCACATGTCCGACATCATGTTTTTTAAAACCGCTCCGTGATATTACCCAAATATTGGGCTGTTATGAGTACTTTAAAACAGAATACAAGGACCATTGTGCGATATTGTATAGGGAATCAGGTGATATCAAAATAACTTAATTTAGTAGACTCTTCGGTACAAAATAAAGATGAAACAGAGAACAATGTCCAAACTGGGTCGAAAGCCTAACTTTACCCAAAAACAGGAGAAAGAGTTAACTGAACATATCTTACAGCTGGCGAAAATGTTTTATGGTATCACTATTGGAGAGCTTAGACAATTGGTATATAAATATGCTGGGACGAATGGAATCAGACACAATTTTTGTAGAGAGACTGAACTTGCTGGGAGAGACTGGGTAAGTCTGTTCTTAAAAAGAAACCAAGAAGTAAGTTTGAGAAAACCGGAGGGCACAAGTATCAATCAAATAATCGGATTCAATAAAACAGAGGTCAAGCAATTTTATTCCAACGTTGCTTCTGTGTTAGATAAATTTCAATTTAAGCCAGATCGGATGTACCACGTTGATTAGACTGGTATATCAACGGTACAAAGACCCTCAAGAATTTTGGGTTCGAAGGGACAGAAACAAGTAGGTTCTGCGATTTCTTTGGAAAGAGGAAAGACCGTTACAATTGTTTGTGCGATGAGTGCGGCTGAAGGGTACATTCCACCAATGTTTATTTTTCCCAGGAAGCGAATGAATACTCAAAATAATGGCCCCGCAGGTGCAATATATCACTGCTCCGATAATGGATGGATAAATAATGAGCTGTTTTATGAGTGGTTGCAGCACTTTAAATGTCATGTCTATCCCAATAAAGAGTCATCTATTTTATTAATACTTGACAACCATACCAGTCATATTTCAATGGAGATATATTTATTCTGTAAAGCTCATTCAATTCATCTCGTATACATACCTCCGTACACATCCCATAGGCTACAGCGTCTCGATCTGACATTTTACAGCCCTCTCAAGGGAGCCTACAATAGAGAGTGTGAATTATATCTCAGAACATATCCGCATCAGAGAATAACTAACTTCCAGTTGGCTGAGATTTTCAACAAAGCCTATTTGAAAGTTGCTACAATGGAAAAAGGGATTGCTGGCTTTAGATCTGCTGGAATTTTTACCTTCGACCGAGATAAATTCACAGATGAAGATTTTTCATCAGCTCAAGAACTTCGTCCAGTTGCCATAGAACATGAAGTAGAAGATCAGAACGTTACTGACACCGAGCTACTAAAAGATCAGGTTACTAATGAAAGGGGAACATCACCCCAGAGGCAGCCCCACAGGTAAATTCTGAAATAGATCCTATACCAGGAACATCAAAAGCCAATGTTTATTTTTCTGATTTATTGCCAATACCAGGCCCACATGATCTAAAAAAAACTAGGAAGTGTACAAAAAAGCTATGTGAAATTCTTACATCCACACCGATGAAGGAAATTCTTGAAGAATCTGACTTGAAGAGAGAAGAGTGAAACAAGAAGAAGGCAGCTGCTGTCGACAAAAAGATGAGGAAACCAAAATGAAAAGAGAATGTTTCGCAGAAAAAAAATTACTTCATGTTAAAAAGATTAAATTTCAAGATAGTGAAACGGAGGAATCGGAATATGACGAGAAAGATATATGTGATGATGATGAACTGGACGATGTTGATCCTACTAGCACAGAGAATATCTGCCTAGTTTGTGGCGAATTCGGGAAAGATAGAGAATTGTACTATCAATGTGTGTCTTGTTTGGATTGGGCGCATGCCGATTGCACTGCGAGAGAAGATTATAAGCAATATGAATGTGATATATGCAAGAAATAAATAGTTTGGATCATAATGTTCTCTTTTCTCAATAAAAAATCAAAGCTGTCAAGTTTTTCAATTCGCGAAAAAATTTCCCGGTACCCCGCGCAAAATTACCCACATGGATGGGTAATTTTACGCACCGATCCAAAAGATAAAATTGGTAATTTCAGAATGTTTATTTACGTTTTGATTATAATGTGGTATACAGGTTTAGGATGCCCCTTCAACTGTTAACTGTATCAATTTGAACAGTTTCAATCACTTTGTTAACAACAATACAGATGGTTTTGTTTATGTGCGTAGAATTCCCCCACCGTCCCCTACCTAATATATATTAAAATAGTTATTTGTAAAACAACTGTCACAATGACTCGTTTTGTAGTATGAGTGAAGCTTGCGCACTGAACCGCGAAGCGGTGAGTTGCGCAAATCACGAGTACTACAGAAAGTCATTGTGACACAAGTTTTACTCAATATTATTTATAATTCGTATTTACTTAATTTTTAAAATAAAATAGAATTACATAATTCCTATTTATAAACTAGGAGGACTGGTTTGAATTTGAGTTGGCAATTCTGTAGATTCCTGATTGGTCAGATTACAGATGTTTTTATTCAGCACTTTTGACATATTGAATTGAATAATTGTGTAAATTTAAACAAACTTTCATTCAAGGAAATTAAGGATGTTATTTGCTTAAGAAAGAGCTTCTTCGTATATGCTTGCGATCTATTTATATTATATCATGAACAGAATTATTTCTATAATACATCTTCACATATGTATCTGGTAATTTATCCCATGTATACCTATATATTGACCCTACACAATATAAAAATAAACAATTGACAAATCAATGATGAATAAAGGTTAGCGTACTTTATTTATTAATATTTTTAATATATAATTTATTCACATTTACCTATAAGACTATAATAATTTGCTAGGTAGAGCAACGCTTATTATTTGTTTCAAGGTTAAAGTCAAATGTCAAATAAAAATACAAACTGCATACAATAACCAACTGTATAACACTAAAAATTACTAAAAAAGTGTTCAAACATACTTCATTGTGACACTGTAAACAATGTTATAATGTAGTCTCTTTTATACACGAATTATAAATACTTTTTTATGCGATTGTCAAATATAGAAATAATAAAGTTGTAGAATAAATGGAACATTAAACAGTAGATTCCATGCTACTATAATAGTTTGCTTTGTGTATAATATTGCATCTGTTTTTGCCCGACCCTAATAGTCTGATATCACTTTTCGACCGACGCCTCCCCGTTTGTGGAAACTTAGTCACTTTAATGACCCGTCACGGTGGGTGATTCACTGGCTGCAATTCCACTTCATTTTCCGTCGACACTATAATAGGAATATTGGTTTTTCGGGAAATGTATTTCTCAAAATAATTCTACCATTAATAAAACTTACAGTTCATTAAGCAATGAAGCTGGAATTGAAATAAAAGTAGAAAAAGACACAATTTAAATATTTCAATATATTGAAATAATAGAACTCTCTTTTATATACTTATTTGAAGAATTAGTCGAATTATTTTACTTATAGCATTAGCATCTTTTGAAACAGGTGTTACTCCCGATATGTTTCAGGTTACTATCACAAAGGTACATAAAGAAGGCTTTTTCTGATCTATGGAATTGTCTATTAACTTTGCTAATCTTGCAATGTCTTGTGAGGTTGAAGTGATTTCCCTAAGTTTACAGCTCTAGTTTATATTTTAAAGATTGATAGTTCGTTCTTCTTCACTCTATTTCTGAATTATCTGTCGCTTCAGATTGATTTAAGTAAATTTAAAACTGATGGAATTTATTGTGTAACTTTGAAAAGTAGGCTATCATGTCGATCTTTATCAAACGCTTAACTTATGTCGAGTAATGCAGCAGAACAGCATTTTTTATCTTCCAATTTTTTTGATATTTTGGGATTTATTTGATTGCATTGTTCACTAGCATAAAATGAATCTCTAAGACGAAGCAGATTATCTAGAATGTCTTTTGGATATAGACTGATATTTTGTGTTAAAATTTCGAATAATTTTGAAGATTAATTCGTATATAAGACGACACATGAAAAATATTTTTATCTGATTCAAATATTAAGATAATTCTGATCATTTTGAGCAGAGTATCAAAAATATATATTAACAAAACAATCCAATTTTGAAGATCATTTGTCATAAATTTGGAAGTTAATTTTGTTTATGAATCCAAAAAACAGCATACGATTAGTACAAATATTCATCTATGGTAATCATAACACACTATTAGAAGTCATCAACCAATAATTTTTACTTTATAAACTACTTTTTTATGACATCTTCTGAAAAATTGAGCTTAATAATTATTGAGACGAATTCAAAATCTACTATATTATTTTTACAAAAAAAGTTTATGCTATCAAAAAGCTAGTATGGTCACCTTTAAATAATACAATAATTTTTTTCAACAAATTATCATATTTCTTATCCAGAGTGACTGCTCGTCACTCGCGGTATGTCACGTCTCGACTCCGCCCTCATCAATATATTTTTGCGCTAGAAGGCAGACACTCTTAAACCGGAAATTTCGTCTTTTTCCTCTCCCCGCAATTATATACTTTTTTAATTAATTAAAAAGTATATTATCTACGGGCAAATTATGTATACATTTGCCATATAATTCATATATGATCTTCCATTTGCAGCATTAATGATAATTTTCCATATATTTATTAAAAAGATATTCATTTCTAAAAAATAAAAGTTGTAACTTTTGTAAAAATGTTTCTAAAGTTTGGCAGGTGAGGTTTCGATATTTCGGTAAGGAAATCAATGTCGCCACCGGTGATTCATTTCTTGCAGGTGTGGTGGTCGATAATTGAGTTTCATCCACTATCTAAAACCGGGGCATTATTCTTGACGTCGTTCCCAATGTAATGTATACGCAAGCTTGTGAATGCTCTATTTGCGGATAGTTCCTAAAAATGATATTCCCGAGTACCGTTCCTAAAATCATCGAATTGTATCGTCCTCACAACAGCAGCACTTGACGTTACAATACAAATGTCATTTTGTTATGTCAAATGAAAACGAGCTATTAAAAAAATATGTTATCAATTTCTTCTATAAAAATGAATTCTACAATCAATATTAAACCCAAAATCAAGAGGCTCACAAATAATAGAAGTAATAATTTATTCATTGGTATCCTGAACTGTTACAATACTGTACTATTGTAGTTACCGCCATTTACCTAGTGTTCTCGTTATGTTTGGAATTATTATTTTTGTGTCATTTGTGAGCAAGAAAATAGAAAAAGTGTGTGATAAAGTGAGTTATTTGTTGAAGGTATGTATAAAATAACTATTTTTCTGTGTCAGGAAAAAAATTTGACATCTTATCTCTGTTGACAGGTAACAAAATACAACTTTTCACGAAATTACTTTTTTTCCCTCGGGAAAAAAGTGAGTGAGTGAGTATATATATATATATATATATATATATATATATATATATATATAGATAAAGGGAGATATTTGATTTTAGAATATTTTATTGAACATAAGTTACATTCCCTTTATATCAAGAGTCAGAGAAAACTCGGAATCAGACATTTTTTAACTCTATATTCTCCAAAATAACTACTAAACAATCACTGAGTTCGCCATTTTTGAATCAAATCACAGAATTAAATTGACATATATTTCATTACTTTAAAGGTTTCCTTAGCAACGCAGGTCTAATTGTCGCTATAACTACAACAGCTTATTAGTTTGAAAATTCAAATTTCATATCGATAACATTCTGACTTTAATATATTGTAATAATATGTTCTTTCACTATTGAATCGTCGTTTTTCCTGTCACAGAAAAACATAGTGTATTATACACGGGAAAAATATTAGATTTCAGCTCTCGGATTGTGGTCTCCCTCCGCTTCGCGTCGGGAGACAACATAACCTCGAGCTAAAATCTAATACTTTTTTCCCTTGTATAATAAATAACTATTTTTTTATTAAAAAACATATGTTTTTATACAATAGCTAGCGAAAAACCTAACCTAACTTCTTTCAAAGTAGCTATTGTAAAATTGTTTGCCTTTCTAGTTACCCCTTGTATGGAGCAGTAGCGTTATATTAAGTGTTCATTTTATTTCAGCTCCGAATCTAATTTATTTCAAAGCCACCATTTTCTCTTTGTCTAGTCTAGAAAATTGCCACCATGAAACGAAAGTATTCCTCAAATTTTTATAAAAAAATGAAAACCCAAACGGACAATATCTCAGATGCAAAACTGAAATTGAAATTCTATCACAAGATACAATATTTGAAGAAACCTTAAGTGACTTGGAGCGTGTTGCTTGGAATGCTTTTAAAAGTGTGACCCAAAATTTTCTAGGAAACACAAAATCTAACGATTATATAGGACTTGATGATGAACTTCTTAGTAGTTACCATAAATTGGGCTGTAACATGAGCCTTAAAATACATTTTTTGCACTCGCATCTGGATTTCTTTTCCACTGAACCTCGGCGACGTCAGTCATGAACACGGCGAAAGGTTTCATCAAGACATTTCTGTTATTGAAAAACGTTACCAGGGCAAGTGGAACAGTGAAATGCAGGATGATAGCATACAGCTTTATCTAATGTACATACCTAATAATTAATAATATTTCATTTATTTTCAATAATTTTTGCACCAAAACGGGTCAGAATAAGTTTGGTTTTAATACTATTTTATTAGAACTATAAAAGAAACGAAAATCGTATATAGTTGCTAAAGAAAGTAAAATAAAATTGTTGTCTAGTGTTATTATTCAATTAAATTTTCAAAATCTTTTGAAATTGAAAAAACTGAGATTGATAAAAAATTGTATTTGATATTAAGTCAAATTTGAAATTGTGGTCAATTAAATATAACATAAACCATGTTGCTCTCAATAATCTGTTGAATATATTGAAAAGCACAAATGGTAAATTAGATAAACTCCCTAATGATGCACGTTCAATTTTATCAACAAAGCGAAACGTTAATATCAGAAATATTGATCCAGGCTTTTATTGCCATATTGGTATAACAGAGGTAGTTAATTACTTCTGTGGAAATGTAATTTTTAATAACATAGAATTACTCATCAATATTGATCGCTTGCCACTTAGCAAAAGCTCTGGTAGTCAAATATACCCAATTCTTTTTTCCCTATATGATAAACCAGAAAACGTTGCAGTTGTTGGTATATATCACGGTTATGTGAACCCTTCGAATGTCAATGATTTTTTAAGAGATTTTGTCAAAGATGCAGTGTAACTATCAAATAATGGTATTTTTGTGAACGGTGTGTGTTTACCTTTCAAACTAAAAGGGCTTTTTGCTGATGCCTCAGCCAAATAATTCATTTTCTACACCAAGGGTCACACAGAATTTTTCGTGCACAAAATGTATTCAAAAAGGAATGTTTGTGAATAATCTTACATGTTTTCAGGGCTGTTCCAATCATATGTGCAGGTCGTGCGGCGCATGACGGCGCCGTCATAAAAAAGGCGCCGAAGGCGCCGAAGATATTTTTTTATTTTTACCAATGTCTGAATATGCTAGAATTAAGATTAAAGTAGAAAATAAGTAATAATATTTAAACAAATAATTTATAAAATGTATTATTATGATCATTATTATCATCTATAGATTTAAATATGACTTCTTTAAGTTGCTTGGTCCCGACCTATTGCATATTTTGTTCTATTACTGAGCGCCGTGCGCCCGCACTATATTTCATAGTTCCTATGTTTCATTTCACAAGTTCATTCTTGTCTGGACAAGCAAGTATTGCAGTGAAATCATGTTCATTTGAGCACTGGCTTTTGTCTTAAGCAGTAGAGTAAATCGCATCTCGCATCAGCTAAAAAGTTATACCTATTTCTTATTTCCTTATTTGAAATTTTGTTCTTTTATGGAAGCTCAAACTTTAAAGTATAAGTTATAAGTATAAAATAAAGTTAAGGTGAGTAATGTATATCCAAATCGTTATAATTCGTAATTATAAATTAATTAGATTCAACAAACCCCGATCCCAAACCCAAAATTTTATGTGGTATTATTTTTTTAGATGTTTGAAGGTAAAAAGAAACTTTCTGGTTACCAAAATCTAATTAACAAACGTAAACGGTAGGAGGTGTTGCAAAATACCAATAAGAAAATAACTCAATTTTTCAAAGCACCCATTGATTCCCCTTCGGAGGCTTCAGTAAAAAATGATGATGATAATATGGAGCCGTCGACATCAAGTTCAGTTGAAGTTGAAAAAACTGTAACTTTTATTGAAGCTGATGATGATGAAGTTTTTGATAGTAAGACTGTACAGCTGTCTAAAGATCCAGGTTTGTGGCCGAAAATATTATCTTCAATGAATATTGAACTTCTGATAAAATATGGTCCAACCTATTATAACAATTCAAATTGCGTTTTTCCGAAAGACAAGACTGGGCGAAAATTTCCTGAATCATTTCACTCGAATTTTGCCAAATAATGAAAAAATCAAGCATGATTGGCTTCTGTACTCGGTATCGAAAAATTCAGTGTTTTGTTTTTGTTGCAGAATTATCAACCTTAACACCGCAAAAGCATTTAAATATTCACGAAAAAAGTAAAATGCATTTCGAAAATCTTAAGACATGGTCTGACTGTTTAACTAGATTTAAAACAAACAATACGATTGATCTAACTCATAAATATTTGTTTAATGCTGAAATTAAATATTGGCATGTAGTTATTGAGCGAGTATTCTATGTTATTCAGTTTTTAGCTAAACAAAATCTGTCCTTTCGCGGTCAAAATTTGAACTTGTTTCAAAATAATAATGGCAATTTCTTAAAATGTGTGGAAATGATTGCCAAATTCGATCCTATAATGGCTGAACATACTAAGAGGGTACAAATGCAAAGCAACAGAATGAATCATTACCTTGGCATCCACATTCAAAATGAAATAATTGAAATAATAGGCAATAATTTAAGAGAAAATATTTTATATATGATTAAAAATTCAAAATATTTTTCTATTATTCTTGATTGTACTCCAGACATGAGCCATCAAGAACAAATTTCTGACTGAATCAGGTTCGTAAATTTAGATACAGCATCAGGGGAAATTGTTGTTGATGAACGTTTCTTACATTTTGCTCCAATAGAAGACACAACAGCTTACAAAAATGTCTACTAAATGCTTTAGAAAAACATAATTTAAATTTATATGATATGAGAGGCCAGGGATACGACATACGACAATGGTGCCAACATGCGAGGCAAGCATGCCGGTTTACAAAAAAAAAATTCTAGATTTGAATCCAAGATCATTTTTTGTACCTTGTTGTAATCACAGTTTAAACTTGGTTGTAAATTATGCAGTTAAGGGAAACAACTCTAGCTGGCAATTCTTTTCTACGGTTCAAGAACTTAACAATTTTTTTTCGGCTTCAACTAATCGTTGGACCGTTTTGAAAGAACATATTTGCAATTTAACTTTAAAACCACTTTCTGAAACTAGATGGTCGAGCAGAATTGATGCCATTACTCCGTTGAGGTATCAGCTTGGGGAAGTCTATATATAGTATATTCAGTGAAGTTTCTTTCGATAACAATACAAAGCATATGGCTGATTCTTTAGCAAATAAATTAAAAAGTTACCGGTTTATATGTACATTAGTATTGTGGTACAATGTTCTGTTTAGAGTCAATACTGTTAGCAAAACATTACAAACCAAAGATTTTAATATCTCGGAAGCATGTACCCAAATGAATAATTTGCTAAAGTCTTTCAATAGTTACCGAAGTGATAAAGGATTTGGAGATGTATTAGTTGATGCTTCTGAACTTGCAAAATCTCTAGATGTAGAGCCAACCCTCAAAACTAATAATGTGTTTAGACCAAGGCGTGTTAAAAAACAATTTAATTACGAGAATGACGATGAACCAATTACAGATGGAGAACGGGAATTTAAAATAAACATTTTTTTTAGTACACTTGATATTGTTATAAGATCAACTGGTGAAAGGTTCGACTTATTGTCGTCCCATTCCGACCATTTTCAATTTGTATGGGATATTTGTAAATTTTCAGATTTACCAGAAAAGGAACAACTAAATTGTTGGTTACAGCTCGAAGGAGTTTCAACAGACAAAAATCGTAATGAGCGTGACATGAATGAAACAGAATTGTTCCACGAGTTGCAATTTTTAAAAAATCTTAATCTACAAACACCGACACAAATGTTAAACTACATTATAAAATAATTTAACTCATTCTGATCCAAATGCAAGCGTAGCTTTGCGAATTTTGTTGACAATGCCTGTATCGGTTCAGCGGAGAGAACTTTCTCAAAGTTAAAGTTAATCAAAAACTACTTAAGATCGTCAATGGGCCAACAACGGCTCGATAATTTGGCAATCATATCGATTGAAAGTGATTTGTTGGACAATATAAATATGACTGAACTTATTTCTGAATTTTCCAGAAAGAAAGCGCGTGAAGCTACTTTTATTTAGTGGTTATTTAGTTTTATTTAGTTTTATTCAGGTTATGTAGATTAGGTAACTATTTCTTGTTCAAAAAATGTTTATTTTTTGTTTGGTAATAAAATGTTCATTTTTGCTTCAAAGTTGTATTATTTATTAATTACCGTCTAGCGATTATGTTGAATGTACATAATATGAAATTTAAAAAATATATGAACCAAAAAAAGGCGCTGTGATCACATTTGCACGACGGCGCTCGACCAGGTTGGAACGGCCCTGCATGTTTTTCCCAATTTAATTATAAGAAAAGAACCGAAAAAGATTTCAGAAGAAAAAATAATATTCAACATCATACTGGAACCTCGGCTCTTGAAAATATACCTAACTTCAACATGATAACCGACATTCCTTTGGAGTATTTGCATTTGATTTGTCTAGGTGTCATGAAAAAGCTCCTTGTGAATATATGGATTTATGGGAAACCTTCTTTCAAATTAGGAGCGGTAGCAGTTAGCAGTTTGTTAGTATCTTATCGAAATCACATTCCAAGAGAATTTGCTAAAAAGCCCCGTTCTCTTGATGACGTTAAAAGGTGAAAAGCTACACAGTTCAGATTTTAACTTTTATTTTCTGCACCGGTAGTATTGAAAGACATTATTCCTGATGAGCAATATCAAAACTTTATATGCCTACACATTGCAATCAGAATATTATGCAATGAAACACATATTGCTAATAAGGAATATTTTGAAATTGCTAAATCTCTTTTGATATATTTCATACAAAATTTTGACAATCTTTATGATCCAGAATTTGTACCTCACGGGTTAATACATGTTATAGATGATGTAAAAAATTTTGGAGGTCTTAATCGCTATAGTGCAAATTCGAAAATTTTATGCAGGTTCTAAAAAAGATGGTGAGAAAGTCTGATAAACCTCTTCCCCAAATTATTAAACGTTTGTCTGAAATGATGAATGTTCAGCCTTATACCAAAAATTGGGCCAAGTCTTATAAAAAGTTTTTCTTGGCAAATTATCATTTAGATAAGCTTAAAATTAGTTGGAAAATAACTATGTATATATAAAAATCTTATCTGTATAGATTTCAGTAAATAAATTGAGAATTATTTGGAAGAATGTTTCTTTGTAAGTATCAACTGAAAAGTTGGATAAATTTAATAAACGATAACGATACGTGATTTAAAAAAACATTTGATTTAAATTTAGATAGGCATTTTAATTATTTATTAAATGGAAATTTTATTCTTTCTAGAGTAACTTGAGACTTGTACATGGCGCAAAGTTTCACTGACATCCGTAGATGGCAGTTTTGGTAGTATATATACAAACCCAAAAACATGCGAGTAATTAAAAATTAACGTTAACTCTCAGAATTAATATTTTATTGAGGTAAGTTAACACATCAGTTAATATTTTAAGAAGCGTTAAAAGTGCAAACAAAAAAATATTGTTAGTATATTGTTACTTTTTTCATTAAAATCGTTATAGCTAATAAATTACAAGCCGTCCTTCAAATCCTCAGGGACCTCATGCAAACCACAAACTCTGTTGGCTGGTACAGCTTTATCTGAAACAAAATAAACTAGAATTTAATCTGTTATTTATACAACACGTGACGGTAGTATATATTGGCAAAGGTCGTTTTGAGCTTCATTTGCAATATAAAATTTCAAAATACCGCCCATAGGGAAAAAATAATAACTATTTAGACATTTTAGATAGTGGAGTAAATGAACTTAATTATTAACTGTTCTTTGGATCTCAAGGGACCTAGAATTGTTTATGACTTATGGAGGCTTCCCACTTATCCAGTTTCCCAAATATACAAGTTGAAAACGATAGCTTATGTATACAGTTATTCTCAAAAGTCCCCTCCCCCCTCTTTTATTTTGAACGGTGATTCTTAGACTGATGTTTGTTTTTGTTTCATAATGCCTTTATTATCAATAGTTTATGGTATAAAATTTACAATTGTTGTTTTTGATTATATTTCTAGCTACTTCTAGCAACTTTGTCGACTGGCCTAGACATTCAACTAGATAAATAATCTTAATTTGACAAAATTACTGTCGAAATTAATAATTTATTATATACAAATTTACAAGAATGGTACAAAGTTATGCATGTTGAACTTCGGTGGTTTCAGATCGGAAGACACTTTATGTTTCGATTTGATGAATATTCACTTGGCTCATATAGAAACTGAGTAACGATGTGTTACACTTATTATCTCTGATTGTTTGACTTTGAGTGAAGTTACTTCGATATGTAACGACGACTCGACGAACTCGACGAGTCAAATGATACTGGCCAATAGGAGACGTTTATTTTCGTTTGGTCAACCCAATCCACGTGTAAACACGCCCCTTACAGATTTCTATTTAACACGTCTCACAACGTGAAGAAATCAGTTTTTACACTTATCGAAGCGAGTTCAATACTCAATAACAAAGTTAGCTTTACACTCATCGAAGCGAGTTCAATACTCAATAACAAAGTTAGTTTTTAATACTCATTGAAGCGAGCTTACAACTTGAAAACGAAATCAGTTCTAATACTCATCGAAGCGAGTTCAACACTCGAAATCAGTTCAATACTCAAGTTAGTTCATAACTCAGCTCAACACTCAATCGAGTTCATCGAGTCGTTGTTACATATCGAAGTAACTTCACTCAAAGTCAAACAATCAGAGATACTAAGTCTAACACATCGTTACTTAGTTTCTATACGAGACAAGTGAATATTCATCAAATCGAAACATAAAGTGTCTTCCGATCTGAAACCACCGAAGTTCAACATCAATAACTTCCTTGTAAGTTTGTACATAATAAATCATTAATTTCGACATTAATTTTGTTAAATTAAGATTATTTATCTAGTTGAATGTCTACGCCAGTCGACGAAATTCAGCTAGAAATATAATCAAAAATATTGGCCTTTCGAGCCGGATATAACAAGTATTGTTATATAACATTGTAAAGTGCCAGTATCAAGACAGCAGTTCAAATCGAAATGCAAGTATAGCAGTCCAATTAGCAGTTCAATTACCAGTCCAATTAGCAGTTCAATTACCAGTCCAATTAGCAGTTCTAAGAGCAGTCCAATTCGCAGTTCTAAGAGCAGTCCAATTAGCAGTTCAATTAGCAGTTCAATTAGCAGTCCAATTAGCAGTTCAATTAGCAGTCCAATTCGCAGTTCAATTAGCAATCCAATTAGCAGTCCAATTAGCAGTTCAAATCGCAGTTACAAGGATTCATCACAGCAGCAGCCAGGATAGTCAAGGTAAGTTGGTCAGTTAGCTATTTAAACGTGCCAATTATCCATCCTGTTTCCGTATTAGTATCGTATAAACATTGTTGAAATTGCTTACCATACTCACGCATAAACTAAATTTAAAATGGTTGAACTTAAAAAATTAAAACGACAACGCGATTATATACTAACAACCATTACGAAATTAGGAAAAATCATCGACCAAGCAAACGATGAGCCTACAGGATTCCGTAAACATTTGATTCAAGCGACGTTAGATTACGGAACTAAAGCGTATGAAAAATTTGATTCAATTCAAGATAGCATAGAGGAGTTAGATCGAGAGGAAATTGATCAGCATAGCTGCTACGAAGAGACCTTTATGTGAGAAACGTCGCGTGCTAAAAGGTTTCTCGATAAATTCGCAGCTCTACCATGCAGTAGATACCGTGCAGTGCAACAAGTAGATACCGTGCAAACGGCCAACAAAACACGTTTAAACGCTGATAAAAACACATCTACCGCTGTAAACATACCAGTAATATCTCACGTTATGTCATATGAATCGATCCAACGTGAGCTTAAAAAGTTACCTGCTAACATCAAATTAGCAGAAACAGTGTTTCATCAACCGGAATCGGTTAACATCTTAGTAGGAACAGGCACAACACTGCCTGTAGAACAAATCAAAGTAGTGGAAACAGAGTTTCATCGACCTGAACCGGTCGACATCTTAGTAGGAACAGGCACAACACTGCCTGTAGAACAAATCAAAGTAGTGCAAACAGAGTTTCATCAACTTGAACCGGTCGACATCTTAGTAGGAACAGGTACTACACTGCCTGTAGAACAAATCAAATTGGTAGAAACAGGCACTACACTGCCTGTAGCGCAAATCAAAGTAGCTGAACCAGAGTTTCATCGACCTACACCGGTCGACATATCAGTAAGAATAGGCACAACACTACCTGTAGAACAAGATATCTTAATAGGAACAAGCACTACACTGCCTATAGTACAAGGCAAATTATTAGAAGCAGAGACTACTATGTTTGTGGAAAAAAGCAAATTATCAGCTCCTGACAATCAAGAATCGAACAAACTTCACATGTCCCTGTTGTCCTGTTGTGGATAATACGTTGATATCAGATGGTTATTATTTATCTCATTACGCAATCAGTAAGGAAACGAGTCCAACTACGAAAGTAAGTGTGGTATACGACGGTTCTTCAGAGACTTCTACAGGCGTACCGTCGAATGACGCCCTGTATACCGGTCATAATAGTCAACCTAGTTTATTAACGACTTCTAGTCGAGTTGGCGAAAACACTATCGTGATTGTAGGTGATTTAAAGCGAATGTGTCAACAATTTTTAGTTAGAAACGAATACCGTAAATTTCGATGTCTCATTTGGAGAGATCAAATGAAAAACTTACGAAATTTGGAATTGAATGTCGTCATATTCGATATTACATGTGCTTTGTATCTAGCAATTCAATGTTAAAATCAATTAAGTGAAGATGAATGCAAAATATATACCGTGCGAAACGACACGAATATGTATATACTATTCAGATTAAGGTTTCCAAACGGATAACACTATTCGGAGTTTTCAAACTATTCGAACCGTTAGGATTATTGGCTTCCGTGATTGTATTCGGGAAAATAATCTTACAATACTTGTGGAATTATAAGCTCGATTGGAACGAATCGATACTTATTAAATTGTATATTGAATGGTAAACACTCGCCATCACCGTCAAATGATCTGTTATTATTTCGACGTACCGTAATTACCGCCGTTCAATTACATGGATTTTCCAATGCAACTGAAACGGCATTCAGCGCATGCGTTTTCATACGCACACTATAAGAAAAATTAAAGTGCAATTATCATGTGTTAAATCTCGTGTTGTACCTATCGAGAAGATAACAATACCGAAATTGGAGCTCTTAGGAGCACACCTCTTGTTTACATTAATGGAAATTGTAAATACGGGCTTCCGGAAAGAAGTTCAAATTTTTTATTGGTCCGATTATGAAATTGCATTACGTTGGCCTCAAGTTTGTCCTCAGCGATTGATAAATCCGTTTCGGGACAAAGAAGGGATAATGAGGGCAGGCGACCGTTTGATTGTGTCTAATTCAACATTTGACGCTAAACGCTCCGTTATCTTGTTTAAAATTAGACATGTGAGCATTTTAGTTATGATGTATTTTCAGAAAAAATATTTGCAAGCTGTAATTCAGCAAAGTTTATACTCGATACGCCGTAAATATGTGATTATTGACGGACGTAGTCGAATGTATACACATATAAAACTATATTGTACCTGCTTTGGCCTTACTACGAGAAGACAACATCCCACCCTCACAATGGGCCCTGGGAAGAATCCTGAAGTGCTATCCCGGTAGTGATGGTGTAGTGCGTACTGTTTTAGTGAAAACCGCGAAATCTTCAGTTGTCCAAAATGTGAAGAAGGTAGCGTTACTTCCGATTCTACCGACTAATGCTGAAGTTGAACATTCATAGACTTTATAATTGATCGTATTCTCTCAACGGGAAGATTATGTTCAAGATTATAAAATCTTGAATTATATTGTTCAGAATGCTTTTAAAAATATGTAAGATATTTGTATGTTACGTATTTTCGTCATTGTATATATTTATAGCGTAAATTCATTTCAGTTGCTAGCGCTGTGAAAAGGTGTTAAAGAATTGATAGACCTTTTGTATTGTTGTGAATTCAAAGGGTAGTTACACTTTATTCACAGCTTTTGTTAAATACCTATAAAATATCACGTTTTGCAATAATAATTGTAAATTGTTTTGTTTGAGCATTGAAAGAACACATTTTGAAAATCGACATATTGTCGCATTGTGTTTGAAATCCTATAGTTAAAAATTTAGGAAAATGTCACGTTTCACCCTATTATCTATTGTATTGTAAAAACCCTAAACTTATTGTCACTTTGAGCGTGAAATTTTTATGGTCGACGGTCGGAAGATTTGTAAGAAACGTTTGAATACCTTTCTGAGTAAAAAGGTTACAATTGCTATTGGAGTATTCAATAGAAATTGAAGTATCTAATGCTTATTTCCGTTTGGTCAACCCAATCCACATGTAAACACGCCTCTTGCAGATTTCTATTTAACACGTCTTACAACGTAAAGTAATCAGTTTTTACACTCATCGAAGCGAATTCAATAGTCAATAACAAAGTTAGTTTTTTAATACTCATCGAAGCGAGCTTGCAACTCGAAAATATAAGTAATGCTAGTATTCCAACCCATTTATATTGAAACTCCTTCATTTTCTGTTCGCAGATTTGGGGGAACAATAAAAAAAATCAAGTATGGGGAACTCTTAGACAATACCAGTTCCAAAATGAAATAATTTGTTGTTATTTTTTACTTGTACTATTAATAAAACAAATAAAAGTAAATTACATCTACCTTTTAGGCCTTTCCAAAAAAATTAAATCAGCTGTATAACTGTTTTTTGACGTACTAGATTTTTTGTTCTTTATACATATGGTCCGCTGCCCAGTTTTCCCTTTATTATATTTTATTTCTTGGTAAAAGTTCATAATTTCTTTATTTACAAAATTTTCTTCTATACTTTTTATTTTGTCCTCCATTCCTTTTCGCTTTTTGACCTGCATATCTTCTTTGTTATTCTTCTTTGTTCTTCGTATTGTCTTCTGTCTTTATATGTACCAGTTTGTAACATTTTCTGTTTGGCTTGGCTTCTCTTTTTAATTTCTTCTCTGCATTTTGCATCGAACCATTCTTCTCCTTTTTCCTTTTTTATTTTCGGTGGTATTATTTTCCGTGCCGTCTTTTTATAGTTTCCTCTAAATGTCTCCATTCGTCGTTTACATTGTGGTTCTGTTGTTGTTCCAGCGTTTTCTTCCATTCTTCTTCGCATTTTCTTTTTATTGTTTTGTTATCTATAAGTCTTTCCACCAGTAGCCTTCTTTTTGGTATTCACCTTAACTTTTCTATTCTTTGTTTATTGTTTTGTATTATTTTCGCGACTACTAAAAAGTGGTCGTTACCACATCTGCTCCTCTATAGGTTCTCACGTTTTCTACTCTTTTCATTGATTGTTTTTGTATAAGGAAATGGTCGATTTGATTGGAGTACTTTCCGTTTGGTGCTAACCATGCTCCTTTGTGGATTTCTTTATGTTCAAACTTTGTGCTGGGATTCGTTACCTAAAAGAAGAACTTACAGTGACATTAATTTATCATATATATATATATATATATATATATATATATATATATATATATATATATATATATATATATATATATATACGGATTTATTTTACAGCCTAGGCCGCCCTTCCGTTCACAGTTTCCAATTTTTTCGGTCGAAGCACAAGTCTTCTTCCAAATCCCTCAATTCCATGGCTTCATCTATCTCGTTCCTCCAGCTTCTTCTCGGTCGTCCTCTTTTCTTTTTTTCTTGTGGCACCCATTCCAGTATTCGTCGTGGCCATCTATGTTCTCCCATTCTCTTTGTGTGTCCAAACCATGTGAGCTGTTTTTCTTGAATTTTTTCTATCAGATTTGTGTCAGTTTTCGTCATATTTCTAATTGCTTCATTAATTTATCAAAAGTGTTTACATTGGATTTCCAAAACTATCTATGGATGAACGAGGCAGCATACTTGAAAGTGCTTTGTATGGTGAATCAAAAAAAAATTTGGATTTAATTCTCCTGGCTTGTTCGTGCGATAATCACTTTTTACACTTGTACCAAAATAACTAGATTCGATTAATAGTTATTTCAATAAAAACATTTTTCCAGTCGCTAACATCATAACTACTCATATATTGATTTTATGTGAGCATATACTCTATTATTTTAATTTTTTCAGCATCTAAATATCTAAAAGGGCCTATCTGTACTGTTTGGCCTATATCAGAAAAATAAGTTTGGGCTTAGGTTTATTCATTCTCTTCGTGAATCGCTATATCGTCTGCATACTTGAAAAGCAAGTAATATTCATGATAAATATTTCTTAGACCTGCAAACAAAATTCATTTATACAGGGTGCGACAGATAAACGGTCAATTAGAACTATCTCGAGAACTAAATGTATCTGAATTATGAAAATTGGCATTAAGGGGTTTTGAATAATGAGCTATTTCAAGAAAATATTGCCGTAAGCCATTCTACGTTGCCCACTATCGATATGTATTACTATTCCCTATACCTATCTCCTGCAGTTTTCAAATAAATCAGCTTCATACATTTTTGTTACAAAAAATTAATTTATCAAGTCGCCTATGGAATATTCTGACAAATGTCAATTATTGTTAATGTTTAGTAGTCACCTTGTTGTATGCCGTTGTGTGAAAGGTATAATAATAGTTTGCCTTTAATTTTCTTGACAAAATAATAATGGCACATTTAGGATATACAAATGATGATTTTTTAAATTTAATTATGATTCACGGTGAGTATAACAGAATAGTATCTAGAACTTCCGTGTGTTTGCTGAGAGACATCCTGAAAAGCCTCGACCAAATCATAAAACTGTGAAACGTTTGCTGAACAACTGTTCCCAGTTTGGTCAGTTCAAAAGTAGAAGAAATAAGCCCAAGACCCATGTCGATAATGAGGATTTACAAATAGACATCCTGGAATATTTTGCAGCTCATCCAAATTCATCCTTAGGCGAATGTAAGAAACTGTTAGAGGTGTCGACTAGAACAATTCACAGAATTTTAAAAAAACATCATTGGACCCCTTATTGGTATACACTAGCTCAGCATTTACATCCTGGAGATTATGTAAGACGTGTAGAATTTTGTGAATGAGTTTTAATTAAATGCCAAGAAGATGTGGTGATTTGGTGATTTGGTGTGATGAATCGAAGTTTACTAAAAATGGTTTGTTTAACCGTCATAACAGTCACTTCTGGAGTGACGAAAATCCTCATGTTACATGGGATAGTAAATTTCAAGTGTCCTTTTCGTTTAATGTTTTTTGTGCTGTGAAAAATAAAAAGATATTCGCTCCCATGATTTATGACGAAAATTTAAACGGATAGCGTTACTGCAACATCTTACGGCAAGTAATTGTACCAGCAATGCACGCTTTACCTAATAATGAGGCTTACGAAGCTTGGTGTCAACAAGATGGTGCACCGGCTCACAATCTTCGAGGAGTAGGCACATTCCTTGATGAAATATTTAACGATAGATGGATAGATAATAAAGATCCGTTTTTCTGGCCACCTAGATTCCCACAATTGTCACCATTAGATTACTATATTTGGGGATATGTTAAAAATGAGGTATTTTCTGAACCTGTCACTACTAAGGAAAATATGATAAACAAAGTCCTTCACGTTTTTAACGAAATAGATGGAGAATCACTATCAAGAGCTACTAATGAAAATCTGATTAAAAGAGTCCATAAATGTTTGGAAGTTGATGGGCAACATTTTGAACATTTGTTGCATTAACAAGCTAGTACCTTATTATCTTTGATAGTATCTGTATAATTGTTCAATGTTTAACTTAATAAATTAATACCACATAGTCTATAAAAAATTTAATTTTTTGGTACAAAAATGTATAAAGCTGATTTATTTGAAAACTGCTGGAGATAGGTATAGGGAATAGTAATACATATCGATAGTGGTCAACGTATTCTTCTAAAATAAATAATCACATACAGGGTGTCCCATTTGAAAACAAAGAATTACGCGAAGATAGTGGATTCCGTTTTTATTCCAATTTTGACAGCACCCTGTATAATAAAAAAGGTAACTTCACAGTGTAAACGATAAAGCGGTATGTGGTAAATAGTTCCTAAGAAACTTAAATTTTTATTCAAATTATATTAGAGGATATTGAATTTTATGTACATGGTAAAAAAGTGTGATTTTCATATAAAAAACATTACAACTCAAAAACGGTTCAAAATAGGTATAGGGAAGTATTAACAAAAAATGTTCATTAAATATCTCATTATTCAAAACCCCTTCATGCGAATTTTCATAATTCAGATACCTTTTGTTCTCCAGATATTTCTAATTGACCGTTTATCTGCCGCACCCTTTATTATAGGTACTTTTCGTTGCTGAATAAAAAAGCATCTATTTGCAAAAAATTAGAAAGCTATTAGTTATACTGTTTACACAATATCTGTAACGTATAGAAAAATTTGTGGAATTAAAATAACGACAAAAAGGAAATTTAAAGATGCACAATGTTGATTCAGGCAAATATTTAAATTACGAAAAGGATTCTGTGAGCGCTGTTGCCTCCAATATAATATTGATTTAATAAATTTGTTCACTACATGAAAACCTTCAAGTTTAATGCAGGCATTATGCAATAAGGAGATTATCCCTAAACTGACGCTCCCGGTCATCTATTACGCATTCGCAATAATGAAGATAGCAGAGCTATCTGAAAATGTCGGGGATGTATTATAATTATTCATCCAAATGTAAATTTATTCTAAGGATGTAATTATGTAGAGCGTTATGTAAAGCTCAGTGTAGTTCTGATTTAAGTTTTGATAATTCAAAATTGGCGAAATGCGAAATTCGAGAGGTGGGGACCTAATGAATTTTAAATGAATAGGAAATTCAAAGCAACTCCAAAAATGTAATAAAATACAGAGACCCCTAGGCGAATTTATACTAGCTGTACATCAATCATTTACTTCAACTTATTTTAAACTTGATGACAAACTAAATAAAAGATTTAAGAACTCGAAAAAAACATCAACAGTAATATTTCCTTCTTTTTGCTACGTATATGGCTGCATCACTGCGATAACAAGAAACACAATTGAAAACATGAGCCAAATATTCAATTCCTTCCATTATATATATATATATATTATTAATTATTATTATTGATAATTTTTTTTTATAAATTGTTATTATATATTATTTTATAAGATGAAGTCGAGACTTACCTTCGGCCGCTCTTTATAGGTTTAATTTTAATTTATAATTTCATTTTATGAAGAGTCGAAAGCATGTTGACCTCTATCTTCGACTGCTCTTTAATATTATTTGAACTTGTCTATTTATTATTTGAATTGTTTATAGCCGGAGACATGTAGACCTTTTCTCGTTGGGTTCATGGCGCATATAAATAAGTCTATTTTAACTGTGATTTTATTTGATTATTGAATTGTAAATATACTGTATATTGAGAAATTAAATGATTTTTGAAAACATATGTGTCTTAATTTACTGTTTCTAGATATTTTGAATGAATGAGGTGAGTCGATATTTCTAAATTTATTAAGGATAGTATATAAAATAAAAATGCAAAACACTTTACAGAAAAATAATTTTAATAAATTCTTGAGATTGAAATCGTAATTAATTCTAAACACCAAATTTTCTTGATACCACCCCTGTACTCTTTACAGTCAGACGCATGGAATGCTATTGAACATATCTCTACTGCGTCGGCGTGACGAAAATATACGATTTTGCTTCGTTGAAAGCGAAGATACACATTTGTGTTTACAGTCTATTTCCCACTTATGAAATGTTTATACAGATTAAATGTTCGTATGTATACGTTGAAACTATCAAGATAATATTCAAAAACAAAACCATACGATTGCATATACATATATATAAAAATAAATAGGAGTGATGTGAAATTAGTATAGTGATAGACAGAAGATGATAATGTATGCGATAAGAAAATGGAAGCTACACCAAATTTACATATAATGTGAACAACAATGATACAAATTAATTATTAAAAGTAAGTACATAGTTATTTATTAGTTATGATTTATGGATATCCATGTACGTAAGTTCTTATTATGCATCATAAAATACTCAGGCCTTTTAATGAAATTTCGAAATTATTTTATCGTTCACTATTTGAATGTTTTTATTTTTATTTATGTCGGAATTCCAAATTAATATTAAATTAGCACAGACCTTAATATATCCACTGTAGAAAGCTCCATATTGTTGGATGGCGTCACCTCTTTTCTTTAGCGAAAGAGATGCACGTTCGAAGAAACTCCCGTTCTCACAAACTGTTTAAATAGCTTATAGAATTATTATTATTGAACTTTTTTGCAAATTCACATGTCTTATTTTTTTTTATTAAAATTTATTCGGAAGCCTCTTACATAGATGCTAACCCTTTTTAGCTACCCACGCCACTCTTTTCTGTCGCAATCAACAACTCTCTCTTCTTGTCATAAAATTCATAGCCTTCTATTGACACTTTCTTTCAAAATAATTGTTTGTTTGGGAATTTTTTAGTTCTAAATGTAAATTAGTTCTTTTAATTGTCCTGGATGGTATCAACACTTATTTGTTTAATTGTATATAGTCTTAAGGGTTTCATAAAATGTCTTTTTTCACTATTGACAATCCCTTATATTGCTAGTTATCATTTTTTAAGGTATTTTGATTTACATTATTTTACATAAAACTTACAATCTAAATATCAAGTATTATATATGCAAATGTATAGTTTTCAATTTTCTAATCTTTGTGATTGTTAATCACATATAAATTCTTATTTATTTTCAAATTTCCCTTTCATAAAAATTATTCTATTCGTAACCAATAAATTTAAGTTGGCAATCAATTTAGTAATTTTTATGTTACTTCCAGTTGATTAATATTCATAATTGCAAACTCTTGTTGACACCTGACATGGCTACGTTCCGCCTGTCAATCAAATACTTTTTATTTCAAATTACCTTTTTAATTATAACCCTTTTTACTTATTACCCATAAATATTGATATTCATTTATTTATTCAAATACTAATTCCTTTTGTTTTCAGGTTTCAAATGATGCTACATGGTAATTACCTGGATGTTCATATGGCAGTGTTTTGAACAGTCTAGTAACTGTTACCATCAACGTAATATTGGATTATTATTAAGGTAAAATTTTGTACTTATTTACATACTGCTATTACTAGAAATATCTTTATTCACTATCCTTTTTATTCCTTTTAATATAAATGCTTTTCTTAATATTTGGTAGTATAAATGCTCACTTCATTCAATTCAATCATCTAAAACTCCTAGTTTTTTTTTATATGTAATCTTCAATTGGCCTTACCAATTTTAGATGGTTTCAGTTTCCCCCAATTTCATTTTTAAAATATTATTATCTGTCCGATTGTTTTTTTTTATATTTTGAAAATGTAATTTTTACTTTTTAACTCCATTTATATTGAATATGAATTCTAATAGGTTACGAGTAAATTAATTAATATTTTATAAAAAATTCAATTTCTTCAATTTCTTATGTCTTCTTATCAGATACTAATTATTTGTATGACATGATTTTTAAAAAGCTGCTACTTGTTGAATTTATACAAGTTTTGCACATATATAGTCCCTCTCAATTGATTATTATATGGGTTCCTTAAAACATAGCTATTCTTCTCATATGCCTTCTCTACTATATAAGGTTCATTAAATGGTAGTTTCAGCTTAGCATATTGGTTTAATTTTTTATCGGCTGCTTGCAAAGATCTTCCTATTACCCAATCTCCTTCTTTAAATGTTGTTGGTCTTTTAATTTTTTTAATTCTTCGTTTTATGTATCGATCTGCAACTCTTTTAAGTTGTACATAAATTCATCCCCTCTATCTTATATCTTCCTGTTTTATTTCTATATAAAGCCAGTACTTCATCTAATTTATTTATCATTACTTATTTGTTTGCCCCGTTTGAATTTCCCTCTGTATACACTAAACTATTTATTCCATTCCTAAGTTTCACCTAATAAGTTTCAATTTATATTATATGACATGTATTATATATATTTTTTTCTTTTTTTCTAGATTCTTAATAAAGAAGTGTGAAGAATCGTTTGGAATATCATCTGCTTAATCAACAAAGAACACGATCTATCCTATAATATTATCTAGCATGATATACTTAATTAATATTGAATTTTTTTAATCTATACTTATGTCTATTATTTTATTTACAGCTTTTTCTGACCTAACCTATCTCTATCTTTGTACATTGTTTATAATGAAATTTTTATCTTAACTTCATTTCTGTTTTTTTTTTTATAATTGTTATGTGATATTAATAAATTTATCTTCCAGTTTATTTTATTATCCTTTTCCTGTCCATTCCATAGCTTTTTCGTTTCACAAACTTCCTTCCAATCATCATGTTATACTATTTACTTTGCTATTTTTTTCCTAACTTTTTTCTGATGTTCTTCTCTTGTTGTTTGTTTCTCATTACACTTCTGAATCTTCTTTCCGTTCTCTATCATATCCTTCTTAATTTTGCAGTCCCGTATCTCATTAATATCTTCCCATAAATCCAATACAATCTGTGTCTCAAATTCTTCCTGAAGTCGCGGATTCAAATGGATTACCATAGCATACATTTGCAAAACATAGGTATTCAGTGAATTACCTCTATTTTCTTCATATCTGCCAAAATATAATCTTTCTCTTATTTTAGATTGTACATTATTTCCCAAAAAATAGTCAATAAATTTTCTTTCAAATTGATCTAAGTCTTGTATATCCTCTTCTTTGTTTGTAAACCAAACCAATCCATGGTGTTCTAAATGTTCTCGTATAATTTCTCTTAATTCCTCTACTTCATATTCATTTCTCAATTTATTCCTCAGCATTTTGATAAAGGTTACAGGGTGTATTTTCTTAAAATCTCCATCAAATTTTATATTGTTATTACTTCCACAATTAATTATTCTTGTTTCCCCCGTTATTCTTGTCAATTCTCTTCTTATTCTTCTTTCTTTCTCTTCTTGGTCGCCTTCCAATTTTTTTTAAATTATCCTCCATTTCTTTCAGTTTTCGTTTATATTCATTTCTCTCGTTTCTGTTGCTACCTTCTTCTAATTGTATTTCTTGAATTATTCTATTTTCCATTTGCTCAATTTTTTCTTTATTTTTTTCAATTCTCTCACCATAACCTTGAAACTTTAGTTCAGTGTTCATTTCCAATCTGTCAAATTTTCCTTTTATTTCATCTTCTATACCTCCTATTACTTCCCCCATTTGTCCTAATTTCTCATCGATCTTGTTCTCCATTTTTCTTCTATATCCATCTATATCTTGTACCAATTCTTTTTTTAACTGTTCAAATTTTTCTTCTAGATTTATTCTTACGTTTCTTTCTAATTCTGCCATTCCATTTTGTATTTCTTCTATATTTTTGTGCAAATCTGCGTTACCATCTTCTAATTTTCTATTTAATTCTGCATTACCAGCTTCTAATTTACTATTTAATTCTGCATTACCAGCTTCTATTTTTCTATTTAATTCTGCATTACCAGCTTCTAATTTACTATTTAATTCTGCATTACCAGCTTCTAATTTTCTATTTAATTCTGCATTACCAGCTTCTAATTTACTATTTAATTCTGCATTACCAGCTTCTAATTTTCTATTTAATTCTGCATTTCCTTCGTTTACACTAATCATTAGGCTTCTTATCATATTATGTAGGCTTTCCATCTCCTTTTCTTTTTCTTGTCCTGGTTGTTGTTGTGCCGGTATCTCCATTCCAATGTCTTCTGTGGTTGATGTAGATTGTTCTTCGTTTCCCTTCTTTGTATTGTCTTTTTTATTCCTTGTATTTGGCATTATTGTATTCTCTTGTCAAATTGTCTTTATTCTCTTGTTTTTAATTTCTATTTTCTACGTTTATGTTTTAATGCATATAATTATTTTAATAATTTATAGTTTATCTGATTCGGTGAGTCCAATTGAATTTTCAGAGCTAAATTTGTTAGGAGCCAAATTATTTTTAGAGCCTTACGTTGGGGTCGTTATTTTATTATATATTTATTAATTTATATTAATTTAATAAGAGCCCCACGTTTCGGGTGCCATTTTATTATTAATTATTATTATTGATAATTTTTTTTTTATAAATTGTTATTATATATTATTTTATAAGATGAAATCGAGACTTACCTTCGGCCGCTCTTTATAGGTTTAATTTTAATTTATAATTTCATTTTATGAAGAGTCGAAAGCATGTTGACCTCTATCTTCGACTGCTCTTTAATATTATTTGAACTTGTCTATTTATTATTTGAATTGTTTATAGCCGGAGACATGTAGACCTTTTCTCGTTGGGTTCATGGCGCATATAAATAAGTCTATTTTAACTGTGATTTTATTTGATTATTGAATTGTAAATATACTGTATATTGAGAAATTAAATGATTTTTGAAAACATATGTGTCTTAATTTACTGTTTCTAGATATTTTGAATGAATGAGGTGAGTCGATATTTCTAAATTTATTAAGGATAGTATATAAAATAAAAATGCAAAACACTTTACAGAAAAATAATTTTAATAAATTCTTGAGATTGAAATCGTAATTAATTTTAAACACCAAATTTTCTTGATACCACCCCTGTACTCTTTACAGTCAGACGCATGGAATGCTATTGAACATATCTCTACTGCGTCGGCGTGACGAAAATATACGATTTTGCTTCGTTGAAAGCGAAGATACACATTTGTGTTTACAGTCTATTTCCCACTTATGAAATGTTTATACAAATTAAATGTTCGTATGTATACGTTGAAACTATCAAGATAATATTCAAAAACAAAACCATACGATTGCATATACATATATATAAAAATAAATAGGAGTGATGTGAAATTAGTATAGTGATAGACAGAAGATGATAATGTATGCGATAAGAAAATGGAAGCTACACCAAATTTACATATAATGTGAACAACAATGATACAAATTAATTATTAAAAGTAAGTACATAGTTATTTATTAGTTATGATTTATGGATATCCATGTACGTAAGTTCTTATTATGCATCATAAAATACTCAGGCCTTTTAATGAAATTTCGAAATTATTTTATCGTTCACTATTTGAATGTTTTTATTTTTATTTATGTTGGAATTCCAAATTAATATTAAATTAGCACAGACCTTAATATATCCACTGTAGAAAGCTCCATATTGTTGGATGGCGTCACCTCTTTTCTTGAAGATCTCTTTAGCGAAAGAGATGCACGTTCGAAGAAACTCCCGTTCTCACAAACTGTTTAAATAGCTTATAGAATTATTATTATTGAACTTTTTTGCAAATTCACATGTC
This sequence comes from Galeruca laticollis, assembly GCA_963921935.1. Taxonomy (NCBI): domain Eukaryota; kingdom Metazoa; phylum Arthropoda; class Insecta; order Coleoptera; family Chrysomelidae; genus Galeruca; species Galeruca laticollis. Next base: position 82,861,735 of record OY998178.1, on the reverse strand, counting down.
TTATTTTTTTTTATTAAAATTTATTCGGAAGCCTCTTACATAGATGCTAACCCTTTTTAGCTACCCACGCCACTCTTTTCTGTCGCAATCAACAACTCTCTCTTCTTGTCATAAAATTCATAGCCTTCTATTGACACTTTCTTTCAAAATAATTGTTTGTTTGGGAATTTTTTAGTTCTAAATGTAAATTAGTTCTTTTAATTGTCCTGGATGGTATCAACACTTATTTGTTTAATTGTATATAGTCTTAAGGGTTTCATAAAATGTCTTTTTTCACTATTGACAATCCCTTATATTGCTAGTTATCATTTTTTAAGGTATTTTGATTTACATTATTTTACATAAAACTTACAATCTAAATATCAAGTATTATATATGCAAATGTATAGTTTTCAATTTTCTAATCTTTGTGATTGTTAATCACATATAAATTCTTATTTATTTTCAAATTTCCCTTTCATAAAAATTATTCTATTCGTAACCAATAAATTTAAGTTGGCAATCAATTTAGTAATTTTTATGTTACTTCCAGTTGATTAATATTCATAATTGCAAATTCTTGTTGACACCTGACATGGCTACGTTCCGCCTGTCAATCAAATACTTTTTATTTCAAATTACCTTTTTAATTATAACCCTTTTTACTTATTACCCATAAATATTGATATTCATTTATTTATTCAAATACTAATTCCTTTTGTTTTCAGGTTTCAAATGATGCTACATGGTAATTACCTGGATGTTCATATGGCAGTGTTTTGAACAGTCTAGTAACTGTTACCATCAACGTAATATTGGATTATTATTAAGGTAAAATTTTGTACTTATTTACATACTGCTATTACTAGAAATATCTTTATTCACTATCCTTTTTATTCCTTTTAATATAAATGCTTTTCTTAATATTTGGTAGTATAAATGCTCACTTCATTCAATTCAATCATCTAAAACTCCTAGCTTTTTTTTATATGTAATCTTCAATTGGCCTTACCAATTTTAGATGGTTTCAATATATATATATATATATATATATATATATATATATATATATATATATATATATATATATATATATATATATGTTTATTTACAAATAATTACAATTACAAATCACCAAAAAGATAATATATTAGAATTATAAAACTATTAAAACCAATGTAAACAGCGAGAAAAAATACATTACAATAAATTAACACAGATAAAAAATGTAGAACGTATTTCTTTACAAAATGTAAATAAACAGGAGAGGCTAATTACCTATTGTGGCTTATTTTGGATCACTGTAACCTATTAAGACCTATGAGGTTGAACATAGGCACAATGATCCTATATGTCGCCACTTAATTGCCAGTTTTGTTTTCCTTAACATAATGTTAATTCAACTTTCCTTATACACATATATACCTTTTCCTCTTAGCAATCAATAATTTTATTAATATCCTTAGTTTCTAGGTATTTTACACATTTTTTAAATATTTTTTTAGCAAACTGATAGAATTTAATCTTCTTATTTGAGTCTTATACGTTTCTGGAAGAGAGTTAAACAAACGGGGTGCTATGAATTCGAAGTACCTAGTTCCTACTGTTTTTTTCGCAGTGTTGGTTTGGACAAAATCTTTTGTTTTATTTCTAGTATGATAATGGTGACCAGGAGACTGCAAGCACGAGCGATTTTTAAATAAGTACACAACTAAACTAAAAATATATAGGTGCCTTACGGACATTATATTAGTTTCGTTAAAAAGTTGGTTTGTACTATAGGTTAAATCTTTGAAATGCATTATTTTTAGAATTTTTCTTTGCAGAATTTCAACCTGCTCTAGATGAGTAGGCACAGTTCCTCCCCAACCTAATATGCCATATCTAAGACGTGATTCTACAAGAGCATGATATATGATTCTCAGATGCTGTAAGTCCAGTACTCTCCTTATATATTTGAATTTATACAATAAACATCTCAGTGTCTTAGCTACTTCACGTAAGTGAAATGTCCATCGTAGATGTGAGTCTATTGTTAGTCGGAGATACTTTATTTCGTATTTCAGAGAAATATCAATATGTATGTTGTTAATAGTAACAGTCATTTTTTCATAAGGAGGCAGTTTGTGTTTGTAACTAGTGAAAGGTACAATAAATGTTTTCGAATAGTTGACTGTTAAAATTTTATGTCTCAAGATATCAAATAAATGTCTTAGATCGGTTTATATTTTTTAGTTTGAGGCCTTCCCACGTACTGTCTGTATATATTATAGCAGTATCATCCGCGAATCCTATAATTTTACCTGTAGAATTATAAGAGAATAGATCATTGATATACATATTAAACAGTATTGGTCCCAGCAGAGTTCCCTGGGGAACCTCGAACAATATATTTTTTTCCGTACTGACTTTATCGTTTATCCTTACTATTTGTGTCCTTTTTTTTAGATAGCTTTCAAATAATTTATGAGGCAGACCACGTATTCCTGCATCCCCCAGGACGTCCAACAACTGTTCATGGCTCACAGTGTCAAACGCCTTCGCCATATCCAGAAATACAACTGCCGCTGGTTTCGTTTCATCAACAGAACTGTACACAGAAGAAAGCAATGTCTCAATTGCATCATTAGTAGAACGTCCTTCTTGAAAGCCAAATTGATGCTGTGATAATAATTTGTGGTTGACTATGAATTTAGTTAATCTTTTTTCCACAGCTTTTTCCATTAGCTTTGTCAATGTCGTAATAAGTGATATGGGCCGATAGTTGCACATCTTTGCCTTGTTGTCCTTTTTGTAGATTGGGGTTACTACAGCTTTTTTAAAAATAGTGGGACATACGCCTTCTGCAAAGATCAAGTTTTTTAAGTCGGCTATAGGTTTAGTCAACTGTTCACTTAATTTTTTAAATATTTCTGCTCGCAGATTGTCTATGCCTGGAGCCTTGTTTGCTTTCAGAGATACTATTAAGTCTCTTATCTCTTCCGTAGTTACAGGCATCCAATAAAAGGTCTCAGAATTTTTAGATCGCCGAGGAGGGGGTTTAGTCGGTACGGTTATTTTTTGTGCCACGTTTTTTCCCTCTGTTACAAAGTAACTGTTAAATTCGTCTGCCATATCTGATTAATATCATTTCTTGTTTTATTTTTGTTGTTAACTAGGTTTTTATTACTCCCATTTTTTTGTATTTCGGTTCGGTAGTAGTTTTGTTTCATTATTTTAATTAGGTTATTCACGCGTTTGCGGTAAGTGATATATATTTCTCGTTTCTCCACATTATTCAGATCTTGCTGAAATTTTCTGTAGAGATTATTTTTAGTATTAATTGCATTCACTTATGACGTTTTATATAATTTTTTTTTAATTTTTATTTCTTTTGTATGTTTTCCTATAAAAATACTTAAGATATTTAGCAATTCTTCAGCTTTTTTGTTTACTTCCTTTATATTAAAGTAATATTCCCAATAATAATTTTGCAGATCATGTCTGGTTTTTTCATAGTTTATGTATGTTCTATACTTAATCGTTTCAGAGTTTCTACAAATAGTTTTTATAGGAAGGCTCAGTAGCGTAGCTCGATGGTCTGTTATATTATTTTCATACGTTGCTGCAGTGACATTTTCAAAACATTCTGTGACTGTTCTCAGACAGATATGATCCAGGCAACTACGTGAATGATTTTTTATGCGTGTGTATTTATTTATCATTGAGTGTAAATTATATTCATATAGTAGGTTTAGATATGTGTTGACAATATCGTTTTCATCTCTTATATTTATATTAATATCGCCAATCAATAAATGAAAATCTAATAGAGAGTAATTAATTTGTTTAATATAATTCTCTTAACACGAAACAAAGTCCTCAGGTGACTTGGACGGTGAACGATAAATATTTGTTCACAAAATATGTTTATTATTGTTCAAATTTATTTTTATCTGCAGAGTTTCCAATGTTGATAGTTGCGCTATCTGCACTTAAACTGTTTTTTACATATACTACGACTCCATCATTTTTATTTAGTTGTCCTTTTTTATAAAATGTTCTATATCCGTTCATACTTAAAATATCAATGTCATCAATTTGAAAAGTTTCCGTTGGTACAATACAATCAAAGCTGCAGTCCAATTGTTCTAACATTATTTTGAATTCATCTATATGTGCATTTAGACTGCAAATATTTTGATGTATTACACTAAGAGAACTTCCATCGTTTTTGAAATATTTGTTCACTTCTCTTGAACTACAACATTCTAAAGTGTTGTAGAATTCGTAATTTATGTCTCGAATATAATCATCCATTTGTAAATTATTCCAGTGATACGAGACCTATTTTAAAAGAAGGCTATTGACAAATAGATACAGAAAAGCTGTTTAAATTTAACAAAAGCTGAACCTAACGCAGAAAAGTCAACAAAACTAAATACAAAAGAAGTTATAGAAATAGAACAAACAGAAAAGGAATTATTAGCTTTTTAAAACATTTTAAGAAAAATGAGCAGAGGTGCAATAGAAAAAATTTAAGACTTATCGCTGCCTGAGCGGAATCTTCCTCTGTCTTCTTTTAGTTTCTGTAGTTCCGGGAGTACAACCTGTTGATGATTGGCGTTGGTTTTGCTTCATAAGTCCGGAAGTATAAGCTTACTGGTAGTTGGTTTGTTGTTCTTTCCTCTTGTTTCATTGGTTTTTTCACGTGTATCCCTTGGTGTGTAGTTCTGTTGATAGTTTACAGTTGAGTTGTCAATTTGGCGTTGGCTGTGAAAATTCGGTGTAGAAGGGGCACTATTTATTCCGACCTGTTGGTTATTTAGTTCCTCGTCTTCAGTATTTTCGAGATCACTGGCTTTGTAGGGCTGGTTATCTATAAATAAGCTCTTATGTATGAGTTCAGATTGGGATTTTGTCGGGCCTTTTTTAAATGTTTTCTTATTATAAAGTTTTCCTCGCGTTGGGCTTCTGTGAGATCATTCGAAATACGTATATTTGTCCCCTTTAACTTTTTACAGTTTTTAAGAATTTCAATTTTTTTTAGGTAGGACACTAATTCTATTTTAACTGGTCTATTTCCTGAATTTCCCGGTTGATAAACATTATGAATATCTTCAACATTAATATCAATATCCAGTAGACTTTTAAGAGAGTGTTGTATAATATTGAGTGAGATCTTATCGTACTTCAGACCAAAAATCAAAACATTATTCTTCTTAGCTCCCCTTTCTATAGCCTCTACTTTTACCCTTAGATTTTCGTTTTTACTTTCGAGTTCAGTTATTCGTTTATTCAGCTTCTCCAGCTTCAAAAGAATTCTAGTCTCGCAAGCATCTATTTTATTTGTTATTTCTATAGTAATTTCTGTTCTGTTCGTAAGAATTTCTTGCCTTAGACTCTCAATACCTTTTGTATAACTTTGTGCGTTTTTTTCATTTTTATTACTAGTCATAGTTGCTTTTATAACAAGCACAAAAATGTGTTATGTCTTCTTGCTGCGAAAGTTGAACTGTAAAGCTACCTTTGGTGGAATGGGTACTCCGCCGTAAATTTAATTAGTTATAAAAACCGAAGTTAAATCGAGGTAAATATAGTCGGAACACTCGTAAAATATTGGAATGCGATTAAAAAAAGGAAGAGTTATTACTTGCCCACAATTGCTCGCGGTCCAAACATTTAGATGAAACAGATACACTAGTTTGCACAATTTAAAAACTTCTACAATCACGAATTTTTGGTAATATTCAAGCCAAAAGGCAAAATATGTAATGAATGGAGCACTGTTCCACCACCTGGAAGAATCCAATTTACAACCGCAATGAACTAAATAATAAAAACAATCTTCTTCACGCAATATTTCATAAAATTAACCATAACGAAGGAACAGAGTGGTGTAAAAAACTAACCTTGTCTGCAGAAATATTACTAAGGTGGCATTTCTAGAACAGTTGGTGAACTGAACACACTCACAATTACATTAACTTTAGAGAGAAAAAGAGAGAGACATAAGCTTTATTGTCACTTATAATTGCACAAGTGGTTTGTATTTTATCGGGTAAATTTGGGTTGTTTAATGAGAAACTGTTTCCTAGCAATTTGACGAGAATAACTGTCAACTATTAAAAACACGACACCGAAGGTGGAGTGCTTTTAGGTTGACAGTTATTCGAGTCAAATTGCTAAAGGAAACAGTTTAGAATTTAAACAACACAAATTTACCCAATATCAATACAAACCTCGAGTGTAATTCGGCAGGACAATTTAATGAATGAGAAATTTGGGAACATATCTTGCAATATTACTTTCAATTTCTCGATGGAAGTATCTGGCTCAAATGCGTATCTTTTTGGATCGCAAAACGTAGAAAATTGTCGCGATTGATGATTGCGTCGCAACTGTATTAGTAGGCACACAGGTATCAACAATTTGACTAATTTCGGCGTTCGAAGACACACCGAATCGACTCATTGTTAGTTCTTGAAAATTCAATAATTTGTTGACAAACATGCCAAACTATTTATTCTGGTAACCAACACCGCGATAATTGATGAACAAATGAATAAGTGAAAAAACCACTAGTGTATTTGTCGCTGTAAAAGTTAAAGCTAACTTTTGCCGCTGTCAAAGTGACAATTTCACTGTGGCATATGCGATTTTTTATACATGAGTTAAATTGTCACAAATAAAATTAATGAGCATATTACCTTGGCAGACGAACAGCAAGGATTCCGCTCAGGAAGATCATGCACGGACGCGGTGTTCATTATAAGACAAATAACCGAAAAGTCGATCGAATATTACCACCCAGCCTTCATGTGTTTCATCGATCTAGAGAAGGCGTTCGATCGCAAACAGTTGGAGGATGTGATACAATTGCTCTACGACAGACAAGTGACTCAAAACATCATTAAAACAATTGAAAATATATATAAGAACAACACGACCCAAGCTTAGATAGAACACATCGAAACAAAAAAAGAGGCCAAGAGAAAGACATTGGCTTCACATACAATACATGTTCCAGTAGAAATTGGCAATAATGTAGTTATACAAATCCCTCCTGATGTCGATAGAGCAAAAGCAGATCTACGTAATATAGTCGAAGTGGGTCTTCAAAAGGATGATCAGGGTTTTCACAAGATTGGAATGAAATATGGAATGCTCGACAAATTACATTCCAGGTATGTACCTATGTATTGCTTAAACGTCCAGCCGCGCTCCGCTTGTATTGTCGTCGGGTGAAACGGCGGCGCGGCGTGTAACGTCACGTGGCGCCGCTCTGGTGCAATGTGACAGCTTCCCTTCTAACTAGTGCATTACAACATTTCACGTCATGTTGCGCCGCGCCGGGCACTGTGGCACAACCTTAATTGTTTTATCATATAATTATAACGCTATTAGGTAAAAGCTAACTATTAGCTAATTATTTAAATTTGCTTTTCAGCTCAGTGCAAAAAATTATTTTTGCATGAAGAAGATTTTCCGAATACAAATTCACCTTTGAGAACTGTTGCTAAGGAAGCTGCCATAGGAACAGGCCAAGGATTTATGCGCTGCGTATGCAAGAAAAGATGTATAGCCAAAAAGGTGTCCCTGTAAGAAAAATGGTTACCTTTGTAACTCAAAATGCCACGATGGTTTATCTTGCAATGACAAGTAGATCCTCAACTCTTTTAATTTCAAGGTCGTTTGATTATTTTTTATTGTATGTGTAGAACAATGTTCCTTTCTTAAATTTTATGATTGTGTTCTGTTGACTTGTTTGATTACTTTATTTACTTTTAATTAATATTGTCACCATGGCAACTACTGTATGTCGATATTCCCTAAAATGTATAATTATTATTTTTACTAGGTACATGATTCTGTGTCCTAGATCTGTGTGCTAGTTTTAACTAAATCTCGGAGTGACAACTAGTTTTATCCGAAAATCAAATATATCAGTGGTAGGTTATAGTTTTGACTAGGTATTTCTAGTTTCAACAGAGACATTCAGTAAAAACTAGTTTTAACTAGGGAAAACTAGTTCTAACGAGAAACGGGTTTTAACTGTAACTGTATTCGAGTCAACAATTTTATAATTGGATATTGTTCAGGGCGTCTCACAGATACACCCTGTTGATTCACTAGATTCACTAGAGCCAGATATACTACATCTTTGGTAATTTTTGACAAGTGTGATAACGTTGAATTTGTTTTTATACCGGTCCCTCTTTTGGGGTCACGTGACAGGAAATGATGGAAAAAACGGAATTTTTTTTAATAAATATAAGCATTAGTTTGGACTATGTGTAGCTGCCACATTTCGTACACGTGAACAGTTTTCTAGAAATTTCACAGTCAAAACCTCGTCGGAGTAATCTAAAATTAGGTTTTCGATTTAATTACCGGTATTTTTAATCATACATATTTTTAAAACGTTTCGTCCCACAAGGGCCATCTTCAGGCTACAAAGAATGTCTGGGTTAAGGAAGAAAACATTAAACAATCTGAATATCTTACCTAAATGACAATAATAATTATTAGATGGGTAACAAACGTCCACACATAGCGCCGATGAAGGGAAGGATGTGAAAAATGGGGGTTAAACATTTTTGGTTATTAAGGTGTAGTAAGAAAAATATTTTAAACTTAGAATTTGAGTTGTAATATCTTGTGACAAATAGAAAAATAGGGGGAGGCGAGAAATTATGGAAAGGAAGTGAAGTGGTAGAAAAACTAAAATTACGAAAACATTGTATAGTTGTAGGTAGGGTAGAGGAACAAATTTGAACTACAATTCAATATAATTAGAGTCCTGATAAGAATGGGAAGGGGGATATTTTCCCTTAATTAATAAATACCAACTCTTATTACAGGAATGGAATATGGAGGTGTTAAGGAAACGAAAAGAGGTTAGCAAGTATAATATCCAACATCTAAATAAGAAAAAAGGACAACTAAGCGGGGAAAGTCAATCCTTAGAACAGAGAATTGGTTATGGAAACCCGTGGATAAGGATGTAATAAGCGGTAAAAAGGTCGACTTAAGGAAGGAGAACGGCTTTTTATCTTGTTCACTAAGATTGAAGTAAGCTAAGAACCAATAAAACATGGATAAAAATATCATATAATGTTGAACCATTGTGATATAGTAAATACAAGTCCATAACACAACGAAACTGAAATTAAATTCAGACCTATACAATTATGTTCAGCGAAATCACTTTATGACACACCAACAATGATATGAAGTAGACAATGTCGAATATATATCCGGCAGGAGCGTAATTAGAGGAAATATGTCAAATATCCATGTAGACCAATGAGAGGGAAAATTTGAAAAACATATAGTTAATTGTACATTTGGAGCAAAATAAAACGTAGTAAAGTTCAGTAGCAAGAAAGATTAGGTTACTGGAAAGCGCAACAACTATAAACGTATGTCACCCCCAAAATAAAAGCTAACGATACAAATTATGGTAAAAGTTAGCGTAAACAAAATTTACTCTGTGAAAGAGAAGAAGATTAGTCAATAAACTAAAATTAATAGTCTAGTCAAATGATAAAAAAGAAGATTATGACAGTAGTATTCAACTTAAAAAGAGTGAATCAAATTGTAAACAATTGTAAACAATTGTAAATAAAGATATTTCCATAGTAACTTACATATAGTTGATAAAATATTATTTACGGCGATTTTTACAATAACAAAACTTGACAATATTAGAACTACCCGAAAGCAAAGGAATACACAAACAATCAAAATGGGAGATTGAGGAAGATGTATGGATCTCTTGATCTAAGTTGTTCATTATGACAAACAGCGTTGTTATCAGAACTAATCCGGTTAATCTCCAGTAAATTCATCCTAGGACCTTCAAAGCACCTATGTAATCTTCACGCATCCGATAAAGAAAAATTGTGATTTTCAGAAATAATGTGATTTGCAAAAGCAGATGATGAAGCAGGTGGGTCAGCATTTTGAAATCTTTTAACAAAGCTAAGATGTTCTTTAATTCTAGTGTCTAACAAACGACCAGACTGACCGATATAGACAGCATTACAGTCCTGACAGCTCAATGTATATATACCAGGAGAATGTAACGTCGGAACCGAATCTTTGGTGTTAACCAAAAAAGATCTTAGGTTGTTATCAGTCTTAAAGGCAAATTTAATGTTATACTTCTTGAAAATGTTACCAAACTTATAAGATACAGGGCCAAGGAAATGTAAAGATCCAACATACTTAGATACGTCATTATTTGAAGTGTTATCGTGTAATGTAATTGTGGAAAAGTTAGTTTAAATTTATTAAAATGTCTAATGTATATTTTGTTGAATAAAGAGAGTGGAAAGTTATTATTAATTGCAATTTGTTTAATAATATTGATTGATTGATTCTTGTGACAAAGGCAATGAAAAAGCCCTATGCAAGAAACTATTGAAGGATGCAATTTTATGTGACTGGGGGGTCGTTAGAGTGAAAATTAATAACGGTGTCCGTTGTGGTAGGTTCACGATAAATCTGAAAATCCAACCTTCCAGAACTAACATCCCTAGTGATCAACAGATCCAAAAAGGGAATACTATTCTCAAACTCAAACTCCATCGTAAATTTAATTCTAGGATGAAGGGTGTTAATAAAATCCAAGAAGGAGAAAGCCTCTTGTTGGGTACCGTTAAAAAGTACTATACAATCATCGACATAGCGATAGATATTTCTTAAAAAAGGGATCATTAACATAAGTTTTTTCCAAATTATTCATGAAAATTTCAGCAAGTAAAGGGCTCAAATTAGAACTCATGGCCAAGCCTGTAGTCTGTTGGTAAAATTTGTTATTAAGTTGAAAAAACTTTTTTACTTTTTTCACTTTTTACACTTTTTTCAATTTAATAACAAATTTTACCAACAGACTACAGGCTTGGCTATGGGTTCTAATTTGAACCCTTTACTTGCTGAAATGTTCATGAATAATTTGGAAAAAACTTATGCTAATGATCCCTTTTTTAAGAAATATATAGTCTTTTACTATCTCTATGTCTGAAGCTTGAAGATGGCCATTGTGGGCCGAAACTAGTTGCTCAGCTTATGGAGGCTTTGTAAAACTTCATTATAATAAAATAACTATGTGACATTTTGACTTTTATACATATTTTTGATGACCGTTAATTCTCAATTTCTTATATTTTCATGGGTTTCGGTCAGAAATAAAATCACTTGCTTATAGTGGTAACGTTTCGGTTTATTTTATTTAAACCCTTTTCAAGCCTTTCTAAAAATTTGAAAACACAATACATTTATCTAAATACATATAGTTAAAATATATTTCTTCAAAACTCACTTTTTGATTATGCCCCCGTAGAAGCTTGTCTACTACTGTACAGTAGTATTTCCTTAATTGAAAAAAGACGATTAATATACATAAAAACAAATAATATAAACAATGCACTATGTTAAAGATGGTTAAAATGTATTTAGAGAGTGTCCTAATTAAATTAAAATTAGAATTAGAGACCTATTTTTTAATTTTTAATAACTAGGTAAGGTGTTGATATTCGTTTATAATAGTAAGTTCGTATATATACAACTTGAGTTGTCTAGTCAGTTCTGAAATTGATTGAGTCAGGATTCTTCTTAATATTTATCATTTCTTTGATTAATCTTTTACTATTATTATTTTCTGTAGTTATTATTTCTACGTTGTTGAAATTAAAAGAGTGATTTTTATCAAGTGAATGTTTTGATAATGCAGTACATTCATTGTTATTTCGAACTGTTTGCTGGTGTTGTTGAATTCTCTTATGTAAATATTGGCTAGATTGACCAATGTAAGTACCATTACAATCAGAACAATTTATTTTATATATTGAGTTTATTGTGTTCTTATTATCTGGTTTGAGTCCAGAAAAAAGTTTATTTCCTGCAATGTTATTTGGTTTTTCAACAATTTTATTATTAAATGGTGTTAGGATTTTTGTAATTGTTTATTTATATCGGGAATGTACGGAAGTGAAATATATTTTGATGGATTATCTTGGCTATTAAATTTCAATTTGTTGTAATAGTTGTAGTGTAGTGTAGAATCCCATGAAAATATAAGAAATTGGTATTTTTAATTATTAAATAATCAATACATCGACTAACCTTTGAATCCCTTTTGCCTTGGATTAAAAAATTAATAAATAATGACTTCGACGATCATTTTTGAATGTAAGTTAATAAAATATGGCAGTTTAACAGATAAATTAGACCTTGTCGATAACCTTAACCCTAAGTAATACATCCTCGGCGAAACAGCGTACCGTGTCAGTTAATTAATGGCTTTCTGGTCATATGAAATTAAAATATATGTCATAAATAAATTTAGCAGGATTTACAACGAGAGCTGGACAGTTTTAGAGTAGGTATTTAGTGTCCGTATGAAGTAATTGACGGGGGCAACTTGGTTGTAGCCTATCCCAGTATTTAACTTTATTTCAAATCCTGGAGCAATCATCAGGCGCTTAGCTGTCAAGCCGGATAAAACTTCCGTTCGGATATTACAGAACGAGAACGGCCGTTTAATAATTACACAGGATTTAGATTACAGGGTCTGCTAGAAAGTTATTAATAAGATTAAAGAGTCATGTTCAGGTGAATTAACGAAATTTCAATATAGAGTATCGAATCGGATCAATAGAATAAGTTTTTAATTTCAAATCTAAAAGTAAAAAGTATATAATGTTGGGTAACTCTCACTAACATCTTACACTGAAAGTTCACAATATATGTAAATATGAATAACAAAAGAGTATAGTATATTCTATAACAAGGGTGGAATAAGCAAAATTGTACATCGGTAGAAAGATTCTACGAGTGTAGAATTTTGAATTCCACCCGTGTTTTAGACTATACTTTTTCTACGACTATCTAATAAAAAACAAAACAACATATATTTAATTTCTGACTCCTTAATTTCTGGAGGAGTTGTGGTGAAATCATCACTGCTGTTAGTATCAAACACTAAAAAGAATATAATAGCTATTATTTTAATAAAAGTATATAAATTTACTTACTTTTTATTAAGTATTAATCAATTTTAGTCTAAAATTTAAAAAAATAGATAATCGAAATTTTTGACAGTTGACAATTGTTGTTCTTCTTTTTCTTTTTCTTAAAAAATGCCTCAAAATACACTTTTGGCTCTAGCAATTAATACTCATCGACCACATTAGTAATTTTACGTTGATTTTAGAGGATTTTTGATGCATTTTGATATTTTTGCACTACTTCTACTCTTCGTAGTGCAGCTGGTATAAAAAACGGAACACAGTGTGGCGGAGGAGTAAATAAACAGACGATTACAACAAACAGGCAGTACAGCGAATAAAAACAAACCACGAATCTTTAGAAATATGATAAATTAAGTAGTAGTACTAACACGTTCACATTTATACGCGTCAAATACACAAAACAACTGATTCGACAAGACTAAGGTCGAGAACCGAGTGTATTTATTTTAATATGTATATAATAATATATGTTTATTTCATAACAAAACAGAAATATACAAACTACCAAATTTAACTAACATTTTTGATGTAGAAGTAAACAATTAATCACTGAAGCTGAGGGTAACTGGGTTACCAACAACTTGTGTGTGATATAATAAATAGATACAGTAAAATTAAATTATGAAGATACAATTAAGTAAATATTATTTTTAGTATTGACAGTGTCAGTATAATAATAATGATCAATTCGGTATAATATTGACAAATTTAGTAATATTGACAAGTTCAGTAGATATAGTGAGTCGGGTAGGTAGATATAAATTAATTCTCAACATATACATACACATATATACGCACACACATACATGCATATATTTTTCTTTTCATATCCTGTTTATTATATTTTGGAAAAAGTCTCTATTTTTGATAATATCCGTTTTTTTATTTCACATTTAAAGCTCTTATATCCTTCAATGTTTTTTAGTTCTACAGGTACTTTGTTAGAATTTTTGGGCCCAAGTAATCAAAGCAGTGTTGTCCAATAGTTTTTTCTCTTTTAGATAAGTTGTATGTGCTCTGTTTAAGCCTAGTATCATGAGTGTGTTCAAGACGTTCTAATATATGTTCATTTCGTTTTAGGTAGAGCAGTATTTTAAGGCAGTATAATTGCCTTAAATCCATAACTTACCTCATCACATATAACTCATCACTTGGAAACCTGATACTCTTTTGGTCAATAATTCGTAATACCCACCTTTGTAGTACATTTACATTTTCAATGTGGCAATCATATACTCCACCCCAATCAGAGATGCCATAGCTCAGCTGTGACTGCACTAACGAAAAGTACAACATTTTCAAGTGGTGTATATCCAAGATGTCTCTCAAGTATTTAAACCTTGACAGTAATCCTCTTAGTTTGTTAGCAATACTTTTTGTTTGCAGATCCCATTTGTGATGACAATCAATAATAATTCCAAGATATTTAATCCTATCTGCTTCTGGAATTTTAGTAGTCACGTCAATATACAAATATCCGAGATTTGGTAGACCTGTCTGGTATGATGTGAAAGGCATATATTTTGTTTTATCTACATTTAGTGTAAGTTCATTAAATTGAAACCAGGTTTTTATTTTTTTAAAAGCGATTTCAGCTTGTGTTTTCAATTGAGCCCAATTAGGAGCGGTAAAAAGGATGGCAGTATCATCGGCGAAGCTAATAATTTTGCCCCTTATGTCCAGGAAAAATAGGCTATTTAAATAGATATTGAATAGCAGCGGGCCCAGTACAGAGCCTTGTGGCACGCCATAGGTAACAATTCTAGCCTCGCTTATGCAATTGTCGATGGTTACATTTCGTTTTCGTTCACTCAAATAACTCTCTAATAGCTTATAAGTTAATCCACGCACACCGTAGAATTTTAATTTGTTTAATAATTTTTTATGATTAACGGTATCAAAAGCAGAGAGGTCCACAAAGATGCAAGCTGCAGGGATTTTTTTATCTAAGGAATTGTATAACGTTTCTACTAATGAGCATATTGCATCCGTGGATTTTCCATCTCTAAAGCCATACTGATTTTCTGAAATAATGTTATGCTTATTGAAGAAGATATATATATATATATATATATATATATATATATATATATAACATAGTTGCGTATCATTAGTAATTAATAATAATTCGTTGTTAGTTGTACGTCGTATCGTATGTATACCGTGTCATCGACTTTGTTGACTATGCTCACGGCTACCTGTTATTAGTTCATTAAATATATTAACCCAGTGAGTTCATGCAAACATAAGGTATTATTTATTTCCCACCGATTAGAGGTAAGTGTTTCCCTACATTAATGGTATGGATGTTAAATGGCTTAACAAGTGGAACGCTTACTTCTAATCACTACAAAGGTACATAATCTTAGAACTTCTTCAATATATCAATACGCGTTCATTGCCTCCCTCTTAATGAATACAAGGTCCGTGTGCAGAAATACCTCTCCACACCATATTTGAACCACAACACTGTTGAATAATATCCCAAGAACGATGTTATTCTCAGAATATAGTTCACCAACCCTCTTCTAGACACTGTTGCGACTATCTAGAGCTCTTAAGCAAAATCGGGATTTATCTGTGTAGAGTACTTGGCTCCACTATTCCATATTATTCCAATGAACATTTGCATAATCGAATGTCAGTATGTTGAGTCTATACTACCTGTTCTGGGCTATGTACAGGTCTTCTTGCTATTATCCTAGATGATTCCAGCGTCTCCTCGCTTATGTGCACATTTCAAACTTTTGAAAGACGATTTATGTCCTCTGCAGCAAATACATAATGCACAACATTGTCAGAAACGGCCATCTCGAGACCTTATACATCTTTGGAAATCTGTTCCGTACCATCTACTATAAGATCCAGTTTCCAAGAAGCAGCCCCAGCTTCTTCGGCAAAAGTATTGTGAACTTGTGCAATATGAAGTTGAGACCTGCCATTATGAATCAAAGTGACCCCACGAACTGCATCCAGTTCACTAATTACCATAATAACAACATATTAATTAACAGAATATTAAAAAATGGTCAAATTGAATTTTTCTAAAACGTTGAACGAAGAAATTTTCGTAAAACTAACAATACGACATAGAGAATGGCACAGAATTTGTCAATACGTCATTTAAACAAAATTATTTGGTTGTGTCATGGCTCACCCGATCACAAGAATATTTCACGATTTACAAAAAAAAATCAAAATTTATATTGAATTCTGAATCATATATTTAAAAAAATAATGGTTAGTCGCTTTTGTGGCGATTATTGTACTTTTACGAAACTAATGAAGTGAATATCTGAAATATGTTTCGCTCTTTTTGAAGTTGAGCAACGATATGTAAAAACTTCAAAAGTGCCGAATATATTATTGATAACAACAATAAATACCATACTTTTCCAAATTTACCGGTAGCAACTCAACTATTTCAAAAGATTTCCATTCCTCGATACAATCAACCTTCGCATTCGACCTTTTCAACCGGCTATAAAAAAGAAAAGATTGTCATATCGTACGTCATTGAATTGGGGACGTGTATTATATGATTTTGGGCTTTATGTACCAAAACGCTTGTAAAATTGGACTTTTCTTCAAATATTCAAGAATATAAGCGTGGCTTTCAGATATATTGCTTCAAAAGGGCAGCACATATTTTATAATAATGTGAACTAAATCGGAAGATTTACTTTTATGTGTTACGTATGTACCTACACGTAGAAAAGAGACATTTGTCTTCTTAATAGGGAAAACAGCACAGATACGTAGCTGTTCCACATTACTATATTTGGAAAGTTAAAATGGATATTCGTTCACATAGAGCTAATGAAAAGGTACTCTTGTTGGAATTTGATAATTTGACAAACACAAAGTTATTAAACCGTTAAGAAAACGTCAAAAATACAAGTTGTAAAATTACTAACCAACAAAAAAATAATGTTATTCTAATAAATGTTCAATCTGAACTACTCCCATTTCCACGCACTTTCTAAGTCTACGAAGGTTGTTGCTTTGCACTTGAAAGAGTAATCAAAAATTATTTATATAGTAAAATCGCAATCGGTACGGAGTAATAAATCAAAATTTATTGGGACTTGCTCACCACAAGTGGACCAAACAAAATATGCAATTTTATCCTGTGGTAGATGACTTGACAGCCAGTCGCGGGGGGAAGGAGAATGTAAAGTTTTGACGTCTGTAATCATAAAAGTAAATTACGTTTTATTTAATAATTAACTTAATGTTATTTAATACCTAAAACATGACATGGCGCTGCGATAATCGTGTTTAAAAACTTGTGTGCTTTAGAAAATAAAATAAAAATAGCCGACGTGAAAAAAGTAAACCTATATAATAAAAAGCCGGTTAATACAGAAATAGGTATAACGAAGAATGGAAAACTTAAAGAATCCGTGTGAGTTGAGCTTAGAAGGTGATGTAGCAATAAATTTCAGAAAATGGAAACAAAGATTCCTAATATATATGGAAGCCTCAGGTATTAGTTCAAATAAAGATATTAGAGAAGAAAGAAAAGTAGTAATTTTGCTTCACACTATTGGGCCAGGAGCTCATGATATTTTTGATACTTACTTTTGAGGTAACAGATACTCAGAAAAAGGACTGGAAAGAAATAATAAATATACTAGAACTCCACTTTGCTCCTATATCAAATGAAACAGGGAGCAGACACATATTTAATTCTCGTAATCAACTAGAAGGTAAAACATTTAACACGTTCTTTACAGAACTTGTTTAATTTCTAACTTGTCTAACTGCTAACATGATAGCTTAAATATTTATTTTCAATTCAACCTTGGAAGTTTTTCTGTCAGTTACAAAAAATTGTCAATGTCAAAAATAAAAATTTCTACTTCATAAAATATATTTGATTTTTATCAACGATTCAAGATAAATTGAATGATATCCAATCCTTCCAAGTGAAATAAGAGCTATTGAAGCTTTATGTGTGTTTAAGGAATAATCGTTCGTTTATTCCCATACATAAATTTGATCCCTCGAGTCGGACAGAGCATAAAACCAGCGATAAATCCTAATTATTAAAATTGGAAAATGGAATGTGTGTCTGGTATCTGGTAATTGGACTGGACCGATTGTGAATTGGACTTTGTCAAGGACTCATTCAGGTCAGACGTTTCCAATATATTCTTTATTTTTTGAACTGTTCAACATTTGACGTGCGAGTTTTCGCACACAGTTTGCAAACTTTTTTTACGTATATAAACCTGTAATCAAACATGGATCCGGATGCGTTGTTATTAAAAGCGCACGCCGCTCGAAGAACTGCTAAAGGTAGTATCACTAGAATAGAGAATTTTATCAATGCAAATGCAGGTAATTTATTGCATAAACTTGAATATGATACCAGGTTAGAGCTACTTGAAACTTCTTTCAAAAAATTTTGTGAGTCTCAGGACGTCATTGAGGGCTCCGAGACAGATCTTGATAAGATTGGTGACCCTAGTGACTATGAAGAAAAATATTGTACTTTAAAAACTCAATTAAAAATTTTGATTGATCATTCTTCTCCTAAAGATAATGCTACCGTTCAAGGTACAAACCAACAAGGTCATCACGCAAATTCCATACAAAATGTTAATGTTAAAACAGAGGTAAAATCTAAGATGCCTGAAATTGTAATTGACAAATTTGCAGGTGGGCACCAAAGTTGGAATGGTTTCTATGATATTTTTAAAGCCCTTGTTTTAGACAATGATGATTTGGCAGAAATACAAAAACTTATTTATTTAAAATCAAATTTACTGGGTGAACCTCAAAAATTAATTTCAAATTTACCATTGGTCGCCTCTAATTTGTCAGTAGCAATTGACATACTTAAGGAAAGATATGAAAATAAGTTAGCGAATATTTACGTTCACATCAAGGGCCTATTAGACGTTCCATCAATAAATAAAAGTAATTCAATGAATTTGCATAACTTTGTTGTCACAGTTAAACAGCACACTGAGTGCTTAAAAAATTTGAATGTTCCTATAGCAGAGTGGGATTTGATTTTGGTGTATATTTTGTCCCAAAAACTAGACATTAACACTAGACGTGGGTATGAATTGGAAAGAGGTCCTACTCTTTTACCTACTTTAGACGGGTTCCTCAAGTTCGTTGAGAAAAGATGTCAGGCTGCTGAAAATTTGGTTTCGCCAGAGTTGCCTCGTAAAAACTCTAATTTTGCTAATGTAGATAAAAAGTTAAGTTGTTTGTTTTGCAAAATGTCAAATCATAACATGTTTAAATGCTTTAAATTCAAAGAATTGCCATTGAATAAAAGAAAACAGTTTATATTTTCAAATCGGTTATGTTTAAAATGTTTTGCTCCACATCATGTAAGTCAATGTGAGTGGAAGAATTGCCCTATTTGCGGCGAAGCTCATAATTCCCTATTACATGCGGGAAATTCTGTCGATTATTCGTCAAAATCTAATAATTCTCACAATAATACAATAAATGCTCAACAAAATTCGAGTTTTGATTCCAATCGTGGGCCTACCAATCACAAACAAAAAGGTTATTCCATGAACAAATCGAGTAGTAACTCAGATCAAGCTTCTAACATAGAACAAATACAAAATTCGGAGGTTACTCAAGCTTCCACTAGTGACAAGCTTGGGGCACAATCCAACACTATGTCAAGCCTTTTTATAAACCAAAAATCTCATATTTTATTGGCAACTGCATCCGTACATGTTTCAAATAACAATGGCCATTTAATATCTGCCAGAGCCGTGCTTGATAGTGGGTCTCAAGTATCACTAATCACACATAAATTAGCGAAAAGACTACAATACCCTACCTATAATAAAAACTTGTCAATTTGTGGTGTATCAGGTCACATGCAAGTAAGTGAAGGAATAGATATTAAATTGTTCTCAAAGGTTGACCCAACAAAAACATTTGAAGTAAATTGTTCAGTAACAAATTTCATTTCTTCTAAGCTGCCTCAATTCCCTCTACAAACAGATCGATTAGAAATCCCTTGTAGCATTGTATTGGCCGACTCAAATTATGATGTTCCAGATCACGTAGATTTGTTATTAGGAGCAGATGTTTATTATTCATTACTTTTACCTGGTCTGATTAACCTTGGGGACAACCTACCCATATTACAAAATACTCATCTTGGTTGGGTGGTAGGAGGTGTCCTATCCCCAACAATCTTGTCAAATTTTATAACATGTGATCAAGTTCCCTCACATTCTTTATTCATTAATTTCAATCAAATCGACAATTTGCTGCAAAAATTCTGGGCAGTTGAAGATGTGCCACAAGGACGTATTTTATCAAGTGAAGATGAACTTTCTGAACAAATATTTAAGGATACCACAAAAATTTTGGATAATGGTAGATTTCAAGTGGATATGCCATTTAAATCGCCCGTTGAGAGTTCTAAACTAGGCGAATCTTTTTCATATGCCAAAAAACGTTTTCTTTCATTAGAGAAAAGATTGCATCAAAATAAGTCATTGTTTGACCAATATTCAGAGTTTATTAAAGAATACATCAACTTAGGTCATGCACGGTACATTCCTCTTGATCTTAAAAATATTCACAATAACCACAAATATTTTATACCTCACCATTGTGTGATTCGCAATGATAAAGTTACAACGCGTCTCAGAGTGGTCTTCGACGCGTCCCTAAAAACCACCTCGGGATATTCATTAAACGACATATGTCTAAAAGGGCTTGTTGTTCAGCCAGAGCTATTTGACATTTTGTGTCGCTTTAGAGCTTATATGTTGGCTGTTGTTGCAGACATCGAAAAGATGTACCGGCAAATCTTGATTAATTCTGATCACATTTACCTACAAAACATCTTATGGCGAGAAAATATAACAGATGATATTAAATGCATTGAATTGTTAACTGTTAGCTACGGAACAAATTTTGCACCTTATGTAGCCACTCGTTGTCTCGTTGAATTGGCAGACATGTATAAAAAAGAATTTCCGTTGGCAGCTATGGCAATCCAAACTCAAACATACGTTGACGATGTGTTGGCTGGAGCTGACTCTTTCGAGGAGCTCTGTGAACTAAAAACCCAATTAATAAAATTACTTAATTTAGGCCAATTTACACTTCATAAATGGTGTTCAAATTCCATTGAGTTTATGAACAATTTTACCTCAGAAACTGAATCCAAAAACTACTCTATAAATTCTGAGAGTAATTCCAATAAAGTGCTGGGTGTTTTTTGGGAGCCGAAATCAGATCACTTTTCTATTTCTCTGCCCAAGAACATAAATGTAAATCCAATTACGAAAAGAAACGTCTTAGCTATTATAGCTCAAATCTATGATCCGTTGGGGCTTGTTGCTCCAATTGTCATAACAGCCAAAATCTTCATGCAGAAGCTTTGGTTATTGAATTTAAATTGGGACGACTGTTTAAATTTAGAGTTAAGTAACGAATGGATTCAATTTTCTACAAACATTCTTGAATTATCAACAGTAAAAACACAAGAGCTTTTTTTTTATCGGATAAATTTCTCTTTGCAACGAAACAGTTTTGCCAATCACTAATTTTACGAGAAAAACTGACATGATAAAATCGCGACACCGAAGGTGGAGCGATTTTATCTAATGTCAGTTTTTCGAGCAAATTTAGTGATTGGCAAAACTTTGAGTCAAAGAGGAATTTATCTAATAAAAGAAAAGCTCGAGTGTTTTTTGGCAAGATAAATTAACGACAGAATATATGGATGAACAACAACAATAATTGCGACTCATTGTCATTGTGTAAAAGTGACGTCCGCTTACTAGATATTGAGGAAGAGAAGTTTTTATCGCGATAAAAAAGGATGCACCTTTTTTATCGATGGCAAAGTGACAATAACATTTCCAGGTATATGACATTTTAACATTGGAGTTAATTTATCAGAGTTAAAAATTCCGCGATGTTTAATTAATAATCGCAATATCAAGCGAATTGAGATTCATTCTTATTCAGACGCAAGCTTAAAGGCATATGGGTGTTGTATATATTTAAGAACTGTTTATGAAAATAACAGTGTTTCTTGTCATCTAATTTGTGCCAAATCTAGAGTTTGTCCTTTGCGAACAATTTCTCTTCCAAAATTGGAATTATGCGCATGCGTGTTGTCAGCAAAGGTCACCCATCGTATTTTAGAAACATTCAAAAATAGCTTCCAAATAGCCAGTGTTAATCTTTGGACTGATTCGCAAATTTCGTTAGCATGGCTACAATCACATCCAAGTAGATGGAATATATTTGTCTCTAATAGAGTTTCTTTAATTCAAGAACTAACATCCTTGTACACCTGGAGGTACATTCCTACCAAACAAAATCCAGCTGATTATGTATCTAGAGGTATGATGGCGCAAGAACTTATTTCTAATAATATGTGGTGGCAAGGGCCCTCACATTTGAAAAATGTTGATTTTAATTTAAATTCATTTCAGTCAAGTGTTAATATTCAGAAAATTCCGGAAGAACGAAAAGTTGTTATGAGTACAACCTCTACTGAAAATTATATGATAAGTATTTTCAATAGGTTTTCAGATTTTCTGAAAATACAACGTATAGTTGCATTCTATCTTCGGTTTAGACATAATTTACAACATAAAGATGATAAAAGGTTTGGTCCTTTAAAAGTAGATGAATTACAACATGCTTTAAAGGCAACATTGCAAGTTTTGCAACAACATTATTTTTCTCAAGAAAAAGATTTATTAAAAAACAAAAAGGTCCTTCGAAATAAACAGTTTAATTCTTTGAATCCCTTTATTGACTTGGAAGGTTTAATCCGCGTTGGCGGGAGATTGTCAAATGCTGATCTGCCATTTGCACAAAAGCATCCAATATTATTGCCCGCTAGATGCCACATTGTTGATTTGATGCTACGGAGAGAGCACCTTAAATTATATCATGCCGGTGCTCAAACCGTGTTAAGTAACTTTAGACTACGTTATTGGCCTTTAGATGGCCTTAGAGCTGTTAAACGCATAATCCACAAGTGCATCCCTTGTTTTAAATTTAAAGCTAGGTGTGCTGAGCAAATGATGGCAGATCTGCCTAAAGATCGAATTTCAGTTTGTCGTCCATTTTTAAAGGTCGGTGTGGACTTTGGGGGTCCATTTTTAATTAAAACCTCGAATTTACGCAAAGCCTCTAAAGTTAAAGCATATATTGCTATATTTGTATGTATGACTACTAAGTGCGTCCATATAGAATTGGTGTCGGGCTTGTCGACAGAACAATTTTTGCTCACATTACAACGTTTCATAGGCCGACGGGGTAATCCTTCGGTAATATACTCTGACAATGCCACTAATTTTTTTGGCTCCAGTAACCATTTGAAAACCTTATACGAATTTTTTAAATCCAAAAGTAATATTGAGTCTATTGAAAATTTTTTATCGAAAAATGAGACTCAGTGGAAATTTATCCCACCTCGTTCACCACATTGGGGCGGTCTTTGGGAGGCCGCAATTAAGGGTGCTAAGCATCATCTGATTAAAGCTATTGGTAAAACAGTTCTAAATTTTGAGGAATTTTCGACAGTCTTGGTTTGCATTGAGAGCATCATGAACTCGCGGCCTCTTAGCATTTTATCAAATGATCCGACTGATTTAAACTCTTTAACACCGGGACATTTTTTAATAGGCGACAATCTTTCAGCATTCCCAGACAAAGACTTGAGTAATATTCCAGAAAATCGATTGTCAATGTATCAGAAGTGTATTAAATTCAAACAAATATTTTGGAAGCGATGGTCCATTGAATATCTTAATAGGCTTCAGCAAAGGCCAAAATGGACCAATCAAACCCGAAATTTGGAAATTAATCAATTAGTCCTTTTAAAGGAGGATAACTTGCCTCCTTTCAGGTGGGCTCTCGCGCGAATCATTGAAATTATTCAGGGTTCAGACGGCAAAGTTCGTTTAATTAGAGTCAAAACATCAGATGGAACGTTTCTTAGGTCTATAGCGAAGGTATGTCCCCTTCCTGATGATACCTAGATTTGTGTATTGTTAAATCTTAAACTTTGTCATTAGGTTAGCTATTTTTTATGTTTTATGTACTGTGTTGTGTGCGGAAGTTATCTGAAGTGAAGTGTTTTGTTTAAGTTGGAGTTTTCTCCCGGAAAACGTCCAAGGCGGGAGTTATGTTTAATTTCTAACTTGTCTAACTGCTAACATGATAGCTTAAATATTTATTTTCAATTCAACCTTGGAAGTTTTTCTGTCAGTTACAAAAAATTGTCAATGTCAAAAATAAAAATTTCTACTTTATAAAATATATTTGATTTTTATCAACGATTCAAGATAAATTGAATGATATCCAATCCTTCCAAGTGAAATAAGAGCTATTGAAGCTTTATGTGTGTTTAAGGAATAATCGTTCGTTTATTCCCATACAGAACTTAAAAAATTAAGTAATAACTGTAATTTTGAAGCTTTATGTGTGTTTAAGGAATAATCGTTCGTTTATTCCCATACAGAACTTAAAAAATTAAGTAATAACTGTAATTTTGAAGCTTTATGTGACAGTCTAGTTCGGGATAGAATTGTATGTGGAATTCGAGATCACAGAGTCACAGATAGATTATTACGAGAACCTAACTTAGATTTAAGAAAATGCAAAGACATTTGCAAAGCTGTTGAACTAGCAGAAGCACAAAGTAAAAAGCTTGAAGAAGAAGAAAAGGGCGTGAATGCAATAAAGAAAAGAATATATCAAACAGAGAAACAAAAATCAGGTTCTAGTACAAAGAATAAAAAACAGTATGATGAGAGTGTTTTTAAATGAAACTCACGGTCTCTAGTTAATTCCACAATATAATACAAGTTATTGAAAATTCTAAAAAATTGACAATTGTTTCGATTAATCAATATCATCGTCAGAATGACAGAAGTTACATTTCATTTTATGCCTACCTGATGTTTAGTAGTTATTTTTGGCTAGACCAAGAAGTAACCTAACTTGTGATTGGCTTAATATATGTTTATAGAAAAAAGAAGAAGATGTGATATTACAAATATTGAAGCTTAGATATTATTAGCCCTATGGTGATATCCTGGATATCATTTTTCCAATTAAGATCAGTATAACTGTGCAATGATATAGAAAACCAGGAAAACTATATCTGCTGATCTTTACAATTATCACTTAAGAAGATAGTTTATTAGTGGAGAATTCCCTAGATTTAACTGTTCATTGACAACTTCATATTGTGGGTTTCTTAAATGTCTTCTAATTTCCAGTTCTTCAAGGAAATCCAGTTCTTGTTTCTTTTCACAAATATGCAGCACTTCTAGTTCTGTGTTAGGTGTCAATGAATGATTGGTGTCAAGTAGATGTTTTGCGTAGTGGGATTTATCTGGTTGTTTTAATCTGTATGCTCGTAAGTGCTCACTGTATCGTATTTCAAAATTCCTAAGGGTCTGACCCAAATAGACAGCATTACATTCTGGACATTTGAGTTTATATATACCTGACTTCTTTAATAGTGGTATTTTTGTTTTTACATTTAACAATTTTGTACTAACGTTACTTTCTGTTTTAAAAGAAATTGTTGTATCCGTTGCTGAAGATATTATCTTTGAAATATCATTAGAAATATTTCCTGCATATGTGATGGTTTTATAAGTTTCAATTTCATCAGCTTGTTTAGGATATATTAGTTGTAATGCCACTTTTTCCTCTTTTTTACTAATTAGCTTATTTATCATATCTAATGGATAACCGTTAGATGTTGCTATTTGTCTAATTGTATTAATCTCTCTATCAAAATTACATTTGTTCATAGGAACTAATATGAGCATATTCCACGAAGTAAGGGTCGAGACAGTCAATTTCAGTATGATGAGAATTTGCAGAGAAGCGCATTTGCCAAAGATGACAAATCCTTAGATGTTATGTAAACTGTTATTCAAAATGAAGAAACTTTGATACGGCAGCTTGAACGTTAATTGACAGAAATTGAGATATTTTAGTACCTACCAATCCTAGATGGATGCGGTAACTAAAAACATAAAGTTAAAAGTAAATGTGTTGCTATATGTTATTGGAACCTTTGTTGTTAAACTAATTTTTATTGAATATAATTTAAATGTAATGAACAAAATACCTCAAAATGCGATAAAATCAAATAGTTTTTACGCAATTGCAGTACAGAATTACCTGAATGAAGTTTCTCAAGATAGGTGGATAGGAAAAATATGTGCAATTGATTAACCGAAGCAATCAGCAGATATCTAACTTTCAGATTACAGTTCATGGAGATACCTCAAAAATAAGATAGAAAACAAAACCTGACAATTGGACTGATCTGACGAATATTATTTATCTACAGTTGTGCTCCCCGTATCTATTTTGGAGTTTTCCAAAATATATTTTGAAATTTCAAAAACCTATTTCTGTGAAAAACAAATTTTTCATTAAAATCGACGCAAGACCAAGAAATGGAGGTCAGAATGAGATCAGTTACGATTTTATAGATCAAAAAGCTCTTTTGAATAGTTTCAAATTGAAATTGAAACGTAGAGCATTATCAAATGCACAACACGGTTCATATCGAAATTGTTTTCTTCCTCATTCCTTTCAAGGATAAAATAATTAAGGATGAGTACAATGTGGATAAATTTGGAATTATTAATCAATCAGTTCCGTCAGATTGTTAATTCTTTCTAAAATATTGTATCCATGAAACTAGTTTTACATTTCAAACATAGTTATATAAATCGGGTCATACATTTATAGAACAAATTGTTCAATCTCTTAGACTTTATGTTAACGTTACCTAATAAATTGGTTGGAACAATTCGATTCTCCAAGTCTAGAACATCATTCAATTATCGCATTTGATTGAGTTTGAAAATAAGTTTAGCATGTGTTTTTTAGTATCAGCTGCAAATCGATTCGTATGAATTTTATGCAATTCAGTTTTCCTCGTTACGGGTCAATTGCTGAGTTTAACCCACTTTATTTCCACATTATTCGATAAACAAACGATAGAAAACTTCAGATGGTGAGGCGTTTGTTTTTAAAATAGAATCACGATTCGTGTTAGAGAATCGAGGAGAACACAATTCCAGGACAGAAAATGTAGTTTAATAATAATAATAATTGATTAATAAAAAAAGTTATTAAAGTAACGAGTATAGAAACTGGTACTGGGTCCAAAACTAAAATCACACTAGAAGTACTGTCGCCGTAATTAGGTTTGTTCCAACTCAAGAAATTATCGTACAATGCGTTGTCAGGATTCTGCGCAGTGAATAAAAATATGTTCCAACTGAAAATGATGTATTGTATTGGAACGGCTTCGTTTCAGAACCGCTTTACGTTAAGATCGTAAGTGGTATGAAGCATGAACTAATTCGACTGTCTTGCGTAGTTTACCCTAATACATATCCTGTCCTTTTGTTCCTCAGGGACACTACAATTAATTACAATGGTTAAAATTTTAAAATTAAATCAAGAAAATTAACACTGTGAACAAATGTGGAAAAGACATCAATCTGCTTTTCCCTTTCTTGAAAAATGATTATTAATGATTACAATGTGAGAAATTAACTGTTAACAATTATCATATTATAAAAAAACTTTTAAATTTTATTAAATATGTTTATTCAAACAGATCAGCTACCACGTGAAACTTGATAAATTTTATAGGTTAGGAAACTGTCAAAAAAGGATTCTTCTCTTCTATTGATGACTTCCTAGTGAATTATACAATTGGTTATACAGTTTTATCAATCAAAGAACGAAAAGTGCCTAAGTGAAGTCTGTTACCCAACCATATTGGTATTAAATTCATAATGTTGTCGAAATATGTGACATTTTAGTATTCGAATTTAATGATAACTAGATTATCGATATATGTACGCTTGTTCATAGTGTTAGGTGTTTGCGAAATATATTTCATTTCCAAGAACGTTCTCTTGGCATTACTCGTTTCGGAGGCTAGAATACGAAAATTGTTATAGCCAATTACATGACCCTCACTACGCACATGTTCCGCCAGAGCATATCTGTCAGGATGTAGTCTACTATCACATTTTGTAATCAATTGAAGTGTCCATGAGGATGGAAATAAACAATTTCGAAAGCTCGGATTAATTAAACAGAGTATTCTTTGTCTTAGATGCCAAATCCCCCATATATATATATATATATATATATATATATAGAGGGAAAAATTGTTTTACCGTTTTATTTTCTATTTACCAATCTCCTCCATCTTCACCTGTCTTTAGATACTAATTCAGCTTCTTTCCGTGACATTCCTTTTTATTTCAATAATTTTGCCATTGCGTTGTCCAACGTCAACCTAGGTTTACCTCTCCTTATTTTTCCTATTTTTGTTGCAGTTCACACTTTTTTCACTCGTCTGTTTTCGTTTAATCGGTTTAAATGCCCCCACCATCTTAGTTGTGATTTTGCTATATGTTTCCGAACACTCTCAACTTCTAGCCCTTCTCGTATTGCATCGTTTCTTATTTTATCCATTATTGTCAATTTGCTACTCTTCTTAAGTATTTCATTTCCACAACATGCAGCCTGTTTTTTTGTTTTTCTGTAAGTACCCATGTTTCGCTTCCATATAATAAAGTTGGTAGGTATACTGTTTTGTATATTGTAAAATTTGTCTAATGTCTAATTTCATTTTTATTTAGAAATCCTTTCCTTAGTGAATGGTATAGTTTTATTGCAGATGATATTCTACTATTCATTTCAGCACCATAACGTCCTTTACTGTCTATAACTGTTCCTAAATATTTTATGTTGTCCACTTGTTCTATGTGTAGTCCATCCATTGTTGTCATGGTGTTTATTGTTTTGTTTTATATTAGTATTACTATTGTTTTTCTCACATTGATTCTCATATCTTTTTTTTAAGGCACTTTGACCATACTTCTATGTTGTGTTGTAAATTTTCCTGCCTGTTTGCTGCTAATACTATGTCATCACCAAATATACATTGTGATATTATGCAATTTATTGTATCCTACGTCTACTTTCCTGGATTATTTGATGGCCTGTATTATTATTTAATTCATAAATACCATGAAAAGTGAAGGACTGAGCACTCCACTTCGTATAACTCCTTGGGTTGTTTTAAATTTTGTTGT
The DNA here is from genome assembly GCA_963921935.1 of Galeruca laticollis. Lineage (NCBI taxonomy): Eukaryota > Metazoa > Arthropoda > Insecta > Coleoptera > Chrysomelidae > Galeruca > Galeruca laticollis. Next base: position 82,832,610 of record OY998178.1, on the reverse strand, counting down.
TTCGTAGTTGTGTGTTCTTACAATTGTAGTGCTGTTTTTGTATAATGATTAAATTCCTTCTATTACATTTTTCCTACTTCACGATTTTTGAGTGTGCTCCAGACGTGGTGTTTCGGGATTGAATCAAAAGCTTTTTCGAGATGTATAAAACATTGGTATATTTCTTAATTGTGTTTTAAGAATTTTTCTGTTAGATTTCTAATGGTAAAGACATTATCTTGAGTACTGTACCTTGGTCTAAATCCGCTTTGTGTTTCATGTAGGTGTCCTTCTGTTTTGTCCCTTAATCTTATTTCCAATATTCCTTCATATATTTAATTTGCACTACAGGTAAGCGTTATACCTCTGTAATTCCCACAATCACCTTTTTTGAATATGGGTATAGTTACTTGTGTTGTCCATTCCTCTGGTACTTTTTTAGTTTTCCATACTGTATCTATAATTTGGTGTAATATTTCAAGTTCTTTATCACCCATGCACTTGTACCTTTCTGCTTTGATGGTGCCTTTCCGCTCCTTAATGTTTTGACCGCCTGTTCACCTCCTCTATCGTTATTCCATCGTCTATGTCGTTATTTGAGTTTACTATTTGTGTTTCATCTTCTGTGTCTCTCTCATTTGTTGTTCCTAGTACTGCTTTGAAGTGTTCTTTCCATCTTGTTAGTATATCTTCTGGTTTTGTCACGATTTTTCCCTATCTGTTTTTAACCTTTTGTGTCGATACTAATTTTCCTTTGTGTCTCATATTTTTCAAAACTTTGTAAAATAGTTTTTGGTTATTTTTGCTACTACTGTGTTCCATTTTTTGTCCATTCTATGGCTTTAGCTTCTATATTTTTTGTTTTAACTAGGTTTCTTATTTCTCTGTATTTTTCGCTCGTTTTTTCTCGTAATTAGTCTTTCCATGTAAGTTTTTTTTGTTCTTCACAATCATTTTTATTTCTTCACTCCACCAGCTGCCTCTCTTCTTCGAGCCCCCAGCCATTGTAACTCCGCAGGATTTGTTGGCAGCTTCAGTTGCGATTGTTTTAAATATTTTCCATTTTCTCTCTAAGTCTACTTGTATTATTTCGTTGCATTGTTGGTATATTAGATGAGTGACTAGTTCTCTGTATTTCTCCTTAGTTTCTGCTTCTTGTAATTTTTATGCATTGCTTTTCAGAAATATTCTGCTTTATAGTTGCTGCTACCAAGTAGTGATCTGTTCCTAATTTTGTACTTCGGTATACTCTTACGTCTTTTACCATTTTTCTGTTTATTTTTTCAGTTATAATATAATCTATGATTGATTTCTCATCTCTTTCTGGTTCTTCTCTTGTGTATTTGTAACAATCTTTATGATGGAAGAGTGAGTTTTCTATTAACAGTCCATTTTGTATACAGAACTCTATAAGTTGGGATCCATTCCTATTTCTTGTTGTTTCGTTGAAGCTTCCCATCTCTCCTTCTGCTTTTTTTGTGATATTTCCTATCCTAGCATTTAAATCTCCCATGATTATTATAGAATGTTTAGCCTCGTCATAAGTGTCTTGAAGTTCTCCTCAGAAAATACCTTTTTCTGCTACTAAATGTCCATATGCAATTATTATTTCACTGATTTCTTTTTAGGGCATCTGTAATTTAATTTTCATAATTCTTTCATTAATTCCTTGCCATTCTATGAGTTTTTCAACACATTTAATTGTAATTTAATATACACCCCACTCCTGCCGCTGCCCTTTTGTCCTGTTCTACTCCACTGTATAATATTCCACAGTCCTCTATTTTCATATCTCCTCTTCCTTTTTTCTTTGTTTCTCTTATGGTGAGTATTTCTAGCTTTGCCTTTTTGAATTCTCAATTCCTGCAATACTACTTACATTCCATGTCCCTATCTTATATTGTTTGTATTTTGATACATTCTTTTTGCTATTTTTTAGATTTTGTGTATTGTATTTGTTGTTGTGTTCTTTATACCTTGCCCGTTGCCGTTTTCCTCTTTACCTATATTTCCATTATCAGTCTTTTTAAGTTTTTTGTTGCTTTATGTATTCTCTTCAATTGCTGTTGAAAAGATTCATTTCCTGGAGATCTGTGGCCAAACTTCCTTTTATTATCAGTTTTGTTTTCCACGTTATCGTTTATAGGGATATCCTCTAGTTCTTCTAGGTTATATGCTTTGTCGTTAATTATTAGTTTGTTGTATTTGAGGATTGCTTTTGTTCCATTTTCCCTGGCCTCCTTTAATTTTGGTACAGTTTCCTTTGTTCTAGTACCTCTTTTGAGTAATCTTCATTTATCCATATATTTGTCTAAGGTTTTTCGTTGATTTTAGGATCTCTCCTTTTTTAGTCCCCTTCATAAATTTTATCTGTATGGGTCTTATGTTTGCGGAGTTAAATCTTCCCATTCTTCGGGCCTCCTCAATTCCAACTCTAGTTAGTTCGACCCCCATGTATTTTATAATCTCAGTGACTTTCTGTTCCATTAATTTTCATCATTTGCTACTCCTTGTATTACCAGGTTTTTCCTTTTACCTTCCTCTCCAATATTTCAATTTATTTGTCTTTGTGTATAATTTTTTGTTTCAGAGTGATATTTTCTCTGAATTTTGTTATCTCATCTTTCTTGAGGTTGGTGAGGAAGAATTGGTCAATAGACCTATCACCTAACCGTTTGCTTACCATCTTTTTTTTCTGATCAAATGTATTACTGAGTTGTTGTTTGTTATATGGTGAACAATAAAGAATTTATTATTATTAATTACTTTCCCCAGATTTTGCTCCATTGTTTGCAGTTTGTTGTTTATTTCGGAAAACATTTTTTCTATCCTCTCCATCTCAGCAGATTGTGTGAGCGTTAAATTCACTACCCAGATCGACTCTTCGGTAGGGATGGCAACGATACATCGATATATTCAATATATCGATATATAAATATCGATGTAATAGTTTCGATATATCGCAAAATATATCGATATTTTAGTGTAAATACCTATATCAAAAAACTAATTAATTGCAAATTGCCCACACCACAATTTGGCGAAATTTCAATCTAGTTTGTTTTATCACCAACATTCGTTAAATTTCTTAGCACCATCTAGCGTCGAGAAGCGCAAATAACTTAGTAGGTACCTGTATTTGATACGATAGGTACCCGAATTATCGGCTATAATCGGGATTCCTTTGAATTACTTGAACGGAATTGAGTTTGCTGTGAATAAATGATAGTGTGATTGTTCAAAAGTTTAGTGAAGTTGAAATTAAAATAAACTTGATTTATTACACAAATTTAAAGTGACTGTTGGTCCTGAAAATCTGGCTCCTCCGAGAAGTAACATTTGGAAACATTTTCAAAAATTTACTCCAAATACTGCTAAATGCAATTTGTGTGCCAAGATGCTGAAGACTTCGGGCAATACAACAAATTCGAAAACACATTTAAAACAAAAACACTCCTCAATCTTAGAACATTTAACTGAGGAGAAAAAGGAGACTGATGAACCAAAAAAGAAAAAAAAGTCCATCCCAACCAGAAAGTCGAATGGATGTAGAAACGCCTGGGACTAGTAGTTCACTACATCAAGATGAGGTATGACTAATAGAACCGCAATTGTTAATGAATTTATTAGATAATATTTCTAGAAAAAGCTGATCGCTTCACAAGAAATTGATCATGATGATCATTCATCAACTTCAACAATAACGGTTTCTGAATATGATGTTGAACCAAGCACAAGTACAGAAAAATCAAGCTCATTATACAAGCAAACTACAATTGTGTCTACCTTCAAAACAATTTCATCTTTCAAAGGTAAAGATAACGTTTATAGTACTTGCATGAATGCATCTTTTGTTTTTATTTTTAGATGGTGGCTCTAAAAATGTGAAACTACTAGAAGCAATAATAAAATTTATTGTTCAGAATAATTTGCCATTCAATATTGCAAAAGGTAAGGGTCTTCTGTCTTTGATGAAACAAGTGGCACCTTTATACAAAGTACCAACCAGAAACACCATCAAAAATAATGTTGATAGAAAGTTCGAAGTGATTTCAACAGCATTTCAAAATATATTGAAAAAATCGAAGTATTTCACAATTACGACGGATATATGGACTGCCGATATGCAGACCAAAAGTTTTATGGGCATCACTGTCCACTTTGTACATGACATGAAGTTAACATCAGCGACAATAGGTATTGTTGAATTATCAGAGTCTCAAACGGCAGACTATATTGATTTAGAATTGGGCAAAGCTCTTCAAATTTGGGGAATTGATCCTAATGATGAGGTTGCTGTAGTGACGGACAATGCAGCCAATATGGTCAAAGCTATGCATGACAAATTTGGGAAAAACCGACACATCCCATGCTTCGCACATACCCTCAATTTGGTGTGTGAAAATTCACTTACAAACACATAAGGTTTGAGTATTATTATTGACAAGATACGATCAATAGTAGTACGGTTCAAAAGAAGCGTTAAGGCTAGTGATCAATTAAGAAAAATACAAATCGATGCAGGAACAATAGAAGGAAACATTAAAAAAAATATTTTGGATGTTATAACTCGCTGGAACTCCACATATTACATGACAGAGAGATTTCTACTAATGTCATCTATGGTCAGCAATATTTTGTTTTCCGATGTTAATGCTCCAAATATGATTACTGCAGCCGAAGTTGAGCATTTACGAGAAATATGCAAACTTTTAAAACCACTAGAAAGGATGACAGTAGAGATAAGTAGCGAAAATTACCCCACAATAAGTAAAGTAATACCAATGATTGGTTGTCTGATAAACCAGTACAATTATTCGCCCCTTTATGAAATAGGTAAACACTTGAAAACAACATTATTAAAAGAAATCGAAAAGAGGTTTGGTGCTATTGAGAAATCTTATATACCAGCTGTTTCCACAATATTGGATTCTCGATTTAAACAAATAAACTTCAGAGATCCTCAAGCCCAGGGCACTGTGATGCGACACATCAAAAAGTGAGATCGCGACTTTCCAAAGCACTTCTTCATCAGAATCTTCTGATTCGGATACTGAAGAACCGGAATTTGATATATGGGCGCACCATAAAAAATTAACGCACACTAAAAAAAGTGGGCAAGGGAAATCACATAAAGATAGTGAACTCAATCAATATTTAAGTTTGCCAGTTAGTAACTTGAAAGACGATCCCTTGGACACCGGGAGCGAAATGAAATCGGTATATCCCAACTAATTTAAAGTGGCGGCAAAATATTTTTGTGTTGTAGCAGCGTTGGTCTCCAGCGAGAGGCTATTTTCAAAAGCCGGAACAACAGCTTCTAAAAGTCGTAACCGTCTCACGGGAAGTAGGCTTTCCAAATTATTATTTTTGAGCTCTTTGCCTGATAACTTGCATTTGTGGAACTGATGTATTCACCTAATCCACAAAATCACAAATGCAGGCAAACAGTCTACTTCCTGTGAGGCATTTAATTGTAAACTTGACTAAATTGTAATAAAAAATACATTTTCATTTTTTTTTGTAAAAACATGCAATTATGTAGAACACTTTTACCAATTTTAACTTGTACTTACTTAATAAAAAAATACACTTTTTTTAATGTATTACCTTTCAATATTTTCTCAGTACCCACTTTACGTTTCAAAAACTTTAGATTTGAATATAATAAAAAAATATATCGATATTTTTCATAATATCGATATTTTTGTTTAGATATATCGCTTGTATCGATATATAGGTTTCGATATATCATATGATGATTATATCGATATATTTTTTGCCATACCTACTCTTCGGAGGTAAGTGAATTTCTTTCACTATGTTTGCTTTTACTCTATTGTATTATCTTTTTGTTCTTATTTCCACTATTTTGTGCACACGTTGGTAACGTCGCAAAATATTTGTTTGCAGCCGTCGTCTATCTGCTGTATTAATATGGATATAATTCGATAATTGTTTTATTTTACTTACAGTAATCAGTTTTTTGTCATTCACAGTTCAAAAATTGAGACAGTTTCTCCGAAGAGGCAAACCCACTATCAGTATTCCCCACTGATCGATTTATTATAAATGATTTTTCACTGTAAATTTCACTACAATATATGTCTTCAACTCACCGTTACCGAATCCCTTTTTAGCAGTCTAAGTGGTTTTAAATTTAGAAATTTATGACTACAACAAAATACATTAAATGGTAATCAAATTCACATTCTTGCGTATTTCAATAATAAATTATGTTCTGATCAAGAATAAGCTTAGTTGTTGTTCGAAAGAATTATAAGTTGTTTCAGTTTAGCCTTAATCGTTGTCAACTAACTAAAGCCCTTAGAAGGATTAAAGACGCCGGCATAATAAGATCGTATAGAATTCACGCGAGGCTCATTATTAAATAAACTTAGTTTGAGAGTTTGAATCAGTTTGGAGAACAAGAATAAGTTTTTAAATATTCATTATCCAATAATACTAATCCCTTTGTTACCCTACGTTGTCGAGCATATACCAAAATTTGCAGGTCAAAGTTCACGTGATAACCTGAATACAATTATTCTCTAATCTTGTTAGTTTGTGAGATACTGGCTAATAAATGGTAAAGAAGAAGTCCACATTATTAACTTAGTCCTACATAAAAGGTACTTATTCTTTGTTGAACTATTTAAAGCACTCTATTTTAGATTTTTGACTTTTTATTGCAACGAGGCACTTTTTTACTTTGTAATTTTTTTTAACAATAAATTTGTAGAAATTGTACATATTTTCGAAGCACGTTATCTTCCCTTTAATTCCTAAATGTTAGATTCGTTAAATATGGCTAACTTTTTAATAGCAAACGCCGAAAATGTTTATTCAAAAAGTACAGTCAATATGGTGGGAGAATTCAGAGACATAATCGAAACTGTTTGTCGAGCGTTGTCTCTTAACACGTAAAATGCCGCCATGATAAAAAAAATCGGGTCCTAATGGCCGGACGAGTTTTTTCCTTTAATCATATACAATTATTTATAATAGTATGTAAAAACAGCCAGTTCCCAAATAAGTGCAATTTTTTTATAAAATTAACGTTTTTTTTCTGGTGGCTCGCTTTGACCCACCATGGCCACAAATACATATAAAGTTCGTCAAGGGCGTGGTGGTAAAACCCGCCCACCGCGTCGTTCCTGTTTATTTTCAATTTAGTTCGCGTTCAGACATGTCGGTGTCGGTAGTCGGTATTGACTGTCTGATGTCGTAAGCTAATACTGCTGTGTCGTTTATTAGTCAGTGAATTGCAAACAAGTGTAGTGAAACATGGCCAATTCCTACGAAAATGAACAGAAACGGCTCGAAAAATTAATGCAAGAAACGTTATTCGATGGGGTCCGGACCTGGTACGAGACTGGAAAGTTGTGTTGATTTCTGCTCCGTAATAAACTTCGTCTTACACGGGAATTACGAGTAATATAATCAGCAAAACAGTGTATGAAGTTTTTAATATAAGGATAAAAGTGTCGAGTGAAAATTCGACAGTATCCCAATAAGTTTAAGAATAGTTTGTCATAAATATAACCTAACATAAATAACAATTTGACCAAGGTAAATATCACTGATAAAAGTTCAAGGTCCGACGGGTTGACTGGCCTTAGAGCTTTTTGCGCGGAGTGTTTGGCGATAAGAACAAGTTTATTGATAAAATCCAATAACTGGATTCCCCTTGTGTCGAACGATATACTTAAGACAGGGACGGACGTAAAATTTTCTAGTATTGAGGCGATTAAATTCAAAATTGAAAGAAACGAGTGATAATGAATATGGCAAAAAGAGGAAGAGCGACAGAGAGGAAGAATATGATACGGATGAAGATATTTCCAAAAAAAAAACTGAGAAAATAGGGAGATCGCCGACAAAAATAGGAAGTGATATAGAAAAAATTATGAATATGATGGAAAAAATAGGAGACCAAATGGAGGAAATGAGCATGGAAATTAAAAAACACGAAAGGAGCAAAAGGAGTACAGAGAAGAAATGAAACAACTTAGGGAAGAAAATGAAAAACTGATGAAAGAAAATGAAGAAAACAATAACCAATATGGACCACAGATTGGAACGACTGGAAAACGAAAAAAGAAAAAACAATATAGTGGTTCAGGGAGTAGGAATAGAGACAAATAATCCAGAAGAACTACGAAATAAAATGGAGAAATTCCTACAAAAAGAATTACAAATAAAGACAGCGGTAGAAAGCTCAGTAAAGTTAGGAGAAAAAACATGCTTAGTAAGACTGGCAAACCAAGAGGAGAAAAGGAAGGTGATGCTCAATAAACAAAAATTGAGATTTAAAAGTGAAGAGAGATTGTTCATCCAGGATGACTTGTCGAAGAAGGATAGAGAAATTCAAAAAAAGATCAGAATGAAAGCTATAGAAGAAAAAGATAAAAGAAAACGAGTGAAAATTGGGTTCAGAAAAATGTACATAGAAACAGAGGAATGGAGATGGAACACGGAGGAAGAGAAGTTGGAAAAAACAAAACAGAACATATCGACAAAAAACCAGTGGCGATAAGCATAAACTCAGAGGCAGAGGAAAATAAAGTAGACCAGACAATGGAAATGAACAAGGAAATGCAAAAGATGAAGAATAGTACAAATAAAATGATTACAGAAAAGCAACCACTTAAAGTAAACTCCGGCGTTAAACGAAAACAAAAAGAGAAACAATATGGAATGAGAATAGGAACATGGAACGTGAGAGGTACATTTGAGGAGGGAGCCATAAAACACTTGATCAATGAAATGCGAAAATACAAATTAGATGTTGTAGCAATACAAGAAACTAAGCAAAAAGGGAAAGTAATTACAGAGATATACGATTATATGTTCTTTTATAGTGGAGTAGATAATAGAATGCTGGGTACAGGGTTTATAGTAAGCAGTCAACTTAAAGCAAATATTATAGATTTTGAGGGAGTATCAGAAAGACTATGTAGAATAAGAATCAAAGGAAAACACAGGAAAACGACATTAGTTAATGTGCATGCCCCTTCTGAGGACAAAGATGAAGACACGAAAGCAAAGTTCTATGAAGAACTGGAACAAACAGTTAATAAAATACCGAAATTTGATGTTAAATGTGTAATAAGGGATATGCATGCAAAGGTCGGACAAGAGGAAGAGTATATAAAAGTAACGGGAGGAAAAAGTAGACACGCACTCAGTAATGATAATGGCAAGCGACTCATAGAATTTGCTTTAGAAAATAAAATGAAAATCGTGAGTACGTCATTTGACCATAAGAACATCCACAAGGAAACCTGGTTATCACCAAATGGCAAAACAAAAAACCAAATAGATCACGTCTTAATAGAAATGAAGCACTTAAAAAGGGTAACAGATGTATGAAGTTATAGAGGAGCTGATGCGGATAGTGACCACTTTTTAGTAATTACAAAACTGAATAAAGATAAGCCACCTAGAATTGAGCAAGATAATAAAAAAACGGAAAAATACGATTTAGAAAAATTGAAGGACGAGACCAAAGTAAATCACTTCCAACAAGAAATTAATAGAGAATTAAATTTAAGACCTTGCGTCGAGCAACTAGAAGAAGAATGGTCACAGATAGAAACTGTAATGAGAGATGTAACAAATAGGATACTAAGGAGCCCCAAGGGAAGAAAAAAAGATAAGTGGTTTGATGAACAATGTAAACAGGCGTTGGAAAAAAGATATAAAATCAGACAAAGACTATTAAAAGAAAACAGTGAAGAAAATAGACTAGAGTATAAAAAAGCAAGGAAAGAAGTTAAACAAATATGCAGAAAGAACAAAAGAAATTACTTTGAAAGGGAATTAATAAAAATTGAAGAAGCTTATAAAAATAAAGAAGTGAGAAATTTTATCATGAAATAAGAGAAGGGAAAGGCCACAACGGGAAAGCACCTAATTTTTTGAAAAGCTAAGAGGGATATCTAATAGGGGATAGTGAAGAAAAAATAAATAGATTTGCACAGTATTTTGAGGAATTACTAAATGATGGTGAGGAAGAACTAGGCGAAAATGATAATGAAATGGAGGAAGAAAATTGTGATGAGGGAGATCTAGCCATAACGGTCCCAAAAAAACTGGAGGTGACAGAATGCTTAAAACATATGAAGAATAATAAGAGTGCAGGAGAAAACAATATTCCAATAGAAATTTTAAAATATGGAGGCGAACAATTTACGGAGAGAATATGGCAATTGTTGAAACAAGTATGGCGAGAAGAAAAAATCCCTAAAAATTGGAACAAGGCATTAATAATTCCAATCCACAAAAAAGTTCTGGCAAAAATACTTAAAAATCGATTAGACAAATACCACAATGAAAATAAAGGAGAATACCAAGGAGGTTTTAAAGCAGGTAGATCGACAATAGACCAAATTTTCATTATGAAACAACTTCAGGAGAATGCTTACGAACAAAATCTAAGTCTGCATATGCTATTCATCGATTACAGACAGGCCTATGATACTATTAAAAGAAAAAAAATGTATGAGGCAATGAGAAAGTTGAAAATACCAGGTAAATTGAGAAGACTAGTGGAAATGACCATACGAAAAACCGAGAGCAAAGTAATTTTGGAGGGCAGTACTTCTAACGAAAACAAGATAGAGAAAGGTCTGAGACAAGGAGACCCGTTATCCAAAACCCTCTTTAACCTAGTTCAGGAAATTATACTAAGAGAAAGTGGTATAAAAACCCGAGGTTTAATTTATGAGAATAAACATCAGTGTTTAGCATATGCGGACGACATAGTACTTATGGCAAGATCCAGGAAAGAACTGCTAAGTGTATTTAAGCTAGTAGAAGAGAAGGCAAGAGAATATGGTCTAGTGATCAACGAGAAAAAAACAAAATACATGGTAATGAAGGATAATGAAAAAAACCGATATTATTATAAATTGTAATGGAAACAAAAGCTACAAAATAGAAAAATTGGAACAAATCGAATATTTAGGAGTCTCTATCATAAATAAAGGAGACGAAGAAAGGGAAATAGAAAAAAGGTTAACAAAAGGCAGTAAAGCAGCAGGAATGGTATCACAGATGTTTAACTCAAAAGACATATCACGAACAGCAAAAATAAGAATGTACCAAACAATAATAAGACCGTCAGTTACCTACGCTTGTGAAATCTGGACAATGAACAGAAAAGAGCAGAATAAACTAGAGATATGGGAGCGTAAAATGCTCAGAAAGATTTATGGTGGAATAGAAGAAAATGGAATATACAGAAAAAGAACAAACAGAGAATTATCAGATTTGTATAATCACCCATGTATAACCCATATAATTAAAGCACAGAGAGCGAGAGGGTTAGGACATATAGGTAGAATGGCAGATGATAGATGGGTAAAACGAGTGCTGAAAGGGGGAGAAGGTGGTGAAAAGAGAAGAGGAAGACCAAAGAAGAAATGGTTGGAGGAGGTTAGGAGAGACCTGAGATCAGTGGGAGTAAGGGACTGGCAGAACGAGGCGAGGAATAGAAAAAAATGGAGAGAGAGAGTGAAAGATCTCGAAGCCGAGGGCCAGATAGGCCTGTAGGCCTGTAGTGCTGATATATATATATATATATATATATATATATATATATATATATATATATATATATATATATATATGTTATCGGATGAGTCAGACTCTTTTTCCCTGATAATTCGGAATATGAGCCGTCGTCGGAAGATAGCGATTCAGATCCGATTACTCCAAAGAAGAGGACCAATTTTTTTAGCCCACTAGCTAGCCAAAAGTTAAAAGTAAAAAGAAAGTTACAAATACCCATAAATCAAGATTGCAAGCCATCTACTAGTTCCGATAAAACAATACATCGTGTTAATGATTCTCCGTTTGAAGTCGCTGGTAGCATCACATAGGCTACATCTGATGGTAATGCCCAAGCGTCGCTAAATAACGTAAGTGTCGGTGATTTTACCGATATTGATGATATTATTGAATCTATTATTGCTCAAAACGCCTATGACAATATATCGGACGATGACAATGAAAACCCAGACACGCTTCCAATTTCCTGGAATTCGTTAACCGGGAAAAACTTTCTGTTCACAGAAGACAGGTCCGGCATTCATGCGTTTTTGTACAACTACGAAAAATCTCCATACAAAGTTTACAAAATGATAATAAATGATGATATTTTTCAATTATTCATAACAGAAACAAATAGGTTTGCGGTTCAAGAAAAAAATAAAAGCATTTTTTGAAAATCAAGAATAAGGGATTGGAAAGAAACAAATCAAGAAGAAATGGAAAAATTCATCGGAATTATGATGTGGATCGACATTGTTACACTGCCTTCTATTTCGGAATATTGGTCAAAATGTTTTCTGTACAAAAATAATGTCACGCAATCACTTTCAGATGTTACTAAAAACGTGGCATTTTTCTGATAACACAGCCGAAAATGCCCAAAATTCTGTTGACAGATTATATAAGATTTAACCACTTCTTGAAAAACTTCGAGAGTCTTTTCAATCTAAAATTGTGCCTGGTGAGTATATTGCATCGACGAGACTTTGGTACCATTTAAAGGAAAGTTGAAGTTTAAACAATTTATAAGCAACAAAAGGCACAAGTTTGGCATTAAATTATTTAAATTATGTCTTGAAGGAGGCTATTTGTATGATTTAAAAGTTTATTGCGGTCAAGAGAAAGACGCTGAAGGAGCTGAAACAGTGCCAACTAAAGTTGTACTGAATCTACCAGCTGATTTACTTGGAAAAGGGCGCACGCTTTGTGTAGATAACTACTATACATCGGTCGAGCTAGCGCACAAGTTGATGTCTGAGAAAATGTATCTACGAGGGACGATGAGAAGCAATAGAAAAAAGAACCCGAAGAATGTATTAGAAAAAAAACAGAAAAAAGGAGAACATTGTGCTGAAGTAACACGGGGGTCTTCGTAGAAAAGTGGAAGGACAAGCGAGACATTTTGATGCTAAATACAAAGTTTGTCCCTGAAATGGTGACCCTTCGTAAAAGATGTGGGGAAATTCAAAAACCGAAGTCTGTAGTGGAATATAATAAGCACAAAAGCTACATAGACGAGTCAGGTAAGATGTCCTGTAATTTTCAGCTTTTTTGAACTTATTTTATTTTTCATTCTAGACCAAATGAAATCATACAACACCTTATTACGGCGGGGAGTGAAGTGGTATAGGAAATTAGCCATTGAGTTGGTTGTTGGGTCTGCTTTGGTAAACGCCTTTATCATTCATCAATCTATTACCAATGACAAAATGAGTATTACAAAATTTCGGGAACAAGTTATAGAAGGTTAAAAAAACATATAAAAACAGAAAGTAAATAACTATTCTATTTATTTTTTATTAGGTTTGGTAAAGCAACATTTTCCTGAAGAGAATCAATCATCAATAGAAGAACACCATGTTTTAGAAGAGATGGAAAAAACAAATATGCTCTGGTTGCTATCAGAAAAATGTAATTTAACTGGGAAGGAAGGCTGCTAAAAATAAAACAACTGAAACTAAATATCGATGCAATGAAAGTTCAAGATTCCTATGTTTGAATTGTTTCTTTGAATGTCATAATGTCTTCCTAAAGCCTTAATCACCTAAATATTATATTGTATCTTTTTCTTACAATAAAAGTTCTCTCTATCTCTTTTTTATTTTTTTATAAAGTTTTCGGGCCATGGTGGGCCACATAAGTCCACCACATACAGGCCAAATAGACTAAAATGAAACCAAACCATTTAAGAATCTATCCCAATATAATTTACATTCATTCGGTGGGTCAGTATTTATCCACCGAGGCCAGAAGCAAAATTTGGTATGGTGCCTTACATAGACCCACCACGGCCCCTCAGAAATATTTTGATATCAAAAAATAGTGGGGTCCTTACACCCACCACGGCACTTTACAATGAATTTTACTTAGGATGATTACCAAACAATGAAGAAACGTATCGCTTCTTCGTAGCAACAACGATGCACGTACACATTACATGTTGGGAAATTGGCTTTTCAAATTATTTTCACAAAGAAGTTAACTAGAACGACGTTGAATAAAAATATTTGAGCGTTATGTATTTTTTTGACTGGTACATTGAGTTTACTTTTTAGATAAAACTTCTACTCAGGTCAGAAATGTTGCGTTATTATTCTTCCACTCCTTGATGATGAAACTTTCCATGATAATACTGCAAAAGCAATGTCACTCCACTAAAATAATTGAACTTTTTGCAGAGTCATCTCAACAATTTGCTGCTTAATCTGGTATCATTTTCGTCCAAATAAGGTAATAAACTGTAAATTCTGCTACCTGTCTAAGATACGAGAAAAGTATTGGTTAACTCCAAAAAAGTTGGATTTTTTTTAGGTATTTTTTCGTTTTTCAGCGAGAAAAACACGAAAAGTGGGTTTTTAGAATAAAATCCTATGTGTATGTCGTCGTCATTGCCGTCGGTCACTTTTTGTAACATGTCTATTTAGCACGATACAAACTTAGTTGAGGATATTATCCAACACATGCTGTATCTTCGAATAACAGAAAAAGAACGAAATTCAATACAAGCACTTGTCATTCGGACAATTTCAAGACATACGACATGCGTAACAATTTCTTTACGTTTAACGTAAATATTTAAAAAAAAAAGATCACAATATAGTTGACAGGCAGATACACTTTCAGTTTGATGTTGGGACATTTTGAGGTTATGTTTTTTTTATAATTTATTTATTGTTAAAATCAGTTCTTTTAAGACCTCTATTAACCTTGTTACTTCATTTTATATTGGTAAGTAGATTTAGAGTTTAATATATTGTTACTAAATCGCACATTGTTATAGTGCCTGAATCCAACTCTGCCTACGCTATGTATGAGAGTTAAAATTTTGGCGAATACGCCCCAAAACAAAAATTCGAATTAACACCTTTTGAAGTAGTTCACGCAGATGTTTTCCCGATTAAAGGACAAAAATCCTTGACAGTTATTGATAGATTCAGTAAATACGCGCAAGCATATCATTTTGTAGGAGTAACCGCAATACATATAGCTAAAGCTTTCATGAATCTTCTCACTCATTATGGTGCACCTAAAATGTTAGTAATTGATAGAGGTACCGAATTAAAAAATTATGTTATTGAAGACTTTGCAAAATTACACAAAATTGAACTTCATTATACTACGGCATTGAATCCAAATTCGAATAGCATAATTGAACATTTTCACTCAACTTTAATTGAACATATTAGAATTATACAAGAAACTCATAAAAATCTCAATATCTTAGACAAAATACCTCATGCAATTTTAGGATACAATAACTCCATTCATAGTGCAACAAAGTTACATCAAATAGAAATTATTTCAGGACATTTAGATACAAACAACCCTCTTAATAATGACATTAATCAAAAATTGTATTCAAATTACATAACTAAACATAAAGAAACTACCGCTGAAATTTATAAAACGTTAAATGAACACAAGGCAAATCAAAAATCAAAAAGGTTGGAAAAGACTAACTAAAACAGACACGAACCATTAACTTACGATCCAGGTGCATTAGCATATCATAAAACTAATGCTCGTAATAAAATTAGTCCTAGATTTAAAGCCAAACCAATAAAACAAAATGAAAAAATCAGAGTTAAAACTCACAAAATAATCTTACCTCGTAATAGCAGATAGAAATTAGTTACCGCCACCTATCATAAAAATAACTTAAAAATGCCACTTGCTAATCAAAAAATTCTACCATTACAGAATCCTCCTATAGCTGGTAGTAGCAAGGCAGGCAAAGGAAATTAAAATTGTTAGTTTGGAGTCCAATCCAGGCGTACAAATTAGGAAAAGTTAGATTACAATCTATCCATCATTCTTTTATCGAGTACTTTGATCTGAACCCTATAGAAACCGAATTACTTCATATAACAAATCAGTTCGAAAATGTTTTGTAGGTAATTAATATCAAAAATCAAGTTTTTCCAAATGAGCTTAAACTCTTGATTAATTTAATAAAATATCAAATGAAGCAATGCAATGAAAAATTAAATTTTGAACACGGCAGTAAAAGAATTAAGAGAGGAATTTTAAATGGTTTAGGAACAATATTCAAAAACTCTGGTAACTTAGATGGCAAACGTTACGATGACGCCATTGTTTTATTAAGTTCAAATCAAAAAGATATAGCAAATACTTTGAACAAACAAATATCATTAACCAGTCAAATTATAGACGATTATAACAGTAGTGTCTCAGTAATAAAACAAAATGAAGAAGACATAACAGGAAAACTAAATGAGTTGAACTTGAAAAATTTGTTAATTATAATTCCTCTTATTTCGTAGCAAAAAATACTCTTGATCAAATACAAGCAGCACTTAAAATCCTAATAGAAATACTAAATAATATTGAAACTTCTATTGCATTTGCAAAATTAAAAACGTTGCATTATAGTGTCTAAAGTTTAAACATCTAGAATTTATAATTAAAACTTTACTCAAATATTATCCAATTAATACCCTAATCTTTGGCAGTGATTATCAAAATTTATTTAAATACTATAACATTTTAACCGTTGACTCTTATTACTCTAAAGATAGAATTGTTTTCGTTATTCACTTTCCCTTAGTTAAGCCCGAAACTTATACTTATTTTCACCTGTATTCTATTCTCACAAAAAATAACACGGTCCTTATCCCACCTAAGCCTTTTCTGGCAATGCAAGGCAATCAGTACGAGTACGAAGATCAAGAATGTGAAAATAGCCACCAATTGTATTTTTGCCCCAACGAAAAACCCGTGGTAGATGCCCAATCCGAAGAATGCATCCACCAATTTTTGCAACTGACAACTGAAGATCAACCGAAATATGTACCAGTGCCAATTATCGTAGAAAACGAAATTATCGAAAATATAAATTCAGCGCATTACATCGCAGTATTCCTAGAAGAAACGAAAATCAAAATCACTTGTACAAAAACCGATTTCATATCTCTAAAAGGCACCTTTTTTATAGAACTACCACCGAGCTATAGCTTCCAAACTCCAAGAAACGTATTCATCAACCACGAAGATGTCATCCCAGGTCAAAATTTACTACTTCCTGAAATATAGATCGAAAACGAAGGAAGAATTCACTCTGGAAAAATCAAAATTAAAGACATTTTCTTACACAAAGTTCACCAACTCATAAAATATGGAAATCGAATGGAATAAGTTAGTTTGAGAAACATTCCACACAACTACGCCTACGCTTGGTCTACACCCCTCTACATCGTAATTGCGATCGTACTTCTTGTTGGTGTTTTCAAATGGAAGTTGAGATGTAAACGCCAACCAACAACAAAAATGTACACCATGTATAGACATATCTGGGGATGGAGGAATTACATCCTGTATATTGCCGACGTGCCCTCTAATTTCCGGTACTGCAACGACCGTTGGTGCAACCTCGGCACATTCAACGTATAAATACAATTGTAAATATATTTTCATTCAGTCTGCATATTATTTTTGATCTACATACCCTAATTGTACAATTTATATATTTTACTGTTATTTTTGAAAGTCGATATTTTGTATTTTTAAGTGAATAAAAGTTTTTAAAAACAAAATTCGTGTAACAACACATATATTTCGAGCTAGAGCATGCACGCAGTTCGTGTAAGCGTCCTACGACTCCTGCAAACCAAGAACCCCTTAAATGCAAAGCAGTCATCAAGGATTCTTGGTGGAACAAAGATAGGGCCATGCAGGAAGAATGTGACGATGACAGAATTGACCAGATCGTCAACTTGTTGAAAGGTATGGCAGACAAGAAGCCGAAGAAGAACAAATTCCGGAAGTGTGGCGATCTAGAGCACGTACGCAGTCCGTCTAAGCGTCCCAAGACTCCTGCAACCCAAGACCTCCAGTCACAGGGGAAATCAGACACTGGCGAACACCAAGCTGATGTGAATCACCGAAACGCCGACTCTCTGTCTAGACGGCCATGCCTTGTAGACCATTATCACTGCAACAAGTAGAAATCTAAGGAAGTTGCAGTTTCAAGAATTAGGGTAGACAATGAAGAATGGTCACTCACCAGGATCAGAGAAGATCAGGAGAATGATCCTTACCTAAAGAAGATTCGGCAGTGGAAGGAAGAAAATCGGCAACCTACCTGGCAAGAAGTGTCAAGATTTTCAGCGACACTCAAGGTATATTGGGCTCAGTGGGACTCGCTTGTCCTGGAAGAAGGACTGTTGAAAAGAGTCCTTTAAAACGATGATGGTTCCGAGAGGAAGAAACAGCTAGTTATCCCAAGAACAACAGTAGCTGAGGTACTCAAGAAGTTGCACGACAGTTCATCGGGAGGTCATCTGGGAGTGAAGAAGACTCTTCATCGAGTCCGTGAAAGGTTTTATTGGATGAACAGCTCCGACTATGTGACGGACTGGCCTAAGAAATGTACGACTTGTGCTACGAGTAATGGAACACATCGCAAGAGAAAGGCACCTATGAAACAATATAATGTTGGAAGCCCTCTCGAAAGGATTGCTTTAGACATCGCTGGATCACGAGAGAGCCTCCGAAGTGTACAAATGAACAATTATATGATGGGATATTGTTCAAGACGTCTCACATATTGTTTTTCAACTCACAAGAGCCAGCTGTTATTTTCTTTTATCCCCCAAAAATGTCCACTTTACTGTACTTTAAGAGTATTTTAACCAAATTCGATAATAACTACACAACTTTTATTCAAAAATTTTCTTCTATATGTAATAATCATAAGGAGTGATAAGGATTTTAATGAATAACCCTGTATATTCATAATTAGGCAAATTCACTGAGAATATATTCATATCAAATTGCTTAATCAATATATTTTAATTTGTAGTAATCTACGATAAGAATGATTTATTTATAGCTATTACACTAGATATTTCCCCTGTAGTTTTCTCTAAAATGAAAATTTATATTTTTTATTCGTTGTAGATATTGCATGACTATAACTCAACGAACTGTGACGGTCAGGGAGATCGTGAGCGAGTAGTATGCCTGTATACATCACAAACTACTTATATAAACTTCTGGCAATGAATGCTTGTGGAATTGATTTTTGTATAACAAAGCTTTTAAACAATGTTCCATGGCATTTCGCGGGTGGCCTAATTCGTTTGGCAAAACTTCAAGGCTAGACTAAAAATCTGTAGTGGTGTAATGAGACATTGTATAGAGTTCTCGACCCATTCCGAATATATGGGTAGCGCCACGAAACATCGATTTATGTTTTGAATTTTTGTTACGTATACTTCTCAGTTTAGGAGCTTTCTTAAAAATTGGATCAAGGATAAATAAAATTGTAATTTAGAAAAGCTGAAAATCGATGTTTTTATATCAATAAAAACAAAGAGAAATGCGATAGAAACTCCGAAAAGTTTAGAATACTGTCTATATTTTTTGAACAATTAGTTTTTAGAAATATTCAACAATTACAATGAGTATCATGTACAGCATGTTTTATTTACATCAATTGAATATCGAGGAATATAATTTTCGAGTATAAATATTGAACAAAGTTAAAGCTTTGTTTAAACAATGGTATAGCCCTATCTACGATATACAAATAATCATTAGAGTACAACTTGCCTAATTGAGTACTTTCCTTTTATATGTACAGGTAAGACTAAGCTGTATTTATTAATGTACTATCTGACAATTGTAAATTTGATTTTGGTGGCCCTGAGATGAGAATGAATAAATGTACGAAGACGTACAACTTGAATGCTTCAGTAAATAATCGTAATGATATGTACTCTGACAGTTCCATAACCAAAAATATATATGGGTGACATTAAGTTGATTATTCTATAATATGTAATGTCAGAAGGTTAGGAACTGTCACGTAGGAGAAATATAAAATTTTTGATCTGGAAAAAAATGACGTTAAGAGTTTTTTTGCTCTGCAAATGTGTTTTAAGTTTGCTAAAGATAGTGAAATTGATGATTAGGAATGTAAATGTTTTATGTTAAGAAGTGTTGGTGAGAAGAAGAAATAGACATTAAAAACTAAACCAACTTATTAGTGAGGGTACCGGGAAGAACGAAAATTAGGTAGTGGACATGTTTTAAAGGGATTGGAGGTGTTAAGAGACTATTTTTGGACAATGTGAATGGACTTTGTGTGTAAACTGGAGAAGTTAGAAACGGACTATAGAACGATTTGATAAAAAAGGACAATTTTGAGGACTGATAAAGTATTTAGGTATAAATGCAGTTTACGTGCTTTTCTTGTAATACTAAATTTTTTAGTTTATTAGATAGATTATGTCTCGGGTCCGGTGCACATCGCGACCCTCCGAATTTTGCAACGATTTTTTTATCAGAAAGCCCTATTGTTATAGAACATTTTAAGAGAAAAAAATTCTTGGATCATGCACTTTTGAAACAGAAAATCGCAATTAAAAGTACTAAAAATCCGCCATTTTTCAAAGAAATTTGAAATTATGTCTAGATATCAGATGCCAGTTCTCATTTCCATGACTTGTGACTGCTTGGAAATACTTTATACAAGATTTATACTATCTTCATGATTTTAATGTATGTATTGAAAATGTACTTCTTTGGACGTATTATGCATTTTCCACTGGTACTAACTTAGTACATATATTTTATGTAGTTAGGGTAAATATAAAAAATTATGTATATATTTGTGATTTTTAGTTAAAAGTTAAATGTCACGAAAAACCTAGCTAGCTTGGGCGATAGACAAGGCGAGAAAAGAAGAAGCGATTCACCATAACACATAACCTAATATTTTATATATTTAAAAACAACGAAGAAATATGATCAGTGCTCTAATTTAATGTCCTTTTTGTTTTCTCCGCGTTAAATTGAGTGCAAATGTAAATGTGATGAAGTTTTGAGCCTTCTTCGCGCTAGCTTTGTGCAATTTTTCTGCTAAGTTCTGTTATACTATTATATCTGAGATTACCTACATACTATACTGGAACATTTGTCGTCCCTAGCAAACTTGTATGGCACATAATGACATCGCAAATACGAGTTCAAAGATGATTGTTAATCTGCTATACTCGATAGTCGAAATTGTGTAAAGTGAGTCAGAGCTATCTAATCAACACTTTGGTTAAAGCGCAGTTGCCATATGTATTCTAGAGAGAAATGCTGTATTTTATAAATACACTTCAAATCCATTGTGTCAATATTTCAGGTACAAAAGATGCAATGTAATTAAGTCAATACCAATTTAATATATTTATTTCAAATTTAAAGCAGACTAATAATAATTAGTTTACTTGAAATGTGAAATAAAGTGTTTATGTATATTTCTTGAACGCAAAGTTTGTTGTGAAAAACTCGCCGATTTGACAATGTTGGAGAGTCGCTTCAATGTTCCGGCTTTGAGAACGAGATAGATAGATCGAGCTACGCGAATGAGACAGTGATAGTAAACAGTTATGTGAGGTGTTTATTCTCTTCATGAGCGTAACATCAGTATTTGTGTTGTGGTTTTGTGTGATAAATCGGTTATTATTGGTATTTATTGTAATATTTATATCGGTATATTTAGTGACAATAATGGCGGAGTGTAGCGGTGTTGGCGATAAAAAACGGCGTCGTAACAATTTAATTCGGGAAGAAAAAGTCCTCATATTAAATGTGTACGAAGGACTGCGTGCCATGGACAAACAGTTGGGTGTTAGTGACGCTGTGATTAAGTGCAGTTATTTAACTAAAGTTTCTGAGAGTACTATATACAATATTCTAAAGAAATCGCGGGACGGATCTTTGACAAGAGAACGAGGTGAAAACTGTAAACCGGAAAGTAGGGGAAGAAAGAAAGTTGTTTTGGACGACCAAACACGGAATGCTATACGTAGGGAAATACATTCTTTTTATTTTAGGAATGAAATCCCCTCGGTAGCTAAATTGAGCAAGGTAATAGAAGCTGATGATACTTTACCAAATATCAGTGATAAAGTTTTGAGACGAACTTTAAAATTAATGAATTTTCGTTACCAAACAAGAAGTAGAAACAGTGCCTTAATTGAACGAAATGACATTGTGGAATGGAGGAGAAATTATTTAAAACAGATACGACAGTTTCGTAACGAAGGACGGCACATATATTATCTTGACGAAACATGGTTAAAGGAAGGCCACACTGTGTCAAAAGTGTGGCAAGACATGAATATACGAAGCAATCGACAAGCCTTTATGGAGGGTTTCTCTTCCGGTTTAAAAGCTCCCTCTGGGAAAGGACGTCGACTGATTATCACTCACATTGGCAGCGAGGAAGGATTTGTAGAAGGTGGATTACTAAGTTTCCAGTCCAAAAAAACTGTCGATTACCATGAAGAGATGGATGGTAACCGGTTTGAAACATGGTTTAGATCAATTTAACAAAGGTAACTCCTGGTTCAGTGATAGTTATGGATAATGCTTCATACCACTCTCGTCGACTGGAGCAAATACCTACTTCAGCTAGCCGCAAGAGGGTTATAATTGGTTGGTTAGAGAGTAAAAGCATTCCGCACAACGAGGCAATGCTAAAAGTTGAATTATTATCTCTCGTACGGAAACATAAAAGCAGTTATATTAAGTACGTTGTCGATGAAATGGCGAAAGATTTCAACGTCTCAGTTGTTAGACTTCCTCCCTACCACTGTGAGTTAAACCCCATCGAGCTGGTTTGGGCCCAAGTGAAAAATTATGTTGCGAGAAAAAACAGTACATTCAAAATGGCTGACGTTGAGAAACTGTTTGACGAGGCGCTGCATACCGTTACTGCTGAGAGTTGGCGTAAATGTATTCAACACGTATTAAAAGAAGAAATAAAGTTTTGGGATTTAGACATACGTGTAGAAGTAATGACGGAACCACTCATTATCTATATAGGAGGAGAAAGCGATGATTCTGAGGAGTCGTCAGGGAGTGATACCGCTTCCAGTTAGTCAGACATTTTACAAGTGACCTCGCAACATACCTATACTTATTGGTAATTTATTTTGGTCTTGACAAACAACTTTTTTTTAGTTTTAGTAGTAGTAAGTTGGAATTGACTTTTAAACATTTTTTTATTTTGTTTTAACTTACTTATGAACAACTTGTGATAAGTTATTATTTCAAATGTTAAAAATTGAAATTCCAGATATTTCAGTATTCGCACCCTTAAACTATGATACGCTCATGGAGTTCACTTTAAATCGGTAGTTAACCGATGACGTCACTTTACAGAATTTCGACTATCGACTTTTTTATATACATCTTATTATAGCTCATCCTTAAAAATGTGTATTATTCTTGGTAACACCCTGTATATACATAATGATACCTACCATAATAATTTCGTATTTCTGTTCTCTCAAATTTAAACGCCAGAGCGTACAAGAACATTTTCTATTTATTTTTTATTTAGGACTATTAAGAACCCTTCAAAAATGATGCGCTCATGAAGTTCGCTTCTGCAACTGATTTTATGGACAGTAAGAGCGATGAGTCACTTTACAGAATTTCGACTATCGAGTATAGTATGATCTATAGAGAATAGAATATACATATAAAGTATGTATACACTTATTGGACCACCAGAAGCATTAAAGATAATCTTAAGTACATACAAATGTTTATTTTAAATATATCTTTAAGACGTCCATTATCATTTTAATTAGATCCATTATAGGTTGTAGCAAACTTCATGTGGAATACAAATTATTTGATATTTTTTCGAGAAGGGGTCGGGAATATACCAAGATTATATTTCGTTCCACTCCTCGAACCATTTATAATCCGACCAACAGTCACAAATATTTGTAGTAAAACTTTAATGGAATTTTTTATTGCCGAATCAGCATAATTTACAATACTTTATCTAATTCAATTCAATATCGGTTCCTGACCAACTGACAGATCAAAATGTAACTAGAATATCATTAAATATGAAACAAGAAATATAAAAAAAATTACTCACCTAACTTAAGTATATAGACCAAATAGAACTCAACAATGTAATGAACTAGAGAGGATAACGCGCCGAAGTTTGATTAACTACCTATTTTTTTGTTGAGGGGGAAATCTTCTATAGACCTTGGAAATGAGTACCAAGTTGCTGGATTCCACCAACCATGTTTTCATCTTCAACCCTTAATGGGACAAGGAAACGTCATTCTAAAGAGCCATGGTCGATCGCCTACCTGCTAAAACCTACCACCAATCTGTCCGAACTCTGTATCTGATATGTTTTTAAAAATGTGAATTCGGTCAACCCAACCTAACCCAATCTAACCTACTTATCTATTTATGAATATTTAAACTAACCTAATCTAACCTAACTAAATCTCAACTATAAACTACACAGGATAACGCGCCGAAATTTGTTCGATAATATTATTGAATCTCGCACTAGGAGTGGGACCAAACACTTGCAACCACATAAACTGATCCTCTTATTCCGATAAAAATATTGAGGACATCACCCCGGACGCCTCAAATATTGTTTAATGGACGACCAGTGGCCTTCAATATGGTTCGTGCACACTCCCGTTACCGGATCCACAAAGTTTCTGGAATGGTTAACTTCCTTATGTATCTAAGGGGATGCACCTCCCAGATTTTTGAGGCTACTATATCCCCTCCAGCAGTCAGTCCATATTTCAGTACCCGGCAATACGTGACGAGAAATTATTAATTCCAGAGTAGTGGCTGTTCGGTTGGGAACAAATACTACATAGACACGTTTATCCGTGACATCATAGCACCCACTGCTCTGGAATCATGCGCCTCCTATTATATTTTCGTTTGGTCAGCAAGGATTCATCGATTTGCAAGATGTGACCGGTCCCCACTTAAAAAATGTAAACAATTAAAGTAACCCTACATGGAATCGATACCGGTCAACTTTCGTTTAACTGAAATCAGTTATGCGCAAATTGCACAATCTGTTGAATTTTTCTATTTGCGTGCATTTTTCACAATATGTCCATAGCTGCTCACTCAATTTTTTCATTTGCAAATTGTGTATGTATTCCAGATAATATACTTATTTGAGCACGTATCATTACATAATAATGTGGATAATCATTTGCATGATTGAATATTGTATTTCCGTTTGAGATACTAAAGCAGATTGATATCGCAAATGAAGCGAACGCGCCGGTTCGACGTTTCGCAATTCGCGCGCGCGTGGTAATATTGACAAGTTCAGTAGATATAGTGAGTCGGGTAGGTAGATATAAATTAATTCTCAACACATACATACACATATATTCGCACACACATACAACCACATATTTTTCTTTTTATATTTTGTTTATTATATTTTGGAAAAAGTCTCTATTTTTTGATAAAATCAATTTTTTTATTTCACATTTGAAGCTCATATATCCTTCAATGTTTTGTAGTTCTACACGTACTCGACTTAGAATTTTTGGGCCCAAGTAATCAAAGCAGTGTTGTCCAATAGTTTTTTCTCTTTTAGGTAAGTTGTATGTGTTCTGTTTATGCCTAGTATCATGAGTGTGTTCAAGACGTTCTAATATATGTTCATTTCGTTTTAGGTAGAGCAGCATTTTCATCAAACATTCAAAAATTCAGCACTATCTTCCTCTCCCCTCCGATCAAGCCGTTGGTTACGATATGTTGATGACACTTTCGTCATTTCGCCCCATGGAAGAGGTACTTTGAATTTCTTTCTACTCCATCTGAACAGCGTACATCCCTGTATCCAATTCTCGATGGAAGTTGAAGATAACTCATCTCTACCATTTCTTGATGTCATGATTAAAAAACTTTGACCAAATGGTTTCCCACACTCCATCTACAGCAAACCCACTCACACTAACCGTTTTCTCAATGCCCATTCCCATCACCATCCGGCTCAACGTAATTCCGCCATCAATACACTCGTATCCCGATCCATAACTCTATCTGATGAATCCATCAGAAATAGATTTTCTAAAACAAACACCTAAATACGACAGACCAACCGACGTATCTCCGTTAAAGCAAAAGAACACGCATTGTCTGTCAGAAATTCCGATCCTTCTTCCATCTTGCCCCATTATCGTGTCCAAACAGGACACACAATCAATTTCAATAAAACTATAACTATCGCCCAAACTCGCTCCTTTAAGTCCAGGACAATACGAGAAGCTATCGAGATAGAAAAACGTTCAAACTACCTAAATACCAGGGACGACAGCCGGAGATTGCCTTCAACCTGGAAACATCTTCTCCACACGCCCCATTCCGATACCCCCTCACCTTCTTCCACCATGGCCTGCGCCAAAAAAAACAATTTCCCCCATAAAATATCCCGGGATAACGAACGTCTCATATCTGTTGCCACTCCCGCCAGCAGAACATGCACCGCGTGCGCCAAAAAGACCATACCCGCCAATAGATCCCCATAAATACACGGTCCAGATAACTTATCGCTCAGTCGGTTTCAATCCAGTAGTGAGTGCTTTATGGTGATTTTACTTGTAAGGAATATTTATCATTTTTATTTTATTATTATTTCCTTTTCCGGTGAAATTCTAAAAAGTAGGCCTTGGAATTAGCCGAAGAGGGTGATTCGCTGCGTACAGAAGGCAGATTGAGACTTAGGAATCAGATCACTTCCTAGATTAAGAACGATCAACATAACCCCCCTCTCTTGATAATTGCTTCAAAGTGGAATATACATATATATATATATATATATATATATATACAGTGTGACCCATTTTTAATGGAAACACCCTCCTAAAATTTGAAGTTGTTAACCGATTTTAATAGTTTTTTTTGAAATGTCAAGTACTAAAAGATCTACCTTGGGACAAAATTTGAAATGTTTATTCCAATTTTCAGGGCATACTTACTGTTGTGTAGAAGTGAATAATTTTCAGAATTTCACGTAACAAAATTTTAATTATATAATCATCAACTATCAACAAAAGACCGTAAAGATTTACAAAATTAAAAACATGTGTAGCGTTACGTCGATATTAAAAAATGGACTTCTGTCAGTCGTGACAGTTGTTGTACCTCCTTGATCCCTCTACGACTTGTCGCTAGCGGTCGGCGTAGGTGGATGCTGATAGGGCCGTATTGGCGACAACATAGCCCCCGCCTTGAAACACTTCAGGGTTTCAATGTAAATTTATTGTTGGTTAGGCAGAATGCAGATTTTTACCACTGGGCGTTTTAGCTCACTGGTTGACGTTTTGACGGTCACAGATCGTATGATGCCATCAGCACCCTTTTGAACTTGAGAAACTCTGCCTAACTTCCACTTTAAGGGTGGTAGTCCATCCTCCTTGATCAGTACCAATATACCGATTTTAATTAGCTGCGGGTGGTTTATTTTCCACTTCGCTCGAGTCTGCAAATAGGATATATACTCCTTGTTCCATCGAGACCAAAAGTGTTGGGTTATTTGTTGTACTCTTTCGAATCTTGAAAGACGATTCACTCTAATGTCCATTAGGTTGGGTTCTGGCAACGCCATCAGACTTTCTCCAATCAGGAAATGTGCCGGGGTAAGGGGATTTGTATCATTAGGATCGGTTGACATTGGATAGAGTGGTCGGGAGTTGAGACACGCCTCTATTTGACATAAAATAGTAGTGAATTCTTCAAAGGTAGTAGAAGCGTTACCTAGTACACGTTTCAAATGGTATTTGGTAGATTTAACGCCAGCTTCCCAAATACCACCAAAATGCGGTGCATTAGGAGTTATAAAGTGCCATTGAACGCCGTCGGTTGAGAGTTGTTCAGCAATGTTAGTTCCGGAGGAATCTAAAAAGGATTTCATCTCATTGTTAGCACCAATAAATGTGGTACCATTATCGGAGTATATTTTTGTACATTTACCCCGCCTAGCCATAAAACGACGCAGAGATGCCAAAAAACATTCAGATGTGAGGTCACTAACAACCTCTAAATGTATAGCCTTAGTGGCAAAACAAACAAATAGTGCTATATATGCCTTGAAAGTTTTGAAGTTTTTACCTTTTCTGTCACGGAGTTGGAATGGTCCCGCGTAGTCAACTCCAGAGATCGAAAATGGACGCGATGGAGTGACTCGTGCTGGCCTAAGATCTCCCATTATATATTCGTGTGTTTTTGCCTTGCATCTAAAACATCGTACACAGTCGTGCACAATCCTTTTCACAAGATTGCGACCAGATAGTGGCCAAAATCTTTCTCTGATCGAAGCCAGAAGAGCTTGAGGACCAGCATGCAATAGCCTAATATGTTCTTGTCGGACAATTAACATAGTCAGGTGGCCATTTGAAGGAAGAATCACTGGATGTTTCTTCAAATAATCATAGTCGGATTCCTTTAATCGACCACCTACACGAATCACTTTATCGCCTCATCATAAAATGGGTTCAAGCTTAAAAGTTTGCTCTTTTTATGTACTGACTTACAATGTGACAATTTGTGATATTCGTCAGAAAAATAATGACGCTGTACAATTTGAATGAGGAAGTAAAGTGATTCGTCAAGTTCAATAGTTGTCAATGTGCCTTGGCGTTTAGGATTGCACTTATGCCTGATGTTATTTGAAATCTCAAGAAATAGGCGAATGTGCGCTGTAATTTCATAATAGAGGAGCGTGACTCGATAATTGTGAGAATGTATGAGATGAAGTCATCAGTAGCATTAACGAATGTAACAAGATTATTGCGAAGTTCTGGAAGTTCAGACGGAGTCAAAATGGTGGTATTGTTGTCATAAGAAGACCAAGTGGATTCATGTTGTACGAGCCATGGAAGACCGTGAAACCAAAATTCGGATTTTGCCAGGTCGAGTGGAGTCAATCCGCGTGATAATAAGTCGGCGGGATTGTCGTCAGTGCTTACATGTTTCCATGCTCCAGTTTCAGAAAGGTTCTGAATTTGTGATACCCGGTTGGCCACAAATGTTTTTAATATGTGTGGGGATGAATTAATCCATGAAATGCATATCATAGAGTCGGACCAATAAAAAATGTTGTCGTATTGATAAATGCATAAGCGTGCCTTGTCAATGAGCTCAGCTAGTAAAAGCGCCCCACATAATTCCAGTCTAGAAATAGTTAAGAGCTTCAACGGTGCTACGCGTGTTTTGGCACAATATAAATGAGATGTACGATTACCCAACAAATCACAACAACGAATATAAATACAGGCGCCATACGCGGTCTGAGATGCATCGCAAAAGCCATGAATCTGTGTGTAAACAGGATTGGGACATAATGCTTGTCGGGGTATTTTTATAGAATTGAGGTGTTGCAACTGTGATTGGTAATGAGACCAAAGTGTATGTATGTTACTGGGAAGGGACTCATCCCAGGACAATTTAAGTTTCCAAAGTAGTATGATCTTTGCCTTTATGGTAACAGGTGACAGTAGCCCAAGTGGATCGAAGATCTGGGCAGTAGATGACAGAATTTGACGTTTAGTGACTTTGAATTTTTGATTGGAAATGTTAATAGAATACTGTAAAAAGTCATTTGTTGGATTCCAAAGCAATCCCAACGTTTTACTTTGATCCTGGTCTCCTATATGTATTAAACCGGGCTCAGCATCAAGAAGGAAATCTTTAGCATTCGAAATCCATTTTCTTAATGGAAAGCCATATATCAATAAAAATTTGGAAATATTGTCCTTAATGTAATTAATTTCATCGATAGTTTTAGCACCGGTGAGGAGATCGTCTACATAAAAGTCATGTAAAATAATGTACGAAATTCTGGGAAATTCGATTTTATGACGGTGTGCAATTTCTTGTAGCGATCTGATCGCGAGAAAAGCTGAAGATGCTAATCCGTAAGTAATTGTTTTCAAGACATACACATTAATTTCTCTCTCGGGTGTAAATCGCCATAAAATTTTTTGAAAGTTACATTGTTTTTCATTTACAAGTACTTGACGGTACATTTTGGTTATATCGGCACTCAAAACATAATTATGTAGTCGAAACCTTAATAAAATATAAAACAGATTATCTTGAATGTTGGGGCCTACCATCATGATATTATTAAGTGAAATACCCGATGTGGTTTTAGCTGAGCCGTCGAACACTACCCGCAACTTTGTAGTTAAAGAACTTTCTTTTAATACACAGTGATGTGGAAGAAAACACCCCGTGTCATCATTCTGAACATCAGCTAAAACCATGTGACCTAGACGAATGTATTCATGAACAAAATTATGATATTGCAATTTCAAATCGGGATTTTTTTCAAGTTTTCTTTCAAGATTGAAAAATCGATTAGTAGCAATGCTTCTAGACTGGCCGAGAACAGAAACATCTTGTTTGAAAGGTATTGTCACGATAAAACGACCGATATCGTTTCGGCACACGGTGTCCTTAAAATGTTTCTCACAATAATTTTCCTCGTCAGATAAAAATCGTGTTTTAGGGTACTCTTCTAATTCCCAAAATTTTGCAACCTGTATTTCTAAATCGTTTGTTGTTGAAATACTACAATGGTGTGACGTAAAATCTCCATTCTTTATAAACAACGGACCCGAAACTAACCATCCTAATGTTGTTTTTTGCAGCGTAGGAAGACCGTCACCCAACTTGACTTGACCAATACTCAAGAGGTCCCAGAATGTATCAGCCCCTATTAATAAGTCTATAGGAGCCGGTTTATCAAAATTAGGATCTGCCAATGTTAATTTTTTTGGTATGTTTAGTCTTGTTGAATGTACGGATAAAGTTGGTAGATAATCTGTAATTTGTGGTAAAATAATACAAGATATTGTTTTCTGGAAATCGTTAATGTTTGATTTGAATTTCAAAGAGACGTAAAATTGAACTTTGTTGTGCATTTGATTCACACCGGAGATTGAAATGTTGTTGTTTGTTTAGGTTTAAAAGCTTTGTTTCTCGGAAATAAAATTCACCTGGCTACCACTATCAAGTAAAACCCTACACTGATGTGCGTTATTAAATACGTCGTAAACTGTAATTACTGCGGCAGAAAGTAATATTTGTGATGGAGTAGACAAACTAGTTGTGAGTTGATACAATCGTTAACTGTACCAAGAGCCCCCGTACTATTTGTGGTACCATCGTCAACCGAAGTGTCGTTCTCTCCCGCATCACTATTCTGAAAATGTAACATAGTGTGATGCACTTTGCCGCATCGTCGACATCCAGCCGACTTACACTCTTTCGTGCGATGGTTAGATCTTAAGCAGTTTATACATAACCTTAAACGTTTCGCAGTGTTCAGTCTTTCCATTGTTGTTAATTTATTAAATTCAGGGTATGAATATAAACTATGATTATTTTTGCATAGAAATAGTAGCGAACGATTTCGTATGTTTTTGGATGGATTGTTTCGAAGCACGATGTTTAAATCCTTCCATAGTATCACACTCTAATGACGACAAAATTCGACAACGGTCTTTCAAAAATTCCAATAAATTTTCAAGACTCTGTATATTTTTTGAGTCGGCCCGTGATTCCCATTCACGTTTAGTAATGTTGTCAAATTTTGTCGTTACGAGGTGAATAATCAAATCATCCCATTGGTCAGTAGGACGCCTCAAAACCTTCAATGCATTTAAATTTTTTTCAATACCGTCTAATAATAAATTTAAACCTTTATGTGACTCCTCTTTAAGTGTGGGTAATTCAAAAAGAGCCTTAACGTGATTTTTTATTAATGCTTGTTTGTTTTCGAAACGATCTGAAAGTAACTTCCAAGCGACCTCATAGTTATCATCACATATTTGTAAAGATTTTATTTTATCCGCAGCACTTCCCTGTAATGAAAGACGTAAATAGTGAAACTTTTGAACATTTGACATCGCTGTGTTATCGTGAATAATTGATTTGAAACTATCTCTAAAAAATAACCACTTTGTGAGATTTCCATCAAATGTAGGTAGATTGAGTTGTGGTAAACGAATATTAAGCAAATGCTGATCAGTTGTGGAACTGTTATTATTGAATTGTTGATAACTACTATCTTTAATGTCTTTTTTAACTTCTTTTGAAATAATGAATTTTTTAACAGTTGAAGTGATTGCATATAAATCATCTTCGAATTTTTGCCTTTCCGGGGAATGAATGATAGGATAATTCATTTCGAAATCTTTATCTTCGCTCTCAATTGCAAGTTGAGCACAATTAAATTCTTCCAAAAGTTCCTCGGCCTTTTTTAGCCGAATCGGCAAATCTTCGATGTTAGTTTGTTCTACATTTTCGACCGTAACGAAATTATCTCGAAAATGGTTTGTAAATCTGGTCAAAGCGCCTTTTATGGAAGTACGTTTAACTTTATATATGTTTGACATAATGTAGAGAAATAAAAAACGTTAAATCCACCAAATACCTGGCTGCAAATTTGTAACTTGTAAATAATACGTAAATGTATTTGTGAATTTCTGTGATTCGTAAAGTAAATTATGTAGTTTATGTCAAATAAAATTGTGTTCGTTATAGGATGGTATAGGAAAGGAGGCACTAACCTGTAATGTTGTCAGCAAAATTAATGTTTCATCCAAGCTCGAAGAACCATATGTTGTGTAGAAGTGAATAATTTTCAGAATTTCACGTAACAAAATTTTAATTATATAATCATCAACTATCAACAAAAGATCGTAAAGATTTACAAAATTAAAAACATGTGTAGCGTAACGTCGATATTAAAAAATGGACTTCTGTCAGTCGTGACAGTTGTTGTACCTCCTTGATCCCTCTACGACTTGTCGCTAGCGGTCGGCGTAGGTGGATGCTGATAGGGCCGTATTGGCGATATTTTTTCCTAGTCGAAAATAGGGATTTTTTATTAGCGATTTTTTTATTGAAAAAATCACTACGCCACTGGATTCAGAGTGCCTCTAAACAGGTGTGACCAAAATTTCATGAAAAAATATTCATTAATAACAAAGTTATGGCAACTCAAAAACTCGAAAACTCTCACAAATAACAGTCACAAAAACACCCTATATATAGCCACGAGAATATTTTTTTTTATGATTTCAACAATAAAGTGCCACCAGATGAAAAAAAACTTGATGTCGTAAATTTTTTTAATGAAAATAACGGGATTACATTCACACAATTCAACTAATAATGAAGCAAAAAATTTTAGTAAACGTAACTATGATAACTAATCATTGAATTGTTTCAAGTCAGTGCAACAATTAATTCTAACTCATATTCTAGTAGCCTCTACTAATCCACCATGTATTTCGATACATTTGTAGCGCTTACGAATGTTTCTGATAACGTTCCTTAGTTCTTGAGGGGTAATATCTGCACATACTTGTCGAATTCTTGCACAAAATTCATTTCTATCTCTTGAGCGGTTTTTGTAAATCTTTTGTGTGATAAGTTCCCACAAAAAAAGTCCAAAACTGTGAGGTCTGGAGATCTGGGTGGCCAATCTAGAAACGGACTACCATTGCCTCACATCTCTGGCATAATGAACTGAGCACCCATCTAACTGGACAATTTGGACAATTAAATTTGATCGTTCATTGATTGGCAGCTCGTGAATAGCATCCCAAAACTCTGTGTTTAAAAATTCTAGCAACCTCTGCGCATTAATGTTTTCCTCAAAAAAGAAAGGACCAATAATTCGTTCGTTCAATATCCCACACCAGACGTTGATTTTTTGGGAATACTGGCTTTTACAATTTATTACCCAGTTAGGATTATCCGCTGCCCAATAGCGACAATTATGTGATGACACTACTCCATTTGTAGTGAAAGTGGCTTCGTCGGTATATAAAATATTATGTAGGAAATATTGTTTAAATATTCCCCTTGGGCCCATAAACAATATTCCATACGCCTTGCTTCGTTGCCTTCTTGCAGTGTGTGTAAAAATTTTGGCTTGAAAGGTTTAATATTCTTCGCCTTGAGACATCTCCGAATAGTTTCTTGTGGAATATTCAAATCTAAAGTGGCATTCCTTATACTGGCATTAGGATTATTTCCGAAATAATCTAAAATGACTTGATCATTCCTGTCATTCCTGTTTCGTTTTTGTACAGGACTACTTTTTAACATCATTTTTGATACTGCACCAGTTTAATTGAATATTTTATTTATTTTATTTACCGTACCGCAGCTAATAGGAGGACGATCTGGATGTCTCTCATTATATACTCTACAAACCTCTCTAACACTCCCGAAAGGCGTACAATTTCAATTTTCTCTCTTACGCTCAATCTTGCAGTCTTGACACAAAATAGTCCGAAGAACTGTAAGGGGAATATTGTTGAAAATAGTACACTTAAATCTTTCACAAGTGTCAAACTGTAATATCATTTCCATGGCAACTAAGATTTAAATTGAAAAATCTATTAGGTCTTAGTTTTAGTTAATTTGCGTGAAAACTTGAATGTAATTCCGTTATTTTCATTAAAAATATTTACGCTATTTGTTTTTTTTTCATCTGGTGGCACTTTATTGTTGAAATCATAAAAAAAGTATTCTCATGGCTATATCTATTGATATAGGGTGTTTTTGTGACTGTTAGCTGTGTGAGTTTTCGAATTTTTGAGTTGCCATAACTTTGTTATTACTGAATATTTTTTCATGAAATTTTGGTAACACCTGTTTAGAGGCACTCTGAATCCAGTGGCGTAGTGATTTTTTCAATAAAAAAATCGCTAATAAAAAATCCCGATCTTTGACTAAGAAAAAATATCGTAGTATGCCCTGAAAATTGGAATAAACATTTCAAATTTTGTCCCAAGGTAGACCTTTTAGTACTTAACATTTTAAAAAAAATATTGAAATCGGTTCACAACTTCAAATTTTAGGGGGGTGTTTCCATTAAAAATGGGTCAGACTATATATATATATATATATATATATATATATATATATATATATATATATATATATATATATATATATATATATATATATATTATGCCCCACGTTTCAGGAAACAGATTTTATTATAATTATAATTATCAATATCTGAATATTATAATTATAATTTAACAAATTTGTTAGAATTATGAATATTGTATGTATACAATTTTTATTTTTAAATTTAATTTAGATAAATAAGGTGTATTGCTATTTACTTAAAAATTATAGGACGCCAAGTTCCCTTTAATAGGCAAGTAAAATTTAATAAAATTATTCAGACCTTATTGAAATTACCATAAAAAAAATATGTAAATATATTTGCTCCGGCTCTATACAAAATCTCTTATTTACAGGGAGTCAGTTCTTGAAAAAATGGCAGTATTAAATTGTATCTTTTGTTTTATTTTTTTTTAATTGAATTCAAATTTGTTACAATTTTACAATTATATATTTATGTTTTAAATTCTAATTAAAGAAACACCCTGTATTGTAATTTCTTTAGTTTAACCGAAATTTATTATATTCAATATTTTTACTACTTCAATCTCAATTTATTAATTAAATCTCTTACCTTTTTATATACAGGAACTGCTTCTTTTTTCAATACTAAAATTACCTTATGAGAGAAATATGTTAAAATTACAATTATCGAAAAAAAATTCAATGTCATATGATCTAAGAAAAATAAAAAAAATTTCACAACTACGAAACTTCTATAAAATTAACCAGACCTTTCTCAAATTACTCTCCTCTTTCCTCAAAATCTTCTGAATCTTGTTTATTTGTATATACTAGATGCGTTACGTTACTCTCATGTATTTCTTCACCAACCTTCCATCATTCCAAAATATTTTATCTCACTTTTCAATATGATGTTTTATTTTCAAATTATTTATTATATTCTCAAATTATTGCTCAAAATCATCTAAATATGTTTTATTTATGTATAATAACTGTCTTACATCAATCTCCTGTATTTCTCCATCAACCTTCCATCATTAAAAAAAATATTTCATATCTTTTAAATATACTGTTTTATTTTTGAATTATATTCGTTATATTATTCGTATTAACTTTAATGTGGTTAATTTTCAATATTTTAATCGTATCCAATCTATTTTATATTTTTTCTCCTTTGGAAAATTTTTCTTGTCAAAAAAATTATCTGTCAAGTACGTAGCTTCCCTTTTCAACAAACTCCATCCTAACTTAGCTACCTAAATTTTAAAGGATTGTCTGCATAAACTTCTATTTTAATAAATGTCATTTACTGTCAAACCCCAAAACATCATAAACATTCTCACATAATTCTATAAATTATACGTTCAGCCCTCTGCAAAACTAACAGCCAAACAGAACTATGTGACGGTAAAAATCCTGGAGGTTCACTCAACATCTGCATAGCTTTGTACATATCACATGGAGAATATAATTGGATAAATACACAAGTCGTTATCATCTACATTCGACAAGCAGCGACACAGTTCGTCCTCCATTCTCACACGTTAGATCCATCTATCGACAAATAATACGCTGTACACCACATTCTCTACTGACATTCATAATAAAACATACCACAAAATTTTACGATACAATGAGATTATAAAAATATGGAAAGTATATTGTGACAAATCTTTCAGAAGTAGTTTGTGCACGTAATATAAACTATAAATTGGTAGACAAGAGCTGACAGAGCAAATGCGACATATACAAGAAGTATGAATGAAATTGTTGATAAAAATGTAGAAAATGTTGAACAAAATATATCAATATTGGATTTTATTCAATGGAAATTAACTGATAAAATATTAATAACGCAATTGTATTGAATCTACCATTTTCTTTTCAAATGATAATAATTTTTTAGCTAAATAATTCTTATTTCTGATTCCCGAAGACTTGTGTAAGACGTTAGCGCGTATTTCATAGCTTCGTATAGGACCTACAATAACAAATTTCCCATCACAATCAGAAATATTGTGTTTCACAAATACAACTTCCACTTAAGTAATTAAATATAAAATGTATTATCAACACATGTCACTACCATGTTGGGACAACCTGTATGTGACAATATATATACAGGGTGTCCCACGACGTTTTGACAGTCCAATTTCTTGAAAACAGTTCATATGACATTTATGAAAATTGGCAGATATGAACAGTCGACACTGATGCTTATACTCCTTATAAAATGACTTCCGTTTCTCCTGTCATTTCGGGTCACGTGACCCCAACATAATTTTTTTAAATGGGACAACCAGTATAATACAACAATTTTGGATATATCATACAAAAACAAATTCGACGATACCACATTTGTCATCATTGTATTGTGTCGTAATGATAATAAGGGCTATTTACTTTCACTAAATTTATTAAAGCAATATTTTGCACTCAAAAATTTAGGTGGCTATGAAATAAATAACTATAGTAGCAACAATATAAGTTCATTCATTATTGTTAGGTGAAGTTTATTCAAGAACTGTCATTAATTGTTAGTCGTAATCTTGTGAAGGCACTGTAATAATAAGTAAATGATGACTTCAATTTTCACTTACGAATAATTTGTTGACATGCTACTTATTTATGGAAAATGTGGAAAAAACTAAACTCATGCTCAAGGTTGGTACAGAAATTGTTTTCCTGATAGAGTAACTCCAAACAAAAATACTTTTGTCTATGTCTAACAAAAGCTAAGAACTGGTTCTTTTACAAGCGGTAAAAATCAAGTTCCTCGTCAAAAGACCGCTCAAACAGATCCTGAAAGGAGAATGAATTTTATTGCTGAAACGTTCATACAAAGTAATGATAACCCTTTAGAAAAAATATTATGGAGTGATAAATGGAGGTTTCATAACAATGGTATTATTAATCCCCATAATTATCAATATTGGTCGCAGGAGAATCCAAACTAGATAAGCGAAACCAATTTTCAAACAATATGGGTAATCAATGTTTGGTGCGGTATTTTAAACGGTCGGTTGATTGGTCCCTATTTTTATGAAGGAACATTACCGGGGCAAAGATACTCAGATTCGCTTCAAAATACTCTCTCAGAATTACTTCAAGATATTCCCTTACATGAAAGGCAACAAAGTGATGATAGCAAGATGGAGCATTTCCACACTTTTTTGGCCAGTTAGAGAATATCTTGATAACACGTTTCCTGAAAAATGGATGGGTCAAAATGGTGCAATTATGTGGCCACCCCGTTCGCCGGATATTACATACACCCTTAGATTTATTTCTCGGGGGTTACCTAAAAGGTCGAGTTTATGCCACACCCCCAATTGATTTGGATGATTTAAAGGATAAAATGAAAGAGGCATGTCGAACCGTAACATACAAAATGATTACAGCAGCACTTACAAGAAATCTTTTAACAATGTTTGAACATTTTGTCAATGTACATGGACATCAATTCAAATATTTTATCTAATTTTTTCAATTACATGGAAATTCCCTATGTTACGTTTTTCTATAAAATAATTTATACAGATGTTCATTTAACTGCCCCTATTTTCATTACTGAATAATACAATGATGACAAATGTGGTATCGTTGCATTTGTTTTTGAATGATATATCCAAAATTGTAATATTATACCGGTTGTCCCATTGAAAAAAATTATGCTGGTATCGCGTGGCCCGAAATGACAGGCAGAACGGAAGTCATTTTATAATAAATATAAGCAGTAGTTTTGACTGTTCATATCTGCCAAATTTCATACTGTTGGTTTAGTACGTTTTTTGTGGGATGTAGAAAAACAGAAATAAACTTTTAACATTTATTACTTCTGTAATAACAAATCAATCTACGTTCGTCTATATTCAACAAAACCTTCTAATAAAACATTTTTTGTAACTGTCACCTGTCTATGTCAAAATCATAATATAATCTACTAAAGGTGGCTTCACAATAACTACCACATTAAGGTGAAGTCGTAAAAATATTTTAAATATATTCCAACATCCCCTCTATTTAAAATAACTCAAACCCTGACTTCTGGCACACGATAAATGTTTCTTCTTTTCAACTGCTTTTGTGAGGGAATCTGCAACTTGCCTATCCGTGG
Source organism: Galeruca laticollis (assembly GCA_963921935.1). Taxonomy (NCBI): domain Eukaryota; kingdom Metazoa; phylum Arthropoda; class Insecta; order Coleoptera; family Chrysomelidae; genus Galeruca; species Galeruca laticollis. Next base: position 82,793,726 of record OY998178.1, on the reverse strand, counting down.
AAACATATTTCAAATCCAATAATTTTTCAGCAATTTTTTCTTTCAAGAAATGATGCCTTACATCTATATGCTTTGTTCTAGCATGATATGATCCATTTTGTGCTAGATGTTGAGCTCCCTGATTGTCCACATGTATAACAGTTGCATTTGTACATTGTTGGAACTCCTCGCTCAATCTTCTCAGCCAAAGAGCTTCTTGTGCTGCCATGCTCATAGCCATATATTCACTCTTGGTTGTAGAAAGAGCAACTGTTGCTTGTCTCTTAGTTGCCCACGATATGGCTGTGCCATTTTTCAGAAAAACATATCCAGTAACTGATCTACGGTCATCTGGGTTGCTGGCCCAATCAGCATCTGCGTAGCCAACAATCTCACTGGTTTTGTTTTCTGAACAATCAAATTTTAATCTGTACTTCAATGTACCTTTCAGGTATCTAATGATGCGTTTCACCGCAGTCCAGTGTAGTGGACCTGGATTTTGAGTAAATCTACTCACATTGTTGACAGCGTAGGATATGTCAGGTCTTGATACTTGTGCTGCAAATAAAAGACTTCCTACTACTTCTTGGTAAGGTACATTTGCCATTTTTTCAATGTCGGCTTCTGTTTTTGGTGACATATCCTTAGATAATTTTTTACCAAGTAAAACTGGGGTATCAATTGGGTTGCAATCCCACATATTATATTTTTTTATAATATTTTCTATATACAACTCTTGGTCTAACCATATTTTCTTATTCTTTCTGTCACGTGTAATCTGCATCCCAAGTACAAATCTGGCTTCTCCTATGTCCTTCATCTTGAACTGAGACATCAACTGATTCTTGAGACTGACTTTAGCTTCTTTGTCATTAGACAGAATTATCATATCATCCACATATACTGCTAGTATGATAATTATTGAATCAGTAAACTTGTAATAGATACATGGGTCTGTTTTTGATTGGGATAGATCACATTTTGTCTTGAGACATTCATCGAGCTTCAAATTCCAAACTCTGCTGGCTTGTTTGAGACCATACAGAGATTTTTTTAACCTGCATAGTTTGTTAGACTGTGAAAATCCTTCAGGTTGTATCATGAATATCTTTTCGGTAAGATCTCCCTGCAAAAATGCTGTAACTGCATCTAACTGATCAATATCCAAGTCGAATTCTGCAGCTAAGGCAAGTAAGTATCTTATAGATGTATATCTAACAACGGGAGAATAGGTCTCCTCATAGTCTATTCCTTTCTTTTGACTGCAGCCTTTTATCACTAACCTTGCCTTGTGTTTGACAACTGTACCATGAGCATCTTTTTTTTTTAAAAACCCATTTACATTTTAGTGGTTTTTCATCTCCTGTGTAGTCTACTAAGTCCCACGTTTTGTTTTCAATTAAGGCTGAATACTCTTCTTTCATCGCTGCTCGCCACTTGTCACTATCTGGTCTGCTAAGTGCTTCTTCAATTGTCTGAGGATCAGAAAAATCAACCATTGTTGCATAGCTAACTTCATAATCATCAAGACTTTTTGGTAATTTCCTGTCTCTTTCACTTCTTCTTGTTGTGTCAGCTGGAACCTGTGCAACTTGGTCTGGAACAAAATCTGGATCCGAATGATATTCAGAGTCATTTTCCTGCTGTTCTTCACTATCAGATGGAAGTGAAGAAAATATTGACTCATTTTCATTGTTCTCAGAAGCTAGGTCACCCTCATTAACCTCTGGAACTATACCTTGATCTTCGGACAGTGCAGATTCGTCAGGAAAAACAAAAAATTGTTTATCTTGCTTTTTCTGAACCTGTTCAAGCAATAAACTGCCTCTTTCTTCTTCAAAAAATACAACATCTCTAGCCACGAAAACTTTGCCTGTAGAAGGATTATATAACCTATATGCCTTACTTTCAGTACTATAGCCAACCATTATACTGGCAATAGTTTTTCTATCTAACTTTTTGCGTATTTCTTTATATGTGCATGAACTTTGCATCCAAAAATCCGAAGCCCTTCTAGATTTGGTTTTTTATTACTCCATGCTTCTTCTGGGGTTTTTCCTTCAAGGCATTTTGTAGGTGATTGATTCAAAAGATATACTGCTGTATGAGCAGCCTCAGCCCAGAAACTGTTGGGTAATTTGCAATCAATCAGAATACATCTAACTTTTTCCACAATTGTACGATTGAGCCGTTCTGCTTTGCCATTCTGCTCAGCTGTCCTTGGCACAGTCAGCTGATGTACAATACCAGAGTCTTTCAAAAATTGTTCAAACACAGTACTTAAGTATTCACCCCCGTTATCAGTGCGAAGTGTTTTTATTGTTTTACCAGTCTGGTTTTCCACTAAATTTTTGAAAGTCTTGAAACAGCTAAAAACTTTATCTTTTGCTTTCAGAAAGTACACAAATACTTTGTGTGTATAATCATCTAAGAAAGTGAGCATATAACGTGAACCTGCAATACTCCGCATAGGTCTGAATGCACTAACTGGAGAACTTCAGTTGTACATGTTTCGCTATCCTTAAACGGTAGTCTTTGACATTTGCCCATTACACGAATTTCACATTTACCATTTGTATCTGCATTGGGAAAATTTAGCCCTGATGCCATACCATTTTTAAGTTTATTCAAACTTCCAAAACTTATATGTCCGAGCCTACGGTGCCATAACATAGAATTTACTGATGCATGACATGCTACAAGCTGATTTTTCAGATCAAGTTTGAATAGGTCTTTATCAAATATCCCTGTGGCAATAACATTTTGTTGAGAATCATAAATTTCACAACCTGTGGTTTTAAAGACTACAGAATAATTCTTCTTCACTATCTGGCTCACTGACAACAGATTGACTTTCAAGTCTGGCACATACAGGATATTTTCGATATTTGCATTGAGCGAGTCTGACAAAGGTAAGGTGATGCTACCTACTTTGTTTGCACACATTATTTGATCATTTGCAGTGGTAATGGAGCACTCGGTGGTATTTTTCACATTTTCAAGTAAGTCCAAATTATTTGTCATGTGAATTGTAGCAGCTGAGTCCAAATACCAATCACTTTTGTTATAATCACAATTTGGTGCTACTGATAATGCAGAATATAGTGCCACACTATTTTTGTCTTTATCTTTGTCTTTGATTTTCTTTGGTTTATCACAGTTCTTAGCAAAATGTCCGTATTTGTTGCATTGAAAACATCTAACTGTTTTGTTTCTATTCACTGAGTTATAACCGTCACTCGTACCATTACAATTTCTGTTCCTATTTGGAAATTTTTTACTAAACATGGCAGTTTCTCCTTTATTCGACTTAATATCCTGCAGTAACTTTGTTTTAATGGAGTCTCCAGTTACTGATACTCCGGAACTTTCAATCCCCATAATCATAGGCTCATACTCAATGGGTAAACCAGCTAAAAGTATAGTACCGACCCATTCATCACTAACACTGAGACCAACACCAGACAACTTGTGGGCAGTGCTAACAATCTTGTTCACATAGTCTTCAACTGACTTGCTGTCCTCCAATCTGGTTGTGATCAATGTTCTTAGAAGCCCTACTCTTCGGGTGAGCCCCGTGTCCTCAAAAGCTTTGTTCAAAGCTTCCCATACACCTTTGGCGGTTTTCTGACTTTGTACATGTACATAGTTGATGGGATCTATCAGAAGAATGATTTTACTCCTAGCTTTTGTATCCTTTTGTTTGTCTTTATCAGTTCCTACAACGCAGTCCCACAATTCTTCTAGCTCCAGATACGTTTGAACTGCAAATTTACAACTGTCGAAATTCTCACGTCCTAGCAACTTTTCAATTGGCGGCAACACAGTCGACATTCTGAATGGAAATTTGGCGACGAAAAACTTTTACACTCAACGGGAACCTGGGCCCATAACCTGTTGGTTTAGTACGTTTTTTGTGGGATGTAGAAAAACAGAAATAAACTTTTAACATTTATTAATTCTGTAATAACAAATCAATCTACGTTCGTCTATATTCAACAAAACCTTCTAATAAAACATTTTTTGTAACTGTCACCTGGCTATGTCAAAATCATAATATAATCTACTAAATGTGGCTTCACAATAACTACCACATTAAGGTGAAGTCGTAAAAATATTTTAAATATATTCCAACACATACATGTCATATAAACAGTTTTCGAGAAATTCGACTGTCAAAACGTCGTGGGACACCCTGTATATATATATATATATATATATATATATATATATATATATATATATATATGTATATGTATTATGTTAAAATTTTAATCTGTGTCTAATAAATATATTTAATAAGTTTTTTTTTATTATATAATTTGTTTTACCTCGTATATTATTCCACTGGATTTCCTCTCATTTACCTCGGCTAGCGCTCAATATTTTATTATAATTATTAATTTGGAAACAGACTAGGGTTCTGAGTAAGGCCTCCGTTTTTCCGCAGAACAAAACATGGAACTCAAATTGGAAAACAGTTTAATAACTTTGAAGACATAAAATATAACGCAAAAACATAAAATGGATGAATTGACAGATGGTAAGTGAAATTTTCTTAATGATATTGAAATGGAACGACTCTTAACCTAGATATGATTCAATAAGTATTAAATATTACGAGTTTTAAGTTTATAGTATTATTGTTTTGATTTAGAAATGAGTTCAGATAATTTCCTGTTATACTTTCTTAGATGTTCATCACAAATTTTCAATTTATTTGAAAGTATAACGATTATAATTGGTACCAATCATAGAAAAGTATTACTAACCTTCGAAAGAAAAAAAACCGCACGATAACTTCTTTCTTCTACTGATGTGCCGTCAGCTGCTGTATATTACCATGTAGACGCACTGTACAGTAATTATTTCTCACTGGAATCTTTATTTTAAGAAGTTGTTCATCAAATTTTTAAGAAATTCACCAATTAGTTAACTCTGCACATATATTCCATCAACCATCGTTTATAATATCTTATTTTGCTTCTTCATTCAGCTGTGTAACTTTAGAATTATTATTCAACTTGTTCTTAAAAATCTAATAATAATCTTTTTTTGCCTCGACAACAGATTTATTTATTTCTCTCCCTCTTAGCAACCATAATTTTCTTCCTAGATACCAGAGTTTCCTTGTCCTCAGATTGGTTGAAATCTTAAGCTGGATCTCCTAATACAGTTCATTTCGATGTCACCAATTATTGTGACATTTCATTGGTTGACTTTCATAAAAAAATTTACATATGTTACAATAACAAAAATAGCTATGCATAATATAAATAATAACTCAAAACATTGTTACTACTTTTAGAGATCATTATACATAACTAATAAATAAAAAAATTTCTATTTACTCGCAACAATATCAACAAATTCATGAACTGTCATAAAATATTCTTCGATTCTGACAGATAGAATTTCTATGATTCAATATAGTGAAACTACAGTTCAATATTTATGAATTTTGACACACAGGGTGCTTCCCTTATTTATATTATAGAAAAAATGTTTCTTTATTATGAATAAAAATATTTGCTGGAGTTAAAGCTAAGCTGCCTTTCCTCTTACTAAGTAACAACCCGCTTGCCATTGGAACAAGAGAAATAATCGAAGATTTGGAAATTATTAAAAGCAATCATAAAGAACCTGTGTGCATTTCGTGCATTTCATACAAAGTAGAATTGGCGGACGTTAAACTCGACAGGCTACTTAAAGAAATACCAAATTTATTGGAGCAACTCCGAAAGGAAGATTACTACCTAATGGACTTGGACATAACGCAGGATTTTGCTGGAGTTTTTAATATATATATATATATATATATATATATATATATATATATATATATATATATATATATATATATATATATATATATATGTGAAGAAAGATATTTGCCAACTTATTTGTAATGGAAATTTTTGTGGGGATGTGGCAATAAGACTCGAGTAAATTCTTTCAGATATTTATTCCCAAGCTTTCGAATGACAATGACAATGTCTTATTGTTTTTTGAGTTTTTCATTGATTTATGTTTAAAAGAATTTAAAATAAAAATTTACAACTATTCCAAAATTCGCTATAGATTTTATCCCTTGATAATGAATGAAAATCATTCGAAAGCTTGGGAATAAATATCTGAAAGAATTTATTCTGGAGTCTTATTGCCACATCCCCACAAAAATATCCATTATATATATATATATACAAATAAATATATATATATATATACATATATATACAAATAAATAAATATATATATATATATATATATCTATATATATATATATATATATATATATATATATATTCAGCAAATTGTACCCTGACAGATGTGCACTTGCTGAACACCGTATTTTAGGTGACAGAAATAAATTATAACAATCGTCTGTTTTTGGAAACGGTATATATCAATCAATATGATGATTGTGGTTCAAATAAGAAAAACATACTTGAATAACCTATGCATACCTTTTAGAATTTGAAAAACAAAATTGAAAAAATTTAAATTCCAGTTATAATAATATATAATACAATTGATCATACTATCATAGTAGGATAAATTAACAAAAATCGTAATAATTTAACAACATTATTTACTGTCTTCATATTGTTTTTTTTGAAATTTCATAATTTTTTGGAAGATATTTACAATGATTTATTATTTAAATTTATTTTACAATTATATCATCAATCTCATTAATAATCAAATATTTATCACTTATTTTCATGAGGATAATGATATAATAGAAGATCCATTAAATTATAACAATTGTCTTCCTTAAAACACGTGCAACCAAATTATCTGTAGAGATGAGTTCAGCGTTCTGTATGTCGATATCTTCCGGTATAGTAGAAAAGAGAGTACTGGACCTAGAAAAGTAGGTCTCTCCAGCTTTAATGTAACATTTTTATATAATTCGAACATTGTCTCCGTTCTCCTTTTCTTCTACAACTTCTATATGGTTAACAGGGAGGCAATTGAAGCTGCATGCAGAGAGAATGTAATTTATAACCTTCTACCTTGCGTTGGATTCTTTTGGTAAATTTATTTGTAAACCCGTCAATTTTCTTGTATTGCTGTGGCCCCAATAAATATATTGCAGCATATTGTTAAACACAAGACAACAGCTGTTCTGTAGACTCTCGGTCAAGTTTGTCCACATTTTTGCAATCGAAACAGAGTATATCGGAGAATTTTGGAAATACAACTTACTATCTTGTAGCAGAGTTATACAATCGTCTAGAGGACTGTAGCCTTCTCCATGGGAATTTCCAATTGAGTAGTTATATATCGTAGCTTCGAATCTAGTAATGCCATGCTTCTTGGCCCATACAGAAGAGAAAGTTTCCTTTAATCTTGCGTCTTGACAGTTGACGGAATCTATAATATGGTTTCCAATGCTCTTGTTAACTCCAGGACTGGTTACGGGACAAATAAATTTGTTGTATATTTTAACCCTTGCGTTAGATGTAAGCCACATAAGGAAATCCAACTGTTTTATCATTGTTTAAAATAGCGTTGCACGTTTCCTTGTACTCTCCTTGGATGCAAAAGTTAAAGTTGTTGGTTAAATAATTAATCATTTCTCCTTTATTAAAAACTCCAGCAAAATCCTACGTTATGTCCAAGTCCATTAGGTAGTAATCTCCCTTCCGGAGTTGCTCCAATAAATTTGGAATTTCTTTAAGTAGCCTGTCGAGTTTAACGTCCGCCAATTCTACTTTGTATGAAATGCACACAGGTTCTTTATTATTGCTTTTAATAATTTCCAAATCTTCGATAATTTCTCTTGTTCCAATGGCAAGCGGGTTGTTACTTAGTAAGAGGAAAGGCAGCTTAGCTTTAACTCCATGTTTTGCAGAAACCAATTCGCCTAACTATTAACAGAAGTTTAGAATTTCCATCGCAGTCCTCTAAGCCGCATACCTTTACAAGTATTATGTTGTCGCAAAATGGTTCTGTAATTCGTATAAGTCCATCTCCCAGTGGGTGTTCGCCTTCCGTGTGATTAATACTTCCAATTTCTGTAACCATATTGTTACCTTCCAAATTTTCCAACAGGAGCCACAATCCAAATCTCTCATCGGTCTGTTTGACCTTCCTGTCATAAAGTTGGGAAACACTAAACATTTTGGGACTTGCCATATTAACACTTTCAGCGAAAATCGAATACTAAGCGTTCAAAATGTTACTTCCTGTATCTATGCTATCGCAGAAAAGCGTGCGAGAAGGGGTGGGGGTCGCCGAAACTGCTTCGCCGAAAGTAAAAGTATGTGGTTTTCTTACCTATATGAAAATCCGACCAATAATAGCAGAGATACATTGTAGGGCCTTTTTGACATCTTTATGTCGACACTCTGTATATTGATTGAACGTCTAAGTGACGTCACCACACGACACCGGCGCCCCATTTGAATCACCCGCAAACGATCAGCGCCATCTAATGGCGAAAATTGGAAACAGTCAGGACTAACATAGCATATCTACTGATTGAAGAATGTGAAAAATGTTTAGAAAAAAGAACTTCACTTTTAATTTCATATTCGTTATAAACAAAATTGAATCGTAAATAAAATCACAGATATCCACTTGTTTGTTTATTTATTTAGTTGATAGTGATGTCAGTCGCTCTGAGTTCAATATATTATGATGGACTTCAGTACTTTGTAGTTTCAGTTTATGAAAATATTTATCAATCTCGCTCTTAAAAATAAATAAATGCATATATCGTATTACATGAATCAAGTTTCATTAAATAAATAAATAATTTTAATGATTTTTAATCACATCATGTCTATTTACTTTCACTGAGCTTGATAATTCACGTACAATTTTATTTAGATACACTACTTAACACTGACTGTTAATCTAGCCTCTTTAATTGTGTCCATCCCTATAAAACCGAAGATAAGTAAAACAAATATTTTTTCGACATAACCACAAATTTTTAGAATGAAATTATTACATTTATAAGGACGACGACCCTAATATAATCCCTTACGATTAACTTATTATCACATTCTAATTAAACTTACCTATTTGTTTGGGATAGTCCAAATTCAGATTATTCATAATATGGACAAACTCCTCCAAAGTTTTCCCCAAGCGAGGGTTGAATTGTTTCTCCTCCTCCACAGAAGTCACTGTCATGCCTTTATAGTCGTGCGCCGGATATAGCAACGTGTTCAGCGGTAGAGAAAATATCTTATTATGTACGCTGTGGTAGAGGGTTGCTGGGTTACCCTCTTGGAAGTCGGTCCTGCCGCATCCTCTGATTAAAAGAGCGTCTCCTGTAAAGGCGATTTTCTGGAACAAAGAGACCACATAGGAATATATACAGAGTGTGTCAGTCACATATGATCATAAGACAAATACCAATATTTTCACATATACAGGGTATCTCAAAATTAACGTCTGTTGTTTCCGAAAATGAATGGGGTCTGAAACTAACTTAATCGTAACAATAAAACTTTTGCGTTTTGTTCCTGGTTACCGAGTTATTGATAAAAAACGAAGATCTTGATCTATTACAATTTGTATTTTTTTTATTCTTATGTTTAGTAGGCAGTATGTTCAACAAAATGATATGTTATGTTATGTCAATATCTGTAAATTGTCAGAACGAAAATACACTTGTAACACATTGCATGTTAATATTTTTATAAATCAAAAATGAAAGCAAAAGACAAAATCAATTAGAGTAAAACAACTAAAACATTGTTGGTCTTTCGATCTGGTTAGAATCACAAGCAAAAACATTGAGTGAATTCATCTATATTTTTCATTATCATTAGTCTTACACATAATCCTCAATATGTTTATCAATTATTCCCACATAACCTAACATTTATCCAAACATGCCAAAATCTAAGAAACAGCGTTCTGCTTCAGAAGAAATAGATAGTGATCAAAGTCAATCTGAAATCAAAGAAATCCTTCATTCAAGGAGTATTTGTGAAAACAAATTAAATCGATTTAGTGAATATGTTAATAGCTTTCATGATCCAAAATCTCAAAAAATTTCAAGAAAGATTACCTACTTAAAATGGTTAAAATTTCTTGATACAGCTTAAGAGCTTGACAGAATTAACCTTGAAAATTTATTTTATGAAACTATTTCAAATGCAAAATCAATTATGGAACAATATTAATCGGCTCCACAGGTAAATGTAGTAAATAGGCGACAGTCGACAAATTCTATTCAGTCTCTACCACATGAGGATGATGTAAAACTACCACAAATTAATCTCTCAATATTTTCAGGAGGCAAACTTTTATGTCAAATTTCAACTCAATGATTTATAGCGATGCTAGGCAGGGGAGTGCAGGGGAATTTTACGCGGTGGGTAATTGTACGCAGAGTCGACTCAAATGTAACCGCTCTTGCTGATGTGATGTTCGCAAGTCAAAATGTCTAACATAGCATACCGGCTTACGGGTGGAGAAATTCTTGAACGTGCCTAACATTTTTAGTTCATTTCAAGACATCATTGAGAGGACACGTGAGTTCTTATAAAAAATAGCCGTGCAAAGTGTAACAAGGTAACCGTTAATCGTTCATACACGACTTTTTTTATATTATCAAATTAAAACGTGATTCTTACTGGTAATTTGTATGTTAATTTCATGTTGATCACGATAGTTTTCTGATATTTTTATATGATTTAAGTAGTTGCTATGGTATGGGGGGTAATATTGCGCACAAAATGAGGGTAATTTCACGCTGCGTAAAATTACCCGATAGTTAATTACTGTCTTGATTACCACAAGGAAAACAACTCTAAATATACCTAATGTTGATTATTCAATTGCAGATGCCTAGAACATACGTTCGAAAAGTGCCGACTCGTGGCAATATCGCAGATGAGGCCCTTCAAACAGCTCTGGATGCTATTGCCCCAGGCAGTTGAGCGAAGTTTCAACATCCCTGAGGCGACTCTTCGGTACAAAATATGGATGAGAACAGAAAACAATGTCCAAACTGGGTCGAAAGCCTATCTTTACCAAAAAACAGGAGAAAGAGTTAACTGAACATATCTTACAGCTGGCGAAAATGTTTTATGGTATCACTATTGGAGAGCTTAGACAATTGGTATATAAATATGCTGGGACGAATGGAATCAGACACAATTTTCGTAGAGACTGGGTAAGTCTGTTCTTAAAAAGAAACCAAGAAGTAAGTTTGAGAAAACCGAAGGGCACAAGTATCAATCGAATAATTGGATTCAATAAAACCGAGGTCAAGCGATTTTATTCCAACGTTGCTTCTGTGTTAGATAAATTTCAATTACAGCCAGATCGGATGTACAACGTTGATGAGACTGGTATAACAACGGTACAAAAACCCTCAAAAATTTTGGGTCCAAAGGGACAGAAACAAGTAGGTTCTGCGATTTCTTTGAAAAGACGAAAGGCCGTTACAATTCTTTGTGCGATGAGTGCGGCTGGAGGGTACATTCCACCAATGTTTATCTTCCCCAGAAAGCGAATGAATACTCAATTTCAAAATAATGGCCCGGTAGTTGCAATATATCACTACTCCGATAATAGATGGATAAATAATGAGCTATTTTATGAGTAGTTGCATCTGTTTTATCAATAATTGACAACCATACCAGTCATATTTCAATGGAGATATATTTATTCTGTAGAGCTCATTCAATTCATCTCGTATCTATACCTCCGCACACATCCCATAGACTACAGCCTCTCGATCTGACATTTTACAGCCCTCTCAAGGGAGCCTATAATAGAGAGTGTGAATTATAAAAAAAAGGGATTGCTGGCTTTAGATCTGCTGGAGTTTTTCCCTTCGACCCAGATAAATTCACAGATGAAGATTTTTCACCAGCTCAAGAATTTCGTCCAGTTGCCATAGAACACGAAATAGAAGATCAGAACGTTACTGACACCGAACTACCAAAAGATCAGGTTACTAATGAAAAGGGCAACATCACTATAGAGGCAACCCCACAGGTAAATTCTGAAATAGATCCTATACCAGGAACATCAAGAGCCAATGTTTCTTTTTCTGATTTATTGCCAATACCAGAGGCCCACGTGATCTCAACAAAAACTAGGAAGTATACAAAAAACGATCTGAGATCCTTACATCCACACCGATGAAGGAAACTCTTAAAGAATCTGACTTGAAGAGAGAAGAGAGAAACAAGAAGAAGGCAGCTGCTATCGACAAAAATATAAGGAAACCAAAAGGAAAAGAGAATGTTTCGCAGAAAAGAAAAAAATACTTCATGTTAAAAAGATTAAATTTCAAGATAGTGAAACGGAGGAATCGGAATATGACGAGAAAGATATATGTGATGATGATGAACTGGACGATGTTGATCCTACTAGCACAGAGAATATCTGCCTAGTTTGCGGCGATTTCGGGAAAGTTAGAGAACTGTGGTATCAATGTGTGTCTTGTTTGGATTGGGCGCATGCCGATTGCACTGCGAGAGAAGATTATAAGCAATATGAATGTGACATATGCAAGAAATAAATAGTTTGAATCATAATGTTCTCTTTTCAAAAATCAAAGTTGTCAAGTATTTCAATTTGCGCAAAATTTCCCGGTACCCCGCGCTAAATTACCCAGATAGATGGGTAATTTTACGCACCGACCCAAAAGCTAAAATTGGTAATTTCAGAATGCTTTTAACTATAATGTGGTATACCGGTTTAGGATGCCTCTTCAACTGTTAACTGATCAATTTGAACAGTTTCAATAACTTTGTTAACAATAATACAGATGGTTTTGTTTATGTGCGTAGAATTCCCCCACCTTCCCCTACACAAATCGTAAGCAACTTTATTATTTAAGAACTTATTTATAAGGCGAACAATTTAAAATCATAGAAAATATTGCACTCGAAGACACAAGTTTGACAAAGCATTAACATTGCTAATAAGACGGTACAATAAAAGGGTTATAGTGATTAATCATATTAAAGCTTTACACGATTTATCTATAGTTTCCAAAGAGTCTGGATAAAGTTTTTCAACATATTAACACTCTAGAAAGATGTCAGATACCTATTGAACATTGGGACTTAAACATTATCTAATTCTTATGATGAATTACCAATTGTTAAATAATTTTCAGATTTTTTACTAAAAAAGTGTTTTAGCTTAGAAACTGTTGATACACCAACTTCTGGTAAAGTAAATGAAACCAGTAAGCCTAATTATCCACAAAAGCATTATGATTCCACATACAAAAAATATATACGACAGAATTTTGCAATTTCTCAAATAATAATGTCAAAGTCCTCATTTTATACAACAGTGTGCAGATTTTTTGAAATTGTCAGCTAGCGAAAGGAGTATAATGAGGTCAAACGATTAAGATTATGTTCTATAATTGCTTACGGGCAGGTCATAACAATAGTTATTTGTTTAACTATGCAGAGAAGCACAATATTTCATGCCGCGGCTGGTGTTTCATAGCCGAGGCTAGGAATCCAGCAAAAGCATTGAATCTTTTTTTCTGCCATATGAAACATATTAAAATCCAAATTAAATTCACATAATATTAAAATGATTCAATTATTTTAACAAAGGTAACTTGGCTCTTCGTTACTATATTGACCGCTGATGACGATTGTTGAATTGTTTGATTACTTTAATGTCATTGTCAATTTAAAAAATTTGCCAAGTAACTGTTCGAAATGGATTTAATTGAAAGTGATGATGAGTTATTATTACCATTAATACTACTTTTCCGCCCAACCTATCTAATGTGCGAGAAAAGTATTGGTTTACCACAAAAAAAGAATTTTGAAGATTTTTTTTGAGTTATTTTCATGTTTTCCATCAACAACAACACGAAATAACGGTTTTTAGAAAAAAATCCTGTGTGTATGTCGTCGTTGTCGTCGGCCACTTTTCGTTACATGTCTTGTTAGCACGATACAGCCTCCGGAACGCAACAAGCCGCCAATTTTATGTTTGCATATTGTTAAGGATATGTCACAGATGAACCCTATTGATTTTCAGCTCACCAGAGCCAGTACAACAGGTGCTATAGTACTTTAAGTACGATATTTTTGTCATTTTTGGGGAAATTTCAGTTTCTTAGCACGATACAGCCTCCGGAGTATACACAAGTGACCAATTTTATGATTGGATATTATTCAGAGCGTCACAAAGATGAACCCTATTGATATTAAGCTCATTAACACCAGTACAACGGGTGCTATGGTAATTGAAGTACCAAATTTTTGACATTTTTGGAGAATTTTCAGTTTGTTAGCACGATACAGCCTTCATAGTGTATGAAAGTGACCAATTTTATGATTGAATATTGTTCAAGATGTCTCACATATGTACCCTACTGATTTTCAGCTGACTAGAACGAGTACAGCGGGTCCTATAAATCCAGATATACTATATTTTTGGTTATTTTTGGAGAAATTTCGGTTTGTTAGCACGATACATGCCCCGAAGTGTATACAAGTGACAATTTTATGATAGAATATTGTTCAGGGCTACAGATGCGGAAAAGTTAGCTTTATTCTTTAAGACCGTTTATTTTTTTTTGACATTTCGTGTGCTTACAACAGCTGCTAACAGTACTTTACTTTGCAAAATTTAAATAAAGACAATAAGCACCAAAAGAACAAGTCGACTTCAAATCTATATTACTGTCCGAAATTAATTTTAAGTTTGAAGCTATTTCTCTTCTGAACCGTTGATTGCAATTCGATAATTTTTTTCACAATATTTCTAAAAAATTACTGTTCCAATGTTTTTTGAGAATTGTCAACATTTTACCCATAAAGATAAAGTTGTGTTATTTCATCTTATTTTGCAACACCTTGTAGAATTTATCCTGAACCATGCAAAACCAAGCAAGGAAGATCCAGCACTTCTTATTTTAGACGGCCACTTATCGCACATAAAAAACTTGAGTGTCATTTTAAAAGCAAGGGAAAATAATTTGATCATACTATGCCTGTCACCTCACTGTACCCACAAGTTACAACATTTAGATATGGGTGACATGTATCCATTGAGTGTTTAACGCAACCAATCCTTTAAAAATGGATGAACAATCGTCCAGGAAGGGTGATGAATGTGTTCCAAATTAGCCAACTTTTCTCAGAATCCTACCTTAAAGCTGCTGTTCCTCAAACGCCATTAGTGGATTCAAAAAATGTGGCCTTTAGATCCAGATATCGTTAATGAAACAGATTTTGAAGCTATAGAAACGACTGATCAACCAGAAATGAACACTCAGCTAGTAGGTGGACAACTCAAAGAAGCTTTACAAACCTCAACAGCGGATTGTGTGCCTCTAGTATCCCAAGAAACTTCACAGATAAAAGTTCCAAATAATGAGAACTCACAAATTAGGGTTTCGCCTATTCCTTCCACATCAAAGCAATCAGTTTTGGACAGCTCATTTGGTAGTGTCGATCCGTTTAGCATCATGCCAGTTTCAGTTTCTACATGATTGCACAGTTATACTGATCTTAATTGGGTAAAAGATATCCTCATGGGGCTAAAAATATCTAAGCCTTAATATTTATAATATCACATCTTCCTTTTTTCTATTAATACCTATTGTAATGTTTTTGTTATTTATTTAAACAATAAACGGGTGGGATAAATTTTAAACACTCGGTATGGCTACTTACTAATTTATTTAAAACACTAAACTAATCACTTAATTATTAATTTATATCAACAGTATATTCACTCAAACTAATTTATATAAACACTTAATTAATTTATATCCACTTATTTATTTGTTTATTTCACGATGTCAAATTATCAACTGAACTCACTCTTCCTGATCAGTCCCTTATATATTAAAGCCGTTTTTACTAGTAAATTCTGGGCTGCGGCTTACACAGTCACGAATAATTTTTCTGGCCTTTTCTAGATAACTCTGGTCACAAAAACAATGTTTACATAAGATAGTCGTAAACTCGTAAACAGTTTTTTATAACTGCGTATCCGCCATAATTTTAACTTTTATACCTGGCTTAGACAAAGTCGGTTTTAGGGACTATACCAGTGTGCTGTTTCGTAACACTATATATTAACTTAATCACAAAGTAGGTCATTTCTTGTTCTATACTCGATAGTCGAAATTGTGTAAAGTGACGTCATCGGTTATCTACCGATTTAAAGTGAACTCCATGAGCGTATCATAGTTTAAGGGTGCGAATACTGAAATATCTGGAATTTCAATTTTTAACATTTGAAATAATAACTTATCACAAGTTGTTCATAAGTAAGTTAAAACAAAATAAAAAAATGTTTAAAAGTCAATTCCAACTTACTACTACTAAAACTAAAAAAAAGTTGTTTGTCAAGACCAAAATAAATTACCAATAAGTATAGGTATGTTGCGAGGTCACTTGTAAAATGTCTGACTAACTGGAAGCGGTATCACTCCCTGACGACTCCTCAGAATCATCGCTTTCTCCTACTATATCGATAATGAGTGGTTCCGTCATTACTTCTACACGTATGTCTAAATCCCAAAACTTTATTTCTTCTTTTAATACGTGTTGAATACATTTACGCCAACTCTCAGCAGTAACGGTATGCAGCGCCTCGTCAAACAGTTTCTCAACGTCAGCCATTTTGAATGTACTGTTTTTTCTCGCAACATAATTTTTCACTTGGGCCCAAACCAGCTCGATGGGGTTTAACTCACAGTGGTAGGGAGGAAGTCTAACAACTGAGACGTTGAAATCTTTCGCCATTTCATCGACAACGTACTTAATATAACTGCTTTTATGTTTCCGTACGAGAGATAATAATTCAACTTTTAGCATTGCCTCGTTGTGCGGAATGCTTTTACTCTCTAACCAATCAATTATAACCCTCTTGCGGCTAGCTGAAGTAGGTATTTGCTCCAGTCGACGAGAGTGGTATGAAGCATTATCCATAACTATCACTGAACCAGGAGTTACCTTTGTTAAAATTGATCTAAACCATGTTTCAAACCGGTTACCATCCATCTCTTCATGGTAATCGACAGTTTTTTTGGACTGAAAACTTAGTAATCCACCTTCTACAAATCCTTCCTCGCTGCCAATGTGAGTGATAATCAGTCGACGTCCTTTCCCAGAGGGAGCTTTTAAACCGGAAGAGAAACCCTCCATAAAAGCTTGTCGATTGCTTCGTATATTCATGTCTTGCCACACTTTTGACACAGTGTGGCCTTCATTTAACCATGTTTCGTCAAGATAATATATGTGCCGTCCTTCGTTACGAAACTGTCGTATCTGTTTTAAATAATTTCTCCTCCATTCCACAGTGTCATTTCGTTCAATTAAGGCACTGTTTCTACTTCTTGTTTGGTAACGAAAATTCATTAATTTTAAAGTTCGTCTCAAAACTTTATCACTGATGTTTGGTAAAGTATCATCAGCTTCTATTACCTTGCTCAATTTAGCTACCGAGGGGATTTCATTCCTAAAATAAAAAGAATGTATTTCCCTACGTATAGCATTCCGTGTTTGGTCGTCCAAAACAATTTTCTTTCTTCCCCTACTTTCCGGTTTACAGTTTTCACCTCGTTCTCTTGTCAAAGATCCGTCCCGCGATTTCTTTAGAATATTGTATATAGTACTCTCAGAAACTTTAGTTAAATAACTGCACTTAATCACAGCGTCACTAACACCCAACTGTTTGTCCATGGCACGCAGTCCTTCGTACACATTTAATATGAGGACTTTTTCTTCCCGAATTAAATTGTTACGACGCCGTTTTTTATCGCCAACACCGCTACACTCCGCCATTATTGTCACTAAATATACCGATATAAATATTACAATAAATACCAATAATAACCGATTTATCACACAAAACCACAACACAAATACTGATGTTACGTTCATGAAGAGAATAAACACCTCACATAACTGTTTACTATCACTGTCTCATTCGCATAGCTCGATCTATCTATCTCGTTCTCAAAGCCGGAACATTGAAGCGACTCTACAACATTGTCAAATCGGCGAGTTTTTCACAACAAACTTTGCGTTCAAGAAATATACATAAACACTTTATTTCACATTTCAAGTAAACTAATTATTATTAGTCTGCTTGAAATTTGAAATAAATATATTAAATTGGTATTGACTTAATTACATTGCATCTTTTGTACCTGAAATATTGACACAATGGATTTGAAGTGTATTTATAAAATACAGCATTTCTCTCTAGAATACATATGGCAACTGCGCTTTAACCAAAGTGTTGATTAGATAGCTCTGACTCACTTTACACAATTTCGACTATCGAGTATAGCGCACAACAATTATTAAACATCAGGTAGGCGTTAAATGAAATGAACCTTCTGTCATTCTGACGATGATATTTAATAACGAAACAATTGTCAAATTTCTTAGAGTTTTTAACATTTTTTTCAATATATTGTAGAATTATCTACAAACACTAAGTTTCATTTGAAACAGTAAAATAGGAATATAGTGGAATGGAATGGGTACAAAAATAATCGGAATCCCAATCCGACTAATCATAGCCTGGTCAGCGATATATTTTTAAACATTTACATTCGGATCCTTTACTATCAGATGTTTATTGTTATCTTGTTAACCTGTTCTTATACTAATTTTGTATATTGCTTCACAAAAAAAGAAAATTTTCTAATTTTAGAAGAGCTACGTGTAATCTGATCAAGTTATACATATTTCATAGAGCATTCGTTAAACTTTTTCAACATGTAATGGGAACAAAGCTTATTAACTATACCAAATTTATAGGAATGTTCACAATTAGAATCAAAATAGTTGGCGTTTCGTGCTGATTATCGCTATCGTCTTTATTTACTAAGAAAAAACGCGCAGTGAAAGGAAAATCAATCTTCATATCCGACATAAAGAAAAACGAAACGTTACCTCTTTGTGTGGGTACTTGGTGATTATTTACAAAAGCGTCTCCTCGATTTATTATGATGTTATCACATCATGCACAGCTACCGTTTCACCCACGTTAACCCATGTTTCATCTTAATGAATAGTGCTACAATTTTGTTTATTGACCCCTAACTAACCGTATCGCTAATTAAGGGGTAAAATCAGTGATGGATGTTGACTCGTTTACTAAAATATGTAACACATGTCCAAATACTTGCTGATTTTTTTCATTTTAAGTGTTAAGCACGTCCTTTGCTTTGATTTAAACTATAATATTTGATTTTATATTTTTTCAAGTACCTACTTCATATTCTTTTTTCTCTCAAAGTATTTGATAAAACCACAATTGTGCTTTGAGCAGATAGTTGTTTTCGAAATACCATAGTGTTTTTGTATTCAGATTATCTGAATAAGATTTTAACTGTAGCAAAAATTCTGGCTTTTTGAGCCAAAGAAAATATATAACTATGCCTCATGCCTTTAAAAAAAGCAACACGAAAAGGGGTAACCGAACCCTATTCAGTATATGACCCAACGTCGGTAAAAAAAATTGAAAAAAGTAGAAGAAGTACTCATCTGATTGTAGAAAGAACCAGAAAATAAGTAACGTGTTTGATAAATATGTTGTTCAAAATACCGCACCTACATTCTGAATTTTTTAGAGAAAATGCAGCTCCAGAACCGCTGATCAATGATAGAAATAGCGAACGCTCAACAGAAAAAATCTTATAGACTGAAACAAAAAATCAAGATATCGAAGAAATTACTCATACCTAAAAATGAAATTAAACAAATGATAAAACATCCTAATCAAATCAAATCAAAGAACTAGTAAAAACGGTGTTGTTTGGCGAAGTTTTGTAGACTCAAATAACAGAAAATATTTCAAAAGCTAAAACTAATAAAAATCATTTTAAAAAGCTTTTGTCTTAAAATACATTTATAAACATGAAACTATTTGACGTTTCATTTAGAAAAATAACAAATCATAAAATTCGCGTTTCATTATTTAAACAGAATCAAAATGGGTGTCCGATTACGGGTTTTAAACAGATTTTAGAACTATAAGAAAAGCACACGTATATCTTGACTTTTCATATTCTATAAAAAAGGTACAAACATGACTCTCTAAACGTACGAGCAGTAAAAAATTACGCGAGGGGTACCCTAACTTCGATTCTTGAAGGGTTGGCAATTCTTCACCCAATTTGAATTTATTTTTTAGTAAAAGGTCATAGAATATATTACACCCAAACAATATATAGAAATATATAGAAAAAATGCTTATTTTAGTGTTTTAAATGAAACTCACGGTTTCTAGTTAATTCCACAATATAATAAAAGTTATTGAAAATTCTCAAAAATTGACAATTGTTTCGATGAATCAATATCATCGTCAGAATGACAGAAGTTACATTGTATTTGATGCCTACATGATGTTTAGTAGTTATTTTTGGCTAGACCAAGAAGTGACCTAACTTGTGATTGACTTAATATATGTTTATAGAAAAAAGAAGAAGATGTGATATTACAAATATTGAAGCTTAGATATTATTAGCCCTATGGTGATATCCTGGATATCATTTTTCCAATTAAGATCAGTATAACTGTGCAATGATATAGATAACCAGGAAAACTATATCTGCTGATCTTTACAATTATCACTTAAGAAGACAGTTTATTAGTGGAGAACTCCCTAGATTTAACTGTTCATTGACAACTTCATATTGTGGGTTTCTTAAATGTCTTCTAATTTCCAATTCTTCAAGGAAATCCAGTTCTTGTTTCTTTTCACAAATATGCAGCACTTCTAGTGTCTAGGTGTCAATGAATGGTTGGCGTCAAGTAGATGTTTTGCGTAGTGGGATTTATCTGGTTGTTTTAATCTGTATGCTCGTAAGTGTTCACTGTATCGTATTTCAAAATTCCTAAGGGTCTGACCCAAATAGACAGCATTACATTCTGGACATTTGAGTTTATATATACAATTCGAACATTAGGTATCACATAAATAAACAAGCAGCACAACATTCGTCCCACAACTATAACACCCGTCATCAACATCTTTTTACAATCCCTTTAATGTTAAAGACTCTAACAACACATACTTTCCTATTTTTAGCACCCAGACTGTACAATAGTCTTCCACAGCAATTAAAAAATATCACAAATCCCAATAAATATAAAAAACTGCTAAAAAGACACATATTTGAGATTCATAGGCAAATCATAATAGATCTGTTCGAAAAATGATTCCTTATTTTGAGGTTTGGGAATTCAATGTGTTTATACTGATCCATTCATGTTATATTTTAGTATTTTTATTGTTATATTATTATTGTTATATTTTATGTTTTATAATAGTTTAAGTTTAATGTATGTACGTAATGTTTTTTATATATTTTTTTATTTTCGTGTCCCGAAACAAATGTGTATAACACTTATTGGGTACCGCTTTACTCGCCACCTTATTAATGACATAAATATGTAACACTCTTAAGTGAATAAAGCTTATATATATATATATATATATATATATATATATATATATATATATATTGTATTCTAGTTATAATATGAGACTCTATATGGTTCACTGTTACTGACAATTCCCGTATAAACAATTTTTGACCGAAAATTGCGCAATTTAAAATACTAATTGACGTTTTTTAAAGAATGTCCTTTTTAGGCCAGAAAATTTGCCACAAAAACTCCCAAATGCCAGGAAATTTGCGCACTAGATGGACTGAGAAACGTTTTTTTGTATTCTCTTCGTTAGCTAACTTTTTTTGTTTTGCAACGGATTGAAACTCCATTTGTGCATCGAGAAGTTCAATCTTTCAACTGCATATTTTCAATTGATGGAAAAAATTCATGTCTGCCACAAAAAATACCCGAGCTATGCGAAATTTTGCAACTGGGGGCTTTCCGAGTCGCGAAATCTGAATGTCGTGTCCAAATTAGCCTGACTCCTGTACACCTGGAGGTCAGGACGCCACTAGGAACGTCATCACCTAGAGTTCCCGTTTAATTTACGCATAAATCATGAAAAACTCATGCAACGTTTTTTTAAGTCGCTCGTCATGAACTTGACATCAGTAAACCGCCCCGGAAGACCCGAACGACCTGATTTGTGACGTCATCCCATGGAGTTTTCTTGAAATTTTGCCTCCAATAAATGTTAAATATTCCTTCAATAAATGTTAATAAATATATGAGTCAAGAGCTTTATTCGGGTTCATGCAATTACTGTTCTAAGACTGTCCGGAGTTTGCGCAGTCAAAATTGGTTTGTTCGGGTTTTAACAGAATGGTTCTGGCATCCGTAGTTTGGCGTTCGGGTTAATTTTAGAACAATTCTAGGTCGGTTCAAAAACCGTCTAAACCAGTCTCGAGCAAGTACGATTTTCGGGTTATTTTTACGCATGCTCAAATCATTTGTAATGGAGAAGGGTGGGAGTTATTTCAAAGAGGTTAGGTTATCGTGTGTTGTTTGTTTTGGATTATTACTTTTCAAACTTAATATTTACGAAATGGGAAATGGATGTTAATGATTTCATGGAAAATATGGAAATATTTGAGCAGAGTTCATCATCATCATCATCATCATCATCAAGTGAAGATGATGTCCTTAATGTGATCAGTAATGTTATAATTCCAGAAGTCTTACAAGACAATACCGTAAACGAAAACTTTGTGGAAGAGACTGTCCCCCAATATAGTGAGAAGCAGTTTATGCAACATTTTAGGTAATTTTTTTTGTTAATTTATTATGAACAATTGCTATTTATTACAAAGTATCAAAAAACCGATCAAACTTATATAAATATTTTTTTCTTTTTTAGGCTTCCCAGAAATACAGTTGAAAAGCTAAGGGTAGCTTTTTAAGAATCTGATTATTTTCCAAAGGAAGATACTGGCTTTGAAAGGATCAGTAGTGAAAAATGCATACTGGCCTTCTTGTGGTTTGCGCAAAGAAGTGCTTACCGTTATTATCCAAGACTTCTTAATATTATTAATTCCAAAAAATTAAACAAAATTGCCAAAATGCTTCAAAAGTCAATTGTCAAATTAGTTAGGTTAGTTCAGTTCTATAGACCATGAGGGATGTTCGGGGTTTTTCAAACTCTGTCCATTTTCAAACGGTCCGAGAATAGTTCTTAGGACTGAATAAAGTACGCAACTAGTTCTGCGCAATTCCAGATTGGTTTACGGACTGCCCAGAAACTAAAACCCGAATAAAGCTAAGTATTCCGTTGAAAAATTCTATATTAATTCGATCTTTCACTGGGTAATTTTTATAATTTGTTGGGTTGACACTTTCCTTCCAATTATTAGTTCAGACTTGGCTGTTCCGGGATGGCTTAAATACAACAGATTGATGTTGGAAAACTGTCGACGGAAGTTTGGTGACCTAAAGGATGAACCAGCGATTGGGCCCAGATAGTATGTCAAGACTTATATTCTGCGAAAGTAACGGCGATTGAGGACCTTCTTCTTTGTGCGACTGTAGAAAGATAGTCTCCTACGCAACATCGCATGTACAGTTTGTGCTGGTAAAAACTGTACCAATGTCGACATGGTTTCTAAAAAAGATATAAATGCGGTCGAGAGTGAAGTTCTCCGAGAAGAAAACCTTTTAATTAATGATGCGATATTTTGAAAGTATGTAAGTCAGGAGAGTAGATATACTAAGCCGGTTCTGGGACGGAAGTCGGCCATGTTGGATTTCGTTGACTGTGCGCGCGCACCGGAAGTGGCATCCATCTTGTGTCAATGGCGGACGTGTGACGTGTGTCGTATCCATCTTGTGTCAATGGCGGGTCGTTGGCGAGTATTTCGAATGTCGCGACTGTGACGGCATCCATCTTCTGTGACGTCAATCATGGTCCACATGTGTGACGTAGCACTTCCAATTTGGTGGGTTGTGTCGTTGGCGGGTGATTCGAATGTCGCGACGGCATCTTCTGTGACGTCAGTAAAATCCCTACGGCATCCATCTTCTGTGACGTCAATCGTGGTCCACCACAACACTTCCAATTTATAAAATTGAAAAAATGGTCGACCGTGAGATTCGAACTCACGACACACACAGCGACTTTCTCGTTCCTAACACAGTCCCTAACCGTTGCGCTATCGCAGGGGGTGAGAAAAATAATAATTACAAAGACAGTATTTAATGGATTAATGGGGAGGTGTGAGGGGTTTTATAACAAATTTCTTCACAGGTCTTTATGAGAAAAAACCGTTCCGTCCGACTAGGAGGTTGAGACATTATTGTGTGTGTGTGTGTGTGTGGAGATACACAAAATATAGGACACTAATATATCTGTAAACGAATCAGTTGTAGTATGTCATTAGTTGAGTATAGACGTCTATTTGAGGAGTTTATTATAAAAATAGATCGATTGAATAAGGATGTAATATTTTATGAAGAAAAACGAAGGGTTATGAAGCAAATTGCAAACCTGTGCCTTTCTGCTGCTGATACTACCGACTCAGATCAAAAGAAGTGGGAGAAGCTTACAATAAATTGGGTGCCAGACGAATTACAAAACGGAGCTCGACGACAGGAGATTTCAAGTGCTGTAGATTATATCTTTAGATGTCCGCAAACAACAACATATCCATTAAACAGAATTCAACCTACAAAGCTTTCACCATGATCAATATAACCAACACTAGCAGCATGTTCCATAGTATGAAAAATGAACTTAATAATATATTTTCAATGACTCTATGTATATTATTAGCATTCATATTCGTTTTATTATTTAAAATTTTACCAAAAATTGTTAAACGTAAATTTAAATCTTCATGTAATATATCCGCTGATGAGTAGATTGGGTGTTTTAATAAAAAAAAAATCCACTTTAAAAAAATAATTTATTATTGATATAATAATTACAAAGGTAATGTAGTATTTAAAAAACCATTGTTGGAGACGTTGTATATTTCTGTAGGGTCCTCCAGTGGTGTAGTAGGTTCAAAGTTTCCAGTTACCCATGATGTGTGTGTGTGTGTGTGTGTCATCAAACTAGTAGACTAAAGGGAAACACACGAGGCATTTCTTTAGTAGAAATTCAGCTTATTGCTGTGTGTTTGCAGCATAGTTTCCAATCATTTTTATTCTGTAATACTTGATGCCACATAAAAGAGTATCGAATGCCATGCTGTAATTTTTCAGCTGATGAGTAGATACTAGGTAATAAAAAAAAATCCATTTACTTGAAAAATTATTTATTCTTGATATAATTGAGTTATCATTGAACATTGAAGAAGATTTCATTTGGAAATTAACCTGATGTTTTACTCATAAAAAAAAAACATTGTTTCAATTAACAGAAATATTTATGCAATAGTCTAAAATTATATTGGAAAAAACAATATTTTACATTTTAATATGAAAGTATAGTAATATATGTTATAAATTAATATGAAAGAGTAATAATACTACAAACGAATGTCATAATTCACAAAGTAGTAATATATGCTATAACTTAATCCATTTACTTGAAAAATTATTTATTCTTGATATAATTGAGCTATCATTGAACATTGAAGAAGATTTTATTTGGAAATTAACCTGATGTTTTACTCATAAAAAAAAACATTGTTTCATTTAACAAAAATATTTAGGCAATATCCTAAAATTATATTGGAAAAAACAATATGTTACATTTTAATATGAAAGTATAGTAATATATGTTATAAATTAATATGAAAGATTAATAATACTACAAACAAATGCCATAATTCACAAAGTAGTAATACATGCTATAACTTAATATGTAATAGTTTAATATAAAAGTATAAAACTATATTTGAGTTCATATTATTATATATTTAAATATATGTGAAAAGTGAAAAATGGTTTTACAAAGTTGTATTCAAAAGTCAGCAAAAATAGTTTCATCTGAATCATAGTCAGAATCTTCAGGTTCTGTAGGTAAATTGAAATGAAGAATTAATCCATTTAAAATTTCTATTGGAAAATCAGTATATATGAGTTTTAGTACTCTTCGACAATCATTTTTAGATAGTGATCGAGGTACTTTAATCATTGCAACAGCACTTCGAAAATCTCTGATTAATTTACGTGATTTCTTAAGAAATTTTACACGCCGTTTGGCACGATCTTCAGTTTCGGGAGTAGGAGACATTTTTTATCTAAAAACAAAAAACATTATTCCAAAATACTGTAATGTCCCCATGGAAGCGTATCAAATGAATCGGGAAGTAATTTCCTTTTATCATCGTGAGGACTCAAAGCGATTTTTGTTTGTTCAATGCTATACACATTATGAGCGAAGGAACGTATCGTATTTTGAGTAATTGTCATCTGTTTCCAATTTTTCAAACAATCCACATAATCATCGAAAATTATTTTATTTTTCACAACACATTTTTTAATCCCCTTTGATTTTTTGACAACTTTGCCCCCCTGAACTTTGTAACTATACATTTTGGACCTTAAACCAACAAAATGGGTGATTATTTGTCCATTAGCTTCATCTTTCATCAAACCTAGTATTTTTTTATTAACTCGGGGTATGTTGTAGATATTGTTAATGGGATAATCTGATGTATCAAATTTGTCAATGTTTGCGTCAATTAACTGTTCGTATGCATCTTCACAAGTAAGTTGATAAACAAAACTATCAGTGTCGGTGTACATCAACTTACAATTGTCTACTCCCATTGTGGGAAGCATAAAATTGTAATGGAAGTCATACATTACAGTTTTCGAGATGTCAAGAATAACCATACCCACGTATATCGGTTTATTGAAAATTAGTTCAGACTTTTTCAATTCGATTGCCATCAAAGGTGGATCACCATCATCGAAAACTGTTCTATTGTGATAACGCGGACTAGCAATAAGATTTTTAGCACCATAACGACCCTCATATGTAGATACCAATTTACAAATTCTATGTTTACGGATGGATTCCATACATTTCCCAAACACAGCATTATTCATTAGTTTTCTCAAATCTTTCTCAAAGTCGCTGGTGGCTAAAGTCCTCAATCGATTGTTTAATTCGATGTAGGGTTGAAGCCATGCAGATTGTTGGAATTTCAAAACTTTGTGAACTTTTTCCAATACTAGTCCATGTTCTAGGGCTTGCTTTAAATTTCTATAATGTAAAGTGTAACTTTTTTTATCGTGTAGGGTAGTCATTAATTTTGTTAATTTTGAATCGGGTGGTTTGTGGTGTTCGGGACACATAGGAAAGTCTTTATGTAGATTATGCAACTTGTCTGGATATAACAAATCCACTTGAAGAATATAGCCTTCGGGGTTATCATCTGGGATGGATTTTATGAAATTGATGTCGTTAAATTTCTCCATATCATTTTCGATCCACTCGAAGCCATCAAAGGGCAAATGTTCACACATCGCTTTTCCATACAAATTATTTACATCTGTATAGAGAATATACATTGATGGTTTCTCAACATCATATTCAGACATATATTTATTATTTGCTTCACTGTACCTATTGCAACACTGTGATATTCCTCCTCTAATAGCCTTTTCAATAAACATTATCATATCAATATTTTTTAAAATTTGCAGTTTACATTTTGTAAACTTTAGCATCACATTCCACGCATATCCTGGTATACTGTAGAACCATCCAGGATCTAGACCATACGTTGCTAAAGCTGTCTCTCTAAAATTTTCAAACACATCTGCTAGAAGAAGAATATCGGTGCGCATGTATATATCGCTATATTCTCCAAGTGTTTTTACATTGAAAGACCGCCAAACATTTTTAGCGTGAGCATAATCATCATCAGTTACGTTCGCTTCATTTAATTTATTATAAAAACATTCAATCGGTGGTAATTTATCATCATTCAATTTTTCCAAGTTATTAATATAGTCATAAGGAAAGATACCTTTACGTGTCAATAATGTAAATTGGATATTGGTTAAATTATGGTTTTCTTTTTTCAAAATTTTCAAATAATTGGTGTCCAAAGTTTTAACGACAGCATCCAAACTAGATCCCAAAAAACGAAACGAATCAATAAATCTGAATTTTATGTTTGTTTCCGAATCGTATTGTGTGAATGAAATGTATTTTTCCTTATTGATTGGTAAAAGGCTGACTCTACCACGTTTGGCAATATCTCTTATGATAAAATGGCTATCATAACCAGACAAATTGTGAAATACAATCGGCACAACAAACAGTTTTCTAAAATTTAAATTGCAGGATTGGTGCGCAAATCCTCGAAACTCCCCCGTAAAATGATTGTGATCACGTACAACTATATCTTTTTTATTAAACTTTTTTTCACATATATGACAAACAGTTGCATCATTAGTAGTTCTTGGTTTGACTACCATTGGTACAATTATTTTAATTTTTGAATCTACAAATTTAGCTATATCAGTCATTTCGTTAGCGAACCAATCCATACAATCCACACCTCTGTAACTTTTGTAAAACGATAGAGAATCGTCAAAAGAACATTTTATATAGTAGCCTGCACTGTAAGTTTTATGATGTTGATATTTGTTTGTTGTTTTAGAAATGATTTCATTACATTGTGTCAATTGAGATTCAAAATCAGCATAAATAATAAAAGGACATTTTTGCTTGTATGTATAATTCTTAAACTCAACAAAATCATATTTGGGAAATGAAATCTTTTCATTGTTTAAATTCTCACAAAGTTCGGAATGATCATCCAGTCTCTCACGCAATGAAAAGTAATTGAGACATCTATCACAAACATATTTTTTATGATCGTTTCTATTTAACTGTGAACTAATTAAACGCGATAAATCTTTAACCCAACAATAATGATATTTTACCTCAACAATAGTACTGTAATCATTATGAGATGGCGTTGTTTCATATTCGTTTAATTTCGGAAAGTATTTATCTTGAATGAGTAATAAGTTGACGTGACGGTCTAATTTTTTCCTAGTCAATCTTGCCGGCAATACTGTGTAAAATGTTTTGTTCACTGTTTCATTGTACTCTAACATATAAACGTTTATGGAAATTTCATTTAGTGTTTCAAACTTCTTAATTTGAGGCAGTTTCATTGGCATATCTAAGCCTCGAGTTTTCAAAACGGTGGAATAGTGTGGATATGATGATGTTCGGCTCACCTGCCCTGTGGGAGCGTGTAAACCTGCAACAACGCTCCAGAAAAAACACGCTTCATCATTGTTCTGGATGTTGATGCATGCATGTTTTTTCTGTATCTGCTCAGGCAATCGAATGAAAGATGAACCATTACCCATTTCGTATTTGTTAATTGCTATCTCTAGTGAAATGATTTTGCTTAATGCCCAACCGCTCTGTTTCTCTTGAAACTCTGACATTTTATTCAAAATACGATCTACGACATTATTTTTAAACCATTCTATTAAATCAGTTCCCTCATCAATGATTGCATTGGGTGTACTAAAATGTTTTTGATTTACCACCTCCCGATCATTCGATTGCTTTATATAATCACCAATGAGAGTAGTATTAACTTTTATTATTTTTAGATCCTTCAATATTTGTGAAATTTTAACGTTGAATAAATTAAAAGCATCTTTGAAAAATTCATCGATTACTTTATGTTTCAAATTTACAATAAGCCCTGTCCTAATTCTACAATTAAAAATAACCCCAACATCTAACCATTTTACACTTCGTTTTCTCAACCCATAACCCATATTTTTTTTTGTAATTGAATTAATTTGATGACGTAATCGCTTAAGTTCCCCAATTTTTGATTGAATTTTTCTCTTCTCACCAATGGAAAATTTGAACTTAACCAAAGTCAAGACACATCTCCTAACATGACGGTCTATTAATTTAATTATTGAATTAGCTAGCGGTTTAGAATAATGTTCTTTTAGGAAAGTTAACGTTTGATCAGCTTTGTTCATTAAATTCACCATTTTTTCACTTTAAATATATAATATACATATATAATAAATAAAAACTCACCAAGCGAAAACTAATTTTCAACAATTTCAAACGATATTGCACGATTTGGTCTGCCCACTTCAATTAATCCTCTAAATATGAGAGAATGCTTTTGAGCTTTGAAATAATCAAGTTGACATCGGTACTGTTCCGTCACTCTCTTGGGCAGGAATGTGATATTGTCTGCGAATTCTATCAAAATGACTTCACCACCAAATTTGCTTGAAACTAATTTTGCGCCTAAGATAGGGTATGCTTCCCCAAGCGTCAAATGTTGAAGTTTAATAATAGGCTTCTTCTCTGTAATTAACGACACTGAATTTAATGAAGGTAGATCCATCTACAAAAGAATAAATATGTGTTAATAAACTCTACCTTTTTAGTGGAACTTTATATCATAAAAAACAAAAGTGAACGATTTGTTATTTGAAGAAATAAATGAAAAACTTACTTTTTTCTGAGTAGCCTTCACACAACACACAGATTAATTTTAATATTCTATCACTGTTCAATGATAACTGATTTGTATGATGTGAAATATCAAATTTATATGGAACGATATCCCCCACTATTTGCAAGGTGGTTCTCTCAACGATACCCACACAAATTAAAATTTAATAGCTTCTCCTAATATTGAAAAAAAGCAATAAACGGTGTTCCCACGAAAAAACGAACTACTCTGTACCATTATAATTACGTCTATCTATTAAAATGTTGATTAGAAATGTTTTATTTATTCTCAAACATACAAACTAAAAAAAAAGCAATTTAATAAACGATGTTCCCACGAGAAAACGAACTACTCTGTACCATTATAATTACGTCTATCTAAATGTTGATTTGAAATGGTTTATTTATTCTTAACCTACGCACTGAAAAAAGCAATTTAATAAACGGTGTTCCCACGAAAAATCTAATTTCTCTATACCGTTATAATTATGTCTATCCATTAAAGTTAAATATTGATTTAAAATGTAAATGTTTTATTTATTCTAAGACCCACACACATATATATATGAAATATTATTCTCAAATATATTTCATCAATATAAAAAGTATTGTAATTTTCAAAAGCAATACATAAAAAATAATTAGTGATCTCCTTCTATCAACTTGGAAACATGAAACAAAATCATTGACAATTTTCGTTTCATTTATCAACTCACATACGATGGGAACATGAAATAAAACACAATAATTTTAATTAATTAGTTTTAATACTTCTCTAAATCACTGACAATGTTAACTTTACAAAAAAACATATATTCTCTTAGTGCAATGGCTAATTCGCTATTGTTGATGTCACACATTACTTGAATCAGTTCAAATTTAGTCAAATTTTCATTAGTTTGACTGAAATTTCTAATGTTTTCCACCAAATTTTCATAGTATTCACCAAAATTTATGGATTCTAAATGAGTGAGACGTGGGGAGATGAGGCAACGATCCGCTTGTAGTATTTGATAAACATCTTCTTTTCTTAAAGGTACACTGATATCATGTTTGGTCACCTCCAACCATTTAACACGATCAAATACCATTTGTCGAATGGTGCAGTAGTCTCCACAAGATAACACAGCTTCTTCTTTTTTTTCTTCTTCGTGAAATGATGCACTTATAAATGAATTATTATTTAAAATGTCGATAAATGTGAACCATTCGTATGAGCTGAAGTTGATTTTCTTATGTTTATCGGTGTATGATAGAGTGATCGCAGTACTGAACGTTCTTGCGGGGCTCAAACCACAACCAATTCGAAAATCTCCATCTGTACAATACTCTGTGTACAATAAGTAGTGGTTTTCCTGTTTGGCTGCCATTTCATACACTTGTAAAATATGATCTAATTGTGTGTCATAATTAACATGACTTTGTGTAGCACTAAAATAGCCGCTGTCTTGAGAACTCATATTGACGACTGAGAATCTAACCTACAACTCTCTCCTCTATTTATACTCATTCACATCTCCTACTACTACAAAACAATGCGTAGTGAAGCGAAGTAATTAGGTGACTACATCTGTGTTTTCTATCCAACTGTTGTGTTTTTTGTCTAAACCCAACCATTTAACAAACATCTTGTTGCCTTTTCTTTTAAGCACTTTTTCCACCAAGTAAATGTGTGAATTTGATGTTTTCTGTAGCTCTTCTTCGTAAAACCCTCCACTGATCGGTATACCTTGCAAGTCTTCGAGCAAATATGTGGTGGGATTGGTTATTTTAACTTTAATGATTTTGAATAGTTCAGTCGTCCAATTGGGTGTGTATCCCTTTTCAAAGACATGTTTCGACTTGCTTATACGTACAATATCACCAACTTTAAATTTACGAAGTCCGGCAATCTTTAGATGTGTATAGGTTTTGTTTAAAATATCTTTTTCGTTGGATTTATTGACATTGGAAGGTTTATATTTGGTTGTTGAATGTTTTGTGTTATTGTAATCTCGTGTAATTTTAGGGAGAATGTCAATCCATCTATAGGTACCATTTAAACTGAAATGTTTGTAAAGCTTTAATTTCAATGTTCTAATAACTCTTTCTGCCATAGAAGCTTTTTTCGTGCTAAATACACTATAATGATTAATCCCATGTTTTTTCATTAGTTGTTGAAACTTCCTGTTGTAAAATTCCGTTCCTTGGTCTGATTGGAGATTTTTAGGAACTCGTTTTGTGTTGGTGAGAATGTCTGAGAATGCACGAGTTAACTCTTCACCGGTTTTTGTCTTTAATGGACGTGTCCATAAAAACTTTGAAAAGCAATCGATGACGACTAGTATCATTTTGTGATTTTTATTTTGATTAGCGTAAGGTCGCATTTCAGCTAAATCCATTTGCCATAAATCATCTATGCCTTTGACAATTGTACGTCTGCGTGGATAATTTTTACGTATAGGTTTATGGAGTTCGTTAACAAGCTGGACTTTGGATGACATGTTTCGTAAGCGCATGCACTTTCTAAACTGATGATCCATTACTCTTCTCATCTATTTTCTTCTTTTGTTCAATTTCATGCTTCTTCTTCAAGTCCCTGTCCAAAACTTGAAACGAACGTTCTATGTATGTATTATACATATCGATCTTATCACTGATTAGAGTATTACTTTTCGACAATTTATCCTGTATTTCTTGTTTAAAACTCTCCAAATCATTTCTCAAAAATTCCTTGCCCATAGCAACTACCTCGTCGACGTATATTTTAGTTGCCATATCTCGAGCTCTGACGGGAGGATTTCTCGAAATAAATGCAGCAATTTCGTTGATTTTATTTTGATGAGATACCAATTGCGTTTGTAATGAGGGGATTATTGTTTTTTGAAGTGTTTCGAGCTCATTATGGTACACATGTAATTGTTCATCAACATATAGTTTGTTAGCAACATCGCTATTTGCAGTCGGCATCTTTACATTACAAATTTTTACGTTTTCTGCATCAATATTACCGTCTAGAGTATGTGGATACGATACTTTCGGCATATACGGCTTAACCCGCTCATTAGCATGATAGCGGCGATGTCCAAACTTATCGACAGACATGATTGAAATGATTATGTTTTCCGTTTGTTATTCAATTATATTGGCCTCTTTCAACTCATTGATTATTGCAATTATCTCGTTGTTGTGTGAGAATGAGGTGTTGCCAGCTTCCTTGGATGCAATCAGTAATCTTAAACGGTCACACAGCTCATTGGGATCGTCCCAATAAATGTATTCCATCGGTTTTTCGTTGTATGACAAAAGAGGGCCACCACCACCGCCGCCGCCGACAACAAGACCTTTTCCTACATTAGTATATGGAGCGGTTTGAATGGATTGTTGTTGTTGTTGTTGTCGTTGTTTCTTTAATATTCGAGCTGATGGAGGTTTGGTTATAGTACTACTACTTATATTTGATGAGTCAGTTTTAAACAACGGTCTAATTATGTTGCGATACTTTTCGGTAGCAGTACTTTTCAGACGATCTGCTGCATTGAGATGAGCTTTTGTTATTGTTAGCAGAGCTTTGTAATTCTTCAAATCATCATCAGAGTATTCATTGGGATGATTGTAAAACACAAGCTGATACAATCCCGAAGTCCCCGGTATATTTCCTTCTCCACCCCCCTCATCCTTCTCTCGTAATATGTTTATATTACCGTTTCTTTTATCGAATGCAATTCTACGTCTGCCCAACATCCAACCAATTTCATCATTATATAATGGACCATAACTTCTATCAATTTCATCATCTTTGCGAAAGTAATCTTCAAGATATGGTTGACTAATTATTGGATATTGATCTAAATAATCTTCTATGACATCACGCGAAACGTTGGGATGTGTGCCTATATCATAATCATCATAATAATAATCGTCTTCTCCTTCTTCATCATCATAACGTATATTTCCTGATTCATCCGTCTCGGCTATGGGTTTTGTATTGAGAAATGATACATCAGCATTTTTTTCTTTTTTTGTCGTTGTTTCCTCTTTTGGAGGGATGAATTTTGAAACTATGGCTTGTTGTAATGATTTTGAGGATTTGACCATTTCTTTTAGCGGTACAGATATCGGTTTAAATAGCTTATTTAGAGATGTATCATGTTCTGATTTTCCTAATTTTAACGCTAAATATTTCTTGCGAATAGATCTCGCCAATTCACTGATTTTTTTCTTACGCATGGCAATAGCAACCTTATCGTTGGACATGGTGACGATGACTGAGGATAATGTCTAGTGCTTTATGAATTTATCGAATCCTTTACGGTACCTACCATTATTTAAAGCAAAATCTTTTACAATCACCAATGTTCCATAGTTGTTAGTAGTCGACCAGCATTCTGAGCAAATCTTTTTAAATTCTTCAAATGTCATGTCTGGTGACACATGTTCCTCAAATATATGTTTTAGATTAATTTCATCCTGCTTGAATAACACAATCATATTACAATTGTCACGTATGAGCTGTTTTGGTATTTTCGAATATGTTTGACATAAGTAGGCCGCGTCAATGAGCTTGTGCCTACACATTGAATAATATTCACGAATTTTCTGTTGTCCATCGCAGGCAACATCATCAAATATGAATATCGAGTTTGACTGCGCTTTATCTGGACTAATAATTTCCTCATTGTCTTTAAATGGAAAATAACCAACACCTTTAACTTCTCCTAAGACTTCTTGCAACAATTTATATTTTGGTTGAAATAACGACTTGGAATAAACGTAAACATTTTTGAATTTAGCACCATTTGGATCGAATAGGAGCGACAACATAACATTTGTCTTTCCACACCCACTAGGACCACAGATGATTGCACGAAAAGAATTTGGTAGTAGTTTACCATGTTTACCAACAGATGATGGATTAGAGGTAAAGTCCAAGTTTTCAATGGGTAGCGTCTGCTCTTGTTGAACGATCTTCATCTTGTGAAGAATTTTATTAGAGTGTTATTCTATAAATATGGATATCGCAGCATTATCATACATCAGTCTTAATGTTGGTGTTTGAGGGAGAAGGTCTTTTGAATTCTCTAATAAATAAACTGCCATTCGAACTTCACTTGCCTACCTACAATTATTGTGGTCGTAAGTGAATATAACTTGTCTTTTTTTTTTCGTTAAACATATATTACGTACATTTATAGCTGGAACAAAACTACAAAAGCGACTTGCACGTGGTGACGCAGGCATTAATCCTTTAGACGACGCCTGCAAACAACACGATATAGCTTATTCGCAAAATAAATCTCTTGAAGAACGTCACAAAGCAGATAAGGAGTTGGAAGATAAGGCTTGGGCTCGAGTAAAATCAAAAGAGGGATCTTTTGGTGAAAAAGCTGCTGCATTACTTGTTACTGGTACCATGAAAGTGAAACGAAAGTTGGGAATGGGAAGTCGTCCAAAGAAACAACGACGTTCCTTTAATCGAGACGTAGTGCTAAAGGTGGGAAAATCATTGAAGAGAGGAGCATCTCTAAAAGAAAGCGCCTTGTTTGCCTTACGAGCAGCCAAATCACTTATTAAACAATTTGGTGGATCGAAGAAAATTGTTGTTCCTCGAGTGATACCAGTAAAATCTGGAGGTTTTCTACCACTTATACCTCTGTTTGCCGGTCTCTCAGCACTCGGAGCACTATCGGGTGGAGCTGCTGGGATTGCAAAGACTGTCATTGATGCAAATAATGCTCGAAAAAAATTGGAAGAAGACCACCGCCATAATAAGGTTATGGAACATGTCGGAAATGGTTTATATCTGAAAAAGTATCCTAGTGGCAGAGGATTTGGATTGTATTTGAAAAAAAACTCGCGATAAAGCTACCCAATCGTCCACTGTACGACACCGATATTGCGCGTTATGCAAAATTATATAAAATCTCACACTTTCGTGGTGTTTTCATGCGTGACACTCTACCTAAATCCGGTCCTCGACGACAACAAGAGTGTGCAGTGGTTAACTTGGACTCATCCAAAAACAGTGGAACACATTGGGTAGCATATATAAAGAAAAACAATGTCATCGAGTATTTCGATTCATTTGGTAATTTGAAACCGCCCAAAGAACTTGTAAAGTATCTAGGAGGAGGAGGAGGAAAAAATATTTTTTATAACAATAATCAGTATCAAAACTACGATCAAATCAATTGTGGACATTTGTGTTTGAAATTTCTACTTCAACATCCTTGGAACAATGGGAGAGGAGTGGGATGACATTAAAACATTATTAATGCAAAAGCCACGAAGTTTTACTGTTGATGCGCTGAAAAAAGTCCCCATTCAATATCTGATTGGGTTTGTCAGCCCGTCTGAATTGTTGGATATATGGCATAAACTACCTAATGACTACAAAACAAATTTTGAGCTACAAATTCGTCTGCCGTGCTTCGTTCACTACAACCGTCCCGATTGGACAACGCATTGGGATGGTCCTGCAAGTTCTCAGGCATCTTGTTTTCTATGTCAAAGTGTATTAAATAAATCTTGAACATAGTTCTGTGTATTATTTAAAGTACCTTCATCCCTTGACATGCATCAGTCATCATGTCGCAGTTGTTGAGAGTAAATAGCACAAATCACGTATTTACATTCCAACCTCCTACGCCTATTGTACTCTATCCTGAGAAAGACTATGAGTTAGCACTACGTTCCTTTCACTCATACCATAGTATACCAAACATTGAAAATCGCAAATTTCACTACTACGATGACAACAACATGATGCAGAGTTTTGATATACCAACGGGATGTTACGAAATCGCTGATATTGAAGCGTTCATACTAGACAAGTTAGGTGGTGGTGGTGGTGGCACCAGCAATCCATTTGAAACTGTATTTGCGTTAAAACCCAATAATAATACGTTACAATGTATGATTTACAGTAAATATAGAATTCCGTTCGGCGAGCAGGATACTCCCAACTGTCTTGGCGACATATTGGGTTTTTCTAGACAGATACTCGAAGCCAAAAAATGGTACTCTTCAGATCTACCCGTCAAAATTATAAAAGTATCTAGCATACGCTTCGAATGTAACATTACCACTGGAGCCTTTGACGCAGACAGACCTGCTCATACTATTTACGAATTAGTTATAAAAGTAGATCCTGGGTACGCCATTGACGAAACTCCACATAATTTACTTTATTTACCTGTTATACCACAACGTGAAATTACTAACGTTACTGTGTTGGCTTTGGACCAAGACGAACATCCTATCAACTTTCGTGGTGAAAAGAGTACCTTGGTGTTGGAGCTTAGAGCGAGAAGCAACAGATGGGATTGATAATTAATCATAAAAGACGTTCCGCTGCACATTCAGTTCCATTAGTTAAACGACGTCCTTCAAAGCAACAGCAGCAGCATCTTACGTTTGCTAACAAATTGTTCTTGCAATCTTTAGGCTTTTTGTTGAAAGAAAAACGATGACAACCATGTATGGAAAACGTTCTCGTATGAACGATATGCCTCCAATGTTTGATATCTATCGCAAGCCGAGATTCGATGAATCGATTCGCAAAGCTGAATACAGAACATATGCTCCGTTCATCAAATCGTTCAGTTGCAGTGACATTGTGGAATTTAGCATCAATCAAGTTGATTCGTTTTTTGCAATGAACGAAACATTGTTGTGCATTAAAGGTTCGCTCAATATACATGGAGCCGGTGATGTAAAGCTGGCAAATAATTTTGGTGCTTTCCTTTTCGATTCGTGCACATACAGTGAAAGCGCAAGAGAAATGGAAACGGTTCGAGATCCTGGAATCGTGAGTGCTGTACGTGCCATGACGTGCTACAATCAAGAAGATTCCAATCATATGGCTATAGCAGGCTGGAATTATCCCAAAGATCCCATCCTTAATGCTCCAGATAAATCATTCAACCTACAAATTCCTCTCAAGCACATTTTCAACATTTTCAATGACTATCCCATGATTACATGTGGACGGCAAACAATACGTTTGGTTCGAGCTCGAAACGATAATGATTGTGTATATATCACAGAAAAAAATGTTGCCGGTGTGACTTCCACTACAACTGTTAGCATAAACATTACCAACATCGAATTGAAAATCAAGCATATCTACCCTAATGATGATATTAAGTTGGAACTGATGAGGACCATTCAAAAGGATCAGCCTATAGTTATTCCATTTAGAAAGTGGGAGATACATGAACTGCCATCCATCACCAGAAATGCTAGACGTGAAGTTTGGGCTGTTAAAACTACAACTTCAGTGGAACGACCTCGTTATGTTATTGTTTTCTTTCAAACCAACAAACGTGACAACAACACAACTGATCCAACTTTATTTGACAATGCAGACATTCAAAGTATCAGGTTATCGCTAAATGGAGAGTATTATCCCAATGAAAGAATGCAGTTGGATTTTACCAAGAATGATTACAATGAGGCATATTTCAACTATACTGAATTTTATCCTAGCTATATGAATTCGACACAGAAGCGTCCTCTGTTGGATTATTCCTCATTCAAGAGGCGTGCATTGTTTGTTATCGATTGCTCGAAACAAGAAGAAAGCATGAAGGCATCTACAGTTGATGTAAAACTTGACATTGAAGCAAACATTGGTTTCCCCGAAAATACCAAAGTATATTGCATCATAATACACGATTGCGTAATGGAGTATTTCCCCCTCACCGAAATTGTTAAGAATTTAAACTAGAATGTGCTACTGCTGCTGCACGTTAGTATTCTAGCAATCATCATCATGAGAGTTGCATTCGTGGACATCCAAGGATTCGTCGTTGATGGATGCTTTGTTCCCAAAGAACTCACCATCGAGATTGGTTTTAAGCAGAGTCACTACATGTTTTTGCCACCTCAATCGTTTGATACATTAAGTCAGCGTGATAAGAAAACTGTGAAATACCTGGAAAAAAATGTGCATGGCATTCGATACTCTTCAGGTGACATCGAGTATAGCGAAATAAATGTAATATTGGAAACTAAGCTGTTGTATGCTGCAGACTTCATTTACGTACGCGGACAGCAAAAGGCTGAATTTCTACAAAAGAAATGTCACATTTTTAGTGTCTTTCCCATCATTATTGACGTCTGCAAGTTTGATGGTACATCATTGGCAACTGGAAACTTTGAACGTGATTCCTGTCACGCCACTGGAGGATCCTCCAGAAATGTACAATATCTCCGACAATGGTTTTTAAATATTGCGTTACCTTTGTAATTATTATATCAATAATAAATGATTTTTTTAAAGTGGATTTTTTTTTACACACACCATTTAGACGTCCCACTCAACAAACTAAATATCTTTTTTAACAAGAAACGTATAAGAAACAACCCCTGTATACATTTTATGACAAAGAATCATAGACACTTTTGATTTCACTCGTATGCTGTGAAGGCATCAATCTTGGAATATTAAAATGTAAAGTGCAACTTTCAAAATTACGTGGGGTCACTGACACCCAACGCAAAGTGTTAAAACCCAAATAAGACATTTATAAATAAACCATGATAGCGCAACGGTTACGGACTGTGTTAGGAACGAGAAGATGCTGTGTGTTCTTAGTTCGAATTTCACAGACATCCATTTTTTTTCAATTTTATAAATTGCATGATTTTTTTTTTCAAGCGGATTTTTTTTTTACATACACACCATATGAAATTTAGACGTCCCACTCAACTATCTTTTTTAACAAGAGCGCCAAAAGTATCTGGGGTCACTGACACCCAACGGATGAAGGTAAAACCCAAATAAGAAATTTATACAAATAACCTCGATAGCGCAACGGTTAGGGACTGTGTTAGGAACGAGAAAGTCGCTGTGTGTGTCGTGAGTTCGAATCTCACGGTCGACCATTTTTTCAATTTTATAAATTGGAAGTGTTGTGGTGGACCACGATTGACGTCATAGAAGATGGATGCCGTAGGGATTTTACTGACGTCACAGAAGATGCCGTCGCGACATTCGAATCACCCGCCAACGACACAACCCACCAAATTGGAAGTGCTACGTCACACATGTGGACCATGATTGACGTCACAGAAGATGGATGCCGTCACAGTCGCGACATTCGAAATACTCGCCAACGACCCGCCATTGACACAAGATGGATACGACACACGTCACACGTCCGCCATTGACACAAGATGGATGCCACTTCCGGTGCGCGCGCACAGTCAACGAAATCCAACATGGCCGACTTCCGTCCCAGAACCGGCTTAGTATATCTACTCAGGAGTTTGTAATTAAAAAGTTCAACTATTTTGCAAATATGCCGATATATCATTTGTATCCATACCTTGTCATTTTCCTTGAAATAGTATCCATTGAGCAGATGGTAATGTAAAATTCGTGACGAGCGACCCAAAAAAAACCGGACGACGAGTTTACAGCGATTCAGTAAGATGTTACAGCAAAATTCCAGGGGATGACGTTAGAAGGCAGGTCGTTCAAAGGCGTAGGTCTACCGATATCAAATTCGTGAGGAGCGACCCGATAAACCTCCGGACGTCGAGTTTCTAGCGATTCTGTAAGTTGTTCAGGGATGACGTGTCAGGTTGTCCGGTGCACCAAGTCTTGCAGGAAAGGTTACCGATGTCCAATTCGTGACCTAAAAATATTCGCATATTCGGAATGCGCCGACACATTAGCCGCTCGGAACGACTCGGGTAATGCGAATCTCAGACTCGTAAAGTCTCGACGTATTGGACTAATGCGTCGGGGATTTACAAAACGTTAAATGTCAGTTTGTCAGTATTTTTTAGGCATAGGTATGTACGCATATGTACAGTGAGGTTTATTAGATTGGAAAATGTAAATAATATTTGCCTATCTAATTTTATTAAAAAACCTGGGACACGTCAAATTTTAAATTTGAATGGCCATCTTATTAAAAAAAATATGTAGTGATGACGTCACAGCAACGTCCTATTATAACAAGATGCCCTTTTAAATTTAAAATTTGACGCGTCTGAGCTTTTTTTTGTAAATTACACAGGGCGAATATTATTTACATTTACCATTCTAAAAAACTCACTATATGTAGGTACATAGGTACATATTCACAAAAATAAATAAAAAAAATTGTTGCAACGTTTATTAATAAAAAAAAATTTGAAAAATAAAAGATAATATTTTCATTTTTTTGATTTATTCCCCCCTAAACCCACATTATTTTCAACACATATCGCCAAGGAATGGGATGCTTTTTTAACTGTTTTTTTAAATTGTTGAGACTTTCTTCCACTACACATTGCTTTCTTTCCTGTCATTTTCGTCTTTCTTCGTCCAATTGATTTAGGCTGTACAGTTATATTTTTACCTCTTTTTCGTGTAGCATGCTGTCGTTTCTTTTTACAGACTACGCCTTTGTATTTAAAAGCTGTATGCAAACCAGATAATAAAGTCTGCTCTGAGTTAGCATGTTTATCACAATTCTTTAAATATTCTTTAATCGCAGGATAGAATATTGATGGACTTCTATCCAAATATTCCATGATTTTTTTTGAGTGTTGTTCCCATTTTTTTTTAATTTCGGCAATATCATAATCTTCGTACTTAATGTCATCAACTTTATCACCAACAATACTCATAACAAAATTACAATTTTGTGAAGATACTGAATTTATATAAACATATTTAGTAGTGTTTTGGCCCATTGAAACATTTTCAATTGGCGAAAATAGTTGTGCACCTGCCTGCTTTCCGGTGGCAATATGGTAAAGATGGCATTTAACATTCAATGATAAGGTGTTAAAAACTGAATGTATATTAAATTTTTTTACAACTGCTGCCTGGTTTCTACAATGTTTACCGGTAAATCCCTGTGGACACGTGCACTTGAAAATTAGTAAATCGACGATGTAGGTGACATTTCTATCGGTTTCACTTTTAACTTCACATTCAAAGTCATTAAGTTGAACTATATTTTCAGCAGTCACGTTCTTTTCATCAGGCAAATAACGACTAATAACTGTCTCAGATGCTCGTTTTAGCAAAATATCCAAAATTCGTTGCTTATAATAAAATTCAAATTTGGTAGTAATAAAGTCGCAAAGTTGGGGTAAATTAAACGCTTTCGTCCTTTCCAAGGGTATATCTTTTAGCAGTCTAAATACGACTTCTATGTAATTCTTGGTGTCAGTTCCTCTTAGTGGTAAATGTTGCCGATATAAAAGGCACCAAGTGTCAGCTCTCTCCATCATATTACATACGTATTCTGTGAAATTATGATAATTGCAATTTTTAGTAAATTCCAAACAAGAATTTTCTAGGTCTTCATATGTTTTGGATACAAGAATATTTTGAAAATATTTGTAGCAGTTTTGTACGTTCTTTGAAGAAATTTTATTCTTACCTGATTTAAGCCATTTCCAACAGGCTTTTAAAACGTGGAAAGTACACAATAAATAACAAGAATCAGGCCAAACCCTTTTTAAGGCATTCCTTTCAGCTAGATCGTCATCCGTAAG
The DNA here is from genome assembly GCA_963921935.1 of Galeruca laticollis. Taxonomy (NCBI): domain Eukaryota; kingdom Metazoa; phylum Arthropoda; class Insecta; order Coleoptera; family Chrysomelidae; genus Galeruca; species Galeruca laticollis. The sequence continues at coordinate 82,750,955 of OY998178.1, read as the reverse complement.
AATAACCTTTGGTTTTATTTTAATAGGAAAAATTTTATGAAGAGCACGCACCGCTTCTAAGAATACATTTGATTCTTGACTGCTACTAAGGATGCAGCCCAAAGGTAATCCACCAATAGCTGATTGTGTTATAAAATAGTAAACCTTATGATTTTGCGTATCACAGTTGCCTGTGGTATCAACAAATATAATCTCTGACGACTGGGAAAGCGTTGCAACTCTTTGCATGATTGGTGTACAAAGTTCCACAGCATAATGGTCTTCTTTTCGAATTATTTTAAAAAGAGTACAATTTTTTTCTCCTAACATCCTAAGCATATTATCTAAATGAGATAACATATTTTCTCCAGTCTTTTCGCCATAGTTTTTTTTGAAATGGCTTTTCCATATAGATTCTACATCTGTTTTAGTATGAGTAAAATGTCTATCTATAACAATATTTTCATAGTTGTCGCCGTGTTCCTCCATCATTGATAAAATATAAGAGTGATATGCAGAGGCTACTAAGTGACCTTTCTCAAATAGCTCAATAATACGATTTTTTACATCCAGGGCAAGTGGTCGTTCTCTAAGTGCTGCAGCAGAATTTAAATTATGGTTATGTTCCACCCGAAATTCCACAACACATGGCCATTTTGTCATATAAACATCATTGTTTTTTGATTTTGTGTCTGGATTATATCGCTTTATAGTTACCGATAATTTTGCTGGATAGCTTATGTTTCTAGAATTAACATTTTTCTTTTTTGCTTTACGTTAAAATGACAGTGATATAATCTTTTAAATATTATGCGTGGCTTTTCAGTACCAAGCTTAAAGGTTTTTCAAACTCTCCAAGTTACTTTTTGAGTATTTTCTAATTCAGTCAACCATTTCTACTACAAAAAACCAATTAGTTTAAGATTCTGTTTATTCTTCAAAGTAATAAGATTCTATATTCCAAATTCATAAATAAAAAATTATAATTATTATTTTTCCTATTAATATATTTATATTTCCTATGTTTTTGATTTTACAGTTCGGCAAATATATCATATTACACAAACTTAACCTTAAGATACGAAAATCTACATACCTCAAAATCTTTTTGCTGACTTATTTGCAACCTAATCGTATTGGATGGCGTATCTTTGTAAGGCACATTTGGTAATGTCCCTGGATCCATTTTATTATATTAGTTTTAATATTTATTTTTATATTTACTTGAATAGTACCTATAGCTTGTTACTGTTCTAGAAACTTAACAAAAATATACACGTACTTACTTGGCAATGCGCACATGTATTTTACATAGGTAAATCCCCGACGCATTAGTCCAATACGTCTGGATTTACGAGTCTGAGATTCGCATTACCCGAGTCGTTCCGAGCGGCTAATGTGTCGGCGAATTCCGAAAATGCTACCGGGGCACGGCTTTTTCATGATTTACCAGGAAGTTAAATTGGAACTGAAGGTAATGATGTTCCTAGTGCCGTCCTAACCTCCAAGTGTACATGTGGCTAATTTGACAGGGTATTCGGATTCCACGACTTTAAAATAACCTGGATGCCAAATTTCGCATAGTTCGGCTGATTCCATTCAGTTGATATACACTGTATATCTTTCCTAACGCCGTATACTTCATGAATCTTGTTATGAATTAGATATTAGAATAAAATACTACAAAAATTGTACTGTGTTGAATGTAGGTCTCGGAAAATGTACGTTTTGAAATTACAAAATATTATCTCAAGAAAATAAAAATATGTAACGAATACAGATGATAACATGAAACTTTTTTTTGTTTGGAAGAGAAAATTAGCATTCGTTGGTTCGTTTACTTGTCACAATGCGCAATGAGAAAATGCATGATAAGAGGGATCATTTGATTAATTTCTATTTTGGTATTTTCTAAACGTGGTAAGCTCGTTTGATTTTCGTAAAAATATTCAAATTTTGGACTTAATACATACACATGCTTTCAATTTCTTCATATAAGTGAGTGTGTGTGAAAGATACGGGAGTCAAAAGTCATGAGGGTGTGAAAAATTCTAGACAATTCGAGCAATTTCATACTCAAGGAGAGTCATAACTATTGAGCGTTAAAGTTGATTTTTTTTTCGTTTCTCGCTAATAATTTCACTGTGTATTTACTAATAGTTATCACAGAGTCATAATTTCATACAGGGAATATTATTTTAAGTCTTATTCTACATTTTGTTACAGGAGGCGCCACGTGAATAATTCCTGATGATGAAATCGACTGGTAACTTTTTGTGACGAAACTTATAAGTGAATTTGATTATAAAATATGACATAAACATCATTTTTACGTAATATTGTTACTCTTATTTAAACAGCACATTTTCATCCGCTTTCGAGAAAAGCGCAATTAAACAGTTCAGAGTGTCGGAAGGAGATTATAAGTAATGGACAATAAAAAACTTGTAACGTAAGGCTTCTATTTCGTCGATAAAGCTTAATTAAAAACAATGTAACGTAAAAGGAGAAAACTCAAATTAAATGTTTTACGTGGCCTCCTCCGACTTCTATGCCTTTTCCAATGCTTTTAATAAAGGACATTTTCTATTTTCCTCCAGAGTTCTTCTTTTGAGTTAATTTGATTGGCATAAAATAAGGACTTCATAAGTCCCCAAATATAAAAATCAAGCTGGTTATAGTCCATAAACCACATTTTCCTTCTTACAGCTAATGACAGATTATCCAAAATACCACTAAAAATATTTTGCTAAAATAAATAAATAAGAATCTCCATTTAAATTTGGAGGTAGAACATATGGCCATGTAATACCACACCAAATATTCAATTTAAACTCATGCTGAAATGTCTTTCTTTCAGAGCATGCGGATTTTGTTCTTCCCAATATTTGCTGTTTCGCCAATTAAATACCTTTCGTCTGGTAAAAGTTGCTTCATCGGTAAACATAATATTTTTAAAAAAATTTCGGTCTTCATTATGCTTGTTCAGAATACGTTGGCATAATTGTAACCGTCGTGGAAGATCCCTTGGAAGCAAATTTTGAACAGGAGAGAAGTGATAGGAGTGAAACTTTTCTTTTTTTAGAATCCTGATAATAGACAACTGACTTACTCCTGGTGCTGCTGACAAATGATGTGAACTTACTGTAGGATTTACAGCTATTCGAACAAATATTTCATCTTCTTGATTAGATGTGATTTGTATCGGACGACCACCTTGATTTTAATTTTAAATAGATTGGAAAACGTTTTGTGATTTGGTTGCCTTCTGCCTGGATATAACAATTCATACCTTCAGGCTGCAGAGCGACCGCAAAAATGTTCTTGTGCATATATTAGGGAATATATATTTTTTACATTTTAAGTTTTATTTTTGCCCTACTAATACATAGTAACATGTTCGTTGAATTTTAATTAAAAAAATATCATATCACTGATTTGTTTACATTTCTTTTGATTGTAATAATGTTACAACTAAAAATTTTCAAATTAATATTTTTTGCATTTTTCTCTCACAATTTTATTGTTTTTGTGGTAATGTACCTTAAAAATTTGAAATTTTGAGGGCTATTTTGAGCAAAAAAGATAAATCTGCAAATTTATTAGTTGTTCTTAGGTACGAACTGCCGAAAAATAACGGAAAGGGGTGGGCTGAGGAAATTTTGTTATAGGAAGGACCCATCTTAATTTCATACGAGCAATCACCTCCTGAATTTTGTCGCATGAAATTAGAAACACCCTGTATAAGCAAAGAAATGCTGTTGGAACAAATCAATATTAGATTCTGACTTCTGTTCATAAATTCTCAATAGTTTTCCACTCTTATTTATTTTGTTGCGTGGGGCTTTTGAAATAAAAATATACTTTCTTGTTAGTTTCGAAAACGATTATTGTTACTGAGAAAAAATTGTGGCCAGAACAATTTTTCATTCCTAGTTAAAGCTTGCTTATTACAAAAAAGTTAATATCTTGTTCCCAATAACGACTATTTATCACACACAGTTTTTTATTTTAAAACAGAATGAATAATCGCCCCAATAATATTCCAGATTATTTTAAAAACACCCTGTATATTCTGAAAGAGAAATTTATTTGACCTATTTCATTGTCCACTCAGAAAACGTATAATTTCTTGTCTTCTGAAAGGCTTAGCGGGGCAGAAATATTTAGACCATACAATGTAAGTTTCGAAATAGCCATTGAGCTTGCCAATTTGGCAGCTTTCAACACCGACTCTCGATGAGGGATTTAGAGTAAATCTCCGAAACTTTTCTGCTCTAGTGGCTCTCTTCTGCAGGATATAATAAAGCTACTTGTGACATTCTCGAGAGAGAGAGGAAAAGTGTGTCAGTGATGCTCTTCTTACAAGCGTTTTATAACTAGTCACAGAATATTTTTATGCCTTCGAATTATCAAACGGTTGATGAGATTCTTAAGTATTTGAGTTTATAATTCTGAACGTTGGAAGCTCTAATTAAAATCAAACACAAAAATATATTTCAATTTTTATCTGGGATATCACTATTTTTGCTACTTATAACAATATCAGTGACCATTTTCTTTTCCCTACAGTTTGAACGTATTTTAATCTTCATTCCATTTGTATACATTTTTTCAGACACGCTGTAGGCTAAGGCTATTTCTGTAAATCCAGAAATACATTTTTGGTTTCTATTATCATTTTTAATAAAGATTTTGACCTGTAATTAAATTTAAACATACAGTAGATTCCCGATTTTCCGTATGCTCTTTACACGGACGGCCAGAGTTGGTGCATGCAGCATAAACGCTGAGTACACCGTGCAGCTGTTAGTCTCGGGGAATCCAGACGCCTGGATTTGCAATGTACGTAAACAAAAGTTGGCTGCAGGTGAATAGTATACTAGTAAGAAAGGTAAATTTGTACCTGCAAAGGTCATGAAACCCCCATGCTCATATCGTTTGAAGTGCTCTGAGAGTTTGTCTTACGATGAAAGATCAAAAATTTTTAAAAGTTACTGGGACAAAGAAAAAAGATGAAGAGGCAATTTATTTTATCTTGCTTAAATAGCATTCCTATTGAACGTGCAAGGAAGCGTCAAAATGTCCATAACAAAGCGAAAAATAATACTATACAGTACTCTTTTACAGTAAATTTTAACAAATTGTGTGCAAGTTGATTTTTCTGAACATACTTGCAATTTCTAATACTGTTGTGGTAAATTGTTTAAAAATCTGCCAGCCTGGAGGTGCAGTTAAGCTGGACCAGAGAGGGAAAAGTACCCCAACAAACAAAATCCCTCAAGATTGTATAGATAATATTGTTCAGCATATCTCTTCCACCCCTTCTTATGAAAGTCATTATTGTAGGGAAAAAACACAGCATAAATATTTGGGTCCTCATTTAAACAAAGAGAAGATGTATGACTTATATTTACAGTCTTGCAAAGAAAACGGCATACATGAAGGACTAACTGCTCCAAAGTGGAAGTATTTTTAAGTTTTTGTTTTAAGCTGTCTTTCAAGCCACCAGAGGTAAACACATGTAACACATGCGACTTGTTTCATGCCAGATTTAGAGATAGCTGTTTAAGCCAGGTAGACAGATAAACTCTTAAAGCTGAATATGATGAACACTTAAAAGAGGCAAATAAAAGGTATAGTCTAAAAAGTGTTGATGTCAAAACTTCAAAAACAAACCCTAAACACAAAGTTTTGAATGGCGACCTTCAAAAATGTTTGCCTACACCCTTACTGACAAATGGGTTGAGTTATTATAAACGCAAACTTAGGACCCTAAATTATACTCTTTATGACTCATCAGATAAAAGTGTACACTGTATGATGTGGGATGAGTCAAAAGTTGGTAGAGAGGGAGAGGAAATTTCATCATGTATTTTGAAATGGGCCGACAGTATAATTCCTAATTCGGATGTTAACGAAATTATACTTTGGTCAGATAACTGTTTTGGCCAAAATAGAAATATTTCTATCATCTTGGGTTTTTTCTGGATAATAAAAAAAATATCCTCCAGTACAGTGTGTAAATATAAAGTTCCTCCTAAAAGTACACCGTCATATGGAAGCGGACACCATTCATGCACTAATTGAAAGAAAATCTCACTCAGTGGGACTGGCAGCAAATGGTGCGTCAGTGTTCCAGCAAGTACCATGTGCACAACATGGAACAAGATAATTTTAAGCAAATTAATTAACTGTAGGGGAGCCCGGGGCTGGTTTACGCACCAGGTTGGTTGACGCACCTCATTTTTTTTTAAAACAGTACACTTGGCAACGTCGCCGACCGGTTTGTCTTAAAGCCGCCATTAAAAACCACTCTCGAACGTTCGTTTCAGTTTGATTGAATCAGTGGTGTTGTGTACAGTGCGGTTTGTTGTTTTTTGGAAGTGGTAAGTAATTTTTCACTTTTTTACAGTTTTTGTTATAGAAACTTTATTTTTAAAGATAATTGAGATCGGTTTGATGCTACATAAAGCTTCAACCGTCCCAAACAAGAACTGTTAAATAGATTTTCTAAGAATAAAATAGGTGCAGTTGCATCACACATACAAAAACTTGGTCAGGGGCTGGTTGACGCACACAACCCCGAGTTTAAAATAAGATATTTTAATTTTTGTTTTATATTTTAGTGAGATGCGTTCCCGTAAACGAACATCAGAAAGGAGTATCACTCCACCAGATATCATGCTAAGGGCAGTTAGAGAGGTTAAAATGAACAACAAATCCATTAGGGCAACTGCAAAAGACTTTGAGATCCCGGAGGCAACTTTGAGACGTTTTTGCAAAAAATTTACTGAGGAAGAAATTAATGGTGATGCCGCAATAACGACAAAAGTTGGATATTACAGGAATCGCCAGGTATATTATATTTTAAATTATTTTTAAAAATATTAAAGCTTCAAAAAACGCTTTACGTCTTTTATAATTTTTAGGTGTTCACAGATCAACAAGAAAATAATTTGGAGGAATACCTTAAAACGACAAGCGACATATATTTTGGATTGTCTGTCAGAGAAGTAAGAAAATTTGCGTATGATTATGCCACTGCTTTGCGCATTAAATATCCTGAACTCTGGAACGTGACAAAAATGGCTGGAGAGGATTGGTTTACATACTACATGAAACGACATCGTGCTCTTTCGGTAAGAACTCCAGAAGCAACCAGCTTCTCGTTTCAACAGAGAAAATGTTTCAATGTTCTTTGACAACTTAAAAACGGTCCTAAAATTAGAAGCAGCACAAATATGGAACATGGATGAAACTGGGATTACGACCGTGCAAAAGCCTAACCGAATTGTTGGCAGGCGTGGATATAAGCAGGTGGGACGCGTAACCTCCCAGGAACGCGGCACCTTAGTTACTATGGCTTTGGCGGTATCTGCAATGGGAAATTCTGTCCCGCCGTTCTTTGTTTTTCCAAGGGCTAACTTCAGAGAACTTTTTCTCGCTAATGGCCCTCCTGGAGCAGTTGGAACCGCAAATCCTTCAGGTTGGATGAAAAAAGAGCACTTTTTGGAGTTTGCTAAGCATTTTGTCAAGCACGTTGGTTGTTCTAAAGAGAGACCGGTACTACTTTTGCTAGACAATCATGATTCACATTTGTCTGTAGCTGCCCTTGATTATCTAAAAAGTAAAGGTGTAACGGCGTTGTCATTTCCAGCCCATTGCTCACATAAGCTCCAGCCTCTCGATCGGCCTGTCTATGGACCATTCAAACATTGCGTTAATTCAGCCAGTGACTCCTGGATCACTAGCAATCCCGAACGCACGATGTTAATATACGATGTCCCTCTAATAGTTCGAGACTCACTGCCACTGGCAGCAACACCGAAAAATATTATGGCGGGATTCAAGGTGTCTGGAATTAGCCCTTTTAATAGAGACGTTTTTGACGATCAAGAGTTTTCACCAGGATATGCAACTGACCGTCCCGATCCCGCAGAAACTAATTCTGCCTAGGACGTGGTTCCAGTTCAGCTAAACTCGATTTCAAAACCACGACCGGGGTGTTCACAGGAACCTGATGATCTTAACCAGCCAGGATGCTCCAAAGATATAGTGTTAGCAAAAAGTCCACTGCCTAGGAAAGAAAACAACATTTCAACTAACAGTTCTATTCAAGAAAAAAATGAGAGCTCGCCTCCTACTGTAAGTCCATTTCAATTGAAACCGCTACCAAAAGCCGGACCTAGAAAGCAGGACGCTAAACCTAGTAGAAGAAAGCGTGTGACAGCAATTCTAACTGGCACGCCAATAAAAGATGCTCTTGAAGAACAAGAGAAAAATGTAAAGTCTGTTAAAAGAAATATTTGCTCAAATAAGAAGTATGATGAAAAAGAGAAAAAAACAAAAAAAAGGAAAATAGTCAAAGACGATGATGAGTCCGATGAAGAGGAATGCTTTTGCCTTTATTGCACAAATAGCTATAAAAATAGTGCCTCATCCGAAAAATGGATCCAGTGCACTAGTTGCGAAATGTGGGCACATGAAGCTTGTGCTGGGGAACCTGGCGTCTTCTTGGATAGTTACCATTTTTAGAATTTAATATAATTTTTTTTTAATTTGGATTATACCTAACAGATGTTTTACTTTACTTTTTTGTCTGCGTCAACCAACCCCATGGTATGCGTCAACCAACCCCGGCCCGGGGCTGGTTGACGCAACCTGACATCCATCTTTACAAAAAAATGTATACCTAAACTGTTGCTAAAAAAATTTTTTTTATTGTCTAATATGAAAGATAAAACATTAAACTTTCCTATTTGGTACCAAAAGCACACCAAAACTTAATAATGTGTAAGCTAAAAATAAGAATACAAAAAGTGCGTCAACCAGCCCCGGGCTCCCCTACGAAGGAATAAACTCACCATATGTACAGAGGAAACAAACTGTTGATAAGGAAAAGTTTCTTAAGTGTACCTGTGTCCATATCCAAATAAGGCAGGAACAAATTGGAAGGTTTTATTATAAAGTATCATTTGATGGAAAGTTGACCTCAGTAGGAATACAAGAAAAAAAGATTGCATGAGATTAGCCCCACATTCCCATTCTTCCTATTAAGCAATATATCCCATTATCAAACCAGAAATACAATGACATAATTTCACTGTTACCTTTTATACCTAGTTTTTGCCATAGTTTTTATAAGGACCTACCAAAAACAAGTGTTGAAAAGCAATATTATCCAGCCAATGACAGTGACAGTGAATCATTTGATGAATAATTTGCAACAGCCTAAGACTTATGATGTTTTCTCACAAAAGAAATATGATAGCCTATATTTTCCAGCAACTATCCCTGTACTGATGTCTAGGTAGGCTGTATTATTTACAATGTTTTATTTAGTAATAAAGTATATTGGCTTTACTTTGTGCTTTGCTGATTATTATACCCATTGAAACTGTAAAAACCATATAAATAATACAAATTTTTAACACAAAGTAGTGTTTAAATAAACGGTTTTAAAGATTAAAACTAACTTTTCTGCATCTGTGAGAAGTCCTGAACAATATTCCATCATAAAATTGCCACTCTTATACACTTCGGGGGATGTATCGTGCTAGCTAACCGAAATTTCTCCAAAAATAACCAAAAATGTAGTATACCTGGGTTTATAAGACCCGCTGTACTCGCTATAGTCAGCTGAAAATCAATAGGGTAGATCTGTGAGACACCTTGAAAAATATGCAATTATAAAATTGGTCGCTTGTATACGCTCCGGAGGCTGTATCATGCTAACAATCCGAAATTTCTCCAAAAAGGACCAAAAATGTGGCACTTCAGGTGCCATAGTACCCTTTGTACTAGCTCTGGTGAGATTAAAATCAATAAGGTTCATCTGTCAGACGCCCTGAACAATATTCAATCGTAAAATTGATCAATTTTATACACTGTGGAGGCTGTATCGACAAAAATTTGGTACTTTAAGTACCAAAGCTAAAAAGAGAAGGATTTCTTGCTCTTGGCTATGCCGACGATTTAGTTATAGTGGTCAGAGGTAAGCACGACGGCATCATTGCCGATCGCATGCAATGTGCCTTGAACCTCATAACTACCTGGTGTTCGAAGGAAGGACTTTCAGTCAATCCTAATAAAACGACACTTGTTCCATTCACTAACAGGAGGAAGTTAAGTATACGGACTCCAAGCTTGATGGTTCAACCCTGTTTTTTTCGGAAAAGGTTAAGTACCTTTGAGTCATCCTTGATAGGAAACTTACGTGGAACTCACACCTCGCACACATCACCTTAAAAGCAACAAGGGCTCTTTGGACGTGTCGTAGGCTCTTTGGGAAAACTTGGGGTCTAAAACCAAAAATGATCTACTGATCATATATAACGGTTGTCAGACCTATCATCACCTATGCTGCGCTTGTATGGTGGAAGAAAACAACGCAACAAAGGGCTACAATAGAGTTGCAAAAATTGCAAAAACTCGCATGTTTAGGAATAACGGGTGTAATGAGATCATGCCCTGACGCGGCCTTGGAGGTAATGCTAGATCTCCCTTCATTACATTTACATGTAAGGAGGATTGCTCTGCAAAATGCCTATAGGTTAAAACAGGCTAAATCTCTAAAACACGGCGATTTGACAGGACATCTCGAGATACTAAGGGTTGGATCAACCCAATCTATCATGATGCCTAGGTATATAATGCCTGCTAAACAAGATTTCGAAGTTACTCTAGATGTTATTATTAACGATCGTCAATTAACACAGAACGAAATCTCAGAAATAACTAGGGGTGCCCTCACATTTTATACTGATGGGTCAAAAACAAACGAAGGAGTAGAAAAAGGGGCTACAAGACCTAATCTTAGGTTATCAGTAGCCCTAGGTAACACTCGCACAATATTCCAAGAGGAAATACTAGCGATAGACTTCTATGCTCAAGAGTGCCTCAAAAAGCGCCTCAACGCAGCCAGAATATTTATTGCCCCCGACAGCCAGGCTGCTTTGAAAGCTCTAAGGTTTATAACTTATGAGTCCAAAACAGTCTGGAGCTGCAAACAATCTCTTAAGCTACTGTATAACGAGAAAACCTACCAACCCTCTCAGAGCTCGTTATAGATATGCGGGTTGTCTCACGTGGTACAACCCGTGCTCGCCAGTCGACTAGCTTCGAGTCAAAGAAGGGATGGATTCTTCGAACAAAATTATTAACTTTCCAAAAAGGGCGCCAGAGAAGTTTTGGCAAGCACCCAAGACTTCTTAAGTTAACCCACAAGTCCTCAGTGGGTTAACAACACTCACTACACACTCCAAAGGTTAAACTGATAGGTAAATTATCATAAGAAAATAAAAGTCAACAAGTATCCCCTGATTGAAGTTTTAATTAATCACTTTGGACCAAAGGTCTCTTTTCAAAATATTTATTACAATTTTACAACAACAATGTCCCAAATAATGTCTGAACTCAGCTGAAGGCTGTAGACTCAGAATGTAGTTAGGCTGAAGGTCGAAATCTACCTAAATCCTAATTCGCAAGCTAAATTATCAGTTACGAACATAAATAACTGACAAGCAGGTTCTATAATCTCTGAGCAGAGCTGAAGGCTTCGAACTCTGGGTGCAGAAAAGCTGAGGGCCCCAAACTACACCAATGTCTCAATGCTACAATTATAGAGAAACGACCAAATGGTTCATGTACAATTTCTCAAAATACTATGAAAATATATACCAAAAATTAACAATGTACAGTTACATGGGTTCACACTTCCGCAATTTATACCAATATGAATATAAATAAAAATAAATGCATAAGCATGAAATTTTAAATAGCAAACGAGCTCAGCGTTGCTAAATGAAAATATAAGTCGAAATTATGTACGGTGCAAAATTATTTACATAAAATCGTCAGAGTTTGAAAAAAATCCACTAAATAACGCAGTACCCAGGTACGTACCGTAGTATCCTAGCGTTTAAAGCCAACAGCCCAATATTTTAAACTATAAGCAAAAGATTACAATTTTAAATACAAAGTGTAAAGCGAAATTATAGTAATTGCCGCAAAAAGAGAAATAAAACTTTAAAATAAAAAAACTGTGAAATGTGACGCATAAAGGTGAATGTACGAATGAATGAAAAATAGAAAGGAAAACTGTTCACTTATCCTTTTCCGGACCCCGAACAGCAACTGAAATCGCTCCAGAATATTCCAACTCTCCTGGAACTGGTCTCACTGACTCATTAATCTCTAATCAGTGAATTAATATCCACATAAAAAACCCCTTAATAATGAATCCTTCTAACTAACGCCGTCTACGCAAATTTACCATGAATTACCCAATTCCACCAAGTCTACTGGTATCCTTAGTCATCGGCCCTTTCTGGACCAGTACCTTAATGGGTCAGAGCTGCCAGCTGTTGGTTTAAGCCGTATTCTCTTCCCCTGCGTAGGAATTGTCAGATTTTTCGCAAAATATGTTATGGCTCCCAGAGCACATACAAAATTTTTACGTTGGAAGTGTGTGTTTACACGTTGACGGCAAATGGAGGACTGAATTTTAACCTCGCACTCTCAGCGCTCTCTCAATTCTCTCCGTCGACAGGCTTGCCAATACTAAATCTACAACAGCTTGGCGATTATTCGCGTTACAACTGGCTAGACATAACAAACTATCTTTGTTATGGGTGCCCGGACACAAGGGAATTGCTGAGAATGAGACTGCCGATGGTCTTGCAAAGGAAGGAGCTAGCACTCCTTTCATCGGACCCGAACCGTTTTGTGGCATTACTGAAAGTCCGGAAATGGGAAAAGGAACTTAGTGCAGCCTACTGGAAAAATGTTCCAGGCCAAAGACAACCAAAAAGGTTGCTATAACCTTCTGCTCGCTATGCTAAATCGCTCTTAGAGCTTCAGAAGTCTGATCTCAGAGCAATCACAGGACTCTTTACGGGACACTGCCCACTCAGATATCACCTCTGCAAGATGGGAAAAGTGGATAGAGGAACATGTAGATTCTGCGACAGTGCAGATGAAACGGCTGAACATATATTATGCCATTGCGGTGTACTTGTTCGCCAACGCCATAGGTACCTGGAACGGTTGTTCTTGAGATCTGACCAGGTAACAAAAATAGCTTCCAATCGGATAATAGGCTTCCTGAGAAGCCTTGATCTCTGGGACAAAAAATAGATGGAGGGTATACACAAAAGATCTTTTCAGGTCGCAGTGTGGAAAGGCCAGCTATAGGCCAATCGACCCCTTTGTAATATACAATCTACCATAGCGCTCGTTGTACTGCCTTTAGTGAGCTGAATATCAATCGGGGTCATATTTGAGATGCCGTGAATAATATCCAATCATGAAATTGGCCACTTTTATGTACTCCGGAGGTTGTATCATGCTAACAAACTGAAATTTCTCCAAAGATGACAAAAATGACGTACTTCAAGTACCATAGCACTCGTTCTACTGGCTCTGGTGAGCTGAAAATCACTAGTGTTCATCTGTGAGATGTCCTGAACAATATTCAATCATAAAATTGGTGACTTGTCGCACTCCGGGGGCTGTATCGTGCCAACAAGACATGTAACGGAAAGTGGTCGACGACAACGACGACGATATACACACAGGATTTTTTTTCTAAAAACCATTTTTTCGTGTAAAAATAACTCAAACAAAATTTTCGAAATTCCAACTTTTTTTGGGGTAAACCTATACTTTTCTCACATATAGATAGGTTGGGCGGAAAAGTAATAATAATACTACTGTACTTCATGTCCATAAAATACCGTTAACGTCTAGAAGTATACAACATTATGTCCACAAAAATGGTAATATTTTATGTTAATTATTATAAATAAATTCTAAAGTACCTACTCCCATTTACTTAAGCATACCATTAACAATGTGTAAAACGTTCATCAAGCTATTCTTATTAGTAACAAAGAAACAAACTTTTATAGCTCAGAACTACAGAAAATCTACTCTCTTGAACAATTACGAAAATGTGACATAGTGTGCTTTACCTCCGGGGTACAGATATTATGATCATACTACGCTATAACTCGATCACCTACTCAATCGATTATTCTTTTGTTTTATACCTACGATATTATTTTGGTAATAGATATTTATGACTTATTTTTTTGTGTTTACGCACATCGATCATTTGGGTCCATTCATGAAAGCAGTACCAAACACCAAAACTCAGCCTGTTATAAGATATCTGGAAGAAATTATGGAGACGTTTTGTGTACCTCGTCGACTAATATGATATCGGAGAACGGCTTTCACCAGCAAGGCTTTCACAGACTTTTGTTAAAGTCTAAACATTAAACGGGTACTCTGCGCCAGCGCTACTCCTCGAACAAACGGACAAGTCGAGCGAATGAACCGTTCCATCCTATCATCTATAACAGCTTCAACGGAAGATGAGACTCTGTGGGACGAAATGGTGAGTAAAGTTAAGTGGGAATTAACCCAACGGTTATTTCTACTACTGGTAAGACACCTCACGAGGTATTCTTTGGGTATCGCCTCAGAGGTGTGAACGATGCATTTATTACGTCCGAGGTCGTAAGCAGTGAACGGCTGGACCTCGAGTCACTGAGAGATAACGTCTCTAAGGTCACGGAAAAACAACAACGCTGGCAAAAGCAGTTTACGGTTGGTCAACACGTACTGGTACAAGCAAATAAAGGCTCTAATGACAGAGAGAGAGAGAGAGCAGAAAGCTTGAACCAAAAAATGACATCAACATCAACGGATCTCTGACCAACGGGTCAAAACGAAGTAGGGCTGCTTATACGGGCATATCGCACCCCTGCTTCAAAAGTGACACAACTCAAAATTCACATTTTTTGAGTTAACGCCATGAATGAGATTACTAAACACTCCGACGTCGATCATCAAAAGTGTTTCAACTTAGCATACAAGGGTGTGGGCTAGATGGCGCTTGTGTCATTTTTGAAGTTTCTAAACTGGAAATATTATATCCAACAAAAGTGACACAATCGTTAGTTGTGCTCTGAACTTGAAGAAGAGCGATTGCTTCTCGAAGATCAAAACCGCATTATTTTGAGTTGTGTCGTTTTTAAAGATCGAAACTAAAAACCTACATTGAAAGAATTTGAGTTGATACAGTTTTGTAGACTGATATTTGCAGACGACAGTGGATTAATTTGAATTGTGTCATTTTAGAAAATTAAGGTAAGTGACTCTATTATTTATATTTTAAGTTGCGTCACTTTTGACGAATTATTTGTTTGGGGAGTATCATTAAGCTAAGCTTGGGATTTTCCGCCGCGGCGGTTATGCTTTATTGTTTTTACATCGGATTATTCTTATTTTTCTAGAAACGATGGATCAATCACAAGGAAGGACCGCTAATATTTTAAAACTGGCAGCTGAAAAATTGAAAGTGAGTGAATGCTGTACCACGATATCTAAATATTCAGACAATAAAGAAATCGTAGGTTTTGAAAAATCATCTTCAATCGTCAGTGACCTACAACGTAGTGCCGTCGCTGAAAATGCCACAAAAGATAAGGAAACCTCAGAGTTTGCCATTCCATCACCAAATCAAATGTTGGTAGTAAATTTGATTGAAAACAGCAGTATTAACAAAACCTTAAGTGTCAATGTGTCGTGTAATTCTGAGCGCCCGACTCTCCTACGTTTTAAAAAACTCGGTAAAAACAAGTATTACATCTCACCTAAACACAGTGGTGAAAGCGACATAGACGATTCAGATGCTGATCCACATTACAGTAAGAGTCCTAGCAGTTCCTCTGACAGTGAAGTGGAACCCGTTGAGGATTAAAATTTAGTTGAGGAAGAAGACGGTACAGTTCAGCATGAAAATTTATCAGATGAAGAAGGGCCAAAGAGTAAAAAAAGAAAAGCAAACCCCGATAAGTGGAATGTTAAGAAAAGTAAATATCGAAGGAATTGTGGGAAGGCTTATGTATCCTCTTCAAAAACTAAAAAGAATTCCTAGCAAGAATATTACGTCCTCCTTGTGGCAATAAGTGCAGATTGAAGTGCAGCGCAAAAATAGACGAGACAGCCAGAGAAAACCTGTTTTCTAGTTACTGGAAACTAGGAGATGTACAACGGCAAAGAGAATTCATCGTTGCCCACGCTGAAACTATAAAACCAAAATATAGGTATTCAAGTACGCAAGATTTTCGAAGCATGAACTTGGCTTTCTATTTTACCATCAACGATAATCGTATTAGAGTATGCAAGACATTTTTTAAGGCGACTCTGGATGTAAATGATCGACCGATTAAAACAGCTTTAATGAAGAAAACTGAAAGTGGCTTCTTGGACAATGACCAAAGGTAGAAATAGGTAGTTGTGTACTTAAATACATGCAGGCTGTAACGGAAACAGCCGAAACAACTTCAAATATTGTCTTTTATTCAGACAATTGCTGCGGACAGCAGAAAAATAAGTATTTACTTGCTACATACTTATACGCAGTGACAACACTGAATATTGACACTATCACACACAAATATCTGATACATGGACATTCTCAAAACGAAGGATATAATGTTCATAGTGTAATCGAAAAGCAGGTAAAGAGGCATTTAAAATCGAATCCAATCGAACGTGCCAGAGCAATATGCTACATTGATCCGAACAGCAAAAAAATGGCCCTGCTTATCGCTTGCATGACATTACATTTGAAGATTTTTATGATCTAAAAACACTACAAGAAGAAATGGGTATACATTTTTCAACAAACACTGAAAACATAAAAGTAAAGTGGCATTATATAAAAGTACTTAAAGTAGAGAAGCAAAGCCCTACAACTTTTTTCTACAAAACGTCGTATGAAGATGAAACTTTTAAGATGGTAAATAAAAGAAAACAAAAGCAAACGAGGTCGAAACAAACTGGACAAACAATAGAATCTGAAACGCGTCTAGTGCGGGCTTATGTCAATAAATTACAACTAAGTGACAATAAAAAAAAGGACTTAAAAGAACTTGTTGACAAAAACATAATTCCGAAGTTTTATTACAACTCTTACTTTAAAAATATTCTTGATAAAAAAATTAGAATATTTTATAGCATTGTTATAATACTTAAATCATTCATAATAATTATTACTGTTTAAGTTCAATCGATAACTTTAGGATACATTATTTTTATTTTCTTTTTAGTAAAAATTTGGTTTTTTCTGTTTAAGTCAATGAATACATTTTTTAGTTTGGACTATTGAACTTTGTTTTTTATTTGACAGGTACTCAGTAGGTATAGGTACATACTGTTAAAAATATAGGTATTTAGTTTGGCTGTGCCGTACGGTTTAGTTTTCTCTGTACGTTTAAGATGAACAATAATACTACTTTTATTTTTGAATTAGCTACTTTGTTTACTATAAATCATATATTATTGGTATTTTATTTACGGTGTCTATTGGCAATGACTATGTCACAACTTAAAACGTTTTGTGTTTAATAGCCGAACCAAAACTCCAAAAATGTCACTTTTTTATGAAAATACGTTAAACGTGACACAACTCAAAATAATTCAGTTATTTATACGAATAAACATCATCAAAACCGTCACAACTCAAAAGGGGAGGTTTCAAGGATTGTAAAATGGATTAAACAGAAAATTCAAGTAATTTTGCCACCTTTACACTGTTATTTAACTGGTTCCTTTTTTGGATCGATTCAAAAATCTGTAACTATTCAAATACTAGTTTTTTGCGATTTCTGAAAATCTAAGTTTTTTGATTTGTGTCACTTTTGAAGCAAGGGTGCGATATATCCCTCATAAAAGCTGAAACATTTTGTTACGAGGATTTCAAATAGTGATAGTTTCACTATTTGAAATCCTCGAAATCGCGAAAACGAATAAATGAAATCGTTCTTTTATAATGTTTAGTATGTTGTAGTCTAATGTGGATGTTTTCTGTTTTGTTACAGCAAAACTTGCCTTCACGGGGGCGTGAAGAGAAATCAGGTTAGCCGACTGTAAACAAGGTCAACATTGAGGGACACCCTATATATAAAGATTTCTAATAAAGGAATATGTACAACACAGTACAACTATAATTTACTACGTCGTGTGATTCGTAGCATTGATACGAAACGATAAATGCAGATAAGTTTCAACTGTTAGCTAATACATTTGATAAAATCTAATTATTAAACTTTTTTTGTTGTTAATTTTCATTTCATTTATTATTGATAGATTACAATAGGTATAGGGAATCCTCAAGAAACAGACATTATTTATTTTCGTTTAATTCGAAAATGTGATAATAGAGGAAAGTCGCCTATTATGGGGTATATACCTAATATGGGGTATGCATGTATTTTCGCAACCAGAAACGCGACTTCGATGCTTCACTAGCCAAAGCGCATCTTACAGGCTTGTTTCGATTTCTACTTAATATTGAAGCCATGCACTAATCAGCTGTTCTGTCATTTTGGTTTATACGCTTCAAGTGTCGTCAAATTTTTAACTGGTGCTTAATAAAATTATTTTTTTTCAAATACGAGGTAAGTCTTGGTTATCTGAAATAAGCCGGCTTAAAGTAGGAGTGTTAATGTTTATTTGGTGCATATAGGTTTTTGTATTGTTTTCATTTAAACAAAAAAAAAATCTGTCTTTACTTTTTTTGTAAACAATTCTTATTACGGGGTATCCAAAGTATTCTCATTATGGAGTACCCCATATTAGGATCAGAAATGAGGAATTAGGTATTGATATGCGTATCCATTTTTTTAAGATGCCAAACCAACGTAACAGGGATGCTAAAAATATGATATCAGCTATAAAGGCCTGTAGAAGTAAAATAATGGTTTACAAAAAAAGTGCAAAAACACACGGGGTACCACAAACGAGGTTGGAAAGGTTTGTTAAGATGAACGGGCCTCCTGAGGTTGTACTCCAAACCAAACTGGGTAAGAAACCAGTGTTTTATGCAGAAATTGAAGATCATCTTTCCACACACTGCTTGCAAATGGAACAAAAATATTTTGGAATTAGCAAGAAAGATATTTGCAGAATCGCATTTTCTTCGTGCAGAGAAAATAAAATAAAAAATCCCTTTAACAATATAAAAGAGTGCGCAGGCTTTAAATGTTTTAAAGGTTTTCTTCGGCGTCATCCAGAGCTCTCCTTAAGGACCCCACAAGGAATTTCATACGCAAGAATAAAATCATTTACTCCTGATAACGTTGTAGCATGATAAAAATACAATGCTTTTGTTTTGTATTATAACTCACGGAGGCGCAATAATTCGGTTAAGCCACCCACTGAGTATGCAACTTTATACACACTTCTGTATAGTTGGTTGCATAAGGGAATTAACTATGGGTTTTAAAATTATTTAAGCATATCCTGGAATAACGAGATTTAAATAATTAAATGGGTGTCTACAGTAATATTTTTATCAATATTTCATGTGATTTAACCAATCCATCTATCGTGGTGAAAAGCCATTGGTAACAAGGTAAGCTTTCGTCTTGTACAAACATTTTCATGGCTATAGCCCCAATTTCTTTTTAGGATTTTTTCTGTACAGCATAGTTTTTACATACAATTTTTTACAATACTTTTTTGCCAAATGGGTATGGTTTAACAGTTTTCATGGGTGATAGTAATCGATGATAGGATGATCGTGTCAAGATTTTAAGAAGCCTCAAACTTCGGATGTTTCCTGTATGGGGTATATTTTCGTAGAGATAGCTGACGAAGCTGGACTTATGTTTGTTGGTGACAACTGCGGAATGATTCCATTATAGAGAACGCATGGCTGAATCTTGTTCCACAAGTCAGATGTGGCTTGTCAATTAAGCCGATTGACGTTTAATAGTTTGGACACTAACCGCAAGTAACATTTAAAGTTTTATTCGTTTTCATCTGATCTTTAAGCAACTTATTCATTTTTGTAATTTAATGTTTTAACGTTTAATAACACATTAATTTTTATACTTCAATATTTAGTAACATTCTTATAAAGACGTCTATCAATTCACAATTTTATTATTACATTCTTTCAACTTTGTAGAGTTCAAATATTAGGTTTATTATTGCATATCGCCCGGAAATTATATTTCAGCTTAATCTTACTATATAAGAGACACTAAACTGTTTCATTGGCAATAAAATGTGTTTTATTTGATTCACAAACGTAAAAGCAAAACAATATAAATAACATATTTGAAAAGTTACAATAGCTAATTTATTCACTATTGGTATCTTGATTATTCAGTAAGATTTTCTTGAATGTCCTACTAATCAAGTGGCGCCTTAAAAAAATAATACAGGACCAGCTTTCAAGTATTCCTCACTGACTCACGGCCTTATGCTCTCCGGCGAAAAGCGAACCTTTGGCAATGTAATCTCACTTCTTGTAGTAACAACAGCAAGGTAACGTTTCCAAATTTCTTAATTTTTATGAACCCCAAATGAATAAAATTGGGCATAATCCATCCAGGATATATAACTGCGATGAGTCTGGGATATCAATTGTCCAACATAAGCACATTGAAGTGATAGCTCGGAAGGAGAAAAAACAAATAGGAGCCATTACATCCGCAGAACGAGGATCTACTATAACTGTAATTTTTTGTTTTAATGCCATAGGACAATATGTGCCACCATTGATAATATTCCCCAGAAAAAAATATGAAGATTGAATTGATGAATGGTGCTCCAGCAGGTTCAATATACGCATGTCATCAGTCGAGCTGGATTCAGCAGGAAATATTTGTTCAGTGGCTGCACCATTTTATAAAACTCACCAAGCCAACCGGAGAAGATCCCGTTGTCCTTATTTTGGACGCCCATTACTCACATACGAAGAATTTGGAGGTAGTTAATGTTGCAAGAGCTCATCATGTTGTAATAATTTGCCTGCCACCCCATTCTACCCATAAGATGCAGCCGTTAGATGTTGCATTTATGTCACCGTTTAAAACATACTATGCACAGGAAATCTCTGAATGACTTAACCAACATACTGGTCGTGTGGTGACAGTTTACCAAGTTGCGGAGCTTTTTGGCATGGCATACAATAGAGCAGCCACGGTTGAAACGACAATTAACGGCTTTAGAAAGACAGGAATGTTCCCAGTAACCAAAATATTTTTCGAGATTACGATTTTGCTGAAAACAGTTTAGATGAAAATACAAAAGAAAATATTGAGGATCTGGTGAATGATGGTGATGTGGTGAATGCTGGTGATATGGCAAATGATGACGATTTGGAAGGAATACCAAAAGACATTTCCATACGGAACATCACGACAACAAATAGTTTGGATGGTGCTCTCTCTGCTAGGTCAAATTTAGTTGCAGATCATGCCATTCCAAGCACTTCAAAGTGTAATTCTAAGGAGATGCTCCACATCACTTCTCCGAAAACTCCTCCTAAAAACTGATTTTACCCAGAAACATATTGCCTATTCCAAATTTGAGCATCAAAATTGATGAACCGAAAAAAACCAGAGGGGGCAAGTGCGTGGTGGTTACGAGTACACCCTATAAAGAAGAACTGGAAGAGAGTGAAAAAAAGATGTTCCCAAAAGAAAAGTTTTTAGCGAATCAAAACCGATATTAAACAAAGAGAGAACTACCAACAAAATGAAAAATAAAAAACGCAAGAAATAGACTAAGAAAGACTTATCAACTGAGTCAGATATCGAGATGCATTTTCAAGAATCAGACGATTCTAATTGCGATGAAATTGAAGCAGAATGCATGTTTTGTCACGTCATCTTTAAAGATGATAGAAGTGGAGATGAGTGGGTTCAGTGTGAAGGATGTTTGGAATGGGCCCATGTCCATTGTGCCGGAAATGACACCACGCCTAACTACATTTGTGACTTTTGTAAGAGTTTCTAATTTATGTATGTTCCTATTTTAGATAGTTTGTTTAAATAACATTTAATTTTCTCTTTGTTTCTAAAAAAAAATTATGTTTTCATTGTCATGTGAATCCTTAGATACACTATTGAGTTTTTATAACTGTATGATTTGAATGATTTGTATCATCTATCAATATAATTTAAAAGTTTTTGAGTAGGATTTATTATTTTTTTGTACCTACTATACATAATTGCACTATTTACATAGTTTTTTCAGGGACCCCGTATTAGGTCATATCAGGTTCAGGTACCCCATATTAAGTCTTATCAGTAGACACAATAGTTTTAAATCATTTTTTCATAAAATAATTCTAAAGTTTCAACCGGTTTTTTATTCAGAATTATCTTGCTAGTATAAAAAAGAATCAATGTTGCTAAAATGAAAGCTAAACAAAGATAAAAAATATGAAATTTTTGTAAAAATTGAAATGGTACCCCATAATAGGCGACTTTCCTCTATACAGGGCATTTCATTTAAAAAAATGTAACTTTAATATGCCATCATTTTTTGAACCACCCTTTATACTTATAAATATTTTTAAGATGTATATCAAAATATTTTTTTAAATTGTTATGGTTTGGGCACTAGAATCCGTGCCGTTTGTGGTGCCCCACCCTGTATATCAATATATGTTACAACATGAAAAGATTTTAAATATGACGAAAATTGTGAGTATTGTATAATAACCAATTGAAATGACTTGTGTAAATAAATCTAGTATCGATTTTCAATCGAAATAATAGTAGGATTTCATCGTAATAGGTAATTATAAATTGTTGAAATATAATAGACATGTGCCAATAGTTTTAATCAAAATATGTCTGATAAAACTCACTTTGATAATACTGCTACATTTGGAAATTAGATACGCAACTCTATAATGCAATAATCGAAAATTTGCAGAAAAGTAATAATGGAGATACTACACATTTTTAAACTTGTGCAGGATCAAAATATTTTGTAAAATTAATTGAAATTGATAATAGACAAATTGGAAAATCTGAAAATGGTTTATTAAATTCAAAACTGACATTTCTCGAAAAAATATTGAACCATAATGAATTTTTTTACTAACTTGATATTTTTTTACATGACATTGCTGCTTTGAATTTAAAATAATTAATAATTGAAATTGAACTTAGGAAATTAAAGAAGTAGAGGAAAAGATGCAAATATGGGCTGGTCTCTTAATACGGGCTAGGTAGGTTTCTCAGCTATTCGATGCAGATCTCTACATCTGACTATCGCAAACGGTAATTGGGGAAGTTAAATGTTTACCGTGGAGATGGCGCCACAGTAGAAAATAGTTTAAATTTATAATACGTGTTTGTCAGTTACTGTGAGTGTCAAAACTTTTTCGGGTAAGTTTATAAATTCAATTACTTAAAAATGAACAATATTTTTAAAAATTCGCCTGTTTCACGTTGAAGCCCTATAATTAGCCTTTAATGTATGCTAATTAGTTTTCTTCAAATTGATTACTTTTGGACATAACCTCTTTTGTTGTGTGAAGCCAGCATGTTTGCAATATGGGCTATGCCTTTGTTGTTATTATGGGCTAGTGGCCCATATTTAGAACTATGTAAAATATATTACAAAATTGTTTCAGGATGTCAACCAAACAGCAGAAAGATGGTAAAAAAAGAAAAAAATGGAATGTGGGAGATATGGAACGTGCAATAATAGCTGTCAGGCAGCATGCAATGAGTACGCTAAAAGCTTCAAAAATGTTTAAGGTCCCACGTTCTACGTTGCAACGTTCTGCAAAAAAGCTAGAACTACAGCCAATTGAAGCAGCCCAAATAAAGCTAGGGCGTAAAGCTATATTAGGGAACGATCTAGAAGACGAGTTAGTTCGTTATATTTTAGAGATGGAAGCTAAATTTCATGGATTAACCAGAAAAGACGTTAGGAGGATGGCGTACACTTTAGCTACCAGGAACAACATCAAACATCCGTTTGGAGGTAACATGGCGGGCAGAGCCTGGCTAATACTTTTCCTGCAACGCCATAAAGAGCTATCAGTACGACGACCAACGGGAACATCGTATTCTCGAGCAAGAGGCTTTAGCAAAGAAAATGTTGCATCCTTCTTTAATGTCCTGGAAAAAGAATATGACAAACATTTATACCCCCCTGAACGTATCTTCAATGTTGATGAGACAGGTCTTACGGTTGTACAAAACAAGATTGCACAGGTTGTAGGCCGAAAGGGGAAACGACAAATTGCAACATTAACTTCTGCTGAAAGGGGTTCATTAATAACCCTCGTGGCAGTGATGAGCGCTGCTGGACAATTCATCCCACCAATGATGATATTCCCACGAAAAAATATTAACCAGCAACTGATGAGAGGAACTCCTCCAGGTGCCATTATGGAGGTGCACCCCAGTGGATGGATACAAAGTAATATTTTTACAAGATGGTTTCAACATTTTATTGACACAGTGAAACCCACAGAGAAACCACCAGTCCTGCTTATTTTGGATGGCCATTACAGCCATACACGCAATATTCAAATCATAGATTTAGCTAGAGATAATCATGTGACTATAATTGTCTTACCTCCCCATTGTACCCACAAACTCCAGCCGTTGGACAAAACATTCATGGGAGTTCTTAAGTCTTACTACAGCGAAGAGATCAGGGTCTGGTTACGCCACAATAGTCGCCCACTAAGTCCATTTGATGTGTCAGAGCTCTTTGGGAGAGCCTATTTGAAATGCCAAACTGGAGAGATTGCTGTTAATGGTTTCCGAGCTACAGGCATTTATCCATTGAATAAAAACATATTTTCAGATTTTGATTTCATTGCAGCTGAAATTGAAGCAGAAAAGACTACGTCAGTCGCACCTGATGACGCTAGTGATGAAGAGGATGAGATGATGGTGGCTTCAACCTCTGGTGTCAATTCGAATGAACCTACAAATTCTGACATTCCAACATACGATAAATCTACCAACTCTGAGATAACACCTGATCGTCGCTCAAACCAGAGCAATTCATCGTCTAATTCTCCCACTTCTCCCTCTGGGCCTAACAAACAGCTTGTTGATATTCCTACAACTAATACACAGCTTGTTCCTATTTCTGCAGGTAATACACAGCTAGTCGCTATTCCTACAACAAGCTTTTATAAAAAGTCTGCCACGCCTTTCAGAGGACCTTGTCCAGAACATGGCGTAAAAAGAAAGTTATTTCAGAAGTTAACTCCGTCAACTCCTTCCACATCTGGGTCCGGGTCTTCTTGAACATCTCTGGTAACACCATATGATCTTTCTCCTGTGCCTTCTTTGAAGAAAAAACCCTCAAATCGTGGGCGTAAGCCAAGTAAGTGTTCGGTGATAACCTCTTCACCTTATAAAAATGACTTGCTCCAGTCTCTTGACAAGGTTAAAGAAAAGAAAAAAGGGACAGGAGAAGGCAAAGAAAAACAAATTAAAGAAAGGAATAAAAAAAAGGGGAAACGCAAGCAGGTTACAAAGAACCAGAAAAAGGAATCTGATTCGAGCACCGAGGATGAGGAGGAATTTGTGCCCGCAGATGAGGATAGCGACTACAATGAATTTCCAAATGCCCAGTCTCCAAAGGACGCAGCTGACGTGACTTGTATATTTTGCGAAGCACCTTTTGCAGAGGATAACCACGGTGAAATCTGGATAAAGTGCTTCATGTGCAATTTATGGGCCCATAACGAGTGCGCTGGGGCCGAAAATGAACAATATGTTTGTGATTTTTGCAAGTAGTAGACATTAGTTTTGATTTATTTCATGTATTGTTTAATTTAAAATATTAAAATATATTTCTCACGCATCTATCTCATTTCTCATACATTTATCACACATTTTTGGGGGTAGCCCATATTTAGAGTCTATATTCAAAATGCGCAAAAATGCACATTTTCATTATTTACTCATTAATGAATTTACATATTTTTTTAATCAATGTGGACTTTAAACAGGTTGATACTAACTATAGTCGATAGTCGAAATTGTGTAAAGTGAGTCAGAGCTATCTAATCAACACTCTGGTTAAAGCGCAGTTGCCATATGTATTCTAGAGAGAAATGCTGTATTTTATAAATACACTTCAAATCCATTGTGTCAATATTTCAGGTACAAAAGATGCAATGTAATTAAGTCAATACCAATTTAATATATTTAGTTCAAATTTCAAGCATACTAATAATAATTAGTTTACTTGAAATGTGAAATAAAGTGTTTATGTATATTTCTTGAACGCAAAGTTTGTTGTGAAAAACTCGCCGATTTGACAATGTTGGAGAGTCTCTTCAATGTTCCGGCTTTGAGAACGAGATAGATAGATCGAGCTACGCGAATGAGACAGTGATAGTAAACAGTTATGTGAGGTGTTTATTCTCTTCATGAGCGTCACATCAGTATTTGTGTTGTGGTTTTGTGTGATAAATCGGTTATTATTGGTATTTATTGTAATATTTATATCGGTATATTTAGTGACAATAATGGCGGAGTGTAGCGGTGTTGGCGATAAAAAACGGCGTCGTAACAATTTAATTCGGGAAGAAAAAGTCCTCATATTAAATGTGTACGAAGGACTGCGTGCCATGGACAAACAGTTGGGTGTTAGTGACGCTGTGATTAAGTGCAGTTATTTAACTAAAGTTTCTGAGAGTACTATATACAATATTCTAAAGAAATCGCGGGACGGATCTTTGACAAGAGAACGAGGTGAAAACTGTAAACCGGAAAGTAGGGGAAGAAAGAAAATTGTTTTGGACGACCAAACACGGAATGCTATACGTAGGGAAATACATTCTTTTTATTTTAGGAATGAAATCCCCTCGGTAGCTAAATTGAGCAAGGTAATAGAAGCTGATGATACTTTACCAAACATCAGTGATAAAGTTTTGAGACGAACTTTAAAATTAATGAATTTTCGTTACCAAACAAGAAGTAGAAACAGTGCCTTAATTGAACGAAATGACATTGTGGAATGGAGGAGAAATTATTTAAAACAGATACGACAGTTTCGTAACGAAGGACGGCACATATATTATCTTGACGAAACATGGTTAAATGAAGGCCACACTGTGTCAAAAGTGTGGCAAGACATGAATATACGAAGCAATCGACAAGCCTTTATGGAGGGTTTCTCTTCCGGTTTAAAAGCTCCCTCTGGGAAAGGACGTCGACTGATTATCACTCACATTGGCAGCGAGGAAGGATTTGTAGAAGGTGGATTACTAAGTTTTCAGTCCAAAAAAACTGTCGATTACCATGAAGAGATGGATGGTAACCGGTTTGAAACATGGTTTAGATCAATTTTAACAAAGGTAACTCCTGGTTCAGTGATAGTTATGGATAATGCTTCATACCACTCTCGTCGACTGGAGCAAATACCTACTTCAGCTAGCCGCAAGAGGGTTATAATTGATTGGTTAGAGAGTAAAAGCATTCCGCACAACGAGGCAATGCTAAACGTTGAATTATTATCTCTCGTACGGAAACATAAAAGCAGTTATATTAAGTACGTTGTCGATGAAATGGCGAAAGATTTCAACGTCTCAGTTGTTAGACTTCCTCCCTACCACTGTGAGTTAAACCCCATCGAGCTGGTTTGGGCCCAAGTGACAAATTATGTTGCGAGAAAAAACAGTACATTCAAAATGGCTGACGTTGAGAAACTGTTTGACGAGGCGCTGCATACCGTTACTGCTCAGAGTTGGCGTAAATGTATTCAACACGTATTAAAAGAAGAAATAAAGTTTTGGGATTTAGACATACGTGTAGAAGTAATGACGGAACCACTCATTATCGATATAGGAGGAGAAAGCGATGATTCTGAGGAGTCGTCAGGGAGTGATACCGCTTCCAGTTAGTCAGACATTTTACAAGTGACCTCGCAACATACCTATACTTATTGTTATTTTATTTTGGTCTTGACAAACAACTTTTTTTTAGTTTTAGTAGTAGTAAGTTGGAATTGATTTTTAAACATTTTTTTATTTTGTTTTAACTTACTTATGAACAACTTGTGATAAGTTATTTCAAATGTTAAAAATTGAAATTCCAGATATTTCAGTATTCGCACCCTTAAACTATGATACGCTCATGGAGTTCACTTTAAATCGGTAGATAACCGATGACGTCACTTTACAGAATTTCGACTATCGACTTTTTTATATACATCTTATTATAGCTCATCCTTAAAAATGTGTATTATTCTTGGTAACACCCTGTATATACATAATGATACCTACCATAATAATTTCGTATTTCTGTTCTCTCAAATTTAAACGCCAGAGCGTACAAGAACATTTTCTATTTATTTTTTATTTAGGACTATTAAGAACCCTTCAAAAATGATGCGCTCATGAAGTTCGCTTCTGCAACTGATTTTATGGACAGTAAGAGCGATGAGTCACTTTACAGAATTTCGACTATCGAGTATAATGTAGTTATCGTTAGGTAGCTTTGGAATTGAAATAGAATTTTTTTTTGTTTTTTTACAAACAAAAATAAAATGGGTAGCCCATATTTGCCTCCTTTCCTCTACTGAAGACGTTTGACACAAATATGTGTCTAAATAAAGGAGGTCTTTGGACTATCCGTGTTTTCCATTATCCGGCATAGGTTCGGTTCTACTGTACTTTACTCTTCAATCAACATCATTATTTTTTATGTTCACTGCATAACAATCATTATTTTGACACTATAATACTCGATTACTCTGATTTTCAAGATATATAGAGATTTTTATTAGGAATAATTTTTTTCGTGAAATATAAGATAAACTTTTTCTCGTATATGTATAAAACCTTTTGGGACACACTGTATGATAAAAAATTTAAACACGCTAACACCTTACCGTTGTCATTCCTAAGGCTGCAAAAGTGTTTTAACCTCTGTTATATTCTTTCAGATTTTCCTATATTATTAAATGAAATAAATTTTAAACTTTAACCAATATTCCATATCAATAATTAACCTTTGCATCACCTTACACATAAAAGATCTACTCTGGACTAAGGTTCCTTTCGGGATCGCTAAAAGCAGTTTCCTGCGTTCATGATAATTTTATGCGATCTCCAACACGAGCTCTTAAAGCATGAGGCCTAAGAGGTAATAAAAGTTCTAGTTATAGTTCATTCCTGGAATTTGGAGATTTGACCCGTTGGGGATTAAGGAAACGCATACGTTTCGATTTACAAATGAGAGGATAATCGCTTGGTCTTCTAATTTAACTTTACGGTTGGAGTAATTTATTTGGAAAATAGGATTACTGGGAATAATATACGAGGTACACACAGATTTAATCTTAATCAAAACTAATAAATTTATTTATTTCAAGTTGGCACACACAAATTACTTGCCTTATTGCTGTATTAAAAGCTGCTATGATTGCATCTCGCTTATTTTTATGAATGCAATGGTATAAAAACTTTTCGTAAACGCGTTTTTTCGGAATCGACTCCAGTACTTGCCGTGTAATATATTTTTTCCACTACTAGCTACGAAGTTGACAAGTATTGCGTCTTCTAGCCAACTGAGAAGTTGAATTTCTCTATTAGAGGTTAATAAGTTTTTCTATAGGCCATGTGCACAACCTGACAGTTGACACTAATGACAGTCGCCCTGAGGAAAAACATTTATTATTTACACTAACGTTAATGCACTTATCGATTTTTAATAAATAATTTTTGTGATAACTATTAGCTAGTTAGCCTGAAATATGCCCAGATTTTGTTCAGTGGTTAATTGTGGTAGCAATAATTCCAAAGATGAAATTTCGTTTCACAAATTTCCTTCCATTTATGATAACAGTGGAAGGGTGGTTTCCTTGGCCCAAGAAAGGAGAGAAAAGTGGATTCAGGCTCTCCGAAGAACGGATTTAACAGAGAAGAAAATCAAATACGGATTTATATGTTCTAAACACTTTATTGGAGGTAATCTCATAAGCTATTTATTTTTTTAAATCGTTTTTATGTTCAATATTTTTAGGAAAACCCAGTAAATTAGCTGAGAAAGATGAAATTGATTGGGTACCAAATCAAAACATGGGATACCTAAGTTCTACTTTAGCCACAAAACAAAAGGTTATTCGTGATCTAAGAATTAAAAAACGTAGTAAAATAAAAGTAAGTACTTGAGACATAGAGCACTTGAACAAGTGTATTATGGCATTTGTTTACTTATTTTGTAGGAAGAAGTAGATAATATTGCACAACATAATATTGAGGGTGAAAACATGGAGATAAAAGAAGTCAATGGAGATGTAGACCAGGAGCAGGCTAACGACCAAAATAAAACGACTGCGGATTTAGACAAAGATTTAATATATGCAAATAGTCAGATTTATGAGTTAAGAGATATGGCGCAAAAATATAAATTTGATTTAAATAGTTTAAAAAATGATACAGAACAATGTCGATTCTATACAGGTTAGGACTTTGAATATTTCAATTGTATAATTTTATAGAACCAGAGTTGTCCACTCGACAATCAAAGTCTTTAACAAAGGTTGAAATGATTATGTTAACCCTAATGAAGTTACGATTAAACCTGTTATTTAAGGACTTGGGATACAGGTTTAAAGTAAGTCGTTATTCGGCTAGTAGAACGTTTTTCTCTGTTCTGAACATTATGTATAATAAATTAGAATTTTTAATACATTGGCCTGAAAGAGACTGTTTACAAAAAAATGCCCCCGAGTGTTTTCTCGAAAATTTTGGAAAAAAAATAACCATTATTATTGACTGCTTCGAAATATTCACCGAGATACCTTTAAATAAAAATGCTGCAGCACAACACTTAAAATTGTATTAGGCATATCACCACAAGGTAGTATTATTTTTATATCTGAAGGATTCACAGGTCGGTGTAGTGATAAATTTGTAGTAGAAAATTCAAATTTTTTAAAAAACTTAATTCCTGGAGACTTAATATTAGCCGATCGTGGGTTTTTAATTCATGATGAGGTAAGACGGTGCTTTGCAGAAGTGCAGATGCCTGCATTTTTAAAAGGTGCTAAACAACTGAAGCCCAAAGATGTTGAGGAAACTCGTACTTTGGCCAATGTTAGAATACATGTTGAGCGTGTTATAAGTCAGTTAAGGCAGAAATATAATATCTTGGCACAGGTTGTACCTATATCTTTGTTAAAAGAAAACTAATAATGTGTATATGATAAATAAAATTGTGACGGTATGTTCTGCCTTAGTTAACACATGCCCTTCTGTAATTTGATTTTTATCAATAGTTATTATATAGTGATTCCCTGCTTCTTACATTTTCTTTGTTCACTACTGATTACTTAGATTAATTTATTAGTTTTTTTAAATGAAACTCAAGGTCTCTAGTCAATTCCACAATATAATACAAAATATTGAAAATTCCAAAAAATTGACAATTGTTTCGATAAATCAATATCATCGTCAGAATGACAGAAGTTACATTTCATTTTATGCCTACCTGATGTTTAGTAGTTATATTTGGCTAGACCAAGAAGTAACCTAACTTGTGATTGGCTTAATATATATTTATAGAAAAAAGAAGAAGATGTGATATTACAAATATTGAAGCTTAGATATTATTAGCCCTATGGTGATATCCTGGATATCATTTTTCCAATTAAGATCAGTATAACTGTGCAATGATATAGAAAACCAGGAAAACTATATTAAGAACTTTTACATCGCAGACCCAACAAAGAAGTTTTCTAATAATGTAAGGGATATTGTTAATAATTCAAATTATCTTTTAAATGATTACGAAAAGAGGTCTATCATACATAAGAATCCTCATTGTCCACAATTATATGGAACAGTTAAATTACATAAAATAACGAAACCAATTAGACCTGTAGTCTCTTATGTTAATGCTCCTAATAATATATTGGCAAAGAAGCTCAACAATATACTCAATACTTACGGATATGAATCTCAGTACTCAATTAGAAATTCAATAGAACTAATCAAAAAGTTGAAAGCAATCCACTTACAAGATAACTATAAACTCATATCGTTCGATGTAACTAACATGTTTACTAAAATTCCTCCTAAAGAATGTCTAATACTTGTAAGAAAATTACTAGAAGATAAAAATATTAATCCAGGAATAATATCAGATATACTTAATTTATTTGACGTATGCATTAATCAGAATTATTTCACTTTTGACAATAAGATATATATTCAAAATGAAGGTTTACCAATGGGAAGCCCTATATCACCTATTTTAGCAAACATTTTCATGGACAATTTAGAAAGAAAGATCTTTGAAAGTAATATTTCGAAAAATATTTTATTTTGGTATAGATATGTAGATAACATATTAGCTTGTTTTATGGGTAGTGAACGACAATTAGATGTATTTTTCAACCACATCAATAATTTACACCCGAAAATTAAATTTACATTAGAAATTGAAGAAAATAGCTCAATCAATTTTCTTGATTTAAAAATTCAAAGAGTTAATAATGTACTTGATTATTCAATTTACCGAAAACCAACACAAACTGATGTAACAATTCCATTCAATTCTAACCACCCTGTGTCACACAGACTAGCAGCATATAATTCAATGATACATAGAGCTTTTTCAGTTCCTATGAACAAATGTAATTTTGATAGAGAGATTAATACAATTAGACAAATAGCAACATCTAACGGTTATCCATTAGATATGATAAATAAGCTAATTAGTAAAAAAGAGGAAAAAGTGGCATTACAACTAATATATCCTAAACAAGCTGATGAAATTAAAACTTATAAAACCATCACATATGCAGGAAACATTTCTAATAATATTTCAAAGATAATATCTTCAGCAACGAATACAACAATTTCTTTTAAAACAGAAAGTAACGTTAGTACAAAATTGGTAAATGTAAAAACAAAAATATCACCATTAAAGAAATCTGGTACATATAAACTTAAGCGTCCAGAATGTAATGCTGTCTATTTGGGCCAGACCCTTAGAAATTTGGAAATCCGATACAGTGAACACTTACGAGCATACAGATTAAAACAACCAGATAAATTGCACTACACCAGACATCTACTTGACAGCAATCATTCATTGACATCTAACACAGAACTAGAAGTACTACGTATTTGTGTATATATATATATATATATATATATATATAATTGGAAATTAGAAGACATTTAAGAAACCCACAATACGAAGTCGTCAATGAACCGATAAATCTAGGGAGTTCTCCACTTTTAAACTGTCTACTTAAGTGATAATTGTAAAGATCAGCAGATATAGTTTTCCTGGTTTTCTATATCATTGCACAGTTATACTGATCTTAATTGGGAAAAATTATATCCAGGATATCCCCATAGGGCTAATAATATCTAAGCTTTAATATTTGTAATATCATATCTTCATTTTTTTATTAACATATAGTCAATCACAAGGTAGGTCACTTCTTGGATTAGCCAAAAATAATTAAACATCAGGTAGGTATCAAATGAAATGTAACTTCTGTCATTCTGACGATGATATTTAGGTAATATCGAAACAATTGTCAAATTTTTAGAATTTTTAACATTTTTTCAATATACTGTGGAGTTAACTAGAAACAGTAAGTTTCATTTAAAACACTAATTTTTGTTAATAAAATTTTCCCAACTGTATTAAAAATTTAAATTTTGGTTTTTTTTCAAATGTGGTAAACTCGTTTGATTTTCGTAAAAATATTCAAATTTTTTGACTTAGTACATACACATGCTTTCAATTTCTTGATATAAGTGAGTGTGTGTGAAAGTTACGGGAGTAAAAAGTCATGATGGTGTGAAAAATTCTAGACAATTCGAGCAATTTCATACACAAGGTGAGTCATAACTATTGGGCGTTAAAGTTGAATTTTTTTTCGTTTTTCGCTAATAATTTCACTGTGTATTCATCAATACTCATCAAAATCGGCACAGAGGCATAATTTTATACATGGAATATTATTTTAAGTCTCATTCTACATTTTGTGAAAGGAGGCGCCACGTGAATCATTTCTGATGATGAAATCGACTGGTAACTTTTTGTGACGAAATTTATTAGTGAATTTGTTTATAAAATATGACATAAACATCATTTTTACGTAATATTGGTACTCTTATTTAAACAGCACATTTTGATGCGTTTTCAAGAAAAGCGCAATTAAACAGTTCAGAGACTCGGAAGGAGATTTTAAGTAACGAACAATAAAAAACTTGTAACGTAAGGCTTCTATTTCGTCGATAAAGCTTAATTAAAAACAATGTAACGTAAAAGGAGAAAACTCAAATTAAATGTTTTACGTGGCCTCCTCCGACTTCTATGCCTTTTCTAATTCTTTTAATAAAGGACTTTCAGAGTTCCAAGAAATTATTACTCCGTTCCCTTATAAAGTTAGCCGCATTTTTTATTTTCTTCCAGAGTTCGTCTCTTGATTGGCATAAAATAAGAAGTTCATATGTCCCTAAATATAAAAATCAAGCAGGTTATAGTCAGGACTTCTTGATGGCCATTCAAAACCATTTCCTCTGCCAATCCATCGTTGAGGAAATATGTCACTGAGGTGATTTTTAACAACTAAATGAGGTGGAGCTTCATCTTGCATAAACCACATTTTCCTTCTTACAGCTAATGACAGATTATCCAAAATATCACTAAAAGTATTTTGCAAAAAAAATAAATAAGAATCTGCATTTAAATTTAGAGGCAGAACATATGGCCCTATAATGCGACACCAAATATTCAATTTAAACTCATGCTGAAAATGTCTTTCTTTCAGAGCATGTCTATTTGGGTCAGACCCTTAGGAATTTTGAAATACGATACAGTGAGCACTTACGAGCATACAGATTAAAACAACCAGATAAATCCCACTACGCAAAACATCTACTTGACACAAATCATTCATTGACACCTAACACAAAACTAGAAGTACTGCATATTTGTGAAAAGAAACAAGAACTGGATTTCCTTGAAGAACTGGAAATTAGAAGACATTTAAGAAACCCACAATATGAAGTTGTCTATGAACAGTTAAATCTAGGGAATTCTCCACTAATAAACTGTCTTCTTAAGTGATAATTGTAAAGATCAGCAGATATAGTTTTCCTGGTTTTCTATATCATTGCACAGTTATACTGATCTTAATTGGAAAAATGATATCCAGGATATCACCATAGGGCTAATAATATCTAAGCTTCAATATTTGTAATATCACATCTTCTTCTTTTTTCTATAAACATATATTAAGCCAATCACAAGTTAGGTTACTTCTTGGTCTAGCCAAATATAACTACTAAACATCAGGTAGGCATAAAATGAAATGTAACTTCTGTCATTCTGACAATGATATTGATTTATCGAAACAATTGTCAATTTTTTGGAATTTTCAATATTTTGTATTATATTGTGGAATTGACTAGAGACCTTGAGTTTCATTTAAAAACACTGTCGAGACAGTCAATTTCATAGATTAATTTAGACAATATATTATGTATTTATGAATGAAAGACTTTTATTATTATTGTTAATAAATAACACCCTTATAAATACTTGTTTTAATTTATCCTAAAATAATTGTGATGGTTGATCTTGGTAACCATTTATTTATTTCTTTTTGCCAACACAATTCAAAGTTTGAAAAAAGCAAGATCACAACAGCTTACGAGTATCTAAAATCTAGAATTAGAACATTACAACAATTTGAACAATATTAAATATAAAATAGCATTTGTATTAATAATAACATATTAAACTACTAATTTAAAAGTTAAAGGAATATAGGCATTTGTCTTTCACTAATCTTGAGGCTGTCCTTTTGAATATATTATTGATTTTTATTAAAATTAACAGATGCACATGTCTTACAATACCAGATTCCTTTTGGTACTACTTTTAATTTTACACAACTCAAGTGAAACCACTTAATGTTACAAAAATAGTTACTACACATCACCATTTTTCTTCCACTTTCAGGCATTTTGCATTTAGACCATACAGTTTTCTCATGGAGGGTTCCTAAGTGTGATGTTTGCGAGGTACCTGGTTCAGACTCAACTTGAGTTTGGGAGCTTTGCTTTTTAGTAAAATGCTTATTTTTAGTAAAATGCTTACCTAACAATTCTGGCATTACAACATTTTTATGAAATAATATAGCTTTTGCTATTTTCTCACTCCAAAATTCATCATTAAAAATTATTTTTTCATAAAATATATTTTTTTCCATCCATACAAAATAGCAATATTTTGTATATGAGATAGCCATCTGCATTTGCACTTGGTAATAATAGGTATGCTTATTATCTAAGCAAAAACTATTGTAATCACCACCAGATTTTTCATTGTGTTTCAGAAACGATTGTTTTCTGTTAATAATTTCTTCAATCGTTGTATCTTTCACACAATACGGACACTTAATTTCAATGCAGCCCTTCCTACAACAGTCACAGGAAACCATCAGATCGGGACTAGCACCGAGGCATGGACTATCTTGATCAATTAGTAATCCCACTTTATAAACTTCCAAGTTTGAATGTTTTGATTTTAAGTGATGTAGAACAAAATCATTAAGGGCCTTTGTTTCATGATCACATCCGTATTGTGTATAAAGTGATTGAAATCTGGCTTCATGAGGATTACATATTCCTCTTAACAAGCTTATGCTTGGTTTTTCTATTTGTGTGTGACCTACAGATTTTAGATTTGAAGCTGTTATCCTGCCCGTTCGATAAGAGAACCAATCTTTACACTGGGATTGTTTTCTTGTAAGAGCTTCTACCTCGGTTACATTCACACTACAATCAATGTTCTCTCCTTCATGAATTAACTCTTCAAGAGATAAATGTGCATTTTCTTCACTGAATAAATTAATTAATAAGCCCTTTGACACACTTGTAGCTGCTGCTGCTTCTTGTAATTTATCAGCATAGGGCTGAAACATTGACAAAACAGCACTTGGTTTTTTTTAATGCAAACAGGGCATCCAAAAATCGGCGCTTGTCTTCTTTGGAAGGCTCGGAAAGCTCAAGGTTGCTATCACTTTCAAGATCTTCCTCCATTATATCGAGAATTTCAGAAGGACGTACTGTGTAATCAACTTGTGATACCTTCGAAGGAGCCCACAGCCGTGCACTAGTAGGCATCCAATATGCTTTAGTGTCTGTCACACTGACCCCACTTTAATTTCGAGCAGCATCTTCAACTCCAAACAGAGTGGCGCCAACGTGGCTACAGGCCTTACCAAGTCCAGCAACACAATCACAATGTGCCGATAAAATTTCTCCATCTTTAAGGGCAACAATCCATACATTTAAGGAAGGTAAATTAAGTCGTTGAGAGTGCATTACCTGTAACAAGAAAGAAAACTATGTGTTTAATTTGTTTACTTTTGATTACCTTCATTTTAAATCTTTGCTAAACAAAAATGGCAGATACTTACTTGGGAAATTATAAGGATCCTCTCAGAATTGTAAATAGGTTTCACTGCTAATTTCTTCACCCATTTACATAAAAAAAAATTATAAGCATCCAAAGATTTATAAGCACGAAACTCTTTTTCAGTATAGGCACTCTTTTTAAAAACAAGATAGTTTATTATGTCAAAAAATGAAACTCTGGGAAAATCCTTTAACATTGTACTGCACTGGCTAAACTTTAAAAGATATGGGTCCACTTTATTTGTTAGGGCTAATTTAGTTAAATAGCGTTCTTGAACTTCTTTTGGAAGAGTATTATAATAGTTGCTTTTGTCCATGTTGTAGGTTAAAATATTTTGGTACTGTAGCAACGTAAATACAAAGCGAAAATTCTTTATAGACCAAAATCCAAAAAGTTGATCCTGGATACAATAAATATACTTATTATTCGAACAGAAAGGCTACCAAAAAAACAGTCTAAGAACATACAAACAGCAAAAACACCTTCAGAATATCGTCTAATCACAGAACTAACAGGTGTAGACACAGTTTGTTTTTCCTCAGGGCGTCTGTCAAATCAATTGATGACGTCACGTGCACATTCCCTATTGTTAATCTAGGTCAATAATGGTCAAATTCAAATGTTTTGAGAATCCAGGGTTAGAAGTTTAACCAACATTTGCGCAACATAATTTTGTATACCCATGAGATTGTCTTTAACGTATTTGCTGCTAATTATATTTTCGGTTTCGAAAATTAACTTTTTAAAAACAAAAATTATAATTTATTTGACGTTAAATATAACAGTAAAAATACAGAGATTAAAATATATATAACAACAATAAAATCAGATTCAATTATGAATGTTTATCTCGAGAATTTATAATAAAAAATAGCATATTCTGCACTATCAGCGTCTGGGCGGAACAACACACTATTCATCGCAACAGTGTATTATAATGGTACCATTCATTGTTACAATGTAATGAAATTACATAACATGATAAAATTATTTGAATAAAAATGCCATTAGTTTAAAATTCGCGCTCAACTAATAATGACTGATGATATCCCGTAACTACAACCTGGTGATAATTACAGGCGTTGGGAGCGTTCAGAACAACCGTTGGGTGAATGTTCTCTTTAAATAAGTGGAAAGGATGGGAGATTATTTTTTCATGGCCAGGAAGTTCGCCAGTCCTTATAGTTTTATATTTCTATTTTTGGAGAAGAATCAAAGCTTTAGTTTCAAAAACATGTTAAACACACGTGAGGAAATCAAGGATAGAATTCGAGAAGCATGTCGAAGTATTTCTCTTTCTGAAATTCAGCCCAGGCTAGGGACGCTGAAGACCGTGACATCTATATCTATATATATCGCAGAACGTATTCTTTGGTAGTATTGGTCAAGTTATTAGCGGAAAGGCGAAGGTGCTGCCCTCTCGGTGCTGGGTGCCCAACTCTGTCTAGTTTTGGCTCGTGTAGAGTTCTGATTATTTATCGGGGTTATTTTATGTTCAGACGACTGTATCGTTACACCTGTACGAGAAGGGAAATTCGCCTTAGCGATATTTGGCTGGTTCCTCTAAGTTTAGTTGGTTGATCCTTTCCTTCCCGACATGTTTTTGAGTATTTTAAAACAAGAAGACTCGCCAACCTTTTGTTGACGGGAACGCTGAAATTGTCGTTGAGAATAAAGGAGTAATAAAAATACGGCTCACTCACAATCCCTCTATTTGAATTCTTACAAGAACGAAGTACCAAACTTTAGTATTGGATACGGCAACAGCGCTAAACTACCGTTGAACCGGTCTAGGCGACCATGCGAATTCAAACAATAATTTTTAATAAAAATAGTACTTACAATACAGAAATTCACCGACCAATGTCGGAAAAGCACTTCACGTCATATTTACACTCTCATTTGTTGCAGTTACATTAAATTGATAAACGAAATTAGGTATGTATTTAAACCAATGAATCAACACTTGATCATATCGTCACAAGAGGTGAGCCAAGACTACTGATTGCCTTTCGTTGGCGGTAATTTTGCGGCTTATGGCGCGGGAGGTACCAATTGGTTCCGTGAACATGAATAAAAGGCGCGGAGATTTAAACTTCGAACCTTTCGCTTAATGTTAAATTAAGATCCATTGTAGGAATTTATGGGAAATTCCTACATACTGGGGGCCGGGGCAAAGATGAGAGGAACAGTTTAGGAGCAGAATCCAAATTTTAAGCAAGAAGGAAGGAGAAAAGAAAAAGAAAAAAGAAAAAAAAAATACGTTCTACTCCAAATGTAGATAGAACTCAGTCCATACATGGTAGAGGAGCTAACTTAGTAATAGGACGAATATAAACTCCATCCACAGTTCTTACACGTGCGGCACGAACATTGCCGTCTTTGCCAGTTAGTAGTTCCACTACCCTGGCAAGGGGCCAATTCAAGGGAGGACGGTCCTCCGATTGCACTAGTACAAGCTGATTAAGCTGAAGATTGTTTGAGGCTTTACACCACTTAGGTCGATGCTGCAGTCGATGCAGATAATCGGTGCTCCACCTCTTCCAGAATTCTTGGTTCATCTTAGTACATTGTTCCCAAAAAGTTAATCTGTTTACAGGGATGGTAGATAGATCGCGATCGGGATAAGCGGTTAAAGGTGCTCCGATCAAAAAATGACCTGGTGTCAAAGGAGATAGATCGGTAGGATCATTTGACATCGGGTATAATGGTCTGCTGTTCAAGATAGCTTCGATCTGACTCAGAACCGTGTAGAGTTCCTCGAAGGTAAGGCACGAATTGCCAATTATTTTGGTGAGGTGGGATTTGGCGCTTTTCACAGCCGCTTCCCATAAGCCACCCCAGTGCGGTGACCGCGGAGGAATAAACTTCCAACTAATTTCTGTAGTTGAAAGAAAAGACTGTATCTTATTGATACTTTCGGAAGATTTGAGAAAAATGGAGAGTTCTCGTAATTGATTCCTTGCTCCAACAAAGTTGGAACCATTATCAGTATAGATAGTCTGAGGATTCCCTCTACGACTGAGAAATCTTTTAAGAGTGGCGATAAATGCATCGGTAGAGAGATCACTTACTAATTCGATATGGATCGCCTTTGTCACCATGCATATGAATATGACAATGTAGGCCTTTTGTATTGGGGCTTTTCTTAAGCGCGAAGATTTGATTTGTACAGGTCCAGCAAAATCGATGCCAGTTTTGGAAAAGGGGCGAGATTTTTGCACTCGGTCAAGGGGTAACGGGGACATTATTTGAGAGGCGAACTGGGCATTAAATCTAAAACAGGTGATGCAGCTTTTTATCAATTTTTTGACAAGACGAGTGCCATTCAAGGGCCAGTACTGTAGCCTTAAATTTCCTAACACATTTTGGGCTCCACCATGGCCAAGACGGCGATGTTCCCGTATTATTAGCAAATCAACCACATGATCATTTTGTGGTAACAGCAAGGGAAATTTTTGATTGAAAGGTAAAGTAGAAAATTGTAATCGGCCACCCACTCTTAGAAGGCCGTCATTATCC
Source organism: Galeruca laticollis (assembly GCA_963921935.1). NCBI lineage: Eukaryota > Metazoa > Arthropoda > Insecta > Coleoptera > Chrysomelidae > Galeruca > Galeruca laticollis. The sequence goes on along the minus strand of OY998178.1, from coordinate 82,710,186 downwards.
AAGAAAATGTTCAATGGAATTAAGTCTTTGTTTCCAATCGGAACGTTAGTTTTTAAACAACGAATTTCGTTGAAGAAGTGTTTATGTTGAATTTGTTTGATTATGAAATCATGGGCAATGCGGAGATCGTCAACAGATAACGAACCAACGTCTCTGAATTTTCTCCTCGATAGGTTTATAAATTTGAATATATGGGCTATAACCCTATTTAAGGTTATAAATTTTGAGAATCGGAAAAATATAGGTTCCCAAAAGTTTAAGTCGCTGTTGACTATAGCAAGGTTGACCTTTTTGACTTCAGGCAAGTCGTCAATAGGTTCGAAAGAATCCATAGAATCAAAATCTTTAGATTCAAGTAGAAATCGAGGACCCTCGAACCAAAAAATCCAGACATCAGATGAGAATTTACCACGAGAAAGTAAATCGGCTGGGTTTAAATCGGATTTGACATGTCGCCATATAAACTCTTTACTATTGTTTTGAATGGTTAGGACACGCCGAGCTACAAAGGGAGAAAAATCATTAGAAGACCGTTTCACCCAACTGAGAGCGACTTGAGAGTCGGACCATAAATTTATGGAAGAGATGTGAAGAGAAATGCATAGAATCTGAGCTATTCTACGAGCTAAAGTGGACAACAGCTCCATTGCACACAGCTCTAACTTGGGAATAGTCAAAGTAATTTTCAAAGGATTCACACGAGATTTAGCAGTAATTAGGCGAGAGGATCTAGAATTATCAGCGTAGATCGCTACTAAATAGAGACACCCTCCGTATGCCTTTTGACTGGCATCGCAAAACCCGTGGAGAGAACACGAAGTAATAATTTTTTGGTTAAATAGGTATCTGGGTACTCGGAGGTGAGCAGCTTCAGTTAATAAAGAAAGGAATTTATTAAACTGAGTAATTATGGATGTGTCGGAAATGAGAACATCCCACCCTATCTGGGATTTCCAGACCGATTGCATCAACAGTTTGCCAAACACGGTCAGATTGTTTACTAACCCTAGAGGGTCAAATGTACTGGCGACGGTACTTAATATCCTTCGTTTCGTTATATGAGAACAATCAGCCAACTTGGCAGTTTGGATATGTAAAATATCAGACGCAGGATTCCATTTTAGTCCTAGAATTTTGCTTGACGAATCGTCAAAACTACGATCCAATTCAGCGTTAGGTAATTCATCGATTGACTGTAAAAACTTGAATGAATTTGATTGCCATTTGTGAAGTTGGAACTCATGTTTTCCAAGCATATTGGTCATTTCGGCATAAAGAGCCGGTAAGTCCATTTCCTTATTGGTTCCAGTTAAGATATCATCCATGTAGGTTTGATGAAGAATAGCCTGCTGCGCATTTGGACAATCGGGACTATTTAAGGCAATGTCTTTCAAGACTCGGGTGGCCAAGAAAGGGGCACAGTTCTGTCCGAAACTAAGCCTAGATAATTGGATACATTGAAGGGGTTTCGTGGGGTTATCCCTCCACAGTATGTTTTGGAGATAGCGTTGCATGGGATTGATATCTATGAATCTATACATCATTTTGATGTCAGCACACAGGACATATTTATAGCATCTAAATCTGCACAAAATGTCGAATAGGTTATCCTGAACTTGGTATCCCTTCGACGTTAAATCATTAAGAGAGAAACCTGAATCGGTTTTAGCCGAAAAATCGAACACGATCCGAAGTTTGGTGGATGCGCTTTCCTCACGTATCACCGCCCTATGGGGTATAAAATACTTGAAATCGTTAGACACAGTGTTATAGAAAGACAGAGGAATGACTTGAGCATGATTGAGTGTTAGGTATTCTGAAATTACTTTTTTATATTCAGAGAAAAGGGTAGGATTAGCATTGAATTTTCTTTCAAGAGAAGAGAATCGTTGGATGGCTATACCGAATGACTGGCCTAGTTTTTTATTCTGATTTGCGAGTAGAGGCATATCTACCTGATACCGCCCCGATGGTAGGATAACGGTTGTATCCCGAAATAGTTGTTCAACATATTCCTCGCTGGGATCTTGTGATGGACATTCGGGAATTTCCTCAAGCTCCCAGAATTTCTCCATTGTCCTTTGGAGGTCAGAATATTGATAGACTTGATCATTATAAACCGTCAAAAAGGAATAAGCAGACTTAGGTTTATGCTGGGAGGAGTTAGCATTTCTCAAAGGGATAGGACCCGCGATAACATATCCCAGGTGAGTATCTATAAAGGAAGGAGAATAAGGATCCGTTTTAAGTACGGTCCCCTTAAGCAGGTAATGATATAAATCACAGCCAATAAGAAGATCTATTGGACCGGATTCAAAGAATAAAGGGTCAGCTAGCTCAAGTTTTATATGGGATGGAATTTTAAAATTAGAAGGTGAGATAGAAGATTGTGGTAAACTATTTGTTATTTTATCTATGACCGAGCAAGATATAGTGAAAGTACTGTAAGGTGCAATTTGAGAATTAAATGTGATATCTACCACTTCTCTACTATAGGTGTAGTTATTGCTACCTAATCCGGAAATATTAAGAGTTTGTTTTCGAGAGACTAAATTCAATTTTTGTACAAAGGCACGGTTAATAACGCTCATTTGACTAGCGGAATCAAGAAGAACTCGTCCAACCAAACACCGACCATTGAAACCGTTAACATTCACTAAAGCCGTAGGCAATAGTACAATACTGTCTTTTGCTGACATGGCAGTCAAAGCAGTTTGATATCTCACTGACTCCGGAGGTTCAGGTGATTGATTAGGTGATGCAGAACTGGTATTTATGAAATTAGATCTATTAATTTGATCTGGGGACGTATTATTATGTACATTAATAGGAGAGGGGTGATTATTTACATTGGATAGAGAGGTTACATTGGGGCATCCGGAAGAGGAGGCTCTAGGATTATTACGATTGTTAGAGTTGTTTGGCAATCTGTTCTGACTGTCAAAATGTAAGTAGCTATGATGAGACTTATTGCAAGTTGCACATCTCCTAAGGGATTTACAATCGGTAGTACTATGGGTACTATTCAGGCAATTTACACAAAGTTTTTTAGCTTTGACTAACTGATACCTCTCTTGAGGTGATAAGGACATAAATTTGGAACAACCGTATATAAGATGAGAGGGGTCTGAACAATGAAGACAGCTCGGTTTATTAACCCGAGAAGAACTAGAATGGTACTGTTGCGAAGAACTTAAACTAGATACCAATGTCACCCTATTTTTACTAACATTATTAGACTTGGGGTTGAATTTACCCTTAGTGTTGGTTTCAAAAAGATTTAAATTTTCCAACATTGATTGGCGTTGCTGTAGAAAATCAAAGAAATATTCAGCTGTAGGGATAAGCTCTGGCTTGCGCTCACTTTCGAAGGCTCGTCTTGAATTAAAATCAAGTTTTTGCTCCATTAAAAATATTATTAATGACTCAAAATTTACTTCCGGCGATAAATTCATATTTTTAATCAATTCAAATGTCTTACGCGTCGATATCTGAAATTCGCGCAACTCGACCGGAGTACTTTTCAAGACAGGTTTTTGATCCACCAAAGTTTGGTACAAAGAATACAGTAATTTATATTTATCGTCATATGCCTTTTTAAGAATATTTAAGGCAATATTCAAATTTTGATTTGTTACGCTTAAGGACTCAATCATTTCCAAAGGTGGTCCACGTAACAGCCCTTTAAGGTAATAAAACTTTTCACCCTCCGACTTTAAATTATTATTATTAAGTACCAGTGCTGTGAACAGGTCGATAAAGGATGGCCACTCTGATGCAGCCCCTGAAAAAGGTTTAATGTTAATTTTAGGTAACACGACATTAGATACATCGTTTGGCCTAGTATTTAAATTGAGTGATTCTTTTTGCTTATTTTCTATTAGAAGTTCAAGCATAGCAATACAACTTTCAAAACGGTCGGCGACAACGTTCTCGGCCTCATCGTCGGAAGAGTAGTTGTCGTCGTCCGGGTTAGATAATGAAACGATTTCCAATTGGACTTTTTGATAATTGTCATAGTGACCAGATATGCTTTTAAGTTTGACTTTAAGTATATAGACCTCTTCGGAGCCAGTCAGCTCCGACACAAATGTTTCAATTCGAGATAATTGCGATTTGAAACCCCCTCTTTTATTTTTCAAGTGATTTAGCGACATGATTGAATCAAAGTGTAACCAATCAAAGTTGAACTCCACCTGAATTAAAATAAGCTTCTAAAGTAGCGAGTAAATTTTTACAATATATGGAATAACCGAATAGACAAAGAGCTTTTCCAATCAATGCGATAAGTATTTCAATAGCATGCAAATTACTGAAAATTAGTTTAACATTGTAAGAAAATACCTACCTACTTATAACCTACTTATAACCAAATACGGTATTAATATTCAAAATAATAAAGAAGAAATTACAGTGAATTATTTTTCACAGTGTACTAGAATGCATGTAAACGCAAATAGATAATCAATATTGAGATTAATAAACAAAATATCAAACATTGAGAAAACTGTAAATTATTTTTAACAGTGTAAGAAAATGTACCTAAATATAACTAAATACACTAATTAAATATCCAAAGTAATAATGAAGAAAATACTGTGATTTATTTTTCACAGTGTACTAAAAATGCATATAAACGCACATTGCTAATTAATATTGAGATTAATAAACAAAATATCAAACATTGAGAAAACTGTAAATTATTTTTAACAGTGTAAGAAAATGTACCTAGATATAACTAAATACACTAATTAAATATCCAAAGTAATAATGAAGAAAATACTGTGATTTATTTTTCACAGTGTACTAAAAATGCATATAAACGCACATAGATAATTGATAAACAAAATATCTAATATTTAGAAAACTGTAAATTACTTTTAACAGTGTAAGAAAATGTACCTACTTATAACTAAATACACTAATTAAATATCCAAAGTAATAATGAAGAAAATACTGTGATTTATTTTTCACAGTGTACTAAAAATGCATATAAACGCACATAGATAATTGATAAACAAAATATCTAATATTTAGAAAACTGTAAATTACTTTTAACAGTGCAAGAAAATGTACCTAAATATAACTAAATACATTAATTAAATATCCTCAAACTTAACGATGTATTTATTATACCATGTATTATTGAGGTAACAAAAACCCGACATGTAAATAAACACTAGTTTCTTCAAAATATGCTGTTTATAAACACTTCCAAACCGGCTCCTAATCCTATACACCCCCCTTGAGCGAGGTGTCGTTGAAGTAAAAACGGCCAGCAGTTGACCATTCTAGATTCAGAACTCGCTTCGCGCGCTGTTGCCGGACTGTCTTTAATTTCCCGAGCAATCAAATCGCACTTATATACATATCACTGTTTCAGTATTTATTTTTTACAGTTTCTCAGCCCTCACGAGAGTCTAATGAACAACTTTTTGGAATGTTTATTAGAGAAAAGAAGAATAGGGTTCAGGCAGACCCAAGAAATCAAATTGCCGCAAAGGCGGAAATGGATATATCAAGTTGCTGCAGAGGCAAAAATGGATATGTCAAATTGACAGACTAGATCCGGCTCGAAGGACCAATAAAAACTATGTACGAGAAGGGAAATTCGCCTTAGCGATATTTGGCTGGTTCCTCTAAGTTTAGTTGGTTGATCCTTTCCTTCCCGACATGTTTTTGAGTATTTTAAAACAAGAAGACTCGCCAACCTTTTGTTGACGGGAACGCTGAAATTGTCGTTGAGAATAAAGGAGTAATAAAAATACGGCTCACTCACAATCCCTCTATTTGAATTCTTACAAGAACGAAGTACCAAACTTTAGTATTGGATACGGCAACAGCGCTAAACTACCGTTGAACCGGTCTAGGCGACCATGCGAATTCAAACAATAATTTTTAATAAAAATAGTACTTACAATACAGAAATTCACCGACCAATGTCGGAAAAGCACTTCACGTCATATTTACACTCTCATTTGTTGCAGTTACATTAAATTGATAAACGAAATTAGGTATGTATTTAAACCAATGAATCAACACTTGATCATATCGTCACAAGAGGTGAGCCAAGACTACTGATTGCCTTTCGTTGGCGGTAATTTTGCGGCTTATGGCGCGGGAGGTACCAATTGGTTCCGTGAACATGAATAAAAGGCGCGGAGATTTAAACTTCGAACCTTTCGCTTAATGTTAAATTAAGATCCATTGTAGGAATTTATGGGAAATTCCTACAACACCCTTCCCAGGTCGTAAAAATTTTGGGACAAAATTTTGGTTCTTCGTCAGTGGCGAGGGACGCTGTGGTAATTGGTTTTTTTTGCTTGGCTTCGTACTGTATGCTAATATTCTCTCCGTTGGCTAGCCTGAATCGGTACCTTCTCTTTCCTGTCTTCGGCTTATTTCTAATTTGTTCCGGCACGAGTTGGATTAGTGGTCCATCACCGGTAGGGACTGGTTTCTCCTTTCTAACAACTGGCTCCATTCTTTCTCGGTTGATTTTCCCGGTGTCGGAGGTCGGTCAAATTCTCTCTCTTCGATTTGCCATATGGCATCGTCGTATAGGTCGAGTACGTCTTCCATCTCTGCCGTTTGGTATATTGCCTTTACTGAAGGTCGGTAGTGGTCCTACGACGTCGGAGCTCACTGTGTGCCATGGTTCTTGAGGGATCTTGGTCGATTGCATTAGACTCGGTGTTTGTAGTTGCGACGGCTTATATTTCTGGCAGCTTCGGCATTCTCTTACGAACTTAGTTGTGTCTCTGAACATTCCTGGCCAATAGTATTTCCTGGCTAGTCGTGCTATTGTTTTTGCTATTCCCAGGTGTCCTGATGTATCACTGCTGTGGGTTTCTTCTATTATTTTCTGTTGCTCGCTTGTGGGGATGCATAATTTCCACGGGTTTGACATTTCTGTCTCCTTTAAGTCATATTTATCCCAAAAGTATCTGTATAATTTGTCGTCTATGATTGTGAAATCCGAATGCTTTTGCGGTTGTGTTCCTACTTCTGTTTTTTTCTTCTCGTACCAATCCACTTTACTTTTCTTCGGTGCTACGTTAATGTAGTCTATCGGATTCCTCGGTCTATACCGCTGTTTGATAGGTGTGTTGTGTTTTAGTTTTATTGTGTGTTCTGCCAATGGTGTTACTCCCTGGCTGTTGTTGAACTTTTTTATTTCTGTTTCTAAAAACTTTTCTAGTCTTTTCTCATCTAATGCTGCTAGTTCCGGATTAATATTTAACTTGTGGTTGGCTTCTGTTTGATTTAATTCTTCCATGTTAACTACTGCCTGTTGTATTTTGTTATTGTATCTTATATTCTGAAATCTTTCTATGAATGCTTCATCTTCGTGTATCCTTTCTTCCTGTTCTATTTTTTGTATTTTTCTGTTGTCCGTTTTCTTGTGATTTTCCTGTTGTTCCTTTGGGTTTTGTACGGTGTGATCTATCTATGTTAGTTTGTTATAAATTTCTTGCTCTTCTGGGGTTAACTCGGTTTCTTCTTTTAACAGGTCTGCCCACGGTATTTTTCTCTCTGCAATATCATTTCATTTCTTCGGACGTGAAGTTTGTATTTCGGGTTCATATTTCTATATATCCTTTCTAGTTGTTGGCTACTGTTGAAGCCCATATGTCTCCGCATGAATGTCTGAATTTCTGTGATATATTGTTTAAACGGTTCGTTTTCTCCTTGTTTTCTCTCCATTATCTTTTCTTCCAAGTATGTTGATAAATCTAATGATACATAAAATGTTTCGAAATCATCTACGAAATCTTGCCAAGTTTCCCAGAGATGTTTATTATTCCGGTACCAAAGAATTGCTTTGCCTTTTAGCACTTCTGGCAGAGCTCTAAGTATAACTTCGTCGTTTAGCTTTAGTTGGCGTCCGTCCTAAGCTCAACACGCTTTAGGACTTCGTCCAAAATACAGGGTTTGCTTAGCGTCTAACCTCGAGTTCAACGCACACCAAGGGGTCAACGAGAAGCGGGATATTTATGTGTTCACGATTCCTAAGCTCAACACGCTCCGGAATATAGTGTAACACTTCGGTTATTTTCAGTTGAAGCTTCCTATCGTTATTCTACGTAAGGTAGAGCTTGCCTGATATATCGCAGAACGTATGCTTTGGTAGTATCGGTCAAGTTATTAGCGGAAAGGCGAAGGTGCTGCCCTCTCGGTGCTGGGTGCCCAAGTCTGTCTAGTTTTGGCTCGTGTAGAGTTCTGTTTTATGATTATTTATCGGGATTATTTTATGTTCAGACGGCTGTGTCGTTACACTTTTAAAACGTTTTTCTGTTCTTGAATAAGGACTGACAGATTAGATATACACTCCAATGATTTGCTTAATGAAATTAAAGTGTTAAAGTTGTTTTCATTGCCGGATGATACTGACCCCTTAAGTATTTTACAATATATATTTGAAAACAATTTAATCTCCACCCTTCCAAACGTAAGCATTTCATTAAGAATTCTTCTGACATTGCCTGTATCTGTAGCTTCTGGCGAGCGATCTTTTTCATAGTTAAGAATAATTAAAAATCATTTAAGGTCGATAATGCTTCAAGAAAGATTGTCTGGGCTAGCAATATTAGCAATTGAACAAGACATTTTTGATGGTATACATTTTAGCGATGTAATTAATGAATTTGCAACAGCAAAGTCTCGGAAAATATCGCTACTACAATAGCTATTTTTCTATTGTAGCTAGCTATCATTTTTGATTTTATAACGTATTTACCTAGGCATTTGTTATCAGAAGTATGTGCATATTTTTTTGAATATCTAAGTATAAGTAGAAAGTAGTATATATGTAGACATTACGCAATGTTTCTGTTATTTGTTCCTAAGAAAATGTGATTTTTAGTTAAGGGTTATTTTCTAGTATTTATTAACAACGTTTCTGTACCCCATTGGTTAAGTAAATGCTTTAAAATGAGTGTGAACAAGAATTTGTTTTAATGTATTTTGTTTGATTTTGATATTTTAGTCTACAAATAAATATAACTTCTAAAGTTCAGTTTTTTGCTTTATTTCAAGCACCTACCTACCTACCTACATTCAAAAAAATAAATAAGAAAACATGATCCAAAATGCCTTAAGGGGCGCCAAAATCCTTTTTTTGCACACAGGCGCCACTAGCTCTTACGTAAGACCATAGGACAATGAAAACAGGTAATGAAGAATTAAAAAAATATGGATTATGGAAATACGCAAACTCTAAAAAATAGTGAATAACTAAACAAAAAATTAAATATTAAAACTAAAACTTGGGATCTAGGAAGATGGAATGTAATAAACCTACAGGGTAAAGAAATGGAACTGGAAAACGAGTTTGAAGAAACTGGATTAGAAATTTTAGTACTAAGTGAGCCTAAGGAAAAGGGAAAAGACAAAATGCTGCTTGAAAATGGATACACACTATTATACAGTGGTGTACCTATGATGCAAAGGGCTTCGACAGGAGTAGGGTGTATAACAAACAAAAATCTAACACATGAAATTGTAACATGGAAAGCTGTCACAGAAAGAATACTGCTGGTAAAACTGGAAGATAAAAAAGGAAATAATAGAACAATAGTATCAATATATGGTCCAGATAAAAACGAAAAAGTAACCGAGAAAGAGAAAGTTTGGAAAGATCTCACAACAATTACAGAAGAAATACAAGGAACAATAATGGCTGAAAATTTCAATAGTAGAGTGGGTAAAAAATACAATGAATATAAATCAACAAAGGGGCAACATAGTGCAGAAACGCGTAACAACAATGGGAACAAACTACTGAAAGTGTACGACTTGATCATTACAAATACATTATTATTTTAAGATAAAATACAACAAATTGTAATAAATTAGTGGGAATTACTTAAATAAGTCAGCTTACAATTTTAGCAGCTTTTAGCTGGATCCAAAATAATGTGAAAGATCGTGAATATTTTCTGTAAAGTTTATCACTCAACTTAAACTACGAGTACTTTATATTTAATACAATAACATCTTATACGTAGACATCCTCTTTCTTCTTTGTACGTCAGTTTGTCTATGATAAAAACTTGTAAAAATCAAATTTCAACTTATCAAAAAACATATTATATTGCAATGTGGCGAATTATTATTTAAAACTCACCTTCTCCTCGCAATAAAACGAGCAGCATCCGTTCGTATGGCCAGGAGTACTCAAAACTTTAATTTTATGTGAACCAAATCGTATATAGTCTCCTTCGTCAACAAAGATATCCGCCTGCGCCCCGCTACTTCTCGAAATGATACTTTTACATCCTGTTAGACATTTCAGATATCCTGATCCGGTGATGTGATCGGCATGCATATGAGTATTGACTAAAATATAAAAAGTTTTATGAGAGATTCGTCTCGATGGCTCTATTATTAAAGGCTACAGTTTATAACTTCGGAAATATTGGAGATACTACCGGTCAGAAGTTTATTACAACTAGCATAAAAATGTGAAGACGGATCGATTTAATAACGATCAAAGTATAATAATGTAGGTATACAGGGTGGGACAGAGCAACTTGCTTATTTGAATTTGGCGTATGAAATTCTGAAAATGTCAACAAAAGAATATGAAAGGAGAGAATAGTATATTACACACCGAGGTGGGAAGTGATTCATTCCTGTCGTGAGATCAGTTAGTTAACCGAGACGCAAAGCGTCGAGGTTAGCTATGATCTCGAGACAGGAATGAAACTTCCTACCGAGGTTTGTATACTATTTTATTTACAACCATCATATTTCGATCAAAATTAATAAATCTCTGTTTCGTTCTGAACATTCCTAAAATATTACATTTAACGACAAATTACCAAGAACACGGTTTCTCAGAATAATCAAGTAGATATATTGTTACCGTGACTACGGGGTATACAATTGTCACCAATATGAGTAAATGTCAGATAAAGTCAATAAATGTCAGATAAAGTTGGATATTAAATTCGCGAATTATAAATTGAAAACCATGTCTTCCGACGAAGAATTTATGGATTGTACCCCACCAGAAATACGACAGGCTGCTCACGCAGCAGCCCAGGGCTTGATGCCAGAGAAAAGTAAGCATCGGTATCTAAAAGCCATTGAATTATATAGGAAGTGGTGTGAAGAAAAAAAGTTAAAAATATCGGTTCCGAAAGTGTACTCCTGGCATATTTTGGAGAACATACCAGACAAAAGAAGCCGTCTACTTTGTGGCAATGTACAGTATGATTCGAACGATGCTAGAAATTGAAGAAAAAACTGATATTTCGAAACATGGGAAACTGCTAGCCTTCCTAAAACGACAAAATGTGGGCTTTAGGCCCAAGAATTCGAACGTATTTTGGAGGAAGAATATAGAGGATTTTTCAAATAAAGCTCCAAATAATCTTCTACCGATGAAGGTGAGTTATTATTTGTGATTATTTAAATAAGTATTTAAAAAAAAACGTGTTTGAGCTAATACCATAATACTGGTATTATGGTATTAATGTTTCTTATTGTTTTAGGTAGCAATAATAAGAGGCGTATCTGGAGCTTGTCGGACGGACGAATTAGTGAAAATGAAAATGTTGGATATGGCTTTTTTTGAAGAAAAAATTTCGGTTGAGATTCTAGATTCTAAAACACATACAAATAGATCATCTCTCATTACTGTTCCAGTATGGGTGAAGATCATTCGAGACTACATAAATTTGAGAAAAAACATAGGAAACGATAGATTTTTGTTCAGTTCAGAGGAGATATAGCAAGAAATCAACCAATTGGACACAATACAATAACTAATTTTCCCCAAAAAATTGCTACTTTTTTTAATTTATAGAACTGGAAAGGCTTCACAGGACACGCACTCAGAAGAACCGCCGCTACGTTACTTGCCAACAGTGGTGCAAGTGTACTCCAATTAAAAAGCCTGGGAGGATGGAAATCTACTACTGTGGCAGAAATTATGTGGATGGCTCAATAGAGAATAAAACGAAAACTGCCACTATGCTGTCCCAATGTGCCATGTCTTCTGTAGCTATTGCAAGTAGTTCACAAACCTCAGTCATTCAACATGAAATTAATTTGTCGCCCAAAGAGACAACTGTTGGAGGGTCCAGCGCTGGTACAGACCTAAGTATTTCAATAAACGCTTACAATAATTCAAATTTAACGATTAATATCAATAAGTAGTTTGTTGTATTTTAGTTCATTGTTGTTTGCCATTAAATAGGTATTATAAAATTTGTAAAAAAATATGTTATTTTTTTAAATATAAAAAATATTTATCTAGAATAGATGAAATGAGGGCGGGAAATGAGGGCGGTAAGTGAGGGCGGTAAGTGAGGGCGGTAAGTGAGGGCGGGAAGTAGAGGTGTGTAATGTGACATTTCCCAACCTTCAATGACGTTAGTAATGACAGCATTACATATATGGTTGTAAATAAAATATTTTTTCCACTACTAGCTATGAAGTTGACAATTATTGCATCTTCTAGCCAACTGAGAAGTTTAATTTCTCTATCAGTGGTTAACAATTTTTTCTATTGTTAACCTAGGTCAATAATGGACAAATTCTAATGTTTTGAGAATCCAGGGATAGTAGTTTAACAAAAACTTGTGCAACATAATTATTTGTACCCAGGAGATTCTCTTTAACGTATTTGCTTTTTGAAATTACCTAACACGATAAAATTATTTGAATAAAAATGCCATTAGTTTATAATTCGCGCTCATCCAATAATGACTGATGACATCCCGTAACTACAACATGGCGATAATGACAAACGTTGGGTGCGTTCAGAAAACACAACCGTTGCGTGAATGTTCTATGAAAGCATTTTAATACATAACATTATACGCTGGAATTGTTTCTTCATAATAATTCACGACGAATACCTTATCTGCTTACATTATAGTCATGTGGTAATGGTTCCTGCAAATCTTCTATTGCATGGGTTATAATATTTCTGTTTGTATCAAATATATCATCATCTAATAGCGCTACTGAACACCATCAAGGAAAGAAAAATGCAATACCTGGGTCATGTGTTGAGAGCTGATAAATACGAAATACTACGCCTCATAATAGATAGCAAAGTGTACGGGAAAAGATCAGTAGGAAGACGCCAGAGCTCATGGCTAAAGGACTTAAGAAGATGGTTCGACCGCTCGTCTGCAGAAATCTTTCGTGCTGCAGTCTCCAGCGCTACAATTGCCATTTTGATCGCCAACCTTTGGCAGGAGAAGGCGTGATAAGAAGAAGAATAGCACAAGAAAAATATTGTATCTAGCCAAAATTTCAATATTAATGTTCTTCAAAAAAATTATCGTTCAGCAGACACACGTCAACCATTATTATTTGTTGCTCAGTGAGCGCTCATCAACGGTTGAGTTATAAATCATGTTTTATGAACGCACCTGTTATTTACAAATAAGTTTTACTAGTGGAAATGTCAATCTGTATAAGACTACTTGATTATTGTTTTATTAGTGGAAAGGCGAATTTACATTTCTGTGCTACTCGATTTTTACAAGATTTTTTTTTTATTTTTGTCTAGTAGTGGAAAAAATTGTATATACACCACGGTGGTGAAGACATTTATAGGCCTCGCACCTTATTCCGCTCGGGGCAAAGCCCCTCGCGAAATAATCTTGGTACTCGGTCAATAATTGGCAGAATTGGAAAATCGTGAGTTGAAAACGTCCGGTAAGAAAAGTTAATTAGTAAAAAGACTTAAAGCGGCACTGGAAAAAGACGGATTCTTTCTTTTCCTTTTACTAAGTAGTTTCGGCTTGGGACTAGATTTGTCATGAAATTTGTTTTCGGTGGATTGATTTTAAGCCCAACTTTATGTGAAGCAGATGTTAGTCTCATAAGCAGTTTCTCTGCCTTATCCAAGCTATCTGAAATCAGTACAATATCGTCAGCGAACCGAAGGTGACTGAAATTTTCACCGTTAATATTTATACCCATATTCTCCAACTCGACACTCTTGAACATATACTCCAACAAAGTGGTAAATAGTTTAGGGGAGATTGTGTCGCCTTGTCGTACACCGCGCTGCACTCAGAATCTATCTGTCTCTTCATGGAGCCTTACGCTCGCTGTTGCATTTTTGTATATATGTTGCAGTATAGCAGAGTATCTGTGGTCTACTCGGCAGTCGGCAAGTGCTTTAAACATCTCGCTGTGCTTGATGGAATCAAACGCCTTTTCGTAGTCCACAAATATTAACACGAGTGGCTTGTTGTACTCAACGGACTTCTCGATCAATGTCTTGATAACTTGCAGATGGTCATTTGTTCCGTATCCGGATCAGAAACCTACCTGTTCTGTCGGCTGGTAGAAGTCCAATTTCGATGTTAGACGCTTAGTTAGAATTTTGGTAAACAATTTATAGAGATGAGAAAGCAGGCTAATTGGTCTATAGTTCTTCAGGTCGGCAATGTTGCCCTTCTTATGCATTGCATTGTTCCAGTTCGTAGGTGTTGTGGTTTCCATAAGACATTTATTGAATAATTTTGTTATGGCCTTTAACAGTTGTTCTCCACCTTCCCTAACTGCCTCAATCACGATGTCGTCATCACCTGGAGCCTTATTGTTTTTCATTTCCGACATTGATTTTAGGACTTCCTCCTCTGTTATGTCAGGCATTTCCTCCGATCCCTGGTTTAAAACTCGAGGGATGTCCTCTGTGCATCTCAGCTGTTCATTATTGCAATATAAATTTGCATAGAAATCTTTCACAGTTTCTAGAATCTCTTGTTTATTTGTGACTATTTGTCCAGTTTAATGATTTCTGTCCTCCCCAAAGCGAGTTTATTTCTGAGTACTTTCATGCGCTTGTTTTCCTCTATGACCCTCGTTACCCATCTTGTGTTGTAATCTCTGATATCTTTCCGTGCGGCTCTCGATATATTCCTATTCAATATTCTCAACTGGTCTCTGTTGATTGATTGTTTGTGTATCATTTCTCGCCTTTGTTTCATAAGGTGGCGGGTGTGCACCGATAGTCTTTCTTCTTTATCACTCCTTTGGCTGCAATGTATTTGCTGAGTTTCTCGTAGCGATTTCAGTATTGTGCCATTCAAGTCCTCTACATCCTTTGTGTATATATTTCCCAATTTTTCAGCTATGGTTCTTTAATACTCTTCTTTGTTTGCAACTGTATTCCATTTCTTATTTTTTGTGTTTTGGAGCTTCCTTCTCTCTTTCCTTAAGCTCAACGTTATTGCTTTAACGTTGAACTGAAGGAAAGATTACCGATTTAAGAACACAAGAGACGCCAGCAGAAGAAAAGATCGAACAAATAAAACCCTGCAAACCTGAAACACAGCTCAAGACAGATGATATTGGCAGTTTTGCCAGAGTCAAGGCTCCAACGTTAGATGGAAAAATGTCGTGGACCAATTATGTCAAACAGTTTGAAGCAGCCGCTAGAGTGGATAATTGGTCCGACAGGGATAAGGTAGTAAACTTAACTATCGCGCTTCGGAGAGATGCCTTAGATATACTTCAGACGATACCTCCGGAAGAAACGGATGACTTCGAGCAGCTGAAGAAGAGGTTGGACATGCGATATGGTCATGAACATCTAGAAAATTTGTACCAATCTCAGCTGAAGAACCGAAGGGTGAAACGTGAGGTAGCCCTTCAAGAGTATGAAGTGGATATTACCCGACTAGTTCAATTCGCTTATCCATCAGCACCAGATAACATGATGGAATGTCTGGGCATCCAGGCATTTATTGATGGCTTACATGACCCCTATATGGAAAGGACGCTTCGTTTAGCCCATCCCAAAACATTGGTCGATGTATTAACTGCTGCTCTTGAATATGAAGCAGCTACAAAGGCTTCGGGATATAATGAAGTCAGGACCATCCAAGAAGAAGGTGTCGAGGACAGGCTTGACCAGATCGTCAGTTTGATAAAAGGTATGATGGACAAGAAGCCGAGAAAGATCAGATGCTGGAATTGTGACGAGCTAAGGCATGTACGCATTTCGTGTAAATGCTCCAAGACTTCTTCAAACCAAGAACCCCAGTCACAGGACAACTGGAACAGGTCGGCTACGAGGGGCAGCACCGACCGATGATCGTTCCAAAAACCCTCTCATACTGATAGCTTCTCTCAGATGTCGCAACGACAGTGTATTTGTGGATGGCGAAGTGAATGGTAAGAAATATACTCTACTGGTAGACACTGGAGCAACTAGAACCCTTATACGGCCAGAGATAATAAACCCAAAGAAGAAACTTCTACTAAGGAGACTGCGACTGCGGCCCACCATAGATGAGAGTGCCAACGTTAACACAAATCCGATTGGGAATTGGTGCAGAAAAGTTCACGCATACGGTAATCGTAGCTGACATTGAAGAAGACGTGATTCTGGGAATGGACGTAATGAATCTACATAGTTTTCAATTGGACTTTAGAAACAGAGCAATTAAAGTGGGATCCGATGAGGTATTCCTTCATCCATATGAAGGCATCACGGTGTTGGCTGCTGTACAGGAAGATACCTTTCTATCTGCACAAAGCGAAACCATGATAGTAGCGCGGCTACAGGGAATCATGGAGAAAGGTATACCTGTTATGATGGAGCCTAGAAACCACGACAAAGAGGTTGGCAAAGGAGTACTAATTGGTAAAGGATTGGTTACGTCGGCAAAGGAGGTCCCAGTACCTGTGATAAACGTGACAGATTATCCAATTCCAATCAAAAAAGAAACCAGGATTGGATCCTGCGTACCAGTGACGCCAATCAACGGACAATTCCAATGCCAGATTCGAACAAATGTTATCAGTAGCTGGTCAATCCTTAAATCGAGCTGAGAGAAGGAAAATAAGGATTTCTTTTGCAGTGTCGAGACCTATTCGTACCAAAATGAGGGAAGACTGTTAGAACATCAGCCGTGAAATACAAAATCGATAATCGTAATGCCAAGCCAATTAGGTAATCAGTGCGAAGACTACCACGAGCGAAGAGAGGAAGCTGAAAGAATAATTCGAGAGATGCCAGAAGAAAAAGTAATAGAACCATCTACCAGTCCATGGGTGTATCCAATAGTGCTCGTCAAGAAAAAGTATGGAACTACGAGATTCTGCGTGGACTATCGCCAGCTACATAACGTGACGAAAAAAAAATAGCTATCCTCGGCCTCGAATCGACGATACGCTAGATACTTTGGCCGGCAACTGTTTTCCACCTTGGATCTGAAGTCTGGTTATTGGCAAGTAGAAATGGACCCAGGAGACAAAGAGAAGACTGCTTTTACCACCTGATCTGGATTATGGCAATTCATCGTCATGCCATTCGGGCTCTGTAATGCGCCCGCGACATTTGAAAGACTCATGAAAAATGTCTTGAGAGGGTGATCTTGGAAGACATGCCTGTGCTATTTGAACGACATCGTAGTACTGGGAAAGACATTTGGCGAACACCTGAAGAATGTGGAAGACGTATTGAAACGACTCCAAGCTGCCCAGCTCATGTTAAACCCGAATAAATGTCAGCTATCCCAAAACCGAGTCAACTACTTGGGTCATATAGTGAGCAAAGAAGGAGTGGCGGAGAATTCAGAGAAAATTGCTTCGATTTAGCAATGGCCGCATCCAACCGACAAACATCAACTTAGGAGCTTCCTTGGACTTTGTACGTATTATAGAAGATTTATCAGGAAGTTTGGAGATACTGCCAAACCTCTTACTCGACTTACAGAAGAAGCAAGAGCTTTCCAATGTGACGAATACTGTCAAACGGCTTTTGAAACCTTGAAGAGGCATTTAACCTCGGCGCCGATATCCATTACCAGAGGGAGACTGTTTTCTTGACACTGACGCAAGCAACGTAGGAATTGGTGGAGTGCTCTCACAGATCCAAGGAGGGCAAGAAAGAGTGCTGGGATATTTTAGTAAAGTCCTCTCCAAACCAGAACGAAAATACTGCGTCACAAGAAGAGAACTTTTGGCGGTAGTGAAGTCCGTGGAACACTTTTACCAGTATCTGTATGGTAGGAAGTTTTTAATCTGGACTGATCATGCAGAACGCAAGTGGTTGATGCAGTTGAAGAATCCCGAGGGCCAGATCGCTAGATGGATTGAACGACTTCAAGAGTACGATTTCAATATCGAACATCGAGTTGGTGTGAGTCACCGAAATGCCGACTCCCTGTCCAGACGGCCGTGCCCAACAGACTGCTACCACTGCAACAAGGCGGAATCTAGGGAAGCTGCAGTTTCAAGAACTACTGTAGTCAACGAGGAATGGTCACTCACCAGGATCAGAGAAGATCAGGAAAATAATCCTCACCTGAAGATGATCCGGCAATGGAAGGAAGAAAATCGGCGACCTACCTGGCAAGAAGTGTCAAGATTTTCACAGAAACTCAAGGCGTATTGGGCTCAGTGGGGCTCCCTTGTCCTGGAAGAAGGGCTGTTCAAAAGAGTCCTTGAAAACGATGATGGTACCGAGATGAGGACACAGCTAGTTATCCCGAGAACAAGAGTAGCTGAAGTACTAAATAAGTTACACGATAGTCCATCGGGAGGTCATCTGGGAGTGAAGCGAATCCGTGAGAGGTTTTATTGGATGAACAGCTCCGATGATGTGAAGGACTGGTGTAAGAAATGTACGACTTGTGCTACGAGTAATGGACCACATCGCAAGAGAAAGGCACCCATGGAACAGTACAATGTTGGAAGCCCTTTCGAAACGATTGCTTTAGATATCGCTAATATTCTCCAGACTTCATTAGCTACCACTGCATAATTCATCAACAAGTACTGGCTAGCAAGAGACTAAACACAAAACATGTGATGGATATTTCTTACAAGATTGTAAATTCCATAAGAGGAAAATATTTCCAAAGGCGGCTCTTTAAACAGCAATTAGATGAGAAAGAACCAGAGCTAACATTGCACACTGATGTAAGGTGGTCTTTACCATTATTTTTTGTGACTATTCTTATCTAATTCTTATCTAGACATTTCCAGTGAGGTCCATTGGTTTTGTGAGCCACAATTAAGAAGGATACAGAAAAAAGGCACTTAGTATATAAGAAAGGCTACACCTACCAACGGAGTTAGTTTATAATTTGATCTCGTGAGATAAACAGTGAACAAGTGAATAGTCTAAGTGAATAAACAATAGTCTAAGGGTTTATATAAATTAGTGTCAGTAAATATACTGTGTATATAATATAAATTAGTGAATAGTTTAGTGACTAAATAAATTAAGTGAGTAGACTTACCGTGTGTATGAATTTATCCCACCCGTCGTAATAAAAACTTTTAATTAAATAAGAAAAACATTATGCTCTTAATGGTCTGCATCATATCTATATGCTCTCAGGGAGGATTAACAGAATCCGAACAATACATTTCGGTTTTTATTATCATACAAAAATAAAGACAGCGTTGGAAAGCAGATACTTTGATGGCTTGGCCATGTTTATAGGTTAAAATACAAATCACAGACAGAACTATTGAAAGCATCGGCTAATAAAACCAATAAAACAAAACTCATTGTGAAGTGTTATTTTATCCACAAGTTTCAGAACGAATTTTTACAAAAAGTTTCAGACAATTCTATTAAAACGGAATATACAATTTATGTTAATAGTAAAATTTTATCTTTCGTATTAAATTGTATGAGAAAGGTGTTGGTATTGCATTTCCTCTGTTTCAACTTCTTTTGATTTCACTTTTACGACTATTACTACCTACTACTATGCTCATTAAACAGTGGTCGTTGACTTCATAAAAAGAGTAATAAACAATATACTGACAACACCTGAACTTTAAAGTTGATTATTTGTTTTAGAATAACTACCGTCTGGTTATAAAATTTGTAGAATCAGGGGCGGCTCTAGACTCTAGACTTTTTTGTGCGCCCAGGTCACGGATATAGGAAAACAAAATGGATTGCCAGCCCTTATGGAAAACTTTTACTAAAATGACTGTGGCACGCAAGTCGCCATCGCGTGATTATTTACATTGGCTGCATTCAATTACTTAGCTACTGACACTGAATAAGTCAAAACATTGAAACTATTGATTAAATTATTTCTTAATTTTCTGTTTGTTTTTAAAAAACTGAGAGTTTTTTATATAATAATTTAAAACGAAGCGTAGTAGAATGGTTTTATTTACTAAATTAACCGCTTTTTCAAGAAAGTAAACCATAGAATGCCATAGATGGTTAGAGTACATATTAGATTTCTATATCAAGATTTTAATTTTGACTTCTAGCAACTTCTGTCGTCAAATTGAATGATTTATTCCCACTAAACGATCACAACCAGGATAAACGAAAATGACTGGACGAGCAACACAAAATACGGGTCAGTTTTCTGTGAGAGCAATATGACATCGCGCATACGCAGTTATAAAAATCAATAAAATTTTATTACTAACGACGTTACAGTTTTCATCAATGTTTTGGAATTTTTTGAAATCTACGGATTTTAGTTACTCGACAGGTTCTATAAATGGTAAGGTCTGCAGTGTCCCTAGTCTGGTTAGTCAATAGTTAAGAGGGGCCACCTCGCAGGTATATAAACCTAAAAACCTACACAATACTAGCAACTTATCTAGTAATTATTTGGTTCAAAATATTTACGATAGATGTAGACAGTAGTACTGAATCGGCTTTTACTTATTTTAACATATTTTCCCTCTCTGTCTTTCCACTCATGACGGTTCAATGAAACGCATCTTTGGACCAGATGTTCGGATGTTTTGCTTTCAAATATTTCAACCTTTTGTGAGCACAGAATCCTCACCTCTGTTTTTTAGGTTGTACCAAAGTTGTTGGTGTATTCTTTGATTGTATCCACAAATCACCCTCACTGGTTGTATTGAAACAAAACTTGGTGACATAAGTATTTCCATTTGAGTGTCGATTTTTGAATATTTAAGCGTTTTATAAGTGTTTTTGAAAGGAATAAATTGTTAAAAAGTAAGTAATCGTATCTATCCGATATCAAAAATTATAGTTATGATAATGTAAATTATCCTGCAATCCGTATTACTTTTCCGCCCAACCTTTCTATATGCGAGAAAAGTATTGGTTTACCCCAAAAAAAGTTGGAATTTTGAAATTTTTTTTGATTTATTTTCACGTTTTCCATCAACAACGACACGAAAAAACAGTTTTTAGAAAAAAAATCGTGTGTGTATGTCGTCGTCGTCGTCGTCGGCCACTTTTCCTTACATGTCTTGTTAGCACCATACAGCCTACGGAGTGCAATAAGTCAGCAATTTTATGATTGAATATTATTCAGGACATCTCACTGATGAACTCTATTGATTTTCAGCTCACCAGAGCCAATACATCAGGTGCTGCAGTACTTTAAGTACGATATTTTTGTAATTTTTGGAGAAATTTCAGATTGTTAGCACGATACAGCCTCCGGAGTATATACAAGTGACCAATTTTATGATTGGATATTATTCAGAGCGTCGTAAAGATGAACCCTATTGATATTCAGCTCACTAAAGCCAGTGCAACGGGTGCTATGGTACTTGAAGTACCAAATTTTTGTCATTTTTGGAGAATTTTCAGTTTGTTAGCACGATACAGCCTCCATATAGTATACGATTTAACAATTTTATGATTGAATATTGTTCAAGGTGTCTCACAGATGTACCCTATTGATTTTCAGTTGCCTGGAGATAGTACAGCGGGTCCTATAAATCCAGATATACTAAATTTTGGGTTATTTTTGGAGGAATTTCGGTTTGTTAGCACGATACATCCCCCGAAGTGTATACAAGTAACAATTTTATGATGAATATTGTTCAGGGCCACAGATGCGGAAAAGTTAATTTTAATCTTTAAAACCGTTTATTTTTTATTTTAAATGCTATGTTTGAGGTTATGTTTACTGGATTATTTGATTAATGTGAAAATATGAGATAAATAATACTAATTGTTTGTTCTAGTATCATTAAAACATCTTTCAACATTCTCTTGAAACTCTGTTTTAATGGTAATATGAGTTTGTTAGCGAAAAATGCTTAATTGAAGTGAAGTGACCTTTCAAGTATCTGAATGAAGAAAAATTAAAACTGCTCTCAAAAGACAAGTATTATATAATTCATTTTGTTGAAAATATAATAGTGATAATTGAAAAATACAACTATTTATCACCTGATACAAAATGCATTACATATTGCATGAAAGGACATGTGCTATTTAATAATAAGGATACCAAGTGACAGCATTGTGGGAATTGCTAGAAATCAAGAATGGAAGAAAAATATACATACTTTAAAAACATTTTACCTTTCAAAATTTGTACCATTTACATTAACATAATAAAATGTTTTCATAATTATAAATTTTTGTTTGTTTCATGCTAAGAAAATTAAAGTGTGGAAAAGTTGCAAATTTACATCATTGAAAATAGGCCATTTAGTCTGAAAACACAGAACGTTGTGTCAATCTAACCATATTTTTATCAGTTTCAGAGTTGCTTTCAAATTTTATTTGACATATAGGCTCTTTTTTCAACTGCATGTGTAAACATGTTCAATTTTATCTAGAAACAAATAATATAAACAAAAAGTTTCCAAATTTATTATATAAAGAAATATTTACTTGTAAAACAATGCTTTACATTTAATAGAAAGAGGAAAGTAAGGTACAGTGAGGAATTTCAATTTAAAATAGCAAACGTTTTAAAAAACTTACAAAGCAACTATAACAACTAATAAAAAATGTATTGCGAAAGATCTGTAATGACAAATAATAATGTATATATTGTGGGGAAATCAATATATACAGTACAAAAGCAAACATACAATCAACATGTACAAGTTTGCTTCTACCTTGTTTGCAAAGATTATGTGTTGTGGAGATTGGAACTGAAACATTTTTCTTCCATTGTACAAAAAAATAGTTGGCTCATTCTCTTTTTTCCATCTATAAAATGACAGATACACATATGTGTGATCACCTGAATGATAAATATTTTTTTTGTTTTTATATAATTTATTATTGGTTTTATTACTTTTCCGTCCAGCCCATCTAATATGCGAGAAAAATATTGGTTTAGTTACCCAAAAAAAAGTTGGAATTTTGAATTTTTTTGAGTTGTTTTTACGTTTTTCAGCAAGAACAACACACAAAAATGGTTTTTATAAAAAAACTCCTGTCTGTATAACTTGATACAGCCCCCGAAGTGCAACAAGTCACCAATTTTATGATTGAGTATTGTTCAGGGCATCTCATAGATGAACCCTTTTGATTTTCAGCTCACCGGAGCCAGTAGGACGGGTGCTATGGTACTTGAAGTATGACATTTTTGGAGAATTATCAGTTTGTTAGCACGATACAGCCTCAAGTGTATACAAATGACCAATTTCATGATTGGAAATTATTCAGATCTTTTTATAGATGAACCTTTTTGATTTTAAGCTCACTAGAGCTAGTACAACGGGTGCCATGGCTCCTGAAGTGCCACATTTTTGGAGAAATTTCGGGTTGTTAGCACGATACAACCTCCAGAGTGTATGCAAATGACCAATTTTGTGATTGGACATTATTCAGAGCATGTTATAGATCAACCTTATTGATATTCAGCTCAATAGAGCTAGTACAACGGGTGCTATCGTACCTGAAGTGCAACATTTTTTGGAGAAATTCCGGGTTGTTAACACGATATAGCTTCCGAGTGTACACAAATGATCAATTTTATAATTGAATATTTTTCAGAGTGTCTCAAAGTTGAACCCTATTGATTTTCTCCTCACTAGAGCGAGTATAACGAGTCCTATTCTATTTACACGCGCTATTGCCATTTCTGGAATAGGTAGACAAAATAAATTTTTTAGTCGTTATTGGTTTCACAATTTTTTTTAATATCAACAACTAACACTATTACTAAGTCATCCTTTAATAATTTAATAATAATTTGGGTTCTTATTTTCTTTGATTTTTTTAAATGCTTTTATAATCAAATAATTTGTAAAATAATTTCGACTATTGGCTAGTTCTGATTATGTAACTAAAACTAAGCCTGATGTAATTGCCCCTCAGGTCCATTAATCTTTAATAAAACAGAGTTTCCTGATACTATTCCGTATATAAAAACACTAATAAGACTTATTTACAAAAATCAAATTTCTATTCATTTTCAGAACTGACAATTTCACTAAAACGGAACCTGATGCAACTGCCCGCACAGATCCAAATAATTATAGCAGTTTTCGCTACAACTATACTGTAAGTAAAAAAATGGCAAAACCCACTTAGAAGAAGCATCTCATTTTCTTATCTCATTTACAGTTCTGATTATGTAACTAAAACTAAGCCTGATGTTACTGCCCCGCAGGTCCATTCTCAGATTAACAAATAAAATAGATATGGGGTGTAAGGGGTGACGGTTATGGATTACCGGCACAAATGTCAGCCTTACCTGCGCATGGTGCACCCTGCTAGACAACTGACAAGGCTCTGGCGACCGAGTCGAGGCGGTATAACCTCCAGTGTCATGATAATGGGCAGCAGCTTTATCATCACTGGATTGAAGCTACCGAAGAATGACTTCCTTAAAGGTTCAATACCAGAAACTCCTAGGCGGATATCAAGTTACGATTTAACCGGCTAGGACACTGCGGTGCAGAAAGCAAGGAGAAACTACTGCACTATTTTCTCAAGAATAACCACTAATGATGAGCACTATTCAATTAATGGCCCCGAGTCCCCGGCGTTCCTTGAATGGAACAGGGGTGCGAAGAATCCCCGGGAGGAAAATTCATATACAGCGCTTAGCAACTTGGAATATAAGAACGCTTCACGAAGCAGGAAAGTTTGATATGGTCATGATGGAAATGCATAGGCTTAATATTCCAATTTTGGGCCTCGCCGAAGTTCGATGGTCAGGATCGGGATGTTGTACAAAAAATGATATGAGTGTATACTACTCAGGAACAGACAATAATGATCACAGTAAGGGCGTCGGCGTAATCATTAAAAAGGAATTTCAGCAGAGCGTTATCCCCTTTATCCCATATAATGAGCGTATGATGCTACTACAGCTAAAAGCAGATCCCATTAACATAAACCTTATCCAGGTGTATGCCCCTACATCAGACAGTAACGACCATGTTATAGAACAGTTTTATACAGACTTAGAACAATTAATGAATAATATCAAAAAGCAAGAAGTGATTATAATTATGGGGGACTTTAACGCAAAGATTGGACGAGGAAAAGTCTAAAAATTTGTTGGCAAATTTGGACTGGGAACGAGAAATGAGAGGGGAGACAGAATGCTACAATTCTACCAAGAAAATGAGATGATAATTACAAACACCTTTTATGATCTGCCTCCAAGAAGACTATATACCTGGACTTCGCCTCGACACAATGACAGCCGAATAATCAGAAATCAAATAGATTTCATAACCGTTAATAATCGATTTAGAAATGGGATTAAGAGCGTTAAGACATATCCAAGTGCCGACGGAGGAACAGACCATAACTTATTAGTTGCAAATGTAAACATAAAACTAAGAACCCTGAAACGACATAACAAATCTCCTAAAATAAATCTGAATGAAATTAAAAATCGCAAAGAACAACTAAATGAAGAGATAAGGGACAAGCTGAACACCTTATCTCAAAGCGAAGACGTGGACGAGAACTGGAGTACGTAAAAAAATGCTTTGTTGGAATCTGGCAGTAGGGTACTTGGCACTGAAACAAAAGCTTGTAAAAACGAATGGATGACACCTGAAATAATTCAGCTTGTTAACGAAAAAAGAAAATATAAAAACAAAACCAGGCAAAAATATAAAGAACTGAATAAAATACGAAATCGACAGAGCCAAATAAAACTGTAAAGAATTGGAAGAGCTAAATAATAAACACGATACAGCAAACAATCATAAAAAAACTAAAAGACATAACGGGCAACACTAAACACAGAACACCCTGCGTCACTAGGAATAACCAGGGTCAATTAGAAACGGAGGATGAACAAATAAAGAAGGTATGGAAACAATACATTCAAGCTTTTTTCAGCGATGCAAGGGAATATGGACAAGAGACGCTAGACGAGAACCAGTAACTTGAAATTTTGGAGTCAGAGCAGGCCATACAAACGGCTAATAGTAAGAAAACTCTTGGTCCAGACGAAATGCCTACAGAACTACTAAAAGCATTAGATACTGATATAGTGAAAAAGTTTAACAGTTATTCTAAATCAGATATACAGGCAAAGTAAAATACCTACGGAATGGCTCAAGTCCACGTTTATTCCCCTGCCAAAGAAGAACAACCCCAAATCATGCGATGACTATCGGTTAATAAGCCTTATGAGCCACTCACTAAAAATACTTTTAAAAATTATACAAAACAGAATACATAAGAAATGTGAAGAAAAATTATATAAAACTCAGTTTGGATTTCGTAGGGGCATGGCAACAAGAGAGGCATTGTTTGCCTTAACAGTCCTTTTACAGAAGTGCAGAGAATACAACAAAACCGTATATGCATGCTTTATATATTTCCAAAAGGCCTTTGACAGAGTACAATACACAAAACTAATAGACTTAAAAACATCAATTTAGACAAAAAAGACATCGAGATAATGAAGAACCTGTACTGGAATCAGTCAGCTACAGTGAGAATCAATAATACAGAAACTAATGATATTTCGATTGCACGAGGTGTTAGACAGGGATGTATTCTCTCACCAACACTGTTTAACGTGTACTCTCAGGGTACCTTTGAGAAAGCCTTATGGGAAAGAAGCGAAGGGGTTAAAATCGGCGGCGAAGTAATAAGCACGATAATATATGCTGACGACACTGTGAACTTGGCAGAGAGTCTGGAGGAACTGCAGATACTTGTAAATGCTGTTAATATGGAATGTCAACAAATGGGAATAGATATTAACACAAAAAAACTCATGATAATCTCCAAAACACCCGCACATAATGATCAATTAATAATAAACGATCAAGCAATAGAAAGGGCAGAAAAGTTTAAATACTTTCATTACCTCAGACCTAAATCAGGACCAGGAAATCCGTGTAAGGATTGAAATGGCAAGATCGGCATTTCTAAAATTTAAATCCATGTTTTGCAATAAAAATTTGAATTTAATACTCCGGTTGAGATTTATGGAGTGCTATGTTTGGTCCCAGCGATTATATGGTGTAGAAACATGGACGTTAAAGGCACAAATAACTAAAAGAATCGAAGCCTTCGAAATGTGGATTTACAGACGTATGCTGAAAGTACTATAGACAGCCCGAATTACTAACGAGGAAATACTATATAGAATTGGTCGTGAACGAAAACTACTAAAAATAATAAAAATACGTAAGACAACATATCTCGGTCATGTATTACGACACGATAAATACTCTCTGTTACAAGTGATTATGCAGGGCAGAGTTGAAGGAAAGAAGGGAATTGGGAGAAAGAAGAAATAATGACTGAGGAATATCCGAGAATGGACAGACATGGGCTCTGAGGAACTTTTTCATATTGCTAAGGACAGAGATGCTTTTAAGAGAGTGGTCGCCAACCTCCGTTAAATGGGGACGGCATTCGAAGAAGAAGAAGTTGTTTTGACTTTTTCCTGCCCCAAACATTGAGTCACATGCTAAGCTCACTTGCGGACACTTCTACTGCTTTGCCATATTTACAAATCCTCTTTAGTTGGGGAAAAAAGAAATTAGAAGTTTAATTGAAAATTTGTTAAAAAGTTATGCAAATAAATAAAAAGTCGTACTAATTTATGCATTTGAGTCGCTGCTTTTAAAATTAATTAATAATACTTGAATTTTATTTAATAAAGGCATATTCTGATATAAATTTTAAACAAGTATTTGTTGTATCCTTAGATACTTTTATGGTTATAAGTAAAAGTGGCAACATTGCTCAAAATTTCAGTACCTGTTTAATGTGTCAATAGTAATATATTTAGTAGTTTTGTCCTTGTTTAATTACCATATAAAGTGAGATGCAAATATCGTCGGAGTGTGATCGACGATCATTTTAAATTCGCCGTAGTATTGTAGTAATGTCAAACGTGGTTTGTTTATACGAGCGCCATTACGACTAGAGAGTAAACATTTAGTTCTTTCGTTTTGATGTGTTTTTCAAGACTTTAAGTGACAAAATAAACTTTTAAGTCAATTAATTTAATGTTTTTGGATTATCATGGTTCGTCGCTGCCAAGTTTGTCAGAAAACCAGCCAAAATTACCAAGGCCATGTATCTACAATACCATCCCCACTTTCATTTTCATTCATTATTTCACTACTGGCGTTGAGAATTGTTGGCCACAAAAATAAACGTGTTTATGAATGAATAGCCCTCTCTATGTCTATTATTACTCTATGGGTACATTAATATTTCATAAAACAGTTAACTGATACCATTCCGTAAGTAAAACACTAACAAAACTTATTTACAAAAATCAAATTTCTATTCATTTTCAGAACTGACAATTTCACTAAAACGAAACCTGATGTAACTGCCCGCACAGGTCCAAATAATTTTCATATAGCAGTTTTCGCTACAATATTACAGTAGAACACGAAAAGAGAGATGAAACAGTGGAAAGTTATATGAATCAACAGAGTGAAGATCATGTAGAAAATAAGACTGAAGTAGAAAATGTATTTCGTAGCACACGCACAAGAAAGCAACCTAATTATCTCAAATCGTATATTCTTGATTTTAATGATTGCTTTGAAACAGAGGGAGATGTAGCATAGTTAATTATTATGTTACAGTTAGCATTAGTAAGGTTGTCGTCTTGGACTGTCAATAGTCAAGATGTCTGGCTGGACAGATTACGTATGATGTAGTTTAAGGCGGGTTTATACAACATTTAGATAGTCATAATCATAATCACACTCAGAATCATAAACTTAATCACAATCACAATTCTAAAAGGCGTTTATACAATTTTAATAGTCACAGTCATAAGTATAAAATTCATATAAATGAAATTAGCCAACAGCCGAATCAATGAAGTATGATATAAATAATTATTGACGGAGCATAGAAATACCTCCAAAAACTGCCAATAAAATTCATTTTTCAACCAAGACGCCTCTTTGTCAACATTGCTCATCGCCTGTTGGTTTCGACGCATGCGCATTTCAATTCACGTCATAATCATAAAGTTCAAAGTTAGGAACTCCAAGGTCCGTAATTGTGACAATTGTATAAAAGAACCAATATGAAATAATTAATTAAACTCTTATGATTGTGACTGTGATTATGATTATGACTATCTAAATGTTGTATAAACCCGCCATTAGACTTAGAGAGAAACATGTTCGTTCCAATTAATAAAGTTTAAAAGTAACAATTTTTTTTTATTATTGTTTATATTTAATTCTCACATATTATGGGTAAGGTTATTTCATTTATGTATTGTTCTTTTTAATTTTTGTAAAGGGGGAGATGTTATGAGTCCTATGACTTTGTCTATGAACAAGATAAGATGGCGGACAAGCCAGAGGTCAAGTGGAGTTTACAATAAAAGTTCAGTTCTCAAGTAAACCATGGTATACAACAATTATTAAACATCAAAATTTAAAAAATTATGCACCTTCATATTTTACTTAAAATATATCTAGAAATATTGACTTTATCGTTATGTAGAAACAGTAAGTATGTTATTTACGTAAAAAGTATTGGAGAATCGAAAAATTGCAACCAGCCACTTGCCCCTGTCGTACGCCTCTGGTAGTGACCAAAAACGTTTGTTTAACATACTTTAGTAGGATGTACAGTGTCTACTCTTTCTGCCAAATATGAAATGGATACGTTAAATAGATGTAAAGTACGGAGCACAAATCGTTTTTAAATTTTTCTACAAAACATCCTATAACTCAGTAAGCAGCTACATTTTATTTATATCTTTTGGGTTAAATCTTCATAATTTGAAGTTAGGATTCTACTGTTAAATTATTTCCAATTAGTAATGAATCGACCTGTGTAAACAATTCAAGAATTTTATTTCTTGAATAATCGCTATATCAATTTAACATTTTTTTCAGTGTACCTAATAAGTTATATCATCTTCCTTTGTAGTCCCTGTAACAATTCATTATTAATAACTGGTATTTCAACTTTGTTTAACGGCCATTATTCCGGGCAAGGACGAGTTGTCTCCCGTCTTGAGCAGGTAGTTTTTTTATAGGTCGAATTGTCTCCCATCATAGGTCGAGTTGTCTCCCAAGGTAATATACATTAAAAAGTATTAATTTTCACAAAGTACACCGTTGTTGCCAAATCAAAATTTTTATTTTTAAAAGTACGTTGAACTATTGATACCTTTTTCTTTTTGTAAAATGTCTCTCAGGATATGAGAATCATTTAACTACCTTGAAATAGAAAAGTAAGAAAATAATCCTTACATTTATTTATTTGTAACGATAACCTGCAGTTCAAATTGTCATTAACAAATAACTAATTAAATTTCCTTAGATTATTTTAGTGATAATCTGCATTAAAATCTACTTTAATTTACATTAAAAGAATGTTAAGTTAATCCATCAACATTTTACAAATCCAAAAACAGGTAGGTACCATTAATTTCACATTATCGTTTGAAAGTACTTTCCCTCCTTCGCCTTATAAAGGGTGGTATTAAAAATAGTAAACCATATTTCACATATTCTTCACAAGTTTCAGATGTTGTAAAGTTTGTTTACGAAGTTGTTGAATAGTTAAAAGTGGTACAGTGAAACTATACGTATAATGGAGGCTACAATAATTAAAAGTGAAAAAGGCAAAGATTTGTTAGTGATCGATGGGTTTAAATTTTCATTCCACAAGTTATTAGCAAGAGACACTCTAAAAAGATGGCTTTGTGCGTCCAGGAAAACGCAGTGCAAAGCTTTTGTTAAAACAAAATTGGACCGTCCAGAAGTGATCGAATCTTCTTTAAACCACAACCATGAGAAATTATCAGAAGAACTTCTAAATAGGCAGACTCTAAGCAATGCTGTAAAAATTAAAGCAATAGAAGATGTTTCGGCAAAACCAATGGGCCTAATTAGAAAGGAGGTAAGAGAATCCCATTGTGAAACTATTACTACTCATGACGTTGAAAGGATGAGAAAAAATATGTATACTGCTAGGTCCAAAATTGCATCAAAACTTCCAACTAATATAGTTGAATTTCATAGTTTATTAAATTCTGTTACTTTAAAAACTAATAGGGACGAATATTTTATTCTTAAAAATGATGAAATAAATAATATAGTCATGTTTTCATGTAAAACAAATATTATTGCTCTAAAAGAAATAAGTGAATTATATGTTGATGGCACTTTCGATTATTGCCCTAAATTTTTTTTACAATTGTTTACCATTCATGGCTTTAAAAATAATCATTATATTCCTTTGGTTTTCTTTCTTCTAAAAAATAAAAATACAGTATCGTATAAATTAGCTTTACAATATTTAAAAGAAATATATCTATCTACAACAGGTCACGACTTTCTTCCAAAAACTATAACTTCAGATTTTGAATTAGCAATACACAAAGCAATTCGCGAAATTTTTCCAAAAACAGAAATTAAGGGATGTCTATTTCATCTAGGTCAAAGTTGGTATAGAAAACTTCAAAGTTTAGGACTTTCTACCGAGTATCAGTTAAAAGACAATTTAGAAACAGATATAACTAAATACCTTACTTATATTTTTGGTTTACCATTCCTTAAAGCAGAAGACGTTGGCGATTGCTTTGTTCTTGATCTCATTGCAATTCAACCAGATGATGAGAGGGTGATTAAATTTAATGACTATTTAGTTGAAACTTACATAGATGAAATTTCTACCTTTCCTCCTAACATTTGGGCTGAAAACTCTTCTTCTTTAAAAAGGACAACAAACGCATGCGAATCTTTTCATTCGCGTTATAATGCTTCATTTTATAATACACACCCAAATTTTAACCAGTTTATAAAAGTTCTTCTAGATATTCAAATAGATACCTATATTAAGCTTCAAAGTATTGATACCGTGGTCAAAGTATATGATCGAAAAGTATTAATGAAAAAAAAGTTTTTGGAAGATAATTTAGAAAAATTACAAGACGGCAGGATTACCAATTTTCAATTTTTAAAAAATATTTCTTTTAAATGCAGAATCTAATTTGTATTATAAGTGTGTAGAGTGAAAAAGTTTTTATATCATTTTTGTAAATATTATTGTCTTGAAATATATAAGTATATATATATATATATATATATATATATATATATATATATATATATATATATATATATATATATATATATAAGTAAACCATTGTATATTTTCCTTTGTTTTATTATAATAAAATAATTATAATTTCCTACGTACTGTTTTATTTAAACAAAATTAGGAAATACCATTCCAAATATTTCGTCAAGATATAAGTAAGATCGATTTGGCAACAACGTTTAGATTTTAAGGTATTATAAGTACTTATGCTAATTACGGATTAAAATCATCCGGGAGACAATTCGACCGTCACCTTTTTGAGAGCAGGTAATATTTTTATTTTGGGAGACAATTCGACTCCGCCGATTATTCCAATTATGCGTTCCAATTATGTCGACATGAGTCAAGAAATAATGTATATTTTTGATTGAATTATGTATTATTGATTTATCACAAAATACTGCAGAATTAAAAAAAATAATAAGTTGCTTCCTAGATTCATAAGTTACCATGGTATAAAATGTTTTTTACAATCAATTCTGTATCTCAGTGATAAGTATATAATAAATATAGATTTCATGCATAACTTCCTTTAAAAACACCTTTTATCACGGTCATATTCTATTATAAAGATAAACAATTTACTTACCAACAAAAACCAGATTCAAATTCAAATCTTTCGTCAATTGAAAATCCCGCCTAGCGTGTTCCAAAACCGGGTCGATAATAATGCATTCTTTACTGACGGCATCTCCTAATAGATATGTATATGTGCTACTGACATTGTCAAATAACTACAACAAAACAGGAATTAATATATGTTGACAAATTAAGATTTTTAGTTTTACCTGTCTAAAAATAAAGTTGCTTGCTGCTCCACTCATACTTCTAAGTTGATTGGACAATAACGATGATTGCTTTAACCTTACACACACATTTTTTACAGCTTCGGACATCATTTTTGATCAATAATCAATAATCTCGTTCTGGATGAAATAATTTACTAATACATATCTCCAGTGCAATCGTTGTCAAATGTAAGTACGTATTTATTTGCATAAAGTTGAGTAATGCCAGAGATGTTGTCTCAGGTAATGCAAAGATTGATAATTGATATTTAATGAACAAGATTTTTTATTTGAAGTATGACTATGATGTTATCATCAAGGTCAATATTGTATATTACATTCTTACGGGAATTTAATAAACAGCAAACTCCTAAAATAAAAAAATATTGTAAACAATACGGTGGAAAAAAGCATATTTTAAGGCTTAAAATAACATACACATTGTTAACTATTGTACAATATAAGTTTTAGGTTAGGTTGATTGGTAAAAATGGATAAAACAAATTATGATTCAAATTGATTAGATAAGAATTTTTATAAAAATTATTTGCTCAAGAATTACATGTAATATTTGTTAAAAAACGAAAAACAATTATATCAAGATCTATTACCTCTTGCGCCATCGTTCGACTAATAGTTGAAATATACTTACAGGTGTATAAGTAAAAGTTTTTTTTAAAGAAATCTACAATCATTTGGAAATAGCTTGTTTATACACTGCTAGACACCGCTTGATGTTTTAGTAATAATTATATTCACAATTTGTTTTATTACAAACAAAAAGAACTTTGTGTGGTTCTGATCTAATTAAAAGATCTTTGTATCAAGCAGTATTAGGTAAACAGAAAAATTAACTCTCAAACCAAACTTTAAAAATGCTTTGATAATGATTTAAAAAAATAATGTCTGTAAAAAAACATAGTATTTAGTAGAATATACCCAAAAATGTAAAACATTTATTCAGGAAAATATATATAAAAAGATCTAAGAAGTAAAAAAAGTTTGTTTATATTAATTTTTCTTAGGTTAAGGTCCTAAATAAAATGTATCAAAGACTGATTCAGAAGACAAACTACTATTCTTCCACAAACTAGGGGAGAGAGGGGTTCAGTGTGTCAATTTTTTGTAATATTTTTTGCTCAAAACCAAATACCGTTATCTCTAATTTGCTTATCGCACTTGAAACAATACTTTTTCAGAAACATTTTACCAATACAATACAAAAAATAATTGTGACCTATGAATTTTTTTAGAATATAAAGATAAATGGCACAGTGCACAGACAAATAATAGAGGTGCCCTATGGGTGGGGTAGATGGTGTCACATAAGAATACCTAAACAATGTGTCACTGAAAAAAAGCAATGACTTTTTGCGTTTTTTTTATTAATTACTATAAAAGAAAAACCTAAACAAAAGCAAAAATTAAAAATATTAATTAATATCGAATATTGTATGAGTCAAACTTAAGAGGAAACTATTGCATTCCAGCTGTTCTTGATGTTTTCCCCATATTCCGGGGATTCGGTAGTTTGGCCAATTCGATCTTCTCCCTCGAGAAGTCAAAAATGTTATTTTCTACAAAATTACCTATCTTCGTCGGTTTTAAATGTAGTATTTTATATTCGTCTTTGCTGTGATCCACAATTTTTCCTACGGAATATATAGGAACATTACGTGAAATCCCTTCTTTAACGAGGACATAGTCATTAACGTTGAATTCAATATTTTTATCGCAATTGATTCCATCTAAATCTCCTTCAGCATCGGAGTAGCTAATACTAGATGAACTGCTGTCATGTAAACTAATGTCCTCATTTGAATCGACATTTATTACTGCTGCTGCTATTATGTGAAAGTCTTGATTCCTCAAAGAAAACTTTTCTTTTAACAACTTTTATTTCTTTTTTTTCACTTCTTCAGTTCTAATTCTTCACATAATGCGTCTTTGATTGGGGTTTTTGTTAAAATTTCACTTTACCTTTTGCGCCTCTTGGTCGTGTTTTTTCTGGGTAGTGCCCTGCAAAAAGGTCACAATTCTTGCGGTTTAACCACTTTATTGAAGAAATGTTCTTGCTTGGGCTCTTCTGTAGGCTTTGCTGCAACCAACGATGTAGAAGGCAAAGTATCAGATTTAAATAAAATTTCCGAAACAATCTTGGTATTTGGACTGCTGGTACCTGGCTTATTTTCCTTGTTTTCCTCAATATGACCATTGGCGTTAGGGAAAAGTCTTTCCATCTCTGAAAATACATTTCTATTGAATGGCCAAATGCCAGTAGCTTCAAATCCACTTGATATATTTTTAGGGATGAATGATATTTCATATGCCTTCCCACATAAACCAGCAATGTCATAAATACTGATCATTTTCCTAGGGTTTCTTAGCATCCAGTTGGCACTAGCAGCATTAAACGCAGTTTTAAATGGCTTAAACACTGTACGATCTAAAGGTTGGAGCCTGTTGGAAGTGTGTGGCGGTAAAGACACTAATATAATTCCATTTTCTTTGCAAAAATTCAAGTTGCCAATTGTGCTATGCGATTCGTTATTGTCAAATATTTGAATGACCTTGCTTAATAATGTTGGGACTAGGAATATATACCCTTTCATCCATACGGTCTTTGTAGCATATCCTGCCGTTCTTACAGGAGCTCCTTTAATCATATGATCTTTATAGTGGACCCTTGGGAAAACTAAGCATGGAGGGATTGAACTCCCATTGGCTGATATTATACAACAGGCGGTCACCAAAACTCCTCGTTCTCCAGACGTCACCTGACCAACCTGTTTTTGGCCTTTTTTTAGCCACAATTTTAGGGAGGTTGTGAATAGTAGTGAGTGCCGTTTCATCCAAATTATGTATGCATCCAGGGGACAAGCTATCACCAAACTGAAAATAAACTTCTTGTACATTATCGAAAAAAGTTTTAACTGTGCTTTTATTAAATGCAGTAGCCCTGCCAAGGCTAGTGCCTTCTGGCTTTCGCACTGAAAGGATTGGAAACCGTTTCTTAAATTCATAAAACCAGTCCAAACCAGCCGATTTATTTGTGTGCCGGTTAGTCGGTACGTTCAAGTTATTTGCAATCGCCAATTGGTAATAAAATTCCATTACTTGTTTCCTTGAGAGACCATGATGCATGTTTGCTACATCTATAATGTATTTCACAAGATATTCTTTAAGTTCCGCTGGCAAAACCTTATTAACACTGTTATTCAGTTTGAAAAGAAAGGTTTTCCTTTCATCTGCCATGGATGATTTATATTTATTAACGTATCGCTGCAATGTGTCTGTTTATATTTAACTCACTTGCTAACCCCCTTACACTACAGTTCTGATCAATCACAAGAATCACGCGAATCAATTCTGGATCTGTAAGGCCTATATCAGATTTCCTTTTTCTATTTCTAACCATTATGCATTCTTCTGTAAAAAATTAAAAATAAAAATTATAATGGGGAGCAGTGTGTCAGACACACTCTGCCCCATTACATTGTGACACAACCTACCCCACATTACAGTTCAAGGTAAAAATATAAATAACTAATTTGTATGAAAAGATATAGTACGAACCTAGGCTAAATTATTTACACCAATAATGGTGCTTTGTATTACACGAAACCAAATTTCCAGAAAATCGTTCGTAGAATTGTAGACGACGAATCAATACATACACAAAATTTTACTTTTGTGCTTTGAAAACACACATGCACTACTGCCAAAGACTAGTGGCGAACTAACCATAGATAAGAGAATATTGTATACACGGATAGATCGGAATCTTACGTTAAAACTCGAGATCCCAGAGAACCGGTAGCGCCCCTTACGGCTGGAGGATCAATTAAATTAGGCGCGGCGGTTCTTATGAATGTATAATTTTTCTGTTTGAATTATTTAATAAGAGCCCCAATTCTTGAATCTAAATTGGGTGAAAAAAGATTGAAATTATCGAGTGACCTCGAATGTTGCCGAATCAAATTTACCCATATTTGAGTTCACTCGACAATTTCAATCAACTTCAATAAAACACAATTTGAACACAATAACAAGTATATTACATATTCTAAAATTAAAAAAAAATAAAAAATCCATTAAAAAATTCTACAAATACAATTTAAAAAAAACAACTAACGCAAGGAAATACTGTAGAAACGGTGAAGCTTTTCCGTCAGGTGACTTTGTTGACAATATTATTCAACACACACTATGTTGGTACTGTCTTCTTCAAATAACAGAAAAAGAGGAACAGCATTTATATTATGTTGCTCATCAATTTGGTTTAAATTGTGTTCTTGAACTAAAAAATAAATGTATAATTACTTTTCCTTCATTTCCACAAAATAATACAAAAACTAGTTAATAATTCATCTTTGGTATTTCAT
Source organism: Galeruca laticollis (assembly GCA_963921935.1). NCBI lineage: Eukaryota > Metazoa > Arthropoda > Insecta > Coleoptera > Chrysomelidae > Galeruca > Galeruca laticollis. The sequence continues at coordinate 82,672,777 of OY998178.1, read as the reverse complement.
TAAAAAACCTTACATGTTTCAATGGAATTGCCCAATAGAGTAGGCACAGCATCAGCTTTTATTGTTGATCCATATCTGCTACCAACATTTATGTTGGTCCAAAATGTATGCCACAAACTCTATAGGATGCACGAATTCTTTCAAGAGGTTTTTCCTTCATATCCAAACGTCCAATAGCAGACAACCAAAAATTGCACATCTAAAATTATAAAATAAATGCCGTTTGCTAAAGCTTATTCAATTACTTTTATTGAAATATTGTAACAAAATATCCTCAAAAACAGTACACAATGTAAACCTTTTCTATAAAACCAACGTTTTTAGCTAGAGATATACAAATTTAGTTTGAAATATGTGTATTTTTATATTCAAAATATAACAATTAACATTGGGGAACTTTTTAAGGTTAACTTACTTCCTGATTATTCGGGAAACGATGCATCTCAAATCCTTTTTTAGTAGAGTCAAAACAGTCTTTAACACAGCACACAAACACCATTTTTATTGGAAATTTATTCAATACAAATAAAAATATATTGGAAGTCGATGTAAACAAATATCATAGATATCAAAATAGAACATTATGACAAATACAGAAACTTGTCACTTGCCAATTTGAGCCACTTACAGCTGGAGGATCAACTATTTCAGAAAGAAATGTCATTCTCATTTAAGTTTCCAGGGTATGGAACTAACGATGTCGACTGAATGTGTTAGGTCGGAGGGTCCAACTACACGAATAAAGAGCGGACATTGAATGGCGGCAACATGTAAATGGCGCGTAATTTAAAACAGACTAACTGTGCCCCATGACACATTGAACCCCTCTCTCCCCTACCACGTGAGAAGGTGTAATCGAGCAGTAACTACCTTCCTACTGCTTGAAGTGCTTCTTTCAATTGCAAATACAATATCCCCTTCGTTTGAAATAGGCTATTTGACTTATATCAAAATTATTAATAACTTGTTTAATTCATAAAATATTTGTCCAAAGGAACCGAAATATAACGATTTAAATTTATAAATTTGGGTAACGGCTCTACCAATTTAATTTGAATATATCATTTTTGATCGTAAATTTAAATCGCCGAAAACAATATCTGCTATGATCGTGATGTCATAAAAGGTGTCAAGGCGTAAACAAATAAACATATTTCGTACGTTGTATTGAAAGAATGTAATGATATTGAGAATGAATTACTCGGATTAATTCACTAATTTTAATACTAATATTTCTTCAAAGAGTTCATATTCCGTCTATTTGTCCTTATAATCATCCCACCCAACGAAAATAGTCGTTTAACAGGAGCAGAACTTGGTAAGCAAGTATTACATTTAAGGAAGAGTTTTTTTACACTTGGATATTTGTTCAAGGATTCTAAAGTATTGTATGCATCTTTTAAATATTGCAGTGTTTCCAGGTCTATTGTAGTATTAGAATTATCACTGGCTGCTGAAGAATCAGAGTCCTCAACAAACATATAACAGGAATTTTTCTTCTGTTTTTTTATTAGAGTTAGTAGGTTGGGAGTTCTATTCATCTTGTTTCATTTTTCTCACTTCCGAAACAAAAAGTCCTTTAACGTATTTAACGATAATTTTCCACAGAATGATAGAATTTGTCTTTTCGGATACATCCACTGGGAAAAATGATATCTGGGATATCCCCATAGGGCTAATAATATCTAAGCTTTATTGTTTGTAATATCATATCTTCTTCTTTTTTCTATTAACATATATTAAGTCAATCACAAGGTAGGTCACTTCATGGTATAGTCAAAAATAACATTTAAACATCAAGGCATCAAATGAAATGTAACCTCTGTCATTCTGACGATGATATTTAATATCGAAACAATTGTCATTTTTTTAGAATTTTCAACATTTTTCATTAGCTAGTAACAGTAAGTTTCATTTAAAACACTAATATGAGTAGATTCCACGAAGTAATGGTCGAGACAGTTAATTTCATTAAAATAGAATTATATTTAATCCCTGCTTTTAAACTAGGAGGAGTGTTTTGAATTTAAGTTGGCAATTCTGTAGACTCCTGATTGGTCAGATCACAGATGGTTTTATTCAGCACTTTTGACTTGTGATATTTACGACCGAATAATTGTGTAAATTGTAAACAAACTTTCATTTTAGCAAACCGAGGATGATTATTTGTTTAAAAAAGAGCTTCTTCGTATATGCTTGAGATTTATTTATATTATATCATGAACAGCATTATTTCTATAATAGGTACATCTTCACATAGATATCTGGTAATTTATCCCAAAAGTTGAACGTTATGTATACCTTATATATTGATCCTATACAATATAAAAATAAACAATTGACAAATCATTGATGAATAAACGTTAGCGTACTTTATTAATATTTTTAATATATAATTTATTGGAATTTACCTTTAAGACCATTTAATATAATAATTTGCTAGCTAGAACAACGCTAGACCATTCTATAATTTATTTCAAGGTTAAAGTCAAATGTGAAATTAAAAATATATAACATTCAATAACCAACTGCATGACACTAAAAATTATTAAAAGAGTGTTCAAAAGACTTCATTGTTATTGTATATTGGGTAAGTTACCGTGAACGCGATTGTAGACAGAACTAATAATAATGTCAATGTCTTAACCCTGTCATATCAGTTAGTGGGCGGTAACTCAGTGTATAAAATAGACGCGTTAATCTTTCTGATTGTGAGTTTTATTGGAGCCTTAAAATACATAACATATTGGCGACGAGGATGGGATCCTAAAGAAGAGTCTGTCTAGTTAGTTGATTCTGTGCTAGTAGTCTTTGTTCGTAGACGTAATACTAAAATAATTGATCGTGTCAATCCACTTAGATAGACAAAATGGCGCTAATTGGTACCATCGAGACCTTCAAACCCAAAGAATCGGACATCAATAGTTATTTAGAGCGTATGGAACAGTTATTCTTGTGCAATGGAATTAGCGACGATAAAAAAGTGCCCTTATTTCTAACGTTAGTTGGCGGAGAAGCGTATGGGGTAATTAAAGACTTAATTTCTCCAGAAGTACCAAGCACAAGAAGTTATACACAATTGAAAGATTATACTAGTAACTCATTATAGCCCAAAAAGACTAGTAATTGCGGAGAGATACCAATTTTATAATTGTTCGCAGGATAGTCTGGATGACTTAACCTCCTTTACTGAGAAGTTGAAGAAATTGTCGAAATATTGTCAATTTGTGGCATTTTTAAACGAAACTCTTAGAGACAAATTTGTCTGTGAGCTAAAGCCAGGCAAGGATCATGGGACCCGAATTAATAAATAAAGTTTCAATTTAAAACGGTAGACATAATAAGTGTCAAGACGCAAAGTCAAGTTTTTCTCGCAACAGATATAGCGTTAACCAGTCTGAAAATCAAAGTACAACGACAAGTCAGAGCCAGGCCAATTCACACAGAATGAATAAAAATCAATGTCAGAGATGTTTTAAATTTCATAAGGATTAAAAACAATGCCCAGTGAAGTCATGGAAATGTTTTAACTGTAACGTTATTGCAAAATCACCCTTATGTAGAGGAAGAGTTAACTTTTTAGAAAGGTTAGATAATCGGGAAAGTAGCGAGTCAGAATTAGAAGATGAATTCGAAATCAATTGGGCAACTCAAGTAGAAGAAGAAGTCAATCAAATGGTAGGAAACTCATATTAAAGTTAGGAATAAAAAATAAGGTAATGAGTTGATACAGGGTCTGATAGTACGATAGTACCTTTTGAGATGTTTAAAAAATTATTTCCAACTATAAAAGTAGTTAAAGCAAATATCAAATTGAAAACATTGTTTGAACAAGAACAAGATAATGTGTTGCAGGCGAATATTAATGTCAAATTTGGTACAATTAAAACAAAGTTAAATTTGAAAATTGTAAAGTTTAAATCTATAGTTTGTTTACTAGGTAGGGCATGGTTAAATTTATTAATACCTCTGTTAATCCGGATAAAACAATTGAAATACATAATGTAACTAGTGATCACAATTTCCTTTTAACTGAATTATTAAAAAATTATCATGATGTGTTTAATAGAAATCAGAGTATAAAAGAGTTTGTAGCAAATATTAAGATAAGGTTGAAAAGGAAATTAGTGATTTAGTCAAAAGTAATATCTTAGAACCGGTGGAGACATCTGAGTGAACTACTCCTATTGTAATAGTACCTAAAACAAATAGTATGATACATATATGTGGAGATTTTAAAAATACTATAAATCCGGTTATTGAAAATAATTATTATCCTTTGCCCACTGTTGAGGAAATATTTGCTTCTATTTCAGAAGGTTGTAAACGTCATTTAACCGTTAACACACCAATAGGTCTGTTTAGATATAAGAGGTTGGCATTTGGAGTAAAGACTGCACCTCACGTATTTCAGTCTGTAATTGATCAAATAGTAAAAGGTATATCAGGAGTAGCATGCTACCTAGATGATTGCCTAGTGTCTGCAAAATCCAAAGAAGAGATGTATGAAAAGCTAAAAGTAATCTTAGACCAGTTTAAACAGTTTAATGTTAAGGTTAATTTAAATAAAAGTAAGTTTTTTATCAAAGATGTAGCGTTTTTGGGTCATGTAATATCAGAAAATGGAATTGAGCCTTGTAACTCTAAAGTTGAAGCCTTATTGAATGCACCTAAACCAGAAAATAAACAGCAATTACAGTCATATCTAGGATTGTTGCATTATTATTCTAAATTTATGGCAAGGTTGTCTGAGAAAATGAGATCATTATATGAACTGTTAAGAAAAGATAAAGTCTGGATGTGGACTAAGGAAGTTAATGAAACATTTGAAAATAGTAAACGATTACTGACTAATCCAAATGCCTTTCAATCCTAAACTACCCATTATAGTCTCATCTGATGCTTCATATTATGGCTTAGGAGCTGTGCTAGGACATCGGTTACCAAATGGATCAGAAAGACCGGTTATGTTCGTATCAGCAACATTGTATAAAGCGGAAATTAATTATAGTCAGTTAGAGAAAGAAGCTTTAAGCATTATGTTTGCATTAACAAAATTTCATAACTACATATGTGGGACTCAGTTTATCTTATATAATGATCATCAACCATTACAGTCTATTTTATCCCCTACAAAATCCTTATCACCTTTAGCAGCAGCAAGAGTACAATGTTGGGCGGTACAGTTATCTATGTATGATTATAAATTACATTTTAAAGAAGGTAAAAAGTTAGGGAATGCTGTCGCCTTGTCACGTTTACCACTACCAGATAAAAAAGTGGTGAAACTGTTAAATATTTCTCAGTAGTACAAGAACTGCCTTTGTCTTACAAAAACATAGTCAGAGAAACCGGTAGAGACAAAATTTTAAGTAAAATTCATGAATTTTTTTAAGCATGGTTTCAAGGTTAAAGTCAAATGTCAAATAAAAAAATATATAACATACAATAACCAACTGCATGACACTAAAAATTACTAAAACCGTGTTCAAAAGACTTCATTGTGGCACTGTTTTCGATGTTACAATAGTTATTTGTAAAACAAGTGTCACAATGACTCGTTTTGTAGTACGAGTGAAGTTTGCACAACGAACCGCGAAGCGGTGAGTTGTGCAAATCACGAGTACTACAGAAAGTCATTGTGGCACAAGTTTTACAGAATATTTTTTATAATTAGCATTTATTTAATTATTTAAATGAAATAGAATTTCATATAATCCCTATTTTTAAACTAGGAGTGGTTTGAATTTAAGTTGGTAATTCTGTAGATTCCTAATTGGTGAGATCACAGATGGTTTTATTCAACACTTCTGACTTTTGACATATCATAACCGAATAATTGTGTAAATTGTAAACAAACTTTCATTTAAGCAAATAGAGGATAATTATTTGTTTAAAAAAGAGCTGCTTCGTATATTCTCTTGCGATCTATTTATATTATATCATGAACAGAATTATTTCTGTAATACATCTTCACATAGATATCTGGTCATTTATCCCAAAAATCGAACGTTTTGTATACCTATACATTGATCCTATACAATATAAAAATAAACAATTGATAAATAAACGTTAGAGTACTTTATTCATTAATATTTTTAATATATAAATCATTCTAATTCACCTTTAATATAATAATTTGCTAGCTAGAACAACGCTAGACCATTTTATTTATAATTTGTGTCAAGGTTAAAGTCAAATGTCAAATAAAAATATAACTAAATTCAATAACCAAACGTACACTAAAAATTACTAAAACAGTGTTCAAAGAGCTTCATTGTGACACTGTAAACAATGTTATAATGAAGTCTCTTTTATGCGCGAATTATAAAAAGTGAATTTTGTATACGTGAATTATAAAAAATATATTACCTAACTACATGGAGATATAAAAAAAAGCAACAAAGCATGGCCTTTCCCCACGTTTCCTACCCTAGGAAAGTTTGGAGACTAGAAACCCACCAAGACAGAACCAAGTGCTAAGAATTTAGCGATAACACACACAGGATACTCAAAACAGAAATAGCAAGATATACAGAGAAGAACTTTATAACAAAAAATTCAAAACACTCAAGAGATACTTTGATATTAAATCAAAATTTGTGAATGTAAAAACAAATATTCTAGTTGTTTTTAAAATATCGAACTTAATAATTTTGAATTAGAGGTGGAAGTAATTGAAGAATAAATAACGAAATTACTCATGATGAAAAATTCGTAACATGTCCATGGACATGTTACAAGTCTTAAGTACGTATTATTAAGAATGCCCAAAATAAATTGTAAATAATAATACGATAACTAATTAAAAATAGCAATTTTAATTCCCGCTTCTTTATTAAATATTAGTTTTATAAACTGAAAGGTCAAAACGGAAAACAGAACAACTGAATACAGAATTTTACATACGTATATTCTTATTTAAATTATTTAATGAGCGTAAGCTTTCTAATAGCAAAAACAAATCTCGATCGGTTCTTTTTCGCTTAAGTCCCAAAAAGGAAATGTCTGCCATTCGTTGGTGTTGCATTGAATATCTTTGAGTTCAATTCATTACTGTCAACGAAGAAAAATATGATTCACATATTGCCGTGTTGCAAAAAGTTTTGCTTTAAAAGTTTCTCTATATTTATGAAGTTTAGAGAATATATTTTCCTTTTGTTGCGTGGCGACGAAATCTTTGACAACCGAGAGTACTTCAATAGACGATGGTAGATCGATATCTAAAAAAATAATTAATAATTAAATCATATTAATTATAGCAGTTTCGTTAATTCAAATCCAGTTTTTTAAACTCGGCTTTAAAAAATTCACAAAATCCAAACATTATTTCACATGATATCATTACAAGCTATGATATGAGTTTACAAAAGAGTATGTTACCATGTTATAAGCCATCTGGAAATAAATAAAAATGGCATATATTGTTAGATCATATTCTTATTTAATATTATTTGTGCTTACTTCGTTGTAAAAATATGATACAATAGGTAGTGATCTTTCATCTCTGGTAATCTACAAACAGTTCCTGTACTTTTTCTGCGCCGTCTCATGGGTGTAATAATGTTGTCCCTTTATATTTTTTCTTTTCTCATAGGTTGGCATTGTCTCTTGTTCCTGTACCTTATATCAATTCGTGCACTATTGTTGTTGATTCTTTTTGCCATATTTCATAAATTCAAGCTTTTTTCGTGTTCTCCACAGTTATTTTTATTCTTTTATTCCTGCACTATCCATGTTTTCTCTCTTTCCTAGTAATAGCAATACTTCGTATTTACTCCATTCGGTCTTCCTCATTTTCAGTACTTACCATGTCATCAAACTATTCTTTTTTTGTTTGTTTTTTGTGCCTATTGTTCCATTATTCTGCTTTCTCTCTATTATGTTTGATATATTGATGGAAATTCTTGGTTTGTTCATAAACCTTTCTTCAATACCTTTTGATATGTTCTTCATATCCTGCCTTTTTGTCTTTCATATTATTGTTCTTAGTTATTCATAAACCTTTGTTCGAGACCTTTTATACTGATCTTCATATCCTGTCTTTTTTGTCCTTCATATTTTTTATGTTAATTATTCATAAACTTTTCTTCAAGATCTTTTATTCTCTTCTTCATATGCTGACTTTTTTGTACTTCACATTCTATATCTTATTTATTAAAAAAAAACTTTTCAACTTCAAGGCCTGTTATTCTGTTCATCATATGTCGCTTTTTTATCATTCATATTCTTCTTATTATTCACGCATAAACATTTCTTTAAAACCTTTTATTCTGTTCTTCATATCCTGCTTTTTTTGTCCTTTATATTCTTTTGTTATTTATTCATAAACCTTTCTTCAAGTCCTTTTATTCTGTTCTTCATATTCTGCCTTTTTTTGTCCTTCATATTATTTCTGTTATTCTTCTTTGCACTTTGTTGTTTCTTCACACGTTTCTTTTTTACTACTTCCTTACATTAATCTCTGTTCTTCTATTTAGTTTTGGAATGATGAATAATATATCTACAATTCTAGATAATTACGTTTTATAGTATCTCCAGAAACACTTCACGGGATAAGTTTGTACTGTTGACTAACTCTACAGACAGACGCAGCTTTCGCTGTGAAAGAAGTAGGGTTTACTACAATCACTGCAATTATGTTGGTCAACCAGATTGTTTGGAATTTGCAATCCTACCTGTTGCTTCAAACTTCTAAAGAAGAATTTTGACTAGCACAGTATACACTCATTTTTTTTATCATCCAGTAGTATTTTATTGTTTAAATAAAATAAAGATACCATATAACTCATGTTACATCTAGTAAGATCTCAATTTTCATTTCTTGAATCAAGTTAAAAATTATATTCTTTTGCATCTCTAAACTATAAATTTTTCATTTTGTTGTCCTAATTCCACAACATTATCTACAACTTGTTCAAATTTCACGATATAAAAATAGTATCTGTGCTAATGATTTGTTTTCCTGACCTATAACAGTTTCACTACCATTGGCTCATTGTCCTATTTTTTACGGTCGAACAACGATGCTTAGCTATATTACGTTGAAGACGGTTGAAGTAAAAATGAAAACGTTACCTTGGCTTTTGTCTGTGAAATGTCTGTTACGCGTCCATCGAGCTTGAAAGTAATTTAAATCTATAACTAAATTTTCATATTTCGGAATTTATTTATAAATGTTTATATTCTTCAAATTTTACTTTTTTTATTAGATGCTTACACAACATAATATTCTGTACAACTATTAAAACGAGCAGGTTTTTTTAGAGACTAATTTACAACAATATCCAAACATTCAGGTTCATTCGAATGATTAACATCTTCCCAGATACAGTTAAAGTAAGAGAGCACGTGTTAAAAAGTACTAGTGGAATGTAGAGAAGTGAATCACTAAATCGCTAAGTAATATTACCAAAATTAACTACAATATATCCCGCCTGGGTCTGATAATAAGAAAGTAAGTAAAAACCATTACAGTACATGGTGTCTACGCAGTAATTTCATTCCTAATTTCACAAAATTTGATTAGATCTACTTTTGTGCGGAGCATGTTTGCGCTTTTATATAATTCTTGTGAAATATATGGGCTTTGGATAAAATTTCATGTAGGTACTTTTAGAAAATTCCATATTGTTACGAAATTGCACACTGGTGTAGTCCGTCAATCCAAGTCTGTCTAAGCCATTGGTTCCCAACGGGGGCGATACCGACCCCCTGTGGGCGCTGCAGCCTTTTAGGGTGGCGGTAGCAGATTAACGGATTCAGAAGCAAATAATAAGCAGTCAAGAGGAATGGTGAAATAAAAATGATTTAATAAGGGTTAATAAGCAGTTTTAAATTAGCATTAATAATAATACTATTAATTATAATAATTTCCTTTAGTTCAGAATAGAAGTATATGACTTGTCCTCGCACGTTGATAAGCGAACGCGCGATGTTCATACAAAATAAAATGTTTCGACATGTTCGCACACAGACAAGTTGAATCATGCACGAAATGAAACGTATAAAAGCAACAGCTCTACGAATTTTTTGTTAGTTAGTTGTATGTGCTTGGCCGCGATATATAGTCGTGAATCATAAGCTCTGCCGTAGTAAATAATCGTGAGTGGTGTGTCATTTTATAAACATTACCTACTATCTATAAATCTATTGAGAATTTAATTTTTGTATGAAAATGGCTGAATCTACTTCTAAATTAAAAAAGAAATTCCGGCAATACAGTATTGAATATTTAAAATATGGATTTGCGGAATCTTCTACAAACAAATCATTACCTATAAGTTTAATTTGCCGAAAAGTTTTTTCAAATGAAGCTATGAAACCTTCTAGGCTACAAGAGCATTTACATAAAATGCATCCTGATAAGAAGAACAAAGATATATTCTATTTTGAAGAACTCGAAAAACAATATTTAAAACAGCCAACTATATCAAACCTTTTTGCATCGTCTTCTAAACGAGACGATGATGGGCTACGAGACGATGATGGGCTACGAGCCTCATATAACGTTTCATTGTTAATCGCAAAGTCAGGAAAACCACACAACATTGGCGAGGAATTAATTTTGCCGGCATAAGACACCATTTGATATCATTAAAAAAATTCCTCTCAGAATAATTCAGTGCAAAGAAGAATAGATGAAATGGCAAATGACGTTGAAATATCATTATGCGATTACCTTGAAGACTTGCGAATTTTCCATTCAACTCGATGAATCAACTCTACCAAGTAACGAAGCTCTACTCTTATCATACGTACGATTTATAAAAGAAGAAAAAATTCATCAAGAGTTATTATTTGCTAAGAATTTGGAATCTGATACAAAGGGACATTCTATATTTAATATCATGCAAGAATTTTTTCAAGAGAAAGAAATTCCTATTAGCAATATTTTGTCTGCTGCTACTGATGGTACTCCAGCAATGACCGGGCGTCATAAGGGTTTTATAGCACATTTGAGAAAAGCAGTGCCAAATGTACTCGCTGTACATTGTATTATTCACCGTCAGCATTTGGTTGCAAAAAAATTAAATGAACGTCTGCACGCGTCCCTCAATAACGTTATTAAAGCAATCAATATCATTAGAAGCAATTCATTGAATGACCGTTTGTTTCATAAGCTTTGCAATGAAAATGATGAAGACTACAATCGCTTGCTGCTGCACACAGAAGTACGTTGGCTCTCTAAAGGTGTTTGTCTGAATCGTTTTTTCAATCTATTTGACTCAGTGTTGGAATTTCTTGAAGAAAACGAACAATTGCGTGAAAACCTGATTACGTCAAAAAATGACATCGCTTATTTGACGGACCTGTTCAAAGTATTTAATCAAGTTAATCTACAATTGCAAGGGGATGATTTAAATTTAATTAAAACTAAAAACGTCATAGCTGCTTTTGCAGGAAAACTTCTTATATTCGAAAGAAATCTTGGTAAAGGTGAGTACAACCATTTTCCCACATTATCAATAGTGTCTGCAAAACCGGAAGATTTACTTACTTACTGCCACCACTTGGAAGTTCTTCATGTTGATTTTACAGAGCGTTTCCAAGATATTTTAAACATGGAAATACCAAGTTGGGTTATAGATCCTTTCGCAAACACAGATACTGAAGGCTCATCAAATTTGGAAGAGGAGCTATTAGAACTCACAACTAACGAAGAACTGAAAGTAAAATTCAAACGTGGATATCAAGAGTTCTGGCTTCAAAAACCAATAACAATTCTCTATCCTGGATTGTGGACAATAGTACAGAAGTTGTTAATTGCATTTCCTTCGTCCTATATGGCTGAGCTGCATTCAGTGCAGTAACTGATTTGCTGTCAAAGAAGAGGAACAGACTACACATCACTTAACGTGGCGATCTGCGATTGATGTTAACGAAATTGGAACCCGATATTAACAAACTGGTAACACTCCACCAGCCTCAACCGTCTCATTGATTTTTTCTTCATTATTAATTTTGTATTTCTTATGGTATTGCATTTCTTATTTCTATTGTGTTTGTATTTCTTATTGATTCTGTGTTTATATTTAAAAGTTTAATAAACAATTTTATTGTACATTTGGTAGTCGTTAAATAAATTTCTACTTCATCATTCCTCTAAAATAAAATTTAGACATTAACTGAAATTAAAGCTAAATACTGATAAATTGGGACGGTACAGATGATATTCAAATAAAATTAACTACTTTGGACTAACCAGCGACTGGGGGGGGGGGAGGCGGTGAAATTTTTGTTCTCTTCTATAGGGGGCGGTGGTCCAGAAAAGGTTGGGAACCACTGGTCTAAACCATGTATGAAAGTTAAAATTTTGGCGAATGCGCAAGGATGTCTTCGAACTGTTTACCATTATTTTTTCTGACTATTCTTATCTAGACATTTCCAGTCTTGTCTAGATAATCCCAGGGAGGCAACTGTTTTTGTGTCAGCCGCAATCTAGAATTATCCAGAAAAAAGGGCACTCATATATAAAGAATACCGACCAGCGGGAGGAGTAAGTTTATAATTCGATCTCGTGAGATAAATAGTAGTGAAGTGTTTATTTAACCCTTTCAAGCCCATGTTGCCACATGTGGCAACAAGCTCAAATTGATCTATATCCCAGATTGCCACTTGGGGCAACAAATGATATATTTAAAATAAACGTTGGAATAAGATACCCTAGAATGGGATACTTAGGTGGGGGGATTAAATTTGATTGGCTGATTCAAGGTCAAACGCATGTCCCCATCCATATTTTTGGCGGTCTGCAGTGTAAAATGTTATTTGCAACGGTGCAGTGCTGCAGTATTAGATAATTTTTTGAGCGTTTTACGTGTAAGGATGTCCGACGTGAGTGATGATGAACCATTTGAGGATTCGGGATCCGAATATTTACCTAGTGGTCTTGATACGGATATCAAAAGCGACGACAGTTTATAGAGTATTTCAGAAGGCGAAGATCATGTAGCTACAATCATGGGAAATTTTACTGTTGTAGCAGATCCATTTTCGGTAAGCTGATCTTTTCTATGTATACTTTTTAATTTTATCTTTTATCTAATATTGTTTTAGGATAAAAGAGCTACAACAACAGTGCCTTTTTCTGGTGATTATTAAGGCTTTCACCCCGCAATCGAACTAGAGAACATGAAAGACCCTGTAAATTGTTTGGAGGCATTTCTGTCTAGAAATATAATTCAGCATATATGTAATTGGACGAATGAACGTGCAGGAAGGTACCTCATAGAGATTGGTACTCAAAAAGTCTACGGTATAATTTGGAAGGATGTCACAGTTCCGGAGATGTATACTTTTCTTTCGTTGAATTTATATATGGGTCTAGTACGATATCCGAGTATACGGGAATATTGGAACAAAACCTTTTTGTTTTCTGGTCCAAATATATTTGATTCACAAATAATGAGTAGAAACAGGTTTTTCGCTATTCTAAAGTTTTTAGGATTTAGCAATCCTCAAGCTTTCATACCAGGGAAACCCATTACCCGTTTGGTTATGTTTTTTGCTTGGGTCAAAGAAAATTGTATGAACCTTGTTGATCCTGGGAAAACTGTAGCAATAGAGGAGTGTTTGGTATTATACAAAGGGCGACTACATTTTAAACAATTTCTTAAATCAAAACGAGCACGCTTTGGAATTAAAATGTTTTGCCTTTGTCCTAGCCATCCCGATTTGCGGGGATACACATATAATTTTGCCATGTATTTTGGAAAGGACGTATATAATGTTGAGGATATTCACGGATCAGAACATATGTCACTGTCTGAAAGAATCGTGGTTTATTTGTTCAAGCAACTGTTAGATCAAGGTCGAGAAATAATTATCGACAATTGGTACATGTCTCTGAGACTAGCAGAGTTTTTGCTTGCAAAAAAAACTTACCTAACTGGTACCATACCGGTCAATCGGGGAGTTCCTAAAGAACTAACCGAAATAAGTCTCAACAAATTCCAAACTTGTTTTGTACGAAAAAATGATGCTTTGATTATTAGATATAGAGACAAAAAATCGTTACCAGGCATCAGTGTCTACTAATCTACTACTTCAAAAACCATCTGCCATCGAACACTATAATACCAATATGGGAGGGGTAGATGCAGTGGACCAAGACATCGAACCGTATAACTGCGCTAGGAAAAATTACAGCTGGTTTAAGAAAATTGGCTTACATGCTGTACAGCGTATGGTTTTAAATGCCAAGGTGTTATATATATATATATATATATATATATATATGCTAACGGCAAGGATATAAGTGTTTTGGAGTTTCATAAGTGTTTGATTGACGGCCTACTTGCAAAATATTCTCCAGCATATACAACTATGAAGCAGGAGTTCCAAGAAAAAAAAATAGGGACAAAAACATGTTTTTGCTTCTTCTGCAAAAGAACGAGGAACTTGCAGAGTTTGTTATCAACAACAGAAGAAAAGAACTTACACAGCTAATGTGTGGTATTTGCCCTAACGCACCAATCCGTTTTTTGTTTTGCACGCCACTGTATTTTTGTTTGCAATTTTTTCCATAGTGTTCAGAAAAATCGATTTAGTTTTCAAATTACTTAAATGATAGATAAAGGGTGTCAACCCTTTATCTATCATTCATTTTTTACACACAAGATATGTCAAAAGAATAAATCATATTTTAATTTCACTTGCTACGCCACTGTTTTTTTATAAATCTCTATTCTGTACAGTAGGAAGAAATGTTTGATTTTCTATTTCAACATCATTTCATTCAGAAGAATATACCTAGGATCAAAAGAATGTAATATCATATTTTATATTCACCTTCTACGCCACTTGTTTTGTATGATCTATTTTTCTGTCCAGTAGAAAAAAATATGTGCTTTTTTTATTTCGATTGCATATCATTTATAAAAATATACAGTTTGTTTTTTTTCACTAATTTAGGCCCCCATAGTAACGCCACTGGATAAAATCACTAAAATCACTTTTAAAATAACTAGAAATACTTTCTTAATATACCGCCACCATAATCAGTGGATTACAAAAAAGAATTGAAAAAAGCTATTTTTCACGTCATCTGGGATATAGGGAGCGACTTAAAAAATTAACCTGGGCTTGAAGGGGTTAAATTAGTGTAAGTGAATATATTGTGTACAGAATATAAATTAGTGAACAGTTTAGTGAATAAATGAATTAAGTGAATACACCTACCGTGTGTATGAATTTATTCCACCCGTCGTAATACAAACTTTTAAATAAATAAGAAAAACTTATCATTGGTGTCAGGGGTGGGGTAATATAAATAAATAGCTACGTAAAAATGGCCAAGAGACTAAGTGACCTGAAAGTGACAGAGCTGATGGCAGAATTGGAAAATCGTGAGTTGGAAACGTCCCGTAAGAAAAGTGAATTAGAAGATAGACTTTAAGTGGCACGGGAAAGTGACGGATTTGATCCAGAAACATTTTTATTCGAAGACGAGGCGCCACCTTAATCTCGTCAATTTCTACTGCTGGACGAGAAGATAGCAACCATGAAAAATTATATTTCCGCTAAAATGGACGAAAAGATTTCAACCATGAAAGACGATTTTTCTGCTACGAGGAACGATATTTCTGCCATGGAAGAGAAGATTTCAACTAATATGAAGAACGATATTTCGGCTATGAAGAAAGATATTTCTGTTTATCATTCTTCGCTGATAAGCAAATAAATAATTCAGTTTCAAATAATATTTTGTGTGTGGTGTTACACTTTCTTGCTGGTAAGTCTTTATATTTCTTTTCAAATTGTAGCTGTGTGCTTACAAATCAATCTATTCCGATTTTTCTATTTGGTTAAAATATTTAGATTTCTTAAAACGTTATTTTTTCATGGTGTTTCCAGTTATTTCACCGTTATTACATTTTCTTAAAAAAATTGGTGGCGTCTAAATTTATTTTATGAAGCAAATTTATAACAGATTCTTTCTGGTTATTTCTCTCCGATTTAAATTTGAATTTTCTGATTATTTTGGAAACAGGATGGATAAAAATGAACAGACTTCTGGTTTTATTTTAAAAATTAAATTCAATGTTTAAATGTATTCGAGTATAAGCTCCTAATCTGTTTATTTTATTCCACCTTTTCTATTTTTCCTACTGTTTCACCTGTTTTTTTCCCTACAGCTCTGCAGCCCATACCATACCGTACCGCAAACATTACAATAAGTAGAACTAGCGTTAGTGAAACTACACTGCAAACACCGGTAAGAAGATCTTCCAGAGTGATTAAAAGACCCTCTAGGTTTTTAGATTAAAAACTTTTATTTGGATTAAACATTGCAGTTAATCAAAGGGATGAGAGATATTGTATATGTGACTATTACTATAATAACGGTAGAGTAACTTTAGCCACAAACGACAGACTGGCTGTCGTTTATCAGAAAAAAAGGATTCTGGATTGTTCTATGTCTGATAGGTAAAATATTAAAAAGGGTTTCCAAGTAAAGTGGTTTAATTTCAGTCTATACTTATCAAAACATAACATATAGCAAACTCTTTAGACTGTACATCTAATTTAAGAACTTTCTGCAAAACTTGAAAAATAGGATTTTTTAAATTTTACATTTGCAACCTTGTGGAAAATATAAAACGCGTAGTGACTTAACTTGATATGCGACTAAATTTAAAAGCTAATATAGAATTGTTTGTATTCTTATTTCCTGATACGCTTTTTTGATGACTATTATTAAGGCCGTATGACATTATGTAGTTTCGATATCGTTTTCTGTACAGTCGTCAATGTCGACAAAAACTGTACAGCTTCCTGTACAGAAAACTTTATGTCCATTAAATTGTGTATGACACTTATGTAGGTTTTCGATATTGAAATTAACAAAAATAACGCCTCTGGTGGTAGAGCTGTTAAGTCATTGTCAATAAACACGCACGGTCGAGTTCCCTAGGAGCCATTCGAAATGAAATTGATCAATTCAGGCCAGGAACTACAGTTACTGAAATCATGCCCTGCGATCTTTTATAGCCACTGCTAAACTGCATTTTTAACGCCATCTATTCGCTTGGAAGGTTACTAACGACATCAAAATATCAGGAATAAAACAATAACAAATGGTTCAGTATATTACAGACTTTGACAGAGTTTTATAGTATTTGTCATTTTTAAAGAGAAACAATTTTTTAACTTGTAGATGACTTTACTGTAGCACAAAGAAAAGCCAGAAAGGTTTTAATTACAACAGACCTTTCGTCTAGTTCCGATATTTACAAAGGACGGGGATCAAGGATACGGAAAAAAAATACAAAGTATATGTCCCATCTCTCTAGTTCTGATTCAGACGAGAGTCCCTCATTAAATCGTAACATTTATCCTGTTTTTAAACCTACACCACAAACAAGTATTTAAAGAAATGAATTAGAATGTTTTGTGCAAATAATATATTTTTCAGTATTGTATAAAAAGTCGGGGAATTATAAAGCGGGTAGTGCTTCTCCAGAGATTCAAGTGGAATCTATTGCCGAAACTGAAGTTGAAGGAATTTCCCTTGAGAATCAAATGATATGGCGAGATTTGCTGTTCCTAGAGGTAATTTGTTTCTTAAGTTAAATCATAATTTATAATAACCTAAAGTTTGCATCTTAAATTTGACTTTTAGTATGAAAATACTTAATTTTATAATGTACCTTTTTTTAATTTTTTTTAGAGTCAAAACCTTGTGGCAGTGGAATCAGATGAACACTTCACAAAAGAGATAAATCATCACCACAAATAGATACACTTGATGATTAAGGTGACTAAACTAAATAATTTTAATTAATTTTTATATTTAATGATATTTTAAATCTATTTTAGAATTTAAAAGGTTGATGATAGATGAAATATATCAATTAAATTTAAAAATCAACACTTTAATTGAAAGCGTTGGCACTCTCTTGAAAACACAAAGAATTCCGAGTAACCTGCAAGTAACATCGTTTGAAAATAATGTGAAAACGTTATAAGAAAAAATTCCATTTATTCGACATTCGACGCATATTTTTAAAATCCAAATTCAACGTACTCGATCAAATACTGTTCCTAATATTGCAAACCGATATTACAGATCTTTTCTCAACAATACTACAGATAGTACTGGAAAAGACCAAAGACCCTAAGGAACGAGGAATAGTGAAATACATAGATGAAACAAAACTTAAAAATACAATCAGACAAAAATCTTTGGATTTCTTATACTTGAATTCAGATCCTAACTATGCAGCAAATACTTTCATTGAAACACTTCAAAAATATATAGACAACTGTACATATACACAAAAATCTAAAAGGAAAAACACAAAGATCGCCCCTTGGATGACAAATACACTACAAAATACACAATGTATATCGGAAAAAAATTAGTGTTTGAAAAACATTGGAATCCATTATATTGTATCATATGTGTAATATTTGTTAGCACATGCTATTATCAATAAACTATTCTTATCTTAAGTTTGAGAAGAAAATGAAGAAAATCACCTGTACTATTTTATAAACAAAATTTTATATTAAATTTTTGAAACTAGTTGTCGACATACGTCTTTTAATAAACTATCCTGGTTAATAAAAACGGATAAAAGCTTTAAACAACTTTTTGAAACAACCTATCCTACTTTTAAGCCAAAATAAAATATCAGGTTGTTTCAAAAAGTGTTTAAACTTTGTGTGACTGTTTTTATTTGTTTATTTAAGAAAAAACAATATAGGCATAATTTAAAAAACCTTCAGTATTTGCTTGGCTTGCCATCTAGTAGTAGCTAGTAAACTGTGACTAATCATGCAGGTCTCTTCCTTTTTTCCCTGTTGGTGAATAGTAACCTTCCACCACAATAGATGGCGCAGCACTCGACAAAACTTTGTGGCTTCGGACTTAGTATAGGAGATTCCATTCTTCCCCGTATTAAAAGTATTTATGTATGACTGAAATAAAAGCAAAGTATAACATGATGCGTCAGACCTACATACAAGAGAGGAAAAAAGTAGTGATTTCCAAAAAAAGTGGTGCTGGTGCAGCTGATGTAAGTAGGGGAAGTGTCCCTAAAATAGGATACTTAAGGTGTGAGTAGCCATAAATAATCGAGAAATCAAGAAAATCTCGCCAAAAATTTACAAACATGTTCTCTAAAGTGTTTTTCATTATATGTCCAAACAATTTTTACAACAAAATATAAATATCAAAAATATGATGCTTTTTTTAATAATAGTGCAACTGTCCCGTTTTAGGGAGTATTATGTTTAAAATGGGATACCCTATATTTTTAAAATGGGATAGTAATTCATATGTTAATTTACTTGTCAAACTTATTCCAAAATGATAACAAGGTTTTACTTAAAAATGTTTTATTGGACATAAAAATATTAAAATAAACAAAAGAAGCGATCCACTATTAAAATAAACAAACAAAAATAGAAATTAGGAAGAAATGCAGTAATCGCAGAGAAAGTTTTCCTCGTCTTCCTCTGCTCCGGAACAAGCATCATGCACCCATCGGTTACAACCCACACATTGGATCCAGCCCTCTCCTTTTTTACTCTCACTAAAATTGTTTCCACAATAAAAGCATTCAGGGTCACTGTCGTCTTCAGATGTGCTAAAATCCACGTCCTTTTCAATCTTGGCAACAGCTTTCTTTTTGTTTTTAGTTTTTCCAATTTTTCTCTTTATATTAGGACGTTTATTGATTTCCTTCCATCGCTTTTGTTCCTATGAATTTCTTAATTCTGTTTTGTAAGGAGTGCTGGTTAAAACAACAGTTTTACCAGTTTTGTTCTCTTTGGAGATCTGTTGTGTTTTCTTAGTCGCTTTGGGATAAGGTAGAATTGTTTCCGGTGAGAAGTACAGTGTCTCGCTCAAAACTTCTTTTTGGCCTTTCGACGTTGGAGGTTGAGGAGTGTAGGGGGTCTTCTCTTTTGATATTCCCGACGGTATTGTTGGTGTTTCAGGTAGCACTTCTTGTTAAACCTCATCTACGTTATCATTTTCATCGAGATGTGAACCAGTTTCCGCAACTTCTCTAATGTTATTGTGAACGGGAATCTCTTCGGGAACATCAGTAGGTTGTGCAACAGAAAACATATCTTCGGTGAATACATTACGATCAACTGGGTATATACCTGTCTTCCTAAAACCATTTATTGCGTTTGTAGGAGTGCTGGCTCGCAAATAAGCCTTACCAAATAATTATGCAATTTGATATATAGTGACTACTCTTCCAGGATGATTACGTAGAAAACATTCAACTTCTTGATTGTTGAAAGTTGAAAGGGGAGCCATGAATGAAACATCAAGGGGTTGCATTTTGTGGCTACAATGCGGAGGTAAACATAAAATAGTGACAGAATACTTTCTGGCTTTTTCTATAACGTTCAAATTTTGTGTGTGTGTTTTATGTCCATCTAAAATCAACAATGTAGGGGCGTTTTGGGATGTACCAGAGAACTTAAAAAAATGGTCAAACCATTGCTCAAATAAATCGAGTTGCATATAACCTGTGGGCTGGCAGGAACAAATTGTTTCAGGAGGCGCACCATTTATAAACTCTGCTTTCATGCGAACACGTGGAAATATAATCATAGGAGGGATATAGCTGCCAGCAGCATTCATACAAATAACTGCGGTACACAAAGTTCCACGTTCAGCAGAAGTAAGTGACCCTACTTGCTTACATCCTTTCAATGTAATCACCCTCGAGGGACGTCCCTGTACAGTGGTGATCCCTGTCTCATCAACATTGTAGATTTTTGATGGAGAATTATTATGTTTTTGTTGAAGTGG
Source organism: Galeruca laticollis (assembly GCA_963921935.1). Classification (NCBI taxonomy): domain Eukaryota; kingdom Metazoa; phylum Arthropoda; class Insecta; order Coleoptera; family Chrysomelidae; genus Galeruca; species Galeruca laticollis. The sequence goes on along the minus strand of OY998178.1, from coordinate 82,651,995 downwards.
TTCAAGTAGGTCAAAAAATTTGGAAACGTTTATTCGGTTGAAACTTCTGGCACGTGCAGCTGAGGTTGCTTCTGGAATTCGAAGTGATAGTCTATTTATTTTAAGGAAATTTTGCAACCAGTGCCAACCAGCTTTCTTCTTAACGGTACTGAAGTGGTGCGATATGTTATTCTGTTCAGCAAACTGATAAGCTAAACGTCGCACGGAATCAGTGGGCAAACCAAACATCAATGTCTCCATGTTGGTAATAAACCGAACAAGGTCCATTTCTTGCGCCTCGTTAAACGTAACAAGTCTGCTACCTAAACCTTTGAGAGAATCATTTCTTATTTTGTTTTTTTCCTTTAACACGACGTTCTAAAGTACTCTTTGGTACGTGGCAAAGTTTTGCCGCTTTCAGATAACCACATTCTCGATTTAATACCATGTCTATTGCTTTTTTCATGTTCTCCTCAGACCACCCCTGTCGGTTGGTTTTTCTTGAGTATGCACCCGCCATATTGTGTATCCATTGATACTGCAACAAAGAAAAATCAGGTAAAAAATGTTATCAAAATAGTTTAGGTAAAATGGGATATCTCATTTTAAACAAATGCCACATATCCCGTTTTATCTATACCTCAACATTTGACTTCCGTCAATTTTACAAACTTAACCTTAAAATTTATTGATGAACTTTCATGACTATATCAACGTTTAACATCTTATCTGATTCTTTAAAAATTATCAACACATTCTCTTCACAAATAAAGAAGCAATCCTTACTATTATGAGTTAATAATATTACATTAAAATATTGAAAAACATAAAAACTTACGTGTGTCAACAATCACATTCACTATGAAACTGAAAGTCCGTTAGCAAGTTTAATAAAATCAGTACAGCTTGCGCTTGGGCCATATTTCGCTAGATGGCAACACTCGTTTCACAAAAAAACATGGTATCCCGTTTTAGATTACTGTCCCATTTTAAGGACACTTCCCCTACCTACCTACCTTTAATTACATGCTTTTATATAGACAATTTTTATACTGAATAATCTCTCTATTGTAGGTTTATATTCCAAATTGGTATTATTTTGAAGTAATAGATAAATTACTTAGAGGAAGTGGCATAGATCCTAGAGCCTGAACTGATACAATTGTTAATGAACCTCATGAACCTGAAGAACCTTATGATATTCTATCAGATAATGAAAACGTAAGTAATAAGTCACACTATTTGTAATTGTGCAACAAATTATTGTTATGTAGGTAATCTTATTATTTCGAAGTTCTTATAGTATAACTATTCCATACAAAATTATGGTTTGTGCTTTAATTATAATTAAAAAGTAGAATAAGGTGCTCTACAAAATTATTTTGTCTTTAAAAACATCTAACTACAGTGAATAGTTTTTAATTTGTGTGTATTTTCAGATAATATTGGAATTTACTGACATGAATGATGATGGTTTCATAAGTCCAGGTATTAATAGTCCCGGCACTAGTCACAGAGCTACGACCATAGATATATAATACAAGTATTATATATCTATGGCTACGACGTTACAATCGAAAACTCCAAAGAGGTTTAAAAAAAATTCTTCCTGGGGACAAAAGTTTGGAAGATGCTTCAGCAGAAATGCAGGACATATGTAATGTCATGGAACAAACGCAACAAAAAACTCCAAAGGATCCGTTTGATGTCTTTGGTGAATATATTGCCATGCGATTAAGAGAGGCTCTTCAGAATGAAGCTGAATTAAATATAATCAATATTATAAATAATATATGACAATGAAATATATAACAATAAAAAAACATAATATAAATTGAATTAGATTTGACCTAAAAATATACAAGGGAAGCAGAAAGTTTATTTCAAATAGGAAACCCTAGGTATACTAAAAAGTATCTAATTAAATAAAATAGAGTATAACACTATTATGAACAAAAAAATATAGCATGCATTAAAAATAATACAATAAAACTTTACATTGGTTCATTTAATAACCTTTTCAATGAAAGATTAATACTACATTATAAATTGTGTTTTCTTTTGGCGTCTCCTTGCCATGGAACAGCGCCTAGAGGTGACATAAAAACTTTTTAAATGCATCTCTAGTCTTCTGAGAAGTTGTATTTGGTTTGGTTCTGTAACATTGGGTTGAAATGCCTGCTAATTGCACATTTTCATTAGTGTTTTCTGGAACATGTAAATATTCTTCTTTTACTAAATAATTGTGTGAAGCTATACAAGCCAATGTTACCAACTCTACTTTATTTGCAGATAAATTTATTGTATTAAGTAGTATTCGAAATCTATTGACTAATATGCCAAAAGCATTCTCAATGATTCGCCGTGATCTCGAAAGTCGGAAATTGAACACTAAACTGTCGTTCTGGGTAGGGTTTCATTATATGAGATGTTAAGGGAAAAGCATCATCTGCAACGATCACATATGGCACTTCTAATGTTCTACCCTTCAATTTTGCAGGCTGGAGTATATTTAAAGATCTATCAACTAAAGCTGTAGAAAGTTTGCTTTGTTGGAAAACTCCTCCATCACTTACTCGTCCATTTACACCCACATTGACATATGTAAATTTATACTTTGCATCAGCTAAAGCTAATAAAACTATTGAATGGTCTCCTTTGTAGTTGTAGTAATATGAACCTGCTGATAGTGGTGGTCTAAACTTAATATGTTTCCCATTTAAACTTCCAATACAGTTTGGAAACTGCCATATATCATCAAAATCTCTTGCTATTTGTTCCCATTCGTGATTTGTATTTGATGTATATAATTTAAAAGAAATTAAAAATGAATAAAACGTCTCAGACAAACACTTACCTTAACATATATTGGATGTAGATGATTATACAGGGTGTCCCGGGACTAATGGGAAAAAGTTAGGAGCGTATAATCTGATCCAAAATAATGTTAGTACTTCATATAAACTTTTTCTATTCAGGCCCTCGTTTTCGAGTTATAGGCCTTGTAACGAAGTTACATTTTCAAAGACCGGGCAAAAGCACAATCTTCCGTATAATATGAAATAAAGCATTCGAACACCGTATTTCTCCGTCCGTATCGATACAATGTAATATAAACATCGGTACAATATAACATAATATAATTTATCAAACCTGCACCGACAGTCGGCGACACTTACGACTTCGCACCGTATCCCCAACAAGCCATACCGTAAAGCAGAACGATTCTCAGAGTCGTCAGTCTATCCGTAGACTCGGATACTTACCCGCATACGCAGGTGAGGATTAAATCTAAGAGCCTTCATTGTGCTCATAAAACCGTTCTCTTTCAGAAAACCGATTCCGTTAATACGACCGTACCGTTTACCGAGGTGAGTGATATTCCGAATTTTATACCTTAGGGTATATGGTTCTCGCCGTATAATCCGACAAGGGGAAGTAAAGGGGAACCGTGTCCGCTGTTAGAACGTTGAGTTTTCACATCTTAGCAGCGGCCGTGTTTGGGCCTTAAGCCATCCGATCGAGGGGAACCGTGTCCGCTGCTAGAACGTTGAGTTCTCACATCCTAGCAGCGGCCGTGTTTGGGCCTTAAGCCATCCGATTGAGGAAGTACCGTGTCCGCCACTAGAAAGTTGAGTTCTCACATCCTAGTGGTGGCCGCCGTAACTCCGAGATTTCGATACCGCGGAAACCGAGAGCCATATCCCCCGAAAGTAGAGCTTTGATTAACCTAGAGGGTCGCTTGCAATCCGTAGTAGTTCTGCCCACTTCCGCTAACCGTCCACCGCATCACCCGGCTTCCGCTAACCGTCCACCGCAACCCCGCCCATTTTTTGTTGCTTCCGCTTGCATATCTTTGTTTTACTCACCGTAGTAGTTCACCGTAGTAGAGACCGTTTTGAACCTGTAGGATAGTAGTTAGTACTAGTGCTTTTGCCCCGCCTACCCGAATAAGAGGACATTTAGTTTAGTTTTCCGTTTAATAAAGACTCTTTGTAAATAAGTAACTTTTGGTTTCTCTTCTCTCCAACTCCAACTACCAGTAAACCTCCGTAAATAGGTAAGAACGTTAAGCAGCTAATACCCAGGTTACGAACCCGGGGAGGCAAGTAAAATCTGCCCGACCGGCCGCAACACTTTCGTCACCACCATATAGCGACCCCTGGAGTATTTTAATTCTTCACTGACGCTGCCCGGTGCGAGTGGAGCATACCACTTTAATAAACTGGCGCCCGAGGCAACCCGTCACCTGTAGTTAAGAAGCCAACCCGTCAAGTAACGACGCAAGAGCGTTACAGCCTCCAAAGTTTTAATTTTGAATTTGGTTTTTTATTTTTTGTACTAGTTATTTGATCTTTATAAAATTTACGGCAAAGCTATAATGTACGTGTATATTTATTTTCGCAAGGTAAACAGATTTACAGTAGTGCCTTGAAGCCAGGAACGGACTACTTGCAATGGTTAGTGATCCAAAAATTTGGCAGGGACGGCACACCCTGTATAAAATGTTCGAAATTCACTTCCCCACACATTAAGCTAGCGAAAAGGTACTCTTGTTGGAATTCGATAAAATAAGCCGTTTGGCTAATATTTACAGTTTTATTAATGCACTACGTACCAATTAACCCATTCACCATTTTTATAAGTACACTATTGAAGAGACTGCCTGTTTATTTTTGCTAGGAAATAATTCCGAAACCAAAGTCCATGGAACGGTATTAATGCCAAGATTAAAACTTATTACATACGATATCAAGCTCAATAGAGGTACAAATCTAATAACGTGCGCATGACCATGAGTATAATGATAGTGAAAAAAGAACCCCAATAGTGCTAAAGAGATACCCATACCTAGACAGGAAATTATTAGTAACGGTCTCCTTCCAACAACGTCCACCAAAAAAGGAGCAACGAAACTAGAGCAGAATAGAATAAAGCCGACGATCAATGCGGCTTTATCTGCCGGTACATTTGATTCGGCATATCGAAAAATTAATTCTAAATGATACAAAATCGATGAGTATCCTCCGAGTTCCTGGGTAGATATTAACGTACAGCAAAGTAACAAATTTTTCCTCAAAACCTTATCTGTTAATATATCACTTAACTTCGCATTAGTACTAGATTCTACAAATTCCGCAATTTTTGCAAGTTCTTCCGCAACATCTTTTTTATCACATCCTCTTATATACATCAAAGAAGCTTCGGCTTTTTCTTCTTTTTTCATTCGCATCAAATAGTATGGACTCTCTACGCCTACTATTAAAAAAAATATCAAATATAGAATTGGCAAATAGGATAAAATCAAATTGAAACTTTCGAGGGAAGTATAAGGACCGATGGCGAGTGGTATAATGCTTCCAGCGGACCAAAATATGTTAGTAACAAGTACCATTCTTCCTCTTATCCGATCATCAGATATATCTCCCACGTAGACGGAAAAAAGTGAATAACCAGCTCCAACTGACAATCCGGCTAAAAATCTAGCTATGTAAAAATAATAGATTCGCCTTGAAAACCCCAATAATAAAAATGACACAAAATGTGGAATGGCTAAAGACAATAAAGTTTTCTTATAACCGAATGGGTAGATGATGCAATTAAGAAGAATCGGTCCAATAGATGCTCCTATACTGAGAATTGAACCCACAATTGATTCTTCATGTCTTGTCATTGGCCTAGGCAAAGGGTTTATAGTTGAATCGTTTGAGTATAGTTTTGGGAATACTGGAGATGGCCATGACGTTGTTATATCGCCCGTGGTTGCTAGGAGATTCACTGTAAGAAAATAAAAAGAATTTACTTAATGCTACTGAAAATATGAAAGTTTCACGAAATAATAGTAGGGGAGACTGGGGCACTTTCAACACCCAGATTTCATTTGAAAAATATACAATTGGCGGCTGCCCCCCCCGGTTATATTTTTGTACCAAAATGCTAGCACACATAAAGGGCACCTAGCACAACAATTTTTATAGCTAGCACGCCAACAGCTCACAATAAAAATGCTTTTGAATTCGGGGGGGACAGGTTAACGCTAGCACCCCCCCCCCCGGAGGTGAAGTGTGAAATTACTGTCTTTGATTATACAGTGTGGAAAAACGAAATGGAATAAATTTATTATTTCTGTACGTAATTATGCAGAACCCCGAAACATGTCACATTTAAGCATTTTTATTGTAAGCTGTTGGTGTGCTAGCTATAAATAATGGTGTACTAGGTTGTGCTAGGTGTCCTTTATCTGTGCTAGCATTTTGACGAAAAAATTCCAACCGGGGGGGGGAGGCTAGCGTTAACCTGGTCCCACCCGAATTCAAATGCATTTTTATTGTGAGCTGTTGGTGTGCTAGCTATAAAAATTGTTGTGCTAGGTGCCCTTTAAGTGTGCTAGCATTTTGGTGAAAAAACTAACCGGGAGGGGGGCAGCTTGACGGACTTCAAGAATAGTGTGTGTGAAACTGCAGTTCATAGGTGTGTGTAGTTTTTCGGTAAAAAAATAATTGGTAAAGTGCATAAAAAAAGCGGTTAGTCACTTTTTATTTCAATTGTCTCTTCTTTTGTTATTTCTAGTTCTTGAGATATTTACCAATATAGGGAGTCCATTTACTTATTTAATCATCAAGGCTCAATATTCTAACCTAACTTTCAACATGAGTTTGTTTTAATTGAGGATTTGTTTACAAGCGGGATGGGGCAGATTCGACACTATGTAGGTGGGGCAGTTTCGACATAGTGTCGAATGTACCTCATGCAACTTTTTCGATAATACCTATTAACAATAATTATAACATTCATGGCTCATATATTTGATCGATATTTTTGAATATACTATACTGGTATTATTATTCCAGATGGTGCGAGTGTACAAGAAGAAGACATCCAGAGTTAATATTGATGAAAACCAAGTTTCGGCAGCAATAAAAGACATTCTGCACAAGGTGAGGAGTACAAAAGCTGCAGCAGAATTTTACAATATCAAAAGGACAACATTGATATCTAGAATAAAGGCCTTAGAAAAGCAACATTCTACAGATGAGCTCAAAACCTTGTGCCAGGAACGTGATAGCGCCACCGAAAGTGATGAAGATCAAGCTCCTCGCTTTCCTGGTATCATGAGAAAAACTCAACCTCTCAGTGCTCGTTATAGATATGCGGGTTGTCTCCCGTAGTACAACCCGTGCTCGCCAGTCGACTAGCTTCGAGTCGAAGAAGGGGTGGACTCTTCAAAACTTAAATGTTTAGTAAAAGGGCGCCAGAGAAGTTTTGGCAAGCACCCAAGACTTCTTATGTTAGCCCACAACTCCTCAGTGGGTTAACAGCACTAATCAAACACTCTGAAATGGTTTTAGGAAAGTTAATATTAAAAATTAAAGTCAGCAAATATCTCCTGATTGATGTTTAATATTTTCTTGGACCTTATGTCTCTTTTCAAAATATGAGATACAAGTTTACAACAAAAAAAAATAATTAAATTAATACCTGAGCTTAGCTGCAGGCTGTATCTTCAGTATGTAGTTAGGCTGAAGGCCGAAATCTACATAAAAACTTAATTCGTACGCTAAATTAGCAGCTAGAAGCAAAAAAAACTCCAAAATACAATTTGTAGATCAAACAAGCAGGTTCTACGATACCTGAGTAGAGCTGAAGGCAACTAACTCAGGGTGCAGAAGAGCTGAGGGCCCCACTCTACACAGATATCTCAAATTACAGTTCAATTACAGGAAACGAACAAATGGTTCAAGCACAATTCTTCAAATTCGGTGAAACTCTAACACCAAAACTACAATTGATTCAATAAATTGGGTTCACACTACCGCAGACTATATGAGTTTAAATATTTATAAATGCCATTACATATATAAATGAAAATCGTCAAAGACAGAAAAATATACCTTAATATCGCAGCACCCTGGTACGTACCGTGGTACACCAAGGCCAACAATTTAATATTCAAATAAAATTTTTAACGTTTTAAACGTTGAACGAGTAATATCGCTTAATTAGTGCAATAATATGACATAGGAAAAATCATATAATAAAAATTTAGTAAAATTTTCACGGTAAAAAATGGATAAACGTTGAAAGTATATAATATTAAATAAAATGGCATTTACTACGATTTTCCTGCTTCAGAACAGCAATCGAATCCCTCGATGTCGACGCTTCAAAGAAAAAATTCCAGCCCTCCTGGCTACTGATCCAGGCGAGTGGTCTGGCTGACTATACTCCTCAATCGGCGGATAAATCCGTAAAAATCAAGATAAAATAAAAAAAACCTAAAATAGAGAAACGAATTAGCCTACTCATAGGATTTACAATTTTACCCCGGTCAGCTTTCCGACTTCCCCTCGTAACATTCTATTATATCAATTACATTATAATTATCCAAAACCCACGAATAATCATACAACCAGACTTTTAGCAGTATAAAAGCCATCTACGTTACTAGCAAAAACTACAAGACTGGTTTTTTTATCGATTAGCAAGAAAACTATGATATCTAAAAACTATCAAAAAAACACGTTACTGTACACATCCCTGAATGTTATTCAGCCCCCGTGATATCTTCTACTTCCAAAAAATTTACGAAACAATAAGAGAATTGACTTGATAAAATGTATGAAATGTATCAAACTATTTCACACATTAGATTACATACTTCTACAATCTACGATTCAAAACTTTAAATTGCTATGTTAACTACCGATGAGGATTGGAACTTATACAAGTCTCACCTCAAGGAGTATAAAAAAGTCATTAGACAAAAACAAAGAGAGGCATGGAGAATCTATTGCGAGGAAATCGACGATTTCCCCCAAGCAGCTAGACTCCAAAAAGCCCTCGCAAAAGATCCCCACCGTCATATCGGTATACTAACCAGAGAGGATGGCACAAAAACTGCCAACCTAAAGGAAAGCCTTCAATTATTGATGTCAACTCACTTTCCGGACTCCAAAATCACAAATTCGGTAGCCTGGGAGAATGAGGAGAATCATCACCCGACGGACGACGACTGGCGTATATCACGACAGATCGTCGAATCGGACAAACTGAGGTGGGTCATGTCAGGCTTCTCCCCCTTTAAATCCCCGGGAACAGACGGCATTTATCCAGCCCTACTTCAGTGGGGCCTGGATGACATAATGCCGCACCTGGTAGGAATCCTCAGATCCTCACTGACACTGAGGTATATTCCAAAAGGTTGGAGAGAAGTCAAAGTCGTGTTCATACCAAAACCAGGAAGAATGGACCATTCCATCCCAAAAGCATATCGACCCATTAGCCTCACATCGTTTTCAATGAAGACTTTGGAAAGGCTGTGCGAACGATACATAAGAGATGTGGTGATAACACGAAATCCACTGCATCCAAATCAACATGCATACACTCCAGGGAAATCCACCGATTCGGCTCTTCATCTCGTAGCGGGCCGCATCGAGAGATCGTTGGAAAATAAGGAGTCCACCCTGGGTGTATTCATAGACATAGAAGGAGCATTTGATAGTACCATTTTTCCTAAAATAACAAATGCACTTTCCAACAAAAATATCCCCCAAACCATAAATGGCTGGATATATAACATGCTCTCAAAAAGAGCGATAAAAATCAGTGTGGATGATGTAACCATCAGAGGCTTGGTTGTAAAAAGTTGTCCACAGGGAGGGGTGCTCTCGCCACTACTGTGGAACATGGTCTTAGACTCCTTGGTCAGCCACTTCAACGAAAGCAACTTCTACACAATAGCATACGCAGATGACCTAGTGATACTGCTAACAGGAAGATTCGAGGAGACACTCTGCTCTTTAATGCAAGAGGCCCTCAATATCATAGAACAATGGTGCAGAGACCATTCGCTGTCAATAAATCCAAAAAAGACGGAGATGGTTCTTTTCACGAAAAAAAGGAAGCTTGCAAAACATCAAGCCCCAAAGCTCCTAGATACCAAACTTAATTTTTCTTCAGAGGTGAAATATTTAGGGGTCACCTTTGACAGTAAGTTAACGTGGAACTCTCACTTAGAAAACAGAGTTAAAAAAGCATATATTTCTTATGAGCTGTGTCGTAGAACCATCTGCCGCACCTAGGGAATGTCACCTAGGGTTGCTGCCTGGATCTACACTGCCATCATCAGACCTATGCTAACGTACGGCGCGATTGCCTGGGGAGCTAAAGCAAACCAGCTGACAGTCGTCCGTAAACTGGATCAAATCCAAAGAACAGCATGCCTCAACACTACAGCAGGCATGAGAACCACACCAACAAGAGCTATGGAGGTAATCCTCGGTCTCACTCCCCTTGACATATACATCAAGGAGGTTGTTTTGATGACCATGACACGTCTACGCTCTACCGGTATACAACCTGATGTAGGATCCAGTAAACTGAGACGTAACTTGTGGCATGAGGCCCTCAGGGAGGTCCCACTGCTGCAGGCCAATACGGACTCGATTCCACCGCGATATGCCTTCCACAGGCCTTACAAGGTAATCTTTAAAAACAACGAACAAGACCCAACGGAAGAAGACGCAATCCGCATCTTCACAGATGGGTCTAAATGAAACGTGGGCTCAGGATGTGGAATTTTCTCCAGACCCCTGAATCTAAACATAAAATGGGAAATGGGCTGCAATGCAAGTGTTGCTCAAACAGAGCTCACTGCTATCTGCATCGCTGCAAAAGAGATTACCAAAAGAAAAGCCACAGCAAACGTTTACAACGTGTTCCAAAATTGCAGAGTATCTTGCAATTATGTTTAAGCCTAAGATGAATATTGATTTAGTAACTGCACAGGGCCATTGGTAGGCACATTTTCGAGTTGCATAATTTCCTTCGACAGATAGATGTTCTAGTGCTTTAACAATGTCAGCGAAACTTTCTGAAAAAAAATTTATGCTTTTATATTTTTCCGACCATCTGGTCTCACAGAGCCTTGAAAGATTTGGAACCAATTTCCTACGGGCTGGCGATTCACGAAAGAAGGTTATTGTATCTTTGACCGTTGCAATTGTCTTTCTTATTTCTAGTAGCTTGCTAGTATTATTAGCCACAAGATTTAGTCTGTGGCTGGAGCAATGGAAAAATAAAGATTTAGCGTACTTTTTTTAAAGAATGGCCTGTACACCACCTTCTTTGCCGGCCATCGTGGAACACCCGTCAAATCCGAATCACACACAATTATCGGCGGAAAAATTATTATCTTCTAAAAAACTTTGAATTACGCTAGCGATTGTAGAAGAATCTTAACATTTTAACTCAATGTAGCTACAAATTTCTCCCTGATTACTTTTTGGCTTTCATCATAGAACCTTAATCCAATAGAAAGCTGATCTTTTCCAGCGATATCTGCTGTTTCATCAGCAATTACAGCATAGGCTTTTGCCCATTTACAGTCTTCGATTATTTTTTTTGATAACTTCACAGCATAATTGTCCAATTTCATTTTTAATTGTTGGTAGACTGAGTTTTTCTGACATTTATCCAAGTGGTTCTTTAGCTTCTCACCACCAGAGTCAATCCTCAAATTTAAAAGGTCAAAGAAAACTCACTCATTTCCTTCTTTTCGTCTAAGCAGAAAATCGTAAATTCCACAAAATATTATGCATGAAATAATTGCTGTCAATATTTGTTTATTTTCTTCAATCGTCTTATGGTGCCTTATTTGCAACTGGACATCAGCAGGAGCATTTTCAAGAAATGCTTTTGCAGCAGCTGTTGAAGATGTGTCGTAATGGCTGCCAACGTGCTTTCTACAATCTTCATGTACATTCTTAAACTTACAATACAAATATTGAGCGCCTTTCAAACGACTTGAGTACACCAGCTATGGAGTATATTGATCTAACCAGCGATGGTTAAATTTTCTTTTCAACTGAATGGCATCAGAAGCAAAGTCGTAATTGGATGATGGAACCCAAAGGTTTGTCAACAATTCCTCCTTTTTTTGAGAAGGCAAGTTATTGGCACAACTAACATAACGACCAATATCATTTTCATGGTAGCCATCGCGTTCTTCAGTTTGTTTACAGGTCCCAGTTCGAGAGACAGCTTCATGTAGATTTGAAGAACTACTTGAGCCTCCTTCAAAAATAGATTCTGATTTTGATATTCCTACCATTTTATTTTTATCTTCATCACAATCATTGCTTCCACTTCCACTACTGTCATCATGAACTTTCTTCCGTTTTAGAAATTTTTGGCCTAAAAATAATAACCTAATACGAGGCATGTTTTTTAAGTAAGAAGTAAGTACCGTTTTGCGATTCCGCTGCCGCAGCGCTGCGGTCGGCGTTACGCGCATGCGCGCTGATTACCTACATCTCTTGTCTATGCACTCACGCCGTTACAGTCTGATTCTTCAATGTATACGTTGTTTACTGAGTGTTTAAGATACCTCCGACAATCGTGAGTCCCGCCGATTGTGAAGTACGGGCTGTTATACGATTTCTTAGTGCTAAAGGCGTGAAACCGATCGATATTCATCGTGAGATCTGTGAAGTTTACGGACAAAACATTATGAGTGATGGAATGGTAAGGAAATGGGTGAGAGCATTTAAAGATCGCCGCACAAATTTGCATGATGAAGAGCGGAGTGGACGTCCTTTGGTCGTTAATGAAGATTTGGTGCAGAAAGTGGACAAAAAGGTGAGAGAAAACAGACGCTTTACAATTTCATCGATGTGCGACTGCTTTCCTCAATATTCTCGTAGTGTTTTGTATCGCATTATGACCGAGAACTTCAATTACCGGAAATTGTGTTCACGTTGGGTTTCAAAAATGTTGACGGATTTGCACAAAACCCAACGTTCAGGCAGTGATGGATTCAGTGACGAGAAAGTAGTAGGTATGTGGAATGAAGCTTTAGAGCAATGTACACCTAACGTGTGGGCAAAATGTGTGAACCATACTGAAGACTATATTAAAAAGTGGTACAACAGAGAAAACGCTATTTGCGATATTAACATGGAATCACTAATTATTGATGTAGGGAACAGTTCCTCCTCCGAGTCTGATGATAATTCGTAAAATACTTATTGTAAATTTTAGAATGATGATAATAAATGTATGAATCATGTACATTCACAATATAAAACTTTAATTAATAATGATTTGACATTTTTATTATGCTAGTTGATTGCTTTTGTTAACCTTAAATTATGTACTGTTTTAAATTTAGACAAATTTATTCAAAAGAAAGTCGTGGAAATTTCTACTTGTGTCAATAGTTTTTGAGCATTACCGGACTTACACTATCTCTTATCTAAATTAACGACTATTACAGTAATATGAAATTATTATAATTGACTTTCCCAATAGCAATATGTATTTAGTCATTTGTAACGCCAAAAATTCTGACAAGATAAACAAACAGTGAAAATATTTACGCACACGGCAAAGTAGTAGTAGCCATTTTTGACCCGTTGATTCATTTCGCGAGGTTTGTAGGTATGACGTCGGGGTAAAGGTCAATTTGTTCTACTTTACATATGTGTGCGTATTTATGTTTGTATACATACACTTAAAATTATTGACCTTCACCCTGACGTCATTAATATCTGATAACAACCGACAAATGTCAAATTATTTTGTTCTGCTCTTCACTATTAATAGAAAGAGATGCCACTTAATAATCATGTGGGTTGTGTTATCAGATATTAATGACGTCAGGGTAAAGTCAATAATTTTAAGTGTATAGTTGTGCGAACCGTATTGCATCATTGCTACGAGCAAGACTCATGCAATACAAAGAAATGCGCTTGCAAGCCAACAACACAAAAAAGAAGAAGAGCAAGATACGACAAAAATAAATAGAAAGCGAACTACAAACATCAATATTTTATGATTTTAAAACAAACGTCTAAAAATAATCAGGACACTGTCACCGTGAGAACAAGTCACGGCAAAACCTGTGTAAAAGGATGAAGTCTCTGTCTAAGTCCACCTGGGTATTAGGGCAATTATTATTATTATTACTTAGCTCAAAATTAATTCCGATATCATCCAAGAAGTCCAATAAAGGGAAATTTTTATGTGTAACAGCGCTTAAATGTTTGACCGTCCCAGATCTCACATGTAAAAGCAACATTTATCGATTGAAGGCCAACAAGTAGCAGTATTATCGTGTAAGTAAATTAGTTGTACACACAGGAGCAACTAATATCCGAAATATAATGTGCTAAAGAAGCGCTCTTGTTAAATGATTACCCTGGTAATCTAATTGACAGAATTTTTAATAACCGTATTCATCGTTTTCACAATCAATCCCAATCTAGAAACAGTAGTCACAATATATCTGAAAAAAATTATCTCACTTTACCTTACATTTCGGGGCTTTCAGAACAAATGGGTGGCCCTTTCAAAGAATATAACATAACCGTATCGCACAAAGGACATAATCTCTTAAAGACCAATTTCAGTAAACTCAAGTCAAAAATTCCCAAGGACAAAAACAGTCATTTTATCTACGAAGTTCCTTGCAAGGACTGTGAAGGTGTCTACATTGGACAAACCAATCAGTATTTAAAAAACCGCTTAAATGGCCATAAATATGATAAAAAAAACAAGACAGCCCTTGCGAATCATGTGGTTGAACATAACCATGCTTTTGATTATGAAAGCACAAAAATACTACGAACTGAAAGCCACCAAAAGAAAAGAGAGGTCCACGAAATGATAGAAATCCAGAAAAACAAACATTCCATCAACGCCAAGTCCGATACAAAAAATCTATCGAAAATCTATTTTAATTTAATACAATGAATTTCAAGTTGAAGGAAAAAAATATTTTTGCCACAAGTTGTAAGTACAGAAGCTGGCGCCACAATCATAATTTTGCCAAATAACATATCAATACGAACATTATATTTCGGATATTAGTTGCTCCTGTGTGTACAACTAATTTACTTACACGATAATACTGCTACTTGTTGGCCTTCAATCGATAAATGTTGCTTTTACATGTGAGATCTGGGACGGTCAAGCATTTTGTGTTGCACCGATGAAGGTGTATGCTGAGTGTTTATTTTAAAAAGTTTTCAATTTAGGAACGATATTTTAATTATACGTGATGGACATTGCGCTTGCAGGCCCATGTTTTAAGGTAAGTTTTAAGAGATATATTTGTATTGTAAGTCATGTTAATTGTAACAGTCCTTTGTAAATTACCTTTCTGATGGAGGACATTGACTGTCCGAAACGTCAAAACTGAACTAAAATGTAAAATAAAAAACTGAAAATACTTTTCCAATTTTATGCAGAACCAAAAATCCCAAAAATAATTGTTTTGAAAAATAAATAAAATAGGTTCAAGAAATAAACTAACCATATATATATATATATATATATATATATATATATATATATATATATATATATATACATATATATGAAGGACGATAGTCACTTCAAATACATAATGGGAGACTTTAATGCCAAAGTAGGACACAGGAAAGACAAAGAAAAGGAATGGGGAAATATGGATTTGGAGAAAGGAATGAAAGAGGACAGAGATTATTACAGTTCGCACACTTTCAAAACATGTATGTGGCAAACTCCTTCTTCAAGAAGAACCCTAACAGGAAATGGACGTGGGAAGGCCCCGGTGCAACAATCAGAAACGAAATAGACTTTATCCTCACCAATAAAATTAACACAGTAAAAGATCTAAGCACGCTCAACAAGTTCACTACAGGAAGCGACCATCGACTAATTAGAGCTCGACTGGTCTTAGATATAAAACTAGAAAGGTCAAGACTAATCAAAACCAACACAACGAAAAACATAAACAACGAAAGGCTGAAAGAGAAGTCGCACCAATATGAAGCACTACTAGAAGAAAGACTACTTAAAGTGGAATATAACAACCCTGAACTGATAGGCACAATTCGAAACTGCGCCGTAGAAGTGGGAGGTCTGCAACAACGAGGTGAACACAAAAAACTAACTCCGGAAATAAAAGCACTATTACAAAAACGAAGAGAAATGAAAAAGAGAACATTCAAAGAATTGAATACACCGAACTGTGCAAGACGATACGAAAGAAAATCGCAGAAGATATCAGGAATTGCAACGAGAAACTGGTACAAACAACAATAGAAAACCGTAAAAGCTACAAAAATGCAAAAAGGGTACTAATAATAGGGAAAAGACAGATAGTTGCATTAACTGATGGAAACACAAGAACCACAGACAGGAATGAAATAATAGACCTAGTAGCCAAATTCTATGGAGACCTATACAAGGCCCCTGAAAATTTGGAAGAAATAATAGAACACTCAGAAGATGCCATACCAGAAGTATTGGTGGAGGAAGTAGAAATGGCACTGAAAAGCATGAAAAATGGCAAAGCAGCGGGAAATGACGGCATCACGACCGAAATACTCAAATATGCAGGAGCTAAAACATGGAAGTACCTTGCCAAACTATACACGAACTGTCTGATGTCCAGGAGCATACCTAAAGAGTGGAACAGCGCCCTTATAATGTTGATACACAAGAAAGGCAGCAAAGAAGACATTAAGAACTACAGACCAATAAGTCTACTACCAGTGACGTACAAGGTATTCACAAAGCCATATATTGAGACCCTAGCAAATATATATAGGGAAGCCAAAGCCAGAGTTAGGATATATGAGGGCACACCAGAATTCCCCACCAGCAGAGGAGTTAGACAAGGAGACGCAATATCACCAAAGTTATTTACAGCAACACTAGAAAGCATCTTCAGAAAACTGGGCTGGAACAACACAGGTCTGAATATAGATGGAGAATACTTGAACCATCTAAGATTCGCTGATGACATAATCCTGATAGCGAGTAACTCTGGCGAAATGCAACAACAAATAAATGAATTGAATGCAGCAAGCAACGAAGTAGGCCTTAAAATAAATCTGAGTAAGACCAAGATAATGTATAACGAACTGATAAACGCACAAGAAATAAAGATTAATGACACTGCCCTGGAAATAGTAGAGGAATACATATACCTGGGTCAACTAATACACATATCAGGCTCTCTACTTCCAGAAATAAACAGAAGAATCCAACTAGCATGGAGAACATTTGGACAGAACTCTATCATCTTCAAGTCTAGAATGTCACTCCGTTTGAAAAGGAAAGCGTTTGATCAGTGCGTACTACCAGTATTAACATACGGCTGTGAAACCTGGACCCTGAAAACTGATATCATTAGAAAACTCCAGGTAACGCAGAGGTCTATGGAACGATGCATGCTTGGAATAACAAGGAGAGATAGAAAAAGGCTTGATTGGATCAGACAAAAGACCCAAGTGATAGATGTCATAAATAGAATCAGATCCCTAAAGTGGCAATGGGCGGGGCATCTCGCTAGAAGGACAGACGATAGATGGACCACAAAGGTAACGCAATGGTATCCCCGAGGCGTGAAAAGACCAAGAAGACGCCCCAACTTAAGATGGGACTACGACATAAAGAAACTCGCAGGATCAACTTGGGGCCGCATAGCTAGCAATAGACAACAATGGGCCCACATGGAAATGGAATATATAAATGTGTAAAGGGAGGCTACACCATAACAAAATGGTTGAATAAGCTGCATATGATGATGATGATATAAGGGACCGACCAGCGGAGGAGTTAGTTTTAGTTTAAAAAGTGATCTCGACAAATAAACAAGAATACAACGAAATAGCGAAAAGTAAAGTGTTGATATAAATTAATAATTAAGTTTGTGTGCATATAAATTGAATTTAAGTGAATAGTTAAGTGTATATAAATTAAGTGTTAGTGAGTAGTTTAGTGTTTAAATAAATTCGTAAGTAGCCATACCGTGTGTTTAAATTTTATCCCACCCATTTACTGTTTAAATAAATTAGAAAAACGTTACATTGGTGCCAGAAGTGGGATAATATAAATAAACTGCTACGTAAAAATGGCCAAGAGACTATGTGACTTAAAAGTGACTGAGTAAAGAGCAGAACTGGAAGATCGTGAGTTCGAAACGTCCGGCGAGAAAAGTGAATTAGTAGAAAGACTTACAGTGGCGCTGGAAAATGACGACATTGATCCAGAAACACTCTTATTTAATGACGAGGCTTCCACCTTAATCTCGTCAATTTCTGCTAATATTTCTGCTAACATGGACGAGCAGATTTCTGCCGTGGATGACAACGATGGACGAGAAAATCAAGGAGTTAGAAAAAAAGATAACAGATATAAGAACTCAAGACACGCCAGCGGAAGAAAAGAAGACCGAGCAAACGAAACCTTGTAAGACAGAAACACCCCCTTAGTTAGGAGACATTGGCAGTTTTACCCGAGTCAAGGCCCCAACGTTCGATGGAAAAATGTCGTGGACCAATTATGTGAAACAGTTTGAAGCAGCCGCTAGAGTGAATAATTGGTCCGACAAGGAGAAAGCAGTGAACTTAACTATCGCGCTTCGGGGAGATGCCTTAGATGTACTTCAGACGATACCTCTTGAAGAAACGGATGACTTTGAGCAGCTGAAAAATAAGCTGGACATACGATACGGTCACGAATATTTGGAACATTTGTACAGATTCCAGCTGAAGAACCGAAGGCGGAAACGTGACGAAACCCTTCAAGAGTATTGGACTGGATATTGCGCGACTAGTTCGATTTGCTTATCCATCAGCACCAGAGAACATGATGGAATGTTTAGGCATCCAGGCCTTTATTGATGGCTTACGTGACCCCGATATGCAGAGGACGCTTCGTTTAGCCCATTCGAAAACATTAGTCGACGCATTGACTGCTGCTCTTGAATATGAAGCAGCCACGATGGCTTCCGGATACAACAAAGGTAGGACCATACAGTAAGAAGGTGACGATGACAGACTAGACCAGATCATCAACTTGTTGAAAGGTATGGTAGACAAGAAGCCGAAGAAAATCAGGTTCTGTAATTGTGGCGAGCTAGAGCATGCACCCAGTTCGTGTAAGCGTCCTACGACTCCTGCAAACCAAGAACCTCTTAAATGTGAAGCAGCCACGAGGAGCTCGCAGTACAACAAACGTAGGACCATGCAGGAAGAAGATGACGATGACAAACTCGACCAGATCGTCAACTTGTTGAAAGGTATGGCAGACAAGAAGCCGAAGAAGATGAAATGCCGGAAGTGTGGTGAGCTAGAGCACGTACGCAGTCCGTCTAAGCGCCCTAAGACTCCTGTAACCCAAGCACTCCAGTCACAGGGGAAATCAGACAGGGGTGAACATCCAGCTAATATGAATCAACTCTTTGCCTAGACGGTCATGCCCTGTAGACTATTCATAATGCAACAAGTCGAAATCTAAGGAAGTTGCAGTTTCAATAATTACAGTAGTCAATGAAGAATGGTCACCCACCAGGATCAGCGAAGATCAGGAGAATGATCATTGCCTAAAGATGATACGGCAATGGAAGGAAGGAAATCGGCGACCTACATGGCAAGAAGTGTCAAGATTTTCACCGACACTCAAGGCGTATTGGGCTCAGTGGGACTCCCTTGTCCTAGAAGAAGAGCTGTTGAAAAGAGTCCTTGAAAACGATTATGGTTCCGAAATGAGGAGACAGCTAGTTATCCCTAGAACATGAGTAGCTAAGGTACTGAAGAAGTTACACGACAGTCCATCGGGAGGTCATCTGGGAGTGAAAAAACCCTTCAGCGAGTCCGTGAAAGGTTTTATTGGACGAACACCTCCGATGATGTGAAGGACTGGTGTAAGAAATGTACGACTTGTACTACGAGTAATGGACCACATCGCAAGAGAAAGGCACCTATGAAACAGTATAACGTTGGAAGCCCTGAGAGGATTGCTTCAGATATCGCTGGACCATTTCCGACGACAGAAAATGGAAGCAAATATATATTGGTTGTAATGGATTATTTCACAAAGTGGGTGGAAATTTACGCTATCCAAGAGGCCACCACTGTTGCGGATGTATTGGTGAAAGAATTTATCAGCCGATATGGAGTACCATTGGAAGTCCACAGTGACCAGGGAGAAATTTCGAAAGCCATCTATTCCAGGATATTTGCGAGAAGCTGGGAATGAAGAAGACCAGGGCAACAGCATTACATCCACAGTCAGATGGAATGGTCGAGAGAATGAACAGGACTATTGGAAAATACCTGTCCAAAGTAGTTTCCAGCCATCAGAGAGATTGGGACCAGTATCTTTCCCTATTCGTATTGGCTTATCGATCTGCCGTCAATGAGTCCACGGGTGAAACACTTGCGAAAATCCTGTTTAGGCGTGAAATGAGGCTTCCTTATGACGTGGAATTTGGCTGTCGGCCTGGAGAAGATCTAGCAGGAGAAGACTACGTGATCCAATTGAGAAGAAGGCTGGACGATATTCATGAATTAGTTCGAACAAATCTCCAAGTTGCCAGCGACAGAATGAAAAGTCGGTACGACACTCAGGCCACAGTAGGCGGTTTTAAAGAAGGGGACAAAGTATGGTTACACAACCCGACGAGGAGAAAAGGATTTTCTCCAAAATTACAAAAATCCTGGGAAGGTCCATACTTAATCATGAAAAGGATCAATGATGTTATATATCGCATAAGCAAGAACCCCAACGGAAAACCAAAAGTAGTTCACCAAAACCGACTAGCGCCATTCGAAGGGGACCATGACCTAGAGAAAGGAGTAAACCATATTCGAGATGTGTCTGACCCTACCTTCGATGAATTTATGGGCGCGTATGGAGGTACCGGGAAAGCTAGATATGGAGTCACTTCAGAACAACGAAAAGATTTGTTCACTCTCCCGGAAGATTATTCACTAGCATACAACATTCACGCCCGTCTCAAGATCGCATGAGGGTTGGCATTCGTCTTTCGAAAGAAGTTCGGGCAATTAGAAAAACTTGAGGACCAGATTCCAGCCCCTGGCAAGACACTGAAACTGAAACATAATTCGCGATTTCAAGATCGATCTACCTAGCGCGATGTGTGGGAAGCACTTCGAAACCTCCGAGACCATATGTCCAGCGTGAAGAAACTGGCTATGCCTAAGATAGTGAGTAACCAGTTGGATTGGCGAGTTATCAGGAACATGGTAGAAATTATCTTTCGAGATACCGGTGTCCAGATATTAATTTGCAGCTACAATCCCCGTTATCAGTATCCGATGAAGACGGTGCCCTGTTATTTCCATAAGATCGGAAAGTGTAGAAATGGGGCCAGTTGCCGATTCAAATATCAAGTCTCGGCTACACAAAAGTTCCAGGAGGAACTGCCATTTAAGGAGGGAGTAATGTTACGAAACAGCACACTGGTATAGTCCCTGAATCCGACTCTATCTAAGCCATGTATGAAAATTAAAATTATGGCGGATGCGCAGGGATTTCTTAGAATTGTTTACGATTGTGACTATCTTATCTAGACATTGTTTTTATGACCAGTCTTATCTAGAAAATGCCAGAGAGCCTTTTGTTTTTGTGTAAGCCGCAATCTAGAATTATCTAGTAAAAAAGGAACTAATAAAAATAAAGGATCGACCAGCGGAGGAGTTGGTTTTAGTCTAAAAAGTGATCTCGGCAAATAAACAAGAATACATCGAAATAGCGAACAGTAAAGTGTATATAAATTAAGTGTTAGTGAGTAATTTAGTGTTTAATTAAATTCCTAAGTAGCCATACCGTGTGTTTAAAGTTTATCTCACCCGTTTACTGTTTAAATTAATTAGAAAAACATTACAGTATGCTTATTAAATTTTAAATGATGTCCAAAAGTGGAATTGTCGGGACGTTTGAGATGGTCATTTAAACGAGTTCCCAAAGCTCTATAAGTTCTGGCAATATATGTAGCGTCGCAATCACCACAACTCAATTTATATACTCCACTTTTTGTTAGTGTGTCAATTTTATCCTTAGAGTTAACTAGTTCGTTACTCAATGTATTATAAGCTTTGAAAGAAATTGTACAATATTTTGGAAATAGTGTTGTTACGTTGGGATTACTTGGCATTCTAGAAAGGTCTTGTCAGTTTTGATACACCAAACTTTTTATCTACTAGTAAGCAGAAAAAATAACTTATGGTGCAAAACAGAGTTGGACACAGAATTTAATTAAATGATAATTGGTTGTACGACATTACATCTCATTGAAATATAACCTTCAGAGTGAAGATTATGTTTTAATTTACTGCAAAACCAAATTTTTTTAATTGTAATTGTATTATGTTAGTTTATTATTAAAACGAATTGTGGAATTTAAATAAAATCTTATATTCAGTTAGATAATAATTCCAATTCCAATGCCTAATTTACATAATACAATTCTTATACCGAAATGATATGAAGACTATTTTATATAAAAATTCTACTAGAGACAACGAGATTTTATTCACCAGGAATGAATTAAAACTTTTTTTTTACTTTAGTATGTACCACTATTATATGTATACTTATGTAAGTGTAAAATAGATAATTTCTTGTTTCTTACCTGCTGCGATTATCAGTAACGAAGTATGCTTACACTTCAACATATTTAAAAAATTATTCTGTGCTCTGTTACTCGATGCTTCTTATATTAATTGAAAGAGTAATATATGACGGTACCTATTATTGGCAATTTTAATTTCTGATTTAAATAAGATAAATGGAGGTGATAAAATAAAATGATATGCATACATTTTTAGATTAATTTTATAAATATTGGAGAGGATTTTTGATATCTTAAGTAGTTATTCTCATGTTTGTTAATAGGTGTGAAACAACAATAAACTGAATTAAAGATAAAAACCAACTTTCTGCACTCATATACCCCGGAGGCTGTATCATGATGATCATATTATATCAAATCTTTGTTACCAACATCTTACTTTTTGTTACCTGTTGTTCGGTTTAATTTTTTTGTAGCGGCTACTTATCGAGCATCTCAGGCGGAATTCTTTTAACAGCTAAATAATGATCTAGGAGTAGGTCTTACCGGTTCGCGGGTAATATTACTTTATTTTCTGATTTCTCATAAATGACAAATCTTTGCTTATAAAGAAATGAGATAATTTGTAGAAAAAGAAAAAATAAGTTAAATTAAGATACGATAAGCTGGCGCCACCTAGAACATTACCAGCTTTGTAGTTGGTACACATCCACATTAATAAACCTTGTGAAGAGGGTTGGAAGGTATATAAATATGAACCAAGTTATAAAATTTGCAAATGTGATATAATAAATTTAAAAAAATTATGAAATTTCTCCAAAAAGTAACAAAAAGTGGTATATCCGAAAAACGTAAAAATAACTCAAAAAAATACAAAATTCCAACTGTTTTAGTTTTAGTTTTCTCCCACCCTAACCCATCAAGGCTAAACATTCGTAAAGTTTATGATTTTAACTTTTAGGCCCAGTATTCTTTTTTGATTTAACACAACAAACTACATGACAGGTAAGAACAAACTTTATTAACCCGGCATCACCCAGGTGAAAAGTAATTTTACAATAACCCAGGTTAAGTTACGACATACTAAAAAATTAATATAAAAAAATTTAAATTTATAATTGCATGAATTTCGATAAATTCGATAAAAAAGTAGTATTTCAAAATTTTTATAAAAAATAATGTCCAAGAATGTGAATTCTTGATTTTGTATACATTACTGAATTATGTCGGCAATCTGTTTGAAAATATAAATTCTTTTTGTATCCGCTTGATATTGTTGTATATTTAAAAACATAATTTCTTTTATGTCTGTTATATGAATAGAAAATTTCATTTTATAATATCACTTATATTTAGTGTTGTTCAAGTTGTAACATCATAGAAGAGGAATTGTTTAGACCAGTGTTTCCCAACCTTTTTTCAGTCATAACCCTTTTTGGATTTGCTGAAAAGGTCGCGACCCCTCATTTTTTTAGGCTTATTTCAGAATGAAATAGGGCTATTGTAGAGAGTAGCATGACGCGATTATTTTCCTAGACAACCTATTGATAATTAGAAGTTATCAGAAAACTGGTATTCAAATTCAAAACCTCGATTAGAAGGCTTCTACTGTGAAATAAGTATTATAAACAAATATATAACATGAAACATCTAAATATCTCGTAATATTGGTTGCATAACCACTAGGCCATGTAATTTCACAATCCTTGTAAACGAGAAAATGAAAAACAAAATTATATTTATTATAAATATAAATTATATATATAAAGGTACATTTTCACGTGACGCTGGATGCTCAAAAATAAGCTTCAAAAGCTGTCACATGTCTAAATAGAACGCTCAAATTTGTAGCTTCCATGAAAAAGGTATTCCAGCGTCAAAATTGGAGCGTCTTGCAAATAAAATATATATAAAACCTAAATTTAATTGTTCCTGTTAATAATTATATTGATAAGCAAGTGTAAAAATGTCAAATAAAGATCGATATGGAAAATATGTTGCCGAATATCATCAAAAATATACTTAATGGTATAATCGGAATATACAATATTTAGCACAAGTGTAAAGACTAAATATAAATCATAGATTCCAATTCTTCATTCATTTTACTCAATATTTATATACTCTTTGTTAACACATTAATAAACCATAGAGCAAATAATACTTATTCGATTTGTCTATGGAGTAACACAGTTCAAACCACTGTTGCCAAAGAGTTCGATTTTTCCTCAAATTGGGGATTTTTTAACGTAGTGACGAAATTATTAGGGATTTTAAATTTTATTGCTAGCTAGAAAGTGAGAACCTAGTAAATTTGCTTACTTTTCATTAAGTAAGGTACCAAGTTATATTCTGTTTATTTGTGATGAGATATAGAAGACTGTGTTTTTGAAGTTGTTATGTGCATTAAAAAAATGGTATCTTGATTTTATATAATTTTATACATTTTATAATAAAAAGATTATTTGTACAAATTTTGTTACATTTAATTTAATATGTTGGGAACTTTTAAATCACGGTTGGCACGGTTTTGATAAGATGGTTGAAGATGTAAATATTTTTCGCCTGGCAACAATGGTTCAAGCTGAAAATCGACGCTGAAAGTTTGTTTAAAACGAACTTCCCAAAGCGAAGCTAAAACTGCATATTTAGTCATGTGACCACCGGTTTGAGCGTAAAAATTTGAGCTTCGAGCGTCACGTGAAATTGTACCTTAATACAGGTGTATTATGATATTCAAGGTAAATGTTTACAAATGATTGTTAATCAGAGAAGATGTAGGCATATTGATTATTATGCTTTATTCAGGACTCCTATTTGTAATTAGGTGTGAAATTAAAAATCACGGTAAGAATCTGAATGAAAATTAAAATCTTAACCATTAATACAACTGAGGTTTTTTATTTGTTTATATATTTTTCTTTTACATTTTTGGATTTTACTAAGGGTCCTTTCAATAACTAACGAAGTTTTGTTCTTTGGTGTTCAATATTAAATATAGGTGCCTATAGTAACATCGCAATCGGTGAGGAGTAATAAAACTGTCGGAACAGGTCTTTCAGGGGTGGGTACCTATTATTATTTTTAAGGTATAGAGACATTCGGATTACTGAAATATTTATTACGAATATTATTAAATGCCTACATTATTTTGGTGTCTTCGGTTGTATTTTTTTTATGAACATATAAACGACTTGCATATTATTATTATTATTATTATTATTATTATTATAACTTTGCCAATGGTTAGTTGCCGGGTGGATTGAGTAGGTCGGTAACGCCATTGCCACTCCCAAGCCCCGACAAAAGAGGAGGGTTCCTAGGTCAGGCTAGCAACCTACATAGGGGAAAAATCACATAGCTCATAGAACCGAAACTTTGTCTCGGAACAGGATTGGATTGAAGGTGACGACCCATATGCTGGAAAAAGGATTAAGAATTGGAAGAAAGGGACATTACACGATTTGCAGCCTGGAACATAAGGTC
Organism: Galeruca laticollis; assembly: GCA_963921935.1. Taxonomy (NCBI): domain Eukaryota; kingdom Metazoa; phylum Arthropoda; class Insecta; order Coleoptera; family Chrysomelidae; genus Galeruca; species Galeruca laticollis. Next base: position 82,626,155 of record OY998178.1, on the reverse strand, counting down.
CTTCAATAATAAAAATCAAGAAATGATAATAGAAGCGCACTACAGGATACAAAAAAGAAGGGAAAAGGTCAGAGAGAATTCGGGGATTACTTCTTGATTTATAGCGGAGTGGGTAAAAGCGAACATTCAAAATAAGGAGTAGCAATTGCTCTACACAAAAAATACAAGGACAACATACGGGATGCCAGTACATATCTTCAAGAATATTGGTTATGCAATTAAACACATGATACCAGGAACTGTTCGTAATTTCGGCGTATGCACCAGAGAAGAGCAAAACAATGCTAGGAAGTGAACAGTTTTATGATCAACTCTAGAATGTCATCGAGTCAATACCACGGAATAAACCAATGGTAATGCTAGGAGATTTTAATGCTCGTGTTGGCAATGATACACTGCCAGGAATTAAACAGCGGTTCAACGAAGAAGTATTTAACCACAATGGAGAACTTTTAGTTAACATCCGTGCACTTACGCATCAATAACACCTTTTTTATCACAAGCCACAATACAAATATACTTTCGGTAACACACGAGGATAGCAATCAATGATTGATTATATAATAACTGATAGAAATTTGCAACCACCCCAGATACTGGACATAAGAACTCTTAAATCAGCTAACATCGGTAGCGACCACAAATTGGTACTTGGAAGGATCAAAATGAAATTAAAACTTTGGAAAAGCACAAAATCTGGCACAGTTGTGGTGAAGATATGCGTGAAATCGTTGTATGATGAATCAACCCGGAAATTATATCAAAGGCGTCTCACGAAAAAATTAGAGAGGGAACCAATAGATGAGAGAGATAACATTAACAACATCTGGGAGAAATTGAGATGAAATATTAGAGAGGCAGCAACTAAAGCACTGGGAACACGAAAGATAAAACAAGGAAAGGCAGGTCCCAACAGGACGCCCTGGTTTTATGAAGAAATCAAAGAGCAATGTGAGAGGAAAAGAAGAGCTTATATAAAAGACAGATCAACACAGTCCCTGGAGGATTACAGAGAGTATAAGAGAATTAGAAACATCACCAATACGTTAGTAAGGCATGTCAAGAACAAACACTGGGAAGCTTTTTTGAAGAGGATGGAAAGCGACTTGTACGGACTCCAAAAACAGATATGGCGGCTGATAAGGGACCAGAGAAAAGAAACACATGAGCTGATTAACAGTAATCGTATACCGAAAAGGGATTGGGTGAAATATCTGAAGGACAAGAAACAGAACATTGAAAATGAACTTAACACACCTGAAATAATGATTAACGACGGCATACATGTGAGCAGGGAAGACATAGAATCTGCTGTAAAAAAGCTAAAATACAGGAAAAGAGCAGGACCCGATGGTATTACCAATGAGCTTTTGAAGTATGGAGGAGAGTGCCTGATCGATTAACTGAGAACGCTTATTGACAAAATCTTATACCAACATAGAATCCCCGACGAATGGAGAAATAGTACAACAACTCTCCTATTCAAGAAATGCGAAATCCTTGAAAGGATTCCGCTCAGGAAGATCATGCACGGACGCGGTGTTCATTATAAGACAAATAACTGAAAAGTCGATCGAATATAACCGCCCAGCCTTCATGTGTTTCATCGATCTACAGATTCCCTCAGTCCCATACTATTTAACATCATTATGGATGAAATAATAAAGCAGGTACGCAAACTGAAAGGGTACAAAATGGGAGACAGAGAAGTCAAAATACTATGCTACGCCGACGACGCTGTACTCATAGCCGAAAACAAGGACGACTTACAAAGACTAGTGCATAGATTCAACAAAACAGCAAAGAAGTTCAGAATGAATATATCAATGTCAAAAACTAAATGCATGACCACATCTATAACACCACTTAGATGTAAACTTGAAATAGACAACAATATTGTACAGCAGTAAATGAAATTTAGGTATCTTGGGATAGAAATATCCGGGTACGGTGATGTTGAGACGGAGTTGAGAGGGCAAGCCATGAAAGCATCGAGAACATCCGCGTGTATTAATGATATTATATGGAGCAACAAACACATAGGAATAGAGGCTAAATCCGAATTATATAAAACAGCTATTAGACTCATTCTAACATATACTGCGGAAACCGGACCAGCTACCTCGAAAACAAAACAAATACTGGAGAGAACAGAAATGAAAGTAGTGCGTAGGATGGCAGGCAAAACACTGTTAGATCGAGAGAGGAGTGAGGATATCGCAAGAGCATGTAAAATTGATAATATCAGTGAATGGATCCTGCAAAGAAAGAGAAAATGGAATGAGCATATCGATGGGCTCTTGACAAAATATCGTAAGCGACTAATTTCTCGAAAATTATGTTTTTACACCAAACTGTTGCTTACGATAAACGGCACATACACATAACTTAGGTCAGCCTGTTAATTATTTTAAAACGTATACAAAACTCGTATTAAAGTTATTGTATCCACCAGTAATTTTGTAACGGTTTTCATAACGGACGTATTTACATCGTAACCGCCAATATAACCCTGACAAAACATCGTATGCGCCGTATACTCGTGGTGGTTACGATTTATCCTAATGTCGCTTACGATATTTTTTTGCCTCTCTACCTTAAGGTGGGCTGGGCAGTAACAAGCCTGCATCGACTTGTTTAGAAGTAAACTAAATTAATTTCATTTCAGTTTGCTTTAAATGGTATTAGAAATGCCTGTGGATATGGTGTACACACTATATGCAAATTGAGTGAATGAAAACGACGAATACTCAGTGTGTATTAATTTATTACTTTTAGGCTAAGCGCTTTCGGCTGTTAAGCCATTATCAAAGCCGTCGTCATTTAAAAAGTAATTGTCAAAGACATCAAGCTGATCAAAAACAATACTCAATACTCAAGATCTATCCAACCATCGTTATGATTGAGTCATTCGAATAAAAACTTTAAATACCCTATTATAAGGGTGTAAAATTATATTCACAAGATGTAAATACACTCAAAATTAAAAAACTGAATTAAAACAGATGACAAGCTTGACATTAGAATTACGGTCAAATTCTAATGTCAAGCTTGTCATCTGTTTTAATTCAGTTTTTTAATTTTGAGTGTATTTACATCTTGTGAATATAATTTTACACCCTTATAATAGGGTATTTAAAGTTTTTATTCGAATGACTCAATCATAACGATGGTTGGATAGATCTTGAGTATTGAGTATTGTTTTTGATCAGCTTGATGTCTTTGACAATTACTTTTTAAATGACGACGGCTTTGATAATGGCTTAACAGCCGAAAGCGCTTAGCCTAAAAGTAATAAATTAATACACACTGAGTATTCGTCGTTTTCATTCACTCAATTAAATGGTATTGACGAGTGCATCGTATTCCTTTAATAATAATTAGAAATAAAATACGTTAGAATTATTTATTTTATTGCGATTAAAGATCTTTGAAATTATTTTGCTGGTAAGTTATAATATATTATTTTTTGTTTTTATGTTTAGTTATATAATTTTTATTTATTTAGATGGCTCATTCAAGAGGTTATCGCATAGCCTTAATGGCATTGCGTGATATTGCTGATACTAGTACTCGAAATGAATGTGTAAATTATGACAACGCGAATAAAATGGAAAATATCTATCCAGTTTTAAAACCAGTACAAAATGAAAACAACACTGAAAGTATTGACAAAGAAAATAACGTTAATTCTAATAGTGTAATGGAAGTTGTACGAGATCAGTCAGATATTTTAATTGATATTGCTAACATTCCGATAATGCTTGTAGATGGCTTTGTTGAGGACGTTCCAAAATTCAATATGGAAAACGATGTTTCTATTCAGACTTCAAATTTAAATTACACCATGAGAGAAACTAATGTTAATGTTTCGGTTAGTACCCAACAACCAGCCTTACCAAATAAACTGGTAGATCCAGTTCAGAATCCGAAAACTATGATAAGAAGAGTTCTCCTAAAAGCAAGACGTTAAAAAGATTTGACTCCGATTACTCTTTTCATGAAGATAAACATTCCGATTTTGGCTATTCTGGATCAGATATTGAAGAAACAGATAATATCGCAACAGACATTGTGGGCATTTCTGGGTTAAAAAAAAAGAATCAAGAAAGAAAAGAAAAAAAACTGAGAAAGTGTTAGGGGCAAATAAATCCGTTTAAGAAAATCCGTGTAAAAATAAAAGATGCCAAAATGGATGTACAGGAAACTTTACAGAACAACAACGACATGACATATTTGAATACTACTGGGGTTTGAGCAGTTATTCTAGGCAAAGAGATTGGCTTTTATCATGTATAAAGGAAAAAGAAGTAAAGCGGAGGCGCACAAAAAATGTAGAACATAGTAGAGGAACTAGAAGCTTTAGTTACATTATTAAATGGAATGAGGTTGAAACTGAAGTGTGCCAACAATTTATTTTAAAAACGCTTTGCATCTCACAAATGACATTACGATACACTAAGGACCATGAAGGTCCTGGTATATTTGCCAAAGCCGATCAAAGGGGCAACCATAATCCGCCTCACAAAACTACAACCGAAGACAGAAAAAGAGTTCACGAATTTATTAAGAAGTTACCTGCAGTTGCCTCACATTATTGTAGAGCAAGTTCAACTAAAAAATACCTATCTAGCGAACTGAGAAATGTGTCTTTTTTTATACCGGATTTTTGTAAAGGATCAACAAGAAATTTACAAAATAAAAACTAAAGTATCCCTTAAAGTATTCAGATCAATATTTAATAAAGACTTTAATATCGGCTTTCACCTTCCGAAAAAGGGTAAATGCACCATATGCGAATCTCGAAAAGACAAAGAAAATAAATTTAGCGAAGCTGAAGATTTGTTATACCAAATTCATATTAAAGATAAAGATGAGAGCAAAAAACAGTTTCTTTCCGTCTAGAATATTGCAAAAGAAGACGATAGTTATGTTTGCGCAAGTTTCGATTTGCAAAAAGTTTTAAATACGCCCCATGGAGACAACATGCTATTATACTATTCACGTAAATATGCGTTTTACAACGAAACTGTGTATGAAAGCGGAACAAAAAGTGCTTATTGCTATTTATGGGGCGAAACAGATGGAAACCGAGGCACCAATGAAATTTGCTCAATTCTTCACAAATATCTGGTTGAAGTTGATGGTCGGGAAAACGTTAAAAGTGTTGCTTTATATTGTGACAGCTGCACTGGTCAAAATAAAAATAAGGCCATGCTAATAATGTTGTCCTAAAAAAGGCAAGTAATATCCGCCACATTAAAATAACTTTCCTTTTACCTGGACATACTTACATGCCAGTAGATGCAGTCCATGGCCCAATAGAAAGATTTATTCGTAGGCGCATTGTTTGGGCACCGTCAGAATGGCCCACCTTAATAGCAAACGCTAGGGTTCACCCTAAACCTTTGGAAGTTTTTAGCATGAAGTATTTTAAATTTTTATCTTGGAAAGCGGTGAGCGAAAATTTCTTTCCAAATAATAGGAAGAACTTTGAAGATGGAACTAAATTCCAAATAAGTCAAGTGAGAATTGCATTATTGGAAAAAGGAAAAGAAGAAATCCAAATTAAACATTCTTATTCTGATACAGCTGAAAGTTTTATTTTGCAGATTCCTAATGGAGCTCCTAAAGGTTTGTTAACGTTTTCAGAAATTACGATATTTAAAGCCCTATTTTTTTATAATTTCAGGTAGAAGATCAAAGAATCCCCAAAAATCACTGGAATCTATATACAAATGTCCTTTAGAAATATCCCTTCCGAAGTTTCAAAATCTAATGGAACTTTGCAAGAAGCATGTTATCCCAAAAAAATTTGTTAACGAATACCAACAATTCCAAGGAAGGGCAGAAGCTCCGGATGTTTTAGCAGAAACTGATGACGAAGACCAATACCAAGACCTAATTTAAGATGAAAGGTTAAAATAATTTTTAAATGTTATTATTATTGTCATTTTCGTTTTTGAGTACAGAGTTTTTATTTATGCAATGAATTTTATTTCAAAAAAAGATGCCGACAAAACATCGTAAGTGTATCTTAAGCGACAAACAAATATACATGGCTTTCAAAAAATGTATTGACAAAGTATCATAACCTGCAAAAATACCTGAATATGTTAAAGTTGACTAAAATTGACTAATCTAAACTAAACTATAAAAATACAAATGATTACAAAAAAAATTTAACAGATTTAAGTTCAAAAACAAAATAATGAGAAGGAAAAAAGCCCTCCTGTAAAATTTGACCCTCGTCGCTTACGATGTTTTGTTAAAAACACATCGATATTATCCGCATGACATCCGACAGATTGGTAAGGATAACAAGGGATAAGTCACCAATGGGACGGAGGAACATCGGAAGACCCCGCAAACAATGGAGTGACAATCTTACAGTGGACTAAAGAGAACAAAGAGACGAAGAAAAAAAACCAACCGGATCATAGATCTTTTGGACCATGGAATAAACACTCCATTTGGTTAGCCCCCCGTCTCACTACAACCAGTTCACCAGTCCATGTTCAAACTAAGGACGTCTTGTTGTCGATCCCGCTTCAGTCCAAGGTTGAGGAATTACCGGCGCCATCTTGGGAGTACTCCCATCCTCTCAGGTTGCATCCACCTTGGGCCATAGCCTCTGAGGTAACGCGCTTGAGCTCAAGAGCCTTTGATAGGGTGTCCAAACTGGATACAAGGTTGTCGTTATAAGAGCTTCTCCTCATTCGTTGAAGCCATTTTACAACACCAGAAGCCGCGTTTTCAATCATCCTGTCAGTGACGAAGTTGAGGTTAGATATTTCTATAAAATTAGTAGTGTTTAAACTTTAAAGTTATACCTACATTTTCCAATACAGATAGATAATTTATATAGTTACCCATAGCTTTGCTAGCTAGTCTATCTACTTTTTCATTATTAATTATTTCTTCAAATTCCAACTTATACTACATAAAATATAATGGAAAAATCGAACAATTTTAAAAATTTCCATTGAGCTACTAATTTATAATTGTGCCTCTACCGAGATTTATTAGTTATTTTGCTGAACAATATTAAATCCAAACAGACAAAAACGAATTAATTTTTTTATAATGGAATTACTACGAAAAGTATGATGGGAAAGTCATTGACTTTGAATCAACCTACAAATAAATTTCCGCTCTTTTGTCTAGTTAAAAAACTTGACAATAACCTTGAAATTGAATAAATTTGTATGTACAACTTCAAAATGATGTGTATGCATTTTAATAAAAATATATGCAAACCATTTTATTTCAGCAGATATTAAATTTGATTTGGAGAACTTTTTTTTTAATTCAACTTAAGATAAGTTCAAATATCATTCTGAAACACAAATAGACAGAAAAATGAATTTTTACTGGATTTAAAAATAAAATTTGAGAAGCCTATGTGTAAAAACATGTTTCTAAACTCAAACTAAAAAGTTTGCAATGACCTGGTAACGAAGCGCTGTTGTCATATTTAATTATAAAATTCCTTTATTTTTGAGAATAATTCGGAAATACTTTAACAAACTCTAGAGATAATAATTTTAACACGAATTCTTGAATTTTTAAAAATTCAGTTAAGTTTGTCGTACTACGATTTATGAGTCGCTTAGAAAAAAATGTTAATTTTATAAAATAAACTTTGTACTTCTAATTCTTATGTTTAAGAAATTTGTTCAACTAGTGACGTCTGCCTGATCTGCGAATCGAAAGACGCCTGTCTCACTGCAACTCCTACAAGTACTATTTACATATATTTGTCAGACAACGGAGTCGAACATATTATCAGTGGCACGAACGTGTATAAAGTGTTATGCGAAAGCTAGTAAATAAAATATTCAAGAATCTATTAATGAATTCCTTTAATTGAACGATAGAAATTGTGCCAGAATGGTCATCCTCCTCAAGTGGAAAAACATCTGCCGCTCGAACTGAAGAGGAAAAAAATCATACTACGTGTATTTCTTCTGCTTCTGCAAAAAGATCAAACGCGTCTAAAAGACGAATTAATAGATATATGAAATTAACTGTCTCGACCCTTACTTCGTGGAATCTACTCATATTAGTGTTTTAAATGAAACTCAACGTTTCTAACTAATTCTACAATATAATGAAAAATATTAAAAATTCTAAAAAATTGACAATTGTTTCGATATATTATATCGATGATATTCAGTTATCGAAACAATTGTCAATTTTTTAGAATTTTTAATAATTTTCATTATATTGTGGAATTAGTTAGAAACGTTGAGTTTCATTTAAAACACTAATAGACATATGTTCAAATTATACAGGAACTTCAAAATTAAGCATCTACAAAATTTTGAGAGAACAGAATGTACAAGGAAAAGTACAGGCATCAAAAAGGCAGATCGATGGACAAAAATAGAAGTCGACGAATATGCGAAATATGCTATACGAAGAACTGTCCATACGTTTTTTTGAAAAATTAAGTACTAACATTAAAGAAAGTGCTGGAATGAGATAATCCCTAAAATGGGTAATGAGACGTTGAGGAAAATCTTAATGGTTTGAATTTTAGTTGTGAGAAAATAAATAGAAAACGTGATCTTATTGAAAGATATGAAATAGTATTGTGGAGAAGAGACTATATTTATTATATGGATGAAACATGGATCAACGAGGGGCACACGGTGAAAAAAGTATGGCAAGATGAAAATGGGAAAAATGCACGGCAAGCAGGTATTGAAGACTGGTCAACCGGTTTAAAAAAGGCATCTGGAAAAGGCCGTCCTTTGATAATTAGACGTATAGGAAGTGATAGCGGATTTGTGTTAAATGGTGAATTAATATTTACGTCCATGACTAGAAATAAGTAGTCCAACTTCATAATATACGCCACTAGTACGGCGAGCAAACGTTTATTTTTGTATCTGTAAATATTCTTAATTTCTCAGAGAATTTAATTAACGAAATCTATATAACTTAACGCAATTTATTTCTAAAAGCTGAAGTGTAATAAGTGCAATAGAAACCAATTTACCGTGAGTACAAAACTTTAATTTCAATAATTTAGTATCGATCAACCCAACAAAAAAAAGTAGACCATGCCTACGTTATCAGGTTGTGCTAATTGTTCGAAATCGGTAGGAGCTGCCGATTGCAAATCACAAGCTTCAGTGTGATTTGTGAGTGTGATGGTTGTAAACAACAGATCCACATCACTTGCACTGATGTGTCTACCGATGATCGAGTCACGAGGCAGAAAGTACGAGGACTATGTATTTTATGCAACTCTTGTAATTCAAACGTTGGAAACATTGCACAAATTAAAGACCTCTTGCTATAATTTAAAAAGGATATTAATAATAAAATAACTGAGTTTGAAAACAAATTGTCAGAATTAAATGACAAATTGAATCAAATGCATTCTTTAAAATCAACGGAAATGACCGATACTATCGCCAATGAAGCTATGGACCGCATAAATCGTGCTAAGAATATTTTGATTAGTGGCGTTCCAGAGCACATGAGCGATATTCAGTCCAAAAAGGTTCACGATCTAAATAAAGTCAGTGTTGAACGTTGTCGGTTGTCAAGAAAATCACCTGGTATTCTACAGAGCAGGTAAACCAAAACCAAACCAGCGTTTTCCTCGCATGTTAAAAGCTGTGATGTCTTCGGAATACCAAGCTAAACAGATACTAAGAAATAAATCAAAACTGTTGGAAAACCAAACCACTGAATCTTTCTTCATAATAGATGATAAGACACCTATCCAACAGCAGCGACGCAAAGAAATAACAATGGTGAACATGACTTGACAATCAAATATATTCAAGGTACTCCAAAGATAACGAAATTTCGTCAATAATTCTCATTTTTCAAACTTTAACGACTGAATACTTTTTTATACCAATCTTGATTCCCTGACTGCCAAATTTAATGAATTATTATGCACTGTGTAATTGTTAAAATCACATATTATTATGATATGGGAAAGCTGGCTTAAACCAACCATACTCGATTCTGTAATCCATATAAATGGATACACATCATTTCGTAAAGATAGAGAACACCGTGTAGGTGGAGGTGTGTGCTTGTACTTGGTTGATGTCATTACTTCTTCATACTTTGATATTCCAGGTATAGATGTCATCCATCTGTGCATTGCTAAAAACTTATTTTCAATTAATCTCGTTTGCTTATATCGACCACCAGACACCCACCGTGAAAATGACATCTTGTTGATCGATAAAGTGTGGGAAACGTCTGAGCTTGATAATCTTACACTAGTCGGTGACTTCAACTTTCCTGAAATTGTCTAGAAAACGACATTTCTATCTGATGGTGTTACTTCGCATAATCTTTTTCAAAATTTTATTTTAAACTCCAACCTATCCCAACTTATAGAAGAACCCACCAGATTTAGAATCAACAACCAATTATCTACTCTGGACCTTATTCTTACCAATGATGACAATCTACTAACAACTCCCGAAATTAGTTCCCCAATAGGTAAATCTGATCACGCAGTCATCCGGGAGTTAAGTGGCTAATGTGTTCATCTGATTTGCCACAGAGCCTATATTTACTGTCTTTTGATAGTATCTAGTAGCTAGTACCTGATCTTGAGCTGCTATAATGAGACTTTCAGTTTCTCCTTTAAGTCCAGAACTACGTAACCAGGCTATACTTTCCATCTTATTAACTGTTGGTTTGCTTAGATTCCTGAAAAATTGTCCATGTAGTGGCTTTTGTTGTAATGTCTGGATCTTTCAATTACATCTTTGATCGAATTTGTATTCCTCAGAGCATTATCTGTTATAAGATACTTTTCTCTTATTTGTGCTGACTCTTTTTGGATATAATACTTTGCCTTGTCCGAATCGTATATTTTATTTAATTGCTTTGCAGAATTTATCGTGTTGGGTATCAATATAATCGCCTAGACCTATAATAGCCTGTTATTAAGCTGCGTGCAACTCGATTAAGCCTCGTCCGCCGTTTCGCCTTTTAATTTATAGTCTGGCAACATCTGCTTTAGGGTGATGCATACTCCCCATTGTGAGAAGTTTCCTTGCTTTCCTGTCAATCTTCTCTATTTCTGATGTTAGCCAGTCGACAATACCAAAGATATATGTGACCACTGGAACTGCGAGGGTATTAATGGTTATGATTTTGTTCTTCGAATTTAGTTCGGTACTTAGGATTTGGCGTATACGGCGATAATATTCTGTTGATATTAGTGTTTTTAAATGAAACTCAAGGTCTCTAGTTAATTCCACAATATAATACAAGTTATTGAAAATTCTAAAAAATTGACAATTGTTTCGATAAATCAATATCATCGTCAGAATGACAGAAGTTACATTTCATTTTATGCCTACCTGATGTTTAGTAGTTATATTTTTGGCTAGACCAAGAAGTAACCTAACTTGTGATTGGCTTAATATATGTTTATAGAAAAAGAAGAAGATGTGATATTACAAATATTGAAGCTTAGATATTATTAGCCCTATGGTGATATCCTGGATATCATTTTTCCAATTAAGATCAGTATAACTGTGCAATGATATAGAAAACCAGGAAAACTATATCTGCTGATCTTTACAATTATCACTTAAGAAGACAGTTTATTAGTGGAGAATTCCCTAGATTTAACTGTTCATTGACAACTTCATATTGTGGGTTTCTTAAATGTCTTCTAATTTCCAGTTCTTCAAGGAAATCCAGTTCTTGTTTCTTTTCACAAATATGCAGCACTTCTAGTCCTGTGTTAGGTGTCAATGAATGATTGGTGTCAAGTAGATGTTTTGCGTAGTGGGATTTATCTGGTTGTTTTAATCTGTAAGCTCGTAAGTGCTCACTGTATCGTATTTCAAAATTCCTAAGGGTCTGACCCAAATAGACAGCATTACATTCTGGACATTTGAGTTTATATATACCTGACTTCTTTAATAGTGGTATTTTTGTTTTTACATTGAACAATTTTGTACTAACGTTACTTTCTGTTTTAAAAGAAATTGTTGCATTCGTTGCTGAAGATATTATCTTTGAAATATTATTAGAAATATTTCCTGCATATGTGATGGTTTTATAAGACAGTCAATTTCATATTCTGTTGATACCATAGTTTTCATTCTGGTGTTGTCTATGCCGTCCCTCTCTTCGACGCCGAGATATTTATAAGATTCGTCCATCTCTAGGTTTCTTATTGAGGTTCCTTTATCAAGTTGAATGTTGTGACTTTTGACTAGTTTGCCTCTTTTGTAAATAGCTGTTGCACATTTGTCTAATCCAAACTCCATATTGATATCGTTACTAAATCCTTTTACGACAGTCAGGGCTCGATGTAGTTGAGTCTCATCTCTACTGAATAATTTCAGGTCATCCATATAAAGCAAGTGATTGATTTTAATATTCTTCCCAATGTCAAATCCAATATTTTCTCTGTTCAGGGTATTGGTTAGTGGGATAAGTGCCAAGCAGAAAAGCAAAAGTGATAAAGAGTCCCCTTGAAATATTGCTCTTTTGAGGGCGTCATTTTTGTTTTCCAGGTCTGCATTGACTCTTTCACGAATCTGCAAATTATTGGATGTATTTTATATATGTCTTACACAGTGGCTATCCACGAATGTGGGACGCAGTCAAATGCCTTTTTATAGTCAATCCACGCTAGACCTAGATTTCTTTTGCATTTTTTTGCAATTGAGATCACCATGTTACTCATGAGTAGTTGGTCTTTGCATCCTCTAGTGGCTCTTCGACATCCTTTTTATTCTGCTGGAAGTATTTCTTTGTTAACAATATGCGAATATATACGATTTGTCACTGCACAATTTGGTAACTTGTCCAGTCCAGGGGCTTTCCAATTCTGAGTATTTTTATAGCGTCCACTATTTCTTTAACTGTGAAATTATGCCATTGATCTGTTTCTAAATGTTCATAGTTATTCCTTTCTTCTATTATCTAAGAGGCTTCTTCATTATGACCAACACCATTTTCCAAGATTCCTCTCCAAAATTGCTCAATTTGAATTTGATCAGGTGGTTCACTAATTGATTCAATTTTGTTGTTTAATTGGCGGTAACATTTTTTAGCATCCGTATTGAAGAGTCTGTTTTGGTGGTAGTGGCTGCTTCGTTTAATATATCTTCTCAATCGTTGCAACTTAGCTTGGAGTTTCATTTTGATAATTTGTTCAACTTCCTTGAGTTGCTATTGAGATTGTATATTTTTGAAATAATATCCATCTTTTTGTGTACTTGTGAGGTAGTAACGCCTTTTTTGTATTCTCCAATGATTGCTAATTGACTCCTTAAGATGTCAATCGACTTTTTGATTCTAGTTTTCCAGGATGGTTCTTTCATTGTCTTTGATTAATTTATAGATCTCTCCTCTCTCTCTCACCGGATATGATACTCGCTGTAGCGTACATTAGTTCATTAATTTCTGTGAGATTCAATGTTTTCCTCGCTATTGTTCGGGTCAGAGCAATGTTTGCTAATGAGATTTGTTCTCGAATGTATTTGTTGAGAGATACTTTCTTCAGATTTCTTCGGTTTACCATTCCCTCGGATTTGATATTCTCTAACCTTTCACATATCTCCAGTTCAAGCTGTGATATTTTGTTATTTTCGTTAGTTTTCTGTGTTGATACAGACCTTGGGAATCTGTTATACTTATGCGTTTCTCGGGCATCAGTTGCTGGAGATATTGGTCTCCCATTATTGTCATCTCCTGTATGTTTGTTTCTCAGATGAAGGCGTACTTCGGCTTTAATTTGTTCCAGCTCAATGTCTGCGACCTTCTTTTCTTTTATTATGAAACGCCTTTGATTTGAATTAATGTCTGGGAAAATATACGGGTTTCTCTTCCTCCATACCATGTATGTGCCTTTCGTGATTCCAACAGGCATTTTTGTTTCCAAACTATAATAGTAGCTCCACATAACATCTTTTATTATTATTATTATTATTATTATTATTATTATTATTATTATTTTAACTAGTTCTCTTCTTAAGGCATTTTACATAAACTCAGGCCTCTTGGTCTGAGTGTGGTTTATTCAAATATACAGATATAAATCTATCAAAGCATGTTTGACCTTCCACTTTTTAGCGTTATTTTCCCAGTACTTTCCTTACAATGGTGCAAGTGCCATGAATAGCTGTTTTCTGCATCTTTCCAATTGCCGATGGACTGATTTTAAGAGTATCCACAGCCTTACCAAGCTGCCATGGTACAATGCCTGTTGTGGATAGGACCATGGGTAGGATAGTAACTTGGTCTACTTTCCACTGCTCTTTGATATACTGAGCGAGGTCATCATATTTTCGAAGCTTTAGGTTGATTGTGTTTTCCATGTTGTTATCATTCACAACTGCGAAGTCGATAATCCATACCTGTTTTTCTCTCAGGCTCCAAAGAACCACATCCGGCCGGTTTGCTTCATTTGTCCGATCAGTAAATATTGTTCTATCCCAGTATAATTTGTAGTGGACGTTTTCTAGGATGCTTGCTGGTGTATACTTATAGGTGATTTTTTCTGTTCCGGGTATCAAGTTATATTTAGAAGCCAGAGCATGGTGTACTATCTTTCCTGTTTGATCGTGGCGTTTCTTGTACTCTTGTACAGCGAGGGAGCTGCATCCTCCAGTTATATGTTGGATGGTTTCCCCCATCCTGCCACACATTCTACAAGTGTCATCTATCACGGTTGGATCTTTAATAATATATTTGAGATAGTTCCTAGTTGGTACAACCTGATCCTGTATGGCGATCATGAACCCTTCAGTTTCAGGGAAAAGGTATCCTGTTCGTAAGTAGTGATTCGACCACTTTTTATCTGTACCCTCTGCGGCTAGGATAGTAGGATGTCTTCCATGCAGTGCTTTCCTCTGCCATGCTTCTCGTCTTTCTTGTACAGATGTTGGGTGAATGTCACAGTTATTAGTTAGGTTCAATGGGGTGTATTTATCATCTTGAGAGCATACTATATTATGAAGAACGGAAATCCTTGCTTTCCTATGGAAATAGCTTCTCATTGATTTAATTTGACGAATGTTCATGTCATAGAGGTTTACTATGCCCAATCCACCTTCTTTGCGGGGTATATAAACTCTTTCCACAGCACTTTTCGGGTGACGGCTTCTAAACTTGGTCAGTTGAACTCTGATCCATCTGTCCATATCTTCCAGGTCTGTATTGCTCCATTTCACAACTCCCATAGAATAAGTGATGACTGCTAAGGCGTATGTGTTGATGGCGATGCTAGTGTTCTTGGAATTCAAAGATGTTTTCAATACCCTTCTCACTCTTTTCTGAAACTCGCTCCTAAGTTGTTGTTTAATCAGCGTATGGTCGATAGTTTTGCTCTGGTTCATCCCTAAGTATTTATACAGCTCATCCGTATTCATTGACGTTATTGTTTCCTGGTGGGCCGTTTCATATGTTAGGTTTTGGTTGAGTTTCCCTTTGTTTATACTTTGGATTTTGCACTTATCTACCCCAAATCTCATCTTTATATCCTCGGAAAAACTTTCGGTAACTTTTAGTTGGTACTGAAGCCCTGTCTTTGTTGCTGCGTATTGTTTGAGATCGTCCATGTAGAGTAGATGGCTGATCTTGTGCTTTTGTCCGTTTTCATCCTTCATCTCAAATCCTTTCATCGTGTCATTTAACAGGTCCGTTAGCGGGTTTAGGGCCATACAAAACCACAGTGGACTTAATGTATCTCCTTGATATATACCTTTTCTTATCTGTATTTTTACTGCGGTGTAAGCTATTTGAGGTGTTTTCAGGTTTAAGGTCGTGCGCCACTTTTTCATGATCTTTTCCAGGAAGGTAATCAGTTTCTTATCTATTTTATAAATTTCCAGTACTTTCAGAAGCCAGTCGTGGGGACAGGAGTCATACGCCTTGCGGTAATCTATAAAGGTTGTAAATAAGTTTCTCTGCTTCGTTATGGCTTCTGACATTATGATCTGGTCTATGATTAACTGCTCCTTACACGCCAATGACCCTTTCTTGCAACCTTTCTGTTCTTCACCTAGGATGTTGTTGGAGTCACAATGTTTTGTAATATTTTCGGCAATGCAGGCTGTTATTACTTTGTAAAACGTATTAAGGCATGTAATTGGTCTGTAATCAGCTGGGTGAGATGACATCCTTTTTTTTGGTATCAGCAGTGTTTTTCCCTCACACAATAGCTCTGGTACTGAGTCTCCATCCTCCAAAAATCGGTTTATCAGTTCTAGCATCTTTCCATGCAAGGCGTGAATTCTCTTTATCCAAAAGTTCTGAATAGTATCGACTCCCGGGCATTTCCAATTTTTGAGTTTATCAATCACAAACTTCAGCGTTTCAGGTGTTATAATTGTCTCTGCCATTGGTTGTATCCTATTTGCTTTATCTTCAATTTTTTTCAGCCAGAGTGCTATTATTATTATTATTATTATTATTATTATTATTACTATTTATAATCGAATAAAAGTTATTATTTAAAAGTATTTCAAGTTTCAACTTCAAGTGTAGTTTTCCTAAACTTACTAAAAATGGATATAGAACAAATAAGCATTCAGACAGCGATAATTTTCTAAAAACTACACAGAAGATCTCTAAATATAATTTTTGTTGAAATATATATTTTTGTTTATCAAATTCTGTTTCAACAATGCGCGGTGGGAGGAAACTACTAATCGAAATCGAGTAAGATCAGCTGTTCACCGAATCGCAGCCAGCTGATCATAAAAACAAACGATAGCGTTTCCCAGTAAGTTCGCGGCTAGCTGACTGGTTTCGTTGCGCGTCAGAATTGCTGTGGCGTCTTTCGCTTGTATATTTTTTTGGATCAATTTTCCTGCTTAGACTGACAGTTTATTCGGGAATAACGTAGTGTTACGTGAATTCTGTGTACCTGGAAAGTGATGCCAAGTACACCAACACTATTACATATTGTTTGTAAACTTATTGACATTTCTTCCTTTGTTAATAGAAGCAGGTAAGTCGGGAACTCCCGGCCATTATCGGTTTGTTATGTAAACTATATTACTAATACAGTCTCGAGGTAATCGTTAGCGCGACGTTGCCAACTGGTAGAATTTTATCTGTACACATACTAATATACATGTTTATCATACAAGGTCAATTATTGGTCTTTGGCACAATTAAATGTTCTTTTCAAGTTTTTGTTACATATAAACTATGTTTAAGAAAAGATATTTGGAAGATTTCAAACGGCGAAGTGTCTATGAATAAGAAATGAAATTCTTTATTTGCTGTTTTCAAGTTTCCAATACAAAAACAAACAAAATATGAATGTTCATATTACAATTGGGATAATTAGAGATGTGTCAAATTATGTTTTAAGAATATGATTACTAAAAAATGATGATCAAAACCAAATATCAACATAAAACTTGATGTTGATATTTTGAAACTATCATTTCAGTTACACTGGGTGGTTCCAACTAACGTTTTATAGAAAATTGATCATTATCATCATCTTATAGTAGGGGTTGACTGCAACTTCCTTATTTTAAATAGAACAAATCAGCAAACGCCGTTTGGTTTATGGCTAACGCTTCAAAGCGTTTTTAGATTCTCTTTTTCAGGTTGGTCACTCCTTTTATTTTTCTCTATAGTTTCTCGTTAGCCCTGGCTGCTTTTGTTATATTTTCTGCCAGTCTCTCTCCAGGCCTTCCTTAGTTTGCCTCGTCTTTTAGGCCATAGTGGAAAGTGGAATTCATTATGTTACCTTTTTAATTATGTCTGTTGATCTTCTTCTTATTATAAGTCCAGTCTTTGGGCCTTTATGTATCTTGGTATTATTTTTTGTCCTAGTTATTTTTCTATTTATTTATTTATTTTTCTCTAGTCTCCTCTTCTGGTGTCATGTTTGGTCCCAATCCTATTCTCATTCTTTCGACTACGTTTAGTTCTTCCTTTTGTTTATTACTGTTGTTTCCATCGCATATGTGATTACTGATATTATAAAGGTATTGTATATATTTTTATTTTTTTTAGTTTCCATAGGTGTTTATTAACTTTTATTTTTTCCAAAAGTTTGTTATTATTTTAGAATCCTTTCCTTTACCCTTTCGTCGTCTGTATGTCCTATCGTTATTCCTAAATAGTTGGATGATGATACTTTTCCAAATGTTGTTATAAGTGACTTGTTGTTTATTCTGTTATTTTGCCAGAATGACATATATTTGGTCATTTGCAATTATATATACCTCATCGGCGTATGCTATACTTTGTTAGTAATTGTGTTTTTGTCTTGTATCTCTTCTCATTATACCAGTGCTCCCTTAAACAACATTAGATCGTCTTTTTCTTCTTCATATTTTATTTTCCTGAAGTTAATTCTAGTAAACTTGTCACAAATGTTTTATTTCTATACATTTTCTCAACTTTTTTGGTACTTTTTGTGTTTTTAATTTCCCTGTTATTTTTTCCCCTTTTAATGAGTAGAAAACATTTCTGATATGTTTGAAAACCATACGCATTTCTTTACTACATTTCTCTTTTCCATTATATTATATGAATTCCATTGATTCCTGGTATGAAATCATTATTTTCTTTTCCTACATATTTCCTTATGCATTTCAATAGAGGTGGGGATTCTCTCAATATACCTACCTTGGATTTTAAGTTTAACCTTTGGTGAATAAAATCATTTTTAACGGGTACTCCTAAATTTTCTTAACGTCCTTACATGTTGAACGTTATTTTAAAAATTTCTTATCGTCATAATTTTCATTTTTTAAACTATAATTTCATCAACTAGTAAAGCTGTAGACATTTATTTTGATATTTAACTACATTTCAGTAACATTTTTAAAATAAAAAATATTTTTTAAAAGTTCATCGGCTGCAATACTTTCCTAAACATTTAGATTTAATATAATAAAGCACATTAATATACACAAAGAATATAATGAAATTTGACCATTAAACATGGCAACATCGCTTGTGCTGCAGGAACTCATAGAGTTATTTCATTGTAGTACTATTACAATCACTTATTGCAATATGCCATTGGGTCTTGATGCAAGTATTAATTTAGTTTCATGTCATACTTTCATTTCTGTACCTTCTAACTGGCCATTATAATTAGAGTGTTGTGCAATATTTGTAATTTAGTTCAGTTGTTCCTTACCACAAATTCAAGGCATTTACCTGTTTCATAATTGTATGTCATTCTGAAATATTTTATTATTAATATTAAGATTATAAGAAAAACCCATTCGTCATGTGGTGCATTCGAATAGAATGAGAGGATACATGTTTGCTTGACCAATTTTTGATAGGAAATAAAAATAGTTGCAGAAACTAGAAAATTGATGTTGGAGAAGAGCTTTGTATATGAATATTTTTTACAACTACCTTTATTGAATAAGAATTGTGTGTCAAATTATTCTTTCAATTTTACAAATTATTAATACACTGTCTTGATTCACAAATTAAATCTTAAATAACGTTGAATCTGCTAGTCATGACAATTATTGAATGGATGATGCGTTTAGAATAAAAAAGTCCGTTACAAACAAGATTTGAAACCGGTTTACGCTAAGCAAAATGGAATTTGTTATACAAATCAATTCAGAAAACTGACTAATACTACTCATAATTTTTTGTTGACGAGTTAATTTGTAGGCAATTTAATCATGTATTAAATAAGTCATTGCTCGACACAGATGCGTAGAAAATTTGTAAAAACCAGAAAATTTTATGCAGTTGTCTCATACAGTTAAAAGAATCTGGCAACTCTATTTGGGGTACTAATCGTAAATAATTCGTGAATATCATCTAAAAAGATTCTTCTAAAAAATTAGAACCGTCCCTCGTATATTCTGATTTAAAAAATTCGCAAATAATAGTTTTACTTAGTCAGCATTTATAATGTATAAAAACAAATAAGAAAAATGCGGCCTTCACATAAAATCTATAAACTAAGTAAGTAAATTTTGCGTATTATTTTTAGTACGTATTTATTTATTCATCCTTGGGATGCACCCAAACCTACACGTGTTAGTTGTTCCGTATTGATGTGATGAAATATTTGAATTCGACGGAGTTGCTGGATAATTTAAAGTGCAATTAACTTTATATACAGTAGACTGTACAGTGTATTTATGTAAATTACGTAAATTATCCTAATTTTAATAGAATTTCAATTTCCGTTGTAAAGAAATTGGTTTCAATGGTTCAGTGCTTTTTGTATTTATTTTTGGAATCATATGGAATTTTTTTTCCTAAATTTGATCTCATTAGTTGGTGATATTTATACTGAATTTTGATGAATGTATTAATCACCATACTCAAATGAATTATTTCAACGAATGATTTTTTTTGTAACTATATAATTTTGGAAATAGTAGATTTGACTGCAAAATTAAAAAATATTTGGAGAAAAGAATAAAGACAACCAATTCATAAATCATTCTGTAGTGCGCTTAACCTCAGAGACAAGAGAAAACATGGAAGTGGACTAGGTTCGATTAATGATAAAAATGGAGACATATTAAAAAGGAAGAATAGAGATTTGAACAGATGGAGAAAATACTGAAGAATTATTAGAGGAACAAATAGACAATCAAAACGAAGAATCAAAAACAAAAATAGAGACCAAGAAATTAATTATATCACGACAAAAGATATAAAAGAAGTTATAAATATCGCTTTATATATGAATTTAAGTAGGTATTATATCACTTCATATTGACTGCATTTGTGGAATTCGGAATCTACAGAATTGCCAACTTAAATTCAAACCACTCCTCCTAGTTTAAAAACAGGGATTATATGAAATTCTATTTTATTTAAATAATTAAATAAATGCGAATTATAAAAAATATTGTGTAAAACTTGTGCCACAATGACTTTCTGTAGTACTCGTGATTTGCACAACTCACCGCTTCGCGGTTCGTTGTGCAAACTTCACTCGTACTACAAAACGAGTCATTGTGACACTTGTTTTACAAATAACTATTGTGACGTCGAAAACAGTGTCACAATGAAGTCTTCTGAACAATCTCTTAGTAATTTTTAGTGTCATGCAGTTGGTTATTGTATGTTATATATTTGACATTTGACTTTAACCTTGAAATAAATTATAGAATGATCTAGCGTTGTTCTAGCTAGCATATTAAATCAGCCATTTTTCTTTGAACTTTACCACACAAACCGGGTTAAATATAAGGTAACCAGTCAATATTCCTCCACTAGTATTCCAAACTATGACGTGCCAGTTAACCAACCACACAAACCAGCTCACTGAGATAGTTTGACAGAAATGTTATCTTATTGGAGGTTAGGTGTTGTTTATTTTTTACTTTTGACTGTGTGTGTATACCTTGCCTAGGATTTATTTATATTTGTGGAGTTTCATCTGAGGATAAAAGTGTATTATGGATTCATACAAAGTATATGTGAATGAAAGATTGTATCAGATTACTGACGAAAAAGAGATGATTGACTTGTTGAAAATAGGCAAGAACTTAGTTGATTCAGCTAATTTTCCTCCATTAATTCCATAACTAATAAATTAGTTACATCCATTCTCACTGTATTTTCAACAACCTGAAGAGAGATTACAAGACAAACGTAAAGAGTGTAGAAGTTAAGATATCAATCGATCAAAGCAAAGGGTTGTCTCCGACATCAAACATAAAGCAAATTGGCATATGTCATCTTCACAAACCATTACGTCATAGAGTTTACCGTGACGTCATAGTATTGTTAACCCGGTTTGCGTGGTTAAGTTCAAAGAAAAATGGCTTTAGATCTGAAAGGTGAATTTCAATAAATTATATATTAAAAATATTAATAAATAAGGTACGCTAACGTTTATTCATCAATGATTTGTCAATCGGTTATTTTTATATTGTATAGGATCAATATATAAGGTGTACATTGTTATGTTTTAACTATTTATTTATTAAGAAGAACCAATAGAAACTATTTATTAACACGTTATTTCATTACATTGTAAGATGTTTTACATCGTTGCTTGATTACTAATTATTATCTTCCTTGTTTCTTGACTGCCGGGCCACCTAGCGGCCATCTGTCATTGGTATAGCAGACCACACACACAGAACAACTATTGATGTATATGTAACGTTCAACTTTTGGGGTAAATTACCAGATATCTACACGAAGATGTATTATAGAAATAATTCTGTTCACGATATGAAATAAATAGACCGCAAGCATATACGAAGAAGCTCTTTTTTAAACAAATAATCATCCTCTTTGCTTAAATGAAAGTTTGTTTACAATTTACACAATTTTTCGGTCATAAATGTCAAAAGTGCTTAATAAATCCATATATGATCTGACCAATCATGAATCTACAGAATTGCCAACTTAAGTTCAAATTACTCCTCCTAGTTTAAAAACAGGGATTACATGTAATTCTATTTTTCTTAAAAAATTAAATATAGAGTAAATTGGGGTAATATGGCAACATAAAATTCAAATGCCCACATTCTAAGAACCAACGCGCCTAGCTGAAACACGATGGCTGCACGTTAGAGCTTACACAATATATGTATGTGTTCAGAGTCGCTCGATGCCATATTCACACACAGCGAAAGATTAGAAGTAAAAATGCATAGTGATACTCTATTGCCATTTTACCCCATACCATGGGTAATATGGCATCATACGATGAGTAATATGGCAACATGCTATTCTCGTAAGAAATAAAATATTTCATGAAACTGAAAAAAAAAACTTTATTTTTACAACATTACATATTATATATTACTGAATCTTATGTCTAATCTTATGTCTGATCTGGAACACAATCTGCACAATATATGTTTGATGGAGTACATATCTCGTGAACCCAATGATTACATTGCACACATTGCAACCAATCACATTTTGGTCCTTTTTTATCAAAATAGTATCCACGGCATTGTGCACAATATTCTGATTCATCGTATTCCAATTCTGATTCACCGCTCTCCATTGTAGGCACTTCTAATTCGCTTTCTGATGAACTAGTATCAGGATTAGCATCACGTCTTTTCTTTTGAGTGAATGTCTTCTTTTTTCCTTTGTTCTCTTTATCGGCCTCATCTTTTTCCATCTTATTTTTTTTACGTTTTAGCTTTGCTGCTTCCTTTTTGTCTTTAATTTCTCTTTTCTTTCGTTTCTCTGCAATTGTTTCTGGGCATGTAAGTAACTGAGCATGCTGCTTTCTCTTCTGACACCCACTTGGACCAGGTATAGCTGGAATAGGTACGATCGCTTCAAATGATACTTCGTTGTTATGAATATTATTGACCTCATCATTAGGATTATCTTCAACATTGTTGTCGGCATCATCAGGAATAACACCATCAGCATTTTGTTCTAAATTATTGTTCCTAGGAATTGTCGCGGGAGTATGCTGGATGAAAGCATGATCGGGAATTATGGTTGCATTAAATGGATGGATTCCGCAGGTTCTGAAACCCGAAACCCCGTTTTGAACCGTAGCTGCTTTACACCATGCATTGTTTAAGAGTGCTGGAAACTGTAGCCTATTCAATTTCCGACCAGGATGATTATGTATCCAGTTATTACAGGCTTGTGACCAATAGGTTTTTAAAGGTTTGAAAAACGATCTGTCTAGTGGCTGAAGCCAGTGTGTCGTATGGCTTGGTAGACACAACATGATGACATCGTTGCTTGCGGCTAAATCTAATAATTCTACATCCGAACAGTGCGACGAATGGCCATCTAAAATGAGCAATACTTTACCTGGCTCTTTTCTGGCAATAAAGTGCTCTCGAAGCCATATTTTAAAAATATCTGTTGTTACATATGCCGATTTTTCATTCATTATAACTTTACCCCCAGGAGGCAAACCATCTTCGAACTCTTGTTTTTTCTTCTTGCATTTAAAGATACAAACGGGAGGAAGAAAATGACCTTCTGCATTAACACAGGCTATAACTGACACCGTCTCACCTTTCTCACCACTTGTAACGCAGTTTACGGTTTTGGTGCCTTTAGTGGCAATAACTTTTCCTGGGTTATTGTTAAGTTGTAGCCCTGATTCATCGATATTAAATATTTTTCTCGGGGTGTTCATTAAGTCATTATCTGTTAATGTTTTCTGCAACAGATCAAAATATCGTTCGCATTCATTCTTAGACATGCCTTGCGCTCGCGCTATAGACATTCCTTGAGCTTGGCGAATTGACAATTCAGGATGTCTTTTCATAAACGATACAAACCAGTCATACCCAGCTTGCTTTTTCTCGACATTAAAGGTATTTGAAATATTATTTTGAACCGCAAAAGAAAATGCAATCTTTTTCACATCAACTGATGTAAGTGCAAATCCATGCTTTTCCATAGTTTGGATGTATTTTACCAAACTTGCTTCATGATCTGAAGTTAGACAACTTTTGCGGCCCAATTTTTCTTTGCGGAGGTTTCCAGACCGCATTCTTCTCATCAAAGTACGGGCAGGAACGTTATAAGTACAGCTAATTTGGCGAACAGATCCTCTACCATGTCTAAGATCTTCAATGGCATTGCCAAGATCTTCTTCTGACCATAAAGCTCTAACGTTTTTCCGAACAAAAGTACGAGGCATCTGAAACCAAAAAAAAGCAGGTAAGGGTAAGAGTAATACGCTCGGGGTAATACGCCGCAGTTGAAAAAATGTGACGCATAATACCCCATATTGCATCTTATGACAAATAAAATCAAAACACATATTTATCATACGTTTAACAGAGTGTTCCGCCAAAAAAGAGTAAGGTTATGAATCATTCTTTGACACACTTCTATTAAAATTGACGAAATCTGCTTAAGACTTCCTTCACCACTGTATATAACTTAACATTAGAAACTATTTTACACGGTGCTTACCTTTATATCGACGTCACTCACTAAAAAACTAATGGTTTCGATTTGCGAATGATTCACGCTTGTTTTCTGTCTGACACAAATATGGATGAACGACCATTGTTGCCAAATGTTGACTTGGAACGGAAATATCAAACTGCGGCGTATTACCCAGCGCGGCATATTCCCCCAATTTACTCTATGCGAATTATAAAAAATATTCTATAAAACTTGTGCCACAATGACTTTCTGTAGTACTCGTGATTTGTGCAACGAACCGCTTCGCGTACTACAAAACGAGTCATTGTGACACTTGTTTTACAAATAACTATTACAGTACACTTCAACACAATCAACAATATTTATTTTGAACAGAACGATGCTCACATTTGTAAGTAATTCATCGAATGATTTTTTTCTGCTAAGAGCTCTATATTTTCAATATCTTACCACACTTGACTTTTTCATGGAGTTATTATATGGACTGAAACAGATATTAATTACAATGGTTGAAAAAAGTTGTGGCGTTGTGTAGTAGTATGGTAACATTGTTTGGTTACGTTACGGGATAATGGACACGGCTACAAACAAGAAAAATGTTTTCGAGCGCATCTCACCTTGCAGCGAGCCTGTTTCATGTTCGATGTTACGTTACGGAGCCTAAGCTCATATGGATACCCGCCTTAAGAGTGATACACGGTATGATTCATTTAAAGCCTATACTCATTTTATAAATTTCCCTAAACCTTTTTACGTACGTTTTTACTTGTACTTTAAATACCTTAATAAGATTATAAGTACAAGTGGGTCGTGGGTAAAGTATAGTACGTAACTCGTGTTGTAACGCATTTAACGCACTCACGGAATTACGCACTCGTCGCTACGCGGCTTCGTGCGCAACTTTTCCATTCGTGCGTAAAATGCTTCTTACAACACACGTTACGTAATATACTATTACCCCTACTACCAATATGTAATATCAAACATTACGATGCTGATATGAGTTTCGTAATGAGATACTTTACCGCACTAGTCAACAAAATTCTATGCATAATTTCATGAATAAAAAATTAAACCTCATTTATCATAATAATTAAACACAACACCTGTACAATTAGTGATATTTATTCCAGCTGACGTGGAGGCAATTGAAGAATTGTAGTTTTCAATTTCAATTGAATTTTTTGTAGAAACGATTTCTCCTCCCATTATTTTAGTAGCTATATTTTTTTTGTTTTCTAAGAATGTTTCTACATATCCTTCAGCGACACTACTGGATTTCCATCCACCATGTTTCTTCAAAATGTGCATATCAACACCAGCATCAGCAATCTTCTAAAACAGTGACCTGTATATTGTGATGGATTTGGTAGCTCCAGAAACGTTGCTATTTCTTTTGGAATGCGCCCAAAAGTATTGATACCAATTGTTTGAGAAAAACATTTTCCATTTTTATATAAAATAAAAAACCGGTCACGGACTATATTTTGGGGTCGAAGTCGAACATATTTTCGGACGTTATATAAGCAGTCAAAACCAGCGATGTTTCCTCTAGTAATAGCAAATTATCTTTGAATTTTAGTTTTAGTATTCGGTATTTTGATCGTTATGAACGTTACTTCGTCAACTACATCACCAATTCTTCTCTTCAGCAGGCGCCAAACACACCCACGATTAAGGAAACATATAAAAATAATATGCTAGATGGAAATGTTACCATATTTATGTATAATCATACCTTCATCATCAAGAATTGATCATCATTGGTTTCTTTCAAAAATCTGTGTATATTTTCCTTTGAAAATATACTGGATTTTTTCGGCTTGTGACCTTCACTTTTCCGCTTCAAAAAAGCCAATAGCTGTGAATATTTACTTATGTCCACATTTTTCTTCACATATATCATTGTTCTCAGCATACTATATATAATGTGTCCATAATGATGATGTCTTTTCTTTTTCAGCTTTCCCAGCAAAATAAGCTAATAAAATTTTCTCCGATATCTCACGGACTTTTTTTGAACTGCACCACTCTTCAAATCGCTTATATTCTTTTTCGTATCTATTGCGGGATTTAGCGGGTACTAGGGTTTGTATTGCGTTATTTGCAGCAAGCTCTATACCAGAACCCACACTTTCATAGTCGGAACTCATGTCGATACAATGATACCAAACTGAAGTGAACGCGTCAAAATTGACAGTTCGCAAAATAAATCAACAATGAGCGCAACGCTTGCTTGTTACATGATTCTAATATCAATAATTTTAGGAATATTGACTATTATTTTGAGTAAATAATTAACATTATTGGTAGTAGGTGAAATAATGTACTATTTGTATCGTAAATTCATATTACGATATTCAATGGGTTATCAAATTCGGCATAACGGCCTCGTTTGACAAATTTTCCATCTCATTTCGTAATATGAATTTTTACGACACTTATATGGTGAATATCTATTATATCGTTAATATAATCTTGTCAGAAATTTTTTTAATTCTAATGTTATTAATTATATTGTTTATCAACCTCAATATTAATGGTTCTACATGTGCTAACTATAAAAATTCTCATAGTTAATTATGATAAAATTATTCAATATATATATATATATATATATATATATATATATATATAATATATATATATATATATTCACTTAATTTTATTGAGAAAATAAGATTATTTTTTTTGCCTTTTTGCGGAATGCTCATGACACTATAACTACCTGTTTAAACGGTACGAAACTTTTAAAATGCCGCTCTTTAAATATGGCGGATGCGCTTGCACTTGTCAATAATGTTTATTCTTCAACATACTTTAATTTGAAAAATTAAACTTCACATTAAATATTGAGTCTACATCCTCAAACAAGGCTTTGTATGAAATTTTATATCGAACATTTTTTTTAAATGCAGATCATTCACTGTATTCATTTAAAAAAGTCCTCGTTTACTGAACATTATAATATATAAGTAAAGTTGTTGAAAATACTTATACGAACAATATTGTAGCATTTTTTACGACTTTCTAAATATCTACAATTATTGCCTTAAGTAATCAATATATTTATCAAATGGCTTTTATTGTTGATTAAATTAAACTATTTGATATATTAAACTGTTTATTTGAATAATTTAATAAACAATTAAAATGTTGAAGGAAACGGATAAGGTCAATATTTTATTATCAATATCATAAGAAATAAATAAGGTCAGATAAATCCAGATAATTATACGATTAATCCAGTTTCTTGTAATGTTAGATCTAACGAATGCTACGACTTTAAATAATTCCGCGACCCTCAAATATTCAATATACTGTTCAGCAGTAACTCATAAAAATCTAAAATTTCAACTTTTAATGGGGTAAACCAAAACATTTCTCGCATTGTCGAGAGGGTTGGCGGAAAACTAAAAAGGAAGCTAATAAGAAAGTAAAAAGGTTTATACTCACTGTGAAGAGGGGAAGGAAAACTGGCTTACTCCCTGAATTTTCAACGAAGCCCATTAGAACCCAATTACTGATCACTGGGACATCTACAAGTTTGCTTTTTGATGTAAAATATTACAGAAATTACATTCACAGTTTCATGCAAGTAAAAATAACAATTTGTTAGTTGGGTTTATACTGGCACATTTATTTATTATATGCACTTTATTAATAATATTGTGAGTTTCTTCTGTATTGTGCTGTTTCGTAACAGTATAAAAAAATGTTTTAAGAAAAAAATGTATTAGTGACTACGGGAGACATGAACTGAAATGCAGGTCAAGCTAACTCAATACGAGTCGTGTCCCGTAACTTATAAAAGACAATCACAAGTTCATGCAACGCAGTGAAGGTGTATGCCCAAATCGTAATTTTCTCTGGAAAAAGTTGATGACATCTTAATATCAATGATAACAACGAAGTCCGGTCCTGGCAACTGTAGCCTGAACAGTGGATGTGTCAGCTCCTGTGAAAACAGATTTTTTCGATAGTCATAGTAGTTCAAACATTCCATAGTAACTTTTCGAAGGGTACACATCGCAGAGATAGTAGGTACTGTAAGAAAAACTTCATAGCTTCATATCAAAATAATGGTTTTTATTAGTGATATCGCTATCAACCTGCTCTTATCGTAATGATATGAAGTGGCCTGTGCCCAAACAGGTCTGTAGTGTTAACTCAAAGCAAACTGAACTAAATTAATTATGTCTAATACAAAGGTTGGACCTCTGACTACAGAAGCTCTCAGTATGTAAACTCTACCAAAACATACTCCTCTGCGCGTACACAGACACAATTACCTACAAAAGATCAAGCAATTGTTTTTCCAGCTGTTGATAATATAAAAATTCAAGAGGAGGTACTAAGAGATGTTTTCAGTAAAATGACTAAACGTGTTTTTCTCTCAGCTTCTCTAGGTATTATTGTTTTGTATGATGCAAAATTGTGATTTAATGTTAAATTACTTTTTAATGTATGAACATTTTTTGAAAAATTTCTTCTTTTTATTTTTTCGAGCAGTTAAGGTTTTTTCCTAAGTATGGGTGAAGTTAATTTCTGAAAATGTTATCTAAAATAGCCTTAAGGCATATATTTTACTGTTTTAAATGAAACTAACTGTTTCTAGTTGATTCCACAATATATTGAAAAGATTTTAAAAATTCTAAGATAATTGACAATTGTTTCGATATTACCTAAGTATCATCGTCAGAATAGAGAAATTGTAAGGGCTGTAGGGGTATATTCCAAGTTTAGTCTATGTTGAATTTCTTTATATCGATAATTTGCTCCAGGTTTGTATTTTTTGTTTGTGGGTTGTATATTTGGGTAACGGATATTGAAAAATTTGTTGGAAGGAAGGATGTTGTTTTTTGAATGCTAAGGAGTTTGCGTATTTTATAGTAAGTAGCATCTGTCGATGTTCTGGTGGTATTACTTCTGCTTCACAGTAGATACTGTTAATAGGGTTTGTGTGGAATGCTCCTATGGCCATTCGAATTGCAGAGTTCTATAATGGGAAAGTTTTTGTAGGTAACTTTTTGGGGCAGATGAGTATGCTATGGAACCATAATCTATTTTAGATTTTATTGTTGCTTGGTATACATTTATTAAAGATTCCTTGCTTGCTCCTCATTTTGTATTTGATAACATGCGTATCATTCTGAGGTTTTTTGTACATTTTTGTTGCAGTTCTTTTATGTGATTTTTGAAGTTTAGTGTTGAGTCGAAGGTGAGGCCTAGAAATTTGTGGTGTGTATTACTCCGAATGTATTGATTGTTGATAGTTATGTTAATATTTTTTGTACAGTTTATTTTGCGACAAAAATGAACCCGTTGACTTGTTTGATGAGAATTCTAGATTGTTATTATTTGCCCATCCCTGCAATAGATTTAGACAGTTTTGTAGATTATGTATGCTAATTTCTGGGCCAGAAGCTGAATTATATATAAGTAAATCATCTGCATAAAGTCTAAAATTAATATTAGGTGGCATGATTTTTTTTATAATGTTAGTTTCAAGTATGAAGAGTGTTGGACTCAAGACAGAACCTTGAGGTACTCCTGAGTTTTGGCTAAGTATGCCTGATGTTTTGTTTTTTATTCGTACCTGAAAAAGTCTCTGTGAGGAAGTTGAATATGAAGTTAAGCATTGCTCCCACTATATTGAATTCTTCGAGCGCATTTACTATACTTTGCCTGTTTATTGTGTCGAAAGCTCTATTCAAATCAAGGAATAGTGCGTTGGTGTGTCTTTGGAGTCGGAAGGCGTCTTGTAGATCAATTTCAAAGTCTATTAGATGATCGTTAGTTGAATATTCTTTTCTAAAGCCTGCTTGTTCAGGGATTATGAGATTATGCTTTTGTAGGTACCAAGTTAGTCTGTTGTTGATGATATTTTCCAGTAGTTTACATAGATGACTAGTGAGAGCTATTGCTCTGTAGTTTTCTTTTCTGCATTTCCATGCGCTGGGAATTTGGCCGTTTTCCCATATTTTGTTGTATAATTGGAGTAGGCTATGCATTCCATTTTTGGGTAGATTTTTTATCATAGATATCCTTATGTTGTCTAGTCCAGGAGCTGTGTCTTTTTTGTTCTTCAAGGCATAGGTTAGTTCATTTATTGTGATTGGCAGGTTGTATGCAGCTTCATCAGTTCCTAAAAGGTCGATGTTGGGGGCCGTATACTGTAGTTTAAAATTTTCCCAGTCTGTTTTTTGTGATTTAATCTAATACATGGATTAGGGGAGTTTTCCCATAGTAATTTTTCTAGGAGGACCGGGAAGTGATCGATCCCATGTGTATCTTCTAGGGTGCTCCATTGATAGTTTGTTGAAAGAATTTGGGAACATAGTGTAACGTCTAAACATGAAAGGGAGGACGTAGATGAAGATATATAGGTAGGAGAGTTATCGTTAAATATATGAAGATTTTCATTTTCGATTACATTTTCTATAATTATGCCTCGTTGGTCTGTATGAGTTGAACCCCATATGGTGTTGTGGGTGTTCAAATCTCCGGTCAGGATTATTGGGGACGGTAACTGATGTATTATATTTGTGATGTCATTTGCGTTGATTTTAGCTGATGGAGGAAAGTAGAGAGTACAAATAGTAGTTTCTATATTTCCGACGATGGTGATTGCAAGAACCTCTAAGTTGGTGTTGAGGTTTATCCTTTTATAGGGATAATTTTCTTTTATGAGTAAAGCTACGCCTCCTGAGGCTCTGAGGAAATCAGTGCGGTCTCTTCTCTCTATATTGAAACCTGCTTTTTAAAGTTGGTCATTGGTTTTAAGATTGGTTCCTTGAATGGAAAGTAACTGGGGATGGTATGTATTGGTAAGTAGTTTGAGTTCTTCGGAGTGATTCTTAATACGGTTTATGTTCCAGTGGATTAACTTATTCATTTTTATTGGGTTTACTTACTTTACGATATTTAGAGCTGTTGCGACTGGAAGAGGTACTTTTCGAGGATAAAGAGGATTTTTCTCTGTTTAAGGTAATATGTTTGTCATTTGTGATTTTGCTGCTAGAGGTAGTAGTTCAGACATTTTTGGGAAGAGGTGGATTTTGTTTTTTGTGGTTTGTTGGTTTGTTGGGATTGAAGGATTCGGATCCAGTTTTGATTTGGAGATAGACGAAAATCACTTAGGTGACGTTTAATTCTAAGTATTTTTCTCATTATGTTTTATTTTTATAAGAGAATATATTAAGTGATTTAAAATGTAATCAATATCTGATTGAAATGCCTTATTGCAAAACTACTTGGCTTGGCTGCACAGTTTTGCATAGACCGACCATCTTTAACAAATTTCTTAAGGAATATTTTTTGTTCGTTGTCGTACTTGCAGTTCTGCAGGCAATTTTTTACTAAAAAAAATATAAAAACAAATGGAAATCTCATTTTTTGTGTTTAAACTTTAATACTAATTTTCTGAAGAAGTCACAATTGTGGCTTAAACAGTTGTTGAATAACACCGTCCAAATAATTAATATTTTTCAATATTTGCAAATCTTTCGTATCATTGGAATAACAATATTGTTTAACGTGTTATCAGTAAAATCGCAGTATATGTTATTGTTTAAGTTCTAAAACAACAATTTATTTCATAAACGTCATTATATGTTTCTAACTTATCAACAATGATAAATGTTTTATGTTTAAACCTTGAAAATAATCTCACGACAAATGAACTTGTTGGATCTCCAGACTGATTCTACCTGTTAGTGATTCATCTTTATATTATTCGTCCTTTAGAGTCTCATCCAACTAAAGCGGTTAATATCGTATGTTAATTACTTGAATATATGGCATCAATTTCTGATTTTGTTGAAATAAATATTTGTTATCTCCTAACAAACATCAAAAATTTCCATCCCAAAAAAACACATCATTTGTAAGTTTCCTCAATAATAATGAAATATATGATTAATAAATTTCCTTAATGACCTTTATTAACTATGCTGTGATTTACAAAAGATAAATTCGTTAGTTTGCAAGTTTATTAATTAGTATTTCGAATCCTTGTATACATTTTCTGTACCCAATTTTAATATTATAAAACATACCTAAAAGTTTTTATTATAGCAAGGGTTCAGTTTAACTTTCAGAGCGATTTTCCCAAAATTATAAGTTGTATATAACTACGGTGTAATTTTTATTCTCATTATGACGTTTTCCAGACCATACTCAGGAGTTTACGCAATACAAGTTGGTGAAATATCTTGGGAATTAAGATACTCGTTCAAGAAATTTTCAAATAATTAATCAACTGTTAAACATGAATCTTTCTTCAGTTCTTAGGATAGTGAATAAAGCTCTTCTTCTTCTAACAGACGACCAGCTGTCTCGCCATCTTTTACGCACCTTTCCGGTGTTCTGGTGCCTTGGTTTTAGATATTTTACTATTCGGGATAGTGCATAGGTGTTCATTCGTGTGACATGTTGGTTCTACATCCGTTTTCTCTGTCTTCCTCGACGCACAATATTACAGAACTCACTTATCTTACTGTAGAGGATGCTGTCCCTTAATGTTTCCTCAGTCATTGACCCTACATTTTTCATTTCCGTTATTCTTGAGTTAGCACTTTGAAAATTATTCAAAAGAAACTTTCCCAATATCCAGACAACGATACAACGGCCTGGTAACAATCAGAGAGCTGTTCAGAAGTTGCTCATTCAAACATTACAATATTGACAGATAAACTCCTGCAAATTAAATAAATATTCTAGTAATACTAACCTTATACATGGACTGCAATTCATTTTTGCTATTTATATCCACAGTAAAAAATTTGATCAATGTTTAATATCCGTAAACACAGCTATTCAATGCATCCAAACACATGGTTTCGAATTGTCGTCACACAAATCCCAGGCAGACATAACTTACCAGATATTCAAAAAGTTACTGTCGATCACTCAGAGTTTCCTGTAGCCAGTGAATTTCAATATTAAGGCATCAAATTTGATAAAAACTGACATTTAAATCTCATGTAAATGAAATTCTTCAGAAATGTAGCAAAGGATTGAATTTCTTAAAATCAGTCATTGGAACATGGTGGGGTCCACACCCCAAAATTGCTTTAACTTTTTAAAAAAGTTATATAAAATCGATTATTGACTATAGATGCGCTATATACGAATGTGCACACAAACAGACACTTCGAAATTTAGATATTTTACAAAATAAAGCTTTGGGATTCTGCATTGGTTCTATAAAATCTACTCCTATTGAACCTTTTAGAGTAGAAACTCTGGAACCTCCCCTACATCTGCGCAGAAGAATAATTTCCGAAAAAATGGTGATAAAATTCAAAACCAAAAAATCACCTATTGTTTCAAAACTGCCTACACTAAATTATTATGACTTAACAAGCTCATATTGGATACACAAAAATTCACCTTCACTTTGTGACAGTTTCACCTATAGTAAGTACGGACATGGTTAGTTTCTTAAAAGATATTGAAGAAGTAATGTGTACAAAATTTGGTCAAACATATTTATATCAACAGTACTGCAAAATCACTTCAGGTATTGAAGCAAATTACATATATTTTTATTATTAAAAAATAAATAAATAAACAGTTAACAAAAATAAAAAAAGTTAGAGAAGAAAATGTAAGGTTTATTAGTAGAAATATTCATATTGGCTACCTATAAATGAAACAAAGATCTAATTGATATGATTTTTATAGATTTTCAGAAAACCCATGACTATTTCTCGTTGAAGTGGATTAATAAGGGCTCTGTAAAAATTAAACATTCAAAATACTGTTTAACACTAAATTCTTTAGCAAAAATCTTAGATCCACATGTTTCTTTTCTTTTCCTATATTTGAAATTGAAGAAAGTTTTCAATTTGAACTAATGGGCCAGCTTGAACATTATTAAAAAATCTATCTTGTGAAACGTACCTTTCCATAAAAATATTCATGAATTTATCTTGAAACCTCCAAAACTATTATCAGTTAATCTTTAGAAAAATAATTTTCACCGGCTGATTGATAACTTCAATTCTTCGAGACTCTCTGATCTATTTCACTTATAAAATGACCTTATAAAGAATAATAGAATAATCTGGTGGTACCAAATCCCAAGATCCAACTGGACATTTTTGTAAATGTGATATCAAGTCACAAACACCTTGAAGAAAATGGGCAATCATTAAAAAGTTTCATTTAAATATAGCTTTGATCAACACGCCGTAAAATCTGTAACATTGTAACACAGTTTGAAGCTTAATGATGACTATAATCTTCTTTATTTTAGTTTGATGCTCTAAAGGATATACGTCACACTGTACATAATAACCAATTACAGAATACTCAACGATAAGCAAGTCTGTTAACACATCCTTGTAACAACGAAAATAAATCTTTCATCCAATTAGAAATACTATTATTTTTTGCTATAAACTCAATGTTAAAAGTATTGTTCTATTCGATTAATTGACTCAACAGTTTGTCAACGGTCATTTTTATGAGCTCCATTACACTAACGA
Source organism: Galeruca laticollis (assembly GCA_963921935.1). Lineage (NCBI taxonomy): Eukaryota > Metazoa > Arthropoda > Insecta > Coleoptera > Chrysomelidae > Galeruca > Galeruca laticollis. Next base: position 82,590,831 of record OY998178.1, on the reverse strand, counting down.
ATTAAATCCACTTCACTCATCCATTATGTGGGTGGACGTATAAATGATAAATTATTTTGTTCTCTCTTTGCTCCAGACAATATACTCGTGAACTTGCAATGTCGTTATTTCGCGAATGACGCATTAACATTTTTATATAATTGAAAGTCTTTAACCTTGCAAAATGTTTTTATTCCAACTATAGACAACATTTTAAATAATTTTTATGTTTTTATGTAAAACTGTCATTCAAAAATACAACTCAATAACATGTTATACGTAAACATGGTATGGTATTGCGCATTTGTCATAAAATTACTTATGACTCGCTATAAAAAAAACGTCTTCTTCTTTAATGCTTGGTGTACACGATGCGAGAAATCAGGACGAGAAGGTATCGAATAAGACTTGCATGCGAGCTCGAATCGGGTATACGAATTATACGATTCTCGCACGCTTTTGAATGCCACCACGCGTATACTCGAATGTGTTCAGTGTTGCCATACGTACGGTAACTACCGTACATATACGGTAAATCGACCAAAAGTACGATATATGGTCCAAATCTCAATATCGTACGCAGATGTACGGTAATTGGGTAATTTCACTTTTTTGTATTTTCCAATATTTTTTATTGCAGCAAAATAGTCACTCTTATATCCTATAATTTATAAAAACAAAATTATGTAGTCAAATATATGATTTTAATGATGATTTGCATCCACAATTACATATTTTTAAACCGGAAAATTCTATCTCTTCCGAGACCAGAAATAGTATTCCTACATTAGCCCCAATACTTTAAAAATTAAGACGACTGTATACTGCAGGCATTGAACAATTAATTGATGATGAATGGAGGTTATTACCCAATTATGATGCTCCCCCCAATGAAATTAATATTCATTATGAAATTGATGCATTTTGGGCAAAACTGCATCAAATGAAGAATGAAGCAGATTTTCCAATATTTGAAAATTTGTTTTGAATATTTTGGCTTTCCCTCATTCAAATGCTAGTTGTGAGCGGGTGATTAGCAAAGTGAATAATATAACAAAATCTAAAATCTTGAAATATATTGGTAACAAGCACAATACTGAATGGTACTTGCTGGCGAAAGAATATATGGCTCAACAATGCAATTGTGTCAAATTTAGACCAAATGCAGATATGTTGTCGAGAATGACTTATTCAAAACTGAATAAAACAATTCTTTCAAAATAAATATTAGGTCAATCTCCTGTTTGTCACTACTATATCCCGTAACTACTACCCAAATAAATATGTTACTTAATTACTACAACTGGGTCCTTGGAACCCGTTACAAAAATGGGCAGAAAAAGTGAACCAGTTTACAAAAATTTGTTTTAATATATAAACAAATATTCTACAATATATTGCAAATCCATGTTAAATATAAAAAAATCTGACAATTTGGACAATTTTTTTTGCACATTCCAAACATATGGGATTTTTGCAATTAAGGTTTGTTTTTCTGTCCTTTTTCGATAGGCATACTGAACATATTTTTCTTTTTGATTTAGGAACTTCATTAGGTAGTACAACAGGACGTTCTGGATCAATTTTAAAGATATTGGAGGCTGTATCTCGTAATTTGAGATTAACTTTTGGGTTGAAAATTCGGAATATTCGACCAAAAGATCCTAATAAGCAAGCGATTAACCGTATCAGTAACCCAAAAAAACTTTAAGCTGGACATCATATAGATTCAGTGTGAGACATTTCTGAGATGCATATAAATTGCTTTGTTCTTTTAAAATTCTTATTATAACGCCATCAAAATATGATTAAAAAAAGAACATTACTTATCAATTACTTCAATTGATGCTCTTTATAGTATAATAAAATCAAAAGAGGCCATATTAATCAGCAGAAAAATGGTCGTATTTTTGTTGTATACGCTGTTTATTTCTATCTAAAACTATTCCATTACACAATAAAAATTGTTGTTTATAACATTTCTTGTGAAAACATTGAATTATATATTTGAAAAATTAATATCGATTTCTTACTCGTGCAAGGTTTGAATCTAAAGATTGTAATTCTTGTGTTGCAAATGTGAAGGTCATTGGGAAAGGCTCCTTCGACGAATATGGTAACTTGTTTTCAATACACAATGTCTTATCGATCTTCTCTCTCTCCGCTTTTATTTTCTGAATCTTGTAGAAAAATTCCTAGAAGTCATTAATTTTAAATGGTTTTACCACTCTTAATTAATAAATATCACCAGTATTAACGGTCATATACCGTTGTTTTCCAAACCAAATTAAGGATCATTAGTTGCCAAGAATTTCTTACACGATATGAATTCCTTTGATTTAATTTTAAATTCGAAGGAAGAAAGTAGAAGAAATCTAATTAATTTCAATATATCCCCATAATGAAAATTAATCGGACTAAAATTATTATAATTTTTTAACAAAAAACCTTTATATCTAATTAATTTTAATATATCCCTATAATTAAAATTAATTTAAACAAAATTACCATAATTTTCTAATATAAAACCTTTAAACCTAATTAATTTTTATATATTCCCATAATTAAAATTAATTTGACCAAAATTACTATATAAATTACTATAATTTAAATCTAGTTACTCTTAATATATCACGAAATAGTTATTTAACTTCTTGGCCAGTTGACAAAAACAATTAAATTTGAATCAGTGAGGATTATTCCCTACAAAAGATGATCTAGATAGTTGGCATAAAACATATAGTGTGGCGATGTAATCGTATATCCTCTTTAAATTATGTTGCGAAGCTAAACTCTGAAAGGTATTAATATTTTGTTTAGTGTTTTTAAATGAAACTCAAGGTCTCTAGTTAATTCCACAATATAATACAAGTTATTGAAAATTCTAAAAAATTGACAATTGTCAATTTTTTAGAATTTTCAATAACTTGTATTATATTGTGGAATTAACTAGAGACCTTGAGTTTCATTTAAAAACACTAATATGAGCATATTCCACGAAGTAAGGGTCGAGACAGTCAATATTTTGTTTACTTTTACCAATACCTAGATTGTATTTGATGTTATGTAATTATTGAAAGGGCGTTCGGTTTAATCGGGATACCAGACGTAAACTAAGCCCTTTTTGTATCCCATTCGATTTTTTATGGACAAAACTAAATTCTATTAAAAAATAACAAAAAAAAGGAATATTATAACAATGAATAAATCAATTCTATAAAAATAAATATTATGTCTAACTCCTGTTTGTCACTACTATATAAGTAACATGAAAAATAGATTAAACTTAATTAATTTTCTTCTTCCAAAAATTCTATTAATCCTTCTCCCATATCACCTGCTTCACTATCGCCAGAAGTGGCGCCAGATTAAATGACATGAGAGGTAGCGCCAAGTCTGACAGACCCATACTAAAAAACACATTTATGGATTTTTTTTGTAAATAATAATGTTACGTAGTTGTTACATATACCTTTTATTGTAAGAAAATAAATATACATAAGTTGCATATAAATATTAAACATAAAAATAATCCTCGGAATACTGAGAGTGAAAAATTAAATATTCAATGAAATTTTACTAAAAATAAATTTAAAATATAAATTATAATTAAAATTTTGGTTGTAAATTAACCAAAGTTTACATTTTAAGGGTTTTTCAAAGAGTCATAACAAAGGGGACACCAAGTTTGTAGGTGAGAAAGGCATACAAATTTTTTACATCTTTGACAAAAAAAACTATTGAATCTTTTACACAAAAAGAGCACCTCTTTCGAGTTCCTGGAACAATTTCTTCTTGTGGTTATATATTAGTTGATGATGTACCAGCATATTCTTGTCTTCGTTCTCGTACCGTTCGTGGTATATTTTGCTCAAAGGAACGACGTTCTTAATGCTGCGTAGTTAGTTCGATTGCAAGATTTTTTAAGTATACTCTTCTTGTTACTGAATATTGCTTATTATTAACAGCGTAAATTATTTGCGAATTCCCTCCTGCTATATTCAATAAGGCATAAAAAGTGACCATCGGCTATCGCCTGGTGTTCTTTGCCACATCAAAAGTAGCAGATAATTTGTCCAAATTTTCAACGCCGCCTTTAGTCGCATTGTAGTACGTAATTATTTCAGGCTTGAATTTTTCAGCAGTTGATTTGTCAATTACATCATCATGATGTAAAGATCAAGCTAAAATTACATTTTTATATTTTTTTGGAACATAGGAAACTATCGTTATATTTTCCTGGAATCCAAAGTCAGAAGTATATTCTGGTCAATGTTTGGTGTTGGTGAACTCTGGAGGCAGCTCTCTTTTATTTTTTTTAATTGTTTCAACAAACGTTATCTTATGTTCTTGAAGAAGGTACTGGTGAACAAGTTATCGCAAGTAAGATATCTGTTTAACCCAGAAATTGGTTGAATAAGACGTGAAACAATACTAAATGGATCGTTCTTTACTTTATAAGGACACTCAGGTTGTTGTCCTATATAAACCTCCAAATTAGCACAGTATGTTGTGGAAGCATCGACCAAAATAAATATCTTTTCGTTTTAATATCTCTCTTTTGTTTGTGTTGAGATATTAAATGGAACGGGAAGTTTGTATTTTACACTGTTTAACTCGAAGGACCTTATTTTTGTTACTGTATTACTTATGTGTGTTAAGATGGTTCAATAAAATAAACTATTATGTCACTTTCACTTGGTTTTTATTGACTGACATTACATTTTGTTCAATCGCTTGAACAATTAAGAAGTTCACTGATTTGTAAGCATTTTTCACTTTTTCTATTTATCACATGATCTGGTAGATTAACTGAATGATGGTTAATGAAATGTAAAAATGATATACCGGTATCAAACGCCGGTATTTTCTTAGAAAGATAGTACCATTATGTACGAAGGTTGACTGATGAAGTGTATGAAGGATGACTGGGAAGTAAGTAAAAATACGGTTTTATTTCTATTTATAGGTCGGTCAAAGAGAGTGGGAAGAATGAGTGTCATGGGAGGCTTTGACCAATGGGAGAAGAGAGTTTGAAATTTAACTGTCAGATACAGCGAGTGGAAGGTACACGTTTGGGGTGGTTTTTTGTTGCATGAAAAAGGTTTGTTTGTTACAGATAACGGAGTTTGAAGATAGTTTTTGTGAAGCGATAAGTTCTGAAACTGATGTCGGTTGCTTTGATGTATTAAGTGGAAAAATCTTAAGACAATAATTATCTGTATTTCTTATGTGAGAGCAACATTAAAATGGATTTTTGTCGGTGCAAAGAAATATTAAATGTTTGAGAAGAATGATATATTTCTTTATATGATCTGTGCAGGATATATGAATTGTGTTATACAGGGGAAAGTTAAAGTAAAGATTACAGGAAGAATTTGGTTGTTAAATCAAATTCGTACAGGGCTTACTAGGTATATATTGCTTAAACCCACAACGTCCACGGAAAGCGTCAAGTTTCTCGTCGATCGTCGCGTTAGCACCTATGCAGCAGGCATTTTTACAATTTTGTACAAAGCAGTCAAATGTTTCTCTTATAGGCGCAAGCTTATCAAGTTTCCTTCATTCGTCTCGGCTAGATAGATCATCGAATCTTAAACAGTTTAAAAGAAATCTGAAACGTTGTTCAGACATAGTTACCCAAAACCGTTCAACACCTGTTCCTTTTTGATCCCAAATTTCCTTTGTATTCAGCCTACTGCTTTTGAGTGTACCAGCTAGGTAAAATAAACCAAAAAGCGCTTCAATTTCAATTAAGTCAGTCGGTTTAGCGGCTCCTCTCTTTTATAGTTCTGAGCTACACTGGCAATATATAGGTTAGTGTTACTACTAGTGGCTACAATACAAAGATACACGATCATACAAGAAACCACGACAAGTCGCCGAGATGTACCGAACAATTAAAGGTTCGTCGGGTCTCACATACTTGGCGCCACCTCCCAAAGGTTAATATGGACTTGCCCAATTTTTATACTCATCTTCAGTTTTCATTACTTTTATAATCTCTATTTTAATTGTGCCAAAATTAACTCGATGTGATTGAAAATACAAAAATAAGGAGGAAGTCTCACTATAGAGTGTCCATGTTTTCAGCAATACTCTCTGTGGCGTATATTTTCTTAAATTTCTTTGTCTGTAAAACTTCAATTAGTTGTTGTTTTGTATAAGAATCTTCAGAGTACAAATTATATTATCCATTAGAAAATTTTGTATTTCGGTCTTCTTGTAGCTTTTATTTGGTATTTTATTGAGCTGTCGTGACTGTATGACGTTTATTAATCGTTTTGAATTTGAATCTCAATTTTTTAATCCAGTTTTCAATAGTGTTCTTACAACCATTCACATTACGGCCGGCATTTGTCAATTTATTTCGTATTATTTCAATCGTAGGTAACTCATTACTTTTGTAACAGTCATATATGGTGGTTTTTAATAATTTTATCACAGACACATCTAAAGGTTTGACCAATCCCTTATCACATCGCTTCCTGCGTTCATAAGGCCCATTCTTATCAATTTTGCGTATAGTTAACAAGGGAACTTCTGTTAAATTAGATACTGCTTGCATTAATTCTGTTTCCTCATCGAAACCAAACTTTTTCCGTAGAATCTTATACACATTGAAACATATTTCCTGTGCTTCTGCCATATCAATCTGTTGGAATCCACTAGCTAGGTCGAGGGTAGAGAAATACTGACATCTTCCTAGTTTGTCCAGGATATCTGTGATGTTTGGGATTGGATATATATCAACTATTGTCTTCGCGTTATTTTTACGGCAGTCTAAGTCTACTACTATTCGCCATTTAATTTTTCCTGAGGCGTCGGGTTTCTTATGGACGACCCATATAGACAGAGTCCACGGTGATTGGCTTGGTCTAACATTGGTGCCATTTGCTTTTGAACCTCTTCTTTATGAATGTGTGGGTAGCGGTATGAGTTGGTGTAAGTGGGAACTTAATCTGTTGTTCTGATGTTATGCTTGATTTGGTTGGTGAAGGCGAGGGATGTTGGAAGACATCTGAAAACTTTTTGCACAGTCGTTTAATGTGCTCTTCTTCTTCAGGATTGATATGATCGGTTCTAAGTCGTAGCTCTATGCTACTGCTCATTGGTGTTGGTTTATGTGACTGAGATATTCCAGGTTTATAAATCCAGGTGTTTTGTTGTTGAGGCCTACTGAATTGTTGAAACCTTGACTGTCCAGGGAATACTTTTTGGCCTTGTGGAATGAAATTATTTGGTTGCGCCGAGGGTCTAAATCCACACTGTTGAGGTTGTGGTTGCCATTGTGGTCGGAGAGGTGGTGGTTGCCATTGTGAAGACATAAGAGGAGCTGGTGACTTATGTTGTTGGTTAACGCTGATATGCCTGCTGGTTGTTGATTGAGATTTTACTGCTTTCTGGAGATACCTTATATTGTTTTTATTCCTGGATGTACTTGCAGGGCCGTAGATACATTGCTTGGTCTCATTGCTCTGATAGTGGATCCTAAGGGTTCCCGAGGTCCTGCTAGGAAAGTTTTTAAAGCTTATTTCTGGAAAAAGCTCTTCTCACTTGCATTGATGTAAATATCGCTGTTGTGAAGTTCTATGTAGTATTTAGCAGACCCATTACTTTCTCGTAATACTACTGTGGAGATTCATTCTCTCTTATGAGAGTATTCTCATTACGTTGGTCGGCGAAGTTTTGGATCAAAGTTTCTTTGGTATGTTTCCATTCTGTACATCCGTAGACTATCCTTAGCTCTTCCTCTCAGTTTACTTAGGATTCCTTGGAATAGGAGGTGATTTTGAAAACTTTGGTTGTTGTTATTGTCCCAGAAATGGCTTAAGAGTAGGGTAGCGGTATTAATGAAGTTATAGAGCTCGTTGAGATTTTCATTGTATAGGGATAGGACGTCTAGGTGTTTTGGATTTAATTCAGGCATGATGTTGATTTGAGGGGGGGGGGTAATTATTAGTCTAGGTGTGTTTAAATTTAGGATTGATGGAAGTAGTAATGATTGAGAAGTATGAGGAGTGTTTGCTTGAGGTGTATCTGACATATAGGTAAAAAAAAGAATAAAATAATAGTTTCTTACAGGCTAATGATGATGCTGAGGTGCATATCGGTTACTAGTTTCGTTTTCTTCTTGTTTCTTTACTTTTAAAGGCTTTTGGATGAACTTCACTCGGTTTTCTAAAGATTTTTCTTCTTAACTTATATCGATTATTTTTCTTTCTTCTAATAATTATAAATATATATAAACTTCACTTATTTTTATTTTTTTCTGGCACTTTTGGACGAACTTTCCCAAAGGTTCTTGAAGTGGATAAACGTTAAATAACGAAGAGGATCACTAAGGGATCTTCCACTATACTAATGACTGCGCCAATTAAGGGTTACTGCCCGAAAAGTCACTTTTTAAAAAGATACTTTATTGACAATAACTACACTACTTAATCACACAATACACTATATTCAATTAATCGAACTTATGTACTAAAATAAATGCAACTATAGACTAAAGATATGCAATTCTGCAGAATCATAAGTTGTACAAATTTGTTACAACATAAATGATCGTCTGTGAATTATAACGGAAGCTTAAAATTCAATACCATGCAAGAACCGTGGGTCAGCGAACTGTAACTCGCATGATGTCGTGTAGCATCCTTCGCTGGGGGTAAAGTTGCAAGATTAAATTTGCGTTTTATTGTTGCTTTTACGAAGCAGACTTCTTCTCCAAGTTTTCCTTTTCCATTTTGTCACTATACAAAGCAATGAGAGCGTGCCTCAGCATCTGCGATGTCTTCTTTTTGAGCATCATGTTCTCTGAAGATACTGTAATGTTTTTCTTATTTATTTAAACAATAAACGGGTGGGATAAATTTCAAATACTCGGTATGGCTACTTACTAATTTATTTAAACACTAACTCACTAATCACTAACACTTAATTTATATATACAGTATATTCACTTAGACTAATTTATATAAACAGTTCACTAATTTATATTCACTAATTTATTTGTTTATCTCACAATGTCAAATTATCAACTAAACTAACTCTTCCTGATCAGTCCCCTTATATACTAGTGCCTTTTGTACTAGAGAATTCCGGCCTGCGGCTTATACACACAAATAATTGTCCCACTGAGCCCAATACGCCTTGAATTTCGGTGAAAATTTTGACACTTCTTGCCAGGTAGGTTGCCGATTTTCTTTCTTCCATTGCCGGATCATCTTCAGGTGAGGATCATTCTCCTGATCTTCTCTGATCCTGGTGGGTGACCATTCCTCGTTGACTACTGTAATTCTTGAAACTGCAACTTCCTTAGATTTCGACTTGTTGCATTGTGAATAGTCTACAGGGCATGCCCGTCTAGGCAAAGAGTTGGCTTTTCGGTGATTGACATCAGCTGGATGTTTACCCCTGTCTGATTTCCCCTGTGTCTGGAGTTCTTGGGTTCCAGGAGTCTTGGGGACTGCGTACGTGCTCTAGCTCGCCACACTTCCGGCATTTGATCTTCTTCGGCCTCTTGTCTGCCATACCTTTCAACAAGTTGACGATCTGATCAAGTTTGTCATCGTTATCTTCTTCCTGCATGGTTCTACCTTTGTTGTACCGCAAGCCTTTCTTGGCTGCTTTGCATTTAAGAGGTTCTTGGTTTACCGGAGTCGTAGGACGCTTACACGAACTGCGTGCATGCTCTAGCTCGCCACAATTACAGCACCTGATTTTCTTCGGCTTCTTGTCTACCATACCTTTCAACAAGTTGACGATCTGGTCAAGTCTGTCATCGTCACCTTCTTCCTGTATGGTCCTATGTTTGTTGTATCCCGAAGCCATCGTGGCTGCTTCATATTCAAGAGCAGCAGTCAATGCATCGGCCAATGTTTTAGGATGGGCTAATCGAAGCGTCTTCTCCATATCGTGGTCACACAAGCCGTCAATAAAGGCCTGGATGCCTAAACATTCCATCATGTTCTCTGGTGCTGATGGATAAGCAAATCGGACTAGTCGGGCAATATCCATTTCATGCTCTTGAAGGGTTTCGTCACGTTTCCGCCTTCGGTTGTGATTTTATCCTCAATATCCGATTTAAGAGAGTAAATTTTATTTTCCATGTCAGCGGCAATGTCATTTTTCATTAATGAGATATCGGCAGATATATCGTTCTTCAAAGTAGAAATATCGTTCTTTATAGCCGAAATATCGCTTTTCACATTCGTAGAAATCTTCTCTTCCATAGCAGAAATATCGTTCTTCATATTAGCAGAAATCTTTTCTTCCATGGCAGAAATTGACGAGATTAAGGTGGAAGCCTCGTTATTAAATAAAACTGTTTCTGGATCAAAGCCGTCATTTTCCAGTGCCACTTTCTACTAACTCACTTTTCTTACCGGACGTTTCCAACTCACGATCTTCCAATTCTGCTCTTAATTCCGTCACTTTGAGATCACATAGTCTCTTGGCCATTTTTACGTAGCAATTTATTTATATTATCCCACTTCTGACACCAATGTAATGTTTTTCTTATTTATTTAAACAATAAACGGGTGGGATAAATTTCAAACACTCGGTATGGCTACTTACTAATTTATTTAAACACTAACTCACTAATCACTAACACTTAATTTATATATACAGTATATTCACTTAGACTAATTTATATAAACAGTTCACTAATTTATATTCACTAATTTATTTTTTTATCTCACAATGTCAAATTATCAACTAAACTAACTCTTCCTGATCAGTCCCCTTATATACTAGTGCCTTTTGTACTAGAGAATTCCGGCCTGCGGCTTATACACACAGATAATTTTCTGGCCTTTTCTAGATAAGACTGGTCACAAAACCAGTTCTAGATAAGATAGTCTCAATCGTAAACAGTTTTTTATAACTGCGTATCCTCCATAATTTTAACTATTATACCTGGCTTAGACAGGGTCGGTTTTAGGGACTATACCAGTGTGCTGTTTCGTAACAATACTAATAATGTCATTGAGTCTTGTATTTTTCTGTACAAGTGTACAAAATTTCGTTTTTCCTTGGTTGAAGAGGGATGACGTCGTGTTGCAGCCACTAAGCGCATGTAGAAATAGGATGTTTCCAACTACTCCTTCATATTTGAAACTACTCGCAGAGTACAATGTTTTAGTAACTTTTCCTTTCCCAGGTTTGCGAAAGTATGTTTTGTTTTGGGATGACGCTAATACTGTCAGCAAAACTAGAAGATCGACGCTTTCAACAATGACGAAATCAGCATCGAATGTTGAGCAGACGATGCTGTGTTGATAATCAAAACATGCATCTTCCTCGCCCCGCTTCACTGTAATAGCAGCTTGTTCAAATTTTGTTGTCAGCAACGAAATCAGGGGGACTTTATTTTTTTTCATTGCATAAATATGGTTCTTACCTTAGAGTAATAATAAACATAGAGAGGGCTATTCATTCATAAACATGTTTATTTTTGCGGCCAACAGTTCTAAACGCCAGTAGTGAAATAATGAATGAATTACAAAAAGTGGGGATGGTGTTGTAGCTACATGGCCTTGGTAATTTCGGCTGTTTTTGTGACAAACATGGCACCGACGAACCATGATAATCCAAAAACATTAAATTAATTAACTTAAAAGTTTATTTCGTCACTAAAAGTTTTGAAAAACACATCAAAACGAAACTAAATGTTTACTCTCTAGTCGTAATGGCGCTCGTATAAACAAACCACGTTTGACATTATTCACTACAATACTACGGACTATTCGAAATGATCGTCGATCACAAAATTTATATAAGATTATGCCTTTATTAAATAAAATTCAAGTATTATTAATTAATTTTAGTATGACTTTTTTTTTATTTGCATAACTTTTCAACACATTCAATTAAACTTCTAATTTCATTTTTCCTGCAACTAAAGAGACTTTGTAAATATGGCAAAGCAGGGGAAGTGTTCGCAAGTGAGCTTAGATTGTGACTCAATGTTTGGGGCAGGAAAAGATCAAAACAAACATATATATTTTATTTAATAATCTGACATTATTATATCGAAAAAATCATCCGCAGACATCTGCTTTTCGATCGAAGACGTATTTCAACGCTTTTGGTACTTTGGGTACCACCATCAAATAGATAAACATCGAAAACAATGCTTGTGAACCGTAGTGATTTTGTACATATTGAACGTACTTATCAGAAATTGACCCAAAACAATCATTTTGAAACGATACCATACAACCTTGTGTAAAATATATCCTACATCCATAACATTAATTATATTAGCTCCGAGCTCCACGCCTTCTTGAAGTAGTGTAAAGATAGCGTATAACCATGATTTAGTGCCTTTGCGCATTAATTCTTCCGAAAAATTTACAAAGCAAATGGAGCTAGTTCGAATTCAAGGTATCCTTCATCTCTTTGCGATGCACATTCTCTGAAATAACATCAATGGGTCGATGGTAATTGTTTCTTCGCCAACTTTTATGCCGTTGTTGACTGCTATCAATGGGATTTAATTTAATGGACTTATATTTTTATCCCCAACCACTCCAAACGACAACTTTACTTTAAATAATGAGGTTTAACTAACCAAGGTAAGGGAGGATTTTGTTTTTGTTGGTGGTGCATATGAGTGCATTAGAAGTGGACTCCACTGCCCTATACTTTTTTCGAAAATTGTCGTGGGGGGGGGGCAGCTTTACTTCGTATAATGAGGTTAAACTAATTAGGGGCAAACTTAACTGATATAGAAAAGGGAGGTGATTCATTTAAGAAAACTGTTGCTGACGCCATCGCTCAAAACATATTCACCCTGTATTATAGATTAATTATTTTAAAAAATAGTAAATTAAATTCAAAAATCCATCTGTTGCCGGACTTTCTCATCTTATTGTTTATTTAGATAATAATAAATGTGTGCGTTACTCTATGGACGCATTGTATAACATTTTGTCATACGGCATCTTAATTCTTTATCGACTCGAGGATTCCGGATGCTGCGGTGAGGCATAGGCTACGAGAAACTTCTGGATATGAGCGAATACGATATAATTAAAAATCCTCAATAAGTCATTTAGTCACAGTTATAACAATTGCAATAAATAGTTTAAGAAATATATAGTTGAAATGAAGTGTTTTCAGAATAAATAAAAATATTAGTAAATGAGCTAGGCCGGTTCTATGCCATTCCTTATGTAAAATAACATGGGAAATCGCCAAGGTCCATCGTGGTAGTTTTTGGCTCAATTCTATCTGCGCATGCCTTGTGTCATGTATGCTGATGACATCATATAGGTAAAATTTTAGATTACCTTACCTTCCACGATCAAGTTTCCACGACCCCCACTCCTGTCGCCTCGCTACCCTTTTTGTCTTCTTCCACTTTCCTTCCATCCAGATAGATGGATTAATATTAAATAAGAACAAAGGTGGGAAAATTTGTAAAACAACGATGTCTTTAAAAGTTTTATTAGAATATTTATACAGGTTTAACAAAACTTATACACAAAATACAACTCTTTGTTTGTTTCTGTTGGGTGTATGTTTTAACACGTCAATTTGTATTTTTATCCTATAATCTAAATCTGCTTCTTCTAATTCTTGTTTCAACAGTAATTCGAAAGGTACATAACATTTATATTGTCTAGTTTTAATATGTACCGGAATCTACCTCTATGTATAACTTCTTTAATTCCATATATTACCAGTTCTGTACCTTCTGCAAATTCTTCTAAATCCCTAAATTTTATGTTATCCACAATTTCTTGCCTTGTAACCACGTTAACCCTCTCCACCTCCACTTGGGTAAATCGAACGTCTATATTTTTCCATGCGCCTGTGTAAAATTGCAAGTTTTCGATTTTGGCAAATGTGTTATCGTTAAAACTCGTATATCCATTTGTAGTAAATGTAGCATATGGTTTTTCGGTTGGCAAACATATTAATTCCATTCCATTGTTATATGGTAATGTGACATAACTGTCTGCAACAAGAGCTTCTCTATTATTGTAAACACGTAAAAACGTATTTTTGTGGTAACCCTTTAAGTAGTAGACGTCTCTTTGTCCTTCCTTATCCGCCAAAACTCCTACATAGGTATATTTATTTTTGTTGTTAACGGTGAACGTGGATATGCTGTACTCTCCAGAGGGTTCTAAGTTTTTTCACCTGGTGCAGAAATAATCTTCTAGTCTCTCCTTCAATTCTGCTATATTCTGTTCTTTCTCCAAAAAATGTTTATATTCCTTTTTAACCGTAGCTGTATTTTCTAAATACTCTATCTTCCTTTTCTTTAATTCTGTTTCCTCCATTTCTAATTTCCGTTTCTTTACAGATAATACAGAAATATGGGAAATTGGTGTTACTTCTTTTAGCACAAAAGGCATTAGCTTACCATTTTTATTTACCCTCTTTCTTAGAGCTTTGGGTATAATATTACATGTAGATACTAGTCCGAGCTCCTGGATGTCGATATCTTCCGGGATAGTGCTAAACAGTGTGGAAGACCGGGTAAAGAATGTATCTCCAGTCTTAATATAGCATCTTTGAGAAATTCGAACATTTTTCTCCTTATTACTCATATCTTCTACGATCTCTATATAATTAATAGGTAAGAGGTTAAAGCTAAATGCAGAAAGACAATAATTTACAAATTTTTTTCTTGCGTTGGGTTCCATCGGTAAACTTATCTGTAGACCGGTTAATTTCCTTGTATTACTGTTCCCCCAGTATACATATTGCAGTATATTGTTAAATACAAGACAGCAACTGTTTTGCAGACTTTTTGACAACTTTGTCCACATTTCAGCAAATGAGATAGAGTATAATGGTGCATTTTGGAAATAAAGTTTGCTATCCTCCAGTAAGGTTAGACAGTCTTCTAAGCAATTGTATTCCCATGTCTTGTTATCGGCTATGGAATAATTATATATGGTTGCTTCTAATCTTGTAATTCCATGTTCTCTCGCTAAAGTGTTGGAAAATGTGTCTTTTAATCTCTTATCTGGACAGTTCACGAAATCTATAATATGGCTACCAATGCTCTTGTTAACACCAGGACTGGTTATTTGACAAATAAATTTGTTGTATATTTTAACCCTCGCGTTAGATGTAAGCCACGTAAGGCAATCAATTCCGACTGTATTATTATTTACAATTACGTTACAATTCTCCCGATACATTCCATGTTTAAGAAAGTTAAAGTTACTTGTTAAGTAGTTTGTCATTTCTTCTTTCTGGAACACCCCACAGAAGTATTGAGTAATATCGAGGTCTAGAAGATAATAGTCTTCTTTTTGTAATTGTTTTAATAATTCGGGTAATTCTTTTAACACTGTTTCTACATTTACATCTGCTAGTTCCACTTTATATAGTATACATACAGGTTTATCATATTTTTTCGTAATTCTTTCCATACAATCTCCAATAACTTCTCGAACACCTTTGGCCATCCGATTGTCGCTGTGCAAGAAGAAGGGTAGCTTGGCTTTAACTCCGTGTCTCGCAGAAACAAAGTCACCAAATTTCCCTCGAAGGTAACTGTTAAACGAGCCACAAGTTTCCTTTTTTACAAGTCCACTTCCTCCATTACAGTCTTCCGAACCGCATAACTTTACTACCATTATATTGTCACAAAATGGATCCGTTATCGGTCTAAGTGCCTTTCTCAGTAGCTCTTCTCCTTCCGTGTAATCGATATTTCCAATATCCGTAATTAGATTGTCTATATTTTCTGTAACCATGTTCCGAATCTGTTTAACCTTTCTCCCGTATAACTCCGTTGGATGATATGTTAACACTTCTGCTTTGCACACGATGTCAGCTTTTTTACCTTTCCAAAAGACAAAAAAATTATACGGAAGTGGATCCGTTTGTCTACACGCGAAGATAAATTTAATACCATAGAATATTAGACCATATAATTATGCTGAAATTGAAAAAAAGTCACTAGCTCCTCTTGCTAATCGTAGAGATATGTTGGGGGCTATATTTATGTTTAAACTCCTAAATGGGCAGGTTGACTGTGCGGATCTTTTGAGTCATATGGGGATTAGCATTCCTTGTCAGGGTCTTCGCCATCAAGTTACCTTTCATGTAAATAAATAAATAAATCTTTTCTTAAATCCAAATTGACAAATAATATTTTTAAATCTTAATTTGATATTTTGTTATTACCAATAACAATTTCATTATTATAATTATTTTGAAGAATGCTCCACAGTATGTTGTTGTACTTTATTGTTGTTCTGTATTATACTTATTTTGGAATAAACAACCGATTAAGTATTAAAATTTGCTAATTGTTTTATTCCTTATATTTATTTACAAATTTAAATGTTTATAAAATCATGTCAAAAAATCCAAAAAGTATAATAATTTGTTTTTTTTTGTATCAGTACAGTAATTATTCACTTTACGAAGTGAGCAAACATATTTCAATCAGATCTTAGAATTATTGTTTTGCTCTGGTAGGCTCTCCGATTCCATATAACACTTTTACATGAATTCTCTTTGCCTTTATAATAGTAATAATATCTCATTCAACCTGAACCATCCTCATTTTCCTTCAAAATGCATTAGCAACGCATCATACGCAAGTTCTATTACATCAAATGCATTAGCACGTGTTCACGGTTTTAAATTGTACTCTATGCGTGACATCATGCGCGCGGCGAACGATATTTCGAACGGCTAGAGATCATATCTTCTATTTTGTTGAATCATGCTTATTTATAGCAATCGTGGAAAGAAGTTCGGTTATCTTTGCTTATCTTCGGACAGTATTGCATAACAAAAGTAGATAATGTGACAGCTGCGAAAGGGGGCAAAAGGGTGGGGAGGCGACAGGAGTGGGGGTCGTTGAAACTCGATCGTGGAAGGTAAGGTAATCTAAAATTTTACCTATATGATGTCATCAGCATACATGACACAAGGCACAGATGGCTGACGGCCGCCTCTGATTGGCGCATGCGCAGATAGAATTGAGCCAAAAATTACCACGATGGAACTTGGCGATTTCCCATGTTATTTTACATAAGGAATGGCCTAGAACCGGCCTAGCTCCTTTACAAATATTACAATCAATAGTTAGAATTTTAGTAACAATAAATGTGTAATGATTAATGATTCGCGAAATATATAAAAACGTAGAAGGAGTTGCTAATTAAAGCAGACTGATATTGCGATAATCCTTGAACTCAATTTATTTTTTGTTACGATTTCCGGTATTTATATAACAAGTGCTACTGCTAACTTAGTTAATCAACAATAAATTACTCCGTCTGACGTACATTTCATTTTTAAATTATTTATTAGTTTTTAATGCGTTTTAATATTATTAATGAGAAATCCAATTCAAAACTATACTTACAAATTTTTACACTAAATATGAACCATATGTTCGAATGACTAATTTTTAAATCTTGACATTTGTTGATAATAATAGTTATTTAATAAACTAATTTATTAATGAAGATGATTAATAAATGAAAACTTTAATCGACCATTAACAAATGACTTGATTACAATATTTTTTCGTTGACCATAAACTCGTTTTTTGTGACAAAATTAGAAATTAATTCGAAATCAAAACCAATTTCGTCTTTTTTATTGCATTGATAAAGATGAGATCTTATAAAATAGCTTCATCCTTTTTTTGTCCTCGAGGTACGCCATTTCAAAATTGTATTGTTGAAGTCTTTCTAACCATCTTGCAATTTGTTTTTCCGCATTTCTAGAATTCTTCAGCCTTCGTAGTGCTTTATGGTCGCTTCTGATGATGAAGGTTCTGCCATAAACGTATGTGTGAAAGCCTTTACAATTGCTAACAGTTCTTTTCTTGTAACGCTGTAATTTTTCTCTGCCCTTCCCAGGGTCTTACTGAAATAGGCAATTACTTTTTCTTCGCCATCTTGTTGCTGTGAAAGGATAGCTCCTATGCCATGCTGTGAAGCGTCGCAGTAGCGAATAAATTGACCTTCTTCTGTAGGGTACGCTAAAACCGGTGCAGTGGACAATCTCTTTTTCAATTCAGTAAAGGCATGTTGGCATTATGGATCCCAATCAAATAATGTGTTGTTTTCAGTAAGTCTGTGTAAAGGTTTGGCCATCTTTCCAAAATTTTGAACAAATTTCCGGTAATATGTACATAGACCCAAAAATTGACGAACCTCATGTTTGTCTCTTGGTTTTGGTCAATCTTGAATCGCTGAAATTTTTGCCGGTTCAGTTTTTATTCCTTCTACTGACACAACGTGACCCAAACTTCACGTTGAAATAAGGAGCATTTCTTGGAATTCAATTTTAAGTTTGCATTTTTCAGTCGACTAAAAACTTCTTCTTGATTGTTTAGATGTTCGTCGAATGTTTTTCCCATTATAATGATGTCATCTAAATAACACAGACAGATTTTCCACGCCATTTCCATAAGTCTTTCAAAAGTGGCTGGAGAATTGCATAGACTAAATGGAAATACGGATAGAGTGTCCAGTGAATCGTCTATACATGGCAGGGGGTGGCTGTATTTTACAGTAACTTGGTTTAATTTGCGATAGTCGCTGCGTGGGAACTTTCTTAGCTTCACCTTCAGCACTTCGAGACCTTACCGGCACAGGTGGCCCTACCGGTAACTATGCTACCGCCGGCATTGCTCCCTGGCTATAGGTTACTGAGCCCTCTCACCAACGACAAGGTGATAGTTCCCCCAGAAAGGGACCTTTGAAACTAAGATACACAAATTCCATAGTGAGGTAGGGGAGTTATCTCTGAAATTATAATCCCACCCCGTCTGCCTGAGGACATTAAGACTCGCAATAGTTCTTGAAAATTGTTTCAACAATAATAATATGCAAGTCGTTTATATGTTCATAAAAAAATTACAACCGAATACACCAAAATAATATAGACATTCAATAATATTCGTAATAAATATTTCAGTAATCCGAATGTCTCTATACCTTACAAACAATAATAGGTAATGAAATGACCTGTTCCGGCAGTTTTATTACTCCGCACCGATTGCGATTTTACTATAGCTTTATTCTTTAACCCTATTTTTTGAATATCTGTTATTTTCATTTTTTGTTAACCACCTGTATATTAATTAAAACTACTTAAGTTTTTCTAAATATTTTGTGCTTATGACTTACCCTAAAAATATACAGTGACTTTTAAAAATAAATATAGATAAATGTCTTTAAAAATACGATTTTTAAATTATGCGATAATTTTGCTGGCGAGTATATTTTCAAAGAAACCTTAGAAGCTCACAAGAAAACTTTTGCAGAAATTAAGTTATAGGTGATTTACTCCTAACTTAGTTGCCATTGAGTTTGTAACTTCCGAGTAAGTGGAAAAGTTCCTTTTTCTGTCTGAAGCACGCTTAAAAAATAAACAAGATTATGAATGTATTATGATGAAATGGAACTGATGAATATTTTGTGAATAGGAGGTAATACGTTTTTCAACTGTAACATTTTTTAATGTTTATCATTAGTAGAAGTATTGAAATTATTTTGAAATTAAGGTATGTTAACATAATTTATAGAAAGTTTTGTTGAGTGGAAGTAATAATTTGGTAGATAGAATTACTATTAGTTGATCTAGTTTAAAAATTATACAATATTTATCAAAAATGAAATATTTATATTTTATTAAATAAATATATTAATGCATATCCATATTTAAATGAAAATATCACGTATGAAACTATATCTATGTCTTTTGCATACACGAAGTATAAGTATTTATTTGATTAAACATTTTGAGATATAAATTACAATAAAAAATTGAACGAAACTATCAATTAGATAATAATTTACGTGACGTTTCATTAAAGGATATTGCAGAATGTACGTGATGTACATAATAATAACATTCAATTTATTATCCATACAATCAGTCGAGTATTTTGATATGTACCATTATTGAACGAAAACTCAATATTTCCCCGCACTGAGAAATATTATAGAGCCCCTTAACATTTTAATTTTAGCATATGATAAAGCTCATTTTTGAGTTAATTATTTCTTTTCTACTATATATAGACTGATTTAACGATGAATACAAGTAATGAACATTAAAAGAACATAGAAACCTTTGGGCTTTTTAATATCCCCCATCCTCACAATATTAGTTATTTAACGATAAAATGTCTCGACCCTTACTTTGTGGAATCTACTTATATTCCTTTTTTAAATGAAGCTACCGTTTCTAGATAATTCCACAATATATAACAATAATTAATTTTAAACATTGATAATGTATTCAAACTACTAGCCCTATTTTTGGTCATATTTCAAACTAAAATTTATTCACACGACTAAGTGAGAATGACAAAGAAAATAATATTCAACTGTTCTTCTTCAAAATATGTCGTCGGGTGATTAGTGCGTCTCGGAATCAGTTTAATTTGTGATCATTTAATCAAAGAGCTAGTAAAAAAGAAGCAAAGAAAACGTCGACGTTGGTGGGTGCGGCCATGGATTGAAAGAAAAAATATGTTTGGAGCTTCAAATACACTGTTGAGAGAACTAGCTGATGAAGATCCTGAATCTTATGGCAATCATTTGCGAATGGATGAATGTAAATTTGAAGAACTTTTACTGCTTGTGGCTCCGATGATAACAAAACTAAATACTATAATGAGAGATAACCCATTAATCTTCTATTAACCTTAATATGGGTTAGTCCATCAATGCACTCATAGCCTCATTTAGAAGTACTTATATCTAATTGTAATGTTTTGTCGACTGATTGCCCTGGGTCACCGGTAAATTCGGCTTCCCAGTCACTTTTTTGGTGTTTTTGTTTTTTTGACGATGAAAATTTTAGAGTGTATCTTAAATTTGAACGTACCTTAGTGTTTGGATGATTTAGGGGAAGTTTTGACGGAAACTATTGGTTTGTACGCATTACGCTGTTATTTGAAAGATTCTCACTATAAAAGATTTCGGGATTCTTTGCATTTAGTTTTTGAATTTTCTATCTGAGTCTGCGAGTTTTTTCAGTGGTGTACGGGATTGTCCCCATAGTTGGCGTAGACGGTATTGTGAAATCAATGAGAACACTCAGTTGATATCCTTGATAAATATTTCAAGACTTAACGATATTCAAATAAAAATAAAACTATATAAATCACTTAAATTAACAAGAGCAAAACTTTAACTTTATTGCATAAAGGTAAGCATAGGAATGATAAGTTTTAGTTTATCCTTGGTCAGATGTAAGATTAATTTAAATAGAGACAAATGACCAAGTCCTTACAGTCCATGTTATAGTTTATTAGATAAAAATTGTATCTAAAATTACCCGCTGAGGCAGGTTTTCCCGTTGGAACTATTTCTCGCGAGAAGAGCATTGGCGCCTGAAATTTAGTATAAACGCAGGACAATAGTAGATAAGTTTTGGTCAGGGCTGCCACATGCACCTGATCAAATAATCCGTAGATTGGTTCGCAAATTTTCGTAGATCCAGAAATAGACAAATAATATGTTTATTTCTCTATGAATCCAGAATAGACCTCAACATACAGTATGGGTTAAGAGGGGCCTCCTCACAGGTATATAAACCTAAAAACCTACACAATACTAGTTGCTAATCTAGTAATTATTTGGTTCAAAATATTTACGATAGATGTCGATAGTAGTACTGAATCGGCTTTTACTTATTCAATATATTTTCTCTCTCTGTCTTTCCACTCTTGACGGTTCAAAGAAACGCATCTCTGTTCGAATGTTTTGATTTCAAATATATGATCAGGTGCATGTGGCAGCCCTGTTAGCCACTATGCATTTAGCATAACCTAATGAACGCATATATGCTGTGCTTTTAGCTTGTTATACGTTTTTACACGTATCCGTATTGGAGTCACGTTGACGTAAAGGAGTTGTCAAGAAAACCTTTTTAGCAGATAACGATCGTTTTGTGCTAAAACCAGGTTGGTCAAAGCACCATTCTTTGATAAAAGTAGAAAAATAAAACTAATGATAAACTTTGTGGTTATAATCAACCAAACCAATATCAAAGAAGACCTGTAAAATAGCACTATAATAGCACAGAATACTGATTTTGGTTGGGATACGTTTACGTAGGTATAGGCACAGATCATATAACTACTATTAAAAAAAAGGCACTAGGCTCAAGGTGTGCATCGTGTAGCTGCTCGACGCTCGTTTCCAGCAAAAAATCTGGTCACGTGATCTTTTTTTAAATTTCGCGCGACTCAAAAGAGAAGCGACAATGCGCGACAACAGAGTTTATAGAATAAACTATGTCGCTGCGTTGAATAGCAGCATCAACATGGCTGCTTGCGGGAATGATCTCGAAACAATGTCCATACTATTGTTAACACTTGTTATAAGTAAACTCAAAGAAAGATGATACACAATATAAAAATAATTTTTTCCGCAAACGTCAAAAAAAGTAGACATTATTAACGTCAATTCATGGTGTTGAAGTATGATTTCACAGACGCCACTTTTTTGTACGGCCGTGAGCGGACAAAAAAGTACTTTTTTGTACGCTGACGGCCGTACAAAAAAGTAGAATTTTTAACAGGGAAAATAATTATTAGTTGAACTTTTAAACTTTATTAACGATAATAATTATTAATAGTAAAATTACAGTTATTTAAGATTGCACCGCACATATTTAATGCACTACCTGATTTATTCACTTCCAATTCAACTGTTTGTGAGCACAGAAACTTTATCTCTGTTTTTTATGTTGCATCCAAACCACAGAACACCTGTGCATAGATAAGAGAATATTATATACACGGATCCAAACAATATTTGTTGACATAATTTCCATTTGATTGTAGATTTTTGATTATTTAAGAGTTTCATAAATGTTTTTGAAAGGAATAAATTGTTAAAAAGTAAGTAATCGTATCGACCCGATATCAATAATTATAATTATGATAATGTAAATTATCCTGTAATCCGTATTTTTTAATTTTAAAAGCTATGTTTGAGGTTATGTTTACTGGATTATTTGATTAATGTGAAAATATGAGATAAATAATACTGATTGTTTGTTCTAGTATCATCAAACCATCTTTCAACATTCTCTTGAAACCCTGTTTTATTGATAATATGGGTTTGTTAGCAAAAAATGCTTAATTGAAGTGAAGTGACTTTTGAAGTATCTGAATGAAGAAAAAATAAAACCGCTCTCAAAAGACAAGAATTGTATAATTCATTTTGATGAATATATAATAGTGATAATTGAAAAATATAACTAGTATCACCTGATACAAGGTGCATTACATATTGCATGAAAGGACATGTGCTATTTAATAATAGGTTTGTTCCAACCACTGTTTTTGTTCGAAAACCATATATTGCATCGTTTAATCAGCTTGTTTTGCGCAAACGCGTGTCCTGCACTGTTATTTGGTTGGAAATAAACGAATATAGTTGGAACAGTTTGTGAATCATTTGGAAACCAATTTTAATCTCTATTCTATTATCATAACATAACCAAAGATTACAAGGAGTTTGTGGATAATAAAAATAAGACTGGTAAATATTTTAGACAAATTAATAAACCAATTAATCAATTTAGATGATAGCACTAAAGTTAGTAAAATGTATGAATAAAATTATTTTGCTTTAGGTAGAGGATGAAAGTATTTCGAGTATGAAAAAGAAATGGACGAGATTTTTGGAAAAAAGAGAAATGTATATCCAGAACTCATATTATCCAATGAAACAATGGATAATAATTTAGTTGACACCTGTGATGAAGAATTAGTAAATGAAAACAATGAGCCTGATGTACCACCAACACAAACAAAAGTTAATCGAAAAAAAACACGAGCTGTTAAAAAACAATCAACCCTGCAGTATATAAGATCTGATAGAAAATTATATTATGAAGAAAAACTAAAAATTGACAGAGAACGTTTGGAAGAATTGAAGAAAAGAAACAGGCTAATTGAGGAGAAAAATTTAATACTTAGGGAACTTGTAAAAAAGGAGTGTCTTGTAATTCAGATTCTCTCTTGTAATTTTTTATGTTCTATTATATTCATGTAGTTAATTTTTATTTTCACTCAACTTTTTATTTCTATTTTACTGTTTCCAAAGTTATGTTTAATTATATTTATGTATATATTTATTTTACACTTAACATTTTATTTTTGTGGTACTTACTGTTTCCAAAGTTATTTTTAATTATATTTATGTAGGTATTTATTTTACACTTAACATTTTATTTCTGTACTACTTACTGTTTCCAAAGTTATTTTTAAGTATATTTATATCAGTATTTATTTTACATTTTATTTCTGTTGTACTGTTTGTAAAATAATTTTTAATTTTTGTTTATAACATAAGGGGATAATTTTTTATTTACATATTTGTAATTTTATAATTTATTTAGTACTTGTTATCTACTGTAGTTTTCTAATTAATAAAAGATACTGTTAATGATTTTTGTTGATATGTTATACAACTATCTTAATTAAAAGTGGAGAATGGTAATTTATTCTATATTGGTAATGCATACGCTATTCTATCTCTAATTATGCCTAATTCAACATTTTCGTCATCTTCATCAACATTTTGATCTTCATGAGGAAGGATATTATCGATATGATCTTGGACACTAGCAACAGCTAAAAATATTTGTGGATTATTTTATGTCTAGGCTACACTAAACACAATGTTGTGGAGTAAATATAAATAGCATTTACGAAGCACAAATTTACTTATTTAGCATGAAAATTGATTAATTATAATCACTTACAAATACAATACACACTAAACTATAAATTTGGGATATTTTTAAGAACAAAAAACATATGACAACAGCATTTGACCCATAGAGAAAGTTATAATAATATTTATCTATGAATTGACCGTCGTCTTCTGTCGTTGAGTTCTATACAGCGCTATGCATCAAGACGTTGGAGTGGTTGAACTAAAGTAAAAAGATGTTCGTTTGCAAAAATTTGCGCACAACAAATCTCAAAAAATACAATGATTTGAGATTTCATATTTTCAGAATCGAATTCTCTAGGCTTCCTTTTGGGGATCAGGTTTTGGTGTCCAGATTGGTGACCACAAATTGTGAAAACTGTCAGAATCACACCATCACTGAATGGCTTATATCTTTTTTATAACAATATAAAACTCAACCAAAATACCTGATCCCCAAGACAAAGGTCAAAGTTATATTGTGTTAAAATTTCAGCACTTAATTTTCCTGCGTTCTTTAGATTTGTTGTGTACAAAATGACCTAAATTTTGTTGCAAATCACGGGTGCCAACTGTTTTCAGGTTCCTAAAACGTGAGGCCCCTCTTAATCTGAACTTATGAACATCTGATCCTTAATGACCTTGAACGCTCAAGTAGCGTACCGGTGCGAGTTTTGAATTTGTTTATTGGACGATATACAAATTTTCAGCTTTAAAGTTATGGCAACTGTAATTATTTTTAATTTTTTTTTGCATGGAGTAGTCGACTCTGGGTAGGTATTGGTAATAAATGTTGGTTTCTGGTGCTAGTTTTGTTTATAATTGAACAAAGAATTCTTCCTACTGTTGCAGAAATATGAGAAAGATTTCTAATGTGATTTGTTAATTTCACTAATAAAGGAAATGTTAGTTCATCCTTTGCATTTTTAAAAACTGATTCTTTGAGCCAGAAGTTTTCAAAACTGTCCGAGAAATTTAATTCACATTTTCACTCACTACTAGCTGCAATAAATGGATTTCTTTTGTTTTATATTTGTGGGAATTAAATAATGAAGATTTTTAAGTTTTTCGTCTGTTTTTGGTTATACTTATATTAGACAATCCAAACCACGTGACTTTTTAGCTGTCAATATGGCGGCGACGGTCAAACATTGGATTCAGTACATTCATTTATGTTTAGAAGCTGCAGAGTTTTATAGTTATAAAACGGTTTATTTTGTATTTTGTGGGGTTTTAAGGTGTTTTGTAGTGTTTGAGAAGGATAATTTTCCTATTTTAAGATGAATAGTGCTTATTTTCAATCGTTATTAGTGTAAAATTCAAATGGAGAAACATAAATAGTTTAGCTAATAGATATATTATGTGTAACCTTCTGCTATTAAATCAGTGTTTTATTTTATTTTTTGTACAGAAATGTAGAACTAAGTTAGTCTTTCATTGATTGTAAAGAATTATATATGTATTTGTAGATATGTAATGAGTTTATAAATGATTGTTTTTTGTCGATGTTGGCTTGTGAAATTGTTTCTAATGACCCTAGGGGTTTTATTATCTAGTTTTTTTTGTTTTTGGAAAAATACACTGTTATATAAGGTGTAACATTCAATGCATTAGAAAAACAATTATTTTACACTGCAAAATATAAATTGTATTTCATTTTCACATGTGTACATTACAATACATATTTCTAATATTAACATGAGTAAAATCAATGAACTTCAGCCTCATTGTTCAAAGATTTTGATCTTATTGACAAAGCTATTTAAAAATTTATTACTATAATAACACTTAGTACATAAACGTTATACCTATGTATTATGAAGAGACAAGAATTATCACTAATTTAAGTACAAATCAAAATAAAACATTCATTAAATGTTGAGAAATAATAAAAGTTGCAATGTAATATTTACTAAATGTTTAGCTTCAAAACTAAAACATAAATACTTAAGCATCATAGACACCACCGTCTCCATCAATTCAATTTGATCATCCTGGTACTGTTGAGGCGTTTCATCAATATCCATGACCTGTTGACAAAGTAATTAATTATAACAATTTTCAGCAACTATCAATACATAACTTAACATTGCTATTACTAAAAATTAACATTCTTTTTATCAAAATAAACAGTGCAAAACATGCTCATCGAGTATCTTTTCTTGGCCAGGACGATTAGTTACACATATCCCAATCAATTGTCATTTAGCTCTTGAGACAATGTATATAAAAAAGGACTACTATTAATTATTTTTTACCTTAGTGTTAGTGTCAGTCAGTTTTGTCCTTTTATCTCTGCGATTCTTTCGATCAAAATCTGCAGCCCTTTTTTTACTTTCTGAGACACATGTCCCATATGTTGAGATGGTACCCAGTCAGGGTGTTATTTATCTTCGAGGACAGCAAGTTTGCCTAAAAAAGTTAATACCTACTTGAGTACAAACTACGTAAAGTAGGAGCTAGTAGAGTTGATATATTTGATAAGAAGCCTACCAGTTATAAAGTGTCTACAGCAAACTTTCTGGTGTTTCAATATAGATTCGGTCTGATCGTCTCTCTTTATTGCTGCAATCCATGCCACAGATATCCATGCAGCCCTGCGAAGTTTGGTCAAAACGTTTTTCTTCGTTAGAAACCTGTGTTTTGTCTCTGCGGGAACAAAACGAAACTTCATCACGATTAGAACGGCTTCCACAACCAACTATAATACATTTCGAAGACAAACACTACACTATTTAAAAACCACAATTTACAGCCAATAAACAGAAAGAAAAGCGATTTAACGTGGGATAAACAATCACACTCTACAGTAACTTTGTTGTTTATTTGACAGTCACCGCCATATTGAATTTATTTTGACAGGTCGTTGGATTGCCTAATTCATGATTCGTGTAAGTTAAACAACCACAAATACTGATTGGTGTATGTCAGGTTATCTACTATTCGCATTCTTCGTTTTCGTAGTAAGTATTTTGTTAGTGGGTAATATTTTGAGAAATAATTTACTCAGAGTACTCGGAGCAAACAGTATAACAGTACATAGTAATTATTATCATTGTTATTGAAAATTCCGTAGATTTTCGAGACTTTTCGGAGATTCCGTAGACATCTTTTGAATTCCGTAGATCTACGGAAAATTCCGTAGATGTGACAGGCCTGGTTTTGGTTTACCTTCGGTCTCTGAAGTCGATAACTTGGCTATCGAAACGAGCATCAGATGGTGTAACTGTGAGTGTTGGTGTAGTGGTAGTGAATAGTGTGTTCGCCAAAAATACGTTTTAAAAGTAAGGTTACGTGTAGCAAAAATGCAATAAGTAATAATCTCACGATTGCGCACGTCCATTTTCAGATGAAATAAGATAGAAAAGTTGGGAAACTTATATAATATTTTATTTTATTTCTTATTTTCTGCATACATACTATAGGGATTTTCCATACAGCCAACTTTTACCTATATTTTCTTTTCTTTTATGTTATGTTTTTTGCTGTATAAACCCAAATTTATAGGACTATTCTGTGAAAGTCTGTAAGATAATCTGTAACTCTACAGGGTAATTGCTATTCTGCGTACAACTGTATCTTACTGGAACCTGTTAAATGGTTACAGATTTGGTAAATATTTACGTGTGTATTGACTGGTGTCGTATGTCATTACAGTAATCAATTTATTTATTTTTTTGATAAAAATTTAACAAAAATGGACAATGAAATAGCAATATTCATTGGAATTCTAATAGAAGACTATAATTCGTAAAATATATTCCCCTTATTATAAAAAGTTGGTAATTGGGTACTATTTATAGATATCATTTTTAGGAACTTTATGAGAATTCAAAGAAAACGTCTGAGAGATCAAATAGATCCTTTTGATATGCCAAATACAGCATTTATTCAAATGTTTAGGCTTAATAAAGAATGTGCAAAAAATTTAATAAATAGTTTACAACCACACATTAGAATTAGAAATAATAACTCTATTTCTCTTGTGAAAAAAGTAAGTGCGTATTTACATATATATGTGAATTATTATTGGTTAATTTAAAATTTCATATTAACAGGTGCTTATTACCCTCCATTTTTTAAGTGTAGGGTCTCATCAAAATTCAATAGGAACAAGTGCTTGGTTTTCTGCGAGTCAACCTACTGTTAGCAGATCAATTAGCGAGATTTGTTCAGCAATTGTTCAAGAATTATTACCAATCTGGGTAAAATTTCCTACTCAAAATGAGGAAATTTTGAATGTCAAACAAGGGTAGCCAATAATCAGATAGTTTTAATATATTATCTAAAAAAATGTTTTTAGATTTTTTAGAAAATATGGTTTTCGAGGTGTGTTGGGGGCTATTGATGGTACTCATGTAGAAATTCTTGCTCCCTCTGTAACTGATATAAATCATCCACCTTTTGTATATATAAATAGAAAGGGAAAACATTCTATAAATGTAATGATGGTATCAGGTGCTCACAATAAAATTATAGGATGTAATGCAAGATTTCCTGGTACCGTGCATGATGCCGCAGTGTGGCAAGTTAGTGCTATAAGAAATCATTTGCAAATTAGGTATCAGAATGGCGACCATACTAGTCATTTAATATGAGATAGTGGTTATCCTTTAGAACCTTGGTTATTTACACCTTTTTTAAATCCACAGAACCAACAAGAGGAAACATTTAACAACACTCTGACATCTGCACGTAATGTTATTGAAAGAACTAATGGCATTTTGAAAGGAAGATTTCGCTGTTTGTCCAGACATCGAACACTTGTATATCATCCTGTGAGGGCAACCAATATTATTTATACATGCTGTGTGTTGCACAATATGGCCCTAACTGCAGGTTTGAATCTGGATGAAAGAGAAATTGAATATCCACAAGAAAATGATCACATTGAAAATCCAGCTGCAAATAGAAATCTTTTGCAATTAGGAAGAGAAACAAGGGCGGCATATGTAAGAGATAATTATTAATATTTTAGGAAAATAAAAAATTTATTAAGCTTTTTTATTTCTACTTGTAACAAAATGATAAAAAATAAATCATTCAAATAAATTTAAAAAATCAGTTTTATTCAACAACATTCCCATTATTAAATTATAATAAAAAATAAATAAAATAATAGAACATAAAACTTTCAAATAAATAAAAAAACATTCTTACTAAATACTTACAATAATAAACCAATAAAAACAAAAATGAAAACATAAACAATCCTTACAAAAATAATATAATTTCCAAATTCCTAGCCTATGTCCAATTTATTATATTACAATTAAAAGTCAGGGTGTAAAAATTTGAACTTTTCAACTTCGAAATCTAGTTGTTGTTTACGAATTTCAATATTTTATTTTTCTACATTAATAAATGCATTGGTAAATTCCTTAATATGCTTACAAAAATTTTCTGTTAAGGTAGCATTAGCTTTTGTTGCATTAATTAAATTTTCAGCCAGCTCGGATAAGGGATTAGGTCTTACTCGCTTATCAGGAGTTGTTGTGGGGGGTGTTACATTTTCAACATATATTATTACAGTTTCTGTTGAAATATCTTCTTGTTCTGGTTTTTCTTCATAAAATATTTCATTTTCATTATTAGTTACATCGCCAGAAGTTACTGAAATGCCCTCATATGTGGTAACATGTTCATTTCCAGTAACTGTTACCGTACCCCAAGCACTCAATGCCCTTTCTTCTAATGGAGTTAATATTGCTTCTGAAACAAGACCCCCACCAGTTTGAATTCTATGATGATTACTTTTTCTATATTTCGCTTTAGTACCATATCTCCAATCTTCATATCTCTAGAATGCAAAATGTAATACTGGCAACTCGTTTATATACTTTTACAAACCTTTTTCCACTCTTCAATGGACAATGCAGGGCCTTGTCCTACTGCATTTAATTTGTACACTAACTCTTCCCACTTCTTATGTATATAATTTTGGTCCATAGTGGGATTGATTGTATTGCTTCTGAATGCATAATCATTTTCAATTGCTTCTAAATACATTTCGTACTGTTCTGAGGTTGTATTTTTCAATCTCCTCCTTTTTTTATTTCCTTCATTACATAAACAGGCATTCTTTACAGGATTATGTGACATAGTATAGCTTTATTAAAATGGAATATTTTTGTAGTTGGATTTTGTTTAACTTATAGGTTAGAAATATCGAAATTTGACGAACAGTAGTTCAAATGTCTGTCTGTAATTCAGCGAGTTACAGACAACATCACAGAATCGCGAAGTTACAGATTCTGTAAAATCCCATTTACAGAACCTGGTAAGCTACAGATTCGTAAATGATTACGAAAAACACAGAATCGACATATTACTCTCTTATGTAGTGCGTTTAATTATTCATTCTTCAAATCCGGTCCTGTCATTACATAATATCAGAGAAAATGCAAGCGAATGTGCTTCTATATTCTCAACCTACGATGCTTCGTTAAAAACAAATAGTTTCTAAACGTTGCAAAATGTCAGCCCACAACTCCAAAAATAACTCCGACTATTATTGCAAAAATAGGTCAATAATATATGTTTGCAATCTACTTTTTATCTATAACCAATTTGCTAAGATTACGTTTGTTTTCATTAGCAAATACTAAGACGTTTTAATGAAGCAGCAACAATATTTGGCAACGATCGCAATATCAGAAAAGTGTACACATATTTTTATATGTGTATATTATACTTGTAATATTTTTCACTCATTCTGTACATAAAATTCTTATTTAAATAGATGAGGCTTATCATTATAATATTTCCTGTTGTGAAAACAGATTTTATCTATTCTTATTCTTATTTCGTATAAATGCTGTGTCATTAGAAAAACAGTTTGTTAAGGAAATTCTCGACAGCTGCAATGTTTATCTAAGCATAGTTACTCTAACGAAAGACAATATAATCAAAACGGTAGAGTGGTAGTATATATTAATAATGATATTGAATACACCCATAACGCAAAAACATAATTCTAATTTTCTTACAATTTACTTTAAGACTCTTGAGAATGAAATCGTAATAACATCTTGTTATAGATCTCCTGCCTCTGATATAACCGACTTTTTAATAGGCCTTCAAACTTATTATGAAAACTTCCTAAACAATGATTGTCATTTATTTGTAGGAGATATAAATGTAAATTTATTAATTGAGAATGAAATTTCCCTAAATTACCTAAACATTTTAAATGAATGTAACTTTATTCCAACCACTAGGATTCAAAATAACAGCAAATCTTGCATAGACCACATTTTTCTTAAGAGCTGCAACCTTCTAGATAACATTATTTCTATAATTATACAAACCAACATAATAGACCACTTTACGACAGTCTTACAAATATATTTTGAAAAACACAATAAGCCTAGTAACCGCAAACAATCAACGAAATAGACGAGTTAAATGGAAGATTAATAATAATCGATGATCTGAATGGAAAAGTTGGAAAGCTGGATGAAGAAAGTAAATATGTAATTGAAATGCATGAAGAAACGAAAAGGAGTAATAATGAAGAATCTATTATTGATTATGTAATCATGAATCGAGGTAACAGAAGGGGTATTAAAGACGTCAAAGTGAAAGGAAGAGCGGATACATATAGTAACCAGTATTTATTGAACGCAGAGATTAGAATGTCAATAAAAAAATAGGAAAATCAGACACAGTAGAAACCAAAGTTAGAAAGAACTATTAGATCATACAGATTAACTGAGAATTCATTAGTAGCAAAAAATATTGAGAATTGACGGAAAAGAATTTTGAGAAGTTGTAGCGGCAAATATAGAATTAGAAATATCGAAGTCAGTAATCTTAGAATCGGCCAAATAAAAAGTTAATGATTTGGTGGAACGCACAAATACAAACTCAGGTAGAACTGAACAAACAAGGTGTTATACAAAGGGAAGAAACAATGGATAGATGAAAAGAGTATTTCGAAGAATTATTGAACGTAGATTTTATCGGGGTTACAATGCACTGAAAGGTTTATTGTACCGTATTGAACGTAGAAAATAAGCGTGAGTAAATTAATGTTGAAGAAGAAATCATTGAAGATAATATTCACAACGAATTGATAACAACGGAAGAAGTTAAAGCTATACAAACACTAAAAAAGGGAAGATTGTAGGGCATGAGAATATAACCATTAAAATTCTACAGAACCTAGAAGAAAAAGGACTTCAACTGATAAACAAATATTTTTAATAGAATGTGGAAAGAAGAGAAAATACCGGAAGATTGGGAACTAGGGTTAGTCATACCATTATTTAATTAATTATCGTGGAATAACGTTATAAATATGTAACTGAAAGTTTATGAAAAAACTTTAGGGAAGCGATTACGGGAAACAATAGACCATCAGTGGGAACAATGACAAAGCGGCTTCGGAAAAGGAAGAAGTACCCGTGACCATATATTCACAGTTCATCAAATTCTAGAGAAAAGACATTCACAAGATAAAGAAGTATAGTTAGATTAGATTATAATTTAACGGGGTTACAATGCACTGAAACCTAAGGTTTATTGTGCCCCCCCCCCCCTATCAGAGCTATTCTCGCTACTACTACAGCTCGCCTTCCAGTTCCAGGGTTCTAATGGACTCTAGTATTTGGAACGGCTTCAACGAGGTTATATCCTCACTCTTAGTTTCTTGTCCGAAGCATTTCTTGCGTTGCTTGCAATGGCGAGGCATTCCAAAACTAGGTGATCCGGAGTTTCATCCTCCTCCCCACAGAATCTACACTCGTCAGGTCCTGCTAGACCTATTCTCAATAGGTGCTTCCTAAGGCGGCAGTATCCTGTAAGAAAGACCGTGAGGAGCTTATTTTTACTGAGGTCCAAATATTTTTCAGATCTAGCAGTGTCAAAGTTTCGCAGGACCCTTTTGGAATGTTCCAACCCGGGAAGGCACCGCCCGAGTCCTTCTCTTTCGGTTTCCTACTTCTTTCGAAACTCTTTCTTATAGGAGCATTTTCCTATACCACAGAAAGGCTCCGGGTCAATAAAGGGCGTTTGTGCTCCTTTCTTGGCAAGTGTATTAGCCTCTTAATTTCCTGCGATTCCCGAGTGGCCAGGAACCCAGACTAAAGAGACCCTGTTATTCTTGCCTAATTCATCAAATTTTCTTCGGCCCTCCCATGCCAACTTTGAGTCAATGACATGGGAGCTCAATGCTTTGATAGCTGCTTGACTATCAGAATGGATCGATATGTCACATTTCTGATAGTTTTTTTCTCGGTTCATTTCCACGCATCTTTCAATCGCAAGTATTTTTGCCTGAAAGACGCTCGGGAAGGAGCCTAACGATAATGAGTATCTAGTGCCAGGCCCAAATACTCCAGCGCCTGCTCCAGTGGTGGTGTTTGAACCATCCGTATACCATCTAATGGTGTTTTCTTTGAGAGTTTGGGTGGTGTAATCCCTTTCCCAGTTTCTCCTCGTATTTAGCATATTAGTGAAATTCTTTCGATACTTACTTTCTTGATAAGTTCGTCACTGGGAAGATTCGCTGATGAGAGGTATTTTGTTAGAGAGGACCAGGCTCCCTGATTTTTAATACTCTCATTGTCTGAACCTTCCTTAGATATTCTAAGAATTGCCTCCTGGACAGATCTTTCTATCACCAGATGTGGAGGTGTGAGATCTGTAATGATCTCAAGTACCCTAGCTGGACACGTTCTCATAGCTCCAGTGATGCACACACAGGCAAGCCTTTGAACTTTGTCGATGGTCTTCCTCGTGCTGTATTGACTTGCTTTTGTATGCCAAAGAAGTATAGTTAGGGTATAATACATAACACACATACATAATTCTAATTTTCTTACAATTTACCTAAAGAATCTTGAAAATGAAATCGTAATAACCTGTTGTTATAGATCTCCTGCCTCTAATATAGACATTTTTTTTAATAGGCCTTCAAACTTATTATGAAAACTTTAAGTCCCTAAACAATGATTGCCATTTATTTGTAGGAGACATAAACGTAAATTATTAATTGATAATGAAATTTCTATTAATTACTTAAACGTCTTCAAAGAATTTAACCTTATTTCAACCATGAATGAGGCCACTAGAATTCAAAATAACAGCAAATCTTGCAAGAACCACATTTTTCTTAAGAGCTGCAACCTTCTGGATAACATTATTCCTATAATTACACAAACCAACGTAACAGACCACTTTACAACAGTCTTACAAATAATGTTTGAAAAACACATAAGCCTAGTAACCGCAAACAATCAACAGCTAAATCATCGTCATCATAAATCCTGTAACAAACATTAAATACCTGGGAGTAATTATAGATAAAAACTTAAAATGGGACTACCACATTAAATACATTGTAAGAAAATTAAAATTTATTCTTTATAGATTTAAGTATTTAGAAAAATGTATACCGTTTAAGTATCTCAAGACTTTATACTACGGTTTAGTGGAAAGTCACCTTCGGTATGGCATACTTGTTTGGGGTAGTGCCTTAAAAACTCACATGCATCCCTTAGAAGTTCTTCAAAAGAGATTTCTTAAGATAATGCTACATAAATATTACACCTATTCATCAGACCTTTTATACAAAGAAGCCAAGATATTAGATCTGCATCAACTATATTTCTTATGCGTAAGCACATAATTTAACACCACAAAAAATAAATTTGACTTACCTGAGCATAGATACGAAACTAGACGGAGACATCATTTTACTGCTCCTAGAATGACTAGTTCTTTATGTCAGAGATCATTTATGTTTTTAGCGCCAAGGATATACAATTGCATTCCTATAGAATTGCAAGACATTCCAAATATTAACTTATTCAAAAAAAAAGTTAAATTTTTTCTCTTAGAAAGGGCAAGAGACTTCTATAGTACTGTCCTTATCAGTAGGTAAGTACTGGAGATGCCCGAATATACATTTTTATAGTTTGTAGGAACCTTAAACCAAAAACACAGTCGGATATCATTTGATAGGTTTAATATTTATCTACTGGTCCATAGTAATAGAAACAGAATTATTCTTTTGTGTTATGCTAATTTTAATTTTAGCTTAGTCTAGTTTTATTGATATGTTTTAGTAACATGCCGAAACAGGTGTTATTATTACACCTCTCGGAACCCTGCGGGTTAATTTATTCATGATTAGCTGTACATTTATACACTGAGCTATATGTTATACGATTCTCTCTCATATTTTGTGATTTATTGTTATCATAGTGTATGTATTTTTGAAAATATTTGAATAAATTATTATTATTATAAATATATAGGCATAGGCTACAAACTACTGCAACAAAAAGCCAGTCTCGTTCCTTGGGACAATGTCCTAACTGACGACGATCCTGATTCTGCTACAAACAAATTGATTAGAATAATGAAAAAAATAATGGAAGAGAGTACAACAGAAAAGATACTATTACGTAAAAAAACTAAGATTGCACCATGGCTGACTAACTCTCTACTACGCTTAATACACGAAAAAAATTAAAAGTTTAAACAACTTCTAAAATATCCAAACAATGATGGGCACAAAATTCAATATAAAACGTGCAGAAATAGGGTAGCATCTGCAATCCAAAAAGCCAAAACGAACTAATACAGACATAAAATTGACTAAAATTCTGGAAATTCAAAAAAACTGTGGAACATAGTGAAAAGTTTGTGTGGCAAACAAAACAAGAAAAAGCAAATAGACCAATTAAAAGATGAAAATGGTGAGATTCTTCTAGATAAACATTCAATAAGTAATGCATTTAAGTAGTACTTTATAAATGTCGGTAACAAATTAGGAAGTAAAATAGTAAGGGATAAAGATTACACCCCCAAGAATCAGTCACTGCCGAACTCCTTTTTATTAACTGACACTAATACTGAGGAAGTTCGTACTAGTATATATAAGCTAAAATCTAAAAAGGCGCCAGGAACTGATGAGATAAATTCAGAGGTACTCAAACCTTTAACCCACATAGTATATCGAAGTATCCAGACCGGAGTATATCAATCTCTCCTCAAAGAATCGGTGGTGATACCGACTTTTAAAAAAGGAAGTAAAAATTATACCAATAATTATAGACCGATTTCCCTAATCTCCAGTCTTTCAAAAGTATTTGAAAATATAAATTAGATTCATAGATAAAAAACTATAACATTATATCCGGACTCTGTTCATGGCTCTTCATTTTTTATAGCAACAGGTTTTCATGGATTGCATGTTATTATTGGAACAACATTTTCATTAATTAGTACAATTCGACAATTATTAAACCATTTTTCTTCTATTCATCATTTTGAGTTTGAAGCATCTGCTTGATATTGACACTTTGTTGTTGTAGTATGATTATTCCTATATATTTCTATTTACTGATGAGGTAGATAAATAATTTATATAATATAAAAATTATATTTGACTTCCAATCAAAAAATCTAGAATTCTAGTATGAATAATTAAAATTTTAATTATAATAACAATAATCATTTATTTGATTCTAATTCTATTAATTATAATTTTAAACTTAATTTCTAAAAAAAGATTCTATGATCGAGAAAAAAGAAGCCCATTTGAATGTGGTTTTGACCCTCGATTACCTTTTTCATTACATTTTTTTTAATCACAAATATTTTTTTAGTTTTTGACGTAGAAATTACTTTATTATTACCCTTAATTATTACAATAAAAATTTCAAACATTTTTAATTATTCAGTTGTCTTAATTATTTTTATTTTATTATGAGGACTATTTCACGAATGAAATCAAGACGCAGTTCTAAAACTATTAAGTGAAGTAAATGATGCTTTAGAGAGATAAAGCTTGTATGTGTGTCTTTATTGATTTTAGTAAAGCATTCGAAAATGTTGGAATCAGGGCAAATTGTTTAAAGGTTTTCCAAAGCTACTTAATGTGTGAAAGTTCTGGGTGTCTTCTTAAAAATGCTTCATACCAGTGACGACATAGTCTCCCATTGGTAAATGTATTAGCCCTTTTAAAATTTTCACCAGTAACTGAACACTATCAATTAATTGCGTTTTTATCGCAGGGAACCCAGCATTGGCAATGTGAAACATCCACTCTACCAATAAATTCTCCTCTTTTTGGCTAAGGACTGTTTCAGGTCCCATTTTTCAATACATAGGTGATTTTTCGTGGACCCTACTCAATATGGTAACTCGTGCAACTTTAAACAATTTGCTGGCATTCCATTTATTACTGCCAATACAGCTCCTTTCATGGATTCCTCGGAATACTGTAGCCTTTTAGTTTTTCCCATAGTATTTAAACCACTGAAAAGGAAATGTACTAATTATAGACATCGAAGTGTACCTACTATGGACATAATGTTTATATAGTTTATAACTTTTTTCCTAACATAAAAAGTGTATGTCCATAACTGGTACGAAAAATGTTTCAAAAATTTTATATTAGAATATATAGAGAAAGTTATATTTATACTAAAATTATTTGAATCATGAAGAGAAAAGGAAAACATTATATTGTGCTAGTTTTGGACATTAGTATACACGGTATACAGGGTATAAAAATGTTGGACCAATTATGGACACCTTTAAATTTCTAAATAAACGTACCAGAATTGCAAAAATATGTTTAAAGATTATTTTTTGAAGTAATAATCATATACCACAATAATTACCCTCTCAGCTTGTTCCTTTAAACAAATTAAAAACTTGAGTTATAACTTATCTCTCTCTTAGCACTTGCAGCAACAAAACTCACTGATAAATATCTGGTAGTAAACTGACTAACTTCACACATTCTTAACACTAATATTTTGTGGCCAAGAGATTATAATTTTATGACTCTAGATATTAACGACTTGGAAGTTCCTT
Organism: Galeruca laticollis; assembly: GCA_963921935.1. Lineage (NCBI taxonomy): Eukaryota > Metazoa > Arthropoda > Insecta > Coleoptera > Chrysomelidae > Galeruca > Galeruca laticollis. Next base: position 82,552,324 of record OY998178.1, on the reverse strand, counting down.
GCCCATTTTCAGAAATAATTGTAGCTTGAAAGATATTCTTATAATGGGGAGAAATATTATGAAAGTATCCATCATTGGGCCAGTGTCTATATCTGGAACATTTACCTTAGACGTGAGGTATCAGTTCATAAATGAAAAAGTTAAAGAAGGTGTAAATTTACCGTATTGTCCAACAGAACATTAGATCACTGACGTCTTAACAAAACCATTGGGTTTAAATAAGTTCGGAAACTTTAAAAAACACTTTTATGTGTTAATTTTTGTATATTTAAAAATGTTGTTAATATTCAGTAATTAGGCGAAAGTGTTAAGATATCTATGTTAATTACTGAATACTTTAATTTCTAGTTTATTAGTCAATGTTATGTTAATCGTAATAGTGTGATATGTTATATAAAAGTGTTTTTAAATGAAACTCAAGGTCTCTAGTTAATTCCACAATATAATACAAGTTATTGAAAATTCTAAGAAATTGACAATTGTTTCGATAAATCAATATCATCGTCAGAATGACAGAAGTTACATTTCATTTTATGCCTACCTGATGTTTAGTAGTTATATTTTTTTTGGCTAGACCAAGAAGTAACCTAACTTGTGATTGGCTTAATATATGTTTATAGAAAAAAGAAGAAGATGTGATATTACAAATATTGAAGCTTAGATATTATTAGCCCTATGGTGATATCCTGGATATCATTTTTCCAATTAAGATCAGTATAACTGTGCAATGATATAGAAAACCAGGAAAACTATATCTGCTGATCTTTACAATTATCACTTAAGAAGACAGTTTATTAGTGGAGAATTCCCTAGATTTAACTGTTCATTGACAACTTCATATTGTGGGTTTCTTAAATGTCATCTAATTTCCAGTTCTTCAAGGAAATCCAGTTCTTGTTTCTTTTCACAGATATGCAGCACTTCTAGTTCTGTGTTAGGTGTCAATGAATGATTGGTGTCAAGTAAATGTTTTGCGTAGTGAGATTTATCTGGTTGTTTTAATCTGTAAGCTCGTAAGTGCTCACTGTATCGTATTTCAAAATTCCTAAGGGTCTGACCCAAATAGACAGCATTACATTCTGGACATTTGAGTTTATATATACCGGACTTCTTTAATAGTGGTATTTTTGTTTTTACATTTAACAATTTTGTACTAACGTTACTTTCTGTTTTAAAAGAAATTGTTGCATTCGTTGCTGAAGATATTATCTTTGAAATATTATTAGAAATATTTCCTGCATATGTGATGGTTTTATAAGTTTTAATTTCATCAGCTTGTTTAGGATATATTAGTTGTAATGCCACTTTTTTCTCTTTTTTACTAATTAGTTTATTTATCATATCTAATGGATAACCGTTAGATGTTGCTATTTGTCTAATTGTATTAATCTCTCTATCAAAATTAAATTTGTTCATAGGAACTGAAAAAGCTCTATGTATCATTGAATTATATGCTGCTAGTCTGTGTGAGACAGGGTGGTTAGAGTTGAATGGAATTGTCACATCAGTCTGTGTTGGTTTTCGGTAAATTGAATAATCAAGTACATCATTAACTCTTTGAATTTTTAAATCAAGAAAATTGATTGAGCTATTTTCTTCAATTTCTAATGTAAATTTAATTTTCGGGTGTAAATTATTGATGTGGTTGAAAAACACATCTAATTGTCGCTCACTACCCATAAAACAAGCTAATATGTCATCTACATATCTATACCAAAATAAAATATTTTTCGAAATATTACTTTCAAAGATCTTTCTTTCTAAATTGTCCATAAAAATGTTTGCTAAAATAGGTGATATAGGGCTTCCCATTGGTAAACCTTCATTTTGAATATATATCTTATTGTCAAAAGTGAAATAATTCTGATTAATGCATACATCAAATAAATTAAGTATATCTGATATTATTCCTGGATTAATATTTTTATCTTCTAGTAATTTTCTCACAAGTATTAGACATTCTTTAGGAGGAATTTTAGTACAAAATTGTTAAATGTAAAAACAAAAATACCACTATTAAAGAAGTCCGGTATATATAAACTCAAATGTCCAGAATGTAATGCTGTCTATTTGGGTCAGACCCTTAGGAATTTTGAAATACGATACAGTGAGCACTTACGAGCTTACAGATTAAAACAACCAGATAAATCTCACTACGCAAAACATTTACTTGACACCAATCATTCATTGACCCCTAACACAGAACTAGAAGTGCTGCATATCTGTGAAAAGAAACAAGAACTGGATTTCCTTGAAGAACTGGAAATTAGAAGACATTTAAGAAACCCACAATATGAAGTTGTCAATGAACAGTTAAATCTAGGGAATTCTCCACTAATAAACTGTCTTCTTAAGTGATAATTGTAAAGATCAGCAGATATAGTTTTCCTGGTTTTCTATATCATTGCACAGTTATACTGATCTTAATTGGAAAAATGATATCCAGGATATCACCATAGGGCTAATAATATCTAAGCTTCAATATTTGTAATATCACATCTTCTTCTTTTTTCTATAAACATATATTAAGCCAATCACAAGTTAGGTTACTTCTTGGTCTAGCCAAAAAAATATAACTACTAAACATCAGGTAGGCATAAAATGAAATGTAACTTCTGTCATTCTGACGATGATATTGATTTATCGAAACAATTGTCAATTTCTTAGAATTTTCAATAACTTGTATTATATTGTGGAATTAACTAGAGACCTTGAGTTTCATTTAAAAACACTAATATGAGCATATTCCACGAAGTAAGGGTCGAGACAGTCAATTTTGTTATATAAAAGATTATTAAAATAAAACTAAAGCTCTTCAAAGTCAATCTGACAATGCATACATAATTATTAGAATTAAAGGTTCTAACAAAGAGAAAACATTATGAATGACTGGCATAATGGCATGAGGTGTAACGTAAATTATATAGTAATATTACATCAATTAAATGTCATTTTTGACACGTTTGACTGCTTATCGAAGAAACTTCAATACAACGTTAATTTTTTGGTACGTGACAGCTACCTTAAACTGATAAATAATACGATTTTTGACAACAATATTTTTGACAGACACATCTAAATTTTCAGTGAATATTAGCTACTACATGAAAAAAATCTAAAAATGGTAATAGATAAATCATATAAAACTATCAACTAATCAAACCTATAATATTTCTAATGTCTTCTAATAATTTTTAATTTTTTTTAGGTTACCTTATCATGCCGTCCTTGTTAGAGGCCCTTGAGCAGAAGTATGGGGAAAGTTCGACAGATTCAGATGGTTCCGAGGACGAAGGCATATCGGTGTCCATATTTGTGCCTTGTAAATCTCCACGAGCTATAGTTCCAGCTCTTTTAGTCCTTAATGACTGCGATATTGCCACTGCCGGAGAAAAAGATGCCTTGGTTGCCAAATGTGCAGGAGTTGAAGAACTCGATTTGGCCAAAAATAAATTACAAGAATGGCCAGAGGTATTATAGACATTTTATATACTACTTTAATCCTGTACTAGTTTTTTATTCACAATCGGTTAGTAATATAGACATTTCTTACCTTTGAAACGGCAGGGAAATGATTCACTACTTACCTTCACTTCCACGCTAGCCGGAAAAGTATTTTTCCGACTAGAAGTATGTATCACTTTTCCGAAGTATGGCAATATCATTTCAAGCTGGTTTTAAAAAATTTAAGTTAATACAAGCAACTGGTATTTATTTTATTAAATTATAACATAAAGAAAAATATTAAGAACCAAAACTAATTTGAATTATTGTAAATATTAATTGTAACATTTTAATTCTCATGTGAACCGTTAACGTCCATGTTGTTGCTGAACATTGTATTGGGTTTTGTAAGTTGACAAAGAGGCCGACGTTCTCGGATGTTCTGTATGGGATAACATGTTTGCAATTGTTCGGCAACGTCACTCGATTTCCATCCTCCTAATTTTTTTAACTGTCGGATGTCTCCTCCTGTATATGCTAGCAATGTACCTGAAGTTCGTCTAAAACAATGTCCCGTAAACCCGTGAGCATGTTCTAATTTTAAAACCAATAGAATTGTGGCCACAAAGCTGATTTGTAGTATTGCCATTCCTTATTTGTGAACCAGTGGTCTTGTGAAGATCGTAGTATTGCTTTATTATTTTTATCCATTCCGATTTTGTAATTGCAAATGATCGGAAAGTGTAGGCAGCTTTTTGTTACAGAAATAACTGTCATTATGCTCTTTTCTAAAATTTTCAGATCACCCATTTTCATATTATTTAGGAGTTTATCGTATCTGCAGGCGCTAGTTATGCCAATAATTCAAGTAACTTCAAAGTAAAATATACTATTAAACATAGAATTGATATGAATTGAATAGTAGAAATATTACTTTTTGGTTAGGTAAGGTTAGGTAAGATATTCCGCTGGCGCCTTACTTAAGAAGTTTTCTTCTGAGAGAACATTGGATGTTTTATATCCAGCATTTTTCCTTTTCAAAATTGTTGTACAGGTTAAATCAAAATCTGACATTATGTGCGTGTTTTCTTTACTGTACACTTCACAGCAATCGGAAATACAGAGATTTTATGAACTATTCTGTTGGCTATTAGACCAATAGGTTTGACTTAATAATTACCTGATGAAACTTCTCTAGAAGGTCTCTTACGCTTTATTTGAGTCAATTGGCTTCGTTTCAGTCTACTGTTGTTTGGTTGTTGGGCTAGGGACTGTAATAGTAGATTAGGATGGGTGTCTAGCTTTAGGTAGTGGTTACGGCTTCTTCCTTGTTCTGCTGGAATACTGAGGTCTTAATGGATCAATTTGTTTGTGACGTACCATGGTGCATCGACTAGTGTTCGAAGGATTTTAGATTGTGCTCGTTATATGAAGGCGATACTAGATTTGCTGGCGCATCCCCATAATTCTATTCCGTAGGTCTTATAGATTAAGATTTGTTTTGTAGTGAGACTGGCGATATTCTTCCGAGTAGCGAATCTAGTTCTCGAAACTCTAGGTTGATCTGCTTTCGTTTCTTGGCTAAGTGTTCCCTCTAATTGAGTTTAGAGTCTAAATTTAATCCCAGGTAAGTATTTGACACAAAAAGTTCCAGGGATCATTATGTTGTTAATACGAGTAGTAAGCGGAGGACATTGGCTTTTTCTTAGTGTAAATGTTATGTGCTGGGATTTGTTTTCATTAATTTTCATTCTCCATCGGAGCCATTCTTCGATCTAGAATAAGTGGTCTTAGAGATTGGCAGAAGGTATTATTGGATCTTCATGTAAAGCCAGTATCACAGTGTCATCAATAAATGTGCATGTCATAAGTATAGTTTGAGTCTGGGATGTCAGACGTATATAGCGTGTCAACGAATGTTGAAGTCAAGCGCAGTGTGGGGTAATATCGCGTACTACGCAATATTACACCATATCGACCTTGGTTTGTTTTTCTAACCAAAATTCCGTTGTTAACGCATGAAAATAGAAAACAAACATAGGGATAGGGCCTCGAAATATGCTAGAAAATATTTGTATATAGGAAAGATCGATGACTGTATAAAGTACACTTACCTCGCTTATTTCTTAACCACTGAAAATATAAGGGAAACACGTGTACGAACACTTCGATTTACTGCGGTCAACTGAATGCTCCCAGCGAGCCGACACCTGTTCAACATAGTGGCTAACGATAAGGAACAACGTACGTGTTGCGAGATTTCACTTCTCGCCCTTCGTCTCGGTTTTTAGAAAAATAAACTGTTTTAAAGATTAAAACTAACTTTTCCGCATCTGTGGCCCTGAACAATATTTTATCATAAAAGTGTCACTTTTATACACTTCGGGGGATGTATCGTGCTAACAAACCGAAATTTTTCCAAAAATAACCAAAAATGTAGTATATCTGGATTTATAGGACCCGCTACTCTCTCGTCAGCTAAAAATCAATAAGGTTCATCTATAAGACGCCCTGAACAATATTCAATCATAAAATTGGTCACTTTTATACACTCTGGAAGCTGTATCGTGGTAACAAACTGAAATTTCTCAAAAAATGTCGTACTTCATGTACCATAGCATCCGTTGTATTGGCTTTAATGAGCTGAACATTGATAGGGTTCATCTTTGAGACGCCCTGAATAATATCCAATCATAAAATTGATTACTTGTATATACTCCGGAGGCTGTATCGTGTTAACAAACTGAAATTTCTCCTAAAATGACAAAAATGTCGTACATAAAGTACTATAGCACCTGTTGTAATGGCTCTGGTGAGCTGAAAATCAATAGGGTTCATTTGTGAGATGTTCTGAATAATATTTGATCATAAAATTGGTGACTTGTTGAACTCCGGAGGCTGTATCGTGCTAACAAACTGAAATTTCTCAAAAAATGACAAATATTTCGTACTTCAAGTACCCGTTGTACTGGCTCTGGTGAGCTGAAAATCAATAGGGTTGATCTGTGACATGTCCTTCGCAATATTCAATCATAAAATTGGTGACTTGTTGCACTCCGGAGGCTCTATCGTGCTAACAAGACATGTAACGAAAAGTGGCCGACGACGACGACGACATACACACAGAATTTATTAATCATATATTTCATTATTATTGAGGAAACTTACAAACGATGTGTTTTTTTTTGGGTGAAAATTTTTGATGTTTGTTGGGAGATAACAAATTTTTATTTCAACAAAATCGATGCCATATATTCAAGTAAATAACATAGGATATTAACCGCTTTAGATGAATGAGACTCTAAAGGACGAATAATATAAAGATGAATCACTAACAGGTAGAATCAGTCTGGAGATCCAGAAGATGTTGTTGTTGATGGAAATCGTAAAAATAACTCAAATTTTTTTTTCAAATTTCAAATTTTTTTTGGGGTAAACCAATACTTTTCTCGCATATTAGATAGGTTGGGCGGAAAAGTAAAAATCCTGTGTGTATGTCGTCGGCTACTTTTCATTACTTGTCTTGTTAGCACGATACAGCCTTCGGAGTGCAACAAGTCGCCAATTTTATGATTGTATATTGTTCAGGACATCTCACAGATGAACCCTATTGGTTTTCAGCTCCCAATAACCAGTACAACGGGTGCTATGGTACTTGAAGTACGACATTTTTTGAGAAATTTCAGTTTGATTATCAGCTCACCACAGCCAATGCAATAGGTGCTGTAGTACTGTAAGTACGACATTTTTGTCATTTTTGGAGAAATTTCAGTTTATAGCACGATACAGCCTCCGGAGTATATACAAGTGACCAATTTTATGATTGTATATTATTCAGGGCGTCTCAAAGATGAACCCTATTGAGATTCAGCTCACTAAAGCCAATACAACGAGTGCTATGGTACTTGAGGTACCAAATTTTTGTCATTTTTGGAGAAAATTCAGTTTGTTAGCACGTTACAGCCTCCAGCGTGTATACAAGTGACCTATTTTATGATTGAATATTGTTCAAGGCGTCTTATAGATGAACGATGAATGATTTTTAGCTCACCAGAACTAGTACAACGGGTGCTATGGTATCTGAAGTGCCACATTTTTGTTCTTTTTGGAGAAATTTCAGTTTGTTAGCACGATACAGCCTCTGGAGTACAACAAGTCACCAATTTTATGATTGAATATTATTCAGGAAATCTCACAGATGAACCCTATTGATTTTCAGCTCACCGGAGCCAGTACAACAGATGCTACAGTACTTTAAGTACGACATTTTTGTAATTTTTGGAGAAATTTCAGTTTGTTAGCACGGTACAGCCTCCGGACTATATACAAGTGACCGATTCTATGATTGGATATTATTCAAAGCGTCTCAAAGATAAACCCTACTGATATTCAGCTCACTAAAGTCAGTACAACGGGTGCTATGGTACTTGAAGTTCCAACATTTTTTCATTTTTGGAGAATTTTCAGTTTGTTAGCACGATACAGCCACCGGAGTATATACAAGTGGCCAATTTTATGATTGAATATTGTTCAGGGCCTCTTATATACGAACCTTATTGATTTTTAGCTCGCCAGAGCTAGTACAACGGGTGCTATGGTACCTGAAGTGCCACATTTTTGGAGAAATTTCAGGTTGTTAGCACGATACAGCCTCCGAAGTGTAAACAAGTGACCAATTTTATAATTGGATATTTTTTAAGGTGTCTCACAGATGTACCCTATTGATTTTCAGCTGACTAGAGCGAGTACAGCGGATCCTATAAATCCAGATATACTACATTTTTGGTTATTTTTGGAGAAATTTCGCTTTTTAGCACGATACATCCTCCGAATTGTAAACAAATGACAATTTTATGATACCTCACAGACGCGGAAAAGTTAGTTTTAATGTTTAAAACCGTTTATTTTTGTACTTATTCTGGTTGACCACTCCTCTACGAGATACTATCTTCATCATATGGAAAGGTAATTTTCTGGAATTATGTTATTGACTGATTAACCCTGCGTTGGTGTGCTGGGGTGTGGTATACCCCATGCATGCAATACAATAATTTTTTTTTACGAAAACGACATCGGCGCTCGCTCTATTACTCAGTAGCTGACACGCTAACATAATTCTTGCATCCTGAACTGTTACTTTGGTAAAACCTCCTATATCGACTGAGAAAAAATGAAAATACTGTGTTAAGGTATGTCACACCCCACCACACCATTGTCGTCATCAATGTTCGCCGTTGAAAAGGATAGTCAATAAATGAGGATAGTCAATAAATAATATTTACAATTGCTAGTGCTCATATTGTTATTGTTTGTTATATCTAGTTATAAAAAAATTCTAGTTTTTTGTTCTGATATGTTTTAGAGTACTTTTTTATTGTAGACAGATGTAGTAACTTTTTGATGTGCCGATTTCTATTATATCTTAAATATGTGGTAAATCCTAAAAATGGGTCTTGTTTCTTTGATTTGCAATATTATACCCACTATTTTTAAATGAATTTATACATTTTTTATGCTTATCAATAAAAGTTGATTGTTCCAATACATTTACTGATCCAGGGTATATCACACCCCACCACACATTACACGTAATTTTTAGGTACAACACCAACGCAGGGTTAATAAGTGGTAAACCATGATAGGGAAAAAGAAAATTTCATCATAAAGGTAGATATTGAAGTAATTGTTTCTGTATTTTAGGTTTTTGGTATCTTGGAACAAATGCCCCGCCTTAAATTCGTAAATTTGAGCTTCAACGTCTTGTCGACTCCTCTTCGTTCAGAAGTGGAACTAAATAAAGAAACAAAATGGCAGCAGCTGAAGAATTTAGTTTTGAATTCGACATACATAAGTTGGGAGAGTGTACAAGATATTTTAGACCACTTACCCAGCTTAGAAGAATTACACTTAAGCCTAAATGAATATAACGACGTTCGCCTACACGAAAAGGAGTCGAAAAACTGTGATACTGCTAAAAACGATAATGCGTCACAAGATGATGTACATCCCGAACAGTGCTCGTGTATTAGCTACAAATTAAAGCACAAACATTCTAAGTTGAAGGTGCTTCATTTTAATGGAAATCCCATTGAACAATGGAAAGAAGTAACCAAACTCGGATACGCTTTTCCTAATTTAGAGACTTTAGTACTAGCAGATTGTCCAATAAAAAATTTGGATATCAACGGGGAAATCGTTGGTTCAAACATGAACTACGATCGATCGGAAAGTAAATGTGAATCATGTGATAGAGATTCGCCGCACGATAGTTTTAAGAATTTAAGAATTATTAATATGAATGCCACAAATATATCGACATGGGACGATGTTGAGAGGTTAGCGAAATTTCCTGCGTTAGAATGTGTTCGAATTCAGGTGAGTTACCCAATAAATTAGCTTTTAGAATTAAAACAATTAATTGTTTATCATACGTTATGCAATCAGTTTAATGAAAGTACCTAATGTCCAGTACCACAATTGTAGAGAGTGACTCATATTTCCAACAAAGACCTTTGTCGGTCTGAGAGGAAAGGAAATCGACGAGTCATAGGCGTGCGGTTATTATTAAAAATAATCTTCAGCATCTTCGAATTGGTTGTCAGAAAATTTATTTGTAGTTGTAATAAACATAATTGACTTCTTATTTTCATAAAATATAACCAGATAAAAATTAACATTAACATTAGCTTTATTTATGACATCTTCAGATTTATCAGTAGTAACTTTGCTTGTATGTACAACTACGGGTTCGATGGTAATTTCAATGAAGTTATCAAGATTCCACATATTCTCTTCTTTCACTACATGTTCGATACATTTTATGCGCGACCGCTGGTCACATTGCTGACGGTACTATTAAGCATAGTTTTTACGTTATTTAATTTGAAAGTAACGTTGTTCCTTGCTACTTATTTTTTTATGTGAGCCCATACAAGTTCTATTGGGTCTAACTCACAATAGTAGGGTGGCAATCGAACTACAAATACGCCTCTGACTCGCGCCATTTGATCTACTACATATTTGATATATTTATCTATATGACACCATGCTAAGTTTAGTAAGTCCATTTTCAAAATTGGTTCATTGAATTTAATATTTTTCTTAGTAAGCCAATCTGCGGTTGGCAACGTTGTGTTGTAAGAATAAAGACGTGTTTAATTTTTCACTTACATCAAACCCAAAATTTCAAGTCGTGTAGTGACAATTAAATACAAATAACGGTAAGAAGGCAGTTAAAAACAAAATACGCAGCTTAAGTGTGAAAATATAAGCAATAAACAGCTGCGGACACCAAAAAAACTGAGTTGAATAATAGTGGGTTCATTAGAGGTTAGCTGATAAGCAGATAACGGAAAGTAATAATGATACTGAAACTTTGACAAAGAAATATACGGTGTTGCCAAGCCATCAATAACTAGCACAATTACAAGACAATCACAGGGTACTCCAAGAGGTGAGTTACTTCCGAGGGGTTGACCCGAGTTACTCATTTAACGTGGGGACCTGAGAAAAGAAATACAATATATAGCGATGATTACAGTACTGATGATGGAAAAAGAAAAAGAGGTGACGATGAAGATATATCATTTAAAACATTTAGAGCACCAAATAAAGAGGAACAGAGAAATGAGGACATGATGGAGAGGATGACGGAAATTATGATAAACCTCACAAGAGATATAAAGGACATAAAAGAAGATCAAAAAAAGAATAGAGAAATTAAGGAACTGCGAAAAGAACAGATAGAACAGAAAGAAGAACTAAAAAACATAGAAGACATAAACAAAAATGCGATGGAAGAAATAGATAACCTCAAAAAAGAAATAAAGAAAGCAAATGAAAAAATCGAAAAAGATGTCAAAAGAAGGAAGAATATAGTAATACAATGATTACGCCTAGATGTACAGGAAAGGAATCTTATAAAACAAGAAGTTAACAACTTTATTAAGGATAAAATGGGAGTAGAGGTAAAAATAAATAATACCATACAATTGGCAGATACAACCTATTTAATTAAATACATTGGATGATAAATTAAAGGTCATAAAAAATTAATACAAGCTCAGAAATACTCAGAAATAACACAAGGGAAAAAGTATTTGTTAGCAACGATATGAATAAAGGGGAAAGAGAAATACAGAGAGAGATAAGAAAAAATGCAAAAGAAAAATTGAACAAAGGAAAGGAAATTAAAGTGGGACATCAAAAAGTAATAATAGACAAAGAAGTGTGGAAATGCAACAAGGAAGCAAAGGTTTTAGAAATACAAAAGTCATAAAACTAAGTATGTCACGAAAACTGGATGACTTGGAAACGACACTATCGATGGAAAATAATTACGAGAAATAAAATAAAATTGAAAATAAAAGAGTAAATAAAGAAAAATCAGGGAATAAACTAAAAGGGAATTTAAGGATAGGAACATGGAACGTCAGAGGAACATATGAAGAGGGAGCAATGAAACAAGTAACGGGAGAAATGAAGAAGTATGGCTTCGATATCATAGCATTACAAGAGACAAAACAGAATGTTAAGGAAGTTATTGAAACAGATGACTACATATTCTTTAGCAGTGGAGGAGGTAACAGAAGGTTGGGTACTGGGTTTCTAGTAAGTAAGAAAATTGAACATGCCATAGTTGAATTTAAACCGGTTTCTGAAAGAATTAGATTAAAATGAAAATATCAACAGATATCAATAATAAATATACACGTCCCAACGGAAGAAACGGATATAGAAGGTAAAGAAAGTTACTACGATGAACTAGATAATATATTTGAAGAAATCCCGAGATATGACCTAAAAATAACCCTAGGAGATGCGAATCCAAAGTAGGGAAAGAAGAGATATATAAGCCCACAGTTGGTAGATTTAGTAAAGATGAACACACAAATGAAAACGGCCAGCTATTGATCCATTTCGCAAAAGAAAAGGGCATGCGAATAAAAAGCACATATTTTGAAAATAAAGAAATATATAAAGGCACCTGGAGATCACCTGACGGATCATACACCAATCAAATAGACCATGTATTAATAGACGAAGAAAAGTTTATTACAGATATCAGAAGTTATAGAGGGTCAGATGCAGACACTGACCACTTTTTGGTAGGAATAAAGCTTAAACAAGAAATACCACAGCAAAGAAATCGAAAAAGGAATGAGAAGAAACAAAACACAAGGAGTAGATTGACTAAACACGAAGAAAGAAAGCTGTATACAGAAATGGTAAATAATTTTGCTATACGGACAGCTCACGATACAAATGACATAGAGAGCATCTGGACAAATATAAAAAAATGCACAGAAGTAGCAATTGGACACATCCACGAAAAAACTCCATCAGGACGAAAAAAGTGGTTCGATGAAGAATGCCAAAAAGAAATTGAGATGCGAAAAGCCAAAAGACTAGAAATGATAAAGAAAGAAACACAAGGATCAAAACAAACATACACAGAACAGAGGAAACACTGTAAACAATTAATAAGGTATAAGAAAAGAGAGTATAAAGACAAACTTCTGACAGAAATAGAAGAAAGTTACAATAATAAAGAAATCAGAGGTATGTGCCAGAAAATCAAAAGAGAAAGAAAAGGCTACCAACACAGACCGGTGTATTACAAAAATAAAGAGGGGAAATTAATAGGAAATGAGAAAGAGGTTATAGAAATGTGGAAGGAATATTTTGAAGAACTCTTAAGTTCTGCGTGGAACGTGGAATATGAGATAGAATGGGAAGATCTAGGAGAAGAAAACACCCAATATATAGAAGACTCACCAACTTTAACCGAAATTGAGAAAATTATAAATAAGCTAAAAAACAACAAAAGTCCAGGTAGTGACCAGATAACAGCAGAAATGCTTAAATATGGAGGCCAAACCATAAGCACGTGGATACACCGGCTGGTTGAAAAAATTTGAGAGCAAGAAAGATTTCCCAAAGACTGGCATGAAGCGGTACTAATTCCAATTTATAAAAAAGGAGAAAAAATGGATTGTACGAAGTACAGAGGTATCGTTCTTTGCCACACATCTCAAAAATAAACTTTCTAGGAAATTGGAGCAGGAAATAGGAGAATACCAGTGTGGATTCCGAAAAGGAAGATCAGTTATAGGTCAGATATTTACCGTAAGAGAGCTACAGGCAGAAAGCTACGAACCTAATTAAGAAACATGTGCTATTCATAGACTTTAAGCAAGCATATGACAGAATAAAGAGAAAACAACTATATATAGCCTTAAACGAACTAGGAATAAAAGGGAAACTCTTTAGACTAGTAAAACTAACATTAAAAGAAACGGATAATATGGTGAGGTTAGGAACAAAAATATCCGACAAGTTCAACGTGCGAGAAGGTCTAAGGCACGGGATCCCCTGTCGTCGATATTGTTCAGCTGTGCACTAGAATATGTCATAAGGAAAGCCGAAATTAACAGAAATGGGTTATTGTATAATAAAAAACATCAATGTCTAGCCTTTGCAGATGATTTAGTAATCGTAACCATAAGGAAAAAAGAACTACAGAAAGTAATATTAGAATTAGAAAAGATGGCACTTCAGATGTGATTAGAAATAAATGAAAATAAGACGAGATATATGACATGGACAGAAAAAGAATACAATCAGCAAAGTACTTTAAACATAAGAACAGAAACAGGAAAATATTACAAATTCGCAGAAGTAAAGCAGTTTGCATACCTAGGGATAGAATTCTACAGAAAACCAGAAATAAAAAGAGAAATACAAAGAAGAATAATGGCAGGGAATCGGTGCGTTCATTCTCTTAAAAGAATAATACACAGTAGAAGTATTTCCAGAAATCTCAAAATAGGCATATACAAAACAATTATTAGACCTATAATATTATTTTAAAGTGAAGTATGAACATTGGGGACAAAAGAACAGAAGCTGCTAGAAGTATGGGAAAGGAAAATATTAAGGAAAATATATGGAGGAAAGAGAACAACGGAAGGATGGGAAAGAAGAACAAATAGAGAAATACTAGAGTTATTTAAACAACCAAAAAAAATGGCAGTTGCTAAAGGACAAAGTCTTAGAAGGCTAGGCCACATCATGAGGATGAATGACGATAGAATACCAAAGAAAATAATTTAACAGCGGAGTAGGAGGAAGAAAGAGAAGAGGTAGACTAAAAGCAAGATGGAAAGACGTAGTAATTAGGGACATAGAACAGAGCCATATTACTAATTGGAGAGAAAAGGGAAGGGACAGAAGAGTCTGGAAAAAAATCACAAACCGCAATCTAGAAGGATCCAGAAAAAAGGCACTTAATATATAAAAGAGGCTACCTACCAACGCAGTTTAGTTTATAATTTGATCTCGTGATATAAACAGTGAACAAGTGGTGAAGTGTTTATATAAATTAGTGTTAGTGAATATACTGTGTATATAATATAAATTAGTGAATAGTTTAGTGAATAAATAAATTAAGTGAGTGAAAAATCTTTAAATAAATAAGAAAAACATTACAATATGTTTAAACACATTTAATGGTAAAGTTATTCCTTACTTACTTTGTTAGTTGATGTTTTTGTTCACTACATAACTGCTTACACCTGACTAATGACTAGCGATTTGAAGGTAGTAGTGTAGGCATAGAAGGTGCACGTGGCACTAGAAATGTGCCCAAAATGTGTAAAATTTCGGTACAGTTATAGTATTATGTTCAAGATTTTTAAATAGTTATTTATGCAACAAGTGAGTAAAGTCATACTTTTTTTCACGAGTAGGAATGTTTGACCGGCAATTCCTACGAGTGAAAAAAAGTTAGTTTACTCACGAGTTTCATACAAAAATTTTTCTACGTCCGTAGACTTAAAAAAATTCGATAATACTTTTATCAATTTTTATTTTGTAATAGTAATATTAAAAGTACAACTGTGAGAATTATTAATTTGAAGTGAAGAAGAAGTTACATTACTATTGTTACTTGAATTGGCAACATTTAGCGAGTTCAAAGAAATAACATCGTCTATAGTTGTACTTATTGGATTGTTGGTAGGATCGTGATCATTTACAATGAAATTAACTGTCTCAACCCTTACTTTGTGGAATCTACTCATATTAGTATTTTAAATGAAACTTACTGTTTCTAGTTAACTCCACAGTTTATTGAAAAATGTTAGAAATTCAAAAAAATGACAATTTTTTAGAATTTTTAACATCTTTCAATAAACTGTGGAGTTAACTAGAAACAGTAAGTTTCATTTAAAACACTAACATTCACAATGTTGCTTGAATTCGAACTAGTTGTGCGGAATCCATTTTGTTTTTTATTGAGTCGTCTACGTAACCCTCCGCAACTGTGATGGATTTCCACCCACCGTGCTTCTTTAGTTGAATTATATCGCCACCGGAATACACTAATATAGACGCCGAAGAGCGTTGAAATGTATGCCCAGTGTAGTTTTTTGGATTAGGTAAATTCAAATATATTGCGATACGCGAAGGAATTTTTGAAAAGGTATTGAAACCTACAACTTGGGTTTTGCATTTTCCATTTCTATACTGCAAAAAGAAATGATCTGTTTTGACATTTGTGTGTCGTTGGTTTTTATATTTTTTATAAATGTTTTAGTCCGGGAAAGTAAGGAAATAAAAGTCAAAAGTTTACAATAATTGATTTTTCATTTTTAAATGAAAATATATTGACCCAGCATCACTCTCCTAGATTGTCTAATAATTTCCGCTGGAGCTTGCGACGCAACTTGCAAGCACAGCTCAGACCACCTAAAATTCAAGTGATTTATACTCGTGTCATTTCTGGATGTGTTCTTATAAAAAAATCGTGGAGATGAAAATTGAAGCAAATCTTATGCTCTTGAAGGTGACGTAAATAGTTTTTTCAAAAAAAAATTTCCGATCTTAAATTTTCCAAAAATTGAAAAAATTTACGAAAATTATATTTTTGGTTGGTAATTATAAATAAAATATTAATATCGAGGTCAAAACATAGATAAACATAGAGGGCAAACTTCCAAAAATTTACATTCTTTCAGATTTGGAAAATTCAAAATGGCGGCTGCGCAAATTGGAAACAAATTTTTTTTTCAATCGCGTCTAAATTCATGAACATTAACGATATTGAGAAACGGTTTATTTCAATCAACAGAGTGAAAGTTATATTTTTATAAATAACATAAACAAAATTTTTAAAAATTTTTTTACATAATTTTTTAGAACATTTACCGAAAATAAAAAATTTTCCATATAGTTTTTTCTCATTTTGGCGTTGAAAAATTTGTTTAAAATATATTTTCACGTTATAAATATGTGTGTCTTTGAAAGACGAGTATTTAAAAAAAATATTTTTTAGATGCCACTTTTACAAGTTGAGATAAACAAATTCAAAGTCTGCTAGATTCTGTGATAATATTGATTGAAACTTTCAAATTTTGATCACTTCGCTAGGTTGTCGAATCCCAACTCAACTTAAACACAAATTTTCATTTTTCTACCGTCAATTGGTCCATTCAAAAGAGAATAGTAATCCTAGCTCGCTCGGCCAAACGGTGCGGCTGCAGCTGCTTGGCGTTGTGGTGGGGGGTCAGCGCTCGTTCGCAGATGAACGAAGCTCAAGCTTTTATTTTGGTTTTCTTTGTAAAAATTTTGCATTTGTGGTTTGCTAATAGTATGGCTATTATCAACCATTACATATTGCTAGAAATAAGGTACAATGATATTTATAATTTACATCTATAAATCCATTTATTATATATATTATACATAATTCGAAACGTAGATACTAAGAATAATATTTATTTACAAATTTACATACAAATTCTCGCCCTTTTTGGTCTCTGAGGAAATGGCTCTGTACAATTTTCCTCGTCATTATCATTAGCAAACAAATCCTCATCGATATTATTGCTACTATCAATTGCAAGTTCACAATCAACTAATTGAGTCATATCAAAATTCAGCTCATCACTCAGAGATTCATTATCATCCTCGTCATCGTCAAATACCGTACTTACAATTTCGATGTTACAACAGTTTTTGCCTTCGCAATTTTTACATAATATCGTACAATGTATGCCAACTTTTTTACAACCACCTGGTAGTAGAGCACCCTGTGGTACAAGAACACGAAATAATGTTCAATAATTCGTCGGGTACAAGTACGTCGTCAGTCATGTTAGTAAGGGTTTTTTGGGCGTTCAAAGAGAATGAGCGCTGACCCCCCACGAGAACGCCAAGCAGCTGCCGCCGCCCGTTTGGCCGAGCGAGCTAGGATTACTGTTCTCTTTTGAATAGAATAGACCAATTAACGGTAGAAAAGTGAATAATTGTGTTTAAGTTGAGTTGGGATTCAACAACCTAGCGAAGTGATCAAAATTTGAAAATTTCAATTAATATTATGACAGTATCTAGCAGATTTTGAATTTGTTTATCTCAGCTTGTAAAAGTCGCATCTGAAAATTTTTTTTTCAAAATACTCGTCTTTCAAAAACGAACATATTTATAATGTAAAAAGATGTTTTTAAGACATTTTTCAACGACAAAATGAGAAAAAACTAGATGTAAAAATTTTTATTTTCGGTAAATGTTCTAAAAAATTATGTGAAAAATTTTTTAAAAATTTTGTTTGTTATTTATAAAAATATAACTTTCACTCTGTCGATTGCAACAAACCGTTTCTCAATATCGTTAACGTTCATAAATTTAGAGGCGATTGAAAAAAAAATGTTTCCAATTTGCGCAGCCGCCATTTTGAATTTACCAAATCTAAAAAAATGTAAATTTTTAGAAGTTTGCCCTCTATGTTTATCTATGTTTTGACCTCGATATTAATATTTTATTTATAATTACCAACCAAAAATATTATTTTCGTAATTTTTTTCAATTTTTGGTTAATTTAAGATCGGAAATTTTTTTTTGAAAAAACTATTTACGTCTCCTTCAAGAGCATAAGATTTGCTTCAATTTTCATCTCCACGATTTTTTTGTAAGAACACATCCAGGAATGACACGAGCATAAATCACTTGAATTTTAGGTGGGCTGAGCTGTGCTTGCAAGCTGCGTCGCAAGCTCCAGTGGAAATTAATAGACAATCTAGAAGAGTGATGCTGGGTCAATATTGTAGTTTTTCTTATTTATTTAAACAATAAACGGGTGGGATAAATTTTAAACACTCGGTATGGCTACTTACTAATTTATTGAAACACTAACTCACTAACACTTAATTTATATATACTTAAATAATCACTTAATTAATAATTTATATTAACGGTATATTCACTCAAACTAATTTATATAAACACTTTATTTACAGTTTAACTCACGATGTCAAATTATAAACTAAAACTAACTCTTCCTGATCAGTCCCTTTTATAATAAAGCCGTTTTTACTAGTAAATTCTGGGCTACGGCTTACACAGTCACAAATCATTTTTCTGACCTTTTCTAGATAACTCTGGTCACAAAAACCAGTTCTAGATAAGATAGTCTCAATCGTAAACAGTTTTTTATAACTGCGTATCCGCCATAATTTTAACTATTATACCTGGCTTAGACAGGGTCGGTTTTAGGGACTATACCAGTGTGCTGTTTCGTAACAATATATTTTCATTTAAAAATGAAAAATCAGTTATGGGAAAGTTTTGATAGTTAACAGATTTTTCGACCTTACTTTCCCGGACTATTTGTCAAGTTTATTCTATTGTCAGATATTTCACTAATAACAGTAAATCGAGGTTGAACATGAGTTTTTGTATCAGGTACTATGATAATTAAAACATTTCCAATATCATTATTATCGTTACACTTCTTTTTATATAATGCCTCCCTCCGCAGAACTCCTGCGATTCCGAACATTAAATCAATCTGGAAGATGTTACAAATAATATCTAAGCTTACATTAAAAGTTTTTGCTGTCATACCTTATGCATGAGTTAATGCTAGTCTGGAGCTTGCAACAGAAACTTATTAAGTTCTTCACGAGCAAATGTTTTAGATTTTTCGATCTATAGCCAAATGATTTATTTTTCGAATACGCAATGAGTTTCGAGTCTTTACTGATGTCTACGTCGTTATTTACCATTAGGGTGCCTTTCAATTTTGAATAAGTCGATCAAAGTGTTGAAGACTTCCACATTTTGGATTTAGTTTCAAAGT
Source organism: Galeruca laticollis (assembly GCA_963921935.1). Classification (NCBI taxonomy): domain Eukaryota; kingdom Metazoa; phylum Arthropoda; class Insecta; order Coleoptera; family Chrysomelidae; genus Galeruca; species Galeruca laticollis. The sequence goes on along the minus strand of OY998178.1, from coordinate 82,532,742 downwards.
AAGCTAGTAACACCTCTTTCTGAGAAGCTGTTTATGCCTTTTTTAGTACGCCACTTCATAACAGAATTATATCCCTCCAAATACTGTTCCCTGGATTTCTCAGGGAGAAGATTCATAGTCGCTGCAGTTGCCGATTCAACAACATCTTCTGGTGTGCAGTTTAAACTTTCTTCACTATCACTCTCCATCACTAATAATATACTGCACTCCTTTTAATTAGACACAAAACGTATTTTCTTGAACGAATATAAAGAAATAAAAGTGTGACAGTTTATCGGAGAAACGAATTGACATGAGAAAGAAAGCGTTCACAGCCCACTACTTTGATAAAACAATTTCATAATTGCGTTAAAAAATTACACGTTACGGCACTTTTTTTAACGCAAAAGCGTGAAAAAATGAACCGTTACGGTACTTATTTCGCGCTTTTTGACCGATTCAGAAATTACATTCTTTATGAATGCAAATGAATGAAAAAAAACGTGAATATTATAGCGGGCGTAGAAAAAATCTTATTATTTACAAAAATCTAATTAGGTAATTGACCGATAATTGGGACATTTATTTACCTCATACTCGCTTACTCACACCTATTTGTTCTGAACGCGAAATAAATGTAAGTGTCATTGTTGCGAATTGTGCGTTTTTCAATCAATCAACATCTAAATATGTTAAACTACTTGTAATCACTTAATTGAAATCATAGGCAATTGCTCTTGCTTAATTCCATACCAAGTCAATTTTGAGCAGTTAACAGTAATCGTGTCTCATTGCAATGGAGTGTTGTAGATAACAAGTTGAACAAAGAGTACCTTATGTAAGAAATTTAGTGAAGAATTACAGGAAGAATTAATTGCGTCGGAATATTTAAATAATATGATACAATAAAAACTTACGAATTAGTCATAATTAAAACTGTTGATGTTTTGAAGAGTCTATAACCTATAAAAATTGTGTCTCGACTGCCATTGACACAGTTACAATATTTGATACATTTTAGGTAGAATATGTTTGATATTATTTATTAGATTTGTGTCTTTTAGGTAGGATAGCACTATATTCACTTCACTAAATTTCAGTAAGTCACTAGGTGGTTCATTATATTTCTGCTGGTAGGTTTTGTCGGTAGGGTCGTGTTGTCTCCCGTTATTGACAGGTAGATAGTGAAACTAGATTTTAAGGAAAAAACAAAATCTACCATTATGATATTATTGTCATTGATTATTGAAATCCAAAATGATTTTAGGTCCTTTGAACTAGAATGAAAATCTAGCAGTTAACAAATTTGTATACTTCAATTAGTAAGAGCTCTTTCCCCTTTTCACTAAATACCACTATTTAGGTTAGGTTGAGTGAAGAGATACGCCAGTATACCTAGTAAATATCATTAAGGACTATATAGATGTGTGTGTGTCGAAGAAGAGAAAAATGATAATTAGCGCCGGAGTGACCCAGGGGTTGGACCTATGACCCACCTTTTGGAATATCTTATACAAAGGGGTACCTACTCGAAACAAAAACGACCTAGCAATATTAGCGGAATATGACACGAGTTGGGGCATAAGATACACATGAATTGAATGGGAGATAACTCGGACATAACCCTTTTCGAAAACGTCCAGTTAGGGAGACAACTTGACTCCGTGCGGTTTGGTAGTGGGGACATTCCGCCAGAATGTGTTTAACAGTCAATGGTACGGAACATAACTAGCACAGAGGACGGTCTTCTTTTCTCATGAATTACCCATGGTTATAATGTGTGTGTTTAATAAGCAGTCTTATATAATTCTCTTATAATTACTTTTTTCTTTTCTGGAGAGTGTGGAGGCATGATTTCATGCAGGACGGAGTGAATTGTGTTCAAATATGTTTGCCAGGAATCTCTGAGATGTTTTTTTAAACAGAGATTTTAGGTCGTTATGATTTTGTAGGTCTGTTCTTTAGGTTATAACTGCAGTGGCCAACTTAGCGACGTTGTTGGCTATTTCATTTCCATTGATTCCAATTACAGTGACACCGTCATGATTTGAGACCAGAGTTTCTCGTATCTTTTGTGAATTAGTGGGTGTTTAAAGTGGCCTTTATTAAAATCTTGAATCGATGAGAGAGATTATGTGCAAATAACGACATTTTTATTTCCTGCATTTAATAATTTGAAGGCCTGAAGAATTGCTAAAATTTCTGCGGTGAATATACTACAAATGTCTTCGAGAGCAGTTTTGTAAAGGATATTTAGAGCCAATTCTGTAAGCATCTGTTAAATTTTAGTGCATGGTTAAAAATTAGACGATCCTCTAACTTCATTTTACTATTCTGTATGCATCATAAGCTTTAAAATATTAACGGAATTTTATCCGATATCTGTTAAAATTTAAACCCTACTCTAGACTAAGGAATTAAAACATTTTTGATAGCGGAATCTTTAACAAATACAACTGAATCGATTTAAATTCAATTGAATAATAGAAATGACTTTGATATTTAATGTCTTATTAATGAATGAAGAAATTTGAATTGATAGGAAGTTAATTTTGGGGATTATGATATATTTTATGTTACTCACAAATCAAATCTTTTTTGGGAAACAGTATAGGAGAATTCAAAGAAATTTGAGAGATAATTCGAATCCTTTCGAATTAAGAATTACCTGATAAAACATTCACTAAGCTTTTCAGACTTGATAAAGAAACTTGCCAATCAGTTATACATTCACTATCTGAACACATGTATGATAGTCAAAGATTAATATTTGTTCCTAAACACCTCCGCGTGCTATGTACTTTGCATTTTCTTGGACGTGGCAGCTACCAGACACCCACAGGTCAGCTTCATCAAATTGCATTGAGTCAGCCAATAGTCAATCACAGTATTACAGAAGTTACAAATCTAACAGTCAATCATTTATTACATAGGTACATTATATTTCCTGTTGGAGAAAATAGAAATACGGTACAGGAGACTTTCAGTGAGGAGTTTCCTCATTTTATGGGTTATGTGGTGTGATTGAATGCACTCATATAAAGATTATATCTCCTCCTATTAATCATGCTGTGTATCCTGCTGCATCATATTACTGTCGCAAAGGATACTAGAGCATAAATACGCAAATTATTTGTGATACCAACAAATTGATTCTTAATGTGAATGCCATATTTCTTGGATCAACCCACGATGCTGCAATGTGGCTTAGTTCTCAAGTAAAGACCTGGCTACGTCAAGACTATGTAAATGGAGGCAATAGCTATTTGATTGGATATAGTGGATATCCTCTAGAACCATGGTAATTAGTACCATATGATGCTGCTGCAGGTAATTCACCTGAGTCAGGATTCAATACAAGTCTTTCCTCAGCTCGAACTTTTATTGAGCACACCAATGGACTTCTAAAAGCAAGATTTAAATGTCTATTGGGCACTCCATTTTGTCCCAATTCGTGCTGCAAATATAATTTATAGTTGTGGCGTCTTGCACAACTTGGCAATTCAACATCGTATAGAATTACCAGACGATGATAATCAAATCTCAATGATAATGTAACATAAAATAGACCAAATTCAAATGTTAAATGAAAACAATGGTTACAGGCTGGAATGCATTTTTTTGTATAATTAGCTACACTGATTAAATAAAAAGGTGAATCTGAAAATATTGGTATTTTTTTTTAAAAAGTATATAAAAATAAAAATCACAATTATTAGTTAAAACTAAAACTAAATAAAAATCACAATTGGTTAAGACTAGTTTTGAAATAAAACATATAACTTGTAACTTACATGAAGTAAACAAATTATAAAAAAAACTTCTTATATATAAAAAACAGAATTATTAGTTGAGACTAGTTTACAACCAAAGTTTCCTATAAATTAAAATCACGATTCGTTAAGACTAGTTTTGAAATAATACACATGAACATGAAGTAAAAAAAAATCTAAATTAAAAAGATACTAGTCTATTAAAATTGCAAATTATTAACAGGGCTACTGTAGCAGTTTCTTTTGGAAAATTGTTTGGCTGACTGCTAAATAGCAGCTACCATATTATTATTAGACTGTGTCTTTCAAGCACTCCATATGAAGATTTGTTAAACCTTTCAAGGGTTCTCCTTTCCTTGATTTTTTTCTGGCGCTCTTAACAAAAGAAGTGTCCAAATCTTTTTTTCTTTAGCATGAGAGATTTTGTCGGTCTCCTGAAAATGTTTTTACATGTATAAAACTACTTATTATATATCTTTTTATTGGCACCTGTACTGTAAATGTTTCACTTTCATTGGGTGGAAATGTTCCTCATTGCTTTGTTGTGATGTACTTGGAACAAACTGTAAGATAATTTTTGTTATTTCACCTCAATATTCAGAGATACAACTAAAATCACAAAATTGCCGACCTCAATTAGTATTTCTTCAAAATCTGCATCCCTTTTAGCATCTAAAGCAGTGGTCGCCAGCCTGTCGATCGCGAGCTACCGGTAGCTCGCGGAGGCAATTCTGGTAGCTCTCACAACGATTTTAATTTAAAAAATACAAACTGCAAAAATCAGAGAAGCTTCCGAAAATTCCACAAAAAAATCTAATTGTCATAATATTAAACATAAACAACGTTGCGGTGAGCGATTAGCAGCTGACGCCATCAAGCTAGAATCGGCTAGAACCGTCCAACCGGACCAGCGCATTAGTGTTCGAGAACGATCAGGATTGCTTTGAACGGGATAAATACGCACGGCGCGGCGACATTGCGCTTAGTTTAAAAATGAACGCGTAACCAATGTCCAGCGGTTGGGTTAGTAGAGAACAACAAAAAATAATATTATGGCAAGCAGTTGTAAGAAGGTAAAGACATACCACTTTCATTCGGAATGGGAAGAACAATACTTTTTTACAGAAGTTAAAGATGAAAATGTGTGTTTGTTATGTAATACTTCGGTCTCCGTTGCTAAAAAAGGAAATATTGAGAGACATCATAAAACTGTACATTCTAATTTTGAAAAATCATTCCCACTACATTCTGCCGCCAGAAAGGAGAAACTAAACAGTTAAAAAAGCAGTTAATTTGACAACAATCAATATTTTTAAGAACAGTCGACAAAAATAAGGCTGCAACTGAAGCATCGTACCGTGTGTCCCAGATAATTGCACATAAAAAGAAACCTTATGAAGACGGGGAAATGATAAAACAGGCGTTTTTAGAAGCTGCTGATTCGTTATTTGCCAACTTTAGAAATAAAGACGAGATAGTTTCAGCTATAAAATCTATGCAACTTTCTGCTAATACAGTGATGAGACGTGTAGAAGTAATGAGCAATGATATTTTTTTACAGTTAAGAACTGACTTAGATAACTGTGTTCATTTTTCACTTCAACTGGATTAATCAACAGATGTCGTTGACACTGCCCAGATGGCCGTGATCGTCCGAATGGTTTTTAGTGATTATACGATTAAAGAAGATCTTTTGAAGTTTATTCCACTGAAAGACACTGGACAGGAGTTGTTTTTTCAACAGTAAAAACACAAGAGCTTTTTTTTTATCGGATAAATTTCTCTTTGCAACGAAACAGTTTTGCCAATCACTAATTTTACGAGAAAAACTGACATGATAAAATCGCGACACCGAAGGTGGAGCGATTTTATCTAATGTCAGTTTTTCGAGCAAATTTAGTGATTGGCAAAACTTTGAGTCAAAGAGGAATTTATCTAATAAAAGAAAAGCTCGAGTGTTTTTTGGCAAGATAAATTAACGACAGAATATATGGATGAACAACAACAATAATTGCGACTCATTGTCATTGTGTAAAAGTGACGTCCGCTTACTAGATATTGAGGAAGAGAAGTTTTTATCGCGATAAAAAAGGATGCACCTTTTTTATCGATGGCAAAGTGACAATAACATTTCCAGGTATATGACATTTTAACATTGGAGTTAATTTATCATTTAAAAAATATTATTTCTTCCGAGAAAATTTCAATATCGAAAATGGTAGGCTTGACAACCGATGGCTCTCCAGCTATGGTGGGTTGTGATAAGGGTCTGGTGGCGTTATGTCGTAAAGATGAAACTTTTCCGCAATTTCTCTGTTACCACTGCATTATCCATCAGCAAGCATTATGTGGAAATTTCCTGAAATTAAACAACGTTATGAAACTGGTGGTAAAAGTTGTGAACAAGATTAGAGCTCAAGCGTTACAAAGAAGATTATTCAAAACCTTGGCCGATGAAGTTGACTGTCAATACGGGGACCTACTCCTTCACTCTAAAGTCCGATGGTTAAGTAGAGGACGGGTGCTGAAAAGTTTGAATGATGTCCTATCTGATTTTGGTTTTCTCGTGGACATTACAGAGAAATTAAACGAACTTAATTTGCAGCTTCAGAGGAGAGAAAAAGAACTAGCGGAAATTATTTCTGATATAAAAGCATTTATCAAAAAGCTGGAGTTTTGGAAACAAAACCTAATTAACGGCGATGGCAAGCATTTTCCTATTCTTTCAGAAAAAATATCTCAAAATCCATTAGAACCCTATGACAGCAAATATCATGTAGAAATTGTTTCTACCCTGAAGAATAACTTCAAAAATCGTTTTAAGGATTTCAACGAAATGGCTTTAGTAGCGCAGTTTGTTGTTTTACCCTTTATGGAAATTGATATCCAACAGTTTGCAACTTGTGTTATTCAGAACTTTGGCGAAGACATCGCTGCAACAGAAATGGAAGTAATTGAGTTTCAAAATGATTTAGCCTTAAAATCGTTAGTCTCAAGTACCAAATGTATCTGGCCTATTGTAAGTAAAGACAAATATTCAGTTCTATGCCGTGTTGCCTTGAAACTGAAAGCATTATTCAGTTCAACCTATTTGTGTGAATCTTCTTTTTCCAATATGAAGTTTATTAAGAACAAATGTCGCAATCGACTTACAGATGAATATTTGGATAATTGTATTCGAATGGCTGTATCAAATTATACTGCAAACATTAAAAAAATTATCGATGAGTCTGAGTGTCAGCCTTCTCATTGAACGTGCTTTTTTATTTTTCAATGCTTATGTTCATGATAGTGCGTCACCTTTTTGTTGTTACTATTAACTATTTTTAAATCTTACGTGACATGCCGTTGTGGCTGGATAAAAGTTTGTGTTTATTTTTCAAACACCTTCGTTTGGTAGGTAGGATTGTAGCTATGAACATATGAACAAGTACGTACTAGTAATATTACTTATTTTGTTATTAGTTTATTATTAGTACCTATGTATTATGTATTACCAGTTAAATAGTAAAATACATACATATAATGATAAAATAACTGTGGATTATTTCATTTACGTTTCGTTACGTGGCTTCCGTGTGGATAGCTCGCTGTTTGTTCCAAAATTAACAAAGTAGCTCAACACATTGAGAGGTTGGCGACCACTGATCTAAAGCATAATAATTATTATCAAGTGCAACACTTGGTACAGCATCATCTATTTCATCTTGAAGTCCAGCTTCCACAACATTAGGTGCTCCATGCATTACAATTTTGGATAGTACCGCCAGAAGTCTCTCTTCTAATTCATCCAATTCTTTTCACTTCATTGGCCCCCCTCCCGTTCCAATGTTTTCATACACAAGTGCTCTGCATTTTCTTCTGATATTGGTTTTCAATTCATTAAGTGCCTGAAAAATAAGGACTTGCCTCTTTCCACTGCTAAACAATTTTGTTTGCTCCTGACTCATTATTTAATATCAATGCCAGTTCTTCCCATTTCTTTTTAATAGTAGGTGGCTTTGAATTTGGATGTTTAAATTTCAGCATTTTTTTATTAATTTTTAAGTACGATAATAATAACTGTTTTTATTTTTTGTTCATTCTGGCACTTCTTGGCATTGACATTGTTATAATACTTATTGTAACTATTTGAAAACTAAAAATTATAAAAAACGGATAAGGTAACATCGATTTAGTTATTTAGCAAATACATGATTACTTACCACAAAACTTGCTATACCCTTAAACTTTTCTATTGCCGTCACATCAGTAGATTAGATGTTTTAAATGGGGATCATTGATCTACTTTCCGAGCTAAATAGTTCAAATGAGTCAAGTTCGATCTGTCAACACTGCTTCATTTAACCACATTTAACACCACCGTTAAAATGAATCATTTTAAAGGATCCTTTAAATATTGACGTTATAGAATTGGAATTGGGTTATATTCAATTAACAGAAAGTTAAAAATACATTTTTAACGTGCCTTTAATGTTTAACCAGGTCTTATAGAATTGGCCCTATTGTTTATTGCGCGTATCCTACTCATTTGCTATTTTTGGAATTGTCTGTATATATGATTTTGTCAAACTTATGTTGGTTGATTCGTTCGGGGAATGTTTTTCTAATAAGTATGTTCGGGATTTCTTGATTTTTAAGTTCCAGTAACGATGTACCGATCTTTGATATTGATTTTGTCCATGGAGGAGAGGGAATATACGAAAGGTAGTGCGAACTTAAGGTCAATGTGTAGGATACGTTTTAAAGTGTCGATTATGGTGTGTGTTGTATTTATATCCCCCCAATACGCTAAAAGGGTTAGATAAAAATTGTATTTTTGGCATTTTAAATATTTCTTAACTCTCTACCATTTCTCTAATTTACGGAACACCCTGTATAAAACCTTACTTTGGTTACACGTACTAAACAAATTGATTTTAACGGAACTTAAAAGTATCAATATGACAAAACTGTGCAAACGTTATCAACAAATAAATGATTACACTAATTCGCCTTGGACATACTAACACTAACGAGGGTTCACTATCAGTCTAACCAAACTCAGTAGGTGTATTATAAGAAAAGGCAGTATGTAATTGTGTCGCATATTTTATTAGAGTATTCACTGTTTGAAGCTTATCGAAGAACCGTTAAGACATCAACATTGTGATATAATTAGAACATGTTCCGTTTTCGGATGAACGCACATTTACACTTCACGGTAATGCTAATCGTGAAAATTGCCGTAATCGGAAGGAAAATCATCACTGGATGAGATAAGAACATACGCATTACACAGAGAAAGTTAATGTTTGGGCAGATATTGTTGAGATCATATCATAGGTCCTCTTTTCATTAATGGAAATTTGAATAGCGATAATTATAATTATCAACTTGATCTGTATTTAATAAGGAGTCATTATTTGTAGTAGGGTAGGATGGGGTAATGGTGGTAACTTAACGAAATTTAAAAATAAAAGTTAAAATTAAAATTATATATTGATTCTGATAAAAGAAAAAAATGAAACATCTATGTAGTAAAATACAAATCAAATAAAATATCTTAAATTTTTTCGTCAAAATACTTGAATTTAAAAAAAATGTTATTGACTGGTATTACCGTAACGTCCGAGTATTACCGGTCATGAGTAATGACAATACCGGTTACTTACAAAAATGACATATGTATATGCTTCCAGAACATAGTGCTTGAGCCCATTGCCCACATAGAGTACACCTGTACCGCATCTCATTATTTGCCCCATATTCACCACAAATCACACATAAACTAAAATCTGTCTCATTATTTTCATTCCTTCCTTCCTTCCTTCTAGCCGTTTTCTATCCGTTGGATATAGGCCTCTCTCAATGTTCACCAGGTTTCCCTGTGTTGTGCGTTTTATATCGTCGTACCAACGCTTTTGAGGTCTGCCAACGCTTCTCCACTCGCCCCAAGGTCTCCATCTAGTCACTTTGCTGCTCCAGTTGTTGTTGTTTCTAGCAATATGCCCAGCCCAGTTCCATTTGAGTGAGGCTATTCTCCTTTCGATGTCTTCGATTTTTGACGTTCTCCTGATCCATTCGTTAGTTTTTCGGTCTTTCAGTGTTACTCCAACTATCTTTCTCTCTATTGCTCTTCGATGTGTTTTGAGCTTGTTCAAGTTCTTTTTTGTCAAGACCCAACTTTCCGATGCATATGTAGACACTGGTAGGACACATGTATTGTTTACTTTTGCTTTTAGTTTCATTGGTAGATTTGACTGAAACACCTGTTTTAGTTTGCTATATGCTGCCCATCCTAACCGTATTCTCCTATTGAGCTCTGTATTCTGGCATTCCTTACTAATTGTTATTTCTTGGCCTAGATAAATGTACGACGCTACTTTTTCGATTAACTGGTTCTCAATGGTTAGTGTATTGGTAATTGTATCTTCGTCTGTCATGAATTTGGTTTTATTTATGTTTATCTCTAGTCCAACCTTGTTTGCTTCATGGTATAGTTCCTGCATCATGCCTATCAGTTCTGCCTCGGTTTGAGCGAATATGACGATGTCATCTGCAAATTTCAAGTTGTTCAGTTTTTCGCCTGCTATGTTTATTCCTTTGTCTCCCCAGTGTAAATTTCGAAATACATCTTCGAGAACTAGCGTGAATAACTTTGGTGATATTACGTCCCCTTGTCTCACTCCTCTTCTAGTCTTTATCTAATTTGTATCTGTTTGCATCCTGATCTTCATTTTAGAGTTTACGTAGATGTGGCTTATGATGTCGATGTATCTTTGATCGATTCTGGCTTTTCTCATTGCTCGGATTACCGCCCAGGATTCCACCGTGTCGAAGGCCTTCCTAAAGTCAACAAATGTCATCCATGTTGTGATGTTGTACTCCGTGGCTTTCTCTATTAATACTCTGATTGTGTGTATGTGTTCTATTGTACTCATATTTTTCCTAAAGCCAGCCTGTTCTTTCGATAAATATAGCTCAAATTTATTTTCTAATCTATTGGTAATTATTTTCATGAATAGCTTGTAGATCTGTGAGAGAAGACTTATTGGTCGGTAATTTTCAAGAGTGGCCGGATCTTCCTTTTTATAAATAAGGATAACTATGGAGGTATCCCAGTCTGTTGGAACGGTTCCTTCATTCAGGCATTTGTTAAAAAGCGATTTTAGTTGTTCCATTAGAATTTTTCCTCCTTCCTTCATCATCTCTGGCAGTATACCATCATCTCCTGCTGCTTTTCCGTTTTTGGTTTGTCGCAGTGCTCTATTGATTTCCTCGATCTCGATTTCGGGAAGGTCTTCGGATCCAACATTCATTATTCTTCTCTTTTCCTCGCTTTCTGCCTCCTTTTGTCTCGTGTGTGAGCAGTATAGTTTTGTGTAGAATTCCTCGGTAACCCTCATGATTTCTTGTCTATGAACGACTATATTTCCCTCCTCATCGGATAGCTTTTCGATCTCTTTCTTGTAGCTGTTTTCTTTATGGAAAATATTCAGTTCCCTATTCAGTTCAATGATATTTTGTATTTGTTTCTCTTGGTATTCCCTGATGTCTTGTTTTGCCGATTTTCTGGCCGTTTTGTTTATCTCCTTGTATTCTACAGTTTGTCAACAGCGCACCCCAACGAAAACATAAATAAAATTAATAAGCGTCTGAAAGAAATAATAAAAGACACGGCAGAAAAATGCATGAAACCAAAACAGAAGAAACAAGACAAGCTCTCCCCAAAAACAAAAGAACTCCTAGAAAAAAGAAGAGAACTCCTCAGAAAAGGGAAAAGACAAACTGTAGAATTATTTTCATTATCGCTGCAGATATCATTCATTTCAACATCAGAGTTAGATGATGATGTCGAATCAATTCTTTTTTTGGCAGAGTTTGATTTTGTTTTTAATTTTTTTTGGGTTGTGAGGTCCTTCATCTTTGGTTTCATGGCACTAGCGCTGGATTCCTCAGGTGAGTTTAGTATTTTTCTTTTGACTTCATTAAGACGTTTTGTTTTATCTGTTCCACCTTTGGTCTTCTCCAGTTTGGCTTTCTTTTTCTCTTCCTTTTCAACTAATGCATCTTTAAGAGGTGTAGAAGTTAAAATAGTCGAGTGCTGTTTAGGTCTCTGGTTCGTCTTTGCCGTTTTGGCATATTTTTTTGGTTTTGGAAGCAGATCTGCAACACTGTAGTTGCGAGGTGCCGATTTTGAAGTCGAGGGGCTATATTTTGAGAAGAGCAACATTGCTTTGAACTTTCCTCCATTAATTGGTTAGATCTTGAAGTTTTAGAAACTGACGAAATATCTTCGTTAATACTAGTTTCAGCTCCATTGTCAAAGACTGCAATTTCTTCTGGATCATTCAAAGCATCAGCAGCCAAAAAAGCTTCATCTTTAAAGACAAAAGGGTCAATCGGGTAGATGCCTGTTGCTTTGAAACCTGCCTCCCCTTTACCCACTGATGCTGCGTTAGAAAAAAAATTTCGAACTAATGAGGCAACCTCATACGGGGATATTTTTTCTCCTGGATGGGTTTTCATGTAGAGATTGCACTCATTCCTATAATATGATTTGAATGGTCCATAGAATGCAACGTCTAATGGCTGAGTTCGATGCGACGTGTGGGGTGGAATGGATAAGATGAAAATATGATTAGCTCTGCAAAAATCATAGGCTACCAGGGAAACGTGGCTCGAAAGGTTGTCTAATATTAACAACAGTTTATCGTTTTCGGATGGTTTTGCATGAACGACAAAGTGCTTGAGACATTTGATGAAAAGGTCCTCTGTTATCCAACCATCCTTAGAACATTCATATTTTGCGCCAATAGGACCATCTTTTTCTAACAGAGGTGAATGTCGTTGACGAGGGAAAATAAACATAGGTGGTGTATAGCACCCAGTGGCACTCATTGCACAAACAAGTGACCTTTTGCCGCCAAAATTTTTTCTGGTTCCTGCACAGTGGAAATTCCAGTCTCGTCAACATTGTAGATGTTTCTAGCTGAAAAGTTGTGTTTTTCCATTAGTTGCTGTAAAAGTTCGAAGAACCGCTTGATTTCCATTTTGTTGAAGGCAGTAGCCCCGTTTAAGCTAGTACCTCTGCTTTTCGTATTGAAATTTTATTTATCTTTAGAAATGCTATTAGCCAATCGCGACCTAACAGCATGTTTTGAAATGAATATTTTGTATTAAAAAAAAGAAATAGGAATTTAATATTTAAACCAATATTTGTATTCGGGAATTTGTATTCCCCCGATTTACACTCGTGCATCAAAATAACCAGATCATTTTGCATTCGAGAGTGTTGTCTTGGAAAAACTGCATTCGGTCATTTTCATATTTTGTTAAAAGACCCCTCCACCTTTTGTGTCGGGCTTTTTCTCCAGAATATGAAAATGATCCCATGCAGTTTTTAGACAACACGCTGTCATGCAAAATGATCGGTATTTTTTATGCACTTGTGCAATTACTTCCGACAATTGCACTATGAGATTTTTTATATATAAATTAAATTGTCAATAAAAATTGATTCATATTTAGGTAAAAAGATTGTCAGTTATTGATTGCGAGTATATCAGAATAAATTCTCGCTTCATACTTTAAATACTCCAGCGGACGATCTTTATACATTTTTGAAAGCAGCTGACGATTATTTTTGAATATTTTCAATATGCCTAGAATAAACTATAGAAATGTTTACATGATCAGCTGACGTACACCACTTTTGTTACGCAGCTGACTTGTGAAATTCTCATTTTCATTATATAATCATTCTACAAGTTTTCATGCATGAAGGAATGACTCGAAAAAATTTTTTTTTTAAAATTCCGTACACTCCCACGAGCGCCAGCTGATTTCTCCATTAGCGATGTTCAAGTAATAAGGAAAATCACACGGTAAAATGCTTCTCCCGGGCTAGAAATTGTTGAATAATTTTTATATTATTCAATTTACAACGACTCCATAACTCCTTCTGTTACAACTTTCACTCTAAATGATCATACTTGAAACTTATGTTTATTTATAAAAAAATGCAGCCTGTAACCCAAGAACTCCAGTCACAGGAGAAATCAGACAGGGGTGAACATCCAGCTGATGTGAACCACCGAAAAGCCAACTTTTTGCCTAGACGGCTATGCCCTGTAGACTATTCAAAATGCAACAAGTCGAAATCTAAGGAAGTTGCAGTTTCAAAAATTACAGTAGGCAATGAAGAATGGTCACCCACCAGGATCAGAGAAGATCAGGAGAATGATCCTTGTCTAAAGATGATCCGGCAATGGAAGGAAGAAAATCGGCGACCTATATGGCAAGAAGTGTCAAGATTTTCACCGAAACTCAAGGCGTATTGGACTCAGTGGGACTCCCTTGTTCTGGAAGAAGGGCTGTTGAAAAGAGTCCTTGAAAACGATGATGGTACCGAGATGAGGAGACAGCTAGTTAGTTATCCCTAGAACGAGAGTAGCTGAGGTACTGAAGGAGTTACACGACAGTCCATCGGGAGGTCATCTGGGAGTGAAGAAAACCCTTCAGCGAGTCCGTGAAAGGTTTTATTGGATGAACAGCTCCGACGATGTGAAGGACTGGTGTAAGAAATATACGACTTGTGCTACGAGTAATGGACCACATCGCTAGAGAAAGGCGCCTATGAAACAGTATAATGTTGGAAGCCCTTTCGGAAAGATTGTTTTAGATATCGCTGGACCATTTCCGACGACAGAAAATGGTAGCAAATACATACTGGTTGTAATGGATTATTTCACGAAGTGGGTGGAAATTTACGCGATCCCGAATCAAGAGGCCACAACTGTCGCGGATGTACTGGTGAAAGAATTTATCAGCCGATATGGAGTGCCCTTGGAAGTCCACAGTGATCAGGGAAGAAATGTCGAAAGCCATATATTCCAGGAAATTTGCAACAAGCTGGGAATGAAGAAGACCAGGACAACAGCATTACATCCACAGTCAGATGGAATGGTCGAAAGAATAAACAGGACTATTGGAAAATACCTGTCCAAAGTAGTTTCCAGCCATCAGAGAGATTGGGACCAGTATCTTTCCCTATTCGCATTGGCTTATCGATCTGCAGTCAATGAGTCCACGGGTGAAACGCCAGCGGAAATTCTGTTTGGACGTGAAATGAGGCTTCCTTGTGACCTGTAATTTGGCTGTCGTCCTGGAGAAGATATAGCAGGAGAAGACTACGTGATCCAATTGAGAAGAAGGCTGGACGATATTCATGAATTAGTTCGAACAAATCTTCAAGTTGCCAGCGACAGAATGCAAAGTCGGTACGACTCGCAGGCCACAGAAGGCGGTTTTAAAGAAGGGGACAAAGTATGGTTACACAGCCCGACGAGGAGGAAAGGATTTACTCCAAAATTACAAAAATCGTGGGAAGATCCATAATTAATCAAGAAAAAGATCAATGATGAGCAAGATCTCCAACGGAAAACCAAAACCGACTGGCGCCATTCGAAGGAGACCATGACCTAGAGAAAGGAGTAAACCATATTCGAGATGTGTCTGACCCTACCTTCGATGAATTTAAGGGCGCGTATGGAGGTACCGGGAAAGCTAGATATGGAGTCACTTCAGAACAACGACAAGATTTGTTCACTCTCCCGGAAGATTATTCACTGACATACAACATTCCCGCCCGTCTCAAGAACGCACGAGGGTTGGCATTCGTCTTTCGAAAGAAGTTCGGGCAATTAGAAAAACTTGAAGACCAGATTCCAGCCCCTGGCAAGACAATGAAACTGAAACATAATTCGCGGTACGTCTTCTACGTGGTAACTAAAAATGAATTTCAAGATTGATCTACCTACCTCGATGTGTGGGAAGCACTTCGAAACCTCCGAGACCATGTGTTAGAATCCAGCGTGAAGAAACTGGCTATGCCTAAGATAGCGAGTAACCAGTTGGATTGGCGAGTTATCAGGAACATGGTAGAGATTATATTTCGTGATATCGGTGTCCATATATTAATTTGCAGCTACAACCCCCGTTCTCAGTATCCGATGAAGACGGTGCCCTGCTATTTCCATAAGATCGGAATGTGTAGAAATGGGGCCAGTTGCCGATTCAAACATCCAGTCTCGGCTACACAAAAGTTCCAGGAGGAACTTCCATTTAAGGAGGGGGTAATGTTACGAAACAGCACAATGGTATAGTTCCTAAATCCGACTCTGTCTAAGCCAGGTATGAAAGTTAAAATTATGACGGACGCGCGGGGGTTTCTTAGAATTGTTTACGATTGTGACTATCTTATCTAGACATTGTTTTTATGACCAGTCTTATCTAGAAAATGCCGCAAAGCCAATTGTTTCTGTGTAAGCCGCAATCTAGAATTATCTAGTGAAAAAGGCACTCATATATAAAGGACCGACCACGGAGAGTTAGTTCAGTTGATAAAGTGATCTCGAGAAATAAACAATACACCGAAATAGCGAACAGTAAAGCGTTGATTTGAATTAATAATTAAGTTTGTGTGCATATAAATTAAATTTATTTAAGTGATTAGTTAAGTATATATAAATTAGGTGTTAGTGAGTAGTTTAGTGTTTAAATAAATTAGTAGTAGCCATACCGTGTGTTTAAAATTTATCCCACCCGTTTCCTGTTTAAATAAATTTGAATAACATTACAATACATTCTCGCTTCATACTTTAAATACTCCAGCTGATGATCTTTATACCTTTTTGAAAGCAGCTGACGATTATTTTTTATTATTTTCAACGTGTCTAGAACAAACTGTCAAAATATTTACATGATCAGGCTGACGTATACCACTCGTTACGCAGCTGACTTGCGAAATTATCATTTTCATTATATAATAATTCTACAAGTTTTCATGCATGAAGGAATAAATCGAAAAAAAATTTTCAAGAAATTTCGGTACCCTCCCATGCGCGCCAACTGATTTCTCCATTAGCGATGTTCAAGTAATGAGGAAAATCGTACGGTAAAATGTTTATCCCGGACTAGAAATTGTTGAATCATTTTCATATTCAAGTTACAACCACTCCATAACACTCCTTCTGTAAAACTTCACTCTAAATTATCATACTTATTAGTGTTTTTAAATGAAAATCACGGTCTCTAGTTAATTCCACAATATAATAAAAGTTATTGAAAATTCTAAAAAATTGACAATTGTTTCGATAAATCAATATTATCGAAACAATTGTCAATTTTTTAGAATTTTCAATAACTTTTATTATATTGTGGAATTAACTAGAGACCGTGAGTTTCATTTAAAAACACTAATATAAGCATATTCCACGAAGTAAAGGTCGAGACAGTCAATTTAATTTTATCATACTTATGTTTATTTATAAAAAAAAGGCAGCCACTCAGAATGTTTCGAACCCATACCTCGTATGAATGTAACCACACAAGTGAACGATCATCGTATGAGAATATCGCGAATATATGAGATATTCACGATATGTCTGCCTCACCCTCAGAGTTCGAATGTATGCCTTATCAACATGAATGTGATAACTCTACAGTTGAGTAGAGAGTACGCGAAGATATACTACAGAAATGATCCTACGAAGTATAATCTCAACTGTATCTGCAAAAAACTTACTATTTGGTATAAGTTGTTAGAACTAAACGTAAAAGTCGTCAATGACGACATCTACAAACTGAAAGCTTAACTGTACTATGGAAGAAAGTGTTTACTCTTAAAAATACAGATTTCTCATTCTTCAAGAATAATAGAAATTTTGGGTTTGTTGTTAGGTTACAGTTACAGTGAGGTAGATATTTATGTCTTTTCTCTGTGTTTCAAGGAACAATCAATTATAATTTCAAATATATTTATTTTGTGTCTTTGGGGATGTAAAGAGGTTTTATTAAAATTGTAGTTTCATGGAAAGTAGTAAAGTGCTTTTCTGCTTTTCCACTGAGAAAAGCAATACTCTTAAGAATACAGATTTCTCATTTTTCAAGAATGGGTTTGTAGTTAGATTACAGTTACAGTGAGGTAGGTATGTCTTTTTCTCTGTGTTTCAAGGAACAATCAATTATAATTTCAAATATATTTA
Organism: Galeruca laticollis; assembly: GCA_963921935.1. Lineage (NCBI taxonomy): Eukaryota > Metazoa > Arthropoda > Insecta > Coleoptera > Chrysomelidae > Galeruca > Galeruca laticollis. The sequence continues at coordinate 82,514,960 of OY998178.1, read as the reverse complement.
TTTTGTGTCTTTGGGGATGTTACGAGATTTTTTAAATTGTCAGTTTGTTTTATTAAAATTGTAGTTTCATGGAAAGTAGTCAAGTGCTTTCTTGATTTTCCACTGAGAAAAGCAATACTAATCCAAACAAAAAATTAGATAAACTAATATAAAAATATAATTATGAGAAACGAGAGAATAAAAAAACTGTGGTAAAGTAAAAACCATTGCTAAATTCTTTCATTGTTCGTAGACTTACCGTTACTCTACTCATTGTTAGTGTTTAGTAATTTGATAAGTTGTTGAGAAAAATGTCAAACTATTTATTTTGGCTACTGATACCGTGATAAATGATAAAAAAATGAAAAAGTGAAAAAACCACTTGTGCAATTGTCGCTGTGAAAATTGTAGGTAACTTTTGCCACTGTTAAAATAGCAATTGCACAGTGAGATTTTCTATACATAAATTATATTGTCAATAAAAATTGATTCATTTTAGGTAAAAAAATTATCAGTTACTGATTGCGAGTATATCAGAATACATTCTCGCTTCATACTTTAAATACTCCAGCTGACGATTTTTATACCTTTTTGAAAGCAGCAAACGATTATTTATTATTTTCAACATGTATAGAATAAACTATCAAAATATTTACATAGTCAGGCTGACGTACACCACTTGTTACGCAGCTGCGTTGCGAAATTCTCATTTTCATTATATACAAATTCTACAAGTTTTCATGCATGAAGGAATGACTCGAAAAAAAAATTTTTCAAGAAATTTCCGTACGCTCCCATGCGCGCCAGCTGATTTCTCAATTAGCAATGTTCAAGTAATAACGAAAATCATACGGTAAAATGCTTCTCCCGGACTAGAAATTGTTGAATAATTTTCATATTATTCAAGTTACAACCACTCCTTCTGTAACAAACTTCGCTCTAAATTATCATACTGGAAACTGGAAACTTATGTTTATTTATAGAAAAAAGGCAGCCACTCAGAATGTTTCGAACCCAAACCTCGTATGAATAATCACACAAGTGAACGATCATCGTATAACAATATCGCGAATATGAAATATTCATGATATGTCTGCCTCACGCTCAGGGCCCGAAACTATGCCGCATCAACATGGTTGCGATAACTCTACAATTGAGTAGAGAGTATGCGAAAATATACTACAGAAATGAACCTGTGAAGTATGATCTTAAATTTACCTGCAAAAAACTTACTATTTGGTATAAATTGTTAGAACTAAACGTAAAAGTTGTAAGTGGCGACATCTACAAACTAAAAGCTTAACTGTACTATGGAAGAAAGTGATTACTCTTAAGAATACAGATTTCTCATTTTTCTAGAATGGGTTTGTAGTTAGATTACAGTTACAGTGAGGTAGGTATGTCTTTTTCTCGGTGTTTCAAGAAACAATCAATTATAATTTCAAATATATTTATTTTGTGTCTTTGGGGATGTTACGAGATTTTTTAAATTGTCAGTTTGTTTTATTAAAATTGTAGTTTCATGGAAAGTAGTCAAGTACTTTTTTGATTTTCCACTGAGAAAAGCAATACTAATCTAAACAAAAAATTATATAAACTAATATAAAAATATAACTATGAGAAACGAGAAAAAAAACTGTGGAAAATTAAAAAACATTGTTAAACCCTTTCATTGTTCGCAGACTTACCGTTACTCGACTCATTTTTAGTGTTTAATAATTTGATAAGTTGTTGACAAAAATGTCAGACTATTTATATACTACAGAAATGATCCTACGAAGTATAATCTCAACTGTATCTTCAAAAAACTTACTATTTGGTATAAGTTGTTAGAACTAAACGTAAAAGTCGTCAATGACGACATCTACAAACTGAAAGCTTAACTGTACTATGGAAGAAAGTGTTTACTCTTAAAAATACAGATTTCTCATTCTTCAAGAATAATAGAAATTTTGGGTTTGTTGTTAGGTTACAGTTACAGTGAGGTAGATATTTATGTCTTTTCTCTGTGTTTCAAGGAACAATCAATTATAATTTCAAATATATTTATTTTGTGTCTTTGGGGATGTAAAGAGGTTTTATTAAAATTGTAGTTTCATGGAAAGTAGTAAAGTGCTTTTCTGCTTTTCCACTGAGAAAAGCAATACTCTTAAGAATACAGATTTCTCATTTTTCAAGAATGGGTTTGTAGTTAGATTACAGTTACAGTGAGGTAGGTATGTCTTTTTCTCTGTGTTTCAAGGAACAATCAATTATAATCTCAAATATATTTATTTTGTGTCTTTGGGGATGTTACAAGATTTTTTAAATTGTCAGTTTGTTTCATTAAAATTGTAGTTTCATGGAAAGTAGTCAAGTGCTTTTTTGATTTTCCACTGAGAAAAGCAATACTAATCCAAACAAAAAATTAGATAAACTAATATAAAAATATAATTATGAGAAACGAGAGAATAAAAAAACTGTGGTAAAGTAAAAACCATTGCTAAATTCTTTCATTGTTCGTAGACTTACCGTTACTCTACTCATTGTTAGTGTTTAGTAATTTGATAAGTTGTTGAGAAAAATGTCAAACTATTTATTTTGGCTACTGATACCGTGATAATTGATAAAAAAATGAAAAAGTGAAAAAACCACTTGTGCAATTGTCGCTGTGAAAATTTTAGGTAACTTTTGCCACTGTTAAAATAGCAATTGCACAGTGAGATTTTCTATACATAAATTATATTGTCAATAAAAATTGATTCATTTTAGGTAAAAAAATTATCAGTTACTGATTGCGAGTATATCAGAATACATTCTCGCTTCATACTTTAAATACTCCAGCTGACGATTTTTATACCTTTTTGAAAGCAGCAAACGATTATTTATTATTTTCAACATGTATAGAATAAACTATCAAAATATTTACATAGTCAGGCTGACGTACACCACTTGTTACGCAGCTGCGTTGCGAAATTCTCATTTTCATTATATACAAATTCTACAAGTTTTCATGCATGAAGGAATGACTCGAAAAAAAGAAAAAAAAATTTTTCAAGAAATTTCCGTACACTCCCATGCGCGCCAGCTGATTTCTCAATTAGCGATGTTCAAGTAATAACGAAAATCGTACGGTAAAATGCTTCTCCCGGACTAGAAATTGTTGAATAATTTTCATATTATTCAAGTTACAACCACTCCTTCTGTAACAAACTTCGCTCTAAATTATCATACTGGAAACTTATGTTTATTTATAGAAAAAAGGCAGCCACTCAGAATGTTTCGAACCCATACCTCGTATGAATAATCACACAAGTGAACGATCATCGTATAACAATATCGCGAATATGAGATATTCATGATATGTCTGCCTCACGCTCAGGGTCCGAAACTATGTCGCATCAACATGGTTGCGATAACTCTACGGTTGAGTAGAGAGTATGCGAAGATATACTACAGAAATGATCCTGTGAAGTATGATCTTAAATTTACCTGCAAAAAACTTACTATTTGGTATAAATTGTTAGAACTAAACGTAAAAGTTGTAAGTGGCGACATCTACAAACTAAAAGCTTAACTGTACTATGGAAGAAAGTGATTACTCTTAAGAATACAGATTTCTCATTTTTCAAGAATGGGTTTGTAGTTAGATTACAGTTACAGTGAGGTAGGTATGTCTTTTTCTCGGTGTTTGAAGGAACAATCAATTATAATCTCAAATATATTTATTTTGTGTCTTTGGGGATGTTACAAGATTTTTTAAATTGTCAGTTTGTTTCATTAAAATTGTAGTTTCATGGAAAGTAGTCAAGTGCTTTTTTGATTTTCCACTGAGAAAAGCAATACTAATCCAAACAAAAAATTAGATAAACTAATATAAAAATATAATTATGAGAAACGAGAGAATAAAAAAACTGTGGTAAAGTAAAAACCATTGCTAAATTCTTTCATTGTTCGTAGACTTACCGTTACTCTACTCATTGTTAGTGTTTAGTAATTTGATAAGTTGTTGAGAAAAATGTCAAACTATTTATTTTGGCTACTGATACCGTGATAATTGATAAAAAAATGAAAAAGTGAAAAAACCACTTGTGCAATTGTCGCTGTGAAAATTTTAGGTAACTTTTGCCACTGTTAAAATAGCAATTGCACAGTGAGATTTTCTATACATAAATTATATTGTCAATAAAAATTGATTCATTTTAGGTAAAAAAATTATCAGTTACTGATTGCGAGTATATCAGAATACATTCTCGCTTCATACTTTAAATACTCCAGCTGACGATTTTTATACCTTTTTGAAAGCAGCAAACGATTATTTATTATTTTCAACATGTATAGAATAAACTATCAAAATATTTACATAGTCAGGCTGACGTACACCACTTGTTACGCAGCTGCGTTGCGAAATTCTCATTTTCATTATATACAAATTCTACAAGTTTTCATGCATGAAGGAATGACTCGAAAAAAAAATTTTTCAAGAAATTTCCGTACACTCCCATGCGCGCCAGCTGATTTCTCAATTAGCGATGTTCAAGTAATAACGAAAATCGTACGGTAAAATGCTTCTCCCGGACTAGAAATTGTTGAATAATTTTCATATTATTCAAGTTACAACCACTCCTTCTGTAACAAACTTCGCTCTAAATTATCATACTGGAAACTTATGTTTATTTATAGAAAAAAGGCAGCCACTCAGAATGTTTCGAACCCATACCTCGTATGAATAATCACACAAGTGAACGATCATCGTATAACAATATCGCGAATATGAGATATTCATGATATGTCTGCCTCACGCTCAGGGTCCGAAACTATGTCGCATCAACATGGTTGCGATAACTCTACGGTTGAGTAGAGAGTATGCGAAGATATACTACAGAAATGATCCTGTGAAGTATGATCTTAAATTTACCTGCAAAAAACTTACTATTTGGTATAAATTGTTAGAACTAAACGTAAAAGTTGTAAGTGGCGACATCTACAAACTAAAAGCTTAACTGTACTATGGAAGAAAGTGATTACTCTTAAGAATACAGATTTCTCATTTTTCAAGAATGGGTTTGTAGTTAGATTACAGTTACAGTGAGGTAGGTATGTCTTTTTCTCGGTGTTTGAAGAAACAATCAATTATAATTTCAAATATATTTATTTTGTGTCTTTGGGGATGTTACGAGATTTTTTAAATTGTCAGTTTGTTTTATTAAAATTGTAGTTTCATGGAAAGTAGTCAAGTGCTTTTTTGATTTTCCACTGAGAAAAGCAATACTAATCTAAACAAAAAATTATATAAACTAATATAAAAATATAACTATGAGAAACGAGAAAAAAAACTGTGGAAAATTAAAAAACATTGTTAAACCCTTTCATTGTTCGCAGACTTACCGTTACTCGACTCATTGTTAGTGTTTAATAATTTGATAAGTTGTTGACAAAAATGTCAGACTATTTATTTTGGCTACTGACACCGCGATAATTGATTAAAAATGAATAAGTGAAAAAACCACTAGTGCATTTGTCAACAGTAAAAACACAAGAGCTTTTTTTTTATCGGATAAATTTCTCTTTGCAACGAAACAGTTTTGCCAATCACTAATTTTACGAGAAAAACTGACATGATAAAATCGCGACACCGAAGGTGGAGCGATTTTATCTAATGTCAGTTTTTCGAGCAAATTTAGTGATTGGCAAAACTTTGAGTCAAAGAGGAATTTATCTAATAAAAGAAAAGCTCGAGTGTTTTTTGGCAAGATAAATTAACGACAGAATATATGGATGAACAACAACAATAATTGCGACTCATTGTCATTGTGTAAAAGTGACGTCCGCTTACTAGATATTGAGGAAGAGAAGTTTTTATCGCGATAAAAAAGGATGCACCTTTTTTATCGATGGCAAAGTGACAATAACATTTCCAGGTATATGACATTTTAACATTGGAGTTAATTTATCGCTGTAAAAGTTGCAGGCAACTTTTGCCGCTGTTAAAATGACAATTGCACTGTGAGATTTTTTATATATAAATTAAATTGTCAATGAAAATTGATTCATATTTAGGTAAAATGATTGTCAGTTACCGATTGCGAGTATATCAGAATAAATTCTCGCTTCATACTTTAAATACTCCAGCTGACGACCTTTATACCTTTTTGAAAGCAGCTGACGATTTTTTCATTATATTCAACATCTCTAGAATAAACTGTCAAAAATGTTTACATGATCAGCTGACTTACACCACTTGTTATGCAGCTGACTTGTGAAATTCTCATTTTCATTATATAATCATTTCTACAAGTTTTCATGCATGAAGGAATGACTCGAAAAAAAAAAATTTAAGAAATTTCCGTACACTTCCATGTATGCACGCCAGCTGATTTCTCCATTAACGATGTTAAAGCATGATACAACAAAATAGAATATATAATAGAAACATAAAGCAATTTTTAAAATACAGTACTTATCCGTATAGGTAACGTAATGGATATACGTGACTAATCAAAAAAGGTATAAAGCAAATGCGTTGATAACGTAACCATTTCTTGGGTTTTAACTTTTAACCTAAAAAATATTTTTTAATGTGACCTTTACAAGGTCATCGCGGCATCGACCAATGAGAGAACAGATACCAACGTGTATGAATGGTTGGTTGCATTTATTTGCAGATATGTAATATGGAAATACACTGACTTCGAAATTACAGGATTACTAATGCACTTTAATTTCGTAAATTTATTTAGTATGAATATATAAGTTAAACAGGCGAATTATTATGTTAACAAATGTTTATGTAAATACCAAAAGTTATCCGGCAATAATATAATTACATAACAGCTAAAAATTTTATAAAAAACTTGATACTCAGACTGTGTATGGTTAATTATTACTATTGTAAAGCGGTAACTGGTATACCATTTACGGGTTGCTAAAGATTTAGTGTATTGTATATTTTGATCTCAGTTAGTTGATAACATTAGAAATTGTTATACATTTTAAATTAACTAATCATTGATAACTGATTATCATTTCATAAATAGAGTTGATCACCTCATATTTTTGAGACAGGTTATTACAACATATGTTCAAGGTACCATCATCCATTTAATTACACTGTTTCATTGGCAACAAAGTGTTTTATTTGATTCACAAACGTAAAAGCAAAACAACATAAATAACATGTTTGAAAAGTTACAATAGCTAATTTTTTGTTCATTATTGGTTTCTTGGTTAATCAGTAAATTTCTTGAATGTCCTACTAACCAAGTGGCGCCTTAAAAAATAATAAAGGGCAAGCTTTCAAATATTCCTGACTAACTCATGACCTTATGCTCTCCGGCGAAAAGCGAACCTTTCGCAATGTAACCTCACTTCTTGGAATAACAACAACAAGGTAAGGTTACATAAAGTGACGACCAACGTGTGAGGCCCGAATTTTTTAAATTTGCTAGTTTGTGAATTGAATAAAATTGTAGTATCGTTAAAGTTGCAAAGTTGCTCTTAGAGAAGAAACAACTAGTGCTTATATTGTGTCATAGTAATTGTTGAATTTATCTGAATTAATTGCTTAAATTTTTCATATCCCACGTTTGGAGAATACTTTCTTACTGTTTATATTGTCATTATGGAGGAAATATTTAAACCTAATCATCTACTCTTAGAAGAGCTAGATTATGAATTAAAAATTCGTTCGGTTATTAGTCAAAAAAATCAAAACGAGAAACGAAAGATACTTGCTAGACTCTTAGATAAAGAACGAGGTAGACAAACCCCTAATTTAAATTAATGCCTAGAAACATATTTTTAAATAAATAAGAAATAAAACGGCGGCGGCCGGGTAACCTTTATTAAGTTTGATAAACATAAAAGAAAAGTTATTTACAACATTTATTCATAGTTATTTTCATTTGAAACTTCTTTCACTATTTCTAACTCTTGTGCAAAAGCTGACTCAATTAATATGGTTTTGTTCTTGTTGCTTGTTTGCGATTCCAAATATGAACTTATTATTAGCTGCATTATTATATTGATTGGTAATTGTTCTTTCTCTAAACTAGTTTCACGAGTCTTTAACAATAAATGATCTTCATAAGAAGCACTAGTGACTGCACATTTACAAAGTGGACAGTTAAAACCTCTATATTTACGATTTTGAAACCTGAAACATTCCTTCGTGTTGCTTTAAGACTTTTATTATAATCAAAATTATTTTCACAAATAGTCCATACAAAATTATTGATGTCCATTTTTTAACAAAATATATGGACTCAAATGTCTAGCTACAGCCAAAACTGCGATTTTTAAATTGAATCTACTCTATTTTGAATAATAATCACAGAGCACCCCCCATGAATCACCACAAATTTCTAACTCTAACTCGGCATTCGACTATGCAACCAGCCATACACACTTGGCTATCTGGCCTTTCATTGGTGGATGCCGCGTTCGATTTAGCCTCTTGTAGTGACCTTTGCGTTTCGTGTTTTTACCTCAAATTAATAATGTAAATAATCTGTGGTTAAGATTTTTGAACATACAACATTACTTTTGTCGTTTGGCCTTTGAAAAACGCGAACATAGAACATAAGAATACGGTACGTTAGGTACGTGTGACGGATTGATTTTCACGTAACGTGACGAAATCCACGTATCGCTTCTGCACATGCGCATTGCGATACGGATACGGATAAGTGGTGATTTTTAAAACTGCTTTTTGTCCCTAATCTCTAGCCGTTCGAAATATCGTTCGCCGCGCGCATGACGTCACGCAAAGAGTACAATTTAAAACCGTGAGCGCGGACTAATGCATTTGATGTAATAGAACTTGCGTATGATGCGTTGCTAATGCATTCTGAAGGAAAATGAGGATGGTTCAGGTTGAATGAGATATTATTAGTATTATAACGGCAAAGAGAATTCATATAAAAGTGTTATATGGAATCGGAGAGCCTACCAGAGAAAAACAATAATTCTAAGATCTGATTGAAATCTGTTTGCTCACTTCGTGAAGTAAATAATTACTGTACTGATACAAAAAAAACATATTATTATACTTTTTGGATTTTTTGACATGATTTTATAAACATTTAAATTTGTAAATAAATATAAGGAATAAAACAATTAGCAAATTTTAATACTTAATCGGTTGTTTATTCCAAAATAAGTATACTAAAGAACAACAAAGTACAACTCAGGTACTGTGGAGCATTCTTCAAAATAATAATAATAATGAAATTGTTATTTGTAATAACAAAATATCAAATTAAGATTTAAAAATATTATTTGTCAACTTGGATTTAAGAAAAGATTTATTTATTACGGTAAAACTGTTACAATACAACAATACCTAAATAATACAATAAGGTCAGGTGTATAAAGACTGTTACAGCATAACCAATTAATTTGAAAGACACTTTCCATGTAGCTACAGGTAATAAACAATATTTATATAAATAAAAAAAATAAGAACACAACATAGCTCAACAAATCACAGCCCTAAGCAATATTTGAACTTGCCCAAAGACGTATTGAAATTATCAAAATTAAAGCTATTCAAAAAGCACAGATATCTATTTATAGGACTCATAGCACCATATGTTGTTCTATGAAAGGGCACATGAAAGGTAACTTGATGGCGAAGACCCTGACAAGGAATGCTAATCCCCCCTTGACTCAAAAGATCCGCACAATCAACCTGCCCATTTAGGAGTTTAAATATAAAGATAGCCCTCAATATATCTCTACGATTACCAAGAGGAGCTAGTGACTTTTTTTTCAATTTCAGCATAATTATATGGTCTAATTTTCTATGGTATTAAATTTATCTTCGCGTTTAGACAAACGGATCCACTCCCGTATAATTTTTTTGTCTTTTGGAAAGGTTAAAAAGCTGACATCGTGTGCAAACCCTTTCACGTGATTGTCTGAATCACAACCATCCACTACACATCTCATTTTGACTAATTTTCAACAATAAAAATTTAAAATTAACCGACATAAACATATCCAATAATGTAACTGCAAACTAATTCAAGGCGTTCACTCTCGGCGTGACGTCAGAGCCAGCATGCGCGAAATCATATCTTCTATTTTATTGTATCATGATGTTCAAGTAATAAGGAAAATCGTACAATAAAATGCTACTCCCGGACTAGAAATTGTTGAATAATTGTCATAATTGTTGAGATTAAAACCACTCCATAACTCCTTCTGTAACAAACTTCATTCTAAATTATCATACTTGAAACTTCGTTTATTTATAAAAAAATGCAGCCTTTCAGAATGTTTTGAACCCATACCTCGTATGAATAATCACACAAGTGAACGATCATCGTATGGCAATATCGCGAATATATGAGATATTCACGATATGTCTGCCTCACGCTCAGAGTTCGAAACTATGTCTCATCAACATGGTTGTGTTGTGATAACTCTACGATTATAATTTCAAATATATTTATTTTGTGTCTTTGGGGATGTTAAGAGGTTTTATTAAAATTGTAGTTTCATGGAAAGTAGTCAAGTGCTTTTCTGCTTTTCCACTGAGAAAAGCAATACTAATCCAAACAAAAAATTAGATAAACTAATATAAAAATATAATTGTGAGAAACGAGAAAATATAAAAAACTGTGGTGAATTAAAAACCATTGCTAAACCCTTTCATTGTTCGTAGACTTACCGTTACTCGACTCATTGTTAGTGTTTAATAATTTGATAAGTTGTTGACAGAAATGTCAAACTATTTATTTTGGCTACTGACACCGTGATAATTGATTAAAAAATGAATAAGTCAAAAAACCACTAGTGCAATTGTCGCTGTAAAAATTGCAGGTAACTTTTGCCACTGTTAAAATGACAATTGCACAGTGAGATTTTCTATATATAAATTATATTGTCAATAAAAATTGATTCATATTTAGGTAAAAAAATTGTCAGTTACTGATTGCGAGTATATCAGAATACATTCTCGCTTCATACTTTAAATACTCCAGCTGACGATTTTTATACCTTTTTGAACGCAGCTGACGATTATTTATTATTTTCAACATGTATAGAATAAACTATCAAAATATTTACATGATCAGGCTGACGTACACCACTTGTTACGCAGCCGACTTGCGAAATTCTCATTTTCATTATATAATAATTCTATAAGTTTTCATGTATGAAGGAATGATTCGAAAAAAAAATGTTTTAAGAAATTTCCGTACACTCCCATCTCCCATGCGCGCCAGCTGATTTCTCAATTAGCGATGTTCAAGTAATAACGAAAATCGTACTGTAAAATGCTTCTCCCGGACTAGAAATTGTTGAATAATTTTCATATTATTCAAGTTACAACCACTAACCACTCGTTCTGTAACAAACTTCACTCTAAAATTATTATACTTGAAACTTATGTTTATTTATAAAAAATGCAGCCACTCAGAATGTTTCGAACCCATACCTCGTATGAATAATCACACAACTGAACGATCATCGTATGACAATATCGCGAATATGAAATATTCAAGATATGTCTGCCTCAAGCTCAGGATCCGAAACTATGTCTCATCAACATGGTTGCGATAACTCTAGAGTTGAGTAGAGAGTATGCGAAGATATACTACAGAAATGATCCTGTGAAGTATGATCTTAAAATAACCTTCAAAAAACTTACTATTTGATATAAGTTGTTAGAACTAAACGTAAAAGTTGTAAGTTGCGACATCTACAAACTGAAAGCTTAACTGTACTATGGAAGAAAGTGTTTACTCTTAAGAATACAGATTTTTCATTCTTCAAGAATGGGTTTGTAGTTAGATTACCGTTACAGTGAGGTAGATATGTCTTTTTCTCTGTGTTTCAAGGAACAATAAATTATAATTTCAAATATATTTATTTTGTGTCTTTGCTAAGACATTGCTAAACCCTTTCAATTTCAATTTGTAATAATGTATGTTTCAGTCAAAGAGAATAAATTCGATAATAAATGAACACATCGATTGGTATATTTCTCCATTTTTTTTCAAACAAAAATGTTTCTCTCAGGTGGAGATACTGCCTGACATTGTACTATCGAAATCAAATAAAATATCTAACACTTTCGCAGCGGCTGTCATTTTTTGGGTGCATTTTATGTTTGAATTTTTCATATAGAGATTTTTTAAATAATGTTCGATGATATTAATAGTAATGCAACAAAAAATAAATGGTTTTAAAGATTAAAACTAACTTTTCCGCAACTGTGGCCCTGAACAATATTCTATCATAAAATTATTACTTGTATACACTTCGGGGGATGTATCGTGCTAACAAACCGAAATTTCTCCAAAAATAACCAAAAATGTAGTATATCTAGATTTATAGGATCCGCTGTACTCACTCTAGTCAACTGAAAATCAATAGGGTACATCTGGGAGACACCTTGAACAGTATTCAATCATAAAATTGATCAATCGTATACTCTCTGCAGGCTGTATCGTGCTAACAAACTTAAAATTCTCCTAAAATGACAAAAATGTGGTACTTCAAGTACCATAGCACCCGTTGTACTGGCTTTAGTGATCTGAATATCAATAGCGTTCATCTTTGAGACGCTCTGAATAATATCCAATCATAAAATTGGTTACTTGTATATACTCCGGAGGCTGTATCGTGCTTAGAAACTGAAACTTCTCCAAAAATGACAAAAATATCGTACTTAAAGTACTGTAGCACCTGTTGTATAGGCCTGGTGAGCTGAAAATCAATAGGGTTCATCTGTGAGATGTACTGAATAATATTCAATCATAAAATTGGTGACTTGTTGAACTCCGGAGGCTGTATCGTGCTAACAAACTGAAATTTCTCAAAAAATTGACAAAATGTCGTACTACAAGTACCATAGCACCCGTTGTACTGGCTCTGGTGATTGAAAATCAATAGGGATAATATGTGACATGTCCTTAACAATATTCAATTATAAAATTGGTGACTTATTGCACTCCTGAGGTTGTCTCGTGCTAACATGTAAGAAAAAGTGTCCGACGACAACGACGACGAGGACATACACACAGGATTTTTTTTCTAAAAACCGTTTTTTCGTGTTGTTGATGATGGAAAATGTAAAAATAACTCAAAAAATGTTTCAAAGTTCCAACTTTTTTTGGGGTAAACCAATACTTTTCTCGCATATTAGATAGGTTGGGAGGAAAAGTAAACCTAGCCGGAAGTGTCCTTCAAAACAATACTAAAGGCAACTGTCTCTACCTGGTGTTATAAAAGTGAATGCTCTCCACGGGTAGAATCGCCAGTGTCCTTCAATAGTGACACCCGCTGCGAAACTGTTAAAAATGTCATTAGATTGTTTATTAATGGGATGATAACTTTCAATGGAAGTCAGTAGAACTTGAAACAACTGTCACGAAACTAAAATTTCAATAAAATGAAATCAATATTGACGATATGATGTTAATATGTGTCATGTTTACTTTTTTAACATACTCCATATTCGTTTTCTCAATGGAAAAGCAGAAAAAAATACTTTCCATGAAACTACAATTTTAATAAAACAAACTGACAATTAAAAATCCCAATGACACAAGACCACTGCAAATTTTAAATATTTTTCCATCAAATCAATAACAAAAAAATTCTAATTTTTTTTAGTAAATTTGTGAATTTTCTTAAACGAATGTTTTCATGTACGTTTTAGAAAAAAGAGTTATGTACAAAAGTTGTAGAACGTATTCTGTAAAAAATCTCAGTAACTTTTTTGCATCAGATAAAAAATGAAGGAAATACGGTTTTTTTTATATTTTGACAGGCCGCCATCTTGTTTCTACTGGGCCGATTAATCCCGTTAACGAACTCGTCCAAGATTTTGGCCCAACCGATTTTTGTATTTTTGTAGCGAGTTTGGTTTCGATCTGTCAAAAAATGCGCCCTCTATCGTGCTTACAAATTCCATTATAACACACACATATATACAGTGTGAAACACGACCAACGGGATGGAGGTTTATAGCGAAACGCTAAAAGTTTTAAAATGTTTGTTCCTTTAGTAGTTTGTACATTCATATAGACTACATTTTAAAATTATTTTGAAATATACATGATGTTCCAATAAAGTGTGGCGTACCAAAGTTATAGGAACACCCTATATTTTATTGCATTTTCTGTTTGCCCTTAAAAAATAAGATACTCCTTCATAATGGTTCCCTGTACCTAAATATAGAGGGTTCCGAATTATGCTGACTTTTTTTAAAATGTTAACATTTCGAAAAAAATTAATAACTCATTGATATAACAAATTCTAGCAAATTTTCTCTTAAATCTAAATAGTTGGAGATTCGTTGAATATATTCCACGATTCAGTACTAAACATCTCTTTACAGGGTGTTCAGAATTTTCAGTTTCATTATTAGATCATTCAATGTGTAATATCGGGCTTTTAAATGGAACACCCTGTATTTTAATAATTCACCATGTTCAAAAAAATGTCTATCGAATGGTATATGCCTAGGTATTATACTTTTCGTGCAATTTACAATTTTCTTAAATTATATGGTAAATCGATTTTAAAACATCTGCAATTCTCTATAAATTTTAAACTAATGATCTTGGCATAGTTGTTGTTAAGAAAACAGTGAAGTTGCTAATAAATATGCACATTGTAGTTGCTGAGGTACACTAGCTCTTTTTTACCGATAAGTATTTGAGTACATAATATAGCAAAAACACATTTTTAATAAAGCAAATACATAAATACTACAAAACGAACAAACTATTAAAAGCAAAAAATGAAAAAGCACTATAATAGATGCTCAAAATGCTTGCCATCTTGTGGAATGCAACACGTGATTCTAGCTTCCAACGATTTACTTTATTATTATTTAACATATCGGGTGTTATAGACGCGAAAGTGTTCAAAATTCTTAATTTCATATCGTCTGGAGTAGTAGGGGGGGGGGGGTGTAGCATACACAATATAACCCCATATGAAGAAATCTATCTTGGTCAATTCTGGTGACCTAGCTGGCCAATTATAAGGACCGTCTCTACCTATCCATTTATTTCTAAATTTTATATATATTAATACAGTTCCTTTATTTGAAATTTGAAAGAAACGTTGAAAATAAGGAAAATTATTTATATATTGTATGCAATACTTTTGATATACACTGTATTGTATGTAGAACCAATCATTTTGAACGATTCGGTATATATCAAATTTGACATTTTAATTTCCGAAGACATTTATGCAGAATATATTTAATGATAGATAGATCATGTAACGATTTGGGAAAAATATTTGAAATTTCAAAATACAGAGGTCTCTGCTAGTAGACTTACAATTGTAATAAAAGAATTTTAAATCTCTCTTTGTTATTGGGAAACATAATTTAGTATTTAAAAAAAAAATTTCGTAACCACAGGAGAAGAGATTTATTTATTTGAAAAAAGTTTAGTTAGTTGAATTTGAAATCCCCACGAGACAACATCATATTTTAGAATTGTCTCCCTTTCTGTGAATTTAATAGAAATAATCAAATAATACAATGAAATCATAAAGCCATCCATTATAAAATCAGTCCGTGAATAATTTGAAGAAAAATTGTATCGTATTCAGTTTAAGTGGTTCCAGATTTCTAAATTATATTTAGAAAGTGTCCAGAATTCTAAATTCATTTAGAATAGTACGAGTATTTTGCTGTCCCATAGTATTGGTGAGTCCGCTCCAGTTTTTAATTATTTCTCGAGAATAACAGGCCTTTTGAATAAATTTAAAAAGATGCATCTATAAAGATATTTTGGAATTCAAACAAAATAAACATTACATATGAAAATTTACATCAAGCGACGAATTTTATGAAATAGACAATTTTGGACGGAGATTGTGGTATTTGACATTTATACACGTCAAGTGTAACTTCAACAATTTGAACTATTGTTAAAAGTATTTAATTAGGTGTTTTCTATTACATAGGTTGTTTTAATTTTAATGTTTGTGGAAAATATGATTTTGTTCTTTAAGGATATTATTGGGGAATACTAACCTTTGAAAATTTGTGATTTGATAGTATAATATAAAAAATTTTAATCTAACTCACTGTGGTATTCATTTAGCCTATATTTTCATAGAATTAAACATTTAGCATTCAATAAAAATTTTGATTTAATCAGTGACATTCGAATAATTATCGGTGACAGAAAAGTCGTAAATGTCATAAGGCAATTAAAGGGCCTTTTATAATATTAAACAAACAGTCACTCGAGATTCTTGTGTCAACAATCTGAATAATAGAGTAATATTTAATTTGGAGAATACTTTAAAATTATAAAATTTGATTCATTATTTTAATAACAATTTGATCCCGCCCTGAGATAAGAGTGATTAAAGTTCATTGTGAATAAATTCATCTTTCGAAATACAAAAATAATATTTATCATAGCCGGGCATTGTTTGACAACTACTGTCAAATTGAAATATATTGCATACGCTGCTAAAGGTGTGTGTGCAATATTGTCGCTACAATCACAGATTGTACAACGTGGTCAAATAAAATTTCAATAGTGTTATATTCATATATTCATTAAAATAAATTATATTATAAATAATCGATATATAACAATATATATATATATATATATATATATATATATATATATATATATATATATATATATATATATTTATTTATTAATTTATTTTGATTATGGCCATTTAAACTGTTTTCTAAATATTGTGTAATCATTCCTAGGTATGTAATTTTTGGACAGTTCAAACATGGTATGAAGTAACATTTGATTTCATAGTATTTTTTGTTTTTAAATTTAGTAAATTGCGGCGATAGCGAGTTATTTGATTTATAGCATATTTTGATATTGTGTTTAGGTAAAATATATTCTAATTTCTCGAATAATTAATTTGTATAAGGTAGAGAGCTACATATCTATATCTTTTTTCTTGGCTTAGATTTCTTAGTGAATTTGGCTTTACCTATATTGTTGTTGTAATATGTGTGTGTACGTTGTTAAATAATTCTATTAAGTTTATTTGAAGAAAAATGATTATTTTCTAAAAGGATCTTAAGTTATTTAATTACTTCAGGGCGACATTCAACAAAAGCACAAAAAATAGTATGGTTATAGGATTAATAGATAGAGCTACAAAACTAACTTCGCCTGAAATGGACATTGACATTTTCATTGGGATAAGTGCCATAGCGTGTACTTTTATTATATACTTATTTTTCCAATGAATATCAGAGAAATTAAGAAAATGCCTGCGTTGCGTATAAAAATTTGTGTTTTGCATAGCGGTTGTAGAAAAAATTATTTCCTCATATTTTTTCGTTAAATTATTCGGAGATTATCCAGAAGAGGAGATTTTTATGCTTAAAGAAAACGTTTAATAGAAGTTTTATTCTTCTTCCGATTTTGACAAATGTTAGTATTTAATTATTTGTATTGTGGTTACTTTTTTGTAACAATTAAAAAATTTGCCAATCCTAATTCTTGTTGCCGACTAACAATTATTTTTTTAGGCTTGTCCGTTATGGGAAAGCAATGAATACACTGAACATGAAAGGAGACAACTACTTATTGCAAGGCTTCCAAACGTAAAAATGTTAAATGGCGGTGGAAAAATCACTGCCGAAGAAAGGGAAGATGCTGAAAGAGCATTTATTCGGTATTATATGGACAAACCCGAAAGTGATCAACCTGAAAGGTAATGTTTAATTTGCATTGCAAAAATTTATTTATAACATAACATATGCCAAATACAAACTTATTTTCCAAAAACTGGACCAACACATTATTTTGTATCTAACTTACCTATGATTGAGTGGTATATTTTGAACATTTTTTGTACTGCATAAAAGGAAGCAAACTCATTAGATCGTAGGCATACAGAACATTATAGACATGGTCAGTACATAATCAGATTGTTTCGGATGACAACTACGTCTGACCCTGTCTCTTACATTTTTATAATTTTGACAATGCCAGACACTCATTCAATCTAGCGGAACGATACGAAAAATAATAAATCCATGGCCAACGAACTCAAGACAATGACTGATGAAGTTGAGTCATTCGCCGAATTGATATATTATTGAGAATTTATGTGCTTTCATGTTCTTTTGATAATAAAGATTTTATGTAAAGATATATATACTTTTTGAGAGAGCAGTAATGATGATGATGACATGGCATTGACATTGTATTTAAATACCGACGCTCGGCACATTACTTTGATTATTTCTGTGTATGCTTCACCACTCAATGAGTCTTCAAATCCTAATATAGATTTTACATTGCATATGCATTGTTTTGAGAGATATCTTATCGATCTCATCTATAACACAGTGGCAAACTATTCAGTATTTATGATAGGGTATTTTATTATTAAGGTAAATGTACCAATGTCTCAAAAGCTGACAGTATTACAATAATTCCAAAAAAATGCTCCAGTACCTGAACATATTGGTTTTAAAACTTTTGGAATATTTTTTTTTAAATAAAACAATATTATAGGTACTTAACAACTAATAATTTGTTGACGTTAGGACAAAAATTGACAAAAAATACTAAAATATTCGGAAGAAACGATGGTAAAGGCTCTTCAGGCAGTTAAAAATGGCACGATTTTATCGGAAGCAAGCAAGCAATATAAAGTTCCCCGCACTACCTTACCTTACCAAGCATATTAAAAAATATCCCGAAAAAAGGAAAATGGGTCCGACTTACCTCACAACTAAAAGAGAATGGAACTGTCTGTGGATTTGGTGTACACACTAGATGTAAATTGAGTGAATGAAAACGACGAGTACTCAGTGTGTATGTGTTTATTAATCTCCAGCTAAGCGCTTTCGGCTATAAAGCCATTATCAAAGCTGTCGTCATTAAAAAAGAGATCCAAACAGGTGTCAAAACCATCCAGTTGATAAAAAAGAACAATGCGCAAAGTTAAAACATTGTTATGATGAAGTCATTAGATTAAAAACATTAAAAATACCCTGTTGAAAGGGTGTACAATTATAATTTACATGATGGAAATTCCCATTCTGAAATGTAAACTGAATGAAAACCGGTGACAAGTTTAACTTGTCACCGGTCAACTTGTCAAAAGAATGTGTTCACATAAAATATTTTATTCAGGTATATTAATTGAAATTTCGTCTATATTCTACTTTGTATTTTTTATGTACTACTGACCATTTTCTGTTTTTAGATATTTCGAACTTATTCAAATCCACGGTAAATTAGATCCTTTGGTGAATGTCAACTTGAAACCAGAAAAAAGAGTCAAAGTCAACTTCATTTGTGGTGAAATAAGTGAAATGAGATCGTTGGATCTATTTAGAACTGTATGGGATCTAAAGGTGAAATTAGAAGCATTCGCTGGATTTTCCGCTTCTAAAATGAGACTATTTTATATCGACCAAGATTTGCGAGATATACAGGTAAATAATTGAAATAATATAAACACATCAAACGCTCAAAATAACAACATATTATTATACTCTGAAATAGGATTGAGAGGATAATTATTTATTCGTTGATAATTATGGTTGTGGCAGTTAAATATTTAATTACTGTAATAAATAATAACGGTTTCGTTTTGTCTTTAATATATCATCAAATATTTATGTTTGCAAAATAATGTAATTAAATATTTATTGATTTACGTTTAAAAATTAAAATGCGTAATAATAATACACGATATCTCATATTTTTGTGTTATGCATCTGTTTTATTAAAAAAAATTTAATATATATGCATGTATATAATAAAAAAGATTTTTTCGAATATAATCTATATAACTAGGTAACGAAAGCGTGAAAAAAGGCATTGGTATAAATTAAAGTCGACAAGAAAAATATTATGATCGTCATCATGAAGAGAATATATTTGATCAGCTGTTGATAAAAATAGCGGAAAGCAATATACTGTGAAAAATAATTATAACATGATACTGCCTAAAGAGAAATAAAAAAAATTGAATGGAAAACAATGGATTTTGGAACATGGAACAATAAAAACAAAGTAACAAAGAGGAGAAAAAGCTGAATGCATTGGTGTACATTAAAGTCAGCTACAAAAATATTAGGATTGACATCATAAACTGAACCAATTTGCTGTTTTAAATGAAACTAACCGTTTCTAGATAATTCTACAATATATTGAAAAAAATGTTACAAAATTCGAAGAAATTGACAAATTGTTTCGATATTATATATCATCGTCAGAATGACAGAAGTTACATTTCATTTGATGCCTACCTGATGTTTAATTATTTTTGGCTAGGTCACGAAGTGACCTATCTTATGATTGACTTAATATATTGTCCTATTTTATTACCTATCAAAAACTTTATTTTCTGGGTGACAACTGCCTTTTATTGAACACATCTTGATGGATGTACATACTGACATTTAACACTAGACAATAGGTGTGTTCAGGCGAGTGAATACTATGGAGGCAGTTATGAATGACATTCTCTAGCACGTTAAGTACGACAGCTCTTATGGCTTGGACTTTGCACATGCCGGGTATATAAATGTACATTGCCATCCCATGGGCCGGAAATAGTTATTTTCCTAACAAGTGCGGAAAGTGATACTTTCCCGCACGCGACTGTCGTTGACCCGAACGACGCGAAGCGGTATTCGGGCAAGCAGTCAAGGGCGGGAAAGACACTTTACGCATTAATTAGGAACATTATTTTTTCTACGACCGCCTAAAGATTCAAAAAGCACATTGAAAATATATATTTTATTTCAACATACAAAACATTCCATGAAAATCCACTAATTATTATTATTATTTAATTTGTTGCATTCTGCAAACGCGTCAGAATAGCCGGTCCAGAGTAGTCAGTTGGTGGTAACTGGCTGTTAAGAGTAACACTCGTAGATTGCAAAGTGCATGAAGATGACGGAGACGGCATCGGTTGCAAGTTGCCAGTACATGAAAGAATTTTATTCGAGATGGTTTTCTTCTGTTCCACGGAATCCTCCAAATAACTCTCAGCAACAGCAGTTGACTTCCAGCCTCCAAGACGTTTTATGTTGGTTATCCCTTCGCCTGAATCTGCTAGAAACTTTGCCGAGAATCGTCTAAAACTGTGACCTGTGTAACGTTAGGTAGGCCTAAGTAGGTAGCGATCTCTACCGGCATTTTACCAAATGTGTTTACGCCTACGCACTGAACAGAACATTTGCCTTTTTTGTAATTGATAAAAAACGACGATGCGTGGTGGTAGGAGGCCGTAAATTTGCATACTTTCTATAGAGCTTCAGAAAGGTTCCGTTATTTATCTCTTCAGATATAACAAAGGATCTTGAGGTATGGTTTTTCGAATCGGAAATTTTCACAATAATTAGGTTCCCTTTATCTTGAATATCGTCAAGCGTGATTTTCACAAGCTCCGCTTTGTGAAGAACACCGGCTAAAGCAAAAATGGTACCTACTTTAATCATAAGATATATCTCATCAGGGGCTAACATAAACTTGGATATCTCTTCTTTGGTAAAAATCTGCGCTTTATGTGGTCGAAAACCAACATTTTGCTTTTTTAGGAACGATGTCAATTTATGAAACTTGCTTATGTCCAGGTTTTGTTTTATTTTAATTAAACATTTCACCATCGAGTAACGCGACCATAGGGTAATGGATTTCAGTACCTTACTCAGCTCGGAAAAATGCGCCAAAAAAACCTCTTTTATGAAGCTATTCACTCCTTTTTCCTTACACCAGTTTAAAAATTGGTTGTATTGCTGTTCGTATCTTTCTCGTGATTTTCTTGGTAACAGGTCTGAATTTACCTCATCTGCGGCCTTTAATTTTGCTTCTGGGAGCTCTTCGTCTGACGAATCCATTAAAATATTGCTTTTACTGAAAATAATTTGAAAAATGCCAGAATCGGACACTTCGACAACACTTCGACTTGAAACTTTGACGTCTTGATGACAACTTGGTTGTCATAACAAATCTTTGGTTACCACACCAAACCACTTAACTCAGCTTAGTTTGATTGTTATGTGGATTGATTTTGAAAAATGTTAGGGTAGATATATAAAAGTATCGCAATTTCTTCATTCCAATGAATGAAAAATAGTCTGGCTTAGATTGAATATTAAAACCTATATACAGGTAAAATCAATGAAATGTACATTTAATAACGATAAATTGACATACTTTACTTCCCCACACTAGTGCGGGAAAGCAAGTTTTCCCGCACTAGTGCGGAAAAGTGACACTTTCTAAACTAAAATGAGTGCGGGAAAGTGGGTAAAAACGCACGGTCGTAGAAAAAATATTTTCCTTGTTTTGTTTAAAAAAAAGTTTTTTGGCAGTTTTTGCGTTTTTTATGGGTTTTTAGGCAACGGTAACAAATTATTACAAGGCACTGGTGATTCGCTTCGCCATACAAGAGCCATTCATCGAGTCACCGATGCCTATTACCGATTATCGCCTGTACATTGTTGTTTTTTCAAATTAGTTATTCTGCTGTAGTTTCGTGATAACTTTGTTTTAAAATGAAAAGAAATAACTGTTATAATGTTAAGAGTAGGAGTAGAAAGGTTGTAAAGTTAGCCTTGAGTGCAAATCCATTTATTGATGAAAACGCTTCAACGTCGACTCAAGATCCTGAGGAAAACAATGTTTTAGAAAATGTTGATTTACCACAATCTCAAGGGATCGTCTGGTACACAGATGACTCATGCTCCATTGATGGGGCGGGGGCTGGAATTTACTCTAGGAACCCAAAGACACAAGTTTATGTTCCTTTGGGAAATGGGATATCTGCATATCAGGTTGAGGTATCTTGGAATGTGCGCAGATAAACCTAGACAGAAGTTATGTAGACCGACACATAACCACATACACCGACAGTCAAACAGCCATCATGGTCCTGAGTGGATATACCATCAAGTTGGGGCTTGCTGCTGAATGTCGAAAGCGGCTTGCTACTCTATCAAGGCGGAATGTAGTGTGGCTAAAATGGATTCCGACCTACTCTGGTTTTGAAGGTAATGAAAGGACGGATGCACTGGCTGTGGAGGGGGCGGCAGCTCCCTTCAACGGCCAGAGCCAGACCTTGGGCCTCACAAAACAAGCAATCAATAGAGAAGTGAGGATCTGGTTGGGAAACCAACACATCGCTCACTGGAACGCTCTGCAAAGTCAAGGCAGTTCAAGCTCCTACTGAGGGGATGGACTGATAGACGTGCTAGGGCAGCTGTAGAACTACCAAGGAGTAGGTTAAGAAAGATAGCGGGACTCTTAATAGGGCACTGCTGTCTGAGGAAATACCTCCATAACTTAGGTTTAGAGGAAAGTCCCAAATGTAGGGGTTGTGGCTCGGCTGACGAAACGTCGTTCTATGTCCTCCTTGTGTGTCCACATTGGGCTGAATTACGCAGGCGAATCTTTGGAGTCCCTGTTATGGCCCCCAGGGACTAGGGAATTCGAAGGAGTACCTACGCAGGCAAACATCAGCCGCCCGGGCCAAAACTGGGACATCACCCAGGAGTCTGAGCTTCTTGACGTGCCTGTACCCTTCCTCTCTTCGCACATAACCCAAGTTTTTTAAGCGCAGGAGTGTCCTCCCGGCCTCAGCCTCGATCACATGGTGAAGAGGCCGACGTCCAATAATCACCTCTAACGCTGCAGTTGGTGTAGTCTTCATGCAACATAGGCAGCATGATCACTTTGAAGAACCATAAAATGGTCTTAGGAGTTAGTCGCCATTTCGGACCAATGGCTCTCCTACAGGCCCAGAACGTGTTAGTCACTTTGCTTAGGCGACTATCAAGGTGACCGTTCCATGTGAGTGTCTTATCCAGGATCACTCCCAGATATTTTACTTGTTCAACCACTGGAAGGTGCAGACCCTCAGGTTTTATACCTCTCTTCTTGGTGAAAGCAACTTCCTCAACCTTCGCAGGATGCCTTCCAACAAGAAGGACAACGATATCATAGACATACCCAATTGCTAGAAAGCCCTCACCATTTAGTAGTGATATATTAGCTAGTCGATTACTAGGTTCCAGAAAGTGGGCGAAAGAACGCCCCCCTGTGGACATCCCCTATTGACGACCACTTTTGCCACACGATCCTTCTATGAGGCCTCTACTGTGCGGTTGCGTAGCATGGCCCCAAGGCAGTGAGTTATCATTGGCCCTATTTCATGATTTATCACAGCACTACACATTGATTCTACAGGAGTGCTGTCGCAAGCTCCCTGTATGTCCAGGAAAGCGCCCAGAGCGATCATGTCATTTTCCAACGCCTTTTCCACCTAAGTCACCAGTTGGTGTAAGGCACTTTCTGTTAGACTTGCCACACCGGAACGCATGCTGATTTTGTGCAAAGGATGCCTAAGCCCAACACTTTTCCTCACATACCGATCAACCAACTTCCCCAGTGGTTTCAACACGAAAAATGTTAGGCCGATAGGTCTAAAATACTTAGCCACGGTGTATGTAGTACGACCGGGCTTGGATATAAAGACAACTTTTACTTGTCTCCATTGCTCAGAAAATATCTGCTTGCCAAACAGGCCCGAAATATATGCACTAAGATTGGACCAATAGCCTCCCAGCCCTGCTGAAGCAGAGCCGGAAATATTTGGTCCTTCCCGGAGATTTGAAGGATCTAAACGTACGAATTACCCAAGTAATCCGTTCATAGGTAACTATTTTCTTTGCTAGGAGATAGTCCCTCCTACATGGTCGTATTATTTCCACACATCCCATGTTAGCCCTCCTGCCCGACTATTTTGCAGCCGGGAAAGTGAGTCTCTAATACATGCAGCAGGGTATCCCCCGGTGTTTCCGAGAAAACACCCGGTGCGATTTCCAGACAGCCAAGAGCACTGTCAGGAGACTTCGTTAAGATTCAACGCAGCCTTGACATTTGAGGACCGAGACGATATCCTCACGGAAGGCCCGCCAGGCATCTCTCCGAGCCAGCCTAACGGCGCTCTTATACTCATTTCGTTTCTGGCGGTATTGCTCCCAATCCAGATCCGACTCTATCTTCCTAGTCCCATTAAATAGGCGCCGGAATGGTTTCCGCAGCGAGTTGAAAGAGTTGTTCCACCATTTGTGACCCTTACCCTCTTTCCTCGTTTTCTCTGCGCAATTCTCTTCATACGACGAGACAATAATCGAGCCCAGCTCCGCTATCGCCCAATTAATAATCTCATCGTTTTTACTGAGACTCCTAGGGAATCCGTCGAGCCTCCTCGTGAGGTCCAGTTTATTCCGTTCCCAGTTGGTGGTCCTCGGATCCCTATACTTTACTGTTCTTCAACAACTGAAACATATGTAACCTTGAACCGACAATGACGGGTCATCATTAACACGCCAATCTTTTACCTTACTTATCATGGTACTTGACGCAAGTGTCACCCATCCAGGACTTCAGTCCGAATCGTATTCCGGCAAGTCGGCTTCGTCCCACGGTTGAGTAGCTGAAGATCAGTAGTGCCCAGGCCTCTACCATTAATACCCGTGCTGCCCCACATAGTGTGGTGCTCATTGGCATCACAGCTGATGAGAGGCAACTTCCTAACCGTACAGTAGTCCACCGCCTTGCGAAGCTCCTCAGTAGGCGGAAATTCTAGTGAATCGAAGAGCAGGTAAACAGAGCATACGACTATACTACGCCCCACACTGTTCCCACCCGAGA
This sequence comes from Galeruca laticollis, assembly GCA_963921935.1. NCBI lineage: Eukaryota > Metazoa > Arthropoda > Insecta > Coleoptera > Chrysomelidae > Galeruca > Galeruca laticollis. The sequence continues at coordinate 82,489,335 of OY998178.1, read as the reverse complement.
AATCCACCCTCACCGCTATTAGATCTCTGAAACAGAGTTCCCTTATCAGTATTGCATTTACACTATTATGTGTCGAAATGCATACTCTCGGGTTAGTATCACCCACAGCATAGAAAGGATTACGCCCGGGTGTACTTAGACCTCGCTGACGACCTTTATACACTCATGGCTCTTGTATGAGACATATGCCTGTCTGCAGTTTTTCTATTCGCTGCGCGACTACTCCCGCAGCAGCCCGGCAATGTTGCAGATTCATCTGGGTACATTTAAGGCCACTATGAACAGACATCGTAAGTCTGTTTCTTTACTCCGGGGTACTCTCCGTAGTTCCCGAGATGATAAGTCATATCTTCCCGAACCCATACCGGATTTCTCCTTGCGTTGATCATATCAACCGACCTAGTATCGAGCCACTATATGATGTTTTGCCTCAAGGAAGCAGCATCCCATTGGGAGGCCCGAACTACCCACCCCTCAGTCCTCAGAGCCGGATTTTGAGAGCATGTTATATATCCAGCCATTTATGGGTTGGGGGATATTCTTGTTGGCAAGTGCGTTTGTAATTTTAGGAAAAGCGGTTCTATCAAACGCACCTTCTATGTCTATGAATACACCCAGGGTGGACTTTTTTATTTCCAGCGATCTCTCGAGATGAAGAGTCGAATCGGTAGATTTCCCTGAAGTGTATGCATGTTAATTTGGATGCAGTGGATTTTGTGTTATCACTACATCTCTTATGTATCGTTCGCACAGCCTCTCCAAGGTCTTCATTGAAAACAATGTGAGGAAAATGGGTCGATATGCTTTTGGAATGGTCCATTCATTCTGGTTTTGGTATGAACACAACTTTGACTTCTCTCCAACCTCTTGGAACTTGGTGGGAATCCTCAGATCCTCACACATGTTCTTTTTTGTAGTACAAAATGCACAACAACCCTTTGTCTCATTTTTTTCTGGAATTGCAGGAGTTACTGTGATACCACAAATTTCGCGAATTCGGCATTTGAGGCTAACTGGCAGATTTTTAGTAGTAACTCGAATTTTTAAATAGGGATATATAAGCTCATTTGCAAGATTTTTCGGAAAATAACGCCGTTTAACTTTTTTCTCATAGTTATCGTTTGCATCGAAGATAACCGTTGAATTAATTTAATTTTTTTTCACTTTTGTCCTCAAAATATGTTCAAGTAGTTACAGCGGTTTAGAATGCATATTTTTTAAAATATCACGTTTTAGATGCCAATTTTTTTTAAACTTAAAAAAAATCAATTTATGAAAAAAAATGTAGGGAAGGAAAATATTATGCACGAAAAAGTTAGAGTATTTCTCACCGAATATTTTTCTTTATTTCTGTACGATAAAAATTAACTTATATATGACAGCTGATAGTTTGCTATTTAGAGTGTTAGACACGATTTTCAAGCTCTTTAAACAGAAAAATCTAAAAAAGTACCCGATAAAAAATAGTCAAATTTGCAGAGATCGTAACTTTTGCAATTCCGCAAAAAATAGCGATTGGATGAACTTGATAGATCTATAGATCTATTTCAAATATGGTGGTAAATACATAAACTTTTATACTGCTTTTTTTTTAAAACGCCTAAGTAATTTTATTTTTATTATAACTCTGTTAATTTTAGCGATAACGATATAAAATCAAACTCATTTTGAAGGTTATTTCAAGTACTTCAAATAATGTCTAAAGTACTTTTCTCCAAAACGTGAAATTTTTTTGTTATTTTATGATAAACGTGTTATATTTAATTACCGGCGGAGAAGTTTTCTTAAAGTACACCCGAATCTCAGCTCCTATTGCACCGACATTCACGAACAAAATCTCAAATTGTTTATTATCAGGCTTCAATTTTTGTACAAAACATTTTTTTCATACGACTTTAATATTCGAGGTATTCAAAAACAAACTGCTTAAAAACGTGTGATTTTTTTAAGAAAAAAAAATTATATTTTAAATCGCGAAAAACTCGGAAAGTATTGATTTTCAGAGAAAAGGTTATACACATTTTTTGCTTAGAATTCATCACTCTATCGATTTCTGCGGTTATTTTTACGATTATTTGTTCCACCCCATAGAATCATGGGCGGAAGCAACTCTCGGCACCATATTAATTCTGTTTCTTAGCCTTTTTTGTACTTCCTGTTCAATTTCCACGCCAATCGGTTTTACTTTTCCGCCCAACCTTTCTATGTGCGAGAAAAGTATTGGTTTACCCCAAAAAAAGTTGGAATTTATAAATTTTTTTTTGAGTTATTTTTACGTTTTCCATCAACAACAACACGAAAAAACGGTTTTTAGAAAAAAAATCCTGTGTGTATGTCGTCGTCGTCGGCCACTTTTCCTTACATGTCTTGTTAGCACGATACAGTCTTCGGAGTGCAATAAGTCACCAATTTTATGATCGAATATTGTTAAGGACATGTCACAGATGATCCCTATTGATTTTCAGTTCACCAGAGCCAGTACAACGGGTGCTATGGTACTTGAAGTACGACATTTTGTCATTTTTTGAGAAATTTCAGTTTGTTAGCACGATACAGCCTCCGGAGTTCAAGAAGTCACCAATTTAATTATTGAATATTATTCAGGGCATCTCACTGATGAACCCTATTGATTTTCAGCTCACCAGAGCCAATACAACAGGTGTTACAGTACTTTAAGTACGATATTTTTGACCTTTTTGGGAAGTTTCAATTTCATGATTGGATATTATTCAGAGCGTCTCAAAGATGAACCCTATTGATATTCAGCTCACTAAAGCCAGGACAACGGGTGCTATGGTACTTGAAGTACCAAATTTTTGTCATTTTTGGAGAATTATTAGTTTGTTAGCACGATACAGCCTCCAGAGAGTATACCATTGATCAGTTTTATAATTGAATATTGTTCAAGGTGTCTCACAGATGTACCCTATTGATTTTCAGTTGACTAGAGCGAGTACAGCGGGTCCTATAAATCCAGGAATACTGAATTTTTGGTTATTTTTGGAGAAATTTCGGTTTGTTAGCACGATATATATATATATATATATATATATATATATATATATATATATATATATATATATATATATATGTATACAAGTAACAATTTTATGATAGAATATTGTTCAGGACCACAGATGCGGAAAAGTTAGTTTTAATCCTTAAAACCGTTTATTTATAAACGATTTCGGAGCCAAAATGCCTCAGTAACTGGACTATATTCTATGTTCATTATTTTTCTTGGAAGAAAGCTCAGATTAACAAATAAAATTGATATGTTTGTTTTGATTTTTCTTGCCCCAAACATCGAGTCACATTTTAAGCTCACTTGCGGGCATTTCCACTGCTTTGCCATATTTACAAAGTCTCTTAGTGGCAGGAAAATGAAATTAGGAATTTAATTGAAAATTTGTTTAATAGTTATGCAAATAAAAGAAGTCATATTAATTATTTATGCATTTCAGTCGCTGCTTTTAAAAATAATTAAAAATACTTGAATTTTATTTAATAATGGCATATTTTTATATAAATTTTAAACAAGTATTTGTTGTAACCTTAGATACCTTTATGGTTATAACTAAAAGTGGCAACATTATTCAAAATTTCAATACTTGTTTTATATGTGAAGGGTAACTTATTTAATAGTTTCTTATATTTTCATGGGTTTCGGTCAGAAATAAAATCACTTGCTTATAGTGGTAACGTTTCGGTCTATTTAATTTAAACCATTTTCAAACCTTTCTAAAAATTTTGAAAACACAATACATTAATTTTAATACATATTGTTAAAATATATGTCTTTAAAATGTTTTGATTATGCCTCCGTAGAGGCTTGTCTACTACTGTACGGTAGTATTTCTTAAATTGAAAAAAGACAATTACTACACATAAAAACAATCAATATAAACAATGAACTATGTTAAAGGTAGTTGACATGTATATTACAGAGTGTCCTAATTAAATTAAAATTAGAACTAGAGACCTATTTTTTAATTTTTAATAACTAGGTAAGGTGTAGATATTCATTTATAATAGTAAGTTCGTATATATACAACTTAAGTTGTCTATGTCAGTGAGGCCAGTGACAAAACTCTTCTTGTATTTTATGGGAGCGTATGAATTATTGTTTAAATATCGTTGAGACCATACATTTTTTGTGAACCAATTTGTAAATATTCGACCATTGTTGTCATATTCTATATTCATATCTAAAAAATTAATAGAACGATTTTTGTCCATTTCTATGGTGAATTGTAATTTTTTATTGAAGCTGTTAAAACGTTTTAGAATATTTTCAGTCTGGTCAATGGGTACACAAAGGATACAGTCGTCGACGTATCTTTTGAAGAAGATTGGTTTTTCTGCGGTACAATTATCACATCCAAAACACAGGCCAAATAATATTAAAAAAATCAAAAATACCTTGGATTTAAATAATTATCCTAAACATTTTTATGAGCCCATTATTAAACAGAGAATTAACAACTATTACAACAAATTAAAATTTAATAGCCAAAGTAATCCATCAAAATATATTTCACTTCCGTACATTCCCGATATAAATAAACCATTACAAAAATGCCTAACACCATTTAATATTAAAATTGCAGATAAAGTAAATACCATTACAGGAAATAAACTTTTTTCTAGACTCAAACCAGATAATAAGAACACAATAAACTCAATATATAAAATAAATTGTTCTGATTGTAATGGTACTTACATTGGTCAATCTAGCCAATATTTACATAAAAGAATTCAACAACACCAGCAATCAGTTCGAAATAACAATGAATGTACTGCATTATCAAAACATTCACTTGATAAAAATCACTCTTTTAATTTCAACAACGTAGAAATAATAACTACAGAAAAAAATAATAGTAAAAGATTAATAAAAGAAATGATAAATATTAAGAATCCTGACTCAGTCAATTTCAGAACTGACATAGACAACTTAAGTTGTATATATACGAACTTACTATTATAAATGAATATCTACACCTTACCTAGTTATTAAAAATTAAAAAATAGGTCTCTAGTTCTAATTTTAATTTAATTAGGACACTCTGTAATATACATGTCAACTACCTTTAACATAGTTCATTGTTTATATTGTTTGTTTTTATGTGTAGTAATTGTCTTTTTTTAATTTAAGAAATAGTACTGTACAGTAGTAGACAAGCCTCTACGGAGGTATAATCAAAAAGAAAGTTTTAAATAAATATATTTTAACTATATGTATTAAAATAAATGTATTGTGTTTTCAAAATTTTTAGGAAGGTTTGAAAATGGATTAAATAAAATAGACCGAAACGTTACCACTATAAGCAAGTAATTTTATTTCTGACCGAAACCCATGAAAATACAAGAAATTGAGTCATTAACAGTCATTAAAAATATATATGATTATTTAATAGTTTTGTCCTTGTTTAATTATCATATAAAGAGAGATGCAAATATCGTTAGAGTGTGCTAGACGATAATTTCGAATACGCTGTAATTTGTAGTAAATAATGTCAAACTAGGTTTATTTATACGAGCGAATTACATCCTGTTTCTTGCCGACGTACCCTCTGGTTTCCGGTACTGCAACGACCGTTGGTGCAACCTCAGCACATTCGACGTATAAATACGATTGTAAATATATTTCATTCAGTCTGCATGTTATTTTTATGTACTTATCCTGTTTGTACAATTTAGATATTTTTCTGTATTTTTGAAAGTCGATATTTTGTATTTTAAGTGTAATAAAAGTTTTTAAAAACAAAGTTCGTGTAACAACACATATATTTAGCGCCATTACGACTAGAGAGTAAACATTTAGTTCTTTCGTTTTGAGGTATTTTTCAAGACTTTTATTGACAAAAAAAAATTTTAAGCTCATTAATTTAATGTTTTTGGATTATCATGTTTCGTCGGTGCCAAGTTCCACAGTACCATCCCCACTTTTTGTAATTTATTCACTGTTTCACTACTGGCATTTAGGATTGTTGGCCGCAAGAATAAACGTGTTTATGAATGGGCAGCCCTCTCTATTGTATATTATTACTCTAAGGAAGAAACCTTGAAAATACAAGTAATAAAAACACTAGTTATACCTAGGTACTTGGGTAATTCCATTTATTTGATATACTGTAGAAAATTATCTATTATTTATCATTATTTTTGTTTCAGGGACCAGAATTGATGAAATTTCCCAACAAGCGATTATACAGCTATAACATACGTAACGGAGACGAAATAATAATAGAATGTAAAAAGAAACCGAGTGAATCTAAGTAAAATACTTAAAATTAAGCTGTGGTTGTTTAAAACAAAATGAGATCGTATTTATCGATCAAATTAAATATAAATATTAAATGGACCTAACTTGAAAGACTTGACAATATTTTAAATCTGGAAACCGAAAATGAGTAAATACAATATATTCTTCCTGAATTTCAATATTATTTTATAAAAAATTAAATAATAAACAATTAGCTGAACATAAACAAACCCCCACTAAAATAAATAGTTTCTTATGAAGAACTTTACTTCAAGGTACATATTATTTGATAAAAAAATGTCAATTATAGGTTATACATCATCATATGCTTGCTCCTAGTCAATTACAAGCTATTTTCTCAAACTGGCATTGGATTAACCTTCATCCCATCCATATTGAAGTGTTTAGGCGTTTTTTTCGCGAACCCAAGCATTTTGGTTTTAGATATATTTACATGCAGACCAAAATTATACACTGTTATTACAACCCCGTTTATTTTGATTTCTGCTGTAATCTCATGCAGAATATTGCCTCAGAATAAAAAAGTTAAAAAGTAGCAGAGATTCATGCTTGCCTGACCCCTCTTTTATCGTTATGAATTCTGATGTTGTCATTTCAATTTTGACTTTAGACGATTGGTTCCAGTATATCTGAGAAACGTCTGTTACTATTCACCAATAAGTTCTTCAATTTTAGTTTGATCTCGAGATTTCCTTCAGTGAACTAAAACTATGTTTATGTTGGGGTTTTCCATGTCATTTTCACTTCCCATTAGCTACATCTTATTTGAATTATTTTAAGAATGTTGTAGCAAATGAAAAACCTGAATAACTTTAAAAATTCATCCATCAGGGAGATTTATAACTTTAGTTATATGAAATTGTAATTGGTCAATTTAAATTGAAAATAAACTTTACTTTTCAATTTGACGTTTTCGGTTTCCATTTCTTCCAAACAAATTAAGTCCCTAAGAAAGTCATAGAGATAACGTACACACTTTATCTACGAGTCGGGGCTTTATAAAAGTCCTTGATAATATCAAAATCTGCTCATCTGAGAACAAACATTTTAATTTTTTTTATTATTGTTAATATGATGAATAAAACTTATTCAACTTGTTCTTGGCAACTTTATTCTCAGAAAAACGTATTAATACAAATAACATTTATGTCTTACCAGTACCTTTTAATAACTTCAATACGAAGGCATAAAAAGGATGATCAAAAACATTCTTAGTTGAATGTTTTTGAGGATGATTATGATCTAGGTTCTAGGGCAGTGGTCGCCAACCTTTCAATGTGTTGAGCTGCTTTGTTAATTTTGGAATAAACAGCGAGCTACCCAGGCGGAATCCACGTAACGCAACGTAAATGAAATAATCCACAGTTAATTTATCATTATATGTATTTATTTTACTATTTAACTGGTAATACATAGGTACTAATAATAAACTAATAACAAAATAACTAATATTACTAGTATGTACTTGTTCATAGCTACATTACTACCTACCAAACTAAGGTGTTTGAAAAATAAACACAAACTTTTATCCAGCCACAGCGGCATGTTACGTAAGATTTAAAAATAGTTAATAATAACAACAAAAAAGTAACGCACTATCATGAACATAAACATTGAAAAATAAAAAAGCACGTTCAATGAGAAGACTGACACTCAGACTCATCGATAAGTTTTTTAATGTTTGCAGTATAATTTGATACAGCCATTCGAATACAATTATCCAAATATTCATCTGTAAGTCGATTGCGACATTTGTTCTTAATAAAAACTTCATATTGGAAAAAGAAGATTCACACAAATAGGTTGAACTGAATAATGCTTTCAGTTTCAAGGCAACACGGCATAGAACTGAATATTTGTCTTTACTTACAATAGGCCAGATACATTTGGTACTTGAGACTAACGATTTTAAGGCTAAATCATTTTGAAACTCAATTACTTCCATTTCTGTTGCAGCGATGTCTTCGCCAAAGTTCTGCATAACACAAGCTGCAAACTGTTGGATATCAATTTCCATAAAGGGTGAAACAACAAACTGCGGTACTAAAGACATTTCGTTGAAATCCTTGAAACGATTTTTGAAGTTATTCTTCAGGGTAGAAACAATTTCTACATGATATTTGCTGTCATAGGGTTCTAATGGATGTTGAGATATTTTTTCTGAAAGAATAGGAAAATGCTTGCCATCACCGTTAATTAGGTAATTAGGTTTTGTTCCCAAAACTCCAGCTTTTTGATAAATTATTTTATATCAGAAATCATTTCGCTAGTTCTTTGTCTCTCCCCTGAAGCTGCAAATTAAGTTCGTTTAATTTCTCTGTAATGTCCACGAGAAACCCAAAATCTCTAAGCCAGATTGAATTTTCTAGTTCCGGAGTCGGTTCATCGCGTTGTTTGAAAAATTGAACTATGCCAGATAGGACATCATTAAAACGTTCTATTTAACCATCGGACTTCAGAGTGAAGGAGTAGCCAAGTTTTTGAATAATCTTCTTTGTAACGCTTGAGCTCTAGGCTTGTTCACAATTTTTACCACCAGTTTCAGGAAATTTCGACATAATGCTTGCTGATGGATAATGCAGTGGTAACAAAGAAATTGCGGAAAAGTTTCATCTTTACGACATAACGCCACCAGACCCTTATCACAACCCACCATAGCTGGAGCGCCATCAGTTGTCAAGCCAACTATTTTCGATATTGGAATTTTCTCGGAAGAAATAATATTTTTTAAATGAGAAAACAACTCCTGTCCAGTAGTGTGTCCTTTCAGTGGAATAAACTTCAAAAAATCTTCTTTAATCGTAAAATCACTAAAAACCATCCTGACGAACACGGCCATCTGGGCAGTGTCAACGACATCTGTTGATTAATGCAGTTGAAGTGAAAAATAAACACAGTTATCTAAGTCAGTTCTTAACTGTAAAAAATATCATTGCTCATTACTTCTACACGTCTCATCACTGTATTAGCAGAAAGTTGCATAGATTTTATAGCTGAAACTATATCATCTTTATTTCTAAAATTGGCAAATAACGAATCAGCAGTTTCTAAAAACGCCTGTTTTATCATTTCCCCGTCTTCATAAGGTTTCTTTTTTTTGTGGAATTATCTGGGACACACGGTACGATGCTTCAGTTGCAGCCTTATTTTTGTCGACTGTTCTTAAAAATATTGATTGTTGTCCAATTAACTGCTTTTTTAACTGTTTCAGTTTCTCCTTTCTGGCGGCAGAATGTAGTGGGAATGATTTTTCAAAATTAGAATTTACAGTTTTATGGTGTCTCTCAATATTTCCTTTTTTAGCAACGGAGACCGAAGTATTACACAACAAACACACATTTTTATCTTTAACTTCTGTTCTTCCCATTCCGAATGAAAGTGGTATGTCTAACCTTCTTATAACTGCTTGCTATATTATTTTTTATTGTTCTCTACTAACCCAACCGCTGGACATTGGTTACGCGTTCAGTTTTAAACCAAGCGCATTGTCGCCGCACCGTGCGTATTTATCCCGTTCAAAGCAATCCTGATTGTTCTCGAACACTAACGCGCTGGTCCGGCTGGTCGGTTCTAGCCGATTCTAGCTTGATGGTGTCAGCAGCAGATCGCTCACTGCAACGTTGCCACTGTTTATGTTTAATATTATGACAATAAATTTTTTTGTGGAATTTTCGGAAGCTTCTCTGATTTTTGCAGTATGTATTTTTTAAATTAAAATCTTTGTGAGAGCTACCAGAATTGCCTCCGCGAGCTACCGGTAGCTCGCGATCGACAGGTTGGCGACCACTGATCTAGGGCATTAAGGGTAGTTATAGCTTTAAATAGGTTAATACAATATAAACACGTAGTTGACATTTCTCATTTTATATATTTTCATTTACAATGAAAGGACACTTGAGGAGCATTCATTCAAAACCAGACATGTTCTCATAACCTCTAATTTCGAGAAAAACACATGTTTGTGCTCTTACAACCTTAAAAGTGAAATTTCCTAAATTGCGAAATATAATAAGGCATCGGATGATAATGATGTTGCACATACACATATTTAAAAAAATATATTTACGACAGAAAACCTTAAAAAATTAAATGGACATGTCTGATTTTGTCTGAACTCAAGTAGAATATGTCTGGTTTTGTGTGAAAATATACCACAATATATTTTGCAAACATTGTATTACACAAAAAAATGCAATAGAAACCGGGCAACTCTCTAAAAATATTAGTCTTACAAAAATAAGAAAAACATAAAATCCAACAATATAATGTTCAAATGGTCATACAAAAAAAATATGAAAAACTTTAAAATTCAGCAGATTAAAAAAAGTATGATCATCTTCCATGCAGTCGCATTCATTCGTTTCTTCCGGTACATCCTTCTCTTGGACTTGGGAACTGTTATCAGACGAATTTTTTTTCATAGAAATTCAATTCAGGAAGCTCTTGCCACTGAAAGTTCTCGTTGTTGAATTGATATTTAACATTGTTTTTTTCCCAATAGTAGTCAAGTGAAGAAAGATTTATTGAAAAATTATTGTGAAAGTTTAACAATGATCTGATGGCGTATTTGTTTGTAACAAAGGGTTAAAGTTGCCAAAACAGTTTTTTGCTCAGGTGACATTGAATGTAAGAGGTAAGTTGTAGATATAAGAAAAACCTACAAAACAAAAAAATACGTATAGATTGGTCCATTAGTTCGTTTGCAAATTGCAAAAAAGGTTAAATTTTGATATTTACGATTTTTTCGAAAAGAAAAAAAAATATTGCACTTAGGGATTTGCAATTTGCTTGCGTCCACAGGTTTATTAATGACTACCAAAATGGATTTTAGTACGTTACAAAAATTTTAATTAATTAATTTGTTTACCTTTTATGCTATTTTTACAATAAAAAGACTTTTTACGAAAAATGTGTTATGTAATACTGAGAAGTCGTACATTCACCTGCTAGAGCTCATTCTCTTCGTAAAGAGCTCTTCTTTAATTGCTCCATAAGATGTAATAGCTGTATTTTTAGTGCAAACCGCTTAAAAATGACGTTAAAAAAGGTTCGATTTACTCCCCTGCGGCGTGACAGGTAAGTGGAGGGGGAAGGGAGAGGTGACGGAGAAGTAAATTAGAGAATGACCGTTAGTAGCAGTTACTCTGTTGTGTGGTGAGCATCACTGTAAACCAACGCTACGAGAACTAGGAAAGTAGAAGTAATTTTGGTCAAGTTAAATTCGAAAAAAAGGTTTTATCTTTAAGAACTGTAAATTCTTCATTGAGAATTAATAATGAAATCGAACCGATAAATCCGTTACTATTATCCCAACGAATTTCTTTGAACATTGAAAGCAAAAATGATATGAAAAGTTATTTATAGCATGAACTTGCTTTTTTACCACTTTCTTTGTCTGACGAAAATGGGTGCAAAAAAACTAAAAAATCGTTATTTTATGACAATTGAAGACGTTCCTTCTTCGTGACTGCTGTCGAGCTGTCAATCATTATTCCAAACGCGGTACATTTAAAAAGGGAAATTTACTCTGGGTCACCTTGTATCTCCTAAATTAGTGATATCCAGAAACGTTAAAGCCCCTGCTATCGTAGATAAAGCGTGGTAATTATCTCTACAAACTTTCGACTTATTTCGAAACATTAACTGATATTGACAAAAACTACATTGATCTGTAACAAATTTACTAGCTGGATTAGTCATAACTGTTGCAGACTGTTAATCCTTTTTGTGTTCCAACATCATCAAATTTTACCATTGTTTTATTTGTAGAAAAGATGACTAAATAAAAAAAATGGAAAGTTGATTAAGATAGAAAAAGATATTAGTATAGTAGGTTACTTGCGTAACGGATTTGTACAGGGTGTTGGTATATTATTACGCAGTGTTCATTTTTACTAAAAAGATAACAAAATCGCGATGCAATCACTACACATTTATTGCAAGTATTTTTGTTATATTTTTCTTAATTATAGTGGAACTTGTTTGAACCAAATATAACTTATTGTGAATCGTTTATCAAACAATGTAAACCATCATTAATATTGGGTGAATTCAATTCATTATTAGCCATATGAATTATGACTATTACTCCTAGAGGTAGATTTAAATGTCGAGAGCGCATAAAAATGAACTATTACTAGTAATAGTAAACATTGTGCGTGCCATTAGGCATGTGTCTAGTTTTCCACTTCTGATTACTCCAAAAACAAAAAGGATATGGTAACACCTCTTTCGAGCGGAGTTCTAAATTTGGTTCATTTATATCTAAAAATATAAAATTTTGATAATGCAAAATTTTACACAGATTTTTCAAAATTTAGTATGTATTTCTAAATTCTTTTATAATATTGGATTATTGTCTTCGTTATCATAGATCAGTTCAGTTCGCGTAGATTCTGACTATTACTAAATATGATTCTAATCAATTTCTTGAGGTGGTTACTCCTCTTCTGATTTATACTTAGATTAGGTATAATCTACGAATTTATATTTAGGCAGTTATAATGTGTCTCCAATGTTTCCTATCTTTGCATTTTCCTTTACAGTTATTTACTCATTTCACCTATAGGTCTTCCTGCTTTCGGTCTTTTTATATCTTCTCAATTTTCCTCTTCCGTTTGGCCATTTTTCATTTCATTATGAGTCTAGCTCACTTTAATATTTGTGCTTATATAGGGTTTCTCAAAATTCCCAGGACTGAGTCATAAGTTTCACACGAGTGAAAAAAAAATCTGAAAATTTGGAGATCACCTAAAATTAGGGCAGTCACTGAGGATTTTTACCTGGAAATAAGTCCGGAAGTTTTGAAACTTTGTAGATTTATAGGTTTGGGGATCTAGAACTAAAATTCACAAAATGCACAATCCGAGATATGCTGCCGACGCCGCCATCTTGCTAAGATGGCGCCCAAAAACTGTTTTTTGCAAATATCTCCAAAACTATGCATTTTTCGAAAAAGTATGTACAGCGCAAAATTAAAGAGGAGGAAATTTCATATAAAATATGTTGCTAGTATATTTTCGCGAAAGTAAACTGTTAAGGAACTGTTACGTTTCATGTTTACTAATAATCCCATAATCTCTCCTTAATAAATTTAAGTATATCAGAAATAAATTCTATCACTTTCATTTAATTAATTAGGACATTCGGTATAATTAACATCAGTAGAAGAAAAAAATTGAACTAGTTGTGTTTTACAAACACATTATCAATAACAACATGCGTAAAGTGACTACGAGTAAAGAAATGTGGGTTTTGTGTTAAGCGAAATGATTGTTAGTTCTCCTACAACTGGTAAAGAAATATTTTTATTACTGTTTGATTGCTGCAAGCAGACCTATTAAATATTTTTTTAAAATTCTGTAATTTGAGATATTGTGGTTTACACAATTTTGTACACGTGTATACGGATATAACTGGTTGGGATTAAAGAACTAAAGCAAACGTCTCTGGGAATAAGGCTTACTGTGCGAGAGGTCAGTATTTGTGGATTTTTAACTTGGAGGTTAGCACAATGCATTTTTCTTTCTTCAGGCGTTTTTATTCATGAGTAATTACAAGGTTAAATTATAATACGAGTATGGATTTATTGAAACCACTATTAGACTAAAGGATGAAAAGTAATCGGGAGCTAAAATATACAGCTGTTTTCTGGTGCAACTTATGGAGGCTATCCTACCGTATCCATTTCTCCAATTTAACAATAAGTACCCCCTTCGTGGGACATTTCACTTATTATAATCTACAACAATGTTTGTTTTATGAACGTTGAATATTTTCTACACTTTGCGCAACACTCATTTCTTTCATTTACCTAGTTAAATGAATTAGATACCTAATCAATTATTTATGTGCTGGATACTTGGTAATTATTTATGGGGTTATATCATCTCCAGGCATCCATACACTTTTGCAAGAGCTAGGAACAAATATTTTTTTATTATTAAGTAATATAGTAATTTCGTACCCATATTGCGTTTGTATGTTCTATGCTTTCCTATGTAATAAATGTTTAAAGTACAGCACGCAAAATTGACGTAACAGCACAAATGCCCTCGCCAAATTAAAAATTTTGGGTAAGTTTTCTGTAGAGGTGAGTTTCGGAAATAATGTGTAGTAGGGGTCCCCAAATCTAATATTTTAGGACTATAAATATTTATCACGAAACAGTGGTATAACTTTTATTCAATGAATCGATTAATTCTCCATGTTAATAATTTATGATCAATTAATTTCGATTTAAAATGCTGTACTTGTTTACACACCACCCAATAGGTAAAGTACACGACGCGTTTTAACGTGGTTTCCCCTGTAGGCCTAATCCACTTGGGTACTAAAATTATCTTTGGCAAAGGCCAGACGGACAAGGCTCGTTGATTTTCATATCTTCAACGGGGAAAATGGTTACCTCAGCTTCACAATCGATGTCAATTTCCTTCAACTCGTCGTTCGTATTCTCCTTCTACAGTCGATAAAGAATCATCAAGCAGCGAATGGAGGTCTTTTTAATCGGATTCGTCCAGTGTCACTTGGCTGACATTTTCACAAGATTTCCCATTGCAGATACCGCAAATCATTGAATATGTAAATCCTGCTTTCCTGCATCCGCAGGCTCTACCACAAGCCGCCTTGCACTTACACGATAAAGAAGCAATAGTGCTTTGAAAGCAGGATCTTTTAAAGTAGTTACTGCACAATGCTGTCAACAGAATAATTATGTCGACATCCTCTCTAACAACAATGCCGTATTCATATGAAGATAACATCTTGATAACTGTATTTATTATCAGTGTGTCTGAATTACGGTGAACTGCGCTTCTTCAAATTTTCGTTTCATGATGGATATAAAGCGATCGTTGTTGACATCGTTTGACAAGAAATTTGACTGTGGAACTGTGGGAGACATAGACTCGTCAAACAAAACATCTGCTGTATTTTTTTGTGATCTTCGCTGTCGCTCTGCGGTTTTCGTGTCTTTTTCATCTGCACTTGTGGGATAGCCGTCCAAAACGACTACTGAATTTGACTGATAGTGTCTTTGTACATAATTCGCATAACTGGTACAGATCGAAGCAAAAGTTTCATTTCGGCTCCAAATGACTCGATGCAACAAGTATCCACCGTCAATTATGTACACGTTCCAAAGTCATTATCTGTAGCTGTCCAAAAAGCTTTATACAGTAGGGACTTTGCTGTTTTACGCTTTCCGGCCTCATAAAACAGCGACAATGGGTACGGAGCCAACTCATACTCTAGATGCTGTTCAAGTTCTTCCTCGCTCTGTTTGGCAACACAAAGACCCTGGAAAATAGGTAGTGGGTCAACGGGCACTACTTTATCAACAATACGAATGCTCGAGTTCACTGCTCTCAGAGGTAGTACTTTGTCCTTGCGTCTCAGAACCACATCGCCGAAGTTTTTTCCAATCATACTATTTATTCCTACTCTCTCAATTTGTTCCGCTTCAAAACAATTTATTGTTTGATTTCCAATAACGCCTGAAGAAAAAGGAAAGGGGGGAAAGGCGGATGTTGCGTTAGCTAAATCAACATCTCCATATCATTATCGTCTCGAATAGTCCGTGAATTTCTCATATCCACGTGTTGTTCTGAACATTGAAAGTAAACGCCATAAAACTTTTCAATTCCATCACATATGTTGAGCATATACACCATTCCCAGAGTCCACTTTGTTAAAACTCTATCCGTTATCCCTCGTCCATGAGTGAGACCACCAGCGGATTTCATCATTCGCATTAGGGTCTGTTCTATGGTCATGTCACTTCAAATATCTGACCAAAATTTGTTGCTGCGTCTGATTGAGAAAAAGCCGTCGCTTGTGAATTGTTGGTATTCATCAGGTGACATTTTGCATAATTATGGTGTCCGCTTGCATGCAAGTATGGGAGGATTTTCTGAACAGTTTCTAGATGGAGTTGCCAGTTACCCGTCCTTTCTGCTTCTATAAACTGCTTCAGTAGAGCCACCATTTTAAAATAATGCACCCAGAGTTTCGTGGTATAGGTATATTAGTTTCTAGTTTTGCAAGTGCCTCTCCAAATTCTTCAGTTACCGTTTTAAGTAACTCGTGGTGATTCGTTGAAAAGATAGTAGATCTCTCCAAATTAGACAGAATGTTTTCCATAGCCAGGCGTTCTTCTTTTGTAAATTCCACAGTCTGCATGATAATGTGTCCCACAGCTCGGTGAACTAAACTATGATCTCTGAGTTCCCGACCATAGGCGTGCCCTGACATCATCTTGTCTACGGAATTCGGTGCATATATCACTTCGAGAAGCTCCTTCAAACCACTTTCTGTCATTATATATCCGATAGATCCAAGGTACGACATAAGCAAATGGAAACCACCTAATTAGACAATTACATTGCCGCAATTTTCTGCAGATATTATAACTCGAGCTTTAAGGTATAACGGCTGGTCAAATGTAGTTAACCATGTCTGCTGCTCCAGTGCTTTACGTTTATCGACTGCAGAATGGATTACCGTGAAAACTGTGTCATAGTCACTTGGTGGAGCATTCACAAATGATAAGCAGATTATCTGTGATGTCGAAAAAGGTCTTTCTATAGTTGCCCTCTCCATAAATCCATTCCATCCAGATGTATCAGGTAGTTTGCATGATTTCGCGTGCAACCAAAGCTTATCCGTTTGTAACGCTACCGATCCATATTTCCCAATAACGTTTGTCTTAGGATTTGTAGTTACACGTTCCATTCTTTAATCTGGAGCACTGGCTGATTTAGATGTTACACATTGAATGCCTACCATAGCGTGGAATGTCAAAAATACATCTAGAGTATTTTTTTTTGAAATCAGCGTTGTCAAAGATAAATTGCGAGAATGTTTCTGCTGCAATGACAATTTCTCAACGCATAATAGTGCTTGATTCCAACAGCGAGGCTTCAGTGTAAGTCGAGCAATACCCTAATACGTTCAAAAGGTTTTTGGATCCATATTTTTTGTGCAAAAAACCGCAGTTGTAAAGGAGACAAAAAAGAACGAGGTCTGGTCGCAGAAATAATTCCATGCTCTATCGCCTTGCATTTAACCTGGTTTTTTTCTAACGATGATCCACGCTTCTTTTTCAACACATCTTAAACAAATGCCGCCAATGTTTCTGGTACGAGGTTATCTATATTCTCTAGAAATCTATCAGAAAGTGGATATGTTGTAGTATCGTATATCTGAAGTTGGATGTCCTCAAGCACTATTGTTGCAACTGCTTTAACAATTCGCATACGTTCCTCTTTGATATTTGCTTGTTATAATAAGCTTCAGTTAAAAGTTGAAAACCTGTATCGCGAAAGCAGACTAACGGAGATCTATTTGCGGTTTCAACAATCAGGATGTCATCGCCGTATTTCGCCAATAATCTTGCCTTGATGGTTTTTACGGTGGGACGAAAGTCTCCCTGAATTTCGTCAAAAGTTGAATTGATATTCGTCCCTCAAATAATTAAAGATATGTTTCATTGCTTCGTCTATGTCTAGGTAGCAGGTGGACGATGTCGTGGAAGACCCTTAGTTGCCGCCTGTGAAAATTTCTTCATGTACGATATGTGGTATCGACCTTCTTCTGCAACCAAATTATCAATATATTCCAGCCGACCCACAATATCGCGACTCCATCCATCATCACGTCCTCTTACAAGCCTCAAAACGGGTTTTTTCAAAGATAAGGAACGAATTTCATAAAGAGGATCGCGGAGAGCCTCTATAAGTTTTTTTTGCTTTTTTAAACATTCTGCTGTGATCCTCTCAGAACACCAGAAACAATTATTTTCAAAGTGAACTGTGTTTTCACGTGGAGAGTTCTTAAAATACTCTGCGGAGTATTTCTCATTGGCGTACTTTTTACGACATGTTTAGTTTAGGGTTTCTTAAATAGGTTATTTTACCGTCTTTTCTCTTCAAACTTAATCGTCTAAAAGTATTCAAACCCCGATCTTTCACCTTCACAGTTTTACCCCCCGAAAGACTTTCGTCACAAACAAAAACACTTATCAATCGAAGCCATAATAAAAGAAATAATACAATTTATTACAGTTGCACTATGGTCAAGTAAAATCAACACGTAAATACGTTGCGAAACGCCTTGTATACAGATGACTGGGGTAAATAGCCAGCGCCCGTCTGATGGGGTTTTATTGCAAGTGCGCACATCGGCAGCTGGACCTATGCTAGGAATATGCCGGTTAGTCAGCAAGCTATAAATATAACGAGAAACCAATTAAATAGCCCGTTTTATTATAAAATATAAATTTCTACGCATATATGGAGATAGTTAGGGGTAGTTTATAGAAATTAACAGAATATGTTGTCATTTAATCACTCTTGAGCCTAAACGGCTCACTTTAGCGAAATTATACCAAGAACATTTCTTTTCCTTTAATTTTGCTCTCAAAATATTTTTTCTAAAAAAACATAGTTTTGGAGATAAATGAAAAAAACTATTTTTGGGCGCCATCTTGACAAGATGTCAGCGCCGGCGGCATGTCTCAGATTGTGAATTTTAGTTCTGGACACCCAAACCTGCAAAGTTTCAAAACTTCCGGACTTATTTCCAGGTAAGCCCTATTTTTGATCTCCAATGACTGGAGTTAATAGTTTAAAATGTTTGTACACTGGGGATAATGAAAAAAGAAGCACATCCCCAAAAGCTGATATATTACTTCTTTTACGAATTATTATACCACATGAGAAAGTAAGATGTTTATTACGATTTTTATAACAAATTGTACCCTCCTCAATTTTCACAATGAACCAAATGATCATAAATGAAATTTTTAACAATTTGGAGCATTTTCCTAATGAAATTGGTAAGCGATTTTGCAAATCATTTATTGCGTGTATCAGTCTTGATACACACATGACAGTCAACGTGTTAAACATCGGGATTTGGTTTTTAGGATTACTTTTAAAATAAGGTGAAAATCGACAGGTGCTGCAATTTAAAAATTTTGGGGTCATCACCCCCTAATAAGCTCCCCAGTGTAGGAAACTTTTAACCTACCTAAAAATGTAGTTTTAGGGACCCTAAATTTTCAGATATGTTCTACACTCGTTTGAAACTTATTCTGGGACTTTTTGGAAATATTTTATGTTTCCTTATCGTTTCTACATTAAATATATCTTCTAATTTTTTATTGATTTTACTCACCTCAACTTTTTCATTTCACTGGCCAAATGGCCAAAATGCAGCCTCAGATATTATTATTATTATTATAAAAACCCCGATAAACATAGAAAATGCTAATTAATGGTGTTGACGAAAACTGTACAAATGAAAAATAAAGAACTGTCAAAATCAAAATTTGGTAAAAAGTGTTTATAAAGAAATGAATAACTGTGATATATATAAATAAAATTTGGAAACAATTTACATATTAATTTTGCTTTGAAAATTAAAACGGCAATGAGCTTTACAACAAAGCCATTAAATCTAATGTAAATATTGAATAATTTTAAGGCAGCTTTAAGCTATTTTCAATGAAAATTGTGTAACCTTAGAAAATATTGGTGCCAATAAAAAAATACCTATTCTGTTTGTGTTTTATTATTAATAATAGTGTTGTTAGCGGTTTAAAGAATTTGAATTTGGTTTAATACGACAAGACGGCAGTAGAAAATGTAATTACCTTAAATCTTGTTTCGTGGTGCATCCAATTTCTGCGCCTTGAAGCCTTCGATAGGACCTTTAGACCAGCGGCAGCGGTGTATTGGTGGTTTAGCGGGTTTTGCGTTTATTGAAAAGCGGAATACTGTTTTACACTACTAGCAATAGGCCGGCGGTTTACTTACTACCGAGTGTAATTGTCGCATGTTTTGATTAGAAACATGTGCAGCACCAAATAGCGGTAAATATGTACAGATTCAACTGCATCGAATCTCGGAAAAATAGTTTATTAAAATAGAATAGACACCTTAAATATATAATTTAATAAGGTAAAAAAATAATCTCGAACATACTGCCCACCAAAATATTTGTAAAACATTTTAGAAGAGCAAAAAAATAAAAGAAAAATGAAATAAAAAAATAGATAAATGAGTTATTTGTGAACTCTGGCAAAGCTCTTTTAAATATACCTTGATACGTACGGACATCAGCAACTCTTGCTACACCATCATCACCAAAGTAAAGTTTAATTATTCTACCAATGGGCCATTTCAGAGGAGAATATTGTTCATTTTTTATTGAGACCATTGAACCTGGTACAATTAAATCAGCATTTTCAAGCAATTTTCCTCTTTGTTGCAGAGTATGAAGACCTTCCGATTGCCACGTATGCCAAAAATTTTGGTGTAGACGTTGTAGTAGTTGCCAGCGGCTTAATGTATTTAGTTTTAAATTAGTTAAATCAGGATCCGGTAAAGTTGGTGGTGGTTCAATTGTTAAAAAATGTCAAGACGTTAAAACCGACAAATCGTTTTGATCTGAACTGATTGAACATAATGGACGTGAATTTAATACTGCCTCTATTCGAGTAAATAAAGTATAAAATTCTTCATATGTGAGAACTTGCTCCCCTATTACACGAAAAATATGAGTTCTGATTTAATTCCTGCTTCAGCTAACCCTGAAAAATGAGGTGCTGAAGGAGGATTGAAATGACTCCGCTTCTACACCATAATTCAACTCATAATTAGGGAAAACGTAGATATTGTGATAAGTAATTCAAATTGGTCTCAGTGGTAACATAGTTCAAATTCACGGATTGAATCCGCCTAGCTCCCTAGGTAATCTAGCCAGGTCACTCCTGAGAGAGGCTCGTGCCACTCGAGATATATTCCGACGTTCTCGTGACCAGGGCTTACAACAACTACGAGATACTGTTTTACAGAGATCAAGTATACATTCGGAGCTCCGTCCATATGACACATCGGCTACTAGTCAGAATTACCGAGGCGAATCTCCATCAAGGAATAAACCCACCTCTGTCCGAATTTCTGTTGGGGGACCTATGCGCACCGGGGTTCCTGACCATAGTGTATATAGTCGTTTCAAGCCTAACTGGCAAGTCCAGACTTTTTATCAAGAATTTATACCTCCACGTTATGTACAATTTCCGGATTAAAAACGGCAAACAATTGACCAAGTTTGGACTATACCAACTTTCAACTCTACTGTGGACATAGAGAATCGTCTTCGAAATTAAGAGATGTCGTCAAAAGCTCAATCTCCATCTTATTTCGACACGAATAGGAAATATGTTGACGTCACCAGGTGGAAAATATACTTCGATTGCGAGAATAGTGTCACATTTCTTAGTGAGTTTCTCGAGACGTCTCCAAGGATCAGCTGTTTTGGTCTGCCTCTGAACTGTTCAAGAAAGATGCTGTGGCATGGTTCAGGACTCATAGTTTTACCTCGTGGGATGAATTAAGCCACCAATTACGACAAGACTATTTACCATACGATTACGAAAATGACTTGTGGGAAGAAATTCGCAAAAGGACACAAGAAACTAAAGAAAAGGTAGTTTCCTATATCACTATTATGGAGAATCTCTTAATCAAGCTTGGTACTGCTACACCAGATGAATCAACCCGCGCAATCTTCTAACCTATATACAAACACAACTTGCCCTTCATACCACTACATCTATTGCAGAGTTAAAATCGAAATGTCGGTTGATTGAGGAGGCTGCTTTAAAAGCCACGCGCTTTTGCCCTCCCCCCACGAATATCAGGCAGTTATTGGAGCCCGAATTAGCTTATAAGAGACCTGGTAGTGGTATACAAAATACTACATACTCTGTTACTCCTGCATCCTCGGTGGCCGAACGAGAATTGTATGCTTGTGGTTCCCAATTTGAGAATCAAATGTCACCTGTATTCAAAGCCACAAGTAGTAGTAATACTGCACCTCTCTGCGGGAATTGCAAAGAAACAGGACACCGATTTCGAAAATGTCCACAGCCTAAAAGAAGATTCTGCTACCATTGCGGAAAGGAAGGTGTAATTCTACAGACTTGTCCGTCTTGCCAATCAAAAAACGCGATGGAGGGTCAGCGGTAGGTCGGACGCCCCCCTCCACAATTCAACTATGGCGGTTCTCAACTATGTGTTGAGACATGCCAAAGGTGACGTCCGCCCGTACTTAAGAGTAAACATTTATGGTAAAGAATATACAGGTCGGATATTTGTTCTCACAAGGAGTGCACGGTTGCAAATGGTATATCCTGTACGGTTTCAGGAAGTGTTACCCTCCCACTGGAGTTGGAAGGGCGTATTAAGGTTTTTGAAATACTGGTGGTTCCTTCTATACCACATGGA
Organism: Galeruca laticollis; assembly: GCA_963921935.1. NCBI lineage: Eukaryota > Metazoa > Arthropoda > Insecta > Coleoptera > Chrysomelidae > Galeruca > Galeruca laticollis. The sequence goes on along the minus strand of OY998178.1, from coordinate 82,466,751 downwards.
CTTATATTAGGGGTCAATTTTTCGTCACGCATGGGTCTGATTCCTGACTTATATTCAGATCAGTGGTGTTTTCGTCCTTGCGATACCACTGAAGTTCAACATATACGCGCAATTGAGCCCATTGAACATTTAAGTTCTGACCAACGTGCAGCTCTAACTTCATTAAAAGAGCAAACTTTTCGTAACATGCCTACCACACCTGGGTGTACCCATCTGGTAGAACATGTCATCAGAGCCGACAGTCCACCTATAAAGCAGCGACACTATCCTTTCTCGACCGCTTTACAAAAGTTTGTAAATGAACTAGATCAGATGCTAAATGATGGTATAGTGGAACCTTCAGAATCTCCGTGCCTCCGCCTATTGTGATGGTCAAAAAACCAGACGGAAAGTATCGTTTCTTTGTTAACTATAAACGGTTGAATGAAGTCAGCCTACCCGATGCATACCCTCTCCCATTTGTTGGAGCTACATTAGACAAACTTCGCAACGCGTAGTATTTAACCACTTTAGACATCAAGTCTGCCTACTGGCAAATTCCTGTGACAGAAAGTTTACGTCCCTTGACTGCCCTTTTCGTCCCTACTCGGGGAATATTTCAATTCAGAAGAATGCCGTTTGGCCTACATAATGCTCCTGCCACCTGGCAGAGATTCATTGACAGAGCCATCGGCGTGGATTATGAAAAATTCGTTCTAGTGTATTTAGATGATATAATAATCTGCACCCCAACTTTTGCTCAACATCTCAAAGTCCTACGCGAAGTTCTGAAAAGAATTCGAGCAGCAGAATTAACTTTGAATCGGGATAAATGCAAGTTCTGTAAGGATTAGTTGAAATATCTTGGGTACGTGGTAAACGCTTCTGGGCTATTGGTTGATCCTGAGAAGGTGGAAGCTATAATACGTATACCTGTCCCGAAAAACGTAGCGGAGGTCAGGAGGATCGTCGGATTAGCTTTTTGGCATCGGCGCTTTGTGCCAACTTTTTCCTGTTATATGCCCATGACCGTTCTTCTTTGTAAAAATGCGAAATTCGTCTGGAACGAAACTTGTGACAGTTCTCTTAACACAATCAAAGAACACTTGGTGTCTGCCCCTGTCCTGTCCCAACCTTGACATCCCTTTGTTTGTTCAAACTGATGCATCTGATTATGGCTTGGGAGCAGTGTTAAGTCAACTTCAGAATGGCGACGAGAAAGTCATTTGTTATTTGTCACGCTCTTTAAATAAGAGTGAACGAAAGTTCAGTACAACTGAAAAAGAGTGTTTGGCCGTACTTTTTGCCGTGGGAAAAATGCGGCCATACCTTGAGGGCTCTCGGTTCAGCGTCATAACGGATCACTATAGCCTGAAATGGTTATATAATATTAAAGACCCAGTTGGACGAATAGCTCGTTGGGCTCTTCGTCTACAGCAGTACGATTTTGACATTATACATGGGAAGGGGAAAGACCATGTGGTTCCTGACACATTGTCTCGGGCTGTCCCTGTTCAGGATGAAATCAGAGTTGATGCTGGTACAGAAGAACCAATTACCACCGACCGGTGGTTCCATAAGATGTGGAAGTGTGTTACTCTGAATCCTTCTAAATATCCTTTATGGCGGCCTGAAGGTCCTAAACTATTTAAAAAAGGAAGAGTTAGTTTTACTACGTATCTTGATGGCGCAGAGGAACCCTGGCTGGAAGTAGTTCATAAACCCGACCGTCGAGAGGTAATACGAAATCACCATGATCCACCTACTTGTGGACATCTAGGAGTGTACAAGACCGTTGGTCTTATAAATCAAAAATACTATTGACCTAAACTTCGGGATGATGTCGTCTGATACTGTGATGTTTGCCTACAGACCAAACCACTACAAAAAGGTCCAGCAGGTCAGACGCTAAGTAAAACACCAACTGTAACAAAACCCTTCCAGTTGCTGAGTCTAGATTTTATCAATCCCTTGCCGAGGACAAGTGCAGGATATTCTTTCATATTTTCAGTATGTGACTGCTTTTCCAAATATGTCTTACTTTTCCCATTAAGATCAGCGACTGCGGCAAATATGGCTAAGGTTTTTGAGGAACAAGTCATCTTAATCTACGGTGCACCACGTAAAGTGATCACCGACAATGGAGTTCAGTTCTGCAGGGAATTGTTTCGAAAACTTACGTCGGGATATGATATTGAGATATCAGTTAAAGGAAATTATCATCCTCAGAGCAATCCCATGGAGCGTGTCCACAGGGTCATCAAATCTATGCTAACCGCCTATATATCTGATCAACATAATAAATGGGATAAGGTGTTGTCCAATGTGGCGTGGGCGATATGTTCCGCTCGGCACGAAGTGATGGGATTTACCCCTAATTTTCTCATGTTTGAAAGTGTTTTATTATGATCGATCGCGACCGCAATAACCCAACATTAGACCAGGCTGCAGATATTTACAAGGAGGTGTCTAAACGTCTAGTAAAGGCTTACGAACAGAGCAAGAAGCGCTATAACTTACGCCATAGGGAGCAGAAATTATGCATAGATCAAAGAGTTTGGAAGAATTTCGCAATATCTGATGCGATAAGAGGATTTACCTCAAAATTTGCCAACATGTCTGTAGGGCCACATAAAATTAAACACATTGTGTCTCCGTGGACTTATGAACTGGAAAATGATGTTGGGGATGACTTGGGTATCTGGCACGCCAAAGACCTCAAGGCTCATGCCCCCGACAACGCTATGTCTCACAAAGACTAGATTTTTTTTTAATTGAATCATATTAGTTTTGAAAATATTGTAGATAGGTAGATATAGTCTCTAGATCTTTTTTTAGAGTACCATTGTTTGACCTACAACGCTATGTCTCACAAAGACTAGATTTTTTTTTAATTGAATCATATTAGTTTTGAAAATATTGTAGATAGGTAGATATAGTCTCTAGATCTTTTTTTAGAGTACCATTGTTTGACCTTGTTTTTTTCACTTCGCCAAGTTTTGTATGCATAATACCTTAAGACTTTTTTTTCGGAAAAAAACTTTGTTTTGAGGTAGAGGTGTGTTACAGTTTGAAGAAACTTATAAAGAGTTTTATAAATTATTTTCCATTATTTCAGTTTGAATTAAGAGGGTAAACACTTATCGCTGATATCAATCAAGTCACTAAAACTGTTTACAATTATCTATTAACCCTTTACAATGTTTACATTGTCAAGTACAATATAGGTTCACCTTCAGAAAGAAACTTCTTCTGTTCCAGAATATTCAAATTAACATAATTGTGCCTACCTTAGTTAAGGTTTAATTGATCACCACTAATTCCCTGCTTAAAAGAACTGACAATTTCCGTTGGCTATTCCTTGGTTTTTTGTTTGGTCGTAAAAAGGCTGGTTTTCTTTGGGCCATGTGGTCTCAGTGAATTTCGATTTGAATCGGATTTTTAAAGCCAAAACTGGGAAAGTAGATAAAGTATTTTATATAGAATATCATATGTTGATTCCCACATTAGTGGATTTATATACTTTACTACCTACCTGAAAGACCAAACTTCAACTGCTACTCAGCAAACTTTCCGGGACACAAATCCGACAACCTCCTAGAGATGGTAACTAATGCATGATCTTCTAGATGGGCTCATGGAAAATATACTTTAGCTCGTACCTGATTATTATTGTGGAGACGTACACCTACATATTGAAGCTGTATTCATAGAAACAAACAAGTAGATCTAATCTTTACTTTCCTGTCATAGTGAATAGTCCGGCCTGGTTTGGTGCGTTTCCTAGACTCTTCCCTTTGGTATCTTAACTCTAGCTCAAGCTACTTTATATGGCATTGTGTAACCAATTATCTTTTAATCACTAAATTTATATACAACCACCTCACTTATGGTTTAGTTGCTTTATCCTAAAATTTCCCAGCTTATATAGTAGGAGTACTAGTTTTATTAATTTCAACCAGATTAATCTAAACAAAATTGTAAACCAAATAGTACTACTTGGGAAGTCTCTTGTATTGTTCAGTGTATATTCATTCTATTTTTTCAACTGTATACAGTAATATGAATGGACACTCTTGATTAAATACATACCTGGAATTGAACTAGAGATTTTTGATAAACCCACACCACTCTCCGAAAAGCAGTAAAGTAAGTAGCTAGCCAGGCATTTGAAATTAAAGTTATTAATAGCACTGAAAAGATTAACTCCAATCCCTCCGTGTCAATTCGGGTAAAAAGGGAGGCATAATGGTATGAATATAACAAGTTGTGTTACTTTCATACTTTTATACCCCCCTTATTATCATATTGCCAGGTTGACAGAGAGGCATTTCCCAGAAGAAATTCCTCGTAAATGTGGGAAGCTAGAAAGAAGAGTGTATAATGTGTGTGCAAACCGAAAAAAATGTTAAAAGATGCAAGGGGGCCAGATTCATCTGCAAGGAGTGTAATGTTGGAATCTGCATACCGTGCTTTAAAGTTCATCATTAAAATAAAAAAATTTAGTTGTTCTTGTTTAGTTATCGCATTGCATTTTCATAATAAAAAGCATTCATTCGTTTATCAAGAATGTTCTTTTCATAAAAGGTATTTTATAATTTTTAAAATAACGTTTCTTCATTATTTATAACACTACAATAAAAACTGGCATTTAAAGATAAAATACAATGAAAATCATTTATCGAAATAACGTCGCACATTGTCGACAGCCATCTATATCTCTGGCACGCTAAAAACTTCCGCCTGTGAGAAACAAATTTTTGGATTAGCCGTTGTACAGAAAGGGTTAAGAATCATTACTTAATAAGTTAGACAGATATTGCAAAAAACGACTGCATTTGAAAAAGAAGAGAATGCTTTTTCATCAGTACAACGCGTTTAATTTTCTTAAATTCGGTCTGGTTTAATAAGAAAATGCATAATCATGTTTCTAAAAGTCGTACGCCATTTTTATAAAACATTGGAATAATAAGGACCGGTGCCGATGTGGCCGAGTTGGTTCTTGGTACTCAAAATTTAAAGTTGAACGTAAAGGGTCGCGGTTCGCTCCCGCAGTGTGTCCGAAATGTTTTTTCATAATTTTTGTCCAAAAAGAAATTTTAAGTAGAGATATTTAAAATTAATAAGACAATTTTTTTAGGTTACAAATTTATTTATTTAATTAAAAGCTCAAATTGTTTTCCGTTTGCTGCTAAACAGTGTCCCAAACGATCATAAAAGTTCCGCCGTACATTATTAATAACAGTTTAATAATTTTCGGACATTCATTAATAATATTATTTTTCAATTCATCTTCTGTCTCCGGTTCATATTCTGCTACCTTATTTTTTAGGAAACCCCATACAAAGAAATCGGGGGGTGCTAAATCTGGAGATCTTGCCGGCCAATTTATTGTACCCCTTCGACCTATCCACGTATTTGGGAAAACAGTATCAAGGTATTCCCGTACTTCCCTACTGGAATGAGCCGGGCAACCATCATGTTGATACCATACTGAAACATTTCTAGGTGCGGCATTTGCAATTCGGGGTCCTATTTAATTTTGGAGAAGATTCAACTATTCTTGGCCATTGAAGTTATTACTTAGGAAGAAAGGACCAATTATTTTATCACAAAATATGCCGGCTCAAACTTTTACTTTTTTCTTGTATTGGGTATGAGACACATTTATTTTACAGGATTTACTGTATCCCAATACCTTTGATTTTGTTAGTTTTTCTCTTTAAAACAAAACTAGACTCGTCGGTAAAACAGATGTATCTTATAAAATTCCTATTTTCGGTTGGCTTTGTCTATCATAATTTCGCAGAGAAATTGTCTATTAAAATAGTCTTGTCAAAAAGTTCTTGCACGTCGTCATGAAGTTTGTGAGCTTTAATGCGGGTTTTTCTTAGAATACTGTGTACTTTAAAAATACTAAAATTTAAATCTCGTGCCACGCGTCTAATGGCGGTCCTAGGGTTTTCGACAAAATCCAACAAAATGGACAGGTCAATCTCCATTAATGTTGTTCGATTTCTTCGTCGGTGTTCCGGTTTTAGGCACAACGTTATTTCAAATTGTTTAATAATTTGATGTATCCTGTGATGCGGTACATCAGTCTGACCATTGAACATATTAAATAAAAATTGTTCAATATCGCGACTACTGTGACCACCATAATACATACGAACAATTTGCACAGTTTCTTCACGAGTAAGCATTTTACAACGAGAAGAATAATAAATAATAACTAACTGATAAGAATTAAAAACTACCAAAAATATAAACAATAAAATAAATTAAATAATGAGAAAACACGAACACTTTTAAATGAAATTATAACTATTATAATGAAGTAAAAACTATTAAAAAATGAAACTAAACTTAAAACAACAAATGAACTTACAAAAATATCGACAAACGATACAAGGAATTACTCACAAGTACACTAAAATAACAAATCTAATCGCTTCAAAAATACTTATTCGCTCCAAAGATTACAAATTGTCAAGAATGAAAATGACGTTATTTGGAAGGCTACCTACTAGATTTTGCTTTTTAAAATTGATACTAAATTGCCTGAACCCTTCTTTAAATAAATAAATTTTTGAAACAAATAACTGCTTTATTTTAAAATTAATGTTTTTTAGATAGAAAATGTAAAAAAAGAACTAAAAACTTCGTCACAGCGTGGGATAGAACCGTCATTCTCCACATTCAACTTTTTCGTACCAAATACCAACTCGGCCATCTCGGTCCCCGTTATTTGTATTCGAAAGTGATATAAAAATGGCGTACGACTTTTAAAAACATAATTACGCATTTTCTTATTAATCCAGACCGAATTTAAGAAAATTAAAAGTGCACTTGAATTTATTTTTTACCGACCTTTTCAAATCTGTTATTATTTTTCACGAACGCTATTTGGTAAAAAAGTTAGCTCGCGTTTGACAGTTTTGTACAGGAAACCCTATTTCACATTTTATAAATAACACAGTGTATATTTATTATCCAAGATCAATTATTATGTATCTACATCTGGATTACGTCCACGACAAACTTCGTTTCTGATATAAACAATGGGTCAATTGGTAGAATATGTAATTTGTTTAATCACCTGACTCTAACTACCCTCAACCCTTTCGACAGTATCGATTAAGTAAGTTCAAAAATATAGTGAGGAAACGGCTCAGCCAATGAGTCTTTCAGTTGTGGTGCGGATATTCATGCATTAAGTTCTGTTCCGTTTTTTTGATAATATAATGTAACTGTGCGGCTATTTATACATAAAAAGTTTGATTTTATTGAGAAACATGTAATTAGGTAAAGAAACCTTTAGTTTCTTCTAAATAAATAGAACAGTTACAGCAAGCAGAAGAATACAAGAATCTAATGCATGCACACGGGTTCATATCTTATATAAACGATGTTACACGACCAAGTAGTGGATCTTGTATAGACCATTTCTTTATAAAATGTAAAAACCAACTCAATTTCAAATCCTTTATTATACAGATCATTTTCCTATTGCCGTAACATTCCGATCGGAAAACCAACAAACCTATATTAAACCTGAAAATAAATACAAAAAATTTATAAATTATAATAAACTCAGAAAAGAATTGCGAGAAGAACTATGGCGTGATATATATATAACCAAGATGATACCGAAAAATTAGCCAGAGGAAAAATAAAACTGAGCATTGAAAATAGTACTGTCACAGTGAAAATTAAAAATAAATATCGCGCTAGTACCAAATAATAGAAAGTGTTAATAGAAAAAATGATCTATATAAGAAAGTACAAACACAACCTGAAAAAATAGAACTACGTGAAGAATACAGGCAACTGAAGAATAATTTGAATAAATCCATAATTAATGCCAAGAAAAAATATGCTAATAAATTGATTAAAGAAAACAAGAATAGTACAAAGGGCCCCTGGAAGACAGTAAATGAAATTTGTGGAAGAACTGAAAATAAAACAATAATAAATTAAATTAAACTGAATGAAGACGCAGTTATCTATAACAAACTCGAAATTTGTGAGGCATTCAATGAATACTATAGCAAACTGGGTGAAAACTATGCAATGAAGATTACCGATCCTCCAGATTATGTAAACATGGAAACAACAATTGAAAGCACCATGTATGCATATCCAACAGATGAGAATGAAGTGACAGAAATTATAAACCAATTGAAACCTAAAAAATCGCCAGGCGATGATGGTATACGCTCTGAAAATTTAAAAGAGATAGTGAATGAAATAAAAACTCCGCTAACTTATCTCATAAATCGGTGTATGCATGCAGGATGTTTCCCAAAAATATTGAAATCTGGACTTATAACACCACTCTACAAAAGTGGTGACAGAAGAGATATGGTAAATTATAGACCGCTTTCTCTCATATCAAATATAGCAAAAATTCTGGAAAAGATATTAAAAAAAAGAATTTTGAGTTTCCTAGACAAATATAAAGTTATCTCAGATAATCAATATGGGTTCAGAACAGGGCGATCAACGGAAGATGCAATATTCGCTTTAACGTCATATATATATATATATGATGCCTTAGATAAAAAAATCTACGTTATGTATCTTCGTTGATTTATCAAAGGCCTTCGACACGGTCTGTCATGAAAAAATACTCAAAAAAATGTTTACCTACGGACTTAGAGGAAATATTTACACTATTACGAAAAGCTATTTATCTGATAGAAAGCAGAGGATAATAACTGATGGTGTGATTATTACCTATAAAACAGTTTCCTATGGAGTTCCACAGGGAACGGTGTTGGGTCCCTTACTGTTTACAATTTATATAAACGGGTTACTCGGAATAAAAACCCGGGAAAATATTTTGAGTTTTGCAGATGATACTGCCATTCTCTATAAATCAGATACCTGGCGAGAATTAAAGATTCTTGTGGAAGAAAATTTTCTCGAAATAGAAAAATGGTTTAGGGGAAATAAACTCACTGAATTTTACTAAAACAAAATACTTACCATTTTCTTCATAATCAAACGGACTTCCGAATATAGGACCACTTAAAATAGAGAAAGATATGAAATACCGGGAGATAAGTCAATAAAATACCTTGGCATTGTGATAGACTGTCATTTAAGGTGGGACCTACAAATAAAAAACGTGGTTAAAAAATTAAGGGGGTTATTATACAGATTCAAATACCTCAGAGATTTTCTAGATGCTGAACATTTAAGAATATTGTACTACGCTTTGATCGAATCACAACTACAGTACGGAATAGCGGGATGGGGTGGAGTGAATGATATACATCTGGAAAAATTGAATGTTGTACAGAAATACATAATTAAAATAATATATCGAATGTACGTACGTATCCAAGCGATCAGCTATTCAGAGAATCTAAATTCCTTGATATAAGAGAACTGTTGCTTAAGTATCCTTAAAAATATAAAAAAAGAAAATATCATAATACGCCCTACCAATCACAACCATGAAAGAAGAAAACGGAATAATACTGTGGTATTACCTTGCTGTAAAAAAACTATAGGCCAACGAAATGCAACTTACCTGGGTCCTCGGCTGTACAATATGGTACCAGATCATTTGAGGAATATTAATAAGAAGTAGTTTCGGTAGGAGAATTAAGAAGTGGATTACAAAAACTGAAAGATCAATTTTCCATGATATTGTGAACCAAAATATTGAATCTTGAGTATAAAACTCATTTCTTCCATCTTCACCAATAATTCAAACAATTCTGTCGGGTATTACTTGGTTGTTAATTGATACACATTGTTTACTATTTTTATACTGTGTTTTCATTATTATCTTATACATTGAGACTTTACTTTATTTTTGTTGAGGCTTTATAATGGATGTAATGGGTTAAGTGTTAAGTGCTATTACTACTATATCTGTTTATTTGTATTTTAACTAAAAATTTTAATTACATTGAAAACTTTTATATATACTTAAGTTTTAATTGTCAAAATAATATGATTTTATCTACCTTGATTATCTAATAATCGAAGTCACGCACAAGAGTATATTGGTTTCTAACTGGTGTACGCTTCTGTGACTTATCCATGTTTATTTGTACGCAAATCTTATTCAATTTCTTTGTAAACTATATTCATACAAATAAACTTATTATTATTATTATTATCATGGAAAAAAATGGATTGATTTGAAAGAACACTATGTTGAAAAATAAAACTAAATTTAAAGAAAAAATGTGTTATTTATTTGTTAGGTCAAAACATTTTCAGACAACCCTCGTAGGTGCCATATTCTGGTGTTTCTTGGTTCCTATTCTGCCCATATTTATGTAATGGTGTCTTGTTAAAAGTATTATACTTCCTCTTATTATGACTCCAGCTGAAATTTATCCCTGAAAAACATGTATTCAAACACGAAATTGAGGTGTAGGCAACTTACTTGCTAGACGCTTGAATCACAGGAATCTTCTACTCAATTTGCAGTTCTGAATTTTCACTCCTCAGTGTACGGTATAGACCGAAAAAGTGTGATCAGAATATGGCTGCTGACAGTTACTGAGGGAAAACAAATCAATTATTTAACTTATGTCTTGTCTTGACCGTTGCAAAATTTTAAAAGTTTATTCGTTTTTTCATTTGTAAAGTGACACTGCAGTGACTATCAAGTACTTATGCCTTATTGCTTCGCTTCTAAACGTCCATCATATACTCTATATATACGACATATCCACTGTTTAAACAGTCTCCACATTTCTTTAACACTTTAATTTCATTACAAAACTGCTCTGTAATGCTCGACAAATTAACAATAGCCATGTTTAAGCATATTACAAATGTAAAATGAACGTAAATAAATATTTGTTCTCCCTCAGTAACTGTCAGCGGCTATGTTTATGACGTCATTTGCTTTTTCGGTCTATAATATCCTTTTTCCTTTTAGCATCTCTAAGCTAAACAGATATTTGGAAACAAATTAATTTGATTTTCACCCTCACTTCAATTGAATTAACAGAAATCACTCCACTCTACCCAAGATTTAGCAGTGATGAGAAGGCTACGAATTGGACAGACCAAACATATCCACGGTTACCTGATGTCACGGAGTAGCCCACCATATTGTTAAAATTGTCAATGCAATATCACAATAAAACACATTCTCACTGAATGTCACCAAAACCTACCAGAAAGACAGCAGCTTCACCTTAATTCCAATTTACAAGAATTTCTGAGTAACCCCAACGTAGCAAATATTGTCCTTCATTTCCTAAAAAATGTAATCCAATGTTCAATATATTATATACTATTACCATTAATAAATTGTACCTGTGCAAGTGGTCATTGTAGCCAAGTATGTTAATTTAATAAAAAAATTACATTGTGTTAACTACTGAAGTGAACTTTATTGATGTGGTAGAGAATTCATCAAGTAGTGTTAAACATTGTTGCAGTTATGTGGTAAGATCTACTCTTATTCATTTCACTATAATAGTTTTTAATACAAACCTCAACGACGTGAAGTTTTATGTTTTGACGATATTAACCTACACATTATTCCATCAACCTACATTGAACCAGTCAAATGTAAAATTACAGTCCACTATAAAATATAGTTCATCAAACAATTTTGAGATAAAGAAACCCCCAAAATTGTCCAGATGTTTTGATCACAGCGAGTTCTAGTGGATTAAGACATTGACTGATACATGATAAACTTTATATTTATTTGAAAAGAACAAACCATTTAAAAATAACTTAAAGTACTTCTAATATCAAGCAATGTTAAAAATGATCAAAAAATAAGTATTTACACTTACTAGTTTGGTTATATCACGTGTCGGTACTACTAAAAAATTATTTCCCTACTTATTCTTATGTCTAAATGAGTTAATTATAAATTCAGTATATAGTACAATAATCAGACAACGGCTCGATTTATTTGATCGTGTTTTATAATATTGTAGATGTTATTTTTGAATATTTATTCAAAATTCACGATCCCTTAATACTACTGGTGCAATCAATGTCCAGCCATATAGCAATAGGCACAGCCAGCTGGAAATCGTCTTCACCCACATGGAAGCTGTATTATAATGAAGATTTTCCAGACTTGAATTTGGACTGAAATAAAAAAAACACTTAATAAACAATTCACGTTATTACTTCATAGTTATTTGAACTACTCTGCTAAACAATTCACGGGTGCATGGGTAAAGGGGCATTAGTCGTAAAACATCAAACTCGAAAAATATGCAATCCAAGATTTGTGTATAATCCGTATGTACATTTTTTTTTATTGTTGCCATAGTATAAATAGGAAAATAAGGCAGGACAAATTTAAAAACATTTATTTGGAACAGAGTCTTTCAACCATTCAGGTCCTGACCACCACAATACATGATCAAGTAACTCCTTTGGGAATAGACCGCGTGATACAAAATCTGCCGGATTGTCTGACCTGGAGACATGGTTCAACTTTAGCTTGAATCTCACTGACACTGTTTGCCACAAATGTCTTCCATCTAGATGGGGAGGATTTTATCCACAAAAGTACAACTTTAGAATCTGTACATGCTCGAGCTGCTACACCTGACAACTTAGGAACCCTTGCAACATAATTATTTTGAACATACTCTAGTAAGCTTGCAAATAACACTGCTGCACATAATTCCAGCCTAGAAATCGAAATCACCTTCCAAGGACACACCTTTGATTTTGAACACACTAGAGAAACATAAACACGAGAATCACTTGTAATTTGTATCAAATAGACAGCCCCACTATAACCAGTCTGCGATGCGTCACAAAATCTATGCCATTCAAAACTGACTATGTCATCACACACGATTCTACGGGGAATTTTAAGAGACGTCAAAACACTTAATTCACTTTTAAATCTTTCCCACAACTCAAGTAACTCACTAGGAAGACTTTCATCCCACCCTAGACCTAGCTTCCATGTGCATTGTATAATATACTTAGCCAATAAAGTGAGGGGGGGAAAAGAGTCTGATTGGATCATATATCCTTGCCACTTCTGAGAGTACACCTCTCTGTATTCATTTGAGTAAGATCTTTGAATGCATATGAAAAACAATAGACACTAGGATTCCACTGAAGCCCTAAAACTTTCATACTATTTGAATCTCTATCACAAAAGCTATGGCACTGCTGATGAAGCCCTGGAATAGTACGAAGCACTTCTTCACAATTACTTGCCCACTTTCTCAATTCAAAACACCCTTTTGATAATAATTGAGTCAATTCACTTTGCAAGTACAACACTTCCTCCACAGAATCTGTCCCACTAACTACGTCATCCACATAAATGTCTGTTTCCACAGTTTTCACTGCCTCTGGATAACTCTCTCTTTCATCACTCGCTAGTTGTAACAAAGTTCTTATTGCCAAATAAGGACTCGAAGACACTCAGTGTTTAACACATATTCTGAAATCTCTTCCGACACAGAAAATCTCCACAATATTTTCTGAAACTTCCTATCAGACTCACAAATTACTATTTGTTTGTACATTTGACGTATGTATGCTGTGAATGCCACTTTATGAGCTCAAAACGCCAACAGAATTGACACAATATCTCTTTGAAGAATGGGCCCAGTTAATAGTTTGTCATTCAAAGAAACACCTGTTGATGACTTAGCACTAGCATCAAACACCCCACGCAGTCTCGTGGAAGAGCTCTCTGGACACAAAACACAATGGTGCGGGATAAAGTAGTTCTCAGGCACCCTCTGACTCCTATCTAAGCCTACTAATGACATATGTCGTTGATCTAATTAATCCCTCATAAACTCGGAATATTGTTCATACAACTCTGGAGACCTACACAACTTGGCTTCCAGATTATGAAACCTGCGTAAGGCCTGGTTTCTCGACTCACCGAGCTCCTCACTCAACTCTTTGAACGGTAAATTCACTACATACCTGCCATAATTTTCTCTCCGACAATTCTTTACAAAATTGTTTTCACACGCTTGATCTTCATCAGACAAATTTACACTCCTAGGAATTTCCTCTAGTTCCCAAAATCTTTTGACTACACTGTCAAGAGAATATTCCACCAATGAACAAAAACTGTCAATGACCAAGTCACAATTTTTTCCACCAATGTTGCCAATCAACACCCAGCCAAAAACAGTATTAGTCGCACTAGGAGACCCCGAGTCCCCTACCTTGAGACCGTCAAGTAATATCTGACCAAACACATCTGTACCTAACACTTTGACTTCCCTGGACGATCCACACATTGGATCTGCCAACTGAAGATCTTTGATATGATTCCATCCCCTTTCTTGCACACTTACTGACGGAGTACGGCCACAGATCGATTTCACCACAATAAACTCTATATCAAAGGAAAGTTCATTTTGATTACACGCATACACCTCAGATACTACTGTACCCATGTTGGAGGTATTCATTTGATTTACACTACGAGTAGAAATTTGTTTACTAGTCCTTTTACAACCTAAAACTTTTGCAAAGGAATCTGTTACGAAACTTGCTTTACTGGCACTGTCAATCAATGCTCTACACTTATACAATTTTCCGTCAACACCTTTTACACACACAAGGACTGTAGAAAGTAAAACGGTTTTGTTTTCAGAAACTATTGTATTATGAACCCCTAATTCATTTTGCGTGGAACCGCCACTGATCTCATTCGAACCTGAATTCTCAAATTCTTTCTTATAATGAAGCAGAAGATGATGATTTCTTTTACATATTTCACACACAACACGGGAGTCACATTTATGGGCAAAAAGGGGTGGTGATAAACATCGAAACCACAATTGATTGTTTTTTCACATTTGTTTCTTTCTTTATGACTTAAACTCTAAAATTTGTCACATTTTACAAGAGAATGTTGGCCATCACACACAATACAATGCAACCCATTTGTTTGATTTGGACTTCTTGTAACAAAGGAATTAATACGTTTAGTAAGCTTGCTCTCTTTATCACGATTTTGTCCATATTGCTTTTTGACACTCAATTTATTTTTTGTAGTTAAAGAAGCTAACTTATCTGCACGACTCTGTTTCTCCAAAAATGAAAACAACTGCTCATAAGTAGGTACGCCACTGTCCCCACATGATCTTTCAAATAGATGTTTAGTTTCACTGTCAAGCTTTCCCAATAACAAATTAAACTTTGTTAAACAAAACCAGGCATAATTGAAGATATACTGAACAACTTCAAAGAAAGAAAAAGAACTTGATTTTTATAAAATTTTCATAACGGTTGACCTAATAAACTATATGGTAACTGAAACAAACAGATACGCCCAATGTATGAAATCTCAGATCAATACTCTACCTCATGCTCACATAAAAAGTTGGTATGATACCACTTATGATGAAATGAAAAAAAATGTTTCCATAATATTGTGGATGGGAATTATCCGGTTACCTCAAGTCAGGGATTACTGGTCACAAAATGACATATATTCAAATAAAATAAAACCTATTTTATCAAGAAATAGGTTCGAAATACTGGTAAGAACGTGGCATTTCTGTGACAACTTCAATCATTCTGTATAAGATCAAACCCTTGATAAATATGCTGGTAGAACGTTTTCAAAACGTCTATGTACCAGACAAAGAATTTTGTATCGATGAGACACTAGTTCCCTTTCGTGGCCGTCTAAGCGTCAAGCAATATATTCCAAATAAGCGGCACAAATTTGGGATAAAATTATACAAACTGTGTCTTCGAGACAGTTATACATATAACCTGAAGGTATATTGCGGCAAAGACAAAACTGGTGATATAAATATTTCCAGTGCCAGGAATTGTCAGAAAATTTACTTGACAAAGGGCGGACTATTTACACAGATAATTTTTATAGTAGTGTATATTTAGTTCACGAGCTTCAAAAGAGTAAAACTCACCTAGTGGGGACTTTACGTTCAAACAGAGAAAATAATCCCCCCGATGTTGTGAAAACAAAGTTGGAGAAGTATCAATCTACTAGTTTACAAAGTAATACAGGTACTGTTTTGAATTGAAGGACAAAAAAGATGTTTTAGTAATTTCAACAAAACACGACAATTCAATGGTTTCTGTAAGAAGGCATGGAGAGGAAATAGAAAAACCGACAATAATTTTAGATTATAATAAAGGCAAAACCTTTATATATCTTTCTGATCAGTTGAAATCATATTCTACCAATTTACGCAAAGGGATCAAATGGTACCGAAAAAATTAGCAGTAGAGCTGATAACAAGTACTATGCTAATAAATGTGTATTGTTAACATCAGATAGTAACAAAGAAAATAATGTCCGTCACTAAGTTCAAAGAGTTAGTTTTTTTATTACCCATAAATCAGAATTAATTCAATAAATATGAGTTATTATAAATTTTATTTGTAAAAGCACAAATATTGTGTTATGTATTTCAAATATAATGTATATTTTTTCAAAAATTATTATTTTATCCCCAAAAAAAATTCTCTGGCCAAAACGAAATTTTGGACCAACATACATTTAAACAAACATGTTGCATGTGTTTGAATTCAGCCAGCCTAAAGTAAAAGTAGTCCTTTGTATCCGTTTGGATACAGGTGGCCCAAATGATCAAGGTTACTTGTATCCAATAGGATACAAATGGCGCTTAATGTGTTAAGGGACTACAATTTTACATGAAATGTACTGTTTCGACCCTTACTGGACTGGAATCTAGTTATGTTACAAGTAATACAATTTTACACTTTTCATAATATGTTTTTCCAATCATTAACAATAACAGTATCAAAACTGTTTCATACAGAGTCCGAGAAATGTATTGAAACAAACTATTTTCAACATGGTGGTCAAAAATGAAATTTAGGACAAAATCCAGATAAATGATAACATTGGTTACAATAATGACTTTAGTTTTTACAATAATAGGTTTGTCAGGATTCTGCGCAATCCATTTCTCCGCGTTCATAAATAAGTTTCTAATTGTTTGAAAACAGCTGGACGTTGGACAGTTGGACAACCATTAATGAAACCTGTGTGAACATCGTCCAGCTGTTTTCAAACAATCAGAAACTTATGTATCAACACAGAGAAATGTATTGCGCATAATCCTGATGGTTTGTGATTCCTGTGAGAACAAACCTAATGACTTTAGTTTTTACAATAATGACTTTAATTTTTACAATAATGACTTTAGTTTTTGTTTCATGGACTACAATTTTTCATGATACGTTCTTCCAATCATTATCAATAACAGTATCAAAACTTGTTTATTTCTGCTATATTTTATTTGAGCCCAAATCATTTTTGTAGGATTCAATTTTGTTTCGAACAATGCAAGCCTGTTCAAAATATAAAAAAGTATTTTAAGCTTCATGAGAAAATAGTATTAAGGTTAGTACTTCACTATTACAATGCAATAAAAACTCAAAAATTTTATTTACTTACTACTTTGAAGCATTTACACAAAAACAAAATACACAACTAGTATTGGAATTAATTTCAGAATTAAAAAACTTGAAAACATTTACAGATCAGGAGATAATAATTATTCACAAGGATTAATGTTTGAAAATATTTTAAGTATCTATTTTACAATCCTCCATTTACAATTTCTGACTCAATGTGTGGTTTTTTATAACTACAAGGTTTAATGGATTATGTGTAATTATTAGAACAATATTTTTATTAGTTTCAATAATATTTGAACCATTATTATTTGAAGGTGTAACTTTATATAGACTTGTTTGATTATTATTATTAATAACTAAGATACTTACTTAAACCAATTTGTAAGAGTCATCATCACATACAGGGTAGCCAAAGCAAACATGACGTGGAAGAAACTCCAACTGTATGCAACCGTTTCTTCTTCATTGTCCCAAACTTTCTTGTCGCCGCTCTCGCCACCATCATTACCTGCGATAGGAGCATAGGGTTCTTCTCATTTTTTAAAGGCAGAAAAAGAAAAAAACAATAAACTAAACAAATGAAACAGAGATAGTGGATGGCCCAAGGCATTATGATGGTTTTAGCATATAATAATATGTAATATAGAGATATTAATCAATCAAGTTCAGTTGTATTTACACAAATTCTTCACCATTAATAATTACCTAACAATTCACATTAATCATTTCCACGTACTGTCATTTAACAAACCTATTTAATTCACCATAAATATGAACCTTCCATTTCTATTTGGTGTTTAATGTTATTCCTAAGTACATCAATTTGTTATCATAAGAAGTTATTGCTCTATTAATACTTAGAGGTAGTAATTTATGAGTATTCTTCATTTATGATTTTGACTGATTTAATTTCATGGATTAGTTTAGCACATTTAAAAATAATACTCATCCTGGTTCAGCTGCACGTTTATATTATTAGGTGGGAGATTATGGTTAAGTTGATTTAGTAAGAGTCCGAAAATTTAGATACAAGTTTGCCAAATGATATGGAGTTAGTTTCCTCAGATACTTTTGCCATGAGACTGCAAAAACTCTAAGTAACTGGAAAAAGAGATCCAATGTAAACCCCTCTGTGATAATATAGTTTAAAGAGATACAAGAGATTGTAGATGAGAGTTTAAAATAACTATATAATACAAAATAAAAAATATAACAGTGTAGAAAAGACAAATACCTAACTGATCGAATGAAATAATGAGAATAAAACGAACAAAAATGGTTGATTAAGCATTTATAACTCAGAAAAAATGATGACGGAGATATACATGCATTTGACGCTGAAATTGGCAACAATAAAGAAGAAGCAAAGCACAACAAAAATTAAAACAATTATCTCCAATAGTTCAAGAATTTTCAACTTAATTAGTTCCCTTATTGAAGTGATAAAAATTGTAAGCGTGACTGGCCAGGGTTGGCATCTTATTGGTGTATCAAGTAAACATGATACTGACTTGTCATTTTTTATAGCCAATATATTATGAGTTCTATATCTAAGGTGTATTGGTATTTAAAACACCACATTTTCCAAGTGTCTTGGTGATAATTTATCCAGACTTCTCAAATGGAGCTTCACAGAAAAGAATAAGAGGCCTACACTAAAAACGTGCTACACAAGATATAAATAGATGGGAGGAATTGAAGGTGTGTGTCCAAAGCTGCTGTCAATTATAGATAAAAATTTAGTA
Organism: Galeruca laticollis; assembly: GCA_963921935.1. NCBI lineage: Eukaryota > Metazoa > Arthropoda > Insecta > Coleoptera > Chrysomelidae > Galeruca > Galeruca laticollis. The sequence continues at coordinate 82,447,660 of OY998178.1, read as the reverse complement.
TATGTTAACGAGGATGAATATTTATTTATTTTTAAGAGGTCGAAGAGGTCGTAGTGACTTTCACTATTAGATTATGATGACATTATTTTATGGAGCCTAAAAGTTTCTTGCATAATGTTATCAATTTGTGTCAAAATATGGAACCTTTGTTGGCTAACAAGGGAAAACGTAATTTTCTGTAGGATTATATTATTTGTGAACATACAGGAGACTCATTAAATGATATAGTGGATTCAAATCGAAAAACCTGAACCTTCAATCTTGTCTTAGACCGTCTGGTTCTTTATTGATATTTAATATCCCTCAAGAGATCTTGCTATCAATTTCAAATTAGCGTTATTTGAAGAAGAAACTTCTTAAATGAAAGATAAAAGGAAACAGTAAATGACAACCTTAAATATGGTTGTACCTTTTAGGTACAACTTCAAAAATTGCCAAAAACTCTATTTTTTCAAATATCTGGAAATCCTGAGTGGTTTGGACACTTCTGACTTGGAATCGGCCATCTTATGAATAAGGAAATTTTCTGCAGCGATATTTAGGGCCACATTTGAATTATCCTTCCACAAATTGTTTCATTATGCTGGACTTTTTGGGTCCACTAAAGTTTTTTGCAAAATGTTTTCGCTTGGTGTCAAAATATGGAACCTTTGTTAACTAAGAAGGGAATACGTACTTTTCTGTAGAATTATATTATTTGTGAAATTATAAGAGACTCATTAGTGATATGGTGTATTCGAAGTGAAAAAGCTGAACCTTCAAACTTGTCTTAGACCGCCTGGTTATTTATTGACATTTGATATCCCTCAAGAGACTTGATTACTAACTTTAAATTAGCGTCACTTAAAGAAGAAACTTCTTAAATGAAAGATAAGAAGAAGTCAATGACATAACCTTAAATATGTTTGTACCTTTTGGGTATAACCTCAAAAATTGCCAAAACCTTATTATTTCAATTATCTGACTTGGAACCGACCATTTTATGAATGAGGGAATTTTCTGCAGAGGTATTTGGGGCCATATTTGAGTTATCCTTCCACAAATTCCTTCCACCTGCGATTTGCCGACGACTTAGCTCTAATAGCGGAAAACTTAGGAGAGATTAGAACTATGATTACTGAGTTAGATGCCATTTGCAAAGAAGTCGGTTTAAACATGAACTTTGGAAAGACGCAATTCATGATAAATTTGATACGAAGTGAAAACCTAAAGGTCGATAGTAACGAAAAAATACTAGTCCACTAATATAAATACTTAGATCATGAAATCCAAATTGCCAGAGATAACCAATCCACTGAACTGCAAAGAATAATTACCTTGGCATGTGCTGCTCTATCAGACATCTTTAAGAGCAACATATCAAATCACCTAAAAAAGAAGACCTGCGACCAATGCATGCTCCCAGTACTGACTTACGGTGCCGAAATACTCTCCTTAACCCAGGCCACAGCAACCAAACTCAGATTAGCTCAAAGAAGAATGTAAACGTCGCTACTGAGACTAAGGCTCAAAAACAGAGTCAGAAATAAGGAAATAAGAAGGACAGTTGTCACGGATGTTATTGAGCGCATAACATGGCTTAAGTGGACCTGGGCTGGTCATGTGGCCAGAATGACTGATGGGAGGTGGACCAGAAAAATGATAGAGTGGAGACCACAAGCTGACAAAAGGAGTAGAGGCAGACCACCTATACGATGGACAGACGATGTCAAAAGAATCGCTACCAACTGGCTACGAGAAGATGACAACTGTCACAACTGGAATAATTTAGAAGAGACCTATATTTAACTTTGGACGCAGAAGGTATGAATGAGAATTTTCTGCAGATATTTGAGTTATCCTTCTACAAATTGTTTCATTAATTTCGACTTTTTGGGTCCACTAAAGTTTCTTGCAAAATGTTCTCACTTGGTGTCAAAATATGGAACCTTTGTTGATTAAGAGGGAAAGAGGTAATTTTCTATAGGATTGTATCGAGATTCACATAAAAATTTTATTTGTGGACATACGCCTTTGTTTTGATGAAAAGGAAAATATTTAACGTCAATGAAACGATTGTAACAGGTGGGGGAGAAATATGTACTTTTTAGATGAAGAAAGACTAAATACAAAGTAAACATGGGTAAAATCATGTAGACAGGTGTTTTAACTAGACTTTTGTCAAAAATAAAAAATCTTTCAGATAGGAGACAGATTTGTGGATAAAGGTTTCTTTCAAGTAAATAAAAGTAGAGACTATAAGGATATGAATAATGGAAGTTTTGCCACTTTTGGAAGTTACTTGTTTCATTTAAGTATCACCTCAAAAATTGCCAAAACCCCTATTTTTTCAGTACATAACCTCAAATATCTTGAAATCCTAATAGATTTGGGCAATTTTGACTTGGAATTGACCAATTTATGAATGAGGGAATGTTCCGCAGAGGTATTTGGGGCCATATTTGAGTTATCCTTCTAAAAATTGTTTCATTAAGCTTGACTACAAATTTTACCATAAATTGACATTTTAACCTAACATTCACCAAAAATAAAAAAATATGTGAGGTAGGGGATTGATTTGTGGATAAGAAATTCTTATAAGTATAGAAAAGTAGTGACTACCCTAAGGGTATGGATAGTGGAAGTTTTGAAAAATTATTTTTGCCCCTTTTGGAAGATAATTGTGTGACGGTACTTGATTATCGTCTTCAACATTTGCAACGTACAGTTAAAGTAGTGAAAAATAACTTGGAAAGCAAAACATACTACAAAATTGACTATAAATCGACATTGTAACTGAACTTTCGCCAAAAAGAAGAAATATTTCAGGTAGGGGATTGATTTGTGGATAAGTTTCTTTTAAGTAAAGAAAAATAGTGACAGGAATAGAGGAAGTTTTGAAAAACGATTTTTGCCACTTTCGGAAGATAATTGTGTAATGTTAGTTGATTGGAGGTTCTTAACATTGGCACTGAATAGAAAAAGTGCCGACAACCATTTGTAAAACAAAACATTATACAAATTTCACAATATTTGTCTATCAAATAAATTGTAAAACCTCAAGAAGAAATGTCTGTTCAATTTTTTGTTATTATAGGTATTGTTTTAATTAAAGATGTAAACGTTATTGCAGCAATAATATATTTATATAAGCGAATTGTTTACTCGATAATATGTAATTGTTAAAATATCATGACTAATTAAAAACATTTTAACACTTAACATATTTTGTAAGCAATCACAAGGCACAAATACACATCAAACTAAATGAAACATATATAGAGAAGCAGAAGTTGTGGAATAGATCTAATTGTTTCATTTGTTTCATAAGATAAACAGTGAATGTTGTAATTTATTAAAAACTAGTTTTAATTGAAAAAAGCTCAGGCTAATTATAATAGCAAAAGCGTTAAAACTTGAGTCAAAAACCAGCACGTAGTTAAAATAATAAAAACTACTTTTTTTCTTTCTTTTACTGATAAAAAAAGAGAAATACTAGATTAGACATCTATATTTAGTATATAATTGTATGTTTGAGGAACTGTCAATATGTCTTGAATACTAGTAATTACAAGGAATTGATTATAAGGGATCTAATTTTTTTTTAAGTATAGAAGGTACCAAAAATCTTCAAAAACCATATAATACAATATTTAGGAGCTCGAGCTACATGTCAGGTTTTTCAAACGCTAACTATATAATACATTTATGTATAGCGAGAGTATCAAGGTTTTAAACAAGGGTGATTGATTATAGACCAAATATTTGCACTCAAAAGTAAAACCTTATCTTGAACCTCATGTTTATCGATTTTAAACAGGCATACTGCTCAGTGATAAGAAAACTATTATACCAGGCATTAACAAAACATGTATTGCCAATTAAGTCGACAAAGCTTGTTCAGATGACGTGATAAAAGTTTGAGGTAAAAGAGGGATTGAAACAAGGAGACCCCCTATCAACGGTATTGTTTAACATTATTTTAGAAGCCATATTTAGAGAGTAGAATAAGGACGAGAGGAAAAATCTATGACAATAAAAGCCAAATTTTGGAATATGCAGATGTTGTAGTGCTCTTAGCAAGATCAAAGAAGGAACTGCTAAGGATCTATGTTGTTTTTAAAAGTAAAGCAAAAGTGTGTGGATTGCACATTAACAAGCAAAGCACCAAGTATGTGGAAATGGGGCCTGAAACGATCACTCATCAAACTATAAAAATCAAAACTGATCAAGGCAGAGAGTACATACAGCACTGAGAAGGTTGAGGAAGTCGAATATCTGGGGTGAATGTAACGACTCGGGGCGATGAGGTGAAGGAAGTGGACAGAAAGGAAGTCGAGCAATTGTAGCCCTCCAGAAAATATGGAAATCAAAGAATATATAGAGTTGCTAAACTTAGACTATACAAGACACTAATCCAGCCTATTGTACAGTATGGATGGAAATATTGGATATTTAACAAAAAGGAAGAAGACAAAATTAAGATATGGGAAAGAAAAGTGCTTTGGAAAATCTTTGGAACGGTAAAGGAGGAAGATGGAGAAAAATAGTGAATATTGAATTAAATCAAATATAAAAGAAATTGTAAATTGGCTGGCTAGTTAAGGCAGCTAGACTATTGTGGTTAGGCCATGCAAGATGGGCCAAAAATGTCCTAGAGAAAGGAAGAGGCCACAGGAGGAGAGGTAGATCCAGAAGAAAGTGGATTCAAGCCTGCGAGGAGGATCAACGAAGTATCAAAGTGATGAACTGACAAGGAACCGCTACTGGCAGGAAGAAGGTGGAGAAGTTTATTTAAGACGTTTGAAGCCATGGATCCCTAATAACTCATGTGTATATGTTTATATTTTTTTTCTTGTAATGTTTATTTATTTCCTACAACTTCAGTTGACACAACATTATTTATATAAAACACTTCAAACCTGACTGGAACACTAGAAATTTCTAGAAAATATTGACAGGTTTACTTGGCAAAGTAAATGAAGGCTAGAGTCGGGCTTGGACGCTTCGCACGGTTATTACTACCGGCGAGAAATTAATATATGTTACTAGAAATAGTTATAGTATGCACTACTATTCATTTAATAAGGTTGAATGTGAATACTTTCAGTTTGAATTCAATAGTATGTAAGCTAAATATGCTTTATCATATGCGTAAGACATATTTTGAGAAGAAAAATTATTTATCATATGAAAATATGCTGATTCAAAGTATAGTTCTTTTTAATATAAGTAGATGAAAATTGCTTATAAGCATTTTTAAATTTCGACAAAAGGTAAACTGATGTTTAGTTCAAAAGAAAAGCAAGCAAGATGTCTGGCTTAAAGCTCTGCAATAATTTGATTGACTTTTTATTGAATCGATAACCTGAAGGGGAGAAATTAAAATGCTACCGTTTATATGAAAAATCTGTTTTCATTTGTATTAATTTGTCAAACTTAATTACAACATTCACTATTTCTAGAATTGAAAATTATTACCCTACCTTCATTTTCAACTAAATTGTCAGATCCATAACCACTTACTGGATAAAAAAAAGATTAATTAGAATTTGAATCCGTATGTATATATATTAAATCAAATTAAAAGTAAGCGTTACATTTATTACTACACAATGCCAAGGAAAACCATTCACTAAGAAATAAATAATCAAGCAAAAAGCATCGGCGATTTATATAAAAAAATAAACAATAATTGAAACAATTAATAGTAAATATACATTTAGGAGCATTTCGCAAGATTTTCAGAGCAGCTGATCACAAAGCAATTATTTTGAAGCGATACTGAACAAGTTTAATTTACATTCAAGTACATTATAGTTCATTCAAAAAGCGGCGAGGTAATAAGCATTCAGAAGCAAACAGGGTATATTAAAATTTGTATTTCTTCAAAATAAGTTTGTTACATTCTGAAACAGAGTGCAAAATTTATAGAATTTTGCATAAAATTGACTGGAATGAGAGACTGTGAAAAACTTGAATTTTATTTAATTTTATGGGAGCAAGCAAAATTTTTTATATTATGAATAAAATGGAATTCGGTATTCACAAACACAAATTTGAGATAGCAGAACAAAAGAGATCCATAAAATAATTTAGGAATGAAACAATCCCTTTGGTAATGGTTAGGTACACATGGGAGCGATCACTTTCCGGTCCTCCTAGAAAAATTACTATGGGAAAACTCCCCAAATCCACGTACTAGATTAAATCACAAAAAAGACTGGAAAATTTTTAAACTACAGTATACGGCTCCCAACATCAACCCTTTTCGAACTGATGAAGCTGCAAATATTATTACCAAATCTATCATTGAAGCATATGAAAATAACACACCGGAATTAAAAATAATTTCAAACAAACCTCCAGTTCCATGGTGGAATGAAGATTGTAGAAAAGCCATAAAGGAAAGAAAACGTGCATTAAACATGTTTAAGCGTCAACAAGCTTCAATTTCATATATTTTAAAAAGTCCAGAGCAAAAGCGAAAAGAATGATAAAAGAGGCCAAATTGTCTTCTTGGAACAAGTTCACCAATTCCTGTGATTGGAGAATTTTCGAGGACCTGCTACGCCTTGTCCCATTTCTGAATACCCAATCTCTGACAAGCTCGCGACAAAAACTGCAAACTGCATTGTAGAGCAACGACCCCCTTACTAGGGAAAGGCCTGTAAGTGAGCTGTGCGGATCGGGAGGCTTGGCTTAACAGTCGGTTCCTAAACCACTAACCTCGGGGCACCTGGCGCACCCCGTTCTATATAGCCTTGTACCTGCATAAGGAGCTCTGCAGGTATTGACCTCTTTTTTCCTATACATTTATGGACCTCTTTCCTCCTATACATTTGTGGACCAACTAGAGAAAAACACAATTTCTAAAGAGCCTATAGAGACTCTTAATAAAAGGGATTCGGAGGATACGGAGACTACGGAGTCTCCAGCGCAGCCTGATACTTCAGAAACCCTAAAAACAACACCGCAGGGAGACGCTACTGCGAATCCTGTGGATCAGAAAGCTCCACGTGGGAAAATTTCAGGTGCTCAGAGAAGAAAGCTTAAAAAATGAGGGAACAAGGCACTGATACCAAGACAAGACATTATCGTTGCCGATTCCCTCAACATCAAAACAGGGTGAAAACCAGCAGACCAAGGGCGTGAAGCGAACTGTGTCAGCCAGGAGCACTCCTGAAGAAAAAAAAGGAAAGAGGGCCAAATGAACTGGTGGTACTAGTCCTACTAGTGGTATGAAGTACAGTGTGGCCCTTAAAGGGATCAAGGCAGCTGTGGTCCCTAAAAACTTCCCAGAAGCAACTGTCTCTGAAGATCAGGCAGGGACTATCAAAGAGAACCTGACCAAAATGACCGACGATGTGTAGAAGGCGCCCAGGTTTGGAGCCAGTCGATATACGGACAGCTACTACGGGCTGATATGTGCCAATGAGGAATCCTTCAACATAACGAGGAACTATCTGGCAAGTAAAACAAACTGGAAGCTCATCAAGAGCGACGAACTTCCAAAACAGCAAAGAGTCCTCGCCCTGCTTCCAGAGACTAAAAAAGAGGATCTGAAAGTGGGGCTAAAGAGACTCGAAAAATAAAACCCAGGGTTGAAGGTTGATCGGTGGATGATCCTTGGCTCCAAATCATCCGATAAGGGACTACATGTGAGTCTCTAGATTGATGACGAGTCAATGAAGGAACTAGTCAGGGCTCAATGGAGATTATACTATTTACTCCAGCGAGCCAGCTTTAAGACCCTGGAAAACAAGACCGAAGAGGAAACAGGGACTCTTCAAATACCTGAACCAACAGCCTCCTAGGATATTCAAGGTGCTACAAGCAAACTTGCAGCACAAAAAGACGGCCACGGCTGTCGTACATCAAAGAGTTGTAGCCGATAACATAGACATCGTTCTAATTCAAGAACGTTGGATAAACAAAGGTAAACTACTAGTGCTAAATATTAGGGAAACGGGACTGATAATAGAAACTAATTGTACTAAAGTAAGAACTTGTATCTGTTACAGATCTAAATTTAACTTGATGCCAATCATGGTGACATGGTAGCAGCAAAGATTAAACTTGAAAAATATGGGGAGGTAATAGAGATAATAATAGTATCTCTTTATCCTCCCATCGACTCAGAAGAACCGTTACCAGGGGCTAACATGGAGAACCTGATACCAACGCACAGCACTTCAGCTGGGGCAGCAAGGACAACAACACTAGAGGTAAGAAACTATTTATGTAGTACTGAACTTGATATTACGAATGTGGGCAACACGCCAACATTTAGTACATTGAGGTGGAATCATCAATAGATGTAACTCTCTGCACTCTACGAGTCGGGGAGATGATAAAGAATTGGCATGTATCGGATGAACCGTCTCTGGCTGACCATGCCCATATATACTTCGAAGTAGATGAATGAACAGCAAGGGGACGTCATCAATGGAAGCTCTTATAGACCTTCCTCCTCTGGAACTTTTTGTTAGGGCAGAGGCAATTACGGCGATCCTCAGACTGAAATCGGGAGGCATGTGGAGCCCGAACAATGATCTTGGGGGACATACCGATACAACTGGGACAATACTAGATGAACCGAACTTTCAAATGGGTCTGGATAGTATGGTACCAGAGAATATATTCACTGAGTGAGTGAATATCATTATTCCAACTAGGCAACAGGTGATGCACTTGGGACGTTCTGGAGATATCTGGTTCACTGATGGATCTAAAACGAACCACGGCACTGGAGCTAGTATAAATGGACCTAGGAAGAAAATCTTCAGCATTGGCAGATATACATCTGTATTTCAGGCAGAAACAATTGCTGCTATAGCCTGCATTAATGAAAACATCAAGAGAGGTTATACCGGACGAAGAATAAAAATATATAATGACAGCCAGACACTGCTGAAAGCTATCAGTAAACCAGCCACGAAATCTAAACTGGTTAAAAACTGCAGAGTCCCTTAACAGGCTGACAAGAGACAATACAGTGTCTCTTGACAGAAGGTCACCTTCACACAAAAAGCTTACTGGGAAATCGTAAACAAAGAACTCTCAATCAATTTACTGAAACTGAGCAAGAGACACCTGACGACAGTTACTGATTTGGTTACTGGACACTTGTAATACGTGTTACTTACATACTTAGATGTACCTTTGTCACTTTCCGATAAGTTTTGCTCGATTAAAGAGGTCCCAGATTTGACATATTAGTTGTCATTACTTGATAAGTTGAAGACAGAAATTGCAAAAATACGATCGCATTTGGAAAAGAAAAAATGTTTTTTCATCAGAAAACACCTGCTCACACTTCAGCTACTGCCAATGCTAAAATTACACTTTTAATTGGTTGATCATTCACTGTATTCTCCAAATCTGGCACCCAATGATTTTTTCCTTTTTCCTAAACTAAAAATTTGGCTGCTTGGAGGTCAAAGATTTTCATTGAACAGTGATAGTATGTAAACACCTATTTTGCAGGGAAATACACAATCATTTGGGAGGGTTAAAAAAGTTGTAGCATCGCTAGAAAAAATGTATTGACTTAAAAGTAGACTATATTGAAATATAAAGCTAAATTTTAAATAAAAAATGTCTCGTAAAAAGCAAATAGAAATCAGAATAACAAATTAAAAAAGTGAATCTACATCTAAATGAATTTGAATCAAAAAATGTTATGGTTAATAGAGATCTGGAAGGAAAACTTGATGAACAAAAAAAGGAATATGAGATGCTGATAAAAATGTAAAATCTTGATATGTATATCAGTTCGGCTCTGACAATCGACAGAGTAAGACGTGTTTATATAGTCAAGTGTGATAAAATCTAAATTTGTGTAGTTTTTAAAAAAGAAACCTAAATAAGGGTGTAATGAGTGGTCATCAGAGGGTGATCCACCTGATCCGGGTGAAAACGGGTTCACATGTTTTGAAAAACGGGATCGATCGGCTATGGAATGTGATTTGGTTGGCGCTTCAGATTTTGAGATTCAGTCCGGTAATGTAGATAAAAATAAAATTCAAATAAACAATAGCCAGGTAAGTGAAATGACTATGAAAGCGTTTTTCAGTCAGTTACAACAAAATAAAATTAATATCGGAAATGATATTAATAAAACAAACGAAACCAGTCCAGTAGAAAACATCATAATTAACGATAATAAGGATAAAAACGAATCACCGATAAACAATCCGATTCAAAAAGAAAGAATCCTAATTAAATACGATGAGCTATCAGATACAGGTCCGTATCAAGTAATAATAGAAAATATAAATATGAAATCGAGAATAAATGCGATAAAAATTGGAGACTTGATATTAAAAAATTGGCCGGAATTAGATAATAAAATCAAAACTATAGATTTAGCAGGAAGATATAAGGTAAAGGCGAATTTTAAAGAGGCAAAATGGGCTAATTATCTAATAGAAAATTCTCCAGCTGTCTTTAAAAGTGACAGCTGGAAAATTTGAATACGATGAAAACTATTTAAAAAGCAGAATTCAACCTCACGATGTCCACTGCAAATTTTCAGTGATTAGCGTTATGAGATTAGAAAGAAAAATAATTGAAAATGATTCCGTAAAATATGTTCCTACCAAAAGTGTGATTGTAAATTTTAGATCTCAAACATTACCCAAATATGTTCTGTTGAATAAAGTTATCACTCATGTGGAGACTTATAAGCAGAGGGTTATATTATGTTATAATTGTTACCGCTTCGGACATCCGGGGAAACAATGCCGTAGTAAATCAAGATGTTGCAAATGTCACCAAGAACACAAATCAGATACTTGTCAAATCCATTTAAAAGATTGTTTACAATGCGGAGGTAATCATTTGGTAACCGAATATGACAAATGCCCTGAATATGATAGACAAAAAAGAATAAAAGGAGTTATGTCTGAGAAAAATATAAGCTACAGTGACGCAATAAAGTTGTTCCCAAAAACACATACGCAAGTGCGGTTAAGTGTAATAATGGTACTAATTCTCTAGTTAATACAAATAACTCTCAGAATGTCGTTAGCCTTACTAACTCTTTTAATGTGTTAACAAATCTTACTTACAACCCAGAAAACTTCACTAACAACTCGCAATCTACATCAAAACAAAATAAATATACTATCCATAAACCTCCGGCTAAACGGGTTAGACCTTCATCTCTCAATCCTTTATTAACAGAACGAAATGAAATAATTAAACCCATAAATCAGGATTTGGGGGAATTTTATGTCAGAGCTCATATAAAAAAAATAAGGGAGGGATCGGATCTGAATTTGATGAAGACATTGTAGATTCTATGGTACACATCATCACAGAAGTTATAATCATTTTCAATTTCAAAAATCAGATTTAATTAATATTGTTAAGGATAGGCTACGTTGTGAATTAGAGGTAAATTCGGGGAGTTAAATATCAACATACTACAGTGGAACTGCAGATCTGCGGTTGCAAATAAAAATAATCTAGAATATTTTTTACACGATAACAAAATTAGTATAGGTTTATTATCTGAAACTTGGTTTAAAAAAATATCTATTACAACTTTACAGTGTGTAATTGCCTAAGAGTTGATAGATATGACGGCGAAGGGGGAGTAGCAGTTTTAATAAATTCAAATATTTCTTATAAGTATGTCCCACTTCCTTACACAGAGAAAATTCAAGTTAAGTGTGTGTGTGTGTGTGGGTTTTGGTCATGTAGAAAATGTATATATTGTATCTCTCTATATTAAACCTGTATCTAGAATAAGTAAGAATGAATTTGTAGAATTTTTCAATTCCATTCCAAAGCCTTGTCTAATTGGTGGAGATTTCAATGCACATCACCCAGCCTGGGGCTCAGAAGCAGAAGATACAGATGGGAGGAACTTATTGGAAGCAATCAACTCTTCCAACTTAATTTTTTAAAATAATGGTGAAGATACATTGGTTACTAGACCCGAACAAAGAAAAAGGGCCCTAGATATTACCCCTTTGTTCCCAAAATATATGTCACCTTTTTGAATGGACACTAGTTCAAGACTCCATGGGATCCAACCATTTGCCAATCCTATTAAGAAGCAATGCACAAGGAAAAACAATTAAAAATAAAACAAATAGAATTTGGAATGTGAGAAGAGCAGACTGGTCTGCCTATAGTAGTTATATCAACAACAAATCAAAATATATGCAAAAGGATAGCTACGACCAATTGATTTCAGACATTAACGAAGCAGCAAATATAACAATTCCAAAATTAAACCATTCAGGTCTGCATAATCCAAAAAAATGTAAGCCGTGGTGGAACGAAAATTGCCAGAAAGCAATTACAGAGAGCGCAAAGAGTACTTCCGAAAATATAAAGAAAATCTACAAAAACAAGATGCATTAGTCAAACTAACTACCAATCAAGCAAAGAGACAAAGCTGGAGAGATTACTGTACTAGTTTAAATAAAAACACACCCATTAAACTAGTCTGGTCAAAACTAAATAAACATAAAAACAGTAAACAATCGAACACGAATCCTTCAGAATGGGGAAAATGGACAGAACAATTCCATAAAAATGCATCCCCCGACCGGGTAAATGAAGAGCCCATGGAATTACATCCAAGTATGGAAAATAATCATTTTTTGAATAAAATATTCACACTTCCTGAACTGGACAGGGCATTAAAGAAAAACTCTAATACTTCATCAGGTATGGATAATATTCACTATCCCATACTCTACGAACTCCCAATGAATGCACAAAAACGCCTGTTGAACATCTTCAACAATATATATTCAAAGAAAGTAGCAGTACCAGAACAATGGAAAAGATATGTACTAGTCCCAATCTTTAAAACTGGCAAACCCAAAGAATCTTCTGAAAGCTACCGACCAATCTCATTGAGCTCATGCGTCATGAAGACCTTTGAAAGAATTTTGAAAAATAAACTAGAGCAGTGAATTGAGAACAAATTATTTCCTAAAGAACAATATGGCTTGTGGTCGATCTACTCAAAAAGCTACAGCTCTTGTCACATCCGAAATTCAATCAGTCCCATACCAGTTCAGTTTCTGCTCTATTCTTGGATTTGAAAGGAGCTTATTTTTAAAACTTTACATTAACAGAGAAATAACAGTGCAATTAAATGGTGATAAGAGCCATGTGAGAATATCATCAATGGGACTTGCACAAGGGAGCATATTAAGCCCATTACTGTTCAACATTTACACTCTAGATTTTGTAGATATCTTCGGACTAAACATTAGAGTTCTACAATATGCCGATGATTTTTGTTTCTTGGCCAAAGAAAAAACAATAGAACGAAAAATACAAAGGTTTGAACAAGCTGGAGATGCAATAAAAAAATGGTTAGATACACATGGATTCAGGATGTCACATGACAAAACCATATTCTGCACATTCACCCAAAAATGTTATCAGCCAGAAAATAATATTGCACTAGGGTCTTTGAACATTCCTTATAAGACATCAGTTAAGTATCGGGGCATAACTTTAGACCAAAAACTATCATGGAAAAACCATATTAATAGTTTGACAGGAAGATGTGAAATACAAAATGGGGAGCAGATCCAAATATTGCTCTAATCTTTTATAGAGCTCTAATACGTTTATTCTTGGACTATGGTTCAGTTCTATATGGAAACTCAACAATGAATAAATCGGGAAAAGTGGAATTAATTAAAAACAAATGTCTACGTTTATGCGTGGGAGTCTTAAAGAGTACACCACTAAATGTCCTAGAAGTCGAAGCTGCGGAGCCTCCTTTGCACTTACGAAGAACATATTTGAGTGATGTGATGGTATCCAAATTTGTAGCCCAAAATAGACATGAACAGTTGCAGGAACTATCCTCACTATTAAATGTTCCCTATTGGAGAAAGAAAAAGTAACCCCTCCTCACAACAAGTTATCGGTTCCTAAGGCAATTTTATGAAAATATGTATAAAATTGATGTTCTTCCTTGTTACAATGTGGACTACACATTATTAGAAATTAATGTGCCTACATGTTACCTTCATACAGATATGCCAAATATTACCGCTATAAATGCTTTTATCAACAATAGCTTGCAGATTACATATACACAGATGGGTCCAAAAATAGAGAAGCCACTGGATGTGCTTTTTTCCATCCAAACGATAATGTTTACAAATTAGTAAAACTCCCAAAGCAGATGTCTATCTATTCAGTAGAGCTAACAGCAATATTAGAAGCATTAGAATACATAATCATGAGAAAACTAATTTCGTAAGTCTAACTGATAGTAAAAGTTCTATAGACTCTATAAAAAATTTAAAATGGACATCTAACCAATCATTATTCGCATATTAGAAATCACAAACTAGCCATAACAGATGGAGAAACATCAAGTGAAAATAAAATACCATTTACGGATTTATGTCCTTTAATGAAAGCGAAACAAATAGAAGAATGGTGAGAATTGTTTATAAATGAACATAAAAGTTTGCGTTTTAGAAATATACAACCAAAAATATTTAGAAACTCCTGGTTTCACAATACTCCCAATCGGCAGTTTATAAAAACATTAAACAGAATTAGATGCGGACATGGACGATATCCATAACATTTTTATAAAATTGGATTGGCGGATTTACCAGATTGCTCATGTGGGGAACTTGGAACATTACAACTCATAATTTTGGGTTGCCAACACTTCCATCGAGAGATTGAAGAATTCCTACACCAACTGTGACAAAATGGGATAGACCTACCCACCAATTTAGACAGTATTTTGAATACAAAGAATGATAATAGTACTAACAAAAAATATAGTGCTGGCCAATTGGTCTACGACTAAGGCCAATAACTAACATATACACACACTGATATGTATATAGTAATAAAACAATTAATTAAATAAATTATTTTTTAAGGTAGTCAGTTTCTTGGGAATATAACGTCTGAAAAAACGTCATTGAATATAATAGAAGTTGTTTTCATTAAAATCCGTTTTGAGAGTAAAAGGCTGAAGGACTTCAGTCGATGGCCGTATAAATGACGTTTATTATTATTAATTGAACTCCTAACAACTGCTTTTGGATCAGCTGCCAAGAAAAACATCAAGTAATTTTTAAATTCAAATAAGTCTATGTACAATAACCAAATTACGAAATAAATCTTATAAATAATTACCTGCTCCAGTATCTTCAGCTAGCATACTTTCAGACATTGTAATCTTGGAGGAACTGCTTGCAGAACGAAGTGACGAATAGAGAACGCAGCCCATCCAAATAATCAAACCGATTATATCAAAACCACCGCTACCTTTCGAAGTTGTATGTTGTCCAAAAATACCCCACATTCCAGGGTTACATTCCCCTAAAAAATTCTTATATATCAAAATTTATATCTAAAAAATGAGGTGTAGATGGAATAAATACTAAGGTATTTCAAGTATTTATTATAAATGAAGCTTTTAGTTATATTTTTAATCTTTGCATAGGCAAGGCTACTTGGCCTAAAGACCTCAAAATATATGATATAATTCCATTCACAAAAATGTGTCTAAAATCTCAGTATATAATTAAGACCTATTTCTAATATAGCAAAATTTTTTGAAAATGTAGGGGAGAGTGTTCCACAGTGAAACGTGTTCCACAGTGAAACATGTTCCACAATGAAACATAAAATAAAACAAGCGAATATACATCTACCGCCATTACGTGAATAAAAGTTAACTAACATTCGAGCTCTACAAACGAAAATACGTTATCATACGTGGTTGTAGCTTTCCACCTGCTCCTTCAAAGACGATTTCAAGTTTAGACGTCTATAATATTAAGTGATTAATATTGTGGCAGGAATCCCTATTTTACAATATAACTAGCCCTGTTAATGTCTTTAATTATTTCATGTTTAGTTGCAACACATTTTTTTGTTTGATACATGGGCCACAGTGAAACATAACTGTTTTACTGTGGACCAGCATGTTTCAGTCTGCCTCACATATGTTTCACAGTGCCTCATGCAGATGGCAAGAAATCGTACATGAAAGACTGCTATTGGTTTAACCACTGCAGAGGTGATGGGAAATGCTATAAACCTGTATAACAGTGGCTTAACCCTAAGAAAAGTTTCCGAACAGACATGTGTTCCTTTTGTTAGGTACACCACTATGCAAGGAAACAAAAACAAACTCCCCTTGAACAAAAAATAAGGCTTATACCTAAATACAATTCTAGACAGATTTTTGATGCAGTCCAAGAAAAAGAATTGGTACACTATATTCCCGCCATGTCAAGAATGGGTTATGGTTTGACAGTAATAGAATGCAGAAAATTGGCTTACGAAATGGCCATATGAAATATGATTCAAATTCCAGAAAACTGGGTAAAAAATAAAGTGACAGGTTTGGAGTGGTTTAGGGGTTTCAAGAAACGTCATTCTAATATTAGTATTCGTTCTCCTGAGGGGTGCAGCTTATTAATAATGACGTCATTTAATCCGCATAATGTATCAACATTCTTTACCAAATTGGAGGCGGTTTATTCCCGAAGTGAAAATTTCTCTGACAGTTCAAGAGTTTATAGTTTGGACGAGACATCAACCACAACTGTCCAGAATCCTAAAAAAATTATGCAGGAAAAGGAATTAAACAGGTGAATAAGTACACAAGCGCTGAAAGGGGGTAAAATGTTACTACATGCCGCGTAGTTAATGCTCTAGGAACGGCGCTGCCACCAGTGATGGTTTTTCCACGCAAGAATTTTAAAACCCATATAATAAATGGTGCTCCTCATGATACATTGGGTCTTGCTACTACTGCTGGGTGGATGTGTTCCAAAATATTTCCACAAGTTATCGATCATTTTGTTAAATTCACATTATCGAGCAAAATAAATCCTACGCTCTTGATATTAGACAACCATGAAAGCCACATTTCTCTAGATACTATAGACAAAGCTTGACAATATCAACTCTACCACCCCATTGTAGCCATAGGTTACAACCTTTGGATGTAAGTGTTTTGCCTCTTTCAAAGCTCACTACAATACCGCAGTAGACAGTTGGCTTCTTCATCATCCAGGGACGCCGATAACTAAATACCAAGTTGCAGAATGCGTTGGAGCCGCTTATGATCGCTCGATAACGCCAAGTAACATAAAATCCGACTTTAGGAGAAGTGGGATTTTTTCATTTGACAAAAACGTGTTTAATGAGGGTGATTTTATGACTTCTGCTGTCACAGATAGATCTATTGTAGATGAACTAGAAACTTCAACTTCTAAAGTTGATGAGACTGCATTAAGCGAATGTGACGAAGTCAAAAAAAATTAGGGACCAAACAAGAGCAAGGAGGTTTTATTTCACCTGAACAGCTTAGAGATTATCCCAAGGCTTCCGAAAGGAAAAGGAAAATTAATAGAAGGAAGGGAAATATTATAGAAGAGAAGGAACAAAATAAGAAAAGACCGATAATCAAAGCCGTGGAGAACGCTAACCGCAAACTAGTGGAATCATCTGATGAAGATGATGAAATATTGTCCGTTCACTCAGAAACGGAGGACTGGATTCTTGAAGTAATCCAAATGGTTTTGAAGATTTTATGCACTGCCCAGAGGATGGAGATTTTGTACTAGTATAGTTTAAAATTCAAGAAAAAATTAAGAAAAGCGTTTATTACATTGGACAAGTCTCAGGAAATAAAGGTTAAAATGGCGACGTAGAAGTCAGTTTTTACAGTAGGCGTACAAAGATAGCTAACAAATTTGTTCCGCCAGTATTGTCTGACATTTCGACCGTTGCTGAGAGTGCCATTAAAATGATCCCGCCAAAACCACATGAACATGGGAAAACCAAATGTCAAGTGGCTTTGCTTTCCTTTGAAATAGGCTTTAACAACATATAGATATGTTAAAGGATCACCTTTAACACATTTTGATGTTAATCAGGAGTGTTGATTCTTCTACGTTTATTTAGAGTATTAGATAATAACGTCTGAATTGTTTAATTTCAGATTCATTATTGTTTATTATATAGAATGCTGTTTTGTAATTTTTATGTTCTTCGTGAATACAAAATTGACATTTTCCTTAATATTTCAATGTTGTATCACTTTACCCCCACTAGTGTTCCACAGTGAAACAGACAACGGTTTTTTAAAAAAATCCTAATTTGAAAAATTTTATATTTATTTTAATTTTTTATAATCTGTATTCAAGTTTAATACTCACCCGATATATTGACCTATAAACCTAGTTTTGAAGGTCCATTATATTTTCGCATATAAAAATAAAAAAACTGTTTCACTGTGGAACACTCTTCCCTATACATAACAAAATATACTATAAGTTTGTTAAAAAAATGTCAAATTCTATCGATAAAAAATATTGATTTATTAAGAATAGAGATATACTTAAATTGCTTTCAATTATAATAAAAATATTATATATAACAATTTGGATAAAAGTAAACCCGTTATAGTTAAATTTTTGGACTTGGCTAAGGTATTTAACACTGTTCATCAATCAAGAAGAAAATCTCATGATCTTTTGACTAGCTATCTAAGGCAATGTGAACAGAGGATTGAGTTTCGTGAATATATAAGCGAAAATAAACCGATAACTACTGGTGTTCCTCAAGGAATGATACTAGAACCTCTAGTTTTCATACTTTATGTAAACGATTTACTTGATAGTTTGCCAAAGGACTATTTTTTATTTTATGCAGATGATACCTCTATTATTTCTACAGTAGACACCTGGTTAGGTGCACAAAATAAAATGAATACTTCATTAAATAGTTAGAGGCAAATAATCTAACTCTCCACATAGATAAGTGTTTTTATGACTTTTAGAAATTATTGTGATAGTGTGTCTAATAATATCGAAATTAACAGAGTCAATTTCTGACATCTCAGATTTGATCAATAAAACCAAAAATACTTAGTATAATGTATTCTAGAATTTCTCTTATTCAATCACTTCAAATTAAAATCTTAAAAATAATTTTCTTACTGAGAAAAATCCAATAAATATATTTCAACTATATGCGGTTGAATAATTTCTTTATTATGAATTATTAAGAGAATAATTCAATGAATCTTAAAGTATTAAGGTAGGTTTACATCTGAGTGTTGTTTAGTCCAGTGTAAACACAAATATTTATCTCGGAGATATATGAATTAGTGTGAATAAGTTTATTTGCAGAAAAAAAATTTCAATAAAATTTACAAAAAATGTTATAAATCAACTTTCCGTAAAAAAGGGATGACAACAGCAGAGCTGATTCGAGTGCCATCTCTCAGAAGTATTTACATTTACAAATTATGTATAGTGTGATCTAAAAAATGAGCTAATAATACAACATATTAAATAAAATTAATAATAATAATATTTATTCAAGTAAAATTTAACAACTGAAAGATACAGTACCTACATGAATAAATATAATAATCACAGAAGCAGTGTATAAAGCTGCTTGTTTCGTGATGTTAAAATACCTTTTAAATATATTTACGTTTCATATTGTTTGATATTGTCTTAATATTAGAATTTGTGTGCGCGACATATTCGTGAATTTTTGACTAAAAATAATGTGTGCGATATATTCGGGATTTTTCGACAAAAATTAATTTGTGCGACATATTCGGGATTTTTCGACATACGGCATTGGGAGTATAAAGTAAAATTTTATAGTGTCGTGTTCGTTGAATTATTATTGTCTCTCCGTTTCAGTAATCCATTTCTTAATTTGCTTTTTATATTTACTATATTTGTTTATAGTTTTTAAGCATTTGGGTACCATTGTATAAATTCTCGGTGCTAAGTTCCTTGCTGAGAAACGAATGTGTGGAGTTGATATGTGAACGTTCTTGTGGTTAGTGTATATATTTAAAATTGAAATGTATATCAATCTCAAGGGAAAAACCTGGAGAATACACTTAGTGTTTCTGTATTCAATGAAAAGTACAAAATCGTCATGTAATTAGTGTTTAAAGAACAATTTAAACAAGGTTATCTTAAATTACAAAAACTGGATATAGTAAAAAACATCAGTGATAAATTTTTCATTATATTTGTATACAAAGCTGCTGCTGGTAAAATGGTCTGCAATACTGGTCAGATGGAAATTACTTATGGAGAAGGGGTATGTTGTGATAGTTGCCAAGTAACAACGCATTCTACCCTTAATTGTTCGGGAATATCCACTTCTGAGGTGAGGGCCTTAATATTACCAAAAAGGAATTTACTATACTTTTGTGAAGAATGTCGAGATGCTTTCAAAAGTGTTCCAAAACTGCTTAGAGAAATGAGGGACATGAGAAAGGAGATCGACACATTAAAGGAGGATGTGGAAGCTCTGAAGCAAAATGAAAAACAAGAAGTCAAAGATATAGAACAGATAGTGATAGAGTTGGAAGAACAAATAAATCGAAAAATGTTATTATACTCAATATAAATGAATCAGTTAAAACAAAAAAAGGAGAGAATAGAAGATGAAATAAACACAGTGAGAACAATTTTGTCAGAGACAGAAGTGGAAAATCTAGAATTTAGAGTCCAGCGTATTGGAAAATATGAACCTGGAAAAACAGACCCTTAAGAATAATGTTGGCCAAGCCAGAAGCAGCAAAGGAAATTTTGCGAAATAAAATCGAAATGTACAAAGTAATCTTTGGTGATCAAACCAAAGCGCAGAGAAAATATTATAATAAAATAAAGAAACAGTTAGCAGAATGTAAGAACAAGGGGGAAAATAAGTATATAAAATACATAAAAAATATTCCCACATTAGTTGATTCGCCACCTTAAAAAAACTCAACAACGATAAAAAAATAATTTGAAGTGAATGACTGCCCGCATTTCAATGAAATTTACCCACCACGACTAGCGTAAGAGCCACCTAAAATAGTATAATAGGTGCGTTCTTTTTGACTGAGATCTCAGATAATCTCAGCTCACATCAGTAATGTGAGCGTTCTTTTTGTTTTACTCACTTCTAAGTGAGCTGAGATTTTTCCTCCCCCTTTACCGATGCTGAATGTGTTGTAAGGGGGTATCAGTTGGAGTTGAGTCGGAAATAAAGTGGAGGGGATGAAGAAATATTTGATTTGCCTGGGTTATTTGTAGTTTTAACCAAGGTTATCTACGGTTTTTACCATTGACATATAAACACACATAATCTATTTTTCTTTTGTTAAAAATTATGGATACAATAATATTATTAGATGCTGCCGTATATTTTAAATCTATCCCTTGAAGATGCACAGAGGACGAAAGAAGGTAACAACTAATAATGGAATATTAGCCATAATACAAATCTCAACTCAAAGAACTATTTGAATCTAAAAATAACAAAATCAAGCGTGGTTATCAGAGATATCGAGATAGGTTATGTTTATATGTTTTGTTTTTTATTCACGTATGCGTCGACAGATCGCACGCTTCAATTGAGATGTTGTTCTTTTTGGTACTTACTCACATCACTTTATCTCAGATCACCTTAACTGAAGTGATCTGAGATCTCAGTCAAAAAGAACGCACCTATTGTAAAACAAGTATCACAATGGCTTATTTTGTAGTTCAAGTGCGTTTGCGTAACGAACCTCGAAGTAATACAAAAAGCTCAACAGGCAAGAACAAATACCCCAATATCTTCTATGTTGTTGTCGCGCATAAACGAATTCTCTGTTAGATTTTGAAACCCTGTTTTCAACTGCTTTTCAGAGATTTACTAGTCGAAAAAGTTGTCATATTTTTATACTAGGGACAAAGTATCTGTCTTCAACAAGAAAAATTGGATAATGCTCAATGCAAAGAGTCAAGTTTCACTGTAGACCTACACGAAATTTATTCTTATACACATATCTGATGCAATATATTTAAAATAACCACAATAACTGCAACTTTTCTTTTTGTATACATTCATCAGAAATATATGTCAGGACTAGTGTAAATGATTTATACATTTATTTCTCAAAAACAGGGTTTATTTATCTTGCTACATCTATTAAGTATCTCCGCGTGCCTGTGTAATCATAAGAAATAATATAAAATATATTTGTGTTTCAGAATACGTGTCATGGGACCTTGTTCCAATCATGGTTCACCTCAACATTGGGGGTATCGACCGAGACATCGTCATTGCCTCTGCCTACTTCGCTGGAGACGGGCCGATGACACCGCCAGTAGAGGTACAAGAGCTAGTGAGACACTACGATAGCAGACGGCTGCCAATTATAATTGGTTGTGATGCCAACGCACAACATACCGTGTGGGGAAGCACCAATAACAACGCAAAAGGTGAGTGTTTATTAGAATATCTCTTAGCAAATAACCTTGAGACCTTAAACGTGGGACAACCCCCACTTTTGTCACGAGAGCAAGAGAAGAGGTCCTGGACGTAACAATTGTTAATGTTGCTGCTAGGAAAAATGTAAAAGATTGGAGGGTGATGAGCGAGCCATCACTTTCCGACCATAGGATCATCGAATTTAGGATAGAGGGAAATACCACCTCGATTCCTACAATTCGAAATCCTAGAAATACTGATTAGTCTCTTTACAAGACCAATCTGAAGGACAATTTGGAACACGTCGAAGTAAATGGGGTAAATCATCCGCACTGCGACCTGAAACAAAGAGTCGAACAGATCAGTGAGGCAATAATGGAAGCTTTTCATTCCAGTTGCCCACTCTCAAAAGTTCGTTCAGAAAAGGATGCCTCTTGGTGGAATGAGAACCTGTCAAACCTCCGAAAAGAGGTCCGTCGGCTCTTTAATAGAGCCAAACGTGACGGCAATGGGCAGAGGTACACTGAGAAGCTTACTCAGTACAATAAAGAGATTAGGAAGGCCAAAAGGCTTAATTTTCAAGCCTTTTGCGAAAAGATCACTTCCACTCACACTGCGGCCAGACTACAAAAGGTCATGGCAAATGGGGGAACTAACCCCACAATGTCGCTGAAAAAACCAGACGGATCATACACGGAAGGTGAAGAGGAACGATCGATTCTTAAAACCCACTTCCCAGGTAGTGAACCAGCAACAAGCACCGAAATAGCAATGAATTACACCAAAAAATCCCGCAAGGAAGATTGGGACATTGCTAAGAAAATATTTACCAGACAACGCTTGGAATGGGCAATAAGTACCTTTCAACCATATAAATCACCAGGAGTGGATGGAATATTTCCAGCACTCCTACAGCAAGGGATAGAGGAGATTCTTCCTCACCTGCTGAAGATTACAAGAAGCAGTCTAGCAGTGGGTCTAATACCTAGAAAATGGAGAAGGGCAAGGGTAACCTTCATACCAAAAATAGGGAAAAAAGATGGCACTGATCCCCGATCTTTTAGACCCATCTGTCTAACATCGTTTCTACTCAAATCGATGGAGAAAGTAGTGGATAACTACATAAGAACAGAGAATCTGGAGAATATACCACTTCATAAATGTCAGCATGCCTACAGAGCGCATCGATCAACTGAGACAGCTCTGTATCAGCTGACAGAAGTCATCTAGAGAACTCTGAACAACAAAGAAATCGCAATGTGCGCATTCCTGGATATATCAGGGGCCTTTGACAACACAACTCATGTGTCTGTCAAAGAAGCACTAAAAAGGCGAGGAGTGAATGAAACCATTGTAAAATGGATGTATGAGTTGTTGACAACGAGGATAGCTGAGACACAGGTGGGGAATCAAACCACCTCAGTTAAAGCCACTCGGGGGACACCTCAAGGGGGAGTGATATCCCCCTTCTATGGAGCCTCGTAGTAGATGAGTTGCTCTACAGGCTAACGGAGCTTGGCTTCGAATGTATGGGCTACGCCGATGACATTGTTTTAATAGTCAGAGGCAAGTTCGAGAGCACCTTGTGTGATTTATTACAAAAGGGCCTCAGAATCATTGAGCAATGGTGCTTGTCAGTGGGGCTAAACATTAACCCAAGCAAGACCATAATAATTCCATTTACCCGGAAAAAAACACTTCCAGCCATGAAACCCATATCCTTAAACGGTGAAATCATAGAATGGAAATCAGAGGTTAAATATCTAGGGATAACCCTAGACAGCAAGCTTCTGTGGAATAAGCATGTTGAAATAACTGCTAGTAAAACAATAAGAGCTTTGATGGCGTACAGAAATCTAGCTGGTAAGATGTGGGGCTGTAACCCAAAAATACTGCGATGGATGTACGCCATGATTGTGAGACCAGCAATTACGTATGGGGCAATAGTTTGGCACACAAAAGCAAGTCAGTACAGCACGAGGAAAACCCTCGATAAAGTTCAAAGGCTTGCCTGTGTGTGCATCACTGGAGCTATGAGAACGTGTCCAACTAGGGCACTTGAGATCATTACAGACCTCACACCTCTACATCTGGTGATAGAAAGATCTGCCCAAGAGGCAATTCTTAGAATGTCTAAGGAAGGTTCAGGCAATGAGAGTATTAAAAATCAGGGAGCTTGGTCCTCTCCTACATGATACACCTCATTAGCGAATTTTCCCAGTGACGAAATGATCAGGAAAGTAAGCATCGAAAAGAATTTCACCACGATGCTAAATACGAGAGACTGGGACCACCCAAACTCAAAAACCACCATTGGAGCAGGCGCTGGAGTATTTGGACCTGGCACTAGATACTCATTATCGTTAGGCTCCTTCCCGAGCGTCTTTCAGCAGAAATACTTGCGATCGAAAGATGCGTGGAAATGAACCTAGAAAGAAACTACCAGAAATGTGACATATCGATCCATTCTGATAGTCAAGCAGCTATCAAAGCATTGAGCTCCCATGTCATTGACTCAAAGTTGGCATGGGAGTGCCGAAGAAAACTTGATGAATTAGGCAAGAATAACAGGGTCTCTTTAGTCTGGGTTCCTGGCCACTCGGGAATCACGAGAAATGAAGAGGCCAATACACTTGCCAGGAAAGGAGCACAAATTCCCTTTATTGGCCCGGAACCTTTCTGTGGTGTAGCAAAATGCTCCTACAAGAAAGAGTTTCGGAAGAAAGAGGAAACCGGAAGAGAAGCACTCTGGCGGTGCCTTCCCGGGTTGGAACATTGCAAAAAGTTCCTGGGGACCTTTGACACTGCTAGATCCAAAAAATATTTGGACCTCAGTAAAGATAAGCTACATCTCCTCACGGGCTTTCTTACAGGACACTGCCGCATTAGGAAGCACTTAATGAGAATAGGTCTAGCAGAGATTGACGAGTGTAGATTCTGTGGAGAGGAGGATGAAACTCTGGATCACCTAGTTCTGGAATGCCTCGCCATTGCAAGCCATCGCAAGAAATGCTTCGGACAAGAAACTTGTAAGAGTGAGGATCTAACCTCGTTGAAGCCGTCCCAAATACTACAGTTCATTAGAACCTTGGAACTGGAAGGCGAGCTGTAGTAGTAGCGAGAACAGCTCTGTTAGGGGGGGGGGGCACAATAAACCTTTGGTGCATTGTAACCCCGTTAAAATCTAATCTATCTTGCTACAGTCCAAGTAATTTATGTCTTGATGTAAACAGTCGGTGCGATTTTGTATCTAATACCCTACATTTATGTCGTGGAAAAAGTGCCAGATGTAAACATACCTTTACTAGAGAGAAATCATTATTACCCAAAAATTATAATATTAATCGATAAAAACAGCTATATGTGCACAATAAAAACATTGATCTTACTACCAAATAATCTTAAAAACTTATATATACTGTAACGCGAAAATTTGCCGAGCCGTCGGAGACTTAATTTGGCTAACCTGTCGACTGAGAGAAGTCACAGCGCTGTCGGTACGAAGTTAAAAATTTCAGTCCTCCATTTGCCGTCAAGGTGTAAACACACCATTTCAACAAAAGATATTCGCATGTGCTCTGGCAGCCATTAGTGCTTTATTGGAAAATCCGACAATTCCGACATAGGGGAAGATAAATACGGCTGGAACCAACAATTGGCAGCTCCGACCCGATAGGTTTCTGGTCCAAAAACGGTCGACGACTGTGGGTTCCATAAAAATTTAGTGGAATTGCGTTTCGAGGTAAATTTCCGTAGACGGCGTTAGCTAGGATTTAATAACAAGGTAAATGGTTGAAAATACTTTCTCGGAATTAACAGTTTTGTAGGTAATTTAACGTAGAAATTCTGCTTTGATTCGTAATTTATTGGAGTATGTAATCTGGGTTTCGCGGGATAGTTTCGTTATATTTCATAAATTCTTATTAATTCATATTCTTCATGGCTTTATATTTTGCTGAAATAAGAATATATCACAGGGGTTGTATAAACATTCAGGGATGTGTCCAACGACGTAGTTTTTATATTATGGGTTTTTATTGGTATCGTAGTTTTTTTGCTAAGCGGAAAAAAACCAGTCATATAGTTTTTATTCTCAGAGTAGGTGGCTTTTATACAGTTAAAAATCATGAGGTGTAATTATTTGCGAATTTCGGGTATTGTTATTATAGTCAGTATGATGGGATATTACGGGGGTACGTCGAAAATTTGACCGGGGTAAAATGTAAACCCTATGTAGAGGCTAATTCGTTTCTCTATTTTAGGGGGGTTTTTGTATATGGACATTAAAACAAAAAAATCACTGATTGGAATTTAATGGGTCAGTGAGACCGGTTCCAGGAGGACTGGATTAATCTGGAGAAGTTTCAGTTCCTGTTCTGGTGCCGGAAAAGGATAAGTTAACAGTTTTCCTTTCCTTATTTCTTCAAACTCACTAGTAAACTCACATCTATGCTTCACATATTACCGTTTTTTTATATTAAGTTTTATTTCTTTTTTTTTCTTGCGGCAATTACTATAATCTCGCTTACACTTGTATTTTGTATTTAAAAATTTTGAAATCTTTGCTCATAGATTAAGATACGCTAGAACACTACGGTACGTACCTAGTATTGCGATATTTAGTGGTTTTTACCTATTTCTAATGGTTTTATGTATATAATTTGCGCCGTATATAATTTTGAGTTGTATTTTCTCCAGCAACGCTAAACTCGTTGTTATTTAAATTTTTGGCTTAGGCAATTATTTATAATTATATTGATACTGGTATAAATTGCGGAAGTGTGAACCCTTGTAACTATACATTGTTGATTTTGATATATATATTATCGTTGTATTTTTGGAACATTGTACATGAACAATTTGGTTGATTCTCTGGAATCTTAGAATTGGGACATCGGTGCAGTTTGGGGCCCTCAGCTCTTCTGCACCCTGAGATTACAGCCTTCAGCTGAGCTCAGACGTTATTTGTAATATTTTTTTTGTAGTGGTATTGTAATAAATATTTTGAAAAGAGACCTTTGGTCCACCAAGACTAATTAAAATTTCAATCAGGGTGTACTTGCTGACTTTTATTTACTTATGATAATTTACCTATCAGATTAACCTTGGAGTGTGTGTTGTTAACCCACTGAGGAGTTGTGGGCTAACTTAGGAAGTCTTGGGTGCTTGCCAAAACTTCTCTGGCGCCCTTTTGTACACTTAATAATTTTTTTGAAGAATCCACCCCTTCTTCGACTCGAAGCTAGTCGACTGGCGAGCACGGGTTGTACCACGTGAGACAACCCGCATACCTATAACGAGCACTGTGAGGGTTTGTAGGTTTTTCTCGTTATAATACATAAGAAAACTTTAAGTCATGGATTATTGCCATTTAAATTGCCGTAATGAGAACTTCACTTTATGACATCATTATTAATCAATTGTTTTTTCATCTTTATAAATTTTATTTTATTAAGTTTAATTTAGTTATACAAAACCAGTCCACCTAAAGGGATTTCTTCCCTCTGCAATTTATGTATATTTTTCTTTATGTATGCGTATTACCTGCAAATTATACTGGTAAATAAGTAAAGGTGATACATCGTTCATACAGCAATACCTTAATGGTATTTCTCTTGCAGACACAATAAAGTTTAAAAAAGACTGAACAAGTTGTCTCTGTGCGTGTTGAAAAGAATGAATTCGGACAATACGCTAAAAACTGATGCAAGGAATGTGCAGTATAATTAATAATGACATTTGAATATTATTTCAAGATATTACAATACTTACGTTCTGAATTGGATACAGCTGACCATGTTAGATATGCAGCATATAATGAAACTACAGATGACTGTAATAATCCAGATCTAGGCAATTTGTCTTGAACGGAAGGCAAAATAGATATTATGCTAACAATTACGGAGAGGATTAAGTTGATTGAAATAAGGAATTTGTTCAAATCGCAACCGCTTGACTAAAATATACAAAAAATTAGAATCAATACAATTTATATAAAATATAGGTTATATCAAATATACATTATGTGCAACTATCAATTCCAGCTACAATTAAAACATAAACGAAGATTTGCAATACAAAAAATATTGTTCCTTAGCGTTTCTAGACATACTAAGGTTTTCGACAAGGTTTGGCAAAAATCAAAAAATCCTTGCCTATTATTACTACCAAATCTTTGATTCCTATCTCAAAGATCGCGATTTCCTTGTTAAATATCTTTATGAACTCCAAATTTCCTCAAGGCAGTGTGCTTTACCTCATCTTCATAGGAGATCTACCAACCAATAATGATGTATTAGCAGCTACATTTGAAGATGATACCGTCGTATTACCATCACACACAGATCCTATAATATCATCTAAAACACTACAACTCCATCTCGATAACCCAGAAAAATGGTTGAAGAAATGGCACATCAAAGCAAACGAATTGAAATATGTTCCGGTAAACTTCACCAACTGCAAAGGCAAATACCCGGAAGGCATTCTAAACCTATATAATCAATCCCTACCATGTGACAATGTCAAATATCCAGCCATGCACCAAAACAAGCAACTAACCTTGCGAAAACACATTTTTACCAATTGCAAACAGTTAGGTGAGAGGTAGGAAATCTCAATTATTTGTGAAAAA
The DNA here is from genome assembly GCA_963921935.1 of Galeruca laticollis. NCBI lineage: Eukaryota > Metazoa > Arthropoda > Insecta > Coleoptera > Chrysomelidae > Galeruca > Galeruca laticollis. Next base: position 82,418,790 of record OY998178.1, on the reverse strand, counting down.
ACAAAGTACTGATTTAAAAGGTAATCCTCGAGTCCATTTTGACCTTGTTACAACTTTGTTACAACTCATGACCTCCATGTGTCATCAGTTAAAGCGGAAATAAAACACTTATCCATAAGTTATAAAGATAGGTTAAGCCTTTATCCAAACAGACTGGTAGCTAAACTCATAGTACAAACAACAGTTCAGGGTAGACTTAAAAGACTCATTTGATAGGTTTTAATGAGTGTTATAGCGAGTTTCCAATAGTCAAAAGCTAATTAATATAGTCGATAAGTAAAGATGTAAGAGAATTTCTAACGAGCATTTCAATTTGTAACATAATTTGCTTATTGTAATAATTGTTAATATATTGTAAATAAATTTGGGAAATAAACATAAAACTAACTTACCTTTGTATAAAATACATACAGAAGGACAACCCAAGTAATAGTTAAGGCATAATTGAATAATGTCATTCCTATTAAGGCTGCATACCAACCCTTTGATTCTGTTTCTTCGTAATTACCAACCCACGATTCTGCCCAAGAGTGAGCGAAATCAATTATCAGAATCAATTGGATTATTATAAACAGGAACCCACCAATCATACCAAAATACATCCAAGTCGTACCAAAAGATCCTTCAGGAATAAAGAATGCACCAATTACACCGCCTATTACTAGAAGAAACTTTATACCCCAGAATCTAAAAAAAACATTTTAATATATTTTGATTTTTCTCATTTAATGGAGCGAATATATTTTCTAATAGAAAATATTTTGAACAAAATAGTCCGGGAAAGTATGGTCGAAAAATCTGTTAACTATCAAAACTTTTCCATAATGGATTTTTTTTTCATTTTTAAATGAAAATATATTGACCCAGCAACACTCTCCTAGATTGTCTAATAATTTCCGCTAGAGCTTGCGACGCAGCTTGCAAGCACAGCTCAGACCAACTAAAATTCAAGTGATTTATGCTCGTGTCATTCCTGGATGTGTTCTTACAAAAAAATCGTAGAGATGAAAATTGAAGCAAATCTTATGCTCTTGAAGGTGACGTAAATAGTTTTTGAAAAAATTTACGAAAATTATATTTTTGGTTGGTAATTATAAATAAAATATTAATATCAAGGTCAAAACATAGATAAACATAGAGGGCAAACTTCTAAAAATTTACATTTTTTCAGATTTGGAATGCGGCTGCGCAAATTGGAAATAATTTTTTTTTCAATCGCGTCTAAATTTATGAACATTAACGATATTGAGAAACGGTTTGTTGCAATCGACAGAGTGAAAGTTATATTTTTATAATTAACATAAACAAAATTTTTAAAAATTTTTTTACATAATTTTTTAGAACATTTACTGAAAATAAAAATTTTTCCATCTAGTTTTTTCTCATTTTGGCGATGAAAAATTTGTTTAAAATATGTTTTCACGTTATAAATATGTGTGTCTTTGAAAGCAGAGTATTTAAAAAAACAATTTTTTTAGATGCCACTTTTACAAGCTGAAATAAACAAATTCAAAATCTGCTAGATACTGTCATAATATTAATTGAAATTTTCAAAATTTTGATCACTTCGCTAGGTTGTTGAATCCCAACTCAACTTAAACACAATTTTTATTTTTCTACCGTTAATTGGTTCATTCAAAAAAAAAACAGTAATTCTAGCTCGCTCGGCCAAACGGTGAGGCGGCAGCTGCTTGGCGTTCTGGTGGGGGGTCAGCGCTCATTCTCTTCGAACGCCCAAAAGACCCTTACTAACATTACTGACGACGTACTTGTACCCGACGAATTACTGAACATTATTTCGTGTTCTTGTACCACAGGGTGCTCTACTACCAGGTGTGGTTGTAAAAAAGTTGGCATACATTGTACAATATTATGTAAAAATTGCAAAGGCGAAATTGTAAGTACAGTATTTGACAATGACGAGGATGATAATGAATCTCTGAGTGATGAGCTAAATTTTGATATGACTCAATTAGTTGATTGTGAACTTGCAATTGATAGTAGCAATAATATTGATGAGGATTTGTTTGTTAATGATAATGACGAGGAAAATTGTACAGAGCCATTTCCTCAGAGACCAAAAAGGGCGAGAATTTGTAGACAATAGATGTAAATTTGTAAATAAATATTATTCTTAGTATCTACGTTTCGAATTATGTATAATATATATAATAAATGGATTAATAGATATAAATTATAAATATCATTGTACCTTATTTCTAGCAATATATAATGGTTGATAATAACCATACTATTAGCAAACCACAAATGCAAAATTTTTACAAAGAAAACCAAAATAAAAGCTTGAGCTTCGTTCAACTGCGAACGAGCGCTGACCCCCCACCACAACGCCAAGCAGCTGCTGCCGCACCGTTTGGCCGAGCGAGCTAGGATTACTATTCTCTTTTGAATGGACCAATTGACGGTAGAAAAATGAAAATTTGTGTTTAAGTTGAGTTGGGATTCGACAACCTAGCGAAGTGATCAAAATTTGAAAATTTCAATCAATATTATCACAGAATCTAACAGACTTTGAATTTGTTTATCTCAACTTAAAAAAGTCGCATCTAAAATTTTTTTTTAAATACTCGTCTTTCAAAGACACATATTTATAACGTGAAAACATATTTTTAACAAATTTTTCAACGCCAAAATGAGAAAAAACTAGATGGAAAAATTTTTATTTTCGGAAAATGTTCTAAAAAATTATGTAAAAAAAATTTTAAAAGTTTTGTTTGTTATTTATAAAAATATAACTTTCACTCTGTCGATTGCAACAAACCGTTTCTCAATATCGTTAATGTTCATAAATTTAGACGCGATTGAAAAAAAAAATTGTTTCCAATTTGCGCGGCCGCCATTTTGAATTTTCCAAATCTGAAAAAATGTTAATTTTTAGAAGTTTACCCTCTATGTTTATCTATGTTTTGACCTTGATATTAATATTTTATTTATAATTAACAACCAAAAATATAATTTTCGTAATTTTTTTCAATTTTTGGAAAATTTAAGATCGGAAAATTTTTTTTTGAAAAAACTATTTACGTCAGCTTCAAGAGCATAAGATTTGCTTCAATTTTCATCTACGATTTTTTTGTAAGAACACATCCAGGAATGACTCGAGCATAAATCACTTGAATTTTAGGTGGTCTGAGCTGTGCTTGCAAGCTCCAGCGGAAATTATTAGACAATCTAGGAGAGTGATGCTGGGTCAATATATTTTCATTTAAAAATTAAAAATCAATTATGGGAAACTTTTGACTTCTATTTCCTTACTTTCCCAGACTAAAATTTGTAATTTAAAAATACCCCCATTTTAAGACCAATAACAATGTTTTATGAGCTTTAAATAATGAAAATTTAAAAAAAATATCAAAACAAGGTTAAACCAAAGTAATAATTGTTACGGGTCAGACCTAGGTGGACATAATTGGTTTCAAAATGAAGATATTTTATTTAAGCTTGAGATAATTTGGATTTAAGTGATTTCTTAATCGAAAGACTCACCAAATTAGATTTACAAATAAAACAGACATATATTGAACAAAAATTTAATTTTTATTGATTTTTGCAATATTAGTATGGTAACTTTTGAATCGTTTACTAAATTATATCCTCTTACCCATTTTGTATACCAGCTCTTGGATCTTTTGAAGTTTTCACACCAATCATCATGAGCGCCATTAAAACGAAGAATAATGTTAAAATAAAATATATTCGATATACTGAGAGATAACCAACAATTCGAGAACAATCTACCTTCATAGAACTAAGAACGACTGAAGAACTGTTTTTGCAAAACGGTACCTAAAATAATTGGCTATTAATTAATTGTGAATAATTCATCCATATCGATATATAGGGTTTCCCAAAAGTCCCAGAATATAGCCGTAAGTATCAAACTAGTCAAGAAAAAAATCTGAAAATTTGGACCATAAAAACTACATTTTTCTACGACCGTGCGTTTTTACCCACTTTCCCGCACTAGTGCGGGGAAGTAAAATATGTCAATTTATCGTTATTAAATCTACATTTCATTGATTTTACCTGTATATTACTATTAAAACTAATATAGGTTTTAATATTCAATCTAACCCAGACTATTTTTCATTCATTGGAATGAAGAAATTGCGATACTTTTGTATATCTACTCTATACATTTCTCAAAATCATCCACATAACAATCAAACTAAGCTGAGTCAAGTGGTTTGGTGTGGTAACCAAAGATTTGTTATGACAACCAAGTTGTCATCAAGACGTCAAAGTCGAAGTATCCGATTCTGCCATTTTTCAAATTATTTTCAATAAAAGCAATATTTTAATGGATTCGTCAGACGAAAAGCTCCCAGAAGCAATATTAAAGGCCGCAGATGAGGTAAATTCAGATCTGTTACCAATTAAAACACGAGAAAGATACGAACAGCAATACAACCAATTTTTAAACTGGTGTAAGGAAAAAGGAGTGAATAGCTTCAAAGAGGTTTTTTTGGCGTATTTTTCAGAGCTGAGTAAGGTACTGAAATCCAATACCCTATGGCCGCGTTACTCGATGGTGAAATGTTTAATTAAAATAAAACAATACCTGGACATAAGCAAGTTTCATAAATTGACATCGTTCCTAAAAAAGCAAAATGTTGGTTTTCGACCACATAAAGCGCAGATTTTTACCAAAGAAGACATATCCAAGTTTATGTTAGCCCCTGAAGAGATATGTCTTATGATTAAAGTAGGTACCATTTTTGCTTTAGCTGGTGCTCTTCGCAGAGCGGAGCTTGTGAAAATCACGCTTGACGATATTCAAGATAAAGGAAACCTAATTATTGTGAAAATTTCCGGTTCGAAAAATCATACCTCAAGATCCTTTGTTATATCTGAAGACATAAATAATGGAACCTTTTTGAAGCTCTATAGAAAGTATGCAAATTTACAGCCTCCTATCACCACGCATCGTCGTTTTTTTATCAATTACAAAAAAGGCAAATGTTCTGTTCAGTGCGTAGGCGTAAACACATTTGGTAAAATGCGGGCAGAGATCGCTACCTACTTAGGCCTACCTAACCCAAAACGTTACACATGTCACAATTTTAGACGATCCTCGGCAACATTTCTAGCAGATTCAGGCGAAGGGATAACCAACATAAAACGTCTTGGAGGCTGGAAGTCAACTGCTGTTGCTGAGAGTTATTGGGAGGACTCCGTAGAACAGAAGAAAACCATCTCGAATAAAATTCTTTCATGTACTGGCAACCGATGCCAACTTGCAACCGATGCCGTCTCCGTCATCTTCATGCACTTTGCAATCTACGAGTGTTACTCTTAACAACCAGTTACCACCAACTGACTACTCTGGACCGGCTATTCTGACGCATTTGCAGAATGCAACAAATTAAATAATAATAATAATTAGTGGATTTTCATGGAATTTTTTGTTTGTTGAAATAAAATATATATTTTCAATGTGCTTTTTGAATCTTTATGCGGTCGTAGAAAAAATAATGGTCCTAATTCATGCGTAAAGTGTCTTTCCCGCCCTTAACTGCTTGCCCGTACTCCGCTTCGCGTTGTTCAGTCGCGTGCGGGAAAGTATCACTTTCCGCACTTGTTAGGAAATAGTATATTAAGTACCAAGTGTCAAAACGGTTACTTTAGACACGAGTTCCTTGTGAAACGAGTGACTAACGACGTTTTTAACGCGAGGTGCTTACTATACTTTTTCTTCGCCCGCGGGAAGGAAAACATTATATTATATTTGAATTATATTCATTACATGACGGACGATGACTGACAGCTGACTGATAAATCAAATGACGCAGAATAACAAAATTATCAAGGAGCATGAAGTTTAACATACAAAAGATACACTTGATTTGACGTTTAAAAAACAAAAGATAAACGAGATGTGACTTTTCGCATTTTAAACACTAGTGTTTAAAGAGTCGTTTTGTGCATGTCAAACCCGTGTTCAAAGTGCGGTTTTAGTAGTGGAAGTAGAAAAATAACTATTTCAGATGGTTTAAAACCGGGGAGTTTTATTAAAATTGCATCCCCTGTCAAGTTTCACCTCATTATAAAGGTAATGAAAAAAGAAACACATCCCTAAAACCAAAACCCAATATTTTAACACATTGGCTGCCCTGTATCATATTGTAAGTGGCCATCACGATCTCTGAATCTTATACCGTCCGATTTTTCTTTGTTAGAGGTTTCTAAAAGGTAGGTAGGTAGGGTGTTTGCAACAAATCCATAAACAATAAATTTATAATTTGCAGAATGGCATACTTGAATAAAGTACGAATATCACTAGCAGGGTTGGGCTGATTAAAATCAAGTGATTAAAAAAATGATGTAAATCGCTTGATTTTTAAAATCAAAATCATGATTTAAAATCAATTTTTTTCTTTTTTATTCAGAACCAGATAACAACATAATATAAAAGTTTTCTCAAAAATCAAAAGAATTATCTGCTTTTAGCAAAAACAACGAAAAAGTACATAATTCCAAATTCTTAAATTAAACGTAACACCTAAATTTTATTACTGTATATTTTCAGTCTATTCATTTTCGTTATACAATTTAAAGAAAAACACGAGTTTTCCTCCTTTTTCTATGCCTAATCTGTTTCTAATATCCGAGTGTACAAGACCAAAAGAGCTAAATACGCGTTCTAAAGAAGACGCAGTTGCATACAGGAACTGTTTTACTATTGGCAACTATTTCAAGATTTCTGGCTCATCATTTTGTGATAACCACCATTGTAGTCCGTTTACATTTTTTATTACTTCGTCTGAAAACATAACTTGCTTAAATGGAGCACTGCGGGCATTTAACTTTATTACTAAAGGTAACAGTCCAGTGTTTTCATATAACTCGTTAATTGTTTCTAAAGCTATATTCTTTTCTTCTGGTGTTAACTGGTATTAAATTGTTGTGTTTTTTGTAATGGTAATTCCACAGGTTCATTAAAGATATATTGTAAATGTTTCCACTGCTCTACAGCATCTGCGATAGTAGCATTTTTCCTCTGCACAGTATCAAGAGCAACTGATATAGGTTTTAAAACGTTTAAATAATCTTGCGCTGCATGTTTAATTGCAATATTTGAAACTTTTTGGTAAATAGTGGAATCAATCTCCTTTTTATTTTCTTCACAGATTTTTAATATGATGTCCCACTGAGTGACATACATCTCTAAGCAATTGCCAAGGCTATTCCATCGCACATCGCTTGGAAGGACTAAAGCGCTACCTCCTGCTTGACTGTCTTTAGCTCTAGCCAAATGGTTATTTCGAAAATACTTAACAATTTGGACCACATGTTCTTTAACGTATTTAACTTGAAAGTCCTTGCACAGTAAATTAAAAATATGTGCAGAACAGCCATAAGTTATAACTTTTGCGTTCGTTTTTTCTTCTAATGTTTTTCTCGTAAGTGTCATATTTGCGGCATTGTCTGTCACAAAAGATTTTATGGTACACTTGTATTTTAATTCACATGAAGAAATCAGGTCACAAACTATTTGAGTTAAATATTCTCAAGTATGTGAATTTCCTGATGTGTCTATAGTTTCGTATAGGAGGGCTTGTCCATCTTCAGTGGTTATCGTTGCACATATCACTGGTTCGTTGTGCACGTTTGACCACCCATCAATTGACATATTTACGAACTGTCCTGACAGGGAAGAAAAACATTTTTCTTTTTCCTCTTCATAGATTTCGTCCAAAAGACTTGTTGCTACCGTTTTTCTCGAGGGCGGTGTATAACCAGGCCTTAATAACTAAATGGCTTTATTCACCTCTAAATTCTCAATACATCTGAATCTCGAATTAGTAGCAAAAATGGCCTTTGCTATTTGTTTGTCAATTTTATGTTTTTCAGCAGTTGAAGTCCGCATTACAAAACCACTCATGGTAGGCTGAGTTACGATTGCTTTCTTTTTTTGGACTGGCTCAAAAGTTGTTGGACTTGTTGGTACTTTCGGTGGAGTTTTTCTAACATATGAAATTGATTAATTGATGATATATTGATATAGTATTAAATTATTGATTTTAAAATAAAGTGAAAATGCTCAATAGAGATGTAAAAGCAAATTTATTTTTTTAAGTTGAAAAAAATTAAAAATTAAGTAAGTATAGAAGAGTAAAGATAATCTTTAATTAACCTGGGAAAGGTCGCGTTAAAAAAGTTACATTAAAGGCCACGTGTTAGATTTCAACTAACATTTAAAAACAATCCTATATGCCTAAAATCTATACCCTTAAATATTTATAAATGAATACTTAAAAATTATATATTATCTTTGTTAAAAATAATATCTATCAAAAAAATTTTAAAATTATCTCAAAAATGTATCTTCTTCTTCTCATTGACTTTCAGACCTTCAGGTCCATAGTCTCCCTATTGGGATTCCTAGCCTCATTTTTCCAGCAGCGGTGGCCAGCCGGTTGGCCAACCCTACTGCTTTAAATCAGTAGGGAGTTTGTGAATTCGGTGATTTAGTTTCTGCTGTGAAATCTGTCCTTTGCTTCTTCTACTATTCTTTTCCAGTTTTTCCGGTCTTTTGCTTTGTTCTTCCAGTCATTTATTCCAACTTCTTTAAGATCTTCTTCTACACCATCCAACCATCTAGTTTTCGGTCGTCCCCTTGCTCTTCGTCCTTGTCTATTAGTTTCCTGTATTTTCTTGACATACACCTTTCATTACCTAGACGTTGTACATGTCCTTCAAACCTTAATCGTTTACTTCTTATTTCATTTGTTATGATTGGGCTATTGATTTTTTGATTAACTTCGTAGTTTCTTAATATTCTCCATACTCCATTTTCTTTAATTGGGCCGTATATTTTCCGTAGTATGTTCCTTTCCCAAATTACTAATATGTTTTCCTCTTTTTTTTGTTAAATTCCAGGTTTCTGCGGCGTAAAGTACGACTGGTCTAATTACTGTCTTGTATATTTTAATTTTTGTGTTTGTAGACAATATCTTTGATTTAAATGTGTCTTTAAATGCATAGAAACATTTGTTACCCTGTTGTATTCTGTTATTTATCAAAAATGTATCTACTTATAATATAATGCGTATATATTTAAAGAATATTTCAAAATATCTCAGAATATATAATTAAAAATTACACTATGTTACTTAACTTATAATTAATATTTATGTCTCAAAACTTTCACTAAATTATCTCAAAAATAAAATATCAAGTGCTTGGAGAATCAACAAAAAACAAAAAATGTTAGGCAAAATCTAACCATGCGATCATTCCTAGGTTAATAATAAAAATCTTTATTAAATATAAATAAAATTAAATTAGTGATTTAATTACCTGTATTCCTCTCTCGATAATTACAAACATCGTGGTGTGGTTTAAGTCTTTGGACTAACCCTTGAATATCTTTCTTGCACTTTCTACAAATAGCCCTACACCCCAATTTATTTGGATTTATTGTCTATTGTTATGGGGTTTCTGCAAGAATTTTTTTGTGCCTATATATTTAAAAAAGTGTTTGAAATAAGAATTAAAATGTTTTCATATAACTGGTTTCAGTTATTCTAAAGTCGGGAAAATGAAAATGATACATTTCCGCAGAAAAGTATTTGTGATTTTGTGTTTGGAGAGGCTTCTGTATAGTGAAAAAATATATAATTTTTTTGAAACTGGTTTCAGCTAAAAAAATGTCACACATTTTCACTTCACTTAACTAACCTAATTAGCGAAATGCGTGAAATTGTTGGGCAACGTCAATTTATGGGTTGATAAGGAAAACAAGCCTTGACAGGAATATTCTTGCAAAAAGCACAACAAACGCGTTCGTGCCCCACTCGGCAGTACTCGGCACTGTATAGTGAGTGTATAGGACAGAAGGAAAACAAATCGCGACAAGAATTTTCTTGCAAGATGCGCGACAAATGCGTTGTCACAAGTTTTTGAGTCCCAAATTGTATTAAAATTTTTAGACTCATACATTAAAATAATTAACAATAATTTCAAAGAATCAAAATGTTCTAATTTTATATTCGAATTTAAAGAATCAAAAAAATCAAATGAATCGTGATTTTTTTCCAAAAAATCAATGGTTTTTGATTTTTTTGATAAAAATCAGATTTTGCCCAACCCTGATCACTAGGAATATACTCAAAAGGGTTCAAAATACCATTTATTAGCAGTTAGTCATCTGCAAATTTTTCGAATGTTTTTCTTTACTTGTTTGAAACGTATGCCTCTGTCCTGGGATTTTTGGGAAACCCAGTACATATTCTGTATCATTTATTCCATTGAGGCAGATTTATTATCTCCTCTTAAAAATGCTCCAATTATATCTGTCAATTGATTTTCAATGTACAAATCAATTTAACGTGATAGAAGACTGAGTTTTAAAACTAAAGATTAAGAAGAACATTTAGTTGTAGCTATTAATGATTATTACAGATTTATTTTAAGTAGTTACAATACTTAATTATTAATTAACAATTAGTAATTATGTTTTTAATATAATGATACTATTAAGTTAATTAAATTTATATATTAAAGCAGTTTATAAGTGAATAAAAATATCAGAAATCAGTGGCGTAACATCAAGAGAGTAACCTGCTAGCTACCAAAGAGAGCAGACGTGATTTAGAGAACTTTAACATTAGTCCAGGAGACAAAACATCACCATGAGCAGTTCAAGTGATGGAGAATACTCAGAGATGGAAATAGAGGACAATGGAACATCGAGAAACGTGCGTCACAAAAGGTAAAGGTGAAGAAACTCCCCTACATCGAATAACCCAAAACAATTTATTCCTCATGCTGAAGATATCTACAGAGTGATATTTGGCCTCCCTACTAACTGCGATCAAGCAAAACAAGCTGAACACCAAATACACAAAAAAAATTATCAGCCAAGCAGAAGCAATATCAATAAAAACATACATGAAGAAAGCTCAATGGAAAATACACTGCAAGACAAAAACAAGGAAACAAATCCCACAAACTCACTATACAGATCAAAGTGTTCTGCAAAAATGAGGGAGATCACAAACAAACCATTTAAATACTTATTCTAAATAAAGACCCCTGAAGACTTAACACGCAAAAAATTCTCAGAAGTATGGGACACAGTTCATCCAAACTCAGAGGATGTAATACTTTCAACAAAGCTTTCTGCTCAAGTCCAATCTAAACAAAACAACTAAACAGACACTCTTCACCAACTAATTTCCAATAAAAAAATATAAAAATTCTAAGGAAACCCAAGCATCACAAACACCCACTAAGAACTTACCTGGCTCTGGTGCTTCATATAGTATCGTGATAGGTTCGGTCGAACACGACTTCTGAAAATGAAATTAGTGAACACTTAACAAAATGCAAAATAGAACATCGTTATTGCAAACGAATTATATCAAGAGCAACAAACAAACCAACATTAATGATTAGAGTAATCACACCCTGTTTGGAGGCATCAGAAAAGTTGCTGGTGGAGGGGATGTTCTATAAACACAGATACTACCTGGTTTATCCAAGCAACCCACCGGCACCAATCCCACAACCATGTTCTCGCTATTAAGCAGTCACTCACGCACGTGAACACTGCACAACGCTTATAAAATGTACCAAATGTGAAGGTCCTCACCACTTTAGTAAATGCACCAGTCATCTACCACCAAAATGTGCATCATGCGGAGCTGAAGACCATTCAGCTATTCAGTATGGTTCTTGAAGTGCCCTCGTAGACCAACTAAGCCAATCGAACGAATTCCGAATAGTCAGATCAAGACACTCAACAAGAAATCCCACGAAATCGACCCGAAAATAACCAAAAACTCCAAAATACATTCATCAGTCACAATTCACAATATGATTATTGACACATATGTCAACAAACTAAATAAAATGAATAGCATCAACAGAGATGAAATAATTGCAAAGCTGAGGAAAAAATTCTTCGCCCAATACTCCATAGACACAGTTGCACATTTCTCGCGAAACAAACTCTGTATTTTGATGTTCGACTTGGAGCAACCTTCGACGACTTCGTCCACTCAACCTATCCAAGGGAATAATAATATTCAAGTCCACGTCGACAATTAAAATCATGTACGCCAATCTCAACAGTTACTCGCCGAGAAAACACCTCATCAACAACATTATTGAGAGGGATAAAATAAACTGTGCATTATTTGTGGAAAGAAAAACAGAAGAAAACAGTAACACAAACTACAGAAACTGAAACATTCTACAACTAAATGGAAACATAGTAAACACTAATGTGCGTGGTGGATGTTTGATACAGGCGCATCCAGGACTAAAAATGCTAACAGAAAACCCTCCCAAAATGAATCCTGCTTAATGAGGTGCTTCACTTTTCAATTCCATTTCTAGGAGATAAACTACACATTTTTCTTGTATATATTCATCCAAATGCATCCATTGAACAATCGCTTTTCAACTAAGCCTCCCTATACAAATACGCTGTGATTGTAGGAGATCAAAATGTGAATTGGAATAAAAACAGACAAATAAAGGATTTTATCAATAATGCACCCATCGAAATGGCCAATAACCCAGACTCTAACAGATCGTATAATATACACGAAAAACATGAAAAATAATATAGTAACAGTAGAAACACATCCAGATTTAGGAACAGAACATGATGCAATAGAAATAACCATCGACCTACAAAGACGAATCATAGAGCAAGATATAATAAAAAAGAAGTGTGATATAGACAAACTTAACGGAAGGTTGGAGAAGTACATTGATCGTGTGGGGGACGATCCGATTGATAGAGGAAAAATTGAACAATTCAACACCACAATAACATCACTCAGAATAGAAAACAGCCCAGACCTGAAAATAAAACACTACATCCACGAACTACCACCATACATTATCAAAATGATAAAAAACAAAAGAAGAATGCATAGGGATTATATGAGAGATCCCTGAGAGGCAAAAACGCAACTAAACAATTACAACAAAAATTTACAAGCCCTAATTAGACAATAAAAGAATTCAAATGGGCTACAGTGTGTACTGAAATAAATGCTAGCAAAGGTAAAGATTACTGGCAACAAATTAGAAAGCTAACAAACTACAAAGGAATATCGAAATCACAGCCAATTGAAGAAAACAACATTGTGTATGCCACCGATGAAAAAAAGCAGAGGTATTTGCAAATTACTTCAAGGAATCGTTCAGAGAAAACCATGAACCCCAATATGACCAACAAATATATGATGAAATCGACAGTGGTATGATGAATACTTTGAAGGGGAACACGGAGCACACAACAGTAATATACAATATGTGTATTTTGAAGTATTAAGCAAAGGAAAGAGTACTGCTCCAAGACATGACCACATTACTAAAGATCTATTACGAAAACTGAGTCAAAATATACACAGATATCTCATCAAAATATACAAGTAGTGTTTGAAGCATCACTACTTTCCTAGTGAGTGGAAGCAGAGAACCATTATCACCTTTCCGAAACCTAATACGAAGCATCATACAGCAAAAAACTACCGTCCTATCACTCTTCTTTCAGTTTTGGGAAAGCAACTCCAAAACATCATGAAATATCTGTTACAAAATGAAATCTGACTCAAAATTCCTGATTACCAATTCGGCTTTAAACATCAAACTTCTACCATTCACCCAGTAACCATTTTAACATTCAAGCTAACCAACTAATAAGAAACCACTCTGCAGCCCTATTTCTTGATATGAGGAAGGCATTTGATAGTATTTGACACAAAGGACTACTCTACAAACTATTGACACTAGAATGCCCTCGATATTTGAATCTGCTCCTAAAAGACAAGGATCGCCATTGTCTCCTCTTCTATATAATGTTTACTGTCACGACATATACAACTACAGTGATCAATAAGGCTACTTGAATAACAATCGTTACATTTTGCAGTATGCTGATGATACGGCCTTGACTAGTCACAACAGAACCCTCTCAAAAACCTTTGAAAATGTACAAGTATTGTTAGACAGGACCCTGATCTGGTTCAACAAATGGAGGCTGAAAGTTAATCCTACCTAAAATAAATATAGACAGCAAAGATATTCACTGCGTAATCTATGTGAGGTATCTGAGGGTACACATAGACCACAAATTGAGCTTTAAACAACATGCTAACAACATAAAGATGAAATTTAACAGTAGGAGCAAACACTTTCGGAGTTTAACATTCAAGAATTCAGGGATAAGTAAGAAAACAGCTGCATATATATAGTTCAACATGCCGACCTATCCTAGAATACTGTCACCCAATATACCTTACTGTGAAGACTCCTACCATCAAGACATTTCAAACTGCAGAAACCACTTCCTTGAGAACCATAACGAAGATAAGACACCCCAGAAATCCTCTGCACAACCCACCCAATAACCTACTGTACGAAACAACAGGAATTATCCACATAAATCAAGGCATACACAACCTCTCTGAAAAGTTTGCACATAAAGAACACAACCTAGAGATACTAAGCCGGTTCTGTACGAACAGGAATCAAGAAAGAAGGCCACACAGAAAATACCCACTCAATACCATATGGGAGCACATTCAAAATTTCAATATTTAAGGAATAAGACCACATACCATTTTTTTTTGTTTTTTTTCCTCTTTACATATATTTTTAATTCAATACTATTATCTAATAATTATACAAACCACCATGTAATATATTGTAACTGGCTGAAGGACCTCGGTCGATGGCCTATTGGGTGACCCAACAAAGTATACCAATTATTATTAATAACAGAAATATGTTATGCAGATGACATGGTAATATTCGTAAAAAATAAAAAAGCCTAAATAAAAATATTGAAACATACAAACAAGTGCTCAAGAAATATAACATCAATTTAAACATAGAAAAGACAAAAACAATGAGTATAAAAAAGAAAGGAAAAAACCACAATATCAAAATAAGAAATAGACGATTAGAACATACAGGAAAATTCAATTATCTAGGAACAATGATATCAGAAGATAGGAAATTAACTACCTTCCTAGGAAACGAGGAAATACCTGAAGTCCAAATAAAAGTATTCATACCAATATTAACATAAGGCACAGAATGATGGACAACAAAGACAAAGAAAGAAATTGCATGCAACAGAAATGAATAACCAGTGTAATCTGGGATTTATTGAACATAAATCCCGTAGAACAATATACATACAAGTAAAACAACTAAGATGGTTCAGATATGTGAAAAGGATAGATGGGCAAATGAAAACAAGATTATTTGAAGCCAGATTTAAAAGAGTAACAGACAAAGACAAAGGAAAACTTGGATCAACGAAATTAACAAAGTAGTTAAAAACAGAGGAAAGAAACTACATGAACTTCTACACCAAATAAATGACTGGAAGAAATTAAGAGAGCTCTGGAAAAAAGATCCAAAGACAAATGCAGCTCAGCACCACATCTTACACCCGTAAATGGTAGAAAGGCGTAATGATCAAGTAAGTAATATTATGTTTATTAACTTTATATATTAAAGAATAGGTTATTATTAATTATTATGTAGTTAGAGGCATTGACCTATATTGCCTAAATGTTTAGAATCACTTCATTTTTCAATAAAAATATTTTCCTGTTGAAGCACCCTTTCCTTCAATTGTTGCCTATGCGCTTTAGTTATATAGTCAAGTAACTCTTCTATAGCATTGTGATGTAGAGCAATGTTTTTAGTCTTTTATACATTTTTTCCACTCTGTCAGCGGTCAGCTTTTCAGCTTCCATCAAAGTTTCTCCTTTCTGCTGTAATATTTTCCCTATTGTTCCATCCCAAGTCTTCCTGGGTGTACCTCTTTTTTTATTCTTTTGAATTTTGTCTCCACATATTCGTTTAGTTAGTCTAGTCTCATCCATACACTGCAAATGCCCCCACCAACCCAGTTGTCTATCCTCAATACACTCCAAAGTTGACTGTATTTCCAGTTATTATATTATCATTGTGTTTCATGTTTTATTTTTTATCTGTTATTCACCTTAGATACATCATTTCAGCGGCTTGAATTTTGATCACAACCATGAGTTAATACTGGGGTGTAAACAGATTCAAAGACCTTTAATTTAATTGTTCTTGTGATGTCCTTTCTATTAATTCATAGAATAATATCGACTAATCGTTTTTTCAATTCTTCTATTTATTTCGGCTTCTGGAGTTATACCCTGATCTAACTCTACTCGAAGGTACTGAAATTATTCCAATTTTTCTATATTTTGAACTTCAATAGAATTATTCATCTTTTCTGTTTTATCACCAGCTTTTGTCTTATTGGTACTAATTTTCATACCATATTTGTAGTATAACATTTGAAATGTCTCTTCATTCTCTAATCTAAAATGCTATATTTTTAAGTTGATTGCAAAAATTAAAATAAAAAAAATAAAACTATCTGATTACCAAAATCCTATACAATATGCTTAAAACTTATTTCCCGTTTAGGCCTTGATAATAAGAAAGTAAACAAAAACCATAACAGCTTTCTTTTTAGATAGTATTAGAAAAACAGAAGTCAATAGTTGTTAAGTTGTTATAGTTCCATCAAAGTGAATAAATTAAAACTGTGTGCATATAAAAAAATTGAAGTTACATTTCAGATGTTTCAGTAACAGAATTAGTAAATATCCAAGGTTAGGTTAACACAATATAAAATCAGCTGTGTGTAAATTATAGTTAATAAATAAAAATCATGAGCTTACCTTTGTTAAAGCTTGTTGTAGTCCATCAGATAATGTTATGCAGGCAGCTATTGTAGCCACTAATAACATTATGGCGTACATTATTCGTGAAGAAGTAGAATTTCTGCATGACGGACAAGCGGAACAGCAAAGTGAACATGCTGTACTCGTACAACAGCAGGCCAACTAGAAAAACAATTATATTAAAACAAAAAATACATATAAATTGTTCAAGAAATGTAACATATAACTTCAAACAATTATAAAAAAGGCAATAAAAAAGCATTCAGGGTTCATCATGCAAACTTTGATCCTGGATTCATAATTTATACTCAGAGTCTTGAGCCATACTTTGAGCTTCAATTTAAAAATGCATTTTCCCAGGAAGCCTGGTGTATACAAGCTAGAGATAAAGGCTTCAGACTTAAAGTATTTAAATATTCATATTGTTCCTATTATTTCTTATAGTTGTCATTATCATTAAAAAATAACAAAGTATTATATCAATACATAATTTAAAGCAAAATTCTCATTTCTCATCTCATTTCCTGTAAACAATTTGTCCAGAGATCAAAGAACTGCAGCCTAACGTCATAACACCACTTACAATTTATTGTTTGTTGGGTGTATCAACTAAAATTTGTCATGTTTTCTTGACATATATAAATGAGTTTCACAAGACAATGCCTGGTAATGACTTTCCCTTAGCATGCTTATTTTAAATTGTCTTAGATAAGAACACATAATAATTTGAAAAGATTTTACGTTAGACCACTAGATAAGTTGCAAACCTACATTTAAAACAAAGCAGTTCTTAATATTCCAAACTGTTTTCAAATTTTTCAATTAATGCATTGCTAAGATAAGTGGAGTAAGCGAAATGAGAAAATAACAATTCTTGTTGTATTTGGACCATATCCTATTGAAGCTCATTCTAGTCTAGTGTCTACTGAGCCAAATGCTGTTAAAATGGTCTGCAATACTTGTCAGGTGGAAATTACTCATGGAGAAAGGGTATGTTATAGTTGCCAAGTAACAACGCATTATACCCTTAATTGTTCGGAAATATCCACTTCTGAGGTGAGGGCCTTAATATTATAAAAAAGGAAGTTACTGTACTTTTGTGAAGAATGTCGAGATGCTTTCAAAAGTGTTCCAAAACTGCTTAGAGAAATGAGGGGCATGAGAAAGGAGATTGACACATTAAAGGAGGATGTGGAAGCTCTGAAGCAAAATGAAAAATAAGAAGTCAAAGATATAGAACAGATAGTGATAGAGCTGGAAGAAAGAAAAAATAAATCGAAAAATGTTATTATACTCAATTAAAATGAATCAGTTAAAACAAATAAAAAGGAGAGAATAGAAGATGAAATGGACACAGTGAGAACAATTTTGTCAGAGACAGAAGTGGAAAATCTAGAATTTAGAGTCCAGCATATTGGAAAATATGAACATGGAAAAACAGACCCTTAAAAATAATGTTGGCCAAGCCAGAAGCAGCAAAGGAAATTTTGCATAATAAAATTAAAATCAAAAGGTTCAAAGTAACTATCTTTGGTGATCAAACCAAAGCGCAGAGAGAATATTATAATAAAATAAAGAAACAGTTAGCAGAATGTAAGAACAAGGGGGAAAATAAGTATATAAAATACATAAATAATATTCCCACATTAGTTGACTCATCCCCTTCAAAAAACTCTCAACAATGATAAAAAAATATCCTGAAGTGAATGACTGCTCGCATTTCATTGAAGACATTATTTATTTAAACATAGAAAGTTTTTTGCCACATATATCGGACATATCACCCCAATACGTCCAACAAATACATGATGAAATCGGACAGTGGTATGATGAATACTTTGAAGGAGAACACGGAGCACACAACATTAATATACAATATGTGTATTTTGAAATATTAAGCAAAGGAAAGAGTATTGCTCCAAGACATGACCAAATTACTAAAGATCTATTACGAAAACTGAGTCAAAATATACACAGATATCTCACCAAAATTTACGAGTACTGTTTGAAGCATCACTACTTTCCTAGTGAGTGGAACCATTATCACCATTCCTAAACCTAATACGAACCATCATAGAGCAAAAAACTACCGTCCTATCACTCTTCTTACAGCTTTGGGAAAGCAACTCGAAAACATCATAAAATATCTGTTACAAAATGAAATTGGACACAAAATTCCTGATTACCAATTCGGCTTTAAACATCAAACTTCTACCATTCACTCAGTAACCATTTTAATATCCAACATTCAAGCTAACCAACTAATGGGAAACCACTCTGCAGCCCTATTTCTGGATATAAGCAAGGCATTTGATAATATTTGGCACAAATGACTACTCTACAAACTAACGACACTAAAATGCCCTCGAGATTTGATTCTGCTCCTAAAAGACTATCTTGAGAACAGAGCTTTGCAAGTCAAAATCAACAACCAATGCTCGGCAACATTCCACAACGAACAAGGAGTTCCACAAGGATCGCCATTGTTTCCTCTTCTATATAATGTTTACTGTCACGACATATACAACTGCAGTCATCAACAAGACTACTTCAATAACAATTGTTACATTTTGCAGTATGCTGATGACACGGCCTTGACTATTCACAACAGAACCCTCTTGAAAACTGTTAAAAATCTACAAGTATTGTTAGACAGGACCCTGATCTGGTTCAGCAAACGGAGACTGAAAGTTAATCCAGACAAGTCACAATATATAATATTTAACCACAATAATTTACCAAACTCACCTAAAATAAATATAGACGGCAAAGATATTCACTGCGTAAACTATGCGAGGTATCTGGGGGTAGACATAGACCACAAACTGAACTTTAAACAACATGCTAACAATATAAGGAGGAAATGTAACAGTAGGAGCAAACACTTTCGGAGTTTAACATTCAAGAATTCAGGGATAAGTAAGAAAACAGCTGCAGTTCAATATGCCGACCTATCCTAGAATACTGTCACCCAATATACCTTACTGCGAAGACTCCTACCATCAAGACACTTCAAACTGTAGAAACCACTTCCTTGAGAACCATAACGAAGATAAGGCACCCCAGAAATCCTCTGCACAACCTGCCCAATAACCTACTGTACGAAACAACAGGAATTGTCCACATAAATCAAGGCATAC
Source organism: Galeruca laticollis (assembly GCA_963921935.1). Classification (NCBI taxonomy): domain Eukaryota; kingdom Metazoa; phylum Arthropoda; class Insecta; order Coleoptera; family Chrysomelidae; genus Galeruca; species Galeruca laticollis. Next base: position 82,398,923 of record OY998178.1, on the reverse strand, counting down.
ACATCCTCTCTGAAAAGGTTGCACATAAAGAACACAACCTAGAGATACTAAGCCGGTTCTGTACGAACAGGAACCAAGAAAGAAGGCCACACAGAAAATACCCACTCAATATCATATGGGAGCACATTCAAAATTTCAATATTTAAGGAATAAGAAGACCACATATCAAATTTTTTTTTCTTTCCTATTTACATATATTTTTAAGTCAATACTATTATCTAATAATTATACAAACCACCATGTAATATATTGTACCAGGCTGAAGGACCTCGGTCGATGGCCTATTGGGTGACCCAATAAAGTACACTAATTATTATTATTAAGCTGATAAGTATAGAGGTTATTAATTGATGTGTGTCAAAGGTCGAAAAGAGGATTTTACAAGTTTTTTACTAACTTTTTTATCAAAACTTTTCCACTATTTTACGCCTTTTTATTATACTCTATTGTACTTGTTGGCCTATTCGCCCCACAGATCCCGTAACCTTGTGAATTTTGATTAGATGTTGAATTTTTTATTTAAATCTCAAAAAACATAAAAATCCGCAGTGAATTTCATAGATAAAATTTTTTTATAAAATGTTTAGTAATTTTTGTCTTGCTAATACGTTTTTTACCCCGTTTTTTACAGAATATATGTATAATAAACGTTAAATTCTAGTAAATAATGAGTATTCCTAATAATATCCTGTACAAGTTTTTATGAGAAAACAATTGTGAATTTCTACATTTGTCCATATTAAAAAATTATCAAAAAATTATTTTAGTTATTGATTTTATAAACATCGAAAAACGTAAATGTAAAATGAGCTTTTCTTGACAAAATTATCATGTTGATAATTTAGGTATAATCCTACTATAAAGTTTTATGATCTTTAATAATTATATATCTTACAATGTAAACGATATTGCACTAGACCGAAAAAAAATCAGAAATCGAGTTTTTAATAGTATGTACACGGAAAATAGTAAAATAATAACTACAAATAAAACGTAAATTGAAAATAATCATGGACATTTTTTATCACCTGTGCTGCTGAACAAAGACCCAGAACTGCTCCCATTTTAATTTACAATCGGGCAATGATTGCTCTATATTATTTATATATATCAGAACCGAATATAACGTAGTATAAAATACTGTTTAGATTTTTAGAAAGATATTATTAATCTATAAATACAACGGAATAAAAACACTTATCAGTACCAACAAACAACCTGACCAATCTACTCATCATATGTCAAAGTCAAATGTCATAAGCAAACACATCAGTGTTGCCAATTGTACGTAACTAAAAAAGAGTAGAGTAATAATAAACCTAGAGAGGGGTATTCATTCATAAACACGTTTATTTGTGCGACCAACAATACTAAACGCCAGTAGTGAAATAATTGAATGAATTACAAAAAGTGGAGATGGTTTTGTAGATACATGGCCTTGGTAATTTCGGCTGTTTTTCTGACAAACTTGTCACCGACGAACCATGATAATCCAAAAACATTAAATTCATTAGCTCCAAAGTTATTTTGTTCATAAAAGTCTTGAAAAACACATCAAAACGAACGATCTAAATGTTTACTATCTAGTCGTAATGGCGCTTGTGTAAACAAACCATGTTTGACATTATTTACTACAATACTACGTCGTTTTCGAAATGATCGTCGATCACACTCTGACGATATTTGCATCTCTCTTTGTATGGTAATTAAACAAGGACAAAACTACTAAACTATTGACACATTAAACAGGTAGTGACATTTTAAGCAATGTTGCCACTTTTAGTTATAACCATAAGGATATAACAAATTCTTGTTTAAAATTTATATAAGAATATGCCTTTATTAAATAAAATTCAAGTATTATTAATTCATTTTAAAAGCAGCTATTCAAATGCATAAATTAGTATGACTTTTTTTTATTTGCATAACTTTTTAACACATTTTCAATTAAACTTCTAATTTAATTTTTCCTGCAACTCAAGAGACTTTGTAAATAAGGCAAAGCAGTGGAAGTGTCCGCAAGTGAGCTTAGAATGTGACTCGATGTTTGGGGCTAGAAAAAACCAAAAGAAACATATCTATTTTATTTGTTAATCTGAGGTATCACTATTCCTTGCTATTTGAAGAGGTTTGGATACATATTATACTTGTTTATATATAACGGAGCGTAGCGTTATATATAAACAAGGATATTATATGAAGGGTACAGGGGTAAAAGGAGCTCATGAGCATTTAATGTTTTTCCATTAGAGCGTGTTTAAGGTTGAAATTCTAGTTTGCGAACGCTACGTTGCTTTTTTCAAGTTTTGGAAATTTTTCTTAAGGTTAATAAATAACAAACAAATTACGTTAAATATTTTTTGAGACAGTTTATATTTCTCTGAACAAAGAAAAATTTAAACTCTTACAACTACAAAAACTACAAGGGAAAAAGAGGTTCATTTCATTGAAATGAGCTCGTTCTTTCACTGTACTACTAACAGCGATCGTCGTTAGTTAGGAAGACAACAAAATATTCTAAAAAAAGGAAATTCTTGAATATAGAAAAATGATCTTAACGTCTAAATCTTCTTTAATGGTGCGGAAAATTTGCAAAAAATTCTTGCGCTGCTCGGCTGCAAAACTTTTTCAAATGCTGAATATAGCGAAACTTCTCAGCAGATATTGGAAGCTGTCCTAAAATAAATATAAAAAATAATAAGAGAGATACAGTGTGGTAATAATGAATAATTTAAAATACATACCTTCATAAATATACTCAGGTAGCCTAAATTCGTTATCTTTGAGGTGACAAACAGGTAGTCTTGAGGATTTGCGGCGTTTTCCTTGCAATGAAGCTGACTCCCAAGGTCCATTGTATGTGGTGCGATATTGTATAAGAGCTCCTCTCTGTATGTTGATTTCTCTGATTGGCCTAGATGGGAATGGCGACTTTTTAGGGTAACTATTGTCGAGAATTTTTGTCCAACTACGGAATAATGTGTGATTCACATTGATAACGTTCAAAGGAGTTGGCGAATGGCGGGCATCTTCCAATATTTGCAACCAGTCTTCGGGAACTTCTGCTCTCGATTTTTGGTTAACAAGACCAAAATTCTTATCATATTCCATATATGAGTGTCCTCGAATAGGAAATGTGACAACAACGGATTCTAACCTTTTCTCATTGTTAACTAGGTTGTACAGAAAACGAAAAAAAGTGAAATTCTTTTGTTGACCACTGCAAGAATCACAAAATATTTTCAGATGCTTCACTTCTGAATCAAGATGGCTATATATGAAGTTATGGAGCAGTGATCACACATCATCGGAACCCTTTTTTCCTTCGGTTTCTGAATAAACATATAAATAACTCCCAGAAGTAGACAAAACATGCACGTTAAATGCATATACTGATAGCTGTCTCTTGTAGTAAATATCATTTGTTGGTATATTTGGAACCTGCAAGATTCTTGGCGAAGTCCATACAAATTGCTCTGTGTTAGAATTTTTTCTACTGTTTATCTTAGCCGTTTACTTCCGACTATAAAACATTTCTGTTTTTTTCTTATGTAGGGGAATGTGGTAATGAAAGGGACATTTTCAGCAAATAGAAAATAACTTAGAAACAAATAGTTGCTGAAGTATTTTATTTAACAAAGTTTGTAGGAAACATAATGAGCTATCATTCTAATATGAAACATAAATTATTATGTATTGTCAAAAAAATCAAAATCTAGTAGTTCGTGCGAATGGCCCTTTCAAAACATAAGTTGTTTTGAAAGGGACATGTGTAGTAATGAAAGGGACATTAGTCATTGTCATTGTCAAAAAAATCAAAATCTAGTAGTTCGTGCGAATGGCCCTTTCAAAACATAAGTTGTTTTGAAAGGGACATGTGTAGTAATGAAAGGGACATTAGTAGACTCCGGCGTTTTTTATTTCACCCCAAGTTCGAATTCGCGGAGACGCGGTTTTCAATAAAAAACTAGATAATGAACACTATTTTTAGTATATTCAACCGCATTCATTATCTAATTTTTTATTGAATAACGCGTCACCGCGAGTTTAAACTTGGGATGAAATACAAAACGTTGGAGTCTAGATATTAGTACAAGTATGCAATATATTGATAATTCTTAAATGAAATTACATTTATTTTAACAAAATTGTACTCCTATAAAATCAACAGCGAAAGAATAAAAGCTTTTTATACGTTCTGATCCTGTTTGTAAACGAGGTTCTGGTAAGATCAGGTCTATATCATTAATATGAACATCAGCGATGTCGTCCACTTCCGGATAAACAAAATGGAACGAATCGCTTTTCTTTTTCATAAATTTAACTTTAACATCATCACTTGATAACATTTCAGTTATTGCTCCTACTGAGTATTTCAGATTTTTTTTTCGTCGCGTACTTAACTAATATGTATCTTCCAATGTTAGGTAATACATTGTTTAGCTGTTCGTCTTGAAACTCTTCCTCGTTATCACTTTCACTGTCTGCGTATTTTACAGAAACGTCACTATCACTGGATTCGTCTATTTTCGACTTTCTTTTACTATCTTCTTTTTTTGTACCATACTCATCTACAGCTTTTGTGTTGGTACCTGTCTTTTTGCGTTCTTTTATTTTTCTATCACACTCGTCTGTTATTTTTCTTTTTACAGCTTCTTTTTTCCGTTCTGATATTTGTTCTTTCTTCTCTTGTTTCATCTGCTTCTCCAGATGTTCCTGCTCTAATTTGGATTTCTCGGGCGTATCCGTCAATATTCTTGAGTATCCTTTTTTACGGCCTTTAGTTGACTGTGTTCGTGGCTGTGCCTTAGGAAATGGTCTTACTGATTCTGGAGTAACAATATTTACAGAGGATCATGAAGTTGATGGTCAGTTTTGAATTGGCTCTAATGATACCTGATCTACTTGAAGATTATCAACCACAAAGTTTTTGATTCTGGTGTAACTGTATTTTTTGAAGCAGATGAGGTGGATAGTAGATTTGGAATGGGCTCGGTTGATACCTTACTGGCATGGGAAGGACTTCGTATGTTAGTAGTTACTGTTTCATCGGTATTTTCAGTCTGAAGTGGGCGATCAGTAACGTAAGATGGTAAAAAATCCTCTTCTGTGGAATTACTTGAATTAAAAGGATAAATGCCGGGTTTCTCAAATCCTTTTTTAATATTATTAATCGTTACAGCATTATTAAATGCGAACGTCGCCAATCTTGGAAGGTGATACATGTTCACCGTTTATTCGGGATTCGACACCATCCAGTTGTTAAGGGCTACTTTAAAATAACTTTTAAATGGACCATATACAGCCACATCTAAAGGCTGAAGCATGTGGCTGCAGTGTGGAGGGAACGTGACAATGATTACACCGTTATCTGCTGCTCGACATACAACATCCCAGTTAATATGGCTTTCGTGGCTGTCAAGAATTAACAAGACTGGGGACTGTTTAGATGGTTTGGTGTATTTAATAAAATGATCGAAAGCGAGCGTGAAATTATCTCCCGTCATCCAACCACTTGGGTAAACAAGTCTGAGGCTGCTTGGTGGAGTGTCTTGAATCATTATTTCTTTAAATTTTTGTCGAGGATAAACAAAGACCGGAGGAACTGTATTTCCTGTAGCCGATATAAACAAAAGCATTGTAACCAACTGCCCTCGTTCGGCTGAAGTAGCTTGAGCCACCTGTTTAAGACCTTTCTCGGTAATAACTTTGGGGAGATTGCTTACTGTTAGGAGACCAGTTTCGTCAGCATTATAAATTCGATCTGGTGTAAAATTGTACCTCTTCAAAGCAGATTCAAGGTTATCATAAAACATTTTGACATTGGTGGCATTAAATGAAGTGGCTCGTGATAAACTCGTTACTTCCGGTTGTCTCAGAGACCATTCAGGGTAACGGGCCATGAAACCACGAAGCCAATCCCGTCCTGCTTGCTTTTTATCATTCCATATATCTGGTTTTTTCTTTGATAACTTATTTGCGTACTGAAATGCCAATTGCCTTGATTGAGTAGTTGTTAAACCATAAGCTATTTTTGACGCCATTTTTAGATATTTACCAAGTAGTTGTTCTTCTGCTTCCAAAAATACCCTTCTGTTGTATCAACGGTAGGAAGTGTTCTAGCCTCTTGCACCAGTCTGGCCAAATATGACTTTCCTATGTTAAAAGGTTTTGCCACCGATCGTATGGACATATTTTGTTGTATTACTTCCTTTACCGCTTCCTCAATTTCGTGGGACGTTTTTCTAGTTCTTTTAACTTTCTTCTTTTGTGTTTCCATGCTTTAATTTTGAACTGTAATGGAAATAAAAAAATAATTACATTCGACATATTTCATTCAGTATTTTGCATAAGCAATGAAAGGGACACTATCTTATTGAAAGGGACATTGTCCCTTTCAATACAATAGTTACTGTCCTTTTCAAGACACAATACATCCATGCTAAATTTATGCTACTATTTCCTTCATAATCGCACATTTTGAGGTTAAGTTACAACAGTTTATTTACAACACTATACACTACAACTCCACGAAGTAATAAAACAAAATATTGTTATTTACTCACCTATATGAAAAGTAGTATAATTTCACATACACCATGTTTTCTTCCTAAACTGTAAACACCGTTACTAACTGTTTACTAACAGATGAAAAACACGAGTTTCAAGAAGTCTGAAGTTCATACTCATACAGCCATCTGACAGCTAGTAGTTCAATGCTTTAAAAGAAAGCTGTAAATAATTACACATAGTGTCCCTTTCAAAACATGTCCCTTTCATTACTACATTCCCCTAATGTATTTTCTGTAGTTAATCTTCTTATTTCCATACATATTTGTAGGTTTTCCGTATTTTCCAGTTTTTCAGATTGTATGTTTTTAATCTTTACTGTAAACTCATCACAAGCGTTACAAGTGTCTGTTCGCGGATATCGAAAAGAAATATTGAAGTTACGACAAAACACCTGTGTATACGATTCATAGGATATTTTATTGTTAGGGTGCAGCTCCTTAAACATTGTATGCATTTTTTTGACATGTAATTCCTCGGAAAGGTATATTTTTATAGAGTCCTTGGGGCTATAATGACTTCCACGGCCTTTAAAAGAATTAATATGTTGCCTGACCAGGCCTAGTGTTTCTACTGAAAGTTTATGAAGATGGTTTGGGTGTTTACCTCGTTTATCCTGCGGGGCATATCCTGTTTCCTTTAAGCTTGATACCAAGATTTCCACTTTCTTTTTTGATATGCCATGAATAGCAATAAATGCTTTAAGGCACACATTAAATTCCTTTGTGTTCTCTCCTACAAGAGCCCGAATCCTGTACTTATAGGATGCACCATAGTATTTAGCGCCTTCTTTTAAAGTCTTACGTTGAACAGGAAGTACTGCTATTAATCCACAGAGATATAAATTTTGAACATCAGTCGAACCTAACATATTAAATTGCTTTAATACACTATTTCTTATGTCTTAGGACACAACATCAAAACATTTTTTCAAACAATTACAGTCTGGTCCCATTTCATGACTTTGGACCCTCATTTTCTTTTTAACGTCCTTTATTCTGCCATAGGATTTTCTTTTCTTACTTCTAGGCTCGATCACACTACTTATATTTAGCTCTCCATCACTGCTAATATCACAACCTTCCATGATGAAAACTCAAAAATACACAAACTTACACTACTAGAGACGCGTTCTTGACGGCTGATGCAATAATCATTGACATATTATACTGATGGACTGGCCCGCCTACCGCACAATCGATGACATCGCAGTGCGAGAGAGAAATATCGAGAAGGATAGCGCTAGGAGTGGCAAAAATATTTTTCAATGTATGGTAACGGTATGGTTTTATGTGTTACTGCGTGAACGTTTGTTATATATTTTAAATCATTTTAAGAAATATTTGAAAATGGGTTCGTGTTCATCTTATACTTGTACTACAAGGTCGAAAAAAGGGGAGAAAATAAAATTTCACAGGTAGGTAAATAAACAATAAATTTTATATAAGTTAGGTTTATTAAGATGATTAAAAATATTATTCATGTTTTATAGATTTGCAAAAGATCGCAATTTAAGTAATGGTTACACGCTGTTAGAAGAGATAATTATAAGCCAAGTTGAAAAGAATTGGATATTTATTTATCTTTTTCTTTGAAGTTATAAGGTGTAATCCATAGGCAAAACACAACACTAACTAACAATAAAATATATTCTCACTACCAGTGCCGTTCCTGGGGTGGCGAACGCCTGCGTGCAAGAATAATTTTGTGCGCCCCTATATACTATGCTTAAATTTTGATGATAAGGCCAATTTTCATAATCATTTTTAGTTTGAAGTTTAAACTGAATAGTTTCCTTATAGACTAAAGACTAAAGACACTTTAGTGTAAGTGTTTGATTATGAAAATGGGCATAATAAAATAAAACAACGAGAAAATATGACAAAAAATTTTTTTTCTACATCAAATAAAATAGACTATTAACGTACAATATAGGTCATAAATAAAACACGTCCATTCGGAAATTAACAAAAAATCTAATATAACTCAATTCACTCAGTTGAGTGAATTGAGTTAAAACTCTCAAACGGCGCTCAACGCAAACAAATCCGTTAACTTGAAAATGTGCCAGATCTATCTAATACCTAAGTACCTAATGATCAAATAACAAGGTAGTTTTAGAACATAACACGTCTTGGTTTTGCATTGCATTGATCATTTAATTGTGATCGATGGCTTCACATATTTTATTTTCGATTGAAATAACAGCTAAATCTGAATGCCTTTCCTGGCACATCGAAGTTCTCAAATAAGATTTTACAAGTTTTAGTTTTGAAAAACTCCTTTCGCCAGACGCAACAGAAATCGGCAGCGTCAAAAATATCCTTAATGCTATAGACAGGTTTGGAAACAAATATCCATGGGTGAGTCTGAGGTATTGCGAGAGTCTTCGACAGGGTTAAGGATTTTGTATGATGAAATTTCATTGTACAAATCAAAACCATCAATATCCTTGCAAACATTTCCTTGCAAAGCCAAATCCAAATCTATGCACGATCTCATCTCATCAGAATTTAGGTTTTGAAAATCACTCAAAAATCCAAATAAATCATTGCATTGTTTCAATCTCTCGAAACGACTTTGTAGGGATTGAACTGTTGTATCCAAAATTTGGAAATAAAAACTGATCTTAAATTTTCCCTTGGAATCTATAACTGGATCGTCTGGACGCTTTCTCTTTCGTTCCCTAATTGAAAGAAATGTCTGCTCTACATCATTTTTTCCAGCTTGGGCTTTAGCCTCATTCACAAAAACATCAAAATTTTCATCTGACCTTTTTTTCAGTGAAGTAGTTGATGAGACTTTTTATTTCTCTATGGCATTCATTAACAACTGTATTTGGATTCTGCATCATTTTACTCACTATATTGACCTTTGACAATACATCGTACCAAATAATGATGGAACAAATAAATTTAAACGTTTTAATTTTTTTTATAAGTACCTTTGCTGAATGTTTGGTATCCATGTCTCTTGAATTATCTTCCATCAAATCAAGTAAACTCCTACAAATCTCGAGAAGTTGAAATCTAAGAGGTTGAACGGCTCTGAGTCTGCTTTCCCATCGAGTTTTACTCACTGACTTTAAAGAGAGATTTTGTAAATTTCGCTTTAAAATATTCCACCTGTAGGGTGAAGCAGAAAAAAAATTGAACAGCTCCTGAATAATCGAAAAAAAACCTACAGTCTCGTCTGAGATTTTAGCTGCATCATTAACTGTCAAATTTAATGTATGAGCACAACAAGGCAAAAAAATAGCTCTCGGGTTAACTTTTTTAAGTTGAGCTTGAATGCCCACATGCTTCCCAGACATATTTGCGCCATTGTCATAACCCTGACCTCTCATATTAAGAAAATCAATTTCAAAAGTTGGTAGTGTCTCATCCCTTAACAGATTGAAAAGCCCTTCTCCTGTACTATCCAAAACTTTAAAAAACCCCAGAAAGTGTTCTCTTATTTCAACCTCATTTGAAGAAAAATGAACAAAGCGAATTATGAAAGTCAACTGCTCAACATGACTAGCTTCTGGGGTTTCATCCAAAATTATTGAATAATATTTTGACTGTCTCGACCCTTACTTCGTGGAATATGCTCATATTAGTGTTTTTAAATGAAACTCAAGGTCTCTAGTTAATTCCACAATATAATTGACAATTGTCAATTTTTTAGAATTTTCAATAACTTGTATTATATTGTGGAATTAACTAGAGACCTTGAGTTTCATTTAAAAACACGAATAATATTTTGCTTTCTTGGGGCAGTTCAAAATTTCTATGTGAATATTTTTTGATAATAGATGGATTATTTCATTTTGAAAGTGATTGCCTAAATAATGGGGCATGTTTTTTTTCAACTTTTTAGACCTTTGAATATTGCTCAGGTGCTCCATCATAATCGGATCGAATTTGGCAATCGTTTCGACCAGTTTGAGAAAATTACCATTATTTGATTCGAAAAGATTAGAGCTGTCACCCCTGAATGCTAAATTCTGACTGGCCAAATATTGCACAATACAAATCATTCTTTTGATTATTGCACGCCATCGTCTTTTTTCATTTTCGTAATGATGTTGTTGCTCTTTATCAATTGTGCAATCTTTGCTCAAACGAAATTTTAATTCGTGCCATTTTTGAGACCCTTTCATATGTTCCATACTATTTTCATGTCGGGAAATATTAACTGAAAGGTGCCTCCAATTGGAGTACCACCCAGTGGTCAATTGATGAGACAAAGCGCTAAAAACTGTACAAAAAATGCAAAATACGCAATTAATTTTTTTAGAATACACCAACCAATTCCTATTAACTATTTCGCCGTTTGGCAACTTCCTAAGATATTGCGTTACTGAAAATTACCTACCAGACTCATCAACAGGAAAATTTTCTTTAATTTGAGCAGCTCCCTTTGTCACGATTGATTGGATTAGATGATGACTCAAATTATTTGGCCATGTAGATGGATCAGCAATATCAATATCACTAATATCAGCAATGTCACTGTGCTCAGATCTTTACAGCTACGGCTGCATAGTTCCCTACGTCGATTGGGTGATTGGTTCGTCGGTCCATTTGGCTGGTGAAAAAATTCATCCTGCTGAATAGATTCACCGTGTTACAGGGAAACCGCAGAAAACCTGTAACCCGAAGAAGAGAAAATAATTTTATAAGCACCCTTTATATGCTTTCTCCGTGTTTTCTGCCACACCTAGTTCCATCTCTTTCTAGGTTTTCTCTTTATAGTCTCTTCCGCATTTTATCTTACAGCGTTTATTACCGTAGGCCAGTCCACTAGTATAATATGTCAATGGCAATAATACTACGAATAATGGCAATCGCCACCAAATCAAACAGGCAAAAACGCGCGCATTGTACAATGAGCCCGTTTTTGCACGGTTCGTGTTTACAATGAGCTCGTTGTTCCCGTGAATAGGTTTTTTTAAGTGCATATATCTCATTTTATCTAGTTTGGAAGCTGAGAGGTGATAATATATGAAAAATACTATCCATCCTGAATATATCGCTCTTTTGGCCAAAGATGCGATGAGCCCCTTTTACTCATGTACCCTTCATATACGATTCAACTATTTTAGCAAACATATATTTAAGTTTGATTATACTGTAGCAATCTTAAAACTACATATTATCTGTCACTTTACGGTTAAATAAATAGCGTTCTTCTTCCTCCGTCATCATCAAGCGTTGAGCATGAGAACCTCGTTGTTCAGTGCGAGGAATGTTGCGAAAGTTTAATGATGCAAGTTGTACATCAGAATTATCAAGTTCACATTTTCTCAAAATCGATTTAGCAATCGCAACGAATTTCTCTGCCAAGCCATTTTGGAATTTTTTACTTGAAGTCGAATGAATAAATCCCCAGTTTCTTCTCAAGTTTTTGAATTCGCGTGAACTAAATTACGGTCCATTATCCGATTCCAACACTTCTGGAATACCATGCACTGCAAACTACTTTTTTAAATGTTTGATGACTTCACCGGAAGTTTGGTCATGTAGCATTTTAAAATCGAAAAAAAAACCGGAATAACAGTCAGTAATAATAACATATTCGTTATTGGAAAATGAGAATAGGTCACTTGCGACTATTTGCCACGGTAAGTTCGGAATTTGCTTTGTAATTATTGGTTGTTTCGGGTTACTGTGTTGAACTCGTTGGCAAATTCCACACCGGTCTACGAAGTTGACAATGTCTTTGTGCATTCCTTACCAATACAACAATTGCCTGGCGCGTTTCAAGCTACTTTGAATGCCAAAGTGGCCAGCGTGTATTTGCTTCAACATTTCTTGAATTTTTGACTTTGGTACAATAACCCTGTCATTTTTCATGATCAATCCATTGTAAACTGAAAGTTCTTCTTTAAAATTGAAGTAGTGACGAATATTTCTGGGTAGCTCTTTGATGTTTTTGGGCCACCCATGCATAATAACTTTTTTTAGAGTTTGTAGCTCTTCGTCTTCTTCAGTCGCTCGAATAGTTTCAGTTTGTGCTGCCTCTGACATGGCTAATGCTATTACTAGTTCAGTCTCATCGTTTTCATTTGCAAGTGTTTCTAGTGAATTATCACAGTCTTGACTTAAGGCATCCGCTATTAGAATATCACTACCTTTTACGTATTTGAGTTCTGGAGCATATTGTGTAACAGCAGAATCTTTTGTAGTCTAGGAGGAGCGGTTGGTATTGGCTTCTTGAAAATCGTCTCCAACGGTTTATGATCTGTTTCAATTTATAACTTCATGCCATAAACATATTCGTGGAATTTTTGACACCCGAATTTGATAGCGAGTGCTTCTTTCTCGATTTGAGGGTAGTTTTGTTGTACAGAAGTAAGCGCTCTTGAAGCATAGGCTACGAGCCTATATTCTTGAATTAAAACTGCACCTAAACAAGTGGAACTTGCATCAGCTGACAAAGTAACATCTTTGTTAACATCATAAAATTTCAAAACAGGCGGTGTTGTTAACAACTTCTTGATTTTATTCACTGCAGATTCTTGTTCAGGGCCCCAATACCAATCAACTTCTTTTTTCAGCAATTCTCTTAACGGCTGTGTTATTTCAGAGAGGTTTGGTATACATTTAATCAGGTATGTTACCATACCCAATAATCTTTGGAGCTGCTTCTTATTTTCTGGAGTTTTCATTGATTTGAATGCGGCACTTTTTCAGGATCAATTTTGAGATCATTTTCGGTTATTACGTATCCTAAAAATGTTACTTGTTCACCTCGAATTTACACTTTTATGGAATTAATTTTAGTCCAGCATTTCTTATGATCTTTAATACTTTTTCTTGAATACTCCGCAATTCTTCTTTGGTATTTGCATATATTAAAACATCGTCCATTGAACATTCGACTTTAGGTAAATCTTGTAGGAGATCAGTCATAACTTTCTGAAAGACTTCTGGTACTGAAGCTAGTCCAAAAGGAAGTCTCTGCAGCAATACCTGCCCCATGGTGTAGCGAACGCTAGGTATTTTTCAGTGCGTGTTGTAACTTTTATTTGCCAGAATCCTCTTTTACAATCCAGCAATGTGAAATATTTCGCACAGCTTAGCTGCGATCTCTTCGACTGTTTTTAGCGGGAATCTTCTTCGTAATATATTTTTGTTGACGTCGGTTGGATCAATGCAAAGTCTGTTTTTCTCTTTGACGATGACCATTGGACTGATGACTGGTGTTGGCTCACTTATTGGTGCGATTACACCCATTTTAACCATAGTATCCAATTCGTTCTTCACAAGACCCTTAAACAGATTATGATTAGATTCAATTGTAATGTTTTGAATACGTTGGATTAAACCCAACTTTGTTGCAGTTTTCTTCCTAAGATTGATGGAAATTTCTATTAACAATCCTGAAATTAATATTTGATGCCTGGTCTTTAATCTTGCATTGTAGAGTAACTTCTCCCATAACATCAAGTTTATTTTCACCTTATCTGAGGAGTCTTCTTACTTTAGAAGGTTTGAGGTCTTAAAGTTTTTATTATATTCCATGAAATAACGTTACAGTCAGCACAAGAATCTAAGTAGATAGCGACTTTTCTGCCTTTGACATCAACAATTTCAGTCCATCTTTCTTCTTCAGCTTCTGTATTTACTGAATGGGTGAAAAGTTTATGTTCTTCGTCGCTGCTTGATTCGTCTTGAATTACGTGCACATTTTTCTGTTTGTTCTTGACGTTAGTTTTGGATTTTGACCAGCACTGTGATGAAAAATGTCCTTGTTTATTGCATTTTGCACACGTATTTTTTAATGCAGGGCAACTTTTAAGCTTATGCTTCGTGCCGCACCTTTTACAGTTGAATTCTTCCGTGTCTTTGCGTTGATCAGTTTTGACTTCAGTTACTTTACTTTCAGTCTTCACTTTATGCACCTCGGCTTCATCAAAAACCTTCATTTCAGCCAGCTGCTTTGTAGCTTGTTCACTAGTTCTGCATATGGTCAAGCATCTGTTCAAAGTTAGATTTTCTTCAGCTAATAACCTTTCTCTAACCTTTTCAGAACGAATTCCTATGATCAGCTTGTCCATTACGAGACTATCGTGAAGTGTATCAAAGTCACAAGTCTTCGCGAGATTTTTTATTTTCGCTAGAAATTCATCAAACATTTCACCTTCCTCTTGACTGGCTTTATTGAATTTGTAACGCTCAAAATATAAATTCGTTTTTGGGATTAAATGAGAGTTACATTTTTCTTTCAAGGTCGTAATATTCTTGCTTTGCTCTATCGTTAGACTGAAGATATTATAGACTGGAAGAGCATATGGGCCAATAACTGCCATGGATGTCGATGCCTGGATCGCCGCTGCCTTTTTCTCTAACTGGGTTGCGATTGAATACCACTCGAACTGTTGGAGCCATTGTTTCCATGCTGTGGACAAGTTTTCGGCACTGAAGTTAAACGCTTTTGGTGGCCCGATTCCCGCTAGGGTAAAGTGGGCAAATGGCGGTCACCTAAGAAATTTTTTTTTTCTAAGTAAAAAAATAAGTCATAATTTCAAATAATTTTAAGATAGCAATCACTAGTGCACTTAAAAACTTTTTTGATCTGAAAATCTTTCAAAATATTTTCTATACTTTTATGATAACAAAAAAAATGATGCATTTGACTGGCATTGTCATACAGATAGGGGAATTCCGGTCACTTATGCGGGCAATACCGGTCAAGCAGAAAAATGCTTTAAATATAATTAAGTAAACTTCAAATAAGCATTTTTTACCAAAATATTTATTGAAATAAAAAGAGAATAAAAACAAAAACAATCTAACTATCTAAGTAAAAGGCTGACATTCATCACATGTGTATCCTACAGGTGTGTCCCATCCACTGCATTCAGAATGTGCCCATCTTCCGCATAGGGTACATACATCTGTACCACTGCTCATTATTCTTTCCATAATCATTACATATCAAACATATATCTTCATCTTCATTATCATCATATTGAACATCAACATCAAAATCTGATGAGTTTTCATCAAATAATTTTCTTTTATGGGATTCTCTCTTATTTCTTAAATTATTCCATTTTTCATCGATTCATTTTAGAAGGTTCTACCTTCAATTTCTTCTTTTCCTTTAGCTGTTTTTTGGCTTCCTTTTCTTCCAACTCTTGCTTCAATGGTGTAGCTGTAAGTATTTTCGCGTGCTGTTTTTGCCTGCCTGCTCTCTTCTTTTTCTCTGCTAGCTTAGGAAAGGGAAGAATTTGTTGAAAAGAGAGAAATCCTGAAGAAGTTGAAGGAATTTCGTGTTGCTCTTTATTTGTAGAAGTCTTTGGTAGAGCATCATCGCTTGCTACAGCTTGGGGATCATTGCTGAAAGACATATCAGCTTCATTATCTTGTATGGCAATGACGTCCTGATACAATAACTCGGAAGGCAAAAAGTCTTGTTCATTAAAAAGGTTGCAGTTAAGAGGATAGATACCAACGCTTCTGAAACCAGCTTCTCCGTTGCTAATTGTAGCCACAGTTGAATAAGCTTTATTGAATAAAGACGCTACATCATAAGGAGTGATACTTTTCATCAACTGCGTCTTCATAAATAAATTGCACTGATTTCTGTTTTCGGCTTTAAGGGGCCCGTAGAAGACCACATCTAATGGCTGTATTTTATGTGAACTGTGTGGTGGAATTGATACCATAACAATATGATTTTCTTTGCAAAACTCGTACGACTTCAGAGAAATATGGCTGGAGTGGTTGCCTACAATTAATAAAACCGGCTCGTCTTTCGAGGGTTTAGCGTGATTTCTAAAATACGTTAACCAGTCACAAAAAATATTTTCATCGATTCAGCCATTCAGTGAACATTTATAAAGAGCTTCTGCAGGTCCATCTTTTTCCAGGAGAGGGATTAGTCTCTTTCTGGGGAAGATAAACATGGGCGGAATAAATCCCCCTGCAACATTCATAGCACACATGACGGTAATATTTCGGCCTCTTTCGCCGTTAGTTACCACACCAACTCTTTTTTGTCCTTTGATTGCGAGTATCTTTCCTGGATCCTGGACAGTTGTGATTCCCGTTTCATCTGCGTTATATATTTTGCTAGGGGAAAAGTTATATTTTGACATCACTTCTTCCACCAGTTTATAAAATCTAGCTATTTCATCCTTGTTGAAACCAGTCAGACGATTTAGACTGATAGCCTCAGCATTTCGCACTGATATGGTGGGATTGCGTCTGATGAAACTTCTCAGCCTGTCTTTTCCAGTCAGCCTTTGCGTTGCGTTAAAACTATGTATAATATGGTTTCTCTCAGTAAACTCAAAAACAAACCTTCTTAGTTCTTTTGTGGTAACACCGTATAAATTGACGCCAAGTGTTTAATTTGATTAGCAATTTCCAGTTCCTGTTCAGTTGAAAACACAGGTTTTCTTTCCATTATAGGTGCTGAGTCTTTTTTATTTTTTACCCTTTCTTGTAGCGTTGAAAATGGAATTGCGTATTTTTTTTAAGCTTGTCTTATACTCGTTCCATTTTGAATGTCTTCTATCGCTTGCTTCAAATTATCTCTGGTCCATTTTGCTTTACCCGTTAATCTTTTTCGATTTCGACACATCTGTAAAGACAATTAAAAATGAAATAACCATTAACATAAACAGTGGGTAATGCCGGTCACTTAACCGGTATTACCCACCTGTGTTGATCGGCATTACCCGCCTGTAACAATTTTTCTTATGGGTCATTTTTTTATGAGAAAAAAATGTTTTTTATTCTATCTTTTTATAGGACACCAAAGAAAAAAAGTCAACCTTTATGTATCAACTAAGTTTTTATGAAAAGAGAGAAGGATTTTATATCCAAACCTTATTTCACTTACCGTAAATCTTACATCAGAATTGCCGAAAACACGTGGTAATCTGCACTAACCAAAGTTTTAACACAAACTGAATACCAATCGGCTGTCGAAAATCGTAGGTCAGCTGGCATATTTGAGGCCACATTACATTGTTACCAAACCTAGTAATAATCATTTTTAAGGTCTTACCGGCATTGTCCGTCTGACCGGTATTTGCCCACCTTACCCTACGCTCTCTTCTGACATCTTATTAAACTTGAAGCCACGATTTTACCTGACACCATGTAACATTGTTATTATTTTTAAACGTTAACTTTTATTTTAATGATAACTACGGATCATTTGTTAGCTTGTAATTTTATTAAAATTTATATTGCAACTGCTGACTTTTATGATTGACATATTGACATTCGAGGCAACGTAAAAATGGTGCAACCGTATATAAAAATAACTATAAAAGTAACATTCTTCGATCTTTTTAAATCGTCTAACGTATTCTGCGTAAGTTCAAAATGTCGATAAGGTCCGAAGATTCTCGTTGCTCCAACTAGTGTAGTCGATTATTGGCAGCTTCTTCAGCCTCTCGGTTAGTTACTCTATTGACTGATACCATCCCATCACTTTCTTCGTTTTGACTCTCATTTTCGGATGAATCAGATTATGACGGAACGAGCAGATTCAAAACTTGTACGACAATATCGTCCTCATTGAGGAGTTGAAAACGTGGTTAATTTTTGTCACACTGCGTCCTCCTTTCAACTTCAGTTTCATCAATTTCTTTGCATTAATTGGCGCTCCGCACTAATTCAGTTAGTAACCCGCAGCGACAGATGAAAAGTACATGCATGAGTTGTGTCATGCGTCAACCACGCGGCGTATTAGAGAGTTACCGTCAAGTGATTTACGGTAACGCTATTTCGATAAAACTTCGAAAATACAAGTTCAACAATGGGAAATCATGGCACGGATAATCCGCAGCTCGGATAACCCATGCGGTCACGTCATCCTTTTGTTGTCTTCCATTTATTTGCCAAATTAATTTGTCTCTATATTTCATTATTTGCAAAATTCCATTGTCTTCTTTGATAAATAAAATATTATAATTATTAAATATATGGAGTTTTACTTACGTACCATTTACAAATGTTTTTGATGTCCACCTCGACCATCAAAATTCGGCAATGTACTTTCTTCTGGGGATAAAGAAAAATACGCTGTCAGAAAGATGGATGCCTTGGCATGCATGATATAAAGCATCGGCTTCGCCTTGATCTTTATATTACACACACCGGGAAATACAACTTTCTGGCCTTGGGTCGTAATATACTATTTCTTGCTACCATCTCAGAGGGAGAATATATTCATTAAGAGAATAGTAACAGAACGTTCCAAAATCGCCCATTGACCTCTTATTGAGATCCTCTTCTCCTCATTTGCCTCAATCTATTATCTATAAATCACTTTATTGCAGAATGTAATGCCCTTTATACCCCGAGATTGAAGATATTAAAATCTAACGCGTAAACATAAATTGTAAAGACAAATTCCATTGTCTTCTCAAATTTATAAAAAACTAAAACTACTATCCTAGTCCTAGTCTAGGATATTGTTTAATGGTATCCGAAGAGGTGAAGAGACTTTGAGCTCGAAAATTTAAAATAATTTAGACTATTATAACTGCCATAAAAAATTTTTGTGCAGCACAGTTATCGCTACTGTCGTAAAATAATAACCCTTAGATATCGAAAGATAAAGGCTTTATTTAGCAAAACTGTGACATTACAATTAAACACATAACGTCAATGGTTGTCAAGGCAATGTGAACATGTAATCACCTCATTCTCCCTCGCAGGAGAAGAGTCCATTGGAGACATAGTCTTCAAGATGCTTTGGAGGTCTTCTGTTTCTTCTAGATCGATCTTGATGCGTTCCTTCTTGACCTGGGGTTGGAGGATCTTGAATATCTGATCTGGAAGGCTCACAGAAAGGGGCAGACGAACAAAGAGGAACAGGTGGCTGAATGGCCTGTGCAAGGAGCGGAGAAGGTGGTAGGTCTATTGGATCCGGGAGTTCCAAATTCAAGTTTCCACTAGGGGCCAGTTGTTTGAGATATACTGTAGATTCACGTCCGTCATCCAATCGGGCATGGGCATATTGAGGATTGGCCTCGATCAACTCGGCTTCATCCACAATGGGGTCATATTTACTGGTTCTGTTGTTTCACCGGACAAGGACAGGTCCAGGTTGAAGTAACCAGGCTGGAAGAGTCGTGCCATTAGGGGATCGTCTCGGATGAATGAAGAACCTCTCGTGTGGAGTACAGTTTGTACTAGTGTTTAGTAACGATCTTATTGAGTGCAAGGCTTCCGGTAGAACGCTTTCCCAATGGCAAATCTGCAAGTTTTTGGTTTTCAGAGCAAGATTGATCGATTTCCAAATGATCCCGTTGTATCGTTCAACCAGACAATTTTCGGCTGGGTTATATGGTGTGGTCATGCTGGTGGCAGCGCCACGTTTATGGAAGAATGAAATCATTTCCTTTGAAATAAATGAAGTTCCCCGATCTGAATGTACGTAGCTAGGCATTCCAAACATCGAAAATAGGTCATTCAGGCACCGTATTACAGTTTCAGAAGTCATTTCCTTGCAAGGGTACGAGAAAGGGAAACGAGAGTATTTGTCGACAATGTTGAGTAAATACCGATTGTGGCTGTTAGAAGTTAATATTAAGCCTTTCAAACGGCGATGTTGCTTTAATCAGATGCTGGTTGTTATTTCTGTAGAACCTTGGTTTGACAGCAGCGCAAGTAGGGCAGGCAGCGCTGATCTTTTTAATTTCATATATTCCGTAAGGTAACTTTTTGCTTTTAACCCAGTGGTACATTCTTGTAATACCAGGGTGGTACAGTACTTTATGGAGCTCATAAAGTTTGTCCTGAGTGTGTAAGGAACCGCAGACGCGTGAAAGAGCGTCGGCTGAATGATTTTCAACACCAGGCCTATACTGAATGTCGAAGGAGTAGGGAGATAACTCAAGACGCCAGCGGTGGATCTTGTCATTATTTATCTTGCTTGTAAGTCGGGAATTGAAGATATACGACAGAGCTTCTTGGTCCGTTAGCAGCTGAAAGTGTCTACCTAGTAAGAAATGACGCCACTTCCTCAACGATAGAACAATCGCTAAGACCTCTCTCTCTATAGCAGAATGCCGTTTTTCGTTATCGGATAAGGTTTTTGAAAAAAAACGCAACGGGGCGCCCATTCTGACTAAGAGTAGCCGCTACAGCAATACCCGATGCGTCAGTTTCAACTGTGAGTGGTAGATCATCTTGAATAGTCGTGAGTAATGACTTGGATATGTCTTCTTTAATTAGTCGAAAATTTCCTGCTACAGGCGAGTCCGGTAGAATAGGAAAAGATTTGCAGTCAACCAAACTCCTTATCATGTCGGAATATCTTGGTACCTATTTTGAGTAATGAGAGAACATCCCTAGTACGCGTTTCATGGCTGAAGTATCAGAAGGAAGATGCAGCTCCTGTAATGGTTTGAATCTATCTGGGTCTGGACGCATAGACTTGATAGAAATTTGATACCCAAGGAGAGTTATTGTATTTTGAGTGAATCTGCATTTATCTAGGTTCAACGTTAAATTATGTTTCTTTGCTGCAATTAGAAATCGTTCAAGGCTCCTATCGTGATCATCTTGCCCCCTTCCACCGATCGTAACGTCATCAAGATATGCATATACTCCATCAAGACATTCTTTCCTTATAATATTGTCAATGGTCTTCTGAAAACAGGCTACTCCATTTGTTACCCCGAAAGGAATGCGACGAAATTAGTAAAGAGTTTCATTGGCTTCAACAGTCGTATACTGTTTTTCCGAGTCTAGTATCGGTATCTGATGGTATGCATTCTTCAAGTCAATCGTAATTTGCTATAGTTGAGACTAACTTTTCAATATTTGGTTAAGGGTAGGCGTCTAGTAAAGTAAATTTGTTAATAGTCTGTAATCTATTACTAAGCGTTTCTTGTGATTTTCGTTTCTCGTTATTAAAACCTGAGCTCTCCAAGGTGATGAACTCTCCTCTATGATCCCTTCACGAACTAGTTTCTCGACTTCAGATTTAATGAATATTTCATCAGCTTCGGAAAAACGGCGACATTTAGTAGCTACGGGACGGCAGCCGTCAACTACGTGTTCAAATAGTCGAGGTGATTTAACTTCGGCACAAAGAGAAATAGGGGGTTTGGAACCACCGAATTGGAGTCGAACTGAAGAGTGGAGTTTCATAATGTCATGCCCTATAAGAACGTCATAACATAGACTGTGTATTACTAAAAGCTTGGTTTTGGGGTATGATTCGCTTTGAAGATGAAGGTTTGCCAAAATGTAACCATTAATTTTAGATTGGAGGGAAGTGGAAGCTATCTTCACCTCTCGGTTCTCAGGATGAATTTTGAATTTATTCCTCTTGGCATAGGAGTAGTCAACAAAGCTGTCAGAACTACCAGTGTCTACAAGGATGCTGGATGGGATATAATTTACTCGTCCAAAAACGACTGCTCTGGAGAGCCCTCCTGGAGAAGCGGCTGATGTGATAGTAGCTAGCAACGTAGAAGCCGATGTCGACTTACCCTTTGACCTGGATTGGCATACCTTCTGGAAGTGGCCCTTTTTATCACAAGATTTGCAAATCGCTTCTACAGCAGTACATTCATGTCTAGAACGATGTCTGGGTCCACCACAAAAGTAGCAGAGATTGCTGAAAAGTAGAGGCTGAATTAAGTGTAGATTTACAATTATCTAATCCGTCAGAGGTTGAAAGAGATGTAGGAGTTTCCAAACTATTACAGTTAGAATCGGAAATATAGGTTGCTGTTTTGTAAGATACTGCGAGTTTTTGGGCGGATTCTAGGGAACGCGTTATCTTTTCCACTTGCTCAAGATTCAGCGTGACATTTTCCAAAATGCGTTGTCGGATTAGAAAAGAGTTAAGGCCGCTTATGAATGCATCACGTAGATACTCATTACAGTACGTCAGCGCATCTACAGATTTGAAGTTGCAGTCTTTGCTTATTGCTCGGAGGGCCTGGAAGTATTGGTCAACCGACTCTCCATTCTGCTGTCTTCGTTTTAGGTGCCTAGCAAAGAGTTCATTGGGCTGGGGCGCAAATAGTCCTTTAAGAACGTCAATGGCCTCAGTATAAGGCTTACTCTCGGAAATGAATTCGTAATTTTCGAATAGTAAAAAATTAACCAATACCTTGAGCTTCTTCTCTTCAGGTACCTTGGTTTCATCAATGAAACTTGTCAGTGTATGAAGGAAGTATTTCCATTCCTTAGCGGAAGTTGGCGAATTAGGCGATCCGTTGAATTTTTCTGGATTCAAAATTCGGCTATCCATCACGAAGGTTGTATCGAATACAATTTTTACTACATAAATTGTCGTAAAATAATAACCCTTAGATATCGAAAGATAAAGGCTTTATTTAGCAAAACTGTGACATTACATTTAAACACATAACGTCAATGGTTGTCAAAGCAATGTGAACATGCAATCACCTCAGCTACTTTTTCATTGAAATTCTTACTACAAAAATGCCACGTGTCCATTTTCACGGCAAAATTCATTGACTTTAGGAGATATTGGAAAAAATCGTTCTTTTTGTAACACTTTGTATATGTTACACACTTTTATTACAAACCATCGACTCATCTAACATTAAAAATTAAACATTGTTAGAAAGGAAAGTAATGTTTATTGTTTATATTTATTAACATGTATATTAGAAATGTTTTATCAACAACATCCATATTTGTTTAGTAAGCCATTAAGACCAAGTCCGCAGCCATTAAGGTCCAGTCCGCAGCCATTAAGACCGCCAAGCCCGCAACCATTAAGACCGGCAAGCCCGCAACCATTATTACAACCATTATTAAGAGGGAGTCCGCAGCCACATCCACCTTTGCAAAGCTTGTTACAAAGTTTGGCTTTTAGTTTAGCTAATAGACCAACTTTATTGAGTAATGGTGATAATTGGATGTTAATTGGTGGTAGCCCACATGGAGGAGGGTCACAACCATTAAAACAACTAAGACCACAACTTGGAGGAGCACAAGAATCTAAACATAATGGCAAGCATTGCTGAAAATAAAAATATATTGTCATTATAAATATACTTATTATATTATGGTATTAATATTCACAATATAAAACATTCAAAACAAGGATTTTTGACCAAATTATATACATGGGAACTATAGTAATAAGTTGAGAAAATAATAATTCTGATATTAATTGCAGTTGCGAATAATTTTTCTAATTCTTGGGTGTCAAGTTGTATAATTAATTAAAACATTTTGTTGTTACTAACGTTTCGTCCCTGGGTTAGGAACTTTCTCAAAGTTTATTCTTGACTAAATTTAATTTGCATTGTTTACACTTTAGAAATTAAAAAAAAACACTTGTACAATAGGTAAAAAAACATTCATAAAATAGGCATTTAAAAGAAGTACCACCGATACAAATTCTACGACATTATACAGGGGGATAAGGAAAGACTTCAGGTGTATTATTTTATTAAATTATGATAAATCTGACTCAAGTTTTTAACATCTTGTTTATCGTTGACTGTATGTTCTTTTTTAATATGTACCATTTCTTTAGTTGTCAATTTTTTGTAGTTTGAATCTTGAGCTAGAAGTTTTGTATTTTTGAAATCAGACTCATGGTTTTCATTGTTTTTATGTTTGTGGAGAGCTGTGGAAGCATTTTTAGTATATTTATGGCCATTGATTCTGTTTTCTAAAGTCTGTGTGGTTATTCCTATGTATTTTTTAGACAGTTTAGACAGGGTATGGAGTATATAACATTTAATTTTTTTGTGGTTTCTATTTTACTTTTTAATTTGGTGAATAATGGTGATAGGGTGTTTTGAGCTTTGTGAATATTGTGATATGTTTAGAAAATATATGACTGAGTTTTTCAGAAAGCTGCTCTGTGTATGGCATTGCAACATATTTATTATTGTTTGACACGTTGTTTTTAGAGTATTTCTTCGATGGGTTGTTATATATTTTATAGACTCTTTGTTTGCAAATACGGTTTATATTATGTATTGGATAGTGATTGTTTATTAAAATCGTTCTAACTTGTTTCATAATATCTGGTCTGTATTCAGGCCAAGTTAGTTTAACAGCTCTATCGACTAATCCAGTAATTACGCTGTTTTTATGGGACTTTGGATGGTTGGAATTGTTTCTACAGTGAATTTGATTTTTTCATGAAAGTTATTAAAAGCGGATAGTACATCATTAATACTACCATTTGATACTGCTGCTAAACAGTCGTCCACATAACGTTTAAAAAACAGAATATTGTGATTCAAATCTTTCAATAATACTTCTTCTAGATGTTCCATTACTAACTGAGCAAGTGTAGAAGATATAGGAGAGCCTATGGTGCATCCATTAAGTTTTTGGAAAAAATAATTATTGTATTGAAAGTAATTATTGTTTTGAATCAATAAGATGGCTTCAATGAATTCATTGTATTTGAGTGTAGTTAGTGTGTTCTTTTATAATATCCCATTTTGTTTGTATAGTCTTAATTATTAATTCGTTATGTATATTAGTGTACATTGATATTACATCTAATGATATTATTTTATAATTAAGTGGTATATCAACAGTGTCAATACATTTTTTGAATGAAAATGAATCTTTTGAATAACTGTCATTTTGACCGATGGCATTTGAAAGGCAATTGGCTAGATGTTTAGATAAATTATAGAATGGAAATTGTATGTAGGATACTATAAGTCTTAAGGGTATGTTTAGTTTGTGTAATTTTAGTAAACCGTATATTCGAGGATGGATCGCGTTATGAATTTGTAGTTTTTTCTTCGTTTTGTGTGATCGAACTATTAGGTATTTAACAATTTTTTAATTAGTTTATTGTTTTTCTCTTGAAAAGATTTGGTTTGGTCTGATTTAATTTTTTTGTATAATGTTTGATCACTTAAAAGATCGTTGATTTTATTTTGATAATCGCTAGAGTTCATAATTACGGTTTTATTGCTTTTGTCGGGCTGCAGTATGAATATTTGTGAATTACTTTTAATAAATTGTTTGGTTTTATTTATTGTTTTTTATATTTGTTTTTGGAGCTTATTACTTTTATTTTTTCTGTAGCGAGGTTTAATTTTATGGCTCTCAATTACATTTACTGCATCCGCTCGTATGTTATCTTTTATGTAGTCAGGTTTATCACTAATTGCAGATCCTATACAAGATGTATATTCTGTCTATGGTATTTCTTTTCCATTATCAATATCAACAGCAAAATTCTTTCCCAATGCTAAAACTTAGCAATATCTTGTGGTATATTCTTATCAGATATATTTTTAAGCCACTGTCTAGTATTTGTAAAATTATTTTGTGGTATTTCTGATATTAGGGCATCAAATTTTTTAGTGTTTTTTATTTTAATTTTATTAAAGAGGTTTTCATATTGTTTTCAAAAGTTAAAAGTAGGCTTAGTTGATTATCTGGTAGTAAGTATTTAAATTTAGAAATTTCACTCTTTATTAATTAATTTAATTTGTTGATTTGTTTAGTAGTTTCCGAAACAGTTAAATTTAGAGTTTTTATTTTATTATTTTGTATAATATCGTAAAATCTATCTCAAAAGTACGTACCTGTAAAATTAATTTGAGACATGTTAAAATTTAAAAACTTTGGAAAAATATTAGTATGTTTACATCGTAATAAGAATATTCTTTTGTTTTTCTGATTAGCTAGTTTTCTGTAGTAACCCGAGACTGCCTTTAGTGAGTTTTTTTTTATTTACGAATCCGCATCAGCCTCAAGGGCTATTAGCGGTCTGTAGCTATATATTATTTGTTTAACATTATGAATAGATATTGACATGTCACCTGTTTTGTTTAAAGTACATCTTAAATTTTATGGTAAAAGTTTGCGATTCGCAAATATTTAATAAGGTTTTTCACATTACTGCTGTTCTTAAAGTATTTTCCAGAGATTCACTTATGTTGCATGCTAGTCTGTTGGTATGATATAGCGCACACTCAACCAAAAAATGTTTCACTGTTAACGGCTGCTCACAAATAACACATTCTGGTCTTGGTGTTCGGGAAAGTAAGTACTCATGAGTAGCTCGAGAATGACCTAGACGTAACCTTGTGATGATGATTTGATGTCTTCGATTTTCGGTAAAAGTTAGCCAGGGTGTTATGTAGGGTTTGATTTCTCTAAGTTTTGCGTATGAGCTCCTCCATGTGTCATTCCATTTTTGTTTTGCTTTATTGCGAATAAATGTTTTTAGATCGGTGTATAAGGGCTTAATGATTGGTATTAAGTAGTGCTGCTTTTTTGGCGAGTTGATCGGCCACCTCATTACCTTTTATGCCTATGTGTGCAGGAACCCACAGGAAATGTATGTTTTTTCCTATCGATTGAAGATGATGAATTTCGTGTTTGATCATCAGTACGAGGAAATTTTTCGAATAGGTGCTTCTCAAAAATTTTAAGGAGTTTAAAGAGTCTGTAAGTATAACTGTCTTATCGTAGTTCGATGTTGTTACGTACTTTACTGCTTCTAGTATTGCATAAAGTTCTCCTGTTAGAATTGTTGCATATTTTGAAAGTTTGAATTGTACATTGTTTGTAGGAGTTACAATGGCTGCGCCTAGTCCGTCATTTTGTTTGGATGCATCAGTGTATATTTCGGTATAATTGGGATATTTTTGCATGGTCTCGTTAAAATGTTGGATGAGGGTTTGTATACTAGTGCTTTGTTTGGAAAAACATGAAAGATGAGTGTTTATATTTGGTGGCTTAATTTGCCAGGGTGGAGTGAAGTTATAAGTTTCGATTTTTAAAGAAGAGATGTTGGATATATTGAGACTGTTTTTATAGTTCTGGATTCCTACGTAAAATGGCTCTGTTTGAATATTAGGTGAGACTGGATTTACGTTTTTATTAAATGTGTGATGGTGGGTTAAAATGAGAAAATTAGCTGTTATTTTTGAGGCATATGAGAGACTTAGGATTTGTCTTCTAATTTCTAGTGGGGCTTCTCCGGCTTCACAGTATAGGCTGTCTACTGGTGTGGTTCTGTAGGCTCCTAGGATAATGCGTAGTGCTGTATTGTGTAATACGTCTAATTGTTTGAGTATTGTAACTTTTGCTGATGCATAAGCAATACAGCCATAATCAATTTTTGATCTGACAAGTGTTTGATAGATGTTTAAGAGTAATCTGCCATCGGCTCCCCAATGTTTGTTTGATAGACATTTCAATAAATTAAGTCCTTTTTGACAGTCTTTAATTAGTTGTGTTACATGGGCTTTCCCATTTAGTTTCTCATCGAATATAAGTCCTAGGTATTTTATCATATTGGTGTACTTGAGAGTAATATTGTAGATTTCCATATGAGGTTTGTGGTTAATTGGTTGTTTTGAGAATATTATGCACCGTGACTTGCTGGGCGAGAAATGAAAACCTGTCGCTCTTGACCATTTTTCCATTGTTATGAGTTGTTTTTGTAGTATCGTTGCACATGCAGATAATGTCCTGCTTTTTACAAAAATGATCACGTCATCCGCATACATTCGGATCTGTATTGGTTTTTCTATATCTCTAGTTATATCGTTCATGGCTAGGAGAAATAAAGTTGGACTAATAATTGATCCTTGGGGTGTTCGTTCCATTTTCATGTTTTTGGATAGAAGAAGTTGTCCCATTGACTCTAACCTGAAATGTTCTATCACATAAAAAGTTCTGTATGAAAGCTAGAATGTTACCTTGATATCCTAGGTTGCTTAGCTTTGATAGTATGTTGTGTTTCCAAGTTGTTTCGAAAGCTTTATTTACATCAAAATAGATGGAAGAAATAAGATCAAGAATCGGAAAGGCTAGAACAGTGCTTAATAAAATGAGGAATGCATTAACCAGAACAGATCTTAGTCTACATCTTAAAATCAGAATGCTTAAATGCTACATATTTCCAGTACTATTATATGGAATGGAAGCCTGGACGCTTAAGAAGTGCGACACTGACCGGCTGGAAGCATTCGAGATGTGGGCATATCGAAGAATCGTCAGAATAAGCTGGGTGAGCAGAACAACGAACAAGGAGGTATTGAGAAGAATGGGAAAGGAGAAGGAAATAATCAAATCAACACAATCAAATTCAGAAAATTGCAATATCTGGGCCACGTGATGAGAGGGGAGATGTATACACTGTTACAAACTATTATACAAGGAAAAATACAGGGTAAAAGAAGTATAGGAAGAAGACGCATCTCCTGGTTGAACAACCTAAGGCTGTTGATTTGTTCAGATCCGCAGCTTCAAAGATAAAAATCGCCATGATGATAGCCAACCTTCTTAAAGGAAACGGCACGTAAAGAAGAAGAAGAAAATGGCCATGCAGTGTTCTTTATTTGAGAATGCTTCTTTAATATGAGTTTCTGAATCAATTATGTTGTCTAATGTTGATCTATTTGGTCTAAATCCTGATTGCTCCGGAGTCAGATGTCCTTTGCCTTCTAGGTCCCAAAGAAGTCTTTTATTTATTATTTTTTCGAGCAGTTTGCATAGGGCGCTAATTAACTAGTTAACGAAATGGGTCTATAAGAATCTGCTAGAAGGGGTGATTTAGGAGGTTTTAAGATGGGGATTGTGATTGCCTTTCTCCATGTGTTAGGATATAGATGTTGGGTCCAGACACTGTTGTATATTTGCAAGAGGTGATGTTTCGCAGATGAAGGCAGGTTTTTTAAAAATATGGGCGGGATATCATCGGGTCCAGGAGATGTGTTCTTAAGTTTGTGGAGTTCATCGTTGAATTCGTGTAGGCTAATAGGCATGTTAATAGGGTCTACGTTTTCTTGTATCATAATGGTGTTCTTTTCTTGCTTCTGCTTAAATGCTAGGAAGTCTGGGTCGTAGTTATCATTTTTAGAATGGAGACAATAAGCGTTTGCGAGTTCTTCAGCTATATAATTGTTATCTGTTTTTTCGTAAGGCTGCAATTTTATGTGAGCTTTTACCTGCTATGCTCTTTATTTTTTTCCAGACATTTGTTATTGGTGTTGAACTATTGATTTTCTGAACGTATTGATGCCAAAATTTACTTTTATTGTGTTTGATGGTTAGTGTAGCAAACGCTCGCTTCTTTTTGTATTCTATACAGTTCTCAGGAGTCTTATATCTTTTATATTTATTTAAGGATTGTTCACTTGCTTTTATTGCTGACTCACATTCTTCGTTCCACCATGGTACTGAATTGTACTTTTTTATATGCGCTGTCTTACAAATAGCGTGGTATGCTGCATCTATTATTATTTTGTTAAAGTCTTCTACTGTAGCCGTAATATCATCTTGCAGTTTTGCCAGAGCAATATTATCGTCAATGTGTTGTGAGAAATCAGTCAAATTTGCTTTATTTAGTCTCCAACGTTGTAAGGCTATTGTATCGTGAGAACGTTTAGTAGTGTTGGTAATTGTTATTGGGAAGTGATCGCTGTCATATAAGTCATTATTAATTTGCCAAGAGAGTTGGGGTAGAAGATTAGGTGTGCATAGACTGAGATCAATTGCTGAAGAAGTGCCCGCTGTTATGTTGAATCTGGTGCCACTGCCGTCATTCAATATAGCTAAGTTAGCGCAGTTGAATGTCTCATATAGTTGCTTTCCTCTTAAATCGTTTGACCTGGATCCCCAAGCAATGTTGTGCCCGTTGAAATCGCCTATAATTAGCCTGGGAGAAGGGATTTGTTTAAATAACGCATCCAGTTCCTTGAGATCTGCATGTATGTTAGGCGGGAGGTATAAGTTGCATATATTTATTTCGGTTTCCTGTAAGCATATAATCTCTGGAAGATGTTCCGATATGAGCTTTTGTAGCATTCCTAAATGAAGATAATATCCATTCAGGTTCCATTGTTGTATACTATTGAATTTTGTTATTCAAATTGATATTTTGACGTGATTAACGGGATTGTACGGAGCATTCGCTGCCGGTATCATCTGTCTGCTTTTCCAGCTTTTTTCTCAATTTAGTAAATCGGGTTTTTAGAGTCTTATCTTTCAACTGAGGGTAAAGTGTAAGTAACATTTCAATGAGGCCTTTTATATCTGATGTATAGTATTTTGCAACGGTATATGCGTTCTGAACTCCATGTGTGTGTGCTCCAGCAGCCTTTTAAATTCGTCATAATTCACAGGATAAGGGGGTGCTTGATTTTCAATTATTGGTTTTAAAAGGCTGGTTGCTTCTTCTGGGATGGAGTAGACAGGGAGCGGAGCTGATTGCAGAGTGTTTTTTCTTTTTTGGATTTTCTGAGGTTGAGAAAGCTGGTTTTGTCATAGTGGATGCTTCCGGAGAGGATTCTGATGATAGGAATCGTTTATTTGTAGAATTGGGCAAAGTTGTTGTGGTTTTTTGTGATATGTTGCCTACTTCAGCTGTGGGGGTGTTTACTGTCAGATTTGATTGGGTAGAGAATATATCTATCGGAGTTGGTTGACAAAAGGTTGTTGTTGGTTTTGTTTGCTCGTGATGTTTGGGGGGCGTCATTGTTTATTGTGTTCGTTTGGATAGGAGACTTTTGGTTTTGTAAGGTAGAACAATTGGCAACAACGTGACCCGATAGTTTGCAATTAAAACATTTGTGACTATCTAAGGAGAGAAAAATACGATAAGAGAGGTTGTCGTGTGTAATTTCTAGAGATTCGGCTATAGTAAGAGATTCTAGAGGGGTAATGTAAACTTGGCGTCTGAAACTCATTATATGGCTATATGCAGGATCTGTTGCACCTATTCGTAGAAATGTAATTGGGGATAATAATTTTAGACCTAATCCTTCTAGCGTAGTTTTAAGTGTGTCGTGTGGTATAGTCGGACTAACATTAGAAATGACTAGCCTGTCTGGAGGGGTTACTAAATGTCGCGCTTTTAATTTTTGTCCCAAAACTTCGATTTCTCCTCCATTTTCTATAAATTGATCAACTGCAGCTTTGGTCGATAAATAAATACACACTCTATTATTAGATATCCTCGAGCAGAAAATGATGTTGCGTGGTTGAACTATTGGGCCTAAACTCAGAAGATAGTCTTGAATTTTTGCATCATTGATTGCACTAAAGATGATTCCCTGGTCATTTGCAGGATATATTGGTTGAGTTGGTTGTTTGAGCATTTGAGAGTAAGATTGTAGTGGAGTAGTTGAGGGTGTATTAGGTGATGTAGGGGTTATTTTCATGTTGTTGTTATCCATCTTTTGTTTTAAATAGTTTTCGGAGCATTATTTTCTGAGTACGGCACTGGCGGTTGATTCCAGTCAATTAGCAGGTTGTTTTTGCTGCTTGGAATTTACTTGACGAGTAAAATTTGTTGTATTTGTCAGTATATAATGTATTGAATAAATTATATCATTCAAACCACTGTAGGTTATGTTTTGTACTCACTCAGTTAAGGTGTCGTGGATCGGTCTTAATGCTATCACTAACTTTACACTGTATTATTTTGCCTAATAACTGGTTATTTGATTAAATTTACGCACTCGATTCAAAAGCTGTTTATTGCCTCGTGAACAGAGAGGAACTCCCTTTAGTGAGTTTGTTGTCGTGATACCACATTGCTGCTTAATATACTTGTAAAACGGCATGTTTTCGTGAATTTAGCACTTTTAACCCAAAGCCACATAATAAAAGTATTATTTTTCTTCAACCTTTTTAAATAATTTATTTTTCTAATTGGGTGTCAGGTTGTATAATTAATTAAAACATTTTGATGTTACTAACGTTTCGTCCTTGGGTTAGGAAGTTTCTTAAAGTTTATTCTTGACTAAATTTAATTTACATTGTTTACACTTTAGAAATTGAATTTTTTACCTACGAGGATGTATTAATATCTAGTTAGCCTAGACCAGTTTCATGCATAAACAAAATATTGCGTGACCATACCAACGAACAATAACTTATTAGAAGTGTCAGTGTAAAGTTTGACGTCAAAAAAGTAAACCAGAGTTACGCAATAAATTAAAAGAAAATAGATGTCCACCGAAATTGTGAAAATCGAAAAATTGGAGTATCGAGCCATCATCAAGTACCTGTATTTAAAAGGGTTAAGAGGTAAGCAGATTTACGAAGATATGCTTAATACCCTTGGTGATCATTGTTTTTCGTATGCGACCGTGAAAAATTGGAGTGCAAGCTTCAAAAGAGGTAAATTTTCCATTGAAGATGATGACCGATCGAGAAGGCCAGTTTTTGTGTCAGTCCCCGAAAATATCGATGCAGTTATATATATAATGACATGATTTTATCAGACCGTCGAATTGGGCTAAAACGAATATCTGAAGCACTGAATATTTCATACGAACGCGTTCATCATATAAATCACGTCAATTTGGACATGAGAAAAATTGTTGCAAAATGGATCCCCAAATGTTTGAATGTTGACCAAAAGCGTGCAAGGGTAGAAGTATCACGTTCGATCTGTGCTCGATTTGAAAACGATGTAGACTTCTTAAACCGAATTGTTACTATGGATGAGACTAGGGTACATTTCTACGATCCAGAAACAAAGCAACAATCGATGGAATGGCGACACTCTGGTTCTCCCAGACCTAAGAAGTTTCGTGTCCACAAAACTGCTGGAAAAGTTCTTGCTTCAGTTTTTTTGGATTGCCATGGAGTAATCATGATTGATTTTTTGGATAAGGGTAGAACAATAACTGGAGATTACTATTCGACATTACTGACCACTCTACGGGAAAAAATTAAAGAGAAAAGACGCGGAAAGCTATCCAAAGGTGTTTTGTTTTTGCAGGACAACGCCCCTGCACATAAATCTCATGTTGCCATGCAAAAAATTCGTGATTTAGGGTTTGAATTACTGGAACACCCCCCTTATTCACCAGATCTGGCTCCGTCCGACTATCATCTCTTTCCTCAACTGAAAAAAGGTCGTAAATTTTCTTCCAACGAGGAGGTAATAAAAGATGTGGTGGTCTGGTTTGCAGAGCAAGAAGAAACATTTTTTTTGAAAGGTCTAGAGACGTTGCAGGTTCGCTGTAATAAATGTATCAAATTAAGAGGAGAATATGTTGAGTAATAAAATATTTGGACTTTGAAATTTTGTTTGGTTCTATAGTAGACTAAGAATTTTTTAATATATCCTCATATTGTACATGTGTTTTTTAAATGTGTGAAATCTTTCATTTTCAACACTTGTTATAGAATATACTATTGTACAACAAGTGCGGAAAGCGACACTTTTCCCTCGAGCACAGAAGGCGAGTGCTGAAAATCCTGCGAGTGAGAAAAGTGTTTTACGTACCTACCAGTTGTACACAATATTTTTTCTACAACCACGTTTATTAATGAGGCAAAAAGTAAATTATACTTTATTTAAACGTGATCAATTTTGTATTGTTATGCCTGGTATTTCTTTTTTTTGATATTAAGTTTTAATTAATTGTAATATTAGTGTCTGTCAATGGAATTCGCTATAAAGATAATGTTAGATTGTCAAAAGCGATTTGACATTGATATTTGTGTGCGGAAAAGTGATCTTTGCGTACGGAAATGTGACATTTCCATGCGGAAAAGTGCCATAGCGTGTACTTTTCCCACTATAAGTTATTATACTTTTCCAACGGATATCTAAGAAAAGACCTGCTTTGCGTATAAAAATGTGTGTAGAAAAGCGTGGTTTGCATAGTGGTTGTAGAAAAAAGTATTGGTTTACCCCAAAAAAGATGGCATTTTGAAAAATATGTTTGAGTTACTTTTTCGTTTTTCAGCAAGAACCCCAAAAACGGTTTTTAGAAAAAAGATCCGTTGTGTATGTCGTCGTAATCGGCCACTTTTCCTTACATGTCTTGTTAGCACGATACAGCCTCCGGACTGCAATAAGTCACAAATTTTATGATTGAATATTTTTCAGGACATTTCACAGGTGAACCCTATTGATTTTACAAGCGGATACACATGAGGGGTCACTAATTGTTCCAATAATACTTTTCAGCACATGACAAGCGCATGCGCAGCCGCCATGTTGAAAGAGCGGCAGTTTAAAAGTTTCGTACTGTTTTGTGCAATAATGACTGGGAAATCAATATTAACTATAAAAACAATCCATAATTAAAACAAAATATTGATGATTCTGTACTTGTTGAGATTTCAGTTGAAGCGCATAATTGTAAACAATTAAAAAGGTGGTTAAAGTGTCATGGGCGTTCTCAAAGAGGCAAAATAAGTGTGCTAGTTGAGAGGTTAGCTGTCAATACAATCTATTATTTAAATAAAATTAGGTAAATAATTATATTGAATTCTAATTAACCATAATAATGTATCGTTAGCACATGTAAAAACTCTAAAATTAACAGCTAGTTTGATAATGATTATTATTAAAATTTGAAATATTTCTGATTCTATAAACATGTTACATAATCATAGAATTATTTCAAGCATGGTTTAGGAAAATTTATAAAGTATATTTATCAAAATAATACATTATGTGTATTGCCGTCAAATTATTTATACCGTGTATCACTCTTATAAACACTAGAACAACACCTTCTCATTTTTCCTTTTCGTACAGATACCTAATATAATTACAGTCAACTAGAAAAATGTATTTTTCAATTAAAACACTAGTCTTATTTTAATTTTCTCTTAATTTCTTTATAATAAGTAATATTTGTTGATTTTAACTATTTGTACATAGACATTTTAACATGCTTGTTTACAAAACAGTACGAAAAAGATAACATAACTTCACGCATGCGACAAAATAAATTTCCGCCTATTGCGCGCGCATCCTCTTGTTCGTAGTATGTGCGTTCAATTTAAGGTTATTTATATTGTTATTGAATATTTTATTCTTTTGCAGAGTCTTTTCACTTTTTCAGAATAATCTTGTGTTTTAAAGTTGTGTCAATTTTAATTAATAAGTGAGAGACCCTGGGGAAATGCAAAACTAAAGCCCAAAATTATTATGTATTCACTTGCCAATATTGCGATAAACATTTTACATTTCCCCTAAAATCACATGATGAAACTCTTGATGGAAAGTGCATCAACATTAAGGATAATATTTTTCAAATGTAATTTGTGTAGAGATTCATTATTTTTTGTATGAGTTGATTTAATTATTTTGTTTCAGAACCGCCCACTTTGTGAATATTTAAGTTCATATTAAAAAAACTTGATTTTTCATTTCGAATCACAACATGATATCAAAGTTATCAGAACCTATACTACTTTTTCTGGAACTGTTGAACTCAAAAGTACCTGAAAACCGTTGAAACTGATACCAAGTCTCGATTTGTTAAAAATATATCAATAGAAAATATCCCCAAGTTTGAATGTAATAGATCAGGGGACTACTTGCCCATGGAAAATATCTGTATATTCACATTGACAATCTGAATCAGTTGTTGCCAATTTAAGTCAGGGACCAATCAAATCCCAGGAGGAACATATTTCCAAGGAGAGACATAAAATAATTCAAGATTTTTTGGATATTACTAATTCTATTAAAACCAAAGAGCAGCTCGAAGTGCTTCGTAAAACTGTGGCACCACTAAGACCAACCTTACAAGCGCTTAAAAACAATAATAAAAGAAAAGTTACTCTTTTGAATGAAAATTTACATAATAAAAACATTAGTCCGCAAAAACTGTATTCAACATAGAAAACAAAAACAAATTCTAAGAATTCTATTAAGAAACCCTCCTTAAATGAGTCAATGAACATAATAGTCTAAGAGCCACAATATAATGAAAATTGTTGAAAATTCTAAAAAATTGACAATTGTTTCGATAAATCAATATCATCGGAACAATTGTCAATTTTTTAGAATTTTCAACAATTTTCATTATATTGTGGAATTAGCTAGAAATAGTGAGTTTCATTTAAAATAATTCTATTATATCTAATGGTCAGAAGAATAATAAAATTAGTTCCTGAAGTGGTTTCATTCTCATCCAATCTGCATTTGAGTTTTAAAAAGCGCACCAATTGTATCAGCTGTATCCGACCGGTGGAAGAACTGCGCGCGCAGTTGGGACGATTAGTGACTCTTTCTGTGTACTTGACTTTCAGCTCACCATAGAGGAACAACATCGGTTTGTTAGCAAGATACAGCGTCCGGAGTGTATACAAATGACCAATTTTGTGATTGGATATTGTTCAGGGCGTCTAATAGATGAACCCTTCTGATTTTCATCTCACTAGAGCCAATAAAACAGGTGCTATGGTACTTGAAATACCACATTTTTGCAGAAATTTCGGGTTATTAGCACGATACAGCCTCCGGAGTGTATACAAGTTACCAAATTGAAGGTTGTATATTGTTCAAGGTGACTCACAGATCAACTCTATTGATTTTCAGCTCACCAGAGCCAGTACAATATGTCCTATAAATCCAGATATACTACATTTTTGTAGAAACTTCGTTTCGTTAGCACGATACAGCATTTGAAGTATATACAAAAGTGACCAATTTTATGGTAGGATATTGCTCAGGGCGTATCACATATAGGAAAAGTTAGTTTCAATCTTTAAGACCGTTTATTTTAACCTAAGTTCATTGCATGTTTTGGCTTTTCCCATATTTTCCTCCATATTTTTCTGTCCTGGGTGTTACTCTACCATCCGTACACTCCCATCTTGTTCAGATCAATTTACTTGATTTTCCCATTTGCTTTTTGGTCTTCCTCTGGGCCGGTTACCTAAGGGCTTCCATTTTGTTATCACTATTATATTCCATTCGTCTTATGTGTCCTAGTCATTGTATTCGCTGAGCTTTTATAAATCTGATGATAGTTTCTTCGTTTCAAATTGTACTAATTTCAGAATTGACGATTTTATATTTCCCGTCGTTGAACTTTTTTGGCCCATATATTCTTATCATTTTTCTTTCGAAGATGCTTTTCTTCATCAGCTTTCCTTAGAATAATCGTTTCTCCTTCATAGGTTACTATTAGCCTTATTGCTGTTCTGTTGATTTTCATTTTAGTACTGTTGTAGATAGTTAAATAACTTTTTAAACCTTTTGTTAGGCTTTAGTGTACAAAAAGAATTACAGACATATAATTGACAACTAACTTGTCAATATGAATATAAACAAACAAGTGTAGTGAGTGAGCTTAAATAAATAACTCTATGACAAGTAGGGGAAAGGGGGGTAATATCGCGCAGTAAGGCAATATTGCGCACCACAAAATAAAAGAGAGGAAGAACGAGAAGTGAAATCTGGCAACACGTACGTTGTTACTTATCGTTAGCCACTATGTTGAACAGGTGTCGGCTCGCTGGGAGCATTCAGTTGACCGCTGTAAATCGAAGTGTTCGTACACGTGTTTCCCTTATAATTTTCAGTGGTTAAGAAATAAGCGAGGTAAGTGTACTTTATGCAGTCATCGATCTTTCCTATATACAAATATTTTCTAGCATATTTCGAGGACCTATCCCTATGTTTGTTTTCTATTTTCGCGTTAACAACGGAATTTTGGTTAGAAAAACAAACCAAGGTCGATTTGGTGTAATATTGCGCAGTACGCGATATTACCCCACACTGCGCTATATTGCCCCATATTATTGACTTCAACATGTTTCCTAATTTCAGATGGTCAGAAACTATCAAAGAAAGATCCAACGATAGAGCTGGACCATTGAACAGCGCAGTAATGCTTTGGCTGCTATACGCTCAGGTGGTAAAATACGCGAGGCTGCAAGAAATTTCGGCATTCCCGAATCAAAACTGCGCCACCATCTAAAACCTGGATCAGAAGTTGACCGCTTGGGGAGGAAACCTCTTTTTACGAAAGCTACAAAAGCTGTCCCGATACTACTTATCCTTGACAATCATGCAAGTCACATTTCGTTGCAAATTTATAATTTTTACAGAGTGAATCACATCGTGCTCTTTACAATTCCTCCTCACATATCAAATCACCTCCAGCCTCTTGACCTAACGTTTTTTGGGCGACTAAAGAAAGCTCTGTTTGCTGTGTATGACTCTCATATGATTTCGTCTGCACACGAAAGGATCACTGTTTATGACGTGGCTCGTTTATTCAATCAAGCATACACGAAAGTTGCAACTATAGAAAAGGGAGTCTCAGGATTCAAAGCTGCTGGGATATTTACTTTTAACCCTGAAAAGTTTACCGAAGAGAATTTTTCAGCAGCTGAGGAATTTCGAGAACTTATCTTGGACCCAGAAGAACGTGAAAGAAGCTTTAATCCAGCTCCTCCACACACTTCCTCGATATCTGTAGATGCTTTGAAAGCAAAACCGTCAACCTCTGCAGATGCTCAGGAGCCACCTACACCAACGTCTTTAACTGTTGAAGAATCCACACCATCGACATCAAGAGCAAATTTACCATCACATTCAGGTGTCAAAATATCGGATCTTGTCCCTATTCACAAGAAAGTAGTTAAGGCAGTGACCAAAAGAAAAACATCAACAAAGCAACAATCCGAAATTTGGACTTCCACACCAATGAAGGCTACTCTCCTGGAAAAAGAAGCTAAGCGAAACCAGCAAAATGAAAAACAAAACAAAAACCTCAAGCGAAAAGTGAGTGCAGGTGTAAAAGTACAGAAAAGATTCAAAAAGAAAGTGAAATCCGATAAAGAAGACACATCGGATGATAACTCTGATTCATCATTCAAAGAAGATCTTTCTGATGACAACAACTCAGACTACAATGAATTTGCTATTCAAGAAAAGCCTCCTGTAGCCAACGAAATATGTGTCATCTGTGGTGAATTCGGAAATAATAGGGAGCTTTGGTTCCGTTGCGTGAAGTGTGCAGTGTGGGTTCATTCAGAATGTTCTGGTTGGGAGTCTGCACCAGGATACACATGCGGTGATTGTCGACTTAGGCTAGGCGCTGATAAAAAAAAGAAGAATCGGAACGTCGTTTATTTTAGTTTTGAGTTTAGATAAGAGGATATCCGATGTACAACTTTGGTAACAAGATTTATTTTTCTTATTTTTTGCTTTTGTTTTAAAATTTCTTTCCATATGTCCTTTATCACAATGCGCGGCATGACCCCACATGATGCGCGATATTTCCCGACATATGGGGCAATATCGCGAAGTGAAACTGGAGCAATTTTACCTTTTTTTCCGTGTATCCGTTTTTTTTATTAAATAACACGTATGCTATCATAAAATAAACTCATTGTATTAACATTTTTCCAAATTTAGAGCACTTTACAATAAAAAATGTAAATTTAATAAATTATTCGGCTTAGGTGCGTCGTATTACCCCACTTTGCCCTACTTCTGCTGATTTTTTGCATAACATTAGAAGGCGGAATTTATGATACGCTCGGTAGCCTGCTTGAATTCTTTGCGTATCCTCTTCTCGTTCATTATGGTTGTTAACTATTACTCCCAAGTATTTAAAATTGTTTTCCGACGACCACTATGAAATATGGTAAATTTCATGCAGTTTTCTGTTAGTGAAAATTTAAAATTGCAAACGAAGGGCGTACCCGTGTGAAATGAAAAAATTGAGAAATCCGATTGTCAGACAGCTGTGTATAATTATTTTACACACGGGTCGATAATTATCGATGTCTACCTGACATTTTGAGTTTGACTTTTGAACTGTTAGCAAGTGAAAGAGCGAACTGGCGAGAATTATTGAATTTTCTGTAATTGTGAGTCTGATATGCATAAAATTCAAAACTTTGTAGCAACTAAAGAACATAAAATGGTCAACAACGGTCTTGAAGCACCAGTTTATTTTTAAAATTATAGTAACCTTGCCATAAACTTTAATCAAGAAAATAAATACTAACTCTGCTTTTTGTGGTCTTCGGGAAAATATCGTGTGCAACATGTGTTGAAAATTCGATTTCACACTTGTTTGCTTAAGCCACTCGCCTACGGCTCGTGGCTAAGTTCTACAAGCTCGTGTGAAATCGTTCATTTTCGACACTTGTTATACAATATACTGTTACCTACGACCACCCCTGTATGTAGTCAAAAACACACAGTCGGCAATCAATGTATGACGTCTATTACGCACGGTAAACAAAACGTAAGGCTGTAAAGTAAATCGCACAGGTTCCCTATGTTGTTTCTTTTCACAAATATGCAGCACTTCTAGTTTTGTGTTAGGTGTCAATGAATGATTGGTGTCAAGTAGATGTTTTGCGTACTGGGATTTATCTGGTTGTTTTAATCTGTATGCTCGTAAGTGTTCACTGTATCGGATTTCAAAATTTCGAAGGGTCTGACCCAAATAGACAGCATTACATTCTGGACATTTGAGTTTATATATACCTGACTTCTTTAATTGTGGTATTTTTGTTTTTACATTTAACAATTTTGTACTAACGTTACTTTCTGTTTTAAAAGAAATTGTTGTATTCGTTGTTGAAGATATTATCTTTGAAATATTATTAGAAATATTTCCTGCATATATGATGGTTTTATAAGTTTTTATTTTATCAGTTTGTTTAGGAAATATTAGTTGTAATGCCACTTTTTCCTCTTTTCTACTAATTAGCTTATTTATCATATCCAATGTATAACCGTTGGATGTTACTATTTGTCTAATTTACCGAAAACCAACACAGACTGATGTGACAATTCCATTCAATTCCAATCACCCTATGTCACACAGACTAGCGGCATATAATTCAATGATACATAGAGTTTTTTCAGTTCCTATGAACAAATGTAATTTTGATAGAGAGATTAATACAATTAGACAAATAGCAACATTCAACGGTTATCCATTAGATATGATAAATAAGCTAATTAGTAAAAAAGAGGAAAAAGTGGCATTACAACTAATATTTCCTAAACAAGCTGATGAAATAAAAACTTATAGAACCATCACATATGCAGGATATTTCAAAGATAATATCTTCAGCATCGAATACAACAATTTCTTTTAAAACAGAAAGTAACGTTAGTACAAAATTGTTAAATGTAAAAACAAAAATACCGCTATTAAAGAAGTCAGGTATATATAAACTCAAATGTCCAGAATGTAATGCTGTCTATTTGGGTCAGACTGGATTTCCTTGAATAATTGGAAATTAGAAGACATTTAAGAAACCAACAATATGAAGTTGTGAATGAACAGTTAAATCTAGGGAGTTCTCCAGTTTTCCACTAATAAACTGTCTTCTTAAGTGATAATTGTAAAGATCAGCAGATATAGTTTTCCTGGTTTTCAATATCATTGCACAGTTATACTGATCTTAATTGGAAAAATGATATCCAGGATATCACCATAGGGCTAATAATATCTAAGCTTCAATATTTGTAATATCACATCTTCTTCTTTTCTCTATTAACATATATTAAGTCAATCACAAGTTAGGTCACTTCTTGGTCTAGCCAAAAATAACTACTAAACATCAGGTAGGCATAAAATGAAATGTAACTTCTGTCATTCTGACGATGATATTGATTTATCGAAACAATTGTCATTTTTTTAAAATTTTCAATAACTTTTATTATATTGTGGAATTAACTAGAAACCGTGAGTTTCATTTAAAACACTAATATGAGCAGATTCCACGAAGTAAGGGTCGAGACAGTTAATTTCGTTAAAAAAATGGTTAATTACTTTTTTTCAAACGAATAAATATCTTTATTGGTGTGTTTTTGCAATAACTCGTTTAATATGAGATATGAAATGCATTTTCGTTTATCTTGGTGCAAGTCGTTACGGATAACGCACATTCTATTCAACGTTTCTTCCCTATTCGATGTCTTTTCTTGATTTTGATGTCTGAAACTATCGAAAAGATTCGTTCTGCCTTGGCATTTGAATGAGAGAGATAGAGAGAAATTCGAAAAGTATTTTGTAATA
This sequence comes from Galeruca laticollis, assembly GCA_963921935.1. Lineage (NCBI taxonomy): Eukaryota > Metazoa > Arthropoda > Insecta > Coleoptera > Chrysomelidae > Galeruca > Galeruca laticollis. Next base: position 82,356,631 of record OY998178.1, on the reverse strand, counting down.
GAAAGAGGATTTTTATTTAAAACGTTGGAATTGTTCGTTTGTTTTGGTTGCCCTGATGTAGGATTAGTTGTATCTGCAGGGCTGGGTTGGTGGTGTTTTGGGGGTTGTAGTGCGGCATGCATAGATTGAATTTTGTGTTTTTGGGGGTCGGCTGAGAAATAGCCGAGTGGAGAAAGTGTCTAGAACAGAGAAGAAAAGTGACTAGGAAGAATTTTTAAAAGGTATATAGGATTGAGAGTGTTGAAAGGGGCTTTTCGCTAGAAAGTGGTCCGGAGGAAAAGTTATCTCGGTTGGCAACGGGGATTGATATTTGGAGGCTGCGAAGCATAAAAAGTGTATAGGATAGGGTGACAAAAATTGTCTAGAATTGGAAGGTTTTGCCGTCTCTTGGTAGACAAGGAACCACGCTATGCTGCGGATATACGAGTACTATATGATATGATATTGGGCTGGCTAAGTGTCGAAAATTTATAAGTAGAGAGATTGATGTTATTTTTATGAATTAGGAATGTCTCCGGTGTATAAGACAGGAATTAGCAAGTATTTGTAATTTATTAGAATTTTGGAATTTTTGTAAGAGAAGTGTCTAGGAGACATTTTAAAAAAAAATTAAGGAATTGGGTGTTTGATGGTGGTGGTGGATTTGAATATGTTTGTGGAGACGAGCTTGCAGGGGTTTGGGGTTTTGTGCATGGTATGGCGTTGAATAACAATAATAACAACCATCAAGCAAATGGGTGGGTACAAATGCGGCTGTATTATTCCCTACGTCGGTCCATTTGGCTAGTGTATGGGCGTTAGAATGCGCCCAAAGCCTATTTATAGCCTTAGACTGAGTAATTTTTCCGGGGAAATACATAATTATAAACGAATAACTAAATGGGAACCCCGGGAATATTTCAGCTTACAGTTTCCATTAGAGTGCCTCGTACTTCATCAAAATGTCGAATATAAAATGCCGCGATCTGCACATTCAATTATATCAGTTTAATTCAGAGGTTACAAACACTTACAATGTGCTTATATTAATTTGATAGGCATGTGATGAAAAATAAAAAGTCCGTCGAAACGGCATGAATGTCCCACTGTCCTTTGAAGGGGTCAAAAATCCCTCGATTAAGCATACATTCCTCAACGTGGCAACAATGATGTATCACAATATTAGTAAACAAACATACATATGGTATAAGCTGTCAAACCATCAAAATTAAGTAGGCCGTGATAGACATTTGCGAACGAACATCAAGAACTGTCAATTAACCTTATACGTGGTTTGTGTGTGTGTAAAGTTTTGTTCAATTAACAAATATCTTTGTATTTAGGAACTGTACTGTTACTATACACATTTATTATAATAGTGTGTAATCAAATGTTATATAATGAAATTATTGAAAATATCTTATTGTTGATGTTGTTAAAGTATTATAATAACATTATTAATACAGGTACGAGTAGGTCATAGGTAAAACATAGTACGTAACACGTGTTGTAATGCATTACGCTCACAGAACTACGCTTTTCCATTCGTGCGTAAAATGCTTTTTACAACACACGTTACGAAATATACTATTACACATTCAAAGGTATATTTCCCTATAGTTATATTATTATAGTTAGTGCCATTTTGGTTTCTTTCCTGCTCTATATACTTAGTCTTCCCTTCATTTAGTTCTAGTACTAGCTTCCTGCTCGATCTTTAAGAATGTTTTGTTGAAGTAAATTTGAATTAATTTATTACTTTAGTGTTCTATGGCGTTGACTAGATATAATCTAGTCGGTTGAATAAGAACTGTCAGTAATGTAATGTCATATACACTGTGTTCATTTTAAAACTTACCACTCCTGTAACTCAAAAACCCCAATACATTGCAATATTCGCCGGGACAGGTCAATTTTTGTTTTTCGGGGGAATTGTTTTGACGGTCAAGTGGCATTAATATTTTCATCTCTGTAACCCCTAGCAACCCCAACTTTATAATCTCAAATAGAAATTCCCCACTTGTTATACATAGTTTAAAAGCCCCTTTCATTGTCAATACAGAGATGCATTCGTTTTAAAAATTGGGTGAGATTTGATAAAATTATGGGTCAAAAACTATTTAGTTGAAAAAAATTATTTATTTTCACATTAGCTCAAAATTTCATTTTATTAATTATTAAAAATGTTCACCATTTCTTTCTAAACAATAAAAAAGACGGTGATGAAATTCCTCGCGTACTTTTTGAAAAGTTTCTGGCCTGATAGCCCTACACACAGCTGTTATATGAAATTTTAAATCGTCAACGTTTAGTGGTTTAGTTTTGTAAACTACTGATTTGAGGTAACCCGATAGAAAAAAGTCATTTGGACTGAGATCACAGAATCATGGTGGCCATTCTACTACCCCTCTTCTTCCTATCCACCTACCAGGGAATGAGATATTCAACCAATCACGTACTGGTCTAGCGAAGTGCGCAGGTGCACTATCTTGTTGAAAGTGTATTTGGTCTTCCTGGAGTAAAAGATTTCCGTGCTGACCTATTTGATTTTCTAATGATTCAGTGATCAGTACGTCCACTGTGTTCCGAAGCATATCTAAATACAGCTCCCGGGTAAGAGAACAATTTATAAATCCCCGCCCAAACATTTATTTTTTGGGGGTACGGCGTATGACCTTCCCGGAATAGATAGGGATTTTCATCAGACCAGTAAAGACAATTTTGCTTATTCACTCGACCATTTAGGAAGAAAGTACACTCATACGAGAAGCAATTTTTTTTTAGTAGATTGAGTGAATTAATAATTCGTTCTGTCATTATTTCGCAAAATAGCACTCTTCGATCCAGGTCATCTTCGTACAGTTCTTGAAGTATTTGCAATTTATAGGGATGGACCTTATTTACTTTTGTTACAGTATGTATTGAGCCTATTGTTATTCCAGTTTCTTGTGAAACTTTCCTAATAGAAGTAGTTGGATCTACCGCAAAATGACCCAACATATCAATATGAGCGGCTTCATTTAACACTCTAGACGTATTTCGTTTCGCATTGCATATTGATCCGGATTGTTCAAACTTTTGCACAAGTTGTAGCACACAAACATCCGAAACATTTTTATCTGGATAGCCTGTCGTTAAATATTTGCGCTGTTTTCGCGCACATTCATTACTAGTACCATAAATGAAAATCATTTCAACTCTTTCTTCTAAAGATTAAACAATTGTATCTTCAATAACAGCACAAGAGTATATTTTGGTTTTACAACGTTCAAACTATAACAAACAATAAGTTATTTCAATTTTGACGTTTATTAGATACGTAAATAAACCACAGCACACTCTGTGGTTGTCAACTGAGTAGTCTTTGCCTCAGTTGACATTCAAAAAATGTTTTTCCTACAACCACTAATGTTTACTGTTTTTCTTTGAATGCGTCTTTTGAATTTTATTATTTAAACGATGCAATAACTATTAAAGAAAATAAATAATTTTTTTTCAACTGAGTGGTTTTTGACTCATAATTTTATCAAATCTCACCTAATTTTTAAAACGAATGCATCGCTGTATTGACAATGAAAGGGGCTTTTAAACTATGTATAACAAGTGGGGTATTTGTATTTGAGATTTAAAGTTGGGGTTGCTAGTGGTTACAGGGATGAAAATATTAAAACCACTTGACGGTCAAAAAAGTTCCACCGAAAAACAAAAATTGACCTGTCCCGGCGAATATTGCAATGTATTGGGGCTTTTGAGTTACAGGGGTGGTAAGTTTTAAAATGAACACAGTGTATATTAGAATATAAAATACTTGTCTAGTAGATTGTAGATTTTTTATATTGCTTTAATTAATAAAAAGGTATATAATCATACCAAGTAAAAAGGAATATCCATCCCAATATTTGCTTTTACTACAAAAGGTTATAGGCCCAGAAAACAGACTTTCAGAATAGTGTGGTAAAGTGTTAAATAAATTTCCGAACTCTGAAACATGTCGTCGTATCAGATGCCGTCCATTGAAAGGCTTAAAGGTCGTGAGAATTACGATACATGGAAGTTCGCCCTACAAACTTATTTAGAGCACGAGAAATTGTGGGATTCAGTACTTGGTACGGATACCGATGTCAAAAATATCACTAAGGCCAGGTCGAAAATCATACTTCTCGTTGATCCGCTGAATTATGCCCATGTTCAGAACACAAAAGCTGCCAAGGAAGCATGGGACAATTTAGAAGCTGCCTTCCAAGATTCAGATCTCACAAGACGTGTTGGTTTACTACGTATACTGATAACAACAACTCTAGAAAATAGTGATTCGGTTGAGGGATATGTTAACACCGTTGTAACTGCCGCTCATAAGTTGTCAAATATTGGCTTAACAGTTAGCGAAGAATGGATAGCTACAATTTTGTTAGCTGGTCTACCAGAAACGTATAAGCCAATGATAATGGGGATCGAAAGTTCTGGCACTCCACTAACAGCAGACTCGATCAAAACCAAGTTGCTTCAGGCTATATCAGTAGCTCCGAGTTGTGAAAACAAGTCAGTGGCCATGTATAGTTCCAGTGGTTCAAGGTTTAACAAAGCTAAGCAGAATGTAAAGAAAAACAAAAAAGGAGTACGTTGTTTTAACTGTAACGAGTATGGACATTTTGCAAGCCAGTGCGACAAGAAAAAGGGTCCTGTAGATAAAAAATCGGATACCGGAGATAAAAGGTCAATACAATCTGACTCTGCATTTTATCATTGTTCGCAGTGCAGGACAAAAATGACAAGTCGTGGTTTTTAGACTTAGGCTCAGCGCATATGACAGCAAATCGAGATGTGCTAGAAAATATAAGAAAGTCCGCAAAGTTGACTGTTACCACTGCAAATAATGAAAAAATGTGTACGGAGACTATCGGTGACGTCAATCTTTCTCGATCAGTTGGTAAAAACAAACATTCAACTATAAAAGTACATGATGTACATTTTGTTTCCGAATTAAAAATGAATTTATTGTCAGTTAGTCAAATAGTGGGTAAAGGTAACACTGTAATCTTTAACTCTAATGGAGCTAAAATTTACAATTGTAATAACAAACTCATAGCTATAGCTAGGTTAGAAAATAACCTGTTTAAAATGGATTTAGTTCCATCACAAAATAATGGTTCCGTCTGGTTCAACAATGCAGAAAAAGAATGCAATCTATGGCATAGGCGTTTAGCGCATATAAACCCAAGGAGTTTAAATACAATGAAAAAGGGACTGGTATATGGCTTAGATTTCTCGAATAATTTCGATCCGACCTTTGCATGTGAAACATGCGTATTTGGAAAAAGTCACCGTTTACCTTTTTATACAAGTAATAGTCAATCGTCACGATGTTTGGAGTTGATACATTGGGATTTGTGAGGACCGATGCAGGATAAGTCACTATCTGATTCTCGATATGTACTTACTTTCCTTGACGATTATACACATCATACAACCGTATATTTTTTGAAGAATAAGATAAAGATTTGTTGAAATTCAAACAGGTGAAAAAATAAAGTGTCTACGAACTGACAATAGTGGGGAATATTGCTCAAACGAATTCAAAAATTTGATCAAAACTGCTGGTATACAATATCAGCTTGCTTGTCCATATACTCCTGAGTAGAATGGCAAAGCAGAGAGTTTGAATCGAACAATTATTGAAAAAGCTCGATGTCTTCTAATTGAAGCACAGTTGCCAAATAAGTTTTGGGCCGAAGCTGTATACACATCAGTATATTTGTTAAATCGATTACCTAGTAAAACTATAGCGAAAACACCAGAAGAACTAGGTATGGAGCGGTAAGAAACCAACCTTAAAACATGCTGAAATATTTGGATGCAAAGCATATGCATGTATAGATAACCAGAAAAGAAAGAAGTTGGACGCTAAGGCAACTCCTTGTATCTTCGTAGGATATAGTTTAGAGTCGAAAGCATACATGCTGTACGATCCAAATAAAAACATAGTATTTGTCTCCCGCAATGTCCAGTTTGATGAAAATATGAAAGGGTTCCCTTTGTTAGAAAAACTAATAGTTGATCCAGATAAACACTTCTATGTCATTCCAGAAGTTACAGTCAGACAAGATAAAGAACCTGTTCTTGATGAGACGTCAGATGATCCTTCCGAAGACTATGTTGAACTTGTGTACTCGGACAAAGAAACATCTGAAGATAGTGACTCAGAATACGTCCCAGAAATAGAAGTATCAGCAGAGGATGTAGTCCCAATTCAGAGAATTCAGCGCAAGAGAAGACCCCCTAAAGCGATGCAGGACTATGTGTTATATTCAGATATAACAGAAGGTAATGGTGACCCATTAGATGTTGAAGAAGCACTTAGAAGACCCGATAAGGATAATTGGATTGAAGCTATGCAGAACGAATATGAAGTTCTTATCGAAAATGGTACTTGGGAGTTAGTTGACTTACCGCCTGGCAATAAAGCTTTAAATTGTAAATGGGTTTCAAAACAAAACTCCAAAATAACAATATGATTCAGTATAAAGCTCGTTTGGTAATAAAAGGATGTGCTCAAAGAAAATGTATCGATTTTGAAGAAACCTACTCTCTTGTGGTTCCATACAGCACAATAAGGTATCTACTTGCACTAGCAGCAAAAAATAACCTCGATATTGACCATATGGATGTAGTTACTGCGTTTCTGCAAGGTGACATATCAGAAGAGATACATATCACCCCACCAGTAGGTTATGATAACACAAATCAAGTTTGTTGTTTAAAAAAATCATTATATGGTCTCAAACAAGCGAGTCGTGTATGGAACCAAAAGTTAGACTCATTCTTCAAACAAATTGGAATGGAGCAATCCCGAACTGATCCTTGCATGTACCATAAAATTTCAAATAATTCAAAACTGATTATAGCTGTTTATGTAGATGATATGATCATTTTGTCCAATAATAATGAGGCAAAAAAATAAAAGCTCAGTTGATGAAGAACTTTAAAATGAAAGATTTCGGACCAGCCAAAAAGATATTAGGATTTCAGATAACCAGGGATAGAGTCAATAAAAAGCTTTGGATTGACCAAGAAAATTATTTAAAAAAGGTTTTAAAAAAAATTTAATATGGATCAAAGCAATCCAGTTGATACTCCGATGTGTGTAGGTGAGAAATTACTAAAAAAATAGTCACCAACCAACGAAGAAGGAAAGAAACAGATTGAGAATACTCCATACCAAGAAGCAGTTGGCAGTTTGTTATTTGCATCACAGATATCGAGACCTGTTATAAGTTACGCAATCAGCTGTGTAAGTCGTTTCAACCAAAATTCTGGACCAGCTCATTGGTGTGCAGTTAAACGAAATTTTCGTTATTTGAAGGGAACCGTACATTACCGCTTAGAATTCAGTGGCGAGATAGCTGGTGATTCGGATATTATTGGCTACTGTGACGCGGATTGGGGCAGTGATCCAAACGATAGGCGTTCAATCTCCGGATATATTTTCTTGAAAAATGGTTCTCTAATTTCTTGTAATCCCAGATAGCACGCAAGTTTGCTGCAAACTTGCTTGATTTTTGATATTGAGTTGCTCAAGCAAATTTGTCATATTAAGCGTGAAACAAGTTTGCAACAAAATTGCCATGTCAAAGGTGAATATGAAAAATTGTTGCAAATTTGATGCAAATTTAAAAAAAAAACATTTTATTGTTTTTGTATTTAACCGTAATCAATTTTATCACTTATATGCGAATAAGCTCAAAAAACATAAAATGTATTAGGTAATAGAATAATGTTATATTCATAAAATTTAGACATATCATCGTTGCGACCGGATACTATTTTATTTAAAGATCAGGGTTTCACTACGAAAAGAAGAAGATTAACATAACCTTACACAATGAACTGTTCGTTGTTCGTTGAGGGAATGGTTGAGGGTCAGACGCCATTAAAGATGAAGATTTTAATGGTGAGTTTTGGTGGTTTTATCTAGAAAAGAGTGTTTTCGCGCGTTATTAGTGTTAGTGATTCTATATCGTTATAATAGTTGCCAGAGACACTGAAATTCTATCACGATTCTATATAGTGATTTTCGTTGTATAGATGTAAGTATCTTATTTTTATATATAAAAATAATGTTTGTGTAAGAATATGCGTCTATTAATATGAATTGTGTTTATTTAACTTCAATTTCCAATTACTGATTAAATAAAGTGGGAGAATAAGTTATAGAGCACGTGGGTTTCTTTTATTTATAATAGATAATTATTAATTTTTTGATTTCTGGGTAAAAGTATTACAATCAAAATAAAATGATACTAAGATGTAATATCTCATTTCAAAAACTATAAATTTATTTATCTCAAATATAGATGAGTGATAACATATTCAGAGAGATGGGGAAACAGCAGTTTTCTTGAATTTGACAATCTTCTGAAGTAGTTTATATAGTCATACAAGTTTTATTATTTTATTACAGGTTGTAATTGAAAAAACTAAGTTCAGCTGGCTACCCTATTCAATTAGTGACTGACCTAACAGAAGGCTTAAACAGAGTGGAGTAGAAGGTTGACTCCATTTTATCTCAAACAGAGAATACTGCCAGAGCTCCAAATCAAAATGACAAATGGGAAAATATGCAACAAATTTTTGTTTTTAAATCAAATTCAAATAGGCTGATATTGAATAAAATTAAAACAAATTGTTGAATTGGAATTACCCTTATATATTTTTTTGTTTAATATTTTCGTAAAAACAAAATTGATACACATTTTCTTATTGTAAACTTGTTTCTTTTTCGAAAAAAATGTCTTTCAATCAAACACAAATGAAATTGTTTGAATTAGTTTATCACAATTCAACCTTCGTTTCAGAGCTGAGAGACAACAACGAAAAAATGATGTAAATAATATAGGTTAATAAAAGTTCTTAAATTTGTTTGTCTACTTCATTTAAAACTACAAGTGTGCCGTAGATGCTAATAAAAGTCGTTGACATCTATGATAAAGGAGGAAATGAATACCAGCAAGTCCCTGTGGGATATATACTATTCTGACATTTGACACCCAGTTGTGACTTGTGACAAGTTTGAGTTTATAAACTTTAAGCAAGTTTCATATGGCTGACTTGGTGCAACTTTGATATGTGGTAACTAGCAAGTTTGCTTTATACTTGCAGCAAGTTTGTGAACTTGCTGTAGCAAACTTAATGCAAGTTTAGAAGTTTGATGTGTCAAATATGATGTAAGTTTGTAACAAGTTTAAATTGCTATTTGGGAATAGTAAGAAGCAGCCTACTATAGCCTTAAGCACAGCAGAAGCAGAGTATATGGCTATGTCATCTGCTGTACAAGAAGCTTTGTGGCTTAGAGGTTTAAGCTATGAACTCAATTTAGATAAGTCAACTTTATTATATGTCGACAATCAAGGAGCTCAGAAATTGGCATTAAATGGTGCTTATCAAACTCGTACGAAGCCTATTGATGTGAGATATCATTTCTTGAAGGAGAAAATTGATAATGGTATTATATCGCTTAAGTACGTGCCCACAAATTTTATGTTAGCAGATTCATTTACGAAGCCATTGGAAAAAGTGAAATTTCTCAACTGTATTAGAGATCAAGGATTTATTTCAAATAGGGAGGGTGTTGGAGTAAATTTGAAATAATCTATTACTTTAGTGTTCTATGGCGTTGACTAGATATAATATAGTCGGTTGAATAAAAACTGTCAGTAATGTAATGTCATATATATTAGAATATAAAATACTTGTCTAGTAGATTGTAGATTTTGTATATTGCTTTAATTAATAAAAAGGTATATAATCATACCAAGTAAAAAGGAGTATCCATCCCAATATTTGCTTTTACTACAAAATGTTTCTCTTAGGCTCTTTATACTTCTTGTTATTATCGCTAAATCATCTGCATCTGCCACTATTTGGACGTCTTTAGCAATTATTGTACCTTTAAGTTTCCAGTTTTTTATTACTACGTCTAGTGATATATTAAACAGAGTTGTTGATAATCCGTCACCTTATCTGATTCCACGATTTATATTGAATTCTTGAGTTCCTCCATCCTTTGTAATTACATGTGATTTACACTCTGTCATTATCATTCTGATCAGGTCTATTAATTTTTTTGGCATATGAAATATTGTCATGTCTTTTAGTAGTATGTCTCTATTTAGACTATCAAAAGCTTCTTTGAAATCTATAAACAAAATGGGGATATTCATATCTTGATCGTCATATTTTTTTATAGTTTGATTTAGAATATGAATAGTATCTATTATTGATCTCTCGGGCCTAAATCCATATTGATATTCTCCAAGACTAGTCTCAGTATACTTTTTTTAATCTCGTATTAACGATGGAAGTTAATATCTTGTAGACTTTATTTAGTAGGGTGATAAATCTGTAATCAGAGCATATTTTTGGGTCTCTTTTTTTGAAAATAGGCCATATGGCTCCACTATTCCATCCATCGGGCATTTTTTTGTTTTTCCAAACTTGTTCTATTAACCGGTGTATTCTATTTAGCAGTTTATTACCCTCGGATTTTACCATCTCATTCACGATATTGTTACGAAACAGCACACTGGTATAGTTCCTGAATCCGACTATGTCTAAGCCATGTATGAAAGTTAAAATTATGGCGGATACGCAGGGATTTCTTAGAATTGTGTACGTTTGTGACTATCTTATCTAGACATTGTTTTTGTGACCAGTCTTATCTTTTTGTGTAAGCCGCAATCTAGAATTATCTAGTAAAAAAGGAACTAATATATATATATCACGGACCGACCATCGGAGGAGTTAGTTTCAGTTGATAAAGTGATCTCAACAAATAAACAAGAATACACTGAAATAGCGAACAGTAAAGTGTTGATATAAATTAATAATTAAGGTTGTGTGTATATAAATTAAATTTAAGTGAATAGTTAAGTGTATATAAATTAAGTGTTAGTGAGTAGTTTAGTGTTTAAATATATTCGTAAGTAGCCATACCGTGTGTTTAAAATTTATCCCACCCGTTTACTGTTTAAATAAATAAGAAAATCATTACATTGGTGTCAGGTGTGGGGTAACGTTAATAAATTGCTACGTAAAAATGGCAAGAAACTATGTGAATTGAAAGTGATTGAGTTAAGAGAAGAATTGGAAGATCGTGAGTTGGAAACGTCCGGTAACAAAAAAGAATTAGTAGAAGGATTTAAAGTGGCACTAGAAAATGACGGCTATGATCCAGAAACAGTTTTATTTAATTATGAGGCTTCCACCTTAATCTCGTCAATTTCTGCTAATACTTCTGCTAACATGGACGAGAAGATGTCTGCCATGGAAGAGAACATGGACGAGAAGATTTCTGCTGTGAAGAACGACATTTCTGCTATGAAAAACGACATTTCTGCTAATATCGACGACAAGATTTCTGCTTTGAAGAACGATATATCTGCCGATATCTTATTAATGAAAAACGACATAGCCGCTGACGTTGAGAAGAAATTTCGTCTCTAAAATCTGAAATCGAGAATAAAATGTCAACTATGGACGAGAAGATTGAGAATAAAATTACAACGATGGACGAGAAAATCAAGGAGTTGAAGAAACGGATGACTTCGAGCAGCTGAAGAAGAGGTTAGATATGCGATATGACCACGAACATCTAGAGCACTTGTACCAATCCAGGCTGAAGAACCGAAGGCAGAAACGTGATGAAGCCCTTCAAGAGTATGAACTGGATATTGCCCGACTAGTTCGATTTGGTTATCCATCACCACCAGATAACATGATGGAATGTTTAGGCGTCCAGGCCATTATTAATGGCTTAAGTGACCCCGATATGCAGAGGACGCTTCGCTTAGCCCATCCCAAAACATTAGTTGACGCATTGACAGCTGCTCTTGAATATGAAGCAGCAACGAAGGCTTCGAGTTACAACAAAGTTAGGACCATCCAAGAAAAAGGCGACGAGGACAAGTTTGATCAGATCGTCAGCTTGATGGACAAGAAGCCGAGAAAGATCAGATGCTGGAATTGTGGCGAGCTAGGGCATGTACGCAGTTCATGTAAGCGCCCCAGGACTCCTGCAAACCAAGAACCCCAGTCACAGGAAAACAAGAACAGGTTGGTTATGAGGGGGCAGCACCGACCCATTATCGTACCAAAGATCCTCTCATACTGATAGCTTCTCTCAGATATCGCAACGACAGTGTATATGTGGATGGCGAACTAAATGGCAAGAAATATGCTCTGCTGGTTGACACTGGAGCAACTAGAACCATTATACGGCCAGAGATAATAAACCCCAAGAAGAAGCTTCTACCAACTAAACTGCGACTGCGGACCGCCACAGGCGAGAGTGCCAATGTTCACGGGGAAACACAAATCCAATTGGCAATTGGCGCAGAGAAGTTGACGCATACGGTAATCGTAGCTGACATTTAAGAAGACGTGATTCTGGGAATGGACATAATGAATGTACATGGTTTCCAATTAGACTTTAGAAACAGAACCATTAAAGTGGGCTCCGAGGAGCTATTCCTTCATCCACATGGAGGCAGCGCGGTGTTGGCAGCTGTACAGGAAGATACCGTTCTACCTGCACGAAGCGAAACCATGATAGTAGGACGGCTACAGGGAATTATGGAGGAAGGTACCCCGGTTATGATGGAGCCAAGGAACCACGACGAAGAGGTTGGCAAAGGAGTACTAATTGGAAAAGGATAGGTTACGTCGGCGAAGGAGATCCCTGTACGATTGATAAACGTGAACTATTACCCAATTACCATCAAGAAGGAAACCAAGATTGGATCCTGCGTACCAGTGACGTCTATAGTTCGTCAAACAACGACCATTGACAATTCTAATGCCAGATTCGAACAACTGTTATCAGTAGCTGGTCATCTTTGGATCGAGCTGAAAAAAAGAGAATGAGAGAATTTCTCTTGCAGTATCGACACTTATTCGTACCAAAAGAAGGAAAGATTAGTAGAACATCAGCCGTCAAACACAAAATCGATACTGGTAATGCCAAGCCAATTAGACAATCAGCTCGAGGACTACCACGAGCGAAGAGAGAGGAAGCTGAAAGAATAATTCGAGAGATGGCTGAAGAAAAAGTAATAGAAGCATCTACTAGTCCATTGATGTCTCCAGTGGTGCTCGTCAAGAAAAAGGATGGAACTACGAGATTCTGCGTGGATTATCGCCAGCTAAACAACGTGACGAGGAAAGACTGCTATCCTCTGCCTCGAATTGACACGCTAGATACTTTGGCCGGCAGCAAACTATTTTCCTCCTTGGACCTGAAGTCTGGTTATTGGCAAGTGGAAATGGACCCAGAAGACAAAGAGAAGACTGCTTTTACCACCGGATCTGGATTATGGCAATTCAACGTCATGCCATTCGGGCTCTGTAATGCGCCTGCGATATTTGAAAGGCTCATGGAAAATGTCTTGAGAGGGTTGTCTTGGAAGACATGCCTGGTCTATTTGGACGACATCGTAGTACTGGGAAGGACATTTGACGAACACCTGAAGAATTTGGACGACGTATTCAAACGACACCAAGCTGCCCAACTCATGATAAACCCGAATAAATCTCAGCTGTTCCAAAATCGAGTCAACTATCTAGGTCATATAGTGAGCAATGAAGGAGTGGCGGTGGATCAAGAGAAAATTGCTTCCATTCAGCAATGGCCGCAACCAACCGACAAACATCAAATGAGGAGTTTCCTTGGACTTTGCACGTATTATAGAAGATTTATCAGGAAGTTTGGAGATATTGCCAAGCCTCTAACTCGACTTACAGTCAAACGGCTTTTGAAACCTTGAATAGGCATTTAACCTCGGCGCCGATATTAGGATACCCGTTACCAGAGGGCGGTAGTGAAGTTTGTGGAACAACTTTACCAGTATCTCTATGGTAGGAGGTTTTTAATCCGGACTGATCATGCAGCACTTAAGTGGTTGATGCAGTTCAAGAATCCCGAGGGCTAGATCGCTAGATGGATTGAACGACTTCAAGAGTACGATTTCAACATCGAACATCGAGCTGGTGTGAGTCACCGAAATGCCGACTCCCTGTCCAGACGACCGTATCCAAAAGACTACTCCCACTGCAATAAGGCGGAATCTAGAGAAGCTGCAGTTTCAAGAACTACAGTAGTCAATGAAGAATTGTCACCCACCAGGGTCAGAGAAGATCAGGAGAATGATCCTCACCCGAAGATGATCCGGCAATGGAAGAATGAAAATCGGCTACCTACCTGGCAAGAAGTGTCAATATTTTCACCGAAACTCAAGGTGTACTGGGCCCAGTGGGACTCCCTTGTCCTGGAAGAAGGGCTGTTGAAAAGAGTCCTTGAAAACGATGATGGTTCCAAGATGAGGAGACAGCTAGTTATCCCGAGAACAAGAGTATCTGAGATACTGAAGAAGTTACACGACAGTCCATCGGGAGGTCATCTGGGAGCGAAGAAAACCCTTCAGCGAGTCCGTAAAAGGTTTTATTGGATAAACAGCTCCGACGATGTGAAGGACTGGTGTAAGAAATGTACGACTTGTGCTACGAGTAATGGACCACATCGCAAGAGAAAGGCACTTATGAAACAGTATAATGTTGGAAGCCCTTTCGAAAGGATTGCTTTAGATATCGCTGAACCATTTCCGACGACAGAAAATGGTAGCAAATACATACTGGTTGTAATGGATTATTTCACAAAGTGGATGGAAATTTACGCTATCCTGAACCAAGAGGCCACAACTGTCGCGGATGTATTGGTGAAAGAATTTATCAGCCGATATGGAGTGCCCTTGGAAGTCCACAGTGACCAGGGAAGAAATTTTGAAAGCCATCTATTCCAGGAGATTTGCTACAAGCTGGGAATGAAGAAGACCAGGACAACAGCATTACATCATGGTTTTGATGGAGTTTCTAGGTAATGGTTATTACGTGTACCAAATTTCAAAATAATATACAGGGTAACTCGGAAGTTATGAGGTTCGAAAGAAATAGGATACATTCATAAAACACCCTGTATCTCGGTTATAAAGTGCAGAAGACACATTAAATATAGGTTTTTGGAAGCACCAAAGTGATCCCCATCTACAGTTAAAGTTAGGTCCTTTCCCAATAAAACACCCTGTAATATTTCGACAATAGTGCCATTCGACAATAGTGCCATAAGATCTTAAGCTGGATCTAACTTCCAATTTCCAATTTTTGCTTTTAAATTGATTATACAGTGCTATTCAAAAGTTACCTCCCCCCTCGTATCTTTTGAACGGCTACACTTACATTAATAAAATTTGGAGGGTGAAAATAAAGTGTTGTAAACTTCTCTACGAATGGTAACAGGTGACGTAATAGTAATAGATGACGTCACAGTGCCACTCTGTCCAATAATTTTAAATAGGACCTTATGGCAAGTGATATCTCGTTGGAAAGGCATTGACATTGGCTACATTGCCATATTAATTTTCTTTGGGCTTAAATTAATTTTGACGGATTAATTAAATAAATACCAAAATTATTATTTCACATTTAAGTCCGCATCTGGTTAGTTGTCAAAAAAATTGACGTTTTTAATTTAATAGTATTTGTTGCTTTGTAAAGTTTTTCTAAATAGCTTAAATATTTAATTTTATTATTGTTTAACGAGACGTTTAAGAGTTTACATAGGCAAAATGGTACGTACTCAATCCGACAAAGTAGCAGCTATCATAATAATTGGTGAATCTAGAAAGAATCTCCATGAAGCGGAAAGTTTATTCAATGATAGATACCCAGATCGCCATATCTCGAGAACTTATTTGAGGGAGCTTCTTCACAAGTTTGAAGCAACAGGTAGTGTTCAAGATGCTAAACGATCTGGTCGACCAGCATTTAGTGATGATAAAAAAATTGATATAGTTGCTGAAATGATAGTAAACCCTACTTCCTTTTCAACTAAAGTTGCGTCTATCTGTGAAGTAAGTAAAAGTACAGTACAGAGAGTTTTGGCTAAAAATAAATTTCATCCATACAAAATAAAAATGATGCACCACCTTTCGGATGACGACCCCGACAGAAGACTCGAATTCTGTGAATGTATGACAAATAAAATTATCAAAACCCACATTACAGAAAAACAATTTGTCTTAGTGACGAAAGTACTTTTTGCCTCAATGTAAATGTGAATACACAAAATGTAAGGTATTGGAGTGACACAAATCCTCACACCTTTCGTGAACAACATACCCAATTTCCAGAAAAAGTCAATGTTTGGGTAGGTATTTTGGGAAACCACATAGTTGGTCCTGTTTTCCTAAATTCAAATTTAAGCGGTGAAGTGTATCTGGAGATGTTACAAAATGCAATTGAGCCGTTAATTCTTGAAATTCTGGAAGATAATCAAGATGAATTCGGCCATCTGGAAATAACATTTCAACAAGATGGTGCTCCTGCACATTATTATGGTGCAGTAAGACGTTACCTGGATGAAGAATATCGAGGTAGATGGATCGGCCGGCGAGGTCCTATAGAATGGCCACCTCAGTCAACAGATCTGACACCATTAGATTTTTTTCTATGGGGGTACTTGAAATCCAAGGTTTATACTACGGCACCAGATAGCATTGGCGTTTTGAAAGAAAGCTGACACATTCGAACGAGTACGACAAGAGTTTACTAATAGGATGTATTACTGTCAGGAAGTAGACGGAGCACATTTCGAACACTTGCTATAAGAATCCATTGTTGATATTTGATTAATTAAATTTAAAAAAATAATTTCAATAATTTTGGTATTTATTTAATTTATCCGTCAATATTAATTTAAACCCAAACAAAATTAATATGGCTATGTAGGCAATGTCAATGCCTTTCAAACGAGATATCACTTGCCATAAGGTCCTATTTAAAATTATTGGCCAGAGTGGCACTGTGACGTCATCTATTACTATTACGTCACCTGTTACCATTCGTAGAGAAGTTTACAACACTTTATTTTCACCCTCCAAATTTTATTAATGTAAGCGTAGCCGTTCAAAAGATACGAGGGAGGAGGGGACTTTCGAATAGCACTGTATACTTGGTATACAACCTCCAAGAAGTGCCAGAAGTGTAAGTTGTCCTGTACATAGATTAAAGCAGCCACTAAGTAAATCTGGACATCATTCCACCTACATTAGCATCCTTATCGGCAAGGTAGGTCGATGAAAACGGCCCTTCACGCAATAATGCAAAGGGTGGAGAAGGTACTACAACTTAAGGAGGTAGCTCTAGCCATCTTCTTCGACAATGCGAGAGCAAATCTTATTGAGACAGCACTACATCCAGGGGGAACTCCCTACCCCTGGTCTCCTGGGGAACATCTGGTCTCAAAAGCAGAAGAATCACAGCGACACTAGAAGGCTGCTCTCGAGAGATTGGCGCGGAGAGAGGATGCCCTTAAGGTTGTTGCCTCTCGCCACTTCTATGGAACCTCATTATGCATAGCCTACTAGAAAGACGATGGGCTGGTGCTAGTAATAGGTCGGTTCATTATCACGGTATGCGAGCGCATGCTCGTGGTTTGCAATATCATAGAAAGATGGTGCAATGAAGTAGCACTCTCGGTTAATACAAAGAAAACCGAGATGGTCTTGTTTACAAAAAGAAGTGCAATGGAAGAAGCCAAGCCCCCCAAGATATTTGGCACACCCCTAGAATTTCGGGCAGAGGCCAAATACCTAGGAGTAGTGCTTGACAAGATGGTAAACTGGAAGCCACATATTGACAGAGCTATCAGCAAGTCAATAATCACACTGTGGCAGCTGCGACAAGTCGTGGGGAAGAGCTGGGGAGTAAATCTCAAGAACCATAATTGGTTTTACACTGCGGTCATAAGCCCGAGAATCCAATACGGTTCCGTGGTCTGGTGGCCGGCTGTGGAGAAGCAATGGGAGGTGTATGTCCAGAGAGCAGCGAACTCAGGAGTTACACGAGCTTTTAGGACAACACCTACATCAGCGCTTGATGTCCTCCTATGATTACCGCCTCAGTCCAAATCGATTACTCTGAGCGCGATAGTAACCTTCGTAAGATGGCGGGACAACGGGTACTGGATGGGGGTGGCGAAGGCCACACAATAATAGCCAAAAGAACAAAAACAGAGCTTCCACTTCTAGCTCTCAAAATAAGACAAAGTGAGGACAGGCAACAAGATCAAAGTTATCATTCCGCCAAGAGAGCAGTGAAACGATGAACAAGTTCAATTTCCACCCGGAAGCATCTTGTGTTTTACAGTCGGTTTCCGCATGGAAGGAAGGTCGGGAGCAGGTGTCCTGATGTAGGGTATAGGAGTGCAAAAGAGCTATGCTCTGGGTAGATACTCCACGGTCTTCGAATCAGAAATATTTGCCGCCCCTAAAGCTGCAGAGCAGATAGCAGAACGGCACGAATCCAGAAGTCCTGTTAGCATTTGCTCGGTTAGTCAAGCAGCTATTCGCAATCTGCACCCCCAGAACTAGTACGGCACTAGTTCAGGAATGCGCAGACGCTCTGGATAGCCTACCATCAGAACGAAAAGCTGCCCTTCTGTGGGTACCGGAGCATAGCGGGATCGAATGCAACGAGCGGGCAGGTGAACTGGCCAGGAGAGGGGGCAAAATGTTGTGCTGTGGACCTGAACTAATAATAGGGTTAAGTAAAGCTCAAACTTCAACATTGCTTAAAGAATGGGTTCAGGGAAGACTTGACAAATACTGGAGAGACTACAACGTCCTCAGTCAGGCAACACAAACAATCGCCTGTCCGTATACGAAAAGGACATGGTGGCTGCTGGATAAACCCAGTTAGGAATGATAAAATTAGTGTATTGACTAGGTATTGCGGACATAGAAGACACTTACATCTGTTAAAGATTATTTCAGACCAATATTGCATAGAATACGGTAAGGAGGAATCTTCTCACCACTTTCTCGGTACCTGTGAGATAGAGTCCAATTTAGAACAGGCACAGTGGCCACCTACCCACAGAATTTTTATTTACAAAGACTGTGTCGCGCTATCTAGCGAATAAGGTTGTAATCAATTACTACTTCTATACATGATGTTAGTTGCAGTTTTCTTCCCTTGGGTAATTGAGTAACCTCAAAATTTAGCACACGTTGTAAACATATTTCGGGAAAGTATTTGTGTAATATTTTAGTGTTATCATCGAGAAAAAAATGAAACTCATGGCAAACGCTAGCCATTATATGTAAGTATCTTTTAACATATTTTTTTCCTGCACACTTTTCATAACTTTTTTGTAAGCTATTTTTAATTTGAATGCGTGACTATTGGTAGAGTGGCCACCTTCTACTGTAGGTTCAACCCGCCGAAACATACACTGGAGCAGTCGTCAACACTGATCACGTCCTTATGAGTGTAATAAGATTGAAATTGAAAAATGTGAAGAAACCCAATAACATAAATAGATGGAATACCTGGTGACATATTAAAGCTCTTATCTGATGAAAACCTGGACACCTTGCCGACCATTTTCAATGACATTTACCACACAGGACACATACCAAGACACTGGCTAAACTTGATAATCATTACCGTTCCGAAAAAGCCCAACGCCAAAAGATGTAAAGACCATAGAATCGTAAGTCTGATGATTCATGCTCTAAAGGTGTTTACGAATAATACAAGAACGTATTTAGAGCAAACTGGAGCAGGAGGAGGCCTTCCCTAAGGAAATCAATACTTTGTCGTTGGTGAGTGAGCTCAATAACCTTACGTCCAGGGAGCGATGCCAGCAAGGTCTCATAGTGACGAAGGCAAAGCTAAGAAGATTCCCACGCAGCGTCTGATCCAGAGTGAGCGACTGCAAACAACGTCTAATCTCCATGTTAGGAGCGGCAGACAGAAACATGGAGGAAGACAACGGGAAATCACCTACAATATAATTTCCCACATGATGAAGACATTCAATTCAAAAAGTTCCGGAGGTAAAATAAGTTTCTCGATCAGATATCCAGCGGGAAAAGTTTTGAATGAAGTCAATGAAACCAGGATACAACTCCTAAATGCCGGAAAAAATATAAATATAGAGACCTGGAACGTACAAAGTCTATTTGAAGCCGGCAAACTAGCAAACCTAGATCAAGAAATTAAGATACTAGATATAGATATATTAGGAGTCTTAGAAACTTGGGACCGGACAACGGAATGTGTACTGTAAACTACTGTAAATGGAGGCCGCTTCTAGGACTCAGGCAACCAAAACAGGAACCACCGAAATGGAGTGGGAATATTCCTTACAGATAAATTACCCGCTAGCACTATAGAATTCTTCCCATACTCCGACAGATTAGCTGTCTTAAAACTCAGCACCAAACTAGTTAACATGAATGTTATTCAAACGTATGCCCCTACCCCGGAGTCAACGGAACAGGAGATGAAAGCATTTTATAAAGGATTAAAAGAGTTACTCAAACTCACCAAAAAATATGAAATAAACATTATAATGGGTGACTGCAATTCCAAAATAGGGAAGGGCAGATTTGAGGACCTAGTTGGACCTTTTGGATTGGGTGACCGAAATGAAAGAGGAGACCGACTACTGCAATTCTGTCAAGAGGAGAATATGAAAATAACTAATAACAGGTTCTGTTTATCACCTCATCATCTGTACGCGTAGAAATCTCCAGCAAACAAACCAAACAACATGGCGCGCAACTAGATAGACTTTATTCTTATAAACAGACGTTTTGGAACCTCTTTCATCAGAGCCTGTACGTACACAGGATCGGATGTATCCTCTGACTACATCTTGCTTCTGGCCTGCCTTAAACTTAGAATGGCAAAAAACAAAAAAAAATAGCCCCGCAAAGGAAAATTGCCTACAAACGACTACAGCAAATATAACTATAGCTAAAAAAATAGAGGCAGACGCAAATCTAAACTACATCTGGAAGGAGATCCAAAGTATCGTAATGAACACAGCTACAAAAATAATAGGATATAAGGCACGAGACCACAAGCAGTCATGGATTACTGACGGAATTCTTTTACTGATGGATGAGCGCAGGACATTCAAAAACAAATCGAACAAAGGTAACTACTAAAAGGTTCAAAAATTAATACGAGCAAATATTAGAATAGCGAAAAATTAATGGCTGAAACATGACTGTAAGACTATTGAGAAACTACAGACCCTATACGATGATTTCAGCCTACATAAAAAATTGAAGGAAACATCAGGAATATACCGAAAACAAACTTCTCTTAAATAACGAAGGAGAAAACTAAGTCGCAAGCGACAACAATGAGCGGAAAGTAATATGGGAAAACTATGTTAGAAACCTATTCTCACATGAGAGAATTCTTAACCAAGATACGGAGGATGATTTAATAGGATCCTCAATAATAAAATCAGAAATAGAATGGGCCACCCACACATTGAAAAACAACAAAACACCTGGTCCTGATGAGATACCGGCCGAGCTCATAAAATTACTCGAGGATAGACGCATAGCAGTTATTCAAAAACTCTTCAACAAGATATACGAGACCGGCCAGTGCCCCGAGCAATGGTGACATCAACCTTCATTCCCCTGCCAAAAAGGAATAACGCCAGGATATGCTAGGATCACAGGCTTATCAGTATTATGAGCCACTCCCTAATAGTTATTTGTAAAACAAGTGTCACAATGACTCGTTTTGTAGTACGAATGAAGTTTGCACAACGAACCGCGAAGCGGTGAGTTGTGCAAATCACGAGTTCTACAGAAAGTCATTGTGGCACAAGTTTTACACAATATTTTTTATAATTCGCATTTATTTAATTATTTAAATAAAATTGAATTTCATATAATCCCTGTTTTTAAACTAGGAGGAGTGGTTTGAATTTAAGTTGGCAATTCTGTGGATTCCTAATTGGTCAGATCACAGATGGTTTAATTCAGCACTTCTGGCTTTTGACATATTATAACCGAATAATTGTGTAAATTGTAAACAAACTTTCATTCAAGCAAAAAGAGGATGATTATTTGTTTAAAAAAGAGCTTCTTCGTATATGCTCTTGCGATCTATTTATATTATATCATGAACGGAATTATTTCTGTAATTCACATAGATAACTGGTAATTTATCCCAGAAATCGAACGTTTTGTATACTTATATATTGATCCTATACAATATAAAAATAAACAATTGAGAAATCATTGATAAATAAACGTTAGCGTACTCTATTCATTAATATTTTTAATATACAAATCATTCTAATTTACCGTTAATATAATAATTTGCTAGCTAGAACAACGCTAGACCATTTTATTTATAATTTGGGTGGGTCAAGGTTAAAGTCAAATGTCAAATAAAAATATAACTAAATACAATAGCCAACTGTACACTAAAAATTACTATAACTAGACTTTAACCCGAACCTAAAAGTGAGATTCGTAAAATGTTACATTTGGTCGGTGTTACTATATGACGTGGAGAGCTGGGCACTGAAGGTAACCACAATGAACAAAATAGATGCCTTCGAGATGTGGGTTTTCCGCAGAGTGCTTAAAATCCCATGAACAGCTCGAGTAACCAACGAAAATGTCCTTCGAAGAATAAATAGAGAACGTGAACTATTGCTAATAATTAAAAAAGAAAACGGCATATTTAGGTCACATAATTCAAAATACGAAATACCAGCTTTTACAAGTGATCATCGAGGGAAAGAGAAGAATGGGAGAAGAGGAGAGCGGACCGGTTTACGGACAGTAGAAAGCTTAATACATACGTCCAAAGACGGAATACATATGAGTCATGTGGATGCAAACATTCATTAATGGATATACACTAGAAGAACTAGAATGAGGAGGAAATATCAGACACCCAGATGGGCTTTAGGTCTTGGGATAAGAGAGGCGCTATTCAGTCTGCAAACGTTAATAGAGAGATGCCGAGATGTAGACTGTGACGTGTTTAACAGCTTTGTGGACTTTGAGAAAGCTTTTGACAAGGTCCACCATGCAAGGGCGGATCCACGGGGGGGGGGCTTTGGGGGCTCAAGCCCCCCCTTTAAGAAGACTTGTTATGTCATAAAAAGTCAAACATCGCTTTAAATACTAATAATAAATACAGTAATTATATATTATGTTTACCAAAAGCTTTATTTGAGAATATAAATAATAAAATAAATATCATTTTATTAAAATAATCATTTAATTTTATTTATTTTACGTCCACAAAACCAGCCGCGCCGAGTGCGTCTGAATTTAGGTAGTCGGCAAAATGCTCAAACGCGGCGCTTCCCGATTGAAGATAAAGACAATCGCAGGCTGCGTCTTTCGTTTGCAGAACATTGAAATAAAAACGTGTTTTTATGCATTTTTTCTCTGTGAAACGGCTTTAAATAATAAATCTATATTTCTGGAAGATAAGAAGAAATTTATTTTATTATTCAGATTGTGTTTGACTTTCATAGCGAATACGAGTTATTTTTTGTCTCATTTGGACCTGCGTAAAATGAAGCGAACACAAACGACATTAACATATTTTTTTACAAAAAAGCCAAGAAATAATACGGTTGTGGAGGTGGGACATTGTGGTAGTAGTGTTATAGAAGAAAACATCGTTATAGTAGCATCAACAAGTAGTGGCAGTACTGGCAGTGGCTCGCAAGAATTGAGGCAAGTAGTAGTAGTCAACCTAGCCGTTTTCCTGAGGAGCCCTCACAGCAAAGCGTAAGTATATAATTATAATATGCCTTTTCATATTTAGTAATAAATGATAAAAAGGGATAAAAATAAACAATATTTTTTTGTATGTTCAAAGAATTACAGGATGTGACGTACAGTTAGATCTAAAAAAATATTTTAACAGTTTGTATTTTAGTTTTACTTTACCGTTATTTTCAAATATGTGAAAACTGTTAAGTGTTGATTTGGGTTAGAAGCTTCTTAGAGCGAAAAAAATGAATTTATATTGATTTTGGTTTATTTAAGCATTTTATAGGATGGTAATGGTAATGGTATTTTGTCTTTGCGTTTGAGTTTAAAATTTTAATTACATAGGCAAAAAAGGGATTTTATTGAATTCGTACTATTCGTTCTATTTTTTTTCTGTCATATTTTTAAAGTTCAAATTTGGTATATAATTCTAACTAATTTAAATAAAATATAAATAATATACTTTTTTGAATTTAATACCTATGACCTGCTTTATTTGTTAAATAATGTATAGGTCAACCAAAAGTCAAAGAAATTTGCTTTTAAATATTGTAACGTCAATACAATACGTCAAAAATATCGTATAAAAATAAAAAACTTTACAACACAACTATGAAGTTAAATTTGTTCATTTTTTTTAAGAATGGCAGCCAGGAATGCAGTCGAACAATCTTTAAGTGTCCATGAAAAAATAAATTTTCCAAGCAATACTTGGATCCCTGACTCAAAATATGATTTTCAATTGCAACAAGAAGGGAAACAGCAAATGCGTAAATTCGGCGTTCATTGGCTACAACAGTATAACTGGCTTGCGTATAGCGAAAGTAAAACTGGAGGATTTTGTAAATTTTGTGTGCTATTTGCACCAGATGGCGGAGGAATGGGTAGCCAAGTAAGAATAAAATAGTTATATAATAGGCTCATTTAGTCATATTTCCAAAGTTACTCTTTTTATGCGATTATTGTAGTTTACCTTTTATTTTAAGCTTTAAAAAAAGAATTAGCCCAATTGGACGAAAATTACCAAAAATTTTAGAGCTAGAATAATCTAAGGCTATTTTAAAATGTGACATGCAATATTTTTTACATACAAATTGCGATCTTGGACACCTGCGCTACCTGCTTCGAAAAACATTGTCGTTACCTTTTTCTGACATTTGTCACAAAAAGTGTTAATATTTTTCCGTCAGGCTGACAGACGCAAAGCAAAGGTAATGCGTTGTGGCAACGAATTACCTGGTGAAAAACGATGGTCTGACGTCATAGTTTTAATTAATTTTATAAACTTTAATACTTTTTTTAGGTGGTTAAAAATCATTAAAAAAATTTGATATTTTGCATACTTACTAAATTTATTATGTTATTTCAGAATTTACAATAAAAAAAATTGGTAAATGAGCCTATTGTTTTAATGAAATAAGGTTTTAAAAAACTAACTGAAACTAACTAAACTATATCGTAACCTAAGCTTATTATTTTTCAGATTCTTAAAATGCTTGTAAGGGAACCGCTAACTAAGTTTAAAAAAGCCCGGGAAATGCTTACGCAGCATGAAAACACCAACTACCATAAATTTTCAGTTAAAAAAGCAAATGGTTTTTTAAACATATAAATGTCTGAAAAATCTGTCAGTATTTCTGTGCAATTAGATAAACAAAAAGCAGAAATAATTGAAGCTAATCGACAGCGGTTAGTGCCGATTATTAAAACAATTCTATTTTGTGCCCATAACAAATTACCACTTAGAGCGCATAGAGATGATGGTAATATAGATATTAAAGATAGCTCAAACCAAAATCTTTCAGAAAGTAATGATGGCATTTTTAGGAACTTATTAACATTTCGTATAGATTCTGGAGATTTAAACCTTAAAAATCATATACTAACAGCACCAAAGAACTGTACAATGATTAGTAAAACAATCCAAAATGAAATAATATTTTGCATTGGAAAGGTGATAACTACTGAAATTGTTAATGCTATAAAACAATCAAAATTTTTTACAATAATTCGCGACGAAACAACCGATATAAGTACCAAAGAACAAATGACATTCTGTGTGAGGTATTTGGATTGTACGTATGATATAAAGGAAGTTTTTTGGGTTTCATTGAGCTGCACTCTTCAACTGGCCAATGCATCAAAGAGGCCATAAAAAATCAAATTAAGCAACTTGGACTTTCTATTAATAATCTTCGTGGACAAGGATATGATGAAGGCAGCAATATGGCTGGAAGGTTCAATGGAGTCCAAGCCTTAATAAGACAAGAACAGCCCTTGGCTATGTATTTACACTGTTTAAGTCATTGCCTTAACTTAGCATTTCCAAAAGTTGTGAAGTTTCTGAAATTAGGAACATGATGGGTATTTTGGGTAGGGTATGTTCTTTTTTTAGTTGCTCTGCAAAAAGAGTTTTAGTTTTTCAACAAGCCGTTGATGATTTAGAAATAACCGAAACTAAAAAAAAAAGTTAAAACCTCTGTGTGCTACGCGCTGGGTTGAGCGTCATAATAGCGTAATAACTTTTGAAGAACTATATGAAGCAATTTGCAATGCTCTTGCTAGTTTGGAACAGGACAACGATACAGAGACTTCAAGTAAGGCAATGGCTTTTAATGCCGCCATTAGAAGAAGTGATTTTGTTATAGCTTTAGAAGTCGCCTCGTTTTTAATGTCGTACACTGTGAATTTAAGCAAGTATTTACAGAGTGTTGAAATTGATCTTTCCACTGCCTTTTCATACATAAACGATATTACAAGCAAACTATAAAATATAAGGCAAAATGAAGAACTCCAATTTAAACCAATTTTCTTGGAGGCCCATCACGCTCTTCAGAGAATTGGTACGACTATTACTATGCCTAGACTTTGCAACAAACAAACAGGAGCAATATATAAATAACGATGAAGAATATTACAGAAGGGTGATATTCATACCTTTCCTGGATCATATTATAATCCAAATGAAAGACCGATTTAATGAACTTTCTACTGTAATACCCATATAAGGTATTATTCCAATACACCTTAAAAAATATACTGATGCCAAAATTGTTGAGGCTGCTAGAATATATGAAAATTATATGCGAGGATCCATGCTGGAACTACAGGCGGAATTAGCGATATGGAGACATAAGTGGAGTGACACTGTCAGTGTTGATCTACCAAAATCATCAACAGAAACCTTAAAACGTATGTCCAAAGAATGCTTTCCCAATATAGAGATACTACTAAAAATTTTTGCCACAATCCCTGTAACAAGTGCTACGGGCGAGAGAAGTTTTTCATCGCTAAAACTACTAAAATCCTATTTGAGGTCAACGATGGGACAGGAGAGACTCAATGGGCTAGCTTTGGCATACATTAATACATCTAGAGAACTTAATATAAATGATATAGTTAAAACTTTTTGTCAAATGAAGGCCAGAAGAATTGAAACTTGTAATTGGTCTACTTAGATTATCGTTAATATAAGTTGTTGAATTTATGTATATACTATATTATAATACATTTTTTTGTCGAATTAAAAAACTTAAAAAAAAATATTCAAGCCCCCCCCCCCCCTTGTTAAATCCTAGATCCGCCCCTGCCACCATGACAAGCTAATGAAGATGCTTCAAACCACGAATATTGACCGTCAAGACGCTAATATTAATTACAACCTATACGGCGGGGATATGAGTAGATCAACAAACAACGAATGAAGTAACTATCGAACGAGGAGTAAGACAGGGGTGCGTACCATCTCCACTTTTGTTTAATATTTATTCAGAAGAGTTATTCAAAGAAGCAATATGTTGAAATGGAAGAAGGAATATCGGTTACCGGAGTACATATGAACAACCTGAGATATGTCGACGACAGAGTTTTGTTGGCTAACAGCTTGAAAGGCCTCCAAACATTGACAAACAGATTGGGGAACACATGTCAAGAATAGGGTAGGTATGAACTTGAATATCAATAAAACCAAGGCAATGGTCATCAGTAAAAAGAAAAATATTGGCGGCACGATTCATGTAAACAGTTCGTCTCGTCCATACTTGGGATGTACCATCAATGAGAACTGGGATCACGTACGTGAAATAAAAACGAGAATAGGAATAGCCAGAAACGTATTCAATAAAATGAGAAACGTCATGAGTAACTCGAGGCTTATCATCCTAATTAGAACAAGAGTCTTAAAATGCCACGTCTTCTGGACCCTCCCATATGATGTAGGCATGGACTCTGACTGACGCTATGCAGAAAAGAGTAGAAAACTTTTAGATGTAGCGCTATCGGAGGATGCATAAGATTTCATGGACTCGACATATCACAAACACATAGAAGTACTTCAAAGCATGAAAAAATGAAAGAACTTCTGAACTTAATAAAAGCAAGAGGATTCTCATACTTTGGCCACATTATGAGAAATGATGAATACCTACAACTAATTATTTAGGGGAAAATCGAAGGAACTAGGAAGACGTCGCACATCGTGGCTGAAGAACTTTAGATAGTACTCAGGAATGAAATCAATTAACCTATTTAGAGCTACCGCAGGCAAAATAAAATGGACTAATGTGATCGCCAACCTCTTCAAGGATAAGGTACCCTAAAAAGAAGAATGGACAATGCAAGCTACCATATTAGACAGTTGACCAAAACTCCCTCCTCAAATGAGACAAATGCAACAAACCAAAGCTAGAGGGATGATAATAACATTTATTTTCACAAATATTACGGCAAAAGGCAAATAATTGAGTTTTTACAAAGTTTAAAACTACAAAAGGAATACTTCTGTGATAATTATGCAAAACATATAGGACATACTGTTTTAAGACTTCCACAATACCATTGTATATTTAATCCCATCGAACATGTTTGGCATCAATTGAAATCTGCTAACGTCGTAACAATATTTGCCCCATTGTTAACTCCAGGGTACTTAAACTAATAAAGACAGAAGTTTCTTAACATCCCTATAAATTCCCATCCCATATATTAAGTGAATAACTATTATATATGTACCGAATAATTTGTATATTTTTGTAATCATGGATATAATTTGCCTAATTTCCGAATTAGAGTCAGTTTGTCACTTCCTTATATCTCTGAGCAGAGTACGTATTCGTAGATCCAATATACACATTTTTGTTAAGAAGAAGAATTTCATTTCAGAAAAATGATTCTACGTACTATATCAAGAAAGTACACTATTGATAATTTAAATAACCTGCTTAAAGGTTAAATTATGTATCAGGACACAATAAAAGTTCGAATTGATGGATCATCCACTTTCCAGTCCCTATTTAGCAATTAAAGACAAACTGCGTGGACACTCCAGATAATTTGAAATAAATTTATAAAAAATCATTTAAAATTCGGAAAATAATTTTAATCATCCGTTCCGGCAAATTAAGTAATACACACACTTACGCCTATACCTATGTAAGATCATTATTTAAAACACAGATAAATAAAAAACCTTTTGGTCAAGTAACAATGAATTCGGAATACTTACAGCTGACACAGCAAAAAGCAGCACTAAGGCGGCCAAGGAATATTTTAAATAATATGCCATTTCGCTCCTCTTAGAATGTAATAAAGGACCACACTTGAAAATAGTTACTTTTATACATTTCGTAATTGTTCATTATTCTTAATCAAACGTGAGTATATTTATTAAATAAATACCTGAATTTGATACCGATTGTTTAAATAAAAGTACAATGACATTGAAATTTTTATCAACAATCGACTTGGACAACAATATCCGCATTGACCAATGGAATGTTATAACTTGTCTTTTGTTTGATAATGTACAGAAAGAAACAAGAAAATGTTAACGTCATTTAATAACAGTTATGTAATTGTAACTGTACTTTTTTCCTCAAGGCATTGATATCTTGTAAAATTTGTAACCTCTATTTTCGCATATGTAATCTCAATACAGTTTCTGAAGCTAAAGTTGGCATCATAATTCTAGTTAAAAATAGATTTTACAAACACAGTAGAGCTACAAATCAATTTATATTTTATTGCTTAGAACATGATCTATTTTTTAATGGGACAAACCATGGGTAATTTACTTTATTACTCCCATTATAATTGCCATCAATAAGGAAAAAATATGGGATTTTATGGTAAATTACCTACTAATGATGAAAAAGTTTTTACAATTGAAGAACTATTTCCTCATAAAGAACAGTATGTAGCAAGAGATAAATTAAGTGTAGCGGAATTTAAAGACATGCTGGAAGAATTAAATTTTGTTGGATATTCATGGATTCTCAAACCTGAAGCTGATTGATTAGCATGTTTAGAAAAAATATATATAAAGTTTTGATATGTTAAGATTATACGCACCAAAACGAGACTTTTCAAAATCAAAGGAGTTGTTAAGTTTAAATTATAAGCTTCACCCCAAAAACCACCCCCAACGGGCACTGCGGTGGTTTTTCTCAATAATTTTTAGTCACGCAGAAAATTTTACTCTTGTAAAAAATGTTCCTTATATTTTTTTTTACAAAAAAGGTTGTTATACTTATTTTCTTTTTCCAATGGCTTTCAACGTAGATGAGTTATACCGATTATTTCATCTGACCTTATCAAATTATTTTATATAAATTAATAAAAACACTTAAAAATAATGTTCGATTGTTGCAAGGGTAACAAAAGTAGTATATTTTCGCAGTAATCTAGGTGATATTTTGTTGTACATTTTTGCCATCTTGAGTTTTCAACTGTGACTGCCTTACGTTTTGCGCTATTTCCATGTTAATAGTTGAAGAAACAAAGCCTTGTTAAATGTGTATGCTCCAACTGAAGGTAGCAGTAAAGAAGACAAATATGAATTATATGGAAAACTGGAAGAAGAACTAGAAAAAATTCCTAAACAAGGCACTATTCTAATACTAGGAGATCTCAACGCACAAATAGGGAGAGAGGATTACATAAGCCATGTAGCAGGAAAGGAGACGATACACGAGAAAACGAATGACAACGGACAAAGGTTATGTAATTTCGCAGCGAGGGAGAACTTTATAATAAGCAGTACTAAATTCCGGTATAGTAAAAATCACAAAATGACTTGGATATCACCAGACCAAAATGTGTATTCCCAAATAGATCACATATTGGTAAACAAAAGAAAACAAACATCGATAAGAGATATCAGAACATATAGAGGAGCGTGTGCAGATTCCGACCACTTCCTGGTAATGGCTAGAATAAAACAAAAAATATATGGAAAACATCTGATATACATTATAAAAACAAGAAATGGAACGTGGACAGGAATGAATACCAGGAAAAAAGGAAGGAAAGTAATGAAATAATTAGAAAAAGAAAAAGAGAAAGGATAGATAATAAGATCAGAGAAATTGAAAGAGAAAAGTCGAGAGGAAATACGAAAAGCTTCTATAAAAAAATTAACGAAAACAACAAGACGTATAAGGGCAAAACAAAAGGATTAAAAAACAAGGAAGGAAGGCTGACAGAAGAAGAACACCAATATAAACAAACATGGGTGGATCATATTAGGGAACTATTAAATGAACCACATTACTGGGACGAAGATGAAGGAGTGACAGAAGATAAGAAACTAGATATATTAGAAGAAGAACCAACAATTGAGGAGGTCAAGGAAATAATAAATAAGAGCAGAAATGGAAAGGCCCCCGGAAAGGATGGAATGAGCATAGAATTGATCAAATATGGAGGGAACACTCTACATAAAAGAGTATATTACCTTATCAAAAAAATATGGAACGAGGAGAGGATGCCAGAAGAATGGGAAATTGGACAAATTGTCAATCTACATAAGAAAGGAGACCAACATGAATGTAAAAATTACAGAGGAATCACATTATTAAACACTGCGTACAAAATACTATCCACGTTAATTAACAGAAGGCTTGTGGAAAGTACAAGGGAAGTGATAGGGCAATATCAATGCGGCTTTACAAAAGGCAGATCAACAAATGATGCTATTCATACATTAAAACAAATAATGGAAAAAGCACATGAATACAGATTAGACATAGAAAAGCTATTCATTGACTTTCAACAAGCCTTCGACTCAATCAAAAGAAGTGAACTCATGAAGGCATTAAAAGAACAAGGAGTAAGCGCAAAACTGAGAAGACTAATCAAAATGACCAAGAATGAGTCAAGGATCAGTGTAATAACGCAAAAAGGAGAAACAGATCAATTTAGGATTAATAAAGGGGTAAGACAAGGTGACTCTTTGTCCACAACGATATTCAATCTATCATTAGAACACACAATGAGAAAATTACACAAGGGTAGCTTAAGGTCAAGTGGCAGTCAAATAATAGCCTATGCGGACGATATCGTGCTTGTATCCAAAAGAAGAAGAATCATGGAAACTATGCTAAAGGAGATAGCCACAGAGGGAGGAAAAATGGGGCTAAAAATAAACGAAAGTAAAACCAAGCTAATGAGATTTGGGAACCTAAACCAAAAAGGAAAACTAAAAATCAGCGACTATGAATTTGAAGAAGTTAAAAAATATAAATATTAGGGAGTTATGATTAGCAATACTGGAGATAGAACTACTGAAATTGAAGAAAAGATACTCGCTACAAACAGAGCAAATCATGCAAATAAAAAGCTAATTAAGAGTAAAATTTTAACGAAGCAAACAAAATTAAATATGTATAAAACGATGATAAGGCCAATCATGATGTACTCGGCAGAAACAATGACGTTAACAAAGAAGGAAGAGGAAAAACTAAGAATAACTGAAAGGAATATATTGAGAGCAATACTGGGTCCTGTAAAAATAGATGAAAATGAATACAGAATAAGAACGAATCGGGAATTTTTGGACGAAATAAAAGGCGAAGGCATTGTAAAGAGAATAAAAGCACAACGAGTTAAATGGCTGGGACATGTATGGAGAGAAGGAGCTAAATCAGTAACCTACAATATCTTGCAGTGGAATCCAGGGGGAAAGAGGAGACGCGGTAGACCCAGGTCAAAATGGCAAAATGAGGGGGAGGCGGACCTTAATAGAGCAGGAGTAACAAACTGGAAGGAGAAAGCAAGAAATAGTAAACTATGGATAGACATAAGTGAAAGAATTTAAAGGTATAACGGGGACTGATCCACCCCAATTAAGCGGATCTAGAAAGCACACGCGACATAACCCCACATGGGGTGTCAAGCCATATTCATTCATAGTTGAAGAAATTGAAGTTACATAGGAAGACAAAGACTATATCCAATCTTCACACGCTGGTATTGAAAACAATACGTTAACTTTCGACATCTT
The DNA here is from genome assembly GCA_963921935.1 of Galeruca laticollis. Classification (NCBI taxonomy): domain Eukaryota; kingdom Metazoa; phylum Arthropoda; class Insecta; order Coleoptera; family Chrysomelidae; genus Galeruca; species Galeruca laticollis. Next base: position 82,323,706 of record OY998178.1, on the reverse strand, counting down.
AGTAAATAATGAAACTCTTACAAAAATCCGAATTACAATAAACCGGCTAAGAAAAAATGTAAAAACTTGAAAATTATGGTTGCAGTATTTAAAATTAGTGACAATTGTAATCCATTTTATTCAAGCAGAACGCACGGGGAATTGGGAACTTAATTTGCGTTGCATTAGAGCAATGCTTCCAGTTTTTCACGCAACAGATCATTTTCAAAATGCGAAGACGTGTCATATTTACCTTCAGGACATGGATTGTCTCAATTAGAATATGAGTGAGAAGGAATATGAGCAATTTACTCAACAAGGTTTTTTCCCCTTCAGAAATACATTGGTCCAGAATCTGATCACATATGACCATCGAGCAAACGTTTATGAGAGCTATGAAAAATCTTGGCGCTTTGACTCATGGAAGAGGTTTTTTAGAAAGTGTTTTAAGTAAATAGATTATTATTATTTTTATGTTCCACAGACTTATATCTGGATACGGCCCTTCTCTTGCTTCGGCGTATGCTGCAAGAAGACAAGTAAGTATTATTTTTTGGGTGTAAAGTGTCGTTTAGCACGCGTCTAATAATTCCACTGGTTTCTATCATAACAATTTTTTGTAGTAGGTGGTATGTTTGCTCCTTTATGCCTAATTTCTTTAGATTTTCAATGAGTGTATGTGGTATTTCTCCAGTTGCACCTATAATGATTGGTAGTACGACAACTTTTTCTTGGTTCCATATTTCATTAGCAAGAGGTAAACACTTACTCATTTTTTCTTGATCTTTTTTCTGCAGATTTGCGCCAAGTGGGATGGAAAAGTCAATTAAGTAAGTATGCCTCAGTTTTTTGTCGGTGAATACCAGGTCTGGTCTGTTATGTTGTAGAAGTAAGTCTGTTATTATTTCCCTATTTCAATACATTTTATAATTTTCGGTTTCAAGGACACTTTCTGGATTATTCTTGTAGTCATAGCGATTTACACGGTAACAGTATAAGAAATGCAAATGATCTAGTAAATATCTTTTCACGTCTGTCACGTCTGTCACATCAGATATTTTGGATCTAACCTCAGTTGTCTTATTGGCGAGGTTAGTACCATTTTTTACTATTCTAGAGAGTTTGTCATTAAAATTTTCACTCAAATCGGCTACTGATGCGCGATTTCCGTTATCATCTTCATCAGACAAATTGTCTGTATTAGTATTGTTAGAGCATGCCACACTGTTAGTATAAATACCTTCCATTTGGTCGTTTACCTTTTTATTTGATGTCTTCAACTCTATGGGGGGTAAACCAGTTTTATATTTTGTTTTGGTCAAAGATATTGCGCATAGGTATCGCATCATTCTCTAGCATAGTCATCTTCTTCAGTATTCCTATGAATGGGACATCATCTGGCTGGTAGTTAACTATATTTTTTAATACACTGAGGCCCAAAAGCTTGTTGGAGGTATAATTCATAAAATTGTCAACGCTTGTATTATCAGAAGGCTCACATTCTGAAGAAGAGAATGAAGATGTTAAAGAAGAATTTCGGAAAAAGGAAAAATCACATGTTTTAGGGTCGGTAATGTGAGAAAGTTTGAAAGTAGTAGAATAATTAGGTTTCTTATGATTAGGTTTCATAAAAATTTCTTCTAGAGGTTTAGAACGGGGAAACGTACCGAGAAAAGATGAAGCGTTTCCTCTTTGAATTACAATACTTATTTGTTGTATAAAGAACAAAGTTACTCTTGAATCATTGGTTTCTACTGATATTTTTTTACCGAGTTCTTTAATGAATTTTAAAGCTTCATGACCGAAAATACCAGAGGTTTCAATTGCTACAGGAATAAAAATATAAATGTTCTCCAATTTTATGTATTTATTGATTTTAAAAGTTTCGCCTTGTTAAGCTGCAGTGCCTGCAGAACTAGATGTGGATCGGACATGGAACGGAGCCCAATTGTCAATGCAAGTGAAAACCCATATAACTGGTCTGCTGCGTTGCCATGGAATGAGGGTCATACCATCTAGACGTTTACCGTCGTCGCGGCAAGTACCTAACGGTTCCAACGAACAGGGAATCTTTGCAGGTGACAGGCCTCGTTTGATTAGGTCATTTACTGCAGAATGACGTGAAAAACGGCCGGCACTTAATTTGCAGCTTAGGACGTGTCTACCATATTCATCAACATCAGCTCCGCAACGACAGCGATGTTGTACACAAATTTGACAACCTAAACGGAGACCAATAGGAATACGGAAACTTTCGTCATATAAAATCGTACCTAATGGGGCCGACGGTACAGCGTTCAACCATGCTCCTGATTCCTTTGAAAATGCTGCATTCAAACGAGCCTTGTCTGGTAAATTGATAGCTTTCTGAAGCAAATTGTCTTTTTCAATGTTCAATAAAGGTATATCCCAGGATTTTTGAAAGGATTTATTTTCATCGGGTACATCTTTGTTAGACTTTAATGACCAAATATTTTCTGCCTCCAATCATAAAGGGTCTTGTGCGTGGAAAAATATAGGCAGAATGTAATCAATGAATTTTTTTGAACTATTTAATGATGACAAAAAAGAAGGAAGAGCTACTGAAACGATTGAGCGAATTCCTAAACCACCATATGAATTAGGTAGTGAAGCTTGTTTCCAAGAAAGGTCCTCTAATTTAATGTTAATTAATGACTCTAATGAATGACGATTGGTATTGTCAAAATTTATTAAGATATCATTATGTAATCAGGTTGGACTACATCTTAAGATATATGTTAATTTTGGGATTAATAGGCAATTCTTGAGAAGGTAATAAGCAATATGTGTCGGTAACCAGGATAAACGAGATGACATTTTTTTGAAAAAGGTTAGTTTTTCATTGAATGCTGATAGAAAGGATTCGTTTAATAAAGGAGCACCTAATACAAATAAATTTTGTCTGTTGGTAATTGTTATGCCTGGTACTACAGAATTAAATTTATCAATGGTTAGATTATTTGGTGCTTCTAAGAAAAATAACTCGCGTTTGCTAAAATTGAGTTCAAGACCAATATCCTTGGAATTGTTTATAATATAGACAAGAGACTTGAACACGGAATTAGTATCACCACCTAAAGAACCATCATCAAGGTACCAAGCATTGAATTCTGTGTCAATTAGAGACGAAACGTCTTGCTGCATGTGCAACTGCTTCACAACCACCTTTCGACCCGAAACCAAATTGTAATGGACGACGTAAGTATCCTAATTTGTCTCTGATGTTTGAACAAATTATTTTCGCTACTAAACGACGGTAAACTGTACCAATAGCAATTGGTCTGATACCTTCTGCTTTTTTAATTGAAGCTCTAATAGTGACGCTCCGAATAAAATAGGGCGAATATTGATGTTGACTGTGTCATTTAAAATAAAATTACATAATTGACACAAAGATAATAAGAGATTTTTTCCTGAAGGGCCAGCACTGTAACTTATTAAATCTTGTATATGTGAAGGTCTTAAAGAGTCTAAACCACCAGCAGAACTTGTTTTAAAAGAATCTACTGCGTTACTGACAAAATCTTCTGTTATAAGAATTGAAATAGGTTCCGAACTCAAAGTAGGGAACGTACTATTAAGTTTCTCTAAAGGTTGTTTCGATTTTAATTCTGTTAAAGTGGCTGCACTGACATCAGCAAAACTGTCATCTGATGCTAAGATTTTGATTGCGGATGTCAAGTCGCCGTCAGAAACTTTATTAATGACATTTATAATTTTACTATTTTTTGATAAATTTATGTTTTTCCGAACTGAGCAATTTGTGTTTTGTTGATCAGAGAAATTTAAATGATGATCTATATTATCAAAGGTTTTTAAATTATTCTTGATTATAGTAGAGAGAGATACTTTTTTATTAGACTTAAAACATTGTATGGAAAAAGCAATAGATTTTCCCAGGTAGGAATAGAATTTTGTCTTACGCATTCATCAATCAGACTAGAGAGCGTTGAGGCACAAAGAGCCCTTGAAGCTTTTGGGACTCTTCTGATGACTGATCGTTGGCTCTTCAACTTTGCTAACTTTAGATGAAAATCCGTATCTTTTATTTCCTTATTGCTGAGACTTTCTTTTGTAATAGAACTTAAAATTTATCCACCATGGGTCTTGTTTTGTTGTGTTTTCAGGCCTCGTTTCTTAAAAAATTTACCACAGATTTCACATTTTATGGTGACTGGTGTTGACATCAGGCTTCAAAATATGTTAGATAAATAAATTGGTTATAATAATAAATATTTTTCACTATTATTTTAAACTACGTGCAAGATTCCCCCATAGGATGGGGAATTGTGCGCAAATGCAGTTTTGAATTTTTTTTGTGATCAAGGTAACAACCACAGTACTTCTGATGATATTACTATTTAGCTATTTCATCGACCGATTTACTAAAACGTTTGAGATTCATTTTACCAACTTCTTGAAAACTTACGACAGCGGTCTAGTTCACGAAAGCCACTTTCTCTGACTGAAAAAAAATGTCAACGAGACAATTTTAGAAAACGTTAAAAAAGGAAAAGAATTTTCAATTGGCGCGTAGCCCATTTACAAATTGTATATTTGAAATACAAATAATTGTTTCCATAAATAATTAATTTAGCCGAGTGTATTAGTGATTAGCAGCCATTCTCAAAACCAGCGATATTCAAAGGCATCGACAAGCTTGAACATAATCTGTTAGCATCGTAACCCTACACATCCTCCTATCGCCAATTTCATTACTCTTTCATCAATATTGACCCGGTCGGTTTATTTGGTATATGTGCGTGACATCTGCAAAGATAATTCGACTCTAAACCCTAAATTCCTGCTTTAATAAACCCTGAGCGACGAGTACATATCTAGCCAGATGAAGCACAGGGTAGATTCAGCAGTATGACGAATATGCCACACTGTTGCCTGCCTAATTTGAGGTTAGACAGTACTCGGAATATGTTTTGAGCGCATTTTTGTAACATGTGACTAAATCGAAATGCATTTATTGCCACAACAAATATAATTATTTTTAAGTGCTAATTTGTAAACAATTTTCATAAAAGCGTACGCGGTCCTGTACTTTAAAATTGTATTTCAATTAGCGTACAAACTATACCCACCCGATACAATCTACGCTTAAATTTTGATTGGAATTAGAAACATATTATACTACAAACTAAATTATTTTTTTATAATTATATATATATATAAAAAATATAAAATATTATGAGGCACCGATTTAGATATACATACTAATACATATTACATTTTAATTTGTCTATGAAAAAAAGTTTATTTTTTCCTTATGTCTTGTCGTCTTTCCTGTATCATGTATTTACCAGAGTTATTTTCTAATTCTGCAATGAATTGGTAAATAGACTGCAGACTTTCTGTCGACACTTCACTTAAATTGTCCCCTTCATTTTTAAGAGATTTATCGTTGGTAACATATTCCAATAAATCCGTAGAACCATTAGATGAATCGACGAAGCTATCACTCATTAGCATATTTTGGAAAATTTTGGAAGCATTGTTAATAATTTTTGAAGAACATCCATTTGTATGATGGGCCGTAGTTTCATGTTTGTATCCATTTTTGACACATTCTGTTCTATATTCTTTATTTTTTTTGGCGCCTTTCTTTGTGTTAGTATTAAGAGATACTATATCATTTTTCCTTACAATCTCGTTTTTCCTATCTCTAATTTCTTTTTGAACTGAAGATTTTGTTACTGGTTTTGAACTTTTATCTACAGATTCCACAACAATTTTCAGTTGTTTTTTCGGGCCTCTCTCTTGTTGTGGGGGTAATTTAATAGTTGATTGTAGTTTATTTAATTTTTGTTGAAGTTCTTCATTTTTCTTTTCTAACAACTTTCTTTTCTGTATTTCAGATTGGATTTTCAAGTTTAAATCTGAAATGATCGTTGCGCTGACTTGCCGTTGCGAAACGCTCTCCGTTGTTTTAGATTTTCTTGGTGCCATATCAAATTGGATACTATTCGATTGTCTACAGTTGATTTTGATCGGAGCGGATTTTGCTTTATGAACTGGAGTTGCAATAGATATTTTCGACATGGTGGAGGCACTAGGAGTCAGACTTAAAGATGAATTACACCATTTAAATTCTGGTTGACATCCAAGTTCTTGTTTTTCCTCTAATACCTGTTTAATTTTGTCAATAGTATTTATACTTATTTCGTCGTTTTGTCTCAAATCTACAATTTCTAAAGACCTACTGTAACGAATAATGTCAACAAATTTAGTAGCTAATTCTTCGGTTAATCCACAACGTTGTAGATCTAAAGCTTTGATCCATAAGTCATCTTCTAGTTCGTCCAAAATGTATTGACAACCTTCATCTCCAAACTCAACATTGCAGTTGAGAGTAATTCGCTTAATTCCTTTCATATTATTTTTCTGAGGGTTTTCATATCTCAGTGAATTGTGCCAACTTTCACAATATCTGTTAATTTGTTGGTACTTTATAAATTTCGCCAAATATTCACCACTTTTTGAACCTAAATCGCATCCAGAAATATTAATAACTTCAATATTAGGTATATATCGTAAATATTGGCATACCATGTCACATCCGGAATCTCCAAGAACGCAGTTAGCAAAGGAAAGATGTCTCATCGATTTATTTTTCTTTAAAGCTTGAAGCAGAGGCTCTAAATATTGTGAAAACATCGGTAAACCATCTAGTTCTAGAAATGTAAGAACTTCTGTTTTCCTTATTGAAAATGAAATTGATTTTATAAGTTGGCTTAATACAAACGCAGTATACAGCGACCCATATCGTCTTTTCATGTTTTTTGCTTTTTCCTCTGTGTCAATATCATGTAAGACAGGACAATTACTTAATCTACTTTTGATACAGATACCATGAAGACTAGTATCACTACGGACGGCATTCACTATTGGAATCCATTCATCTACCTTCAAACGATCCCCATTAAATTCGAGTATAGTTCGACATCTAGGCTTTGAGAGTTTTATAACTCGTGCTGGTATGCAATTCATACGGCGACATAATTCGGGGTACCATACATAAAATATGTTTATTGGTTTAGGATGTAACTTAAGGGATAACTGCGAGGAGTCCATGTATACCGTAGATAGTTTTTGTTATCTAAGTTAAAAACTACATTGGTTGGTATTCTGTTAAATATCACTATAAATAAAGGCATTCCATAGAATAATTATAATTAACTAGGAACAAAAATGTCAGACAAAGTGTCAGTTTTGATTAAGTTGTTTATAAATTAACAAAAGATTATAGAGACAATTTGAACTAAAGTCACACTTTTTACCAAAAAGACACATTGGGAAACGACCTAAAATAGCTATTGATCTTAATCTTACCTTAATGACCGGGTGATTAACGTTATCTATAATATTTAATAAAATTTTAGTAATAAATAGTAATAAAGATAAATGCTAGACAGACTTGAAATTTTGCTTTGTATGTATGATAAAAGCTAGATTTGAAATTTTGCTATGTAAAAAGTAAATCAAACATTAATATAGCAGCACAGTTCTGGAAATACGTTTTTGATTTTAATTGAACTTCTAGATATCTTTTTTTTAAGTAATAAACAACATTTAAAACTATTAGCTGCACGAGTCGGGTACCAACTGCAAAACCAAGATGTCAGAAAATACCTACTCGAATTTATTGGAAATATATTTAAAGTCTGCGCGTCAAGCGTATTGAAAGCGAATAAGGTAATTTTCCGTTTTCATACAAGACGACATAAATTAGTTTGAAAAGTACTCTTATTGAACTAGTCGCGAAGTGTCTTTATAAGTATCTTGCTTTCACTTCAATACCAACATTATATAAAATCGGACAATTATCTAATCTATTTTAAATAAAAATTATCAATTATGTGTCTTTTAACCTAAAAGTAAAGGTGCCATTTCATAATGAGGCTTGACTTGACGACTTCAAGCGTCAAATGCGATCACGTGGTACGAATTAGACTGGAGCGCCATCTGAAACAGATGTAAGAAGCGTCAAAGCTAAACGTCGTTTAGCTTTTTGAACGGGTATTGGGATCCGAGATTAAGATCGCAACGCCACCTTACTGCCAAATCCAAACTACTTTAGATGTGGTAAAATTGTTTGTTTATGTGGTGTTAATAGTGTGGCTTAGTGTTTTACGCCCTTTTTTGAAATATATTTCATTTTATAAATATAATTATCAGCTTTTTCTTAGACAATATTCTTAGTAAATTCATAGCTTTTTTGTTAGTGCTGTTAAACGTACAGGTTAGATGTTATTTTTTCAAGCTCTTTAATTTGGGCCGTTATACCCGAACATTTGTGCCTATAATTAAATAAATAGTTAATTACAAACAAAAATATAGAATTAAAAGGCAATATACTATTGGAATGTAATCTTATTTAAAAATTAAACCTAACACTTAAACGTCCAATATAAAATACGAAAAACAATGGGCGTCTTTGGCAGAAAAAACGCTTGTTAGCTCTTGCTAGGGCTGAGAAACGAGCTGTATAGTTGTCGGCCAGGACGCATATTTCAAAACTGCACATTGATACGAAACCTGTAACTAAATGCTGCGCTGCCATTTGCTGGATTTCCACCGTCATTCCCTATGCGACTGCGACCGTTTTTATTCGAATGCGATACATCAATTATTATCTATTAATTTAGATTTAAGTAAAATTTCTATAAATATTTTTATGCAGGGTGATCCCTTGGTATTAGTACATTTTTTTTGCAAAATGCTATTATGAAGAAAATTGACGTCCCTAAGTTGTAAACAACAGCAAGGAACATTTTAAATTCGACTTTAGAAGGCGGTAGCTACACAATCCAGCCAATGGCAGCGCATCATTTAACTACTGGTTTCGTATCAATGTGCAGTTTTAAAATATGCGGCCAGCAGCGTTATTTTTGATCATTCGCACATTTCAAGGTTACGCGCAATATTGAACGTGCGAACAAAAACCGGCATATTGCTATTTTTGACCATACGCCAAATTGCGAGTATTCGCAATAAATCAACGAGCGGTATTTGGTTGTCGTAGACCATATGCGAATGATTAGCATAATCTGACATTTGAAAATATTATAATCTAAATATATATTTATATAATTTGAAATGGACGATTTACAACAAATTGCTAATACTGAGAACCTGGAAAATGTTGAAGAGGCGCTATTTCAAAGAAATAACCGATTTCACTCAATATTTTCGTCTATCAAAAGAACTTTGCCGTTACTTAGTAAACATCATAGTAAACATTGTAGAACCATTTATGAGACCACAAAGGAGAACTACTGACTTAAGTGTCGAAATGAGGGTTAGTTTTTATACCTGTATTATACCTACTAACTATTATAACATAAAAACTACCTATAAGACATATATTTCATATAAATTTCTTTATTTACAGGTTCTGATAGCACTGCGGTTCTTTGCTTGTGGTAGTTATCAAATGGACATTTATTTATTTATTACCAGCGCGGCGCGGGTGTGATAAACAAAATTAAACAACTCTTTTTTGATAACTAACCTTAAAATATCTGTCACTATATGAGGCACCTTCGAAATTACCACGTTGCCAAGTCTATTTCACACGTACAAGAATTTAACAGTACTCAAAAATACCATTTACACGAAGTGTTCGTAAGTAACACTTATACGCAAAGTTACGAGCAATGTCAAAAATAGCGCTGCAGCATCGCTATTTTTGGCCATTCGTACATTTCAAGGCTACACGCAATATTGAACTTGCGAACAAAAACCGACATATTGCTATTTTTGACCATTCGCCAAATTGCGAGTATTCGCAATAAATCAATGAGCGGTATTTGGTTGTCGTAGACCATATGCGAATGATTAGCATAATCTGACATTTGAAAAAATTATAATCTAAATACATATTTATATAATTTGAAATGGACGATTTACAACAAATTGCTAATATTGAGAACCTGGAAAATGTTGAAGAGGCACTATTTCAAAGAAATAACCGATTTGAGATGATCGATCCATTCGAAATCTTAAGTGAACACCATTTTACTCATTATTTTCGTCTATCAAAAGCACTTTGCCGTTACTTAGTAAATAAACATCATAGTAAACATTGTCGAACCATTTAAAAGACCACAAAGAACACCTACTGACTTAAGTGTCGAAATAAAGGTTAGTTTTTATTCCTATATTATACCTACTAACTATTATAATATAAAAACTACCTATATAAGACCTATATTTTATATAAATTTCTGTATTTACAGGTTTTGATAACACCGCGGTTCTTTGCTTGTGGTAGTTATCAAATGGACATTGCTAAAAGCATATTCATGGCAGTATCACAGTCTATGGTTAGTCAGTACATTGAGGAAGTTTCACAGCAGGATTTTCAGCCATTTTTAAAAAGCAATTCTCACTGTTCTATTAATTATTAATAATTTATTTATTACAAGCGCGGCGCGAGTGTGATAAACAAAATTAAACAACTCTTTTTTGATAACTAACCTTAAAATATCTGTCAATATATCAGACACCTTCGAAATTACCACGTTGCCAAATCTATTTCACACGTACAAGAATTTAACTATCGAACAGTGCTCAAAAATACCATTTACACGAAGTGCTCGCAAATCATCCGCTCGCAGTAACACGTATACGCAAAGCTACGAGCAATGTCAAAAATGGCGCTGCAGGACACGTTTGCTAACTTCAATAGCGCTGACATAATCCGCCATTTTGCTTATTTATTTTGTTTGTTTTGAAATCAGTTTTAAGCAATATCATCACCAATTGTATCTGCCATTACATTATTTAATATGTTATTTATAATTGATAATGTTTTAATATGAGAATACTTTACAAACAAACAAACAAGTTGGGTTAGGTTTGTTGTAATGGGTTCTACTGCAGTAAAAATGCACTTGAAGAAGCTTTTATTAACTTTACTAAACTGACAAACGTAATTTTTTTATTGTCAACCATACATCTAAAGTAAACTGTCAAAATCTTATTTCTAGGAGTACAAAACTATCCGACACACAACATAGAACACAATGACAGAAACTCTAGCTATATTCATCACGCCCCCTCAATTTTAATGTTAGAATTTTAATAATAAACAAACATTCAAATTGTTAAATGAAATAGCAAAACTTTAGGATTCTACAAAAGACCTATTCTGTAATGATACTATTTCTAAAATTAACAAATTTTTCTTTTGATAAAGACTTCGTGAACATGTCGGCAATATTTTCAGAAGATGATTACAGCTTGTAGTGATTCCTTTTAGCGTCAACCCTTGCAGTGTTCTTGAAGATGGTTCTATAGAGCATAGAATAAGGTATAAGGACCTACAGTTCGTCATTTAACCCTCTTCTATGTAAAATAATCAAATGTTAATTCGAATATGGAATGGTTGGTTACTGTTTCTTGTATCTTATCCATAGTTTTTCATGAATAAATATTTATATTAAATTAATCAAGCCTATCAAACAAACCTTTTATTTTTAAATAAATATTTTTGACTTACGTCCTACGAGGCACGGAACAATGAAAAAGAAGAACTGTCAATCTAACATTAGATTGACTTTTCTAGTTTCCGTTTAGTAAAGGAAAAAACTACAGCTTGGCAACATCACAATATTTTGTTTTGCAACGTAATCGTCTTTTTATCGTTAATAAACTATAATAATAAATTTGACTTCAAAGACGGAATTTGAACAATAGGAGCTGCATATTTCGGTTTCGACCACACAATGAACGCTAAGTTCAGTTCTCTCTCTTCTACAAAAACAAATTTTCTTAAATAGAATTGAATGACAAATTGATTTTTCAGAAATGGTTACATAGAAATGAAAGTGTCATAAAAGAGGATTCTCATACATTTATAATTTATTGTTGAAAATATGTATACAGGATAATTTAAATATAATTTTATTGCAACATTAAGATATTTCAATCAAGTTTTTTAATTGGTTATTACTTATTTCCACGTCTAACAATTTGGAAACTGTGGGTAAAAATATAAAAAATCTGTCTTCAGATTCAAACCTGAAAATTCATTCTCAAATTGAAAAAGTTCTCCAAGGAGGAAATGAAGAACTTCAACTAGTAGTCAGACTCGAAAATGTATGACACCACTGAAATTCTGGTTGATATCCAAATTCTTACTTTTCTTCTAATTGCTGTCGAACTTTTTCAATGGTCTTGATATTTATTTGATAGTTTTGTATAAAATCAACAATTTTTGAAGACCTATTGTAACAAATAATGTCCATGATTTTCGGTTACTTCAGCTTTGAGCCAAAAGTCATCCACTAGTTTCTCCAAATGTATTAACAACCTTCATCTCCCAAAGTCTGCATGACAGTTAATAGTAATTTGTTTAATTCCTTACATATTATTTTTCTGGGGGTTTCCATACTCAATGAATTTTATAAATTTTGGTAAATATTCACGTTTTTTAACATAAATTGCATCCATAAATATTATTAACTTCAATATTAGGTATATATCGTAAATATTGACACACAATTTCTCATCCAGCAACTATAAGAGCTCATTTAGCAAATGAAAGATGCCTACCGATTTATTTTTCTTTTAAGCTTGAAGTAGAGGATCTAAATATTGTGGGAACATAGGTAGACCATCTAGCTCTAGAAATGTAAGTACTACTGTTTTTCTTATCGAAGATGAAATCCATTTTACAATGTGACATAATATATATGCTGTCCACAGCGAAACGCATCTTTCCTTCGTGTGCTTTGTTTTATTCTGATTGTCAATATCATGTACATTACAATTATCTAATATATTCTTAATACAGGTAGCGTGAAGACTGATATCAGTACGGGCATTCACTATTGGCATCCATTCTTCTACCTTCAATTGATCTCCGCCAAATCCGAGCACCGTTTTACACCTAGGTTTTGAGCATTTTCCGGCTAGTGCAGGCATGCAATTCATACAGCGACGTGATTCGGGATACCGTACATAAAATAGGTTTATAGGTTTTGGGTTTAACTTGAGGGATACCTGAGAGGTATCCATGTATACTATCGTTATAATTTAATTATCTAATTTAAAAACTACATTGTTTCATATTCTGTAAAATATTACTACAAATAAAGATATTCCATAAAATTAACTGGGAATAAAAATGTCAGACAACATGCCAATTTTGATGAACGTTGTTTATAAATTAACAAAAGAATGCATGGGTATATTTAATAAAAATAAACAAAGGAAAACGACCGAATAGTTTTTTATCGTGATATAGTGGCTGTTGTAGACATTACACATATTATATTACATAATTATCACTTTCCTTTAGCAAACGAGGTGAAGTTACTTGAAGTGAAATTGAAATAAATTTAACCTCAAAACGTTATCCCTTGCCGCGTTACAAACGAGACCAGGATTATCGTTTCTCATTTTTTATTAGAATATCTCTTAGCAAATAACCTTGAGGCCTTAAACGTGGGGACTACCCCCACTTTTGTCACGAGAGCAAGAGAAGAGGTCCTGGACGTAACGATTGTTAATGTTGCTGCTAGGAAAAATGTAGAAGATTGGAGGGTGATGAGCGAGCCATCATTTTCCAACCATAGGAGCATCGAATTTAGGATAGAGGAAGATACTACCTCGATTCCTACAATCCGAAATCATATAAATACTGATTGGTCTCTTTACAAGACCAATCTGAAGGACAATTTGGAATACGTCGAAGTGAATGGGGTAAATCACCGGCACTACGACCAGGAACAAAAAGTCGAACAGAACAGTGAGGCAATAATGGAAGCTTTTCATTCCAGTTGCCCACTGTCAAAAGTCAAAAGCTCCTTCAGAAAAGGATGCGCCAAACGTGACGGTAATTGGCAGGGGTACACTGAGAAGCTTACTCAGTACAATAAAGAGATTAGAAAGGCCAAAAGGCTCAATTTTCAAGCCTTTAGCGAAAAGATCACTTCCACTCACACAGCGGCCAGATTATAAAAGGTCATGGCAAATAGCCATAACCCCACAATGTCGCTGAAAAAGCCAGGCGGATCATACACGGAAGGGGAAGAGGAACTATCGATTCTTCTTCTTAGAACCCACTTCCAGATAGTGAACCAGCAACAAGCACTGAAATAGCAATGAATTACACCAAAAAATCCCGCAAGGAAGATTGAGACATTGCTAAGAAAATATTTACCAGACAACGGTTGGAATGGGCAATAAGTACCTTTCAACCATATAAATCACCAGGAGTAGATGGAATATTTCCAGCACTCCTGCAGCAAGGGATAGACGATATTCTTCCTCGCCTGCTGAAGATTACAAGAAGCAGTCTAGCAGTGGGTCTAATACTGAGAAAATGGAGAAGGGCAAGGGTAACCTTCATACCAAAAATAGAGAAAAAAGATGGAACCGATCTCCGATATTTTAGACCCATCTGTCTTACATCGTTTCTACTCAAAACGATTGAGAAAGTAGTGGATAACTACATAAGAATAGAGAACCTGGAGAATATACCACTTCATAAATGTCAGCATGCCTACAGAGCGGGTCGATCAACTGAGATGGCTCTGTATCAGCTGACCGAAGTTATCCAGAGAACTCTGAACAACAAAGGAATCGCAATGTGCGCATTCCTGGATATATCTGGGGCATTTGACAACACAACTCATGTGTCTGTCAAAGAAGCACTAAAAAGGCGAGGAGTAAATGAAACCATTGTAAAATGGATGTATGACTTGTTGACGACGAGGATAGCTGAAACACAGGTGGAGAATCAAACCACCTCAGTTAAAGCCACTCGGGGGACACCTCAAGGTGGAGTGATATCTCCCCTCTATGGAGCCTCGTAGTAGATGAGTTGCTCTACAGGCTAACGGAGCTTAGCTTCGAATGTATGGGCTATGCTGATGACATAGTTCTAATAGTCAGAGGCAAGTTCGAGAGCACCTTGTGTGATTTATTACAAAAGGGCCTCAGAATCATTTAAGCAATGATGCTTGTCAGTGGGGCTAAACATTAACCCAAACAAGACCATAGTAATTCCATTTACCCGGAAAAGAACACTTCCAGCTATGAAAACCATATTCTTAAACGGGGAAATCATAGAATGGAAATCAGAAGTTAAATATCTAGGGATAACCCTAGACAGTAAGCTTCTGTAGAATAAGCATGTTGAAATAACTGCTAGTAAGGCAATACGGGCTTTGATGGCGAGCAGAAATCTAGCTGGTAAGAGGTGGGGCTGTAACCCAAAAATACTGTGAAGGATGTACGCCATGATTGTGAGACCAGCAATTACGTATGGGGCAATAGTTTGGCATATAAAAGCAAATTAGTACAGCACGAGGAAGACCCTCGACAAAGTTCAAATGCTTGCCTATGTGTGCATCACTGGAGCAATGAGAACGTGTCCAACTAGGGCACTTGAGATCATTACAGATCTCACACCTCTACATCTGGTGATAGAAAGATCTGCCCAAGAGGCAATTCTTAGAATATCTAAGGAAGGCTCAGGTAATGAGAGTATTAAAAATCAGGGAGCCTGGTCCTCTCTAACAAAATATATCTCATCAACTAATCTTCCCAGTGACGAAATGATTAAGAAAGTAAGTATCGAAAATAATTTCACTACGATGCTAAATAAGAGGAGATACTGGGAAAGAGAATACACCACCCAAACTCTCAAAGAAAACACCATTAGATGGTATACGGATGGTTCAAAAACCACCACTGGAGCAGGCGCTAGAGTATTTGGGCCTGGCAACAGATACTCATTATTGTTAGGATCCTTCCCGAGCGTCTTTCAGGCAGAAATACCTACGATCGAAAGATGCGTGGAAATGAACCTAGAAAGAAACTATCAGAAACGTGACATATCGTTGCATTCTGATAGTCAAGCAGCTATCAAATCATTGAGCTCCCATGTCATTGACTCAACGTTGGCATGGGAGTGCCGAAAAAAACTTGATGAATTAGGCAAGAATAACAGGGTCTTTTTAGTCTGGGTTCCTGGCCACTCGGGAATCACGGGAAATGAAGAGGCCAATACACTTGCCAGGAAAGGAGCACAAATGCCCTTTATTGGCCCGGAGCCTTTTTGTGGTGTAGCAAAATGCTTCTACAAGAAAGAGTTTCGGAAGAAAGAGGAAACCGAAAGAGAAGCACTCTGGCGGTGCCTTCCCGGGTTGGAACATTTCAAAAAGTTCCTGGGGACCTTGACACTGCTAGATCTAAAAAATATTTGGACCTCAGTAAAGATAAGCTACATCTCCTCACGGGCTTTCTTACAGGACACTGCCGTCTTAGGAAGCACTTAATGAGAATAGGTCTAGCAGAAACTGACGAGTGTAGATTCTGTGGGGAGGAGGATGAAACTCCGGATCACCTAGTTCTGGAATGCCTCGCCATTGCAAGCCAACGCTAGAAATGCTTCGGACAAGAAACTTGTAAGAGTGAGGATCCAACCTCGTTGACGCCGTCCCAAATACTAGAGTTCATTAGAACCTTGGAACTGGAAGGCGAGCTGTAGTAGTAGCCAGAACAGCTCTGATAGGGGGGGGGGGCAATAAACCTTAGGTTTCAGTGCATGGAAACGCCGTTAAAATCTAATCTCATCTAATAGTTTCTCATTAACTGAAAATCCATAATCGGTTATCAAAACACTAGTCAAAATACCAATTTAACTTCAGTTTTACAAGTGACGTGAATAATCAATAACTGCACGTGGTTGATAGGACGTGTAGCATCAGTGAAGGGGGAGGTAGACTTATCACTTTGTAGCGGGTGAAAGAAACATGTTAACTTTGTGATTCCAACTGAAGTGAAATTATTTGATCTCGTGTCGATAGGAAAGCAAGTATTAAATGGTTGTATATCTGCCCAGTGTCGCCAACTGTTAGAAAACTAGAAAACTTTCCCCCTAAGGAGATTTCAAAGCCCACTAAATTCAAACCAAAACTATAGTGAGTTTTAGTAATACTAATTAGCTCGAAATGTGTATTGTTATGAGCACTAAAAGTCATTTACTGGTTTAATGTTTAGAATAATAATAAACATGGAGAGGGCTATTCTTTCATAAACACGTTTATTTTTGCGGCCAACAATTCTAAGGCCGGTATTAGGCTGTAAAAGATATTTGACAAATATCTTTTATAAAATATTTTAAACAATTTCTTTGATGATATTTCGTTTAAAAAAAATTAAAGTGGTATTACACTGCCATAGAAACTTTGTAAACATGTTGTGAAATTGCGTATAATTTTTAAAGGACGTTCAGCTTTATTTTCGTTAAAAATGAGATTAGCTTGTGCAGCTGCGATAAGTGCTGCTGTCGTCACAATGCGTGTGGTGCTAAAAAAGAAACAAAAATGATCCGGCCGACTTTGGGTAGCAAGACGCGATTTGAGAAGAATACACCAAAATTTACTTCATGAGTTACGATCCGAAGATATAAAAAGTTACAAGAACTATTTAAGAATGGATGAGGAAACATTTAAGTTTATTGTTTCGAAAATAGCTCCATTAATATCCCGGCAGCAAACCCATTTAAGAAATCCTATCAGTGTTGAGGAGAAAGTTATGCTAGTTTACAGTACAGCAGCCGTATACCTCAGTGTACTCTTTCAGCTGTCATTCCAGAAACGTGCAAGGCAATATATGAAGCATTGAAATCTGAGTTTTTAAAGGTAGGTGTTTAGTAAAATAACCCCTCAAATTTTGAAACGAAAGTTTTATTTCTTTTTTAACAAAAATATATCGTGAACATGAAGCCTTTTTTAAATGTTTTATATGACTTCTAACCAAAAATTAAGTAAACTAGAGAAATAAGGCATAATATGAAATTATGCTTGTTCATAATATTAATTCATTACACCTGCACCTGCCATAATTAGTGCATCACTAATAATGTTACCAAGTGCAGGCTGGACTGGTCGAGGTGGTGGTAACCAGGATCCTTCGGATGAAGCTGGACTGGGTGGCACGGTCGTCCGATCAATAATATTCCAGGTGTCCATTAAGACCTGCTGGATTTTACGCTTTGCTTGTCTTACCATGCAGTTGCTGCTGGCACCCTGAATTTCATGTAGCTCAGTTGGTACAAACTTTCCAAAAACATGTAAATCATCATCAGAGGCTGGATTATGGACTGGTGGTTCTTTAACAATTTTGACTATTTCATTCATAGTAGTGGAAGCTTGAGCAAGTAGGTCATCATACGGAAGAGTCTTTTTTCTTCTAAGTTTTGGAGGCTTTGGTGTACTAATATTATCCATAGCAGGTTTACAAGATGCAGACGTAAATGCTGTTATTTTAACCGCTTCCCCATCATCATTCTGCATATCCTAAAACAAAGTATAATGCAAAATTTGTAATTAGACTTTTGCATGTCCTAAAACCAAATATAACACAAAATTTGTAACTAGACTTTTTCTATACAGATACCAATCACCAATAAGGAAATATTGCTCAGGAGTTTGAAAACAAATGGAATGTATTGAACACGATCGGAGCCATGGATGGAAAACACATTCGCATTAAGTGTCCTGAAATGGGTGGCTCTCATTTCTTCAATTATAAATCTTATCATAGTATTATATTATTTGCCCTTACTGATGCTGACTACAAATTCCTGTACGTAGATGTTGGAACAAATGGCCGAATCGGTGAGAGTGGAGTGTTTGCGAAAAGCCAACTAAGAAAGTGCTTGTTAGATAGATCAATATTAAACATACCCGATGGCAAAAATCTTCCAAAAACAAACATTAATATGCCGTATGTTGTCTTAGCTGATAATGTTTTCCCACTGAGTTACAACGTTATGAAGCCATATCCTTTAAAACATATAAGAAAAGCAGAAAAAAATATTTTATTACAGACTATCTCGTGAAAGAAGAATGGTTGAAAGTAGCTTCGGAATATTAGCAAGCCGGTTCAGAGTTTTTTAAACTGCAATTAATTTAGCATCCGAGAAAGTTACGTATATTACAGTTGCGGCTTGTACATTGCATAATTTGTTAATTGAAAGAAGAAAGCACCTATATACATGCCATGAAGTTGTTATTCGAAAAGAAGCCCATCACCAATACCTCATCGTTCACACCGATGAGGCACTTCAGGGAATGCAAGCCCTTGCTAGACAGGTTGACATTGGGGTGAACCGCCATGGGCGTGAAATGAGAGATACAATTAAATCGTACTATAATGGTTTGGGGAAAGTGCCATGGCAAGAAAATTATATTTAACTATTCTACTTACGTTAATGTTTTCCGTTGTTTTGTCTGTTTCATGTGAAGTTTGCGAATGATCAGGTTGGATGTCGACATTTGATTGTGACCTTCTTCTGCCGAAAATACATTTTGGCCGCCATGATTTCCTTCTTTTTTTTCTTAATTTTGTCATGGAGTGTAGATTTAGGAATTTTATAATATTCTGATGCTTGACTCAAACTTTTCTTGCCTTTTTTCACATCGTCTAGTGCTCTCTGTAAATTTGTTTCATCATAATTCATGAAACTTAGGCCTATCTTCTTTTTGTAATTCCTCACCATGGTGCCCGCCTTTACCCCACCTGTGAACAATATTTTATATTTTAATTATTTTTCAAAAAACGAAAGGTGGTATTATTATGATTTTATCGCCAAATATTATCAATAAATTAGAACATTTTAGTGGTAAAACAAATGTTGTATATGTAAACCTTACCTGTGGGCAATAGTTTGTTTTCACTAGTTAAAAAAACAACACAAAACGCAATACGAAATAAAAGTCGATGTGTACGCGACCGGAGGAAATTACAGTCGCCACGACCATCCACCAATGAGTTTTGATGTCTGTGTATATAATCTTTGATGTCTACTATAACGTATCTACTATCTAGACAGGTCCAGCGCGATTTGGCACACCGACGCGATGTCCTTGAAAAAAATTATGGAAAAACGTCCTTCTGTCCGCCTTAGCCCCTACTGTCCGACTTCAGTACTTCACCCCAGATTCCGGTACCTGTTTATAGGTATACAATTATGGAACCAATAAATTGGGAACATTTAAACTTGAAAATTCCATCTGAAATTGAAAAATTCAACATACATTTTTTTCTTGCAACGAGCAACATCAATAATTTTGGAAGCTGAATCTTCGGTTACTACACAACGATCTGTTATTAATAAAATCATAATCTAGTTCGTTCACAACGGAATCTCAATAATATTGTGTCAGCTTTGACAATATGATAATTTATCAGTATTTCAAAATTTTTTGTTGAAAATTCATTAATTTTTGAACATAAATGGCATCCATAAAGATTAAAGACATCAGTATTAGATATATATCGAAAATACTCACACACAATTTCACATCCAGCATCTGTAAGAGAGCATTTACCAAATGAAAGATGTATTACCTGTTTATTTTGATCCAAAGCTTGAAGTAGAGATTTTAAATATTGTGGGAACATGGGTAGCTCATCTAGCTCTAGAAATGTAAGTACTTCTGCTTTCCTTATTGAAAATGAAATCAATTTTGTAAGCTGACATAATATATAAATCATATATCCCAATATTAAATTAAGAATTTAAGTATATTGAAGAATAAAACTACAATTTTGATTACCTGAAAAAATAGCACTTAATCGCAGGAGAAAAATAATTGAAATTAAAAGTGTGATTTTACTGTGGGTTATTTCTGTCGGGAATAGTTACAATATTTACAATTGGAAAATAAAATATGTTTAACTGAGCTCAATAAAAACTGCACATTTTGTAGAATTTTTTTTACGAAAATTCAGTTTTATGAGAAATTTACGGAAGCTATTGGCGGACTTAGACATTTTTCGCCAGTAGGCTATTCGATTCTTGCCGCCCCTATTGACCCTAGTTCTCAATCGTATTAGTGTGATGTTATCCTTATTTATTTAAATAGTCTTTATCACAATGTGTGGAATAAATTTATACACACAGTATATCTACTTGCGTAATTTGTTTATATACTGGTCACCTATACTAAATTTATATTTAATTTCTAATTTATACTAAATATACTGAAATTGACTGTCTCGACCCTTACTTCGTGGAATATGCTCATATTAGTGTTTTTAAATGTTTTTTTTTTTCATTTAAAAACACTAATTAAATATACTGTTCACTTTTTAACTAAGTTCACTTTTATATTCAGTTGTTCACTGTTCTCCCATGAAATCGAACTGTATACTCCACTACGGTTGAGAGGGAGAGAGAAGTTAGAAGATTTTTTAAGTTGGAGTGTGTAATGTTTAATTTTGGGGTTGTTTATGTTGGAATTTGGCCCTGATATAGGATATATTTCCTCTGCAGGGCTGGTTGGGGGTGTGTTTGTGGGTGGTTTGTGTGCGCGTATGGACTTTGCTTAAGTTTAAGGTAGGACTGAAAATTCAGTTTTAGAAAAGTGTCTGGGAAGTTGAGAAAAAAGTGTATAGAAAACTGAAGTCTTGTTTGGTTTTGTGGGTGGAAATATTTTTTTTGCTAGAAATCAACCGGAGAGTCAGGCTGGAACAATCAGCAGCGAAATTGGATGATTTAGTGAGAACGCGGTTTTAAAATTGTGTAGGATGGGGAATTTAGAAGTGCCTAGAAACAGTCGAAAATTAATAAGACGAACCACGTTACGTTGCGGATAGTTAATAGAAGACGAGGTGGGTGATTGAAATTGTTGGAAATTGGAAAATGTTTTTGGGATTGATTGTCTCCGTTATCATGAGAGTTAATAGAAGAGTTGGGAATGATTTTACGATTCTTGAGTTTTATTAAAATTTGTTTGAAAAGTGAATAGGAGACATTGAAATATGTGTATATGATGTCGGGTGGTGGCGACTGGCTTTTTTCGAGTTCGAGGTGAGGACATTGTTGAATAGGTCTATTTATCTGTGGTGAGGTGGTTTGAATGTTGAAATTTGAAAATTTTGTCAATTACTGTTAAATTGTGAAATATAAAATTTTGTAATTACTTGTTAAAATGTTGAAATATGAATTTAGGATGACTGGTTAAAATATTGACTTGAATGCCTGGAATAATAATAATCTCATCTAAAAACTTCGTCGTACGTCGGCCCATTTGGCTAGCGAATAAATTCACTATGCTACAGGAAAAAACGTGAAAAACCTGCAGCACCGACGGGGTGGATGGGGCTCGCGGATCAATTTGAATCGCGTTTGCTCCTGATGGGAGTGAAAGCAAAGTGAGGACGCCTGCCTATATTTGTTATAGAATAGTTTTGTCGATAAATGGAAGGTATAAGATGGCAAAGTGTTTCGGCTATGACGTCCCTTGAATTAGGGATGGCATTCACGAGTGTGACGGTGAGAATTTCGATTAAAATTTTGTAGTCGGTTGAGAGGTCGTACGGAGTGGCTTTTCAAGAGTGACTGGAGTCGGTCTCTTGAGGGGTTTTGGGTGTCGATAGCCTGTGGGGGCAGCGAGGATGGAAGGCGGGGTGAGGACCACCGCAATTCGTGCATTTAGTGGTTTCGGACTTGGGACAATTTTCGGTTCGGTGGCCAGTTTGGCCGAAGGAAGGGCATATCGGTTTAGACCGACAAAATCAGCGGAATGTCCGGTTTGCGTGCAACGACTGCAATATTTGGGGACTGGGGGCAGCGGATTGGTGTTGGACGGCTCGCACTGATGTGGGAGACCATGAAATGTGAGACCGGAGGTGAGGACCTGGTGATAGTGGCTTTCGGATGTGGTGACGATGCGAAACATCGATGTTGGCTTGTTGGTGGCCTTGGCGATGATTCGCCAAGTTTTGAGGAATGGGATGTGTTGGTCGTGAAGAATTTCTTCGAATTCTTCGAGGCTGACCGACGCGTCTACGTTTCTGCAAACGAGAGTGTAGGTGGGTATGAGGGTTTTGTTGGCCGGAAGGGGTGGACGTTCGGTGGAGTTGAGAACGTTGATGATGATGTTGTTATCACCAGTGAAGTTATGGATTTGTCTCAGAATAGTTGATACTGACTTTGGGGAGGACGTTTTAAGTAGGGCGGTGCGGTTGAAATTTACTTTCAAATAACGAATGTGGCCGTTTGGGAGTTCGAGTGTGTTAAAAAGCGTGAATAGGGATTTTTGTGTGGCGTATTAGGTTTGGAGGTTTCGGAG
This sequence comes from Galeruca laticollis, assembly GCA_963921935.1. Taxonomy (NCBI): domain Eukaryota; kingdom Metazoa; phylum Arthropoda; class Insecta; order Coleoptera; family Chrysomelidae; genus Galeruca; species Galeruca laticollis. Next base: position 82,300,592 of record OY998178.1, on the reverse strand, counting down.
ATTGAGAGTTTGTGTTGGAGTGGTGTTGTTGGTTGCTGTAGGATTGTTGGTGGGGTTTGGTGATGTAGGTCGAGTGATGGTCTTTCCGACGAGAGTGAAACCATCCTCGTCGGGGACGTGTAATTGTTGGATGGCAGAGGGTGTTGGCGATTGAGATCTTACGGAGGAAGCGTAAGAGCTAGTGGGTGATGTGTAGGTGGTGTGTTTATGTGTGGGTGTTTATTTGATGGATGTTATTTGGATCGAAGAGGTGGAGGATGGCGTTGTGTGAGAGTGGGTTTGTTTTTGGAAGTGTGTGAAGATGGTTTATTATGTTTTGTAGGTGTGAGAAGTGGGAATTCTTTCTCGGAAAGAAGTGGAGTTGGAGTTGGTGTTGAATGTGAAGTGGTTTTGGATGTGTGTGTTTTGCTTTGAGTAGTGGTTGAGGGAGAAAATTCTCTGCGGAGATCTTCAAGAATTTTTCGACCTTCGGGGGAGTTGCAAAATTCATCGTGGGCTTTGTGGGTTTTGAGGTTATAATTGGGGTGAGAGGGGTTGATTGGGCCGAGAAATGCTTCCATATATTTAAGAGATGATGATAAAGAAGTTGGAGTTGAGAAGGATTTGGCAGTTTTGCTACTGCGTGTGCGTCTGGAGGACATTTTGGGTTTTGAGTGTTTGTAAAGGATTGTGGGTGAAAGCTAACACCGACAGGGGACTCACTGCCGGAGGGAGTTGCCTCCCTAGTTAAAGGTTTCCTGACTTATTAGCTTTCGAGGATTTTCATATTACCTGAGTGCTAAATGTCCTTCCATCTTCGGATGGTTCGATTGCTTTTATATTGATCTCAAATAAAACAAGATTAAACACTGTTTATTATTTTCATAAACAGAGGTTTGTTTCGGTAGAAACAATTAACTACACTTCCAAGTGCGTTTATTAAACTGTCGAACTGAGAAGTTCGGCAGAACATGGGGTTGATTGATCTTCTGGTGGAGGCGTCCACGGTGCCGTCGAAATCGCGGTGAACAGGTTTGGATCAGTGACCTATTCTTGCTGTATCACCTTCCTCAGGCGATGGAGTGGCGCTACTGGCCACTACGGTTCATAAGTAGCCACTTATATATTAAAACATTTTTCTAGAACCTTTGAATTCCTGAAATTTCTCTATTGCGGCTCCCAACAAACAATCGACTTTCTTAGAACGTCTCTATAAAAACAATCACACAAAAAAGTCCTTCCTAGTGTGCGATTTCGTAACATCACCCCCATTTTACAAGAAAATTCCTCCTGCAACTTCTGTGTAGTCGGGACTGGATGTTTGAATCCGCAACTGGACCCATTTCTACACTTTCCGGTCGTATGGAAATAACAGGGCACTGTCTTCATCGGATACTGATAACGGGGGTGTAGCTGCAAATTAATATGTGGACACCGGTATCTTGGAAGATCACCTCTACTATGTTCCCATTCACTCACCAATCTAACTGGTTACTCTCTATCGTAGACATTGCTAGTTTCTTCACGTTCGATTCAAGTACATGATCTCGAAGGCTTCATAGCGCTTCCCACACATCGCGGTAGGTGGATCGATCTTGAAATTCGTTCTTGGTTACAAAGTTGAAGACGTACCGCGAATTGACTTTGAGAGTCTCAGTGTCTGGCTAGTTTTTTTAATTGCTCAAACTTCTTTCGAAAGACGGTTGCCAACCCTCGTGCGTGTTTGTTACTGGCGGAGATATTGTATGCCAGTGATTACTCTTCCGAGAGCGTGAACAAATCTTTTCGTTGTTCTGTAGTGACTCCATATCTAGCTTTCCGGGTGTAACCCTCTGTAAGGGGGTGGTTACGGATTGGCGGGTAGGGTTGTACAGTCAGAGACAGGATTCCAAAATAAAATAAGTTTATTCTTATAAAGATATTTACAGACGCTATTTACATATATGCAATAAGATCAATACCTGGCCTAAAATAAAATATTTATTATATCGGTCCGTATAAGGTTGCGTATCTAATTATTTCTCGTCGAACAGGGGGATATACCTACGGAATTGTGGTATGGACAATGCAAACGCTGAGACTTCGGTACACGGGTGTAAGCGGTGATACGGGTTCTGGATGCTCGTCAGAGTCAATACCTCGGGCGAGACGAAGTCCTGTAAGTCAGTACCTTAGAGGCGGAAAGTACGGGAATATGTGAGAGTCAATACCTCTCACACGGGTGGCCGTCGTTTGGTAGGTCAATACCCTACCAAATGGAGAGAAGGATGCTCGGCAAGTCAATACCTTGCCGACGGAAGGGTAGAGTCTAACGAGTCAATTCCTCGCCAGACTGGAGGAGAGGTCCTTTCGAGTCAATGCCTCGACCGGACTGTCTCATTGAAATTGTTGGTCGGTTTATATATCCATCAGCTGTCGATAAAAACTGGATTGGTTCGAACCATAGGCGTATCATCAGCGGTGTTCACCGGAACATCGTTACACGGGTATCTCCATATGCGCCCATAAATTCTTCGAATACAGTACCAGACTCTTCTCAGATACGGTGCACTCCTTCCTCTATGTCATGGTCTCCTTCGAATGGCACTAGTCGGTTTTGGTGGACTACTTTCAGTTTTCCATTGGAGATCTTGCTTATGCGACAGATGACGTCATTGATCTTTTCCTTGATTAAGTACGGATCTTCCCAAGATTTCTGTAATTTTGGAGAAAACCGTTTTCTCCTCGCCGGGTTGTACAGTCGTATTTTGTCCCCTTCTTTGAAACTGCCTTTTGTGGCCTGCGTTTCGTAGCGTTTTTCCATTCTGCCGCTGGCAACTTGAAGATTCGTTCGTACCAATTCGTGTATATCGTGCATCATTCTTCTCAATCGGATCACGTAATCTTCTCCTGCTAGATGTTCGCGATGCCGACAGCTGAATTCCAGGTCACAAGGAAGCCTTATTTCACGTCCGAATATGATTTTCGCAGGTGTTTCACCTGTGGACTCATTGATGGCGGATCAATAAGCAATTGCAAATAGGGAGAGATACTGCCCCCAGTCTTTCTGATGACTGGAAACTACATCGTACAGGTATTTTCCAATAATCCTGTTCATTTTTTCGACCATTCCACCTGACTGTGGATGCAGCGCTGTTGTCCTGGTCTTCTTAATTTCCAGCTTGTCACATATTTCCTGGAATACCTGGCTCTCGAAAAATGTTCCTTGGTCGCTGTGGACTTCCAAGGACACTCCATATCGGTTGATAAATTCTTTCACCAGTACATCCGCTACAGTTGTCGCCTCTTGATTTGGGATCGCGTAAATTTCCACCCACTTTGTGAAATAATCCATTACAGCCAAAATGTATTCACCCCTATTTTCTGTCGTCGGAAATGGACCAGCGGTATCTAAAGCAATCCTTTCGAAAGGGCTTCCAACATTATATTGTTTCATGAATTGCCTTTCTCTTGCGATGTGGTCCATAACTCGTAGCTCAAGTAGTACATTTCTTGCACCAGTCCTTCACATCGTCGAATCTGTTAATCCAATAAAACTTTTCACGGACTCGTTGAAGGGTTTTATTCACCTCCAGATGACCTCCCGATGGACTGTCGTGTAATTTCCGCAGTACCTCAGCTACTCTAGTTCTCAGGATAACTAGCTGTCTTCTCGTCTCGGAACCATTATCGTTTTCAAGAACTCTTTTCAATAGCCCTAGTTCAAGAGCAAGGAAATCCCACTGAGCCCAATATGCCTTGAGTATCGGTGAAAATCTTGACACTTCTTGCCAGGTTGGTCGTCGATTTTGTTTCTTCCATTCCCGAATAATCTTTAGGTGAGGATCATCCTCCTGATCTTCTCTGATCCTGGTGGGTGATCGTTCTTCGTCAACTGCTGTAGTTTTTGAAACTGCAATTTTTTACAATTCCGCCTTGTGGCAGTGAGAGTAGACTTCTGGGCCTAACCTTCTAGGTAGAGAGTTAGCATTTCGGTGACTCACACCAGCTCGATGTTCGCTCCTGTTTAGTTTTCCCTTTGACTGGAGTTCTTCGGTTGCAAGAGTCGTGGGGTGCTTAGACGAACTGCGTACATGCCCTAGCTTGCCACACTTCCGGCATCTGATCTTCAGCTTCCTGTCTACCATACTCTTTATCAAGTTGACGTTCTAGCTCAGTTTATCTTCGTAACCTTCTTCTTGCAAGATTCTAACTTTGTTGTATCCCGAAGCCTTCGTGAGGCTGCTTTACAATCAACAAGTTCTTGGATTGCAGGAGTCCTAGGGCGCTTACACGAACTATGTACATGCTCTAGCTCGCCAAAATTACAGCATTTGATCTTCTTAGGCTTCTTTTTCACCATACCTTTTATCAAGTTGATGATCTGGTAAAGTCTATCATCGCCATCTTCTACTTGCAGGGTCCTACTTTTGTTAAATCCCGAAGCTTTAGTGGCTGTTTTATATTCAGAAGCAGCGGTCAATATCTACCACGGTTTTAGGATGATCTAATCGAAGCGTCCTCTCCATGTCTAGGTCACATAAGCCGTAAATAAAGGGCTCAGATGCCCAAATATACCATCACGTTTTCTGTTGCTGATGGATAAGCAAATCGATCTAGTCGGGCAAAATCTAGTTCATACTCTTGAAGGGTTTCGTCATGTTTCCACCTTCAGTTCTTCAGCTGGACTCGGTACAAATATTCTAGATGTTCGTGACCATATCGCATGTCCAACCTCTTCTTCATCTGCTGGAAGTCCATCAGTTTCTTCAACGGGTATCGTATGAAGTACTTCTAAAGCCTCTCCCCGAAGCGCGATGGTTAGATTTATTGGCTTCTCCCTATCGGACCAATTATTCACTCTAGCGGCGGCTTCAAACTGTTTTACATAATTGGTCCACGACGTCTTCCCGTCGAACGTTAGGGCCTTGACTCGGACAAAACGGCCAATATCTTCTGTCTTGGGTTGTGTTTCTGGCTTGCAGGGTTTTAAATGTTCTGCTGGCGTGTCCTGTATTCTTAAATCTGCCATATTTCTCTCTAACTCCTTGATTTTCTCGTTAATCGTTGTCATAGTATTCTCACTATCCGATTTTATAGACGAAATTTTATTTTCGACGTCAGCAGTAATTTCATTTTTCATTGATAAGATATCGGCAGAAATATCGTTCTTCGTAGCAGAAATATCATTCTTCACATTAGTTGAAATCTTTTCTTCCATGGCAGAAATATCGTCCTTCATTGTTGAAATCTTCTCGTACAGTTGCTTCAAAAAATTAAATCCCATATTAAATTTATTTACTTCGAATAATTCGATAGTTTGGGCAAGATGGTATACCATGCCATTTTACCCGAACTATTCAGCCCGAAATGACATATTGAGGTGATTTTAAAAAAATATATACTTGACCACACAGCTAGAGTTCAATTAATTTTTATTATTGTTAGGCTAGGTACTTTCTCATTTAACCACCAAGTTTTAGCACGTAAATCCCAAAAATAGCTTAGAAAAAATATAAATACGAAATGTATGCCAGCTCTGGTACTTTCCCCCACGCTTTCCTGAACTGTCAATTTATAAATCATTAAAATATACGTTTTTTCCAAGGAAATGGATTTTTCCGTCACAGTCATTTTGGTCAGAAATGAAAACTCGTTAAATCCATTGTAAGCCTCCTGTCGTTTTTCTAACTCGCACACGAGTCTATCTATGAGGACGAGAAAGGTCTTAACCCTGAAAGTTTCATTTTGTGATTCGAATACCTTCATTGGCCGATTCATCAAATAATTTATTTTATTTTCTGTTGTCTTGTTCCGATCTCTGTTGTAAATTGCTTCGATACGCTTAATTCCATCGCCTTGTTGTCGAAACACTCTCGTTCAGCTACGAAAATATTATTCTTATTGGCTGATGTATCCTTTGTGAGAATTAGTCAAATTCCACTTTACTTTCAATAACTAATTAGAAATACAGTATCAATTACGAAAAATGAAACACTGAATTAGATGTACGGCAGGATTTGACATGGTAATCATCATTACATCAAGAATTTAAAATGTTAAAAACAAAAAGCTTTACTATAAGTAGTTGCGAGTTGTGTTTTGATATTCATTTAGTAACTAGAATATTTGATGTACGAGAGAGCAATACAACCTTATTTCTAATGTAAAACTTAGTACGGCCATTTTAAATATTATTACAAAATAATCTAAATATTTCCTAAAATTTTCATAAATGTACCTGAGCTAATACAATTTTTCGGTCTTTTATTGACCTTTTATAACCATAAGCTGTACAGAACAATAGAAAAAGGTGTATTAAAGATTACATATCCGTATCATAAGATTATTTTCAATAAGTAGATACATATTTGCCAATAAAAAGGTTTGAAATTTTGTTTTATTGTAATTCCAAAAGAATCTCTTACAGTGATCGAATTATAAGTAGATAAATACCTTCCCAACAATAAATTTCACCGAAAATGCGATTGCATGTTTTTCCATTTAGTCACAGGAGGTCCAAGTTATGTATTCTTAACAAATTACTAAAAGTCGATTCCTTGCAACTTATATTGTAAATTTTAGTGTGATTTTAGAAAATTTGGAAGGGCCACGTAAACGCCTAAACATCATTCCTTTAACAGTTAACGAAAAAACATTAATATTCAATTGTTTTAAATCATTTATAGACAAACATTTATGTAAAAGTGTTGATGGCACAGTGGAGTTAGTTAGTAGTACGCTTGGTGTTGGGAAATCTACGATTTACAGTTATTAAAGAAGAGAAATGTGGCAAGTTTCAAACAGCCCGTAAAGCTCCAGGAAAAACAAAATTTCAAATAGAAAATCATTTGAACGAAAGACTTCGAAGGAAACTGCATGCGTTCTTTTGTAGAAAAGAATTTCCGATAGTAAACCAAGTTCATGTCACGGTTCCAGATGATAAGAATTACTCTGAAATGAGTCGAAGCACACTATGGAAACTTTTAAAAGAAATAGTCATTCCAGTAAGTCTATTTTAATAGAAAGAAGCGATATTTTAGTATGGAGAAGAAATTATCTAAGGACTATAAGAGAAATGAGAAACCAAAGGAAAAATATATTTTATTTAGATGAAACATGGATCAACAAAGGGACATACAGAAAATAAATTGTGGTATGATGAAAATGTTACAAGTCGAGTCGAAGGCAGGCTTTTTTAAATACTGTATCTACTGGTTTAAATCCACCATCAGGAAAGGGGCGCAGACTGATAATAGTACACATCGGCAGTTCAAACGGTTTTGTTAAAGATGGTTTATTAACTTTTGAATCTAGTCATACCGGTGACTACCATGCTGATGTCTTTAAAGAATGGTTCGAACAAATGATAGATCTTCTTCCTCAGAACTGTATAATATCAATGGATAATGCTAGTAATCACTCGATTCTTTTAGAAAAGTTACCCATAACCAAGTGGTTAAAAAAGATTTTCAAAATTAGCTAAATTCAAAGAATATTAAGTTCCATTCCAGTTCTGTGAGAAAAGAACTGTATTCTTTGTGTTCCCTTCATAAAGAGAAATTGAAAAAATATGAAATTGATGAAATTGCAAAGAATCGTGGGATAACAGTAGTCGGACCACCACCATAACCCTGCGAACTAAACCCGATTGAACTTGTATGGGCACATATAAAGGGAGAAGTTTCAAGAAAAAGTAATTCTATTAAAACGATGTTAAACAGTTGTTTTTGGAGGCTGTAAATAATGTGAAGCCTAAAAACTGGGAAAAAGCAGTAAATTATACGATTAAAGAAGAGAAAATGTGGAAATTGGACAATATTACTGATGAAATGATCGAGCTACTCATTGTAAATATTGGTTGCGCCAGTTCATATGATTCCGATTTGGATTTCTAAGAAGTAGCTCCTACTTATACTGGTAAGTTTTTATATTAAAATTATTATTTATGAATCTATCGCTATTTAAAAGTCAAAGTTTAAACCCTTATACCTATATAACCAGTATGACACTATGTCCTTAACATACCTTGTGGAAAAATAAAACATTTTAGAAAAAATTGCACTCTTTTTTACCTTCAGCTGTTTAGAAGTTATACGCAAGTTAATTATTAGGTGAAAATATAAGTGTACACCCGATATATTTATTTTATTTATACAAATGTTATTTCATACGAAAATACTAAAGGTATAACTTCAAAAAATATTTTAACTGTATACTAAAAGAAGTGATACACGCCTATGGATTACGAATGCTTTATTATGTTCTCTCTCGTACATAAAAATACATAGGTATATGCTATTAATGACAAATAATATTTTGAAATTTTCAAATTTAGTCAAAAAATTATCCTCATCAGTTAAGGAGAGTTTAGACAGACACGGTCGCCAGTGGTCGCGTCAGTTTTATTTGCACGCCAGCAAAGGTTTGCACAAATGTGCCAAAACAACAATAAATGACACGCCAGAGTTTCATTTTTAAGTGTACGTCCTACGCCCAGTATGAACAAGTGAACTTAACGTAGCTTGCAAAATAGTCGCTAAACTTTTAGTAAAAAAAGGAAATAGAAAAAAAGAAACGCTTAAAACGAAATGGCCGTGTCTGGGTTAAACCATGAATTCAGTCGCCGATCTACTTTGGGTGCTTCTGCAAATTTTTTTGGACAACTTGCAGCTAGAAGATTCTGTCATCTATTAATGACTAGAAAAATCATTATGTACCGGCTTAATTTCCCGTGCTCGGCGTTCGTAGAGAACGCATTTGGATTGCTTGTTTCTCAGTTTCGTATTTTTGAAAAACCCATTGTGTTATCCACAAGTGTTATCTCCAGCACAGTCAGTAAACTGTAGGTAATCAAACTGAGTCGTCCTGTATCATCTTTGCAACCAAATTAATAATTTCGCAGTTTCAAACTTTCGTATTTTACTTGGTTTTAATCGTCTATTTTATCTTGAAAGTTTTTTTCTATGTCCCGTTTTTAATTATGTGTATATTATAATCCACAATATAGGTATCATATTTATAATTGTATAAAATCTTCAGAGAAATTTTGATTGTTCTGGACTGTCTCCATTATTGTAGTAGATGGCAACTTATTAAAACCTATAACAAATATGACACACTTTTCATTCCTTTGTTCTGCGGAAACAATACTTTCTATTCCGGCAACAGCGCTATACAAATGAAAGTATCACCAGATTTGTGAGTATTACAGCAATCTACCTGATCTACGATTAGTTCAGTTCATTTTTATGTATGGTATGGTTCATTTCACAGATTATATATACTCCCGTTCATTTATAACCTTCGTTGAGATGGTGTAGTTTGTAGTGCTAACAGTTTATATGCAACAATAAATAAGTGATACAGTATACAGACCTAAATTTTGAAGATGCTACTAATTTAATAAACATACAAGTTAGTAATTATTATTTAAAAAGGATTTTTAGAGATCATTTTCGCAGAAAATATGGGTGACAATAGTGAATAAAGCTTTTGATATGAATAAGGTAAACAATAGATAGAAATTAATATTTTTATTTTAAAAAATGATTCAGAGAATTAATGAAATATTTATATTGCTTTTTTATACATTATTCTACTTTACATTACTAATTGCATGCAATTATATTAAAATTAAAATTGTTATACAACGTTGTATGTATATTATAAGATACCATAATAGATACCCTTTATTTACCGGGAGACCAAAGCAAAGGGAATTATAATATTTATGTTATTGTGCCGAATTGGTATTTTTATCTTTTATTAAATTACAAACAAACAATTCATATTGTTCCCGACCAATGGATGATAATGTAAATATAACAATATAATTACTGAATGCTATCAGCAAGGGCTTTAACACTTCTCCAAAGGTGTTGATGCTTTCAGCAAAGTATTTCAAAAAATTACTCGAGTTTCTGAAACTTTCAGCATAAATATTTGCAGATTCATGTAAAATGTTACTAGATGTAATTTTTTTAGCTTCCGTTTCTTCCCTTTTTTTGTAGGTATAAGTAACTTCATGGATATCACTTCCGATTTCTGGTGGCCTTTTTTGCATTTCATCCCCTACAATAATGATTACTTTTTTTATGTTCTGAAGAAAACAGTATTTTCATTATCATTTTCTTCAAAACCATTTCCACACAATTCTTCAATGAATATTTCCTGAGTTTCCATTTCTGTTGAAGGTTGTTCATGGTCTATTTGAGATATAAATGCGTCTAAGGTTGGATCCATTTTGTCTGGTAACTCACTGTTTTCAGAAATATTTACCCAGTCTACTAAAGACATATATCTCTCCTCGGTGTCACTTAATTTCTTTGGATTGCTTCCTCCACCGGTGCATCGGATATACACAGCTAGATCCCTTGCTTTTTTCTTCATTTTGGATTTCAATTCAATAAAAAATCTTTCTAATCTTCTGTCGTTTTCAAGAGTCCATTTGTAGATGTGTTTAATTTTGTAGCCAATTCATTCCATAATTTAGGTAATTCATCTATATTCAATGGCTGAGTTTTTCTGTTGAGCATAACAGTTGTATTATGGCCCAAGAACTCAATAATACATTATATCTGCTCTGATGTCATTCTAGGTCCTCGATTTTTTGGCGCAATTTTCATCAAAACTCATTGTTTGAACTTTTATGTGAAAGTAATCAAAACAAAAGAACTAAAGAAAATCAACATCATTTATAGGTTATTAAAATGACAGTAAAGTTACAATTATTAAGCAGATGGCCCTTAAAAAGAAGATGTGTGCCTCACATCTCATATTAATGACCTAGTGGATAAATCAAAAATTTAACCACTGATAAAATGAGATCATAGAGAATACCGAAAGTATAAAGTGGAGTTATTTAGGTGGTTAAAAAAGTGGTTATTGACAACCTTGCTAAATAAACACTTTTTAGAGATTCAGAAGAGTTTGTTGATGAAGTACTTATTATATATATAGAGCACAGAAGATCTACACAATAACCTGATAACTTGGAACACAGTACTAAAAGAAAATAAAACCAATGGGAAATGGAGGAAACAATGAGAAACTCAATATCACCATGAGAATTTGAATATATGATATATAGACAAAATGAATGATGGTCCAGATAAACAAAAGTATTCAAACCAATATAGAGAACTTATGGATGTTATGCATGGGTGATGAATAGCAGACAAAAAGTAGTATTTAAGCTACGGGGATGAAATATTTAGAGACAATGAGAGGAGTAACAAGAACTAGACGAAAAAGAATTAGGAAAACACTTTTCATATACACTTACAGAGAATTTCCGAAAACAAATCCAGTGAAACAAATTCGGAAATTCAAAAGAATGAAGAATAAAAAGGAGCTTGATTTTATCTTGAATAGAAACAGGAAAGATATTAATAAGTAAAGGTGGAAACTGGGAAACAGCCAATGACACAAAACTATTATTTATAAGTAAAGATGGGCTCCTCGATGGGACCACACTAATTTTGTATTTATTTTTCTGTAATACTGAATTTGATAAAATTTATGTCATTGTGCAGAATAGTATTCTCAAATCCTTGTTCAATTTGGTTCTATATATTATTTGCACAAATAAATACCAGGTTTTTACCTCTCACCTTTGCATTTGATGGATGCCTTAACAGTTCACCACATATTCAAAAATTGCGCATTATTCCAATCAGTTGAATACTATGGACACTTTGTGAGGTTTGGAATTCCCACAAGGGCTTTTCGGAAACTACGAGGGCAGTTCAGAAACTAACCTCCGGTTGATTGAAAAAAATACACCAAGTTAAGTAAAAATATTTTAATATATACATCTTACAACTACATCTTTGCACTATTTTTCGACATAGTCTCCATAACGATTGAGGCACTTATCGTATCTCTTCACAAGCTTTGAAATTCCTTCTGCATAAAAATCACCCGCTTGTGCCTTGAGCCAGCCTGTGACCGCATCTTTGAGCTCTTCGTCGTCATCAAACCGCTGGGACCCGAGCCATTTCTTCATATGCATGAAGAGGTGATAATCGCTTGGCGCCAGATCTGGACTGTAAGGTGGATGGTTGAAAACGTCCCACTTGAAGGACTCAAGAAGGGCTGTTGTTCTGCGAGCAGAGTGAGGACGGGCGTTATCGTGCAAAAAAACGATACCGGAAGTCAGCATACCACGGCGTTTGTTCTGTATAGCCCGTCGTAATGTTTTTAGTGTTTCACAGTACACGTCTTGATTAATGGTCGTCCCACGTTCTATGAATTCAACCAATAACACCCCTTTGGCATCCCAAAACACCGTTGCCATCAGTTTTCTGGCAGAAAAATCTTGCCGGGCTTTTTTTGGTTTGGTAGGCGAATCTGAATGTGCCCACATCTTTGATTGTTCTTTTGTCTCAGGGTTCACGTACTTAATCCAGGTTTCGTCACCGGTCACGATTCTGTTTAACAATGGTTCTCCTTCGTCCTCATAACGTGACAGAAAGTCTAATGCAGAGGCCATTCTTTGACTTTTGTGGTGGTCGGTAAGAATTTTGGGCACCCATCGTGCACAGAACTTACGGTAACCCAATCTTGCTGTCACTATCTCGTACAAAAGAGTCTTAGAAATCTATGGAAAATCAGTAGACAACTCCGCCATTGTGAAACGTCGATTTTCACGAACTTTTGCATCAACTGTCTGAACGAGTTCGTCAGTCACCAAGGATGGTCTACCACTCCTCTCTTCATCATGAACGTTTTCTCGTCCACTTTTAAATAAACGTACCCATTCACGGACAACTCCTTCACTCATAACTTTTGGTCCGTACACGGCACAAAGCTCACGATGAATAGCTGCTGCAGAGTATCCTTTGGCTGTAAAAAACCTCATAACAGCACGCACTTCACATTTGGCGGGATTTTCTATTGCAGCACACATTTCAAACTGCCACAAAAACTAAACTAGCGCAGGTACGATGTTCACTCGACTACGGCTTGATGCCGACTGACCTGCTGAGCGTGTGAATGCACAGATGGCGCGCTACTCCCCCCACTACCCGCACTGTGACCAATCGGAGGTTAGTTTCTGAATTGCCCTCGTATGATCAGGTTAATCCACTCATGATCTGAATTGATCTGAAAGGATTTCAGATCACATTTGAAAACTGATCGAACCTAGAGGATCGTATGTTTGGATCACTTCTACCCTAGTATACCAGTGAGTAAATGCGATCAGCTGACAGGTTGTTTCGTTTGTTTTTGTTTTCTTTAACCTATATAGTTGGCAGGATGCTGAGGCTTGTAGTTTTTGTAATTTTTTGCTTGTTGGTATTAAAATTTAGTGTAAATGATGAGTGAAAAACAAAGGATAGCTTTACAAAATAAGCATGGAGAGAAGTACATGAAAAATAGAAAAATCAGCAAACAAAACTAAAGTAATAAAAATAAAACGTGTCCTTCGGAAACTCTGATAAAAATCTTGTTCTGAGTTAGGATCTGCAATCAGCTGATAGGTGATCTATCTGATCGAGGACTGCAGTTTCTGAAAAACCCTACAATGTTATGTGAAGTTAAGATATTTAGAAAAGTTTATTGTTCTTTTGTGTTTCATATTTTATTATACACACATTTTGCAAGTTGAAATTTCTTACATTGTGTTTCTTGCTTTTGTAGTGCATTTTTTATTTATCTTATTCATAATTGTGATAAACAGTAGTAGCTTCCACTTTGTTGCTTATCTGTGTGTGTGTGTGTGTGTGTGTGTGTGTGTGTGTGTGTGTGTGTGTGTGTGTGTGTGTGTGTGTGTGTGTGTGTGTGTGTGTGTGTGTGTGTGTGTGTGTGTGTGTGTGTGTGTGTGTGTGTGTGTGTGTGTGTGTGTGTGTGTGTGTGTGTGTGTGTGTGTGTGTGTGTGTGTGTGTGTGTGTGTGTGTGTTGAAAAGGGTTATGATCATATATTTTTTTGCTACAAGGCAGTTTTGGTTGTTCTTTTACATTCCATGGACTTATCTTAAGGTTTTGCTCCCGTTTTTATTCTAGGATTCTCTATAATTCGTTTCTTTTATCTGTCAAAAGCATTTTACCTCGCATTTTACATATCAATAAATGCCAAATACAATTTATTTATTTTTAAATTGATTTTTTAGTAATCTGCTTCAATATGAATGTGTGATATCCCTGCTCTAAATCTGCTCAATCCTTTCCCATTGTTTACTCTTCTTCGCTTCTCCAAGATTTGTTCTCGCAGATATTTCTTGTTGATATTTAGTCTTCTTTGTGTTTGAATATCCATTCAATTAGAGGGATTTGTCAATTTTTGAGGATGTTTCATCTCATTTTTACAGTATTCTTGTTCCTGCTTCTCCCATGTTATATTTTAGAAATTCAGTTACAACTTCATCAAACCAAGTGCTTTTCTGTTTTTAATGCTCATTATTGTATTCATTAGTTTCCAATTTGTATCGGATCTTTCACCTTCTGTTTATGTTCCATTTGTATTTTTTGGGTGCTTATTTCTCTATCTATATCCTCACTGCTATTTTTTATGTAACTAGTTATCTGTGTTTCCTCAATTTTTATAAATTTAAGTACCTTTTAAAACAATTTTTGGTTTTCTCTATTCAGTTTCTCTACTTGTAATACTTGTATACAGAGTGAATCACTACCAAGGGGATGAAGGTTTATAGCGAACGGTAAAATTTTTAAAATATTTGTTACTTTAGTAGTTTGTACATTGATAAAGGCTACATTTTAAAATCATTTTGGAATATACAGCGTGTCCCTAAAATTTGTGGAGTATTAAAGTTATATTTTTTCTCATGAGACATCTAATATTTTATTGCATTTTCTGATTGTCCTTAAAAATAAAGTACACTTTCAAAAGGGTTCCCGATACCTAAGTACAGAGTGAGTTCGGAGTTATGCTGGCTCTTTTTAAAATGTAAAGTTTCAAAAAAAAGTCACTATGTAATTAACTTGACAAATTCTAACAAATTTACTCTTACGTCTAAATAGTTGCATGAATGAATTATTTTAAACAAATTTTAATAATTCACCATGTTAACAAAATATCCTCTTTCGAATGGTATAAGGGTATGCAGTGCCAGATTAACCTTGTCCGGGCCCCTAGACAACAATCCTGGGCCCCCTAGACAACAATCCTGGGCCCCCTAGACAACAATCCTGCCTGGGCCCCTAGACAACAATCCTGTCCGGGCTCCTAGAAAATGCAATCAGGTTTTATCAAGTTGATGAAAGGATGTGAGTAACTTCCAGGTAATCAACTCCAAGCAACCTGTTACTTCAACGTCTTTATGTGATGTAACAACATGGTTACTTACCTGACTCTTGATATTTATTCAAATGGTCTTAATAAATAGGTTATAGATAAGTGATGATCCAGGAAAGATAAATGAGATGCCACTGGTTATTTTAAATTAAATTTTGTTAAATGCAATAAAATGTAATAAACACAAGAAAACAGTTTTGTGGAATACAAATTGAAGAAAGTCACCTTCCAAGATGTTTATTGTTTTTGTATAGTACAATTTAGTTTAAATATTAACTTTTTTAGAAACAAAATCGTTTAAAACATATTGGAATTTGACCTTTTTTAATATATCAGTTTTAATGGCAATTATTGACAATGAATTTAAACGGTTCTGAGACAGTTTTTTATTAATTTTAATTTTGAAAAATTTCGTTCACCCATGGCGTTCGATAACATCAGACTTCTATATATTTGTAAGGCTATCATTACTTTGAGGCTATCCCCAAGTATGATTTGAATATCGCACTAGGAGACGCCAACGCCAAGATAGGTAAAGAGGGGACGCACATGCCAACAGTTGGAAGATATTGCCAGCATGAGAAAACAAATGAAAATGGCTGATTGTTGATAGATTTTGCAAAAGAAGACCAACCTCAGAATCAAAAGCACATATTTTCAGCATAAAAATATTCATAAAGGTACGTGGATATCGCCAGACGGAAAACAACTAACCAAATCGACCACATTTTAATCGAACTTGGAGAGGACCAATGCATCATCATTATACGAATGTATAGAGGACCTGATCTGGACTCTGAACATTTCTTGGTGGAAGTCACATTAAGCAACTCATACCAATAAACAAAAATGAAAAGAGGAAACGAATGGAAGACAGAATAGTTGGAAGGAAGGAACAAATGAGGAGAAAGAAGGATATGAAAAAGTAATCAGCGATGAAATGGATAACATAACGGAAAGAGATATAGAGCATCATTGGGAAACAATAAAAACTATAATGAATACTGCAGCCAAAGAAACAAGTAAAAACGAAAGCAAGACACTGAAACCATGATAATGAATGCTTGCACGAAATCGATAAAAGAAATAAACTAAGATTAAAGACTAACAACAGAAGTATACGATGCTAAAGAAAAATACAGCGAACAAAAGAAAAGAACAAAGGGATTATTAAGAAGGAAGAAGAGGGAGTACAATGAGCGTCTACTGCAAAATGTAGAAGATAATTACAGAAATAAAGATCTGAGAAACCTGTATCAAGGAGCCAAAAGAGAAAGATGATTCAATTCAAATCCCGAATTTATTAGAAATAAAGATGGAGAAATGCTACTGGGCAAAAAAGAAATTTTAGAACGATGGAAAACATACTTCAAACATCTTTTAAATGGGCGACGAAATGAGGATGAAGAACTGGATAATGAATAGAAAGAATGTAGGAACAAATTTCACAGTTAGGTGATGAAATGGAAAAATTACTGCAAACGATATAGGAAGAAGAACGAATACCGACAATGTGGACTAACGCTATAATATTTCCTACATATAAAAAGGGAATAAAAATAAATGCCACAACTATAGAGGAATAGCACTATTAAATGTGGCTTACAAGATACTTGCCACCTATATCAAGGATATTTTAAAGGAAAATATAATCGGAGAATACCAATGTGGATTTAGACTAGGTAGGAGCACAGTGGAGCAAACCTTCATGCTACTAAAAATACAGGCTGAGAGTTATCAATTTGGAAAACAGACGATGGTGCTATTCGTGGACTTCAAACAAGCATTCGATAAAGTAAAAAGAAATGAACTGTACAAAGCTCTGGAACACCTAGTAATAACTGGAAAACTGATCAGAATGATTCGACTAACACTACAAAATACTGACAATGAAGTAAGAATAAATAACGGTATGCCAGAGAAATTCATCGTAACTGAGGGTGTAAGACAAGGCTGTTATCCATTTTCTTTAGTCTGTTATTGGAAAGAGTAATTTAGGAAGCAGGCATAAATAGGTCTGGACTTATATATCATAAGAGAAATCAATGTTTAGCATTTGCAGATGACATAGTAATATTATCGAGATTGTTCTCGAAAACCTACCACTTACCATCCAAAACAAAATGTGGCTACTATTGGACGGAACTCCAAACACTTATAAAAGTGTACTTTATTTTTTAGGGAAGATCGGAATATGCAATAAAGTATAGGGTGTCCCATAAGAAAAAATATAACTTTGATACTCCACAAATTTTTGGGACATCCAGTATATTCCAAAATAATTTAAAAATGTAGCCTTTATCAACATAGAAACTACTAAAGTGACAAATAGTTTAAAACTTCTACTGTTTTGTTACAAACCTTCATCCCTTTGGTAGTGATTCACCCTGTATAAATTCAAACATGTGATCGATAATTTTCAGTTTGTTAAACCTTGGTTGCACCTTCTGCAGCCATCTTCAGAGGTGTGGTTGTTGGTGGTATCTTTGGCATATCGTCGTTCAAGTTCTAACACCAACTTATTTTTTTGCATCTTTGACATTTTGATACAATTTGCTAAAGAATCAGAAGAAGTGTTGTTTCAGTCAATCAGAAATAAGCATCATCAAATCTATTATGAATGAAGTATATACAATAAATAAAATGGTTTTGTAATGGCGTCTGCGTAAAATGATGCAGTTTCTGTCCTGAAAAGTTTTTTGTCATACTAGGTGTTAGAACTTATGTGACGATATGTAAAAATTGGTGCCTTTTAAAGTTGTAATTGTAAATATTTTGCTTCTTACTTCCTCTTAAAGATGCATTTGTATTACTTTATTGCTATCAATTCTAAATATATCAACTTTAGGTAATCTATAGAATTCTCACCACCACAGTCCCTATAAATACACCTTAGAGCACTAGCCCTTATTGTTTAATTATACTAGAGTGATACTCGGGAATATGTTGTGTACAAATATGAACAAAAAGACTAACAATAATATTTTATTTAAAGGTGTTGTGAATATCATGGATCCAGGAATTATATGTTTTCAACACTGTGGTCCAAAAATATTTTGCTTTGCATTACCTGAAACTTGCCCAGCATGCCAAAAAGATTTGGAGATGGAAAATTTTTCTCTCTTGCCATTTAGGTAAGTTACAAACTTAATTTTCTACCGATCAAATGTATTGTTTCTCTAAAAAATAACATGATCTAAAATAGTATACAATCTACTGGTAAATAATAAAAATTAGGACCTGAGAAGAGCAGGCAGTTGTACCTTAATTTATATTTTTTTTATCTGTTATTAATAACATTTACAAATGTTAATACAAAATTTCAAGAATAAGTATGATTGTTTGTCTCTAAAGAGTCCTAAATTTAAAATTTATTCGAGAGATTCATCTATTAAAAGTTGTCGTTAACACTGTTGTGTTTACATTTGACTTTTATTGAGTGTCAGTTGATTCATATTTGTTTAAATAGCATGAATTTATCTTCAGACAACTTTGTTCAGTAATACACTTTAGCACTAGCTAATTGAGTTACCATAAAGCTCTAAACCACGGTATAAAGTAGAGAACTTTGCTTAAGTCATTTTTTTATACTAAGGGAGCACACGTGGAGATTTTGGGATTTACAGCATGGCAGATCAATGTAAGGGGGATATTTTGCATCCTGTTGAGCACTTCCTCCATATATAAGTCTTTTATAAAGGATAGTGCATCCAGGGCAGCCCATCAGAATAGTAAAGAAAAATTGATCGTCAGAAATACTCGATCGTGTCAGAATAGTAAGGTGGGTTAATTACTTGTTGAAAAGGAGAAAAGGAAAGAAAAGAAAGAAAGAAATTTATTCATCTGTGAGAAATATACATTGTACAAACCTAGTCAACTAGTCAATTACATAGAAACAAAAGTGATTAACACATAAAAACAGAAAATATGATGATTGAGGAATATAGATATATCTAAAATTATTATAGTACATAGGACATATATTGGACTAACACTATTTTTAAAAATTAAGGAATTCCTCTACACGGTAAAATATCAGCTAAGAATGATTGGACCTTTTTTCTAAAGCTATTAAAGTTAATTGGGATGTGTATCCACCTCTGCATCCACTATGTTACTGAACTTGCTGAGGCATTTGATTCCAATGTGTTTCGGTGAATGTTGACCTATTTCTAGACCCGAAGATGGCTGACGAATATTTGTTTTATTCCTAGTATTATAGGAATGTCTTTATTCTTCATCAGAAAATGCTCATTTTGTTTTATGTACAGAATTAATTGACATAAAAAGAATAGGTAATGTTAGTATCCCTGCTTTTTTATACAGGCTTACATGATGTTGCTGTTGGCACATCATACATAGCCCTCATAATTTTTTTTCTGAGCTTGAAGGCTCTATCGAAGTGTGGCGATGCACCCCAGAATATCAAGCCATATTGAAGGGATGAATGTACCAATCCATAATAGAGAAGTTTCAATACATGAAATGATACTGTTTACCTTAAGTTTCTTATCATATAACAGCAAGTGCTTAGTTTTGTTGTTACTGTATCTTTGTGAGCTTCCCAAGTAAGTTTGGAATCTACAGATATTCCTAAAAATTTTATAGTTTCCACATTTTTGATGGATTTGTCATCTATATGTAAGTAAAATTCATAATCTGGTCTAATATTTCTCGGCAGAAAACGCATGTAGTGTATTTTTGTTGCATTTAATGCTAGATCATTCTCCTTACAATAATGGTTTAGCTCATAAGATGCCCTATTACTGTTTACAATAAGTTGTTCGATTTGAGTATTTGCCATTGGTATCATCAGCATATTGTATGATTTAGTTTAGGGTCGAACAGAATTTGCTAATATCACTGACAAATATTATAAAGAATAGAAGGCCGAGTATCAAACCTTGTGGCACCCCCATCATAGATTGGAGTGGATCAAATCTAGCGTTGTTGTTTATGATGACTTGAGTTCTATTTGATAGATACGATTCTGTTCAATCATAAGGTTTTCCACGTATTCCCATTCCATACATCTTCCTCAGTAAGAGATTGTGATCCCCCGTGTCAAATGCTCGGCTGAGATCATAGAAAGATCCCACTATGTTCTGTTTATTATTAAGTGCTTTATAAATGAATTCCAAGCAGCTTTCAATGACAGTGATTGTCGATTTTTTTTCCTGAATTCATTTTGAACAGCTGGTAACATACTGAAATGCTCGAGGTATTCAATGCTAACAAACTGAAAATTCTCCAAAAATGACAAAAATTTGGTACGTCAAGTACCATAGCACTCGTTGTACTGGCTTTAGTGAGCTGAATGTCAATAGAGTTCGTCTGTGAGATGTCCTGAATAATATTCAATCATAAAATTGGTGACTTGTTGTACTCTGGAGGCTGTATCTTGCTAACAAGACATGTAACGAAAAGTGGCCGACGACGACGACGGCATACACACAGGATTTTTTTCTTATTCTTATTCTTGATGGAAAAAGTAAAAATCCTTTTTTTCAAAATTCCAACTTTCTTTGGGACAAACCAATACTTTTCTCGCATATTAGATAGGTTGGGCGGAAAAGTAAAATTCAAGAATAAATGTTAAAAATAGATAATAGGTAATAATAATATTGGTAAAGTGATAAAAAAGCATCTAATCCAATCTATCACACATCTACAGAACTTCACTTTAATGCTGTGTGGTGGCGTATCTCTTAGCAACAGATCCCAATCATCTAAATTTCAAAATCCAATAGGTCCCCATGACGCTCGAATAAATTCTAATTTAGCTCCTTGGGCTCCTCAACTATTATTTATGTTGTGGAAGCTTCTTTTCATATAGAGACATCACACCTTTAGAAATAAAGTGACACAGTTCAATAATTGAATATTTTTAGTTTCAATCATAATCCCCCATCTTGATGAAAGGCTGGTGAAATACATTAAAATCACATATACTCAATAGGTACTGGGAATTGAGTCACATTATATTAGTTCAAACTCAGGACGTGAATAAATAGAAGGTAACAAAAGCATAGAAAGTGAAAACATAAGAAATTTACAGTCGTTTTATATGACCTTCTGGCTGTACTCCAATCCTACAGGTGACACTTCCGCATTTTATTATAAGTCAAAGTTGAATACTAATAACAGAATGACATTATTTAAATTGAATCACAAATTATAATAATTTCAAATTTCTTCTTCTTCCAATGCGTATCCACTAATGGATATTTGCGATAACATTTTCCATCGCATCTCTATTGCTTGTGGTGTGTATTAACGACTGTACATCGTGTAGCCCTGTCCACTATCTAATATTTTGCAGTCTAAGACATTTTCTTTCTTCCGCCCCTCAGGCCTTCGATCTGTAGATGTAAGAGTTGATATTTGGTATTTTGCATTATATGCCCCAGATATACCGTTTTCCCTTTCTTAATTAATTCAAACAGTTCACGTTGTTTGTTGACATGTCTTAGAACTTCTTCGTTTGTAAGTCTAGCTGTCCAAGCTACCTTAAGGATTTTGCGATACAGCCACATCTTGAATGCCTCCAATTTGTTAATTGCAGTCGTCTTTAATGGCCAGTCCTTCATGCTTTAAAGAAGCACCGACTAAACGTAGCACATCGTAAATCTGATTGTTAGATCAAGGTCAAAATCGGAACAGCTAAGCACTCTTCGAAACTTTAAGAATGCGTGTCGAGGTTGCTCAATGCGACCTTTTATTTCCTTGCCTGAAGTCTAGTCTTCGGAAAGCCAGATGCACAAGTACTTAAATTTATCTACTCTGTCTATTAAATGTTATGGTGGAGTTTTCAAACTTGTTTAGGTTTCTGGAGATAGTCATAAACTTTTGTTTTTTTGATATTGATATTTAGGCCCATTGATTTGCTCTGTTCTCCTATCTTGTTAACCAGTTGTTATAGGCCATGCATGTTATCAGCGATTAAGATCGAAATCCGATGGGGGAACTATTTATACCTCCGGAAAATTTCGAATTAAATGTACTCAAGTCATTGTCTTGGAGAAATAATAATAAAGGTGGTATCCTGTTGCCTTCCTTTATGTCAACTCTTCGCTTGATATAGGCCGCCTATTCTGGATCAGACGTCGTTTGCAACCGCCCAATCTGGGAACAGACGTTGCCGTTGTGCTAGTTTCTGTTCACTCCGGGTATTTCACCGGTACTCCCTGTATCTAGAGAGCGTGCCTCAATCCACATGTGGGAAGGCGTCCAATAGAAGATCTAGCAACATCCAAATTTAAATGGGCATATTTCCACATAATCTATTTGTTGCATAAACTTTGGTTTAAACCTAACTTTTATTTTTTATTTTTTCTGTAATAAACTTATCGAAAATAGTTTTTACAAACAAACTCTGTGAATTTGAATTTAGTCCGAACTTAATTATCATTTCCTTTAATTCAAAGTGCAATTTGGTTGATTTTTCCACGCAAGAGAGAGATTAGTGGAAAAAGAATCTACTATTCTTATTTTTCAAGAAACGTAATTACTTGAATTGTGTTATTCTAGTGTTAAAGGTGCGACATAATTATTGAATATTTAATTTAAATCATAGCATCTTTGAAAATGCTTGGACCAGAGGACAATTATAATTTTTGAACTATTTTGTCAGGAATGTGGCACAATTGATAATAAATACTAAGCTATGATTTTATCTTGTCAAGTTCTTTACAAATTATTTCTGTAGCGTAATGAGTTATTGGTAATTGTTATAACTTTCTATTCGTTATTACAGTAAAATGTTTCACTTGTTGTGATGCAAAAAAAATTGGAACTGATAATAAATAATAAGCAGTAAATTGGTCAACTTAGTATACCTACCAGTGGTGTAGTCAAAAATATTTTATGGTGACTGTGTTCGCGCCACCCTCTTAGTTTTAATAAAACTCGGCGCGCCGCTCATGGATTATTTTCATTAATAAAGGACTAGTTTTTATTTCTGGTAATTAACGTTAACCTTTTCGCTGAGGAAAATTGAATAAATCTACAGTCCATTGTTCTTTGAGCTAACAGTGACAAAAACTAAGAAATGAAGTGTGCTAATTGTGAACATCCAATTGAGGTGGGGAGTAACTCTATTGCATGTGACAGCTGTGAAAGGGCTGCACATAGAAATTGTTCAGATCTTAATGCATCAGAGTTAAAGGCAACTAATATACTACTGTAAAGATTGCCAAAGTGGGATAAAATTTATTCCAAAATTGCTTAAAAGAACTGATGATATGTGGGATGAAATTAGTAATTTAAAAACTCACTTGCAAAAGACTGTCTGAAAAAAATGTAATAACAGAGATT
Organism: Galeruca laticollis; assembly: GCA_963921935.1. Classification (NCBI taxonomy): domain Eukaryota; kingdom Metazoa; phylum Arthropoda; class Insecta; order Coleoptera; family Chrysomelidae; genus Galeruca; species Galeruca laticollis. The sequence continues at coordinate 82,277,059 of OY998178.1, read as the reverse complement.
CATGAACGTCAAAGAAGGGTTAATAATAATGTAATAAAGAATAATGATGTAAGAGATGCTGAAAAAGTAACAGAGACACTTACTGAAATAACAAATGAAGAAATCAAAATAATAAAAACTTTACGAGTTGGAAAGAAAAACAAAAATGCTGCTCGTCCCCTAAAGGTTATTCTCCAGAATTCGGATGAAGTAATGACAATTATGAGAAACAGGAAAAACATTAAAAAGGAATATATTCATAGACCTAGAATAGATATGACAAGCATGCAGATGAAAAATATAAAGAAATTGAAAGAATTAAATGAAAGAAGAGCAGAAGGAGAAGAAGTTTTCATTAAATACGTGCGCGGAATTCCTCAAATTTCATGCAAGTCAAAAAACGAAATGATATTTCGCACTCTATTTCGGTCTATTATCATAATGTGGGTGGTCTTAGAACAAGAATATCCAACTTTAGTCAATCAGCACTGTTCTGTATATGATGTTATAATAATTGTTGAAACGTGGTTAAATGAAGATTTTAAAGACTCCGAATTACATTTGCATGACTTTGATATTTTTAGATTAGATAGAGACCTCGTGGGGACGGGAAGGTCGAGGGGTGGTGGTATTTTAATAGCGATCAAAAGTAAGCTATCCACGAAAGCAGTCACAGTAATTCCAAGTTCTATTGAGCATCTTTACATTAGTTTGGATATTAATAACTAGAATGGTATTGTAGGCGAAGTTTATTTGCCTCATTTGTCTAAGTTTATGGAACAAGTCAGTGTTATTGAGAATATTTGTGATAATTATAGGAGCAGTAAGCTTATCATTTGTGGTGATTATAATTTGCCCGAAGGTACCTGGTCTAATGATGAATTTGGCTTGAAGGTAAACTGCCCTGATAATTCTAAAGCACTCATATTATCAAATGGTCTGGAATTCTATAATTTGTTTCAGATAAATACAATAGCAAACAGCAGAAATGTATATATTGTTCTTATATCTTCCAGTTTTAGCAATATAAAAGTTTCATAACCTATATATCCTCTTTTTTATAATAGTATACACCATACTACTGTTTCCTTTGATCTGAAGCAAAATAATGAATCCTATCTAACTTACGAGGAATATTTTCATGATTTCAAACGAGGCAACTGTATGGGATTAAATGATTACTTAGCCCAAGTAAACTGGGAATTGTTATTAAATAATATAAATGTAAACGGGGCTGTAGATCATTTTTACAGCATTCTTTATGAGGGTATAAATACATTTGTTCCGGTCAAGAAGCATAAACCATCAAATTTTCCACACTGGTTTAATTCAGAACTTAAGTATTTAATTATTGAAAAAAGAAAAAACATAAGCTGTACAAATCTTCAGGTGACCTTAGATATTACTATCATCTTCAGGAAGAGTGTTCAAAACTAAGAAATGATTATTTTAATAATTATATTTTGAAAACTGTGAACAGTATTTTATCAAACCCAACTTTCTTTTGGAAACATATCAATAATGAAAAAACTCTTATAAATTACCTTCATCTATGGTTTATACAGGTAACTTCTAAACTAACTGGCTAAAAACGAAAATAAAAAAGCACATATATACAAAAGCACTTTGTTTGTGGAAGGAGAAGCATTCTCTTATAAGGATTTAGAAAGAAACTCTATTAAAGATAAGAATTGTGCAGGCGCAGCATCTTCAAACTGCAGTCTTATAAATGCCCGAGAGGAAGACAAAACAGAAATTCATTCAAAGGTGCAGAAAAGAAGAACACCAGATATCGAAGAGAAAGAAGAACAATTACCGTCAAGTAAGAAAACACTGATAGAGCCAAAATTCGCTCAAAGACAATCACCAAGGCTAAATAGTGCATACAAATTTTAAGAAAATAATGGTTCACTTATATTCATTACAATATTTATAACTAAGCTTACTTTAAATATTATAAGCTAAACACATGTACTAATTACTAATATCTAAAAGGATTAAATTTAAATTAACTAAAACCCGTCTTTAATAATACAAAATTTGGTCAAGTTTTTTTTGATACAACTTCTATGGTACTTGTTTTAAAAGACAATCAATTTTATTATCAGGTTTATGATTTTTATCGATGGAAATGTGTATTTGGCTGAAGTATTTTTAAAAGTCGACGTTTTTAATATTTATCGTTTTTAATATTTATCGGTGTAAATTAATTTTAAACTTCGGATTTGTTAATGAATGTCTGGTTTTATATTGTATTCTTAGTAGGTTGTATTTAATAAACCACTAACACACCAAATAACCCATATTTTATCATTTAAAACTGTAAATATTTATCTGAATGGATGATTATATACGTGATTTTGAAGTAGAAAAGATAGAAACATTCCCTTTACAAACATCAGAGGAAACTAAGAAGGTCCTAAAAATAAATGACTACAATACTAACTTTAAAATAATCCACAGTAATATTTGGAGCATCGCTTGTAATTTTGATGAATTTCAAATCTTTATAGAGGGGTTAGAAACAAAAATTGAATGTATTGTTCTAACAGAAACACATTTTATTCCAGACTTATCACTGTATAATATTGATGGTTATCGAACTGTATATAACTACGGAAAATTCAACCAGAGTGATGGAGTCATTGTATTTATAAAATCTGAGCTGTATGAGTCGCATAACTTATTTGATTTAAGTGGTAGTTCACTAATTAAAATAAAAGCCCATTTTGAAAATAAAACGTTTATTATAAATGCTTTCTACAGATCACCAGCTTCTGAAAACAAAATCGACTCGTTTGTTGAGGAGTTAAATGATATTTTAGATATACAAACTGAAAACAGTGATTTTAAACTTTTTGTTGGAGATATCAATATTGATCTATTAACTGAAAATGATAACAAGAGAAATTACTTAGACGTCTTAAACGAATGCGGTTATCAATCGGCCATTAATGTTCCAACAAGAGTTCAAAAAAATTCAAAGACATGTATAGATCATATTTTTGTATATTCTAAAAGTGGTAATTTTTATGATAATTTGATTCCTCTAGTAATCAACACATCAGTAACTGATCACTATACAGTAATGCTACAACTGATTCTTTCTGGGGGAGATCGTGTTGTAAACTCTAAATCTAAATATTTTGCCCAGATAGACAAGAATAAACTGATACATAGATTTCAACATACTGACTGGAATGATTATTTTCAATCCAAATTTGGACTCCGCAACTGATAAACTGGTCAGCACTATCCAAGATAATATTAGCCAGTCAACAATGTATACAAAGATTAAGAATAATTTAAGGAAAAGAAAAAATTGGATCACACCATCTCTCATAAAATCCGTTAACAAAAAAAATGAAATGTATAAAAAATCAAAGATAAATCCTCTAAATAATATACTTAAAATAGAATATACAGATTACAAAAAGCTACTAAATAAATTAATTGTCACTGCTAAAAATAATTATTATAATAAACTTATAGAAGACGAACAAAATTCGTCAAAAAAGATATGGAATGTAGTAAACTCAATATCTAAAAAAACAGAAAACACGGAAATTACAAATATTAAGGACAACAATGGAACAACAGTAAATAAAGCTGAGATAATTTCTGAAATGTTTAATACTTTCTTTGTAAATATAGGACGAAACCTAGCAAAAACCATTCAAAAACCAATAAATTATAAAGAAAAGAAAATTATAAATTGTCATTCCATGTTTTTGGCACCCACCAGTATTACAGAAATAAAAAATATAATTAGTGAACTAAAGAATGAAAAAGCACCGGGTTGGGATGAAATAAGGGCTGAAACTCTCAAACATATTTCAGATTTTATTGCATATCCGCTAATGATTATAATAAATAAGTCATTAGAAATGGGACAATTTCCTTCAGCTTTTAAGACATCGATTGTCAAACCTATTTATAAAAGTGGGGAAAGGGATGAAATGACAAACTACAGACCAATATCATTAATAACTTGTTTATCAAAAATACTAGAAAAAGTAGTTAATGCACGGCTTAATACATTTCTAGATAAATATCAGCTAATGTCAGGGTCTCAATATGGTTTCCAAAAGCGCAAGTCCACTAACGATGCTCTTTTGGAAGTAACAAATATTTTATATAAAAATATTGATGAGGGTTTACCTACAATTGCGGTCTTCCTGGACTTAGTAAAGGCCTTCGACACCGTGGACCACTGCCTTCTTTTGGAAACACTAGAGGACATTGGAGTTAGAGGTACAGCACATGCTTTTTTCAAAAGTTATCTGACAAACCGATCTCAGAAAGTAAGAGTGGGCAATGAATGCAGTAAAGAACAGACAGTTCAGTGTGGTGTTCCACAAGGTACGGTTCTGGGCCCAGTTTTGTTTAATATATATTTGAATAACTTATTTATGATTGAAAGCAACAGTAAAATTATAAGTTTTGCAGACGATACAGTTCTGGTATACAGTGATCAAAATTGGTACGATTTAAAGTTGAAAATTGAAAATGATCTATATTGTATAAAACAGTGGTTTGACTATAGGCTTCTTTCAATCAATTATAAAAAAACTGTTTACCTGCCTTTTGCATCCTTAGAACCGGATCTTCCGAACTACGCCATCAATGTACAAAAAAATATCAATATTCAACCTGCAAAACAAATAAAATATTTAGGAATTATGATAGACCCACATCTTAGATGGGATAACCATATTAATTATCTAGTTCAAAAATTGAGGTGTGTATTATATAAATTCAAACATATCTCATATCGTCAGCTGGGGTGGAGTGGCGAAGACTTACTATAATATTCTCGAGGTTTCGCAAAAAAGATTCCTCAAAATCCTTCTTGGAAAAACAAGAAGATATAGCAGTGAACTTCTATATACTGAAACGAAAATATTAGACGTTAGACAATTATACTTAAAAAAAGCGGTATTAAGACAACATAAACTTAAATCAAATCTACAAATTCAAACTCACAATTATATGACAAGAAATAAACATACTTACCTGAATACAACAATGAAAAAAACAGCTGGACAAAGAAGCTTTATGTTTCTAGGACCTAAGCTATATAATGCTATACCCCAACAAATTAAATCTGAATCTTCTGTAAAGGTGCTAACTTTGAAACTTCATGAGTATATCACCAATACAAGTAGGCGCTCTATTCACAACCTTATCGAAATTAATTACTGATAATGTTTCTATCAATTTCTATTTCTACTTTATTAATCCTTAATTATAGTATACATTTTTTATTAATTACCTATACTTATTATTATTTGTTACCTAGTATAAGTTTTATATTATTATTATTTTATCCTTGCAAACAAGCCTCATGGGCTTCGCAAGTGTATATATTTATTTCGCATAATGTCGTTTGTTTTGTTTGTTTGTATTTCTGAGTTATGTGTAAATAAATATTATTATTATTATTATTATTATTAACTTAGGGAATGACAACAATAATATAGTAAATCTTTTCGTGGAGCACTTTACAACTGTTTATTCTACTGAACAAGCTAATCAAATTCCAGAATATACATATATGCGTGATAGCGTAAATGTTAGTTGTTACACTGTTAATGTTGAGGAAATCATAAAAGCCATTTTGAGAGCTCCAGGGAAGCTTTCTTATGCTCCTGATGGCATACCACTTTATGTATTAAAAAATGCGTTTTTACTCTTGCTAAAGCCATTTATAGTATTTTCAATTTAAGTTTAAAGCTGGGCATGTTTCCAGATTTTTGGAAACAAAGTTTTCTTGCGTGTATCTACAAATCGGGTAAGAAATGATGTCACAAATTATCGTGCTGTATGCATACAATCTGAAATACCAAAACTTTTAGATTCCCTTATCTTTAAAAAGTTGTCTTGGGACACACAATATATAATTAATTCCCAACAACATGGTTTCATATCTGGAAAATCTACAGCCCCCAATCTATTTTTTATGAAAATTACATTCTGACAGCTTTTGAAAATAAACTTCAAGTTGATTCTATATATACGGATTTTACAAAAGCTTTCGATAGAGTTAATCTGGAATTGTTACTGTCAAAATTATTTGTGGTGGGTATAAGAGGGAGTGTATTTACTTGGCTATAGAGTTATCTCTCAAACAATGTGTTAGATATGCTGGCTCCATTTCATTGGGAATAAATGTGTCATTAGGTGTTCCGCAGGGATCACATCTTGGACCAATTTTATTCCATTTGTTTATTAATGAAGTGGTGGAACTCTTGTCGGACAGCTGTCAATTGATATTTGCTGAACTCAAGATATTTAAGAAAATTAAAGATTTATATGACGTCATTATGTTACAGCAAGATCAAAATAATTTAGTTCATTGGTGTGATATTAATATGTTGGAATTGAATCAAAACAAATGCTACCAAATTACATTCTCAAGAAACTCCCAACTTCCCCACTTTTAATTACAGCATAAAAAATAAAAATCTTATTGTAACCAATGATATAAGAGATCTTGGTGTTAGGTTCGATTCTAAATTAACATTTGAACAATACATATTGGAAATTACATCTAAGGCAAATAAAACGGTAGGCTTTATTATTAGAACATGTAGATATTTTTCAGCAGAGGTCTTGAAATTTTTATATTGTTCATTAGTCCCTAGCATCTTACAGAATAATTCAGTAGTTTGGTCTCCACATTTTAATACTGATTCACATTCAATAGAAAGGGTCCAAAATAGATTTTTAAGACAGTGTGCTTTTAAATTGGGAATTCGGGTGAGTGATTTTCACATCAATGATATGCTGACTCGTTTAAATCTTCAGTCCTTAAAAAATCGGAGAAAAGAAATTGATTTGTGTCTTCAACACAAACTACATAGTGGTCACATTAATTGCCCTGACTTACTAGCTCAAACAACAGAAGAACCCGCAACGCTGAATTGTTTCATATTCCGTTTCGCCAAACACACTATGGCAGGAATAAACCTATAACTAGACTGTTAAGAACTGCCAACAATTACTATCAACACAATATTGATATTTTCGACTCAGCATTGTCACGATTTAAAAGTCAAGTCAGGGGCATTAACTTTACATAAGCAATTCATCTTGATTTTGTGAATTTCTTTACCTTGTACAACTTTTTAAATCATATTTTGCTTGATATCTTTTAGGTATATTTATGTAAATCTATATTTAATTATGAATGTTAAGAATAGTATTATTATACATTGGTTTATCAATTAAATAAATAAATAAATCTTATGTTATGTTTGAAACAAACTTCATGACTAATAATTTTTCTTTCAAAAACTATACTGATTTCAGAGAAAATATTATTCCAGTTTTACTTCTATTACATATCACATAATAAAAATGGATGTAACGGATGTTAATTATATTTTTCTATTTTAGAGTTCCTTATCCTTTTATAAAAGCATCTCAGTATCAATGTGCAGTCGTTATTAAACCAACCACAGGAGATTTTTTGAAGTAAGTTTACTATTAAAATGTTATAAAATATAACTGTTGCATTGTTCACCTATTAATGTAATTTTTCTGATAGAATCGGAGTCATACAATGTGCTCTAAATTTTTAATTTAATTTTGTCACACAAAGTATTGTGAAAGTAAAATTTTTCAAATGAAGGACACTGTATATTTATACATTTTCAGATTTTGCAGATACTTTTATGTCCAACTTCATTTATAAGATCTATCTTGTATCGTTTTTGGGTTATTTAATTTTTAACAATTCAATTGGTTTTTCTTTGTCATGTCAAAATCATAACTCTATCTTTTGCAATTTTTGAGAAACGTCTAATAGACGACGATCGTGCAAAGCCCTGTAGAATAAGTTCTTACTTAGCATGTATTTTTGATAAAATCATTGCTTTTGCTAATCTTTTTTTGGGGGTAAATAAATGATATAATTTCTTTATTGATAAATATATGTTTAATTGTAAAAAAAGTTTTATTGTTATGGCAAACAATCGAGATTCAATGAAAGTAGAAAAAATCGCTCGAGCAAGCTCTTGCAATTTTTTCACTTCCTTGATTCTCGATTGTTTGCCAAATTACAATAAAATTTTAATAGAATTTAAAATGTACTTATGTATAAAACATTGTATCGTATGTATTTTAGGGAGATTAATACACAGCTACATTATAAAGACAATTTAGTTTGAAATAAAAAATTTAATTGAGAAGTAAAAATTTAAAATTAACAATAAACATTTCAAATTAATAGAAAACAGATGAAAATATTAATAAATTATTTAGTTTGACTGATCTTCAGTAACATACATATATTATAAACATTGAAAGTGCAATAGTTGTATGTTATATTTGTAGTAACTTTGGTTACCTGAGTTGGTACCAAACATTATAAGAAAAAGAAGAAGATGACTTGTTGCAATCAATTATCAATAAAGAGGTGTCATTTTGATTGTAGATATATGTAGAATAAAAGTGCACAAGTCAGACATCTATTTTATTTTAGCCATCTCGGTATTATTTTGCCCCTATTACGTACAGGCCATTAATACATATTATGACCAGATTTTTGATATTATTGTTTCCTGTAGTAGAATTTTCTTGTATGATGTTTATATCTCTTGTAGTTGGATTCCAGAAGATTTAGGTCTCAGGTTGTTGATTAAATTAGCATGATGTTCTTCTTCTAACGGTAAATAGGGGCCTATTGACTTAGCAATTGCATGAAATTTTGATGAGCTGTTCTTCCATGACACCCGATTTAGCAAGATTTGATTCAGCACTTGATCGATTCGAGATCTTGTTTGCAACAGTATCAATCCCTATTCTTTCCGCAGATTGTTTGGTCCATTTTCCAATCTCATTTATCCCAATAGGCATATTTGTATCATCCAGGATTGGGTTTATTCCAGTAAGAATTTACAGTCAGAAATAGACGGTCTGACGTAATTCTAGTACTTAACCTCACCAGGCACACAATAACATTATTGTGATTAGGCACTAACCACGTACTGTTTGACTCCACCCTGGCCTGTTTTGGAAAGAATTGGGTTGTATTCAATTCTTTCAGTTGGGATACTATTCAATTTCTTCTCCTCTTTTAAAAAGTGCATTTTGCTGCTTCTCTTCCTCTCCAGGCTAGTTTGAATGCCATTATATGATACATCTTTTTTTGAAGTCCTTCTGGACAATCTTCGTTCCACAAATTCATTATTTTCTATATTTCTTCCTTACTTAGAGCAGTTGAACTTTGCTTTCTCTTGTTGGGAATAGACTGAAGCTGCTTCTGTGAATTCAATGTCTGCAAAATGATTAAATGTTCGAACATAATGTTTATAGTATTTTTCTTCAAGAAGTTTTGCAGTAACATACCACATAGTCTTTATAAGTCTTTTCATATTAACTTTTGGTTATTTACTGTATTTTCTAAATATTTTTGACCAATTCTTGCCATTTTGAAACGAAGTTGTATTAAGAGAACTCGAAAATAATCTGGCAGTGACAGTTGTCAAAGTATAGAATTGTGAATGCTACAATTCACGGTATAGTTGATCAAAAGCAAGGTGCGTATTTATCAGTCATTGAGAAAGTTAGGTAGCTTTTTATCATTAAAAATGACTGTTGATTGGTCGATTTTAAGACATTCAAAAAATCTCTTTTGTTTTTATAATAGGCGTTAATTCATTAAGAAAGAAAGACATTTATTCATCTGTGAGACTTATATATTACATACTTATACAAATATACAGTGTACAAACCTATTCGACTAGTCAATTACATAGAAACAAAAGTATGATTAACACATAAAAACAGAAAATACAACGATGATTGAGGAATATAAATATATCTAAAACTATTATAGTACATACGACATATATTGGACTAAACATTATTTTTAAAAATTGAGGTATTCCTCTACACTGTAAAATATATGATCAGCTAAGAATGATTGGACCTTTTTTCTAAAGCTACTAAAGTTGAAGTTATTGGGATGTGTATCCACCTCTGTATCCACTATGTTACTGAACTGGTTGATGCATTTGATTCCAATGTGTCTCGTGAAAATGGCTGACGAATATTTGTTTTATTCCTAGTATTATAGGAGTGTATGTCTTTATTCTTCATAAGAAAATGCTCATTTTGTTTTGTGTACAGAATTAATTGACATATAAAAAGACTAGGTAATGTTAGTATCCCTGCTTTTTTATACAGTGGCTTACATGATGTTGCTTTTGGCACATTATACATAGCCCTCATAATTTTTTTTCTGAGCTTGAAGGCTCTATCGAAGTGTGGCGATGCACCCCAGAATATCAAGCCATATTGAAGGGATGATTGTACCAATCCATAATAGAGAAGTTTCAATACATGAAATGATACTGTTTACCTTAAGTTTCTTATCATATAACAGCAAGTGCTTAGTTTTGTTGTTACTGTATCTTTGTGAGCTTCCCAAGTAAGTTTGGAATCTACAGTTATTCCTAAAAATTTCATAGTTTCCACATTATTGATAGATTTGTTATCTATATGTAGGTAAAATTCATAATCTGGTCTAATATTTCTCGGCAGAAAACGCATGTAGTGTGTTTTTGTTGCATTTAATGCTAGACCATTCTCCTTACAATAATGGTTTAGCTCATAAGATGCCCTATTACTGTTTACAATAAGTTGTTTGATTTGAGTATTTCCCATAAGTATATTGGTATCATCAGCGTATTGTACGATTTGATTTGAGGTCGAACAGAATTTGCAAATATCACTGACAAATATTATAAAGAATAGAGGGCCAAGTATCGAACCTTGTGGCACCCCCATCATAGATTGGAGTGGATCAGATCTAGCATTGTTGTTTATGATGACTTGAGTTCTATTTGATAGATATGATTCTGTCCAATCGTTAGGTTTTCCACATATTCCCATTCCATACATCTTCCTCAGTAAGATATTGTGATCTACAGTGTCAAATGCTTGGCTGAGATCATAGAAAAGTCCCTTAGTGCTCTCTTTATTATGAAGTGCTTTATAGGTGAATTCCAAGCAGCCTTCAATGGCGGTGATTTTTGATTTTTTTTTCCTGAATCCATTTTGAACAGCTGGTAACATATTGAAATGCTCGAGGTATTCAATGAGTCGTGAAGAGTAGGCTGACTCAAATACTTTAGCGACTTGGCTTGGTATACAAATAAGGCGATAGTTTTCTATATCCCTTACTGACCCTTTATGTTTATAAATAGCGATACCTTTGGCTTCCTTTACATCAGGAAACATGTAAAATACTCGTTTATTAGGTAAGATAGTGATAGGGTCTCAACAATACATGCAGCAACCCATCTTAAAATTTTACAATTAATTTCATCAATACCTTATGCTGGTTTACATGTGGTTTTATATATGATTGAAACAACTTGTTGGTTTATTTGGGGAATAGATATTAGGACTTAATCTTTCTTCTTCATTGCAGTTTTTTTCAATACACAAAGCTGGATTTTCACAACAAACTTTTCTTTGGGAACATCTGTTATGAAACACTGCTTCACATGTAGAACATTTAACCTTTTTTGTCACTTTTTTACATATTTTATTCAGAGCACTTAAAATAACGTCCGACTCTTCCATGATATTCGAAAATAGGTATTAATCAAGTTGATTAATATTAATTTTCAAGGAATTCAATAAAATGTTTTTTGTGTCAATAAAAGTTATTTATCTCTCATCTTGTATACTTTTAACTGCGGCAGAATCATTTTGTTATTGTTTTAACTGTGGCTTAATCAATTTTTTCATTTTTATCATTGTTGTTGTAAAGTTTGTAATAAAATTATAATATTCTTTATTTTATTATAGTGATTACCATAACTCTAAAGATCTACACATCGGAGTCACTACATCTGATGGAAAAATAGTAGAATTTGACAGGCACGGACTCAGATGTCATAGAAGCATGCAGTGGAACCAATGTCTTCTATTAGAACAAGTACCTGGGCCTTGGAGAGAACATTGGGACAATATTCTCATGAAAATTTGTTTCCAGAAATGCTGGTCACCTGAATTATACCAAGAGGATACGCATAATTGCTTTACATTTGTTTTGACATTTTTAGTACATTTAGGTTATCCATCTTTGAGTTCAGCCGCCAAAAGCAAAACAAATTTTTGTGAAAAGTTTATCATTCCTAGAACCAGCTCTGCTGGTAAATATATATCGGTTTACAGAAGGTTAAAACACGGACTTTATGTTCATAGAAACCATAAAAACTGAGTTATTTTGTATTGGTTTAATTTCTATTCATAAGAAAGTGAGGAAACATTAATATACCAGTAAATTTGTAGGTATCCCAGAAACAAAGAATATGCTATGCGTCTTTCATCATAGTTTATTGATTCAGTTTGTTTTGTGTTACAAAGTTTTCCAAAACAACTCTCCAGACCTTTAAGCATTCAACTATGTTAAAATAAAAATGACTGAAGCTGATGCGAGTTTTAGATAAATATTATCATCATCAATCCTTGGGATTATGGATAACATTTTGAAGCGTATTCAGATCCTTTTTTCGAGGTGAATCACCTCTCATTTTCTTTAATTGTAACTTATTTTCTCTATAGTTTCTTGTCGGTTCTGGATGCTTTTGTTATATTTTTCCATTTCATTCTAGTATTTCGTTTACTATTTCCAGTTCTCATATATCTCATTTCTCCAGATCATCCTTGGTCTGCCCCTTCTTCTCGGTCATAGTGGACGTTATGTTACTTTCCTAATTATGTCCGTCAGTCTTATGTGTCCATTGTGCTTTTATGTATTTTTGTTTTTTCCGCAGTTCTAGCTTCGATCTACACTTGAAAACGCACCGACCAACCTGTCACTCAAACACCCCGTCTGACGTGTGTGTCAGATATAATGAAATGTCATCTACGTCCTCTGCTATTTGAAAACGTTCGCGGGATTGATACAAATGATCCATGGAAATCGTACCGTAAAAGGGGTCTTCACTTCCATCAAATGGGGTAGTTCTGATTTTTTTATATGTTCTATGTAATGAGGTGGTAATGACAAATATAATTTTTCGACGTCTAAAGCCCTCCGGAACATTGTAAAATTCATGAAAAACCATTAAATTTTCGATCATTTTTCAGTTTCTGCCATTTTTTACCACCAATGACCTGTTTTACGGTAGAAGTTACTATAAATTCTTTTAAAGTAGACTAAATTTGTAACAAAATGAGAATAGTTGGGTCTCGATAAACTGAATAGTTTCAAAGATACAGTTGTTCAAATGTTTACAAAATTTACAACAAAAATATTTTTTTCGAGTTTTCACAAGTTCTCGTCAATGTGGTCAATTATTGATCTATTTCACGGCATACATTCATATACGTTATTAAAGAAGACAAATGTTTCAATAAACCAAGACCAATTTGGTCTATTAAGATCTGATAGTTTCCTAGCTACAGCTGTTCAAAGTTGCTGAGGTGAGTAAACAAAATGAAATACGACTTATGAAATAGGCATTATAATTTATAAAAAGAAATAATTAGAGTATAAAAATTTAAAGACTGTGTTATACATATTATCTTTGCATGTGGCGGTTGAAGTTGAGGTCGTCACAGGAGTTTTATTATTAGTTTTTATTGTACATATTTGATGGACCAGGCTGATCCCCTAAATCGACAGTACACCTTTTGGGAGCTTGCTTCGGTAGCATTTCGTCATCGACCAGCTCAGACAGGTCGAAATCGTCATCGATGGTAGGTTCGTCAATGTCATCACACAGCAGGTCTGGTTTGTTATCACAAGATTGGCCGCTGCAGTGGTTGCAAACAGCCGAGCATTTGAGTCCTGCTTTTCTGCAACCACAGCTGCTGGCACAACCTTTTTTGCAGTTGCAGGAAATCATGTTTAGCAGGGGTTGAGGAGCTGGCGGTTTCGTCATCAGTTGAGGAATGAGGCCTGTAGTGCTCCGCATCCCGCCCCAATCGAGTGGGTTCTTCTTATTTCCAAGCCACATCTGAACCTGAAACAAGACCAACAACAAAATTAAGAATCGTAACTGTTCAAAATTATGAATATCGTTTGTTTATTATTGTCAAAACAAATATTTTCACCTGGTGGTATGTTCGCAGAGAGTGAAACCTTGCAGCATCGCTCGTTGGAGGCAACCTGGCGAGGTTCATGTTGGTCTTAGCCGCCGCCCTTGTAAAAATTTGGAAGCGAAGGTCGTTGAGATTTTGGGATTCACTGTTGTCTCCATACAGTGAAACGACAAAGCTCTCTCCTGCTTTAGTGACCTGCTCAGGTGTGGCATTGGGGCTTAGAAACACTACACCATTTTGTTCGAGGCGCGGCTGTTTTTTCAGTGTTGATAAAAATTTAATTTTTCCTTGGCCAAAAAGTGCCGATGTTGTATCACAACCACTGAAGGCGTGAAGGAACAGTGCCAATTCGCGTTGTGCTTGGTGCGTGAAGGAATTCTTCGAGTAAGTTACATCAGGGATTTTTCCTCTTCCACATTTTTCAAATATAATGTTGTTCTTTGGTCTATTTGTTGAAGGGGTGTGGTCTCCTCCATTTTGTGACAAACCACAAAGCATGACCAATTAAGCTATGTCATCGCCGGCGATTTTCACTACGTCGTATGTAGAAGACATGGAAATGGCTGTGGTTACTATTAGCCAGTCAGCATCCTCTTCTGCTTGTAGTGTAAGAATATTATTCCTCTCCAGTTGCACTTTCAGCATGTTGATGAATCTAAACTTGTTCCCGGCATTCAATAGGAACTTATCCTGAGCAACTGGAGCAATGGTTGTCTCGTCAAAGATAACATCAGGTGAGGACTTTGCTCCAACTCTACGGAGACGTTCAGAGCTTTTGGTTTTTTTTTCTGAAGCGTCAGTTGGATACCCGTCGAAAACCACGATTATATTGGAGCCGTAGTGACTTTTCAAGTATTGGACATACCTGGCACCAATTTCTCCATAAGACACATTCCGAGGCTACACAACTTTGTGGAGCAGATGTCCACCATCTACGACTACGTGCGTATCCTTCCCCTGCTGCTCCTCATCCAGAGTCACAGGATTAAAGGCCCTGTAGAATGTTGACTTTGTACCTTTCCTGATTCCATCTTCAGCAAATAGTGCCAAAGGAAATGGAGACAATTCATGTTTCAAAAAGTCTTTCAACTCTTCGTCAGTATTTTTCAAAATGTACATTCTGTGGAACAAGGTGAGAGGGTCGAAGGTCACTCTTTTCTCTCTAATCAAAACAGAGCAGACTTCAGACGCAAGCGTCTTCACTATATCTTTTCTAGTGAACTTCACATTTTGAAAGTTGTCACCTTTGATATCATCTCTTTGCCAATGTTTTCAGCATTGTGACAGTTAACTGCTTCATTTCCAACTAGCCCACTACTTATTGAAATTATGGAATCAATCTGTGGAAATGAAAGGTGAAGGTCAAAGAAATCACGCAGTTTTTGTACATCCTGTTCGTCTCTGGTCATTCCGGATGCTCTTACATCAATATGCTGCTCAGATAAAGAGGTAGACCATTCCTAATGTACATCGGGTTAGCGCACTGTCTGTCATGCCGCGACCCCGGGTCAAACCTTCGTAGGATTTAATTGATGGCATTAGGACCTGTTCAGTCGTCATGTCTGACCAAACACCACACCAGAATTTTTTAGTGCTCCGGATTGTGAAGTACCCACTTTTTGTGTACAGTTGGAATTCCAAAGGATCCATTCTTTCTTCCAGTGTCAACATATCTTGAAGGTACATGTGGGCACACTTGGCATAAAAAAAGTGGCCAGCTGCATGAAAAAATGGCAGCATTTTTTGGATGGTCTTGAGATGTAGATCCCAGTTTCCCATTCGCTCTGCTTCAATGAATTGTTTTACCAAAGTTATCATTCGAAAATATTGAACCCAGAGCTTTGCTGTGGGACCGTTACGTTCAAGATCTTCAAGGGCATTAGTGAACTTGGTCTGAATAGGTTGGAATTGCTCATGTTCGTGTAACACCGAGATGTTGGAGTGGTCACAGCTGTAAAACACGTCATCAAGTACACCTTCTTCTTCATCAGTGAGTTTTACGGTTTTAAAAACCTCCATTCCTAATGCCAACTGAGTTAAAATGTGAGCCCTCACAGCACGCGCATAGGAGTGTTCAGGCATCATCTTTTGAATACTGTTCGGTGCGAAAATCGTTGCAAAGACTTCCTTCAATCCAGACCCCTCCATTATCATGCCTATTGTTCCCATAAATGACATTAGTAAGTGAAAACCTCCTAACCTCACGACCACACTACGAAACTCAGATTCATCGCAGTTTGCTATTATTTCTTTAGCCTTTTTGTATAATGGTTGGTCAAAGGTCACAAAGTAAGTTTTCTGACCGCTAGCATCACACTTCTTCTTTGCCACCCGAAGAGCTGTTAATAAGGTGTCATACTGTGATGGTGGATGATTTATGAAAGGTAGACAGACAACTCTTGTCGTTTCAAATAGCAGGTGATTTGTAGCCTGTTCCATAAAACCATTCCATCCGGGTATGCTCCACTTTTTAATACTCTAGCCAATCAGCCAGGTAATATTCGAAGAAGATGGTACAATTCCTTCATGTGTTTGATGTATACTATCCACATCCTCAATAGAGGCGGTAGTCAACCCTTGGTGTTTATTCGGTTTGTAGATTTGCAACTGTACAGGCGGTCTCCTTTCGGGCGAAACTTTCTTCGGGAATAATTGATTCACTGGGAGTTACCATCATTATACCCCATAAAGCGTGGAGTGTGCCATCCAATGTGTTGACATTTAAATCTGCGTTGTCAAAGGCGAATTGCACAAAACTTCCCTGCTGCAATTGCATTTGGTCTGGTACCATACACTCCTACATAATGGAAATTCAACCAACCTAGAAGTCTATTCAAATCGCAATGTCTCACTAAACGATAACACTAACAACACCACACAAACTTAAGCAAGTACTTCAATGCAGGGCCAAATCCCACAAGGAGCTGCTTCACTCTCCGCAGTCTGTGTAAACATTACTTATGTACTTATTAGTCCAGTAAATGAAGGAGGAAAAAAGGCAAAGTTAACATTAATGACGCCCTATTTTCATCTTCCGGTTGGAAGTAGCATTTGGTACCTCATTAAACATGAGACAAAGTTTTGCATGAAAACGCGTGCGAGGGCGGAGAAAATGGCCCCAAAAGACCAGAAAAATAAGTTTTCAGCCAATATCTCCTAAAATATGGCAGTTAGAGATTTTCGGTTCAGAAAAAAATTGAAGTTCAGTTAATTTTCTACAAAAATGGTCCTATTTTTTTCGCAACATTAATATTTTCTGCAAAAAAATCGGGTTGAAAAACCTGAAATTTTGAGACTTGTGAAATATGCAAGTTTTGTACAAAATTTGAACTGGGGGGTGTTGGAAATCCATTATTTTAAATGTTTTGGATTGTGGAAACCAATTGTAGATGGCGCCACCACATTTTACAGATTGGGAAAATCCTCGGTGCCATAAATGAGAAACCCTGTAACAAGACAGTTTTGATGGATATTTATGTTTCTGAGGGTCTTGTTTTCCTCTCAGATGAGGCCTCAAGATATACTTATTAGGAAAACAGGCTATAAGATTAATTACAGCCAGATGGACCTCACCAGTTGACCTGAATCTAGCAACAATCAGCTTTGCACATGTGGCAAAATACTGAAGTTCATTAGGTTTTTGGTAAGGAAAACTGAAAATTCCTCAAGAGTGAAGAATATTTACCCATAATACTCAGCAACAATTTCTTGCAGATTCTCTGCAAATTTTTTTGCAACCACACTGATTGAGGTTTTTGGAATAAACGTTCTTCATGTTTTATTTATTTATTTATTTATCAACGGGAGAACCCAATATAATGATACAAGAATTATACATTATAGACTAAAATATTACATAGAAATTTTTTAACAAAAGTACAAGAGACTCACGGGTTAGTTGTCCGTGAATTGATGAAAAAAGTATATAAAAATACATTGCAATTATGACATAAATCTGTTCGTCACCAGTCATCATCTGATTCTTGGTCAAGAACTTCTTCTGGGTCTAGAGTTCTCTCTAGCTCTACCCCGTCCACAACTTCTGAGTCTAGAGTTTCCTCTAATTCTACCTCTTGGGATAACATATTATCGCTGTATTTATAATTCGAACACTGGCGTGACTCACACAAACCACAAATAGATGAGCAAGGTAGCCCTGCTTTCTTGCAGGAACATGTTCCCTTACATTCTTTCTTACATTGACAAAATATCATCTTTAAGATTGCCGGAAGGGCTGCCTCTTTAATGGTTTGGACCGGCATGAGTATATCCTCTGCACGTTTCCATCCCCATTTTTCTGGTGACAGTTCGTTTCCGAGCCACTGTTGGACTTGCAAATATACCCGATAAAGGTGCTGCCTTTCAGCTTCGGGTGTGGGGGCAAGGTTGAAAGTTTGAGCGCAGTTGGGTTTCTGTCTCTGGTGAATCGCTTGAAGATCTCGTATCTAATCTTTGTCAGGGTTTGGCCATCATCATCACTGTACATCGACGCAATGACAGTTTGCCCGTCCTGAAATACGGTCTCGTGGGGAAGATTCTGGTTTTTAAAACTTTCAATGACCGCTTCCAGTTCCTTGTTCTTCGTTACTTTTCCCTCTAATTTGTCGACTATTGACCTTTTCCGAAAAAAGCCGAAGTTGTACCGCTTCCCGAAATAGCATGGAGAAATAAAATATTATCTCTAACGAAGGGTCGTGCATCCAAGCTCTTGGAGGAAAACATTTGCTGGGGGTTTTTTCCCTTTCCAGGCTTCAAGAAATAAATTGTTTGATTTTTTGGGGTCAGGTTTGTTATCAGGACAAGGATGTCAATATCCTCTGCCACTACTACAACTGGCAGGCTGTTGACAGCATATTTCCCCAACGCCGTATGTACGATCAACGAGTCTGCATTGTCTACTGCTTGTTTAACCGAAATGCCATTCGCTTCCAGAACACCCTTCAAATACTGATTTCACTTAGAATAGTTGCTTGTAAACAAATGTTCTTTAATAAAAACAACATCAACAAATTTTCACCTTTTGCTCCAATTTTACAAGCTTTGAATCTTCACTTTCTATGTTTTGGGTTGGTGATAAAAGTTAATTTTAACGAAAAACGTCAATATTTGTTCAATATTCTTCACTTTTATGACTTTTCTTTCTATAATTGACAATAATATTTATCAAAATAATGACAGAAAACAAACACACTTATGCCTCCAAGCGTGGCCGCATGGTTTGTAGCAGACGACACGGACGCTACGTAGAGCACACACGCGACGAACGACGGAGGAACGAAAGTAATAAATTATAGCGTGTACATTTAGATATACTGGTTTTTTTCCCGGGGTATGAAAGGTATGACTTATATACATCGATGGAAAGGTGGGAATTCGCCCGTTACACGTTAAGGTGTTAAAATGTTAGAAATAAAGAGCAGGGGGAAAAAAACCACCAAAAAAACTGCGTTTTTTCCTTGAGCTCGCGTTTTCTAATTTTATTGAAAAATGGACGACTTCGTCAAAAAAAGTAATTGCACAATCGAAAAGTAGACCTTCTTAGCTTTCAAATGATGTATCATAGAGACCAATCGGATCATGTATACATTTTTAATTGATGGTTGTTCACAAAATTTCCCCGCGCTCCAAAAACTGCAAAAATTTGGGATTCAATAAACAACGATTAAATGAAAATTAAAAAAAATTAGGGTATACAAATTTCAGGGATGACAAAGGACCTTATGAGAACCCATAATCAAGAAAATTTTGAGTAAATTAGTGCAATACAAAAAACTAGGAACAAATTCCTGGCGAGGTCAAAATTGCCCGGGAGCAGAAAGTTTGACCCGTGTTTCGATATGGCCAAAAGAGTCAAGCGTGACTCAATTCACAGGGTATGATAGCAGCAGAATTCCTCTTTCACATGAACTTAGAATCATGAGAAAATATGAATTTTTCACAAAGTTATCGAATAATTTGCCCCCCCGCTGATGTGTAAATACACGGACTGTGCTCTTCGGCATACAGCACAGAAGCTCATTATTCGAGGTGCGCTTGGTGCCGTTTTTCTCGAAACCGGTCAAATTTTCGAGAAAAATCATAAGGACTATTTTTGTAGAAAATTAACTGAACTTCAATTTTTATCTGAACCGAAAATCTCTAACTGCCATATTTTAGGAGATATTGGCTGAGAACCTATTTTTCTGGTCTTTTGGGGCCATTTTCTCCGCCCTCGCACGCGTTTTCATGCAAAACTTTGTCTCATGTTTAATGAGGTACCAAATGCTACTTCCAACCGGAAGATGAAAATAGGGCGTCATTAATGTTAACTTTTTCCCTTTATTTACTGGACTATTATTGGCCACTGCTGGTTTTCTCTGAAGGGCAGGAGTTGGTTGGTTTTTAGATGGAATCTTTTCGTACGGTGCGGCTCGAGTGGCTTGTTTGAGTGCATCGTGGAGAAGCGAGATTTTGGAATTTTAATGATGTTGAATTCGTTGTGGTGGATAAACAATTATATTAGGTAGAGGGCGGGAACAGCAGCGGCTGTATTGTTCCCTCTCGTCGGCCATTTGGCTGGTGAATTTATTCATCAGGTTACAGGACAGAAATGTAATTCTTTGTTTCGTAGTTGTAAAACTGTCAAATATAGTTTGAGAAATAATTATTTTAAAACAAGTGCGGTTTAAATGGAATCCAATCTCTATACAACTTGAAGTATCAAAATATCTTTATTAATGTCGTTATAAAATTTATATTTATTATACACGAGTATTCACACATCCTACTTAATTTGTACATGTTATTGTTAGAATTTATTTATGACTTTATAGATTTTATTGAAAAGTTATATGATATTTGTTGAATAAAAATTTATTTTTGTAATTTTTTTTGTTTGAATGCAGTACCATGATAAACAGAAACGGATTAACCTATTTTAAGGCACTAGAATTTTTTTTCTGTCGGGTAGTCCAGGAAATCTGGGTATGTAAGCGTCATTTTCGAGGTAACGGCTGATACTTGGTAAAAAGTTAGTAAAAATGGTGTACAACAAAACTTAACTTATGCGACCTCTCAAATCGGACCTGAACATTGTTTATGATTCGATTTACACTCATTTTTCATGCCTTTTGTAGATTTTTCAGGTATATCTTTTTTCTCGTGCATAGTATAGACAAAAAGTTAAATACTTTTTTTTTTCTTCTTTTAAAGACCTACAATTCTAGACCTTACACGTAAAAAAAATTGATTGGGTCAAAAGTTATTGGCAAATAAACAACTGATAACGTTATTGTTAATAAATAAAAATATAATGAGCATTTTTTACACTAACACTTCCACATCACGCTTATCTATTCTCACTCATTAAAAAATGATACTCACGAAAGATGGAGTCTGTAAGTTCAATAGTTTATGAATTATGGCCTTATAAACAAATTAACTAAAAATTGACTTGCAGAGTTCTGTAAGCTATGCGACCTCGCGCCAATTTTTCACTGCTAGATTTCATAATAAGACATCGATACCCATCATTGTTTTTTAAAAAAATACATTTTTGCAACAACGCGAATTTTTTTTCATATTTGGCTTAGTTGCATACTTAATTTGACTCTATATCCGCCGATTTTTGTCGAGAATTAAGTACGCACATAGGAGGGGCATGGAAAGAGCTTTAATTGAAAAAAATACGTTAAGATTTATTGACAAACGACTGAGTTACGGACAATCGAAGTCGGAGGCCTGTCAGTCAACAATTTTTGCGAGTATCGAAAAACAAAACTTTAGCTCGACTACACTGAGGTTCACCGTACGACTGCCAACACAAAATACGGACGTTGATAGAATGAAAAGCTAGGCGTTCCCCCCACTCCGCTGCCACGCAGTAGCCAGCCGAAATATCCGCCCTGCTGACTTTCGAAAATTTTTTTGATTGGGTTGCAATTTACGCGACGGCTCGCTATTTCGTACAATAAAAGTACATTTTAGGAATATTTTTTGTTTGTCGATACTCGTATAAATTGTTGACTGACAGGCCTCCGACTTCGATTGTCCGTAACTCAGTCGTTTGTCAATAAATCTTAACGTATTGTAATGTTTTTGTTATTTATTTAAACAATAAACGGGTGGGATAAATTTTAAACACTCGGTATGGCTACTAATTTATTTAAACACTAACTCACTAACACTCAATTTATATATACTTAACTAATCACTTAATTAATAATTTATATTAACTGTATATTCACTCAAACTAATTTATATAAACACTTTATATTCACTTATTTACCTGTTTATTTGTCAAGATCACTTTATCAACTAAACTAACTCTTCCTGATCAGTCCCTTATATATTAAAGCCGTTTTTACTAGTAAATTCTGGGCTGCGGCTTAGACAGTCACAAATAATTTTTCTGGCCTTTTCTAGATAACTGGTCACAAAAACAATGTTTACATAAGATAGTCTTAAACTCGTAAACAGTTTTTTATAACTGCGTATCCGCCATAATTTTAACTTTTATACCTGGCTTAGACAGAGTCGGTTTTAGGGACTATACCAGTGTGCTGTTTCGTAACAGTATTTTTTTTCAATTAAAGCTCTTTCCTATGTGCGTACTTAATTCTCGACAAAAATTGGCGGATATAGTTTCAAATTAATTATGCAACTAAGCCAAATATGAAAAAAAAATCGCGTTGTTGCAAAAATGTATTTTTTTAAAAAACAATGATGGGTATCGATATCTTATTATGAAATCTAACAGTGAAAAAATTGGCACGAGGTCGCAGAACTCTGCAAGTCAATTTTTAGTTAATTTGTTTATAAGGCCATAATTCATAAACTAGTGAACTTACAGACTTCATCTTTCGTGACCATCATTTTGTAATGAGTGAGAATAGATAAGCGTGATGTGGAAGTGTTAGTGTAAAAAATGCTCATTATATTTTTATTTATTAACAATAACGTTATCAGTTGTTTATTTGCCAATAACTTTTGACCCAATCAATTTTTTTACGTGTAAGGTCTAGAATTGTAGGTCTTTAAAAGAAGAAAAAAAAGTATTTAACTTTTTGTCTGTACTATGCACGAGAAAAAAGATATACCTGAAAAATCTACAAAAGGCATGAAAAATGAGTGTAAATCGAATCATAAACAATGTTCCGGTCCGATTTGAAAGGTCGCATAAGTTAAGTTTTGTTGTACACCATTTTTACTAACTTTTTACCAAGTATCAGCCGTTACCTCGAAAATGACGCAAAATGATCATTTTAGGTCTGATTTTCCTTGACTAGGGCCCGTACACTCGGAGTGTTATGTTGTTTATGAGAACTTCTTAAAAAAATAAATAGGTATATATTAATTAATAATTAACAAAATAATTAGTTTTTCTTAAAACTTTAATTAACCTTTCATTGTTACTACAATCTTAAATTTTCGAGTATCGGAATAAGCCTTTATTTCTGGCACGTTTAATGCCCCCGCTTCCATTTCCTGAAATAAATTTCTCAAATTATTAACGTAATTAAATAAATTGTCGAAAATACAGGCCGCAAACGAGATTCACATGGTAGGGTCTTGTAAGGATATACTACTTGCATGCTTTCTGGGAATAATTCAATCCAATATAACAGTTAGTAAAATGAATTCTAGATTATTAATTTTATTTGCTATTTCTCGGGATTCCGGATTTACAGAACATTTCTGAGTTTTATCTAGAGTTGAAGAGCATTTTTTTCTTTCATTGAATCCAGAGCGAATTGCTCTAACTGCAAAGTGTTCCATCCATGAGTAGATGCTAAAAAATGTATAAACGTTCTCCAATAAATTAAAATATGTTATTGCTTCTAAACTGGTTCTCTAGCACTATTTACTATAAGATTTAATGGATGCTCAGGGAACGTAATTGGCTGTTTGACTATTTTTTTAAATGTGGGTTTGGAGCCCATTGTATTTTCCAGTTGTGTTTTCCGCATTGTCCCAGCTTTGTCCTCTACTGTTGTAAATATCCAGACCTAATATTTTTAGGTTTTTTACAATTTCATTTTCTAATGATTCTTCTGGAATAAATTGGTATAAATCCAAAAAATATCTATTAGGACCCAAAATATATATGTCGGGACCCATCTTCTGATACAAAAGCAGTATATTGAATTCGGTGTCGAACCTTTGTACAGAATAGTTGTGCGCTCCGAAACGATTAAGTAGTTAAAAAGTAATAGTGAATATTTCAAAGTGAACCAAAACAAGCAAGTAAGAATATCAGGTTAATTTTTTATTAAAACATTAGTAAAACTAGAAGTGAATCTGAATTTAAAATCAGATATAAATAATAGAAAATACTTCGCCAGATCCATATTAAGGAAAACCTAAATGATACTTAAAAATGGATGACAACATATCTCAAATAGGGTGTACACCCTCTAATAACACAACCCAACAACCCAAAATATATTCCTCAGTAGCAAACCAACAAACCAGAACAATTTCCCGTCCAGAAATCAAGCTATACTATTCGACGCAATCGAAAACACTAGGCTAGAAGACTACCTAAAGGCACGATGCCAAACAATCCAACCAAATAACAAATCTATCCAACAACACAATATGTATTTATTTGGCAAATGAAAATTTAGTGAACACATTCATCAACAATCACGGTAAAATCCAAATAAACCAACAAATACTACAGGCACGTCGACTAGACACTCCTAGTCAAAGATTAATATTATCCAATGTTTGTCCCTCTATCCCCCACTCAGTTCTTGAAAATAAACTTAAAAACATCTTTGTTGCGAATAGGAATCTCAGACCCCGCATTTCAACATATCCTAAGTTTTAGAAGACAAATATTTTTATCTCCATTCAATAACCAGTCCCTTTCCGATTCATTTTTAATCACATATGAGCAAACCTCATATAGGATATTTTTGTCCATTGATAATCAAGAATATAGTTGGAATTGAAGGCAGGAAATACGCTACAGGAGAATATATTAATTATAAAGATATGAGAATTAAAGAGCTTCAGATATAGATGTAATAAGTGAAATTAACAATTGGATTACAATGCACTGAAACCTAAGGTTTATTGTGCCTTCCTTATCAGAGCTGTTATTGCTACTACTACAGCTCGCCTTCCAGTTCCAAGGTTCTAATGAACTCTAGTATTTGGGACGCCTTCAACGAGGTTAGATCCTCACTCTCACAAGTTTCTTGTCCGAAGCATTTGTTGCGTTGGCTTGCAATGGCGACAACCGTCAATTTCTGCTAGACTTATTCTCATTAGGTGCTTCCTAAGGCGGCAGTGTCCTGTGAGGAGATGTAGCTTATTTTTACTGAGATCCAAATATTTTTTGGATCTAGCAGTGTCAAAGTTCCGCAGGAACTTTTTGGAATGTTCCAGCCCGGGAAGGCACCGCCAGAGTGCTTCTCTTTCGGTTTCCTCATTCTTACAGGAGCATTTTCCTACACCACAGAAAGGCTCCGGGCCAATAAAGGGCGTTTGTGATCCTTTCCTGGCAAGTGTATTGGCGTCTTCATTTCCCGTGGATTCCCGAATGGCAAGGAACCCGGACTAAAGGGAACCTGTTATTCTTGCCTAATTCATCAATTTTTTTTCGGCACTCCCATGCCAACTTTGAGTCAATGACATAGAAGCTCAATGCTTTGATAGCTGCTTGACTATCAAAATGGATCGATATGTCACATTTCTGATAGTTTCTTTCTAGGTTCATTTCCACGCATCTTTCGATCCCAAGAATTTCTGCCTGAAAGACGCTCGGGAAGGAACCTAACAACAATGAGTATCTGGTGCCAGGCCTAAATACTCCAGCGCCTGCTCCAGTGGTGGTTTTTGAACTATATGTATACCATCTAATGGTGTTTTCTTTCAGAGTTTGGGTGGTGTATTTCCTTTCCCAGTCTCTCCTCTTATTTAGCATCGCAGTGAAATTCTTTTCGATACTTACTTTCATAATCATTTCGTCACTGGGAATACTCTCATTGCGTGAATATTCCTTAGATATTCTAAGAATTGCCTCTTGGGCTGATCTTTCTATCACCAAATGTAGAGGTGTGAGATCTGTAATGATCTCATGTGCTCTAGTTGGACACGCTCTCATAGCTCCAGTGGTTCACACAAAGGCAAGCCTTTGAACTTTGTCAAGGGCCTTTATCGTGCTGTACCGACTTGCTTTTGTATACCAAACTATTGCCCATCCGTAATTGCTGGTCTCACAATCATGACGTACGTCCATCGCAGTATTTTTGGGTTACAGCGCCAAGTCTTACCAACTAGATTTCTGCACGCCATCAAAGCTCTTATTGCTTTACTAGCAGTTATTTCAACATGCTTATTCCACAGAAGCTTACTGTCTAGGGTTATCCCTAGATATTTAACTTCCGATTTTCATTATTTAATTTCCCCCTTTAAAGATAGGGGTTTCATGGCTGGAAGTGTTTTTTTCCGGGTAAATGGAATTTCTATGGTCTTGTTTGGGTTAATTTTTAGCCCCACTGATAAGCGCCATTGGTCAATAATTCTGAGGCCCTTTTGTAATAAATCACACAAGGTGCTCTCGAACTTGCCTCTGACTATTAGAACTATGTCATCAGCATAGCCCATACGTTCGAAGCCATGCTCCGTTAGCCTGTAGAGCAACTCATCTACTACGAGAGAAGGGTAGATATCACTCCCCCTTGAGGTGTCCCGCGAGTGGCTTTAACTGAGGTGGTTTGATTCCCCACCTGTCTCAGCTATCCTCGTCGTCAACAACTCATACATCCATTTTACAATGGTTTCAATTACTCCTCGCCTTTTTAGTGCTTCTTTGACAGACACATGAGTTGTGTTGTCAAAGGCCCCAGATATATCCAGGAATGCGCACATTGCGATTTCTTTGTTTTTCAGAGTACTGTGAACAATTGACTTCGATCAGCTGATACAGAGCCGTCTTAGTTGATCGACCCGCTTTGTAGGCATGCTGACATTTATGAAGTGGCATATTCTCCAGGTTCTCTGTTCTTATGTAGTTATCCACTACTTTCTCCGTCGTTTTGAGTAGAAACGATGTTAGGCAGTTAGGTCTAAAAGATCGGGGATCAGTCCCATATTTTTTCCCTATATTTGGTATGAAGGTTACCCTTACCCTTCTCCATTTTCTAGGTATTAGACCCACTGCTAGACTGCTTCTTGTCTTCAGTAGGTGAGAAAGAATCTCATCTGTCCATTGCTGCAGGAGTGCTGGAAATATTCCATCCACTCCTGGTGATTTATATGGTTGAAAGGTACTATTGCCCATTCCAACCGTTGGCTGGTAAATATTTTCTTAGCAATGTCCCAATCTTCCTTGCGGGATTTTTTGGTGTAATTCATTGCTATTTTAGTGTTTATTGCGGGTTCACTACCTGGAAAGTGGGTTCTAAGAAGAAGAATCGATCGTTCCCCTTCACCTTCCGTGTACGATCCGTCTGGCTTTTTCAGAGACATTGTGGAGTTACTTCCCCCATTTGCCATGATCCTTTGTAGTCTGGCCGCTGTATGGGTGGAAGTGATGTTTTCACAAAAGGCTTGAAAATTAAGCCTTTTGGCCTTCCTAATATCTTTATTGTACTGAGTAAGCTTCTCAGTGTACCCCTGCCAATTACCCTCACGTTTGGCTTTTTTAAACACTTTTTCCTAATGCCGCGAATTACTTCTATCGACTGAAAAACAGTGCTTGAAAGGGGCAAGTTGAGGTTAAAAAGGAGAAAAATCTGATCAAACTCTATCATAGACATATGTTGGTTGTTCGATAAGGTTTGTTCAGTTTTGACCAGACTGTAGGCGGTTCGTTATCGTGAAGCCCAAAAAATGGTACGGTTTGATTATTTAAATACAGAAAATTTCAGCGGCTTTCTCTCCAAGACTGAAACCACGACTTTTAGTCACTGTTTCCTTAATTTTATCCTTATCAAATTAAGTGAGAGCGAGGCAAATTCTCTACCATATCCCGACCATTTTTGAATGTATTATACCACTCGTACTCACGTGTTTTATAATCGATTGACCGTAAGCAATATGCAGACGTAATGCAACATTAGTCCGTGAATCCATTGAAAAATCGCCAAACAGATTTGAGATGAGCTGACAAAATTGAACACTGTAGACAAACTAATTTCCAGATGACGCTCAAATTCTTCGTAATTATAGAAGACCGTTGTACCAATTTAATAGCGTTTTCGGTTTACTGCTCTCGGTTGATCTGAGAGCATTTTAAAGCGACCTGCGAGAGATTTCCGTGTTCTATTTAGACTAAAGATCGCCCTATCTTATAGAGTTGCGTGTTCTGTTTTACATTTTGACTGCTCTGAAATATAAAAATATCGATCTCCACTGATCTGAAAATATTGAGAGAGCAAGAAGAGCACTCCTGAAAATATAACCCCATGTTAGTAAATAATTGTGATGTCAAAATTCAAAACTTGTAGTTTTATGGCTAATGTGTATTTTTATATTAATTATTATGGAGCAAAAAACAAAAATTATGGAATGTATGGAACTACTCTCTTCATCTGATAGTTCTGATGATGAAGTTGAGTACATTAACTTATACAATAATTTCATTAATATTAAAAAGTTACAATACATAGGTATGTTGAGGATGAAGTTAGAAATTATTCTGAGAGTCAAGTTTGCCATCTCCGGCAATTCGATGAGGTATATGTTCGATTATATAATCGAAGAGGGATCGAGATTGCTCGCAGTGGAATTAATATCAATCTTTTCTCGGTGTATGACGTAATTAATCTCAGAGAGAGTGATTTCCGAGCATGTAAACCGAAAACACTATAAGAATAAAAATGATTTCGTTAATCCCTTTAAGCGGGAGTTTTAAATGTATAAACTGTATGTATATGGTACACACAAGAACTGAAACACTGTTAGGATTACTCAACGAAATCTGATAAAAAATGTATATTATGTCTACGTTTTTAGAGGGTACTGTTAAAAGAACAAAAAGGCATTTGTCAAACAAAATATTGTGTAATCAACCCTTGTACATATACTTACATGTCTGCACGCACATTCTTTACGTTTCAGTTGCTATAATCTTGATAAGTATGTTTAGTATAATTACATTTTATGCTCATTTCATTACTTTCTGGAATTAGTCGATTTCATAGGTATATTGGCAACACCGTAATATTTGTTAGCTGAAACCACAAGGTGGCAGCGGTCAAACAACTTTCGGACTAGTTTAATATACTGTGTGTTTTGTTTACCGGTTACCATGGTTACCTTGTGGTATTATTGGTCTTTAAGAGGGATCAAAAAAATTGGGGTTAGTGGTGGTGAAAGTTGAAGTGACACCGAAGGATTATTTTTTCAAGGTAGGTCTCAAAATACTACTACTGAAGTGAGTTATACTTGCGTAAATTTTTATAAACAATTTGAAAATGTAGATATATTTTTTTATTGAGTGGGATAATAAATTAGGTTGCCGAAAATCAATAAACAGGGAAGACTGTATTATTGCACTAAATTGTTTTATTTGAAATGTATCAGTTTCATTTTTAATGTTATGCAAAATATGCTACACACGTCATAATTTTTTGTTTGTATGTAAACTAATCTCGTGGCTCTTCTAATAATTAGGTTTGCACAGTATGTTTATAAAACAACATTTAATTAGGGTAAGTATTTTGCAAGATAATAAAGTAAGACAAACTCATTGGATGAGTATTACGAATAATATATTATGATTATGAAGTAAGGATAAAATGAATTAAGAAATACCTTATTAAGTATAAAAAAGTTGAGATAGATCCATTTTTATTTTTTTACCCAGAAAAAAAATCAATGTTTGGAAAAGTACTGGATTTCACGGTATTAATATATTTTAGATAATTTTTTGAGAAAAAAAACTTATTTGAAAATTATGAAACATGATATACCTTTTTATTGAATGCTTGTCCCACTTGGGCGTATTCAGCACATCTACCGACAAAGAACCGACTTTAGCGCTGCACTGATAAGATACTGACAGGTTACTTACACATATAAAAGAAATGAGTGATTTGACACAAACCGTGAAATAGATAAGGGAAATTATAAAACTGCTAAAAAAGTGTGAAGAAGGTATTTTTGATTATTAATTAGCTAAACTTTGTCGACTGTAGTAGATGTATTCAACTATTAATTTGACAACATTAATGTCGAAATTAATAGTTTAGTATGTGCAAATTTACAAAATGAATCGGACAAATTGATTACTGTGTGAACTTCGATGGTATTAATATCAGAAGGTAATCACAAATTTAATGATTTTGGGGAAACGTTATGTTTCGACTTGATAGGTAACCACTAATAGCGACTCTGTATATCTCTACTTTGGTATTACTTGAATACTGACTAAGAAACGGTATGTTTGAATTAGTAACTTTTAACTTCATAGAAACGATGCGTTTCGACTTTGCTTCTTAATACAGTGGAAGTTCAGAATTCAGTAAAATGCAATAAACCTTAATTACAAAGGAGATCTTCATTACTCTTAGGGTTTATAATCAACTAGATTAGTGGAGTGGACTGTTGAGTTTGTCGTTCACTACAATTTTAAGTAACGTTTAATAATACATTTAAATACACGATAATTTTAAACACTACAACAAAATAGTAACAAGAAAGAGCAACAAGAATGTCCACAGCGAGTTGATAGTTAGTTACAGTGGTAGATATGTATATTTTTCCGCTAATTCTCGAACGAAGTCACAGAAATTTGCACGATTTTATATTGCGTCGTAACGCGAGATCTATTTTAACACTTCAGGTTGATCTAGATATAGTTTACGCACATTGTATGTTTCGAACGCGAAGAACTATTTTTTATGTCGACCGATCCAGAGTGGATTTAGTTCTGTACTGCTTGATGTTGAGAAACTGACTGTAAATTGGTTAATCTCTGTAAATATTCGCAAGTTTTGTGGGTAGAACTTTCTCTTTCAGAATGGTGATATTTTTGACATAAAGTTAATTACCCACTTTACCGAGAAGCGATAAACAGTGTCCTGTTAGTTAATTTATGTCAATCCATAAAACATTCATTTCGATTAGCTGAGATTTCTCTATTCATTTGTGTAAGGCTTTGAAATATTGTTCACAGTGCTAATTGAATGATCATAGATCACTGAAAGTTATTTTTAGTAACATTTTAATAGTTTTGGAAAGTTCCATAATCTCTATTTTATAAATAGATCATAAGGTTCATTTGAACCATTTAAAATCCAATTCTTTGGTGTCGTGTTGAGCAGGCACTTAGAAGCTAAACTTTCTTTTATTAATGGACGTTTACGACCATTAAAGTGAATAATAAGGGTTTAAAGTTACAATAGACATTCAAACTTGTCCGAGAATTCATAGGAATGGGAAAGTTCTTGCGATTGATTTGTCATCGCGTTATATAAAGCATGTCATCTCACAACATTATCCCCCCAGAAATGAAGTCTGTGCTTCATTTAGGAGAGAGAGCGCGAGAAGATAAATAAGTTTACATATAGATAAGGATAAAGTAAAAGTGCAAGTTTTGTTATAGCTTAGACTTAACTTACAAATAAGAA
Source organism: Galeruca laticollis (assembly GCA_963921935.1). Lineage (NCBI taxonomy): Eukaryota > Metazoa > Arthropoda > Insecta > Coleoptera > Chrysomelidae > Galeruca > Galeruca laticollis. The sequence goes on along the minus strand of OY998178.1, from coordinate 82,245,443 downwards.
AGTCGCGACTGCTAATTGAGGTTGATTAGGGAAGTCGCTGACCGATTAACATAATTTAATGGTTAATTATGTTCTTCACAAGACATAGTGTCTTGTTTGGGAAGTGGACACAGTTTCGTTATAGCCCTAGTAATTTCGCCTGTTTTAGTTTTTAAGCGTACGACCTTGACTTTTTCGTCAGGTCCGCTTATGGTTTCTATGACTCTTGCCATAGGCCAATTAAGAGGTGGAATGTTTTCTTCCTTTAATATGACTAGATCGTTTATTTGTAGGTTCTCATATGTTTTTAGCCATTTTGGTCAATTCTGCAGTCTATTCAGGTAGTATACCGACCACCTTTTCCAGAACAGCTGCTGAGTTTTTGCGCATTTTGTTGCCAACATTTAATTTTGTTTTCTGGTGCTTGAGATAAGTCTTTCTTCGGATAAGCTGTCAGACTGGGTCTGATCAGGAAAAGCCCAGGAGTGAGATATTGAAAATCAGAGGGATCGTTAGATAAGGTACACAAAGGCCGTGAGTTTAATATTGCTTCGATTTGAGTAAGAATAGTTGAGAATTGTTCGAAGGTTAATTTTTATAAGCCGATGAGTCTTGAGATATGATACTTGGCACTTTTAATAGCAGCCTCCCAAATTCCTCCCCAATGTGAGGATCATGGCAGAATAAATTTCCACTGTGTCTCGTTTTGAGTCAGATAATTTTGTATAGTATCCGTAAATTCGTTCTTCTGAAAGTGATTATAAAGTTATCTCAACTGATTTCTAGCTCCAAGAAAGTTTGTCGCGTTGTCCGAGTAGTGAGGTCGGATACTAGTTCTATATGCGCGGCTTCGGTCACCATGCATACGAAAATTGATATGTAACTTTTTGTTACGGGAGCTTTGCGTAGGTTGGAAGTTTTTATGAAAAAAGGACCTCCGAAATCGACACCAACTTGGAATGGGCGCGAGTGTGTGACCCTGTCTTTCGGAAGGTCGGCCATTGTCTGTTGAACCGTTTGTGCATTTAATCGATAACAAATCTTATAATTTCTGATTATATGTTTGATTCGCCTTAAACCATTGAGAGGCCAGTAGTGCAATTGTACATTTGATAGCACATTTTGTCCGCCAACATGGTCCAAACGCACATGCTGTTGCTTGAGGATAATAGTCGGAGAGCTGGCTACGAAAAAGTGAGCTGATAAGGTGCATTCACGAATTTTGTATAAAATGTCTCCTTGGTACCTGATAAGTACGTAGCGTTGCCGTCAGAACGCTCTCCCGGGGCGGGAGGCGTGGGTGGACGGTCAAAGTCGTAAATTTATATTTAGAAAAAAATGATAAGGTGCAGTCCTGAAATTTAGTAGAATTATAGTTTTTTACTGTAGGAATCGAGGAAAATTATTGTCAGGAGTCTAGGACGGGGCTTAAAGACTGTCAGAAGTCGACAAAGTTGTAAAAAAATTGTTGAAATTTAAACCACAAGGTGCAGTTCTGTCAAATGCATTTTTATATTGTTTATGGCTTACTGAACCTGTCTATAAATTGTCAGAAGTCTAAATAATGGCTAAGTACATGGAAATTGATAATATGGCCGGAAGTCGTTGAAGCGGCTATCGCGACGGAAAGCAATCTTTCGTAGCTTGTTTCAAATTTAAATAACAAGGTGCAGATCTGGCTATTTCTTGTTTTTTAATTTTTACGTAGTTATTTAACTAAGTATGCAATGACAGACGGCTAAGGAAGAGAGATATTTAAAAAAAAAACATAAAAATCGTGATGTAAAATGCCGAGTAAGCGCTAATTTATTTCTGTACTTTTGGCAATTTGTTATTCTTAATATTTTTGTATTAATTTTATTATAACAAAGTTAATAGTAGAGAAAGTGAAATGTAAGTATAAACAATTACATAAATATTGTTTTATAATTTTTAGAGAATATATTTAAAAACAATTAACACTCGCAATCTGACTGCTCATATTCATCCTCGTCACTAGCATACTCAATGTCTGATTCATAATCTGAAACATAAATTATTAACATTAAAATTTAATATTTTTTTCAATGTACGAATCATGTCCTTCAAACCATTTAAATTCATATGTTGATCCTTGTTGTATCCAGCCGCAATCTGTAGGTTCGAGTTCCGTTGGAACTGTTAGGTGAGGATTTCTCCATACATTTGTGATGTATCTCGCCCTTTCAAATTGCTGACGTAGTTCCGACTGACTAGGAGGCAAACTTGATGCATCGAAATGTTGTACTGTTTTTTATGAAATGGTTCGTTTACATTTGTTATTTTATAATTTCTTAAAAATATCTCGAATCGAGTACTATTTATTAGTTGAAGTTGTTTTTTCGAAGTGATTCCATACAAGTGGCTCGTGTATACTTCTAAAACTTGAAAAACTTCATCTTTGTTACACGATTCATCTCCGAGATCTGAAAAAGCCTTCGTGTACTTCTGTGATTGTGACATGATTTTAAAGGGGCGTTGTTTCCCTTTTCGAAAAAATGCAGGGTTGTGATCACAACCTGTAAATGCGTGGAAGCCATGTAACGCTTTACATACATCGTCTCCCAGAAAATCAGATAATTTATTAACATCAATTATCCGTCTCTTATTCGATACACCACAGTCAATACAGATGTTACTTTGGCTTTTTCGATGGTGCATGTTTCTCAACAAAATGACTAAAATATCGATGTCCGAACATCTAACAGTTATGTTGGCTGCATAATTAATGCTCATGGCAAGAAATACAATTTTGGTATCTGCTCTTTCGTGCCAGGGACATGAAAATTCATTGATTTCCATTTTAATCACTTTGTTGTTACTATCGACTTCATATGAATAACATTTAATATGATTTAATAAAATCTTCTTACGGCCAATAAATTCAGCAACGCTGTCACTTTCCCAATGATCTATCAAGAAAGAAACCAGAGCTGTTTTGAAGTTGTCATTTCGGAGTTCCTTCGCGAATTCGGGAGGCCTTACTTGCCGCGGACCAGAGATAACGTACTCACGGTCAGTATCTTGTCTTCCTCGCATACAACGTTCGTAATCTTTGATCGATGGTTGATAATATCGATCAAAAATCAGGTGAATATTTGGAGCATTGTAATTCGTTAGTATTTGCAGTATCTTTTTGAAATACCCTCAAATGTTCTAGGCCTGCACCTTGTTATTTAAATTTGAAACAAAAGCTTCGAAAGATTGCTTTCCGTTGCGATAGCCGCTTCAGCGACTTCCGGCCATGTTATCGATTTCCATGTACTTAGCCATTATTTAGACTTCTGACAATTTATATACAGGTTCAGAAAGCCATAAACAATATAAAAATGCAATTGTCAGAACTGCACCTTGTGGTTTAAATTTGAAACAAGCTACGAAAGATTGCTTTTCGTCGCGATAGCCGCTTCAACGACTTCCGGCCATATTATCAATTTCCATGTACTTAGCCATTATTTAGACTTCTGACAATTTATATACAAGTTCAATAAGCCATAAACAATATAAAAATGCAATTGTCAGAACTGCACCTTGTGGTTTCTATTTCAACAATTTTTTTACAACTTTGTCGTCTTCTGACAGTCTTTAAGCCCCGACCTAGACTTCTGACAATAATTTTCCTCGATTCCTACAGTGAAAAACTATAACTCTACTAAATTTCAGGACTGCACCTTATCATTTATTTCTAAATATAAGTTTACGACTTTGACCGTCCACCCACGCCTCCCGCCCCGGGAGAGCATTCTGACGGCAACGCTACGTACTTATCAGGTACTAAGGACACATTTTATACAAAATTCGTGAATGCACCTTATCAGTTCACATTTTCGTTGTCAGCTCTTAGACTATAAGGGAAGTTATTTGATTTTTTGAAGGTAATAAGATTGGGTGCTTTTGATCGAAGGATATTTCGGCATTTTCCAACACTCGGCGGAGATATCCGGAAGTATCTAGAAATGGTTTTAAGGATATCAGTTGCTTGTTTGAAAAATTTTTATTTTTTGAAAGTTCCGCTATTTCTGTTGAAAAGGACTGCTTTTGAACTTGTTTGATAATGAAGTTTAATGAGGAATTCAATTCACTGACTGACAGAGGTCCTTTGAATCGATTTTCTTTGTTTCTCGAATTGTGAGTAAATCTTAGAACGTACGCCACTGTGCGTTGTAGTTTGGAAAACGAAGAGAAGTTTGAGAAATTGTTTTGCCAAAAATTGTATTGGTCAGAAATTATTGTTAGGGCTACCTTTCTTTCCTCAGGTAGGTTGACAAGATTTTTATTAATCTCGTGTTGGGGAAATCCAAACTCAATTCACTGAGGATTTTGGGTCCATTAAACCACATGGGGTGGATTTCAGGAGTGAATTTTCCGCGTGACAGCATGTCAGCTGGATTATCACTTGATCGCACGTGTCGCCACTGGAAATTTTGTGTTAGCGTTTGTATGTTTACTAGTCTATTTGATACAAATACCTACCATCGACTTGGGTGGCTTTTGCACCAACAGAGTGCAATTTGAGAGTCTATCCACAAGTTAACAGAATTTATGTTGATTTTGGTTTCTAAGACGTTTTTGACTCTTTGGGTCAGATTCGAGGATAATAGCATACCACAGAGTTCAAGTCTGGGAATTGTGATAGTTTTCAGTGGGGCAACATGCAATTTTGCTGATATCAGAATACATGAAACTGTTTTCTCGGTGTAGAGGGTTCTGATGTAGACACATGCGCCGTACGCTTCGGTACTCACATCTGAAAAGAAGTGAAGTTAAATTTTGCTTACTTCTTTGTGATTGAAGATAATACGAGGAATTTTTAAATGCTTGATTTGACAGATGGTGTTTAGGAATTCTTCCCATTTCTGTAAGATTTCGTTATCGGTGATTTTATCATCCCTGTTACACTTTAATTTCCAGATTATCTGCATTAGCATCTTTCCTTTAACAACCGCGGAGTTAACAAAACCCAGGGGGTCATAACATTGTGAAATATGTAACAGAATATTTCTCTTGGTGATATTGTCCTCATTGACGAGTTCAGTGGGTACGGATATTTGGAACTCATCACTTATGGTTTTACGCCTAAAATTTTAGACGGAGATTGATCTAGGCTTACGAGTATGTCAAATTCAGTTATTTGTGTCTGCGATATCTTTTTTAGAAAAGTTTGAGAGTTTGAACCAGCCGGTTCAAGCAGTTATTTCAGTTCGAAATAGAGTTTTTCGAGGGATTCAATTGAGTCGCACCCTGTTAAAATATCGTCTACGTACGTCTGTGTGAGAACAGAGTCCGAGGCTAGAGGAAGATTTTTATTGGTACTTGCAATCTCGTTCAAAACTCTTAATTGAGAGGAATGGACTACAATTTATACCATAAGTTATTGTTTGTAATTCAATACATTTTAGCAGTTCTTTAGATGAGTCTCTCCACAAAATCTTTTGAAGAAACCCGTCTTTGGGATTAATTCGAATTTGCCTAAACATTTTCTCCAAATTAATAATTAACGCGTATTTCAAGGTTCTGAACCTGCACAAGATATCGTATAGGTCAGGCTGAATTTGACGACCTTTAAGACAAATGTCGTTTAATGAAAAACCGGAGTTGGTTTTACAAGAAGCATCAAAAACGACTCGCAACTTGGTCATCATTCGATCTTGCCGATAAACTGGCAAATGAGGGATAAAATTAGTAATTTATGCAACAAGTGCATAAAGTGGTACTTTTTTTCACGAATGGAAAAAGTTGACCGCACGAGCCGTCACGTCACGAAGACACTCTATGCACATGTTGTATACATTATTTTTTCTACAGCCCTATACAAAAAAATAAAATTCAAATAGAAATTTGGGATATTTTAATTAAGCTCCTTCGGTAAATTACAATTATACGTATTCCAAGTTTCATGAAAGTCCATCCTCGATGCCCAGCCAAGATTCATTGTGTTAGCTTATGGGAAGCGTGAAATAAAGTTAACGTTATGGCACTTTCTTTAACGCTTTTTTACTTTTTTTCACTCTAACCATAAACAACCACTTTAAGCGCTACAAACCGATGAAATACAAGGTACTTTAAAGATAGGGCGTAGAAAATAGTTATTTGTAAAACAAGTGTCACAATGACTCGTTTTGTAGTACGAATGAAGTTTGCACAACGAACCCCGAAGCGGTGAGTTGTGCAAATCACGAGTACTACAGAAAGTCATTGTGGCACAAGTTTTAAACAATATTTTTTATAATTCGCATTTATTTAATTATTTAAATAAAATATAAATTCATATAATCCTTGTTTTTAATCTAGGAGGAGTGGTTTGAATTTAAGTTGGCAATTCTGTAGATTCCTAATTGGTCAGATCACAGATGGTTTTATTCAGCACTTCTGACTTTTGACATATGATAACGGAATAATTGTGTAAATTGAAAACAAACTTTCATTTAAGCAAACAGTGATGATTATTTGTTTAAAAAAGAGCTTCTTTGTATATGCTCTTGCTATCTATTTATATTATATCATGAACAGAATTATTTCTGTAATACATCTTCACATAGATATCTGGTAATTTATCCCAAACATCGAAAGTTTTTTATACCTATTTATTGATCCTATACAATATAAAAATAAACAAATGATAAATCATTGATAAATAAACGTTTGCGTACTTTATTCGTTAATATTTTTAATTCTAACTTACCTTTAATATAATAATTTGCTAGCTAGAACAACGCTAGACCATTTTATTTATAATTTGTGTCAAGGTTAAAGTCAAGTGTCAAATGAAAATATAACTAAATACAATAACCAACTGTACACTAAAAATGACTATAACAGTGTTCAAAGAGATTCATTGTGACACTGTAAACAATGTTATAATGAGGTTTCTTTAATAGGCGAATTATAAAAATTTGTTTTCTGAACGTGAATTTTGCGACGATAGCGGTTCTAGAGATAATGTATTCATGAATACATTTCTTATATTCCGTATCAACGTATCATATCAACTTGGAAATGTCCCTTTTGGAGAATTTTAGTTGTGGTTTTGAAGATGAACTCTGCCAGTTCATCTTCGGTTGAGAAGGTTTGAGTTTTGGGAGTTCTTCGATTTCCCAGAATTTAGAGAAAGTGCTTTGTAATTCAGTGTCCATAAGTACATAATACGAGATAGCGGGTGTGTTTTTTGATCTTTGTTGGGAGTTCAGTTTTCCCGAGATAATTGAACTCAAATGGGTATTAAAAAGAGTAGGTAGGCCGTCCCCTAGTTTGATGAGGCCATAGGTTAACAGATCATAATACGCATCTGCTCCTATCAATAGATCGATTTTACCGGGTGTGGCAAAAGTTTTGTCTGCTAACTTGTTTACAATCCGCGAAGGTATTGTTACGTGATCTACATTCAACTTCACTTGGGGGATAGTTGTAGTAATTTTTTCAAGCACAGCGCAAGAGATTTCGAACTTTTTCGAGGGATCAACATTTCAGTGTAGCACTATGTCCAACATTTCGTTAGACAGAGTATTAGTTTCAGATATGCTGAAATGTTCCAGATTTTCTTGTATGGGGTATAGTTGAGTTTTTGTACAAGTTGTTTGCTGATGAAAGAATTTTGACTTCCGTTATCCAGAAGAATTCTCCCCTTAACAGGTTGATTTTGTCGATTGTAAATTGTTGCTTGCGCAGTTGCTAACAACACTAGGCTATTTTTTGTTGAGAGAGCTGATAGACTGGACGAATTTGGAAGTGTTTGATTTTCTTGGATGCTTTGAGATGTGGACAGTCTGTCCTGAGTTTGAGAAGGATTCTTTGAATGACTGTTGAAAGTTTGAGTGTTATGTTGCAAACTTGAATTTTGGGACCGAGAATTGTCAGAGTTGAGATATGGATTAAAATTGTTATTGTTTGAAGGCCTTTGTCCGTTATTACGTGGATTTTGAAAATGTAAAAGAGAATGATGTCTTTTGTGACAATGGGAGCATGACCTTTGTGTCAAACAGGTAACTGACTGCTCTGTAAATTGGTTAATTTCTGTAGATATTCGCAAGTTTTGGGGGTAGAACTTTCTCTTTCAGACTATAACTCTTTCAGTTGAAAGGTGTTAATTTTTGACATAAAGTTAATTACCCACTTTACCGAGAAGCGATGAATAGTGTCCTGTTAGTTAATTTATGTCAATCCATAAAACATTCATTTCGAATAGCTGAGATTTCTCTATTCATTTGTGTAAGGCTTTGAAATAGTGCTAATTGAAGGATCGTAGATCGCTCAAAGTTATTTGTAGTAACATTTTAATAGTTTTGGAAAGTTCCACCATCTCTATTTTATAAAAAAATCATAAGGTTCATTTCAACCATTTAAAATTCAATTCTTTGGTGTCGTGTTGAGCAGGCACTTAGAAGCTAAACTTTCTTTTATTAATGAGCGTTTACGATCATTAAAGTGAATAAGGGTTTAAAGTTACAATAGACATTCAAACGTCCGAGAATTCATAGGAATGTGAAAGCTCTTGCGATTGATTTGTCATCGCGATATATACAGCATGTCATCTCTCAACAATTACAATAAGATATACATAAAAGATACGTGATAATTTAAGGATATTTCCAGTCAAAAGTAATTCTATTCTATGAAATTAACAGTTTTGACAACACCAAAATAAAAATGGTATTATGGATACGTGATATTTTTCTAAAAATGTAACAATGTCACAGGCATGAAAGAAAGTATACCTTTAAATTCAAAACAATAAACACTTTTACCTTGTCATAAGTTTTTACACGTATCCGTATCCGTATTGGACTTACGGTGATGTAAAGAAGTTGTCAAGAAAACCTTTTTACAGATAACATATCGTTTTGTGCTAAAACCAGGATGGTCAAAGCACTATTCCTTGGTAAAAGTAAAAAAATTATGAAAAATAAAACTAAATAAATGGTTTCAAAGAATAAAACTAACTTTTCCGCATCTGTGGCCCTGAACAATATTCTATCATAAAATTGTTACTTGTATACACTTCGGGGAATGTATCGTGCTAACAAACCGAAATTTCTCCAAAAATTTAGTATATCCGGATTTATAGGACCCGCTGTACTCGCTCTAGTCAACTAAAAATCAATAGGGTACATCTGTGAGACACCTTGAACAATATTCAATCATAAAATTGATCAATCGTATACTCTCTGGAGGCTGTATCGTGATAACAAACTGAAAATTCTCCAAAAATGATAAAAATTTGGTACTTCAAGTACCATAGCATCCGTTGTACTGGCTTTAGTGAGCTGAATATTAATAGGGTTCATCTTTGAGACTCTCTGAATAGTAGCCAATCATAAAATTGGCTACTTGTATATACTCCGGAGGCTGTATCGTGCTAACAAACTGAAAAATCTTCAAAAATGACAAAAATATCGTACTTAAAGTACCTACTGTAGCACCCGTTGTACTGGCTCTGGTGAGCTGAAAATCAATAGGGTTCATCTGTGACGTCTTTAACAATATTCCATCATAAAATTGGTGACTTATTGCACTCCGGAGGCTGTATCGTGCTAACAAGACATGTAAGGAAAAGTGGCCGACGACGACGACATACACACAGGATTTTTTTTCTGAAAACCGTTTTTTCGTATTGTTGTTGATGGAAAACGTAAAAATAACTAAAAAAAAATCAAAATTCCAACTTTTTTTGGGGTAAACCAATACTTTTCTCGCATATTAATTAGGTTGAGCGGAAAAGTAAAATGTGGTTATAATCAAACCAAACCAATGTCAAAGAAGACCTGTAAAATAGACTACTGATTTTGTTTTTGGGATACGTATACGCAGAAGGGGCGTAACAATCCGTTCAACGCATCGTACCGGCTGAGCCATAACGAGTCTACACATGCGCAGTTCGATACGGATACGTGAGAAATTTAAGACAAGCTAAAAGTACCTAATAAGACTTTATATTCTCAAATAGACAGACAGACAATACGATATTAAAAGAATTTAAATTCCTGAACTGAAGAGAAGCAAAGAAACGAGATGACGACATATCTACTAGAACAAAATTATAAAAATAACTCTAAATTGTATCATATTGTTAAAAACAAAATAGGGAAAAATGAATTTTCAAGTACGATAAAAAGTTGCTATAGTCTACACAATCATTAGAAAGTTTGAAAGGAATAATTATATCTTTTTGTATCGATTGCATGTTATGTTTAAGGTAACCAAATAATGCAATATGCACCAAATCGGTAGCCATAAATGGCTGTTACTGTTGACTGTCCTGCTCATTCAACACCACGAAGTGCAAAACGGGTTTGCTTGCTTAAGCAACCCTTGTATACATGGAGTATGCTTGGATGATTTAAACTCTACATATTTTTGCTATTGCATAGACGGATATACGGGTATACAGTGTCAAACTAATTGGAACGAATGCTGGTCTTCGCCGTGTCGAAATGGTGGAGTTTGCATTGATGGAATTGCCATGTTCAACTGTTCATGCCCACCAGGATATTCAGGTGAGTGAAGCCAACTAAAATGACCAAAGTATGAATAAAACAAGTATAAATGTGACTAGATTTTAGAGAACTTTACGGTGTCACTCATTTTTGACCCAATTTAGTCAAAAAATCAGTTGTAATGACACATTTATTAAATTATCAGTCGAAAATCTTTCACACTGTAAGTAGTAGGTCTGTTTCAACCGAAGTAAATACCGTTTTATTACCGTACAATCTCAGTAACTCAGCAAATTTGATGTAAATTACACAGACTTATTATATTCACTAATCAGCAGGTCAACTGGGTTTGTATCATAATTGTACGGTTTTTGTGTTGGTTATAACAGACCTAGTTATAACAGATTTTTACGGATCTCTTCGTAATCTACTTCATTGTTACCATATTCAATCCACAGATGGTGCCATATGTACTAAAATGTAAAATTTTGTAATTAAGGTAAACTTTGTGAAGACGATATTAACGAATGTGAAAGTAACCCTTGTCAAAATAATGGTACTTGTTTGGACGAACGAAATGGTTATACTTGCAACTGCCTTCCTGGCTTTTCGGGAATATATTGTGAAATAGATGTAGCAGTTTGCAATGCAACAGGAGAAACTCGTTGTGCAAACGGAGGTATATGCGAAGAAGGTCCAGGAGAAACCTTCACTTGTAAATGCCAAAACGGTAAGAATAATCAAATTATTTGAGAAATAAATCCTTAATATATCGAGCTTCAATATAACGAATCCTTTGATTTAATAAATTTTTTATCAATTATTCCCACTTAATTCCATAGTAATTCATGTCTCGATAGGTTCTGACACGTTAAATTCTTCGTAAGACAGTCATTGTTGTTTAATGCTAAGTAATGTTTTGTTAAAACGAGTCGTAGTCCAACCTAACTTCTATAGAACAAACCTCATTGTAAGGAATTACTTGGCATAACGAATATTTTCTAATTCCCTCCAGTTTCGTTATATTCGGGTTGCGTATATGTTTATATTTTCATTTACATTAATGTACTATTAAATATTTATTTCACGACTTTTTTCTCGACAAGAATATACTATAAATGTCTCGAATTGTATTTTCCCAGCTGGCCGTTAATTTATAGGAATTCAACCAGGCGGCGTTGATTTATTGAGAAATATTCAAAACATTTGAAAACAATTTTTCTATAATCTTGTAAGCTTGTGAGATACAGGCTGATAAAGGGTGCAGAAGAAATACACATCTGATTGCATATCTTCTCGGGGATGAAGAAACAAATTTAATTTTTTTTACAAGTTGAAGGATCTTCAAAACACGTCAATTCTAATAAGCCACTGGTGTGGTATCAGGGGTTCGTAAACTTATATACCGTATTCTTGAATATTTGAGTATTTCGAGGTAATTACTTCTGCCTCAAATTCTTCACTAAGTTTCCTACATAAAAGGTACACTTTTTAAATTTGTTACAATTCTAAATACAATGTAATGTAAACAGCTAGTAGCTTAACTCGCGACTATACTTATTATTTAAACTATTTTGTATGTTGTAGTTAACTACATTAACAAACGTTGCTCTTTCATTAATTTGTCAAAATGACGTCCTTCAACATGAATATAATGTTGAATACGTTTTTTATTTGGTCAGTAATTCTCATTAGCAAAAATCTATTAAGAGACAACTAACTCTGTAAGTAAAAGTTTACGAACCCTTTGTACCACGTCACAGGCTTATTAGAATCCGATAAAATTGATACAGTTGGACGTAGTTAAGCAGAAAACGTCCAACCTACAAATTATAAAAAATGAGTTTTTGCTGTAACAAACTGTGAAAATGTCGTTTTAATAAATTGCAGAAATCGTCCAAGTCAAATCAAATTTTTTTGTAACGATATTCTGTAAAATTCTAACCCACATAATTACAAAATAAGATTTTTATATTAATAATGCGTCCATGTGGTTTGGATGTATTCTGTCAGAACAAGATTGGTTTTGATTTTATACCACAATAAATTGCTAAAACGTCTTAAGTGGGATTGCTTTTACCAAATAAATTACGTAAGAAATTTTAGTTAATTGAAATCGTCCAAGGGTGGTGGACGTTTTCGTCCTTACAATTTCACATATACCTAACTTTTACTATTTTTAATGTTTCGAAAAGAATGGATGGATTCGGTGTTTTCATATTAGGATGTAAAGGTACCTTTTCCTCCACATTCGCCAGTCGCTAGTAACCCCCGAAAAGTAGCGACGACTTATTCGCCAAGACATCTATTCATGTATGAACTTTGTCTTGTTAGTATTTATTTCCAAACCATATTGTCGGCTGTACGTTGTAAAACTGTCCATTAGGAGTTGTAAGGAAGCTAGGTTGTCCGCAAAAATAACGGTATCATCTGCATACCTTATATTATTCAGTCGTTCTCCATTTAGCAGGATTACAGCTTCAATGTCTTGCAGGGCTTCCCTGAAAATGCATTCCGAGTACAGGTTGAAAATTACAGGAGATAGTATGCATCCCTCTCTTACACCACGTAATATTTGTATCTCTTCTGTTGTCTCTTTGTCTACCCTGACACAAGCCCTTTGATTCCAATAGAGATTATTGATAATTTTGAGATCCTTTCCGTCCAGGCCAGCTTTCTGCAGAACTTCCATCATTTTCGTGTGCCGTACTTGATCAAACTCCTTCCTATAGTCTATAAAACATGCGTAGACATCCCTGCATCGCTGAAACAGCACCTGGACCGAAAATAGAGCTTCCCTAGTCCCCACAGCACTTCTAAAGCCGAATTGAGCCTCAGACATCTGTTCCTCACAGAGTTTAAATATCCTATTGTGAATTATCTTCAGGAAAATATTTAGTACATGACTTATCAAGCTTATTGTTCGAAACTCGCTACATTTCCTAGCATTAGGCTTCTTGGGGAGAGTAACGAATTCAGACCTCAGCAATTCCGTGGGTATGACGCCCGTATCATAGATCACATTGAACACTTTTGTAAGCCACTTTAGATTCTTCCCTTCGATCAGCTTTAATATTTCAGCAGGAATTCCGTCAGGGCCCAAGGCCTTTTGATATTTTGCATTTTTCAAGGCTGCCTGCACTTCCACCTCTAAGATTGGGCGACCATCTGTTTCTTCGATATTGGGTGGCACCGTTCTCACATCATCAAAAAGTTGTTTAATGTATTCTTTTCAGGTCTGCTTAATTTCCGACTTCTCTACTATAACTCGGCCTTGGTTATCCTTAAGTACATTAACTGTTTTTCTCTTCACTGTTCCTGCCATTTCCTTTACCTTCTTGAGCATATTAAAGTTATCACATTTAGCATGACATTCTTCGATTTCCATACATTTTTCCAATTTCTCTTCTTCTTTTTTGGCTGTTCTTCTTTTCGCCCTTATTTCTTTTTGTATGTTCATGTATTCTATTTTATTATTTTTATACAATCTCCTCTTTTCCATCAGCTCTAAGATTTCATCCGTCATTCAAGATTTCTTCATCTGTTTATTAGGCTTTAAGTACTTTTCTTTGAATTTTTTGAAGCATCTTAAGGTCTTTTTCTACATCTTCATCGTTTTGCTGTTCTTCCGCCTCTGAGAAGAGTTCGCTTTTTGCCAAATTGCTTGTGGCTGTGTCTTTCAGTTTTCTGTAGTCGTATCTCTCTACGCGTTTATTCTCTACCTTCTTCAACCTGATTCCCATCCTTCCTATCAGCGGGTTATGATCCGACTGTACATCTGCTCCTGGATAGGTTTTTATGTTTTTGATGCTGCTTCTAAATCTTTTATTACTGAGTACAAAGTCTATCTGATTCCTAGTTTTCCCATCATTCGATTTCCACGTATACAATCTTCTAGGATGGTGGTGGAAGAATGTATTAGTTCAGATCATGTTCCGCTACGAATGCAGTTAGAGTGTCGCCACGTTCGTTTCTCTCGCCTAGTCCAAAGTCTCCAATGTGTTCCATAGTTCTACCTTTCCCAAGCTTGGCATTGAAATTACCCATAATGATGTTTAAATCATGCTGTGGTAAGGTTTTCATTATATCTGATATTTGATTGTAGAACTGGTCTACGTCCTCGTTGCTGTAGTCTGTAGTAGTAGCATAAATTTGGATGAGATTAACATTCACGGGCCTTGCATTAATTTGTAGAAGAGCTATCATCCTCTCTGATATTGGCACAAAGTTGGTAACACAGATTGCAATTTGTTTGTGCAGTATAAATGCAACTCCATGTTGGAAAATGTTGTTTGCTGTTCCAGAGTAATATACAGAATATTCCTCCCCGTTGCCATTAGCTCCCGTACCCGGCCATCTCATCTCACTAATGCCTAAAATCTGCACTTTAAGTCGTTTCATCTCTTGAATTGTGTTTTGCAGTTCTCCAGGCTGTGCTAGTGATCGCACATAACATGTACCAAATATCACGGTCTCCAACTTTACCTTTCTGTACCATCCTTTCTTACTATTAATCAAAACATTCCCTCCCGGAGATCCGAATGAGGGACTATACCCGGACATTTTAAATTTTGTCTTGACCATAGCCATCGTGATAATACTAGGGAAAACTGTAATGAGTCTTTAATATGTTGGGTTCCCATTTGCCTACCACATCCTTATGCCGTTGATCATTTTCTGATTCCTCCGCCTTCGGAGCCGATTTTTCAACTCCAGGACAAAAGTGTGTCCTGTCACTTACTAACTCCTCCACCCGATGCTGTTGGCCAGTAATTGTGGGATTGCTTATCCCGGTAATCGTTCGGTCGTCAGAGCCTCGTTGGTTATCTAGCAGCGTGGACCACGCGCAGATGAGGTTGACATTTGGGCTGGTATTATTATTTCTACCTTCACCCCTTCCACCTCTGGTGATAACGGACAACGCCAAATCATACGAAAATAAAAATTTCAAAGAATTGCTAACCAATTTCAAAATAGAAAAGAAATACCACCGTATTCACCGCAAAACAACCCCGTAGAATGAGCAAATAGAGTAATAAAAACCATGATTGCACAATTTTGTGACAACAATCACAAAAAATGGGACACACATATACCAGTACTAACGTTCGCCATAAATACCGCCCGACACAAGTCAACCGGATTCTCACCAGTATTTCTAAACTTCGGACATGAGTTAAGGATTCCAAGTAAGATTGTAAACGACAGTATGACAAACACAGTTTCTACTACACCAAAAAAATGGACGAAACTTAAGGAAACTTTCAAACTAGTCAAAATAAATCTAGCAAAAGCATTCACATCACAAAGCCACTATTACAACCTTGGAAGGAATTGGTCACCAAAAATTGGAGAGAAGGTGATGAAGAAAGAACACCACCTGCCAAACGCAGAGTAAAATGTTTGCGCAAAATTAGCACCAAAATATTCGGGACCGTTTGCAATAGAAAAGAAAACAGCCAGTAACATCTATCAAATTAAAACCGATAACAGCAACAGAAGTCATACAATTCACGTTAGACATCTAAAACCAGCATGGCCGGAACCCAAAACCGGTTAACCCCACTACCAGGACACACAAAAAAACCATCGATTCCTTTCTTATGCCATTCGATAGAGGACAGATGCATGTCAATTACTTACCATATTTGAATTCTTCCATTTTATATTTGTAGGCAATAGAAGGGATTAAACTTGGAGTAGAAGTTTTTGTAAAAAATTGCCGTAATGTTTTTTTAGTAACTACGTCTATAAAAAGGAGAGACTGAAATTGGTGAAAATCGGAACAGGAATGTTCATACTATTATCAAAAAATACACCAACTTCCCATCGATAATGCAAACAGAGTTATAAAACATCAAATTTGAAGTTTTTTAAGAAATCGTGACCTACTTCATTGGCCTAGCAGATATTGGGTGTTATTTCCAAACATGACAATATAGAATGACGTGTATGCCATCATATCCGAACACTACAAATAAAGGATATAGTGAGGCTCTATGACTATATCTTATTTTTAATTATTGGCTGTTAAAAAAATATGTGCCATCACAGCCCGATCTCCACTACTAGGCTGGGCAGGATTAGTTTTATTCTATTTAAATCACCTGACTATGTTGTATTTTAAATAAAAATAGTTATAATACTGTATTTTGTATTTTATATTTCAAATACACGACTTAAAATAATGTTGTATTCCGTATTTTAAATACGTGCGAGATAGTATTATGTATCTTAATGTAATGTTTTTTTTATTTATTCAAAACAGTTTATCCTGACGGGTGGGATAAATTCATACAAACGATAGGTTCACTTACTTAATTTATTTATTCACTAAACTATTCACTAACACTTAATTTATATACACTTAACTATTCACTTACATTTAATTTATATCAACACTTCACTCTTCGCTATTTCAGTGTATTCTTGTTTATTTCACGAGATCACTTTATAAACTAAAACTAACTCTCCCTGGTCGATCCTTTATATATTAGCGCCTTTCTTACTAGATAATTCTAGATTGCGGCTAAGACGAAAACAATGTCTACATAAGATAGTCACAATCGTAAACAGTTCTAAGAAATCCCTGGGCATCCGCCATAATTTTAACTTTCATAAATGGCTTAGACAGAGTCGGATTCAGGGACTATACAAGTGTGCTGTTTCGTAACATTACCCCTCCTTAAATGAAAGTTCCTCCTGGAACTTTTGTGTAGCCGAGACTGAATGTTTGAATCGGCAACTGGCCCCATTTCTACACTTTCGGATCTTATCAAAATAACAGTGCACCATCTTCATCGAATACTGATAACGGGGGTTGTAGCTGCAAATTAATATCAGGACACCGGTATCTTGGAAGATAACCTCTACCATGTTCCTGATGACTCGCCAATCCAACTGGTTACTGGCTAACTTAGGCATAGCCAGTTTCTTGACGCTGGATTCTAACACATTGTCTCGGAGATTTCGAAGTGCTTCCCACACATCGCGGTAGGTAGTTACCACGTAGAAGACGTACCGTGAATTATGTTTCAGTGTCTTGCCAGGGGCTGGAATCTTGTCTTCTAGTTTTTCTAATTGACCGAACTTCTTTCGAAAGACGGATGCCAACCCTCGTGCGTTCTTGATACGGGCGGGGATGTTGTATGCTAGTGAATAATCTTCCGGAAGAGTGAACAAATTTTGTCTTTGTTCTGAAGTGAATCCATATCTAGCTCTCCCGGTACCTCCATACGCGCCCCTAAATTAATCGAAGGTAGGGTCAGACACATCTAGAATATGGTTTACTCCTTTCTCCAGGTTATGGTCTCCTTCGAATGGCGCTAGTCGGTTTTGGTGAACTACTTTTGGTTTTCCGTTGGGGTCTTGCTTAAGCGATATATAACATCATTGATCCTTTTCTTGATTAAGTATGGACCTTCCCAGAATTTTTGTAATTTTGGAGAAAATCCTTTTCTCCTCGTCGGGTTGTGTAACCATACTTTGTCCCCTTCTTTGAAACCGCCTACTGTGGCCTGCGTATCGTACCGACTTTTCATTCTGTCGCTGGCCACTTGAAGATTTGTGCGAACTAATTCTTGAATATTGTCGGGGAGCGAAGACGGGCAGTAACTTCAGTGGACTGTATAATTGTTGGGGAGGTGGTTGTTGACATCTAAGTAAACTATTCTGTCTCCGCTGGCCACGAAAGGTTAAACTAACTACTGAGATGTCAATAAATAGTCAGTTTAATTTCAACTGATCTTTAATGAAGCAACTTCGAAACATCATAAAAAACTAAATAAACATGTGAAAATAGTATCACCAAAAATTGTTCATGCCAATATTTGGCAACACTATAATGTTAGCGCTTAACATAAAATAATTATTACATGAAAAAAAAAACTATGTATCAGAAACTTGATAAATGTAATGCACTTTCAATAGAGAGAAGAGAGAATTGATAACGTGTAACGGATGTAGAGAGAGACATATATATATATATATATATATATATTAGAGCGAGCACGAACTCGTGGTTTTCTCAAAAAAGACCACGGCGGTTAACTGCGTAACACATAACAACAACAATGCACCAATTTCACAATAAAGCTCGAAACTCTTACATAAGGCTGGTTTCTGTCTAAAGTGCGTAGACACTTTTACAGTAGGTGTGTCTAAGGTGAAATCTGCTTCAATACTTTTTGAAAGCTGATTGAATACTTACTGTAAAATGAATTTGCGCGCGCAGACAGTCGTTACTGTTAGGTACCCGGCGACATCTACGCTGGTTTCAAGACATTATTATTATTATTATTATTATTATTATTATTATAATTATTATTATTATTATTATTATTATTATTACAATAGAAATAAGGGCTGAGGTAATAACCTATTAAGCCCATATAAACACAATCAATGACAAATCAACAATAATTAACAAAATCGTAGTTTTCAAGAATAACCGCAACAACTATACAGCGAAAAAAGATATAAATAAAACAAATTCAGATAAATAATAAATGCAACAATGCGCACTATTAACTATTGAATAGAAGTCTATCAATCCTGTTCTTAAATGCGTTAACTGATGGTGCGTCAACAACATCATCAGGAAGATTATTCCAGACATCAAACACTGTTTGGTAAATAGTGCTGTCTTACTCGGGATCTAAAGGAATCCTTCTTAAGTTTAAATGGGTGACCTCTCATTCTAAGATCAGTGTTGAATAGAAACATAGACTGAAGATCACCAAGGGTGTGGTTAATGATTTTATAACATAATATCTAGTCTCCCCGAAGTCGACGGTCTTGAAACAAAATGATATTCCCCCAGTCAGTCGCTCGTCGTATGAAGGCCTTACGCGACCGAATGCAAGTCTAGTAGCCCTCCTTTGCACGTTTTCTAATAAAACTTGGTCGCGAATAAGATCAGGATACCACACAGGACCCGCATATTCTAAAATAGGACGCACGTAACATTTGTACAGTTTACAGTAAGTTTCAAGTGACACTCTAGAGAACGATTTTTGTATCAGATAGAGTCTGGATTTCGCGCGGTTGCATACGGACACAACATGTTCACTCCACGATAATTTTGAGTTCACTAAGATGACTAGGTCATCATGGCTGGTAACCGTATTTAGTAACTGCCCATTTAAGTTGTATGATAAATTGGGATTGGTCTTGCCAATGAGGAGTACATTATATTTATTAATGTTCAGGGGAAGCAACCAGTCCAAACACCACCGCTGTATAGTGTGTAGATCATTTTGGAGGGTGAGATGGTCTCTTAAAGGGTTAGCAAATATTTTTGTGTCATCGGTATAAAAAGAAACTGAGTTTGAGACCAATATTTGAAGATCACTTGCGTAAACAACAAACAGCAATGGGTCAAGGACGGAACCCTTTGGAACACCACTAGAAACTGGCCTGTCATTGGAGAACTCTCGGCCGACTCTGACTTTAAAAATCCTGTCCGATAAAAAATTGGAGATCCATAAATTTAGGCTACCCCGTATGCCAAAGTGATCTAATTTATATAAAAGTCTTCTTTTTGGGACTTTGTCGAATGCCTTGGAGAAGTCCAAATAAATGACGTCAATCAGATTTCTGTTGTCTAAAGCTTTTGTCCAGTCATTAACACAGTGAAGAAGATTGGACATGGTAGAGCGACCTCGAACAAAACCATGTTGGTAAAGAGGTATGACATTTTGTTGAAGAAGGAACTTGGGCATGGCCTCACATATGTACAGGGTGTCTCGAAATAGATAATTAGAACAGTTGGAATTACTTAGTGTAAATTCCAGCAAATATCGTCCAGCCTTCTTCTCAATTGGATCACGTAGTCTTCTCCTGCTAGATCTGCTATAGGCTGACAGCCAATTTCCAGGTCACAAGGAAGCCTCATTTCACTTCCAAACAGGATTTTCTCCGGTGTTTCACCCGTTGACTCATTGACGGCAGATCGATAAGCCAATGCGAATAGGGAAAGATACTGATCCCAATTTACAATAGTCTTGTTCATTATTTCGATGATTCCATCTGATTGTGGATGTAATGCTGTTGTCCTGGTCTTCTTCATTCCCAGCTTGTCGCAAATCTCTTGGAATAGATGGCTTTCGAAATTTCTTTCCTGGTCGCTGTGGACTTCCAAGAGTACTCCATATCGGCTGATAAATTCTTTTACCAATATATCCGCGACAGTTGTGGCCTCTTGGTTCGGGATAGCGTAAATTTCCACCCACTTTGTGAAATAATCCATTATAAATAGGATGTATTTTTCACCATTTTCTGTCGTCGGAAATGGTCCAGCGATGTCTAAAGCAATCCTTTCGAAAAGGGTTCCGACATTATACTGTTTCATAGGCGCCTTTCTCTTGCGATGAGGTCCATTACTCGTAGCACAAGTCGTAAATTTCTTACGCCAGTCCTTCACATCGTCGGAGTTGTTCATCCAATAAAACATTTCACGGACTCGCTGAAGGGTTTTCTTCACTCCCAGATGCCCTCCCGATGGACTGTCGTGTAACTTCTTCAGTACCTCTGCTACTCTCGTTCTAGGGATAACTAGCTGTCTCTTTATCTAGGAACCATAATCGTTTTCAAGGACTCTTTTCAACAGCCCTTCTTCCAGGACAAGGGAGTGTCACTGAATCCAATACGCCTTGAGTTTCGGTGAAAATCTTGACACTTCTTGCCAGGTAAGTCGCCAATTTTCTTCCTTCCACTGCCGAATCTTCTTTAGGCAAGGATCGTTCTCCTTATCTTCTCTGATCCTGGTGGGTGACCATTCTTCATTGACTACTGTAATTCTTGAAACTGCAACTTCCTTAGGTTTCGACTCGTTGCATTGTGAATAATCTACAGGACATGATCGTCTAGGCAGAGTTGGCTTTTCGGTGATTCACATCAGCTGGATATTCACCACTGCCTGATTACTCCTATCTGATTACCCCTGTGACTGGAGTTCTTGGGTTACAGGAGTCTTGGGGCGCTTAGACGGACTGCGCACGTGCTCTAGCTCCCCACACTTCCGGCATTTGATCTTCTTCGGCTTCTTGTCTGCCATACTTGTCAACAAGTTGACGATCTGGTCAAGTTTGTCATCGTTATCTTCTTCCTGCATGGTCCTACCTTTGTTGTACCGCGAGCTCTTCGTGGCTGCTTTGCATTTAAGAGGTTCTTGGTTTGTAGGAGTCGTAGAACGCTTACACGAACTGCGTGCATGCTCTAGCTCGCCATAATTACAGCATCTGATTTTCTTCGGCTTCTTGTCTACCATACCTTTCAACAAGTTGACGATCTGGTCAAGTCTGTCATCGTCACCTTCTTCCTGTATGGTCCTACCTTTGTTGTATCCGGAAGCCATCGTGGCTGCTTCATATTCAAGAGCAGCAGTCAATGCGTCGACTGTTTTCGGATGGGCTAAACGAAGCGTCCTTAGCATATCGGGATGACGTGAGCCATCAATAAAGGCCTGGATCCATCATGTTATCTGTTTCTGATGGATAAGCGAATCGAACTAATCGGGCAATGTCCACTTCATACTCTTGAAGGGCTTCGTCACGTTTCTGCCTTCGGTTTTTCAGCTGGGATTGGTACAAGTGCTCTAGATGTTAGTGGCCATATCGCATGTCCCACCTCTTCTTCAGCTGCTCGAAGTCATCCGTTTCTTCAAATGGTATCGTCTGTAGTACATCCAAGTTATCTCCCCGAAGCGCGATAGTTAAGTTCACTGCCTTCTCTCTATCGGACCAATTATTCGCTCTAGCGGCTGCTTCAAACTGTTTCACATAATTGGTCCACGACATTTTTCCATCGAACGTTGGGGCTAGGACTCGGGTAAAACTACCAATGTCTTCTAACTTAGGGTGTGTTTCTGGCTTGCAAGGTTTTGTTTGCTCGGTCTTCTTTTCTTCCGCTGGCGTGTCTTGAGTTCTTATATCTGTCATCTTTCTTTCTAACTCCTTGATTTGCTCGTCCATCGTTGTCATCTTATTCTCAATTTCAGATTTTAGTGACGAAATTTCATCTTCAACGTCAGCGGCAATGTCGTTTTTTATTAATAAGATATCGGCAGATATATCGTTCTTCATTGCAGAGATATTCTGGTCTATATTAGCAGAAATATCGTTCTTAATAGCAGAAATATCGTTCTTTATAGCCGAAATATCGCTTTTCACGTTCGTACAAATCTTATCTTCCATGGCAGAAATATTAGCAGAAATTGACGAGATTAAGGTGGAAGTCTCGTTATTAAATAAAACTGTTTCTGGATCAAAGCCGTCATTATCCAGTGCCACTTTAAGTCTTTCTACTAATTCACTTTTCTTACCGGACGTTTCCAACTGACGATCTTCCAATTCTGCTCTTAACTCAGTCACTTTCAAGTCACATAGTCTCTTGGCCATTTTACGTAGAAATTTATTTATATTATACCACTTCTGACACCGATGTAATGTTTTTCTTATTTATTTAAAACAATTTATTCTGACGGGTGTGATAAATTTATACACACGTTAGGTTCACTAACTTAATTTATTTATTCACTAAACTATTCACTAACACTTAATTTATATTCACTTACATTTAATTTATATGCACACAAACTTAATTATTAATTTATATCAACACTCCACTCTTCGTTATTTCGGTGTATTCTTGTTTATTTCACGAGATAACTTTATAAACTAAAACTAACTCTCCGTGGTCGGTTCTTTATATATATTATTATTTTTTACTAGATAATTCTAGATTGCGGCTTACACAAAAGCAATTGGCTCTCTGGTATTTTCTAGATAAGACTGGTCACAAAAACAATGTCTAGATAAGATACAATCGTACACAGTTCTATGAAATCCCTGCGCATCCGCCACAATTTTAACTTTCATACATGGCTTAGACATAGTCGGATTCAGGGACTATACCAGTGTGCTGTTTCGTAACATTAATTAAAGCAATGCATCTATTTTACCAAGTTCTGTCTGTATCTCACAAACTTACAAGGTGGGAAAAATTTTATATACATAATTTAAATATTTCTACAGTTCTTCTAATTTACGGTATATATTTAAAATCAGGAAAATGCATTCACTAAAATATAAATAATTTGGAATTGAAAAACTGAATTGGTTTTAGGTTGGGGAGGTTTTCTATGTGATTGGGAAATAGACGAATGTGTTTCTGCACCATGTCAAAATGGAGCTATCTGCATAGATCTTCATGCTGATTACTCATGTGCCTGTCTGTTCGGTAAGTGAAATTAACGATTCTAAATTCATACCTTATTTAATTGTTAGTAATATAGAGATAAGAATCGATTTTAGAATGTCCAATGTTACCGCTCTTATGAGATGACCTTTAATTTTATCTGCTGAGTGTGTCGTTTACTTTTTATATAAACTAAATCAATATTGTACTCATAAGGTTTTATAGATATTATTAAGGATAAAATTTAATCACAAACACATTTTTAACTCTCCTGTTTTTTGTACTTTCCTGTTTTTAAGGATTTTCTGGCAGAAATTGCGAGGAAACCATGCAAATTTGTGATGAAAGTCCGTGTAAAAATGGTGCACTGTGTATTTTTGAAAACGATAACCATGTTTGTTATTGTGTTCCTGATTTTCATGGAGACCTCTGCCAATTTCAATACGATGAATGCCAACTAGGTCCTAGGTAAGAAACGTTTTTTAATAATGTGTTAGATTATGCGATGTTGAACTGTTTCGAAAGAATAATTACGCAAGTAGATGTGTGACAAGCAATAACCATTCTTAAGCTTGTAGTACATTAGTTTTGTAATTTTTTTTTGTTTCAGGTGCATGAACGCTGGTAGTTGCATCGATGGAGTTGATAATTTTACATGTTCTTGTCCCCCAAATTTAACTGGAGTACTTTGTGAATGTTTAATATTATCCAACGGAAGTTTAGATTGCGACTATATTAGTCCAGAACCAAGTGTTTATCCCACAATAACAACTTTGAATTACGACAATCTAACAATATCGTCTACTAGTATTACTTTAAGTTCTACAACTGAAGTGCCAATAACTGAAACAACAATTGTGACTGTTTTTCCAAATACTTCTATTAGTATTGTTAGTACCTTAAGTACAAATGTACCATCGTCTACTGCCACGGATGATGAGACCAATTTTAGTACAATTTTATCTTCGATGTATCCAATATCTACTATTACTACAAAAGATACTGATTTTTTCACCAGTAGTACCGAGGCTTTCACTTTGAGTACTGACGTTACGCTAGCTACAGAGTTAACAACAATTTATGAAAGTACTACCTCTACTATTATTGAATATCCGGTATATTCTACGGAATTTCAATTTGAAACATCAGCATCAACTACATATTCAAATATTACTTCCGGTACCTCTCAATATCCTAGTACCTTTTCCGCAGAAGTCAGTAGCGCTCCAATGTTGTCAACTTCAGAAACTACAGAATATACTACTGTGCTCGACTTTGGTAGTACTTTAAGTACTACGCTCGAATATCAACCTAGTAATAGAAGTATTTCTGAAGAAACGACCGTGTATACAACAACATTTCTCACTACAGAACCCACTACAAAAGTTGAAACGAGTACTGACATTAGCACAAGTAGTACGGAAGCAACAACTACGATTTTATCAAGTACTCATGAAACTACTACTTTCAGTTCCATAGATTGTACAAATAGTGAAACGAGGTGTTTAAATGGAGGTACCTGTATATACGTCGAGGGAAATTATAAGGTATTGTAACGATTTTATTTCACTAAATTACTAGGTATTACTTTCATGTGTACTTTTAACTATTCACATTTTATTTCAATACGACACTGTCCAAATAAAAATTAATGATTCCAGTCTTCTTATATATTGTTGTTGAAATCTATAGTCAATAGATAATAGTCCCTGGGCCAACGTCATTTTTTTGAAATAATTACAAAAGTGATGATAATGGTCTGGGTGGCTTCATTTGAACGAGTCTACCACATTATGAAATTTTAAGAATACGGAGTGGACGCTTTTTCTCACGCCGTGTACTTAAATCCGTCGTTTTTAGCCTAAGGGGGTGTACTAAATAAGGCCCACTTAGATTAGATTAGATTGTAACGGGGTTACAACGCACTGAAACCTAAGGTTTATTGTGTCCCCCCTATCAGAGCTGTACTCGCTACTACTACAGCTCGCCTTCCAGTTCCAGGGTTCTAATGAACTCTAGTATTTGGGACGGCTTCAACGAGGTTGGATCCTCACTCTCACAAGTTTCTTGTCCGAAGCATGTCTTGCGTTGGCTTGCAATGGCGACAACCGTCAAATTCTGCTAGACTTATTCTCATTAGGTGCTTCCTAAGGCGGCAGTGTCCTGTAAGGAAGCCCGTGAGGAGATGTAGCTTATTTTTACTGAGATCCAAATATTTTTTGAATCCAGCAGTGTCAAAGTTCCGCAGGAACTTTTTGGAATATTCCAACCCTGGAAGGCGCCGCCAGAATGCTTCTCTCTCGGTTTCCTCCTTCTTTCGAAACTCTTTCGTATAGGAGCATTTTCCTACACCACAGAAAGGTTCCGGGCCAATAAAGGGCGTTTGTGCTCCTTTCCTGGAAAGTGTATTGACCTCTTCATTTCCCGTGATTCCCAAGTGGCCAGGAACACAGACTAAAGAGACCCTGTTATTCTTGTCTAATTCATCAAGTTTTCTTCGGAACTCCCATGCCAATGCTCAATGCTTTGATAGCTGCTTGACTATCAGAATGGATCGATATGTCACATTTCTGATAGTTTCTTTCTAGGTTCATTTCCACGCATCTTTCAATCGCAAGTATTTCTGACTGAAAGACGCTCGGGAAGGAGCCTAACGGTAATGAGTATCTAGTGCCAGGCTCAAATACTTCAGCGCCTGCTCCAGTGGAGGTTTTTGAACCATCCGTATACCATCTAATGGTGTTTTCTTTGAGAGTTTGGGTGGTGTATTCTCTTTCCCAGTATCTCCTCTTATTTAGCATCGTAGTGAAATTATTTTCGATACTTACTTTCTTAATCATTTCGTCACTGGTAAGATTCGCTGATTAGATGTATTTTGTTAGAGAGGACCAGGCTTCCTGATTTTTAATACTCTCATTACCTGAACCTTCATTAGATATTCTAAGAATTGCCTCTTGGGCAGATCTTTATATCACCAGATGTAGAGGTGTGAGATCTGTAATGATCTCAAGTGCCCTAGTTCGACACGTTCTCATAGCTCCAGTGATGCACACACAGGCAAGCTTTGAACTTTGTCGAGGGTCTGCCTCGTGCTGTACTGACTTGCTTTTGTGTGCCAAACTATTGCCCCATACGTAATTGCTGGTCTCACAATCATGGCGTACATCCATTGCAGTATTTTTGGGTTACAGCCTCACCTCTTACCAACTAGATTTCTGCACGCCATCAAAGCTCTTATTGCTTTACTAGCAGTTATTTCAACATGCTTATTCCACAGAAGCTTACTGTCTAGGTGTATCCCTAGATATTTAACTTCTGATTTCCATTCTATGATTTCCCCGTTTAAGGATATGAGTTTCATGGCTGGAAGTGTTTTTTTCCGGGTAAATCGAATTACTATGGTCTTGTTTGGGTTAATGTTTAGCCCCACTGACAAGCACCATTGCTCAATGATTCTGAGTCACTTTTGTAATAAATCACACAAGGTGCTCCCGAACTTGCTTCTGACTATTAGAACTATGTCATCAGCATAGCCCATACATTCGAAGCCAAGCTCCGTTGGCCTGTAAAGCAACTCATCTACTACGAGGCTCCATAGAAGGGGAGATATCACTCCCCCTTGAGGTGTCCCCCGAGTGGCTTTAACTGAGGTGGTTTGATTCCCCACCTGTTTCTCAGCTATCATCGTCGTAAACAACTCATACATCTATTTTACAATGGTTTCATTTACTCCTCGCATTTTTAGTGCTTCTTTGACAGGCACATGAGTTGTATTATCGAAGGCCCCAGATATATCCAGGAATGCCCACATTGCGATTTCTTTGTTGTTCAGAGTTTTCTGGATTATTTCGGTCAGGTGATACAGAGCCGTCTCAGTTGATCGACCCGCTCTGTAGGATGCTGACATTTTTGATGTGGTATATTCTCCAGGTTTTCTGTTCTTATGTAGTTATCCACTACTTCCTCCATCGTTTTGAGTAGAAATGATGTTAGGCAGATGGGTCTGAAATATCGGGGATCAGTCCCATCTTTTTTTCCCTATTTTTGTTACGAAGGTTACTCTTGCCCTTCTCCATTTTCTAGGTATTGGACCCACTGCTAGACTGCTTCTTGTAATCATCAGCAGGCGAGGAAGAATCTCCTCTATCCCTTGCTGCAGGAGTGCTGGACATATTCCATCCACTCCTGGTGATTTATATGGTTGAAAGGTACTTATTGCCCATTCCAACCGTTGTCTGGTAAATATTTTCTTAGCAATATCCCAATCTTCCTTGCGGGATTTTTTGGTGTAATTCATTGCTATTTCAGTATTTTTGGGTTACTGGTTCACTACCTGGAAAGTGGGTTCTGTTCTAAGAAGAAGAATCGATCGTTCCTCTTCACCCTCCGTGTATGATCCATCTGGTTTTTTCAGCGACCTTGTGGGGTTAGTTCCTCCATTTACCATGACCTTTTGTAGTCTGGCCGCTGTGTGAGTGGAAGTGATCTTTTCGCAAAAGGGTTGAAAATTAAGCCTTTTGGCCTTCCTAATCTCTTTATTGTACTGAGTAAGCTTCTCAGTGTACCTCTGCCAATTACCGTCACGTTCGGCTCTATTAAAGATGCGACGGACCTCTTTTCTGAGGTTTGACAGGAGCGTCCTTTTCTGAACGAGCTTTTGAGAGTGGGCAACTGGAATGAAAAGCTTCCATTATTGCCTCACTGATCTGTTCGACTCTTTGTTCCAAGTCGTAGTGCGGGTGATTTACCCTATTCACTTCGACTTGTTCCAAATTGTCCTTCAGATTGGTCTTGTAAAGAGACCAATCAGTATTTCTAGGATTTCGGATTGTAGGAATCGAGGTGGTATTTCCCTCTATCCTAAATTCGATGATCCTATGGTCGGAAAGTGAAGGCTCGCTCATCACCCTCCAATCTTTTACATTTTTCCTAGAAGCAACATTAACAATTGTTACGTCCAGGACCTCTTCTCTTGCTCTCGTGACAAAGGGGGGGGGGGGTTGTCCCCACATTTAAGGTCTCAAGGTTATTTGCTAAGAGATATTCTAATAAACACTCACCTTTGGCGTTGTTATTAGTGCTTCCTCACACGGTATTGTCTGCGTTGGCATCACAACCAATTAAAATTGGCAGCTGTCTGCTATTGCAGTGTCTCACTAGCTTTTGCACTTCTTCTGGTGGTGTCATCGGCCCGTCTCCAGCGAAGTAGGCACAGGCAATGACGATGTCTCGGTCGATACCCTCAATGTTGAGGTGAACCATGATTGGAACAAGGTCCCGTGACACGTATTCTGAAACACAAATATATTTTATGTTATTTCTTATGATTACACAGGCATGCGAAGATCCTTACCTCTGATCATAAATCAGTTTGGAATCCTTGCATGCCAAACCTTTGAGTTGACCTTCTTTGTTGATCCATGGTTCTTGGATCAGTACAATATCCAGTTGTACTCTGGCGAAGAACCTTGCAATCACGGCTGAAGCTCCCTTCGCGTGATGCAGGTTAATCTGAGCTACATTCGGGAACGTGAAGGTGAATTATTATGGATAAAAGAGGCCGAGTTACTCAGCCTCTATTCATCCCCCTCCTTTGTCTCTCCCTGACCCTCCTCGACCACCATGACAGTATCTCCCTCGGTAATCGAGCAGGTTTCTTGATCTCGAGTTAGACTCTCGACCCCCCGGCTGCTGCGCCCAGTTTCCCGGGATGCAGAGGCGATCTCCGCATCTCCAGTCACCCCTGCAGAGCCGGAGATCTCGGCCTGACCCAAGGTCAAGCTTTCGCCTTTTCCCCCTTTCCAGAGGTTCTGGATGTGGAGGGTATCTCCATGTCCTTTAGATCTTCTGCGGCGTTCTTTTTCTTCCCCAGCCTTGAGATATGAATACGCCCAAAACGGAAGTTTAGCGCGTAACCTCCTGCCTTCAGAGCCTCCCCAGATTGGTGATCGATCCCAATCATGAGAATAGTTCCCTGTCCCTCTTTTTAGAGTTTAGGATCTTCCAAGCCCCAGTAGTGAGGTTGGAGTTCTGAATCTCGACAAGTTGGAGGATCTTCTCCCATTTCATGTCTCCACTTCGAGCAACCAATTCGGGTCCTTCCCAAGAGTTCAATTTCTGCGCTGACCTCATGAGCCAGTCTGCCGATTCTTGTGACCCACAGTCCACCAGTATCATTCCACAACGGAAATGGATACCTGAGAATGGATTCCCGTCTCTTTGCTCTGGCACAGCTCTTCCACCAGAGTGTCTTCCAGTGTGGAGAGCTGCTCTGCTTTCAGGATGACCCCAGGATAATCCTTGGGCATTATTCTCACCCTAAAAGCCTTCTCTGTTTTGTTAGCTGCTGCGTAACCAGTGGCTTGCCCGGTTACTGTTGCAGCTGTTTTTGGTTTATTGCTTAGAGGTCGTTGCGGAGGACTAATATTCTCCGAAGGCCCACTTAACTTAGGGGGCCGAAAAAATTAAAAAAAAAAGGTGAAATATGTGTTCAATAATTTGGGGTTAATTTGAATTAACTTTTATTTATTTGTTTTTGTCAAGTATTTTCAATTTTTATTTTTACTTTAAAATTTACATTTTTTTTAATGCAAGGTGACATTGGGCCTTGTTAGGAGCAATAGTCTCCCACATGTGGAGACTAATAAGTCCCTCCCTTAGTGCTATAGAAAGTTGCTCAAAATGGTCTAGTTTCAAAAATAATGATAAAGTTTTTTCCTCTTTAATCGGAGCACGTCGGACAAATAAAGGAATCCATTTTATCTTTTCTGGTCAGATACACACATTCTTCATGTACATATCGCATGCACATGTTGCACAGACGCATATCCATTATCCTGTCCTCGTTGCATAAATGGCAATACCATTTTTCGTCTACCTTCTTAATTGATTTCTTTTTCATTTTATTTTTAGATATTTCCTCTTGTGATTCTTTCTCTGGATCTTTATTTTTAGCAAAAAGGTTTTTGGTTACTTGCTGACCTCTATAATTTAGAGATTTCTTAAGAGGTGTAATTTTTTTTAGTTCTATTTCAGGTGTTGGAAGCAGATCTTTAAAGGTGCCTTCCAACTCTACAACTTTATTATCTTCTTCTATATTTTGGTCGCCTGAAGAAGTGTCATGGATTGAAATATCTCAACTGTTCGAACTATCTTCAGTGCTAGAGCTTCTAGATCTCTTCTTTTTGTATTTATTTTGCTGTAGATCAGAAGTTCTTGGCTTATTTGCGATTAATTCCGTGACCTGACGTTGTAACACAATTTTTGGTTGTAAAGAAGCTAGGTTCATATTTTCTGAAGGTGTATTTTCGTCATTGTTTGCTTCTCTTCTGTTCAGCTCTGATGGCGCAAAGGCTGTCGCAGGAATTATATATGGATTGAAGGGATATATTCCAGTACCTCTATATCCCGCCATTACGTTTGCTTGTGAGGCGGCTTTTGGCCAAACAGCAGTAATTTTTTTTCCAAATGTAGCTTTATCAATGCGGCGATTAGGTTTGTTGACCCAAAAATTAAAAATTTCTTCATCCCAATATGTCTCAAATGGACTGAAAACAGATTTGTCCATTGGTTGAAGCCAGTGTGTTGTGTTGCTAGGTAGACAGTGCAAAACTATGTATTGTTTATCTGCTTCTTCAACGATGGCACAGTCTAAATGAGATGAAGCACCATCAAATATGAGCAGTACTTTGCCTTCCGGTTTAAATTACGCAAATTGTTTAATACTGGGGCTCTCAAACTGTGGATCGCGACCCCCAGGGGGGTCACGTGATGTGTCCAGGAGGGTCGCGGGATAAGGAGGAAAAAAACAAATCAGTCATAGCTGTAGTTTTTATTAATAACAAAATTTATAGGCTAAACAAATTTGTAATACACATACAAGTTGAAAAAGGCCTAATACTATTTAATGGGAAACATGAGCTTGTTTGGAATTAACCAATTTTTTTATGTCCGGATTGAGTTTTGTGATACACAAAAGAATGTCATTTTCCAGGGTCAAACGATTTCTTGATTTTGTTTTGATATTCACCATTATGGAGAAACCTTGTTCACAGTTATAAGACGTAGAAAATGGCATCAAAGTCTGTAATGCTTTTGTGGATAGTTCTGGGTATTAATTTTTAATACCCATCCAAAATTTGTCGATACAAGCACTGTTAAAAGTGAGTTTTGCTGACTGATCACTTGAAATTTCGATCAGTTGATCATGTTGACGAGCAGTTAGCTCAGCTTTTGCTACGACTTGATCACTGAACGGATTGACTAACCACAAAACCCCACTCGTATCCTTATTTGGAATGTAATCTGTCAGCTGTTCAATCAAACCTTCGAGATGAGAAGATACTAGTAAGGAGAGAGATGAAGTGTCAGGGGATGTAGCGTTAATACTTGACAGATACTCTATAAACTCTTGAGTTAGTGTAAAATTTTCAAAATCTTCTTTCTTAACTCTTGCGTTCCAAACACTGAGTTTTTTACAAATGTATTACTCTGTCTTGAGCATATATCATATTTTTGTCTGGTCCTTGTAGGGATAAGTTCAAAATATTAAGGTGAGAGAAGATGTTAGCCAAATAAGCAAGCTTAACCAACCACTATTCATCACTGAAAAAAGTGGAAAGTTCGGGTTTACTATCAACCAAAAATACCAACATTTCTGACTTCAATCCAAACAGCCTGCTTAATACATTACCACGGGATAGCCACCGTACTTCAGTGTGAAATAAAATATGTTTATGCTAGGCTCCTACCTCTTCACACAAGTTATTAAACAACCTACTTTGCAGCGGGCGACTTTTGATGTAGTTCACTATCTTGACAGGTTCATTTAACACTTGCCGTAATTCATCTGGCATTCTCTTAGCTGCCAAAGCTGGCCTATGTAAAAAACAGTGGACCCAGCTTGCATTTGGTATAAATGATTTCAACCTGGCAATCAAGCCACTCTTCTTTCCCGTAAGGGCCATTGCTCCATCACTACAAATTGACACACATTTCTTCCAATCCAATTCAAAAGGTTCAGTTGCTTCGACAAACACCTTATAAAGACTTTCACCTGTTATATTATTCGGCAGGGGCTGACAAAACAAAATATTTTCATGAATAGCATCACCGTAATCGTACTGGATGAAGCATCAAAACTGAGCACAGTTGGCAACATCTGTTGACTGATCCAACTGAATTGCAAAAAAAGTACTGTCTTTTATTTGCTTCTTTAGCTGGTTCTGAACATCTTCAGCCATGTCACATATTCTTCTTGAAATAGTATCATTTGAAAACGGGATTTTTTTCAATTTTTCAGCATCTTGAGGACTGATTATATTTGAAACCATATCAATTGCAGCAGGAAGAATTAATTCCTCAGCAATTGTATGGGGTTTCCCTTTTTTAGCAATCTTGAGTGCTACCTCGTATGAAGCTTTAAGAGCATTTTTATTAACATTAGCAAGATCTGTAATGTTTACCTGTTGACTTCGAAGGGATAACAGTTTTCTTTGGAAAAATTCCACTGGTTTGTCTTTCAAAGCAAAATGTTTAGTTTCAAGATGGCGCTTCATTTTCGAAGGCTTCATGCTTTCAGCTGACAACACTTCACTACACACCACACATTGAGGTTTGTTTGCCAGTTCAGTGAAACCGAATTGTGTGTACGACTGGTAATATTTGCGGAATTTTGTCTTTCCGCACTCACTAGCACTAGCATCACTACTTGACGACGGTCTGTTCAAAAACGTATCCATTGCTACTTTTTCCAACTGCATTTGCTCGCAATACTACTCACAAAGTACACACAGTGTTGAGTGATCGACTCAAGAAGCCAGACTGTCGTGTTGTCTGCCGGGCACCGGCTGGCAGAGTGCGCGCGCAGACAGCTGTGACTGCAGTCTATTCTAGGCCCCATGTGTCATCATTGCTTTGTCCTTGTTCGTGCCACGAAGTGAGTTATCCCACTTTCTCTTATGCCCAAAATTGGTGTGCGGAAAGTTACTGCAATCCTGTGTCGAGCAATTTGACATTATTTGAAGTTTGTGTTTTCTCCATATGGTCATATAGTTTTGTTAATCGTTTATGTGAATTGTTGTAAATTGTTGGAGTTGGACATTCAAAAATACAATTTTTGTCAGTGTATAAATAATAAATAATTACAGAATAAATAAAGATTATAAATAAATAATGAACAGAGTTTATTTTTATTTTAACTAGCATTCAATTAAGTTGAATTGCAACAAGACTACATTTGTATTGAAAATGTTAGTCATAGCAGAATTAAAAGCATCTGACAGTTTCCTCGGTAAACAATTGCAGAAAACCACTGCTCATTAATTTTACCTTAAACTGCTCCACAGAGGGTTGCAGTAATTTTCTGCACATTAATTTTCAGCATTATTATAAAACAATTCAAGTGACAACAATTTGTATTTATTTTTACTAGTTAATAGTATTTTTATGGATAAAACTTAGCCAATAGTGTTTTTTTTTCATTTTTGTTTATATTTAAAAATAGGGGGGTCGCCGAAATACTAGGTCCAAAAAGGGGGTCGCAGTGTCAAAAAGTTTCAGAACCCCTGGTTTAATATATTCTACAAAAGCCTCCTTCGTCATACTACCCTTAGCGGTCATCATAATAATGGATCCTTGTGGAAGGTTATCCTTCCATTCTGGTTTTTCCCTGATTCCCTTCATCAAAATCATCGGAGGTATTACGTTTCCCAGTGCATTCCCACATGCCACCATTGTGACATTTTCTGCGTGTTCTTCGGCAATCAGATGAACATTTCTCACTCCTTTTTGAGCTAGTACTTCCGGTGCTTTGTGTAGTTTTAGTTGGAATCCCTTTTCATCTAAGTTATAAATTAAATTAGGTGTATCGTGTAAATTTAGCTCAGCGTACAGGCCTCTCAATTTTGCAAAGTGATCATTAACGATAAATTTGTTTATTTTGCATTTCTAGCATCGTTAAGCGGTTGAGCCTTTCTTTTCGAAATATCAGTATTTCGTATTTATAGCCGCAATTGTTTTGGAAATATATATGTTCCTGATTGAATCAATTTTGTCAAAATCAACAAAAGATGTTACAACTGCTTAGGTTTGCAACACTCTATTCAAGAGTGTACCTTCAAAGGTTCATCTGCTACTTGCAACAACAAGCATCACACTCTTCTTCACCTCACTAATGCTCATTCAAGACATAGTCTCCAAAATTATATGTCCTCTAATCAGCATCCGACGCAAAAGCCAGTTTCAACTTCCTAAGAAAACTTGAACGCTCAACCTCAGCAGGCTACAGCCTTGTCTGCGCTCAACACTGCTGGTTCTCACATACTATTAGCTACCGCTAAAGTACACTTATATCCTAAAAACGGAAGGCCAATAGTAGCGAGAGCACTATTGGATTCTGGAAGCCAAACTTCATTCATAGTTTCCTCTTTAGCTGCAAAAGTGAAAACAATCCTAAAACCATCTCATATGCAAGTGGCAGGTATTTTTAATGAACATAGTGTCATTAGGGAAGTGATGGATGTAGATATATACTCTCATCGGTGTTCATCTCAGAAGTTCATTGGTGCCTGTGCCGTGGTTCCAAAAATCACATCTCCTCTTCCTCAAGTGCCCATAAATTTTTCCAAACTGCTTATACCTTCTCATATCAAGACCAGATTAGCAGACGAATAATTTGATTCTCCATGAGAAATATATCTTCTTTTAGGAGCTGATGTTTATTATGAACTATTACTACCTGGTGTCCAATCTTTGAGAAAAGGTTACCCTACTCTACTTCAACCCCGATTGAGTTGGATACTTTTGGAAGCCGTGCCTCCTCAGTATCTATCTGCTCTGTCTCGCTTTGCTCACCCCGGCTATTCTTTCCACGCAACTAGCTTCACTCAAGAAGAGAGGCCAGAGGAAATTTTAGAAATTCCAAACAGGACGATATAGCAGAACAAATAATTCAAGACACTACCAAAATTCTCCCTAATGGAAAATACCAGGTGTACTTGCCCTTAATTCAGCCCCTAGCTCAAAAAGACTTGGGGGAATCATTCACTCAAACTCAGAACAGATTTCTTGTATTAGATAAACGGTTAACAAAAAACCCACAACTCAAACAAGAGTACTAAGCAGTACTTGATGAGTACTTACTCTTGGGTCATGCTCAACTTATACCTCTTTCTCTGCATAGCGCTTCTATGGAAAATAAATACTTTGCCCCACACTTATGTGTTGTGATCGAACAAAGTTCTATCACAAAAACTAGAATAGTGTTTGACTTTTCTTCAACCACTACTTATCATATCAGTTTACGAGGGTCCTCCGTACAACCCGAGTTATTTGATATAACTACTCGGTTCAGGCTCTTTAAGTATGCACTGACAGCAGGCATTACAAAGATGTATAGGCAGGTGGCAATGGACCCCAAATATTGTTCTCTCCAAAATATTTTGTGGAGGGACAATCCAAGCGACGAAATTCAATGCATCGAATTCACCACTGTCTTTTTTGGCCAGAAAAGTGCCCTATTCCTTGCCTGTAGAGTACTCAAAGAAATAGCTCTACGACGACCTGACTTACCACTTGCTCAACAAACCATGCTGCTCCAAACCTATGTAGACTATATTTTATCAGGAGGTAGACTCAAAACAAGACTTAAACGTTGTGTACAATTATCTGGTTATTCTTTTATCTCCTGCTCATTTCGAATTACACAAGCTGAGATCCAACTCAGAAAATTTGTGTAACCATACTTCTCAATGTGAACCAGTCGTTAAAGAATTCAATCCCGATGAATCCCCTTGTAAAGTGCTAGGTCTTCTCTGGTAGCCTATTTTTGATAATTTTCAGATATCTCTCCGTAAGTTGCGAGAAATGTCCCCTATCACTAAGAGAAAAATATTGTCACATATCGCCCAGTGCTATTATCCCTTCGGATGAGTGAATCCTGTAATAGTACAGGGAAAATTGCTCACGCAAAAACTGTAGTCCAAAGGTATTGAATGGGACCAACCCATCACTGAATCCGATATAGTATATGACTGGAACACTTTTCTGTCTAATGTCTCGAATTTATCTTCTTATATAATTCCTCGCTGCCACATATTGCACGTGACAAGATACGAATTGCACGGGTTTTGCGATGACAGCACCACAGCTTACGGATACTGTTTGTACTTGCGCAACTTTTATTCTGATAACTCTGTCATGTCCTCTTTGATAGCCGCTAAATCTAGAGTAGCTCCTATAAAGAAACCGCTCAACATACCTGAGTTGGAACTATGCTCCATGACTCTCTTATCTCAACTTTTAACTAGAATTCACTCAGTTCTCCAACCTGTACTGACTATAGATGAATCTTCCCTATGGTCAGACTCTCAGGTAGCACTATTTTGGGTTAAAGGCTTACCCACCCCGTGGAGCACCTTTGTGTGTAATAGAGTCTCCATTATTCAAACTGCTACGAAACAAATAACCTGGAGACACATCATCTGTTCAAAATGGATGCATCCCCAACCAATTATCAAAGTGAACAATTTGGTTCTTCTCAAATACGGCCACTAGCTCGCATTACACAAGTTTGCACTGCAAAAGATTCTATAGTGCGTCCAATCAAAGTATTTACACAATCTGGATATCAAACTCGCCACATCACAAAGGTGGTTTTACTTCCTAACGAGGAAAACCCTTCAATCCCTACCTCCATTTGACCTTAGAGAGCTTGGCACATCACCAGGCACTACTAGTAAGTACTTGTATAGTTCGTTTTGGGATATGTTGTTTACTCTAATTGTTTTATAATTTTTTTGGTAAATATAATAATGTTGATAATCAGCTGGTAATCTACGTGTAGGTATGTTTTGCGCCATTGAGTAACAACAAAATATAAAACAAGTTGCATACCTTTTCGTTCAGTGCTAATCCTTTATAAGAAGGTAATGCCACATGCAGATAGAATATTAATCAGCTTCTAATCAAAACATTATATTTGGTGTCCGATTCTGTTTTTATGGTCTCACCTGTCGCCCGGGCAGTATGTTTGAAAGCAACGCATGTTAAAATAATTTTAACATTTGCGTAGACCCCGCTAAATTTTTTAAATAGATTCAAATCCAATAGTATAGAACCGCCATTTTCTCGGCTACCTTCGGCCCGAGGAACGTCGATATATATAGCGACCAACCGAAAATAGACACACTCCATGTCCAAGTACATTTAAATCGTCAGTATGTTTTATTCTAATTTTTCTGGCGCAAATCCTTTGTTTTAAGAAAGATATGCATATTGGTCCGCTGAATAATTTTATTTATGTACACTTTATTCGAAAAACAGCCCCCAAAAGAGATAGTAGCATTTTTAACAATCTTTCACTCACCCCCTGTAGAGGGCTTGATCAATTTTTACCGAAAGCTGTTCAACTGTTCCTTTTATGCTTAAGAATATATTTAGAAACTTTGACGCCAATCGGTTGAGCGGCTTGGCCGGAAATAAGCGCACAGACAGACCGACATAATCGAGATAACACTTGATTCTGAGTCCCGATGCCTCAAAGAGCGTATTTACGCAAAAAAGGGGGTCAAATGCATGTCCCCCTTTTATACGTAATGCGGGTGGTAAAAAGGACGCTGGCCCAGGAACTACAATACATAAGATGAATGAGATGAAATCGGAGCGAGAAATCGTTTACAGTACTATTATTGTAATTAATTTTTTGCAGTGTCTTTGCAACTTTGATTACGAAGGACAATTCTGTGAATCGAAATTAGGCGTTAAAAGAGCAGCATTTGGCGGAAACTCGTTTCTCTCTCATCGACTCCATGTAACATCGTACCATATAGCAATCGAGTTTGAAGCCAAAACAATGGCCAACGATGGTATTATATTCTTCGCTAACGTTAATTCCCCGCACATGGCTTTATACATGAAAAATGGATTTTTAAAATTTATATTTTCTTGTGGATACCAAACTATGTTGCTAAGTGAACTAAAAGTACCCGTGAATAATGGTTATAATATGAATATTAAAGCTGGGTAACGTTAAATTTAATTTTTTTTGTACATACAATGTGAGTATTTATTGTTTTTAGGTTAGACTTCGGTGATGATATGAAACATTGTAATGCGTCAATAAAAGTAAATGACAGTTTATCGATGACAGGTGATCAAATAGCTAAAATAATTGACTTTCCAAAAGGTTCCGCTTGGCTACATATAGGAGGTTTACCGCAATATTTAGCAATGGAAATAGGTCTGCCGGTAGCAGGGTTTGTTGGCTGTATGGCTAATTTAAAGGTGAACATAATATTCAGGGTGTTGTTAAGTTCATGCAAAAAAATCAGGAGGTGATTGCCATATGAAATTATAAACAAATATTTCTATTTTCCAAAACTAAATATCTAAAAAAGATTTGATATTACTTAAGGGAAAGGATGCTTATTTCACTCCCTTATAACGTAACAGGAACATTGTAAAAATATCGGCGGATAGTCATTTGCGAATGCACGGAAATTACAAAATTTAAACATTCTATCTTCACTTAAATTTGAGAAAAAAAATTAATTTACACATCAGTATTCGGTTTATTCATTTTTTCTTGATATATTAATGAATCTCAGCTGTTAAATACCATTAAAATGTTTCCAAATTTTATAGATTGGAAATAGATTAGTGAAGATATACGATGATGCAGAAGATGGCCATGAAGTGACTGAATGTTCTTCATTGGCTTGCCTATCAAACCCATGTAGAAATGATGCGTTGTGCAGCTCAATTGGCGATGAATGGCAGTGTCATTGTAGGAACGGGTTAGATGGTATGTTTGATTAAAGATTGTTTCGTTTAATCGTTCTTATTTTCCAGTTACTTAGGAAAATCCTGTGAAGTATCTATTTGTGATGATAACCCATGTCTTTTTGGTGGTACTTGCATTCCATTTACGAACAGTGGGTATATTTGCTTGTGTCCGTATGGAAAGCATGGTCATTTTTGTGAAAATGGTAAGTCTATGTATATTCTGTAGGTTGAAGTTAGGTACAAGTTTTTTTAATGAAATATTTGCATACTTTCCAAAAATGTCTAACTCATACTTATAAAATTCGCCTTCGTAAGTGGTCAGAAAAGAATGTGTCAATTTTTAACAATTCTTCAACAAATAAATAAAATAATACAAAGGTAAAATTAATAAGTGAGAAGGGAATTAGAACTGAAACTGAATCAAAACTTTTTGAAATAATGATAAACCAATTTTGTCTATTTATATCACAGAAATCGATTTACTGAAGATAAGACTTATGAAGATAAGATGACATAATCGTGAAATTGGTTATAAGTTTTGCGAAATGGAGATTGACTAAAAAACATTGATATCGGTCTCGAAACTGTGCTGCATGGCGTTAAAATACTTATTGCTCTAATGTAGGTAGATTGTATATAAAAATATCCTAAAGCCTCCTCAAAACATTACAGTTCCCCCTTTATATTTTGGGATAGATCTGCCCACTTGGAGTCTAGCTTTTCTTCCTGGAGCTCGAAGAGCCCGAATTCGGCGGTCATCTGATCTAACCTACTCTGGTTTCATCTGAAAAAAGGAAATTTTGCCAATTTTTCAGTTTTGGTGTTGAAGGCACCAATTTAGTCGGTAATTTTTTTTGTTTGGGCATCTCAGGACCTCGTAACCACCGTACATAAACAAAATGAATAGTAAGTTCTGTCGACGTCGGCTCTTTGATGTAACGCTTTTCGAAAAACGATCGTAAAACCGCACGTGTCTCGAGTATACAGGGGTCGCGCGAATTACTACCGTCATAGCTTGTTGATTTATAAATTGAGTGTTTGGTACGCGGGCTAATAAAAATGTACATTGTTAGAAAACTATTTCAAAAAACGATAGGTATTGTTTTGTTATGCAGGGTACGATTTAGTATTTAATAGGGAATATAAAATTACTCATAAGAAATAAACTAGAATCATCGATTAAAATAGCTTTTATTACATTATATAAATAAAATAATTCATCAAAAATGTACAAATATATACAGTAGAACCTCGAATAATTTGAGTTATTGAGGTTTCTATTTACTAAGTGTTTAAGGTAAGGAATTTTTATTGGTTTATATTTTTACTTACGGAGGTCCGTTTATGAGCTTTGTTCAGGAATTATAGAGATAGGCGGCTGCAAGCTAATGATACAAATAAGTTACTGTACTGAGCCATTTGGTAAAAACGTGTTAATTCATTTCAAATGACGACTCATTGATAGATGATTCAAGTTACAAAGGTCGTCGTCGCTACAACTTTGAGTTACTGACGTGCGATGCCCAAATTATTCGTTTAAGTTATAGAGGGTTCGTATTTTAAGTAAAGGAGGTTTTGGACTCAGATGGGAAGGGAGCACAAAATTTTATGAATTTATAGAGGTTATTATGTTAACGAGGTTTAAGTTATCAAGGTTCTACGTATATAAATACTTAGAATGAGTCAAATCCTCATGTATACATTACAATATAA
The DNA here is from genome assembly GCA_963921935.1 of Galeruca laticollis. Lineage (NCBI taxonomy): Eukaryota > Metazoa > Arthropoda > Insecta > Coleoptera > Chrysomelidae > Galeruca > Galeruca laticollis. The sequence continues at coordinate 82,204,323 of OY998178.1, read as the reverse complement.
AAATAGGAAGCATGAACAACTATATATTTAAAATAGTTAAAAATTATACCAGATTCTATAACATTCTTTAGAATTTGTTTTGCATATAAGAACAATATTGAATAATAACATATAGTTAAGAATGTAATCCTAAACCAAACTTATGAAGCAAAGCAAAAAGGAATAATTACATTATTATATTATTTTGTAATATTTGTAATTTTGTATTGGGTTTATAAGATTTTTTAAGTTTAATTTCACGATTTGCAAATTTAATTGTGTAATATAAACGCACTCTTGTATAAAGAGATAAGAAATAACTTAAAGGAAAATGTTTACAAGGATGCGTAAATTATACATTTTTAAAAAGATCTTTTAACGTTGCTCCGATAGAATTTTTACATGCTAATTTATTGAAGTTAACTACAAATATATCTTCAAGCTGGGTAACATATGCAACAAAATTCTAGCTAGGTATATTGAGCCCATCAAATGGAAAATTTGTATTGCTGACATAGGCTTTTGCCTGAGAAAAAATGGTTGTTTCTTTTCTTAAGGTATTTCTTTCATTAAAAGCAAAACATATGTCGCAGGAATGTTGTTGCATACATTTTTTTAATAAATAACCAGTAACGTAAACTAACGCGTTGCCATCGGTACTGTTTAGATTCCTGTAATCAGTTGTAAAGACTCTCAAAGGATTTGATGGCTCTATTGACGGTAAAATGAGATCTTTACAGTTTTCTGCCAAGTCTGGAGTAATATTTAACAATTCATTAATGTCATTAGTGCAGTTGGCGCCGTCAACATGGTCTAAATACTTCAGAGTAAACAACTTTTTGAATGCTCTAGAAAACTGTATAGGCGTAGGGTTTCTTGAATTACCATAACAGTTTCTAACTTGCCCAAAAAGTTTTCAAGGCAGTCTTGGTTTAAATTTCTTGTCAGTAAAAAGGTGTAACCCTTTGATTTTAATATACCCCAAAGGGCTTTAACTGATTTTATTGTAAGCCTCCACCCAAATATAAATTTCATTTTATTTGTCAAATTTTGTCCTTCACTGTTAACCACACGGACATTTTTCAGTAAAGTTTCAAATTCTTCCATTAGCTGAAACTGTTGTTGGGTACCCATGAATGCATTGATATTATTTAAATGGCACGAATTCAATAAATCGAAAACATAATTCATTGTTTTAATGAATTTAGCAGTTCCTTTGGCATCTGCAGACAAAACTTTAAAATCAATGTACGTATTAAAAGCAACTGCAACAGAATGACTTAAAATCTGAGAAGCATATTTTACTTTCATTTTCTGAAAATTATTTGGAAACATATGCTCGTCAGTTAATTTTGGACAGTCTAAATTCCTTTTTTTTCGTAATTGTAAAATGTATCCAAATACAAGTTATTGGTAGTTCCTTCTGGTAACTCAAACCAGTAAGAAAAAAATTGTTCCTAGTAGATTTAAGTAAGTGTGGCACGTCAAAAAAGTAAACAAGCTTGATATTATCTACGTAAAAAAAACATTGTCTGTGCTCAATTTAAGGTAGCTTTTAACTAATGTTTGGAAGTTAGAACCCTGATCAGACACACACCTAGCACATTTAGACCGATATCACGTAACTTTCTAACTGTTTCGAACAAAATGTCTTATTTCATTTGAAGGCGCCGTTGATTTATAAAAGAAGTAGGCAAGCGGTTGTTTCCAGCTGCTTGATCAGCGTTGCCAGACGTCCCCATTTTGGCGGGACGTCCCGATTTTTAAATCAAAATTAAATGTCCCGCGCGTTTCAGGCTCAGTCCCGCTTTTCGGGGATAATACGACCGCGTGCGTGCAGCGAGCTAAGAATGCGCGGGCGGGTGAATGAAGATAAGCGCGCTGGAGAGAGAGGTAGCCCAGTCATATTAGGTAAAAAAAGGGGTCAACCTCGGAATGAAAGATAATAAGCTGCAAATTGGTATGAACCTTTGTTTTGTCATTCTAAATGTTGTCTCAAAAGTCACAATCGTTATCGTGTCCGCGTCTTAAGATATTCAAGGTCAAAGGTCACAAAAATCGGTTTTTCGCGAATATCTGGCTTCCTATCGGTTGAATGAGATTTGCATTTATTATAAAAGTTGTAGGCTATAAAATTCCCTACAACTTTTGTTGAAACTTTTTTTTCATACGACCAACCGTTTTGAAGGTAGAGCGCGAAGTGCACATCGTACAGTCATATACGGCAAGGTCAAGCGTGAGTTATGGTTATCAGTACGTTATAAAGTCAATTATTTACTTGGAAATTATAATTATTAAACAATGCCTATTATTTATGTACTAACTATTAATTATTTATATTTAATTAAAGTAAGTAACTTGATTATTTATATATAATTATTCATATTTAACTATTTAAGTATAAAATATTATTAATTCTGGATTATATATTTTAGTTTTATTTTAAGTTAACACGACATTATATATCTTTTCTTTAAAACGCGTAAATTTCTCAATACTTATATACCTGGAAATACTTGTCCCTACCCTATGCCCTTTTCTATTCATTGCCGGGACAGATGTTCTATAGTATTCAAGGCCACTCTCTCCACTTTGTATGAGTCAAGATTATTCGTTAGTTTGAAATTGTACCGTTGCAACTACGGACGTACGGTTTTAAGAGCTATGGCTGATTTGTGTTTTATATGTGATAAGAAACTTTCAGAAGGTGTTTCTGTGAATGTCGTACGTGGTTTACAAACTTTAAAAACTGCAAGTATTGAAAGAAATGATGGACATATAGACTATTTAAATACTTTAAGTTCTGTAAATGTGCATTCCGAGTGTCGAAAAGTGTACACGAGTAAAAATGTTATTATTGCATCAAAACGACGCACAGATGAGAGTGAACCTTCAACGTCAAGTGCACCTCGTAAAAAACGAAATGAAGTCTTTGATTTTGGAAAGTTATGCTTATTTTGTGGCCAAGAAGCTGATGAAATAGCAGAAAAGAAAAAAAAATTAAAGTATAGACGGACAATAAGTAATGTAAGTACTCTTGCATTCAAAGACAACGTAATTAAGAGAGCAGAAGAACGAAACGATTCCTTAGGAGAATTAGTAAAGGAACGTATATATTACGAGTATGATTTGATCGCTGCTGAAGCAAAGTATCATACTATTTGCTATACCAAGTTTTTAACCCGAGTACCATCTGCAGATAAAAAGCCTCGCCAAGATGATCAAGTCACTCAAGCAATGAAGGAGATTTTTTATTATATAGAAAATAATGAAGATTCTCAATTTACTTTGAAAGAACTTAAAGATGCCCCTACGGAATACATACCTGACGATAAGACAATTATTACAAAATTACAACAAAAGTATTTAACTGATATAATAATCACAAAAAAAATTGGATCATTTACAATTATATCTTTCCGTGATACACAGCTTAACGTATTATCAAAAGCTTGGTACGAAAATAAAAAAAGTACTCCTGTAGAAGAACGTCTACGGATTGTAGAAGCTGCTGCGGCTATTATTAGGGAAGACATCAGATCATCTGTAGTTGAAACAAAAACGTATCCACCTCCGAATAAAATGCTAGATTGTATTAATGAAGAAATACCAAAAACATTATCACATTTTTTGGAAGAAATGATATTAAAAAATAGAAAAGGACAAGTAGATCATTTAAAAACGAAATGCACATCTATTAGCCACGCAATAATGGCTTCGATACGAGAACGTTCATTTTCATCACAGCTACTGTTGGGCCTTTCCGTATTTCTTCACAGAAGATATGGGTCTAAAAAATTGTTGGATGTTTTATCATCTTTAGGATTTGCTGCATCATATAGTAATACCATACAGTATGAAGTTTCATCAGTTTACCATCCACAACCTCGTATTTTACCATCAGAGTCTGGTGCGTTGGTACAATATGTTGGAGACAATGCAGATATTAATGTCAGTACTCTTGACGGTAATAATACTCTTCACGTTATGGGAATGATAAAAATAATTACTCCGAAAGATGCTGTAATTTATGATGATCGCATAAAAAAATGTACAACTAAACCGAGTGCAAAAGAGTTAGCAGCAATATCACATGTATCTCTTTTAGCATATGAAAAGCCAGTTGTACCTGGGTACAGCAAGATTCAAGTCCAAAATCTACATGATGATCAAGTACTGATTGAAAAAAAATTTAATGCAGTTGATTTGTTGTGGTTATACGGAAAATGGAAGAATCTTTCACCGTTGCCAGGGTGGAATGGCTATCTTCAACAACTTACGAAAAATAATCAAAATTTTTCAACTTCTCAGGTTATATTTCTACCTTTCATTGATCATCCTGCCAGTAATTTAGACACAATTTATACAACTTTACATAGTGCTATAAATATTGCCAAGTCACATCAACAAAAAACGTGCATAATTACATTTGATCAGCCCCTGTACTCAAAAGCACGTGAAATGGTTGCTGCGTCAGATGCAAACTCAGACTTGTCTAAAACAGTTGTCAAACTTGGAGGATTTCATATGCTCATGTCTTTTCTTGGATGCATAGGACATGTAATGGACGGTAGTGGTCTCAAGGAAGCTTTAAGTAAAATATATGCTACAAATTCGGTCGACAAAATGTTGAATGGTCACGCTTATGCAAGAAGTATCAGAGGCCATATATTATTACGACTTGCATTATCAATAAAGATTTTTGAAGAGATGAAAATTGAAAATTGTGTGTTAGATGAGTTAATTGAACAGATAACTAGTCGCGATGTTTCCTACGAAGATGTTGAAGGATGTACGAGCAGCTCCAACTCGTTAATTGATCAATTTCAGGATAAACTAAAAGAATTAAAAGCTCGAGGTCCCACGGCACAGTTATGGGTGCAATATTTTGAAATGGTATCAATAGCCCTAGATTTCATTCGCGCTGAAAGGCTGGGACTTTTTCAAGAACATTTGGATGCAGTGCGAAAAATGCTGCCCTATTTTCATGCTGGTGGTCATTTCCTATATGCGAAATCAGCTCATTTGTATCTTCAAGATATGTTAAAACTTGAGGAGACAATGGATCAACAGGCTTTTGAGAACTTTAAAAACGGATTCTTTACTGTAAAACGAACAGAAAAATTCAATTCTGGTACATGGACAGACATGGTAATCGAGCAAAGTCTGATGAAATCTATGAAGACAGAAGGAGGAGTATCTCGAGGCCGAAGTACACAAGAAAGTGTTCTATGTAAGTGGGTATATGCTATGTATGCCACGAATACAATTTGTGAAGAAATTGAACGGTTTTGTAACATTTCTTTAGATTCTGTGGACCAACATGTTGATGCTAGAGATTCACGAATAAAAAGGGATGATACTGATGTAAATGAACTGGTTGGTTGGTTTACGCTTCATAATCCCTTTCCAAATACGAATCAGTTGGTATCCTTAGCTTCAGGAATCGTTGGAAATGACCAAATTAATTGTCACCGAGCCCATGAAATCGGATTGCAATCTATGGTAAAGATAACTGGTTTGAACTTCAACGAAATAAAGTTAAAACGCGTCGATAAGGTTTTACCGCTTTCAGCCATTAACAAATCTGTCAAAATTAATTATTGTAAAGTTTCTATAGATCCAATGTTACTTTTCCAGAGAATAACTGTAAGCAAAAAATTTGAAAGTAATTTACAAGAATATCTTCAGTATGAACTAAGCCCGTATCCGACATCTTTATTTGATAGTAATGGCATGAGAAAAACCACGAAAGCAACATTATATGACAATATGATGCCTGTCGTTATCGATCTTGATGAAAATAATGTAACATACATCATCGATGGTGGATTTCTTCTGCATCGCGTCGTATGGAGCAAAGACGATACTTTCTCTATTATTTTAAATAAGTACATTAAATATTTACAAACACATTATGGCTCAGCAATTGTTGTTGTATTTGACGGATATTCGGACTATAGTAAAAATATTAAAGCACTGGAACAACGAAGAAGAACTGCTGCACTTTCAAAATCATATGAAGTTTGTTTTGACGAAACAATGGTTGTGCCAATCAGTCAAGAAATTTTTTTATCAAATCGGTCTAATAAAAAAAAAAATATCGACATGCTTGTTGAAAAATTTAAAACTGTTAATATCACAACAAAACAAGCCAGAGATGATGCTGATGTTCTCATCATTGACACAGCTATTGCCTTATCAGAACATCAAAAGACTGCTGTCATCATAGGAGAATATATCGATTTGCTCGTTATTTTAATTGGACGTACTCAGTCACATCATCAGGAAATTTTTTTGAAAAAAGTTGGCAAAGGCAATGTCAAAACACAAATATATTCTACTAAAAGTTTTGACCAATATCCTCGTACTAAAAAGCACATTTTATTTTTACACGCATTCAGTGGCTGTGACACGACTTCTGCGCTATTTAAAAAAGGAAAAAAAACTGTTACTAGAGCATTGGAAAAAATTCCTGATTTAGATAAACTGGTGGAAGTATTTCAACAAGAAAACTGCCCAAAACTAACATTATTAGAAAATGGAGTGCGCATCTTGTTGGCATTATATAATGCTCCAAAATCTGAGGACAACATTGATCATTTCCGCTACACGCAATTCATCAAATTTACAAAACTAAATAAACCTGTACAACTGTCAACACTTCCACCAACAAGTGTAGCAGCTCATCAACACATAAAACGTGTCTACTACCAGATTCAAACGTGGTTAGGGAAGGACTTAGAACCTCAAGAATGGGGCTGGATGCTTGAAAATGAAATCCTGGAGCCCATACGAACGTTATTACCTCCAGCACCAGCCGAACTACTAAACGTAATATTTTGCAATTGCAAAAATGGTTGTGGTTCCCGCTGTGGATGCAGAAAATCAGGGCTACAATGTTCTTTAGCTTGCGGCCAGTGCAACGGACAAGCTTGCCTCAACGCTTCACTGTATCCAAGTAATCCCGATGAAGAAAATACATATGATCCCGATATTCTGGAAGGTTTGGAGATGAACATGACAGATAATGAGGATGATGACAACGAATCGAACATTTTTGAGCGACAAGAAGAAGAAGAAGACGAAGAAGAAGAAGAAGATAATTAGCTTCCATTTCCAATTTCATTACAATTAAAATCAACAAAGATACTTTTGATATTTGAACTCACATTTTGATAAATGTATATTATGCCGTATTTAATAATAAATAAAAATATGTGTAAAATATATACTCTTACTATCATTTTAACTTAAAATAAAACTAAAATATATAATCCAGAATTAATAATATTTTATACTTAAATAGTTAAATATGAATAATTATATATAAATAATCAAGTTACTTACTTTAATTAAATATAAATAATTAATAGTTAGTACATAAATAATAGGCATTGTTTAATAATTATAATTTCCAAGTAAATAATTGACTTTATAACGTACTGATAACCATAACTCACGCTTGACCTTGCATTAGGCCGTATATGACTGTACGATGTGCACTTCGCGCTCTACCTTCAAAACGGTTGGTCGTATGAAAAAAAAGTTTAAACAAAAGTTGTAGGGAATTTTATAGCCTACAACTTTTATAATAAATGCAAATCTCATTTAACCGATAGGAAGCCAGATATTCGCGAAAAACCGATTTTTGTGACCTTTGACCTTGAATATCTTGAGACGCGGACACGATAACGATTGTGACTTTTGAGACAACATTTAGAATGACAAAACAAAGGTTCATACCAATTTGCAGCTTATTATCTTTCATTCCGAGGTGAAAGCCCTAATATGACTGGGCTAAGGGGTGCGTTACGCAATCGGGTTACGTACGAAGGAATAACTAATACCATTAGTTTTACTGCTTGAATTGCAGTGAGCAAGTAATGAGTTGCGTTGCGTGCGTAATTTAGTTTATTTACATTAGTCAAACAAAAGTTGAAGCTGTTTACGTGTTTTTGTTCGTAAATTACTGGAGTTTACTTATTAGACTCGTTTAAAGATGAATGAAACCGATAGCGATGTTTCGGATTGCTGGGAACCGGAAAACATTGCACACAAGAAAAAAGCCAAACTAGGAAATCATCGCCTCACGAAATACAGTACAAATTGGTAGAATGATTATAATTAGTCCAGGAGGAATCGGCGCATGAGTACCGAAAACTATTCCACCTCAATTTTTTTATGCGATCCTCTTTGAATTGCCCTACTGATGATATAAATGCATGTTGCCATGGGGCAACCTAGTGCCATATTGTTTAAACCGAAATTGTTTAAACAATTGGAAGGAATTGTTATTTTTCAACAGGACACATTTTTTTATATTCTTCATTGAAATACAAATAAAAAAGGTCCTATGACTTTTCACGATAAAGTTAATATTTTTAGACATATGAATTTTTAAAGGTTCGAAAAATCTCAAATTTGAGTACTTTTGACCCATGAAAAATATATTAAAAAAATAAAATAAAACATAAATAATAATTTTTTAAATTCTTTATACAATAGTTAATAATATTCTTAATAGAGATTTAAGAAAATTTCATTGTGTATACCTGTTTTTTAATTGTTAATTTCGCGCGCTCACAAGTATGCGTCGCTACATTTAAGTATCGCCGTCTCTCTCTGACTCATGCGCTGCATCGACCTCTCTGTGTCCTGAATAATTATTTATCATTCATCTAAGAAACCATTACCTTCATCAAGATTGGTAAAGAGAGCAATGTTATTGATAATTAAATTGTCTACAATTTGTTTTTAACAAAAGTAATTTAAGTATGAATCGGAACATGTAATTAAAATTACTTTTTTGTTATTATCATAGTAATTTATGCATTTTTATCAACAATAATAAGATATAATGGTATTTGAAAAATTTTTGGAATCACAATTATATATAAATAATAAGCTTTTGCTCTAAACATACATTTGGATAAATGCATTGAATCCGGAATATAAAACATTAGATTTTACGAATTTCGGATACAAACTAGAGAATAATACTTTGCTAATACCTTTATTTATAAACAAAAGCCCATTTCCAACTGATCAAAATCTAATGTTTTATATTCCGGATTCAATGCATTTTTCCAAATGTATGTTTGAGCAAAAGCTTATTATTTATATATAATTGTGATTCCAAAATTTTTTCAAATACCATTATATATTATTATTGTTGATAAAAATGCATAAATTACTATGATAATAACAAAAAAGTAATTTTAATTACATGTTCCGATTCATACTTAAATTACTTTTGTTAAAAACAAATTGTAGACAAAAATAATTATTAATAACATTGCTCTCTTTACCAATCTTGATGAAGTTAATGGTTTCTTAGATAAATGATAAATAATGATTCAGGACACAGAGAGGTCGATGCAGCGCATGAGTCAGAGAGAGACGGCGATACTTAAATGTAGCGACGCATACTTGTGAGCGCGAGAAATTAACAATTAAAAAACAGGTATAAACAATGAAATTTTCTTAAATCTCTATTAAGAATATTATTAACTATTGTATAAAGAATTTAAAAAATTATTATTTATGTTTTATTTTATTTTTTTAATATATTTTTCATGGGTCAAAAGTAGTCAAATTTGAGATTTTTCGAACCTTTAAAAATTCATATCTCTAAAAATATTAACTTTATCGTGAAAAGTCATAGGCAAGTCATAGGGCCTTTTTTATTTGTATTTCAATAAAGAATATAAAAAAATTTGTCCGGTTGAAAAATAACAATTCCTTCCAATTGTTTAAACAATTTCGGTTTAAACAATATGACACTAGGTTGCCCCATGGCAACATGCATTTATATCATCAGTAGGGCAATTCAAAGAGGATCGTATAAAAAAATTGAGGTGGAATAGTTTTCGGTACTCATGCGTCGATTCCTCCTTGACTAAATTGGCTGTGTAACATGATGTCGGATGAGTATAAAGCTTACTGTAAACTGTACAAAAAAGAGTTTACTATTTCTCATGGCGTATTAAACGATGTAGTGAAGCATTCAAAAACAATTATTCACTCGAAGATCACGAGTTCTCGCGCTGCAAGGAACATAATTAGCTATTTCCAGGCATCCGGTACTTCCACATCTGATCGTGATTGCGATGATATTATGTACAAAACATCAGCCGCAGAAATTACTTCTATATATTACACCGTTAAGCTACAATAGTATGGATTGTTTTTAAAAGTTATTACTTCTCATGTACGCCGATTCTAAGATAGCTAAGAATGTTAAATGTGGTAAGATAAAGAGTGAAGCAATAGTTTGTGAACTATTGGGCAAAAGAAGCTTTGAAGGACGTAATTCAAAATTTAAAAGAAGATTAATTTTTTCGATTTCTACAGATGCCAGCAATAAAGGAAACCGGAAAATGTTTCCAATATGTGTGCGATATTTCAGTTTGGACAAAGGAATACAAAACAGATTAAAAGATTTTGTGGAGAATAATGACGAAACTGCCAACCAAATAACAAAGATACTTTGAAACATTGGATAAATATAACTTAAAATTATCGCAAATAACATCATATGGAACTGACAATGCAAATGTAAACTTTGGTTCAAATCATTCTGTTTTCATGAATCTCGTTGCCAAAAACGAAAAAATATTAAAAACTAACTGTTCAGTTCACATCTTGCATAATATGAGCAAATTTGCATCGATGTAGAAACCATCATCTTAAAAATATACGGCTATTTCCTCATTCAGCTAAACGTCGTGCGGAATTGATGATTTGAAACTGCAGAAATGGAGTGGGTCGAATTATTACATCACGTAAATACAAGATTTCTGTCGCTCTGTTCTGCTGTTGAGAGAGTAATCAAGGTTTGACCTGCTTTGAAAAGCGACTTTGGAAAGCAAAAGCAAGAATCATGTGCGAAAGCCATTAAAACGATTGTTTACTCTGAAGCAGAGGAATCAAAAACCCTAGCCTACTTGCATTTTGTTCATAATGTGATGAGTGCTATTGGTACATTAATGAAAGAGTCTCAGGGAAATGATATTGCCATTACATAAATGCATGAGTCATTATGCCTCTTCCGCTCAAGGTTGTCTCAAAGGCTAAAGGATGAGTCTTTCGGCTATCAGACGAAACAGGTTTTAAATAAATTGGTTGAATCTGAACGGACCAAAGCCATCGGAGATTTTAAAATTTTTTACTCAAATTGCCAACAGTATATAGATAAACGTTATAATTTTTCACATGAAAATATTTTTTTTAGATTTAAATTCATGAACCTGGAAAGTGGAGGTAGTTTTGACATGATTGAAAATGCTGTATCTTTAATAAAATTGACAGGAGATATATCGGTAAATAACTTATATGAAAAATTTAACATGCTGAAATCATCCTTAGACGTATTAGTGGGAAATTGCAAGGACACCGCTGCCACCACCGCACACAAATGGCACCAGCTCTTTCAACAGTTTCCAAAAAAGGATACCAGGAATAAGTTTAAACTAGTGTCTTTCATATTAAGTATCCCAACATCAAACTGCTTTCCTGAACGCGTTTTTCCAGATAAATTTTAAATGGTCGGGTGCTAGAAACAAATGCCCCGTAAATTTTATGAAAGCAGAATTAGTTATCCAGTTTAATCTACAGCTATCCTGTGAAGAGTTCTTGATCTTTATAAAAGAGAACAAGGAAACTTTAAAAGAAATTATATCTTCACAGAAATATAATGTATAAGTAATTCTATTCTCTTATTGTAAGTTGCAATTTGTAACACTCATTCGTCAAACTATTGTTTGCAACGACATATTTTTCTGATGAATAAAACTGTTTTGATTTCGGTTTTTTTATACTTTTTATTCAGAAGACTAATAAGACCCAAGTAAATCTGATTTAAAATATCATATTTTTATTAAAATACATATATGGGTATTTTTGCTATCTATTGTCACGTAAACGTACTTTGAATGCAAATAAAAAGATAAATATTTAAACATTTCTGATTATGTACATTTTTTTACTATGTCCCGCTTTCGACTAAAGAATCACGCTTTTTTCACTCAAAAGGTTCCAAAGTCCCGACTTGGCAACGCTGTGCTTGATACACCCCGTGCCATAACAAGTAATGCACTAGTTGCTGGTTCGGATTCGTTTTCTGCTGAAAGTGATTCTTGGAAGCTTACTATTTTATCCTTTGATAAATCATAAAATAAATGAGTTTTCAATGACATCTCATCAAGGCATATAATGCAATATTTTTCTTTATCGCTCAATAGTCGAGATCTAAGATCAATAAGGCGAAAAATAAATTCGTTAAAGCCTGGGTTTACTGCCCAGCGGCGGGTAAACCGGTTGAGCGTGCTTTTGGAAGGTAACCGATACAAAGTAGAACATTTCTTGTATGCTTTAGGTCCTAAAAAGTAAACGCTCAAAGCAAACTTTTTAAAATCGTCTGTGTACCTACAACCTTTAGGTGTGATTTATTTAATAAACTTATCTGAGACGTTAGAAGTTTGCAGGCATCTTCTGAGTAGTTAGTTTCCAAATATTTGGAAATATCTTCAAACGATATTCCGGTTTCCAACTTTCTTGAACATTGAGCAGGCACATTTGTTTTTTTCAAATACTTTATCTCCTCTCTCAACACTTTTTTTCGAGGAGTATTGGCCGCAAGCGTCATTGAGGTCTGTAAATGTTGATCTAAAACAAATCAAAAGTTCTATAAAGGATTAAACTTTCGCCACCACTTTTAAATGAGTATAACTTATTAACCACGAAATCATAATAGGCGTAAAAATAAAAAATGTTTAATTTAAATCATTCATAGCGTAGCTTTTAGAAATGTATCTAGCTATAAAAAAACATTAAATACCTCTGGTAACCATAGAAGCAAGAGTAGAAACATCGTTACCACATTCAACATTTTCTGAAAAAAATTCGCCTTCTGTTTGAACATAAACATCTTGATATTTCATATCGTCTGAAAAATAAAATTGCTATAAAATACTTAACTTACATATATTTATTTTATCCAAAACACGCCATCGATAAGTATAATAACATACATTCACTGTGCAGCATTGTCTTAAAATCAGTTTGAACTGCGACTTCCTTTAAAGTTGTACCGCCATCTAAAAGATTTGCAAATTATTTGAAATACCTAGTAAAAATATACAAGACAATATCCTATTGTCAGAAGTATTGTTTAGGTACTAAAAATTTTGGGAACTTACTATTTTTTTGCAAATTCAAGGACGGAACTGCATTATAATGCAGATTTGTTCTTCTATTACTGCACATATAATATTCTTGGGAAAAGTGTCTATTGCACACTCTTAATGTTTTGTTGCGTTGTTCTGCGTCCAAATTTGCATACCTGTGACAATCAACAAAGCCTAAGGCCTGTTTCCAACGTTGACATCTGAAAATATATATTGGTAATATTTTATTTTGAAACACAATAACATCTACTACACTGCTTCTTATAACAAAATTACTAATATCCTTTGCTAAATAATATTGTAAAATTTACCCTGTGTCATACTTGGGAAATCTGAAGGAACATGTTTTTGCCCAATCTCTACTTCTACAACCGTCCACACAACACATTAGTGGCATTTTTTTTTAATAAATATCCCGTAATAATAATCAAATAATTCACTAAAAAGACAGTCCACCCGGTATACTGTCAACTCCGCTCGTACCTTCAACTACAAAAGACACACGGTAACTGTATATCGATCGATTCGGAGTTTCAGGATACCGAAAAAGAGTTGCATTGGAGACCGAGTGAGATAGACATCGCGCTAGGAGGAGCTTAGAGTGAACCTACTATTCATTTGTTTATGTACGGTGTCGTAACGGTCTTCTGCTGTACAACACTCACACCCGTAGTTTCCAGAAGGTGTTGTCTTAGCTTCTAATGAGAAACATTCAGATTTTTTCTAGCAGTGTGGCATCCAAAACGATTTTCTTATTCAGTTTTAACTCTTCCACTTATTTACTTTGGCCTGTTCTTGAGGGTTCCCAATTCCAAATACCATGCATACGTTTTTGATACAAAACTCTGTGAAACGCTTACAATTTCTGCTACGCATCTCTCCTTTCCATTCCTTGTTCAATTAGAGCAATAAGACGCAAAACACAGTGATACCATATAAGTTTGGGTGTGAAAAACCATTGAAATTATATCTTTTCCTTTGTAACAATCATATGTCATTATTTTTTGCAGATATTAAAATAACCCAGCCTTACTTTTCGTCGTCAGTCCACGGATTATCATCTTTTGTAGCTTATCCATTTCCAGATGGCATATCCAAAACAATGGAAATAAAATTTCGATTCGCTCCAACAACCATGGAACAGATTTCGTTACTTTTGTTTATAGGACAAGCTGGACACCACGATTTTTATTCAGATCATATCGCAGTGAGTTTCGTTAGAGGATATATTATGCTTACATGGAATTTGGGATCAGGTAAGTTTATTTATAAATTCAATACTTTCCATGTAGATCAATTATATGGAAGTGATTGAATAAAATAAAATGTTTTATAAACTTTACTTGTAATATAAGGGATGTGTTACGATCTAACATTAAATTTACAAACATTGATATCTTCTTCTTGTTAAAAACGAAGTCTTGTCAATTTTTCATCTAGATGTGACGTTTGTTGGCCCTTTTTTGATTTAATCACCAGATTAGAGCTAATCTACCAAAAGATGAGCTAAATTTAAGTTTACATGGGTTTGTTGTATTTTATCGATACCTTATAATAAAAAATATGGGCGTATTGGCAATGAAATTTTGGCAAATGTTTTGTTGATGAGGTCTTTTTATAGTATTTTAGAGGAAAGATTATAACAGCAACTTTTGACAAGACTTAATGTTAACTTCATCTTACTAAAAACAAAATATAGACTCCAATAAAATAAAGGGATGATCAAACATAGAAAATGTTCTTCGTACAGGGTACTTCAACATGTTTATGTTCATTTTCGTTAATTCGGGAATGCAAAATATGCCTTTAAAATCAAAGTACATAAAAGGGACATTTTTTACCATACATCAACAATTTTATTTCCTTTAATCTAGAAGCCAATACAAATTTGTGTGACAAACTAAATATTTTCATCGTAATTGACTTTTTTTAGGTCCCAGAAGAATTTTTACGTCACAGTCGATAAAACCAGGAGCTACTGATTATTTAGTCAAGTTGGGACATACTGGTCGGAGGGCATGGCTTTACGTAGAACATTTGGGAAATGTTACAGGAAGATCACCTGGAAATTTGGTACAGCTAGATGTAGTACCACTTCTTTACGTAGGTAATACAAGTTTGACTGTTGTAAGATACACGGTAGAAGCGAAATGTGTTGACAAAGTAATTATCTGGAAGTTGAGCTTTATCATAGTTACAAAATCATATCTTAGTTTCGTTGGACTGTTTCCTTAATACCTAGCAATCACCAAGTCGACTAAAATGTCTCCATTTCCATGAACAAAATCCAATC
Organism: Galeruca laticollis; assembly: GCA_963921935.1. Taxonomy (NCBI): domain Eukaryota; kingdom Metazoa; phylum Arthropoda; class Insecta; order Coleoptera; family Chrysomelidae; genus Galeruca; species Galeruca laticollis. Next base: position 82,188,861 of record OY998178.1, on the reverse strand, counting down.
CATAACCTAGAATTACTTTCAAATTTACTTCATTCTATTTCCCATAAAACACTACTCAAAATAGTTAGAGGTCTTGCTAATTTTACCAATTAGAAATCTAATATCGCCTGTATTAAAGATGTAAATGTTACTGTTTTAAATGACACTTACTGTTTCTACATAATTCTACAATATATTTAGAAAAATGTTAAAAATTCTAAGTAATTTGACAATATTAAATATCATCGTCAGAATGACAGAAGCTACAGATATGATATTACAAATATTAAAACTTAGATATTAGCTCTATGAAGATATCCAAACTTGCCTGCTCGACAGCTAAACACTACGCCATGAAGACATACTTAAGTAGTGTTGAGGAAGTTAGGAAATTAGCATGACGTGGATTTGAGTATACGGGGTATAGTCGTAGTAGACACTCGATGTTATAACAAGAGCATCTGTCGAATACTGGTATGATATAAATAACACGAATAACTTCTTCCTCATTTAGATGTTTCATTTTGTAAAACTTGTGTCAACTTAACAATTTATGATGTACTGTCAAAATTGTTTACTACTCCAAAGCACACTACGTTTCTAAATTAAAATTTTCATTGTAGTTTATTGAATTGGTAATAGATTTGATATCATAAAAGTGATTAGTAAAATGTTTTTCCATTATTTATATTCACACAAAACACGAATCTTTTGAACTAGCTTTAGTAGATTTCTATATTGTTGAAATTAATAAAATTATTAAGTTCTCTAATTATTTTGAACAGTATATTATCATTAATTTTCAGGAGGTTTTGATGTGAGAAACTTTTCTACACTTCCTCATGACCTGCCACTACATACAGGTTTCTCGGGATGCATTTACGATATCGAAATGAAATCAGGTAGTGTAGTTATACCGTTCCAAGGCTCCATGAAAGCATTTGGAAGGGCAGTTGGTCAATGTGGTACCAGTGAATGTCATGAACGAAGTTGCCAAAACGGAGGAGCTTGTCTGCATCACGGAAGTACTTTTATGTAATACAATAATGTTAAAACGTAAATTGTTTTTAAATTGATTTTATATACAGGTGTTTGTGTCAAGATGAGTGGTTTGGACCGCTGTGTTCATCCAGATCTAATCTGTGCGATGTTAATATTACAAAATGCTCGGAGAATTCTAGATGTGTACCTTTGTTGTCACATTCTGAATGTGACTGCCCCTTCGGTCAAGTTGGAACAGCCTGCGAGAAAAGTACGTACTAGAATGTATAATAGCATAAAGACTAATTTTTGGTAATGATTAGTTTCGGAATTTTTTTATAAACATAGTTAAATTTATTCTACTCCTTTATTTCTAAATTTTTGTTACGATTTTTACGAGTTCAATGCTGGTACCCATCCAAATGACCATTGTGTATTCAATTTTTCTTCGTTCAATTTTTCAGGTGAAAATATAACTGATGTGAGCCTAACTGGAATTAGATCTTTCATTAAGCTTAATCCTACGGAGATTGAAGGGACCGAGTTTCACATCGAGTTCGAAATTCGAATCCTAAAAGACCACGGGGTCGTTTTATTTATGGGAAAAAAAGATGTCAGATTCATTTGTTTATCCTTACAAAATGGTTTACTGGAATTTAAAATACAATCAGGTAGGTGAATTATCACAAAGCCACAGTATTAATATTGGCCGATAGTTGGTTGATTTTATTGGTAAATATTTGTCGTGGTATATAGTGAATTGTGTCAATTTAACATTGTAGGAGCTCTAGTCTTTGATAACTACTTTTGATTAAATTAGATGACATTTCTAGCATTCTAAAAATCGAGACATCAAAGTATAATTGAATTAATCTAATCTGAATACAGTCTATTTTCTCTTATTTCTATTATTAATAAAAAATACATTACAAACGCATTACACTTTGGAAGGCTACTAAAAATATAAAGCGACCTCAATTATACAATCCTCCCATTCGTACAGAAGACTGAAAATGGATGAAAAGTAACTCAGAGAAAGCCAAATCATTTGCTGACCATCTGAAAAGAGTATTTCAACATCACCTGACTGAACTCATTGACGATCCACAAACGAACATTTCCGACCTACTTTAATCACCATATCAATTTGAGCTCATTTTAAAATACTTCAAACTGTCGCAGATTTTCCAGGCTGTCAAACAGTTGCATTTTAAAAAGTCACCCGGCAATGATTTAATAACAGCAAAAATCTTATATGAACTACACAGTAAAGGAATAATGCTTTTGACTTACATTTTGAACTCCATAATTAGAACCAATTCTGTGGAAAGCAGTGGAAATAATTTTAATCGCGAAACCAAGTAAGCCGCCTGAAGAAATAACATCCTACAGGACTATGAGCCTGTAACCTATAATATCGAAGCTATTTGAATCACTATTAAAAGAGAGACTGGAGCCAATATTAGAAGAACTCTAGATAATCCCTTTCTTCCAGTCTCGTTTTAGAAGGCTACAGTTGGGCAAATTAATAGAATAGTTAAAAGAATGTCGCTAGATTTTGAAGAAAATAAATATTGTTGCTGCTGTGTTTCTCGGTACCAACCAAGCCTTCGACATAGTCTGGCACCTTGAACTGTTGTACAAACTAAGAAACGTACTTCCTGTTAATTATTTTTTCATTTTAATATCTTACCTACAAGACCGCCATTTCCGAGTAAAATACCTGAAAGAAATTTCATCCCTCCACCCCATTAATGAAGGTGTATCTCAAGGAAGTGTCCTTGGTCCCCTTCTATACCTCCTTCACACCCCGATCTACCAATGTCTAGAAACGTCACTGTTGCGATTTTCGCTGATGACACAGCCATCCTAACTTCACATGTACACGTAAATATGGCTTCATATCAACTGCAGTCATACTTACTCCAGATCCAGTTGTGTTGTATGTATAGTTGTGAAGCAGGACATGACAGGATAGTCATGTGTTGTATGTAGTGTTGATATATATGTTGTGACGGATAATACCATAAGTCTCAAGATTATGCCATGTATTAAAATAAATTGTACCCAATTCTGGATTATAGGGACGACAGTTAACATTTCGATGTAGCATTGGGATTTTATTTAAACACTAAATAACACTTAATTATTAGACATGACCTATAATTTACTAGGACGGTCAAGTTCAACTTCTTACCAACCACATATACCAGTTGTTATCGATAAACATTAATTCCTGACTGTTTACAATATTTCTTTTTATACTAAATAATTATCTCTAATGTTAACAATTATGCTTATACTTAGTATCAAAATATCTCTTGCTAACATGTGTTTGTTATTCTATTTAATTAAACAAGCGTTTGCGACTTTATCCTCGACATGAACTAAATTCATATTAGTTCGTTTAGATTGTATCTAACCTTCGGGGTTAATAACCACTACATAGTTTTGCTTGATTTAACGACGAATCAAAGTCAACGAAAGTAAATCAGTACATTTAACTTTCGCGAATCATCAAAACATCTGCCCCCCAGAAGATTAAATAATATCCAAATCTCACAACGAGAAGACGTAAAGTATCTTGGTATCCATTTGTATCGCAGACTGACATCACACATCTTCACGAAAAGAATGCTGCTCGGCTTAATGTTGCACAAATACTATTGGCTGATTGGTGCCAGATCAGAGCTATCCTTAACAAATAAACTACTGTTCTACAAAGTTATTTTCGAACCCGTTTGGATGTATTGATCAGAACTCTGGGGTTCAGCTTCGAACTCGCGATTCTAGAAAGGTTTCAAGCTAAGATGCTCAGGATTATCTCCCAAGGACCATGATATAAACCATGGTCCTTGGGAGATAATCTGAGCATCTGACATATAATTGCGAATGGATCTCGAAGTACCAGAAGAACACATTTTTGAACAAATGATGAACATGACTAATTTATATGCTGTTCAAAAACAGATAAATCGATTTTCACCAACTACAATTGAAGAAATAAAAAAAATTATAGAAATTCGTATTATTATGGGGAATTTGAAGTTCCCTCGAGTTGATATGCATTGGAATTATTCAACTGGCATTCGGATAGTCTATTAAAATATGGCTCTACGGAGATTCTACAAATTGAGGCAAACAATTCATTTAGTGGATGTAACCAGTCGATAAGATAATAATACTATGGAAAGTTCGCTGTTTATAAGACTGTCTTAGGAAGAGGTATCATGAACTCCCATTGGAACAAAATCTTTGTGTTGACGAACAAATAGTCGTCCCTTTTAAAGGTACTATAAACGCCAAACAATATATCAGGAATAAACCTAAGAGATGGGGAATCAAGATATACGTGTTGGCAGGGCAAAGTGGGCTCATATATGACTATTATATACCAAGGGGCAACAAGTGAAATCAAGCCAAAGTACTTATTTTGTGGTACCGCAGCTGCCACTGTGATGCAGATTTCAGAAAGAATAACTGAACCAAACCATGGATTATTCTTTGACAACTTTTTCAGTACATATCAGCTGTTTCAATTTCTCTGGACCAAGAGAATTTTTGCTATAGGAACAATCTGAATAGATCGTTTTGCTAAACCGCCAATTCCACGTAACAAAGAGATGAAAAAGAGAGATCGAGGCACTTCACATGTGGATGTTAGTATAGTGCTTACGAAATGGTATGACAATAAAGGTGTTATAGTGGGGTCAACTTTTATTGGTATTGACAAGCAAGACAGCTGCTGATGATGGGACAAAGTCGTAAAGGAATATGTACAGGTTCCTAGACCAGAGACAATTCAACTCTACAATACTAATATGGGTGATGTAGATAAACATGACTTTCTACTTATATTTTCAACGATTTGGATTTCTCTCAGTACTAGTACTTATCGCCATGTTTGTTTTTGTGTACTCCCCGTTTTATTATTTTCAAATTGTGATTTCAATCCCTCCTGATTCCAGCTATTATTACTATTAATACTATCATCGGCATAGCATAAAAATAGACACCGTAGGGGAGACCGGGGCTTAAAGTCTCACGGGTTTAAAGTCACAAACCCTTTCCTGCGCAAAGTAAATATGGCAACGTCGTCATATTCATACGACAGGAACTATTTTAATGCTAGTTAGTTCCGCCATATTCGCCATTCGTATAAGTCGCATGTGTTTATGTTTATAAGTGAATTTACGGAAAAAGCCAATGTAAGTAATTTTTTGGATTAATAATACAAACCGTATATTTTATCTCAGTGCCAGAATTTAAAAATGCCGTGTTATATTTATGATACCCCTAGGTGTTCTCCAAAAAGTCACTATAAATTTATTAATTTATAAAATTAGGTTAGGTAGTTATTTTAGAAAGAAAATGGCAGGACCGTTTGGGGTAACTTGTCTCACACGTTGTTTGTGGGGCAAGTTGTCATGTGTGACTTTTTACCCAGATATTAAAAGAAGTGAAGCTCTGAATCGGATTTAATTTTTAGATGGTGCGCGAATACAGAAAAAGAACAGATCGAGGGAGTTTTGATAAGGAAACAATAAGGAAAGCGGTGTTACAAGTAAAAAATGAAAATATTTCTATAAGGCAAGCAGCAAAAAATTTTGATTTAAATTATAAAACAGTGGGGCGCTATTGCAAAAAGCTTTCAGCAGAGGACCTTAATCAAGATCAGTTAAATATAGACGTGTGATATGGCAAACCTCGCATGGTATTAAGCCGAGAAATGGAAATGGATTTAAAAACATACCTACTCGAATCAGCAAATATTTATTTCGGACTTTGTCCTAAGGAAATTAGAAAGCTTGCATTCCAGTTTGCCGTTGCCAATAAAATAGCTGTTCCCGAGCCTTGGAAAAGGGATCAAATGGCTGGACCTGAATGGTTTACATCATTTTTAAAGAGAAACAATGATTTATCTCTTCGCACTCCAGAACCAACAAGTTTCGCACGCGCAACAAATTTTAACCAAGCAAATGTGAACAGCTTTTTTACAAATCTGGAAAAGGTTATGAAAAAATATAACTTTGATCCATCCTCAATCTGGAATATGGACGAGACGGGGGTGACCACTGTTCAGAAGACTTGTAAAGTAGTGGCCAGAAAAGGATTTAAACAAGTCGGATCCATAACTTTTGGGGAACGTGGAACCCTTGTCACAGTGGCCTGTGCCGTATCTGCTTTGGGAAATAGCATCCCGCCATTCTTTATATTTCCAAGAGTGCCTTTTAGAGAATTCTGGCTAACATCTGGACCAGCAGGATGTGCGGGAACAGCTAATCGAAGTGGCTGGATGATAGAAGAAAATTTTGTGCTATTTTTGAGACATTTCATCAAATTTTCAGAATGTTCCAAAAAGCACCCCTGCCTGTTACTTCTTGATAATCATCAGTCGCATCTTTCTATCGAGGGACTTGAGTTGGCTAAGGAAAGTGGTATAGTTATGTTATCTTTTCCTCCCCACTGCTCGCACAAGTTGCAGCCTCTTGATAGGTCAGTTTATGGTCCGTTTAAAAACAGTACAATAATGCTCGCGATGCGTCGATGATGAATCATCCCGGTCAAACGATGACGATATATGATATTCCAGTTTTAGTTGCTTAAAGCTATCCCCTAGTCGCAACACCAAAAAATATACAATCCGGATTTCGTGTATCAGGGATATTTCCCTTCAACCAAAATGTATTTGATGAAACAGGATTTAGCCCATGTAAAGTAACAGACAGAGACTTGCACCAAGAAAATCAGGAACCAGATCTCGAAAATCCAAAGCCCGGAACCAGTGGAATTTCATTCCAAACTGATGAACCAACAGTTGACGAAATGTTAACAAGTAAGTTAGTTACCTGAGTATCTTAAAATTATTCTGCAATAATTTGTTTTCCTTGAAATAGGCAACAAAAAAACAACTGTGTCAGAACCTGCAAACACAGAACTTCACGACACTCAGCAGCCTGGTCCTAGTGGCTTATCCTTAGAAAAAATCCCAAACCATACTCAGCATTCTGGGCCTAAGGAAAGTATATTTGGTGTCTCAGATATAAGGCCCTTGCCCAAAGCAGGTAAGACTTTTACCAAAATCAGGTGAGGACACATTTTAAATAACAGTTACCTTAAATTTCAGCTGCAAGAAACAAAGGGTCAAATAGAAAGAAAAGGAAGTCGGCTGTACTAACTGACACGCCAGAGAAAGAGGCTCTTGAGGCGGAGTTTGCTAAGAGAAAAAGTGTAAAGAAAAATTTAACAGGAAATATAAGAGTGTCAAATAATAAAAATTAAAAGGGAAAAAACCATAAAAGTGTTAAAGAGAAGTCCCCTGAAGAATCAGAGGACGAGGATGAAGAAAGTTTTTGTCTTGTCTGCTTGGAACCATTTTCCAATAGTTCACCAAAAGAAGTTTGGGTTCAATGTACAGTCTGTAAGCTATGGGCCCATGAACTGTGCACTCCCGGTACACCGTGGTACGTCTGTCAGAACTGTGAAGATGACGACACTGAATAACAAAATTGGAATAGAGCATAATATAATGTATTATTTGTTTCTTTTTATCTGTATTTTTGAGCTTTTTTAAATAAAATCTAACCTGATATTTGCGTGACTTTTCACCCCTTTCCGTGAGACAACGTGCCCCATAATGGGGGCAAGATGTCACACTTGTAACAGTTTACGTTTTGCAAAAAAATTAATAAAGTCGCGTTATTTATAAATACATTTTTAGTCACTTTGTATAGTCAAATAACAGAGTGACAAAGTGCACCAGAAATAACTTTGCTAGGATTAAAAATGGTTTCACAAAAAATTAACAACCTAATTTTGTGGCATTTAGCCCCGGTCTCCCCATCGGCATAGCATAAAAATAGACACCGTATTTATTATTGTTATTATTATTAAATACCTCAACAAATGTATTTATTTTACTCTGTAGGTAGCAGCAAGATTAGTTCAACAGGCATAGTTATACGCAGTTCGAAACTTCTGGTTAAAGGAGTATGGCACAAAATACAATTCGGAAGATTCGGCAAAAAATTATATCTATCAGTCGACAAAACTGTCAACACTGGCGTTCTAGATATTATCTATACCTCAAACTTTAATAATGAAATCATGTACATAGGTGGTCTACCAGATATGTCACAATTACCACTATTCGCTGCATCTGGTGTCCCAGTACATTTCAAAGGATGCATTCGACATCTTTTCATTGATACTATATCAGTACCATTAACTGCTGATAATATTCAACAATCGAGGAATTTGGTAGATTGTGATGGAACTCCTTGCGGCGGAGAAGCTTGTTACAACGGCGGTACTTGTTGGTTAGATTCTTTCATGAAACCGCATTGCTCTTGCCCCGTTCATTATTATGGCGAAAAATGCGAAAATATGAAAGTGTGCAATGAACGGACGTGCAAGAATAGGGGAATCTGTATCAATAATAGATGTACTTGTCAAGTTGGTTGGTCTGGAGCGTTTTGCGAATACGAAATCGCCGTTAATAATCCAAAATTCAGTGGACACAGCTATCTTGTAATGAGAAAAGTTGGTGATAGAAAAAGGGAGTTGAGAGAGGGCGTTAGAAGGATATTTTTGAATTTTACTACTGTTAATCCTAATGGGCTACTATTTTGGAATAAAAAGGTAAGTACATCACTATGTTGCTCTCCCCAAAACTTATATAGATTTTTGTATTATTGCGTAATATTGTGTATAAATGTTCCACGGAAAAGAAGGACGCCTTGAGGTTAGTTGACGTGCCTTTTTTCTGTCCACAAAAAAAATCTACAGACGTTGGAAATACGTCGTAGTTGCCCAGAAAACTCACGGGATGAAAGGAGTTACTTTTACAGCCGGTCTCCTTGAGCTTCCTATAGTTCTTAGGATTTGTTGCATTCGTTTCTCTAGATCTCTAGAATATTGCCATACTTCTCTCGAATTTTTTTCTGGTCATTGATTCAGTCTCTGCTTCTCAAATCTATAATTTTTATAGCCTATCGGTATTTCCCTAGTTATAAAAGAACAGTACATAAGTTCAGGCAGGCTTAAATCGAAAAGTTTTCCTAAATTTTCTAAAATTATCCTTACCTTATCGGAGTGAATATGACGAACACTTCATTAGTTGATTACAGTAACTAAAGTGAAGCATTTTACGGCTTGCTTTTGAAACGTAAAAATCCTGTTTAATAATTACATACTTCGGTTTTGTACCTAGCTCATGGGCAGCGCAGTGGGTTTTGTTTAAATATACCATATTTAATTTAAAATTCCACTTCATTTGTAAATTAGCTATAATATCACGAATACTTCTAGTAACAATTCTAACTTTTCGATTACAAATGGTCATTGTATTACAAATACTTTAACTTTAACACAATCTACGGTTTTATTACCCACGTGTGAAGTGCAGGTTAAGAATATTCGATGTCATTTTCAAAAAATCCGTGTTTCACTTGGCACATGCTCCATGGCTAACTTTTTATCTAAAAAATGTATTAGACGATTTGGACTTTCTCGCAAACACTACTATATTCCCATTGAAGGTCTTAATGGAATCACTACCTTTACAAATCGAGGTACAGCAGATTGTATCATTAAACCATATGGCGAAGAAAATCCAGTTTTTTCATTCAAAGCAATTATTATACCTCAATTTTGTTCTGACCAGGCGAAAGTTTTCATTAATCCTGCAGAATTGACTTATATTCTAAACTTAAATTTGGCGGATAGTAAATTTCATATTACCGAACCCTTGGATATGATTCTTGGAGCTGAATTAATACCTTTAATCCTGATTAACCTGTCGCTTTAGAAACCTTATTTGGTTATATCCTTCAAGGACGAAAAAACTGCTACTATTCCTCAAATAATTATTCCTTAGGTTGTCATACATCTTTGGATATCAATCTTGATATACAATTGCAACTTTTTTGGGAGATCAAACAGGTCGTCAAACCTACTCATGCATCCCCAAAAGATTAGACTTTCACTTTTTGATAAGCTTCTGGATAATTTTCGGCAACTTTACCATTTCCTCAATCTTTTCCGTTTTATTTATACTTATACACAATCCTATAAGATAGATTTTCAAAATCATCTGAATTACACATTAAATACTTGAGTTCTTGCAAGATTTTTTTGACAGTGGACATATGATTCCGGTCCCACTGAACGATTATAAACATTCATCTGTTTATTACACACTCCATCACGCCGTCTTTAAAGAGAAACTTTCAGGCTGTCAAATAATTTTCAAAATTCGAGTTGTGTTTGATGCAAGTTTGCCTGATGTAGTGTGTCTCAATTAATGACACTCTTTTAGTTGGCCCAAAACTTCTACGTAATATTTTTACGATACTTTCAAGATGTCAATTCTTTTCTCATGGTTTTGTTTGCGATATCAAGCAAATGTACAGACAAATAAACGTTCAAACTCACTTTTGAAATTATCAAAGAGTTATTTGACGTTAAGTCCACTGAGTTCATGAATTTTCTTACGAGCCGTAGTCTACGGAATTTCGAGCTCTCCGTTTTTGGCTCTGCGAACTTTGAAAGAATTGGCCACCCAAGAGCAATATTCCTTTCCTCAAGCATCATAAATTCTACACAGATTATGGCTTGCTTGGAAACGATGCTTAAAGTTCAGCCATTTCACTTCTTCTTATTATTCTTTCTGCTTCCTTAATAGGATCGCGCCTGTTCCATCTTCGGGTGCCTCCTCACTAAATATTCAGGTTATCACTCCATCTCTTCCTTGGCCTTCCAATCTCCTTCGGTCGTTTGGGGATCTGTCTCGTGCAATTTTGACCAGTCTTCTGTCTCCCATTCTACTTATATGGCTATACCATTCTTTTTTCCTTTTCAGTGTTCATTCATTTATGTTCTCTATATTACAGTTTTGCCTGAGGTCTGTGCTACGTTGTCTGCCCCATAATATTTTTCCTGTGATATCACGGACTATTTTCATTTCACATATTTCCATAAGTATTTTTGTCCTTGTTGTATCAGGTCTTGTTTCCGTAGTGTAGGTCATAATTTGCCTCACTACTGTCTTATAAATCCTGACCTTTGTTTCTGTCCGTAAATGTTTGTTTCGCCAGATAGTGTGTTTAAGACATCCTGCTATTCTGTTGGCTTTGTTTATTTGTTGGGCAACTTCCGCTTCTGTATCTCCGTAACTGTGCATTAGTATTCGCAGGTATTTGATGCTTTTTTCTTGCTGGATTATCTTTCTGTCCACTTCCAGCTTGCACCTTATTGGATCTTTAGATATCACCATACTCTTTTTTCATTCGGTGATATTATCAGTAGTAATACCACAAGTGATTGAATTTTCGCGATAAGTCTGTCGATTCATTTTTGAACGAAACTGAATTGTTTCGAGAAAACACCAGGAGTCCGCAGGACGAGTGGTGTTTTCTCGAATCAATTCAGTTGAGATCATAAATGAAAGACAGACTTATGAGATAAATTCAATCACGAGTGGAATTTTATTAGACTATTTCACAAACAGAGTGAAAGACAAAAAATCTGAAATTCGGCAGGATTAGAGGAAATTGGCAAAAAAGTTGACCTGAGAAATCAATAAATTTCAATGAACAGAAAACATTGACATCGAAAGAAATACTACACTACCAACAATAACCATAACATACTGAAATATTTTTCAATTATAATCATTATAAATGGCACAGTTATTATATACAATGTTTTGAGCTTGATTATTTGAACACGCGCTTGTACTTGCAATATTTGTTACATCTTGATTGCTATAATTTCTGACATTTGCTATAAGTTTTTCGGTACATTTTCATCGATTTTTTCGTTGATTGATTCGATAGAATTCATCCCAAATCTACTCATTTTTGAATGCGTGCACAGCGTAATCACTTATATTTGACGTTTAACTGTCACATGCACTGTAAACAAATCTGGAAACACCGAACTTGATAGGCCAATCAGAGTCAAGAGTCAAGTTTGGTATTATCGGTAAGCCGAACTTGACTAGAGCTTCTGATTGGTTCATTTCGTAGGTGAGTGAAATAGTCATGCTAAACTTTCTTGCTGTTATATTAAATTGATGTAGAAGTCTCTGAAGATCATTTTCTCTCTCCGCAATCAGTACGGAATAATCTGCATAGCATACTATAGAGATAATTTCTTCGCCCATTCTGTACCCTCTATTCAGATTTTTGACTTTATGGATAATTTCATCCATGATGAGTTTAAAGAGCAGCGGGCTCAATGAGTCTCCTTGATGTATTCTCTTTTCACTGGTATTGGCTGTGTTAGTTTGTTATTAATTCCGGCCTGTATGTTATTTTTGCTGTATATGTTTTCGATAGTCTTGATGATATCTGATGGAATGTTTCGTTTATATAACAGGTGAATTACGTCGTTTAGCTGTATCCGATCGAATGCCTTCTGTAGGTCTATAAAGCAGCAGAAGGACGGGACGTTGTATTCCAGTGACTTTTCCATGACTTGCCTGACGACAAAAACTGCATCGTTACATGATCGTCCGGATCTGAAGCCTTGTTGTTCAACTGCTAGATCTATTTCGTTGGTGATTTTGGTGGTTATGACTTTTGTGGTCAGTTTCAGAACGGTGCTGAGCATGTTTATTCCTCTGTAGTTCTCGGGTACAGTTCTGTCACCCTTTTTACATATCAAGATCGCTGTGCTAGTGCGCCGGCTATTTGGTATTGTATGTCCCGAGATAATTTTCTGTACAGGTATCCTTAGTTGTTCAGTTAGTGTGTTTCCACCGCATTTCAGCATTTCGTTCGGAATTCTGTCCGTTCCTGGAGATTTACGGTTTTTTACTTTTTCTGAGGCTTTAGTAATTTCCTCCGTTGTGACAATTACGTTTTCGGTTGTTATATCTGGAGTTTCTGGTAGGGTTTGGTCTTCACTTGTCTTAAACAGTTGGGTGAGATAGGAGGTCCAGATGTCGGCATCTATTTTATTGGTTTCTGTTAATTCGCTTATTTCTTTCCTCTGTGTTCTAATAAATCTCCATATTTGCCTTTGCAGTCCGTAGTAGTCGGCTTCCATTCTTGATGAGAAAACCCGCCAGTATTCGTCCTTTGTCTTCTTTACTAATGCTTTAGTTTCGTTTCTTATTCTTTTGTAGTTGTTGTAAGCTTCTGGTGTTTGTTGTGATCTGTACTTTAAGTGGGCTTCTCATTTTTCTTTACATTTTGTTTTGATTTCTTGTCGGAACCAGGGCGTTTTGTTAGGCTTCTTGAGGTTTATATTTACTGCTCTTGCTCCTAACGCTTCACATGCCGCCGAGCTCAGATTATTTTCTAGTTTTTTCCATGCTATCTCTATGTTATCTTCCTCCAAGATTTTATTTGCTTCTATTTTGGAAGGCTATCTTTTCTGATGGTTGCCACATACTTTCGATGTTCATTGTTTGTGTTTTCTCGATTGTTTGCGATCTTCTTGTTTTCCGTCGGACTTCCATTCTTATTTTGCAGATAAACAGATTATGGTCACTTCCCACGTTCGCAGAATTCAAGGTTGTCACATCTAATATTTGAGAAGGGCGTATTTTCTTATTTGTTGTTATGTAATCTATAGTTGATTTCTGACCCCTCGTATTGTGAAATGTATATTTATGTTGTGTCTTGTGTGGGGAGTAAGTGTTATTGATGGGTAGTTCATTGTATGTGCAGAAATTGATCATTGACTCCCCATTATCGCTTAGCACGTCTTCATTTATGTCTCTGTTTAATGCCCGGTATGATGTTCTTCCGGATTCGAGCATTAAAATCTCCCATCAATAAGAGAGTATCGTTTTTTTGGGATATTATCTAGGTTTTTTTGCATTTCCTCACAAAGGCCTCTTTTTCCGCCTTTGGCTTACATTCTTAGGACTGTATACACGTACTATATGTAGTTCTTTATGTTCTGCTGTTAGTTTCACTTGTAGTATTCTTTCTGAGATTGACACGACTATATATTAGAATGTAATCATTGTATTATTTCTGCCATTTCCTTTCTTCTTTGTCTCCTGGAGTGCACATATGTCGATCTTTTGTGTCGTAGTTCTTCAACGATATCTTTTTCACTGATTTTATATTCCACGTTGCGACTCTGATCATATTTTTCTTCTTCCAACTCGTATACCTTTTCCTTGCATGGCTCGTCATCTTTAAATCATTCCTGTTCCGAGGCACTTCTCCGGGTCTGTGAGTATGTTTTTCTTTTTACCACGGGTAGGTTACTAGTCTCACCCAAGAACCTTCCTCCTTTATCCGGGCTTAGGACCGGCAACGGGAACGTTGGGCTATTCGATCCTCCCAACGCCACGCAGGTATTTCACTTCAATCTGAATTAATTCAACTCATACAACGAGGATGTTTTCAATTGAGCAAATGGGCAAGTAATCATCTTGCTCTTATAGATCAAGTAAGTCTTTCCGATCACCAAGAATCGTGCAACTTTGATAAATATGAACCATCATTTATTAAAGTATTATGGCTCAAATTGGATCCTAATACAGACTGTTTTTCTTATACCTATATCCACTTTGAGCGGCATCGTACAAAACGAACCATACTTTCTGAAATAAGTCCAGCTTTGGACCCCTTCTATCTATTTTACCATATATTCTACTGGTAAAACATATTTTGCAACAGTTGTGGGAATCCAATGCTTTCTGGGATGCTCCTCCTTCGAAGGACATCCTGAATTCCTAGTCAAGGCCGACTTTAAATAACATTAAAAGTCTTCGCCATCATCAAATTTCATATAAGCCTAATGTCATGTCTTCATGATAATCAGTAGCTTATTCTTCAATTTTTTTAGCAGATAACAATAACGTATGTGGTTCCAGCGTGTATAATTATAAGCGTTTCCCTTTAGAGCATGACCCACTTAAACAGCAATAATTACTATTGTCTACTCAAACGTAATTTACTACATCATGACTGTCAAACCATGTTTCGTCAAGAAAAATAATGGGTCTATTAGAACGTTGGGAAGTCTTATATTACACGCAAATAATTTTGCCTCCATTTTACTAGAGTCGGTAATCGCCATGCGTTTATCAAGTTTTTTCTATTTCAAACCACAACTTATTAGAACTTGAAGCAATGTCTCCACGCTGGTATAAATGTAATCTAGATAATCTGCCAATTTATGCTGTATAACTTCCAATGTCTCAATCCTGTACTCCTCATATAAATTATAAATAGTTCTACGAATAAATTCTTGCGTAGTTCTGTCAATTTTTTACACGTTTTTATATTTTCAGTATGATCTACGACAACTCCAGTTTCGTAGTAAATAGCTCCATAGTTCAGCTTGCTCCTTATCAATATTTTGTATAGACTGAGTAAGGTTGTAGGGTCTGATCCCCAAGTACTGTTCAACATAATTTTGAGTAACTTTATTCTTGGTTGACATGATCACTGTAAATTTTCCAAGTGTGTTCCCATTTTAACCTATAATCAAAAGTGAGACCCAGAAAATTCATTTAATCAACTTTGGATATTGGCTTTTTATTTAGATGATTGTTTATATTATTTAAATATTTCTTCTCATTGCAGACCATATAGTGTATTTTCTCGGGTAAGAAATGAAAACCTGTTTGGAGAGACCAATTTTCTAAGCTATGTAAGCCAGTTTGTAAAATTTTTGACGCTAATGTTTGTGCTTTTAATATTAATAACTAGGTCGTCGGCATATAAACTGACTTTTACAGGTTTGCGTATTTGTTAAACTACACTCTTTATTGCTACGAGGAATCAAGTATGGCTTAAAATGGATCATTAGGAGTGTTCCATTTTGTAGTTGTCTTACTAAATATTTGTGACCCGTTGCTCTAGCTTGGAAGGTTCTACTACACACTATTCATATTTAATACGCTATTTAACTGTACCGTGACTTTCGCTCCTAATGTTTACTGTTGTCATACAGAAACGTGACGTCACAAGCAGACGCCTTGACATTTGCAAGCATTTGGTGCGAAATTGCTTTGAAAAATCATTTTTTTCTAGGAGTTTTTTCATTTATTGTGGAAATGTAATATTTTTCAAAATTAGGCATTATGCCTATTGTTATTGACCATAATTATTACTGTTATTTATGTATTTTCAGGGTGGCGATCATTTGGGTTTAGGCTTAGAACATGGCTTTTTGAAAGTTGCCATTGCTTCCGAGAAAACTAAACAAAACATCCTCGAAGTTCCTTTCTATACTAAAGTGACCGACGGTCTTTGGCATAAACTCGACCTTAATATTGATCTTTTGAGTTTAACAATCGACGACAAAGTAATCGCAATTCAAAAAGTACCTAGGTATACCCAATTTCATCCAACTGGAAATTTTTTCATCGGAGGAATTCCAAATATCACTAATTTGTTTACCGAGACCAACGGTGTGTTCACACATAATTTTGAGGGATGTATAGCATCGTTTGGAACTAATTTAGACGTTATTACAGATTTTAGTCATATGGAAGGTTTAAGCATAGATACGTGTGAGGTTCTAGCACATTAGATGTGATACTCACTCAAAGTCTATAAACGAATATGCCAATAAAAATTTACTTTGGTATTAGATAAACATTAAATTGAGGTTACAAAGCAATTAGTTGCTATTTTCCAATGATTTTACTGGACTGTTCTTCTCATACTAACAGAGGAACGAGTAAATGAATGTTTATAGACTTGATTTTTTATACGTAATTGAAGTGTTTTTGTTATAATCACAAATTTTTATGATCTGTTGTCGAAATAACATTGTCCAAAGTACTAGTCATTAGTTTGTTATATAGTTAATTGTATTGTGTTAGCCATTATATTGGCTTTTGTGAAATATTCGTCCGTTTGTATCTTTTAATAAAATAGATCTGAAAAACGATAAACTTGTTTTTATTTTCCTCCCATGCAAGGGCGGTTTAAAGGCAGAGGCTGAGAGGGCTGCAGCCCCCATCCTTTGGGAATTTTTTTGTTATTTAACACGTTGTGTACCCTTCCCCAATCGTCAACGTTATCCCAGTTGCCCAAAAGTTTCGTTTTTTATTAGGTCTGAATTACGGGAAACATAAAAAAATCTGTTTATTACTTTTGTCCGAAATTAAAGCGTGACCCGCGGAAGGATCACGGGCCACCACGGTAGATTTGAATAGGCTAAACACTTTCCTTGAAAGTAGCTCGTGACGTGTTTTCTTGCTATCTAAGGTCGCAGAGCCCTTTGCCCTGCCTCTTACTGACTCGGTACGTCACTTCTGACACCTTTTGAAACCTTACACTTTCTCGGGTGCCAGATTTTTAACGTGGTTGTCCCCACGGCCACTTGACTTCCATCGTCAAGAGTTCCAGGTAGCCTCAGATAGAGGTACGATAAATTTCAGGGGTCTAGTGTTATCAAAATCCGTGAAGGTTATTGCTGGAAAAAAACGTTCTCGCTGGTCCTGAAACAAAAGTTATTCTCCTGGCCCACACTACGAGAAAGCTAAATTCGTGTATCCAAACAAGTACTCTACCATAGGGATATTCTAATCTATAGTAGGTCAATAAAACACAAAGGTTCGGTTTGGTTATATTATGATTCTTTTTTAAAGCAGACCCACTTTAAGTAGTGACGTCAGGTCGATAAACGCTGATGTGAGAAATTCACTCACTTGTTTCTTGACAGATTGAAGTCATTTGTGATCTCTCTTTTCTTTTTCCTTTTTCTTTTGGGACTGAATTTTTAGTATGTAGTAATGTACTATTGTCTTAAGGTATTAAACTTATAAAGTTGGGAGTTTAAAAGTTTTGGAGATGTTAATAATTCTTCCATTTCATTTCTTAGGGTAGGCACATAAAATTAATCTATTCATTTGTTGACTTATGCAGTTTATCAATCACAATTTTGGAAAATACCCGGCCTGCGTAAGAGTGATATAACCATTATAAATTGGAAGGTCTTTAACAAATTGAGGAGGTAACAACATAGCAGGAAGGTGTGCAAGTGTTCATTCGAGGAATCGACTAGTGTTGTCCATTTTTCGATGAGATAAATGCTTCAAACATTAGCAGAGGATTTAAGTTAAAAGAAAACATGCTTTCATATAAAAAATCGTACAGACTAAAATAATGGGAATATTCATTAAATTTCCTTGGAAAGTACTATCAAAGGTCTAATCTATGATGAAAAAAATCAGGACTGCACTACAATAATGCGATTCAGAAGTAGAGTGCGTCAAGAGTATCCAATAAAGAGCGGTAATTTCAAATATTCATAGTTACTCAAAAATGAATAGAGTTAGGGCATTAACAAAGGCACCCATCGATTTAAGCCGAAATTTCATCTAATAGAACATGTTTCGAGAGGAACATAGGCCGAAAATATATTTTTGGAGAATTGCGAAAAATGTAATATTTTCCATACTGTTCAGGTACATATTTGTCGGAAAATATTTTTTCTCTCAAAAAATACTGAAATTATGAGAAATGGGGTTCTTTGGTACGACAAATCGACTGGTGTTGTCCATTTTTCGATGAGATGTTGTTTCAAATATAATAATAATGATGTTTATTCATTCAATTATTCAAAGTACAAATAAAATACAAATCTATTACTAATCTAAACATTGGTGAATAAACAGGAAAATGCCGTAGAAACTGAATAAAATCAGTTTGTACAGGGTAAGCATAACAAATTAATACAATAACTACACTAACTTACATACTAGAACATGTGATAAAAATTTAAACTCAAAATCCAGGTAAAGTCGCAATCAGAGTCCATAAGTCTAGTCCGGGGTGGGGGAAGTCTTAAATTGAGTAAAATTTTTTTTTACCATTATTTAGCGAACGGCTAATTAGTGAAGTTCGAGATTCACTTTATTTTCTTTTGGTATTTATTTTATTTTCAATAGTATATTCATAATGTTAAGCATTTATATATTATATTATGAAATATATACCGATCCGTCTCTAGGATCCAATTTTTAACTTTATTTCTATACATAATAAAATTTTTGATTTGTTTAAGTTGAATTGGCAAATATTTATATAATTTGGAGCTGATATAGTTACAACTATGCTGGCCTATTGATTTATTACATTTAGGAAGCTGCGTTTTATATTCTTTGTTTCTTGTTTCATACTCATGCTCTGTGTACCGCATTTCAATTTTTCCTTTATGAATATTATATTGGCAGAGGATTTAATTTAAAAAAAAACATGCCTTCATATAAAAAATCGCACAAACCCAAATAATGAAAATATTCATTTAATTTTCTTGAAAAGTACAGTCAAAGGTCTAATCGATGATGGAAAAATCAGGACTGCACTACAATGATGCGATTCAGAAATAGAGTGCGTCAAACTAGGAATAATCAATAAAGAGGGGTGAGATCAAATATTCACAGTGACTCAAAAATTAATAGAGTTAGGGCATTAACAAAGCCAGCCAGCCAAAAATATATTTTTGGAGAATTGCGAAAAATGCAATATGTTCAGGTCATATTTGTCGGAAAATATTTTTCCTCTCAAAAAATACTGAAATTACGAGAAAAGGGGTTCTTTGGTAAGACCAATCGACTGGTGTTGTCTATTTTTCGATGAGATGCGTGTTTCAAATATTAGCAGAGGATATAAATTAAAAGAAAACATGCCATGGCACACACCAAAACAATGAAAATATTCATTCAATTTCCTAGGCAATTACTGTCAAAGGTCTAATTAATGTTGGAAAAAATCAGGACTGCACTACAATGATGCGATTCAGAAGAAGAGTGCGTCAAACTTAGAATAATCAATAAAGAGGGGTGAGATCAAATATTCACAGTGACTCAAAAATTAATAGAGTTAGGGCATTAACAAAGCCACCCATCTATTTAGACGAAATTCCGTCTAATCGAACATGTTTCGAGAGGAACATAAGCCAAAAATAAGTTTTTGGAGAATTGTGAAAAATGCAATATTTTCCCACGACGTTTTGACAGTTCAATTTCTCGAAAACTGCTCATATTACAAGTATGAAATTTGGAAGATATGAACAGGCAAAACTGCTGCTTATATTTATTATAAATTGATCTCCGTTGTTCCTGTCATTTCGGGTCACGTGACCCCAATATCATTTTTTCAAATGGGTCAACCGGTATAATATTACAATTTTGGATATATAATTCAAAAACAAATTCAACGATACCACACTTGTCATCATTATATTGTGCAGTAATGATACTAAGGGCTATTCATTTTTACTAAATTTATTAAAGCGATATTTTGCACTAAAAAATTTAGGTGGCTATGAAACAAATAACTATAGTAGCAACAACATAGGTTGTCATTCATTATTGTTAGGTGAAGTTAATTCAAGAACTGTCATTAATTATTAGTGATAATTAGGGGCAATTAAATGAACATCTGTATAAATTATTTTATTAAAAAATGTAACATAGGAAATTAAAAACTACAAGTGATTAAAAAATTAAAGAAAATGTTCAAATTGATGACCATGTACATTGACACAATGTTCAAACCTTGTTAAAAGATTTCTTTTAAGTGCGCTGTAATAATTTCGGGTGTTACGGTCTGGCATGCCTGTTTTATTTTATCATTTAAATCATTTAATCAATCGGGGGTGTGACATGAAGTCGACCTTTTAAGTAACTCCAGAGAAAGAAATCTAAGGGTGTAATATCCGGAGAATGGTGTCGCCACATAATTGTACCATTTCGACCAATAAATTTTTCAGGAAATGTGTTATCAATATATTCTAAAACTGACGAAAAAAAGTGAGGAGATGCTCCATTTTGCTGCCACCCTATTGTCTGCCTTTCATGTAAAGGAATATCTTCAAGTAATTCTGCAAGAGTATTTTGAAGGAAATCTTAATATTTTAGCCCCGTTAATGTTCCTTCATGAAAATAGGGAACGATCAACTGATCGTTAAATACACCACACCAAGAATTGATTCCCCATATTGTTTGAAAATTGGTTTCGCTCATCCACTTTGGATTCTCTTGCGAAAATAATGACAATTACGACGATCAACAATACCATTGTTATGAAATCTACTTTCATCACTTCATAATATTTTTTCCAAAACAGAAGGGTCATCATTACTTTCAACTGACATTTCAGCAATAAAATGTATTCTCCTTTCAGAATCTGCAGGAACCAAACCTTGTGTTAAATGTATTTTATAAGGATTGTATTTCTAATTTTTTAATAATGCTTGTATTGAACTTCTACATATTTGTAATTCTTGTTCAAGAAATCGTATTGAGGTGTGTGGATTTACCTGAAGATAAGCCAAAATATTTATCAACTCGACATCTGTTTGAGTGGTCTTATGACAGTTCTTGAATAAACTTCACCTAACAATAATGAATGACAACCTATGTTGTTGCTACTATAATTATTTGTTTCATAGCCACCTAAATTTCTAAGTGCAAAATATTGCTTTAATAAATTTAGTAAAAATGAATAGCCCTTATTATCATTACTGCACAATACAATGATGACGAGTGTGGTATCATTGAATTTGTTTTTGAATGATACATACAAAATTGTGATATTATCAACAGTTTAATTCGTTTTGAAAATAGTATTTGTAAAATGTACATTAATGTAAAAAAAGAACATTAATGTACATTTTACAAATACTATTTTCAAAACGAATTAAACTGTTGATAATGAGGGAATGGTGTTTAGACATGGAAACATATACTTTTAAAAAGCATTTTAAAAATCGTTAAAATCTTTCAACCACGTAATTTCTCAACATGCAGGTAATTTATTTCTTTGTAAAGTATCAGCTTTAAATGTTTGTACCAATAATAAATTTTACCGTTTTTTACTTTTTAATTGTAACATACTTATCGTTGTAAAAATGTGTTTTATATTTTTAAATTTTTTTAGATAATTTGATAATGACAAAATTATTGTCGAAACGTACGTAATTATTAATAAAGAAAAAATGTTTTGAAAGAAACTCCCAAAGTTTAATTATGACCTTAATCCAAGAAATTCCACGCATATATATATATATATATATATATATATATATATATATATATATATATATATTCATAGTATGAACCATCCAGCAAGTATAATGAGCACTTTGAATCTATTGTCTTGAATGCATTGACGTTGTGACGAAATTAATAAAACTGCTGATATTCAAAATTTAAACTATATGGAGATACATACTGCTTTGGTTTTAAAATTAACCCAAAAATGAATCCTAAGAACGGAGATCCAAAAAGTGCTTCCTCATATAATAAATATAATAGGGAATAAAATAATATGGGAAAAGATGGTTTTATAATGTAATAAATGATTAATCGAGTTAAATAATAATAATCTACATTCCTTCAGACTAATACTTCTTGTATTAATAGTAATTCATTTTAATAAAATGAATATTTAATTAGAATGTAATTTAAAAGAAACACGGTAAATCTTTATATATTTAGTAAATATGTTGTTTTATGCAAGGGATTTCAAGAAAGTGAAGATGGCGCCAACTGACTACTTCTCGCTTGTGTAACTACACGAACCAAGAGAAGTTGTCGGAGGGTGTAATCTTCAGTTCGGATTAGAGATTCTGAACTGGAAGGCATTACGGCACTCTTGAAGAGACCCAAGAAGGTCGAAACGCGTAAGTGTACTATGCTCTTCCGCTATCAGTTGCGAATCACCACAGATGTCCGTATCGGCAAAATGGCCGATCGACGTCACGGTTTTCGAAGGGGATGTAATTCAATATTCTGCGTGGTATTAGCCAGGAATGTAGTTGTTTTGCCCTTCGAAGAACGGTCAGGCCAATAAGTCGAAATTATTGAAATTTCGACTAAAACAGGTGTAGTAGAAAATCGAAATTTATATTTCATATAGCACCTCGTATTTTATGAAATTATATTAATTTTTATTTAATACGACTAATACGGTCGCATTTATCTGAGGTGTTGGTTCGCAACTGAAAGTGAAGATGGCGCCAACTGACTACTTCTCGCTTGTGTAACTACACGAACCAAGAGAAGTTGTCGGAGGGTGTAATCTTCAGTTCGGATTAGAGATTCTGAACTGGAAGGCATTACGGTACTCTTGAAGAGACCCAAGAAGGTCGAAACGCGTAAGTGTATTATGCTCTTCCGCTATCAGTTGCGAATCACCACAGATGTCCGTATCGGCAAAATCGCCCATCGACGTCACGGTTTTCGAAGGGGATGTAATTCAATATTCTGCGTGGTATTAGCCAGGAATGTAGTTGTTTTGCCCTTCGAAGAACGGTCAGGCCAATAAGTCGAAATTATTGAAATTTCGACTAAAACAGGTGTAGTAGAAAATCGAAATTTATATATATATATATATATATATATATATATATATATATAGTTCAGGTACATATTTGTCGGAAAAAATTTTTCCTTTCAAAAAATACTGAAATTATGAGAAATGGGTTTTTTGGTTCGACAAATGTTGTTAATTTTTTGATGAGATAAATGTTTCAAATATTAGCAGAGGATATAAATTAAAAGAAAACATGCCTTCATATAAAAAATCGCACAAACCATAATAATGAAAATATTCAATTAAATTCCTAAAAGAGTACTGTCAAAGGTCTAATTAATGTTGGAAAAATCAGGACTGTACTACAATGATGCGATTCAGAAGTAGAGTGCGTCAAACTTAGAGTAATCAATAAAGAGGGGTGAGATCAAATATTCATAGTTACTCAAAAACTAATAGAGTTAGGGCATTAATAAAGCCATAAAGTAAAAAAAAATGTTCTTCGACAAATATCAAGCCGCGTTTCTCCAGTAAGAAAGCGGGAAATCGGAATTTTCGCTGATATAATGATAAATTCCACCTAAATTTAATGTACAAAACAGTGATATAATTGTCCGATGATTGAATCCTTAATTTCATATGGTAGTTAATTTGCAACAAACACCTTGACCAGCATTAAAATTATACATACACTTGTTTCAAGTGTCTATTTCATAGTGTACCATGTTCGATACGCTCCGCCTGACATGATAGCTATGAAAATGCCTTCAAATGTTCTCAATTCCCGGCTTGATGTTTATTGATGTATAACCCCAAAATTTTTGTCTGTCAGATATTTCCTACGTCGGTTGTTTTAGTGCCCGAGAACGTCGAAATTGTTGTGTTTTTAGTGGAAATTTCTGTAACTCGGCTGAAATAGGTAGGTTAAATTGTTTTCCAATGTATTTTGCCAATATGAAATTTGCTATGGCCCCTCCAAAATGTTTGTAGCAAATTTGCTACATTATGAAATTTTGAGTATTGGCGTCACAATTTTTTACTTTTTGCGAAAATATTGACTATTTTATAAAATAACTGAATTGGTTTTTTCAGTTGGCTATAGCTTATAAAAGTAGAGGTCATAAGGAAGCACTTTCAGATGCTGAGTTGGCAAAAATTATAGATAACTTGGACAATAGCGAAGATGATTTTGAAGATTTTTCAGACGATAGTATTGCGGATCCGGAATGTGATCCCGAATGGGAAAATTCCCCATATTACCAAGAGGTCATTGATGAAGAATACGCGGAGGGTGAACAACTATCTACTTCTACTGCAAATAGCTCAACAACTGCCAAAGTCGGTAAAAAGGCAACTCCAATCTCGTGGCATAAAAAACATTTGAAAATTGGTGAAGATGCCCTAAGATTCAAAGGCAATATTGAACTTCCAACAAACATTATAGATCTGGAGACTCCATATGACTTTTTCAAGTTCTTTTTTTCTGATAACCTAATAGACAATATCACCAGTGAAACAAGCTTATACAGCGTTCAGAAAAATCCGAATAAACCTGGCAATATTACTTCAATAGATATTCGAGAATTCTTAGGTGTATGTGTGTATATGTCTATATGAAAACTACCAAGAACTCGCTGCTACTGGCGACCAGGCACAGGAATACCCAGTGTTCGCAGTGCTTTGAGGATAAATGAGTTTGAACGTTTGGAATCCATACTTCATTTCAACGACAACACATTTATGCTTCCAAAAGATGATCCTCAATATGACAATCTTCACAAAATCAGATCACTGATAAGAGAACTCAATAAGCAGTTTGCTGCTATACCAATGGAAAGTAAACTTTCTAAAGATGAACAAATATGTGCTACAAAAACCAGGCATCATTTGAAACAGTATAACCCAATGAAGCCTCACAAATGGGGTTTCAAATTGTTCATGCTTTGTGATACATCAGGATATTCCTATGGATTCAAAATTTACAATGGGGCCTTCAACTGGTTCACTAAACTCGCTTCTAATGAAAGTGATTTGGGAACAAGTTCTAATATTGTTAGTAGACTTGCGAGAAAAATACCTAGAAATATGAATGATCAACTTTATTGTGATAACTATTATTCTTCTGTTCCATTATTTACATCACTAACAAAACAAGGAATCTATATGTTAGGAGCAATCCAGGGCCGGATTAAGCTAGGGACTTGGGGGGACTATAGCCCCGGGCCCCAGGTCCAAGAGGGCCCCATCATTTGGAAATCATTCTGTATTTTTGATGTGTTGATACCACAAATCTAACGTATTGATATTATCTAAAATGTAGTTATAATCAATACTTTTGAGATAATATATGTAATAATTATTTGTAGAGGGAATATGTGGTATAATTAATTTATTGGAAATGCTTATCACTTTTATTATTCTTGTTTTTCCGGGCTTCCGAATTCCTTAAGCGGGCCCCGTCATTATTTTAGTCCCGGGCCTTGTAAATCTTAATCCGGCCCTGGAACAATCCGTCGAAACAGAATTCCCAGTATCCCCTTACCACCAGACAACATTTTCAAGAAAAAACCACGAGGGAGTGCAGAAGAATATGTAGCCAACATTGATGGGGTTGATTTGAGTATAACGACTTGGAAAGATAACAAAGTAGTTACGCCAATTTCAATTTGTTTCGGTGAATTACCTCATAATGGTGTACATCGGTTTGAATGAAAAGCAAAGGAGAAAATAACAATACCGTATCCTCGTGTGTTATAAGAATATAACCTGCATATGGGAGGAGTTGACCTGCTAGATAGTCACATAGGACGTTACAAAATACCTCTCAGGTCCAAGAAATGGTATTTGATACTTTGTTTCCATCTACTTGATGTTACGATAATAAACGCTTTTTGTTGTATAAAAGGGCAAAAAGGGTGAAAAAAATGATCCTTTGGCAACTTAGGATCGAAATTGCAGAAACTCTTTGCCTGTTTGGAACACCTACAACCAAAAAACGTGGAAGGCCTTCCACGAACCAAGTAGAAGATGAAATAGACGCTAAAAGACATAGAGGCCCTACAACACATATTCTTCCCAAAAATGTTCGGTTAGACGAAATTGCTCATTGGATAAAATATGATTATACACGTCAAAGATGTAAATTGCCTCACTGCAAAGGATTTACCCACTTCAAAATTGACCAATGTGGTGTACATTTGTGTCTTACGAAGGACAAAAACTGTTTTTCAACTTTTCATTCGAATTAGACTTTCTGTTTCTCATTTAGATTTTTTTCATGGAGTTGTAAATTTGCTACAAAGTGGTTTTTGTGAAAAAAATTATCAAAAAAATGTTTTGAGTATGAAATTAGTTAATTTTTTATCGAAACATTTAAAATAATATTTTTTAGAAATTCATGAAACGAAAGGTTAATGTCCGTAGGGGTGGCCTGTACTGTGGACTACTAGACATATTTTGCTAACACTAATGAAAGAAAGACTATCAACGATTATTTGCATGATAATTTGAGATATTATCACTTTAAAAGTGCCGATTGAACTAATTTTATGCTCATTCGAAAATGGAAAATTACTATCGTTCCCATGTTAACCGAATTATTTTGAGTCGCCGATAGCAAAAGTGGTCGGAAGGTGATAGAGACACATTAATTGCAAATGACCCGTCTCCAATTTCCGTGCTGTTGGAATTATTTTCATAAATTCGACTTTCGATTAGTATCATGTTTTAAATAATTTACAGCTTGTGGTTAATTTCCCCAATTTATAATAAACACGAATGCTGTCGAGGGAGCAACCCTTTACTGTATAGGCCTGTATTTATACTGGTGTAAGAGGAAATATTTTAATCTGAGATATTAATGTATTTAACTTATCTTCTTCTTTTTCTGCATTTTCTCATTATGAGTTCCCAGTTTCTTCCCTCCACGATTCCCTTACGTTCCAATTTTAGTGGCCGATGAGAGTTGACCACTAAATTATATTAAAAATTATTGTTTTTATTTGTTTTTAAAAGCTATTTTAAAAAAAATTGAAAATGACTTGGCTAAAAATCTGATGTTTTTTTTGATTGTAAATTGTTCTGTCCCCAACGTAGCAATATATATATATATATATATATATATATATATATATATATATATATGTATATATATATATATATATATATTAGTATATTACGTAACAAGAGTTTTAAGAACCCATTACGCACGAAATGAAAAAGTTTATGCACGAAGCCGCGCAGCGGCGAGTGCATAAATTTCATGAGTGCGTAATGGGCTTACAACTCGTGTAACGTACTATACTTTTTCTACGCCCATTCATTTTCTTCCATTAAATAAAAAAAACATCGCAATCATTTAAACTTTATTATAATAGTTGTTAACAATTGAACAATTATTGTAAATCGATTGTGCCTTATTATTTAATGGTGATGAACGGTTATTTATAATTGTATTATATTTTGTTCAAGAAATTGACAATATAAATGACATGACATTTTTTTCATAGCATGCTACTTAAGAAAACGTGTCCTATTTTTAAAGAAATTGCATAATGTGATGCCTACATTTAGGGGCATCACTCTTTCAATCCTAAATATATCTCGCTAATGCTAAAAGTTTTTATGTTTTTTAACTGACTAAATTTGTGTAAATAGGCCAAATAAAGTCTTACGTAAATAAAAATTTGATTGTAATATAATTAAGCCAAGAAGTTTAAGTTTTCTTCTCGAAACGCACGTGTATGTTATGAGATCTCATTACGTGCATGTTGTTGTTAAATGTCATTTACAAGGAATGTTGACAGTTCGATTTTTGACGTTTACAGACTTGGGCGCAGAAATATATATATATATATATATATATATATATATATATATATATATAAGCAATAGGTGATGATTGTCAGGTATGCGGTCAGTATAAGAAATAAAACTATATTCTCATTCTCAATATTTCGCTATTGTTCAATAGCATCATCAGGAGACACTACAATAATTAAAATATAAATACAATGACAAAGATAGGAACACAAATACTTACAGATGTTAAGAGTCAGTAAAAGTTGATGTACACCACATTAAGGTACTAACTAGACTAATTGCTAATGATTAATTTGTAAGAATGGTTGTGGTGTGAATTGATAAAAACAAGAAACAATTTGAGTTAAAAACAAAACAACAAAATAAATAATCTGAAACGTATGAATAAATGGGGTGACAAAACAACAATATTAAAATGAATTTAAAAGGTGACAATAAATATCACTAAGTTTATTAGTATCAGATTTGAGGTTGATAGCATCCTTTTGTTTGTTGATGTGATACATTTCGAAAAATAAACGATTCCTGTATTGGTCAACTTTCTGGAGAATCTCTGTATCGTCATAACTAAACGTATGGCCCGTCTTTATAATTTATAACACAGACTTCTACGATGGTCAGGTTGACAATTTCAATCAACAGGCTACTCTGTACAAAAGACTTCCTTACATCAATAATTTAACTCAACTGATTTTACCACTGTTCAAACAGTTCACCAATTTCAGAGTTGCTAAATACAATTTGACAACTATTTCTCTCCTTTTTTCGAAAGTTAAAGATAAAACACCTTCATTATTACAAACCAACGTGATTTACAAAATAAATTGCTCGCAGTGTCCGGGATGTTACGTTGGTCAAACTTCTCAATGGTTAAAAAACCGTATTACCCAACATAGAAGTGATTGTCGAGTAGGCAAGAATAACTGTGTAGTGGTGGATCATTTTATAAAGACGGGCCATACGTTTAGTTATGACGATACAGAGATTCTCCAGAAAGTAGACCAATACAGGAATCGTTTATTTTTCGAAATGTATCACATCAACAAACAAAAGGATGCTATCAACCTCAAATCTGATACTAATAAACTTAGTGATATTTATTGTCACCTTTTAAATTCATTTTAATATTGTTGTTTTGTCACCCCATTTATTCATACGTTTCAGATTATTTATTTTGTTGTTTTGTTTTTAACTCAAATTGTTTCTTGTTTTTATCAATTCACACCACAACCATTTTTACAAATTAATCATTAGCAATTAGTCTAGTTAGTACCTTAATGTGGTGTACATCAACTTTTACTGACTCTTAACATCTGTAAGTATTTGTGTTCCTATCTTTGTCATTGTATTTATATTTTAATTATTGTAGTGTCTCCTGATGATGCTATTGAACAATAGCGAAATATTGAGAATGAGAATATAGTTTTATTTCTTATACTGACCGCATACCTGACAATCATCACCTTTTGCTTATATAAATAGTACGGTCGATAATTACCACAGGATAATCATTTGTTTTGATTTTCTGATTTAATATATATATATATATATATATATATATATATATATATATATGTATATATGTATATATGTAAGTAAAAGGAAGGTAGTATTTGCTGACTGTTAGGAATAAAACTTGTGAATATTGGGGTATGCGGCGAGAGAAAAGGAAAAAAGTGTACTCTTAACGGAAAATTTTCGAGCTTTCGAGGATGGTTGTCCCCATCATCAGGAATACTGAAATGGAAAAAACAGCATTAAGATACTGTAGTTAACACACAAGATGCAAACAGGAAAGAAATCATAACGGGTGTGAACTTACCTCCGAGTTGAGGTTAGATTCCATTGTGTTGTATAAAACTAAACTACGAATATTTAAAATATGAAACAGTTAAGAATGCATAGGCAACCCCTATGCATTCTTCTTTTCCATCTTAAACGTTAACTTTCACATAGGAGGCCATTCTCGAATGGGTACTTGATGTCATATTTATCTACTTAACTATTTGTTGGTATCATTGACTGTCAACTAATCCCTCCAATTTTGAAGGAAAACGATATCATTTCCTGGCCGGCTTTTGACAAGAAAAAAGCATTCGTGTTCGTTTGTCTGCAAAATGGTGTTAGATGTTGGCTTTTTTAGTCATGTTATGTGATTGTACTATTTTAAACCTTTGTTAGTTAACTGTTTCATATTTTAAATATCCGTAGTTTAGTTTTATACAACACAATGGAATCTTACCTCAACTCGGAGGTAAGTTCACACCCGTTATGATTTCTTTCCTGTTTGCATCTTGTGTGTTAACTACAGTATCTTAATGCTGTTTTTTCCATTTCAGTATTCCTGATGATGGGGACAACCATCCTCGAAAGCTCGAAAATTTTCCGTTAAGAGTACACTTTTTTCCTTTTCTCTTGCTGCATACCCCAATATTCACCAGTTTTATATGTATATATACACACACACACACACACACACACATATATATATATATATATATATATATATATATATATATATATATATATATATATATATATATATATAACGGGAAAACCCTAAAAACAGCCCTTTTCTATTTCCCATACAAACATATATATAAAAATGAATTGCTGTTCGTTAGTCTCACTAAAACTATCTTATCTTAGTCTTGAAATGTTCGTGGAGGTCTAGGGAAGGTTTAAAAGGCGAGAAAAAATCGAATAATTTCCGGGAAAACTCTGAAAACAGCCCTTTTCTATTTCCCATACAAACATATATAGAAAAATGAATTGCTGTTCGTTAGTCTCATTAAAACTATCTTATGTTAGTCTTGAAATGTTCGTGGAGGTCTAGGGAAGGTTTAAAAGGCGAGAAAAAATCGAATAATTTCCGGGAAAACCCTAAAAACAGTCCTTTTCTATTTCCCATAAACTAGAGTCAATTTGAATTTTATTGCTATTCAATAAAGTTCATATTAAATTATAATCACTCACTGTTGTCTAAGCAATTTAGGTGTGTTCCTAACGTCAAAGAGTCAATTTGCAATTTATTACCGCTGCATAAAGTTCAAATTCAATCATATCTATGAAAATAAACGGTTTTAAAGATTAAAACTAACTTTTACGCATCTGTGGCCCTGAACAATATTCTATCATAAAATTGTTACTTGTATACACTTCGGTGGATGTATCGTGCTAACAAACCGAAATATCTCCAAAAATAACCAAAAATTTAGTATATCTAGTTTTATAGGACCCGCTGTACTCGCTCTAGTCAACTGAAAATCAATAGGGTACATCTGTGAGACACCTTGAACAATACTTATTCATAAAGTTGATCAATCGTATACTCTCTGGAGGCTGTATCGTGCTAACAAACTGAAAATTCTCCAAAAATTACAAAAATTTGGTACTCCAAGTACCACAGTACCCGTTGTACTGGCTTTAGTGAGCTCAATATCAATGGGGTTCATCTTTAAGACGCTCTGAATAATATGCAATCATAAAATTCATCACTTGTATATACTGCGGAGGCTGTATCGTGCTAACAAACTGAAACTTCTCCAAAAATGATAAAAATATCGTACTTAAAGTACTGTAGCACCGGTTGTATTGACTCTGGTGAGCTGAAAATCAATAGGGTTTATCAGTGAGATGCCCTGAATAATATTCAATCATAAATTTGGTCACTTGTTAAACTCCGGAGGCTGTATCGTGCTAACAAACTGAAATTTCTCGAAAAACGACAAAATGTCGAACTTCAAGTACCATAGCACCTGTTGTACTGGCTCTGGTGAGCTGAAAATCAATAGGGTTCATCTGTGAAATGTCCTTAATAATATGCCATCATAAAATTGGTGACTTATTGCACTCCGGAGGCTGTATCGTGCTAACAAGACTTACAAGGAAAAGTGGCCGACGACAACGACGACGACGACATACACACAGGATTTTTTTCTAAAAACCGTTTTTTCGTGTTGTTGTTGATGGATAACGTAAAAATAACTCAAAAAAAAATTTCAAATTTCCAACTTTTTTGTGGGTAAACCAATACTTTTCTCGCATATTAGATAGGTTGGCGGAAAAGTAATAGTCTTCGCGTGCGCTTTGGAGGATCTAATGTCGCGTTCAAAAGTGAATCGCGAACGCGACAAAAAATGTAATAAACTATTAGTAGTACTGATTTCCAATTAATTTGGTCGGCTTCGCGAAACTTAATTTTAGCTAACTTCAGTTGTAACTGTATCAGATTATTTTTTAAGTTTTGTCACAAATTAAGTTTCTGAATACAACCCAACGTTTATAGAGAGAAGGTTGTCTGGTAACTCTGAGCCAATGAGAATCAAGCAGAAAAAGCGCGGGAGTGACGTCAGCCTGGGTGCCACATTTGAATTTTATTATTGGGACGAGTATTCGCTCGTTAAAATACCACTTGTAACTAGAACACTGAAATAATATAAAACTACTTCTGATAGGTTTTGGTTTTAAAAAACAATATATTCTCAAACAAACACATATTTTTTGCAGCATTTGGTAATTTAAGTACATATATTCAAATGAAAAAAACTCAAATATACTATGTACATATTAATAACCCAATCTTTATCTCTATTTGTGTTGCTTTATACGTTTTTTTTGTTTTCAGAGAATAAAACGTATTAGATTTTATTTGTATTGTAACATATTATTACAAATACAGTTCTTTATTATTAAAAACTATAAAAATACATATATGTGTTATCTGATGTAAGAAATAAAACCAATAATTTGCACCACAACACTTTATTTACCGAAAATACGATCAATATTATTAATATACAAAAATAGCGACTTGCTTATAACAAAACTGTTGAGAGAATATCCCTAAAAATATCTAAATAACTTCAACATGTTAATGTTTAACTTGTTTATCTTAACAGAAATGTTTATGAAATTAATATGATTTAGGTCTTAAAGAAATCATCGCTGCAACGAATACTAGATAAAACAAATAATATACAATCTTATCTATCTACTTACTACTTTTAATGTAAGAAACCAATATTATTCTAAAATGTGTAACAAAAATAGTACACAACATATAGGCAAGCCTTTTTTCTCTTTCTTTCATAACTTAAGCTGGATACTTTAAAAGTTACTTATATTTGGTATTGAAAGAAACTAATTTTACCTTAAAAACCTATATACAAAAAAGTTTATTAACATTAAAAGGTAAAAAATAAGTGATATATGACAATTACTAAATTCATTTGACAATTTTTTTCATTTTTTTTATCAATTTATTCCCTTTTTCTTTTGATAAGGGAGATTTTCTCTTTTTTTGATTTTCTTCAGCTTCTTTTAAATTTAAAAATTTCATTCTGACAAATATTCTTTGTCGACTTAACGAGCTCTTTTGGGATCTCTACTAATTATAAAATAACACCAACACAACAGTAGCAAAGAAATTTACAACGATAATATTCTGTGACGATAGTTCCAGTTGCATTCACAACAATACAGATGAGTCTACTTCTTTTGTCTGTACTCTATAATACACAAAATACAAAAAGAACAACAATAAATAATAATAAAGGAACAAGAACCCGATATAAACAATAATATGCACTCCTACTTCTATAAATTCATACAGCCTTGTTAAAGCTGGCACCCACAGTGACGTAACGATCCCCTCTTCCGTCTGCCCCGCCGAGTAGTTATCAGGCAACCTTCTCTCTTCTATAAACGTTGAATACAACCATCATATTTGACATTAGATTTGACAACTAACTAATATGTCAATCATTCTGTCGCACTTCAGAACACTGAGATTTGTGGCTTAAAGGTAAACTCCAAAAAAATAAATAAAAAATCAGAACACGGAAAAAAGTATTACGATTGACGATATTGTGTTACGATTATGGTTACGATATTCTATGAGTGCATCCTTCTATCTTTGTGAGTGACGATTACCGCTAGGTGCGCGAGAACTTTCTTTACTTTTGTGATCCTTTGTGATAGTGACATTCCAAGTACTGTGCTCTTTTTTGTTGATATTTTGTGATAGTGACACTTTACTGCTAAGTTACTGTTAAGTGAGCGAGAAATTTTCTCACTTTGATTAATTACGTTACGATGCCGAGGAGAAGACGACCTGACTTAGGTCGTCGCAGTCAATCAAATGTGCGAAGAGTTACCTCACGTGCTAACCGCACTGATGACCAGAGAGAGACAGATCAAGAAAATAGTCGTATTGCTATGTCAGAATTGCATTATTTAGTGAGTGACAATGAAGTGGATATGCTTAGAATGCAACGAGTTCGTGCACATCAAACACAACAGCAGCGAGCACGACATAATGAAATTGAGCGAATCCGCAGACGCAGTGCTCCTGTGATTCTTGAACGAGCTGCATTCGACTATGATCCGGCAATTGATTATTGTGCCAACAAATCGGTAACAATTGGGGAAATGAAAATAATTTGTAAATATTGTAAGGCGTTAAAATACACTGGTGAATCTACTGGATTATGTTGTGCTGGAGAAAGCTTTAAATTGATTAACAAACTGTATCATAACAGTGTGTGTCTGTTAATAAAAATTTAAACCTTATAAATAGCCAGTATTTCAGGAAAACTCTGTTTTTTTAAGTAAGCAACATGATGTGTCAAAAATAATAATAAAACTTCATGTTTCATTAAAAAAATGCTTTTTTATTCAATACGTTTTGTTTGTTTTGAAATTAATTTATACAAAAGTTTAGGTCTTTTATTTATCGATTGAGGCAGTACGGAGTCTGCCGGGTCAGCTAATATATATATATATATATATATATATAATAAAAGTATATATATATATATATATATATATATATATTGAACAAAATTTTATTTTAATTAGATAAGTTATAATTTATTTATAGGTTAAATAGATTTATTTATTTTTGTATTTGGTTTTTTTATGTGGCTAGCTCAGTTATTTACTTATTATTCGGAAGCATGAGACTCGTTCTACCCTTTGAGTTCAGGGATTGATTGAGATATCCTGTTTAATTAAATAAAGTGAAACACATTAATTCCAAATAATTTTATTTTTTTAAAGAATATTTTATTTTAATATATATAACAGATACGCCTATGACATTATTAAAACACAGTCATAAATGAGATCATCTAACAACCTATGCGCATGCTCAAATACAAACGGAATGATGCGATTGAAACCGAACGTTTCTCTTAGACGCTTTCCAATTGTATGGACATTCTATCTATCATAGAATCGTTTACTTTATAAGACTGGTGATGGAAAAGTTAGATAAAATAATTTATGTGTGAAATTATACATACAGATTATTATAATGTTAAGAAGAAATGGGCTACAAACTATACATATACCTTCGGAAATATTATATCTATTTATTTAAATGCACATTTCTTATAGGATTGTAAATGAAGTAAGTACCACCATTATTTTATTACAAAATTAAGAACGTTCATGTAGGCCTTTTTTAATAATCTCAAATTTTTATCTAATGAATAAACTACATAAAAGTTCTTTTCTTTTAGTTTGATCGATGATATAGACGCAAGAATTATTTTACACATGGAAATAGTCACTGAATTTAAATTAGTTTGTTATTATTGGCCAATAATATAAAAAAAACACTGACCTGAAGTCTGGACTCTGGATTCTACCACATCTGGTAACAGGAATACGCCTATTGAAGTCCACGCTGCATATTTTCTGAAGAATCTTAGGTATTATCAGGCAAAACTGGATATCCACATATGCAAGTGTTTATAGTTTGATATAGATGATGAATTTTTAACTTTGATACTTATTTGTTGCGATTTAGCTTAAAATTTGTTGCAAAACTTACATTCTCATCTCCTCTGCTAAGACGCCAAGCCAAATCTCCCAACGCTTCCCCTCGATCGTCAATTTTTTAATCAATAAACTATTTGTTTCCCAGCTCACTGATTCAAACAAAGTTTTGTTTCTCTATAACTTAACAAAATTGTCCTGTCATATTACAACCAATGATTTTCTTTCTTGAGCTATAGAGTTCTATTCACTTTTATTGCATTTTATGAAAGTTTTGAAAAAACATAGGATTGTGAATTTCACTTAAAGAAGTCTGTTTTTTCTTTAATATAAACTAATTTCAATACAATAAGTCTTTTAACAATTGGTGAACTTCATGGTTAATATTTTGATATTACAATGTAAATTCTGATTTTTTTACATGTGAAAACTACATTTAAGTTTTTAACATAAATCCTTTTATCTGATATATATATATATATATATATATATATATATATATATATATATATATATGTTGATTTCGTTATTTAATACTGTCCAAATTTTATAGTTCCAAATATTTACATATTTCTATCACCATCTTATGATTAATTTCCTTTTTTTTGTTATTCTATAAAATTGATACCAAATTTTGACATATCTTTAGACATTAGAGTTATGTCATCTTATATTTATATTTTTAACTTGACTAATTCTTTATAACAAATATGAAGATTATTTTTATTATTACTATTCAACTGATAGTTATATTAAACTAGATAACTAAAACTTGTTTATTTTCAGATAAACAGCTGATTCCATAGTGACAAACAAATATCCATATTTGGCAGATTTAATGTTTTCTTCAATACTTGTTAGGCGTTTTCATATTTTAAGACAAATATTAAGGTAATTTCTCTATATTTATTGTTACTCTTTTAATTATTATATTAAACAAATGATTTCATAATATGGCTTTATATGACTTTTAATTCTGATTGTGGTTTTTTTAATGTGTTCTTTTATTAACATAGTTTCAATTTATTTTAAATACTAAACTAAACATTCTCAATCAGCTGATGTGCTTTAAGATATGCGGTTCAATATTTATATATATGAACAAATGAACTAGGTTCACGGGTTGAACCGCGTTGTAAATTTGAAATTTTTCGAGATTTTGGCTTCCACTTTGAAGCCATTACCAAGAGGGGAGGGTTAGGTTATTCGTTCATTAATCTAGGCAGTGATCCGATTCCGTAGTCTCAATCTGCTTACTCTACGCAACGAATTACCCCCTTCGGCTAATTCCAAGTCCTCAATCTGCCTACTCCTTGGAATTTCCCCGAAAAAGGACATAACAATAAAATAAATAAATAAAATAACATAAAAATAATAATAAAAAATTGCTTACCAGTTAAATCACCGTAAAACACTAACACTAACTAGTGGCTTGAAGCCGACTGACCGATAAGTTGTCTGGACCGTGTATTTCTGGGGGACCTGCACCAAGAATAACAATTACTTCCGCCAGCAGCACACGCACCGCGCGCGCCAAAAAGACCACACCCGCGAAAACTGCAAACATCACCTATGAGTAGTTTGGTCAAAATGAACTATCCCACTTGTTGTGGGTTAGATCACTATTGATTATTTTGGATCCTCTCTTTATTGAGAATTTGTTGGTTAGGATATTGTGTCATAGAATCGGAAACGGGGTTAAATCATTTTTGCTTGTTATAATAGACGCTCTTAAGAAACAGTTTTCAATAATAATTTAATTGTTTAATATTTGTGGGTTAGTCGGTTTTTGCATAACACCGTATATATTAAATTGGTCAAGACATAATTTTATATATTTCCTACATGATTCACACATCTTTTGCTTTTCTATAACATTCTTGACACTTTTCTGGCCAAGTTAATTTTGTCCTGATTCAAATAATTAATAAATTCATGCAATGAATTCAGAATTTTTGCGAAGTGAGGTACAAACGTGCGATAAAAGTTTATCATTCCTACAAATATTTGTAATTGCTTGCAAGTTTACGGAATTTTTAACGCGTTCCTCAGAAGGCAGGCAGATATCCCTCAGGCGTGATAGTATGACCTAAAAATTAACTTTAGTGATACCACAAATACATTTCTAATTTTTGACATTATCGTCAAATAAAATGTTAAATAAAATGTCAAGATGACGTAAGTGTTCTTCGTTTTTGCTAAAAATCAAAATGTCATCAAGGTAAACAAATAAGAAATCAAGTGCCCTGGTGACCTCATTAATACAACACCAATCTCCTTCACTCAGAGCTTTATATGCTATCGGTTGTCCAATGTAGGTTTCCCATCTTAATGCTGGCCTTTCTTCCTCCTCGTCTTCATCTTGGAGCTTTCTACTTTAATACTTTTTTGGCCATCTGTAATCCAATATCCTTTGGACGTGACTATACCGTTTTAATCTCATATTTTCTAGCATCTATTATTTGAACAACGTCCATTTTCTAGGCTCAAACGCATTAAAACTTTTCTGAGAAGCACAGAAGATCGACTAAACGCACCGACGATTCTATAAATAGAAAAGAATCTCGTCCGATCAATTCTGGGTTTTGATAACATAGTCATAGACATCTTTTCCAGCATGAAAAATAAGAGAATGTATTTAATAGGGGTACCCACCCTCTCACGAGTCGTCACTGCTGGGCTTAAAATAGTTTGTGGAAATTCTTTTTATCACCATTTATATGAGAGTCAAGGCTGAGCTTTTTGTATAACCTGTGTACAGGTCTATAGGTATATTAAGGTTAATTATTCGGGGTGGAATTTTATTGGTAAACAATATGTCAATTTAGTTAATTGAGGTATTGGGGTCTATACCATGACCGGATAGTTATTGCTGAACTCACGTTCCTATGGCAACTGGTCACCGAATATATTTGCAAGGTATGCACAATATTCCCTCAATATGGTTAATCACACATACATAATAGAAATTGTGTTCAGTTCCCAAGCATACATTCGGCCTTGAATTTTAGCTAGCAATGCAAATTGATTCGTGATTAGTTCGATATTCAACAGCGATACTTTTCGTGTGTCTTTCAAATATTAATTAAATTGAAAAGTGTTTCAGTATTCAGGGAAATTATATTTCTGTTTGAATTAAATTGGAATGTATACAAGGATAGGTCATTTTTTCTTTTGCTTGTTAACAATTTGGATGAGTTTATTTCTGCCAATTCGGCAGAATTCAGTTGATTTTGTAAAAAATGTATAAGATAATTGGGAGAGGTTGGTACAGTTTGTTGATTTCACAGATATGATTTGATTAAGTTACGAATATTCAATGGCAAAAATTGCGAGTTACTAGCTTTGGGAAACATTGATTTGTTCATTTACTTTATACATATCTTTTAGTTATCACGTTCTGAAAATGATTTTATTTATTTTGATTGTTATTAAAATAAGTTATAGCAAACTGTATAATTTTATTGATAGGTAAACTGATTGATAACTGGTTAATACCAAAAATATATTACAGTTATCGCCTCTAAGAGTAGTTTTTGCGTGATAAGGAATTCTAATTGGTCCAGTTTTCGCGGTGTTGTCACTATTGTCCTTCAAAACATTATAAAGTGTAAACATGTTCTATAAAATGCGGGGTACAGACCAAGTTCTCGAGCTGTTCTCGAATAGTTTGCGAACTTTTTCGAGCTTGGTGTATACGCCTGTTCGCGAACAGTTATAGAGCAGCTCAGCAGTTCGTTTGGGGTTTCGAGTATAGTCGGTACTTCCAAAGGGTTCGTTTGCAAACACGTGACGAACTCAGTATGTGTGTGGACGTTGACTGTTCGGTATCATAATATACGCGCTGTGCGCTGTTTTTAAAGATTTTAATATCGAAATATTATTATTATAGTAGTTTTTTAAATAAACATGGACTGTTCAGAGGACGAAATTGTGTGGTTGATAGAAGAATATCGCCAGCATGAGAATTTGTGGAATATCAGGCACAAAGATTATAAAAAGAGAAATGTAAAAAAAGACGCATACGAAGATATAGGCAGGATTTTGTTAAAATCAAAAGATGAGGTGGAAAGGAAAATTGGTGTTATTTCAGCGCAATACCGAAGAGCTCGTCAAAAGGCTGAACGAATGAAATAATCAGAAATGGGCATAGACGAGATTGACAGATATATGCCAAATGAAACACGGGATACGGTGAGTATTTTTTTATGTAACTGGATTTATATACAGCTTTTTTTATTCAAAATCACTTTGCCACTGTAGGGGAGCCCGGGGCTGGTTGACGTACCAGGTTGGTTGACGCACCTCAATTTTTTTTAAAACAGTACACTTGGCAACATCGCCGACCGGTTTGTCTTAAAGCAGCCATTAAAAACCACTCTCGAACGTTCGTTTCAGTTTGATTGTATCAGTGGTGTTGTGTACAGTGCGGTTTGTTGTTTTTTGGCAGTGGTAAGTAATTTTTTACTTTTTACAGTTTTTGTTCTAGAAACTTTATTTTTAAAGGTAATTGAGATCGGTTTGATAAAGCTTCAACCGTCCCAAACAAGAACTGTTAAATAGATTTTCTAAGAATAAAATAGTATAGGTGCAGTTGCATCACACATACAAAAACGTGGTCAGGGGCTGGTTGACGCACACAACAAGGGGCGTCATGCAACCCCGAGTTTAAAATAGAATATTTTAATTTTTGTTTCATATTTTAGCGAGATGCGTTCTCGTAAACGAACATCAGAAAGGGGTATCACTCCACCAGATATCATGCTAAGGGCAGTTAGAGAAGTTAAAATGAACAACAAATCCATTAGGGCAACTGCAAAAGACTTTGAGATCCCTGAGGCAACTTTCAGACGTTTTTGCAAAAAATTTACTAAGGAAGAAATTAATGATGATGCCACAATAACGATAAAAGTTGGATATTACAGGAATCGCCAGGTATATTATATTTTAAATTATTTTTAAAAATATTAAGGCTTCAAAAAATGCCTTAAGTCTTTTATAATTTTTAGGTGTTCACAGATCAACAAGAAAATCATTTGGAGGAATACCTTAAAACGGCAAACGACATATATTTTGGATTGTCTGTCAGAGAAGTAAGAAAATTCGCGTATGATTATGCCACTGCTTTGCGCATTAAATACCCTGAATCCTGGAACGTGACAAAAATGGCTGGAGAGGATTGGTTTACATACTACATGAAACGACATCGTGCTCTTTCGGTAAGAACTCTAAAAGCAACCAGCTTAGCTCGCGCTTCTAGTTTCAACAGAGAAAATGTTTCAATGTTCTTTGACAACTTAAAAACGATACTCAACCGCCTAAAATTAGAAGCAGCACAAATATGGAACATGGATGAACTGGGATTACGACCGTGCAAAAGCCTAACCGAATTGTTTGCAGGCGTGGATATAAGCAGGTGGAACGCGTAACCTCCCAGGAACGCGGCACTTTAGTTACTATGGCTTTGGCGGTATCTGCAACGGAAAATTCTGTCCCGCCGTTCTTTGTTTTTCCAAGGGTTAACTTCAGAGAACATTTTCACGCTAATGGCCCTCCTGGAGCAGTTGGAACCGCAAATCCCTTAGGTTGGATGAAAAAAGAGCACTTTTTGGAGTTTGCTAGGCATTTTGTCAAGCACGTTGGTTGTTCTAACGAGAGACCGGTACTACTTTTGCTAGACAATCATGATTCGCATTTGTCTGTAGCTGCCCTTGATTATCTAAAAAGTAAAGGTGTAACGGCGTTGTCACTTCCAGCCCATTGCTCACATAAGCTCCAGCCTTTCGATTGGTCTGTCTATGGCCATTAAAACATTACGTTAATTCAGCCAGTGACTCCTGGATTACTAGCAATCCCGGACGCACGATGTCAATATACGATGTCCCTCTAATAGTTCGAGACTCACTGCCACTGGCAGCAACACCGAAAAATATTATGGCGGGATTCAAGGTGTCTGGAATTAGCCCTTTCAAGAGAGACGTTTTTGACGATCAAGAGTTTTTACCAGGATATGCAACTGACCGTCCCGATGCCGCAGAAACTAATGCTGACAAGGACGTGGTTCCAGTTCAGCTAAACTCGATTTTAAAACCACGACCGGGGTGTTCACAGGAACCTGATGATCTTAACCAGCCAGGATGCTTCAAAGATATAGTGTTAGCAAAAAGTCCACTGCCTGGAAAAGAAAACAACATTTTAACTAACAGTTCTATTCAAGAAAGAAATGAGAGCTCGCCTCCTACTGTAAGTCGATTTCAATTGAAACCGCTACCAAAAGCCGGACCTAGAAAGCAGGACGCTAAACCTAATAGAAGAAAGCGTGCGACAGCAATTCTAACTGACACGCCAATAAAAGATGCTCTTGAAGAACAAAAGAAAAATGTAAAGTCTGTTAAAAGAAATATTTGCTCAAAAAAGAAGTCCGATGCAAAAGTGAAAAAACAAAAAAAAGGAAAATAGTCAAAGACGATGATGAGTCCGATGAAGAGGAATGCTTTTGCCTTTATTGCACAGATAGCTATAAAAATAGTGCCTCATCCTAAAAATGGATCTGGTGCACTAGTTGCGAAATGTGGGCACATGAAGCTTGTGCTGGGGAACCTGGCGTCTTCTTTGTTTGTGTAAACTGTGAAAGCGAATAATGACTTATATTTTTTTAAGCTATAATATTAAATTTGTTAATTAAGTTACCTTTTTTAGAATTAATGCATCTTTTGTTCCTTGGAAAGTTATCTTTCTTATGTTTGTTCCGTGGGTAGTTACCATTTTTATAATTTAATATAATTTTTTTTTAAATTTGGGTTATAACAGATGTTTTACTTTACTTTTTTGTCTGCGTCAACCAACCCCATGGTATGCGTCAACCAACCCCGACCCGGGGCTGGTTAGGTTGGGAACTTCTGCTGAAACAAATGTGGGAACTAATGACGGTGCCGTCGATGAAGCGAATAGGACAAACAACAATGAACCTCAGCATAAAGAATTAAATATAGATGACTTAACAGAAAATACAAGAGGGAGTTTGGAGGAGTTAAGCAAGAAACGAAAAAGTGGGTTGACAACTAAGAAACAAGTGTCAAAAAACATGAAGACTACAGAAAATAACGACCAAGCTTTCGGTATTCTCAAAACTATATATGAAAA
This sequence comes from Galeruca laticollis, assembly GCA_963921935.1. Lineage (NCBI taxonomy): Eukaryota > Metazoa > Arthropoda > Insecta > Coleoptera > Chrysomelidae > Galeruca > Galeruca laticollis. The sequence continues at coordinate 82,145,902 of OY998178.1, read as the reverse complement.
AAAGAATGCGCCACCTGATGCTTGCTCCTTATTTGCAAGTCATATTGCTATGAAGTTAAGAGAATTTGATCCGTTAACCAGAAAACATGTCGAGTTTAACATTATCAAAATAATTGATGACACCCAAATTAGCATTTTACAATCGCAATCCACTTAACAATATCCACAGTCAACGCCTCATGGAAGAGTCACCTCACACCTAGGTCTATGAAACTTCAGTAAAGCCAGTTATGTGGTCTCGCAACCACAGTCCGGTTGTAGTACTGCAATGACTTCACCCTTCTCAAACTATGACACCGATTCACAGTATTCTCAACAGCATTTCGGATCATCATTGTGTGCTGCAAGTAGCAACTCATCTCTTGTAGAAACTGCTTACTCCACAGATGCAAATTCTCAAGTACGACCAGGTTGGTGTAGTACACCAGTGCTATCTCCCAAAGAGGAAGAGCACTTAAGTGATTTTATTATTCCAAAAACCTATCAGAATTTAAATTAACGTAGGTAGGTATACCTCCTACAACATTATTTTGTATGTTTTTTTTAAAATAAATGAATACAAATGTAAAAGAGAATTGCTTACTTTTATTAAGTCACTTAGAACTGTGATTAAAGCTTTACACACATCTGGTACAATCGCAGAAGTGTTTTGCTTGGAAATTTTGAATAAATACATTAGACTTGTATAGGAATCTCCTGTTGCCAAAAATCGCAAAGTCAAAGCCAATCTTTCCCTGGATGAAATACATTTCCGATAATTTGTATCTGGTTTCGATATTATCGGTTCTAATAGAACCAAGAGTTTTTGAAAATCTGCTACAGACATACGGCTAAAATTTCGAAATAAACTTTGGTCCTCCATTTCTAAATCTCTGAGCAAAGGCACTCCACCATATCTTGAGCGATTTTTAAATGCACTTCTTTGCCACCACCGCCTAGTATTACGTTTCTTTTTTTTTCGACTCGACATTTTGTTTTATTAAAAAGTATGCTGCACACGCAATGATGAGATCGTTTTCTTCGTCGCTTTTCAACGATGACATTTCTCAAATTTAATTATTTCAATTTTTATGAAAGTGCAGTTCTAGTTCGAACTTTTCAACGAACTGGACCGAACTGAACACAGCACTGAAACTCTTCTTGTGTGGACGATGTGTTTGGGAGCTGCTCGGGTTCAATTCGGGAGCTGTTCTCGAACAGCTCGCGAATTCTTTATTTTGGTCTGTACCCAACTTAAGCGCAACCTTGAGTACCTACAACTCTTTTTTGAATTTTGTATGTTATATTTTGAATAAGTTTTCTCTTAATCTCCTATTTCCAACAATTGAAATCCTTTCCACAGTGATATTATTATTATATATTATCGTTTTTCTTTAGATTGCTATAATGTTATTCTATGCTACACGAGATGTATGTACGTTTATAATCAGTTTATATAAAATACCTGAAACCGCATTTAAAGATACGGAATATTCAGCGCAAACTTAACACATAATTTAAATTAAAAGATTTTGCTCTCTTTTAACTCCCTTTTCACACCTTTGGCTTATACCCATTTATCAAAAATTCCATTTCCGCTCTTTTACCATAAACATGCGAAAGCAGCTCTTTAAAAAGTAAGTTTTTATGCGGGCACTCTTAAATGCGTTCTTATCTTTGAACGTTACCCTCTTCCTAGTGCCAAATAGCGAAAATTTGCTAATGAACTCTTTCTTTCAAAATATTTATTCAAAGGTAACGTTGTCGCTCGACAATTACGTCAGATTTTATTGCAAGTATAATTTTTACCTTATATTTGCGATTATTTAGGTAAGAGGTTATTTTTTATCCAAACATTTCTTCGGATAAAAGCATAAAACCTTTATTGAGGAATCCACTAATGTTTCTAATCTACTCCCAAGATACAGAGTAGTTTATCATGGAATATTATTCCCTTAATTCCCTTAATTGACTGCAAATACTTAAACTAGTTAGAAAATATTTTATAGTATTATTAAGGGATACATAAGCCTATCGTATTACTTTCCAGTCAAAAAATGTTGCTTTGGACGGCACAGAAACCACTCGCAATTTAGTCGTCTGTGCAAAATATTTTTTAATGTAAACACTGAATCTAGGTAGTTTTAGATTAGAACAGCGTGAGCTGTAGTAACTAGCAACACGTACATGAAGAGAAAACAAAACCAGTACAAACCAAGTTTTGGAGATAAACGTAAATTAACTAAACGGTTTTAAAGATTAAAACTAACTTTTACACACATATGTACTCCGGAGGCTGTATTGTGCTAAAAAATCAAATTTTCTCCAAATATGATCAAAAATGTGGTGTACTGGTATACTGGATTTATAGGACCCGTTGTATTAGCTCTGGTGAGCTGAAAATATATAGGATTCATCTGAGACGCCATGAACAATATACTATTATAAAATTAGTCACTTGTAACACTTCGAAATTTCTCCAAAAATGACCAAAAATATTTAATATATGAATTTATAGGACCCATTATACTGGTTCTGGATCAATAGGGTTTATCTGTGAGACACACTGAACAATATTCAATCATAAAATTGGTCAATTGTATCCACTCCAGAGGCCGTATCGTGCTAAAAAACTGAAACTTCTCCAAAACTTACCAAAAATGTGATATATCTGGAGTTATAGGATCCATTGTACTGACTCTAGTGAGCTGAAAATCAATAGGGATCATCTGTGAGAGGCTGTGAACAGCATCCTACCATAAAATTGGTTACTTATAACACTTCTGAGGCTGTCTTATGCTAACGCTACGAAATTTCTCCAAAAATTAACAAAAATGTAGTGTATCTGGATTTGTACCGGATCTGGTGAATTGGCCAGTAACAATATCCAATCAAAATTGGTCACTTGTATACACTGTGGAGGCTGTATTGTGCTAACAAAGCGAAATTTCTCCAAAAAAGACAAAAATGTGGCACTCCAGGTACCATAGCACCCGTGATACTGACTCCGGTGAGTTGAAAATAAAGTTCATCTGTGAGATGCCCTGAACAGTACCTAATCATAAAATTGTTGACTTTATGCACTCCGGAGGCTGTATCGTGCTAACAAGACCTGGCATAAAGTGGCCGACGGCGACATGCACCCGTTTTTCGTGTTTTTCTCACTGGAAAACGTACTTTTTTGGGGTAAACCAATACTTTTCTTGCATCGTAACAGTTTAAGGCACAATAACCATCAGATAATAAAAAATAATAATAAAATGTATCAATTCATAATCACATATCATGTCTGAGGTTAGATCTCTTTTTAGTACACAATAATGTGTAAGTTTTGAAAAATCTTGGTAATAAAAAATAGAAAACAACGAAACTAATGTTTTGAATCACTTTTAAGAGCATAATATTCTATGGGCGCGGCACATGAACCCAAAATATGAGTCTTATGACACCAAATGATATCGAGTAGATAAAATTGTAAATAATGAAAAATTGTAAATATTAGATTTAAGTTAACGGGAAGTGCAGTGAAAATGCGGGAAATTCGCGATAGTGTAGAAATTTCGGGACAAAAAGTATTTCCAACCTACAAAAACTTTCTGTCCCAAAATCCAGTAAATGGGGTATCAATCGACAGGGAATTTTAATTAATACCTAATGAAGATATTAAAAGTAAAAAATATTGATGCATAATCAGATAATCATCAGTTGAAAAAGTAATTTCAATAGAAATGTCATATTTTTGGTTGACATGACTTAATTTTAATCAAAGTATGCCATGAAATTTGGAAAAATTATAAATAGGAATCGACGCTTCTAGAATTTTCTTAGACGCTTGCTCGAGATATATCAGCTGCTAAACGGAAAAATACTATCTTTCAGGAGAAGAATTGTGAGTAAAAACTAACAAAAACTCAATACATACAATTTTAAACTGTATTTATGAACTTTCCATCGTATTTGCGTAAAACTAAAACTGATACACTAATAAGAACATTATAATCACCATTATACTTCGTATAAAATAAATAAATCATATGTTCTATATTATAACTTTTACACGCTGATATAATACTAATAAATCATATGAAGTAATAATTTACGTAATAAATTATAAAGCAATAAGTGACAATTTGTCTCAACAATTTCACGTATAATATTTTGAAATACAGGTCTATCAAAATATAAAGAGTAGAACTACGAATTCCAATATTGAGGTTACTCATCGTAAGGTAAGGTACAGGGTAAGTCAAAATAAAATAAAATTTAAAACCAGATTTAATAATTTTCAAACATTATTGAAGCTAGCCGGAACAATAACAAAAGATAAAAAGTTTTAAAGTAAATAAAACTATATTTCTATAATTCAAACATTATTTAAATTAGCCAAAACAATAAAAAATAAAATTGACACAATGTATATATATATATATATATATATATATATTTATTTATTTATTGAATAAAGATCCAAACAGGCTTAATAGCCTTATTACATGGATAGTATATTATAAAAAAAATATTTTTACATGTGATCTAAGGGAATACCTTATTTTATTCTAACTGCAGAGGAGAGACACATTAAATGGTAGAATAATTCAAATTTATCTTTTATGAAATGTTTTAAATTCTTATCAGAAACTCATACCCGTGTTTTAATCATAGAAGTATTAAATCTCAAACGTTTCAAAATATGATACTATTAATCTTTTCAACTGCCCTAAAGGTAGAGACCAGTCCAAGTTTATCAGTACATTAATTGTGTTGGTCAATCGACAAATAGACTGAAGTGGAGAACCAGCAGAATTTTGTATACTAAACATTACGGAGTTTCTCGTGCGCTTTGGAGGGACATGAATCGGTAAATAATATAAAAGAGTGCTACAATTTATTTTGTTTTTCATCACTTTCGATATCAAGTTCATCATTGCAATTTTGCGTGTCGTACTTAGTGAAAGGATTGCAAATTCTTCCCGTAACATTTGCGTTCTTACACAATTATAGTCTGGCCACTTATGATATTTTTTATGATACAAATGACGTAGCAGTTTATTTTGAATTTTTTCTATTGAATCTAAATATATTTGTGATTGTTGATTCCAAATTACACATGCAAAATCTAGTTTTGGTCTGACTAATGTTTTATATAGTAGAATAATTGTCTTCAAATTGTGAAATAAAGCAGTCTGTCTTAAAACAAACCCTAATATACGATTGGCGTTCTGAACAGTAAATCTAATATGTGAAGCAAATGATAACTGATAATCATACGTGACCCCTAGGTCTTTCGTTTCCTCTACTCGTTTTAAATTTTGTTTATTCATTATATAATTGAAGATAATAGGGTCTTTTCTCCGAGTAATTGACATTACACAACATTTACCTTCATTAAAATTTAGTTTATTATCAACACTCCATGAATGAACGTTATCTATATCTCTCTGTATCATCACACAATCCCTCACCGTTTGTACTTTTTTATACAATTTGAAGTCGTCCGCAAAGATTAAACACTCTGAAAATTTAACACAAGTAGGTAAATCGTTGATAAAAATTAAGAAAAGCAAAGGTCCCAGACTAGAACCCTGCGGTACTCCCGAGATGGAATTTTTTCGGTTCGAAACAATTCCATCATGTTTTACAACAAACTGCCTGTTCTGTAGATAGCTTTTTAGCAATAGAAGCAAATTTCCTGCAATGCCCATATCATTTATTTTTTTAAGTAAAATATCGTGGTTAACGCGGTCAAATGCTTTCGAGAAATCCGTATAAATGGTATCCAATTGCGATTTTTCATGAAGAGTATTAGACGCTACTTCCGTGAATATCAACAAGTTTGTGTTTATTGATTTTCCAGTCACAAAACCATGCTGTTCATCAACTAATATGTTTTTAATGTGGTTGTAAATTTTATTATAAATGATATGCTCAAACAATTTGGAAGGAGCACAAAGTATGGACACGCCTCTGTAATTTTCTATATCTTTTTTATTTCCCGTTTTGTGTATAGGAGTGTAAGTTGCTAATTTCCATTGATCGGGATAGGTTGATTGTTTAACAATTAAGTTGAAAATATGTAATAGAGGTTTCTGAAGGAACTCTTGGCAACCTTTTATAATATAAGGGGGTAGATTGTCAATACCATATATATATATATATATATATATATATATATATATATATATTATAATAATATTATCATACTTAAATTAAAGCGTAACGACTTTTCTCCCAACGCAATCCCATCAACTTATATGACTCTACTGGCACAACATTTGTTGTTTATGGATTTAAGGAAAAACTTAACATCGTATGGGAAAACCTAACCAGACCTTCAATGTAATACGATATTCAATTGTTAAAATTACTGTAATCCCATTTGTGTACGGAACTCCACAAATTTAACTCCAAGTAGAGACTTTGTCTGTTGATCTGTAGACATATGAATTAATTTTATTAGATCCTTTTCTACTTTGTCACGAGAATAATGATACTTTATGTCAATATTATATTATATTATATTATAACTTGATGAATTATTTGCAACGCTTATACAACCATTATTGTCTCCATATATTACTATTGGACTTGTTATTATTAATTTTCTATTTTCTGCTGATGACTGTAACCACAAAGCTTCTCGTGCTGCCTCATACAGAGCTGTATATTCAGCCTCTGATATAGAACCTGTTACGGACGACTGATGTTTCCTAGCTTAACAAGTAGTACAGTTTTCATATAATTTAAAAATATAACCAGTTTTACTTTTCCTATTAATTTTATCATCAGCCCAATCAGCATCAACATACCCACTTATAATATCGATGTAATGATTTCTAGTATATACTAATTTAAAACTACTAGTTCCCTTTCTTTAAGTATCTTAAAATTCTTTTCACATATTGCCATAATGTAATATTATTCTTATTCATAAATCTACTAACAATATTAACTGCTATACTTAAATCTGGACGACTGCAAATCATTAGATAAATTAAGCAACCGATAACACTTCGACATGGCTTCTTACATTTTTTGTCTGAATTTAGAGATTCATAGTCAATTTTAGATTGGAGAGGAGTACTTACTGAATTACAATCTTGCATTCCAAATTTTTCTAAATTTGATTTTATATATGTATTTTGGTCTAATGTTATAACAGACTCTTTTCTAGAAATTCTTATCCCTAAAAATATTCTAATCTCTTTTAAATCTACCATTTGAAATTTTTTGCATCAAATATTGTTTAAAACTATTCATTGTATTTATATTATAGGTAGCAATAACAAGATCATCAACATATAGTACTATATAAATATTATTTAAAATATCCCCTAAATCTAATTTATAAATACATTGATCTACCTGGCCGTTTTGAAAATTCTTTGTTTATAATGTTGACTCAAATTCATCAATCCATCATCGAGCTGCCTGCTTTAAACCATACAAGGCTTTGTTTAATAAACAAACCTGGCCCTTTTTACATTGGACATTTCAGGTACTCTCACAAAAATTTGTTCCTTCACTTTGCCACTTAAAAATGCTGTCTTTACGTTCATATGGTGTAATAACAGATTATTCTGGTTGGCAAATGCATCAATAAATCTAAAACTAGATCTTTCCTAGCTACAGGTGCAAAATTTTCATCATAATCTACCATCTTTTTATCATTTGGCTTTGGTGCTAATGTCCAAGTATTATTAATATCAAGTGAATTAAGTTCACTTTCAATTTAACCTTATCATGCCTATTTTTAATCTCATCAAAAGAATTTGGAACAGCATTCATTATTACTTGAGCAGATAACATGCTTTACTAAACACGTCTGATCCCTCAATATCAGATTTATCAAAGCTATCTGGTTTACAATTGCCAGATTTACTTAAACTATTTGATTTTTCAATATCAGATTTATCAAAACTATCTTGTTTATCACTACCAGATTTTAAACCTGGCTGTGAAACCATACAATTTTGTCTCATCTACAATAACATCCCTTACAGTAGCATGCTTTTGTAATTCGACATTCTAGACTCTATAACCATTTGGTGCATAACCAACCAGTATACCTTTCCAAGATTTGTCATCGAATTCATTTTTGTTAACTTTATCACGTGCATACACAGTAGAACCAAATACTTTTAAATATTAAACTGAAGGTTTTTTAATATACCATAACTCATATGGTGGTTTCATTATTTTTAATGCTCTACTAGGAATAATATTGATCAAATACGTTGCTGTTAAAACTGTATCACCCCAGAAAATCCTATCCAAACAAAATGCGGCTATTATTGATCGTGCTGTCTCTGTAATTGTTTCAACCATACGTTCGGCAGTACCTACCATTCAATTGAGGAGTACGCAATACGTACTTGACAATGCTGACCATAATATCAGTACTTTGGATGGCAAAGAAATATTTCATTGTCTAGGAGGCATTGCCGTGTATACACCTGATTATAATGTTGAATACGGAGGTGGTTCCAAAGAACTTTCAAAAATGCCTTCTGCTTCCGAGTTGGCATTCCAAAAACAAATAAGAACCATATCTCACGGACCTATTAAAGTTGAAACTTTAAAAGAAATAAAATTTGTAAAAGTTAGTTCACTGGCTTTTGGACCACCAAGGCCTATTTTTGAACAATCGTATGCAACGTATATTGGATGTCATACTTACAGAGTACCAAATATACCCACATGGGAAGAATTTTTTGACGTTTTGTCGAATGAAATTTCGTATGACACGTCGCATATTAGCTGTTTACCGTTCATAAATCAGCGAACTTCCGACTTGACTACATTAAATACTGCACTGAACCATGGTCTAGAAGAGTGTCTTAAGGTGGGTACAGACATAGAACAAAACTTGGTATCGTATCTCCGTCGCGCAACAATTGTTTGTTACGCATCGAAGATACGGCGTGTCAACAAATATAGCGTATCAATACATCGTCGCGTATCTTATACACGGGACATTTTGCCGTTCCGTCTTTACTAAAACAGAACAATTGAATTAGTCTTTTTCTTGTGTGCAATGGAGGTTGTTGCAGCAGCTTATATATACATGCATTACTTAGTTAAAAAAAGACGCGCAGAAAGACGCTGGTGGCAGACCCGGTTGTATACTAATAGAAGTGTGTACAGCGGAAATCATTTACTGTTGGATTTGAAATTTCAGGCAACTAGTGGCCTTTACAAAAATTTTACTAGAATGTCTCCAACATACTTCGATTACTTGATTAATTTAATTGGACCCAAAATAGCACGAAAAGATACTAGATGGAGAACGGCAATTTCTGTTCAAGAAAGGTTGGCAGTAACAATTCGGTTTCTGGCGACTGGTGACTCTTTCACCAGTCTACCATACCTTTTCAAAATTTCTAAATAATCGATAAGTGCTATAGTTCCTGAAGTCTGCGAAGCCATTATAGAAGGATTAAAAGAAAATATACAGGTAAGAAACTGTTTTATTAAAGAAGTATCATTAACACACATTAAACAAAACAAATGTTTATCTTAAATTTACTAATTCAATATCGGGCATATCCAATAGTTAACGTGGTAAAGAAGTGACTGGAGTACTGCGACTTGAATGATCCGAAATACTAGAATTAGCATAATTATATGCTGGAGATGGTACCTGTGAATGCTGTTGAGTAAAACTGGAAGCTTGGCTATCCTGATACTGTTCAAATTGAGAATGTTGTGGCACAGAATTTGCAAAGAATGACTGAAGAGTATGAGTACGGTATGATTGCGAATGATAAAAATTGGTTGAACTTTGTTCGAGATGGGTCTTGTCTGCTTTAAACAAAATGAATACAATATCTTCTGGTACAGTACTTTGTAATTCAAGAGAATATTTGGCCAGTTTTTTAGCCACAAGATTTCCAAATATTTGACATTCGTTTTGCTCCTGTGGGTTTCTAGCGTTTGCTGATGCTTCTGACAATATTTTAAAATCTTTATCTAATTTCTCAGAATCTTCATTCCTCCTTTGGCGTTTCCTACTAGGTGTCGCTTCATCGCTTTTCTTTTCGGTACTAGGTGTTACTTTTTATCGTTATTTGCTAATGTTCCTTCATCACCCGATATTTCCTTTATATCATTATCTTCTTCTTCGTGTACAATCTAAAATTAAAAATAATTTAAAATAAGTATTTAATAAACAAACTTATTTAGAAAATTAAAATTTGTCTTATTTTTGGCGCGCTGTATAATTTGTTTTAACGAAATTTGTTTTAATTTTTACAGATACCTTCAACACCAGAAAGATGGTTAGAAGTGGCAAAACAGTTTGAGGATACCTGGAACTTTCCACATTGTCTGGGTGCTTTAGATGGGTAGCTTGTTTTTCTACAAGCTCCAATTAACACCGGAAGCGAGTTCTTTAATTACAAATCAACATTTAGTGTAGTTTTTTTGCCCTAGTGGATGCTAATTATAACTTTTTGTATGTTGATGCTGGAGGCCAAGGAAGAATTTCAGACGGTGGTATCTTTAAAAACTGCTCGCTTTACAAAAAATTAGAGCGAAAGGACTTAAATTTACTTGAACCAGAAGCTTTACATGGCAGGCAACAGAAAATTCCCTATTTTTTTATTGGAGACGAGGCATTTGCCTTAACTGAGTCGTTAATAAAACCGTTTTCGGGAATACATCCTAAAGGATCATTGCAAAGAGTGTTTAACTACAGATTATCTCGCGCACGAAGAACTGTAGAAAATGTATTTGGCATCGCCTCAGCCGTTTTTAGAGTACTTCGTAACCCGATGTTACTTAAACCCAGAAAATCTGAATTAGTTATAATGGCAGTAGCTCATCTACATAATTTTTTATGAGAAAGTTCCACATCTTGTGCTTTGTATACGCTACATGCAACCTTCGATACAGAAATTGATGGAAAGCTTGTAGAAGGAAAGTATAAAACTATAACTAATGAACCAATGTCTTCTTTATTTCCAATTAGAAATATTCTCAGAAAACCAACCGAAAATGCAACACGAATTAGAGACGAATTGTCATCGTACTTTCAAAACGAAAATCGACTTTTGTGGCAAGATAATTATACGTAATTCGTTTTATACTTACGGTGCTTTTTGTTTGAATCTTGTTTTTGTCCCAAAGGAATAGCAAACTTTTAAAGACAAACCAACTACTTTCATAGATATCTGAAAGCCCTGTAATAAATAAAAGTAAAATTTGTAATTGAAAAGTAAATAAACAAAATAGAAAAGAAATTAATTTTCAATTATTCAAACTTACCTTTACCCGTACCGTGGCTCTTTTTAATTTTTGCTTTCTCTCGCCTAAGTCCTGACAGAAGAACATTAATTTTTTTTGCATTCATCTACTGTTGTCCGAAACTCTACAGCAAGTTCATCCCAAGCATCATGCTTCTTTATTTTATTATAGTATTTGGGATGTTTTGCATCCCACAAAATTTCTTTATTACGATAACTATTTATGAAATCCAGGGTAGATTCTTCTGTCCACTCCATGTTTTCAACTGAATGAACAAAACGAAAAATAAATCGCAACTGTGTACCGCAGACCTGTCCAAACATGCTAACAAGTGGTGCAACATCAGTGCGTATCATTTCTTTGATGCGGCGTCAAAAAACCGACAACTGATGGAACGCCGAGATGTTACGGTGTTACGCAGTGCCGTCCAACTTGTTACGCGACGGCGTTACGATACGAAGTTTTGTTATATGTCTGTACGCACCTTTAGATTAAAGTAGAATACTGTTTTTGTTACATTCGACCAACCCCTTTGTTACAAAGCTCGCTGCATTGTAGCTCAAAAGAAAGAATTAGCAGACGTCATTGTTCGCTTGGGAGGATTTCACTTATTAATGTCATACTTAGGAGCAATTGGTTATGTGATGGATGGCAGTGGATTGGAAGATTTATGGGCTACAGCTTATGCACCGGAGTCAGTAAAAAATATGTTATCGGGTCACGCCTTTTCCAGAGCCATGAGAGCTCATATTTTATCATGCACTGCACTTGTTGTTATTATTTATAAAAGCATCAATACAACTCCAAAAGGTATAGCTTCTATCCATGAGATTTCTAAGCAATGGAGCACTGAACCCCCATTAACAGATGACTGTAACACTCATCAGCCTATAGTCGATTTACAGAAGTTGTTTATGAAACAAATCGATGCAATGGAAAGTAGAGGAGCCACCGCTTAATTATGGATGCAGTACTTCAAATTTAATATCTATGCTCTTCAATTCATTGAAGCTGAACGTACAGGGGATTGGAATCTCCACCTACAAAGTGTGAGAAACATGCTACCTTTATTTTATGCATCTGGACATTTTGCTGACGCAAAGTGTGCTCAAATTTATCTTCAAGATATGGCCAACTTTGAGATGACTATGGATGGAAACGAATTTCATAAATATAGTGCAGATGGATATTCGACAATTCGTAGAAGTGACAAAGCATGGTGTGGGGTTTGGAGTGACATGGTAATCGAGCAAACCTTGAATCGTTTTTTGGTACTGATCTGAGGCACGGTAGATGCGTAACCGATAGTGTCGTTGCGAGATATTTACTAGCAATGCCATCAGTTTTCAATTTAATGGAATGTTTTGAAAATTATATTGGGTTAAAATTAGCATCGAGTGAACATCACTAGTCGAATGAAAAAAGATCACGCTGATATAAAGAAACTTATATTTTGGCTCAACGAACATCGTCCTTTGAGATATCAAGCATCGTTAATTTCTCTCTCTACTGGCATCATCGCTGGAATAGAGATTGATTGTCATATGGCCATTGAAAAAGGGTTACAAGGAATCGAATTAATGGTGGAAAAAAATGTCTATAACATTACAATGTCGAATTTGTATAAAGTTAAACCAATATCAGCAGCAGGAATTCAAAATCGTGTAAGAAATCCAACGTATTTTGCAATCGATTTCTTTTTATTATTTCAAAGAAGTTGCATTTTATTAGAAGGAAATGATGAACTTGGAAAAGAGGCTTTCAATTACGAATTATCTCCGTATCCGCTAAGTTTATTTGATGAACAGGGATTCATGCGAAAAACACAACAAAGTCCGAACTGTATAAAGTCTTCAAGCCTTGTAATAAATCTGAAGCTTTTGTCCAAAGTTTGTGTAAAGTTGTAGATGGAGGATGGCTTTTACACCATGTAGTTTGGCCTCATGGTAAAAATTTTACAATTATATTTGAACTTTATGCGTCATATGCCATCAAGCACTTTGGTGCAGATGCGACAGTTGTATTTGATGGTTATAATAATGAATTGATCGGAACAAGATATCGCCGAAAAGAGAAATGGGTAGCTGCTGATATAGAAATTGTTGAAGATAGATTAATAACTATGAATCAACGTAAATTTTTATCAAATACTGCAATTGAACATAAATTCGTTGATTTGTTATCCAGATATTTGACAAGACGTAACGTCAGTAACAAAGTTGCAAGTGAAGATGCAGATAAGTAGATGGACTATGAGAGTTCTGGGACACTACTTCGGCAAACATCCGCTAGGTGGCGCTGGTTTGTCGTGACGTCATAAGGGGCGGCAGCCATCTTGGATTTCACGCACCGTATGTGACGTATGTGCCGTATGTGTCATCTGTCAAATGTCTTTGATAGTTAACGCTGCAGTACAATTGAGAGCCGATGGTAAATATGTGGCTGTAGTGGGTAACGACACCGACTTATTAATTTTAAATTTTATTAATTACTTTCTGAAAATCAAAAAGTTATTTCTATGACTTAGTAATAAAAATTTGACAATTATAACTTGTAATGATAACTTTATAATTAAACAGAGTGTTTCATTAATAATTGGAAATATTTTAATCGTTGAATCTTGACCTCAAAATATTAGGATTTAATCTAAATCACTCAGGTAAAATGTGCTTTTTGATATTTTCGTGTTATTGAAAATCTTCCATTTTAATAAAATGGTTCCTTTAAAACGTCAATTTGTTTTTAAATATATTCCTTTCAATAACATTCAAGAAATAAAGTTATGTTTTTTGATTAATACTCAATAAAGTTTCATTTGCGTAATAAATACAATCCTATGATCCAAAAACACAGACACAATAATAATCAAAATTGCTTCATGTTTTAATAATGATTCTATCGTTACGAAGGAAGAATACATTATTTACATAGAGGGTATTGGAGTATCGAAAAATTGTGCTTAAATGACAATTTCGCCAGAAGCGTAGAATTTATAACCAGTCAGTTGTCCCTGCCGTACTCCTCTGGATGTAGCCAGAAACGTGTATTTAACATAATTAAATAGGGTGTACAATACCTACACGTTCTGCCAAGTATGACATAGATACGTCAAATAGTTTTATAATACTGGACAACAGATTTTTAAATTTTTTAACCCTTAACTACTACCACTGGGTCAGATTGACCCATGCGCAATTGGTAATTTGTCAGTGCGCCATTCTACGGAGATTCTATTGCTCGGGCTTCTCAGTATGCTCTAGGTAGCCAGAGAGAACACATGCGGCGGCGTTTTTAGTTTAAATTAATTATCGCAAGTCTGTTAGAACGATCATATTAGGTCAGAGTGTCCCAGTTATAGTGTAAAAGTTATATTTGAGTCAGGTAGGTAATTGTTCCCTACAAAATAGTATTCGCTAAATATAACTGTATTTCCTAATAACTACTTTATTTTTTAGAAAAATGAATTACCGCCCTCTTACTGAAAAGGAGCTCGTAGAATTGGCTGAAAGTAACGAATTTTGGCTAGATGATGACAACCCTCAAGAAAATAATGAAAATATACCTCTTTCAAGCAGTGATAAACTAGATGCTTGTAAAAATATTCTGGACCGTGGAGATGAAAGCGACAAAGAAGAAGAAGATGAAGAAATACAAAGCGATCATTACACTGATAGTGAAGAAGAGTGGGAACCTGACAATAATGAAAATTTAAATAGTGACGATTCTGTTGAGAATGATACGGTGGTTGAAAATAATGAACAAATTGATGAATCCCAAAGAGAAAATATAGCGCCAGAAAATGAACAAACAAGATAAAATTATTGGTATGGTAAAAAAGACAAAATGAAATGGTCAAAGACACCTCCAGAAAAAGGTAAAACACTCTCAAACAATTTGATTAAATTTTTAGCAGGCGTCAAAGGTTTAGCACGTGAACATCCTCCTACAACTCCTCTAGAAAGTTGGAGATTACTTTCTGATGACTCAATGATAGAAAGTATTGTGCAGTTCACGAATCAACGTGTTGCCATAGTCGCTGCTAAATACAGTCGATGCAAAAGAAAGAAAAATGCGCGCCGATCATTTTTTCCAACATTTATCAAAAATACAGATAAATTGGAAATTGAAGCGTTTATTGGTCTCCTTTACCTTCAAGGTTTGTTCAAGTCAGGCCATGAGGACTTAAAAAGTCTATGGGCTACGGATGGTACAGGAAGGGATCTATTTAGAGCTACTATGCCACTAGCCAGATTTTAATTTCTTTCATGCTGCATTCGTTTCGATGACGAGACTACTCGAGCGTATAGAAGAAAAGAAAATAAACTAGCACCAATTTCTGAAATGTTTGATAAATGTGTCACTAATTCAAAGCAAAACTATACACCTGGTGATAGCATGACTATAGATGAAATGTTAATATCTTTCAGAGGCCGTTGTGGATTTCGAATGTTCATACCCAACAAACCCGCAAAGTACGGCATAAAGGTACAAATTCTTGCAGATTCTCAAACAAATTATATGCTAAATGCTGAAATTTACGCTGGAAAAGATCCTACAGAGAAAAAAACAAACAACTTTTCTAATCCAACCCAAGTAGTTCGTCGTTTGGTGGAACCAATAAAAAATACTTCTCGAAACATAACAGCCGATAACTGGTACTCCTCAGTTGAACTAATGAGAGAATTAGAGAAGTTAAAGTTGAAATTTGTTGGGACAGTGAAAAAAACAAAACATTTATTCCTTTGGAATGTATGCCATCTCCCAAGAGAAAAGCAGAGTCATCCATTTTTGGGTTTACTGCTCAGGAGACAATAATATCATACGTACCCAAAAAAATAAATCTGTTATTCTTATTTCAAGTACCCACCATGATGATAAAGTGGACGCACAAACCAAAAAACCAGATATAATACTATTTTACAATAGTACTAAAGCAGGAGTGGATGCGCTTGATCAAAAATGTGCCAATTACACAACTTCACGTAGAAGTCGAAGATGGCCAATGACCATTTTTCATGCTCTTTTGAATATTGGAGGGGTAAATAGTAGAGAAATTTATCAATTTGCCACAGGTGGTGAAGAAATTTCAAGGTACAATTTTTTAAAACAACTTTGACGTAATTTATGTATACCGCATATGCAAAAAAGGTATCAAACTTCGTTGCCACGCGGTTTGAAAACATTAATTTTTAATTTGATTGGAGATACACTTCCACCACCCCCAGCACCTCAACAAAGAGTGGGAGCCTCTTAAAGAAAAAGATGTGCAATTTGTCCCGTCAAAAGAGACAGGAAAACCAGCACCTACTGTCAAATGTGTAATATTCCAGTGTGTATAGAATGTGCCCAAACTGCGCCTAAATTTTTTTTATTAATAGCTATTGTTTTTTAGTTATGTTTCCATTTATGTGTTTATAAATAAATGTCAAAATATTATTTTTTATTGTTTTTTATGAGTAAAAAAACTGGGTCTCTGTGACCCACTCATAGTGTTTACGAAATAATTTTAGGGTGATAGTAGTTAAGGGTTTTAAATAAAACTCCCTGTAACTCAGTAAGGAGCCAGATTTTATCTAATTGATTTAAATTGAATCTTAATGTTCTAGGCTCATCATTCAACAGTTAACATATTTCCTATTATTAAAAAAAACCTCTAAAATATATTCTCTGAATTACTTTAATTTTGTCTATGTACCTTTGTAATATTATAACGTAGTTTTATAAACTCAATTGCACATGATAAAATTTCGATATTATTACAGTTTCAGTTTAATGCTAAGGTATGAACAAGCTTATAATTATTCTTTTATAAACAATTATATTTTTATTTTTAATCTCAAAATTCTCCACAGCCATAAAATTCTCTTTGTATTTATTGTTATCAGTTGAAATTCAGTTTTCGAGAGTTGGGTAAAGGTCGTCAATTGGGCCTCCCTTCCTATCGAGGAGGTTACTGTCTGTTATATCTACTTATCGACAACATCTGGTGAATTTTTGGAAATATTTTCATCAAATTCGTTAATCCAACTAATTTTCCGATAAATGAGGCCATAATTCGATGTAGAATTTTCCGCTCTACACGATGATGAAGGTATTTTTCGTGTATCAATAGCAGTTTTTTTTAAGAAAACGCAAAAAATTTGGACAAATTTGTCTGTTTTCTCGAAAGCCCAGATATGCAGCTCAAAAATTTCTTCAGATTTGAATTCCAAAACCCTTATATGCAAAAATGCAATTTTCTGGAGAACGTTTCGAATTTAGAGGTTATTTAATTGGATTATTAGTAGCATCATTTTTCCAGTTTTAAAATAACCGAGAATCATGACAAAAAATACGTACATAACCACAAACTTAATCTAATGATACGTTGTATATTTTTTTCTTTATTCTAAACAGTCAGATTCGTATTTTATTCACTCAATCGCTAGTCAGACTGATTATGAATTAATCCCTACTTTCTGTACGAGAAAGAAATTAGCTATAGATGAGAAAATTTCTAAAGTATTTGTCAAATAAGAAAAATATTGGACGTCGGAAGAAGGATGTTGCAAACCCTGCTGTTTCTTATATTAGCAGTAAAAAGAAGAGAGGAGGGTAAAGTAACGGCCGAAGTGTTTACTTTGTGCATTCACTCCTAAGAGTTTTAGAAAAGAATCCGTTTCGATGAAAAAATAAAAAAGCAAAATCCTGTAATCATGCTTTCGACAAAGTGGCATTTCGTGCTCTAAACTCTAACATGAAAACCCTCGACACGTGCCATACAAAAATGCAAGATTTCTGGTAAATATGAAAACTCCTTATTTGTGGGGTCAGTGTCACTGGGAGTAGGGCGGAGGGGGCTAAAGGGTGAATCAATTGCGGATACGTAGAGCGGCCGAAGCACTCACGCAAACACATAAAGCACACGTCGTGCGTCACTTGGGAGAAATTAGAGGTCGCTAGAGTCGTAAGGAAGACCGAATTTACGACGGGATATGCCGTATACTACGTTAGAATGCCGCCTCTTGCTTGTCTTAGTCACCCCGCCGCCCCTGATCCCCTTTAATACCTAGAGATGGGTGCGGGTAGAAAGTTAAGAGTGATTAGTTGCACCATCAAGACAACTTTGACAATTTTAGGAAACATCCAACTATTCATTGAATATATAAGACATATTACGGCCGGTTTCTTAAAGGAACTTCATCTTTAAATAATACTTCAATAGATGTTATTGATTTCATAACCAACTTAAAGTATTAGGCAATCCAACGACCTGTCAAAATAAATTCAATATGGCGGTGACGGTCAAATAAACAACAAAGTTACTGTAGAGTGTGATTGTTTAACCCACGTTAAATCGATTTTCTTTCTGTTTATTGGCTGTAAATTGTGGTTTTTAAATAGTGTAGTGTTTGTCTTCGATATGTATTATAGTTGGTTGTGGAAGCCGTTCTAATCGTGATGAAGTTTCGTTTTGTTCCCGCAGAGACAAAACACAGGTTTCTAGCGAAGAAAAATGTTTTGACCAAACTTCGCAGGGCTGCATGAATATCTGTGGCATGGATTGCAGCAATAAAGAGAGACGATCAGACCAAATCTATATTGAAACACCAGAAAGTTTGCGGTAGACACTTTATAACTGGTAGGCTTCTTATCAAATATAGCAACTCTACTAGCTCCTAGTTTACGTAGTTTGTACTCAAGTAGGTATTAACTCATTTTAGGCAAACTTGCTGTTCTCAAAGATAAAAAACACCCTGACTGGGTACCATCTCAACATATGGGACATGTGTCTCAGAAAGTAAAAAAAAGGGCTGCAGACGTTGACCGAAAGAATCGCAGAGATAAAAGGACAAAACTGACTGACACTAAGGTAAAAAATAATTAATAGTAGTACCTTTTTATGTAAATTGTCTCAAGAGCTAAATGAAAATTTATTGGGACATGTGTAACTGATCGTACTGGTCAAGAAAAGATACTCGATGAGCATGTTTTGCACACTTTATTTTGATAAAAAGGATGTTAATTTTTAGTAATAGCAATGTAAAGTTATGTATTGATAGTTGCTGAACATTCTTATAATTAATTACTTTGTCAACAGGTCATGGATATAGATGAAATGCCTCAACAGTTCCAGGATGATCAAATTGAATTTTTGGAGACGGTGGTGTCTATGATGCTTAAGTATTGATGTTTTAGTTAAGGTAAACATTTAGTAAATATTACTTTGCAGCTTTTATTATTTCTCAACATTAAATGAATGTTTTATTTTGATTTGTACTTAAATTAGTAATAATTCTTGTCTCTTCATAATACCTATAACGTTTATGTACTAAATGTTATTATAGTAATATATTTTTACATAGCTTTGTCAATGAGATCAAAATATTTGAACAATGAGGCTGAAGTTCATTGATTTTACTCATGTTAATATAAGAAATATGTATTGTAATGTACACATGTCAAAATGAAATGCAAATTAATATTTTGCAGTGTAAAATAATTGTTTTTCTAATGCATTAAATGTCACCACACTTTAGGGACAATAAAAAACCAAACCCTTATATAACAGTTTATTTTTTCCAAAAACAAAAAAAACTAGATAATAAAACCCCTAGGGTCATTAGAAACAATTTCACAAGCCAACATCGACAAAAAGCAATCATTTGTAAGCTCATTACATAACTACAAATACATATATAATTCCTTAGAATCAATGAAAGGCTAACTTAGTTCTACATTTATTTACAAAAAATAAAATAAAATACTGATTTAATAGCAGAAGGTTACAGATAGTATATCTATTAGCTAAACTATTGATGTTTCTCCAACATCTGGATTTTACCCTAATAACGATTTAAAATAAGCACTCTTCATCTTAAAATAGGAAAATTGTCCTCCTCAAACACTACAAAACACCTTAAAACACTACAAAACACCTTAAAACCCCACAAAATAAACCGTTTTATAACTATACAACTCTGCAGCTAGTTATGAAACGATAGATGTCCCGTCAGCTGAATTCGTGACCTTATATGGCATTGTTACATCGAACCATCATCGGACGATCGACTACGTCATAATGCTGAATTGCACTACTGGACACCGCATAGCTTCATTATACATATTTTATATTCAGAATGATTGTAGACTTTATATTGTTAACTTCAATAAATATTAATAAAGTGTAATTATTGTAATTAAATAATTTTTAAAAAAGTAAAGTTTTAACTTGAAAACATAAAGTGGCGCAGTCAGTAGGATCCAAAAGGATTCTCATCGTGTATTATCCTTCAGTTTCTACTGTTTATTCGGAAGAACCTTCATCGCGAAATTTTCCAAATTTTGAACAATCCGAAAAGTGCAAATAAACGTTTGAGAAGAGTACGGTGCCAATCCAGAGAGTGCAGTCCATCGAGGATCAATGGAAATCATTGCAATTTTACTGTAAGTTGCTCATATTATTTATCCTATTATCTTTCTTAGCCTATGTCATTCTCCTCATCTGAAGATTCCATAGTGGAAAGCGACAGTGAGCTTAATATTAGTATTAAATCAAATTTTAATTTCAATTCTTCTGACGAAGAAAAAGAAAGTTCAGTATTAGAAGTTAGTTCTCTTTTAAATAGTTTAAGCATTGAAGAAAATATTAATTCTAATAATAGTCAATTAAATTCAACAATGTCTGTTCCCAAATTTGAAATTAAATTATTAGAAATCGTGCCTAAATTTGATGGTAATCCGCTTGAATTAGCGTCTTTCTTAGAGACGAGTAACACTTTAATTAAAACTTATTGGGATCCAAATCCCGCAAATGTCAATTGCGTTCAAAACATTAGTTTAATTTTCGGAATATATGGAAAATTAGTTGGAAACGCGAGAGAAGTTTACAGTATTTGCATAAACAAAGATTGGGAAACAGTTAAAAGCACTCTGGTAGCTCACTTTGGCGACCAGAGAGACGAAAACGGATTACTCTTTGATTTAGATCAGTTGAGACAAAATTCTAACGAACCTGCTCTTAATTTTTACACTAGAGTAATGTCTAATTTGAGTGCTCTTCATAATTACGTTGATTGTCATGAAACTAGCCAAGCTGGTGCAACCGTAAAGAAAAATTTTTACAATACACATGCTTTAAAAATATTTCTGGCCGGTTTGAAAGAACCTATGGGCTCCACAATTCGAGCTATGAAACCCGATACTCTTGCAACGGCTAGACAATTTATTATTGCAGAAAATAATATCCGTCACCTTCAAAAATCAAATAACGAAACTTTTAAGAATAAACCATATCCAAAATTTAATCAAAACTATCAAAATCAAACTAATTTTAATGTCCCTAACTTCGGTCACAATTTAATGCCAATACAAAATTTTTCAAATCCATTTCCTCGTGGACCAATCAATGTTCAACCCAGATTGATCCCACATAGATTCCCGACTAATAGACAAGTTTTCGGTCCTCAACAACCTTCAAGAGCACCGAGTAATGTGTGGAAACCTAATTCAAATTTCCGTCAGCCCAAACCAACTCCCATGAGTGGCATCTCGTCAAATACATTTAACAGATCCAACTTTAATCGAAACCAAAATCGATTTGCACTTCCACCTCCACAACAATACCAACCATCACAACCCAGATTTACTTCTGAAGAACTGCACAATGTCGACCAAACGCAATATTATGACTATTATCAATCAAACACTCCTTACTACCCTTATGAAAATAACATGCTTGACCAAGATAACGTTTATGACCAAAATTATATTGCTCCCTATGAATTTAATGACTATGTAGACACCACAAATTCAATATCTGACAATCCAGAAACACAAAGCAACGACGAACAAAATTTTCAAGACGCTCCCGAACCAACAAATCAGACGTAGAAATTTTTTCAATTTATGACAAGAAAGATCTTCCATACATAATAATTTCTGATCCTCCCTTAAAATTATTGATAGATACCGGAGCTTCAAAGTCATTTATAAACTCCGAAATTGCTGAAAATTATTTCCCAAATTATATCTATAAAGAACCAATTACCATCAGCTCAGTCTTCCAAACGACTACTAGAGATTTTTGCGCTAAAATTCCAGCTTTTCGCGAATTCAACTCAAATAAAATCATGAAATTCCATCTTTTTAAATTCCATCATTTCTTTGACGGCTTGATAGGTTACGAAACTTTAAAAGATTTAGAAGTACATATCGATCTAAAAAATTCACTTTTAAAAACACAAAACGCTAACCTACCATTATCTCACTACTCTTCTAAAGGCAAACTTTTATTTTTCGCTCATGTTGAACCCAATTCCAGAGAAACCGCAAAAATACCTGTCAATATACCAAATGGTACTGTTAGAATTCCATACACTGAACTATCTAGTTGTAGTATCAAAGAAGGTGTCACTTTCTCAAAAAATGGATATGCCTCAGTTGATATTATAAATACCTCCGAAAATGTTCAAGATGTCTTTCTATACAAACCCATAGTTGTAGAACCTTTTGAAGACAATTACGAAATCTTCCAAATTTCTGTTCAAAGCCCTGCCGACGATCATCCCTATAATTTCGACACTGCCCAATGCATTCGAACTTCTCATTTAAATTCAGAAGAAAAATTCGAAATCGAAAAACTCTGTAAACAATTTCGTGACATATTCCATAAAGAAAATTCACCCCTATCTTTCACCAACCAAGTCAAACATAAAACTAAAACAACAGACGAACTTCCAGTCTATACTAAGTCATATCGATACCCCTACATCCATAAACCTGAAGTCGAACGTCAAATTAACGACATGCTAGAAAAAGGGATTATTAGGCCTAGCGACTCACCGTGGACATGTCCTATATGGATTGTTCCCAAAAAAGCTGATGCATCTGGAAGAAAGAAATGGCGCATCGTCGTTGATTACCGAAAAATCAATGAAAAGACCATTGACGACCGTTATCCCATTCCAAACATAACTGACATACTTGACAAACTTGGACGCTGTTATTATTTCACCACCTTAGATTTAGCTAGTGGATTTCATCAAATTGAAATGCATCCCGACGATATTAAGAAAACCGCTTTTAACGTTGAAAATGGTCATTTCGAATACGTCAGAATGCCTTTCGGTTTAAAGAACGCCCCTGCAACATTTCAGAGGGTCATGAATAATGTACTAAAAGAACTCCGTAATAAAATTTGTTTCGTCTATATGGACGACATAATTGTCTTTTCAAGCTCACTCCAAGAACATATTAATAATTTAAAAAGTGTTTTCCAAAAGCTTCGTGAGAGTAACCTCAAGGTTCAACTCGACAAATCCGAATTTCTTAGAAAAGAAGTATCATTTCTAGGTCATATTATCACCCCTCAAGGCATCAAACCCAACCCTGATAAAGTAAAAGCTATTACCAACTACCCCTTACCGAAAACCACGAAAGACATAAAAGCTTTCTTAGGCCTTCTCGGGTACTACAGAAAGTTTATAAAAAATTTTGCCAAATTAACCAAACCCTTTACAAGCTGTTTGAAAAAAGGCGCTCACATCAATATACTTGACCCGATTTACATAAAGACATTCGAAGATTGCAAATCTCTTCTAATCAATGAACCCATTCTCATCTACCCCGATTTCACCAAAGAATTCATTTTGACCACAGATGCAAGTAATTTCGCAATAGGAGCAGTCCTCTCCCAAGGACCAATCGGTGGAGACAAAGCCATAGCATATGCTTCTCGTACACTTAACGCTGCTGAACAAAATTATTCAACAATTGAAAAAGAGTTGTTAGCAATAGTTTGGGGTACGAAACATTTCCGGCCATATCTTTTCGGCAATAAATTCAAAATCGTCACCGATCATAAACCTCTACAATGGCTAATGTCTCTAAAGGAACCAAATTCCCGACTTGTCCGTTGGAGACTGAAGTTAGAGGAATTTGACTACGAAATCGTATATAAAAAAGGTTCTTGCAACACGAATGCGGATGCCCTTTCCCGTATAGAAATTTATCCAATAGATAACGAAAATAGTTCCGGCTCTGATCTACCGCCAATTTTTCAATATATGAAAGAATTTAATGAAACTAACGCTACAACCAAATCAGACTCTCAATCTCTCGTTCCCGAAGTAGATTCAAATGACGAAAATGACGATCAAACAATACACACTAGTTTAGAAAACCCAATACTTGGAATCGAAATAACCGAGAAACCATTAAATGTATTTTTAAATCAAATAGTAATAATAAAAACTGATCAAAACCCTCATCAAGAAATTAAAAAATTATTCGATAACCCTGCAAGAACCAGATGGTTCTTACACGTGAGTGAAAATTCTTTTGAAAACCAAATTATTCAATTCTTAAAAGACTATGCTGTTCCGAAGAAACGGTATGCCTTTTATTTTCAGAACGATATCGATGAAACTATTTTCAAAACCATGTGTAGAATAGTTCCCCAGACCTTTAAAAGCTCTGCATTTATCTTAATCAAATCAAATATTATACTACATGACGTTAAAATCGAATCCCAACAACAAAAACTTATAAAACAACAACACGAAGGCATTACAAATCACAGGGGAATTCACGAGACTGCTAACCAACTAAAAACCAAATTTTATTGGCCAAAACTAAATAACGACGTAAAAGATTTTATCAATAACTGTTCCATTTGTCAACAAGTTAAATATGAGAGACACCCGCCTCTAATAAAACTTCAGCTAACCCCAACTCCAAGAAAACCACTCGAAACTTTACACATAGACACTTTTAAATTTGACAATACAATTACGATGACAGTATGTGACAGTTTTAGTAGATTTGGACAAGCTTATATAATTCCAACATTATCTGCGATTCACATCTATCAGTCATTATTACAATTCATTTCTACGTATAAAATTCCAGAAAACATTGTATCTGATAATGGCACAGAATTTACTCAATCCACTCTCAAAGGCTTTGCTAACTTATATGGTATTAACTGGCATTATACTCTTCCACATAATCCTAATAGCAATGCAATCGTAGAAAGATTTCATTCTACAATATTAGAACACATGAGAACATTATCCCTAACGAATCCAAAATTAAACCCATTCGTAAAATTGAGATTGTCCATTTTGGGATACAATAACTCAATTCACTCTGTCACCAAACATAAGCCTATTGACCTTCTTCTAGGACATCTTCACCTAAAAGATCCCATCGAAATCGACGACGAAGCTCAACCAGATAACATTCAATTAAATGAACATAAAGAAACTATGAAACAATTATATGACAGAATACATACCGACACTAGTAACAAAAAACAAAAAAATATTGAAAAATTAAACGAAAAACGTACAGATCCCCCAGACATTCCCCCTGGTACTACCCTTTACAAGAAACAATCGGAACGACAATCTAAAACAAAACCTCCATATAAACCCGAACACATTTTGACATCAAAAGATATTACAGTAACGACTTACAAAAACAACTATCATAAACAACTATTTAAACCCGTAAGAAAACTAATTAATGTAACTTCACAGGACGTTGACTCTTCAGACAGTGACGAACCAGAAGATACAGATTAAATCCTTGAAAAGTAATCCTGGCATCCTATCTTTCGAACTAGGACCAGCTAGGGTAAAAATCGCTTCCCATACATTTTTACACTATATCCCTACAAACCCCATCCGAAATCAAATTACAAATCTAAGTTTACAATATTACTCATTAAACAACTTATTTAATAAGACGAACCATATTCATGAACATTCTTTGAGAAATGTTTATAAACAATTGCAATTTGAAGTTAATAGTATAAATGTTAAAATGAACTCCATATTTCCATCTAATCGAATTAAAAGAGGAATAATCAACCCTCTTGGCTCGCTAGTGAAACTCGTTACTGGCAATATGGACCAAGAAGATGCCAACAAAATATACGCAAGTATTAGCGAACTGCAAAATGATCAAAATAAAATCATTAGAGAAGTAAATTCACAAATAACTCTTAACAAAAACCTTATGGATAGCGTTAATGAATCAATATCAATAGTTTCAAATAATCAGCTTCTAATATCCAACAAAATTAATGAATTAGGAAAAGCACTCAACGAAACATCTTATGATTATTCACACTACATAGAATTTCAAGAAATTTTTAGTCAAATAAAAATCAATCTGGACTCTATGTCCAGCTTTCTTAATGACATCGAAAATGCAGTAAGTTTTGCCAGTTTAGGTGTTTTGCATCAAAGCGTAATCTCCCGTGAGGATCTTAAAGAAATAGTCCAAATTTTATATAACACATACACATATGATCAATTATTATTTAATAAAAACCAAATATTAAAATATTATGCTATTGTTAATACTAAAGTTTATTATGATAAAGATAAAATCATATTTTCACTAGAATTTCCACTGGTCCATCCAGATGTATTTACCTACTACCACTTATATTCCGTACCTAATATAAATAACTCTGTCCTTATTCCTCCTTCTACTTACCTAATTATGAGCAACAACCAATATCAGTATCAAGAAGAAGAATGCATCGATCTCCAATCCGTCTACTACTGTAAAACCAACAGGCTACAAGTAACCAGAGAAACAAAAGACTGCATCACATCTCTCCTCTCAGTCACATCATCGCCAGAGAATTGCCAACAAATCGCTGTAAAAGTCTCCGAACCAATAATAGAAGAAATTAACGAAAGCCATTACATTGTAATATTTCCAGAATCACAGAAAATACAAACAGATTGTGAAGAATCAGGAGTTTCAGTCTTACAAGGAAGCTATTTATTAACAATCCCGCCAAGATGCTCTATAGCTACTACAAAATACACATACAAAAACGAAACAGATATCATCGAAGGACATCCTATAGCTCTCGAAGGAATGCAAGAAGTACCACTTCCAATTTTGAATATCCAAGAAATTCAGCTAAAGAAAATCAACTTAGACAAACTTCATAAACTACAACTTCAAGAAAACAATGCAAACCCGCTTGATGAACTCAAGATGCCTGTGGCCTTTTCTCGAATTGCTATCAGTTCAAGTACCATAATCTGTATACTTCTAATCTGTTATTTCCTGTTTAAATATAGAAACCTTATGAGAAAGGTCTTTCAGCATAAAAAGAAGCCTACCAACATCGATCCAACTCAAGTGGTTCCACCCTCGCTTCACCCTTGAGTTTTCTTTGGGGATGGAGGAGTTATGAAACGATAGATGTCCCGTCAGCTGAATTCGTGACCTTATATGGCATTGTTACATCGAACCATCATCGGACGATCGACTACGTCATAATGCTGAATTGCACTACTGGACACCGCATAGCTTCATTATACATATTTTATATTCAGAATGATTGTAGACTTTATATTGTTAACTTCAATAAATATTAATAAAGTGTAATTATTGTAATTAAATAATTTTTAAAAAAGTAAAGTTTTAACTTGAAAACATAAAGAGCTTCTAAACATAAATGAATGTACTAAATCCAATGTTTGACCTTCGCCGCCATATTCACAGCTAAAAAGTCACTTGGTTTGGATTGCTTAATTGTTTAAACCATAAATGTCCTTTAAGGTTAAAGAGTCGATTTCTTGCCTCGAACGCGCTAAAGTGCCATTTAACTACAATATAACCTCAATTTTCATATTTGTGTTACGTTTGCTAGCTATGTGTTAGTTTAGTCGCTGATAATATGAATAATTTTCAAACGTCTAGCTCTCGTTCAAGCTCATTTGTTGAAGAATTTCTTTATATTAAAAGTCCAAAAGAGTATAGGAAAAGATCAGACTGTTTTGAAAAATATGACGAACTTGACTTTTACCAACGCTTTAGCTCAATAAAACAAACTGTTTTGTATGTGTTAAATGAAATAGAAGAGCAAATAAGTGAGTTGTAAAATATTTATTAATAATAGAATAATTAATAAAAACAAAGGATGGGTGCTCTACACCTTACAACAAATATTGTTGTCTTTAAGATTCTATGCATCAGGAAATATGCAAATAACTGTATCCGATTTTATAAGAGTGTCTAAAAGTACTGCTAGCAGGATTATCAAAAAGGTATCTATTGCTATTGCCTCACCAGCCCGACAATACATGCTTATGTATGAAAATAGAAGAAGCAGTTGAAAATGTTTATGCAATAGCTTCATTTCTCAATACCATGATGCAGAAAGATTCAGATGTAGGAAATCTTATTTTGCAATAAATGTTAAGACAGTAAGCGATGCTAAACTTAAAATAAGAGACATTGTTGCGAGATGGCCAGGACCAGTGTATGACCAAACGATTTTTACTAATAGCAGTTTAAAGCAGAAATTTGAAAATGATGTATTTGGTCAGTACATGCTAATTGGTGACAGTTGATATTCTCTAAAGCCATATCTTATGAGTAAGTTACAAAAGACTAGAACACCTGCTGAAAATTTATACAATGAGTCTATAATAATGTAATGCTTTTGTTATTTATTTAAAACGTTTTTATTACCGGTGGGATAAATTTTAAACACACGGTATGGCTACTTACTTATTTATTTAAATACTACACTATTCACTAATTATATACACAGTATATTCACTTGAACTAATTTATATAAACAGTTCACTAATTTATATTCACTTATTAACTTGTTTATCTCACGATGTCAAATTATCAACTAACTAACTCTTCCTGATCGGTCCCTTATATATTAAAGCCTTTTTTTACTAGAAAATTCCGGACTGCGTCTTACACAAAAACAATTGGCTCTGGCATTTTCTAGATCAGAATGGTCACAAAAACATCTCTAGATAAGATAGACACAATTCGTAAACAATTCTAAGAAACCCTGTGCGTCCGCCATAATTTTAACTTCCATACCTGGCTTAGACAGAGTCGGATTTAGGAGCTATACCAGTGTGCTGTTTGGTAACATTACCCCCTCCTTAAATTGAAGTTCCTCCTGGAACTGTTGTGTAGCCGAGACTGGATGTTTGAATCGGCAACTGGCCCCATTTCTACACGTTCCAATCTTATGGAAATAGAAGGGCACCGTCTTCATCGGATACTGATAACGGGGGTTGTAGCTGCAAATTAATATATGGACACCGGTATCTTGAAAGCTAATCTCTACCATGTTCCTGAAGATTTGCCAATACAACCGGTTACTCGCTATCTTAGGCATAGCCACTTTCTTCACGCTGGATTCCAACACATGGTCTCGTAGATTTAGAAGTGCTTCCCACACATCGCGGTAGGTAGATCGATCTTGAAATTCATTTTTAGTTACCACGTAGAAGACGTACCGCGAATTATGTTCCAGTTTCAGTGTCTTGCCAGGGGCTGAAATCTGGTCTTCAAGTTTTTCTAATTGCCCGAACTTCTTTCGAAAGACGGTTGCCAACCCTCGTGCGTTTTTGATACGGGCGGGGATGTTGTATGCCAGTGAATAATCTTCCGGGAGAGTGAACAAATCTTATTGTTGTTCCGAAGTGACTCCATATCTAGCTTTCCCGGTACCTCCATACGCGCCCATAAATTCATCGAAGGTAGGGTCAGACACATCTCGAATAAGGTTTACTCCTTCCTCTAGGTCATGGTCTCCTTCGAATGGCGCTAGTCGGTTTTGATGAACTACTTTTGGTTTTCCGTTGGGGATCTTGCTTATGCGATATATAACATCATTGATCCATTTCTTGATTAAGTATGGACCTTCCCAGGATTTTTGTAATTTTGGAGAAAATCCTTTTCTCCTCGTCGGTATGTGTAACCATACTTTGTCCCCTTCTTTGAAACCGCCTTCTGTGGCCTGCGTGTCGTACCGGCTTTTCATTCTGTCGCTGGCAACTTGAAGATTTGTTCATTTGTTAGAACTAATTCATGAATATCGTCCAGCTTTCTTCTCAATTGGATCACGTAGTCTTCGCCTGCTAGATATTCTCCAGGCCGACAGCCAAATTCCAAGTCACAAGGAAGCCTCATTTCACGTCCAAACAGGATTTTCGCCGGTGTTTCACCCGTGGACTCATTGACGGTAGATCGATAAGCCAACGCGAATAGGGAAAGATACTGGTCCCGATCTCTCTGCTGGCTGGATACTACTTTGGACAGGTATTTTCCAATAGACCTGTTCATTCTTTCGACCATTCCATCTGACTGTGGTTGTAATGCTGTTGTCCTGGTCTTCTTCATTCCCAGCTTCTCGCAAACCTCCCGGAATAAATGACTTTCTAAATTTCTTCCCTGGTCGCTGTGGACTTCCAAGGGCACTCCATATCGGCTGATAAATTCTTTCACCAATACATCCGCGACAGTTGTGGCCTCTTGATTCGGGATCGCGTACATTTCCACTCACATTGTGAAATAATCCATTACAACCAGGATGTATTTACCACCAATTTCTGTTGTCGGAAATGGTTCAGCGATGTCTAAAGCAATCCTTTCGAAAGGGCTTCGAACATTATACTGTTTCATAGGTGCCTTTCTCTTGCGATGTGGTTCATTACTCGTAGCGCAAGTAGTACATTTCTTACACCAGTCCTTCACATCGTTGGTGCTGTTCATCCAATAAAACCTTTCACGGACTCGCTGAAAGGTTTTCTTCACTCCCAGATGACCTCCCGATGGACTGTCGTGTAACTTCGTCACTACCTCAGCTACTCTTGTTCTCGAGATAACTTGCTGTCTCCTCATCTCAGAACCATCATCGTTTTCGAGGACTCTTCCTGGACAAGGGAGTCCTACTGACCCCAATACGCCTTGAGTTTTGGTGAAAATCTTGACACTTCTTGCCAGGTAGGTCGCCGATTTTCTTCCTTTCCATTGCCGGATCATCTTCAGGTGAAGAACATTCTCCTGATCTTCTCTGATCCTGGTGGGTGACCATTCCTCGTAGACTACTGTGATTCTTGAAACTGCAATTTCCTTAGATTTCGACTTGTTGCATTGTGAATAGTCTACAGGGCATGACCGTCTAGGCAAAGAGTTGGCTTTTCGGTTATTCACATCAGCTGGATGTTCGCCCCTGTCTGGTTTCCCCTGTGACTAGAGTTCTTGGGTTACAGGAGTCTTGGGGCGCTTAGACGGACTGCGTACGTGCTCTAGCTCGCCACACTTCCGGCATTTGATTTTCTTCGGCTTCTTGTCTGCCATACCTTTCAACAAGTTGATGATCTGGTCAAGTTTGTCATCGTCATCATCTTCCTGCATGGTCCTACCTTTGTGGTAGCGCGAGCTCTTCGTGGCTGCTTTGAATTTAAGAGGTTCTTGGTTTGCAGGAGTCGTAGGACGCTTACACGAACTGCGTGCATGCTCTAGCTCGCCACAATTACAGCACCTGATTTTCTTCGGCGTCTTGTCTACCATACCTTTCAACAAGTTGACTATCTGGTCAAGTCTGTCATCGTCACCTTCTTCCTGTATGGTCCTAATTTTGTTATATCCCGAAGTCTTCGTTGCTGCTTCATATTCAAGAGCAGCGGTCAGTACATCTACCATGGTTTTGGAATGAGCTAATCGAAGTGTCCTCTCCATATCGTGGTCACATAAGCTGTCAATAAATGCCTGGATGCCTAAACTTTCCATCATGTTCTCTGGTGCTGATGGATAAGCAAATCGAACTAGTCGGGCAATATCCAGTTCATACTCTTGAAGAGTTTCGTCACGTTTCCGCCTTCGGTTCTTCAGCTGGAATCTATACAGATGTTCTAGATGTTCATGACCATATCGCATGTCCAACCTCTTCTTCAGCTGCTCGAAGTCATCCGTTTCTTCCAAAGGTATCGTCTGAAGTACATCTAAGGCATCTCCGCAAAGCGCGATGGTTAAGTTCACTGCCTTCTCCTTATCGGACCAATTATTCACTTTAGCGGCTGCTTCAAACTGTTGCACATAATTGGTCCACGACACTTTTCCATCGAACGTTGGGGCCTTGACTCGGTTAAAACTGCCAATATCATCTGTCTTGAGTTGTGTTTCTGACTTGCAGATCCCGACCTTCTTTTCTTCTGCTGAAGTGTCTTGTGTTCTTAAATCAGCAATCTTTGTCTCTAACTCCTTGATTTTCCTGTCCATCTGATTTTCCATCGTTGTCATCTTATTCTCCATGTCTGATTTTAGAGTCGAAATTTTATTCTCGACTTCAGCAGCAATGTCATTTTTTAATGTCTGCAGATATATCATTCTTCATAGCAGAAATCTTATCGTCCATGTTAGCCGAAATTGACGAGATGAAGGTGGAAGCCTCGTCATTGAATAAAAACGTTTCTGGATCCAAGCCGTCACTTACCAGTTCCACTTTGAGTCTTTCTACTACCTCACTCTTCTTACCGGACGTTTCCAGCTCGCGATTTTCCAGTTCTGCCTTTAGCTCTGTCACCTTCAAGTCACTAAGTCTCTTGGCCATGTTTACGTAGATTTTTATTTATATTACCCCACACCTGACACCAATGTAATGTTTTTGTTATTTATTTAAAACGTTTTTATAACGGGTGGGATAAATTTTAAACACACGGTAGGTTCACTTACTCAATTTATTTATTCACTACTCTATTCACTAATTATATACACAGTATATTCACTTAAACTAATTCATATAAACAGTTCACTAATTTATATTCACTTATTTACTTGTTTATCTCACGATGTCAAATTATCCACTAACAACTCTTCCTGATCGGTCCCTTATATATTAATGCCTTTTTCACTAGACAGTTCTAGATTGCGGCTTACTCAAAAACAATTGGCTTTCTCGCATTTTCTAGATGAAACTGGTCACAAAAACATCTGTATATAAGATAGTCACAATTCGTAAACAATTCTAGGAAACTCTGCGCGTCCGCCATAATTTTAACTTTCATACCTGGCTTAGACAGAGTCGGATTTAGGGACTATACTAGTGTGCTGTTTCGTAACAATAAGGACTTGACATGCAATAGACAGCTTATTGAAATAAGATTAAAATTAGAAATCACAATGACAGTAATATGTAGTCGCAACTGTAGTTCTTCATAATATTGCCATTGCTATGAATAATAACTTTACTGAAGAAGATGAAATAGAGAAAGACAATGAAGAAGCATTACCGCCCATGGAAGATAATCGAAATATTGCAGAAAACATTAGGAATTTGTTAATTAATGAACATTTTGCTAGATTGTAAATGTTGAGAATAATTAAAAATTACAGTTTTTTGAAATATTTTTATTCAATTGCTTTTGTTTTAATTTGATTTCTAGATCTAATAAAATCATATTTTTTAAATGTTCTTCTTTCTCCCTTTTTGTAGTTCTCTGCTTCTATTGTTTTTTCAACAAGCTCCTTTTTCATTTTATAGTAATCTTCTTTTGCTGAATATACTGGGTTGCTATAGCTGGGTGTAGCTTTCTACTTGCTTTTCTTTTTAAATTATTTGGAACATAACAAATCCAATCAATTTTTTTCCTTTTCCGGTTTCTGAGAACAGATAGGTATTATATTATAACCTGTACCACACACAATTCAAAACTTACTTTTTTAGTAGACATGTTACAATAACTTAAGCACCCACCACAATATTTTCTTTATTTCCAGTAAACTCATCGATAGAACCTTCTGAATCTACTTGTTTTACATCTGGAGATTTATCTGGTTGAGTTGACCGCTTATTAGCTACTAGAGATTTTTCCAGTGTGTTTCTTTTTCTCTCTTCTTTTTACTGTATCTCTTTCTCCTTCTTCGTCTCTTTATTCTTATAATGAGTTAGCCAGGCTTCACCAGATACCACTGTAGGAATTTTCTCACGTAATTTTCTTTACGCTCCATTTATCTTATTGTTATTGGGTGTTGGGTAGGGTCAAAATAATGACTTCCGAAACGGAGTTGGTATTTTTTCACCATCAGTATCCTTCGATTTCTCATGTAGTACAATTGCTTCAGGACTAATTTCCATTATTGTTGGTATTCTGTCTTCAACAATTTTCCTAGCTCCACAGTCATGTACATCATCTTTCTGATTTTTTAACGATTCATCATTTTGAATTCCTTCAACGGATACATCAGTATCTGTATTTTTTTATTATGTTTTTCTCCATTGTTCACTGCATCAGCATTTGACTTATCACTAGAATTTTCAATCACAGACTCGTCCATCTGCGTTCTTGATGTCGTGTTAGTCAGTTCATTGCTGAATTCTATTTCTCGATTATCATTGGAAATAATCACAGCCTCAACATTATATTTTTCAGGTACAATTTCACTACTGTCTAGATTATTTTGTTTATTATTTGAAGTTTCGATCCCAGCTTGAGTTTCAAAGGTAATTGCTGCCTCATTTATTGAATCATCTGAACTTGTATTCGTATCCTTTTCAATGTCTACAAACTCCGTCTGCTCGGGGGCCGGAGCGAATTAACTGAGGGCATCTTCATTGGAAAATTCGGTATCCAAAACGCCCTCAAGAATATCTCCGTCCATAACCCGACTTTGATGATGCACTGTTACAAGCAACGGAGAAAAAAACGATGTTCATTTGCTTCATTATTTTGAATACTTGCATTCTCAAACAACGCAAATTCATTTTCATTTAAAGCTATATATAGTAAGTCATCATTTATTGCCGCATCTATGAAATAATCTTCACCTTGAACTTTTTTTTCAAACTCAACCAAAAATAAACAAGAATCTGGACTTCTCTATTTTCACTCCACGGTTCTCCAGACTTTTCAAATTCCAATATTTTTTCTGGAATTTCGTCTTGAAAATATTTCAAAAATTCTTCCAAATGTGGTACCACTACCACATTGGAACCATTACTGGTTTCCAAAGTATTATTTGAATTATCAGTTAGTTCCTTAGTTGTCCCTCCATATATATTTTTCTTTTTATAGTTGATATTATTAGGTTTCAAAGGACATAGCCCTCAAGTTCTGAAACCATTTCTACAAATATTTTCAATATTTTTCATGTTGGAAAATGCTGTATTCAATATTGGAGCGAATTCATCCCTGCTAAGTCTCATACCATTATTATTCACAGTACAGTTATGAACTGCTTTCTTCCATTCATTCTTCAATGAATGAAAGAACGCAACGTCAAGTGGTTGAAGTAAATGTGTGGAATTTGGAAAGAGTGCTTATTACATTTTTTGAACAAAATTCACTTAGGTGCAATGACATGTGAGAAGTATGGTCACACGACATACAGAAATATTGGATTTGGTATGGAGTTTCTTATCAACCAAGGGTTGAATATATTGGTAACATACTCATAACAACTTTCGCTCGTCATCCATCCACTGTCAGTGCGACCTACGCCCCAGGATGGGGGTATCTTCTCAACAATTTTCTGAGGGATTCTTTGGTAGGAGTAAACTGTCATCGGGGGTGGGAGATCTCCAAAAGCATTGCACATGACCAATGGTGTGAGGCACTCTTTTTCATCATTATTGATGAAATTATAGACCGCTTTCTGACCTTTCTTAACAAGGACCTTGTCCTCCTTCGGAAGAAAGCAGTCTCATCACAGTTGAAGATACGCTTCGGATCATCTAAAACCTCCAGATAATTAGTTCTTTCCAAGTATTCCCGGATTTCCTTGAACCAGTGACGAAGTTTTTCTTCTGTAACCTCTGCTCGACTCTTTGTTAAATTCTGAGAAACTCTCAGCGATATTTCTGGATGCCTTCTTAGGCAGGCTTTATACCATTGCCTTCCTGGACGGCCCTTTGTGAATGGATTTTTCTTCTGTAATTTTTCACCAATATTTCTACACTATCAAGGAGTTGGGTTTTAGTTGTCGGAAAACCGCATTCAGCTGAATGGAAAATCAATTTTACTAGAATGTCCTCATCTTTCCTGGTTAGAACGCTCTCAGGGCCTATTTTTCTTTCAATCGGCGTTTTGCCTTTGTGTTTATATAGGAGGGTAGTTCTAGAGACTTTATATAAAATACTTGCCCGTGTCGTGGGTATACCTTCCTGTATTTCCTGAAGAGCGTTTTTCATGTCGTTTTAAAAATAATTTAACCTTCTTGCCATTTTTGTACTCTGGAAATAAAGACTGGCATCGCTTAATGACACCCGCGAAACTCACTCAAATAAAAACAAAAATATTCTGAATATGGGGTGTCAATAACTGATCGTACCAAAATATGCATTATTCCAAATTCAGTACTGTAAAATTAAGCTATTCAATGAAATTTCATACAAAGTTACGGATTTTTCTCGTAGATGCCCACTTAGTACCATTTATTGACATATAGATGTATCAGTCTTTGATCCACTGAGGTACCAGATATTGTCACTGAGTAATAATTTCATATTGAAAGGGTTCTGTTCTGAATAATGAGTGTCGATAACTGATCCGGCCAAAATCCGATCCGAAAAAGTATATCTAACTTTAATGATATCAATGAGATTTTCATTCACCATACTATTAGTAGTTATTGATGTCGATAGCTGGTTCTGGATTTTTATTTTTATGGAAATAAGTGATAAACTGGAGTAGAACTTTATTCTTACAAAAATAACGTGAACATGACAATCGATAACAATCAACGTGAATCGTCTACTTTTTTGACGACCTTCTATTTTTCTTGACAAGCATGCGTCAGTGAGCGGACTGTGAACTCTCTTACAATGTTGCCGTTGTGATAATTATAATACAACAATATTCATGTTTTTAAAGCGCAGCGACAATTGACATAGGTGTCAATATCTAGCACAATTTGTGTTTTGTGTTTTTTGTACAAAAAGTTGTAGTTTTCAGGTCATAAATGGTGAATTTTGAATATTTATTGTGAAAAGAATCAATTTGAGATCATTTTCATCATTAATTGAAGTTCAACTAGTACTGAAATGATACGATGTTTCTTAAGTTTACCTCTAAGCAAGTTCACCCATCCATGGAACACAACGTAGTGGCCATATTCAAACATTTCGTGATCTATTAGTTTCTGTTTTATCGACATGATTATTTTTTGTGCGTAATAATAATAGTAGTAGATGTCACTCTAATCAGTAGTATTCTGTATTTACTGTACAGATTCCTTATAACAATCTTATGAAAGCGAAATGTGTCGGTAACTGGAAGGGGTGTCAATACATGGTAACACTACCTAAAATCAATTTTTCCACGCCCTATCTTTAAAGTACCTTGTATTTAATCGGTTTGCAGCGCTTAAAGGGGTTGTTTATGGTTAGAGTGAAAAAAAGTAAAAAAGCGTTAAAAAAAGTGCCATAACGTTAACTTTATTTCACGCTTCCCATAAGCTAACACAATGAATCTTGGCTGGGCATCGAGGATGGACTTTCATGAAACTTGAAATACGTATAATTGTAATTTACCGAAGGAGCTTAATTAAAATATCCCAAATTTCTATTTGGATTTTATTTTTTTGTATAGGGCTGTAGAAAAAATAATGTATGCAACATGTGCATGAAGTGTCTTTTTCTCACTCATGGAATTGCCGCACTCGCCTGACGACTTTTTCCATTCGTGAAAAGAAGTACCACTTTATGCACTTGTGCATAAATTACTATTTCATTGCAGGACCGTATATTTTCTAGCTTTAGTTTTTGAATGATCAAGTTTTGATTTTATTTGTGATTTATTTCTAAATTTCTAGAATTAAAACCGGAGAGCACGTTGCGCCAAACCTCCTCCAAAAACCATATTTAAATGTATACTACATATATATATCTATAGTTTTTCAATTTATTATTACAAGATCTCACACTTACACCCTTGATGGGGTAAATGAGGGTCTACAATAAATAGAATTAACACAAAAAGCATTTGCTTTAGTTATAGTACATACCTATTCTGCACTACTGACTTTATTTGTAGTTTTGCATTCTAAAATATGTTCAAACTTACCAATTTCTTGAAAAAAACTTATTTTTTCTTTTCGACTGAAACTTCACTAGCGATTTTTTTTATTTTTTTT
This sequence comes from Galeruca laticollis, assembly GCA_963921935.1. Taxonomy (NCBI): domain Eukaryota; kingdom Metazoa; phylum Arthropoda; class Insecta; order Coleoptera; family Chrysomelidae; genus Galeruca; species Galeruca laticollis. The sequence goes on along the minus strand of OY998178.1, from coordinate 82,107,775 downwards.
TAAATTTTCGTTTTTACTTTTCCGCCCAACCTATCTAATATCCGAGAAAAGTATTGGTTTACCCCAAAAAAAGTTGGAATTTTTTTGAGTTATTTTTACGTTTTCCACCAAGAACAACACGAAAAAACGGTTTTTAGAAAAAAATCCTGTGTGTTTGTCGTCGTCGTTGTCGTCGGTCACTTTTCGTAACATGGTCTTGTTAGCACGATACAGCCTCCGGAGTGCAACAAGTTACCAATTCTATGATTGAATAATGTCATGACATACCACAGATGAACCCTATTGATTTTCAGCTCACCAGAGCTAGTACAACGGATGCTATGGTACTTGAAGCACTACATTATTGTCATTTTTGGAGAATTATCAGTTTGTTAGCACGATACAGCCTCTGGAGTGTATACAAGTGACCATTTCTATGATTGGATATTGTTGAGGGTATTATGTAGATGAACCTTATAGATTTTCAGGTCACTGGAGATAGGACAACGGGTGCTATGGTACTGGAAGGGCCACATTTTTGGTCATTTTTTGAGAAATTTCGGGTTGTTAGCACGACAGCCTCCAGAGTATATACAAGTGACCAATATTATAATTGGATATTCTTAAGTGTGTATCACAGATGAACCGTATTGATTTTCAGCTCACTAGAGCGAGTACAACGAGTTCTATAATTCCAGATATACTACATTTTTGGTTATTTTTTGAGAAATTTCGGTTTGTTAAGACGATATAGCCTCCCAAGTGTATACAAGTGACAATTTTATGATATGATAATGTTCAGGGTGTTTCACAAATGCGGAAAAGTTAGTTTTGAGCTTTAAAACCGTTTATTTCCAAATAAATCACTTTCGCAAATACAAACGCAAAAAACTGTTAACAAAATTTAACCTTATTTATTTAACCTGGAACGGAAAAACACGCCAAATATGATAAATCTTTCTATTTTACATCAAAATTCATGAATTACAGGTTAACAAAGACATTAAAAATTGCTTAAAAGGTACTTTATAAAAAGGACACTTTAATATTAATTATGAAACCAAACGACGCTAACAGCTACTTTAAGGGGGATTTTATTATAAAGCATCCTTTCAGTAAAGTCGACTTTTGGTTATTCATTATGAAATCGTCCAAATATTTTAAAAGTCAAAGTTGAAAAAAATATTTGTTTGAATTCAGTAGGTAAGCAACCACAAACATATTACCGATGAGAGATTATCACTCGAGGAGAAGAGGGAAATATACACTCCGACAGACAAAATTCTTGGATACCCCCCTTCCACATATTGTAGAATGAGAGAAAAAAAACTTGGTAATTCATTAATGAACTTCTTTACTCTATTACAATGCTTTTGATATATTTTATTGCACGTTTAAGTGTGACAATAGAAGAACAAGAAGGCAAGAAAAATTAGATGTAATTATAAATGCAAATCTTCAAATTAATGCTTCCTCTATTCTGGATTTGTGAATTGACCGGCTGCGGCATTGAAAGAATTAAATTATTGTTCTGTTCTTGTGGAATTGTGTTCCACTCTTCTTATAATAATAAGAGTTACGTCTTCTAAATATTGCTCTGCCAATCATATCTGACACGTGCTTAATCGGATTCATATCCGGTGAGTTTACGGACCAATTTGATATTTGCACATTTCCTTCTTCCGACACATTTTGGACCGTTCATAAAACTATAAGTTTCTTCTCTCGTAGGCTGAATAATTGGTGTAATGACATTTCATAGGTAGGTGTGGGATTACATGTCTTTGGAATTTTAAGTGTTTAGTGAACAATAAAAGTTTAAAAAAAACATTGGAATCATTATTCGTCCAATGGGTTGATGAATAAATTCGAATTTTTGTTGTTATTGATTGGTTTTGAGACTTAATGATCTATATATTTAATTTCTTTCATTTTGGAACCGTTCTTCGAATCTACGTACTTAGTATTGCAAATCCTTCATTTATTCCCAACTCTAGTTAAAACGCCTTGTTTACTGCGGGCCGCTGTCTATCCAACCTCCTTGACTGTATGAGCATTCTCTCAGTCTAAATACATTACGGAGGTGTCGTACGGAATGTATTTTAAGGGAGCAGCAGACGGAGAAAGGCGGCGACCTCTTCTCTAGGATACACACATTTACCGGATGTTGTAGGGCAATATTGTGGCCACTAATGATGTTATTACTGGAAAATTGAACGACGTAAATGATCAAGGTTCGCTAGTAAAATCTGACAAAGATCAAATTAAGTTGTTTGTTGAACGTAAAAATAATATTTTCTGAGTATACTAAAATTTCTCTTTACAGACATTTGGATCAGACAGTTTAGAGTGGTTGAACTTCTTGAACAGTTGATGTTATTCAATCATTTAGTTGATGACTTTTTAACATATCTTACTATTTACCCAAAAATTAAAATTTACATATTGCAATAGTAAGATATATGTTGTATTATGCTTAGGTAAATTAATCTTAGATATTAGTGTTTTAAATGAAACTCAACGTTTCTAGCTAATTCCACAATATGATGAAAAATATTGAAAATTATAAAAAATTGAAAATTGTTTCGATAACTGAATATCATCGTCAGAATGACAGAAGTTACATTTCATTTTATGCCTACCTGATGTTTAGTAGTTATTTTTGGCTAGACCAAGAAGTGACCTACCTTGTGATTGACTTAATATATTATGTTAATAGAAAAAAGAAGAAGATATCATATTACAAATATTGAAGATTAGATATTATTAGCCCTATGGTGATATCCTGGATATAATTTTTCAATTAAGATCAGTATGTGTAATTTACAATTGTCCGGATAACTTTAAATCGTTATTTTTAAAGTTGTGTTCAATTTATTTTCCTATTTTTTGTTAAACCATGGTAACGATGTGATCGACAGATTATCAGAGTCGGGATCGTTGCATGTTGCTGTCAGTGTAACATACATGTGTCAGAATTTTATATAATATATGTAAAATTAAAAGCATATTCAAACGAAACGTATTTTTACTTATTCACACTATCAATTACTAGAATAATTAACAAAGAAGATTGGTCCTTCGAGAGCCAGATGTGTGAATAAGTCTAGTATAAAACTACAAATTATACACAAGGAATCAATCCATCCACAAGTTGAAGAAGTGTGCCTATCCAGCCGTCCAGTCAAGTTTGAAGACGGAAACAGCAACGTAGAACAGCAATTTGGTCGAATATGCAACCAGTAGCTATGCTAGAATAAATGCAAGGTCAGTCTGATCCTATTATAACCTGCATCCCTATTTACTATTGTCATTAAGATCATTATGCAAGAGCGTATTATTTGAATTCTCTTCGATTTGTATCAAAAATTATCAGACATTCAAATATTATTACGAATTGCATTTTTCACACAAATCTAAAAACACACATCAAATTATATCTCATTTAATAATTACTTTCTATTACAATGGCTAGTGTAGATATCAAACAACTTATTAGAAACAGGGGATCTATGAAAAAACGTTTAACTACCGTTGAAAAATATATCAATTCAATCAAAGAGGGTATCATCTCACCTGATTTAATAGATATTCAATTACGATACGACAATAGTAACAATTTAATTCATGAATTTGAAAATATACAAAGATTAATAGAAGAACATTGTACAGAAGAAGAACTAGAGATACAGTTTGATGAACGAGAGCCTTTTGAAAATAAATATTATAGTAATTTATCATTTTTAAAAGATTACATTTCTAAAATAACAAGTCCTACAACAATAGTAAATTCTTCATCAGTCAAATATTCATTATCAAACTTTTTGCTTCCTAAAATCAAATTACCTGTCATTAACGGTGAATATGATCAATGGTTAGAATATAAAAAGAATTTTATGTCAACAATTGATTCCAATACCTATCTAAATTATATTCAAAAATATAACTTTTTAAATGCTGCTCTAGAAGGGTATGCAAAACGAGTAATTTCGAGATGTGATGAATCTCAAGACTATCAAAGAGCTTGGCAAAAACTTTGAGAAAAATTTCATATAAACAATTTTTAATTGACACTCATATTAAAGCATTGTTTAATATCATTCATATCATTTATAATAAACTAGATGAAATTACTCAGAACAAATGGAAAGAATCTTATACTTCATCTGAAGTACCTACATTACACAATTTTCTAGAATTCTTAAAAGAAAGACAAGATGTATTGGAATCAATAGAAGAGTCTCATTTTCAAACTGAAGTTCATACCAATCACAATCAACCCAATTTTCAATTCCAAAAATCGACAAAACCACAAAGCCGTAATCACGTCTAATCATGTCTATTTGCAGTTTTTCTAAAAACATACCCGAGCATTATCAACTAAAAAATTTTTGAGAACTCAATGAAATCATTGAACCCACTTCAATGTCTGAAGACGACCTTCTTTGTGAAACCCTATTCAAAGAAACTACTTCACGTCATTCTAATGGTCAGTTTATTGTCAAATTTACATTAAAAAGGCCACCTGAAATATTGGGCAATTCTAAAGAAACAACTATTAATAGATTCAAGGCATTAGAGAAAAATTTTGAAGCAAATCCAGAATTTCATAATGTTTACAAGCATTTCATTCGTGAATATATACAATTAGGCCACGTCAAAATTAACAGAATCAATAAGAAATCCAAATTATCATTTTCCACATCATGGCATTTTCAAAGAAACAAGTATTACAACAAAACTCAGAGTAGTTTTCGATGGCTCATGTATAACTAGTTCGGGATGGTCCCTTAATGACCTACAGTTAGTGGGCCCTAAAATTCAGAATAATATTTTTTATATACTAATCAGGTTCAGACTTTACAAATATGTCGTGTCAGCAGACGTGTCAAAAATGTATAGGCAAATTTTAATACACAATGACCATAAACAACTTCAACTAATAATTTGGAGAGAAAACCCAAATGAGGACTTTTCAACGTACCAGTTCAATACAGTCACATATGGCACCACGTCAGCGCCTTATCTAGCAATTAGATGTATCAATCAATTAGCTCTCGAAAATCATAATTCAAATCCTACTGCATCTAATACAATTTTGTCAGATTTTTATGTCGACGACTTACTAACAGGTTCAAATGATATCAATGAATTGCAAACTAGATGTACTAACATTTCATCCATTCTATCATCAGCAAATTTCATTTTAACAAAATGGGTTTCAAATCATCCTCACATTCTTTAAACTATTGATCCCGAAAACATTCCTAACAAGATTTTGAATTTAGGCGAGTCTGAAAGCTTCAAAACCGTAGGTGTTCAATGGGACAGTAAACAAGATATTTTAAAATATGATATAAACATTTCATCTTCTCATACTTCGATTACTAAAAGACAAATTCTTTCTATTATATCGCAAATATATGACCCACTTGGTCTTCTTAGTCCAGTAATTATAGTAGCAAAGATCATCACTCAAAAACTAGGGTCAATCAAATTACCATGGGATGAGCCTATTCCGCAATATTTATTAGTGTCATGGACACAATTTTATAATCAAACAGCTCAACTGAATCAATTAGAAATTCCTCGGATAGCAATCGGATCAAATCACCAATTACTAGATATGCATTGCTTTTGAGACACTTCGATGCAAGCTTATGCCAGTTGCATCTATTTAAGAAGTCAAGATGCTCAAGGAAATTATTCTATTCACTTACTATGTTCAAAGACAAAGGTTTCTCATTTAAAAACAATTACGATACCCAGGCTCGAATTATGTGCCTCATTATTAGGTGCACAGTTAGTAAAAGAAATTTGTAATACCAATTTTCCAACAGTACCTGTATACTATTGGAGTTACTCACAAATTGTTCTAAGTTGGCTTCAAAAGGAACCCAATCTGTTGCAAAAATTTGTCGCAAATCGCATATTCAAAATTCAAACTATGACCGATATTACCAGTTGGCATTATGTATATACAAAGGAAAACCCCGCAGACTTAGCGTCACGAGGAGTTTTACCAGAAAGGCTAGGAAATTCAAAATTATGGTGGTACTGACCTGATTTTCTCTATGAACCTATTGATAACTCATTATGTACTTATACTATTTTCAACATCAATTTAACCGATTTAAAAAAACCAGTACCACTCAAGGCCACAACTATTGAACCATTTTAACTTTTCTCTAGATATTCAAATTTAAACAAATTAAAACGTGTAACTTGCTATTGTCTAAGATTTATTTTCAACATACAAAAACGAAAAGAAGACAGATTAACTTGTCCTCTTACAGTCTCAGAATTGAATCATGCCAATTTCACATTAATTAAACTAGCACAATCAGAATGTTTTTCTGAAGAAATAGCCATTCTCAAATCAAACAAACAGTTACCATCAAAACACAAATTTAACATTTTTGCACCATTTCTTGACGAAAATAATATATTACGTGTAGGAGGTAGATTAAGATTTACACCGCTCTTCATTCATACAAAACATCCGATATTACTTTCTTCAAAACACATTTTTTCGAAACTACTATTTATACATAAACATCACATTTTATTACACCCAGGTCCTCAACTATTATTGGCATCCACCAGACATTTCTATTGGCCTATCGGTGAACGCAACTTAGCAAGGAAAGTATCAAAACAATGTTTAACTTGTTTCAAATTCAACCCAACATTTGCTACATTTCCATTAAAAGATAAACAAGGACGAGGATGCAAAATATTAAAATGTTATGTTTGCGTTTTTGTCTGTTTCTGTACAAAATCTATTCATTTAGAATTGGTATCAAATTTAACAACTGAATGTTTTTTATCTTGCTTAAGAAGATTCACTTCCAGACGAGGAATACCATCTGACATTTTTTCAAACAGTGGTGCAAATAACCAACTAAAAGAATTGGGTACATTTTTACATAATAACCAAGATCATATCAATAATTAATTAACCAAAGATAACATACGGTGGCATTTTATACCCCCGTACACACCAAATTTTGGTGGCCTATGGAAAGCAGCCGTCAAAAGCACTAAGCATCATCTACAACGCATACTTTATAACAAACAATTTATGTATGAAGATTTTTATTCATTTTTGGTACAAATTGAGCCCCCTTTATTCTCAATCCACCAATCCGAACGATCTAGAACCCCTTACACCTTCACATTTTTTAATTGGTAGCCCTATAACCTTACTCCCCGATGCTGATCTTGTAACAACCCCATCAAATAGATTATCACGACTTTAAGACAACAATTTTGAACACGTTTCAAACGAGAATATATTTCTCAACTGCATATGCAATATAAATGAAAAGATCCAGCAAAACCATTGCTAACGACTGGAACCCTTGTACTCATCAAACATTGTAACCAGCCGCCATGCAAATGGCCTCTTGGTAGAATCCTACATCTCTCCCAAGGAAAAGATGGTGTTTCCAGACTTGCAAGAATCCAAACCACTGCAGGAATTGTGAACCGTTCAGTACATTTATGCCCACTTCCAATGGAAGAAGATACAAACACTTAGTGATATTTTATTATGTGCAATGTCAATGCCATTTTATGTTCATATCTATTTTCGCACGTTTACTTATGTATTCATTTGAAGGTTCCCTTCAAAAGGGGGGAGTTTATGTTCAATTTATGTTCCTATTTTTTGTTAAATCATGGTAACGATGTGATCGACAGATTATCAGAGTCAGTGTAAGATACACGTGTCAGAATTTTATATAATATATGTAAAATTGAAAGCGTATTCAAACGAAGGTATTTTTACTTATTCACACTATCAATTAATGGAATTAACAAAGAACAAGTTGTCCTAGTATGGTTCTAGCATAGCGACGTATACACAATATTTAAATTATTATTATTCTTTTATGAAAGGATCTATGTTTGTGATCTGTACATAAGAAATAATCGAATCACCTGAGCTGTCAAAGTGATATTCAATGATCTAAATCATTGGTGACACTATCTATCCAATCTAATTTTGTAAAAGTCGTAAAGATTAAAAGAAATGAATTATTAACGTTCAATGTTTCTTTGATTTCCAGGTAAGATTTAATGTTATTACATTGTATTCTGTATAGAATATAGACTAATCTTTGATTTTCAGAGAAACAATTCCGTTTTTTTATTCTCTTGAAAATATTACCATAATATATAGTATACTTTGATAATAGTGTCATTAAAAACACATCTTGCCAGTTGAAATGGTGCATTAGGACCCTAGTGAGACAACATGGCGGAATAATGATATTTCAATCAGAAATCGCGCCGAAGGACATCAAATAGCTCAATAAAACCAATACCAAACGGTGAAGTCAAATAACATCAGCAATATGGTTAGAAATATGAAAGAAGACGTGTACACAATGTCTAAGTCAAGGGCGTATCTGTTTTTTTATTTGGATAACAAATAAATACCAATAGACTACATTTAGTTTAAAAAATGTTATATGTATATCTTAGTAAATCTAAAGTGAATGTGAAGAGAGATCATTTTAATCGCATTGATGGCAAACGCAGCCCAATGGCGTGCATATATATTTTATAAATTCGAAAATTATGAAATAATTTTTTCGTTCAAAGTGAGTGTGTGTGTGTGAGAGGGAGAAAAAGATGGCACGGAAATTACTCCATTCCTCACAGGATTTTGAAAATTGCTTTTTTCAATTCAGATAGTAACATTGCACTCCTTCCAGAAATTTATTAATAAATCATAAATTATTCTGTTATAATTATTAAGGATGTGACTAATATTTCGCGGAAGGTTCTAGTTCAGTTTCATAAGCGACTTAATTAAACATTCGGATCTAAAGATGTAATTCAGATCACAATAAGAATATTGGTTACAGTTACAGGATGATGATCTAATAATGCCAAGTTTTGCAAGAAATCTCCCGTGATTAGTTTTAAGTCTAGAAATAGTTGATGAATAGAATTTGTTGTTGTATACTTGAATATGTATTCGGGAGGAGGGGGTAATGTAGGATGAATTTTAAAATACTGGTTTGTAGAGGATCTAGATGTATTTATCCACTCCTGTTTCCTTTTTTTAGCAATTCCATACCCTTATCTTGTTATTTATATCTGCTGATGTGAAAATATTGCAAACTTGTTCATTTATAACTGCATCCTTCGCTAACAGGTCGGCCTTTTCGTTCCCAGTTATATTACTATGGCCGTTAACCCAAATAAACGTAACATTTAATTCCAAAAGCATAGATTTGATACTACATAGTACAGTACAACCAATACCTCTGATAGAAGTGGATTTTATTGAACTGATAACAGATTTAGAGTCAGAAATAATTATAGCGCTTCATAATTGAGGCTTTTCTGTATAGCTACGAGTTCTGCTGTATATAGGCTACATATATCGGGTAATTTGTAACCATATTGTAATGTATTGTAATGTTTTAATTATTTATTTAAACAGTAAACTGGTGCGATAGCCTTTAAACGCACGGTATCGCTACTTATGAACTTATTTTAACACTAAACTACTCACTAACACTCAATTTATATACACTCAACTATTCACTTACATTTAATTTATATACACACAAACTTAATTATTAGTTTATATCCACACTTTACTGCTCGCTATTTCGGTGTATTCTTGTTTATTTGCCGAGATCACTTTATAAAGTAACTAAATCTCCCTGGTCGGTTCTTTATATATTAGTGCCTTTTTTACTGGATAATAATTCTAGATTGCGGCTTACACAAAAACAATTGGCTACCTGGCATTTTTTAGATGAGACTGGTCACAAAAACAATGTCTAGATAAGATAGTCACAATCGTAAACAGTTCTAAGAAATTTCTGCGCATCCGCCATAATTTTAACTTTCATACATGGCATAGGCAGAGTCGGATTCAGGGACTATACCAGTGTGCTGTTTCGTAACAATATCTTAGGTCCAAAGGCTGAATAAAAAACCCACATCCTACCCCATCTGTATATATGAATATATTATGACCATAGCCTGCTAATATTGATTTCAGAAGGCCTACATTGCTTTTATTGGAAGTTGATTACTTGGGAATTATGACTTTTTGACTCGTGATAAAAGCTCTAAACTGCACACGAAATCCGGGATGATTTTGTCTTTTTTGTAGATATTAGTGTAATTCATAGTTTCAGTAAAAGCTTTCGCAAGACCAGGTGTATTTTACGACATTTTTCTAGTAGTTCCTTCTCTTGCGCTTTCGTTATTTCCTGTCTTGTAATGCATTCTATTCGTTTATATTCCGTTGGATTTCCTTTATTTAGTCTCCTTTGTTCCATTAAGTTTAATATTTCTGTATTTTTTCTTTATTCTGTCTGGTTTTAATATTTCTTCCTTTACTGTTTCTACTGAATGTTGTAATTTGGTAAGTTATCTATCAACGTTGTTATTTTCGTTTGGTTGAATGTTGGCGTTGAGCATTGTCGCTGCTGCTTCCGCTATTGCCGAGATTTGGACTCTCTCAAGGTCATAACTTGGTTTCTTCTTAGTGTTGAACTTATTCATTTTCACCAGTGAATTGATCCAACGTCATTTCCTGGATATGTTTTGAAAGTTATTTCTTTCTTCTTAGTGTTGAACTTATTCATTTTCACCAGTGAATTGATCCAACGTCATTTCCTGGATATGTTTTGAAAGTTATTTCTAAACCTCTTATTGAGGAACATAAAGTCGATTTGGTTTCTGACTATTCTTCCGGGTTCATCCATTGGCGATTTCCACGTGTATAATCTTCTTGGTGGTAGTTTAAACAAAGTGTTCATTAATACGAGTTTATTCGTTGCTGTTAAAACTTCAAGAACGTCTCCTCGTTTGTTCCTATCACCTAGTCCATATGATCCTATAACGTCTGATGTGCGGTCTTTTCCCAATTTTGAGTTAAAATCGTCCATTTTCTACATCTTCTCTATCCAGAGTATGGGCGTAAATTTATATAATGTTTTTGTCAACCGGTCTCGCTTTCATTTGAATGAGTACCATTCTTTCTGATACGAGTGTGAAAGTTTTCACACACTGCGCTGTTTTCTTGTTTATAATAAAACCCACACCGGGTTCATGTCTCCAAATCGCAGTGCCCGAAAAGATAACTCTATAATCCTCGATGTACACGTCGCCAGTGTCTGACCATCTCATTTAACTTATTCCAAGAATATCTATTCTGATTATTTCCATTCCCTTGATTATATTGTGAATTTTACCTTGCTGGCTCATTGTTTTTACGTTCCAGGTTGCATCTTTAGTATTAATTGCTCTAACGTCTCTGCTTGTAACTGTCCCTCCCGGAGATTCGATTGAAGGGGATATTCCAGATGCTGATTTAGCTTCAAGCATAGCCATTTTGATTTTACTAGGACATATCCATTTCGGATCCTTAATGAGGTGGGTGTTCAGAGTTCTTTCTCATCCTTATGCCGTTGACAGTATTTTGCAGGTTATCCGACTTTGGAGCCAGTTTCCCAGTTCCAAGACAAAAGAGTGCCCTTCTTTTATTGATTCGTCCACCCGAAGCTGTTGGTCGATAGGATTTTAAGGTTATACCGCCACGACTCGGTCGCCAGAGCCTTGTTTGTTATCTAGCAGGATGTACTACGTGCAGGTGAGGTTGGCATTTGGGGCGGTGTCTCTTAAACATCCATTACCCCTTACATTTGTAATATAATTTTCAGTAAATAATGCTGATTTAGCCAGTCAATCTGAAAAAATCATCTGCCCAGAAAGTACCACGGCCAGGAAAAAGGATTGACTCGACATCTTCTTTTCCACTTGTTTCCAGTCTTTTCTATGTGTGGCACAATCGTTCACCGTTATTTCTACTTCTTGTAACCAATTTTGCCTCAGTCTCCCTTGTTTCTTTCTATTGCTTTCTGTAAAAAACAGCACCTTCCTGTTACATCTATGTTCTGTCATTATGTGGCCCAACCACCTGGCTCTTGGTTGTAATGATAATGATAACAAAGACACATAAATGGAGTTAAATGTGACAATTATTTTATGTGCTTTTTACCCTTCAAACCAGTAGCATAGTGTGTAAAAGTGCACGCTGCTCACTTAGAACATTTGTTGTAGCAGTATTTTTCTCTCATTGCTATTTTTACTATGGAAATAGTACAAGAAGCTATTGTTTTAATACTATTTCTAAATATATATATATATATATATATATATATATATATATATATGTGTGTATATATATTATATATATATATTTAATAATTTCAATTAATTTAATTTATTGCACCAGCGTTGGGATGCCATTTATTATATATTTATTAATTTCAATTAATTTAATTTAATGCACCAGCGTTGGGATGTCATTTATTATATATTTATAATTACGTTTAATTTTATTTAACTATTATTATTTATTATGTTTATGTTTAATTGATTTATGGGCGCCAGAATTGGTTCGCTTACCATGAACTCCAATTCAAAAATATTATATAAGTTAAAAAAATATTGTAGATTTGTTTTATCTTGTCGTTACTATATCACAGGAATGGGATTCGGCACTTGACGCTTGTCAGTAACAGGAAACTATAGGTAAGATATCAAAGAAACGCAAGACGAACATAGACAAACGATTTTAATTAAATATAGATAGAGAAATAATGAAATTTTCATCAATTAATGAATTAGTAATACATATTAGATTCAATGGAATACTGTTAGCGAAAATCTTCGCATAAACGATTTTCATTAGTTATAAATTAGTTATAAATATTATTTACGCAACAAGTGAATTTCGCTCAATTATTCATTATTCTATGTGTTCTGAATGTACATTCATAACGCTTCAATCCCAACTCTCGCTATTGCTAATACGATCGTCGTGTGGTGTGTTATTCTGTGGTGGATATAATTCAGTTTACAAGATGAAGAAAATATGTGACGTGTTTGGGATATATTATTATGATTTATTGTATGAATTTTGGTAAGTACTTGTTTAATATGAGTTTAGTGTTTCGTGTCCGATATATTAGTGGAGATTGAATGTTTAAGACTAATATTTAACTAATAAATTGATACCAAAAATAATATAACCTAACATATAAATATATCTGTGAATGTTTTTATAGGAGAAGTTCAATATATACACGAGGAATAGTGTTCATAGTTGGTTCTTCTTGACCCTGAATGTGATGCATTTGGAGAAAACGATCGCCTATGATCGAATAAGCGAAACTCAGGACGTGGAAATGATGAGATGTGAATTATTTCACCAGTAGAAATATCTTATCAAAAGCAAGATATATGGATAGTCATCGAAATTATATTAATAAGGTAATTGTTCAATCTTACCAAATCTAGACGATATCACAATTTTCTCACTTATTTATTAATATACGAATGATATTTTTAGTTAGTTTATTTTTCAAGATTCTGCTAAACACTTTAGTTAACGTTTCTTTATGATTTAGTTTAAATTAGATTAGTTTCTTAAAATTTTGGAGAAGAAAAATTTAACACGTCCTCCATCTATTTTATTCACACGACGTCTCTCAAGCTCAGAATCAACAACATTCAAATGTTTTTTCTATTTGTTTTTCATTGTTCATTTGTTGATAAATAAACATTGTTTTTATTAAATCAAAATATCTATTTCTGCGTTATTGTAGATAAATTCACTGTGTTTCTATGCACTTCTATAGTCACTCCGAATCACTCTACCCGAACTATTAACAGAACGTTGGTTTCCGCGTTGATATTTTGATTTTGACGTTTCATACAAACAATTGAAAAGTTTATGCAATATACAGGGTTTCTGAAAGTGTTTACAAAATATAAAATTATAATAGTTGAATTTTGTTTAAAAATTTATGTGATCCTATATACAGTGATCATTATAATTATGTACAAAATTATGTTTGACGTAATTTACTTGTCGTTGTTATATTTTCTGTACTTTGAAATATACTTCAAAGAAAAATAGTTACTAAATTAATTAGTAATCTCTTAAATCATTTTATCAATTGTATACTTATTCGTAAATATTCCTCAACATGTCCAAAATTATATCTTTATGGATTATTTCCTTTTATTGAATATTTACTACTACTACTACTAAGATTCACATTATATGAATGATGCTAATGATTTAATTTAACCTGGTAGATATGTTTCACTTAATATATATATATATATATATATATATATATATATATATATATGCGAGTATGCGGTCAGTGAAATTAAATGAAACTATTATCCTATACTCAATATTTCGCCACCGTTTGGTAGCTTCATCAGAAGATACTACAAAATTTATTCAATAAAAAATTGCACACAATAACAAATAGTGAACTTACAGATTTTTAGAGTCTGGAATTCAGTGACGTCTAGACATTAAAAGGTTTAGGACAAGACTAATTAAAATAATTTTAAAAAAACCAATAAGGTATAGATATAAAAATGTTTACAAAAAACTGACAAGAAACACACTAAAACAAATTACAGGGTGATAAGACAAATTAATTTATAAAACGATTTTAAAAGTTGACAATAAATATTACTGAGTCCATTAGTGTCTGATTTTAGGTTTATCGCGTTAGGGTTCCTAGCAATATGATATATCTCAAAAAACAATCGATGTTTGTATCGGTCCGCATGTTGCAGAATCTTAGTACTATTGTAGTCGAACGTATGACCTGTTTTTAAAAAATGGTCCACAACTGCACAATTATTTTTGCCAGTACGACAATCACTCTTGTCTGGGTGATGCGCTGCTTAAGCCATTGTGAGGTTTGACCAACATAACATCCCTGACACTGTGAGTAATCCATTTTGTAAATAACATTTGTTTTGTATAAAGTAGGTGTTGGGTCTTTTACTTCAGAAAAAAGGTTAAAATTGGTAATTAAATTATATTTAACAATCTTAATATTGGTTAAATTTTTAAACAGAAGTAAAATTAAATGAGTAAGATTAGTACTGTACGGAAGTTTATAATATTTTATGGTTTGCTCACTATGTTCGTCAACTTGACCGTCATAAAAGTCGGTGTTATATATTAATTTCTTTAAAATGCCTGTTGGGTAACCATTGTTCTTAAATAAATCAAACAATATTTTTAATTTTTTTGATACGAATGCTTCATCACTAATTTGCAATATTCTATTTCTCATCATCATTACGGAATTATGTTTTTGGCTTTTTGGATGATTAGAGTAATCATTTAAAAGTCTGCCTGACGCAGTTGGCTTTTGATACCAATCAAGAAAAATTACATTACTATCCGATCTTAAAACTTTGATATCCAAAGAAGGTATTCCAGCGTCAATTTCATGTTCGATTGTAAATTGCTAATGACGATCAAAAGAATTGAACAAGTCGAGAACGACGTTCGTCTTATCTACTGGTACAGCGCAAATTATGTCGTCAACGTATTTATATAAAAATGGCATTTCAAAGGACAAACTTGGAATAATACTAGTAGTAGTTCATCTAACACACACACACACACACACACACACACACACACACACACACACACAAACACACACACACACATATATATATATATATATATTATCATATTATCAAAAATTCAAATATTAACCAATAAAATTGTAGAATGAATTTTGTATAAATGAGTAAAATAATGAGATTATACCAGAAAAGCAATTTGATACGGTTACCATATTTCTCTGTATCTGTATTCATTTCATAGCAATCTAATCAGCTAATTTAAAAAATTAATTCAACTGTGAGAAAAGATGAGTTATTAGTTAAATGAAAAAAATCAGAATTTATCATTTCTGCCAACAAAATTTAGCATCCCGTTGAAAAGAAATATAAACGTCAAAATAGGACTTGACATAAAAGAAATTTTTGGATTTTTTTTTTAAAATTCAAGTGAAGGGATAAAATGTATTTTTTAGAAATATAAATAAAACTGTTTAGTAATCAGTTAGTAACAATTATATACAATGTGAAAATTAGTGAATAAGAGAAATGTAAAATAAAATTGTGGCTGGTAGCAACTGAAGTAGGCAAAATTTGAGAAGAATCTACGAGACGGATATAATTTTTGACAGTGATTGATAGATTAAAAAAGGAGACAGTTCCTTTTTGGTGAGAAAGATTATAGAAAAACTAAGAAAATAAATCGAATAGAAGAGAAGAAAACATGAATAAAAACCAAAACTATTATTAAACTAATCCAGGAAGATAATACAATAGAAAGGAAACCATAATTGAACTTAAATTTAATTAGTGACACATAAAAATACTGCAAATGGAACGAAGTCGAAAATATAAAACTAAGGTATAGTAAAATATAGCATTTCTTCATTCTAAGATGCTAGCAGATTAATAAAATTTTGGCGATATTCAAATTTCAAAATCAACCAAATTTCAATTTCACCGGCATCGGTATTCCCAATTCTTGCTAGTGTTTGAAACAAATAGACAATTCCATTTTTATAAACCGTCCGTGAAAACTATTTAAAATAAACGATTAAGTGCATATTGGTTGGTAATTTGACAATTAATAAAACAGAAAATGTCAGTTTTGAGTAGAATAAGGTTAGGTTAATTAAGTATTTCATAGTTAGATGACATTAGAATATAAAATAGAAATAAAATATAGTTAATTCCAGGTGGGATTTAAAAACATTGGGGTTTATTGAATTTGTATTAGGTAATAAGGAGTTTGATTTATGTTGGACTATTATTATTCTTTCTGATAAATACAAATTATCACGTTTATTTGCACATTTGAAGTTTAGTTGTTTATTTCACTAATTAATTTAGGTAACAAATACGTCCAACGGAACCACCTGAGAGAGATTACTGTGTTATGATCCGACTGAGCTAAGAAAAGAAGAATATAGTAGCAGAGAAATACAGGTAACTGATAAAAAAAGGCGCCCGGCACAACAAATTTCATTCTAAAATATACGAATTAAAATTTAATAAAAAAAAATTAAATTCTCACAGAATCATAACAATATATATATATATATATATATATATATATATAAAAGACATCTTTTTTGTTATTTACTATGGGTCGGAAGGTTCATGGCGGGGGGCTATATGCGCCTCCGTGTCGATCTTGGTTGTTGTCCTGAAAACTCGGGATCTTCCAATTGAAGGCACAAATGAGCGTTTGGTTTCCCTGCTGAAATCCGTTGTTTTGTGTTTTCCCATGTTTCGATTAACATCTTTGCTCCCAAATTTCACATCCTTATTTGGTTATACCGTGCCGACGAAGGCAAATGAGCTAGAAACATGCATGTCCGCGGTTACCACTATGTTTCAGTAACCCTTCATTTTGCGTGAATTACCCATGAATCTCTTTGTTGTTATATATATATATATATATATATATATATATATATATATATATATATAAATGGCCTGTGTTGTCCCTACAGAATATGCACACACGCCAATCTAAAAATTAAAAATTTTCCCTGTACTTTCAAACTAGGGAATATATTCCTAATATTCATAGATCGTACCTACGATATGAAATTTTCGTAATGATGAAGTAGTATGGATTAAAAATTTTATAGTGCTACAAAATATACTTCAGACAAATATACTTAAATGAAATGCAACTTCTGTCATTCTGACGATGATATTGAGTTATCGAAACAATTATCAATTTTTTAGAATTTTCAATAACTTTTATTATATTGTGGAGTTAACTAGAGACCGTGAGTTTCATTTAAAAACACTAATATGAGCATATTCCACGAAGTAAGGGTCGAGACAGTTAATTTCATTAAAAAATCTTCGAGAGAAGATTTGACCCGACTGTACCAGAAGTTACTACATAAACGTTACAAAGCATACTTAAATATTGTTGAAATATTATATTAGTAAATGAAATTAACTGTCTCGACCCTTACTTCGTGGAATCTGCTCATATTATTGTTTTAAATGAAACTCACGGTTTCTAGTTAATTCCACAATATAATAAAAGTTATTGAAAGTTCTAAAAAATTGACAATTGTTTCGATAAATCAATATCATCGTCAGAATGACAGAGGTTACATTTCATTTGATGCCTACCTGATGTTTAGTAGTTATTTTTGGCTAGACCAAGAAGTGACCTAACTTGTGATTGACTTAATATATGTTTATAGCAAAAAGAAGCTGTGATATTACAAATATTGAAGCTTAGATATTATTAGCCCTATGGTGATATCCTGGATATCATTTTTCCAATTAAGATCAGTATAACTGTGCAATGATATAGAAAACCAGGAAAACTATATCTGCTGATCTTTACAATTATCACTTAAGAAGACAGTTTAATAGTGGAGAACTCCCTAGATTTAACTGTTCATTGACAACTTCATATTGTGGGTTTCTTAAATGTCTTCTAATTTACAATTCTTCAAGGAAATCCAGTTCTTGTTTCTTTTCACAAGTATGCAGCACTTCTAGTTTTGTGTTAGGTGTCAATGAATGATTGGTGTCAAGTAGATGTTTTGCGTAGTGGGATTTATCTGGTTGTTTTAATCTGTATGCTCGTACGTGTTCACTGTATCGTATTTCAAAATTCCTAAGGGTCTGACCCAAATAGACAGCATTACATTCTGGACATTTGAGTTTATATATACCTGACATCTTTAATAGTGGTATTTTTGTTTTTACATTTAACAATTTTGTACTAACGCTACTTTCTGTTTCAAAAGAAATTGTTGTATTCGTTGCTGAAGATATTATCTTTGAAATATTATTAGAAATATTTCCTGCATATGTGATGGTTTTATAAGTTTTTATTTCATCAGCTTGTTTAGGAAATATTAGTTGTAATGCCACTTTTTCCTCTTTTTTACTAATTAGCTTATTTATCACATCTAGTGGATAACCGTTGGATGTTGCTATTTGCCTAACTGTATTAATCTCTCTATCAAAATTACATTTGTTCATAGGAACTGAAAAAGCTCTATGTATCATTGAATTATATGCCGCTAGTCTGTGTGACATAGGGTGATTGGAATTGAATGAAATTGTCACATCAGTCTGTGTTGGTTTTAGGTAAATTGAATAATCAAGTACATTATCAACTCTTTGAATTTTTAAATCAAGAAAATTGATTGAGCTATTTTCTTCAATTTCTAATGTAAATTTAATTTTTGGGTGTAAATGATTGATGTGGTTGAAAAATACATCTAATTGTCGTTCACTACCCATAAAACAAGCTAATATGTCATCTACATATCTATAGCAAAATAAAATATTTTTCGAAATATTACTTTCAAAGATCTTTCTTTCTAAATTGTCCATAAAAATGTTTGCTAAAATAGGTGATATAGGGCTTCCCATTGGTAAACCTTCATTTTGAATATATATCTTATTGTCAAAAGTGAAATAATTCTGATTAATGCATACATCGAATAAATTAAGTATATCTGATATTATTCCTGGATTAACATTTTTATCTCCTAGTAATTTTCATACAAGTATTAGGCATTCTTTAGGAGAAATTTTAGTGAACATATTAGTTACATCGAACGAAATGAGTTTATAGTTACCTTGCAAGTGGATTGCTTTCAACTTTTTGATTAGTTCTATTGAATTTCTACTTGAGTACTGAGATTCATATCCGTAACTATTGAGTATATTGTTGAGCCTTTTTGCCAATATATTATTAGGAGCATTAACATAAGAAACTACAGGTCTAATTGGTTTCGTTATTTTATGTAATTTAACGGTTCCATATAATTGTGGACAATGAGGATTCTTATGTACGATAGACTTTTTTTCGTAATCACTTAAAAGATAATTTGAATTATTAACAATATCCCTTACATTATTAGAAAATTTTTTTGTTGGGTCTGCTTTAAGAACTTTTACATCGCTAGATTCTATAAAGCTATATATTTTGGAAGTGTAATTCAGTCGTCAAAATGACAGTTGTGTTCTCCTTATCAGACTTTGCAACTGTTAGGTTATTATCTTGTAACTTCTTTTTTATTGCATTTAAAACTGCAATGTCATTTTTTGTTTGACGTTTAACTTTTGAAGGTTCAATATTTTTGATTAGATTTAGAAAGAAAGATCTTTGAAAGTAATATTTCGAAAAATATTTTATTTTGGTATAGATATGTAGATGACATATTAGCTTGTTTTATGGGTAGTGAACGACAATTAGATGTATTTTTCAACCACATCAATCATTTACACCCAAAAATTAAATTTACATTAGAAATTGAAGAAAATAGCTCAATCAATTTTCTTGATTTAAAAATTCAAAGAGTTGATAATGTACTTGATTATTCAATTTACCGAAAACCAACACAGACTGATGTGACAATTCCATTCAATTCCAATCACCCTATGTCACACAGACTAGCGGCATATAATTCAATGATACATAGAGCTTTTTCAGTTCCTATGAACAAATGTAATTTTGATAGAGAGATTAATACAATTAGACAAATAGCAACATCCAACGGTTATCCATTAGATATGATAAATAAGCTAATTAGTTAAAAAGTGGCATTACAACTAATATTTCCTAAACAAGCTGATGAAATAAAAACTTATAAAACCATCACATATGCAGGAAATATTTTTCATAATATTTCAAAGATAATATCTTCAGCAACGAATACAACAATTTCTTTTAAAACAGAAAGTAACGTTAGTACAAAATTGTTAAATGTAAAAACAAAAATACCACTATTAAAGCAGTCAGGTATATATAAACTCAAATGTCCAGAATGTAATGCTGTCTCTTTGGGTCAGACCCTTAGGAATTTTGAAATCCATACAGTGAACACGTACGAGCATACAGATTAAAACAACCAGATAAATCCCACTACGCAAAATATCTACTTGACACCAATCATTCATTGACACCTAACACAAAACTAGAAGTGCTGCATATTTGTGAAAAGAAACAAGAACTGGATTTCCTTGAAGAATTGGAAAGTAGAAGACTTTTAAGAAACCCACAATATGAAGTTGTCAATGAACAGTTAAATCTAGGGAGTTCTCCACTAATAAACTGTCTTCTTAAGTGATAATTGTAAAGATCAGCAGATATAGTTTTCCTGGTTCTCTATATCATTGCACAGTTATACTGATCTTAATTGGAAAAATGATATCCAGGATATCACCATAGGGCTAATAATATCTAAGCTTTAATATTTGTAATATCACATCTTCTTCTTTTTGCTATAAACATATATTAAGTCAATCACAAGTTAGGTCACTTCTTGGTCTAGCCAAAAATAACTACTAAACATCAGGTAGGCATCAAAGGAAATGTAACTTCTGTCATTCTGACGATGATATTGATTTATCAAAACAATTGTGATTTTTTTAGAATTTTCAATAACTTTTATTATATTGTGGAATTAACTAGAAACCGTGAGTTTCATTTAAAACACTATTATATTACTACTTTTACCAACATGAATCCATTGAAGGATATGCATGTGGTCTAGGCTGTTATCCCTTTTTTGGCCCGTCTTATAATTGTACATTTTGTGTATCTATAAAACTCAAAACTAACAATAAAGAGCCCACCTATTATCCTCGAGACGACGTAGGACTTTCCAATGATAAGAACAGAAGCGCAATCAACAGGAATACAACTGAAGACCACATTCAACGAGAGACTAGGTATCAAGGAATCCTAGAAAATATAGTAGACTGACTACAGGAGGCTAACAAAGTACCTGGAAGAACTACAAGGCCAAGGTATAAACTCGTAGACCTTCTCAGATCCAGACGAAAATGTGGCGAAGACCGTCATCAAAGGAAGTATCTCCATCGAATACATCAAAGAAGACCTCCAGTGACAGGGAATCCAAATCAAGAGGATCACCTAGCTACATTCCAGGTTCGGAGAAAAAATAAGACATCAAATCTTCATGATAAGCATCAACAAAGAAGACTTGGGAAAACGAGGAAAGTGGAGTTCATCCTCAGTGCCAAGGTGAGGCAAGAAAACCCAAGGAGAAGCAACGGGCCAACGCAGTATTACAACTACCAAGACTACCACCATAGACAATCGACCTGCTACATGGACATGAGATGTGCCAGATGCATAGGAAGCCACCGATCCAAAGAACAGTCCTGCAGCCTGCGCGAGCATTCGAGAGAGTACATCCATCCAACTACAGAGCGTGTCCCAAAGTACACAAGAAGAAGTCAACAGCGCCAAAGACAGCAGTAATCCTATCATAACCTAAGATGACTACTACCCAGGTAACACCGCCAACCAACCGCTACCAAAACAGCAGAGGCAAGCTGTGCAAGTGCAGCCAAGAAAACGCCGTCCACTAGCCAACTACAACCAGGCGTCTTCGAAGCAATAAAGCTGTTCTCATCGCACATGCACCAGATGCAGAACATCTTCACCAGCATGATGAAACGTTAATGGATACACACCATCCTGGACCAAACCAGCTGAAGATAGGAACCTGGAACTGCGGAGGACTGCGAGCTAACGTCAACCGGATGGGGACCATACTAGAAAAAGAATACGTACACGTAGTCGCTCTACAAGGAACGAAGCTACCAGGTGAAAAATGCGAGATCAGATGGCCACAATACAGGATCTACAGAGATGACAACAACGCCAGAAGCGGAGGAGCAGCTATCCTAGTGAGGGCAGGAACGACTTTTGCTATGGTTGTAGAGAAGATGTGGCAAGGTTCATTTTCAAACTCAAAGCATAGTAATCATAACAAACCAATACAGACCGAACAGAATGTGGTAAATGTTTTAGCATATGTAGGGGTTAATCCCCAGGTGTCCAACCTTTGCTGCAGAAATTGGTATTTCTTCAAATTCAGTTCATAGAATTTTAAAAAACCACCATTACCATCCATTTAAATTGCATTTGACTCATGAGGTGCGACCCACCGATCTGGATCGGAGATTAACCTTTATCATCAGCATGCAAGTTATGATCCAAGACAATCCCAAGGTGATGAGTAAAATTTTGTGGAGTGATGAAGCGCATTTCCATAATAATGGCGTCGTGAATCGCCATAACTCTCATTATTGGTCAATGGAAAATCTGCGGTGGGTAAGGGAAACTCACTTTCAAACCAGATGGGAAGTTAATGTTTGGTTTGGATTATTCAATGGTCGGTTAGTAGGCCCATATTTTTTTGAAGGCTATCTCATTGGTCAGAGATATTTAAATTTTCTAGAAAATGACCTACCTGCGTTACTGGAGAATATTCCTTTGAATGAAAGAATATACAGTGTTAGGAAAATTCTGAGGGCACATATGTTTTATCGTCAATGGGTTAGAAAAAGAGAAATACATATAAATTCAGTGTATTATTCTTTTTCGTTAACAGGGTATCATAAAGTAGAAGTAGGCATTTACTTCCAGTTTTCAATAAACAAGAAACGCATTCAGGCTATTACTAGCCAGTTTACAACAGCAAAATGTATAGACAACAACACATTATGTAAAAGTTGGCAATTAAAGAAGTTAAGGTTAGAAATGTGTGTAAAGTGGACAGTTTAGTTTATTAATTGAGAAATAATAAGATTGTACTAAACTGATAGCTTAATGCAATGAACAATGAAAAAAATCAACATTACTTTCGTTAATCCCTTCATTGTAACAACCAGATTAATTTACAAAGAAATAATTCAGAATTAATAATCTAATTCACTATATTAGGTCGGTTAGTATACGCTAATATGATTTGAACAATAAATTAAAACCTACCTAGTAAGTATTTGAAATAAAAATGCTTCCCCAGCTACCAGAGTTTTGGAAATTTACATAATAATATTATTCAAAGTGCCGTTTTATCAAACAGCTTTCTCAACTAATGGCAGTGAGCATAAAAAATTCATGGAATTATACTTGATGATATAATATGCCA
Source organism: Galeruca laticollis (assembly GCA_963921935.1). Taxonomy (NCBI): domain Eukaryota; kingdom Metazoa; phylum Arthropoda; class Insecta; order Coleoptera; family Chrysomelidae; genus Galeruca; species Galeruca laticollis. Next base: position 82,083,938 of record OY998178.1, on the reverse strand, counting down.
CTAAAAAATCACTGGAGGATAGCGTTGATTGATAACTTATATCAATCAACTGCGAAAAACTAAAAAAATTACATTCGTCGATATTAAGATTGCAATTAATGAATATAAGCATAATAATTTTCATTAACATTATAAGAAATATTCTATGGCAACAATACAGAGTCCAAAAGCGATAATATGTAGTAATGAAACAAGTATATCCAGTGTATCACCATTTTCTTTTAACAGGGAATCATAGCATGCGAAATAAGTCGTATGCTAATATTTGTATTATAACTGTATTCTATTTACAAAAATATCTACATAATAAACCGCCTGTAATTCCTACGCTCCTGATAAAACGATTTCGTCTACGGCTGTAATTCTTTTATCTATCCCCTCTCTTCATTTTCAATCTACATGTTGGAAGTATACCCTTAAAATATTCCTTTTTATTTTTAAGGGAAATCATTCTCCATTAAATTTCAACGTAAAATGATAATTCTCTCATAGTCAACAGGAAAATATAAGGGTCACATGGCATTACCAGTGTGTTTGAGAATACGAATCGCGCGTGCGTCTCTTAAGGGTGTTTATATGTACATCTGGGTACTGACTGGGTACATCACTCAATGTAGCTGTTTAGCTCAAAACTGGGGTTTATTCGAACATTTGATTTAAAATCATTAAAGAATTAAGAAGATTTATTTTTATTTTTTAATTTATTACCTATCAGAATATTACTTATATTTGAAAATAGTAGGTTCTTTCATCAGAATTATGTTATTTAAGTTTATTATCATAGCGTTTTTTTAATTTGAACAGAGTGTGTTTACACAGAGAATTCGTTTCTCATTTGCAAACGTAAAACACTAAAAATTTTTTACTAATACAATCAAACCCCAGATGTGCAGTGACAAATTTCACGTTGCCAAATCTGAAAAATTAAAGGTTTTAACCGCGTTCAAACTGAAAACTAGAACAATTTCCAGCATTATAATAACATGTACAACAAATAGATGGAATTAATTATCTTGATCTGTTACAATCTCTTGAATTATCATAATTAAAAGCTTCTTATAACTTGTTCTCATGTTAGATCAATGTATTTTACAATTAATATAAATATACAATGAAAGGTGACAACACTGTTTCTGTTATCTAGTTCGTGTGTAGATAGAATTTGTAACACATTGACATTATGGACACGCCCATCGAGAGCGATGCCTACTAGACGTTTTCCACTTTATGATATCCTGTTAGCGAAAAAGAATAATACACTGAATTTATATGTATTTGTATCTTTCTAACACATTGACGATAAAACATATGTGCCCTCAAAATTTTCCTAACACTGTATATGATATGGCAGCCAGATGGCGCACCCCCACATAATAGCGGTACTGTAGTAAATTATCTTAATGCTAGATTTCCCAACATATAGATTGGAACTCATGGATCCTTTCAATGGCCTCCACAATCGCCGGTGCTCTCACCCCCAGATTTTTTTGTATGGGGATACTTAAAACATCTTGATTATAATGAAAAACATGTAGACACGAACGATTTAAAAAATAAAATTAGACAAGTTTGTAATAACCTTACGCAAGGGATGATACATGTGGCATGTACACGTGAACTACTTAGACGGTTCGATGCTTGTGTTGTTGCAGACTGAGGGCGTTTTGAAAATTTCTTATAAAATCACTGTAAAGTCGAAATGTTCTGGTTATTGTTACAAATAAACAGTAAACTGAATATTTGGTATAATTATCCACTTGAGTACCCCCACTGTGATACACTGTTTGAAATAAAAAGCTCTTTCATTTGAGCTAAGTTTGATTCCCCCTTGAATAAAACAGGATACAGTTGGAGCAGTAGTAGACTGAGTATTACAAAAATAGAGCAATTGCTGGAACAAGTATATTCATAGTATTCATAGAAATTTGAAATTTAATAATCGATGGACCACCGTGTAGAACACGGACAAAGGAATTGAAATAAAACTAGAGCTCGTAATGTTTATCCCCGAGCACTTTATTTCTTTAAATAATAGAAACCAAGCAGCTCAGTTTCCATATAAAGCAAATATTATGAAACCGACACTTGAAGGTAGATGTGGAAATACATATACATAATTTAATAAATGAATAAACAATTAAAACTTTTAGAGTTAAGTATACGATTATCTCGCGCACAGGTTATAATTTGGCAACACCGCGGTACTGCAGGTGAATTGCTTAGATTATTCAAAATTTTCCGGTAGCATTCCAAGTTTTAAGCTATTGCATTAGCTTCTATCGCGGACCTTGAGCGTGTAGACCAAATCCAGAAATTTTGTAACGAAAATAACCTGACACGATACGAGGACGGTCCAGTAAATTTTAATACCCATAATACGAGGACTGTCCAATAAATTTTAATACTGATATGATTAAACGAGGCGTGTCCAATAAATTCCGATTATTTCATACTTATACGAGGACTGTCCAATAAGTTTTGATTATTTTATGCTGATACGAGGACTGTCCAATAAGTTTTGATTTTTTATACTTATACAAGGACTGCCCAATAAGCTTTGATTATTTTATGCTGATACCAGGACTGTCCAATAAATTTTGATACTTGTATGATTATACGAGAACTGTCCAATACGTTTTGATTATTTTATGCTGATACGAGGACTGTGAAAGTGAAACTTCTAATGCTAAAAAAAGGGTTAAAAAGAAAAAGAAATTGTGAACGTCAAAGTATAAAACTGTATGCAATAGCTTTACCGCGGCAGTCTCCGAGTGCCACACGTCTTTTTTTGTAAGTAGGACCATTATATTAGAAGTTAATTTAAATTCGATCTTACCCCATGTTTACAACTGCACTATTCACTAAGTAATTAGTTTGGTTTTTAGCATCAAATTAATTAAAAGCACAATAAATACTAAAATTTGATGAAAGACGTGTGTTCTTTTTGGAACTCAGACATACTCTTCCCACTTCTCTGAATTCGCTGAGGACACGAGGTCAAACGACAGACGGAACCGAGTTTATTCGCTACATGAAATTAAGCATTAGATTTTGTTTCAATATTGGCGGGGCCTTCGCATCTATTAAAATGTGATTTTAACACCCCTTCTATTGAATTTTTTTCATCGCAATAACGTCCCTGCTTCTAAGATAACGTCACATATACCCTGTATACCCCAAATGAAATTACTGTAGGCTCCAAAAACATTACCCAATTTTCAAATAAACCTATTCGTTAATTCTTGGAACATCCTGTTATATCACAATAATAAATTGTACAAGATGTTATCGCTCATTATATCCTGTATATTGAAACATATTACTTATATTTTTTTAGACAGTTCCATAAGTTGAATATTGGTTTCAAAAATTCATTTTTCTGTTATCATTATATTTTTCAGCAAATTCAAAGTCCGCTTACGTTCGCTATTGAAACAACACAAAAAAACATATAATGCGGTAAAAAGATTTCTTTTTTCATATGAAAACGAGAAAAACAAAAATTACAAGTCACGACATCATCCCAAAAACGTTCTTTGCACATCTATGAAGCTCCGCCAGATTCAAAATTATAGTGTTCAGCTTATTTTTTATTCAACGCGTTACGGAAAATGCCATTTATGGAGAAAACTCTTATTTGGGATAAACCTGGCGGGAGTGGTGAATTCGGGAACAATTTTAAAATTATTGTAAAGACCTAGATTTGGTCTCGTTTTCTTTTCGGTTCTACACTAATATTACTTGGTCAATTTTCTTAGATTTTATTTACAGTTTCGATGCCCATGGAATCTTTAATCAGATAATTCCCCTAAATTTTTTGGTTAGTACAAAAACGTTTTGATTTTTACCAAAATAGACAGATATGCGCAAAGGTTTTATATAGTGTGTATAGGAAGTTATGGAAAGAATAAACCTGAAATAATTAAATAACATCAATATTACACATATACAATAATCTTTATTTAAAATATTGCGTGCAGGGAAACGTTTTTATGTCTCTAACTACATCTTTCGAATATCCTCTTCTATTTCACAGAAAAGATGTGTTTATCTTTATTATCTAAGAAATACACAAAAAAAAGTTCATTTCTCCGACACAAAGCAGGTACTAGAGAATATTTACTTCTCCTTTTAAGCATAAATACACTATATTATAATGATATTCGAAACTAAGTTTCATTTTGGTTCAAAGAATAACGCGTTACTCATTTTTTGTTTTTGTTTCTTCTCCACGGGCAGGGATTTCCAGACAGGAGGGCTTTATGCGCCTCCGTTTTGATATTGGTTGTTGTTCCAAAATTGGAATCTTCCAATTGAGGGCACAAATGTGCGTTTGGTTATCCTATTGAGATCCGTCGTTTGTGTTCTTCCATGTTTCATTCAACATCGTTGCTCCCAAGTTTCACCCCAATAGTTGGTTATACCGTACTGATGACAGCTAATGAGCTAGAAACCTGCATGTTTACGGTTACCACTTCTCTTCAGTAGCCTCTTTGCGTACTTCGCCCATAAAAACACTTGTTGTTTGCTATATATATATATATATATATATATATATATATATATATATATATATATATATATATATATATTATTGTGTATTTATAAATAATGCCTCTACGTTATGAGCTATTTTATTATATATTTTTAATTAATTTTATTATATATTTATTATTAATGATTGTATGGGCGCCAGAATTGGTTCGCTTTCTGCGAATTCCCAATTCAAAGATACTACACAAATTAGAAAATATTATAAATTTGTTTAACTTTTAACATTGTATCTCAGGGATGAGATTCGGCACTTGACGATTGTCAGCAACAGGAAACTATAGGTAAGATATCAAAGAAACGCAAGACGAACATAGACAAATGATTTTAATTGAACATATTTATGTAAATAACGAAATTATTATGAGTTAAAAGTTTATAATTCATATCAAACTCAATAGAAAATTGTTGACGGAAACCATTGCACAAAAACGCTTTTAATAAATTATTACATTATTGAATTCCAACGTATCAAGTAAGTTTCGCTTGATTACTTATTTTACTAAAAGTTCTGAATGCATTCACAACGACTCAACCTCTACTCTCGCTATTGTTAACCTTGGCGTTGTGTTGTGGTACTCTGTGATGACTATTATTTAGTTTACAAAATGAAGGAGAAAGCAATGTGTTTAGGATGTATTATCATAATTTAATGTAAGAATTTGGTGAGTATTAATTTTTTTTAATATGTGTTTAGTGTTCTGTGTCCGATATTTAGTAGAGATTGAATATCTAATACTAATATTTTTACTAATTAATAGATATCAAACAATATAACCTAACATATAAATATATCAAAATGTTTTATAGGAGAAATACACTATATACATGGGTAATAGAGTTTATGGTTGGTTCTTCTTGACCCTGAATGTGGTGCATCGGAGAAAAACGATCGCCTATGATCGAATAAGCGAAATTCAGATGTGGAAAATGATGTGGTGTGAATTATTTCACCAGTAGAAATATCTTATCCACAACAAGATATGTGAATAGTTATCGAGGATTATATTAGTAAAGGTAATTGTTCATCTTACCATATCTAGACGCTATCACCATTTTTACACTTATTATTTATAAACGAGTGATAAATTTTTGTTAGTTTATTGTTCAAAACTTCACTAAACACTTTGGTTAACTTTTTTACTTCATATATTTTAAATTATTATAGTTTTTTATGAAAATTTGGAGAAAATAAATTCAACACGTCCTCCATTTATCAAATTTACACCGCGTCTCTCAAGCTCAAAATCAACAACCTTCCAATGTTTTTTACTTTTGTTTTTCATTGTTCATTTGTTGATAAATAAACATCGTTGTTATTGAATCAAAATATCTGTTTCTGCGTTATAGTAGACAAATTCACTTTGTTTTTATGCACTTCCACTGTCACTCCGAAATACTCTATTCGAACTAATAACAGAACGTTATTTCGCGTTGATATTTGACCTTGAAGTTTTATACAAATAATTGAATAGTTTATGCAATATACAGGGTTTCTGAAAGTGTCTACAAATATTAAATTATAATAATTGAATTTTATTTCAAAATTCATGTGATACCATATACAGTGATGATCATAGTTATGTATAAAATTTATGTTTGACGTAATTTACTTGTTACTATTGTATTTCCAATATCTTGAATTATACTTTAAAGAAAAATAGTTACAAATTAGATAGTAATCTTCTATATAATTTTATCAATTGTATTCTATTTGTAAATATTTCCTGTCATATTTAAGCTATTTTTATTATGGATTATTTCCTTTTATCGAATATTCACTACTACGATTACTTAGATTCACATTTCTGAGTGATGTTAATGATTCAACATAACCTAGTAGATATATTTCACTTTAACATTCCCTAAAATTCTATAGAATTATTCTTGATTCGACAAGAATATTCTATAGAAGTTTACCTTGATTTTTTTTTCTTTGATTTCATAATTATATATTACTTATTTAATTAATTCCCCAGTTTAATTCTTTCTTAATTTCATGAAGAAACCTTTAAATTCTCATAATTAACTTATGCTTAGTCTATTAATAAATTTTAATTCCACTATTTCTAATTCTTAGTTAAGATTGACTAAATTAAATTAATTTATACTTGATTACATAAATAATATTTCTAATTCTATTGTTTCTTAAATTTTAGTTACGACTGGTTGGTGTTAAATTGATGCAGCTGGTTTATATGAAAAACTCCACGTTCTCGATGAGTGTCAGGATGTATCAACTTATAACTATTTATACCATGACTGGTTTCTACTAAATAAGGACCTTCATAAGGTAACTGTAACTTAGAACATATTCCTTTTTTATGATTAGGTACTCTTAATGCTTTTATTATTACCAAGTCACCCTTTTTAAATGTTTTCCTATTTCTAAGCCTAGCTAGTTTCCGTTTAATGTATTTGTCAGCTTGTCTTGATTGTCTTTCTCTGGCTACTTTAATCAGTTTGTTGTAGTCAATTTCACTGGACCATGGTCTGTCTGGTTCTATTCCTGTGAATAAAGAAATAGGCGCTATTTCCGTAACGATATTTGGTATATTGTTTATAAAATCTGTGGTCTCCTTTAATCGTTCTTCCCACATACGGTTTTCGTAGTATGTAAGTATCCTCAGATGCTTGATCACTTCCTTGATTCCTCGTTCTGCAGGATTACTACTAGGATGTCTTATACTTGTGAAAACTTGTTGTATTTCCAGGTCTTTCAACCATTTTTCTATTTTTTTGTTCCTGAAGTATGTTGCATTGTCCATTATGCATTTCTTTGGTTTCCCATATTTCTCGAAGTAGTTTCCTAGCGATTCTTTAATGGAATTTTTATTTGTTTTACTGCATGGATATGTGCTAATAAATTTAGAAAAAATGTCTACGATTACCATAATGTGTTTGTTACCATTATAACTTGGTATAAGGTTTGATACGAAGTCTATCGCTATTATATCTAATGGATTTTCCGCTATGATGGATTTCGGTACATTTTCATAATGAATGTTCTTTTCCTTGGATAGTTGACATAGTTCGCACTGTTTAATAATATCCTTTATGATAGTAATGTCATTTTTTTGATATATAATTCTCCCGAAATATCATGTGAGTTTTCCTAATTCCTAAATGATTAAAATCTAAATGTATTCTTTTTACAATTAATTTTGTTAAATTTTCAGATATCACATATAATTCCTTGTCATGTACTAATTTATATATTACTCCATCCTTTTCAGAGCATCTTCTTTTGTATTTCTCTTCTAATAATAGTTGTTCCTGTTTTATTTGTTCTAGCGAAAACATACCACTACTTTGTTTCATGATATTAATTCCCACTCTAGCTTCGTTTGCATCTTTTCTTTTCTCTCCATCCATTCTACTGATCGAGTCTGGTACTACATTTTGAATCCCTGGAATATATTTAATCACGAAGTCATATTCCTGTAGGAGTAATGCCCATCGATGTATTCTGGCATTGTTCATCTTGTTAGTTAGTATCGTTAGCAGAGTCTGATTATCAGTTTCAATTATGAATTTTCCTCCCAATAAAAAGTATCTGAGTTTATTTACACAGTATATGATGCTAGCGAGTTCTAATTCACTTACTCCATAGTTTTTCTCTGCTCTTTTTGTTATCCTAGAGACAAATGATATGGGAACGTACATGTCATCATATTCTTGCATTAAAACTCCAGCTAGTCTGTTTTTAGATGCATCTGTCCTTAAAATGAAAGTTTTCTCATAGTTCGGATGATATAATTTTATGTTTCTGATGAACTGATTCTTGATTTCATTGAAAGCATCTTCCTGTTTACTGGTCCAATTCCATTTCACTCCCTTTCTCAGTAATTCCATTAAAGGTAATTCTAAATCGGTTAGATTTCCCAGCATCCGTTTGAAATAGTTTAGCATCCCAAGGAAGCCTCGAAGAGTTTTCAAATTTTTCGGTCTTATGTACTCTCTAATGGTTCTTACTCTCTCCGGATCCATCTCGATTCCTGTCTCTGTGATTTTGTAACCCAAATATATTACTTCTTTCTTTAAAAATTGGCATTTTTGTATGTTCAGTTTTAGTCCGTTTTCGTCAAGTTCCGCTATGATTGTTCTGAGGTGTTCTAAATGTTCTTCTATACTGTTTGAAAAAATAAGTATGTCGTCCACATAGTGTATTGTAAATTGGTCATATTTGTTTAGAATTTTATTCAGCGCTTTTAATAGTGCTGATGTAGCGCTTTGTATGCCAAATGGCGTTACTCGGAATTGATATACTTCCCCATTAATCTTGAATCCTACATACTTCCTGCTTTCCGGATGTAGTGGTATCAGCCAGAAGCTGTGCTTCAAATCTAGCTTAGAAAAAACTTTAACTTTACTTATCTTTCCTAATATCGATTCGATAGTTAAAGGCGATTCATACTCGGGCATTGTACATTTATTTAAATTTCGTGCATCAAGGCAAATCCTTAAATCTCCATCCTTCTTCTTCACTATAACAACTGGATTGATATACGAGGTGGTACTATGTTCTATAATTCTATCTTCTAATAATTTATTTACAGTTTTCTTTACATCTTCTTGATATTTGTAGGGTATCGGATAACTTCGCTGTTGGAATTGTTGATTTTCTTTCATTTCAATTTTATGTACATAATTTCTTGCAATTCGAGATTCCTCATTAATTAAATTCCTATGTCCTCTCAGTATTCCATTTACTTCATTTTTCCATTCTATTTTCCCATCTATATCCAAATTCCATTCCGGCTTATTATTATTATTATTTATTTCTCCATTGCCATCCAACATCATATCTCCACTCATTTTTCCTTCCTGCCTATAATCATATCTCTTCTCCATATCATCTTCAAATTTCTTATTATAATTAATACATTTATCTACTTCTTCTACTAACTCTTCATTCTTCCTCGAATTATCATTTTTCTCTTCATAATTAAAATCAACTTTCTCTTTATTAAAGATTATGTACATTTCTTCATAATTAATAATTGCTTTGTTTTCATATAAGATATCCGATCCTAACAATAGTTCGCATTCCATATTTTCCACTACTAACAGTTGTACCATAGTTTCTCGTTCCTTTAATCTTAATGCTACAGTTATCGTAGTATTTGAAGTTGTTAGTTTTCTTTGATTTATGCCGATTAAATTTATTTTTGGCACCTTGACGAAATTTTCTTTTGATATTGTCAAATCATTTACAAATTTATTATTTATTAAAGATATTTCTGACCCGGTATCGATTAATATTTTTATGCTAGTGCCTTCTATCGTTCCGTATATATAAATTAATGTTTCATTGTTTTGTTCTAGCTGGTCCTGTACCTTTAGAAATTCGCGTGGGTGAACATAGCTGCACCAACTTAACTTACCATATTCACCCTCTAGTGGAAAAACTGTTGTTCCGTACCAGAAGATGACACGGGAACCACAACATTATCATCATTATGATTATTGCTATTTGTATTAGTTCGATTAAAGTCTGTGTTACGATTAGTTGTGTTTCTTTCTAGGCTGTTCGTCCTGTTAGTTCTTGTGTCACGTCTTATATTATTCGTCCTTCTTATGTCTCCGTCAGAGTTTCTTCTTTCTCTTCTATTATAATTATTATTTTGTTGTTGTCTCCTATCTGGATAATTTGTGTACCTGTTATTGTTATTATTTGTCCTATCGTTATTTCGGTCATATCGTCTATCATTGTTATTATTGTTATTTGTATTGTTGAAATAGTGATTATTATTTTGTCTATAATTGTTACTTCTATTAAAGTCTCGTCTATCGTTGACGTTTCTGTAATAGTCATCATAGTCACGTCTATTGTTGTTGTGCACCGTTCTCTGTACTCGGTTCAAATAGTCTAGTAAAGATTGGAAATTTGTAATATTTTGTATTGCTATACCTTGAGTAATGTTGTCATTGAAATGTCGAGACAAGAATATTATTATTTCTTGCTCGGAAATTACTGGCTCTAAATATTGTGCCTGGGAAAATAAAGACAAAGCATAGCTACTTATGTTGTTGCTTCTTCTACTATCAAATTTTCCAAAATATAACTTTTCCCTAACATAACCTTGTTCTGTTTTCCCCCAGTATTGTTTCAAAAAGTTACTTCCAAAATCGTTAAAATTATTTATATTTACATCATTACATGTGAACCAAAGTAATGTTTGACCCTGCAAATGAGATCTAATTGTCTCTTTCAAATCTTCTATCTCTCTGTTACCTTTTAATTTATTTTTAAGATATCTCAAGAAAATTTTTGGATGCATTTTTCTCGTATCCCCGTCAAATTTAAGATTATTTTCCCCATGGTTATAGATGTAATTTACCCCTTGAGTATTGATGTTTGGATTCGTCTTGTTTTTTATGGTTTCAAATTCTTTTTCTAATTCCATCATTTTCTTCTTAAAGTCTTCTTTAATTTCCCTCTCCAATTTTGTAAAATCTTGAGCATGCCTATCTTCCTTGATTTGTTTTAACTTCTTGTCCATTTCCCATATTAGTTCTTTCTGAGTCTTTAAATTCATCTCCTCCGCAATCGATAAATTCAACTGGATGCCTTGTTCTACATCATCTATCCTGGCATTGGTTTTCATGATGTTTCTCTCCATTTTGTCTATCTGTTCCTCTCCTTCTTCTCGTAGTTTATTTCCCATGTCTTCTATCTCTTGTTTCCGGATGGTGCCTTCTTGTATTAAATGTCCATATAGTTTATTCATTTTCTCTTCCTGTTCTTTTTTATGTTCTTCGAACTGTTTCTTCATTTCCACCATATGTTCTGAAAATTTTTCTTCTTGTTGATCCAATCTTCTATTGATTTCTTCTTTTATCTCGTCCTTCGTACCTTTTATTTCTTCTTGTATATCTTCTTTTGTGTTTTTGATGACTTCTTTAGTACGTTTGATGTCTTCTTTGGTGCTTTTGATGTCTTCTTTAGTACTTTTGATGTCTTCTTTAGTGCTTTTGATGTCAGCCATCATTATTTTCATCATATTTATCAACTCTTCATTTTCATTTGGTTTAGGTTTTGTATAGTGATGAACTTCTTCCACCATACTGTCTCCTTTCTCCAGTTCCGCTGCTTCTTCAGCTTGGATAGCCATCGTCAAACGTTCCCTCAGTGTTTGTTTGTTTCCCTTCGTGTCCATGTTTCTAGATTTCAAAAGTTCCTTCAAGTCTTCTACTGTCAGTTCGTCGATGTTTATTGTTTTGTCTGCCATTATAGTTTGCAAAATTTCCTTTAGATATCTCAAAAATATTATAACCTGTTCCTGTTACTAGTTTGTTGAACGAGCGTTATTCTGGTCGTTTAACAATCGCCATACGTTGGGCTTGCCATTTTATTGTGTATTTATAAATAATGCCTCTACGTTATGAGCTATTTTATTATATATTTTTAATTAATTTTATTATATATTTATTATTAATGATTGTATGGGCGCCAGAATTGATTCGCTTTCTGCGAATTCCCAATTCAAAGATACTACACAAATTAGAAAATATTATAAATTTGTTTAACTTTTAACATTGTATCTCAGGGATGAGATTCGGCACTTGACGATTGTCAGCAACAGGAAACTATAGGTAAGATATCAAAGAAACGCAAGACGAACATAGACAAATGATTTTAATTGAACATATTTATGTAAATAACGAAATTATTATGAGTTAAAAGTTTATAATTCATATCAAACTCAATAGAAAATTGTTGACGGAAACCATTGCACAAAAACGCTTTTAATAAATTATTACATTATTGAATTCCAACGTATCAAGTAAGTTTCGCTTGATTACTTATTTTACTAAAAGTTCTGAATGCATTCACAACGACTCAACCTCTACTCTCGCTATTGTTAACCTTGGCGTTGTGTTGTGGTACTCTGTGATGACTATTATTTAGTTTACAAAATGAAGGAGAAAGCAATGTGTTTAGGATGTATTATCATAATTTAATGTAAGAATTTGGTGAGTATTAATTTTTTTTTAATATGTGTTTAGTGTTCTGTGTCCGATATTTAGTAGAGATTGAATATCTAATACTAATATTTTTACTAATTAATAGATATCAAACAATATAACCTAACATATAAATATATCAAAATGTTTTATAGGAGAAATACACTATATACATGGGTAATAGAGTTTATGGTTGGTTCTTCTTGACCCTGAATGTGGTGCATCGGAGAAAAACGATCGCCTATGATCGAATAAGCGAAATTCAGATGTGGAAAATGATGTGGTGTGAATTATTTCACCAGTAGAAATATCTTATCCACAACAAGATATGTGAATAGTTATCGAGGATTATATTAGTAAAGGTAATTGTTCATCTTACCATATCTAGACGCTATCACCATTTTTACACTTATTATTTATAAACGAGTGATACATTTTTGTTAGTTTATTGTTCAAAACTTCACTAAACACTTTGGTTAACTTTTTTACTTCATATATTTTAAATTATTATAGTTTTTTATGAAAATTTGGAGAAAATAAATTCAACACGTCCTCCATTTATCAAATTTACACCGCGTCTCTCAAGCTCAAAATCAACAACCTTCCAATGTTTTTTACTTTTGTTTTTCATTGTTCATTTGTTGATAAATAAACATCGTTGTTATTGAATCAAAATATCTGTTTCTGCGTTATAGTAGACAAATTCACTTTGTTTTTATGCACTTCCACTGTCACTCCGAAATACTCTATTCGAACTAATAACAGAACGTTATTTCGCGTTGATATTTGACCTTGAAGTTTTATACAAATAATTGAATAGTTTATGCAATATACAGGGTTTCTGAAAGTGTCTACAAATATTAAATTATAATAATTGAATTTTATTTCAAAATTCATGTGATACCATATACAGTGATGATCATAGTTATGTATAAAATTTATGTTTGACGTAATTTACTTGTTACTATTGTATTTCCAATATCTTGAATTGTACTTTAAAGAAAAATAGTTACAAATTAGATAGTAATCTTCTATATAATTTTATCAATTGTATTCTATTTGTAAATATTTCCTGTCATATTTAAGCTATTTTTATTATGGATTATTTCCTTTTATCGAATATTCACTACTACGATTACTTAGATTCACATTTCTGAGTGATGTTAATGATTCAACATAACCTAGTAGATATATTTCACTTTAATATATATATATATATATACATATTATTATGATTAACACTATATAGATATAACTTTTATTATGATTGTAATAATTTGCTATATATTTAATAATTTATGGACGCCAACTTACCATAAATAGGTAAGTAAAATTTGAAATAATTATTGTGACTTAATTCAAATTATCATAAGAAAAATATTGTAAATCTATATGCTCCAGCTATATATAAGACCTCTTATTTTCAGGGAGTCGATTCTCGAAAAATTTTCAGTGTACTAATATATCTTTTCTTTTATTTCGGTTATTTTTTTTATAAAACTAAATTAACATTTTTACACAGTTCTACAATTAAGTTTTTATTCTAAATTTCAATTCAAGAAACACCCTGTATATTAATTTTCTCTAATTTGACCTAAATCCATTACTATTCAAAATTTTACCTACACTAACTCCAATTTGTATACTAAAAACTCTTACCTTTTTTTTTATACAGGACTGCTTCTTTTGAATTCCTCAAACAAAGATCTTTGTTCTCGATAATTCCAATACTTAGTTTACCTTATGAAGAAAATCTATTAAAATTACAATTAACTAAACAAAATTACTATATCTAATGATCCGATAATTAACAAAATAATTTCAATAATATACAAGATTTCCCAAAATTTTCAATCAAATATAGAAGTGTCTCAAAGTATCAACGAAATAACCTAATTTGATAATTACACAACTTTAAAAAAATAAATTAACTAGTATAAAATTTAACCGACCTTTTAACTTAATGTTCTTTTTCCACCATCTCGTCTTTATATGTTTATTTATATGGTTCCGCTGTCTTATATTGGTTTCATGTTGCTTCTTTTCAAAATATTTATTTCTGTTTTCAATATAATGTTCTTTAAATTATTAGTTACCGTCTCAAATTATTTATTTTGTTAACAATCTTCTAAATATGTTTTATTTATGTCTCCAATCTGTGTTAAAAGAATCTCACGTACTATTTTCCCAGCCTTGCATCATTCCATAATATTTAATCTCTATTTTCCATATACTGTTTTAATTTTCATTTATATTTGTTTTATTCCTCGTATTGATTATGTTATGGTTAATTTTAAATCCCTGAATCACCTCCAATATAATTTATTCCGTTCTCTTTCGTCTTTTCGGGATCAAACTTCTGTCACCAAAATATGTCAAGTGAATAGTCTCTCCTTTCAACAACCTCTCTCCTCACTTCCTTCCTTAGTTTCCTTAAAGGCTTGTTCAGATAAATTTTTATTTTTATTTTAATCAATGTCATGTATTGTCAAACTCAGATTTTATTCGATGGAAATTAATAGATCAACTATCAATAATACAACCGCATCGAACATATCATTTTCCTTTCTAATCCTAACATTTCTCAATTAACACATTTCGTACTTCCGTATACCTTTTCAGACGTTAACACCATTTCACATCTTCTTGTAGTACCTAGACTAATAAATTTATCGCTAGACTCAGATATATTATGTTTCTCAAAATACCACTTTCTTTCAAATACTTAAATAGAAATATGTGATCAACACACGTCACTACAATGGTGGGACAGCCTGTATGTGATATTCTCCCCCCAGAACAATGAACATCTTTGTTCAGTGTTATAAATTAATTGTGTTGATCATCCTTTTTTATGTTTTTTGCCTCATTTTCGTTTTCTTCGTAGTATTTATAAAGGAGTTGTATATGATATTTCCCTACGTTCTTTTGTGTTTCTGGTTCCAGTAGTTCATATACGTTATTTCCTAATAACCTTTTTATAATGAATGGTCCAATATAGGGTTCTTGCAATTTAGCACATGTTTCATTCCTTTTGTTGCTCACCCTATGTCTTTTTAATAATACCTTGTCTCCAATATTAAATTTAATTTGTTTTTTTATCTTCTTGTTTTCCTTCTTCTCATATTTTTCATTATATTTCATGATGTTTTTTTTTCCATTTTACATGTTTTCGGTACAATCTACTTCCTGGTTTGTGTATATTATTGTGTATTTTAAAACGAATATGCTTTCTACATAATTGGTTTCGCAATAATCTTTTCAGTTTTATTTTAACAAATTTATTTTTATATTTCACATGATTATAAATATTAAAATTCATTTTCTCTCTTGTCTCTGGTCCTGACGTGTATTGTCTATAAAACTGATGTTTTCCGTAGAGCAGATCAAATCGGCTAAGATTTTTCAAGATTTCAATGTTTAATTTGTTTACATTCAAATTATACTTACAAGTGTACTTTATTTCTTTGATAAAATTGATATAAGTGTTGATTCTTAATTCCCTTTCCCTTTCTATATTCTCTTTTTTATTTAATTTAATTTCCTTTATATTAATATTGGTATTTTCCTTTTTATTGTTATTTAATATTTCTATTGACTCTTCTTCTATTATTGTTTCTAATTTATTACTCATGCTTTGGATTTTATACTTGCTTTTTGAAGTAGTAGATTCACTCTCCCCCCATATTTTAATTCCATTTAAATTGACTGCGGTGCCCTTTTGCTGCCGTTCAGCCTCATCATTTTCATAATTATTTATAACATTATCATCAATTAGTACTCTTTTATCTCTTAAATCGATGATAAAATCATGTTTCCCTATAAAATCTACTCCCAATATAGCATCTACTTTTAATCCTGGCATAACAAATAATTTATTTTCCTTTTAATTCCTTTTATATCAATTTCTGCTGATATCATTACTTCAACATTTCCTAGCTTTTTATTATTGAAACTAACCACTTGTTTTTTATTAATTTTTTTAATTTGTTCTTCCTTGAACTTATTTTTGTTTTCTTTATAAAAATTTTCTTTACACATTGAAATTTGACTTCCGGTATCTATTAATCCTATTATTTCTATTCCATTCATTGCCAATTTGAGATATATTAGTTCATTATCATTATTGGTCATGTTTTCTTCTTCAGGTTCGATTTTTATGAATTCTTTTGGATGACAATAGGTGATTTTTATTGAATTAACCTGAAGATGACTTAATCTGCTCGATATTAAAAATTTTGTCTGCCTTCTGCTGGCTGATGTACCATTGCAGAGGTCATTATATCAATCTTATCATAATCTTCATTCAATTTTTTTTTATCTTCTTCCTCTTTTATTCTTGTATGATTGATTTCTGCCCCGAAATTCCTGGGTTCATCATGCTCTTGTTTATTGTGTTTTTGTCTTTGGTTGTACCCATCATTATTTCTTCTATCATCCTCATATTTGTCCATAGGTTCATTTCTATTATAATTTCTCGTATCATAGTTATTTTCATACCTATTTTGATATGAACTTCTTTTATGAAAATTATTTCTATCATCAAATCTCTTCTTATTATTATCATAACTGTTACTATTATTTCCATCTTCCCGTCTCTCTTGATTATTTTCATATCTTGCTCGGTTGTCCTCATAATTATTGTTTCTATGGTTTAGATATCTATATCTATTATGATCATCTCTATCTGGAAAATTCTGTCTTGAACTTCCATTATCATATTTATGGTAATTATTTCCATAATTACTATTTCTCTGAGGATTGTTATTTTTGTTCTTAGGGTATCTTTCTTCCCTATTATCTATTTCTTCCTTCTTGTTCCAGGAAGCTCTCCATCCATCCCTCCTATTATTCTCTTCTCTGTTGTAATTCGTCCTCATCGATTTCATGTCATCTATTCTACGGAGATAATCTAGGAACCTTTTCTTGTCTTTTAAATTATTTACCATAATAAATTCGTATATATCATTCGTGAAGTGTCTAGCCAAATATTTTATCGCATCCTCTTCCAATACTTTTGGTGTTAAATATTTAATGTTGTCTAATTTTTTCATTGCATAGTTCTCTTTAGGCATGCCTCCTTCCAAGTATTTTCCCGTGTATAGGTTTTCCCTTATTTTACTTTGAAGTGCATCGCTCCAGAAATATTCAATAAACATATTCTCAAATTGTAGCCAGTCCTCGCATTCTTCTCTTATCATTTCCCACCATAATTCTGCCTTTCCTTTCATCGTTTTCGATACTACTACTTTCCAGTTTTCCTCCTGATTCTTTTGCTGTATTGTGTTCTTCATGTCCCTTAATATTTTGATTGGATTTTTTTTTAATATCTCCATAATATTCTAAATCCATCCCTCTTCCTGCTTCCATATAGATTACCTGTTTGTCTCCTGATGGCAATTCATCTATCTTCTTATTTATATTTTCTATTTCTCTTTCCACTATGTTTATTTTTGTTTCAACTTTGTTGTCAATTACTATCCCCTCAGCTTCTATTTTTTTATCATTCTGATTTATTAGTTCTAGTAATTTATCTTTTTCTTTCTCATTATGGCATACATACTCTTCAAATTTTTCTTTTTGATGTTCCTGTTCACGATTAATATCTCCCACTTTTTCTATTACATGTTCTTGTAATTTTTGTATTCTTTTCTCCATTTTGTCTATGTTTTTATTTGCTTCTCCCATCTTTTCATCTATATTCTTTTTCATTTCTTCCTTGGTTTCATCCATCTTTTTCTTCATTTCTTCTTTGTTCTCTTCTAAATTTTTCTTCATCTCTTCTTTGTTCTTGTCCATTTTTTCTAGTAGATAAAACAGACTGTATTATATCTAGTAAGTTGTTAGTGTTTTGTTTAATAATAACAAAGCTAGCAACAAAAGTTTGTTGATTTGGAGAAACAAAAGGTTGGTGAGGTGATGCTAAAGGAAATGGACGCATGTAAGCAATTTTTATAAAATGTATGTAAAATATTTGGAAATTATTAGAAATCTGAGTCAAAACATATTGCAAACGTTGAATAACAACATATTAAACATATTAACAAGAGAATATTGGGAATTAGTTGTAATTTATAAGAAATATAGGCAGTTGAAATTTGAGAGGGGACGCTATGTACAAATTTTAATAAAGTAACCACATTATGGTGTTAAATACTACATAGGAACATTAATAATCATAATTAAAACAGTATGAGCCAAATTTAACAAATGATTTAATAATATTATATCGACTTACCTGCTGTACAAACTATAGAGTTTGTTCTACAAGAATGAAGGAGATCCAGCTTCATTCCAGGAGATAACACAGGAGTAGAATGAACAAAAACTTCCCAGTGTTGTGATCAGGTCAGTGTTTCAATAATTTATCTGGTTAGCCATATAAAATTTAGACAAAAATCACTAATTTGGCCTAATTTCACATTAATAACTTTAGATGTATAATAATATTTGGTATAAGTAATTTAGATTGTATTAAATTTGTTTAACATAAGTTTTTTCTTCACAGTTTATAATGCTTTTCGATTTTATGTTTGTATTATAGTAACTAAATTTTGAGTCATTTGATTTTTATTTGCATGTAATCTGCTAAATATAGGAAAATGCTTGATACCACAGAAGTCGCATTGATGTGTTTCACATAATTTATTCACAGCTTTTGGAGGAGATGATTTTTATGGAATATTTATAAAGTGCAAATTTCATATATTTTTTCTAATTTAATCCGGAATCCAACGGGAGTATAGAGTTCTCATGCTCTCCATTACACCATTAAATTGATAATAAAATAAATCAATTTACCCTGAGCTAGCTATGCAATATAAACCATAGATAAAGTAAAAATATAAATCATAGATAAACCACATTCACCATTTGAAATAAATAATTAAATAAATAATAAATTATAATAAATATATTGATATGGAAAATTATTGCTACACATTGTATATATCTAACACGAGTCAATTACAATTTAAGAAATTAATGACTATAAGATTATTGAAAGGAGAACTATTCGAGAGTCAAAATTAAACTAAATCAAACTAAAGAAATTCATTTAAACTTTATAATGTACCTTGTACATATATACATGACACTGATATAATAAGAATTCAAACTATTTAAGAGAAAAATTTAAAAAAAAACATCACCTGTTATAAAATGAATGAATCAACTCTTCAAATGAAATCGTTAAATGTTTATACATGATCTTAAATTCCTATTAGATAGCATCAAACTATTTAGAAGCCCTAGAAATGTTTCTTGTATTATATCCAAAGGTGAAATTCCAAATAAAAACATTAGGGTTATAAAATTTTTGGCATCTGTTGAAGTATGTGTCAGCTGGGATAGAGCAAGTTCAAGGAAGGTCGATGACAGCTGAAAATTTTTAAGAATTAATAAAATGCAAAAGATATATTTATATATATATATATATATATATATATATATATATATGAATTGTTTGTTTAGAATTGTAAAAAGTATGTTTTATAATTAAAAAGTAAATAGTTTGAAGAATATAATGAAATCTATTAAATGAACAGCTATGAGTTAATTTGATTGGTTACCAATATTTATATGATTTCAATAAACAGAGGGCTAATATAAAAATAGGGTTTTTTGTTTAGAAAAAAGTTGTTGATTAGAGAAAAAAGAAAGTTGAACGAGTAGTATTGAAAAATCAATAAGAAGTACATTGTTCTTTAGAAATAATCAATAAGAATTGTTAAAATTAAAGTAAAATTGGATAAAAGCAGTGATACTAACCTTCAAAAAGCATTCCTGAAGAGAGGGAATATCCTATGCAGAGAATATCGGCTTTCACTATCCTGAAAGGTCTATATATCCCGTATCGTGGGAATAATAATTTTCACGACCTTTGAAGAGAATCTATGCCTGGAAAGCCTTCGAAATTAAATTGATTCGAATGGATTCTTGAATCAATCCCGACATTTTTCGAAGTAGCCTACAAGAAATAGAGAAGAAATTAAGGTGAACAAATCTATTGATAATCAGCGGGTGATGAAAGGTATTTAAAAACTGTTTCATTTTAAATAAAACTTACCGTGTGTGTATTGAACATTAAGTATTGAAGCTCTGCTGACGGAGTGTGTTTCTGACATACCTCCATTTTCTAACCAGAATTTTTTGTGAATATCAAGTTGTTTTCTATTGTATATAACATATAACAAGTTGCATACTTGCATGTATTTAATATAATTTCATTTGTGTGGATGTGTATCGTATGAAAGATCATTGTAGATAAGTTCATTTTTTCCATTTATAATAAAAAGAATAATGTATTTTCTTATATAAATTAACAAGTCTTTCCATCTGGAAAGAATAAATAATATTTGTCTGTAGACTGCATTTCTAAGTGTTTAATTTATCAGTTGGCATCATTGATCGTAACAGGAGAGGGGTCTCGAATAAGATATACAGGACCGTTTTGTAAAAATTTACAAAATTTACAAATATTTCAGTTCACAAATTTTTTTTTATCAAAATTCAATATTAATATTTGGCGCTTATTTTTAAAAAATCATATGAATATTTAACCTTATGAGCCCAAGATCCTGAGAAGCTGAGTGTTCATTAAAAAACTTAATAATTAAAAGAGATATAAAGGTAAGTGCACTGTGTGGCATTATTGAACCTAAATAATTCATTAAATATACCGGGCGAATTGAATTAAAATTTTATTGATATATATACATATATATATATATATATATATATATATATATATATATATATATATATATATACATTCACGGCGTGAAGTGGCATCCACCCATGTTAAAATCGCGGTAGCTGTGGCGTCCGCGTCACTATAGCATCCGATATACGGACGTCACAGTGCATCGAGCTCCAAAATATCGCAAACGGTTCAGTGAATGCTTGGGAATCAATTGCTGAAGAAATCAGCAGGACGTCACTTTGGTCGGTTTTTGTATAAACCTATACACCAAGGTTCACAGGTTCTCCGTACACGGCGTTATAGTAGCACACTTATATATTTATTATACATCTGACGCACAAAGTGGCATCCGTCAGTATACATATCGAAGAACGGTATGGTTTGGCGTCTGTATATGTATTTTTCTTGCATAGTGGCATCCTGGCAGTGGTGCCGATCTCACTTTTGGTTATAGAACGCTTCCAACATTGAATATGAGGATTTACATCCGTTTTAATTTTTTGATACCATTGTTGACAGTGCGGAGGATGCTAGTTATTGCAGAATATCTACCGTTATTAATAGAAAAATTATATTTTCGTTCTCCAATTCACTCAAATCTGATTTTGAGGCAAAATAAAACACTACTGGCGATAAAAATGAGTAATGCTGGCGATAAAACATACTAAAGAATTCTGAATTTCCGTAAATAAAGGGAAAATGAATTGAATTTTCCAACGTAAATCACGAGATGAAGTAAAATTACTACTCAATTTTCTACTTAATTTTCGAATGGGTATATTTTTCTACTTCACTATAGCAGATTTCAAGTTTTTTTTGTGAAAATTCCGAAAACATTATTGTAATCAGATTACTAGGTGGATTGTTAGTAGTTGACCTAGAATATTGAATTTAACAAAAATTTCGGAGACGATGAAACTCTAATCTGGCATATACAGTGTGTATCAATGATAACTGAATGGACGATAAATGCATCCTTATTTGATCTAAGGAGAAAAATGCCATAAATGAAATAGAGAGCAATAAAAGCTATGTATACACTAGAGTTTTTTTCCCAACACCATAGCGGTTTGGTGTTGGGAAAAGACTCTAGTCTGTTCATTGCTACACCACCGGTTCCAAACAGTGCAGAGCAAAAATGAAAGCTATGTTCCAATGTACAGGGAGTCTGATAAAAGCAAAACTTGAACATGTGCTAATGATTCTACTGGTGTGCTGTCTGTATACAGGGTGTCCCAGACCAACATACAAATAATCCTGCAGAGTGAAATAGAGCTCAAAATAGGGCGATTGAAATCAACTTTCCTTTATGTTCCATTGAGCCGTTTTTTTTCATACTCTTGAATAATTTGAAACCCGTGAAAAGTTAGGCTCTGAATTTTGAAGAAAAACTTTGAAACAGGATTTCGAAAAGAAAAGTGTGAACACGAAATTTCAAACAAAGTCTTGAATTCACTTGAATTGCTAGACTTAGGTGTAACGCTAATGATGATCATATCAAAAGAATAAGGAATCTAAAGAGATAATGAAGTAGTGAGGAATCCATCATGTCTCTGTATAAGTTTCCAGACCAGTATCATCATTGAAGCTATTCTCTATTGTATATTTTAGATAGAATAGACATAAAAAGATGTTGATTGAAACTTATACAAATGTTCGTACAAAAAATAAACAAACAGTACATATTCCATCCTTTATATACGGGTGTTTCCTGAGTAATCTAAAATATTGTAGTGGACGCTTCGTCACTCCATTTTAAGACGAAAAGATATAATAAACATGTGTGATAAGTCTTGTCGTTAATGAGATACAGGGTGCTCAATTGTCTTATTATTTCAACTTTGATGTTTTATAACTGGATT
The DNA here is from genome assembly GCA_963921935.1 of Galeruca laticollis. NCBI lineage: Eukaryota > Metazoa > Arthropoda > Insecta > Coleoptera > Chrysomelidae > Galeruca > Galeruca laticollis. Next base: position 82,060,850 of record OY998178.1, on the reverse strand, counting down.
TGTAATGCCGGTGGAAAAATGCCGTATTTTTTTATGATTGTACCTACCTCCCGCTTTCGACTTTTAATAATTTAATTCTTTCCAATCCATAAACGTAGCCGCTACGAATTTTTTTAGGGTGATTTTTAATAAAAATATTTAGTCACCGTAAAAAAATCGTAGCGGCTACGTTTATAAATTGGAAAGAACGAAATTAGTAAAAATCGAAAGAGGTGAGTGAGTACAATGATAAAAAAGATACGGTACTTTTCCACAGATTGAGTTATAAAACAACGAAGTTGAAATAATGCAACAATTCAACACCCTGTATCTCATTAAATAAAACACTTATCACACATGTTTATAAGAACTTTTCGTCTTAAAATGGAGTGACGAAGCGTCCACTACAATATTTTAGATTACTTAGGAAACACCCTGTATTGTTTGCCAACGAAATTACTAGCCAGCCCGCTATTTTGTTATTTAAACATCTGATTGTAATTTCCGGGTCAATCGGAAACTTATCGAACTTCGTCATTATAGAAGAAACTACATGAATGTTTTCTTTTTAAATTTGAATTCTAAGAAAAACAATGTTAAACATTTATCATATCCTTGTCTTATCTTTGACGAATAAAATAAAATCATTTTTTTTCAAATACTTACTTTGATTCAAATGCGCTAGAAAGTAAAAAATAATTTCTTTGGATTTTTAACGTGGATTATTCTGTAGGTTCTAGATTGAAAAGCTTGTGTATTCGAACTAAACATTTTCGCGGCATGCTCTGTGTGAAAAAAAATTGTATACAAAGTATCGTTAAGATTGGGCCACCCTCAAGTTATTATTTTCAAATACGATTCTATATTTTTAATTGCACTGTTGCCAGGAGTCATGTTTCATATCGGAGTAGTATTTACATCTGCACTACAGAGTGTTTTGGAAATATTGAACTATACCGGTAAAATTTCAAATCTTCAATAATTAAAGTTCTTGTTGTAAGATCAACTTCGCATTGATTCACTTTTTACTCACTGATTATTCTCAATTACAGCTGTTATGGAATATTAAAAGAGGTTGAAATTGTTCTGGTAATAGTTCAATATTTTCAAAACACTCTGTAGTTCAGATGAAAATACTACGTCAATATGAAACATACCTCTTGGCATTCAAAAAATTGCAAAGAAAAATACAGGTTCGTATTTGAAAATAAAATGTTGAGGGTGGCCCAATGTGTACCATACTATCTATATAATTTTTATTAGCATGTTTGGATAGTCTACAAAAAGTTGATATGGCAAAGTTTTGGAAAATCCTCGCAAATTAAAAGATGTAGGCAAAAGAAGAATTTCCAATTTTTCCGGTGTAACTCCAGAACTAAAGAAGCTAGAATGTCTTGACTCAAATAAATGACCTCTGAAATACACAACTTAGCCTCCATTCAACCATCCCTATATCTCTTACCGTTACCATGATTCCAATGCATAGACTCGAATTTGAATAGTATTGTATACGAAGTGTGGGAAGTGACAAATTCCGTACGAGTTCAGGAAATACAATTTCTAACAAGTTATGTACTCTATTTTTCCTACGACCATGAATATACAAGTTGTGTGAATTATGAGTGTTAAAATATTAATTCTGAGTATATAATTATTATCATGCCGACCAGCAGAAAGCAAAAGTTGTTTTTCGTTAGTCCGCATTCGGTCTTCTCCATTGCCCTTTTTCCTATTAAAACTAATCAGATACTGGACTTCTTGCATCAGACGGATTCTGTCGTATAACGAAGTCTATATTTTCTTTCTTTTTCTTTTAATTATGCATGACTTAATGACTCCTCTTAATGTTGTCCAATTTTAATTTTGTTTGACGTTTGCATAATTATGTAAATTTTCCTAACTATTTTTTATAAAATTTGCCTAAAGTATATTTCCCATATTACCTACTGACACATCTTGGATTCTGCTGGATGCCAGGGGCATGTAATAGCTTTCCTTTCATAATACTTTTCATATGAATTATATATACATTTAAGGCCTGATGATAGCTCAGTGTGCCGAAACTAGTTGCCCCTTCATCTTGGAATAATATATAATAATAGTACTGAGTTGGCGTTTTACTTACTGCTATTTGCCTACAGACTACATTTGAGATGGAGAGTCTTTCTCATTTACTTTAATGTAAGTTATAATCTCTGATAAACTACAAATATAAATTGAAAATTATGTTAGATATTTCTGGTTGTGGTAAAAATAAATAGTCAATTAATCATCAGTTCATTAGTAGTTTGTTTGTTTACAGGGCTGATTTCAAGTTTTATTTCGTTGAAATAGATGGTGAGTAGCTCTAAATTTGATAAAATAGTATATAAAATGAGTGAGGTGCTTCTCTCATTTCTAATAAAGTATCTTAATGAACAATTATAGGCACTTACAAAGACATTTTCTCGTTCTTCTGCACTGCACAAGAACTATGTCTCTAGCAAAGAAGCTCGCACCATTATAGAATCAATCTTCGGTGAGTTACAACTATTTCTTCTGATGGATCCAGTCTCCATTGTGATAAAAATCGTAAAATATTATCGTTGTTGTAACAAATTATCAAGAAAAATAGTTCATACTTGTAACTGCGTTATCAGAAATAATTCCACTTGTTCGTGCAGTGACGTCATCGCGATCTGATTGATTTTCGTAATCAAGTGATAATGGGTTATAAATACCGCAATAAAATTAATTTTATTTAATTTAAGACGAGTGGAGAGGTTTTAAGAATGTTATTTAAGGTTTCTAAATAATGTCTTTGATGTGTAAAATATAGCTTCACATGGATTTGTAACAACCGTCAACATCCCAATTACTAGAATATGTGTTTCATTCTCCTCTCTCAAAAGAAAAACAAATTCATATTTAAAATTACTGGAAGTCACTTCGTACGCGATCTATACACAATATACAAGACGCACCAATTCTTATACAAATTCAAATCTACCTACTAATAATCTATCAAGGTCCCAGTGTTGCCAAATAATAGGAAGCCACTATGTGCGTGATCTCGATGCATTGGGGCTGTTCTAAATACATATTGTGTATATCGGCGGATGCCACAGCGCTACAAATCTATACGGACGCCACTTCTACCGCTATCGCGATATATATATATATATATATAGACAAATAATCAATGGAAAGATTAAAGAATAACGCGTGGAATATGAAACAAAAACAGAATTAGCAGGCATATCACGCAAAAGAGGTTACAGAGAATGAGTGGTAACCGTAGACATGCATGTTTCTGGCTCATTAGCCTTCATCGGTACGGCATAACCAAGAAAAGGCGTACAACTTGGGAGCATGGATGTTAATGGAAACATGAGAAAATACAAACAACGGATTTCAACAAGATAACCAAACGCACATTTGTGCCTTCAAATGGAAGATCCCGAGTTTTCAGGACAACAACCAACAGAGACACGGAGGCGTCTATAGCTCTCCTGTCTGAACCTTCTGACCCTGGAAATAGACAAATAATCAATGGAAAGATTAAAGAATAACGCGTGGAATATGAAACAAAAACAGAATTAGCGGGCATATCACGCAAAAGAGGTTACAGAGAATGAGTGGTAACCGTAGACATGCATGTTTCTGGCTCATTAGCCTTCATCGGTACGGCATAACCAAGAAAAGGTGTACAACTTGGGAGCATGGATGTTAATGGAAACATGAGAAAAGACAAACAACGGATTTCAACAAGATAACCAAACGCACATTTGTGCCTTCAAATGGAAGATCCCGAGTTTTCAGGACAACAACCAACAGAGACACGGAGGCGTCTATAGCTCTCCTGTCTGAACCTTCTGACCCTGGAAATAGATAAATGATCAATGGAAAGATTAAAGAATAACGCGTGGAATATGAAACAAAAACAGAATTAGCGGGCATATCACGCAAAAGAGGTTACAGAGAATGAGTGGTAACCGTAGACATGCATGTTTCTGGCTCATTAGCCTTCATCGGTACGGCATAACCAAGAAAAGGTGTACAACTTGGGAGCATGGATGGTAATGGAAACATGAGAAAAGACAAACAACGGATTTCAACAAGATAACCAAACGCACATTTGTGCCTTCAAATGGAAGATCCCGAGTTTTCTGGACAACAACCAACAGAGACACGGAGGCGTCTATAGCTCTCCTGTCTGAACCTTCTCACCCTGGAAATAGACAAATAATCAATGGAAAGAGTAAAGAATAACGCGTGGAATATGAAACAAAAACAGAATTAGCGGGCATATCACGCTAATGAGCCAGAAACATGCATGTCTACGATTACCACTCATTCTCTGTAACCTCTTTTGCGTGCCCGCTAATTCTGTTTTTGTTTCATATTCCACGCGTTATTCTTCAATATTTCCATTGATTATTTGTCTATTTCCAGGGTCAGAAGGTTCAGACAGGAGAGCTATAGACGCCTCCGTGTCTCTGTTGGTTGTTGTCCTGAAAATTCGGGATCTTCCATTTGAAGGCACAAATGTGCGTTTGGTTATCTTGTTGAAATCCGTTGTTTGTCTTTTCTCATGTTTCCATTAACATCCATGCTCCCAAGTTGTACACCTTTTCTTGGTTATGCCGTACCGATGAAGGCTAATGAGCCAGAAACATGCATGTCTACGGTTACCACTCATTCTCTGTAACCTCTTTTGCGTGATATGCCCGCTAATTCTGTTTTTGTATATATATATATATATATATATATATATATATATATATATATATATATATTGTTACGAAACAGCACACTGGTATAGACCCTAAATCCGACTCTGTCTAAGCCAGGTATGAAAATTAAAATTATGGCGGATACACAGTGTTTTTATAACTGTTTGGGACTATCTTATCCAAACATTGTTTTTGTGAACAGACTTATCTAGAAAAGGCCAGAAATATTATTTGTGTCTGTGTAAGCCGCAGCCCGGAATTTTCTAGTAAGAAAGGCATTAATATAAATAAGGACCGATCAGCGGAGGAGTTAGTTGATAATGTGATCTCGTGAATAAATACACCGAAATAGCAAACAGTAAATATAAATTAGTTATGTGTTCATATAGATTAGGTTAAGTGAATATACTGAGTGTTAGTGATTAGTTTAGCGTTTAAATAAATTAGTAAGTAGCCGTACCGTGTGTTTAAAATTTATCCCACCCGTTTATTGTTTAAATAAATTAGAAAAACATTACAATATATATAATATATATATATATATATATATATATACAGGGTATCCCAGACTAATTTATCCGGGCTATATCTCTTAAACGAATATAGATTTTCGAATGAAACAAAAACTGATCTATTCCATTTCTAATACACTTCAATATGGCGTGAAACATCATCCCCTAAATATTCATCCCTTAGTTACAACCCCTAACTTTAAATTTTTTAATAGTACACTGTACATTTTTTTATAATTTTAGATGTGGTCTTCCATCGTCTATTTAAAAAAATTTTCAAAAATAAAATCGGTTCGTAAGTAATCAAGAAAATATCAGTTTATTTTGCTAAATAATCAAAACAGCCTTAAAACTTAAAGGAACTATAAAAATAAATGTAATAAAAATTTAATGAAAAAAATAAATAAAAATAGCAATTAACTAATTAATATTATTTACATTAAATGTTTGAATTGTAGTCCACCTTCTGCAACACACATTTCGAATCGTGCTAGAAGATTTTTTGAATCATTGCAGGAGTAATTTGTCGAATTGCTTGTCTTTTGTTTTCTTTTAATTCGTCTACATTTTGCGGTTTTGATTGATAAACAATATCTTTTATCACTCCCCAAAAGAAAAAGTCAAGAGGTGACAAATCAGGTGAACGTGTCGCTCACATAATTTCTGGAGAGTTGTTTGCTATCCAGTGGTTATCGAAATATGATTATCCTCATCATCGGGGAGACTCCGAAGTGAGGTTAGACTCCATTAAATTGTAATAATTTAAACTAAAGATTGTGAATTGTGTAATAATTGTGTAGAATTGAGATTACGAATGATCAACCAACTCATCCTGACTATAAAAAGTCAAAATGCAGCATCATTTTGTAAAATAAAATAATTGAAATCATCTTTAAACGTTATGTTGAACGCCGGCGCCGGGGGAGCAAAACGTCCCATAACCATTTATTTCACCCTCTGTCTATGTCCATACCGACTAAATTGTGCTCATTTTTTGTTCCTTGGAACACTCGCCTATCTTCTCCAGAAGTCCGTGCAACACTCTTCAAAGTACTTTTACCTGTACCATCTTGAGATTTGGATGCATCGGTGTAAATATATAGTACAACATTTTATTATGTCACTAAGTGATGTTTTAATTAGCATATGACTAGTTCAATGTTTGTCGTATGTAAACTGGGTGATAATTTTATTGGTTTTTGTTGTCCATGGTGGAGTGTGACAATATTCGACAGGAAAACATTCGGGAAGCGATTGTTTACTTCGCCTGTTAGCTAGTTCTAGGTTTGTTTTGTAACCGTGCCTCGGGGGACTATGCGACGGAGGCAGGACTTGGCTTGGCTCAAATCTCTCGTATAGGTCCCCGAGGATGGGTTGCCTCACCCAATACGGCGCGTCCCAATGGCTCATATGGTGTCTTCAGGGAGAGTGGGTGGTCGTGGGACCTGCGCTCTTGTAAGAGCTGTGAGGACCGCACGGCCAACCAACTTCAGGGATAGGCGATGAATAAGAACGACGAGTTCCGAATAATCGTTCGCGGATCAAAGGGGATAGAGGAGTAAACCTGACAAAAATCATCGTCGCCCCCTGCCTGACCCAACTGATTATCCATCAGTCAAGGGGAGGAGAACTCATCTAATAATAGGACCATCAGGTTCATTTTTTCTGTACTACCCTTCACCTTTTACCTTTCTACTTGACATACTTCTTCATGTCCGTTTTGCTCTTTTACATTCCAACCATAGATCACCCTTCACTATATTACGTTTTGTCTCCCCTTGACTCCAACGCCAATTATATCTCATAATTTTTTCTCTTCTCTTTGTACTTCTTCGCCCTCACTTCTCTGTCCACGAAAAAACACCTCTACCCCTCTACTGAAGAAAAGTATTTGGGCTTCCAAGAAATGCAGCTGGGAGAAGTTGCTAACGGATCTGGATGAGGACATATGGGGACAAAAATACCGCATCGTGACCGGTAGACTGGCTAACAAAACCAGATAACAACTAGGCATAGGAAACAGATCCTGAGGGAACTGTTCCCAGCCGTAAACACTAAGATATTAACAACAGGGAACACGGAGACTGTAAGCCCAGAACCGTTTACAATCGGAGAACTAGACAAGACTATGGAAAAAATGAAGAATGGGAAGGCACCGGGGCCGGACGGACTGACAGTGGAGGCTACAAAGATCGCTCATAAAATTAGGCCTGGAGGGATATTGGTCTATCTAATTAAACTACTGGGTTAGCAAGTGTTTCCGGAAGCTTGGAAAACGGCGAAGGTCATCTTATTGCTCAAAGAGGGAAAGGACCCCAAGGAAGCCGCTGGTTATAGGCCGATATGTCTGATTAATACGTTCGGTAAACTTTTGGAAATACTAATTGCCAACAGACTTAGTGAGGAACTCGAGGACAAAAAAGTGTTATCTCCTCACAGCACGGTTTTAGAGCGGCAAAATCCACGGTGACGGCCATCCTAAGTTTAAAATCAATGATAACCGAAGGAACTTCTAAATGGGGCGTATTGGTTGTAGTCGACATTCAAAATGCATTTAACACGGCTAAATGGGGGAGGATTATTAAGGCACTCGTTAGCGGTGGGGTAAGCCAGTACTTGGTTAAGTTCATAGGAAACTACTTGAATAACAGGAAGGTGGTGTCGGGAACTATGGCACATAAATGCACGATGGGCGTCCCACAGGGCTCGGTCTTAGGACCAGTACTGTGGAACGACGGAATAATCAGGCTGGATTACGGCCAAAACGTTAGGACCATTGCATATGCAGGCGACTTGATTTACTGGATTGAAGGCAACGACGAGAGGGAGATCAAGCACAGGACAGAAAAGGCCACCAGTCTCGCAATTAAATGGACCAGTGAAAACGGACTGAAGGTAGCTCCACACAAGACTGAGGTGAGTGTAATAAAGCGCCCGAGGAAGGCCACGGGAAATTTCTACATAACGATTGATGGACAAAAGATCATGTCAAAAGGGAGTATCAAGTACTTAGGGGTTATAATAGCTAAAAACGTGAATTTTGCTACATATATTGACTGCTGCATCGACAAGGCGGCCACTAAGAGCGCGCAACTTCAAAGGTTGATGCCGAATGTGGGGGGTCCGGAATATCATAAGAGTCGGGTACTATGCCAGGTGGTTCATAGTGTTTTCCTATACGGTGCTCCGGTCTGGAGAGATATGGTAAAAATCCTGAAGTACAGGGGCAAACTAATAGTAGCGCAGAGAAAAAGCCTACTAACTAAAGAGGAGGGTGGTTTAGTGATGTGAGAGTCCCACACAATACCCGCAACATTGCAGCGCCCGTTGTGGCCAAGGCATTAGCTTCCACCCCCCTCTGGGGCAAAAAAAGGTTTGTTTTGTAAAGAGATTTGCGAACTTTTGGGAAGAAAATATTGGAATAAGAGGATTGGATCTTAATTTAACTGCGTATTTATGACTCAAGCTCATTCTTCTGTATTCTAGGGATGGTTCTCCGAATTCACAGTACGGACTTTCTAGTGATGTTTGGAATGCATCTACTATTATATGTATAGCTGAATTGTGGTACTTATTTACCCCGTATAATAGATGTTCTCAACAAAGTATATATTAATACCCTCTCGTAATTTATAAACTGCAAATTCACGAAGATGAGTTTAAAAAGTAATACTTCAAACTAATCCTATATCTGTAACCGAAATGTTGGCGTGAATACTCGACTTCCATTTCTAATGAAGAACAAATGGCTCTTCAATCCCGAACATCCGAAAATTAGCAAAGAAATTGGACGATTCCACGGTACAGGAGATCGAACAAATTGCCCGAAAAGTGTGAATTGAGTCGTCATCAGAATTGTAAGCGGCGCCACGTTAGTATTCATCGATGTGTTTCGGGACGGTAGCCCGATCGGGAGTGGGAACGGGCACTGGTATGAGACGCAGCGTCATCCTCATCTAATGTGCTTACATCGATGAAATGATTAGGTCCTTTCGACGTCCTTTTATTTTTATAGCTGGTAATTCAGTAGATGAGATGTTAGTTTCGTTTGAATCCGATGTGTTTCGTTGATTAGACAAGAAGATAAAAACACGGATTAAACAGAGACGTACACAGATTATTATTTGATAAATTTATATTTTATTCATTATCACTATATTATAAGGTCATAATGCAACTGCTTAGCGCCCTTTTATGTGGTTCATAAAACTTGAATTTCATAACAACCAAACTAATGATTTTAATTTGTAACGTTTTTATTTTCCCCATATTTCGCCCCGCGAAATCGAATCATTTCTATCCCAGTGTGGCCCTGGCGTAACAATATTTTCTTCGAACTGTGTAGAATATCGTTTCCTATGACCAATAAACATAAAAATAATTAGAAACAATATATCTCTGGGCTGAAAAGGTTTGTTACGCCTCAATCTTGATTTTCAATTCAACTAAGTGACAATTGAATGTACAAAATCCTCTAAAAAAGGTGCGATATGCACACAATAGTTTTTCATATTGCCTTCGGACAAAAAGGTACTTTTTACGAAATTCTGTGTAGACAGCGTAATTTGGGCATTTATGGTCTCGATTCGTTTTCATATGGTTCGTTATATGGCTTTTTTAAGAACTAATTTTACCGCCATTTATCAGAAAGAATTTCAAAAAAAAAGGCTGTCTATCCCCAAAAATCTCGTCACGAGAGGCAATCTACGAAAAATACTTGGGCGAATCAGTGGTGATTTTCTTAGTTATTAAGATATCGTATCGTATAAAAGTACCGATATTATTTGTGCTTAGTCGGATAATTAAAATTACCGGAGCATATGTTTATTGTGTTTATTACCGACATTAAGTTACCGAAGAATACCGAATGTCTGTGATTTGTTCCATCACGCGATGATAGTAGATTACTTATTACAAGTACTATCCTAAATTTTAAAATCGACCTAATCGAGAAACCATGCCTCTGGTGTTGATGCAAGTGTCTTCACCTGAATAGTTTTGTGGTGATTGGCTGGAGACTGTTGGACTCAGGTATAGTAAATGATTATTTTGCATCTCTCCTACCTGGAGTTAATCGCACCTTTTCTTAGTCGATGGTGAAAAGACTAATTTAGTGTCACGCTATTTCTTTAGCGAAAGAACCATACGGTATCAGAACTATTTTATTATGATAACGAGTTTATTTATTAATAATATTGACATTGTTTGAAAGAACTTTTATGTGTTATGCTGTTTTATAGAATAAACGTTAAGAAATTCGGCGTGCACGTCAAATCTAGATTAAATTATTTTCCGATCACTTATATTGACGTAACATTCACAAAGCCTATGTGTTTGTTTTGTTTTCGAGTAATTCAGTAATATATTATCCTACATTTTCTTTTTTTAATAAACGGAAAATAATTTCGTTAATAATTTAATTTTTTAATTCGCACACTCTGCGACATTTATCGTTTGTGTATTTATATTATTTTGATTTGTATATTTATTGTTCCTTGGAGACTATTTATTTCTCGAACAATTACCGTATGACTCGCCGTGTATTGTTGAGTGATAATTTGTTTTATTGTTTTTATGTACACATTAATATTTTTGCGGTACCCGGTTATGCATGTACCCATGTTGAAAATTTTTTGATGTTCTGTTCACTGACGCTGGTCAAACATGTTAATAAACTGGTTAACATTGCCACCTACCGTTATTCACACTAAGACTCTTTCACCTCAACTTCGGTACATATTTGCGCTTTCAAGCGTTGCCTCTAACTCTTGCGGAGACGGGGGGGTCCGTTGTTCGAAGACTAAATAAAATGTAAAAGGGCGCCAGGCAATCTTGCCTCCTGACAACTACCTACACCAGTTTTTCCACCCTAAGACTACCAAATAGGTGGAGAAATAAAAGCCAAGTTTAAGTTTAATAAATGACTTAGTTTTTTTTCAGAAAACCTTACAAAGTCAAGGTAGTACAACTACTACGTACAAGTGTATAAAATCCCATAAATCCTAACCACAATTTTCCATAGTCCATAGGTAAGTGAAAGTCCCCCTAGATTGAATGATATACAAAAAAAGACGTGTTATACTCGGAGACTGCCGCGGTAGAGCTATTGCATAGAGTTTTACACTTTGACGTTCACAATTTCTTTTTATTTTTAGCTCTTTATGCTTTTCTTCTCTATAAAAAGAAAATATCTAGGTATAAATAATAGGTATAAATAATTAGGTATTAATAGTGTAATTACACACCAAAACAATTATTCATTCAAAAAATTTGAACAAAAATAACGATATCAAGAGTTTGATCATCGAATTTCGCGCGATGTACATTTATACAGATATAATATCATATATACTTTCTCTGCGCGGCATTAATGTGTATTACCTATACATAATAGTATATTATGTAACGTGTGTTGTAAGAAGCATTTTACGCAAGAACGGAAAAGTTCCGTTCCGTGAGTGCGTAAAATGCGTTACAACACGTGTTACGTACTATACTTTACCTACGACCTACTTGTACTTGTATTGATAAACGTCTTAATGATACTTTAAGAACATCTACAATAAGATAGTTTCAATAATTTTATCGTATAACATTTGATTAAATAATATTAGTTATTATAATAATTGGTGTTTTTAAATGAAACTCACGGTCTCTAGTTAATTCCACAATATAATAAAAGTTATTGTGGAATTAACTAGAGACCGTGAGTTTCATTTAAAAACACTAATATGAGCATATTCCACGAAGTAAGGGTCGAGACAGTTAATTTCATTATAATAATTGTTTATGGTGAAATTACAGCTGTTAAATATAAACGGTAAATCGGTTCTTCTGCTTGTTGAAGCATAAGAGAGATTTAAATTATTAGATGTGTTTGGTAAACTTTCATTTTCATTACTATTACTTGTACCTGCTATTGCAGATGCTATTTTAGATGAATTGTTTGTTTGATTATTTAAGGAATTATTCACATAGCCTTCAGCTACGGCCGATGACTGCCATCCGCCGTGTCTTTTCAAATCCAATAGATCGCCACCCGCGTCAACAAGAATAGTCGCTGACGAGCGCCGGAAGCAGTGCCCAGTGCTGCGTCTGGTAGTCCCAGGTGTATAGCAATTTGGTACATTTTCCGTTTACATAATTAAGAAGAAAAGGTAATTCTGTAGCCGCATTTACTGCAGAGCGAAGGTTAATATATTTTTCACTTTGGGGTAAAAATATTCTGAAACCACAAAAGAACGTTGTCGCTTAGTTTTTGAATCAGGAATTTCAATAACAATTTTTTTTCCTGTATCTTGAACATGCGATGGTTTTATTTTACGTAATTCTTGTTTTCTGCAGGCACCGTTTATACCAATTATAAGAACAACCTGAAAGAAAATTTACATAAGTATCTATTAGTATATTGAGCACAATATATCTTACCTTCATAAACAAATATTTATCATCTGGTGCATTTTCTAGGAAATTATTAATGTTCTCGTTTGTTAAAATGTGGGATTTTTTGGGTTTAAATCCGTCAGATTTTCTTTTAAGTATAGCTTGTAATTTGGAATAGCTTGCAATGTGTATATTTTGATTTATATATATTGTTGTCCTCAACATAGAGTAAAAACACCAAAGTGAAGAATGCTTCATATTTTTTGACAAATCTTGGAAATATGCCATCATAACATTCTCGGAAAATGATTTTACACCGTTTTTTAACCTCGATTCCATGAATTTTTGGTATATATGTTTGTAACGACTCTCAGATTTCGCCGCAATAAGTCGTTTTTGGCTAATTCGGCGATTTCAGTTATATTGTGTGGAGTTAAATCCATTTCACTGTCACTCGACATTTTTTAATTGAACAAAAACTACACCAACAGAACCTAGCTATAAGGTTATAAAAATGTAAATTTATTGACAGTTCTTGATTTTTGTTCTCAAATCCCTATCGCAGTCTACTTAATTTTGAAGGTTTGACAGCTTATATCATTATATATGTTTATTTACAAATGTTATGATACATTCAGTCAACTAAAAGATGCGGAGTGAATGGAACGGAAGCAATTATCATATAATTGCAAATAACTCTTAGTATTAAATGCAATCTCATATCTAATAAATGTTATCTACCATTCATATATAGAATAAAATTCATCGTCTAATATGTAAATAATAAATTTTGAATAGAATCGCGACGTCAATTGACAGTTGCTAAGTGGTTGTTAGGGAAGCCGTGCGTTTTACTTTACAGCCGTGCGTTTTGGTTTACCGTGCGTAATGGACGTCTTACATTGATTGCTGACTGTGTGTATTTGACTAGTTACAGGGGTGGTCGTAGGTAAAAATATAAATTAACAAAACAAAAAATAAAACTGCATTTGTGATAATAATAATAAAATGTATGTATATAGAGTACTCACTCATTTTCTTTCACTATTTTTTCGTGACTTTCTTCATTAATAAATGCACTTTGTTTATTCATATTTAAAACACTTTGTACACAAATTATATGAGTACAGATATTCACTGTTGTACATAGACGATAAATACCTATACACCTATGGCAAAACTAAAAAGTATCACCGCTGTGCCGGTCGGAGTGGGGGTGTTAGGTTGTTTTCGTTACGGAATTTCTGGATTCGGTCTCCACGCTCAAGGCCCGCGATAGAAGCTATGCAATAGTTAAAAAAAATATTTACAAATATATATATACAAATATCCCAAGCAAAAATATTTATCCCGTACCTTTAAAACCAATGTATCCCTCCCCAGTAGTAATTCAATCCCTGAGTACCACAATTTGTACGAAGATTTATGACAAGCTGTACCATCCAGTACCCAATGGCACTTTAAAGCCCTATAAATTCCTTTAGTAAAATCCTAAATAACCCCCCAAGTAAAATCCAATAATTCCCCCCAATTGAAATCCTACGTTACAGCCTGGATTGTTCGTTGGTATAAATATGTACAAACCAGTATTTACATACAAATGAAATTTCTCAAACGAGTACTCAATTACTTGCTAAAATGAAACAAATGTATACTTGAGTCTCGAATATACTATAGGGTTAAATCATTACAGTATACCATACGTATCTATGGCACAGAATAACATTTACGCAAATAATTATGAAACTTGAAAATATTAAAATATAATATAGCGCAATAATGTCATATGAGCTCATACACTCACTACCACCAACTCAAATAACTCAAAATATTTAAATTGAATAGCCACAGTAACGTTTACATAAACTTACAATGGATGTAGTTATCACCAAACCATATTCGCAAATTATAAATGATAAGACAGCTATAATATATTATTATATGTTGATAATAGTGATTGATACTTGATCAACATAAGTATAGTCATAAATAGACTACCCCAAGATGCTTACAGTAACGGACAAATCAATGATCTACAACATACACCGACTGATATTGTAGGCAAAATGTACTTTACATAAACAAATCAAAGTGTGAAATTTGCGTGAAATCCCAATATGTTATACGATGACTACTAGCGGTGGCTACCTACTCCTACTCCTGTAGAAAGCTTCACGAACCCATATCGTACTCTTCAAGTCAACGGTAGAACTCCAAATTTTTTCCCCATACGGTATCCCACGTTGGGGTTATTTAAATTAATAACATAAAACCAAAACCAAGAGAGAGAACGATGAAAACGAAGAGAAGAGAAAGAAAAAGAAGAGGAGAAGAGAAAAGAGAAGAAAAAGGAGAACCCAATTGGCCAGATCGGGTCCTAATATGGGGCTGTTATCACCCTAGATGTGGTAATTAAGGCCTATTTAATTTATGTTTTCCCTCTGACACCTTTTTGTATGCAAATTAACATCTGACTGGAATTACACCATAAAAAAAACCTATCACGTTGAAATCTCTGTTCCCAAAAAAATTGGTATTCCCACGGGTCTATAACAATAACTTGAAAAAAATTCTTCAACGATACCCGGGAAATATATTTCACACGTCGGTGATCCCTTAATATAAGGTGAAATATTCAATTATTTCATCCGAACATATGAAGTAAAAGTTCGACGGGTTATACCATCAAATAGCCAGCCAACAATGAATTTTCACAGACAAACTAAAACCCTCGTGTTTAATCCAGCCAGCTAATCAGAATACACTCGAGATGTCAGAACGTTCATTAACCAATAACGTTGCGATAGTTGTACGCCACAGACCAACATACGCATAGACGCGTTACAAAGATATATATCAGGGGTAGTGCGTTCGAAGTAATACCACGGGAACAAAATAAATACATTGACGTTTGTTTATAGTTGCTCAATATGATAAATAATTTCCGAAAATAGATGACACTGAATTTTCTAATGTAGATTTAAAGTCAAAATAATGTTAAATTGAACGAAGCTTTATACTTTAAAGTTCCTGTAACTAAATTTGCACAATGACAAATCAACATAATAAACCGCGATTGAGTGAGTACTTCCCTAACCTCCACAGACACATTACCGAAAATACCTCACTTTTTATAATTTCTCTAGCTTATCGCAGTTTTTGAAATTTTTCGTGTGAATTAAAATTTTTGGCGCCCTTTAATTACCTTTCCGGTAGATTAACTTTCCTAAAATAAACCCACGACTCTTAGCTCTCCAACCAAAACAAGAGTGCCGTTCGAATACGTCTTAATTGTTTATCGCCCAGTATCGTTTCAAATAATAATACGTCATATTGGTCCCATCCAAGAAAACTTGGAGGAAATGGTACCGAACAATTAAGACAGTAACAAATTTAATCTATCGTATTTCGTAAATAATTAATTTTACAACAGCAAATGACAATTATTGTTACAGGCGCCTATGTTTTTATCAAATAGTGGATTTACGAAAATGAATCAATCGTCGCCCTCACACCGTGCCGTAGCATAGTGACCACAGGGGACGAAAAGAGTTTGCGGAAGAAAAATGTCTGCGAACGAAAAATGCTTGCCATCAAAAATAGTCGATTTTTCATTCGGAGTACGTAAAATGTCATTTTTTGTAGAGGCCGACGAAAAATATTTTTTCGTTAGTGAAATGTCTCCATTATAAATTCTACAGAGATAATTTACCATTCTTATACTTTTCAAATAATCCGACGTCCCTTTAATAGGGCTTTCCTTCTTCCTCTCATTTGAGGGCGGCCTTGACGTTGTCTTTGCTGTGTCTCCATCTTGGTATTGGATATCGCATCTGGGTCTCTTGCTTTCGAAGAAATCTTGACTAGAATAAAAATCAGCCTGCACCAGTGAAGTAACTTTAGGGATGTACAGCGACGAAATTCCTGGGAAAGTATATGTAAATTTACGGTTGGCCAAGGACACTTAAAGCATCGGCGTTCCTTATAAAAAGACCTGACAGAATTACTAAACATTTCATAAAAAGAAAAGCCATTTCGACCTTTGGCTTTTTAGTCGTATCTGAATATTTCCTTTAATGTAGAGTTCTACTGTTCCCCAATATGTAAATTTTTACTATATTAACCTACACATCACAAGATATTCTGGAAGCTGAGTTTATAAAAAAAACTAAAAGCTGTAATAACATCATTCAAATTACTGAAGTTACTTTTCAAAGTTTTGTGTATATATCATAAATGAAATCATTGAAGAAATATTTCACTCAGCTAAAATAAACATTTTGAGCTGCTATTATCATAGGAAATAATAAATATTAGGTTTAAGAGGACATACATCAAAGAAACTAGTAGCAAATGCCTGCTATTATTGATATATTTTTAACAACGATTCATAAGACTAGAAAAAATTCTCTGGATTTGTTGACACTTTTTTCTCTGAATTTTTGATAGCATATTTATCGAGGTTAGATTCATTCTCTCTGTAATTTTTGAATGCTTCAGAAATATAGCAGACATCCTAACCAACATTTTACATTTTTCCAACTCGTCTAATGGAAGTTGACAATCGGTTTTAAATTTGTACTGATTAAATTTGTATTTTTAAAGTTATAAGCAAAATTCTTGCAGATATTTATAAAAAATTGTAATTTTAGTTGGGCTTTTAATAGAATTAATTCACCATGGTTTCTGCAATATATTGAAAACTATTTCGCTGATTTCAGAATAAGGTATTGTTACACCCGTTTTTATGGATATCAGAAGGACAGCTTGGATTGAAAGAAGAAGAAGACTGAATAGGCGGAATAGTCACACTCACCTGTCAAGGTGAGAGTTTAGATTTAAACGAAGAAGTTAGGATTCCAAACCGAGCTTTGATAAGGTGAGGAAGTGTGTGACAGAAATCTTCAACAATAATAAGAATCTTTGAATATAGTTTAGTTTATTCAATATAATTATTAGTAAAACCAGTAAGCAAATAGTTATACATAACTTTTTTGTAAAAATAGCAGTAGTTCAGTAGTTGCATAAGTTAACCTGATATGGGTGAAATCACGGGAGGACGGGCCCCCTGTGGAAACAGGACACCTTGATAATAGTGGAAAAACCAACGAAGACAAAAAGATCCCAATATTTGAAAATATAAAGTACTCTGTGTATGATTCAGCTCCCTTTAAGGTTATGGTCCAGCATAAAGATATGAGCGTGGGGAACTTACACCCAATGGAATTGGGCAGACTACTACATAAAAAAATATATGGAATCAAATAAATTGAAAGGAACGGTAGGAATAAAATTTCTATCACTTTTAGGCTACCAAAATAAGCTAATGATTTTAAAGAGAACAAAGAGTTCGTAGCTATGGGCTATGAAATGTTTATCCCGGCAAGTTTAGTCTCATGCACAGGAGTTGTCAAAGGTGTAGGTCCAATTCTAGCTGAAGAATAAGTCATATAAAGAACCAATGAAGAAAGTGAAGGAGTATATAAAGTACTGCAAGTAAAGATACTAAACAGAAGAGTAGAAGATACATCCGATCATTCAATTAAGTTGTTAATAGAGTTGTGAAATATATAACAGTGATGACAGTGGTGGGATATGATTTATGGTCAATACTAGAAGTACAAATTACGACACCAGCATCGTTTCTACAGATGATGGAGGAAGAAGAGGAGAAAAGAAAGCAATAGAAGGAAGAACAAGAACGTGGAGAAGGAGGAAAGAAAACAAATATTAGATGTACTATCCGATTTTAGTTCTACCTTTAAAAGTAAAATAGCAACTGTAAATAACAAAATAAATACAATGGGAGGAAGCATAAATAACAAAATAGATACAATGGAAGATGGCCTAAAAATTGACATAAAAACAGTTAAGGAAGATTTAAAAATAATAGCAAATATGAGACACAAACAGGTTATGAATCCACCCATATGATGGTCAATCATCATGGGAGACATATCGACGACAATTTGAAGCAGCAGCTAATGCCAATGGTTTGAATGATCAAGGAAAAGCCACCTCCCTTATAATTGCTCTTCGTGGACAAGCCACATGCATTCTGCAATTATTACCCCAAGACAACCCTAACTCTAACGCCAAAGTCCAAAGTCAATTGAAAGTGCGCATGCAAAAATTAGACGAGAACCTCCAAGAATATAGAAGTGACATAGAATGACTATTGAGTTTAGGCTATCCACGGGCACCTAAAGAATTTTTAGAACAATTTGCGCTCAAGCATTCATTGATGGCTTAAAACAAGCCCTTCAATTACGCCACTATCTGGCACTATAAGAAGTATTAACTTTTGCTCAAGAATTCGAAGCTGCTAAAACCATTTCCAAAACCGGATGTCCAAAATTACGAGCAATACACTTCGAGGAGAAAAATTTAACCGAAGTTATCGCTAGAATCGAAAATCTACTGAAAGACATGCTACAAAGTGGTACACCAATTCAAGAACCCCGGAAATGTTTCAACTGCGGAGTTCCATCAAGATCTGGAAGCCAAGTTAGGAGCTCGGATTACCAGACAACATCAAGACAACGTACATCCTCGCAGAGCCCAGTTAGAAACAGAGCTCATAGCGCCACAAGAAACATCCCTAGAAGTTCATCTCCATACCAAAGTCGATCACCAACACCTGTTCGGAGCTCTAACACCAGCAACCAGGAAAACTACTAAATGTCGACTATTCGGGGCGGTCATCGACTAGAACCATTCAAATCCACACGATTCGCACATATTCTTTGTTTAAAAATGGCCGAAATTAACTGTTAGGGGACAACTAGAAAATCACGATTGCAAATTTGTTGTCGACACTGGGGCAACTAGATCATTTGTACGCCCAGATATGTTGACACAGAAATACGCAAGAACACCTACAGGTCTTGTGCTGGAAACCGCAACTGGTTATACTACTCCGATTTTGAGACAAGTAACAGCATCGATTAGAATTGGAAACGCGGCCATAGTTCGCTCATTTTTGGTAGCAAACATTATGGATGCATGTCTTCTGGTTTTAGACATTATGCAAGAGAAATTTGTAATAGATTTGAAAAACAAAATTTTCTCCATCGACAACGAAGAAGTAACCCTAGGTGGTAAAAATGACCAATTGCACAAAAACAAAGTTATAGTTGATGAAGATATAAAAATTCCAGCAAATTCATTGTAATGCTCATCTCAAAGAAAAATCTAAAGATCACACTATTGGACTTATTGAACCACGTGAACCGACAGAAGATGGAGTAAATGTAGCCAAATGTCCGGTAAAGATAGGACAGCAAATTTCCATACGTTTTACCAATACATCTAGAAGACCAGTTGAACTAAAGAAAAATCACGAGTTGGGATACTGCGAACCAGTGAAAACCATAGTGAATTTACGAGATAATCCCAAACCCGAAAAAGAGCTACAAAATAAAGTCGACGTCCAATTTATAGAAACACTCATCAAAGACTTTGACAAAATAACACCCGAAAAAGTGAGCAAGGCTAATAAATTTGTTTTAAATCACTTTAACCTTTTCTAAACCGGAAAATCTCCTGGGGGAAACATATAATTAATACAAGAGATGCACCACCGATACGTCAAAACCCAAGAAGACTCCAAATCGCTAAACAGAAAGGTGGATGTAGCGAATATGATACAAAACATGTTGAATGAGAACATTTTTGAGGAATCACGTGGACCGTGCTTTGGTAACGAAGAAAGATGGAAGTACGAGATTCGACGTTGACTATCGCAAATTAAACCAAGTAACTGTAGAAGACAGCTATCTCTGCCACGATTAGACGATTCACTGGACACCTTATCCGGCTCTCAGTGGTTTGTCACGTTAGATTTGAAGAGCGGATACTGGAAAGTAGAAATTCATGCCGATGATGAGATCAACATGAGGTTCGTCAATTTTTGGGTCCTTGTACATATCACCAAAATATGTTCAAAATTTTGGAGAGATAGGCAGACCTTTACACAGACTTACTGAAAATAACATATCATTCGATTGGGATCCAGAATGCCATTACTGAATTGAAAAAGAGGTTATCTACTGCACCTGTTTTAGTGTACCCTAAAGAAGTAGGTCAAGTTATTCTCGACTGCGACGCTTCACAACATGGCATAGGAGCTGTCCTTTCAAAACAACAAGATGGCGAAGAAATAACTGTTAGCAATTGTAAAGGCTACTGAACACGTTCACAGATACGTTTATGGCAGAACCTTCATCATCAGAAGCAACCATAAAGCACTAGAGTGGCTGACGAATTTTAACATTTCAGAAGGACAAATTGCAAAATGGTTGGAAAGACTTCAGCAGTACAATTTCGAAATAGTTTATAGAAAAGGTCGCTATCACGGAAATGCGGATATCCTATCCAGAAGGCCATGTACTCAACAGCAATGCAGATATGGCCAAAGAATTGAGGAAAGGGAAGGTAATAATAACTAAATAAACAAAGACGAAAATATAGAACTGTTGCATGCAACAACAATATTAAGCGACTGGGATGAAGACATGTGGTCAGTAGAAAACTTAAGAAAATTTCAAAAGAAATATAAGGGCTTAAAAGTTGTTCGAGAATCGTTACAAAATGGAATTAGACCCGATTGGTAAGAAGTGTCCAAGAACGGCTTACCGATCAAAAGATAATGGGTTCAGTGAAATTCCCTTACTCTTTGAGTTTATGTACTCCATTGTACGTGGGAGACCTCTGACGGCGTATCTACGATCCACCAACTTGTCTCACCTAAATCACTTGTTCGTGAAGTGATGGATGAACTTCATAGCTGTCGTTCAGGAGGACATTACGGAGTTAAGAAAAACTTAGCCAGAGTTATTGGACGATTCTGGGTCAACTGTCGCCAAGACGTTACATAATAGTGTAAGAAATGTGACTTTGCAGCGGAAGGAAAGGGTAAAAACTATAAATCGTGGAAAAATGGCTCAATATATGTCCGCTGAACCATTTCAGAGAGTATATGTAGACTTCTCGGGCCACCATCAAAAACAGAAAAAGGTAACATGTACTTAAAGGTAGCTATGGATTACTTTACAAATGGCTAGAAGTGGTACCAATTCCCAGCCCAGAGGCTGCAACCATCGCTGAAGCATTTATGAATAATTTTATTGCAAATACCTTTTGAAGTACATTTTTGAATCAGAGTTAATAAAAATTTCTGGGATTCAGAAAACTCGAACTACACCAATACATCTACAGTCTGATGGGTTAGTGGAACATCATAACTGGACAATTTACCAATATCTATCGTTATTCGTATCTCAAAACCAGCAAGATTCGGATTAACTGATTCCACTGTCCCTCACAGCATGAACCCATTGGCTATACACCTTCAATGATGATCACGGGTCGGGAAATGAAGGTTTCAATGATATCCTCTTTGCAAAACCTCCTCCTTCGTCCCGAGAAGAGAACGATAGCCTTCCTCAATATGTTCAAGACCTTCAACAAAAAGTTAGAGAAGAGTCACGAGTTTACAAGGACACGACTGAAATTAACCAGAAACTGTTGACTAAAAGCCTGAAAGGAGGGATATTTAAACCCGGAAATGCAGTTTGGTTGTCTAGTCCAGAGGAAAGAAAGGTTTGACTCCGAAACCTCAACAAAATTGGGAAAATCCCTACCTGGTGGTCAAGAAAATTAACGACCTAATTTATCGCATTCGTCTGTCACCAAAAGGTAAACCTAAGGTCGTTCATATCGAGAGATTGATTCGCTATTATGGTGAAGACCCTACCAAAAACCGAAAAAGGTAACAAGTACTTAATGGTATCTCTGGACCAGAAGTGGTACCAATTCCTAACCAAGAGGCTGCAACCGTCGCTAAAGCATTTATGAATAGTGTCATCGCAAGACGGAGTGCCATTGGAAGTACATTCCAATCAAGGAAGAAATTTTGAATCAAAATTGTCAATAGAATTAATGAAAATCCTTGTGATTCAGAAAACCCGAACTACACCAATGCATCCACAGTCTGATGGGTTAGTCGAACGTCATAACAGGACAATTTTGTCAATATATATCGTTATTCGTATTCCAAAACCAGCAAGATTGGGTTTAACTGATTCCACTATCCCTCTTATCTTATCGAAGTGCACAGCATGAATCTATTGGCTATACACCTTCAATGATGGTCACGGGTCGGGAAATGAAGGTTCCAAGTGATATCCTCTTTGGAAGTCTGCCTCCTTCGTCCCGAGAAGAGGACGAAAGCCTTCCTCAATATATTGAAGACCTTCAACAAAAGTTAGAGAAGATTCACGAGTTTACAAGGACACGGCTGAAATTAACCAGCGAGAAGATGAAGAGACGGTTGGATGAAAACATTAAAGAAGAGATATTTAAGCCCGGTGATGCAGTTTGATTGTACCAGCCCAGAAGAAAGATAGGTTTGACGTTCAAAGGAATTGGAAATGCCCTACCTAGTGGTCAAGAAAATTAATGACCTATTTTATCGCATTCGTCTGACACCAAAAAGTAAACCTAAGGTCGTTCAAATCGAGAGATTGATTCGCTATTATAGTGAAGACCCACCCAATTGGTCTCAAGAAGACGTCGAAGTCCCTGGTATTCGAAGTAAATAACTTGAAGATGGAAAACAAAGCTACACCTGTTTTTAGGGATGTCAGAATGACAGTTTAGAGTGGAAAATGAAGAGGACTGAATCACCTGTCAAAGTGACAGTTCAGATTTAAAAGAAGAAGTTAGCGTTTTCGAGATTTTTCGATTGATTACAAAAATGACAGTTAGTTTGTTGCCAGTTTTGATGTGTTATTTTGTGTTGTTAAAAGTATTGTATTTTGCAACTTGTTAATAAAGTTGTGATAGATATAACAATATTTGGCTGTGTGTCAACACTAAAGTGCGTAGTGTAAGCAATAATAGATATTATACTTTTGGAAACATTCATTATACAATCTATAGTTTTGTCAACCTAAATGTAAATTGCAATTTCAAATCAAAGCTCAAAAATTTTGGCGAGTTAATCCCATTTTATGCAGAGATGACATTATCAACCTACTGGAAACAACTCAAATTTTTCCGCAAGCAAAAACCGTCAAAAACATCAAACTTTAAGATGGCAATGACATATTTCACCTAACAACATCAGTAATACCAATTTTAATTACAGACACAGCAAGCGAATTACTCCTCTCGCTTCCCTTTTCAATACAATCACCAATAAGTCCAAGCCCAGCGATCGCAGTGTCATAAACCTGGACAAAACACAATCGCTCTTTAATCTCAGTACCAAATAGTTCGACAGTACCGTTTAAAAACTTCTGCACAAAATTACCAGATGAACTCCAACCTTCCATTCCACTATAAATGGGTTGATTTGCTTATTATTTTTTCATTTATTCGCTGACATTTTCTGATCCATTTGCGACGAAAATTTTCAGCACAAATCACTTATGTGGCTTCACCGTAAGTTTGTATCCAGTGTGATGCCAAACAAATTAACATGTTCAGATTTATCAATTACTTTCGACGAGTTAAAGGTAGTCTGAGTTTTCTGCTGATTTAATCTCAGATCATTAGTTGCAAACAAATTTTCTAATGTTTTGATTGAAATTGATTTCGAGACGTTGCTGTTACATGATGAAAAAGTGGTATCGTTAGCGATGAGAATGCAAGTACCTTTGTTAATTTGTTACGGTAAATAATTTATATAAATTAAAAATAATACTGGGCCCAATACAGAGCCTTGTGGGACACCTGCGGAAACCGGTACCAATATAGAATTATTACAATTGTAATAAACATACTGCACTCTGTTCGTTGAGCACATAATCTCGTATTCCATAATATTCCAGTTTCTTCCACATAATATCTGGATTCAAACAGTCAAACGCCTTGGATATCATTGAAGAGATACTTTTACTTTCATCAAGGCCTCTGACTACGTCATTAATTAATGTTTTGATTACAGGCACAGTAGATTTGTGCTTATGAAAACCATGCTGGGGCGCAGTAAACAATGAGCTGTCCTCCTGAAAATAAGACACAAGTTTTTCTTTAAACAGAATTTCCAGCCAGTAGCCATAACATATTAATTTCAATAATAAGACGTATACCCCTTAGAAAATACACATTTTCTCTACATATTGGTAGTTTTGCCTGAGTTTTCGACAAGCAATCTTTATGGTCACTCGGCAGTGGCAATTTAGATATAAATAGAAGTAAAGTTTTATAATTTGATTCAACTATTATTCCAGAACTTTGCTACTTAAACATAATGGCTTTTTTATCTACGAATTAATTGGAAAAGAAAAAAACAACATATTTTCTAAAGCTTCATATTGTCAATGTATCATTAAATTGGACATGTACTTAGGTATACATGTGAAACTTGTCAAAATAAAGCTGAAAATTAGGATTTTAAATAAGTAACTAACAAAACAATTGAGACTACTAACATAACATGGTTACAAAAAACTTTAAACGTTTCCCGAGTGAAAATGTGCAAGTCACAAGAATTCTTAGTAAAATAAAGTGAAAAGATTTTAAAGTTGTTGGAATTGTCTCTTGTTCCCATATTCAGAGCTTTCGAATGAAAACTATCCATCCTATAATAATAAAAAATCTTATAACTTTCCCTCTTCCTCCTCCAAATTATTATAGTAATAGATTATTTTATAAGGGATTGAAATTAACTTCCATTGGTTTCCATACAATAATACAACCGATATTCAAAAGCTTTTCACAAAATTCGTAACATTTCTGCGTTTATTTCTCAACATACCTAAGCAATTCGCTGACATAAATCATCAGTCTAAACAGCACTGCTGTATAGTATGTACGTCAATTTGGATGATAAGATGATCTCTTAAAGGGCTAGCGAATACTTTTTTGTCTCGTCGGCATAGAAAGAAACTAAGTTTGAGACAAATATTAAAGATCGCTTGCATACACAACAAACAACAATGGGCCGAGGCCGGAACCCTGTAGAACACCAAAATGATAATCCCCATTTATTTTTAATGCCGCTCCTGCCCTCAGTGGGTCGGGTACAAGACTACGATCAGTCGAGTCGCTATATTTAGTTGACTACTGAAAGTGAAGGAGATAAGGTAATTTCATAAAAATATTCGCGAAAACGTGATTTTAATGCTGCCTGATCTAAGGTAAGTGCTTTTAAGCTATTGTAGCAGTGTTGTTATAGTAATAGAAACATTAAGTAGCAATATATTATATAAAAACACATAGTTTTGCCTACTATTTGATGAGTTTACGAAAATATTTAACAGAGCCGTTACCAAGTTACCAGGACCTAAAACAAAATGTACACTTTCCCAGCGATAATTTTTCCTGCTGATCTCTGGGATCATCATTTTTTCGGCTCGATTTTATTTTTACATTTTCAACAAATACTAAATCGTTTTATTGTTTTTCTTTTGTTGCAGATGAAAACATGGTTTAAAAATATAAAAGAAAACCTGTGAGGCAGTTATAAGACGAAGATAATATGCGACAAGCAATTGAAGAGGTCCGTCGTGGCTTAGCTTATAAATCTGCGGTCAGAAACTTTTGAGTTCCGTTGATGATTTTAAAGAGACACTGTAAATGAACGAACAAGCTAGCTGTTAGTGCTGTTAAGAAACTGGGAAACAAAATAATGGGTTTCACTGAGGAACAGGAGGAGGAATTGGTTGCGCATATACTCGACATGGAAAGAAGAATGTACGGTATCACCACTAAAGATGTAAGATCGATTGCTTATCAAAATAATATTGATCATCACGTTCCCAAGAAAACATGTCTAGCTGGCAAAGATTGGTAGAGAGGTTTTCGCAAGAGGCACCCTGAACTTGCACTAAGATCAACATCAGCGGCTCATGCTCGTGCTTTTAACCGGCCTGACGTAACCAAATTTAAATTAGCGGCTCGTGCTCGTGCTTTTAACCGGCCTGACGTAACCAAATTTTTCAGGTTACTAAAGGCAGTGTATGACAAAAGACAATTTCCAGCACACAGAAATTATACTGTTGATGAAACATCTTTGAGTACGGTCCCAGGTAAAGATTGTAAAATTCTAGCTCAAAGAGGTAGATAACAAGTTGGCAGGGTTGTATCCGCAGAACGAGGTGTGTCCACTACTGGCGTAATTTGTATATTATCTGCATCTGGTTGAATGAATTGATGCACCGTCCTGTTGAAAATACAGATTGGCTCGCTTTGCCAGGGGATACCATGCAAAAATTGGGTTAATTCGTTTTACAACAAAGTTAAATAAGTCTGGCATTAAGGTTTTCTCTTAAGAAAAATGGACTAATAATTTGACAATTCCAAATTCCGCACCATCCATTAGCCTTTATTCTGTATTGGTCTTTATTTGCTATAAAAAATGAAGGATTGTGTCTGCCCATCAACGACAGTTTTGGGAGCTTACTGTTCCATTTTCTGTGAAATTTGGGTTATCTTCAATCATTCCTTGATACCAAGCGCAAAAATCAAACCGGGTGTCATAATATCTATCCTTCAGAACTTGAATAAATTTAGGCTTGTACGGGTGAAACTTATTGCTTTTTAAAATACGGCCAATTGAGATTGAAGAAATATTAATGTTTTGATAAACTTGCGCTATGGATACTTCCTGATTTTCTGCAACGGTCAAAAGCACTTCCAAACTATTTTCTCCATTAACCACTTTTTTTCATGAGGCACTTTAAATTTGTTTTCAACTGAACCAGTTTCCTCAAACGTCTTTAATAATCTTGCTAGAGTTGTAAAATGTACGTTTTGGCCAGGATCACTTTGGTAATAGTATATTACATTACGAGTGCGGAAAGTGACACTTTTCACACGAGTGGGAAATATAGCACGAGGTGTAAACCGAGTGCGACAATCCCACGGGAGTGAAAAGTCACTTTCGCACAAGTAATGTACAATATTTTTCCTACGACCACCCATTTTATTGAATAATATGTAAATATCAGATCGTGTATATTGAGTGACCTGACTAATCTTACGTTTTATTTGTAACAGTATATGATTGAATATTGTTTCTATAAAAAGTGCACATGCATTTACAATTACTTTCATATTGTAATAAAGAAATAACGATAATTAATGTTTATTTGAAAAAATGACAAAAGTAAGTAGGGGAGAGTTGGACAAAACCGTAGCAAACGTTTGCTACAGATAGAACTATTCTCAAATGACTTAAGGTTGATATACCAATGTCAATTTTTATAAATATTCTTAAATTTTTAATTTTTTTTATTTTTAAGAAAATATTGCAAAATACCCGGTTTTGTCCAACCGGTGTGATAAAACCGGGTAGTAACTTAATTACCATGTAAAAAGACTGATAGGCAGAAAATAAAATATTTATTGAAAATGTGTGAACAAAAATCGAAAATCTATGAACAGAAGTCGCAAATAAAAACTTCATCTACATCATCATAGGCACTACAGGCTTCTTGAGCCCATTTGTTGCAAAACACACATTTTATCCAGCCTTCATTTGCCTTAGAGTTTGAATATAATTCATTGCAATACAGACACGCATCGTCATTATTATCTGCTTCCTCCGAACTATCAGAATCTGCAATCTTTTATTTCGGAACCAATTTTGTTTTTCGTGCAGCCTTTTTTACCACATTTTTTTCTTTTTTGTCCGGTTCATTTAGCTTTAATTTTTTTACGACTGGAGATTTTTTAAATTTACCTCTAACTCAGACTTATAAGGAGATGATGTTATTACAGCAGCCTTTTCTCTTCTTCTGTTATCGTTGGATGGCTTCCTAGTTGCCTTAGGGATCGGAAAAACCTCTTTTGGAGAGACTGAAAAATCACATATTGGTTTTGGTAATGTTGCTTGTAAACTATCAGATTTAGTGGTGGCTTGTTTAGAAGAGATGTTAGTATGATTTGCAGTGTGAGAGTTTAAGGAGCTACAGCTTGGATGGGGAGAATCGATACGGCTACAGCTTGGTTGGGGAGAATCGATACGGCTACAGCTTGGTTGGGGAGAATCGATAGGTGGAGGTAACGGAGCTAATAATTGTGTAGCTGTCAGCTTTGTAGTTGAAGTAGAATCTTTATTTAATAATTATTATTACTGTAAGTAGTCAATGTTTTCAAAATTTGATGAAATATTACATAAAAACATTAACAACAGCTCTTTTCAATTGTAATGTCACAATTAAATTATTTGAAACTGCACAAGGTGACAATATCCAAGGCATTGCTACAGAAAAGTTTCATGTGCTCAACGAATATTTTCATTTTATTCTCTACGAATGACCTAAATCAATACTTCTGAATGGTTTTACCCCTACACATTAAACACTGCGTTACCCAAACTACTTCAACAATGAAATCGGTGAAATATCATTTTAGAAGAGGGCCATGGCGAAAAATACGAATTTCTTTATTTTTAGTTTTTATCGCTCCAAATTTCATACGCAGCCCCAAAATATCGTTCTGATCAGTTTTCCCAAATAACTTTTTGCGATATTTTGCCATTTAAACCCACTTTTCGCAATTTCACATCCAATTTTTCCAATTTTCTAATATGCCAGTGGCCACGTGACTGATTTCAAAATGTATTTTTAGGTTATCGACCATGCAGGATCAATCGCATGTATTAAATTTTCCTATATACTACGACTAGAATTTTTTCCCATATGTAGCGAACAGTATGGTGAACACGATATATTTAGAGTGAGGAAAATTCTTATTATAACGTGAATTTCGTTCACCACTCATAATATTTCTCGTCGATGAAAGAGTAACGTAAATTTCGTTTACCCCTCGTAACATCGAATAATACTCCTGGTCGATGCTTGCCGAGTTTTAAGTTTTCGGAAGAGTTCGTTTCTATTGGATATCTAAACCAATGCGCGTTGACATTCGGCCCTTATTCATATACTTATTGTCAAGTTCGACATCTTATCGTATCGAAGTACATTTCATGGAAATGGTAAGTTTTCGCTTAAAATGTATAATATTTCTCCGCTAATCCTTTATCACATGGTACTTAATAGTTTCAAATTAATTTTTCTTTAAAACATTCAGTACTAGAGATATTATGTCGATTTCGTTTTTGTTATATATATTTTGTTCTGGTTGTTCATACATTTTTTGTACCAATGGAATTCTACGTTGAAAACCATTGAAATAAAATTAAGTGAATTCGTAACTTTTCTTATGATTTTTATTATGCTTTTATGTCTAAAATGTCTATTAAAATATTGATACAGGAAACATGAACCACGTGTTCTGGTTTTTTTTATACCAATGGAATTCTACGTTGAAAGGTATTGAAACAAAATTAAGTGAATTCGTAACTTTTCTTACGATTTTTTATTATGCTTTTATATCTAAAATCTCTATTAAAATATTGATACAGGGAACATGAACCACGTGTTCTGGTTTTTTTTATATTTTTTTATACCAATGGAATTCTACGTTGAAAGGTATTGAAACAAAATTAAGTGAATTCGTAACTTTTCTTACGATTTTTTATTATGCTTTTATATCTAAAATCTCTATCAAAATATTGATACAGGAAACATGAACCACGTGTTCTGTTTTTTTTTATATTTTTTATACCACGTTGAAAAGCCATTAAAATAAAGTTAAATAAATTAGTAACTTTTCTTATGATTTTTATTGTGCTTTTTATTTGTGAAATGAAGGAATTTTCTTAAAATATTGTAAAATACAGGATATATGAACCACGTTGTTTGATATTATTTCATAATTTTGTACATATGTTACTTGTACCTACGGCAATTTCAATCTCCAGATATCCTGCATTTTACTGAATTCAAGAACTATATCTGATTCAAGTGTATTTTCTACCACTTTTCCTTACCGGCCTAAACTTTTCCGTACCGGCCTAAAGTCATCTTACTGGCCTAAGCCTTCGTAGCGACAGAAACATTTTCCCGTGGATGAATTCTACCTGCTGGGACCACGACTCTATGCAGAACCGAATGGACTGAACGTGGCACAGCCAGATGATTGGTTCCAGATTCGTTTTTACGTCATCCAGATCATCATTGGAAAGAAAAACCAAGGAGAGTACTAACGGTCATAATCTTTGACAACTATAGATTATTTCCAACGAATGTTCATATAATATCAACTTAATAGTTTGTACCAATGTTAATTATAACTTTGTAAAATATTTAATTCTTGGCTAAACTTTAGTTTCCTTCAGAATCTAATTTTTTTTATTTGTATTTCAATTTACTTTCAGTTCTAGTTTGTTTTTCTAAATTCATAAATTAAATTGTCAAATTTGATAACATTTTTATCTTAAATTTTTCAGTCAAAATATAATTTTTTTTATCAATAAAACCACTTGTAAATAAATTTTCAATTTTCATCTGTTATTCAATAAAACCACTTGTAAATAAATTTTCAATTTTAATCTGTTATTCAATGAAACTACTTGTAAATTTTAAATAACGTTGTTCATATTTTTTTATATAACCTTCCAACTTCTTGCGTTGCTGACTGAGATTAGTCGATGTTAGGTAACTTATAGACTAGTAGGACTCAGGGTGGCGCCCACTTATCTTTCCGTCTCGTTACGTAAAAATAAGTAGGATTACTCGAGAACCGTTAAGACCTACTCCTTGGGTCTCTACTAGTATATAACCCACGCCTGAGTAGCTCTCCGACGAGGTGGCCGTTGCATTATGACTGGGCCAAGAAGATGTTAGAGAGAATATGAATTACCCCTTAACAGTTATATTTCAGCCAAATGCAGTAGATATTTCTCAGCATTCAAGCACCTTCAGCTCCCATTTCCTCCATTTGTCCTAAAACAAATAAAAAAGAAGCTAGCGTACTTTTTCGATTACAATATATTATTTATTTTTCTCATAGAGGAGGTCGAAGATTTGGAACAACGTATCAGAATAATTTGATGTGTAAATTTCTATAGGTATTTCAAAGTTATTCGCTTGCCTTAAAGATCGTAGCGTTCGAACTCTACCGTACGATTGATTCAAAATAATACCAACTTTGAAAATAGGGACTGAACTCAATGCAAAACCCAGAGAATAATATCTCTAGCACCTAGGATATAAAATATATACCACAGTTTCCTGTCGACAAAAGACATATAATTGTCAGAGTGAATATAGAAGTCGAATCCTCAAAGTACTATTTTGATGAATAGGACCCACTTTGAAAACGGTACAATAATAGGTCGATTCTGAGCATATATGTAAGGTCTGTAAGCCAAAATCTGTAAAAGTTACAGGAAATGATATTCGATACTGGGCTGTTAGTTACAGATTTTCTTATATATTCGTAAATATTTACAGGCCATTTGTCACTATAAGCAGTACAGGATCTTATTATTATTCTGAAAATTGCACAAACTACTGTTGTGATAAGAATTTTTTTTTCGAGAATAATGGATTTTATTTGCGGGTATTCTTTTGGAGGAAGATGTGGATCGGGTAGTATAATGTTATTATAAGAAAATAATAGATTGGAATGCGCTTTTTTCTAATTTTTAGAAATTACATGAGAATCGAAAGACGACGTTTGAGGGATGAATTTAATCCGTTCGATATGCCCGATATGAATTTTGAACAAATGTTTCGTTTAGACAAGGTCTCCATTCATTATCTACTAAATTCTTTGCGGCCACACGTTTGGGATAATAATTTGGGAATTCCCTTTGAAGTAAAAGTAAGAATATCTTTTAGAAAAAATAAAAAATGTCTTCTTTTCAACAATGTAACATATCTATAACGAATATTTTTTTTTTTATTTTTTGGCGAATGTATTATATCAAAATGTTATCGGCTGTAATACTTGGGTTGCAATTAGTCAAAGTTCAATAAGTAGAGCTATTTCACAAGTATGTGAATTAATTGTCCAAGTTTTTATGCGAGCTGTAATAAAATATCCTACAACTGAGGCAGAAAAAAATATAATAAAACAAGGGTAATACCAAAGTTATAATAAGTATAGTAACTAGAATGATAAATTTCATTCTTTTTAGATTTTATGAGGTATTTTAGGTGCCATTGATGGAACACATGTAGAAATCTTAGCACCACCAATGAATGATGTTGAATATCCCCCTTTTGTATATATTAATTGGAAAGGAAAATATTCGATAAATGTAATGCTGGTAAGTATAGGTATATAGATACATATAAACTTTGTTATAACACTTAACATTTTTCAGATATCCGATTCGAATTCTAAAATCATGGGTTGTTCAGCGAGATATCCTGGGTGAACCCATGATTCGGTAATCTGGAGTACTAGTACAATTAGGGCACATTTACTTTTAAAATACCAGCAAGGGGATACAGGTACACGTTTAATAGGTAAATAGAAATTCACATAAATTTTGTCATGATAACTAAAGAAATTTCTAATTTCTTTTTTAGTGAACAGTGGTTACCCATTGGAACCATGGCTCTTCACTCCCTGCCTTAACCCTTAAAATGAAGATGAAGAGGCATTCAATCGTTTATTAACGTCAACTAGAAACACAAAAATGGAATTTTAAAAGGAAGGTCCAGATGTTTTTCTAGGCATCGTACACTTGTGTAACATTCTAGAAAAGCAGCTAACATATTTTATACTTGTTGCATTCTTCATAATATTGCAATATATGCAAATTTAGATATTGCAGAAAATGAAATGGAATATGCTGAAGGCAATGATGGTAGGCAGAAAAATATCAATGATTTGATTCAGATAAAAAATATTTTATAATTTTTAGATAATATTCGACACGAAACTAATGTTAATGAATTATTAGATTTGGGAAGACATGCTCGAGACAATTACATAAGAGAAAATATTTTAAATCAATAAATAATCCTTAAAATACTTTGGATTTTATTTTTTGGAATAAAACTATTTTTAAATATTGTTACGCAAGTTCTTCTTTTTTTTAGTCACGAGGGGGTTAGTTACCTCTCAGCCATTAATTAAGCTTATTGTGCACCCCCAGTCGCAGCTATTAAGCAGAGTTCCATTCTGAGTTTTTAGCGAACATTGAGATTTGTTGGACTATACTTTCCTGCATTCCCTCCTGATTTGTATCTAAATAGAAGGCTCTCCTTCTGCAGAAGTTCTTCATGCTTCATGCTCGACAAATTTACATATAAAAAAATCCTTATTCATTAAAGCAATAAACATAAAAACATGTTTTATTTAAACTAAAAATATCAAAACTTAAAACAAAGTCCTTATCAAAAACAAATATATTTTCATAACTAAACGAACATTATTTGATAAATTTAAAAATAAAAAATACTGTTTTCATTTATAAAGAAAATCGAAATTTTTATTTGTATATTGAAATTTTTTTATTTCAAATTCTAGCTTGAGTCGTTTCAGTTTTATTTTTCAGTTTCTGAGTATGTGTTTATTCATTTTTCTAAAGCGCCTGCTAGGTTCTCATTGTGCTTGGTTAATTGTTCACTATTATGAATTAAATAAATTTTCTGCCAACACTGACAGAGGTTTGGTTGTTCACCTTTTTCTAGGTCGTATTTTATTTAATTCTACCCCAAACTGCCAAACCACGTTCTTCTATATCTGTAAGCTTTAAATCTTCTTGGGGCTTTTAGCTTTCTGATTTCAACTTGGTACTATATTTCCAATCCAATAATTTCTATAACAGCAAAAATTAATTGACGAAAATACATACATATGAAGATCAACTTGCCTCTTTCCATTCTTCTGTTGGAAGAGAGGATCCAGTACCAACAGCATTTAATTTTAATCTTAATTCTTCCCACTTTTTTTATATATAATTTGGATCTACGGTAGGATTTATTGTGTTACTTCGAAATATATAATCCGATTCCATCATATTTAAATACATTTCTAATTGTTGGGATGACGTGTTTTTGGATCTTTTTCTTTTTGTACTGTAAAAATATTACTATGATAAACTATATATCCAGTTTTAAATTTTTACTTACGACATAATATAAAACCAGTCACGGAAAAGCACAGCACGGATTTGAATTGTACGGATAAAGCCTTAAAACTGCAGAGAATGTGAAAAAACCATAGAAATTTAGGTTATAATTTTGACATCATAAATATGTGTGAAGTTGAAACCTATAAATTATAGATCTGTAATTTGGCTCTTACAGATTTGGTTTCAGAATAGGACATTTTACAAATCTGTAAAAAGCAAACTACAAACTCTATATCTTATAGATTCTGTAAGTTATAGGTGATTTCTCAGAATCGACCCATAAATTTGGATATGTTTTTCATTTACCAATTCCTAGTGATTTTTTTGAAATTTTGATAATGTCACCAAGTTTACTTTTTTGTAACGGTGAACGTTAAACTGTTTTCATCCTCAAAGCATTAACATTAATCAATTAACAGAATAAGATACTGCTAATGTTTGAAGTTATAGTTTAGAGTGATTCTTAGTGTGAGCAGTATACGGTTTCGAATGTGTCGCTATTTCAGCGCGACGCGTCTTCGTCCTCAGCGTCACCATCGTTGTGCATTTTTATTCCCCTTCGCGAATGTTTTAAGAAGGAGTAAGGTATTAAAGTAGAGACCGGTCGACAAAGCTGAAAAGAATAATGATTCTTAATTTTCATTTCGTTCCTATACCCGTGAACGTGACCAGAAAATTCAAGTTGGATATGTCACGGGGAATTTTTTGCCAACTTTCCAACTTGAGCCATTTGTTAGGAAATTCAATAACGTTCCTCCGAGATGTCATTCTCGGAACATCATCGCTCACTCGTGAAATATGGCCATGTACTCTTTCTCATACGATGAACTTCTTATGCCGAAAGGCCGTATTGACTAAACCGATGTTTTTTCATTAACACTGACTAAGGCGTCTTTATTTAGACGTCGTCGACACTGAACTGATCAAAATTGCTTCAAAAATGTGAGGTGAGTACGAAATTTCCTGAGTGAGCAACAACAAACTTTTGGGACATCCAACTTTATTTTAATATCGACTGTGCTATCAGATTCGTTAATATTAAGTTTTTATCTTATAGACTGGCTGGCAAAAAACGAAACACTCTTGTCAAGCACTGCATCCAATTTGTATAGGGTGGAACGTATAAATTTTTCTGTATGTGATTATATATAATTGCATAAAAAACTCTCCTTGTATTGAATTGGCGGCAACAATATAATGCGCTTCTCTGTCCTCTGCTGTTCGTATCAGTGTCTGGACATTTATGTTTGCCCAGTCTCTAAAATTCTCAACCCAGGAGAACTTTCACCTTCCTTGACTTCGTTTGCCCTCTATCTTTCCCTTTATAATTAATTGATGGCGTTGGTTTTTTCATTCCGAAAAAGGATCCCAAAGTATGAAATTTTCCTCCTCTAAATAATTTTAAGCAGCTCTCTGTTTCTTCCCATTCTTTCAAGGATAATTTGATGTTCTATGGAACCTTCAGTATGCACTGGACTATTTTTGTCTCAACATTTTCAATTGTCCTCATAGAGCTCAGCTTCTCTATAATAAGATGGATTGTGTATTACATTTTTTTCATACGGTATTTCAATTCTCAAGTCGCAAGATCTATTGGTTAGAATATCCTTTAGTGTACGTTCCCGTTGCATGTTAAGGCGGGTACGCATATGAGCACGAACGCGAATGAGGCAATCCGAGGACGCATGAACATACGTAGGTGTACGTCTGAACGAGGCGTGCAAATTTGTATGGAACGTATGCATTCGGCCGCGACCCGATCCAACTGTTGTCGGTACATCAAAGTGAGGCATCGCCTCGTGCGCTGCTCAACTGTGCTCAGTGTGGACGGAAATAAAATTAATTTCGAGGCAGTCCACGTGTTGTAGTTTTGGAGTAGTAGTAGTATACGTCTTCGTATATTTTTTAAATGCAACAATGGAATGGTCTCAACAAATTGTGCTAGTGCTTCTGGAAGAATATCAAAAAAGGGAGATATTGTGGAAACGAAGACACCTGTTGTATTATAATTCAATAAAAAAGAAAGACGCTTGCGAGAAATAGCTTAGATTTTGAATGAAGAGGTAGAAGAATTTAAAAAGAAAATCGAAAGTCTTAAGGACTCATTCAGACGAGAGAAAAGTAGAGTAATAAAAGGAAGATACAGGAAAAGGTTTGTTAATGATATTTTTGAAATTTCGCATCTACGGTGAAAGAAAGTTATACCGAACTAATTCGTTTTTTTCAATTTTCAAAACCAAACTGATTCATGCCAAATAAAATCAACATTTGTAAATAATAAAAATGCTTTCTGAACATTTTTACATGTCTATTATTAGGAAAATTGCAAAGTCACATTATTTATTGGCATGAGTAAATTTGAAAAACTTTAAAGCCGTTTCCTCAACATTTTTAGAATCTGCAATTACGACTTTCTTTCCCGGAGGTGTCATTTTTAAATATGAATAATTTTTAAGTAATGTTAAATAAAAACACTATTTTTTACAGGACGTGATCAAATTCATGTTTCCAAATGGTTTGCGTATGAAAGTATGCAATTTTTAGACGACCGGGATGACCCGCAGAAAACTCTAACTGTGAGTATGTTTAATTTTTTTCAATTTTTATTTTGTTATTAAATGATATACAACCAATGAAATTAATATGTTTCCCTTGCCTCTTGACAACTAAGTTTAGTTCTGCGCGGGACATTTCTTAGGGGAAGAAAAGAGGATGTGCTTTGTTCTTCGTTTCTCCATACTCCAGGTATTATTGCACCATCTAATAATTCCGTGTCAAAAGAACCACGTGGAGTGTAAATATTGCTAGACGTTTTGCTTCTTCGTAAAATGTTATGTAAAGACACAAATAGATATTACTACAGTTTTTGCCTTTTCTGGTTCCAACAGCATAGGTTTTCGCAGCACTCTGAAGACGCTGGATGCTATACCAAATGTGTTTTCGATACTTCGTCTAGCCCTACTTAATCTGTCGAATATTGTTTGTGTAGAACCTTTACAGTGATAACCAGCATATGGTTTCATAATGATGTAAGTAAGTAATGTTTATTTATTTTGAAAGAGAGAAAAAAATTACAATTACAGTTACGAATCAAATATACATAAATAAACATAAATAATCACAGAAGCTCTAATAGGAAAGAACCTGAGATTGT
The DNA here is from genome assembly GCA_963921935.1 of Galeruca laticollis. Taxonomy (NCBI): domain Eukaryota; kingdom Metazoa; phylum Arthropoda; class Insecta; order Coleoptera; family Chrysomelidae; genus Galeruca; species Galeruca laticollis. The sequence continues at coordinate 82,023,155 of OY998178.1, read as the reverse complement.
GTGTGATGCATTTATGTGTGCAGCTATGTTCAATCTATACATAAGTTCTAAAATCTAATATTTAAAATAAACGTAAAGTTTAATATTTATAATATACATATATCTATACATAAGTTCTAAAATCTAATATTTAAAATAAACGTAAGGTTTAATATTTATAATCCAAACCAAAATCTAGAGTAGAAAAAATAACTGTAATATAGAGGTAAGTATCTTTCAGAGATTATTTACTATATTTCTAAATATGTGTCGTTCTTTACTAAGAATCCATTTCTTAATTTTTATTCTGAATATATGTAATTTTTTTATTTGTTTCAGAAAATGTGGAATTAAGTTGTATAGTTTTGCTCCTATGTAATCAAAGAATCGCCGTTTAATATTTTTTCGCATTTGGGCATTTTTATAATATTTTGGTCTCTAGTCCGCGTATTGTATTGATATTAAATTTTTTCTAATTCTATTTTCCTGTTAAAAATAGCTAGAAGTATTAGTTGACAGTAAAGCTGTCTTATATCAAGATTTTTGCTGATATCAAACAGACGATCGCTAGAGAAGGTGCGCTTTTTACCATGATGGATTATTTTCAGTATCCACTTTTGTAAAATATTAGTTTTTTCTAGATGGTTATCATACACACACACCCCCCCAACCCAGGATGCCACAGGATAACTGTGACTGAACGAGTGCAAAATACACTGTTTTTAGATGAGGTGTGCTTAAAAATCCTTTTAGAAATTTAAACCTACTAATGAGACCTCTTAATTTCTTTGCAATATTATTTATTTGCAGATCCCAATGAAGATTCTTATCGATAATTATCCCAAGATATTTAGCATATTGCGCCTTTGGTATTTCCGTCATATCATCGATTTTGAGATTTCCCATGTCAGGCAGGGTACTCGAGTAGGATGCAAATGGCAAATAGTAGGTTTTGTCTATGTTAAGGGTAAGTTTATTACAGGCAAACCATTTTTTAATCAAAGAGAAATCGGTTTCGACCATTCGTTTTACATTTGCCCAAGAGTCTGATTTGTAGAATATCACAGTGTCATCAGCGAAACTCGTTATTGTACCCTTCAAGTCCATATTCAATAAACTATTTATATAATTTGTAAACAAAAGCGGTCCGAGAACAGAACCTTGAGGTACCCCATAGGTTACTGTCCTCGGTTCACTGATGACATCGCCGATTTTTACCTGTTGCTGTCGGTCTTTCAGGTAACTGCTTAATAAGTGGAAGATTTTGCCTTTAAATCCATATTAGAGAGATCAACGAATATAGCTAAAGCGGGTGTTTTTGAGTCAACAGCCTCATAAACTGTTTTTGTAAGAGAACAAATAGCATCTCTGTTGATTTGCCTTCTCTAAAGCCGAACTGATTGTCTGAGATTACGTGATATTTATTTAGGAATTTTACGATTCGGCTTTTTAGGATTTTTTCCATGATTTTTGACACCGAAGAGATCAAAGATATTGGACGGTAATTTCCTACTTCTAATTTAGATCCTGACTTAAATAAAGGTTTTATATCAGTTTTCAGGCACTTAGGATAATAACCCTTGTAAAAACATATATTTATTATAGTAGATAGAGGTTTACATATTAAGTCTGATAATTCTTTCAAAGTTTCCGCTCGCAAACCATCAACATCTGGAGATTTTTTATTTTTAAGTGATTTTATCATATTTTGTACTTCAATTTCATTTGTATTATATAGAAACATAGTATTATCTAGTTGAGAAATATGTTCGTTAAAATCATCAGGTGCTTCTATTTTGCCAGCGTAAACTTCTCCTACTGAATTAAAAAATTTATTGAATTCATTAACTATATCAGACTTTTCAGTTACAACTTCATTGGGTCTATTGACTGCTGTTATTTTTGTTTCAAATTTAACCTTACCGCACAATTTATTAATACACGTCCACATATTTTGGGACGTATTTTGGTTTTGTTCTATCATTCGTTGTGTATACTCTTTTTGGATTTTTGAATAATGTTTTGTAATAATTTTTTAGGGCATCATCTGTGGGATTTTTCTTTAACTTTTTGTATAGTTGATTTTTTTTTGTAATTTCATTTAATAAATGTTTAGTTATCCAAGGTTTTTTTTAATTTTCTTACTTGCAGCCATTTTCACAACAAGGGTATTTTTTTCAATACATGTATTTAGAGTAGATATAAAAGATTCAGTCATTTCATCTATATCATTATTTATATTGATCATGATCCAATCTTGTGTTTCACCTCATTTCTCAAACTTTTGAAATTTATAAATTCTTTATATATAGGTAAACTTCTTACAGGTTGTTGAGAATTAGAAAACTAGAATGTTAAAACTATTGGATCATGATCTGTTGGATGATTGTATTTTACTGAATGTGGAAATCCCGTTTTTTACATAAAAGTGGTCTATGCAGGACCCACTCCGTCGCCTAGTTGTTTGGTTAATATATGAAACATAATCAAACGTATTTAATATTGTTTTATATTCATCTACATAATCGGCATTTTCGAGTAATAGATTAATATTAATATCACTAGTAATAATGTGGGTTTTGAGTTTACAATTCCTCAAATATGCATGAAGAGCAAAATTGAGATTGTCAGGGGAAGAGCTGGGAGAGAAGTTACTGTTATTTTTTCTTGTAAATTTAAAATTGTAAGCTCGATAATATTTGAGGGTCCTAATGGTATTAGTTTGTAATCATAGTTATAGTGACTTTTAACATACACAATTACCCCATCGTTTTGGTTGAAATTTCCATTGTTGTATATAATATCGTATTCTGGAATGTTATATAATTCTAAATCATATACTACATAAGTTTCTGTGAATACGATTACATCAAATTCACAATTTCATTCAGTTAACAGCAATAACATTTCATCATAGTTTTTTGAATACTTCTTATATTTTTATGGAATACTTTAAATTGTGAGTTTTTTACATAATATGCATCACCAAAATCTGCGACACTATTTATTATTTTCGCGTTGATTGGTTCAATATCGGAGTGAGCAATATATGGGTCCATTTTACAGATATATTCAACTAATAGGGATACATTGAACTTTTAGTTATTATTGGTATTACTACTAGTGGATTTAGCTCGTAGCCCTTCTGTTAGGAGAGTCGTTTTGGCGAGTACAGGTGTAATGTTTTTTTCATTGTAAACGTTCGCGGGATTATTTTTTGTGTTCACCTCACATAGGTTGCTTCAGTTTTATTCACTTGTGTTTGTTGATTAGATACCTCTTCTTCAGCTTTAGCTACAGATTCGACTTCAGTGGCAGTTGTTACAGCGATGGTTTCCCGCTCTTTTACTTCTCTACTAATTACCGGCGTATGTGGTGCACTATTCGTTTTTGGTTTTTTTCGAAATTATTTCTTCTTCATGCAATTCATTGGCAGAATATCCCTTACCATCGATAAACAATTTATTTCCCCTTATGTAGCAATATGAGCTGCGGTTTTGTCGAGCCTTCTCCAGAAATAGTCTAAGTTTCTTATTTTCTATCCGTTGATTGTAAGTAAGATCACTTGAATTTGATACTCTGGTACCCTTCAATTTCTTGCAGTTTTTAAGGACTCCAAGTTTTTTGAGGAACGTAACAAATTCAACTTTGACTGCTGGGTATTTTTAACGGGTACACATTATTCAAATCAGAAATACCGATGTTAACCTCTAGCAACCTCTTTAACTCTTGACAAATATATTCCGGAGAAAAATCACTTTCACCCAACCCAAATATAATAATATTATTCTTCTTTAGGCCTCTTTCTAGCACTTCTACTTTATTCGATAAAATGGTATTTTTTATTTCTAAATTCTTCACTGTTTGTTTAAAATCCTCCACTCTTAAAGTTAATCTAACTTCACATGCTTCAATAACAGACTTTAATTCTACTCTATTCTTCTCGACCGCTTTACGTAATTTTTGTATCTCAAATTCCATACTATGAAATTCGAAGTAATAATTTTAGCGTGTATGGTCTGCTTTAATATCTGTTTTTGTCTTTTTGTAAGCACCTAGTTAAATGATTTGAGGTTATTATGAGAATGAATGATGTTTTTTGGAGTAAATACAGACTGAATATTCTTAAATATTATTGCAGAATGAATGCAGTGTTGTTATATTCAATGTATGAGTAAATTCCAAATTTTAAACATAGTATTTTACATACCACGTTGACTTTTTTGAGGGATTCACTATCTAAACACCAAACGTTAACGGTAGCCACACACTACTGTAATAAGCACAAATATGGCAAGGGAATTTAGAACACCCCATATATAAAAAATTTAAATCAAATGTAATTTTAATCAAAATACGATACAAAAGTCTAAAAAAGCGACCTAGTTTTCTGTTATTGTAGGCAGTAAAAATTGAATAAGTAATTATGAAAAATCAACAAATTAGCACCAAGGTTGTCACGCATAAATGTCGAACACCAAAACACCGTTGTTTATGAACGCCGTAAAATACAGACGAATTTTGCAATTAGTATGGAGAAATTTAGAACAGCAATTAAAGATAACCTTCAACAATCAAAGCACAAAACATATAAAAGCAAGGACGAGTAGGTGACGCATCGAAAACAGCTACATTTGCTGAGTGGGCAAAACCAACTCGTCCCAAAAAATTCGAAATAAATAGAAAGAAAACGACGACGACAGGACAGTTCGGTACAGCGACGGTACGGTACAGTACAGTACAGTGCGGTATTTTTACAGCGGTTGTCGAGATACGACAGTGCGAGTTCAGTGCGGAGTGCTGAAATCAGAGATAAGCGATCAGAGCTCATCTGTCGACCGATCGGAAAAAAATCCAGACGCCGATTTTTTTTGCGTGTGTGGTGAGACGTTCGACCCAGTTTCTCCAAACCGTAAGTTTTTGAATTTGAAAACCCTTTTTTCCCATTTTTAGTTTAGTTAAAGAAAAACCATATTACTTTTCCTGTCAGCCCCGCCATATAGTGCTATACTGAACTTGAGCCGTATATTACTTTAATGAGATATATATTTATGTTATCGTAGTCATACATTATAAAGTTTTTTTTTCATGTTAGTTGTTATACAGTTTTGTACGGGGACATTTACGAGGGGGTACAACTCAGATTAACAAATAAAATAGATATATTTGTTTTGACTTTTTCCTGCCCCAAACATTGAGTCACATTCTTAGCTCACTTGCGGACACTTCCACTGCTTTGCCATATTTACAAATCCTCTTTAGTTGCGGGAAAAAGATTTTAGAATATTAATTGAAAATTTGTTGAAAAATTATGCAAATAAAAAATAAACGGTTTTAAAGATTAAAACTAACTTTTCCGCATCTGTGGCCCTGAACAATATTCTATCATAAAATTGTTACTTGTATACACTTCGGCTAACAAACCGAAATTTCTCCAAAAATAACCAAAAATTTAGTATATCTGGATTTATAGGACCCGCTGTACTCGCTCGTCAACTGAAAATCAATAGGGTACCTCTGTGAGACACCTTGAACAATACTTATTCATAAAGTTGATCAATCGTATACTCTCTGGAGGCTGTATCATGCTAACAAACTGAAAATTCTCCAAAAATGACAAAAATTTGATACTTCGAGTACCATAGCACCCGTTGTACAGGCGTTAGTGAGATGAATATCAGTAGGGTTTATCTTTGAGAAGCTCTGAATTATATCCAATCATAAAATTGGTCACTTGTATATACTCCGGAGGCTGTAACGTGTTAATAAACTGAAATTTCCCCAAAAATGACAAAAGTATCGTACTTAAAGTACTATAGCACCTGTTGTACTGGCTCTTGTGAGCTGAATACCAATAGGGTTCATCAGTGAGATGTCCTGAATAATATTCAATCATAAAACTGGTGAACTTATTGAACTCCGGAGACTGTATCATGCTAACAAACTGAAATTTCTCCAAAAATGACAAAATGTCGTACTTCAAGTACCATAGCACCCGTTGTACTGGCTCTGGAGAGCTGAAAATCAATAGGGTTCATCTGTGACATGTCCATAACAACATTCAATCATAAAATTGGTGACTTATTGCACTCCGGAGGCTGTATCGTGCTAACAAGACATGTAAGGAAAAGTGGCCGACGACAACGACGACGACGACGACATACACACAGGATGTTTTTTCTAAAAACCGTTTTTTCGTGTTGTTGTTGATGGAAAACGTAAAAATAACTCAAAAACAAATTTCAAATTTTCAACTTTTTTTGGGGTAAACCAATACTTTTCTCGCATATAGATAGGTTGGGCGGAAAAGTAAAAGTCATACTAATTTATTCATTTGAGTCGCTGCTTTTAAAATTAATTAATAATACTTGAATTTTATTTAATAAAGGCATATTCTTACATAAATTTTAAACAAGTATTTGTTGTATCCTTAGATACCTTTATGGTTATAACTAAAAGTTGCAGCTTCGCTCAAAATTTCAGTACTTGTTTAATGTGTCAGGAATAATCTATTTAGTAGTATCGTCAGACTGTGATCGATGATCATTTTAAATATGCCGTAGTATTGTAGTAAATAATGTCAAACGTGGTTTGTTTATACGAGCGCCATTACGACTAGAGACTAAACATTTAGTAATTTCATTTTGATGTGTTTTTCAAGACTATAAGTGAGAAAATAAACTTTTAAGTTAATTAATTTAATGGTTTTGGATTATCATGGTTCGTCGGTGCCAAGTTTGTCAGAAAATCATCCGAAATTATCAACGCCATGTAGCTACAATACCATCCCCACTTTTTGTAAATCATTCATTATTTCACTACTGGCGTTTAGAATTGTTGGCTGCAAAAATAAACGTGTTTATGAATGAATAGCCCTCTCTATGTTTATTAATACTCTAAGGGGTACACCCATTAACTCCGAGCTACACAGATTACTTTAATCATACATTGTAAAATATTTTCGTTATAGTTATTATACAAGGGGCACGTCACTTAAAATTGAGATACACATTATATTACTTTCAATTTGTTTTCATGTATGTTGTTTCCAAGAATAGGGTTCAGACATAGTATACCGTAATTAGGGGAGAGTTCTACTCAACACTTGTATGTACCTCTGGTATACAGGAAACGCCAACGACCTTATATTTGTCGATTTAATCAGGTAGAAAACTAAGATACCACTAGTAAATAAAAATTTGTTCGGATATCGAAGGTCACCCGTGTCAGCAGAACACGTCCGGTTACGAATTCACTTTTCTGCAGTGTAAACGAAACTGCTAATAGGTAACTTCATATCAAGGGAGCCAATACAGTAACGATTAGCTAGGTCACGGTCTCGTGTTTATATTCTAGTAAGGAGGCCATTCCATATGTTTGTTTAAGTAAAAAACCCGGACGCTTTTCGCTTCTCCGATACTAACTGAGAGGTAAATCAAAAATACTTAAAGAAACCGGAGTTAAAGGAAAACCCGGCGATTAGTTAAAATAGAAAATAAATATATAAAGAAATCCTAGCGATATCTAGTGCACGATACGAATTTCCTTTTGCTATTATTGCGCCATCATTGTATATCATAGGTAGTAAAAGTGTAGGTCAAGTCATTTTTTTTGTTTCAGAGTTTCGTCTTCATCCTGCTGTGTATAGGCATCATTGCCTGTTTTTCTTCACATCATTGCCTCTGCTCAGTCACCTGGGAGGTTGTCACTCCATCTTTTCCTAGGTCTTCCAAGGCTTCTTTGTCCTCCTGGTGATTTGTCCCTTGATATTTTCACAATTCGTTCTTCCGTCATGCGGTCAATGTGCTCATTCCACTTTATCTTTCTATCCAGTACCCAGTCATTGATGTTATCTATCCCGCATGCTCGTCTTATGTTTTCACTTCATTCTCTATCCATTAGTGTTCTTCCCGCTATTCTTCGAACTATTTTCATTTCTGTAGTCTCCAGTATCCGTTTCGTTTTAGAGGTCTCAGGTCGGGTCTCTGCTGCATAGGTTTGATTGCGGTCTTGTATATGCGGGCTTTGGCTTCAGTTCGAATGTTTCAGAGTTTGTTTTTTATTTTATTTGTTATCTACCTAGTCTGTTTTCCTTATACCCGACATTTCCCCCTCTAGATACAGGTGGACTGGATCCGGGGACGTACGGGCCCGGACGACACGGCGAACCTCAGAGCTCAGGCTTGGCACATCGTTTTAGCCCAAGGGGATCCACAACACCCTTCCGCTCGAGCCAGGAAACTACCCTCTCTAAAGGTTCAGAAAGGGGAGAAAGAATCCTGCTCTCTCGTGCCCTACAGTACTGGTGACAGCAAGCGTTGCAAAAATAAAAATAAAAAATAAACAAACAACTCAGAGTTGTTACACTGGTGACAGTTTTGTAGATACGGGGTTGCAGAATAAGAGAAGCTACAGAGTTGTATACAATGTTATCCTTTAAAGGAAATGCTGCATCTGCTACAAATACGTAGGAAACCGGCTTTTCTCTCCCATTTAAAGGTGAACATGGAGGTAATTTTAGCTCCTGTTTGTCTAGTTTCTTAGATAATATAGTATTTCCAAAAACACCTCCGTCAGAAATATGGCCTTGGCAACCAATATCTACGAATGTACAATTATAATCGGCGTCCGCTGCAGCCATCAGAACTATACTAAAATGAGATTTATAATTTATATATTCACTGCCACTGTTTATTGGAGCTTGTAAAACGACATGCTTGCGTCAATCGCCCCAAGGCATATTGGAAAATTACATTTATTTTCAAATTGCTACGCAATATGTGCCCACTTTTCTTCAGTTAGATGCATCTGAAAAATAAAAACGAATGTTTTATTACAGCGATTTTTTTGTAAAATTTCGTTTTTGTATATTTCAGAATGCAATCGAGGAGAGTGATGGGGTAGAGTCAGATGGCAACACTGAACAAGAGCAAACAGAAAAAGAACACACGGAACAAGAGGTCATCCTGACGTGACACATAATTTAAATGTGAATATAGAAATTTCACTGTTGTCAAGCGAGCAAGCAGAAGGTACTGTGTAACTAAAAAAACTATTTAAATCGCCACAGAAACGGTCTTGGTCAAAAACAAAAGTAAAGGAAGATCCAAGACTCACTATGGCATTCAACTATCTTGAAAAGAAATCTGCAGTCTCTGATCGACCTAAAGATGACTGCCAGCGTTTTGCAGATTATGTTGCTAATAAAATAAGAAAATTTATGATAGATACCGCGCAACCGCCCAGCATAGGATAAGCAATGTTTTGTTCGAACTAGAAATGGAACAGTAGGTACAATTTCCCTCGAGGTCGTCAAGAATATTGTCCTCAACAATTACCGCATTGTGCTCCAACAATGCCAAGGAGTTCTTCACCACTTAGTACAGCAAGCAGTTTAGTAGTACCACAGGAGTACCACAATTATCACTTCATTATAATAATAGTCTAACTGGTTTTTTCAAACATTTTCAGAAGATGACGATTCCTTGCTGAATTTGTAAGCGTTTAATATTAGATTTGCAGAATCTCACATTTTGTTTTTAAATACTTACGTATTATATTTTCACTTATGTTTCCAATATTTTTTCGACAATCATACTAAATTGGCACTTTTCAAAAAAAATTTTTGTCCCATGATTGTCGACAAAACACTATAAACAATTTTGTTTATTTTAGAATAAACGTTTATTTTAACTAAGTGTCTCTATTATTATTACTTACCTGAACATAGTCACTCAAACACTCGATAATTGCTTGACATACTTGTGGTACTGTGTCGAGATTAACTGTTTGGATACCTTGGAAAGATATTGCAAACTTGTAAACGAATCTCCTGTAGCAAGAAACCGAAGAGTCAGTTCTAGCATTTCTTCTGCTGGAATAGCCTCTTTGTACGACGTTTTTTGCCGCTCTATTCTTGGTTTTATACAATTTAACAACAAAAAGAAATCTTCTTCAGACATCCTGATAAAATTTTTAGAGAACACACTCGTTTTATCATCGGACAAGAGATCTTTTAATAAACCGATGCTATTTTCAGTTAGTTGTCTTTTTCTGTTCAGATATAATTGTGACGACCATCGTTTTGGTTTTTTCTTCTTCTTCTTTTTTAATACACTACTTGAAATTATAAAATACGCAGCACGTTCAGCGTCATCAGAATCTGAATTGGCCATATTGATGCACTACTACTATACACCACATTTCTGAATCGATTCCGTACAACGTCTTGTGTGTCCACTATTCAGGTCACCCAAAAATTATTTATTCCCGAGGCCGAACCGAATCCGAGGCAGATGGCTCGGCCTCGGATTGCCTCATTCGCGTACCCGTCTTAAGAAGCAGTTATCTATAGAAAACTTATAGCCAAAAATGAATGCATTTTACAAAAAAATATGGTTCAATAGAGACCCTTAACATGGGTAGTCAAATAACATCTGGCTCGCCTTAATGACGCCACTTTCGATGTTTTCTTGGTACATAGAGCATCAAAATACAATTAAATTTTAGTGTCAATTTCTATAATTTAAAGACGTGAAGGGCGAAAATGAATTCTCGTATTAGTAAAATATCAAGATTCTATTACTCAGACGTTTTGAAATATTTCGGTTCTTTTAAATATTAATGTCATACGAGCTATTTCCATTCGAGTGACTATCTCCTTATCTAAACTACTTTGTTATTAATCAGCTGCAGAGATATTTGAAGTGTCCTGCCCATTCTCCTGGTTCATCATTATCTATTAGTCGAACGGCGATTGAATAGCGAAAACTGTCATTTTCAAGTCACACATCGAAACCAGAAATAAGAAGAGGTTGCATAATGCCGGGAATCAATTGCAGCGTATCTGGTGCTCCTTTGCTACATCTTCTAAGAAGATTGATGTAAAGTTTCGATGTTTTAACCATGAAGTCGACAATATTTGCTGTTTTGAACCTCAGTGGCAAAAATATAATAGTATTAGTGTTTTAAATGAAACTCAACGTTTCTAGCTGATTCCACAATATAATGAAAAATGTTGAAAATTCTAAAAAATTTACAATTGTTTCGATAACTGAATATCATCGATGATATTCAATTATCGAAACAATTGTCAATTTTTTAGAATTTTCAACATTTTTCATTATATTGTGGAATTAGCTAGAAACGTTGAGTTTCATTTAAAACAATAATATGAGTAGATTCCACCAAGTAAGGGTCGAGACAGTTAATTTCATATAATAGTATGTTTAACGTACAAATGCAGATTTTCCAACGCACGTCAAACAACAACACAAATGACTTTTTCCTTATACACTTGTTATTATCATTTTATATCATCGATAATGGCAAATTGAATAATACGATATACGTGTAACAGTTAGATTTATAGATGGAAAATCGAAACATAATTCGCTAGTGTTGATTTCGTCGGAAGTCATACATCATTCGGCATATGCTAATGCCGGTAACATTCATCATTTAGTCGATACAGGGCCGGAGATATTTGGATGTTTGCGGGGTTCGTTAAGCCTACCGTTAGCCAGGATTAACTCCACTAAGCGATATTTTATTGTCATCATCATTCACATCTGATAGACTTTTCAGTTCATGCGAACGTAAACCTTGATGAGTAAATTATGAGAGCAGAAAATGTATTACATAATTTCTTCATCAGTTCAGGTATTTTATAATTAGTAAATAGTATTGGAAAATATTTTGCGGGGTATAGGAATATTAATGTAAGACGTACAATCAACTAAAATCCTATATATATATATATATATATATATGTATATATATATATATATATATATATATATATATATTGAACCAGATATCTTAGATAGTAAGAGAATTAGTTCTATAAAAAATAAGTTGCTAGTATGAAAATATATGAAAATAATATAATTTAAGAAAACAAGTAAAAAGGAAACACTTTTCTTAATTTAAACAACATATCAAGTAAAGATATATTAAATAATTGTCTATAACAATATAATAGATAAAGAAATTACCTCAATAATAACATAAAATATAGAGATTGCCTAACCAATGTAATGATGTAAATGAAGTTGCCTAAAACGAAGATCATTTTCCATAACATAATCAGCTGTTCATCTGAAATGAAAACAAATATTATTATAGTTAATTCATTATAATCATTAATTTAAGAATAAAAACAAATACAAATATTGAATAGAATATAATTCAATAGATTTTCATAGATAAACAAATAATGACATATATACAAATGATATATGGTAAATAAAATAAACGTTGAATCAATAAATAATAATTTGTTAAAGTTAATTATAAATAATTTAATGCAAAGAGTATAGACAAATAACATAAAAGAATTTATAATTATAAATAATATGAGTGTAACAGTGATAGACTGTCAATAACAATATTGGATGTTGTACCATTTAAATGTATCTATGTATAACCAACTTTAATTTATTTGTATGATAAAAAAAACTCATAGGAACTCTATAAATGAACTAATAATGTAAAAGAGTGTATGTATGAAACTTTTCTAATAAGTGAAAGAAGTTTCAATTAATTTGATTGCAAAGGACAATATTTTATTGGTTATAAAATATGACAGAACAAATTGTGAATCAACAAGTAAACTTTGAAATAGTGACCTAAAAGAAAACAAAAGACTGTTTTGTTGAAAAAAGTAGAGAATCGAGGGGACGCTTAATAGAATAGGGAAGCTGGTGTCAAGAAGCGAGGAGTGTGTGTGATAATGTTCCAGAAATTTCAAGAAATTCCCAGTTTAACACAATTAAAACTATAAAGTACTATAAAAAACAATCTTATTAATACTCACAGTTAATTATATCAAGTTTTTCGGCAAGAATCTTCGAAATTTCTCATCATTTTTGGTTTTTGGAGATTCAGAGGAGTATTCCTGTGGTCCAGAGACATTCATCCCAATTCAAGAACAACAGGTCAGTGTGTTTATAATATTATTGGCCAATAATCAGACTAAAAACTCAAAATACTCAAATAAGTACTTAATTTCATAAATTGATAAACATTTGCGAATATGATCGATCTGAAAAAGAAAGAGAACAGACTTTATATAGTTAATTAATTGCATAAATCGTTAATATTAATAAAAAGGCCGAATTCAAACAAATTAAAATATGTACTTACGCCATGTTGTAATCGCATAAATATGGTGCTTGAAATTTTATTAATGTAATAACTATGTCCATCTGTATATAATTCCTATATTTCTATCTATGTGTATAACTATTTTCTTTCCACAGCAAGTTGTATCATATATCTGTATGATTTATATATAAATTCTTTTATGTGTTTGAACCATTCACTTGTCTGCATCGTCAACAAACTATTTGTACATGTATAGATGCTTCTTTCGTGTAAGAATTGTTCGTTTTATGCTAAAGCGCATGACTAGTTTTTTCACGCACGCGCACTGAAGAAATTATCAAAATAAATAAGTAGGTATAATATAACCATAGGCGTCTCAAATTATTTTTTATCAAATATAAAATATTGAATTTAAAATTAAATCTATTTAAAAATAAAGTGTTTTCTTTTTATTTAAACAAATACAACATTATAAAAAGCCAGGACTCAAAGAGAAAAAGGGTTTCATGCTCCCGAATTATAATAAATATATTATAAATATAACAACTATATAAAAAACAATAACTGAGCTAGCCAAACTAAACAAAAATTCTAAATAATAAACATCCACATTTAAATTTCATAATAAAAATAAGTAAATAATTCAGTCTTTGTTAATAATATATATATGTATATATATATATATATATATATATATATATATATATATATATATATATATATATATATATATACAAATATAAATATGTTTTGAAAATAAAGAAATGAATATAAGTACTTACATGTAAAATATTTTAAGTAAATTCAATATAAATAATCATTAAAAAATTTGTAAATGTAAAAGTTTTTTAAATATAATTATAATATACATGATGTTATATTTCACATAAGACAAATTAATACATAATTTCTTTGTTCGTTACTTAGTTATTTTAATTTTTTTAGGTTACTTTATAATTATTTAATAGTTTGAATTTTTGGTTAGATTAAAACCTTATAAAATGACTTTGACATATAATTTGTTTTATATTTTGACGTTAATAGAAAAGGAAATAAGGTTAGATTATAACACAAAAAAATATAAAAACGATTGGAAATTTAAATAGTAAATTGAAAGATTCTACACCTGACTTAAAAAAATCAAATGTAGTCTATGAAATAAAATGCAATAACTGTGATCTTAACTACATCGGTACCAGCTCTAGAAATTTGACTAATCGCATCACATCTCATAAAAGTGATATAAAACTTAACAAAAAATCATGTGCATTAACACAGCATTCCATCGAAACAGGCCATAAAATGTTATTTAATGAAGCTAAGGTTCTACATACTGAACAACATATTTCTAAAAGATATTTTCTTGAAATGGTTGAAATCAACAAGGCAAATAATAGTATGAATAAGAAAAGTGACATTGAAAATCTTAGTATAGCTACCTTTTGAATATTGAACAAAATAGATAATTTTTCATTATTTGTATGATTATCCGATCCGTAGTAAATAACTAAGAAGAAGGATCGGAAGGTTCAGGCAGTGGGGCTATATGCGCCTCCGGGTCGATCTTGGTTGTTGTCCTGAAAACTCGGGATCTTCCAATTGAAGGCACAAATGAGCGTTTGGTTTCCCTGTTGAAATACGTTGTTTTGTGTTTTCCCATGTTTCAATTAACATCTTTGCTCCCAAATTTCACATCCTTATTTGGTTATACCGTGCTGAAGACGACAAATGAGCCAGAAACATGCATGTCAGCGGTTACCACTCTGTTTCAGTAGCCTTTTTTCTTTTTGCGTGAATTACCCATGAATCTCTTTGTTGTTGTTGTTTACATATCACGCGATATTCCTACATCTTTATATATATATATATATATATATATATATATATATATCTGTGAAAACGTACGTGCCAGGTAGTGACCGTTATGTAAACAAAGTAATTGGGATGCGGTCAATATTAGCCTAATTAAACAACTATTTTTTGACTACTTTAGCTTTCAGAAATAATTTATTTCCTTCATCAGAACATCTACAAATGGACAAAATTTGAATTAATAAAACTGAAAATCTGCTTAGAATACAAAATTACTCACCAAAATAAGTTTAACATGTATGCATCAAGTACATCAAGATTTACAGGAGCAAGAAAAGTCATTGAACGAATAACCGAAATATCACGTTGAAAGTCAAAAACATTTCAAAACATTAAAACTGCAATATCAAGCACAAATGTAACAATTATTAACAACCTCATCAATCCAAACACAATTAAAATGAATGTTCAATACATAACCCAAGGAGAAAGGCATCTATTTCAAGTCCATATCGATTTTTTATCAAGAAACAAAGAGAAGACCCCATCATCTAATGAATTTAACAGCAAGTGGAGTATCAATTATATTTATATTTATACAGTAAGGATATAAATTGGTATTATAAAAGAATATGAGAGGGATGTAAAAATATCAAAGTGAAAAATGAAAAACGATTAAAAAAACTCAGCCATTCTACAAAGACAACAGATAGGTGTAAATTTTACTAAGTCTATCAAGATCAGACGTTTTGTTTAAACAGTTATTTAAATTTTTGTGTACATGACACATCTCGAGAAAACGTCTTTTATTATAATTTTTTTCTTTTTCAAGTACTTTAACATTATCGAATATCATACTGTGTTTATCAAATATAACATGCTCTGACAAAGCACAAGACAGCTTTGCAGTATTGCAGTCACTCTCATATGAGGTCAATCTCCCAGATAAACATCTAGAGGTCTGGCCTATATGTATATATTTTATTGCATTCACTACATGGAATGCTATAAACAACGTTCGAAACATCGCCCACGCCCAACCTTGACTTGATTTAGTGTAAAGATTGTAAGTATATTATAGGTTGCAACCTTAACAGTAGTGGTACCCTTCAAAACGTTAAGGAGGTCTGGTATTAAACCTAGTATGTACGGTAATGAACTATACCCCAAATCTGCACTATGGACTGAATCCGATACATCTTCAAATTACCTGAAAATTGTCGGAGTGTTGTTTAAAAATTTGTTCACCATGCCTCTAGGATATGAGTTCTGAATCAGAATCTCCTTCAATAAAATTGGGTCATTGTTAAGAAAATCTGGATGAGGTAACTTTCTCACCCTATCCTTAAGGGCGAGAATTAAATTGGTTTTCATTTTTGGTGGATGACATGACCAATAACTAATAAACCTATTACTACATATCGATGTTCTGTACCAAGAAGCTCTTATAATATTGTCCTTCTCAACTGTAAACTGTATGTGTTCGTTATAAGAGTTGAACAAATTCAATGTGAACTTCACCCTATCATTAGCAAGAGCGAGAATCAGATCATCCACATATCTCTTGTTGAAAGGTATTGGAAATCTCAAAGAATCAATAGAATGCTTAATGAGGTCGTCCAAAACAAAATTTACCAACATTGGCGATACAGTATATCCCATTGGGGTGCCAAAAATCTGTTTATAAAATTTATCATTGAAAACAAAAACGTTGGAGTTAAAAATAAATTGAAGTGCCTCTTTAAACGCTGACAATGAGGTTGAATATCATCCCAATGTGCTGAAATGCTATCCAAAACGACACTTAAAGGTAAATTTGTGAACAGTTAGACCACATCAAAGCTGACAAGAACGAAGCCATCTGGAATAGAGAGATTGTTTATAAAACTATTGAACACAAAAGAACCTTTGATGTTATAATAATTTTCAAAATTATAAAATTTAGTCAAAATGTCAGTTAAATATTCTGCAATATATCCGCTAGGAGAATCCAATGAAGATATTATAGGTCTCAATGCTAAATTATGCGTATGAATCTTAGGCAATGCATAAAATCTAGGAATTATTGAATTGTAAAATCTAAGTTTTTGAGCCAACTCTTTAGGTATCAATTTTTATTTCTCAAATGAGGTAATTAACTTGTTTGCTTTCTGCTGCAATGTACATACTGGATTCCTAGGAATGTTTTTATAACATTTGGTGTCCGATAAGAGTTGTTCAGACCGAGTTACGTAATCCTCTCTATACATGGCAACAGTGAGATTACCTTTATCACTTCTAACAATATATAAATTTGGATGATTTCTAAGGAACTCTCTACACTCAAAAAAATACTTCTTCATGAAATGACTGTTATTCTTGTGTTTGTGTGAAAAATTAGTAACAATATTAGTGAAGCGAGACCTCGCCAAATCTTTACTATTATCATCCAAATTTTTAATAATATTTTCTAAATCAGCCAAAATTTTTGATACTTTGAAATCACTCATTGAAGGAATAACAGTACTTGAAGGTAGATCTTTACACGGAAAAGCAATTGGAAAACGAGAAAATTCATCAAGAACAATCAAAGGGTAACGATTATTGGAATATGAAGGTAACGATCATTTAAAATATATGTTCAATCTTTCTAGTGGCTGAGTAGCTTTTATTATATGACTTTCTCTCTTTTGAAACCGTGGCTTAATTTCAGCACACACACGACACGAACATTTTGTTGATCGTACCTCTTCTAGCGAGAAGGCAAGGTTCTTACTCCTTACACAGTGATACAATCTTGTTTCTCCATGGTGACATAAGGCTTCATGTAGAGAATGTAGTTGCTGTAAATTTTTTGTAGTAAATGAACAGATTCGTGATAAAATATCAGCTGAGATATTACATTTGCCAGGTCTATGAATAATTTTATAGTTATAACTTGAAAGTTCTAATTTCCAGCGCATGATTTTCTCATTTTTAATTTTTCCGTGTAAAAGAAACTGACCGTTGATCTGTTATAAGTTGAAAATAACGGGTTATGAGGTAGTGCCTCCATTTCATAAAGGCTTCTACAATAGCATATGCTTCCTTTTCAATCGAAGAGTGATGTTCTGATTTAGATAGTGTTCTTGAAAAGAAGGCAACTGGCCGATTATTTTGAGATAAAGTAGCTCCAGTCGCAAAATCCGAGGCGTCAGTTTCTACAGTAAAGGTAGTTTGGTCATCAACAGATCAAATAATAGCATTTTGAATATCTAGATTCAATTCTTCGAAAACCTATATTGCTTGAGAATTCAAAGGAAATGCACTCCTAGTAAGTTGACTTAACTTGCTAGCATATCCAGGAATAAATTGAGCATAATGAGAAAGCCTACCAAGTGCTCTCCGTAGGGAATATGTATCATTAGGAACAATCACATTACGGATAGGCTGGAGACGTTCAGGGTCAGGGCGAATGCATTTATAGCTAATTACGTAGCCCAAAAGATGGATTTATTTCATTGAGAAGCTGCTCTTATCCATATTCAACGTTAGATTATACTTAGAAACAACTTCCATGCATAAATTGTTTTAATTTTTTATCGTGTTCGTCTTGATTCCATTTCGAACACCAAATGGAATACGTTTAAATTGATAAAGGTTTCCACATGCTTCGAATGCTGTATATGGCTTGTCTTCTTCGACTATGGGTATTTGATAGTAAGCATTTTTAATATCAAGAGAACTGTACACTTGATTTGAACCAACTCTATTTACAATACTGTCTATTCAAGGTAAAGGGAGGACATCTAAATCAGTGTATCTATTTATCGTCTGGTAGTTGTCAACTACCATTCTACGACGATGACTTTCTGAAGATACTATTAAAACCTGAGCTCGCCATGGTGAAATACTCTCTTCAAGTATATTATTTTTCAATAAGTTGTGAATTTCAAGCTCAATAAACTTCAAATCTGATTCAGTATATCTTCGAGATTTAGTGCAAGTTGGCTTACATTCAGATGAGAGATTTGTGAAAATTCGGACAGATTCGATATTAGCTGTTGCCACACCACCAAATTGCACCTGCACGTACGAGTGTCTTATAAGGATATTATGACCTACTATTAAGTCCGAACAGAGATTTGGAAGAATACTAACAGTAATCTCTTCATATTTATTGCCTTGTAGACAAAGATCTATTTTACACTGACCTTTTGTTGAGGAATTAAGTGATGTAGAAGCCATGGACACTTTCTCTGGTTTACTCGCAGTTACAGAAATATTGAGCTTATGAATCAGATTTTCATTAATAAAGCTTGATGAACTGCCCGTATCTACTAGACCGTAAGCAATCGTACCATTTATAGTAACAGGGATAACAGCTTGTCTCAAACAAGGAGGTACAGCAGCAATACGGTTAGAAAAATGAACAGATTTCCGGTTGTTTTCATTTTTCTCTTTTTCATACAAACTTTTTGCCAATGACCTTTGGTATCACAAGCTCTACAAACTGTATTTTTCGCAGGACACTCTGCTCGAAAATGCTTTTGAAGACCACAAAAGTATCACTTTACATTGATAGCAGCAATAGTTTCTTGCTATGTCTATTTGAAAGATATTTCATAATTTTTGTTTATAGCTGAAGTAGGGGAGCTCTGGACAACAGCATTTACTGCCAAGGATGATAAATATTGCCGATATTGATACTGTGCGAGTTCCAGAGATCTTTCTTGTCTAAATGCTTCATCTAAAGTTAGAGTATGAATTTCTAGTAAACTTTGCCTAATGAGTGATGATTGTAATTCATCTATAAACGCATCTCTTACACTTTCATCCCTGTTGATGTCTGCAGTAACAGCTTTGAAGTTGCAGTCTTTTGCTAAGCGTTTTAAGGATTCAAGGTATCTGTCAATAGTCTCTCCAGATTCCTGATTTCGAGTCATGAGCTTATGCCACGCAAATTTTCCATTCACCGGTTTTATATAGATATTTTTCAAGATACTAACTGCATTATTGTAAGTATCGCATTCACTTATGTATTCATAAACGGAAGGAGATATAAAATTAGTAAGCTTGTTCATCTCCTATATTTCAGCTGCAAAATAAAGTTTCGAAAAGTCTTAAACCGATTCCAATGTAGAGATGCATCTGATTCATCAGGGTTCAAATGGAATCTTTGAGGTCGTAAGGTACGTTCCATGGTCGATTCTTATACAACCTCTTTGTTGTGATATGACGTGATGTATATATCACGAAGACGAGTCAATCACGAGAGCTTTCACATTGTATTGCATAAAAGATCGTTTGCCTTGTAAGTGCCTGCTCAACTCTAAACCCAACAATTGAAGTTTTAAATGGTTCAAAAGAACCTTATGTTTCTTTATAAAATAGAGATTATAGAACTTTCCATAACCATTAAAATGTTACTACAAATAACGTTGAGTGATTACGATCCTCAATTAGCACCGTGAAAATATTTCAACCCCTTTCACAAAGTAAAAAGAGAAATCTCAACTATTCGAAATGAATGTTTTATGGATTGACATAAATTATCTAACAGGACCCTATTTATCGGTTCATGGTCAGGTGGATAATTAACTTCATGTCAAAAATATCACCATTCAACGGAAATACAAGAGAAAGTTGTACCCCCAAAAACTTGCGATATATCTACAGAAATTAACCAATTTAAAAGTAGTCAGTTTCTCAATCTCAAACAGTACAGAACTAAAAACCACTCTCGAACGTTCGACATAAAAAAGTATTCGAAAACATACAGTGCGCGTTAAAACTATATCTAGATCAACGAATCATATCAATTTTAAACTTAAAAACGGGAAAAGTTATGATTTACCTGGAGTATTAAAATATCTCTCGCGTTACGACGCAATATAAAAGCGTGCAATTTTCTGTGACGTCGTTCGAGAATTATCGGAACAATATACATAACTACCTCACGAGCATTTAGTATCTTTAAGAAAACAGTAACCAACTATCAATTCTCTGTGAATATTCTTGTTGCTCTATCTTGTTACTATTTTGTTGTAAAGTGATTTACGTGTTTAAATTGTCGTGTTTATTAAACGTTACTTAAAATTACGACTGGTCCTTCCTTCCGCTACCATATTGAAGCGAACAAACAACACATCTACTTAGGTGCAGTAGTGAACGACAAACTCAACAGTCCACTCCACCAATGTAGTTCAGTACAAACCCTAAGAATCTTTTTGTACCATAAATTGTTGTAGATAGTTAAATAACCTTTTAAACCTTTTTGTTAGGCTTTATTGTACAAAAAGAATTACAGACAAATAATTGACAACTAATTTGTCAATATGAATTTAAACAAACAAGTGTAGTGAGTGAATTTTAATAAATAGCTCTATGACATTATGTTTCATTGTTTTGTTATTGTGTTAATTTTTAAATCAATTCTGTAACTTAATTGTTCATTAAACTGAAATTAATGTGTAAAAGTCTTTATATACGACACACTGTGACACTCCTGAACTATTTCTATTCATATATATTAAGTCAATCACAAGACTTCTTGGTCTAGCCCAAAATAATTATTAAATATCAGGTAAGCATCACATGAAATGTAACTTCTGTCATTCTGACGATGTTATTTTTATATCGAAACAATTGTCAATTTTTTTATAATTTTTAAGATTTTCTCATCATATAGTGCAATTATTTAGAAACGCTTAGTTTCATTTATAACAGTAAAATCATTTTTCATATGGTTCCAACTTAAATAGACCCACTGTAGAATCAATACGCCTTGTTCATTTTGTACTATGTAAGGCTTCTGGAAGTGGATTTCTATCATATATGGTAAGATAGTATTTTTATACTAAAGGAGAAAACCGATGCGACAATTTAGTCCATTTATTCACTTCTTTGTCTATTATCCTCTTCATTTGATTGTATATTTTGTTCCATGTTTCTATTTTATTTTGTTTTATACTTTTCGCTAATCTTCGTTTCTCTTTGAATACTTCTTAAATTTAATTTTCTGTCTCATTGGTAAAACTTTTTTCCATATTTCTTAAAAACATTTCGTATCTATACATTGTACTCGTAAAGTATTTAATTATTTATCGTTAAAAAGAGCTATTATCGATATAAAATCCTTAGATGTAATTCTAGCAAAACTCCCTTTTAGTAAGTTATGCGGTATGGCCATGACATTAAAATCACTAGTAACGTTTCCAAACTTTTCTAATATGGGTGCAATATTCGTCAAAAAGTTTAATAACGTTTCTTTTCGGTCTCTCAAAAGAATATTAAATAAAGCAAAGTCGACATTTAAAAGAATTTTAGATGAATATTTGCATTTTAATTCAAAAATGGAATGTATTGTGATTTATGCCAGTTAATTAGGGAGAAGGAAAACGAGAATGGAATAGTAATAGAAAAATTTCAATAGATTAGTTTGTATATTAACTTTTTGGCACTAGGAACCGAAATACGATTTTATGTTTCTCGGTTTTCGAAATATAAATGGGAAAAATCAAATCGCTAGACAGTTTATTTTTTAATTAACCGACTTCTTTATGCTAGAAATATTAACTCTTACTGTTTATTTATTCTTAATTAATATGATATCGAAAGGAAAGATCAGCGCGTTTATTTTGAAATTAAGGAAATGAAAAAATAATGCATTTATGTACTGTAAAATGAGGCGAATAGGAACTATAGGATAGATAAGAACAAAACTTCACTGGAAAACAAAAACTGCGGTCTAAATAGTAATACTCGTCATTTGTCAGATCTGTACATTGAGTAAGTTGTAAGTTAAGCTCACTCACTACACTTGTTTGTTAAATTCATTTTGACAAGTAAGTTGTCAATTATTTGTCTGTAATTTTTTTTACAATAAAGTCTAACAAAAGGTTTAAAAGGTTATTTAATTATCTACAACAATTTATTGTTCCAAAAGAGGTTGTATAAGAATCGACCATGGAATGTTCCTTACGACCTGAAAGATTCCATTTGAACCTTGATGAATCAGGAATCACTGGTTTAAGACTTCTCAAAATTTTATTTTTGCAGCTGAAATCGAGGATATGGCAAGCTTAAGGTTCTCGCAAATTTTATATCTCCGTCCGTTTATGAATACATAAGTGAATGCGATACTTGCAATAATGCAGTTAGTATTTCGAAAAATATCTATATAAAACCCGTGAATGGAATATTTGCGCGTTATAAGCTCATGACTTGAAATCAGGAATCTGGAGAGACTATTGACAGATACCTTGAATCTTTAAGACGCTTAGCAAAAGACTGCAACTTCAAAGCTGTCACTGCAGACATCAACAGGGATAAGAGTATAAGAGATGCGTTTATAGATAGATTACAATCATCACTGATTAGGCAAAGATTACTAGCAAATCATTCTCTAACTTTAGATGAAGCATTTAGACAAGCAAGATCTCTGGAACTCACACAGTATCAATCACGGCAATATTTATCATCATCGGCAGTAAATGCTGTTGTCCAGAGCTCCCCTACTTCAGCTATAAACAAAAATAATGAAATATCTTTCAAATGTACAGGGTTATTGGTTATAATTTGACCACCCCTATATTTCTCTTATGCATACAGATACAAAAAAAAGTTTTAAATAAAAGTTGTAGGAGTATAAATGAATTTTAATAAAATATACTTTGTACACCAGTAGCGTTTTTGCATTAGGGGGTATAAAATAAGAATATATATTTTTGAATAGAGCACCCTGTATATTATGACATATTCGGAGAGGGATTTTTCTTCTCATAACAAAAATATATACTTTTATAGGTCTAGCTTTTATACTTTCCAAAACAATGGACAGTAAATTCCTAAAGTATTCAAGTTAGTATCTAGCTAGAAAACGTAGTTGGCTATGCATGTCTTACTGCAATATTGTTGATGTTATCTGTCAAAATTATAAACTAACGTAACAAATATAACTAATTGCTAGCTATATTTTTCAAAAATGGATTATACAGCTTCTGCAAATGTAGAAATATTTTCAGTATATGTCAAAAATAACAATAATAAACGTGCTGCAAGACGGGAATATCTACAGTTGTATCCAAATCGACGATGTCCTAGTCTAAACACATTTGTAAGTAGTTACCATCACGTCAATGTCTATCATTACTTTTTGAGAAAGAAACGTATTGCCATAGTAAATTTAGAAGAACAATTGAATATACTGTTACACTTTGAAGGTAAAATAATACTTTTATTTAATTAATATTAAATTACCTACAAATATATTCTTAGAATAAGACAATCAAAATATCAATTATTTTTATTTTAGAGAATGCAGAGAGTAGTATAAAAAAAGCTTCCGGCGAATTACAAACAAGTTACTATAAAGTTCAAAAGACACTAAAATATAATAACTATCGTCCTTACAAAATTTTACCAGTACAGGAACTATGTGAAAAACATAAGCGAAAATGATTGGAATTCTGTCAACAAATGATAAGAAATTTAGACGACAACGAAAAGTACTTTAAACCAATTATTTGGACGGATGAATCAAATTTCTCTACATCAGGTCAGTTTAACAGAAAAAATAGATGTTCGCGGGAACGAAAAAGTTTTAGGAAATACAAAATCAAACAAATGAAAAAGTCAGGTCAAAAATCTAGTCTGGTGTGGAATTTTTCGGGGTAAAGTAGTTGGGCCAATATTCTATAATTTCACTCCGCATAATGTAAGAGAAGTGCGAGAACACTTAATAATGAGTAATAATAATGAGTTCGCAACTTGGATAGGTAAAGGTGACACGATTCAATGGCCGCCAAATACTCCTGATTTAACGCCTTTAGGTGGCTTTTTATGGGGCTATTTAAAAGAAAAGTTTATTCCGATACCAGTAATAGTATTGCAATAATTAGAGAGAAAATTGAAGCTGAAATTGAACTTTTTAACCATCGAAATAGTAATAAAATTTTAAACTGTATAGAGTATTTAAGGAGAAGGTCTGAACTTGCTCGCCTAAAATTTATGAAAATATCAAATCGGTTTCTACTTTGTAATAAACACTGTATTGCTTTTTATGTTGTTTGCTATTGTATTGTATTTCGTAATAAACACTGTATTGTTTTGTATGTTCTTTGGTAATGCCTATTTTTTGAACATTCACTGTCTATTACTTTAGAAGTTACTTAGTTTTGACAGATAATATCAACAAGTGCAGTAAGCCATGCATAGCCAACTACTTTTTTAGGTAAATACTAACTTAAATACTTTCATTATACCCCTACTGTCCATTATTTTGGAAAGTATAAAAGCTACACCTATGAAAGTATAGATTTTTGTTATGAGAAAAAGAGCCCTATCCGAATATGTCACAATATACAGGGTGTTCTATTAAAAAAAAAAATTTTATATTATACCCCGTAATTCAAAAACGCTATTGGTGTGCAAAGTACATTTAATTAAAATCCATTTATACTCCTACAACTTTTATACGAAAGTTTTTTTGTATCTGTACGCATAGGAGAAATAAAGGGGTGGTCAAATTATAACCAATAACCCTGTACAGACCAAGAAACGATTGCAGCTATCTATGCAAAGTGATACTTTTGTGGTCTTCAAAAGCATTTTCGAGCAGAGTGTCCTGCGAAGAAAACAGTTTGCAGAGCTTGTGGTACCAAAGATCATTGTCAAAAAGTTTGTATGAAAAAGAGCAAAATGATAGCAACTGGTAAATCTGTTCATTTTTCTAACTGTATTGCTCCGATACCTCCTTGTTTGAGACAAACTATTATCCCTGTTACTATAAATGATACGATTGCTTACGGTCTAGTAGATACAGGCAGTTCATCAAGCTTTATTAATGAAAATATGATTCATAAGCTCAAGATTTCTGTAAACCAGAGAAAGTGTCCGTGGTTCTACATCACTTCCTCAACAAAAGGTCAGTGTAAAATAGATCTTTGTCTACAGGACATAAATATGAAGAGATAACTGTTAGTTTTCTTCCAAATCTCTGTTCGGACTTAATAGTAGGTCATGATATCCTTAGAAGGCACTCGTACGTGCAGGTGCTATTTGGTGGTGAACAGGAAGCTCTTAATATTTGTAGTGTGGCAACAGCTAATATCGAACTTGTCCGAATTTTCACAAATCTCTTATCTGAATGTAAGCCAATTTGCACTAAATTTCGAAGATATACTGAATCAGATTTGAAGTTTGTTGAGCTTGACATTCACAACTTATTGAAAAATAATATAATTGAAGAGAGTATTTCACCATGGCGATCTCAGGTTTTAGTAGTATCTTTAGAAAGTGATAGTCATAGAATGGTAGTTGACTACTTCCAGACGATAAATAGATACACTGATTTAGTTGCATTCCCTTTACCTAGAATAGACAGTATTGTAAATAGAGTTGCTTCAAACCAAGTGTACAGTTCTCTTGATCTCAAAAGTGCTTACTATCAAATACCCATAGTCGAAGAGACAAGCCATATACAGCATTCGAAGCATATGGAAATCTATATCAATTTAAACGTATTCCATTTGGTGTCCGAAATGGAGTCCCTGCTTTCCAGCGAGCTATCATTGGAATTATCACAATTGAAGGTCTTAAAGGTGTAGAAGTATATTTGGACGATATAACAATTTGTGGCCATAATCAAGACGAACACGATAAAAATTTAAAACAATTTATGAATGTTGTTTCTAAGTATAATCTAACGTTGAATATGGATAAGAGCAATTTCTAAATGAAAGAAAACCATCTTTTGGGGTACGTAATTAGCTATAAATGCATTCACGCTGACCCTGAACGTTTCCAGCATATCCGTAATTTGATGGTTTCTAATGATACATCTTCCTTACGGAGAGCACTTGGTATGTTTTCTCATTATGCTCAATTTATTCCTGGATTTACTAGAAAGTTAAGTCAACTTACTAGAAGTGCATGTCCTTTGAATTCTCAAGCAATGAAGGCTTTCGAAGAAATGAAACTAGATATTCAAAATGCTGTTCTTTCATCTGTTGATGACCAAGCTACCTTTACTGTAGAAACTGACGCCTCGGATTTTGCGATTGGAGCTACTTTATCTCAAAATGATCGGCCAGTTGCCTTCTTTTCAAATATACTATTTAAATCAGAACAACATCACTCTTCGATTGAAAAGGAAGCATATGCTATTGTAGAAGCTTTGCGGAAATGGAGGCATTTGTGGCATCTGAAATCAATGATAGGCCCTTGTCTAAATCCTTCCCTTGTGAAAATAAATTAACTTTAAATTGTGGTACAAAGAGAACATCGTGTAATGTGAGACAATGAAAGGTTTTACCATTATAAGCTAAAATTCAAATATTACCTGGTCCTTCCGTTTGTAGTGCTGTACCATTACCGATTTTTACACATTTGGGTACTTCTAACTTCTTAAAACTGCAAAACATATCTTTCTCTTTACACATCTGCTGTGAAGCTTCACTGTTCATGAATCATTCCATATTTACTTGGAAGTGGATATCACTTGAAACGACAACTATTATCACTGTTACTGGCTCTATTTCTTTGGTTTTTATCCCTTTCTTCTTTATTCTTCCTAACAAAACAATCTTTAAGTAAATGCCCTCTTCTTTTACAATAATTGCACTCAATATTTCGGCATTGATTCTTCAAATGACCTTCTTTTCCGCAAACAAAACATTTTTTTCTATTTCTAGATTCATCTTCTTCTTTTTTTAATCTTTCATACTCAATTAAAAGTCGGGTTGTTAAGTTATTTAGGGTTTGATTATCTGAGCCAACACTATCCCATGCTGAACGAAAATTTCTAAATTTATCAGGAAGTGCCATTATGACCATTTTCTCTGGAATATTTTCTCCTAACTGCTTGAGTTTTGCTAGGTAACTTTTGATATGAAACTATTCACTGTCTCATTTTGATACTTCAGATTATAAAACTGTTCATTCAAAAGATGTGTACTAAAAATGCTTCTAATTTTTCCCACATTTGTTTTGCGGTTTCACACTGCATTACATATGAAATAATATCATCTTCCATTCTCAAAACTAATACTCCTTGTGCACGAGCATCTTTTATTTTCCACTTGGTAATTTTAATTATTTAGTTTGTTAGCGATCGTCTCCATTTTCTTTTTACTATGACGCGCAAGCCGAGATTGTAAAAAAAAACTTCAGATTTCTACCACAATTCGAGATTTACACTGGGCCCATAACCTGTGGTGGAAGCTTATGGTGATAGTAATAAAATATCTCCTTTCGAAAAAAAATGTTTACTTCGGTGAAATTACAATATAACATAAAAATCTTTTTTCCATTTACGACATTTACATTATTACGATATGATAACGATTCACTCAAATACACACTAACTAGATATATATGTCTCTCAGCAATGGCCAACCTATAATACAATTTTGAGTGTTTCCACTACAGTTTATGATACTCTGTTAATAGTTCACTGATCATAAATAAAAATACGGCATCTACTTTAAATGCTCATATTTTCATATTTAGTTCTAAAAAATATGTTTTATTTCCACTCATTGACCAAACAACAATAACAATACAATAAATAACAGTTCCCAAATTCTATAATTTTGAAATCTGAATTATTCATCTTTATGCCATTATGTCAAAAGTAACCGATTCTCGTTCCCTGTTAGTAAATTATGTCATACACAGAAATGTTACACGGCTCCTTTCAATCAAATACGGAACCGAAACAGTTGCATGAAAGACATCAGGAACTGGAAACGAAGAACATGAACAACTGACGCAAATAGAAGCAGTAAAACAAGCAGTACGAAAAAAAAGAGGTAAAGCAGCGAGATAAGGAGAAAGGGGGATACATGTGCTAACTAAATTGTTACAGAGAATATGGAGCGAAAAGAAAAATGCAAAATATTGGGAAGTGGGTATCATTTTACCACTTTTTGAAAAAGCTGACAAAACTGATTGTAATATGAAATTTTAAAAAAGTATCTTACAGAACCGACTATGAAAATAATAGAAAACCAGTTGAAAGAATCACAAAGCTTTAGGAAAGGAAGAAGAACGCAAGACCATGTATTTACATTGAAACAGGTCACAGAGAAAAAAAACGAAAACAAATTAATAAGTGTACATCTTGTTTACAGGTATTCGAAAAACATTTAAACAGAAATTTTCTGGAAAAAAAGAAATTACAAGTAAAACCAGAATGAACAAGTTATCCTTTCGACCAGTCGTTATGCATGGTAGTGTTTTTTCCATAAAAACATACACAAATCAACATCAAGATATTTTTAGCTAATTAACAGCCACATTTTAAAAGTTTTACCAAGTTGTTTATCGTCTTCTCTTTTTTTTATGATAAAGCAAATATCACATTTTACTTTATAGTGGCCGGAAGCATAAAGTATCGGCAACTAAATTTATAACTACAGACAAAACTTCAGTTAAACTTAATTATGTTTAACTAGCGTAAATCACAATTAAGAACATTGTAGAAGAACGGAGTTATAATGTAAGTGCAGTTTGCGATTTTATAGATTGAGTGATAATATTAATTTATTAGCACACTATAGAAATTATAGTAATTCAACAAATAGCGAATTGAATAAGGTAAGTGGAGTAGATGTAACAAGGGCGAGAGCTTGAAATGGATAGGGTGCTGCTCATATTAATTGAATTCACATATCCATACATTTGAATCAAATTCGTAATGAAAAAGAGATAATAAGGAAATATATTGGAAAAGATATTAATGAAATCAGAGGAAGTTCCATGATTATTATACATAGAAAAGATTTGGTAATAATTAGACAAAAATGTATTCCAAAAGAGTTAATAACATAAAAATTGAGCAAAAAGAGAGTATGTAATAATTAACCGATTGTACCAAAATAAAAATGTTAGTCAAGGAATTGAAAGAATGCAGTAAAATTTAAAAGTACGAAGGAAATATGAACTTGAAATTACAGCCTTCGTCTTCTATTCTCCTTCTACCTTTTCAGGTGTCGGACAAGGATTCCGGTTCCTCTTGTATCGAATGCTTCTACTTCTTCCAGTTCCTTGTTAGTCTTCTCATTTTATCTAGGATTTTCGTTTCTTATCCCCTATCTCACACATTTGATCTATCCACGTTCTTCTGGACCTACCTCTTCAACTGTGGATAGTACTTTCTGCTTCAATCACCTTTCTTGTATGCTCACCTTTGAGAGATATGTCATTAAAAGAGAACGATGAAGTTCTTTTAGAGAAGAAATCGAAGACCCCTCGCAATTTAGTGGTTTCGCTGTGTTCTCTCAGAACACATAGATGGGCTACAAAATACTTATTTTCAGTTGGTGAGAGCTAAAGGAACAAATTAGCCAGGTCCGAGAGAAACGTATTCTTCGATGAATTGTTTGTATTCTGAGAAATGAACTGGGTTGTGAGCGAATTTTCTTTCTAGTGATTCGAATCAACGTTTTGCTATTAAAAGAGAATCTTGAGAGCATTCGATTCTATGAACAGAACGTTTACTTGATATCTTCCGTTGTCTAAAATTTTGGTGGTGGATGAGAATATTTCTTCGACCTTTTCTTCATCAGCCGATAAAGAGCGAAAGGAGGTGCTCAACCTCTTCTTGAGACCACAAAACTTCTCAAGCAATAGGTTAAGATGCGCGTCATTATGAGGGACTGAGTTGGTTTCAGTTAATGAAAAACTATTGACCAAGAACGAATGGGAGTGTATAGGTGTTATAGAACTTTCGTTAATGCAATATTCATCGCAATATGATTTTTCAATAGTACATAGGAAATCCACAGGAACCGTAGTCGCAGATGCCCTATCTCGCCTTCGTGAAGTCAACCTTCTAGAGTTATCTTCACTCCAACCAGATAAATGCTATCTCGGAATGATAACTAAGGTTCAGAACGAGCCGGAAAAATTTCCAAACTTTAAAGTTGAAAATAATGTTCTTTATAAACATGTGTATGATAGATTCGCCTCTATTGATAATGTATCTAGATGGAAAATTGTAGTACCAAAGAAGAATAGAGCTGAAATACTGTCGCAATTTCATGACCATTCTACTTCTGCTCATCCAGGTGTATATGAGACATTGTCTAGAATATCTGAATTATATTATTGGAATGGACTGAGGAAGTCCGTGAATAAATATGTTAAGCGTTGTAAAGTTTGTGCGGCTTGCAAACCCACAAACTTACCACAAGCTGGTCTTATGGGACAATATAGGAATATTAATTTTCCTTTCCAATTGATATCTGTGATTTATTGGGACCCTACCCTCGTTCCCGTAAAGGTAACCAATATGTCTTTGTAGTTGTGGATTAGTTCACGAAATTCACTTCCAGAAATAACCCAGCCTAAATGGGTGTTGATGAGCGGTGGAAGTCCAGAATCTAAAACAATATTTAAGGATTGCATAATAAATGTCGCAACCGAGCAATATATATATATGAGGAGGAGCGTTGAATTGATTGTTAGCTAATTTTGACAATAAATGTGAAGGAATCTTTAAACCTTTGGACATTAAGAGATACCTGAGGCAGAGGATGAATAATTTTAGGCAAAATTGCGCACGACACTTTGAATTTTTTGTTTTCAACTAATTTTGAAAACAACGTGATATCTATCATCTCGTTTAAGGTGGCCTTCTAAACTGCCAGAAACTTTGAGAGTATGAGGATAGATTTTGTAGCCAAATTTTGCAGCTAGAGAGTGAGTGACGAATGAAGTTTGACTGCCATTGTTTAAAAGAATTCTAATTGAAAATGGCTGCCCAATATTTGGCTTGACATAGGCTTGTGCGGTGAGTAATAAAAGATGAGTATTTTGGATGAGAGAGCGGTTAACGAGGTGGTCGAAATAAGTGGCATGTATAATGGAAGTTGTGAATTACCATCAATGGAAGATGTGCTAGAAGAACTCGAACAGCTTGAGGTACATTAGTACGTGAGAGCTCCAGATGAAACAAAGTGTGATGTTTCTTTGCACAAATATTTTTTGAGAGAGAGACAAGATCGGATCGAATGTTTATTTCCAAGACAATTAAAACACAAGGATTTTGACTTTACAAATTTGTGCCTATCTTCAGGAACTAGAGCAGTAAAGTTGGGACAATTATATACAGGGTGTTTCTATATTCGACCGACAACGCTCTACCACAGAGAGATCTCAATAAATGATTCATTTTGATATAGGAATACGAACCCTTACGGGGCCTAGTTGCTGATATATAGGGTAAATCAAAATAAAAAATTTGCCATAAGTCAAGAACGCCTTTAAATATTTTCTTTCAAATTTGGTGACCAATATGCTCCTTAATAAAGTAATATTTTGACATAAACAAACTTTGGAAAAATTTAAACAGTGGCGCGCTGTCCGGGTTGGTTGTCACTTTTTAATTTTGTTTTAAATTGCCTGATTATTTTTAATTGAAAAACTAAAATGAAAGGTGTTGTATAAATTTGTCTCTAAACAAAAGTCTGCAAACATGTAAGTAATTTACAAATTAATTAATTATTAATTTAAATTCGAATAATGATTAAGCGTAAGTAGTTCAAAACAAATACAAGTTATTCATAATCTCAATAACAAACAAAAATATATTACAGTAGTAACAAAATTGGCAATGAAAATAAAAATAGCACAAATTAAATTTAAACAACACTGTATTACAACAATAACAAAATTGACAAAGTTACAGTTGTTGTTCAAACTGTTTGCCACTTACTTCAATACACTTCTCACACCGTTTTATCTGAAAAACGTGTCTTTGAGAATAAATCTGGATGGTATTGAATAATTTCTGCCGCAGCTTGAATTCTAGCTATTAGATCTTGTTCAGTTTCGATGATTGTTTCGTACATTAAGGACTTCATTTAGCCCCATATAAAAAAATCTATAGGATTTAAGTCAGGTAATCTTGGAGGCCAACAATAGGGTCCACCCCGACTAATCCATTTTTCTCTAAAACGTCTGTTTAAGTAATTTCATACCGCTGCAGCAAAATGAACAGATGCCCTATCGTGTTAAAACCACATGTGTTGTCTAATATTTAACGGTACATTCTCAGACATTTCTTCCAGAAAGCGCGTATAAATTGCTCCATTTAATTTATTTGGTAAAATGTAAGGCCTGATTAAACAATCATCAACCATACCCACCCACACATTAACCGAATATTTATGCTGAAATCCCCTTTCACGAACAAAGTGCGGATTTTCTTCATCCCAAACGTGACTATTTCTAGAGTTGAAAATTCCTTCCCTAGTAAATCTAGCCTCGACGGTATACAACGCATATTTTGTAAAATTTCGATGTGTACGACAGTTTTGTAAATACCAGTTTGAAAATTCAATACGCACCTGAAAATCTCTAGGTTCTAATGCTTGAACACTGGATAATTTGTATGGATGAAACACTTCTTCTTTCAAAACTGTCCATACAGTAGAATGGTCCACTCTTAAAGCGCGACCTACAGTTCGAGTACTTAAATCCTGCCTATATCTTCGTATGCGACTTTTTTTACATGTCTCTTTTTATAATCTTTGTGCCTAGGATTCCACAAATTCTCATGCCGGCGATATTCTTCTATCAACCACACAATTTAGTCCTCTGACCAGTCCATGTTTATTTAAAAAACTACTGTAATAATAATATTTCGATATTAAAATCTTTAAAAACAACGCACAGCGCGTATATTATGATACCGAACAGTCAACGTCCACACACATACTGAGTTCGCCATGTGTTCGCAAACGAACCCTTTGAAAGTACCGACTCGACTCGGAACCCCAAACGAACTGCCGAGCTGCTCTAGAACTGTTCGCGAACAGGCGTATACACCAAGCTCGAAAAGTTCGCAAACTATTCGAGAACAGCTCGAGAACTTGGTCTGTACCCAGCATTAGTGAACTCAAATTTATCGTGTAGTGAACATGTTGTGTCCGTATGCAACCGCTCGAAATCCAGATTCTATCTGATCCAAAAGTCGTTCTCTAAAGTGTCACTTGGGGTGCGTTAGAGATTGCGATCAGGGCAAACCGAGCACGTTCCAATTGCATAAATGCGTTTGACTTTAAGTTTAGAGCGAAATCTGTTGCGTTCGAGATTTTTCAGAGCGTGTCTTCCGAGCACGCTCTCCTTTCCCGGTTTTAATGGATAGGGCATTATTGCGAATAGCGGATTATAACCTAAAATTCGAACACAATAAAAATAAATATTGTCTACACGTGACATATATAATATTTGTATCTTTGGGTTGTGATTGTAAAATTTAATATGGATGAGGATGGAAAATGTGGTATTTGTGGCATTGTTGGTCCTTTACAAGAAATTCAGCAGCACTTCATGGACACACATGTAGAAATAGAAAACCATGAAAACATCCCTGAAAACACCGATCTTGGGGATCAAGATTGTATTGAAAATAATAAGTAGAATACAAGGTACTAACTTTACAATTGTTGTTATTTAGGTACTTATTACCAACGTATGAGTAGATGACAACTGAAATGTATTCATTCATTTTCAGCTAAATATAATGGAGAAAATTCGGAAAGGAATGATACTCATTTACGTTGGCCTGCAGAACATGTCCTATTACTTATTAGGTTAGATGAAAATAAACAAGATATGTTTAATACATCTATAAAAAAGAATGTGTGGATAAGGATATCAAGTGAAATTACAAAACTGACGGGAAAAAGATATACAAATGAGCAAGTCGACAATAAGTGGAAAGGGCTCAAAAAGACCTACAAGAAAATAAAAGACCACAATAATCACACTGCAAATGGAAGAAAAGCATGGGAGTTCTATAAGGCCATTGATAGTTTTATGGGTAACAAACCCGAAATAACACATTTCGCTACTTGCAGTTCTAATAAAGGCTTAAAAGTAAACAGTGGTAAGTTACAACACTCTTTATTTAAATTATACTAATAGCGTTTCTGTTTATTCCCAAAGCAGATTCATCTAGTTGTAATGCTACCGCAAAATATGATGCTGGAGTACTAGGGGATGTAGATCATACAGTATTGTCAAGCACAGCTACCACTAGCAGGTCATCGTTTACCTCAACATTGATTAAAAACGAAAAAAGAAAGAAGACTTGGCCGAAAAAAGACACACCGAGAAGCTTGCACGTTACGATGAATTTTTAAAACTATTCAAATTGTCTGTCGAGCATGAAATTGGGAAAAAAGTTGAATAGAAATTCTGTAATATGACTGAATTTGTTATTTAATTTCTTTTAGGTTTAATAAGTTTTAGTGTTATGAGAGTTTTTTTATTAGGTTTAGGACTGTTCGTACTGAACTAGAATTAAAAGTTTTGTTTGCACATTGACATTTTTTAAGCTCAAAATGTATTGGCCACCAATAATGTCTAGCTTTTGTCTTTAATAGTTTTATATTCAAATTCTCATGAAATGTTTACATGTTTGATAATAAAAAAAATTAACACTATCACTGAACTATTTAATTTTATCCATTATAATCTAAGATAAATCAAATTCGCAATATTATTTATTTTATCAATTGCAGCTGGATTGTTTGCAGGATCAATAATTCCACCATTTCCTGGATTCATCAATTGTTCTTCTTGCAATTCTGCATCCAGGTTCATATCCAATGGAATATCATTTCTAGTTTGACATATATTATGTAAAATACATGCAGCTATTATGATCTGAAATATCAAATCTAGTCGAACTGCCTCCAACAACTTAAGTGTCCTAAATCTACCTTTCCGTAAAGCAAAGGTCTGCTCTATTACTACTCGGTTTTTAGACAACTTTTTATTGAAATTTCTTTGAATATTTGTCAGATTACCATTATGTTGAAAAGGAACTATTAGCTTTAGACTCAACAGATATGCTGAGTCTCCGATTAAATGGCCATCCTGAGGAAACTGTAAATCACTAATTACTCGCCCTATGTCTGATCTTCTAAACACGCACACATCATGAATGGATCCGACTTTACCGGCATAACAGTCCGAAAATATTTTTTTGTCATTACATATGCCTTGAAGTAAAATGGAGTGAAAATCTTTACGATTTATAAAGGCAGCTGGATTATCTTGGTGCTTTAATTGGAATATGACTTCCGTCTATTGCTCCAACTATTCCTGCAATAGTGATATATTTATAATGACCTACCTGGAAAACCTGTTCGACCCTGAAATCGATTTATTATCACATCACTTGTATTTTCATTTGGAAACACAATAATCTTGTAACTGGTGTTTTCCACAAATTTTATACAAACCACTCCATGCTGTAGATCGACTTACAGCAAAACGATCCGCAACTCCCCTTAAAGTAAAAATTGAATAATAATGAGTACCTACACGAGTCAGTAGTTTTCATACGTACCTAAAACTTTCCATATTTGTTAAATACCAAAGGCTAATTAACAGCTGTTTTTCAGCCGAGATTTCCGGATTTCCTACAGTAATCCTTTGCTCAGTAATTGAATGAATTTGTGAGAGTACAACTTCAAATGTTGGGATTGAAATTGCTTGTCTGAATAACTTGGTACAATGCTTTCGGCGTAATTCCATATTTCATTTGAAATTACTGGCACATCTAATTCATCGTCACTATCATCGAATTCAAAAATAAAATCAACGGCAAAACGTAAAACCAGCCTCCGATTCATTACGATTCACACCAGGCACCAATTCACACGTTGTTAATAACAAGGGATTGAGGTTAAACAAAAATGAGGTTATGTTAAATGTCAATTCCTGTTCGAATTTAGAAAACGTTCAGAGCATACTCTAATAAAAAACCCACACGCACTGCCCTCCCTAACGAGCATAAACTCAAACGCACCCTTGAAAGTTACTAAAACTCTAATGTGTCTATTAAAAGCCATTGCTGTTTACGCAATAGTGTTTTACTCAATTAAAAGCTTCATTATGAACAACTTTCGCAATATTAACTTACCAAGTAACAAAACTCTAAATAAATTCATTCTAATTTTAATACCCTGAAGTACCTAGTAGTTAAGTTACGTCTATCTTCGTATATTAGCAAGGGAAAGGTGAGTCAAGTCACACAAACACACACACATTCAGTTCTGGAAATAAGAACATACTTTAAATCGAAAAGAACAACAAAAATCTAAAAGTTTACCAGAAGTTACGGCATTTTCCGTAAACAGTGCAGTCCCATGGGAAAACAGTAGAGCAATACTCATTTCGATGGAATATTCCTTACATGTTGACAGTTGATTATTGTATTTTTATCTGAAAGTCAACTAGATAAAAAAACGAATGTAGCAGAAAACTTTTAAATCTTGTTCGATTGTTTGGTCGAGTAGAATATCAAACTGATAGGATGAAATTAGGTCAAGTTGAATCTGAAGCATTTTTCTGTAAATAAACAAAAGTTCGTTAATACTATTTTCATATACCCCAAGTTTCATTATTATTAGGCTTATACTTCTATAGTTTCACATACAGGGTATAAAAATTAAGACCCGGCTTTTCTGAATATTAATCGGCGGACTAAAACAAAATAAATCATGAGAATTAAAATTATTCCTTGGTTAGCGAGTTATTGAAAAAAAAACAGAGATCTAAAATTCAATCTATGAAATTTATTAAAAACTAATGATTATTATACAGTGTTAGGAGAATTATGAGGGCACATATGTTTTATCATCAATGTGTTAGAAAGAGACAGAATACATATAAATTCAGTGTATGATTCTTTTTCGCTAACAGGATATCATAAAGTGGAAAACGTGCAAATACTGTATATCTGTAAAGGCGTGGTGGAAGTATACTCCCACCACGTGTAAAGGTATGTCTGGTAGGATCCGCTTTCGAGAGACGTGCAAATACAGACATATAATGTGGACAGTTTAGTTTATTAATTGAGAAATAATAATATTGTACTAAACTTATAGCTTAATGCAATGAACAAAAAAAATCAACATTACTTTCGTTTATCCCTTCATGATTAATTTACAAAGAAATAATTCAGCAGTAATAATCTAATTCACTATATTAGTTCGGTTAGTATTGGAATAAATAACATAACATGCGAAATAAAATTTGTATTAATAATAATATGTGCTTCCAAATATCTCAATTCTCATTTTTCGCTAACAGGATCTCATAAGTGGAAAACCCACAACGGCGGCCTCACAAATTCTCTGTAGCTACTAACAGTATTGCCAATTTTCATTGTACGAGTATATTTATATTAATTGTAAAATGCATTGTTCTAACACGAGAACCAGCTATAAGAAGGTTTTAATTATGATAATTCAAGAGGTTGCAACAGATCAAGTTATAATTAATTCCATCTATTCGTTGAATATTTTATTGTAATGCTGGAAATTGTTCTAGTTTTCAGTTTGAAAGCGGTTAAAACCTTTACTTTTTTTCAGATTTGGCAACGTGAATTTGGTCTCGAAACATCTGCTGTGTTTGGAATGTGTAAGTAAACACATACACAGTACAAATTAAAAAAAATGAAAATAAAAATAAAATCGTGTTCTAATGAAAATGCCTAGAATTTTTAAATAAAAGTAATATTATGATATATAATAAATTAAAAAATAAATAAATTCTTCAAAGAGCTTGAATCAAATGTTCGAATGAACTCCCGTTTTGAGCTAAGCAGTGACCGAGACGGTTATAAAATTCTTGACGAACACGTATGAGCATTTCAGGTGTTATTTGCATACAAATTTGTAAAATGTGTTCCCTTAGTTCATTTAGACAAGTGGCTCTGTTTTCTTGGAACCCACAAATTCTCGATTTTATATAACCCCAGAAGAAGAAATCGTTAGGAGCCAGATCTGGAGATCTCGCAGGCCATCTTATGTTACCATTCGTGGAGATTATCCGATTGGGAAATTGTGTATTTAAAAAATTTATTGCTAGTCGATAATTATGTGATGCACAACCGTCATGTTGGTAACAAATATCATTGAAGTTGACACCTAATTGTATAAGGGCAGGAGTAATTTGATTTTCCAGCATGTCCAAATATTTTTGTCTGGTTAAATTGCCGTCAATAAAAAATTGTCCAATTAAATGTTCACCTAATATTCCAGCCCAAACATTTAACTTTTGGAGATATTGAGTTCTATTATTGTAATGTTTGTGTAAGTTTGTCCTTGACCAATATCGAATAACGGATAAATTATGTGCACCGTGTATGGGAAAAGTCGATTCATCTGTGAACAAAATATTTTTCGAAAAGTTTGCGTCCAATTGTATTCTTTCCATAACTATTTCACAAAATTCCATTCTACGAAATTGATCGCCTGGGAAAATTTCATGGCTCATTTTCAGTTTGAAACTACGATAAGATTTTTTTTAATACAGTCCGAATCGTTTTCGGATCAACATCAAAATCCTTTGCTAAATGAGTGGACGATTGTAGGGAATTACTTTCCACACTGGCACAAATTAAAATATCTCTTTCTTTTTTTTCGGGTTGGGTTTGACGATTTTGTATACGCGGTCCATATTTAGTAGGATTGACACATCCATGCTCTTCAAAATTTTTTATAACCGTTCTCACTTGTTTTTTGCTAATTGGTTGGGCATTTTCGAATGACACAATAACCAAATTTTCTGCTATTTCTCGATATGAATGACCCTGGTTGTACCATTTTACAATTTGCACTTTATGGTGTACTTGCATACTCATTTTAATAAGATTTGCAAAAGATCGTTACTCATTCGCAAACAAACGTTTAGAGAAGTACCCCGATTGTACAGTTAAACATCTTCAGGAGGCGCACGCGCGATTCGCATTCGTCTGGTATAATAATCTACGCTGGCTTTTAATTCTCTGTCCCATGATTGTCCTTCTCTAACACACTGGTAACGCCATGTGACCATTAAAATTTCTCTTTGGCCGTGAGAGGTTATCGTTTTACGTTGAAATTAAATGTGACTGATTTTAGTCACAAATAAGAAGGAATTTTTTTAAGGCACTACAATCTAACGCGTGCATAGAAAATGAAGAGATGCAAACGAAATCGTTTTATCAGGAGCGTAGGAAACATGCGGTTTACATTGAGATATTTATAAAACCAGAATACAGTTGAACAAATATTAGCATACGACTTATTTCTCATTTTATGATATCCTGTTAAAGAAAATGGTGATACACTGAATACACTTGTTTTAATACAACATATTGTCGCTTCTGGACTCTGTATTGTTGCCATAGATTATTCCTTATGATGTTAATGAAAATGATTATGGTTATATTCATTAATTGTACCCTCAATATCGACGAATGTAATTTTTTTAGCTATCTTCCAATGATTTTTTAGTGGTTTTAATTTATTGTTCAAATCATATTAGCGTGTACTACCCGAACTGATATAGTGAACTAGTTTATTACTACTGAATTATTTCTTTGTAAATTGATCATGAAGGGATAAACTAAAGTAATGTTAGTGTTTTAAATGAAACTCATGGTTTCTAGTTAATTCCACAATATAATAGAAGTTATTGAAAATTCTAAAAAATTGTAATGTCGATTCACATCTGTATTTCTAACATTAACTTCTTTCATTGCGATCTTTAACATAATGAGTTGTTTATACAACAATTTGCTGTGGTAAAGTGACTAGTAATAGCCCGAATGCATTTCTAATTTGTTTATTGAAAACTGTAAGTAAAAGCCAGACATAAGAGCAACTGCACGCTTCTCGAAGGCGGTGCCTGCCAGAAGCCCCATTACATTTCGTTTCTCACTTTATGATACCCTGTTAGCGAAGAGGAGTAATACACTGACTTTATATGTATTTTGTCTCTTTATAACACATTGACGGTAAAACGTATGTTCCCTCGTAATGTTCCCAACACTGTATAGCTAACAAAATACTCTGATATGGAAATAGGATTACCAACAACTATTGAGAGGAAGCAGATCAGAACAGACGCAATCCACATATTACATAATATAATGACACAAACAATAGAAAAATGTTATGAACAGGACATGAGCACGTAATATTTATAGATCTTAGACAGGCTTTAGAGTGTATCGAGATCAAATATAGTACAGGATATGAGATACTTAGAAATACCGGGAGAGCTCATAAGACATACAAAAATGACGATGGATAGATCAGTGGCAAAAATAAAAACAACTGTAGGAAAGTATCAGAAGAAATAAAAGTGGAAAGAAGTATAAGGCAGGGTGACGCTCTTCAAGCGGTAAATGATTTATTTATTTACCAAACTATAAATGCTATACATTCTACAATAATAAACAGAAAACAGTTAAAACCACAACATGTCGTGCTTGCCGAGATCCAGCATGCGGCAGTGATCATTACCTACTATGCACAAAAATTATGTTTCCAGAAAGAAACACGATTTCAAAAACAAAACACATGAACCTGACAGCACTAGTGAACTCCAAGAACGGAAATACAATTTGAAAAGTTTGGAAAATGAAAGCGTAAAATTATTATGTCAGAGTAAACTCAACGAT
Source organism: Galeruca laticollis (assembly GCA_963921935.1). Lineage (NCBI taxonomy): Eukaryota > Metazoa > Arthropoda > Insecta > Coleoptera > Chrysomelidae > Galeruca > Galeruca laticollis. The sequence goes on along the minus strand of OY998178.1, from coordinate 81,981,820 downwards.
AAGCCGAAAAATCAAGTGTTTAACAATGTTGATCAATATTGCGAAAATATTAGGAAGAATATTCTTGAAGCAGCCTTTGAAAGCCCAGGACTTCATAAACAAATGAAGAAAAAACACCATATTGGTGGGATGAAGGGATTGAGGAAGACATAAAAGAAAAGAAGAGAAAACATCACAAATATCTGAGCTCAAACAAAATAGAAGACAAAGTTGAATACAGAGCAGCCCAAGCAATAATTTGAAAAAAAAATATGCCAAAAAAAATTAAACCTGGAAAAGAAACTGTCAAAAAATCCATACGTGTTTAGAAAAGAAATAGTATCTACCATTAAACCACAAGGTTGGGAAGAAGATTTCAAATTTTTATTTAGTGAAAAGCGCGAAGAATTTAAAGATCAAGACCATCAACCCCACAATACTCAAAATATTAATTTACAGGGATCTCCAGTAAGATTAAAAATGGAAGAAATAATGAAAATATGTAAAGATTAGAAAAATGGAAAGGCGCCAGGATCAGGACATATTCCAGGAGAACTCTTCAAATACGGCACGAAAAAACTCTATCGGCAGCTTACGATATTATTTCAGAAATGTGTTAGTCTAGCTGAAATTCCAGAAGAATGGAAAATTTCGTATATGACAACGAGGGAAACAAACAAAACCAAATGTGAGAATTATCTAGGCATAGCGGTTACAAGCTCAGGGTATGGAAAAGTTCTAAAAAATCGAATAGAACACGAATACAGGGATAAGGAAGCAGAAGAGCAGGCGGGTTTCCGAGAAGGGACATCTACAAAAGACCATATACTCACTCTTACTCAACTAAAAGAGAAAAAAATAGCAAGAAACCAAGAAATACATCTAATTTCTGTAGATCTCAAAAATGCATACGACAGAGACCCGATGGTAAAGCTTTGGCCAACTCTTGAAGAGACTAATATTGATTATGAAATAATCAAAGCCTCTAAAAGTACATATAATAATTCAATAACGCAAATCAAAATAGGGAGACAAGTAACATCCGGATTCATTCTATCGAAAGGGCTACAATAAGGGTGTTGTTTATCTCCAATTCTCTTCAAAATATATCTCGGAGGACCGTTGGAAACAATGTTCAAATATGGACATACATCTAGTTGACCCTACCCTGTATACATTATGTTTCGCAGTCGACCCGCTATTGATAGCCCAAGATTATGATTACTCAAATTATATGACTCGAAAACTCATCGAGGAATAGAAAAAAGGGAAGGAGATATTATTAAAACAACCAGCGAGTATCTATAATTGGGACTAAAAATTTCACAGAACAGAACCTATGGGATAAAAGCATTACTAAAGAAAACAAATAACGAATCTAGAACAATATCGTAAAAAGTATAATAACTTATAGTTCGGAAGTATGGCTCATAAAAATCACAACTGAAATAAACGGTTTTAAATATTAAAACTAACTTTTCCGCATCTGTGGCCCTGACCAATATTCTATCATAAAATTGTTACTTGTATACACTTCGGGGGATGTATCGTGCTAACAAACCGAAATTTCTCCAAAAATAACCAAAAATATAGTATATCTGGATTTATAGGACCCGCTGTACTCGCTCTAGTCAACTGAAAATCAATAGGGTACATCTGTGAGCCACCTTGAACAATATTCAATCATAAAATTGATACTCTCTGGAGGCTGTATCGTGCTAACAAACTGAAAATTCTCCTAAAATGACAAAAATTTGGTACTTCAAGTACCATAGCACCCGTTGTACTGGCTTTAGTGAGCTGAATATCAATAGAGTTCATCTTTAAGATGCTCTGAATAATATCCAATCACAAAATTGGTCACTCGTATATACTCCGGAGGCTGTATCGTGTTAACAAACTGAAACTTCTCCAAAAATGACAAAAAATATCGTACTTAAAGTACTGTAGGACCTGTTGTATTGGCTTTGGTGAGCTGGAAATGAATAGGGTTCATCTGTGAGATGTCCTGAATAATATTCAATCATAAAATTGGTGACTTATTGAGCTCCGGAGGCTGTATAGTGCTAACAAACTGAAATTTCTCAAAAAATTACAAAATTCTGTACTTCAAGTACCATACCACCCGTTGTACTGTCTCTGGTGAGCTGAAAATCAATAGGATTCATCTGTGACATGTCCTTAACAATATTCAATCATAAAATTGGTGACTTATTGCACTCCAGAGGATGTATCGTGCTAACAAGACATGTAAGAAAAAGTGGCCGACGACAACATACACACAGGATTTTTTTTCTAAAAACCGTTTTTCGAGTTGTTGTTGATGGAAAACGTAACAATAACTCAAAAAAAATTTCAAAATTCCAACTTTTTTTGAGGTAAACCAATACTTTTCTCGCATATTAGATAGGTTGGGCGGAAAAGTAAAAACTCTACGAGCAATAGGAATGGATTTCTGGCGACATGCTGGAAGGTCTAGGAGAGAACGAATAACCAACGAGCGGATAAGAGAAATTCGAACATGTACAACGGATGGACGAACAGAGAATCCCAAAACAGGTTCTAAACTGGCACCTAGAGGTAGAAGAAAACCGGGCGGGCCAAGAAAAAGCTGGAGGGAAGGTATAGATAAAAAAATCAGAGAAAGGGAGCTTCAAGACGATCTGTAGAGAATGTTTTAAACGGATATATAAAACTAACTTTTCCGCATCTGTGAGATGCCCTGAATAATATTATATCATCAAATTGTCACGTGTATACACGTCGGAGGCTGTATCGAGCTAACAACTCGAAATTTCTCTAAAAACAACCAAACATGGGCACTTCAGCTACCATAGCACCCGTTGTACTAGTTCTGGTGAGCTAAAAATCCATAACGTTCATCTAATAGATACCCTTAACAACATTTAATCATGAAATTGGTCACTTGTGTACACTCTGAAAGATGTATCGTGCTAACAAACTGAAATTTCTCAACAAATGACAAAAATGTCGTTCTTCAAGTACCATAGCATCCGTTGTACTAGCTCTGGTGAGCTGAAAATTAATAGGGTTCATCTGTGAGATGTCCTGAACAATATTGCACTCCGGAGGCTGTATCGTGCTAACAAGACATGTAACGAAAAGTGGCCGACGACGACGACGACATACACACAGGATTTTTTTTCTAAAACCAGTTTTTTCGTGTTGTTCTTGATGAAAAAAGTAAAAATAACTCAATATTTTTTTCAAAATTTCAACTTTCTTTGGGGTAAACCATATTAGATAAGTTGCGCGGAAAAGTAATAAACGATTTTATAGATTAAAACTAACTTTTCCGTGTCTGTGAGATGCCCTGAACAATATTCTATACTAAAACTGTCACTTGTATACACTTCAGGGAATATATGGCTCCAGTCAGCTAAGAATCAATAAGATACATCTGTGAGATACCTTGAACAATATTCAATCATAAAATTGGTCACTTGTATACACTCTGGAAGATGTATCGTGCTAACAAACTGAAAATTCTCCAAAAATGACAAAAATTTGGTACTTCAAGTACCATAGCAGTGCTTGTACTCGAGTGGGCTGAATATCAATAGGGTTCATCTTTGATACGTCCTGAATAATGTCCAATCATAAAATTGTTCACTTGTGTATACTCCGGAGGCTGTATCGTGCTAACAAACTGAAATTTCTCCAAAATGACAGAAATGTCGTACTTAAAGTACTATAGCACCTGTTGTACTCGCCGTGGTGAGCTGAAAATAAATAGGCTTAATTTGTGAGATGTTCTGAACAATATTCAATCATAAAATTGATTACTTGTATACACTCTGGAGGCTGTATCGTACTAGCAAACTGAAAATTCTCCAAAAAATGACAAAAAGTCGGTACTTCAAGTACCATAGCACCCGTTGTTCTGGCTTTAGTGAGCTGAATATCAATAGGGTTTATCTTTGAAAGGCTTTGAATAATATCCAATCATAAAATTGGTCACTGGTATATACTTCGGAAGCTGTATCGTGCTAACAAACTGAAATTTCTCCAAAAATGACAAAAATGTCGTACTTAAAGTACTACAGCACCTGTTGTACTGGCTCTGGTGAGCTGAAAATCAATAGGGTTTATCTGTGTGATGTTCTACACTGTTCTGGACTTTAGCAGAGCCTTCGATACCATTAACCACAATTTAATGCTGGAAATTCTACATTATCTAGGAATTTCCAATAATGCTAGAAACCTCTTTTCATCTTATCTTCGAGGACGAAAACAGATGATTGTAGATGGACACTCTTCTGATTATATGGATGCGGAGTCCCTCTGGGTTCCATTCTGGGGCCATTGCTCTTTGCTTTATATACTTCCTGTCTGGTGAAAAATTTTCAGTTGAGTAATGTACACCTGTATGGAGATGATACTCAACTTTATCATAGTCTCCACTCCAGTATTGTAGTGGAGTCATGTGAGCATATAAATGAAGAACTCTATAGTTTTATTAATGTTGCAGAGGATCATTGCATAAGTATTAATTGTAGTAATTCTAATGTTATACTTTTTGGTAACAAAAATAAAAGCGATTAGATTTCTGATAGTGTTCGTACCGTAATAAAAAATGAAACTCATCATAACGTATGGGATATGTGTGTATTTACATGAAGAATTTATTTCTCATTTGAAAACAAACATAAAAATTAATCGAATCATTGATAAAAAACCCCAAGCACCTAATGTTTCAACGATCTTTTTCCACGTCGCCGAATCTCAAAAAAAGTAACCGCTTTCACACTGAATGACTAAAACAATTACCAGCATTTCTATATATTACAACCTCTCAAATTGTTATAACTAAAAGTTTCTTATAGCTTTTCCTTAATTTAAAACAAAGCGGTTATACAATGAATATAAATATGGGTACAAAGGGATTACCAAAAACGAAAACCGGCAACATAAAATGCCATTACTCAAAATTCAACAACTTCTTTCGCATGTTTATGATATCCTGTTAAAGGAAAGAGATGATACACTGAACTTATACGTATTTCTTTCTAACTAATTGTCGCTTATAGCCTATGTTGAATTTCCATGTGACCTAAGAACCTTCCTCGCACCGTTTATATAAATGTTTTACAACAAGAAATTAATTTATAAAGGCTATTCAAACAAATCGCCTCCTAATTTATCCTATGCCTGTAATTTGTTTTACACTGTCTCCGTATTTAGATTGAATTTTAGATCTTTGTCCCTTATAAATGTTTCGATAACCAAGGATAAAACACAACATTTTTATTTCTATTCCAGAAAGGAAAGGCCAATTTTGGAACATCAATGTTCGTTGACACTCTGAATAAATATTATTGATCAACAATTAGTTCCGAAAAAATTTCTTTAGTTGACAAAATATTTTATTTCATCTAAATTGCTGCATTCGTTGTATAAACACACGCCTATGTTTATTGAGAAAATACTTTTTCTCTTTAACTTTGTACTTTGTAAGGAACGTTTCATCCATCCCTTTTATCTAATTCTAACTTTTGTGACAGGCTTAACATTCTAATATGGCCCTTTTTTCAATGGAACTGGGGAGAAAAAAAGTAATCGTCAGGGGAATCGCTTAAAAAATATTGGTATGTACAACGGGTGTAAATAAGTACAATTGAATCATCCTTTTAACAGTATGAGGGAATCATAAGAGAATGTACGTATACATAAAGACACGAAGATCATTTGTTCGTTTTTGTGCAAAATTGTTTAGATAAAAAAAGGCAAATAATTCAGTCAATGGGGGCGAAAGAAGGTGGTTGCCTTGCATCAAATCCGGGATTTTTGGCAGGGTCATTGTGTTCGAGGTCATGAATGGTTCCCTGAGTTTTTGACCTTGACGACTTTGCGCTTGCGTCGCCATTTTGGAGAAATGGCAGCCAAAACCGTTGTTTTCACTATATATCCTTTCCAGTTGGTTTTACTAATAAATAAGGCAATTCCCTACAACTTTTGTATCAGACATTTTTTTCTAGATTAAACAGTTTACGAACTACAACAGCCGAAAGCGGAGACGATTTCCATAATTTTTCAAAACATGCGTTTTCAACGATACAATGAGGGGACGTCCCTTCCTCTTACTTCCCTCTTACGACTAAGACTATTTGCCGATCTACTTCAAACGCGAAGAATCAGTGATTCCAACTTGGGGTATTGCTACGGTGACCATGCGTCCCGAAAAAATCGGGACAGTCCCGATTTATAGAGCTTTGTCCCGGCGTCCCGAAATATAATATATTTGTCCCGATTTTTGAAGATCTGAGGAAAAAGTAGTAATTTTTGTAAGAAGTAGTAATTTTTGCACATTTGTTCAGCGCATAGATCACGCACACAATAGTTCTCTAGCCGGGTTTAGGTTGGCAGAAGTGACTATGAGACTATGACACGACGCTACTACCCCCTCCCACCACACAATCGTCTGCTACGGTCTCGTCTCGTCACGTCAGGGTCAGTGTGTCTCAGTCTAGCACTCGTACTTGACATCACAGCAGTGTTATCGTTTAGTTAGCGAGTGGTTTGGTTACAGTTCCGTTTGTGCATGAGCTACTGGAAAGTTGAACAATGAGTGGCGATAAAGGTAAGAAGAGAGAGTGTTATTTCATTAGTGATCTCCAAAAGGAATATCCTTTTTTGAAAAAGCGAGAACTCAACCCACACGTTGCATTTTGTACTCAATGTTCTAGTGAAATTAATATTTCACATGGTGGCGTGACTGATATCAAGCTGCATTTAAAAACTAAAAAGCATTTAGCTGGTGTTAATGCAGTAGCTATGTCATCATCTATGAGTAAGTTTGTTACTAAAAATGATTCAGAACAAAATGAAATTGTAGCAAAAGAAGCTGTTTTAGCCTACCACACTATAAAACATAATCATAGTTTTAGATCCTTAGATTATACTTCTAAGCTCATTTCAACGTTATTTGAACAGAAATTTTCTTCTGCTCGAACAAAAAGCGAAGCCATGATTAAAAATGTGATCGCTCCAAACATTCAAAAAGAATTAATGCAGGAGCTCAGTGAAACGTCATGTTTTACATTAATGGTGGATAGCTCAAATCATGGTGCTCAAAAAGTTGTACCAATTGTTGTGAGATATTTTCATGAGACCCGTGGTGTAAATGTGAAAGTTTTAGAGCTTGAAACATTAAGTGGCGAAACAAGTAATCAACCTAGTGAGTATGTATTTTCAGTTTTAAGCCGTAATGATTTGGTGGATACAGTAGTAGGAATGTCTGCAGACAACACTAATACTAATTTTGGTGGCGCAAAAAGAAAAGGAACAAATAACCTGTTCTGTAAACTATCAGCTAGTACTGATAAAACTTTAGTTGGCATTGGTTGCATGGCTCACATAGTCAATAATTGCATTATTAACGCTGCTGACTCACTTCCTATTGATGCTGAAGTTGTTATTGTGAAACTATTTAAGTTTTTCCATATATACACAGTGCGAGTGGCAGGCGAGTACCAGCATTGGAACGTGTTCTACAAATGATGCTGCCTCTTAAGCAATACTTTTCTTCACAACCCAACACCCCAGTAGTGTTGAAATCATTTTTTGACGATACAAATGGGGAACTTTGGCTTTGGTTTCTTCATAATGTAGCTGGAGTGTTTAATGAAACTGTAAAAAAGATGGAGGGGGATAAAATATCAGCAACAGAAGCATCAAATCAATATTTGATTTTGCGCAAAAACTTGATGGACAGAAAAGAATCTTCATTTTTATAAATGAAAGTTAAAGAGATTCAAAAGAAAAACTGTGCTGCAGGACAGAACAGTGTCTTGGAAGACATTAAGAGTACAGCGTGTTCTTTTTATGACCGTTGCATTACCTATTTGGACTTTTGGAAATCAAACGTTGACAGCTTGAGCCAGTTGTCTTGGATAGATTTAAAGAAAAAATTGACATGGGAGTAGTTGGAGGAAAGCTATACCATTTTCCAAAAAAGCTTACCACCCATTTCTTCTGATGATTTGTTCAACGAGTTGAGCGTGCTGAACACTCAACTGTCCGAAAATATCTTAACAGAATGGGCAACGCAGAAAAAGACAACAGAGCAAAGATGGTTGACTGTTTTTGAAAACTTGCGGAAGAATGAAATAAAAGTTCCAAACCTGAAGATGTTCTTGGAATTTGTGCTTTCTCTGCCAGGGACTAATGCTTCAGTAGAACGGGCCTTTTCGTTGATTAACAACTTTTGGACGTCCGAGAAGAGTCAAATGTCAATTGAATGCGTAAAGACACTTTTAATAATTCAAATGAACTGTAATCTTTCATGCGTAGAAATGTATGATAAAGTAAGGAAGAACAAGACCTTGTTGAAAGCTTTGGCTTCTACAGAAAAATATGATTGGAACAAAAGCCAGCCTTCTTGTTAGACCCTTAATTACATGTAAATTTTTTTTTTCAAACAGTCTAATTTTCATAATTCTTTACCTGAGTTGTATAATAGGTACATTATATAAATATTTCAAAGTCTTGTGCAATAAAGTATAATAAATAATAATGTAAAATTGTGTTTTTGTTCGTTATTTTCCAAATTTACAAATATGTATAAACAAATATATAGGCATTGTGCAACAGTAAGTTTGTCCCGATTTTGACTGGTAAAAATATGGTCACCGTAGGTATTGCCCCCAAAGAACCAGGCAGCCGGATTACGGAGAAATGTGCTTCGGTGAAATTTCATGAATTGTTAGTATATTGTAGTTGACAACTTTCTGAACAATAGTGTCCGTGGGCTCAACTTAATCCTATGACTAGTTTCAGAGATACAGGATGTTGAAGTTGAAAAATAGCCACTTTTTAAAAGCATGTATTTCTTAGTTTATTCAATATATCAAGAATTTTTTCTTGTGGTAGTGTTCTAATGACACTAAATATCAGTCCCTCATGAGAAAAAGTTTTATTTTCTATAGGGATAATCAAACATTAAAAAAACGGAACGTTGACTTGAAATTCAGGAATTTCAATATCTGGATTTGCTTCTAGTTGTTTCTACATTTAATAAAATTTTATATATTTTGTACTGCATGTTAGTAGGTGATATTAAGTAATTTGAAATATATATATATATATTTATATATATATATATATATATATATATATATATATATAAAGAAGATGTAGGAATATCGCGTGATATGTTAACAACAACAACAAAGAGAATCATGGGTAATTCACGCAAAGTAAAGGGCTACTGAAATAGAGTGGTAACCGTGGACATGCATGTTTCTGGCTCATTTTGCCTCATCAGCACGGCATAACCAAATAATGATGTGAAATTTGCTCCCAAATTTCACATCATTATTTGGTTATGCCGTGCTGATGAGGCAAAATGAGCCAGAAACATGCATGTCCACGGTTACCACTCTATTTCAGTAGCCCTTTACTTTGCGTGAATTACCCATGATTCTATATATATATATATATATATATATATATATATATATATATATATATATATATATATATATATTCATTCACGGCGCCCATGTTAAAATCGCGGTAGCTGTGGCGTCCGCGGCACTATAACATCCGATTTACGGACGTCACAGTGCATCGAGGTCCAAAATATCGCAAACGGTTCAGTGAATGCTTGGGAGTCTATTGCTGATGAAATCAGCAGGACGTCACTTTGGTCGTTTTTTGTATAAACCTATACACCAAGGTTCACAGGTTTTCCGTACGCGGCGTTATAGTAGCACACTTATATATTTAATATACATCTGACGCACAAAGTGGCATCCGTCAGTATAGATATGGAAGAACGGTATATTTTGGCGTCTGTATATGTATTTTTCTCGCATAGTGGCATCCTGGCAGTGTTGCCGATCTCACTTTTGGTTATAGAAAGCGTTTATCATTGAATGTGATGATTTACATCTGTTTTAATTTATTGATACCATTGTTGACAGTGCGGAGGATGCTAGTTATTGCAGAATATCTACCGTTATTAATAGAAAAATTATATTTTCGTTCTACAATTCACTTAAATTTGATTTTGAGGCAAAATAAAAACCTACTGGCGATAAAAATGAATAATGCTGGCGATACAACAAACTAAAGAATCCTGAATTTCCGTAAGTAAGGGGAAAATGAATTGAATTTTCCAACGTAAACCACGAGATGAAGTAAAATTACTACTATTCTCAGGTTAATTTTCGAATGGGTATATTTTTCAACTTCACTATAGCAGAAGTAGTTTTTTTGTGAAAATTCCGAAAACCTAAATGCAATCAGATTACTAGGTGGATTGTTAGTAGTTGACCTAGAATATTGAATTTCACAAAAATTTCGGAGGCGTTGAAACTCTCTCTGGCATATACAGGGTGTATCAATGATAACTGTAGGGACGATAACTGCATCCTTATTTGATCTAAGGCAAAAAATGTCTTAAATAAAAGTTGTAGAGGGCAATAAAAGCTATGTATACACTAGAGTTTTTTTCTCTCAACACCATAGCGGTTTGGTCTGTTCATAATGTTGATAATGAAGTAGTGAGGAATCCATTATGACTGAGTACAAATTTTAAGATCAGTATCATCATTAAAGCTCTTTCTATTGTGCGTTCTAGATGGAATAGACATAAAAAATATTTTATGAAACTTATACAAATGTTCGTACGAAAAATAAACAGTACATATTCCAATTAAACATGTTTTCTATTTATGTATAGTTTGCCAACGAAATTACTAGCCAGCCCACTATTTTGTTATTAAAATGGGCGGTCGGTTTGAAATTTGAGTGATTTGTATAGGTACATTGGATGAACATTTCAGGTATTTAAACATCTGACTGTCATTTCCGGTCCCCATATTCAAAATCTTCCAGAGTGTTTTGGGTCTAAAGTTCCGATTTTCAGAGGTATCATGATTACATTTTCAATGTTGGGATTTTGATTAATATGATGATGAGAATTAATAGCTGCATGAGAATAATTTATAACGTTGAAATTTTCTGAATTTGGGACTTAAGTTATTTTCAAAATCAGAGTCTGAATATCAAATTTTACAGCATTAGAATCGGAGTACTGGAACATACAAGGCTGCCGAAATTCCAATGCAATATATTTAGAATTTCTGGTATAATAGTTTATTTTATTTCAAACTGATAAAATGGGCGACTCATTTGACATGTCTTGGAACCGTCATAGCTAAAGATAGAGTATGAAGTATGATACATGTTTCAAGTTTTTAAGAATCCAAATATCAAAAAATATTTAGGTTATTCTATTTGAAAAAAAAAAAAAACTTCATTGAATTTCCATTTGTACCCTTAATTATAGTCAGATGTTTGAATACCTGAAATATTAATCTTCATGTCAAAATTCATAAATTCAACATGGCGGCTCCAAAATGGGGGACGAGATTTGTGATTATCGTCCAATTGTGGGTTGAGGTTACGAATTTAGCCGGATATTGTCAAAATTCAATATCGTGGCTCCACGATGGCAAACCAGTTAATCATAATAGCTCAGAGCTCACGGAAAAATTACCTTATAATAATGAAGCTGTATTAGAAATGCATAGACTAACGAGACGACTAAAAGCATAAAATAAAATCATAAAAAAACGTTCTAATGACAAACATTCATTCAAATGCGCTAGAAAGTAAACAATAATTTCTTTGGATGTAAAACGTGGATTATTCTGTAGGTTACAGATTGAAAAGCTTTTGTATTCGAACTGAAAAATTATGCAGCATGCTCTATGTGAAAAAAAGTTATATACAAAGTATCGTTCAAATTGTGCCACCCTCAAGTTTTTATTTTCTAATACGAATCTATATTTTTAATTGCATTGATTCAAATGCCAAGAGTCATGCTTCTTATCGGCGTAGTATTTACATCTGAACTACAGACTGTTTTGGAAATATTGAACTATTGCCGGTAAAATTTCAAATCTACGATAATTTAACAAGATCTTGTTGTATGATCAACTTGGCATTGATCCACTTCTTACTGATATTTTTCAATTACAGCTGTTATGGAATATTAAAAGAGGTTAAAATTGTTCTGGTCATATATCAATATACAAAAAGTTGTTATGGCAAAGTTTTGGAAAATCCTCGCAAAATAAAAAATGTAGGCAAAAGAAGAATTTAAAAATTTTCAATTTTTCAGGTATAACTCCAGAACTAAAGAAGCTAGATTGTCTTGAATGAAATAACTGACCTCGGAAATACACAACTTTGCCCCCATTTAACTATCCCTATATCTCTTACCGTTACCATGATCCCAATGCATAGACTCGAATTTGAATAGCATTATATAAGAAGTGTGGAAAGTGACATATTCCGGACGAGTGCAGGAAATACAATTTCTAACGAGTTATGCACTCTATTTTTCCTACGACCATGATTATACAAATTGTGTGAATTATGAGTATTAAAATATGAATTCTGAGTATATTATTACTATCATGCGGAGTAACAGAACGCAAAAGTTGTTTTTGGTTAGTCCGCATTCGGTCCTCCCTATTGCTCATTTTCCTAATACGACTATTCAATTACTGGACTTCTTGCTTCAGACGCTTTCTGTCGTAAGACGAAGTCCATATTTTCTTTCTTTTTCTTTTAATTATACATTAATTTAATTTTGATTTCTTCTCTTCACGTTATCTAATTTTAATTTTGTTTGACGTTTGCATAATTATGCAAATTTTCCTGATTTTAATAAAATTTTCCTACAATATATTTTCCATATTACCTACTGACACATCTTGGATTCTGCTGGATGCCACGGGCATGTGACAACTTTCCTTTTATAATACTTTTCATGTGAATGATATATACATTTAAGCCCTGATGATAGCTCAGTGTGCCGAAACTAGTTGCCCCTGTAACTTGTAATAATATATGCTGTAGTAGGTATTTTCCGTTTTACTTACTGCTATTTCCTTGCATAATATATTTGAGATGGATAGTCTTTTTCATTAACATTAATGTAAGTTATAATCTCTGATAAACTACAAATACAAACTGAAAATCATTTTAGATATTTTTGGTTGTGGTATAAATAAAAAGTCAATTATTTATTAGTAGTTTGTTTGTTTACAGAGCTGATTCCAAGTTTTATTTCGTTGATATAGATGTTAAGTAGCTCTAAATATGATAAAAGAATATATAAAATGAGTATTGTGTCTCTCTCATTTATAATAAAGTATGTCAATGTACGCACCATTATGGAATCAATCTTCGGTAAGTTACAGCTATTTGTTTTGATGGATCCAGTCTCCATTGTGATAAAAATCGTGAAATATTATCGTTGTTCCAACAAATTATCAAGAAAAATAGTTCATATTCATAACTGGGTTATGAGAAATAAGTTCAATTTAAAACAAATAATAAGTTTTTTAGAATGTTATTTTAGGTTTCTAAAAACTATCTTTTATGCGTAAAATATAGCTTCACTTGGATTTGTACCAACCGTCAACATCCCTATTACTAGAAAATATGTTTCATTCTCCTCTCTCAAAAGAAAAATAAATACATATCTAAAATTACTGGAAGTCACTTTGAACGCGATCTATATACAATATACAGGACACACCGATTCTTAAAGAAATTCAAATCTACCTACTAATATTCGATCAAGGTCCCAGTGTTGCCAAATAATAGGAAGCCACTCTGTGCGTGATCTCTATGCATTGGGGCTGTTCTATATACATATTGTGTATATTGGAGGATGCCAGAGCGCTACAAATCTATACGGACGCCACTTCTACCGCTATCGCGATATATATATATATATACATACATATATCTGAAGTTTTTCTTGGTTTTAGGTCATTTTTCAAATTAAAAATATAAAAAGACGGTTTATGTTGTTGAGATTACCATCATTTATTTACGTTTCGGCTTATTCAGCCTTTTTCAAAATAATACTACATCTAAAATAAAATGATTTTCTCACTAAGAGATACAATACTACAAAAAATCCTTTCTACTTACCCCAAACGTAGAATAATAGTTGTCAATATACATTAAAATGTTCAGTCAAGAACTTCGTCGAAACATAAAATATTCTTATCAATCTTACTAGAAACAAACATTCACAACAAAGAATCCACAACGTTTGTACACATTAAAATTATTTACAGTACTGCTAGATATATTTTACTGAGGTTGTTTAAATATATATATATATATATATATATATATATATTGAACCAGATATCATAGGTAATAAGAGAATTAGTATTATAAAAATATGTTGCTAGTATTAAAATATATGAAAATAATATAATTTAAGAAAACAGGTAAAAAGGAAACACTTTTCTTAATTTAAACAACATATCAAGTAAAGATATATTAAATAATAACCTATAACAATATTATAAATAAGGAATTACCTCAATAAGAACAAAATATAGAGATTGCCTAACCAATGTAATGATGTAAATAAAGTTGCCTAAGACGAAGAATATTTTCCATACCATAACCAGCTGTTCACCTAAAAAGAAATAATTATATAGTCAAGTCAAGAGAATTTTAGATATAAGTAGTTACATTAGAATACAAATATTATTATAGATAATTCATTAAAATCATTAATTTAAGAATAAAAACAAATACAAATATTGAATAGAATAGAATTCAATAGATTTTCATAGATAAACAAATAATGACATATAGACAAATGATATATGGTAAATAAAATAAACATTGAATCAATAAATAGTAATTTGTTAAAGTTTATTATAAATAATATAATGCAAAAAGTTTAGACAAATAACATAAGAGAATTTATATTTATGAATAATAAGAGTGTAACAGTGATATATTATCAATAATAATATTGAATGTTGTACCATGTAAATGTATCTATGTATAACCAATTTTAATTTATTTGTATGATGAAAAAACTCATAGGAACTCTATAAATGAACTAATAATGTAAAAGAGTGTATGTATGAAATTTTTTTAATAAGTGAAAGAAGTTTCAATTAATCTGATTGCAAAAGACAATATTTTATTGGTTATAAAATATGACAGAACAAATTGTGAATCAACAAATAAACTTTGAAATAGTGACCTGAAAAAGAACAAAAGACTGTTTGTTGAAAAAAGTAGAGAATCGAGGGGACGCTTGAAAGAATTAGGGAAGCTGGTGTCAAGAAGCGAGGAGTGTGTGTGATGGTGTTCCTGAAAATTCAAGAAATTCCCGGTTTAAGACATTTAAACCTATAAAGTACTATTAAATACAATCTTAGTAATACTCACAGTCAATTGTATCAAGTTTTTCGGCAAGAATCTACGAAATTTTGGTTTTTTGGAGCTTCAGCGGAGTGTTCCTGGGATCCAGAGACTTTCATCCCAATTCAAGAGCAACAGGTCAGTGTTTTTAAATCATTATTGGCCAATAATCAGAGTAAAAACTCAAATAAGTACTTAATTTCATAAATTGATAAACTTTTGCAAATATGATCGATCTAAAAAAGAAAGAAACAGACTTTATATAGTGAATTCATTGCATAAATCGGTAAAATTAATAAAAGGCCGAATTTTAAATAAATTAAAATATGTACTTACGCCATCTTGTAATTGCATAAATCTGGTGATTGAAATTTCATAATGTAATAACTATGCCCATCTGTATATAATTCCTATATTTCTATCTATGTATATAACTATTTTCTTCCCACAGCAATTTGTATCATATATATGTATGATAAATATATAAATTCTTTTATGTGTCTGAATCATTCACTTGTTTGCATCTTCAACAAACCATATTTGTATAATATGAATAGATGTTTCTTATGTATAAGAATTGTTCGTTTTATGCTAAAGCGCATGACTAGTTTTTTTACGCATGCGTATTGATGAAATGATTAAAATAAATAAGTAGATACATTACAACCAGTGGCGTCTCATATTATTTTTATCAAATATATAAAATATTAAATTTAAAATAAAATTGATTTCAAAATAATGTGTTTTCTTTTTATTTAAACAATTACAACAATATAAAAGCCAGGACTCAAAGAGAAAAAGGGTTTCATGTTCCCGAATAATCAAATTAAAATAAATTACTAAACAAAATAACAATAACCAACTGAGCTAGCCAAACTAAACAAAAATTCTAAATAATAAACATCATCATTTAAATTTCATAATCAAAAGTAAATAAGTATTAATTATACTTAGTATAATATATATGTATATATATATATATATATATATATATATATATATATATATATAATAAGCAACGAATAGATTAGTGGGTATTGCACGCAAATAGAAGAAGGGGCTACTGAAAAGAGTGGTAACCGCAGACATGCATGTTTCTGGCTCATTAGCCGTCATCGGTACGGTACAACCAAGAAAATATGTGAAACATGGGAGCAAAGGTGTTGAATGAAACATGAGAAAATATAACAGAATTCAGCAGGATAGTAACCTTTGCTCCCATGTTTCACATCTTTTCTTGGTTGTATCGTACCGATGACGGCTAATGAGCCAGAAACATGCATGTCTGCGGTTACCACTCTTTTCAGTAGCCCCTTCTTCTATTTGCGTGCAATACCCACTAATCTATTCGTTGCTTATTGTTCATATGTCATGCACTATTCGTACATCTATATATATATATATATATATATATATATATATATATATATATATATATATATTAGTACAGTTAAAACAACAGCAAAATGTGCTGGAACACGCCCACGGACGAGATCACTTGTCCCCTACGTATTTTGGGGCGCTGATCACAAAAATTAGGGTTAAAACTTACGCCGGAGGGTGGAACACCCTTAAAATGGCCAAAACCACCCCTAAATAGGAGTGTTTTTCGACTGTACTTTTGCAAACTAAGGCATCTTATATGTTTTTTGGGGCGCTGATTACGAAAATGAGGGTTAAAACTTACAGCAATGGCTCAACCACCCCCAACATTGCAAAATCACCCCTATGTAGGGGTGTTTTTCGACTGTATTTGTTGTTTTGCAAACTAACTCATCTTATATGTTCTTTGGGGCGTTGATTTCAAAAATCGGGGTGTCGAGACTGGTAAATTTGTGTGACACCCCACACATTCCAGAAAGACCCCTCCCAACCGATGGATTTTGGTGAAAAATTAAATATAAAATACAAAAAAATGGAATATATTTTTATTAATAAATATGAAATATGACAAGTATGAAACTTCTGACAAGCTATCACTATTCAGTTCTATTCAAATCTACTCTTGGTATTTTGCATGGAGAAATTTCTTCCTCCTCGTCAAATTCTGTTGTTGTTTCGGATCAACTTCTGAATTTATCTGTGAATCGCAAAAATCGCTCGTATCCCATTGATTTTCAGTTTCCTGAATCAATACTTCTGACTCAATTTCCAATTGTATTTCGTCTTCAAAATCTTCACCCCCATATAGAGGTGATTTTGCAATTTTGGGGGTGGTTGAGCCATTGCTGCAAGTTTTAACCCTCAATTTCGTAATCAGCGCCCCAAAAAACATATAAGATGCCTTAGTTTGCAAAACAACAAGTACAGTCGAAAAAGACTCCTATTTAGGGGTGTTTTTTGCAATTTTAAGGGTGTTCCACCCTCTGGCGGAAGTTTTAACCCTCATTTTCGTGATCAGCGCTCCAAAATACGTAGGGGACAAGTGGTCTCGTCCGTGGGCGTGTTCCAGCACCTTTTGCAGTTGTTTTAACTGTACCAAAATTATTGAAATTATTTTTTTAAATTTAATTAATCAAATATCAACAAGAGTAATACATGCTATTAGTAAACTCTTGTCGTACTCTTTCGAATGTGTCAGCTGAAATAGCATTGCATTCTTCAGTAATTCTTTCTTTCAAAACGCCAATGCTATCTGGTGCCGTAGTATAAACCTTGGATTTCAAGTACCCCCATAGAAAAAAATCTAGTGGTGTCAGATCTGGTGACCGAGGTGGCCATTCCATAGGACCTCGCCGGCCGATGTATTACTGTCAGGAAGTAGACGGAGCACATTTCGAACACTTGCTATAAGAATCCATTGTTGATATTTGATTAATTAAATTTAATAAAATAATTTCAATAATTTTGGTATTTATTTAATTTATCCGTCAAAATTAATTTAAACCCAAACAAAATTAATATGGCTATGTAGCCAATGTCAATGCCTTTCAAACGAGATATCACTTGTCATAAGGTTCTATTTAAAATGATTGGCCAGAGTGGCACTGTCACGTCATCTATTACTATTACGTCACACTTTATTTTCACCCTCCAAATTTTATTAATGTAAGTGTAGCCGTTCAAAAGATACGAGGGGGGAGGGGACTTTTGAATAGCACTGTATATATATATATATATATATATATATATATATATATATATATAATTTATATATGATATACAGGTCTATTCAAAAGATATGTATGGAAGAACATCCGAGAATCAATTTTTTTGGAAATCTCCCTGTAATTAAATATTTTCTGGGCGAATTTCTGTGATGCTTTCATATTACATTTACTCTGAGTTTATTGGTCGGATGTAGAAGTTTTGTCAACTTGCTATGATCAGTTATCCCGACAATATGATGACAAGTCTATCATTATTTTCTTCATATATGTATATCATTGATCATTAATATTAATGATGTATGATTCATATGATTCTGATAACGATGATAATGATCCCGAATTTGTTTTGTCAAGTCTGTCAGGAAACTGATCAAGAACAAGTCTCAACAAGATAGTCACGCAAAAGAAAGAGAATTCCGATTGCCTGGAGAAGAAATGTAATAAAGGCATCTCCAAATAGCGGCAAGGAATATAAAACTTGGAAAGATAAACGCCAACCATCCCGTAAAATAAAAGAACCTTGTAGTTGCAGAATGAAATGTAACGAGAAGATTTCTGAAAATGAAAGACGATCGATCTTTGATCATTATTGGAATCTTGGAGACATCAACTGACAGCGAGATTTCATTTCAAAATTAGTGCAAATAAAAAATAAAGAAAGAACAAGAATTAAAAGAAAGAATGTAAATATTACTACAGAGAGAAATGAAGAATCACCTTCTCCAGACCAACAGAATAGAACAACGTTCACATATAAATATTTTTTCATAAAAGATAAAATCAAAGTACCTGTTTGTAAGATTTTCTTTCTAAATACTCTAGGTATAAGTGCTCTGGTTGTTAAAAATGTGTTTAATAAAACTGGTTCCTCTGGTGTGGTTTCCGAAGATAGAAGAGGAAAGGCGTGCAAAAACTCGTTACTTAATGAACCTGTCAAGGAATCAGTTCGGGAGCATATAAATTCCTTTCAGACAGTTAAAAGTCCTTATTGCAGTAAAAATACATCGCACTTTTATTTATCTACATCTGCATTTGGAATGCTAGCAAAAAAGAACTATTTTACAAAATACTTTTGTTTTCTTTACAATTTGAGATGGCGACTAGCTTCGATCACTTAAATTTCGCAGATAACATTATTTTTAAATTTCCCACGCAAACACTGTGTTAGCTTGGATCTAAACCTTTGTACAATTAAAAGATTAGTATATGGACGTGAATCTAGATAGCGCTGAGATTCAATTTCTGTACAGAGTAGCAGATCTATCCGTGTATATACTCTTTGGAGAGTGTTCAACACGCATTTGTATAGTGACCATTAAATCAAATAAAAAATGTCTAACCAAACCAATATTTGTCTTGCCGAATAGCACAAAACCTTACTTCAAGCCGAGCTGGAGTAACTAAGAAGGCCATCAGGAATTGGTTTGTGAAAGTGCATGAGTATTTTGTAAAACATGAAATAACGGAAGTGCTAGTGAAAAAAAGTTCAAAGGCTATCTATAACAGAGTCTTAAACGATGATAAGGAATTCCTCAGAGTTTTAGCCAACGTTTCTGCGAACGGTCAAGTTGCTCCGCCGATGGTGGTTTTACCATATAAGTCCCGGATTCCAAAAAATCTATGCCAACCGGTTGGGGTTGTGAATATACCGAGAGTGGTTGGATGAATGTGGAAGCTTTTTTTGAATATGTAACCAACGTTTTCTTTTAATTTAACGAAAAACAACATCACACTGCCCGTCGCACTTCTCCTTAATGGCCACACCAGCCATATTTCATTGGCATTAAGTGAGTTCTGCAAAGCAAATTGAATTGTATTGGTAGCGTTGATTCCGAATGCCACCCACATAATGCAGTCATTAGAATCCAGAATATCGTCTATATAGACAAGACCGCCCTGGTGATGCCGACGGGGGCGGAATCGCATTACTAATCAAAAAAGACATAAATTTCAAAGTCCTGCAACAAAAGAATACATCAATTGAGCATATCACGATCCTTTTAGATAATAAAATTGAAATAGTCGGAGCTTACAATCCGCCCGGGAACTTATACTTACAGAATTTCACAACATTTTCAAAGTTTTGATAGTTGATGATCTCAACTGTAAACATCCGCAGTGGGATCAGTACACCAACTACCCAAACGCGAATGGAAATACTCTCATGAAGTTCTGCGATAATACGGACTGCAACGTATATCACACAGTAGAACCCATATATCACCCTTTCGCCGCAAACCACACACCCAACATACGTCCAGTGCGATAGCGATTGGCAAAAACATAAACTATATAACTAAAATTAAAACACGCACGCCCTGACCAATATTTACGAAACAATAACAAATAAACAAATTTGACCATAAAAAAGGAAATAATAAGATAGAAATATAAACAGTACATAATGAAATATCAGTTCACAAGAAGTGTTCTTTTCATCATCTTTTATTCGTTGATTATATCAGAAAGAGAAAGTTTTGAGGTATACCGGACTAAGGATACAATTTGACCGCTGTGCGCAATTTACCTATACAGAGACTTAATCCCCTGGCTGCAACTACGTGACGAACCCTTCCCAATTTTGGGAAACTTCATGACCACTGTGCACAATTTACCTACGCCCTCTATGAGGACCATATTAGCATGTATAACAGATGGAATGTCTAGCCCAGCCAAAAGTGAAGAAGAACAGAATAGTGACAAAAATATTAAAAAAAAACTTCACGTTTTGATGAAGGAAGGATAAATTAGAAAAAAATCTTTGAAGAACTGCCTAAACTTGAATCACACTATTGGCGCAAATCGTCAACAAAATTATATGTAGAGCCAACGTTCAAAACCAAATCGGAGCTTTATTTACTTTATAAAGATAATTGGTGTGTAGAATATAATGTAGCTCCCTTATCCATTGTGACATTCTCAAACATGTTTGAAGATCTAAATCTTGCATTGTTTTTGCCAAAGAAAGACGAATGCGATGTCTGCGTAGGCTACAAGACAAAAACGTAGAGGAATCTGTATACAGAAAGAAGAAGCACGGGAAGCAAAAGCAGAAGACAAAAATTCCAAAAGTTGGGTATTTACGATGGATCTTCAGTCAGTACTGTTGAGCCCTAAATCGAACGTATCAGCTCTGTACTATCACACGAAGCTTATTGTACACAATTTTACAGTATTTGATTTGCATTCTAAAGGTGGCTATTGTTTTCTTGGGCACGAAGGTCAAGGGGAGGTCAGTGCCAACTGTTTTTCATCAATAATTTGTAACATCTTGATTAATAATGTAATTCCCCAGCTTGAGCCAATGCAACAAATAATATTATATAGTGACGGTTGTAGCGCTCAAAATCGTAATCGCACTTTAAGCAGCACCTTATTAAATCTTGCACTCGAAAAACATGTTTGTATCATCCAGAAATATTTAGAAAAGGTGTCACACCCAAATGGAGCGTGACTCGATGGACTCTACCATAGAGAGGCAATTAAAAGGTAGAACCATTAATTTGCCAGCTGATTATGTCTCCCTATGTAAATTGGCTCGAAAAAAGCCTAGATGGTATTAGGTGAGCTATTTGGATTATACTTTTTTCAAAGACTTTAGTAAACTTGATTTAATAAAATCAATTAGACCTGGATTTAAAGTTGGTCATCCAACTGTCAACAATCTTAGAGCTCTGAAGTATAATCCAGATGGTAAAATCGAGTTTAAGATTAAACATTCCGAGGAATTTCAAGATATACCTATGAGATTAAAACCAAATTTAAATTATGTATCAATTGACTCTCTTGCCTTATTGTACAAAGAACAATTGAAAATTGGAAAAGAAAAGTTCGAACATCTTATGTTTTTGAAAAAATCTCTTGCCCAAGATTATCATGATGACAATCTAAGACATGAATAACGTGTTAACCATAAGACTAAACCATTGGCTTATTTTTAATATTATAAGTTATGTATTATTATCTTCCAAGTTCTTTAATGTTGCTTTATTAGTAGTTATTTTCTATTTAATAAAAATAATGCCTTAGGTAGGTAAATACTAACGTATTATGTGAAATTTGCATGAGTCCCTCTTTGTACTGGATATAAGAATGAATTTTGCATAACTCCTTTATTTTTCAACAGGTAACTATTATAAAAACAATTAACACTTAATAGCAGTTCCCTAATGTTTTTTCAATCCAAATTCCACTTTCACCCAAATTACATTATTTTTCAAGAAATAAAATAGTTTTTTTGCTCTCCTGTAAAATTTACGTTTTGGGACTTGTGCAATTTTCACATTAGGCCGACGATATATGGTCTTTGTGTAGGATCAAAACTGATTAACACATTTTTCAAGAAATTACATATCTAATTTTTCAAGACGACCATTAATTCAAAATATAATAGTGTTTTAAATGAAACATACTGTTTCTAGCTAATTCCACAATATATTGAAAAAATGTTGAAATTTATAAAAAATTGACAATTGTTTCGATATTAAATATCATCGTCAGAATGACAGAAGTTACATTTCATTTGATGCCTACCTGATGTTTAATAATTATTTTTGGCTAGACCAAGAAGTGGTCTAGCCCTAACCTTGTTATTGACTTAATATATGTTAATAAAAAAAAGAAGACATGATATTACAAATATTAAAGCTTATATATTATTAGCCCTATGGGGATATCCTGGATATCATTTCTCCCAATTACGTTCAGTATAACTGTGCAATGATATAGAAAACCAGGAAAACTATATCTATTAATTTCAAAATATAATGTTTCGTGATCTGTTATTCTTGGTGTTGTTCTGATATTAACAGTGATAAACCATTTTGCCGGTATTTTTCACCGTCAACCGCAAGTTGAATTATATCGAGAACGTTATATCTGAGAGCGTGAAATTTGAAATTTATAAACTTGGGGTAATATTCCGGCTTATACATAGGGCCGTAGACGGTCAGAGGTAGACCTCAAACCACGAGTTGCTCATGTAGAGCCGTTGATAAATGGTCGGTGTTAGAAAATCCGACCACCAGATAGAATGCCACTTTAATCTTCTCTTTAATTGTAATAGCGCGCAGAGAAAGGACCGTTTCCTTAATTGCATTTCTCACTTTTATAAGTAATTAGAAAAGTTTCGGGAGCTCCAAGAACGAAACACGACTGTGTTCTTTTCAAAAACGGTTAGGTGAACATTAATTGTGGCAGCTGCTTACAATTTCTGAAATTTTTAAAATTAACGTTAAACTGAAACAAATTATATACACAAATATTTGAACAATCTGATAGCAACAACTCTTTACAAAAGATTTAACACTATACAGGGTGTTATATACTAGTATTATATGTACACCCTGTTTATCAAAAAGTTCTAACAGTGTTAAATAAATATTGAAGTCACATTAAAATCTCTCCATAAATTGTATTAAAAACACAATATTTTGGCAACGAGGATGAAGGAAGATTATTTCTATGGAAAAAAAAACTTCCCAGTGGTTGATTTTTGTAAACTTTTCCAATTCCACCATTCATAAAAATGACTCAAGATTGGGCAGCTCTCATAGCTGCTCTAAGCGGACTAGTTAACAACCTACAAAAACATCGATCGGATACAGTTAAAGAAATTCTTCAAACGCAGGTACTAACTTTTGACATTTTGATGTAACCACCGAATACTTTAATAGTTGTCACAGACTCAAAAAATTTTTCAAACTGAAAGGTCTGTACAACAATAATGTGAAGACAAATGATGCAAAATTTAAGGTTTTGATAAACTGGATAAGAATTAAACATTATAAACTGCTATCAAGTTTAACTTCTTCGGATTTACCAGCGAAAAAATCGTACTTAGAACTCATAAACCTGCTTAAAAATCATCTCTCACCTAAGCGTAATGTGTTGGATGAACAACATAAATTCTTCTCAAGAGCCCAGTGTCCTGGGGAATCAATATCAACATAGTGTTTTAAATTAAACTCAATGTTTCTAGCTAATTCCACAATATAATGAAAATGTTGAAAGTTGACAATTGTTTCGATAACTGAATATCATCGTCAGAATGACAGAAGTTACATTTTATTTGATGCCTACCTGATGTTTAGTAGTTAATTTTGGCTAGACCAAGAAGTGACCTACCTTCTGATTGACTTAATATATGTTAATAGAAAAAAGAAGAAGATATGATATTACAAATATTGAAGCTTAGATATTATTAGTCCTATGGTGATATCCTGGATATCATTTTTCCAATTAAGATCAGTATAACTGTGCAATGATATAGAAAACCAAGAAAACTATATCTGCTGATCTTTACAATTATCACTTAAGAAGACAGTTTAATAGTGGAGAACTCCCTAGATTTATCTGTTCATTGACGACTTCATATTGTGGGTTTAGATGAAAAAATCAGAGAAAGTTTCGGCACGATGAAGCTCAAGAAATTTAAGAGACAAGAACAAAAACTACAGAAACTTGAACACACACAACATAGAATTCAATACTCTAAACATCATGAAACTGTAAGTACCTACATATCAACACACTTTGCACCACGATTTGAAAACCTTTCAGACACTAGTTTTACAGATAGTGAAATAGTGAAATAAAGGTTTAAAGTACAGCATACCAACAAAATTTACGAATAATATTAAATAAATTATAGCTACAGAGTCAGAAATAGCTTTAAAATCTAATTCAAATAATTTTCTTTATGAGAAATTAAAGTTGACGAATATTTGTTTATTGTTTTTTTCTGCTGTGACTTTATTGAACTATTATTTCCATTTTCATATATTGTTGCACTCCGGAAGCTGTATCGTGCTAACAAGACATGTAACGAAAAGTGGCCGACGACAACGACGACGATGACATACACACAGGATTTTTTTTCTAAAAACGGTTTTTTCGTGTTGTTGATGGAAAACGTAAAAATTACTCAAAAAAAAATTTCAAAATTCCAACTTTTTTAGGGTAAACCAATACTTTTTTCGCATATAGATAGGTTGGGCGGGAAAGTAAAACATCCTACGAACAATCCAATACGTCAAATTAAACTGAATCCGACCCAAAATACCCAAACGCGACCATACCAGACCTACGACTACCCAACCAAACTGTGATCTGTGAACTCTGCATAATCCAAAATTAATTATTTATTTATCCTATGAAATGCAAGTGTATATGTTACGTTTGCTATTTATTTATTTCATTGAATAGTGTTTTTAAATGATATACATGCATATTTATAATTATTGTTAGATTTTATTATATCAATTATCACATACAAGTTTCTAGCTTCAGTGATTTATCATGTTTATTTTTCCTGTTGTATTAAAACTTGTAAAAAAGTTTGGAATGTTTGGAAATAAATATTATTATTATTATTATTTCAAAGGGGCGGAGCCCTCCTGATTTTTCTCCCATTTCTCCCCTAGACCGTTAATTTATTTTTTTGATTTTGTCTTTAGTATTTAATATTAAATTATTTATGTACAGACTAAGAAAAATAAAATAATAACAAATAAGAATAAACACATTTCCAGGAATGAAGGGCGGTTTATGTTAGTATAAGCCCATTTACCAATTATCCCTCAAAGTGACACTTAATTACACTGGATTTAGATATTTACTCACGTGTTTCCTTCTCAAAAGCCAACCAATATAATATTAATAATTTCTAACGCCGCCTGACAGAAAGAACTTCGATACGCCGTTAATTTATTATATCGATGATCGTGCTTCAGCCTGGCGGAGAATTAGTAACTTCCTTTCAAAGTTAATGCGTAGTTTAGTGGCAGTGTAAAATGTGTACAGTATCACTCAAACCACCAAATTTTTTAATTGATGTTTTCTTCAAATAAAGTAGTCAGAAATTACGTAGATCAGTATTTGCGAGCAATGAAAAACTTTTATGGGCGAGGAATCATATTGCAGTCAGAAAGATGCCACCAGAATGGACAATATATAATTCAATAAAAATTTTATTTGCTATAAAAAATCGTCTTCTATTTGCATAAAAATAGGTTATTACTTTCGAAACAACCTAATAAAATAGTAAATATTACTATAAAATTGTACTTTCCTGAATCATCGTAAATAAATAAAAGTCCCATAATTTACTTATTTACCAATTGTCTTAAGGGATTCCCCATTGTTAATATATACACGGATTCGCCTACAATATTTTAGCGATGAACCCTTAGAAATTAGGAAACTGTAATGAGGCGAATAGTTCCTTTTCTGAAAAAACGACAGCATATACAGGGTGTTTCCAAAGTAATCTGAAAGATTGCTGCGAGTGTGTCACCATTCAAATCTAAGACGAGAACTTTTTATAAACATGTGTCACGAGTCTTGTCTTAATTGTGTTACATGGCGTTGGATGCGACCCGAATGTCACCTGGACACACCTGGATTTTTGTGTGTGGGGATATTTGAAATTACTCATTTACACAACCCCTAACTCAAACGTAGAATATCTTCAAAATCGCATCATATGAGGCTGTAATGTTATTCGAAACAATTCAGGCCTTTTCGAACGTATTCGGCAATATATAAGATGTCGATAGGATGTTTGTATTTTAGCTAGAGGTGCTCATTTTGTACATCTGCTCTGAAATGGACTATTTTTTGTTTATGTTTATCACAATGTTACTCCTATCAAAATAAATTTCACTTCTAGTCAAAGTTCATTTATTGAAAACAATTCAAAGCCCTATAACTCATTAACGACAAAACTTATCACACATGCTTATAAGAAGTTTTCGTCTTAAATTTTAATGGTGACTCGCCCACGGCAATCTTTCAGATTACTTTGGAAACACCCTGTATATTACACATTACTAAGAGCATATACATTTAATTGGGAGAAGGAATCAATACTTCCTTATGCCAATTAGACCTAACTTACGATTCTCCTAATATTATTCTACATGTAAGCACAACTCCGCTTGTCGAGACGTTTCCAATGTTTATTATAAGTATGAAATTCCTTTATTACTAGTCTAGTTTTGTATGATCCCCAAATTAATAGAATACCGATGCATACAATGATTATTATCCTGCAAAGATGATGTGTATGTTAACAAGAACTCCGAACTTGCCCTTCTATATTCAAACAATAAACCACAGTTGTTGCTGTACATCTTAAGCTATCGGTACACTGTTAAAGTGTACAGACGTGCTAATGATATTCTGACTTTTTATGAAGTTCATAAAAAATGGGAAAATGCATATGATCCTGAGACTTCAAGCGAAGACGTCGACCCGTGAGAAGAAGCAAAACTGGAAATTCGGTCCCTGTTGCAAACTGGATCACTCCAGTAGCTACTTACCGGCGCACTCGCCAATTTATTTACTATTTATGAAAATCTGCTCTTTGTAGAGCAACATTTATGAAAATTGAAATTTTTTCAACAACAAAGTTGTGAAAAAGTCGCAAATAAGTAATCCACCGCTATCCAGTTGAAGAAGGAAGGACTATTCAGGTAAATATAAAAAAAACTAACCGGTAGATAAGAGGGTGAGGAAACCTTTAACCGGGGAGGAAAGTCCCTCCGGCAGTGAGTCCGCTGCCGCCTTTCGTCTGCTACCCCTTCACTAACAACCCCCCATAAAACGGAACAATCTTCTGTTTCGTCCCCTTCCGCCCCAAAACCAACAGCAATGGCTTCTGCTCAACGCTCCCCTTATAATACCCGTAGCCAAAACGGCTAAAAAATTCCCTCCCTTTCATCTCTCGATGAATTCCCACCCATGGGCCACCGCCCAAATTACAACCGTTCAACCGAAGACTTAATAAATGATTCCACCAGACTAAGTGCCACAGTGTCACAGTTATTACAAGACAAAGTCCACACAGACCAACAACTCAAACAACTCACCCTAGAACTCGCACAAGCCAAATCTCAACTCAGCTCACTAGCCAACTCACCACATATCATCTCCCATACTTCCCGCAACTCATCACATATCATTCACTCTCCAAAATCCCACACCTCTCGTCCCCGCTCTCACACTACCGTAATCAAAACCCCGAATACCGTCCGCCAATACCCAGAGGACAACTTCACTCTCTTGGGAGCCATACCCAAGAGACACTTAATACCCCGAACCCCACCCCCTCAACAAACCCGACCATCCCAACCACCAACCAATGTACCTACTCAAATTCCAGCCCCACAACCTCAACAACAAACAACGAAACAGCCCTGGTCCACTCAACAAACCCTACCTCCTCGACAAACCTTACCTCCCCCACAAACCCTACCTCCCCAACCAACTCCCGCACTCCAAACCCTGAATATTCGAAACCTACCCCCAAAATATACCTCCCAAAGAGAATTATTCTCCCTACTCAATACCAACGAGCTCCTGAGGGGACAAATCACACACCTTAAAGCCAACTTGAACCGCACAGCTCTACTTAAAATCCCTGCTAACATCCCACACGAAGCTCTCGCCAAGAAGCTTCGAAACACGATCGGTTACCCCCAGGTCACCATCAACCGCTTAAACCCAACTCCCCGAGCCCGTTCGCAATCTAGAACCCGCACACCCACCTTCTCCTTCGTCTGCAGAAATGTGGACACGTACCTCTCAGACAAAGAATTCGAGGACATCCTCCGCGATTAAGTAAACTTCAAATTCACAAGATCCTGGCGCATTGTCGCCCGCCGCACAAACAAGCCCACCTCAATGTTTCGAATCATTACGGATTCTGAATTAGCCTACCACCACGCTCTCTCTAACGGCATCCAATATGACGGTCTCATACATCAGTGTAAGGCCTCAAACTCTTCCAATTCACCAGTAGTATCTGGATACTGCAACAAGTGCTCCACCACAGGCCACCTTGCTGAAACATGCAAGGCCAAACCAGTTTGCCCCTCCTGTGGGGCTTTAGACCACAAATCAAACAACTGCCCTAAGGCAAACGCCCCCACCTGTAAAAACTGCGGCGGCGCCCACCCGGCCTTCCATCCTCGTGGTTCAAAGCGGATGGAAACTCTACAGAACCCTCAGGACATCGCACCTATCACCCTAGAGAAACCCCAGACCCCTTACGACCTCTCGACAGACACCAAAATATTGATTGAGATTTAGGCAACAACAATAATGAATGCTGTCCCGACAGCCCGTGGCCTCGTGGCCGACACCCTTACTCACCTCATCCCCTCTTTTTACGGGTACAACTGTACCGTAACCAGCGGCGTGGGCAACCACGTCCACTTCGCCTTCACCCAGAAACGCCACAATTAAGTCATGGACTTTAAAATCGGGACCGTGAATTGCCAAGGTCTAGCCCGGAAGCGACATCTTCTTAAACACCTCCTACACTCACAAAATACACAAATACTATATGTCACCGACACTCTCTCAAAAAATTACCCTCGCTTTTCTGGCTACACCACATTCCACTTAGACAGGAACTTCTACTGTCACGGCAACGGACTCCTCGTACGCAACGGACTCCCCGCTTCCCCACACCCTCTCCCAGCCTTTCTGTCTCAACAGAACCTGGATTGCATAGCCATCGACATATCGTGGAATAATACCGCGACCACCTTCTTCTCATACTATAAACATCCCAACCAAGTATTATCAATCGACCTCCTCGAATATGCATCCTCCCTACCGCGAGCCATCATAATGGGCGACTTAAACTCTCGAAACACTCTCTTTGGTGCTACACACACCAACCCACGTTGTACGCACTTCTCCGGGTCTGTGAGTATGTTTTTCTTTTTAGCCCGGGTAGGTTACTGGCCTCATCCGAGAACCTTCCTCCTTTATCCGGACTTAGGACCGGCAACGTGAACGCTGGGTTACTCGTTCCGCCCAACGCCACGCAGGCGGAGTTTATTCCTTACTATATGCTTCAAAATTTACCAATTGGAAGGCAAATTTTTCTTATTAAACTATTCAATGACATATTAAAAAAGTCCACACATATTCCCACTAATGAATTTGCCCCATTCGCAAAAAGTCCAGTGATCCCAGTGACCTTACAGACCTTTGCATAAATGTTATTTGTTTTTTATTGAGTTACTGTTGCGTTGAAATAAAAACATGAATGAATTTTCACAAATTAGTATAAGTGAAATTAGTGTAAAAATTAGTGATAAATTAGTTAAAGTAGATTATAATACTATACCTAGTATTGTATTTAAATAAATGTGAATTTAAGTTGAAACAATATTTATTAGTAATATTAGTTTTTATTTTCACTGTGTATTGAACAGATATCTGAACGTATTCTTGTCAGAAATACAGTCGATAAAATTTAATATAAGGAAACAAACGAGTAGGTTAAAATTACAAGTCAGACAAATTGAAATTGCTTGGCGTTTGCTACTGAATTCATGACAAATGCGTCAGCATAATAGACCCATTTATCCTCTACTCACTGAATTTCACCCACAATATCGACTTTGTTGGTTGACGCTTTAATTTCCAGAAATATAAATCGAGAAGAATTTGTTTAAAACTAAATTTTTTTAAAAAGTAGCTACTTATAGCATTGTATACAGATAGGCCTATCCTAATACAATGCTCATAGTAAAATTTTAAATGATGAACTATATTAAAAATGGAATGGTGAAAAAAACTTGTACAATTTTTGAAGCTATATTTTTTAGACGCGCACATTGAAATGTAAAAAAGCGACACCATGAAGTTGGTTAGTAAATGTCACTTGCTATGGATTCAGAATTTAAATTAAGGCCCCACGCCGAGGCTGATTGACACCGTTATTCCCCATTTTGAATTCCCGGTATGGCACTCCTAAAGTGTAACTTTTTAGGGGGAGCGGGGTGAGTTTTCAAACCTGTAATTATTATCCATGCCCCTGGATCATAGAGCCCACTTTTATTATTGTTTTATGTCGTCAAGGAGGTCGCCAAAGTCCGCGAACTCAATACGCCATACCAATATTGCGTCACTTAAGGTCCGCCGTACTTGCCAAAACCTGCAATTTTTCCACTGTCGACATGGATCATGGGCCCCACGTTGTTGTTTCGTGATCTTTATTAACAATGAATTGTGGTACAAAGATTTCAAAACCCCATACCTCTGGGTAGGCACCAAGTGGCCGCCATAATGGGGCAAACGTATCATTTTTAGCAATGAACATGTATAATAACCACCACTATGGAAATGTGTCTCCTTTGTTCATTGTGATGTCCTGAACAAAGTTATAAAGGCGACATACAGATGGAATGTCGTTAACGTCAGATATTGGTTTCCAAGGTTGTCATATTTTATAGGTCAAGTATGATATAGGCTCCCCTGCCATACTGGAATTTTATGTGTATTTTGAAGTATAAAGCCAGAATATATCACTGCCTGTATATATTATAGCAGAATCATCCGCGAAACCTATTACGTTACCAGTAGAATTATAAAGATATACATATTAAACAGTATTGGTCCCAGCCCAGTTCCATGGGGACCCCGAACAATATACTTTTTTCCACACTGACCTTATCGTTTGTCCTTACTATATGTGTCCTTTTTTTAGACAGTTTTCAAAGAATTTATAAGGCAGTTCACGTATTCCTGCATCCTCCAGGACGTCCAACAGCTGTGAATGGCTCACAGTATCAAACGCGTTCGCCATATCCAGAAATACAACTGCCGTTGGTCTAGTTTCATCAACAGAACTGTGCACAGAAGAAGGCAATGTCTCAATTGCATCATTAGTAGAACGTCCTCCTTGAAAGCCAAATTGATGCTGTGATAATAATATGGGGTTGGCTATGAATTTAGTTAATTTTTTTTTCGCAGTTTTTTCCATTAGCTATGTCAATGTCGTATTAAGTGGTATGGACCTATAGTTGCACATCTTTGCCTTGTTGTCACTTTTGTAGATTGGGGTTACTACAGCTTTTTTTTAAATAGTGGGGCATACGCCTTCTGCAAAGATCAAGTTTATTAAGTCGGCAATAGCTTTAGTCAATTGTTCACTCAATTTTTTAAATATTTCTGCTCGCAGATTGTCTATACCTGGAGCCTTGTTTGATTTCAGAGATGCTATTAAGTCTCTTATTTTTTCCGTAGTTACAGGCATCCAATAAAAGGTCTCAGAATTTTTATATCGCCGAGGAGGGGGTTTAGTCGGCACGGTTATTTTTTGTGCCAAGTTTTTTCCCTCTGTTACAAACTAACTGTTAAATTCCTCTGCGATATCTGATTTGGATGTTATTTTTTCACCTTTTTCATTACTTATAAAATTAATATCATTTTTTGTTTTATTTTTGTTGTTAACTTTATTACTCCCATATATGTACATTTGTTGTAACGCCCATTTGAAAGTTCCAACAGTGTACGAAAATGTTTCCCATCGTGGTTGGAATTTGTCTGACGACGGCTATACATTAAAAAGCTTTTGACTCCGTATGGTTCGAGGGACTCATTCATTAAAAAATACCAAATTACTTTATTAAAATCATGAACTCATACTTAACCAATAAAAATTTTTATACTAAAATAAATGAAAACACAGCTGGATCATTTCCCATCCAGGCTGGAGTTCCGCTGGGCTAAGTGCTATCACCTTTGCTTTATTCAATATTCATCCTTCCCAATTTTCCCAAAACTATTAACCGCTTTGTACGCAGATGATACATGTTTTCTAGCATCGGCAAATAATCCAGACCACGCGCACTTGAAAACATTCAAACACACATTAACATACAAATTTTACCATATTTCAAAAACCAAAAATTCAACTTTAATGCCTCCAAAACAGAGTTTTTATTATTCAGGGGAATAGCCAGCAAAAAGAGCTCATTTCAATCGCAGCTTTGCGTAGACAGACATATCATGAATC
Organism: Galeruca laticollis; assembly: GCA_963921935.1. Taxonomy (NCBI): domain Eukaryota; kingdom Metazoa; phylum Arthropoda; class Insecta; order Coleoptera; family Chrysomelidae; genus Galeruca; species Galeruca laticollis. The sequence continues at coordinate 81,948,682 of OY998178.1, read as the reverse complement.
CTAGCAACACACCCTAAGTTACCTAAGGTACATAGTGCAAGGGAACACCAATGCTAATGCACCCATTAGCAACTAAGTATATGAAGCTAAGATTGCAATGAGCAAACTATTCCCAGTTATCTGCACACACAGACAAAATTACTTATATACAGACAAATCATGAGACCCATATTAAGATATTCAGCACCAGTTTATTACACAGAAACAATACAAAACTTTTACTCCCTGCAGGTGTACAAAACAAGTGTATAAAAATGGCAATAAAACACAACACAACTTATCCTAAACTTCCTAGAAACATTTGTTTATATGACAATGCCGAAATGCCAACTATTAAAAACTTCATAGCTAAAATATCAACAAGTTTTTATAACTACTGTCCACCAAAAGATTCGAGATGCATTCATAGCCTCAAATCGATCTGAAAACATTCAAGATAGCGGATGTAGGCTTCTGCATGGATCGTTAATTATATAAATTGGTTGTTCAATCCCAAATCCACTTTTTTCAAACCAGGAGTAAATTCAGCCCGGTCTCACAAACCGGATTGAACTACCCCTGATTCACAAAAAACAAAACAAAATCAACGTCTGACATGTTCCTTTCTCTAAATATAAAACCCCCATTAACTATTGAGACCCTGTTTTTCAGCTGCGGCATTTTATGATTTGATATTATTCAGGGCGTCTCAAAGATGAACCGTATTGATATTCAGCTCACTAAAGCCAGTACAACGAGTGCTATGGTACTTGAAGTTCCAAATTTTTGGAGAAATTTCAGTATGTTAGCACGATACAGCCTCCGTAGTGCGGAAAAGTTGGTTTTAATCTTTAGAAACGTTTAATTTTTCATAAATTACATCTTGTGAAGCCGGAGGCTTTAAGCATAGTTTTTATATGTTTGATTGTTTCCTTTTTCAATGCTTCGGTTAATTTTTTTCTCAGTTCTACTGATCCCTTTTCCTTCTTCGCTTACAAATATTTTTGTTTCCATGGGTATGCTACAGTGGGTCTTATCAAAGTTTTATACATGTATACTTTTGTGGACATTTTCATATTTTTATTTTCCAATAACTTTTTATTTCTATCACATACTGCTGCAGATCCTTTACTCTTTATTTTACTCTTTATTTTTCCGTGATAATTACGATTGTTTCTGATTAATTTGATGATTTACCAGTCTCAAATCGATCTACTCTGATTTTTCTATGCAGATTGTACCGCATAAGAACCGACACAGCAGAGGCGAATAGGGAAGCCCAAAATATGACGATTGGGGGAAATTAACCTCTATACCAAGTTGCATCCTTGAGTAGTTATAGCACCTCAAAGTAGGGCCTAAAATTTCGAAAAATATTAATTTCTCTGCAACCCTTTAACTTAAAAATACCAAATTTGGTACACTGTATGAGACTGTTAAGGGCATTAAGTAATGATAAGTAGAATGCGAGCGAACCATTCTGGGGAATTAATTAGGGGTGACCTAAAACATTTTTCACTCTTGTAATTTTGCATAAAACTTTGTCATTTTCAAGGAAAAGCCTGATAAACAAAGACATGTTTTCAACAATGTTATTTAAAAAGTTACAAAAAAGTCAAGAATTAGCTATGAATTTATACATCAAATTTGACAATTTGCAATTCAGTTCTTGTAGTAAGTAAATTGTTATAATTTTTTTAAATGATTGAAAAAATCTCGTTTAGCGAACAAGTGTTGTTATTGGTGTTAGGTTTTTGTGAAGGAAACTGTAGAAGAAGCGTGGAAGAATATCGGAGGAGGTTTCCTAATCGCGTGGTTCCTCTCAGAGAAACATTTTCTAATGTTGAAAGACGGGCTCGAGAAACAGGAAAGTTTTATAGTGTTAATCGAGAACGGACTGTTTATATGAGGATGCGAGATGAAGAACTTTTTTTGGACACCATTGACGATCAGCGGCATATTAGCACTAGAACTTTATCTAGACAGAGACCGGGTCCACATCAGTAGGTATATATATACGTAGTTTGTCGCTGTTCGTTGGAATATTTATTGATGTAGAGGGGGTGAAGCACCAACCTGGCGCATCGCCAGGAGGTGGATAGGAGGGGCCTCTGAGTTGATTTTATATGAGGAGGAGGTCTGCTGGGAAATACCTGGGGGCTCGTTGTGTCTAAAAACTCAACTGGCAGCCCTCGAATACCCTGCCGCGGACCAACTTTACCTGTCCCAGCTGTAGAATCGTGGCTAAGGGATTGTACACAGGGTTACGATGCCGGGTGAAATTTCGAGCTTACCTCGAAATCACCTGTTATACCAATGTCTCCTGGCTGTCTGTGGTCAAGTCTCGCGAGCCAGTGCGATAGGGATGGAGGTCTTGGCTTTACTATCCGGACCAAGAGGAAAAAACCTCATTAAAAACCTAAAGTCAAGATGGGAAACCAGGCCGAAGAATGCGTGGCTAAATAGAAGAATAGTCCTTACTGGTTTCGACCTTGGAGCACCGGGGGGAGCTCCATTGTATTAAACCCCTTACCTCTGCATGCGGGGCCCTTCAGCGGTAGATGCGGAGATGGCCTCTGAATCCCGAGAAACTGGGCGGAGCAGTCTGTGGGGTCGAGGGTCTGACTCGAGATCAAGAAACCTGCTCGAACTCCGAGGAAGATATTGCCATGGTGGTCGAAGAGGGCCAGGGAGAGATAAAGGAGGGGGATAAATAGAGGCTGAGTAACTCGGCCTCTCTCATACATAATAATTCACCTTCACGTTCACGAATGTAGCTCAGATTAAGCTGCATCACGCGAAGGGAGCTTCAGCCGTGATTTCAAGGTTTTTCGCTAAACTACAACTGGATATTGTACTGATCCAAGAATCATGGATCAACAAACAAGGCCAAATCAAAGGTTTGGCATGCAAGAATTCTAAATTGATTTTTGATCAAAGGCAAGTATCTCTGCGTGCCTATGTAATTATAAGAAATAACATAAAATACATATGTGTTTCAGAATACGGTTCACCTCAACATTGGGGATATCGATCGAGACACCGTCATTGCCTATCCCTACTTCGCTGGAGACGGGCCGATGACACCGCCAGAAGAAGTACAAGAGCCTAGTGAGACACTGCAATGGCAGACGGCTGCCAATCATAATTGGTTGTGATTCTAACGCACACAATACTGTGTGGGGAAGCACTAACAACAACGCAAAAGGTAAGTGCTTATTAGAATATCCCTTAGCAAATAACTTTGAGACCTTAAACGTGGGGACAACCCCCACTTTTGTCACGAGAGCAAGAGAAGAGGTCCTGGACGTAACAATTGTTAATGTTGCTGCTAGGAAAAATATAAAAGCTTGGAGGGTGATGAGCGAGCCATCACTTTCCGACCATAGGATTATCGAATTTAGGGTAGAGGTTATACTAGTTCGATTCCTACAATCCAAAATCCTAGAAATACTGATTGGTCTCTCTACACCTAATCTGAAGGAAAATTTGGAACACGTCAAAGTAAATGGGGTAAATCACCCGCACTACGACCCGGAACAAAGAGTCGAACAGATCAGTGAGGCAATTATGGAAGCTTTTCATTCCATTTGCCCACTGTCAAAAGCTCGTTCAGAAATGCATGGTCCCAACCTGTCAAACCTCAGAAAAGAGGTCCGTCAGCTCTTTAATAGAGCCAAACGTGACGGTAATTCGCATGGGCACACTGAGAAGCTTACTCAGTACAATAAAGAGATTAGGAAGGCCAAAAGGCTTAATTTTCAAGCCTTTTGTGAAAAGAGATCTTCCACTCACACAGCGGCCAGAGTACAAAAGGTCATGGCAAATGGGGGAACTAACCCCACAATGTCGCTGAAAAAGACAGACACATCATACACGGAAGGTGAAGAGGAACGATCCATTCTTATTCTTAGAACCTACTTTCCAGGTAGTGATCCAGCAAAAAACACTGAAATAGCAATGAATTACACCAAAATAACCCGCAAGGAAGATTGGGACATTGCTAAGAAAATATTTACCAGACAATGGTTGGAATGGGAAATAAATACCTTTCAACCATATAAATCACCAGGAGTGGACGGAATATTTCCAACACTGTTACCGCAAGGGATAGAGAAGATTCTTCCTCACCTGCTGAAGATTACAAGAAGAAGTCTAGCAATGGGCCTAGTACCTAAGGGCAAGGGTAACCTTCATACCAAAAATAGGGAAAAACGGTGGGACTGACCCCCGATATTTCAGACCCATTTGTCTAGCATCGTTTCTACTCAAAACGATGGAGAAAGTACTGGATAACTACATAAGAACAGAGAATATACCACATCATAAATGTCAGCATGCCTACAGAGTGGGTCGATCAACTGAGACGGCTCTGTATCAGCTGACCTAAGTCATCCAGAGAACTCTGAACAACAAAGAAATTGCAATGTGCGCATTCCTGGATATATCTGAGTTTAAGGGGGAGTGATATCTCCCCTTCTATGGAGCCTCGTAGTAGATGAGTTGCTCTACAGGCTAACGGAGCTTGGCTTCGAATGTATGGGCTATGCTGATGACATAGCTTTAATAGTCAGAAGCAAGTTCGAGAGCCCTCTTTCTGATTTATCACAAAAGGGCCTCAGCATTATTGAGCAGTGGTGCTTGTCAGTGGGATTAAACATTCACCCAAACAAAACCATAGTAATTCCATCTATCCGGAAAAGAACACTGCCAGCCATGAAACCCCTATCTTTAGAATGGAAATCAGAAGTTATATATCTAGGGATTACCCTAGGCAGTAAGCTTCTGTGGAATAAGCATGTGGAAATAACTGTTAGTAAAGCAATAAAAGCTTTGATAGCGTGCAGAAATCTAGCTGGTAAGAGTTGGGGCTGTAACCCAAAAATTCTGCGATAGATGTACGCCATAATTGTGTGAACAGCAATTACGTATGGGGCAATAGTTTGGCATACAAAAGCAAGTCAATACAGCACGAGGAAGATCCTCGACAAAGTTCAAAGGCTTGCCTGTGTGTGCATCACTAGAGCTACGAGAACGCGCCCAACTAGGGCACTTGTTATCATTACAGATCTCACACTTCTACATCTGGCGATAGAAAAATCCGCCCAATAGGCAATTCTTATTATATCTAAGGAAGGTACAGGCAATGAGAGCATTAAAAATCAGGGAGCCTGGTTCTCTCTAACAAAATACATCTCATCATCCAATCTTCCTAGCGATGAAATGATCAAGAAATTAAGTATCGGAAATAATTTCACTTCGATGCTAAATAAGAGTAGAGACTGGAAAAGGGAATACACCATCCAAACTCTCAAAGAAAACACTATTAAATGGTATACAGATGATTCAAAAACCACCATTAGGGCAGGCCCTGGAGTATTTGGGCCTGGCACCAGATACTCATTTGCGTTAGGCTTCTTTCCGAGCATCTTTCAAGCAGAAATACTTGTGATCGAAAGATGCGTGGAAATGACCCTAGAAAGAAGCTATCAGAAATGTGACATGTCGATCCATTCTGATAGTCTAATCTAATCTAGTCAGAGTGGCATATCAAGATCATCTATACACCGAATTATTAGACGTAATTTACTCCATCCATATCATGCCAAAAAAGTGCAAGAGTTGTTACCTCAAGACTTGGTTCAGAGAGTGAATTTCTGTCGATTTATTTTACGTCAGGATATTCACCTTCAAAAGGAAATTCTTTTTACTGATGAGGCTTGCTTTACTCGTAGGGGTATTACAAATATGCATAACTATGACAGATGAAACCCCTCATGTAATAACTCCTCGACGTTTCCAACGTGAGTTTAAGATTGATATTTGGGTCGGCCTTATCGATCATTATTTGATTGGACTAGTTACTTTACCAAACCGACTAACTGGCGAAACTTATTTAGAGTTTCTCCAAAATACTCTTCCGGATTTATTTGATGATTTGCCATTACGATTGAGATTTTGGAACATTAGTTTATGCATGATGGAGCACTCCCTCATTTTAGTGTCAATATAAGAGACTTTTTAAACCGCCAATATCCAAATAATTGTCCTTAAGATTGGCTTCCCCGCTCACCGGACCTCAATAAACGTGATTACTTTCTTTGTGGGGCGTTAAAGGAGTCTGTTTAATATTCTCCAGTTAATTCCCCAGAAGAATTGTGGAATCGCATTGCAAACAAATGCAATATAATAAAAAATGATCATCAGCTACTGGCCAAAGTTGACTTCAAGTTTAGGCGAAGAATAATTTTGTGTCTGTTGGAATTTTAATTTAGTTTCAACAAAACCATTCTGTTTTATTGCTTTAACATTCTAATGTGAAATAAGATTAAATTAGAATAATAATAACATCCTTTTTTACAAATAGTTGTCCTTTGACACGTGGTTAGGTTTTATGATACCCATATAAGAGGGAGTATCTGAATATCCGATAATAAATATCTTCAAACAGCTTTTAGAGTATACACAAAAGAACCAGATGTTTGTTTTCAAGTGTGCGAAACAAGAAAAGATATTCTTGTGATTTTAAAATTATTTTAGTCTGAATCGAAATTCTCTAGTAGAAGGACATACCTTCCGGGTGCTATCAATTTTAAGAAATTAAACAGTATTCAAACAGTAATTATAGTTTAATTTAATTCGACCGATCAAAGTCTAAAACCTCTTCCATATCCAACAGTGTCTAAGAGAAAATGGTGAACATTTTCAGCAATTTCGTTAAATTAAAATGTTCATGTTCTTCCTACAATATTATTAATTTCTATTTCCATTGAAATGTTTCAATTAATTTGTTAAATCTGAAATTACATTCATGATATGGATGGAGTGAATTACGTCTAATAGTTATTCGACTTTTCCTTGAAAATGACAAAGTTTTATGCAAACTTACGAGAGTAAAAAGAGTTTTAGAATCAAAATAACCATGGTATGAAAATAAAAATTTTCAAATCAACTGACAGATAAAAAACTTCTGTGAAATTTTAAAGTTAGGTGACCCAAAATTAACCCCCAGAATGGTTCGATCGCCTTCTACTTAACAGTAGGTAGGTAGTAGGTATTTTTAAGTTAAAGGGTTGCAAAGAAATCAAATTTTTTTTCGAAATTTTGGGCCCTACTTTGAGGCCCTAACTCCTCAGGGATGCAACTTGGCATAGAGCCCCCATTCGTCATGTTTTGGTCTCTCCTATACGCCTCTGCTCTGTGTCGGTTCTTATGAGGGACACCTTGTATTTATGCTCGTTAATGCTGATTGAAACTGCCTCGTTCTTTTGCCTTGTTTTTCAGTTGCTCTTATTTGGTATTTATTGAGTTTTTCACTATGGTAACAACGTCAACATAAATATGCTTTTATCTGCACGCAATGTAACTGATTAAAAACTTTAAAATCGTATAATTCACGAACCTACATTATTGATAAAGTAATTCCGTGTTTATGCCTTATGCTACTGACTGTCGAGTATATGGTTCCGTATCAAATATTTATGAGAAATTATAAAAGAAAATTGTTGATAGGGTCGAGGGCGCCATCAAATTGCATTACTTAAAGTATCAATTCTCCGTCTGGTACAACTTCCATAAAAATAACCTTGAGCGCCCAATAAAAGGAAAATAAACTTCCCCATTAATATTACCGGAGACCTTCCGATACGTACACTAAACTTAAAATAAAATACGACTGCGGAATTGTCATAAACTCTCACGGATATTGCTGTAAGGAAAATAATTTGTGTTCTATACATCATATAAAATGTACTTTTTCGAAATTGGAAATAAATAATTGATATTATGATTAAGACAATGTGCATAACATCGACATTGTGAATTATGTATGCGATTCAATTATTGAGACCATAGCATATAATCATATAGTGTGTCTACTTAAGATGAAATCCTATGGAAAATTATTGAGTACATTACAATAATTATAAAATACAATCAGGTATAAATTCTTTGGTGAAAAAATAAATCAATAGTTTTCTTTCGTGTAATCAATATTAGCCCAAAAACCTATTGACGAGGTAATAATATAAGACGCAAGTACACCCTTTATAGGAGTGGTAACGTTGTGTTGTAAAAATAAAGACGTGTTTGATTTTTCGCCTACATCAAACCCGAAATTTCTAGTCGTGTAGTGACAATTAAATACAAATAACGGTAAGAATGCAATTAAAAACAAAATACGCAACGTAGGGGCGAAAATATAAGCAATAAACAGCTCCGGACACCAAAAAAACAGAGGTAAATAATAATGGTTTCATTAGAGGTTAGCTGATAACGGAAAGTAATAACGATACTGAAACTTTGACAAAAAAATATACGGTGTTGCCAAGCCGCTCCAATAAATAGCACAATTACAAGACAATCAGAGGGTACTCCAAGAGGTGAATTACTTCCGAGGGGGTGACCCGTATTACTCATTTAACGTGGGGAAGAGGAAACGAGAAATGAGGACATGATGAAGAGAATAATGGAAATGATGATAAACCTCACAAGAAATATAAAGGACATTAAAGAAGATCAAAAAAGACTAGAGAAAACAGGGAGCTATTACAATAAGAAATTAAGGAAGTGCGAAAAGAACAGATAGAACAGAAAGAGGAACTAAAAAATATAAAAGACATAAACAAAAATGCGATGGAAGAAATAGATAACCTCGAAAAATAAATAAAGAAAGCAAATGAAAAAATCGAAAAATTGGAAGATGACAAAAGTAGGAAGAATATAGTAATACAAGGATTACGCCTAGATGTACAGGAAAGGAATTTTATGAAACAAGAAATTAACAACTTCATTAAGGATAAAATGGGAGTAGAGGTAAAAATAAATACCATACAATTGGCAGATACAACCTATTTAGTAGAATTAAATACATTGGATGATAAATTAAAGGTCATGAAAAATAAATACAAGCTCAGAAATAACACAAGGGAAAAAGTATTTGTTAACAACGATATGAATAAAGAAGAAAGAGAAAAACAGAGAGAGATGAGAAAAATTGCACAAGAAGAATTGAACAAAGGAAAGTTAATTAAAGTGTGACATCAAAAAGTAATAATAGACAATGAAGTGTGGAAATGGAACAAGGGAGCAAAGGCTTTAGAAATACAAACGTAAAAAACTAGGTATGTCACGAAAACCGGATGACTTAGAAACGACATTAGCAATGGAAAATAATTACGAGAAAGAAAATAAAATTGAAAATACAAGAGTAAATAAAGAAAAATCAGGGAATAAACTAAAAGGGAATTTAAGGATAGGAACATGGAACGTCAGGGGAACATATGAAGAGGGAGCAATGAAACAAGTAACGGGAGAAATGAAGAAGTGTGGCTATAATCTCATAGCATTACAAGAGACAAAACAGAAAGGAAAGGAAGTTATTGAAATAGATGACTACATAGTCTTTAGCACTGGAGGAGAAAACAGAAGGCTGGGTACTGGGTTTCTAATAAGTAAGGAAATTAAACATGCCATAGTTGAATTTAAACCGGTTTCTGAAAGACTATCCTGGATTAGATTAAACGAAAAATATCAAAAGATATCATTAATAAATATACACCTCCCAACGGAAGAAACGGATATAGAAAGTGAAGAAAGTTACTACGATGTACTACATAATATATTTGAAAGAATCCCGAGATATGACCTAAAAATAATCCTAGGATATGCGAATGCAAAAGTAGGGAAAGAAGAGATATACAAGCCCACAATAGGTAGATTTAGTAAACATGAACACACAAATGAAAACGGTCAGCTGTTGATCCATTTCGCAAAAGAAAAGGGTATGCGAATAAAAAGCACATATTTTGAAAAGAAAGAAATATATAAAGGCATCTGGAGATCACCTGACGGATCATACACCAATCAAATAGACCATGTATTAATAGACGAAGACGAAGAAAAGTATATAACAGATATCAGAATTTATAGAGGGCCAGATGCAGACACTGACCACTTTTTGGTAGGAATAAAGCTTAAACAAGGAATGCCACAGCAAAGAAATCGAAAAAGGAATGAGAAGAAACAAAACACAAGGAGTAGATTGACAAAACACGAAGAAAGAAAGCTGTATAGAGAAATGATAAATAGTTATGCTATACGGACAGCAAACGATACAAATGACAGAGAGAGTATCTGGACAAACATAAAAACTGCACAGTAGTAGCAATTGGACACATCCACGAAAAAACTCCATCAGGAAGGAAAAAGTGGTTCCTTGAAGAATGCCGAAAAGGAATGGAGATACGAAAATCCAGAAGACTAGAAATGATAAAGAAAGAAACACAGGAATCAAAACAAACATACACAGAATAGAGGAAACACTGTAAAAAATTAATAAGGTATAAGAAAAGAGAGTATACAGAAAAACTTCTGACAGAAATAGAAGAAAGTTACAATAATAAAGAAATCAGAAGTCTGGGGGAGGGAGGTAAGGAAAATGAAAAAACTAATATAAGCAGATATTTTAAATTTTTAATTATTAATAAAGTTATATTTGTTCTTTATTTGATAGTCGTAGAAAAAGTATAGTCTAAAACACTGGTGGAATTCAAAATGCCTACAGGATATAAATGTGCAATGTTATTTTTATTATCCACTGGGATTTATTAAAATACCAATTTAAAATGTGTTTAATTATTCTTAAATTATTGAATGTTTTTAAGAAATAATGTAAGTAAGAATTTTATTCTAAATTCAGACCATAACATGGGGACTACCATAATGAGCTGAATTATGGAAATTTTGAAAAATGGGTTATAGAAAAATTACAAATTCACCTACAGGTAATGTTCTTGTATTGGTCAACGCGCCTTATCACAACAAACTTGTTGGAAAACTACCTACATCCACAAACAAATAGACTGAATTGCAGGAATGGCTGAGAAAAAGAGGTATTTAATTTCATAATAATTGGCTAAAACTGTAATTATTGTTGAATAATGAAAACACATTCTAAACATTTTAAAGATGGAATTACTATCCCATCTTTAAAATGTGTAGAATGTACGTGATATTTTTATTATTCAACCATTGTTGAATTTTTGCTATTCGCCATGCTTGCGTTGGTAATAATTCAAAACACAGACTATGATATGGGGCGTTATCTATGACGACGACAGAGTCCGGTTCCATAAGTTGAATTATACGTTCAAACATCCCCGTATTCATCTCCTCGTGGTAATCCTCAGTTTTTTTAGATGTAAACATCAGTTTACCCGTTGGTAAAAATCCGTGTAACTATCAGACGACTGACTACCTTCTCCAGATGGCTGCTTAAACCCAGTTGGCGAGCCATCAATAAATGTGGTGCACTTGTTATATTTCCATTTTGTCATTCTTTTCTGAGCGTATGTCCTTAGTTCATCCATGTAGCAAATTTTTGTGTGAAGCTTCCGAATTTTTTTGAGATAACCTCTTTTTCATACTATTATTTTGGGACGTCCAATAACAATACTTTTCCTGTCGATTATTCCAATTGTAAATTTCATTTCATATAAAAAATTTCTCAAAGTTTATTTGCCCATTTGTGGCACGAGTTCACAATCACTCACAGCTTTCAGAACTTTTTGCGAAGTAGGTTGCTCATTTCTAATATTCATTATCAGTATAGGCACCTTTAGGAAAATATATTAATCTACTGACTAAGGTGATCATTATATTTTGTTTATGTTGTTATGGCATCGTTAATGTCTGCTGTACTATCAACAAATATATCCAGAATACCGCTAACTCCAACAGGTTATAGGCCCAGATGGATATAAATAAATAGTACAAAAATTTGCAGAATGCCTGATACATCAAATATAGATATGTCCATCCCAGTTTCAACTTCTGTACCCAATATAGAGAAGTTGGAGGGGCCATCAAACTATGACTCATGGAAATTTGTATTGAAGATGAGTTTAACCCTAGATTGATTATAGGAAATAGTGACAAATAGTGTGAGTTCTCAAACTGATAAACTAGGCAAGGAGAAAGATAGTATTGCTCTAGCCAAAATTTGTCTTAGTGTAAAACCCACATGCTACGTTCACGTTTGCAAAGCTGTAAGTGCTAAAGAAGCTTGGGAACATCTCCAGACTGCATTTGAAGCAAAAAGTATGAATCGTCGGTTTGAACTTCAGAAGCATCTATTTGGAAGCAAGATAGAAAATGTTTCCTCTGTAGAAGAATATTTAAATGATATATTAAGAACGGTTCATAAACTAGCAGATATTGGTATGTTATTGGATGATGCATTTGTTGCATTTGTAACGTTAAATGGATTATCCTCAGACTATGATCCTCTAATGATGACATTGATTCATACGGATAATAAACTTTGCTCAGAAGTAATAAAAACCAAACTTCTTGAAGAGAGTGCACGTCGTAAGGATCATTCAAATGATTCAGATGCAGTGCTGTATTCAAAGGCAGGTTCAAGTAAGCAGACCTTTAAGCGGTTTCCTAAGATGTTTATTTGTTATTCTTGTGGAGAAAAAGGTCACAAAAAAGAAACTATCCAGTGAAGAATGAAAAAAGTGATACAGAAAAGAAGAAGAAAGCAAGTTCCAATACTACTCTAGTGGCAGCGGCTTTTGCAAGTCAACCAACTTTGAATTGGATCATAGATTCTGGAGCGACATCTCATATGTCGATGCATGGTGAAGGTATGTCCAATTATAAAAAAGATTCTGTTGGTGACATTGTGACTGCCAATAATCAGAAGATATTGTCCAAAGGTTTTGGGAACATTGAGGTAAATTTTAATCAAGATGGTAACATTGATACAAAAACAATTTGCTATGTTGTTTGTTCCAGATCTTGCATTAAATCTCCTCTCTGTCAGCAAAATGACAAAAAAAATGTTACATTGTTGTATTTGATATGTTTGAATGTAATGTCTATAATGTAAATCATTTTAATGTTTCAGAAAATGTGAAACTTACTGGGAAATAATGCAATGGCTTATATATGGTTAATCAAGTTATTACGGAACCGATTAAAGCATTATCAGCAGGTATTTCGGAGCATGAATTATGGCACAAACAATTAGGCCATCTTAACACGAGATCTATGAAATAGTTAAGGAATGGTTTAGTTAGTGGAGTACATTTTACTGAAGAAAATCATCAGCCATGTGTAGTATGTCTGCAAGGAAGGCAAATAGTGGGAAAGTTTTCAAGGCAAAAGACCAAACGAGCCACAGACTTGCTAGAATTGGTACATACAGATCTGTTAGGGCCTATGGAAGAATCATCATCGGAAGGTGTGAGGTACTTTTATAGACGATTTTAGTAGGAAAGTAACTGGTTACATGCTTAAAGAAAAATCTGAAACATTTAGTAAATTTCAAGAATACAAAGCGTGGGCAGAAAATCAAACAGGTAAAAGAATTAAATGTTTGCGAAGTGATAATGGAACAGAGTATACGCACAAGAATTATGAGACGTTTCTGAAAAAAAAAGGAATTCGTCATAAGACTTCTTGTCCATACACTCCTCAGCAAAATGGTGTTGCTGAGAGGATGAATAGGTGTTTAGTAGAAAAAGCCAGATGTTTACTCTTCGAGGCTAACTTAGGTAAGAAGTATTGAGCTGAGGCTATAAACACGGCTATTTACCTAAAAAATAGGGTTCCTACAGCATCTGTAAAAGATTGTGTACCTGAAGAAAGGTGGACAGGAAAGAAAACTGATCTGTCGCATCTTAAAATTTTTGGTAGCATAGCTCAGTTTCATATCCCGAATCAAAAGAGAAGAAAACTTGATCCTAAGTCTGCAGACTACATATTGGTTTTAACATATCAATATCTCAATTAGAATAATAAAGTTCCATATTTAAAAAACAAATTACCTTATAAAATTCCACTTATACTAATAATGACAGAACTAATCATTTCTTTTTAACATCAGCAAACATTTGTTTTTAACAAAGTTTGCAGATTGAATTTTAGATTTTTGTCACTGTAATAAATGTAGAATTCATGTAATCCTGCCCTGCTTAATTCTTACTTTAGTTAGTCAAAGCAAAAGGAAGCGGTAACACGTGGTTGGGAGGAACATCTAACACGTATAGTTTTGAAGAGGGTGGTCCTTTCATTTGAATAAATTTTCCCGAATTTCCTCATCATCAAGTGAAGGTGGATGTCGGCATGCTGTTTGAATTGGATAATGCAGTTGATGAGATATAGGGTTGCTGTAAGTGTATGACACATTGTTAGATATTCTGTTATTGAATCAGAAAGGTGTACTAGAGCTTATATAGTTTCTATGAAGATGCAAATTCGAGATTTATTTGGAACGGAAATTCACATGATAACTATACTAATTAAAATGTATTGTACAGATTTGCTTTAATAAACGCGAACATAATTAGGTTTCTTAGAACTGCTCATAAATGTCTGTAAAAATAGATAAAATGGATATATGAATAGATAAAAGATTTCTGCACATTAAAATAATAAACATTTAATTCATCGCGTAAGATAATAACAGAAACATTTGCGTTTTGATAAAAGTAAATAAAAAACAGGTCAAGATTCATAAAATTTAAGTAAACTAAATTATTGACATCCACTTTACTTCAATTAAGTTTTTACTAAAAATACATAAACTAACTAAAAAATACAATAATGTTCAAAAGTCCTTACTAAAACCACAAGTCTACAAAAATACTATACTTTCACTGTATGGGAGAAGGGGTAGTACCGGACAGCTTTTTTCAAACTGCTATTGCGTAAATATTGGCAAAAATTATAGTAAATGTTAATGTTTTCAGGTGAAATATAAATAAAAAAATAAATGGTATTTGAGAAATTTTCTTTTTTGCAAAATTATGACATCGTCCGGTACAGCCCCATGATGGGGTACTTTCGGGAAAGAACGGGGCAGTTTCGTACAATTTAATATTCCAGAACCTACTTTATTTGAAAAAATTTATAAATAATACAAAATTTGTTATTATAACATTACTTAAGATCATAATGAAAAAACTAATACTAAATTGAAGATAGGAGGCCAATCTTGATGTTCCTGGTATTGTCGAAGGTTCGGGCAACTTTGACACAACATCCTTTCTTTTTACCCTGGAAATATCGTTTCCAACATAATGTACAGTTCGTTTTTTTGTTACAAACTTCGCTAATACATAATCATACTTTAGGATTTTTTCATCATCTAATTGTTCCATAATCTGGCCATCATCAGTTTCAAAATCTAAATCGATATCAGAATCGGACAAATTGTTTCTAAACCCAGCGCCCCCGTCTGTGACATTAGCCACAAGTCTATCTCAAAATCTGGATGACGAAATATTATCCAGTCGTCATGTATTTTTTCTTTGATTTTACTTTTTTTTGCAAATTTATGTTTTTTCATGTAATTTTTGCCACCAATTTTCTCTATATTCAATTTTTAAATGATTTCTGTTCAAAGTTTAAATAAAATACCTATATAAGTTACTTTTTGCTTTCATTGATAAACGTGGTCGTAGAAAAAATATTGTGTTCAATTCATACGCAGTTTATCGAAACATGGGAAAACATAAAACGCCGGATTTCGACAGGGAAACCAAACGCACATTTGTGCCTTCCCTGTTGAAATCCGTTGTTATGCGTTTTCCCATGTTTCGATAAACAGCTTTGCTCCCAAGTTTTACACCCTTACTTGATTATACCGTACTGAGGACGGCAAATAAGCCAGAAACATGCATGTCTGTTTCAGTAGCTGTTTTCTTTTTGCGTGAATCACCCATGAATATCTTTGTTGTTGTTGTTTACATCTTCTTCATATATATATATATATATATATATATATATATATATATATATATATATATATGAATATATATATATATATATGTATATATATATATATATATATATATATATGTATATATATATATATATATAAATGGTCTTCAATCCCAAGAATACAAAATAAACAATATATAATTAGTGTTTTTAAATGAAACTCAAGGTCTCTAGTTAATTCCACAATATAATACAAGTTATTGAAAATTCTAAGAAATTGACAATTGTTTCGATAAATCAATATCATCGTCAGAATGACAGAAGTTACATTTCATTTTATGCCTACCTGATGTTTAGTAGTTATATTTTTTTGGCTAGACCAAGAAGTAACCTAACTTGTGATTGGCTTAATATATGTTTATAGAAAAAAGAAGAAGATGTGATATTACAAATATTGAAGCTTAGATATTATTAGCCCTATTATTAGATATTATTAGCCCTATTATTAATTTTCTGGTATTGTGATGTTTTTAATTTTATTTTTGAAATCCATCGAGTCTTTTATGTAGTATTTATTCTGGTAAACAATGTTTTCAAGAATTTTTTTAAGATATTTGGATAGTTTTTCGAAAGGTGATTGGATACATGAAACAATCGGCCGAAGTGGTATTCCTTCTTTGTGCAGTTTTGGTAGGCCATAGATTCTAGGTGGAAGCGAATTTTGTATTTTCAAATTTTTTGCTGTGTTTGGAGAAATATATGTTTTATTTTCCCAATTTGTTACTAATGCATTGTTTTTCTTCTGGTATATATTTGTAGGATCGTTCTTTAGTTGTTTATAAGTAGTATCATCTCTGAGTAAGTTATACATTTTTTCTTGGTAGTCGTGTTTAAACATTATTACAGTTTTGTTAGTTTTATCAGGTTTTAATACTATCATATTTTTATTCTGCCTTAGAAACGATTTTGTTTTTTTTATTTTGTTTGTAAATTTTTTATTTTGTCTATTTTGAATGCTAGAGTTTTTCTTAAAATTATTTTTATGATTTGTTATGATGTTGCAACATTGGGACCGCAAATTATCTTTTGTTTCCGAATTAAGATTTATGAGGGAAGTCTCGATGTTGCTTATTATTTCCGGGATAGGTAAATCGTTCGCATTTTCTAAAGGAGCAGCAAAATTTGGCCCTAGACTAAGAATTTCGTGTACATATTCTGGAATATCTATATCAGTGAGATTTTCTAACCACGAATCATTATAATTGTGTTTGGTATGAGTTCTATTCTTCAAATTTTATAATTTTATTTATGTTTTTATTTTTGATTTTTCGGAAAAGAATTTCATTTTTTCTTGATTCATTATTCATAAATTCTATCAATTTATTTTCTGGTAAAATAGTATTGAGTTTAATTTCCAATTTTGAAATTTCGTTCTTTATATTGATAAGATTTTTTGTTGTGTCAGTGATTAATAAGTTGATAGTTTTTTGAATAAAATTCGTTATGTCTTTTTTGAACTTCTGTTCAAGGTTTTTACAATTGAAAGTAATGTGATTAACTTTAAATTTAAGAAAATTTGGTGTTATATTATCAGTTTTACATCTTAAAAGGAAGATTCTTCTGTTTTTCTGTTTACATTGTTGACGACAGGCTTTTGAATATAACTTCATATATACCACATCTTCTTTTTCGTATTCATCATTAATGTTTCTGTATGTTAGCATATTTTCACCCATGCTTTATATATTGTTTTTCTTTTTTTTTGGTTCTTGGTCTTTTTTATTTACTTATATATTGTTATTTTATATTCTTGGGATTGAGGACCATTTTTAAAGACATTTAACTAGTAGTTAATACATTTTTATTTAACGTTTCGGTCTTCCATGACGTTCATCAGAAATAAAATTTTTGTTAAAACTAAAAGAAATGGTACAAGTTACGGAAAGAATTTTTAAAAGCAAAACAAATAAATCTTACCTTCGACAGAACGTTCATTTTATTTATATATATATATATATATATATATATATATATATATAAATATAAATATATATATATATATATATATATATGTCACCTACGCCATTGCCCTTAGGTGGACAGTATATTGTGCTGATCAAGTATTTATATTATTGTAGAATTGCTAAGTTTGTGTTTGTTACGAGGTTATTTAAATTCATGTTTATAATAAAAAAGTTAGTCTTGTATTTGAAATTGTTGTATTAGTTTGTCTTAGAAATAAAGTTAGTTTTTAAAAACACGGTTTCAGTTAATTAAAAGTTAAGTGGCGCAGTCAGTAGGATAGTCAATCGAAAGTTAAAGGATATAACATTCGGTTCGTTTCTACGATTTATTGACTATTCGAACAAGTGAATTTTAATTATTGGAACTCTTAGTTGGGCGAACTGAGTAACTCAACTGGAAGATCTATGTTGTGCGAGAAACCGGAAGAATCAAGAGGAGATTGGTTGTTCCTGTGCAGTCCGAGCCAATGGAAAGGATCTTCGTTCTACTACTGTAAGTGTTTTTATGTCATATAGAGGGAATATTAATTATTTTTCTGATACATCTGACGATTCTGACTCAAACTCTGATTCAAATAATTCAAATTCAGGCTCAAACTATTTTAACACTAAAATAAAATTAACTTTAGCATCACCAAAACTTTTTCCCATAAATAATTTTAATAAAATAGCTACTCCACAATTACCTATTTTAAAAAAAGAATATCTGGATATGATACCAGAATTTGATGGAAACAATGCATTACTTCTTAGGTTTATTGAAATTTCAGAGAATTTAGTTAGTAAGTTTTATAATACTGTAGATGTAGGGGATTTTCAAAATGAATATTTGATGTCCAGCATCTTAGCAAAAATAAAAGGTGAAGCAGCTATAAACATTTCTTCTTGTACGATAAGAACTTGGGAAAATCTAAAAGATGCACTTCTTAATACTTATGCTGATAAAAGAGTTATTTACACATTAAATATAGAACTTTCAGAAATGAAACAAGGTAATGAAACGCCTTTCGAATTTTATAATAGAATTCAACATTTATTAAATCTTCAAATTTCTTATTTCATCACACATCCCAATGTGAATGAACATTTAATTTTAGGAAATTACTTTAAAAATTTGGCACTCAGAGTATTGCTACGCGGTTTAAAAGAACCTTTAGGTACATAAGTGCGTACGAAAAATCCAGAAAATTTAAATATTGCTTTAAATGTTCTTACAAATGATTTTCAAGTTTATATGACCTAGAATAATGATCCAAAAAATATGTTTTCAAATTTGAATACGCAAAATTATTCACATAAAAATAAAACCAATTTCCAAAAGAATGTGGCACATAGGCAGCCACCTCCTAAGCCAAATTCTATGCAGAATTATCAACACACTAATCGAAATCCCGCATCAAACCCACAAAATCGTTCATCAACTTCTTATAATCCTTCTAATAGGAATAATACAAACTTTTCTAATAATGGTCATAACGTTTTTAAACCTAATCCAAATCAAAGATTTTCAAATCCAACTCCAATGAGTATGTCTACAAGAAATACAGCTAGACCCCAACCTCAAAATTATCAAAATAGGTTTCCACACAATCCTAATCAACCTAGAAATTGTATCTCCGAAGAACTAACTCCATAATATAGACGATTCCGATTGCACTATTGATGAATCCGATAATTTTTTAGAGACACCAGCCTCGGAACTAAATCAAGCATTATCGAATTGTTAAACTTAAATACTTCAGAAAGTGTCTTACCCTATACAATTTTCCCAGAACAAAATTTAAAAGTTTTAATTGATACTGGTAGCACAAGATCCTTTGTGACACCAGCTGTAGCTGAAAAGTATTTCAAAAAATCTTACGTCAAAAAACCATTCCATGTAAAATCTGCCTTTGGTAGCAGTCAACCAAATTTCTGCACTTTCATTCCAGTCCCAAAAATGTTTAATTATAGGAAACCGCTTAATTTAGAATATTGCGTTTTCAAATTTCACGATCATTTCGATTGTTTGTTAGGATTAGATAATTTAAAAATACTCAATGCAATTATTGACTTAAATAATAATTTGCTTATGACTCCTTATAGTCAAATTAAAATGAATTACTTTGACATTAAAACTGGATCCACGAATTGTATAGTAGTGCATCCACGTTGTGAGCAAGTAATGAAATTAAATATTGAAAATGTAAAAAATGGTAATGGTTTAACAAAAGTTGAAAATAATATAGCTTTATGTACAATTTTAAATCCTTCAGAATCCAACTTTCAAGAAGACTTAAGCCCTTCTATTAATGTTGAGACATTCGATGAATACAAACAAACCCTCAACCAAAATTTTAATAATATTTATTCTGAAAATGTTAAATTTGATGTTTCGAAAGTTAGAACTGAACATATGAAACAATCTGTATTAAAATTAGTTCAAGAGTATAGTGATATTTTTCATGTTGAAGGAAATCAGCTTACCTTCACAAGTAAAATAAAACATCATATTAAAACTTCTAATGAAATACCTATTTATTCAAAGTCATACAGATACCCTCAGATTCACCGAACGGAAATTCAAAAACAAATTCAAAAAATGTCAAATGATAATATTATTAGGCCGTCCAGCTCTCCGTGATCGAGCAATATCTGGATAGTTCCAAAGAAGCTAGATGCTTCTCAAAAGCCAAAGTATCGACTTGTTGTTGATTATCGAAAACTGAATGAGATCACAATTGGAGATCGATATCCATTGCCAGATATTACAACGTTACTAGATAAGCTTGGTCGTTGTCAATATTTCACAACATTAGATCTCGCTTCTGGTTTCCATCAGATCGAGATGGCTGAGAAGGATATTCCGAAAACAGCCTTTAATATTGAAAATGGGCACTATGAATATGTGCGCATGCCCATGGGTCTGAAAGGGGCTCCCGCAACCTTTCAAAGGGTCATGGACAATATCCTAAGAAGTATACAGAACGAGAAATGTTTGGTTTACCTAGATGATATAATTGTGTTCAGTACCAGCTTACAAGAACACATCACAAATTTAAAAGAAGTATTCAATAGATTAATAGATTCTAATTTTAAATTACAAATTGATAAATGCGAATTCTTGCGAAAAGAAGTTGCATATCTAGGACATATTGTCACGCCAGAAGGTGTAAAACCGAACCCAGATAAAATTTAAGCAATTCAAAAATTTCCGATACCAAAAAATTCAAAACAATTAAAAGGATTCCTAGGACTCCTAGGGTATTACCAAAAATTTATAAAAGATTTTTCAAAATAACTAAACCGTTAACTATCAGATTGAAAAAAGATGCAATTATAAATGTAAATGATTCAGATTATGTAGAATGTTTTGAAATGTGTAAAAATCTGTTGATAAATGAACCAATACTTCAATATCCAGATTTTACAAAACCCTTTAACCTTACCACAGACGCCAGCAATTATGATTTAGGTGCCGTTTTAAGTCAAGGCAAAATAGGCTCTGATTAACCTGTGGCTTACGCCAGCAGAACCTTAAATGATTCAGAATGCAACTATTCTGTAATCGAGAAAGAACTTCTTGCCATAGTTTGGGCAGCGAAATAGTTCCGCCCGTATCTTTTTGGCAGAAAATTTACAATAGTTACCGACCATAAACCACTTCAATGGTTAGTCTCACTTAAAGATCCAAGTTCAAAGCTTGTCAGATGGCGCTTGAAACTTGAAGAATATGATTATGATATCGTATACAAAAAATGTACTTTAAATACCAATAGCGATTGTTTGTCCCGAATTCAAATAAATATTAATGAAACTGAATTACAAGAACCCCAATGTTCTAAAAATTTAATAGTTTATATGGACAGATTTAATAAAAAACTTTCATCATCTCCCGATGATAATAGATCTCTAATAGTTGAAACGGATAATGAAAGTAACAATAATGAGGATGATGACGAAGACATCACAGTTCATACAAATGAAGAAAATCCTGTAATCGGTATACCAATTTCAGATTCAGCGATAAATATTGGTAAAAATCAATTAATATTTTCAGAAGTAACTTTCGAACCAGCCATACCCACTATTATAAAACTGTATGAAAATAAACAAAGAATCATTGTACAATTATCTAAAAATAATTTTGAGCAAGATGTGATTAATTTCGTGAAAGAATATATAGTACCTAAAACTAAATATTTTATTTAGTTCGATGACCCAATTTATGAAAAGTTCAGTGTTATTCTACAAAATCGCTTTCAAGATTCTCAAATTGACTTTGTTAAATGTAATAAAAAATTAATAGACGTTCCTTTAAATGAAGTTAAAGAAGTAATTCAAAATTACCACGAGGGTACGACTAATCATAGAGGTCTAGATGAAACTGAAAATCAATTAAAAGCTTTGTATTATTGGCCCAATCAAAGAGCATCTATACAAACTTATATAAACGAATGCGAAGTTTGCCAGTTAAGCAAATATGATAGAAAACCAATAAAACCATTTTTGAATGTTACTCCAACAGCTACTAAACCTTTCCAAATTTTGCATTTAGACACGATAACCTTAGAAAATAGTAAATTTCTTACGATAATAGATTCATTTTCCAAATATGGTCAAATGTACGAATTAAAATCTAGACAAGGAATAGAAGTAGCTCATAGTCTAATTAAATATTTTACACACCATTGTATACCAGAACAAATAATTTCGGATAATGGAACTGAGTTGAAAAATTCTGTTGTTAAGGAATTATTAGAAACGCATAAAATAAAAATTCATTTTATAAGTTCTCAACATCCAGAATCGAATGGAATTGCCGAAAGATTCCACTCTACGATTATTGAACACATCAGACTTTTGAATAATCAAAAAGATTTTAAAAGTGAGACTATTGAAAATAAAATACTTTATGCATTATTAGCCTATAATAATAGCGTTCATTCTGCAACAAAATTGAAACCTAACGAAATAATAACCGGACACATAGATAGTAATACACCTTTCGATATAGAATTAGATCGACAAGTAGTTAATAATTATATACAAAATCATGAAGATAAAATGAAAATTTTATACTCGAATTTAAATCTAAAATTACAGGAAAACAAATCAAAAGTAATATCTAAAGCCAATAAAAGCCGTGAAGAATTACCAGATACAATACCCACTAAAGTGTATGTACGTAATAAACAGGCACAAGGTAAAACCAAAAATAAATATAAAAGTGAAAAAATTAAAAGTAAAAATATCCGACTAAAAGCAGCAAAAATCGCTGATAGACACAAAAATACTTCAGAAACTATTCATCTTTCAAACATAAAACGTCCTAAAAAGACTCCATATAAATTCATTTCAGGTTCGTCACCGTCGGAGACGCAACAATCAAAATAAAAGATGTTACCCATAACTTGGGAATACTTCCCATAAATCTTGGATATGCCAAGTTGCAGAAATCCAGTCATACTTTCGTTCATTTTTATAATTTAAGTCCACTATTAGTAGAATATAATAAGTTAAGTATACAATATAATCACGTTAAATATAATATGTCTAATAATACATTTTTTCTAACTGAAACAGAAAATATTGTAAATATAATAGAAGTACACTAAGAATAGTATAGATGATAAATTTGATAACATTAATATTCATTCAACCATAGATAGACCAAAGAGAGGGTTAGTTAACGGTCTTCGATCAACAGTAAAAACAATTACGGGAAATTTGGACTCTGAAGATGGAGAAAGAATTAATTCTATTATAGAACATTTAAAACAAAATCAAGACAACTTGCAAACTCAAATTAAAATGCAATATTCTATTAGTCACCAAATAATTGATAATTTTAATAAGACAATTCAGGACATCCAGTATAATGAAAAAATATTAAAAACGAAAATATTTGAGATAAGAGATATTTTAGAATTTCAAGCAAATGCAGAAAATATTATTTATTTGAAACAGCTGTTCAACGAACTTCTTATCACATTCAATGTAATTTTAGACGTTTTAGAAACGGTAGAAAATTCATTAACTTTCTGTAAACTTAAAACATTACATCCAAGTATTATAAAATCTGACGACTTATTTGCAGAGTTGCAAAAAGTGCATTATTACTATCAAACGGAATTACCTTTCGAATTATAACATAAAAACATTTTAGAATTTGAAGCCGTCATAGACGTAGTTTGTAAAGTAGAAAATAATCAAATACAATATTTTTTATCGATACCTATTAATTATGATATTTTATTTAATCTTTTTTGTTACCTATACCTACAGAAATTGAATCAGAATACGTAACATTAATACCTAATTCAAAATTTTTACTAAAATCAAATAATGTCATTAAACCTCTAAATGACATTTGCACTCGCGGCAATATTTTTCAATGTCCTAACCATTTGCAAGACAATAATAATTATGGGTGCGAAGAAAACATATTGATAGCAGGAAATTCTACATTTTGTCAATATACAAAAATTGAAATAATTAAGAATCACATTGAAATTATTCCGGAGATAAATCAATTTTTGGCAATATTTCCAGTAGAAGAAAAATTAATCATAAAATGTAAGTAAGAATTAATATTTCAACAAAACACTTTTGGACAACCTTTTGTAATAAATGAATTAAATTTGAAATTAAATCAATTACACGTTTCTCCAATGAAGATTGATTTAAAAAGTTTAAAAATAAAGGATATTCCAAATCAACTGGTAACGCCAATATTCACGGAAAACCATAATTTGCACATTCCCAGTATTTGGACTATTCTTCTTTATACAGCATTGATAGTGACCTTCCTGTGGATCATGTACAAGAGGAAACATTCATTCAGGAAGGACAAGTCAGGAGTCAACGGAAGATGGGATCCAGCTTCCAGGAGAAGCTTCATTCTAAAGGGGAGGCGTCACCTACGCCATTGCCCTTAGGTGGACAGTTTATTGTGCTGATCAAGTATTTATATTATTGTAGAATTGCTTAGTTTTTTTTGTTACGGGGTTATTTAAATTCATGTTTATAATAAAAAAGTTAGTCTTGTATTTGAAATTGTTGTATTAGTTTGTCTTAGAAATAAAGCTAGTTTTTAAAAACACGGTTTCAGTTAATTAAAAGTTAAGTTATATAAATTTCGGTTTTCTACTACACCTCCGTATTAGTCAAAATTTCCAAAAATTTCGACATATTAGCCTGACCGTTCTTCGAAGAGAAAAGCAACTACTTTCCTGGCTAATACCACGCAGAATATTGAATTACATCCCCTTCGAAGAACGTGACGTTGATCGACACTTTTGTCGACACAGACAGCTGTGGTGAGTCGCAACCGAAAACATAGCATAGCTAACATAAGAAATAAACTCCAGGATAGAAGACATTGGCAGTTTTGCACGAGTCAAGACCCCAACAAACGACGGAAAGACATCGTGGACCAATTATGTGGAGTAGTTTGAAGCAGCTGCTAGAGTGAATAATTGGTCCGACAGGGAGAAGGCTGTGAACTTAACTATCGCGCTTACGGGAGATGCCTTAGACGTACTCCAGACGATACCACTGGAAGAAACGGATGACTTCGAGCAGCTGAACAAGAGATTGGATATGCGATGTAGTTACGAACATCTAGAGCTCTTGTACCAATCCCAGCTGAAGTATCGAAGGCAGAAATGTGACGAAACCATTCAAGAGTATGAAGTGGATATTGCCCGTCTAGTTCGATTCGCTTATCCATCAGCACCAGAGAACATGATGGAATGCCTGGGCATCCAGGCCTTTATTGAAGGCTTACGTAACCCCGATATGCAGAGGACGCTTCGATTAGCCCATCCAAAAGATTGGTCGATGCATTCACTGCTGCTCTTGAAAATGAAGCAGCCACGATGGCTTCGGGATATAACAAAGTCAGGACCATCCAAGAAGAAGGCTACGAAGACAAAGTTGACCAGATCGTCAGTATGATAAAAAGTGTGATGGACAAGAAGCCGAGAAATATCAGAAGCTGGAATTGTGGCGATCTAGGAAATGTACGCAGTTCGTGTAAGTGACCCAGGACTCCTGCAAACCAAGAACCCCAGTCACAGGTAAACTAGAACGGGTCGGCTACGAGGGGTCAGTACCAACCCATGATCGTTTCAAAGACCCTGTCATTCTGATAGCTGGAGCAACTAGAACCATTATACGACTCGAGATAATAAACTCCAAGAAGAAGCTATTACCAACGAGACAGCGATTGCGGACCGCCACAGGTGAAAGTGCCAACGTTTACGGGGAGAAACAAATTCAATTGGGAATTGGCGCAGAAAAGTTCACTCATACGGTAATCGTAGCTGACATTGAAGAAGACGTGATTCTGGGAATGGACGTAATGAATCTACATGGTTTTCAATTGGACTTTAGAAACAGGACAATCAAAGTGGGTTCCGAGGAGGTATTCCTTCATCCACATGAAGGCAGCACGGTGTTGGCAGCTGTACAGGAAGATACCGTTCTACCTACACGAAACAAAACAATGATAGTAGCGCGGCTACAGGGATTCATGGTAGAAGGTACACCGGTTATGATGGAGCCAAGGAACCACGACGAAGAAGTTGGCAAAGGAGTACTAATTGGAAAAGGATTGGTTACGTCGGCGAAGGAGATCCCAGTACGATTGATAAATGTGAACGATTATCCAATTACAGTCAAGAAGGAAACGAAGATTGGATTCTGCGTATCAGTAACGTCTATAGTTCGTCGAACAACGACCACTGACAATTCTAATGCCAGATTCGAGCAAATCTTATCAGTAGCTCGTCAATCCTTGAATCGAGCTAAAAAAAGAGAATGAGAGAATTTCTCTTGCAATATCGAGACCTATTCGTACCAAAAGGAGGAAAGACTGGTAGAACATCAGCCGTCAAACACAAAATCGATACTGGTGATGCCAAGCCAATTAGGCAATCAGCTCGAAGACTACCACAAGCGAAGAGAGAGGAAGCTCAAAGAATAGTTAAAGAAATGGAAGAACTGAAAGTAATAGAACCATCTACTAGTCCATGGGTATCTTCAGTGGTGCTCGTGCTACGAAATTCTGCGTGGACTATAGCCAGCTAAGCAACGTGATGAAGAAAGACAGCTATCCTCTGCCTCGAATTGACGATACGTTAGATACTTTGGCCGGCAGCAAACTATTTTCCACCTTGGACCTGAAGTCTGGTTATTGGCAAGTAGAAATGGACCCAAAAGACAAAGAAAAGACTACTTTTACCACCGGATTTGGATTATGGCAATTCAACGTCATGCCATTCGGGTTCTGTAATGCGCCTGCGACATTTGAGAGACTCATGGAAAATGTCTTGAGAGGATTACCTTGGAAGACATGCCTGGTCTATTTGGACGACATTGTAGTACTGGAGAAGACTTTTGACGAAAACCTGAAGACTTTGGAAGACATGTTACACCCGAAGAAATGTCAGCTGTTCCAAAACCGAGTCAACTATCTAGGTCATATAGTGAGCAATGAAGGAGTGGCGGTGGATCCAGAGAAAATTGCTTCCATTCAGCAATGGCCGCAACCAACTGACAAACATTAAATTAGGAATTTCCTTGGATTTTGCACATACTATAGAAGATTTATCAGGAAGTTTGGAGATATTGCCAAGCGTCTAACTCGACTTACAGAAGAAGCAATAGCTTTCCAATGCGACGAAGACTGTCAAACGGCTTTTGAAACCTTGAAGAGGCATTTAACCACGGCGCCGATATTAGGATACCCATTACTAGATGGAGACTTTATTCTTGACACTGACGCAAGCAACTTAAGAATTGGAGGAGTGCTCTCACAGATCCAAGGAAGGCAAGAAAGAGTGCTTGGACATTTTAGTAAAGTCCTCTTCAAACCAGAACGAAATTACTGAGTCACAAGAAGAGAACTTTTGGCGGTAATGAAGTCCGTGGAACACGTTTACCAGTATCTCTATGGTACGAAGTTCTTAATCCGGACTGATCAGCACTCAAATGGTTGATGCATTTCAAGAATTCCGAGGGCCAGATCGCTAGATGTATTAAACGACTTCAAGAGTACGATTTCAACATCGAACATCGAGCTGGTGTAAGTCACCGAAATTCCGACTCCCTGTCCAGACGGCCGTGCCCAACAGACTGCTCTCACTGCAACAAGGCGGAATCTAGGGAAGCTGCAGTTTCAAGAACTACTGTAGTCAACGAGGAATGGCCACCCATCAGGATTAGAGAAGATCAGGAGAAGGATCCTCACTTGAAGATGATCCGGCAATGAGAGGAAGAAAATCAGCGACCTACATGGCAAGAAGTGGCAAGATTTTCACCGACACTCAAGGCATATTGGGCTCAGTGAGACTCCCTTGTCCTGGAAGAAAGGCTGTTGAAAAGAGTCCTTGAAAACGATGATGGTTCCGAGATGAAGAGACAGCTAGTTATCCCGCGAGCGAGAGTAGCTGAGGTACTGAAGAAGTTACACGACAGTCCATCGGAAGGTCATCTGGAAGTGAAGAAAGCCCTTCAGCGAGTCCTTGAAAGGTTTTATTGGATGAACATCTCCGACGATGTGAAGGACTGGTGTAAGGAATGTACGACTTGTGCTACGAGTAATGGACCACATCGCTAAAGACATGCACCCATGAAACAACATAATGATGGAAGCCCTTTCGAAAGGATTGCTTTAGATATCGCTGAACCATTACCGACGACAGAAAATGGTGGTAAATACGAGACCATGTGATGGAATCCAGTTTGAAGAAACTGTCTATGCCTAAGATAGCGAGTAACCAGTTGGATTGGCGAGTCATCAGGAACATGGTAGAGGTGATCTTCCAAGATACCGGCGTGCAGATATTAATTTGCAGCTACCACCCCCGTTATCAGTATCCGATGAAGACGGTGCCCTGCTATTTCCATAAGATCGGAAAGTTGCTGATTCAAACATACAGTCTCGCCTACACAAAAGCTCCAGGAGGAACTTCCATTTAAGGAGGAGGTAATGTTACCAGCTCGCACGCCGAAGTAGATACTAACTACGGCCCTGTAACCTTAGGCTAACGGTGTTAAAAAAATAGCAAGCGCGCCGAATTCTGGGGAGGTCTATTGGGATTTTTTGTGGTAGTTTTTTACAGAAATGTTCTCCGTAGAGCCAGTTTATAAAGTGATCCCATGAAATAAACAAGTGAACAATTAAATAGTAGTGAAGTGTTTATATAAATGAGTTTAAGTGCATATACTGTGTATGTAATATAAATTAGTGAATAAATAAAGTAAGTAAATTGAGTAAGTGAACCTACCGTGTGTATAAATTTATCCTAGCCGTCGAAAAAAAAACTGTAAATAAATGAGAAAAGCATTACTATATATATATATATATATATATATATATATATATATATATATATATATATATGTATAGTGTCTAGTGTCCTTAAAAAATGTATTCACTAACTGTGAATGATTTTTTGCAATATTCAAGAATATAGCATTTCTCCAGGGCTTTTAGTTCTACGTACACCTTAACTTGTCCGAATTTGGCACATTAAACTTAGTTCAAAAACATTTATATTGAAAGATGTATTATAACTAATTAATAAACGTTTCTAAAGATCAAAAACCTTTCACTTTACCATACTACAGAAACTATAATATATGAGAATGAAAACACTATCATCAGAAGATCCATATGATCGTTTCACTTGAAAATAGACAAAATAATAATGTCTGAAATGAAGAAATATGACTTCATTCCACTAATTGATAAGAAAAAAGTGTAGAACACTTTGAATGACATGAATTTCCAATAAAAAAATTTAATTTTAATGGAAAACTAAGATATTAGAAGTAATTAAAACAGTTTCAAAAATATGGAAGAAACTTCTGGTTATGTTTAAGTGCTTTTAATGAAACAACAAACTATTCAACATAAACGTGCCGCTACATATATTTTAGATCGATCAAACTGAGTACATGCGAAATCACTTGGTCAAGAGAATAACTTTACATGAAGGACTCTCCAGTCCTCTTGAGAAGGCTTCAATTCCTAGCCCCTAGGAAGTATGCTATACGTGAAATAATGATTATGTAAGTTTCCCTGTGAGAGTACTCTAAGTCACTTGTTCCCGATCATTATTATTTTATAATGAAGTAAATGCAACAAAGTGTCACTAATGCACTTTACAATTCTATTAGAGCTTATACCGAGTGTTTGGAATAATATTAACAGGACGGCAGAATGAGGAAAATACAAAAAAGATAATAAAAACAGAGATTATAAGATTAGAGGTATAAGGAATAATATTGGCGAAGTGATACAAGAAGGAACTCAATATAAACGAATTTTGAAAGAATATTTCGAGGAATTGCTAACTGAGATTGTCTCAGATAATACAACTTACTATCAAGCTAATAATGGAAAAAACTCATGAATGCAAAATTAAAATACTATTTATATTCTTCCAACAAGCATTTGACTCTGTCAAAAGATTGAAACTGATGAAAGGACTGAAAGAACAGGGGATAGAAACTAAGTTAAGGAGATGAATTGCAATGACTATGAATCAGTCAAAGGTGAATATATTTACAAATAAATGGTAAACAGAATACTTTGTAGCTAATAGAGGCTTGTCAACAACACTATTCGATTTAGCCCTAGAGCATGCTATGAGAAACGTACGCAAGGGGAATTTAAGAACGAGCGAGCCAAATAGTCGTATATGCAGATAGCATAGAGATAGTAACGACAAAAAGAAATACTCTGTAACAAATGTTACTCGAATTAACAATAGAAGGTGAAAAGATGGGATTAAAAATAAATAGCAGTAAATCAAAAATACTGATAATTAGAAAATAGTGTGACAAAAGAAAGGTAATAAAGGGGATTATTAATAATTTGAAGAAGTGGAAAAAATTATAGAAAAGAAATCAGTTTTGCATTTTGGCACAGGTGTTTAATGTGCAGAGCGCTTTTAGTTTGTTAACAAACCAACATCAGTGCCCCATGGTCAGGGTGTACAACAAATCCACACAAATAGGATAAACATTAAAAATAAATTAAATTGTAGCGTTTAAAACACAGTCACTAATTATTAAAAACAAACCAAAAATAACACATTGCTCAAGGATGACTCGCTATTTTAAAGACACTTAGTTGACCTCACTCGTTTATAAGTGGAAAAGTTAAAATATCTGGGTGTCACGATCAGCAGTAGTGGAGAATGAAGACTATAGAAGACTACAGACAAAATAATAGGGCGTAGCAAGCCAAAACGAAACTACTAAAAAGCTAACTGTTAACAAGCATTTATGGGGTGCAACTCCACAAGGGGTGTCTAGTCATTGTATACTAACTCAACCAAATCTATTTTTTCTCTTAGGTAATAATTTACAAACAAATTTATCAACTTAAACTAACATTATTGTTGATATACAAGGTGATTGATAAGTACCTGCAAAAAGAAAGTTTTGACTCAGGTGTCTCTAAAAAGTTATTTTTCGGACTAGATTATTAGTATTTGAAATTCATAAATCAAATTAATGAGATTCTAAGTGCGAAACAATTGTATGGTATTTGTTTCGATGTAGAGCCAACAAAACAGCGAAACAATTTCATTTTCACCCCCCCCCCCTTGCTGCATTCTGGATGTTAAATGAAGAAAAATCCATATTATTATGAGACGACGCTGATATAATATCTACCTGTAGCTTCACAACCCTTTCTAGGTTTTTACTGCAAGCACGACCAGCTGCCATCTATTTCGGTGAATCATATCGCCTCTCCAATCCTGAATTCCAGGGACATTCAGATCTTTCAGGATATTATACCTCTATCTGAGTCTGGGTTTGCCTAACGGCCTCTTGCTGATCGATTTCTTTTCCCGTATAAGTTCTGGACTATCTGAACATGACCCCACCTAAACCTGTAGTAATTTATTTGATTAATTATACTTGCTTTCTAGTTGTTCGTTTGCTCGAATTTGATATTGTCCAGTTACCTCATCTACTATAATATGAATTGTTCTAATTATTTTCCTTTCGAAATGTCTAGAATTCTGAGCTGCATGTTATGACAGGTCTAATTACGAATATCTAAACTCTGATTCTCGATGATCTAGACAGCAATTTTGATTTTAATAATTCATGCAATGCATAGTAGCTCTTATTCCCTTTTTGAATTATTGCACGTATTCCACTGCCTATAAAAGTTTCGTGTGTTATGATCACACCAAGATATTGAAATTATTTTACATGCTCAAAATTGTATACTCATTGTTATATTCTGTCTCTGTCTGTTCTGCGGTTAACTTGCAAATACTTCGTTTTCTCTTCGATGATGTTGAGGCACACTTTTTTGGTTTCATTTTCTATTTTTTTAAATAATGTCTCTATCTTAGTAGTGCTACTTCCGACCGTATTGATGTCATTTGCAAACAACAAAATCATTTCCGAACCTTGATCTGAGCATACTTCCTTCTTTTATAGCCGTATCTAACACTATGTTAAAGAGTAGTTCATCGCATTGTTTTAAATCACTATTAATGGACTGCGTTTCTGTTTCTGATCTTAGCTTTTGAATTGTCAACACATTTTTTTTTTGTTAAATTAATAATCGTGCTTGATACACCTGTACTTTTCATCGCAAACCACACAGTGTCTCTTGGCGGAAACCTATCAACAACGTTGCGGCGAGGTTCAGGTACCACAGATACACTTACGGTGTTAGTAAATGAAACTTACTGTTTCTAGATAATTCCACAATATATTGAAAAAATGTTAAAAATTCTAAGAAATTTGACAATTGTTTCGATATTTAATAGCAACGTCAGAATGACAGAAGTTACATTTCATTTGGTGCCTACCTGATGCTTAATAATTATTTTTGGCTACACCAAGAAGTGACCTACCTTACGATTGACTTAATATATGTTAATAGAAAAAAGAAGAAGATATGATATTACAAATATTAAAGCTTAGATATTATTAGCCCTATGGAGATGTGCTGAATATCTTTTTCTCAATTGTCAAATTTCTTAGAATATTTAACATTTTTTCAATGTATTGTGGAATTATCTAGAAACAGTAAGGTACATTTAGAACAGTAATATAAGTAGATTCTACGAAGTAAGGGTCGAGACAGTTAATTTAGTTACCTATTATTTATTAAGTACAACATTTAAACTTGAGTTATGAGATAATAATAATAATAAGGATAACTATGTGTTTCTGTAATAGTAGAAAAGGGCAATTTAATAGACTGAATAGCAGGGTTTAAAAAGTCAATATCTGTGAAATAGGTCAAAATATATCATGTGCACTAATATCTCTAGTAACTTTTGACTTAACGACACGATATTTTTTAGCAGGTTTATCAAAGAATTTAAAAATAAAAAATAGCATGTTTTAGGATTTTCATCACACTGTATGTACATTCTACATCTATGGTAGTTTTTGAATCATGTGGTGTAGGGTTGTAATCGAAAGACATACGTCGATAAATCCATCTAACTCTGCCATACCAATACACCACCCTGTATATTTGATATATTTCGCCACTTAATTTTTATAAATCCTAATTAAGATTTATTTATTCAGGTTAATGCAGTTTATATGATCATATTTTATTGGTTGAACAAATGCAGATTTAATTTTCAAAAAAACGGAACAACTCTGTATATATTTGCAAGTTAGGAAGTTAAAACGTTTAATGGAAATTAGAGTTTTTGTTATATTCTTAATATTAGTTACTACCCAAGATTTTGGTATACATGTAGCATGCTATGATAAAATATTTTCACAATAAAAAATGAACATCTATATGTCATTGAGTCTTACAATAACTGTCACGTATGGTTGCTTATAGTACCTTTTAGTATTATTCAGTTATTTAACTTAAAAATACAGTGTTTTAACTAAATTTTTTGCTAATATGGCATATGTAAATAGAGTAAATTGTTATGTGTGTAATAGAAACTCTCAAGTTCGAACAACGACGCGTTTAAACGAAGACAATAATATAGATCAACGACAAGCTGCCGGACATCCTCATATCGAGAATTTAGAAGTAATAGAAATTAGATCGTGTTTAAATTGTTATCAAGCAATTGCAGAGGATATTAGACAGATGGAAAACGATTAAAATTGCCCCAGACTTAAGGTTTTAACTCCCTATTCAGTAGGTGGTTGTATAATATGTAATGCGCAAGGTAACGTAAGAAAAATGTCGACAGAATGTCAATATTTTTATATTTTCTAATATTTATATGCCTGAACATTTAAAGATTTGTGACATTCATTTGGATAATTTTGTTTTTTTAATATTTGATTTACATGGTGGTTTGTGTTATGTTAGTAGACTGTATCTTTTAACTAGTATTTTTGTCCAGTTCAAGAACTGTTGCAAATTCAATGATTCATGTTAGAAACTGGGAAGATATAAATAGTTTTAGTGTAGAGGATTTTAAGTATTTAACATCAATTTCTAAAGAAAATTTTGAAGAACTTTATGAATTGCGTGCGCCAATTGAACGGTATGGTAAGAAGAAATATTGGGCAAAAATATTTACTTGTTAAGTTAAGACATAGATTATCGGATGAGTTTTTAAAATTACTTTTTAATTATTCTTCCAGATAAGTCACTAGTTTAATAATATCTAATGTCCGCCTATCTCTGATGCAAAGATTTGTACCAGGCAATATTGAATTTAGATCAATAACCAGAGACAATTTTATAAGAGATCATGTGCTCGAATTTGTCAACAAGCTTTATAATCATATACCAGATGATCCTGAAGCTATTGTTTATGTGGGTTGTACGTATAACTCCATTGAAAAGAGTAGTAATTTTAGAATATTACGTCGATCATATTGCTCTTTTAAAGAGGAACATTTGGCTAAGCTAGAAATTATAGCAGCTCCTAATGGATACAATTTAACAGTCAACAGTTCCTATTTTTTTATGCACGAAACAACGACGCAACGATTTTACGGCGGGATTTAGAGAACGACGTTAATGGAATGAGAAACTGGTTTGAAGAAGGAGATATTGTAATACTAGATAGAGGCTACAGAGACGTGATTTCTACATTTGAAGAACTAGGTCTCATTTCTTATATGCCACCTTTACTTCGTCGTAACCAACGTCAACTATCTACTAGTGAAGCTAAAGCAGGGTCCACACTATGTCGGGGTAGGTCGGGCGACCCAAGCCGCGTTGATGTAGACGCCCCGGGCGGCTTTGCCGGATTATAAAATGCCCATCCGGGCCGTGCCGATCCCAACCCGCATGAAGTAGGTACAGATCAAAGGAAGCCGAGCCGAACAAAAATATAGAGTGGGGACGTGTCGAGAGGCCCCGAGCGGCTTCAGTTACAATTAAATCTCCGACCGAACTAGACGAATTATTTTATTTTCGACTCAGTTTGTTTAAGTAGGGTTTTTTATTGTTCATTTTAAGTGATGGAGTGGAATGACAAACAAGTTTTAGTGTTAATAGACTTATATAAAGAACGTCGTCTTCTATGGGATAGTTCAGATTCCCAACATAAATTAAAAACCAAAGACACGACAGTTTCACAGAGATTGCTGTGTCTGTTGGAGTGGATAAAAATGAAATTGAGCGCAAATGGAATAATTTAACCAGCCATTTTTGGAGGGAAAAAAAGAAAGAAGCTGAAACGAAAAGAACAGGGAGTGGCGCTGATGAGCCGTACGTTAGTAAATGGTTCGCCAACCGATGAATTTTTTGGGCGATAAAAATAAACCGAGGAATACTCAGGATAGCACACAAAGAAAATATGAGGTAAGTTTGTAATTTCTATTTATTTAATTTTTTTAACGACTATGCTAAAAACTAAGTTTCCAACATAATATGTTTTACTTGTTGTGTTGGAATGTCACTTCACCCTGTGGAGAAATAAAAAAATCGGCAAATTCATCTCTTACTGATTGAGCCGAAGTAGTACTTCTTCTGGGGACTCCAGAAAGGGAACGTAAAGATGAAGAAGCTTCACGCCTACATAATCCTAACGTAAGTGCCCAATCTTCCGTGGATTCGCTATCGAACATTCCTCTAGGGTTATAAACTGATTTTGAGGAGGTTTTGCGTAAAAAATTATGTAGGTAAACAGCAGCCATAGTAACTTTCGTTGCAGCTTCAGGTTGTAATGCCATTGGAGATCGGAATACACGAAAGCAAGCAGACATCACTCCAAATGCATTCTCCGAAACTCTTCGAGCCCTGCTGAGTCTATAACCAAATATCCTTTTCTTAGATCCTTTGCCATGTATTCCAGGGTACGGTTTCATAATATTTGGTGAAAGAGGGAACGCGTCGTCTGCAACTAACACAAACGGGGTTAGGGTTGTCCTTCCTGGCAATGCCCGTGGGGGAGGTAAATGTAGAGAGTTTTCTTCTAGAGCTTTCTTGAAAAATGTATTATTGAAAACGCCTCCATCGGAGATTCTCCCTTGACAACCCACATTAACATATATAAAATTGTAATTGGCGTCCACCACAGCCATCAAAACTATGCTAAAAATCCCTTGTAATTAAAAAATTCCGAGCCTGAATGAAAAGGTGCTACTAAAGCGATATGTTTGCCGTCGATAGCACCTATGCAATTTGGAAAGTTCCACTTTTCCTCAAATACCTGGGCGATTCCATTCCACTCTGCTTCACTCTGAGGCATCTGAAAAATGAAAGTAAAAGAAAAATTAGTCATATTTTTTAGAATTTAGAATTTTTTCTTTGTATATTTATTTATTTTAGTATTTATATTTTCAGGAAGATGGACTACAAGACAGTCAAGAAGAAGGCATTAACGATGACAGCCAAGTTGTTCATCCCCAAAATTCTGAAGACAAACAAGCATCAACGCTTTCCCCTTCAGAGGTCGCCGGAACAAAAAAAACATTCAAATCTCCAAAGGCACTAAAAAGCAAATCTGCAAGACGTCGATTAGTGGCTAGTCCCGGTTCTTCCAATGCACTGGATGAGGCTCTGAACGTCATGAGATCTCTTCAATCAAAAAGAGCGAACATCGATGATGAATATTCCTGTTGTAGGGTGAGCAGATAGCAATTAAACTGAGAAAGCTTTCTTCGTCCCGAACCATGTTAGTTGTGCAGAATAAGATCAACCAATTATTATTTGAAGCTGAAATGGGTTATCTTGAACATCAGCATGGGTACAATGTGCCACAAGTTAATATACGGCAAAACTCTGGACCGACCAATCCAATGGTGCCTTCATTTCCCCAGACTTCTAACATGCCCAATCAAATGCAACCACCATTCTTAACTGACAACATGACCAATTCAACATATGAATGGTTTTCGACGTCTGGATATTCCTCATTACCGTCGTCAATTTCATCGTATTCGCAATCGGCATCCCCGGCATCCACTAATTCAGAACTGTCCAATATGGACCCCTTCCCTCAATAGTTTTTAACTTTTGTACTCAATTATTTTTAATTATGTCAATAAAAGTACTATTCTAAATTAATTTTGTTTAATTTTCCTTACCTTAATGTAGTCTTGAAGGGCCTCTACAATGGCGTCACAAACTTCAGGTACGATTTTAGAGATACATTGTTTGGAGATCTTCAAAGCATACATTAGTGAGTGGTACGAATCACCAGTCGCAATGAAGCGCAGAGTGACAGCTAATCGTTCGCTTGCTGGAATAGCATCTCTATAAGAGGTATTTTTTTATGATATTTTGGGCCCAACCTTGTTGAGTAGCATTTGAAAGTCCGATCGCTGCATTCAAAAAAAGTTGGTGAAACCAACGTCATTTCGGTATTCCAAATTCAACGGGTCTTCTTCATCCAAAATTAAATCTTTCATTAATTCGCTAGCCCTGTACAGCTGCCGTCCTCTCCTAAGGCTCGGGCGAATTCAAATTCTTCTTTGACGTCTTTTTGGTGGCTGATTTAAAGCGAGTATCGCCACAGCCATGGCTGACATAGCGACGTCATAGTCGGTAATCATTTTGGAAAGGACAAAAAACTTCTAAAAATACTCTTCAACGAAGTCACCAGTCTTGGTGTTGAAACTATAATAATGTAGGTAGAAATAACCCGGTCGACTTCGTTTTCGGTGTGGACGTCGTGCCGGCCCGAACGTACACGCCCGGCTTAGCCCACCCGGGTCAACCCGCCCGGCCTACCGCGGCATAGTGTGGACCCTGCTTAATAGAGCAAGACTAATAACTACATTCCGCTGGGTTATAGAAGCTATAAATGAACATTTTAAGTCTATTTTCAAGTTTTTTAAATGGCGTATTTCCACGACCCATGCTGCCAACTTTGGTGAGTTTTACTAGATTGCGGGTGTGTTAATAAATAGGTTTCATCCTTTAATAAATATACCAGGAACAGTTGATATAGCAAATAAACTGGATGATGTAAATATTATCCAAGCACGTGTTGAAACCCAAAATCTTGCTGTCACATATGGTCGCTGGCGGAGGCTTAACGATATGCTCCTGAATTTCCTCGGGTAGATATCAATTATCTAAAAGGCCTAGTAGGTACTTACCATCTTTATTTAAGTCCATCATATATACAAGATAAATTACAAAGAGAAGAACTTAATGTTTTAGAAATAGATGAGTTGAGAGAGGAACCCAATTTCTTAGGTTTTACGGCCGGTTTCACAATATCGGGTTAACTTTTCGGGTCGATTCACCTTTACCTATAAGGTTACCATTAGGTACCGTTCCACAATTGTCTGTTCGTCTATTGGTCAACTGACCGATAGTTCAGTAATAATTTTTGTTCAGTTGGTAACAAATTATGTATAATGATCAGACTTTATGGCTAGTGACATTCAAAATCGTAAAAAAGAAGAAATAGTATAAAATGAAGTAATTTGTGGTAGACTAGTACTACTAGTTATATGATATGTGCTAGTAGTTGGTATTATTTGGTTCTTTGGCAGAAGCAATAATTTTAATTAATATGAATGAAGAAGAAACCTTCAAATTATCTTATAGATATCTCTAGTTAATAAATATAAACATATAATAGAATCCAAACAATCAAATGCAATAACTCGGAAAGATAAAAATAAAAAATTGTCCAAAATAAATTACAGACAAACCGGAGGTGGACCTCCTTCTCACGAGATATTAACAGAGATGAATAATGTAATAAATGATATAGTAGCAGATAAAGCCACAGTTCTTCCAATTATTTTTGATAGTGACAAAGGTTAGTCAAGAAATATGATCTTCAATTTCTTCCAACATATGCCCGACGGTTCCTTTGGAATCTAAATATATAAAAGAAATCGAGGTTGTCATACTCTTCGAAATAATCGTATCCCGGACTTATTATTTTAGGTTTTTATCACTACTATAGGTATATATTTACCACATAATCGTTCATTTTAAAGTATTGTAATAAGATACAACACTCTCAAAAAAGTAAACAAACAAATGCAATCAACTTTAATTCAGTTGTTCGGTTAGAATCTCCTGGTTATTCTTATTAGGTTCGTTCGTAGAGCAGTAAGAAACCGTTAGCAACTGTACAGCACAGGCGCATTTCGTTAAAGAGCGTTCGCACAAACAAAACCAAAATTCAGTGATTAAAAATCCAACGTTCGTACAAAGGAAATAGTCGGTTTGAAACTGATTGGCAACCCTCAGAATAATTCGCTAACTAATAAGAAATTTTAAGTTGGAGAGATGCCAGACATGCTCAGTTCACAATGACATTGATAAATCCAATAGGAACTAAAAATGAGCTGTTTATTTGTTTTTTCTTTGGTTTTGAATTTGATAACAAGTAAATAAAAATTACGGATTTCTAAGTGCCAACCTTTGACCTATACTTCTGGTATATATCCATATATATCCAGTAGCATAAGAGTATTTGTTGTTGTCCATGTAAATGATGTGCTACAATCTGAGAATAAATGAGCAAAAGCTGTATTCTCAGTGCTCTTTAAGGGGTTTTCTAGTTCTAAGGAATTATTATTTGTTGTATTAAAAACTAAGAATTCATCCAGAATCAGGTTATCACTTGCTAAAAAACATAATATAAATAAAATGTCCACAACAGGTAAAATACCAAAAACATAATTTCCATCCTTTTTTTGAAAATACTTTATACTTTTCAATATTAATATCACAACTTAAGAAATATTTATTTTATCACAAATTATTTTCCTCAACAATCAGATATTGCGGTTAGCATTCGGATTTCGGCACAGTTGCATTTGTGTTTACAAAAAGTCGCTATCAAGTAGAGAAAATATCATATTTGCGTTTTTAGAGTGAAAAGTTTCCGACCGATTTGAAACCAATCAAAAACCGCGCATGAGTACATAATAATCAGAAATTGGTTGGCAACCGTTAGCAAATTATGTTCTACGAACAAACCTATTACCACTAGATTTTCTGGTGGTTAAATATTCTGAGAGTTGACCATAACTTGAACTCTTGACGGGATAATGTGAAACACTTGTTTGGAGATAACCAAGGGTTATTTGTTAACCTCGGGATAACTTGACACTATGAAACAGTTAGAATCTACTCTAGATTTAGAAGCAACACTAAATATATGTTTTGGTTGGCATATGAGGACGGACTTAATCAAGACAACCTTCCAGTTTTCTACTACTACTGCACATGTTCATCTGGTACGAGAACTTTAGGCACATGCACAATTTTATGCTTTTTTGGATTTGCTAGACACGATAATATCAGATTTCCGCCAACACGTCTACTAAATTGTGACGACGATGCAGCAAACCGTTTATTGCCAGAAAATATTGTTCTAGGTCCCATAGTTGAACAAAATTAAAAATTTTTTTGTTCGTTTACCTCCACTTTATTTGGACTTCACGATCATTTTTTGAATTTATGCTAGTTCTAGTCTCCTAACTTTAACAAGTATGTAATAAGAATCTAAAAATTCTATAAAAATATAAATGGAATAATACCACTTGAAAAAAAAACGCACTTATAGGGCTCTACCTCACGGGTGGTGTGGAAACGAGCTTAAAATGGAGCTTAATGGAGTATTGAATGACCCTGTATGTAGTTTTGTTCAAAAGGCACTTAATAACTCAGATTAAAAACGAAAAAAAAAGGATAAGCAAAATTTTTTCTATTTTTTGGCTGCTCTTTTGAATTTGTTGCTTTTGTCATATTACAAGCTCAAGTCAGATCACCCTGTAAGTATGAATTTTTGTAGCCTATCACCCAATAATACAAGGTTGCAATATAATCTAAGACAGTGTGTACAAATATTTAGTTTACAGTATTTCTTTTATTTTGTATTTATGTTGTATTACTGAAAAATTATATTTTACAAAACAAAACTTTAGCTCGACTGCACTCTCCGAGGTTCACCGTACGACTGTCAACACAAAATACGGATGATGATAGAATGAAAACGTAGGCGTTCCCCCCACTCCGCTGCCACGCAGTAGCCAGCCGAAATATCCGCCCTGCTGACTTTCGAAAATTTTTTTGATTGGGTTGCAATATACGCGACGTCTTGCTATTTCGTATAATAAAAGTACATTGACTAAATATTTTTTGTTTTTCGATACTCGCATAAATTGTTGACTGACAGGCCTCCGACTTCGATTGTCCGTAACTCAGTCGTTTGTCAATAAATCTTAACGTTTTTTTTCAATTAAAGCTCTTTCCATGTCCCTCCTATGTGCGTACTTAATTCTCGACAAAAATCGGCGGATATAGTGTCAAATTAATTATGCAACTAAGCCAAATATGAAAAAAAATTGGCGTTTTTGCAAAAATGTATTTTTTTAAAAAACAATGATGGGTATCGATGTCTTATTATGAAATCTAACAGTGAAAAAATCGGCGCGAGGTCGCATAGCTTACAGAACTCTGCAAGTCAATTTTTAGTTAATTTGTTTATAAGGCCATAATTCATGAACTATTGAACTTACAGACTCCATCTTTCGTGAGTATCATTTTTTAGTGAGTGAGAATAGATAAGCGTGATGTGGAAGTGTTACTGTAAAAAATGCTCATTATATTTTTATTTATTAACAATAACGTTATCAGTTGTTTATTTGCCAATAACTTTTGACCCAATCAATTTTTTTTACGTGTAAGGTCTAGAATTATAGGTCTTTAAAAGAAGAAAAAAAAATATTTACTTTTGTCTGTACTATGCACGAGAAAAAAGATATACCTGAAAAATCTACAAAAGGCATGAAAAATGAGTGTAAATCGAATCATAAACAATGTTCCGGTCCAATTTGAGAGGTCGCATAAGTTAAGTTTTGTTGTACACCATTTTTACTAACTTTTTACCAAGTATCAGCCGTAACCTCGAAGATGACGCAAAATGATCATTTTAGGTCTGATTTTCCTGGACTACTAATTCTACCAATAAGAATTTTTAAAGAGGACATCGAGATTTACACTATATCCAATATTCAGAAACTTTGACGGTGATTTTTTTAATGATATTTGATGCGTTTTCCAATGGAAAAATACGTATTTAAACAAAGTCTGGTAGTAACATCAAAAAATATTTAAGACGGACTATTTGGGGGCCGTTTTAAAAAAGTCGTGATTTTGAACTTCAACGCCCTATATCACAAAATCTAGCCATAGGATAAGGTTGGGCCCATGGAGAATTTTAATCAGGACCTCAAATACCAGTACATATCAAAAATTCAGACAATTTGACTGTGCTCCCGTTTCCATAAAAGAAATGCGGGTTCGTTTCGTTTATTTGTATCCATAATTCTAAATGGATCCTAGAGAGTCTTAAAACCAATATAAACTGCTGCAGATGCTGAATTGATTAGATTCATTCACTTAAGCTGTCATACTTACTTGGTCCATTATCTTACAAAAATTTCCCTCGATGAAAAATTTAAATTTCCACAAAATAACCCTTTTAAAGAGTATACATATAGAAATATCAAGTTTCCTCATAATATCCACCCATACATTGTGAAATTTGTCCTTAGTAAACAATACATCTCTTTGACCAATTAACAACAAGTTTCGTTGCGTCTTTGTGCCGGACACAGTACAAACAAACTATAGAAA
This sequence comes from Galeruca laticollis, assembly GCA_963921935.1. NCBI lineage: Eukaryota > Metazoa > Arthropoda > Insecta > Coleoptera > Chrysomelidae > Galeruca > Galeruca laticollis. The sequence goes on along the minus strand of OY998178.1, from coordinate 81,905,914 downwards.
GATAAACTCGTTCAGCTCAACCAAGTGGAGTGGCGGAACTATCGAAATGAATGGAAAATTCTTTACTGAAGATGTATAAAATTAAGTATTAAACTGCTTAGGAAATTCACTGAAATTTTTGTTTGATATTTCAACCCTTACTTTGTGGAATCTATTCATTATACTCTCCATTGAAGATGTTTTGTTTCTAGATAACTCTACTGTTTTAAAATTAAACCTTTTTCTTTTTTCTATTCATTCGTATCCTAATAGGGTGAAAGAGGAAGAAAAAGTATAAAATTCTCAAGACAAAGGCTATAAATGTTGAATGAAGTCGTATCAAACAAAGGAATAAAATATAACAACTCAAATGATTCAAATGAAATCTAGTTGTTGAATTATTCGTTACATTTTACTTTTTCAAACTAATTAATTGGTGCTTTACCATCATAGAGCCGTTGAATCTTTAGTGTGATGGCTAACGCCTGAAAAACGTTGAAGTTGAAAACATGGAGTGGACAGAAGAATCTACCCTGGATTTCATAAATAGTTATTGTAACAAAGAAATTTTGTGGGATGCAAAACATCCCAAATACTATAATAAAATAAAGAAGCATAATGCTTGGGAAGAACTTGCTGTAGAGTTTCGGACAACAGTAGATGAATGCAAAAAAAATTAATGTTCTTCTGTCAGGACTTAGGCAAGAGAAAGCAAAAATTAAAAAGAGCCACGGTACGGGTAAAGGTAAGTTTGAATAATTAAAAATTAATTTCTTTTCTATTATGTTTATTTACTTTTCAATTACAAATTTTATTTTTATTCATTACAGGGCTTTCAGATATCTATGAAAGTAGTTGGTTTGCCTTTAAAAGTTTGCTATTCCTTTGGGACAAAAACAAGGTTCGGGAAACACAAAGCACCGTAAGTATAAAACGAATTACGAATTACGTATAATTATCTTGCCACAAAAGCCGATTTTCGTTTTGAAAGTACGATGACAATTCGTCTCTAATTCGTGTTGCATTTTCGGTTGGTCTTCTGGGAATATTTCTAATTGGAAATAAAGAAGACATTGGTTCATTAGTTATAGTTTTATACTTTCCTTCTACAAGCTTTCCATCAATTTCTGTATCGAAGGTTCCATGTGGCGTATACAAAGCACAAGATGTGGAACTTTCTTTTAAAAAATTATGTAGATGAGCTACTGCCATTATAACTAATTCAGCTTTTCTGGGTTCAAGTAACATCGGTTTACGAAGTACTCTAAAAACGGCTGAGGCGATGTCAAATACATTTTCTACAGTTCTTCGTGCGCGAGATAATCTGTAGTTAAACACTCTTTGCAATGATCCTTTAGGATGTATTCCCGAAAACGGTTTTATGAACGACTCGGTTAAGGCAAATGCCTCGTCTCCAATAAAAAATAGGGAATTTTCTGTTGCCTGTCATATAAAGCTCCTGGTTCAGGTAAATTTAAGTCATTTCGCTCTAATTTTTTGTAAAGCGAGCATGTTTTGAAGATACCACCATCTGAAAATCTTCCTTGGCCTCCAGCATCAACATACAAAAAGTTATAATTAGCATCCACTAGGGCAAAAAGAACTACACTAAATGTTGATTTGTAATTAAAGAACTCGCTTCCGGTGTTAATTGGAGCTTGTAGAACAATATGCTTCCCATCTTAAGCACCCAGACAATGTGGAAAGTTCCAGGTGTCCTCATGTTTTGCCACTTCTAACCATCTTTCTGGTGTTCAAGGTATCTGTAAAAATTAAAACAAATTATACAGTGCGCCAAAAATAGGATATCTTTTTATTTTCTAAATAAGTTTGTTTATTAAATACTTATGTTAAATTATTTTTAATTTTAGATTGTACACGAAGAAGAAGATAATGATGAAAAGGGAATATCGGGTGATGAAGGAACATTAGCAGATAACGATAAAAATTCTGCTGTACAAGAGAATCGGGAAAGTATAGAAAATGTACCGAAAAGAAAAGCAGCACCTAGTACCGAAAAGAAAAGCGATGAAGCGACACCTAGTAGGAAACGCCAAAAGAGGAATGAAGATTCTGAGAAATTAGATAAAGTTTTTAAAATACTGTCAATGCAAACGCTAGAAACCCACAGGAGCAAAACGAATGTCAAATATTTAGAAATCTTGTGGCTAAAAAACTGGCCAAATATTCTCTTGAATTACAAAGTACTGTACAACAAGATATGTTAATTTTGTTTAAAGCAGACAAGACCCATCTCGAATAAAGTTCAACCAATTTTTATCATACCGTACTCATACTCTTCAGTCATTCTTTGCAAATTCTGTGCCACAACATTCTCAATTTGAACAGTATCGGGATAGCCAAGCTTCCAGTTTTACTCAACAGCATTCACAGGTACCATCTCCAGCATATAATTATGCTAATTCTAGTATTTCGGATCATTCAAGTCGCAGTACTCCAGTCAACTCTTTACCACGCCAACTATTGGATATGCCCGATATTGAATAATAGAATTTAAGATAAACATTTGTTTTGTTTAATGTGTGTTTATTATACTTCTTTAATAAAACAGTTTCTTACCTGTATATTTCCTTTTAATCCCTCTATAATGGCTTCGCACACTTCAGGAACTATAGCACTTATCGATTGTTTAGAAATTTTAAAAAGGTATTGTAGACTTGTGAAAGAGTCACCAGTCGCCAGAAACCGAATTGTTACTGCCAACCTTTCTTGAACAGAAATTGCCGTTCTCCATCTAGTATCTTTTCGTGCTATTTTGGGTCCAATTAAATTAATCAAGTAATCAAGTCTGTTGGTGACATTCTAGTAACATTTTTGTAAAGGCCACTAGTTGCCTGAAATTTTAAATCCAACAGTAAATGATTTCCGCTATACACACTTCTATTAGTATACAACCGGGTGTGTCACCAGCGGCTTTCCGCGCGTCTTTTTTTATTTTTTTTTAACTAAGTAATGCATGTATATATAAGCTGCTGCAACAACCTCCATTGCACACTAGAAAAAGACTAATTTAATTGTTCTGTTTTAGTAAAGACGGAACGGCAAAATGTCCCGTTTATAAGATACGCGACGATGTATTGACACGCTATATTTGTTGACACGCCGTATCTTCGATGCGTAACAAACAATTGTTGCGCGACGGAGTTACGATACGAAGTTTTGTTATATGTCTGTACCCCCCTTTAGATGTATGACGTATAATTTAAAATTAACACATTTTGAAAATACATGGAATGAGACACATTTAAAGACTAAAGTCTATTTAATCGACCACGAATCGTAAAAATTTAGTAGAAGTTAAAAACGGAAAATTCCGTTAAGTATCCTAGAATGACCTTTATATAGACAATAAAGTAAAATGATTCCAGCGTGTACACAATAGTAACTCAAGTTTAGTGCGAGAGAAAAAGTTGTAAATGAAATTGCAGTCGATCTTAATTCAGCCATTAAAACAGGTCATGACTCAAGTAACAGCTAGCTTAAATGTAATTAAGGTACTGAAAACGGTCATAAATACACATTTAGAGAGATTTATTGAAACAAAAAGTTAAGTCGTTTATTGCTTAAATTTTTTTCGTCTCGTTGGTAAAAGATTGAGTTGAGAGCTCTAGCATTTACTTTTTTATTTATTTGAAGTTAGTATAGAAAGACAATTTAGTTCACGTGTTGGGTGGGTTGATCATAAATAACTTATTCAGTAGAACACGTATTGTTTACGGCCAAGCCAATAAGTGATATACAGGATGTCCAAGAAAAACATATTCCATAAAAAGATCAAGCAATTTTTTTTCTGAATAAAATATCACATGAACAGTCTACTTGACATAGCTAAGGAATAAATCAAAGATTTAGCACTTGTAAAATGTCTTAAATTGCATAGGAATTCAAATAAAATCAAGGATCACTTAAGGAGGTCTTTGGTCAGCTTCTTTTCAAACTTCGATTTTCAAATTTCTTTTTTAGTAGAAATCAAAATCAGTATCTGGAATTCATTCATTCGTTTGGATGGTGCTGAACAGTCCGGGCACTTGACCTAAGTCGTTGTATCGTTGCCTGGAAGGTATTTATAGCGGTCTTCATTTTGTCTACATCAAGGCTGACCAACATGAGAACCACGATTTCACTCTTTGTGTCCCGCGTGGGTTGCGAAAGCCTTACAGGAGGGGTCTTATAGTTTATTTACGATAAAAAACGATGATGTCATTTTTAGTTACTTTCCTGCTTATCAGAATAAATATTAATTTACCAACCGTAAATACAATTTATCCTCAACAGCCAGGGCAATTTACAGCTAGCGGATTAGCAAAACTTCAAGACGTTGTCAAATCAACTGGTAAAATTCCCCAGTTTGTTTTGACGTTTATTGACATTCGATCATCGTCTAATATTTACAAGTTTTTTTGGTGCTTTTAGATTCATTGCTTCTTTAAGATTAAAAAAACAGTTATTTTCATAACTAATTATTTAGGTAAATCTGCAGTGTGTGGTTAATAAAATGCCGAAACAGCTGAACAGAAAATGTCAAGAGATTGTAACATCTTTGTTGAGCTATTTTGAACGAGAATGCCGAAATGGGGGCACGCTTCTCCCACTTACTGTTGTAGGAGGCGTAAGTAAAAGTATTCACTATTTGTATTCATCATTAATAATATTATTGTTACATATTTAAATGTAAATGATTAAATGTATTTAATCTTAGGTTAGGTTAATTAAACTTGATAATATATTATTATTTCATAAATTGAAGTAATTATATTGTAGAGAGTTGCAGAAGCTTTACAACTTAGCGTTACCACTGTTAACCGTATTGCCGCCAAGCATAATAGAGGTGAACAGCCTAAAAGCCCACCTAAAAAGAGACAACGCATAAAACCTACTGTTGACATTGATAACTTCGATCAAAATGCTTTCCGAAATGTTATATACGAAATGTATGGAAACAGTGAGTATATTGAATTTACTGTTTTATTTTATTCACAATTAACTAATAACACAATATTTTTTCAGAGGAACACATAACCTTGAAAACTTTAAGAGACAAACTCCAGGAGCGGGAACTCTTTAATGGTTGTTTAACATCACTCTGGAAGATAGTGAAAAATATTGGATTCATATACCAAAAAGATGATCCTCGTCGTGGTTTAATGGAGTTGCCACATATTGCATTAAAACGTGTACATTTTCTACATGAATATGAAAAGGGAAGGTTTATATCAATTTGTATTTTTGGATCAGACCTGGATATTTAAAGACGGTACTGTTGCACGTTATTGGCAATATTCTAATCATAGAAGCGTGAAAAAAACCAAAATTGGCGGTCCAAGGTAATTGAATAATAAAATTTAGCAATTAATTTATGATGTACTAACATTCCTGCCATTTTAAGACCTTTTCAAATATTTACTAGTCACACTATTTCATTTGAAGCTATATAATTATTAATAGTTGTTTTGAGCTATGCAGTCTATCTAGGAAACCTAGTAGTAATTTGTTATTTCCTTATTGTAGGTATATAGTATTGCATGCTGGTTCCTCTTCTGGATTTATTCCTGGAGCAGGGCTGGTTTTTCTTCCAAAAAACAAGATGGTGATTACCACAGTGAAATGAACCGAAAAATTTTTTTGCATTGGTTTGAATATCAGCTTTTAGTGAACTTGGAAGAACCTGTCACAATTGTAATGGATAATGCAAGTTATCACAGTACAGTGATCAATAAAAGTACCAACAACAACTACCAAAAAGGCTGATATCCAGAACTGGTTGATACAAAATGATATTCCTTTTGAAAATACTTTCCTCAAAACCCAATTATTGAATTTAGTACAACGGTAAGTTGATATAAACATTTTTCAATATATTATGGTAATACTTAGATAACTTATTTTGTTTAAATAAATGCATTTTTGTAGGAATAAACCACCAACAGTATATGAAGCTGACATATTATCTGCAAAATATGGTCACAGAGTGCTTTGACTTCCCACTTACCACTGTATGTTCAACCCTATTGAACATATTTGGGGCATAGTTAAAAACATTTATAGAGATCATATGGAAACTGATCGTTCTTCAACAAAACAAGCAATAGGTGTATGGAAAATGTCTTTAGAAAAAGTGACAGTAGAGCACACTGAAAAAATTATACAAGATGGGTGGGATAGAGAAGTAGTAATTGATGGACAGGATGTGCCTCCACTTATTATCAATGTTGACAGTGACTATGAAGATAGTGATGCTTTTGTAGTGGAGTAGTGGAAATCTTGTGTTTTATTTTTTGTATATTTTCATCCAATTTGCTTTATTTCCACCTTTTCACAATCACTAATAACTATTTTTAAATTAATTAGGTACAGTTATTTTATAATACACAAATTAAAACCACGACCACAGTATCTCTACATAAATAATACTGATAAAATGGGAGAATTTTTATTTTTATATCTTGTAACAAAATTTTATTTTGTGTATCTATACTTTTCTTTTCCATTCTATTTTTATTATAAAAAAATAGGTAAAAAAAACTTTTTAAGTTAAACGGTTTTATGTTAAACATACATTGCAATGTTTAAGATAAATGTACTAAAAACCAAAAATAATAAAATAGATACAGTTGTGGGAATTATAAACATATGCATAGACTAGACTAAAATAAAACCGTGGGGCACGTCAATCTCTCGTCAATTTGTAGACAATTGACGTGCCCCACGGTTTTATTTTAGTCTGGTCTATGCATATGTTTATAATTCCCACGACTGTATCTATTTTATTATTTTTTGGTTTTTAGTACATTTATCTTAAACATTGCAATGTATGTTTAACATAAAACCGTTTAGCTTAAAAAGTTTTTTTACCTATTTTTATTTTTTGGTTTTTAGTTTTTATTTCGCATTATGTTTAATTCATTTAGTGCTTCATTATTGCAAGGTTTCTTGCCCGTTAGTTTATTGCAGTCCAACTCTTTGGTAGCGGCGGCCATCTTAGATTTCAATTTTGCATAGTAAATTGTATTCTACTTGTTGAGACCTTTCATTTGATACCCATGTTGATGGGATTGATAAAACCTACGTTATCCGCCATTTTGTAGAGGCCGTTATCTTGGATTTTGATTTTATATAGTATATTGTATTCTACTGGTTGAGCACTTTCATTTGATACCCATATTGATGGGATTGATAAAACCTACGTTATCCGCCATTTTGTAGCGGCCGTCATCATGGATTTAAATTTTTTATAGTATATTGTATTCTGCTTGTTGAGCCCTTTCATTTGATACCCATGTTGATGGGATTGATAAAACCTACGTTATCCGCCATTTTGTAGCGGCCGCCATCTTGGATTTCAATTTTTTATAGTATATTGTATTCTGCTTGTTGAGCCCTTTCATTTGATACCCATATTGATGGGATTAATAAAACATAAATTATCCGCCATTTTGTAGCGGCGGCCATCTTGAATTTATAATGATAATGAATAAAGATAATTGTATTGTCACCAAAATCCAAAGTGTATAGAAAATTTCAGATTAATCGGTTGACAGGAGGAGGGTGAAATTTGAATTACTAAATTTGACCCAAGAATAAAACAAACGGGGTGAGCTAAATAAAACCGTTTAATAAATATAATGGATATTTTATAAAGAAACAATATTTATATTTGCATAAAGACGATTACAGCTTGTATTGATTCTTTTTAGCGTAAACCTTTGCAATGCTCTTGAAGATGGTTCTATAGAGCATAGAATAAAGTATAAGGACCTAAAGTTCGTCATTTAACCCTCTTCTCTGTAAAATAATTAAATGTTAATTCGAATATAGAATGATTGGTTACTGTTTCTTGTATCTTATCCAAAGGTTTTCATGAATAAATATTTATATTAAATTAATCAAGCCTATCATACAAGCCTTTTATTTTTAAATAAATATTTTTGACTTACGCCCTACGAGGCACCGAACAATGAAAAAGAAGAATTGTCAATCTAACATCAGATTGACTTTGCTAGTTTTCGTTAAGTAAAGGAAAAAACTACAGCTTGGCAACATCACAATATTTTGTTTTGCAACGTCATGGCTGACATGGCTGTGCTTATTAATTTTTTACTAATTTGTCGAAACATGGTTCTATTTTTAAAATGCAAATATCTCAATCATTTTCTAATTGAAGCATATTTTTTTTTTAGTTTTTATGTCCACCATTGAAGAGAACGTTAGTTCCCATAGATAAGAAGAGGTGAATAGTACTAATAATTTTAAAGCGTCCATTGCCAGTTCCGGATATTCTTGATTTCTCTTGATCTAGAAGACGTCACATTTTGCGAATGTAATTCCATTTTTAGTATACCGTCAGTGGTGGCCCTCAGGATGCATTAAAAGTAAAGAATGCATAGCCAATCAGAGCGCGCGAATTTTCTTATACCGAACGGCGACCGAATTGCAGTCCGAAGACATTTGTTTTTAATATAAAATATCTCTGGTCCCCGCTGTTTCTAATTTTAACCGAACATTGTGCATTGAATATTTGAGTTGTTCGCAACTTTATAGGACTCTCCTGAAAAACATTCTTAAATTCGTTTATTTAATATTGTACAGCAGCAATTGTTATTGCTAATTAAATTTACTTTATACTTGTAGTTATTCTTAAAAATTGGTACTCGAGAAATTATTGTAGTATGGACAAAGATGTGATTGACTTAATATATGTTAATGAAAAAAAGAAGAAGATATGATAATACAAATATTAAAGCTTAGATGTTATTAGCCCTATGGGGATATCCTGGATTTTTCCCAATTAAGATCAGTATAACTGTGCAATGATATAGAAAACCAGGAAAACTATATCTGTTGATCTTTACAATTATCACTTAAGAAGACAGTTTAAAAGTGGAGAACTCCCTAAATATATCTGTTCATTGACGACTTCATATTGTCGGTTTCTTAAGTATCTTCTAATTTCCAATTCTTCAAGGAAATATAGTTCTTGTTTCTTATAACAAATATGTTCTAGTTCTAGTTCTGTGTTAGGTGTAAATGAATGATTGGTGTTAAGTAGATGTTTTGCGTAGTAGGATTTATCTGGATGTTTTAATCTGTATGCTCGTAAGTGTTCACTGTATCGGATTTCAAAATTTCTATGGGTTTGACCCAAATAGACAGCATTACATTCTGGAAATTTAAGTTTATATTCACCCGATTTCTTCAATGGTGATATCTTTGTTTTTACATTTAACATTTTTGTACTTACGTTACTTTCTGTTTTAAAACAACTTGTTGTATTCGTTGCTAAAGATATTATCTTTGAAATATTATTAGAAATATTTCCTGCATATGTGATGGTTTTATAAGTTTTTATTTGTTTAGTTTGTTTAGGAAATATTAGTTGTAATGCCACTTTTTCCTCTTTTTTATTAATTAGTTTATTTATATATGTAATGGATAACCGTTGGATGGTGCTATTTGTTTAATTGTATTAATCTCTCTATCAAAATTACATTTGTTCATAGGAACTGAAAATGCTCTATGTATCATTGAATTATATGCCGCTAGTTTATGTGACATGGGGTGATTGGAACTATATGGAATAGTCACATCAGTGTGCGTTGGTTTTCGGTAAATTGAATAATTAAGTACATAATTAACTATTTGAATTTTTGAATCAAGAAAATTGATTGAGCTATTTTCTTCAACTTCTAATGTAAATTTAATTTTTGAGTGTAAATTATTAATCTGGTTGAAAAATATATCTAATTGTCGTTCACTATCTATACCAAAATAAAGCATTTTTTGAAATATTACTTTCAAAGATTTTTCTTTCTTAACTGTCCATAAAAGTATATTGGTAAAGAGACTTAACAATATACTTAATAGTTACAGACATACATCTAAATACTCAATTAGAAATTCAATAGAACTAATCAAAAAATTAAAAGCATAACTCTAAGCTCATTTCATTTGATGTTATTAATATGTTCACTAAAATTCCTCCTCAAGAATGTCTAATACTTGTAAAAAAATTACTAGAAGATAAAAATATTAATCCAGAAATAATATCAGATATACTCAATTTATTTGATGTATGTATTAATCAGAATTATTTCACTTTTGACAATAAGACATATATTCAAAATGAAGATTTACCAATGGGAAGTCCTATATCACCAATTTTGGAAAACATTTTTATGGACCTTGAATCAAAATATACAGAATTAATTCAATATTACATAGTCCAAGGTCACATGTCCAAAGTAGGAGAAAATGATAGTTTAATGGTACAGTATTTCATTCCTCATCACACAGTGTTTAAAAATTATTCCCAAACAACTCCAGTCCGTATCGTCTTTGATGGTTCGTGTAATACGGACACCCTGTATTCATCACATGATTTACTCTATCTTCTTCTTACAGTGCCATATCCGTGATCGGACGTAGGCGACCTCTCACTTTTACCTGTGTTGTGCTCTCCTGTTACCACAGATAGAAGGGACCTACAGTTTAACGACGGATCCGAACGTCTATGTTGAGAGGCTGTACTAGGCAGAATACTGTTGGTGGTTTGCCATTGCCTTCTGACAGGTGGCTCTCCGAATTTTTAATTATGATGTTAACTAGGCCCGGGTTTGATCCCGGTGCCTCTCGGTTAGCAGACAGAGCACCATTCCACTAGCCTACGGAGACCACTCTATACTGGTCCTAAATTACAGTCTGACGTCTGTACAATGTTCTTTAATTTTAGATTATTTGTAGTAGCTCTCACCACCGACATTCGGCAGATGTACAGGCAAATACATTTACAACCAGATCAACGAAGATTTCAAAGAATTTTGTGGAGATTCTCTCCAAAGGAGCCCATATAGATTTATCAATTGAACACGGTTTCGTTGGGAGTCAAAGCTTCACCTTTTCTAGTTCTCCGAACTGTTCGCCAATTCGCTGACAATGAAGAAACTTCCTTCCTTTAGCATCTGAAGTTGTTAAAAGAGACATGTACGTAGATGATCTTGTTTCTAGTGTATCCTCAATTAGCTTAGCGCTTGATTTGTATAGTCGATTGATTGAATTTTTTCATAGAGGTGGTTTCCAATGGGCCACCAATTCACAAAGATTATTAGAAAAAATTTCTGTTGACCACTAATTTGGTGAACTTTGATACATATTCTCTGAAAATACTTGGTTTACAATGGCATCCGAGTTCAGATTCTTTGTCATTTTCCTTTGACCTTGTTGGTAAACCTTCTACTAAACGTAACATTTTGTCCATTGTGGCTCGTGGTTACGAGGCTTTCTAGCTCCTGTCCCTCTTGATATAAGATTTTTGGATTGGCCATCTGAATTGGGATGCCCTCCTGATATAATCCACCGTTGGAATCAATATTCTACAGGATTATATTATCTTTTAAACATTAAAATTCCTCGTCATATAGGTGTTGTGTTACAGCAGCCAATCATTTTTGTAGGTTTCGCAGATGCATGCTTAACATCCTATAGTTTATGTTCGTAGTATAAATTCCAATGTAGAAATTCAAGTTCATCTCCTTTGTGCGAAATCCAAAGTTTCTCCAATGAAAGTAGTTACAATTCCTAGATTGAAACTTTGTGCAGCTCATTTACTAGCCAAACGTCTTGTATTTATAACAGATTGTTATAAATATCGACTAAATATTACTCATATTTTCGCCCTGTCAGATTCTACTATCACTCTCAATTGGATCGCATCCCCCTCCCGTCCAAAATACAAACGTTTGTATTGAATAGGGTGGCTCAGATTCTATCATTAGTTTATTGTAATTCATGGTTTCATGTAAATGGAAAAAACAATGTCAGCGATTGTTTGCCTATAGAGGCTTAACTCCTTCCCAATTGATATCTAATAATTCCTGGAAAAGTGGTGCTAAATTGCTAAAGTTCCTAACCGTCATACCGGTCCACGCTTAGTCCTTTTCCTACTTAGATACGTTATTTAGATTGAGGCTAAAGCCTCAAATTCCCATAATGGGAAATCTCCCTAGTGTTAGAGTACAACAGGCCAATGCCGTCCTGCGCACTGGCTGCGACTATGCTGGTCCTGTACAGCTTATCCCATATCGAAAATGCGAAATTCATCGTGTCAAAGTATACATTTGCTTACTTGTTTGCATGGCAACCAAAGCAGTGCATCTGGAACTTGTCACCGATTTGTCCACGCCAAATTTTCTTCAAGCATTTAAACGGTTCATAGCTAGACGTGGAGCAGTTTTTGAAATTTATTCAGACAACGGTACGAATTTCATTGGTGCAAAGACAGTTTTGTTGAATTGTACTAATTCGTTGTATCTCCGAAATGCAATGATACCATATTGAATGAGTTAGCTATTCGGGATTTATTATATCAAAAGATAAATTTATTTATTATAAATTCTTATCACTCTTATCTTAGAGTGGGTTCAAAACGTTATTAAAATGTTAGTAAATTTTTATGTTTAAAGTATTGTCCAAATTAAATATTAACTCCAATTCTTATTCCTGATTATTTACACAATAGTCTCGTGTGACTGTTTGTTCTATATTATAAAGGCTTTTTAATTGCCGTATAGCATTTACGATATTTACATGAATTATTTGTCACCAATAATAATCCAAATGTCAATGCCAAAAATAAATTATTTATTGTGTTAAATAAATTTAATTTATATCAAACTGTTTCAAAATAAACGGTTTTAAAGATTAAAACTAACTTTTCCGCATCTGTGGCCCCGAACAATATTCTATCATAAAATTGATGCTTGTATACACTTCGGGGGATGTATCGTGCTAACAAACCGAAATTTCTCCAAAAATAACCAAAAATTAAGTAAATCTGGACTTATAGGACCCGCTGTACTCGCCCTAGTCAGCTGAGAATCAATAGGGTACATATGTGAGACACCTTGAACAATATTCAATCATAAAATTGATAAATTGTATACTCTCTGGAGGCTGTGTCGTGCTATCAAACTGAAAATTCTCCAAAAATCACAATAATTTGGTACTTTAAGTACCATAGCACCCGTTGTACTGGCTTTAGTGAGCTGAATATCAATAGGATTTATCTTTGAGACGCTCTGAATAATATACAATCATAAAATTGATCACTTGTATATACTCCGGAGTCTGTATCGTGCTAACAAACTGAAACTTCTCAAAAAATGACAAAATGTCGTACTTCAAGTATCATAGCACCCGTTGTACTGGCTCTGGTGAGCTGAAAATCAATAGGGTTCATCTGTGACATGTCCTTAACAATATTCCATCATAAAATTGGTGACTTATTGCACTCCGGAGGCTGTATCGTGCTAACAAGACATGTAAGGAAAAGTGGCCGACGACAACGACGACGACGACATACACACAATACACACAGGATTTTTTTTCTTAAAACCGTTTTTTCGTGTTGTTGTTGGTGGAGAACGTAAAAATAACTCAAAAAATGTTTTCAAAATTCCAAATTTTTTGGGGTAAACCAATACTTTTCTCGCATATAGATAGGTTGGGCGGAAAAGTAATATGTACTTTATATACAATTATTAAATCACAAAATTAAAATTTTAGTTTTCCCCTTTTTATATCTAATAACAAAATCGTATTTTCCTACAGAAATTAAAATTAAAAACAACCTACAAACTAAAAACACCTAATATCCAACTTCAAAGTTTATAAATTTTTCAAAAAAGTTCAAAAATTTTGAATTGTCGCTTGACTCAGATAAATTTCAAGTACCACGATCACAGTCCAATATTTTTATTAAATAAAATCTTCGAATTGTTCAGTTTTTCAATACGTATTCAGTATTTCATTTGAATTCAAATTAATATTTCTTATAACTTAAATGCATCCATTTTAATTGTGTTAAAATGCCTGATATTTTCGAGAAATAATAATAAACTGGAACGGACTCACCAATACTAGGGAACAGGAACAAACTCGTGTTATTCTAAATATAATATAGAATTCTGGAACTTTCACTTTGTTTTAAATACGATTAAATTTTCTAAAAAACACACAGACACTGAATTTATATTGGGTATCGACTAAAGCTTTATGATTATTAATTATACTATTTAACTTATTATACTATTTTTATGTTTGGACAAATCTCAAATACGATGTTGTCTCTTTGGGATATCAAATTCCGCTCACTAATTTTTTTCAAATAAATAATTACATTCTACTGTGGTTACAAACTTTCCTTTTTTTAAAAAAACATTCTAAATTTGTTTTCTAATCACAAAGAGATTTGAAATTCTTTTATTAATACTATCGATATGCCTGCAGTGACCTCTGTTTTCTTAAATTTTGAATATTTCTTCTAAATTGTAACATAATCTATCCATCATTAAATACATTCTATGTAAATGTCATCGGAAATTAAATGATGTCAAATTTGAAATATACTGAGTCTTTCAAAAATATTGATTTTATATACAATACCGTGTATATCAAAAGTATTGCACAAAAAAAATATAAATATTTTTCCTTTTTTTTAATTTGAAATAAAGGAACTGTTTTAATATTTATATATACATATTTTTTATTTCATTTTTTGTTAACAGATTAGGTTATAGTTTGAATACTTTCAATTTATAGGTAGGAAAAATTTAAGTTTTATTTTAAGTTACTTCCTTTCCAATGTTCTGAAGTATAGTTCAGCCCGGGGGGAATGTTTGCGCCAATATTTAAACTTTTATTAGTAGTCTAGCAATATTTAAGAATAGATTGTCAGTTGATTCCTGAGTAATAGGCAACACACCTTAATCATTTATATATAAATAAAAGACATGTATGTTGGTCCGAAGTAAATAATTACTGTTGTTACAAAAACATCAGTGAAAAATATAGTTTAGATAGTTCTTTAGCTTAAATAACAGTGAATTCAGGACTACAGTTGAGTAAACTACGAATTTTTCAATTTCCTTGATTTGCCCTGTTTACCCGTACCTTGATTTCAAGTCTTATTTGGCAAAACTTGGACAGGGCAGTTGGAATTGGGTTTCTTTTTTTCATCCAGATAATTGGTAAGTTTTCTATTGCTAATTAATAATTAATTAGAATCTACAGTCCCCAAATAGTCGTTAGAATCATACCTAACATCCACTAACCATAACTTCAAAAAGTTTCTATAAATACTAAATCTTATTTGAACTATAACTAATATTCGAAAGCAAATATATGTTTGGTAACATGGGGAAAGCAGTATAATACATTATTCTTCAATGCCTATTTTACAAATTATAGACGTTGTTATGTAAACAACTCACGAAATGGCCTGGGATGTATTTCATCATATGTTAAGATATACCGTAATTAAATATGGGTGGAAACTAATCAAAATTTCTGGATTTATACGCAGTAGTCGAATTCGAATTCAGACGAGATCACCTTGTGGAAATAATCGAGGAACGCGCGGCATATCAGACACGGGGTGTTTTATATTCCGTACATCCTCATAATTCGTAAGATGATCAAAGTTCTCTCTGGTATTTCCGTATCCTTAAGATGAGATTATCAACCCCACACAGGTTGAGTATAATCCATATTGTCAACACGCTTCAAATTTGATGAGTTTTGTTACAATACCACAAGAAATCGTTGGTTGAATACGTAATGAGGCCGAGACCGACAGCCAATCTCAGTTTTCGCACCAACGCTATCGTCACACCAAAGTCTACCAATCTAATTTAACACAAACTTGACATTGGTGGCGATTCACTTTTTTCTCTAATGCACTTTTATTTTTTATAGAAAAAATAATTTTGTAATATCGACAAAATCGCCATAACTACTTGTTTTTATGATATTAATATAAATTTATTTTTAGGCACACGTCGCCACCGTAAAAAATCTCTTAATGTACTTTTTTTCTTATTATGCTACAGCTTTGGATACTCTCTTGTAACAAACTCATTTTGTAGGTTTTATGCATGTTACGCAGATACATAGCAAACGCGCCATTAGTGAACGCACCTGTAAACAACCACGGTTTGTCGGTTGTCATAATATACACATATGTCAATTATATTACGTGTGGATTTTACGTCTTGCGCAAGAAAATAATGAAACATTTAATGTGATGCTATTCTATTATTATTGCATATATTACAATGCCATTTTTTGTAATTTATTGTACGTGTTTTAGATAACATTTTGCAATAATTTGCTTATGTGAAGAAAATGCATCTAAAGCACGCATGCTTTTTCGATCTCGGTTCGATTTCCAACACTAAACCTTGGATCGTGATATCTGGGTTTGATTTTCACCAACGCAACGGCGGATATATTTTCCGATAATCATTTAGTTGAATGGTATATGGGAAAACTAGAGCTCGCTATAAGATCTCTAAGAAAATATGTGTAGATTAAGGAAGGATATATATTAATACAGTTCCTTGATTTAAAATTTAAAAAAAATCATTTATTTATATATGTTGCAATACTTTTGGTATACCTATTATTATATACGATATTAAATTTTTTTTATTTACCCAGTATATGTCAAATTTGACATGATTTAGTTTCAGATTACATTTACACAGACTATATTGAACTATATTGAATAATAGAAAAGTCATGTCATAATGTAAACAAATATTCCAAATTAAAAGCAGATGTCACTATAGATATTTATTAATAATAAAAGAAAACAAATTTCATTTTATATTGAACTTATGGTAGGTAGATAATACAAATTTAGTTGAGGGGTCAAATCGCGGCGTTTTGGTTGGGGGTGGATCGAGTAGCTTACTGACTGAGCGCTAGCAGGACCTTGGTTCCGTCATATTGCACGAACCAAACTTCAAAATGAGTGATATGGAGGAGATAAGAATAATGTTTGAATTTTTGAAAGACAAAATTACATCTATTAAAAATAAACTGGAAAATAATAAGAAAGAAATGATAAATCTAAAAAAAGAGAACCAGTTTTTGCGACAGCAGATGCGAAAACAAGAAAATAGAATCGAATTAATGGAACGCGAAATGAAAAAAAAGATATTTGATAAAACAAGGAATTGAGGATATAGAGGAAGACAAAACCGAAGATGTGCGAACAAGAATTGAAGTGAAACTAAAGGAAGCGAACATAAACTTAAAATTAGGAACTTTTAAAACCAATGAAAAAAGACCAATACTTATAAAATTTTTGCAGTTTGAAGAAAAGATGAAGGTAATCAAAATGTCGAGGGATTTAAAGGGCACAAATGTATGGTTAAATGACGATTACAAAAAGAAAGTCCAAGAGGACAGAAAAAAACTGATACTCCAATTGAAGATAGCAAGGTGAGATGGAGAAGGGCTTTTCTTAAACACGACAAATTAATTGTAAATGGGGAGGTGTATGATAGACACAGCTTTGAACAAGATGATGGAGAGGAAGAAGAAGGAAGGAGGGGTAAAAGAACATTAACTGAAAGATCACCAGAAGCAGGAAGCGAATGGGGACAAACAAGGAAACTGTCTAGAACAATGCAAAAAAACTGCTAAAAGAAGAAAGAGAAGTAAGTGGAAACGAGGACAGGAATGAACAGGAAAAGAGGAATGGAAACCAAAGTGTGCTTAAGATTAGTGATAATTATAGACTTAGTTATAATATTAGCAATAGTGGGATTATGAGTGGGATGGATAGGAAAAATATTTGTGATGATAGAGGCGAGAGTAAAGATAATGGGGATATTATATCTAATAAAAAAAATTAAAAATGAGGGAAATAATAAAAATACCAATAGATTTAGGAATAAAAAAATAAAAAACAAATAAAGAAACTAAAATTATGCACGTGGAACGTCAGAACAACGTTAATACCGGGTAAGATGATGGAGATTGGGGACGAATTAAAAAAATACAAAATAGACGTAGCGGCCTTACAGGAGATAAGATGGAAAAATTAAGGGGTGGTAGAAAAAAATTATTTTAGTTTTTATTACTTAGGACCTATAAACCAAGGACAATATGCGGTAGGTTTCATAATAAGGGGTAATTTACGAAATCTTATATTAGAATTTAGACCAATAAGTGAACGACTGGCATGCCTGAGAATACAATCAAAACCAAAGAATATATCGATAATAAATGCATACGCGCCAACTTAAGGTGCAGATAAGGAGGAGAAAGATAATATGTACGAGGTCTGATAAAAAAATAACCGTTATTTTCAAATTTCGTGAGTTACGTATGTTCGATTTTCGCATTTTTTTCTGTTATGATGGTACACATGTCTGTTATATATGTTGACAATATCAGCCATTTTGGATTGTCAGTTTGTTTTAGACAGATAAAAAGGTTAGTCGTGTTTTGATGTGCTCTTCGATTTTTTACTATTCGAAAAAATGGATCAAAGAAACTGTATTAAGTTTTGTGTAAAAAATGAAAATAAATGCGCAAGGACATTCGAAATGTTGAAGGACATCAAATGATGCAAGTGGCTGTGTACACGTATAGGGTAACGAAGAAACATTACATTTGTATCACGTGTAAAATTTAATTTATTTTTGCATAGCGCGCTTTCAGCTCTTTAGACATAGAGCCATCATCAGTGCTTAATCTAAAATACATATTCAAATCACAACCAATAGTGCTAAATTACAAAGTGAAATTCATGTTGAGAAAGTTAACAATACTAATATATGAATTTAATTTAAAGGTGATACAAAAAGGTTTTTAATATTAGAAATTTAATAATAAAAATGATTTTAATTACATTGAAGTTACCATTATTTAAATTTAGTAAGTGAAAGGTTGACTAAGTTCTTATAAATGAAAGATTTTTTACTTTAAAGATAAAAAGGTTGATAAAAAATACGTACTGTCAGATTATATATAACAAAATTTCCTGGCTTCATCGCCTCCATTAATATTGAAACAGGTTAATAATTTTTTTTTATTTTATATTTACATTACACCAACTTGGACATCACATTTAAAATCGAATTTTACTTCCAAAGAATTATTTTATTTTCTTAAACGCCCGCCATGTTGGAACCTCTACAGGTGGCTGTGTCGGTTTGACTGACAAATACAAGAACTTCAACTGTCAATTGGGTTTGTTCGATTGTTTGTGAATGCTCTGTTCAATTTGAGAGATCAAATGCAAAAATGATTATTTATTTAACTTCAGAAAAGTAGTTGTAAACAACAATTAAATCAGTTAGGTGTAATATTTAATTTAATTTAGTAATTGTAATGAATGATTAGCAATTTAATCAAGATATTTAAAATTATTCAGAAGGTTAGGTTGAGAAAACAAACAAATCAGAATTTTCCTCATGTTGGAAGGGTGAGATCTAATGATGTATTCACACTATATTTCAAGGCAACACAAAAAACATGCTCATGATTTAATATCATGGTCCTGAAGCAGGTCCTAATGTATTGTCTCTAAACTAACCTATTTTAGCAAGCGTTATTGGTCTAGTGACAAGCAGGTTAGGACATTATCATTATTGAGGGTTACATGAGTTGACGATGTAAGGGTATATAGTTCCTATTTAGGCTCTCTTGTTTGTTTAGACATTTATCATTAATTTTAAGCTCGTTACTAATTTCAAGGTCTTCATAAAAATCTAGTAAAGTAAAGTTTTTAGAGTTGATGTTAACTAAAATCTTTGAATTTTCTGTGGGGCTAAAATTATGATTATTATATTTTAAGTGATGACCGAATGATGACTTGTTGGGTTTACTAATATGCTCATTTATACGGACTCCCAAAGGCCTGCATGTCCTTCCAATGTAGCTTGCCACACAATCTGAGCATTGTAACCTGTATACTCCACTTCTTTGTAAATGGTTAATTTTATCTTTAGAATTGATCAAAAAGGAACCCAATTTATTGGAAGTTCTATAAGATACTTTAATTGATTTATCAATATCTAGAAAACTTTGTGAAAATATTTTTGTGATATTTGAGTTAATGAAAGGTAATGAAATATAAATTTGATTAGGGATATTTATTTCGGGGTAAGCTAATTTATGTAATTTCTTAGAATTTACTTTTTGAACAAGGGTGTCGACTATTGTGGGGTCGTAACCATTATTGTAGGCTATTTGTCTAATAATATTAAGTTCCTTCCTGTATTCAACTTTTTCCAATGGTATGTTGAAGAGTCTATGAATATAACAATAAAACGAGGCCATTTTGTGTTGGTTGGGGTTGGTTCGAAATGTTGACTGTGGCGTTTGGCGAGTATACTATGAGCAGAACACAAGTTCAATTATGGAAGCGTCCAGAAGAGCAAAGACCAAAAAAAGCACGTCAAATTCGGTCAAACGTGAAGGTTTTGCTCACTGTTTTCTTCGACTGCAATGGCGTGGTGCATCATGAATTCTTGCCACAATGTCGTACGGTCGATAAGGAATACTACCTTTAAGTTATGCGCCGTTTGCGCGAAGCAGTTCTTCAGAAACGCACAGAATTGTGGAAAAAGCAATCATGGATTTTGCACCATGATAACGCACCAGCTCACACATCAATGCTTGTGCGTGAGTTTTTGGCCAAAAACAAATCCGTTATCATGCCTCAACCACCGTATTCACCGGACTTGGCCCCCGTTGACTTTTTCCTCTTCCCCCAACTGAAGACACCGATGAAAGGAAAGCGTTTTGCTACGATTGAGGAGATAAAACAAACATCGAAACAGGAGCTGTTGGCGATACCAAAAAGCGCGTTTCAGAAGTGTTTCGAGGATTGGAAAAAATGCTGGCATAAGTGTATTATATCTGAGGGGGATTACTTTGAAGGGGACAATATAGTTATTGAATAAATAAATACTTTTTGAAAAAATTGAAAATAACGATTATTTTTTGAGCAGATCTCGTATGACAAAATTGAAGAAGAAATGGAAAAAATACCAAAAGAAGACACAATACTTTCAATTGGCGACTTCAACGCAAAAATAGGAAAAGACTACATGGGAAAAGTGGCAGGAAAGTACACGGTACATGAGAAAACAAACAGCAACGGGCAGCGCCTATGTAATCTGGCAGCAAGGATGAATATGATAATAAGTTGCACTAAATTTTCCCACTCACGAAAACACAAGATAACATGGACATCGCCGGATAATAAATATAGTACACAAATAGATCATGTGCTTATTAATAGAAGAAAGCAGTCGTCGATCAAAGATGTACGAACATACAGATGGGCAAACGCCGACTCGGATCACGACATGGTAGTGGCCACAATCAAACAAAATACAAAAAATGTAAACGCTACAAAAACAAACCGAATCAAATGGAACCTCGAAAAATTTAATAATGAAAATATAAGAAGCGAATACGAGAAGCAAGTGGAAAAAAAGTTGATGGAATGTGAAGAAACGGAGAATGTGGAATTGGAGTGGTATAATATTAGAAAATGTTTACTGAGTTCAGCGGGAAGTCAATTGGGGAGAGAAAAAACGGAATGAACAAGCAATGGTATGATCAAAAATGTCGAGAAATTGTAAGAGCAAAAGAAATCGCTAGAATAAAAAGGATAAGTACAAACAACCCAGAAGATAGAGAGGAATATGAGAGAATAAGGAAAAATTGCAACAAATTGATAAGAAATGCTAAAACAGAATGGATGAATGACAGAATAAGAAAAGTAGAAAATGAAAAAACTAACAAAAACACAAAAGCTTATTATAAAAAAATAAATGAACAAAATAAGACTTATAAAAGTAAAATTAAAGGTATAAGGAATAGAAACATCGAAGTGATACAAGAAGAAGCTCATTATAAACAAATTTGGAAAGAGTATTTAGCTAACTGAGGCACTCTCAAATAATACAATAGAGGACGAATGCGATGAAGATGAAGAAGAAAATATATCACAGAAACCAACAAAAAATGAAGTAGTAGAAGTTATTAAAAGAAGTAAGAATGGCAAAGCACCGGGCAAAGACGAAATAAACATGGAATTGATCAATTATGGAGGAAAGGAACTACACGAAAGACTAATAAAGAAAATATGGAGAGAAGCGAGAATGCCCGAAGAATGGGAGGTTGGAAAAATTGTCATAATACACAAAAAAGGGGATCAGCAGGAGTGCAAAAACTACAGAGGAAGAAATCTCTTAAATGTAGCGTACAAAATAATGTCAGCAATAATTCAAAGTCACTGGAAAAGCGAAAGCAATAATAGGTCAATACCAATGCGGTTTCACACAAGGAAAGTCAACAATTGTCGCTATTCACAGTATCAAGCAGATAATGAAAAAGGCCCATGAACACAAAATGGAAATAGAAATGCTATGTATAGGCTTCCAACAAGTATTTGACTCAGTAAAACGAAGTAAACTGATGAGAGGACTGAAAGAACAGGGGATAGAAAGTAAGTTATGATTAATTGAAATGACTATGAACGAGTCAAAAGTGAATGTATTTACAAGTAAAGAAGAAACGAAAAGTTTTGTAGCTAATAGAGGTGTAAGACAGGGTGATGGCCTATCAATAACACTATTTAATCTGGCCCTGGAGCATGTTATGAGAAACGTGAACAAGGGAAATTTAAGAACGAGCGGGAGCCAGGTAGTCGCATATGCAGATGACATAGTGATAGTAACGAGAAAAAGGAATATTCTGAATCAAAGAATTAACATAAGCGATAAAACCAAAATAATGAGAATTGGCAAACATTGTAAAAACAGAATGATAAAAACAGGGGAATATGAATTTGAGGAAGTGAAAAAATTCAAATATCTGGGAGTCACGATCAGCAGTAATGGGAAACGAAGATCAGAAATCGATGAAAAAATAATGGCAGCTAATAGGACATACTATGCCAATAAGAAATTATTGAAAAGCAAACTATTAACAGTATCCACATAATTTAGCATTTATAACACAATAATAAGACCTATGTTAATGTATGGAGCGATGACAATGACAAAAAGAGATGAAGAGGAGTTGAGGATAGTAGAACGAAAAATAATGAGAAGAAGTCTAGGGCCAATAAAAGTTGACGACAATGAATATAGGCAACGTATGAACCATGAAATATTGAGAGGAATGAACGGGGAGGATATAGAAAGAGAAAAGGAGAGCGCGCAATCGTTTGCTCAATGATACAGTGGGATCCAGATGGTAGGAGAAGGCAAGGAAGACACAGATCTAAGTGACTGAAAGACGTAGAGGAGGACTTAAGAAGGATAGGAATCGTTAGATGGAAGGAAAAAACTGGGGATAGGACTCTATGGAGAAAAATAAGTGAGAAAATTCTGAAATGACGGGGATTGATTCACCCCAGAAAGCGGATGTAGAAAGAATTCATGCGGCGCAACCCCACAAGGGGTGTTTATCCATTTTATATATAAAACTTTATAAATTCAGTGCTTATTTTTAAGAAAATTATTCATAATCCTAAAAGTGAAAGATCCTGAATTCTGAATAATATTTAGAATTCTTTCAGACTGCAGTGCCATAATCCATAATATTGGTGAGTCTGTACGAAAATATTAACCATCTTAAATAATGCATTATTTCTACGAGATACATCAGGCCTTAAAATATTAATCATAGATACATCTAAAAATATTCGATATATGAATTTTGAATTCAAAATTGGAAAAGGGAAATTTAAAAATACGTACCTAATAATCATATAATTGGAAAGACTATATTGAACAAATTTAGGACTGCGATCGGGTGCTTGACATTTGTAAAATCAATTTACAATTCGAAAAATATTTGAACATTTCGATAAAGTTATAAAATTTCATAAAGACGATATTATGTTTTCTATTTTGTAATGTACTTCATTTTAATTTGTATTAGTATAGATAAGATGTTGCAATCGTTTAAAAAAGGAAAACTAAGGTTTATTTTGTGATTGGTTAATTTGACACATAGATATAATTGAATTGAACTTACTGAAAAAAGGTAATTTGTGAATGATTTAGAATTATTTTGTAGGAATAAATTTAATCAATTCAAAAATAAAATCTTTAATTCGACAGTGACATTTTTCTTATTAGTGGTGATAGACATATTATTCAATATAGTAAATGTCTGAACGTAACTAAATAGCACTGTATAATTGAGAGTATACAGTTATACGATACAACTGGGTAAATAATCCAGAATAAGAATAATAATTAACATTTAATTTGAACAATACTTAAAAATTATATAAATTATTTTGTTAACTAACTGAAGTCACCCTGAGAAAAGAGAATATTATTAATTAAATAAATGCATCTTTCGATGAAAGAAATTATTGAGAAACGGAAAAATATTTTGACGAAAAGTGTCTGTTTTAAATAATATAAGTGGTTAAGTCGCATATATAATATTGTCGCAGCCAACGTGAGGCACGATTAAAAAAGACTCAATAAATTTTGAAGAAAGGGCACGAAAAATTTTGGAAACGTTAGTAATATGTAAATTAAAATTAGAATGGACAGGAAAATTACATTAATGGATGGGAAAGAGGATATTAGACTAGAGAAAAAAGAAAAGAATAATTAGAGATGATTAGATTATGGAAATTTTAATGGTATTAAGGAAGATATGAGTAAGTGGTGTAATGAAATGAGGGAGATATGAATAGTATGGAAAAAAATACGAGGGGAGATATGAATAGTATGAGGAGAGATTTAAGTGGGAAATTGGACAAAATGAATGAATAAATTAGTGGAGCGAAGGAGAAGACGGATAAGATGTTAAATAACATGGATAACTGGATACAAGAAATGAAGGGACAGGAAAAGTTGAATGTGGATATAAATGAGACTAGAAGTATAAATGTTAATACTGTAGAATACATATATGTATATATATATATATATATATATATATATATATATATATATATATATATATACGAATTTCGATTTTCTACTGCACCTACTTTTAGTCGAAATTCCAATAATTTCGGCACATTAGCCTGACCAATCTCCGAAGAAAAAAACTACATTCCTGGCTAATACCACGCAGAATATTGAATATTGAGTTACATACCTTTCGCAGAACGTGACGTCGATACGGACATCTGTGGTGATTCGCAACCGATAGGAGAAGGGCATAGTACACTCACCGGTTTCGACCTTCTTGGGTCTCTTCAAGAGTGCCGTAATGCCTTCTAGTTCAAAGTCTCCAATTTGAACTGAAGATTCCGTTCTCCGACAACCTCTATTTGGCTCGTTTGGTTACACACGTGCGAGAAGTAGTCAGCTGGCGCCAGTTTCACTTTCAGTTGCGAACCACCTTCACTTTCAGTTGCGAACCACCACCTCAGATAATTATTCGACCGTCTTAATCGTATGAAATAAAAAGAATAAAAATTTCATAAAACACGATGTGTGTCTATATGAAAAATGAATTTCGATTCTCTACTGCACCTACTTTTAGTCGGAATTTCAATAATTTCGACATATTAGCTTGACCGTTCTTCGAAGAGAAAAACAACTACATTCCTGGCTAAACCACGCAGAATGTTGAATTACATCCCCTTCGAAGGCCAGGAATGTAGTTGTTTTTCTCTTCGAAGAACGGACAGGCGAATATGTAGAAATTATTGAAATTTCGACAAAAAGTAGGTGCAGTAGAAAATCGAAATTCATTTTTCATATAGACACACCTCGTATTTTATGAAATTTTTATTCATACATATATATATATATATATATATATATATATATATATAATTATATATATATATATATATATATATATATATATATATATATATATATTATTATAGAGTGAAACACCCTGTATATTAAATAATAAAAATTAAAGATTGTGCATTGTAATTTAGAAGAATTTTTTTAAGTCTGAATTTTTTTTTATCATTTGAATGGAGACAATCTGTATTTGATAGAGAAGGCATACACAAGTATAATCGTAGGGAAAATTGTGAATAGGTGCGAGAAACAAATTATGTGAAACAAAATAACACAATTTTTATTCAAAAGATTAAGTATCAGAACTTTGTTTATGATAAAAAAAAACTAATGTTTCTTTATTCTGTGAAATTAAGATAATCTTGCGAATTTGTCAGAAGAAACCAAACAATATTTGTTGAAAGAAATATTAACATAAGAAAGGGTAACTGTTTAGACATAACTAGATAGGAAGCTGTATAATAATATGAATTTCAGAAAGCATGACATATGCAAAACGAATATTCATTTTGCACATATATTTGAAGTTAACAGCTGTCATCTAAAAATATTAAGAATTTTCATTTTACATACACACTTAGAGATTAACAAATGTCAGTTAAAATTTTTATGAAATATTGTTGGGAGAAAACAATATATGAGGTTTAAGCAATTGAAAAATTTAGAATAGAATGTCCTGATATGATGGAGGGACGATTCACTGTTTGAAGTGAAGGTTTTCAATGATGAAATTGATAGTCAATTTTAATTGGTAAATAAACGTTTAAAAGAATCACATCAGCGACAATTACGTTGCTAATGATAAAAAAAATTTGAATGAAAAAAGTTGTTGATTATGTAGACTATTCACTAAGAAGTCTCTTTTTGGGGTAGCAAAAATTTGGAAAAAGAAAAATTATTTTGGTAAAGAAAATTATTTTAAATATTTGAGAAATATCAGTTTTGGCTATGGAATTCAAGAAACAAATACATTATACTTACGAGATATACGTTAATGTAAGTAATTAAGTAAATATTAATAACTACAAAATATAAAAAGGAATTGTTATATATTATGTGGTACTAACCGTGACTTTTCTTTTATAAATGGTCAATTGTTGTATTGTGGAAACAATGTCTCGACAATACCTTTCAGAAAACACTGAATCATGGAATTTCATCCAAAGTGTTTTGATGTTGGAAGAAATACAGCGTCAATTCCTGATTTGGTGGAAATAGACAGGAAGAACGGATTTATTCCAAGAGAAAGTGAACCTAAAATAGATTAAAGGAACTGATTATTGAGGTGAATAAACAAAAACAGTATAGTGAACAAGGTATTTAAATTCAATTTATTAATACATAAAACGTTAAACGAACTTACCGATTTGTGTAAAGAACTGAACTTCAATGTTACATGGACGCTAAAAAGTTTATAGTTCGCCATCTTCTATAATTTATTTGTATACCAAGTTGCATAATTGTAATTCACCCTTAGAATTAATATCTCACCAGAGTGTGTGTCTGTTGTATGAATGAATCATTATTTTAGATAGTTGAATTTCTTCAAGAACACTTGTAAAAGAGTAATGTATTTATTTTCATCACATTAAACAACGTTTTGTTTCTTTTAAAGAACGATTTAAAACTGTACGTTGAGATTTTCATTTCATCTGGTGATTTCCGCTCCATCTATTTTCTATAGGTAGAAGTTTGAACTGACATCTATGAATGGTGCAGATATTTGATTCCAAGCAGGGCAGGACCGTATTCAGTTCATAATTATTAAGTAAATAATATATTTTGATCAACAAATTTGTTTTAAAATATAAAGAATTTATTGATTTTGGCGCTAATATTAAAAAAATGAAACCGTTTAATTTTTATATACTTGAACTCTACCCTGAGATAAGAAATTTCTCATGCAAGTAGCATAAATTGTTTATCACCTATTTAAAATTATCTATATACTGGGCTAATAATAAAAAGTTTAAAGTAAATCTAAACAAAATAAAATATTAAGTTTATTTTTTATTACAAAGGATAAGTCTATCCAGTTAAAAAAAATGGCCCCCAATGTAGGGCTAAAATCTATCCAGTTAATATATATATATATATATATATATATATATATATATATATATATTGGCTGGTCTAGAACGTCTTTCGACGTTGTCCGACGCCTTGCCTCCATCTTTTTCTGTCGTCCCAGTCCATATATATAAATATATATGTATATATATATATATATATATATATATATTCCTGCGACTTTTCATCCTATCGACGTTTCGGCGTCTCCCTTAAACGAAAGAGTATATTATCTTCCAATGATTTACTTTCAATGTCCTTGTAACGTTTCTATTTTTCTTACGTTTTACCCTAGTAGATTGAATAATTATCTTCGGATAATCCCTATCTCAGTACGGGCCTGGCGTAAGACATTTTTGTTGAAGTGTAGGACGCCGTTCTGTAGGACCAATAAACATAATAAATTAAAAAACAATATTATATATCAAAATAAACAATAGTTTTTCGCTAGGCCATCTTTGTTCCATCCAAGGACACTTTGGAAAAGTTTGTATCGAACAGTTAAGACGGTTACATCCTTATTGAGACTAACAAGTAAATACTTGGAAATTTCAATATACTCTTAAAAAAATATTTTTTTTCAAAATTTACCGTACATCTTTCAGATATTTCTACATCCGCAAATATTCTCATTCGCCATATATGCAACTCCGCGTCTGATTTTGGGTAATATGTTCATCGCATCAACTTATGTGTATCAAGCAGTGATGCCAGATATATCAGCGCCTCGAATTTGATTCATATTTATTAATTCTGCGAGAGGAATTGGTGATGATCGTGAATCAGTATAAGTATTTAGTTTATTTCACTATAGGGATGAAAGTTAAATTTTTTTATTATGGCTCTATTCTATTCAAAATTGAAAGTAAAAACAATTAAGAGAAACTTTTTTGAAGGGAAAGTTCTTACAAATACGCTAAAAAATAATAATTTATTTGATTTTTTGACCTAGGTGGGCAAAAAATTCGAAACCTTGCTGTGTTTACAAAATAGGTATTCTTGCACGTCAAAATTTTGAATCTGTGACCTAATAATCAAGATCTATAAAAAACACAATTTTTCTTTTTCGGGGCATTTGTTGGAAAATTTCTTTTTAAAAGTACCTATTTTTATTTTGTGAAAATCGTAGGTTTGAAATGCACAGTTAGATGTTTTGAAAATTCAGATGGGAAAACGGAGTGAATATTATTTTCCCAGTGATCACGTACCAAATGACCATTCTGGGAAAATAAAAGACTTTAACGATTCCTATATGTGTTCACTTCTTTGATAAATCATCAATTTCTGTGAATATACATTTTTGGAATCAATTTTCGTCTAATCAAGCATTGAATTCTCGTTAATCTAGGCCAAAAAACTCTCAGATTTTTGGGATCTTCTCCCACAGAAGTGAGAAATAATAATTTTTAAATCTCTTATGATTACAATTATTATTGGTTATGTGGCTAATCGATTTGTTATACACGGTGTGTAGTATTATTTTTCATATCAATATATATATATATATATATATATATATATATATATATATATATACTTAAGAACATAAAAATACTTTTCTTAGCAAAAGGAAATAAATATTAACGGAAGTAGAAGTGGGATTACCAGAAAAGGTGGTGATAATATCTGCCTGAGACATGTGGATACGCAGAACCTGAAAACTACAGAATTTAGCTTAACGAGAAAAATCAAAAACAAAACTAAACTGGAGAAAGTTAGAAATTAAACAACTTTTTTTCTTAATGGAAACACAATTTCCAATACTGATCACGTAATAATCGGCGTTGGATACGTGAATCTCCCATCCAATATTCAGAGAAACTTAATGGCTATGTTGAAATGATAGACGTCAAAACGAATGGATTATTTTCCATTGAAGGAAACTTAATGGTTCAGCATATTGGAATTCATTGGAAAATAGTATGTATAATAATTGCCTCTTTATTTAGAAATTTAGAAATTTCATTATTTCATTATTTGTAAATTTAAGACAATAAAAATACAAAAAGCAATAACACATCATTATGCATCTGATATACAATATACAGAGTGATTCATAACTGTTGACGTATTGTCTAAGGGCAGAGAATTTGGACCAAAATATCGCAATATGGCCAAATATATATATATATATATATACATTCACGGCGTGAAGTGGCATCCGCCCATGTTAAAATCGCGGTAGCTGTGGCGACCGCGGCACTTTAACATCCGATATACGGACGCCACAGTGCATCGAGCTCCAAAATATCGCAAACGGTTCATTGAATGCTTGGGAATCTATTGCTGATGAAATCAGCAGGACGTCACTTTGGTCGTTTTTTGTATAAACCTAAACACCAAGGTTCACAGGTTCTCCGTACGCGGCGTTATAGTAGCACACGTATATATTTATTATACATCTGACGCACAAAGTGGCATCCGTCAGTATACATATCGAAGAACGGTATAGTTTGGCGTCTGTATAAGTATTTTTCTTGCAATGTGGCATCCTGGCAGTGTTGGCGATCTCACTTTTGGTTATAGAAAGCGTTTAACATTGAATGTGATGATTTACATCTGTTTTAATTTATTAATATCATTGTTGACAGTGCGGAGGATACTAGTTATTGCAGAATATCTACCGTTATTAATAGAAAAATTATATTTTCGTTCTACAATTGACTTAAATTTGATTTTGAGGCAAAATAAAAAGCTACTGGCTATAAAAATGAATAATGCTGGCGATAAAACAAACTAAAGAATTCTGAATTTCCGTAAATAAGGGGAAAATGAATTGAATTTTCCAACGTAAACTACGAGATGAAGTAAAATTACTATTATTTTTAGGTTAATTTTCGAATGGGTATATTTTTATACTTCACTATAGCAGAAGTAGTTTTTTTTGTGAAAATTCCGAAAACCTAAATGGAATCAGATTACTAGGTGGATTGTTAGTAGTTGAACTAGAACAGAGAACTTCACAAAAATTTCGGAGACGTTGAAACTCTCTCTGGCATATACAGGGTGTATCAACGATAACTGTATGGACGATAACTGCATCCTTATTTGATCTAAAGCAAAAAATGTCTTAAATGAAAGTTGTAGGGGGCAATAAAAGCCGTACCGCACCATAGCGGCTTGGTCTGTCTATTACTACACCACCGGTTCCTAACAGTGCAGAGCAAAAATGAAAGCTATCTTCCAATATATAGGGAGTCTGATAAATGCAAAATTTAAACATGTGCTAATGGTTCTACTGGTGTGATGTCTGTATACAGGGTGGCCCAGACCAACATACAAATAATCCTACAGAGTGAACTAGAGCTCAAAATAGGGCAATTGAAATCAATTTTCCTTTATATGCTCCCTTGAGCCATGTGAGTTTGATGAAGGTTTTTTTTCATACTTTTGAATAATTCGAAACCCGTGAAAAGTTAGGCTCTGAATTTTGAAGAAAAAAGTTGAAACGGAATTTTAAAGAGAAAAGTGTGAACACGAAATTTAAAAAAAAAAGCCTTGAATTCACTGGAATTGCTAGACTTAGGTGTAACGCTAATGAAGATCATATCAAAAGAATAAGAAATCTGAAGAGATAATGAAGTAGTGAGGAATCCATCATGACTGAGTACAAGTTTTCAGATCAGTATCATCATTAAAGCTCTTTCTATTGTGTGATTTTTAGATAGAATAGACATAAATAAATATTTCATGAAACTTAAACAAATGTTCGTACAAAAAATAAACAGTACATATTCCAATTAAACATGTTTTCTATTTATGTATAGTTTGCCAACAAAATTATTAGCCAGCCCGCTATTTTTTTAATAAATGGGCGGTCGGTTTGAAATTTGAGTGATTTCGATAGGTATATTGGATGAACAGTTCAGGTATTTAAACATCTGACTGTCAATTCCGGTTCAATCGGGAACTTAACGAACTTCGTCATTACGAAAGGAGCTCCCTAAATGTTTTTTAAATTTGGATTCTTATTAAAAGTATGTTAAACATTTATCATATCCTTGACTTATCTTTGACTATGTTTGAGACGTACATTTTATCATTTCTAACAAAAAGTGAAAGTGTGTGCGAGAAGTCCGATATTATTTTTCAATGTCATTTAATACGTATGTAGGTATGATAAGAATAATAACATTCCTCCCGATTCTACAAGAGGTGGTGTTAAATCTGACAGTCAGATGTTGATGACGTCAAATATTTATTTCAAGTGGAAGCCAACTATTAAACCCCATATTCAAAATCTTCCAGAGTGTTCTCGGTTTAAAGTTCCGATTTCAGAGGTATCATGATGACATTTTCAATGTTGGTATTTTTATTAAATGATGATGAGAATGAATGGCTGCATGAGAATAATTTATAACGTTGAAATTTTCTGAATATAGGACTTAAGTTATTTTCAAAATCAGCGCCTGAATATCAAATTTCACAGCATTAGAATCAGAAGGAATGCTTTTAGTACTGGAACATACAAGGCCGCCGAAATTACAATGCAATATATTTAGGATTTCTGGTATAATAGTTTATTTTATTTCAAACTGATGAAATGGGCGACTCATTGTCTCATGTCTTGGAACCGTCATAACTAAAGATAGAGTATAAAGTATGATACATGTTTCAAGTTTTGAAGAATCCAAATATTAAACAATATTTAGGTTATTCTATTTGAAAAAAAAAACTTCATTGAATTTCCATTTGAACCCTAAATTATAGTCAGATGTTTGAATACCTAAAATATTAATCTTTATGTCAAAATTCATAAATTCAACATGGCGGTTCCAAAATGGCGGACGAGATTTGTGATTATTGTCCAATTGTGGGTTGAGGTTACGAATTTAGCCGGATATTGTCAAAATTCAATATCGTGGCTCCACGATGGCAAACCAGTTAATCATAATAGCTCAGAGCTCACGGAAAAATTACCTTATAATAATGAAGCTGTATTAGAAATGCATAGACTAACGAGACGACTAAAAGCATAAAATAAAATCATAAAAAAACTTTCTGATGACAAACATTCATTCAAATGCGCTAGAAAGTAAAAAATAATTTCTTTGGATGTATAACGTGGATTATTCTGTAGGTTACAGATTGAAAAGCTTTTGTATTCGAACTAAAAATGTTTGCAGCATGCTCTATGTGAAAAAAATTATATTCAAAGTATCCTTAAAATTGTGCCACCCTCAAGTTTTTATTTTCTAATACGAATCTATATTTTGAATTGAATTGATTCAAATGCCAAGAGTCATGTTTCATATCGGCTTAGTATTTACATCTGAACTACAGACTGTTTTGGAAATATTGAACTTTTACCGGTAAAATTTCAAATCTACAATAATTAAACAAGATCTTGTTGTATGATCAACTTGGCATTGATCTACTTCTTACTCACTGATATTTTTCAATTACAGCAATATTAAAAGAGGTTAAAATTGTTCTGGTCATAGTTCAATATACAAAAAGTTGTTATGGCAAAGTATTGGAAAATCCTCGCAAAATAAAAAAATGTAGGCAAAAGAAGACTTTCAATTTTTTCGTTATAACTCCAGAACTTGGGAAGCTAGATTGTGTTGAATCAAATAAATGACCTCTGATATACACAACTTTGCCCCCATTTAACTACCCCTATATCTCTTACCGTTACCATCATCCCGATGCATAGACTCGAATTTGAATAGCATTGTATAAGAAGTGTGGAAAGTGACATATTCCGGACGAGTGCGGAAAATACAATTTCTAACGAGTTATGCACTCTATTTTACCTACGACCATGAATATACAAATGGTGTGAATTATGAGTATTAGAATATGAATTCTGAGTATATAATTACTATCATGCGGACTAACAGAACGCAAAAGTTGTTTTCCTCCCTATTGCTCATTTTCCTAATACGACTATTCAATTACTGGACTTCTTGCTTCAGACGGTTTCTGCCGTAACACGAAGTCCATATTTTCTTTCTTTTTCATTTAATTATAAAATTAATCTAATTTTAATTATCTAATTTTAATTTTGTTTGACGTTTGCATAATTATGTAAATTTTCCTGATTTTAATACAATTTTCCTACAATATATTTTCCATATTACCTACTGACACATCTTGGATTCTGCTGGATGCCACTGGCATGTGACAACGTTCCTTTTCTAATACTTTTCATGTGAATGATATATACATTTAAGCCCTGATGATACCTCAGTGTGCCGAAACTAGTTGCCTCTGTAACTTGTGATAATATATGCTGTAGTAGGTATTTTGCGTTTTACTTACTGTTATTTCCTTGCATAATATATTTGAGATGGATAGTCTTTTTCATTAACATTATTGTAAGTTATAATCTGTGATAAACTACAAATACAAATTGAAAATCATTTTAGATATTTTTGGTTGTGTTAAAAATAAAAAGTCAATTATTTATTAGTAGTTTGTTTGTTTACAGAGCTGATTTCAAGTTTCATTTCGTTGGTATAGATGTTAAGTAGCTCTAAATATGATAAAAGAATATATAAAATGAGTAATGTGTCTCCCTCATTTGTAATGGAGTATGTCAATGTACGCACCATTATAGATGAGTACGCACCATTATAGATAAGTAACAGTAACGGTAAGTTGCAGCTATTTCTTTTGATGGATCCAGTCTCCATTGTGATAAAAATCGTAAAATATTATCGTTGTTCCAACAAATTATCAAGAAAAATAGTTCATATTCATAACTGGGTTATGAGAAATAACTTTAATTTAAAAAGAAAAATAAGTTTCTTAGAATGTTATTTTAGGTTTCTAAAAACTGTCTTTTATGTGTAAAATATAGCTCACATGGATTTGTACCAACCGTCAACATCCCTATTACTAGAATATATGTTTCATTCTACTCTCTCAAAAGAGAAATAAATACACATTTAAAATCACTGGAACTCACTTCGTACGCGATCTATATACAATATACAGGACACACCGATTTTTAGAGAAATTCAAATCTACCTACTAATAATCGATCAAGATCCCAGTGTTGCCAAATAATTGGAAGCCACTCTGTGCTTGACCTCTATGCATTGGGGCTGTTCTATATACATATTGTGTATATCGGAGGATGCCACAGCGCTACAAATCTATACGGACACTTCTACCGCTATCGCGATATATATATATAAATATATATATATATATATATATATATATATATATATATATATAATATAACGGATATTTTGATGGGGATGTGGCAATATGATACCAGAGTAAACTCTTTAAGATATTTATTCCCGATCTTTCGAATAACTTTTATTATTCATTTTCAAGGGCTAAAATTGATTGGTCAATGTTATCATTATTAACATTTAAATAAAATGATAAATACTTACATATCGAGAATTTTGGTAAAGTTGTACATTTTTATAATTAATTCTTTTAAACATAAACCAACGAAAAACTCAAAAAACAATATGACAATAAACAAACTATTCGATCTTGAACTACTATAATTTTGATTTATTTTTCATAAAATTAAAAATTGTTATGAATGTTGCGTTCTTTTTTCAAAATCTGAAAGATAGGCATAGATAACACTAATGTTATTTGAGTCTGTTTTTTTATTTATGCAATAATTTTATTCTGCAATATACGCTGTTTCCAAAAAAAGACGTTTTCTATAATTACCTTCTATTGCCAAAACTTTGGCAGATTGATAATCCATATAATGGCCTTCATTAAACACGTGCTCAGCTAAAGCACATCTGTCAGGATATAATCTACTGTCATTTTTATGAGAGGCGATTCGATTGGTTAGCGATCTTTTTCTGTGACCAATGTATTTCTTATTACAGATATTTCAAGGAATCTCATAAACTATATTAGTTAATTTGTTAGTAGGAGTCTTGTCTTTGATCTTACTAAAAATTGAATTTATTGTAACACATTGTTTACTCGCAATTTTTATATTATGTGGTTTATATACTCCGGAAATTTTAGGTGTGACAAATTTTATATATGGTAAAGAAATATAAGTTGGAGATGTATCATTAGCAGTTATAATGTCACTGTTTTCTTAGTTTCGCATTATATCATTTCTATTGTCAGAAGTGTTATATAAAATATGTTTCAAAAGATATGAAGGATATGAGTTATTATAGAGAAGTTTGTAAAGTATTTTTAGATTTTTATGGTGAAATATTGGATTAGAAATTTGTAGGACTCTGTTTTTCGTCTGTTTATTCAAGTTAATTTTTGTATTACGTGGATGTTATGAATGGTAATTTATATATCTCCCAGAACTGATAGGTTTCCTGTATCAGTCAATTAAGATTCTTTTATCATTATTTCTAATAAATACCAAATACCAAAAAAGACTTTTCTTAGAAATGGCTCATATATTTCAAGAACCTAATACTATCAACAAAAAAAGTGACCATAACAATCTGAGTGATATTTATTATTATCTACTAACAATTGATAATAAAAAAAACTAAATTTCAAATTCTTATTTGATGATTTTTAGAAATAATTTTATTTTAGGTAAATGATTTTAAAAATGTTTTCAATACTTTTAAATTATTAAGATGACATGATGACATCTATAATAATTTGAGGTTGAATTTTATATAATAAAAGAAGAATATTTGAATAACTATTAACCTATATTACAAATATAACCAATTTTCTTCTTTTGTTTTCAAAAACATTTTAGCATATAAAGAAAATGTTTACATTCATGAATCTGTCAAAATGTCAAAATGATTTATGATTGAAAAAATTTTTTTTTTTAAAATTCAAATATAATTATATTTACCAATTTATAACAATCTCAATTTACTTATCCTTGATAATGGAAATAAACGTTTCCGAAAGCTTGGAGGAAAAAAAACAGTAACAAGAGTTTTCTTTAATTAACTTGCCGTTACCCCAATATTCGTGGTTTTATACCTAATTAGTCGGCAAAGACTGTCTCCTATACATATATATATATATATATATATATATATATATATATATATATATATATATATATATTAACATGGAAAAGAACTTGCAACACTTTGTATACGATAATATGAAATGAACATGCTACACACTATATGTAAATAAAAAAATTTAAAATTTAATTATCATTTCAAACGTCAGAAATATAGATAATCTATGGAAGGAAAATCATTCAAGACAGAAAATAAATAATAAGTCAAACCGAAGAAACATAAAGAAAATTTTCAATGTAAATGCACATATGTTAGAGATAACATGAATTCTAGCTATTGAGAGAGAACCTTATATAAATTGTAACAATCTATTTCTCACATAGTAACAGTCAAAACATTATGATTTGTTTTAAAATATCCTATTTAGATATTGTAAGAAACATTTTGGAAACAATAGAAAATTATTTTAGAATATGTCAAGGAATAAAATCAAAATAATAAAAACATTAGAGTTATAATGTCTGACATTTGTGAAATTAATTGTCATTTTGAATAGATCAAATGAAAATAAAAATAACTGTCAGTTTTAAAATATTTTGGAAACTATATAAAAGGAAGTAGTATGTCAAATTTGGATATTTAGAAATATAAAACAGAATGTTCTAAAAGGATAAATAAACAATTTGAAACCTGAAATGAGATTTACCAACAAAAATTTTTATAACCGAATTGATTGGTGAATTAGAATTGAAATGTTTTGATCAGTGGCAAACGGATTGAAAAATAAAAAAAAAAGAATGGGGAAGGTTGTTGATAATGTACAATATTAACTAGGTAGAATTCTTTTTGAACAATCAATGGGGGTGAAAGCAAAAATCTTTGGAAAAGAATTTTGAATAACTAGGAAAACGACATTACTGAATGGCAAATATAGAAAGAAATACATTATTTTTAACATAATTCAATAGAATCTATAAATGAATCTGATAAATAGACAAATAATGAGAGATTGGTAAAATAGCTGTATATTAACCTTAATTATTGATCCGATATAATCAAGTTAAGTTTTGTATCGTGGAAATGATATGCCCACGATAAATCTAAGAAAGAATCAACGAGGTGAATTGGACAAAAAGTGAACAGGTATTTAAAACAATTTCATTTTAAAAAAAAGTTAAATAAACTCACTTGTGTTGTATGTAAATTGTGAAACTTTGAAATTTTACAGACTTTGTTTATTGCCATATACGCCATTTTCTATCCTAGAGTTTTTATTTTGACATCATAAGAAAGTTAATGTATATAATGTTGCATAGTTGTACTTAAATTTATTAATAATCCATTTGAGTGAATGTGTTTTGCAGGAATGATCATCATAGATAAGTTATTCTTTTTATAAAAATTTTGTATTTGAATAATGTATTTGTTTTCTTTGATTTCGTATTAAATAACGTTTTTCATTTGAAAGATTTAACTACATTGTTGGGGAATTTCATTTCTAGAAGATTGTTTCTTTTATCATTTTGGGCAGTTGGCATCATTGATCAGACGGATCACAACTGTAGAGGGGTCATGAAACAGAATGTATAGGACCGTTCTGTAGAATTTTATAGAAAAAGGAAAAGCAAGAATTTCATTTTTATTTGAAATTTTTTAATTGATAAAAAAATTGGTTTTTGGCGCTTATAATATAAATTAAAAATATTTTATCTTATTCCATGAACCCAAGAGCCTAAGGTTAATGATTTCTCATGCAAATAACTAAAACTAGGATTTCAAAGTACAAAAAAGGTGAGTGTAATTATTTCATGACATGTTTTAAAAAAATTTAATATACCGGGCGAATCAAAAATTCTATTCGTAGAATAGCAAACCACAATAATTTGTCACCGCAACGTGGGGCAAATATAAATCACAAAAAAAATCAATCCACAATAATATATATATATATATATATTATATATATATATATATTTATATATATATATATATAAAGAAGATGTAGGAATATCGCGTGATATGTTAACAACAACAACAAAGAGAATCATGGGTAATTCACGTAAAGTAAAGGGCTACTGAAATAGAGTAGTAACCGTGGACATGCATGTTTCTGGCTCATTTTGCCTCATCAGCACGGCATAACCAAATAATGATGTGGAATTTGGGAGCAAAGATGTTAATCGAAACATGGGAAAACACAAAATAACGGATTTCAGCAGGGAAACCAAACGCTCATTTGTGTCTTCAATTGGAAGATCCCGAGTTTTCAGGACATCAACCAACATCGACACGGAGGCGCATATAGCCCCCCCGCCATGAACCTTCCGACCCATAGTAAATAACAAAGAAGATGTAGGAATATCGCGTGATATGTTAACAACAACAACAAAGAGAATCATGGGTAATTCACGCAAAGTAAAGGGCTACTGAAATAGAGTGGTAACCGTGGACATGCATGTTTCTGGCTCATTTTGCCTCATCAGTACGGCATAACCAAATAATGATGTGAAATTTGGGAGCAAAGATGTTAATCGAAACGTGGGAAAACACAAAATAACGGATTTCAGCAGGGAAACCAAACGCTCATTTGTGTCTTCAATTGGAAGATCCCGAGTTTTCAGGACATCAACCAACATCGACACGGAGGCGCATATAGCCCCCCCGCCATGAACCTTCCGACCCATAGTAAATAACAAAGAAGATGTAGGAATATCGCGTGATATGTTAACAACAACAACAAAGAGAATCATGGGTAATTCACGCAAAGTAAAGGGCTACTGAAATAGAGTGGTAACCGTGGACATGCATGTTTCTGGCTCATTTTGCCTCATCAGCACGGCATAACCAAATAATGATGTGAAATTTGGGAGCAAAGATGTTAATCGAAACATGGGAAAACACAAACATCTTTGCTCCCAAATTTCACATCATTATTTGGTTATGCCGTGCTGATGAGGCAAAATGAGCCAGAAACATGCATGTCCACGGTTACCACTCTATTTCAGTAGCCCTTTACTTTGCGTGAATTACCCATGATT
This sequence comes from Galeruca laticollis, assembly GCA_963921935.1. Classification (NCBI taxonomy): domain Eukaryota; kingdom Metazoa; phylum Arthropoda; class Insecta; order Coleoptera; family Chrysomelidae; genus Galeruca; species Galeruca laticollis. The sequence continues at coordinate 81,866,296 of OY998178.1, read as the reverse complement.
CTCTTTGTTGTTGTTATATATATATATATATATATATATATATATATACATATATACATATATATATATATATATATATATATATATATATATATATTATTGATACATATTATTGATTAATATAAAATGAGTAAGGTGTCTCTCTCGTTTGTAATGTGAAATTGTAGGTAGTTACAAAGACATTTTCCACTGCCGAAAAATTCCATGTTTTCGCAAATAAACTTGCATCATCATAGAATCAATCTTTGATAAATTGCAACTATTTCCATTGTGATAAAAATCGTTAAATCTTATAGTTGTTCTAACAAATTAAAAGAAAAAAAGTTCAAACTTTTAACTTGGTTATGAGAAATAAGTCAATTTGTTCGGCAAGTGACGTAATCTCGCTCTGATTGGTGTTCGCAGTCACGTGATAATGGGTAATAAATAACGCAATTTAGAGTAATTTTATTTAATTTGATACGAATAATTAGTTTCTTAAGATGTTATTTTAGGTTTCTATAAAAAAACTTCATATAAATTTGTAGCAACTGTCAACGTCCCTATTACTTTAATAATGATTTGCTTGTTTAAATTTATTATTACACTACTATTTTTTTTTAAATTTTAATTATTTTTCAACTATTATTTTCAAAATATGTAGTTTGGGGTTCGATATTTTATTTATGACCTATTATTGGTATAATTTTTTGCCGTTTTCACTGTTAATATTTATTTCAATATTTGTGATAATATGTTTTTGTTTGATGATACATTTTATATTTTGTGATAAAGAGTAAAAATTATTGTTAGTTTTGAACCCTCAGCACATTTCTAAATAACTTCAGGAAGAATATACAGATAATAATAAGTTTTAACACTATCGCAACCAAGAAGCTAACGAACGCGTAAATACCAAGCTGCTTATTTCTTTAATATATGATCTTTTTATTTCAAAGTTCAACGCCGAATTGCAGTTTTCAACAAAACAGACGCTTCACATCGGCCACTAAAGCAAAACTTTGGAAAGAAATAAACATTTCATGATTTGTATTATTCAATTACAGTCTATAAGGGCGGCAAGTTGTTGTCGAGTTTTATAGCAGTCAATATACCACAGAAATATAATTTTCTCTCGTTTCATTGTGGCAAATGACTGTTTTAACGAGTTTTTCTCCAGGGCCGGTTAATATAAACTTTTATAGCCAACAACTTTTTATGTTAACAAGCTTTAAGGGGTTTGTACACCCAATACGCACTTGCTCTTTGAGATAATTTCGAGGTTTCAATTATTTTGTTATGATTGATCACTCGCGTTTAAATTGCCAAAAAAAACTGATTTATTCCTAATAAACTTATAGAAGCAATTTTTTATTTGGCATCCCTATAAAGTAAGTACGATTGGTACAGAAACTGAATGCAGACGATCCAGTCGCAGAATGGAGTTCTGTGAAACAATGTGAAATATTAAACGAGAAAACACAAAATATAATATAAAATTACAATCAGAGAGTTTATAAACTATTTAACCACAAGCCTCTATACCCTGTTTTTAATCTAGGAGGACTGATTTGAATTTAAGTTGGCAATTCTGTTGATTCCTGATTGGTCAAATCGCAGCCGGTTTTACACAGCACTTTTGACATATATTAATTATTATTGATAATTGTATAAATTGTAAACAAATAGTGTCCATTTCGTTCTTTTTTGCGTTCTTGTTATTGTTTTATTAAAATATAAAAAAAGTTCTTGTCAGTACTAATTTGAAAATGGACTCAGATAATATACCAAGTACTAGCAGATGTCATTCGCCCCCCAAAAATGTAGGCTACTTATCATCTACAGAGAAGCAAAACATTGTGAATTTGTATAAACAAATCTCAGATGGTGAACCAGAGACAAAGGTAAATGCCATTGTGTTTAAAATTATAGAAAAGTTGGGTAAGTTATCGAAAATAGCACTTTTGTGTGAAATTAACATTAACAAATTTTATTTTTTAGGAGTTGCTAGATCGACTATGTGTCGAATTATTAAAGAATATAGAAACACTAGAATAATTGTCTCTTCTAACCATCGTGGAAGTCGTCCAAGAATTGTTGAAACCTTCGAAGTTACAACAAAAAATGTAATTCGACACATTGTTCAAACTTTCTTTTTTAAAAATGAAATACCAACTTTGAATAAATTTTTAACTGAAATAAGCAAATGCTCAGATTCACCACAAATATCTCGTTTATCATTACATAAAGTTATGAAAGAAATAATAAGTAAGCCAAAAATTATACTAATTTGTATATGACTTGAAAGCTCCTTTATTTATTTTATCGTAGGTACAAAGAAAATACATATTTTAGATACTTGAAAAAAAATAGAAAGGGTATTTTAATAGAACGCAATGAGATGGTAAGATGGAGAAGAAATTACCTAAGATCCATCAAATAGTATAGGCGAGACCCATTTATTACCTTCTGATATCACTCTGCAGAAATTATGTATAAAAAATCTTTTGACTTGATTTTCCGATTAAAAAAAATTGAGTTAGGAAATCAATTATATCGCAATTTGCTGCAAAAATAAACGGGAAGAGAAAGAAATTTAAATAACTTATGCTAACAAGAAGCATACATTTTAAGCTTAAAACGTCACCTATTGAGTTTCAATATCTAATTTTATATGAATGAGCATTAGAAATAAATTGAATATACGATAAGGAGAATTTATGAGAAAAACGATGTTTGATATGGTAATCTTTGAGTATGATGGCTCCTAATCACAGTAGGGTTCATGGGCAAAATAAGTAACTTGAGAAATCATCATTTGCTTCGTAACTATTTTAATGAAAATTATTTTTATTAAAAAATATTGATAATTTGATTATTTATTTAATATACTTTAAAAAATTTATTAATTGAAAATAAATCATGAGAAGCCTATGGTGTGTTTCTTTTGCATAAGCACTCAACATTCAACCTTGAAATAAACACCTGCGCAGAGCAGACTTTCGCTATATGCTTTCTTATATTGAAACACGTTACACTTAAGAAATATTAAAATATGTTTGTTTGTGAAATATTGTGGAGTGATTTCATTTAAATTTATATAAACATATTCCACAGTGACAAATATGAAATGGATGAAATATATATGAAAACAATATTATCTATGAACCATGAAAGTGTTTCCTATAAACTACTATATACAAAAAATTACATTGAAAAACAGGCGAGTCATTATAATTATATTATGTAATAACTATACGATATTAATTGAAATTTTCCTTCATTAATTATACGTTGTTCATATATATTATTTCAATTTATGTATTAAATGATAATTTTTTTTATTTTTATTAATCTTTGGACCCAAAGAGATAAAATTCACTAACCTTTATGAGAATTCCTTTTTCTCAAAATGTCTACACAGTTAGCGTCACTTCACACTTGCGATGATTATCAAATTATTGATATGATGAAGAAAAACTTCTTCTGGCTTGGGAATATAACTACACAATTGTCGGTCGGGTTTCTTAATGAAATTTAATTTGTTAAACAATTAAAATACATGATTTTTACCACTTTTAAATGAACATTTTTGAAAAGTTCGACATGAAGCTGTTCTTGTCTTCGCCTTCCTCGCCACTCTCTCTTGTTTTTCAAATCAACAACAAACTTTCTTGAAGCGAAAAATCACAAACTATTAGATTTATAAATGTTTATAGCGGTTGATTGTCATTCTTCTAAGTCCGAAATCACTTCATTTCTCACATAAACGATCCGTAGTTTTATGTTATTTACATTTTATATTGTTAATTGTTTCGAAATAGTTCTTTATTATTAGTAAACATTGTCTTTTTTTATAATTCAAATTTTTAAAGTCTTGTGACTGGTTGCAAATTATTTTCTAATTGTCCAATTATGGCAATATGAATAATTCTATATTACATATGTAATTACTCCAGTTTATTCTTATTTATCGTTCATTAATTTATTAAACATAATAACTTGATAGTTTTCAAAATTTTATTCACTTATTCATCATGTATTCTATTATCTGTTGGTACTTATGTCAACATAACATAACATTTCCGGTTCTTTGACATTTTCCTATTTAAAAAAATAGATCTTTATAAACGTATGTGTATTAGGTGTAAATAATTGAATAATTACTGAGTTCGCACTGTTTTCTTTATTCAAATTTAAATTGTTTTTCATATTATATGATAGCTTTTGTTGATGTCTCAATTTATTATTCTGTCCTTCATTTATTATTAAAATTTGCTCATGTCTAAAATTACGCATTGCGTTAAGTTAATTGATTTTGTTTGTTTATATTTTTGTTATGTCTGAGGTTACGTATTGCGTTGAGTTAACTTATTGATTATTTTGTTCTTATTATGATCATAACATGACTTTATATTTATTTCACGTTATCTTTACCGACAGTCCGTGGTTTTGCGGTGCGGGCGCGATGCAGTCAAGTGAGTCTCGGGCTTTATACAGACATTAAAATCAGAACCCAATTAACTTGTATTATTTCCTTTCAATTTTGCTATAAACCTGGACTTTTGTAACACAGTTAAATGATAAGTTCTTTTTGATTCTATTTATTTTAAATGTTTTAAAAACGCTATCATGTACTGTTTTTTTCAATCTATTTTGTTGCAGTATTCACTTATTTAACAGAAATCCTTTTCCTTGGAAAATAAAAATAAACAGGAAAAAATCTGGATTAAAAACCCAATTCCGTTTCCCGCAAAAATCTCAACTATATTTTTCTCTCGAAAACAATAGGAATGTCTAATAGGGCGAAAATTAGGGCAGGAGAGGTGAAAGTAACCCCTGAGAAATGAATTTTCACGAAGTGTATTCTTCGGAACAGCCAGTAATGAATCTTTATCGCCTAAGAAACGTAACTATTCCCGTTTTCTGGGCACCGAAATTGCTTTCGAGGAAGATTTGTGCACACAGCTGAAAACAAAGCTATGTGTAATTTACGGAAATTGGTGTTCCGTGGCGCCCCGGCAATGTGGGGCCGCTCACGCCGCCCATTCTCTACCTCTCCACCTACTATGATATGCCTTATTAGAGAGCTTTGGTTCACTAAATTATTTAGAGGACCGACGCTCTCTTCTAGCGCCGCGACGCGGATGAATACAGGGGTGGAAATTACAGAAATTCGTTTGCCTTGTTATTACTTCATTTTGTCGGTGTTCATTTTTTCCGCAGGATTAGGTTATTCTAAGACTGTCAGGGACATATTTATGAAAACTGGCTTGAACAGTGTTAGACAACTTTTATAAGCTTTCTTATTATAACTTTAGACTGTATATCAGTAATACATGGCGTTTATATTTTCAATAAAAACAACTGATTTAAATTCCAATTTTTTTCATATCTTCTAATGGAATTCAATCAAATGCCAGTCGCAGCATATAGCTCGTGAAAAAATTATTCATCTTTGCTTGATTAGCTTTTTTACATAACCACCAGATGTTTTACAAAGCAACTCAACTACAGCGATCAATAATTCAGATTTTTCTTCCTTCCATTTAATATGGGAGCCTTATAATAGATTCAGAAAATGCCGCATGAATAATGAATTAATAATTTGATCGTTTATTAACTATTTTTATTGTGAAGTCATTCAGCATTTCTCGGTAGTTTCCATTCCCTATCCCCTATCCCTTATTGGAATTTTCGTTAATAAACCCAAAACTCAATAAAATTTTATGTATCGACGTAAAATAGTACAATAATTGCTTTTTTGTATACCACCACCAGATCTAATCTCAAATTGGTGTTCAAGCATAATCCATCTCGACAAATTTCATCACGTACGCTTTTAATGAAGTTTGATGGCTTACAATGCCCTTTCGCACATCAAAACTCCAAGAAATATTTAACTACAGATTATGTTCTCCAAAGTTGGAGGGAAATATAATTGAAACTGACAATTCACAACAATAATGCATTGTGTACCTAGTAGTAGAAGCAATACTGCTTGGATAATATTTTCGTTAAATGCAAAGAGATACGTGAGCACAGCACTAAATCTTTTATATTTCGTTTCAATATTACTGATCACTATTCTGTAGCACTTCATATAAATGGTACACCGGTTCGTAACATTTTCCAGAGAACAGATTTCAACCTACTCCTAACAGTATTTTAAAATTTCCCTTGAAAGAGTATTCAGACGACAGTTTTTGAGACTCTATTGTGTCGTTTTGTTTTCTTTGGTACAACCAGGTCTAACATGATAGGTTTTGTTGAATTTTACATTTTTTGTGGTCTAGAACTTTTTAAATTAAAAAAAAATTGGATAAAATATTTTACATAAAATGTTTTTCGTTTTGTTCACATCGTCATATCTTTTAAACTAATAGAGCTATCAACGTAATTTTTTTCTCAGTTAAAGTACATACGAGAACGCTCTTAAAGATACCAATGGTTTTACCACTGTTCGCTTTTTAATTTCTCTGAAAATATCTAGTGCTGAAAAAAGACAAGACAATTGTGGAAAAGAAATTCTATTAAAAAAGAAATCTATTTTAAAGGGGCAGATAAAGACAAAATATCATATACAGTGTCGTAAATCTTATACAAGTGCTTAAAATATTCGTTGTCAATTACAATTAGACAGTGACGCCGGTCCCTAAAATTATTGTGGAACTCGATTTAAATCCTATATTTTTGACATTACAAAAATGTGCCTTATTTGCAATGAAAGTGGAACAAAGAAAAAGAAAAGTCTAGTATCAATCCAAACGGGTAAATTAAATTAAATGTTTATATTACAGGTTGGTAGGTAGGTGCTGAAAGAAAAGGTGAATACTTTTAAACTTCCTAATAATTAATATCTAGATTGCTTATTTAGATTTTTATATCTAAGGCAGTGGAAAAGCTACTTATCAGAAAATTATAAATGCTGTAAAGGATAGTGTTACTAAACAGCACACTGGTATAGTCCCTGAATCCGACTCTGTCTAAGCCATGTATGAAACTTAAAATTATGGTAGATGCGCAGGAATATCTTAGAACTGTTTACGATTGTGACTATCTTATCTAGACATTGTTTTTGTGACCAGAAAATGCCAAAGCCAATTGTTTTTGTGTAAGCCGCAATCTAGAATTATCTAGTAAAAAAGGCACTAATATATAAAGGACCGGCCAGGGAGAGTTAGTTTAGTTTTTAATTTGACATCGTGAGATAAACAGTAAATAAGTGAATATAAATTAGAGAACTGTTTATATAAATTAGTTTAAGTGAATATACTATGTATATAATTAGTGAATATTGTAGTGAACAAATAAATTAAATAAGTGAAACTACCGAGTGTATGAATTTATCCCACCCGTAATAAAAACGTTTTAATAAATAAGGAAAACATTACATTTGTGTCAGGTGTGGGGTAATATAAATTGCTACGTAAAATGGCCAAGAGACTATGTGATCTGAAAGTGACGGAATTAAGAGCAGAATTGGAAGATCGTGAGCTGGAAACGTCCGGTAAGAAATGTGAATTAGTAGAAAGACTTAAAGGGGCACTGGAAAATGACGGCTTTGATCCAGAAACAGTTTTATTTAATGACGAGGCTTCCACCTTAATCTCGTTCATTTCTGCTAACATGGACGAGAAGATTTCTGCTATGAAGAACGACATTTCTGCTAATATTTCTGCCAACATGGACGAGAAGATTTCAACGAATGTGAAAAACGATATTTCTGCCATGGAAGAGAAGATTTCAACGAATGTGAAAAACGATATTTCTGCTATGAAGAACGATATATCTGCCGATATCTTATTAATGAAAAACGACATTGCCGCTGATGTTGAAAATGAAATTTCGTCTCTAGAATCGAGAATAAGATGTCAACCATGGACGAGAAAATCGAGAATAAAATGACAACGATGGACGAGAAAATCAAAGAGTTTGATAGAAAGATGACACATTCAAGACACAAGACACGCCAGCAAAACAAAAGAATATCGAGATATGTGATCCAGAAACACAAACCAAGACAAAAGAGATTAGCAGATTCGCCCGAGTCAAGCCTCCAACATTCGACGGAATGACATCGTGGACCAATTATGTGAAACAGTTTGAAGCAGCCACTAGAGTGAATAATTGGTCCGATAGGGAAAAGGCAGTAAACTTAACCATCGTATTAGTGTTTTAAATGAAACTAACGGTTTCTAGTCAATTAATATTGTGGAATTAACTAGAAACCGTGAGTTTCATTTAAAACACTAATATGAGCAGATTCCACGAAGTAAGGGTCGAGACAGTTAATTTCATTAACCATCGTACTTCAGGGAGATGCCTTAGATGTACTTCAGGCGATACCGCTGGAAGAAACGGATGACTTTGAGAAGCTGAACAAGAGGTTTGACATGCGATACGGTCACGAACAATTGTACCAATCCCAGCTGAAGAACCGAAGGCAGAAACGGGATGAAACCCTTCAAGAAAACGAAGTGGATATTGCTCGACTAGTTCGATTTGCTTATCCATCGGCACCAGAGAATATGATGGAATGTCTGGGCATCCAGGCCTTTATTGATGGCCTACGTGGCTCCGATATGCAGAGGACGCTTAGTTTAGCCCATCCCAAAACATTAGTTGACGCATTGACAGCTACACTTAAATATGAAGCAGCCACAATGGATTCGGGATATAACAAAGGTAGCACCATGCAGGAAGAAGATGACGATTACAGACTTGACAAGATCGTCAACTTGTTGAAAGGTATGGAAGACAAGGAGCCGAAGAAGATCAAATGCCGGGAGAGTGGCGAGCTAGAGCACGTACGCAGTCCGTCTAAGCACCCCCAAGGCTCCTGCAACCCCAGAACTTCAGTCACAGGAGAAATCAGACACTGGCGAACACCAAGCTGATGTGAATCACCGAAAAGCGAACTCTCTGCCTAGACGGCCATGCCCTTTAGACTATTCTCACTGCAACAAGTCAAAATCTAGGGAAGCTGCAGTTTCAAGAACTACTATAGTCAACGAAGAATGGTCACTCACCAGGATTAGAGAAGATCAGGAGAATAATCCTCACCTAAAGAAGATTCGGCAATGGAAGGAAGAAACTCGGCGACCTGCCTGGCAAGAAGTGTCAAGATTTTCACCTTGTCCTGGAAGAAGGGCTGTTCAAAAGAGTCCTTGAAAACGATGATGGTTCCGAGATGAGAAAACAGCTAGTTATCCCTAGAACGAGAGTAACTGAGGTACTGATGATGTTATACGACAGTCCATCGGGAGGCCATCTGGGAGTGAAGAAAACTCTTCAGCAAGCCCGTGAAAGGTTTTATTGGATGAACAGCTCCGACGATGTGAAGGACTGGTGTAAGAAATGTACGACGTGTGCTACGAGTAATGGACCACATCGCAAGAGAATGGCACCTATGAAACAGTATAATGTTGGAAGCCCTTTCGAAAGGATTGCTTTAGACAGCGCTGGACCATTTCCGACGACTGAAAATGGTGGTAAATACATCCTGGTTATAATGAATTATTTCTCAAAGTGGGTGGAAATTTACGCGATCCCGAACCAAGAGGCAACAACTGTTGCGGATGTATTGGTACCAATAACAGTTGATTTGGAAGTAAGTTTTCATAAATTCTCTGTAATATGTATCACACTATCTTATTCTTCTTCTTATGTCCTTTAATCCCGAGGGGGACGTAGGGCCTCAACAAAGGAACGCAAGCAGATACGCTTTTTTATCACCGGAGTCTGTGTCCGATCCAGCCATATTTGCGTTGCTTGATGGTGTAACCCACTGGAGTTTGTTGATATATCCTCCATTAAAGTTTAATTAGAAATTGTGTTCAGCCGATATGGAGTGCCCTTGGAAGTCCACAGTGACCAGGGAAGAAATTTCGAAAGCCATCTATTCCAGGAAATTTGCAACAAGCTGGGAATGAAAAAGACCAGGACAACAGCATTACATCCACAGTTAGATGGAATGGTCGAGAGAATGATCAGGACTATTGAAAAATACCTGTCCAAATAGTTTCCAGCCATCAGAGAGATTGGGACAAGTATCTTTCCTTATTTGCATTGGCTTATCGATCTGCCGTGAATGAGTCCACGGGTGAAACACCTGCGAAAATCCTGTTTAGACGTGAAATGAGGCTTCCTTGTGACCTGGAAATTGGCTGTCGGCCTGGAGAAGATTTAGCAGGACAAGAATATGTGATCTAATTGAGAAGAAGACTGGACGATATTCATGAATCTTCAAGTTGCCAGCGACAGAATGAAAAGTCGGTACGACACTCAGGCCACAGTAGGCGGTTTTAAAGAAGGGGACAAAGTATGGTTACACAACCCGACGAGGAGAAAAGGATTTTCTCCAAAATTACAAAAATCCTGGGAAGGTCCATACTTAATCAAAAAAAGGATCAATGATGTTATATATCGCATAAGCAAGATCCCCAACGGAAACCCAAAAGTAGTTCACCAAAACCGACTAGCGCCATTCGAAGGAGACCATGACCTAGAGAAAGGAGTAAATCATATTCGAGATGTGTCTGGCCCCACATTCGATGAATTTATGGTCGCGTATAGAGGTACTGGGAAAGCTAGATATGGAGTCACTTCAGAAGAACGACAAGGTTTGTTCACTCTCCCGGAAGATTATTCACTGGCATACAACATCCACGCCCGTCTCAAGAACGCACGAGGGTTGGCATCCGTCGTTCGAAAGAAGTTCGGGCAATTAGATAAACTTGAAGACCAGATTCCAGCCCCTCGCAAGACACTGAAACTAAAACATAATTCGCGGTAAGTCTTCTACGTGGTAACTAAAAATTAATTTCAAGATCGATCTACCTACCGCGATGTGTGGGAAGCACTTCGAAACCTCCGAGACCATGTGTTAGAACCCAGCGTGAAGAAACTGGCTATGCCTAAGATAGCGAGTAACCAGTTGGATTGGCGAGTTATCAGGAACATGGTAGAGATTATATTTCGAGATACCGGTGTCCAGATATTAATTTGCAGCTACCATCTCCGTTATCAGTATTCGATGAAGACGGTGCCCTGCTATTTCCATAAGATCGGAAAGTGTAGACATGGGGCCAGTTGCCGATTGAAACATTCAGTCTCGTCTACACAAAAGTTCCAGGAGGAACTTCCATTTAAGGAGAGGATAATGTTACGAAACAGCACACTGGTATAGTCCCTGAATCCGACTCTGTCTAAGCCATGTATGAAAGTTAAAATTATGGCGGCTGCGCAGGGATTTCTTAGAACTGTTTGCGATTGTGACTATCTTATCTAGATATTTTTTTGTGACCAGTCTTATCTAGAAAATGCCAGAGCCAATTGTTTTTGTGTAAGCCGCAATCTAGAATTTTCTAGTAAAAAAGGCACTAATATATAAAGGACTAACCAGAGAGAGTTAGTTTAGTTTATAAAGTGATCTCGACAAATAAACAAGAATACACCGAAATAGCGAACAGTAAAGTGTTGATATAAATTAATAATTAAGTTTGTGTGTATATAAATTAAATGTAAGTGAACGTAAGTGAATAGTTAAGTATATATAAATTAAGTGTTAGTGAGTAGTTTAGTGTTTATATAAATTCGTAAGTATCCATACCGTGTATTTAAAGTTTATCCACCCGTTTACTGTTTAAATAAATGAGAAAAACATTACAATAAGTTGAAGGCTCTTTTTTGTACTTTTAATGGCCTATTCCAATTCTGGGTTTCACCAAGGTACTCTTCTTTGAACTACTAATAATGTGTCCTTACTGATGATAGTTTCATTTTCTTTTGTAATTCATCAAATTAAAATATTAATTAATTTTAGATACAGGTACGACTAAAAATCAAAATTGACAGTTGAATTAAGTGTCACTTTACTAAAAATTAACTTGATTCTATTGGCTTAAACATCTGTATCGTAATGAAAATCTGTATCATAATGAACTTAATTATGATACAAAATTTATTCTTTTAATAAGTGTATATAAAACAGAAAAGAATATTAGAATTTCAATAAAGATTTTAAATAAAACGAGAGAGCTGTTTATTCAACATGTGAGCAATTTCAACAGAAATAAAAGATGATGAATAAATATGACGCCATTACCCTAATCCGAATGAAAATGTACTCTCCAACGTCAATAATTGATTGAGACTAATATTTATTGGATATGGAACATCAATCGTACGGATGTCTTTGATATTTAAATTTTAATTTCGTTATGGAAATATACCAATATACTTTTTTTCTTTTTGGACCGAACGAATGCATATCCTTTGGGAAACACAACTCAGGATTCATTGGAATTCTCTTTAGAATGAAATTCCAATACTTTATTACCCGTGAAAAGTTCATTATGAAAGTATGGTATGAAATAGGGAGTTTTAACACCTTTTTTGGGATGCGTACCAAAGGCTTTTTGCGTTTCAGTTATTATTATGCTAATATATAGGGAGGGATCAATTATTTGAGATCAAAATAATTCTATAATATACGTTATAGCACTATAGAATTTTAATGATTGATTTTTCATAACAGCGTATTGTATTTGATGTTATTATTATTTTTCCGCGTGTAAAATTTGAGAAAAGCTTGTTAATAAATTTTTGGACAGTACAGCAGAAAGAGAAAAGTATTGGTTTACCCACAAAAAAGTTGGAATTTTGAAAAAAATGTTTGAGTTATTTTCATGTTTTTCATAAAGAACAACGCGAAAAAATGGTTTTTACAAAAAAATCCTGTGGGTATTTAGTCGTCGTCATCGTTGTTGTCGTCGGCCACTTTTCGTTCCACGTCTTGTTAGCACGATACAGCCTCCGGAGTGCAACAAGTCACCATTTTTATGATTGAATATTGTTCAGGAAATCTCACAGATGCACCCTATCAATTTTCAGCTTACAATAGGCAGTACAACGGGTGATATGGTACTTGAAGTACGACATTTTTGTCATTTTTTGAGAATTTTCAGTTTGCCAGCACGATACAGCCTCCGGAGTGCAAAAAGTCACCAATTTTATAATTGAATATTATTCAAAATATCACACAGATAAATCCTATTGATTTTCAGCTCACCACAGCCAGTACAACGGTGCTATAGTACTTTTTGTACGACGTTTTTGGATAAATTTCAGTTTGTTAGCACAATACAGCCTCCGTAGTATATACAAGTGACCAATTTAATGATTGGATATTATACAGGGCGTCTCAAAGATGAACCCTATTGATATTCAGCTCATTAAAGCCAGTACAACGAGTGCTATGGTACTTGAGGTACCAAATGTTTGTCATTTTTGGAGAATTTTCTGTTTGTTAGCACGATACAGCCTCCAGAGTGTATACAAATGACCAATTTTATGATTGAATATTGTTCAGGGCGTCTTATAGATGAACCTTATTGCTTTTTATCTCACCAGAGATAGTACAACGGGTGCCATGGTACACATTATTTGTCCTTTTTGGAGAAATTTCGGGTTGTTAGTAGGATACAGCCCCCGGAGTGTATACAAGTAGCCAATTTTATAATTGGATATTTTTCAAGGTCTCTCATTCAAGGTGTCTCACAGATGTACCCTATTGATTTTCAGCTGACTATAGCGAGTACAGCGGGTCCTATAAATCCAGATATGCTGCATTCTTGATTACTTTTGGAGAAATTTCGATTTGTTAGCACGATACGTCCCCCGAAGTATACAAGTGAAAATTTTATGATGGAATATTATTCAGGGCATCTCGCAGATGCGGAAAAGTTAGTTTTAGTCTTTAAAACCGTTTATTTTTCATAGCAATTACAGTGAAGTATTTTTGAGTTTTTGGATGGTTATAAAAATCTATCAGAAGCCGAAGCGCAGAAAATAAGTTTGGATTGGAATCAAAAACAAACAACATCTGATAAATTTTTAAACTTTTTTCCTAACCATCCAAAAAATCAAAAATAGAACACTGTAATTGTTATGAAAAATAGAATCTCACACAGCGATAATAACTTCATTCAAGACAATCTCAAGACGCTTTTTAATATTTTTGCACATAACGGGTATCCAAAAAACATCTTAAAACAGTTAATATACAATACCAACTTTTACGATGCTCCCGCAAATGAAAAAAAACCACGAGCATAATTTATAAAAGGATTCCTCGAATTTTATTTAACTCATCGAATTACACAACTGTTTATAAATAGTATTCCTAATTTGAAAATTGCCCCTTACAATCCGATAACAATCAAAAACATATTCACAAAAATATTCTTGAAGATAAGAAGATATGGAATTAAAAGCAATTTTAGAAAGCCAGAAGATGTCCAAAGCCCAACGGAATAAACGAGTCTCAAAATATTACATATATTTGTTAAAACACAGACAATTTTTAATGATAGAATCACAAAGTTTTTCACTTATTAAAAAAAATCCCAATGGCACAAGACCAATTGGACGGCTTATTTCAGTAAAGTTTTTGCATCAGATTCAAAACAAAAAAAAACAAAATTTAAATTTTCTTAAATAAATGTTTTCATATACGTTTTAGAAAAAACTGTTTCATACAAAAGTTGTAGATCGTGTTAAGTTCTAAAAAAAATCTCAGTATTGGCATCAGATGAAAAACAAAAGAAATACGATTTTTTTTCAATTTTGACAGGCCGCCATTTTGTTTCTACTGGGCCGATATAGTCCGTTAACGAACTCGTCCAAGACCTTGGCCGAACCAATTTTTGTAGCGAGCGAGGTTTCGATCCGTTAAAAAATGCGCCCTCTATCGTGCTTACAAATTCCGTTATAACACATACATATATATATATATATATATATATATATATATATATATATATATATAAATTTACTCTCTACAATAGTCCTATTTCATTCTGAAATAAGCCTAAAAGATGCATGGTAGAATTTCACTATATTTCAAATCGTTTCAAAAATTTTGATGTGTCTCTTTTAGCCCCGGTGTTCGATATGTAAAGCAAATTAGTTAGTGTCAATAAAAATTATAAATTTGCAACAAAATGTATGTATTTTGATTTTATTCTGAGTGAATTTTTCCAATAGATATGAAGCACTTTATTTTTGACATAAAAATGATCACTTGCTATAAACAACGTAAACCAAAAGGAACCTTTTAATTGGTTGAAAATAAATGTATGAAATGTAAGTATTTTCTAGGAAACCTATTTCACGAAACTAAAGTAACACGTGTTTAAAATATTTATAAACAATATTCAGGTTTAGTGTGTAACATTAAAAAAGAAATTTAAACAAGTTAAAGGTCTAGAAATTTCGGACACAACAACAAACAGAAGAATACAACATTCAAAATAGACAAAATAAAAAATTTACCAACAAAATAAAAAAAAATCGTTTCTAAGGCAGAATAAAAATATAATAGTATTAAAACCTGATAAAAATAACAAAACTGTGATAATGTTTAAACACGACTACCAAGAAAAAATTTATAACTTACTCAGAGATGATACTACTTACAAACAACTAAAAAACGATCCTACAAATATATACCAGAAGAAAACAATGCATTAGTAACAAATTGGGAAAATAAAACATATATTTCTCCAAACACAGCAAAAAATTTGAAAATACAAAATTCGCTTCCACCTAGAATCTATGGTCTACCAAAACTGCACAAAGAAGGAATACCACTTCGACCGATTGTTTCATGTATCCAATCGCCTTTCGAAAAACTATCCAAATATCTTAAAAAAATAAAATACTACATAAAAGACTCGATGGATTTTAAAAATAAAATTAAAAACATCACCATGCCAGAAAATTATATACTAGCATCCCTAGATGTTAAATCATTATATACGAGTATTCCTATAAATTTAGCAAAAAATATAATAATTAAAAAATGGAATCAGATTAAAACATACACTGATATACCTATGAGTGACTTCTTAGAAGCTATAGAACTCACTCTGAATTCCACCTATTTTTTGTATGAAGAGACATTTTACCAACAAATTGAAGGATGTGCCATGGGGACCTCGATTTCTAGCGTCTTGCCCAATTAGTTATGGAAGATCTTGAAGAAACAATACTGACCAAAAACTCAATTCAAACAGTATTTTTTTACAGGTATGTTGACGACTGCATATTAGCAATTCCAAAAAATACAGTACATTTGGTCTTACAAGATTTCAACAGTTACCATGACAGACTACAGTTTACCATTGAACTAGAAAAAGATAATCAAATTAGCTTTTGGACCTTACCCTCCATCATACAACTAACACCATAAAAACGGAATGGCACACAAAAGATACCTGGTCTTCCCGATATTTAAACTTTAAATCACAACACCCTCTAACACAAAAAAAATCTGTTATTATAGGACTCGCAGATCGATCAATAAATCTGTCCGACCCCGAATTCAGAGAAAATGCAATAATAAACGCTAAAGATGCCCTTATACTCAACAACTATCCCACTAATTTGATAAAAGATATTTAAAAAACGTTTACATATATTTTATAACCATAATAATACAAAAACTAAAATAGACAATAAAACAAACCAATTCCTCACTTTGCTATATATACCAAATTTATCAGAAAACCTAAAAAAGACATTTTCGCACCACAACATACATGTTGCTCATAAAGGGTACAACCTACTGAAAACCAATTACACCTACCTAAAAAGTTCAATCTCAAGAGAAAAAAAGAGCAACATAGTCTATGAAATACCATGTAAAAACTGTGAAGGGGTCTACCACGGACAAACAAGTCAGTATTTGAAAAACAGAGTAAATAGTCACAAATATGACAAACGAAACAAAACGGCACTCACTATCCATGTTTCAGAGAACCAACACGAATTTGATTTCGAAAGTACAAAAATTCTTCGAAGTGAAAACCACACAAAAAAACGCGTAGTTCTAGAAATGATAGAAATACAAAGAAAAACCAGTTCCGTAAATTTAAAGACTGACACAAAAAACCTTAGTAAAATTTAAAATAACATTATAAAAACTTAGAAATATAGAGAAACACGTGGCACATTCCAAATATAATAAATTTATTACCACTCCCTATATAAATATAAAATCCTTTCCAATACCAGTCAACACAAAAACGACACATTAAAACCTCGTTACGCCTGCTTTCATTGTATACAACAAATACTCGTATATTCCAATACAAATTTTCTTCAATGACTGTCATATTTTTAAAATGTTCGTTTTGTTTGTGTGTGAGTTATATTCTGTTATGTGGTACGTCCTAAACATCTATAAAATATATTGAATAATCAAATGAACGTTCTGTCGAAGGTAAGATTTATTTGTTTTGCTATTAAGATTCTTTTTGTAACTTGTACCATTTCTTTTAGTTTTAACAAAAATTTTATTTCTGATGAAGGTCATGGAAAGACCGAAACGTTAAATAAAAATGTATTAACTACTAGTTAAATTTCTTTAAAAATGGACTTCAATCCCAAGAATATTGTTTATTTTGCATTGTATATATATATATATATATATATATATATATATATATATATATATATATATATATATATATACTAATATAATTATATTTTGCTCCACGTTGCAGGGACAAATTTGTTATAATTATAATTATTTTATGTATACAATTTATTTTTAAATTCAATTTAGATAAATAAGGTGTATTACTATTTAGTTAAAAGTTATAGGACGCCAACTTACCATTAATAGGCAAGTAAAATTTAATATAATTATTCAAACCTTATTAAAATTACCATAAAAAAAATTTGTAAATATATTTGCTCCGGCTCTATACAAATCTCTTATTTTCAGGGAGTCGGTTCTTGAGAGAATTGCAGTATTGAGCTATATCTTCTGATTTATTTTTTTTAATTAAATTGAAATTTGATACAATTTTACAATTATATATTTATGTTCTAAATTTTAATTAAAGAAGCTAATTTCTTTAGTTTAAGCAAAATTTATTATATTCAATATTTTTACTAATTCAATCTCAATTTTTATAATCAAGTCTCTTACCTTTTTTCTTATACAGGAACTGCTTCTTTTTTGTTTTCCTCAAACAAAGATCTTTGTTTTGGACTATTTTTTTCAATACTAAAATTACCTTATTAAAAATACGTTAAAATAACAATTACCAAAAAAAGTTCAATGTCATATGATCCGAGAAATAAAAAAATTACACAACTACGAAACTTCTATAAAATTAACCAGACCCTTCTCAAATTGTTCTCCTCTTTCCTCAAAATCTTCTGAACATATTTTATTTGTGTATATTAGATGTGTTACGTTACTCTCATGTATTTCTTCACCAACTTTCCATTATTTAAAAATATTTTATCTCACTTTTGAATATGATGTGTTATTTTCAAATTATTTATTAGATTCTCAAATTATTCTCCTATTGCTCAAAATCTTCTTAATATGTTTTATTTATGTATAATAACTGTCTTACTAAATCTCCTGTATTTCTTCATCTCTTTTCAATATACTGTTTTATTTTCGAATTATATTCGTTATATTATTCGTATTTTGTTAATTCTCAATATTTTTATTCGTATCTAATCTATTTTATATTTTTATTCTCTTTTGCAAAATTTTACTTGTCAAAAATAATCTGTCAAGTCCCTAGCTTCTCTTTTCAACAAACTCCATCCTAACTCAACTACCTAATTGTTAAAGGATTGTTTGCATAAATTTTTATTTTAATTAATGCCATGTACTGTCAAACCCCAAAACATCATAAACATTCTCACATAATTCTATAAATTATACTTTCAGCCCTCTACAAAACTAACAGCCAAACAGAACTATGTGACGGTAAAAATCCTGGTGGTTCACTCAACATCTGCATAGGTTTATACATATCACATGGAGAATATAATTGGATAAATACACAAGTCGCCATCATCAACATTCGACAAGTAGCCAGCACAGTTCGTCCTCCATTTTCACACGTTAGATCCATCTATCGACAAAATACGCTGCACACCACATTCACTACTGACATTCATAATAAAACATACCACAAAATTTTACGATACAATGAAAACATAAAAATATGGAAAGTATATTGTGACAAATCTTTCAGAAGTAGTTTGTGCACGTAATAAAAACTATAAATTGGTAGACAAGAAATGACAGAGCAAATGCGACATATACAAGGAGTTTGAATGAACTTGTTGATAAAAATGTAGAAAATGTTGGAAAAAATATATCAATATTGGATTTTATTCATAGGAAATTAACTAATAACATATTAATAACGCAATTGCATTGAATATACCAGTTACTTTTCAAATATCATCGTTAGAAAAACGATGATATTGATTTATCTAAACAATTGTCAATTTTTTAGAATTTTCAATAACTTTTATTTTATTTTATTGTGGAATTAACTAGAAACCGTGAGTTTCATTTAAAACACTAATATGAGCAGATTTTACGAAGTAAGGGTCGAGACAGTTAATTTCATATATATATATATATATATATATATATATATATATATATATATTAGTGTTTTTAAATGAAACTCAAGGTCTCTAGTTAATTCCACAATATAATAATTAACTAGAGACCTTGAGTTTCATTTAAAAACACTAATATGAGCATATTCCACGAAGTAAGGGTCGAGACAGTCAATTTCATATATATATATATATATATATATATATATATATATATATATACAAATTAAGAACTAGGTTCACGGGTTGAACCGCGTTGGAAATTTGAAATTTCTCTACGTTTCGGCTTCCACTTTGAAGCCATTATCAAGAGGGGGGGATTAGGTTATTCGTTCTTTAATCTAGGAAGTGATCCGATTCCGTAGTCTCAATCTGTCTACTCTACACAACGAATCACCCCCTTCGGCTGATTCCAAGGCCTCAATCAGCCTACTCCTTGGAATTTCACCGAAAAAGGACATAACAATTAAATAAATAAATAAAATAAAAATAATAATAAAAATTGCTTACCAGTTAAATCACCGTAAAACAATAACACTCACTACTGGCTTCTAGCCGACTGACCGATAAGTTGTATGGACCGTGTATTTATGTGGGACCTATTGGCGGGTATGATCTTTTCGGTGCGCGCGGTGCGTGTGCTGCTGGCGGGAGTAGTAGTAGATATGGGACGTTTGTTATCCTGCGATATTTTAAGAGCGTAATTGTTATTCTTGGCGCAGGTCATGGTGGAAGGCGGTGACGTGGTATCGGAATTGGGCGGGTGGAGAAGATGTTTCCAGGTTGATGGCAATCTCTGGCTGTCGTCCCTGGTATTTGAACAGTTTAGACGTTTTCCCATTTCGATAGCTTCTCGGATTATTCTGGACTTGAAGGAGCGAGTTGGGGCGATAGTTATGGTTTTATCGAAATTAATTGTGTGCCCTGTTTGACGATGATTTAACTGGTAAGCAATTTTTATTATTAGTTTTATTTTATTTATTTATTTTATTGTTATGTCTTTTTTCGGTGATATCCAAGGAGTAGGCAGATTGAGGCCTTGGAATTAACCTTACCCCTCCCTCTTGATAATGGCTTCAAAGTGGAAGCCGAAACGTCGAGAAATTTCAAATTTCCAACGCGGTTCAACCCGTGAACCTAGTTCATTTGTTCATAATTCTAACCGCGGAAACCTTTCCGAACATATATATATATATATATATATATATATATATATATATATATATATATATATATATATATATACGAACCCAAGAAAATAAACCTTTCAATATTATAAACAAATGGTTGAAGAAATTAAATGAATTTATATATATATATATATATATATATATATATATATATATATATATATATATATATATATATATATATATATATATTATATTTAGTCGACATTTTAATCTTTAGTGGATGAAAGTTTTCCCTGCAATTTGTGAAATGTGAGTTTAATTTTAAATCAACACTACAAGTAAGTCGTAATGATTTCAGAAGTTGTTTTCTTTATTAAGTTAACCGATTTTTTCTTTCTGGTTTATTATAGCCTTTGAGAATGAAGACAATGCTCTTCGAAAGCTTAGGTAATGTACTATTTGATTCACTTTATCTCTAACCTGTAAAGTTTTTTTGGCTGCTATCCCCACGAGTTTGAGGGTTTTTTAACAAAGACCACTCTTTGAAGTTTTATTATATATATATATATATATATATATATATATATATTAATACAGTTCTATTATTTAAAATTTTGAAGAATTTCATTAATTTTTTTTTGCAATACTGTTGGCAAACCCTGTATGTAAGATTTGGCAGATCATTTAATTTCTGATTACATTTACTTGTCGCAATTGAACAATGCATTCAAGGTTAAAGAAACTAGAAGTCATTACAAGGTGTTTAGTGATAATAAAAGTATTCCA
This sequence comes from Galeruca laticollis, assembly GCA_963921935.1. Lineage (NCBI taxonomy): Eukaryota > Metazoa > Arthropoda > Insecta > Coleoptera > Chrysomelidae > Galeruca > Galeruca laticollis. The sequence continues at coordinate 81,844,943 of OY998178.1, read as the reverse complement.
AACCTTTGATATTAAAAAAAATAACAAATTTAGCTTTTTTCAGAAAAAAGGAAAGTTTGTTACCACAGTAGAATGTGGTTATTTATTTTAATAAAATTGGTAGTTGAATTTGAGATCCCGAACGGGGAACATCTCCTGTGAGATCTCTCCAAACATTTTGTAAAATTAGTATTTGAACATTGTAATTAATTAATATAAATTATTATTCGGCAAATTCAAATTTAAATTCAGTGCGTGTATTTTCGAAAATTAGTGTTGCAGTTGTACGAGCTTGGCAGTTTCTTCTCTACATCCAGATTTCTGGTGAGTTTGCTCCAGAATTATTCTTATATCATTGAACATCAGGCCTTCATACAAAATTAAATTAAAAGTAGATGCATCTAAATAATGAGATTATATATTGAATTCAATTAACTACGGAAAATAAGTATACTTATCGACCAATTTAATAGTGGAAGAGATTAGTAGAAAATATCGTGTATTTGACATTCACCAAGGAACTGAGTGACAATTCAAAATTCGAAATTTTTTGAAAAGAAATTAGAAACTTTTTAAGTTAGATTAGGAGGTTATTTAATTTGTAGGTTGTTTTAATGTTAATTTAGTAGTTAAAATTACGATAACATTATTTGTTTCTAGAAAGAAAGTTAAATTTGGTATTTGCCTATTTGAGTAATTATACATAATTTTTAAAACGTATTTTGATTCGAAATTATATAGATCATATAGGAATAGGAATTTTATTTGAACATTGAAACTTAGTGAGTCATTGGTGACAGACAAGTCATTCATTGATAATAAGTGTCAGAAATCAATTGTGTGATATTTTCAATCTTAAATACACACATTCACAGGATAGAATATTGAACTAAATTAATCTTATAAATATTTAATTCAGAAAATAATTTAAAATTTATTACAAACTGTTATATTAGAGCGTACTGAACCCACCTGAGAATAGAGTCAAGTAATTCAAGATAAAATAAACTCATATTTCAATATCGTAAACCGTTTTCGTTATTCTGCTAGCTGGAAAATTTTGACAACTGTCAACTTTGAAATATATATCATACGGTGCTGTGTGTACAATATTGTCGCTGCAATCAGGGATTGTACAATTTTGTTTTTTAATTAAAGGTATAGTAAATTGTACCAATATATATATATATATATATATATATATATATATATATATATATATATATATATATATAATCGGTGGTAGTAGAAATCAATATAGTGTCAAATAATCTATTGCCGTATATCGTAATAAAAAAACCTTTACATTTAGTTGATACTGACAATACAAAATCTTTACTTGGACCTTCAGTTGCCGAGACATACTATAATTGTATTTATAATTCAAATGTTGATATTAAAACGCCATTTATAAGCAAAAATATAAATTTTCAGCAAAAATTCCGGCGTTCACAGAATTAAATTATAATGGGAATATTAATTTTATATTGTACGATTTTCATGAATTTTATGATGGAATATTAGGTTTGGAAAATATAATGAAAATGAAATTAAAAATAAATTTTTGCAATATTGAAATAAACAATAAATTGGTACTAATGTTTTGATTCCTATAAAATTCATGGCACCCGCGGAAAATAAATTCGAATTTTCTGTAAGACCAACTGAAAAATTATTAGAATCTATACCTGACAATAAAGCAAATAGAAAATTTTTAATTAATAAAGCAAAGCTAATGCTGCGATTAATTCTTTATCAGGTATAAAACCACATTTTAATGCATGTTATAGAAAACAATGAAAATGAGAATAATGAAAATATTATTAATAAAATTTATATATCTGATATTCAATCACCAAAGTTTTGTATCGAACGACACCGATTTAGAAATAGTTCATACGTCCTCAGAAAACCGAATCATGGAAATAAAAGGAAATACAAGAAAAATAGAGAGAGATAAATAACCAAAACAAATAAAAATATACGAATTCTTAAAGAAAAAGTAAGTCAAGTAAACGAAAATGATATGGAAAAAGAAAAGCGTAAACAAGCGAAATAAAGAAAGCAATAAAAAGATAAACAAGAACATTCAGAATAGTAATGATGAAATAATGGGACAAACCAACATTCTAGGATTGCAAGATTTTATAAGAAAACATTGGGAACATTTTGCATTAAGGTGGTGCTCAATAAAAGAAGTAATTAAATGGTTTGAAATGTATGGAAACATATGTAATTGAAATAGGCAATAGGAATTACTATTATAATAACAATAATGAAAATTTAAATAATTATTATTTAATCCATAACAATAGAACTAGTTATTAAAAACAATAAGATAATTAGATATAGAAATAGATATCATAATACTTTTCAAAGAAATAATATGATATATTCAATTTTTTTGTTTAAAATTCTATTCATTCTGTTAAGATGTAAATTGCAACCTTTTGAAATTATTAAATTAAACGATATTACTTTAATTTAAATGATTTTTTGTTGATTTAAATGATCTTTCTTAGAATTAGAACATCTTCCTTTGGTTAAAATATTATTCCTTGTATATAAATAACTCCGTTTGAATTGAATGATCACTTAATATTATCCCATTATGTTCAAAATCATAAAGAAGCCTCTATCTAAACTTTTGTATGAAAAAATTCAAAATAAAAATGCTCAAGTTAAAGAAAAAATAATTAATAAGAGAAATGAAACTAGAATTGACACACCAATATATCTGAACCAAGATACTGCTTATATACAAACGAAATTTAGAGATAAAAAAATTATGAAATTTAAAAAAGCAAAAATTATTAAAGATTCTGGTATAATATTACAAAACAATAAAGGAAAATATCATAAAAATATAATCAGGAAATCCAAAAATAATTCTGAAATATTGTTACAGAAAGATGAAAGTTATATGATAACGATGATGATGGTATTCCTAATTCTTCAACTTGATACTAGGTGTAAAGAGGAAGACATACCAATAACCAAATTAAATAATTTACTTCTACCTATTAACCTAGGATCATGTAGACTTATACATACAAAACATACATTTTTATATTATATAGACTTAAGAGAAATTAGTAAGCAAATAGATACTATACGACAATATTTTTATAGTTTAAGGAATAGTTTATTGGAAAGTAATGCTACTAATCATATCATAATGTAGCTGAACAAATTATGGGAAGAACCAAAATGTTAATTAATACATTAGATAGACAATCAGAAAATATTTACCCTCATATTAGATTGAAAAGAGAAAAAATAAATGCTGTAGGCAAAGTTAATAAATGGCTTCTGGGTAATATTGACTCAAATGATGAAGAAAGATATTATAAAGCAATAATTATCTTGCAACAAAATCAAAAAGAAATTATTAAAATAAAAAATTAATTGATCATTATGAACTTCAAGATAATTTCAAAAAATTTCATATATCGATAGAGAATAAAATAATAACTTTATTACTTATTATGACACAATTCAAAGATTAATCTGGACTGTCAAAACGTAATTACATTAATCGATAACATTGAAAGTGCAATTATCTTTTCGAAATTAAATTCTATTCACAGTTCAGTAATTTCAAATCAAGAAATTTTAAAAATGATAAAATATTTACGAACAATTTATAAAGAAGAACAAATTCCAAAATTTAATAATATTTTAACATATTTTTCAATACTGGGTTCACAAGTAACTTTTCGAAAGTCCAAAATAATTTTTGTTATTCATGTTCCTATTATACTCAAATCCAAACCCACTGAATGTTACCATTTATATCCTATTATCCAAAATCATAAAATATTTATTCCTTTACAACCCGACTTGGTCAAAGCCGCAGATGAAACTACATTAATAAAAGAAGAGTGTCCAATATTAGAAATCGAGTATTATTGCATAGAAATATTCAAATCAAGAAATAATTGGACTATGGAATTATTAGTCGGCCATTCTCCCAAGCATTGTTACGCCAATGATGCAAACCTTCAAGAAACCATTATTGAACAAGTAACTAATAAAGAAGTTTTGATCATTCTAAATCCAGCAGTAACAATATTGTCCAAATGCAATTTAGACCAATGTCTAGAAGTAAATTACCCATCAATTATTAGAATTTCAGTAAATTGCAGAATTCACATAGTAGAAGAAACATTTTCAACTATTATGCAGATTCGAAAAGGAAAATCAATTATATTACCATAATTAGATACAAAGTCCAAAAATATAATTCACCAAATTTATGCAGAATTGATTTTGAAGGATTGTATGGAATTAATAAAATTGCTAAAAATATAAAACCAATTATACAGGTAGAAACTCCGAAAACACACAACAGTTGAATTATTTTCGATGATAATAATTATTTGTACCTATTGCTATAACAATATTCTATTTTATAAGAAGATACAAAAAGTAGAAAAAAGCAAGAAATAAGAAAGAAATTTAGAACCGAAAAATAATAGATAAATGTAGTTTATTCTAGATTTTAGTTCGACATTAATTGTACAGCTGAATCTCCAATTGTAACAAATATTAAAAAGTATTTTCGTTAGTAAAATACGCAATTAGAGCATTACAAACAAATATTCGACTCCCTTAAAACCCCTACCACTGCAACATTATAAACGGGTATAGGTAAACACACTTTACATTATTGATGCCTAACCTATGAATCACCTTTTCTACCTATTCAATAAATTAAACGTCATAAAGTTCACAACAGGCTCCGAACAAGTGACTATTATAAGCGATATCCCACAAAATGTAAACAAACCACTAACTTAAATCATCTTCTCTGCATAAAGCTTTGTTTTCCGTCTTGAATGCGGTGCAGTAAGAACTAACTTTTCAAACTAGAAGTAAATATCTTAAGGGGAATTCTGGACAAAAGTAATCAACCTTAACAATTAACACACATCTATTTTTCCGTGATCAATAATTCACTATGTTCAAATACCCCGCCTGCCACTATCTAAACTCCTCCACACGAACGGGTCCGAACGTTCACGGAAATGAAATGCATATTAAACTGCGGCGTTGTCACGCTTAAAATTATTTGGTAGACACAAATCTATCTGATTGTTTTTATTTGTTTTTCTCATATTTAAAAATATAGCATAGTGACAACTGAATATAATTAAATTAATATTCTATACATTTAATGCTTTTGAAACACCTAAAATATGGAGATCAAATTTTTACATTTAATAATTTTCTAACGGATCCAATCTATATAGTAGGAATTTAAAATTAATTTTCTTGACGTCAGTTTTTATATATCTACATGATGTAATACAGTTTATATTGAGTCATATTAATTGTGTTCAACATAATCGTCATTAACCAAGATTTGTGCAGCTTTTTTTTAATAATATTTAAGGTACGTTACTAACATGAATAATATTGAAAATCTTAATATGTATCCCACGAACAAATTTATTAGTAAGTAGACGGTATGCAATATAGAATATAGAAATTCTTACCTTTAAATCCCTTTGTCGTTTCTTAATTTTCAATTGAAGAACTAAAGCTAAGAAGTGAAGGAGATATTATAGGTTCACTTTTAACGAATAATTAGTATCACAAAGGTAAAACTAAAACCGGACTTAAGAATTCGCGACGTTAACTATACGAGGTAAATCAATCAACTGACTGTCGGCTGTCGGTACAATCGGTCTGTGCAAACATTTAGGGAATTAGACAATACTAATAACAGTACTACTCATCAAATGACAAACGCATACGCAGCCACCATGTTGAAAGAGTGGTAGTTTAAAAGTTTCGTACTGTTTTGTAGAATAGTTACTGGAAAAGTAATATTATCTCTAAAAACAAACCATCGATAAAACAAAATATTGATGATTATGTACCTGTTGACAATTCAGTTGAGGCCTATAATTGTGGCCAATTAAAAAGGTGGTAAAAGTGTCATGGGCGTTCTCAAAAAGGCAAAATACTTAAGTGAGCTAGCTGAGTGGTTAGCTGTCAATACAATTTATTATTTAAGTAAAATTAGGTAAATAATTATATTACATTCTAATTAACCATGATAATTTATTGTTAACACATGTATAAACTCTAAAATTAACGTCTAGGTTAATAATGTATATTATTAATATTAAAATTAGAAATTTTTCTGATGGTATAAACATATTACATTTCTAATGATAGAATTACGCGTATATATTACTATTATATATTGCAAGCAAGGTTTAGGAAAATTTATCAAATATATTTATAAAAATAATAAACTATGTATTGGCTTTAAATGATTTATACCGTGTATAACTCTTACATACTCTAGACCGACACCTTTTCATTTTTCCTTTTCGTACAGGTAATATAATTACAGTCAACTTGAAAAATGTATTTTTCAATTAAATCTCTAGAGTTATTATTTTAATTATCTCTTAATTTCCTTTAAATGAGTATTATTTGTTGATTTTAACCACTTGTACACAGGTATTTTAACTTGCTTGTTTAAAAAACAGTACGAAAAGGTATGCTGAATTTCACGCATGCGCACAAAATAAAATTTGCGACGAAAAGGCCTATACGCGCATAGATTTAAAATCCTGTCACCCCCAAACATTGGTTTTAAATAAATGAAAAACCAAAAAAAATTTTGATATGTTAACGTTAATACACTCTGTATGCTCTTAGACTAACCCACAAAAATGATTGAAATCAAAATTTTTAAACGGTACATGCCTCTCTAGTCCCTGACTAGGTAGAGGACACAGTTTAACTACTGGGCGCATATACGTGCATTCTCGGTCCGTACCTAGAAAATTCTAACAATCCCATCCTTTCCAGGGTACAAAGTTTGTATGACCGCCAAAGGCCACTGCAAAGATGGGATAGATTCGTTCATTATTATGACTACCATGTCTTCTTTTTGGAGGATTTGATTTGGTGTTCCAATTAAAATAAGATTGCTTCGAAAACAATATTAAATGAACGGTTTTAAAGATAAAAACTAACGTTTTCGCATCTGTGGCCCTAAACAATATTCTATCACTTAATTGTTATTTGTATACACTTCGGGGGATATATCGTGCTAACAAACCGAAATTTCTCCAAAAATATCCAAAAATTTAGTATATCTGGATTTATAGGACCCGCTGTACTCGCTCTAGTCAACTGAAAATCAATAGGGTACATCTGTGAGACACCTTGAACAATATTCAATCATAAAATTGATCAATCGTATACTCTCTGGAGGCTGTATCGTGCCAAAAACTCAAAATTCTCCAAAAATGACAAAAATTTGGTACTTCAAGTACCATAGCACCCCTTGTACTGCCTTTAATGAGCTGAATATCAATACGGTTCATCTTTGAAATACCTTGAATAACATTCAATCATAAAATTGGTCACTTGTATATACTCCAGACGCTGTATCGTGCTAACAAACTGAAATTTCTCAAAAAATGACAAAATGTCGTACTTTAAGTACCATAGAACCCGTTGTACTGGCTCTGGTGAGCTGAAAATCAATGGGGTTCATCTGTGACATGTCCTTAACAATATTCCATCATAAAATTGTTGAGTTATTGTACTCCGGAGGCTGTATCGTGCTAACAAGACATGTAAAGAAAATTGGCCGACGACAACGACGACATACACACAGGATTTTTTTTCGTGTTGTTGTTGATGGAAAACGTAAAAATAACTCAAAATTTTTTTTCAGAATTCCAACTTTTCATGGAGTAAACCAATACTTTTCTCGCATATTAGATAGGTTGGGCGGAAAAGTAAAATGCCATATCTTCCAATATGTTGAATAATATCGTCTAACAATTCATATCTCCGAAGACGTTAACGACAATAAGAGTTCGGTATACAAAAAATGCGAATGGGTTAAAGTGACAAGGTTTTCTGGGTCTTTATATTGAAGGCAAAGGGGGCGTGAATTTAAAAGACATTCAATTTGAGGTAAAATTGTTACGAATTCCTCATAAGTGAGAATTTTATTTCCTACGACTCTAGCTAAATGAAGCTTTACTCTTTTGACATTACTCTTCAAATACCCCCGAAGTGACTTCCCAAAGGCACATTTCTTCTCCACGAAATTTTATAGTTATTAATTTCCTGTTGAACCGACTCTTTATAAGTTTTGGACCTAGTTAACTTATATATTTCATCAAGATCTCTTCTAGCGCCCACAAAATTCGTTCCTTCATTCCACACTGATATCAACATAATAAACGAAATAAAGGCCAGGAGACTACAGTGGGTAGGACACGTTAAATATTGACAGATGATAGAATGGTAAAACTGGTGTGGGAGGAGGTCCCGGGGGAAAATGACCATTAGGTCGGCCCTGCCTCAGATTGAGAGATATTATTACAAAGCCATGAAAATCGAAGAAGGACCTGATCGGATTCTGGGTAGAGAAGGATGGAGACGTGTGGTTGAGTTGACAAAAACCCACCCAGGATTGTGAAGCCAGAGATGATGATAATGGTGTATATTTCGTTGCTAGCAATAACCATTTTGGCCTAGTGAACCACGTTGAATGATTGACTAACGAAGAGGATAACAAACCACGGGAAGCACAATCCACAACATTTTCCTTTCCCGGAATAAACAACCAGTACAGTGGATGAATCAGGTTCTGAATTTTTAGAACTCTATTTTGCACAAACAGCTTAAATTGTTTCTCTGGGTTTTTAGAACTTAAGGCAATACATATTCTAGAAGAATAAGTTTCAATCGCATGAGAGAAGAACAGCTCCGCACATCTCTAACAGATGAAGAATGATCTTAGACATGGGCGAAACTTTCGATTGAGAGTACAGTAAAGTAACTTTAACTTGACCCATACAATCCACAACTCGAGTGTAAACCATGGCTGCATAACCAGCAGTACTTGCATCTGAAAACTCTACAAATGATAAGGACGTAACTTTTATATGTCGGGAAATATCTATTTTGTGAAGAGTATGAAATTCGCTTTGAAATTTATTACATAGTATTTCAATTTCTTATAATGCAATAGTATCCCAATCAATTTTCAAAATCCAAAGTCTTTTTATTATTATCTTAAGAAACAGGTTTGTAGGGGACAAAAATCGCAATGCATCAAACATACGAGCAACAAGTGAGTGAAGACAAAAATACATAGGGGACATTTCAAAGCCAATACTAAAATCATCGGACTTGTCTTCCCATTGTAACCCCAACACCTTGAAAGCTGACTTATCAAACTGCGTGGTTTTGACCTATCGAAGAGGTTCGGGTATTGCCGATAAAAGCTTGTCAGAGTTAGACATCCATTTCACTCATTTAATACCACATTTTAAAAATAAATTAACCAACTGATTATGTACAACAATAGCTTCAGGAACACTGTACACAAACATGTACATATCACTTGCTACTGGGACAATGACAGTTTTGAGATTCGTCATGATAAAATTGTCATACTACCCTAAGACTCAAATATGGCGAAGATTTCACTCCAAAACTTAAAGTATTCAACTGAAAAATTGTTATGGGATCTTTTGTGTCGAATCTCCACAAAAATTTTTGGAATGCATAATGAGGTTCAATGACTCTAACATGCCGATACAAGTCAGCAACTACTGCTAGTGGAAAAGAGGAAAGTTTAGTAAAATAGTGGTAGGATTATTTTGGAATTTTGGGCATTTATAGAGAATGTCATTCAATGAAGGCTAGCAAGTGAAAGATCGAATTATTAAATTTTCTGTAATTGTGAGTCTGATACACGTAAAATTTAAAACTTCGTATCAACTAAAGAACATTAAATGGTCAACAATAGTCTACAAGAACCAGTTTATTTTTAAAAGTGTAGTAATCTCACCAAAAACTTAAATTAAAAAAAAATAAATACTAACTCATCGTTTTTTGTGCTCCTCGGAAAAATATCGTGCACAACATGTGTTGAAAATTCGATTTCAAACTCGTTTGTTTAAGCCACTCGCCTACAGCTCGCAGCTCAATTCTGCAAACTCGTGCGAAATCTTTCATTTTCAACACTTCTATACAATATACTACTAATAAATTTAACACTAATGAGTAATGAGTAAGAATGAGATAGCAGATACAATGTACTGTTCCAAGAATGGTGAAACCAATTTTTTATTTACGTCGCCAAAAGCAACAGCAATGTTTTGGTTAATTGGAATAAAAGGAAACGAAGAAGCAGACCTGGCCGCTAAGGAAGTTGCTAATTGTGCTAGTGTGGAGTGCGTGAATTTCATGACGAGTGCTGATTTAAAAACAAGCTTAAAACATAGAGTGCTCAATGAGTGGGAAAAAAATTGGAAAACATATAGAAACAAGCCACGAGAAGTGAAAGACTCAGTGTAACCATGGTCAGTGCTACCCAAAAATCGTAAAGACGAAGATCTTCTAACGCGTCTCCGCCTCGGTCGCACGCGGCTGAACCATAGTTACCTTTTTTGACAACAAGATGGAATCCACATGTAAAAAGTGTAGGTGCAAATTAACTGTTAAACACATAATCGCAGACTGTATATCGTTTAATGCACAACGATCATCATCCAACCTACCTAGAACAATGTATGATATATTGGTGCCTAACTACAATATAGCCAATCTTGAAAATTATCTTAAAGCAATCAGTGTCATAAACTCTATTTAGTAAACACTTAATTGAAACACTATCTCAAAATTCTATTACTATCTAGAAAAATGCTTTGTAACTCATAAAATGTAACAATTCATATTAGTCGCTAATAACCAGTTTTTTGGTTGATGCGAATATTGTAATAAAAAAAATACTCCATAAATAATGACTTAACAGACACGAAATAATTAAACTTGAATAGGCAAACCAACAACCAAAATTGGATACAAATCAATATCGCGGCTCAATGGATCAAAAATTATGGTATGTATGTATCCCACAAACAAATTTATTAATGAACTGTATGAAATATAGAATACAGAAAGTCTTCCCTTAAAACCCATTGTCGTATCTTAATTTTCCATTGGTGAACTGAAGGTAAGAAGGGAAGGAAAAATAAGGAGATATTATAGGTTCACCTTTAACGAATAATTATTATTACAAAGATAAAACCAATCAGACTTGTAGTTCACGACGAAGGTCTTTTGCGACGTTAAATATACAAGGTACATCAATCGACTGACTGTCAACGTATCAGCCTGTGCAAAATTACGCCAAAAAATGCATTTTTCTACTTTGCGATTCTAATGATTACTTTATGAAACCTGCTGAGTTTCAAAGTGAGCATTTTTCGAAACATAATCTTTTATTTATCAAGGCTGGTAATACTAACATGGAAATGTCAATGTTCGTGGTCTAAGAAATCAAGCACATACATAATAACATAACCCAACTTTAATCCATGGAATGATTTAATCGTAACATAGTGCATAATTGAACAATAAATACTACAACAAACAGTTCAGGTGAGGACACCTTTCATTATTTTCCATTATTTCTCACGCAGGTACGCCATTGAAGAAAGTAAACGCACAAACTTATTGCCAATTGACACAATAATTCAATTTTCAATTGTTTAAATATGACGCAAATGTTAGCATTACCTACCGCTATGTCATGAATACAAAATTCCCTAAATCGATTTAATTATGCTGTTTTTCAAATTTTGTTACTTTTTGGACACAAAAAACGCAAAGTTGAAAAAACAGTATATAGAACTTATTTCCTAAGGCCTTCCATCGCACTTCTACTTTAGAAATAATGTTGAAAAGAGATAATCACAAACAACATTAATTACGTTCTATTCGTAAGGATTTATTTTCATCTCTTCTGACAGCTGTCATTTTTTAAAAACTTGGCACTGACATTTTACTCCAAAATACTTATATCTGTGGTTGTTTATTTCATTTGAATTTCTTATTATTTTTGTTGGTTAGAGAGTATTATGTATGTATGTACAAATTCGCTAATTTAAATGTTCATTAAATTGAAATTACTTCGTACACTGCCACACAGTGGCGATTCTCAACTAGTTTCAAAATATAATTTGACATTGACAGCCTTCACATATGTGTCTTTCTTTTTAAAATTTCAGTTTTCACATACGAAGAAGAATAGTATATTAAAGTATAAGTGGATAAAGAGGTCTTTCAAACACCCGCGATTTTTCGAGCACGACGGCGCAGCTCGAAATAGAGCAAGTGTTTGAAAGACCAGTTATCCACGAATACTTTACGCTATTTTTTTTTATTGGTGCACTTTGGAATCATAAAATATTATTATTATATTATTACTAGAAAAAAATGGAAGTCCATCCTCGATGCCCAGCCAAGTTTCGTGAACGTCAAATAGTATTTATTTTTAGTTGACGTTACGGGCTGTCAGATCAATAATCAAAAAGTTTCTTTATTTATATTTAAAGGGAAACAATGTATATATGAATATATAAATACATTTTGCAGAAAAAACCAAATAAGACATTGGTTCCCAATGATAATATACAATTTAAAAACTATTAAAAAAAGTTGTCATTGATACTTACGTTTCTCAAGTTGTTGTTGTTACCATGGGGACTTTAAAAAACGCGCGTGTTTGAAAGTTCGATTTAAACACGCTGACGCGTGTTTTAAAAAGGTCATATGCGGCATCAATAAAAAAAACAAATATAATTCTAATTTTTTCTTAAATTGTTTAAATCTTTTTTTATCATTAATATATTTCTCATTTTCATGTATATAAAACATTTCTATAAATTATCTTTTCTTTGTATTTATACTTATATAGGTACATATATTTTTATAATTATATGTTTACAAGCAAATAAAAAATTCCCCTCGCCCACGCCTATTCATTATCCTGTCAGTTTTGCATAATTTTCTGTGTCACTCTCTGTATTTTATTTGGTTACACAAAATATTTACTATGAAAGTTGGCAACAATGTTGTATAATTTCTGTCAGCTGCTTGCTTCAACAGCCGTGTAACTTGTGCTTGCTTAGTAAACTTTAAGTTTGAAATTTTGATTTGTTTATGTGTCTTGCAAACTGTGTGTTGTGTAATTTTAAACTGATTGTATTTGTATTGTGCTGTTTTTAATCCTCGATGTCCCAGTTGAATACCAGTTAAAGGTAAGTCCCAACAAATATAAATGTCTACCGTAAGCAGGTTATGTCTATTCGGGGTTAATATACCCTGACGGAATCCCTATTGTCTGCTTTATATTTTTGGGAACAGGTACAATTTTGCACGTGGCTTTTTAAATACATTGTGATCATGTGTAAGTGATTCATGTTTTGTTGTTTTGTCTGTTTATAATCGGGTATCCTATCCTATGCGTCGGTCGCACGAGGTTAGACGATTATACATTCGACTTCCGATTGATATCAGGTGGAATTTAAATAAAATTTGATTTCAATTCTATTCATAAGTATTAGCTGTTTTGATGAATGTACATTGTATAAAAAAGTAGGTAAAAAACTTTCGAATACAGGTTACCTTTTATTATGCTATTCATTTTGTATTTGAATAGAATATTTGAGTTGTCATTTTAACATCAGATATAAAGTATTGTTTTTTTAACGTTTATATAGGTATAATTACTTAATATAATGCTAAAAAATAAGATAATTATGGATATTATAATTTGCGTATATCAGAAGTTTGTTATTTATAGTGTAAAATATAAAAACAACAATTTTGAGGTTATGAATCTGTTCAATAACTTTTTTTGCACCACTACTATACAGGACGTAATGAAAAGAAGGGTTTAACATAAACTTACCTCAGTATAAGTATATATCTACTTAAAAAAGTTTACAGGAAAATAATTTTTTCCAAAATTTCATATGTTGTAATGCTTTTTTATTATAAAAATGAGCAAGTAGATTTCTTATGGCAAATGTCTCTAAAAAATTGACGGGGTCGAGTGATAAAAACAACGCACATGATACAGTAGTGACTTTTTTTCAAAACTCGATACGAATCTCACCTTTAAAAACATGCTTCGGTACTAAACCAATGGATCAGCTCTCCTCTTGAATTATGCTTAACTATGGAACTCATTTTGCTCTTGTATCCAGTAACTGCCTGATTATTATTATGTGAAAGAAACTTATGAAATTATAACCACCACAAAACAAATCAGTTTGTAGTATTAGCAGAAAGCTTACAAGCAATCCTAAATAATTCAGACCAGCTATTTGTATTTGAAAATTTTTGAAGATCTGGAACTAAACCTGTTTCATTCGTATATGTGATTATTGATAATTTTCTTGTGAATCCAATGGTATGTGGTTTGCATTTCAAATCATGGCAAATCTAATGATTGACAAAGAACACTATGTACATTATTATCTGAGGTAGAGAAGGATGCACAATAACACCTGGGACATCAAACTCTTGTTGATTTCTTTGCTCTGAATCTTTAATTGAAGGTGTTGCAATTATATAATATGTATATTTTTATGTATGAAAGAGTAATAAAATAATAAAGGATTCTTAATCCATAGGTGTATCACTTCTTTTAGTAAACAGTTAGAATAGGTTTTGAAGTTATACCTCTCATATGAAATAACATTTGTATAAATATAATAAATATATCGGGTGTACACTTATATTTTCATCTAATTAACCAGTTTATAACTTCTAAACAGCTGAAGGTAAAAAAAGTGAAATTTTTTCTAAAATGTTGTATTTTTCCACAAGGTAAGGTAAGAAGATTGTGTCATACTGGTTATAGAGAGTTTCATAAGTGTTTAAACTTTGACTTTTAAACAACGTTACATTCATAAATAATAATTTTAATATTAAACTTACCAGTATAAGTACAGCTACTTCTTACAAATCCAAATTGGAATCAGATGAACTGTCGCAACTAATATTTACAATGAGTGGCTGGATCATTTCATCAGTAATATTGTCCAACTTCCACATTTTCTCTTCTTTAATCGTATGATTTACTGCATTTTCCCCATTTTTAGGCTTCACATTACTTACAGCCTACAAAAACAATTGTTTAACATCACTCATTTCAAAAGAATTATTTTTTCTTGAAACTTCTTCATTTATCTGTGCCCATAACAGTTTAATAGGGTTTAGTTATCAATGATATGGTGGTGATCTAACCACCGTTATCCCATGATTTTTTGTAACTTCATCAATTTCATATTTTTGAATACAGTTCTTTTCTCACAGAACCGGGATGGAACTTAATATTCTTTGAATTTCGCTAATTCTTTAAATCTTTTTTTAATCACTTGGTTGTGGGCAAATTCTCTAAAAGTCTTGAGTGATAACTTGCATTATCCATTACTATTATACGGTTCTGTGGTTTTGAGGAAGAAGGTCTATCATTTGTTTGAACCATTCTTTAAAGAGATCAGCATTCATGTCTTCGTGGTAGTCACCTCACTTGTACAAGTAGATTCAAAATTCAATAAACCACCTTTAACAAAACCGTTTGAGCTGCCGATGTGTACTATTATCAGTCAACACCCCTTTCTTAATGGTGGATTTAAAACAGTGGATAAATTATTGTAAAAAGCCTGTCTTCGACTTGTAACAATTTCATCTTGTCAAAATTTATTTAGTGTATGTCCCTTGCTGATCCATGTTTCATCTAAATAAAATATATTTCTTCTTTGATTTTTTATTTCTTTGATAGTCCCTAGGTAATTTCTTCTCCATTCTACAATATCGCGTCTTTCTATTAAAATAGACTTTCTGCAATGCTTTTTCCAGGGAAAACCTATTTCTTTTAAAAGTTTCCATACTGTGCTTCCACTAATTTCAGGGTAATCCTTATCATCTCGAACCATGGCAAGAACTTTGTCTACTGTCGGAAATTCTTTTCTAAAGAAGAATGCATGCACTTTCCTTCGAAGTCTTTCTTTCAAATTATCCTCTATTTGAAATTTTGGTTTTCCCGGAGCTTTATGTGCTGTTTGAAACTCGCCACATTTCTCTTTTTTAATAACTCTGTTAATCATAGATTTCGCAACACCAAGCATATTACTAACTAATTCCACTGTGTCATCAGCACTTTTAGATAAATGTTTGTTTATAAATGATTTGAAACAATTAAATGTTAATGTTTTTTCATTAACTGTTAAAGGACCGATTTTTCGGCGTTTACGCGGCCCTTCCAAATTTGCCATAATCACACTAGAATTCACACACTGCAACTGGCTAGTTGCAACTGAACGACTTTTAGTAAACTGTTAAGTATACACAACTTGGACCTCCTTGTGACGGTAGTGAAGTTAGCAGTTGATTTCCAGCAGTTAAAATAGTAAAATTGAAACTAGTTGCAATAAATTGTGTTTTAAAATTTAACATGCATAATATAATATAGTTGTCTTTAAAAATCAACTACCATCCCCCGTACCCACTTAGAAGCCATCGGGGTGGATGAAACTACCCCTAAACGATAAAAATTTAATAAATAATTCAGAACCTCGACTTCTCGCTCGAGTTCCAGGATCATATTCACAGGATACATTGCAAATGTCTCTAGAAATTATTTACCACCGACAGTACCCACTTAGAGGCCGTCGGGGTGGATGAAACTACCCCTAAACGATAAAAATTTAATAAATATTCAGAACCTCGACTTCTCGTTCGAGTTCCAGGATGATATTCACAGGATACATTGCAAATGCCTCTAGAAATCATTTACCGCCGCCCGTATCCACTTATAAGCCGTCGGGGTGGATGAAACTACCCCTAAACGTTAAAAAATGAATAAATAAATAATTCAGAATCTCGACTTCTCGTTCGAGTTCCAGGATGATATTCACAGGATAAATTGGAAATGCCTCTAGAAATCATTTACCACCGCTCGTACCCACTTAGAAACCGTCGGGGTGGATGAAACTACCCCTAAACGATAAAAATTTAATAAATAATTCAGAACCTTGACTTCTCGTTCGAGTTCCAGGATGATATTCACGTAGGGCGGTAAATGATTTCTAGGGGCATTTGCAATGTATCCTGTGAATATCATCCTGGAACTCGAACGAGAAGTCGAGGTTCTGGATTATTTATTTATTTTTTATCGCTTAGGGGTAGTTTCATCCACCCCGACGGCTTCTAAGTGGGTACGGGTGGTGATAAATAATTTCTAGAGGCATTTGCAATGTATCCTGTGAATATCATCCTGGAACTCGAACGAGAAGTCGAGGTTCTGAATTATCTATTAAATTTTTATCGTTTAGGGGTAGTTTCATCCACCCCAACGGCTTCTAAGTGGGTACGGGCGGTGGTAAATAATTTCTAGAGGCATTTGCAATGTATCTTATGAATATCATCCTGGAACTCGAACGAGAAGTCGAGGTTTTGAATTATTTATTTATTTTTTATCGTTTAGGGGTAGTTTCACCAACCCCGACGGCTTCTAAGTGGGTACGGGGTATGGTATTTGATTTTTAAAGAATATTATATCTTACATGTTAAATTTTAAAACACAATTTGTTGCAACTACTTTCAATTTTACTATTTTAACTGCTGGAAATCAACTGCTAACTTCACACCCGTGTATTTTAGGAGGAATTAATTTTTATTCAGTATTGCTGCTAATTCCTATAGTAGTAATTAAATATTTAGATCTTAGAAGATACAATTTTCCGAAATATTCATTATTATTCCTTAAGAAAACGATAGGCCTAATTATTCAAGTTCGGTAATCTATATTTTGTAATCTAAAAGGATGAGGATTTGCGAAAAAACTTTCTTTCGAACACACTCCACAGCCACTTAATTCGAATTAGGAACCCGTTGAACTGCTGCTTTATAATTTTTCAATTTTATGCTCGAGTTCAGCTTTAACAGGTCTTCTACTTTATTAAAGGAACAACAAAGTTCGGGGATCGACGATATCCTTCTCTTCATGTAAAATCAGTAGGGCGATTTATCTCCGAAATGCCAGATGGGTAATCTAAATTTCTCATAAACGATCTGATACGTTTTACGCTATGCATAAGGGTCATAATGGGATGATTGGTAAATTCGCATCGTGACTTTGAAAACTAGCAGTTGCAATTAAAATTATAAGTAAACTATAGTGAGTCCTTTAGCTTCCGGATTGTAGAGGGCGCGAGTAGTACTCGTTGAAAGAATTCCACAATCATTAATTTTTTTATATATTCTAATAAATTATACAGAGTGTGATTTAAGTATGGAAAGTCTCAATTTACTCGGAATACGGACGATATTATGGTAGCATTTACATTGTTATTAGATACTCCGTTTTTATGGAAATTAATGATTGGTGTTTAACTTATGAATGAACTTGTGATCGGCCCTTTCATGTTTGTAGAAAACCCGATTACAGGTAGTGTTTATGTGAACATGTTAATTTATGTGATCCCTCAAGTTGAAGAAATTGAAAGTACAAAGTGTATTAATTTAATTATCCAGCAGGATGGAACTCTATGTCACTACATCCTGTACGTCCAAGATGCTCTCAACCATTGGATTGGTCCTGTTTTGTGGTCACTTAAAGTCTTGATTTGACGCCATTAGATATTTTATTTTGAGGCCACTTTGTTTATTTTAACCCTTAGTCAGTCGCGTGAAAGAAAATCACGTAGCTGGTCGCGCGGGGTCACTATGACCCCGGTGATATTTTTAGCCATTAACAAGTCTAATTATTTATTTTTTTAATTAAAACACTACGCCTGAGTAGACACAAATAAAACACATCCATATAATACAAAATTATCATATTTATAACAAGTTAATCACTGTCAACACAGTCAGTACATAAAATTAACAGGATGTGAGTTTTGCAAATAAAATTAGTACAGTTATTGCATTTAACTGAATGTTTGTTGCCATTTTTTCTTGGACACCTTCCCCGTGAAGGTCCAGGTACATTTGGTTGTTGCAAAACATTGTCAGGTATATCTTGTTGAATGCGAATTCGCTTTCGTAAATTTTTTGGGAGATACTGAGACGACTGGGTTCCATAGTTTCCAGGGCATATACTATTTCTGATCTTAATATTTTTAAGTGCACATTATTTGATTTTAAAACCGGTATTAGATGTCTTTCATAATCGAAGACATGCTATAGGTATTCTTTCCACCTTTTAAGTTTGTCCTCCACGTCCATTTGTATCCTTGATAATATTACTAGCTGCCTTGACCTTGTTACATCCAGCCATTTCCTTTATCCTTTGTGAAAGCTGTCAAGTTTATTTTCCAGGTCTTCTATTTCCTCGCATTGAGCTATCAGGTATTCTTCCTTATCTTCTTTAATTTTTCTCTGTTTATGTAGTGTTCTGTATTCATCTTTACTGCCTTTACTCTTTCTCATTCCTTCCATAAGATCTAGAATTTCTGATGTTATCCAGGGCTTATTCTTGGTTCTTTTGCTTGTTAGATATTTTATGTCTAGCCCTGGTTTTATTTGCTTCCACTTTTCGTCCACACCGACTTAATTCGATACATTGATGTCCCTCATATATTCGTTGGTTACCTTCTTAACTGTGTCACAGATATCAGAAGTCTTTGGTCTATATAGTTGTTGAGACGTTTTTTAATATTTTTCATCTTTATATTAAGTTCAGCTATAACTGGGTTGTGGTAGGAGTTAATGTCAGCCCCTGAGTACGTTTTTGTAGCTTTGACTGAGTTCTTATAGCGGTTGTTAATGAGGATGTAGTCTATTTGGTTTCTAAATGTTTTTTTTGGGTTATTCGCAGAGGATTTCCAGGTGTACAATCTACGATCGGGTAGTTTGAATAAGATATTTGTTATCATAAGGTCTCAACTTGACAGAACTCTTTCTCTTTTTTTATATATTAAAGTCCGCATCTGCGACGGAGGCCTTAAATATTCCACATCAAAAATGTCAAACGTCAAAGGTCCAAAAACCTACACCCGCAACATCTCTAACTGGTATGACAAAAATATATACGAACGATGGTAACTACTCGATTTTGAGTTGTATCGTGGTTATCCTGTATTTACGTATTACTTATATTCAGACTTTCAACATTTCAATTACCACTTGGCAAAAATAAAATGATTCGAATGCTAAAAATCAACAAATTGCTACATTCATTTTATTGAAGATGAAACACGTAATACGTTAATGTAAATAGAGAAAGGCCAATATTGTACACTTGAAGATGATTTTATTTTTGGCAATAAATTATTGCGTATTACCAACTGCATTTTTAATGTGTGATTTATGCTAACGAACTGTTGAGATTAGACTATTCGAAATGAATAAATAGTTGCATAACATTTTTATTATTAATCGTAGGAAAAAAGTTTATTTTCGATAAAACGTTCTAGATAACCTAAAACCCAAAATACAATAACAATATAAAGTTTGATCCATTTTTAACAATAACAACTATATAAAAGTTGTACATTCTGAACTCACGTTCCAACTACATCCAGTAGAATTTGACTGTTTAGATGACAAAAAAGAAAAAGTGTCAGCACGATGAAGCACAAGAAATTTAAGAAACGAGAACCAAAACTACGGAAACTGGAACACACCAACGTAAAATTCAATACTGCAAACATCATGAAACTGTCAGTACTTACATACCAACACACTTTGCACCATGATTTGAAAACCTTTCTATTGTGTTGTAAAACTACTATTTAATTAAAATAAATACGAGCAAATATAACTGACACCATTTATTTATCTGTCAAGAATATGCCAATAAATCAGAAGCGCTGTCAGCTGACTTTTTGTCATTTAATAAACACAAAAGGTAAAATAACACAATCATATCAACTCTCCCCTGTAATTTGTTAGGACTGGAAAACTTCACATTTCAGAAGCTAGTCAATATGTCTTCGCCAAATACTGCCATCGTCCATTCTAATATTTTAAATTAAAGTACTCTCTTTCTCTACAATGTTCCGAAAGTTCCATTTATGTTTTGGATTTGTGTAATTCCGTGCTTGAACTCTGTCCCCGACATCAAAGTGCCTTTTTACCTCCTTTGTAGTAGTTGTTTCTTGATCGATTTTGGTATGCATTAACCCGTTCGCTGCGGACTGGTTTGAGGGTACCCACCCCCAGAAGCTGAAATAGTTTTTTTTGAAATAATACACAGTTATGATTCCAGAAGAACGAAAACAACATTAATTTCTAAAAAAACTCAAAAATAACGCCCAGAGGGCTAGCACGTCTTAAGACGCCGCCAGTCTCTTGCAAAAAAAGTTCACTAGAGGCGGAAGGCGTCTAAAGACGCCTTGTGAAAACATCACATTAAACACAGAGAAATACTTAAGAAAAATAAAAAGCTACATATTCATGTGAAATTCGGCAAAACAAGGTTCGAAACACAAGGCCGGCTTTCCAGGGCAGGATGGACAATGGAAAACTGTTTCTTGCATCCACCTGTTCCAGGATTTTTTGCAGGAACGTGGGTCATGGTGCGTGTTTTTTCGGCAGTAAATACTCAAGAATACGAAGTCGATATTCATACAAGGAAATTATCGGTTGTTGGTACCTTTTGAATAAAAAATAAACGGATTTGATTTGGTGTTCCAATTAAAATAAGATTGCTTCGAAAACAATATTAAATGAACGGTTTTAAAGATTAAAACTAACTTTTCCGCATCTGTGGCCCTGAACAATATTCTATCATAAAATTGTTACTTGTATACACTTCGGGGGATGTATCGTGCTAACAAACAGAAATTTCTCCAAAAATAACCAAAAATTTAGTATATCTAGTTTTATAGGACCCGCTGTACTCGCTCTAGTCAACTGAAAATCAATAGGGTACATCTGTGAGACACCTTGAACAATACTTATTCATAAAGTTGATCAATTGTATACTCTCTGGAGGCTGTATCGTGCTAACAAACTGAAAATTCTCCAAAAATGACAAAAATTTGGTACTTCAAGTACCACAGCACCCGTTGTACTGGCTTTAGTGAGCTCAATATCAATAGGGTTCATCTTTAAGACGCTCTGAATAATATCCAATCATAAAATTCATCACTTGTATATACTCCGGAGGCTGTATCGTGCTAACAAACTGAAACTTCTCCAAAAATGACAAAAATATCGTACTTAAAGTACTGTAGCACCGGTTGTATTGGCTCTGGTGAGCTGAAAATCAATAGGGTTCATCAGTGAGATGCCCTGAATAATATTCAATCATAAAATTGGTGACTTGTTGAACTTCGGAGGCTGTATCGTGCTAACAAACTGAAATTTCTCGTAAAACGACAAAATGTCGTACTTCAAGTACCATAGCACCCGTTGTACTGGCTCTGGTGAGCTGAAAATCAATAGGGTTCATCTGTGAAATGTCCTTAACAATATTCCATCATAAAATTGGTGACTTATTGCACTCCGGGGGCTATATCGTTTTCTCCTTAAGTTTGAGGGAAAATGGTACCTGTCTTGGCTTAATAAAGATTGGTGTAGCATCATCGATAAGCCTAAACTGTCCCAAATACTCAGGTATTTCGCCGATTTTTTTATCAGAGATATCACTAAATTCACTTAAAATGTTTGTCCGATTTGAAGGTTGAGTTGTTTACAGACTTTTAATTTCACCCCAGTCTAACCTGACCTCTCGTAGCCAGTCCCTTCCGAATATTGCATCTACATTTTGATCAATAAGATACAGTTTTCTTACAAATGTCTGTGTCTTGTACATGCATTTAGCAAATGTGATCGCTCTTGGTTTGATAACTTCTCCAGTATAAGTGCGAAGTTCAATATTTGTTGAAAACATTTTCAGAGGTATATTCAGTTTTTTAAACTCTCTGTAAGACATTGCTCCCGCATCTAATTCCATGGGTACAGGCTCTCCTTCTATGCTAATCTCAACCATAAATTTGTCATTGCACTTGTCACTAAGAACGTTGATTTCATATTCGTTTTCACTATTTTCTGATCCATTTTCAGTTTGATGTGGTCTTACATTTTTGGGTACAATTAGTGGAGATTTTACTTTTCCGCCCAACCTTTCTATATGCGAGAAAAGTATTGGTTTACCCCAAAAAAAGTTGGAATTTTGAAATTTTTTTTTGAGTTATTTTTACGTTTTCCATCAACAACAACCCGAAAAAACGGTTTTTAGATAAAAAATCCTGTGTGTATGTCGTCGTCGTTGTCGTCGGCCACTATTCCTTATATATCTTGTTAGCACGATACAGCCTCCGGAGTGCAATAAGTCAGCAATTTTATGATTGAATATTGTTAAGGACATGTCACAGATGATCCCTATTGATATTCAATTCACCAGAGCCAGTACCACGGGTGCTATGGTACTTGAAGTACGACATTTTGTATTTTTTTGAGAAATTGCAGTTTGTTAACACGATACAGCCTCCGGAGTTCAACAAGTCACCAATTTTATGATTGAATATTATTCAGGGCATCTCACTGATGAACCCTATTGATTTTCAGCTCACCGGAGCCAATACAACAAGTGCTACAGTACTTGAAGTACGATATTTTTGTCATTTTTGGAGAAGTTTCAGTTTGTTAACACGACACAGCCTCCGGAGTATATACAAGTGACCAATTTTATGATTGGATATTATTCAGAGCGTCTCAAAGATGAACCCTATTGATATTCAACTCAGTAAAGCCAGTACAACGGGTGATATGGTACTTGAAGTACCAAACTTTCGTCATTTTTGGAGAATTTTCAGTTTGTTAGCACTGTACAGCCTCCAGAGAGTATGCGATTGATTAATTTTATGATTGAATATTGTTCAAGGTGTCTCACGAATGTACCCTATTGATTTTCAGTTGACTAGAGCGAGTACAGGGGGTCCTATAAATCCAGATATACTGAATTTTTGGTTATTTTTGGAGAAATTCCGGTTTGTTAGCACGATACATCCCCCGAAGTGTATACAAGTAACAATTTTATGATAGAATATTGTTAAGGGCCACAGATGCGGAAAAGTTAGTTTTAATCCTTAAAACCGTTTATTTTCTGTAAATATCCACTTCCAATGTGTCCAACTTTTCTACACTTTCGACATTCTGTATCTATAAATCGACATTGATTAGCCCTGTATGAAGATGAACCACATCAATAACATTTGCCTCAAGTTTATCGATTCCTGACCTTGGAGATCGTGGGCCAAGAGGCGTTTGTCTATTCGTGTCGTTGCTTCTTTTGTTAATCCTACTGTCACTGACATTTCTGGTGTCGATTTTATTTAAACCAACTGGTTCTGTAGTTTTATTATGTATACTCATACTTTCTGACTTGGCCAACTCTATAGCCGAAGCTATGTTAACTATATCTTGGTATGTGCGTTTCTCTCGATCTTGAAGCAATCTCGTTCGAATGTTCATGTCATTAATTCCACGAATAAACTGTAATTTGAGAAACATTTCTGCCACGGACTTTCTACATCCACAATTAAAGTCGCAGTTAATCGTCATTTTCTTGAGAGCTACTGAAAAATCGTTTACAGATTCATGTTCGTGTTGTGTTCTAGAAATAAATTTGTATTGTAGAGCAAATTGGCTTGGCTGTGGGTCAACAAAATCCTGTAGTAGATTTACTAACTCATTATAGTTTTTTGACAATGTTTTTTTCAGGAGCACAGATATCATAAAGCTGCTGGCGCAACTGGGGAGTAAGGGCGTGCAGTAATGTGTAAACCTTACTTTTATCATCAATGAGTTGACCTTTTAGATGTACAAATGCCTCTAGTCTTCTAATAAAATTTGTAATCGTTTCATCAGGATTATAAGGACTAAAATTGATGCTGCCTGGTGTAAAACCATGTGAGGTACAAACAGTTTGATCGTAAGATGAGTAAGGTATAGTACTCGTAATTGAACTAGCACGTTTTAGATTCTGTATTAAGTTCTGTAATTTAGTTGCAAGTATTCATCTTCAACATTGCATCTACATTCTATTTCGTTCTCTAACTCGTTTTCATCAGTTAGAGAATCGATACTATCCGGAATTCGTTTATAATGATCCCAGTATTCTGCAATAGCATTTGGCTTGACACTAAGCTCATTCATTCTAGGGTCTTCCGACATTTCTTTTCCTCGTCGCCACTATTGTGTTGGAAAACTACTATTTAATTAAAATAAATACGAGCAAATATAACTGACACCATTTATTTATCTGTCAAGAATATGCCAATAAATCAGAAGCTCTGTCAGCTGACTTTTTGTCATTCAATAAACACAAAACATAAAATAACACAATCATATCACTTTATAGAATCTAATGATGTACAAATTCTTAGAGCAGACCCGACAAAAAAGTTTTATAATAATGTAAGAGATATTGTTAATAATTCAAATTATCTTTTAAGTGATTATGAAAAGAAGTCCGTCATAAATAAAAATCCTCATTCTCCACAATTATATGGAACTGTTATATTAGATAAAATAACGAAACCAATTAGACCTGTAGTTTCTTATGTTAATACTCCCAATAAACTTAACAATATTGTTAATAGTTACAAATACACATGTACATTACAGATCTAGCCTCGCCATGTACGAAAATATGTAAAGGTGGCGGAGTCAGCAGCTGTGGGAATAGTTCTTGTGGCACCCGTGACACACAAGCATGTGTGTTTCTTAACATCTTTATAGTCTCTTTTTGCTGCGTCTTTGTCCACCACACCACCGACCTGTAGGTTATCATTGGCCTAACCACGCTTGTGTATAACCAGAGGGTCATTTTTGGATTGAGTCCCAGTTTTTACCACACTTTCTTTTTTATCTTCCCAATGACGTATCAGCTTTTTGCGTGGTTTTCAATATGTGAGTATTCCATGTAGGCCTATAATCGATATGTATCCCAAGATATTTTATTTCTTTGGCAAATGCAATCTCCGATACGCCTAGCACTAGTGGTTTAGACCTGGCAGTACCGTTTGACCACATGTGTTTTTTGAGGATTGATTATCCCTCTTGTTCACACCCGTTGTCAACAATATTTAGGGATGCCAGCATTTTCCAGAGACCACCCCTTCAAACTTTCCTCTGACAACAATTACTATGTCGTCTGCTTATCCTAGATAGTAAAAATACGCCGTGGATATTTCTATAAGGAGATCATCAACTAAGGTTGACCAAAGGAATCTGTTTATCTAAAAAATTATTGAAATTAACTGTCTCGACCCCTTACTTCGTGGAATCTACTCATATTAGTGTTTTAAATGAAACTCAATGTTTCTAGCTAATTCCACAATATAATGAAAAATGTTGAAAATTCTAAAAAATTTACAATTGTTTCGATAACTGAATATCATCGTCAGAATGACAGAAGTTACATTTCATTTGATACCTACCTGATGTTTAGTAGTTATTTTTGGCTAGACCAAGAAGTGACCTACCTTGTGATTGACTTAATATATGTTAATAGAAAAAAGAAGAAGATATGATATTACAAATATCGAAGCTTAGATATTATTAGCCCTATGGTGATATCCTGGATATCATTTTTCCAATTAAGATCAGTATAACTGTGAAATGATATAGAAAACTAGGAAAACTATATCTGCTGATCTTTACAATTATCACTTAAGAAGACAGTTTAATAGTGGAGAACTCTCTAGATTTATCTGTTCATTGACGACTTCATATTGTGGGTTTCTTAAGTGTCTTCTAATTTTCAACTCTTCAAGGAAACCCAGTTCTCGTTTCTTATCACAAATATGTTAGTACTTCTAGTTCTGTGTTAGGTGTCAATGAATTATTGGTGTCAAGTAGATGTTTTGCGTAATGGGATTTATCTGGTTGTTTTAATCTTTATGCTTGTAAGTGTTCACTGTATCAGATTTCAAAATTTCTAAGGGTCTGACCCAAATAGACAGCATTACATTTTAGACATTTGAGTTTATATATACCTGATTTCTTTAACGGTGGTATTTTTGTTTTTACATTTAACAATTTTGTACTTACGTTACTTTCTGTTTTAAAAGAAAATGGTGTATTCGTTGCTAAAGATATTATCTTTGAAATATTATTAGAAATATTTCCTGCATATGTGATAGTTTTATAAGTTTTTATTTCTTCAGTTTGTTTAGGAAATATTAGTTGTAATGCCACTTTTTCCTCTTTTTTATCAATTAGCTTATTTATCATATGTAATGGATACCCGTTGGATGTTACTATTTGTCTAATTGTATTAATCTCTCTATCAAAATTACATTTGTTCATAGGTACTGAAAATGCTCTATGTATCATTGAATTATATGCCGCTAGTTTATGTGACATGGGGTGATTGGAACTATATGGAATTGTCACATCAGTGTGTGTTGGTTTTCGGTAAATAGAATAATCAAGTACATTATTATTAACTCTTTGAATTTCCAAATCAAGAAAATTGATTAAGTTATTTTCTTCAACTTCTAATATAAATGTAATTTTTGGGTGTAAATTATTAATGTGGTTGAAAAATATATCTAATTGTCGTTCACTACCTATAAAACAAGCTAATATGTCATCCACATATCTATACCAAAATAAAACATTTTTTGAAATATTACTTTCAAAGATTTTTCTTTCTAAACTGTCCAGAAAAATGTTTGCCAAAATAGGTGATATAGGGCTTCTCATCGGTATACCTTCACTTTGAATATATATGTTATTGTCAAAAGTGAAATAATGCTGATTAATACATACATCAAATAAATTAAGTATATTTGATATTATTCCTGGATTATTCTTTTTATCTTCTAGTAATTTTCTTACAAGTATTAGACATTATTGAAGAGGAATTTTAGTCAACATATTAGTAACGTCAAATGAAATAAGCTTAGAGTTATCTTGTAAGTTGAATGTTTTTAATTTTTTTATTAGTTCTATTGAATTTCTAATTGAGTATTTAGATGCATATCCGTAACTATTAAGTATATTGTTAAGCTTAATTGCCAATATATTATTAGGAGTATTAACATAAGAAACTACAGGTCTAATTGGTTTCGTTATTTTATGTAATTTAACGGTTCCATATAATTGTGGACAATGAGGATTCTCATTTATGATGGACCTCTTTTCGTAAACACTTAAAAGATAATTTGAATTATTAACAATATCCCTTACATTATTAGAAAACTTTTTTGTTGGATCTGCTCTAAGAACTTTTACATCGCTAGGTTCTATAAAGTTATATATTTTTGAATTATAATTTTCAGTTGTCAATATGACAGTTGTGCTCCCCTTATCAGATTTTGTAACTGTTAGGTTATTATCTTCTACTTTTTGATTGCATTTACAACTGTAATGTCATTTTTTGTTTGACGTTTAACTTTTGAAGGTTCAATATTTTTGATTAAATTGGCAATTTTTAATTTCTCATAAAGAAAATTATTTGAATTAGATTTTAAAGCTATTTCTGACTCTGTAGCTATAATTTGTTTAATATTATTCGTACATTTTGGTGGTATGCTGTAGTTTGAACCTTTATTTAAAAATTCTATTTCACTATCTGTAAAATTAGTGTCTGAAAGGTTTTCAAATCGTGGTGCAAAGTGTGTTGGTATGTAGGTACTTACAGTTTCATGATGTTTAATTTTGAATTCTATGTTGTGTGTGTGTTCAAGTTTATGTAGCTTTTGTTCTTGTTTCTTAAATTTCTTGTGCTTTATCGTGCTGCCACTTTCTCTGATTTTGTCATCTAATCAGTCACATTGTACTGGATGTAGTTTGAACGTGAGTTCTGAATGTACAACTTTTATGTAGTTGGCTAAGGAGTCTCTTATTTTAAACCATTTTTTACATTCTTCTTTTAGCCATACTCGTTGAGCTCATTTTATTGCTTTTTGTGCTTGCGGTGTTTTAGTATGGGATTTTATATTCTCATAATTTGGTATGAACTTTTTTCTAAGGCATTCTTGGTTGAACCACATGTTTTGTAACGTTTTTGTAGTAACTTCTGGTACAGTCGGGTCAAATCTTCTCTCGAAGATTTTTTAATGAAATTAACTGTCTCGACCCTTACTTCGTGGAATCTACTCATATTAGTGTTTTAAATGAAACTCAATGTTTCTAGCTAATTCCACAATATAATGAAAAATTGTTGAAAATTCTAAAAAATTCACAATTGTTTCAATAACTGAATATCATCGTCAGAATGGCAGAAGTTACATTTCATTTGATGCCTACCTGATGTTTAGTAGTTATTTTTGGCTAGACCAAGAAGTGATTGACTTAATATACGTTAATAGAAAAAAGAAGATGTGATATTACAAATATTGAAGCTCAGATATTATTAGCCCTATGGTGATATCCTGGATACCATTTTTGCAATAAAGATCAGTATAACTGTGCAATGATATAGAAAACCAGGAAAACTATATCTGCAGATCTTTACAAAAATACCATCATTAAAGAAATCAGGTATATATAAACTCAAATGTCCAGAATGTAATGCTGTCTATTTGGGTCAGACCCTTAGAAATTTTGAAATCCGCTACAGTGAACACTTACGAGCATACAGATTAAAAAACCAGATAAATCACATTCATTGACACCTAACACAGAACTAGAAGTACTACATATTTGGGATAAGAAACAAGAACTGGATTTCCTTGAAGAGTTGGAAATTAGAAGACACATAAGAAACCCACAATATGAAGTCGTCAATGAACAGATAAATCTAGGGAGTTCTCCATTATTAAACTGTCTTCTTAAGTGATAATTGTAAAGATCAGCAGATATAGTTTTCCTGGTTTTCTATATCATTGCACAGTTATACTGATCTTAATTGGAAAAATGTTACCATATCACCATAGGGCTAATAATATCTAAGCTTCAATATTTGTAATATCACATCTTCTTCTTTTTTCTATTAACATATATTAAGTCAATCACAAGGTCACTTCTTGGTCTGGCCACAAATAACTACTAAACATCAGGTAGGCATCAAATGAAATGTAACTTCTGCCATTCTGACGATGATATTCAGATATCGAAACAATTGTAAATTTTTTAGAAGTTTCAAAATTTTTCATTATATTGTGGAATTAGCTAGAAACATTGAGTTTCATTTAAAACACTAAAAAATTATTGTTATTACTTTACACACTTTTAACTAACACAATCTTATTGAACTGATATTCTGACAATATTCGTTTTATTTAACCATATAAAAATGTACTAAATGTTTTGTAACTGAAAGTTTCATATTTGAAGCCTCCATTCACGTACGCCGCAAAAGTAAATAGTAAGATGTAACCGTAAAGCTAAGGAATTAACTCTTACAGAACGGAACTCGTGAAATGTACTAGCTTGCGTGTATATTTAATTTGGTGTGCTATTTTTAAACTCGAATTTAATCCTACCCATATTTATATAAGTCATGATGCCCTACCTACGATAATATACCGACTTGAATTATTTTAAGTAATAAAACCGAAAGCAACGGTTTGAAATGTCAAATAAATCAAAATGTTTTCAGTACGTTTCAGTATGAGTTAAATTAGCATAATCTATTAGATATAACTTAATCAAACCATAGGCGTCTCTGGTTACAACGGTTATCGTTAATGTTTCACGGTTAGAAACTAATGTTTATTCTATTTCACAACTTTTGTTTAATTAATTTCTCTATATTGCCTATAGTTAAGTGGTGGACAATATACTATAACTTCCGAATGAGGGAATTTAAAAATCGTTATAAGTAGATTCCAGTAGCAGATTGCAATGTTTCTATTGGAAATTAGAGGGCGCTATACAGGATGAAAACGAAACACAGGCATTTACTTTTATTTCAGACCTTTGGATCTCTTTCTGTGGGTTCACTTAAGAAGCAAAATCTATGCTAATCAGCTAATATCGTTAGAAGATTTGCGACAAAGAATTGTGAATGACTGCCTTCAAATTACTCCTCAAATATTGCAAAATGTGCGGCAACGTTTTGAGCAAAATCTTTATTACTGCATGGAGAGTCATGGTGGTCATCTCCAACATTTACTTTGCTGACCCGCCCTGTAGATTTTAAGAGAAAATAAGTAGCTTAATTTTTCTTGACACCCGTAATATTACATCTCAAATTATTAGTGTCCTTTAAAAGGATTGGGATTAAACTTTTACTTCAAAAGAGCTTAATATGTACATACCAAATAATGACAAGCATTTTGAATATTTAAAATAATTAGGTGATTGTTTGCGTTATGTAAATTTTTTTAGTAATCTTTGTTTTATTATGTTATTACATAAGTTTTTAATGCGTACTTACTTCTTATTTCGTTGTCAAGACGAATTAACTAACACAAGGTTTCTTAAAAAGTTAATACCGATCAAACTTGAAAAAAATATTTGGAGCGATCAGAGATATCAGTTTACGGTTTTGACAGGTCAATACTTGACTTATCTCCTTTAAGGCTCATTGTCACATGCTAGTGTACTCGGCAGAGTAAAATACGCGCGCATCACTAGCAGAACATTTCGTATTCACACATGCTAGTTTATTGGCATGCTGTTTTGCATGCGAGGTCAGTTGATACACTCTTTGATTGTAGCCGTCTCTTAGTCTAGATCCATCGCAGATACCAATATAAGGGTATTTAATTGAAAACAAATTAGTAATGAGTAATCAGAATAATCAGGTTATAAAGTGTTGTATAGACAACTTACAGCGGTTTTAGTTGATGAATTAGAGTCGATCTAATGTTTTTGATTTTATTTTTCACATCTTGAATAGTTAAGCTTGGATAGTTGTCTTTTGCAGAATCCTTCAATCTGCAATATGCAGCTTTTTCCGCTTGTGTTTATTTTTGTAATCATTACTCTTTAAATTCCACAAACATTCCTCGTTTATGTAAAGTTCTATAAAAGTAATAGTTTCTTTTTCACTCAACTTGTGTTGTCCACTCATTTTTAAATTTCAACATTAACATAACCTACGAAACATTAACAAGAAACGCGCTAGTGAATGTTTACACTTGCGAGTACACTGATGCTTTGGAACCCCCACTCTTTACTAACACAAACATGTAGAGCTGTGTCCGAGTGAACTCACAAATTTTATTATTTTTAAAGTCACTTGAGGAGTGTACATGGTGCAAAGTTTTACTGACATCCGTACATAGCAGTTTTGGTAGGATTTCAATTATTTTAGTAGTTCAATATTTTAATTGCCTCTATTGTTCGTTTAGTGATTCGTTTTTTCTACATATCACAAGAATATACTCCTTAATCGAAAAGACTTTTTTTCTAGGACTAGATTATTTACAAAGTATTTTCTTGTTCAGATATTGTTTGAGTCCACTAGATAAAGTGTGGCTAATCGTTTTTTCTAGAAAATTTGAAGTTTATTTTTCATATAATCGTAGAAACATTTTAGTGTGGGCCCCTCTACACCTCTAATCTATCCCGGTTCTCACATGCGATTTCTAGTTTGCTAACATGAGATCATACTTTCCTTAAATTACTAGCTGCCATCCAATAAAACCAGTGCCTTCTTTTTCTTTGATTCACATAAATCTACATCGTCTGCTAAAGCTTAGTTATCGTTAATCTAGCAAGCATACATTTATTTTACTGCTGTATATCGATTCTTCAAGAATGTTAATTTCATGATAAATTGATGTGTCAATAAATGTACAATATAATCAATTTTAAATAAAAACGCAATAATCTTGGTAGTTGTTGAAATAATGAGCTATTTGGATGAATATCTAATAGTAACGGAAATAAAGGATGACGAAAATATATTTAATACCTGTTCATTTTAATATTCTGCTAAATTTAACTCTTCAAAACACTGCAAGTAACGTTTAATACATGAATTAAAAATGTGCTTTTATTTGTTTCAGTTAGCTTAAGTTTGTGTGTTGAATATGTACAACCGCCAGCTTCATCTCAATTGTAAGTATTTTCAAACCTTTTTAAATTATGTAATGGAATTGATTAATTTTTATAATGTAACAATTATTTAGTTTCTTGACAAGTTTATTTCAATTTATATTCACAAACACAAGACTATTTTTATAAAAACATGTGAAATCGTACTATTTGACACTACTGTATTACTCAACTGCACTGTCTTGATAAGGTTGCACTATTTATATTGGCAGACTTGATTCGAATTCCAATTCTCCTAGGCCGAGCGTTGACATCAGTGGAGTCAGAGAAAACTCTGAATGAGACATTTTTTAACTATATATTATTCAAAATAACTACTAAACAACCACCAAGGTAGCAATTAAATCAAATCACAGAATTAAATTGACAGATATTTGATTACTTTGAAGTTTCCTTAGCAACGCTGGTCTAATTGTCGCTATAAGGACAACAGCCTAGCAGTTTAAAACTTTCAATTACACATCGAAAAATATCAGATTTTAGCTCTCGCTTTTTTGTCTCGACCTCCAGCTAAAATTTAATACTCTATCACTTGTAAAATAAATAACCATTAATCATCGTGGACTTAAATATTTAGAAACTTTTAAAAAATTTAAAATATCTTACACAATTTTTATCTAAAATGTTACGCAGAAATTGAAAATAAAACAAAAAATATCAGTTTCTATATAAAATGAACAATATTGAGCGTACTTCCGGTATAGCCAGGAGTAATCCATTTATAAAAATATTATATTTGAAAACCAGAGTCTACCACTTGACAATTTCAGCTTTTAACACAACTCTATCCGCGATCCGCCCTTACTTTTAATGAAAACTATTCGCGCCACACCATATATTACTTATCTAAAAATGCATCTTAAATTGTACATAATATTAAAACTGCAATGCTAATTGCGAATATCTTCCAAGTAATTCGTTTTCATGTGATGTTTTTTGGCAAAATAACAAAATTTTATATTTGTTGAAGAAATTGTTTAAGGCGCCCATTAAATTCCATAAAGTCAAAATAAAAACAAGATAGCCTGCTGCCAAATTGGCAGAAACATAGTTAAGGCTTTTGTTGAAGTTATTCGGCCCCTAAGGGAGGTCACGTTCTTTCTCGAACGCTTTTCGGCAATGCAGTCAGTGGCGTAGTTTCGATAAAAATTAAACATCAGTCGGCAGCACCTGGTTCGACTAATTCGATTTTTGAAGTCTGCAGTAAGGGAAAATTAATGTCGTTTTACGTAACTATTCACAAAATTAGATTTCTGGATAACAGATGTGTATGACGTAAATGTTGATGCTAGTCGTTTTTTGGTAGACGGGAATAATACAAAAAATTTTAGTCATTAAATGTTGTAATTCTTTTTGTTATCGCATTTAGTAACCAATTATTTGAATTCCATTATGGTAATAGATAATCTACCCCTAAAATACTTTCATCAGTAAATTACTTTTATATCTTTTCTTCATATAATCTATAATGGGAACTTGAATTTACTAGTGAAGAATAGGGATTGTCCTTTGTCCCCACTAAACTATTTTAGGACCACTATGAAAACCCGAATACTAATCTATTACAGGGGACTCCAAACTACGGCTTCATAAAATCAAATTAGAACAATTCATACGATATCGTAGATATTTATAATAATATTGTAATGTTTTTATTATTTTAAACAGAAAACTGGTGGGATAAACTTAAAACACTCGGTGGGTTCACTTACTTAATTTATTTAAACACTAAACTACTCACTAACACTTAATTTATATACACACAAACTTAATTATTAATTTATATCAACCTTCACTGTTCGCTATTTCGGTGTATTCTTGTTTATTTGTCGCGATCACTTTATCAACTATACTGAACTTCTCCGCTGGTCGGTCCTTTATATATATTAGTGCCTTTTTTACTAGACCATTCTAGATTGCGGCTTACACAAAAACAATTAGCTCTCGCATTTTCTGCCAAGCCAATGCGAATAGGGAAAGATACTGGTCCCAATCTCTCTGATGGCTGGAAACCACTTTGGACAGGTATTTTCCAATAGTCCTGTTCATTCTCTCGACCATTCCATCTGACTGTGGATGTAATGCTGTTGTCCTGGTCTTCTTCATTCCCAGCTTGTCGCAAATTTCCTGGAATAGATGGCTTTCAAAATTTCTTCTCTGGTCACTGTGGACTTCCAAGGGCACTCCATATCGGCTGATAAATTCATTCACCAATACATCCGCGATAGTTGTGGCCTCTTTCCTTTTCTTTCGAAAGGGCTTCCAACATTGTACTGTTTCATGGGTGCCTTTCTCTTGCGATGTGGTCCATTACTAGTAGCACAAGTCGCATATTTCTTACACCAGTCCTTCACATCGTCGGAGCTGTCCATCCAATAAAACCTTTTACGGACTCGCTGAAGGGTTTTCTTCACTCCCAAATGACCTCCCGATGGACTGTCCTGTAACTTCTTCAGTACCTCAGCTATTCTCGTTCTAGGGATAACTAGCTGTCTCCTCATCTCGGAACCATCATCGTTTTCAAGGACTCTTTTCAACAGCTCTTCTTCCAGTACAAGGGAGTCCCACTGAGCCCAATACGCCTTGAGTTTCGGTGAAAATCTTGACACTTCTTGCCAGGCAGGTCGCCGATTTTCTTCCTTCCACTGCCGAATCTTCTTTAGGCAAGGATCATTCTCCTGATCTTCTCTGATCCTGGTGGGTGACCATTCTTCATTGACTACAGTAGTTCTTGAAATTGCAGCTTCCCTAGATTCCGCCTTGTTGCAGTGGGAGCAGTCTATTGGGCACGGCCGTCTGGAAAGGGAGTCTACATTTCGGTGACTCACACCAGCTCGATGTTCGATGTTGAAATCGTACTCTTGAAGTCGTTCAATCCATCTAGCGATCTGGCCCTCGAGATTCTTGAACTGCATCAACCACTTGAGTGTGCATGATCAGTCCGGATTAAAAATTTCCTACCATAGAGATACTGGTAAAAGTGTTCCACGGACTTCACTACCGCCAAAAGTTCTCTTCTTGTGACGCAGTAGTTTCGTTTTGGTTTGGAGAGGAGTTTACTGAAATATCCCAGCACTCTTTCATGGCCTCCTTGGATCTGCGAGAGCACTCCACCAAATCCTATGTTGCTTGCGTCAGTGTCAAGAATAAAGTCTCCTTCTGGTAATGGATATCCTAATATCGGCGCCGAGGTTAAGTGCCTCTTCAAGGTTTCAAAAGCCGTTTGACAGTCTTCGTCCTATTGGAAAGCTTTTGCTTCTTCTGTAAGTCGAGTTAGAGGCTTGGCAATATCTCCAAACTTCCTGATAAATCTGTTATAATACCTGCAAAGTCCAAGGAAACTCCTAATTTGATGTTTGTCGGTTGGTTGCGGCCATTGCTGAATGGAAGTAATTTTCTCTGGATTCACCGC
Source organism: Galeruca laticollis (assembly GCA_963921935.1). Lineage (NCBI taxonomy): Eukaryota > Metazoa > Arthropoda > Insecta > Coleoptera > Chrysomelidae > Galeruca > Galeruca laticollis. Next base: position 81,808,780 of record OY998178.1, on the reverse strand, counting down.
CACTCCTTCATTGCTCACTATATGACCTAGATAGTTGACTCGGTTTTGGAACAGCTGATATTTTTTCGGGTTTAACATGAGCTGGTCAGCTTAGAGTCGTTTGAATACGTCTTTCAGATTCTTCAGGTGTTCGTCAAATGTCTTCCCCAGTACTACGATGTCGTCCAAATAGACCAGGCATGTCTTCCAAGACAACCCTCTCAAGACATTTTCCATGGGCCTTTCAAATGTCGCAGGCGCATTACAGAGCCCGAATGGCATGACGTTGAATTGCTATAATCCAGATCCGGTGGTAAAAGCAGTCTTCTCTTTGTCTTCTAGGTCCATTTCCACTTGCCAATAACCAGACCTCAGGTCCAAGGTGGAAAACAGTTTGCTGTCGGCCCAAGTATTTAGCGTATCGCGAATTCGCGGCAGAGAATAGCTGTCTTTCTTCGTCATGTTGTTTAGTTGGCGATAATCCACGCAGAATCTCGTAGTTCCACCCTCTTTCTTGACGAGCACTACTGGAGACATCCATGGACTAGTAGATGGTTCTATTACTTTTTCTTCAGCTATCTCTCGAATTATTCTTTCAGCTTCCTCTCTCTTCGCTCGTGTAAGTCGTCGAGCTGATTGCCTAATGGGCGTGGAATTACCAGTATTAATTTTGTGTTTGACGGCTGATGTTCTACCAGTCTTTCCTCCTTTTGGTACGAATAGGTCTTGACACTGCATGAGAAATTCTCTCATTCTCTTTTTTTAGCTCGATTTAAGGATTGACCAGCTACTGATAACATCTGTTCGAATCTGGCATTAGAATTGTCAGTGGTCGTTGTTTAACGAACTATAGACGTCACTGGTACGCTGGATCCAATCCTGGTTTCCTTCTTGATGGTAACTGGGTAATCATTCACGTTTATCACACGTACTGGGATCTCTTTCCAATTAGTACTCCTTTGTCAACTTCTTCGTCGTGGTTCCTTGGCTCCATCATAACTGGTGTACCTTTCTCCATGATTCCCTGTAGCCGTGCTACTATCATGGTTTCGCTTAGTGCAGGTAGAACGGTATCTTCCTGTACAGCTGCTAACACCGCGCTGCCTTCATATGGATGAAGGAATACTTCCTCGGAACCCACTTTAATGGTTCTGTTTCTAAAGTCTAATTGGAAACCATGTACATTCATTACGTCCATTCCCAGAATCACGTCTTCTTCAATGTTAGCTACGATTACCGTATGCGTGAACTTTTCTGCGCCAATTCCCAATTGGATATGTGTTTCCCCGTGGACGTTGGCACTTTCACATGTGGCGGTCCGCAGTCGCAGTCTCGTTGGTAGAAGCTTCTTCTTTGAGTTTATTATCTCTGGTCGTATAATGGTCTTAGTTGCTCCAGTGTCAACCAGCAGAGCATATTTCTTGCCATTCACTTCGCCATCCACATATACACTGTCGTTGCGACATCTGAGAGAAGCTATCAGTATCAGAGGGTCTTTGGAACGATCATGGGTCGGTGCTGCCCCCTCGTAGCCTACCCGTTCCAGTTTTCATGTGACTGGGGTTCTTGATTTGCAGGAGTTCTGGGGCGCTTACATGAACTGCGTACATGCCCTAGCTCGCCACAATTCCAGCATCTGATCTTTCTCGGCTTCTTGTCCATCATACTTTTGATCAAGCTGACGATCTGGTCGAATTTGTCCTCGTCGCCTTCTTCTCGGATGGTCCTAACTTTGTTATAACCCGAATCCTTCGTTGCTTGTCCATATTCAAGAGCAGCTGTCAATGCGTCAAATAATATTTTGGGATGGGCTAAACGACGCGTCCTCTGCATATCGGGGTCACGTAAGCCATCAATAAAGGCATGGATGCCCAGACATTCCATCATTTATCTGCTGATGGATAAGCAAATCGAACTAATCGGGCAATATCCACTACATACTCTTGAAGTGCTTCGTCACGTTTCTGCCTTCGGTTCTTCATCTGGGATTGATACAAATGTTCTAGATGTTCGTGACCATATCGCATGTCCAACCTCTTCTTCAGCTGCTCGAAGTCATCCGTTTCTTCAAGTGGTATCGTCTGAAGTACATCTAAGGCATATCCCCGAAGCGCGACGGTTAAGTTCACTGCTTTCTCCTTGTCGGACCAATTATTCACTCTAGTGGCTGCTTCAAACTGTTTTACGTAATTGGTCCACGACATCTTTCCATCGAACATTTGGGGCCTTGACTCGGGTAAAACTGTCAATACCATATGTCTTGGGTTGTGTTTCTGGTTTGCAGATCTCGATCTTCTTTTCCTCTGCTGAAGTGTCTTGTGTTCTTAAATCGGCAATCTTTGTGTCTAACTCCTTGATTTTGTCGTCCATCTGATTTTCCATCGTTGTCATCTTATTTCTCCATGTCTGATTTTAGAGACGAAATTTTATTCTCGACTTCAGTAGCAATGTCATTTGTTAATGATGAGATATCTGCAGAAATATCATTCTTCATAGCAGAAATATCGTTCTTCTTCATATCAGAAAAATCGTTCTTTATTGCAGAAATATCGTTTTACACATTAGTTGAAATCTTCTCTCCCATGGCAGAAATTGACTAGATTAAAGTGGAAGCCTCGTCATTAAATAAAACTGTTTCTGGATCAAAGCCGTAATTTTCCAGTGCCACTTGAAGTCTTTCTACTAATTCACTTTTCTTACCGGACGTTTCCAACTCACGATAGATACGTAGATATTTATGTATATTACCCCACACCTGACACCAATGTAATGTTTTTATTATTTATTTAAACAGTAAACGGGTGGGATAAACTATAAACACTCGGTGGGTTCACTTACTTAATCTATTTAAACACTAAACTACTCACTAACACTTAATTTATATACACACAAACATAATTATTAATTTTTATCAACACTTCACTGTTCGCTATTTCGGTGTATTCTTGTTTATTTGTCGCGATCACTTTATCAACTATACTGAACTTCGCCGCTGGTCAATCCTTTATATATATTAGTGGCTTTTTTACTAGATAACTCTAGATTGCGGCTTACACAAAAACAATTGGCTCTCGCATTTTCTAGATAAGACTGGTCACAAAAACAATGTCTAGATAAGATAGTCACAATCGTAAACAATTTTAAGAAATCCCTGCGTATCCGCCATAATTTTAACTCGCATACATGGCTTTGATAGAGTCGGATTCAGGGACTATACCAGTGTGCTGTTTCGTAACAATATGAAGTTCTTACAAATAAAAATAAATTTCCGGTCAAATTGTTGTATAATGAATATTTTGAGCACATTTGGTTAAACTTTAATATAATGAACTTACAAAAAATACTCGTATTAATCACAAAATGTATGTCTCTTGAATTGACGTTTTTTGACTTTTCTTCTCTCTACTTCACGTTGGCTGTCAGATCAACCTCGTAACGGCACACTTGTCGACTTGTCAAAAAAAGTTTCAACAAAAATATAAACATTATTATCATGAGTCTGGACATAAAATCCTCAATCCACTTATCTCTAAAGATATTTTATTTAGCATAAAAAGTTAAATACAAAGTCTTATTGTTTTTGAGGGAGCTTTCACGTATACAGGATGCTCAGTTTTCCATGGACAGGAATGAACTCAAAAAATTAAATAAGTATATTGTTTTGGATATGGATTCCTTATTAAAAATAAGAGTGACTTTCAATAAGATATTATGTAGCTATCTCTCGTGGTTTAGGATTTAATAGCAGTTTTATTTAATTTTTTTCTAAAAACGTGTTTATTTAAGGTACTAGGAATACATTTGAGTATATCATATTTGGTGAATCTACCATTTTAATGTTAAAGACAATACCACAATCATCATCATCAATCAGCCTGTCGCATCCACTGCAGGATATAGGCCTCCCTCATTTCTGCCCACTGTCTTCTGTCTTGAGCGCTCTGCATCCAGTTTGTAGTCATTCTTCTGATATCGTCCGTCCATCGCGTGGGAGGTCTTCCCTTGTTTCTTTTGTCAGTCCTTGGTCTCCACTCGAGCAGCCTTTTTGTCCATCGTCCATCTGTCATGCGGGCCACGTGTCCAGTCCAGTTCCATTTGAGTTTTGCCACCTGATAGATAACATCCGTGACTCCTGTTCTCGCCCTTAGGTCTTCATTTCTTATGCGGTCACGGAGTGACACACCAAGCATCGATCTTTCCATCCTACGTTGGGCTACTCTAAGCTTCTTAGCGGATGTGGCTGTCAGAGTCATAGTTTCGGCTCCGTAGGTCATAACTGGTAGAACGCACTGATTATAGGCCTTTCGCTTCAGACACATTGGGAGATTGCCCTTAAACACTTAAACACTTCCACAATATATAACTCTAATTGTTTCCTTTGGTTATAAATTATACAGGGTGATGTCAGAAATTGATCCGATCGGAATATATAAGACCACCTATAAGTCGATAATTTTAAATGGAACATCCTGTATATCATTGCTGATTTCGATTGTTCCCAAAAAATTAAGGCAACTTTGTATGAAATAGCCTATACTCATCTCTAGCTGTTTAGAAAATATTTGCTATTAAACATTTTTTAAATACACCTTTCGTTTAAATTAGTAGATATTCAACAATATATTGTACTTTATAATTTTAACTAACATGTCTGTATTTTCTGAGAAAACAATTCACTACAAATTGTAAAATTAAACTAAATAGTGTATGTAATCAAAACCAACTAACGCTGCAAAATCAAAACCGCCATGGAAAAAAATTAGAGTTCTTTGGAAATCAACGTAAACAAGAATTGTCAAATAATAATTTTGGTTTTGTTATGCATGAAGTTTATCCTTAGCTTTTAATGTCTTGTAGTGCCGAAAAAAGTTTAAATTTATATCAGTGTTATCTCCAAAATAACAAAAGCACTAACTACTAGAGGATATAGTCAAAAGTATCCAGAGAGAAGAATACCGGAAAGATCCATATTTGGGAGAATTGAACCAGATCTTGAACAGGCATGGTGTTTTAAAATAAGGAAAAAGAATTAAACTTAAAAATATTTTGGATGATGAAACGCATATTTCATATTATTTTTTTGAAAATATTTATAATATCTATTGAGGTTATATGTTCAATAGGGAATAAAATATCAACATAACAAAATATTATGGATTACAAAATATATCAGATAAGAAACAAACAAACTAGGTTTTCTTTGGAAACATTCAATCATAAAATGAACAAGAAATGTTCATATTAGTGTTTTAATGAAACTTACTGTTTTTAGTTAACTCCACAGTATAATGAAAAATATTGACAATTGTTTCGATATTACCTAAATATCATCGTCAGAATGACAGAAGTTACATTTCATTTGATGCCTATCTAATGTTTAATTATTTTTGGCTAGTCCAAGAAGTGATCTTGTGATTGACTTAATATATTTTAATAGAAAAAAGAAGATATGATTTTACAAATATTAAAGCTTAGATATTATTAACCCTATGGGGATATCCTGGATATCATTTTTCCCAATTAAGATCAGTATAACTGTGCAATGATATAGAAAACCAGGAAAACTATATCTGCTGATCTTTACAATTATCACTTAAGAAGACTGTTTAAAAAAGGAGAACTCCCTAGATTTATCTGTTCATTGACGACTTCATATTGTGGGTTTCTTAAGTGTCTTCTAATTTCCAATTCTTCAAGGAAATCCAGTTCTAGTTTCTTATTACTTATTACAAATATGTAGTACTTCTAGTTCTGTGTTAGGTGTCAATGAATGATTGGTGTCAAGTAGATGTCTGGCGTAGTGGGATTTATCTGGTTGTTTTAATCTGTATGCTCGTAAGTGTTCACTGTATCGGATTTCAAAATTTCTAAGGGTCTGGCCCAAATAGACAGCATTACATTCTGGACATTTAAGTTCATATATACCAGATTTCTTTAATGGTGATATTTTTGTTTTTACATTTAACTATTTTGTACTTATGTCACTTTCTCTTTTAAAAGAAATAATTGTATTTGTTGCTAAAGATATTATCTTTGAAATATTATTATAAATATTTTCTGCATATGTAATGGTTTTATAAATTTTTCTTTCTTTAGTTTGTTTAGGAAATATTAGTTGTAATGCCACTTTTTCCTCTTTTTTTTACTAATTACTTTATTCATCATATGTAATGGGTAACCGTTGGGTGTTGCTATTTGTTTAATTATGTTAATCTCTCTATCAAAATTACATTTGTTCATAAGAACTGAAAATTATCTATGTATCATTGAATTATATGCTGCTAGTTTATGTGACATGGGATGATTGGAACGGCATGGAATAGTCACATCGATGTGTGTTGGTTTTCGGTGAATCGAATAATCAAGTACATTATTAACCCTTTGAATTTTTATATCAAGAAAATTGATTGAACTATTTTCTTCAACTTCTAATGTAAATTCAATTTTTGGGTGTAAATTATTAATGTGGTTGAAACATATATCTAATTATCTATCACTGCCTATAAAACAAGCTAATGTGTCATCTAATTATCTATACCAAAATAAAACATTTTTTGAAATATTACTTTCACAGATTTTTCTTTCTAAATTGTCCATAAAAATGTTTGGGCTTCCCATTGGTAAACCTTCATTTTGAATATATATATATATATATATATATATATATATATATATATATATCTTATTGTCAAAAGTGAAATAATTTTGATTAATACATACATCAAATAAATTAAGTATATCTGATATTATTCCTGGATTAATATTTTTATCTTTTAGTAACTTTCTTACAAGTATTAGATATTCTTTAGGAGAAATTAGTAACATCAAATGAAATAAGCTTAGAGCTATCTTGCAAGTTGAATGGTTTTAATTTTTTGATCAATTCCATTGAATTTCTAATTGAATATTTAGATGTACATCCGTAACTATCAAGTATATTGTTAAGTTTCTTTGCCAATATATTATTAGGAGTAATAATATAAGAAACTACAGGTCTAATTGGTTTCGTTATTTTATGTAATTTAACGGTTCCATATAATTGTGGAGAATGAGGATTCTTATTTATAATGGACCTCTTTTCTGGACCTCACTGAAAAGATAATTTGAATTATTAACAATATCTCTAACATTATTAGAAAACTTTTTTGTTGGGACTGCTCTAAGAACTTTTACATCGATAGATTCTATAAAGTTATGTATCTCTGAATTATAATCATTAGTTGTCAATAGGACAATAGCGTTCCCCTTGTCAGATTTTGTAACTGTTAGGTTATTATCTTCTACTATCTTTTTTTAATTGAATTTAAAACTATAACGTAATTTTTTGTTTAACGTCAAACAAAAAATGAAATTACAGTTTTAAATTCAATTAAAAAGAAAGTAGAAGATAATAACCAAATAGTTACAAAATCTGACAAGGGGAACGCTACTGCCATATTGACAACTAATGATTATAATTCAAAGATATAATATAATTATAATTATATAATCTACCGATGTAATAGTTCTTAGAGCAGTCCCAACAAAAAGTTTTCTAATAATGTTAGAGATATTGTTAATAATTCAAATTAACTTTTCAGTGATTACGAAAAGAGGTTCATTATAAATAAGAATACTCATTCTCCACAATTATATGGAACCGTTAAACTACATAAAATAACGGAAACAATTAAGCCTGTAGTTTCTTATATTGATACTCCTAATAATATATTGGCAAAGAAACTTAACTATATACTTGATAGTTACGGATGTGCATCTAAATATTCAATTAGAAATTCAATGGAACTGATCTAAAAATTAAAACCATTCAACTTGCAAGATAGCTCTAAGCTTATTTCATTTGATGTTACTAATTTCTCCTAAAGAATGTCTAATACTTGTAAGAAAGTTACTAGAAGATAAAAATATTAATCCAGGAATAATATCAGATATACTTAATTTATTTGATGTATGTATTAATCAGAATTATTTCACTTTTGACAATAAGATATATATTCAAAATGAAGGGAAGCCCTATATCGCCAAATTTGGCAAACATTTTTATGGACAATTTAGAAAGAAAAATCTGTGAAAGTAATATTTCAAAAAATGTCTTATTTTGGTATATGACATATTAGCTTCTATTATGGGTAGTGAACGACAATTAGATATATTTTTCAACCACATTAATAATTTGCACCCAAAAATTAAATTTACATTAGAAGTAGGAGCATTTTTTTGATATAAAAAACCATCATACACCGATGTGACTATTCCATACCGTTCCAATCATCCCATGTCCCATAAACTAGCGGCATATATATCAATGATACATAGATCATTTTCAGTTCCTATGAACAAATGTAATTTTGATAGAGAGATTAACACAATTAAACAAATAGCAACACCCAACGGTTACCCATTACAAATGATAAATAAACTAATTAGTAAAAAAGGGGAAAAAGTGGCATTACAACTAATATTTCCAACACAAGCTAAAGAAATAAAAACTTATAAAACCATTGCATATACAGGAAATATTTCTAATAATATTTCAAAGATAATATCTTTAGCAACAAATACAACGATTTCTCTTAAAACAGAAAGTAACATAAGTACAAAATTGTTAAATTCAAAAACAAAAATATCACCATTAAAGAAATCTGGTATATATAAACTTAAATGTCCAGAATGTGATGCTGTCTATTTGGGTCAGACCCTTAGAAATTTTGAAATCCGATACAGTGAACACTTACGAGCATACAGATTAAATCAATCAGATAAATCCCACTACGCCAGACATCTACTTGACACCAATAATTCATTAACACTTAACACAGTACTAGAAGTACTACATATTTGTGATAAGAAATAAGAACTGGATTTCCTTGAAGATTTGGAAGATACTTAAGAAGCCCACAATATGAAGTCGTCAATGAACAGATAAATCTAGGGAGTTCTCCACTTTTAAACTGTCTTCTTAAGTGATAATTGTAAAGATTAGCAGATATAGTTTTCCTGGTTTTCTTTATCATTGCACAGTTATACTGATCTTAATTGGGAAAAATTATATCCAGGATATCCCCACAGGGCTAATAATATCTAAGCTTTAATATTTGTAATATCATATCTTCTTTTTTCTATTAACATAAATTAAGTCAATCACAAGATAGGTCACTTCTTGGACTAGCCAAAAATAATTACACATCAGGTAGGCATCAAATGAAATGTAACTTCTGTCATTCTGACGATGATATTTAGATAATATCGAAACAATTGTCAATTTTTTAGGATTTTAACATTTTTTCAATATATTGTGGAGTTAACTAGAAACAGTAAGTTTCATTTAAAACACTAATATGAGTATATTCCACAAAGTAAAGGTCGGGATAGTTAATTTCATAAGAAATGTGCAGATAGTATGTCGAAATAGACTATAAAAATACAAATTCAATTTGATTAGCTCAGTCTATCAAAAGTATAAAGTCTGTAACCGTCTTAACTGTCCGGTACAAAGTTTCCTTGGATGGAACAAAGATGATCTAGTGAAGTATTATTATTTGAAACGATAGTGGGTGATAAACAATTAAAACGTATGAGAACGGCACTCTTGTTTTAGTTAGAGAGCTAAGAGTCGTGGGTTTATTTTATGAAAGTTAATCAACCGGAAAGGTAATTGATGGGCGCCAGAAATTTTAATTGACAGGAAAAATTTCAAAAACTGCGATAAGAGAGAGAAATTATAAAAAATGAGGTATTTTCGGTAATGTGTCTGTGGAGGTTAGGGAAGTACTCACTAAAACGCGTTTATTATGTTAATCAGTTTATTAACATGTTTGACTAGTGTCAGTTATCAGAGCAATAAAAAAATTACAATTTGGATACATGCATAATCGGGTACCAACAATAGACAGCAACAATAAGATACAAAAATTAATATGTAGATAAAAACATTAAAACAAATTATCCCTCAACACTTCACATACGGTAATTGTTCGAGGAATAAATAGTGAAGATAAGTTCCAATGAACAAAACAGATACACGAATTAAAATTATATATATGTATATATATATATATACATATATATATATATATATATATATATATATATATATATATATATATATATATTTTCAGTTATTTACATTAATTGAAAATCAAGATTGGAGCATAACCAACCTTTTCGGCGTCCAGATATATATTGTTCCTCAATTTTTTAATGCTCAGTAGTCATAAAGAACGATATCCTTCGCTTCGACGAAAATATTGTTGCGCCAGGGCCGCACTGGGATCGAAATTATTCGATTTCGTAGGGCGAAATATAGGAAAAATACCTTTTGTAAATATTAATTTGATCTTTAAACTTGAAGTATAATAAGATAGTTTAACTAGATCACAAAAGTTAATGTGATACATTTTAAATAAGATATTTGTCAGACACATAAAAATCAAAATGGAGTCATGTTTCTGTGTATAGCTTTGTCCGGAAACTGAATAATTTACTTTAAATGCTTCATTAAAAATATATAATCATATTATAGATACTGTTTTCTTTTAAAGACATGACATTTAACATAAAATTTCAATAAACACAGAGTCTAATCCACAGAGATACACTATGCACTTCATAAAATATTTTGATTTGATTTATGCAAATGATTGACAATATGAGTAGATTTTATGAGAATATAATACTTTAATTCATTAAAAATATATAATCATATTATAGATATTGTTTTCTTTTAAAAACATATGACAATTAACATAACAAAATTTCAATAAACGCAGAATCTAATCCACAGAAATACACTCTAGACTTCATAAAATATTTTGATTTGATTTATGCAAATTATTTTTTTATGTCTATGTTTTTGAATATCTTCCAGATTTACTTAATAAATGATATTAATATTGTTTTGTTTCTGAAAATGCTTTATCTTATTTAAAAATAAAAATAAATATAATTCATAATAAAAATAAACTTGATTTTTAAAATTAAAATCATGATTTAAAATCATTTTTTTTTCTTTTTTATTCAGAACCAGATAACAACATAATATAAAAGTTTGCTCAAAAATCAAAAGACGTATATGCTTTTAGCAAAAACAACAAAAAAGAAGTACATAATTCCAAATTCTTAAACTAAACGTAACACCTAACTTTTATTAATGTATATTTTCATTCTATTCATTTTCGTTATACAATTTAAACAAAAACACGAGTTTTCCTCCTTTTTCTATGCCTAATCTGTTTCTAATATCCGAGTGTACAAGACCAAAAGAGCTAAATACGCGTTCTACTGAAGCTGAAGAAGCAGTTGCACACAGGAACTGTTTTATTATTGGCAACTGTTTCATGATTTCCGTTTCCTAACCACCATTGTAGTCCGTTAATTGTTTCTAAAGCTATATTCTTTTCTTCTGGTGTTAACTGGTATTTTGTTTTTTGTAGATTCAACATATACGCTATAAAATGATATGACGTTAGTGCTTGCTTATATCGATTATTAAATTGTTGTGTTTTTTGTAATGGTAATTCCACAGATTCATCAAAGATATATTGTAAATGTTTCCACTGCTCTACAGCATCTGCGATAGTAGCATTTTTCTTCTGCACAGTATCAAGAGCAACTGATAGATTTTAAAATGTTTAAATAATCATGCGCTGCATGTTTAATCGCAATATTTGAAACTTTTTGGTAAATAGTGGAATCAATCTCCTTTTTATTTTCTTCGCAGATTTTTAATATGATGTCCCACTGAGTGACATACATCTCTAAGCATGCGCCAAGACTATTCCATCGCACATCGCTTGGAAGGACTAAAGCGCAGCCTCCTGCTTGACTGAATTTAGCTCTAGCCAAATGGTTATTTCGAAAATACTTTGGACCGTATGTTCTTTAACGTCTTTAACTTGAAAGTCCTTGCACAGTAAATTAAAAATATGTGCAGAGCAGCCATAAGTTATAACTTTAGCGTTCGTTTTTTCTTCTAATGTTTTTCTCATAAGTGTCATATTTGCGGCATTGTGTGTCACATGAAGAAATCAGGTCACAAAGTATATTTGAGTTAAATATTCTGAAGTATGTGGATTTCCTAATGTGTCTATAGTTTCGTATAGGAGGGCTTGTCCATCTTCAGTGGTTATCGTTGCACATATCACTGGTTCGTTGTGCACGTTTGACTACCCATCAATTGATATATTTATGGACTGTCCTGGCAGGGAGCAGAAACATTTTTCTTTTTCCTCTTCATGTTTCGTCCAAAAGACTTGTTGCTACCGTTTTTCTCGAGGGCAGTGTATAACCAGGCCTTAATAACTGAATGGCTTTTTTCACCTCTAAATTCTCAATACATCTGAAACTCGAATTAGTAGCAAAAATAGCCTTTGCTATTTGTTTGTTAATTTTATGTTTGCTCTCTTTTTTTGGACTGGCTCAAAAGTTGTTGGACTTGTTAGTACTTTCGGTGGAGTTTTTCTAACATATGAACTATCCGTCATGAGTGAACTATAACTTGAGGCAGATTATGTGCTAGCAAGACTGTCAAGCGACATTCGACTATCTGGAAAGAGAAAAAAAATAATTGAAAATTGAAATTGATTAATTGATATAGTGTTGAATTATTGATTTTAAAATAAAGTGAAAATGTTCAATAGAGATGTAAAAGCAAATGTATTTTATTAAGTTGAAAAAAATTAAAAATTAAGTAAGTATAGAAGAGTAAAGATAATCTTTAATTAACTTGGGAAAGGCCGCGTTAAAAAAGTTACATTAAAGGCCACGTGTTAGATTTCACCTAACATTTAAAAACAATCCTATATGCCTAAAATCTATATACTAAAATATTTATAAATGAATACATAAAAATTATATTATCTTTGTTAAAAATAATAGCTATCAAAAATTTTTTAAAATTATCTCAAAAATGTATCTTCTTCTACTCGTTGACTTTCAGACCTTAAGGTCCATAGTCTCCCTATTGGGATTCCTAGCCTCATTTTTCGGACAGCGGTGGCCAGCCGCTTGGCCAACCCCACTGCTTTAAATCAATAGGGAGTTTGTGAATTCGGTGATTTAGTTTCTGCTCTGAAGTCTGTCCTTTGCTTCTTCTACTATTCTTTTCCATTTTTTCCGGTCTTTTGCTTTGTTCTTTCAGTCATTTATTCCAATTTCTTTAAGATCTTCTTCTACACCATCTAGTTTTCGGTCGTCCCCTTGCTCCTCGTCCTTGTCTTTTAGTTTCCTGTATTTTCTTGACACATCTTTCATTACCTTGACGTTGTAAATGTCCTGCCCACCTTAATCGTTTACTTCTTATTTCATTTGTTACTATTGGACTATTGAATTTTTGATTAACTTCGTAGTTTCTTAATATTCTCCATACTCCATTTTCTTTAATTGGGTCGTATATTCACCGTAGTATTTTCCTTTCCCAGTAAAGTACGGCTGGTCTAATTACTGTCTTGCATATTTTAATTTTTGTGTTTGTAGACAATATCTTTGATTTAAATGTGTCTTTTAATGGATAGAAACATTTGTTACCCTGTTGTATTCTGTTATTTATCAAAAATGTATCTACTTATAATATAATACGTATATATTTAAAAAATATTTCAAAATATATCAGAATATATAATTAAAAATTACACTTTGTTGCTTAACTTATAATTAATATTTATGTCTCAAAACTTTCACTAACTTATCTCAAAAATAAAATATCAAGTGCTTGGAGAATCAACAAAAAACGAAAAATGTTAGGCAAAATCTAACCACTTAACAAACCTAACTAGGGAAATGCGTGAAATTGTTGGGCAACGTCAATTTATAGGTTGAGAAGGAAAACAAGCCTCGACAGGAATATTCTTGCAAAAAGCACAACAAACGCGTTCGTGCCTCACCCGGCAATACTCGCCACTGTATGGGGGTGTAGAGGACAGAGGGAAAACAAATTGCGACAAAAATGTTCTTGCAAGAAACGCGACAAATGCGTTGTCACAAGTTTTTGAGTCGCAAATAGTATTATAATTTTTAGACTTGTACATTAAAATAATTAACAATAATTTCAAATAATAAAAATGTTCAAATTTTATATTCAAATTTAAAAAATCAAATAAATCGTGATTTAAAAAAATCAATGGTTTTTGATTTTTTTGATAAAAATCAGATTTTGCCCAACCCTTGTTATATTATAAATAAAAAGTAAAGAAAATACTTAATAATAGTATATTAAGTCCCAAGTGTCAAAAAGGTTACTTTAGTCACGAGTTTCATAAGGCACGAGTGTAGCGAAGCGGAACGAGTTCCTTGTGAAACGAGTGACTAAAGACATTTTTAACACGAGGTGCTTACTATACTTTTTCTTCGCCCGCAGGAATGAAAAAATTATTTTTATTTTAATTATATTCATAACATAACGGACGATGGCTGACGGTTGACAGATAAACCAAATGACAGATAGCAACAAAATTATGACGGAACATGAAATTGAACGAACAAAAGATACACTTGATGTGACGTTTATAAAACAAAAGATAAACGAGATGTGACTTTTCTCATTTTAAACACTAGTGTTTAAAGAGTCGTTTTGCGCATGTCAAACCCGTTTTTTAAATGCGGTTTTAGTAACGGAAATAGAAAAAATATATAAACGTTGGCATATTAACAAAAAATTATATTAACCTATTTCTATGTCTAATAATCTTATTTTTATTAATGACTAATTCTGCTGTTATGAACTAAATAATTATTATTTAACTTTTCATTATTGTTATTATAATACTAATTCCTATTACCTATTCTAATTACATGTACATACATTTTCCATATATTTTATGCCATTTAATAACTTCTTGTATTGAAAACTATCTTAATGCAAACTGTTCCCAATTTTTTCTTATGAAATCTTGCAATCCTTGAATCTTGGATTGTCCCATTATTTCACCTTTACGACTCTTAATTTTTTGTTTACTTTTTCATTGCTTTTTTCATTTCTCTTGTTTACGCTCTTGTTACTTTCTTCTAACTTCCTATTTCTGTCAACTATTATTTCTATTATTTTTTATGTTTTCACTCATTTTCTTGTTACTTCCTTATTTCTATCAATTTTCCTATTTCTATTCTTCTTTATATTCTCATTCATTTTATCGTTACTTTCTTCTTACGGTTTCATTTATATTCTTGTTCCTTTTATCAATTTAATTATTTATAATCTGATTATTTTCTTCTATCTCCTTGTTAAAGTCTCCATTCTCTATATCAATTTCATTCTCTTGACTTACTTTTTCTTTAAGAATTTGTATATTCCGATTTCTTTTGAGTTTTTCCCTATCTATTTTTCTTGTATTTCCTTTTATTTCCATGATTGGGTCTTCTAAGGACGTATGAACTATTTCTAAATCAGTGTCATTCAATACGCAACTTTTATTTGGTGATTTCATTTGAATATCAGATACATAAATTTTATTGCTATTATTTTCATTATTCTCTATTTCATTATTTTCTAGAATATTATCAATATTAAATAAATATGATAAATCTGGTAATGAATCTGTTTCTATTTGTTCATGAGTTTCTGTTTTTTGCAAATGATCAGCTTCTTTCGGTGTTTTAAATGAAACTCAACGTTTCTAGCTAATTCCGCAATATAATGAAAAATGTTAAAAATTCTAAAATATTGACAATTATTATATTATTACAAGATAACGCTAAGCTTATTTCATTTGACGTTACTAATATGTTCACTAAAATTCTTCCTAAAGAATGTCTAATACTTGTAAGAAAATTACTAGTAGATAAAAATATTAATCCAGGAATAATATCAGATATACTTAATTTGTTTGATGTATGCATTAATCAGAATTATTTCACTTTTGACAATATGATATATATATTCAAAATGAAGGTTTGCCAATGGGAAGCCCTATACCACCTATTTTGGCAAACATTTTTTTGGACATTTTAGAAAGAAAATTTTTTTAAAGTAATATTTCAAAAAATGTTTTATTTTGGTATAGATATGTAGATTACATATTAGCTTGTTTTATAGGTAGTGAACGACAATTAGATATATTTTTCAACCACATTAATAATTTACACTCAAAAATTAAATTTACATTAGAAATTGGAAGAAAATAACTCAATCAATTTTCTTGATTTGAAAATTCAAAGAGTTAATAATGTACTTGATTATTCAATTTACCAAAAACCAACACACACTGATGTGACAATTCCTTATAGTTCCAATCACCCCATGTCACATAAACTAGCGGTATACAATTCAATGATACATAGAGCATTTTCAGTTCCTATGAACAAATGTAATTTTGATAGAGAGATTAGTACAATTAGACAAATAGCAACATCCAACGGTTATCCATTACATCTGATAAATAAGCTAATTAAAAAAAAAGAAAAGAAAGTGGCATTACAACTAATATTTCCTAAACAAACTGAAGAAATAAAAACTTATAAAACCATCACATATACAGGAAATATTTCTAATAATATTTCAAAGATAATATCTTTAGCAATGAATACAACAATTGCTTTTAAAACAGAAAGTAACGCAAGTACAAAATTGTTAAATGTTAAAACAAAAATACCAACATTAAAGAAATCAGGTATATATAAACTCAAATGCCCAGAATGTAATGCTGTCTATTTGGGTCAGACCCTTAGAAATTTTGAAATCCGATACAGTGAACAATTACGAACATACAGATTAAGACAACCAGATAAATCCCATTACGCAAAACATCTACTTGACATCAACCATTCATTGACACCTAACACAGAACTAGAAGTACTACATATTTGTGATAAGAAACAAGAACTGGATTTCCTTGAAGAGTTGGAAATTAGAAGACACGTAAGATACCCACAATGTGAAGTCGTCAATGAACAGATAAATCTAGGGAGTTCTCCACTATTAAACTGTCTTCTTAAGTGATAATTGTAAAGATCAGCAGATATAGTTTTCCTAGTTTTCTATATCATTGCACTGTTATGCTGATCTTAATTGGAAAAATGATATCCAGGATATAACCACAACCCACTTTAGAGAACTAGCCCCGCTGAGCACAAAGTGGCAACAGCGCTTGGTAGTCCGATAGTCCTATCCCACTCCTATCCTTGTAGGTAGTCTTCGTCGTCGCCTTATTGATTTGTTATTGTTGTTTCTGACATCTCCGCATGGTTTTAGCAGTCAAAACATGTGACAAAGTTTTTCGATCTGTTATGTTATAATAATGAGAAAATTATAATAATTGTAGTGTAACCTTGCAGTCATATTTTAATAATCTGGAGAACAATTCATCCGAAGATACGGTAAGTGTTTATTATTTGATGTTAGTAAAGAATTATTTTTAGGTTACATTTTTCAATTGCAAAAAGTTCTAGCAAATAATTACTGAAAATTTATTTTAGATGCCTCGAAGGTGTTCAATTCCTGGATGCAATTCAAATTATGATTCCGTCGTGAAGGGGTCAAATAAATGTGAATCGACATTTGCTTTTCCTAAAGATAAAAACAAATGTGAAAAATGGTTGAAAGCTATTCCAAGGAAAGACTGGACTTCCACAAAGTGTAGTGTAGTATGTGCCAAACATTTTCATGACTCAGACATTATGAAGTATCATGAATTTACTTTGCCATCGGGTGAAAACAAAAAAATTCTATTAAAATACCCAAAGTTGAGTGAAAGTGCAATTCCAAGACAATTTGACATCTTACCTAAATATCTTTCATCTGCACCTGCAAAAAAAAGAACAAACCCAGAAGAACGACGGGAAACAATTTTACACAGGGAAGAACAAATAATAGAAGATTTTTTGCATAATGACATTATAACTGATTTTGATGATCTGGCAAACAATTTTAAAACGAAGTTGGAAATTCAATCCTGGGAAGCAAAAATTGTAACAAAAAATAATAGTCGTAAGTTATATTTTTACAATTTAGATATAGATCAATATGTGACAGTTATGGCGACAATTGCAATTGAAGATAATTTAATGGTTAAAGTTTACCTCAAAGACAATCAACTTGCATACAACGATCTTAAATGGATTTTACCATGGGATGTAAAGTTGCAAAGGTGGTCTCAACTTTCCAATCTATTATCTCGTTATAAAACAAATACTGTTAATAAAGAAGTAAATGTAATAGAGATGCTTAACGAAGGATTGAAAATTTTCTCTGATGCATATCTAAAATGTGAAAACAATTATGATGAAAGTAATACATTTTTGTATAGTAAACATTTAGAGATAATAATAGATCAGTTGTATCAGATTGTGTCAAACAAAAATAAGTATCGACCATCAACAATTATAATGGCATTTATATTATATTCACAATCGCCCACCTGTTATAATGTTATTAGAGATTACTTTGTCCTTCCTCATAAAAGGTATTTGCAGAGTATTTCTTCCTCTTTAGCAGTGTCGCCCAAAGAAGAGAATAACAATAAAAATTATTTATTGAATATTGTAAAGTCACTAACCGAGACTGAAAAGGTTGTTGCATTAATTATTGATGAAATATATATCACGTCTCGAATGGATTATAGATCTCAAAATATTTTGGGTTCTGCTGAAAATAATGTCCTAGGCAGTGATTGCGAGTTTGCAAGAACAATTGTTACTTTTATGATAAGCTCAACATTTGGTAATATGAATGGGGTTGTAAAGCTCTGGCCAGTTAATAATGTCAAAGGTAGCGAATTAACAAAAATGACTACAGAAGTAATTAATTTTGTTCAAGACTGTGGCTTTGAAATAATTTGTATTATAACTGACAATCACTCAATTAATAGAACAATGTTCAAAACTATATCCGATAATGGATTATGGTTTTCTAATCCAAAAAATCAAGAGAAATTAATTTTTCTTTTATTTGATTTTGTTCATATTTTCAAAAATATTTGGAAAAATTGGATGAATTTAAAAAATTTACATAATACTTTTGTTTTTTGTGATTTTGAACAAATTAATGAAGGAACTTTGAAATATGCGAAGTTTCAAGACTTACGAAATGTTTATGAGTCTGAGAAAACTTCGCTTATAAAACAAGCCTTCAAATTGAATTATAAATCTCTGTACCCTTCCACTCTGGAGAGGCAAAAAGTCCAGTTGGCAGACAATGTATTTCATCAGTCCACAATATCATGCTTGATGAGTACTCCAGAGTGTAAGGATACAGGGGACTTCTTGCAAATTATTAGACGTTGGTGGGATTTGGTTAACAACCGAAGTACCCTTAAAGGTATTATGAAAAGAAATGAATGGTGCAAACCATTTGAAAATGTATCAGATCCAAGGATTAGCTTTCGTAAAAAAGTTTGTAGATTGGTTAGATAGATGGAAAAATATAGAAAATAATAATGGACATTTATCTAATGAAACTTTTCAAGCCATTAGGCAGAGTACTTTTGTTATAAAAGAAATTATAGAATATTCATTCAAACATTATCCAATTAAATATCTATTACCTGGCAAGTTTACAAGTGAAAATTTGGAGAAGAGGTTTGGAAAGTATCGACTATTATCAGGCTGTAATTATAATGTATCATTAGATGATGTCATAAATGCGGAAAAAAAGATACGTGTAAAACATATTTTTAAAAATAATAATATAAATCAATACTTTACACTTTCTGATATAAAGTCACAGTTTTCATTAATATCTGAAAATGATATTAAGGAGTCCTTTCAGAGCATTGAGAGTAATAATACATCCAGTGATTCATTGTTAAAACAATTTATTCATATATTAAAAACCGACTATTCAACATCATCAGAAATTGACGAGTCGTCAAAGATTTATGTTTGTGGGTATGCCAGTTACACGATTTCAAAAAAGTTAAATGGATGTAAATCTTGTATATCATTGATAACATCAAATAAAGGTGGTCAAACCTCAAATCAGTATTTTGATTATCTTCAGAGAAATGGGTTATCAGTAGCTTCTGATTTTGTCAACCATATTTTTTTTCACATATCCTCAATTCTTCAATATATCATTAGCAATAAATCAATGAATCATATTTTCTGAAATGTAATCAGCAAAAATATATTTTATCAAAATTAACTATTGAAAGTATAAAGTTTGATTACTATTATGGATATTTCCAAAATATTTGCTCAGAATGCAACAAAAATTGTTCTAGACTGCTTCATATGATTTGTTCTGTGTTTAGCAATGTATTTTTAAATAATTATGTTAAACTTAAAAATAACGAAAATATAGAAAAACAAAAAAACAAAAAGAGAGAAGCTGAAAGCAGCCGAAACTCTCAAAAGAAAAGGAAATTAAACACTTTTAGCAGTTAGATTTATGAATATGTTTTGTTATTTTTTTACCTTAATTAAAATAATTGTCTTTTGATAGTAGCAAAACCTCTGCTAAATATGAATAAAAAATATTGAACCGTCTTAAAGTAATAAAGAAAAACGAGTTTTATTTTAATAACTTCAACACCCTGTGTATCAAAAACGGGCGACATTAGACCCAACATTGCCTATATAATTTTTCATGATTTTATGAGAGCTCTTTCCTGTAAAGCGTTGTAAGTGTCATTTGGAAACACCCTGTATACAATAGTTCAAAATATTAATTTTAAACCATTTTGTACACCATGTCTTTATTACATATTTATTTACGGAAATATTTCAGCAGAATGTGATACAATTTATGTAGATTTGCACCCTATATTTAACTTTCGTAGGAATTTCTTTGTAACGAGTTTAAATGAAGCGCCAGCCATCAAGCAAGAAACCGGACCACTCTTATCAGCTGATCCAGTGTTGCCACATGTGTCAGCGCGGCTAGTTCTCTAAAGTGGGTTGTGATATAACCATAGGTCTAATAATAGCTAAGCTTCAATATTTGTAATATCACATCTTCTTTTTTCTATTAACATATATTAAGTCAATCACAAGGTAGGTCACTTCTTGGTCTACCCAAAAATAACTACTAAACATCAGGTAGGCATCAAATGAAATGTAACTTCTGTCATTCTGACGATGATATTCAGTTATGGAAACAGTTGTCAACTTTTTAGAATTTTCAACATTTTTCATTATATTGTGGAATTAGCTAAAAACGTTGAGTTTCATTTAAAACACTATATGAGTAGATTCCACGAAGTAAGGGTCGAGACAGTTAGCTTCTTTTGGAATTATTGACTTTGTTTAGAAGCATTAACATCAGAATTTGGTTGAGGGGTTTTCCGAAAATTTTGATTCTGTTCTAAACAGGAAAACTTGTCAAAATCTTTTATTATTTCTTCCTCTTCAATTTTATTTTCATAACTATTATTATATATTTTCTCAGATACAAGATTTGGTTTTTGGCCGTTATCACGGAAATATTGATTATTAGGTACTCTGGAATCTATTATTATTATTTTGTGAAGTAAAATTACTATTATTTCTTAAATAATCTGCGAAATGTTGTTGACATCGGTTCTGGTTTCGGTAGTTTATTTTCAGGTATCTGGTGAGGTCTAAATACGTTACGCCTTGGTCCAAACACCTGAGAATTAGTGGGGTAATTTCGGTGTTACTGAGGCCGTGGTTGAATATTTATAGGTTGATCTTTGATAATTGTTATCATAATTATTATTATATTGTTATTGATTGTAATTGTTATTTCTAGGATAATTAAAATGATTATTTCTATGATAACTAAAAGTATTTAAATTATTATTTGATGCTTTCAAAGTGTTATTATTATTATTTAGAGATTGTTTTGGTTCACTAAATTGACCATACAATCTCTCGAAACTCTTAAACCCATCCACATCAGCCATTGCATCCTCTAAATAATTTGGTTTTTTGAGATACATATTATTTTTAAGGACGCCAGTAAATCCTGCTATGAAAGTGTTTAGCGCCGTTTTGTCGCAATGGTTTGTATGACATTTCTTATCGTTTTCGTTTAAATTAAAATCATTTCTGATTCTTTGAATTACTTTACTTTCACCCTTTATATTTTTAATGACATTAAAGTAAATATCGTAGTGATCTTCAAAATAACATTATAATTATTGAAAAATACCCCTAAATTAAAAATAAAAATGTTCAATTTTAACCTTTTCTTTACTTTTACCCTTTTTTTTGAAACTATATTTTTAAAATTATATTTTTAATGACAATAAAGTAAATATCGTAGTGATCTTCGAGATAACATTATAATTATTGAAAAATACCTCTAAATATCAAATAAAAATGTTCAATTTTAACCTTTTCTTTTCACAATATCAGCTTTAAATTATTACAACACCATTAATTTTTTTGGAAATTTCGTTATAGATGACATCAGAAGGTAATTGTTATGTCTCCTTCATTTCCATAATTACGTGAGTTATGTCCTTCCCATGTATCCAGGTGAGAGTTTACGACATGTTAACATTCCAAATGCCAACACACTTTTGGAAACTAAAGTGAGGATCTACGCATTGCTCTACTGCATTGTAAAGTTACAGTAATTGGATTAGACAAAGAGCAGTATATTCCGATTGGACAAAGACTATTTGGTCACTAGTGTGACAGGGCTTACCAGCGGCTTGGGAATTCCTAATGCCATCTATCCTGGAGCCATGTGGAACAAGAGCGTTTCATGAGGGTTTCAAAGTATATGAGCGTCCATTTTTACGTACATATATAATCTTTACGAAAGAAATAAGAACTCAGTCGAGTGGTTGAGTTATTTTATGTAAAAAGATTTCTTGAAGGCTCCAGATTGATGAAAAAAGTTTTCCCGGTATCTTTATGTCACCTAAACCAGTAACTAATAGGTGGAAAACGCAGCTTGAAACAGTTTTCTTAAAATTTGAACTACTATGAAATCGAGTTGGTAATGTCAAAATTTGATGATAATATTTATGAAGCAATTCGAGAATTTTTTTTGAAAATATGCAATTATAACAGCAACTCTTATATTATAGCATAACCAAACGATGTTGACCTGTTTTTAATGAAAATCCATTATGTTACCCAGGAACGATGATATGTCAGAGACAATGTGTCTGCACCCGCTACAAAGTTAAAATTCCAATCCAATGATAATATTGCGTAGAATATAATTGCTGATGATGAGCCAAGATGGCTGAATTTATAAGTAATGAAACACAATAATAGACAATGTTGGCCTAAGGTCGTTAATAGAGAATAAAAGGGCGTACATAAAACTGAAACGATAAGGATAAATCCGGTCGGTTTTCGAGGAGACATTCGGCGTCTGGATGGCTGGCGTCTGGACGCTCTCGGAATCGGCACGGCCGGCGGTAGTGGAAGAGTGCCTAGGACGTCAATGGCGGGGACGACGGTGCTCAGCTGCGACAAATGCACCAGAAAACGATTACATTGTAATACTCAGAAACAGACAACATATCGTCAGGTTACTGCCAATACGAGGTAACTCCATAATTTGAAATTTTGAGAAATCTTCGTTTAAAAATTTAAATTGAAATGAAAAATTGTCACAGCTTCAAAATGATTTATTAATTGAAAACAATCAAAGTAAGTAACAAACAAAGAAACATTCCTTATAAAAATTCCTAAACATAAAAACAATTTAATTTTTTCAGTAAAAAAAAGTTTATAGCACTTGTCTTTTTTTTCGCAGAACAAAATTATTCGTCCTCCATATCACTTTGAACATCATTATCCTGAACATCGGGTTCAGGAATACCATCTTCCACGTTCTTAGACGTTGGTAACGACTTATAATACCGATTAAATTCATCCGCGATGGTCCCTGATTTGCAGACTTTCAGCAAATCCTGCTTCTTCTGAATACTGATAGGTCGAGGTTTAGAGTATGCATTTTTTAAGTCGATCTCAGTGAGATTAATGGGGCGGCCTTTACCAAAAACGTTTATCTCTTTATAATCGGATTTATGATCATACCTGTATAAAATAATACCTGGTCTGGCTTTCAAATATTTCAGGAATTTTATTTTCCTACGACCACATAGGAAAGTAACACATATCGCACTCTCTACTCCCATGGAAAGTAGCCTGTATTCTCACGCGTGCGGAAAGTACTTTCCGCACTAGTGCGGAAAGTAACTTTCCGCACGGCTGTCAATAAGCCGTCAAACCCGGGAATCCTGTAAGATTTACAGATGTAATTATTAATTGCTGTTCCTTATTAATATTATTCACATAAAAACTGGACTAAAAACTAATTATTTATAAAAAAATAGAGGAAAGAAAAAAATTGTTGACGCCGAGAATCAAAACCACAACCTTCCGGTCATCAAACCAGATACTCTTCCAACTGAGCTAATTCAGATCAGAATTATGGTTATCGGATCTCGTAAGTCGATTTACATTAATCTAATTATGATATTTCTTATATTTTCATTTTATTAAAACAAACTTTAGCTATTTTTAAAGTTCAAGTAATTATTGTTATGGTTTAGTTTAATTTATCTATGGTTTATGTAAGCAATTATAAGAGAAATAAAAAAGAAGACTGTCAAATGTTAGTCACAGACCATATCTCTAATGTCAGTATGTCGGTGAACAATTAAAATATTGTTATTCTAGAAAAATGTATTATTATTGAAGTAAATTACTCACTTTTCATAAATAAATGTAACTACTAAGGGATAGCAACGAAATTCTAAAACGTTTAATTTATTATTGTAACAATAATCAATTCACTTTTAATTTTTATGGTCCCAAATAATTCAATTTCCTCCCCAGTTGTATCTAATAAGTACGTACTATTGTAATTTTCTCAAATGAACATTAATTATCGTGATTTCTTTATTTCACTATAAAAGTAATTGTAACATATACTGTCATAAATAAAACGTAAGATTAGTGAGGCAACTCAATATACACGATCTGATATTTACATATATTGTTTAATAAAATGGGTGGTCGTAGGTAAAATATTGTACATTACTTGTGCGAAAGTGACTTTTCCCACTCGTGTGAAAAGTGTCCCTTTCCGCACTCGTAATGTAATATACTATTTCAGCCAGCTGACTTTTTCAGCTCATTCAAGCTGCCCCCCCCGGTTAGATTTTTGTTACCAAAATGCTAGCACAGATAAAGGGCACCTAGCACAACAATTTTTATAGCTATCACACCAACAGCTCACAATAAAAATGCTTTTCAATTCGGGTGGGGCCAGGTTAACGCTAGCCCCCCCCCCCCACCTGTTGGAATTTTTTAGCTAAAATGCTAGCATAGATAAAGGACACCTAGCACACCATTTTTTATAGCTAGCACACCAACAGCTTACAATAAAAATGCTTTTGAATTCGGGTGGGGCCAGGTTAACGCTAGACCCCCCCCACCCGGTTGGAATTTTTTCGCCAAAATGCTAGCACAGATAAAGGACACCTAGCACAACCTAACACACCATTTTTTATAGCTAGCACACCAACAGCTTACAATAAAAATGCTTTGGAATTCGGGTAGGGCCAGGTTAACGTTATCCCCCTCCGGTTGGAATTTTTTTGTCAAAATGCTAGCACAAAGAAAAGACACCTAGCACAACCTAGCACAAAATTTTTAATAGCTAGTACATCAACAATGCTTTTGAATTCAAGGGGTGGGGGGCGTCTGCAAAATAATGCTATGGTTACACGAATGAATGAAAATCTTGGATGTATTTGTCCCTAAACATCACTTTCCTATAAAAAATGGCCCCTAAACAGATGTTGCCAGATTGTGCGTGATATCTATATTTTCCCATCTAGCAGGGTATTTGATTAATTAATAATTAACTATTATTTAATTAATAATTAACTATTATTTAATTAATAATTATCTATTTATTTTCAATTAATGCTAAGAAACGAAAGAATACAAAAAACCTTCACTTTTAAAAATAATTTTGATAAAATAATAGTAATTTTAATAAAACAAAATAACTTGGCCCACCCGAATTCAAAAGCATTTTTATTGTAAGCGGTTGGTGTGCTAGCTATGAAAAATGGTGTGCTAGGTGTCCTTTATCTGTGCTAGCATTTTGGCGACAAAATTCCAACCGGGGGGGCTAGCGTTAACCTGGCCCCACCCGAATTCAAAAACATTTTATTGTGAGCTGTTGGTGTGCTAGCTATAAAAATTGTTGTGCTAGGTGCCCTTTATGTATAGCATTTTGGTAGAAAAAAATCTAACCGGGGGGGGGGGCCAGCTTGACAGACCTGACTTTTTCCCCATTTATGTTTTTGGTTTTATTTCTCATTATTAGTTTTGAAAGCTCTTCCAAGTCGAAGAAGTCCTTATAGTTAAGCTCTTCTACGGTAAACGGCTTTTTGTTTGACCTAGACGTCCTTGCCATACGGAAAATATTTAGCCAGTCATGCATAGTGTAAACTCGAACATATTTTTTGCCTTTTCGATAGCGCTATGCATGCTATCTACCTCCATATAGCTGTGTCCACTCTCTAGGAATTTCTATTATATCACATATAAGTTGGGATTTCTTTGAACCAAATACAACAACAAGGCACTAATATTTTGATTCTGCTTCCTGCAGGTATCAGAGAAGACAGAGAGTTCTGTTACAGCCGAAGGGAGTTTACCTACGTACCTCAAGAGACACGTACCAATTTCGAGGCTTCCCCGTTTTCCATTTAGTTCAGTCCATGAGAAGCAATATGCATTATTGGGTATGGATAATTCATACACTGTTAAATTGTATGTGCAAATTTTGAGGCTGTAGTACATTGGACTAACATCACTACTTGGAATCTGCAGTACGCATTGAAGGTCAAAAGTGCAGCAGACGAAGTTAACTTCTCGACGGGCTCTCTCTTTATCTACCAATTTGGCTCTGTAGCAATCGTTTTTCCGCACAATGTGACTCTCTTTAAGTTGTTCCTTTTTTTCTAAATCCGCTGTCTCATATTGTGTACAAGTCTGACATTGGTCTTTTTTGGGGAAAAAAAAGACAGATTGTAATTCGTACAGAATATTCTTCTGTACGTTATGAGAGATACCGGCTTCAGATTATCTTTCTCGCACATCTCTTTATACAAGTTATGCATTTTTGCAATACTTAATTTGCTATCAAGATATTGCCTCTTCCTACATTTCCGCGTGTAGGGCGATTCCATCACAGGAAAGCTTTGGATATGATTTTTCATCATCTCTATATGAGAATCCTTTGTTTTATTGTAGGGTGCCTTTTTACCTCTTTGATCATTGCTGGCAAACAAGCCTCCTTCAACTTTAAATTTGAAGGCATGCTCAACGACTTCTTTGCTTATACATAGAGTTTTTATAAAAAAATCCCTGCAGACTCTGCTCCTAATATTGTCATATTCAAGAAAGTAGCGTTTAGAATCCAGTCGCGGCTTCTTAGTACTTCCTGGAGTTGATCTTCTTCGTTCAGGTGCATGGCTCTCAACCCTGCTTAGGAGGAAATCCTTTTGCCGATTGAAATCGGTTGACCAATAGTTGTCACATATCATATTTCTTGCAACTTGATTTAACTTATCTGTGCATTTGAAGCGACAGTTGGAACAATCAATGGGTTTAGGAGCCTTAGTCTCTAATTTTTGGCGTTTTTTAATATTATTCTTCTATTTACTCGGATCACATTTTTTCCAGCGAGTTCTAGATGTCGGATCTTTCGGAAAACTATTATGTTAATTACAATTTTTCTTTACAATATCTGAAACAAAAATAAGGGTAACGAGAACTTACTTCATAATATTATTTTGAAAAACAAAACGTCAAAATTAGATAATAAAAAAAAATACCTTCTGAAGAACTGTCTGATCCTGGCACATAATCTTAGTCTTTTATTGAGCAATCGGAATCGTCTAAAATTGCCGCCAATTCATTACGTACACGCTCTTGTCCGGGCTCTAGATTGGATAATGCTGTTTCCTCTATATTAGTAGAGCATTCTTTCGAGGTACTGGGCTTATTATGTGAGTTATTTACCGGCATTTTGTCTTCTAACAAACGAAATAAATAACAATGTTGAATGTAAACATCTCATTTAATAATAATACACTTACCGTTATTAGGTTCAAACACCATTTTCAACATACGAGAACTACGAGAAGATATTTTTAAATTAATATAACTACTAAACAATCTGAAATTTTTCACACTCCGACAATAAGTGCACGCCACAACTCAAATTTTTAGGTTATGTTTATACAAAATTTTTAGACAAATCCGAACAGTTGATACAGAATCACGTGTGTATTTCCGAATTTTATACTGCCAAAATAAAAAAGTGCCAATTATTTTACTGAATGTGATGAAGATTGTGTATTTTGCCGAAAACAGTACAGCGAAAACCAGATATCTGGCAGATGTCTTAGTTTCGCATGATAAAAATATACTTCCTACAGCAAAAACAAGCTAACTGACTTTTGTCTTATTTTGGTAGAACTAGAAGGTTTCAAATGATAAAATATTTTTCTATTTTGAGATCCAACTGTGCTTATCTTGTTTTAGCAGACTAAAAGTTGTAAAAATGGAGTTGGGTTTTTTGGACCACTTGTTTTGCCTACCTTAACAGTTTGTTTGGAGTTGTCCAGAGGCGTCTTTACCTATAGTGCAGTGTGTGCGGCGCACACGGGCGCCAGGTCTAAGGGGGCGCCGAGCGTCGAGCGCCCTGACACCACTGCGCCCTTGCCGACGTCGGCCTCACGTGAGTAAAGCAAAGCTACTTACTCCTTTTCCTACCTACCCTATTTTAATATACACAATAACTTTAATTTCAGCGTGAAATCAGTCTTAAAACAGATTATTAAAGATTAAATTGGCGTAATGTCGCTTCGCTACCAAAGGCGCGATCCGGCATCGGCACCTGTTTGTTTTGATTCGTTTCACACCACGCCGACAATCATTTCTAACTCGACTGTATTAGAATGCTATCTATAAAGTTCAAATTGAAATTCCCGGGGACATGCGGCGGTCATTTTCAAAAGCTTGTGTTTTACCGCTATACCGTACTTTTGCGAAATAAGCCTTGATGCTATTGGATTAAGTATCATTTTTTGAGTAAACATGTAAATATGAAGTAAGTCGGATTTTCTTTTGATAGAAAATATATAAAAGGGAAGATTAGGTTTTTTGCTTCCACAATTGCGACATTTCTCGAAGTCGGAGGTCATTAAAAATACCTAGTGAAATACAAAAACAAGACATCGAGTGATAGATAGTAATATCGAAGTTTACTCGTACCTATAGGTACGACCTAGGATTTTTCATTTGTTTATCCTACTGCAGTGCAGAACAAACAACGGTAAGTTAAAGTGCTTTAATATGACCTACTAGTATACTTAGGTATTTGGGTATAATTAGTACAAGTTGCAACTATTTTTCTGGGCCTATGATATTTCCATAGATACTACTTAGTTCTTTTAGGTATTAGGTGCCTAAGTATACTTAGTTTATTATTTATTTTAGATGTCTGATGGCGATGGAAAAAAGAAACTTTCTGGTGCACAGAATCGAAAAAGAAAGCTGGAGAAGGAAGTGTCTCTGAAAAAGAATACAAGTTTTTTGTTCGACCCGGTCCATCCTCGGACGAACACGAACACCTGGAGAAAATCAAGATAATTCTACAGCAAAACTCGTCACTTCTACGTCACCGCCGCTGATGTGTAAGATGTCTTTGTCGTCGGTAGTCGAAGAAGACGAAGAACCTCCTAGTGCCGAATCGTCCCCGGAGAATATTCTTCTAGAAGATATAATGAATGATCTCGCGTTATGGCCACAGGTGTTATCCGATAAACAGAGAATATTTTTGATGGAGCATGGGCCAGTGCAGGTAAAAATGGGTTCGTATCCTTCGAATAGTTTGAAAAGATCTTTTTCAGATGCTTATTATACTAAAAAGGTGTTAAATAATGAAACCATTTTACGAAACTGGCTGGTTTACTCTAAGTCAACTGATTCTGTTTATTGTTTTTACTGTAAACTTTTTCATGCTGATGCGAGTCCGACTCCGTTTAATGGTGAAATAGGTTACAAAGATTGGTAGCATTTGTCTACTGCTTTAGAACGTCATGAAAACAGCTTAGGGCACCTATCATGTCTTGAGAAACAAATTACATTGAAAACTGTTATTTTAAAAGAAAAGTCGGTAGATTTCTTGCACCAACATGAAATTGATCGTGAAAAAAACGTTGGGTTGCAGTACTCGAACGAATAATCAACATAATTTATTTTTTAGCGAGGCAATGTCTGGCTTTTCGCGGAAGATCCTAAAAAATTTACGATTCTGATAGTGGTAATTTTTTAAAGCTGGTTGAATATACCTCTAACTTTGATAATGTGTTTGCGGAACACATTGCCCTTATTCAAGAATCTGAGTCACGCGTAACTCATTTTCATCGCCATAATATTCAGAATGAAATAATACAATTATTGGGAGAAAGAAAAAAAAACGATTGTTTTGGAATTGAAACAATCTAAATATTTTTCCATTATTCTAGATTGCACTCCAGATATAGCACACGAAGAACAAGTATCGGTTGTCGTACGTTAAGTTCTTTTAAATGCAAGTAACAACAAGGCTGAAGTAAAAGAACACTTTCTGGGTTTTTTCCTATTACAGACACTACTGGCCTGTGCTTAACTCAACTTTTGTTAGATTTTTAATCTCAAACGAAATTGACATACAGGATATGCGTGGTCAAGGTTATGATAATGGTGCAAACATGAAAGGGAAAAATATAGGTCTACAAAAACGAATTCTAGATTTAAACCCTCGCGCATTTTATGTACCTTGTGCTGCACACAGCCTTAATTTGGTAGTGAATGACGCTCCTAAAAGTTCATTACAAATTGTCAATTTCTTTTCAATTGTTCAGGAAATGTCTGTTTCTTTTTCTGCGTCAACAGCACGTTGGTAAATACTTGCTAAAGAAGTGCCCACTTTAAGTCTAAAACCACTCTCAAATACTCGATGGGAGAGCAGGGTTGAAGCAGTCAAAGCTCTACGTTTTGGACTGGGAAAAGTATATGATGCCTTGTTTACTATATATTCCGATAGGAGCAAAGATGCAGAGTCAAGAAATATGGCAAATTCATTAATGACAAAAATTAAGTCGTTTAAATTCATTTGCTCTCTGCTTATTTGATTTGAAATTTTAAGCAAGATAAATATAAATGAAATTGACTGTCTCGACCCTTACTTCGTGGAATATGCTCATATTAGTGTTTTTAAATGAAACTCAAGGTCTCTAGTTAATTCCACAATATAATACAAGTTATTGAAAATTCTAAGAAATTGACAATTGTTTCGATAAATCAATATCATCGTCAGAATGACAGAAGTTACATTTCATTTTATGCCTACCTGATGTTTAGTAGTTATATTTTTTTGGCTAGACCAAGAAGTAACCTAACTTGTGATTGGCTTAATATATGTTTATAGAAAAAAGAAGAAGATGTGATATTACAAATATTGAAGCTTAGATATTATTAGCCCTATGGTGATATCCTGGATATCATTTTTCCAATTAAGATCAGTATAACTGTGCAATGATATAGAAAACCAGGAAAACTATATCTGCTGATCTTTACAATTATCACTTAAGAAGACAGTTTATTAGTGGAGAATTCCCTAGATTTAACTGTTCATTGACAACTTCATATTGTGGGTTTCTTAAATGTCTTCTAATTTCCAGTTCTTCAAGGAAATCCAGTTCTTGTTTCTTTTCACAAATATGCAGCACTTCTAGTTCTGTGTTAGGTGTCAATGAATGATTGGTGTCAAGTAAATGTTTTGCGTAGTGAGATTTATCTGGTTGTTTTAATCTGTAAGCTCGTAAGTGCTCACTGTATCGTATTTCAAAATTCCTAAGGGTCTGACCCAAATAGACAGCATTACATTCTGGACATTTGAGTTTATATATACCTGACTTCTTTAATAGTGGTATTTTTGTTTTTACATTTAACAATTTTGTACTAACGTTACTTTCTGTTTTAAAAGAAATTGTTGCATTCGTTGCTGAAGATATTATCTTTGAAATATTATTAGAAACATTTCCTGCATATGTGATGGTTTTATAAGTTTTAATTTCATCAGCTTGTTTAGGATATATTAGTTGTAATGCCACTTTTTTCTCTTTTTTTACTAATTAGTTTATTTATCATATCTAATGGATAACCGTTAGATGTTGCTATTTGTCTAATTGTATTAATCTCTCTATCAAAATTACATTTGTTCATAGGAACTGAAAAAGCTCTATGTATCATTGAATTATATGCTAAAAATATTAATCCAGGAATAATATCAGATATACTTAATTTATTTGATGTATGCATTAATCAGAATTATTTCACTTTTGACAATAAGATATATATTCAAAATGAAGGTTTACCAATGGGAAGCCCTATATCACCTATTTTAGCAAACATTTTTATGGACAATTTAGAAAGAAAGATCTTTGAAAGTAATATTTCGAAAAATATTTTATTTTGGTATAGATAGGTATGTAGATGACATATTAGCTTGTTTTATGGGTAGTGAGCGACAATTAGATGTGTTTTTCAACCACATCAATAATTTACACCCGAAAATTAAATTTACATTAGAAATTGAAGAAAATAGCTCAATCAATTTTCTTGATTTAAAAATTCAAAGAGTTAATGATGTACTTGATTATTCAATTTACCGAAAACCAACACAGACTGATGTGACAATTCCATTCAATTCTAACCACCCTGTCTCACACAGACTAGCAGCATATAATTCAATGATACATAGAGCTTTTTCAGTTCCTATGAACAAATGTAATTTTGATAGAGAGATTAATACAATTAGACAAATAGCAACATCTAACGGTTATCCATTAGATATGATAAATAAACTAATTAGTAAAAAAGAGAAAAAAGTGGCATTACAACTAATATATCCTAAACAAGCTGATGAAATTAAAACTTATAAAACCATCACATATGCAGGAAATATTTCTAATAATATTTCAAAGATAATATCTTCAGCAACGAATGCAACAATTTCTTTTAAAACAGAAAGTAACGTTAGTACAAAATTGTTAAATGTAAAAACAAAAATACCACTATTAAAGAAGTCAGGTATATATAAACTCAAATGTCCAGAATGTAATGCTGTCTATTTGGGTCAGACCCTTAGGAATTTTGAAATACGATACAGTGAGCACTTACGAGCTTACAGATTAAAACAACCAGATAAATCTCACTACGCAAAACATTTACTTGACACCAATCATTCATTGACACCTAACACAGAACTAGAAGTGCTGCATATTTGTGAAAAGAAACAAGAACTGGATTTCCTTGAAGAACTGGAAATTAGAAGACATTTAAGAAACCCACAATATGAAGTTGTCAATGAACAGTTAAATCTAGGGAATTCTCCACTAATAAACTGTCTTCTTAAGTGATAATTGTAAAGATCAGCAGATATAGTTTTCCTGGTTTTCTATATCATTGCACAGTTATACTGATCTTAATTGGAAAAATGATATCCAGGATATCACCATAGGGCTAATAATATCTAAGCTTCAATATTTGTAATATCACATCTTCTTCTTTTTTCTATAAACATATATTAAGCCAATCACAAGTTAGGTTACTTCTTGGTCTAGCCAAAAAAATATAACTACTAAACATCAGGTAGGCATAAAATGAAATGTAACTTCTGTCATTCTGACGATGATATTGATTTATCGAAACAATTGTCAATTTCTTAGAATTTTCAATAACTTGTATTATATTGTGGAATTAACTAGAGACCTTGAGTTTCATTTAAAAACACTAAGATAAATATAGTTAGCAAGGCCCTTCAAAAGTCAGACGTTGTATTGTCAGAAGCGGTGAAAATGATTGAGAATGCAAAAATAAGTTTGTCTGAATTCCGTAATGAGTTTTTGAGGAGCTCCTTAACATGGCGAAAACTGTAGCGGAAGAAGTCGAGGCAATTGTAGAATTTCCCACACCTGCACGCCCTCGCGCTAGTAAAAGGTTTTTCAATTATGACGCGGAGGATGAACCGATAACAGACGCGAAAACAGATTTTAAAGTAAATTTTTACTACTATTTGTTAGACACCGCAATAACTAAGTTCGACGAACGGTTCGAACTTTTGAATGAAAATAATGTAATTTTTTCATTTCTTCAAAAATTGAAAAACTGGAAATATTTGGACTCTGATACAAAAAAAACACATTGCTCTAATTTAGAAAATAAACTTAGCCATGCTGGCTCCTCAGATGTGGAACAGTTCGAGCTCTATAATGAAATCGAATTATTACCAATGTTTATTGATGATTCCACTACGCCGTTGGACATATTAAATTACTTGTTTACGAATAAATTAATTTCATTGTTCCCAAATCTGTCCACTGCGCTGAGGATATACCTGACACTTCCAGTCACGGTCGCACATAGCAAAAGGTCATTTTCTAAACTGAAAATAATTAAAAACTACCTTAGATCAACATTGTCGCAAAGTAGATTGACAAATTTATCGTTAATAAGTATTGAACACGAAATCAAAATTGAAGTTAGTGACATTAAAGATTTCGCTAATGCAAAAGCTCGAAAAGTAACTTTTTTGTAAATACATTTATGCCTAAGATATATACTTGTGTGACGAGCGTCCTGTTATGATACTGTAAGTAGTTTTTAAAATAAATATTTTTGAAAGAACTACAATGTTGTGATTTTTTTCATTCTTAAAACCCCTTCCTTCCCATAAAAAAATTTTGCTTCCCGACATAATTTTAAATTGCACCATTTGCATACGAATTTCCGATTGAAAATATAGGGTCTTAACAAAGGTATGCACTTTTTTTAAACTGTAGCTTCTACTCATGATACTGAACAACTTTCCCCAAGGAATGCTTGGTCAATTCTGAAAAAAAAATTTGGACTTTGTATGAAGACTTGATCAATCAGCTGATCGATCTCCATACTAAGTCAAATTTTTTTTTGAGAATTGACCATGGGTTCCTTGGGGAAAGTTGTTCAATATTATCATGAGTAGGTATCACAGTTTAAAAAAAGTGCATACCTTTGTGAACACCCTGTATAACTGTTAGTACTTATTCCATTTTGACCCCGCTCCTACTAGACTAGAGGGCGCCAAGACACTGGTTGCACACGGGCGCCACAAGGGCTAGAGACGCCTCTAAACCCGTCTATATATAAATTATGGGTCGACAATGGAAAGAACAAAAGAATTGTAAGTACTCCAGATACGACTGTTTAGGTTAAAAGTGTTTACTGTCTAGTGTTTATTAATGAATATTAAGTTCTTGCAAATAAAAAGTTTGATTTTGGTCGATTTTTTTGGAAAGCTAATTCATTATATCGTAAAATAAAGTTTTGTATTTCGTGCAGAATATAATTATTGATAAATGCGCTTTCGACTGATATTGATTTATCGAAACAATTGTCAATTTTTTAGAATTTTCAATAACTTGTATTATATTGTGGAATTTACTAGAGACCGTGAGTTTCATTTAAAAACACTAATATGAGCATATTCCACGAAGTAAGGGTCGAGACAGTCAATTACATTAATATTGTTACAAAACCGCAAAGCCGACTCTTGTCTGATTAGATATCTAAACGTTAAAATTTAGGCGGGAGCCCACAGATTTCTGGGAATGAGTATTTTTTGTGATTGTTTTTTAGAGGAATTTCTAAGAAGGACGATTGTTTATTGGGAGCCGCAATCTAGAAATTTCAGGAACCCGAAATAGCTTATTCAAAAAAGTTCGAAAAGAGCCAAGTAACCTAATTTTGACAAAACAATACAGAAATTATCGAAACACGTTGAATAATCTTATCAAGAAATCAAAAATCAATTTCTATAAAAATTGTCTGGATAGAACATAAACTGACACCAAGGCGCTATGGTAAACGGTGAAGGATATTTTTGGGAAAAATACAACTATCAAAATTCAAACGATAAAAAGTGAAAAGGTGGTCTTACCTATGATAAAAAAGAGATTGCAGAATGTTTCAATAATCACTATTTCTCTATTGGGCGAAAACTTGCAAAAAAAATTCAAAAACCTGTGGATGCTCCCCTGAGGAAAGCATCTCTATATTTTTGGAACCTACAACAGAAGGGGAGATTATTGAAACAGTATCATCTCTCCCGGTATCGATTAAATTACAGCTGAAACCTTAAAAGAGATAAAAACAGAGATAGCTTGTCCTCTGAACAACATTTTTAATAGAAACAGGAAAATTTCCCAAAGAACTTAAACCAATTTTAAAAAAAAGGAGACAAACATGAAATTCTAAACTACAGACCAATTACGCTCATTTCAAACATAGCTAAAACATCAAAAAAAAGAATGGTATCTTACCTTAACAAGCATAATTTCATTTCAAATAATCAGTATGGATTCAAAGAAGGGATTTGTACCCAAGATTATTTTTCTCACCTCCAAAATATCAGAAAATCTAGAAAAGAGTAAACCGAGTCTGTGTGTTTTCTTAGATCTTGCTAAGGCCTTCGACACCGTGAACCACTCACAGCTGTTGATGGCCTTTCAAAATATGGGTTTCAGGGCAAGCACATTGAATCTCATGGAGAGTTACCTTAAAAACAGAGAGAAATTCATGAAAATTGATAACGTCGTTAGTGAAAAAAGGATTGTGGAGTGCGGAGTACCGCAAGAAACAGTTTTGGGGACAATTCTCTCTACAATATATATCAATGATATATTGCGTCACGATACTTGTGGCAGCATTGTTTGCTTCGCTGATGAGACAGCAGTATTGTACAGTGCTAATAGCTGGAATAACCTCAAAACTAAAGCAGAGGATGACATGGGTAAACTCTTTGAATGTTTCGCAGATAAAATACTATCAATAAATTACGAAAAAACATTATTTTTACCAATCTCTTGCTATGCCAACTCACTACCCCAATATGATACATTGAGTATCGGGAACAATATATAGGATAGACACCTGAGATGGAACTATCATGTTGATGAAGTGACTAGAACATTGAGGAGCATTCTTTATAGATTCAGGTATTTATGAAATATATTAGATACCTCGCGAATGAAAACAATCTATTGTGCAATTGTGAAGACTTGTCTTGCATATGGAATAGTGGAGCAATATCGCATTTGAAAAAATTAGACGTAGTACAGAAAAAAATTCTAAACATTCTCCTTGGAAAACCATCATAATACTTATCGGAAACACTTTTCAAATAATCAAAATTGCTAGACCTCGGGCAACTTTACTTACTAAGAACTGTTGTGGAACAACATAAAATCCGAACAAAATTGAACTATGTAAATCTTAAGCATAATACAAGACTTAAAGCCAATGCACAACTGAGCACAATATGCTCAACCAAAACAATCGTTCAGAGAACATATAATCACCTTGCAAACTGGCTCTACAATTGCTTACCTCTGGAAATCAAACTTGCAACGACAATTTTTTCACTTATAATTGCACAAGTGGTTTGTATTTTATCGGGTAAATTTGGGTTGTTTAATGAAAAACTGTTTCCTAGCAATTTGACAAGAATAACTGTCAACTATTAAAAACACGACACCGAAGGTGGAGTGTTTTTAGGTTGACAGTTATTCGAGTCAAATTGCTAAAGGAAACCGTTTAGAATTTGAACAACACAAATTTACCCAATATCAATACAAACCTCTAGTGTAATTCGGCAGCACAATTTAATGAATGAGAAATTTGGAAACATATCTTGCACTATTACTTTCAATTTCTCGATGGAAGTATCTGGCTCAAATGCGTATCTTTTTGCATCGCAAAACGTAGAAAATTGTCGCCAGATTGATGATTGCGTCGCAACTGTATTAGTAGGCACACAGGTATTAACAATTTGACTAATTTCGGCGTTCGTAGACACACCGAATCGACTCATTGTCAGTTCTTGAAAATTCAATAAGTTGTTGATAAACATGCCAAACTATTTATTCTGGTAACCAACACCGCGATAATTGATGAACAAATGAATAAGTGAAAAAACCACTAGTGGATTTGTCGCTGTAAAAGTTAAAGCTAACTTTTGCCGCTGTCAAAGTGACAATTGCACTGTGGCATATGCGATTTTTTATACATGACTAATATTGTCATTAAAAAAGATGTCAAATATTTCATTTCAGAGACAGGCAGAGTTTCTATACATCGATTAATTCACCCCTCGATCTCATGAAATATACTCTGTAATAGAGATAACATTATTTAGTTGTTTACTATACTTATATAGAGATGAGTCCATATTCATATTCCTTATATTGTTTTTATGTTCCTTTAACCTCATTTATTACTTAACCACTGTTGACTAGTATCATTGCCATCAATTATTGGCACTACACTGTGTCATTCTTTAATCTTGATTATATTATGTACGTGAATGTGTAAACGTGTATATATGTGTATATTTAATGTTATGTGTGTACATGTATTTATTTGTCTGTACAAAGAGGTGACTATTGTGTACACTAGTCAAAAACACTATTGAGTGTATAATGCTATTGTTTCACTCTTTTTCGTTTTTATATTTATTCAATAATCATACACGATGAAGGAACGCCCACGCCCAGGCAATGCCTTAGTGGGTGTTCATTCATTATTAGGAGAATTAAGTCTATTGTTGTATTGACGTTCTGTTGTTTATTCATATTGTTATCTATTTATTGAATTGAATTGAAATAGTTAACGAAGAATGGTCATCTACCAGGATCAAAGGAGATCAGGAGAATGGTTCTCACCCAAAGTTGATTCGTAAATGAAAGGAGGAAAATCAGCGACCTACCAGGCAAGAAATATCAAGATTTTCACCGACAGTCAAGGCATATTGGGCTCAGTGGCACTCCCTTGTCCTATAAGAAGGCCTGTTGAAAAGAATCATTGAAAACGATGATGATTCCTAGAAGAGAAGACAGCTAGTTATCCGAAGAACGAGAGTAGCTGAGGTACTGAGAAAAAGTTACACGGCAGTCCATCATGAGGTCATCTGGGAGTGAACAAAACCATTCAGCGAGTCCGAGAAGGGTTTTACTGGGTAAACAGTTTCAATAATGTGAAGTACTGGAGTAAGAAATGTATACAACTTGTGCTACGAGTAATGGACCACATCGCAAGAGAAAGGCACCCATGAAACAATATAATGTTGTAAACCCCTTATAACAGATTACCAGATATCGCTGTACTATTTCCGACGACAGAAAGTGGAGGGAAATCGATTCTGGTCGTAATGGATTATTTCACAAAGTGAATGGAATGTAGTGATATATTGGTAAAAGAATGTATCAGCCGTTATGGGGTGCCCTTGAAAGTCCACAGCGATCAGATTCGAGACCCATGTATTCCAGGAAATTTGTGAAAAGCTGGGAATGAAGAAGACCAGGACAACAAACCACCAGAAAGGTTTTTCTCCAAAATTTTGGAAAGGTTAAGAAAAAGATCAATGACGTCAGTTTGAGGCTCAAGCTGGCATAGCCATGGTTCTCGAAAGGGGTTGGAACAATAAAAAGTTTTTGACGTAATAAAATAACAATTAATTATAGGGAAGGTCGCATTAGGGCGAAATGACATGGCTTGACAGACATGAAATACATTGCCTCAAATGATTACATTCAACGACACTGATTCAGCTATACAATAAAATTTTATGTCAACAAATATTTCCTCTTTTTCTATTAATTTGTTATTTCAGTCATATAGAAGAGAATCTAATTTAAAGAGAACATAAACTTTGCTTATTCGCGTAGGTATCTGCGTTGAGATAATTTATTTTCACGTGAACACCGAGTATGTGGGAAAAACATATGTAAATTAAACTTTTAGTTTGCTGTATTATACGTTAGTGGAATCTATGGCAATAAACATGCGCCTTCCTTATGTTTTCATTGTTATAAAACTGTGTCAGTATTTGGGTCATTTAGTAATCGAAAATTTACTCATATACTATAAGGAAAATAATGAATATTAGTACAAGGTCCTCGGAACAGTCACCTTATTTTGATAAAACTATTTATGAAAATAAATCACTTCTTGTTTGTCGATCTGTTCGTTGAAAATGGTTTTTAAAAGGTAACTATTGTTCAAATTTGCGAAATTACTGTCTGGTATTTATTGATAAACAAACACTTCCAAACATATTATTTATGTTACTTATAATTTCAAGTACCCGTCTGAGAAAGGTCATGGAGAAAAAGGATCAAAGTCCGCTTTTGGCCAATCTGAATTAGGGACGCCATTTTGTAGTTTGTGATGAGTAGAAAGGATGTTTCACTTTTGGAAAAAAAGACCTTATAGGCTGTTTTAGCACCAAAACATAATGAGCGTTAGGAAAAAGGAATTGAGACTCAAGCGCTTTTAAAAAAGCACACTTCATTCAAATTACATTTCCTTTTTTATGATTATCTTGCTCATAATTTGAACAGAATTAGATTCTCACCTGAAAGTTATATTTTGTCAGGTTAACGCGTCAACCAGAAAGTACTTGAAATTTTGTACTTTGATACATTCAGAATTTGGAAAATGTGACTTTAACCTATCTGCTTCACCGTCCATCATCTTTAATAACAAAAATGATTAGTCAAAACGAATCTACATAATACAGGCGAACTTGCGAAATTTGCAAAAAGTATATATATTTTCGTCCAAAAACCTGTGCAACCCCTTCTTTTTTTATCTTCATATACGAAAAATGCGCGGTTCAAAATGTTATAATTAACAAATTTGGAAACATGAGGAAATAAATTGCTAGATACTTGAATCTACCAGATCCAAATTTAGTACCGGGCACTGCTTTCTCGTACTTTTGCGACAATATTAGTTGACGCTGGTAAAGATATTACTTCTCTAAAACGCCACGGTGGATGGAAATCTATTGCTGTAGCTGAAACCTATATTGTCGAATCAATTCAAAATAAAGTGAACGTTGTAAACCAAATTTTAAATTCCATTGAATACCATCAAACAAACAAACAAAAAATTCCATAAATTGTAGCCTCTTTGCTTCAGGTTATTAATAAAAATTTGTGAGACTACAAAGCCGCTGACAGCTTTTCGTCAGAGAGCACTAAGGTCGTGAGTTTAGTTTAATTTATTTGAAAAGTGGTCCTGGGTTAATTTTTATATTTATAAGGACTTTCAATAAACACTTACCGATTCATCATGAAGATTAATAAGGACTAAATTAGCTAGTAAATTTTTTCCAAATAACCTAGTTATGTTTGTGAATTGAATAAAACACTCAAATCCAATAAGTTTAATAATTCCAATAGATGGGTAGGTTTGTATTGATGATATAAGTATGTATTTTATATGTAAAATAATGACTTCAAAAGTATAAAATGGTGAAAAGGTAAAAATTTATTAAACTTAAACAGCCACAATATTAGAATGTTACCTAAGGATTGAATTCATAATAATTACAGGAAATAAAAATAACTTGTAGTTGGTATACCAATTACAGTTTCACAAAACAGTAATAATTAAATAAATAATAAAATGTCATTAACTATATCAAGAATTTTTCACATTGACTACAGTCAAAGTAAAATATAATTTCAATAGTTGAAATATCAAAATATGATAATTAAAATGTTGAATATTGATAATTTCTCAAGACAAATGCTGCAATATCTTTATAAAATGTAATTTAAGTTTAAAATGCCTCTATTCACAATAGTTTATATCTCTAATTACATGTAGCTCAAGAAATATACAATAAGTAATGCCGATTTTCTGGCCATTTCGAAGCACTTTTGTACGTCTTAGGGTATGATGAGTTGGCTCCTTGCTCTTGTGGCATCATCCAAATGTTTCTGGGTGAGGAAGTGACTTTGTCCATTGTATAGAATTATGACACCCTAGTTGCTTTTTCGACTGGTATGTCCCTGAAAAGCAGCTGAAAAACAAGGATTCAAAACCGAACGCTAGGTTAGGTTATGTGAGACGGCAACTTGGCTGAAGTGGGTTATGATGCAATTTTTTTTAGTTAATTTATGATATGTACTTGTTTTTATGAGTAACTAGGTTAACTCCTAAGTTGAAGCAGTTGTTGTTAGAGATAACAATCAGTTATGCGTATAGCGACCCGTGCAGAAGCCTACACCCACTGTCGCGGACGTCTTCTACGCGATTAGCGGCTTTGTGTTTTTCACGAAGATTTTTTGGGAGACAGTAATTGTAAAAGTTAAATGAAATTTTTTATATGAAGTCCTTGACAGTGGGTATGTCGACTTGTTCGTGTAACCATGAGGTTTTTGGAAGTTTGGTGTAGCATGTTTTGTATTTAATTGGCATGCGGAGACACTTGTTCTGTACCACCTGCAGAGTATGGAAATTGTGTTTTGTGCCAGTAAAATACACTGGAGCGGCGTATGTCAATATTGGACGGATGATTTGTTTATATATGATTAATTTATTCGCCGTTGAGTGATAGCTATTTTTGCATATGATGGGATATAATCTGCCCATTGCAATTTTAGCTTTTTGAACTTGCTTCTTTATATGTGCATTAGCGTTTGTGTTACCTTGTAAAGTATATCCTAGATAACTTAAAGTGTTACGGGGTAAAATGTGTTGTTCGTCAATGCACAGCTGTTATTGCAATGAGCTGTTTTTCCTTGCAATTCTTCTGAGTAACAAGTACTCTGTCTTGGATGTGTTGATAGTTAGCTTATTCTCTCTCAGGTATGGTAAATTTAGATTTTAATTTCAATTCTTTTGATTGGCCTTGCTGCCTGTTTGGAGTGAATTTACCACTTCCATTTTTTTTTCTTTACACAGCCAGTAACTTCTCCGTGTTACCTCTCCTAGCCGTGTCAATACACATTTATTTACCGGAAAACACATTTAGATTTTTGTTAACTTCACACTGTCATTTTGCAGTATTTCGTTCCGTGATTAAAAATAAATCCTCAATTCTCTTTTTTCATGTAACACTGAGTTCCATAGTTTGAGAATATGGTGCTATGATTACAAGAACGATAACTACATTGTTTTGGTGTTATAACGTTTGGAAATCGTAAAAAATCATCACACTCCTTAAAATTTCGATTTTTGACAATCTTTATTTTGCTATGGTGTTGGGACGAAGCTAATTCCATTTCAAAAGTAATATCAACTAAATTTGTGGTTGTAAATATCAAATTTTATGATTAGGACAAATGTAGATATGGATATTCTGATTTAGCACTATTGGATAACCACTGAATAATGACATTCACTCTGTTAGTTTATAGAATGAATTTAATACAAACAGTAAACAATATGGTTGATAATCTCTGATAATGATTTTATTGTTTAAATTATATATCAAATGTGTTTTTGGGAATTACTCATATACTCCGTACAACTAGTTTCGTGCTAAATCGAAACAGTGTATTGAAACTCGCTTATCTATCGAATATGCACAACAAAACCATAACTTGGTGAATCGGAAGAAGGGAACTGGGAAACATTCCATACATTCCGATACGTCAATCTATCCTGTGAAATGTCTCTAAATAGCTGTTTCGATGTTAAAAATAAACTTTACCCTCTAAACCAAAACCGACGAAGAGAAATAATATAACGTTAGTTGCCGTTGACCGTTCGGTATGCCTAAATAGAATGTTTACGGAAATTCACAAGAAATGAGTATTTCGAAGAAATATCGGCAGGAATTTTATGTTTTCGGCACAATAGTCCGAACAAAATAGTATTATATGAGGAGAACTGGAAACTGGCACAAGTTTAAAATGAAATACCAAAATCCTCTTTGATGTTACCTCTTCATCTTCATTTTGCCTTCTTGACAGAAAGGTGGTGACCACGTGGTCGACTGTAGCGTGGTAATGCTGTTTTTCTTATCACGTCTCTATACAGGGTGTCCCAGGAGTTCGTACCAAAAACTTGGGAGGTGACAGAAATACTAACAATAATGATGGTATTTCATAAAAAAAATTTTCTTTGCGCCCTTCGTTAACGAACTATAGGGGGAATTAAAAACGGTTTTTTATTTACAATTATTAAATGGCTGTTTGGAAATTAGTAATATTTTAACCTAATATACACCATAATTGCACACTTTTTGGCGTGATATACAAGTCTACAACATACTTGTGAACTCAGGTACCGACTATGTTAAATGGCGCATGCGCCATTTTTGGTAAGTAAAACTTTTTTCAGTTATAAATCCAACAATTGGCTTTTGTGAATATTTTTAGAGATATCAAGTCCTCTTGTGACATCTCGATAACATTAACGGTTTAAGAGATACTGGCAATTTTATGTCGCACTGCACACCTATTGGCGCATTCACATTTATTTTGAATGTACGATTACAGGAAGCTTCCTGCATTATTATTTAACCATAAAAAACTTTATTGAAAACGAATATTACTTTTATGAAAGTAAAAATAGCAACAAAACCCTGAAAAATGAATAACTACATTACATTAACAGATTAAAAAAACGAGTAACCAAGTAATTAACGACATTAAAAAAGTCAAAACGGTTTAAAAAAATTACAACAAATGTTCAATATGGGCTCTTCTTACATCCACACATTTCCGCAATCTTCTAAGATTAGATCTTTGTACTTGAAATAACATTCCAGGATTATTTCGGATGTTTTCGCAGTGAATACGTATCCTATCAATTAATTCATTTCTTGAATTTACAGGTGTACTGTAAACTAAGCTTTTAAGGTAACCCCAAAAGTGAAAATTGCATGGGTTGATATCTGGCGAACGTTCTGGCCTTAGAAATGGTCCACCCCTTCCAATCCACCTATCTGGAAAAATATTGTTCAGATGGGCATGTACCTCACCACTGAAGTAAGGGGGCGCTCCATCGTGCATTAAACCACATACATTGGCGCTTTTGTAAAGGTACATCCTCTA
Organism: Galeruca laticollis; assembly: GCA_963921935.1. Classification (NCBI taxonomy): domain Eukaryota; kingdom Metazoa; phylum Arthropoda; class Insecta; order Coleoptera; family Chrysomelidae; genus Galeruca; species Galeruca laticollis. The sequence continues at coordinate 81,763,973 of OY998178.1, read as the reverse complement.
ATAAAATTGGCAGAATATCCTGCAAAAACTGTAAATAAGACTGTCCGTTTAAACGATCCATAAGGATATACGGACCAAATAAGCGGTTGCCTATAATACCTGCCCATACGTTGACCATAAACCTTTGTTGATGCTTAGTCTTAATTATCCCGTGAGGATTTTCATCATCCCACAGTTGTAGATTATGGGAATTAATTATACCATCCCTGGTAAAACCTGCTTCATCTGTAAATAGTACATTTTCGTCGGTCTTCCCGTTGTTTACCCAAAAACCAGTTGGCATAATTAAGCCTAGGAGGATAGTCATCTGGTGACATAGCATGAACTTTTTGTACATAAAATGGATGCAATAGTTGTTCCTGAAGTATTCTATGTACGCTTGATTTTGAAATATTAAATTGTGCTGAAAGTTTCCTTAAACTGGTTGTAGGTTCATTATCAACAGCATCTAGTATGTTTTGTTCAATTATTGGAGTACGTACGTTTCTTATACTACCTTCGCCACCTTTCTTCTGTAAAAATGATACTACAACGTAATTATCCATTGTAAAAACAATTTATAAAATTACTGCATTAAGCTAAACGTACCTGTTTCTCTTAAACTCCGATCTATGCGTTCAAACGTTTTCCTGTTAGGTAACCTTCGATTTTGATATCGTTCCGAATAAAATCTTCTAGCTAGGCTAGAATTTCCGTCTGCCATTCCAAACATCATTTGCATATCCGCACACTCATTAAAGGTAAATTCTTTCATTTTTGAATTTAAAATAAATAATGTTACAATGTCTTACCCTGACAAGTGTAGACAGATGACAAGCATTTAGAAATGATTTTAAAGTGGGATGGATGAAAGCCGCCTACTTAGAATAACGTATTTGGACGTCTCTCAAGTTAGCGGGACAACTATTCGGAAAATGACTTTTGACTGGACCAAAAATTGCCGCTCAATTGCCGTTTCTATGCCGTGAAATTCCCGAAATTTGCCGTTAATTATTTTTTAAAAAAATGGCCTGGTCCGCTAACTTGAGACTCAAGTTAGCGAGACACCCCCTGGAAAATGGCTTCCCTCCGTACGGCAATTAATTTGAAGTGGATAGATAATTGCCGCTTGATTTGCCGCTCACGAAAATATCATTCCCAAGGTCGGGGTATGATGAGGTCTGGGGCAAAACGGGAAATTTGCCATTCTCCATCTCAAGTTAGCGAGACACCCCCTGGAAAATGGCTTTCCTCCGTACGGCAATTAATTTGAAGTGGATAGATAATTGCCGCTTGATTTGCCGCTCACGAAAATATCATTCCCAAGGTCGGGGTATGATGAGGTCTGGGGCAAAACGGGAAATTCGCCATTCTCCAATTCAAGTTAGCGAGACACCCCCTGGAAAATGGCTTCCCTCCGTACGGCAATTAATTTGAAGTGGATATATAATTGCCGCTTGATTTGCCGCTCACGAAAATATCATTCCCAAGGTCGGGGTATGATGAGGTCTGGGGCAAAACGGGAAATTCGCCATTCTCCATCTCAAGTTAGCGAGACACCCCCTGGAAAATGGCTTCCCTCCGTACGGCAATTAATTTGAAGTGGATAGATAATTGCCGCTTGATTTGCCGCTCACGAAAATATCATTCCCAAAGTCGGGGTATGATGAGGTCTGGGGCAAAACGGGAAAATCGTAATTCTCCGTTTCAAGTTAGCGAGACTCCCCCTGAAAAAGGACTCCCCCCCCCCGTACGGCAATTTCCTTTCAGTACTTTACCCTGTACCCTGATCAAGGATTACGATCTTACACTCCCAAATAAAAAAATTTCCAATAGAAGCTGATGTTAAACGTACGACCATTTGTTCTGTATTTGAATCCAAAGAGTCTACATCCTACAGATTTCACTTCACGACATCGCGTATTAGAATTGCATTTTCCAGGGTACATGGTTATTGAGTTATATAAAAAGAGCCTCCTTGTTGTAGGTGTGTTTTCTACTATTTACAGATATTTCGAAGTAAAATCCGGGGCTATAAAGTCGTGAGGCTGAAATTCGCTGAGTATAAGGTACTTGGGGTTTTTGAAAAACGATGTAACCGTTCGTAGGTGTGGATATGGCTATTAAAAAATTATTTCTAAATATAATTCGAGACCGTACAGTCGCGAAGCTACGATTCGCAGGGTCCAGTTATCATTTTTTTAAAGGAAATTTCGGAGTTACAGATTCTCATTTTAAATATAATTCGGGACTGTAAAATCGGGAGGCTGATATTCGCAGAGTACGGGGGTCTCGGGCATTAAATAAACGGCTTACCAGTTGTACGTGTGGCTCCGGCTATATATAGAACTAGTTTCAAATACATATCGGGGCTATTGAATCGTGCGGGAAACGGGTTACTTATCGTCGGCGTAGATCTGGCTGTTCAAAAAATTATCTAAAAAAAATTTGGGTGGGAAAAAATTTAGATATGACTAGGATTTAAAAATCCATCGGATGCGAAAAGCATGAATAAGAAAGACGAGAAGCGAATTTCTCGGTTGAGTGCTCACGATTATAAAATACTGTGAAGTACAGAGTTTCTGGAAATTTTTTTTAGCTGAGTCTAGCACAGGCCATAAACGATGTGTCGCCCGTAGAAACCGTATTTCACGGAGCGGCAATAATAATTCATGTCATTATGGAGAATTGCGATTTTCTTGTTTAGCCCCAGACCCTATCATACCCCGACCTTGGGAATGATATTTTCGTGAGCGGCAAATCAAGCGACAATTATCTATCCACTTCAAATTAATTGCCGTACGGAGGGAAGCCATTTTCCAGGGGGTGTCTCGCTAACTTGAGTCTCAAGTTAGCGGACCAGGCAATTTTTTTTAAAAAATAATTAACGGCAAATTCCGGGAATTTCACGGCATAAAAACGGCAATTGAGCGGCAATTTTTGGTCCAGTCGAAAGTCATTTTCCGAATAGTTGTCCCGCTAACTTGAGAGACGTTGTATTTGGTTGTTGTTGGTATTCTCGTATTTTTACTTTTGCTAAAGTAATTGTGTTTGTTTTCAGAAAAGCTTTTTATAATCATAATTAGTAAATAATAAAAGTAGTATTAACAAGGTAAAAGTTTATTTTTATAAATGTAGACTGCACCAATTTATTAACAATTTACTAATAATACAGAATGCTTCCTGTAATCGTACATTCAAAGTAAATGTGAATGCGCCAATAGATGTGCAGTGCGACATAAAATTGCCGGTATCTCTTAAACCGTTAATGTTATCGAGATGTCACAAGAGGACTAGATATCTCTAAAAATGTTCACAAAAGCTAATTGTGGTATTTAAACTGAAAAAAGTTTTACTTACCAAAAAATGGCGCATCCACCATTTAACTTAGTCGGTACCTGGGTTCACAATTATGTTGTAGACTTGTATATTGCGCCAAAAGTGTTTATTAACTATTAAAATACTACTAATTTCCAATCGGCCTTTTAATAATTGTGAACAAAAAACCATTTTCCATTCCCAACTTTAGAGCCCTATATTTCGTTAACGAAGGGCGTAAAGAAACATTTTTATATGAAATACCATCATTATTTTTAGTCTTTCTATCACCTCCCAAGTTTTTGGTACGAACTCCTGGGACACCCTGTATACTGCACTGCGGGCAGCTTCATTGATGGTTGTTTTGGTGCATTTTGTTGGACCGTCTTCTAGGAAGTACAAATATCACAAATATGCATCTATGACAGTAATTTTCTTGAAGAATAGACTTTATCGATCATTCGATATCATCGACTAATCCTGGGCCAACCCTATTTATTCTACGACGCGAGAAAAGTAATGGTAGTTATATAAAATTATTCTTGATAGATTAAGGTCACTAGTTTTACTTCCTAAAATTTCATAATATATAAAAAGGATAATTAAAAACCGTTCAAGTACTTTTTTTGAAAATTCATTTAAGTGCTTTTTGTTCACTTTTAACCAATTGTTGTACCGAGCACATGATTTTACCTCATGTAACGAGGCTATTGGTTTTCACCCATTTTTTTCTAATACTTTACTTGAAAAAAATATTTTTTAATTTCTCTAACTAATAACAAAAATGTTATAAAACTGAACAAAAAAATGGACTCCTCGTATTAAAATGCATGGTATAGTTGGTGTAACAGACATAGTGTAGCAATCTAATCGTATATCCCCATTAAGTTATATTGCGGATCTAAACTCTGAAAGCTATTAATATTTTGCTTACTTACCAATACTTATATTGTATTTGATGTTACGTAATAGTTGAATGGGCTTTGAGCGTGAACTGAATACTTTTTGTATCCCATTCGATTTTTTTTATGGATAAAACTAAATTCTATGAAAAAAGTCCGTATGATCGTTTTCCTCTGTAATATTGATAGATTTAATATACAAGCCTTCAAAACTATTCAGTATAGGTTTAATTGTTTTCAATCTACCTGAAAGTTGACTAAATTTTGATTTATCATCATTCAGTTTGTCAAGAAATGTTTTAAATCTGCTTAATTGTGACTTTGAGATTTACCATTCTTTAATATTTTAATAGTATCTTTGTTCGTTTTCATGTTTTAAAGATTTTAAAAATGTTAGTACTAATGAGAAATGAACTAATTTGCACAAACAGAAGCTTTTTAAATTCAACAAAAAATAAAATTAAAGGAACTTATCTGGTATTTGAAGCTGCTCCAATATCCCCACCATCCAAATATAATATTTGTTGATTGTTTTTCATCCGATGATTACCAGCAACTCGATACATCTGGATTGATATACGCCAATGAATAGAATGCTCTTGAATTGTGTTTGAAAAAATACACTGAAGGGTCGAAGGACCAATGTTTTAATGTTGTTCAATGATGGTTTCAATGTTTTAAATGAAGTTTATGATTTAAAAAATGATTCACTAATTAACAATGATATTTATCAAAATTTTTACAATATATAAGAACTAAACGTTCGTGTTAGTTGTTGGAATGTGGAATACTGACTTCACTCTTTTAGTCCATAGTAACAGGCAGAGAGCGGTCGAGGTACAGTTGAAACGTTGCCAGAGTATGTCAAATATCTGGTAATTAGCGTAAATTCAGAACAATTAGCTACTTCTCTTTTAATCAGGTCGACGACTTTCGCATCAAATTTAGGGAATGTATTGTTAAGCCGAATGTTCTGTTTTAATGGTGCCCAAATTAACTAATAGAGTGTCTATGTTGTTCAGCAATACTCTCTAGGGCGTATAATTTCTTTGTCTGTAAAACTTCAATCATTCAATTATTTTAACGATAGAAACATTTCTTAATCCTGTAATTTGCCGAGTGTAGACTTCCTTTTTCTTTACATAAAATAATTTTTCCAATGGACGCCTTCGGATGGCGCTTTCTGTATTTTGTAAAATCTGTTCTGATCTTTCTGTTTATCGCTTTCAAATCCGTTTGCGTATGGCATAATAGAGTGTCTATGTTTTTCAGCAATACTATCTAGGGCGTATAATTTCTTTGACTGTAAAACTTCAATCAGTTGATGTTTTGTATAAGAATCTCCAAAGTACAAACTATTATCCAATAAAAAAATTTGTAGTTCGGTCTTCTTGTAGCTTTTATTTGGTATTTTATTGAGCTGTCGTGAAGCGTTGTCAAGAACTATTTGTCTCTAAGTTTGGGATCAATATGAATTCAAACCATTCTTCAAAAATATTAGCGTCCTTGTTCTTGTGATAGTCAACGTTACAATCTTCCATTTTTTCCACATATTTTTAAGGCATTTGGAGCCCATACTTCATTTCCACTGCAATGCACACACTGGATACTTTGTTTGCAGGCATTGCTGGCATACAAATTTTTGACCCATCAGTCCATTCTTTCTTAACCGTGTCATGTGTATCATACCAAGTTTCGTCCAAATAGACAATTGGCTGGTTTTCTTCTCTATACTTAGTTACTTGTTCCAAGTATGTATACCGCATATCCACTATTCTTCTGCTTTTCATGACTATTTGACGTTTATTAATCGTTTTGAATTTGAATCCTAATTTTTTAATCCAGTTTTCAATAGTTTTCTTACAGCCATTTACATTACGGCCCGCATTTGTCAATTTATTTCTTATTATGTCAATCGTATGTAACTCATTACTTTTGTAACAGTCATATATGGTGGTTTTTAATAATTTTATTACAGACACATCTAACGATTTGACCAATCTCTTACCACATCGCTTCTTGCGTTCATAAGGCCCATTCTTGGCTATTTTACGTATAGTTAACAGGGGAACTTCTGTTAAATCAGATACTGCTTGCATAATTTATGATTCTTCATCGAATTCAAACTTTTCCCGTAGATTCTTATACACATTGAAACATATTTTCTGTGCTTCCAATTTTAAATGTCATCAAATCCAAGACGAAATTACAAAAATAGGAGAAACAAGAGAAGTAATAATATTGCGAGATTTAAATAGTAGAGTTGGCCGGAAAATCAAGGATAATGTGGTGGGTCCATACAGAGAAATAAATGTAAATGACAACGAGGAAAGACTAACTTTATTATGTCAAAACAATTAACTAAAAATAGCTAACTGATTCTATAAACACAAGGATATTCATACATACATATGGGTACAACACACGAAAAACTTGAGATCTATTATTGATTATGTAATTGTAAAACAAAAGAGTACAATGCAAATAAACGATGTAAGAGCATTTAGAGGGATAACTTGTGGATCGGATCATTGCATGGTGAAAGCAAAAATACTGTTCCCCTATGGATCTGCACTGAAAAGCAACGTAACAGACAAATCAGCTGAGGAATCGGAATAGATAAAGGACAAGTGGTACAATTTGAATAGCCTTATTCATGAAAGCACCCAACTGTATCGCAACAGGTTAAATGAGAAACTCTTTGATGTGTCAGAGTTAAACCAGAAATCTGTGGAAGAAGTCTATCAGAACGTTGTGAATAGTATCAAAGAGGCCGCGGAAGAAGCAATTGGTATTAAAACTAGAACCCTTAGTAGAAAAATATGGTGGAACAAAAATATAGAAGAGCTAACTACCCAGAAAAAACAATGGTATCAAAAATGAAGTATCACTCACTCACAAGCAGATAGAGATCGATATCTAGAAATAAAAAGAATTACAAGACGAACTGTAGCTAATGCAAAGAATGGGACAAAAAATGCATCTCGGTGGTAAAAAATGCTCTGAATCATGGAAGTTCATAAAAAAATATTAGATCGAATGAAAAGAACTGTCCGAAACTTCAACTTATACCGACAAAAAATGGATCGTTCACTACGAACAATTGCTGACAGAAGATAGAGATGAATACCTTGCAACCTCGCCAGCAGAAATATTGATTGAAACAATCAACGTCACAGGGTACACAATTAGAGAAACAGTAAAACAATTCAAAAATGGACGTGCTGCGGGCCCGGAGGGCATTCCCGCAGAGTTGATTAAGAACAGGTCTGATAAACTTTTCGATATACTTACCTGGTGTATAAACCAGTATTTAAACGGCACTCCAGTGCCGGAAGAATGGAAGGTGACCCATATAACTAAATAAATCCAAAAAAAGGTAACAAACTAGACTGCAAGAATTATAGAGACAATCAGTGACAAGTACTCTTAGTCGGCTTTATGGGAGAGTTCTGCGAGACCTAATTGAACTTGAATATAGAGAACAGAAAGAAGAAGAGCAATCAGGCTTTCGAGCGAGAAGATCTTGTACAGATAACGTCTTTTGCTTGAAACAAATTATTGAAAAAAGATCAAATACTAATATTGAAACTCACCTTTTGCTTGTGGATCTGCGGAAAGCGTATGATACAGTTCCCGTAAAAATGCTTTGGAAGACGCTACAAGAAACCAACATCAGTCACGCCCTTATAAAAGCACTTAAGAATATTTATGATGTATCAACATCAAGAATCAAAATTGGTAATAATATATCAAAGAAATTTCCGGTAAATAAAGGTCTACGCCAAGGATGTTGTATCTCGCCCACACTTTTTAAAATCTATATAGCGGGAGCGTTAAATCAATGGAAGAAAAAATGCAGCGGAATGGGTATCGATCTTGGAGAAAAGTGTTTATACATTCTACAGTTTGCCGATGACCAGGTGATCATAGCGAATGACAAATAAGATCTTGAATATATGGCGAGAAAACTAAATGAAGAGTATAGAAAATGGGGTCTGGAAATGAATACTCAGAAAACCAAATACCTTCCAATAGAAGCTGAACCAGGAAATATCAAACTTGAAACGGAAGAAATAGGACCATGTAGCGAATACACATAATTAGGAGTTGAATTTGATACAACAGGAAAAGACGACAGGGAAATCAAAAAACGAATAGCACAAGCCAGACGAACAATAGGCTGCTTAAATGGGATATGGTGGAGTTCTGATATAGGAAAACAACGGAAATACAATATCCACGAAACCTTTGTCAAAAGTAATCTAACCTATGGCGCAGAGACATGGAGAATTACAAAAAACAATAGAAGAAAACTTGAGGTGAGCGAAATGGATGTGTTCAGATGATCTCTTAGAATATCCAGAAGAGGCAGAACCCGAAACGATGACGTCAGACAACGTATGGGAGTGGACGGCTCATTAACAACAGATATTGAGAAAAAGCAACTTATCTGGTACGGACATGTACAGCGAATGAACGAAAACAGACTGCCAAAGCTGGCAATGCAGTGGATGCCACCAAACCGTAGGAAGAGAGGAAGACCTAGGAAATCATGGAAAGAAGGAGTAACTAAAGCTATGAGTGCTAGAGACCTAAGAGGTATCGAACAACGTCGCCGGACGTTTTAAAACCGATCTTATTATTATTATTTTTAACTAAATATATAATTGCTATACTTACCCAAATTCCTCAGAAAAAAACTACACTCTTTCTTGATGTCAGACTACCAACTAAAAAGTGAACATCTGTACTCTTACAAAAAACGCACACTCAAAAAGATAGTTATAGTTCAGTCCAAGATGTGAAAAATAATAAGTTATTTGAAATTTATATCTCTAATTTTTCCTAATAAAACGAGATATAAGGTAGTGTTAATTGTTTGGTGTTATGTTTAGATATTTTTAAATATAAATAGGTTAATATTGTTTAAATGAATGTATTTTGTACTATACATTAACGCTATGTATCTTAAAAAGTAGGATGGCTCTCCATAATTGCGGGTTAAAAATAATCGTTATAAACGTATTTAATAATTATACAATTATTAAATACATTTCAACGATTATTAGTTGAAATTGTAATAATAAATAAATTTATCGTCATTTAAGCATTTTAAATTATAATATTGACTGGACTATGACGATATCCTGGTATTCAAGTCAAACGAAAAGTCGAGGCTTTAAGTTCGCACTATATCTGTTACGCCAACTATACTGCATAATTTTTTCCACAAGTTCACTGTAAACCAAAATGTTTCAGTCGGAACCGTAAAAATTTTGAAATTTTTATAACAAGCTTCCATAAAAAATTCATAATTACGAGACTATGTCATATATCGATACCTTTCTTACGCCATTCGAATAGAGGAAAGATGCATCTCAATTACTTAACATATTTGAATTCTTCCGTTATATATTTGTAGACAATATACGGGATTAAAGCTGGAGTTGAAATTTTTGTAAAAAATTACCTTAAATAAAAAAAACAGCAATTCCATCGATAATGCAAACCGAGGTATACGGGTGTTCCATCTCAGACGAGCCCGTATATTTCTTATCCCATAGTGATTGGAAAAATTTCCCGAAACACGTCGGATGATTTTCTTTGGGGGACATCTTTTGATGTATATTTGAGGCTTGAATAAGCAACCCCCTAAGAGGGGGCGCTTCAACTCCTCAAAATTGAATAGGGAAGAGGGGTTGAGTGATACTTCATTTGTAAAGTCTTTACAAACGGTGTATGAAAAAAATCACATTCTTAAAAAAATTAATTATTTTATCATGCTTACAATCAAAAAAATCAAAACTGCGTTTTTAAGTCAAATGTCCAAATTGTGCTCCATTGACGTCCATACAATAATAAATTCTCTGGAACTAATAAATAAAATGAAAACATTTTGTTATCTTGCCTTCTTTTTTTGTTCTTAAAAGGTGTTTATCACGTTTCTTCGATCATTTCATGTATTAAAAATCAATCTGTTGAGTTACTACTTAGCAGATTTGTTTCCAATTTTAAAAATAACTATGGTGTACACATTTCAAGAACGTGTTGAGCTGGTTAGCCTGTATTACCAAAATCAATGGTGCCCGAGCGGCTGCAAGGATATTTAACCGAAACCATCCTGAACGTAGCGTTCGCCATAAGTACGTAATGGAATTAATTTCAAAATTTGTTGAGACAGGTTCAGTAATGGATAAAAAAAGGCACCCATTGGAATTGTGAATGATGAAGGTGGTATTGGGCCATGTCCAACTTATTCCAAACACGCAATCTGTCCGACAACTTTTTGCGTTTTCCGGTATTAGTCAATCTAACGTTATCAGAATTTTACATAAACACAAGTTCCATCCGTACAAAATTAAATTAATTCATGAATTAAATGATGATTTGGATCGAAGGCAAGAGTTTTGTGAAGTTATGACCGAGCGCATCAACAATAACCCAAATTTCCTTGTACAACGTTTGCTTTTCTGACGAATGCACTGTTTCACTTAATGGAGAGGTTAATCGGCATAACTGTAGAATTTGGAGCGATACAAATCCTCATTTATTTCGAGAAGCTCACACTCAATATTCGGAAAAGCTAAACGTTTGGGTAGGAATTTTAGGAGACCACCTAATTGGACCTCTGTTTATTCCTGGTAATTTAAATAGAGAAATTTTTCTTGAAATCCTGGAAAATTTGATTGATCCGTTTATAACAGATCCTCGACTGATTGAACAACAATTGCATTTCCAACAAGACGGAGCTCCTCTTCACTACGCCGCACCAGTTCGCCAATACCTCAATTTACAATACCCTGGTCGTTGGATTGGAAGAAAAGGTCCTGTGGAGTGGCCTGCCCGATCTCCTGACCTGAACCCTCTGGACGTCCTCTCATGGGGACATCTTAAATCCAAGATTTTTGTGACTCAGTCTCAAAATTTGGACGAACTACGCCAATGAATTGTAAATGAGTGTCTTCAAATAACTCCAATTATGCTGGACCATGTTAGAGATGGTTTTCAGTCAAGATTGTATTGTATGGAAGTCAATGGAGGACAATTTGAACATTTGATTTAAAAACGCAGTTTTGTTTTTTTTGATTGTAAGCATGATGAAACAATTAATTTTTTTAAGAATGTGTTTTTTTTTCATACACCGTTGTAAAGAGGCTTCCAAGACCTTACAAATGAAGTATCACTCAACCCCTCTTTCCTATTCAATTTTGAGGGGCTGAAGCGCCCCATCTTAGGGGGTTGCTTGTTCAAGCCTCAAATATACGTCAAAAGATGTCCCCCAAAGAAAATCATCCGACATGTTTCGGGAATAAGAAATATACGGTGTGGCTCGTCTGAGATGGAACACCCTGTATATGAAAGTTCAACTTTATTTAAAAAATTCCGAATCCGAAGGGACCCCCTATGGATTGAAAATCCCAACAAAAATTTTGGTTTCGATGAAATTTTGCATATTCCAATAAATTGGTCAGTAAACAAAATTATTTTGGGTGAAAAATTGAGAAAAAATTTATGAAAATGGGATTTTCCGGAAAACTGTACATCCGATTTTGCTCATTTTCGAACTTAACCTCAGTTTTTATACACTGAACCTACATATGAAATTTCATTAAAAAATTTGGGTTATCGTGTTGACAGACAAACCGACCGACTGACCGACATTTTTTAAATATAGGTTTTTTGGACCCAGAAACGTGTAGATTCGCTCGAATCTCGAGACGTCAAAATCACTCCATTAGAATACTTCCCTTATATGTATACATATATTACCTATACTATACATAAGGTGAAATAATAAAAACCGTCATTTATTTAGAACGTCCGTATATGGAAACAGCACCAAAGTATCTGTATTTGTATTTTAATTTTTTTTTGTTCCTTTTATGGTCACTTTTTTATATTTTATATATATATGCCTGAGCGCAACTGAATACTAATGAAACATTTGTGGTTCGATTCTTTGACCACTCTGCATTTTTTATGCCAGTTTATGCTTGTCCAACTAATCATTTTTTCTTTTCTTATACCAGTATGCTAAATAAGCAACTAGCTACAAATCCACAATCTATTCGCGTCACGGTAGAATGATATTGCAAACGTTTAATTTCGCCGAATTTGCTATTCTTCCTTTCCATTCTATAAAAGTCGCTAAACTAGTTTTTAGCGCGTATGCATGATCTTTGGATGGCCTTCCGCTTTTCGTGTATATACGAGGGGATGGTGAATTCGCGTTATAAATAATTGCCAATCAACATCAAAGATTTTTTTAGTTTTTTCTCTCCGACTTCACAATAATTATAAAAATCTTAGGTTTGTTCCAACTGAAGTGAATACCGTTTTTGTACCGTACAATCTCAGTAACGCTGCAAATATGATGTCAATTACAAAGGCTTATTATATTCACTAATCAGCAGGTCAATTGGATTTGTATCGTTCATGTACGGTTTTCATGTCAGTTGGAACAGACCTCTTATTATAAAAACAAGTAACAGAAACTGTTCTCTTCGGAACATGACTGATACAAGACTAGGGTTAGTAATAATTGTTTTGTTAATTTCAATCGTCATTTCGCATTTTTGAAGTTGATTTTAAAGACTGTTATAGTTTATTGTACTTTTTATCTTTATATGTTAGTTCTATCTCACGCTTAAGTTTAGTGATGTGTATGCTGCATCCGTTCTCATTATAACTTGATGACGTTCATTATTTTAATGATGAAAACATTTCTCAATCCTGTAATTTGCCAAGTGTAGACTTCCTTTTTCTGTGGGTTGTATGCACTGATCACCGTAAAACGTTTAAAACAACACGTCATACGCCGTACAAGAACGTCGTACATCAAGTGGCAAAAGCTCAACCTCTGCAGGCGTTAGAAATTCAAGGTTTTTTCTAGAATACTACTTTGGTCGGCATTACGAGGATATATTGAAAAATTCTTAGCATACTATAGAACCAAACAAAATTCCAATGTCAAAATATTTTATTACTCAACATATGCTCCTGTTTACTGGATACATTTATTACAGCGAACCTGCAACGTCTCTAGACCTTTCAAAAAAAATTTTCTTCTTGCTCTGCAAACCAGACCTCCACAGCTTTTATTACCTTCTCATTGGAAGAAAATTTACGACCTTTTAAACTTTTTTCAGTTGAGGAAAGAGATGATAGTCGCACGGAGCCAAATCTGGTGAATAAGGGGGGTGTTCTAGTAATTCAAACCCTAAATCACGAATTTTTTGCATGGCAACATGAGATTTGTGTGCAGGGGCGTTGTCCTGCAAAAACAAAACACCTTTGGATAGGTTTTCGCGTCTTTTCTCTTTAATTTTTTCCCGTAGAGTGGTCAGTAATGTCGAATAGTAATCTTCAGTTATTGTTCTACCCTTATCTAAAAAATCAATCATGATTACTCCATGGCAATCCCAGAAAACTGAAGCAAGAACTTTTCCAGCAGATTTTTGGACACGAAACTTCTTAGGTATTGGAGAACCAGAGTGTCGCTATTCTATCGATTGTTGCTTTGTTTCTGGATCGTGGAAATGTACACAAGTCTCATCCATAGTAACAATTCGGTTTGAGAAGTCTTCATCGTTTTCAAATCGAGCACAGATCGAACGCGATGCTTCTACCCTTGCACGCTTTTGGTCGACATTCCAACATTTGGGGGTCCATTTTGCAGCAGTTTCCATCATGTCCAAATTGACGTGAACTATATAATGAACGCGTTCGTATGAAATATTCAGTGCTTCAGATATCCGTTTTAGCCCAATTCGACGGTCTGATAAAATCATGTCATGAACTGCATCGATATTTTCGGGAATTGACACAGAAACTGGCCTTCCCGATCGGTCATCATCTTCAATGGAACACTGACACTTCTAATAAGTTATTGTTCGTTGCTATGGTAACGCAATATTTTGTTTATGCATGGAAATGGTCTAGGCTAACTAGATATCAATACATCCTCGTACATGCATGGTCGGTAATACATACATTTACGTTAATAGACAAAGACGTACTTCTAAAATTTGTACCCGATATGTCTGTGGATACTTAATTAATAAATGCTTACAAATACATACTTGTGACGTTTGTGAATAATTTTCCAGAAACCACAGAGAAGTAGACGATAGTAGCACATTTTGTTATTTGAAAGCTTATGAAAATAAGACATTACAACCTTTCGAAAATATCAGAATGCCTGCTAATATCTTTGTTAATTTTATCCTTCAACTGGAATATGAATTTTGGAATTCTTTCTATTTCTTCGAATGTGTTGGATAATTTGATAAATATTTTTAGACAACACAGCTTTCCTCATACATGCACTTCTTTCCCCCTAGATTTTCTCTTATGTATGTAAGTGTATTAATGGAAATTTTAAAAATGTTCCTAAATATAGTAATGGTATAAGAAAACAAGCTGATAATCTGAGGCATCAATAAATATGAAAAAGCTTTTTTCTACTTCCGCTATTAAAACCGCACTTTGAACACGGGTTTGACATGCACAAAACGACTCTTTAAACACTAGTGTTTAAAATGCGAAAAGTCACATCTCGTTTATCTTTTGTTTTTTAAACGTCAAATCAAGTGTATCTTTTGTATGTTAAATTTCCATGCTCCTTGATAATTTTGTTATTCTGCGTCATTTGATTTATCAGTCAGCTGTCAGTCATCGTCCGTCATGTAATGAATATAATTCAAATATAATATAATGTTTTCCTTCCCGCGGCGAAGAAAAAGTATAGTAAGCACCTCGTGTTAAAAACGTCTTTAGTCACTCGTTTCACAAGGAACTCGTTCCGCTTCGCTTCACTCGTGTCTAGTAAAACTCGTGACTAAAGTAACCGTTTTGACACTTGGTACTTAATATACTATTTAAAATAATTTAGGACATTATGTTTATATATCTATAAAAGAATGGTATATAAACAGTAGGTGTGGTTACTGTTGATAATCGTCACATATTAGTTAAAAAATTCCTTGTTATCCAAATCACCCTATCTCACATAAACTTTTTGTACACATTTCAAAGGTATTTAGAGCTTTTTCGATTCTAGCAGACAAAATAATTTTGCTAATTATTTTAACGTCAACACTATAAGATACATTAAATATCTACACTAAATTAATGGATAAGAGGAACAACAAATTATTGGAACCCTTGGAATAACTCTTTTACTAATTTCTGGAAATGTAGGTAAATAAAATATTGCATGATTTCTTTTAAATTTGATATTATTATTTGTGCATTACCATTAATGTTATGTATTACTTAGTTTGAATGTATACTGTCAAAACTATGTACATATTTATATTAGAGTCTCTTTGTTGGATCTACCCCATTTATATTATATAAATAAAGAAATAAAAAAATATTTATGTTTCATTTCTTGTGACACCGTTATTCACGGACAGCAATAAAGTTAATGTGATTAAAAGTTCTGGGTAAGTTATGCAAGATTTATACACGTAATTAAAAGAAAATGCTCATGTGATGAGATTTAAACAATAATTATGACAACATTTGAAATCTCCAAACAATTGAAATAAAACTGTGATTTACATTTCCAACCAATGAATATGTAAAAATGTTTTTAAATGAAACTCAAGGTCTCTAGTTAATTCCACAATATAATACAAGTTATTGAAAATTCTAAAAAATTGACAATTGTTTCGATATTGATTTATCGAAACAATTGTCAATTTTTTAGAATTTTCAATAACTTGTATTATATTGTGGAATTAACTAGAGACCTTGAGTTTCATTTAAAAACACTAATATGAGCATATTCCACGAAGTAAGGGTCGAGACAGTCAATTTCGAATATGTAAAACATTAATAATATACAAAAATCAATCATATTTCCACTAAACTGTTGAACAATTAAAATATATGTATATTCAGAGATAAAAATTACGTTGGTAAAATTGCCTAAATATTTACACAAAGTAATTATATCTGACGCCATACCTATTGTTTTTACAACCATCAAATTTATTAAGGCCGACTCTAATTTTAGGAAATCAACTTTGAAGGGCATTTAAATTGCTGAAATACTTCTGGCCGACGTAGAGAGACTCTTCCGATTGATTTCATGTTTCGTGGCGATATACAGCACTACAGTCTTCTACATGCTCAGGGACTTCCTTTATTATATTGGCGGTGACTTTGGAGATAATGCATGTCCCATATTATTTGTATATCAATTTGTAGGTCTCTCTATTTGAGCCTTTTCTCCGCTTCCTTTTCTATGAGATAATAGTCCGATGGAATTGCGACATCTATTGTCAGGCATTGTTTTGCTTTCTTATTCTTCATTACCAGGTCGTGTTTTCCTGCTTTCATCGTTCTATCTGTTTACATTTTTACATCCCATATAACTGTTATTTCGGGAGTGTCGACTATCGGGTCTGGTTCATGCCCGTACCATTTCTCTGTCACCTCAATGTTAAAGGGCTTGCATATGTTTCAGTGTAGTTGCCTTGCCACGATAGTATGTCGGATCAAGTATGCTTTTTGGCAAGTGTTAGAGTAAGGGAAACTGAATGAGAAGTAGACTGTATGGTTGCGATATAGCGTCACCTATTCTCCCATTGCGTTTCGATAGTCTAGCGCGAAGGACAACTCGGGAAACCCGAGAATAAAACAGAATACTGAATAACTTAGGTTTTACTAAACAGTTTGAACCATTTGGCAACAGCGTGCGTTTTTCACTAAAATGTGGCGTCTTTGTCACTGAACAACCGGCACTAATACAGTTACTAATAATTACAAATATTTATATTCGTCTCGAATTAATAGTGTTACATTAACTTGCACAATACCGGAAGAACAGATACTACATAAAAAAGCGGGTTATTAAAGCGGTGTTTGCGGTAGTTCCAATTAGCGGCATGGACCCTACGAGTACCATAGTTATACTGACTTGGACCCAGGGCGGAGGGTTGAACTAGTAAAAGATCCTTTCTAAAAATAGAAAGCGAAGTGGCGAATATTTAACTATTAGAGGTGGGATAAATCTTCTAAATAGAACCGCCTGGGGAAATTAATTCATGCAAATTTCTCCAGCCAAGATAGGGCAGCCAGAAACTTAATAATGCGATGCCTCACTAAACGACCGACAAAGTTTACATTTTCCGTCTTTGTCAGTTTTCATGATTTGTTGCTATGTTTATTATTTTCGCAAGTGCTCTTATTAGGGTATTTTACATAACCGCAGGTCTTTTGGTCTGAGTATGGTTTATTCGAATATACAGAAAACAATATTCCCAGGACTTTCCTTACAACGGCGCAAGTACCGAAAATGTTGGATTTCTGCATCTTCCCAATTCAGATGGGCTAATTTTGAGAGTGTCCGCGGTCTTACCAAGCTGCCATGATACAATGCCTGTTGTGGATAGGACCATGGGTAGGATAGTAACTTGTCTACTTTCCACTACTCTTTGATATACTGAGCGAGGTCATCATATTTTCGTAGCTTTAAGTTGATTGTGCTTTCCATGTTGCCATTCATCCAAATACTTGTTTTTCTCTCAAGCTCCACAGAACCACATCCGGCCTGTTTGCGTTATTTGTCCGATTAGTAAATATGGTTATATCTCACTATAATTTGTAGTGTGCCTTTTATAGGATGCTTGCTGATGTATACTTATGAGTTAGTTTTTTTGTTTCGGATATCAGGTGATATTTGGAGGCCGGGGCATGGTGTATTATCTTTCCAGCTTCATTGTAACATTTCTTGTACTCAGATTTACCAGTTATATGCTGGATGGTTTCCCCCATACTGCCGCGCATTCGACAGGTGTCGTCTTTCTATTATTTTTATTGTTATTATTCTTTTTATTACCATTACTATTATTCTGATTGACACTGTACTAGGGACTAATACTTTAGTCATTAAAGAACACAATTCTTGCTTTCGATGCATGGATAATATAACATTCTTTTTTCGCGGATTACCTTTCATTTGTTTTGTATTCTTATATCTATGAAAAGAAGGTTGTAACAGATACTCGTATATAAAATTACATTGTTAGTCTTTAGTCCAGTAAATGAAGACCGGAAAGTGGGCAAATCTAAACAAAATCCCCTACTACTGTAATTTTAGTTTCAATGAGTAACATTCACACTAGTACTTTAAAATGAGAAAAAATGCATAGAAAAATGTTATGCGACAGGAGGAGAAAAGTGGCCCTAAAGTTCCAATAATCGATTTCCTGCCAATATCTGCCAAAATATGGCATATAAAAAATGAAGATCAGTTATTTATCTACAAAAATGGTCGTTTAGCGGACTTTAAGACAAATTCAAAAATAATGTTTTTGCATGTGGCAAAAATCTTCATGTCTACGGTGTTTGGTCTAACGGAGATTATAATCTTTGAAAAGTTGCATATTTTTCCTGAAAATGGATATCGACACTTCATTGCAATTTTTTGGCAATTTTTTTTGTCGAATGAAACTGCGAGAAAACGAAGATAAAAAATTGTTGGTTGTCCGACGAAGTTTCATAGAAACAGGAACATATATTAATTTTATTATAATATACGTTTTAATGGAGTTTTTATTTTATTTGCAATAGTCGCAATAAACTATTGTGCTAAAATTTTCATTTTTATAATAGTCAAAATAAGTCTAATCCACTCAAATTTCTTTAGAGGCATAGTTTTTTCCGATTATTATGATGCATCTTTGTGTGGACAACGATGGAAAACAATTTGAATTTGAACATTGGACATTGTTTTAATGATCGAGATATTTGTATGATATTTTTTTCACATATTTAATTTTAAGTTATAATACAGGGTGAGTAAGTACTATACTTATGTTTATGCGTTTTTATTTATACCTCGAGTTCGACAAAAGCTATGCATGAGGCATGCGCCATTTTGTTACGAATTTAATCCAGTTCCATTATAATTTACAATAATTAGGTGTTTCTATTAAACATTTTTAAGAAAAACAAATTTTATTTTTTTTCATTCGAAAGTACCCTCTATGACAATGAAAACTAAATGCAATTGTTTTATAGTAGATGTAATTGATTCATCTACACTTTTTCTAATGACACTAATTTCGTTAAAATCAGTTGATCAAAACCAAAGTTATAGGTATTCATCCACAAATACTTCCCCATTCTCCCCCACCCTTTATTTGGAAAAATAAAAAAGTTCTTAATCAATTTGTGCGAAATTTGGGTTTCTTTCTAGTTTACTTATTTAACACTTGGTATAATAGGGCATATCTAACAAAAAACTGGTTTTTAAATTTTTCTTCACAGGTTACACCACCTAGCGGTTAACCTAGAAACTTGAAAGTTACTTCCAGCGATTTCTCTTGGCCACTTTTACTAAGGAATTTTTTTCTCCTAAAGTTATAATATGAATTGTTTCCGGTACATGAATGAAAATATGAGAATGTAACCTTTACTTGCATCAAGTTAGAAAAATGACAAAAATAATGGGAAAGGAGAAAAATGCCATGAAAAACAAATGTTGTCTCGTTACTTGCGGACGCATTTGATAAATTTTTGGGAAACTACTGAAATGGAAAAAAAGAGCACGGCCAAAAAGGAAACATTTTTAGCTTTAAAATGACGTGACTTGGAAGGCAATCCGAATATGTATAAATTTGTAATAAAATATTGTTCGCAAAATGTTCCGATACTCCAAAAAAGACAAAAAAATGAGCATGAACAAACTTTTTATCAAAATGCAAGAAAAATTGTAAATCAAAATTTCTGAGAGGAATAAAAGTGCCTATAATAAGAAAAATTCAGAGTAATTGAGTATTATTGAAAAAATATGAATTACTGGCACTCTAAATATACGGTATAAAAGAATGTTTGACCCCTTTTTTCAATATGGTTCAAGGATAAAAACGGAACTCAACTCACAGGATATGATAGCTGCAGATTTACCCTGTCACATGAACTTTGAATCATAAGAAAATATGTATTTGTACCAGAGTTAAGAATTTATTAGCCTATAATCACTAAATGCATAGAACGTGCTGTTCTGGATCCATGGAGTGAGCTAAAGATACGTGGTATGTTTGGGGCCCGTTATCTCGGAAACTATCAAATTTTCCAGAAAAATCATAAGTACCGTTTTTTTAGATAATAAACCTATCTTCATTTTTTACCTGGATAAAAATTCTGAAATTTTGTGTCATATTTTAGCAGATATTGGCGGAAAACATTTTTCTAAGAACTTTTTCCCATTGGAAAATACCAATCAATACCGACTCAATAATATAAAAATAATCTCAGTAAGAGATTTTGACTAGATTGGGCCCTACGTATACTGGAATACTTGGTACGAGTAGATACAGAGTATTTTTTCAACTCTCAACTCTTTTACGGTCGAAAATAAAACTGGGGAACCCTCCTGAGAGAACCGTCCCACAGGACGACTTAGGCATATAAATAAGTAAATGTACACATTTTCAATAATTAGGTAAATTTTTTATATTAATGGCAATAATAATAAACATATACCAGAATATTGATTATATTTTTGATAGTATAATAAAAAAAAATTTCTTAGTGGATGAAAAACACAAATTGATCGTTCATTTTATACAAATTATTTGTTTTTTAGCAAATCTAGAAAGTGTCCAAAGTTATCATATCTCACATCAATAGGAGGTGCATAGCTTATTATTTCAGCCTGTCGTGTGAAACTTCGACTTGTTAGTGGGCTTTCTGATGGTGACCAGCGATTTACTATGTCCAAGATGGGTGACGAGGACGATGTAGTGAACTGTCTAGTTGATATTCGAGGACATCCTACTGGTCTACGTTCTGCTTGTGTAGATGTGTACGATAGTACAGTTACAGCTACTTCCTCTCTAAACTTGGGTAGATTGATGGGTGCTGTACCTCCATGAATGCGGCGAAATAATAAATATGAGTTGATCATAGCTAGATCAAATATATGAAAAGTAACGCGATTTGTCCATTTCGTTGATTTTGTTTTGATGTGGTACCTTCCAAGTAAACCATCCATCAAGTCTACTCCGCCCATATGTTTATTATATTCGTAGATAAAGTTTGGACAATCGATATACTCGTTCTTTTTCCGATCATATCTTTCAACTTGCTTTGATTGCTTGCTATCAAAGTAGTACGGTGCAATTAGACACAAACCCCAATATCCAAAGTAAAAGTTTCCCTCCAGCTTCAAATTGTTGTATACAGTTCACATATTGTTTGGTAAAAAGTTACACTATTTTGAGCGTCGGGTTTGGAGTGGAGGGGGATATAAGTTGGCGAATTAGTAGTTTTCTTATCAGTTTTTCTCAAATATTCAGAAAACTATGCGGTTTAGCGCAAAAAGTGCCGTATACAAAAATAATCTACATCAAATTTCAAACCAAAATGGTGTGGAGCATAATCTTGCTAAACTGAACGCTACAGAGTTACGGAGGGTGTAAAAGTAAAATTTTTCAAGTTTTTTTGGAAAAATATGACATTATCAGTAAGGAAACCAATTTTTTGTACAGGATTGTGTTTTATGAAAGCAAATTGCGGTTTTGGTGGCCAGTCGTATGTTAGCCCTTGGAACGGCAACCTCCCCACCTTGTCAAGGAGCGCCTTGCTATGTTTCTCTTGACAATGCCGCATTAAGAATGAATATCCTTACAACATGAAATTTAAAATATAAAAATTTTATCTGTATAATAATGATAATGATACCATTTCGAATCATAATATTTCTAAAACTGCAGCGTTTGGAAGTTTTTCATTAAAGAGAATAGGCATATTTGGCTGTACATGGCAACCATATTTTATGAAAATGTTTGAAGTTCAATAGTAATATTAAACAAAAATGTAGCATGATACATGCGACTTTAAATTAATGAAAAGTATTCATCGGTATTCACTCCTCTTCGAACATAGCAACCTCTTCTTCTAGATCTTCATACTTGATGTTCATGTCCCTGTTACGACGCCCTAGACCTGATTAATTACCGCATATGCTTGAGCAGTTTAAACCAGTCTTTCTGCATTTGCAATGACGGTCGTAAGGGTTTTTGCAAGAGCACACTATGAGGGTACATCCTGGGGAGCTACAGGACGTACTGGTGTAATTGGTTTCAGGTTCTTCTCATTCAGCCACTGCTGCACCGGGTGGTAGGTTCTAAATGAATGCTGCCTGGAAGCTGCTGAACTGCGGAGAAATGCGGCCAACTTGAATAATAGCCTATAAGTAACACTGATAGTGAAAACAATCTAGATCTTCAGTGTTTTTGGCTTACAACTGACGGAAAAAGGTAGAGAGTGTGAGATGAGGAGGGGCGAGCGGAAGGTAAGTGCACGAGGTCAACTGGCCACGCACGGCTTCGGTTCTCGTTCCCAGTATTTTTACGTTTGTAACCCTCTGTGGTATCTCATAGCCTCTTTTGAACTACAATATGATCGTAAAATATTACTTTTCAGTAAAATTCTTCACTTATTTCTGTTGTAGTTATAAATTAATTTTTCCTAAAAATCTAAAAAAATCTAGAATTTCTACTTTTAAACCCTCCTTAACTCTGGAACCTTTCACTTTACAGATATTATGCATATTACCATTTTTGTTCCCAATTTAATGTACATTATTTCTGTATATGGTGTTTTTCGCGCTAAATCTCATAGTTTTCTAAATATTTAAGAAAAAACTGATAAAAAACTACAAAGTTACCAACTTGCACCCCCTCCCTCCGACACCCGACGCTCGAAGTGGTGTAACTTTTTACCAAACAATATGTGGACTTGATAGAACAATTTGGTGTTGGAGGGAAACTTTTACTTTGGATGTTGACGTTAGGCCGTTTTTTGGACTAATTGCATCATACTAAATACGCCGACATTTTTATGTTGATAACATTCGAACATTTTTTGTGTCTTTCCACATTTTTTGTGTCAACGGTGAGGAGCCCCGCGGTTATTTGGACATTTGTTTATCATCTGGTAAAGTATTTTTATAACAGTGCCTAAGGACTGTATACCTTTTGTTCTTAAATTCAACATGAGTGGCACACTCGTGTAAAAATTTGCCACGCACTATTTTATTGAGAAGTTTTCTTTTCTTGAATTTCTACAGGTGGTATGAAGACCAACTGTTCTTTTTATATATATTTTTTTTAACAAAATTTAGAAACTAAATTGAATTTAGACTAAAGGCAAATTAACAGAATCAATAGGCTATGCTATAGTACCGACCATTGGTTTAAAAAGGTGCGAGCAACACCGGCTAGGGAGTATTCTGTAAGTAGGTTCGGCTCCACCAGTTTACCGACTAAACTGGAAGTCTCTAGTTGATCACGAACTGGTCGATACTCTACAAGCCATCGTAAACTACAAGGCCACTCCAAAAAAAGAGGGGGGAATCAAAGTAATTAATGCCTCCTGGACAGTCTGCCAAGTAAAACACAGTCTCTTCAAATGTCACCAATTTAATAAAAATAGGTAAGAAATATAGAAATAAAGAAAGATATAGGTGTTAAAGTTACAATAAGTTTTTTTATTTCAATAATATCTTTAAAGCTGTAAACCGCAACGTGATCACGTGTTCAACAAGTTAACTTTAATAATTAGCTTAAAGTAAAGTAAAGAGTGCACAATAATAACTATGGCCTCGACTGGCCTACTAGGAAAATTGAAAAGGGAAAAATAAACAAAGTACGAAACAAACAAAGATTTATAATAAAGTAGACTTAGCTGATTTCCGCTTGTCCCTGAGAATCGCTGATTTATGGGAAATTGGAGGGCGTGAAGCACTGGGTATTGCAGTCAATGTCCAGGAAAAATTTTCGCCGAAAAAAAACCCTAGAGAAGAAAACATAGAAAATCTCTAATATCTCAACACAAGATACAGGGAAAACGGAGGATACTTTCATAATAATTGTACAAAATTAATTATCGAATTACTTAATTATATTCAAAAAGTTAAATGGAATAATAGTCCGGGAAAGTAAGGTCGAAAATTCTGTTAACTATCAAAACTTTCCCATAACTGATTTGACATTTTTAAATGAAAATATATTGACCCAGCATCACTCTCCTAGATTGTCTAATAATTTCCACTGGAGCTTGCGACGCAGCTTGCAAGCACAGCTCAGACCACCTAAAATTCAAGTGATTTATGCTCGTGTCATTCCTGGATGTGTTCTTACAAAAAAATCGTAGAGATGAAAATTGAAGCAAATCTTATGCTCTTGAAGGTGACGTAAATAGTTTTTTCAAAAAAAATTTGCCGATCTTAAATTTTCCAAAAATTGAAAAAATTTACGAAAATTATATTTTTGGTTGGTAATTATAAATAAAATATTAATATCTAGGTCAAAACATAGATAAAAATAGAGGGCAATCTTCTTAAAATTTACATTTTTTCAGATTTGGAACATTCAAAATGGCGGCTGCGCAAATTGGAAACAATTTTTTTTTCAATCGCGTCTAAATTTATGAACATTTACGATATTGAGAAACGGTTTGTTGCAATGACAGAGTGAAAGTTATATTTTTATAAATAACATAAACAAGATTTTTAAAAAAATTTTTACATAATTTTTTAGAACATTTACATCTAGTTTTTTCTCATTTTGGCTTTGAAAAATTTCTTAAAAATATCTTTTTACGTTATAAATATGTTTGTTTTTGAAAGACGAGTATTTTGAATAAAAAAAATTTCAGATGCGACTTTTACAAGCTGAGATAAACAAATAAAAAATATGCTAGATACTGTCATAATATTAATTGAAATTTTCAAATTTTGATCACTTCGCTAGGTTGTTGAATCCCAACTCAACTTAAACACAATTTTTCATTTTTCTACCGTTAATTGGTCCATTCAAAAGAGAACAGTAATCCTAGCTCGCTCGGCCAAACGGTGCGGCGGCAGCTGTTTGGCGTTGTGGTGGGGGGTCAGCGCTCATTCTCTTCGAACGCCCAAAATATCCTTACTAACATGACTGACGACGTACTTGTACCCAACGAATTATTGAACATTATTTCGTGTTCTTGTACCACAGGGTGCTCTACTACCAGGTGTGGTTGTAAAAAAGTTGGCATACATTGTACGATATTATGTAAAAATTGCGAAGGCAAAAACTGTTGTAACATCGAAATTGTAAGTACGGGATTTGACAATGACGAGGATGATAATGAATCTCTGAGTGATGAGCTAAATTTTGATATGACTCAATTAGTTGATTGTGAACTTGCAATTGGTAGTAGCAATAATATCGATGAGGATTTGTTTGCTAATGATAATGACGAGGAAAATTGTACAGAGTCATTTCCTCAGAGACCAAAGAGAGTGAGAATTTGTAGAAAATAGATGTAAATTTGTAAATAAATATTATTCTTAGTATCTACGTTTCGAATCATGTATAATATATATAATAAATGGATTTATAGATATAAATTATAAATATCATTGTACCTTATTTCTAGCAATATGTAATGATTGATAATAACCATACTATTAGCAAACCACAAATGCAAAATTTTTACAAAGAAAACCAAAATAAAAGCTTGAGCTTCGTTCAACTGCGAACGAGCGCTGACCCCCCACCACAACGCCAAGCAGCTGCCGCCGCACCGTTTGGCCGAGCGAGCTAGGATTACTATTCTCTTTTGAATGGGCCAATTGACGGTAGAAAAATGAAAATTTGTGTTTAAGTTGAGTTGGGATTCGACAACCTAGCGAAGTGATCAAAATTTGAAAATTTCAATCAATATTATCACAGAATCTAACAGACTTTGAATTTGTTTATCTCAACTTGTAAAAGTCGGATCCAAAAATTTTTTTTTAAATACTCGTCTTCCAAATACACACATATTTGTAACGTAAAAACATATTTTAAACAAATTTTTCAACGCCAAAATGAGAAAAAACTAGATGAAAAATTTTTTATTTTCGGTAAATGTTCTGAAAAATTATGTAAAAAATTTTTTAAAAATTTTGTTTATGTTATTTATAAAAATATAACTTTCACTCTGTCGATTGCAACAAACCGTTTCTCAATATCGTTAATGTTCATAAATATAGACGCGATTGAAAAAAAAATTTGTTTCCAATTTGCGCAGCCGCCATTTTGAATTTTCCATATCTGAAAAAATGTAAATTTTTAGAAGTTTGCCCTCTATGTTTATCTATGTTTTGACCTTGATATTAATATTTTATTTATAATTACCAACCAAAAATATAATTTTCGAAAAATTTTTCAATTTTTGGAAAATTTAAGATCGTTTTTTTTTAAATATTTACGTCACCTTCAAGAGCATAAGATTTGCTTCAATTTTCATTTCTACGATTTTTTTGTAAGAACACATCCAGAAATGACACGAGCATAAATCACTTGAATTTTAGGTGGTCTGAGCTGTGCTTGCAAGCTGCGTCGCAAGCTCCAGCGGAAATTATTAGACAATCTAGGAGAGTGATGCTGGGTCAATATATTTTCATTTAAAAATGAAAAATCAGTTATGGGAAACTTTTGACTTTCATTTCCTTACTTTCCCGGACTATAATCACAGAAAATAAGAAAATTAAATCATTGTGATTATAAACACATCAGTTAAAAGAAGTCCAATACCTATTGATTATTATATTACACAAATTATTTGATCCCCATTTGTAAAAAAAAGGAAACAAAAAAAGTTTACGAAAACATTGACCCCCGCCCATGAAGTCGTTGACGAACTATGGCACAACAATAAAACTATTTAATATTGGCAACTGAGAAATAAACATTAATTAAGAAATCAAATATCAAGTCAATTTAAACTCAAATCAATTAGCAAAATAGAAGAAGTGGTAAACAATAATCATTAAAAAAAACTTTTTCTGTTTCTATGAATAGAGCTTCAATATGTAGGTGTGCTTCTTCTCCACAATAATAATCAGGTACGAGCTAAAATATGTATCTGCCTTGAGCCCCTCTAGAAGGTCATGGATTAGTTCCCGTATCTAGGAGGTTGTAGGATTTGCGTCCCGGAAAGTTTGCTGGGTAGCAGTGAAGAACAACATAAGAAGGCCTGAAAGATAGTTGACGATGATGACTCACCGTAGTTGAAGTTTGGCCTTTCAGGTAGGTAGTAAAGTATATAAATCCACTAATGTGTGAATCAACCTATGATATTCTATATAAAATACTTTATCTACTTTTACAGTTTTGGATTTAAAAATCCGATTCAAATCGAAATTCACCGATACCACATGGCCCAAAGAAAACCAGCCTTTTTACGATCAAACAAAAAAACCAAGGAACAGCCAACGGAAATTGTCAGCTCTTTTAACTAGGGAATTAGTGATGATCAATTGATCAATTAAACCTTAACCAAGGTAGGCACAATTTGCCACGCACTATTTTATTGAGAAGTTTTCTTTTCTTGAATTTCTACAGGTGGTATGAAGACCAACTGTTCTTTATATATATATATATATATATATATATATATATATATATTCTTAACAAAATTTAGAAACTAAATTGAATTTAGACTAAAGGCAAATTAGCAGAATCAATAGGCTATGCTATAGTACCGACCAGTGGTTTAAAAAGGTGCGAGCAACACCGGCTATGAAGTATTCTGTAAGTAGGTTCGGCGCCACCAGTTTACCGACTAAACTGGAAGTCTCTAGTTGATCACGAACTGGTCGATACTCTACAAGCCACCGTAAACTACAAGGCCACTCCAAAAAAGGGGGGGGGGGAATCAAAGTAATTAATGCCTCCTGGACAGTCTGCCAAGTAAAACACAGTCTCTTCAAATGTCACCAATTTAATAAAAATAGGTAAGAAACATAGAAATAAAGAAAGATATAGGTGTTAAAGTTACGATAAGTTTTTTTTATTATAATAATATCTTTAAAGCTGTAAACCGCAACGTGATCACGTGTTTAACAAGTTAACTTAACTTTAATAATTAGCTTAAAGTAACATAAAGAGTGCGCAATAATAACTATGGCCTCGACTGGCCTACTAGGGAAATTAGTAAGGGAAAAATAAACAAAGTACGAAACAAACAAAGTTTTATAATAAAGTAGACTTAGCTGATTTCCGTTTGTCCCTGAGAATCGCTGAATTATGGAAAACTGGAGGGCATGAAGCACTGGGTATTGCAGTCAATGTCCAGGCAGATTTTTCTCCAAAAAAAAACCCTAGAGAAGAAAACATAGAAAATATCTAATATCTCAACACAAGATACAGGGAAACGGAGGATACTTTCATAATAATGGTACAAAATTAATTATCGAATTACTTAATTATATTCAAAAAGTTAAATGGAATAATCACAGAAAATAAGAAAATTAAATTATTGTGATTATAAACACATCAATTACAAGAAGTCCAATACCTATTGATTATTATATTACACAAATTATTTGATCCCCATTTTTTAAAAAAAAAGGAAACAAAAAAGTTTACGAAAACATTGACCCCCGCCCATGAAGTCGTTGACAAACTATGGCACAACAATCAAACTAGTTAATATTGACAACTGAGAAATAAACATTAATTAAGAAATCAAATACCAAGTCAATTTAAACTCAAATCAATTAGCAAAATAGAGGAAGTGGTAAACAATAATCATTAAAAAAAAACTTAACTCACCTCTGGCCAGGAGGGTTTTTTATATTATGCTTGCGCTTGTCCAAACGATTCAACAACGAAATAACTAAATACGGTATCCAAGTCAAAGACGGGATGTAACCACTGAGTGTCTGGAATCGAATCGACAAGTCCAAAAAACGTGATTCGATTATCCAACATAAAATTCTAATAGGAAGAAAGCAAAATAAATAAAACGCTGAATTTAGCATAACAAGCAGATTCGAGAAAATTACTCTTCAGATATAAAATATGAATAGCTTACCTGAAGAACGGCAAAAATTCCTACGTAGTAGTATTATCAATAAAATCTCCTCAAAAAAAAATTAAGAAAATAGCCAAGATGAATAAAAGATAAGCTAACTGAATTGATAGATGGAGATTAATTATATAAAGTTTCAATCAAATCCCATACAAACTGGATAATAAAATTTTAGATTAAAATTTCTAACCACTCTTCAATATGCTTTCTGAGGTAAAAATGTGATTGTGATCTTTTGGACAAAACAAGCGCTCAATAACCGGAGTTGTAAACCAGGGAGAAAAGTGATATAAAAGTTTCCTCCACCAAGTGTTTATTCACATGTTGACCTAGAAATTAAAACGAAGTGTTCGTCATGTGTCTGAATTTCATTACGAAATTAGAATTATCAAATATCAACTTAAGTACTGGAAAAGGAAGTGAAACAGAACAAAACCCACCGGCATTATCAGGTCAGTAACCTAAAACCAGAAGTGGAGACAATCTAAAGTCGATACACTCAAACTATCAACCAAAATAACTTCATTTTTGTTAATATTATTTGTATTTTCCCACTTTCAGACTAAACAGCCTAATATACACATCAATAAAGAATGTTAGTGCCGAATACCACATAGAGAAGTTTATAAAGAAACATATCCCAGTTATTCACAAGAGATTTTTCGAATTACCACCTGGAAACAACTATGGATGTGCTAACAAAGACAAATAACAATATTATATACAAAACTTACATTAGATATGGATTAAGTTCGTCGGTGAGTTTGCTAAATAATGTGAAAGAGGTTAATAAATTCAACAATCGATCATCTTTAGTTACCAACAATATTCTATTGACAGAAATAATATGGTTAAATGAAAAGTAGTTACAGCAAAATAAAAATCGAAACTTAGATATAAACAGTGCGTTAACTGAACTCTAAAATAAATGTAATTGTGAGGTATTTTAATTAAATAAAATAATAACAATTGGAGTTAACTTATTGATAAAAAAAACATCAACATTGAAACAACTTTGCTAATATGATGATGGTGATGATAATTACTATAATAAACACAGTAGTAACTTAGTTTTGATAAAGGTATCATTTAAATATTATGATTACGACGTAATCGATATAGAGAAGTTATTCGAATGAGCGTTTAGCAAGACTTAATGATCAATTTAGACCGTGACAAATTGTCAAAATAAAGTATATGATTTTTCCATTCTGGAATACCCTGCCTGAGACGAAATACAACATTCCCAGTCGCACATAAATCGAGTGCTCCATCAACCACAACATTATCTGCGGCACCAACATACAATTCAAAATCGTAGGCAAATCCATAATTATCAGCCAAGACAACAAAATTGAAACCCCATATGTGGGGCTTCTTGCTCATCAATGCAAAGCATTTGGTTCACTGGAACTGAAGTACTCGTAGATGACCAACGGACGTACTTTAATCATCGTTCGCTAAAAGATTGTCTACAACATATAAGTATCGGGAGCATATTTTATATCGTTAGTTTCATGTCGGCCCCAATGCCATCGAATTATAAGAGACATTCGGTATAATATTCCAAGAAACTTGTATAATTCAGAACATGTCAGGGTTAATTTCTTGTTGATATCTTTTTGTGTAACATATGCTATTGTCTGCTCAATAACATGATCAAACATTTCGTCTTGAAAAAAATACTGAAAACATTGAAATGGCATTTACAGCCTCATAATATTATCTGGTAAAGTTTTCTCTCCTCTGAATGCAATGGCTAATCTCATTGTTTTCATTGGATGTTTCCTCCAGCTAATTTTTTCCAACACAAAGCAAGATTTCAGATCATTCAGCAATTTCATGTTTTCATGTGAAATGTTACAAATTTTCTGAATCAGAATTACTTTCACTCTTCTTGCGGAGGTACTTGACTTACGCAATTATTAGAGCGGGGTTGTTTGTTCACTTTCCATTTTCATTCATTTGCTTGTACTTGGTGTCACATCTTAGAAGTTGGAATTTCCTAGATCGTTCCTCTATTGACTACGAATATCGTCAGAAATTGATTCCATAGTAATAATAATGATGTTTATTCATTCAATTATTCAAAGTACAAATAAAATACAAATCTATTACTAATCTAAACATTGGTGAATAAACAGGAAAATGCCGTAGAAACTGAATAAAATCAGTTTGTACACGGTAAACATAACAAATTAATACAATAACTACAATAACTTACATACTAGAACATGTGTAATGCGTATTGCCCAGTTAAGCCCAAAGGAGACAGAGTTCAATTAAATTAACTGATTTATTTCTAAAAAATAATATGTAGAACGACAAAAATAAATTAAAATTCAATATTCTATATAATTCTCCGGTACGTAAAATATTTTGAAGGTCACGTTTCGACGATCCGTATCCTTTCGTCGCTTGATAGGTACTGATGGTCTGAATTGTATTTAGGTAGAACTATGTGGTGTGTGTTTTGATTTCGGCGATATACTCGACGGTGTACGAGACTATATGTCCTGTGAAATGTTCAGCTAGCCGGGTGTATGAGTAACCGGCGGATCAATACTCTTTCGGTTTTAGTCTCAAGATTTGGGAGTATCGTTTGTAGCTAGTCACTACCCAGCTTAACGAATACTTCTACATGCAGGGACTGTAGTTATTACAGCGTGTCAATACCACACCGAAATTATTCTACCAGTTAAAGCGATCGTTTATAGCCAGTCAGTACCCAGCTTAACGATCCTTCCCTACGGAGATACTGCAGAGTTTTCGGTGTGTCAGTACCACACCGAAATTATTCTAACAGTTGAAGCGATCGTTCACGTTTCCGTCAATACCAGAAACCAACGGCCGTTCTAATGAATGATGTATAAAGTAGGATCAATACTCCGACTTAGTACAACACTCGACGGGAGATAGTGTAAAGCGTTTAAGGTTGAAGTCAATACCCTCGACCTACGCTTCGCACTGGAGGCGGCTGAACTTGGAGGAGCAGGAGTCCGTAATCCAAGTCGTCTCTTCGTCTGTTGGTTCGCATTTTTATATCCATCGTGGTGGTGGTGGTGGTGGTAGTCTCTGTCCCTTCTACCGTCGATTCCTCGTGCGCATCCGGCGTGGGGGCTCTGCTGTTCTGGTGGGGTATATCGTCATCGCGGCGATAACTGGTTTTCTGAATCGAGTTTTATAGTAACGCATTTATGTCGTTACACATGTGATACAAATTTTAACTTAAATCCAGGTAAAGTCGCAATCAGAGTTTATACGTACGTATACTATAATTATGGGAGACTGGAATGCAAAAGTGGGCAGAGAAACAACAGAAGATGTCTCCGGGCAGTATGGCCTAGGAGTACGTAACGACAGAGGAAAACGACTTATACAGTTCTGCCAGGAAGAAGAATTCGTAATTACAAATACCTGGTACAGTCTTCCATACACGAGACTGTACACATGGACGTCCCCACAACATACGCAGAACAACATAGTAAGAAATCAAATCGACTACATCGTGATCAACCGACGATTCCGTAATTGTAATAAGTCAACGAAAACATATCCTGGAGCAGATGTACACTCTGATCATAGTTTGCTCTGCTCGGTACTAAACGTAAAACTTAAAAAGATGAAAGAACCAACGAAGACCTCACGAATACAACAACATGTACTAAAGGACCCTGAAACCATTAAAGAAATAACCCAGGAAATAAATGGTAATATACATACAACTGTATCACGTCCCCTTGAAAAAAAAAGTGTCGAAGAAAATTGGCGAGATATGAAAAATTCGTTGAGAAACGGAAGAGTTCAACAGTTAGTAAAGCCAAAAGAGAAAAAAGTAAAAAAGGAATGGATGACACAGGACATATTAAATCTCATGGAGGAGAGATGAAAACACAAAAACAATAATCATAATGAATACAAGAGAATACTTCTTATAATTCGCAAAAAAATTAAGGAAGCAAAGGAAATGTGGCTTCAGGAATCCTGCAAACAAATCGAACATCTTCAGACCGTACACGATGACTTTAACTTACATAAAAAGCTAAAAGAACATTCTGGCATTTACAAAAGAAAAAACACAACAGTGCTCCATAACGATGCTGGAAAGGCGCTGTTAACAAAGGAAGATCAGTGTAAGGAATGGCAACAGTATATCCAACAACTGTTCGATGACAAGACCCGCGAAACGATAGAAAATCTGCTGGATGATTATATGGCAGAGCACGGTCCAAGCATTCTCAAATCCGAAGTTCAAAAAGCAATACACCAATCAAAATCAAGAAAAACTCCAGGACCCGATGAAATTCCTATTGAGCTGGTAAAACTGCTTGATGACGAAAGCATATCTGCTCTGACGGCATTCTTCAACCAGGTCTACCAAACTGGGAAACTTCCCAGCGACTGGCAGAAATCGATCTTTATCGCCTTACCTAAAAACAACAAAGCTAATAGGTGCAATGACTTCCAATTAATTAGCCTAATTTGTCACACTTTAAAAATACTCTTAAAGATACTCCTCAATAGAATTTGTGCCAAATGTGAACACAATATTGGCAAAGAACAGTTTGGATTCTCGTAGCGGACTAGGCACACGCGAAGCCCTTTTCTGCATGAGGACACTATTACAAAAGAGTTGTGAGTTTCGAAAAAATATCTACATTTGTTTTATTGACTTCGAAAAAGCGTTCGATCGAGCCAAACACACAAAACTTTTCCAATGTCTAAAATCATATAACGTAGACCATCATGATATGCGCCTTTTGTTAAACCTGTGTCATAGTCAAACAGCAGTAGTCAGGCTATATGACAGCGTTACAGATGAAATACCAATAAATAGCGGAGTAAGACAGGGATGTGTTTTATCACCCCTGTTGTTTAACCTTTATTCGGAAAACATATTTCGTTAGGCTTTATATGGCAGGACAGAGGGAGTAAAGATAGTTGGCGAAATTATAAACAACGTAAGGTACGCAGATGATACTGCCATCATTGCAGAAAACATGGAAGACTTGCAAATCCTGCTGGATAGAGTGCACGAGGCTGGTCGAAGATGGGGTATTAATATAAACATCAAGAAAACGAAATGGATGACTGCAGGTAGAATAAACATAGAACCAATTCCGATTACAATCAACGGACACAACATTGAACTGGTATCCCATTTCAAATATTTGGGTAGTTGGCTGAACAATGACATAACGTGCGACGAAGAGGTAAGAGCGAGGATTGAAATGGCACGTAGGGCATTCAGCAAATGGAAACCAATTCTCACGAATAGAAACCTCACAGTTCAGACGCAGTTAAGAACACTCCGCTGTTACGTATGGAGCATTTTTTTATACGGATGTGAGACATGGACGCTTAAAGTTGACATCATGAATAAAACAGAAGCGTTTGAGATGTGGTGCTATCGGAGAATCCTTAAGATCCCGTGGACTGCACATACCAGTAATGAAGAGGTACTCAGACAGCTGTATAAGGATCGAGAACTCCTGAACACCATAAAAATAAGAAAGGTCAGTTATTTCGGTCATATAATGAGAGGAAACAAATATCACATCTCTCGGCCGATCATTCAGGGAAAGGTTGAGGGCAGAAGATGGATAGGTCGCAAAAAGCTGTCGTGGCTACGAAATATTCGAAACTGGACCGGACTGGGAGTAGAACAACTATTCCGAGTAGCGACAGATAGAGAACAGTTCAACCAAATTGTCATGGAGATAGTCCACGCTTGAAGACAGGCACGGCACCGAAATAAGAAGAAGTACCTACTTACTTACTTATCTACAGTCAAACAACTACTATGACGAAACGAGAGGGGTGAGGTTTTCACGTTTCAATGCTCAGCGCCGTGATTGGGTATTTAATTTCTTTAAAACAAAGAATTTAGAAATGTTTTTTTAAATTCAAAGAAATATATTCTTTGAACCAATTATATGCAACAATGTAGAATAACATTATGGCATCTATACTTTCAAACAAATGATTCATTATCTATAAGAATTTTATATTTTCATTTAAACAAATTTATATATTTTTAACAAATACTTTCTTTATATTTAATAATTGCCATATTTGAAAGAAATAAATGTGATCCTTAATTTCAATAAATTTTAATCTATATTTAAACAGTTCAAATTTCTTCATTCAACACTTATTGCTTTGAGTTAAACAACATTTTTATTAAATAAATGTAATTGTTTAATTCAAACAAATCGTTTTCAGCGTAAATAAATATTCTTCAAGTTAAATAATTGCTATATTTGAAAGAAAGCAATCCACATAGTAATTGCAAACAATTTATAATTTCAATTCAAACAATTTGAATTTTTTAATTGAACACTCAATTCTTTTGCATTTATTAAAAATTGTTAATTCTAAACAAATCATTTTCAAACAAATAAGTTTACTTCAACCAAACAATCCTTTTTCAGAGTGTATATTCATAATGTTAAGCATTTATATATTATATTATGAAATATATACCGATCCGTCTCTAGGATCAATTTTTAACTTTATTTCTATACATAATAGAATTTTTGATTTGTTTGAGTTCATTTGGAAAATATTTATATAATTTGGAGCTGATATAGTTACAGCTATGCTGGCCTATTGTTTTATTACATTTAGGAAGCTGCGTTTTATATTCTTTGTTTCTTGTTTCATACTCATGCTCTGTGTACCGCATTTCAATTTTTCCTTTATGAATATTAATGAGGATTTTATACGCAAATAATTGTCACATCATATATTCCATTTTGTTGATATAAGTAGTTGCTTGGATATAAAATTGGTTTTTTAAAAATTACCCTTAATATCCACTTTTGTATAATATGTAATTTA
Organism: Galeruca laticollis; assembly: GCA_963921935.1. Lineage (NCBI taxonomy): Eukaryota > Metazoa > Arthropoda > Insecta > Coleoptera > Chrysomelidae > Galeruca > Galeruca laticollis. The sequence goes on along the minus strand of OY998178.1, from coordinate 81,728,061 downwards.
TTTATATGTATATCGGACACTCCGCCCCATCCCAATATACCGTACTGGAGCAAACTTTGTACTAAAGCAAAATAAATAATTTTTAAATGTTCTTTATCCAAAAATTCCCTTAATAATTTAAATTTGGATAAAAGGCCTCTGATTTTATTAGTTAAATTATTTATGTGCAAGTCACATCTTAGGTGTCTATCAATAATTATTCCGAGATATTTGATGGACTCTGCTTCTGGAATTTCGGTATCTTTATCGATAATTAATGGACCAAATGTAGTCAGTCCAGTAGCATAAGATGAAAAAGAAAGGTATTTGGTTTTGTTTATGTTAAGTGTTAGGAGATTATGTGCAAACCAATTTTTCATTTGAGTCAAATCGTTCTCTGCATTTTCTTTTAGTGATTGCCATGACGGTTCTTTATATAAAATTGCCGTGTCATCGGCGAAACTTATTATACTTCCCCGTATTTTTATTTTTAATAAACTGTTAATATATAAGGTGAACAGGGTGGGACCTAGACTGTTCCCTGAGGAACGCCGTATATAACTTTTTTTGTTTGCTGACAATACTGTCCACTGAAACGGTTTGAGTTCTATCTGTTAAATAGCTTTTTATTAGATTATAGGCATTTCCTCTTATTCCATAAGAGTATAGCTTTTGTAGTAGTCTATAGTGGCAGACAGTATCAAATGCCTTTGACAGGTCTATAAATATGCAAAGAGCAGGTGTTTTTTATCAAGTGCGTCGTATATTTCTGAAGTTAAGTTGAAAATTGCGTCTTCTGTTGACTTTCCTTTTATAAAGCCGTACTGTCTATCACTGATTGTGTTATCACGGTCTATTCAATTGCTGAATCACGCATATTTATAGCAATTTCTAAATCGTCGTCTGTAACATTAGGCGCGTAATTAAGATCTGCGATGGAGTAATCGTCGTCGAAATCACCGCATTCGATTTCGGTACCCAAAACAACCTCTGCATTTGGTATCGATTGTATAAGCTCCATTATGTCTGCTTCAGTGACTCTATCAAGGCTGTATACTCCTCCATTCTTATCTGAAATGAACAAAGATTAATAGTGAATATTTTGATTGCAATAAAATCAAACAAATACAAAACATACGGCTCTGGATATCCTAACAACTATTATTGCAAGTTTACCTGAGTCGTCCTAGAGGACGGATCACTATTTTAGAATCTTTATCGTACCCATAAACAATATTTGCAGTTCTATATCAGTAAATTATGTCAATAAAAATATTACCACTTACCAAAAAAAATCGCGGTTCACAATTCACAAAAATAAACATTTTAGACAAATTATTCGAATATCACTGTGCGAATAGAACGTCAACTTTCGTTGAATTTTCAAACACAACTGAATACATGCTATGTTCACTCCCATTATAAATTTTGTCTTGTTCATTTAGTTATACCACCCGTCGCCGGTAGCGCTACATAATCAAGGAACTGTCAGATTTTTAAAATCTCGCCATTTCTATAACCTCCATCTCATTTTGATACTTCGATCGCCATTATCAGCCATTACTTTCGTTTGTATATTATACGGTTATTATTATATTAATTTGTATAAACAGACATTTTTGTGCTTTTCAAGTGATTGTGTATATTAAACATTAACAATATGGTTCAATACTGTATTGTTCCCACTTGTAAAAATACAAGTAAAGACAATAAAATGCATCTCCTTCCTAAAGATCCCGAGGTAAGTTTGTAATCTAATTTGTGTTTGATTTACCATGTTTTTTTCCACTAAAACTTATTGTTCCACTTATAGCTGGAATAGGCCGAATAAATAAAGAATAATAATAATGTGTGTATCAATTTGATTACTACATTATTATCCCATGATATACTCTTAACTAATCAGGTCATTGTATTTTAACAACTGCAAGTCAAGAGTAATGTTGACTATAGTTTCTATAATTTTTGTCTCTTAGCTTTTTAGGCAATGGATTCGAATCATTCAAAGAGAGGATATCCCCATAACAAGGAGAAAAAATTCTGGAGTATGTGCTATACACTTTTCCGAAGAAATGATGTTTGTTGCACATCATAATAGAACAAACTTAAAAGCAAATGCAGTTCCAAACTTATATATACCAACACCAACAAGAAGTATGGAGGAATTACCTGAGAAGAACCAGGATATTGTTGAATCCCAAGGTAATGTACAATACTATTGTGGAAATTGACCCATATCATAAGTAGTCGTAGGAAAAACTGGTTTTAGAAAATGTATTTTATTCTGACAGCGAAAAATACAAAAAAGTAATTAATTGTAGTTTCATCAGCTTGCTTCATAATTATGAGGAGCAGTCCAGTAAATATGAAAATTTAGATTTGAAACACTATAATTGAAGTTATCACTAGGAATCGTTTTCAGTGTGTGCTATTGAATATGTCAAAAATAGACAAAGCCACAAACTTTGTTGTATATTACAAAAGAGTAAAGCGATTTGGCCTATTTATTTTTGTTTTCCTAAAAAAATTTTTCTGATGATGCTTTAAAAAAGTTTCATTTTGACTTAGCAAATATAACTAAAGCTATAACTATTACAGGTTCAGAGTCATATCCTGCCATCGCCACCTGCAGCACTCCAACTACCTCGAACACCATTCTTACTACATTAAAGACACCCAGCAAACGTTTACTGTATTGACCCTTACTTTGTTGAAACTAACTGTTTCTAAATAATTTCAGACTATATTTAAAAAAGTAATATGTAAAAAGTGAATCACAATAATAAATGTAAGTTAAAAAAAGTACATATAATATTTTTTTAGATATTAAAAAAAGATTGAATTTACTAAGCCATGGAGATTCAAGTAGAGCCATTCAGCTAACGCCCAAAGCTAGAAAATTTTATGGAATTGCCAAAAACATGGTTTCACTGGCCAGAAAAATTGACAGACAAAATTCCAGTGTACGAAAACAACTGTTTGAGATTAAAAAAAGAGTTGAATCTGGTGATTTCATGATGGACAAAGTGAATTATACTACATTGAACATATTTATTCAAAAATTTGTGCATTTTTACATATATTGTTGGATAAAAAATGTGAACAAAATTTTAAAAGGGGATGATAATAAATGACAATATAAAAAAATTAGCTTTAGTTAAATGTGAAAAACAAAAAATGAAAAAGGAGGCAATTACAAACATTAAAAATTCACAAAATGTATAATTTTCCATTGCTTTTTTTAATTGAGTTTAATATCCTTGAATTCATGCTTTAAATTATTTTTGTTTATAACTGGTTTCATTCTTAATGCATTTATTGCATTTGTATATTTATAATCATGTAAAAAATATTATAGTTCACGAAAAACAGGGAACCGGCGGAGTCGAATTGTCTCCCAAAATAAAAATATTACCTGCTCTCAAAAAGGTGACGGTCGAATTGTCTCCCGGATGATTTAAATCCGTAATTAGCATAAGTACTTACTTATAATACCTTAAAATCTAAACGTTGTTGCCAAATCGATCTTACTTATATCTTGACGAAATATTTGGATTGGAATGGTATTTCCTAATTTTGTTAAAATAAAACAGTACGTAGGAAATTATAATTATTTTATTATAATAAAACAAAGGAAAATATACAATGGTTTACTTATATATATATATATATATATATATATATATATATATATATACTTATATATTTCAAGACAATAATATTTACAAAAATGATATAAAAACTTTTTCACTCTACACACTTATAATACAAATTAGATTCTGCATTTAAAAGAAATATTTTTTAAAAATTGAAAATTGGTAATCCTGCCGTCTTGTAATTTTTCTAAATTATCTTCCAAAAACTTTTTTTTCATTAATACTTTTCGATCATATACTTTGACCACGGTATCAATACTTTGAAGCTTAATATAGGTATCTATTTGAAAATCTAGAAGAACTTTTATAAACTGGTTAAAATTTGGGTGTGTATTATAAAATGAAGCATTATAACGCGAATGAAAAGATTCGCATGCGTTTGTTGTCCTTTTTAAAGAAGAAGAGTTTTCAGCCCAAATGTTAGGAGGAAAGGTAGAAATTTCATCTATGTAAGTTTCAACTAAATAGTCATTAAATTTAATCACCCTCTCATCATCTGGTTGAATTGCAATGAGATCAAGAACAAAGCAATCGCCAACGTCTTCTGCTTTAAGGAATGGTAAACCAAAAATATAACTAAGGTATTTAGTTATATCTGTTTCTAAATTGTCTTTTAACTGATACTCGGTAGAAAGTCCTAAACTTTGAATTTTTCTATACCTACTTTGACTTAGGTGAAATAGACATCCCTTAATTTCTGTTTTTGGAAAAATTTCGTGAATTGCTTTGTGTATTGCTAATTCAAAATCTGAAGTTATAGTTTTTGGAAGAAAGTCGTGACCTGTTGTAGATAGATATATTTCTTTTAAATATTGTAAAGCTAATTTATACGATACTGTATTTTTATTTTTTAGAAGAAAGAAAACCAAAGGAATATAATGATTATTTTTAAAGCCATGAATGGTAAACAATTGTAAAAAAATTTAGGGCAATAATCGAAAGTGCCATCAACATATAATTCACTTATTTCTTTTAGAGCAATAATATTTGTTTTACATGAAAACATGACTATATTATTTGTTTCATCATTTTTAAGAATAAAATATTCGTCCCTATTAGTTTTTAAAGTAACAGAATTTAATAAACTATGAAATTCAACTATATTAGTTGGAAGTTTTGATGCAATTTTGGACCTAGCAGTATACATATTTTTTCTCATCCTTTCAACGTCATGAGTAGTAATAGTTTCACAATGGGATTCTCTTACCTCCTTTCTAATTAGGCCCATTGGTTTTGCCGAAACATCTTCTATTGCTTTAATTTTTACAGCATTGCTTAGAGTCTGCCTATTTAGAAGTTCTTCTGATAATTTCTCATGGTTGTGGTTTAAAGAAGATTCGATCACTTCTGGACGGTCCAATTTTGTTTTAACAAAAGCTTTGCACTGCGTTTTCCTGGACGCACAAAGCCATCTTTTTAGAGTGTCTCTTGCTAATAACTTGTGGAATGAAAATTTAAACCCATCGATCACTAACAAATCTTTGCCTTTTTCACTTTTAATTATTGTAGCCTCCATTATACGTATAGTTTCACTGTACCACTTTTAACTATTCAACAACTTCGTAAACAAACTTTACAACCTCTGAAACTTGTGAAGAATATGTGAAATATGGTTTACTATTTTTAATACCACCCTTTATAAGGCGAAGGAGGGAAAGTACTTTCAAACGATAATGTGAAATTAATGGTACCTACCTGTTTTTGGATTTGTAAAATGTTGATGGATTAACTTAACATTCTTTTAATGTTTAATGTAAGGATTATTTTCTTACTTTTCTATTTCAAGGTAGTTAAATGATTCTCATATCCTGAGAGACATTTTACAAAAAGAAAAAGGTATCAATAGTTCAACGTACTTTTAAAAATAAAAATTTTGATTTGGCAACAACGGTGTACTTTGTGAAAATTAATACCTTTTAATGTATATTACCTTGGGAGACAACTCGACCTATGATGGGAGACAATTCGACCTATAAAAAAACTACCTGCTCAAGACGGGAGACAACTCGTCCTTGCCCCAGGGAACTATGGTGGGCCGATCAATTAATACTAATCTGTTACTATTTACAGAAGTTACTTATCAGGTTTTTAAAGAACAACAGCAGTTAGGTGTCATTTACACAGACTTACAGACAGTGTTTGATAAAGTAAATCACGATATATTGTTATAAAAACTTAATAACTATGAATTGTCTTTCATTTTATATTTTGTTATCTATATTTTATATTTATTCCTTCAACTTGAACTTAAAATATAGTTGTCAAATTGTTAAATGACCTACTGCCCTTATAATTAGGGTGCAAGATCTGTTAGAACTATTATAAATAAATCTAAATTTGGAATAAGTAAATTGATTTGTTTACTGTTTTTTATTTTTTCATGAATAAAAATAATGTGTTCAAGCAGTCTTTTATTTTGGAATATTAATTCCACTTTTCATAAAATTCCTTATTAATAGCGTTGTCGATTGATAAAATTCGTGTAAGCTAATGTATTCTCGAGCCCTTTAAAAATGTGCATGAAAATACATTAGAGCTCACTATTTCTATCTGTTGAAAATAAAAAGCAAAAATAGTTAATTCCATATATTTCAAAAAGCCCGCTGGTTCTATATGCAGCGCTAGAGCAGCGGGTTGAATAAGTAAAATAACATTGATTAATTATTCAGTAGAGTCGACCTTCTATTTTTATTTTATTATATCTATGACTGAATATAAACATTTAAAAACATGAACGCCGCAATTATGAACCTAATAGGTAAATGTGGGAGGGACCTTAAAGTCATAAAATATAATTCAGCATTTCATTGGAAGCCGCAGTTATTGTTAGGGATTCGTAAAAGTAGCTCATCCTAGAAGACGTCTTGCGCATCAGAAGGTTAATACAATAATTATGTAATCTTTTGAATTACTATTATTTAGAACATTAACTGTATTTGACATGTAATTGAATTGACGTAGTCTAAACCGAATTTTAATCCATACTATTGTATTTAAGAGTAAAATCGTATTGCCTTGGAGCTGTTAGATTTTCCAAAAAGTGATTTCCATAGAAATGGAAAACTATTCTCGTTTGAATAAATACTCTTTCTAGTTCAATACCTTTTTCCATCTTTCTGAAAGTAGCATGCTCACAAAATGTTTGATCTTTGGAGTCGTTCGGTATCTCATTTAATGTCATCCAAAGAGATCTGAAGAATATACTGGGTGTCATTCATGCTATTTTTGGCGCATTGAACAACTTTTATATGATCTCGCATTATTTAGGTGGAACACTACACTTTTATGTTGATCAATTATGGCATTTTCTGTTAAAGTGAATCAATCAATTCGTCTTGTAAATAACATATTTCAGAATTGATGATTGTGTTGTCCTGTACTAGCTTAGAAATGATTCATTAGAAAACTCATCAAATAATTATATTTAATTTAATGAATATCGGACTTCGAAATACTTACTTCTAGTCGAATCAGCTTTTTTAATTCCATGATATGTTATGTCTAATAATTGTTGTAGATAACCCAATAATCATCTATACTGACGTGTCTGATATTAAGGACAGGTTCAACTAAATTTCATTCTTGATTTGGGGTTCTCAATCATAAAACTGTCTGTTTACTCGACTTAGTATACTTATTGCACTGACGTTAACTCATTGTCGTATCAGGTATAAAAGCTTAAGATTTATGGCCGTACCAAAATAGTCCAACTATAAAATCTGTATTTGCATATTTGGTACGGAATTCCAAATAGTGAAAATATTACAATATGAATCTATATTGTGGGCTGTGATTTGGGAAATATCTCGTAAATTTATAAATAATAACAATATTTTGTAAAAGATTAAACAAGCGGGAAAATATGTTGTACTAAAAAATTGAACATTAATGAACGACAAAAAAACAATTTACAATTTTGCTATTAATTTCATTTAGTTAGGGAATTGAAATTTGACTTGTTGCAACGTGTAGCCCAAGTTCCATCAGCAACAACGCGAACTAAAGAACATCCTTCTTCATCTACTGTCCCAATTTCTTTTCCATTAATCACTTCTTTATTTGCAACTTCCTTCATTTCCAACGCAGCCTCTTTGGCTAAGTCACATAAGACAATATTTTCATACTTTTTGTAAGTAGGATACAACATCGTAGGGATATTTAGACAAGAAAAACATTCTTCTAGGTTATAATAAGCTCCTCCAATAGTAATTATACCATTAACTGCACATTCATCCAAAGTTCTATCATTTCCATACGGATATTGCGTGTGTAAATTGAATTAATTGATCCTCGCACATGCTGCTTTTCAAAATTAAACTTGAAATAGAGACTTTCCGTAGTTTCTTTTATGACACGCAAATTCTCCCAGGTGCTTGTTAATTTCCTAACATGGGTAGCGAGAGATGGTTTTTTTTGAAAGGATATGCAAAATTTGTTATGTAATTGCCACTAATTTCAATCGACCTTAAAAAGAATAAAAACAACATAATCGGTAGATGTATATAAAAGTTATTAAATTTAAAATATATATGTATATTTACCATCATTGTGGAAATCTGTTGCAATACTGGAAAAATCAGCGATCGAATCTTGTGGTATTATTTGAAACAGTTTCCATAATTGAGAAATTTTCCAATAAAATCGACGACGCCTGAATTTTCAGCGGTGTCGCTGCTAGCAGTTGCTGATGTTGTGCAGATTTTTCAATAGATTCTGAAAATCCGTTATTATGAATTTTAATAAAGAACATAGAATATAATAATAGAAGATCGTTGTTTTACTTCTAAAACTTGCAATTACTGTCAATGGTTTTTATGAATCGAATAGAAAGATGGAAGATTAGTTTCAGCGCCTATACACAACTGTCTTAAATCTTATACATACGTGTGTATATACTTTTAGTTCCTGATTCCTGATACCTACCTATTTATTTTGTCATTTTCAATACAATACTAGTAACGAAATTTGCTATAGAATAATTTCAGAATAAATCGCAGGTAAAATTGTTCAACGACCCAAAAGGTTTCTACCACCAATATGCAAACAAGAGTCGGCTGTTACCCATGTCATATCTTGCTTACCTTTATAATATCTTGTAAATCAGCAGTGGAATATGTCTGTGAGTTTATCGCAAATGCAAGAATCAAACCATCAAAATATCTCGATAACTATCAATTCTACAAAATAAAATAAATCTACCATGTTGCTCAGAAGAAGAAAAAAGTGCAAAATGGCTTAGAAGCAATTCTAAGTTTTTTATATTTTATGATGGTTTTAAAATTTCGTGAAAAATCGATTTATTTATATAGCTGTTTGGTATTTGTTTAATAAAAGGTTCGTAAATTTTTTGTCATGCCAAATCTGTAGATTTTGCTTGTCTAATTTGTTGAAACCTCCATAAGAGGAAACCGTTGAACCTGGCCTTAATGAGAGAGCATACATTTCTGTGTGGACCCAATTGACAAGATTTTAGATTGAACCTAAACGTTTGTAATGATCACAAAAAAGTACCCGGAAATTTGAAATGAATCGTAAATTTTTTATTTTTTATTAAATCGCCTTCAAAATAGGTTCCATTCGAATCTCCCTCTGCGAGTTTTTGCGTTGATGTCAGTGAAGGAGTCAGAATGGGTTTCAAGAAGTGGCAATTTGAGTCGCACTGAACAAAATCAGGCGAATAAGGCGGCTGGTAGATGGTATTTATTACCATCTTGGTATTCAATTCGTTGATAATGCCGTCTCGATGAGATGGTGCGTTATCGCCCTATCAAATAACCGTTTGGCCTGATTCATGATGAACCACCGATCTGGTGCGGTTTTTTTTGGATCTTTACCGTATCATATTTATAGATAATGTCTCGTCACTAGTTATGATCCGTTCCATGAACGATTCAGCCCAATCAGCCGCATCTGCAAATGGTTGACCAAAATCAAACCAGCAGTTTTACGAGATATGTTGATAACACGTGCTATCTCTCTAACACATATATAATGATTTTCGGGAACAATTTCCTTGATTTTATCGTCTTTGACGGTGATCCGACCGTCTTTAAAGGCTTTGTACCACTCGTAAACTTGGGTTTTTGATAAAACAGAGTTCTCACTAACCTTTTCAAGCATTCACAACGATTTGGCACACGAAATTTAGTTCAAAACAGAAAATTTGATGAAAATTCGCAGGTAGACTTATTCAATCAACTGCTGTAAACACACAGGTTGACAAATTGCGCTAATTTTTGACATCGTAATTCAGTATAATCCTACCAACATAAACATACTCACAATATTTGAGAAATTCCAGGTACTTTCTGTCACAAGGTATTCTTATTTGAGGAAAAAATCATGACAGGAAATAAATAAAAATGATGGGTTGACTAATTGCTGTATCATTTAAATTGGTAGAAATGGCAACCAGTGTCGTCATGCTTTACTTATATCGTTTTTTTTTCTTTGTAGGTACCAGTTGAGAAGATATATAGGTAAGTCAACACAATTTTTTTTAAAATAGGTGAAGTTCATTTCTTTTTGTTTAATTTAGTTGAAAGATGATATGGTATAACCTAATTTAGATTGATGGTATTAACATTAGAAATCGCTATTCTGATTGTATAACTTATACATAGAATATTCTTAAGTAGTGGGGTGAACGGGTTGGGCTAACTTCCCAAACCAAAACACTAGAGAACTTAAACAATTTGTACTTGTATACCAATCCTTCGATATGGATGGATGTAAGAAACCAGCACTGGAACGACAGTATTTCTTCCCAACTTCTTCAAAGTAGTGGAAATAAATTGTAGATTAACATTTTTAATCTATATTTCAACAAGTACATGCATAACAATATAAAAACTATGTGTCTGGTTGCATTGATTGATTGAACTAAAATGTTATAAACTGATTCATAACATACTCTCCCCGTTGAAGCTACTGACTTCAATGAATTATAAAACAAAAAGAAAAAAACTCAAATTCAATACTGTGGTAAGGTGTATTACCGGGAACAAGTTGCAGAAGCAGCGATTATCCAATCATTAAGGTACTTCACACTATAGAAGAAAGTGCATGGACAAACAACATAAGCAAGCGAATACTATAACTAGCATTAACGTAAAACAAACTCTATACAACAAAAATAAAAATCATAACGCTGAAGTAAATCATACATGTTGCACAAAAGATTAACAAACATTGTTAGATTTAATCAATACTCGAATGATTAATCGGCAAAGGACAAATTTTGGTTATTGATCTGGTGATGATTGAGTCAGATGTTCTGACTTTTACAGATCTCACCTTGTTATCTAAACCAAAGAAAATTTCTAATATTAGAGCACGAGGCCACTCTAGTGGTGAAACATGATCTTCCTTAAGAAAAACTAGTTCATTAATTTGTAAGTTTTTACAAAGAATTAACCATTTTGGTCTGTTATGGAGCCTGTTTAAATAGTCTACATGCCATCTTTTCCAAAAAAAAATGCTGGATTTTGGCACACTTTTGCCAAAATAACAGTCATAGTGGTACCTATGAGAAAGTGACCTGGAGTGAGACAGTTCATGTCTAAAGGATCATTATACAAAGGACAGAGAGGCCTGGAATTTAAGACTGCCTTAATTTGGGCAAGAATAGTGCTTAATTCTTCATATGTTAACGTAAAATCTCCAATAACACGTAGAAGCTGGGCCTATGTGCTTTTTATAGCTGCCTTCCATAATCCTCCCCAATGAGAGCTATGCGGAGGTATGAATTTCCACTGAATGCGGGTTGAAACAGCAAAGGTGGCAATGTTTTTCTGAATATCGGGCTTTTGAAAAAAAATTGTAATTCTTTTAAATGGTTGGTCCCAATAAAATTAGTTTCTTGGTCATTGTATATCACACTGGGATTGCCTTGTTTAGCAATAAACTGTTTAAGGGTGAGAAGAGAAGAAAGAAAGAAACTAATTCAATGTGTACGGCTTTTGTAGCCATGCACACAAATACAGCAATCCAGCACTTTGTTGTTGGGGCTTTTTTCAATCGAGAAGATTTAATTAAGTAGGGACCTCCGAAATCGATTCCTATTTTTCGAAAGGTTGTGACTGAGAAACTCTCTCTCGTGGAAAGTTAGCCAATATCTGTTGTGCAGAATCGAAGCGAATCGAATGTTTGAGCAATTATGGAAAGCGCTTTACGCTTTATCATAATCTCAGTACAAAAGAAACAAGGACTAGAAATCAGAAAATTATCTGTTACATTATTCCAGGAGAGTCCTAGAACGTTATTGGAAACATTCTCTATTGAAATGTTATGGTTTGTAGTATCTTCATTTGTACAATGAATTTTTCTAAACTTGGACGAATTTGAGTTCCATTTATGAAGTTGAAACCCTGCGGAATTAAGAAGTGATTTCAGCTGATTGACGTCTCTAGCTCGGCAATAGTCTCACCACCATACATAATATCATCAACATAAGTTTGATGCAACAGTGCATCATATGCAGCGGGAAACATTTTCTCTGATGTACGCACCAACTCCGTAAGAGATCGCGTTGCTAGGAAGGGTGCACAGTTTGTACCATAAGTAACTGTTTGCAACTCAACGCACTGAAGTGGATCTGCAGGGGATTATCGGCAAAGAATGTTCTGAAGAAAATTTTGCTCAGAATTGGTTAATACTTGCCTATACATCTTTTGAATGTCAGCAGTAATCACATAACGGTATTGTCTAAATCTACATAAAATGTCATATAAATCAGGTTGGGCCTGGTAACCTTTTAGTGAAATGTCATTAACAACTCTTAGTTTTATGGTTTGATAATCATCTCTGAGTACACAATGATGAGGGAGAAAATATGTAGTCCGAATTTTGAGTACATCCGGAAAAGGAATATATTTGGCATGACCAAGGTCTATATCTTCATCTATAGAAGATTTATATCTTTGGAACAGGTGAGGATTTAAATGAAGTATTTTTTCTAAAGACATGAATCTTTTCTTTGCTATGAAATAAGAATTTCTCATATTCATTTGTACTTTTTAAGGAAATGTTCACTTGAAATCGACCTTTCTTCAACCGTTTATGATTTTTAATAAAATTCTGATAAGCAAGTTGATCTTGACCCATTAAAAAATATAAATTTTCAATCTAAATCTAAATAGTGCAGATAGGAAAATCAATGTAATTATATAAAATGCAAGAGGAATATCAAAAACGGTAAAACTGAATCTATTCTTCTTTCTGGAATATTTTCTGCTGATAATCTCTTGTAACTAACTGCTGACTGGTAGTTTTATTCTACTTGAAATAGGATGTTGTTAAGGATCCATCCGGTTCGACATGTTATGTTTTTAATCTATATTTCAACAAGTACATGCATAACAATATAAAAACTTTGCGTCTGGTTGCATTGGTTTTATCCCGTATCTCTCTTAAATTTACAAAAAAGAATTACCTTATGAAACAGGTGACAATTCACTACACTGCGAGTATTTTTGTAACTTTTTACAATCAAAAAAGAAATTCTTTTTAAAATGGATGACAGTGACTGTTACACTTGTCACCGAACTGTCTTTTTTTTTAAGCAAACTATATATAATCCAAAGAGCCATGACACTACTGATAAAGATTAAATGCGTTGAATTGATACTGGTAAAATTAAATGAACTAAAATGTTATAAACTCCTTTATAACAGTGGAGGATGTATACTTTCAGGAATATACTTATGCCTGCATTAATTTTCATAAAATTACGATTAACTCAAATAATGATAGAAACAAATAACATAAAATTAATCGTTCAACTTGGAACTAGAGAAAGAAGGATTTTTTAGTCATCGGCATCATCTTCTGTATAGGCTTTGTTATTGCTTTCCTGGTGCCACTAAAGAACAGCACTGGTATTTAGAATTATAGTACAGCAATCGCCTAAAGTCACGGCAGACCTGATAAGTAAAGACAGGAAAACGGTCAAAACGGTTGTGGGTCTGTAAGCTCAATAGGCATCTAAAATTGATGGTGTTGGCCTGGTCCTTATGTAGAATCTGTCTATCAGATGAGGGAACTGCGGAGCAAATTCTATGTCACTGCGACAGTTTAACAAACGTGCGGTTTTTGGTACTAGATATAGGAAATCCACTGGCAAGGAAGGAACTACATGCAAGATTGTCTCTAAGCTGATAGACTTCATAAGAATAATAAGGCTAAATAATGTAATTTAGATTTATGGGACCACAAAAAATCTGAAAAGGCAACAGTGATATAAATCACTTCTATGAAATCTAATATAATCTTCTCTTACCCGGGCGTTCCCATTTTAGTACATATGTCCTTATTTAAAAAACATTATGGTGATGAAATATGAATACCTGTCAGACGATACATTAAAAACGGGTATAACCCCATTGTGCCTATTCTACCTGGTCTAATCCGGGTCTCAAAAGGGTGGGGAATTTATGATAACCCAGTTGCGCCGATGGTAAAAATAAGCCTAATCTATATACTCAGAAGGTTAGGTTAGGTTAGGTCAAACTAAAACTTACATTATAGTATTCATTTACCAATAAAAATTACAAATAAATCGCATAAAGACAGAATTGAAATCTTGGCCGAAAAATTAAATTTATTTAAACAAGGACAAATTGAAAGGTTCGATTTTGTAAAAATTGCGTCTTATTATAATAAAATTTGTATATAAATAAATGTCTTGTACACTTTGAATAAATGTCTTGTATACTTTGTCAATGATTGTTTGAAGTATTTTAGTTGAAAAGTAAAACCGGCATTCCCGCGCAAGTGGGTCATGGTGATTTTAAGGGCTGGTCGGTTGCGGGCGCAATTGGGTTATACGATTTATTGTACCTTTTTTAAATTGGCGCAACTGGGCTATGCCCTTAAAAACGATATATTCATTGGGGCCGGTTGCAGATGTGCTCGGTAATAATAGACTCCTCAAATATTATATTCAGTAGACAAATATTCACCTATACATGATAAAACAGTGAAGTTGATCTACAAGACCCCTCCAACAAGGATTTCAGAGTTATAATTTTACTTTTGAGTCTTCAGACAGAAAACACTGCTGTAATGAACGAATTTTATTTTTATCTCTTTCAACTTATCCCTGTTTACTTTCAAATTTTTTCTTCTATTTTCGCTGTAGAAAACTCAGAACTTTCCATATCACCTCCGTAGCCCTCTTTCTAAAGCAGAATAAAACAAATGAAAAAAAAATGCATCTATAACTTTCTCATATTAAATGCTACTTTATGAACAATAATCACTTTTTAATAACTTTCTTGAGATTTAATGATTTTGTGGTACCTACTACATGATGGATCTGTAATATTTTGGAAGTATGAAGAATTTATTTCTACTTCACTTTCCGAAGCAGTCGGCGTGGCCGATGAAGAAGGATCATTTTATATCATTTGCACTGTATTTGCTGGAAAATTACAAAAATGAGGATATAACTACTATATTACAATATTATTGTCCGAGTCTAGTATTTTCATCAATTCTTCCTTCTGCAGTTCACTTTTTTAGTCAACCTCGAACTGTAAGTGAATTAATTTTTGATTATCATTTGAACTGATATTTTTAACTGACAATTATAATATATACTTCTTAAGCAAATAGTAAGTATTAGAAATCGAATGCTCGACGTGAAAGTAGTGGATTTGCACCAGATTTAATATATTTTGCACCATTTGCTTTAACACGGATATCATTTGGAGCAAAATGAGAGAAGCAATGGAACTATATCATCTTTTTCAACACCAATCAATGAGAATGAAAATTTTCTATGCTCATCATTCGTGGAAAACCTGCAATATCTGTTGTTGAGAAGTGCACTAATTATATAAAAAAGGGTAGATTGAATTATATTTGATTTTTACTTACTTATGCATTATACTTATAAATATGAAAAATAGCTCTACTGATCAGTAAAATAAAAATAATTGCATGATTTAGATATTTCATATTGTTAAAATGCATTTTTTTCAACTTTGAAAATCAATCAATAAGTAGATGCAGCTATATCGATGCCACTGGTTATTCAAAAATGAAGGTCAAATGCAAATGTCAACTCTACCAATAAAAAGAAATGTTCTGGTTCAAATTATTCAATTTCTTGCAAATATAACACTGACGAACCATGTGTTTCAGTTACAATACACTTACTGAGTCTGCAAAAATACAATAATTGCTTAAATTGCCGAATATCAGTAGTATAAGTAGGGATTGAGTCTACAATGACCTCATTTGACCCCAAACTTGAACTGTCGAAATTTTGGCAATAGAAGTCAAAGAACCCCCGAAAATTTTGGCAGTTGGCCCGGGCCAAGTTTAGGATGAGTAGGTCATTTTTTTATATACAGGATGTAATCATATAGATACCATAAGGGCGCTAGAATGTATCTCAGTTATCCTTTCTCAACCAAGAAAAGTATCCAGTTCCATCTTAAGAAGTCCTAACGTAGCAAACCCAACGAAAACAGAAGCACAACACTATTTTTATAATCGTTTTTATTTACAATAATAGCATGTTAACTGTAATAAAAACAAATACAAATATTACACATAAAATACACCTCTTTCCTTATATCTATTAGGCGTATGTTTAATTTTATCTTAATTCTATAACTTAGATCAATAGAAGATTTCCGTCAAACTTTAATATGTAACGAAGTCTCTCTCTGTGTTTAACTTCCTTTATAGCGGTAATTACTATTTCTGTTCCTTCGGCAATTTCTTCTAAGCGCTGGCAAAACCGTAATTCAATACGATCTTTTATCTTCTGCATGGTAATGTTTTTAATTTGAGTCATATCTTTTTGGGTAAAAGGGATATTCTTCCATACCTCCGTGTAAAACTTTAAATTTTCTATCATGGCGAATGTATTGCCTTGGTAAGACGTAATAGCATTTGTAGTAATTTCTACAAACGTTTCTTCTGTAGGCAAACATTAGTATTGTATTGTAATATAACCATCTGCAATAAGAGCTTCTTTATTGTTGTAAACACTTAGAAATACATTTTTGTAGTAACCCTCTAAGAAGTAGACATTTGTTATGACACTTTATAGACACCAGCTGGGTCTAGGTTTGCCCAATGGCTATAAAAATAGTTTTCTAATCTCTTCCTCAATTGTGTTATCTTCTTTTCTTTCTCCAGTAGACTTAAATATTCTTTGTTTATTGCAGTTGTCTTTTCGAGAAAATCCAGCTTCCCTCTCTTGGTATCTAGCTCATCCATCTCATTCGTTTCCTTGTCGATATAATGTAGCTTGCGACAGAAGGTTGATTTCTTTAATGTTATAAGGAGAAAGTTTGTTTGTTTCATTGGTTTTCTTCCTTAAAACATGTGCAACCAAATTATCTGTAGTGATTAGTTCAGCGTCCTGTATGTCGATATCTTCCGGTATAGTAGAAAAAGGAGTACTGGACCTAGAAAAGTAGGTCTCTCCAGCTTTAATGTAACATTTTTATATAATTCGAACATTGTCTCCGTTCTCCTTTTCTTCTACAACTTCTATAAGGTTAACAAGGAGGCAATTAACGTTGCATGCAGAGAAAATGTAATATACTCGTATAACGTTTTTCCTTGCGTCGGATTATTTTGGTAAATTTATTTGTAATCCCGTCAATTTTCTTGTGTTGCTGTTGCCGCAATAAACATATTGCAGCACATTGTTAAACACAAGCCAGCAGCTGTTCTGTAGACTCTTGGTCAACTTTGTCCACATTTTTGCAATCGAAACCGAGTATATCGGAGAATTTTGGATGTACAACTTACTATCTTGTAACAGAGTTATGCAATCTTCTGGAGGACTGTAGCCTTCTCCATGGGAATATCCAATTGAGTAGTTATATATCATAGCTTCTAATCTGGTAATGCTATGCTTCTTGGCCAATGCAGAAGAGAAAGTTTCCTTTAATCTTGCGTATGGACAGTTGACGAAGTCTATAATATGGTTTCCAATTCTCTCCAGGACTGGTTACTTGACAAATAAATTTGTTGTATAACTTAACCCTTGCGTTAGCTGTGAGCCACGTTAGGCAATATATGCCAATTGTTTTATCATTGTTTACAATAACGTTGCACCTTTCCTTGTACTCTCCTTGGATGCTAAAGTTAAAGTTGTTGGTTAAATAATTAATCATTTTCTCTTTGTTAAAAACTTCTGCAAAATCCTGCGTTATGTCCAAGTCCATTAGGTAGTAATCTTCCTTCCGGAGTTGCTCCAATAAATTTGGCATTTCTTTAAGTAATCTGTCGAGTTTAACGTCCGCCCATTCTACTTTGTATGGAATACACACAGGTTCTTTATGTTTCCTTTTAATCATTTCCTAATCTCCGACTATTTCTCTTGTTCCAATGTCAAGCGGGAGATTTAAGAGAGCTCATGGCCCGAACCAATGTCAAAATTTTCGGTTTTTTTTTGACTTCTATTGCCAAAATTTCTACAGATCATCCTTGGGGTTAAATGAGATCATTGTGGACTCAATCCCCACTTATACTACTAATATCACTTGTAAACCAAAAATTTTACGATCTTCTGTGTTGGCAACTATGCGATGATTTGATATGATGAAATACGTTTTGTGAATGGATCGGGTCCTACAGCGTTGTCACGAAGAGGAGAATAACTTCATTGTTAAAAACATGTAGGTACATTAACATCTTAAATCACAAGAAAATCTTGCTGCATGTCCTCATGACTATTATTTATTATATATTTCTCGAACAGTTTTCAGGAATTAAGCACATTTTGACAATAGCGCACGGGACGGGTGGAGTATAGTCGCTCATCTCGTTATTGCTTTGCAATGTTAGCTTCCGTATTTAATATAAATAGGTCTATTATTTTTCTACGTCATTGGTAGGTACCCATACAAACAAAAATGAAGACCGTCAAAGCTGCATCATATGGTAACAATTTTTAATCAAATGTGTACTATTCAATACACGTTGCACGTCGGCTCAAATACACGCGTCCGGCAACTGACGTCACGGTAAAGATACATCCATTTCTAGTCCATCTGCGCGACGCTCCTATTGGAATCATTTATTACGCACTTATAATAATTATTATTGTATTCAAATTATTCGCAGTGGCATTCACTTTATATTGACTACGTTTTAACAAGTTTAAGATCTATGCAACTTCCTAATTGCCGCAGAAAATGTTCATTTTATTTGCCTTTCATCAGTATCGGTCAAAAAATAATTTGCTAACCACTCAATTTTCGCGGTTAAATCGATATAACTTTCTGAAATCATCATCTTTGTAATTTTTACGCACCCTGTATATTTATAAAAAGCAACTCCCATGTAAATGCCGCAAAGAACAAAAGTAAATTGTCATCAAGCAAATGATGGAGGGGTCACAACCTACCTTAAAACTTTTGAAGTAGTTGCTATCTAGAAAAAGATTTTATTTAATTTATTCATCACATTTTGAGCAAATGGTCGGCAGTTGCTACTATTTTTCAAGAAAAAACGTTTGATTAGACCCATTATCTGAACTTAAAAGCAATTGTTGAAAGAAAAAGCAGTTACTCCAGTTTTTATTTATTGGATTTCCAGCAATTACTTCCGTTTTATAAGAAAAAGCAATTGCTTACTTTTTATTATCATTCTCAATATGTGACGTTGTACAATTTTTTTCCTTGTTCAAACAAAATTATGTTTCGAGAATTACTCATAAGATTGCTTTTATGATAAAAACGTAATCTTTTTATATCTGCTTCAACATCGAATAATTTCGTGCTGGAAATAAATTAGTTTACTACTATCGAACTAACGAAATCATCAAAGGAAACTGCCAGGCTTGGACTGGCCTTGCAGATAAAACGTTGATGGTATCATTGTTAGTTATATGTTCATTGCGATTTAATATTATTAAGAAATAAAAAAATCCCAATGGCACAGGACCAATTGGACAGGCTTATTTCAGTAACGTAATAGAATGTTTTGAGATGTACAAAAAACCAAAGTAACATTATGGTATCAAATCAAAAACAAAACAAAAAATTTCTGGTAAATTTGTGAGTTTTCTTAAATAAATGTTTTAATGTACGATTTAGAGAAAAATGTTAAATACAAAAGTTGTAGAACGTATTAAGGTCTATGAAAAAGCTCAGTAACTTTTTTGCGTCAAATGAAAAACAAAGGAAATACGATTTTTTTCAACTTTGACAGGCCGCCATTTTGTTTTTACTGGGCCGATTTGGCTCATTAACGAACTCCTCCAAGATTTTGGCCTAACCGATTTTTGTAGCGAGTTTGGTTTCGATCCGTCAAAAAATACGCCCTCTATCGTACTTACAAATTCCGTTATAACACACAGACTCCATCAAGTTGTAAAATAGTGAAATGTTTTACAGGAATTGAGTTAACGGAAGGTCAACCAACCGCATTACAATACCAAGTGAAAATGTCGCAACATTTTATAAAATGAAATAAATAAATTCATCTTCATGCGTTACTATGTTGAACGCCGGGAAGGAAATGAAATAGTTTCTCTCCAATTGGGATGTAACAAGACACAAACAGTGCTTCCAACAGTCAAATCAGAGAACTGTAGGGCAATGTAACCATTTTAGTAATGGACTCTGTTGTAGGGCCAACAATTGGTTTAATAAGAAGATGTATTATTTTAGAAGAGAGGAAAAGGGAGAGAGAGTGCGAGACAGAGAGAGGGGGAACGCTCTCAAATTGTGTTAAGGGGGAAAATTTGAGTGTGTAGAGAACATAACCCCAATATGACTTACACTAAGGAAGAAAAGAGAAAGAAAACAGTACAATAACAGTATTAATATGTAGTAATAATAATATAATATAGTAATTAAGTAAAATTGTAATAATTATATAATCTGAATGTATCTACCAACACCAATACATTCAAATTTAAGTTTTTATTACTAATAAGTTAAAGTAATAAGGGTGGTGCTGTTAGGAGCAATATGATTGTTTAATGGAACCTGAGGAGTACAATTAGTATCTAAGGACAACGAAAATAAATAGATCGCACTCAAGTGATCAATATCAGTTTTCTTATTTATAACATTGTTGTATTGTGAAATGAAAGCCATTTCCAAGAATGATCTTTTCGTTCTGTTAGACTCAGTCGCCAACAATTTCACAACCTCATAATTCATCTGATGATCAAGAGAATTTACATGAAAAGCTAACGCGCACCTCTCTGGGTGTAATCTACAGTCGCTCTTGTGTGAAACTATACGGCTCGACAGAGATCTTAAAGTCTGTCCGATATACTGTTTATCACAATCTCCACAAGGAATACTATACACCACGTTAGTAAGTGAGGTCAAAGGATTTTTATCTTTTACTCTAGTGTAAATCGATCTGATTGAAAGAACAGTTTTATTAGCAATTTTAAAGTTACCACATGAGCTGAGCAATCTGGCAAGTCTCGGAGTTATGTCCTTAATATATGGCAAAGTAGCAAAAACCGGTCGAGAAGGGTACACATCAGTTCCAACATCCGTCTGGGCTAAGTTAGGATGGCTATCTTCAAGCAACAAGTCCACAGCATTAGATGTGCTGAATAATATCTTATTCTTGGATAAGAGTTATCCAAGAAAAGGTTAAGCAAAATATTAAGATTTTTATTATGAAAAACATTATTGGAAATTCTGAGTACTCTCTGCTTCATTTGTTTAACCAAATTCACTTCCATGGAATGTTTATGGTAGGAGTGATAATTAAGATATCTACCAGAGCTGCATGGCTTCCTGTACCAATCTATAATAATTGTATTGTTGTTACGTATAAATTTAGTGTCTAAGAAAGGTACGGAATTCAAGTCTTCCATTTCGATTGTGAATTGGATATTCGGATCAAAGCTATTAAATGTATCCAGAACTTCATCTAGGCCTTCTCGAGGAAGTGCCAAAATAATGTCATCGACATATTTTACTATAAAAAAAGGAGTGAAAGAAAGAACAGGTATGACTGTATCCAGAACATCGTCCATGACATATGCTGCCAAGATAGGAGAAATTGAAGCACCCATTGGAGTACCAAAGGTTTGTTTGTAAATTTTGTTATTAAAAGTGAAGTAAGTACTGTCAAACAGAAAAACTATGAATTCAAGAAAAGCTTCCTTCGGGATGGAGCAATGGGCAATGATACGATCCAAACTCTTATCGATTGCTCTCAAACAAGCATCAAGATAAACATTACTGAACAACGAGACCACATCCAAACTGGCCAGAACATAATTTTGTGGAATTTCCAAATTATTGAACTTTTCAGAGACTTCAAAAGAATCTTTAATAAAATACAAAATTGTCATTTTGTTAGTATTTCCGTACAAAACTGTGCAATATTTTCTTCGATAGGATGAATTTCCAGGTAATTTTTTTCAATAGCTTTGTTAATATTAGTTTAATAGTATTCTGTATTTTTGCACTGTATATATTAAAACATTTTTTCATTAGATCATCATTCGTTTTGAGAAAGCTACTGTGTTGGCGAAACGCGTCAACTAGTTTAAATTGAACATTAGTTCTAATATAAAGAAGTGTTTTCTTATTTTATTCGTTGTACATTTCGATGAATCGACGCTATTGCCAATAACTTATTTTCATTCTCCTCTCTGTAACACCGCTGGCCAAAGCGGACTCACAAAAATCAAAAGAAAATCTCTAGACAATTAAAAGGCGTTTACGTTTGGGTTGAGCCGACCTTACAATATTCACTTGTTTAGATCATCATGATTGACAGGACAATATACCAATACTATCCGATAACACAGACTTGATTTCATTTAAATTATTATTCGTTCAATGAACCGAAATATCATCTTTGTAAGTGAGAAACGTTATTCATAAACCGTTAATAAAATTACAAGGCGCAAAGTTTCCCAGCTCCATTTATCAAGAACTTCATTATGACAGTCTCTGTGATACATTTTTGTTTATCACAGATATGTATGCTTCCAGATGCTGTAATTGGTTCTTAGTACTTGTTTGTTTGTTTCGATAAACTAATTTCTGTATATTAGGCCCACAGACTCTGTACGTATAATGAGAATGAAACTATGGCCATACAGCTAGATAATATCTCACCGAATAAGTGCGGAGTGATATTGAGTCGTTTTCTTCTGGGACGGCGATAATTTCCCTTTAGACTTAGGCTATCGATTCAAATTATTGTCGACCGTTATATATCAGATTTATTGCAGATATTGCTTTTCGTATTTACTGATTCAATTATTTTTCTGCGAAGCGTTAGTGTACTTCGTAACACTCATAATGTTAATTACTAATTGTGTATAATCATGAAAATTAAGGCGGATTGTAGTATTCAACTTCCATTCTAGCATATGGTATAAAGAACAAATTGATCCCTACAAATTTTATTTCATTTTACATCTTATTTTCATTTTCTTTCAATTTTCCTTTTTCAGTAGATTGTATTTTCTCCATTTCCATCAATCTTCCTATCATTTCTTGTTTCACTTTAACGATTCTCGGTGTACCTTTTAGATTCTTGCATTTATCTGTTTATATTTTCTAATTTCTCTTCCTTTTTCTCCACTTTAACCATCATATTTTTTTCCTGTATCTTTATTTCGTTCGGTATACTTTCTTTAATATTTCTTCCATTCTCTTCATATTTTCTTTAAAAATTTTCAAACCTTCTTGGTTAGTGTTCTTCATTTCTGTTAACATTTTTAATACTGCATCTTCTTTCTTTATTGTTTCCTTTTGTTTTGTGTTTGCATTGTTTTCAGAATCATTGTTATCCATTTCAATTTCCATTTCGACTTCTTCACCTTGTCCTACTTCCATGATCTCTTTATCTTCTTCTTCCCCTCTTCTTATCTTCTTTCCATCTCTCAAATTCATTTGATCCATATTTTTTTATTAAAGTTATCAAACTGTACTTTTATTTATTTTTATTATACTAATTATTTTTATGGAAAATTCAAGAGATTATTTGTATTATTAGAAAATTTATTCTCTGAATGTTCAATTAAATTTTTTTATTTTATTTAGAACCTAATATTGATTTTTAAGAGCTATCGTTTTTAAAGACCCACGTAGGATTGAGTTGGTCCCACTTTGGGCGCCATTTTGTTAAAATATCAATGTTTATAAATTGTACGCCTTAATATCTTGAAATGCCTCTCTTTGTGAATTCTAATTCCATTTTACATTTTTTTAAAAGTTCAATTAAAGGTATTTATCTTTCACTTAATTCTGGACTTATTCTCTTATCATAATGAATATTCCCTAGAATCCTCTAAATGTTTTATATATTCTTAGGTCTGGCATATTCTTGTGTTACTTTCATTCTTTCAGGATCTAATTGTATAACATTTTGATTTATTTTATATTCCAAATATATTATTTCTTCCTTATAATATTCACATTTTTCGCTATTTAATTTCAGGCCTGCCGAGTCAAGTTCCCTTAGCATAGTTTCAAGATGTTGACGGTGTTCATCTTTGTTTTTTAAATAAATCAAAATGTCATCCACATAATGAAGAACAAAGGATTCATATTTGTTCAAAATTTTATTTAATGCCCTTACTAATGAACTACATGCACTTTGTACACCAAATGACACGACACAAAATCTATAAATTTCTCCATCTATAGAGAATGCTGTATAGTGTCAACTATCCTCATGTAGAGGTATTAGCCAATAACTGTGTTTAAGATCCAATTTTGAAAAGATTGATGTGTTTGTGATTCGTCCCAAAATAGCTTCAATAGACATAGATGCCTTATATTGAGGTTTTGCTAATTTATTTATATTTCTTGCATCTAAGCATAATCTTAATTTTTTAACTACCGTTACAATAGAATTTATGAACTGTGAATTACTTTTTTCAATTATTTTACTTTCTATTAATTCTAGTATATATTTTCTCACTTGATCTTCATGTTTGTATGGAATAGGATATGTTTATCTTTAAAATTTGTAATATTCTCATTTACTTCTATTTTATGTACATAGTCTTTTGCAATTCGATTTTCCTTTGAAAATAAATTATTATATCTATTCATCAACATTTTTATTTCTTCTTTTCTTTCTTCTCTGGACAATCTCTTACAAATTATATTCTTTCCTCTTCTTATTTATTATCATTATAGTTTCTTTTATTATTCATTTCTTCTTTATACATATTATTCATTTTCAATTGTTCTTCTTTTAAAGCTTTTATTTCCAAATGTATCCATTTTTTATTTAATTTTATTCTCTTTTCTTGCACATTTATAATCCCTTTTTGCATTTCTAGTTCATCACATCGTACTATTAGTTCAGTTTCTATATTCGGAACAATTAATACTTGTAAATTAATTTCTTCGTCTTCAATATTGACATCTATGTTGATTGATTTATTTATTTCACATAACTTTTTACAATTAGCTCCAATGAAATTAATTTTTGGAATTTTTATTATATTAATTATTTTTATAGAAAATTCAGCATATTATTTGTATTATAAAAAAAATTGTTCTCTGCATGTTCAGTTAATTTTTTTAATTTTATTTAAAACCTAATATTGATTTTTAAGAGCTATTTTTTAGAGCCTCACATTTTAGAGATAGCGCCCCATGTTGGCCGCCATTTTGTTATAATATTAATGTTTATAAAATATGATTTATTTATATCTATTATATTTTATTTTAAATTAGGCTAGCTCAGGAAATTATGAATTTTCCAATTATGTTCTAGGTGAAGCATAGAAAAACATTATTTAATTCAACTTTTCGCAAATTATCTATCTACTACTAATTACTTATTTCTAATAGTAAATACCTTAATTGGCCTACTTCTGTTCTTTCCTACTAAGTCCTTCTACAGTCCATTCCTAACAATTTACACACAAAGTTTATGCGCATTGTCCCATTTCACTAGTCTATTAAAACCTCCAGTCCTTTAAAAAAAAGTATATATATATATATATATATATATATATATATATATATATTTATATATATATATGTATATATATATATATACATTTACAAATTTTTTAATGATTATTTATATTGAATTTACTTAAAATATTTTACATGTAAGTACTTATATTTATTTCTCTATTTTTAAATCATATTTATATTTGTATATGTATTATAGTGCCCTGAAGAAGTGTCAAAAGGACACGAAAGCTTGGCGGCATTTTGTAAATAAAAGATCTTGGCATTGATTCTTTGGACGGAAATCCCCGT
Source organism: Galeruca laticollis (assembly GCA_963921935.1). NCBI lineage: Eukaryota > Metazoa > Arthropoda > Insecta > Coleoptera > Chrysomelidae > Galeruca > Galeruca laticollis. The sequence continues at coordinate 81,702,227 of OY998178.1, read as the reverse complement.
TATCCCCACCTATATATATATAGTTAAACTTGATCTTTGCCGAATAATTATTACTAAACATAGGTTTATTGGGGAAGCGGCAAATTAAAACGAGTACCCTTCATACTTTTTATGTCCAAGCTTTCAGAATTTATTTATTCCATTATCAAGGATAAAGTATATGAGAATGTATATTATAATAGATGTAAATGGTAAATCGTATATAACATCAAAAGAAATATTTGAATTTTTTAAAAATAATTGTCAAATATTTCTTTTGATGTTATATACGATTTACCATTTACATCTATTATAATATACATTCTCATATACTTTATCCTTGATAATGGAATAAATAAATTCTGAAAGCTTGGACATAAAAAGTATGAAGGGTACTCGTTTTAATTTGCCGCTTCCCCAATAAACCTATGTTTAGTATATATTTATATATATATATATATATATATATATATATATATATATATATATATATATATATATATATATATATATATATATACCACGAATATTGGGGTAACGGCAAGTTAATTAAAGAAAACTCTTGTTACTGTTTTTCTTCCAAGCTTTCGGAAACTTTTATTTCCATTATCAAGGATAAGTAAATTGAGATTGTTATAAATTGGTAAATATAATTATATTCGATTTTTTTAAAAAATATATAGGTTAATAGTTATTCAAATGTTCTTCTTTTATTATATAAAAGTATTGAAAAAATTTTTAAAATCATTTACCTAAAATAAAATTATTTCTAAAAATCATCAAATTTTATTTATATAGCTTTAATTATGTATAAGAATTTGACATTTAGTTATTTTTATTATCAATTGTTAGTAGATAATAATAAATATCACTCAGATTATTATGGTCATTTTTTTATTGATAGTATTAGGTTCTTGAAATATATGAGCCATTTCTAAAATATTAACAGATTCAAAATAAATAAAGTGATCACTTTTTTTTAAAAAATTCAAATATAATTATATTTACCTATTTATAACAATCTCAATTTACTTATCCTTGATAATGGAAATAAAAGTTTCCGAAAGCTTGGAAGAAAAACAGTAACAAGAGTTTTCTTTAATTAACTTGCCGTTACCCCAATATTCGGCAAAGACCCTGATTAGTCGGCAAAGACTATCTCCTATATATATATATATATATATATATATATATATATATATATTAATTACCTGAAACGGTGTTTCTAACACAAAACTCTAATAACAATTTCAAATACAAGACAAATATTTTTAATACAAACTAAATTAAATAAAATTAACTGTCTCGAACCTTACTTCGTGGAATCTACTCATATTAGTGTTTTAAATGAAACTCAATGTTTCTAGCTAATTCCACAATATAATGAAAAATGTTGGAAATTCTAAAAAATTGACAATTGTTTCGATAACTGAATATCATCGTCAGAATGACAGAAGTTACATTTCATTTGATGCCTACCTGATGTTTAGTAGTTATTTTTGGCTAGACCAAGAAGTTACCTACCTTGTGATTGACTTAATATATGTTAATAGAAAAAAGAAGAAGGTGTGATATTACAAATATTGAAACTTAGATATTATTAGCCCTATGGTGATATCCTGGATATCATTTTTCCAACTAAGATCAGTATAACTGTGCAATGATATAGAAAACCAGGAAAACTATATCTGCTGATCTTACAATTATCACTTAAGAAGACAGTTTAATTGTTGAGAACTCCCTAGATTTATCTGTTCATTGACGACTTCATATTGTGGGTTTCTTAAGTGTCTTCTAATTTCCAACTCTTCAAGGAAATCCAGTTCTTGATTCTTATCACAAATATGTAGTACTTCTAGTTCTGTGTTAGGTGTCAATGAATGATTGGTGTCAAGTAGATGTTTTGCGTAATGGGATGTATCTGGTTGTTTTAATCTGTATGCTCGTAAGTGTTCACTGTATCGGATTTCAAAATAGACAGCATTATATTCTGGACATTTGAGTTTATATATACCTGATTTCTTCAATAGTGGTATTTTTGTTTTTACATTTAACAATTTTGTACTTACGTTACTTTCTGTTTTAAAAGAAATTGTTGTATTCGTTGCTAAAGATATTATCTTTGAAATATTATTAGAAATATTTCCTGAACATGTGATGGTTTTATAAGTTTTTATTTCTCCAGTTTGTTTAGGAAATATTAGTTGTAATCAAACTTTTCCCTCTTTTCTATTAATTAGCTTATTTCTCAAATGAAATAAATTGAGTATTTCTGATATTATTTCTGGATTTACATTTTTATCTCCTAGTAATTTTCTTACAAGTATTAGACATTCTTTAGGAGGAATTTTAGTGAACATATTCGTAACGTCAAATGAAATAAGCTTACAGTTATCTTGTAAGTTAAATGCTTTTAGTTTTTTGATTAGTTCTATTGAATTTCTAATTGAGTATTTAGATGCATATCCGTAACTATTAGGTATATTGTTAAGCTTCTTTGCCAATATATTATTAGGAGTATTAGTACAAAATTGTTAAATGTAAAAACAAAAATACCACCATTAAAGAAATCATGTATATATAAACTCAAATGTCCAGAATGTAATGCTGTCTATTTGGGTCAGACCCTTAGAAATTCTGAAATCCGATACAGTGAACACTTACGAGCATACAGATTAACCAGATAACTCCAATTACGCAAAACATCTACTTGAAACCAATCATTCATTGACACCTAACACAGAACTAGAAGTACTACATATTTGTGATAAGAGGCAAAAACTGGATTTCCTTGTAGAGTGGGAAATTAGAAAACACTTAAGAAACCCACAATATGAAGTCGTCAATGAACAGATAAATCTAGGGAGTTCTCAACTATTAAACTGTCTTCTTAAGTGGTAATTGTAAAGATCAGCAGATATAGTTTTCCTGGTTTTCTATATCATTGCGCAGTTATACTGATCTTAATTGGAAAAATGATATCCAGGATATGACCATAGGGCTAATAATATTTAAGCTTCAATATTTGTAATATCACATCTTGTTCTTTTTTCTAATAACATATATTAAGTCAATCACAAGGTAGGTCACTTCTTGGTCTAGCCAAAAATAACTACTAAACATCAGGTAGGCATCAAATGAAATGTAACTTATGTCATTCTGACGATGATATTCAGTTATCGAAACAATTATCAATTTTTTAGAATTTTCAACATTTTTCATTATATTTTGGAATTAGCTAGAAACATTGAGTTTCATTAAAACAATACAATGAAATAAATAACTTTTTACAATAAAATAAGTCCTTAATCAGCACAATACACTGTCCACCTATATATATATATATATATATATATATATATATATATATATATAAAACCACGAATATTGGGGTAACGGCAAGTTAATTTAAAGAAAACTCTTGTTACTGTTTTTCTTCCAAGCTTTCGGAAACGTTTATTTCCATTATCAAGGATAAGTAAATTGAGATTGTTATAAATTGGTAAATATAATTATATTTGAATTTTTTAAAAAAAAATTTTTCAATCATAAATCATTTTGACAGATTCATGAATGTAAACATTTTCTTTATATGCTAAAATGTTTTTGAAAACAGAAGAAGAAAATTGGTTATATTTGTAATATAGGTTATTAGTTATTCAAATATTCTTCTTTTATTATTTAAAATTCAACCTCAAATTATTATAGATGTCATCATATATATCGTATATTTTGGTTCCAGGAGGATGACGCACCAAGTCAATTTTCGGCGATATATATATCCACACAATCTTTCCTCTCTTTCCAGATCGCTGGATAAGGAGACGTGGTTCTGTAAAATGGCCTGCACGATGATCTGATCTTATGCCGTTAGACGATGTTTGCTGTTTCTTTCTATACAGGGATTTTACCAATATTGGTTTCCAAGGTACAGTGTATTTAATTTCGAAATGAGTTCTAAAGTTCCTCATATTTTCATGTTTTTTGGTATGAGAATTCTGAATTTGGATTCTAATTTTGCATTAGTTACACCTTGTTGCTTTAGTAAATGAAAACTCATTTTCTTCTGTTTTATTTTGTTCAAAATGAGAATAATAGTTTTGAAAAGAGAATGAAAAGACCTTTCATATGAAGTATCACAAGAATCTACTCCCAATTTGAAGATTTAGCGATTGCCGCGTCACTTGTACAGGGTTAAATTTAGTGATGACATTTTTGGATCCCAAGATATTATTTTACATTTTGAACTTGTCAGGTCTCACGATTTTCTAGAAAAATTCATAATAATGGAGATACTGTTCCATACTGTATACAATCAACTTTTAGTTTAAGAAGGAACATGCAAAAATAGTATGTAATTTTTTCTATCGTAAACCTTCCAATAACGCTATTATTGTCTTACATTTTGGTAACCATACCAAAAGAGATCTCCCTCAAGAAGAAAAGTCCATTATAAACAAACAAGTCTTTCATTAACACCGTGACCGATCCCCGAAGACCTTCAACGTACATATTCCGGGTCCCCTTTCAATGTCTTTTGCGTTTCTCCAGGGAAAAGAACAACCTATATATATGCATCATCTTTGAAAATGGAAAAGAAAAGCGTCTCTCTTTGATACGGCCATATGGTTATGTCCGTAGGCATATTTGGTTTGTTAGGACCTTGATTTTTTATTAGATTTTTTTAGAACGGAAATCAGCGGGGACTTACTGTGTACATCGATTTTCCCATGTTATCATTGAGATGTATATTTATAAGGCAGTTGGTGGTCGTGTTTTTATTCTCATAGGAAATAAAAAGATCTTACTAGACAAAATATTTGTAATCTGAACCCTTTTAAGTTTAATGTTTAAAAGTGGAAAATCTGTCACTGTTAAACATATTGTCAGAAAAATGTTATGGAAAATTTCTTACAAACGTTTTTTAACCAATAAGAAGCTTTCGTTTGTATAGAAGAATAGGACTCATACGATTCGAGTTTACTATAGCACCTGACGCGTTATTGGCTCGTCCCGTATAGTAAATTTTTAAGTTTGTGGGTTTGTAGGCTCGTTTTAGTATGAGGTGACAAATGTGTGTTGATGCTGGGTGAGTCTGGCTTTCTTTGTTGGTTTTAGATTTTTTTACACCATCCTTGTAGAGGATTATACTGGAACAACTTATATCAATTTTCGAGTTCGATTGATGTCGTTTGGGAGGAGAGTTTTAGTAGGATCGATTCGAAAGCCGTTTTACGGATTAATTCATGGACTTTATTCCGCCATTTTGGATATATCGGGGACACCCCTTAGAACTTGGCCCTCTTAACAACTCGAGGTAATTATTTTTGCCTAAAATAAATCAATTATATTATTTTTCACGGGTTTTCATATAGTCCAGAGGCTCAGGCCCATATTGAGTTTTCGGTGTTGTTAGTGTAACCTTTCTTTAATATAGCGTCCTTTTGATGGGTGATTATTTGACGGGATGTCTCATTTTTTGAGGTGAGTTGTTTTTTTGCTGACTGATGTTTTCTACTGGGAGGATCCGTTTTGCTGCACGGTTTTTTGGTGAGAGACGTTTTGTTGTTGGACCATTCTTGGCAAAGTGACAGTTTTGACGGTTTATGCTTTTTGCTGTGAGCGTCAGAAGAAGGCAACGAACAGGTTTTTGTAAAATAAAAATATAGCTTTCTTAGTAATTAATTATATTTTTTATGTTTTTTATCCTTATATTGCAATTAAGAGGGAAAATTCCAAAGCTAGTAAACCGTCTTAGCCAAGGCTACGTGAGCCTATATATAGCTTGGAAATATTTTTAATGAAGGTTCCTTTGCTGCTTTTTCTAACTTCGGTGGAGTAAACGAAAACTCAAAATTGCATTCTATTCTTGTGCTTATAAAAGCAACATAAACGGTTTTAAAGATTGAAACTAACTTTTCCGCATCTATGGCTCTGAACAATATTCTATCATAAAATTGTAAATTGTATACACTTCGGGGGATGTATCGTGCTAACAAACCGAAATTTCTCCAAAAATAACCAAAAATGTAATATATCTGGATTTATAAGACCCGCTGTACTCGCTCTAGTCAGCAGAAATTTAATAGGGCACATCTGTGAGACACCTTGAACAATATTCAATCATAAAATGGATCAATCTTATACTCTCTGGAGGCTGTATCGTGCTAACAATCTGAAAATTCTCCTAAAATGACAAAAATTTGGTACTTCAAGTACCATAGCACCCATTGTGCTGGCTTTAGTGAGCTGAATATCAATAGGGTTCATCTTTGAGACGCTTTGAATAATATCCAATCATAAAATTGGTCACTTGTATATACTCCGGAGGCTGTATCGAGCTAACAAACTGAAACTTCTCCAAAAATGACAAAAAAATCGTACTTATAGTACTGTAGCACCTGTTTTATTGGCTCTGGTGAGCTGAAAATCAATAGGGTTCATCTGTGAGATATTGTACCAAAATGTGCTAAAATCCGTTGTAATGATCCAGTGGCCGCTGTCACCAGTGTAATAAACTGTTATCAACTGTCTATTTATTCTGTCACCAGTGAAATAAATGTGAGCTGTCACCAGTGTAATGATTCGGTAGATTCCGATTGTATATTTATCCTTTGTAATGAATATTTGGTCACCACTGTAATAACCGCTGTGGTCGTTTAGGGTTTACAGCCCTCCGTTACCAGTGTAGGACAACCTTTGAATTCCTATTTTCTTGAATTTTGCAGCTTGCTGTCACCAGTGCCTTATGGCACAATTTAGAGCCAGAAATCCCCCTGTGGGTAACCTCGGTGGAGGTGGTTTCCTGGCACGAGCGGACAAGGTCTACCTGGGGCCTCTTGGGCTTATACAATGTGCCAAGCCTGAATTCTAAGGCAGGTCGCGTCAACCCGTTCAATCCTGCTGGTCGGAGGGAAGGGGTTGTTGATAAAGGAAACGGACTGGGTGGATAATATGTACATGTATGTATTACAATCACAAAATAATTAAGTACAGTAATTCAGCCCTGGTTGGGACAAAATAAAAGATAATCGGGGGAGAATGTCCCGGTACGATACACTAGAACTTAATTAGGGAAAAACGTCTTTCATAATCTGGAAGTAGTTTCTCATTATTATGACAAAAGTAAAAGATGTCTTGCATATGACTATCCCTGTATAAGGAATGAGTAAAAATTAATATGACTCGGGCAAAACGTCTTCCATAATCTGAAAGTAGTCTTTCCTGATTATGACATAAATGAAAGATATCTGGCGTATGAATATCCCTGTATAATATAAGAAAAAAACTATCAGGACTAGTGCAAAAAGTCTTTCGAAATCTGAAGGTATAAATACGATATTTCTTACATATGGATATCCCTGTAAAATATAATAAAGTAACTATCAAAAAAATCTCTTTCGAAATCTGACGGTAATCTGACCTGGTTATGATGTAACTAAGATAATTCTCACATATGAATATCCCTGTATAATATAAGAAAATATTTATCAAAAAAACTCTTTCGAAATCTGACGGTACTCTGACCTGGTTATGATATAAACAAGATAATTCTTACATATGAATATCCCTGTATAGTCTTTGAATTCCCTTGACAAAAATTTAGGGTTCCCCTGGATTATTAAATCGATTGCAAATCGTACTATTTCCTAAATATGTTAGGTGAGGGGCTCAAATGTCAATAGTGCACTTAATATGACCAGGAAATGTATCTTTGGACACCCAGTCAAATCAAATAAAATGTCAATACGATATTTGTTCAAAAAAAAAATTATAGAAAAACTTACGTTTTTTGAAATATCACAAATCACAACAACACAATATCACTGTTTACGTACGGCCGTCGAAGTGTCAGGCCATACAGTACCTGAGCACTCTATGAGGGTTACTACCTCACTGCCTCTGTTACCAAATTTTCTGCTATTTATTTCAGAAGATTTGGGATATGTTATTAATTTCCTTCGTGTTGCCCTTGTCTCATATTTTTTATTTTCGTAATTGAAGGTTAATTTTCAATTAATTCCTTTATACTAAGTTGCAGGGTTTGTCTATATTTTTGATAAACAAACCATCGTGTGTTTTGTCATCGACCTTGTCGGTTGTGTAAATTGTTTGTTTAAATTCTTTTCTGCTGTAGGTCAACTTTTGTTTTTATATTAAATTGAATTCGACTTATATATCTATATAGGGTGTCCCTAAATTTCCCTTTGCCATATTTCGTGTTTATTACAATATCCTGTATAATATTCAATCATAAAATTGGTAACTTGTTGAACTCCGGAGGCTGTATCGTGCTAACAAACTGAAATTTCTCAAAAAATGACAAAATGTCGTACTTCAAGTACCACAGCACCCGTTGTACTGGCTCTGGTGAGCTGAAAATCAATAGGGCTCATCTGTGACATGTCCTTAACAATATTCCATCATAAAATTGGTGACTTGTTGCACTCCGGAGGCTGTATCGTGCTAACAAGACATGTAAGAAAAAATGGCCGACGACGACTACATACACACAGGATTTTTTTTCTAATAACAGTTTTTTCGTGTTGTTGTTGATGGAAAACGTGAAATTAACTCAAAAAAAATTTCAAAATTCCAACTTTTTTTGGGGTAAACCAATACTTTTCTCGCATATTAGATAGGTTGAGCGGAAAAGTAAAACATTAAAATTGACTTCTTTAATGGCAAGTAAACAGTAAAAATCGTTACCAATTCAACCTCTTCAATTGTCGTTGCCCCAATCTACCTGATCTAATATGCATAATTTTCCAATTTTATTATGTTTATAATATTTTGCGGTCATCATTATACCGTCTCAGAAAAAAAATAGTATATTATATATACACTGGAAAAAGTAAGATTTGAACGCTTGTTGTTTTTGTCTCCCTCCGCTAAAAGCTATGACTTTTTTCCCTTATATAATAAATAACTATTTTTCCAAATTCCATCAACAAATCGTTGTTTTAACGTGATCCAAACGCCACTGTTCTTATCTTGAATCTTTTGCTTTTGGGTGAAAATCAAATGACGATACGCAGCTACTTCGAAATTAGAAAGTTTTCCTGTGTAATATAGAAAAAGGGGCCATGAAAATTCATGAGGCATTTCCTTGATCGAGAAAGAGGAGAAACGGGTGGTCCTTACAAAAATATGGTGGATTTTAATATTCCTTAGTGGACGCGTTATAAGAGAGAAGAAGAAAGATTTTTTTAGCTGCTGCCTTATATTATGGAATGTGGAAACTTTAGCTTTGATGAAAGTGTAATTTGTAGGATAAAATGTTACCGGAACGCGGATTTTGTTCAAAATGAAAAAATTTAGTGTCTAATAATTATGAAAGTTAATTGAGTATATGTCGTGTAAGTACAAAAAAGTAATAATAATAAAGTATAAAAGATATACAGTGTGTTCAAAAAGTAACGTAACAGTTCGATAACTCGATTGTCACTTATGCTTAAGAAAAACAATACAAAAGATTCATGAAATTGACTGTCTCGACCCTTACTGACGATGATATTGATTTATCGAAACAATTGTCAATTTTTTAGAATTTTCAATAACTTGTATTATATTGTGGAATTAACTAGAGACCTTGAGTTTCATTTAAAAACACTAACAAAAGATTCATTTAAGCTTTTTACTTACAAATACAATAAGGAAAACTTCATTAGTTTTGAAGTTATAGAGATACAAATAAATGGAAAATTAAGTGTGGAGAAATATTAGTATTTTAAATAAAACTTACTGTTTCTAGTTAACTCCACAGTTTATTGAAAAATGTTAAAAATTCTAAAAATTGACAATTGTATCGATATTACCTAAATATCATCGTCAGAATGACAGAAGTTACATTTCATTTGATGCCTACCTGATTTTTAATTATTTTTGGCTAGTCCAAGAAGTGATTGACTTAATATATGTTATTAGAAAAAAGAAGATAGGATATTACAAATATTAAAGCTTAGATATCATTAGCCTTATGGAGATATCCTGGATATCATTTTTCCCAATTAAGATCAGCATAACTGTGCAATGATATAGAAAACCAGGAAAACTATATCTGCTGATCTTTACAATTATCACTTAAGAAGACAGTTTATTAGTGGAGAACTCCCTAGATTTATCTGTTCATTGACGACTTCCTATTGTAGGTTTCTTAAATGTCTTCTAATTTCCAATTATTCAAGGAAATCCAGTTCTTGTTTCTTATCACTAAAATGAATGATTGGTGTCAAGTAGATATCTGGCGTAGTGGGATTTATCTGGTTGCTTTAATCTGTATACTCATAGGTGTTCACTGTATCGGGTTTCAAAATTTCTAAGGCTGTGACATTTAAGTTTGTATATACCAGATTTCTTTAATGGTGATATTTTCTTTTTTACATTTAACAATGTTGTACTTATGTTACTTTCTGTTTAAAAAGAAATCGTTGCATTTGTTGCTAAAGATATTATCTTTGAAATATTATTAGAAATATTTCCTGCATATGTAATGGTTTTATAAGTTTTTATTTCTTTAGTTTGTTTAGGAAATATTAGTTGTAATGCCACTTTTCCTCTTTTTTACTAATTAGTTTATTTATCATATGTAATGGGTAACCGTTGGATGTTGCTATTTGTTTAATTGCGTTAATCTCTCTATCAAAATTGCATTTGTTCATAGGAACTGAAAATGTTCTATATATCATTGAATTATATGCCGCTAGTTTATGGGACATGGGATGATTGGAACTGTATGGAATAGTCACATCAGTGTGTGTTGGTTTTCGGTGAATCGAATAATCAAGTACATTATTAACTCTTTGAATTTTTAAATCAAGAAAATTGATTGAACTATTTTCTTCAATTTCTTTTGTAAATCTAATTTTTGGGTGTAAATTCTTAATGTGGTTGAAAATATATCTAATTGTCGTTCACTACCCATAAAATGAGCTAATATGTCATCTACATATCTATACTAAAATAAAACATTTTTTGAAATATTACTATCAAAGATTTTTCTCTATAAACTGTCCATAAAAATGTTTGCCAATATTGGCGATATAGGGCTTCCTATTGGTAAACCTTCATTTTGAATATATATCTTATTGTCAAAAGTGAAATAATTCTGATTAATACATACATCAAATAAATTAAGTATATCTGATATTATTTCTGGATTAATATTTTTATCTTCTAGTAACTTTCTTACAGGTATTAGACATTTATTAGGAAGAATTTTAGTGAACATATTAGTAACATCAAATGATATAAGCTTAGAACTATCTTGCAAGTTGAATGCTTTTAATTTGTTGATCAGTTCCATTGAATATTTAGATGTATATTCGTAACTATTAAGTATATTGTTGAGTTTATTTGCCAATATAAATCCCCAACGAAAAGGTACATATCTTCATCATTATCAACACTTGCTTCAAAATAATTTTGCAAACATGTTACAAATGCGGCCACGTTTGTATCGGGTGACCTGTATGCTGCAGATATAACTACGCTATTACTTTTATTAAGTTGGATTTTAACCTGTTGAACGTTAATATTTGGGTAGGTCAATATTATTTTATAAGTATAGTTATAATTACTCTAAATGTACATAACAACACCATCATTTTGGTTGTATTTACTTTCATTATAAATGGTATCATAACCTTCAATATGGTGTACACTTGTATCCAATATACTCCATGTTTCAGTGAATACAATGCAATCTATATCAGAATTTAATGTTGTGAGGAAAATTTTGAATTCATTTAGATTTTTGTTGATACTGCGAATATTATTAAGTACTATTTTAAAATTTGAATTCAATTGGTTGATGGACAAATCCTCTGTGGAGCAATAATCTCATGTCAAGCTTCGAGGGATGGCATGCATGTGACAAGAGGTATGCTTCCTCAGAAATTGAGCGGGGAGCCTCCACAGCAACCTGACTTAAGTTGAGCTGATTCCTTTGTGGATACTTTGAATAATCCTATAACATTATACCAATTGATGCTGAATCTTTAAGAATAAATAGAAGCATTTCAAAAAAACTTCTACTTACAAAATTTTCGTTTGGAACAGTTACCACCAAGGACTTCATCTTATTGATCCAATTTTCAAAAACCAACATTTAATAAACCTCATATTGTATAAGATTAAACTGTTTTCAAAAATAGATTACATTTTATCCCATCCTTTATTATATTATACATTCTAGGTAGTATAAAATAATTTTTAAAATATTTTATGAAACTACGCCACTGAAAGAATATATTTTTTCAGAAACTAACAGGAGCAGAATATTAATGTCCCATTTTAAATTTTAACTTAAAAATTAAGTATTGCGCAGATTTCGGTAACGGCCGATGATATTAAAAAAGGGTAGATCTACGTGTAACTCTTACTAAATGAACATTTTTATATTTGAAAGTAGTTAACTTTAATAGCTTGGAGAAGGTCTTTTTATGTAATAGCCTATATACTTCCGTTGGAAGTAAGGAGCCGAAATCACTAATTAATTTAATTCGTGCCCAACATGGTTGTATTCTATTTATAAATGGCGGCTATTCTTGTAAATCCACATAATTGAGAATAGAACACTAAGGGATTAGTTTGAATCTAGAATATAGTATGATTGAAGAAATATCGTCGTTACATTTTTTATTGATAAAGCATTTTATAGAAAATTCCCAAGTACAACTTCTAAGCCGAAATTACCATTTTTTTCATAATTTCTTAATTAATTACTTCATGGACAATAGACTCAGTTGTTGAATTAAATTTCTCCAGAAAACGTGGTAAGAATATGTCAACAGTATACAAAAATGTCTCTCAATGCAACGAATATAAAACGCTACAACGCAGTTAAATAATTTCCTTGACTTTGTATACACGATATAGTTGAAAGGTAAATTATCAATATTACTTGATAAACAAAACACAATTTCGAGATATTACTTATAGTCTAAAAGCCAGTGGCCGTATGTATGCCCTGTATATATTTGACCAGACTCGAATTTTTGTTCAAAGAGTCCTCTATACCAGGGCCTATATTACCAAAAGGCACATAAGGCCCGGGCCTTGGGCCCGGTGTAAAGTGGGGCCCGGAAAAAGGCATTGAAAAAATTATAATTCATTTAGTTAATTTTAATTTAAACATCAAAAGAAAATTAGGCTTATATTGGTATATATAAGGATATTCCTGTTATATATGTATAATATTAACAAGATTTAAAAGCATAAAACATCGGCACTCTTTTACAGCGTTTTTGTTTATGCCGCTATAACCAAAAAAACCTTTTTTCTACGACCGTGCGTTTTTACCCACTTTCCCGCACTCATTTTAGTTTAGAAAGTGTCACTTTCCCGCACTAGTGCGGGGAAGTAAAATATGTCAATTTACGGCAAAGTAGGTATGCAAATTTACGGCATCCTACCACCACGCACCGTCGTTTTTCAATCAATTACAAAAATGGCAAATGTTCTGTTCAGTGCGTAGGCGTAAACACATTTGGTAAAATTCTGGCAGAGATCGCTACCTGCTTAGGCCTACCTAACCCAAAACGTTACACAGGTCACAGTTTTAGACGATCCTCGGCAACGTTTCTATCAGATTCAGGCGAAGGGATAACTAACATAAAACGTCTTTGAGGCTGGAAGTCAACTGCTGTTGCTGAGAGTTATTTGGAGGACTCCGTAGAACAGAAGAAAACCATCTCGAATAAAATTCTTTCATGTACTGGCAACTTGCAACCGATGCCGTCTCCGTCATCTTCATGCACTTTGCAATCTACGAGTGTTACTTTTAACAGCCAGTTACCACCAACTAACTACTCTGGACCGGTTATTCTGACGCATTTGCAGAATGCAACAAATTGTGTTTTCAACATTAATATTAATAATAATTAGTGGATTTTCATGGAATGTTTTGTATGTTGAAATAAAATATATATTTTCAATGTGCTTTTTGAATCTTTATGCGGTCGTAGAAAAGATAATGTTCCTAATTCATGCGTAAAGTGTCTTTCCCGCCCTTGACTGCTTGCCCGAACTCCGCTTCGCGTCGTTCGGGTCAACGACAGTCGCGTGCGGGAAAGTATCACTTTCCGCACTTGTTAGGAAAATAACTATCTTTTGCCGAAGAGACGACGAAATTACGTAAAAAACTGTTTGTGGGCTTCTATCGTATTTAGATTTTTGTTCTGTTCTCAGTTTCCAAGTGATATTGGCAAGCTATCAATATGAGTCGAACTCCAAAGTCTCATGTTAAATTGTAATAATTTCTATATACCATCGTCCGAACCCTGAAACTTAACTTAAGGTAAGTTTTAAGTTATAATTAATAATTAATATATTATATTTGTATATTTACTATAGGAATTTTACGGGAAAAAAAATTAGAGCAAAATTTTAATAACCTTGTGTTTTGAAAATTCATCATATTAGTTCTTTCAAATTATCTCAAATACCAGTAGTGGTAAAATCGTAAAGTATATGGCATTCAATGAAAAACTTAATTATTGTACTGTCTTTTACTATCTCAACAGTTTTCGAAGTCGTAATATTATGTTCCCTACCAATTTCAAACACACTGTATTAATTGAAACTTTTATTGAACTACCCAAAAATTTAAATTATTCCAACATTAATAAGTTTTTAATTTTAAAAGGGTAAAAGAAAGAAGAATATGAGTTACAAACATCAAAGTGGTAGTGAGAAGCGTAAAAAGGCATTACTAAGGGAAAATGAAAAAGAAAAACAAAAAAACGCAATGTCGGCATTTCTCAAAAAAGAATTAGAAAATCGTCAAGATCTTCCTGAACCGCCATTAAAAGATGAGGAAATAAATGCCTCAACCAGCAATATTAATAATACCATCGAGTTACAAGAACACAAAGTCGCGGACGATGATGATAACGTCTTCGTAAGTGATTTATTGGAAATTGACAAAGAAACTTCTCCACTATTTCCTTGTGATCTAGCAGACTGGCCTCATAATATAGGTAACCTCGAAATTTCAAGAATATTTTCTTAAAAAGACACCTGAACAAAATATTGATAAAATAAGTAGGTGTCTAAAATAATTGGATGATAAAAAATCTAGAAGTTTACAAAGTTCAACATTCTATAAATTTAAAGAAAATGGCGAAAAAGTCCTTAGTGAGTGGTTGGTTCACAGTGTTTATTGTTATATTTGCAAACTTTTTCGAAAAAAGATATCAAGCTAAGTGTCGATGGCTACACTGACTGGAAAAATGCGACTCAGTACTTAAAAATCCACGAAAGGTCTTCTGAACACGTAACCTCCGTCGGCACAATGATTAATAGAAGTCGAATGACACTTCTACCTCTCAATATCCAATATTTTTGCTTCAAAATGGCTTCCATCAAGTATGGATCGGTATGAGGATGTGTCTAATGATAAAAATCTATTAATTTTCCGTAAAAGGATCCTTGCCAGGAATTATAATAGGATGAGAGCTGTGAAAGCAATGGGCGCTGGGCGCACTCGCTAACCTACCACCTACCATGAGAACTCCGTTTTCAAGAAAGAGGTTTATGTTGAGCAATCTATATCTAACATTTCATTTCCACTTAAAACACATCTTTATTTCTTTACTGGAAGTATTAAATCACAAGCCTAAACCTAGTAGATTGCATATTTGTATTCTACATTTCTACATTTAAAAGCATTCCGTTCTTATGAAACCATTGAATAAGGCAGTTTAAGTTAGTCTGTAGCTCCTGGCAGTCTATGATTGTTAAAATGTTTCTTAAAGGCTCTTCCATCGTCTCGTGGAAGTCTTCTTGTTCCTGGTTGAGCTTCTACAAGTAAACACACAAAATAACAACAATAAATAAGTAAATACAAAAATATGTTTGAAAATTTATATCAACAAAAGAAAACAAAATGCGCTTACTATTGAAATAATAAGTTTACACATGTTTTTGTACTATGCCAAAAAAATATCAAAAAATGTTTGAATTTTTTTGGTTTTTTTGAATTCCAGTTTTTGGAGTTTTCGATTTTTTTAGGAATTCTTGATTTTTTGGTTTTTAACTATTTTTTGATTTGTTTTTTGTATGTTTTGTCTTTATTGGATATTTTGGATTTTTGGTTACCGCTAGACCAAATATTTAGACGAAATGCCTCATCAAAAGTTAATACTCACTTTCATTTCCCATAAATTGTCATACCATTGGCTATATATGAAAATCGGCAAGGGGTCAATACCTTCCATCCCATAGCTGGTGGAGGGAATAGCTATAACATAAAATAAAACCCAGATTATTATTTTTTCAATGCAATTGTCTGAGTTTGGTGTACGCACTAGATATAAATTGATTCAATGAAAAGACGAGTATTTTGTTAAAATTCCAGGTAAGCGCTTCCAGCCATTAGGCCATTCCCCAGGTTGTCGAAAAGAGAAAAACATACAACAGGTGTCAAAAAACACCAAATCCTTTAACTGCTACATACAATGAAACAAAATGTTTGATGTTACATCAATATTTAAGTAAAATTAGTTAAAATTTCTCTATAAAGAGGGTGTACGCACATATCATTTAGTTGATAATTTCAAATTAGACGCTTCGTTATGTGAATTACAATTCTACACCCTCTTTATAGGGTAATTTTAACAAATTTTACTTAAATAATGATGTAACATCAAACATTTTATTTCATTGTATGTAGCAGTTACAGGGTTTGGTGTTTTTTGACACCTGTTGTATGTTTTTCTCTTAACGACAGCTTTGAGAATGGGCTAACGGCTGAAAGCGCTTAGCTGGAATTTTAATAAAATTACACACTCAGTACTCGTCTTTTCACTCACTCAATTTACATTTTAAAATGTTCAAAATTATAGCATGCTATATTGAATACAATAAAACTTACCAAATCAAACTGTTTTAATAACCTCCCTTCGTCTTTCTCAAATCTAAACTGTTTTTGAAAATGAAGGGAACATATCCTCCATCGTTTCTTCGTCGACAAATTTAATGATTTATTACCACTGCGTTTCAGCCATATTAATTTTATCTTCCTGGGTTGGAGGAGCAAAATTGTAAAAAGAAATATTTACTTTTGTAATGCAACAATTTTCAGTTTAGCTAATGTAAAAAACAATTATGATCTCTAAAATTGTCGATTAAATTAGTAAAAATTCTGTGTTTTATAAAAATAAAGAAAATATTTGTTAATTGAGAGAGAGAAAATGCTCAAATTTTTTTAATAAAACTTACCGAGTACACCTCTTCTTAGACTCCTTCAGAATACACTTTGACATTGTCTTTTCAATTAATAGCGATAAAGCAACGAAACAACAGATAAATATTACACTATATCAATTAAAAAATACACCAAAATACCGAAACCTTATAATAACCTCAACACTTGAACTAAGAAACGGTAACAGTATAACAAATAAACTGTGGGGACGAGCAATATGACATATGCCCCCTTTAGGGACTTTCTTAGAACACCGAACTTGAGAAATTAAAAAGGTGGCCACTGTTGATGGTAAGTCCTGAAATAACTCTTTTACTACATTAGAGTCAGTAAGTTTTACGAGTTCCTTTAGATCATGGCCTCTACTTTTTGATATTTTTTTCAAATGCCTAATGTGGGCCTCTTTGCTCTCAATCAGCTTAATTAGTTTTAATTTACAAGGAGTTGCAGATAATCTGGAGATATCTGGAATTCTTCTAAACACAGATCTTTTGGGTTTAGGAGTTACAGTAGATACCTCTCTACTGGGACCTGCTTCAACTTGCAACTGATCCTCTTTCTCGTCTGAAAATTAAATATTTTTAAACTTTTAAGTCATAGTCATTAAATATAAAAGAAAGCCACAGAATTTAAATGAACTGTTAGGAACAAAGACTACTGTTTCAAATAACAACTATTATATTCAGTAAAAAATAATAAGTTCTCTTCATCATATTAGCCATTATTAGTGTTTTAAATGAAACTCACTGTTTCTATCTAATTCCACAATATAATCAAAAATGTTGAAAATTCTAAAATCAGATTCCACGAAGTAAGGGTCGACACAGTTAATTCCATATTAGCCATTATTTACATTTTATACATATAAATATTTTAATATAAAAATTGATCAATTGTTAGCTTTTAATTTTGCAATTTCATCAACTTACATATGTTTATGTGTTTCTCTTCTAAGTCTACACCAATAGGATCTGCTTCTACCATAGTGAACTTAATTGGTACGGCATGTGGTTTTAACTTCCAGGTAACAATATTGCTATAATCATTTCTATTAAAATGATTACTACATATTCTGTAATTTCTCATGTCCATGTTAGGATAATTAACACCAAGACTTTCAAACCAGATTTTCGTTAATTTTTACTTTTCCGCCCAACCTATCTAATATGCGAGAAAAGTATTGGTTTACCCCAAAAAAAGTTGGAATTTTGAAAAAAAAATTTGAGTTATTTTCTGGTTTTCCATCAACAACAACACGAAAAAACGGTTTCTAGAAAAAAATCCTGTGTGTATGTCATCGTCGTCGTCATTGTTGTCGGCCACTTTTCCTTACATGTCTTGTTAGCACGATACAGCCTTCGGAGTGCAATAAGTCACCAATTTTGTATGGGAATATTGTTAAGGACATGTCACCGATGAACCCTTTTGATTTTCAGCTCACCAGATCCAGTACAACGGGTGCTATGGTACTTGAAGTACGACATTTTGTCATTTTTTGAGAAATTTCAGTTTGTTAGCACAATACAGCCTCCGGAGTTTAACAAGTCACCAGTTTTATGATTGAATATTATTCAGGACATCTCACTGATGAACCCTATTGATTTTCAGCTTACCAGAGCCAATACACCAGGTGCTACAGTACTTCAAGTACGATATTTTTGTAATTTTTTGAGAAGTTTCAGTTTGTTAGCACGATACAGCCTCCGGAGTATATACAAGTGACCAACTTTATGATTCGATATTATTCAGAGCGTCTCAAAGATGAACCCTATTGATATTCAGCTCACTAAAGCCAGTACAACGGCTACTTGAAGTACCAATTTTTGTCATTATTGGAGAATTTTCAGTTTGTTAGCACGATACAGCCTCCAGAGAGTGTACGATTGATCAATTTTATGATTGAATATTGTTCAAGGTGTCTACCGTATTGATTTTCAGTTGAATAGAGCGAGTACAGCGGGTCCTAAAAATCCAGATATACTAAGTTTTTGGTTATTTTTGGAGAAATTTCGGTTTGTTAGTACGATACATCCCCCGAAGTGTATACAAGTAACAATTTTATGATAGAATATTGTTCAGGGCCACAGATGCGGAAAAGTTAGTTTTAATCTTTAAAACCGTTTATTTGGAATTATCTACCGATTTTAGTTACTCGACAGGCTCTATAGATGGCACGGTCTGCAGTGTCCCTAGCCTACAGTGCCTTTATACAAGACAGTGGCGACAATAGAGCCTACGCTCCGCCCATCCGCCATTAATTATCAAAATTTTAACGCCGGAATAGGGATTTTACATTGATATCGATATTGAATTTTATTTTATAGCTGTAAATCAGTTATAAAATGTAATAATAATGCATTATGGCATGACTAATAATTGAACTATGAAAAAATATTTTTCTTTGGTATTTTAAATAACTCAGTTTGAAATTATTTATAAATTCGTGTTGCAGGTATAAGCAGATAGACGATTTCAATACTTAGGTATAATTCCAAATGACCCATGATAAAAATAGCTAGAGTAAATAATTTGATTTAACAAAAAAACAAATTTTGTAGTCTTTAAATCTGCAATTGAAATTTTAATTTTTGAAGAGGGAATAGGTAACACATATATCATGATGTTTGCTATTGGTTGGGTTTTAATACAAAATTCGTCTATACTATTACATATTATTATGAAATTTACTGTCTCGACCCTTACTTTATGGAATCTACTCATATTAGTGTTTTAAATGAAACTCACGGTTTCTAGTTAATCCCACAATATAATAAAAATTATTGAAAATTCTAAAAAATTGACAATTGTTTCGATGATATTGATTTATCGAAACAATTGTCAATTTTTTAGAATTTTCAATAATTTTTATTATATTGTGGAATTAACTAGAAACCGTGAGTTTCATTTAAAACACTCTTTAATAGATGTTTCTCCTTAGTAAAAATAAATCAATATACTTTTTACCTCACACAGTGCTGAAGCATTCATTGGTTTCCAATTGTCCCTTCTCCCATTAATAGTGCATTCCTTTCAAGGAGTAGGATCTTTGGGAAAATACTTTATTACAAATCCCTTTGTAGAACAATACTCGCAGCTCACTGCTGAATAAACCGTCATACTTCCAGTCACTGCTTCTAGAACAAGTAACAGTAGGTATATTATATTATATATTCACTTGAAATTGTAGTTTTTTGTACCTACCTTGCAAGGTAGATAACATGTTATCGACAAATATGATGATTTGTTAACAGCGACACACACATTGCAGCTGTATAATTTGTGCAGACACACCAAAACCGTCCCAAAAATCGCAACGTAGGTAGGTATTTACTCTTTTCAACAGTTGCAAACTATAATAGGTATGGTTGAAAATTCTGATCAGGGAGAAAAATTCGCAAACGAACTAATGAAATTAAATCAACAAATTAAAAAAGCACTTAACTTTAGCTGTACACAAAGATCTGATATAAAATACGACGTAATTACAACTAAAACACAAATGTAAACAAATAAAATTTGATGATTATTGGCGGATTTCAGCCTGACCAATCAAAACACTGACCACGTATTGTCGCCACTGTCTTGTATAAAGCCACTGTACCCTAGCCTGGTTTTCGCCGCTTTCCTCTCTGCTCTCAGTACCGCTCTGCTCGCCTTTCCACTATGCGCTTAGCCTAAAGGATGCTGAAATGCGGGTTCACAGGAACTTGTGGCGAATCTCAGTTATACGTCGCTCGGACAATAAATCAATTGTCCAGTTTTAGTGGGTACTGTTATTATGTTATATATTTTCATTTTTACATCAATATCAATATTTTTGTATACCTTATTATTTTATTTAGTGCGTAGTACATTTTACTTTTCCGCCCAATCCTATCCTAAGATGCGAGAAAAGTAGGTATTGGTTTATCCCATAAAAACTTGTTCGGGACATCTCACAGATGAATCCTATTGTTTTTTTAGCTCACCAGAGTCCTATTAATCCAGATATATAACATTTTTGGAGAAATTTCGGTTTGTTAGCACGATACAGCTTCCGGATTGTATACAAGTGACTAATTTTATGATTAGATATTGTTCAGGGCGTCTCACGAATCTATTGATTTTCAGCTCACCAGAGCCAGTACAACGGATCCTGAAAATTCAGATATGGTAATTATTAGAGAAATGTTGGTTTGTTAGCGCAATGCAGCCAGATTTATTTGCCCTGTTAGTTATCTCCGCATTCATTTTCCCGTTTTCTGTCATCATATTTCCAATATATTTGTATGTCGTTACCCTTTTTAAAGTAAGTCTTTATATTTTATTTCATGATTTCAGTCATTTTGATTTTTGTTTACTTCCATTTTCATTTTTTCTTTCTCTGCCGACCAGTCGTTTATTAACTTTTAAATTTTATTCTTTGAAGTCACTATTAAAACCACGTCGGCTACTCATTTTATAGGCTCCATGTTTTTATATCCAATTATTGTACTCATATGTTCACATTGTCTTTTTATGTTCTTAACTATCTTGTCCATAATAACTATAAGCAGTAACGGGCTTAAGCTGTCCCCTTGCTTTATTCCTCTGTCCATTAGGTAATTTTATTTCCTCTGGTATCGCCCATATTTATCGCGCACTCAAAGATTATTGAAACTTTCAAAATACCAATGCAAGAAAAAGCAAATCGTTAGATGTAATAATGTGGCATTTGCCGAAAGGGCAATATTAACAGTCGAAAATTACACCCTCCTTTTTTTAGTTATTATAAATTTGAAGAGAAAGGTTCTTTATCCCGCAGTCTTCGAGAACGTCTTATTCTCAGCCTGTCCCCATCGTTCTTCGAAGTATAAATTCTTATTATTGTGAAAGTTTACCGATTCATTGTTCGCGAGGTGTTTGTTCTTTTTTTGGATTAAAACGATGTAAAAAGTACTTTATTCCGTTCATTGCCTGTGCTCAGCTCTCAAAAACTATGGGTAACAAGAACATCTGGAAAGTTTTTGTGCACTATTTCAATGAATCTTGAAATTTTCAGATATTAATTATAAAAGTTCATCGTCATGGTCTTTAAATGATTGTAGAAATAATTATAGTAACGAACTTACGGTCATGGTGAAAGCGATTGACATGAAATTATGTGATCAAATATAGCATTTTAAAACATACAAACAAATACAATAAACTAACTGTTTAATTATGTTCGCGACAACAATTTATGGAAGAAATTAAATAATTGTATTTTAATTTGTAAAAATAACAATTCATCGATATCGCCAAAAATATATATTTTACAGACAGGACAATAGGTAGCAAAAAAAGATTAAAATTTCCGTAAAATTTTTCAATTCTTTACAAGATGTCTCATTTAAAATAACAAAATAGCTATCTACTTCTGCTTTAACTTCCCGAATATATAAAATTGGTGAGAGAGTTGTTTGAGATAATATACAGATAAGATACATACGCAGTGCGTCAGTAAAATAACGCAAACATTCATTATTATTATAAATAAACAGTGGAGGGTTATTTTGTGGAACAAGACCAATATTTCTATTATAAACACTTTAATAGTAAAGCCAAAATAAAATCGATTAAAGTGGATTCACATTTATGGAAAACATCAAAAACTAAACCAACACACTGATGCCACCTCATCCACCAATATCATTAAGAACATGTGGATGTGAACAGACAGGTTTGCTACCTTAAAAATATATTGTAACACCCTCCCCCAAACCTGTTCATCGTTACAAACAGAAAAAACATTTCAAACTAAAATCTTAAATTTAACATGACCCTAAGGTCTCGTAAAAATATCGGCCACCTGTTCATTAGTACAAACACACGATATTTAAAAAAAACGTTATTCATCAGGTCTTATTTAGTTATAATCAATTTAATAACGATTAATAGTGAAATGAGACAAATTGATTCGCACATCTTGTACTTTATTAGCAGCCATCATTTTAACGAATATTTATGAAATTAAAAAAAACATGTCTAAATCAATTATAGATGCCGATAGTAAAAACAGTGAACAAAATCCTCGTTATATTACTGAATGATTGTGTGTCTATAAGCAGTGGCAGTTGTGAAACAATCAATATTTCTAATTGTAATGAGAAATTGGATAGTTTAGTTTCTACATGAATCTGTGAAACTCACGTAAGCTACTGATGAAACTCGTAAGCAGAGAACACAATGTTAATCAAATTTCCATTGAATAAAATCCCGGATTGAGATTTATTTCACGCATTTTCATCGTTAGATTTTTTCATATTTTTTTTGTAGATGTTGCATTTGCTATGTTAGTGTCTCACGTACTGAAGATTTGTGAGTCTATAGAAAGTTGTATTTGTGAAACACAATATTTCTGATTGTAGCGAGAAATTTGTTAGTGTAGGTCCTACACGAAGCTGTGAAACTCACGGTAACGTCTGACAAAAGTCTTCGGTAATCAGAAATAAGAATTGTGTTAGCTAAAAATTATTATCATTTGAAAAGAAAATGGTATATTCAATGCAGGTGTGTTATTAGTATTTTATCTATTAACTTCCATTGAATAAAATCCAAGATTGAGATGTTTTGTCCAATATTTTCTATATTTTCATCACCAAGCTCATTCATACTTCTTGTATATGTCGCATTTGTTCTGTCATTTCTTGTCTGCCAATTTATAATTTTTATTACGTGCCCAAACTACTTCTGAAATATGTTTTACAATATCCTTTTCATATTTTTCTATCTTCATTATATAGTCAAGTTTTGTGGTATGTTTTATTATGAATGTCAGTAATGAATATAGTATGCAACGTATTATTTGTCGATAGATAGATCTAACGTAAAAAATTGAAGTCCAACTGTGCTGGCTGCTTGTCGAATGTTAATGATAGCAACTTGTGGATTTATCCAGTTATATTTTCCATGTGATGTACAAACCTATGCAGAGGTTGAGTACACGTCCAGGATTTTACCGTCACATAGCTGTTAGATTTACAGAAAACTAGAAGTATAATTTATAATAACCAGGCACAAATGTGCGTTTGGTTATCTTGTTGAAATCCGTTGTTTGTGTTTTCTCATGTTTCAATTAACATCCTTGCTCCCAAGTTGTACACCTTTTCTTGGTTATGCCGTAACGATGAAGGCTAATGAGCCAGAAACATGCATGTCTACGGTTACCACTCATTCTCTGTAACCTCTTTTGCGTGATATGCCCGCTAATTCTGTTTTTGTTTTATATTCCACGCGTTATTCTTTCACCTTTTCATTGGTTATTATATATATATATATATATATATATATATAAGCTATTCTTCTGCTTTCCATGACTGTTTGACGTATATTATTATTCGTTTTTAATTTGAATCCCAATTTTTGTATCCAGTTTTCAATAGTTTTCTTACATACATTTACATTACGGCCGGCATTTTTCAATTTGTTTCTTATTATTTCTTTAGTTGGTAACTTCTATTTTTTTAGAACTGAATATCTTTTTAATAAATGCATGGAAAATTATCGTTGAAGCTGCAAATGGAAGATCGTATATTAATTATATACCAAATGTATGCAAAATTTGCAAGTAGATGATACAATTTTTATGTAAATAAAAAAATGGAATTGCGAGACGAGGAAAAGGATAAACTTTTGTTGTGTATAATAGTGTCTGCCGTCCCACGTATCATGATAGAGAGAGAGAGAGAGAGAGAGTAAGTGACAAAAAGAGGAAGAGAGCAAAGTCGAGATGTAACATGGCGCGATTGACACAAACAACTTTTCCGTTTATGTCCACCATGTACCAACTTGAATCAACTTGTGATCATGGTTTTTCACATTACACAAACAACGGATTTCAACAAGATAACCAGGCACAAATGTGCGTTTGGTTATCTTGTTGAAATCCGTTGTTTGTGTTTTCTCATGTTTCAATTAACATCCTTGCTCCCAAGTTGTACACCTTTTCTTGGTTATGCCGTACCGATGAAGGCTAATGAGCCAGAAACATGCATGTCTACGGTTACCACTCATTCTCTGTAACCTCTTCTGCGTGATATGCCCGCTAATTCTGTTTTTGTTTTATATTCCACGCGTTATTCTTTCACCTTTTCATTGGTTATTTATATATATATATATATATATAAATAACCAATGAAAAGGTGAAAGAATAACGCGTGGAATATAAAACAAAAACAGAATTAGCGGGCATATCACGCAGAAGAGGTTACAGAGAATGAGTGGTAACCGTAGACATGCATGTTTCTGGCTCATTAGCCTTCATCGGTACGGCATAACCAAGAAAAGGTGTACAACTTGGGAGCAAGGATGTTAATTGAAACATGAGAAAACACAAACAACGGATTTCAACAAGATAACCAAACGCACATTTGTGCCTGGTTATCTTGTTGAAATCCGTTGTTTGTGTAATGTGAAAAACCATGATCACAAGTTGATTCAAGTTGGTACATGGTGGACATAAACGGAAAAGTTGTTTGTGTCAATCGCGCCATGTTACATCTCGACTTTGCTCTCTTCCTCTTTTTGTCACTTACTCTCTCTCTCTCTCTCTCTATCATGATACGTGGGACGGCAGACACTATTATACACAACAAAAGTTTATCCTTTTCCTCGTCTCGCAATTCCATTTTTTTATTTACATAAAAATTGTATCATCTACTTGCAAATTTTGCATACATTTGGTATATAATTAATATACGATCTTCCATTTGCAGCTTCAACGATAATTTTCCATGCATTTATTAAAAAGATATTCAGTTCTAAAAAAATAGAAGTTACCAACTAAAGAAATAATAAGAAACAAATTGAAAAATGCCGGCCGTAATGTAAATGTATGTAAGAAAACTATTGAAAACTGGATACAAAAATTGGGATTCAAATTAAAAACGAATAATAATATACGTCAAACAGTCATGGAAAGCAGAAGAATAGCTTATATATATATATATATATATATATATATATATATATATATATATATATATATATATATAATAACCAATGAAAAGGTGAAAGAATAACGCGTGGAATATAAAACAAAAACAGAATTAGCGGGCATATCACGCAAAAGAGGTTACAGAGAATGAGTGGTAACCGTAGACATGCATGTTTCTGGCTCATTAGCCTTCATCGTTACGGCATAACCAAGAAAAGGTGTACAACTTGGGAGCAAGGATGTTAATTGAAACATGAGAAAACACAAACAACGGATTTCAACAAGATAACCAAACGCACATTTGTGCCTGGTTATTATAAATTATACTTCTAGTTTTCTGTAAATCTAACAGCTATGTGACGGTAAAATCCTGGACGTGTACTCAACCTCTGCATAGGTTTGTACATCACATGGAAAATATAACTGGATAAATCCACAAGTTGCTATCATTAACATTCGACAAGCAGCCAGCACAGTTGGACTTCAATTTTTTACGTTAGATCTATCTATCGACAAATAATACGTTGCATACTATATTCATTACTGACATTCATAATAAAACATACCACAAAACTTGACTATATAATGAAGATAGAAAAATATGAAAAGGATATTGTAAAACATATTTCAGAAGTAGTTTGGGCACGTAATAAAAATTATAAATTGGCAGACAAGAAATGACAGAACAAATGCGACATATACAAGAAGTATGAATGAGCTTGGTGATGAAAATATAGAAAATATTGGACAAAACATCTCAATCGAGGAAAAGGATAAACTTTTGTTGTGTATAATAGTGTCTGCCGTCCCACGTATCATGATAGAGAGAGAGAGAGAGAGAGTAAGTGACAAAAAGAGGAAGAGAGCAAAGTCGAGATGTAACATGGCGCGATTGACACAAACAACTTTTCCGTTTATGTCCACCATGTACCAACTTGAATCAACTTGTGATCATGGTTTTTCACATTACACAAACAACGGATTTCAACAAGATAACCAGGCACAAATGTGCGTTTGGTTATCTTGTTGAAATCCGTTGTTTGTGTTTTCTCATGTTTCAATTAACATCCTTGCTCCCAAGTTGTACACCTTTTCTTGGTTATGCCGTACCGATGAAGGCTAATGAGCCAGAAACATGCATGTCTACGGTTACCACTCATTCTCTGTAACCTCTTCTGCGTGATATGCCCGCTAATTCTGTTTTTGTTTTATATTCCACGCGTTATTCTTTCACCTTTTCATTGGTTATTTATATATATATATATATATATATATATATATATATATATATATATATTATATATATATATATAAGCTATTCTTCTGCTTTCCATGACTGTTTGACGTATATTATTCGTTTTTAATTTGAATCCCAATTTTTTTATCCAGTTTTCAATAGTTTTCTTACATACATTTACATTACGGCCGGCATTTTTCAATTCATTTCTTATTATTTCTTTAGTTGGTAACTTCTATTTTTTTAGAACTGAATATATTTTTAATAAATGCATGGAAAATTATCGTTGAAGCTGCAAATGGAAGATCGTATATTAATTATATACCAAATGTATGCAAAATTTGCAAGTAGATGATACAATTTTTATGTAAATAAAAAAATGGAATTGCGAGACGAGGAAAAGGATGAACTTTTGTTGTGTATAATAGTATCTGCCGTCCCGCGTATCATGATAGAGAGAGAGAGAGAGAGAGAGAGAGAGAGAGAGAGAGAGAGAGAGTAAGTGACAAAAAGAGGAAGAGAGCAAAGTCGAGATGTAACATGGCGCGATTGACACAAACAACTTTTCCGTTTATGTCCACCATGTACCAACTTGAATCAACTTGTGATCATGGTTTTTCACATTACTGTTTATTTAGCTAATAATGAAATGGATATAGGTATATAAATTATATTTGACAAGTTCACTAGTGAAATGTCAAATCCCTATAAAATTAAAAGTAGAGAAAATAAAATTTACATTATATGATAGTTTAGTATTTACTTTTATCAGTGTCCCTACATATACTGCCATCTTAGCAATATTTATTATCATCGTACACCTACATTACATCTGAAAATGTTAAATTATATTCTGACGTGGGTGCCTTACTGGGTATTAACGATTCCTTACCCTCTGCAGAAACAAGTAGAAACCCAACGGTCGTATTGCTGCCTGTCGCAATATTTCACTTCAAATTCACGTTCGTTTTTAAATTTAACGTCTCACCTTATTAATTGGTTTCTCTTAGTCAACCAGTAATGTAATAAAATTCCAATTTTATGTTGTCAAGAAATTCACTTTTTGGTTTTAAGTTTAATGACTACATTATGTTTTCAATGGATTATTTTTTCCTGATACCTATAGTATCCGAAATAAAATATAAATTCAAATGTGCACTTTATTGAAAACAACACATAATTCACCACCATATATAATGCAAAATCGAATATACAAGCAAATGCATATTTTATGTACACGTGTTATAGATTCATAAAAATTTGAATAAAACTTGTTGGACTGCCAATTAACTTTTCCACATGTCGGTTTGCGTACACATCGTAAAAATTCGCTCTCATCCTTTTTAGCAAACGCTCTAAAAGAAGTATAACTTTGAGAAGCTTGAAATAAATTAGATAAGTGCCTAATAGGCAAGTCACCTTAGTAAAACCTCACCTTAGATGGAGTGCGGTGTGTGAGAGGATTCGTTTAATTTCGAAGTTGTAATTTTGATGTAGCAACTATACCTACTATTAATTTATATTCACCAACCAAATTTAAACTATCGATTTTTTGAAATGTAGAGGATCCGAATAGAAAACGTCTGTTTAATGGATGAATATTATTTTATATCAAACTATCTCTTAGAGGGTACAATCAAACAATTCCTGGAATATACCTTTTTAGTATATATATATATATATATATATATATATATATATATATATATATATATATATTGTCACATACAGGTTGTCCCACCATTGTAGTGACATGTGTTAATCATACATTTAATATTTAATTACTTAAAAGAAAGTTATATTTTGAGAAACACAATATTTCTAAATGTAGGGAGAAATTTGTTAGTGTAGGTACTACACGAAGCTATGAAACTGGCGTCAACATCTGAAAAAGTCTACGGGAGTAGGAAGTAAGAAGTGTGTTAGTTGAGAATTGTTGTCATTTGAAAGGAAAATGGTATTTTCAATAGAGTTGTGTTGCCCGTTCAGCAATTTCTCAAACATATTTCCTATCCCCCATGGAGTTTTAAAAATCCAGTGTTTCACCAAAATTGTCAAAAGTATTATAGAACCAGTTCACCAGTTAATATGTTTATTAATGAAATAAAACATATTTTACAAAACCATAATAATCCTGTTGAAATATATACCGACGGTTCCAAAACCGCTTAAGGAGTAGGAAGTGCTATATTTGTAAAAGAACAGGTGTAACGATGTTACTTTTCAATGTTTTCATTTCCAGCTACAAAGCAGTATACATTTCATTTTATTTAATAATTAAATCGCCTCTCTTTCGAAATTTACCTATGAATATTTATTTTTATATAAATGTACTGCTTTTGAGACATCCGGTATATCCTTTTGTCAAGTTCACTTAAACCAGTCTGCTAATGTGCGCGCATTTTCAAAATTTTAAGGAGGAGACTTCGTAAGTGGGGTAGGAGAATTTAATAAAAGGACGTAGCATCCAGGTAAACGGGGCTTTTTTCTTTCTTTTCCTGCTTGCAAATTACATTGTGTTTACACCGAATACTGTGACTGGTTTTTGTGAACCGGGCTGGGTATATAACCTTAAGAAAGGAGAACTCTCTGCCGAATTAAATAAGCGACAACTATCTTCGTCTGGATCTGTAAGAGAACAACGAAGACGACTAGTGAGTTTTCTCAAGGAATCTGTTGCTGTAGACCCGAGTTCTGAAGTAACCATGACTACTACGCCTCCAGTTACACCTCCGCTGAACGTCCACGATTGGAAAGTATCTTTTGGAAATCGCGATGATCCGGCAAGTTTCTTAGAACGACTTGAAGAAATCTGCACTGCTAAGAAGGTGAAACAGGATAATTTGCTTCCGGTCTTACCCGAGTTCCTGTCTGGAGAACCAGCACTGTGGTTCCGCAACAACCGGCACCGATGGACAAACTGGGATGATTTTGAAAAGGCTTTCCGCATTTTCTTCTACCCTGTTAATTACGAGGTGGACCTAGAAGCGGAAATTAGCAAGCGTCTGCAATAGAGAAGCGAGGCAGTGTCGGCATACATCACTGATCTGCAAACCTTGATGCGTAGACATGGGAAGTTATCTGATGAACAACAGTTGGCTTGGTTATATCGTAACCTGCTACCAGAATACCGACAGCAGATTCGTAAAGCTGACTTTAAAGATTTTACTTCTTTTTGCCAAGAGGTAAAGGAATACGAGTTGCTGCGAAAGGAACTCCAAAATATTCCTAGCACCAGTGGATGGCAAAGAGGGACAAATGGACGTTTTCAACCAGCAAATACATCACGGAATACGAATGCAGCCCCCAGTCCGCCCCGAGAACCCATAGCTAGTACCAGTAGCTCTCGCCCAGTTGATCCAGTTAGTCGAACACCTACACCGAGAAATTCTAGTACACTGTGTTGGCGCTGTGGTGAGACAGGCCACGTCCGAACAAACTGTAGAAACCAGCCTAAAATATTCTGTTCCCGCTGCCGTAAGGAAGGAGTCCTTACCAGAGACTGTTCATGCTCGAAGCAGGAAAACTAAACCGAAACTGTCCCGAAGGGAGGCCGTCACAGTTTCCTAATCTTTTAGCCTCTCAAGAACATCCGACTTCCGAACCGTCAGATCCGTGACCCCAAATTGACGTCCAAATGGAACACTTCAAGTTTAAAGCCTTGATGGACACTGGAGCTATCAGATCGTACGTGGGTGATTCGGTAGCGAAGCAATTTTCCCAACGAAAGCGAACGGTCAGTCATTCGACAAGAGCACGTTTAGCTAATGGAAATTTGGTTTCTATCACAGATATCTATGATCTGCAGCTTATGGTAAATGACGTCACCATGGAGGAACCGTTGGAACATTTTCCAGGTTTAGTCGCTGATATGGTTCTTGGTCTTGATATACTGAAGAAGTATAATTTCTGCTTAGAACTAGGTACAGGGAAGATCTACCAGGACGGAAAGCTAGTTAACTGTCAAGAGCCAGATACAATGTTCTCTCCCATAGGAATTATAGACGTAGTAATGCCACCGCCAGGAGAGAACAATCCTGGGTTGTCATGCGAAATGATTGTTGCTGATACCGCTAAAACAAATTGTATGGTTGCTGATACCACTAGAAGAAATGGTATGGTTACCTAAACTGCTGGAGAGAATCTGCCTGTTGTTGGCCCTGCTGCAACAAATTTTTCTGTTATTGACCCCACTAGAAGGACATCTGGAGATATCCCGAAGAAGGAAAGAGTATCTGATGCGAAAACTCCTCTAGAACTGGACACTGCTAGTAAAATCTTTGAAGATGTAAAGACTGTTAAGGATATTGACTGTTATAACACGAAATACCCTCTGGAAAAAACTGATAGGATATTGACCGATATCTCCCAGTCAGCCGTGGAAGGAAACCAAGGTGATAGGAGATCTAGTACTGAATATCCTCTAGGAAAAACTGATAAGGGTATGGACTGTTGTAACACGAAATACCCCCTGGAAAAAACTGATAGGATATTGACCGATATCTCCCAGTCAGCCGTGGAAGGAAACCAAGGTGATAGGAGATTTAGTACTGAATATCCTCTAGGAAAAACTGATAAGGGTATGGACTGTTGTAACACGAAATACCCACTGGAAAAAACTGATAGGATATTGACCGATATCTCCCAGTCAGCCTTGGAAGGAAACCAAGGTGATGAAAGGGGATCTAGTACTGAACATCCTCCTGGAAAAACTGAGAGGATATTAACCGATATCTTCCCGTTAGCCTGGGAAGAACCCCCAGGTGATACAGGGAGATCTAGTTCTGAATATCCTCTAGGATCCACTGATGGAAAAACCTGCGAAGACGTTAAGACTGATAAGATTACTGACTGTCACAAACTCAGGACATTCACCGGCTTATCCCGGTCTGATTTAGAAGAATATGACGAGAATATGGAGTTAGCTAGGGAAGAATGTCCTCTAGAAACTATAACACCGTTACAAGACCGAGATTTGACTGTAACAGAAGAGAAAACGCTGAGAAAATTTCTAGAAATAGAGTTGCCGAAGTTCGAGAAAGTTCAAGGACCGACAGACCTAGTCCATCACGAGATTCGCCTCTTGCACTCAACCCCGATTAAGCAACGACACCGTCCGCAGAATCCAAAGATGCAAGAGATTTGTAACACCGAGGTGGACCTGATGTTGAAAGAAGGGGTAATCGAACCCTCAAACAGTCCGTGGAGTTCTGCGGTGGTTAACGTTAAGAAGAAGGATGGGAAAAACCGTTTCTGTATTGACTTTCGAAAAGTCAATGAGGTCACAAAGAAGGACGCCTACCCTCTTCCATTCATAAATGCTATTCTGGATAAATTGCGACGCGCAAAGTATATCTCTAGTTTAGATCTGAAGAGTGGATATTGGCAAGTCCCATTAGCTCCAGCAAGCAAACCCATCACTGCCTTTACGGTACCAGGACGTGGACTTTTCCATTTCACAGTTATGCCGTTTGGTCTACATTCAGCGCCCGCCACATTTCAACGCCTAGTAGATCGAATTATCGGTCCTGACTTGGATCCGAATGCATTTGCATATTTGGATGACATTATCGTATTAGGGGAAACGTTTGAAGAACATCTGCAAAATCTAGCTGAGGTTTTCCGCCGTCTCCGAGAAGCCAAGTTGAGAATCAATGCAGGAAAATGTCATTTCTGCCTACCGTCGATGAAATATCTAGCCCATGTTATTACCGGCGAAGGTATCCGTACCGATCCCGAAAAAGTGGAAAGTATTTTGAAGTTTGCAGCGCCAAGAAACGTCCAAGAACTACGAAGATTTATAGGAGTAGCCTCCTGGTACTGCCGATTTGTGCCCGCGTTTTCTCAGACAGTAGCTCCGCTAACCAAGTTACTCTGTAAGGCGCACCGTTGGAAATGGACTGAAGAGCAGGAGGGTGCTTTCGCTAAAATCAAGATATGTCTGTCTGAAGCGCCTGTACTAAGTTGCCCGGATTTCAGTTTACCGTTCACGCTGCAGACCGATGCGTCCAAACACGGTTTAGGGGTGGCCCTGACACAACAGATAGATGGCAATGAACATGTGATAGCTTACGCGAGCCGAATCTTAAGTCCAGCCGAAAAGAACTATTTAGTGACCGAAAAAGAGTGTCTTGCCATAGTATGGAGGATTGATAAGATGCGCCCCTATCTGGAGGGATATCATTTCACGGTGTTAACTGACCACCAATCCTTAAAACGGCTGCATTCTATATCTAGTCCGTCTGGCCGTCTAGCCCGCTGGAGCATCTTTTTGCAACAATACGATTTCGAGATCCAATACCGACGAGGTGTCATGAATCGAGTGGCCGATGCCCTATCTAGGAACCCGCTGCCGGACACTCCTAAGCAATCAGCGGAAGTGTGCATAGCCGATATTCCAGAGGAATGTTCCTGGTACCGAAACAAGAAAGAGGAAGTGCTAAGAGACCCAGGTAAATTTCCGGATTACTGCATCAAGGAAGGACGACTGTACCGACATTTTTGGGACCTGAATGATCTGAGTGAGCCTGAACTGTCTGACCCGTGGAAGCTATGTGTGACGAAGTCACAAAGATCGCGTATTTTACAGGAAAATCACGATGCCCCTACCGCCGGACACTTAGGGATTGCAAAAACAATAGCGAAGATTGCTAAGATTTACTACTGGCCAGGAATGTTTAGGGACATAACCAGGTACGTCCGTGGCTGTATGCAATGCTTAAAGTACAAACCGTCTCAACAGCAGTTAGCTGGGATAATGCAACCGTCCCGAAACCGACGTCCATGGGAAACTGTTAGTACCGATATCGTTGGACCGCTGCCGCGCAGTAAAAAAGGGAACTGCTACATAGTCATGTTCCATGACCGTTTCACAAAATGGGTACAGTGTAAACCGATCAGAAAAGCGACCGCTAGCTCGATAAGTAACGCTTTTCACGAAGAAGTTCTGACCACGTTTGGATGTCCACGTACCGTATTATTAGACAATGGGACACAATATGATAGTAAGCTCTTTAAGGAAATGTTGAGAGGCTTGGGAATATACCATCGATTCACCCCACCGTATACACCACAAGCTAATCCCGTTGAAAGAGCTAACCGTACATTAAAGACCATGATAGCTCAATATTGCGAACAAGACCACCGAGACTGGGATCTGAGACTATCCGAACTGAAGTTTGCCATTAATAATTCTAAGCACGACTCTACCGGCTTTTCTCCCGCCTTTCTCAATTTCGGAAGAGATCTCGACGTCCCGAATACACTACGCCGAGAAGTGGAACAAAATCAGACGACCGAAGAATCTGAAACACCCAAAGACGCTGGAAATACCGATGAAGAATCCGAAACACTCACTGATGCTGGAAATACCGAAAATGAAGTCTCTGAACAGTACCTACTTCGCTTGAACAAATTACAAGAGTGTTTCGATTTAGTCCGGTTGAATCTGTCTAGAGCCTTTACGACACAAAGCCGATATTACAATCTACGCTGCCGTGACTGGAGATGTACAGTAGGTGATTCAGTAATGAAAAAAGAACATACCCTTTCATCCGCCGCAGATCATGTGGCCGCGAAACTTGCCCCAAAATATTCCGGTCCGTATAAAGTGGTGAAAGTTTTATCTCCTGTTGTGTACGATTTGAAAGATGCACAAGGGAAGCGTTATAACCGTATACATATTAAAGACTTGAAACCGATTTTAATAATTACTACTTTCATAATGAGACCGAGATGTGATGCCCCGCCTCGAGGGAGCGACCTGTTACCTACCCGGAACCCGGTACGAGACCGAGCCGCACGTCTCCGACAAGAAAGGGGCCGAAGCAACGAAGTACGGGAATTTGCCCAGTAACAACATTATTCTGCTCCCGTTGCGGACGTTTTGGTCAGATGTCCCGGGACTGTTCTTGTACGAAGCCGACTCTCAGAATCACATTAATGAAGACTTCTCTTAAGTGTCCCAGCTTCGGTCGTTCCGGACGGCCGACGAAAGACTGTACCTGTACCAGCCGAGAAATTTCCAGACCTACACCGGAGCCAGGAAAATGTTCTGTAACCATCCAAGCACCGCAAATATCCCGATTCCGGCAAGATGTGGGCATTCAGTGTGACCTCTGTGACTGTGCCATGAAAATTCCGGACTACGCCTCTAGGGCCCATCCGCGATATACAATCCTGCGGAACGCCTCCACCGTAAGAAGAGTGAGGACACGTTCTTCCCGGCGGTATCCCAGCCTAAGTACGAGGAGCTCTAGGCTCCAGTAACCCCGTGAGGGATTTGAATAGATGTCCCTGCCGCAAGATCCGATACTGTTTTTAATTATTTTTGCATAATCTTTTGTTTTAGGTTTTGCGTAGTGGGATTTATCTGGTTGTTTTAATCTGTATGCTCGTAAGTGTTCACTGTATCGGATTTCAAAATTCCGAAGGGTCTGACCCAAATAGACAGCATTACATTCTGGACATTTGAGTTTATATATACCTGACTTCTTTAATGGTGGTATTTTTGTTTTTACATTTAACAATTTTGTACTAACGTTACTTTCTGTTTTAAAAGGAATTGTTGTATTCGTTGCTGAAGGTATTATCTTTGAAATATTATTAGAAATATTTATAAGTTTTTATTTCATCAGTTTGTTTAGGAATTTATTTGTATTTGTCTCTTTCTAACACATTGACGATAAAACATATGTGCCTTCAGAATTTTCCTAAAACTGTATATTTCGCCAAACAATATGTAATTTTGGAGTCGATTAAATATATAGAGAATAATAATATAACGAATGCAGCAATATGTTCTGACTCTCTTAGTGTCTTAAACGCATTAACTAAAAGAACGATATCATTTCCTGGCTTTCAACAAAAAGCACTCGTGTTCTTTATGTCCTCAAAATGGTGTTACATGTTGGCTTTTCGGTCTTTTTAATGTGATTGTGCTATTTTAAACCATTGTTTTAATTGATTGGTTCACATTTTAAATATCCGTAGTTTAATTTTATATAACATAATGGAATCTAACCTCAACTCGGAGGTAAGTTCACACCTGTTGTGTTTCGTTTCCTACTGTATCTTGTTTGTTAACTACAGTATCTTAATGCTGTTTTTTTCCATTTCAGTATTCCTGATGATGAGGATAACCATCCTCGAAAGCTCGAAAATTTTCCGTTAAGAGTACACTTTTTTTCCGTTTATCCTGCTGCATACCAATATTCACCAGTTTTATTCATAACAGTCAGCAAAGAATATCTTCCTTATACATATATATATATATATATATATATATATATATAAAAGGCCTACTGAAACAGATTGTTAACCGCGGACATGCATGTTTCTGGCTCATATGTCGTCTTCAGCACGGTATAACCAAATAAGGATGTGAAATTTGGGAGCAAAGATGTTAATCGAAACATGGGAAAACACAAAACAACGGATTTCAGCATATATGCTATATGCGCCTCCGTGTCGATCTTGGTTGTTGTCCTAAAAACTCGGTGTCGATTAACATCTTTGCTCCCAAATTTCACATCCTTATTTGGTTATACCGTGCTGAAGACTTTGTTTCAGCAGCCCTTTTTCTTTTTGCGTGAATTACCCATGAATCTCTTTGTTGTTGTTGTTAACATATCACGCGATATTCCTACATCCTCTTTTATATATATAATTAATTTTATATTTATAATTAGTTTTGTTATTTTTATATGTAACCTCGGCTCGGCTAGCTCAAAATTTAATATTTTTTCTAAGTTTATGTTTATCTAAATTATTTAAATCCTCAGTCGGAAACATGAAACTCCTCCCTTTGAGTTCAGGATGCATGAAACCAATGATTGATGAAATTTATTCATAATCTTACCTTTTTCCTTTGTGATCTCTTGATGACACTAAATCTCTTAAATAAAAAGATTGAAATCCGAAGATAATGCTAATTTATTCATGGATGTGATAAGAATAAAAAAATTACCAACACTTTAACGTAAAACTATTTAATAAAATATTTCGAAACTATTGATTTAATTTGAACATTGAAATTTATGAATTTTTGCCACCCTATATAACATGCATTCTTAGCTACAAATTATTCTCACTATTGCGTCGGCGCATAATATCCAAACGCATGCGCTCCTGTAATATAATATGATACGAGGAAAGATTCTCCCACTATAAGAAGCGTCTATTCAGTTAACATGCCACTAGCACGTTGGTAATGGTGAAGTTTTTAAAAAGTTATAAAATTTACACCATCAATTACATATACGTGTGTAATTCTAACATAAATATGTGTGAGTTATGAATATGAATGAAGTGATAGACAATAGTTAGGCATGCAATAATTAGAAAGAAGGTGTGAAAATTATTGGAACATTCATGATGCACCTGATATATCTAATGGATGAAATTACAAAAGGTGAGTACAATAATTTTTAGTGATTAAATATGCAATTATCAATAGACAAATTTATGTTGCATCATATTCTTATTGTTTTTTGGCCTTTTTTTAATGCATTATTTGATTCGAACGTTCTACTAATAATTTGATTGTTCACTTTGATATATGTTAAATGGAATTCCAAATAAGTTTATTTAAAAAACACAGACCTTAGTTTTGATATCACTGCCGGCTGCAACTCGCATCTTCTAATTCTTGATGATATCTCACAAGAGATATGCACCTTCAGTACTGCTTTATCCTTATACAGGATTAGATACACTTGTTATTAGTTTGATTTTACTTTTTGATGTAAATTTAACGTTTAAGCATTTTTTTTAAACAACATTTTCACAGATAGCCATCTCCATCAACGCGTCCTCTCTAACAACCCCAAAAATCGACTTTCTTTGTTTTTCAAATCAACAAGCATCTCGGCTTCCCCAATCCATAGCTCACTTATTTGTTATTTTTAACAAAAAAATGTCATTTTCATGTCTTTTAGTTATTAATTTAAAATACTTGAATTTTTTGTCCTGGAGGGTAATCACACTGATCCACTATTTTCTTTTATTGCGCTAAGGAATGTATATTATGTCCTTTTTTCCTTATACAATAGTTAATTTGTTGATAATTATGTTGTTTAGCTATTTTGATAAATATTTATTTTTACAAAATTTACAAACTACATTAGTAATTTACCTATATGTAATTGATTCTTTTTTTAATTTTGAATTTTATTCTATAACTATTCTATATAAACTCTTGATTATTTTAGTTTTTTTAATTAAAGTTCTATATACAATAAATAATCAATGATTTTATGTTGGTAATTAAAATTCACTAGGATTCATTACTTCCTGTTTATATTCATTTCCTTTTCATAAGTTTGTGCTGTGTTCCATCTATTTTATGCCATACCATTTTCAACCCTTTATGAAATTACTGAATGAATGCATGAAATTCTAAACTTTTACTGTTAAAACTCATGTGAATAATGTTAAGCTATTAT
This sequence comes from Galeruca laticollis, assembly GCA_963921935.1. NCBI lineage: Eukaryota > Metazoa > Arthropoda > Insecta > Coleoptera > Chrysomelidae > Galeruca > Galeruca laticollis. Next base: position 81,663,423 of record OY998178.1, on the reverse strand, counting down.
TGGACTGATTATTTTTTTATATTATTTTAGGTTTCAAGATATAATATAAAATTTCTTACTGCGGAAACTCCTATGGCAGTGTTCAGCACAATGTGAAATTCCTTGACATTGACATCTATTTGGAATTACTTGTACAGGTAACATTTAATATTTAATTAGCTAATATTGTTTTTGGATTTTCTATTCTTTATCCCTTTTTTAAACAATCACATCAATATTCAACCAGATTTATTCATATTTCATTCTTTTTTTATATTTTTATATTTGACTTGTTATGGATTTTTTTATAATGGTTGTGTCTACTGACACACCTTCCGTTATAATAGGACCTTGTTGTCATGTTTATTTATTTTAATTTATTTACAAAACTAGATAACTAGTTCAACTCCCCTCAAATTTAAATTTTCAAAAAGCAAGCTTTTAAGTTGCCTTTTTTTAAAATTTCAATTTCAATGTTTGGACTAATAATTATCTTCTACTTAATTCATTACTTTTTTGCTCCTGAAATCAAATTTGAAGAATCCTATATTTAAGTTTCTAATATATTTCTATCCTAGACTTAATTTCCATTATCTGATTCTATCCTATCCTATTCTAAATATTTTTACAAATATGAGACAAAATCATTCTGATTCTAATATCTTATACATTTTTTTTTGGTTTATTCTTTATATACCATTCTATGTTATATATTTGCTTCAATTCTTATTCCAATTATTACTTATTTATTTCCCACTTAGAATCTTTATTCTTTTAACTGTTTCTTGCTTATTTTTCCTATAATTACTTACACCTTTTTCCTGCACTTAACAGTCCTTTTTTAATACTCTCATATTCCTATCTTATCGTCAAATTAAGAAAAAATTTATTATTTCCAATATTTCATATATTTTCATATCCTATTTTCAACCCATATTCATGTCAAGATAATTGCTTCTATAGTCTAACCCTTTTCTTTGCTTACTATCCCTATTTATATTTATTTGCATAATTCTTAATTATAATTCATCAACTTCATTTCATCAATATATTCATTACAATGTATTTTATATTTCATATCTCCCTATCTCATAATAATTAATCATATCATATTCTATATAAATATTTGCTTCTATATTTCATTTTTATTTATCTCCATAATTCCTATAAAATTTCATTTGACATGAATATTTTAAATTCTATATCTTGATTTAAAATTTTCTTTCCTTTCCATCTCTTTTACTGTTATTTAATTGTTATCGAGCTTGTCCTCCCTAAATCCTACCTGTTCTTATTAATAGGTGTAAATTCTATTTTCTTATCCCCTCTACCTAATAAATTCTCACAATTTTTTGTTATAATATATTGAAGCTTTTCTTTCTATCTGTCTTTGGTATTATTTAATTATTTATTATAGATTGTGTCTCCATTTGTTTGGTTTTTTTTTATTTATATAGCTACTCTAAATTTCCTTATGATATAAATTTCAAGTGACCCTACTTTTACTTAAAATTATCTATAAGTTTTTATTAATATTTTTTTTTTTTAGATTCTTAACTATGGATAATGGAATCCGCCTATAAGTACTCTACATATGAAAAATGAACTATCTTACATCCACCTACTATCTAATATTCTATGTTACATGGAAGTGCTACTTATGCAGAAAAATTAGAAACATTACATCTACCTATGCTACTATTATTTATTTACATGTAAGTACATAATGTTATCTATTCCTCTTCTCCTTATTTTATTCTTATATCTTTTATTGAGAGTTATATTTATAAATTCAATGTTAAAAACACCCCTGACCATGTTTGTTCCCGGGTATACCAACTTATAACTGTTTTGTGCATTTTCAGTTAATACCTCATAAGGTCCCTCGAATGGCAATTGCAATTTAATACATTGGTCTTCTGCTTTATTAGATGTTTTCAATGCTTTAATTATAACCAATTCTCCTTTGTTAAATTGTGTTTTCTTCTTGATCTTCCTGTTCTGATCCCGAATATATTTCTCAGCATTCCTCATATTCTTATATTTACCTTATCTAGTGTCTCTTCTAGGGTAGTATCCCTATTCACAATCCAGTTTCGTTTAGGTTGGATACCTTTCATTAAATAAATTGGGCTTTCACCTGTTACTCCATGTGGTAAATTATTAATAAATCCTTCAATTCTATCCATGTTTTCATCCCATCTAATATGTATCCCTTGGCAAAGTATTCTTAAATATTTCAAAATTTCTTCAATATATCTCTCTGCTGGATTGGAACTAGGTCTTCTAATACTAATAAATTGTAATTCTATTAGTTCCTTGTCACAATATTGTTTCAATTTTATACTTTCAAAGTATGTAGCATGGTCGAGTATAATTCTTTCAGGTCTTCCTACTTCTTCGATATATCTTTTTAAACATTCTATTACGACTTTAGCTGTAGATCTCTTACACGGAAAAGTTTTAATAAATTTGGTATAGACATCGACTACAACTAGTAAATTCTTATTGCCCAATTCACTTCTAATTAAGTTTCCTATAAAGTCCATTGCCACAGTCTGTAATGGTTTATTTGTTATCATGGATTTTGCTGTCATGCTGTTATGGTAATTTTTCTCTTTGGCCAGTTGACATAGTTGACAATATTTGCATACTTCTTTTACCACACTTAAATCCTTTTTCGCCACATAATTTTCTCGAAACAATGTCCATAATTTTCTCGTTCCTATGTGTCCATTTTCCTCATGTAAATGCCTAATAATTTCTTTAACAAACTCCGTACTTATCACAAATACTTCTCTGTCCTCCAATTTCTTATACCATATTTCGTCGATTTTATAGGCACCTTTAACCTTCTTGTCTTCAAAATGTCTTTGATCTTCTTTTACCCTTTCCAATGTAAATATTCCCACTGTTTGGTATAATTGGTGTATTCCAATTTGAAATTTTGTCTGATCGTTTCCTACTTCATCTGCTCGACTTAATGCATCAGCTACAATATTTAATTTTCCTGGAATATATCTGATTTCAAATTCATATTCTTGTAGCAATAATATCCACCTGTGGACACGATTATTAGCATAACGATTTTTTAACATAGCTGTTAATGCTGAATGGTCGGTTTCTAAAATAAACTTAGCTGCTAGCAGATAAAATCTTAATTTACTTATGCAAAATATGACACTTGCCATTTCCAATTCTGTTATGGAGTATTTCCTTTGTGCTGGTTTTGTTACTCGGGATATAAAACTAATAGGTACTTCGGGCAAGGACGAGTTGTCTCCCGTCTTGAGCAGGTAGTTTTTTTATAGGTCGAATTGTCTCCCATCATAGGTCGAGTTGTCTCCCAAGGTAATATACATTAAAAGGTATTAATTTTCACAAAGTACACCGTTGTTGCCAAATCAAAATTTTTATTTTTAAAAGTACGTTGCACTATTGATACATTTTTCTTTTTGTAAAATGTCTCTCAGGATATGAGAATCATTTAACTACCTTGAAATAGAAAAGTAAGAAAATAATCCTTACATTAAACATTAAACATTAAAAGAATGTTAAGTTAATCCATCAACATTTTACAAATCCAATAACAGGTAGGTACCATTAATTTCACATTATCGTTTGAAAGTACTTTCCCTCCTTCGCCTTATAAAGGGTGGTATTAAAAATAGTAAACCATATTTCACATATTCTTCACAAGTTTCAGAGGTTGTACAGTTTGTTTACGAAGTTGTTGAATAGTTAAAAGTGGTACAGTGAAACTATACGTATAATGGAGGCTACAATAATTAAAAGTGAAAAAGGCAAAGATTTGTTAGTGATCGATGGGTTTAAATTTTCATTCCACAAGTTATTAGCAAGAGACACTCTAAAAAGATGGCTTTGTGCGTCCAGGAAAACGCAGTGCAAAGCTTTTGTTAAAACAAAATTGGACCGTCCAGAAGTGATCGAATCTTCTTTGAACCACAACCATGAGAAATTATCAGAAGAACTTCTAAGTAGGCAGACTCTAAGCAATGCTGTAAAAATTAAAGCAATAGAAGATGTTTCGGCAAAACCAATGGGCCTAATTAGAAAGGAGGTAAGAGAATCCCATTGTGAAACTATTACTACTCATGACGTTGAAAGGATGAGAAAAAATATGTATACTGCTAGGTCCAAAATTGCATCAAAACTTCCAACTAATATAGTTGAATTTCATAGTTTATTAAATTCTGTTACTTTAAAAACTAATAGGGACGAATATTTTATTCTTAAAAATGATGAAATAAATAATATAGTCATGTTTTCATGTAAAACAAATATTATTGCTCTAAAAGAAATAAGTGAATTATATGTTGATGGCACTTTCGATTATTGCCCTAAATTTTTTTTACAATTGTTTACCATTCATGGCTTTAAAAATAATCATTATATTCCTTTGGTTTTCTTTCTTCTAAAAAATAAAAATACAGTATCGTATAAATTAGCTTTACAATATTTAAAAGAAATATATCTATCTACAACAGGTCACGACTTTCTTCCAAAAACTATAACTTCAGATTTTGAATTAGCAATACACAAAGCAATTCGCGAAATTTTTCCAAAAACAGAAATTAAGGGATGTCTATTTCACCTAGGTCAAAGTTGGTATAGAAAAATTCAAAGTTTAGGACTTTCTACCGAGTATCAGTTAAAAGACAATTTAGAAACAGATATAACTAAATACCTTACTTATATTTTTGGTTTACCATTTCTTAAAGCAGAAGACGTTGGCGATTGCTTTGTTCTTTATCTCATTGCAATTCAACCAGATGATGAGAGGGTGATTAAATTTAATGACTATTTAGTTGAAACTTACATAGATGAAATTTCTACCTTTCCTCCTAACATTTGGGCTGAAAACTCTTCTTCTTTAAAAAGGACAACAAACGCATGCGAATCATTTCATTCGCGTTATAATGCTTCATTTTATAATACACACCCAAATTTTAACCAGTTTATAAAAGTTCTTCTAGATTTTCAAATAGATACCTATATTAAGCTTCAAAGTATTGATACCGTGGTCAAAGTATATGATCGAAAAGTATTAATGAAAAAAAAGTTTTTGGAAGATAATTTAGAAAAATTACAAGACGGCAGGATTACCAATTTTCAATTTTTAAAAAATATTTCTTTTAAATGCAGAATCTAATTTGTATTATAAGTGTGTAGAGTGAAAAAGTTTTTATATCATTTTTGTAAATATTATTGTCTTGAAATATATATATATATATATATATATATAAGTAAACCATTGTATATTTTCCTTTGTTTTATTATAATAAAATAATTATAATTTCCTACGTACTGTTTTATTTTAACAAAATTAGGAAATACCATTCCAAATATTTCGTCAAGATATAAGTAAGATCGATTTGGCAACAACGTTTAGATTTTAAGGTATTATAAGTACTTATGCTAATTACGGATTAAAATCATCCGGGAGACAATTCGACCGTCACCTTTTTGAGAGCAGGTAATATTTTTATTTTGGGAGACAATTCGACTCCGCCGGGTACTTCACCTCCTTCTTGTATTTGAACTAATACACCTGCCAATCTTTCAATCGAAGCATCAGTTCTTAAGATAAAAGGTTTGTCGTACTGTGGATGAAAAACTTTTAAGCTGTTTAGAAAAATTTCTTTTAATTCTTGAAATGCCTTTTCTCTTCTCTCATCTCATTTCCACCTAGTATCCTTCTTTAATAATTCTATGAGAGGAATCTCTCTTCTACTGAGATCTGGTATCAATTTCTTGAAATAATTGATGATCCCTAAAAACCTCCTCAAAGTTCTCAAATTATTGGGTGTTTTATACTCCAGAATTGCTTTTATTCTTTCAGGATTCATTGTAATACCAGTATCACTTAAAACATATCCTAAGTAATCTACTTCTCTTTTATAAAATTGACATTTTTCCAAATTTAATTTAAGTCCAGCATTTTCTAACTCGTTTAATATTATTTCCAAATGTTTTTGATGTTTCTCTTCTGTTTCAGAAAAAATTAGGATGTCATCTATGTAATGGAGAGTGAAATCTTCATACGGATTCAATATCGTATGCAGAGTTCGTACTAAAGCAGCACAATAGCTTTCTAGTCCGAATGGCACCACGCAAAATTGGTATACCACTCCATCTACCATGAATGCAGTGTATTGTCTACTACGATGATCCAATGGAATTAACCAAAAACTGTGCTTTAAGTCTAATTTTGAAAATATATTAGCCTTTGTAATTCTTCCAAATATACCTTCAATATTTAAAGGACTTTCGTATTGTTTTTTAGTAAATGTATTTATATTCCTAGCATCCAAACATAGTCTAATATCTCCAGATTTCTTCTTTGCACAGGTTGTAGCACTTATGTACTGAGAATTAGTTCGTTCAATTATACAGTAACATTTTACTTATTTCTTGGTATACTTCTTGTTTTAATTTATACGGTATGGGGTAAGTTTTGATCTTAAAATTTTTAATTTCTGGTATAACTTCTATTTTATTTACATATCTGGTTGCAACACATACTTCTTCATTAAATAGCTTTTCATGTGAGTCTAACAGTTCATATACCATCTGCTTATATTCCTCCAAACATAATTCATCCCTCATATTTAGTTTATCTTCAACAATGTGGTTTAATTGTCCAATTGCACATTCGTCCTTTTATCTGTTTGATATTTAGTCATAAATGGTATTTTCTGATCGTTATATATTATATTTTGCATTTTATAATCAATAATAATTTTATTTTTATTTAGTTCATCGGTACCCATGATTATATCATATTTTAAATTTTTAACAATCAACAATTGTACTGATAAAATCTTGCCATTTAATTCTAAATTAGTCATTATAGTTTTTGTTGCTTCATACAATTTTCTTTCATTTGCCCCTACTAATGATATTTTATGCGTATTTATCACCATAATATTGCCCTGATTTAAATTGTCTACGATATTTTGATTTATGATGGAAACTTCTGAACCCGTATCTAACAAAATTCTACATTTAATGTTTTCTAAATTTCCCTCTATAAATATTAATCTAGTTAATTCTTGGTTTGTTTGATCTTCCTCTAATATGAATTCCCTAGGATGTTGATATTTAGAAGAATAGACAATATTATGCACGTAAGAGCAACTTATTCGAAATTTGGATCGGAACTCGGGCCCTGATCTCTATCCCTTCTTACCTCTTCCTGATTTTGTATCAAATTAACTTGTCTTCTGTCTTCTTCTCGACCATCTCTTTGATCATAGTTCCTGTTCTCATTTCTTCGATCATTATCATCATTTCTTCCATCCCTTCTGTATTGTTGCCAGTTCCTATTTCTATTGCCATTATCATTTCGTCTTCCAAAATTCTGATAATTTCCTCCATTTTCGTATGACCTATTTCCATTATTTCGATTACCATTGTTACCATTCTGATACCCATTTCGGTAATTTCCATTTCTATGGTTATCATATCTATGATTTCTATCATCCCGTCCTGGTCCTCTTCTCTCGTATTTTCTATTTTCATTATTTCCATGATCATTTCTCCTTTCATTTTCTCTTCGATGCTGTCCATTCCCATTTTCACTTAATATTCAACCAGATTTATTCATATTTCATTCTTTTTTTATATTTTTATATTTGACTTGTTATGGATTTTTTTATAATGGTTGTGTCTACCGACACACCTTCCGTTATAATAGGACCTTGTTGTCATGTTTATTTATTTTAATTTATTTACAAAACTAGATAACTAGTTCAATATATATATATAAATTTGTTACTTTTCTTGTGCTTATTTTCCCATAATGAATATTTTGGTTTGAGCCACTTTTGCTCTAAGCTCCTTATATTTACATTGCAGTTTCTTACATGAGAATGAATGTATATATTGTTGAATACTTGGAAAAAGTAGATTATCGTAGTAGCTGATTCATTTGTTAATGATAATTTTTTTTCTGATTATTTACATTAATTATAAAACTTTGGCCTCACACTTTCAATCTATTTGTATAGAAAATGATTTTCGTTTTTGATAAATTGACTATTATATCCTTTCATTTTTTATGAACATTAGTTATTTCAATAAGAATTAGAAGTTTTTTACAGTAGTTAGCATCATAATATCAACTCATATATCCATTTTATGTGAGTTTGTACCCTATTATTTCAATTGTTTTGTTTCTAAATCATCTACCAATCACTGTGTTTACCCCTTCAATTTGCATTATAAAATACAAATAAAATTTCGATTCTAATACGTACGAATTATTTGAATATTAATTTTATTCAAATCCAGATAAATTCGTTACGGTACATAATATTTTTAATTTATTCATATCATTGTAACCTGTACCTGCACACTTTGTCAAACTGACTTTTCCCTAACGCCAACCAAACAAAATAAATGGTGACTTAATGTCATTGGGGAATAGGTAAATTTGATAGAGTGTGGCGCAGGTGATTAAATATAATTTGAAACATTATACAACTGGCATAAATAAATACTTTGTTGTGCTCTTTTATTACTAAGTATAAATTACTAACAGCCATTAACAATAAAACTTCAAAATAACTAATTCGTTTTGAGAAATATTTTTATACATTTGTGATTTTTACTAACAGCTCTTAATATGTAAATTAATATTTTCTGAAGTTAAAAACAACTACTTCTTCTATTGCATGCCTCTACTGATTGAATGACTGCCCTGAAAACTGGCAGTATTCGACCTATAACGATTGATACCATCACTTTTGTTTACCAGTTGAAGTTATAAATGCATAGTTTCGACGTCATTGCGCCTTTTCAGTACACGGTGTATGTCTTCTTATTTAGCAATTCCAAAAAGTACAAAGGACACTTTTTTACTTGCGAAACAAAAGGGGTAGGTTTGAATCGACATAGGTTGACCACCGTCACGGTGTTTTGGGGTAAGTATAATTCAACTCTAGAGATATAGCATAAGTAGTTGCTTTTTCTCCAGGAAATTTTGAATATTAAATTTGTTTTCAGTTTTTTATTGTAATTGTTTAAATAAAAAAAGACTGAAAATATTCGAATTAAAATTTCTAGCTGACGCATTTATGTATAAAAGTTGTCTGAAAAGTTTTTTGTAAATTAAAAATTATTCAAGATATGATAAATTATATCGTAGATAAATTCATCAGTGAGGGTAGAAGCCCAGTGAATCGATTTTTTTTATCGTTCGATTTATAAATTAATAATTTGTTGCTTATACTTCTCGGCAAAAAGGCAAGTAATGTAAAATGTAGAGAATGAACTCAACTTTCAAATTATTATAATTTTTACTTGAAAAAAGGTCATTATCTAACGATAATCAACAATTTTAATTCATATTTGTTTAATAATTGTTGTAGAGAGAATTCCTTTTGGATTTACTGTTTTAAATATTCAACTAACGTTATTATTGCAAAAAAACTGGGTGAATGTTACGGGCCAAAAACAATTTAAAGTTAAAATTAGCGTTGTCCAATTTTCCGCGTATTCTTAAGATTTTCGTTAATTACATCTTTTTTGAAAGTTAATTAAATGAAACTTTATTCATAAGTACTTTGAAACATATTCTTACGAAATTATTTTATTGTTTTTTTATAAATACGAGTATTAATGTTTTCAAATAATTTACATTTATTTATAACTACTACAAAAATTAGAGTTTTTGAAAATATATTAAAACTTTTTTCAGTATTAATATTAATAGGTAACTTTGTATATTGATAAAAATTTTAATTTTATTTGAAACATTTTTTTGTATATATTATTAAATAATTACTACAACAGATATTAAAACTTAAAAAATGATGGTACCAAAGCCATCCCTCGATTAATGGTTTTTTAATGACTTATGTATGTTGTACTCTAGCTAAGTGTGAGCACATGTATAACCGATGACTTGATGCTGGATGTAGCGAATTTATTTTTCATTTAGTTTGTTTTATTAGTTCATGAATAATTCGATGACTTGATTAATTGATGTTATTTCCAATTTTTTTGTGTCTTGCTAAATTGTATCTGTAACAGTTTGGAGGGTGGGTGACCCCACCTAGGCCATAATTGGCCCATTGTGCATCCTTCTGAGACTCAAAACTTCCTTCTAGCTCGTCATCCAGCCTACTTGTTTGAAGTAGCCGATAACGTCGGCTGAATTATGTCCCTCATATTGGCGTATGTTAGCCTGTGCTCGCCGAATACATAAAACCTAAAATAAGAGAGTGTCTGACATTCGCAAAGAATGTGTTGGACAATCTCACCTTCTTGTTCACATCCTCTACAAAGTGGGGTCTTGACAGACCTAGTCTGTGGAGGTGTTTTCGTAGGCGGCAGTAACCAGTCAGAATACCCGTGGCTGTTCGTAGGTTCTGCCTGTTCATAGTCACGTATTTTTTGGCTACTTTGCTGTCCGGATACTGTAGCAGATCCTTGGTAAGCCTGCAGCCTTCGGCATCGTCCCATCTACCCTTAAACTTATTGAGGGATTGTTCCTTTAATAGGTCAGCCATCGCTGACGCCGATAGACCAATGAAATTGCCGGGTCCCAAGAGTTTGTGGGATGCTGCTTTCCTGGCTAGTCTGCACTACGGTTTCCTTTCAATTTCTCATGACCCTTGATCCAGCCTAAAGTGACCGTGTTGTTGTTACAGGCTTCAATTAAGGCCATGTGACATTCTAGTACTAGGCCTGATGTTCAGGGCTAGTAGTGTTTGTCTACTATTCGTGAGGATGTATACCTATATTATTACCTGTGGTGTTCCTTTGGTAATCTCTTTTGCAGCGATGCAGATAGCAGTGAGCTCTGTTTTAGCAACACTTGCATTGCCGCCCATTTTATGTTTAGATTCAGAGGTCTGGAAAAATTCCACATCCTGAGTCTACATTGGTTTTAGACCAATCTGTGAATATGCGGATTGCGCCTTCTTCCAATGGGTCTTGTGCGTTATTTTTAAAGTACCTTGTGGGGCCTGTTCAAAGCATATCGCGGTGGAATCGAGTCCGTATTACCCTGCAGCAGTGGGGCCTCTCTGAGGGCATCATGGCACAAGTTACGTCTCAGTTTACCGGATTCTACATCAGGATGTATACCGGCAAAGCGTAAACGTGACATGGTCATAAAAACAACCTCCTTGATGTATATGTCAAGGGGAGTGAGACCTAGGATTACCTCCATAGCTCTTGTTGGTGTGGTTTTCATGCCTCCTGTTGTGTCGAGGCATGTTGTTCTTTGGATTTGGTCCAGTTTTCGGACGAATGTCATCTGGTTTGCTCCAGCTTCCAGGCAATCACGCCATACGTCAGCATAGGTCTGGTGATGGCAGTGTAGATCCAGGCAGCGACCCTATGTGACATTCCCCAGGTACGACCGATGGTTCTACGACACTGTTCATAAGAAATATATGCTTTTTTAACTCTGCTTTCTAAATGAGAGTTCCACGTTAACTTACTGTCAAAGTATTTTACCTCTGAAGAAAGTTTAAGTTTGGTATCTAGGAGCTTTGGGGCTTGATGTTTTACAAGCTTCCTTTTTTTCGTGAAAAGAACCATCTCCGTCTTATTTGGATTTATTGACAGTGAATGGTCTTTGCACTATTGTTCTATAATATTGAGGGTCTCTTGCATTAAAGCGCAGTGTGTCTCTTCGAATATTCCTGTTAGCAGAATCAGTAGGTCATCTGCATATGCTATTGTGTAGAAGTTGCCATCGTTGAGGCGGCTGACCTAGGAGTCTAAGACTTTGTTCCACAGTAGTGGCGAGTGTACCCCTTTTACAACCAAGCCTCTGATGGTTACATCATCTACACTGATTTTTATTGCTCTTTTGGAGAGCATGTTATATATCCAGCCATTTATGGTTTGGGAGATATTCTTGTTGGATAGTGCGTTTCTTATTTTAGGAAGTGGTTCTATTGAACGCACCTTCTATGTCTATGAATACACCCATGGTGGACTTTTTTACCAACGATCTTTCGATGCGGCCCGCCACGAGATGGAGATCCGAATCGGTGGATTTCCCTGGAGTGTATGCATGTTGATTTGGGTCGATATGCTTTTGGAATGGAATAGTCCATTCTTCCTGATTTTGGTATGTACACAACTTTACCTTCTTTCCAACCTTTTGAAATATACCTCAGTGCCAGTGAGGATCTGAGGATTCCTACCAGGTGCGGCATTAGGTCATCCAGGCCCCACTGAAGAGCTCGATAAATGCCGTCCGTTCCTGGGGATTTAAAGGGGGAGAAGCCAGAGATGGCCCACCTTTGTCCGCGTCGGCGATCTGTCGCGATATAAGCCAGTCATCGTTCGTTGGGTAAGGATTCTCCTCATCCTCACAGGCGGCCGTGTTTGTGCTTCTGGAGTCACGGAAGTAAGTTCACATTAATAGTTGAAGGCTCTCCTTCAGGTTGGCAGTTTTTGTGCCATCCTTTTTGGTTAGTATACTGATATGACGATGGGGATCTTTTGAGAGGGCTTTTTGGAGTCTAGCTGCATGGGGGAAATCTTCGATTTCCTCGCAATAGATTCTCCATGCTTCTCTTTGTTTTCGTCTAATGACTTTTTTATTCTCCTTGAGGTGAGACTTGTATGCGTTTTTGAAATATTTCCTCTCCGTCCTCCTGAGCTGATCAATCTTATGGCACCACCATATAGTGGAGGCTCCATCAAGATCGACCCGCCTGAGTGGGCAAGACATCTTGTAGGCATTAATTATGGAGTTTTGAATGGTTTCAGAATAAATTTCCAAATCTCCTTTATTGCTAGGCAACACGTTCTCGACTCCTCGCAGATCCCCTTTCAAACAGTGGACATATTTTGTCCTGTCCGTTTTCCTGGGGTCGCGAGTTATTGTGGAGGTTGTGAGCGTGTCAGTTTTATTTAAAATTTTATCCAGCGGTTGTCCGACATTGAAATGTCGTCGAATACATGCCAGCCGGAGATTATATTCGAAGTGTTTATAGTAGATAAGGTAATATCTATTCGCGTTTGACTTCGAGAGTTAATAAAAGTTGGTTCAGTACCTTTATTTAGAATACAGAGATTCTTATTAGTTATGTAATCATAAAAGGACTTACCTCTAGTGTTAATATCTTTGCTGCCCCAGCTTACGTGGTGAGAATTTGAATCTCAGCCTATTACCAATCCAAGCTTCTGTGTGAGACAGTGTTCCACAAGGTCCTCAAACTCTTTTATTGGTGGTGGTTTAGCTGCGCCTGAGGAGAGGTATGCGGATGCCAGTATTACCACTTTCTTTTGACCTTTCTGTGCGTATTCAACCTTCACTAACGTTAGGTCGGAGGACGAAAAATGCGTCAGTTCGTAGGTCCGAGGGGGTAACCACTGGACATTTTTTGTGGTAAAAGATTGCCTCTCCTCAGGATCTCCTCGGATTTCCTTGGATATCCCCGGATTTCCTTGGATCTCCTCGGAACTTCTTTTAATATAATTACGGGGTCAATCAACACAAACAGCTATATTTCAATGCACTAATAATATTGTGAATTTTTTTGAGTAATTTTAGCTGATTGCAGAATTATTTGTGAATCTTAAAGTATTTTTCAGTTTTAATCGATATTATTCGATTGAAAAATCTTGAAATTTGTGGAATTGTATGAAATATGTATTGAAATTACTAGTTCCTTATTTATATGATCGTTGCCAGTGTGCCAAGATAACTATAGTTGGAAAATGTTTCTTTTCAAGATATCCATTGAAATATATTGTGGGAGGATTTTACATCTTGAAAACTTTTTAGTGCTTTCTCTTCCAATACCTGAAACAATATTCAATAATTGAATTAGAAATTTTTAATAATGAAAATTCTCCTGCATAAATATTTGCACTAATTTGTCAGGAGCAACTTATGAAAATTCAGAATTGTATGTTTATATTACGTGGAAATGATGGATATTTGATTAAATTCATTTTTGGTCGTGTTACATAAATACTAAATAAACTACAATTACATTTACAATGAAATTAGAACAGAATATGTTCATGGTCTTTCAGAAAAAATGTACCTGTATTTTGTTAGAAAGGAGTACATTTGGATATCTCCTATTAAAAACAGAATTGGCATTAGGTGATTTCAAGGTACAGTGAATTAACTTCTCAGTGTGTTTACAAATGCCAATTTGACAGATGATGAAATAAAAACAGCGATTCTGAGGATAACTCAAGTTTGTCCGATGAAGGAGTCTGATGTAGACTCCGAAACGCTCTATAACTCCTTAATTTCACATTTTGTTTATATATTGTTGGCAACATTTTTCACCCAAATTGCTCCGAACAAATTGGTGTACAAACTTTCGCAGAATCCTCTTCATTAAAGAACATTTTTTAGTTCAAGTATTCAAGTTTCTTTCAGATATTGCGACAGGATGCCCCAAAAAGTTTTCATGTCTCTTTTCAAGTTGACGTATGAAATAGTTTGATGTATAGCAGGTAGCAAATTTGGATTATTATTGTTATTCAATGATAAGTGATATGTGTGATGGAGCAGATACTATCGAAGATGCAGTGTTGACCAATATTGTGGATGTTGCTAATTTTTAATGGCGAAACAATCAAAGACAGGTTGTTGCCAAGTAGTTCAAGGAAAAAACATAAAAATAATGAACAAAAAATTATAATCTCGAAAAATCTCAATGAATCCCATCAGGTATAGAAATACAAAAAAAACTAAAAATTATTGACAGTTGTTTAAACAGAAACGTATAAAAACAAAACGGTCTTAAGATTTCATGTTGAACTCTTTTCTCGAAGATTTGTATAGACTCACCATCTTTACTCGGTCTGATCTTGACAGTTTTAATTGTTGACATCAAAGAATTTGAATTGGACCATAACAAATTTGGTCTTCTTCAACATCTTGCATATCGTCCTTGTTTAGGCCATACAAAACCTTCCAACTCTTCATTCAGGAATTTAAGTTTTATTTTACGTTTATTTTCTTTATGTTCTCTTTTTTCATTGATGTTCTCATTTTAAATTTTTGTTTCTTTTTCATCCTTTAAATTTTCTGTATTTTCACATTCATCAGGAGAATCATCATCAAATGAAATTTCTGACTCGTTTTCTTCAGATTCCTATACCGGAATTTTTGGTTTCATGGTTTTCCCTGGCCTTTTTACTGTAGAATGTATCCAACGATCGACCTTCTTGGTATCTGTTCTAGATTTGAACCGCTCTAATCTGTCTGACTTGAGTTTTGGAATGTCTTTATCCAACAACTAACATAATGATGTTTTTTTCACTGTTTTAGTTGCACCATTTTCCAGAACAACTCTCAAAAAAGAACTTTTTTATTTATCGTCACTCTGTTTATGAGAGTAATCTTTTAAATTTATGTTTCCTTTGAAAGGTTTCAAAGATTCCTCCAAATCTTTATTTTCCTCATCATCGCTTATTTGTTCTTCCAAGTCATCAACATAAGTCGTCTTTATTTCCTTTATAATTGATTACATCCAAATCACAATCAGTTTCATCATCAGCATCACAGTTCGAATCACAGCAGTCATTTTCTTCTAAATGTTATACTTCTGTTATATCCGTCATTAATGTTTTTTGGTAACAATTCCCAATTCCAACATTTTCAGCTTTTTCTATAGCTTCTTTTTGGGCTTTCAAAATGATGGCTCCTATGTCTTCATCAGTCACTCTCTCAAACCCTATTGCACGGACACCGCTATATTTGCTACTTCTTGGAAAATAACAACTACCCTGCAGATCATTCTTAACATCTTGCAGGAATTGAATTTTATTCAATATGTGTAGAATTTCTAGCATGCTGTAGTTAAAAACAGTAAAAAAAGTGCTTGTCATAGACCTGGTTGCCTTGAACAATTGCTCACAGGGTTGACTGCTCATCAGCCAAGGCAAAAACATGTCAGGTGTCAAGTTTCCCACAGAAGAAATTTTTTTGATAAGTACTACAAGCATGCCATAGATTTGGTGCATTCAATACAATTATTTTAGTACACAGCGCCTACTATTTATTCCGAGATTCCTCTCATATTTAAGGAAAATTAGGTATGAAAATATGGATGTATACTGCTAGTATGCTTAATTTAACATTATTTCGAAATTTTTCGTGTTGATTTCTCGATGATAATATAAATTATATTGATATGATGATTTCGCTCAGAGATACGAGAAAATTATCATGGGTTATTTTATACCTTCAAAATTGAGCAGAAAAATCATATAAACACCTGAATAATGAACAACTTGTCTTCTCGAATGGCAATTCAGACGAAAAAATACAGGGTATTAAAGTTTTTTTTCAAAATAAATTTTTTTATATTTTAAAATGGTATTTTTCTTTAAATTCGGCAGGAATTTTTCTAGTTCGTTAACTTGTTTCATTTTCAAGATGAAAATGAAACATCAGTTTTTAAGAAAAAATATATCGATAGGTAACGATAAGTTCAAGAAATTCAGAAATATGAAAAACACCTGTAATAAAATAATACAATTATTATTAGGTATTCAATTTAATTACTTTCTTGTGCATTTAATAGCACAACAGAACGAAACCGATCTCAGAAACCAACGAAAAATACACAACAAATAAACCAATTCACTAAGTAAAAACGAAAATTCTTCGATAAACAATAAGCATGCAGACGTGAACCCAACCAACAGATAATCAACACTGAATTAACAGAAATAAACGAGGAAACCTACCTTAAGGAAGAAAATAGGTTACTGAAACTAACAATAGCTGACAAAGACGTTATAATTTCCGACAAAATCCGGCTGATCAACCTGCTTGAAGAGACAATCACATATCTGGAAAATAAATTAACATCCAATAACAATCATATTTCAAATGCAAACCAGTCCAATATTGTAGCAAAAAAAACAAAGACATTAGCAGATAAAACAAATGACACAAAAAAAGTAACTCCACAAGAAAGTGAACAATCAATACAAAATTATCAAAACAGACCAACATTAAATTTAAATACGGGAATTCCCAATATACAGGGTAATTCTAGAGTGCATATTAACCAAGTATCAGCAGAAGTTATGAAAATACAAACTGAACGGAAAACCAATGAAATAATAAATCTTGCAATTGATAATCATATTGAAAGAACTCCATTAATACCAGCATTGAGTACATTAAGTGATAATGAAAGGGATCAATTTACGGCAGTAACAAGGAAAAAGAAGAAAAAAAATCGCAAAATGGGTAGTGGAAATGGTGATGAAAACTTCAAAGGCATTGAAAACAGTAATAGAAAAATCTGGCTATTTTTATCTAGAGTGCCAGATGCTGTTACTGAAGACAACATAGAAATATACATAAAAAATCGGACAAATTTATGTCAAAAAACTTCCAACCTGCTCTACCAAACCTAATAATCGAGCTTTCATGATAGGTGTGGAAACAAACCTGCAAGATTCTGATTATCAAAATCACTTTTGGCCAAAGAATATTTATCTTAGTCGTTTTAATTGTAAGCAGGGGCAAAGATTTTTAGATCATCCCCGAAACTTAGCAGTTGTAAACCTAAGCCAAGACACCCTAACATCAACCAGTCCAAGATCTACAAATTTTCGACGAGATGCCTCTCCGGTAGAACTACCAATGTAGCAGCATCAAAATTACAACTAATCCATTTCAATTCTCAAAGGCGAATAAGGTCAATTTGTTAGAATTATTTTGCAATAGCAATAATCCAACAATCGTTTGCATATCTTAGCACTGGTTGTGTTCAGATAAATTAACAGAACATTTGATTGAAGGTTATAAACTTGTTTCCGGTTATACACGAGAAAACAAACCTCACAGGGGTACTGCCATCTTTGTTATGTCAGAGATTTATCACGAGTGTAACAACATTTCCCATCTGGTTAATTCTTCCTTAGAGATTCACTTTAAGTGTTCTGCAATCGAGGTAAAAAAGCATCTATGTATCCTTACCATATATCGAAGCTCCTCTGCTAACTCTAATATACAAATTTTCCTGGATAAACTGGTAAGTACTTTGAATTGTGTAACAATTAAATATCTATACGTCATTGTATGTGGAGACTTCAATATTAACTTTATTGGAACAAATTATCATAAAGAACAACTGCTTGATATTTTTGAAATGTTCAATCTTACTTTGTCGTACAATGAACCAACACGTGTTGCAAAGTATGGGAATACAATAACATCAAGTTGACTGGACTACATTGTCAGTAATATTGGAAATGTTATTGGTAAAGTCACCAGTCTAGGTGTCTCAGATCATTATGCACATCATACACTGAGGTAAATACCTACATATTAGCGCGAAAGTTTAACACCAGCACCCTATACAAATTTAAAAATATTTCTGTGAGGTCTGATCTTGAACAGAGTCAGGAGTCAGATATTCACACAGCCTTTAACACATTTATGTCAAATTTCCAATGGTGTTGTGATGTAGCATTTCCAAAACAAAAATTATTTAAGCAAGTTCAAAAAACAAAAAAAGTTCCATTTTCACCACAACTTCTCTCAGAACTTGAACAACTCAAAAATCTGAACTGGTTAAGACACAGAGTCAATGATCCTGCCCTGACAGAAAATTACAAAAAAATTCAATAAATCACTTAACATAAAAATATCTAAAGTTTAAAACTTCACTATTCAAAAATTATTGACAACTCTAACAATAAAGCAGTCCTTTGGAGCCTGGTAAACACAATAATGGGTAGACATAAAAAAGAATCAGAAATAGTAGTATCTAATTCCGGAACAAGTATTACAAATAAAAGTGAAATTGCCAATCGTTGCGCTGGTTATTTTGCGACGTATGTTTGTGATATGATTAGTGAATGTAACTTTGCCGACAGTATTTGTACGACATCTAGGATACATAATCCATATTCTATGTTGTTTGTGCCAGTCAATGAACATGCCGTAAAAAATATAATTTTAAATCTTAATAAAAAATATTCGACGGAATCCCCTGTCTGGTATTGACAGAATGCGTAGACACCATATCTTGTCAACTATCCCATATGATAAATCTATCTGTGGTGCAAGGGAAATTCCCTACTAAACTCAAAAGGAGCAAAATCGTACCGGTATTCAAAAAAGATGACACCCAATGTGTCGAAAACTATGAAATGATTTCTTTCGAGAAATTCATTCAATAGAAACTGCATCAACTGAACTGGTACAATATATTCAAAGTGGTGTCCTGGGACCACTTTTGTTTCTTCTATACATAAACGACCTACCCTTATACATCTCCCACGGACGTATTATGCAGATGATACCTCAGTTATAATTGCAGCCGACAGGTTAGATAAGTTACTCAAAAAGATAAGGAAAATCATGAAAGAGTTCACCTCTTGGTGTCAAAGAAATCACCTTATTATAAATGAGGGCAAAACTGTTTTTGTTCAATTTACATCACCACTCAAGGAAGGCAATGCCCTTGTTTTTGATTTTAATAATTGCACGTTCAACACTTCTGAAAATACAAAATTTCTGGGAATGGAATTGGATGGTAAATTGAATTTTAAAAATCACGTTGACTATGTATGTAAAAGGTTGAGCAGATTATATTTTGCTGTTAATAGTTTAAAATCATATTTATATCAAGATTATTTACTAAATACTAATATATTCTGCAATCGGCTGCAATGTAATTGTGTGGGGCAGAGCAGGCGAGGTTGGGCGAGTATTTATTCTCCTAAAGAGATTTATTCGATTGATCTTTGGCTTAGGCTACAAGGAGTCCTGTAGGAGCACCTTTAATAGCAATAACATCCTGACATTCACAGGTATATATCTCTACAAACTTCTGATCTACACCTTTATTAACAAAAACAACCTTCAGAAAAATAGTGACATACATGATCACAACACGAGATCTAAGAGTGATATTCACTTTAACAAATTTAATCGTTCCTGATTGAAGAAGTCGCCAACATATGCCGGGGGCCCGGGGGTGAATTTTTTAACCGGTTACCAGATGATATTAAGCAAATAAGTTGTCTCAAAAAATTCAAAACTAGTCTTAAAAGGTTTCTAATACAATATTGTTTTTACTCACTGGATGAATCTAATGGGTGGGGTAGCATCTCTCAATCCTAATTACTTACCTAATTTTTTGGATCTTTTAATATTTAAAATTTTTGAAACGGAACTTTTTGTTTATTTTATTTGTTTCATTTTCTTCATATTCTTGTTTATACCAAATGATTGCCATACACTGTTGCCTGTATACATTTAAATTCTAATTCTAAATTTAAATTGTTTTAACTATAGTTTTATACTGCATCTGATTTGTGTTATGTCATATGTATGATGGTAAAGACTAATAAATTATCTATCTATCATTGCCGAAGCTGTATTTTTCCGAGGAATCCTTCTTACTGAGTATCCGAATCGAACGATATAGTTGAATGTTAATCTGAAGGAATAACGGAAAATCGGTAATGATGATGCAGCTACTAGCTGTATCCTTCTAGGGATGTGTCAGTGTGTTTAAGAGATCTATGAAATCTCGCTTCGCTTAGGTAGAAATTAACATCAGACAGTTTGCGTATGCATAAATGATACTCGAATTGACTCAGATCTCCTCGGATTTCCTAGGATCTCCTCGGATCTCCCCAGACCTCCTCGGATCTCCTCCCACTAGAAGCACAAAATCTCCTAGGTGGTTACCCCCCGGGTAGGTCTTAAAATTCCTAGGGACATATATGGCCGTCCTAGGTTGCTAATTGCTTGGGAAGTTGAAAATTTGGATTATTTAGAAACCTGATTTTGGTTTATCTTATCCAGGGTTCTTGGATACGTGCTATTGTGTCCTGCATCACATCAAGGTGGCGGCATAGTGTTGACGAGGCCACCTTTTTGTGTTGAAGGTTACACTGAATAAATCTTACCTTTTCATTGTCCATCTCTGCGTGGTAAGATGGGTATTTCTTTTAGGCCATCTTCACTTCCTCACTTGGAGGTGGGTTGACGTTGCCTGTATCTTGGCTTCGAGCTATTAGTTCTGCCAGGAGACTCTCGGTCGCCATTTTAGAGGATGGTTCGACAGTCTCCACAGAAGCAACAGCTCCATGGGGTTCTTCGGATGGGAGAGGGAGATCCGTGCTCGATCTCCTCCGTTCCGGGAGTTATTTTTGTTTTAACAATGAATGAGGTGAACGCGTAGCTCATCCTCATTGATCGTTTTTCTAGGACTCCCATTTCCTCATGTCCTATGCCGAAGACTAAGAGGTGCCCTTTGGGATTGACCTTCGCTTCGTCGTGGAAAGAAAACCATGCATCCACCCGAAGGTCTCTTGCTAAATTATATTAATTGTTCAAATGTTTTGATGATGTAAACCTGATAAACATATTACATGGTATCTGTCAATGATTTATTTTTTTCGACACTTGTTTTAGTGACAATAAAGCGTATTGGTAAGTTTGGAAACCTTATTTCTTTCTTGGTTTCCATGTCTTTGCTAAGTTTAGGATATAACGAATAATTTGGTCAAGCAAAAACCTGGCTGGTGTCCATTATATGATAAAAATCCGGACATTTTTATGACACTCACTCCCACAACCGAGTAACTGAGCCGAAGGCCCGTAAGGTTCTCTACGGGGTCAGATGGACTTACTTCTAGCATGTAGCTCATAGGGTCCATACCAGAGGAAGCTAGCTACCAATTGGGACGGTTACATATTTTTTTTTACAATATGATAATTGGTGATATTTGAACCTTTGCAGCAGCACCTTAGGCAATTATGCCATACTGAGGCGTAGATTCGACTAAAACGTGATGTAGAGTTTTCAGTTCATGTTTAAAATAGTTTTTAAATATTTAAATGTATATGATAAGTTTGTAGGGAATCTGACTAAGTTTGCAACATGACAATTCCAACGTAGGTGGAAATTAATTGTAATACCTAAATATATTAAGGAATTTCTGCAACTAATTACAGAAAGGCCCGCCGCAAAATAAGACGCAGCTTGGTGAGGTGACGCAGCGCTAGTCACGGCGAGTTTTTGTGAACCTAATAAAGAATATAACATGCGCATATTTCTTCGCAGCGTGACGTGACGCAGTTTTGGTGCAAAGTGACCCTGCAGAACGCAGTGTAGTTGCCGCAGTTTTTCTCAGAAGATCACGGCGTGCGTTTTGAAAACCATGGAAGAAAAAGTAATCGAAGCTGTGCGGATTCGACAAGTTTTGTACGATACAAGTCATGTAAACTAGATAAGGACAAAACTAAAGAATTAAATATGAAAGGAAACCGCTAAAGAAATCAATATAAAAACTGGTAAGTTTTTGTATTTATTGAAAAATATACTTCAATCGCCATGATCTAATGATCTCCCGAGTATATTGATTCCCTCGTATTTCGATTTTATTTTATCTTTTCATTAACGTTATTCATTAATAGAATATGATGATAAAATATGATTTGGTAAACAGATTTTGGTTTAAAATTAATGCTAACTATTCGCTCTGAAGCGCTCAATTAATAATTCAAATGAGAGGATTCTCTCTCTATTTGACCGCACGTTCTCTGACAACTGCATCATTTGTAGTTGCATTTCGAGCGAGAGTGGTTTATATCCTTTTCGCTTCTGCCAAAGGTCGCTTGGCGGAGGGAAAACAATTTTTTCGCATCATGTGAATGTATCTAAAAGCGACCTGCCTTTTTATTTTTATTAATTTATAGGCAATATTTTATATTCAACGAAACAAGGCAAAGGAATTTGGGTTCACTCTATATTAATATTTATAACGTATTTAAACCCAAAGCTGATCTCGTGGCAAATATCACAGTTCGATATGTAAGTCATTTTCAAAAAGAAATAGCGAATATTGAACTAAATAGTGGCACTTCAATATTGATTGATTAATTCATTCAAATATGATTCAGGGCTGACGAAAGAAATACCAATTGCGACAGGAATTAGATCCTGATCAACAGTAGGCATCCCACCTAGAGGGTCCAGGATAAAACTGTTTCTTGGGTATTTTTATAGGCATAGATTGATTTGCAGAATTGTACAGTAAAGAAAACAATTCCTCTATGTATCTAGGGTCTAGGGAACCGAAAAGATGCAACTGTTGATTATAACAGGTGCCGAACCTTGGCTTCAAAATGACAAGCAGGAAAGAATGATTCGTTGTTCACTCAGCTTGGCCTCAAGACGATAAGAACCAAAACTTGTGAACAACAGCCCACCTACCTTTCGGCATATCGCTAAAAGAAAACTCCCAATATCCAGCGAGTCCACTGTCAAGAAGAACCCCTCCCAACAGCCGCACTCCAAAAATTAGCGAAGAAAGAAGAATCTGTCCTGTTCCAGTGCGAGTCTAGAACAGGTTCGAATTTTCCTGTGGTATCGTTGAAGTCAATGTTAATGTTAAAGAATGGTTGCTCATGTGGTATTTATTTGGGCACCGTCGTCGTCTAAAATCATGCTATCGCCCCATTGGTTTATCCATTTTGCTAGTTCTTTGTCAGTTAGGTCAATATCCTCAGAGGGATATCTCATCTGTCTTTGTCGTAATTTGTCAGCGAGTACTTGTCTTGCAGCCTGTCTGATCGGTAGCGAGCAGTATAGTATAATGTGCTCATGATTTTCTATTGTATTGCAGTGCATACATTGTCCATCTGTTTGTCTCAAACTGAATCGTTTATAATATTTGTTTAAGTGCCCGTGCGCTGTGAGTAGTTGGGTAGCTTTCCATGTTAGTGTTGGTTCCATGCGCCTTACCGTTTTAATTAAGTTATATGTTTTCCTGCCTTTAATATCTTTATCCCATCTGTCTTGCCAGGCCGTCATTTTGTCGGAATCCATTTGTCTTCTGATATCCGTCTTTGTGGTTATTTCTATGATTTCGTCGGGTTCCGTGTGAGCTAGAATTGCTCAGAATCATCATGAATTATGCTATTAAAACAAGGGCCGAACATTTCAAAATCAAAAGACTATTAAGAACAACAGCGATACGAATACTAAAATTAGTAACAGGCCATACACTCCACGGCCGTAAGGGAAATGAGGAAATTAGAGATATTTGTGAGTTACAAGATGGGCTAGAACAGGACGAAGATAGTGGAGAGGTCACGTGGATAAGATGCTTGACATGACAACCGACTACCCAGAATAGCAGAAATGAAAAAACACAACAAGAGAAGACTCCCAGCAAGATCCCCAAAACGATTACGAAAACAGGGCTTCGGCATCCCAAGAAAAGCAAAAACAAAACTCAAGACTAAGGCCTAGCGTAAAAAAAATAATATAGTGATTGCTCCTCTTATGAGTACACAGGCACGCGAATATTCTTGCCTTAGATCATAAATCAATTTATAGTCCTTACACCCCAAACCTTTGATGTAGCTTTCTTTGTTGACTCCTGGTTCTTGGATCACTACAATGCCTAGTTGTAGTTTTGCGAACAACCTTGCAATCACGGCTGAAGGTCCCTTCGCATAATGCAGGATTATTTGCACTACATTCGTAATTGTGAAGGTTATGTATGATGGAGGCCGAGTAGAGGCAGCTCTATGTAGCCTCCTTCATTTCTCAATGTCCTTTGACCATCAATGCAATATCTTCCCCGGAGATCGAGCAGGTTTCTTGATCACGAGTCCTCGACCCCCAGGCAGCTCCGCCCAGTTTCCTAGGATGAAGAGGTGATCTTGGCATCCTAAGGTGCCCCAGCAGAACCGGAGGAGATCTCAGGCTGACCCAAGGTCAAGTTTTCGCCTTTCCCCCTTCTTCGCAGAGGTCGAGAACTATCGATAGCCGTACCATCGATAGTTATCGATAGTTTTTTCAAAACCATCGATAATTTTCGATAGTCTGCAAGGCTGGTAATTTTAAATAATTTACGAGTACCTACAGGTTATATGTAATGTTATGCTTACTTTATTTAAAAAAATTTAAAATAATGAAACATTTTTATTCAAAAAAAAAGGATCATATCCACATTTTTTTTACTTTAGCCGAGTTCTTCTCTGCTCGATGATTTTACCAGCTGTGCTAAATACCCTCTCACTTTCAGCGGATGTGGCTGGGATACAAAAGAATTTCCGCGCGCACTCGTTAATAGGTTTCATTTCTACACCTGCAACCTAAAAATATTTCAAATAAATCAAACTGTATGGTATTTCTTATTTAATTTTACCATCTAAGTCACAAATTGTGCATTTATAGAATGTACCTAATCAGAGCTGGAGCGCTTCTGACACCAATGTTGGTAATTATCTTAGAAATTAATAATTTAATTTACCTTCCAGAACAGTAGTGGATCTGTTTTCTCAGTGGCATTGGCTCGTTCCATACTGACGGTTGGTTATTATAATGTCTACTTTTAATGACTTCTCTTTTGCATTTAGTCGATCTTTTAAAAACCCAAACTTGCTTGATCCGGATGAAACTGTTTGCTGAATTGCAACTCCACTGCTGCTTTGGTTTTCCTGTTCCTGGACATCAGACACTTTCTTCATTAGGCTAAACATTTCTTGTTCGAGTAATGTACTTGCAGAATTGGCATTTTCTGCACATCTAAAGCCCTCCTTCTTGAACCTAGGATCCAGTATTGTACCTAATTTAGTTACTGTCCGTGCTTCGTATGGAAACAACCTTGTTTTCACAGCTTCTATTAAATTTGAGCACAATGTTTTTCCCTCTTCTGTCTTTAGTTCCACTAACGTGCTGTTCAAATATGTAAATATTCCATATGTTAATGGAATAATTAAAGAAAGGGTTACGTAAGAATTACCTAAAAAAATAGAGAAGTACCTTGAATATCTTTCATTGCCTTTTCAAAACAAGCGAGTACCTTTTCAATGACTTTTCAAACATTGCACTCTTCCAATGAAAGAGCACAGGTGCCTTTTTAAGATGCAATAAGGCCCTATTAAGGGATTCACTTGTTTGGTTTGTGCGTTGTACCATGTAAAAGACACTGTTCCACCTAGTAGGAACTTCCTGCAGTAATTTTAGGGGACCTCTTTGTTCAGTTTCAGCACTGGTTTGTTCTTGTTCTTTTTTGAACGCTCCCATTGCCACATAGCTACTTTTGAAGTAAGTCACTGTACTTTTCACCTTTTTCAAAATATTATCCACGCATGGTAAAGAGTCTTGTACCACCAAATTGATTACATGTGCAAAGCAAGGCATGTGCCGTTTTTTTAAAAGACTACACGTTTTCACCATGTTTGCTGCACTGTCTGTCACAATGCAAACTATTTTATTCTCAATGTGCCATTCGATAAAAATTTAATTCAAGGCTTTTGACAGATTTTCTGCTGTGTGATTTGTTTCCTTCAGTGGTTTTGTACATAAGACAGCTGATTTTAGACACCATGAGCAATCAACATAGTGACATGTTACAGTCAAATAGGACTCTGTGGCTAAAGATGTCCATGCGTCAAAAGTAATTGCTACATACTCTGTTTTTTGAATTTTAATTTATTGGAAATTTCCCTGTAACACTCTTCAAGCATTTTTTTGCTAAGTGTAAATGTACTTGGTAATTCATACCTAGGATCTAACAAATTAACAAATTTTCTAAACCCATCATCTTTTACAATTGAAAAAGGTTGATGGTCTAGAATAATCATCTCTAATAATGCATGATCAATTTGTTTTTTCCTTTGGGATGAATTGTCATACAAAATTGACTTTTTAAAGAAGCTTGTAAATTGGCCTGAGCTTCCAGTGCTTCCACCACTTGCAGATGAACTGGAAGTAGATCGTTGTTCCTCCTCATCCTCATCACCTATGTTTGATGGATTAATCTGCTGGGACGAAGTTGAATGGAACTTATGGAACCGTTTCAGATGAGCTGACAGATTTGTTGTGTTCCCACTCGTTTTGTACTCTTTCCCACATGTGGTACATTTGGCAAATTTTCTGTCACTTGACCTTGTAAAATATTTCCAGACTGCGGAAATTTTATTTCTTTTAACTGATTTTTTACGCGCCTCTGTAGTTTTCATCTGGCTTAATTCTCTATCAGAGTCCTCGCTTTTATAATTTAGAGAATGTGGTGATCTTGATCTTTCATGTGATTCCAATTCGTAACCGTCGGTGTCTAAAAATATATTATTGTTTAAATTGTTTTGAAACCATTTATGTATATATCGAAATGTAAACACAATTAGTACAATACCTTTTGATATGTTTTTACCACTGCCAGGTTTTGATATTAAAAATCTATCCATTTTACAAACACAGGAACAGTAAAAGTAACGTACGCAAAAACAAAAACTAACTAGTGAGTTAAGTGAGTGGAACGTAAACACAGGAAAAGTAAAAGTTTACTTCATTAAAAAACAAGTGAGGTGACATGTGAGTGTCACAGGACAGACAGGTGACTGTTAGTGAGAGGTTGTTAAAATGTTAAAACATAAAATATGCCAGACAACGACAAAGTCGGATATAAAACACGAAAACCGATACTTCGTCTTCTTTTTTCCTCCTTTGATCAATTGTTCATATCAAAACATGTTTCGATATGGTGTGTGTCCGCGCATATACCACTATCGAATACTATCGATAACTTTTCGAAACTATCGATTGTGTTAGATAGTCATAAACATCGATAACTATCGATAGCTCTCGACCCCTGCTTCTTCAAAGTTTCCAGGTGTAGAGGGCATCCCCATGTTATTTGACTCCTCCGCGGGGTTCTCTGTTTTTCCCGGCCCCGATTAAGTTTAAATCTAAATTTGAGTGGTATATAAATGGCTGAATTTATATTATTTATGTCAATTCCGAGGCTTGACATAAAAAATTATTAATTTCATCATATTTTTTGTTTACGGTTTAGTATATGATGAATCCTCAGGGTTTTTGTCAATATCTTCAATATTGAATAATTATTTTTCGACAACAGCGTTCAGAGGTCCTGTTTATCTAAAATTTCCTTGGGGTCTATACGTATTTGCAGTAGATTCATTGATGGTTGATTTGTAGTTACTTGTGGAAGGTTGAGAGGGACGATTACAATTTTGATTATTAGGAGTCTATTGTTTAATTGATTATTTGGCTTTGATAGTAATTGAATCCTTGGTTGTTATTACTATATCTATTAAATGGTCCATTATTAGGGTTTTGAGGAACTTGTGCTCTTGAGACGAATTATAATTATGAAATGAAGGTTGGTTTCTAGGTAATTGGTTATATAAAGTATTATGTTTTGGAGGAGGCCGATTCCTTTGAGTTTTCTGAGATCTAAGAAAGTTAGCAAATTCAATTTGGGATCTTTCGTTGTCTAATCTTCTACATTCGTACAAATCTTGTTCTAGAGATAAAATTGAAATATGAAGTAGATGATTTAAATATCATAAGGGCTTCATCAGTATACATAGTTTCTTTGAAGACTCTATGTTATCAGAATTAATAGATAGACGTTCTTTAAGGACTTTTATTTTTGTGATATTTCGTCATGATATTCGGGAAATGATTGAGATTATTTTTGAATAGAAATTTTTAAATCGGGCCGTTTATCAAAACATCTATCTATAATTACGTCTCTAGCTGGAACTAATAATTTAGATTTGACTTGCTCTAACAGAAGAGAATTGAAGAATTCATTATTTTCAGTGTTTAAAAGACAAATATTTTTCAGCCTGTCTTAGAAAATAGGCTAAATCTTTAGAACCACTATTGTACGTCGGGACAAGATTGTTTGTCATACATGATTTAATTTGTGAAATTTGAGTAGACATCTCGGTATTAGTATTTAAATTACGTCTTACAGATAATGGAGATCTGGATCGATCACGAATTTTGACATAAAGATACTGGCTTCAATATTATACCAATTGTATGTATAATCATTAAAATTGGAATGTTCAATTTGCAATTAAAATAAAACATATATTGTGGTAATAAAAAAATACTATTATATTTTAGAATAATTATTAGCCGATTAAAAGAAAAATGAAAGGAAAAACTTACAGCAGGATTATCTGCGAGCTTCTTCCTCGTCTTGAATTCTCTGAAGTAACTTGAGCCTTTTCTTTGGACAACCATCTTCTTCGCTGAAGGAACAATAGGGTTGGAGTCAGCTTCTTCATCACACCATTACTCGATTCACAGAGTTTTTTAGTTCCTAATTTCTTGATAGAATATGTAGACGTTTACCATACAGAAGAGGTGTTTTTCTACGAACAGAATCCTGTTCGCAGCGCCAGTTAAATTATAAAAGTAAAAAATATTTATTTAAACTCAATGATTATTTACAGTAAGGGAATAATAATAATGGAATATAGCACTGAATGCAGAAAAAATGTAATATGAGAAAATTATAAAAATATTGTGTAAACATGATGTCTCCTCATGTTTGCTATTAAGGTTAAAAATAATTACAATGTGAATAATGTGGGAAACGTCCTGTCAGCACTTTACAATAATATATGAATTTATGTGGTTGTCTCCATATGACCCGCGTAACCTCATGTCTTCAGAGCCTTTTCAGATTGGTGATCAATACCAATCGTGAAGATAGTTCCGCTTTCCCTCTTTTCTAGAGTTCAGAATCTTCCCAGTTGGAGCTCTAAACCCTCGACAAGTTGAAATATCTTCTCCAATTTCATGTCGGGGCTTATGGAGACCGGCTTTGGGATATTGTTTCCACTCCGAGCCACCAATTCGGGCCCTTCCCAAGAGTTTACTTTCGGCGCTCATCTCATGAGTCTGTCTGCCGATACTTGGGACCCCAATTCATCAGTATCATTTCACAGCGGAAATTAATGCCTGAGAAGTGCATCCTCTTCATCTTACTCTGGTACAACTCTTCCAACAGAGTATCTTTCAGGATGGAGAACTGATCTGCTTCAACGATGACTCTTGGGCATGATTCCCATCCTGATCGCCTTCTCTGTTTTAACAGCTGCTACGTGACCAGTGGATTGCCCCATTACTGTTGCAGTTGTTTTTGGTTTTTCACTTAGAAATGTCTCTGCGGAGGAGTGATATGTTTCGGGCCTCTTTTCTACTTTGCCTTTCCCGTTGGAGTTTCTTTTTCAGGTGGGTACGTCCCCGTTGGGGATTCCTTCGAGTGGGTTGGGTTCTGAAGAACCTGCTTTCTGGCCTCTTCAGGTGATATTCCCTGATTGAGGAGTCGCAGGTATTTCCGCACCCCTGCTCCATTTCACCGTGGGTCGTCTTTGTCGCCCGGTTCTCCTAGTTTTGGCATACGAACTTTATATCGTTCGACCTTTTTTCCTTCTGTGGGGTGCCGGATGAAGAGGTGGAGGTTTTATCCACTACTTTTACGGTGGCGTTTTTCTTTTCTCCCTAAATGGTTCCATGAGAAGTTAGGGTCATTACGGTCCACCGCTGCAGAGTTCCCCATGCAGAAGTAAGGGGTCTAATACAGTGGAGTTCCCCCGGTGCTTCAAGGTCGAAGCCAGAGAGGACTATGAGCATTCTTCGGCCTGATTTCCCACCTTGAATTTACGTTTTTAATGAGGTTGTTTCCTCTTAGTTCGGGCAGGGAAGCCAAGACTCCTACCTTTTGTTTCAGGTGACATAAAAAGTAATCAAGGGGGGTTAGGTCAGGGAATCTAGCAGGCCAAAAGAAATCAGAATATCTGTGGATAAATTTTCCATTAAACAAATTTTCAAGATAGTTCCTAGCATTTATTGTACTGTAGCACGCGGCACCGTAATGTTAGTACCAAATACACTGACGTTCTATTAAGGGTCGTTCGTCCATGGATTCATTGATATGAGTTTGTAAAAACTGTAAATTACGTTCGGCATTCAAAGATTCGCGAAAAAATAATTTGTTATTATAAATGCTACACCACACGTTCGTCTTAAACGAATATTGGTCATGAGACTTTAATACAAAATTGGGATTTTCCTCAGACCACCAGCGACAATTTGACGAAAATATCGCCTCATCAGATAAAAGTATATACCTCGTAAAAAGGGGTCCTCCTCTAACTCTCCTTGAATGAGAGAGAAAAAATCAAAACGCCATCATAATCCCTTTCTTTTAATGAGTGTACGATTTTTGGTTTGTATGGTTTGTATTTATTTAGTTTTCAAATTCTTTCTTGCCACTGTATTTTTACTTACATTTTGTTGTAACAACTTTCTTTTGCGCAATTTTAGATTTGCTACAACAGACAGCATTACATCAAACTGCGTATTTTCATCAGCAACCAGTTTTTGACATTTTCCATTAAAATTATTTTTAATACTTTCAGTTCTTCTAAATTTATTTACTATTTTCGTTACAGTTGATTAGGTTATATTTTTATTGGGATGTCTATTATCGAAAATATTTGCTGCTTCTCTATGCGCTTTATTAAAATTTTCCTTGATTGCTGATTGCTTATCATAATTCATTTTGTATAACGATATATTCCAATTGGCCAATTTATTTTTTTGTTGACTATTTTTAATCCCACCATTGCGCCATATTTATGGACGCCGCTTCGTCGCTTATGTCCGCATTTCCTCCTAGAGGAAAATTAGTCGGCTTTTCGGGTTGTTATTTATGAACGTTTCGGTTTATACCCAATTTGGCACCGGCGATGTATTTCATATATGAATTATCTTGCTAGTGATACGACCAACGTGGTTGTCTGCCTTCAAATTGGTTCGTTGCTTTAGCGACAACGGTAGTCAGTTCGCTGAGAAGCCCCATAAAAAGAAAACAAATGTTCTTATATAGTCAGTGTTCTAATTGGGATCATTTCGTTCTACGTTTACGATATATTTATGGATTATAGATTATATTCAGTAGTAGTAAAAGTCCAAATAGTAAGTGCTGAAATTATGTTTGTCCCAAATTTATCCAATATCATTTACAGTGAATTTGACGCAACCACAATATGAACACCGTCATTTAGTTGTTTAATATAAATTTTGCATTATATTCGTTGACAGCTCGTCTGTTACACGTTTTAATTGAGGCTCAAAATTTGAGGGTTATATCGATATTTACAGAAAATGGACTCAAAGTGTAGGAACAAATTTTAAAATTCAAAGGCTATTCTAAAGTAAATTGATCAAGCGACATCTTACTCGACCCCTTTATTTTTAGGGTGCCATCTTCGACCAGAAGTTAGCGACTCGGTCCTCAAATGCAATTAAAATATTTTGGGGTGAATCGTACGCTTCCTTGTCAAAGTAGCGAAGCCAACAATACCCTTTGAAGATAGATTCTCGCTGTTCGAACCAAACCAGTATAATATTAATGTTCACAAGATTCTTTTAAAATGGACACATTTATCTCGTATTGAACTGACAATTATTCGAATAGACACTGCACACCAGAAAAAAATCCGCACAGTATATTTAATACTAAGCCTGTCGGGGTTGGCTGCAATAATATGTTAAACTACATTCATTTTTCTTAAAATTGTTTAGTTAAATATACAGGGTGTACCAATCTTATGACAAACTTCGGTATATGGGTTATTTTAGAAGATTTGAAAAAATATTATCAACAAAAATAGTAGATGTCTTTAAGGTGAATATTTTGAAATTATCTCGAACTATACAGAATGTTGCTTAACTCCGTTACAAACCAAACATTAGATTTTTTAAATGAGAACCCCCGTATATTATACCGAATTCGAATTGCTCACATTTTTTGAAGATTTTGATATGTCAGAGTTTCGTAATATGATGCAATATCTTCGGGTTCTATTAAATTTTAATTATTTTCCTTTTTGTATACAGGGTAGATGGAAACTCGAACCTTTCATTTCCCCTCTTCTTTCAAATAGAACACCCTGTATTTTTTAGCGCAAATAGAATCTTCGATCATGTAATTTTAAGTTTTGTTAAGTATTCCCTATACCCAAAGTTCATAAAGTTATTTTGTAATATCTATTGTAAACCATAATTATTAACCTATTGTGTGAAAGCAATTAACCTTGAATGTAACAAAATATCCTAAATAATAATAAATTTCAATAAACTATCTATTCTTAACAAAACAAGTCATCAAAAGTATGATCCTAACCGTTATATTAAACTAATTGTTCAAAGTGTTCACTGTTAACATCAATGCAATTCTGCAGCAAATGATTGACTAACATTTCTTAAGTTAACAGATCGAAATGGCGCTTTGATTCTCTCCTTCATGTCCTATCTAGTGGTCGGTGGAGTTTTATAAACCTAATTTTTTATAAAATCCCAAAAAAGAAATCCACTTTTGTGAAATCAGGAGACCTAGTTGGCGAATCAGTTGGGCCCCTCTTCCGATCCCTCTGTTTTAGAATTCAGTATTGAGATGATCTCGTATAGGCGCAGTATTATGAACAGGCGCACCATCATACAAATACCACATTTGTCACCGAATATTGAGTGCAACTTCTTGTAATAAAACTGGCAGGTGATTCTGAAGAAAATTTAAATAAACCGCACCAGTTACTCTCTCATCAAAAAAGTATGGTATGGTATCTCATGATCACCCACAATTTCACCCCAAACATTTAATGACCACCTTCATTGGCTATAACGGGTAGAGACGACATTTGGATTAAAAGTTGCAAAATAATGAAAATTATGTCGATTTACACATCCATTTTTATGAAAAGTCGCCTCATCTGCAAAAAGCACAAAATCAAAAAAATTTCTCTGGCGATTGATTTCAAATTGGGCTCATTCACAAAACATTACTCTTCTTTGAAAATCTCGGTCAAGTATCTCTTGATGAAGCTGGATATGATAGGGATGCATTCTATGTTTTTAAGGATTCTTTGAACCGTCCAATCACTTATATCTTGCTGTTGTGAAATATTTCTCACACCTGTATGCGGATTCTCTGCAATACTTAGCATTTCTTTCATTTCATTTTCAACAGTTAAGGCTGTTTTTGATACGTCTTTTTTTGTATTATATTTCACCTGTGCGATTGAAACGATCCATAAGTTTTTCAAATGCTCTTTTGTTGGGTGCCTTCCGGTCTGGAAATCGATGAACTTTAAACGCAAGTAAACAATTTTTGTTATTGTTACGAAATAGCCCACTGGTATAGTCCCTATATCCGACACTGTCGAAGACAGGTATGAAAGTTGAAATTATGGCGGACGCGCCGGGATTCTTAGAATCGTTTACGATTGTGACTATCTTATCTAAACATCGGTTTTGTGACCAGTCTTATCTATAAAATGCCAGAAAGCCAATTGTTTTTGAGTAAGCCGCAATCTAGAATTATCTAGTGAAAAAGGCACTAATATATACATGGAAGCGACCCGAGAAAGTTTAGTATAGTATATAATTTGACATCGTGAGATAAACAGTAAATAAGTGAATATAAATTAGTGAACTGTTCATATAAATTAGTTTAAGTGAATATACTGTGTATATAATTAGTGAATATCGTAGTGAATAAATAAATTAAGTTAGTGAACCTACTGAGTGTATGCATTTATCCCACCCGTGATAAAAACGTTATAATAAATAAGAAAAACATTAGGTGTCGGGTAATATACATAAATATCTACGTAAAAGTGGCCAAGAGACTAAGGGACTTGAAAGTGACTGAATTAAGAGCAGAATTGGAAGATCGTGAGTTGGAAACGTCCGGCAAGAAAAGTGAATTAGTAGAAAGACTTAAAGTGGCACTGGAAAATGACGGCTTTGATCCTGAAACAGTTTTATTTAATGACGAGGCTTCCTTAATCTCGTCAATTTCTGCTAACATGGACGAGAAGATTTCTGCTATGAATAACGACATTTCTGCTAATACTTCTGCTAACAGGGACGAGAAGATTTCTGCCATGGAAGAGAACATGGACGAGAAGATTTCTGCTATGAAGAACGATATTTCTGGCATGGAAGAGAAGATTTCTACGAATGTGAAAAGCGATATTTCGGCTATAAAGAACGATATTCCGGCTATGAAGAACGACATTTCTGTTAATATAGACGAGAAGATTTCTACTTTGAAGAACGATATATCTGCCGATATCTTATTGATGAAAAACGACATTGCCGCTGACGTTGAAAATGAAATTTCGTCTCTAAAATCTGAAATCGAGAATAAGATGTCAACGATGGACGAGAAAATCGAGAATAAAATGTCAACGATGGACATCAACAAGAAAACGACTATTGACATTAGAATTTTGTTGATTTTACCATCTTTGAATTGTTCTCGATGCCTACTACGAGATAACAGGAATAAGTATATTAATAAGTGGTGCTATGTGGGTATTCGAAGATGATTCAAATAACGTTTCAAATACAAGAAAAAGAACGAGAAACATTCTCGAAAAGGTGGGAATATACAAACATATATAAGATTCGAAGATACAAAAACATAATTGAAAAATAAAACTTTCCTTTGGTGAAGAAATATGCCGTGAATTTGTACTAATATAATATTATATACTGTATATAAACCGATAGAAATACATACAAATTATGATTTTATGCTGATTTATCCTTTGTGATATTTTTCTTCTGTGACAAATTCATTTTCAAATCTTTTCGTATTACTGGGCGTTTTCCTTTGATAATAATGCTATTTTGAGACTTTCACAATTTTATTGTTTTATAGACTGAAAATTCGATATAAGGAACTTCTGCTAATGTAACAAGTATAATATGACTTCTGAGAAACACTAAGCATGAAAAAATAACTTCTCCTTTGAATCGCCTTTTAGACGATGTTGCAAATGTTAACTCGAGTCGTGGTACGCTATGGTACGGTATTATTACTGATCTTTACAAGCCCGCCGAAAACTGGAGTGAAAATATAGCAATGGGAAATATACAGCTTTTAGTTTTTTTCACAAAGTGTTCGTCTTGTATATGAAAATCACGTCATAGGATTCTGTTGATGTACGATATGAATGAGACTATTTCGAGTTCTCCTATGAAAAAATATTACTACCTTTTCGGACTCTCTTATGAGATATAGGGTGATGAAAAAAATCAAAGCTTTTATTTAATAAAGTATACATAATTTTTCAAATTGACATCACTCGATTCTGTATACGATAAAACATATCATTTAACATTCTTCACGAGAATTTTGTCATTTTTGGTG
The DNA here is from genome assembly GCA_963921935.1 of Galeruca laticollis. Taxonomy (NCBI): domain Eukaryota; kingdom Metazoa; phylum Arthropoda; class Insecta; order Coleoptera; family Chrysomelidae; genus Galeruca; species Galeruca laticollis. The sequence goes on along the minus strand of OY998178.1, from coordinate 81,627,426 downwards.
GGTTTATTACTACAAGGTGTCCGAAAAACCATAATTCGTTATTTTTCTATATTCGTGAATCACCTTGTATGAATTGTATCAACTGTGATGAAAGATGAAGTGAATTTATAATATTATGTGATAATTCAACCTTTTTTCGCATTTTCTCTTTATAAAACAACAAAATTATTAAAGTCTCAAAATAGCATCATTATCAAGTGAAATCGCCCTGTAATACGAAAAGATTTGAAAATTAATTTCTCATGAATTTGTCATACAAGGATGTGATGATAATAAGGTAATTGAGGGGAAGATGCCAAAAGGGGGAAGATGCCTAATCTAAGTATTTTGGACAATACTCAATAGATCGCGCCACATACACGGCTACGTTGTTATTGTGTTTATTATTAGAGAACATCATAGTTTTCGAAGCGCTTAAGTGCATGCAACTGTTCCTTGAGGTGATGTGTTTTTTTATGCCGGTAAGTTTTTTACGGTAGAAATTAATTATGTGATATACAGTGTTAAATGTTTTTTGTTTGTGCTAATATAATTTATGTAGGGTTTTGGCATTCATTACAATACGCCTGTCCTATTTTGAATGAGAAAAAGGTTTTTGTTATTTTGATTTGTGGGCTTGGCATCTTATACCTAAGCGTTGGGGTAAAACGCCAAGATCCCTGTGGGGTAAGATGCCTTATCTTAATTGCACTGTAAACTTTGTAACTCTTGTTTTTTCTCAGGTTTGCGTCGATTTTGGTTAGTGGTTTCCTTTCAGTACGTCAAATTGAATAGTTTCTTAATTTATCTTGTTTGTTTTAGGTAAAATGCCACGAACGTACGTCAGAAAATCAACTAGAGGCGAATGGACTGAAGAAGACCTTAGAGCAGCTGCAAATGCTTTACGTCAGCAGCCAACCCTGAGTGCAAATGCGATTGCTAAAGAATATAGAATCCCTCTACGAACCTTGATGAGACGTGTAAAGAATAACAATCTTGAAAAGGGCAGTCTTGGGCCAACCGCGTCCTTAGGTATTGAAAATGAACTTAAACTGGTGTCTTATATAAAACGGTTAGAAATAATTGGCTATGCTCCAACTTCAAGCGACGTAAGACACCTTGCTTTTACCTTTTCGCAAAGGAATGGGTTAAAATGTAGATTTAACCAAGAAAAAGAATTAGCAGGCTACGATTGGTTTAAACATTTTTTAAAACGACACCCAACCCTAACTATGAGAGTAGCTCAAGGTCGTTCAATTGCTCGTTCACTTGGTATGTCTGCCGCAGAAGTAGATCCATACTTCCAAATGTTGAACGATACATTTACGATGCTCAATTTGTTTGATAAACTGGTAAACATTTTCAATATGGACGAGACTGGCTTGCAATTATGCAATAAACCTACCAAAGTCGTAGCCACAATAGGAGCTAGAGATGTTCAGTCGGTCACAAGGTCAGAAAAAGGAGAAACAGTTAGCGTCATCGCTTGCTGTAATGCAGAAGGTAGCTTTTTTCCTCCCTACGTAATATTTAAAGGCAAAAACCAAAAAAAAGGAGTTTGAACGTAACATGCCCCCTGGATCGGTAGTAGTGATGTCTCCAGAGTCCGCCTATGTGAAAACCAGTATCTTCTCATCATGGACTAAAGACCATTTTTTGCCTCGTAAGGGACCAGGGCCTGCAGTACTAATATTAGATGGTCATGCTTCCCATTGTAATGACGTGGAACTTTTGGACTTTTTGGCTGAAAATGGTATTCATGTGGTTTGCTTACCAAGTCATACGACTCACTGGCTTCAACCTCTCGACCGTTCATTTTTTAAACCTTTCAAGACCTTCTGGAATAGCACTTGTAATCAGTGGATAAGAAATCATCCAGGGCGTCGAATAACTAGGTAATTTGATTTAAGTAAATAAGTTTGAAAGAGATTTCTTTGTTTCTTGTGCTTTACAGGTATCAGTTTGGGGAACTATTAAACCAAGCGTGGTCTCAAGCCGCAACGGTTCAAAATGGTATTTCTGGATTTCGGGCTTGTGGAATTTATCCATGCTCCAAAGATGCAATTCCCGACCATGCATATGCTTTAGCTGAGCACCAAACTGGAAATTCACAGGAAGAAGTGGAACATGTCGATACAGAAAACTCTGACGAACATAGCGGCGACGTAGCTGTAGTAAATTTTGATGATATTGCACCAATTCCATCCGTAGCTGGTCCTAGTAGGGCAAACGTTAGAAAACAACATGCAGAACTCCTTACTTCTCCTGACTACCGCCAAAAGAAACGCAAAAAAATTGAAGAAAAACAAAAGAATCAACAAGGGAAAGCAGCTAAGTTAGAGAAGAAACTTCGTAAAAAAGGTAACAAAAAAAAAGAAGAATGTAGCACACGATAGCAGTAGTGAAGAAGTCAGTGGAGATGAAAATATTGTCTCAGACCATAGCTCTGATGAACCTGACAGTGACAAGGACGACTTCTGTGCAATTTGCGATGGCTTTTATTTTGTCAAAAAGAGTCCCAAAGTTGACTGGATTTGCTGTGTGGTATGCAACAAGTGGCTACACGAAACCTGTGCTTCGGGGCCCAAAACTTTAGACTTGGTGTAAGATGGCACTTTAGCTGGAGTATGATGGCCAATACAATATTTTCTGTCTATGGCATGACACCCCCAAATTTGTCATCTCACCCCAAGTCTGTCGGCATCTTACCCCGTAGTTGGGGTAAGTTGCCGAAATGACAGCTGTCAATGTTTATCCAACTTTTTCGTTTATTTTTAAGAAAATAAAAACTTTTTTGTGTTTAATCATTTGTTTATTGTATTTGTAATAGAATACACAGTTTTTGTAAGTTTTGAATAAAGTTAATTATTTTTTTTTATTTTTAAAAAAATGTTACGCGTCTTCCCCCCAATTACCTTACCACCAAATATAAATCTTATTCCCAATACCCTGTATCTCGAAAACTATTCATAGGATCGTGTTGGCCGCTTTGATACATTTCATCAGAATGATCAATTCTACAACATATCAAAAATTCAAGAAATTTGACGGAGAGCCATTTTCCCATATAAGGTGTGCGGGTCCTTTATCAAAATATCAGAGTTATTTGAGATTGTTGAAGATAACAGGTTTTATTGTCTTCTACTCTACCATGTTTTTGTAATTGGTAAATCGATAACAGGACTAAAAAAATCGGAAAATATGTTATTTTTGTACAAATACTACATTTTTAAGTTTTAATAGCAATATACCTACTAGGGATCTAGGGAAAAAATCAATATCTCATGAAATTGTACACAAACTGAAATAATTGAGCGATTCATAATCAAGGCTCACTTTGTATACACAGTAGTAAAATATTAAGTTCAAGAAATCAATTTGCAATTTGTTTTTCAATAGTTCGCTAAATTATTCCCTTTATATTATCTCTGATTGAAATAAACGTAGGATACAGATTAATCCTCAATAATCCGGTGATCCGACTGACTAATTTACTGGCACTGATCTACCTGTCTTTGAAAAATAATTCCTAACCTAACGTTCGAAAATATACACAAGCAATTTTACAGCATCTGGTAAAGGTTCAGTGAACCTAAAAAATAATATTGACATTATTGCTGCTATTATACGTTCCTCACAAAAAATGTAGACTAATTACGTAATTACATATCATTCACCCACAAACAGTTATGATGAAAATTATTCACATGAAATGTATGCGGATTAATAGAATTAGAGTGATAGTAATAATTTTGACGTTGTTTAAAAGTTCCGCTGTTCCTGAGCTTATTTTGTGCCCACATATAAATCTTATTCTTTTTATGATACTCAATTGCTTATTCATTTCGAATGTAATGGGTAATAATAGTTTTTAATCACTATTACTCTTTGAATGTATTCTCCGATGCTTCACACGTTTGTCAACTTTGAAATAAACTTGGGCACTGACTACAGTTTCCAGGGAAATGGAAATTTTTACTAAAAACAAAACAGTAGTTGCCTATGTCTGCTTCTGAGAAAACTTGCGAATGGATGCTTTTTCCCCATAATAATTCACCAATGTTTCGTTAGCCTCCAAATAGGATTTGCAACAATTAATTTACATGTACGTTTAATATTAATTGTATACAAGGTGTGGTAATTAAGTAAGTTTTTTTCGAACGACAGTTGGTAAATGCGCTTACTTAAAACATTTGATGTATTATCTATTGAAATTAAACTTTACAACATGAACAAATTGAATAAAAATAAAACTGATCGTTCGTATTCGTACGTCCTACTTTCTTGAACGCAAAAGGTGGAATCCGCCTCGTTGTTGGCCGTCGTCGCTCGCTTCGACTAACTGGTACGCTGGGCCGCACCTCACAACTTGCGTCTACAGACACCAATACCACCACTTCGACTCAGGTCCGCGAAGTTAGCCCCCAAAGTTTTCACGATTTAACTAAATTTAGTGCCATCTGTTAGTGCATCTTTATTGCTTCTATAAATTTTATTAGTGCTTCCGTGGTTTGGTAGATATTGAATATTAATTTATTTCAAGGTCAGCCCCCAAATTTTTTAGGATTAATTCCAAATTAGTGTCATTCGTTAGTTCACTTTAGTGCTTCAATTATTTTCGTTAGTGCTTTATTGGTTTTCGAGATATTTGACTTTATATTTTCAAAGTCAGCCCCAAAAGTGCTAACGAATAATTCCAATTTAGTGTCGTTTGTTAGTGCTTCGTTAGTGCACTTTAGTGCTTCAATAATTTTCGCTAGTACTTAATTGGTTTTCGAGATATCCTATGTTCTTTTTTTGAGGTCAGCTCCCAAAGTATTCACGATTCGATTAAATTTAGTGCCATTCGTTTTTGCTTTGTCAGTGCTCTTTAGTGTTTCAATTATTTTCGTTAGTACTTTATTGATTTTCGGGATATTTGACTTTATATTTTCAAGGTCAGCCCCCAAAATGTTTACGATTAATTCAAAATTAGTGTCATTCGTAAGTGCTTCGTTAGTTTACTTTAGTGCTTCAGTAATTTTCTCTAGTACTTTATTGGTTTTCCAGATATTTCATGTTCTTTTTTTAAGGTCAGCCCCCAAAGTATTCACGATTCGATTAAATTTAATGTCATTCGTTAGTGCTTAGTTAATACTCTTTAGTGCTTCAATAATTTTCTATAGTACTTTATTGGTTTTCCAGATATTTCATGTTCTTTTTTGAGGTCAGCCCCCTAAGTATTCATGATTCGATTAAATTTAGTGTCGTTCGTTAGTGCTCTTTAGCGCTTCAGTAATTTTCGTCAGTACTATCTTGATTTTCGAGATATTTGATATTAATTTATTGGCACTTCCGCGAAGTTAGCCCCCAAAATGTTCATGATTTAGTTATAGTTAGTGTTATTTGTTAGTGATTCGTTAGTGCTTCCATAAATTTCGTTAGTGCTTTCTAGGTTTTCTAGTTAATTGCTATTATTTATTTTAATATCAGCTTCTAAAATTGATTTCGGTTGATTCCAAATTAGTGTCATTCATTAGTTAGTGCACTAACGAAGTTTATGTAAGCACTATGAAGCACTAACGAATGATACTAACTTTAACTAAATCGTGAACATTTTGAGGGCCAACTTCACGGAAGTGCCAATAAATTAATATCAAATATATCGAAAAAGAATAAAAAGTATTAAAGTACTAATGAGCACTAATGAAGCACTAACGAATGACACTAAATTTAATCGAATCGTGAAACGTTTGGGAACTGACCTCAAATAGAGAACATTAAATATCTCGAAAACCAATAAAGTACTAACGAAATTTATTGAAGCACTAAAGTGCACTAGCGAAGCACTAACGAATTACACTAATTTGGAATTAATCGTAAACACTTTGGGGGCTGACCTTGAAAATATAAAGTCAAATATGTCGAAAACCAATAAAGCACTAACGAAAATAATCGAAGCACTAAAGTGCACTAACGAATGACACTAAATTGGAATTAATCGTAAACACTTTGGGGGCTGACCTTGAAAATATGAAGTCAAATATCTCGAAAACCAATGAAGCACTAACGAAAATAATTGAAGCACTAAAGTGCACTAACGAAGCAAGCACTAAAGTGTACTAACGAAGCATTAACGAATGCATCAATCTGGAATTAATCCTAACCGCTTTGGGGGCTGACCTTGAAATAAATGAATATTCAATATCTACCAAACCACGGAAGCACTAAAGAAATTTATAGAAGCACTAAGAGGCACTAACGATGCACTAACCGATGACACTAAATTTAGTTAAATCGTGAAAACTTTGGGGGCTAACATCACGGTCCTCTTTGACTCCGTGACTCTCGCATGCGCATATTACCAGTTTTGCATAGGAAAATTTCCGGTTTTGCGGGAATTTTCAACACAAAAGGGAAAACATGGCAAGCTCCAAAATGTTTAGTGCAGGAAGGTCAAACCGACCGATGAAAGATTAGGATTGTGCCTCCTGTTGGAAAATTTGGAAGTTAACAATATGGTTACAGATATTGGAAATATTAATTACACGGAAGGCGAACACCCATTGGGAGTTGGACTTATACGAATTACAGAACCATTTTGCGACAACATAATACTTGTAAAGGTATGCGGCTTAGATGACTGCGATGGAAATTCTAAACTTGTTAAAAAAGAAATATGTGGCTCTTTTAATAGTCATATCCGTGGAAAGTTTGGCGAATTGGTTTCTGCAAAACATGGAGTTGAAGCTAAGCTGCCTTTCCTCTTACTAAACAACAACCCGCTTGCCATTGGAACAAGAGAAATAATCGGAGTAGATTTGGAAATTTTTAAAAGGAAACAAAAAGAACCTGTTTGCATTCCATACAAAGTAGAATTGGCGGAAGTTAAACTCGACAGGCTACTTAAAGAAATACCAAATTTATTGGAGCAATTCCGGAAGGAAGATTACTACCTAATGGACTTGGACATAACGCAGGATTTTGCAGGAATTTTTAACAAAGAGGAAATGATTAATTATTTAACCAACAACTTTAACTTTAGCATCCAAGGAGAGTACAAGGAAAGGTGCAACGTTATTGTAAACAATGATAAAACAGTTGGCACAGATTGCCTTACGTGGCTCACATCTAACGCACAAGGGTAAAACTATACAACAAAATTTATTTGTCAAGTAACCAATCCTGGAGTTAACAAGAGCATTGGATACCATATTATAGATTTCGTCAACTGCCCAGACGCAAGATTAAAGGAAACTTTCTTTTCTGCATTGGCCAAGAAGCATGGCATTACTAGATTAGAAACTACGATATATAATTACTCAATGGGAAATTCCCATGGAGAGGCTACAGTCCTCTAGACGATTGCATAACTGTGCTACAAGATAGTAAGTTGTACTTCCAAAATTCTGCGATATACACGGTTTCGATTGCAAAAATGTGTACAAAGTTGATCGAGATTCTACAAAACCTCTGTTGTCTTGTGTTTAACAATATGCTACAATATATTTATTGGGGCAACAGCAATACAAGAAAATTGACGGAATTACAAATAAAATTACCAAAAGAATCCGACACAAGGAAGCAGGTTATAAATTACATTCTCTCTGCATGCAGCTTTAATTGCCTCCCTGTTAACCATATTGAAGTTGTGGAAGAAAAGAAGAACAGAGATAATGTTCGAATTATACGAAAATGTTACATTAAAGCTGGAGGACCAGTACTCCTTTTTCTACTACATCGGAAGATATCGACATATATGCCGCTGGACTAATCGCCACAGATAATTTGATTACACGTGTTTTAAGGAAGAGAACCAATAAAACAAACAATCTTTTTTCTCATAATATTAAAGAAATCAACCCTCTGTCGCAAGCTTACATTACATCGACAACGAAACGAAAACAGGAAATGGATGAGATTGATATCAAGAGGCAGAAGCTGGATTTTCTCGAAAAGACAACTGCAATAAAGGAAGAATATAGAAGTCTACTGGAGAAAGAAGAGATGATAACACAATTGAGGGAGAGATTAGAAAACTATTTTTATAACCATTGGGTAAACCTAGACCCAGCAGGTGTGTATAAAGTGTCGGCGTTTACCATAAACAAATATACTTATGTAGGTGTGTTAGCTGAAAATGATGGCATAAAGAATGTCTACTTATTAAAGAGTTACTACAAAAATACATTTTTAAGTGTTTACAACAATAGAGCAGCTCTTATTGCAGATGGTTATATCACAATACTTTATAATAATGGTATGGTGATAATATGTTTGCCTACAGAAGAAGCGTTTGTAACATTTACTACCAATGGCATTACGTATTACCAAGGCAACACATTCGTCAAGATAGAAAATTTAAAGTTTTACACGAAGGTATGGAAGAAGATCCCTTTTACCCAAGAAGATATGACTCAAATTAAAAACATTACCATGCAGAAGATAAAAGATAGTATTAAATTTAGATATTGCGAACGCTTAGAACAAGTTGCCGAAGGAACAGAAATTGTAATTGCCGCTATAAAGGAAGTTAAATACAGGGAGAGACTTCGTTACATATTAAACGTTGAAAATTCGGAAATCTTCTATTGCTCGATCTATTGGTTGGAAAAAGAATTTGCAGAAGTGGACCTAAGTTATGGAATTAAGATAACAATAGATAAAATTAAACATACGCCTAATAGAAAAAAGGAAATAGCTGTATTTTGTGTGTAATAATTGTTTGTATTATACTCAATATGCTATTATTGTAAATGAAAACGATTAAAAAAATAGTGTTATGTTACTGTTTTGTTTATCCCTACCAGTGTTGTTTTGGTCATATTTCCTAAAGATATGGGTTAAGGGAGGTGGTGCGTCACTTAACACATGACAGAAGACACACACCACAGGGTTAGCAGACACTCACACACCACACACCACAAGAAGGTAAAACCATTATTTTTTCGATTTGGCAACGTTAAAGATATCGCTGAACACTTGGTTTGGTTTTTGTATGTATTAATAAAAATATTTTACTGTTTTTACGTTTATTTCCAAATAAGAAACGAACTCTTTGTGTACACACAGTACAAATTGAAAAACGCTTTCGATAATAAACATAAAAATAGAATTCTAATCAAAATATCTATTATTTTTAAATAAAAGTAATATTCTGATAGGTTTGTCCTGGACCAATATTGCATAACTAATGAATTGTGTGTAATGAAAAGTCGATTCATCTGTGAAGAAAATATTTTTTGAAAATTTTGCGTCCAATTCCATTTTTTCCATAACTATTTCACAAAATTCCATTCTACTAAATTGATCGCCTGGTAATATATCATGGCTCTTTTTCAGGTTAAAACTACGATAGCCATTTTTTTAATGCAGTCCGAATCGTTTTCGGATCAACAAGCAAATCCTTGGCGAAATGAGTTGGTGACTGACTGTAGATGATTATTTTCCACACTTGAACAGATTAAAATATCTCTTTCTTCTTTTTCGAGTTGGGTTTGACGATTTTGTGTACGCGGTCCATGTTTTGAAGGAGTGACATGTTCATCAAAAATTTTTATAACCGTTCTCAGTTGTTTCTTGCTAATTGGTTGGGTATTTTCGAATGCCACAATAATATTTTCTGCTATTTTTATGAATTACCCTGGTAATACCATTTTACAATTTGCACTTTTTGTTACATCTGCATACTCATTTTATAAGATTTACAAAGATCGTTCCTCATTCGCAAACAAAGAGGTAGTGATGTACCCAGATGTACAGGTAAACGTCCTCGACAGGCGCAAGCGCGATTCGTATTCGTATATTGTAGTATCCTTATTTTAACTGTAATAATCTACGCTGACTTTTATATTGTCTATCTCAACATTGTCTCTCTCTAACACACTGGTAATGCCATATGCCTCCCTCACATTTTCCCGTTGAGTATGAGGGGATTATCGGTTTACGTTAAAATTTAATGAGGAATAATTTCTGTTATTATTAAAAAGGAATATTGTATGGGCACTCATACTTTCAACGTGTAGATTGAAAATGAAGAGAGGGAATAGATAAAAATAGAATTGCGGCTGTAGACGAAATCGTTTTTTATCAGGAGCGTATGAATTACAGGCGGTGTACAGTATATCTTTGTGATATTTGTAAACAATTTAATACCGATACTTCTTTGGCATGTTCTTTACAACATATTGTCGCTTTTGGACTCTGTATTAAAAACCTAATACTGTATATACCATGTTTATTTATATACAAGGAATATATTTGCTGTTCCAAACTATTTTTCCAAGATTTAAATTTCTCCGCATTTGAAAATTCTAATATTTTAGATGCAATTTTAATATCATTTCATTCAAGTACTCCTATAAAATTAATTTAGATGCACAAATATGACCACGACCACCCTCACTGCAATTAACTTGATGAAGTCTTTTGTCAACATTTTATTTATCTGTGTATATTTTTTTATGACATTTGAAATATTTTTTTTGTGTGTAAAATGCTTTTTACATTCTACACATGGGTAGGGATATACTTTTGAGGAAGTCAGATGATCGCCTTCATCTACAAAATTAAAAATATAAAATAATGATAATATACATAAAATAATTAACTATTAACAATGAGATAGTTATTTAAATACAAGTTGATTACTAATGGACTTACCAGGATGGAAGTTCATCATATGTTTTTTTAGGTTGGAGTATTTTGAAAATGGTTTTAGGCACTTGTTGCACACAGCTGAGCATATAATCGTTTTTTGGGGGCAATCTCATTTAATACATCTGAAATTGAAACCGATACCTCAGTTCAATCTGTTAAAAACTATTTTTACAATAAATAACTTATCAGGATGAAACCTTTTTAAATAAGTTCTTAAGTTACAGTTTTTAGAAAACGCTTTTTTGCAGATAATGCATTTGTATGCCATTAGTGTCTGACAGGTTTTCAAATCGTGGCGCAAAGTGTGTTGGTATGTAAGTACTTGAAACCGATACCTCAGTTCAATTTGTTAAAACTATTTTTACAATAAATAACTTACCAGGATGAAACCTTTTTAAATAAGTCCTTAAATTACAGTTTTTACAAAACGCTTTTTTGCATATAATGCATTTGTATGCTATTAGTGTCTGAAAGGTTTTCAAATCGTGGCGCAAAGTGTGTTGGTATGTAAGTACTTAGTTTTATGATGTTTAGAGTATTGAATTCTATGTTGTTTGTAGTTTTCGTTTCTTAAATTTTTTGTGCTTCATTATGCTGACACTTTCTCTAATTTTGTCATCTAAACAGCCAAATTCTACTGAATGTAGTTGGAATGTGAGTTCAGAATGTACCACTTTTATGTAGTTGTCTAGAGTCTCTTATTTTGAACCATTTTTTACATTCTTCTTTAAGCCATACTCGTTGAGCACATTTTATAGCTTTTTGTGCTTGAGGTGTTTTAGTATGGCATTTTATATTTACATAATTTGGTATTATTTCCAACCAAATGTTTTGTCATGCTTCGTAACGTTTTTGTAGTAATGTCTGAAACAGTCGGGTCAAATCTTCTCTCGAAGATTTTTTAATGAAATTTACTGTCTCGACCCTTAGTTCTTGGAATCTACCAGGAAGTAAGGGTCGGGATAATAAATTTGGTTATTTATTACTTAAACCCTAAACTATGCTAATTGTATATTTTCGATGTTTTTCTCATATAGGGTAAAATACCGTATTCAATTAACTAACTACGACGTATCTACTTGTTGATTGGAAGGCAACATTGGAAAGGGAAAGTGCTATTTTCATTGATCAAAGCACACTTTTCTCTTAAACAAAGATACCATTTTCACAGACCACTCAACTATTAGGCTCCCTTACCACACGTACATTGTGAAGGAGAGAAAAGGAGATAAAGGATGTTTGAAAAAACTGTTGTAGAATGTTGAGCGTCGAGTTGTGCTTATAAAACATAGGACAAGGCAACATTTTTTGTTAACAATATAAAGAAGTTCCATAAAGGGATAATGAGTTTACTCTATATCTTTAACGAATATTTCTCACGTATTTATTTGCAAACAGTTCATCATTTTATACAGGGTGATTCTTTCGGAATTTCGATTAGACATTTAAAAAAAATTTGACATAGTTACGTAAAGGGAACTATATTGAAAAAGAAAACAATTTTTTTTTAAAAGCTCTTGTTTATTTTGTAGGATACCATAGACAGTTAATTTGTCATTGATAGTTGGAGTCAGTTAATCCACGTTTGTTTTAATTATAAGAGTTGTGAAAGTGCAAATAAATATGGCTGGTTAGTCAATTTTTTGCGGATATCATCGTAAATGAGAATCCTAGAGACGTCAGTTTTAACAGATTTAATGCCTGCCTCACACAGGTCTCCGAAATTGAGTGCTGAGGGAGGATTAAAATGCCACTTAATGTGCTTCCTTTTAGTAGCACCTTGCATGGCTTGATCCAGTTGCTTACGAACCCCAACAAAATTTGTTCCACATTCACTGGATATATTATTAACAGGACTCGTACGAGCAATAAAGCGACGAAGCGCGGCAAAAAATGTGACTGTGGATAGGTCCGAATCTAATTCTAGATTAACAGCCTTTGTGGCCATACAAGCAGAGCGAGATAAAACTTATGAGTTTTGGCTCCACGAGATCGTTCAAGAGTTATACAAAAAGGTTCCCCATAATCCACTCTAACATTAGCGAAGGGTTTCAATTGATATTAACGAACAGAGGGTAAATTGCCCATTAAGGCCTCAGATGAATTAGGGTTGATTCTAAAACATTGTATACAATGGGAAATTACTCCACAAATCGACCGATTTGGGACGAGGATCCAGAACTTCTGGAGTAGTGAAAAGTGGAGAGTTCGCAGTCCGGGAAGAAGATATTTTCGATGATAGTGTTCAATAAGTCGATACGTTAAAGTATTACTACTGGGTAAAAGAATGGGACGCTTTTCATTAAAGACAAACTAGAATGAACAAGTCTACCACCCAACCTGAGGACTCCTTTATCATCTAAGAAATGGCCCAATTTTCGCAAGTAGGATTCTTTTGAAGCAAGGGTGTTTCACGAGTAAATTTTATGAGGTAGACAAAGCCATTATCAAAATCACTTTCTGAAAATGAACCAAACCGTGCATTAACGAGATTACATGCATTAAGAATAAATCTAAGTACAGAGCAGCTTATTCGTTGTATTTTTTCAAGAGATTAAAAATGAGATAAAAAATTATAAAAAGCGGATTGATTTAATGAGATGAAATAATATGAATAACGGATTGATTTAATTCAACTTGACAAGCAGTTTTACCTAGGTCTTCAGAAACTTCAAATTTAGACAGAGAGGTAGGCCAACCATCGGATGATTCACATAACCATGGAGGTCTCGCCCATCAAATTATTTATAATTTTTTGAGGGAGTATGCCTCTCCAGGCAGGGGTCTGCAGGATTGTAATCATTAAGGAATTTGGAAGACTAGTCTGTACAAAATGTTCTAATTCCGACAGCAATAGTGCCCCACATAACTCGAGTCGAGATTTTCTTGAGAGGAGCTACCCGAGTTTTGCTACATACTAAAGATGTTTTAATCTTACCATATTCATCTTCAGACCGTAAATAAATTATAGCAGCATACGCCTTTTCTGAGGCATCACAAAAGCCATTCAGTTCCTAGTTACAATTATGAGGAGAAGTTATTCTCCGAGGAATATGAAGTGAGGATAGAGAATGCAAATTTGTCCTAAAAATTCGCCAAAACTCAACAATATTATCTAGTAGAGATGAGTTTCAAGGGTGAGAAATCCTAAACGATCAAATATTTTTGCGAGTTCAGAAAGTATTGACCGCTTAGAAAGCACTCATTGTTACTCCAAACATTATAACACAAGAAATCTTGAGAGGGACTCCAAGGAAGTCCTAAAATCTCTAAAGTAGTTTGACTATCAAAGTCAAACGAGGGCAGATCAACTTGTAAATCAGTGGCAGGCAAGGGTGACAGAAAGTATTGTTACTGGACCATTTTCGCAAGTGAAAGCCACCGCTAGATAAAAGGACTATAAGATCCTTTTGAACAGCAAAGGCTTCTTCTAAAGAGCTACAACCAGAAACAATATCATCAGCATATATATCCGTACGTAAAATTTGAGAAGCATATGGGTATGTTTGTTTATTCATATCAGCTAAATAGAGAATAGGTCGAATGGCTAAAGAGGGCGAAGAAGTGATACTATAAGTGACTGTTTTGAGACGATAATTTTGAATATTGTTAGAAGGACTAAAACGCCACTAGATGCGTTGATAGTCACGATGAAGCTTCTCTATGAGGATCTAGCGAAATATCTGCTTTATTTCCGTGGTGAAACATACGTTGTACGTGCAAAATCTGAGAAGAATTGATTGGATATATTGTTGAAGCTTGGAACCTGAAAGCAGGATATTGTTCAAAGAAAGACCATTGGAGCCTTTTGCGGAAGCATCAAATACGACCCTAAATTTAGACATATCTGATTTAGCAATACAATGATGAGGGATATAATAGCTAGAAGAGATAAGTTCACTGCCGTGAACAGGTTCCATATGATCGGAAATGAAATAGTCTTCCATAAAATAATTATATTTAGTATCTAATTGAGGATTTTTTACCAGACGACGTTCTAAAGATAAAAATATTCTTATTGCGATGTCCCGAGAATTTGAAAAATCATATGGAGAATTACGAGAAGGGAAAGATACTACAAAACGTCCAGTAGAATCCTGACGTATGGAGTCTAAAAACAATCTTTCGGCTAAGATAGCATCAGATGATTAATGAGAGCGAGAGGGTATGGCATCAATTTCCCCAAATCTGTTAACTTCACTTTCTAGAGATAACTAAGAGAAAGTAAAAAAGATTGAGGTATCTGATTTGAGGTAAGATTGACTTTTTCCGTGATTATCCAATCAAAAATCGTATTTAAAGCAATTGGTTCAACGATTGAGGACCTTTGAGAATATTAGGAAAGACGTCAGAGCAAGTAACAAAGTCTAGAGTGAGAAAAGGTTCCAGAGCATCTCTAGGTTTAATAGTACAAGTGTGAAACCTGAGAAGAGATCCGACCAACACCTCTTATCTCCAAAAAGAGAAGAAAGTTCCTTAAGCCAAGTTTATTACAACATTTAGCAGAAATGAAGTGGCTCTGAATGGCACTGTTAAGAACTCTAACAGAATTTTAACGACATTGGCTATCTTTAACATCAATCATAGCAGTAGACAACAATTCTGTACTGTTTACAGGAGAGAGTAGATTGACTGAAGTTTCAACATTAGAACGAGCAGCCAAATGGGAAGTACTAGTTGATGCAACTGGAGTAATGGGAGCATTATTTGGGAGAGCTTGTGAGGTAGAAATGACATCAAAATATAAAAGAGTGAGGTGCTTTCGTGAACATTTTCTACAACGCAGTTGAGACGGATAATTAAAAATATTATGTTTGTAACTAGTACAATTTGTACAACAATTCTTGGATTTTACAAAGTCATATCTTTCGTTAGGAGATTTAGCTAAGAAACCTTGACAATTGTATATTAAATGTTGCTGATGGCATAATTGACAATTGATGGCATAACAATTTAGAGTCAGACTGGGTAGTAAATTCACTGTTTTTGAGGAGTGGGTTTTGATGTACTTTTCATTTTAGGTGAAGAGAAACTTTTAGGAGAAGCAACAATAGCTTCATTCCTATTATTTGCAAGTCCGCGTGCATTGACATTAACTTCAAAAATACGAACACGATTCATAGCATCACACCGAGTCTAAAAACTCCATAAGCGTATTATAATATTCATCATCAAGTAGATTATTCTTGTATTGCAGCTCAAAGCGAGCTTTAGTATTATCTAATCTGTCTAACAACATATTGTAGAGTATAAAATTCTTGACATTATAACCTAAGTTTTCTAAAATGCCCAAGTTCTTCTCAAAACTATCAATCAACTTTACGTAAAGGCTCATGATTATTTGAACTCTCTATGGCAGACGTAAACTTTAAAGTATGCCAATGAGAGCTGAGCTATTAACAACTTTTTATCAAAGCGCTTTTTGAGTCTTTTGTATGCTACAACATAATAATTACCTCTTAAAGGTACACTCGAAATGATATCATAAGCAACTAAGCAACTGAAGAAGTGGATGCCAATAAATAATAAAAATTTTCTATATTGGTTAAAGAGTCAATATTATGTACCATTGAATCAAACATATCAATAAATGTTTGATAATCTCCATCAACAACAGTAACAGTGAGTTTGGGCAATCTAACATTACAAGTAGCTCTAAAAGTAGTCACATTTTGAGTAGAGTTTTGATTTTTCAAATTATTACTAATATCATCTTCGAATATTTGAGTATAAACCGCTTGAATATAATAAGTATTATTATCAAAATCTGTACGAGTGATAGTATGTGGCTCGAACAGAAATTATGACATTATGAGCTTTAAGAAAACCATCATGAATATTTTCGATATGTTTATACCTACATTTAAAATTATTTTGCAAGCCTTTATTTGTGATATAATCATTGGTAATTGTTAACAGAGAGTATAAGTTAAGAATTTCGCTTTGACATTGAGCAATTAATAATTTAAGTTCCTTAGCTTCAGACATTATTTATAAAAGGTAGACACTTGACAATGAGAATACTTAATGAAATATTATTTAAATCAAAAGCTTTCGAAAATAAGAGAAAATATATTTTTTGAGTAAAATATCGAGCGAATAAATGACAAAGAAACGAGCTATAAGGAGATTTTTTGACTAAATAACATTCACTTAATTATATCAAGTAATAAATAATATTACTTGTTTGTGAGAGGAATATAAGTACGTGTACAATAGATGTAGAACGATATAGAGATAGAGCAGTGCACTTTATTATTGAAGTAAAAGATATTCACTGTGAAAACGTTAAATAAATATAATATCGATTTCTGCCAGCTGATCTCTGACCAGGTGAAAAATGAGATTCACAGGTGCGTCAATTTATTTGCGCGTTCGGTACCTATGGTCTAGACCTGCCGAAAACTGAAGATATTGAACAAATATGTCGGCCACAAAAGGGATTAAAATTAATAAATCATAAATTGTGGTATTTTAAGGGCGGAAAATAACCCACATTAAATATGCTTCTTAAGTTACCATAATTAAAATTTAAAATGCGAAAGATGATTATCATATCCCCACGAAGACGACGTTGTTCAAAGATCGGTAAATCCATTATATTTAGTATTTCTGTATAACTAGGTCTTGTACGCCCGAATGATAGTATGTTTGGTAATTTCTTGGGATTCGGTCCTTATTATAGACTTTCATCAAACTACATAATATGATTCATCAAATATACTTTATTTTTACGTTTCGGCTGATTTTTTAGCCTTTTTCAAAAAACAAGTTATCGGGAACAAAAACTTTTTTATCCACATAGTGGGAACGTCACATTTAAAATTAATTTATACAATAACTTCACGTACACAAACAACGACTATTTTCTGTCGTAGGAAATGGTCCAGCGATATCTAAAGAAATCCTTTCGGAAGGGCTTCCAACATTATATTGTTTCATGGGCTTTCTCTTTCGGTCCAAAATTTGAACATTCTATTATGTTCTACGGTAGACACGGCCGACTTCGAGAACTACACCAATGTGCGATTTCGTAACAATATTTATATGCTTTTTGTTTTCCACTTCCATTTTACCCCAATAGAAAAACTGAATAAAATGTCAGTCTTTCCTAAAACCCTCGTTTTCGTTACCTGAAAAACAGTAAAAATGATAAAAGCATAAATAAAACTCTAGTTGAATATAAAACAAGCTAACAATTTAACATAAAAAATGTAACTATAAGCTCTCATTATTCGGTACCTACGAATAAAATTTGATGAATATTTAAATCACCTGGCGGTTCGGCACATATCCACAATATAATCGCTCTGGTTACTTCCCAAAATTGATACTCCATTAATACGAAGTTCTCTCGAATAAATGATTTTAATAATTAAATGAGTGAATAACAATGTGCCGGTCCGGTTAAATTCGGAGGCATTAATAAAACTAAAACTCCATCGAGGCAATTTGTTAACTTTCCGTACTCTGTAAAACAATTAATCACGTAATGGTTTTGATATTATTGCTTTCGATTAATTAGTTATCGAATAATTTGGAGAAGTTTATGTAATGAAATTTGTATTTTCAAAGATTGTAAAGGGAAATATCTATAATATATTTCATATTTATTCAAGCATGTATTATTTATACATCACCCATCCCTTTCATCGTTATTATTGCCTATAGAAGAAAAAGTTTCAAATAAAAATTAGTGGAATAGATGGCTTTCAAAATTTCTTCCCTGGTCACTGTGGACTTCCAAGGGCACTCCATATCGGCTGATAAATTCCTTCACCAATTCATCCGCGACAGTTGTGGCCTCTTAGTTCGGGATAGCGTAAATTTCCACCCACTTTGTGAAATAATCCATTACAACCAGTATGTATTTGCCACCATTTTCGGTCGTCGGAAATGGTCCAGCGATATCTAAAGCAATCCTTTCGAAAGGGCTTCCAACATTATACTGTTTCATAGGTGCCTATCTCTTGCGATGTGGTCCATTACTCGTAGCACAAGTCGTATATTTCTTACACCAGTCCTTCACATCGTCGGAGCTGTTCATCCAATAAAACCTTTCACGGACTCGCTGAAGGGTTTTCTTCACTCCCAGATGACCTCCCCCCGATGGACTGTCGTGTAACTTCTTTAGTACTTCAGCTACTCTTGTTTTCGGGATAACTAGCTGTCTCTTCATCTCGGAACCAATATCGTTTTCAAGGACTCTTCCAGGACAAGTGAGTCCCACTGAGCCCAATACGCCTTGAGTTTCGGTGAAAATCTTGACACTTCTTGCCAGGTAGGTCGCTGATTTTCTTCCTTCCATTGTCGGATCATCTTCAGGTGTGGATCATTCTCCTGATCTTCTCTGATCCTGGTGGGTGATCATTCCTCGTTGACTACTGTAGTTCTTGAAACTGCAGCTTCCCTAGAATCCGCCTTGTTGCCGTGGGAGCAGTCTGTTGGACAGCTCGATGTTCGATGTTGAAATTGTACTCTTGAAGTCGTTCAATCCATCTAGCGATCTGGCCCTCGGGATTCTTGAACGGCATCAACCACTTGAGTGCTGCATGATCAGTCCGGATTAAAAACTTCCTACCATAGAGATACTGGTAAAAGTGTTCCACGGACTTCACTACCGCCAAAAGTTCTCTTCTTGTGACGCAGTAGTTTCGTTCTGGTTTGGAGAGGACTTTACTGAAATATCCCAGCACTCTTTCTTGTCCTCCTTGGATCTGTGGAGCACTCCGCCAATTCCTACGTTGCTTGCGTCAGTGTCAAGAATAAAGTCTCCCTCTGCTAATGGATATCCTAATATCGGCGCCGAGGTTAAATGCCTCTTCTTCAAGGTTTCAAAAGCCGTTTGACAGTCTTCGTCACATTGGAAAGCTTTTGCTTCTTCTGTAAGTCGAGTTAGAGGCTTGGCAATATCTCCAAACTTCCTGATAAATCTTCTATAATACGTGCAAAGTCCAAGGAAACTCCTAATTTGATGTTTGTCGGTTGGTTGCGGCCATTGCTGAATGGAAGCAATTTTCTCTGGATCCGCCGCCACTCCTTCATTGCTCACTAATGCTTCTTCTTGGAGTTTATTATTTCTGGTCGTATAATGGCTCTAGTTGCTCCAGTGTCAACCAGCAGAGCTTATTTCTTGCCATTGACTTCGCCATCCACATATACACTGTCGTTGCGACATCTGAGAGAAGCTATCAGTATGAGAGGGTCTTTGGAACGATCATGGGTCGGTGCTGCCCCCTCGTAGCCGACCCGTTCTAGTTTTCCTGTGATTGGGGTTCTTGGTTTGCAGGAGTCCTAGGGCGCTTACATGAACTGCGTACATGCCCTAGCTCGCCACAATTCCAGCATCTGATCTTTCTCGGCTTCTTGTACATCATACTTTTTATCAAGCTGACGATCTGGTCAAACTTGTCCTCGTTGCCTTCTCCTTGGATGGTTCTAACTTTGTTGTAACTCGAAAACTTCGTTGCTGCTTCATATTCAAGAGCAGCTGTCAATGCGTCAACTAATGTTTTCGGATGGGCTAAGCGAAGCGTCCTCTGCATATCGGGGTCACGTAAGCCACGATAAAGGCCTGTATGCCCAGACATTCCATCATGTTCTTTGCTGTTGAAGTGCTTCGTCACGTTTCTGCCTTCGGTTCTTCCGCTGGGATTGGAACAAATGTTCTAGATATTCGTGACCATATCGCATGTCCAACCTCTTCTTCAGCTGTTCGAAATTATCTGTCTCTTCCAGAGGTATCGTCTGAAGTACATCTAAGGCATCTCCCCGAAGCGCTATAGGTAGGTTCACTGCTTTCTCCTTATCGGAACAATTATTCACTCTAGCGGCTGCTTCAAACTGTTTCACATAATTGGTCCACGACATTTTTCCATCGAACGTTGGGGCCTTAACTCGGGTAAAACTGCCAATGTCTTCTAACTTAGGGTGTGTTTCTGTCTTGCAAAGTTTCGTTTGCTCGGTCTTCTTTTCTTCCGCTAGCGTGTCTTGAGTTCTTATATCTGTCATCTTTTTTTCTAACTCCTTGATTTTCTCGTCCATCGTTGTCGTCTTATTCTCAATCTTCTCGTCCATCGTTGACATCTTATTCTCGATTTCAGATTTTAGAGACGAAATTTCATTTTCAACGTCAGTGGCAATGTCGTTTTTCATTAATAAGATATCGGCAGAAATATCGTTCTTCAAAGCAAAAATCTTGTCGTCAATATTAGCAGAAATGTCGGTCTTCATAACAGAAATATCGTTTTTCACATTCGTTGAAATTTTCTCTTCCATGGCAGAAATCTTCTCGTCCATGTTGGCAGAAATATTAGCAGAAATGTCGTTCTTCATAGCAGAAATATTCTCGTCCATGTTGGCAGAAATATTAGCAGAAATGTCGTTCTTCATAGCAGAAATATCCTCGTCCATGTTAGCAGAAATAGACGAGATTAAGGTAGAAGCCTCGTCGTTAAATAAAACTGTTTCTGGATCAAAGCCGTCATTTTCCAGTGCCAGTTTAAGTCATTCTACTAATTCACTTTTCTTACCGGACGTTTCCAACTCACGATCTTCCAATTATGCTCTTAACTCAGCCACGTTCAAGTCACATAGTCTCTTGGCCATGTTTACGTAGCAATTTATTTATAATATCCCACTTCTGACACCAATGTAATGTTTTTTCTTATTTATTTAAACGGTAAAAGGGTGGGATGAATTTTAAATACACGGTTTGGCTACTTACTAATTTATTTAAACACTAACTCACTAACAATTAATTTATATATAATTAACTAATCACTTAAATTTAATTTATTTGCACACAAACTTGATTATTAATTTATATTAACACTTTACTGTTAGCTATTTCGGTGTTTTCTTGTTTATTTCTCGAGATCACTTTATCAACTAAACTAAACTTTCTCGGGTTGGTTCCTTATATATATATATATATATATATATATATATATATATATATTAGTACCTTTTTTACTAGAAAATTCTGGATTGCGGCTTACACAAAAGCAATTGGCTCTGGCATTTTCTAGATAAGACTGGTCATAAAAATAATGTAGATAAGATAGTCACTATCGTAAACAATTCTAAGAATCCCTGCGCGCCCGCCATAATTTTAACTTTCATACCTGGCTTAGACAGAGTCGGATCTAGGGACTATACCAGTGTGCTGTTTCGTAACATGACTTTAGTTTTAGTTATTACTGGTGTTGCGGTATCAAAATAATAAAATATGGGCAGTACTCAGACAACATAACAAAAATGTGCTTGGGGAATGGTTGTGACATTAGTAACGGGCTAGATTGTGACTGTCCTGCTCCGTATATGTGATTGCAAAGTATATAAGTAATGAGAACGAATAAACGGAAAACCATGTCACATGAAGTGCTAGAAAACAAGAAGTCTCTTCTGGCAGTGGCAGCCGATTATCAAATTAACTACATGACGTTACAGAGATTTTGTAAACAAATGCAAAAGCGAAGCAATGATGGTAATTTCTCTGTTGTAAATTTAGGGGTTTCTATATTGAAAATATTTCATTTCTAGATTTGGAACAACCATTGTGTGTTGAGTATAAACGAAATCGCCAAGTTTTATCAGATCAAATGGAAAATGAATTAGCAGAATACCTGATTTATCAATTCAAATTATACTTTGGATTATCCACAAAAGAATTTTGTAGGTTAGCTTGCGAGTTTGCTCTCCGAAACAACTGGATCAGATATGAAATGGCCTCTGCTGACTGGCTTACCAGTTTTTTCAAGCGACATACCACGTTATCCCTCAGGGCTCCTGAATCAACTAGTCTCAGTCGCGTTACTAGTTTCAATAAGACAAACCTGAATGCGCACTTTTCTCTTTTACAACAGGTGGAGAATCGTTACAACTCTGAACTCCAGGATATGTACAATGTAGATGAAATGGGCATAACTATTGTGCAGCGGCCAGACAGAATTGTTGCTAGAAAAGGCATAAAACAAGTGGGTTCTGTAATTTCCGTTGAGAGAGGTACATTGGTAACATTTTGTTTTGCTTTTAGTGCCAGCGGAAATTCAATTCCTCTGAAGCCGGGTACTCACTGATGAACTGCAACTGTAACTACAACCGTTACAACAACCAAATTCCCTAGTGTAGACGCGTTTCGAATCAGGTTCGGGAGCCCACGTCGAACCGCTCGTAACAAGCCGCCAGTTGTCGGTTCTCAGGACGAACACAAAGAGATTCTCAGTTGGTTCGTGGACGTTGATGTAGGAGGTTTGATCGTTAGTACGGCCGTTAGTCTCGCAATCAAGAAGGAATGCCGCACTGGTAATCATTTCTGATGGTATCGCCATTCCGACTCGAGCTCTCTACGAACACTGCGGATCGAGAGGGTCGCGAGAAGCCAGAAAGTGTATACATTCACGACGATTCGATACAGTAACGGTTGCAGTTGCAGTTCGTCAGTGAGTACCCGGCTTGATGTTCTTGTTTCCGAGAAAAAACTACAGGGGTTATTTTGTTAATAACGGTCCCCAGGATGTATTGGATCCGCTAATTATGTCTAAACAGGTGTTAATGTCGAGAGATTAACGACTTCTAACATTATTTTGACCTCTCCTAGTTGCTTCCGAATTTTTGTCATCAAGTTCCTGGACACTCTGTATAGTGTAGATACCACTTAGGCATTCAATAAAATTTCGTGTTCTTATTTGAAAATTATAAAAAAAGCTGGGTTATTCACATACATACACGGCATACACTTTTTAATGAAGCACCTGCATATTATGAAAGCCCCTGAATAATCTGTATTCAACGAACTATAACACTTACGGTTTATTATCAATAAAATTAGGTGAAATTTGTAAATTATTCATTATTTCCTTTACGATATTAAGGATGAATAGTATCATCTATAAAATTATGCATACTAATATATTTTTTTAGTATTTATAAGTAGTTATAAACACAAAATAATTATTATTGCATTTTAAATTGATTACTAAAAGTAAAATGAATATGTAATATGACTATATCTTAAACAGGACACAGCAGCCAATATTTATTTATTTTTATTTTATTTATTTGGGATACAAACAGGACAAACCCATGAAAGTATCCACTAATAGTTACACATAATTTTTCAAATTAGGTAAAAAAGAAAATATAATCATATAACTACATCAAATAAAAGCAAATACAAGTATACAAAAAAAAGAGAAAGAACAGAGAACAAGAGTAAAGGTAGTAAAACAAATATGAATTGACCACCGCACAAAATTAAATTTACAAAAAATAGTCTTTCAGTAGTTTTTTAATCAAATCTGCAATGTGATAAAAAATATCCATTTCAACAATACTGGACAATTTATTGTGTTTGTGTTTGTTATTCTGTGAGCAGGAGAATTTAGAAAATAATTGGTGGATGCCTCATGTGTGATAAAAGTATAATTGTTTCTAGTTGAGTGGCTGGGAATACGAAGTGTTATGAAGTTTGTAAGTTCAAGGCAATCTATATTGTTATTGAGGCTTTTGTGAATAAACAGTACATCCACAATTTGCCTACCATACTCTAGTGAAATTATCTTTAATTAGAACGAATACGTTGCCTATCCACATCGGGATAAAATTTTCTTTTACAATATGAAATAAACTTGTTCTGGACTGTTTCTAATTTCGAAATATAGACCGAATAACGCGGGTTTCAAATAGTAGAACCAAACGCTAATACACTATTTACGTATGCCATATATAATGTTCTGACGGTAAGAGGATTTTGAAGTTCGAAACATGTTCTGTATATGAAGCCCACCTGCTGATTAACTTTTCTAGTTATATTACGAATATGCCGATCGAAAAGTAATTTAAAGTCTAAAAGAATAGCAAGATCCCTAACCGTATCTACAGCGTGTAATACGCTATTAGAAATTTCATATGTGTTGTAGTTCAAGTCTGAATTACAACGAGAGAACTGTATATAATTACATTTTGAGACATTTAAAAACAAATTATTTCTCACACAGTAGTCGGATAAATTGTCTAACTCTTCTTGCAATCGAACTATATTTTCCAATCATCGGCATACATAACAAACTTAGCAAATTGAAAGCAACTAGAGATGTCATTTATATATAAATTAAAAAGTAAAGGACCTAAATGGGACCCCTGAGGTACTCCTGAAGTAGTAACCACAGCCTTAGTTTTAAGAGCACCTAAATTTACTTGTTGTGACCTATTTCTGACATATGAGTCGAACCATCTTAATAAATTACCATGTGTACCGACTTCAGAAAGCTTTGAGACAATGACGGAATGATCGATTTTGTCGAAGGCCTTACTGAAATCAGTATACACAGAATCAACGTTATGCCTATTATTTAAACTTTTAAGTATGTATTCAACGTATAGGAATAAATCCACCGAAAGTTTTTTCATGAAGCCATGCTGTTCAATGTTAAGTCCGTTTTTTAAATCATGATAAAGAAAATCAAAAATGATACACTCAAACACCTTACTAAAGATGTTTAATTTAGAAATAGGCCTATAATTTTCAACTCTATTCTTGTTTCCAGATTTATGAATTGGTGTAATAAAGGCTGTTTTCCATGTATCAGGAAATTGACCTGAACCGAGAGATTTATTAAATAGCAAAAATAATGGCTCTATTAGTGATTCCTTACAATTTTTAATAAAATCAGTAGGTATTTCATCTGGCCCAGGATCTTTATTGGGTAAATTTTCAATTTTTCTATCAACAGTTTCACGAATAATTGTGTAGTTAGAAATATTCAGTGGTGTGTTAGTATACATATTACCAAAGTAACTAACGTCACTACTTACAAAAACAGAAGAAAAATAATCTGAAAATATATCACAAATTTCCTGTAAGTCGGTGGTAGGGCCATGAGCAATGAGCAAGTTATTAGGGAAATTATTTGCTTTTTACAAATTGCCAAAAATATTTAGAATTATGAATAATATTCGTTTCTACAGTAGTCAAGTATTTTTTATAATCTTCATTTATTAAAAATTTTGATCTGCCTCGTAAAATTTTCAAAGTTAAGTAATCTAAATTATTATGGTATTTCTTCCATCGACAGTGAAATTTAATTTTTTCTTTAATCACTTTTATTGTAGAAGAAGAAAACCAATGAGGGTATTTTTTATAATAGCTGGGATATTGAGGTACATGTAAGTGAACGATATGGTCAATAATATTGTAAAACATATTAATTGCTTAATTTATGTCAATTGAATGGAATTTAGCTGCCCAGTTAACACTACATTAAAGTCATTTAATTTGCTGATAATTTGCCACCTTAAAATTCCAGCGATATTGATTAACAACTCTAGTACAAATATTGAAAGGAATATCGACATCGAATTCCAAAGTACTGTGGTACTGATCCTCGGGAACTAATGGATTAGATGAAAGATGGACATTTTTTATTGAAAAACTACTACTAAATATGAGGTCTAGAGTGTTGCCAGATATATTCACATTAGGGTTATACTGAACAATATCAACCAGAGACATAGTGTCGACTAATAAGCTAGATCTAGGAGTAATATAATTATTTGGCTCACAACAATCTCCCTCTTTCGATAACCATTTAATTTCAGGAATATTGAAATCTCCACATATGATAAAAGTATCGTTAATATTATTTAACCCTTTCACCACTGAATATTTTTTTGATTATATTTTCGTTTTAGGTGAATGTACTCATCGATATGGGTGAAAAAGGTATGGAAAAGATATTATTTTTTTGAATGACATAGATTTCACAAAAAGTCCTGGGATTATATGTCCCAATCGTTTTCTTCTGCGGGATCCTTATGTCCCATTGGTACGCATTTTAGACAACGCCAATATATTATTATACATATTTTATTGAGTTTTTTTATGAATGAAAGGGCAAAAAACAATTTTTACATAAAGGCAAGTTACAAGCTATACAGATTGTCTTCGTACGCTTTTCCACCTTATTTTTAGCAGACTGATGACATCTTCTTCTGGACGGACCTTCACTGGGCAAATGGTCGCTAACATTTATCATAAGTTTTTGACGTTTCCTTCTAGGGTCACATCTACCGCTAAGACGTCTCTTTACAGCAGCCTTCTCTCTGCCTTTCTCTATCATCTGTTCGGCTAAGGGCACCAGAAATGATATGAACTGTATTTTCTTACGGTGAATTTGTTGAAAAATAATCCACGAATTTACAACGGACGTCATCAAAAGTTTGTAAAAAACCTTACGCCACCATTTGGTAGATTTACGGTCTAGATCAAACGTAGACACTTTTTTGTCTGCCAAATCAACGCCACCCATATATATATATATATATATATATATATATATATATATATATATATATATATTGTAGAATGCGATAACACTGGGACATGATAATTCTGCCTTTTCTCCATTTCTCAAAGTTCTCTTCACAACATCTATTGTATTTGAATGACAGTTCGACAATGCTAGAACCTCCTTAGTATCTCGCTATTTTCTTGCAATAATACCTTCATCACTAATCAAAAACTCTGTATCACCTCGAGCCATATTATCATTAGAAAAACGAGGGGTGTTCTTTCGATTCTTCATATACTTTCCGACACAAGCAAAAGGTAGATTTGCCATCAAATTCACATTCGTGAAAAAGCGATCGAAGCAAATACAAACATCCTTAGAACGAATTGTAGATGCCAACTTTTGCACTACTCTTTCTCCAAGTGTACAATCTGCCTTCTCAAGTTCTTTGCCTGAATAAATATTCAAATCGTATACATATCCAGTTTTTGCATCGCATCGTTGCCAAAGTTTTATTCTTCTTTTCACTGGTTTCATAGGGAGATACTGCTTCATGCTTGAACAGCCTTTGAACTTGGTCATAGTTTCATCAATTGACTGATGAGAGATGTCCGTTCTCGCGCGTTGAAATGTCTGTTTCAAGCAGCCAACAACATCATCTAAATAGTATGTTTTTGAACAAATATCGGGCTTTTCTGGATCTGCGTAATACATTTTTGATAAAATCAAAGTACATCGGTCTCTACTAATGGCCTTTTTTATAACACTGTTGGCCAGAGATTCGTTAGACGACCAGTAATTATAAAATTCTGGTACTCGGGTATAACACATCACCAGGGTACAACCAAGAATCAGCATAATCTCATGTGCATCAGTTTTCTGTATATTCTTTTTTATGAGGTGTAAGCGTTTGTTGGTAGAATCAGCAATATGTATAAGTAAGCTTCTAGGAAATATCTTCAAAAATACGTCTAATTCAGTTGCAGATCTGTCTAAATCCAGAAGGAGTGAACCCTCAACCTCAATAGGAATTTATTTTCTGGGACTGAAAGTAGCTGTAGGGGGCCTCCACACAATACCTGTTTGGGTTGGGCGAGGAGGGAGTTGTTCTGTTTCTTCTTCACCTTCTCTTTCTACGACCTCTTCTGAATCTGATTCACTCCCTTCTCCTACTACAATATCATCTTCTAAATTCTCATCATGTCCTGGAGGACAATAATCACTATCTTCATCAGAACAATAGAATGGATCTTCCTCCGACTCCTCTGATAAATCACTAATATTATTAGCAATCTCTTCCAGCTCCTTTTGTCTCAGTATACTATCACGTCGACTCATTCTGAAAAAAAAATATAAATATACGTTATAATTTTACATACGACAGGTAATATTCGTCCCAACGGAGATTACGGGTGGGACACATATTCCCATAAACATCAGACAGTACAAAACATGAAGTTCACTGATACAAAAAATTGTTTTTATTTACTCACCTTATATTCTCTCAGATCCTTCGATATCTGACCACCATACAAGATAGTTTTATCAAATTTCAGTTACTTGTTTTGCGTAAAAAGATAAACAAAGTACCTAAAGACCAGGAACACGTTGTGAAATAGGTTAGAAAACAGCAATGTGCTTTTATGTGATGTTGCCATATTTGGCGAATGTTCTACGGAAATATTCAAAAACACTGAAACTGATAAAACGCGTGCATTTCTGGACGTGTTTCACCCAATAGTGATTTATTATCGGCTCTTGGGATATATAAGTCCCGATAGTGGTGAAAGGGTTAAGTAAATATCAATAAGCTTAGTACAGAGAAGAATTATTATTTGCGCGCAACACTCATATCAAAATTTTTACACTATCTGACCAATCATAAACCAAAGACAGCTGGTATTATTGCGGAAGAACCAGGTGTCTTTAAATTATGATTGGTCTAACTACTTTGCTGTTTTCAACGATGTAACCATGGATACGAACAGTTTAACAATGTACTAATTATAAGTTGCAGATGTCAAACTGAGTCGCTTCGGTAAGATTTCAAACGAAGATATCAATCAAAACATTGACGAAAATATACCAAGTTATACAAAAAAAATCGAAATCATAGATATGGAGACAATTTATGACGTTCTGTGTGGAACATAACTACAAATTAGACGCGGATAATAGCAACGAAAAACTAGCATTCATTTTGAAAGACTGGACATTCGATATGCGAAATATCGATGGTAGTGATTACAAGCAGAATATTATTAAAACCATCTGGAAACCTACTGAAAAATTAGTACAAGAAAAATATTTTGGTGAGTAACAGAGAAATATTGACACATTCAAAGATATAATGTTCAAGAGGGCGAGAGCGGCTCATGAGATAAAACTTATCTTCTCGGGAACCACGGAGATGAGTAGAGGAGGTACCTTTTCAGATCCTTAATGTCTATTTGTAGGGACCTTAAATTTACCCAGATAAATATGCAGCATTGGGCGCAGTCTTTTCTATGGTGTGAGTGAACCCAACCCGAGAGTGAGCATTTCTACAAATAGTAGTCTAAATGCAATACGATAAAGGAATTCTATTTTAGGGATCTAGTAACGGCACAGTTTAAAGCTTACAAAAGCAGTTATTTCACTCGTAGTCGATACCATTGATCTCTATGTTCTAATTTTTCCACTACGCACCCTGAAATTGATTCCCATGCGCATAGAGGTGGAGCCAACTGATATAATGACGATTTGAAACCTTATTAAACAGCCAACCACTGTGCGTAATAAGTGACAAATCTGCTGCGAATCTTGAAATTTCTTTCCCTGGAGTGGATGTAAGTGAGAGAAAAGATTGGAACAGTAAAATCAGCAGAGTGATCTATCTTCTTCTGAAAGCAAAAAACTGTGGTAGCGGTGAGGGTGGATTTCTCGTGCGGGAACAGTATGGGGCGTACTTTAGTCGTATACCCTGCTTACCTGCCTTACGATTCACCAGAATTACCGCCCACTTAGGAGCTTTACAAAGCGGTGAACTACTGCACGATTAGGAAGTTGCCTCTCCTTATCGGCTGTGATGCCAATGCGCACCTCGCTATGTAGGGCAGCTCGGGCGTCAATAGCAGGGGGATGCCTTGCTTGACTACCTGGGTAGCACGGATCTTCAGCTATGCAATCAAGGGACGAAGCCGACTTTTCGGAATAGGATTCGGACTGAAGTCTTGGATGTGACGCTCGCGTAAAGTACGGTGTGAGTTTAATAAAAGACAGGCATGTTAATGATGATTCGTCATTGCCGGATCACAGTTACATTTTGTTTCAGTTACAATGCTGTTTCTGAAAAACAATCAGTACAGTATAGGGATCCTAGAACCGCCAACTGGGAACGATATAAACTGGACCTCACGGGGAGACTTGACGGATTTCCTAGGAGTCTCGGTAATAACGATAAGATTGATTGGGGAATAGCGGAGCTGTGCTCGATTATTGTCTCGTCTTATGAAGAGAATTGCGCAGAAGAAGCGAGTAAAGAAGGTAAGGGCCACAAGTAGTGGAATAACTCTCTGGACTCGCTGCGAAAACAGACCCGGTGTCTATTTAATAGTGCTAGGAAGACAGAGTCGGATCTGGATTGGGAGCAATACCGCCAGAAACGAAATCAGTATAAGAGCGCCGTTAGGCTGACTCTAAGAGATGCTTGGTGATCCTTCTGCGAGGATATCGTCTCAGTACCTCAAATTTCAAAGCTGCGTTGAATTTAGCGAAGTCTCCTGGTTGTCTGGAAATCGCATCGGATGTTTTCTCGGAAACTCCGAAAGATACCTTGCAGCACATGGGGTGTACGGGAATACAACGGCCATGTATAAGGGACTATCTTCTAGCAAAGGAAATAGTTACCTATGATTGGAGTACTTGGGCAATACGTACGTTTAGACCCTTTAAATATCCGAGGAAGGACCAAATATTCCCGGCTCCGTTTCAGCAGGCCTGGGAGGCTACTAGTCCAGTCTTAGTGCATATCTTTCGGGTCTCTTTGGTGAGCAGATATGTTCCTGAGCAGTGGAGACAAATAAAAGATGTCTTTATACCTAAGCTCGGTTGTATTACATACACCGTGGCTAAGTTCTTTAGACCTATCGGCCTAACATCTTTCGTGCTGATAACACAGGTGAGGTTGGTTGATCTGTATATAAGGAAAAAAGCCGGGTTTAGGCATCCTTTGCACAACAATCAGCATGCGTTCCGGTATATAAGTCAAAAGAAAGTGCCTTACACCAATAGATAACACAGATGAAAAAAGCGCTGGTAAATGGCATGATCGTTCTGGGCGCTTTTATGAACATACAGGGAGCTTTCAACAGCCCCCCTGTAGAATAAATGCTGCAGTGAATCATGGAACAGAACTAATGATAACTCACTGGCTTGGAGCCATGCTACGCAACCGCACAGTAAAGTCCGGATGGAAGGACCATGTGGCTAAAATGGTTGTCGATAAGGCAGGGACGTTCTTTCGCCCACATTGTGGAACCTAGTAATCGACGAACTAATACGCTATTAAACGTTGAGGGCCTTCTAGCAAGTGGGCATGCCGATGGTACCGTTGTCCTTCTTGTTGGAAGGTATATTACCCCGTCCTAAGGGACCTAATACAAAGGGTCCTGAATATGGTACAGGGGTGATGCAACGCGCACGGAATTGCAGTGAATCCGTAATTGCTTTCACCAAGAAGAGAGCGGAGGGCCTACATCTTAGTGGTGTGCCACTTCCAGTGGTTGAACAAGTGAAATCTCTGGGAGTGAACCTGTATAAGACACTGACATGGAAGGCTCACCTTGATAGTCGCCTAAGCAAAGTAACTAACACGTACTGAGCCTGTAGGAGAGCCATTGGTCCGAAATGGGACTAACATCTAAAACAATTTATTTTTAATTATTTCAACCTTAATTACTTTATATTAACATTTTCTACATTAACAATTTTAATAAGAGAAAATTTAATTAAATCAACAAAATAAAATAGTTTTATTTTTAAAGGGAAAGAGGGAAATCCACAACCCCATGGGATCGTCTAGTACACAGATGGCTCATGCTCCAGCGATGGAACGTGGGCTGGAATTTACTCCAGGAACTCAAAGACACAAGTTTGTGTTCCATTGAGAACGGGTGTAGCTGCATATCAGGCTATGTGGACCGGCGTATAACCATATACATCGACGGCCAGGCGGCTATCATAGCCCTGAGTGAACCATCAACTCAGGGCTTGCTACTGAACGTACTGTGTCTAGAATGGATTCCGGCACATTCTGGTTTTGGAGGCAATGAAAGGGCGGATGCACAGGCTGTGGAAGGGAGGGCAGCTTCCTTTTAGCGACTGTTACGCCCTCGACAAATTTATAAATTTATTGTTGTTAATAGAAGGTAGACTCTTGTAAATTTTATCTAAGGGATGGGATTTTTGTTAAAGAAAATACTTTTCATTAAAAGTAAGGATCAATGTTCCTTTACTATAAATGTCTCATATTTATCAATTTATCTTGTCTATGGTTAACGAAAGTGAATAAGAATACCAATAGAATTATTATACGTCGGGTTATACGTTATACTCTGTGTTAGATTTTTGATTAATATAACCTAGACGACCTGAAGTTCGTCAAGAATCTTACAATGATATTTATCATCAACAATTTCGGTTTTTAACCCGTAACACGACCCGGGACCGATTTTGGGCCTTACAAAAAAAGCAATTCGTGAGGAGGTGAGGAATTGGTTAGGAAACTAACACTTCGCTAATTGGAGTGCTCTGCAGAGTCTAAGGCAGTCCAAGCTCCTATTGAGGGGTTGGACTTATGAACATGCTAGGGCGTCTGTAGACTTATCAGGGAATAGGTTAAGAAATATGGCAGGACTCCTAGCAGGGCACTGCTGACTGGGAAAACACCTCCATAACCTAGGTTAAGAGGAAAGTCCTCTATGTCGTGATTGCGATATGGATGATGAAACGTCTGTCCATGTTCTCCTAGTGTGTTCACATTGGGTTGTACTACGCAGGCGAAACTTCGGAGTCTCTGTTATGGCCACTTGGGAGTCAAGCAGGCATCCACTAAAGAGGATTGACTCCTTCATCGAAGGACCTGGCTTCATGTATGCATGAGTAGCAGGAATGGCACAATGGGCCCGCCAGTGGTCTCAGTGCTGGAACATTGGCTTGAGCTTGACTTGGTTTGCATCTAGTGGGTAGAAGTAAATACATGTGTGTGCCTGCCTAGTCAATAATTATGGCGAGAAAAAATAATTAACACACATTTTGTATATTCTATAAGCTTCATAATTTCGACTGGTATATCATTTATTTATTAAACAAATGAGAGCAATTTAAAAAAAACATATTAAATTTGATATAAAATAATATTCATCTATTATAAGGATGGGTGGAGGACTTTTCTATTCAAATCCTCTACTATGAAGTCATTTTAACGGCGCACTTGAAACGAGTATAAAAGATATATCCAAGACATTACAACATAGAGACAATATGTTTCATTCATAAATCCCATAAAATTGCGGACTGTTATTGTTTCAAAATTGTTAGCGAGCGGGATAGAGGACAGATTTCTTAGGACCACGGGTAACGTTGTAAACAGAGTGTCTATATGATCGCCAGTGGCGTAGTTTTAAACTTACCAGTATAGTCAGAGTATGGTAACAAAATACGTAAAAATAAGTATATATCGTCGTTGTACATTTAAAACCTAATATGTGAAATTTTGAACAAAAATGAGTTAAGCAAATATTTGACAACTAATTGTACATTGCTTGTGGTGAACACACATTAAACTTTTCCTTTCGTAAAGGAAGTGAAGTTACTTGAAGTGAAATAATAACATCAATTTTTTTTGAAAGGAAGTACTGAAAGCTCTAACATTAGAACATTATTTAAACTGTCATTTATACCAGGTATCAGAAATGTTTACGCAAAAAGAAATGTTTATGGAAGTAGGTACATGTTTTTACGCAAAGCGTTATATTATATATATAATCTGAACCTTAATATACCGTAAGGTGTTGAGGTATTTTTAGTTATGTACAAATTTAGCCCACTCTCGTTTATTTCCAGCTTTTAACCTCGCCTCCTGCCAATTTAGTACACGTTTTTTCAGGGTTTCCGTCGTCTCTCCCTTGGTCGCCTTCCACATGTTTTTGTTTGCCATATCATTTTTGCTTGTTGATTATTTTTCAAGCGTACTAAGTGACCATACCACCTTAATGGATTCCTTTCTATGCTTCTTCCTAGGGGTTCTACTTCTAGCTGTTCTCTTATATAATCATTTCGAATTTTGTCCCTTCTTGTGATTCCCAATAGTGCTCTGAGATACTTTATTTCAACCGTTTGTAATTTTCTTTTTGTCTCTCTCGTAAGAACCTAGCTTTCACTCCCATAAGTTAAAATATGTCTTAAAATAGTTTTATAGACCGTCATTTTTGTTTTCTTTAACACTTTGTTCTTGTGAATGAAAGTATTACTTATTGCATAATATAGATTGAGGGCACTTTCAATGCGTCCATCAATCTCAGCGTAATTTTTCTCTTCTTTAATGTATTTTCACTCCCAAATTTTTAAAAGTATCCACTTGCTGTACTTGTTCTTCGTTTAGCTGTATTTCGAGATTCTCGTTTTCCTGCCCTATTACCATTACTTTTGGTTTCTCTACATACATGTTTAGATTTCTACTTTGAAGAGCTCTTTTCCAGACGTCTAGATTTTTTTGAAGATCTTTTTCGTTTTTAGCATATACCAACCACTAAGTCGTCCGCAAAGGCGCATTCAGAGATCTGTATAAGTTCCATATTTCTATAAACCACCGTGGATTTTTTTATCTTTTATCTCTTTTATTATATCGTCCATTATATCACAATGAACAGTGTAGGACTTGAGACTCCGTCCTGCCTTAAACCCTCTTGTGTAGTAAACTATTCAGATTGTAGGTTTCCGGTTCTTACATAATTCCTCGTATTTTTTTATATACATTTTATACCCTCGATTAAACTCTGGTTTACTCCTCTCTTCTTTAGACAAGCTTTCCCTATATCCAAAAAAGCAACATATATATTACTTCTACCATTTTCTTCAATTAACTGTCTCACTGCAAAGATGTGATCTTGAACACCTCTGCCCCTACGAAAAACACTCTGTGATTCTTCTAGTTGATGTTCTATTATGTTTTTTAGTCTTCTTTCAAGAATCCATTTATAAACTTTTGACACCGTACTTAATATCTTAATGCCTCTATAGTTTGAACAGTCTCTATTATCTCCTTTCTTATATAGAGGTAATAATTTTCCCAATTCCCATTTATTCGGCACTCCTCTTTCGGTATAGATTTTATTCAGTTAATTTTTCTATTCCTTTTCTTCGTAGGTTTTTTAGCATTTTCGATGTAATTCCATCGTGACCTGCAGCTTTTCCTTGTTTTAGTAAGTTTATTGCTACTTCAACTTCTAGGTTAGTAATTTCTTCAATTTAATTTATTTCATATTGAATGTCTTCATCATATATTTCCTCCGGTTGTTTAGTCGTTATTTCTGGGTTCAGAATCTCCTCAAAACATTGTTTCCATCTTTTCATAATATTTTCTTCTTCAGCTATTATTATTCCATCTTTTGTTTTTATATGTTTAACGCTATATTGTTTTCTTTTTCTGAGTTTTTTGAGAACTCTATAAAACAGTTTTTGATTTCTTAGACTGTCTTCTTCCAATTTTTCTCCGAATTCTGTCAAAGATTTTTCTTTAGCCTTGCTTTACCATATCTTTCACTTTTGTTCGTTGTCTTTTATATTCTTCATAATTTGCTGTAGTTTTATTTCCTATATAGTTTTTCCATTTTTGCTTTTTAATTTTTACCTCATTTTTAATTTCTTAGCTCCACCACTTTGTTTGCTTTTTATTACTTTTCCGCCCAACCTATCTAATATGCGAGAAAAGTATTGGTTTGCCCCAAAAAAAGTTGGAATTTTGGAATTTTTTTTGAATTATTTTTACGTTTTCCACCAAGAACAACACGAAAAAACGGTTTTTAGAAAAAAAATCCTGTGTGTATGTCGTCGTCGTCGTTGTCATCGTTGTCGTCGGCCACTTTTCGTAACATGGTCTTGTCAGCACGATACAGCCTCCGGAGTGCAACAAGTCAGCAACTTCATGATTGAATATTGTTCAGGACATATCACAGATGAACCCTATTGATTTTCAGATCACCAGTTCCAGTACAACGAGTGCTATGGTACTAGAAGTACGAAATTTTATCATATTTGGAGAAATTTAAGTTTGTTAGCACGATACAGCCTCCGGATTGCAACAAGTTACCAATTCTATAATTAAATATTATTCATGACATATCACAGATGAACCCTATTGTTATTCAACTCACCAAAGCCAGTACAACGGGTGCTATGGTACTTGAAGTACTACATTTTTGTCATTTTTGGAGAAATATCAGTTTGTTAGCACGATACAGACTCTGAAGTGTATACCAGTGACCAATTTTATGATTGGTTATTGTTCACAGCGTCTCACAGATGAACTCTATTGATTTTCAGCTGACTAGACCCAGTAGAACGGGTGCTATAGTACTTGAAGTACCAAATATTTGTCATTTTTGAAGAATTTTCAGTTTGTTAGCACAATACAGCCTCTGGAGTGTTTACAAGTGACCATTTCTATGATTGGATATTGTTGAGGGTGTTATATAGATGAACATTATTGATTTTCAGGTCACTGGGTGCTATGGCACTGGAAGGGCCACATTTTTGGTCATTTTTGAGAAATTTTGGGTTGTCAGCACGATATAGTCCCCGGAGTGTATACAAGTGACCAATATTATAATTGGATATTCTTATGTGTGTGTCACAGATGAACCGTATTGATTTCTAGCTCACTAGACCGAGTACAAGGGGTCCTATAGTTCCAGATATACTACATTTTTCGTTATTTTTTGAGAAATTTCGGTTTGTTAGCACAATACAGCCTCTGGAGTGTTTACAAGTGACCATTTCTATGATTGGATATTGTTGAGGGTGTTATATAGATGAACATTATTGATTTTCAGGTCACTGGGTGCTATGGCACTGGAAGGGCCACATTTTTGGTCATTTTTGAGAAATTTTGGGTTGTCAGCACGATATAGTCCCCGGAGTGTATACAAGTGACCAATATTATAATTGGATATTCTTATGTGTGTGTCACAGATGAACCGTATTGATTTCTAGCTCACTAGACCGAGTACAAGGGGTCCTATAGTTCCAGATATACTACATTTTTCGTTATTTTTTGAGAAATTTCGGTTTGTTAGCACAATACAGCCTCTGGAGTGTTTACAAGTGACCATTTCTATGATTGGATATTGTTGAGGGTGTTATATAGATGAACATTATTGATTTTCAGGTCACTGGGTGCTATGGCACTGGAAGGGCCACATTTTTGGTCATTTTTTGAGAAATTTTGGGTTGTCAGCACGATATAGTCCCCGGAGTGTATACAAGTGACCAATATTATAATTGGATATTCTTATGTGTGTGTCACAGATGAACCGTATTGATTTCTAGCTCACTAGACCGAGTACAAGGGGTCCTATAGTTCCAGATATACTACATTTTTCGTTATTTTTTGAGAAATTTCGGTTTGTTAGCACAATACAGCCTCTGGAGTGTTTACAAGTGACCATTTCTATGACTGGATATTGTTGAGGGTGTTATATAGATGAACATTATTGATTTTCAGGTCACTGGGTGCTATGGCACTGGAAGGGCCACATTTTTGAGAAATTTTGGGTTGTCAGCACGATATAGTCCCCGGAGTGTATACAAGTGACCAATATTATAATTGGATATTCTTATGTGTGTGTCACAGATGAACCGTATTGATTTCTAGCTCACTAGACCGAGTACAAGGGGTCCTATAGTTCCAGATATACTACATTTTTCGTTATTTTTTGAGAAATTTCGGTTTGTTAGCACAATACAGCCTCTGGAGTGTTTACAAGTGACCATTTCTATGATTGGATATTGTTGAGGGTGTTATATAGATGAACATTATTGATTTTCAGGTCACTGGGTGCTATGGCACTGGAAGGGCCACATTTTTGGTCATTTTTTGAGAAATTTTGGGTTGTCAGCACGATATAGTCCCCGGAGTGTATACAAGTGACCAATATTATAATTGGATATTCTTATGTGTGTGTCACAGATGAACCGTATTGATTTCTAGCTCACTAGACCGAGTACAAGGGGTCCTATAGTTCCAGATATACTATATTTTTCGTTATTTTTTGAGAAATTTCGGTTTGTTAGCACAATACAGCCTCTGGAGTGTTTACAAGTGACCATTTCTATGATTGGATATTGTTGAGGGTGTTATATAGATGAACATTATTGATTTTCAGGTCACTGGGTGCTATGGCACTGGAAGGGCCACATTTTTGGTCATTTTTGAGAAATTTTGGGTTGTCAGCACGATATAGTCCCCGGAGTGTATACAAGTGACCAATATTATAATTGGATATTCTTATGTGTGTGTCACAGATGAACCGTATTGATTTCTAGCTCACTAGACCGAGTACAAGGGGTCCTATAGTTCCAGATATACTACATTTTTCGTTATTTTTTGAGAAATTTCGGTTTGTTAGCACAATACAGCCTCTGGAGTGTTTACAAGTGACCATTTCTATGATTGGATATTGTTGAGGGTGTTATATAGATGAACATTATTGATTTTCAGGTCACTGGGTGCTATGGCACTGGAAGGGCCACATTTTTGGTCATTTTTTGAGAAATTTTGGGTTGTCAGCACGATATAGTCCCCGGAGTGTATACAAGTGACCAATATTATAATTGGATATTCTTATGTGTGTGTCACAGATGAACCGTATTGATTTCTAGCTCACTAGACCGAGTACAAGGGGTCCTATAGTTCCAGATATACTACATTTTTCGTTATTTTTTGAGAAATTTCGGTTTGTTAACACGATACAGCCTCCCAAGTGTGTACAAGTGACAATTTTATGGATAATATTCAGGGTGTCTCACAAATGCGGAAAAGTTAGTTTCGATCTGTAAAACCGTTTATTTTTTTTTGTTACTCTTACTGTTCCGCATGCTTCTTTTGCAGCTTTAATTATTGTATCCTCAAATACTTTCAATAGGTCATCAATATTATTGTTAGTGTTTTAAATGAAACTCACGGTTTCTAGTTAATTCCACAGTATAATAAAAGTTATTGAAAATTTTGAAAAATTGACAATTGTTTCGATAAATCAATATCATCGTGAGAATGACAGAAGTTACATTTCATTTGATACCTACCTGATGTTTAGTAGTTATTTTTGGCTAGACCAAGAAGTGACCTAACTTGTGATTGACTTAATATATGTTTATAGAAAAAAGAAGAAGTTGTGATATTACAAATATTGAAGCTTAGATATTATTAGCCCTATGGTGATATCCTGGATATCATTTTTCCAATTAAGATCAGTATAACTGTGCAATGGAATGTAACTTCTGTCATTCTGACGATGATATTGTTACGAAACATTAACCTGGTATAGTCCCTAAAACCGACTCTCTCTAAGCCAGGTATAAAAGTTAAAATTATGGCGGATTCGCAGTTATAAAAAACTGTTTACGACTCCACGACTATCTTATGTAAACATTGTTTTTGTTACCAGAGTTATCTAGAAAAGGCCAGAATCAATTGTCCGGAATTTACTAGTAAAAATGGCTTTAATATATAAGGGGACTGATCAGGAAGAGTTAGTTAGTTGATAATTTGACATCGTGAGATAAATAAATAAATAAGTGAATTAGTGAACTGTTTATATAAATTAGTTTAAGTGAATATACTGTATATATAAATTAAGTATTAGTGATTAGTTTAGTGTTTAAATAAATTAGTAAGTAGCCATACCGAGTGTTTGAAATTTATCCCACCCGTAATAAAAACTTTTAATAAATAAGAAAAACATTACAATATTGATTTATCGAAACAATTGTCAATTTTTTAGAATTTTCAATAACTTTTATCATATTGTGGAATTAACTAGAAACCGTGAGTTTTATTTAAAACACTAATATGAGCACCAAATGGTGGCTACTACAGCTTCTAAAGATATTCCAACACTTATACCATCGCGTTAGGATATTTTCAGTCTTCTTTTTATTGAGTTAGAATAAATATAAGGTTTTCCGGTTTTAACCATTTTAGTTTTTAATTGTAATAAAGTTATTGCTTAAAAAACAGGCGGCATCCAATTGAATATCGAATATTCACCTCATACCAGTGTAAGCTATTAATATACTTTAACTGAATACCGAGGAAGTCTCCAGTCGGGATAGGTAATGTGAGACCCTATCAAATAATAAAGAATAATTTGATTAAAAACATGTTTTTATTTATATAATATAAAATTATAGTTATAGATATCCCAAATTCCATTTTTTGAAACGACTTTTTCCAAACAATTTTTATGGACAGATAAAACTGGTAAATACGCAATAACTCGAACTAAGCGAACATCTTTGGTGGGAATAATGATGCCTCATAAAAATGTAAACAATTTGGTCTCTTTGTTGTAATGTCTTTGGAAATGACTCATTTATTTTAAAAACTGAGACTGAAACTGACAAAAGTGATATCCGACTTCCACCCGTTTCCCAACTTAAAACGAGATAACATACAATTTCCATACATGTAAACTAGCGGACTTGAAGATAAGACATATTTATACAGGAAAACGGCAGAGGTTCGTTGATGATAAGAAAAACCGACCGATTTGAAGCCTACAATATTCAATTCTTAGAACAAATTGTAGACAACCATGATACTGTTTACCATATTTTCTGTGTTTTGTGTTCTTATCGTCGAAATTAATGATGATGGCAATAGCTGAAAGCCATTTTATTCTCATATTTTATACAAAAAAACGAGAGAATGTAGGGGTTTCAAATATACGAGTAGAAAATTATTTTTGAATCTATCTTAATTATTTAAGATAATATTGACGTTTACTATAACAGCTTAATTTATACAACATATAAAATAACATAAAACTAAATAAAATGAAAAATCCCTACTGCGTTTATACAGAAGATAGCAAATATAAAATAATATAAAAGTTCACCAACCTTCAACTTTTCCATCTTATTTTATCTGAAAATTATTGTAGCAAGTTTGGTAGACACAACACGTAACTTTACTCTTTGTGAGTATGGTGACAAAGATATATTTTTATTAGCCAACCAATATTCCTTACTTTATTTGTAGGGGAAAGTGGGGACCATTCGGCCTATGAGTACAGTCCGCTGTCCCTCATATCTCCCAAACTATTTCAAATTTCGCGCCTAATTTCGACTTCATTTATCTGCCGACATATTGCTTCATTTGTATTACAGTTTGATGGGTCTGCGACTGAAGGTAGTAATTTTCAGCTTTAAATTTTTGTTTATAATTTTTGCAATTATTGTCTAAATCTTTATACCGGGTGTCCATCTTTATTTTCCCTCATTTCAAATGCCCATAACTTCTAAACGGATTGGCAGAAGTGGTCCAGTAGCATGGGCTTCCAATTCATGTTCAATCTAACAGTTCCTGATTTTTTTGTATGGGGATATGTAAAATATTTAGCATATAATTCTGCACCACAAAATTTGGACGAATTAACGATTAATATTCGTCATGCATTTAACAGCATTACCAAAGATATGTTGGGCAAGTCTTTTACAAATTTATATGTAAGGTTGGGCAAGTGTATTGATCAAGAAGGACCGTACATTGAACATTTAATTAATTAAAACTATCACTTTTTTGTTTGTGTCTTCTTTTGAATAAAATTGTTGTTACGTTTTGTGATTAAGTACTACTTTGTATCTCTCATTTTAAAAGTTGATTTTTCAGTTACACGTTAACCGATTTTTGAAAATTTTGCACCGAAGAATAGGTAAAGGACGGTTCTTTCAAACTGCCAAATATATACTGGGTGTTCTATTAACAAAAGTCAAGGAAAAATTGTCAAACATCCGCCATTTTTGTTGTGACGTAGGCAAAACGAATAACAAAAACTTAACTATTTTAAACAAAACTAAAATGAAACATGTTAGTGAAAACCGCATGTTTCTATCTCAAACCGTTTAGAAGTTA
This sequence comes from Galeruca laticollis, assembly GCA_963921935.1. Taxonomy (NCBI): domain Eukaryota; kingdom Metazoa; phylum Arthropoda; class Insecta; order Coleoptera; family Chrysomelidae; genus Galeruca; species Galeruca laticollis. The sequence goes on along the minus strand of OY998178.1, from coordinate 81,585,345 downwards.
TGGGCAGTTAAAATGAGGGAAAATAAAGATGGACACCCGGTATAGTATGACGTCTTACACTATATATACAGGGTGTCCAGGAGTTCATACCAAAAACTTGGGAAATGATAGAAAGACTAAAAATAATGATGGTTTTTATATAAAAAAATTTCTTTACGCCCTTCGTTAACGAACTATAGGGCTCTAAAGTTAGGAATTCAAAGTGGTTTTTTATTTATAATTAGTAAATGGCTAATTGGAATTTTAACTGTTAATAAACACTATAATTGCACACTTTCTGGCGTCTACACTATACTTGTGAACGCAGGTACGGACTAAGTTCAACGGTGGATACGGCAATTTTTTGGTAAATATTACTTTTTTCAGTTATAAATGCAACAATTGACTTTTTGAACATTTTTAGAGATACCAAGTCCTCCTGTGACATCTCGATCAAACTAACGGTATAAGAGATACGGGCAATTGTATGTCGCACTGCACACCTATTGGCGCATTTTTTTTGAATGTACGATTACGAATACACCAGTTTCTATTTTACGTAATTTTATTACTCACAAAGAGCAAAGTTACGTGTTATAAGTAGGGATATGCCTACCAAACTTGCTATATTGCACATCCATTTTCAGATAAAATAAGACGGAAAAGTTAAAAGTTCCTGAACTTTTATATTAAACGATGAAAATAAAACAATTTAATTTGTTTAAAACTTCATTTATTTGAACTAATGTTCAATTTAAACTGGTTGACGCGTTTCACTAACACAGTAACTTTCTCAAAACGGACGTTTTGGGGACTAACTTTCGGCTGCTCTCATATCATATAAAGCCGGGGCATGAAGACTCCGCTCTCTTTAGGTTCTGGCCTCCAATTAATCAATTTATCAGTGTATAATTTTTTTTTATATATATACTTTGTTGTGTATAATTGAAATTAGCTATTATTTATTGTTTTAATTGGTTGTTTTGTTGATGGTAAATAAAATACGAAATAATAATACCATGTATTTAATATAAAAATTAATTCTTTTTTTATTCAATGATTAAATAAATTGAAATACTGTTGCACATCTGGCGTTAAAGTCATGCGCCCTAGATACTTATAAACCGGAAATTACCAGCGTTTGCGCAAATGGTTATAAGCGCGATATGCACCTCAGCTGTTCTAAGGTTTGTGTTAGATATATGATTATTATGTTAACGAAGAACATACATACAATTACAAAATTATATATACAAAATTCAAAGGAATATGATGAGATTGGATCATATTACAATCACATATATGGATTTGTACATGTTATTGATATACTTATCTACTAATATAATAAGGAAACAGGATGATATTTTTCACAAGTACGTATTGTAATAAATACCAAAATAAGACTCATGGGGAGAACCATCCTGTATAACAAATTACTTTTTACTTTGTAACATTTAAACTATAGAAAACGGTCGTTCACATTGATGAAAAGAAAAAAACCACTTATCTAAGCGTCTGTCTGGGTGCAAGAATTAAAAAAATAATATTTTAACCGGAAATAATAATTGCGTCAAAATAAAGAAATTTTGCGGAATCCAATAAATTCAATTGTTAATCGAGGTAAAAAACCTATTACACAATTACGTCGAACGATAAGTTCCACCAATCAGAAGCTAACAGGTACAAAGAAAATAAAGGATTGCTGAGCAAGGAAAAATTACGAAACTTCGAAAAAGTAACAAATGAGGAGCAGTTGGTAAAAACTCGCGGTCGGGAACGGTCAAGTTTTCTTTTGGGGTTTCGCGAATAGCGGTTTTTGAGGAGTCCTGAGTTATAGTAATTTATAATTAAAGTAGTGTCTTAGCAGTCAGGTATAATTAATTATTTTTTTTTCTCGAAAAGGGAAAGCAGATTACAAGGGAGCGTCTACTGTACGCGCTCTAAAAGGGTTTATTTTTGTTCGAAACGCGAATCGTGTCCGTCGGCGTTTTGTGAACACCCAGTCCGGGAATTGGTAAATCTGATTTCAAATTATACTAACAGTGTATTATGATTTTTTTTCTGTAGTTTGGTCAGGTTATAAACATTGCCAGCCCGCTTTTTATGATATTATGTTTATATAATTTAATTGGTGTATGGTAGTTCATATCGCACACGAATATTTAATGGTGATATCTCACCGTATGAATTAGGAATAGGGAGCACATTTGAGGTTGACTATTAAATTGTTAATATCAAAATTCATATTTAGGGTACGCGAAAAAATTAGGTTCTGACGATTATTTTTTTTTTAAAATAACAAATTTCTCTTATTCTGCGAGTCATTCGCGTTGACTTAAAAGGGATATCTCAAGTTTTCTCTCGATCCTATCACTGGTTTTATTCAATTGTAGACACGGGACTCTATATACGAGTATTCCCGACGTTTTGTAAATTTGGTGTAAGTATTTTTATTTTCCTTATATTTTTTTATTAAACTCGTTTAAGAAATCATTGTCGGGTAATTTATTTTCTCAACCAGGAGAGTAGGGATACCTAACATATACACATAAGATCTACACCTAAAATTTTCCCTCACCCCTCTAACTGACGTAACCCCATAATACAAGACCTCTCATTACCAACGACAACTGGTAGCAGCGGAGGCCAAAGCCAGCTCTTTCGGACATTTCTTACAGGAGCCGCCGACTCCTGTTTCCCACGGAAACGTGGGTGGTGACAGCCAGCTACGCTGCCTTCTCGGTCCATTCGGGACATTTTTGGACAGCAGAGTTTTTTTTGGTTATTACAAGTGGTGATAGAATTTTCTTTATTTATGTAGGATCATAGTGGAATCTATTGATTGATTATTACAGTGGTGACAGCGGTTTTCGGATTTTTTTTAGGGTCGTCAGTTTTGGGTATTAAATCTTTCCTGAAGTGGTTTGTGCATTTTTTTTTCAGAGTCTTTGGGCCCGTCCATCATAATGTCTCTGTACTGAAGGGTTACGTCATTACTACATTCCTCATGTCCCGTCGGTAAATTAATATCGTAAAACGACACTACACACAGCTGTTTGTTGTTGGATTATCGAAATGATATTTTAATACATAATTATTTTGAAACACGGCTTTACAAAATATATTTATATACATATTGCTAGGAAAACGAAGAACAAGTACATATAAGTATCTGACAAATTTAGAAACTATTTAGAATTCAGAGTATAAATAACAATTTATATTGAAAGTGAAAATAAGAAAAAAAGTCTAGTAAGTTCAATTCTATCCACAGTTATCAAGTTACAAAACATAATTAGGTGTCATTTACCTACTACATTCTGTAAAATGCTATTAATAGGAATAATATTAGTAATTTGAAGAAAATTTAACGACACAATTTTGATGTCTATCGTAAGAAAATAAACACAACAAGGACGTAGTAATTGTCATACAAAACCGAGCATTTAATAGTACAGAACCGGCTTCATATATTCTAATTAAGCAAATATACAAAGTTATAGAAATTAGATTCTGTATAAATTCAAAATACTTTAAAAAAAAGTGAAATACAACTCTGAAGGTACATATCCTCAAAAACCGTAACATAGGCGAAACCCAACCAAACCAACTCACAACCCCCTTCTCCATATTTTTGATTTTTTTTTCAGAAGATTCGTCAAAAGGTAAGATAGTTTAGTGCTGTGTGTTTTTTAAAGTAAATATACCAAACTACAAAAAAATTCCTACTAACACTAATATAGGTGCTAATCAACAAACTTCAGAAGCAGCCGTAAAAGTTGCAGGGGAAACTGCAACGGCTTCAGGACCACTGGTAGTGCAACTGCCCCCCCAACCATTAGGGGTTATTGCAGCAACATTACCTGATTTTAACGGCAAGGATGCTGTTAGATATTTTGAAAAATTGGAGCAACGCTCCAGGCTAGATAACTGGCCACAGGAGAATACATTAAATATTTTAAAATTCAAATTAACAGGCGCTGCCTATCAATACTTTAAATCTGATACAACATTAGATAACTTAGATTACTTTGAACTTAAAGAAAAATTAATACGTAAATTTACTCCGAAATGTTTACCGGGTAATAATTTATTGAGGCTTAGTAGTTGTTACCAACGACACGATGAATCGGTAGCTGACTTCACTACGCGGTTGCGGCTTCTAGCGGCGAAGGCTCTGAAAGATGACCTGGTTGGAGCGTCACGGGACGAAATTCCAGGATTGAAAAAAGGAAACAAGGATCTAGTATTAAATCAATTTAAAATGGGGCTTAGGAAGGACCTGATGGAAGAGACAGGAGTATTATTATTAAAAGAACCACATCTCGACTTGGAGAAAGCAGAAGAAATAGTGGCTATACAAGAAATGACCCAAATGATGCTAAGAGGAAAAACAAATTCTGACACAGTAGCGTACATGGGACGAGACAAATGGTGCAACATATGTAGGGCAGATAACCACGAGAAAATAAATTGCAGAAACGTAAGACAGCACAACCCACAAAAGAAATGTTACACCTGTGGCAAAACAAACCATTGGACAAACGAGTGCAGAGCAAAACAGCCCACTCAAATAAGGAAATGTCAACACTGCGGAAAAGCGAACCACCTGACAACCGAGTGCCGTGCAAACGAACAAAAAAGAAGAGGGCAGCAGGAAAATGCGTGTTTTCGATGTGGAAAACAAGGGCACTGGGCTAAGGAATGCAACACGTCGAGGGGATACAACAACCAATATCAAAACAGACGTCCACCCAATAGTAATGACAATTATCAAAGGAAAAACACGGGAGCAAACTCCAGTGGCAGGCAAAATGGCTGGTGGAAAAACAGACAAAACACCAACAACAACAATGGAGGTAACAACGCGTCTCAGGAACATTTTTTTAGATTAAATAAGGCCGCAGGAAGGTCCCATCCAGCGAGCCTCAAAAGAGAAATAACAAGGGAAATAAAAAACGGCATTTCACATTTTTACAGGACAAAGCAAATACCATACATGGGGTCCCTAAAAATTAATGGAGTGCTGAGAACATGCTTGATAGATACAGGAGGCTCCTATTCACTCATAAGACAGTCACTAGTGGAGCCAACGGAAATGTGTAGTGAAGACATTCAATCATTATGCTTAAGAGGAATCACGGGACATGAAATACGGCTACATGGAACAACAAAATCAAACATAGAAACAGAAACAGGAGGAGTCGGAACGTCATTCGAACTAATAGTCTGTGACGACAAAATGCTTAAGGACGTAGAAGTATTACTTGGGAGAAATTTCTTAACTCAACAAGAAGCGGAAATATCTTACAAAAGAGAACCGTCGCTACTACTATGGGGACAAAAGATACTAATGAGGTCAACCAGAGAAGTAATGGAAATGATGTCAGTCCAAGATGATAAAGTAAGCAAAAATGAAGACTGGGAACAATGGTTGGATACAGTAAGGAGGTTCATGAAGCAAAAACAGAAGAAACCGTCACCACAGCCAAGACAACAAAGAATCAACACAGAAGAAGAAAGAAAACCTGTGACATCAGGAAAAGAATGGGAAAACTGGTTATCAACAGTCAAAAATTTCATACGACCGCATGAAACATCAGATGTCATGAAAAAAAACAAGAAGGAAGGCAAAAGCACCAAAAGCCAACAAAAGAGATATAAAAAAAACACAAAACAGACTTTATCAAGCCAATCTGCAGGAAATGAACAAAAAGAACAACTATCCACGAAAATAACAAAAAGAAAGGTTAATGACAACCAAAACAATACGGAAGAAAAAGAAACATCACGCACAGAGACGGATATAATTTTAGATAAGGCACTACTTATACCACCTAGAACTGAGGTGTGCACACTGGCAAAATTGGTAAAGGAGATCCAGAGCATAAACATTGTATGTGAAGCCACAAGTAAGGGCAACAGCTTTATACGCATGGCAAATACGTTAGTACCAAACAAGGAAATGATTCCGGTGAGAATAATAAATGCATCGTTTAATGAAGTACAACTAAGGAAGGGAGAGAAAATAGGTAAAGCATACAAATGCGAGGAAGAGCAAGAGCCAAAAATAAAACCACAAGTGATTGCAAAATTTGATGTATCAAATAATAGATGGATAGAGGAAGGCTTTGACATGTCACATTTGTCACGGGAAGCGAAAGAGAAGCTGACAAGCCTTCTAAGTAAATATCATCACTTATTTCAAGACGAAGATGAAATTCTGACAAGTACAACCAAAGTAAAGCATGCAATCGTACTAGAAACAGGAGCTCAGCCAATTTGCAAAGCTCCCTATAGAATTCCATATCAACAACGGGAAACATTGAAGACCGAAATTGATAGGTTACTAGACGGAGGAATAATCCGGCCATCATCGAGCCCATGGTCGGCCCCTGTAGTCCTAGTAGTAAAAAAGAAAGCGGATGGAACAGAGAAAGTAAGAATGTGCATTGATTACCGAGGCCTAAACGCGGTAACAAAGAAGGAATACTATCCGTTGCCTAACATATCGGACCTACTACAAGGCTATAAAGCAGGTACAAAGACACTTTTTTCAGTAATAGATGTAGCAGAAGCATATCATCAAATTGACATGGAAGAAGAAGACATCCCTCTTACAGGCTTTAGCACTTTCCATGGTCATTATGAGTACACAAAAATGCCATTTGGCCTAGTCAACGCACCAGCGACTTTTCAAAGATTTATGAATACAACGCTAGCAGGATTAACCGGAACCAGTTGCATGGTATACCTAGACGATATTATTATCTTTAACTATACAGGAGAGCTAGAACATATAGAAAGAATAGAAGACATTCTGGAGAGACTTCAACTAGCAAATATAAAACTGAAACCAAAAAAGTGCAGCTTCTTACTACAAAAGGTAAAATATTTAGGACACGTAATAACACACGAAGGAATTTCACCCGATCCAGAAACAATTGAGGCTATACAAAAGTATCCCCTACCGAAGACAGTTAAGGGAGTAAGAGGATTCTTAGGATTGGTTAACTGGTACAGAAAATTTATTCCAAACATCACAGATATAGCAGCACCACTAGTGAACTTAACGAAAAATGACGTGGATTTTAAAATAACCGATGACGTACTTAAATCTATGGACGAATTAAAACAAATATTAACTACAGATAAGTTATTAATATTTCCAGATTTTACGAAACCATTCATTCTATCAGCAGACGCATCAGGAATAGGCGTCGGAGCAATCCTAAGTCAAATAAGAGAGGGACATGAAAAGCCCATAGCTTACGCAAGTAGAACGTTAAATAGAGCAGAGTTAAATTATTCAACTACTGAGAAAGAATTATTAGCCATAATATATGGTGTCAAAACATTTAGATGCTACCTATATGGTAAGCGATTTACTATAATAACCGATCACAGACCATTAAAATGGGTATTATCTCTTAAAGACCCCAGCTCGAGATTAACGAGATGGGCACTAACACTGTCAGAATATGATTTTGAAGTAGTTCACCGGCCAGGCCGTAAACGCGGAAACGTGGACGCACTTAGCAGAATGCATGACACAACAAACAATTTCATAAACGTCGACTACAAGCAATATAAAGAACACATTGACAATATCGTGAGCACCGTAGCAACGAATGACCTTATAGTAGAAAAAAACCCTCTAACTACACCCCAACAACAGGCACTAGCACTATTTATACCAAGAAAAGGTCATCCAAATGACGCGTTACTGCGCGAGATGGCAGAAATAATGGGAAGGCCGAAAATCGACCTAGTCCAACAAATACCAGGTATCCTAGAATGGAATACACCAGGGAAAACAATATATTACATAATAGAAAAATCTACAATAGAAGATCAATCCTCCTACGAAAATGTGTGGGAGTGCATCAAGCAACTCAAAGAAGGCTGCGAGGCAAACAAACAGCCAGCAGTAGCATTAGTGAAATCAAGTGGTCAACTCATGGGACTACAATGGGAAGAAGTGGCAAAAATGAGTAAATTCATATTTTTTAACTCTAACACAAAAATAGAAATAATTGAGGAAAAGCACAAGGGCAGTGACATCGCACAAATAATGGAAGAAAGTGCAGAATGGGAACCCATATGGGATAGAGCCATACTATTAAAAGAACAAAGAAAAGACAATTTTTGTAACAAAATCATACAACAAATAAATGCAAAGGATGAGGATACCACGACTTCATATTACTTAGACAAAGATAACATACTATACCGAAGTGACAACAAGGGTTCTGACAAACTGATACTTCCTAAATCACTACAAGTAAAGGCGCTAGAGGATTTCCATGACACACCCTTATATTGTCATCAAGGACAACAAAAAACTATGACGGCGATATAAAAAAGATTTCACTGGCCAACACTAAAGGCGGACGTTATAAAGTATTGCCAAGAATGCGATTCATGCAACAGACGTAAAACGTCTCCGCATTTCAAAAAAGCACCACTACAGAAATTCACCCCCGTAAGCAAACCATGGGAAATTACGTCAATGGACATAGTTGGTCCATTAGTAACGTCAGATAGAGGAAACAAATATTTGCTGACTTTCCAAGACCATCTGACAAAATATTGTGAGGCTATACCTATACCCGATCAAACGGCGCAAACCATAGCCCGAGCATTTGTAGAGGAAATAGTGTGCAGACACGGTACTCCACAAAAATTACTCACAGACAGAGGTAGTAACTTCATGTCCAAATTGATGAAAGAAGTATGCGAAATTTTGAATATAAAAAAGATTCACACTGCAAGCTACGCACCTACATCTAATGGGCAAATTGAGAGAATGCACAGAGTTATTAAGGATATGCTTTCCCACTACATTTCGCACAACCAAAAGGATTGGGACCAATGGATACCATATGTCCTTATGGCATATAGGGGCAGCAATAACACATCAACCGGATACAGTCCGTATTTCCTATTACACGGTCGCGAATAATCGCTACCAATAGACAAATTTATCGAGCCGAAAAGGAAACGGTACGATATGGATGAAAACTATGCAGCCGAGCTAGAAGCCAGACTGGCACAGGTGTACGAAAAAGTACAAAATAATATAGATAGAGCAAAAAACGACAGAATAAAACGATTTAACAAATCGACAGAATATAGAGAATTCAACACAGGAGACTTAGTATACCTCAAAGACTTAAGTAATACGGTTGGAATATCAAAGAAATTACAAAAAAAGTGGATAGGACCATACATAGTTAAAGAAAAGGTGGGACCAGTAACCTACCTCATAAAATCGTATAAGGGAAAAAAGGAACAAGTTGTACATATTAATAGGCTAAAAAAATATTATGGAGATGAAGAGACAGAAAATAGGGACCTCGAAATAGAAGAAGAAATGCCAAAAGAAAACGCAACGAATATAGAGGACACAGAAATTGATGAAACGGGAGTGACCCCTGCCAGAGTGGCAGCACTACCCCTATGGGGGAACGCGGCGAATGCCAAACCCGTACAATCCATCACAAAAAGAAAGAGAATAAAAAGCACAACACTATGTATACCTCTTCGGAGATCAAGCAGAATACGTCAACGTCACCATAATCAACCAGATTTCGTGTGCAGCGCTACGTATGCTTTTCCGAATAGTGGCGATAACCACATAATCAAAGGAAAATATAGAGGAGGATAGTATAACAAACTATCTCACTGTTTCCACTGTTTATACTTATACATGAAAACAAGCAATATACAGAAACTTGATAATGCAAAAATTCTAATATAGGAGCAACGTGTCAATGAGTTGACAACACTAAAAACTAATTACAGGACAAGTTATACTAAACAGTACAGTTACTGTATAAAAGATTAGTTATTATAGAGGGAAACCCCTTTTCCTCAAATTAGAGGACAGTAATGAGATTAACGTGCAAAAAAAAAGAAGAATATACAAGAAAAATGAGTTGTACAGATAAAGTACAAACGTAAAAGAGAAGAATTAAAAGGAATAACCGCGTGAGAATCAAAAGGGATTTGATATAAAACAATTATCAGCGGGCAATATGAGTAAATATAGAGATATACATCAAGTCGAAGTATGCAAATCAAATATGAATAAATAGATTAATAAAATTTACACATTTATGAAGTTAAATGATTTTTTTTATGATGCACTAATAAATTTTATAGTTGTATGTCTCCGCATACCAACTGACGGTAGAGTTCAAGGTCGCAGAAGCAGGTGATATGAGATCAAATTTGCTGTGCTCCAATTTCAAAAAGTAGTCCTAAACATACTTATAAGGCGGACAGCAGGGTTACCAGCTGCGGACCAAGGCTACAGCGTCACCAGTATGTTCAATGAAAAGGAACTAAAAGAACTCGCGCACACAACCATAAATCATATATGCGGATGGTTTTCAGAATTAGGAACAGTCGTAAGTGGTCTCATAGGATTCTACTTCGTATATAAGATTCTGCATTATCTATGCGGAGTAATAATAAACAGTTTACGAATATATCAAACCATAGGCTGCGGCATAGCTATATTCGCAGGCATATGGTCAAGCCTAACGGCATGGGTATTACACAAAAATGACAGAAAGAAGAAGTCCAACGAAGAAATTGAGCTTACCCAGCAAGACGAGGAAAACGCTCAAGAAGTCAATGCGCAATCATCCAGCAACGTTCACTGGACTGACTCACGCGGCAGTATAAACATTCCGTAATAAGTGCAACTAAAGCGCGTGAAACAAACAGTTTCTTATGAATAAAAACATAACTATAAGTATAATATATTAGTAATCAAAAACAATTTAAAACCAAGTGCAAATAAAGCGCGCGGAACAAACAGTTTCTTAGGAATAAAAACATTACTATAAGCATAATAAATTAGTTAACCAAAAACAATTTAAAACCAAGTGCAAACAAAGTGCGCGGCAAACAATAAGCAAACGTGGAATCAACGACAATAGCCGAGAAGTCGGCAATACAGGAAACAAAAGGCACATAACGAGGGAGTACTTCGCAACAAGCAAATAGCCAAAATTGTGGTCCTTAGACCACCTCCAATTAATCCGATAAAAGCTTATCAAATTACAAATCGTCCTCGTCCCACTCCACGGGCACAGTTTTGAAGCCAAAACGGTTTCTCTCCCCATAATTCCGCCAAACTAATAAAGTAGCAGTACTATGGAAGGATATCTAATCCTTTACTGAACGACTTCATGTTCAAATACAAAAACTATCCATCTTCTTCTGGATACATAAACAAGTACAAACCAGAGAGGAAATTAGTATTGTACCACACCTAACAGAGGAAAAAGCGACATAGTGCAACTAGGGAGTCATAGGTATTGCAACGATGAACACAAACATGCAAGCAGTCAACAAGCAGTGTCTCAGTGCGGCATACAACGCGTAGTGCTCAAGGTGAAATCGCGGTAACATGTAACGCAGTGACACAATTTTGTACTAGATAAGTTTAGCATAGGGGATGCACGTAAAAGGTGTTGGACAGGTAAGTCCAACACTTTTTCAAAGGGGGTGGCAATGTAATAAATACCAAAATAAGACTCATGGGGAGAACCATCCTGTATAACAAATTACTTTTTACTTTGTAACGTTTAAACTATAGAAAACGGTCGTTCACATTGATGAAAAGAAAAAAACCACTTATCTAAGCGTCTGTCTGGGTGCAAGAATTAAAAAAATAATATTTTAACCGGAAATAATAATTGCGTCAAAATAAAGAAATTTTGCGGAATCCAATAAATTCAATTGTTAATCGAGGTAAAAAACCTATTACACAATTACGTCGAACGATAAGTTCCACCAATCAGAAGCTAACAGGTACAAAGAAAATAAAGGATTGCTGAGCAAGGAAAAATTCCGAAACTTCGAAAAAGTAACAAATGAGGAGCAGTTGGTAAAAACTCGCGGTCGGGAACGGTCAAGTTTTCTTTTGGGGTTTCGCGAATAGCGGTTTTTGAGGAGTCCTGAGTTATAGTAATTTATAATTAAAGTAGTGTCTTAGCAGTCAGGTATAATTAATTATTTTTTTTTTCTCGAAAAGGGAAAGCAGATTACAAGGGAGCGTCTACTGTACGCGCTCTAAAAGGGTTTCTTTTTGTTCGAAACGCGAATCGTGTCCGTCGGCGTTTTGTGAACACCCAGTCCGGGAATTGGTAAGTCTGATTTCAAATTATACTAACAGTGTATTATGATTTTTTTTCTGTAGTTTGGTCAGGTTATAAACATTGCCAGCCCGCTTTTTATGATATTATGTTTATATAATTTAATTGGTGTATGGTAGTTCATATCGCACACGAATATTTAATGGTGATATCTCACCGTATGAATTAGGAATAGGGAGCACATTTGAGGTTGACTATTAAATTGTTAATATCAAAATTCATATTTAGGGTACGCGAAAATATTAGGTTCTGACGATTATTTTTTTTTTAAAATAACAAATTTCTTTTATTCTGCGAGTCATTCGCGTTGACTTAAAAGGGATATCTCAAGTTTTCTCTCGATCCTATCACTGGTTTTATTCAATTGTAGACACGGGACTCTATATACGAGTATTCCCGACGTTTTGTAAATTTGGTGTAATTATTTTTATTTTCCTTATATTTTTTTATTAAACTCGTTTAAGAAATCATTGTCGGGTAATTTATTTTCTCAACCAGGAGAGTAGGGATACCTAACATATACACATAAGATCTACACCTAAAATTTTCCCTCAACACACCCCTCTAACTGACGTAACCCCATAATACAAGACCTCTCATTACCAACGACAACTGGTAGCAGCGGAGGCCGAAGCCAGCTCTTTCGGACATTTCTTACAGGAGCCGCCGACTCCTGTTTCCCACGGAAACGTGGGTGGTGACAGCCAGCTACGCTGCTTTCTCGGTCCATTCGGGACATTTTTGGACAGCAGAGCTTTTTTTTGGTTATTGTTATTACAAGTGGTGATAGAATTTTCTTTATTTATGTAGGATCATAGTGGAATCTATTGATTGATTATTATTAAAGTCCGTTTATTATAGATATGATTATTATTAATGTTTGTTTATTGTTCTTTTAAATTTGAATAGGCATTTAAATTGTTTTCCCTTTATAAATCGTTCAAAATTAGCAAATATTTCTCAATAATTTCTAGGAGGTTTCTTTTAACACAGCACTTAGTTCATTTTTATCACAAATTCTCATAATTCGTCCTTTTATATTGCCATAATACCCTTTTTTACCTTAATTTCAAGAGGTGTTGTTACAATTCGAATTTACCTAAATTCTATAACCTAATTAATGAAATACCATATATGTAATTGTTTATTTTTTATCTCATCATTTACTTTCCATTCATAAACTCCAAATCGTTTTAAATTTTAGTCTTTACATTTTCACTGTTTTTAGTTACCATGAATTTTATGTTGGCAATAAATTCTTTCATGTACGTCATATCCTATTGTAAAATTTAACTATCTAATATGTATCTGTCTTTCTATTTTGCTATGTTCCGTCCCGTAAATAAATATATGTTCCATCATATGGTTTATGATATGTTATTTGATTGTGTTATTAAAAAAAATAATAATGATCTATGATTAATTGTTATACTAATATTGATTTCCTTTTACATATTAAGTATATTTTAAACTTATTCAGGCATTCCCGTATTACTGTGCTGAATGCGATCATATATGCAATGACCTTGGAAAATATGCTTATAATGGTATGGGTTCAATTATTTCTTATCACATTTACCTCTGTTATGTTCTATTTATCATGCTATATATATATATATATATATATATATATATAATGTTTAATACGAAAATAACTAATTTCTCTTATGTATTGATTGAATTTATTTATTTATATATAGTCGTGTCTACTGATATAGCTTACGTGCCGTTAAATTAATTTCCAAACCTATTCTATCAGTTCAATATATATATATATATATATATATATATATATATATATATATATATATATATATATATATATTGTCACATACAGGTTGTCCCACCATGGTAGTGACATGTGTTGATAATACATTTTATATTTAATTACTTAAGTGGAAGTTGTATTTGAGAAACACAATATTTCTGATTGTGATGAGAAATTTGTTAGTGTAGGTCCTACACAAAGCTATGAAACTCGCGCTAACGTCTTACACAAGTCTTCGCCAATCAGAAATAAGAATTATGTTAGCTAAAAAATTATTATCATTTGAAAACAAAATGGTAGATTCAGTACAATTGCGTTATTAATATTTTATCAGTTAATTTCCATTGAATAAAATCCAATATTGATATATTTTGTTCAACATTTTCTACATTTTTATCAACAAGTTCATTCATACGTCTTGTAAATGTCGCATTTGCTCTGTCAGCTCTTGTCTACCAATTTATAGTTTATATTACGTACACAAACTACTTCTGAAAGATTTGTCACAATATACTTTCCATATTTTTATAATTTCATTGTATCACACTTATAATATATTGCTCTGGGATATAGCAATAAGTGCCTCACGTGTTTTCATTTCTCAAAAACGAATAATCAGGCTAATTTTTAATCTTGAATCAACATGTACTTGTAGAAACCATTTTAAACAATATAACTTATTAATTTTTCCTGAGAATTATATCTTCAAGTGCATTATTTATGTTAAAATGAACATCAGAAAATTTTCTCGTAACATAGACATTCATCCTTTTTATACTCGAAACAATGATTCTGTATATATTACAATGCACATTTCATCCCTGTTTGAAAAGTCTCCAGATTGTTCCAGAATTTGCCTGTACAATTAATATCTCTCCAACTTGATAAAACATGTATATTCGCTGAGTTTGTTCAAGACTAAAATAAGAAAATATCTGGTTGGAAGATGTCCTTATAGTTTAGATGAATTTATTTCAAAAAACAATTCATTCACTCCTACCTATATATGCAGGCTATTTGTGTAATTATATTTAAGTACCTACCTCTTTATTTATTTATATTGATTGTACCCATTATATATTCTATTCGTTTTTATATTATATTATTGGTTTTTGTATACTATGATGTGCCCCATATAATGTAGTGTAGATGATCCAACATTTAAAAATATTAAAATTTATAAACACGTTTATTGGGTAAACACCTCTCAACATAAGTAGGTTTATAAATGTCAACTGATACCTGGGAGTAACATTTTCCTTTTCATTTAATAATATTGAACATCTTTATGTAAAATGTGATATCGCCCATTGATAAATGAGGGAAAAAATTCTGTTGTAATTATTTACTGATGTATAAATAAAACAAAATAAAACTTAAATGTAGTTTTAATCATTTTTAAAATTATCTTATATCATCAATTAACAAAAAGTGGTAACTATTAAAACACAACAGTCTTTCTGATGTTGTTGCTATTCAATACAAATTAAAAAATAGTTATAACATGTAAATCTAATCTTAAATCAATAAGTGTGACGAGCAGGTGATTGAAGGGACTAAGAGTAGTTGTGGTTGTAGTGGTAATGTATTTCTCCACCATCATAAAAATAACCAACTTCACAAATTTACAGTCAAATGCAGTGTAATACTTCCATTTTTTGTCATTGGATTGTGTGTCTATCAGTCCAAATGGCGAATTTGTTCGTTGCTTGATTGTTCAAATTTCAATGTTCGTTCCTCCATGGTTAAGTCAGTCTGTGTTGAAATGCCTGTTTCTTGCCCATCTCCCTCTTCATTTTTATCAATGTCTATCTCATTGCTACCTTCATTCTGTTGATAATATTTTAATTTTAACTATTTAACAGTGTCGTACGCTTTCATGGAAATAAATCAGTACCACTTAATCTAGATTGTTTGATTCTTCTCTTGTCAATATCACTTTTTTTCAACTCCATCACAACTTTTCGTAACATTTTGAGATGAATGTCCCATATTCTGTGATGGAACCCAGTCAGGATTGGTTTCGTCTTCTAACGGAGCAGGTTTCCCTGGAAGTAATTATATCAAATAAACATGCATAATTAATAAATTTTCGCTACACGCAAAATATTTGAATGTATTCTTCAGTGGGCACTCAAGTTTGGAAACACTCACCTGTTATAAAATGTCTGCTGCAGATTCTCTGGTACTTGATTTTCGAATCTGTTAGATCATCTCGCTTAATTGCAGGAAACCACAAAGCTCTTCTCTTCCTCGATAAATCATTTTTACTGGTTACAAACTTGTGATTCAAAACTGTAGGAACCGAGTCTCTGTAGAGACGAGGCCCACAGCCAACTACAATGCAAGTAATAGGCATTTTTCTTCAGTTGAAGCATTAAATATAATTCGCAATATAAAAAACAAGTCAAATTCACACCAATAATCTCAAAACTACACTTTTACTACTAAGGTCTCTTAAGATGAAAACAAATGATTGCCATCACCCGCCATATTGGTTTCGTTTTCACAGATCGTTGCATTGCCTTAAGCCGTTTATGCACAAAACCAAATTTTACAAACAATAACAATTGATTTCGTGTTCCGTGTCCCTGCATTCCCTTTACTCGTGTTGTCAGATTTTCTTTCAACAAATAAAACTACATTTTTTATACTTCAAAATAAATATATTTTTTTCATAGTAAAATTGTGTCGATGGTTCGAAAAATAGTATTTGGGGATATTTTCCTTATTTTGATAATAGGGTCTTTAATAAATCATTATGCTATTAAAGACGAAAAGTAACTTGAATATATTTGGCAACCTGCATCTATCAAAATAAAAATTAAATTATGTTAACGAAATCCCTAACGCAATCTTTCCCTAAATAACGGAATACGTTATCGTAATTAACGTTAACGTAAACTTCAAATTCTTCTGCGCGCTCTCAGAATAGTGTTAACCGTAACGACAGAACAAATTATGGGTTGCAAAAACTCCCTTAGGTCTAATAACGGAATACGTTATCGTAATTAACGGTACCGTAAGCTTCAAATTCTTCTGGGCATGCTCCGAATAGCGTTAACCGTAACGACAGAACGAATTAAGGGTTCCAAAAACTCTCTATTCATCGATTCTATCACTTTATTGATTGACTTTTCCATGTTATACTGCTAAATGTTGGTATTTTAATGTTTCTAACTACAATACTAAAATATCCGATTCCCTGAAAGATCGTCCACTATTTTTTTAATTCCATTCTAACAAATGCTATTGGTATTTAGACGTTATTTTACGTGTTCGTATCCACCCATAAAAATAAGATTAAATTAATGACTTCCACCCTTTTTCTTTCTTATCACATATTCCCCCTCATATTTTTTTCAGGAAGGTCTTAAAGACCCGACTAATTTGATAGGAATTATTTAGCAGTTCAAGCCAGTTGATGCCTTTTAGTCACACGAAATTTTTCGTGTTCATAGCAGTGGCTGCGGCGTCAACTATCCCCCGGGAGGGGTATTGACACGAGGTCCGCCCACTACTGCAAAAATAAGAAAACCATCTCAGACTCGTAAACTTTTACGATGTACACCGTAAAAGTTCACCATTGGGCCTACCGGCCGACACGAATGAAACCTTCCTGGACCTTAATTCCATCTTTCACATTATTTATTAATAATGTACACTGAGATAAATGATACATGTAGAATACTTGTAATACTATTATTCATTTTTATTGAGAAAAATTAGTTAGTAACAAATTCGATTTATTAATGTTAATAAAAATTGTTTATGCAGGTTTGCGTCCGTAGGTAACCTTAAATTAATTATAGAAAGGTTAGGAATTTTTACAAGAGAGAAATCATTTCTCTACATCTCTCGTTTTCCCAGTAGATTTCGAAATTAGTATTACGATATTTTGGTTTCAATTTCGTTAATTCTTAATAAAAATTATTATTATACATATAGGTAACCAGGATTAAAGCACAAACTTTCTACGATGAATAACCAAAATTATTCAAAAAGTTAAAAAGGAAACAAGACATATTTCTAGCATTTATCAAAGTATATAATATAAATTCGTTAAATAATACTCCCGGACGTAGCAAAGAGGTTTCTTCAATAGATTATATTGGAAATTACAACTACTAAATAACAATTACATATAACTACAGTAACATATCAAATAAACGTTATTTTTACGTTTTTCAAACTGACATTCGTTTTTGACATTTTGAATTAATTCTCATCTCGGACATTACTAAGTGAGCTAGATGCTTTTTCTACAGTATATATTGTTTTATAGATATCTCAAAAATATTCTTGAATCCGACATTTGCATGAACTATCCAATTACGTTTATTAGATTGTTGGAAATGTTGAAACTCCGGATCCAAATCATTCCATTTTAGTTAAATTTAACAAATTATAACTATCCCTATGAGTTGAAAATAACCCCATTTGTCGATTATACTCAGCCGTCGCTAATAAATAGTACACCGTACACCTAAGGAAAAATATTTGTAAATACTTAAAAAACTACATTTCACCATAAAACAACTGAATTGGGTTGACTGTACACCTTTCAAAATAAATCATTCATATTCTTTAATAATTTTAGCGATATTTCATGATCTGTCTCAATGTAAAACCATCAATATGCAAGACTTGAATCAATTTTTACTCTACATAATTGAACCGGAAGCAATATTCTGAAATTGATTTGATAACAAGTTCCGCTCAAAGCCTTATTCCCTTTGACCAAAATGCAAACAGAACATGAAATGTATACTTAGAAGCTCTCACAAGTTCATCTATATAAATAATAACTAATTTAATTCCGAATACACCGAGGAACCTCATTAATTACTGGATTTAACCAACTTTCCGCATTACAAAATTAACATGCTGTATTATGGTCGACATAAAATACCTGAAAAAAGATAATTGGTTCATCCCAATCAGTTCACGTTTCTTACCGTGGTTTTCACTCAGTAGAAATTAATGCGTTCTCTGGAGTGCCACAGGGTTCAATTTTTGGGCCGTTATTGTTTTTGATCTTTATAAATAACATCGTCTTGAAATTGCGTTGTAATATTGCCTTTTCTCCTGCTGATTGCTGTGGAGATACTGGTAATTTCTCAATAAGAACTGCGTCCAAGTTATTGGAACTTTTTAGCTATTCTATGAACTTGAGGTTCATTGGACTCGAAAGCTGTGATCAAGTGAACGATTGGGTTCATCAACTCTACAACTGTGTCAATCCTGACCCAGAAAACATCATCGTCCAGGACTCTCTTCTTTATTTTTGGCTTTAGATATGGTTGAGCCTTTTCAGTAACAACTAATGTTTGTAGGAGAACTTTGTTTGGCTGCAAACTTTCAAGGCAGAACAAATGGCTCCCCCACCTAGTCTTTCCTGGCAACTTCAGTGGCGAAAAGAGTGAGATGCTCACACACTTTCCCACGATACTTAACAATGGGTACTGTCCAGTCAATGTCAATAAATGTATTCAAATTATTATTGGCCAATGTCAATATAGCTTCTAATGGAGAGTGTACACAAGTTAGTTTTCTTTATATCATTATTAATTATCTTATAGAGGAATATCATACTTGCAATTTTCCTTCTATTTACCAATGAAATTAGTCCAAATTGTCCTGTAATCTTGCCATTCATGGTACTTCTTAAAATATAATTGCCTAAGAAATTTGTTTTGTACCTTTTCTATTAAATTTGTACGTACTTGTGCCTGTTCACCCCCAAATAATACATGCATATTCTAACCAACGTATTAAATAAAATATTTGTAGTTTATGTACTTAATAATGAAAAACTTTTTCTTGTTACAAACCCTAGCATGCTATTTGCTTTTTTTACTAATCGGTTAATGTGTGGTACAAACTATAGTTGCTCGTTATATATAACCCCTAAATATTTAATTTCACTAAATATTTGTAGAGAATCCTCCTCCATCAAATAATTCAATATTATAGGTTCCTTTTTTGTAATAGACGTACTCCCACATTAATAATATTAAAATTTAATTTATTTTGGATAAAATTAACTGTCTCGACCCCTACTTCGTGGAAACTATTCATACTACTTTTTTAAATGAAACGGATGGCAATCAAAATAACTGCTACCCCAGATTACCCAAGAATACTTGGTTACATGACAAAGCCGATACGCCAACTATCAAAGACTTCGTAACAAAAATTTCGTCAAACTTTTATAATAATTGTCTTCCAGAAGATCTTTGGAAGTGATTGCACAAGTGCATAAAAAATACCGATAATTTTGCATGACAGCGTGTTGTCTAAAAACTGCACGAGTTCATTTTCATATTTTGGAGAAGGAGCCCAACACCGAAGGTGGAGGGGTCTTTTAACAAAATATGAAAATTACCGAATGCAATTTTTCAAGACAACACGCTCGAATGCAAAATTATCTGGTTATTTTGATGCACGAGTGTAATTTGGGGGAATATTTCCGAATACAAATGGTTTAAATATTAAATTCCTGTTTCTTTTTTTTCATACAAAATATCCATTTTAAAACATGCTGTTAGGTACAAACAAAATAAAAAGACCCAAAAATACGACTTTTTCGTAACTATTTTTAATAGTATGAACGGAAATATATAATAAAACGATTTTTTTTAAAGTTAACTTAAACTGAAAGTTGCAGGGATTGCAATGAAATACACAATTGTAATAACTCTTTGTGTTCTGATTAGACAATGCAGATACCGCTATATTAACGGCTGAAGATGTTTGAAAGTGCTGTGGTACATCATTACCATGCATTTTTGTCACTATTCCTCCATGGTTATTTTCATCCATTTGAAGATATGGCGTTATTGATTTGGAATTGGAATGGCCAGTTATTTTTATAAGTTGCTGCTCGCCGACACCCTTTTTAGCGAGATTAGAGACAGCCGTAGCTCGTAAGGAATGGTTAGTTAGTTTAATATTCTCTGTATTCAAACCTGATATTTTGGCTTGTATATTAGTCCATTTGCTTACTGTATTTCGTCCAGCGGGAACATTTTTAAACCATTTTCTGTTCAACTTCCAAGCGGGATTCATGGTAAAAAAAATCGATTTGTTTTTATTCCATCCCGTGTTTCTACTAATTTTTTGTATAATCGAATAGGACACAAATCAGGATTGATTTTATTCATTATTAGCCATTTCGGTGAAGCGCATGGTTTTTCCCGTCCTTGCGTTGTATTAGTAAATACATGGTCGTAAATAATCCTTCCTGTTTTTTCACCTATGTTATTTTTTTCTTCTTTAAAGTATGAAATTAAGCACTTGTAGCCTTCTCCGCCACGCCAAGCTAACTCAAAAGCAAAAACAAAAAATACCTTCCTTTGTAACCCATCTGGGGTGTCTTCATCACAACCACGAACCATATTGTGAAATTCATCGTACGAAACAGCACACTGGTATAGACCCTAAATCCGACTCTGTCTAAGCCAGGTATGAAAATTAAAATTATGGCGGATACGCAGAGTTTTTTTTATAACTGTTTAGGACTATCTTATCTAAACATTGTTTTTGTGACCAGACTTATCTAGAAAAGGCCAGAACCAATTGTTTTTGTGTGTGTAGGCCGCAGTCCGGAATTTTCTGGTAGAAGAGGCTTTAATATAAATAAAGGACCGATCAGCGGATGAGTTAGTTGATAAAGTGATCTCGTGAAATAAATAAACCGAAATATCGATCAGTAAAGTGTTTATATAAATTAATAATTGAGTTTGTGTGCATATAAATTAAATTCAATTGACTAGTTGAGTATATATAAATTAAGTGTTAAGTGTTTAAATAAATTAGTAAGTAGCCATACCGTGTGTTTAAAGTTTATCCCACCCGTTTACTATTTGATTAAATTAGAAAAACATTACAGTACTTTAGAAAAACTACACTTTCTTTTCTTTTCGCTGGATCTGTTTAATTGTTTTGAATTCAATGACAGTAAAAGGGTTACAAATAATTTTATATTCGGTGAAAAGCCTATTCATTAGTAATTTTGCGGTGACGTTCCAAATTGTTTTAACAGTGAATTCGCCATTTTGCTTACGCATATTGAATGCCCAGTCCGTTAATATTTCTGCCAAAACATAGATTTGTGTTGTTTCATCCAATGTATATATTTTTTTTCAGCACAAAAGCTCATAAACTGTCGCCACACGTATTGTCTGTTGTTTAGTGTTATTTGGTTCGCTTTCCATCACTTTATTTTCTATAATTCCCAATGAATCACATCCGAAACGAAACATTTTTAAAAATATTTTTTGACTTTACTTGTCAAACTGATTTTATTTTTAATTATCATGGATTCACAATGAGATTACCGTGGATACGTAAACAATGCAATAATCGCAATGCTCTTTCGGTTTCTACAGTACAAATACCGCTGTAATCAATCGATAATTGCACTCCTTTTATGGGATTTTTTACACATGAAGGAAATATTCGTAAAAATCTTATAGACGCTAATCGCGCAGGAGACATCCGAGATAGTGGGTGTAGGCTTCTGCATGGCACATTAATTACATAACAAGGTTGATTAACTCCAAACCTATATAATCACACAACGTGTAAATCAATCCAAATAAACAAATTCAAATAAAAGCAACGTCATTCATGTTGCCACCTCGAAAACTACGCCCCTTATCATTTTTGAAAACCTGTTTTTTAGCTACTTTTCAGGGAAACTTTGCCAAAATATTCTAGGAGTCACAAACATTCAAGGGACAGAGTTGTGGTAAATAGTGAAAACGTATGGATAATGCCTACGAGCAAGGAGCCATGACCAACAGACGCACACATTTTGATATGTATTTTCTCTGATTATTGCATAGGGATTTTAAAACATATTCCTCAACAAACTATCTAGTAATAGCCTCTAGAAACTATTAGAACTATATAATTTAATCTGTACCAAAAGAGACTTTCCTGAAATGTGGCAATTATCATTATCATTCCATACCCAGGGCGAGAATGAGTATTCTCGCCCAAGGGGTTAGAATGAAACTATTCCATATTCAAAAATTACGTTGGAATATAGAAATTCTATAGTAGTCGTAGAAACATTCTATTCGTTACCAGTATATTCAGTCAATAATTTTTTTTATAATTATTGTAAATAACTAAATTAATAAACAATACACTTATCTACTATTTTTAAAGGTATAAAATAAATTCGGTTTGTCTATTAAAGTAAAATTAATCATCTCTTATTTTATCAGTAGAAAAAAGGTTGCTTTCAAACATTGTAGGTAGGTAATCTTAGAAAAATTATCTAGTTTAGAATAGCTGTATAACCCACCTCTCGAAATACGACTACCTATTATATCTATTTACCAAATAATCAGCGTGTGCGTGTACGTCCCAAATAGGGGACACAAACACGCCTTTAAAATTCTCGGGTATAATAATTCTTTCGTTTTTATTAGGGTTCGAAATAAGGGAAATGAATTTCTGAATTAAATTTAGTTGCCTCAGTTCCAAACATTTTCACACATTTTTAAGTATTTATCCAATGTGATTCGTTCAATTTATTTTTAATTTTACATTTATTATGTTTTTTTGTACCACCTACAACGTCAGATGATACTAATAAGGCACTTTAAGATGAATGAATTATAGTCTATATAGAAAGGACAAGGAGTAATAAATCATTCATTTAAGTAGATTTCATAGACGTACCAAAATATATTTTAAGAGGGTATACCGTAAGGTACATTTTGTATTGAACGAATGAGTTGCAGCTATGCTAAAGAATATACGATTTAGGTCAGAGGTAACGGGATGTACTAATTTTAATAAAAAAAAGTGATAGAGGTAGAGGTCATTCGGAAGCAAAAAATGTAGTTCATTATAAAAAAATTCTACAACTTCCTCAGGACTAAGATACATAATACCGAAATGTACTTTTAAGTATTCGCCAATTACAGAACCTTTCTGTCTGTACTCTTGTACCAAATGAAACCAAAATCTACTACGACTTCTTCAGGTTGAAAATTTAAGCCTACTTCTTTACATTTTTGTCTTAAAATTAAAAACAAATTTGAATATGTTTGACTTGATTTGTCCGGCAGCAAACAAAAAACAAGAGGTACGTAAGAGCCGTTTTTAAAACCATGAATGGTAAACATTTGGTAAAAAAAAGTTGAACAGTATTTAAAAGTCCCATCCATCAAAATACAATCCGAATTACATAAAAAATTAAGGTTGGAAAAACAGGAGAACACAATAATTTTAAATACCTGGTCTGCTGTTAATAGAAATTCCTCTTCTCGGTTCGTTCGTAATTGTAATTCACGAACACTATTAAATACTTCTTCCTGATTTTTAGGCAATAGTGTAAGTGCATCAACATCCTTCCCCTAATCCCCTAAATATCGATCAAAACAATCAAGATTTCTTCAAAATATTTAATTCAAGAAATCTTTGAAACCTTTCAGAAATATACATAATTCTATGGGCCTCCGATTTTATCTATTATAAACCCTAATGACTCTAATAGGATTAAACTAAATGGTTGCGGCACATTTCGAACATTTCAGTAATCCTCAAATTGATACAAGTCAGGTAAAATTTTATTTTGTGGCAGAGTTCGGATATGCCCGTTTATTCATAATATTTTTAATTTGTATTACTCCTATATGTAGTGTTTGGGGAATTTTTCTCAGAAATTTTAAATGGCAAGTGGGCTACTGTAATCGGCTTAATACGATTACACCTATTTACAGATTATTCGATTATTGAGAGGGATTTTCCAAACAACCCAGTTTTCTTAGAAACATTATCGGGAATATTATTTTAAAAGAAAGTGGGTACATTAAATCAGTACTTAGTATTAGTTCTTTGAGTAAAGTTGTATGAAGTTGTATGGTTGTCATGATATTGTAAACAGTTGGAATATATTTAAAACATTTGTTGAATGTTAATTGTGCAAGTACCAAACAATGTCGATAAGCCAAGGACCATCTAAACGACCAAAAACAGGTCCATTATCTTTAAATGAAAAAACGCTGATATTGAATTGTTATATATCATTGAAAAACAAGGATCCAAGTGCAAGTGTTGATGATATTGTTGAATTACCGGCTGCTATGTTGTGTGTTGCTAAATCAACAATTTATAGATTACTAAAAGAAAGCAAGAATGGAACTCTTCAACCCCCTAAAACTCCTTCAGTCCGAAAACCAATTGAGATCGATGAGTCATTAAAACAAAGACTAAGGCGTTATTTCCATGGATTTTACTTACGAAAGGAAAGGACATCAGTGCAAGAAGATACGGACTATCCAAAATTCTCCAGAATGACATTATGCAAACTTTTGAAAGATGTGGGTTTCAGATATACAAAACATAATAGAAAATCTCTCTTGATAGATAAACCGGAAATAGTTTTTAGGAGAAGAGACTATTTAAGAAGCATTCGACATGCCAGAGAACAAAATTTGAAAATCTTCTACTTAGACGAAACATGGATAAATGCTGGATATACAGTTTCCAAATCTCTGCAAGATGAAAACATTAAAAGCGGAAGGCAGGCATTCGTGGAAGGTTTGTCGTTAGGTTTGCAGCCACCATCTGGAAAAGGAAAAAGACTTATCATTGTCCATGTTGGAAGTTCTGAAGGTTTTGTTGATGGTGGATTATTAACTTTTATTTCAAAACGCACGGGGGACTATCACGAAGATATGAATGGGGATGTCTTCGAGGAATGGTTTGTTCAAATGTTGGATCTGATTCCAAAAGGGGCTGTTATTGTTATGGACAACGCAAGTTACCATTCACGGTTACGAGAAGCATTGCGCACAAGTCGTTGGCGTAAAGCAGAGCTTTTGGAGTGGCTTATTTCGAAAAATATTAAGTTTCCAAAAGATCCACTAAGGAAAGAACTTTACAGAATTGCAAAAATGAACAAGAATAAATACAAAACCTACATTGTAGAAGAAATGGCTTCTTCTCGTGGTATATCAGTTCTTCGACTTCCCCCTTATCATTGTGAACTTAATCCTATAGAATTAATATGGGCTCAGGTAAAGGGGGAAGTTGGAAAAAAAATACTACTTTTAAAATGAACGATGTTGTGAAATTGTTTGAGAGTGCTGTAAGTCATGTGAGTAAGGAAAATTGGACAAACTGTATCGAGCATGTTATCAAAGTAGAGGCAAATATGTGGAAAATTGACAATATTTGTGATGATTTAATCGACCCTATTATTATTAATGTCAAAAACGATTCTTCCTCTTCCGAGTCAGATATAGAATAAAATGTAAGTAATAAATGTATTCCAATAATTATTTCTTTTCATTTTTTATTATATTATAATTTAAAACGTATTTTTTCCCAAAATACACAACACTGCATTGCGTTATTGCTCATCTGCTAATCCTTTAACAATGAATAAACCCTAAACTTTGCTACAACTGAAACAAATACGGGGTCGATCTACCTGGTTTTTAGATTTACGGAAGAAATGTAATTTAAAGTAAGAGATTTATCAAAAATTTCATGGTGCTCCCTGTAAAGGTTTTGCATACTTAATTAAGGTTTATTACTCCTCGTACTTTTTGTACATACTATAAATAATGATTTTTTTTCATTTATTGGAAAAAAAAATTATACAAATTTGCTTCAACAACTGAGGTAATTAGCAAAAGTGCATAAGTTGGTACATTAATTACTATTTAAATAGGTATTATTTACAGCATGTGGATGAGATTAATATTTTGAAGGTATATAATTAAGTTTCCGATATTACAGGAGTCTCCAAGCAGTTCTATAAGATTAGCGCTCAAATACATACATTTCTCTCATTACTGTATTTAGGGCACTCAATAAGAACATGTCTCACACTTATTTGCACTTGACACACACTACATATTGGGGCATCATCTTTCTTCAGCAGATATTGATGTGTATATCTCGTATGTCCTATCCTAAGCCGTGATAATATTACTTGTTGTCTACGCGTAATACTGAGGTTCTTCCACGGAGAAATAACTAGATTTATTTGTTTCAGCTTAGCTTCGGATCTATTCCACAACTTTTTCCACAAATTGCTTGTTGATTTTTTAAACATATCCTTTAGGTAACTGCTCAAGATTATAAAATCTTGAAATTTATTATTTACGATACCTTTAAAATATGGAAGATATTTGTATGCGTCCTTTTTTTATTGTATATATTTAAGGCGTAAATTCATTTTAGTTAATAAAGTTGTAAAAATAGGTTACAGAATTGATAAGATCTTTATATTGTTGTAAATTCAAAGGATAGTTTCATTTTATTTCAACTTTTGTTAAATACCTTTAAAATATCACGTTTTGCAACAATAATTGTAAATTGTTTTGTATGGGCATATAAATAGCACATTTTTGAAAGTCGACATCTTGTCGCATCGTCCTATAGTTAAGAAGTTAGGAAAAGGTCACGTTCCACCCTATTATATATTGTATTGTAAAAACCCTAAATTTAGTGTCACTTCTGCATGAATTTTATGGTCGATGGTCGGAAGATATGAAAGACATTTTTGAATTACCTTTCTGAGTAAAGAGGTTACAATTGCTATTGGAGTATTCCACAGAAATCTAATTATCTAAAGGCGGCACCCATAGTTGATTCTTGTCTAGGAACCTGACAAGTCAAATGATACTGGCCAATAGGAAATATTTATTTTCGTTTGATCAACCCAATCCACGTGTAAACACGCCCCTCGCAGATTTCTATTTAACACGTCTCACAACGTGAAGAAAGCAGTCTCTCACTCATCAGTTCTACGATTATCGACGCGAGTTTTACACTCATCGAATCGAGCTCAACGCTCAACAACAAAGTTAGTTTTTTACACTCATCGAAGCGAGTTCAATACTCTCGATAACAAAGTTTTTCACTCATCAGTTCTACTACTTATCGACGCGAGTTTTACACTCATCGAATCGAGCTCAACGCTCAACAACAAAGTTAGTTTTTTACACTCATCGAAGCGAGTTCAATACTCTCGATAACAAAGTTTTTCACTCATCAGTTCTACTACTTATCGACGCGAGTTTTACACTCATCGAATCGAGCTCAACGCTCAACAACAAAGTTAGTTTTTTACACTCATCGAAGCGAGTTCAATACTCTCGATAATAAAGTTTTTCACTCATCAGTTCTACACTTATCGACGCGAGTTTTACACTCATCGAATCGAGCTCAACGCTCAACAACAAGTTCTTATACTCATCTAAACGAGTTCAACACTCAATAACAAAGTTAGTTTTAATATTCATCAAATCGAAACATAAAGTGTCTTCCGATCTGAAAACACCGAAGTTCAGCATTCACAACTTTGTACCATTTTGTAAATTTGTACATAATAAATTATTAATTTCGACATTAATTATGTCAATTTAAGATTATTTGTCTAGTTGAATGTCTACGCCAGTTGACAAAGTTCAGCTAGAAATATAATCAAAAACATTGGTCCTTCGATAGCCAGATATAACAAGTATTGTTATATAACATTTTAAAATGCCAGTATCAAGAGAGCAGTTCAAATCGAAGTATAGCAGTTCAAATCATTGTGCAAGTATAGCAGTTCAAATCGTAGTGCAAGTGTAGCAGTTTAATTGGCAGTCAAATTAGCAGTTCAATTAGCAGTCCAATTAGCAGTTCAAATCGCAGTTCCAATAATTCATCACAGCAGCAGCCAGGATAATCAATGTAAGTTGGTCAGTTAGCTTTTTAAATGTGCCAATTATCCATCCTGTTTCCGTATTAGTATCGTATCTGTATCTGTAAAGGTTTGAAGGGTGGGTGACCCCACAGCACGTAGGCCACAATTGGCCCATTGTGCATCCTTCTGAGGTTCAAAACTTCCTTCTAGCTCGTCATCCAGCCTACTTCCTTGAAGTAGGCGATAACGTCGCCTGAATTAAGTTCCCTCATATTGGCGTACGTTAGCCTGTGCTCGCCGAATACTTGAAACCTAAAATGAGAGAGTGTCTGACATTCGCAAAGAATGTGTTCGACAGTCTCATCTTGTTCACATCCTCTACAAAGTGGGGTGTTAGATAGACCCAGACTGTGGAGGTGTTTTCGTAGGTGGCAGTGACCAGTTAGAATACCCGTGGCTGTTCGTAGGTTCCGCCTGTTCATAGTCACGTATTTTTTGGAAACTTTGCTATCCGGATACTGTAGTAGTTCCTTGGCAAGCCTGCAGCCTTCTGCGTCGTCCCTTATTAGTATTAGTATCGTATAAACATTGTTGAAATTCCTTACCATACTCAAACATAAACTAAATTTGAGATGGCTGAACTTAAGAAATTAAAACGACAACGCGATTATATACTCACAACCATTACGAAATTGGGAAAAATCATCGACCAAGCAAACGATGAGCCTACGGGATTCCATAAACATTTGATTCAAGCGACGTTAGATGACGTAATTAAAACGTATAAGAAATTTGATTCAATTCAAGATAGTATAGAGCAGTTAGATCAAGAGGAAATTGATCAGCGTACCCGCTACGAAGAGAACTTTATGTGGGAAACGTCGCGTACTAAAAGGTTTCTCGATACATTCACAGCTTTAACATACAGTACATTTAGGGCACAATCAGTAGATCCCGTGCAAACGGCCACCAACAAATCACGTTTGGCTGAGCTTACTAAACTAAAACGGCAACGCGGTTATATACAAACTACTATTACGAAATTAGGAAAATTCATCGACCAAGCAAACGATGAGCCTACGGGTTTCCATAAACATCTGATTCAAGCGACGTTAGATGACGCAATTAAAACGTATAAAAAATTTGATTCAATTCAAGATAGCATAGAGGAATTATATCGAAAGGAAATTGATCAGCGTAGCTGCTACGAAGAAAGCTTTATGTGGGAAACGTCGCGAGCTAAAAGGTTTCTCGATAAATTCGCAGTTCTACCGTGCAGTGCAACAAGTAGATACCGTGAAAACGGCCAACAAAACACGTTTAAACGCTGATAAAAAGACATCCACCACTGTAGACGTACCAGTAATCTCTCACGTTATGTCATATGAATCGATCCAACGTGAGCAAATAAAGTTACCTGCTAACATCAAATTCGCAGAATCAGAGTTTCATCAACCGGAATCGGAACAGGCACGACAGCTTTTCTTTCAAGAACTCTCATTTTCCGTTGTCTTTGGTCAGATCCCAGGTTTCGCTAGCATATATAACAGTCGGTCGTATAATGGTTTTATAAATCGTGATTTTTCTTCATCGCAAGATATTTTCGGACTTTAGTGCATAGAGACATTTGTTTCCACTTTGAATTCGGACTTTCAATTTCCTCTGTCAGATTGTTATCCTAAGCAATTTTGACTTCTAAATACTTAAAAGTTGCGACCTTCTTGAAATTGTATTCCCCCGTACTGACATTTTCGCCCTTTCTATCTATACGTCCTGTTCTGCTGGTGTGCATATACTTGGATTTCTACTTGTTCATTCTGAGCCCTATTTGCTCAGCTTGCATTTCTCCCCTGGAAAAGAGGTCTTCCACTATCTGTATCGAGATACCCACTACGTCAATATCATCCAGGTAGCAATAATCTTGGGCACTCGGTAGAGAAGCTTCTTTAAAGTATTGTATTTGCAAACAGTATCGTAAGCTTTATCTATATCAAATACAGCGGCTACAGTTAATTGTCCATTTGCGAAACTTTCATGTAACTACTGTTGTTTCTAAAACTACTAGATTGTCTACAGTTCTACGATTTTTTCTGAAACCACTTTGATTTGGAGAAATCTTATTATGCGTTTGCAGGAACCATAGAAGTCGATTGTTGAGAATTTTTTCCAAGACCTTGCACATCGTGCAAGTCAGGGAGATGGGACGATATGACTGTGGCTCATATTTTGATTTTGAGGCTTTTATGACTGGGATGACAAATGCTTCCCTCCAGAGAGTAGGAAAAAGACCACTAATAAAAACTTTATTAAAAATCTTAAGTAAAGTGTCTTTACCACTATTTGTAGATTTTTCAAAAAAGATCCAGGAATGTCATCAGTGTCAGGGGATGAATTTTTAATTTCTGTTAGTGTGTATTCCAGCTCTTCTAAGGTGATTGGGTTATTACTTGGATAATCACATTCATCATTAATTTGAAGGTGTCTTTCTGCCACCGATTTTATGGCTCTAAATTCATCAGAGTAAATTGAATCTTTGGTCTTTTCTTCATAGTATAATGCCATCGTATTTGAGATCTCATGAGGTGAGGAAGAAGTAAATCCATTATATGTTATGTACGGAATCTCAGGATTTATATTTGATCGGTTAATCCTTTTGATTTCATTCCAGAGATTAGTCAGTAGGGTGGAGCTGTTAATTGTGGATAAATACTCCTTCCAGAACTCTCTTTTTGCTTTTTTAACAGTCGATCTTGCTTTCGCTTACAATTGCTTAAAGCTTAGAAGGTTTTCCTCAGTTTTGTGTCTTTTGTATCTGTATAAAGCACTTTTTGAATATCTTATGGCTATCTGAGCTGCACCATTGAACAGGTAATTTGTGTCT
Organism: Galeruca laticollis; assembly: GCA_963921935.1. NCBI lineage: Eukaryota > Metazoa > Arthropoda > Insecta > Coleoptera > Chrysomelidae > Galeruca > Galeruca laticollis. Next base: position 81,553,876 of record OY998178.1, on the reverse strand, counting down.
AAATAGTCTGGTTTTTCCGATTGATGCAAAGGCCGAGTTAATCATTATTTCATTAAGTGACTCCAGGTTCTCATTAATGTAAAATTTTTGAAATTCTTTCCTGGATTAAAGTTGAATATATATTCATATTATTTTTCTCCAATTTCCACCTGGGCCTTGTCTTAGCATTGATTTGTGTACCGTTGCTGTCTAATACTATTGGAAAATGATCGCTGTCATAGAGATCGGAAAGAACTTCAAATTTTATATGACTTGTGCTGGATGTTCCAGACTCAACGTTAAATCTTGTTTCCTTAACACTTAATTATCTTATGACATATATGATTTTACTGTCACTAGAAATTAACTGTCACTTATTATATCAAATTTTCTATAGCATGAAAATTATCAATCACAATGAGAATAGATATGAAATGAGTACCAAAGTGAGTTGGAATTCAAATTTATATAATATATGATCAGATAACAAATTACAAAAAAAATTATAACTTTTCGAAAATATTATAAACGAAAAACAAAGATAGAATTTTCTATCAACCTTAATACTAAAACAACCTATATTAGAAATCTACTAGCTAAATATTTTTATCAAAAGTTCAAAATGTCTGATTTTATACTTGATGTATATCAATGTCAAATACGCAAATTTCCGTGCAAATTGTCTATTCCAAAATTTTCTTCACTTGACGTTGAATTTTATATGTGTAACGTTACTATGATTTAGATCGAATTTATTATCATAATATGCATCTATTTTTGAAATATATTTAAGAGAGGCCTATTAATTCTCGAGAAATAATGTAAATAAACTGGACAGGACTCACCAGCTAGGTACTGGTTAACTCGTTCGTATTCTAAAACGTATTTAGAATTCAGCAACCTTTCTAAATTTATAATTTATGAAACCGGAAACCACTTGCACTTTAACGATGTAACTCTTTTGTGACTTATGCACTGGCTTTACAATGCAAGATTTGATGATCTGATAATATTCATATAAATTACTATTATATTCTTAAATAAATTTGAGACAACTCTTATTTCGATGTTGTCTCGTGGGGATATCAAATTCAACTGCCTAAACTTTATACATAAATAAATTTCTTCTCCTTTGGTTACCAAAAATTCTTTTTTTTAAAAAAAATACAAATTTATGTTTTCCTATAACAAAGAGAGATTTTCATTCTTTTATTATAATTGCAATTTTGCTAGCAGAGACATCTGTATTTTCGTTTTCAAATCGTTATAAAATTTATCTATCATTAAGTATATTCTACATTAATGTCATCCGAAATTGAAATGTCAAATTTTATTTGTATATTGAATCTTTCAAATTATTGATTATACAGTGTGTATCACAAGTATTACATACAAATATACATATTTTTCCTTATTTTAATGTTTTCTTTAAAATTTAGATAGAGGATCTGTATTATATATATATATATATATATATATATATATATATATATATATATATATATATATATATATATATATATATATATATATGTTAACGAAGATTTCAGGTTTGCGGTCATAAGAAATAAAAACTGTTTCTTATCTGCTCAATATTTCGCCATTATTTAATGGCTTCATCAGGAGCGGACTACAAGATTTATTAAATGAAAACAACACAATAATAAAACATTTTAAAATTACTACTTACAGAAAATTGGTGTCAGTTAATTAAAATATAAAACAGCACAACACGTTCAACGTTCAACACATCTTCGTTAACAAATAAATATTTCCCGGGCGAAAAAAGAAGAACTACTTCCTTTTTATATATATATATATATATATATCTGGTATTGGGTATTTCCATAAGTGATAAGCACAGATTCAGGGATAATAAATTGCTTGATAAATTAAACTATATATATATATATACTTTCATCTGGAGCTGAAATTTTCAACTAATAGCTGAATATCGGTCAGAACCGGACTCCTAATGAATTTTTGTTTACTGATGAAATTATAATCATTCAAGATATAAATGCATAATCATAATAAAACTATTAAAGAAATATAATTACCTCAAATCCTACTTCCATTGAAATTCGTCTCTAATACTGAAAAAATACTGCAGTGATAAACGAATTCGTTTAGTTTTCAAGTCAAATGTCATCTTAGCAATCCAATTTTTCATTTCTAAGTCCCGGCTGAGAATTTCAATATTTCAATTATATTTTTAATTAAATTGAAATCTTTTTAATACCCAAATTATATTATCGTTAAATATTTTCAGAGAAAATTCTATACAATTAAAGTTTTCAACGCGTAGACATCTTGAAATTAATATACTTTTTGGCGTAGGCAGATAGCTCAGAAGATTATTTTTGTAATGATTGACGCTGCCATGGTTATCTCCATTATAATCATTATTTTAGAGATCGGTTGATATGGTTATGGCCCAAAATTACAGTAAGAGCGAGTGTTTGAGAATAATTTAAATGGATCTTATTAAGTAATGTATTTGGAATCATATACACTGATTATTACAATCAATTATTCAGTCATTGAAATGATGTACACTGTGAATAGCCAAACCTATCAATTTCGGTGTCTCAGCACGTTCATGAGATCGTGATTTTAATTATAACCCGCAAGAGTCGTGCTCTTTCGTCAGTTATATCGTATCTCAACTCAAGACACTTTATACCGATGGGGTGGCTAAAGAAAAGTTGGACTAAATGTGTTCAAGAAGAGTTTGAGTTCCTATAATGCTAACCAAACGCGGTGAAGTAAGACGTGTGATAACTTTACACTAAGAGAAAATGTAACAAAATCGGTGAGTCATAAGGATACTATTAATTATATTTACTCATAGTTGTCACCATTCACCAGCGGATACAAAGTAAGCAATGACAGTGGTAGTATTAAAATAACAATGTTTATTTCCTGATTTTGTCGTTGTTTTAAGGATTTGGTTTTTCCTCTTCTCTCGAAGTAAACATATGTTTAGTTAAATATTTTTAGCGACTCCATAGTTTTTCACGTCCTCATAGCAACACCTACATGTGGATGTATTGCCAGTCCAATATTAATCATATGATTCTAGAATATGTAAAGTTCAAAATGAATGTAACATGACTCCTGTACATTCATGGCCAAAATCTGAAACCATATGGCAATACATCTGAGTGTTGCATGGCCATTTGTGGATAATTTTTTCTTGATATTAGTTGATGCCAGGTTTAGGTGGTTGGAGACTGTTACAATGAAATCCATTTCGATTTCGATATTTAATGTAGATATGGTATACCCTCTGAGATAGTGACAGACAACGGATCATCCTTGACATCCTATGAGTTCAAGAATTTCTTAAAATTCAATGGTATCCAACATTTATTCACAGCCACGGGTCATCCTGCAACCAATAATCTTCCCGAACGATATGTAAGTACAGACAGTTAAAAATGATTTGATATCTGCATTGACAGCTCATGTAGATCTGAATTTAAATCTGAACAGGCTGCTCATACCGTACCGCAAATCACAAACTCCACTACAAATAGAAGCCCAGCAGAATATTTCCTGAACTTCACCTAGATCTAATCAAAGGACATACGTCTTTGAGAAGTAACATCCCGTCCGAACAAACGTTGAAAACCAGGGAGTTCAATGTAGGTAATGCTGTGTAATCTAGAAATTATACCAATATATCTGAAAGCTTGAAATTTGGGAGGATTCGTGAAAAAAATAGGAAAATTGCATTACTTAGTCGAAACTAAGGACGTAAAATGAACGAATCGACATGTAGATCAATTAAGATCAACAAATGTTATGCAAAATATTATAGTGCCATCTTAATCTGATCCCATAACTACAGCACTCCATCACCGTATCAGATACATCCACAAACATGTGCTAATCAAAATCCGATTTCAATGCCCCATTCGATCAATGATGATATTTCACCAAGTACTTCTGCAGCTGAAGATGTTCATACAAATGCAGTAGGGAGTTCTTCTGAAGTACATGATGTGATTGAAAAATCACCTTTAAGAAGATCCACAAGATTCCGATACGTTTGAACCTTTGTTTTTTTAGGGGGGAAATGTTGCATATGTTCTAATCAAAATATACTTGGTATGAAAATAATGTCACCGTATGTTATGTTACTAAAGTGAATTGTCATTAAAGAATAGTATACAAAAAGTATAATTCAATTTAAACTACGTACTTAGATACATAATAGTATCATTTTCTACACTTTTCTTATGTATTCCGTATCTTTTGTGAATTTTTCCCAATGTTCGTTCTTTATGTTGTTTGTTTCTTGATTGACTCTATTTCTTATTCTTAGATACTCTTCTCTGGATTCTATTGCTTCGCTTTTTTACGTGCTTCTTTTTTTGATATTTAGTATTTCCTCAAACCATGGTGTTTTATATACGCGTATGTTACTATTAAATTTTTTTTGCCTTGATGCCTCTGCTGTCTTTAACGGTTTTCCACTTCAATATATGTACAGTTACTGTTGTTAATTCGTGCTTATTTAACTTATGCGTAGACTGCTTTGGTAAATTTTCTTAATTAGGCTTTCTATGTGTCGTATTTCTACTTTCTTTGTATTTGTGTGCTTCCTGACTGCGATTTTTTTATTTATTTTCCCCAGTACTAGTCCACGGTCTGATCCTACATTAGCTGACGACAGAGTACATACATCTAGAATGTCTTTGAGTTGTATTTTTCTGTTTGTTATGATATAGTCTATCATGGAATTACGGCCTCTTGTATCCGAACAAATTAATTTTTGTTATATAGGGTGATCGAACTATATGTTATTAATTCTAAGGCTATTCATTAGGTAAATTTATTCGTTCTCGTTGATTGTCTCTACATTATACCTTTGTTTCACTCCTAGGATTGCTTTACCGACTCGTGCATTGAGATCTCCCAGAATAATTATTTTATTGTTAATGTTTGTAGTGTCGAGGAGGTAGTGTAGATTTTTGTAGTAGGGGTCTTTCTGTTCTACTGTTTGTGTTTATTTTCTAGTTTCAGTGTTATAATCAGCTCGTTAATGTGTTTTTTCTACAAGCCTTTACAAAAAAACGTCATTTTGTAACAGAATACCTCCAGCGAAAACGAGATTTTCGTCGCAAGTGAGAGAAAGTCTCATAACCTTAATTTTCATCTCTAGTGATGAAAGCTGAATTTATATTTTCAATTATACCGCCCTCGTATGTGGGAGGAAGTTAAAAGCAGAAATGAGAAATCCATAATCGATTATGTGTTAATAGAATGAGGAAACAGAAAATGTGTACTAGACACAAAAGTATGAAGTAGGCCAGAAATTGGCAGTGAACATTACTTAGTTGTTTTAAAAATGAAAAAAGATGAAAAGAAAAAACCTGAAAATAGTATAAAACCAACCAAAAAAATTGAATATGAATCAATTAAAAACTAGCAAACTTAGGGACACAGAAATTGCTAAAAGATACCGACTAGCACTAAATAAGAAATTTGGAAATATTTCAGAAAAACTCGAAGATATCAATTTGGATACTATGTGGGATAATTTTAAAAATGCGCTTCTAGACACAGCTAGAGAGATCTGTGGCAGTAGTAGGAAAACTAATTACAAAAAAACTATGTTTTCTTCGCACCCATAATTATTATTGTCTTGCAAATGGTTAGGACATTGAAAAATATTGCCGTGAGTGCAAATGTCATTTAGAGGTTTAATGAAATTTGATTTTGGTAAAAATTTTGAATTATGTATTAATGTTACGTATTCTGATTCAATTTCTGTAGGTATAGGTAAGATTGAATAAAATATCATAATTAATAGGTATCGATAAAAAATACTGTATTTGATTATTTTCTATTTCACAAACCACGTCTATGACGGTTTCCAATTCTAAAATATTTTTATGTTTTATTTCGAAAGGTAATTCCGCTAATAATGCACTTTTTGCAACTCTGCAAATAAGTCGTCAGATTTGATAATACTCGGATGTAATGTTCTAAGCTTACAGAAAGTTAATGAATTCTCTACCGTTTCTATAACGTCTAAAATTACATTGAATGTTATAAGAAGTTCGTTGAATAGCTGTTTTAAGTAAATAATATTTTCTGCATTTGCTTGAAAATCTAAAATATCTCTTATCTCAAATATTTTCGTTTTTAATATTTTTTCATTATACTGGATGTGTTCAATAATCGTAGAGTGAAATCTTTCGGCAATTCCATTCGATTCTGGATGTTGAGAACTTATAAAATGAATTTTTATTTTATGCGTTTCTAATAATTCCTTTACAACAGAATTTTTTAACTCAGTTCCATTATCCGAAATTATTTGTTCTGGTATACAATGGTGTGTAAAATATTTAATTAGACTATGAGCTACTTCTATTCCTTGTCTAGATTTTAATTCGTACATTTGACCATATTTGGAAAATGAATCTATTATCGTAAGAAATTTACTATTTTCTAAGGTTATCGTGTCTAAATGCAAAATTTGGAAAGGTTTAGTAGCTGTGGGAGTAACAATTAAAAATGGTTTTATTGGTTTTCTATCATATTTGCTTAACTGGCAAACTTCGCATTCGTTTATATAAGTCTGTATAGGCTTCGGCCAATAATACAAAGCTTTTAAATTGATTTTCAGTTTCATCTAGACCTCTATGATTAGTTTCACACTAGTGGTAATTTTGAATTACTTCGTTAACTTCATTTAAAGGAACGTCTATTAATTTTTTATTACATTTAACAAAGTCAATTTGAGAATCTTGAAAGTGATTTTGCAGAATGACACTGAATTTTTCATGAATATTGGGTCTTCGAAATAAATAAAATATTTAGTTTTAGGTACTATATATTCTTTCACGAAATTAATGACATCTTGCTCAAAATTGTTTTTAGATAATTGTACAATAATTCTTTGTTTATTTTCAAACAGTTTTATAATAGTGGGTATGGATGGTTCGAAATTTACTTCTAAAAACATTTGATTTTTACCAACATTTATCGCTGAATCTGAAGAAGAATTTTCTTCATTTGTATGAACTGTAATACCTTCGTCATCATCCTCATTATTGTTACTTTCCTTATCTGTTTCAACTATTAGAGATACATTATCATCGGGAGACGATGAGAGTTTTTTATTAAATTTGCCAATATAAACTAATACATTTTTAGAACATTGGGGTCCTTGTAATTCAATTTCATTAATATATATTTGAATTCGGGACAAACAATCGCTATTGGTATTTAAAGCACCCTTTTTGTATACGATATCATAATCATATTCTTCAAGTTTCAAGCGCCACCTGACAAGCTTTAAACTTGGATCTTAAAGTGAGAATAACCATTGCAATATGTCCCAGATATGCAACTTCTTTTCGCAAGAATTCGCATTTATCAATTTGTAATTTAAAATTAGAATCTCTTAATCTGTTAAATACTTCTTTTAGATTTGTGATGTGTTCTTGTAAGCTGGTACTGAACACAATTATATCATCAAGGTACACCAAACATTTCTCGTTCTGTGTACCCCTTCGGATATTGTCAATGACCCTTCGAAAGGTTGCAGGAGCCCCTTTCAGACCCATGGGCATGCGCACATATTCATAGTGCCCATTTTCAATATTAAAAGCTGTTTTCGGAATATCCTCCTCAGCCATCTCGATCTGATGGAAGCCAGAAGCGAGATCTAATGTAAAATATTGACAACGTCCAAGCTTATCTAGTAACGTTGTAATATCTGGCAATGGCTATCGATCTCTAATTATTATCTCATTCGGTTTTCGGTAGTCAGCAACGAGTCGATACTTTGGCTTTTTAGAAGCATCTAGCTTCTTTGGAACTATCCAGATATTGCTCGACCACTGAGAGCTAGACGGTCTAATAATATTATCATATTTCCGTTCGGTCAATCTCAGGATATCTGTATGATTTTGAAAAAATAGGTATTTCGTTAGACGTTTTAATATGATGTTTTATTTTACTTGTGAAGGTAAGCTGATTTCCTCCAGCATGAAAAATGTCACCTTACTCTTGAACTAGTTTTAATACAGATTGTTTCTCTTCGGAATTCATATGTTCAGTTCTAACTTTCGAAACATCAAATTTAACATTTTCAGAATAAATATTATTAAAATTTGGGTTGAGGTTTTGTTCGTATTCATCGAATGTCTCAACACTAATAGAAGGGCTTAAATCAACTCGAAAGTTCTGAAGGATTTAAAATTATACATAAAGCTATATTATTATTAACTTTTGTTAAACATTCCGGGATTTCTAATTTCTCAATTCGTGTATATGTTATAATTACATAACCATTTTTTACATTTTCATTATTTAATTTAATTACTTGTTTACAACGTGGAGGCACTACTATACAATTCGTGGATCCAGTTTTAATGTCAAAGCAATTCATTTTTATTTGACTATAAGGAGTCATAAGCAAATTATTATTTAAATCAATAATCGCATTAAGTTTCTTTAAATTATCTAATCCTAACAAACAATCAAAATGATGCTGAAATTTGAAAACGCAATATTCTAAATTAAGCGGTTTTCTATAACTAAACATTTTGGGGATTGGAATAAAAGAGCAGAAATTTTGTTGTCTGCTACCAAAGGCAGATTTTACATGGAATGGTTTTTTGACATAACATTTTTTGAAATATTTTTCAGCTACAGCTGGTGTCACAAAGGATCTTGTGCTACCAGTATCAATTAAAACTTTTAGATTTTGTTCTGGGAAAATCATATAGGGTAACATGCTTTCTGAATTATTTAAGTTTAACAATTCGATAATTTTTGATTTGGTTCCGAGGCTGGTGTCTCTAAAAAATAATCGGATTCGTCATTAGTGCAATCGGAATCGTCTATATTATGGAGTTCACCGAGATAAAATTTCTAGGTTGATCAGATTTTGATAATTCTGGTGTTGGGGTCTAGGTGTGTTTCTGGTAGACATACTCATTGGAGTTGGATTTGAAAATATTTGGTTTAGATTAGGTTTAAAAACGTTATGACCATTATTAGAAAAACTTGTATTCCTATTAGAAGGATTATAAGAAGTTGATGGACGATTTTGTGGGTTTGAAGCGGGATTTCGATTAGTGTGCTGATAATACTGCATGGAATTTGGCTTAGGAGGTGGCTGCCTATGTGCCACATTATTTTGGAAATTGGTTTATTTTTATGTGAATAATTTTGCGTTTTTAAATTTGAAAAAATATTTTCGGATGATTATTCTGGCTCATATAAACTTGAAAATCATTTGTAAGAACATTTAAAGCAATATTTAAATTTTCTGGTTTTTTCGTACGCATTAATGCACCTAAAGGTTCTTTTAAACCGCGTAGCAATACTGTGAGTGCTAAATAATTTTTAAAGTAATTTCCTAAAATTAAATGTTCGTTCACATTAGAATGTGTCATGAGATAAGAAATTAAAAGATTTAATAAATGTTGAATTCTATTATAAAATTACAAAGGCGTTTCATTACCTTGTTTCTTTTCTGAAAGTTCTATATTTAATGTGTAAATCTCTCTTTTATCAGCGTCAGTATTAAGAAGTGCATCTTTTAGATTTTCTCAAGTTCTTATAGTACAAGAAGAAATGTTTATAGCCGCTTCACCTTTTATTTTTGCTAAGATGCTGGACATCAAATATTCATTTTGAAAATCCCCTACATCTTTAGTATTATACAACTTACTCACTAATTTCTCTGACATTTCAATAAACCTAGGAAGTAATGCATTGTTTTCATCAAATCTTGGTATCATATCCAGATATTCTTGTTTGAACATAGGTAATTGTGGAGTAGCCATTTTATTAAAATTATTTGTGGGAAAATGTTTTGGTGATGGTTTTGGTAAAATTTTATTATATATATATATATATATATATATATATATATATATATATATATGTTATATACCTTAAATTACTTAGTACATATTAAATAAATTGCTTATTCAGTATATTGTGTAACAACCTGTTGTTTTATAAATTGTTGAACCTTATTTTTGCTTACATTGTATTTTTTACCTTTTTGAATTGTTTAGTTATATAGTCAGTCTAGAATTTACTTCGAATCTTGAAACTTGTAACTTTTGTTAAATAAATAATTTTTAAAAAACCTTTTTCCGTGTGTAAAAAGTTATTTGGCGCAGTCAGTAGGATATGTTAAACGGGCGTTAGTGAATATAACGATCGGTTCGTATCAACGATTTATTAACATACCTTAAGTGAATAATTGGGACTCTTGGTTAAGTGAATTAAGCAGCTTAACTCGAAGACAGTTGGCTCGTACGAAGAGGAATTTCAAGGTAATTCCAACTACAGGTACAACTAGATGGCGAAAGCACTCCTAATTTTTATGTAAGTACTTTATGTCGTATAGAGGAAATAATTGTTTATTTAATTCAGAAAGCTCTGACAACTCAGATTCTGATTCTGATTTAGATTCTGGCTCACAAACATATCGTAACCGTAAAATAAATATTGAATTATCGAAATCTAGATTTAAATTCAATACATTAGACAAAATGCCGGTAGATCAAGTGGTACCGCAATTGAAAAAGGAATATCTGGACATGATTCCAGAATTCCATGGCGAAAATGCTTTATTACCCAGATTCATAGAAATTTCTGAAAAATTAGTAAATAAATTCTACAATACAGTAAATTTAACAGACTTTCAAAACGAATATTTGATGTCTAGTATTTTATCTAAAATTAAAGGCCAAGCCGCAATAAATATTTCAGCTTGTAGTATTTCAAATTGGCAGAATTTGAAAGATGCTGTATTGAACACATACGCTGATAAACGAGACATTTACACGTTAAGTATTGAAATATCGGAATTAAAGCAAGGAAATGAATCACCTTTTGACTTTTACAATAGGATACAGCATCTTTTAAATCTACACACATCATTATTAATGACACGCTCAAATGAAAGTGAACAAGTAATTTTAGGTAACTATTTCAGGAATTTAGCACTAAGAGTATTATTGCGCGGATTAAAGGAACCTCTCGGTACACTAATGCGTACCAAGAATCCTAGCGATCTAAATGCAGCTTTAAATGTTCTAACGAATGACTTTCAAGTTTATTTAAGTAATACACATCCAAAAAATTCATTTAATAAGCCTAAGTCTCAGTTTAATGTTACATCACATAAAAATAATTATTCTAATAATAATCAAACGGTAAGCAGACCGAATTTACAACATAGTTATCAACCACAATTTAATAGAAATTTCAACAATGAAAATAATTTACCTAGTACAAGTAGAGATACAAGTTTTCAGAATAGAAATACTAATGTTTTCAGACCTAGTAGAAATTATCAATTTCAAAAACCTACTCCAATGAGTATATCTACTTCTAATACGTACAATAAACCAAATGTACAGAATAAAAATAATGGCCAAAATCAATCGCATTTCGTACTCGTAGGTAATAGAAAAAGTTTTATTTCGGAAGAATTGCATAATATGGACGATACTGAACGTCACACTGATGTTGAAGATTGTTTTTTTAGACGAAATTGCCTCGGAAGAGACAGACACGTAGAAATGTTTAATTTTACGAATTATGAAAGTGAATTACCGTACATAATATTTCCTGGACAAAATTTAAAAGTAATGATTGACACAGGTAGTACAAAATCTTTTGTAACACCTGAAATTGCAAAGAAATATTTTTCAAAATCAACTATGAAAAAATCTTTCAAAGTAACTTCTGCTTTAGGCTCAAGTCAACAAAATTATTGTACAGTAATTCCATCTTCAAAGATATTTAAAATGAAAAATAGAATGAACTTAGAATATTGCATATTTAAATTTCACAATCATTTTGATTGCTTATTAGGTTTAGATAATCTGAAAAAATTGAATGCAACTATTGATCTAGTAAATAATGTTTTAATTACGCCTTATAGTGAAATAAAAATAAATTATTTGAAAATCAGAAGCGAGAACTCGAATTGTATAGTAGTGCCTCCGCGAACTGAACAAATAATTAAATTGAATATTGATAATATTATTAATGGCGACATAATTATACCTTATACAAAAATCGGAAAATTAGAAATTCCCGAATGTCTTACAAAAGCGGAAAATAGTCAAGCTGTATGCACTATTTTAAATCCGTCTGAGTCATATTTTAAAGTAGATTTAAGTGCTCCTTTAGAGGTTGAACAGTTCGACGAATACGAACAAACCTTGAGCCCTAATTTTAATGCTATTTATGCAAAAAAATTCAAATTTGATATTAATAAAGTTCGAACAGAACATATGAATTCTGAAGAACGCAATGCTATTCTTAAATTAGTTAAAGAATATTCTGACATTTTTCATGTTGATGGTAATCAACTAACTTTTACAAGTAAAATCAAGCATCAAATAAAAACTACAAACGATGTACCTATTTATACTAAATCGTACAGATATCCAGAAGTATATAAAAAAGAAGTCCAAAATCAAATACAGAGTATGTTAGATCAAAATATCATAAGAGCCTCATCCTCACCGTACTCGAGTAGTATTTGGTTTGTTCCAAAAAAATTAGACTCTACAGGTAAGCAAAAATTCAGGGTCGTCGTAGACTATCGCAAGCTTAACAAAATAACGATTGGAGATAGATATCCATTACCAAACATAACCGATCTATTGGATAAATTAGGACGTTGCCAATACTTCACTACCTTGGATCTTGCCTCCGGATTTCACCAAATTGAGATGGCTGAAGAAGATATAGCTTTTACTACTGAAAATGGCCACTGGGAATTTGTGAGAATGCCATTCGCACTAAAGGGAGCTCCAGCAACTTTTCAAAGAGTGATGGACAACATTTTAAGAGGTATCCAAAACGAAAAATGTTTAGTTTATCTTGACGATATCATTATATTTAGTACAAGCTTGCAAGAACACATAAATAATTTAAAAGGAGTATTTAAGAGGTTACGTGAATCGAATTTTAAAATACAAATTGACAAATCCGAATTTTTGAGGAAAGAAGTAGCTTATTTGGGACATATTGTTACCCCTGAAGGTGTAAAACCCAATCCCGATAAAATAAGTGCTATTCAAAAATTTCCCATACCAAAAACTAGTAAAGAAATTAAAGCTTTTCTCGGACTTCTTGGATATTATAGAAAATTCATTAAAGATTTTTCAATACTGACTAAACCTTTAACTAATCGTCTTAAGAAAAATGCAGTAATTAACATAAAAGATCCTGATTATATTAATTGTTTTGATACTTGTAAAAATATGTTATCAAATGATCCTATTTTACAATACCCCGACTTTTCTCGTCCATTTAATCTCACAACAGACGCAAGCAATTTTGCTATAGGCGCTGTTCTTAGCCAAGGAAAAATCGGAACCGATTTACCTGTGGCATATGCTAGCAGAACACTTAATGATTCTGAAGTAAATTATTCAACAATTGAGAAGGAACTCCTTGCAATTGTTTGGGCTGTAAAATATTTCCGCCCATATCTTTTCGGAAGAAAATTCACTATAGTAACAGATCATAAACCACTTCAATGGTTATTTTCTTTGAAAGAACCCAATTCTAAATTAGTTAGATGGCGGTTGAAACTCGAAGAATACGACTATTATATAGTGTACAAGAAAGGTGCATTGAACACTAATAGTGACTGTTTATCACGAATCCAGCTAAATATGAATGAAGTAAATTCTTCGGATAATCCTCCCAAAAAATTATTAGTTTATATGGAAAGATTTAATGACTCACTTTAGAATAATACTAAAAATAAAAATGTAGAAACCGAATCACTTATTGTAGAAGCTGAAGATTTTAATGACAAAATTGATGATGATAATAAAACTATTCACACTAACATAGAAAATCCTATTGCAGGAATACCTATTTCAGAATCTGCAGTAAATGTGGGAAAAAATCAAATTATAATCTCTGAAGTTAATTTTGAACCCGTTATACCAACTATAATTAAATTATATGAAACTAAGCAAATAATTCTAGTACAATTTTCTAAAAATAACTTTGAACAAGACGTAATAAATTTTGTGAAAGAATATGTAGCACCAAAAGCAAAATATCATATTTATTTTGAAGATCCCTTATACGAAAAATTCAGCACTGTTATACAAACATATTTCAAAAATTCACAGATTTCATTTATCAAATGTATTAAAAAATTAATTGACATCCCTCTAAATGAAATCAAAGAGGTAATACAAAACTATCATGAAGGTAAACGGAATCATAGAGGATTACATGAAACCGAAAATAATATAAAATCTCGATACTATTGGCCTAATCAAAGATCTTCTATTCAAACGTACATCAACGAATGCGAAATATGTCAAAAAACAAAATATGATAGCAAACCCGTAAAACCATATTTTAATATTACCCCAACAGCTATTAAACCATTTCAAATAATACATTTAGATACTATTACTTTAGAAAATACGAAATTTCTAACTATCATAGACTCATTTTCAAAATACGGGCAGTTGTATAAATTGTACTCAGCCCAACGTATAGAGATAGTTAATAATTTAATTAGATATTTCACCCATCATTGTATACCGGAACAAATAATATCCGATAACGGAACAGAATTAAAAAATAGTTTAGTAAAAGATTTATTAGAAACTCATAAATTTCAAATTCATTTTATCAGTTCACAACATCCTGAAGCAAACGGCATTGCCGAACGATTTCATTCAACAATTATTGAACATATTAGACTTCTAAATAATCAGAACGAATTTAAGAAAGAACCTATTGAAATAAAAGTAAATTATGCTCTTTTGGCATATAATAATAGTATTCACTCTGTAACGAAACTAAAACCATACGAAATTATTACAGTTCATTTAGAGAATAACTCTTCTTTTGATTTAGACATTGATCGACAATTAGTAAATAATTATATTCATAATCACAAAGAAAAAATGAAATTACTTTATTCTAAAATAAATAAATCATTGCAAGAAACTAAAGATAAAGTTATTTCAAAAGCTAATGAAAGTAGAGAAGATCTTCCAGACCCTCTACCTACAAAAGTATTTGTCAAAAATAAGCAGATTAAAAGTAAGACAAAAAATAAATATCAACCTGAAAAAATAAAATCCGTAAACAGAAAACATAAAACTGCGAAAATTGTAACACGTCATTTTAATACCGCTGAAGATATTCATATTTCAAATATAAAACAACCTAAGAAGAAACCTTCTACTTTCCTTACAGAATAAGTTTAATATTAGAACATTTAAAACAAATGAAGTTTATCTACACATGTTACATGATAACTTTATTTTTATTAAACAATGTTGAATTAAGTTTTAATTATTTATAATGTAATATTAGATATAATAGAAACTGTAGAGATTTCCTGTTCATTCTGCAAACTAAGGACATTGCATTCGAGTAAAATTATATCAAAGAATGAATTACAGAGTTGCAAAAAATATCTTCGTATTATAAATTACAATTACCGTTGGAATTGAAATACGAGAATATTTTAAACTTTGAATCAATTTTAGACATAACATGTAGAGTAAGTAAAAATAGAATAGAATATTTTTTATCGATTCCTATAGATTTTAATATTGAGTTTGAATTATTTTATTTATTACCCATACCTACTAAGTTAGAATCAGAATTCGTAATAATAATACCAAATTCAAAGTATTTGCTAAGATCTGATAGACAGATAAAACTTCTAAACGATATTTGTACAAGAAGTGAAAATTTTCAATGTGCTTCACACCTTCAAGATAATAATAAACAGTTATGTGAAAAACAAATACTATTAATGGAAAACTCTACTAACTGCGAATACACTAAAATCAAAATTATTGAAAATAATTTGGAAATTATACCAGAAATAAACCAATACCTAGTAGTATTTCCAGAAGAAGAAAAATTGATAATTAAATGTTCAGAAGACACAGAAATCAACATTTTAAAAGGAATTTTCCTAATAAAAAATTCGCCATGTAAAATAACTTTTAAAAATCAAGAATTAATATTTCAAGATAGAACTTTTGGTCAACCACTAGTACTGAATAAATTTCAGACACATTTTAATAAAATTAAAATCCAGCCTTTGGAAATAAATTTGAAAAAATTAAAATTAAAAGAAATATCTTCGCAAGGATTGACATCAATTCATGAAGAACAATTAAATCTCCATATTCCTAGCATATGGACTATATTTTTATATTTTAGCGGAGTATTGATAATTATTTGGCTACTCTTGAAGAAAATTCAGAAAAGAAGAAAATCAGAAGGAACTCCAATGGAATTACAAGAAAAGAAAATTCAACTTCCAGGGGGTGCGTCGATCTAATGGGGGAGGTGTTATATACCTTAAATTACTTAGTACATATTAAATAAATTGCTTAATCAGTATATTGTGTAATAACCTGTTGTTTTATAAATTATTGAACCTTATTTTTGCTTACATTGTATTTTTTACCTTTTTGAATTGTTTAGTTATATTGTCAGTCTAGAATTTACTTCGAATCTTGAAACTTGTAACTTTCGTTAAATAAATAATTTTTAAAAAACCTTTTTCCGTGTGTAAAAAGTTATTATATATATATATATATATAACCAAAAACCAAAAGTTGGCTGTTAGTCACGGCTGACTAGTTAAAAAATAAAACTTCAAAGAGTGGTCTTTGTGGAAAAACCCTCAATCTCGTGGGGATAGCAGCCAAAAAACTCTACAGGTTAGAGATAAAGTGAATCAATTAGTACGTTACCTAAGCTTTCGAAGAACATTGTCTCCATTTTCAAAGGCTATATATAATAAACCAGAAAGAAAAAAACCGGTTAATTTAATAATGAAAATAATTTTTGAAATCATTACGACTTACTTGTAGTGTTGATTTAAAATTAAACTCACATTTCACAAATTGCAGGAAAACTTTCATCCACTAAAGACAAAAATGTCGACCAAATCTAGTTTCTCACCTACATATAATACTGAGAGCCAGGACTTTTTTTCCAGTTTTTTAAACCAAAAGACGTACAACAACAAATGAACTGGTTTTGTTGAATATATATTTCAACGTGGAATCGACTAATGTCGATAAGTAGTGTTGCTGGGGGCAATTGAAAGGTTGAAGTAAAACTGTTTAATAAAAATCTAAATTTCTAAGACATACTGTTATGTTTTTTTGGTTGCTTGATGAAAACTTCAAAGAAAAACAATAATAGATCAATATCCACACCTGCGATCACGATAAGATTGAAAAATTACACTATTAAATTTAACCATACTATTGTCAAACAGCTGACACTTGTCTTTTGCAAAATGTAAAAAATTGGGATGACGAAATAAGTCCATAGTCAGTGAACACTAAAACCTCTTACATTCGGTATTCCCAAACTGTCAACCCATTCCAGCATTAACTATTGTTAGATAAAAAAGCCAAACAAAACCCACCCGCAAATTATGTCACCTAATGACAAAATTGCACAATTCATAACTGATAAACTTACAATATCTTATAATAGTAATAACAGGTTTTTCGTCAAAGACTCTTTTGAATTTGCCAAGTTTATTCAAAATTATCAGTTACCTACCAATTACGTAATCATTAGTTTAGATGTTGTGTCGCTTTTCACTAATATACCGATCAATTTAGTAAAAAATAGTATTACCAAACATTGGAATTCCATTTAGGATTCATGTAGATTAAACATTGACCAATTTTTTGATTTAGTAGACTTTGTTTATAGCACTTCTGTTTTTGCTTTTAATGATGAATATTATAAACAAGTTTTTGGTACACCAATGGGTAGTTCTTTATCACCCATTTTTGCGCAATATGTCATGAACGATTTGATCGCTGAGTTTGTTGGGAATTTACCTTTTGATATTCCTTTTCTAAAAAAATATGTAGATAATATCATCACAGCTGTTCCTGAAGATGGTGTCGAAACCATTCTCAATATTTTCAATGGTTACAATCAATACATACAATTCACAGTTGAAAATGAACTCAACAGATGTGTACCATTTTTGGACAAAAAGTTAATAAGGACCAATGAAGGCAGAGTGATACTTGACTGGTTCACCTACCAGTTCGGGTAGATACCTCAACTTCAAGTCCAATCACCCCTACAAAATGAAGGTTAACTTAGTGTTAGGGATGAAGAACAGATTAATAAAAATATCACATCCAACATTACTTAATAAAAACCTTAAAAAATATTGATTGATACGCTTCAAAAAAATAGTTATCCTATCAAACTTCTCAAAAGGTTGATTTACAACACTCCCGGCGGACATACGGTCGATCGTATTAATAGTAATGAAAATAAACAGGATGCTAATTTCAATAATACACAACGGGTTACTTTTGGATCATTTCCTTATATTAAAGATCTATCAGAAAAAATCATTAAAGAATTCAAGGGGACCAATGTAAAAATTGCTCAAAGAACAGCCAAACCTCTGCAGTCTCTTTTTACTAAGTTAAAACAACCGGAGGATTCCCTGATGAAAACTAACGTAATATACAGTATCCCTTGTAAAAATTGTAACAAAAAGTATGTAGGATTGACATCTCAAAACATGAAATCACGTTGCGCTCAACATAAAAGCGACGCAAGGTTAAAAAAGCGAAAATGTGCAATCAGAACATGTTATAGATGAGTTCCACCATGTAGATTTTGATAAAGTAAAGATTCTTGATGTAGAAAGAAACTATAACAAAAGAAAGTTTTTAGAAATGTATCATATTAATAACATTGAGGAACCAATGAATAGAAAGTCTGACATTGAGTCACTTAGTTTTTCATATTTGTTACACTTTAATAATGTCCACTCCGGAAACGAGGAGATTGATTCCCAAATTAGTGTTTTGAGGTAATGGTTGGCTGAGGTAACAGGTCAGTCGAATGTTGACAATACAAACAATATTTAATATTTCAGTTTAAAAGAATTTTTTACATTATGGCTAGCACAGCTCAGTTGCGAATGCAGATGATTTTCAAAGAGTCGGGCCTCAACGTGAGAGGTTAGGTCCTTTCCATGTTTGATAAGTTACAGATCTAACATTACTTCTCCTAACCGACGTTATTACTGTTAGGGTAAATACTAACGATCTCCTCTTTCGTCTGATGTTAATTTCCATGAAGAGTAATAATAATTACATAACATTACCCTGACAGTAATATATATATATATATATATATATATATATATAGAACCACATATCTTATATCTTAAAGCCATCAGCTGATTGAGAATGTTTAGTTTAGTATTTAAAATAAATTGAAACTATGTTAATAAAAGAACACATTAAAAAACTACAATCAGAATTAAAATTCATATAAAGTCATATTATTATATAATTAAAAGAGTAACAATAAAATATAAAGAAATTACCTTAATAATTGTCTTAAAATATGAAAACGCCTAACAAGTATTGAAGAAAACATTAAATCTGCCTAATATGGATATTTATTTGTCACTAGGGAATCAGCTGTTTATCTGAAAATAAACAAGTCTTAGTTATCAAGTTTAATACAACTATCAGTTGAATAGTAATAATAATAATATTCATATTTGTTATAAATAATTAGTCATATTAAAAATATAAATACAAGATAACATAACTCTAATGATATGTCAAAATTTGGTATCAAATTTATAGAATAGCAAAAAAAGGAAATGGATCATAAGATGGTGATAGATATATGTCTATATTTGAATATATATATATATATATATATATATATATATATATATATATATATATATATATCAGATAAAAGGATTTATGTTATAAACTTAAATGTTATTTCAAAGTTATCACATGTAGAAAAACAAGAATTTACATTGCAATATCAAAGTATTAACCATGAATTTAACCAATTGTTAAAAGACTCATTTTATTGAAATTAGTATATGTTAAAGAAAAAACAGACTTATTTAAGTGAAATTCACAATCATATGTTTTTCGAAACTTTCATAAAGTGCAGTAAAAGTGAATAGAACTCTATAGCTCAAGAAAGAAAAGCATTGGTTGTAATATGACAGGACAATTTTGTTAAATTATAAGGAAACAAAACTTTGTTTCGAACAGTGAGCTGGGAAACAAATAGTTTATTTATTAAAAAATTGACGTTCGAGGGGAAGCGTGGGAGATGGAGATTGGTGTCGTAGGAGAGGAGATGAGGATGTAAGTTTTGCAACAAATTTTAAGCTAAATTGCAACAAATACGTATTAAAGTTAAAAATTCATAATCTATATTAAACAACAAACATTTACGTATGTGGATATCCAGTTATTCCTGAGAATACCCAAGATTGTCCAGAAAATATGCAGCGTGGTCTCCAATAGGCGTATTGCTGTTACCAGATGTGGTAAAATCCCGACATCAGATTTCAGGTCAGTGGGTTCTTATATTATTGGCCAATAATAACAAACTAATTTAAATTCAGTGACTATTTCCATGTGTAAAGTAATTCTTGCGTCTATCAGATCGATCTAACTAAAAGAAGAAAACTTTTATGTAGCTATTCATTAGATATAAATTTGAGATTATTAAAAAAACCACATGAACGTTCTTAATTTTGTAATAAAATAATGGTGGTACTTACTTGATGAATAATAGTATAAGAAATTTGCATTTTATGTAGAGATATAATATTTCCAAAGGTATATGTAGTTGGTATATAATTTCTTCTGAATAATTAATAATCTGTATGTATAATTTCACACATAAATTCTTTTATCATATTTTCCATCACCAGTCTTATAAAGAAAACGATTCTATGATAGAATGTTCATACAATTGGAAAGCGTTTTTATTTGAGCATGCGCATAGAATGTTAGATGGTATAATTTATGACTGTGGTTTAATAATGCCATAGGCGTATCTATTATATATATTGAATAAAAAATTTTCTTAAAAAAATTAAATTATTTAGAATCAAAGTGTTTCGTTTTATTTAATTAAACAGGATATCTCAATCTAAGCCTGAACTCAAAGGATAGAACGAGTCTCATGCTCCCGAATAATAGTAATTAACTGAGCTAGCCAAATAAATATAATAATAATATCTAGTAAAAGAATAAAAGTATAATAAATTAAAATTAATAATATTAAACATTGTTTTATATATATATATATATATATATATATATATATATATATATACATATATATATTAATGTGGAAAAATAATGCTACACACTGTATATATATCTTACACGAGTCAATTACAATTTAAGATATTAACGAGTATAAGATTATTGAAAGGAAAACTATCCGAGAGTCAAATTTAAACTAAATCAAACTAAAGAAATTCATTTAAACTTTATAATGTACCTTGTACATATACATGACACCGATATAATAAGAATTCAAATTATTCAAGAGAAAAATTTAAAAAATTTAATAATTAAAAGAGATATAAAGGTAAGTGCACTGTGTGGCATTATTGAACCTAATACAGTACTCCTATTTCAAATTTTAAAGAATTCACTTAATATATTCTTATGCAATACATTTGGCAAACCCTGTTTTGTCTATGTCCTCAATATAATTGAAAAACTCTGTATACATAAAATTTGACACTATTTAATTTCTGATGACATTCCGATGACAATTCAAAAGATATTCAAGGTTAGAGATATAAATAATCATTTTAAGGTATTTAGTTAATAAAAGAAATCCAAATCTATTTATAGTAAGGAGATCAAAATTTAGTTTTTTTTTTAAAAAAGAGAAAGATTGGTAACCACAATATAATTTGGGTTGTTTATTGAAAAAAGATATTAAGTAACGTTGAATCCTCCGAAGAGAGATCTTCTAAGTAGGAGCTCTCCAAAGAGTAATATATAATTTTAGATCTATCTTTGTATTATAATAATTTCAACAGTGATTAATAATAGAAAGCATTATTCGATAACCCATTTCAATTATGTGCGTGAGTGTTAAAAAAAAACTTTGTCGAGATTGAAGCAGAAGTGTAAGATCCAGAATTCTAAAGTCTTTAGAATTGTACGAGCTAACTGTCATCATCGAATACTGGTGAGTCCACTCCACAATTATTATTTAATTGAAAGATTCTGGCCTTAAAAACAAATTAAATTATAGATGCATCTAAATCTTTTTAATTCGCATAGAATATTAAATAATTTGAAGAAACAATAAAATAAACGACATTTCGGATATTTGACAAGTCAAGTGAAATTTTTGAAGTTGATTGAACTCTTTCAAAAATTCTTTATAAAACTTTTGGTACTAGAGATAAGGCGTTATAGTTTGTAGGTTGTTAATTTAGTTTGTATCTGGGAAGATACGAGTTTGTTCTTCATTGTTATAAAAAAGGAAAACTAAGTTTTAAAATTTATTTGATTTAGATTTGTACATACTTGTTAATTTGTTACTAACATTTATAACATTCAAATCATTCAAGAACGTTGAAATTGGAAATTTTATTTTAAAAAGTGACAATTGTGTATTATTGGTGACATACAAGTCATTTATACATTGTGAATGTCACATTGTATTACTAGATAGATCAAACAGGACAAAGAAATTTAGATAAAAATTTTATTTTCAATAGAGCATTGAACCCACCCTGAGGTAAGAGTGATTTGAATATTTTATGTTAAATTTATATTTCAATTAATTACAATTTGATAGCCGGGAAATTTTTGACAACTAGTGTCAACTTTTGAGATACATAATATATACCGTTTAAGCTTTGTTTGTAATATAATAAAAATACGCTGATTAAGCTACGTATACAATAATTGTCGCTGCAACGTACAGCAACTCTAATACAATTAAAACACATCACATATAATATTAGACTATATCAAATGTCGAACCAACGTGGGGCAAATTAAAATTCATTTACATAAATTAAAATAGATATATCAATATATATATACGTCAAATTAAAACATAAACTGATACTGTGTTTACTATTAACCTGATGCCCACGAAAAATGGAAAAAAAATTTATATATATATATATATATATATATATATATAACAGGAGGACAGTAACGGGGTAATGGTAACTATATAACAAATATAACGGTGGGAAACCCCAAAAGAACTAAGGAGGAAGCAATGAAAATTCTTAGTTAGCTTCTTAAGTAAATACCTTTATTCCAAGTTCAAGCTTTCGTTTGTGATTACAAACTTCATTACGATTAAACTAAAAAATATATGGAGAACATTCCATTACAAATAGGATGGATGGGTTAATCTTTATCCATCCTCTTTGTTTAAGTAGATTTTTAATAATGTTGACAGTAGTTTACGTGTATTTTTGATTTTAAACATGTTCAGATACATATTTTACCATTTTCATATTAGTTTTTAAAGTCAGTTTTTATTACTTCCAAATGTGAGGTTATGTCTCCATACACCTCTTTTAGCCATGTGTTCGCTAGATTTTTAGAGCATTAATGCTGATTCTGGCGAGTGTAATAATAATTAACTCATACGTATTTGTAATGGGGTGCTCTCCATATATTTTTTAGTTTAATCCTGATGAAGTTTGTAATCACAAACGAAAGCTTGAACTTGGAATAAAGGCATTTACTTAAGAAGCTAACTAAGAACTTTCATTGTTTCCTCCTTGGTTCTTTTGGGGTTTCCCACCGTTATATTTGTTATATATATATATATATATATATATATATATATATATATATATATATATATATATATATATATATATATAAAAGGATAGATTATTGTAGTTAATTCTAAATTTTAGTTTGACATTAATTGTACCGCTTACTCATATTGTAACAAATTATTTTTTTAAAAAGTATTTTCGTGAGAAAAATATGTAATTCGGGTAATTTATTTTATTTAGAAACAATCGAAAAAGTTATTAAGTAACAAAATGACGTGTTTCTTCTTATTTTCAGATAATGGTACATAAAATCAATGGACGTACTAGTTAATTTTGAGCATTATTAGAAAATTATTTATATTTTATTATTATGTAAAAAATGGTGGGGTTTTTTGGGAATATTTTACTAAGATGGATTATCTTGTGAACACTGCAATGCCGCAAAATTTGACGTTCCCCCATAAGTGCGTATGATCAACTGTCAATTTTTGTGGTGTTTCCGTGTTCACAAAATACTCCACTACCTTTACCTCAATATTTTTAACGCAGACTGTATGTACTAGTGCTTATTACCAATCAATTATGTTCGTAATATTAAGAATTGTTCATTGATTTAATGTTCAGCAGTAATAAACTAATAGTGTCCGTCGTTTGTTATGTTAATGACCAGGCCTTATAGATTCATGTTATTCGTTTACTGACAACAATTATAAACTTTTCATTACTGTATATAAATTTTAAGAACCAGTAAAGCATCTGTTGATAATAGATTTTAAATAAAAGTTGCCAATAAGTTGCAATTGTTGCGAAACTAATTATTTGATTCTTAAAGAAAGTAAACATTTGTTGTACGATGTTTCTATGCGACTTGAAGGACTACTAAGAGGAAATTCCGGTTGCGTGTCTCGCGAGTCTCGAGGCCGTTGCCGATGCGAGATATCGAAAGAAGAGACGGACCGGCTAGGGTTTTACGTAATTAGATGAAACCCCGAACTCGCGCGTCGTCTTGCACTAGCGAAACGCCAAAACATCGCCGAGGAGGGGGCTTAAACCTGAGTTGAGAACGGAAACCGGTAAAACACTGTACGCGTACAAGAGAGAGAACTGGAAAAATAGTGGTGCCGGCGGAGCACGAGGGGAAATTGCGCAACTGACGACGACGACGCCGCCGCCGCCGACGAGCAACTAACCTGCGCGCGGCGCAACACCGCGAATCGGCTTAGTTTCGCGATCCGACGACAGTCCCTCGCTGTTGCCTGATCGCTTAGCTTGCCGCCGTAAAGCTTCTCAGAATCAGTGTGTACTGTGTTCCGAGGCGTACATTGTATAGATATATAATATTGTATATTTATGCACTCTCTTTAAAACCCATCATTACTTCTTACGTATATTGTTGTTAAATAAGGCCTAATATAACAGTTTGATCGAACCGAAGTGTTTAGATATATTTTAATATACTTAGGTATACAAAAATTTTGGACGACGCGACGCACATTTGACTAATAGTTTCCTCGAATTTATCCAAATTTTGGAAATCTGTGAGATTGACTGTGCTTTTGTGACTTTATTTGGATCGTTTCTGGGTTTGTATCTGCATTCTTTCCAACGACAACTTTACTATTTAAGGATATAATTCATAAGTGAGTAAAGTTTTACCTACTACAAACCTTTTTGTCTAAATTTTATATGTTGTCTATATATAAAGTTCAATGTACACAAATAAAATTGAAAACAGGAATTTTTCGATTTTTCCTTGTCGGCTTTCAAACAAAACACGTTTATATTTATATATTTCACTGATAAAATGTGAACCTATTCGAATAAACAATATAGAATCAAAGGAATTTAGATTACAGTTTAATTTAAGCGGATTTTGTGGTGTACACATAAGTTGAATGTGCAGATAGCAACAAAATTACATTCAGCTTCATAAAACACCGGAAACGGTGACGAAATAAATTAATCGTGTTTATAAAATCTACTTGACATCATTTTAAGCAAATACCACAACTTTGATATGGTTAAACTCTATTAATATATTTTAACCGGTTACGTGATATAAAAATATATATATTTCATGTTGGATTTACTGATGGTTTAATAACAGTCAATGTTTATTTAATGTTTAATAATAAATTTTTAGTACAATTCTGTAGATAAAATAATTAACAAAAAAATTATTAATATTTAATGTGATAATAATTTCAAGATAATGTAATGAAAACGTCAAAAAATTGATTATTTTATCATAGTTAAAATGTTACAGTTTACGTGACCTATACTTTATTAAGATTCAAGGATAAATATAAATATATACAATGAAAAAAAATTAATTCAAAATGCCAATTCAATGGAATCTAAATAAATTTTTTGTTTGAAAAAACTAAAAATCACGATTTTATAATGGGAATAACCTAAAAATGTTAAAATTATCTTTAAATATGTTCAAGATCTTCAACTGGATATGATTTAATTCTTATCTACGATCATCTAAAAAAATAGCATCAATTTTTCTTAACAACAACTCTTAATTAATATATCTGTTAGATATGCGACTTTTATCGAGTATAATAATGCCATGTATTTCTATATACAGGGTGATTCATTGCTAATTGGAAATAATTTAATTCAAGTTATGAAGGTTTAACCCAAAACACCTAAGAAGGCCATTTTAGGAAACCTGAATCACACCACTAGAATTCACTAATAAAATTACTTGATTGGAAGCGATGACATAAAATACTGAAATTATACAGTCTGGGAATAATGAACCACAAACTAAATAATAATTAATCTAATAGACAAACGGTACAAAAGCGAATGCATATTATTGAAAACGAAAAAAAATAAAACGAATTGTAAAATTAAATCTATAAAGAATTTCAAAGTCGGCGACTACATTTGTAAAAAGGTTAATATCAGTTGTCAAATTTGGTGGCAATGAAGTTTTAAGTTTTGTATTTATAGATGAAACAAATTTTAAAACAATGATAAGATCTGAGTCGTTTCTGATCAAATGGAAATAATTCTGAATGAAAGAACAACAATAGACGAAAATTGCATTATTCAGAGAGCAGAGGATGTCTGTTTCTCGAAAATTGAGCTATATGAGAAATGAAGATCAGTTGAATCAAAAATTTGTTAAGTATGAAATATAAGAAAATGTTCCATTACAAGTACAAGAACTTATTCGATTTAAAAATACAACAAATATTTTTTTGTCTACAAATAAATCATCAAAAATATCTGTATGTGATACACTTTAACAGAATAATGTATTTGTCATCACTTCTTCCATACATTTCTTATTTGGAATATTTCATGGCAACATTAGGTACCTATAAAGCAGGGTTGGGCTGATTAAAACTAAGTGATTAAAATCACGATTAAAATCATGATTTAAATCGTTTGATTTTTAAAATTAAAATCATGATTTCAAATCAATTTTTTTCTTTTTTATTCCGAACCAGATAACAACATAATATAAAAGTTTTCTCAAAAATCAAAAGAAGTATCTGCTTTTAGCAAAAACAACAAAAAAGAAGTACATAATTCCAAAAACAACAAAAAAGAAGTACATAATTCCAAATTGTTAAACTAAACGTAACACCTAAATTTTATTACTGTATATTTTCAGTCTATTCATTTTCGTTATACAATTTAAATAAAAACACGAGTTTTCCTCCTTTTTCTATGCCTAATATGTTTCTAATATCCGCGTGCACAAGACCAAAAGAACTAAATACGCGTTCTACTGAAGCTGAAGAGGCAGTTGCACACAGGAACTGTCTTATTATTGGCAACTGTTTCAAGATTTCCGGCTCATCATTTTGTGATAACCACCATTGTAGTCCGTTTACATTTTTTATTACTTCGTCCGAAAACATAACTTGCTTAAATGGAGCACTGCGGGCATTTAACTTTATTACTAAAGGTAACAGTCCAGTGTTTTCATATAACTCGTTAATTGTTTCTAAAGTTATATTCTTTTCTTCTGGTGTTAACTGGTATTTTGTTTTTTGTGGATTCAACATATACGCTATAAAATGATATGGCGTTAGAGCTTGCTTACATCGATTATTAAATGTTGTGTTTTTTGTAATGGTAATTCCACAGATTCATCAAAGATATATTGTAAATGTTTCCACTGCTCTACAGCATATGCGATAGTAGCATTTTTCCTTTTCACCGTATCAAGAGCAATTGATATAGGTTTTAATATGTATAAATAATCTTGCGCTGCATGTTTAATCGCAATATTTGAAACTTTTTGGTAAATAGTGGAATCAATCTCCTTTTTATTTTCTTCGCAGATTTTTAAGATACTGAGTGACATACATCTCTAAGCAGTCGCCAAGGCTATTCCATCGCACATCGCTTGGAAGCACTAAAGCGCTGCCTCCTGCTTGACTGAATTTAGCTCTAACCAAATGGTTATTTCGAAAATACTTAACAATTTGGACCACATGTTCTTTAACGTCTTTAACTTGAAAGTCCTTGCACAGTAAATTCAAAATATGTGCAGAGCAATCATAAGTTATAACTTTTGCGTTCGTTTTTTCTTCTAATGTTTTCTCATGTGTCATATTTGCGGCATTGTCTGTCACAAAAGATTTAACGGTACACTTGTATTTTAATTCACATGAAGAAATCAGGTCACAAACTATTTGAATTAAATATTCTGAAGTATGTTATCGTTGCACATATCACTGGTTCGTTGTGCACGTTTGACCACCCATCAATTGACATATTTACGGACTGTCCTGACAGGGAGAAGAAAACATTTTTCTTTTTCCTCTTCATAGATTTCGTCCAAAAGACTTGTTGCTACCGTTTTTTGTCTAGGGCGGTATATAACCAGGCCTTAATAACTGAATGGCTTTTTTCACCTCTAAATTCTCAATACATTTGAAGCTCTAATTAGTAGCAAAAATAGCCTTTGCTATTTGTTTGTCAATTCTATGTTTTTCAGCAGCTGAAGTCCTCATTACAAAACCACTCATGGTAGGCTGTTACGATTGCTTTTTTTGTACTGGCTCAAAAGTTGTTGGGCTTGTTGGTACTTTCGGTGGAGTTTTTCTAATATATGAACTATCCGTCATGAGTGAACTACAATTTGGGGAAGATGATGTGCTAGCAAAACTGTCAAGCAACATTCCACTCTCTGGAGAGAGAAAAAACATATTTGAAAATTGAAATTGATTAATTGATGATATATTGATATATAGTATTGAATTATTGATTTTAAAATAAAGTGAAAATGTTCAATAGAGATGTAAAAGCAAATTTAATTTTAGAATTTGAAAAAAATTAAGATTTAAGTAAGTATAGAAGAGTAAAGTTAATCTTTAATTAACCTGGGAAAGGTCGCGTTAAAAAAGTTACATTAAAGGCCACGTGCTAGATTTCACCTAACATTTAAAAACAATCCATTATGCCTAAAATCTATATCCTAAAATATCTATAAATGAATACTTAAAAATTATATTATCTTTGTTAAAAATAATATCTATCAAAAAAATTTTAAAATGATCTCAAAAATGTATGTTCTTCTTCTTATTGACTTTCAGACCTTAAGGTCCATGGTCTCCCTATTGGGATTCCTAGCCTCATTTTTCCGGCAGCGGTGGCCAGCCGCTTGGCCAACCCTACTGCTCTAAATCAGTAGGGAGTTTGTGAATTCGGTGATTTAGTTTCTGCTCTGAAGTCTGTCCTTTGCTTCTTCTACTATTCTTTTCCATCCTTTCCGGTCTTTTGCTTTGTTCTTCCAGTCATTTATTCCAATTTCTTTAAGATCTACACCATCCAACCATCTAGTTTTCGGTCGTCCCCTTGCTCTTCGTCCTTGTCTTTTAGTTTCCTGTATCTTCTTGACACACCTTTCATTACCTAGACGTTGTACATGTCCTGCCCACCTTAATCGTTTACTTCTTATTTCATTTGTTATTATTGGGCTATTGAATTTTTGATTAATTTCGTAGTTTCTTAATATTCTCCATACTCCATTTTCTTTAATTGAGCCGTATATTCTCCGTAGTATTTTCCTTTCCCAAATTTCTTATGTGTTTTCCTCTTTTTTTGTTAAATTCCAGGTTTCTGCGGCGTAAAGTACGACTGGTCTAATTACTGTCTGGTATATTTTAATTTTTGTGTTTGTAGACAATATCTTTGATTTAAATGTGTCTTTTAATGCATGGAAACATTTGTTACCCTGTTGTATTCTATTATTTATCAAAAATGTATCTACTTATAATATAATACGTATATATTTAAAAAATATTTCAAAATATCTTAGAATATATAATTAAAAATTACACTATGTTACTTAACTTATAATTAATATTTATATCTCAAAACTTTCACTAAATTATCTCAAAAATAAAATATCAAGTACTTGGAGAATCAACAAAAAAAGTACAGAAAATTTCCAATTGGTATGAAAAAGGGCCTATTTTTCAATAGACAACCTGTTATACTTATCCTCATTCTGAAAACAGTAATTTCAGTACTTAGAGATCACGTGTGGTATAAAAATAGTTTAATCATTGAACTATTTGCATAATTTTTTATTAAACATTATTTGTAACAAATAAACATTTTACTGTATATCAGAACTATTAATTACAATGTCTATTATTTGTTAACTCAAGAAACGCTAAATAATTGTATATAAAGTTATAAATAATTACTCATTCAGAATCTGCATTACTGTAAATCACTAGAGAAAGAAACAATTATCGGTTCTATAAGATCATCCACAATCCTATCCAACTTGCACATTTAATCTTCTTCTTTTATGACATGTGCAACACACTTTCGCCAGTGAATGTTTGTCACATTTTCCAAGGCTTGCATTAGAAGATCCTTGACATCTTTTAGTTTAAAAGTAGTATTTTTGGTCGCCATTTCATTTTTTACGTGAGTTCAAATCAATTCTATAGGGTTCAATTCACAATGATACGGTGGCAGCCTAAGTAAAATTTTATTATTTTGTTGTGCCATTTCATCGGTAAGATATGAATTAAACTTATCTTTATGCTGTTTTATAATATATCCAATATGTCCCCCTAAGTTGGAGTCATATGGAAAACTTTTTCATTATTAATTTTATGAAGAAAAGTTATTCTTTATAAAAAGCTCTGTATTATCTAAAACCTAAAATACAGTCATCAAATATCAAATTTTTTAGTCGTATACGAGATTTGTCAAAAAATAAGTTTTACTCAAGAGTAAAGTACCTTTAAATTTGACAATATTGGAAAATGTTACTAAAAAAAGTTGATCAGAATTAAAAACTACTTTTAAATATGCAAGTACATCCATTTAATTTAAATTAGAACTATTTTATTTGTTACTAATATTTCTATTTTTAATGAACATTTATCTCTTGTGATTACGAAACACGTGATAAACTTTTAGTTTTTCGATGTTTTCTAATAATTTTGCAATTAACAATAATAAGTGCATATTAATTTTTTTTGCGAATAATAAAATACATTCAAATACTAAGTTATAAAACTAACATCATATTAATATTAGAAACAAACAAATTTAATTTTCACTCATTAATGCTTCGACATATCCACCCTCTCGTTCAATACACTTAATCGTTCTATTAGAAAATTCACGTAATACATTCCTTATCATTTGTGGAGAAATTACTTGACATGTTTCTAAAATTATCCTCTCCAAGTTGTCAATATCTTGAAACGGCGCGTTTTGGTAAACTTTTTGTTTCAGGTAACCCCATAAAAAGTAATCAAGGGGGGTTAAGTCAGGGGATCTAACAGGCCAAAAGAGATCAGTATATCTGTGAATAACTTTTCCATGAAACAAATTTTCAAGATAGTTCCTAACATTTATTGTACTGTGGCATGTGGTACCGTCTTGTTGGTACCAAATACATTGACGTTCTATTAAAGGTAGTTCGTCCATGAATTCATTGATATGAGTTTGTAAAAACTGTAACTAACGTTCCGCATTCATAGATTCGCGAAAAAAAAGGTCCTATTAATTTGTTATTATAAATGACAGACCACACGTTCGTCTTAAACGAATATTGGTCATGAGACTTTAATACAAAATTGGAATTTCCATCAGACTACCAGCGACAATGTTGCGACGAGACAGTTCCATTTGACGAAAATGTCGCCTCATAGGAAAAAATTATATACCTCGTAAAAAAAGGGTCCTCCTCTAACTCTCCTTGGATGTGAGAGCAAAAATCAAAGCGCCTATCATAATTCGTTTCTTTCAATGTGTGTGGTTTGTATTTATTTAGTTTTAAAATTCTCCCACTGTATTTTTACTTACATTTTGTTATAACAACGACTTTCTTTTGCGCAATGACAATTTTAGATTTGCTACAATACATTACATCAAACTGCGTATTCTCATCAGCAACCAGTTTTCGACGTTTTCCATTAAAATTATTTTTAATACTTCCAGTTGTTCTAAATTTATTTACTATTTTCGATACAGTTGATTGGTTATATTTTTATTGGGATGTCTATTATTTAATATATTAGCTGCTTCTCTATGCGTTTTATAGTAATCCCCCACAATCAAAACCATTTTTATTTTCTCATCATCTGTTAATAACGCTACCATTTTTGTGTCTTATAAATTCTAGCGCGGTTTGAGATTTACTGTCAACATTTTCTTCTATCAACAAATTATTTGTTTGTCAGTGCATCATAGATTACATACAGGGTGTACCAATCTTACGACAAACTTCGGTATATGGGTTATTTTGAGAGATATCAAAAATGTTATCAACAAAAATAGTAGATGCCTTTTTGAAATTATCTCGAACTATACAGAATGTTGCGTAACTCCGTTACAAACCAAACATATGATTTTTTAAATGTAAACCCCTGTATATTATACCGAATTCGGATTGCTCACATTTTTTTGAAGTTTTTTATATAAGATTTTGCTACGTAATACAGAGTCTTGCAAAAGGTATTGACATTTATGTGAAAATCGTGGGTAAGTATGTGGCTTATTGTACATTGAAGAAACAAATTTCATTTTCCCTAACAGAGTTTCATAATATGATGCAATATCTTCGTATTCTATTAAATTTTAATTATTTTACCTTTTGTTTACAATCACTTATTAGTTGCTAACAAAAAGAACCCCCTGACTTTTTTTGGTTGGTTTTGGATTGAAAAAATAAGATAGGTTTACATACTGTTTAAACTAACATATCATTTAAGCGAAGCAGGCCATGATCTATATTAAGAAAGAAAACACCAAATTGTCAATGACGCCGATATTCATTTTGATAATTCCTGCTATTAACATCTAATTAAATGTTATGTAAAAATTATTTTTACAACAAATCACACCTTTTAGGAATGAAGAAGCCTTTGAAATGTTGAGAATTTATTTTCTATGTTTTGAAAATGCGGCGATTGCTTCTAGCCAGTATGCACTGTGTTATCCCCTCCGAAGACGGCATTCGAAAATGGTTTTTCGTCGTTTAGCCTTTCGTTTAAGGCAACATAGCCAAGTGCAACCAACTCCAATTTTGAGAAGAAATCGTAGAGTAAGAAGAGAAGATAACATTATAAATGTGTTGGCTTATATTCATGTAGACCCCCATTTAAGCATAAGAGAGATCTCCAGATATTTAGGAATATCCTATGGCTCAGTGCAAAAAAAATTAATGGATTTTAAAATGCATCACGTCGTGATTCATCAATCCTTAATTGAGACTGTCTTTGAACGTAGGCTCGATTACTGCTACTGGCTTAGAGATTTCATTAGGGAAACCCGTCATATTTTGTCACAAATATTGTGGACAGATAAAGCATCTTTTTGCAGTAATGGCAGGGTAAATCTTCATAACATGCATTACTGGTCGGACACTAATCCACACTGGTTACATGAGGATTATCAGCAGGGTCGATGGAGCGTCAACGTCTGGTGCGGTGTTATTAATGGTGCTATTATCGGTCCGCACATCTTTAATGGCAATCTAACCGGTGACATGTATTTGAACTTTTTATTGAACGATTTACCAGGACTCTTAGAAAATGTGCATTTAGAAGTAAGAAGAAACATGTGGTTTCAACAAGGCGGATGCACGGCACATTATTCTCGAAATGTGCAACAGGCATTTTCCTAACCGTTGGATTGGTAGAGGCAGTCTATTTTTCTGGCCACCATGGTAAGCCTTGATTTTTATCTGTGGGGCCGAATAAAGGATTTGGTGTATAAAACTCGACCAACTACTCGAGAAGACATGATAGTCCGAATTCAAAACGCCATTAATAATATGCGGAAATTGAGGCAGCTGTCAACGCCACCCAGAAAAGATTGGACCAGTGCATTCAAAATAATTGACAACATTTTGAACATTTACGACAAAACTATTAATTTATTTTTAACGTTTATTTTTAAAGTTCTCTGTTTTTAGTGTTATTTCTCCTGCTGTTGTTGGACAGTTTTATTAAGATTTTTTCCCAAATATGTAAATTAATATGTTTCGAGATATGGGCGCCCCATGTAAATTTATTTGATTTTTTTAATTCAAAACCGTTTGTCTAACGAAAAAAAGTCAAATGGTTCCTTTTGTCAGCAACTAATAAGTGATTACGAAAATGGTTTTTATTTTGATAAAAAGCAGTGGCGTTCCATTTTTTAATGTAATAAAATTATATTTTGTTCAATATCAACGTTTCAAAAAAGGTAGATGATTAATTATTTTCATTAAATTTTCAAAAATGTATTCCCTTTTAAAATATGTAAAAAAGATACCGTTATATTTGTTTTTTTTGAAAAAAATTCAAAAATTTGATACCATTTCAGTTAACGCCATCTAGCGACGAAGACGAAAGTCAAAAAGTCAAAACCAAGTAAGCGTTCTGTAGTGTAAATTATGCTCTTTCATATGAGCCAAAATTTGTTAAAATCGGTCAAGCGAAACGTGTTAGTTGTTACGCCCTCTAGCGGACGTTTGACGAACTCGAAAATAATTTCCAGCAATTTCTCTTGGCGAGTTTTATCATGAATTTTTTTTTCTAAATCTATACGACCAATATCTTATGAGATATGGCCGCTCGCTATCCTTAATTGATTACCCGGTATTTTACTTGATAGTCAGATGAATT
Source organism: Galeruca laticollis (assembly GCA_963921935.1). Lineage (NCBI taxonomy): Eukaryota > Metazoa > Arthropoda > Insecta > Coleoptera > Chrysomelidae > Galeruca > Galeruca laticollis. The sequence continues at coordinate 81,519,148 of OY998178.1, read as the reverse complement.
TTCTGCTGGTGTGTCAATTACAGTATCCTCTGTTTGAGAAGTAGAAGGTTCAGATTCTGTCATTGAAGAACGCCCATTTATCTCTTTTTTCCTTTTTTCTAGTCTAAATAATATTGTATCAGAATAAGTTTGATTCGTTTCTTTGGGAAATGTATGATAAATTATGTTCTCGCCTCTAATTTTAATGACAATCAGTCTGTTATTGCACCCAAATATTGCACATCTGCTACCTGGCTCCTGGGACCAACAAAGTATTCTTTATAAATTACGCATTATAAATTTCATACACGTATAACATACAACATTTACAATCGATACATCCAAATTCCATTAGTCTTAAACACGACACGGTTCCTAATTTTGGATGGCTTTAAAATCGATATACACAAATACGATCATCGAATAGTCTTCGGATTTACAATTCAAACATAACATAGTTCTAATTTAGTCAAAAAAGTTCACAAACGCTCTCGAAAGTCACCAAAAAATACTTTACAAAGCTATTAAAAAATACTGAAGCCAAAACACGCTAAACACCACCAAGACACATCCCTGTCGCATGGGTGAGATACACAGGTAGGTCGCCTGCTTACGTCACAGTGAGTGGAGGCGATGTGCTAACATTACAGCATAAGGATCGAATTATCCTTGAGTTCAAATGTCCTTGGTTCTTACCCAGTACCCAGTAAGAACAGGGTAGGCAAGCCAACAAACAAATAATATTGTTATTTTGTCTTCCTGGAAACTGTTTCTTCCAACATTCGATTCAGCGTTTTAAACTGTGCAAGAACGTGTTGTTAATTCAATTTGCGTAAAAATTGGAATTTGCCAGCTCTTTGTTTGGATCCCTCATTTGAATAATTGAACCAGCGATTTGTATCGTGGCTGCCCCCCATTTATGATTATATAAAACTATAATACGATTTCTCAAGGGATTATTTCCCGAATGGTTCGATTTTTCTGAAAAAAAGCAAATAATTTCAGTTTTACAACTGTTAAATTTTATACCATTCCTCTAGACTAGAGAATCTGCCAATAATAGATGTATTGTTTGTTATAAATGCCTCCCTATAACCTGCAAAATTAATAATTTTTTTATCCCCATAATCGTGATTACAATATTAGGTCAATGTTATGATATTATAGGTTATCTCTTTTATCTTGTAAGATTTTTTTACACAGACACATTACCACAAACGAGTCGATCTACTGAAACGTTTAGACATAATTCCTCAATAATTGTTAATCTACTTTGGTTTCTCCCAATACCAAACAACGTTAAATCTCTATGTAACTGTGATTTTGTAACTTTCCACTGCATAAGAGCTATTATGGAGTTGAAAATTAGATATCCTTCTTAATTCTCGGTGGAAACTTTAGTTACGAACTGCAGTTTGTGTTGAGGAATCCTTATTTGGCATAATGAACAAACTAAGTCTGCACTAAATGAGCGAGTAGGTAATTACAGTTGATTCAATTAAAAAGATTAATATTTACTTAACAAATACGAACTTTTCAATTAATTAACAATTCAACGTTACGTTTCTATCTTCAGTTTTAGAATTTTACGTTTGTTTATTTAAATAAAATATTTTCGTTTTATTACTTTCTATGGGCATTCTTCGAATTCAGCAGTTTTTACAGTGATGTGGATGATACAAAATTTATGACTGAAGTTAACAAAATCGTATTTTTTTATTAGAAAGTAAGAGTATTCCATTGTATTTGCAAGCGTTCAAAATAAATTTTATTAGAATTTCATGAGGAAATATTTATTTATAAAAATTTTGTAGCAATTCAATAGTATACAAAGTGTCCAGAAACTCTCCTGCCAAACGGAAACTACAGTTACTACAGGTGATTTTAAGTCGATTTAGCTCAAATTAACTTAATCCGAAAATGCTTCCTAAGGGAGCTACATCCCTTTGAAGAAGACGTCCTCATATGAGTTTTCTTCAAATTACTCAAAAATACCGTTACTTAAAATATTCAAACTTGGTATAATCAATAAACAGTTACAAACCAGTTGCTGTGAATAAATTTTTTCCAGATCCATCACAAGCGTGTCAGTTGGGGGGGACCAACAGGTACTTTTATTAAAAGAATTTTATTTTCTAGTTTTTTATGTATCCGACACCGAATTTGGAAAATTCAAGATAATTTTCATAAAAAATGTTCTCTTCTTTCAAATCGATATCATGAACCGTTTTCGACAAAAATAAATTTAAACTTTTTGTGTTTCTTACATAAAATCATGTTGGATTATAATCTGTAATATCAAATTGGCTTTGAAAAATCAACAAATTGTACAGATACTGGTAACAAAAGTCGTAAGTTTTAAATTGCTTACATTGTTTTGGAAATTTTTAATTAATTTTATTTCGTGAGGGTATAAAACAACAATCAACATTAAATAAAACAAAGTTAGAGATAATTACCAACAGAAATAAGAGAATTAATTATACAACAGATGCTCTACATGACGACCATTTGTCTCAGTACTTTAATTATTTATTCTTTTCTCTATAGATCGTCTAACTTTTCCAAAAATTCCTGCATTATTTCTAATTTCATTACAAGCGTTTTGAATTCTTTGCCACAGCTGATTACGGGTTTCAATTGGAACAGCATAAACTAATGATTTTAAATAATCCCAAATACAAAAATCACAGGGGTTTAAATCTGGAGATCTTGGGGGCCAATTAACTGGACCACCTCTTCCAATCCATTTATCGTAATAGTTATTGTCGAGATATTGACGAACCTCTACTAAAATGAGCTGGGCAGCCGTCGTGCATGAACCATAAATTATTTCGATTCATTAGGGGAACCTCATCTATTAAATCAGGTAAAACATTTTGTAGGAAATTAAGATATGCTTATCCTGTTAAACGGCTAGGAAGCTCTACGAGCCCAGAAGCTGATTACCGATTACACCTATCCAAACATTTATACTAAATCTTTGCTGGTGCTTTTTCTCTACTGTTGCATGAGGATTATCACCAATGTAGGCATAATGATGGGCATTATGTAAATTAAAAATTCCGTCTCTGGTAAACGTAGATTCATCACAAAATAAAATATTGGAAAATAAATTAGGATCCTGATTTTTTTGTTCCCCAACCAGTTTGAAAAATCTATGCAGGCAGGGAAATCACCATCTTCCATGACATGAACTTTTTGAAAATGGAAAGGATGAATGTTTTTTTATGAATAATATTCCATATGGAAGACTTGGGAATGCCAGGATACATAGCAGCGAGTCTTCTGGTGCTAACCTCAGGATTATTTTCGATTTCAATCAAAATATCGTCTTCGAGATATAAAGATAATCAAATAAGATATAGTGACGATTAGGCATAGTAAATTGAATTGAAGTGCAACACGTGACATGACCTCTTTTTATATTTAATTATTCCACGTTTCTTTCATTTGACTAAAACATATCGTAATACCGTTATTGCTATTTAAACGTGTTCCCTCAAAAATTTCTTTTTAATCAACAGTTTTATTATGGGGAATACCTGCACGTGCTTTTATCCTCGTAAAATGTATGTTAACCTTATTTATCACCAGCTTTAATTCTACAGTGAAGAGGTCTTTGAAAGAGTCATTTACATTAATTGGTTGTGAAATGGAAGTGAGCAACGAGAGAGAATTTGATAAAATTATAATATTTTTATAGGAATTTGCCTGAAAGAAATTCGTAGCAGCATAATTTTAGTATTTTGTGATGGAAAGTAATAAGCACAACCAACTCCATATTCTGGTTTGTATAAATACTTGGAAATGTAAATAAAATGTCCGTTGCGACAAAATATTATGGTTAGGTTATGTAATTGACTGTCTCGACCCTTACACTAGTTAGGTTATGTATATTACAAAAAAGGAGAAACACTCCTGAGGTAAAAGTTACAGGTTTGAAAAGTGCTTCAAACAAAGATGGTTTTGTACGAAAGCGTAGAAGGGCCACATCACACAAAAACTTTCTTTTCTGGGTTTTACACTTTTCTTACGAAATTTTCTAAAAAGTTTGTGAATTCACACTTTTTTCACAAAATTTCGTTACATAACTGCAAAATTCAGCTTTTTCGTAACAAAATTGTGAATTTTATAAAAAGTTTGTGAATTCACACACTTTTCACAAAAGTTCGTTAAATAAGTGTAAAATTCAGCTTTTTCGTAAAAAATGTGTGAATTTTGTAAAAAGTTTGTGAATTCACACTCTTTTCATAAAACTTCGTTAAATAAGTGTAAAAATCAGCTTTTTCGTAAAAAAAGTGTGATATTTGTAAAAAGTTTGTGAAATCACACTTTTTTTACAATATTTCGTTAAGAAAGTGTGATTTTTGTAAAAAGTTTGTAAATTGCAAATGGCCGTCACATTCTTCATTTAACATCGTCACGCACATGGCATGTGCTTTTCAGCGTATCTAGTGTAGTTTTTTTAAACAGAGGATACAGTGGATGAGGTAAGCGTATAAAATTCTCTAAAGTTCGTTTCAAAGTAGTTGATAGCACAGAGCGCCTATAATAAACGGAAAACGGAGGTCGGGTGTCTCAAAAATGTTTATCTCTTATTTATGTTTTACAATGTATCTATTCTAAGAAGAAAAAAATTGTGACCAGGCCACCCGGTAATCGGTCAAATAATAACAGGTAATAAAATGCAAATGAAAGCATACGCAGGTAACCAAACGGTCCATAGCCGTAGAACAGGATTATTTATGATTTTTGCTTAACGTTTATTATAATTAAGTGAACATTACTTTAACTATAATTTATACAGCATTATAAACTAAATTCTTCATCAGAAGAATCGTCTTGTCCTAAGTTAATAATTAATGGTTCGATCTCTGTAGTTTCGTCGATTAAGTCGTCAAGATCCCACATTTTCCCCTCCTCAGCTATAACATGTTTTATGGCGCTTTGCCAGTTTTCAGCAGTCACATTCGCCAATGAATTCGTCAAAAGATGCCGTACTTCTTGAAGTTTAGAAGTTTTGTTATTCCTGGCAACATAACCTTTGACTTGTGCCCATATAAGCTCTATTGGGTTCAGTTCACAATAGTAAGGAGGTAAGCGATGTACAATAATACCTCTACTTTTTACCATCTCATCGATTACAAATTTTTTAAACTCTGCCTTACGCTGTCTAACAATTTGCAAAAGTTCTTTCTTCACCATTGTACCATCGAAAGTTAAGGCTTTACACTGCAACCACTCAATTATCGCCGCTTTTTTCCACGAACTTGTGGGAAGCTTCTCTACTAATCCATTACATTAACTGAATTCTGGGGAATGTATTCGATCATTTGTTGGAAATATTCCTCAAAAGCCGTTATTTCTTCGTGGTAGTTATTTGGTTGAATTAGATTGAAATTCCAATAATCCTTTCCAGGCGGAAGTCTTAATCCTGTTGACCAACCCTTCATGACAGCTTGTCGGAAATTCAGTATATTTTTATCTTGCCAGATTTTCGATACGGTGTATCCTTTATTTAGCCAAGTTTTATTCAAATATAAAATATTCTTACATTCCTTGCGATATTTTCGGATTGACCTTTAGAATTCTCTTATCCAGCAGACAATATCCGGCCTATCAATAAGAAAATATTTTCTGTTCTGTTTTTCCCACCGAAAGTTCATTCCATGAAGAATTCTCCATACTCTAGTTCTTGATAGTTGTGGCAGGTATTCGTCATTCTGGACGGCTTGCACAATCTTGTCCAATGTTGGTGTTATTTTACGAAATACATACCATGCACTATTCTACGTACACTGTTTTTGACATCGTCCTCAATTTCTAATGGTTTCTTCCCCGGGTGAGGAATAGGTTCATCGAGGTTCCGGCATTTTCTCTCACGTAAACATCTATAAATCGTTGATTCTCCTAACCCTATCATATTGGCATAGTTCGTAATTATGTCGCGAAAAGAACTTGTGGTGTTTTGGTGCATAAGAGCGTCATGAACGTTCAGGATTAAAGTTTTTCCAGCGAAGAATATACACTTTTGCTAACTCGTTGAATAGGAATTGGAGAAAAACTTGAACTTGACGCCATCTTAATGAGACGAACAGACGTTACTTGCTAGTTGTCGAATACTAACTACTTCAAAGTTTATTCTATACCGGTAGTTAGATTTAAATATTAACAGGAAATTGGGTTGTACCTGTATAGGTTACGGGGCAGGTAAACAGGAAAAAAATGTTTGAATATAGTATAACAAAATAACTGCGGGAGATTTTGTAAAACTTTCTATATACCTGGAGAAAACTTATATAGATAATACATTTGTCATGTATAATGAAATCACAAACTACTGAAATTTGGGAACATCAATAGGCAGTAGCATGTGAAGATTTACCGAGATATTTTAGTTATACGAATTGTAGAATTGAAACATTATCACAAAAATATTTTTCTTGATTCCAGCGGGCAAGTTTTCGGACCAAACAATATATTTTTTCAATTAAAAAAAATATTTTTTCACTTGAGTAACTTATACTCATCATTCAAGTATAATTTTAAATCAATTTCTAATTATACATTTGTTTCAAATAGAGATAATCTTGATTCAATACTGCGGATTCTGAAATTAAATGAATATTTGAATAAAATCAATAATAATTTTTCATTTTAACAGTCTGGTATTTAACCAAACAGTATGTATTCTAAAATTCAAGTATATATTTGTTTCATTTGAGTATTTAATATTCTTGAATATACAAAATTGTTTATTTGCTTCGATGGTGGAATACATTCTCAGATGAACGTGAAATTATTCTTGCATCAAATAAACCCGAAGAATTGAATGGACGAAATATAACAATTGACATCATCTAATATTTTCTTATATCAAACAAATATTGGTCTTGGAATCCAAATAAACTAGCGTTTTCTTTTAAATGATAGGTTTATTTCGCTCTATTGAAACAACAAATTTGTTTGACTGAAATATATTTTGTTTGATTCAATGCTTTCTTTTTTTCTGTGTAGTTCCGTCGCGCCTGTGGTTTACAACTATTTTATGGTCCGAACCCCCGCTCCGTGCTATCAACTCCATTGGGATAGACTTTAAGTATATCTTTCTGTAACTGATTAGGATAATAGTTATTTATATTACAATGTCGTGAACTAGGACTTTATTTTATGAGAATGAATATTATTTGGCTAGGCGCAGGCCGGGCCAAATAAACATTCGAATAAAAAAATATAGATCACGACCATTGTGGAATTATCTAGAAACAGTTAGTTTCATTTAAATAAGTAAATACTGTTATTTATTCTAGGATGACTTAATAACTCAACTTACGTGTGCTGTACAAAGAAATTGTGCAAATTAAGAGACCCTTAACGTTAAACCGTGGTCTCCGTAGTTTAGTAGAATGGTGCTCTGCTTGCTAACCGAGATACCCCGGGATCAAACCCGGGCCTAGATACATCATAATTAAAAATTCGGAGAGCTACTTGTCGGAAGGCAATGGCAAACCACCGACAGTAATCTGCTCAGTCAGCCTCTCAACATAGACGTTCGGATCCGTCGTTAAACTGTAGGTCCCGTCTATCTGTGTTAACTAGAGAGCACAACACAGGTAGAAGTGAAAGGTCTCCTAAATCCGATCACGGATATGGCACTGTAAGAAGAAGAACGTTAAACCACCCATAAAAACGTCGGTGCAACCGGTCATAAGATCTGCATGGAATTTTAGCCACCTTTGTTTATCATATGACCATATTTGAAATTAATTTTAGATTCATTTTATCACACGCATCTAACATAAATAGCTCGTTTGCATTTGTGTCAAAATAAAGAACCTACCTAACCCAACCATACCTAATATACTATATTGTACAAGTGTTGAGAATGAAATATTTCACACGAGTTTGTAGAATCGAGCCACTTTTTACAAAATTCACACTTTTTTTACGAAAAAGCTGGGCTTTACACTTTTGTAAGAAAAGTGTGAATTCACAGACTTTTTAAGAAATCTCGTCAAAAAAGTGTGTATTCCAGAAAAAAAGAAGTTTTTGTGTGATGTGGCCCGAATCGGGATTTTCTAAGTAAGTGCTTTCTTTTAAATATGTTTGTCTACCCTAAGAGATTCTATTTGAATAGAACACAATGCTCGCAGTTTTATTCTGATTGATATTATTTCTTTCACATCTGATTTTTAAAATTTGTAGAAGCATATCCATAACAAATCCAACCCCAATAAATCCTAACGTAAAGAGTAAAATTTTGTCCATTCCTCAAATGTGACTGACAACAAATTGAATAAAACTCGAAATCCATGTCACATTTTTTTTTACAATCTGTTTCCAGCTTCGGCCTTTAATGGCCATATTCTGGTTAATTAAACATTGCAAATTAGACAAAAAGTCAAAGCGATTTGACCTGGACCTTTTTTGCCTAATTTGCTATGTTTACTTATCCAGATGATTCCCATTAAAGGCGAACCTATTCGCTGATTGTAATAAAAATTTACGACATATTGACTTTGAATTTTATTCACTAAGTCCTAATATATTTCCGGTAAAACGTAAAGCATGTCTGACGATCTGTTCTCGGATTTTTTTTTTCTTTATGGAAAACGTCTTTTTAAAATAGAACTGAAAGTTAACCATAACAAAATATATTTCAACAAAGAGCAAAAGTAATACAAAAATGTATAAAGAATGAACTGAGAGTTATACAAAGAATGAATCAAAATGATTTTCAGACAGAATATAAAATATATAAGATCGGACAAAAGTGTCTATTATGCCGTTTTACAGGTGTCCACTTGATAGTGCTGCAGACATAATTACCGCCACGTTTTTCTAACCAATTTCAAATAGTTTATTATATCATCAAAATTAACATTAAATTTATACCTGTTATACCTAGATAATTAACTGTAGGTTGAACATATCCCACTGTATAATCTGCTTTGAGTAATCATGTAATTTTGTTTATTTGTTCTGCGCTTTTCATGTTCTAAAATAAATTTACTTTTTTAGTTTCTTACGAAGTTTCAGGTTATTTAATTTATTAATAAAAACATCACTAACATTGTACTTTCAGTATTGAAAAATATCACAAAATACATTTTCCTAAGCGAAACCTTGTCATTTGATAAAAGAATATGACATTTGTAAGCGTTGTTGAAATCTGTTATATCATTATACTAAATTCAATTAAACTTGTTTTGAAATTCAATGCGATTAAAATAAACACAACCTATTGAAAATTGTTTATGCTATGAACCTGTTTCATGTTTACTTTCAATCGCATTTTTTATACAGAAATTAAATAATTGCAATAATCACGGGACATTTATATTTTATAATGAACATTATAATCTGAATGTCGCACAGAAAAATAATTACTGGTATCGTATTTTAATGGATATAATAATTAATTATTATATCTGGTTATAATACTAGTTTACGTTTTATTGTCATAGATGTAGAGGTACAAAACAATACACATGTTTTTACAATCAACGCTACAACTATTATAAATTAAATAATAATACCTAATAGTAAAAATATAGTTTTTAATCAGGAGAATATGAACAAATTGAGAATAAGTGTTTCAAAAAAATTATACAAACTTTAAAATCATTGGGCTGATTTATTCGAATTAAAATCCGTTACATAAATAAAATAAACGATTTTACAGAGTAATACTATTTTTTTGTATACTTCGGAGGCTGTATCGTGCTAACAAGACATGTTACAAAAAGTGGCCGACGACGACATACACACAGAAACAGAAAAATTACTCAAAATTCCAACTTTTTTTGAGGTAAAACAATACTTTTCTCGCATATTAGATAGTGTTGGGGGGAAAAGATATAAACTTTGAACAATCAGCCAAGTTCTGCTGCTTCTACTTGGTTTACTAGTGCCCAGATTACGACTACCTAAGCGTAAACGTTTTCTATTTCTTATACTGAAGAAGCCGATTATAATAGCGAAACGTAGAGTCTATCGGAATGTTGAAAGGCTTTCTTCTTGAATTCACTCTGGCCACGAAAGCGTTCCAATCCAAATTAAATCGGAAATCTGAAAGAAATAAAAAGTAATGTGAAGATGTTGAAAAGAAAATCCTTCAGTAATTTTTCCAAACTCAATGCGTCGACATAAAAACTGGTATGCGCGATACATCCAGTGGTTTCTTATCCCACGTATCAAGATATATTTTTTTAATGTGACATTGAAATGCGTAAAATAAAAAATGTTGCCGTGATAACAGAGAAATTGTACCCCCTACCACACCTTTAAAATACGCATTCAAACCTTTTGGGCTTGTAGGATTTTTTCTGAATATTTACGAAATTTTGCATCGAATTAGGTAAGTTTGATAGAAATCCGCGATGACAGTAAAACATTTAGGCCTTTTGATAGTCTCCTTCTTTCTTACTTCTATACAAAGACGATCTACATACACATACACTGTGTTATTTACATTTCGGACACACTGTGGGTGCGAACCGCGACCCTTTACGTTCAACTTTAAATTTTGAGTACCAAGTACCAACTCGGCCACATCGGCACCGGTCCTTAGTATTCCAAAGTTTTATAAACATGTGTATGACTTTTTAAAACATAATTATGCATTCTCTTAGTAAACCAGACCGAATTTAAGAAAATTAAAAGTGCATTTGAGTTTATTTTTTAACGACCTTTTCAAATCTGTTATTATTTTTCACGAACGCTATTTGGTAAAAAAGTTAGCTCGCGCTTGACAGTTTTGTACAGGAAACCCTATGTCGCATTTTATAAATAACACTTTCTCTATACTTCTACCTGTGGTCTCCAGTTTACCATACAGTGGCTGTACATAGACAGTGGCGACAATAGGCGTATCAGCTCCGCCCAAGCGCCATTTAGAGGCAAATTAGTCAAGATTTCAATTAGTTGGTAAATGTATTAATTAATAAAGAAAGTATAATAATATCAAAAAACACAATACTGTACGAAAATTTAAACACAATATGCACATACAGCAAATTTGCCTCTTCATAGCATGATGTATCACCAACAGCTAATCAAAACGCTAACAACTATTTGTCGCCAGTGTCTATTATACAGCCAATGTAGTTATCACAGATAGACGCGATCTAAAGTTCAACGATGGATCTGGACGTCTATGTTGAGAGACTGTACGAGGCCGATTGCTGTTGGTTTGCCATAACCTTCCGACAGGTGGCGCGCAGAATTTTTATTTTTCGATGCTGTCCGGATCCGGGTTTGATCTCGGAGCATCTTGGTTATCGGACAGAGCTCGACCATGGTAACACAATTTATTCAAACATATTGTCGAATAATTAAATCCATGCGAAGCAAGTTTATCTTATTCGTTTAAAATAATTGTAAACTGTACATTTTAGTCGAAAATTTTCTCGCCTATTAAGCGTATTTTTATATCATTTCATTGCAGCATCAAGTAAGATCTCATTTAACTGCGGTGTGATTTAATTTAATTCATTCTAGCTAACAATTGAATAAATAAAAATCAATATTAATTTCTAAGCAATGTAAAAATAAAAAAGTCAATTGACGTCATGCTGTTTTAAATGTTAAATTCCACATCAAACAAACCGAAGCAGTCACTGCCTCCTTTAATATTCCGTTGAGATGCACTCAAACAATGAAATGTACAAGTGGCAGTATTAAAACGATTTGACGTTCAACGTCAGATCAATCTAACTTAGGCATAAATCTGGTTCGTTCCCAGTAACAGCAAGTGTTGAACAAAAATATTGATTTCAGCTCTATACATTTTGGAATAATTTAGTTATAGCCCAGTAAACGAAGGGCCCAACCTAGTCAAAATCTCCTACTGAGGTAACTTTTATAATAATGGGTCGGTATTAACTGGTGAGATAAAGTTCGTAGAAAAATGTTCTGCGGCGGAGGGTAAAGTGGCCATAAAGTTCCAAAAATCGGTTCCCGCGAATATCTGCTAATATATGACAGAGAATTTTTGTCTAGGTAAAAATGAAGATCAATTCTTTATCTAAAAAAATTGTCGAGAGAACAGGCCCCAAACATCATGCCCTGGATCCAGAAGACGACGTTCTATGCATTCAGTGATAAGCGGCGAATAAATTCTTCATAACTCTGATAAAAATGCATATTTTCTTATGATTCAAAGTTCATGAGACAGGGGAAGTCTACAGCTATCATATCATGTGACTTGAGTCCAGTTTTTATATTTCAGTCATATTGTAAAAAGGGGTCAAACATTCTTTTATACAGTATTTTTAGGGTGTCAGAAATTGAATCATATTTTTTTCAATAATACTCATTTACTCTGAATTTTTCTTAATATGGGTCCTTGAAAGTCTTTTATTCATCTCAGAAATTTTGATTTTCCATTTTACTTGCATTTGGTTAAAAAGTGTTCATTTTTTTGCCTTTTTTGGAGTATTGGAATATTTTGAGAACAATCTATTATTACAAATTTATACATAATCGAATTGCACGTCATTTTAAAGTTGAAAATATTTCCTTTTTGGCCGTGCTCTTATTTTTTCCCCAAGTTCAGTGGTTTTCCAGAAATTTATGAAATACGTCCGCGGACATATTTTTTTCTTCGTTTTTTTCTCCTTGCTCTTTATTTTTCAAACTTGACGCAAGTAAATGTTATAATCTCACCTTTCCATTCCATTCCATGTACATAAAACGTGCGCTGAAAAACTATGCCTCTTAAGAAATTCATATAATTTCATGCGTAATTTCATGGTCGTGCGTGTACTCCACGCGGTGCACGCGTGTCTGCTACGGTCCATGCATCCACGCTGGCATCAGTTTTTGTGTTGTTTGTAAATAAACGTCAGGAGTTATTTTTAGTGGATTATACTTATTTTTATTATTATAATAAATAATGACTTGGTGGAGTAGGCAGAGGACATTGACATACTTGCTGAAAATATTTTGCTCTAGTAGAAATCCAATGAAATTAGTTAATTTGAGGTCGTTTGATTGAACATAACCAATCAGAACAGTATTATTCTGGAAACAGATCCCATGGGCTATTGCGTTGCCATGGATACATTTTGAATTGTTTCAATTTTGACGTTTCAAATATTTAATATTTCAAAATGTCACGATTTGGTCATAAAACTGACGAGCATATTAATGACATTATAGAAGCAAATATACCAAAAAATACTGTTTACAATAAAAAGTTTGTGTGGAAAGCATTTATGGACTTTTGTAATGATAGAAAGTATCATGACTGGAAAGATGGTACAGAGTTTAAAGAAGCTACGGTCAAAATCGTATGGAACCTAACAAGTAAGCTGTTACAAGAAAAATATTATAAAGAAATGAAAAATGAAAGTTATTATTGACCCATTCGAAAGTGTTGTATTTCAACAAGCGTGAGCTGCCCGCGATTCTATACGACCAAAACTGCAATCGGATCACTGTAAAAGAAAACAAAGTGCGGCAGCTTTAAGTTCAACAGAAATGCTAGACTTCACTTTAAGGAAACGCCCCCTAGGGGGTAAAACTGGTATCAATCCACAGCAAATGACGAGCTGAATCGAATGGCACCTGTTTCAACTGCCGGAGACGACTAGGACAAGTTTAGGTTGGGTTGGGTTAGGTTAGATTAGGTTAGTTTAGTTAAATGAGGTTGGGTTGGGTTAGGTTAGGTGTTCAGAATAGGAACGATAGTGTCCATTCCAAAAAAAGGACATCTCTCCAAATGCATGAACTACAGAGCAATAACACTTTTAAACATTACTTACAAAATCCTAACGATGATAACAAGAAGCAGACTTACAATAATACCCGCTGAAATGATATTGGGAGACTACCAATTGGGAAACAGAAAAGGCAAGTCAATAATAGGCGCCATACATACAATAAGACAAATAACAAAAAAATTCTAAGAATATGATATAGACACATCTTATTCCTTAATTATAACCTAGAATTCGACAAAATAATAAGAACAAGAATAGTAGAAGATTTAAAAGAAATGACACCTGAAAAACTGATACAACTAATAAACATAACGGTGAAAGAATGAAAAGCTACAATACTACTCAGTCAAGGCCCAACAGAAGAAATAGAAAAAGGTGTGAGAGAAGGAGACGTATTGTCAGCACTTCTCTTCATAATATCTTTAGATATTATTATTCAACAAATAAAAGAAGATGGGACAATCTCCAACAAATCATTCCAGTTAGTATACGCAGATGATATGGCAATAATAGCAAGAAGACGAGAAGAATTTGAAAGTACATTTAAAATAACAGAACAGAAGTCAAAAGGAAAAAGGATTAGAAATAAACGAAACAAAAACAAAATACATGCATTGCAGCAGAAAACATTAAAGTTTGACAGAACTAAGAATCGACAAATATACATTCGAAGAAGTCGATAAATACAAGTACTTGGGGTTTACAGTACACAGAAGAAATGAACGATTACACATTAAACACAGAATACAACAAGGGTATAAGGCTATGAATACTAATAAGAAAATACTGAAAGACAAGAAATTAAGCAAAAACACAAGGATACAGATATATAAAACAATGATACGACCAATCGTAACGTACGCTGCAGACCACTAATGAACCAGGAAATTGAAGACATACTATATATAGAAAACAGTAATATTTTACAAAGCGCAAAGAATCGGTATGGGCACGTGTACCACTTAACACAAGACCGAAAGGGCGACCAAAGTTAGATGGAAAGAGCAAGTTGAATCGGACCTTAAGAAAACTAAAGTAAAAAACTGGTGACAACTAATAGAAAATAGAACAGAATGGAGAAAAGTTGTGACAAAAGCAAAAACAAACCAGGACCTATAAAAGGGAAAAAAAGGAAAACAATGTACACTAATCCGCCACGATGAGATTATTGAGTTCTCATGAAACAGCTTCTATTTCTTCGGAAATGCACAGCTTATTATTATTATTGTTATTATTTGTGTTACTGGATATTAGGTTTACATTATTCAACAGATCTCGCGTCTCGCATGCAGTTTATGATGATGTATCTACCGAAAGATTGATAAAAAAATGTTTTCATGTTTTTTCATAAGAATTCTAGTAATAATCAATGCTCAAGAACGATAATTTTTTATTATAAACTATTACTTAATTAATAAGTGTTACAAACAATATACTAAACGAATTTGGAAATTATGTGCACAAGTAAGCATGTATATGAATAATTGTTTACTACGTCAATAAATATTTGTGTTATTTACATTCCAAGTTATTTAATTAAAGTTCTACTCGGCGTAAGTGCGGTGATAAACAAGTTGTATTTGAAATTTTATTTAACGGCCATAAAAAGAATACCAAATTCCTTAAACGCAATTATTGTGTTAATTACTAATCCATTTTCTTGGTTACAACCGACATTCATTATATAATTATTACAGTAAATTATCGGTTTTTGTTAAATCGGTCATGGCATTCTTTTAAATGTCTTTATTGTTATAACGATTTTTATCTTTTATAATTGATTTTATATGTGCTTTATATAAATAGATCGATATAAGACCAAATAGAATTTGTGGGGAGTAAGTACTGACATCAATTTCTAAAAGAAATTCAGAAGTTGCCTATTATGAAAGTGATAATACAAATGTGGTTAAATAATAATACATATTTTGAATTTCATGGTACTTTTTCACACTGCCCAAAATCTAATAATTTAATATAGATATATAAACAAGTATAGACATGGTACTCGAACACCTTCGCTCCAAGCCGTATCTGAAGTTCTTTGGCTGTCTTGAATTTGGTTTGTTCTCCTTTTACGATTCTATCCAATGAGTTTTTGATATCCTTAGTTTTCTATATATCGATTCGAAGCACGATGGATGAGGGAAGGTCTGGTATTATAGTTTCTTGCCACCTGTCCAATAGTAGAACATCACTAATGACTTCTTCAACATTTTGTAAAAATATTCTCAGTGTAGCATTACGGACTATCAAAATTGCTCACTATTTCAAAACACACTACATTTTTAGAGGCGATTCTTGAAATTTATGATAGAAAATAAATTCAAAAGTAAGATACACTTAAAGAATAGATCGCTTGTTCTTTTGCGGTATCTGAAAATGCAGCACCGACGAAATTCTATCACAGTAAGGTTCACGCTTTCACGTCAAAATAACCTTCACATAATCTAATTGGACAACAATCCTTTGCCCGCAAAACGAATCGATTTTTCTACCTGTCGATACAATTTTCTTATAGCTTCTAACGCTTTCAAAACGCTACTCTATCTGTTCGAAAAACGTAATATGAATGCCATATTCGATTGTATTAAATTTAATTGCATTATCATTGTATGAATACAACTTTGTTAAATGATTATGTTCAATTTCAACTTTGTTTTGCCTTTGTTTACAACTATATTCTAGTAATACTTTGTCAAGCGATATACATCTTTTATCGATTTTCACTAACGAGTTCACCAGTAATTGTATACAAAATGTTTGTTCTCACATCAATAAAAATCTGATCCGTGCATTAGGAAAACAATTTTAGATTCGTCCGTTAAATAATCCTGTATATGTATATGCGTAGATATTATTTTTAGGTAAAATCGAATCGAACAGTTTTTATTGTTAATGTTAATTTTGAGAAAATTTTCGGACTGAGACTGGAAATTGGAAGATCATCAAATGTCAATTAAAAGCTATAACTGGGTGTTGCGATCTTAAGTGGGTCACACTGTAGAACTAGAAACATAGTATTGCAAATCACTGGCATACAGGACAAAGAACAGATCCTTGAGGAACGCCACTACCGAAAAATACTGAGGTACCCTAACTTTAAACTAGCCGAAAACTCTGTTTTGTTGAACAACATTCGGTGTTGTTTTCATTTGATGTTCTGCTTCCCTTGATCTTGAGTTGCATCTCTGATGTTCCTTGACTCTTGTGACAACTGAACGATTAGTTTCAATTACGTTCGAATAAACGATATATTGTCCATACTGTTCCGAGTCTCTACAAAGGTTTATTTTTGGTAGACTATTTCTATCTTTCTTCTGAAGATACCATCATAGCCAGCGGAACATCGAGTAGACTAATTAAAATGACATGTTCTTCTCTCCTCAAATTGATTCTGGTTGCTAATGTTTTCGATTTTAATATATCATTTTATGCGAAATTCTTAAATGAATGAATTTATGAATTGTCCGTGGGGTCAATCGAAGATTTGAATACAATTATTGTCGTCGTGAGTTGAATTAAATTCTTTTTTTTATACTAATCAGATCTGAATCAAAAGTACAACATGTTTTTCATAAATTTTTCAAACATTCTTTAGCAGAATTCTCGAAACTACGATCCATGTATCAAGACCGTCCCGCTGTAGCAAGCTAGATATAATTTCACTGATCTAAAGGATAATACACACTAGTAGACCATGTAGCGCGATTTTTCTACATTGTTTATAGACCATCAAAAGTCTCGTCTAACGTCCACAATACGTTGTTGTTGTTGCAAATACTTGTAAGCAAACCATATGGATTTTTTAAGGCAGGTTCTACTCGTTCTGCTGCTGCCGGTTGAAGGATATGTTTTAAATTATAGATTTCAGTTTCTATCTTCGCCAATGTCAAATGGTACTTTCCAGCCAGATATTTCAGCGCCGCTTTTCTTTTTACCTTATTTTATTTATGATGTATATCTTTTCATAATCACTTAAAAGATAATTTGAATTATTAACAGTTTCTCTTACATTATTAGAAAACTTTTTTGTTGGATCTGCTCTAAGAATTTGTACATCTCTAGATAAAGTTAATTATTTTTGACTTATAATCTTCAGTTTTTATTATAACAGTGGCATTACCTTTGTCAGATTTTGTAATTGTGAGGTTGACAAAAAATATACTACTATTAGTTGTCTTATCTTTGAATTTTTATTGTTGTACGGGAGATGAATTTGTAGTCAGCCGCCGTTAAAAGATTGGAATGACTTGTTCAAACACAACATTGTCTTAGAGAATTATTCATTTTTTTGCAAACTCGCCTTTCCTGAACCTATTTTTTGCAATTTAATAAAATTTACTGATAGAAGCATAGTTTTTTAAACGCACTTGAACTGTTCTTTGTAACGTTTCCTACGTCTGACAGGTCTTTCTAATCTTTGTCAATAATGCTTGTATTTTTTAAGTAAAATTTGCAACCTATTTAATTTAGCAGTCCAATGCCGCGGCATCATTAAAAATATTTTAGTCGATAATTAGTTGTCAAATTTATATCCCACCAATGACTATGTTTAAATTATATAACTAACTGTTAACATTTGTACTAACTATACATCATTAAAATTAATTATACGTTTATGTAATAAAACTTAAGTGATAAGCGTGCCTCCCATATCCTCTGCAAAAAGTTGCATGAAGAATTGTTGGGAATGTTAAATCTTCTTTACATGACAAAATACTAGGGATATAATTACCGTTCATGTATTATTTTAAAAAATTACATATAATTATTCAGAGAGAACACCTAAATGAATACTACCGGCGAGTATATATAACAGTTATTTCAACTATTTAATTATGAATGAACACGGAGATAAAATAAACAAGACAACGATACGACTATGTATATTTTATGATATAATGAGGTCATATTTATGGGATTTATAATCGCAGCATACATTAATTAGGATTTATTATTCAGTCTATAAATTAGTTAATTTCAAATAAAAGATATGCATTTAATATGATTGCGAAAAGTTAAGTTGAAGATTTGGAAATTATATTATCAGGATTCAATTAAAAATAACTATTAGTTAGGTCAAATAAGAAGAATCTGTAAGAAAGAGATAGATAATAATAGAAATAGACCACTATGGCTAGAGCTATCAAGAGAAGATAAAAAAATAGAAATAATAAGAGAAGCCAAAAACTTGAAAGGTACAAAAATATGGATATCAGAGGATATACCAAAAGCAATACAAGATAAACGGAAAGCACTCATCCCCTATCTAAAATCGGCTAGAGAAAATGGATGTAGACCAAGTATAATATATGATAAATTAAGAGTGGAGGACACAATATACCTTAGATCAGCTGGAATACAATCGAGAAGAAGAAACAAAAACAAATGCAAACAAGAATAAAGGAAAAACGGCTATCCAGTGGTCACCCAGCATGGAAGACGATGAAGATATAGCACCAACTCGGAAAATGATACAAACACAAGATAAAATAAATAAGAAGATAAATTAAATAAAAATAATAGTAATAAGTGTAGCAGTAAGAATAGAAGTAGTTTTAGCAATAGGGATAAAGAATAAACTAATAGGAAATTTAAACACAAAAATAATTATGGTAGGGGACAAGTTAAAAAAAATTATCAGACTAATCAATGGGGAAAAATAATCGTAGACAGTATATAAATAGTGCAGACCAAGAACATATAGGTATATGGAATATTAATACATTAACAGGAAAGGAAATAGAAATAACGGAGGAAATGGAAAACAACAAAGTATATATTCTAGGAATAAGTGAAACAAAGAAAAAAGGATCAGGACAAATAAATTTAACAAATAATCACATATATTACTCAGGGGTAAAGTAGAACAAAGAGCAAAAGAGGGAGTAGGAATAATTTTAACACAGGAAATAAACAAAAAGGTAATAAATATGAAGGATGTACTATACATTCAAGAATACTAGTTCTAAGTATACGACTAAAAGAAATATTGAATATAATACAAATATATGCACCGGTTGTAGGAACGGGAGAGAAAGAGGTTTCAGAATTTTACATGCAATTACAGGAAGTAGTGGATGATATAAAAGAGCAAAACGAAAACATAATCATTATGGGGATTGGAACGCAAGCGTTGGTAAAGATTACAATCGAGGAATGGGTTGTATGGGAGTTTATGGTGAGGAAACAACGAACAGAAATGGTCTTAAGATTATAGGTTTGTCAAAGTAACGATTTAATAATAGGAAATACGATGTGGAAACAAAAACTAGGGGATAAATATACCTTTGTAGCGGAAGAAATAAATGCAAAAAGTTTAATCGATTACATAGTTTATAAACAAAACCTATCAAATATGGCGAAAAAAGTAGAGACAAGAAAAGAGGCTGAGTTGAGTACAAACTATAGATTAGTAGTAGCGGAATATGGAGAAAAAATAATGAAGACAGAAGCAGTAAGATTCAGTAGAATTGCAATAAGTTAAAAAATTAAACCCACTCTCAAAAGACAGGAATTACATAATTCATTTTGATGAAAATATATTAGTGATAATGGAAAAATATAAAATGTATCACCAGAAAGAAGGTGCATTACATATTGCATGAGAGGACATGTGCCATTTAATATTATGGATACCAAGTGACATTATTGTGGGAACTGCTCGACATCAAAAATGGAAGAAAAATTTACATGTTTTAAAAGAAAAATTTACATGTTTTAATACCATTCTACCTTTACAAATTTGTACCATTTATATTAACATAAAATGTTTTCATAATTATAAATTTTGATTTGTTTCGTGCTAAGAAAATTAAATTGAGGAAACGTTGCAAATTTACATGATTGAAAATATGCCATTTAGTCTTAAAACTCTGAACATCATGTAACAACTTTGCCTCAATCAAATCATATTTGTACGAGGTTCAGAATTTCTATTGGTTGCTTTCAAATTTTATTTGATATGTAGGCTCTTTTTTCAACTACATTTGTAAACATATTAAATTTTAACTAAAAACAAATAATATAAACAAAAACGTTTCCAAATTTTTTTATTACATAGAGAAATATTTACTTGTAATACAATGGTTTACAGTTAATAGAAAGAGGAAAGTAAGGTACAATGTGGAATTTCAATTTAAAATAGCAAACGTTTAAAAAATCATACAAAGCAACTTGAAGCGAAATATCTGTAATGCCAAATAATAATGTATATGTTATAGGGAGATCGATATATACAGTACAAAATCAAACACAATGAACACGTACAAGTTTGTTTCTACCTTGTTTGCAAAGATCATGTACAAAAAAATAGTTGGTTAATTTTCTTTTCTCCATCCATAAATTGACAGCTACAAAAAAAGCTCCGGGATCTGGTTCTATTGTTCTACAAATATTGTATAAACACACAAAATAAAATGTTATATTTATCATTATTTAGGTACCTTGTCAGCTTCATCCATTTGCTTCTTACTTTTGGATCCTTTGGAAATCATTAAAACTTACAGTTCTCTCTGACACTATAATGCTTACAGCCTGGTGGCCAGGACAGTACCATTATTCTTTGTGTGAAGAAACCTAAAATTAGATAATACAGATGGAAAAATAATTAAAACAATTGTATTTCATAAGTTTATAATAGCATACCTATTTTGGCTGGAATCGAATATATCTCTTTGTAAAAGTCTTAGTGTATATCTAAATGCCTAAATCAGCAGTTATATTCAAAATATAAGGGAATAATCTCTGGTCCAAAATCACAACAATGGTATCTAAATGGCTAGTTATGTTTGTTTGGATACAAAATTGACATAACCTAAGATTATGACGTCACCACTAATAGCGCGTATATGCGATTTCGTCCCGCTTTGGTTGGTAGGGACTTGGGTTAACCAATTGGTAGGTCCTACGTCAGCGGTATGACGTAAAGTACCAATTACAGGCAAAATCGTTTGGTTCTCAAATGTTACAGCTGAATAATGAAATTTACATTTACGTATTGTATTGCGATCGGAAAAGTTGTTTGTTGAGTTTTACTATATTTTCTTGGAGTTTTTGAGTTAAATATATATAGAAAAAATCCAAAAAAAGCTTCTTACCATTTATAATAAAATCAATAGATTCCATTATTACTAGACAAAAAAAAAGAAAAAACAGACAAAACAAAGAATTTTAGAATATTGGCCAACAATTGAATTCGTTTCAACGACTTTGTTTGTTTACAAATAAAAAGCAAGACAAAAACTACTTTAGACAAGGATAGAAAGCTACCAATTTCAGTAACCGTGCTGCAGATCTCGGTATGTGATTTGACAGACCAAAAAGGGTACCAAAGTTAGCTTGACGTCATCGTTTTTCGAAACGAAATCGATTGGTATGTATTTGACAGACCAAAGTGGGGTACCAAGCGGGACGAAATCGCTATATATGTGTTCAATAATTCGAGTCGACTTTCAACCGGAGTTATTTTTAGATGATCGTTCTTGATTTTATTTTATTTCTCCTTGCGTAGGATTTCACTTTGACTTTTGCTTAATTTCCTTGAGTCACTCAAAACTGTTAATATTGGCTTAGCCACTTTTCTAATTACTTCTGCTGCTTACCTTTTGATTTCTCAATTATATCATTTATTTCTTCTTCCAAAATTACTGTAATGTTAATTATACTTCCCAAGTAGTAGTTGAATTTTGTCATCTGTTCCAATCTGTTCATCCCCATTTTTATGTTGTGTCCTGCTTCTTCATCTCTTCTACTTACAGTAACTTTTGAATTTTTCCGGATTCATAGTCATCTATTATTATTATATAGTTTACAGTTAGAATTCTTGTGGATTAGAAACCTTGACTTAGTATAAAGTTTGACCTTTAAACAACGATTTTTTACAGTCCCAGACCAATCTAACATACTTCTAAGCCCAGTATAAACACGAAATAAATGCCAGATTTTATACCATTCTACCACCATTTGTCAAGGTGTATAACCGCCGAACATTCTTACCTACTGTAGTGGGAATGCTCACAAACATTTTTAGTCCTTATACTTTTACATATGTTTCGTAGACCCTGTCTCACACTACACAAGCACAATCCTAGAATGGAAAAAAAATTGTGATTAGTATCTTCAAATATTGCTTCAAAAATGGTCTCCACTGCTTCGTCCACCTGAACGAGAAAGAAAGAATCTGGATGAGTAAACCTAATGGGATGTTGTTTTATTTACTTCTGTAATTTTATCGATTCCTGATAGGTAGATTAAATTTTGTATTAATGACCACCTCTGTGAAAACTCTAGATGAAAATAATATAATTATATACATATACAATAATTTTCAAAAAAATTATATGCCAATGAAAATGTAAATATTATCACAAAGCCTAAAGTAATCATAAAAACGACCTGATTGAGATCAAGATAAATGATAAGTATATTATGTATTATGTAGAATGTCAATAAAAAATGTAATTTATTGTGTTTCATATATATTATTCATTTAAATAATTTAGCAGTAACTCTCAAATAATCTTTATTTAGATATAAACACCTAGGTAGATACAAAGAAATGAATTCATGCTCAAAATTCCAAGCGCTTTCAAACGAAATCAACGAATTGATATTAAAACGAAACATAAATCAATCCCTTCTCATTATTCTTTCCTTTGGGGATGAAGCAGGCACTGTTTTGCTTTTAAATTAATTATTCCAACAAAATTTACTATTATGTAGATTTCATAAATTCAATGTTCCGTTTCCAGTCAAAGGATAAGCTTTAAGATACCTCCAGAGACAAGACTTTTAACTTAATATTTAGAAGAAGAAAAATGATTATGTATATCCTGAAAAATCCTCATAGAACGATCAAGAAATTCGACTGATTTTGAATGTTTTATGCACAACTGCTGCATTTATTAGTTATATTAATTATGTAAATCAATCATCAATTTGAAAAATATGAATATTGTTCATTGGAACATGTCCCGGATTTTCACTATAATTTGACCCCCGTTAATTTTCTAACTAATATATATATATATATATATATATATATATAAAAATTGTTGCATATAAAAGTTGTACGAAATAAACTATTTTTTTTTCAAATGTATAGTTGTCTCTTTTTGGCTAGCTTCTTTCATGATCTCGAATATATACACATATGATGGTCTGTTTCTCTTATTTTGAGAAATACAGAGTCTCAAATTTTAAGAACTATGTGGCAAGCTCAGTTATCAGTTGGTCTTAGGATAAATCAACAAACTGAATTTAATGTTTAACATTCAATAGAATTATTTATCAAACAAGTATTATGCCTGCCGCATATTGAACCTAGTACACGCACAACCCACACACAACACACGCGCAACCCACGACCACGTTTCTCGTATCTACCGCATATTGAACCCACGCCATACCCAACCCAGACCCAGTTCCACAGTGATTGCGAACGATCAACGTACACTTATTGACATGGATTCTGAGTTAGAAGGAACAAATTTTACCTCAAACCTTCTACTTAAGGTTAAAAGTATTGGTGGCACCGAATATTTGCCTATAATCTTTATAACTGTTTTCCGAAAATGTAATGTTCTTATTTTATTTTGCCGGTCGGATTGAAATGGGACACCTTATATAATACTTTACCTAGAAACAAAGAAGTTTTATAGGCGAGATAAGATACCTCTTAAAATGGTCCACATTATACATACATACTTATTTATACAAACCTACTTACAATATACGACATAAACCTAATAATTTATCTCCTTTTGGAAATCTGTGCCCACAACTCATCTATAAATTTAGATCTTATATAATCTTCATGACTGGTGTCACTAAGAATTGGGAAACTTCGGACTAACTCTATTAACTTCTCTATTTTTAATAAATCAAGCTCTACACACGACCCACGAAAACTGTGCAACACACTCAAACCGACCCAAGCGAACGTGGGTTGGGCGTGTGCTTTACGTGGGTTGGGCTCAATATGCGGTACCCTACTTTAAACCATTGCTTACAGAATAACACACGCGTGGGTTGTCCGTGGGCTGTGCGTGTGCTGGGTTCAATATGCGGGGATAAAGCCTGCCACATATTGAACCTAGCACACGCACAACCCACACACAACACACGCGCAACCCATGGCCACGTTTCTCGTATCTACCGCATATTGAACCCACGCCATACCCATCCCAGACCCATTTCCACAATGATTGCGAACGATCAACGTACACTTATTGACATGGATTCTGAGTCAGAAGGAACCAATTTGACCTTAAACCTTCTACTTAAGGTTAAAAGTATTGGTGGCATCGAATATTTACCTATAATCTTTATACCTGTTTTCCGGAAATGTAATGTTCTTATTTTATTTCGTTGGCCGGATTAAAATGAGACACCTTATATAATACTTTACCTTGAAGCCAAAAAATTTTATACGTAACATAAGATACCTCTTAAATGGTCCACAATATACATACATACTTATTTATACAAACTTAGTAACAATATACGACATAAACCTAATAATTTATCTCCTTTTGGAAATATGTGCCCACAACTCATCTTTAAATTTAGATCTTATATAATCTTCATGAATGGTGTCCGTGGGCTGTGCGTTTGCTGGGTTCAATATGCGGTGAGTCTTAGAGTAGACCGGGGATAAAAGTGCCATTTTTGGTAAATGTGTTTTAAAAAAATGTTGGCAGATTAATTTTCTTCTTCTTTGTTCTTTTGTGGTTTTATGTTTAAGTTATCAAAAATTACATGACACAAAGACTTAACATATTTAAAAAAACCGGTAATATCAGCTTTTGTGATTTATGGTAGATGGCGCAATAAATCGCTTATTTTTACTTGAGAAAACTTTCCTTTTAACTCCCTTTGTCTTTTGCTTAACTTGTTTCATCTTCTTCTGGCATCTTGTTGCTTGTTCCTTCTCTAGAGCGTCCTTTTCTGGAGTATCGGTGAGCACAGCTGTATATCCACGTTTTCTGCCTTTTGTCTATCCTATTCGTGGTGCCGCCTTGATAAGCGGTTTTACTATGTGTGGAGAAAATGTGTGTTTTCCTGGTTGGTTATCAATATTAGATGGTCCAGCTACTGAATTTTCGGCATTGCCTATATTCTTTGTACACTCTTTATGTTGACTATTTTCACTAGGAAGGTTTTGTTGAGAATAGTCGCTAGGAATGAGCTCTTGAATATTTTCATTAACGGCTTGTGGTTCATTCTCAAAAAGTTGATTGCTCTGATCGTAATTTCCGTCAGGAGGAACTGGCCGATCGGTGACAAATGCTGGAGCAAAATATGCTACTCTTTTTAAAGGCATTTATAATATTCTTAGGACACATCGCTAGGGGGTAAGCTGAGTTGACAATCGATGGAATATCATACATTGTAATATTCTTATCGGTATTTCTTTAATGGGACGGATACACCCACATCCAACGGCTGCAGACGGTGCGAGCAATGGGGCGAGCAAGCATTCCATTGGGTTTTAATTTATTTTTAAGAACGATGCATGTAATAGCAAATCTGTCTTTTGAACAATCGACTATTTTCCGTGAATCATTTTTAATCAAACCTCGAATTTCTTTCATCCATATAAAAAATTAGTCATTTTTACTGTGGTAATTAATGTAATAAATAAATAAATAATTATTATAATTATAATTAAATAATTTGGAAAATTAAAATATTTTATTATTGAAAAATAGAGGTTTTGATTAAAATTTAAGTATATAATATCAATAATTTGATTTATTATATTAGTATAAAATTGATCTAATAATGAAAAAAAGAATATTATAATTAAACTTATCATTAAAATAATTGAAATATTAAATTTTAATTTTTCATTTGACGCAATTCTGGTTATATAAATGAATAAAATCCGTTCAGCTGCTTCAGATTCAGTCATATATTCTTTTAATATTATGTTTACAAATATTGCTTTTTCAATTATATTTTCTTCATTTATTGTGACATCGACAAATATTTCATCATCACTTGTTTCTTCTTGTGTTTCAGTAACTGTTCCTAATTTTCAAATTCCTCTTGATCTTCATTTATATTTTTTGTCTATCCAGTGTTATAAATTTTTCGTGGTCTTCCTCGTTTACTTAATATTTCCAAACGTGGTCTTCCTTGTCTTAGATGCATAAGTGACTCTGATTATTGATCTTGTGCTTGTTCTTGATTATTTATTTGCTCAATTTCGATATCCTCTTCTTGAACTTTTACTGGTATGTGGACGCATTCTACTTCATTGTTGACTGGATTTTTTTCTATTCATTTAAAAATGGATTTTCTGGTATTCGTAAATCTCTTGTTACAATAACTTTTTTTTCGATTAGGTTATATACTCGATAACTTTTTGATTTTTCGGAGTAACTCTCCAAAATACCTTCTCGTAATGATGAATCAAACTTCAACATTCCTTGTCTTTTTTCTAAAACAAATGTTCTGGTACCCAATACCTTCAAATTACTTAAATCTGGCACTTGTTTATTCCAGGATTCAAATGCATGGCCTATGTGTCATAATTTCGCGATCTGAACCCATAACCTATTAGAGTTTATACGAATAATTCTATTTCAACCAACATTTATTCATTAAATATTAAAAACAGCTTTTTTATTAAAAGAAAAAAATATAGTATTCAACAAATTCAAAAGATCACTCACACAAGAGAATATGATCGCCTTCAAACAGGCACGAGCTAAGGCTAGGCGAAAAATTCGCGATAGTAAAAGACAATCGTGGTAAAATTATGTCTCTACTATAACATCTGAGACATCGGTGTCAAAGGTGTGGAAGAAAATTCGTGCCATTATAGGAAAAAAAGTATCAGATGTCACCCCAATTCTCATAGTAAATAGACAAACGATTACAAATAAAGAAGAAATTCCAGAAACAATTGCTCAGGAATTCTAAATTGCCAGTAGCACACTTATTCTGGACCACGAGTTTCAACAACATAGGGAATATTCGAGAGAGTAATCAATTTTCATGAAGAAATTACCTCAGATTACAACATACCATTCACTACTTTGGAGTTTGATTACGCACTCTCGGAAATGACTAACTCAACACCAGGCGGAGATAGAATCACATACGACTTCATAAAACAAGCACCAGAATCAACATGGCACATTATACTGGAACTATATAATGAAATCTGGTCGAACGGAACATACCCAGGAATGTGGAAGGAAGCTATCATCATCCCTTTACTCAAACTGGGAAAAGACCCAACATCTCCTGCAAGTTATCGACCCATATCACTAACGAGTTTCCTCTGTAAATTGTTGGAAAAGATGGTAAGCCTAAGGCTACGATGGTATCTGGAAAAAAACAACCTACTATCAACTTCTCAAGCAGGGTTCAGAAACCACAGATCCACAACTGATCAGTTATTTATGTTGGAGAGGGGAATTCAAAACTGCTTTGCTAACAGAAGCCATATGGTGGCTATATTTTTCGACTTAGAAAAGGCCTATGATACAACCTGGCGATTCAACATACTCGATCAACTATACAAATGGGGAATCAAAGGCAATATGCCGAGATTCATATAGAGTTTTCTTCTCCATAGAAAATTCAGAGTACGCAATGGGTTACCACAGTCAAACTTACACCAACTAGAAAATGGAGTACCCAAAGGATCCACCCGGAGTGTACTGCTGTTCTCGATAGCAGTCAATGGACTCCTTGATAATCTTGACCAAGCTATAGGAAGATGCTTATATGTCGATGACCTCACAATATTCTACGCGGCCGAGACGATGGCAGAAATAGAAACAACCCTGCAGGGTGCAATAAACACTCTTTCTAGCCGAGCAAAATATCTGGGATTTAAATTCCCCAGTACAAAAACGCATTGCGTGCACTTCTGTCAGCTTAGATCAATTCACCAAGATCCAAAACTGAAACTATATGACGACGATCTTGAGTGTAGAGACAACGTAAAATTCTCGGGGCTCATATTTGATAAAAAACTAAACTGGAGTACTCATATCAACGAACTTGCACTGAAATGTAAAAAGGCACTGAATCCTGTACGAGTGTTAGCAAACATCAACTGGGGTTGTGATAAAGACGTCCTTCTAAAGATGTACAAGGCACTTATAGCCTCCACGTTCTAGAGTCAATACAATGTACCGATCTAAGACTAGCTCTAGGAGCATTTCGAACAAGCCCTTATGCATCCTTGTGTGCTGAAGCAAGTATCCCACCTACTGTATGGGAATATAGACTCAACCGAACCATCCAAACTATCCACCATACCATGATGACGAACACGACTTGTTTCAACGACGACCGACAATAACACGGCCAGCAGGTATCCGCCTGAAAGAGGATCTTGACTACATGCAATATTTCTTTCCAAATGTTCTCAATCTCAGTCCACCAGAAATACCTCCTTGGAAGATCGTCCCATTACATGCAATTATGGATATTGCGATACATAGAAAAGGAGACGTCAATGGAACAATTGTTAGAGCAGAATTCAACAGAATTGTTGACAGATACCCAGGAGACCAAGTTATATTCACAGATGGATCAAAAACTCTGGGAGGCTGTGGCTCGGCATTCACTACGCTGGGAATATCCCATTCATGGGCATTGCCCAGGGAAACCAGCGTGTATACTGCGGAGCTATACGCTATTATGCAAGCCGTACGATATGTTGAATTTGGAAATAAATTGCATTACATAATCTATACTGATTCCAAGAGTTCGATTGATGCCCTGAGTAATCCATTCAGCAAAGATCCGCTGGTCCAAATTATTTTGGTAATACTGACTCTGCTTCAAACTAACGGTAAACTCACAACGTTCATTTGGATCCCAAGTCACCACGGAATTGAAGGGAATTAGCAAGCAGATCGAGCAGCTAGAGCAGCTGCGCAAGCAGATATAAAAGAAAATATACCTGTGAGACCAGACGACATAAAACTACATTTGAAACATAAGTTCTTGGAGGTATGGCAAAATGAGTGGAATAGAACAGATGCCAAACTTCGAGACATTAAAACAAAGGTCACCCCTTGGACGCTAATACATTACCAATGTAGACGAGATCAGACTGTAATAACCATACTACGAATCGGGCATACCCGCCTCACAAACGTATTCAGGCTAGCGGGAGACAGACAACCTAGATGCGACTACTGTCGATCTAGGTTGACAGTAAAACATATTATCATAGACTGACCTCAATATGATGTAATGAGACAAAGACTTGCCCTACCGAATTATATTCAAACGTGCCTGAAAGACGAATGGAATACATTGAAAAAGGTTTTGAAGTTCTTAAAAGAAACAGGAATATACTCCAAACTGTGACATGCATTCTTACATGTGGTTACATATGCGTTTAAGGCGAATGACCTCAGAAGTCGATGCCTTGAAAAAAAAATAAACGAGCTCTGACTGTAAGTGAAATTTTAGTTAGACCAAACTTTTGTCCTTAGTGACTACTGATTCTCAAAAGTAATAATAAAAAACATATTGTAGCTTTTGGAAAGTTCGTTTATTAAAAACAATTGGAAACTTCCGAAATACCCTGTATTTGGTTTCTATGTCAACATAAATATAAAATTAAAAACGGCCGTCAATTAAAAATCTCATTATACTGAATTTAGTGACATGTAAGGCGCAACATTTGAATAATTTACTTAACAGTAACGGTGATGTATTTGTACTATAAATAAAAAAGTTTTTTTAAATCGAGAATTTTTCTTTCATCGTCTTAGTCCTGGCCAAATATTATTTGTATTTTCAACTCTTAATATTTGTCTTTAAACTCAATTTAGGAAATTATGTTACAAATTGTCACATACAAGTTAATGGAAGCGTGTTAGAAACATGTCGTTCAACCAAATGGACGCCGAGTTTTTATAAAGATTGTTTATGCTCCTAAAGCAACATGCTAAAATATTTATGTTTGCTATAAATACACATATTCTGTTAAAATTGCCAGCTGAAAGCATTTATCTATTTACGTTCTGTACAATGTTACAAATTCCACGTGAACTTTTCGAAACGTTAATTTTTAATATCAAACTTGAAAATAGGTCTGATAAATTATACACTGGAGAAATATATTTTCAATAATTAAATTACGAGTTACGCCATAGAGGATTCAGTGCTTTTCAGGAAGATATTCAATTTCCAAATTAATTTTATGAAACAACTTTTCACAGACAAAGTTATTTTATAACATTAATTGACTTGAAAATTTTAACGATTATTTTAAAAATATTTCAAAATTAGAAAGCTTATTTGTCATGATAATGTAACGTTTATTTATTTGTTTATTTGTTTATTCGTTTATTCTAATTTATTATTATCGTCAGAATCACAGAAGTTACATTTCATTTGATGCCTACCTGATGTTTCATTATTTTTGGCTAGTCCAAGAAGTGACCTATGGGGATATCCTGGATATCATTTTTCCCAATTAAGATCAGTATAACTGTGCAATGATATAGAAAACCAGGAAAACTATATCTGCTCATATTTACAATTATCACTTAAGAAGACAGTT
Organism: Galeruca laticollis; assembly: GCA_963921935.1. Classification (NCBI taxonomy): domain Eukaryota; kingdom Metazoa; phylum Arthropoda; class Insecta; order Coleoptera; family Chrysomelidae; genus Galeruca; species Galeruca laticollis. Next base: position 81,487,885 of record OY998178.1, on the reverse strand, counting down.
TAAAAGTGGAGAACTCCCTAGATTTATCTGTTCATTGATGACTTCATATTGTGAGTTTCTTCTAATTCTTCTAGGAAATCCAGTTCTTGTTTCTTATCACAAATATGTAGTACTTCTAATTCTGTGGTAGGTGTCAATGAATGATTGGTGTCAAGTAGATGTCTGGCGTAGTGGGATTTATCTGGTTGTTTTAATCTGTAGGCTCGTAAGTGTTCACTGTATCGGATTTCAAAATTTCTAAGGGTCTGATCCAAATAGACAGCATTACATTCTGGACATTTAAGTTTATATATACCAGATTTCTGTAATGGTGATATTTTTGTTTTTACATTTAACAATTTTGTACTTATGTTACTTTTTGTTTTAAAAAAAATCGTTGTATTTGTTGCTAAAGATATCATCTTTGAAATATTATTAGAAATATTTTTTGCATTTGTAATAGTTTTATAAGTTTTTATTTCTTTAGTTTGTTTAGGAAATATTAGTTGTAATGCCATATTTTTATTTTTGAAACAATTTTCAAGAACTATTGCGAGTCTTAATGACCTCAGGCGACGGAGGGGGATTATAATTCCCTACCTGACTATGGAATTTGTGTATTTTAGTTTCAAAGGTAGTTGCAGTCTGACTGTCAGCAATTATGCATTTAGTGAATTTAGAAAGAACTTGCTCGCTACAGGATAAAATTTGAATGGGTAAAACATGATAGAAAAGCGATTGTAATTGATACTGACGAAATTATTTGTTGCCTTAAATATCCCATATGGAAAAACAAACATTTGAGCATTGGATGTAAGTCGAGAATATACAAAACCTGCATACGACCAGTGATGACATATGGTGCGGAAGCCAGAGCTGAAACATCGGTAACAAAGAGAATCCTACGAACTACTAAAATGAAGACCTTAAGAATGATAACTGGATACACATTGAGGGACAGACAGAGAAATGTAGACATAAGAGAAAAGTGACAAACAAACGACGTTGTCAGATGGATACAGCAGAGAAGAAGAAAATGGAACCAGTATGTCAATAGAATGGGCCCCGACAGAATGGCTATAATCATCCGCAACAATGTACCCCATGGCAGAATACCAACTGGAGGTCCACCTAAACGTTGGCGAGATAGTTGGCAGTCAACCTCGCAAGAGTTGCTTAGACGAGGAGGAGACCGGAACCCAACAGGCGATTTCGCCTTCTAAAGAGGAAGAATAGATGAAATTATTTGTTGGAGACGGAGATATCTAAGAACAATTTTTAAATTACGTGCAGAAGGCAAACCAATATTTTACTTGGATGAAACCTGGGTGAATGAAGGCTACATTGTCAGTAAAATGTGGCAGGATACCAACATTCAATCTTCACGACAGGCTTTTTTGAAAGGATTATCTACAGGATTGAAGAGTCCATCCGGTAAGGGTCGACGTCTAATCATAACTCATATTGGCAGTGATAATGGGTTTTTAGATGGTGGCTCATTAATAGATAGATAGATGGTTTATTGACCCCATTCACATACATAGTACATTAGAAGTCAGTGAAAGTAGTACATATGAATACATTTTACAAACTAAAAATATTAAAGATTGTATAGTGTTGTATATGACAAATTTAAAATATGCTACATAGTAACAGGCCTCGGACATATGACACCGACATAACCTAGAATAGAGAAGCTGACAAATGCTGACAGAAGGAGGAGGACTGACAGCAAATAGAGAGGACGGCTGGGGAATTTTTGGGAAGTCAGAAAAAGGTGACGTTTAAAAAATATTTCAAAGAAAAGAGTTTGTCCATGTAAATATCTTTTTTAGTTTCTGTTTAGTTCGTTGAATTGTTTGTAAATAAATTATTTTAACCTTCACTCGTATTACAATATAATAAAAATAATAGAAAGTAAAAATTTTACATAAATACAGACATACATTTCATAAAGTAAAAATATTGATGAAAATATGACAATTTTAAAATATAAAATAAGGTAAAAAATAATAGAAAGTAAAAATTAAATTAAACAAAACAAACAAACATATAAGCATTCCCAAGTATTCAATTCCTCCAATAACTCATCAACTGTATAAAAACAATAATTTGAAAGAAAAGACTTAGCAAAATGTTTAAATTGAACTCTCGTCATATCACTTATATTTATATGTTCAAAATATTTTACAAATGAATTGTACAATGTAACATCCAACTTATTGTTTTTTGTTGTTTTCATTCTAGATTTGAGATTGACAATGTCTTTACTATTTCTAGTATCATAATTATGAACATCTGCATGTTTAGTCAGAACATATCGATTTTTATGTGTTTCAATTAACACTTCGAAAATATACAAGCACGGAAGCGGCAATATCTCAAGTTTTTTGAATATTTTTTTACAATTGGTGTTTCTTGGTGCGTTGTAAATTATTCTAACTACAGTTTTCTGTATCACAAATACTTTGTGCACTGATGTGCTGCTACCCCATAGCATAATACCATATGTTAAATTGCTATGAAAAAGTGAATAATATACAGACTTTAACAAATGAGTTGGTATACATGATTTTAATTGACGAATTACAAAAACTTGGCTCGCTAATTTTGAACAAAGCTAGTCAACATGAGGTGACCAACTTAAGTTTGTATCCAAATGAATGCCCAGTAATTTAACTGGCTCTGATTTTATAGCCCATTTATCTAAACTGAAAAGAATGTGTTTCGTTTTAGTGTCGTTGAGTTTCAACTTATTTGCCAGGAACCACTGATTCAACAAAATATTATCACCAGCTTGTGTGCCATCAGATAAAGTTGTAGTATCATCAGCGAATAAAATACAAAATGTGTCAATGGCCTCTGGTAAATCGTTAACAAATATTATAAAAAGGATTGGACCCAAAATCGAGCCCTGAGGAATGCCGTTGTCTATATTACGTAAATCAGACTGGTTGTTTCCACAAACTAAATACTGTTTCCTATTACTTAAATAAGATGTCAGTAATTTGTGTGCATTTCCTCTAATACCATAAAATTCCAGTTTATTTAGGAGTAAATCCGCTGGAACACAATCAAAAGCCTTCGTTAAGTCGCATAACGGTCTAGTTTCTGTACAACTTCCTCTAAGAGTCGAAGAAGAGCACGTATGCATGATTTATTTTTGCGATAGCCGAATTGAAATTACGGTAGGAGTGACTTATCTTCCAAATAATTGTTTACTTTTTCTTTGGGTCTAAAATTTTCTGGAGAATCTATATCACCATTTTTATATAATGGAATAATTTTTGATATTTTAAAGGAGTCAGGCCAAGATCCTTCCTCTAAGCATTTATTAAATAAAATGTTCAGTGGATATATCAATAAGTGTATACAACGTTTCAATATTTTGCTATTTATATTGTAAAAATCTAAACATGACGAATGACTTAATTTCAATATTGCCTCATGAACATCACTTTCCAAGATTGCACTCATAAAGAATGAAAATGCGGGTTTATTTAATTTATTTAAAAAGAAACTCGACTCGTATTGAGAATCACCAAGAGATTTGAATACTATTTCCGATACCGATGTAAAAAATTCATTAAATTTTGAGGTGATATATCGGACTGTTTGGTTTTATTAATTTTAGTTCTTCTTTCCGAATTTACGATTGTCCAACATGTTTTATTTTTATTATCCGAATCTTTTATTATCTTTGAGTAGGCTAACTTCTTTTCAGAGCGAATTGGTTTTTTATATATTTTGTTTAAATTTTTGTAATTTACCCAATAACCTTCCGAATAAGTATTCATAAATTTGTTTTTTGCTGTAATGACATTTTTTCTCATACTACGCAATGTGTTGTTGAACCATTTGATATTAGATTTATTTGTTTTAACAGTTTTTTCACAAAAACAAGTATCAGAGATATGTTTCAGCATATTCAATATGTTTTCTGCCAAATTATCTGCACCCATATTATGAACATCCAAATCATTCCAAGAAACTTCAGAAAGTTTATCAGAAAAAGCCGTTATTGTTGCGTCGTTAATAACACGTTTAATAATGGGGACATTTTCATTCAATAGGTGATTAAAATATATGTATTGGCCGTTGTGATCAGACACTAGAGGATCTACTACTCCCACTTTAGTGAGACTAGGGTCTATGTTTGTAACTATGTTATCTAGACAGGATTGACTATTCAGGACTATTCTAGTGGGCTCCTCAATCGTATGGCGTAATCCGAAACTTGTGAAGACTGTTTTAAGATCTTTGGATTTATCGTCGTTCTTTGAAATGTCTAAATTGAAGTCCCCTACCAAGACAATGTTTTTGTATTTTCTATGAATATATTCAAGAAGTTTAATAATTTGATCTTTAAATATGGTAAAATTATCTCTACTTGACGATCTATAAAGAGCAATTATTATGGTGTCTTTCAATTCTACTCCACAAAAGTCGGCATCGTAGATAACAGAAAACTGCTTCAGATCAACTGCCTTGCATATTAGATGCGATTTTGAAAATATTGCCACTCTCCCATGTTGCTTTCTAGAACGAGTAAAATCGGAAATGAAGTTATAATCATTTAATTTGATTAATTCCAAGTTATTCTTATCTAACCAATGTTCTGAAAAACATACGATATCAAATGGATGTTCGGTTAAGAAAACTGAAAGTTCATGTAACTTATTTTGAAGACTATTTACGTTAATATGGAATACCGAAAGATGCTGCCTATATTTACTGTTTATTTGTCTGCTCCACGGAATTGAACATGACTCTTCTTGGATGAAAAAACTGATTGATGATTACTCCTGTAGGCCATATTTCCGGTATTAAATTTTTTTCTAGTTCAAGAACAGGCACTGTTATCTTGAATGAAGCGTATTTAAGTGGTTGGCGAGAGTTCAACTTTTGAACACTAATATCGGGAACAAACTCTTCTAAATACTTGAGTAAATCCTCTTCTGATGTGTGTGGATCCCAATTTGTAGAATGGAGGTGTTTCATTCTCTGTCTGTTTGCCGATCTTAAATGTTATGATTCGTCATCTTTGTTGCCCGTAATTAAAATTTTGGGTGCTGCTCTTTCTCTGGTGTTACTTTTATGAGGTATGGTATCGTTTCCCAAACTGATAACAGAATGACATAAGTTGGAAGACTGAGCATTGGCAATAGCACTGGAAACTTCAGATGATGTGAAAACACCCGGAGCTTCGGAATTTACCATTGGCCTCATTTTACTAAAAGGCTGTTTTAAATTTTCATGTTCCACTTGTGCTTTAGTATCTGATGGTTCTAAAGGTGTTCTATAGTTAACTGTTTTAATCATGTTAAGCTGATCTTGAAGCGATTCTATAGTTAACTGTTTTAATCATGTTAAGCTGATCCTGAAGCGATCTGATCGCAATTTCTTGATTAAAAATAATCTTATCCTTGTTTTTAATTATTTCTTCCAAATATTTCACTTTAAGTTGAAGTTCTGATGTAACACTGGTACTATAAGTGGGTATTGGTGATGTTTCCATAGTAATTCCACTGTCTATACAACAGTTGCAAGAAGAATCGTCTATAATTTTTGCATTTTTGACAGATTTCAAGCAACTCTTATGGGAAACAACCCCACACGTCACACATTTTAATCCTGATGTAACATCTTTTTTGCATCTTTTACACTTATTTATTGAGTCCATATTCCGTTGCAAATGCCGAACAAATCAAGTAATATCGAATAAAAGAGAGAAGTTTCGTTTAAAATCTGACCACTGGTGGAATAGGTGCTGTGACAAATTGTTTTGATGGAAATAACCAGATTTCAACAAAACGAAATACTTTATATAGGTACCTATTACATAAAAATTGTACTTGCCTACACGTTTATCAACCAAATAGGAACTTATAAACACGATGATACACTTTTGACTATTTAACGAAACGTATTTTCAATAAAATTTCGAAATTTGATCAAGGGCACAATATTCAACCTCTGGGTTGGTGAACACTTCCACCATAATTTTTTTTTCTTTTTTTTGTGAGAGGATTTTACATCTTGTAAACTTTCCAGGGCTTTCTCTTCCAATATCCAAAACAATCTTCAATAATTTAATTAGAAATTTTTAATAATGAAAATTCTCTTGCATAAATATTTGCACTAATTTGTCAGGAGCAATTTATGAAAATTCAGAATTGTATGTTGATATTACGTGGAAACGATGGATGTTTGATTAAATTCATTTTTGGTCGTGTTACATAAATACTAAATAACCTACAATTAAATTTACAATGGAATTACAACAAAATATGTTCATGGTCTTCCAGAAAAAATGTAGCTAAATTTTGTTAGAAAGGAGTAGACATTTGGATATCTCTATTGAAAACAGAATTGGCATTGGGAAATTTCAAGGTACAGTGAACAAACTTCTAAGTGTGTTTACAAATGCCAATTTGACAGATTTTGAAAGAAAAACAGCGATTCTGAAGATAATTCAAGCTTGTCCAATGAACGAGTCTGATGTTGACTACGAAACGTTCTACAACTCCTTAATTTCAGCTTTTGTTTATTTATTGCTACAAACCAAATTGCTCCTAATAAATTGGTTTACAAATTTACGCAGAATTAGTGTCATTAAAGTATTTAAGTTTCTTTCAGATATTGAGACAGGATGCCCTAAAAAGTTTTCATGTCTCTTTTCAAGTTGACGTATGAAATAATTTGATGTATAGCAGGGTAGCATATTTGGAGTATTATTATTCAATAATAAGTGATATGTGTGATGTAGCAGATACAGTGTTGACCAATATTGTGGATGATGCTAATTTTTAATGGTGGAACAATCCAAGACAGGTTGTTGCCAAGTAGTTCAAGGAAAAAGAAAACATAAAAATGATAAACAAAAAATATTTACTCTCGAAAAATGTCAATGTCAGGTATAGAAATACAAAAAAAAAGCTAAAAATGATTGACAGTTGTTTAAATAAAAACGTATAAAAACAAAACGGTCATAAGATTTCATGTTAAACTCTTTTCTCGAAGATTTGTATAGACTCAATATCTTTACTCGGTCTAATCTTGACAGTTTTAATGGTTGACATCTAAGAATTTGAATTGGACCATAAAAAATTTGGTCTTCTTCAACTTCTTGCATATCGTCCTGCTTAGGCCATACAAAATCTTCCCACTCATCTTTGAGGAATTTAAGTTTTATTTTACGTTTATTTTCTTGATGTTCTCTTTTTTCATTGATCGTCTCAGCTATCTATGTACCACCCTGTATCATAACAGCGTAATATTTTTCCATTTCAATTTTTGTTTCTTTTTCATCCTTTAAATTTTCTGTACTTTCACATTCATCAGAAGAATCATCATCAAATGAAATTTCTGATTCTTTTTGTTCAGATTCAGATACCGGAATTTTTGGTTTCATTGTTTTCCCTGCCCATTTTACTGTAGAATATATCCTACGACCGATATTCTTTGTATTTGTTCTAGATTTGAACGTTTCTCTAATCTGTCTGAACTGAGTTTTGGAGTGTCTTTATCCAACAACCAACATAATGATGTTTTTTTTCACTGGTTTAGTTGCACCATTGTCCAGAGCAATTCTCAAAAAGGAAATTTTTGATTTATCGTCAATCTGTTTTTCTTCCAAATCATCAACAAAAGTCGTTTTTCCTTTATAATTGATTACATCCAAATCACAATCAGTTTCATAATCAGCATCACAGTTCGAATCATAGCTGTCATTTTCTTCTAAATTTTGTACCTGTTATATCCGTCATTAATGTTTTGTTGTAACAGTTTCCAATTCCCGCATTTTCAGCTTTTTCTATAACTTCTTTTTGGGCTTTCAAAACGGTGGCTCCTAAGTCTTCATCAGTCACTCTCTCAAACTCTATTGAACGAACAGCGGTATATTTGCTACTTCTTGGAAAATAATAACTACCCTGCAGATCATTCTTGACATCTTGCAGGAATTGAATTCAATGTGCAAAATATCAAGCATGCTGTAGTTAACAACAGTAGAAAAAGTGCTTGTCATAGACCTGGTTGCCCTGAACAATTGCTCACAGGGTTGACTGCTCATCAGCCGAGGCAAAAACATGTCAGGTGTCAAGTTTCCCTTAGAAGAAATTTTTTTGATAAGTACTACAAGCATGCCATAGAATTGGTGCATGCAATACAATTATGTTAGCACACAGCGCCTACTAGCCTACTGTTTATTCAGAGGTTCTTCTCATATTTAGGGAAAATTAGATATGCAAATATGGATGTATACTGCTAGTATGCTTAATTTAACATTATTTCCAAAGTGTTCGTGTTGATTTCTCGATGATAATAAATATTATATTGATTTGATGATTTCGCTCAGAGATACGAGAAAATTATCATGGGTTATTTTATACCCTCAAAATTGAGCAGGAAAATCATAAAACTACCTGAATAATGAATAATGAACAACTTGTCTTCTCGAATGGCAATTCAGACGAAAAAATACAGGGAATTAAAGTTTTTTTTTTTCAAAATAAATAAGTCTTTTTTTAGTAAAAAGATGCAAACCAGGGGTCACATCAGACAATTCATCCAGATTCAGAAACTTCGCTATCTTGTTTCATTTTCAAGATAAAAATGAAATATCTGTTTTTAAGAAAAAATATATCGATAGGTAACGATGATTTCAAGAAATTCAGGAATGTTAAAAACACCTGTAATAAAATAATATAATTATTATTAGGTATTCAATTTTTTTACTTTCTTGTACATTTAATAGCACAACAGAACGAAACCGATCTCAGAAACAAACGAAAAATACACAACACATATACAAATTCACTATGTAAAAACGAAAATCCTTCGATAAAGAATAAGCATAAAAGTAACGTTGCCGAAGTCGAGATTTGTTCGAGGGATCCTTCTTACTGAGTATCAGAATCGAACGAGATGGTTGATTGTTAATCGGGAGAAATACCGAAGAATCGGTAACGATGATCCCGTTACTAGCTGTAGATGTGTCCATATGTTTAAGAGATCTATGAAATTCTCGCACGGCTTAGGTAGAAATTAACATCAGGAAGTTTACGTATGCAAAAATGATACTCGAATTGACTTAGATCTCCTCGGATCTTCTCGGATCTCCTTGGATCTCCTCGGTTCTCCCTGGATCTCCTCCCACTAGAAGCACAAAATCTCCTCGATGGTTACCCCCTCGGTTTGAACCTATTATAGAAATAATGGACTCGGAGGTCATTTCACATTTAGAAATAACACAAGAAATAAAAAATAACAAACCAGTAAGTGAAGTAACTGGTCGAACACTGAAAACACCTGAACATGCAAGAACTCTCCCAACCTTCATTGACTAAACTGATAATTGTAGAAAAACAAATGAAAAAGGTAAATCTAAAATATATACCGATTCCCCTGAAATAAAGAAAATTATGGAAAGAGCAGCAATAAGAAAACAAAAAGAAGTCAAAAATGCAAAAAAATGTGTTTCAAGAGCGCATCGAAAATATAGTTTGTGGCAATAATGGCAAACAAATTAAAAAGAAAAATGAAACAACAAAGAAGAAAAGTAGTAAAAAAACGTTAGAAGAGTCTGATGAGGAAAATGTTCAGATCACGAAAAATGAAGCATCAAATAAAAGTAATAAAAAGAAAGTTCGAAGTTCGAAGTATAATATACAGATGTACCTGACATTTCTGATGTGAATCCGATGGGCATCATCGCAATTTTAACTAACCCTAACTTTCTTAACGACTTTAATATTAACTTCCATTATTATAACCTTAAATAAAATAAATATTCGTTAATACATTTTATTGTAACCGAATATTAGAAATAAAGCTTATGACTTTGTACCATTTTATTATTTTATTGCTTATATCAAAACTGCCCCATATACATATCTCAAAAGTCAAATCTACCCCACGATGGGGCACATTTGACAAAATACATACATACATTTAATTACGTAATAAGGGTGTGTAATCATTTTTCATAAATGCATAAACCATTTAGCAGCCCATTCCCAATTTTTTGTCAAAAATTTTGAAAAATTGTCATTTCTGTTAAACACATAGTTTTTTTCATGTTAAATGTTCCCCGCTTTCCCCAATCAATAAAGAACTGAAAGATATATGTATATAGCGGGCCTAATATAATTGAGAGCGCAATGACTGAAATGGTTGGGACATGTAGAAAGTTTAGGGAAAGGAATAATGCCGAAGATGGTGCTATACAGAAACCCGATTGGGGAAAAACGTAAGGTAGACCAAGGCAGAGATGGAAAAACAATGTTGCTAACTGGAAAGATATAACGAGAAATAGAAGGAAGTGGAGAAGAAACTGAAAGAGTTTTTGTAACAAGAGAATGAAGAACCAGTATACAGTTCTAGGTCTACAAGGTCTGTTAATCAAAAATATGTAGTAGAAGTAAAAATGTTGAATATAATCCCTAAACTGGGTATCGATCAATATTTCCTTCCCGTTACATTATTCTTTTATATACAAAAGTGGGAATTTAGCGCTTCTCTTTCTACAATGTTAATCCTGGTATTTGACATTCTCCACACATATACGTCCCAGTCAGTAATTTTCTATTTCTTTTTTCATTTTAAATGAACTTACTTCAATAAATAAGCGTGTCGTCTTTTGAGGTTTTGCATAAAATTCTATATTTTATATTAAAAATACTTTTAAAACTGGCGATGAAAAATTTCAATCGCCTGTTCTTTCTAACGTTTTATTTATTCTATTTATAACTACGGTGGTAATCCCAGTGGTGTATTATGTTTTTAAGAACTTAACAGTAAACGAGAGTGAATAAAAAATGTTTTAAAATAAACATGTTCCATTATGTACGGGGTATTCAAATACGTAGCGGTCCCACAACAAGAAAAAATATCAAAACCAATTACGGGAAAAACGTCAATCAATACTCAAGTTTACTGTTGGAGGGATCAATTTCACATTGTTCATCAAGGTCCCTAGAGAATATAATCCAATAAGTTACAAAAGCAGAGTGTGTGTAATGGAGATTAATAAAACAAATAAGAAGATAAATTTATTTTTGGAATAAAGCAACAAATCTATGAGCATCGGAAAGGATATAGCATAAAGGAACAGACCTAGGTGCTAACCACTTCCTAGATGGAATACAAATCAAATGGGTTAGCACGAATACAGAAAAATGGGAACAAGGAGAATATATTTACATATTCAGAAGCTACAAGAACCTAGCACAATAAATTACCACAGTTTATTGCTTTCAGAAATCGTTAGACCACTCTGCCAATTTTAAGGTCTGTTTTAAGCGAATAGTCGAATCGTTTAAAAGTGGCGTTTAATCGCTTACCATCAATCGCTTACAAACGTATCTAGTGGTCTGTCTTTGTCGTCAAAGATAATCGACTAGTAGTCAATCAATTGTTCGACAACAATGAGCGCTGTGAAGCACAGTTGCTTATGGAGGAAGCAGAAGATGATGATAGTTTGCTTTTCTCATTAACGCGTAAAAAGCGAAGAAAGGTTAATAATATGTTGTTGAAAGAAGAAAAGAAGGTTGTTCTATTACGCTGATAACGAGACATTTAATTAATGATGAAACTAAATTCAAAGAGTATTCTCGGATAACCAGATGGTAGTTTAATGAAGCGTTAAATCTTTGCGTTAAAAAACCAATTACAGCCAGAGAAAAGCTTGCGTTGGTGCTAAGGTATAACTTCAGAAAGTTCAAAGAATATTTTCTTTTTAGGTACTTGGCTACAGGAGAATCATACCGGCCTATGGCATTTCATTATAGAATTTCCCTTAACTACATCAGTGTGTTGGGTACGACATCTTTTAAAAAAGCTGTGTTAGTGCCTATTTTTTTGAAGCAGCCGTCAGAAAAAGACTATATCAGAATAGCTGTGCAGTTTAACGAGAAATGGACTTTTCCTAATTGCTGTGGTACTATTGAAGGAAAACACATCCGCATTGTTTGTCCGCAACATTCAGAAAGTTTTTTTTCAACTACAAATCATTCTTTCCTATCGTGTTGCTGGCAATTGTTGACGCTGAATATAAATTTGTATGTATTGATGTCGGTTACGTACTATACTTTACCTACGACACACTTGTACTTGTGTTTGTAATCTTATTAAGGTATTTAAAGTACAAGTAAAAACGTACATCCTCGATGCCCGGCCAAGTTTTATAAAAGTCGCTCCTCGATGCCCAGCCAAGCATCTTAGAAGCTCACCCTCGATGCCCAGCCAAGTTTCGTAAAAGTCAATCCTAAGTAGTATTTATTTTTATTAAAAATGTATGTAGAATTACCGGAATTGCATAAAATAGCGTATACACCTCTCGACTAAAGTAACATTAATCCCTTAGGTGAATTACTTCCCTCAGGAATCAAACACCACCCGCGGGATTAAATGGGCAACTTTAGTCGCCTGGTGTAGAATATACTATTGTTTACTAATATGAGATACATTCAGACAGCTAAAAGATGCGGATTGAATGAAACGGAACCAATTATCATATAATTCCAAATAACTCTTAGTATTAAATGCAATCTCATATCTAATAAATGTTATCTACCATTTATATATAGAATAAAATTCAACGTCAAATTTCTAAGTAATACATTTTGAATAAAATAGCTACGTCTATTGACAGTTGCTAAGTGGTTGCTATGGAAGCCGTGCGATTTACTTTACAGCCGTGTGTTTTGTTTTACCGTGCGTAATAGACGTCTTACATTGATTGCCGACTGTGTGTTTTTGACTACTTACAGGGGTGGTCGTAGGTAAATTGAATTACCTTTGAATTCAGCTAACAGACTGATCGACACGAGGCGAAAGAATATATAAATGAAAGGAAGGAAGGAAGGAAACAAATGTGGTGACATGAACAAAGTATTATTAAGAAATAAACACATAAAATCATGAAAGAATCTTGAGACCCTTAAACAAAACCAATGAAAACAAACGGTTTTAAAGATTAAAACTAACTTTTCCGCATCTGTGAGATGGCCTGAACAATATTCTATCATAAAATTGTCACATGTATACACTTCTGGTAACAAACCGAAATTTCTCCAAAAATATCCAAAAATGTAGTATATCTGGATGTATAGGACCCGCTGTACTCGCTCTAGTCAGCTGAAAATCAATAGGGTACATCTGTGAGACACCTTGAAAAATACCCAATTATAAAAATGGTCACTTGTAGACATTACGGAGCCCGAAATTTCTCCAAAAAGGAACAATACTGTGGCACTTCAGGTACCCTAGCACCTGTTGTACTAGCTCAGGTGAACTAAAAATCAATAAGGTTCATCTATAAGATGCCATGAACAATAGTCAATCATAAAATTGGTCACTTGTATACACTCCGGAGGCTGTATCGTGCTAACAAACTGAAATTTCTCAAAAAATGACAAAAATGTCGTACTTCAAGTACCATATCACCCGTTGTACTGGTTCTGGTGAGCTGAAAATTATTAAGGTTCATCTGTGAGAGGTCCTGAATAATATTCAATCATAAAATTGGTGACTTGTTGCACTCCGGAGGCTGTATCGTGCTAACAAACTGAAATTTCTCAAAAAATGACAAAAATGTCGTACTTCAAGTACCATATCACCCGTTGTACTGGTTCTGGTGAGCTGAAAATTATTAAGGTTCATCTGTGAGAGGTCCTGAATAATATTCAATCATAAAATTGGTGACTTGTAGCACTCCGGAGGCTGTATCGTGCTAACAAACTGAAATTTCTCAAAAAATGACAAAAATGTCGTACTTCAAGTACCATATCACCCGTTTAACTGGCTCGGGTGAGCTGAAAATTAATAGGGTTCATCTGTCAGATGTGTTGGTCTAGCAGACTAGATGAAGGTGTAAAAGAAGAAGACCAATTGAGGAGAACATGAAGAAACATGAAAACGAAAAGATTGAGATGGATGGATCTCATAGAAAGCATGGCAACGAAACAAACAATAATGAATAGACGATGTAACACTGGCTTGTATATATTTTATTTCACCAGTTTTATCGATTTTATAGCATTAAAGTTGATAGTATTCTTGTTATTATGTATTAAAGAAACATAACTGTTCACCAACTATCAACTTATATACCAATTTTGCACTTATCTTTATCATTAAGCCTTAATTCGTCCACTTCTGTATATAGACCTACCCAAGTCGTTGCCGTTTTTCCTGTCCTGAGCAGTAGTTATTCATATAGTGCCAAATCTAGTTGCTGGCAGACGTTGGCTTCATTTATCTGCTGTTTGTCTTCATTTCAGAGTGTTCTTAGTCTATCTTCCATCGTTAAATCTCCCCATTTTGCTTTTTTTATTCGCTCCAGATCCTCATCTACACCTGGCTCTATTTTATATTCTATCTCCGGGACTAGTTTACATGCCAATGTTTTGGTCAGAGTTAAGAGTATCTGCAAATGAGCACAGAAGGGAGGCACATCTGAAATTTCGTACTTAGATAAAAATAAATCTGATCATATTTCGTATTTATAAATAAAAAACAATATTTTTTTCTTGTTTCCATTTATCAGATGTATTTCAACAACAATCCATTTTCTAATTGGATCAATCAATATAGTTACTAATATTTATTATGTAATTGATTGATAATAAAAAATTCAATTGTTGGTTGGGTGTATAAATCAAAACATATTATTTACATAACGACTAGGTAATTTATTGGCGCCTCCAATAACAATCAAAATATGTTTGTGAGTTAACCGGTTCGCCTTTAACATTACCACTCCTCTAATATCTGACCTTTCATAACCCTACTTGATTATCAACCAGTTATTTACATGAATACTTTGGTGTAATTCTTTCTAATGACTAATACTTTCTTCTTTTTTTTTTCAGGTAAGTTTTTACAACTGAAGTGGGAAAGTTAAGCGCGATGTTACATTAGGTAAGAGTTATTTGCAAGCACAATATTTACTCAAAATCGATGACATTTCCTTATAAAATGTCGCCTTCATTCAAAATGTTCAGTTTATTTCTGTGTTAGATTGATTAAAATAGTTTCCATGGGTACAAACTCATTTTAAGTCTATTTTAAGAAATATTTGCAAGCTTTAACTTTGGGTGTAGTTAATATTCCCATCTTAGATTCTCATGTTTTACTTTGATTATTTATTATGTTATTATGGAATTAATTAACTGAAAGTCACAAAAGCTTTTCAAATTCATTTTATCTTGTTTACCATTTTTACGAGTTTTTGCAACAAAATCTAAATCTTCTTGTACACTATAAGAAGGAAAAAATACCAAATTAGAAGAATTAGAAATAGCAGTGAAGAAACCATTGAAAAATTCTATTTACATGTTACGTCACGATGTAAATTGGAAAATATATGAAATCGGTAAAGATGGAAATTGTTTCGTTCTGTAAGTCTTTATTAATTTAAAACACAAGGAAAGTATCTAGAAATAAGAAAAACCGTTTCGAATTATATTCGTTCAAATTGGGATCAATTTTACTAAACTTTGTTTTGGATCACGATTTCCTCAAAAATTAATGCAATTGGAACTTTTGGAACATCTACTGAATATTTCGCGATATTAGAAATCTATAAGCTAAATTTTAATGTTTATACTTCAACCGATTCAGTCAACAATATCAAGAAAATAACCGATAATTATTTCAAACAAAATATGTCAACGTACTGTTTATAGTACAGCTTCGGGAAAAAAAATTTATAGCAAAAGTGACCTCGAGAAAAATCTGGAAATTATTTACAGAGTTGTAGGTCCACCGCCAGAGGGCGTAATCAAATACCAAAAATTATAAAATTAATAATTTACAAATTTTGCGTAATTGAGATGCATTTAAACTATGATTATCGTATTCCTCAAGAAATTCAGCATATATTTGATTTTACAAGTTTTAGTCTATCTCTTCAAATAAGGGGTGGGGGGAAGCGGGAACTTATGAAAAAACGCCTGTAATTCCAGTTCTACTTAACCTATCTATACAAACTTAGTCTTTTTGAAGAGAGCTCCTGTCTACCAATGTAAGAGTTATAATTTCGAAACAACCTAATGAGTAACGTATACGCTAGAGGGCGCTATTAATTTATTTTTTTAAATCTAGCTATCCTTGAAAAATGTTGAATGGAAATATGCAGTTTCAATTAAGGAATATAAAAGTAAAACAAATTAGCAACAGAATAGCGAAAACCGCATGTCGATATCTTTTTCGTATTACGAGATATCATAAGAAATGTGTAAATTTTAAGCATTTTCCTTCAAACTGAAATTACTCCGGTTTGACTGAACGGATTTCAACATTTTTTGACTCCTCAAAATTGTCTTTCCTTGTTCTTTTAATAATAGTTCTAATTATTATGTCAATATTACTTATGCTGTCACCGGGAAACTTCGTTATGGAAGTTAAAATGGAAATATATAAAAACCAGTAGTGGGCCATTAAAAAAACAAAACAAAAAGATATGTCTTGTGTCAAATTAATAAACCTAGTAATTTGTTCATTTACTTGTCATTGCGATTTGTGCGCATTAAATTCGATATAAAATTTACTTAAACGTTATATCTAAGATGATTCTTACAAACGAAGAAGCATTTGATATGATAGGCATTTACTTTGAATGTATGAGAAATGCAACTATTGCGGCTAGTGTATATGGCATACAATATCCCCAAAGACGTCATCCCGGTAGCAGAGTTTTTCTTCGACTCATACACCGTTTAAGAACGACTGGAAATGTAAATCTTCCTGTATTTAGAAGACGCGGAGAGGTCGTTCAGAGGAAAACACAATAAATGTTTTGGCATATGTGCAATTTAATCCGCATTTAAGTATTAGAGCAATAAGCAGAGACTTGGGAATAAGCAGAACCACCGTTTAACGTATTTTGACAGGACACAGGTAAATTATGATGTAAAAATATATGTTTCTTAAACAAAATATACCCGCATAATATTATTTGTGAGCATGGTTATATGTTAACATAATAATTTATTTATCATTCCGGAAAGATATTTAATAGGACATTATATTTCTTTTAGATTTCATCCATATCATATAGTACTGCATCAACAATTGGTTGATCGTGATTACGACAGAAGGTTGGATTATTGCAACTGTTTACTACATATGGTATATGACGACCCTCAATTACTGTCACGTATTTTGTGGTCAGACGAAGCTACATTTAGTAGTGATGGTATGTTTAACCGGCATAATATGCACTATTGGTCACAGAATAATCCACGCTGGATGTAAGTAGTTCAGTATCAGGGGCGATGGTCGGTGAATGTATGGTGTGGTATTGTAGATGGTCAGATAATTGGACCTTTTATTTTTGACAACGCAGTTAACGGGGAACGCTACCTAAATTTTATAAGGGATGAATTACCATTTCTTCTATAAGATATATCGCTAGCAACTCGTAGGTCTATGTTGTTTCAGCACGATGGGTGTCCGGCGAATTTCTCCAGACAAGTTAGAGAATTTTTAGATAATGCTTACCCTGATAGGTGGATAGGACGTGGAGGCCTATTTTTTTGGCCAGCCAGGTCACCAGACTTAACAGTCTTAGATTTCTATCTCTGGGGCCGGATTAAAGACCTTGTTTGTGGAATTAGACCCACTACTACTGTTAACATGATCGAAAGAATGCGAAACGCCATTCAGAGTATTTCGAGAGCAGAAATTGAGACTGCTGTTCAATCTACTCTTCTAAGAATAAACGCTTGTATCGAAAATGATGGGCGACAATTTGAACATTTAGGTCGTCACTAGCGTGGTACCATAAGTTATATTTCCATTTTAACTCCCATAACGCAGTTTCCCGGTGACAGCATAAGTAATATTGACATAATAATTGGAGCTATTATTAATAGAACAAGGAAAGACAATTTTGAGGAGTCAAAACATGTTAAAATCCGTTCAGTCAAACCGGAGTATTTTATGTTTAAAGGAAAATGCTTAAAATTTACACATTTCTTAGGATATCTCGTAATACGAAAAAGATATCGACATGCGGTTTTCGCTATTCTGTTGCTAATTTGTTCTACTTTTATATTCCTTAATTAAAACTGCATGTTTCCATTCAATATTTTTCAAGGATAGCTAGATTTCAAAAAATAAATAAATAGCGCCCTCTAGCGTATACGTTACTCATTAAGTTGTTTCGAAATTATAACTCTTACATTGCTAGAAAGAAGCTCTCTTCAAAAAGACTAAGTTTGCCAGGTTTCTGGACACACGTTTATTGTCCATGCCTCATATCTCTCCCATTTTTTATCCTTCTCATTGTTTCATTTACTGTACTTTTTCCGAGATCCATCAATTCCACTAATTCTTTAATGATCTGAACACCTTTTCTATACAAATATTCCACCAATTTCCTTTTTTCTAGTTGTGTCATCATTACACAAAAGTTAATAATGTTTGCCATCAACAATATAAGACAGATGGTATTGTCGTGTCATTTTGGTCATGGTCTAATATCGGCACAATCTACTTCCGTCTCAGGATGTTACCAAAAAGAAATATGTTAAAATTAGGAGAAGAGATTAAATTCCGGATACTTTCTAGACGGACTATAAATGCTTTGCAATTCCACGTCCAAAAATGAAGCAGGTTCAATCTTTTCATATGCACATTGGTAACACTAGCTACGTTTTAGTCCGGAATAAAAATCCACTATTTTAATCAAAAGATTTTACATCGGAATTTGTACACAACTTAGATAATATCTTTTAGGTTTTTATTGTAAACAAAAACTTTATGACATAACTCATCTCGAAGCCTATAAATGTTTGTATTTACACCCTCGTTCACATTAGTACCTACATGCAATTGCTGCCGGTTCGCTTTTATTTAGGGCAAATAAGGTTAACAAATCTTTTAAAGATTGACTATCGCAGAAATCGATGGCGAGTATTTCAACTACCCAATCAAATCCACAAATCGTCGGCATCATATGAAAATTGCATAAGTCCACTTTTTTAAAATCTGGATTTTAACGTTATTTTGTTAAGCAGTTCGAACTTCATGAATCAACAATAAATTCAAATAATTACTAGCTAGATAGTGCCACAAAATAACGAAATGGAAGTCGCCTAAATCCCACGTTAACCAGCAATGTACATTTCGTTTAAGTCCACATATTCTACACTTTGAATTGTGGTTTAATAGTTCGTGTCCACAGTTATTTCTTTCATACATTTAAAAATAAATTTTGTAGTGAAACAATTATTGTAATTAGCTGTCAATAATTCAGATAAGTAAGTTTGGTATAAAAATATTCCACTCAAATGGTTTTCTTTAGAAAAAAATCTCTTAAAATCAAACTAGAACTTTATCATTTTTAATCTGAAAAGGAGTTACGCCACTTTCATATCAAGGTTTACATTGTTGGGTTCGTGCACATCATGTCATTGTGGAGATAAAACAAAGATGTGACGATATCTATTTTAACTTAATTGACAATTTTTTTTCAGTTTAATGGTAAAAAATTACCTATTTCAGTTTAATTTCTTTCATTAATACAAGTCACATTCGGCACGAAACCCTTGGTTTTATTTTTAAAACTGATTTTTACGTATCCAGTAACTAGCTCCAGTCCTACGTCAGAGGGACTGGAGGAATGGTAGTGACCCCTTGTCATTGTAAACACTTTTTCGTACCAGTTCAGCGCTGACCACGAAAGTGTTTACATGAGTTCATTACCATACCAGTGTTGGTGTACCAGTGAGATTGTCTCCAGCTACCATATACGTATAAATCAGCTATGAATAATTGTTTCAGAATGAAGAAGAGTTCAAGAAGCTATAAAATACTTAGCAAAGTGAACATAATGATGATTCATCCTCGATGTAACCTAAAAACCAGCTAATGATTACTGATGTCAATCAACAGCTTCGAAAAGTTATCGTTTTAAGCGTAGAGTTTATTCAAATTCAGACCATTTATCCGATGCAATAAGGAATTTAAAAGAAGAGTGTATCCAGGCTCAGAAAATTCTTAATGTATCTTCAGAAGATTTACAAGAAAATATCGATCCCAACATAACCGGCAATGAAGAATTCGTCAAGGAATTAATAGGATTGGATAATACTGATGCTTTAGATTCCTTCATATACCTAGATGCTCTAAACAACGCCGATATAACTTTTGAAGATACTAATTACGAGGACACCAATCTAAGACAGGACAATAATATTTTGATTAGCGATCAAGAGAAACTGGAAAACAAAAACTGCATAAACATTTGTAATGTTTCTCAAAGCCTCAATGCAAATGAAATAAGATATTCGACTCATCATGAGAACAATATTAACAGAAATGTTATCGAAAAGGAAAGTTCCAGGTTAAAACAAGACCCAGTTAAAAGAGGGAGTAGCTCAGAGAGGGAAGCAAATGTTGCTTCCGATAATGAGAATAAAAAGCGCAAAAGGAAGAAACACAGATTAAGCGACAGTTAAGACTGGGAATACAATACTAACAAGAAGAAAAGACAAGAAGGGGCGTGATACAAAGGAAGAAACAATAACAATTTTATAGTTCATAAAAATGAAAGATAATTAAAAATTAGGTGTTCGTGTGATGAAAGGCGTTCGAAAAAAGGGTTTTAAATGTTGAATCTTAAGTGAAGAAGAAAGACAACAGATATTTCAGAAATTCTGGAGATTTACATGGGAAGAAAAAAAATATTTGTCAGAGGAAGAGCGATTTCTTTAAGTATCAAAAGAGCAACAAACCGAAAATCTGAAGGGGTGTGTCCATGAGAACTATTACTCTTGGTTGAATAGAAGCCTTAGTTCACCAGAAAGAAAAAAACGCGATTACGTAAAAGCTACAAGTAATGATTCCGACAAAAATAAACAGTCAAAAAATAAACGGTTTTAAAGATTCAAAACTAACTTTTCCGCATCTGTGGCCCTGAAAAATATTCTATCATAAAATTGTTATTTGTATACACTTCGGGGGATGTATATCGTGTTCACAAACCGAAATTTCTCCAAAAATAACCAAAAATTCAGTATATCTGGATTTATAGGACCCGCTGTACTCGCTCTAGTCAACTGAAAATCAATAGGGTACATCTGTGAGACACCTTGAACAATATTCAATCAAAAAATTGGTCAATCGTATACTCTCTGGAGGCTGTATCGTGCTAACAAACTGAAAATTCTCCAAAAATGACAAAAATATCGTATCGTACTGTAGCACTTGTTATATTGGCTCTGGTGAGCTGAAAATCAATAAGGTTCATCAGTGAGATGTCCTGAATAATATTCAATCATAAAATTTGTGACTTGTTGAACTCCGGAGGCTGTATCGTGCTAACAAACTGAAATTTCTCAAGTACCATAGAACCCGTTGTACTGGCTTTAGTGAGCTGAATATCAATAGGGTTCATCGTGACATGTCCTTAACAATATTCGATCATAAAATTGGTGACTTATTGCACTCCGGCGGCTGTATCGTGCTAACAAGACATATAAGGAAAAGTGGCCGACGATGACATACACAAAGGATTTTTTTTCTAAAAACCTTTTTTTCGTGTTGTTGTTGATGGAAAACGTAAAATTTTTTTTTTCAAATTCCAACTTTTTTTGGGGTAAACCAATACTTTTCTCGCATATTAGATACGTTGGGCGGAAAAGTAATAATGAGAAAATAGAATTGGTTAGAAATTTTTTTACCAACTTGCCAAATTTAGAATCCCATTATTGTCGGAAATCCTCTTCTAAACTATATTTAGAGCCATGCTGGAAAAGAAAAGCCGAACTGTATAACGAACCTGCTGTCAATGGATAGCATATTTCTCAAATGCTCCGAAGCATTTGCTAAGCACTCTTTGTATAAGTTAGAAAATTATTATAGATAATAGTGTGGATTAAGAAATAATCCATTCGAGTTTTTATGTACTACTAACTGACTCGACTCATTCTGCTAACATACATAACCAACCTGTTAGACGTGTTATTCATTATCACATAGTATATTCCTATAGATTTCTCCGTTTCGTTTTCAGTAAATAAAGTAAACATTGCTCAGACTATGAATTGACACAATCGAATTAAGGTTATGAACTGGTACATGAATCACCAATTAACATTATTTGTATTCTGGTGGCAACCAAGGTCGAATATATGATGTAATTAAATAAATCGTTCTCGGCTAAATTTACGGCCACTGTCGCCATTTTGTGAAAAAAAATCACCACTATAAATAGACCTATACGTCGACGCGCAGTATTAACTTATTTAATTACATAATGAACTCAATTTGTAGCCTTTTAACGAGTCGTCGTATCTTTGTAACATACATTATGTAATTATTTCACGTTTTAATCCATATTGAATTTGTAAACATGGAATTATTTTTTCAATTTAGCCGCTAATCCTCATGTACCTGTTTCTGACACGTTTTCCTATAAGAAGAGCGTTTGTCATGTAAATTAGTTAATGATTAATTATTGCTGAGATGAAGTTTTGATATGTTCTTATTCAACAGTTTTTATATGGGTCTAATATTAAACTGAGAAAGATGGATGAGAAATAAAAGACTCTAATGATTATAAAAAATAAGAAAGGAAGAAACCAAAAAAACAAGAAAACTGTAATATCTATAAAATAAAAGAAGAAATGTAAATGATAAAGCATAAAAAATATGATAGAGGATACGATGAATGAGTCAGCGAAAGGCAAAATTACGAAGTTACATCAATAAAGAGGAAAAGTAATACAGAGGTTATACATAAAAATGGATGGGACTACCCAAAAAATATAAAGATCTAGAGAAAGTAGACAACTTTTAGTTTATCACAAAGAATAAGGAAGAGAGTGAAATCGTAAGAACCGACATGCAGTAGGTAACGAAATGATCAAAAAAGAAGGCGAAAAACTAAAAAAAGACTCACTGTTTCAGTTCCTGAATTATACTGCGCAGCTCTTTAGAATCTATTGGATGAAGAATCATAGAATTGCACACGGATTTATTTGCTGGTGGATAAGTTGGCGTTCTGCTTATCTTGTTTGCCAGTGTTTTTCCAATGGATGCAAACACTCCGTTAAATTCATTGGTAATATCTTTTTTGTCGGTTATAAGTTGACCAGTATTATTTTTTAACAGCGTCATTGGGTCATATGAATAAAAATGAGCATTTAGTTTATACTTAAAAATTTGGAGTAAATACTCTAAGTGGTATGAATAAAAACTAGAAGCAGATACTCCACATGAGTAGGTACTCTTATGTACAATTTGTTGTGAGAATATTCTCATTTTTCATATGAATAAAATTGTGTTTATGCTCTTTAGGATGAGAATCTACTCCATAATTTTGGAGTCTAATAGTAACCAGACTTTAGTTTGATCGCGGCAGAACTATGGCCGAGTTCATGCTTAATTTGCGTTTAAAAAAATATTATAAACCTAGAAGAGGTACGTGTGATCGTGATTTCAAATCATTATATCGATTTAGTAAAGAAAATGTCGAGTGGCTATCTACTAAGTTTTTGGGTATGGAATCAGAAGAAACAAGAGGTGGTGCTATATGTAACACTGATAAAATGAAAATATTTTTGAGGTATGTGGGTGATCCGGGGTTTCAGACAGGAGTAGGAGAAGATATTGGTGTTCACCAAACTTCTGTCTGTAAAGTTGTGACGCAAGTTGCTGACCAGATGCTAGAAAATGCGAACAGTGGATAAAATTCGGACAGATGGTGTTTGAGACTTCGACAAAAGTATGGGAAAATAACGAAGCATATGCACAAATCCCATTTGCTTTTCGCAATTTTTATTACACTCTTCATCTTCACCGCTTTCACTCATTCTACTAATACGTTGATTGATTGCTTCGCAAATAGGCACTAATAACAAATGAAGGCATATGCCGAAAACCTGCTATCGAACAGGAATTGTTTGTAAACAATTTTTTGAATTTGAACAAGTTTGTAAATTAAATAGTGAGTATCTACTTTATGTATCAGGAGAAGAAACTTATCAAATTGAAATATTTTTATTCATATGAAATGGAGTACAAACTCATATTTTATGCTCATGCTCATGAGAACATACTCGGAGTTTATACTCTGGTATTATTTTTGCTAATTTTTTTCACAACATTCCATAATTTTTTTGAATCCTTATTGTTGTTTTCTATCTGTCTATTGTAATATTTTCGTTTAGTAATCTTGATTAAGGAGGTCAACTTGTTTTTGTAGTGGTTATATTGCAGTTTCAATTGTAAGTCGTTAGGATTTTTAGTCACATTTGTATGTAATGTGTTCTTTGTATTTATGGATTTAAGTAAAGCATTAGTAATCCACGGAGCGATTTTTGTATGTTTTCTTTTTATTTGATGTTTTTCTGTCGATTCATTGATTGCATTGGATAATGTTTCTATAAATACGCTAGTAGCAACATCTGGATTTTTTAATTGTTTATTTTGGTCCAAGTAGTGTTCTCTAATTTGTTATTTAGTGTTTTAACGTTTATTGTTTCAACGTAATTTATGTTGTCTACTTTAGTCACTTTTTCCTTATTAAATATCACTTGTAAGATAGTAGTTGATATTCGTTTGGAGTACGATTGGTAGTATGTTCTCAGTAATATTATTTTTGGCTTTCATGAATATATGGTACAAGCACGCCCTTTGTCTTGTTGGATTATTAATAGTTGAGATGTAGCCGAATTCGTTTAGAAGGTTTGTGTATTCAATTGTGGTGAGATCAAATTCCAAGATATTGATGTTTAGATCTCCAATGAAAATGTATAATTCTTCTGAATTTGTATCATGTGTGTCGAGGTAGTTTTGTAAATTTGTAATAAATTCCTTTGGATTTGTATCGGGTGATCTGTATAACGCATAAATTATAGCACTACGATTTTTATATAGATGTATTTTCATCGACAATATGTTTATATTATTGTATAGTTGTATAATTTCGTATGAATAGTTATAATTGTTTTTTATATATATTACAACGCCGTCGTTTTGGTTGTATCTACTATCATTATAAATTAATTCATACCCATCAATTTGATGCAAGCTAGTGTCTGGTATCTGCCAGGTTTCAGTTAAAATGATCAGATCAATATCGGAATTTAGAGAGATGAAAGAATGTAATAATAGCAATACTGACTATAGATCATAAGATATTGACACAAATAAAATATTATAGGAACAAAAAATAATGGTAAATAGAGACTCAAAATAAGTTATTAGAAAACTAAATGTTTCAAATTACGAAACAGAGGAAAGCAATAAGTACAAAGATCTATTTGCAAGATGAAGAGAGAAACTTATTTTGGAACGAATGTGAAAGGAACGGAATATTCCCAAATCTTACCACCGCAATTTTTAACTGCAGTAAATTAGATGAGGACAGGAATAAATTGTGATTAATCGAGAATACGATATATCGTATGATAAACAGCCATGTGACCTAATTTTTTCGGTACCATTGTGACACTCAACGTGTTAAAAGTCACCACATACAAGCACCGTAATTATTTTCTATTCTCCTGTAAAAAAGCGTGCCTTGCGTTTAGCAGGTATTGTCATATAGACAACGATAAGTAAAAATACTGGGGGGATTATTTTCAATCTATTTATTAACAGAAAATGACAGGAATTTGGCGTTGTTTGACATAACCTTCAATACTATATTTGCTTACTGAGAGAAAGCTAAGAAAAAATGAATAATTTGGTTGAAGCACTAGACGATGAAGATGGGGACACTGTATTTAACAATGTTAATAAATATCCTTAACCACACTATTGCTATGTGGTTGAAGATTTGGGAGCACCTCAATAAGCTGTTGTGGTAGTACCTATATAGAAAAAATCTTGGTCAGAACTAGAATTATATAGAACACACAATCTGGCCATCAATTTCTATTGGAATAATAGGATCAACCACATCCAAATGATCTAAACCCTTTCACTTTATTTTTGGAATTCCTCTATATTTACAGCATTTAATTTGCAGCGTTAAAAATATATGCTGGACCGCTGCATAAAGCGCTGCAGCAAACTACACCGAATTTCGTACGTTCAGTCAACCGATTCAGGAAAGTACTGCAGCGCAGCAGTTCCCTTAATGCAGGCAGTAATCTTTTCACTTCGAACACCTCAAAACTTGACGTTCACCAATTCTGACCAACTAAGTAAAAGTGCCGTATGCCACATAGGTAAGCCTTTGAGAAATCAAGGCCTAAAGTTGAATGATTAGACCTGAGTGATAAAACTCAATAAATTGGTAACAGTTGACACTATTGTGTCACTGACAAATTCAAAAACATTTTTATTCAAAGTTTGCTCCGAAACTATATCGGGAAACCTGTTTTTTTTTCAACAAAATTGAGCACATACTGCATTTTTGCTTAGTTTTCACAATATATATCCAAGAAACTTAAACTAAGCAAAAATGCAGTAAGTGACCTTGTTATTATGACTGCTTACCCAAGTAGGCTATTGAAGTAATAAAAAAGGTGAGTAATGAGTAAAAATAGGCTTGGTTAGATGAAGACCCTCATTTAGTTTACTTTAGTACAAAACCTTTAAATTGTTATTCTTAATAGAGTTTTGGCCAGTCCTGCATGATTTTAAACACACTTCACACTTTAGCGGATTAATAAGTATTTCCAGAATGTTTTCCTGTTTTCCGGAAGAACTTCATCGAGTGCTTCTAGGATAGTATTCCTCTTTTCTTGAGGAAATCCACATGGACACTCATGGGACTTGGGCATCTTGATTCCCTTCATAGCCTTTTTCTGAAGGAAATCCAATTCTTGGTATGGACACATAGGATCGTAGTTGGATATAGAATATAATACATAATCTCCTCTTCTTGCACTCACATGAACAATGTCACTCAAATACAATCTACAAGGAGATTTCTTCAATTTATGTTGCTATGTTAAATCAGGCCAGTCAAAGAAATCAAAATGATGCATTCGCAGCACTTCAACATTTCCCGAGTTTGCGGTTGACACTGCAAGCACAAAGTCTTCAAAATCATTAGTTTTTTTTTGTTTTGTCAATGATTATTCCACCTGGTGGTGGAAACTGTCGGCATTCATGAACGAATGGCCTGGTTGAAAATAATTCAAAACAATTTCTTCTGCAGCAATATCAGATGAGTTAATAACATACACGAGAAATGTGAAAAGACACCAGTTTTTGTTCTGAGACGAACAGTTGTCAATCCAAAAGATTATTTTCTAACATCTCTATTGTTTTTAAGACACATATAGAGAGCACTTACATTCTTCTTCTTTTCACATCTAGTTTTTGGCAAGAAGTTAGGATAAACTGTCTGCGCTCACCCCATGTCATGTTCCAAAATTGCTCATTTATTTGAATTCTTCTATCTTCACTGATATTTTCACCACACTTTTTCTTGCATCCATTGTTGTTACATGGACTCTCTAAAACATTGTGAGCCCTTTTCAATTCTTCGATCTCAATTTTCTTCCTTTCCTTTAAACTAACATCAATTTTTTTCCTTTTCTTGCGGCCGCTTTCATCTTTGCCTAGGTCTCTTTCCTGTATCTCTTCAACTCCATCATCTATCACTGCCTCTTGATTAGAACGAGTGTCCTCAAATTATCCAGAAAACATACGTCATGCTCATTATCTTCTATTGTTAGATCTAGACAGGGTTGGAAAAAACCTAAAAACTAAAGATATATATTTGGGTTTTTAGTGTTTTCAGGTTTTTTAAGGTTTTTTATGGTTTTTAAGTTTAAAAAATCACATTTTAAGCAAAACATTGATATTATATATGTAAATCAACATGAATTGGTAAATCCCGGCACTGCAGCATCCTGTAACTGGCTGTGTCTGTACCTTTAATATGTATGATTTGAATGAAATTTAAACTAGAATGAAAAACTTTCTTTTTGGGTGGGTAATTTTAGATTTTAGTAAAAGATGGCTGTAACAGGAAGCTTTTATTCATTATCTTAAAAACCTCCAATGGCCATATTTTAATAAGTAGGTTTGTTAAAAAAACCTAAAAAACCTATAGTTGCCAACTCTGGATCTAGGCCTAGATCGACTTCTTCAACATTTGAATCTAATCCAATCACATTAGTCTCATCTACAATATCACCTAAGTCATTCTCAGTTAGTTCTCTTTTTGTTAAAGTATTAGTCTTTACATTAAAAATATTAAGTTGTTTGCTACAGTTATTTTGTTGAAAACATCAGTTAATACTTAATTTGAAAGATCAATAATTATAGCTAAACAATCATCTTCAACACTATTATTGGGATCGATCACTACAAACGAACTGCAATCCTCTTGCTTACTACAACCTGGACCAAGTTGAGCTGTTTTATTACTTTCATTACCTTGTAAAGCTAAATCCATCATTTGTCTCGTTCTTGAGGAAACTTTATTTGGTATCATGTTGAAATACTCAAATTGTCAAATAATATTTACTTAAAATAAATAAAACGACTAAAATGTTCACCCGGTCACATCACTTTACATTTGTTGCAAAACAAAACATAACATAAAGAGTAAATGTCGTATGTACAGCCACAGTGGTAATATTGTTAAGCAAAACTGCCGTATGTGCTAGAGCTAAGCAAACGTGCAGTATGAGTATTAGAGTTACTGCATTTATGTGTAGTGTCTTGGACTTAGGACACTTTCGTATAGAAATGGAGGGATTTTAATGTACTTACGGCAAACTACATCTGTATGTCTAGAAATCGGTTGGAGATACGGCATTTTTGACAGTTTATTGGATTCCTCGTGGTCTAAAACATGGATATCAATGTATAACTCAAAATTGATATTTTGCACTTACGGCACTTTTACTTAGTTGGGCAGAATTAGTGTCAACTTCGACTTTTCTTGTTAGCCGCCGCTTTTGTAGTCAATCCGATTTTCTCGAATATTCTCGCTTGTTCTTCGAACATAGTCAGAACATTACTAGAACACTTGCGGAATATTCGAGATAACTGCGTAATCATATAGGCAAAGGATAAGTTAAAAGGAAAAGAAGAATAACCTAACTAACTAAATAACCTATCGTTACAATACTTATTATAATCTCTAATTAACTTTGCCAACATAATTAATGTGTATAACGTTTATTTATACCAATATCGGTACTTGCATAACTAATTTACTGATGATACTGTAATCGCGTCGTTTATCTAGTAATTTTTTTTTTTTAATTCCATTTTTATTGTCGCATCAACCATGTCGGTTATTAGCGACAAAGATTATTTTACAAGGTTTTGATTACATTAATTTCAGTAAGATATCGAACTAATACATTTATGTCACAGTTTTGTCCTAATACCGATTTCAACGTGTTTGGTATATTGTTTTTCACTCGGGCGTCCTCATATCTGGGACACTCAATCAGAATATGTTTTACTGTTATCTGCTTGGAACATGTAGTACACTGAGGCATTTCTGTCCTGGCAAGTAAATGTTGATGCGTCAGTTTAGTGTGCCCTATCCTTAGTCTTGTCAGTAGTACTTGGTTGCGCCGCCTGTTTGGTATTGTATTCCAGGGTTTCACACTGGGTTTCACCTCGCGTAATTTTGCTTTCGAATCAAGCCACTGATTTTGCCACGCACTTATCGCTTTTTCTTTCACGGTATGCTTCAAATCACTGATGGTCGTCGCGTTTACAACTACCGCACTATCACTTTCTGCTGCTTGTTTTGCCAGTTGGTCTGCTTCTTCATTACCCTGGATTCCTATGTGGGAGGGGATCCACATAAATTTTACATTTATTTGGGATTTTTGTAGTTGGAAGAGTTCCTTCTTTATTTCCATAGCAATGGGATGACTACTATAAACTTGCTGGATGGATTTTAATGAACTGAGGGAATCTGTGATTATGAGGATGTTGGAAGAATTCGCATTTCGGGACAGTTTAAGGGCTTGTAGCAATGCATATATTTCTCCAGTGAAGACTGTACTGCAGGTAGGTAATTTAAATGATAAGTTCTGATTTGCCGTAACAACCGCGACTCCGACGCCAACTGTAGTTTTCGAGGCATCCGTATATATTTTGAAATGGTCATTATATTCAATGAGTTTTGTTTGGAAGATGTTTTTTATCAGCAAACTGGGTAGTTCATATTTTTTAAAAGATGTAAGAGTGGTGTCAATTATTGGTTTGGAATTTTGCCAAGGAGGATATGTTTCTTCAAACTTGAATATAGGAACATGTTTGATTTGAAGATCTGCTTTGTATTGTCTAAATCGATTACAGAAAGTTAGACTTGGTTGTTGTTGTGCGAAATTGTCAATTTCATCTGTATGAATTTTTGGGTACATTGGATGCTCAGTGTTATCTAATATAGAGGTAGCATATGACAATGTCAATATCTTTCTTCTCGTAGATAAAGATGGTTCCCCTAATTCTGAATAAAGGCTTTCCACCGGTGATGTACGATATGCACCAGATATTATTCGTAAGGCATTATTGTGAACTGTATCAAGTTTCTTTAAAATATAGCTTTTGGTGGATGCATAGACAATAGATCCATAATCGAGTTTGGAACGTACAAGATTTTTATATATAATATGTAGTGTTTTTTGATCTGATCCCCAGTTACGGTTAGAAAGTATTCTTAGAAGATTAATACCTTTCTGACAAGAAAATATCAACTTTTTTATATGATCATTCCAGCTCAGTTTCTGGTCAAATATCATACCTAAAAATGTCGTGGAAGTTACATATTGCAGTTTTTCTTCATATAGTGTAAGCGGGGGTGTCTTTTCACAATGTTTTTTCGAAAATAATAAACATTTGGTTTTGGATGCAGAGAAGTTGAAGCCCGACTGTTTTGACCATTGCTGCAGTTTATTAAGTTGTCTCTGTAGTATATGTTGCATTGTATCGATGTTTTTACTTTTCATGTATACCACTAAGTCATCGGCATATAGCCTTATTTTAATTGGTTTAAGTACATTTTCAGTAATGTTATTAATAGCGATTAGAAACAATGTGGGACTAATAACAGAGCCTTGGGGAGTACCATTTTCTTGACATTGTTTGGTCGACAGATTACCATTTACTCTTACTCTAAAAGTCCTATAGCTTAGAAAATTTTTAATGAATGCCAACATATGTCCATCTATATTCCATTGCTTTAACAATTTCAGTATATTTATTCTACATGCAGTATCGAATGCTTTGTTGATATCAATAAATATGGCTAAGCATTTCTGTTTATTTGCGAAGGCTTCGTGTATGTCACTCTCTAGATCAATAATATTGTCAATAGTACTTCTCTTCTTCCTAAATCCACTTTGTTCTGGTTTAATTAGTTTGCGACTTTCAAGTTCCCACCTAAGACGATTATTAATAATTTTTTCTAAGAGCTTACACATCGTGCTAGTCAGTGCAATAGGTCTGTATGATTCTATACTTGTTGCTTTCTTAGCAGTTTTTAGAATTGGTATGATTGTTGCTTCAGTCCACTGAATTGGAAAAGTTTGTTGTATCCAAATGGTGTTGTAAATATTTAAGAGTACTTCTCTGCCGCTCTCCGATAGATATAGCAGGAATGAAATCGGTATATTATCAGGACCTGGACTCGAGTTTTTAAAGTCTTTTATCGCTTCATCTAGTTCTGATAGTGTGAGTGGTTGGTTGAGGTGCGATGTATTGTTTTCATTATTGATTGGGATTTCTTCGATTGATACTCTATTTTTTAGAAAATCTTCCTTTAATTTGGCATCGCTCGAGTTCTCTTGGAATGCTTCCGCCAATGCTTCAGCTATATCTTTTGATTTTGTTATTAAGATTTCGTCTTGTTTTATACCAGTGATTTTATTGTATGATTTATTGCCGGATATGGTATTCACTTTTTTCCATACAGATGTTAAGCTAGTAGAGCTGCTTATATTTTGCACATATTTCATCCATGAATCTTTTTTACTTTCTCTAAAAATATACCTAGTTTTGGCCCTTAGTGCTTTGAATCGTAATTGATTATCAATCGTGTTATGCTTTTTATAGATATGAAATGCATGTTTACTTTCTTTAAGTGCCTCTTCACATTCTTTATTCCACCATGGTACAGCTGTACGGTGTGTTACGTTTTTAGTTAGCCCTATTGTTATGTCTGCAGCTGTTATCAATATTTAATTGAAATTGTTTATTGTTTCATTTATGTCCTCACTTATTGAAAATTTTGATAAAGATGCGTCAGTTAAAATGGTATATTGTTCCCAGTCTGCTTCATGTAGCTTCCACTTTTGTATAGGCGTTGAATCGTCAGCACTTCTACGTTTATCTACTACAAGGATTGGGAAATGATCACTGTCATATGAAAAAGGTAAGACTTCCCATGTTAGGTGTTGATGCAATGAAGGATTACACAAAGTTAAATCTATAGCCGAAGAAGTTCCATTATAGGTATTAAATCTAGTTTTACTACCATCATTAAGAATGTTTAAGTTTAAGTCTGTCATAACCTCTTCAATTATGTTTCCTCGAGTATCTTGTTTCTCACACCCCCACATGAAGTTGTGTCCGTTGAAGTCGCCCATGATAATTTTAGGATTAGGAACCTGGGAGATTAGATCAGTTAGCTCCATTTTACTTAGGTTTCGGTCAGATGAAATATATATGTTACATATATTTATTTTTGTAGGAAAATAAACGCATACAGCTATTGCTTCAATATTGCTATCTAAATCAATTTGACTTGAATGAAGGTTTTTATTTACATATGTTGCAACTCCCCCCCAACTTTTTATACCAATTCTGTTCTTGTAATATACATTAAAATTTTTTAGTTTGTGTGTATTCTGATTATTAAAGTGTGTTTCTTGTAAGCAGATAACGTTCGGGTTGTATTTAGATATAATAGTTTTTAACATTTCCAGATGGAGGTAATATCCATTTAGATTCCACTGTAGAATACTCATTGTTTTATTTTAAATTTATTGAAGTAGAATTTATGTCGTTGCTGTCTGATGAGTCACTGATTGGCTCTTGTTCTATGGGTCCTTCAGCAATATATCTTTCAAGTCTCTTCCTAATTTTTGTAAAGCGCGTCTTCGTTGCTTTGCTCTGTAGTGATGGGTAAATTTTTTTAATAGTATCTACTAAGTCTTCAAATTCCGACGTGTAGGTTCTAATCACGCTTATTGGATCTGGGTTTCCTTTTATATTTGACAGTAAGTCGGTCAATTGTTCGAAGGTAAGAGCATAGTTTTTAGGATCTTTTTCCATTAGCTGTTTTACAGGTTGCATTTGTTCGGATGTAAATTCATCACTTTTATATTTTTTCAGTGTATCAGGTATTTTGAATGCCGAGTCTGATTCTGCTATGGGACTAGTAGTTTCGGATAAAGGTCGTTTATTACAGTTTTCTGTATAATCCATTCGTTTTTCTAAGTCATCTTCAGTTGATCTTATGGGGTTTTTTAACAAAGATAGGGAGATGTTAGCAGTTTTACTTGTGGATTCTGTTGGGTTTACTTGGGATGGGTTTACTTGTGGATTTTTCTCTCCATCAAATATATTTTGGGAATTATTGATTTCCGGAAGATTTTGTAACGAAGTGTTTTGTTCAGCGTTTGGGCATTTTGATGCAATGTGACCAGTTTGTTTACATTTGTGACAATTCTGATTATCAAATGTGAGGAAGATCCGATAGGAAGTGTTGTCATCTTGGATGATAATACTATCTGGAATATTTAAGTTGTTGGAGGGGGTTACATATACTTGGCGTCGGAAACTGAGGATGTGGTTGTATTCTGGTTTTGTCGTTCCAACTCTTAGGGGCATTATTGGGGATATGTTGTTTATGCCTAGACTCCGCAATTCTGATAGTAGTACATCATTAGGAATAGAGGGACAGACATTTGATAGTACCAGCCGTTCAGAAGGTGTTTGTAATCTACGGGTTTTAATAGAATTTCCATTGATAGAGAATTCTCCTCCCTGTTCACTGAAGAATACGTCTACTGCTTGTTTGGATGATAGATATATGCATATTCTGTTGTTTGACATTCGAGAGGCGTAAAGGATATTTCGAGGGCCTACAATGTCTCCGATTTGATATAAATAATCTTCAAGCTTAGGACCATTTAATGAGGTAAAAATAATAGCTTGATCTTTGGAAGGGAGTGTAGGTTGAGATGGTTTTGATAAGGCAGTTGAATAAGACATTGTGGTAGCTTGAGATTGGTTCATTTTTCTATTGAGTAAGTGTTCTGAATGCGGTCCTGTCTTTCGAGGTAAGGTGCGTAAGGAACTGGTTCCCTTATCGCTCGCCTCGTTTGTGATTTATATGTTTTGATTTGTTTTCAGACGATATTTTATCAGTTGATTATTATTTACTGGTAAACTTTTTACTTACAGTTATTTGCGTGAAGCACTTTGTATTAATGTAAATGATGTAATTCACAGTCTTGAAATTATTATTCACTTTTTCCACTAAATTTGTTATTTATTCGGGACCGATCACACAAAGGTGTTTAAACCATAGTTGCCAGGTCCGAACTCTATCTAGTAAATAGTAATTATAATACCCGCTTAATTCAATTACAAGTGGAACTTGTTTCATAGAATGCGAATATGTCGATGACGTTGAAAATGTTTTTATAGCGTTGACTGGTAATTTCTAATTTGCAATTTGATTTTGCTGTATTTAATCACCTCCACAAATACTGCATCTTCAAAACGCACACCGTATGCGTCGATAATTAATTTTGTTCTCACTTAGTCATTAGTTTTTTTTTAAATATTTCGAGAACCCGGTTGCAGTTGTACATTTATTAATAGGTACAGGATATCTCTTATCGTTATCTGATCAGGTTCGAATTTTGTTGAGTAAGTACCGTTTATTCATTTAAGAGTTGATTTATTTATTAAAAATTAGAAAATATAATAATATTTAAATTAGTATATGGTTTCAGGGGCGGATCTACTTAAGGGCTCTTTGTACTACAGACCAGGGCCCCGTGGTTACAAAAGGCACCATCGTCAATTTTTTTCCTATACCGTATTCCTATATTACTATAGAAAACAGTTTTTTGATAAAATGGTAATTAGGTAAGCCCCTAATTACTATTAGCCAGGGGCTCCACAAATTCACGATCCGCTCCTGGGCGAACGAGGTGTTTTAGGACATACAAACATAATACTTTTTTTAGTACTTGGTAATAAGAAATAAACATTAGAAATTCAATAAAAAAATAGCCGGAAAACAACCCTTATGATAATAATACTCTTTACTTTCCACATTTGTATTTATTACCATCGCGTGTATCCACACAATATTGCTTTGAAAACAAAATTTAATGAATATTGACATGTGGTATAGATAATATCATAGTGTTCTAATTTCCCTAGTAATGTCTGCGAACTTCCCTTCACATGTATTACCCTTTCTCTGGGGGCAGTTTCGCGTGCAACATAATCGAAATTATCGCAAAAATTGCAAAAATACACGTGATGTAATATTTCGGTGGGGTGACTTCGCTATACGTGGGGTGCATTTCTACCGACGATAGAAAATTTTCGAATAATCGTAAAACGAATAAAATGTTGATGAATTGGCTTTTTTCTATTTCCGTTACTAAAACCCCATTTAGAACACTGGTTTGATATGCGCAAAACGACTGTTTAAACACTGGTGTTTAAAATGCGAAAAGTTACAGCTCGTCTATCTTTTGACTTTTAAACGTCACATCTTTTGTATTTTAAATTTAATGTTCCCTGATAATTTGGCTGTTTTTTGTCATTTGATTTGTCAGTCAGCCATCAGCCATCGTCGGCAATGTTATGAATATAATTGAGATACAATAGAATTAAGATCTATTTTTTTATTCCTGCAGGCATAGAAAAAGTATAGTAAGTACCTCATGTTGAAAAGGTCTGTTGTTGAATTTTACCGGCTTTAGAGAGAGGGGAGAAAATAAATGTTACATTTTCACGCTAAGTGGCGAACTATTTGACATAAATTAAATAAAAATTAAGAATTTGATTTATATCCCACTTAAAATAGCATAACCGACTTCAATCATATCAAGTAGTCTGAAGTAACAAAAGAGAATGGCTTGAAATAAACAGAGCCATTAAACATCAGTATAAAATAAATTGTTAGTAATTGTCAATATCTGCAAATTCATTAAATCATAAGTTATCATATTTGATGTTTCTTTGAAGTTAACTTGTGGAAATCCACCAGCGTAGTGGAAGGCTACGTTAAAGCTTGTGTAAATAATAATATAAATGTCACTAAGAATTTTTTCAACACTAGCGATATGGCCGGATCTTCTACTATGACTATCACACCTAATGAATCTACATCTACTAAAACTGCTGAAATGATTAATTTAATAGAAAATATAGTAGACACATGAGCAACAACTTAATTGCTTCCCTTTCTGAGCTAGTGCAGTTATTAAATTTATTCAAGCAAGGAATCTCTTTTATTAATTGTACTATACATAATCCAATTTTTAATATCACTGCAAAAAACAATGACTCACAGTAATGAATTTTGTATTATAAAATAACATTTTTATAGAAAAAAGTATTACAAACAATTATTGTGAAGGATAAAAGAGTATGTTTAAAGTGCTTTTTCTGGTCTCAAGAAGTGGCCAGACTGGCCTATTCATATCTTCTTTCGGTGTACAATATACTATTTTTAATCCGATGATAAGTTGATTCTTAAGGAATAAAAATCGCTGTGATTATTTGAATAAAATGTAGTTTTTCAGTAAATACCGCGTGTTGCATTATTATAGGGTTTTGGTCGAAAAATTCGTAACACTCTTGTAGAGTGTACGAATTATGGCATCTTAAAATTAATAGCCGACTTTAGCCTCATCTTTTCGCAAATTTTTCGTGTTTATTGTGTTGTTTGTGAAATTGTTTTGAAAATACTCCCCAAAGGCTCCTGCGATATTAGTCCAGGCGATAGAGCCTTCGAAATGGATGTTGTTTGATAACGCATCAATTTTTATGCAGAAAGTTGCCGAATATTGTGTACAACAATAGTCTATGTTTGCCTACTCCAAAAAGTGCTTGCTAAATGCTGTAGAACAACAAATTTACCGAAATATCGAAAAATGACCCATTTTTCGATACATTTGTGTCTAAAACTTTGAAACAAAGCCTTAAATCGAAAAAATTTACTCTTTCTTTTTTGTTTATTTGACGATTTCCTATAAGGTTATGAGAATCGCGAATCGAAAAACTTTAATTTTCCATGAATAACATGCGAAAATTAGTAAAAAATCATACGTAAACTTTGAGAATTTTTTTCGGTAAGTAAAAATTGATGAATATTTATCAAATGTTAAGAAAATATATTTAAACATATGATAATTACGCATAAAAATTTTTGTAACGATCGACCGCTTAGTTTTTCACTGCAACATGTATTAATTAACAAATTATAAAAAAGTTGATCGCGCGTACCTCGTTTAAACAACGGTGAAAAAGGAGCACGCAATTTTTAACAGTTACTTAATGTCATAACAAGCAATAAGCAATTATAAAAATACACATTTTACGATTTAACAATTTTTTACAATTTTGTCAAATTTTTTCCATTACAAATAATTTCTCGTTTACAGTATCGGTTCGATGTAGTATAAAAATTGTTTCCCATCTGAATACTGCTTTGCAAGAACTTTCATTTTAGCCCAAAATAACGAAATTTGACCGTGTAGATCCGGAGATAGAGGCCCACAAAGTTAATAATAATTTATGGCTTACTTAATCGATAATCAAAATTAAAAAAATACTCTCTTATAGCTGGTTGCAAATACTTTCTATGTCCGTCTTGTGCATTCAGTGCAGTATTCAGATGGGAAACAATTTTTAAATTACATCGAACCGATGCTGTAAACGAGAAATTATTTATAATGGAAAAAAAATTGACAAAATTTAAAAAAAAAATGTAAAAAATTGTTAAAACGTAAAATGGATATTTTTATAATTGCTTATTGTTTGTTATGACACTAAGTAACTCTTAAAAATTGCGTGCTCCTCTTTCACCGTTGTTTAAACAAGGTACGCGCGATCAACTCTTTTATAATTTGTTAATTAATAATTGTGGCAGTGAAAAACTACTCGGTCGATCGTTACAAAAATTTTTGTGCGTAATTGTCATATGTTTAACTATCTTTTCTGAAAATTTGATAAATATTTCTCAATTTTTACTTACCGAAAAAATTTCTCAAAGTTTTCGTATTATTTTTTACTAATTTTCGCATATTATTCATGGAAAATTAAAGTTTTTCGATTGGCGATTCTCATAACCTTATAGGAAATTGTCAAATAAACAGAAAAGAAAGAGTAAATTTTTTTGATTAAGGACTTGTTTCAAAGTTTTAGACACAAATGGGTCATTTTTCGATATTTCGGTACATTTGTTGTTCTACAGCATTTAGCAAGCACTTTTTGGAGTAGGCAAACATAGATTATTGTTGTACACAATATTCGGCAACTTTCTGCATAAAAATTTTTGCGTTATCAAACAACATCCATTACACCCCACTTCTACTGCTCTACCGCCTGGACTATATCTGATTTTTGTTTCAAAGTTTTAGACACAAATGGGTCATTTTTCGATATTTCGGTACATTTGTTGTTCTACAGCATTTAGCAAGCACTTTTTGGAGTAGGCAAACATAGATTATTGTTGTACACAATATTCGGCAACTTTCTGCATAAAAATTTTTGCGTTATCAAACAACATCCATTACACCCCACTTCTACTGCTCTACAGCCTGGACTATATCTGATTTTTGCGTGAATGTTTTACCATTCGATATAATTTTTGAAATTTCATGTATTGTTCCTTTTAACTTTCTTGTGATTTTCCATAGCGAATTATCTCGAGGTGACCATTTATCTAGGAATATTTTCCAAGTATAATTGCGATATTCCCTAATTAATATGCGTATTGAATTTTGATAATGTTTTAAAATCTATTTGTCATTGTCGTCTCTGGAAGCTTGCCATCTGCGTCGAATTTTGTTTTTGTCTTTTATCATTTTTAATATATAATGGCGAAGGGCTTTAGCGTTTTGAGGTTTAGGTTTAAGCGGTTTTGTTTCTTGCTGTAATGTTTGTCTCTTGTAAGTTTTGTTTTGTGTTTGATAATTGGTTTATGTCTTTAATTTTATCTCTAATAGTTCTGTTCGTTTATGTATTTTCTATATTGTGTCCAATTAGTGGTTGTGTAATCAAGTATCTTTAGGTTTGTTCTCACACGAGTTTCAAACCATCAGAAACAGTCAGGATTCTGCGCAATCCATTTCTCCGCGATCATACATAAGTTTCTGATTGTTTGAAAACAGCTGGACGTTGGACAGTTGGAAAACCATCAGTCAAACCTTTGTGAACATCGTCCAGCTGTTTTCAAACAATCAGAAACTTATGTATGAACGCGGAGAAATGGATTGCGCAGAATCCTGACTGTTTCTGATGGTTTGTGACTCGTGTGAGAACAAATCTATAGTGGGTGGAGGATGTATAGTGTGTGTTATGTTTAGTTCTAGTAGGATCGAATTCTGATCGGAATTGAGGTCGGGAATGGTTCTAAATTTCGTAATGGTATTTATGTTACGTCCGATGGCTATGTCTATAGTAATGGGTGTATAAATATTGAATGAGAAGTGGGTTGGGTCATCTGTGCTGTATATATTACAATCAGAGTTGTCACAGAACCTTTGAAGAGTATTTCCATTTGTGTTGGGGTGTGTGGCGTAGGAGTGCCATAGTGGGTGCTTGCAATTCAAGCCACTCACCATGAGAACTCTATTGTGTGTTTTTGTTATGTTAAAGAAGTCTATTTCTGATAGTTTGTTAAAGGGGTGGCTGTATGCCCCCACAAGTTTGAGTTTATTGTCAATTAACAATGAGATATGCTCAATTGATGAATTATTTGGTTGCAGAAGTTTGCTTTTTTTATTAATACCGCCACCACCGACATTTGCAGGGCGGTCTTGTCTAAGAAGACTATAATCTAGGTTTCTAAAATTCACGGATTTATTAGGTATAAGGAATGTCTCGATTAGAAAGAAAATGTCAGGTTTGTGAGCGTCGAGAAAGTGTCTTATGAGATGGAGTGTGCTTGTAACTCTATGTACGTTACAGAAAATTATTTTGAGAAAGTTTCGTTTTTGAATTCCTATTTTTCCACCTACCTGTTTAGATGTCATATTTGTCTATCCCTTGAACAAAGTTATTATAGATAGTAAATTTGTCAAGTTTAGTTGTTGCTTTTTGCATTTCGAGAAGAAGGTCAGCTACCGCTCTGGTGAGTTCGTCCAGATTAACCATAGAGTTTAATTCTTTAAATAGGTTGTTCAGATTATAAAACTTTGTGATGTCTGATGATTGCGGGTTTGTTTCTTGTGATGAACGGGACTGGATGGTGTTGCTAGGTTGATTGACTCTTGCTATCGGATTGGGGGGTAGGCTCCGGAAGTCTTCTTTTTCTGCTCGAACATTTTTATTCCAGGAGTTGGTTGTGGGGGCTGGTGCTGGTATATATTTAGTGGCTTCGTTTTTTTGGTTTGGATTTTTGGATCTTCTTTGCTCGAGCCACTCTCGTCGGTTTTTGTACTCTGGGCAGATCTCGGCGTTTGCAGGGTGGTCGCCGTGGCAATTTGCTCATTTGGCGGGCTTGGATCTGTCCTTAGGGCATTCCAGGGTGAGGTGTATTGCTGCACATTTCAGGCATTTGGGGGCCCTGCCACAATTGAGGTAGTGTATTATGGGTTTACTTTGCCTTCTAAATTCCCATTGTATTCGGGGTACTCGAGAATTTTGACGTTTTTGTTCAAATAGTCTAGTGTTGTTTTTGCATCGGTAACTACTAAATAAAGTGGTATGTCCGCCTTTAGTAGTCCTTCTGAATATTTCTTTTACTGTGAGTTTGTATGCTGATGTTAATTCTTCTTTTATTTCGTCTAATTGAATTTCCTCTGTGAGACCTCTCAGTACGAAGGCGTGGTTTTTATCCTTCCTTCTGGAGTAGCTGTGGAAGGGCATTTTTCCTGAACGAAGGGCCATTTTTAGATTTTCGAAATCCGTCACATCTTTAATAAAGATAATAGTAGAATTTGAGGTATACTTCATCTCAAAATTATTTTTAAGTTTGATTTTTAACCGTTTGACTATTTCCCGATGTGCGCAGACATTTCCATCAATGACAATGGGGGGACATGCTGTATTCGTTTTTTTTAGTGATTGGTGCTTCTTTTTCTTTTGTCCTTTTCTTCTGTTGTTCGAATCATCGTCTGATGTATCTGATAATGAGCAGTATTTTTTAAATTTCGTTTTTTTTTTGTTTTTTGTGCTGGTGCGGCTATTTGGATTTCGTCCTCAGATAATTCTGACAGCGATTCAAATTTATTATCTGTCCTCGTGTAATGTTGAGTTTTTGCTGATTGCTTTATAAGATTGGTGAATTTCGTAACTTTTTTTGGTTTAATAAATTCCGGTGGTGTGACATCAGCTACTTCCATCTCGCTGCTCTGCGGGATGGTCGTGATGGCGTTAAGATCTTCATTAGTTTTTCTTGTCATATCTAATGGTTTTCCTGTGACTTATTTAGTATTCTTGATTAGTTTTTGATATTGAGATGTGAAATTGTCACCCTGATTGTGGGGGGTGCTTTTTTCAATATCAACTTCGTGTGCCCAAGAGAGTCCTGGAGTTGTATGCACCTGGGCTTGTATTGTGGTTGGGTTTTGTCCCTTCCCTGCTTTTAGAGAATCATCTGAGTTCGCATCGCTGGAATGGTCGTCTATTGTGTCTTCCTCCATATTTTATATATTTGCGTTTGGGTTCAATTCAGCTCTGTGGTGACGTCCTATTTGTATTGTTGGCCCGGCAGGTATGGATTGTAAAATCTAGATTTGTGTCGTGATCCTATACACTTTTTGTTTGTACTTTCTAGACACTTTTCTATGTCAGTTTCTCTACAATTTTCTTGAGTGCTTTCTAGGCACTTTTGAATGTTCTTATCTAAACACTTGTTGTCGGCATTAATATTAATGATGTTAGTATGTTGTTGTGGTGAGATGGAGTTTGTATTTAATGTATTTTTCAATTTTCAATTGTTTGTAAATTCACGTATTCTAGACACTTGTTTATCGTTTCAGTGTTTTACCTAAATTCGAATTTTCGGTCTCTAATTCTTTTAATCTCTTCTGTGTACTTATAATGTGTGTCTGGACTAGCTGTAGTAAGACGTGGTTCGTCTTAAACATTTAGTGAATTTGATTTTAATGGAAGTTTCCGTTCATTTTTTTAAAGCGGTAGTTAGTGTGTCTGACTGTTTTTTGTGTTTAGTAATTGATTTTGATTTGAACGTACCTTTATATATTTTCTTTTTGGGGGACGTTTTCACTTTTACCGGGTATTTTTGTCTAGTTCTTCTTTATGTCACTATTTAAGCATTCAGTAGTAAAGATTTCAGGCTTTTGCGAATTTAATTTATGTATTTTTTCACGTAAACGACGGGTGTACTCTGTAAGATACGGAGTACCCGTAATTGGGGGAGAAGAACCCGGAGAGAAATCTATGAGTATATACTCTATAGTTTTCTAATGAACAAACTCTTTCACTTTATAGACTTTAAATTTTTTTTATTAATACTTATTATTTTCCAATACAAAATTCAACAATGACACTTGAATGTTAGCAAGGAAGTACGAGAATGTACGTTTTGCTGCTCTACATTTACACTTTTCAAAACCGTTTTCAAATTTGAAATCAGACAATCGACAACGTTGAAAATTATCGTATGAAAAAATTAAAATTGCAATTGCGATAAAAGTAACTGTCACTAGGCGTCTGCTGTTCGTGCATATAAAGGGCATATGAAGAACTTATTTTGAAAAAAGTTTCAGCTCTTGCAATTGAAAAATGACGAAGATATGAATTTTCAAAAAAAATGACTAACTATCCGGTTTTCCCTGATTTTCTCTGTTCCTAATTATCCCTCATTTTGTTCGTATTTTAATTCTCTGTAGTTTATCTAAACATACCATGGAGATTGATTCAGTACATTTTACGCCACATGAAAATAACTAAAAAAATAAGGTTTTTTTCGTTTTAAATGTTTATAAGAAATTACTGAAAAACATGTTCGTGTCCAAAACATAACAAAATGATACTACGTAATGTCTTTTATATGATGGCATCATCCGTTTTCTACTAGGATTTTTGTTAAAAATTATTATACTCACATGCTCCATTTCTTGGCCTATGTGTGCAAGCTGTAATTGCGATACCAGATATGATGATATTAATCCTTGCAAGTTTTCGTTCAGCACCAATCAAACAGCAACTAAATTATCTAACCCAAGTTTGTTTGATAATAATAGTTTTTCTTCATG
Organism: Galeruca laticollis; assembly: GCA_963921935.1. Lineage (NCBI taxonomy): Eukaryota > Metazoa > Arthropoda > Insecta > Coleoptera > Chrysomelidae > Galeruca > Galeruca laticollis. Next base: position 81,444,530 of record OY998178.1, on the reverse strand, counting down.
TATTATGTTCATGAATGAAGTCGATTATTAGAGATTGGATTTTGTATTCCTATTATCTCCCTGATATTTGTGATACTAGATACCCCATAACGGACACCTTAGCCTTAGTGCAAGTGCAAGTATATCTTTCCTTATTCTGTTACATTACATATATAGTTATTTTTATGCTTAGGCCGCGAAATACCTTTTTAACGTACCGAAAGAATAGTTATCGCCGAGGCCGCTTGCGGCCGAGGCAAGATAATCTTAAGGTTGTTAAAAAGTTTCGCGGACATGGCATACACCCTATTTTTCGTAAATCGTTAAAATTATTAAACTAGATAATTGTAAATAAATATATTATTGCTCTAAAATCAACAGCAGTTCAATTAATTTAACAATGTTAACGTGTGCTATGGAAATGATATGTTTCAATATATACAAAATATTTTGAAAGTTCTTGACAAAACGCAAAACGCCTGATACTGATAGCGATATTTCAGTACCTTCCACTCCTCTTGAACTCAAAAGCGTTGTAAATTCGGCGTTTTCCATTTTAATACCCGAAAAATCGAAACGGCAGTATGAAAAATGTTACGGCGAGTTTAAAGATTGGTGTGACAAACAGAATATTAAGACGATGTCTGAAAATATTTTATTGGCTAATTTGATACAGAAATCAAATGTTGTAAATAGTATTCATCCTAAATAATATAAGTACTTGTGCATTTGTCGGTATTCAATAAAAAATAATCCTTGTCTTTGTAGTATTTTCGAAATGTCAAATTTGTAAGTGATATTCAAATTTGGAAGTGACGTTTGGTTTCGCGGCCGTTGCTATGGGTAACGGCTGCGAAATTAAATTACGCGGACTGTGCTGTGAACGCGAAATACTGACTTCGCGTGCAATTGCACGAAAATGTATTTGTGTAGGGCATAGAAAGTGGTTTGTTTGCCAACTTGAAAAATTTATTTAATCCGATTGAAAATACTACACAACATAATATGTCCATATTTTGATTTTAATCATCGTGGTTGCTAAGGGTAATAACATTTTTTGAATTGCAATATTTCTAAGCCAGAAATCTAAAATTATCTTGGGAAAGGATAGTAAATTTCAGAATCTTCAAGTCTATTTTTAATTCCTTTCAGTAAAATTTTTATGGATGCACTATTTATTGGGTAATTTTTGTTAGACTTGGCTGTATATGATTATTATGTATGAAGTATGAAGATAATTTACTGTGCAGATTATAAATAAAAAACCGTTTTTATTACTAGAATCTTGTTTATTAATTCCTTATCTTAGTCTATCAATGAAAGAAATATTTTTATAAAGCTCTGTCATAACATATTAATATGATTTCAAATTATGACGTTGTTCTGGCTTATATTTTTCACTTTTTATTCAAGATATTGTAGAATGTATATCATATTAATGAATTTTTCTTTTTACCATTCAATATTCTCTCGTTACTGTTATTGTGACAATTCTAAAAACCGTTAGGGTTAGCAGTCGAGTGCTTCCGCTGGTGATTCATAGTTTGTAGTAATGGCTAATTTTGAGCCATGTCATCACGTGCATGCATTTCGCGTGTTTCGCAATTATTTCGAAAAATATATGCACTGCGGTCTGTTCCCTTTCTCCCCTGCAAAGTATTATATCCAAAATGCATAATTAATTTCAAATGCGATTTTCGCATGCGATTTCAACATAATCTTCGTGCTGATATTTCTGACAAAATATTTGCTGACAGAGGGCGATTCTCATCGGTGAGATTTGTATTAGTACTCTCGACATTACATTCGCCATGGTCTGACCAACGGTTATAAATTTAATTTGTTCAACATGTTGAACGCAAATAAGATAGGGATAAATTATGCAGATGTATAAAATACTAGGACAATGCTCTAATTCTTTTTTTCTACTTCCGCTACTAAAACCGCACTTTGAACACGGGTTTGACGTGCACAAAACGACTCTTTAAACACTAGTGTTTAAAATGCGAAAAGTCACATCTCGTTTATTTTTTGTATTTTGAACGTCAAATCAAGTGTATCTTTTGTATGTTAAATTTCATACTCCTTGATAATTTTGTTATTCTGCGTCATTTGATTTATCAGTCAGCTGTCAGTCATCGTCCGTCATGTGATGAATATAATTCAAATATAATGTTTTCCTTCCCGCGGGCGAAGAAAAAGTATAGTAAGCACCTCGTGTTAAAAATGTCTTTAATCACTCGTTTCACAAGGAACTCGTGACTAAAGTAACCGTTTTGGCACTTGGTACTTAATATACTATATATTTAAAAAAAGTAGCTGGCTACTGCTGCAATGAAGCTTTAACAATGTAAGTTTAATGGTTGGACACGTTGTGGCAATTGGCCAAATAATATAAACACTGAAGTAAAAGGTTTTGCTACAATTCGTGTTCATAATCTCTAACTTTTCCTTGCAAGGAATTGCTTCAGTTAAATGAAGTAAAAAATACAGAGATAAGTTTTTAGTGATTTCGGCAAACCAACTGAGACTGTCGTATCATACCTCGTTTTTTTAATGACTTCACACATTGGCGAATTCTTCCATATACGAAAATCATGAACATCCAGGCCAACTTGCATCTACACTGTGTTATTTATAAAATGAGACATAGGGTTGGTTTCCTGTACAAAATTGTCAAACGCGAGCTAACTTTTTTACCAAATAGCGTTCGTGAAAAATAATAACAGATTTGAAAAGTTCGTTAAAAAATAATTTCAAGTGCACTTTTAATTTTCTTAAATTTGGTCTGGTTTAATAAGAAAATGCATAATTATGTTTTTAAAAGTCGTACGCCATTTTTCTAAAACTTTGGAATACTGTCAACCGGTGCCGATGTGGCCGAGTTGGTATTTGGTACGCGAAATTTGAAAGTTGAATGAGGATCCCACGCTCTGATGAAGTTTTTTGTTTTTAGTTCTTTTTTTACAATTTTAATCTAAAATAAACGGTTTTAAAGATTAAAACTAACTTTTCCGCATCTGTGGCCCTGAACAATATTCTATCATAAAATTGTTACTTTTATACACTTTGGGGGATGTATCGTGCTAACAAACCGAAATTTCTCCAAAAATAATCAAAAATTTAGTATATTTGGATTTATAGGACCCGTTGTACTCGCTCTAGTCAACTGAAAATCATTAGGGTACATCTGTGAGAAACCTTGAACAATATTCAATCATAAAATTGATCAATCGTATACTCTCTGGAGGCTGTATCTTGCTAACAAACTTAAAATTCTCCAAAAATGACAAAAATTTGGTACTTCAAGTACCGTAGCACCCGTTGTACTGGCTTTAGTGAGCTGAATATCAATAGAGTTCATCTTTGAGACGCTCTGAATAATATCTAATCATAAAATTGGTCACTTGTATATACTCCGGAGGCTGTATCGTGCTAACAAACTGAAACTTCTCCAAAAATGACAAAAATATCGTACTTAAAGTACTGTAGCACCTGTTGTATTGGCTCTGGTGAGCTGAAAATCAATAGGGTTCATCAGTAAGATGTCCTGAATAATTTTCAATTATAAAATTGGTAACTTGTTAAACTCCGGAAGCTGTATCGTGCTAACAAACTGAAATTTCTCAAAAAATGACAAAATGTCGTACTTCAAGTACCATAGCACCCGTTGTACTGGCTTTTGTGAACTGAAAATCAACAGGGTTCATCTGTGACATGTCCTTAACAATATTCAATCATAAAATTGCTGACTTATTGCACTCCAGAGGCTGTATCGTGCTAACAAGAAATGTAAGGAAAAGTGGCCGACGACGACGACATACACACAGGATTTTTTCCTAAAAACCGTTTTTTGTGTATATGTTGATGGAAAACGTGAAAATAACTGAAAAAAAAATTCAAAATTCCAACTTTTTTTGGGGTAAACCAATACTTTTCTCGCATATAGAAAGGTTGGGCGGAAAAGTTATACATTAATTTTAAAATAAAGCAAAGTTATTTGATTCAAAAATTTATTTATTTAAAGAAAAGTTCAGACAATTTAGTATCAATTTTAAAAAGCATAATCTAGTAGGTAGCGTACTTGTGAGTAATTTCTTGTTTCGTTTATAGATATTTTTGTAAGTTCATTTGTTTTTTTAAGTTTAGATTCGTTTTTTAATAATTTTTAATTTATTATAATAGTTATAATTTCATTTAAAATTGTTCGTGTTTTCCCATTATTTAATTTATTTTATTGTTTATATTTTTGGTTGTTTTTAATTCTTATCAGTTAGTTATTATTCATTTTTCTTCTCGTTGTAAAATGCTTACTCGTGAAGAAGCTGCAAATTGTTCGTATGTATTATGGCGGTCACAGTAGTCGCGATAATAAACAATTTTTATTTAATATTTCGAATGGTCAGACTGTTGTACCGCATCACAGGATGATACATCAAATTATCAAACAATTTGAAACAATGTTGTGACTAAAATCGGAACACCGACGAAGAAATCGAAAAACAATCATGGAGATTGACCTGTCCATTTTGTTGGCTTTTGTCGAAAACCCTAGAACCACCATTAGACGCGGGGCACGAGATTTAAATGTTAGTATTTTTAAAGTACACAGTGTTTTAAGAAAAAACGGATTCAAAGCTTACAAACTTCATAATGTACAAGAACTTTTTGAGCAAGACCATTTTAATAGGCAATTTTTCTACGAAATTATGATAGACAAATCCAACCGAAATAGGAATTTCTTAAGATACATCTGTTTTACCGACGAGTCTAGTTTTGTTTTAAAGAGAAAAACTAACAAACAAAATCAAAGGTATTGGGATACAGTAAATCCATGTAAAATAAATGTGTCTCATACCCAATACAAGAAAAAAGTAAACGTATGGGCCGGCATATTTTGTGATAAAATAATTGGTCCTTTCTTCCTAAGTAATAACTTCAATGGCCAAGAATATTTGAATCTTCTCCAAAATGAAATGAGACCCCAAATTGCAAATGCCGCACCTAGAAATGTTTTAGTATGGTATCAACATGATGGTTGCCGGGCTCATTCTAGTAGGGAAGTACGGGAATATGTTGATACTGTTTTCCCAAATACGTGGATAGGTCGAGGGTGTACAATAAATTGGCCGGCAAGATCTCCAGATTTAGCACGCCTCGATTTCTTTTTATGGGGTTTCCTAAAAAATAAGATAACAGAATATGAACCGGAGTCAGAAGTTGAATTGAAAAATATTATTATTATTAATGAATGTCGGAAAATTAGTAGAACTGTTATTAATAATGTACGGCGGGACTTTTATGATGGTTTGGGACACTGTTTAGCAGCAAACGGAAAACAATTTGAGCATTTAATTAAATAAATAAATTTGTAACCCAAAAAAATTGTCTTATTTTAAATATCTCTACTTAAAATTTCTTTTTTGACAAAAATTATGAAAAAAAGGTTTCGGACACACTGCGGGAGCGAACCGCGACCGTTCAACTTTAAATTTTGAGTACCAAGTACCAACTCAGCCACATCGGCACCGGTCCTTAGTATTCCAAAGTTTTATAAACATGACGTATAACTTTTAAAAACATAATTATGCATTTTCTTAGTAAACCAGACCGAATTTAAGAAAATTAAAAGTGCATTTGAGTTTATTTTTTAACGACCTTTTCAAATCTGTTATTATTTTTCACGAACGCTATTTGGTAAAAAAGTTAGCTCGCGTTTGACAGTTTTGTACAGGAAACCCTATGTCGCATTTTATAAATAACACAGTGTATATTAGTTATAACACATGATCGCATGTGGCCTGTACATTAATACTATTATACCCTGTTTTAAAACTAGGAGGACTGATTTGAATTTAAGTTGACAATTCTGTAGATTCCTGATTAGTAAAATCACAGCCGGTTTTATTCAACATTTTTGACTTTTGACATATATTATGATATCAATTGTGTAAATAAACAATGTTCAATTTATTTTTTCCTGCATTTGTGGTTACTTGTTATTGTTTTATTAAAATATAACAGTTCTTGTCGGGACTAATATACTATTCCAAGTACTATCAGACTTCATTCGCTTCCCAAGTTCTATAAGTTCAGGCCAGATATCTAAAGTTCTAAAGAGAATTGAATATGTATAAACAAATATCAGATGATGAACCAGAGAAAAAGGTGGCTGCCATTATATTTAAAATTGTAAAAACATTGGGTAAGTTATTGAAAATAGCACTTTTTCTCAAATTAAAGTGTAAATTTTTTTCCTTTTTAGTTGCTAAATCGACTATGTATCTTATTATAAAAGAATATAGAAACATAGGAGCAATTATCTCTTCCAACCATCGTGGCCAGGAATAGTTAAAATCTTCTATGAAACAAATAAAAATATAATTAGGCGTATCGTTCAGGTTTTTTTAATGAAATCGCTGAAATATAGAAATGAAATATATTTACCACAAATAATTATTTCTTTCTATAATAGCGACAGTGAGGCAGATTCCGAGTAAATAATTATTTATATTTTATATACATTTATTTAGTGTTTCTAGTGTTAATAAATAATAGCATAGTTCTGATATATTGTAATACGTTTATTTGTTAGAAAAAGTGTTTAAGAAAAAATTATGCAAATAGTACAATGACTAAACTATTTATATACCTAATCTAATTTCTAAGTACTGAAATGACTGTTTTCTGTGTGAGGATTAACAATAATATACTCATTTTCCAACCTATTGAAAAGTAGGCCCGTTTTTACCATTTGGAAATTTCCTGTTTGATATAGGTGTTATGTTAGCGGGTTCTATAATAATACATTTTTGGATTGTCTACTATTTAGATACTTTATTTATTACAAAACTCTTGCTTACGCTAGATTATAGTCGGTTATTAGTATTCACCGTCAGTCTAATCGTTACGTCTCTCCACTGTCAAGATCCCTAGCTCACTTTACTAAGGTCCGCCATCCGACAGACGTTACAGCGTAGCATTGCCATCAGCCAAAGTACTTGACAGAACATCTCCCTTTCTTAGACCTAATTAAATTTACAAACATTCTTAATCATCTAAATACCTAGGTTTTTTAATTTGACGTCTAGCATTTGAGTTTTCTATAGACGGTTTAGGGGAAACAGTGTCATTCAAGTAAATATTCATTTCAGGGGAAACAATCTTATAAGGTTAAGTGAAACTAAATCCAGAAACATCAAGAGATTCACCTTTATAATTTTTTCATACTGTGGAATTATTTAAAAACAGTTTCATTTAAAAAAATCCCAATGGCACAGGACCAATTGGACAGGCTTATTTCAGTAACGTTTTTGCATAAAACTGAAAATAAAAAATTAGATACAAAAGTAATAGAATGTTTTCAGATGTACAAAAAACAAAAGTAACATTTTGGCATCCAATCAAAAACAAAAAAATGGAAAAAAAATCTGATAAATTATTTGTGAATTTTCTTAAATAAATGTTTTAATGTACGATTTAGAGAAAAATGTTGAATACAAAAGTTGTAGAACGTATTAAGATCTATGAAAAAGCTCAGTAACTTTTCTGCGTCAAATAAAAAACAAAGGAAATACGATTTTTTTTCAATTTTGACAGGCCGCCATTTTGTTTTTACTGGACCGATTTGGCTCATTAACGAACTCGTCCAAGATATTGGCCTAACCGATTTTTGTAGCGAGTTTGGTTTCGATCCGTCAAAAAATACGCCTTCTATCGTGCTTACAAATTCCGTTATATATATATATATATATATATATATATATATATATATAACAACAATAAAGAGATTCTTGGGTAATTCACGCAAAAAGAAAAAGGGCTACTGAAATAGAGTGGTAACCGCGGACATGCATGTTTCTAGATCATTTGCCTTCTTCAGCACGGTATAACCAAATAAGGATGTGAAATTTGGGAGCAAAGATGTTAATTGAAACATTTGGTTATACCGTGCTGAAGAAGGCAAATGAGCTAGAAACATGCAGGTCCGCGGTTACCACTCTGTTTCAGTAGCCCTTTTTCTTTTTGCGTGAATTACCCAAGAATCTCTTTATTGTTGTTGTTAACATATCACGCGATACTCCTACATCTTCTATATATATATATATATATATATATATATATATATATATAATAAGCAACAATGAGATTAATGGGTATTGCACGCAAATAGAAAAAGGGGCTACTGAAAAGAGTGGTAACCGCTGACATGCATGTTTCTGGCTCATTAGCCGTCCTCGTTACTTAACGGGTGCGTACATTTTTCTATAATTCACTAAATATTGAAGTATTAAGGTGCGAGGAGTTTCCAGCTAAGACTTTATAATATAGATATTATGGCATCTTATTTCAAGGACATTACCCGTAACGTAATCCGATATACTGCTCATGCGCAGTGATAAATAAATATTCGACCCGACCTTATTTTCACAATTATGATGTACGCGAGTCGATTTTCAACACTACGCTCGCTAATAAACGTTACTGCTTGCCGTATTGTGGACCAGTTACGTTATTAGCTGCGTAGTGTTAAAAATCGACTCACGTACCAAATGGTTCTTTTCGGATAACACAAGTACTACAAATGAATATCGCGATCGGTTCTAGCAGTTTTCTATAGCAACCTAAACAGCATTCTTACAACTGTTTTTGAGGCTTGTATGCGTATTCTAAAAACTGTTGGTCGTCATTCTATAATGATAGCCGAACAACCCTTTTACCAGACATATGTCTTGTATAAAGCAGGAAAAAGTTTGTCTTATAGTAGCTGTATAAGCGTATCATTATTTATTGTATAATGTGTGTATATCATGCTTACAGAAGCCTATGCCAACTATAGAGCTGTATAAACCTGGGCCTATTTTGCTTCTCTAGATGTCGTATAAGGTACTATATCATGTTTTGGGAACAAATCTGTTGTATTACATTTTGTTTTATTGCATGATATACGATAATTATAAAGATATTTTTGTTACTTGGGGAAGGGTAATAGAAAGAAGTTTAGAGGAGGGAGAAGAACTATTCCTATCATTTATAGATTTCAAAGCAGCTTTCGACACGGTGAATAGGGATGAAGTCTGGAGAAATCGATTAAAAGCTCTCCGTTCTCATTGATAGGGGGTACGTTGTAGTTTTATTTTACGCATGGTAGTATCGTATTTCCTACTCGAACATTCAGATCTCCAAATATCACGATTTTATGTTACTAATTTTGTCTACTGAGGTCTGTAGTTCTCGGTAGAATTTCTCTGAGTCTTCAACAGGTTTGGATATATCAGTCCGTGCTTATAAGATGTATTGTGGTTTGGTTCAGTTTCAAGGAGGTTCTCTGTAATCTGTTGTTGACATGTTCGATATATTCGATGCTCTGTGCATATTTCTCATGCAGTAGAATGCCAACTCCCGATTGTGCTCTTTCATGCTGTAGATTAGTGTGTATTTTCCAAGCTTACATGTTCCTTGGCCGTTCCGTTTCCGAGATCTCGATGTCTATGTTGTGCTTTTCCATTTCAATAATGATTTTTTGATCTCTTCCATTCCACGATGTTATATTCCAGCAAGCGACTCTGGTGATGTTGTGTTTAGATTTTAATTTTCGTTTTTTCATTATCATAGCATGGATCGTCTTCGTGGTGATCTGTCCTGTTTCCAAGGCAGTGTCTTCGGTTCTATGAGCTGTATGTTTTGTTTACTTCGGGTAGGTAGCTGGCCTAACCCAAAAGCCCTCCTCTTTTGCCCGGGTTTGGGACCGGCTGTCACAACCTTTGGGTTACTCAGTCCACCCATCTGTCATTACAGGCAAAGTTTGTATTCAACTTTATACTTCATTTTCTAGTCCAGGTGTTATCTGGTCTAGGGATATGTGCAATTTGCTGTACTCAACTTGATACTTCATTTTCTAGGCCAGGTGTTGATCTGGTTTAGGGATATGTGCAATTTTCTGTTCACTTCTTCGTGTTTTTTTCTTCAAGTACTATGTATTAGACTTGAGACTTGTTTGATATAAAGTACAATTTTACTTACGAATTTAGCATATTATAAATAAAATGCTTTTCACAGAAATTAACAATAAATTTGAGAAACCGTTATTTTAATTTAAAAAAAATTATTTATTATTTGATATTAATTTTTATTTCAGTATCTCACTCGTACCTTATAGAATCATCCTGTATCTTGGACGTTATTGTATCCGAATTCATTGTAAGGTTATACACGAAGATATATTATAGAATTTCGTATAATAGTGGTTTTTGTGGCGGAATAAAATGATTTGACTAATATTTTGTAGTCGAAATGAGTAAAATGCCGCTCTCACACGAAATGCTAAATTTATTTTGAATCCGGCCATACACATGGAATTTCTATTGTGAGTACAATAATTGGTGACATTCTATACCCTTTCAGGATTTCAAATTTCAGCTAAGAGATTTTTATCGAATGAAATACGAGCATATTGAACAAATATTTTCGTAATAATATTAAACCCGCGTTATACGTATCATTAACGAAAATGAATCGATTAATCTAAACATGATAGGGAGTCATTGTTACTTTGTCTTGTTTACCTGTTGTTTTCCGTTCTGTTTCACCTTTCCAATTATTAATCTGTCAACAGTTTAGTATATTTTATGGCTATTATAGAAGGGTTTAGATGTTTCTTATCAACTCATTATTAGTTCACCTATCCAAATGTCTCCTATTTTTTTACCCCCCTAAAAAACTGCGCATGTTCACACATGCTATTGACATAGCATGTGTAAATTCTTGGAGCGAATATAAAAAAAAAGCTTCAGCATTAGGAGTTCCAAAAAAACAGGTTCTTGACCTTCTCCATTTTCGCAGTTACATTGCGGAAGTTCTGATAAAATCCAACAAAACCATAACAAATAAAAAGGGGGCGACCTTGAGCAGATACAGTAAATGCGGATGCAACCCCCCCCCCGAAGAAGGCCAAAAAACCAGCTGTTAGAAGATCTTTGGCAGAAGTACGTCTAGATGGGCTGGACCACTTACCTCAGGTAGATCAAAGTTACGCAAACCGCTGTAAATTACCAAATTGCAAAGGCAAAACTTGTTTTAGATGCTCTAAGCGTAACGTAAATTTGTGCTTATCAAAAAAAAATAATTGTTTTTCTACCATACCATAGCACTAAAAAGGTGAGGAGTGAATGAAACCATTGTAAAATGACAACGAGGATAGCTGAGACACAGGTGGGGAATCAAACCACCTCAGTGAAAGCCACTCGGGGGACACCTCAAGGGGGAGTGATATCTCCGCTTCTATGGAGCCTCGTAGTCGATGAGTTGCTCTACAGGCTAACGGAGCTTGGATTCGAATGTATGGGCTATGCCGATGACATTGTTTTAATAGTCAGAGGCAAGTTCGAGAGCACCTTGTGTGATTTATTACAAAAGGGCCTCAGAATCATTGAGCAATGGTGCTTGTCAGTGGGGCTAAACATTAACCCAAGCAAGACCATAGTAATTCCATTTACCCGGAAAAGAACACTTCCAGCCATGAAACCCATATCCTTAAATGGGGAAATCATAGAATGGAAATCAGAGGTTAAATATCGAGGGATAACCCTAGACAGTAAGCTTCTGTGGAATAAGCATGTTGAAATAACTGCTAGTAAAGCAATAAGAGCTTTGATGGCGTGCAGAAATCTAGCTGGTAAGAGGTGGGGCTGTAACCCAAAAATACTGCGATGGATGTACGCCATGATTGTGAGACCAGCAATTACGTATGGGGCAATAGTTTGGCACACAAAAGCAAGTCAGTACAGCACGAGGAAAACCCTCGATAAAGTTCAAAGGCTTGCCTGTGTGTGCATCACTGGAGCTATGAGAACGTGTCCAACTAGGGCACTTGAGATCATTACAGACCTCATACCTCTACCTCTGGTGATAGAAAGATCTGCCCAAGAGGCAATTCTTAGAATATCTAAGGAAGGTTCAGGCAATGAGAGTATTAAAAATCAGGGAGCTTGGTCCTCTCTGACAAGATACACCTCATTAGCGAATCTTCCCAGTGACGAAATGATCAGGAAAGTAAGCATCGAAAAGAATTTCACCACGATGCTAAATACGAGGAGAGACTGGGAAAGGGAATACACCACCCAAACTCTCAAAGAAAACACCATTAGATGGTATACGGATGGTTCAAAAACCACCATTGGAGCAGGCGCTGGAGTATTTGGGCCACCAGATACTCATTATCGTTAGGCTCCTTCCCGAGCGTCTTTCAGGCAGAAATACTTACGATCGAAAGAAACTACCAGAAATGTGACATATCGATCCATTCTGATAGTCAAGCAGCTATCAAAGCATTGAGCTCCCATGTCATTGACTCAAAGTTGGCATGGGAGTGCCGAAGAAAACTTGATGAATTAGGCAAGAATAACAGGGTCTCTTTAGTCTGGGTTCCTGGCCACTCGGGAATCACGGGAAATGAAGAGGCCAATACATTTGCCAGGAAAGGAGCACAAACGCCCTTTATTGGCCCGGAGCCTTTCTGTGGTGTAGCAAAATGCTCCTACAAGAAAGAGTTTTGGAAGAATGAGGAAACCGAAAGAGAATCACTCTGGCGGTGCCTTCCCGGGTTGGAACATTCCAAAAAGTTCCCGGGGAACTTTGACACTGCTAGGTCCAAAAAATATTTGGACCTCAGTAAAGATAAGCTACATCTCCTCACGGGCTTTCTTACAGGACACTGCCGCCTTAGGAAGCACTTAATGAGAATAGGTCTAGCAGAGATTGACGAGTGTAGATTCTGTGGGGAGGAGGATGAAACTCCTGATCACCTAGTTCTGGAATGCCTCGCCATTGCAAGCCAACGCAAGAAATGCTTTGGACAAGAAACTTGTAAGAGTAAGGACCTAACCTCCCAAATACTAGAGTTCATTAGAACCTTGGAACTGGCGAGCTGTAGTAGTAGCGACAACAGCTCTGATAGGGGGGGCACAATAAACCTTTAGTTTCAGTGCACTGTAACCCCGTTAAAATCTAATCCAATCTAACATTGATTAACTCTCCTTCGAAAAACGTGACGATGATAGACTTTATTGCAATTTCCAATATCTATGATTACTCGTAATTACAATGAAAAAAATTCCAATGGCACAGGACCAATTGGACAGGCTTATTTCAGTAACATTTTTGCATAAAACTCAAAATAAAAAATTAGATACAAAAGTAATAGAATGTTTTGAGATGTACAAAAAACAAAAGTAACATTTTGGCATCAAATCAAAAACAAAAAAAAATGAAAAAAAATCTGGTAAATTATTTGTGAATTTTCTTAAATAAATGTTTTAATGTACGATTTAGAGAAAAATGTTAAATACAAAAGTTGTAGAACGTATTAAGGTCTATGAAAAAGCTCAGTAACTTTTCTGCGTCAAATAAAAAACAAAGGAAATACGATTTTTTTTTTAACTTTGACAGGCCGCCATTTGGTTTTTACTGGGCCGATTTGGCTCATTAACGAATTCGTCCAAGATTTTAGCCTTTGGAACGGGGGGTGATTTTGGCATCTAGGAACACCAAAACGAAAAACTGCATTGAAATTTTTCCGAAGTCGCGTCATGCTACTCTCTACAATAGCCCTATTTCATTCTGAAATAAGCCTAAAAGTAGAATCTGTGGACCATGGTTTCGAACTATGGGTCTCGTCAGCAAAGCGACATGCTATCAAATTCAGAGTCTCTAATTTAATCTGAAAATGATACAGTCACAAGCTATTTGGTTCGCATAAATCTAGACGCACCAGTAGACGATAAATAGCGCCACCTCCACTTCCATTTACGAACCAATAGCTCAAGTTTTCTACCATATCCAAAGTTATCTTGGTATACAACCATTTGGACGGAGGGACTATCGAAATCCTTCCCAGTTTTTATCTCTTGGGTTAGGATATTTAATCTCCGATGGAAATATTATATTCAGATAAAATCTTATTATGTCTGTGATCCGAACATGAAGGTTTGTCAGACACATGCCAATTTGTTATACTATCGCTAATTTTGTGCGTACAAAGTGGCAAAAGTAGGTTTATTCCCTATATTAGAAATTATTAAATAGTCAGATAAGATTAAATTTAAAATGGACTCACCTCATTTATTGATGTTCGTGCTACCTCATAATATGGTATGGTGTGCATTAGCGTCATCCTACGACTAGCTGCAATCCTTTTCCCGCGTAATGTACAACTATGTCGCTTATTATGTGAGGTAGACATAGAATCTCGTCTCTTGGGAAGTAGGCCGAACAGACAACCAATCCTCTCTCTCCTTCTTCCGTGGGTTACTAAGGGTGTAAGTTAAGACGTATTTAATGGTTCATATTTTTTCAATACTTTGTGAGGTTGTTTATCGATGCTTAAGCCGAGGAAATAAACACTGTTTTAAGTTAGGAAATTCAGCAGTTTTTCTAATTTAACATAAAACTTTCTCCCGATTCTTGTAGGTCCGTGCAGTTAGCCCCCAAAGTTTTCACGATTTAACTAAATTTAGTGTCATCGGTTAGTGCATCGTTAGTGCCTTTTAGTGCTTCTATAAATTTCGTTAGTGCTTCCGTGGTTTGGTAGATATTGAATATTCATTTATTTCAAGGTCAGCCCCCAAAGTTTTTAGGATTAATTCCAAATTAGTGTCATTCGTTAGTGCACTTTAGTGCTTCAATTACTTTCGTCAGAGCTTTATTGGTTTTCGAGACAGTTGACTTTATATTTTCAAAGTCTGCCCCCAAAGTGCTTACGATTAATTCCAATTTAGTGTCGTTTGTTACTGCTTCGTTAATGCACTTTAGTGCTTCAATAATTTTCGCTAGTACTTTATTGGTTTTCGAGATATCCCATGTTCTTCTTTTTAGGTCAGCCCCCAAAATATTCACGATTCGATTAAATTTAGTGTCATACGTTAGTGCTCTTTAGCGCTTCAGTAATTTTCGTTAGTACTATCTTGATTTTCGAGATATTTGATATTAATTTATTGGCACTTCCGCGAAGTTAACCCCCAAAACGTTTATGATTTAGTTATAGTTAGTGTTATTTGTTAGTGCTTCCATAAATTTCTTTAGTGCTTTCTAGGTTTTCTAGTTAATTGCTATTATTTATTTTAATATCAGATTACGGTTGATTCCAAATTAGTGTCATTCATTAGTTAGTGTAATTTAGTACTTCAATAATTATATTGCTAAGTACTTTGTTGGTTTCAAAATAATAATATTGGTTTATACAAGATGTCCAGTTTTTGTGTATTTTCATGTACCATCTTCCTTATTATAAAAGATAAAAAGACGGGGTTTGCGGCTTACTATTTTATTTTTTATGAAACTTACATTGCCGGTAACTAAATTTTCAATAGCCCTCTCAGTTTCTGACTTGCAGGGCAATTTTTAAAATTTGACATTTGCGACGCCATCCTGTATTTCCGAATAATTCTACCAAAACAAAGCATCAATATCGTATACAGGGTATTTTTTATATCGGTAGAAATGTAGCAGTCATTAAATAAATATTACTCGTTTTTTTCAAATGGACCTCCCTATATATTATTTTGTCACTTAACAGATAAATTAACCTCTTTAAATATGCAATTTTACAGGGTTGACATTATTTTAATGACTTAAAAAATCGATTATTTGTTGGAGAAACTTCACCAGTAAATATCGATAAATTTGTAATAAAACATATCGACTTCATCCAAGGAATGATGATCCTAGCTAAGACTTAAATTCCCACAGATCAATTAGTTGACGATATAGAAGAAGTAGAGGCAGAAGTAGAAAACTGGAAGGGCCTCGCTAAAATAAAGAAAAGACCAAATCTGTCTTATAATGGCCAGCTCTTCCCAGAAATCCTTCATATAACCGGAAATCAAAAGGTTAAAATCAGAGTAAAAGCAATACATAATAAAAAATACTTGCCCATTCGATGCATTAGCACAAACTATTACTTTATCATATTGTGACAGTCCTCAGTTTCAATCATCTACAGAATTTCTAAATCACAGTTTGGTATTATTTGTTAAAGAACTAGTTAAAATTGGTACTTCGAGAAATAAAATTTATATAAAAAGATTCAAACCATTAATAAACTTTTTTGATGTTTATGTTTTAGTAGATGAAACTTTAGAAATAAACTGCGCTGTCTCGAAAAAATCATTGGTAAATGTGATACACTAGCTAGTGCAATTGACATTAAAGTTTGCTCATATTGTAATATTCGACAGAAACATACAAAGTTTAATTTACCGGTAAACTTTGACATAATGTCTAATTCAATATCATCACTTGAAGATACCATTGAAAGTTCCGTTTTAAAACATATTAAATAATGTAAAAAATGTAGCATTGAGTATAATATAGACCTTATTATAAATAATCAAATGTTTATAGAGCTTCCTAAAAGTAGGGGATATTCATTTGATAATTAATGTCAACAAAAAGAAGTTTACGTTTAGAGGAGCGGTTATAAACCAGCTTCTAATGATCTTATTGGCAATTATGTAGATATGTGCAGAAGAAATGATGGATGTATTTAACTTTATGACGATCTGTCTAAAAAAGTAAAAAAGATCCTTTCCATTTTGACTCCTATTTTATACTGTGTAGGTAAACTGTATTATATTTCCCTGAAGTTATCAAATTAACATTTTCGCAATAATGACAAAATCACAGTTTTATGTCACTTATATACCTAGAGAGACCAATGTCATTATATAGATAACATACTCGTATATCTCCATTATTATTGGTTTTAGAGAAATGGTTAAGTAAACTTATTGCATTTTCACAGAACCTGTCGAAAATGAAATGAACAAAAACAAATGAGTATCGGAAGGTGCAGTTTTTTGACAAGTGACAGTTTTTTCAAATGGAACACCCCCTATTTTTAAATTATATCCGTTCTATTCGACTTAACCCGTGCACTGAAAATAACTGGAACTGATAAAATCTCCAAATATATTTTTTTAATAAATATTAAATATTTTGTCTACATTTTTATTTGGATGTGTGACTCTGTGACTATAAAAGAAACATTTGACCTTATCAATATCATTGGTAATTGATTGTTGTTTGGTTAATTGTTGATAGATATAAAAGGAAAATGGCGGTTTCATATTCAAGTCATACCAAACTTGAGTGATACCGAGCGCCGAAAAAGTTAAAATTTCTTAATCAAAAGAACAAAATAATCCAATATTTTCATTTTCTTCCATTGTTATAAATCGTTTTATAAAAAATGCCTCATATATTGAAATATTTTAGTATCCGCCACTATAGAAAACCAAAAAAGCATTAAGTAAATTTATGGAAGCTCTAAGAAGCACTAACGAATGATACTAACTTTAATAAATAATGAACATTTTGAGGGCTAACTTCACGGAAGTGCCAATAAATTAATATCAAATATATCGAAAAAGAAGATAGCATTAATGAAAATTAATAAAGCACTAACGAATGACACTAAATTGTAATTAATCGTAAACACTTTGGGGGCTGACCTTGAAAATATCAAGTCAAATATCTCGAAAACCAATAAAGTACTAGCGAAAATTATTGAAGCACTAAAGTGCACTAACGAATGACACTAAATTAGAATTAATCGTAAACACTTTGGAGGCTGACCTTGAAAATATAAAGTCAAATATCTCGAAAACCAATGAAGCACTAACGAAAATAATTGAAGCACTAAAGTGCACTAAGGAAGCATTAACGAATGACACCAATTTGGAATTAATCCTAAACACTTTGGGGGCTGACCTTGAAATAAATGAATATTCAATATCTACCAAACCACGGAAGCACTAACGAAATTTGTAGAAGCACTAAGAGGTACTAACCGATGGCACTAAATTTAGTTAAATCGTGAAAACGTTGGGGGCTAACTTCACGAACTTGATTCTTGTGTCTTCAATAGCTCAGTTTTCTTCCAATATGAGTGATTGTGTACCTTTGTGTATTCAAAACTGAGTTACATATTTTCTCTTTGAACTACTTTTCAATGCTTCAATCGCTTTCAACTTATCATTGTATGTTAGTCTTTCCTTGGACAAAGATTCAAGAATTTTATTCTCAATAGATCTACGTTTACTTATATCCATTTAATCACGCGTGTAAGCAATAAAAACACACATTTGCATTCGTTATAAAGGCTTTGTATTTTAAGTAAAAGAAGTTTTAGGCTCTGAGAGTAAGGGAACGAAAAAATTGACGAACTTATAGAGGTTTTTTCGTTTTATAAAGGTTTAAGTACTACTGTACTATCTACAATAGTGTAGAAACACCTCGAAGTTTATAAAATGTCGTCGTCTTGAACATCTCAATTCATATTATCCTTATTGTAGTATATACGACTCGGTTCAGATTTAATTAAATGGTGTAAGCGTCTTGTTACAACACCATATATCAATAAAAATTCCCCTCGCGTTTAATATTTTTTGCTCACACTTTAAAAGATAAATCTACTGAAGTATATATACGATATGACTCGTTTTGAATAATCGTCCCTCGAAAACTGAAAGTAATTAGATTTGTGCATCCGGGGGAGCAGAATCGAGTCGACGATGTCAGCCGGTGCGTCGTCACGTCCATCCGTCCATCTAGTTACTACTATCTGCTTCCATCATGTCACTGAACGGGCTCATATCATTTTTAAATGTCACCGAAGTATATCACCCTGTGCCATTGAAAGCACCAGCCATCTTGGATTCTACGACATTTTGTAATTAATGAATACAAACCAAATGAAATATTAAAAATTAGAATTGATAAATGCTGTTTAATGTAGCTAGTGCTGGTCATCAACTTTTATTTGTTGTTCTTAGTTAGTTCTACAATCTTAAAATTTCTTGGGAGAATTTTGTCGTTGTATTTGGTCTTGTTCTACGTACTGTCTACAATAATACTGTAAATCTTATGTAGTTTTTTGTGTTGCTCATGTTTTGTGTAATGATAGAGGTAAACAGTGTTGGCCATTCGACAATAATTGGCCACGTTTAGAAAACTATACAATTAAAAAATAAAAAAAATATTTTACGCAAAAACTGTCAATGCGTGTACAAAGAAAATTCTTAAACATCAACAAAATAAAAAGATGTTTCTTTAAAAAAATTAGTTTCGAAATCGCCTTTGCATATTTTTGACAAGATCTTCGATTGTCTTATCTAATTCTCCTGCTCACATCAAAACTTATAAATCAATAATTATCTGTTCGCTGTAACTTGTATTTACAAATATATTCGGTATGTTTGCGAATTATGGCATCACTGAATATTTGTAATAACCATCAAGGTGGAAGATAGAGGTACATCGGTTGAAATAGATGCCCTCAAGAGACGATGGTTAGTTAGCTTTACTAAGCCGCTTATTCAATTTAATATTTCGGAGACGCCCACGTCAGTTCGCAAATTACCACACTACCAGTCCTCCAATACGTTCACTGTGGTCAAATTCCAATGCAAAATGGCCGCATTAAACTTGTAAGTGATGAATTATGATACCATCTGTTAGTTAGTGAAATCAACTTTAAAATATGGAGAAAATAAACGTCTCTTCCATTGGTGTGTCAGAAATTGTTTACAATGTATTGTTAAATGAAAATGTAATAAGATGTATTATTAACTTTTCAACAGTGTATACACACAGTGTTATTTGTAAAATGTTACGTTTTAAAATCAGAATGGCTTGCAATATTTCTTATATAATGGAAATTAAAAAAAATTAAATTATTAACATATTTGAAAAGATTGTTATTTTAAAATATGCTAAATTTCAAAAATAGATCTTGATTTGAGCGAAATATTTATTATTAATCGAGATTCTTTAATAATTAAAATACCAAGTTTTTCTTGTGCAAACGATTGTTTGGGATTTGAACACGTTCAAATCCAGATTATTTAACTTTTTAAAATTGTCTTTAATAAATACGTAGAGGTTTTTTTAAATTTAATTTGATAAGAAAGATATCATGCCATTCAGAATTTAACACAGTGTAAATTTAAGCTACAGAGGTATTTGTTTGGTATCGAAGGAAGAAGAATGCGAGATATAGACTGAGTTAGGAGTGAGTTTATTGTTGAGTTGGCGAACCATATTAATTAATGTTCGATAAGTTTGTATCACTTTGGTCGTTTTACCAGAGAATCAGGATGCAAACTGAATAATAGTTGGATGTTTGTTTCGAAATTGGTTATTTACAAGGACACATTGTTTGACCGAGCATTCTAAATTATAGCAGATATTCTCGGCCATACAATGTTGGTAACTGATTTTATTATAAAAAACAAAATGTATATTTGCAACACTCTTGTTTAATTCTGATTAACTATTTAATTTTGGTCCCGATAAGCCGATTCATCAGTGACAAATTCTAGTCCACCTTCATATGAATGGCTCCTCAAAATGAATATTACTTTTACAGTTTACTTGGGATTCATCAATATTAATTGAAAAAATCCACAATGTACAACGTTTACACTACGAAATATATAACAGTTGAAAACAATCCCCCAACAATATTTTAAAAACTCATTATTAAAAAATTTGTACAACTTGAAATGGACCTGTAGCCTCTACACATCTCTGTTGCCGAATTGTTAATTGCCGCATTGAATTACGGATATTCTGGGGATCGTTTCTAATAGTATTACAAAAAAGTATAGTTCTATCAATTAATTGTTGTCGGTTATTAATATTCTCTGTGTAAACTAGTTGCTTCAATCGTCCCGAAATATGGTAATCAACAAGGTTAAAATCAGGGGATCTTGAATGCCATGAAATAGGAACTGCATGTCCTATCCACCTGTTGCCATAAACATTATTTAGATGTTGTCTCACTGCCAGTAAAAAGTGTTTTATACATCGTAACATCTTCGATGAAATAAGCATTCACATCAACATAAAAATAAACTTTACTTATTGATTGAATTACAAAAATATTTTAGTAGAACAACATAGCATTAAACTTAAATACATTTGGCGGTCTAAATGCAAGTTGCCAGTCAAGTCTTCTTCTTTTTCTTCTCTCACACTGTTTGCACAATCCAGAAGTGGCGTTGTCACTGTGAATAAAAAGTATTTAGACGTTCGAACATCCCGGCCACCTTGAAACACTATTTTCAACTAAAGTTCATGAGGAAGAATACACAGTCGATTTACGGCACGACGATAGAGTCCGTTGGCGGTTTGGACGTCTACAACTCGAACAATTCCATCATCTCCAGGGTATGTGTTGACGATCCGCCCCTGGGACCATCTGAGAGGTGGTAGCTTATCGTCTTTAAGCAGCACTAGCAGATCAGGTTATATCTGGACGTTGGTGGAAGACTTCCACTTCGCTCTTACTTGGAGTTCGGATAGATATTCTTTACTCCATCGTTTCCAGAAGAACTGCACTACGACCTGTATTTTTTGGTATTGCTCTAATCTGTTTGACGGGACTGACGTTAGATCTTCGTCGGGGATAGCGGTTAGTGAACGACCAATCAGCAGGTGAGCGGGAGTAAGTGGAACTAAGTCTTGAGGATCATTAGAAAGCGGGCATAACGGACGAGAATCAAGAATACTTTCCACTTGGCAAAGAATGGTTGAAAAATCCTCATAAGTGAAGGTGGAATCACCAATTACTCTTTTGAGATGAAACTTGCAGCTTTTGATACCTGCTTCCCAAAGTCCACCGAAAGAGGGTGAGTTGGCTTGGACAAAATGCCATTTTACTCGATCTTTAGATAAAATACTACTAATTGTTTCATATTCCTGGCTTAAAAAAGTATACAAGTCATTTATTGTGTTTTTGGCTCCAACAAAGTTCGAATATATATTCTGTGGTTTACCTCTACGTGAAATAAACCGTTTGAGGCAAGCTATGAAGGCTTCGGCTGTGATGTCTGTAACCAGCTCAAGGTTTATCGCTTTACTAGACATGCATACAAACAAGGAAATGTAGCATTTTGAAGTTTTGTATCTGCGGCCTCGCCTGTCTTTAATTAGAAATGGATCTCCATAGTCTATGCCGACATTGAGAAACGGGAAGGATGGATTAACACGATTAGGAGGTAGATTACCCATTATATAATTAGTTGGAATGGGTTTTACGCGAAAGAATTTCACTCAAGTGAGTATGATTTTTTTGCAAATATTTCTGCCGTCAATGGGTCAGAACTTGTCGCGAACTGAACATAATAACATTTGTGAACCGCAATGCAACTAGTTTATATGGTAATTTATTATTATAATTTCCGTTGAATGATTATTTTTTGGTAGAAGGATTTGATGTTTCTTATCAAACGAACCTTCAGAATTAATAAGTCTCCCGCCGACTCGAATAATTTCATTACAAAGAAATGGTTTTAAGTTCAAGATTTTACTATTTTTGGGAATATCTTTTCAGCTGCGTAAGCAGAGATACTCTTTACGAAAGCAGTTTAGCTGAACAGTTTTAATTATAAGCAGAAGTGCATTGTCTAGCTCAGAAGTTTTTAACGAGCCTAGGTGCCGTGCGATATTTTCTGATTTAATGTTATAGATAAATCTTTGAACAAATGCAGTTATTCGCAGTAATTTGAAGTAATTAGAAATATTGTTAATCAAAGATAGGATGCAATCGAAATTAGAAACTGCTATCAGGGCTGAACATACTGTTTTTCTTTCAGGAATGCCTATATCGTAATTGATTTTGATGGTACCGTTCCTAGAAGCGTTGTCGGTTAATAAGAATGGTGGGCCATGCCACCATAGAGTGCAAAACTCTAGATTATGAGGAAGAACACTTATGGATAGAAGATCTGCGGGTTTCTCTGTCCCTTTGGACAAAAATATTTTAGTAGAACAACATAACATTAACCTTAAATATACTTGTCGGTCTAAATGCAAGTCGCCAATCAAGTCGTCTTCTTCTTCTTCTCTCACACTGTTTGCACAATCTAGAAGTGTTAAATGCGGCGTTGTCACTGTGAGTAAAAAGTATTTAGACGTTCGAACAGGGGGATGCCCCATCATGCTGGAAATACATCCCTCTGATAACAACGTTCGCGTTGTCAAGCAAATTCGGCAAAAGTTTCTGTAGAAAGTCCAAATAGATCTGTCCTCTGAAAGGATCATCAAAAAAGTGAGGACTTACTAATTGGTCATTTATAACACCAATCAATATAAAACTAATGAAAACGAACAACAAAAGTAAAAATATTTAACAACAAAACCCTGAACAACTAATAACTACATTCCATTAACAGATGAAAAAACGAGTAACCAAATAATTAACGATATTAAAAAAGTTAAAACGGTTTTAAAAAACGCCCATATACGATGAGCATAGCATATCTTATGTTATGATGAACTGCAGTTCGCCAGGAGGCGACCGCAAACTTATGGTCGGGACGACTTCAAAAAGTGGACATTCACCTTAATTCACTTCATGAACCTGTTCCATGCAGTTTACTGTTTATGATATGAGTATCGATTGTATTGCAGTAACAAAATCAATAACTGTACTTATGTTCACAAAATTATTATGCAGAATACTAATGAATCTATGTTCACAGTCACGAACTCAAAACAACACTAACACATAGCACCTACCAGCATTGCGGTTACCAGTTGCGCCATTTAGTAAATATGTTTTAAACGAATAGAACTGGGTTGTTATTTAACACCTTTCATACATTATTCTGCATAGCACATAGCGACTTTTCATCCTAAAGTACGAATTTTAAATTTTAAGACACATTGCACCTTTCATCTTTATGGTCTTCAATTATATTAACATTATCCACAAATTTCAATATATCTTATTAAATACTTGAACATGTTGAAGTATGTATCAAATGGGAACGTTCTATCCTTATCCATCAAACGTTTTTATCCACGGCTGATCATGGGCCTCTCCTAATAACGTCCATTAATCTTTCTCCTAGGCGCTGAGAGTGTAATTCTCGGCCACTCGTTTAATGTCATCAACTCTATGGTCTACCTTTGATTCTTTTGTCTTAGATAGTTTCTCAAACTATTAGTCTTCTACCCTCTCCGCCCACATTTTTTCTCCGTTTATATGTGGTAAGTTTTTCTACCTCATCGAATCAGCCAATCGATTAACAGATTGTACTTGATAATTTTATGCAAATTTGGATCATATGTTTTAACATAATTTTCTAAGAATACAGTTTATATTCTCGCCTTCATGAGTTAATCTTGACTAAAATGATTGATAATGGAGTTTACAATGACCTATATTCCGATATGTACATTCGGCGCAGCCAAAATATGGTTCTCATGGGATTTTTTGATGAAAATCTGATTTTGAACAACTGTGTTACAAAATGTTGTCGAATCGATCTTATCTACACCGAATGTTCGATAATAGTATATTGTAAAAGAAGTATCACAATTACTCATTCTATAGTACGAGTGCGGTTTGTGCACGAGTACTACAAAAAGTTATTGTCATACGAGTTTTACATACTATTTTTTATAATTATTGTGCGAACATATTTTTAATAAATATAAAATTGCAATTAGGGATTTTTGTGCTTATTTATTTATGTTGGGGACCCTCACTGATATATAAGTGACAGCTGACAGAATTTTTAGATGTCTAAATGGTTATTTTGTGAAATTGTTTGCGATGTCCCACAGTAAATTTTGTATATTTGAATGGTAAAAAAATATTAACAAAATCAAAGTACTAACTAAAACTACACAAAGATTCAGCTTTGGAAGAAATAGATAGCCGAGTATTCGGATTTGAATGTTAGTTACATATTTTATGTTAAAAACGCAGAAAAGAACAAAAATAATTCGAAGTAATGAAGACCAAGCACTCCTCGAAATCTCATAGAAAAACAAGATTATAGTGTTAATTGTCGTAGAGATCTACGAGTTTTTCCCAACCATTTTCGATACTGTCCCTATTTTTCAACGTTTACTGGCCTAAAGTCCCTTTGATGTGTCTATAAAACAAAGTCGACTGTTTTCTGCTCACAGTAAAACATTAAAGCTCTTATTGTAGACAGATTTTCTTACTATTCGAGGCGTTTGAGCTGTAAAATTATTCTGTGATGAAATTAATTATGGTTAACAGAATGTCACACTGATTTTTCACTTTGTTGTTTCCAGAACGATTACAGGTTATCGACGGAAAAACGTCTACTTCTAACATCAAAAGCAGATGGGTTATTGAAAAAGACCTTGTCATGTCTTGTTCCAGACTTCCTCTTCACGAATAAAAATTGATTTGCAAATTCGACTGTCCTGAGAGTTTCTAGGCAGATTGTTTTAAACACTTGTCATTTCTGAAATGAATTAATGTTCTTTCTCCGTTCAATAATGATTTTGCTTGATATATTTCAGGAGACTTGTCTTATTGTTAATTAGAAAACTTCCCTAACAAAACTTTGTTGTTCAAGTCAAGTCAAATTTTGTTGTAACCCTCTACGCGTCTCGGTTACAAACATGTAGGGTCTACATTACACCAATAAATGTTCACAATTGAGCTGTGTATACTCAACATTTTTTACTGTTGATAATACGACACGTACTTTTGTTTTTATGATTTTCACCTCGTCATAAGTTAACAATCTGGTTCGGGGAACACTAGCACATGACAATTGTCAGAATTTGTGAAATATAGAACCCATTTCACCTAACAGTTAGTTGTTTGTGAGTAGCTGAAGTATACAGAGAACATAAAAATCATAATATCACAAAAAGTTTTCAATGATGACACTCTCCTACATTTTTTTATTATAAACATTTTTTATCCAAACAAAAAATTAACTAGAAAATTTATTTTTGGCCTTGGTGTTGGTCTAATTAAAAATATTCAAATACTTTTTGGGTAAAGTCTTGCTTCACAACTTTTATTTAGAACTATTCATTAAAAATGTTCATATTTGTATAAGTATTCAATATTTTAATCTCTCAATTTTGTATAAAACTGGAATATTGGAAAACACTGCCAGCAGTGACTTTAAAAAACTTGTTGATTGCGATCGACTTTATCCGACAACAGTATTGGAAAAACTTTTTCTTTTTCTTCATTGAAGAAGTTTCAGACCATGCTGATTTCGAACCCGTTTATACCTAAGCTCTAGCATTCGTGATTAGAAGTCTAAAAAGATTAGCTAATGTCTAGATTATAAATAATTTTCACTTTCCTGTAAAAATGTACTTAATATTGGATAGAGAATTTGAAGAAAATAAGTTTGTTGCATCCATTTTGATAACATTTAATCGTACCAATATTTTGTTTAATAAATTCTACGGTAGTATCTACTTCTACTACTAAAATAGAGGATTGGAATGAAGAAATAAGCAGTTCAAAACAATGTTAAACCGTCTTCCTAACATGTTATTATTATGTATTTGGCCACCCTGCCTGAATGTCAGTATCCTTGTGGTAACACTGCAGAGAAGTTGGTCACAGTATGCGGAATTTTGAATCTATATAAGTTCCAGTTCATGTATTCCTTAAATTATAATTATAACTCAATTCAGAACCAATACGGTGTATCATTTAGTATGTAGAAACACAACATTTTGGCGACAAGGATAGGATATGAGTTCTGTTTCAATGGAAGTTGAAATTGAAACCGTTTCTCTAAATAGAAACACCAGAAATTACAGCGATCCAAAAGTCAAGTACTAATACGTTGGAAAAATGGCGATGATCGGTAATATAGAGCCATTTAATGGCAATTTGAAACAATCTTGAGCGAATGCAGCATTTATTCGCAGTAAATAAAGTAGGGGACAAGCTCAAAGTGTCGATGTTCATAATCTTAGCTGGTACAGGGGTATATCAGACACTGAAAAACTTAGTTGCACCGGGAAAGCCAGGAGAATTGACAAATGAAGATACAGTGGACCTATTGAAATCGCATTATGCTCTTCCAGTGTAAGAAATCGATGAAAGATTTGTTTTTAATAGATGGAACCAGAAACATCAGTGTGTTTCCGAATACGTAGTGAAGTTACGTAAGTTAGCGAGTTCATGCAACTTTAAAATATTTCTTTACGACGCTTTGAGAGATAGGTTTGTATGTGGGTAGAGATCGGAAAATCTTCAGAAAAATTAGTGTTTTAAATGAAACTCAACGTTTCTAGTTAATTCCACAATATAATGAAAAATATTAAAAATTCTAAAAAATTGACAATTGTTTCGATAACTGAATATCATTGTCAGAATGATATATGAGTAGATTCCACGAAGTAAGGGTCGAGACAGTTAATTCAGAAAAATTGTTGACAGATTTCTAGTTGACTTTCCAGAGTGCTTTTCATTCATTAATTCATTCGTTTGGGTTGTGCTCAACAGCCCAGGCACTTGACCTAAGTCATTGTACCGTTCACAATATTATCTACTTCCACTACAAATGTTTTAAATCCTCGATATAGGCCACTAGCTTATTTGGGGGGATTTTGAGTAGTTCTGATGTTTGTATTGTTTCCCTTCCAAAATGCTTCTGCCTGAGTCCTTGCAAGTTCTTGCATAAGCAGAGTATGCGAATAGTTGTTTCATCCCTTAGTTCGCATTGCCTACAGATAGATTCACTGACTTTTTGCATTTTGTATAAATGTTTCAGTGTCCAGTTTTGATAAACTGATTAAGAGTTCTTTGTTTACATTTTCCAGTAAGTTTTTTGTGTGAAGGTGACCTTCTGTCAACCTCCATTTGACTTGGTGTTCCTTGTCTAGCCAATTCCGGATTTTCCCTCTTATGTAATCCTTTGTTCCGGACCTATGAAGTCTCCTTTAGAGCCTTGTTTAGGCAGCTGGTCCGCCAATTTATTGTCTGCAATCCCTCCATGTCCCGGCACCCATACTAGAGACACTGTGTTGTCTCTTGTCAGCTTGTTAAGGGACTTTTTGTAATTTTTAACCAGTTTAGATTTCGTGGTTGGATTACTGATAGCTTTTAGCAGTGCCTGGCTGTCAGTATATATTTTTATTCTTCGTCCGGTGTAACCTCTCTTGAGGTTTTCATCAATACAGGCTATAGCAGCAATTGTTTCAGCCTGAAATACAGAGGTATATCTACGAAGGCTGAAGAACATTTTCTTCCTAGGTCCATTTATACCAGCCCCAGTGCCGTGGTTCGTTTTAGATCCCTCAGTGAACCAGGATGTCTCCAGGATTTCCCGAGTGCGTCACTTGTTGCCTAGATGAAATAATGATATTCACTCGCTCAGTGAATATATTCTCTGGTATCATACAGAGTGTTTGTAAAACAGCAAGCATCAGTGGTTGCGGAAAAGCAAGTGAAAGGCTTGTCAGATGACAGTGGTGGATTAAATTACATACATATAAAAAACTACAAATCACAAAGCAAGTCGTATGCAAAAAGTAGTTCGCATGGTGATAGCAATCAGTACAATGGTAGTAGTTGTGAAAAATGTGGCAGAGTTCATGCAAAGATAAATGCCCTACAAAAAGTTGGAAGTGCTTCACTTGCCAAATGTTTGGTCATATCAGAGATTTGTGTCCATCCAAGCCAAAGCTAGGTGTACTTCAGGAAACAGAGGATTCTGATACAGGGTAAAGTTTGTGCAGTATGATGAGATTATGAACAGTGAATTATACCTCAATCAGGTATGTATCGATAATAGTAGTTCTCTACATCACATCATATTGAAAGTTAACAACCGACTAATTCAGTTTGAAGTGGACACAGGGGCATGTAAGACAGTTATTTCTAAGAAAAAGTATGTGGAAATGTTGAATTTACCATTAAAGCAAGTATTTTTCAGATTGACTTCAGTGTCAGATCAAACAATAAAAGCATTAGGCGAGTGTGTAGTCACTATAGATAATAAAAAAAATCAATTAGTAATTACTGTAATTGAGCCTGAAAAAGATTTTGTTCCTTTGTGAGGTAGGAATTGGCTAAATGCTTTATTTCCAGATTGGCAAAACAACTTTACAATCAAATCTTTAAGTGTATCAGAAAAATCTAAGTTAGTTGATAAGTTAAGAAAAAATGCAATCATGTTATTGATAAAAATGTATGTAATCCAATACAAGACTTTGAGGTAAAATTTAGCATTAAAAATAATGTTACAATAGTGAAAAAAGCATATGACATGCCATACGCATTGAAACCTAAAGTAGAAAATAAGATATAACAGATGGTGAAAGTGGGAATTTCAAAACCAGTAAATTTCAGCGAGTGAGCATTGTATAGATTTTAGAGTTACTGTTAATAAAGTAGTAAATGTAAATCAGTATCCGTTGCCAAAGAAGATATTTTTGCAAGTTTGGCAGATAGTAAAGTATTTACGGTTTTAGATCAACAGTTAAAAGTACACCCAGATTTTCAAAAATACTTAACCATCAATGCGCATGTCGGAATGTATCAATTTACCAGGTTAATTTGGAATATCATGTGCGCCAGCAATTTTCGGTCTGCAATGAACGGATTTTCCAAATTAAACCAAAAACGAAATTGGATTTGTTAATACCTAGAAAAAGAGGAAACATATATTCGAAAAATTCTTGTGCCTGAATCACCTGTGCTTCGACGTAGTCCTCAAGCACCACAAAAACTGAATCTTTAGTTGCAAGAGTTGTTGTTCTCTTTGATGAAAGAGATAAAATGTTATGTTTTGAGCCACCCTGTCTGAATGTCAGTATCCTCTAATTTGAGTGGTAACACTGCAGTCAGATAGTCAGCGGTATATATTCCAGTTCATGTATTTCATAAATTATAATTATAACTCTATTCAGTACGTATTTATTACGTTGAAACACATCAGTTATATTATGTAACATTTTCAACAATGATATTTTTATTAAGATTATTCAAAGTATTTTATCTTACCTTATGTAATTGTTTGTAGAGTTATTTTTAAAATATAATGCAAATTCTTTAATGCGCTACTACATATTTTATCAATAAAACGACTGGCATACCTATTTGATATACAGACATTTTTAAGTAGGTATTCAACATCGTAAAGTTCTTATCTTCCCAAGTAAATGTGTTTGCCAATAAAATATATCAATGAATTCGAAATATTATTTTGATATGATCGTAATTTTATTTTTTAGTGGCAACGCCATTACATACAATTAATAGTGTACCGAGAATTGATTTTTTAACTGCTGACATGGAGTCTATGAGATTTCGCCTACAGTACTTTGATCTGTAACGCCCACCACAGATAGATGAGACACTAATTGTGGCGCCATCTAAAGAGCCTGTCGACTAAACAATTGAGTGATGTTGAATAGATTTCTGTAATTTTAGTTTTTGGCGGTGTATATTCAAATCTAGTGTATTTTAAATATTTTATTTCAAAATATCAATTTATAGTTCATCATGTGACATTTCATTTAATTTAACTCCAATAACTCAATAATGATTAGATGTTGTGTTAAATTAAATGAAATATCAAATGATGGACCATAAATGCTTAGAATGGAAAAAATAAAACAATAATCATATAAACAATTTATTTATTTTGGTATAAAAATACACAACAAATACTTTCTTTCACAAAGTACTCTTCTTAACAAACAGAATATAAAATATAAAAACAATGCAATAATTAAAAAATAATTTGAGTAACATACATTTTAGATTAGAGTATCATTAGATCTTTAAATGATGTCAAATCGAGATAAAAGTAGAAAATTATATATAAGTTTATATTAATTTATTTATTTATTATTATACTCCTATAAACATACAGAGCTGGACAAACTACTGGAGTATAACTGCTAATTTCTTAATCAAAGAAAGTGTTAGCAATGAGTAGTTGACTACCATTTTTGGCAACTTTCTGTGAAAGAAAATATTTGAGCATAGTTACTGTGACTGTTTGAACAAAAGTATTTAAAATATGTTTAAAGCAAACTTAGTTAACTACTGCCTAGCTTTGTAAATACAAGATTCCAAGTAGAAAATATAAAATAAGGTATTTAACATTTCATTTCGACTTAAAACATATCTTTATTTCTTTACTGGAAGTATTAAATAGGTGTTCATGGCTCTTAAAAATCCCACCGTCTTGTGGAAATCCTTTCTCGTTCCTGGATGAGCTTCTACAATTAACAACAGTAGTTATATAAGTAAACGCACAAAATAACAACAGTAAATAAGTAAAGACACAAATATGCTTGAAAATTTATATTAACAAAAGAAAACAAAATGTGCTTATTGAAATAATAATAAAAAAATGTTAGAATGTTTAAATTTTGGAGTTTTCGATTTTTTTTAATTGATGATTTTTTTGATTACTGAATTATTTCTTGACTTATATGTTTTTCTATTTTTTGTTTTTATTGGATATTTTGGATTTTTGGTTACCGCTGGACCAAATACTTAGGCGTAATAGCTCAACAAAAGTTAATACTGACTTTGCCATAAATTGGCATACCATGGGCTATATATGTGTTGGGTTTTGATGAAGGACCAGTTAAACTCTTTCTGGTTTAACATATTTTACTTTGAGGACTGTATCATTAGACAAGAAAAATTTGCATACATTTTTAACTAACTTAAACTATATAAAAATATTTTAACTTAAAATGGTAAGAGCACGTGGTCTGTTGGTGGTTCTGTCTCTCTTCCCGCTCTTCGCAGTTCTGCCGGCTCGTTCCCTCGCTTCTTGATCCCAGGCTCTTCTCTTTTAGTTTTAAGGCGGCGTAGCCAAATTTATTTAAAAGTTCATAAAGCTTAACAATATGAAAATCGTTTCTTAAGGAGTAAACTCAAAATATAAGTACTTAGTGGAAAAATAGTGCTTTTGCTAATTGTAAGGCATTCATTTTTACTTTGTAAATGCCTTTAATTGAATGTATTGGAATAAACTTTGGCATTAAATAAAATTATCGATTTTTACTACTTACTGATCAATTAAAATAAATGAAAAATATATAATAAACAAGATTGTCTATTTTACATATATACGATTATGAACATTTACATATTTATTAATTTATTTCTTAAAACTATCTACCTGCGTTTAAAAATGAAAGGACTTTATGCCGATTAATGGTTTTTTCGCTTCGCAGCACATTTAGTGAAGGTGGCAAGGACTCAATACGTTCCATCCCATAGCTGGTGGAGGAAATAGCTTCCACGTGTGGTGAATGTGGAAATGGCTCAACGCCTTTACTGGTGGAGGCAATAGCTATAACATAAAATAAAACCCAAATTATTATTTTTTCAAATGCGTACATTTTAAAAATTATAGAATGCTATATTGAATGAAATTAATTGTCTCTACCCTTACTCCGTGGAATCTACTCATATTACTGTTTTAAATTAAACTTACAGTTTCTAGATAATTCCACAATATATTGAAAAAATGTTAAAAATTCTAAGAAATTGGCAATTTTTTCGATATTAAATATCATCGTTAAAATGACAGAAGTTACATTTCATTTGATGCCTACCTGATGTTTAATAGTTATTTTTGGCTAAACCAAGAAGTGATTGACTACAAGAAGTATGATATTATATTAACATATATTAAGTCAATCACAAGGTAGGTCACTTCTTGGTCTAGCCCAAAATAATTATTAAACATCAGGAACAGGTAGGCACCAATTGAAATGTAACTTGTGGCATTCTGACGATAATATTTAATATCGAAACAATTATCAATACCTTAGAAACATTTTATCAATATATTGTGGAATTGTCGAGAAACAATGAGTTTAATTTAAAACTGCTATATTGAATACAATGAAACGAACCTTCAATTTCTGTTAATTTCCTCTTATATTTTCTGGTGGACATTTCAACTTTTCCAACTGGAGAATAATATGTATGGCTGGAAGGCATATCTAGAAAAAAATGTATGACTTTTTTTCAATTGCAGATAATAAATATCTTTAATTCTTGTAGTGATCGTCTCCTGTATAGGCTCTTCTACTTTGACGGGAAACAAAAAATTATCTGTTATATCCCCCTGCATTGAATAATTTAATATACATATACATATTTAATAACATTTCATAAATTTATATATAAAAAATTAATCATCAGGCAAAAACAGGGACGGCAAAGGAAACTTCCTTAATAACCTGCCTTCGTCTGTTTCAAATTTTGAGAAACACTGTTTTGGAAAATGAAGGGGTCATATCCTCAATTGTTTTCTCGTCGTCAAATTTGATGATTTATTCCTACTGCGTTCCAGCCATATTAATTTTATAATATCTTCCTGGGTTGGAAGAACAAAACTGTATAAAGAAATAGTTACCTTAGTAATACAACAATTTTTAGTTTAGTTACGACAACCATGATCTCTAAAGTTGTCGATAAAAATTTTTTTAATAAAACTTACCGAGTACACCACTTATTACACTCCTTGACCATACACTTAGACATTGTCTTTTCAATTAATAACAATAACATAATAATAAAATAACGCAACAACAAATAAAAACAATTAAAAAAGATACCAAAATACCGAAACAAATAAGCTCAACACTATTGAACTAAGAACCGACCACAGATAGATAACTCGAAACGATCACAACCAGGATAAACGAAAATGACTGGACGAGCAATACAACATACGGGTCAGTTTTCTGTGACGAGCAATATGACACCGCGCATACGCAGTTATAAAAATCAATAAAATTTTATTACTAACGACGTTACAGTTTTCATTAATGTTTTGGAATTTTTTTAAATCTGCCGATTTTAGTTACTCGACAGGCTCTATAGATGGCACGGTCTGCAGTGTCCCTAGCCTGATGCCCACTCCGACACATATAGAAGTGCGTGGCTTTCAGTACCTTCTTAGGTTTTGGTCTAGTGTGTCCCCTTAAAAATACGTTATTGTAAAGCTCCCGGCTTCTGAGTTCCGATCCTTGAAGAATCTGGGAGAATCCATGTCAGCATTTGTGTAACAAAATTGCGATAAAGATTATGGCTAGTTCTTCACGATCCGTTGATATTTTAGATCTACTAATTGGTTTAACGAAACGAATAGTGATATTTGTGATTATTAGAGCAACGACGAGAGTTTTATACTCAGCAACCATGAGTTTTGTAGCGAACAAGGACATTTGGAGCTGGAATCAGCTTCGGGGGCGAATTTGAAAATACCGAGAAGAGCTTATTATTTTGGAAAAAAACGATACAAATGGAGTAAAATAGAGCCAACCTTTAATGTACGAACTGCGCAAGATAATATACCTTCCTGCAGCAAGTCGTCCTGAAAGATAATTCTACCCCCTATTTTCAAATGCAGTTTTCTTAGGATATGTGTGAGTTACTTGTAAAATGGACGAACATGAAACTTGAATGTTTGAGAGATAAATATAAAAGAAAACGTAAACCAGAGTTAACAGATGAAGTAGAATTCAATGCGTTTTTGGGGTATCTTCAGCGCAGTTATGTCAGTGAAACGATTTTTGGCAATATTAACTGATCTAATATTTGACAATCCTGAAGACAGGCATGAACGAAAAACGGTTCATACCGGCACTGCAATAAATGCATTTTTCGAAAAGTTTATTAGAAGTGCACAAAAATCTTATGTTTTAGATGAATCTTGATGTGTAGACGAAATGCTTGTAGGACTTCGCGATAGATGTTTATTCCTAATGAACCCTGTAAATACGGTTTCAAATTGATGTGTTTATGTGATGCACGAACACGTTATTTATACAACGCCTACCTCTATGTCGGAAAAGATTAAGATAGTTTCAATCTAGAAGACAGTGAAAAAAACTTGCTAAACTATCGCAAGCCGTCATACGTCTGGCAAACCCCTTATATGGCTCCAACAGAAATATAACAGTTGATAATTGGTTTTCGTCAGTAGAGTTGGTGGAATATCTATTGTAGAAAAAACTTACGTTGGAATGCTATAGAAAAAGAAAAGAGAAATTTCTCCACAATTTCTATCTTAAAAATAAAGACCAGTTGGTGAATCATTGTATGGATTTACAAAGGAAATGACTCTCCTATCACATGTGCCGAAAAAAAACTGTGTTAATGATTTTTTTCTATGCACCACGGCAAAGCCGGAGATCCCAATACTGGAAAACCAAAAATGATTGCTTGATATAGTCTTACAAAGGGTGGAATACATTCGATGGATGAAAAGTGTGCAAATTATAGTTGCAACAAGAAGATGGCCTTTAGCTATTTTTTACAGAGTTGTCGATATTTGCAGTGCCAATTAGTACATTCCATATGCTTTGTAACATAGTAATCCTATGACTAGATTTTTTCTAGTGTTGAAAAAGTTGCAGAATAGTTAGTCAAATCTCACGTGATTAGACGGCTTAATATTCGAAAATTAAACAAGAGCATACGAAATATAATCAACCAAATTCAAGATATTCCCATCCCTGAGCTGATAGAAGAGAAGTTAGAAACTTATAAATATTGTTAAGCATGTCCAGCTAAATTAAAAAGAAAATATATATATATATATATATATATATATATATATATATATATATATATATATGGTTACTCAACTTTATATACTGCACGAATTTTGTTTTATGGAACTAGAAAATATATTTATGTCTTTTTTGGTTAGCTTCAACTGTGTTTATTACGTTTTTGAATAACAGAGACTAATTAGAGTTACACTTTTGTTGAATTTTAATTATATTAGAAACGCATTTTTGTTAATTAACTATATTTTTCTTGCTGCTTAGTACTGTATTTAAAAACATATATTTGAAGTTTGGTTACAACAATGTTTTTCCACAATAAAATTTGTTGTTTTTATCTTTAAGTGAAAGTAATTTTTATAAAATATATAAAAATGGCCAGCATAAGAGTCCCAAAATGATGTCATCAATTAAGAGTTAAAAATATATTATGGAAATCTTATCTATACTATCGCGAAGTTTGAGCGTTTGTTTTCCGTGCACCATTTTGTCAGTTAATCCTGAGCGTGTTTGTGGTTAATTACACAAAGAATTTCATGCATGGGAGCTATGAAAATGTTACATAAGCTCAGGAACAGTGCATTCAAAAGGGGCCCCGTGATGACAGATTCCTTTACAAAGATGAAAATGAATATTCATATATTTTAAAATTCCATACAACGCAAAATATTTCTTTCAGGATTAACTTATAACATACAATTGTTGTACGTGCTTTTGTACCAATTGTGAATAGCACAGATATAAATCCAACATTCCGTGTTATAATAATTTAATTACCTTTATAGCACAAAGCAATTAAATCGTCCCTTTTGAGGTAGTCACAAATATAGGTATAGAATGATGCAGAGAATGCCAGGCGAACACCAAGGAAAACCTTGTAAAGCTTCCGGTGGTTTACCTATATTTTGTGGCTTCATTATTCAATACCTCTCTCTCTCTCTCTTTTTCTCTCCCCTTCTGCTTCTAAGTAGTTTCAAATTATTTGATACTGACTAACCCGATTTGTTTTACGCAAATATTCGATAATATACCCCGCAGTGTCGTACAAAGCGACTGTCGAATTAAATTTGTTCCCTATCTTTCGCAGGAATTAATAAAGGATTAAATTTGGAATTTGGCTTGAATTATTTTCAAACGGGTATTTACACAAAATCTGATAAAACACGTAATTGGTTTATAAAATTCGTTTATATTAGTAAATATTTTATTAGCTTTGAAGTTGCATGTTATGCGGTTTGTGAGAAATTTCATATAGGTATTATTATAGTCCAGGGAATGAATCGAAAAACGGAGTCGCACTTCCGTTTTCTGTGGGAGAGCATCGATTTGTATGCAATTTTGGAATGAACTTAATATTACCTTCTAGATCACATGTGATTTGGTGAAAAAGTGTGTTTTTTAATTGTAGAGTGTGAAAACTACCCATAAAGTTGAAAAATTTAAATAAAACGAAAATAGGTGCTTTACGAGCTAAAATTCATGTAAAAATGGAAAATAAATATAGTTTCACATTGTGGATTATATTACACATGATTATTTCAACCCTTAATGAGGAAAAATGAAAAAAGCAATTTATTTGCAGGTTTAAGTGGTTAGACAGTATGAATGGAATTGTTGATAAATATTATTCTTATCAATCAATTACTTAAACAATTTTATTGTGATTTTATTATAATATATTATGAATAGAAATATTAATTGTTGATATTGATTTTTTAATTTAATTTAAATATTTTACCTCAATCTTACCTGACTATTTATAATCATGCTCTTTATTTAATTTTCCCTCTGCTGCTCTTATTTGTTTTAGAGTATGATGAGTCCTAATATCAGTAGGGTTCATGGGCAAATAATTAAGAAATCAACATTGCTATTATTTTACTGACATTTGTTTTGTTTAAAAGAATGGATAACTGTCTAAAATAGAATATAAGAAACTTACATTTAATTATTTATATAATTCTTTAATAGTTTAGTTAATAAAAAAACTCAGGTAAGTCGTTATAATGATTATGATACAGTTATATGATATTATTATATAGTTTTTTTATTCTTTATGTTTTATATATGTATGGCCTTTTATTATTATTATTGTTTATGAAAATGATCATTTTTTATTTATCTGTTTATTTCTTTGGATCCAAAAGATTAAAAAAAATGTCACTGACCTGTTTGATAAATTCTTTCTTTCGAAAAATGTCCGCACTAACGCGTGACTAAACACTGGCGATGTCCTCTTAATTTCTGGATATCTTGATAAAAAACTCGTTCCGGAAAAATTATCTACACTTGTTACTGGGTCTTCTGTTAACGAATTTAATGTGTTGAATAAATAATTATATTCAATTTAACCACTTTCACTTAAACTTTTTATAGAGTTCGATATGGAACTGTTAACCCATTCAGCTTCGGCTTCACTCTCCTCGTTTTCTTAGCGTCCCAAGCGGAAGTTCGTAAATTTCTAGAATTTTCTATATTTATAGCGTCTGACTGTCATTCTATCAATGTTCAAAATCACTATATTTCTGACATAAACATACTGTATTTCGCTGTTTTTCACACTTTATATTGATAATTGTTAATAAATTGTCCACTATTATTATTTATAATTGTCTTCATAATGATTTAACATAATCAGAGTCTTCTGATTGGTCGCAACTTATTTATTACTTTCACAAATTTTACAAGATGAATATTATATTTGTATTCATTTCTTTTTATTCCTGCTTGTTACTTATTACTCTATAAGACATAATATCTCAATAGTTTTCAATTTTTATTTTACTCATATATATATATATATATATATATATATATATATATATATATATATATATATATATATTTCTTTATTATTAGTTTGGTACTCATGTCATCATACCACGATTTCCGTTTTCATTGATATTCATATATAAAATATATATCTATCTCTTTAAATTTATGTTATTTAAGGGATAAATAATTAAATGTTTCTTTATTACGGTCATATGGTTTCCTTAATTCAAATCTAAATTGTTTATACATTATATTATAGCTTTGTTGATATCTTAGCTTATTATTTTTCCTTTCTCTTTCTGATAAACATTTATGTGGCTAACGCATTGCGTTAAGTTAGATTTATTGAGTTTCGTTTCTTAGTATGATTATGTCTCAGGTTACGTATCGCGTAGAGTCTATTGATAATTTTGTTATGATTATAACATGACTTTGTATTAATTTTTATTTACACTTAAGATCATATAACTTTATTAAAATAACTTGATATACTATAAATATTTAAAATTGATAAAATTTAAAATACAATTGATTAATGTTATTATTCTAGATAACAAATTTGCTATTATCTACGTCCTCATTCATTCTACAACAACATTCCCAAAATTTGTTTTCTTGATTTATTTTATGTGTAAAAGTAAAGAGAACACCAAATTTTATTTAATTAACTAATTTATTATAGCATCTCATTCGTATAATTCTTGTTATTTATAATCCTATCTCAATATTTTAATTATGATCTGTTTTTTATATATTTTCATATCACTCATTATTCATCATTTCATTTTTTTATATTTCATTAATAATAATATTCATCAATTCAAATCAATTTATTTCTATACTTTTCCATCTTATTCGTTCTTCTTATCCTCATAATTAAATTATTACTTAATAGGTATTATTATAACCTTTTTCCTACATATGCTATAAAATTTTAAATTCTATTTCTTATTTGATTTTCTAAATTTCAGGATGATGATCATAGTAGTTGTTAATTTTTCTTAGTATACCTTGATATTTATCTGTCATTTATTTATTTAATTTCATTTCAAATATAAAGTCTATTATCATCAATTTATTTTTAGTATTAATTTGTCGAATGTCTTTAAAATGTAAGTTAATGTCCGTTATTGTATCTCAACATTTTAATTGCAAAATCTATCTAAAGTTGATTTGAAAAAAAAATTTAAAACAAAATTTCTATATTCTATGCTACTTATTCTATATATACATTTCATCTAATTATTTACAACTATCTTATAATAATATTTATTTATCTCATTTGTTAATAATAACTTTTATATTTAAACTTGGTTTTTGTATCCTTCCTTTACCATGCAGTTCCTTTTTTCGTTTGCTAAATATCATATCTGTTCTCTTGTTTCACTATTCAATTTGTTTATCTTTTTCTAACTTTTTATTCTCTTCCTTTGCTATCCGTTTCTCATTTAGTTTTCTAAACTTTCTATTTTCCTTTCCTCCTATTTTGTTGCTAATTCCCATTCCCATTATAATTTCTATGTCCAAAATTTCCATGTCTATTTCCTTTGTTTCGTCCATTCCATGTATCTTCATTTCTGTTTTGTAATTTATCAATTGTCTTTTGTTCGAAAAGTAGATTGTAGATTACAAAGGGGTCGATTGGCCTATAGCTGGCCTTTCCACACTGCGACCTCAAAAGATCATTTGTGTATACCGTCAATCTATTTTTTGTCCCAGAGATCAAGGCTTCTAAGGAAGCCTATTATCCGATTGGGAGCTATTTTTGTTACCTGGTCAGGTCTCAAGAACAACCGTTCCAGGTACCTATGGCGTTATCGAACAAGTACTCCGTAATGACATAATATATGTTCAGCCGTTTCATCATT
This sequence comes from Galeruca laticollis, assembly GCA_963921935.1. NCBI lineage: Eukaryota > Metazoa > Arthropoda > Insecta > Coleoptera > Chrysomelidae > Galeruca > Galeruca laticollis. Next base: position 81,404,541 of record OY998178.1, on the reverse strand, counting down.
TTCGAAAAGTATGTTTAATATTTAATTTCAAATATATAAATTCTGTTATATTCTTTTTAATTCCCCCAACATATTCCATATTCACTCATTGTCTCCTAATTTGTTTCACTTTTCCTTGGATATTTTCCATTGCATCATCTGTTTCTGTCAGCTTTCTATTCATCCCTTCTATTTCCTTTTTAAAAATATTGATTCTGATCTCATTTCTTCTGGTACATATGTCAGTTGGATTTTTTATTTTACCATCTAAAACTTTAATTTCTTCATTTACATTTTCTTGAAAATGCTGTATTACCTCTTTACTTATTTGTCCCTGTAATTTAATGTAATCTACTTCTTCAGTTTCCTCCTTAATTTCTTCGTTCCCCTCTGTGGTCTTTCTAAACTCCTCTTTTCCCTTTGTTATTTCTTCTGTTGTTCTTTGATACTTATTTCCATTGTTAATTCCCTCTTTATTTTGTTATTTTCTTCTTCTGCTCTCTTGAAATTCAATTGTATTTATTTAGTTATATCTTCCTCTATGCTTCGTATATTTTTATTTGTTTTCATAATTTCTCTATCTAATTTGGTTATTCTCTCGCCATTCCCTTTTATTTTATTAGTACACTCTCCAATTTAAATTTTCAATTCCTTTTCATTCTACTTTAAAATTTCTATGTCTGTTGATAGTATTTCTTCCAATTCCATTAGTCTTCCTACCATTTCTTAGTCTTCCTGCCATTTCATTTCTAATTTCTTGTTTTGTTTCTTGGATTCTTTCTTCTGTGTATTTTTGGTTTATTGCGGTTTATTTCCAAACCCTATTGCCTATGTAACCCTGTCCATGGTGAGTTGTAACGAAGCAAGGTCTCACTGCAAAGTATTATCAATTCAATCGTTCCCCATTAAGCAGGATCCCAGCATCAATACTTTGCAAGGTTTATCTGAAGATGTGTTTTAAGTACAATTTGAAAATTACCTACAGGACATCCCTGTCTTTTACCTCGTAATATTTTCATCTCTTCTGTCGTCTCTTTGTCTGCCCTGCCCGTCTTATATCAGTAGAGATTACTGATTATTCTGAGATCCTTATACATCGCAGTTGACATCCCGGCAACGCTTAAACTGCATCTGGATCGAAAATAGAGCCTCTCTAGTCCCTACACCACTTCTAAAGCCGAATTGGGATTCAATGTCACTCACCTCCGAGGCGTATTGCGAAGTATATGACTTGTCCATCAATGACAGTTACTAAATCGACGCACTTTGCTGCGGTATTTCTCAGGAACGGTTGCTAGGGTCGCGCGACTTTTGATGACTGAAAGTCTACAAGAGTGGATGGATTTTATTTGACTTTGCTAGTGCCAAGAGAAAAAATTAAATTCTTGAACCACAACAAATAGTTCCTGTGTATGAACACTGGAGAAGGATCGAAGTATAATTGAGGAAACTGTTGCTTAAGAAGAAATTCTACAGAGTTATTGTCTATGGTACTTATCAAATTTGGAGTTATGCATGAGATCTAGGAAATTGTGTCTATTGGAAGTATTATATTTGGAATATTGACTTGAGTCAAAATTAGTTTTTGAAAATTTTCCGTTCAAGGTATGAAGAAATGAGTAATAGGGTTCTGTGTTAGAAAGATCGGACGAACTTTTTTTATCTATCAAAGATTGTATTGAAATAGATAATTAAACGCCTCTTTTTATTTAAAAAAATCTCAATTAAGTATTAATTTATTTGCTCGATCCAATTGCCTATAGTGAAGGTTTGCGTTTCGTCAAAAACCACTCTCTTTTGCTATAGACCGATTTATCATATTAATTCATCAAACGAGCGAAATACTCTTCTGTTTAGTACCGCTGACCACTGAGCCGCTCAGAAAAATTATGAGGAACACAAATACCTGATCTCACTTTACCAATCTGCTTTAAATGTTGAATGGATGATAGTTAGTTCGCGCGTGAATATGCCATGAATGTTTGTAGTCGATATTATCGGATTTGAACTTAGAAAACCAACTTTATCAAAAAATAATATTCAAATCGTTACAAGCAACTTACTCCAACCTTAAAATATTTTTGGCACGTCCCAATGAACTGCTAAGATGGAACAAGGAAAGGAAGACCCGAATACAGTTAAGATTAGACAGCAGCAATATATTGGGCGTGTAATACTATACGTCCTTTTGTAGTAGGTCCTCCAAGGCAAGGTATATGGAGCAAGAGGAGCAGACAGAAGGAGAATTTCGTCGTTGAAAAATTTAAGAACCAATCAACAACTCAGCTATACCGCGGTGCTGTTGACATCGGAGAGGCATTCTAAGACGAAAAAGAATGAGCTGACATGTACAGAAATATCATCACTTTCTGATCCTTCTTCAGCACTGCAGAATATAGGTATTGATAGTTGGTACTTCAAAGCACACAAGTTACTTTGTTGTTTCGTTCCGAAATGTCAGTTACCTCAGGTATGTTATTATTATATATCCCAAATACATTTATCCAACGAATTTGAGTTCGGTACAAATAAACAATTTATTCAAATTAATAAAACATTTTGACTTTGAAAAATAATCAATGCGTTGAATTCGTCAAGGTTCTTTAAACGATATTATATCGGTTTGGCGAAAGATAAGATTATTTTTCTTTTTTTAAACAGTTACTTACATACAGCAGATGTGTTTCGTCCAGTATTGCTTTGACAGTATCAAAGTTGGTGTTTTTTCCATCAGTTTGTGTTTGCGCAGGTTTACTGAAATATTTTTTTCATAAATGACGTTGTGTAATTCAAATACTGAACTTACCGTTTATATCAAGTAAACAGTCGCAGTTTATTTATATCGATCCGCTGTTTATAAAGAAGTTACGTAAGTGCTTAACAAAGATACACGGTGAGATATTTACATTATTCTATCAATAACTGAATATAAGCACGCTATTTCTGTGAATTATAAGGCAAGTATAATTTATTTTATATTTCATTATGTCGACTTGATCCTTTAACAACTGAAACGTAATATTGGAAACTTCTAACCATTGTTGAATATATATATATATATATATATATATATATATATATATATATATATATATGTGTGTTTTTAAATGAAACTCAAGGTCTCTAGATAATTCCACAATATAATACAAGTTATTGAAAATTCTAAAAAATTGACAATTATTTCGATAAATCAATATCATCGTCAGATTTATCGAAACAATTGTCAATTTTTTAGAATTTTCAATAACTTGTATTATATTGTGGAATTAACTAGAGACCTTGAGTTTCATTTAAAAACACTAATATGAGCATATTCCACGAAGTAAGGGTCGAGACAGTCAATTTCATATATATATATATATATATATATATATATATATATATATATATATATATATAAAATCAAAAATGGATCATGCGTGAATTTAACAAAAACAAAGAGCAAACAACAAGTGTTATCATGGGAAAGCACGCAAAAATAAAGAGGTTACTGAAGAGGAGTGGTAACCGTAAACATGCATGTTTCTAGCTCATTAGCCTTCGTCAGTACGGTATAACCAAGTATGGATGTGAAACTTGGGAGCAACGATGTTGAATGAAACATGGAAGAACACAAAGAACGAAAATAACAGGACAACCAAACGCACATTTGTGCCATCAATTGGAAGATTCCGATTTTGGAAAAACAACCAATATCAACACGGAGGCGCATAAAGCCCTCCTGTCTGGAAAAAACCAACCCAAGGTATAGAAACAAAATCAAAAATGGATCATGCGTGAATTTAACAAAAACAAAGAGCAAACAACAAGTGTTATCATGGGAAAGCACGCAAAAATAAAGAGGTTACTGAAGAGGAGTGGTAACCGTAAACATGCATGTTTCTAGCTCATTAGCCTTCATCAGTACGGTATAACCAAGTATGGATGTGAAACTTGGGAGCAACGATGTTGAATGAAACATGGAAGAACACAAAGCAACATCGTTGCTCCCAAGTTTCACATCCATACTTGGTTATACCGTACTGATGAAGGCTAATGAGCTAGAAACATGCATGTTTACGGTTACCACTCCTCTTCAGTAACCTCTTTATTTTTGCGTGCTTTCCCATGATAACACTTGTTGTTTGCTCTTTGTTTTTGTTAAATTCACGCATGATCCATTTTTGATCTTGTTTCTATACCTTGGGTTGGTTTTTTCCAGACAGGAGGGCTTTATGCGCCTCCGTGTTGATATTGGTTGTTTTTCCAAAATCGGAATCTTCCAATTGATGGCACAAATGTGCGTTTGGTTGTCCTGTTATTTTCGTTCTTTGTGTTCTTCCATGTTTCATTCAACATCGTTGCTCCCAAGTTTCACATCCATACTTGGTTATACCGTACTGATGAAGGCTAATGAGCTAGAAACATGCATGTTTACGGTTACCACTCCTCTTCAGTAACCTCTTTATTTTTGCGTGCTTTCCCATGATAACACTTGTTGTTTGCTCTTTGTTTATATATATATATATATATATATATATATATATATATATATATATATATATATATATATATATATATAATAACCTAACAATTACATTATCTGACAAGGAGAATGCCACTGTTATATTGAAAATTGATGATTATAATTCAAAAAACTTTTATAGAATCTAGCAATGTACAAATTCTTAGAGCAGACCCAACAAAAAAGTTTCCTATTACTGTAAGAGAGATTGTTAAAAATTCCAATTATATTTTGACTATTGAAAGAAATACATCATAAATAAAAATCCTCAATCTCTACAATTATATGGAACCGTTAAATTACATGAAATATCGAAACCAATTAGACCTGTAGTTTTTATATTAATACTTCTAATAATATATTAGCAAAAAAAACATCATAACAATATACTTAGTAATTACGGATATATATCTAAATACTCAATTAAAAATTCAATAGAACTAATAAAAAACTTATTTCATTTGATGTTACCAATAATGTTCATTGAAATACCTCCCAAAGAATGTCTAACATTTGTAAGAAAATTAATAGAAGATAAAAATATTAATCCAGGAATAATATCAGATACTATACTTAATTTATTTGATATATGTATTAATCAGAATTATTTCACTTTTGACAATAACATATATATTCAAAATGAAGGTTTACCAATTGGAAGCCCTATATCACAAATTTTGGTAAACATTTTTAAGGACAGTTTAGAAAGAAAACTCTTTGAATGTAACTTTTTAAAAAATATCTAATTTTGGCATAGATATTTAAATGATATATCTGTGGCTCAATTTAAAATGCGTATAATCTCAATGTGTCTGATTCAAATTAAGCGAAATTCTGCCAGGGTCTAGCGACAGAGAATATAATTCTAATGACATATTAATTTTTCAATCATCTTAAACCTGCCAAAAATTTTTCAAAATTTCAATTACTTAGGCCTCTGCAGTTTTGGACTAATTTTCATAAGCTATATTATATAATCTTCCTTCTAGTAGATAGGCAACGAAAATAGCTACTTGAACCCTGATGTACAGGGGGGAATAAACATCTCGCTTATGTGACAAGATAATTTAAAAATTTAAAAACTGTTTTGAATGGCATTAAAGTACCTTCATAACGACTTTGCATTTGACAGGCTTGTGCACCCACCTATCACTTTTTTTTAAATGGTACCCACTGTATATTGTTATTGAAAATTGCGTGTTATTCTATTAGGAATACAACGGTACAACATACTTGTAACTATTTTTTATTATTAACAACAAAAAATTAACATTTTAGACTTTTTTATAAGTATTACCTAATTATCCTTATAAAAAGTATGTTGCCTTCGCCAATTGTTATAAAAATGTCGAAAAGTACATTAATGCTTTGTTGTCAAAAACCGATGCCTCAGTCAAAAAAAGAACTTCAAATACTTATTGTTAAACAGTGCCTAGTGTAGTTAATTGACGACTTAATTGTTTGTTGTGTCCACTATTCACAAGTTCCAATTAAAAAAATAATTACTCTTGTTATCAGTAAGATGGCATCGAGAACGTTTTCTTCAACGTCGTCAAGTAGCACACATGGAGTTTCCTAGATTGGAACGAGAATTGCGCAACGGTTCATTCCCAAACAAAAACCATGCACCACATCGAAATCATGTGAGCAATGATGATAATGTTATTAATGTACTTGCGTATGTTGGTGTTAATCCCCATACTTCTGTTAGAAAAATAGCTGAAGAAATCGAAATAAGCAAAAGTACTGTACAGAGAATTTTGAGGAAACACAAATACCACCCTTTTAAATTACATTTAGTTCAAGAACTGAAGCCTACTGATTTCGACCGAAGATTAGAATTTATTTCTCTAATTGATGTTATGATTACCGATGATCCCTTGCTTCTAAATAAAATATTTTGGAGTGATGAAAGCCGCTTCCACAACAATGGTGTAGTGAATACACATAATGCCCATTATTGGTCGAACGAAAATCCACACTGGGTTTCTTCAACTCGTTTTCAGACAATTTGGGGTTTATTCAATGGTCACTTGATTGGGCCATACATTTATGAGGGCACATTGAATGGAGAAAGATATTTACATTTTCTTAAACACGAGTTACCTGAACTTATGGAAGACATTCCTTTGGCACAACGGAATACAATTATCTGGCAACAGGACGGTGCTCCACCTTATTGTTGCGAAGCATCTCGATCAACTGTTTCCCAACAGGTGGATTGGTACTTATGGACCTATAGCTTGGCCTCCTCGCTCGCCAGATCTAACACCACTGGACTCTTTTTTGTGGGGTTACCTTAAAGAATTGGTTTATCAAACGCAACCTGTAGATGTAGATGATTTGAAAGAACGCATTCGTGAAGCGTGTCGTGCTGTTACACCAGCTATGATTCAAGCGGCCTGCACAAGAACGCTTTTAAGACTTCTTGAAGCGTGCATGGAACCTGCAGGAAATAATATTGAACACTTACTATAATTTTGTTTTCGTTTTTTTTGAATTGCATATGCATTTTAGTTAAATTTCAGAAATGTTAATTTTTTGTTGTTAATAATAAAAAATAATTACATGTATGTTGTATCGTAGTATTCCTAATAGAATAACACGCAATTTTCAATAATAATATACAGTGGGTACCATTTAAAAAAAAAGTGATAGGTGGGTGCACAAGCCTGTAAAATGCAATAAAGTTTTTTCATAAGCCATTATGAAGTTACTTTAATGCCATTCAAAACAGTTTTTTAATTTTTAAATTATCTTGTCAAATAAGCGAGATACTGTATGTATACGATAATTTGGGACACCCGGTATATCTACTAATACAAACAGTGAATAAACTACCATGATAATACTGGTCTGCTTGGTGTTTTTAGCAAACAAGGGAATGTGTTATGTAGAGTATATCAACATTTACTGCTCCAGATTATGTCTATTCGACATTTCGAAGGTTTCAACAATAATTAAACAACATAATAATAATTGGAACCAAAAATTACTAATTTTTTAATGTTCATTAAAAAATGAAAAACCAAAATTTCTCGGTTTCGGGTGGTATGACTTTTCTTTAGTAAATTTTCTTCTCTATATGGATCTTTTTTCAAATTTTGCTGATCTCAAACTCTTTTGATATCGACTGGATGCCGTTAAAATTATTCGATTCAAACCAGCGAGAATTACCCTGTCAGATTGAACGAACTGACAAATTTGTGCAACCAGAGCGCTTTAGAAGTACCCATCGTAGTTGTAATCCAATCGTACACAATAAACTTTTGATAATAAATCAAAACGGTTAATTAAGAGACCATACGTAACAGATAAAATTTATAATTAAAATTACAAATCCAATTTCACACAACAAAGATTCGGAAATCTATAGCCAAGTCGAGTCGCTGTTATTTGCCGAAAACTTTATTCGCTTAAAATCGACTGTTTCCGTTGTTGTGGGAACTCTCAAAACGAACATATTTTCAGGACGGCCTCGAAATATTCCACCTAATTGTTAGTGTTAATGAGATACAGCACGAGATGTAATAAGTTTGAAACAATAGGTTAATACTGCATACATTTTGCATTAAATGTTAAATAATTTTTGTTCCTATTTTACACGATTTGAAATAGTTTCTGGCCGATTGTCAAGTGAAGTAGGTTCTTTCAATAAACAGTATAAGCACCTTGAATGTAATTACTTCGATTTTGAACTATATTGTGTGTTTAAATCTGCTGTAGAAGGAATAGAATAAAAGTCTTAAATTGAAAATCCTGCTAATAAATACCATACTGCAGCCTGGTCCTGTTTGCGGAGATAGATGTCCTGAAGTTCTTAAGACTAATATAATGAAAAGCATAGGAAAGGTCCGGGTATGAAAATACGTTCACGGCTGGAGGGACCTAATTTCCCAGACACTACTCAGAATGGCCGAAGTTGTGTCCAACCTCCTATAAGATGATGGTACCTAGAGAAGAAGAATCACTTGTAGGAATGAATATTTTTGGCGTCTCAAGAGATGTCCTAAGTTTTATTTTCTTTATAGTCGTGACTACTACTGCTTCGTTGCCTATTCTTTTTTATTTGTCACCCTTTGTCTTCCATGATATTCGCAGGGTCTTAAGGTTTCAAAACCATATAATGAAGTGGATGGATAATTCATAACAGCGAAGTCTTCACAGACGTAATGTTGAATTTATGTACAGCTACATGTAAACGACATGTAAATGACGTTAACAAAGAAGGAAGAGGAAAAACTAAGAATAACTGAAAGGAAGATATTGAGAACAATACTGGTTCCTGTAAAAATAGATGAAACTGAATACAGAATAAGAACGAATCGTGATGTTTTGGACGAAATAAAAGGCGTGGACATTGTAAAAAGAATAAAAGCACAACGAGTTAAATGGCTGGAACATGTATGGAGAGAAGGAGCTAATTCAGTAACCTACAATATCTTGTAGTGGAATCCAGGGGGAAAGAGGAGACGCGGTAGACCCAGGTCAAAATGGCAAAATGAGGTGGAGGCGGACCTTAATAAAGCAGGAGTAACAAACTGGAGGGAGAAAGCAAGAAATAGGGAACTATGGAGAGGCATAAGTGAAAGATCCACCCTAATTAAGCGGGTCTAGAAAGCACACGCGGCATAAACCCCACATGGGGTGTCAATATATACATGTAAACGACGTACTATCTTTGGCATTTTGTTGTTGTTTTTGTTTATATTTTCTATATTCAGTTTTTCACTTTCGGTATCTCAATTTTCCTTCATGATTTTTAGAGTTTTTATCTTCCCCACTGTCTAAATTTATTCTTCTATGTTGAAGCTTGAAAAATATAACAAACAGTTTCTATTGCTTTGTTCACAGTATTGACACTTCATAGTCATCAAAACTTATACTTTAATGTTTAGTGCGAATTCCAAGGAAACCACATTATTGAGCATTTGTTTAAATAAGTGAAATGTCCTGACTATGTCTTGTTTTTTCAAAGAAGCAGCCTAAGTGTGATGACCAACTCTCATACCAGTGCTTTGGTGGTGTTTCCTGAGGCCTACTGATATTCGGTATCTCTATCCTATTGACACGATCTCTCAATGATCTTCTTCTGTCCCGTTTTACTATATCTTAAGTGAGTTAGTGAAACGTTAGCTATTTTATTGGTAAATTGGAACATTTTATTAAATAATGGAAGAAAAGTTTTATCCAGTGCCCCTCAAAGGGAAGAGAGTATTCTCAAGTTTGATACTTTTGGCTTCAAAGTCTTGTTTCTGCTAATAAGATAGTTTCCTAATATATAACCATAGGGCTAATAATATCTAAGCTTCAATATTTGTAATATCACATCTTCTTCTTTTTTCTATTAACATATATTAAGTCAATCACATCAGGTAGGCATCAAATGAAATGTAACTTCTGTCATTCTGACGATGATATTGATTTATCGAAACAATTGTCAATTTTTTAGAATTTTCAACATTTTTCATTATATTTCATTGCCGTAAAGTTTCATCTGTATTTTGGTCTTTGTTCTAACATTTCGTTTATATTTTGTCCTAATATTTCTTTTCGATGTTTTTTCTTGTCTTAACATTTTATCAAAATATTTGTCATTATTTTAATATCACATTTAGAGGTAGATATAACTTGAAGATTTGATAAAAAATACATTAGGTCCTAGAAAAACGGAAGCTCTGAAAAAAATTTACGTACAACTATAAAATCGTTCATATAACAAAACCCATATAAATAGAAATTTATAAAAATCGTAAAAAACCGAAATAATTGAGGCGTTTCATACACTCTTTATAGACAAAAGTAAAATATTATGTCTAAAAAATGTTCAATAATCTTTTCAGACGATATTTCTCAAACGTTTGCTAAATTATTTTCTTCATATTATTTCTGATTGAAATAACAACAAAAATATTGTCGTTTGGAACGTTCCTTATTCTACCGATTATTTGACTGTTCCCTTTAAATATGTGTCCCATCCACTTATATCCTTTACCTATTTTTCAATAGCATGTTCTCCTTGTCCAAACCATGAATTATTATTACTTACAGGTTTCAATTTTTGTTATCATCTCATAACGTTCAGTATACATATTATTTTTTGAAGGGATTATTTCCACATCCTTGAAGATGCGAATATAGCAGATAGCGGGAATTGGGATTAGGCAATAGACAAACTTTTACTTATCAAATTACATAGGAACGAACTGGAACTCGAAAGAATAACTATTAAAGTTGAGAACATTCAACCGATTCCTCATTCAAAATTTGTCCTTATTATAGTTCATGCTTCCGCCTAATCTACCTCCTGAAAGTAATTGGATTAGTCCTGAAAAAAACTAACCTAATAGGTTTTAGTTGATTACTCTCCGGATTTTTATAGCCGTTTTAAAGAACAACAGTCAAATCATTTTGTCACTTTATTATAATTTTTTTCATATCAATAATAATAACTTTATTTACAATTTAAATATACATTTTATCCAGCTTAATAGTAAATAAAGTAGTAGACTCTTAGAAGTGCGTAACACTTGTATCGGGCCAAACAGAAAATTAAAATAACAATTACATAAATATTAAAATACTAAAATACAATAGTTAAACACGATACTAAAATACAACATGTCATGTGGCCAAACCAGAACTAGACAATACCAACCACATATTTTACATTAAGATGAGGAACCGAAGTCCACGCAATAAAATCGCCATAAAGATGGGAATAATTGAATATTATATGGCAATTTTATTTTCAAGGGGGACTTTTTAAATCAATATTTGTAGCACTCGATGTTCAATCTCCTAGAAGGCTTAGATGTTGTTACCCTTAGAATCTTTAATGGGAAGGCGGGAATGTACGCATATGATTTTTCTTTTGTTGGTTATTTTATTTTTACATTTTTTTTAATTTGCGAGAAGAAATTACAAACATGGGATCTACTTACGAGTATCTTATGAACTGTTCAAAATATTGTCCATTTTGCTCTAAACAGTAATAAAGTCAGTTTTCGAAGCATTTAGCAGAACTTCACCGGGAATTATCCAGTATGTTGCTTAAATTCGTCTTTTAAGTTCACCAATATCGACAGAATTTGTTTTATAAACTACGGATTTGAGATGTCCCCAATGAAATAAATTTAAGGGAGTTAAATCCGTTGATCTCGGAGGCTATTCAACCGTTCTCTCGTTTAAACACTTTCGAACGGGAAAAAAATAATGATATAAAGTATCGTCATGTTGTAAATGTAACAGGTCTTCCTGGAAAATTACATTACCTTCTGCATCAATTTGAGCTTCTATCTCGTGAGTGCTAAGAGGATCGATGGTCTTTTCAAGCATATCAATGTACAGATTTCCAGTCAAGTCTAGAAAATAAAAACCAATAATGGCATTTACAAGAATACCATCCCAAACATTAACTTTTTGTGGGTTTTGTGTATGTTCTGCGGATTTTTGTCACTCCAAATGAAATGTCATTGCTGAAACAGGTGATTAACAAAATATTAGGGATGAGACATGGTTTCAAAAAATTCTATTTATCATAATGATCCTCTAGAACATGAAGAAACTGCATTTTATATGGATGAAATTAATGCATTTTCAGTGCCTTTTTTACAAATAAGTAGTAAATATCTCCCTTTGTGACAACAACTGATACACAATCTACCATTCCCTTTGATTTATATCTAAAAACAGTGTTTCAGTACAGAAACTTATTAGAATCACCCTACTTATAGTAACTCAACATAATATTCTTGTCTTAACGTTTGAAAACAAACTCAACACATGCAAGAAATGAAAGCAAACTGTATCAAAAGGCTTAATATACTGAAAACATTGGAGAAGTGAAGAAACAGTGCTTCTCTACAGAGTTGTAATCAGATCAAAAATAGATTACAGAAGCATCATTTGTCCCTCTTCAAAACATGCTTAACACCATCCACAACACAGCTCTTCGCATATGTATAGGCGCTATTAAATCCAGCCCAACAGACAGCTTATATACGGAAACTAACGAATCTCTCCTTCACCCTTCAAAACATATTTGAATTCAACATCGGCCAAACCCCACAACCCAGTACATAACTTAATCCCAAATGTACATAACGGAGAATCAAATCACCCCTCAAAGTCAATACGCACCATCATCGACACTCTAAAATCTATCCTATACAAGATTGACTTCAACCTCACACTATCTTTCCGTGTATCCTCGTCTCCTCCATGGAGAAAACCAATACCAAAGATCGACATACATATTCAAAAATCAAGAAACCCCAAATATACTCGCAAGAAAATCATTAACCGAACGTGTAAGGGATGACAGCAGCATACATATAGCTCACCCAAATGACAACCTCACCTGCGCATGGCGCAACCTGCTGGAAAGTGACGAGGCTCTGTCGACCGAGAGATTACCGGTATAAGTAATTCCCCCTTGTTGGTCAACAGCTCTGAGTGGAGGAGCTGACAAGAGTAAGGGTACCTTCTTGTTCTTGGAAGGAAAAATCCTTCCTAAAGGCGGACAAAACTGTCTACAAGTTCAACGGCATGGAGTTGCAGAAGGCAACGGGAAACCACTGCATTAACAGTCCCCAGGACAATCTTTAGCATGATCGAGAAAAATCAAAACAGGGCCTCCAGTCCCCAGCAGCTCTTTAATGGGCAGAGAGTGCTAAGAATTCCCGTATCGGTCATGAGAAAGATAACAACATGGAATTTGCGATTTTTGTTTGAAAGTGTAAAAACTCATAACACGATTAGTGAGGGGAAAAGACGCAAAATAGACTTTCTGGGTATCAGTGAAATGAGTTGGCCAGGACCTGCAAAAATGAGAGTGGAAGATCATTGTATTTATTACTCCGGCAATGATGGTGCGCGGAGGGAGGATATCGTGGGAGATTATGGCTTAGGTGCACCAAATGAGCTAGGAGATCGGTTAATACAAATCTCCAAAAAAAAACGTGATTATGGCCAATACACATTTTAAACAACCTCCAAGGCGTCCAATGCAGATAAAAATGTAGGCAATCAAATAGATTTCATCATTATTAACAGAAGATTCAGGAATACTATTCAAAATACTAAGACTTATCCTGGTGCAGATGTTTTTATGGATCGCTCATTATTGGCCGCTACATTGAAACTGAAAGAGTCGAAAAAGCGTAGGCTCTACAGTCTATGGACACAAGAAAGCTTTTGGATCCAGTAATAAGAGCGGAAGGACAGAGAGAATTATACTGCAAATTGGGTAGCATTGATCAAACAATTGACAAATATAATATCGAAGACACGTGGAAACATTACGGATTAAAACGTCCGTAATAGAAGTTGGTCAAGCTAAGCTGAACAGAAGCAGAATCAAACACAAAGCTTGCATTACCGATGACATCCTGAAATTAATGGACAGCCGTAGATCATATAAAAATAAAGACCCTGGCAGATACAAAGAGGTGCAAAGGGAAATTAGGGCTAAGATTAGACAAGCGAAGGAAGAGTGGTTGACGGAGCAGCGCAATGAAATAGAGCAGCTAGAAACCAAACACGACTCTTTTAATATGTACAAGAAAATCAAGCAGACAACTGGTCAATATAAAAATAGGAACAACAGCACTCTCACGAACAAGCAGTAGCACAGAAGAACAACGACAGGAATGGAAAAAATATATTTAAAATCTCTTTGTGGATGGTACGAGTTCTTCGCATAATATTACTCTGGATGACGGGTTGGATATCATTAAGACAGAACTCTTACACGCTATATCAAGTGCAAAAACGGAAAGGCACCAGAATTAGATGGAGCACAAATAGAGGTTTTAAAAATGTTGGAACAAGACAGGACGCTTGCTCAACTGGACATACAAGACCGGGGTAATTACTAAAGACTGGATCAAGTCAACATTCGTTGCCATGCCAAAGAAGGTTAACTGCAAGTATTGTAAGGATTACAGAACAATCAACTTAATGAGTCATCTATTAAATTTGTTCCTGAAAATTGTTCATTCCACAATATACACCAAAAGCGAAAGAAATATTAGCAGGTCTCAGTTTGGTTTTAAAAGCGGTTTCGGTACAAGGGAGGCGCTGTTTATTGTCCAGGCTCTAATACAACGAGATGTTAACGTCGATATTTATGTTTGCTTCGTTGATTACGAGACATGTTAATAGCTATACGGGACGATATTGGCCTGAAAGAATGAGACATTAGGATAACCGCAAACTTGTATTGGAATCAGACAGCTGACATTTTCATTAACGTCCAGAAATCTAAAGAAGTGTCTATTATGAGAGGAGTCCGACAAGGCTGTGTGCTATTCTCCTTTCTGTTTAATTAATATGCATAAAATTTCTTCAGAGAAACCGTCGAAGAACGATTACAGACCATAGACTAGGATTAAATGAATAGTTGTCAGCAAAAACAAAAATATAGCCGACAACTTATCATCTATCTGCCTGCATAAATGGAGAAATAGTGGAGAGAGTACAAAAACGCAAATATCAGAGCTCTAAGAATTCCCCCACGTTGGTATATATTTAGCATATTGTTGTATGGGATGGAGCATGGACCGTCTGTGAAACAATGTGCATGAGAATTGAGGCGTTCGAGATGTGGACTTACCGAAGAATGCTGAGGATATCGTGGATGGACAGGGTGACGAATGAAGCGGATTTACAGCGAATAAACAAAGATACGTACTTAATATCATAAAAAGAAGAAGGTTGGAGTATTTTGCCCGCGTAATGAGTAATCCGAAATAATTGATCCACATTATAATAAAAAATAGAGGGAAAGCGTGGTCCTGGACGCCGAAGAACATCTTGGCTCAAGAATCTCCGCCAATGGAATGGAGTAAACAACACGACACTGTGCAGGTCGGCTGTGGACAAAGTGAAGATCATGCGACTGTTCGCCAATATTCTAGGAGGACACGGCACTTGAAGAAGAAGAACGAATCAACCAACATAGTTTTCACAAAATCATATATACAGACGCTTCCAAAATAGTAAAAGAGTAGAATGCGCGGTAACCTCACTAAACGATATCCTTTACATAACTATATAATATTCACCGCAGAAAGCTTTGCAATTCTTCAGGCCTCCAAATGATTGAACACAGGAAATAAAAACGTCGCTGTCTGTACAGACTCTCTCTCATCAATTCAAGAAATTAAAAAAGCCAACTCTAAACAGTCACTAATACAAGAAATCCACGACAACGCAGCTACGCCGGCCAATACAACTAAAACCCAAAAGAAAAAGAGGACTGCGTATTGAACATACTCGTACATGTTATACCGATGGATACTTGGTGACAAAAGATCGTCCCCTGTGCCAGTATGTTCAATACATCTAACTGCTAATAGAATATCCCCGCTATCAAATCTACCAGCAGAACACACAGTATAAAAGAATTTAGTGAAGTGAATATAGTGCTATCCTACCTAAAAGACACAAATCTAATAAATAATATCTAAAATGTTCTACCTAAAATGTATCGAATATAAACTGTTTTACCTAAAACTGTATCAATGGCCTCAGCAGCCGAAACACGTTAATTTAATTTAAAAAATGCAAGAGGCTTATTTTGATCAAAATTGGTCTGATCTTATTTAGCGATTTCCAAAATAATATATAAACAAATTGATTTTTTGGCGAAATTTCTTCTACAATGTATTTTGAGAATAAACAGTTATAGTTACTTTGCATGGAATAAACTATTCTAAATACAATCTAGTTTTGCACGAGTTAACTACGAAATAACATAATTTCTGCAACTACACTATTAAGTTTTTAATTGTGAGTAAAGCTAGTAAACCCTCTTTTATTAATAGCGCCTCATTGGCCGGACGATTTCTGTTAACAACCTTCATTGGTTTCGTGCAACTATAGTAGCAGTAGTAGGAAAAGTATACAAGCACGCAACGCTCCAAAATTAGTAATGAAAATGGTGCATTGGAAATTATGACTGTAATTTGTTTTCAACATTAACGTTTCTGCAGTGATATACGTAACATTTCGCCGTTTTAGAAGCTTTGCCGAGCTTTTAATTCGGAATCCATTTACATAGAATAACGTGGAATTAGTGCAACATTAGATTTGCTTTTTTAACACGTTTACTGATAATAATAATGCGGACGTGAATTATGAATTGGGTCAGATTATAATCACTTTTTGGTAAGTCATTCACATTTTATGATTTCCTTTCCAAATTTTTAGACAAAAAATCAGATCATAAATCAAGTTTCAATAAGATACGAATCTCTTCCGTTTTAACGATTTGTAATACAGATTTTGATAATTAAATGAAATGAATAAAAAATTACAATTTAATTCAATACTGAAGATTTTGGAATGGTTTCATAAAATCTTCCATGGCGAAGAAGTGTCAAACAGCAAAATGAAGATATCTTCTACGATACACAAAAAGTATATGACATTACAAAAAGAGCTCTGTATAAAATAAAACAAAAGCCGAAGTGACAGTTGAAACGAATTGGTATTTAATTGAAGTGACTATCAATTGAATTTCATAATTGTTACCATGAGAAGACTCTTATCAAAATTTAAAATCTCAACAAGAATATTATTATGTTGTTGGAGAACTAATGAAAAAGGCATTGAAAGGCAGGACAATCAAGATATTGGTCAACACATCATCCATGACATAGTTAAGCAAAATAGGGCTTATCTTTGCACCCATTGGTGTGTGCCAAATATTTGTTTGTAAGTCTGGTTGTTAAAGGAAAAATAGTTTTTAATTTGATTACAGTTTTTATGGACTGCTCTGATTCAAGAGTCAAGGTAAACTTTACTTGAAAGTGATACTACGTCCAAATTTTCCAAAACATAGTTGTCTGGAAGTTTCATTCTATTAATATGTAAATAACTAGAAGAACCAGTATCATCCAACAGGCTGTGATGATTTTAACGCCATTAAAATTATTTAAATGTATTTCC
Organism: Galeruca laticollis; assembly: GCA_963921935.1. Taxonomy (NCBI): domain Eukaryota; kingdom Metazoa; phylum Arthropoda; class Insecta; order Coleoptera; family Chrysomelidae; genus Galeruca; species Galeruca laticollis. Next base: position 81,387,101 of record OY998178.1, on the reverse strand, counting down.
CTTTCTATTAAGCAAACACTTAACAAAAAGCACGATGATGATGACTTAACGTAATGCATTCATATATATACAACTCTGAAATCGAATACTCGCCTCTTAATGATTTCCACTCACTTTTTTTACTGTAGACGTTAATAGCTTTGTGCTGTTTTGTTCTCTTACCGTAAAAGGATTTTGCTTTGTTTCATATATTGTTGTGAACGTTCATTTTGCCTGTTCCACATTGAACAAAAAAAAAACAGAAGATACCCGCGGTGGCACGGGGTCAAATTCGTACAACAATAGATTGTTTTCGATTTTATGAGTCCTTAGTGTGGCGTATCGTCGTAAGAACGCAATCTAATTTATATTTCGAATTTAACGAGTTATTATAACGAACTTTGCAGATGAGAGATATAAATAGGTACAGTCAATAATTATTCGATTATAAAAACTCTTAGATGTTGAAGAATACAAAATTGAGATAAGAAAGGTTATTCAGTAAACAAAATCACTTAAAAACTTATTATTGCTAGTGAAATCATTGTGAATGGAAACAGAGAACTTTTTACTGCTACCTCCAGTATCTATTAACGCACATATTTTCCTTTTGTTGGTTGGCTATCGGGTAAAGAATTTTTTTTGTTTTTACAGTGTCTACTATCTCTGTTTCTATATCCATTCGCCTTAATATACTCGCATTTGTTATTGTTTCTTCCCAAGTATGATTCTATATCCCCACATTTCGAAAGCCTGAAGTCTTTTTATGTCATCTTTATTCGTTATCCATGACTCCATTCCATAGAGAGAAGTTAGAGAAAACCATTCCATCTGGCAAATCTCATCCTAAGTTTGATGTTCAAATCTCTAGAGCAGAACACTTTCCTCATGTTTGTAAATGCAACACTAGCTTGATCTTTTCTAGATCTTATTTCTCGCGAGCGTCATCCAGTCGACATGGCACCCAGGTAAACTAATTTATGAAAAGTTATGTATTGCGGAATTTGGCAGGATATTCATCCTCAAAACTATCAATTTGAATTTAGTACAGCATGTTTTAAACAATGATTTTAGGAGTTGATCATCAATGTGAGAAGTAGTTAGCATTATAACATATAAGAATTTGTAACGTTTCAAGTAAACTATTACTATAAAATGAAAAACTAAGTATAGAGTAGGAACATTTTAACGCATTTTTTATAAATTACATAGTTACAATTTTCCATACTAATTCAAATTCTTAAAAAAAGTTCATACTTTCTCTGTTACCTCGATATCTGAACACCTTCTATTATTTGATTATAATTCTGAAAAGTCTGTAGTAAATAATATAAAATAAATGTTTAACACCTGCGGTATACGAGTATTATCATCTAAAGACACTAGTGGCACGCACACCTCGGTCAAAGCCTGACTCTCGAGCACTTTAGGCACTCAAGCACTACATTCGCGTGATTTTGAGGTTGAATTCTTAGCGTCGTAATCATCTCCATTAAGTGCCAAACTGACGAGAATAAAATTACGGCGCCAACAAACGCATCTACTGTTAATATTTTTTGTTAAGAAATTTGTATTATTATCGACATTTTTGCTTGGGAAAATTTCAATGGAAAGTGAACAATGCAAATGAGTTACAGTTTATATCGATGATATGAAAATATTTTATGCTAATTTCAAATTTAATATTAAAATTGTTTGGAAACAAAATGAATTGAGTGAGAATCGATACATCAAAGATATGATATATTTTAAAGCTGGAATTTTTCAAGGTATTTAAATGGGAGAAACGGTAAACATAATATGAAGAGTAATACAGAATTTCTTATCAACATGGGTAAAGAGTCTGATTGATTTTGATGTACTCGTGATTGCACAGAAAGTTATTACAGTTATTGTATTTTATGTAGTTTAATTTTAATATTTATACATATTCTTTTGAAAATGCTCCTGAAATAAGAGCGAAACGTCAAGTTTATTAAATCTGTGTTCGAAAATATATTATAAATAATATATTTATTTTATGCCACAACCTTTGAACCCAAGAAGAAATTATACATTTATATATATATATATATATATATATATATATATATACGTAAGTTATCTTTGTGGTGTTGTGACAAAAAGATATCAAAGTATACTCTTTTGATATTCAATCCAAGCTTTCGAATAAATAAATAAATTATATTAATAAGAGGTGTCCATTTTGACACACTGTATCTTTATAAATTATAAAAATTTAAACATTTTGTAAGGTAAAAATTATTATTATTATGAATTTAGATCAAACTTTTGCGGATAAAATAATATATAACATACAATGTGATTCAAAATGCGTCTTTCGAGCTATATTATGGTAAAAATAGCTCGTTTCCCAATCTTGCAAATGTATAAAACTATAGCAGAATTGGCTCGTATGCCCTAAACAAAATTTTTCAATCATGTTTTCGGAATATCCAATATAACATGTTGCAGTAATCTCTTCTCTCGTTTTACTCACCCCCTTCGCAATATCAACACCAAACTCTAATCAACAGCGACCCGTGTAGGGCAATCGATCAATTAAATGACAACACAATCAACTCCTCCTAGCCCCTGCCTCACTCACTACCCTCCGTTAAAGTTCTACCGATCGACGTTCGTCCGTGTACAATGACCACACTACAAAACAGGATAATTATAAACAGAAGGAAGAAGAACAATAATCATGATCAACCATACAATAGGAGAAAACTACTTGATGATTGGGACAAGATGTGATTTATCAACAGTTGAATGACATATAAAAGTGAAAGATATTAAGAGTTCAGTGAACAGCATTACAAGTTAAGAATATAATCCACTTTTGTATTGTGTGTAGTGTGTCTATACCATGTTAACTTAAAAGCGTTGAAATGGAAAAATGGTTAATCCAAAATAATTTCTCGACGAAAATCAAAATAATGGAGTAATGATAAATAGCTTTGAATTCATATAAAGAACAAGTCATGAGAATTATTATCATTTGAATATGCCTTTTTATAGTGTGGTTGAATGAGATGTATATCGTCATTTTTGTGTATATAAATCAAGGATTTATTTACAAAAATATATAAATAAATAACTCATAAAATATGTTCGATTTGTCCACCATTACTGTCAATGCATAATAATGTCTTCTTATATTTATAACGGCATTAGAAATGGCTTTATTATTTCGATTCCATAATCTTTTTAGCCAAGTAGCCATTTGGCATTGGGGCCACGCCCCATTTAGCCACGAATGTTTATTATTATATTATAAAATTATTTTACTATGGTGCACTATCACCATATTTATCTTTGATGCGCACATCTCTTAACTTCCAAAATTCTGGAGAAAATGAAAGAAGAAACGCAAGTAGGAACAGGGACACCACCCCTCTTCTAAACTAAGGTGCCCGTCATAGAAACTTTGTTAAGACATACATAAAAGGCAACGGATAAAGGGTGTTGCTACAAAAGGACAAACATCAGGAACCAAATCTAAATCACTCATGATATGTTCATTCATACAAAACAAAAAATATTACAATTAGTCCAGGAGAATTAGACCCCAAACCTTCGAAATATAGCTGTATTGTGACGTAGATTAGATATTGGTTGGAATTGCTCGGAAATCATGTAAGAAAAAATATGAAGGTCCGCCAGCTGAAAAAGTTGTGCATAAACTGCAAAAAAAAAACAAAAAAATCGCTCATTTTTTCCGATATTTCTTAATATAACTCTTTACATATGCAAGATAGAGAAAAAAAGTATACTTACGAATTTGTTGTTTATGAAATTCTCTTCAAGATAGAATACGTTTAAAATTGATATATTGCAGTGAACAACACAATCCTAGCATGGACATAATTATAATCAATGATTATTATCAACATAAAAAAATGCCAAATTATAAGTAGTTACTGTAGATGCTTAAATTGTCAAAATTGGTAGACGCCATTCTGAAAAATTAGTTTCTTTCATTTTGCTACATCGATTTACAAAAATCATCAAAATCGGCCCAATAGAAGCCGAGATATACCAACTTTTAGCGCCGCGCTTGATTTGAAGCATCGATATCAACTTTTCAAAATCGCGTAAAAAAATGATAAAAACTTAAAAATTGTTCATTATAACTATTGTGTATTATAGTTTAGAGGTCTAAGTAGTTGTAAAAAAATCGGCGCCTATTACAACGCAAAAGTGACGTTAATTTTTTCGCGGAAATTAATTAACAATTAATTCATGTAAAAACTATCAGGCCAATTTAATCGGCCTTTGGCATATTGTTTTATACTGTAATAAGGTTCTTAAATCCCAATTGAATGATTTCTTCTCTGTGAAACAAATGCTTTAAAATAACCTCGTTTTTTAGCTACTTTTTTGCATTTATCACCATTTCTCAACGAAAAACTTGAATATATCGATTTTAAACCAATTCTATCTTTTAGAGAATTTCATAAAGAACAAATAAGTTTATAAAGGTATGAATTAACGTTCTCATGTCCAAAAAGGCATCTGTGACATACATAGTATATACTTTCCTGGAAGGAAGGCTTCGTTCAGCTAGGGGAGTAAAGGGAAGTGAAGGATATATCTTGCAGTAGGAATTGTTATTGTGGTTTGTAAAACCTGCCCATTCAAATTATTTGACCTATTTTTATTTGATATTTTCTTCTCTAATTGATATTATATCCCCCTTTGATAATTCGTTAATTACAAGACCAAAATAGGCGGCATCTTTAGCAAGCTCATCCACTTTTTCATTACCTGGAATTTGAGAATGTCCTTTAACCCATTTAAATCCAACAATTTTTTTCTGCAGACTTCATTTTTCAAGGATGCTGTCTGTAATGCTGTTTATACTTTAGGTAGTTTTTCAATGTCATTACAGTTGATTCTGAATCAGATAAAATTATATACTGTTCAAATTCTAGATTTCTGTTTTTAATCCATCCCTAGGCTTTGTCGATGGCTACTAATTCAGCTGTAAAGATTATCAGATTAGATTTAAATTGTACCGTTGGGATTCTTGTAGGTTTTGGACATATACACAGTACTACCAACTCCAGCACAGGATTTAGAACCATCGGTGTATATTTTGCATATGGGTCCTCGGTTACTATAAGTTCCTCATTTAGAATTATGGGGGGGGAGGTATTAGAGAGTCGTAAAAAGGGAATACGATATTGGGTTTGGAAAACAAAATGTTGAACATACGTTGAAAAAACGGGATTCCTTCACCTTGAAATTGATATTGAGAACAACTGGGAGAGGCAATAGCTAATATAGAGGAATGTTTATCCATACCACCATTTAGAGGTTAAATTTTGGATAGAGAAAACAGCTATTTTATCTAATTAGGATTCGTGATTATTAGCTTGACACTTAAGGACGAATTTTTCAGCCAAAAATAGGTATCTCAGGTGAAGGGGTGGTTCATTACATTTCGCCAAGATTGCCAAGGAAGGAGTAGACTTTAGGGCTTCTACGGCTAATTTTACGGCTTTGTACTGTATTCTGACCTGATTTGGTAGCAGATCCATACAGAAAACAACCATAATCTTGGATTGATCTAGTATATGTCCTGTAAAACGTTAGATTTATTTTTGGCTCGGCTTCCCACTCATATCGATCATCGATCATTTCGCATCTAGCGTAATGTCTAAATAAGTAAAGTTGTAGACTACTGCTGATTAGTTAGGTGATAATTCAAGTCCATGATCATCTAATATTTTTTACAGTGGTTCATATTTTCATTAAGAGAATATATACACTCATCAATTATTTTATTATCCAAGTACAGACAGAAATCGTTGGCATGTTGTAACATGGTTGATCTAATGCCCATGGTGTGTAAGTTTAGGGTATACACATTAATCAATATGGGACTAAGAACTTTGCTTATTATCTAGGACCAACCATTCTGTTGTTACATCTAAAGAAGATCTGCCTGTTAATGAACAAATTGACTAAAGTGTATGCGCGTATTCTAGGCTCGCTTAGGTTAGTGAGCTTGTTATAAAGTAAATTTAAAATAACATCATCATAAGGACCAGTTATTTCCATAAACAGGCCTGCAAGGTAGTTATTTTGTAGTAAGTTATCTGTATATCCGTGGTTAAGTGTGAATGCAATCGATGGCGCCTTTACCTCTACGAAATCCAAACTGCAACTCTGAGAGAATGTTTGAATTTTTCAACCACCATTCTAGACGATTTTTCATGATTCTTTCGAACGTTTTTATAACACACGACGTTAGGTATATGGGTCTCAAGGCATTTGGATCATTAGCTTTAGGGATAGGAATGATCAAACATTGTTTTAGGTGTCACAATTATATCGTTTGGTTAAAGTATTGTTAAAAATCCTGCAAAAAAAATCCAAAGCGACTCCAGATAAATGGATCAACATGAGATAATTTATTTCATCTATACCATGAGTAGATTTTGAAGAATTTAGGCTCATTATCTGTTGAATGTTGACTAATTTCAAAAGTTACATAATTAGGGGCTATTTTATTGTACAAATTTTCCAGCAGCGTTTCATCATAGACATACGTATTTTTATTATGTTGAATTTTATTGATTCTGTTCCAAATATTTGTAGGGTTTGTCTGTTTGTTTAAATTGAAACAAAATTCTGCCCAGCTTTTCTTTGCTTTTGTTTTAAATGTTTGTTTGCAGATGACATTTGTTCTTTTATATTCAATAAAATTGTTTCTATAATTTTTACAAGCATCTTTTCTAGAATGAGAATTTTTGGTTCTCCGTTTATATTGTCGATTTCAAGGCGAATCCAGTCTTTACTGACTTGAATACTATTATTATTAATAACGACTTATAGAAGTCTCTAAAAAAATTAATCTATAGGGGTTAAGTCCAGACTATGCATTCCAATCATATCATCAAGCAGGGATAACATATTTTTCCACGATCGGGAATAAAATCAACTGACATTTCACAGCTTGTCACTTCGACTTTGATAGTTATTTGTGCACCCGGAATTTACTATTACTGATATTACGAATACTCTACCAAAAGCAAAAAGTCCGTATATCAATATCATTAATTCTGGCAATATAAATTTTACAATTAATTAAATATATCAAAGGGAAGCTTTGAAGGAAACTTTCTTTATATTGCTGGGAAATAGTGTATATTTCCTGAAAGTAAAGTATAGTGTAGTTCATTTTTCGTTTATTTAAATGTCAAAAATGTAGTCGGACGGTGGAATCTTAACCTAACTTTCAGCTAAGTGTTAGTTTGTGTAACATTTTTGTACCAATAAATTGTTCTGAAAATAGATACAAATGGCCGTGGAAGAAATAATGTACGTATCTTGGGAGTAAAGTTTATTAATCCCTCAACTAAATGATGCCCTGGCTCGCAGCGCTTGCTCGTGCATAAAGACCATTTCAAAAATTTAAAAATATACAGGGTAACCCATTGAAAGAAAACTATTATTTCCTTATATCGCCTAAAATTTGCACGCTATAGTTTATTTACGATAAAATATTGTGATTTTGCCAAGCTGTAGTTTTTTCCTTTACTTAACGAAAACTAGAAAAGTCAATCTGATGTTAGATTGACAGTTCTTCTTTTTCATTGTTCCGTGCCTCGTAGGGCGTAAGTCAAAAATATTCATTTAAAAATAAAAGGCTTGTATAATAGGCTTGATTAATTTAATATTTATTCATGAAAAACTATGGATAAGATACAAGAAACAGTAACCAATAATTCTATATTCGAATTAACATTTAATTACTTTACATAGAAGAGGGTTAAATGACGAACTCTAGGTCCTTATACCTTATTCTATGCTCTACAGAACCATCTTTAAGAGCACTGCAAGGGTTTACGCCAAAAAGAATCAATACAAGCTGTAATCATTTCCATTCAAATATTGTTTCTTTATACAATATCTATTATATTTATTATAATAAAAATAGAATGGAAAATAAAAATATAGATACACAAAATAAAATTTTGTTACAAGATATAAAAATAAAAAATCTCCCATTTTATCATTATTTATGTAGAGATACTGTGGTCGTTGTTTTCATTTGTGTATTATAAAATAACTGTACCTAATTAATTTAATAATACTTATTACTGATTTTGAAAAGGTGGAAATAAAGCAAATTGGATAAAAATATACAAAAAATAAAACACAAGATTTCCACTACTCCACTACAAAATCTTCATCGTCACTGTCAAAATTAATAATAAGTGGAGGCACATCCTGTCTATCAAATACTACTTCTCTATCCCACTCATCTTGTATAAATTTTTCAGTGTGCTCTACTGTCTTAGACCAAATATCAGGAGTCACTTTTTCTAAAGACTTTTTCCATACACCTATTGCTTGTTCTGTTGAAGAACATCAGTTCCCACATGATCTCTATAAAAACTTTTAACTATGCCCCAAATATGTTCAATTGGTTTGAACATACAGTGGTAAGGGGGAAGTCGAAGCACTTTGTGACCATATTTTTCAGATAATATGTTATCTAAGTATTACCATAATATATTGAAAAATGTTTATATCAACTTACCGTTGTACTAAATTCAATCATTGGGTTTTGAGGAAAGTATTTTCAAAAGGAATATCATTTTGTATCAACCAGTTCTGTATATCAGCCTTTTCCGTAGCTGTTGTTGGTACTGTTTTAACTTGCATTATCCATTACAATTGTGGCAGGTTCTTCCAAGTTCACTAAAAGATGGTATTCAAACCAATGCAAAAAATTTTCTCGGTTCATTTCACTGTAATAATCGCCATCTTATTTTTTGGAAGAAAAAACCAGCCCTGCACCAAGAATAAATCCAGAAGAGGAACCAGCATACAATACTATATACCTACAATAAGGAAATAACAAATTACTACTAGGTTTCCTAGATAGACTGCATAGCTCAAGACAACTATTAATAATTATATAGATTTAAATAAAATAGTGTGACTAGTAAATACTTGAAAGGGTCTTAAAATGGCAGGAATGTTAGTACATCATAAATTAATTGCTAAATTTTATTATTCAATTACCTTGTTCCACCAATTTTGGGTTTTTTCACGCTTCTATGATTAGAATCTTGCCAATAACGTCCAACAGTACCGTCTTTAAATATCCAGGTCTCATCCAAAAACACAAATTGATATAAACCTTCCCTTTTTATCTTGACATATTCGTGTAGAAAATGTACACGTTTTAATGCAATATGTGGCAACTCGATTAAACCACGACGAGGATAATCTTTTTGGTATTTGAATCCGATATTTTTCACTATCTTCCAGAGGGATGTTAAACAACCATTAAAGAGTTCACGCTCCTGGAGTTTGTCTCTTAAAGTTTTAAAGGTTATGTGTTCCTCTGAAAAAATATTATGTTAGTTAATTGTGAATAAAATCAAACAGTAAATTCAATATACTCACTGTTTCCATACATTTCGTATATAACATTTCTGAAAGCATTTTGATCAAAGTTATCAATTTCAACAGTAGGTTTTATGTGTTGTCTTTTTTAGGTGGGCTTTTAGGCTGTTCACCTCTATTATGCTTGGCGGCAATACGGTTAACAGTTGTAAAGCTTCTGCAACTCTACAATATAATTACTTCAATTTATGAAAGAATAATATAGTATCAAGTTTAATTAACCTAACCTAACATTAAAAACATTTAATCATTTACATTTAAATGATGAATACAGATAGCGAATACTATTACTTACGTCTCCTACAGCAGTAAGCGGGAGAAGCGGGCCCCCATTTCGGCATTCTCTTGACATTTTCTGTTCAGCTGCTTCGGCATTTTATTGACCACACACTGCAGATTTGCCTAAATAATTAGTTATGAAAATAACTGTTTTTTTAATCTTGAATAAGTAATGAATTTAAAAGCACCAAAAAAACTTGTAAATATTAGACGATGATCGAATGTCAATAAACGTCAAAACAAACTGGGGAATTTTACCAGTTGATTTGACAACGTCTTGAAGTTTTGCCAACACGTTAGCTGTAAATTGCCCTGGCTGTTGAGGATAAATTATATTCACTGTTGATAAATTTATTCTGATAAGCAGGAAAGTAACTAAAAATGACTTGATCGTCATTTTATCGTAAATAAATTATGCTGAACCATTTAAAAAATAAATCACAAAACTTTTTGATCTACAGGAAATAATAACGATGATAAGATGTGGGTATGAATAACCCTGTACAAAATATTGAATGTGAAACGTTTCTAGTTAAAGAAGGAAAAATTGTGACAACAAAAACATAAGACTTTATGATTTTTTTCATACAATTGGATTAAAGATACATAATGTATAGAATGAGAAAAGTTAGACACATTCCTTCTAACACTGCAAAAATCGACAATTCGTTGGGTATTTGACATACAAATGGTTTCTACTTCCAGCGTCATCTGCGTAACGAGTTACAGATGCGTTTAAAATTAGTAAGCGCAATGAGACGAGAATGTATAGTAAGAAATCTGTTGTTACAATTAAAATTTTATTTGTAAAAATATGTGAGCCGTTTTCTTTTATTATTAATAACGATTTTTTTTAATTTTTTATTGAATGATATTTTCAAAAATAGGACAGGAGTAGATAAAATATAACATTATTTTCATAACATCTATAAACTTCTATTTTAATTTGTTAATCACTCTTTAATTAGTTCATTTTTGTAAACATCCACAAAATATCGCATTTGAAAATGAAACCATGATTGAAAAAAAGGAATAACGTAAAATGTAAACGTAAAAATGAACAAACAAAAGAAATGAAAAATTAGTAGTAGACGCGGAAAAAACATGAAAACCTTAAAAAACTACACTAAAGAAATTTGTATTAAAAATAGTGGGCAGTGGGCCAATTGAATGTAACCGAAAACTTAAGGCCGCTCGTTCTTTGAATGTGTTTTCATCAGAAATTGAACGATGGAAATCGCGAATGATCTCATTACAATTAAACTTATGGAAGCTTGTACACTACTCGCGAAATTATTAATATTGAGGGACTCACTTTTATGACTTGGAGATCCATGGTTACCACATGCTTAACTCCTCTCAAACTTCTTCCTCATCATTTACCTTCTCCTCTCCAGCTATATCTTTTTGGTATTTCTGTCACTCTTCGTCAGTGAAGTTTTTTGTTGTATTGACAAGTATCTTTCTTTGGCTTATAAAGAGAGATATTTTTCTTTTTTAGCAATTTCGCCAAGGAATTTTGGCTCATTGCAGTTTGATTTGATTCTTTCTCAGCATTTATATATGTTACAGGAAAAGTAGATTCTCCAGTAAGAGTTGACTCGACCTAGAAAAAGTCGACTCTTACTGGTATTTTCAGTAAATGTTGATTAAAAACGAAATTGATTAATTTTGATCAACATTTACTAGCCAGAGTTGATTATACCTAGTGCAAGTATATTCTTACTGCCTTGAGCTAGTAAAAGTGAAATGAAAAATAAATAAAAATAATACAGAGAAAGATAGAAATGTTTATCATTTATTACAGCAAGGTAATGACTTGTGACACTTTGAGTTGCAGAGCACATCTTTTTTCTTACACATGCATTTCTTGGATTTGCATTTAGTGTTGCAAGAGCATTTAAAAAATCCTTGTCCACTTCCGAGTGATTGAGAAGTTGCAGCAGTCCTTACAGCTATTGTTTTATCCAAAGGGACTTCATTTATTTGGATAATATTTGTGGGACAATTACTGAATGGAGACCTAAAAAAATATCACCATTGAACAATAATTTTAATATAATGGGCAGGGATAAAATGAAGAGAAAGACAGAGAGATAAATTACCTTGAGAAAAACTGATTCAGAATTCCATTTCTTGTTCCGATTCGATAGAATCCATCATCGACAATCTCCAGTATCACGCCAAGGATAGATCGGGCATCTCCTCTTCCGCGGTCAACATCTGGGACAGGAATTCGAACTGATGTTTCTTTTTCTAGAGGCGGATGAATTTAATCTGAGGTTTTTTTCATGCGTTTAACTTGCTCTTCGAGGCAGTGGAAAGCTTCATTTATCTGCTTCTTAATGGCCTTTGTCGACTCATCCAGGTCAGTAAGGACATAATCACCATCATCTATTAGCGAAGTTTCTCCACTTGGTACATTTTGGTTGATTTCAATTTGATTAGAATTTAAATTCCCGTTATTTTCAATTTTGTTTTCTTGTTGTTCTTGTTTCTGAATTTGATCAATAGCTCATTGAAGATCCTCTTCTGTTTCTAAATTTGCCAATACCTCAGTAGGTAGTTTTGAGGTAGATAAGCCATGTCTCGGTGGGCAACCGACCATTGCCTCATACGGTGATCTTTTTATTCAACCATGCAATGCCCTGTTTTTCATGAGTTGAATAAACTTTAATCCTTTACTCCATCTTGATGCTTTGTGGTCTTGCATGCAGGTGGTTATCATATTCTCTATGTCCTGGTTGGCTCTCTCAACACTACCTTGACTTTGACTATGTCGCGGTTTGCCATGCACCATTTTGAAGTTTGGCCATGTGTTAACCAGACTGTCAATAATTTTATTTACAAATTCCCTGCCATTGTCTGACTGTAAAATACAAGGAGCGCTTAACAAAGTAAAAATATCAATACACACTTCGTCTGCAGTCTTTGATTTCAATGGAACAACAAACTTCGTCAAATGATCCTGGTACACCAGTATAAATTTGAAATCTTCATCGGGTTGCGACTGAAAGTCAATCAAATCCACTTGACATCGTGAATTCATTTCTTTGAATAACAAAAGCTTTACAATCAGTCCTTTTTTTATGTTTCAATTTTTGAGCACAAGGTTCGCATAAGCTTAATAATAGTAAAAAGTCTTTTATACTAACATTTGGGAATTTTCCTCTTAATTTCTGAATCATACGATCTCTTCCTCCATGTCCAGTGGATATATGCGGTTCATTAAGAACTCCAAATACCTCTTCATCAAAAACATAATAACTTATGTTTTCTTGGACTGTGACAGGGTGTATTAGTTTTGTAATACCATTTACTTCAATTATGTAATAAATAAAATCCTAAGATCATTACTTTCTTTTTTACTCGTAGTTTTTAGGTTTTTTTACTTTTTGTATGTAGCTATCATATTTTAACCTGGTCATTGTCAATGAATTTACCTTGGAACTTGAGCGTTCTAACCTTACTTTTTCCCGAAACAGTTGTTCCTTTGGGTCTGACATAATTATTACGCACTAATACTAATTATTAAAATATAGAAACACACTGAATTCTTGGTCACTCTTGTCAACTACAACAAATAGACAAGTAACCAACAACACTAGATGAATGCAGCTGGAATAATCAAAACATAGATATGCGCACGCAATTACATCTGGACAGCAACAACTCGGAATCAACTTTTACTAAACTATTGCCGACATCGTTACTTCTTCCTAGGAAAAGTTGATCTGCTTATTTTTTATCAACTTTTACTATACTTTTAGTAAAAGTTTACTTTTGCTAGGCAGAGTCAACTCTACCTAACAATCTACTTTTCCTGTAACATATACACTCAGTAATTGTCGTAAATGACTGCTGTAAATACATTTCATTATTATCTTTTCTACAATAATGCGAGGGCAATTTATTCAGGTTAATTATAAATGTGCTCATGAATACACTGGGAACCCGAAAAAACCTCGAGATTTCTTTTGATTTTATTTGTTTTTTTTTGCCCTTATTTTTCCCATATTTACTGTGATCAACCCAATTATTTACTTGCCATTCATAAAGACCAAATTATTTTCAATTTTCTGTTATTTTAAACTTTATTTGGTAACCGTATTGCACACAAATATTTTTCTTTGATCCCAAGAAAAGCTATCCCAAAATTTTTAAAAATTTCTTTGTCTTACATCTTCCGACAAATTGATTTTCAAAAAGTCGGTTGTGAGAAATTGACCGACATGATATTCTTACCAGATATACTTCCACAACACACTGTAATTTTTTTCATAAAGTTTTTGCATGACAATTTTCTTTGTTAGGTACACTAAAGCATAAGGTAGAGTTCTCATCGTTCACGATAAATATCATCTTCCATATTTACTTCCATTTGCAACACAGTCTTTGGCATTCCGGTCTTATTTGCAGTCATTGGCTTACTTCGCGCGCACAAGAAATTATGTAACTATATGTACCTATTTTTAGAAACACAGTCAGAACGCATTCACATCACGCATTCGGAATTAACTTGGGAATTATGTACTTGTTTATACACCTACAAATTTCAGCTGTTAGTAGGCGAAAATTAATGTATATATATTTTTTAATAATTTTAGTTCGTTTGTTGAAGATTTTATTGTTTATCACAGTTCTAGTCACATGAAAGGCTCTGTTTTTTATCATTTTCTTTTACTTAATATCATAATGTATTGTCTCATATTGTTTTATTGGATCAACTTTCGTTTAGCTGAAACCAGTTATGTAAGAAATATTCGTTTATTCACCATTAGGAATATTTTTCAAATACAAAGATTCGATTTTTGTTGGAAATGCATAATTTTCATTTTTCCGACTTTAGAATAGCTGCAACCAGTTACAAGAAAATACGGTTCTGTTTTACATTTTAGACAATTTTCTAAACATAAACACCGCAAAAACTTCTTGCGGAAATATACCATTTTCATTTATTGATAAAATATCACGACTCTGTAAAAAAGCATGTACAAAAACGTTCAATTTTAAATGTCGTTAAGATATGAGCTTTAAAATTGACTGTCTCGACCCTTACTTCGTGGAATATGCTCATATTAGTGTTTTTAAATGAAACTCAAGATCTCTAGTTAATTCCACAATATAATACAGGTTATTGATAATTCTAAAAAATTGACAATTGTTTCGATGATATTGATTTATCGAAACAATTGTCAATTTTTTAGAATTTTCAATAACTTGTATTATGTTGTGGAATTAACTAGAGACCTTGAGTTTCATTTAAAAACACTTTATTATTGTTAGTATAATATGTGGTATAGGAGTAGAAATACAGATACCTAGTGGTAAAATGATGTCTTATTCTATTATAACTGAGCAAAGTCTACCTAAATCTAGGCAGGAATCTTATGAATTTGCGAAAAATGAAGGCTTAATACCTCGACCACTTTACTGTAGGACAAAATGTAAAGGACATACGAGTAATATGGATATAGTTTCTCATTATTATTTTTCAGAAACAGATTTGGGAATATATAGGTGTTCTAAACGATAACAATGCAAACCTTCGTTTTCTGTTGCAAAGGAAACCTGGTTTTAAAATAGTCATATTTCACCAGAAAAAGAGTTTATGTAGGTAAGACTTTTTAAACTTTTTTTTTCTTAAATATTTATCTGCAGGATTCTTTTTGGAGTCGCTCATGGAGAATCATATGATCGGATATGTGTTGGTGTAAGTGGTTCAGAAGGGAGTTTATCAATGGCAACAATAGCTGCTCGGATGAAGTATTATCGGGAGATGGTTACCAGTGCTTTTACTTCAATGCAGGCATCTCTGCCGAAAATTGGAGGGCCAGGAATCATAGTGCAGGTTTGTGTCTTGAGATTTTAAGCGATATTAAGCTGATAGGAATAGATATTATTCATTGATCTGTGTTAAAGGTCGGAAAGAGGATTAAACTCAATTTAATATTTTAAGGTTTATATTTTAATAACACATCAACAAATTGAATAAAAGAAATGTTTATTTTTAGATTGACGAATCGAC
Source organism: Galeruca laticollis (assembly GCA_963921935.1). NCBI lineage: Eukaryota > Metazoa > Arthropoda > Insecta > Coleoptera > Chrysomelidae > Galeruca > Galeruca laticollis. The sequence continues at coordinate 81,371,380 of OY998178.1, read as the reverse complement.
ATTTGGGAAAAGGAAATACAATCGTGGACGATTTATGGAGGGTCATTGGTTTTGGGAATGATCGCTCAAAACTCAGAAGATCTGAGGCTAGTTGTTTGTCCGCAAAATAAAAGAGATGCCGCTACCCTTATAGAAATTATTAAAAATCATGTGACAGTGGGATGATTGGAAAGCTTACAGTGGATTTTCAAGTTATGGTTATATTCATCACACAGTAAATCATAGCGTGAAATTTGTGGCGGATGATGTGACACATACTCAGAGGATAGAATCTCCATGGAATGCAGCGAAAAGGTATTTGAGAGGTCAGCATATTCCTGAAGATGAGTTTCCTGATAAACTTTGTGAATACCTTTGGAGGCAGTATTGTAAGAAACATGTTAGATCCAATGGTTGAACTTCAATTAGAATGGAGTACGGTGACTTTAGAGTTCGACTTTAACGAGTTATTCCGCGAGGCAAATTTTGTTCCTTTATTTGATACTGGTACATATATGTTTATAACTTTTTTCTTAAAAGTTTACAGTTGAATTTCATTTTTATTTCCGATAATTTCTACAAAATCTAGTTTTAAAAATGTAATTTGACATTGAAGATGTTATTTAATAAATATTTTTTCTGAGTATGTTGTCTCATTTCGCATATTTTATATATACTTAACAAAAATAAGTTTTCATTTATCTACAAGGCACAACCACTGTACAAATATCACCTGGTAGGAAAATCACATATTTCCGCAGGAGTTCTTTTGCGTAGTTATGTTTAAGAAAGTGTTTGAAATATAAAGCATCAAAAAGTTTTCATGTAACCGGTTTCAGTTATTCTCAAGTCGGAAAATGATGCATTTCCGCAGAAAATTTTTTGAGTTTTTGTGTTTGGGGAGGCATCTATATACTGAAAAACATAAATTTTTCCTTAAACTGGTTTCAGCTAAAAAAAGTTCACCCGTTTTATTAAGTTATTTGAACAAGCTAATCTGCTTTTACTTCCAATGCTGTCCAGTTGTTTTTCTCTTCTCCTTTACTCCTAAAGATAGGTCTATCCTCTCCTATTTCTTACTATATGTTGTCACGTATTCGGTAACAGTTGAAACTTATCTGCCTTTACAGTTTCGTATCCAAAAAAAAATTTAAAATTTCTCTGATGTGATTAAATGCTATGAATCACATGACACAGTATATTTTAGTTGTACATATTCCTTTATTAGATATCTTTATATATAGGGTGTCCTTCGATGTTGACCGTGTTACAACGTATTTCTCCTTTTTGAGTCTTATTAATGATTCTTGATGTATCCACAGTTACTCAGATTAGACTGCTCAATTTAGCGGCCACTCCCAGCTCTTTCATTATGGTCGGAAGCTCTGCCCTGTCAACTGAGTCGAAGACTTGCTGGAAGGTGTTAGATAATAATTACATGTTAAGTCTATAATCGTAGGCTTTTTCTGTAACGTGCTTAATAACAGTAATGGCGTTCGGGATCGATTTTTCTTTTGTAAAACTAAGTTACTTCAACATTTTTAAATGTTTTCTTTTTGTTTCAGATCTCCAGTTCACCCAGCTTTAAATAATAATAGGTGAGTAATTTAGTCCAAAATAATGATTAAATTATAATTAACTAATATCAGGATAAGCTGATAATGTATCTAAATTAATGCCACACATTGCGCGGCAGAATTACAAACATATAATTTTCTATTTTATCGTAAACCAGCTATTCTCTCCAATTAACAATACGCTACGCATACCATAAGTACAGCAATAATCGATAATCTGTTTCAAAATGAAATAATAACGTCTATGGTTTACGGTAAATCAACAGCCATCTAAAATAAATATTAATAAAACGAAAGTAGTCAAAAAGTAGTGACTAACAAACTAAAATATAAATATTCTTTTTATTAAACTCTGTAGTATAACATATGTGAAGTTAGCCACGGATTTTTTTTACCATCCACGAATATTTTTTTTACAAAATAAACTGTAATTTTGCAAAAAAATGTTGCGATTGGAAACATATAATGACATTTTAATAGGCTACATAATTGTATTACAAAAAATTAAATATTAAGTGAGGAAATAGTTCTTCGAATAATTGTTCCTGTACACATTTCATGATTCTGAATCGAAGACCAAAAATTAAAAAAAAATTATTCAGCAGTTACAAAGAACATCTAATTAGAAACCAATTGACAAAAAATTGTAATGTAAGTATTTCTTATAACGTCAAAAAAATACATAAAGATTACGATGGAGCGCCGATGCGCATCGTTCGTTTTGAACTCGAAGCCCCAAATTTTTTAAAAATTTTCTTGAAGTATTTCAAAGGACACTTATTAGGAACCCATTCAGTGTTTGGTTATTTTTAAATTGGTGTAGTTGAAATTTCATAAAAATTTTGTTTATTCATTTAACCCTAAATAAATATATTTGATCCTGCAGGATTTTTTAAACACGAATTTTTGAAGTCCCCTATAGACGTACGCTACTGACAAAAAACAAAATATTGACAAGCGCAGCCATTCAACTAATTGTTTTTTACTGAACACCAAAATGTGGAGTTCATAAAACGTCGACTACCGCGTATACAGGGCCGTTAAAAAATCAAAAAAGCAATTTTTGACGACTTACATCTCAAACACCGGTCAAGTGACATTACTCAAAATTTGTATTTCGGGGTTTCAAGGGATACTCTTTACAGTGTGGTAACCGAAAGTCCAATAAAAAATCGCTAATAAATTTTTTTGAAAAATCGACATTTTGAAGCCTCCTAAAAATGTACGCTACTGACATTAATAAAATGTTAATAGGTAAAAATAGTCCTCTTGGCGACCTTTTTAAACCACCAACATTTTAAGTTAATCAAATGTCAATTACACGATATAACTGGTTGCTGCGATCTTAAGTGGGTCACACTGTATATATATATATATATATATATATATTATAACGGATAAACGAAATGCGTATATCAATATGAAGGGAATTGCGAACAAATGATCAGATAAAGAGATGTAAGATATGTAAGATTTTATAAAAATATCAAAAGTAAGGCATTAAATTTATTTATGTTCCTTAAATTACCATGAAAATTTTTCAGTTTCAATACACTAAACTAGCCATGGTATAATTGAACACTTTGTAAATTTATAATAAAATAATAAAAATACATTCATGAAAACATATGTATTTGAACTATCACATCAAAATGTTTAATATATAGGAGAAAACGAACACCATATTTAAAATCAGAGCTCTGTTTATTTTGTTATAGCCTTTTATATTCTCTTTGTAATATTTTTATATTATCCTGCTTAAAATCTTAAACTGCGTAGAATGATAAGTTACATTCACGCTATAATCTACTATTTGTTTCAGAATAAAAACTACTAATCTATTCTTTATAAAACAGCATTGGTATTGGCGATCCATTTTATTTTCCGTAACATTTTCTATTTTATTCGAACGTTGATTAACAAAAGGTAATCAACGGTTTTATCCTACTTAAAAGTTTAACGTAAAGAACATTTTTATGTATCGCAAACCTTGACTCAATATATGGGTTATAATTCCAACGAAATTTTCAGCAGGCAGTATAGTATCTTTCTCCCTAATGACTTCTAGGTAAAGAGTAAAACAAAGGAATAAAAGGCAATATTGGAGAATTTAATTTCTTGTTTTAGTGTAAGAAAGTGATTAATGGAGTTTCTTTGACGCCTATTCCTTTTTCTGCTCTTCTTTACTACCACGATAAAAACTCTTCCAAAAAAGTTTTGACTATTTCACTGATTGTTTTTCTTGTTTCACATCATATTCATACATCGTTTAGTATATTGTTGACTCAATCTAGTTGCTAATGGAACTAGATCGATTAATGGCAATTTTAAATTGTCATTTAATAAAAAATGTAAATACGACAAATCTATTATATTATTATTTAAAAATCTAGACCAAAAGGTAATTGACTATCGTGTTTGGTGACATCTTTTACCTATTAAATAATGGTTCTTATCTGTCCATTCATGCAAATTATGAGTATTTATGATTCCTGTCTGTGTAAATGTACCGGGTGATCAATTAAGGATAGCGAGCGGCCATATCTCATAAGATATTGGTCGTATAGATTCAGAAAAAGATTTATGATAAATGATAAAAGTCGCCAACAGAAATTGCTGGAAATTAATTTCGAGTTTGTCAAACGTCCGCTAGAGGGCGTAACAACTAACACTAAGTAGAAAAATGGTATTTTTATAGACTTTTGCCTAATGAAAGCATATCGATGATATTATTTTCATATTTACTGACTATTCACCTACACTTTTTGACTAAAATGTTTTGTTCTATCTATCAAAGTAAGGGGTGGGGGAGGTTCAATTGTTTTTTTAAACAAACCAAGATTTCTCCCGTTTTGCTTGACTGATTTTAACAAATTTGGGCTCATATGAAAGAGCATAATTTACACTACAAAATGCTGACTTGGTTTTGACTTTTTGACTTTCGTCTTCGCCGCTAGATGGCTTTAACTGATATGATAGCAAATTTTTGAGTTTTTTTCAAAAAAAACTAATGTAATGGTATATTCATTTTTACATATATCAAAAGAGGATACATTTTTCTAAATTTTAATGGAAGAAATTAATCATCTACCTTTTTTTGAACCGTTGATATTGAACAAAATATAATTTTATTACATTAAAAAATGGCACGCCACTGCTTTTTATCAAAATAAAAATCATTTTCATAATCACTTATTAGTTGCTAACAAAAAGAACCTTTTGACTTTTATTCGTTAGACAAACGGTTTTGGATTAAAAAAATCAAATAAATTTACATGGGGCGCCCATATCTCGAAACATACTAATTTACATATTTGGAAAAAAAATCTCAATAAAACTGTCCAACAACAGCAGGAGCAATAACACTAAAAACAAGAACACAGAACGTTAAAAATAAATTAATAGTTTTGTCGTAAATGCTCAAAATGTTGTCCATTATTTTGAATGCACTGGTCCAATCTTTTCTGGGTGGAGTTGACAGTTGCCTCAATTTCCGCTCTTGGTATATTATTTATGGCGTTTTGAATTCGGACTATCATGTCTTCTCGAGTAGTTGGTCGAGTTTCATACACCAAATCCTTTATTCGGCCACACAGATAAAAATCAAGGCAGGTTAAATCGGGGGACCATGATTGCCGGAAAAATAGGCTGCCTCTATCAATCCAACGGTTAGGAAAATGCCTGTTGCACATTTCGAGAATAATGTGCCGGGCATCCGTCTTGTTGAAACCACATGTTTCTTCTTACTTCTAAAGGCACATTTTCTAAGAGTCCTGGTAAATCGTTCAAATACATGTCACCGGTTAGATTGCCATTAAAGACGTGCGGACCGATAATAGCACCATTAATAACACCGCACGAGACATTGACGCTCCATCGACCCTGCTGATAATCTTCACGTAATCAGTGTGGATTAGTGTCCTATAAGTAATGCATGTTATGAAGACTTACCCTACCATTACTGCAAAAAGATGCTTCATATGTCCGCAATATTTGTGACAAAATATGACGGTTTCCCCTAATGAAATCTCTAAGCCAGTAGCAGTAATCGAGCCTACGTTCAAAGTGACTCTCATTTAAGGATTGATGAATCACGATGTGATACGGATGCATTTTAAAATCCATTAATATTCTTTGCACTGAGCCATAGAATATTCCTAAATATCTGGAGATCTCTCTTATGCTTAAATGGGGGTCTGCATGAATATAAGCCAACACATTTATAGTGTTATCTTCTCTTCTTACTCTACGATTTCTTCTCAAAGTTGGAGTTGGTTGCACTTGGCCATGTTGCTTTAAACGTAAGGCTAAACGACGAAAAACCATTCTCGAATGCCGTCTTCGGAGTGAATAACGCAGTGCATACTGCCTAGAAGCAATCGCCGCATTTTCAAAACATTGAAAATAAATTCTCAACATATCAAAGGCTTCTTCATTCGTAAAAGGCATGATTTGTCGTAAAAATACTTTTTACATAACATTAAATTAGATGTTAATAGCAGAAACGGTCAAAATGAATATCAGCGTGATTGACAATTTGGTGTTTTCTTTCTTAATATAGATCATGGCCTGCTTCGCTTAAATGCGATGTTAGTTTAAACAGTATGTAAACCTATCTTATTTTTTCAATCCAAAACCGTTCGTGTAACGAAAAAAAGTTAGGGGTTTCTTTTTGTTAGCAACTAATAAGTGATTACGAAAATGATTTTTATTTTGATAAAAAGCAGTGGCGTGCCAATTTTTAATGTAATAAAATTATATTTTGTTCAATATCAACGGTTCAAAAAAAGGTAGATGATTAATTTTTTCCATTAAATTTTAGAAAAATGTATCCTCTTTTAAAATATGTAAAAATGAATATACCATTACATTTGTTTTTTTTTAAAAGAACTCAAAAATTTGCTAGCATTTCAGTTAACGCCATCTAGCGGCGAAGACGAAAGTCAAAAAGTCAAAACCAAGTAAGCGTTTTGTAGTGTAAATTATGCTCTATCATATGAGCCCAAATTTGTTAAAATCGGTCAAGCGAAACCGCAGAAATCTTGGTTTGTTTAAAATAACAATTGAACCTCCCCCACCGCTTTATTTTGATAGATAGAACAAAACATTTTAGTCAAAAAGTGTAGGTGAATAGTCAGTAAATATGAAAATAATATCATCGATATACTTTCATTAGGCAACATTCTATAAAAATCCCATTTTTCTACTTAGTGTTGGTTGTTATGGCCTCCAGCGGACGTTTGACAAACTGTAAAATAATTTCCAGCAATTTCTCTTGGCGACTTTTATCATGATTTTTTTTTTCTAAATCTATACGACCAATATCTTATGAGATATGGCCGCTCGCTACCCTTAACTGATCACCCGGTACACTCATCAGTAAACATAATATTTTCTATAAAATGTGAATAATTGTTTACCTTATGCCAATAACCATCTATAAAAATGTATCCCAAGCTCTTTCTAATGCAAAACTTTTTAAATCCTAGATGGATTTGTCATTCCTTCTAAATAATCAATTAATTGTATCTTTTTGAAAATGAATTTGTCTCCATGTTACTCATACTTGGTTCCGCTTTAATAAAATCAAGAATTTGATGTACTTGGACGACGATGTTGAGCTTAGAATGGCGTCATCCTTTATATAATCTGTGATTTTAATTACCTATTTCCAATAATGTTTTGTCATCCCGTCGTAAAGTTTTTCATCAAGTTGCCATTGATTTGGGCTTACACAAGGGTTTAAAGAACTTAGTAATTTCTCTTGTTTTGCGGTTTTTAAAAGCTCTTTCAATTCAAATTGATATTCAGCAGTAGAATTAACATTTGCCTCTTAAAAATAAGACTTTGTTCAACGGACGGATCAATTTTCATGAATAAATCTCAAAGCTCATTTGCCATCCGCAAACCTTCAATCTGATTTTTCTTCAATGGGCTGCAAATTTAAGATTCCCTCCAAGCACTAGATTCTATCTATTCGAAAACATATCGTCCTGTTACATTCGTAATTTCAGAAATATTTGCAGTTGAAGTTTGAATTTCTATAGATTCTTCATCATTTTCCGCAGTCAAAACAGATCACAGGCGATAGTATTATTTGACAATACTTTAGGCGCAGTAGTAATAAGATTTGTTTTCCTTTTACATTAATCCATTTGCCAAGGCGTTAACAAGTCTCTTTAATAAATTATTCACCTGCTAATTAAATCCGCGAATAAAGAAATATTTTGCCAAATACACAATTTTTTATTCCGCAAGTAAGGAGCTTTTACTGTACGAAAAATTACTTTTGTAGAATTTTATTAATAATTTTTTCCAGCTTATTGATCTCTGACATTTCAGTCGAAACTTGGTAAAATCATGTCGTAGTATATAATATTACCGACTGCTACATAATTATTCAAAACAAAAGTTCAAACATTTTTTTGGAAAACATTTTCTCGTCAATCAGTTTAATTGCCAAATGGCAAACAGTATAAATGGAATACGTTATTACTCGACAATTTAATTAATTTAATTCGTTGGAACTTAATTGACGATCATTCGGTTCCAACTCGAATATAATCAAAAACATCAACCTCTCGAATAACTCATCATCCCTCCAAATAACGGTTAAATATAACTTCCATTTCCGTTTCCTTTTTTAAGGCATATTACACAAATTAGCTTTTGAATATTTATCGTGACAGTATTATGAAATAGATGGTTCGATGGGTATTTCTCAAAGGGCGTACTCACGAAATGACTGGATCTCACGAATTAAATCAACGAATATTGCCAATATTTCCGACAGTAATTATTTTATCGAAGCTGGGCTTATTAAATTGTCTAATATATTAGGACAAAAAATTGATGAAAATAATCAATAATATCGATCAGTTAACATAAAAATGTAGTGAAATACATTTAATATATTAAAAACGCATGACAAAGAAAACAGGGGATTTAGATCCGGCAGATCAGCAGTAGACTATATCTTTATAATAAAAAGATTAGAAAGTATTTAAAACAACAGCTACGAACAAAATCTCGGCTTCTACTTGTTCTTCTTAGATTTAAAACAAGCTAAGAGAAAAGCTCTTAAATATAATCTAGCAGAACTCTAATTCCTAATGAAATTAATTAAACTCATAAAAATAAGAGTATTAGTAACTAAAAATAGAATTATTTTAAGGATGCACCTCTAGACAATTTCTAACAGAAATAGGTCTAAAGCGAGAAGAATTACTGACCTATCCAACTCAGTACTGTAACAAAAAAGTAGAAACGAATTTTATTGTGATTTATATGGTATGAAGGCAGTGAATTTTTGCTTGCGCTCCAATTTTATCAAGGGTTTCTAATAATTTTAGAAGTTAAAAAATAAAAATAAAAGTTTTGGTAGTAACATTAGAAGTTACTAGCTGTATTCTTCTAAAATTTGTTTATAGTCGATGTTACTTTCACATAAAACTATTTGTAAGAATGAAATATATTTTTTTTCTGTTTCCTTTACTAAAACCGCATTATGAACACGAGTTTAACGAGCGAAAAACTACTCTTTAAACACTAGTGTTTAAAATGCGAAAATTCACATCTCGTTTATCTTTTGTCGTTTAAACGTCACATCACGTGTACCTTTTGTATTTTAATAGTATATTATTCAACGAGCGTATAATGAAGGTTATTATTCATGAGGTGAGGTTTACTGCTACGAGCGTTAGCGAGTTGCATAAATCACCGAGGGAATAATAACTCATACGCGAGTAGAATACTTTACTTTATCCACGACTACTAAATATTATGGTTGAAATTTATTTGTTGGAAAATGTTGTTATATTATTAGAAACACTATTATTTCATTCTATCAAATATTTCATACAACATATAATTTTACGACACCTCATGTACATATTATAAATAAATAGTATTGTGAATATTTTATTTAAATAGTAGTAAAATTTTCCATTACGGTTCTGTTGTTCGGCAAATAGTTTATGGCACAAAGTGAATGCGGAATCTTAGCTGGTGTATCAACGTATTTTATCAAAGGAATTTTATAAAAATATCGGCCAATTCAATTTCAAGCAGACATTGTGCCTATTGTTGCAGTTATAAAACATTTTAAAGATTTTTTTCAACTTCTGACCTATAAATTTGTTATTTATTATTTGGTGGATGATGCCATAAGAATAATTTTAGCTTCTTCAACAAAGGGTTGGTAGATATGCTGACAAATCTGAAGGTTTTCCCTGACCACAATAATTACCAATAACCATCGGCCTTACTTCAGGTAATTCTTCTATATTAAAGAAAATGGGCCAAAATCGATTTTGCTGCTAGTGTATACTGGTAAACAATATATTCAAATTTATTGAAAATTTTGATGGAGGGTCAGGCATCGAAGAAAGAATTTGTTTTAAGCAAATTTCGAAACCATTCTGCCAGTAATTTGCAATTGCAACTTTAGTTATAATAACGGTTTGTCTAGTTTTCAACAATGTTCTAGGGTCTTCAGGCAGTATGATGGGTAACATTTTATTGATATTCTAAAATAATACTCGCAGGGCCATATGTGAGATATCATAATGAACTACCCCTGATCTGATGCTTTCTCTAAATTCAGAATTTATGTTTAAATCTAACGTCAACAGTTCACTTTCTTTGTCAGGTTCTAACTGTGCTAACCAATTTTCTCTTACCAAGTTATTATTATCACTTATCCCAATAAAAGTTCTCATATTTGCTTTCTTTTTCTGGTATAATATCATTTTTTTTATTATTAATCGCATCAACCTCGTAGGGTTATTAGCGAATTGAAATGATGTAAGTTCACTTATTGTAGCTTGGTTATAGTCTCTATATTTTGCTATTTAATTTGCAGTCTTTTAGGTAGTTTATAAGTTTTTTAGTTTCTTGGTTTTCTTGTAATAGTTTTTTTAGTGGTAGTGGATTCATTTTCCGTTCCTTGTCGTATTTCGCACATTCGATTACCAGGTGTTTCACGGTTAACTCACTATTACACATTTCGCACATTGGTTTATTTTTTCCCGCTAGTAAGTGTGTTAGGCGTATGACCGATTCAAATAGGAGAAAGGATCACTTGTTCTCTTCTATTTGTTTTTACAGTTCCAGCCGTGAGAATTTGTAGTGACTTCGTATGATTTGTGTTGGTTATGTCTTGCTTCTTCCTGCCATTTGTCATAGATTTTGCTATTGTAGAACCCTTTCAAATCAGCATGTGCGGTAAAATCGTTCCTTTCTGATTGTTGATTGGTGCATGCATTTTTTGCTATTTGATCTACTCTCTCAGTTCCTTCTATTCCAGTATGGGATAGGACCCACATGAATTTAATATGTGTGCTGCTGTTTCTGCAATTCTGTAGCTCTTTCTTTATCAGTATGGCTATAGGGTGACTAGAGTACAGTTGACGAAGTGCTGTTAGTGAACTTTGTGAGTCAGATATTAAAAGGACATTTTTATGTTTGATGTTCTGGATTTTCTTGAGTGCTTCTAAGATGGCGAATAATTCAGTTGAATGAATAGATGTGAAGGGTGGAAGTATGTAGGATTTCGAAAAATGCTCGGAGTAGAAGGCGGCCCCAATTTCATCTTGGTTTTTTGAAGCATCTGTGTATACCTTATAAATGCTACCGTATTTATTTAAGGCTCTTAGGAATTCTGGTTTTATTCTGGCTATTGGAGTCTCAGATTTATTAAGGTAGGCGAGGCTTAGGTCTAGGTTAGGGAGTGTTATTGTCCATGGAGGAGGATAATTTATTGATGGGACGTCATAAATATTTGGGAATTGCGAATTTATTTTGTTTAAATATGTTTTGACTCTGTGATAGAAAGAAGAAATAGTTGAGCTGGATAAAAATTCAGCTTTAAAACGATCAGATAATACGTTGCGGGCTACTGAATTTATTTTGTTTGATATAATATCATTATTTGTAATTATTGAATGATTCATCATTACTTCTTGTGAATGACTATCTGAAGAAGCAGGCGTATTATTAGAAGTTTATACGCGGTTTCTTTTTCTAAAACTGCCAAGCCAAGTCTAATATATTTATCAGTTATTTTATAAAAGCTATATAACAGCTTCCACTGTAATAATTATCTAATTATTTTATAGCTGTCTGTGATACAGTTTTCAATGTATTTATACCTAATTTATAATTGCTACCAATCTTTCTTAAAAAAGACTTATAAAACAATTAAATTTTATAAACAATAATTGTTCTATAAAATTCTTACATAACATTTATAAAATTACAATAAAATAAAATTGTGAATGAGGCAAAAATTATAAAACAACATTGCTAGTTGGGAGAAGCTCAAAATTAATTATCAAGGTTGGATTGGAAGAATTGTGCCACGAATAGAAAAAATAGTAGAGAACATAGAAGCCAAGGCCCTGTAGAGCTGATTTATACAGGGTGTTTCATTAACTATTGGAAATATTTTAACTGTTGAATCTTGAGCTACGTCAAATAGGCCGAAAGTACTTGGGACGAATAGTTTTTAAATTTTCAAATAAAACACTCTGAAATTCAGTAGAGATCCACATTTTATCTATGTTAACAATAGTTAAAATATTTCCAATTATATCAATGGAACAACTTGTCTACGTTGATCCACATTAATCTGAAGACGCGTATGGTATTTTCCACAATGAATTATTGTTCCAATTATGTTCTTGATATCCTCATTTTTAACGTACCTACAATTGATCACACTTTGCATCAGTCGTGTATTTTTCAACTAAATTTCCACTCAAAGATTAGGTATGTGCATATATAACCATCTATTGTATTTAGCAATTATTAATGAAACACGCTGTATATATATTGTTTTATATAGTTCCCAACAACAGACATATGTTCGTATATCAATATAAATACAAATTTTGTTAAAATAATATAAAATCTAATTAAAAAAAATATGTTGCATATGCATATTTGTTTTTGTCCAATTCATATGTTGTGGAACTCGAAGATTAAACATCCTCTATATTATTTTGTCAATAACAACTTAGAGTGTATCGTATGATAGGTTTGCCTAGTTTTGAAATCATAAGTCCACATTAAAAATAGAAACAGAACGAACCAAACTCGTTTATTGAAGTTGTCATTGCTTGACAAACGTTGAATCTATTTTTGAAGCATCAAATATTATTTTCCGTTTACGAAACAAAGAACTACCATTCTATCATTGACTAACGACCACAATTGCCATATTCCATTTCAAAACGCGTAGCTGAATGCTCTCTTTCCTTTCAGAAACGTCAATCAGAAGCTCGGTAAATATCATAAGCGGATTCGATTTTGGTGACTGTGTTGATAGGTTTCCAGAAAATAGACATGTCAACTATCTAGTTCATTTATCTTTTTATATGCATCATTTAAAAATACGAAAAAAGCTTCCACCGGCTCAAATTAATTATTTATCAGGTCAGGTGTCTGATTTAGATTGAAGTTGATTTGTTCAGAGTTTAATCTTCTTACCTGCTTAATTGGTTTGAAATATTTATGGGGTTGTATAGCTAACACCCGCGTTACCTTTTAAAATGTATTAATAATTATTAGAATATTGTGTTACAGTTAACATTCGTAAGATTCGAAACACCATTATCTTCTTAAGTAAGTCGAGGGTTTAATGCTGTATACAACATTTTGACATTTACTATAGGAAGAAATCTGATAACGAGAAATTCGGGAATTTTGCTGGCCATTCCATCCTATTGGTATAATTACTTATTTCATTGGAAGCTATTTTTACTTATTTTTTTCACAAGGTCAAGATCGCTTAACTGATTTTTTATTTTATGGAAGGCGTCAACTCTGTTGCCACGTTATGCGACTTAACGAAGGCTTTTGATTGTGTTCCAGCGGATTTACTCCTAAATAAACTGGAATTTTATAGTATTAGAGGAAATGCACACAAATTACTGACATCTTATTTAAGTAATAAGAAACAGTATGTGGCGAATTCTGAAATTATACATTAAATAAGCGAGATTTGGGTCCGCGTGTCATCATTTTTTATAAATATATTTTCTAATATGCACTTAACGAAGTATCAAAAACTACAACACACCACATCAATATATCAATATAAAATTAAATTACATTCGCTTTTAATAGACTTTAAGGAAGCCTATGATAGAATACATCGTAAGCTGTGAGTAACGTAGAAATACCAAAAAAGATGATGAGACTATTGATAAAAAGCAAAGCAACTTCGAACGGTGAAATGTTTAAAGAAGTTGAGATCAAAAGAGGTATTAGATTCTATCCTCTATCCACACTACTTTTTAGTTTATTGTTGAAGGAAATAATAACAATATTAATAATTACTAGCGTTCGCAGACGGCTCAACTCTGATAGTAAGAACAAGAAGGTAGTTCCAGAGAGTAACAATAAGGTTAAAAAAGGAAGCTGCCAAGTTTGGACTGAGATTTAAAGAAAATGAAACTAAATATAAGTATGGTAATGGGACAAACACACCAGGAAGCAGAACAATTAGCAATGGTGGCAAGTAGTCGCAAACAATACGCCTTCGAAAGTATCATAGAATTTTTATATTTAGGAGTAATAATAGACGAGAAATGCTAGGAAGAAACATGAAATTCAAGCCAGTATAGCAAAGGCAATAAAAAAATATAGAATGATAAGGACGCTAATGAACCTATGCTGATGATGATTACAGAAAATGGTGCTCAGTTCGTGCAACTGTTGTAATTTATTTTCTGTTTTAATATTTAATAAACTGTTTTACTATTTTCTTATTATCTCACAGAGGTTAAATGAAATTCAAGTATAATGTCAAGAATTGACACCAGATGCCATGATAAAACATTACTAATAAGAAAAATACATTATTTTTAGTAAACGGTTAGAGATAGGTATAGGGAACACTCATGCACTGGAAAGGAAACTAAGGGTGCTATTCCATGTATTGGAAATATACAGGGTGTTCCATTTGAAATAATGAATTAATTGATGTTCGAATTTGGTCAAAGTGACCTTTAATATTTGAACACTCTATTATAAAATAATGTAACAGAAAATATCACGATTAATAGTTCAAGGTATCCTAAATCATTGTTGTAAACTTCAATTGTCTACATTAAATGGACTGGTCGGGAATAAGCTTCTACGTCCTCTCATATGCGCAAAAAATGGAATATCTCGAGAACAGCAGAATCTAGGTACATGGATCCTTATTCAAAGTTGACCTAATTTTCCATGAAAAATCGTTTATTTTATATGTTTATCTACTTTTAGGACATACTGTTTGGTTGTAAATAATTTTAGATCGTAGCCGTAATTGATGTGAAAGAACTTTTGAAAAATATCACCATTTGCCCACTGGAGATCATACAAATATAGGTGACTCAACCTATATAGTGATAGGGATATAACATGTATTGTGATAGCGCTAGGACTGATATGGTTGGGACATGTGGAACGTTTAAATATAGAAAGAATGCCGAAGATGGTGATGTACAGAAACGTAAAAGTAAACCAAGGGAGAGAAATGTCACTAACTGGAAAGAGAAAACAAGAAATAGAGAGGGTAAACAAGAATAGTTGAAAGAGTTTTAGAAAGAAGAGAACAAGGCACTAGTATTCAGCCCTAGGTTTACAACTCCTGTTGAGTTAATATATATTAGCAACTCATTCTGTTTCTCTCTCTCTCTCTCTCTCTGGATATATGCCTTTCCTAGTTCCTCTCACTGATTCCTATTGTGGGGTTTATGATACCAGTTTTCACCTGCCATCTTTCTTATATCATCCATTCATTGCAAGGGCTATACTATACTTCGCTTTGTCTCTCTCGGTCTCCATTTTATGATTCTCGGCGTCCATCTATCGCTGTCTTGTCTTGCTACATGATGCGCCCATTGCTATTTCATTTCTGCGATTTTTTCTATAATGTATTTAACCTTTGTTCTTCTACAGATTTCCTCGTTTCTTATTTTGTCTCTCACTCACTCCCAGCATTGACCTTTCCATTGCCCTCTCCATCACCCGCAGTTTACTGGTGTTTCTTTGAGTAAGGATAATATTTTCCATGTCGTATGTGGCAACTAGTAAAAACTATTGATTACTTTGAATATTCTTAAATATAAATGACAGGTTACCATATGCAGCTCATGAGAGTTTTATTCGTGTTGATACTTCTGTCGATATATTTCCTTTCACTAATGATATTGTTTGCCCCAGATTCAGTTACATTTTCGTTATTGGTGTCTTCAATAGTTATATTCGTATTTTCTGGGATCATTATTTTTGCCTTGGAAATGCTCATTTTCAAACCGACATTTTTTGCATCTCTGTTAAGTTGCTGCAGCATTTCTGCGATCTCTGTGACGTCATCTGATATCAACACGATATCGTCCGCAAATCGTAGGTTATTTAGGTGTGTTTCATCTATTTTGATCGCTTCATTTTCCCAGTGTAGCATTTTGAAGAGCCAATGTAAATACTTTTGGCGATATGGTATCTCCCTGTTGCACTCCACGTTGAACATTGATGCTGTTAGTTTTAGTCGATTTTAACGTAGTATATATTTTCGATTATAGAGGCATACCTAGAGTCCATACGCTCTTTATCCATGGATTTTAAAATATAACATATTTCAATAAAATGGAAAGCTTTGTGGAAGTCGATGAAGGCCATGTGAATTTGTATGTTATAATCAGTTGTTTTCTCGATAAATATATTGATTGATTGTAGATAGTCTATTGTGGAGAATCCTTTTAGAAATCCGTCCTGCTCCAATTGTTGGTATACGTCGAACTTTTGTGTTGGTCTGTTTGTGAGAATCTTTGTAAAAAGATTATATAGGTGCGATAATAGCCTAATGGGTCGATAGTTTTCTATATTTGTTGAGTCCCCTTTTTTGAATGACTTCAGCCTCAAGCCAGCTCTCTGGTATTCTGCCTTCATGAACATATTTACTGAAAATAAGATTAATTTTTCCAATAAAGTTCCGCCTAGTTTAATAATTTCTGTCGTTATTTTATCTTAGCCTGAACGCTTGCCGTTTTTATTTTACTTAGTGCATTTCGTATTTCTTCTTTTGTGATATTTGGCATGTCTTCCGATACAGCAATATTTTTCCCGTTCTATTCACTGGACGTTCAAATGTGGACGAGTACAGGGTGGCGTAGAATTCTTCTATAATGCTTGCAATGTCCTTTTTATTTGTTATAATTATGTTGTTTTGGTTCTTCACCTTCACTAATTGTGTTCTTACCCTTGATAATTTCGATTTCAACACCCTCAGGTTACCGTTCTGTTTAATGGTATCCTGTATGAATTTGGTGTTTTCACTTCTAATGTCTACATATTTCCTTTTTGATATTTTTGTTCTGTTCCGTGTGTCTCTGCAGATTTCTTCGTTAGTTCATAAGATACAGAGTATTAACTGATAGTTTGTTGTTAGTATGAATTTTTCTCTTTGAGCATATCTTTTTTACGTTTGTATGGATGCTAGTTTCTATTTTCTCAGCGATTTGATATATGCTAAGTTTGGTGGCAGAATTTATAGACTGTAGTTTATTTTCTAGTTCTTTCCGATATTTATCTTTTTGTAATTAGATTTCTTGTGTTGTGGGAAAACGTAACGCGTTGACCAACTTATTCTTTCCAATCTGCAAATCAAAGACAAAATGGGCCCGAACAAGACGATAGCTGCCACCAGTGTATATTTTGTTTATTACGTATACCTCCCAGAATGTTGTTCTTTAATTTGATAGTATTTCGTTTTTTGTAACACTATCTGGACTCTTCCAAGTCCATCTCTTCTGTCCTGGTTTCTGAAAGAAGGTATTAAGGCAAAACAAGCTCTCATTTGCTAGGAAGTTAAGTAGCATATCGCCTCTGTTGTTTCCTATCGCCCAGTCTAAACTTGCCTATGTTTTCAGGGCCGTCTTGGATTTATCTTCCTAATTTAGCATTGAAGTCGCCAGTAATGATGGTAATATTTTGTCTTTTCTATTTTTATCGCCCTGGACAGGTCCTCATAGAGTTGCTCCACTTTTTCATTGTTCGATGTACTAGTTGGAGCGTATGCATGGATCACTTGTAGGGAGTACCTACTGTTGATACTTTGCAACTACTGCACAACAACTACTCTTGTGCAATCTGACAGTTTCCTAATTGGCGTTTTAAACAGAAGTCGTAAAATCTAACTATTGCTTTTTTATTTCATACCAGTAGAAATGAATCTTGAAACAGTTGTCTCTACGTTTTACGTAGGAAATAAATGTTGAATGTGTGTAAGTAAAGAATTTCTGTAACCAAATGATTCCAATCATTTAATTAACTTATCAAGTAAATCAAATTACGCTTAATATTTGTGAAACAGTTGAAGAATATAGAACAATGAGAAATATGTCTGGAATTTCTTGAAATATCGAAAAAATTACCTATATAGGGTGTAAAATGAGGAAACTGATATTGTTTATTCTCACATGAAACACCCTGTACAAATGACACATTATTCAATTTTTTAAGGACGTCATTATATTAGTGACGTCGTTGGAAACTGTTTAAAATTGACGAGGTTATTGGTTCGAAACGCTTTCACGTAATCTACCCAATGATAGATAATGTGTTGAAAGATCGAACGATTCGGTTTAGATGATTTAATTATGATAAAACCAGTGACCATGACAGATAATTTGTATTGTTGGTGATAATATTGAATTAGTTACGTGAATAAATGGCATTCTGTAGACTTTCTAATTTTTGTACAAACCTTTTTTCAAATTGATCTAAGCGTCGATCGTTTTATATTTCATCTCGTGGTACCGTTTCCAAATATGGAAACTAATAATTTAGAAATGAATACGCATCTGTTGTATGGCATTCGGTTATGTTATCTTATAATGTATGCTCTCAATATAATTAATTCCACAATTTTAGCTGGTTAAAGAATACTAAGAATGTCCAGAAATGACATAAAATTAGAAGTACTTCGTATATTAATTTCAACTAATAATTAAATATAAAAATAATAACAAATATTCAGTATTCAAATAAAAACGCACTTAAAAAAGGAAAAAGTACTTTTATATATTAGAATATAGAATTCCCGTTGTTGGTATAATTTTCAGTTTTAAGTATTTTTTGGTTTTCAAAATTAAAATTATGGTTGTTTTCCCTCATTTGACTGCTCAAAGCAGTCTTATATTCTTTGTCATATTTGTGACTAATAATTCTATTTTTTAAATATTGACTGGTTTGTCCAATGTATAATACATTGAAATTGTTACAGGGCATTTCGTAGACAACATGTGTTTCATTGTTTTTGGGGATGGTAGTTTTTAATTTACAGAAGTTACTTTTTTAATGATTATGTCCCTTATGACGATTTTTTTAAATACATTTTTTATTTTTCCTGTTAGATTAGGTATATAGGGTAATGTTAGAAAATTCATATTTGTGTCTGTCTGTTTTACCACATACCTTCACATTCTTCTCATTAGCATTATAATTAATTAAACAAAAAAAATTGTCCCCAATTTCTTTCCTAATTTAATTAATAAATAACAATCTAAAATGAAATTGATAATTAATTTCACTTATCACAATACTTTGAATGTCAGCGGTCAATCAAACTTTTTTAGCGAAATCAATGTGGGTTGAACTAGACTTTAGCTGACAGGTACAATTAGTAAATCCGAGTTTTTGGAGAGGTTTTCGACTTCAATTTCTAAATTAGCTTTCAATTACTGTAGATAAGTATGTTACGTTCCTGTTTTTACATGTTAGATGGTATTCACGCCATCTTCTGGTAAATTATTTTCATCTGTAACTTTTAATGCATGGTGTGGATATTATAAACAATGTGTGAGTTTTAAATATCAATTTTTGTATCTCTTAAACTTTGTAAGCTGTTTTTTAAGGAGACATATCCTTGACAATAAATTATTTGAGCTTATTGTATCCTAAATATATTATAAATTTTGCTTAAATTGCAGCATTCATAAAATATTCCAGTAGATTAAATCAAAAACACTGAAAAATATAAAAGTAACGTTATATATGAAGTACCATATGATGCTGCTTACATTGGACAAACATCCCAAAATTAATAAAATAGATTAAAACGACATCAATACGATAAAAAAATTGCATTAACAATCAATTAAATAGACAAACATAGATTTACTTGTAAAAATGCAAAAATATTTGAAACTGAATCAATTTTCAGAAAAGTTCTATATACATAAAAATGGATAATTTATTAATGATAAAAAATACCTAAGCAATTTAAACAAAATTTATAATAATATTTTATAAATTCCATTCCACGTGTGTATCTGTGATTAATTGGTTCTTTTTGCATATTGCAGCTTAAATTTAACAATTAACCACAAAAAGTTTTCATAATATAATTGAAAAAAGCTTGTATTTTGATATTCATGTAGTAATATCCATACATCAGAATTGTCAATGTCGAATACTATTTTTGATATAGTTGAAACCAAAAATCAAGAACGTTTAGTTCAGGTCGACAGTGTGATACATAATTCTGGCATGCGAAATACAGGGTGTCCCAACCTTGTTGGCACAAGCTACTAGCTAGAACTAGCTAGTAGAGGTCAAAATAAGTCGATTGGATCCAACAAACAAACAACCAATTGAATGAAATGGTTTTTTTCTCATTATATGTCCTCCTCATTCTAATTTTTGTGCTTTTATGAACCGTATAAGGTTTTTGCCTCGCAGTTCATCCTCTATTGCTTCATTACTTTTGCGCTTTACACTCCCATTTCTTGTAGTGTCTGGTCCCAGAATTATTCTCATTGTTTTTCGCTCTAATACTTTAAGATCATTTTCCTCTTTTTTGGTATTGTGCATGTTTCCATTGCGTAGGTGATAACTGATATAATAATCGTCATAAATATTTATTTTTGTTAATGTTTTACTTTTTAACATTGCACGATTCCGACCATAAACTTGATTTCATTTTAATATCCTATCTCCCATTCATTATTTTCCATCTTTTCCAATTATCACTCCTAAATAATTAAAGTGCGTGACCATCTCAAATCTGTGCTCCTCTGTTCCAAAGTAGTTTTCTACGTTATTGTCTTCTTTTCCTATATACATATATTTTGTTTTAACTTCATTTATTTACAAACCAAAATTTTTTGTTTCTCTGCCTAGCCTATCTTTATCTTTTATTAATTGTTCTTTTGTATTTGCTATTATCGTAACATCGTCTGCATCTGCTATAACTTGTGATTGATTCACCGTTTTTTCTTATCTAAATTTGTCCTTCTCAGTATACCTTCTATTAATAAATTAAATATGGTGAGCGACAGCGGGTCTCCATGTTTGACCCCTCTATTCTTCTTCTTTCGGTGCCGTGCCTGTCTTCAAGCGTGGGCTATCTCCATGACAATTTGGTTGAACTGTTCTCTATTTGTCGCTATTCGGAATAGTTGTTCTACTCCCAGCCCGGTCCAGTTTCGAATATTTCGTAGCCACGATAGCTTTTCGCGACCTATCCATCTTCTGCCCTCAACCTTTCCCTGAATGATCAGCCGAGGGAGGTGATATTTGTTTCCTCGCATTATATGACCGAAATAACTGACATTTCTTATTTTTATGGTGTTCAGGAGTTCTCGATCCTTATACAGCTGTCTGAGTACCTCTTCATTACTGGTATGTGCAGTCCACGGGATCTTAAGGATTCTCCGATAGCACCACATCTCAAACGCTTCTATTTTATTCATGATGTCAACTTTAATTTCAAATATATGCTTTGTTATGGCCTGAAATTTGAGTTTTGCTCTTATATTTATTCATCATCACACAGCTATATGTTCGTCCACTGCTGGACATAAGCCTCCCGTAAAGATTTCCATCTCCCCAGATCATCTGACCAACGAGTGGGGGGTCTGCCTCTGCTGCGGAAAGCGTGGTCTCGCGGTCTCCATTCAGTTATTTTTCTAGTCCATCTGCCGTCGTTTATTCTGGCTAGGTGACCCGCCCAGTTCCAATTTAGAGTCGATATTCTTGTGATGGCATCTGTTACTCCACTTTTCCTTCTCACCTCTGTGTTGGGAACTCTATCTCTCAGGGATAAGCCTAACATTATTCTTCCCATGCTTCTTTGCGCTACTCATATTTTGTTCGCGGTATTCTTTATTAGAGTCAGTGTTTCGGCTCCGTAGGTTAGTACTGGTAAAATACATTGGTCGAAGACTTTCTTCTTAAGACACATGGGAATATCAGATCTTAAGATGTAGCTCAATCTTCCAAAGGCTGCCCATGTGGACCTATTCTTCTGCCAATTTCGCAGGTTTGATTATCCCTTCCCAATCGAATCTCGTGGCCTAAGTATTTGTAGGAGTATACTTGCTCAATGTTTAAGTTGTTCACTGGCATATTTATTAAACTCATGTTAATCAATGTTCTTAGTTTTTTTGGGATTTTCAATCTTTCTAGTTCATTTACCATATGCTTTCTAATTACTTTATCGAAGTCACATTTCAAATCTATGGAGACGGCATGTGTATTTCTGTTGTGTTCCCAGTTTTTTTTGCGCAGTATTTGCTCTAGAGTATGTATTGCATTAACTGTCTACCTTCTTGGCCTGAAACTGTTTTTGGTAGTCTCCGCGAATTTTACATTACGTGCCAATTTTCCGTCATCTCATATCCATCTTTGATTCGATGACAAATTTGTTCCTGTAATTGTTGTCCTCCATATTTCAACAATTTTGATTCTATTTCATCGTCCTCTGTAGTCTTACCATTTTTTAGTTTCCTGATTTCATCTTGTATTTCATCTGCTTCTGGACTTTCTTCTTCCTCTTCTCCTTCTTGCAATTGTTGCTCATCTACATATTGTGTAAATGTATCGTTATGTTCTTTCATGTACAATATTCTTATGTAGTGCTCTTCCCATATTTTTTCTATTTTTTATGGTCGTTTTCTGTTTTCCCAGTTCTGTCTTTTATTCCATTATAGTGTTTTTTGGTCGGTTGTATGGTAATTTTACGTTTTTGTAAAATTCCTTTATCTTAATTTGAGATCTTTATTTTTTAGTATTTTTTAATTTCTTATCTAACCATATTTTTTTTTGTGTGTATAAATTATTTGCTGCGATCCTTTTTAATTCATTGTTAATTCTGTCGTGTTGTTTCTTCGTTCCTCACATTCATTATTTATCAAACCCATATTTGCTTCTTTGTTTATTTGTTGATTTTCTGAGAACCTCTTCAGACGTTTTTGTTATATTATCGTTCATCTCTTGTCAGATGTTTTCTATATCTGTATTTAATATATGATTTGCTGTATTATTTTTGTAAGCATTTTCAAAAATTTCTTTTACTTCATACTGAAAAGGGAGTAATTCTCTAAAATGCACTTTTGTCAAATTTCATTTAATTTGTTTCATTCATTTCTGAACAGAGTACAAAAATGTGCTTTTTATGTAAACTTTGAACTCTTCTCACGGGCAAATGGTACACGTTTTGGTATATAAATAAATCGGGTCCAATGGACTTGTTTGACCCCTACTACGCGTGGTATCTCTGTGCCCCAGCAATTTTGGGACAGCCCGTAGAATTACATTGATGCGCTAGTTATAGAGTTTCAAGAATATCCAAATCTACGTAACAAATCTTACTGTACATCGAGATATCCACGTTAAACAAGTTTGCATTATAAAATTGATACAACAGATTTATTTCATGCCACACTTAATAAAGTAAAAATAGCCAACGGATAGATAGCAACTGTCAGAAGAAGAAGAAAATTTTACTCGGTGAGAAATTATCTTTGCCTGCTAGTATCATTAACGCTGTGATTTTTATATTTGGAAACACATTTTTATTTGTAGCACATCATTTAACATAGGATATTTTCAAACGTCTCAGTGAGGCACGTATGCTTTCTTTGATGATACCAAAAAAAGAATGTAATCATTGCTAAGTTGAATGAACTGTTTAATATAAACTCATCTTGTAAAATATCGTACTGGATTTATTTATTACCAACTACCCACCAACTTTATTATTACCTACAAAAAAAATGTACATGAATTCTGTGTTCAGGGGTAAATTATTTTAAATATATTAAAAATTCAGTTGCTTGTTGATTTTAGAGGATTCAAGTGAAATAAGATATTTTTATTATATTTTTGTGGTAGGACAGTTCATAAATGTAGGCAGTTATAATTTTTTTTTATTAAAAACTGCAACACATTAAGGAAGGGAAACAAAATATGATTTCAGTAATACAGAAACTGTTAAATATTTAATAATAGACTATCCTAGGTACTCAAAAGAACGGATCAAGTATGAAATAGCTTCTACTTTGAGTGAAATATTTTTGATAACAAAGAAAATGTTTAAATGAAAAAGTTAATTTTATTAACGTTAGCCATGAAAATTACTATTGTATATGATAATTTCTCATCAAAATGGCTTACAGTGAGGTAAACAATATTCAAATATTCGTACGATATGTATAACAAAGATTTATTAACTCTACATTATTGACGTCTTCTGACATTCGCTATAAATGGATAGATACCCTTTTGATATTATATATTTTAATTTTAATTGCATTGAATGTTATTACTGTTACTTATATTATTGACAAGAAAATGAACACATTAGGGATCAAATTTTGACATTGACCATAATTTCCAATCCATACTAATAACACAATTTTAACGGGCATGACCAGTGGTGTATCAGGCACTTAGCCAACCAGGACTAGGTCTTAGGGGCACACAACAAAAACATTTTATAATTATGTAAGAATAGTAATATGGAAAGTGCAATATTTTACCAGTATTCCAATTTTGTAAAAGAATTTAATTTTTTTTTTCTGACAGTAAATTGTATTAATCAATTTCTTCTGCGAAAGTTATTCAATATAATAAATAAACCAAAATTAGCATGTATCTCTCAAGAATATACGAAACAACCATACGCCCAATAACACTGTACGCAGGTTAAACATGAATTATGACGAGACAAAGTTCAAAATTTGGGAAAGTGTTTAAAAATATATTTGAAATAGTTGAAAGAGCAGAAAGAGAATGGAAAAGTGCACAAATAATAAAATAATGAACTTGTATCGAAGACCAAAAATAACGAGAAATGTCTGAGCACAAAGAGTCAGATGGTTGGGCCATATAATCAGAATGTCAGAGCATAGAAGGTCCTATTCATTGCAGAAAACTATAAAAGAAATCGAGTCAAATGGATGAAAAAAGGATGCAAGAAGTGCAAAATGAGGAAGAGGAGGAGATAAAGATGAAGGATTGGAAGATTTATGCTACAAACAGGAAATAATGTATTAAAATTATCAATTTTTTTCAACAACATTTTGATAATCTTCATCCACTTTTCGAATCATCTAGTGGGGAGGCAGTTTACCCATGTTAACTGCAATTTCGGTTCATTGGATTGGTAAACTGTTCGCTTGAACATTTTTAGGTGGTTCCTGCTATTTCTAGAGACGCAAAATTTGGGTAATAATCCTTTTCCAACTTCTGATTTTCCCGTTATTGAATAAAAATCCTCATTTTTGAACTTCACAACCATTTTTTAGTAAGTTACAGCTTTGGAGCAATATAATTACTCCTTCAAGACCTTTCTTGTATTATTCAGTAAAAATAATTATATATACAACTACTCATATTCTACCATAAAATATTTAGAGTGGCGTGACCAACGTTAATATGCTTTATGTCCATTGATTGCTTTTGTTTGACATTTAGATTAAGTTATACCAATAAATAAGACAATGGACGAAATGAATTTTTTCCTAACATCATGTATTCGGTCGTGAATACCAGCGAAATTAGTAGACTTTTATATTCATGAGATATCACTGATATAGAAATCGATTTAAATTTTTTGTTGCACATAAAAACGAAAAATAATTCATGGTAGACTGAGTCTGATAGCCTTGGGCATTGAACTACTAAATATCGAAATTAATAAAAAGCCAAGGTTAATATTGAAATAAAGATTTATTGAGGATTTCTGGTAGACTGTGTATTATGCAATAAACAAACTTTAAACTATATTAAGCGGAACTATTAATTACACGTTGACCATCAAAGGTTTGTGTTCTGAAAAAAATGATTCATTATTTGAAACTGTACAG
Organism: Galeruca laticollis; assembly: GCA_963921935.1. Taxonomy (NCBI): domain Eukaryota; kingdom Metazoa; phylum Arthropoda; class Insecta; order Coleoptera; family Chrysomelidae; genus Galeruca; species Galeruca laticollis. The sequence goes on along the minus strand of OY998178.1, from coordinate 81,345,681 downwards.
ACTATGTTATCATGTCTAATAAAGTTAAATGTATCCTTCAAGGATAAAATAATAATAAACATGACATATTTATGGTTGAAGGGTACATAAACTTCAATTCAGTTTAGTCAAACATATTATTATCGAAATTTAACAAATTAAGGGACGTAATGCGACCTCTAGAATATCTGTGCTTGTTCTGCATATTAATGAATCAATTTCTAGTCTAGGTTTTTTTGCTTTCCCGAATATTGTTTTTATATAGGTGATATTACACTAATTTTAAATCTCTTTGAGCTATGAAAGCTGTTTCCGTCTTGAATCTCACCTTCTACGAGTATTCTGCAATTGTCACTCTAGGTATTCATTTCGTATGACTGACTCATGTTTAATATGGCTCATTTTAATTTATAAGTTGGAATTACTGGAACCGTTGGTGATATTCATATCGAATACACATTTAACTACCACTAGGTTTATTAATACTCAGATTTACACTTTACTTTCGGTCTCTGAAGAAGATAACATGGTTATCGAAACGCCAGCCAGTGTAAGTATAGTGGTATTAAAGTGTATGGTATTCTTAGTGTTTATATAGCATTTAAATAACCGTAATGTTAGACCTAGTGCCAATTTCATATGTTAAAAGGTAATTATTATTATGAAAATGTTTCATGGGTCACAAACGCATTTAAAGTTGTATCACAGTATGTATCTAATTTTCCCAACTACATATCTGAATTTGCACTATCAATAGTTGTATTTTAGAAGCATTAATATTTATCACGCAGTTTTTTGCAGCTCCATATTGTTGATTGTAAACTTTAATCGCAGTGTCGACATAAACATTAAATAAAATTGAGGATGTAATACATCTTTGGATATAGGTAACTCATTTAATAATCTCAATATTATAGTGTTAATTTTAGGTTCAGCTTCTTAGTTCCAGTATAGATTATACCTTCAACTAATATCTTCTCCATCTAAAGGCGTATTCTCACGGGTCCAATTTTGTTGATCGATTTAAGTTTATCAACAAAATATGAATTCGAGTTGATTCCAAGTTCACAAATAAATTAAAAATTGTTTCAGTGTGAAAATGGCGTCGATTGCTTTAGTTGGTGAATGTGTTACAGAAAAATACTGTAATGTTTTCCTTATTTATTTAAATAATAAACGGATGGGATAAACTTTAAACACACGGTATGGCTACTTACTTAATTCATTCATTCACTACACTATTCATTACTTATATACACAGTATATTCACTTAAACTAATTTATATTTACTTATTTACTGTTTGCTATTTCGGTGTATTCTTGTTTATTTCACGAGATCACTTTACCAACTAAACTCACTTTCTCGGGTCGGTTGGCTCTTGGCTCTGACATTTTCTAGATAAGAATGGTCACAAAAACAATAAGTAGATAAGATAGTCACAATCGTAAACAGTTATAAAAAAACCTGCGTATCCGCCATGATTTTAACTTTCATACCTGGCTTAGACAGAGTCGGATTTAGGGACTATACCAGTGTGCTGTTTCGTAACATTACCCCCTCCTTAAATGGAAGTTCCTCCTGGAACTTTTGTGTAGCCGAGACTGGATGTTTGAATCGGCAACTGGCCCCATTTCTACACTTTCCGATCTTATGGAAATAGCAGGGCACCGTCTTCATCGGATACTGATAACGGGGGTTGTAGCTGCAAATTAATATCTGGACACCGGTATCTTGAAAGATAATCTCTACCATGTTCGTGATGATTCGCCAATCCAACTGGTTACTCGCTATCTTAGGCATAGCCAGTTTCTTCACGCTGAATTCCAACACATGGTCTCGTAGGTTTCGAAGTGCTTCCCAGACATCGCGGTAGGTAGATCGATCTTGAAATTCATTTTTAGTTACCACGTAGAAGACGTACCGCGAATTATGTTTCAGTTTCAGCGTCTTGCCAGGGGCTGGAATCTGGAGTCTTCAAGTTTTTCTAATTGCCTGAACTTCTTTCGAAAGACGGATGCCAACCCTCGTGCGTTCTTGAGACGGTCGGGAATATTGTATGCCAGTGAATAATCTTCCGGGAGAGTGAACAAATCTTGTCGTTGTTCTGAATTTACTCCATATCTAGCTTTCCCGGTACCTCCAAACGCGCCCATAAATTCATCGAAGGTAGGGTCAGATACATCTCGAATATGGGTTACTCCTTTCTCTATGTCATGGTCTCCTTCGAATGGCGCTAGTCGGTTTTGGTGAACTACTTTTGGTTTTCCGTTGGATATCTTGCTTATGCGATATATAACATCATTGATCCTTTTCTTGATTAAGTATGGACCTTCCCAGGATTTTTCTAATTTTGGTGAAAATCCTTTTCTCCTCGTCGGGTTGTGTAACCATACTTTGTCCTCTTCTTTAAAACCGCCGTCTGTGGTCTGCGTGTCGTACCGACTTTTCATTCTGTCGCTGGCAACTTGAAGATTTGTTCGAACTAATTTATGAATATCGTCCAGCCTTCTTCTCAATTGGATCACGTAGTCTTCGCCTGCTAGATCTTCTCCAGGCCGATAGCCAAATTCCAGGCTACAAGGAAGCCTCATTTCACGTCCAAACAAGATTTTCGCCGGTGTTTCAGTCGTGGACTCATTGACGGCATATTGATAAGCCAATGCGAATAGGGAAATATACTGGTCCCAATCTCTCTGATGGCTGGATACTACTTCCATCTGACTGTGGATGTAATGCTGTTGTCCTGGTCTTTTTCATTCCCAGCTTCTCGCAAATCTCCTGGAATAGATGACTTTCGAAATTTCTTCCCTGGTCGCTGTGGGCTTCCAAGGGTACTCCATATCGGCTAATAAATTCTTTCACCAATACATCCGCAACAGTTGTGGCCTCTTGGTTCGGGATAGCGTAAATTTCCACCCACTTTGTGAAATAATCCATTACAACCAGTATGTATTTGCTACCATTTTCTGTCGTCGGAAATGGTCCAGCGATATCGAAAGGGCTTCCAACATTATACTGTTTCATAGGTGCATTTCTCTTGCGATGTGGTCCATTACTCGTAGCACAAGTCGTACATTTCTTACACCAGTCCTTCACATCGTCGGAGCTGTTCATCCAATAAAACCTCTCACGGATTCGCTGGAGGGTTTTCTTAACTCCCAGATGACCTCCCGATGGACTGTCGTGCACTTTCTTCAGTATCTCAGCTACTCTCGTTCTAGGGATAACTAGCTGTCTTCTTATCTCGGAACCATCATCGTTTTCAATGACTCTTTTCAACAGCCCTTCTTCCAGTACAAGGGAGTCCCACTGAGCCCAATACGCTTTGAGTTTCTTTGATACTTCTTGCCAGGTAGGTCGGCTATTTTCTTATTTCCACTGCCAAATCTTCTTTAGGCAAGGATCATTCTCCTGATCTTCTCTGATCCTGGTGGATGACCATTCTTCATTGACTACTGTAGTTCTTGAAACTTCCGTAGATTCGGCCTTGCTGCAGTGGGAGCAGTCTGTTGGGCACGGCCGTCTGGACAGGGAGTCGGCATTTCGGTGACTCACACCAGCTCTATGTTCGATGTTGATATCGTACTCTTGAAGTCGTTAAATCCATCTAGCGATCTGGCCCTCGGGATTCTTGAACTGCATCAACCACTTGAGTGCTGCATGATCAGTCCGGATTAATAATTTCCTACCATAGAGAGGTTTCAAAAGCCGTTTGACAGTCTTCGTCCCATTGGAAAGCTCTTGCTTCCTCTGTAAGTCGAGTTAGAGGCTTGGCAATATCTCCAAACTTCCTGATAAATCTTCTATAATATGTGCAAAGCCCAAGGAAACTCCTAATTTGATGTTTGTCGGTTGGTTGCGGCCATTGCTGAATGGAAGCAATTTTCTCTGGATCCACCGCCACTCCTTCATTGCCCACTATATGACCTAGATAGTTGACTCGGTTTTGGAACAGCTGATATTTCTTCGGGTTTAACATGAGCTAGGCAGCTTGGAGTCGCTTGAATACGTATTCCAAATTCTTCAGGTGTTCGTCAAATGTCTTCCCCAGTACTACGATGTCGTCCAAATAGACCAGGCATGTCTTCCAAGACAACCGTCTCAAGACATTTTCCTTGAGTCTTTCAAATGTCGCAGGCGCATTACAGAGCCCGAATGGCATGACGTTGAATTGCCATAATACAGATCCGGTAGTAAAAGCAGTCTTCTCTTTGTCTTCCGGGTCCATTTCCACTTGCCAATAACCAGACTTTAGGTCCAATGTGGAAAACAGTTTTCTGCCGGCTAAAGTATCTAGCGTATCGTCAATTCGAGGCAGAGGATAGCTGTAAACTGTTCTAAGAAATTCTTGCGCATCCGCCATAATTTTAACTTTCATACATGGCTTAGACAGATTCGGATTCAGGGACTATACCAGTGTGCTGTTTCATAACACTATATTCCGAATCAACTCAAAATAAAGTGAACGTTGCCAATTAAATTGTAAATTCCATTGTATGCAAACAAACAAAAACTTCATTAAAAATTGTTTCATCATATTTCATATAATAACTATTATACTATATAAAACAAACAAACAAAAATAACAGTAACAAAGTCCTTTTCTTGATATATTTTTTTGATATTCATTATTAAATACACAATCCTAGTTAGTTATGATAATATAATATTATAATGAATGCTGTCACCTGATGTACAACTCTAAACCTTCTTCTAATGAGTTGTTTATTAACAAAAAAAACCCTGTCACCAGTGTAAGTGCTAGACCCTAACGTAATACCTTGCCCCCAAATGTAATAGGTTTGACCCTGCTATACCGGGTCCGCTGTCACCACTCCAATGCCTTTTCTTTAAACAATACCTTTTTACCTTTGTATTTGTAGCCGAGCGTGGTAAGGCAACCCCCAGTCCGAACTAAGCTGTGAACGCCTGGGCTTAAAACGGTTTGATTTCCTTCGCCAGGACAGGATTGTTCTCTCGGTTCGATCTCGTATCCAATGTTGATACACACTCTAGGGAAAATTCGGGTAGGGATGATAAATAAAGTATGGGAAAACCACAAAGTTATATCAAAAAAATGTAATAAACCATTCTCTGTATCTATATATACATAAATCAAAAGTCCAATATCAACACAAACTATTAAATTTCCCCGGAATAAAAATTACCTATACACTTATCCATAAATTGTACATCCTAAGTCTTTCCCTGTATAACATAACTATCAATAAAACAATTATAATATAACCCTCGCCCTGAGATAGAACAAAGAAATTAACCCCTTATCGTTTTAGTATTTCAACGTGCGTGAGGGGCGTATGATTTAACCTTTGGTTCGATATTCACCTGTCTCGAGGCGCAAAAAAATTATATTTATTTACTCTTAAACGCAATACTATACGAGACCACTGTGGTTTCGTGTCATTGCACTTGATATCAACAAAAAGTGAAAGTAGAGTCGTAAACTAATTCTGCTCATCTATAAACAATAATTGTTTATCTACACTCCCGTTTCAATGCGTAAGTTTCGAGTTGCAAAATTTGCAGGTCTTTGAATAACCTATGTTTATTTATTTTACTTAATGTGAAAGAAATTCCTAATCACGTCTGAACAAAAAAGAAACAATTTAAAATTATTTATCGTAGCACAAGTTCGCTGGGAACAAGAGGAAAAAAAATCATACGCTCCGGCCCTTCGGTACTAAGTACAAATTAACCTTGTTTTAACTCTTATTTATATTCTACCTACGAGGTGGAAGCGAATTATGTGGCGCAACAAAACAATAATTAAATAAATAGAAACTTAACTCTTGTCAGGTTGGCGGTACCCTGTAAAATCTTATTATGTCATCACACAGAACGAGCTGTGCCCAACTTGTGAGCCTGGAAATTCAATATTTAACTGAAAACGGCCAACTTGTCCAGTCCCCGTGAAAAAACAGACCATAAAATAAATATATTGTTATAGCTTCTCCCTATGTAAAATAGTGAATTTATAAATACCAAGTTTAGAACCAGCGCAAAATAATAAAACGAATAAATGTCTCATCAAAAAAACAAAATCTAACTCTCAACTTGTTTAAAAACTTACTGCGTTGGAAAACTTCCTTTCTCCGGCCTTGCTACTGCCTATCTTCACTATCTTTTTAGCAACCGCGGGTAGTGCCAGTAACCGGTATCGGGCTATGCTGAAAACTTAGCGTAGAGGGCGAGTCTTCCCGTTTTGTATCACGAAGGGGGACAGTGTTCACCGTCAAGGATATCTAAGTATCCCTTTCACGCCCTGACACAACGGAGAGAAACTTCTTCCTCTGAAACCGCTAACACCAAAAAAAACTGATGCCCGTTACCGTGACAGGGAAAGGACTTTCCCCTTCGCGTATTCGCCCCGACACTGTATGTCGCTCTTACTGCTCTATACTTGGTTTTTACTATCCCCCCGAATTAGGTTTTGGGTTTTTTTGTTGAATTGCAAAATCCATTTTTTTGTTTTGAATCGGCCTCAATTTTACGTTATTAACTAGTTGTATACAAAACAATTATTTCATTTTGACCTAGTAAAATGTTTTATTTGTTTCAAAGCTGTTATGGTTTTGTATCATTTTTCTAAACAAAATATGGGTCGCATTCTACTTTTAATTCTATTTGAAATAAAATATGTTTTACCGTGTGTTCTGAAAGTTACTAATTTAAATTTTTCTATTTGGTATTCGTATTTATTACAATATTCTTAAAATAAATATTTCTTTTATTGGCGGCTGTAAAAAAATTGTGTATGCAAGTTTCGTGTAATGGTATTCCTACTTGGATTTTTGTGTAAAAATAAGAAATCAACTCAATAATAGCAGTATTATGAAATTGCGTATTATCTGACAAACAAATCCTAACAAAAAATCGTTAACGTATAATCTATACCGGCTTGCAACATGACCCAAATATTTCGACTCCTTTCTTTCTAAAAATACCCAGAGGCTCATTTCCCTGCGTTTAAACATCGTCGATTACTAAACAACAAAAGTTATTTTTCTTTGTAAACAGAACGAAGCAGGTAAGCATAAAAGAATTGTTTGACTATGGATAAGGTTGTTGACCCCGTTCATTTTTGAAGTCATTTTGCAAACGGCATTCTAAATATAATAATTATCCTAATTATATACAAAATTGTATTTATCCATACGATAATCGTGTGTGTAGGCGGAATAGGCCAATAGCAGTACTGAATAAATTTGTCGACCGTTGTGCTGGAATATTATATTGAATTGCAGTAATTCTCGCTTTCGTGTGGAGTAACATCAATTATGCATCACAAGTCCGGGTGGCTTAATTATCTCAAGTCCCTTTTTGGTCATTCGGGGTTTATAAAATATATCTAAACTAAAACAGTGCGACCCGTAATGTATAACGGAGCAATAGCAAGGGTTTTAAACAACTACATCAAAAGACTTGAATTAGACGTCCGGTTTTTTCAAATATACGGGTTATATAAATGGCAGAGTTGAATGAACAAACATGGTGAACATTTTTAAGTCAATTTACCTTAGTCAAAACTATTAGGTTTGTTCCAGCAATGAGTTGTAGGATAGTTCGACCACAATTTGAACTGATTTACTGCACATGACAATTCAAATAATATGTCATGGTTATGAAAATTTGATTACTGAATGTAGGTGACAGTGTTACTTAACATTATAATTAAACCGACTGTGACCTTTGATTTAAAAATAATGTTTGGTCCGGTGTAGCAATCAGTCTATTGTCTAAAGTACAAAATTATAAGTGTGTAGCAAAGATGGAATATCACAATTATGGAACTGTTTGTAATATTAAAACGATCAACAATGTCTCGAAAAGATACTGTTCGATGACTAGAAACCACAAAAATATAGTCCGTCTGGAAAGTATACGGAATTTAATATTTCTCCGGGTTTGCCTAAACGTTTAGTTAAGTGTTTAGAGTAAAATGGAGATTGTACCTATTAGTAAATGAGAGGAATTATTTGTTATAATTGTATTGATTTAAGTAATAAAAATATATACCGAAAAATTATAATTGCGCTTTCTCATTTCCGGATACTTTCTAGACGGACTATACTAACACGTATTGCTTTAGCTTCCAATTTCCACCGTTCACATCAACACCAAAGTATTGTAATGTTTTTCTTATTTATTAAAACGTTTTATTACGGGTGGGATAAATTCATACACACGGTAGTTTCATTTACTTAATTTATTTATTCACTACACTATTCACTAATTAATATTATATACACAGTATATTCACTTACATTAATTTATATAAAGACATCATTACTTAGACTATTTACTTGTACGCTGTTTATATCACGAGATCACTTTATCAACTAAACTAACTCTCCCTGGTCGGTTCTTTATATATTAGTGCCTTTTTTACTGGATAATTCTAGATTGCGGCTGACACAAAAACAATTGGCTATCTGGCATTTTCTAGATAACAATGTTTAGATAAGATAGTCACAATCGTAAACAGTTCCAAGAAATCCCTGCGCCTCCGCCATAATTTTAACTTTCATACATGGCTTGGACAAAGTCGGATTCAGGGTCTACACTAGTGTGCTATTTCATAACAGTATTCACTGTTGTTATATTTCTTCACAAAATTGTTAAAAACTTCACAACTAGACGAGACACCCTGAAATGTTCTTTGAATACTTCATTTTTTGGCCGTTTATTTCTTTGCATATTTAATCAATAGATTTAAATACTGCTTATCATCGTTAGATCACATTTCACTAAAGCTTGAACTTGATATTGAAATGTAAGATATGCTAAAAAAATTGAAAGGTAAATTTTATTCAACAGAAACGTGCAAAATATTCCTAACATTAAGGAAGTACTCCTCAAACTGATGAAAACGAACTGGCGGACCCAAATGAATCTCCTCTTGCCTAACCAAACAGACCGAACAAAAAGACAAAAAACAAACATGATATCTCTACGGAAACTCTCATGGAACCAGTTTGAAAAGTTATTTCTGAACAAAATCTTCCGTTCGTTTTGGACCACAATGAGATATCTGATCTGTCCGAAAACGTCCAATCAGCATCATAGAAAATTACACAAGTAATTTTGCGGCAATAATAGACATGTTAACAACAATTTACCCATTTTTTGAACACAGGTCAATCAAATGTAGATTCACGAAACCTAAAAACAAACTTTTATCCCACCTGCAAAAGGACATAGCAGAAACAGAAAGTGAATCATCACAATCATCAACCTACTAATCCAAAAATCTACCTTCTCTTTCTAATTTTTATCAATCTCTATGGCTCTTACATCAATGGAATAGCAACGGCTTTTATAACAATTTACTAATGCTGCAAGTTATCATATCCAAACATACCTATGACGTTATTTGTCTTCAAGAAGCTAATTTCAAAAACAATAGTAGCGAACTCCTTAGGCAATTTAAGAATTTTTGCAAAAATCGATCTAATGCAGAAATAGCTAGCGGAGGAATAGCAATATTTTGTTAAGAATTTTTTACATGCTGAAGAAGTCACAATCCGCACCAACCTAGAAGCTATTAAACTCCACACTAACCCAAAAATACATATTTGCAACGTATATATTCCTCCAGCAATCCATGTAGATGCTGAAGAGCTGATTGAGTTATTCCCCAACCTCGGATAATACTTGGTGATTTCAACGCCCACAACTTGATGTAGGGATCAACATCAATAAACTACAGAGGTCGCTTACTAGAAGGTATCATCGAAAATGCTCATCTATCTATTCTAAATGATGGAAGATCAAACGGGTTTAACATACAGACAGGTCAAGGCTCTTGTATCGACCTCGCTATTTGTGATCCTACCCCCAGACACTTTCTCGGAATAGGTTGGATTACACATACAAAACAACAGAACAACAGAAAATCAAATAACAAACACGACCTTTATCCAAAATGGAACTACAATATATCTTAAAGCAATCAGTATTATAAACTCTATTTAGTAAACACATAACTGAAATACTATCTCAAAATTGTTTTACAAACTAGAAAAATGCTTTGTAACTCATAAAATGTAACAATTCATATTAGTCACTAGTAACCAATCTTTTGGTTGATGCGTATTTTGTAATAAAAAAAAGTTCTAAACCTTTTTATAATTATTTATAGGTGTTTGAAGTAAATATACCAAAAGTGAAAGAAACTTACTACCTTACCTTATATTTACATATAATCACAGAACATATAAAAGGTCGTATGCGTTCGTATGAGTTTGTTGTAAATGTACTGACTTTTGATTGATTATAAATTAACCTCATAACAAAACTGAAACATGCGCTGCGCTTGCGTGAAATAAGAGAGAATTATAAATATCTGCTCAAGAGCAAGAACTGATCGAACCTATTACCATTCTTCTAAATATTCGCCATTTCTTTTTAATTTCATCAAAATTATTCATTAAAATTAAAAAAAGTATGCACTGAAATTGTTTTTTTTATTTGCTACTATTCAGTGCTTTTCTGATGATGCTTTACTTGTGAAGACGATCTACAACGGCTATTACATCAATTCAACTGCATTGCCAAATCTTTTAATATGATAATATCGGCCCAGAAAACTAAATGCATGACAACATTATCCAATAAGGTGCAAACTGGAAATTGAAGGCAAAGTTATCCAGCAGGAAATGAAATGAAAGTACTTAGGCATAGAGAACTCAGGTTGTGGTGATGTTGAGGGGGAGGTAAGATAACAGGCTACGAGAATAGCGGAATGTTTAAATGACATACATAGTAAGGCGAAATAAAAATATTAAAATAGAAACCAAATCAAGAATTTATAAGGCAATAGTAAGACCAATCACAACATACACCCCTGAAATGGGAACCGACCCAGCGAAAACAAGACTAGGAGCAACCGAAATGAGTAAGAATAACTAAAAAAACACTCTTGGACAGGGAGAGAAGCGACAATATAAGGTAGAAATGTTAATAAGAAGAAGGAATGTAACGAGCACATCAGTAGAATGGACGATAGAATAATGATTATAATAAATACTTTTATTGGTAATCTCCAATACAAATGATCATACATTGGATGCATTTGAAAAATGTACCTACCAATAGATTATAGTTCAAGCTTTCAGCCTTACCCTTCCACTGAACCCGAAAACAAATATTTTTGCGGCATTATAAATGAATAAAAAGAGAAAATTCATGTATAAAAATTGGAAATTAATTAAATCCCAAGTATATAAGAAATATTCCTAAGCCGTAAAAAATAAGAAAATAAAAAGATTAAAAACCAGATATCCTAGCCTGTGTGTATCTTATAATATTGATAGAAAAAAAGAAAAGTTTTGAAAGAAACAGGCGATTTGCATAGTCTAAAAGGAGGAAGAAGATTTAATAGAACATTTGAGATAGAAGAACTGCAAGCCAAACATAATATACAAAGAATGTAGAAGAATTAGCAAATACACAGATATGCAGACAACAACAGATTTTGATATATGGAAATGTTAAACCAATAATACACATCGAAGAGAACTTAAAAATGTAGAAACATTATGTAAAATAACAAATTTTAGAATTTCAATCTTATTTTTTTTTTAAATTTTCGGATCACTGTTCTTATTTTTTTGTTACTGAATAGAAAGAACGTTTAAAATGAGTTGCTTCTTCTTCTTCCTTCTTTTAGACTATGCAAATCGGCTGTTTCTTTCAAAACTTTTCTTTTTTTCTATCAATATTATAAGATACACACAGGCTAGGATATCTACTTTTTAATCTTTTTATTTTCTTATTTTTTACGGCTTAACAACTCATTTTAAACGTTCTTTCTATTCAGTAACAAAAAAATAAGAACAGTGATCCGAAAATTTAAAAAAAAAATAAGATTGAAATTCTAAAATTTGTTATTTTACATAATGTTTCTACATTTTTAAGTTCTCTTCGATGTGTATTATTGGTTTAACATTTCCATATATCAAAATCTGTTGTTGTCTGCATATCTGTGTATTTGCTAATTCTTCTACATTCTTTGTATATTATGTTTGGCTTGCAGTTCTTCTATCTCAAATGTTCTATTAAAAATTCTTCTTTTACTTATATTTATTATTATTTGGCATCTGTCATCCATTCCTGTTTATCATTTCTCTTTTCTTTTCGTAATGTTTTCCTCAGTTCCATTATCGCCATTTGGAAGCTTCCCATGTTCTACTTATACATGTGTGGTTTTCATTTATATCCGTGAGTCAATCTATGTTATGTTTTCATTTACTCTCTTTTGAAGTTCATGTCACATCTATTTTTTATAAGTTAGAGCAATGACTGTATTTACTATTCCGATGGCCAAAAGTCCTGCCATTTTTTAATGGTCTTTTTTGTCATCTTTTCATTTGTAGTTTCCCATCTCTTGCAACTTTTACTCTGTGCCCTCTCCGTTACATGTTGATTTGAATTTTTCTCGTGTCTTGAAAACTGATTCCGTTTTCCCATTTTCTTTCCTTCTTCTAATTCTCCATATTCCCTGCTATGTTTGCTGCTTTCTTCACTTTGTGTTTTGTTTCAAAATAAATGTCACAATGGCTTGTTATATCTACTTCTAAATATTTTACATTAGTTAAAATATGATCAACCTCTCAATCTTTAGTTTGCTTTTTATTGGTTCCTTAGATACAGTTTAGCATTTCATTTTTTCTGCTGATGTTATTATATCTTAATGTATGTAGTATTATTCCCTGTATGTTGTTTTCGCCAATATCGCGTAGCATATAATTGTGATATTTCTGTTCCCTATTTTGTAGCTCGTTAACGTTTTCATTTTCCTCATCATTTTGTCAATTACCGAGCTGGATTCATTCGACGCAGGTATCACAACTGGTTCGATATTTAACGAGTCCTCGTAATTTCCATGGATGTAAACTGATTTATCAAGAATTAAAATTTAAAATAATTTCAATTTGAGTGAAGATCAGGTCAAGTAACAATAATTTGTTCATTTAACAGGTAATAAAAATTATTCGTCTTGAAAATCTAATGAAAACAAATCTTCTCCATTTTAAATGTATTTATCCAAATAAAATATTGCATAATTTTCAAGTTTTATACTATTATTCATCGTGAAAAAATATAATTAGTTTTGAAATAAAACACTTTCATCCGATGTCCAGTAGAACAATTCTACGAAAGTGCTTTGTCATGTTTCATAATTAGTTTTCATGGAAGCTTTTAGTTACAGTAGTCGTTTTTATATAGTTGATGCCTAAAAAATCAGGAAATTATTTAAAAGTAATAAATTTATTTACGCATTCAAATTATCATGATCGTGTTTTGATATGGTTGTGTCTGTGTCGTTTTGGTACAATTTTATCCTTTATCAAAATATTATTTGATATTGTCTACATTTAACTCTCCTTTAGTCGCGCCCATAAAACTAGCAAACATGGTCACGCTGGATCTGTGAGATACATGAACCTAAATTGGGTACAGCAATTTAAAAATAATCGAACATAGAACAGTAACAAAAATAGTGTTCTAAAATTTTTAAAGTCAGGAAATGTATATCCAATAACATTATAAACTACTCTAAACTGTAAGCTTTTCACCTATTCATTGTTGTCATATTCGTTGTTACATCCGTTAGAACAAACAAATGCACAATGTTGTAAGCACAAATATTGCCCACACTCTTTGCAAGAATATCTTCATTTCTTTGTTGTCGTCAGACAAGGCTTGCAACGCTTTTACGTGTTAGTGTTTTCGATAGGTTGCTCTGTATGTTCTTGGCTCCTAGGTAATATTTCACGAATTTTTGAAGTAATATTTGTATTAGGTATATTCGCTAGGGAAAGACGCTTTACTAATTGACCATTAATCAATTCACGTACTAAGTGTTGTAGAAACATACGACGTCATTTAACTTCATTATCGTTTCCCATGTAAATAATTTCAGCATTGATTCCTGCAACATTTCGCATTGAAAAAATACGACCAGTTCCTCGTTAAACGTTTTCAGCAGAACTCATTTTGTCTACCATATCGACTCCTATTTTGTGTTTAGTATAATAAGTTATTAGGGTTTTTTTATCACTTCATCTATGACGTCATCCAAATGCATACTGGACATAAGACACCATAGTTCCATATTTTCTGACGGCAATCATGGAAGAAGCTGTCTCTCCGTGTTTGATTTCTTTCAGTGCTCTAGGAATTTGCCCCTTTATTTTTTTTTAAAGTCTCCACAAATGACAACCGGTGATTTTCAGACAATGTTTAAAGCAGACTTACCAGTTATCAGCTGTCACATTGCGGCCTGATTTGCTAATTTGTGCTATCATTCTTACTACTACTTCAGTACTCTTGTTGCTGAGTTGATAGGGCCCTTCACGTTATTTACCTGCATCAATTTCCCGGTTACAGGTAAAATACTTCTTCGAATCCACAACGACAAATATGTTTATGCCATATTTAGCTGGCTTTGAAGATATTTATAGAATAGACAACTTATTGATTTTATGGATAACAACTCATTTTCTGTATTAAACAGCAGAATTTCTTTGGACCGTCCTGGTCAATTTACGAACATGAGTACACAAGGCAGCAGCGTTGTGGATATGGTGTGGGTGAACAACGTATTACTTACAAAAGTGATCCTCACTGATAATGATTTTCTGACTGATCATTTCCTGATTAATTTGGTTTTAGAACATCACAACTCCGTAAAATTTTCTAATTCTGTGACATTAAATTCTTCACGAACTTATTCGTCATTGATTTGGAATGAGAACAAGTCTTTAAATTATAAGCAAAATATGAAACACTCTTGTCGAGTAATTTTTATCCACGACCCAGATAAGTCTTATCTTATCTAGGTATAGCTCTATAACTGAAATTGCTTATAATATAGGGCTTGGAGATAAAACGAGAATTCTACCAAATTCCACTAGACTTCGAAAAAATATGTATCCAAGCCAAGAAATCTATGAATAATGCACTTGAAATCTGTAAGCAAAATAATTTCGACGATGAATTAAAAGATATATATTTAAAACTAAAAGGTAATTATAAAAATCTTATTAAATTGAAGAAACGAGGATATGAAAATGATATTATTGAAAAAGTCTCAAATATAAGTAATACAAAGGAATTCTGGGCAACGGTTAGGCAGATTAGAGGAAGTTTTACATCTAAATCTTAAAATCTGTTAAAATTTATATCCGCGTAAATTAGTTTTATTGAATATTTTTCAGTAATAATAATAATAACAGCATTTATAGCCCAACAGATATTACAATCCCTTTAAAGGGCAATACATACATGTGTGTTTATATTTATATAAAAGTAGACAAATAAAAACGATAAAAACAGTGATACGAGAGACATAAATGATACAAAAACAAAACATAAGCAAAATTGAAACATTACATACTACTTGCTAAAGTTTAGTTCAAACTATGAAAAAACAAATCGCACTCTTTACAAACCTTAAAATTATTGCACATATTGAATGCAGGTGATCTCAGTAAGAGATTAGTTCTCGCATTGTTATTATAAAACAATAGGTTTTGCCTATTATTAAATTGAGGCAGGTTAAAATTTAGCAGCTCGAGCAAACTTGAACAGTCAATGAGACAATGTACAAGTTTGAAGTGATATGACAGAGAATCAAAAAACCTTCTGAACTCAAGACTCTGAATCTGTCAAGTAAAAGATCAAAAAACCTTCTGAACTCAAGACTCTGAATCTGTCAAGTAAAAGATCATTTATAAATAACGAGAATAGCAATGGTTCCAAGCTGGAACCTTGCGGCACACCTGAATTTAACATGTAATTTATGCTTTGGAAACCGTTGTAATAAACAAATTGCTGCATATGACGAATGTTAAGATCTTCAAAACAGTATCATTCTCAGGGAAAACCCAAACTGGTTTAATTTTTCAAGTAAAATACCATTATCCACTCTATCGAAAGCTTTAGAAAAGTCTGTGTATACAACATCCACCTGTCCACCAGAATCCACAATTTCGGCAACATGCTGTGTGAAAGTTAATAAATTAGTTTTAGTAAACCTACCATTCATGAAGCCATGTTAAGAAGGTGAAATAAAGTTTCAAAATGTTAATCATCCATATCTTAACTCAACCATTGCTCAATGGAAGTATATGCTGTAATTAGTAAAACTAGAAATAATAAATCTTCAGGATCAGATGGCATTTGCCACGAGTTTTACAAGAATTTCCCACACAATCGGTGATGTACTTGACGTCATTATTTATTACTATATTTGACATTTCTCTTATTCCTAATAGCTCGACTAATATTTCACCCACATTGATACATAAAGGCGGGTCAGTTAGTGACACCTAAAACTACAGGGGCTTAGCTTTAGCGAACTGTGGACTCAAATTATTTACCAGCATTATTCTAGGTTGTCATGGGTTGTCCTCCTGGGTTGATGAATGTAGTCTGTTGCCTGAATACCAATCAGGTGTTCGAGAATGTCATGACTGTATTGATATTTTCAGTTTTTATATAATTAATGTTTCTCCGCCAACTTCTTTTATAAGAAATAAAACTTCAAAAGCTTTTCTTTTTTTCTTTTTCCAACGTTTCTAATCCTTTATTTAGGTTCATCATCAGGGCTACTCATATAATACACATAATGAATGTTCTATTACAATTTCGTTATAACAACAATACCTTACAATGATAAAAACTTTTCTTATTTTTATTTAAAGATGATATTAACATTATTTAATCAAGGTTGAAAATATAAAATTGAGAGTTTACACCAAACATTAGTTAAATATCCCTATTTTTTCTTATATTACAAAGCTTAAAATTGAAAAACTCACCAGCTATTTTAACATATCCATTTTGGTTTCTTTAAAAACAATTATAATGAAACATACATATAAGACGAAGACAGTGAACTTTTTAAAATCATCTTAGTCATTTTCAGAATGAAATTGTGGTAATTTTTATGGTCTACATATTTCCATTGCTCAATTCATTTTATATTTCAAATAGGTAGAGAAATCTTTACTGTATGTATTGCTGGCGATATGAATTAATTTCTTTTTGAACGCAAAAACACCAAAATAATAAAACATTTTAGTATGATTGTAGATGATATATTGAAACGGGAAGTTGGAGACATCACAAGTTTGAAATTAAATTTTGTTTAGTAGATTGCTATAGAAATTATCCAATTTATCTACATCTTCACGAAAATTAAGTGAATTGTTTTCTTAATGTGAATCATTTCTTTGATACATCTTTTATGAAAATTGGTTTCAGTATCCAACATCTGAAAACTGTTGAAATTAAATTCATGGTCAGTATTAAAAGAATGACTGGACAGAGCTGTATTATTTTTTAAATTCTTGACATCATTTTGGTGGTTACGTAATCTATTTTTCAAGTATTGTGAGGTTTGTCCTATATATGATTGGTTGCAGTTGTTACATTCAATTTTATAGACTGTATTAGGTGTTTCTGTTTTTGGAATAGCAGGTTTGAATTTAGTGAAAAATTGTTTAGTTTGATTTAGTGGTTTGTCGGCAATTTGTATATTGAAAGGTTTGCAAATATTCTAAATTTTTCTGTTAACATTAGGGATGTAGGGCAAAGCAATGTATATGTTATTATTTTTATTATTATCGTTATCATCATTATTATTATTTCTATAGACCATTTTTTGATTTGAATTTGTGTTATAATTATAGTTATTAAGATTTGTTGTAATATTGTTATTAGGATTTGTTGTAATGTTGTTATGATTACTGTTGTGGTTGTAGTTATTTTGATTTGTGTTGTTATTCGTTGATTTGGAATTATAAATCCTATGTATTCTATTTTTAATAATAGGTTCAAAAAACTTTTTTGGGTAATTATTTTTTATTAAAATGTTTTTAATTTTTTTAATATTATTTGGTCAGTTTGTAGGGTGTGAAAGCTTTATGGCTCTATCTGTTAGGTTGTTAACAATACTTTTTTATATTTGTTAGGGACATTAGATTTAAAATTCAAATATCTTTCAGACCAGATACTTTTTGTATACCAATTTGTGATAATTTTTCCTTGTGAGTTGTGGGTGATATTGATATCAAGGAAATTTATTGATTTATTATTTTCTTGTTCAATTGTAAATTGGATTTTATTATTATAGCAGTTGAATTTATCAAACATATAATTTAATTTATTTTTAGGTATACATGTAATACAATCATCCACGTATCTTTTAGAAAATAAGGGTTGAAAATCAAGATCATTCAATACATCTCTCTCCAAATCCTACATTACTAAATTGGCTATAGTGGCAGAACTAGGTGAGCCCATGGCAACACCTTCTATTTGTGAGAAAAAATCTGAATTATATTTGAAGACTGTAGATTGTAAACAGAGTTTAATGCCTTTGGAAAATTCATTTAAAGGTAGTGAAGTAAATTTTCTGATCTCATCCCAATGTCTTTCAATACTCTTAATTGCAAGGCTTATAGGAATGTTAGTATATAGTGAAATAACATCTAGAATCTAGAGAAACAAGGATGTGATCATTAGGAACAACTTGACTCTTTATAAAATCACAAAAATCCCATGAATCTTTAATATGAAATTGAGATTTACCAACAACATTGGAGGTATATTAGTTTTATGTAACCTAGGTAGTCCATATATATAAGGTGCAAATCTATTATAACATGTAAGTTTATTTTTTGTATTAAAGTCTATCAGTTTATTTTTAAACCACGATAAAATTAATTTGTTCAAGTTATTTTGTATTTTGTTAGTTTGATCAGATCTTTCTTTTTTATATGTAGAAATATCACACAACAAATTGTTCATTTTGTTATGGTATTCATCTTTGTACATAATGACAGTTTTTTTACATTTGTCAGTTGTCAGCAGATAGGATGTATATATGTGGATTGTTATTAATGAAATCATTCGTTTGTTTAAAGAAATAATTGATTTGTGCATGAATTTTTTTTATTTGTTATGAATTTATGGTAATGGTTAGTTAAGACATTGCAAATTTTGGATCTGAGATTATTTTTTTCATCTGCTGCAAGAGTTTTTATACCAACTTCGATATTTGTGATAAAGTCTTGAATAGGAAATTGATTTGTATGTATTGAAAATTTCGGACCGAGACTTAAAATGAATTTGATGTTATCTGGTATAATAAAAGAAGTTGGCGAAGAACCATTAATTATATAAAAATTGAAAATTTTCATACTGCCAATTAACCAATAAATGTATTGATATTGTTTACACTTTGAATTCTGTGATTCAGCTGCATATAAGACATCGAAAACGCAAGTTATTTGCTTGTTTTGTTGATTTTGAAAGAGCATTTGACACTACTGACCTTGAGTTATTAAGGACTAAATTATTTAAGCTTGGATTATCCGCCAAAATACTTGGCGTCATAAATTCATCATACTCTCAAGCAGCAATTCACATAAAAGCCTCCTATGGATTTACTATAAAATATAATGTAACAATGGGTGTTGTTCAGGGTGAACCGCTGAGCTTTTATTTACTTTATTCATTGCGGAGCTCGGTTTGTAAATATTGATCATGTGAACGAAGGTCTATTATTACTATATACGGATGATATTTTTATACTTCCAAATTCTGAAATTGATGTTAGAAAACTGAAAATATTAGAGAAGTATGCGACAGAAAATAATCTAACAACTGGGCGGTACAAATGAAACCATTTTTTATAAAAACGAATCAGTTAGCAATGTGGAACGATTTGAGCTATCGTACATTAATTAGAATTAGAAAAAAATTACTTGAATCGTATTATACACAGTTGTATGAATCAGACTTGCCTTTAGTTTGTAAGTATTCCTATTTATATCTATACAGTCTGTTTACTGCTTCCAGGAATCCTAGTTTGTATTTACTTATAAAATTGCCCATTCAGTTTACTCGCACACTTGTTGAATTACGTACGGCAAATGCATTTAAAATTAAGTTCACCTTAAATGGAATTACATGTTATATAGACCCCGATATTAAATGCATATAATCGGAATGAAAAGGAAACATTGCAGCATCTTCTTTTAGATTGTCTAATTTAAGTCGTCAGGAAACAAAATATTTCTTGTTTGCAGAATTTGAAAGCATTCATGAAAATTCTACAAAATATAACAATAGTTGAAGCCAGGCAAATTTGTGAATATATGTGGAATATTATAAGGTTATGTTCGTTTATTGTCAACGAATAATTGTCTTTTAGGATTTCTTTGGGCTTGTTTATATTTATGTTATTGATTATTATTGTTGAATTGTTTGTTAGTGTATAGTATATTCTTTAATTTGTACACATATACCCTTGCTGTAAACTCATGCTTCTGAAGCAATAAATTATTATTATATATTGAATAAATGAACACCTGCCTTTGAGTACTTCCATTTTTCATCAATGTTGACAATAACTTGGAAATACAAAAACTAATCAGATTATCAAGTAAAAATTCAATACATAGTACAAAACCAGAGTGAAGAAAACAAATGATAATTTTTAACATAAATCCAATATTTATGAACTTCCCTATCATTTGTGGAGCATAATTATTATTACTACATGAATAATATCAAAGCCAGCTTGCAACTATTTATATTGAAACAATTTCTTTTAAATCGTTACAATTCTTGATCGAATGTTTAATTTATGAAAAAAGGATCATCTTAACAATTTGAATTATTCATAGATACACATACGTGGAATATATAAAACAGTAGAATGTAACACAAAACTATAGAATATGTGCTTTCTTTTGCTTTTGTTACTACCTGTATAATGAAATACCATGCAATAATTGTACGGATGTATAAAATCCGTACTACAGTGAATTTTTTTGATCCCAATACGCTCGTCGTCAAGCAATAAGAGTCCCAGAACAACCACTATAGCTTCCTATTGCTATCTCTTTCTCTACCGTTTTTCCACCTGAATTTCTATGCATACACCTCCACAATTACACAATCTCCTTTCCCGAGATTAACTCGAAAATGAAACGCTCACAAAAGAAATATTCCCGCTATAAAAACACCTATTATGCTAAATTAAAGCTTTCCCGATACAATCACCGGTTCCTTTTGCCGGCTTTCGTGCATCATCGGGGAAGCTGTAAAAGTCGGTGTTCACGTTTTGTCTCTTTCTCTTTTTAAATCGTATTTTCTTCTCGATGCGGTATTTCGCTAAAATAAGGCTCGGTTCATTTGTGAGCTTTAATATGGCGTGGGAACTTTTTTTGTCGTTGCAAGGTACCTAAGCCTTTTAATAATATATTCTGTTATTACTGCAGGAGAATAATCAGAATCTGGATGACTGATTGATTTTGTGGTTTTAAGTAAATGCCATTTCAAACGCAATTAGTTAGGAAAATAAAAATACATTCATTTTGAATTGAATGTATTTGCATAATAGGTATTTATTTTATTAAATCGACTATTTGGCAAGTCATGTTTGCATAAGATAAATACGATGTTGAGTTATACTTTCAATTATCTTCATCCTCTTCACTTACTGAAGAAAAGTAATAATCAGAATTTGGACCAAAATTTAAATCTTCATCGTTTGAAGCGTGTAAAAGCTGTTCCATCTCATCAAAAGTAAGTTATTTTGGATTTTTTATTACCAGTTAGCACCTGAGGGACCCGCATAAGTATTGCCTATATCATTCATATTTAAATAAACCGTAAACACTAGAAAAGCCAAATCACGAAAGACAACACCTGAAATAGAACTTTAAGAATGTGCATACCACAATACAATCGCCTCCGCTCAGTGCTGATTGAATACTAAACCATATAGATTATTAGTGACATACGGACATAGTGGGGGCTTCGATTGACGCAATTATGCGTCATACGCAGCGAACGGGTTAGAGCTTCTCATATTCGATTGAAGTACGTAGCCAATCACTAATATTGATTATAGAACGATAGGGTTTTAGATCGTCTGCATACAGAAGAACATTACAGTTTAATTTCAAAATGATGTCATTTATAAAGATCAAAAATAATAGCGGTCCAAGCACTGAACTCTGAGGCACTTTAGGGGCTGCATTAATTTTTACAGAGTGTAAACCACGTTTTCTTTCCGTCAGGTATGATATAAAAAATTTGGTAAATGAGTCAGTCAAGCTAATGGTTGAGAGTTTCATAAGAAGAATACCATGATCCAAACAATCAAAAGCCTTTTGTATAGATGACATCAACCTGACCACCGCTATCCAAGTTAAAAGCCATTTTGTTCATTGCATCTGGATGGTTTAACGTGATGGAAAACAATATCGTAAAGCAGAGTTTCAAATATTTTCGAGATGTTAGATATAATTGTGATAGGGCGATAGTTCTTAAAAATGGGACAAACTCTTCCAGTTTTCCATATTACCGGAAATTTACCAGATTTTAGAGAGATGTTGAATAAAAATCAAGAACTGACGCACAGTGACGTAGTAAAAATGTAGGAAAATCATCAGGGCCGCGATTTTACAATACCTATACTGATATGGTCAGGGAGGCGACTGAACTCGTATAGTTTTTGTTTGCAGAATATCAGCTGCATAACCTATTCTATTACGGTTAAAAAATGAACCATATTGGGATAGTATCTGTAAGACAAATTTAAGATCAAATAATGAATAAATGTCTACATTGCTTCAGTCATTTGAGTACTTATAATATTGACCCGCCTCTATATCCTTTATTTAGAGTTATTGAATGATGTTTCATACAAAATTACGTTTTTTTGCAGTTTTTTTATAACCTATTTTTAATCAGAACATTTGAACACTGGAACGAAAATATCTCACTAGGTGGGTGGGTATTTATTTTTTGAATAGAAAAGTCTTTATGCAACTCAATATTTCGAAAAGGCGTAAGTATTTTGCCGAGTTAAAAAATATTAAATAATATGTTTTGGAATATCAAGATTATAAAATAAATCGCAGTGAATCCACGAATATCTATGGATATCTGAAATATGGTTTTAATTGTTTTTTTATAGAATTCTTGCATAAAAAAATCTAAACGCCCATATTTTTATAAAAATGAAACTCAGTAAGTAAGAACAAAAATTGTTTATTGTTAACAAAATCAAAAGCCACATATTTGCATAAAACTGAAACCAAATAATAATACTAAAAACTCATCTTTTCAGATTTAATTGAACGTTTTCACGCGCTGTTGAGTTAATGTTTTTTTGCACTGGATTCGTTTCTTTTTATGTTTAGGCTAATATTGTGAGATTTTCGTTTTTTTTTCATTTCTTCGAGTTTGGATGGCCTTCCAGACTGTATGCGATTATTACCTCTAAGTCCCCTATCTTTTCTTCGGGATACAGTGGTTGGTTGTACATGAATTTTTCGACTCTTGTTAAGTCGAGTTGTGTGGGGAAAAATGGACACAATTTGAGACGTCGTCTGAACTTTTTCCAATGTAGTGACCATTTTTCTTAATACTGCGATATTGGAAGGGCATTGGTCTTTCTTCAATATTTCTGAAACTCGTGTAAATTCGGCTTGGATTCTATCAATGGCTGCGTTATAGTCGTGACTGATTGTTTTTGTAATTAGCAAATCAAAGGAGCTGTCAACACTTTCAGGTTGATCTGACTGAACAATGTTATTTTCTGTGTCACACGTTTCACTGGTTTCCTCGAGATCAATGATGTCATCATAGAAAGCAGGTAAATATGTATCCCCTAAGGCAATTTTAGCAAAATTTTGACGATCAGTTTTATTCAAAAACAAGGAATTTTTTAAAGAAAGTCCGTACTTTTGTTCAATTGCACATAAATGCTTACAATATTTTCCTTCTTGGCCAAAATAACAATTACAACACTCAGTTTCTATATTTACTTCGAAATAGTCACTTTTGTGTTTAACACGGTAATTAAGATGGCTGATATGTGTTATTTCTTCGATATTGCTTATTTTACAAGAAAACTTATCATAAGCTAAAGTTAAGTTTCGTCCTCTTGCGTTTGCAAATTTTAGAAGTCTATTTTTGTGATAGTTTTCGAAAATCCCGGTGATGAAGTCTATAAGGGCACGTATGCTGAATGCTTTGCATCGCTGCAATATAATGTCCTTGAAAATCCTGGTGGAAGCTTCACAGTAGTTGTTAGTATTGTTACCCCTGTGCAAAACGTTACTACGAAAAGGTAAACACCATTCTTCTCGACGGCTCCAGGTATGTTCTAGATATGCCTTGGCATTTTTATAGTTGGGTCGTTGAATAATTGAAACATGAAGTTCTCTGCATCTGAAGTAGTTTTAGCAAACAAAACATGACAAAACAACGTCATTATGGTCTTTCGGTCATCTTTCTGAATCTTGTTCGAATCCTATAGCCAGCGCCAAAAAGCTTGCGTTAGATGAAAAATGCAGAGTAGCAAACGAGATTTTGGAAATACTACTTTAAGTGCATTTCTTTCTGCAGTGTCATCGTCGGTCATAATAACTTGTGGCTCAAATGATCTATTACAAGTGGCTCCTAAGTATTGCTTAGCCATTTTTAGAGCGTATAAATAATCATTTTCTGTTCTATTTTTATGAATGCTATTGGTCACAAGAACCACTGGTCTCAATAAAGATCATCTCATCTTCATGACCTGCTTTGAAAGCTCTTTTCATAACGGCAGTTATCAGAACAACGTGAAATGGATTTTCGTTAAGACACAAAAGGATATCCTGTTTTTGTAAGTCTTCCATTTTAATCTTGATTTTCTCAATAACACTTTGGTCATGCCTTCCTCCATATTTTTCAGACCTCCATTGTTGTTATAAGTAGGTCACTTGTCTTTCTGTTGGATTCACTTGCGCATTTGCTAGAAGCACATTGATGTCATCACCACAATTTTCAGATAAAAAGAATTCATGATAAGTGTTGGCTGCGAAAGCTGTCATACCAGATTCAAAATATCGGCGAAAAGTTTCTTTTGAATCTTCATTGCATCGTAATAAGCTAAATGCTTGAGCAACATATACAACAACGTATTATAACATATTATAACATATTACAACATATTATAACGTATTATAACATATTACAACATAAAAAAATAAGGAAATAATTTTTAGCCGTTAACTGGACAGCGGTCCATTTAGGGTAAAACCATGCACATAGCCCGATGTCCAGTTTACTGGATGGCCTTAGAAATGATCAAAGTATGTTTAGAAATGCAAAAAGGCTCTTTTTACACTTTAAAAACTATATATAACCGAAACGTTCCAGCTGGTTTGTCAGAGGGGTTAAGGCGTTTTGGCCGTGGTACTCAAGGTGTTAAGTTTTGTTTGAATCGCTTATAATAACGGAGAACTGAGACTTTAAGATATCGGTGAAATTCAGTTTTTTTTCAAATATCTAGTAAGCCATGTCTTTTTCTAAAAATGTAAAAGGTGTTTGAAAAAATGCATAAAAAGCTGCAAATGTTTCCCCATTAAACCGACTGTCTAGCTCTTCTAGTTTCCTAGATCCCTGTACTAATCATCGAATATATTACTAACAATATAATCAAATTTCGAGGAATGCGTAAAACTGTTCAGTTTTACTCTTAGTTCATACTGGGTGGAATTTTAATCATTAGTGTGTAGGTTTTTAAATCTTATTTTTGACTTCCGCGGTGATAAAATTTGACCGACAAATTCAATTACACCTATAAATATTTCACAAATTAGTATTAAACTATTATTGGGAGTTATGGAATTTGAAATACTACTCTGTTTGGAGATATTCAACATTATTCGAATACCATTTTCATTGGCATAATTCCAGAATCAAAAATGTTACACGGTATTAATTTTAACAATAATTAATTAATTGGTATTCCGTATCCGAGTTAGAAGCCCCCTAGATAGCGATCAGCCTTTACGTACTTAAACCGTCTCCGAGCCTGGCGCATAAATATGTATGGTCATGGTGTCGTCTTTTGAGATCCTTGAAATTTTAAAACCGTCAATTTGCAATTTAGATTCCCCGGGATTATGCTCACAAAGCAAATCGTTACTTGTTTCTTTTCTAATTGTTCTTCGTTATTTACAAACAGACAAGATGCCACCACTCAGACATTCCTTGTTTAGTTGAAAACAATATCCATTACCGTATCCAAGTGGAAGCAAGTTAATGGATGGTTTTAATTTCATTTATCTTTTTATTTGTACAATTACATACTGTTTTTGATGCTTTGAAATTAAAAAAAGAAATTCGTTAGCGATCGTTCGTTTCTCGGAATCGATATGTCATATTGGGAGAAAATTACAATATACGTTAAAAAATGCTTTCAAGTTTGTATTTTTTCCCTAGGTGTAGTAAATTATTATATACAAAACATAATTTTGATTTTATTAAGTATAAACTAATTAAGCTCTTATTCTACAACCTTTGCTAAAGTATTTTTCTAAATCATTTACTCTTGAGTGGTGGGGGAGGTGTGTTTTCGTTGAGTGAGGGCTGTAGTAAAGTGAGAGTTAGTGTCTATCTGTTAAAGCAGCAATTATAACAGTATTCGTAAAGCCAGGCCAAGCTGAAGAGTCTAACCATATAAGTATCTAATACTTCTATATTGCTAGTGCCCGTATGTGAAAGCGTGATCCGTGAAGTGAGTCTACTTCTATCTTATTCTTTTTATTTGAAACGCTACGACTCTAGTGGCGGTAATTGGTAATTGGAGAAGGGCAAGTTACCACTACCAGCTAGACTAACAAGACCAAGGTGCTCTGGCGTATGGTCACTATAAGAAGTTATATCGTAAAGTATACTGCCGCTATGTATTAGGCTTAATCAATGCAACTGCTGTTTTAAAAACAATTTTTAAAATCGTTTTACGTTTTTAAAGTCTTCCGATAAAAGCGGAACTGCCAGACGTGAACTGAGTCCTTAATCGCACCACATTTGTTTGCTTTTTCCGAAAAAAAAACAATGTATCAAAAGAAAAACCGTCTTTAAAAAAATGTTAGATATTACTTTAAAATATTAATACAACTAATTGAAGATGAATGAGAAGTACAAAAATTATGAGTTTTTTTCAAAAGAAATACAGAACTACGAGGATATATTGAAAAATTCTTAGCCTACTATAGAACCAAACAAAATTTCAATGTCAAAATATTTTATTACTCAACATATTCTCCTCTTAATTGGATAAATTTATTACAGCGAACCTACAACGTCTCTAGACCTTTCAAAAAAATGTTTCTTCTTGCTCTGCAAACTAGACCTCCACAGCTTTTATAATTACCTCCTCGTTGGAAGAAAATTTACGACCTTTTTTTCAGTTGAGAAAAGAGATGATAGTCGGACGGAGCCAAATCTGGTGAATAAGGGGGGTGTTCTAGTAATTCAAACCCTAAATCACGAATTTGTTGCATGGCAACATGAGATTTGTGTGCAGGGGCGTTGTCCTGTAAAAACAAAACACCTTTGGATACCTTTCCGCGTCTTTTCTCATTAATTTTTTCCCGTAGAGTGGTCAGTAATGTCGAATAGTAATCTCCAGTTATTATTCTACCCTTATCGAAAAAATCAATCATGATTATTCCATGGCAATCCCAAAAAACTGAAGCAAGAACTTTTCCAGCTGATTTTTGGACACGAAACTTCCTAGGTCTTGGAGAACCAGAGTGTTGCTTTGGTTCTGGACCGTAGAAATGTACCCAAGTCTCATCCATAGTTACAATTCGGTTTAAGAAGTCTACATCGTGTTCAAATCGAGCACAGATCGAACGCGATGATTATACCTTTGCACGTTTTTGGTCAACATTCAAACATTTGGGAATCCATTTTGCAACAATTTTTCTCATGTCCAAATTGACGTGAACTATATGATGAACGCGTTCGTATGAAATATTCAGTGCTTCAGATATCCGTTTTAGCCCAATTCGACGGTCTGATAAAATCATGTCATGAACTGCATCGATATTTTCGGGGACTGACACAGAAACTGGCCTTCCCGATCGGTCATCAACTTCAATGGAAAATTTACCTCTTTTGAAGCTTGCAGTCCAATTTTTCACGGTCGCATACGAAGGACATTAATCACCAAGGGTATTAAGCATATCTTCGTAAATCTGCTTACCTCTTAACCCTTTTAAATACAGGTACTTGATGATGGCTCGATACTCCAATTTTTCGATTTTCACAATTTCGGTGGACATCTTTTTTCTTTGAATTTATTGCGTAACTCTGGTTTACCTTTTTGACGTCAAACTTTACACTGACACGTCTAGCCTTAGGCCTTTTGACTGTGTAGGTCTACAGAACACCACCCAAGTAATTCGCCGTAACAAGTTGTTGAAGTCAGAGCATCCTGGCTTTGTAGACTAGAAGGTTCTTCTTCTTCTCCGCCCCCCATGCCCTTTCAAGTGTCGGAGTGTGATTCCGGTTTATCATTTATCCATTTTTTCCACTATCTTCTATGCCCCGCTATCTCTTTCATCTCCCTTATGGATTTTCCTTTCAAAGTCTTCAACTTGATCCAGCCACTTCCTTCTTGGTCTTCCCCTTCTTCTTTTTGTCGACTTCCCCATCTCCATTATTCTTTTTACCAGTCGGGATTGGTCCATTCTCATCACGTGACCAAATCAATACATTTGTTTCTTTTTCATATTTGCTAGTATCGGTTCTAGGCCAATGCTCTTTCGTATTTATTTACTTTTCATTCTGTCCCATTTAGTATTGGCTGCTATTTTCCGAATATGCTCCATTTCCATTGCGTTTATCCTTGTCTCCTGTTTCTTGTTTAGTATCCAATTTTTGCTAGCTTGTGTTATTATTGGTATTGTTATTTATAGTATTCTGAATTTTCATTTTTATTTCTACTTCTATTTCTTTATGTCCTAGTATTGTTTTGTTTAGTGCATAATATATTTTAGTTGCTTTGTTTCCTCTATTTGCATTTTATTTGATTCATGTCTGGATCCATGTTTTGTTTTTCGTTCACTATCATTACTTTTGTTTTTTCTATGTTTACTTCCATTTTTACTTTTTCTATTTCCTCTGTCCATATGTTAATCAACCTTTGCATTTTGTTTTTTAAATTTGCTATAAGGACCACGTCGTCTACGTAGAGAAGATCGCATACTTTTATCGGTTGTATGGTCCTATATCCTATAATTGTATAATAAAAGCGGACTCAGACTATCTCCCTGTTTTATTCCTTTCCTTATCTCAAATTCCTCCGATCTCTTTCTCGCTATCTGTACCTGCGCTTTTACAATGTTGTAGGTTGATTTAGTAATTGCTTTTAGTTTTCCTGTAATATGTATTTCCTCTAAGTAACTCCAAATTTCATCATTATTTACCGTATCAAAAGCTGCTCTTAAATCTATAAATGTTAGGAAGAGTTGTTCTCCCTCCTCTAATCTTCTTTCGATTACCTTTCTTACTACGAAAATATTGTAATTTATTTGTCTTCCGGGTCTAAATGCTGCCTGTGTATTCTTCTATTATCTCCTCAACGAAATTTCGTAACCTCTTCTCTAATATTTTCGTATATAGCTCAAATCTTGTTTGGGCGAGGCATATTGTTCTGTAATTTCCACGTTGAGTTTGATCTCCCTTTTTATGTATTGGTATTATTACATTGTTTTCCCATCTTTTGGGGATCCTCTCTGTTCTCCACGCTTC
Source organism: Galeruca laticollis (assembly GCA_963921935.1). NCBI lineage: Eukaryota > Metazoa > Arthropoda > Insecta > Coleoptera > Chrysomelidae > Galeruca > Galeruca laticollis. The sequence goes on along the minus strand of OY998178.1, from coordinate 81,316,052 downwards.
TTTTAGTATAGTCCAAAACCATTTCTTTCCTTTCTCGCCCATCCATTTCATAATTTCTGGAATTAAATCGTCTTCTCCACAAGCGTTTCCTATTTTAATGCTTTGTCTTTTGTCTAATTTCTAGATTGTCGCTTGCTGCTTCTTGGATATTCTCTGCTTCATTTTGTATTGCATTGATTTTTTACTTGGTAGTGCTCCTTCCATATTCTTAGTACTTCCTCATTTCCTACCTTTAGTTGGTTTTGGCTGTCTCTCATGGCTCTTATTTCTCTCTTTTTATCTCCTCTTAGTCTTTTAATTCTTGTCCAGAATTTTCTGTTATCTAGTCTATCATCTTCTTATTTCTTTTCCAAGTTCTTTCCACCTTTCCTTTTTTACATTATTTACTGCCTGCTTCACTTTCCTTCTTATAGTGTTGTATTCATTTTTGTCTCTTTTATCTGCAGTCTGGGTGAATTTTTTCCATGCATGTTTCTTTTTCTTTACTAATTCTTTGATGCCCTCGTTCCACCATTTCGTTCTCTTTAAGTTTCCGTTGTATTTTCTTTTCTCGCATATCTTCTCTGCCTTTTGTAGTACTACTTCTCTAAATTTTTCCCATCTTTCTTCTAGTACCCAACCTCCTCTTTGCTTGTCTAGTCTTGTAAACTATTTCTTTTTGGTATTTATTTCTAAGTTCACTGTCTTTTAACTTGTGAATTACAATTTTACTATATTCGTTTTCTTCAACTGTCTTTCTCATATTATCCCGTAGGTTTGCTGTTACTAATCTATGATTTGACCCTATTTCTGATTCTTTGTTTGTCATCACTTGTTTCAATTTTTGCCTCAACTCTTGTGTATGTACGATATAATCAATCAGGCTTCTCGCGTTTCTTTTTATTGCTACAAATGAATATTTATCTTCTATACTTTGTTCACAGAAGGTGTTTTCTATTGCCAGGTCGTTTCTTCTGCAGTCTTTCATTTTGATTCCATTCCTATTTGCTATTTGTTCACCATATTGCCTATGGAGACTAGAAGGTAGTGGTCTAATATACCTCCAGATCTAGTAGAGCCAAAATATTACTGTAGAGTTTAAAAATAATTCAATTTCATAATTTATATTATTTAATAGTTATTTGTAAAACAAGTGTCACAATGACTCGTTTTGTAGTACGAGTGAAGTTTGCACGAGTACTACAGAAAGTCATTGTGGCACAAGTTTTACACAATATTTTTTATAATTCGCATTTATTTAATTATTTAAATAAAATAGAATTTCATATAATCCCTGTTTTCAATCTAGGAGGAGTGGTTTGAATTTAAGTTGGCAATTCTGTAGATTCCTAATTGGTCAGATCACAGATGGTTTTATTCAGCACTTCTGACTTTTGACATATTATAACCGAATAATTGTGTAAATTGTAAACAAAATTTCATTTAAGCAAAAACAGGATGATTATTTGTTTCGTGTATGCTCTTGCGATCTATTTATATTATATCATGAACAGAATTATTTCTGTAATACATCTTCACATAGATATCTGGTAATTTATCCCAAAAATCCAAAGTTTTGTATACCTATTTATTGATCCTATACAATATAAAAATAAAGAATTGACAAATCATTGATAAATAAACGTTAGCGTACTTTACTCATTAATATTTTTAATATATAAATCATTCTAATTTACCTTTAATATAATAATTTGCTAGCTAGAACAACGCTAGACCATTTTATTTATAATTTGTGTTAAGGTTAAAGTCAAATGTCAAATAAAAATATAACTAAATACAATAATCAACTGTACACTAAAAATTACTATAACAGTGTTCAAAGAGCTTCATTGTGACACTGTAAACAATGTTATAATGAGGTCTGTTTTATACGTGAATTATAAGAATATTATTATATTTCTACTACTACTAAATATATGATAACTTTTGATCACAATATCAACGATTGACATAAAGAAGGGTGTTTTTTAAAATAATAAAACAATTTAATAGAGTATTTTGACAATGATGCCTTAGAGCTTAGAGAATCTTGTGTCAAATTGGAAAACATTCAACATGGAGACCCACATTGCACTTGGAGCATAGTTTCCTGTCGTTTGACTTGCAGATCGCACACTTCCTGTGCTTGCCAGCAGAAATTATTTGTATGAAGTGGTACACAATATCAAATCTGATAGTCCCCATAACTCTTCTCCTTGAAGGTTTTTGTAGAAAAGGCATTCCCATGTTTTTTGGATCCGATAGAGATGACAAAGTAATATAAGTTCTAACAATAGTTCTTTTAAATTTAAATCAAACAGTGTCAGCATTTGGTCAACCAAGCACGAAAGAATGTGAGTATTGACAACAGCAATATCAAGTAGGTTAGTAAATAGAGGGAAATACCTCCTTTTAGTTCTAATTTTGGTCCTGTATTTATTGATAGACCAGTCCATTCTATCTAATCTTCCCATCCACTTGTTGTATACGGTAATGCACTTTAGCTGAGGAACTTTAACCTTCTATTTTCCAAGCTTTGACCATAAAGTAACAGCTGATTCTAGTTCAATACTTTCATGGTTAGATAACACTTTCACATATCTTTCCAAGAAATAGCAAAGAGTTTGTTATACTTATCAAATCGGTTTAGTCATTGGCATCACGTTATTTTCTTTTCATTTCTTTGTCTATCTTGATAGGGCGAGTATTCATCTCATTGTAACGAACAGTCCAGTGGCACAAACAACATTGTTATCTATCAAATTCTTCATCAATTCAAAACTTTTGAAAAAACTATCGAAGTAAAAAACATGGTTTTCTCTATTCTCAGCTACAGAAACTGTAGACAACACAACAGATGAACCTACAGCAGTTGCTTCAACATTTTGTAGTCCAATCTGTACTTTCTTGCCTTCATAAAGTGCGACATTGTAACAGCAAAGTAACCACTGTTTGAAACCAAACATTATTGTCACATGAATTGAAGTTTTAAGTCTCAAAAAGGAATAGCAAACTGGGCATTGTTTTTGTAAAATTTACACAATGTGATATGGCTAATCAGGAATCTACTTAAATAAAAATCACTCCTCCTGGTTTAAAAGTAGAGTATAATATAACCTGGCTATATTCATAACATTTTCTTGCAAAATTTCAAATGCAATGGACTGTTTCTTTAGTGTCTTTAAGATATTTCTAGTTATTAATGTCTTTCCTTCTATCCTATTTTTGATCCTCGCTAAACATTATACACATAAAATAATAAGTTATAAAGCAGATTGTACACTTATTTCATTAACATCTATCAAATGTCCCTGTGCATCATCAAAAATGCTCTCGGTGCAAAAATAGATTTTGATTAGACATTATTTAAGTCGTTGCGCAATTCGTAAAGCCTTTAATAAATTCCTGCCCACACCTAAACCTCTATCAAATTATTATTTACATATGTGAAACAGTCAATGTTTTTAATTTTATCTTTTTCGTATATTCTTAAACAAGAACGCTACTAGTTTATCTAGATACATTGTATAATCTCAAGATGTAGTTAATATAATGTGGTCACTAAGCGTTGTTTATATTTATTTAAGAGTTTGAATAATTTAATTTTGAAATTATTGTATAATTATATTCATAACACAGCAAACAAATAAATATTTTACTTGTGAGTTTATTATCTCGATGTGTATTTACATTTACAAATTTACGTTAACATCATCAGGAATTAAAAATAGCTACGTAGAAATGTGACATATGAATAAAATAATAAAAAAACGAAGGATCATTTATTACGTGACAAATCATTGAAATGGCAGTTACATAAAATTTACTGACGTTTGAATAAAATTTGTTCATGCAAAACTAACATATTTATGGTAACATCGTTTGTAAGCGCTTTTAAAATAATTTATAATAATAAATACACATATAGCTTGAGCAAGACATTTCATTCCATTGAGATAAAACGGAATGTGTTATAATGTCGATTGTGATATGAGTTTAAATAAATCCAGTGATAAAACAGAAAAATTTAAAACACAGCAGGGAGTATAAAGTACATTTTATAATATTGTTACGAATAGGATTCCAAATCAATTTTTATGGGACAACAAAGCAACTTTTACTTATTTTTTTTTGACAAAAATACCACATCAAACAATTATTAACTTGATCAAAACATAACTTCTAATATCACTTCAATTTCCACATTTACGATTACTATGACTGCCACTTCTACTTTACTCCTGTCATTACTATACTGTTCCACTGCTACTACTAGGGTAAGGGCGCCTAAGATAGCGCACGATCTAAGTTTGCGCATAGATTGTTGATTGTTTACAGTGGAAAGGGGTTAGTGGTGTGCTCGGTTCAGTGTTATGTCAATAGCTGCAATAAACCTAACGAACCAATTTAGCAATACGGCAGTCGGAGAAGGTAAGTGCTGCGCGAGCGTCCGCTATTATCAATGTACTGTATTATTCTACTAATCTGAAGTTGCTTTCAACTCTACTAAGCATATCGATGGGCACGTTGGCTATAACTTGACGAATGTTGTTCTTAAAACCCATTAGTGCCCATTGGCCACCAGGGTTGGCACTGTTTTCAAATCAACGGCCTATTATATTCAGTGAGGTTATGTTTTGAATTCCAATATGAATGTGCTTTAAATTTATGTGAAGAAAGTTATCGAATATTTCACCTGATGTTTCTGGAAGTTAGGCAATAGGTTCGAGGAGTTTAGAGGTTGGGGATGTTCCTAGAAAGATGTAAGTATAACTTTTTGTTCATAATGAAATATTCGTATATTTATATTGAAATAAGTTACTAAGGCATATATCTGTATAGTTTTGAGACTAGTTAGTGAACTTTGTTTTCAGTCTTATTGTACCAAGTGTGTAAATCAAGAAGGTAACTATAGTCGCCAAAGAGCATTTGAGTAAGATTGAATGATCTTTTGTTTCTAGGTCATACCGCGAATATAACATGTTTACTGTTGATGAAATGCTGAATGCTCACGAAGAATATTGTAGTGAACGCGTTCGAAATATTACCATGAGCTTCCTAATGTTGACACAGTAAAGATTGAGATTTCTCTGATGATGAAGTAGAAGTGAAACCAGTAGGTACATTTGCCAGGTCGTATATTTCAAAGTAAGGCTGTTGTTACTTATGAAGAATCGGATCAACTGAATGAAAATAATCAATCTGAGCGAAATCAAAATGGTACAAAATATCACGAATCATCGACCTGATCAAAATGGCGACACTCAAATAGAAGAAATTGATAATCTTTAGCCTTCTACTTCGAAACGCGCTCGATTACAGAAGCAAAAAGTAGTATGCTGCCCAAAAAAGGTAACATCACATGAATATCTCATATGAAGAGATTCATACAGTCTTAGGTATTATGTTGTTGTGTGGATATCGTAAGTTACCAGCAAACGTATGTATTGGCAAGAAAATCTGACTCAAAAAATAACCATTGCTTCATATACAATGTTCAGGCGCAAGTTTGAAGATATCGATTTATACACCTGAATGATAACATATACTTAATTGAAACTGATTTTATAAAGCCATGCCCCTTTTGAATCATTTTAATGATTCATTCAAGCAAATTCCATGTGGGGATTCTCTTTCAATTCATGAAAGTATCATACCATCCATGAGATTTGGGTTCAAGATGTGGGCAATAGCTATGGCAAATGGACACAATATGCATGCAAAGCCTTACTGTGAACCCGAATTGCCTGATACTGGTTTTGGTCAGGGTGGTCATGTGGTAATTGGTTTAGAGGAATACTGCAGTGTCCAAAAAGAAACAAAATTATATTTCTATACTACGGTTTCTCTACTTGAAGAATTATGTAATTGGAAATTGGGTGGCACAAAAAAGAATTCAAAAAATCTGAAAGAGGAAAATTTGTAATTGTTGGAAACGGACAACTGGTAGCAGTAACCTGGTACGACAATGTTTGTTGTATGATATGCCACTTTTGCAGTTCAGAAGGCAGGTCGTTTTGCAATTACTGAATGCATATAATCAATATACAGGCGTTGTAAAATGTGTCAAAACTCTACTGTGTATATGTGTGCAAAGTGCCACTTTTCAACCATTCCATAACGTTTAATATTATTTTATACATATATCGTTGTAGTAAGGATCACATTCTTTGTTCATATTACCAATTTTTTATAATCCTGAAAATTCATTACATAACACTCATATGTGACATAACACTCATTGGCAACTCAAGCTGCCATGCGTTTGTAAAATGCTGAAAAGTGTAGTATCTTTTTCAATATTTTTCCATGACTCGAATGAATATATAGTAGCCGAAATTACATTGCAAAACTGAGTGATTTGAGTTTTTAGTTCTGAGCACTAATGGGTTGAGGTGATCCAGTATCACATTTCAAATAATGATAGTGAGCCTCATACTTAAAGAAAATGAGAACGTCGTCGGGCATTGCAAGAAGTGTATCATATAAGTTTTCTCGAGAAATAGACCCAACAGCAGCTACATGTTTTCAAGCAGAATGTCTTGGATATCGCAAAACAGACCAATACTAAAATATGCCTCGACAGCAAACGCGCTTGGTCTACTCCATGATGTTAACTGATACTCCAGGATGCCAAATTCAAATAAGCAAGTTGCTGTATATTTTTGCTGCAGTTTCTGATGGTATCAAATAGTAACGAAGGCTCACAATATCACAATAATAGATTGTTAAAAAAAGAAATAGGACTAATATTTAAGCTTTAATATTTTCAATATTATATCTCCTTCTTTGTTCTATTAACATAAATTAAATCAATTACAATTCTTGGTATAACCAAAAATAATTATTGAACATCAAGTAGGCATCAAATGAAATGTAACTTCTGTCATTCTGACGATGATATTTAATATCGAAACAATCGTCAAATTTCTTAGAATGTTTAACATTTTTTTAAATATATTGTGGTATTAATCTAGAAACAAGTTTCATTTAAAACAGTAATATTACTAAATAATTTGAGAACATTAATTAACAATGAAGCAGAACAACAATAATAGTATACCATTCACTAACGAAAGAAATTGGTTTGGAGACCAAATTTAAAATACACCTATCAAGATGGCTGTTTGCTTTTGAAACGTTGTTATCTGCCCGAAAGAACTGACTATATCTAAAGTATATTGTTACGAAACAGCACACTGGTATAGTCGCTAAATCCGACTCTGTCTAAGCCAGGTATAAAAGTTAAAATTATGGCGGATACGCAGGTTTTTTTATAACTGTTTACGACTATCTTATCTAAACATTGTTTTTGTGACCAGTCTTATCTAGAAAATGCCAGAAAGCCATTTGTTTCTGAGTAAGCCGCAGTCCGGAATTTTCTAGTAAAAAAGGCATTAATACAAATAAAGGACCGATCAGCGGATGAGTTTAGTTGATGATTTGACATCGTGAGATAAACAAGTGAATATAAATCAGTTAAGTGTTTATATAAATTAGTTTAAGTGAATATACTGAGTATAAATAAATTGAGTGTTAGTGATTAGTTTAGTGTTTAAATAAATTAGTAAGTAGCCATACCGTGTGTTTACAATTTATCCCACCCGTTTACCGTTCAAATAAATAAGAAAAGCATTACAATATATTGCGAACGAACCATTGATGAAGGAAATAAGAAAAGTAATATAAAAGAGCAACTAGGAGTTTATTTGAAAGTAAGAAAAAAATAACACTATAGCTGTGGAGACATTTGAAGCAAGTGAATAGAAATAGACTTTGGGCTTTAATAAATTCAGACAAGAGAGAAAATGATTCATTAGTTACAAGATTTTATTAAAATATTTGTAGATATATGATTCTACTAACAATATCTCTTTGTTTGAAAATATACATTTTCAAATCAAAATTTTCATCATTTGTTAGAAGAAAAACCAACTATTTCTCTTGTAATATGCATCGACAAATATTGAATAAATTCTTCCAAGAAAGGGTGGCAGTGGTCGAGCTTTTTGTCGATTCATACTTTCCCTTTGGTTTGCAATTGAGAGACGAAGAAGCGTTCCAAAACTATCATAACAACAGGGTAGTTTTTTCCGTGAAATTTTTACTTGTAAAAATATAGCCTTTTCTTCTTATATATTCTCATTTAATAGTTTCTCATTTTTCCTCTTATTTTAAAACTATGTATTGTGTTTTCAAAGAAGCAACTTGAGTTGTGATTCTGATGACCAACTCTTCTACTAGCAATCAGGTCTACTGGTATTCAGCCTCTCTTCCTTTGCGATTTTATAAGTCGATCATCGTCCATTGTATTGACATGATCTCTCCACGCTCTTCTTCTAGTAGGTCTGATCCATATTACTCGGTGCTTGTGTCAAGTGTCAACGAGTAGTTTTAGCGTACGATGTCTACAGTTAACCCTGCTAAAACGTCTCTTACGGGCTTCTTAGTCCATTGGCCAGTCGCACTATTTTCCTCCCACTTCCGCTGCCATTCTTGCATTGTGATCTGTCTCCTTAAAGGCCTCTATACCTAGTTATCCTAATTTCGGCAGTCGTGCATTTCTTTCCTCTCTAGGAATACAAAAAGGGTAGTAAGCTCTTCAGAACAAATGTTTTGTAAATTCTATTCAAAATAGAATTTTACAGTTCGAATTATCTTTTCGAACAGATGTGGACTCTAATGACCTCGACGAGTGGTCGCTCGAGTCAGCATCTTGGATGAAAGGTGGTAAAATCTGTTGGCGGCCCGAGCGACCACTTCTCGAGGTCACACAGTTGGATTTTTCATCAGAGTACAAACCTAAACGACCGATTTCAAAATTGTTACTACACCACCTTTTGTAGGGCAAAAATCCTCACTGACTGGACTATTAGTGAAAATAATAATTCGGTGGTTTCATCAATTAGCCTCGACGGCTGTAAGATCGTATGCGAAAAGCAATCAGTGTAATTATTCCGTCGCTAATAATAATAATTAGTAGTGATATTCAATTATGTCTAATTAAAACATGATTGTGTTAAATAAATTATTCTTTCTCATCATAATATATTAATCTTAATTTTACGGAAAAAAACTGTTTTGTCAGTATACCCTTAATCGATTTACGTACTAGTTTACATTGCCTACCAAGAGTTTTCAAACAAAATGAAATAGTTGCCAACTATGCATGCGGTAAGAATGAATAATAAAATCGAAACTTATAATCATTCACATGGTTTTATAAAAACATGTGTTCTAAGGTTACGTCCGTTCAGTTCTTATTTATGCTTATTTCGCTTAGTGCAATTTGAGCACTTGCAAAGTTTGTGATATCAACATTGTTGTTCGAAAAATGACTACTGCTCCGAAAATGGCACAACGCAAGCAATAAGTTCTAGCGCTTACGTAGTAATTCCGTGGGATTTGGAATGAAGCAAGTATACAATGGGATAGGTAATGAGCTGTGGTACAGGGTGTTTAGTCTAAAAGTGTAATCGAGCCGTTGTAGGACCTGATACTTCCAAGATAGCCTCCAACGCCGACATTCCACCTGTCAAAGCGCTCTAACTTCTTTATGTTTACTTTTATGAAGATTTTGTATAGAACACTTTTTATTCATAAAAAGACAAGGAACAAAAAGTTTTATGTCTACTTTTATGAAGATTCTGTATATGACACTTTTTAAAAGATAAGAAACAAAAAATATCATCACAAAAACTGTCATTACTGTTACCAATTTATAGATAAATAACTTAGTGTCTGTTTTATATTCAAACAGTTGATTGTGTTACTTTACGTAGTTTTTTGTTGGTTACAGGTTGTATGCAGGCATAGTACACATTAATAACTGCTTTACTGAAATCTTATAGTGTACAATGAACCTAATATTATATGAATAATAACCTGATTTTCGAAATATAAAATATCTTCACATCAGAAAATTGACACCGTACTAAGATTGGACCTTTTCCTTGTGGTGGTTCCCAAATCGTATAACAAGTCATTAGGGTGTATCAAAGAGAGAGCGAAATGGAACGAAATGGTATATAAATAGTTATTTATGCAACAAGTGCAAAAACACGTTTTGCACGAGTTGCATACAATATTTTTTCTACATTCATGCAAAAACTGGAAAATTAGAATATAATATGTTAGGAACTCAAGCTTTATTAATATTAAAAGTTCTTCTTTTTTTGTATCTTTATGGCCTTCACCTTGTCAGTACTTAATCATAGCTGGTTTTCGCTTTGACCATTTAAATTTAGAATAATCAAAGATTTTTGCAATAATTGTAACTCGTTGAGACTAAGTAGTAAGATATACATATATTATTGCTGTATTAGAGCAGGATCAGATACTTGCTCTGGATTTTTATTTTATTCAAATGTTTATGTTTGTCATAAATCATCACAAAACTGACAAGAATGACACATGATTGCAACAAAAATTTTGTTGCACTATTGCAAAAAAGAACCACTTTTTCCATTAAATGTGTTTCACAAATGTGTTGTTTTTTGCATGAATGTAGAAAAAATATTTTTTATAATTCGCGTATAAAAGATACTTCATTATAACATTGTTTACAGTGTCACAATGAAGTTCTTTGAAAACTGTTTTAGTAATTTTTAGTGTACAGTTGGTTATTGTATTTATTTATATGTTTATTTGACATTTGACTTTAACCTTGACACAAATTATAAATAAAATAGTCTAGCGTTGTTCTAGCTAGCAAATTATTATATTAAAAGTTCTTAAAGGTAAATTAGAATGATTTATATATTAAAAATATTAATGAATAAAGTAAGCTAACGTTTATTTATCAATGATTTGTCAATTGTTTATTTTTATATTGCATAGGATCAATATATGTATACATAACGTTCGATTTTTGGGATAAATTACCACATATCTATGTGAAGATGTATTACAGAAATAATTCTGTTGATGATATAATATAAATAGATCGCAAGAGCATATACGAAGAAGCTCTTTTTTAAACATATAATCTTCCTCTTTTTGTTTGAATGAAAGTTTGTTTACAACTTACACAATCATTCGGTTATAATATGTCAAAAGTCAGAAGTGCTAAATAAAACCATCTGTGATCTGACCAATTAGGAATCTACAGCATTGCTAACTTAAATTCAAACCACTCCTACTAGTTTAAAAACAGGGATTATATGTAATTCTATTTTATTTAAAAAATTGAATAAATGCGAATTATAAAAATATTGTGTAAAACCTGTGCCACAATGACTTTCTGTAGTACTCGTGATTACTTCACTCGTACTAAAAAACGAGTCATTGTGACACTTGTTTTACAAATAACTATTATACCACTTCAGCATCATAAGCAGTTTTTCTCCTAGTAGTCTTCAAAACAAGGATGCTAAATGACATTCTGACTGTCATAAAAAATGTTCATGCAAAGCCAACATGGAAAGAAGTGGAAAATTGTACCAACACCGATTACTTGAGCCTATGCCTTCAACATTTGAATGTGAAGACAAATCCAGAAACTACATTTTAAGGTCAAAAATAACATTAGTCGATAAGGAAATGAGTTTTTTCTGTGACAAAGTGGGATCGGTTACGTAAAGTAGCAACTGATTCAGCAGGAATTCGTTTAAAAAGAGCCATAGAAATGTCACACAGGGAATATTTGAAGATTCAGCTCAGTGATTATTCTGATCCTGGAGACTGTCACGCACGAGATATTTCCTTCCACAGGATGTGTAGGAATACCCATGTTGAGACCAAAGCCATTCACAAGTGACTCATTGCCTTCAACTCGTTACCACCACCAGGGAACAAACGTTGTGTTTGTATCCTCATCCACAGGGATTTTCTTCTCGAAGGCAATGTAACAACAACAAAATCACTTCTGACAATGGCCTACTGATGTTACGAAGGATGTATAAGAAAAAACTCAAGTCTTTTATAGAGGAAAGGGTAGAAGATCTCGATGTTGTATTTAGTAAGCCAAAAAGGGTAAACGCGCCACAACGGATATCACTAAAAGTAACGGCAGATGTTGCATTGTCCTGTACCGAAGGAAATTACAAGGATGTTGTGCACGATATGAGAATATTTCGTGGAGCATCAAAATTTTTACGGAAGGCTGTGCTGAAATGGGAAAAATGGACATTCACTAGTAGTTTTTATGACATTAATGTAGAAGAGGTTTTTTCAGAAGAAGTTGGTGTTTTCTTTAAGTGTTGTCATAAACGTCAAGAGTGTCCCACAAATTCGTGATGGCAACAAAAACCGCTTTGAAATTATCACAATTATTTACGTTTGAAATGATTCCGCCAAGGCAAGTTTTTAACGTAATTGCAATTACTAGTAGAGATACCAACCAATTACCTTAGCAAGTGGCAGTTTGGCTAACAACGCCCACTTCTACCCGCAATAAATTCATTATTCTAATGCTACATAGAATTGGTATATCCATAGATTATTCAGAAGTTCTTTCCGTCTAATTTGGGATGGGAAAAGAGGGAAAATGAGTATTTTCCTATCATGAATAATGTACCATGCGCCCCAGAAGTTATTTTACAATTGTTACTCGCTAATTCCATTGTGTTGCTTTAGAGTTGAGTAGCAATTTATTATGAATTATCAGGGCTTGTTGGTTCAGGTAATTTGGAGAATTCTTTTTGTTTTAGTACAAAATAAGAGAATTCATTTAGCTTAACTATGTTTATATTTACAACTTTTAAAATTCATTAAAGTACTTGATGAACAGTAAGTTAACAAATTAAATATGAGTGTAATACATTTTATAATAAAGATAATTTTTTTATGAAATAAATGAGTTATCAGATAAACAAGAAGAGAATTATGTTAAGAAAAAAAATATAATATTAGGTACAAAGTGTCAAAAAGGTTACTTTAGTCACGAGTTTTACTAGACACGAGTGGAGCAAAGCGGACCGAGTGCCTTGTGAAACGAGTGACTAAAGACGTTTTTAACACGAGGTGCTTACTATACTTTTTCTTCGCCCACAGGAATGAACAAAATATATTATATTTTAATGACGGACGATGGCTGACGGCCGACTGACAAATAAAATGACACAGAATAACAAAATTATAACGAAACACATTTAACATACAAAATATACACTTGATGTGATATTTAAAATAACAAAAGATAAACGAGATGTGACTTGTGTTTAAAGAGTCATTTTGCGCATGTCAAACCCGTGTTTTAAATGCGGTTTTAGTAACGGAAGTAGAGAAACAATATTTATAGAGAACTTGAAAAGAAAACAATGAAAATTAATTCACTACTTCAGTTACCTTATACAAATCCACAGCTGTTGGAAGGCTTTGAGTCTTAAATGGGCATCTTTTGAGCAGTCGTGACGTCATCTCAGCTTTTATGACTCAAAGATGTGAAACTGTATAAAAAACACTGATACCATATCAGGTTCACGAAAAAAGTAGTTTTCTGGGTAAAATATGAGTACAAGTTAGTTTTATATTCGAAAATTAATAATACTTGCCTACTTTTGATAATTTAAATGTTTTTAACGATTTACTTGGAAATTAATAAAAGACTTGGTCTAATTTATTATCATATTTCATAAACAAAATAATATAATATAGAAAAAACGTTTTTGGTTACAAATTAGTCCAAAATTTAAAAGCCTTAATGGTATACTGTTAAAATTTGATTATGTAGGGAGAACAAGCTAGCTAGCATACCCACATTGAAAACCCTCTTTCAGGGAAAACTGTATGGGTACAAAATCTAATTTGATCTAATCTAATTTGATTTTGTAAAAGTGGGTGTGCTAGCTTGAGCTCAAGCCCCTCTTTAAATAGCGGTATTTCAGAAAAACTGAGTGGGTACAAATTTTAATTCTTTAGATTCAAATTAGTTCTAAATTATACATAACTTTTTTTAATATGAAAAAGTGGGTATGCTAGCTTTACTGGCATCGTAACCTCTAAAAACTCGCATTTGCTGTAATGTCCCATCTATCGACCGACTGTCGGTATTTAGCGGGCTCGGCAACATACTTCTCTGCTTAAAAGACAAATATTAACGAATTTTGATCTGCTTGTCACGGTTAATAGAAAGAGATGTTACATAAAGGGCATTTTATTTTATCACATATTAATGATGCACAGGTAAACATCCAACAATTCAACTGTATGTCATCCCTGTATAGTGTATCTGATGGGATGACACGGTCTGGCCTTGGTCATCAAGTAATTTCAAATAATATTTACCAACGACGCGGTTATCGCATTTACAATGAATTGATAACGATCCAAACAAACATTCGACTAATTAAGTTGAGTATTAACCAATCCCTTTTCTTATAAAATACCTGCAAGAGGGAGAAACGTTCCTAATTGCGAGTTGGCTCGGTTGTAACGTTAAAAATAAATTTTTATCATGATTTTATTAGCTTGAGTTGTAAAAGGCAATGTAACGGTATTTTTCTAATTAATATGAAAATATCGGGAAAACTCCACGCTTATTTTTTTATAAAAGTTAATTGAAAACTATTAAATTATGTGTTGAAGATCTTTAACATTTTGTACCTTAGATTAAGATATATACTATAGTTTATTTACGATAAAAAGACGATGACGTTGCAAAACAAAATATTGTGTTGTTGCCAAGCTGTACTTTTTTCTTTACTTAACGAAAACTAGAAAAGTCAATCTGATGTTAGATTGACAGTTCTTCTTTTTCATTGTTCCGTGCCTCGTAGGGCGCAAGTCAAAAATATTTATTTAAAAATAAAAGGCTTGTATGATAGGTTTGATTAACTTAATATAAATATTTATTCGTGAAAAACTATGGATAAGATACAAGAAACAGTAACCAATCATTCCATATTCGAATTAACATTTAATTATTTTACATAGAAGAGGGTTAAATGACGAACTGTAGGTATTTATACCTTATTCTATGCTCTATAGAACCATCTTCAAGAGCACTGCAAGGGTTTACGCTAAAAGGAATCAATACAAGCTGTAATCGTCTTCATGCAAATTTAAATATTGTTTCTTTATACAATATCTATTATATTTATTATAATCAAAAGAGAATGGAAAAGAAAAATATAGATACACAAAATACTACACTAATACTACAAGATATAAAAATAAAAAATCTCCCATTTTATCAGTATTATTTATGTAGAGATACTGTGGCCGATGTTTTAATTTGTGTATTATAAAATAACTGTACCTAATTCATTTAATAATAGTTATTAGTGATTTTGAAAAGTTGGAAATAAAGCAAATTGGATAAAAATATACAAAAAATAAAACACGAGCTTTCCACTACTCCACTACAAAATCATCAATATCTTCATCGTCACTGTCAAAATTAATAATAAGTGGAGGCACATCCTGTCTATCAAATACTACTTCTCTATCCCACCCATCTTGTATAATTTTTTCAGTGTGCTTGACCAAATATCAGGAGTCACTTTTTCCATACACCTATTGCTTGTTCTGTTGAAGAACCATCAGTTCCCACATGATCTCTATAAAAAAATTTAACTATGCTCCAAATATGTTCAATTGGGTTGAACATATACAGTGGTAAGAGGGAAGTCGAAGCACTTTGTGCATAGCTCAAAACAACTATTCATAATTATATAGATTTAAATAGAATAGTGTGACTAGTGAATATTTAAAAAGGTCTTAAAATGGAAGGAATATTAGCACATCATAAATTAATTGCTAAATTTTATTATTCAATTATCTTGGACCACCAATTTTGGTTTTTTTCACGCTTCTTTGATTTGAATCTTGCCAAGAACGTCCGACAGTACCGTCTTTAAATATCCAGGTCTCATCCAAAAACACAAATTGATATAATGTGAACTGTACAGGAAACAAACTCAATGGGAGGGAGGTATTGGCTTCGATTCGAAAAAACTATTTTATATAAAAATTCCCTGAACGACGATGAGCCATTCAAAACTGTCAGTTTGGAAAAAAAGAAGAAATCAAATCTTGTTAACTCCTAAACTCAACTACACCATTGATGTTCCTATTGCAGTAAAAAATAGACGGTTTTAAAGATTAAAACTAACTTTTCCGCCCTGAACAATATCCTATCATAACAATGTCACTTGCATACAATTCGGATACTGTATCGTGCTATCAAACCGGAATTTCTCCAAAAATATAGTTTATCTGTGTTTATAGGACCGCTGTACTCGTTCTAGTGAGCTCTGAAAATCAATAGGGATCATCTTGAAAAATATGCAATTATAAAATTGGTCACTTGTATACACTCCAGGGGTTGTATCATGCTAACAACCCGAAATTTCTTCAAAAATTACAAAAAATGTGGCATTTCAAGTACCATAGCACCCGTTGTACTAGCTCTAGTGAGCTGAAAATGAATAAAGTTCATCCATAAGACGCACTGAACAATATCCACTCCGGAGGCTGTATCGTGCTAACAAACCGGAATTTCTCCAAAAATATAATTTATCTGTATTTATAGGACCGCTGTACTGGTTCTAGTGAGCTCTGAAATAGGGATCATCTGTGAGACACCTTGAAAAATATGCAATTATAAAATTGGTCACTTGTATACACTCCAGGTGTTGTATCATGCTAACAACCCGAAATTTCTCCAAAAATTACCAAAAACGTTGTACTTCAAGTACCATACCACCCGTTGTACTGGCTCGAGTGAGTTAAAATTCAATAGGGTACATCTGTTAGACGCCTTGAATAATATCCAATCATAAAATTGGTCACTGGTATACACTCTGGAGGCTGTATCGTGCTAACAAACCGAAATTTTTACAAAACTATTGTACTCCAAGTACCATAACACCCGTTGTATTGGCTCTGGTGAGCGAACGGACAAAAATATTAATTTTCCTTCAAAATCAGTCAAACCACTACTTCTACAAATTGAATAAGCCTCCTGCTCGATATGCAGTGGACGAACTAGCAAATAACGTGGTATCGACATAGTGCGACTTCCCCCATATCACTGCCAGTTAAATCCGATAGAACTGATATGGTCACAAGTGAAAAGTTTTATAGGTCGACATAATACTACATTCAAACTAAAAGATGTGCAAGCATTATCAGACATGTCCCTATGACAAGTTACTAAGGAAAATTGGCAAACAGCAATTCATCATGTATTAACCCTCCGGAGGACACGCATCATAAAGTTACATGAGCAAACACACAGCGGCACTTTATGCCGCTTATAGAAAAACGGTATTAGAAGTTATAAAAAGCAAACATATTTTATAAAAATTGAGTAGAAGTCGTGAGTTAGTTCGTGAACATCGCAACACCGCTAAAATTTTACATTCCTTCCATAACAGCGTGTAAATCAATGGTCAATTCTTTGCGGAGTTGCATCGCTTACGAGATAATGTAGATACGGCGAATGATAAAAATAGGTAGCCATTTTAACAATGTATTGTAATATTACAATCATGGAGGAATGGACTTAAAAGCAAAATAAAAAAATAAATGTGTATTAAGTATTTAAAAATAATGTGAACTTAAATGAAACGTCTAAAATAAAATGATTTTCTCACAAAACTTTGAAACAACAAAAATATCTTAAATATCTAAATCAGTCTTCCTCCATTGGGGGATACAGACATATGTTGCACTCTACATTTTTTCTACTGTGTTCTTTGCAAACAAACCGTTGACAGGAATCACAGGTAACGGTTGCTCTATTATTTTTATGCGCACTGCATATGTGACATCCTCCAGTTCTATTTCGGTTTACCGTTGGGGGTAGGGGTGGTTCTTCGGCAATCCGAAACTGAAGAAGAAATTGTGTAATATCTTTGGGGAGTGTTTTTATCTTCGCTCGCTCTTTTAAATGATCCTCCATTAGGGCGAAACCTAAATTAGTTAAGAATTTTCTCCTTCTTGGTGGTGATTCTTGTCCCTTAATGTTATTATATATAACTTCGGAATTTATTCCAGCTAAATCTAGTATGCGGAAAAAAATTGCTAATGGCCATCTCCTGGTAATTTTTTGTGTCGTATAGGAAGCCCATTTTTGGTATCGACGCCACTTTTTGTTCTGTTATATTCTAATATCATATGTGGTTTTCCTGTTACTTCATCAATTTCGTCTGTATCGTCCATGGTAGAGAGCAACAGCACAACCTTATTTCGTTTAGGTACATACGAGACTAAAGACATATCATCTTGAAATCCGAATAAAGAAGATCCAACAGTTCGTTATTTATTAGGAAGAAATTCGGGAGGGATTTCTTTTTTGTTTTTCTTCAAGGTGCCAATAAGTGTCAGTCCATTCTGCAAAAGATATTCAGCTAAAGGATAACTAGTATAATAATTATCCGTTGTTACATTTCTTTTCGAGCTTTTTATTGGATCAACTAAACGCTGTACTATATCGAATGGCTTATTTGAATTCTTGTAAGGTCCATTTCGGTGCATTCCACAGTATATCTCAAAATTCCAGGTATAGAAAGTCTTACTGTCACAAAGTTTTATCCCGTATTTGGCTGGTTTCTGTGGCATGTATTGTACAAAGCTACATCGACCTCTAAACGGATGGAGCATTTCGTCTATAGTAACGAATTCCCCTAAGCAGTAATTACTCATACAATTATTTTAAAAGTCAGTATAAATACTTCTAATAGCAGCTAACTTGTCAATTTGCTCACGGTCTTGTCTCGTTCCAATATCGTCAAAACGTAGAGCACGAAGAAGAAAGAGGAATCTTTTGTAACAAAATGCAGCTCTCAGTCGTATCATTCCTGTTCCATCCTTTTCTTTTGCCCACACTTCTTCAACGTTCACATGATTTCCTCTTTTTACTGCAAGAAGAAATAGGACCCCGAACAAAGCTTGAATTTCATTACGAGAAGTAAATTTGCTATTTCTGTCTCTTTGGCAAGAAACATTATTTGCTCTTCTATTGCCTATATATATATATATATATATATATATATATATATATATATATATATATATATATATATATATATATTAGTACAAGTAACAAAATTGTCAAGAAGAACTATTTAAAACAATTTACAAGTGGCATGTTCATATTAATTTGGTAAGCAAATTACAATTAGTACCTATCATAACATTGCATTATTTGGAATTCGAGCCATAATTTAACGGTCAACATTATAAACCACACTTATTTAATAGGATATCTACGTATTTTCATAATTTAAAACTTAAGCAATACAACAAATATCAACAATATATACCTAAGATACCCTTATACTGTTCCTAGACCTACGCCTATTATACCCCTAGAAAGTATCAAGATAAGACTCGGTCATTGTTATCTTTCTACAATACCCGTCGGCACAAATAAATTTCTTGTCGTCACAACATTCATTACAGTATACTCGATAGTCGAAATTGTGTAAAGTGACGTCATCGGTTATCTACCGATTTAAAGTGAACTCCATGAGCGTATCATAGTTTAAGGGTGCGAATACTGAAATATCTGGAATTTCAATTTTTAACATTTGAAATAATAACTTATCACAAGTTGTTCATAAGTAAGTTAAAACAAAATAAAAAAATGTTTAAAAGTCAATTCCAACTTACTACTACTAAAACTAAAAAAAAGTTGTTTGTCAAGACCAAAATAAATTACCAATAAGTATAGGTATGTTGCGAGGTCACTTGTAAAATGTCTGACTAACTGGAAGCGGTATCACTCCCTGACGACTCCTCAGAATCATCGCTTTCTCCTCCTATATCGATAATGAGTGGTTCCGTCATTACTTCTACACGTATGTCTAAATCCCAAAACTTTATTTCTTCTTTTAATACGTGTTGAATACATTTACGCCAACTATCAGCAGTAACGGTATGCAGCGCCTCGTCAAACAGTTTCTCAACGTCAGCCATTTTGAATGTACTGTTTTTTCTCGCAACATAATTTTTCACTTGGGCCCAAACCAGCTCGATGGGGTTTAACTCACAGTGGTAGGGAGGAAGTCTAACAACTGAGACGTTGAAATCTTTCGCCATTTCATCGACAACGTACTTAATATAACTGCTTTTATGTTTCCGTACGAGAGATAATAATTCAACTTTTAGCATTGCCTCGTTGTGCGGAATGCT
The DNA here is from genome assembly GCA_963921935.1 of Galeruca laticollis. NCBI lineage: Eukaryota > Metazoa > Arthropoda > Insecta > Coleoptera > Chrysomelidae > Galeruca > Galeruca laticollis. Next base: position 81,295,991 of record OY998178.1, on the reverse strand, counting down.
TTTACTCTCTAACCAATCAATTATAACCCTCTTGCGGCTAGCTGAAGTAGGTATTTGCTCCAGTCGACGAGAGTGGTATGAAGCATTATCCATAACTATCACTGAACCAGGAGTTACCTTTGTTAAAATTGATCTAAACCATGTTTCAAACCGGTTACCATCCATCTCTTCATGGTAATCGACAGTTTTTTTGGACTGAATACTTAGTAATCCACCTTCTACAAATCCTTCCTCGCTGCCAATGTGAGTGATAATCAGTCGACGTCCTTTCCCAGAGGGAGCTTTTAAACCGGAAGAGAAACCCTCCATAAAGGCTTGTCGATTGCTTCGTATATTCATGTCTTGCCACACTTTTGACACAGTGTGGCCTTCATTTAACCATGTTTCGTCAAGATAATATATGTGCCGTCCTTCGTTACGAAACTGTCGTATCTGTTTTAAATAATTTCTCCTCCATTCCACAATGTCATTTCGTTCAATTAAGGCACTGTTTGTACTTCTTGTTTGGTAACGAAAATTCATTAATTTTAAAGTTCGTCTCAAAACTTTATCACTGATGTTTGGTAAAGTATCATCAGCTTCTATTACCTTGCTCAATTTAGCTACCGAGGGGATTTCATTCCTAAAATAAAAAGAATGTATTTCCCTACGTATAGCATTCCGTGTTTGGTCGTCCAAAACAATTTTCTTTCTTCCCCTACTTTCCGGTTTACAGTTTTCACCTCGTTCTCTTGTCAAAGATCCGTCCCGCGATTTCTTTAGAATATTGTATATAGTACTCTCAGAAACTTTAGTTAAATAACTGCACTTAATCACAGCGTCACTAACACCCAACTGTTTGTCCATGGCACGCAGTCCTTCGTACACATTTAATATGAGGACTTTTTCTTCCCGAATTAAATTGTTACGACGCCGTTTTTTATCGCCAACACCGCTACACTCCGCCATTATTGTCACTAAATATACCGATATAAATATTACAATAAATACCAATAATAACCGATTTATCACACAAAACCACAACACAAATACTGATGTTACGTTCATGAAGAGAATAAACACCTCACATAACTGTTTACTATCACTGTCTCATTCGCGTAGCTCGATCTATCTATCTCGTTCTCAAAGCCGGAACATTGAAGCGACTCTCCAACATTGTCAAATCGGCGAGTTTTTCACAACAAACTTTGCGTTCAAGAAATATACATAAACACTTTATTTCACATTTCAAGTAAACTAATTATTATTAGTCTGCTTGAAATTTGAAATAAATATATTGACTTGGTATTGACTTAATTACATTGCATCTTTTGTACCTGAAATATTGACACAATGGATTTGAAGTGTATTTATAAAATACAGCATTTCTCTCTAGAATACATATGGCAACTGCGCTTTAACCAAAGTGTTGATTAGATAGCTCTGACTCACTTTACACAATTTCGACTATCGAGTATAGCCAGGGTAAAATTACATATTTTGTTTGGTCCACTTGTGGTGAGAAGTCCCATAAAATTTTGATTTATTACTTCGCACTGATTGCGATTTTACTATAAATAACCATATAGGCAAGGATAAGATAAAAGAATGGAAACCTAACTAACTAAATAACCTATCTAACTTCGTTACAACATATTCTTTTGAACTTCTCATATTCCTTATAAATAAGATTTCATTTTTAAAGTGTATTCTTTTAACAATGACTTTCTGCAACCTAAATTTGATTTTCAATTTCGTATTTTTTCTTTCGACGGCAAAGAACATTTCCGGTGCTACTATTGATCTGCTATGTGAATGAAATGCAGGTATTTGACACATTTGAACTAGTTGCCTCGAGGCTTATATACATACAGAGAATGTTTCCAATTTGTCTAAGAGCACTCTAACTAATCATTTTTGAGTTTCAGTTTATAGATTCTATATTCACCAATACTGATTATGATTCGACGGCAAACTGTATTTTAATCTACAGTATGTTTCTGGAAGATTCAAAGTGTAAAAAACATAAATACTAAATAATATTAGAACCATAAGGCTGTGTATACGTGTCAATGTAATTGAAACATAATTTTTTTATATTTCGTGTACAATTTTTAATAATCAATATAAAATCATCAGTGCTTGCATTGGTTTACTTGCTTACAGGTAACCATTGATGATGATTAACAGTCAATATTTACTAATAGGGGATTTTCTATCACAAGATAACCGATAAAGATGTTTGTTACCGCCAGATAAGGTGATAATCCCAAATAATTTCCAAGGTATTTCGTAAGAAAATACATAAGAATTGTTATCAGGAATTTCAGATTATAGTTTGGATATACCCACATTTTTTAATACAATTTTGAAAGAGTGTAAAGCTCAACCAAACAAATGATCAAATTCTTACCACTTTTCTTTAACGCTCCAATTACCAAATTTTGATTTGGAAATTATCAGAAGCATTCGTATTTGATTCTGAAGATACCGTCGCCAAGAAACATTATGAAAAGACAATATTTTTAACACTGTAATAATAAAGTTCGCATTTTGTAGTGAGTTTCTGGTCAATCTGTAAAAAAATGGATTTTCATTAATTGGAAACTGATATTATGAATAGTAATACGAATAATGATTGAATTTTCGCGATAAGTTTACAGACTTATTTCACAACGAAACTGATTGCTTGAAAACTCCAGTCTGAAGAATGAGTGGTATTTTTTTCAAGCGACTTAGTTGAGTTATGAAATAAAAGACAGATTTATGAGATAAATTTAATCACGTGTGGTATTTTATTAGTACTATTTCAAAATAAGTTTTTCTACTTCCGTTACTAAAACCGCATTTTCAACACTCTTTAGACACTAGTGTTTAAAATGGGAAAGTCACATCTCGTTTATCTTGATTTTTAAACGTCAAATCAAATGCATCGTTTGTTTGTTGAATTTCATGTTCCGTGATAATTTTGTTATTCTGCGTCATTTGATTTGTCAGTCAGCCATCAGCCATCGTCTATAATGATATGAATATAATTAAAAATTTCCCTTCCTGCGGGCGAAGAAAAAGTATAGTAAGCACCTCGTGTTAAAAACGTCTTTAGTCACTCGTTCTGCTTCGTTCCATTCGTGCCTAGTAAAACTCGTGACTAATGTAACCTTTTTGACACTTGGTACTTAATATACTATTTTACAATTATTATTTGCCACATATAACAATAAACAATTTTTTATGAACACGAACAAAATTATGTATAGTACTACTGGTATTAGGTGTATCGTTTTTATTATTGCTTGATGTACTTGGAGTACTTCTAAAAGTATTTATTATGTTTTGATGATGTTTAGCACTAAGATGTAAATACGGTTTCATGGAGCTCGAACTTCCATGTCCAGTAATTTTCATGGCTTGTTCACTAGCCCCAGATTTTAGTGACTGACTGCAGTAGCATGATTAGATTGATTAGCTATTTTCACTTTTACTTTTCTGCCCAACCTATCTAATATGCGAGAAAATATTGGTTTATCCCAAAAAATAGGAATTTTGGATTTTTGTTTGGTATTTTTACGTTTTTCATCAAAAACAACACGAAAAAACGGTTTTTTAGGAAAAAAATCCTGTGTGTATGTCGTCGGTCACTTTTCGTAACATGTCTTGTTAGCACGATACAGCCTCCGGAGTGCGACAAGTCTCCAATTTTATGATTGAATATTGTTCAGCAGATCTCACAGATGAACACTATTGATTTTCAGCCCACCAGAGCCAGTTCAACAGGTGCTATGGTATTTGAAGTACGACATTTTTGGAGAAATTTCAATTTGTTAGTACGATACAGCCTCCGGAGTGCAACAAGTCACCATTTTATGATTGAATACTGTTCAGGACATCTCACAGATGAACCCTATTAATTTTCAGCTTACCACTGCCAGCACAACGGGTGCTATGGTACTTGAAGTTAGCGATGTATTTGGCCGGTCCGGCCGAAACCGAAATTCCGGCCAGTAGTCGGACCGGACCGCCGGAATTACGGCTGGATTGAGATTTATATGGAAATATTTCAAATTCCTGCAGCTTAACGATATTTTACAGGATCTATCTATTTAAAGCATAAAACTGCGAGTGCTATTATTCTAATAAATCACTCTGGCTTCCAGTAAATAGGGGAATTCCAAAATCGCGAGTCTTTCTTTCTATCTCTTTCTCTGCAATGAAAATGCAGAAAAGCTCTTATTTATTCACCCCAATCTAAATAAAATAAATTACTGAAATATATGTACTATATATGAATAAATATAATAATCACAGAAGCAGTGTATAAAGCTGCTTGTTATGTGATGTTCGGTAATTTTTGGTAGTTTTTGGTTATTTTGGGTAGTTTTTGCTATTTTTTGGTAATTTTGGGTGGTTTTTGTTATTTTTTGGTAATTTTGGTTGTTTTTTGTAATTTTAGGTAATTTTGGTAATATTTGGCAATTTTCGGTACTTTTTGGTAATTATGGTTATTTTTGGTATTTTTTGGTGTTTTTTGGTAATTTTCGGCAATTTTTTGGTCATTTTTGGTAATTTTTCGTACATTATTAGTAGTTTTTGGTAATTTTTTGGTAAGTTTTCGTATTTTTGGTAATTTCTAGTAATTTTTCGCAATTTATTGGTAGTTTTCGGTAGTTTTTGGTGTTTTTGGTGTTTTTTGGTATTTTTTGGTATTTTTGATGTTTTCTGTTGTTTTTTGGTATTTTTGGTATTTTTTGGTAATTTTCGGTAATTTTTGGTGGTTTTGGTTGTTTTTGTAGTTTTTGGTAATTTTTAGTAATTTTTAGTAGTTTTGGGTAGTTTTATGTAATTTTTGGTGGTTTTAGGCTATTTTTGGTAATTTTTGGCAGATTTGGTAATTTTTGGTAGTTTTATGTAATTTTTGGTAGTTTTCGGTAATTTTTGGTAATTTTTGATAATTTTTAGTACTTTTTGGTAATTTTTGGAGAAATTTCGGGTTGTTTTCACTATATAACCTTTAGAGTGTATACCTAAGTGCGGAAAAGTTAGTTTTAATCTTTAAAACCGTTTATTTTAGTGTCTAATCCTATCTTTTCTGCAGACAGTCTTGTCCATTTTGAAATTGTATTATTGCCAATCGAACAATGTTTGTACCAGTTACTACTATTATATTTATTCTACTTGCCATTCATCATTAAAAAAAGTCTGTCATTGGTAATAACACCCCTTTTCGATGTCACATAATACATTTCAGGATTTTTAAAATTTTGAGTAAGCCATTTAATATCTGCGCAGTTTTTATCGGGCGGGTTTTGAAGAATATATAAAAAATGTAACATGGAAAAAGCTGCTTCGTTACATCTGCAAGCGAGTTCTACTGCAGCTATATGAAAATATTTCTTTCGAAGTCACTCTGACGGGACTTTATCCCAATGGTATACCGATGAAACCGAAAAGATTACACTGCTAGGTTTTCCGTTTGTCGGGAAAATCTGTTTTTTATTGTTATTGTTTAAATAATGAAAATACGAAAAATGTTCAAACCAAAATTTGTAGCTGCTCAACTCAACCTATCCGCCAACAAATTCTCACCACTAAAACCAAAAACTAATGAAGACAGAGCAAGAAACTGGAGAGCCAAGGAACTGCATGGCAGATTCTACTACGACCTACGAAGAGAACGTATAATAAAGAAGCTTCAATAAAATGGCTAAGGAACGACGGTCTATTTCCAGAGACAGAGGGGTTTATGATTGGTATTAAAGACCAAGTAATCAATACACAAAGTTACCAAACACATGATTAAAAAGATATCCCGACAGTGTAACAGGGTTCAAGAAAATATAGAACATATTCTATCAGGTTGTCAGAAACGGACACAAGAAGGCAGCAACAATTGTCTACATGGTGATCCTAAAAAATGGAAATATCACTGGAAACTGACGAACCCTACACAACAAATACAGTTATAGAAAACGAGAACATCAAAATATACTGGGACAAGGGGATAATTAATTATAATAATTTGAAAGTTGAGTTCATTTTCTATATTTTACATTACTTGCTTTTTTCCCGACCAGTATAAGCAACAAATTATTAATTTATAATTCGAACGATAAAAAAATTCGATTCACTGCTCTTCCACCCACACTGATGAATTTATCTACGATATAATCAATCATATCTCGTATAATTTTTAATTTACAAAAAAAAAAATCCAACAACTTTTATACATAAATACGTCAGCTACGTGTTTTGATTTGAAATTTTTCCCAGATTTTTATTATTTAAACAATTACAATAAAAAGCTGAAAAAGTTTTTTGTATTACTTGGTATACAATATGTCCCCGTAAGTTGGAATCATAAGGAAAACTTTTTATTATTAATTCTTCATAAAAAGGTCTGCATTATCTACAACCTACAATACAGTCGTCAAATAACAAATTTTTTAGTCGTATACGAGGTTTGTAAATAAATTTGAGTTTTACTCAAGTGTAAAGTTTAAATTTGACATCGAAAAATGTTACTAAAAAAAGTTGATCGGAATTAAAAACTACATTTAAATATGCAAGTACATCCATTTAAATTAAAACTTATTTTATTTTTTACTAATATTTCTATTTTGAATGTACATTTATCTCATCTGATTACGAAACACATGATAACCTTTTAGTTTTTCGATGTTTTCTAATAATTTTGCTATTAAAACGCGTAATAAGTGCATATTCGTTTATTTTGCGAATAATAAAATACATTCAAATACTAAGTTATAAAATTAACTTCATATTAATATTAGAAACAAACAAATTTAATTTTCACTCAACTTCACTTCAACCTTCTCGTTCAATACACTATGAGTTTGTAAAAACTGTGAGTAACGTTCGGCATTAATAGATTCGCGAAAAAAAATGTCCTATTAATTTTTTATTATAAATGGGTCCACCTCTAACTTGGAAGAAAGAGCAAAAATCAAAGCGCCTACCATAATCACTTTCTTTTAATGTGTGTACGATTTTTGATTTGTATGGTTTGTATTTATTTAGTTTTAAAATTCTTGACACTGCATTTTTACTTACATTTTGTGGTAACAACGACTTTCTTTTGCGCAATGACAATTTTGGATTTGCTACAACAGACAGCATTACATTTTTATGTGTCTTATAAATTCTAACGCGGTTTCAAATTTACTGCCTACATTTCCTTCCAAACAAATTAATTGTTTGTCAGTGCATCATAGTTTACATGAAACTACAGTTAAATTTGCATTATTGTAGATATCCGTTTTAAAAATAATTTTATTAATGTAAATGAATATAATTACATATTTAAATGTCATTTAAATTCTGATCAACTTTTTTCAGTAAGATTTTTCGATATTGTCAAATTCAAAGGTACTCTTGAGTAAAACTCATATTTTTTGACAAACTTCGTATAAGACTAAACAATTTAATATTTGATGACCGTATTTTAGGTTTTGGATAATGCAAAACTTTTTATGAAGAATAACTTTTTTTCCTAAAATGAATAATAAAAAAGTTTGCCATATGATTCCAATTTAGGGTATTGATATCTTCGTTTGAAATTTTACCGAAGCGATAATACCAGCTGTTATTTGTTTTTGATAGGTCAGATACAGTGAAAATTTTGATATGACTGAAATACTCGTTTCAAATTTGATAGCTATTGACAGGATTGCGTCCACTATTCAAACATTTACTAGTGTTTACCTCATAGATTTTTGTCGCTTTCAAAAGTGACTATAATTCATATGCATATGAAAATAGTCATTCCTTCAAAAATATGGTAACTACATTTATCTCCTACGTTGATTTTGTTTTTGGCAAAGCCAGTAACAGTTGTCCACTGGTGGTGGTGGTGTAATAAATGATATTCACCTCGGTTTCGTATTTAAGAAGATTTATCTGCATCATTTTGCATACCGGTACTTTGTTTACGTCAAAATGTGAATTTTAAACAACTCATTAAATATGATTTACTTCTTACCTGACAATTTTTGGTTGGATCCCTCCTCATTTTCGTGTAGATGCTGTTGCATTTCTGATTTCACGTTTAAAAACATTAATTAATCAACAGCAAGGTCATCCCGTTGTCGCAAAGCAATATTCAAATCGACCTACAAATTAAGAAATTTGAAAGTAAATATTTTTGTTATTCTTAAAATTAGCATTTTGAACTGCCTTGTAAAGATCCAACAAACGTTTAGTGATTGATAAAACAACACCAACTTGCCCATTTCGAGTATATATCTGTGAAAATAAATTCTGGTCGCGCCCACATGCATTTTATTGTTGTCGCTTACTCATTTCTCGACCCATTTTGGAAGATTCACCGGAACATTGCTACTTCATTTTAACGAAAATGACAATGTTTAACTCGAATTGTCACGTGCTTCCTGTAGAGTTGATTTTATACATGGGGGTTCGGAAAAAAACACTTGGTCTTGTTTATATTATAAACATTAGGATCCTAACTTTATATTAAACTATGTATAAATTTTCAAATAATAGATAGTTGTTGAATGTAACATAACGACAGCTTACCTGTAATACCTTTTAAGTCCAAGTTTTAGCTATTTTGCTTTTTTTATGGAAATAATTGTATTAAATCTAAACCAGAAACGGTTCTAGGTGGTGGAATATTCTTTTTGTCGCAATATTATATCAGTTATTAAACAAATCAGACGATTTTAATATTAATTCCGTTAATAAATCCAACCTTCTGAGTTTTATTTTTGCCCGAATTTATCAATGAAAAACTAAAAGTTCTCTAATTACAAAAAAATATCAAATACAAAATGTGTTCATTATACCTAACATAGCTTCTAAAAAATATGGCATAAAAAAATCTAAAGACAGGGTTCGAAGATGACGACGATAACAATTTTTTTTTGTCTCCTCGAAAGTTTTGCATCTCATAGAAGGATTTACAGATAAGCCGACGATAATTAATTTGATTAAGGTTTTATATATTTCAACGAATTATTTACAACGATTGTTTCTTCTCTGTATTTCACATTTTCCTATCATAACATATCCTCTTTATGTCATCCTGTATTCTCTTTGCGTGCCCAGACCAAGTGAGTTGCCTCCTTACAGTTTTTTCAGTTATTGATCGGTACATAACCTGTTTCTAATTCTATCTAGTATTTATCGTGTTGCGTACATAATTGGACAGTATTTTTTACAATACTGGTTTCCGTATCAAAATCGTAAATTCATTCAAATACCTGGGGACTATCATTAATAATCAGTGCGACCCTAAGATCGAAATAAAAGCACGAATTGAGCAGGCCAAAAAAACATTTATTAATATGAAGTAATTTTTCACGAGACGCGAACTGAGCCTAGAACTTCGAATGCGCCTGATCAGATGCTATATATTTTCAACCTTGTTATATGGCAGTGAAGGGTGGACTCTCGATGCGTCTAAGAGAAAAAGTTGGACGCGTTTGAGATGTACCTATACCGTCGTATGTTGAGAATATCGTGGGCGCAGAAAATCATTAAGCCGGAAGTCTTTGCGCGGATGAAAAAATCAAAAGAACTCATGCAGATTGTTAAGGAGAGAAAAACGAGATATATAGGCCACATAATGAGAGGCGACATGTATGAACTCTTAAGACTGTTCATTGAAGGAAAAATACAAGGAAAAAGATCAGTGGGAAGAATACAGAAGAAAGACTTAAGAAGATGGTTTGGATGTACCTCAATTGACATCTTCAGAGCCGCTACATCCAGAATAATGATTGCCAATTGGATCGCCAACCTCCGACGGGAGACGGCGGATTAAGAAGAAGAAGAAGTATCAAAATCGCTATTATATTGACTGACATCAACATCTATTGAGAAAATTGACATTAACTTCAATATTAAAATTAATTGTTTATACACTTACCGACTTAAAATTCGATCCATTCAAAATAATGATTTATTTTTATTTAAAAATGCTCTTACTTTCAAATGGGGAAGCTGATTCATTTGAATTTTTTAGCAACTTTTAGATAAAATACTGTAGTTTTAAGATTATTATTCGGACATCTAAAAGTAATTCAGTATTCGCTGGATATACAGGGGGGGAAAGAAAACAATTTTTCCTCTACTTTTGACACACCCTGTAGGTTAATTCTGCTAGTAGATCTGCACACAATTAACTTTATCAAGAAGACTGATTTGCTTCCAACATTTTGTTTTTTTATTTATCCCGATATCTTAATTTGTTTGTGAAATGTGACGGTTTAAAGAAAATGCAACATTTTAGAAATGGTCATAATTTAAATGACGGTAGAGAATAAACTACAAAATAAGTAGAGTGCTATGGCAACTCACAATATGACAACTGTCAAATATTCGTTACGTGGCAATTGCAGTTTAATTATCAGTATTTAATTTAACATCATGGTTTTAACACCTACTGATGCAGCACGAGCAGTTGCTCTGGTACAAGATGGTAGGTCTCAGTATTATGCTTCTAGGATATTGGGTGTTACAAGGTGTAGCGTCCAGAGAGCTGTACACCGTTTCAATGAAACTGGTAGTTTTTCGAGACGAAGAGAATCTGGCAGACGACGTTCTACAAATGTTCGAGATGATCGTTTTGTAACATTAAACGTTTTGCGAGAAAGAAATACTACTGCTGTCATGGCTGAAAATCGTTTGGAAGAAGTACGCCAAGTAGCTGTTAACGAAATAACGATTTGAAGGCGATTACGAGAACATGGATTACGCTCCAGAAGACCTGCAACTGGTCCGGAGTTACTTCGATTTGCCAGGGAGCATCAACATTGGAATGTCGATGACTGGAGTAAGATTTTATTTTCTGGCGAGTCAAGGTTTTGTTTACGTTCTCCAGATGGCCGTGAAAGAATACACCGAAGAAGAGGCGAAAGGTTTGACCAAGCAAATTTTTCCACAAGACTCAGTTATGGAGGAGGATCGGTCATGGTTTGGGGCGGCATAAGCATGGAAGCTCGTACTGATTTAGTCATTGTTGGCGGCGGAGCAATAACAGCAAACCGACCACATTACTTTCCTGAAACCAAGCTATGTATGGGTCATAGTTTGATTCATCAGATTACAAGCAATTCCTCCCGTCTATTCTTATAATTTCTAGCATATTTGCTATTCTTCTCTTCGTCTCTATACTCTTCCTCGCTTCTTCTTTTCCTGTACATGCCTAGTATGGATATAGGTTTGTCACAAACATCTTAAAAACTTCACTATCACATTGTTTCCTAAAACCAAGCTAAGTATGGATCATAGTTTGTTTCGTCTTTCTTGTACATGCCTAGTATGGATCGAAGTTTGTCACAATTATCTTAAAAAATCGACACCCACATTGTTTCCCTGAAACCAAGTTATGTATGGGTCATAGTTGGATTCGTCAGAATTCCAGCGATCTATATCTTATCTCTTTAACTCTAGATACTTTTCTTCATTTTCTTCTCTTCCTGTGCATGCCTAGTATGGGTCTAGGTTTATCACAATTACCGTAAACTTCACTTTCGATTTCGATGTTTCTGACAATGGATACCCCATCCTTCTTTTACACTTACATTTAATTCTCACGGCATGCCATTAGCTGTTGGATATACCTTGCCAGCATGCCTTTCCACCTTAGTTATTGTAAAATCCTCCATGGATGAATTTACAAATGTTTATTTTGTTTTATTTTATCACTTTATACATATAGGTTTAGTACGCTCGGTTCCTGACTGGTTGGGGAATGGATCCAACCCTTAACTCGCTTCTCATAAGACAAGGTAGTGGGGGGTGTCTTCTATTCATTAAGTTGGATGATGTTTGGAAATTTTGAATTTAACTAATGTATTAATTTCAATCACAATTTTAACTTGATTCTTATATAAAATTAAAAATAAACAAATTTCCTTCAGTTTTAAATTCACCAGTTTGATATTTTCATTCATTTTTTAAACATGTTATCTTGATTGAATGTTCACTATAAATAACGTTATAACATTACACACTATTTTGTTGTATTATTGTACTCCGGCATATTAGCCACCATCTATTAATGCCAAACTTGTCATCATAAAATCAATTAGTTGAGAATTTTAAATAGGACATTTTATGATGTGAATTATAATTGTACACCCTCACCACAGGGTTATTTTAACAAATTTCAAGAAATTAATGATGTAACATCAAATATTTCATATGATTGTACGCAGCAGTAGCAGTTTTCATGTTTTTTTTTAACACCAGTTGTACTTTTTTTTATGACTTTTTTAAACTGTTTTTCAATTTTACAACTATTCTAATTTTTATAGGACAGCTTTGAAAATGGCACAATGGCCGAAAGCGCTTAGCTAGAATTTTAATAAAAATACACACTGAGTATTCGACTTTTGTTAACTCAAATTTATATTTTTATCAGTTCAAATTATGCCGGTTTTCGATTTACTATCATATATAATAGTTATGCAGCTGTCTTTTTATTGTAAATTTACTATCTCATCCAAAAACCCGCCGTTTTAATAACTTCGGGGTTACTAACGCATAATTTAAATTTTACTAGTGAAAATTTTGTCTTGAATCTTATATAAATCAACTAATTTACAATTCAAATTTTCTAACAACTTATACGAATCTTTTTGAAGGGATTGACCGTTGGTCAAGGAAGGGTTGAAGTTGAATCTTGACCGGTCCAGCAGTCTCGCATCTGTCGCCTTCTCTCCATCTTCAACCCTTTTCTCGAGATCTTCGATCAGTGTAGAGTTCGTGAAGTTGTCGAGTTGTTCGATACCGAGTATTAACCGTTTTTTGTTTTGTTTATTGTTTATAATTAATTAAAGTTAATAATCTACGAAGTTTTTGTGAAGAATTTCAGGTACTATTGAATTATATGTATACATTAAATCCGGTTAGACGTTTAACATATATTATTATAACAAAATACGAATAGATATTTTTATGATAAATAAAATTACAGTTAAAAAACATATAAGTAAATATATAAAAATTCTCATCAAAATGTTTTATTTAGTGAATAAATGATACATATTTATAAAATTTGTCGAATAATATTAATTATCAAATAAAACTAACAATTCTGATATCCATTTGCTTATCAATTTATTATAGTAACAAAGTTAATAAAGAAACAAAAGTTCTCTACTACTCCTGACAGTTCTTATCCGTTAAGGCTATTTTTACTTTATTTACTGTGACACTAAATAAATCTTTTGTATTTATGTCATAAAATGAAAACGAGTTCTTGAACTAAATCACCAAATGTTTGGTTTTCCTATACTTTAATTATTTTTCAATGTAATACTTTGTTTGGTTTTCAGAGATTGAACTCTTCCAAGTTTTCGTTCTGTAAATAACTTACTTTACTTTATGTGTCCCTCAAAATTTTTCTACAAGTGTTGCCTGATTTGTTGCCTGATTCTGCATAAATGTTGAATAAAAGTGCGGACTGTCTAGAGACTTTTATTACCCCCTTTAAATCTAATCTTAAATCTTCAGTTATTTAATTATTCATTTTCACTATTGCATATTGGTTCCAATGCAATTGGGTTATTTTCTATTTAATCCTATATCCTTCAAGATATCTATCATTTTGTGTTGTTGATTAAGATCGGAGACTTCTGATAATCAATGAAACATATAAATATATGACATTGTACACCTCTGCATTGTTGAAGAAAACCCTTTATATATGGTACTCACTGCATTTCTGAAATCGAGTTGAGAGGGACTTGATCTTCGCAGATTTTATATATTCTTCGATTTATTTGTCGTACGATAATTGTCCTTCATTTTCAACATCTTGTAAGTGCAGGTTTATCAACTCATGCCGTCTTGTGGCACTCGCAAGTCCACTATCAGTGCAACTTTCATCATGAAATAAGTTCTATCGTCAGCTTCCAGCAAAAATTTGGCTATTTCTTCTTTTGTTATAATTTTAGATTTTTTGGATCGAAATCATTCTGATTTTCTTTTTATAAATGCAATTAAATGGATGTATTTACTAATATCCATATTATTATGTATTGACATTATTGAACGTAGCATAAAATAATGTATCCAAAGAGACAAAGTCTTGCTGTTTTGAAATATGCTAAGAGAACCTTTCATTGCTGCTATTTTTGATATATTTCCTTTTATACAAATCTTCAAGTTAGTTTGCTCGTACGTCTGTCGAGATTTTTCGGGAACTAGGGGAATTGACGACGTTTTACGCGATGCCTTCGATATCCGAAGGATCTCAGAATCAGAATCACTCATATTCATATTTTTTCTATTAAATTGAATGTAAAGCACAATACTCAAATAATGACGTTGTCAAAATAAAAGTAGTAACAATCAACAAGCGCGTTTACTATAGCATCGACTAATATGGGTTACTTTACTAAAACGTTCATCGACTAATATATATAAATAAATCGAATATATGCAAAAAAAAACATTTTGGACTGTCATAGTATAAATTTTGAATGATACACGTTCGATATGAACTTTGTTAATGAAATCTTATGTGTTAATTTTATCATTCCATTAATAACTGCAATTTTATGCTCATTTATCAAGAATCACAAACATCAAGTTTAGTGCAACATATCTAAATGTCGTGTTCCGTGTTCCTAAATTATAATAATAAATAAAACACTCAACTTTTCGATAAATTTGCAACCAATTAGTAAAGTAATAAATAAATAAACCACTCTTATCAGTATATATATTATTTAACTATAAAAAAATAAACTCATCAATAAATATGATTATATAACGATTATTACGTTTTCTTTTCGGGAAACGAATATAAAAAGAATATTTATATTTGGCAACGGTGTAGCGTAGTTTTAAGAGGGGCGCTACAACTCGTATACTAATTGTTGCTTTTGCTTTGCAGAATTCGAAGACAGTAGTCCAGTCGTCGCCGCAGCATCTTCAAACACACAGTAGACTTGATACCATGCGCTAGACCTCTTCTCTACATAAACAAAACGTTGTCGACAATCGCTTTGCTTTCGGCTACCCGCTTGTGCAAGAGAAGTAAAAATCTAGTCCAATAACAACATTTATATATAATATATATCGAAAATATAACGTCGCAGAAAAATAGGAAGTGTTTATTTTTTATACGGAACAATGGACAATAAATCTACCTGATCTGAAGCCTATTGAATTTTAGTCGCGCCACGTCCATTATCGCGTCCGCACTTCGGTGAACAAAGTAATTTTGCGTGTGATAAGTTGAACTTTTTCGATTTCGATTTAAAAAAAAATAATTAAAACAAATATCTACAAGATGGCTATGGTCAACATGAATAATCTTTTGAACGGAAAAGACTCCAGATGGTTGCAATTGGAAGTATGTAGGGAGTACCAGAGAAATAAGTGCTCCAGGCCGGATTCGGAGTGCAAATTTGCACATCCAGCTACCAACGTGGAAGTCCAGAATGGTCGTGTTATAGCTTGCTACGATAGTATTAAGGTAAGTGTTTTTTTATTATGATATTCGAATTTATGTCCAATGCTAAACTGCATATTTTCGTGGTTCCTGCAAAATTTAACAACGATTAAAAAAACCACCCATTATTTCTTGCATATTCAATTTAAAATACCTCCTTTAATAATTATTCAATAAGTATAAATAGGGGTGAATCATTAAGAATGGTATAATTTATATTTTTACTTGGAAGGATTAAAATAAGTCCAATTACATATAAGGATATGGAAGATATAATTGTTATTGATGCGTTTCTACTTCTTATTTTTACATTTGTTTGTCGACATAATTCCTCTTATAATATTCAAGGTGAGCCAAAACATGTGAAAATTGAAAAAAATATCTAAAAACTTTGGAACAAGAGATATCAGTTTTTGATAAGAGTTCGGAAAAAGTTTGAAACTTTTCTAGCGATCTTTGTGCTTTTACTTATTCCTTCCTTGTCAAAACAGTAACATAATCTCTCTTGAAACGTACCGGGTGATCAATTAAGGGTAGCGATCGGCCATATCTCATAAGATATTGGTTATATAAATTTAGAAGAAAAAATTCATGATAAAAGTCGCCAAGATAAATTGCTGGAAATTATTTCCGAGTTTGTCAAACGTATGCTAGAGGGCGTAACAACTAACAGTAAATAGTAAAATGGGATTTTTATAGAATGTTTCCTAATGAAAGTATACCGATGATATTATTTTCATATTTACTGACTATGCACCCACACTTTTAGACTAAAATGTTTTGTTCTATTTATCAAAATAAAGCGGTGGGGGAAGTTCAATTGTTTTTTTAAACAAACCAAGATTTATTCCGTTTCGCTTGACCGACTTCAACAAATTCGGGCTCATATGGAAGAGCATAATTTACACTACAAAAAGCTTACTTTGTTTTGACTTTTTGACTTTCGTCTTCGCCGCTATATGGCTTTAACTAATATGGTAGCAAACTTTTGAGTTTTTTTCAAAAAAAAACAAATGTAATGGTATATTCATTTTTACATATATTAAAAGAGGATACATTTTTCTAAAATTTAATGAAAGAAATTAATCATCTACCTTTTTTTGAACCGTTGTTATTGAACAAAATATAATTTTATTACATGGCACGCCACTGCTTTTTATCAAAATAAAAATCATTTTCGTAATCACTTATTAGTTGCTAACAAGAAGAACCTTTAGACTTTTTTTCAGTTTTGGATTAAAAAAATCAAATAAATTTACATGGGGCGCCCATATCTCGAAACCTACTAATTTACATATTTGGAAAAAAAATCTTAATAAAACTGTCCAACAACAGCAGGAGCAATAACACTAAAAACAAGAACACAGAACTTTAAAAATAAACGTTAAAAATAAATTAATAGTTTTGTCGTAAATGTTCAAAATGTACCAGTAATGCATGTTATGAAGATTTACCCAGCCATTACTGCAAAAAGATGCTTCATCTGTCCACAATATTTGTGACAAAATATGACGGTTTTCCCTAATGAAATCTCTAAGCCAGTAGCAGTAATCGAGCCTACCTTCAAAGTGACTCTCATTTAAGGATTGATGAATCCCGACGTGATACGGATGCATTTTAAAATCCATTAATAATTTGAGCCATAGCATCTAGCCCTTAAAGTAGATAGTAAACTAAAGAAACTAGAGAACTAAGTTATCCAATTAAATAATAATCAATTTATTAAAAAACAACCTACAATAAAACTTGATGTAGTAAATTTAGTATCAAACAAATGAGACAAAATGTGGAAGAACAAATAATATAATTGAGATCTAGTTTGGAAATATAAATAATATAAAATAGTATGCTAAAGATATGTGCAACAATAATATAGGCATTGGTATACATTGCGAAATCAAGAATAAATAAATTACATTTTTTTTTAAGTTTTTAAGACGGTTTTTTCACTTTTACATGTAGTCTATTATAAAAATGAACGGCATTGTATGAAAAAGTACGTTTAAAATACTATCCTATATAGATAAGGTGGCATTAATGTACATAAAATTTTAAAATTATTATTTTTTATTTGCCAATTTCATTTACAATCTGGAAAACATGCTATTGTTTGTCTTAGTACTACGTGACACTCAGTACCACAAGACACTATTACTTGTCATGGATAGAAGTTGCTCAGTAGTAGTTCCCTATTAACTATAGTCTATAAATAAATTTTTACATAACTACAGGGATAGAGACTTCGTTTGCTAGAATCTGTTTAGTAAGTCCTTTGGGGTAGTTTTTTTAGTCTTCTTCTGCTGGGAGCGACTTAAATTATAACAGATTGTATAAGTAGAGCTATGGTAGTTATTACCAAATACTCGATTAATATATTGTTCAATTAATTTCAACCGAAAAATAATTGTATAAAATAATCGATTCATCATATTAATATCAAAATACTTACATATTGTTCTTCTTGAAAAGACCAGAAATAAATCACAATATTTTAATAAAAATATTTTATTTATAAGTGTTAGAATGACGATCAGCCAAAATCTAAGATAAAAATTGATCAGGATCTTTTCTTTAACCAAGAATTTAAAATAATAGTTTTGATAATCTCTTTGTTGTCAAACGATTTCTTCTATCCGTAACTGTCGCCCCAACCTTTGAAAATAGGTGTTCAGATGGTACAGATGTAGCAATCAAATAAGAATATATTTTAGACAAAACATATAGATTTGGATAAACTTGTTTCATTTCTACACAACCATCTATAGGATTCTTGTTTAACCATACCACGGGATAATTTGTATAAAGATTGAGTTCATCTTGTTGATCATGCAGTTCAGAATGTTTGCGTTTGCTTTATTTTTCTTTGGTGGGCTGAAAATTTTTGAGGAGCCCAAAGATCAAATTCGCCATTATCAGAAGAAGTATTGCTAGAAGCACTAGATTTTTCTTTAGATTCACTTCTTAACCTTTTTAATGCCGAGGAAACGGCAATGGGATCAGCAAATAGAATACTCTTAAACCTATGGTTTAATAAGATTGAAGCAGCTAATAATTATATATTTTCTGTTTGACCATATCGACGTTCAAATTGCTGTAATAGTATATTACGTAACGAGTGTTGTAAGAAGCATTTTACGCACGAAGCCGCATAGCGGCGAGTGCGTAATTCCGTGAGTGCGTAAAATGCGTTACAACACGTGTTACGTACTATACTTTACCTACGACCTACTTCTATTGATAATCTTATTAGGGGATTTAAAATACAAATAAAAACGTACATCCTCGATGCCCAGCCAAGTTGCATTTCATAAAAGTCCATCCTCGATGCCCAGCCAAGTTTCGTAAAAGTCCATTCTAAGTAGTATTTATTTTTATAAAAATTGTATGTAGAATTGCCGGAATTGCAAAAAATAGCGTATACACATCTCAACTATAGTGACATTAATCCCTTAGGTGGATTACTTCTCTCAGAAATCAAACAGCGCCCGCGACATTAAATGGGTCACTTTAATCGCTTGGTGTATAATATACTAATTGTTTACTAATATGATACATTAAGACAGCTAAAAGTTGCGGATTGAATGAAACTGAACCAATTATCATATAATTCCAAATAACTCTTAGTATTAAATGCAATCTCATATCTAATAAATGTTATCTACCATTTATATATAGAATAAAATTCAACGTCTAATATCGAAATAATGAATTTTTAATAAAATGGCTACGTCTATTGACAGTTGGTAAGTGGTTGCTAGGGAAGCAGTGCGATTTACTTTACAGCCGGGCGTTTTGTTTTACCGTGCGTAATAGACGTCTTAAATTGATTGCCGACTGTGTGTTTTTGACTACTTACAGGGGTGGTCGTAGGTAAAATATTTTTTTTAGTTGTTTGGAAACTGCATAGTGAGATTCACATTTTTTTATTTGTTCATTTTAACTGTTAATGAGGGAAATTACACAGCTTAAGGTAATTTAAGTCTGTCCAGCATAAAATAAGGTGAGTTCCACCTAATCTTGACATCTAAAATAAGTTTAAGACTTTTGCCTTCAGTTACCCCAGCAGTTTGTTGCATTTTCCTTAAATTACATGCATTAACATGTCTTTTTATCCAGGTCACATTTCGATGTTAAATCTTTTGGTACATTTAAAGAATTTTGACATACCAACTTTAATGTATGCGCAAAACATGGCACATGTTTTGCCCTACCAAATTAGTCATGAATAGCTTTTACAATGTTTGCCCCATTATCAGTAACAATGACAAAAATTTGTTTATTAGTAATTTCATATTCTGTTAATCCTTAATACTTGAAATATAACTTGCCGTGTGTGCCTCACACAACTAAATACACCAATAGTTCCTATCATAATTCTTATCTGTAAATCAGTCCAGATATCTGTCGTTAAAGTCGTTAAAGATAGGGAACACTTTTCCAAAACACCTCAAATTTTGTGTCGTACATTTTGTCAATATATGTTTTAATCGTATTTTTCTGCATGGGACTTTATATAAAGGAGAATGCTGTTTAATTACAGCCTTGAAACTTTCACCTTCAACAATATTAAAAGGCAAATTATCAACTATAATCATTTCTACAATTGCTTTATTTAATTTTGTATGTTTTGTTCCACCATCTAATAGTCTAGTCGACAAGTTGAAAATGGTACAAAATAGAGATACTGTTCTTAAAATTATGTGCGATAGCTCATTGGATTCGGAATGACGCTTAGAAAAATGTGCTAAAAGCGCGTATTAGCACATAAAACATTGCAAAAGTTATAAACAATTAAAAAAATGGCATTTCGTTTTTTGCCAATATTTCATATACTATTAATATTTAAGAAATTTCAAAAAAGATTCTGAAAGAGGAGAAAATTTCCAATAAAAACTCCCAACTCCCGGAACTCTATCTCCATTATTTATAATTTTAATTTAACGCTGAAAATAGTTCTGCGCGCGACATTTTTAGATTGCGTCAAAAGCGAGTACGGCACATTAATTAATTTATTTAAGGTATTGATTTTTTTTAATTTGAGAAAATTATGGTGTATTCTGAACATTATAAATAATTTATTCCCGTTGGAAATTGTACTGAAATTTAATTTTTCAACAAGTTAAACAATTGTTCACTAACAAAATTTTCTTCAACTACAGTCTTAATTGTAAGTGAAAAAAAATGTTTAAATAATAGTTGTAAAAAATGTTCACTTCGTAGAGCCTTTCTTATCCACATACTTAACAAAATCGTGCCATAAAAGTTAAAAAAATATTTATACTTTGCTTATAATAATTAACAACAATAACAACATTACTTGGATTTTTCAGTTTTTGTACAAGTAAAAAGCCGTATTATAAACAAAGTATAAATATTTTTTTAACTTTTATGGCACGATCTTGTTAAGTATGTGGGTAAGAAAAGCTCTACGAAGCGAAAATTGTTTACATCTTTTATTTAAACATTTTTTTTCACTTACAATTAAGACTGAAGTTCAAGAAAATTTTGTTAGTTAACAATTGTTTAACTTGTTGAAAAATTAACTTTAAGTAAAATTTCAAACGGGAATAAATTATTTATAGTGCTCAGAATACACTATAATTTTATCAAATTAAAGAAATATTCAATAACTTCAATAAATTAATTAATGTGCCGTACTCGCTTTTGACGCCGCCCGCGCAATCTAAAAATGTCGCACGCAGACCTATTTTCAGCGTTAAATTAAAATTATAAATAATGGAGATAGAGTTCCGGGAGTTTGGAGTTTTTTATTGGAAATTTCCTCCTCTTTCAGAATCTTTTTTTGAAATTTCTTAAATATTAATAGTTTATGAAATATTGGCAAAAAACGAAATGCCATTTTTTTCATCTTTAATTGTTTTATAACGTTTGCAATTTTTTATGTGCTAATACACGCTTTTGGCACATTCTTCTAGGCGTTATTCCGAATCCAATGAGCTATCGCACATAATTTTAAGAGCAGTATCTCTATTTTGTACCATTTTCAACTTGTCGACTAGACTATAAAAAATCAAAATATTGACACTAAGTATAATTTTATTAAATCATTTCTATGTACCTAATTTGGCATTCATTTGTTTTAGCTTAATATGACCCATATTGCTTTTTTCTAAGTTACCATTTTTTAAGGTTTTACTTGAATTCACTTCCATAATTTGAGAGGCGCTTGGCATCCAGAGCATATTTGATTTCTAGAAATAATAAACAGTTACAATTTTGTAATTAAAATAAGCTGAGTCATAATTGGCTACTCACTGCCATTGTTTTAGGACTTGGACAACTTGGACCATCTCCTTCAGCTTTATCATGATTGTTCGTTATTATTTTAGTTTCATCCTCATCTATAGTAACAGAAGTATTATGATGTTTTTGTTTAATATGTTGAAACATATTACTGTCTTTTAAAACTTTTAAACACAATTTACCGAGCAATTTACATTTCACTTTTTGCGAGTTAATTTTCTCAAAATAAAACCACACTTTTCGTTTAGGCGGTGTCGTAATTCTAATTATACACAAACATATATTTTCTTCGCATTTTATAATTTTGAGATTATAATGTCTTCAAGGAGACAAATATATGAATTAACGAGTTACTGTATATCATTTGATTAATCGTTGAATTTTTATAAAATAATCGATTATTCTTCGATTTTCTTTGTTCCAATAGATAATGGAACAAATTATTAACATTTAACCATTCTGTCACGTAAAAATCAAGATAATATGTGGTTTTGATGGGACAATAAGTTGCCTTCTTGTAAGCTGATTAGAATCATACCTTTGTTTTTCAAAATTCCCAGAAAATTACAAGTTCCCTAGTTTCAAGTAGAAAGATCGAATGTGTGGTGTTGTTATTTGCTTTTGAAAGTGCTTGATTAACATATTTAGAATATAAAAAACGACGCAATTCAATATATAGAGGATTTCAATAGAAATT
Source organism: Galeruca laticollis (assembly GCA_963921935.1). Classification (NCBI taxonomy): domain Eukaryota; kingdom Metazoa; phylum Arthropoda; class Insecta; order Coleoptera; family Chrysomelidae; genus Galeruca; species Galeruca laticollis. The sequence continues at coordinate 81,273,603 of OY998178.1, read as the reverse complement.
AGGCACTCTAATTACTTTTAAGGTAACTACTTTTATAAAAACAAATATTCAAAACACATCGTTATAACGTTGCCTCACTATGATCACCCTGTTCATTTGTTTAAATTGATAACTGTATATTTTTGTATTTTCGAATTCTTACTTAGGTAAAAGGAGATTTAAAAAATGTATAAAAACTAAAATATAAAGTAAATGATTACTACGGATAATTTCAAATGATCCTGTTAATGTTCTTGCCTGAAATCCTCTACTAAATATACTCAACCGATTAAACGATGTTTTGATCGAGACAGAAACATAGTGAGAAAGTTTTAACTTAGAATATTAACATTCACATGTACCTAGTAGCGGAAAATGGTGTACACTTTGCAAGAAAAAATTCAAATTGTAGGTTTATATCTACTTCGAGAATACATAAATCGCACCAAAAACATTGTCTGGTAAAATGTAAATGTAAAAGACGAGACCATATGGCTCGTACTGTCAAAAAGTTATCAGATCTTATATAGAGCCAAGCTTCTATCTCTACACGCCCTAACTCTACAATTCCTAACATCACAAACTCTAACCGTAGTCAAAATGCGTGTACATAACTTCTGTGCGTTAAATTTTTTCACGTAACCAAACGCGATAAACTGATTTTACGTTTTTATTTTTAATTTCGCCAAAATGTCCAATCTTTACGAAGATCGGCACAATTGTAGTTTTTTGGAAAATTTTAAATTTCTCAAAAACTTCTACTTTTTTAGGATACAAATTGAGCCAATTGCGACAATTTTCAAAAAGATTGGACTTTTTTGGTTAAATTAAAACAGAAAATCGGGTTTTCGCGTTTTGCTCCCAGAATTTGAGATTATATGAAAAAATTTAACACGTAAAAGTTATTTATTTTTCAATTATCTACAACTTTCCCATTTGACTTTTTTCAACAAAACAAGGATTTAAGCCGTAAATCTAAAAGATGTAGCGGCACCCGACGCGCATCTAAACTTCCAGAGTACCTATATTTTATTTTGATTTAATTTGTACGAGTCATAAAATTTAGGAAATTTTCTCTTCTTAAAAGTCTTTGGTATTCTTAAACAATTTGCGATACTGAAAGAAAAACAGGGAAAAACATGGTTTTTTATAAAATCTCCAGTTTTTTGCAATTTTAACGATTCTTTGTTGAACGTGTGTATTTTTATTGTTTTATATGGAGGCCTAAGTCTTTATGAAAAAAATGGAGCGCTGATGAAATGTCTAGTTAGACAAAAATAGAAATTTTGGGCGATTTGAAAAAAACGCTTTTTTGAAAATTCAAAATTAGTCAGAAACTAGTTAACTTAGAACAAAAACAAAGAAATCCACTTTTTTGGGATACAAAAGGCTTACAACTGAGCCAATTTTCATAATGATCTGATTTTGAGTTAAAATTTAAAAAACGAACCAAACATTGGTTTGCGATTTTTACTCATACAACCTTGTTAGGAATTTTTCGGAAAATTGACCTTGTTTTGAGTAGTTCGCCTGGTCTATAACAGGTTGATATTGTCTGAAACTGCTTTCATTTTATAGTAGAATCAAAAAGGCAGAAAATTTCAAAAATTGAATTATAATTTGCAACACCCTTCAAAAGCTGTATTTTTATGTATTAACTACTGTTTCTTCAGATTTTGAAAATTATTTTTTCAGCCCTCTACCTCTAAAAGAGTTAAATTTTGAAAAGCTGACTTTCTTTGCTATACCCATATTATTATAAACATATCTTGAGCCCTCTACCAACTCATTATAACGGAGATTAACAAAAAAAAATCGGAAATTTATACCAAAATGCATTTTATATATATTATCAGATTATCGCCCTTGAGATGGCAAAAGCGATATTAGCACTCTACCAATCATCCACCCCCCAACTAGCGCGCCCCACCATAGAAACAGAATTGAATCATCCTCTTCAATGGTTTATTTGCTAATTTCACGCCAACAAGTTACCTTTTAAGGCATTTATTCCAGCAGTTAGATGGTGGTAGTTCAGCAAGACCTCAACAATTTTCTGGAGACATCGGAAAGTCTCCAGTTGTGGAATTTGCCAATATTAAATGTGTGTTGCCTGAAATAACTGTAGTTTCTAGTGATTTGAGCTTCGACAAGTCATTATACGACATTTGTAACGCAATATCAAGTGGAAATTTTAATTCAAATTTAGTTAGTTGGAATCCTAGGAAGCAGTCTCATTCAAGATGGCTTACTATGGCAAATCGGGTACTTCGCCTCTATTTTGGAACCGAAAATCCAACGTCAAACATCAAAAACCTTGTAAAATTCATACTCAAATTGGTTTCACATTAAAATTAAAACAAGTGCAACACATGGTACTTTTGTGATGATCCCAAAAGATATTATTAGACTTTAGTAGACATTATTTAAAAAGACATTATTAGATTTTAGTAGACATTATTTAAAAAGATATTATTAGATTTTAGTAGACAATATTTAAAAAGACATTATTAGATTTTAGTAGACATTAATTTCAAATATTTTTAGCGGCCAGTGAACTGGAAGGCCATTGGCAAGGTGCGGTAAAATCGATAACAAACACGTCCGTTTTATAAATATTGTGTCGACAAGGTCGAGAAACGGATCTTTGATTGTGTTAGTTTAATAATTTCCTATATATAGAGAGTTCATTTCTTTTGAAGATTATTCATTATTGTTATTGTTGTTAATAGTACAAACGTATATATTCTGTGTTACATATGGTCAGTAATTTATATACGTAGTTTAAATATATGTTGACCCAGTGAGTTTTGATTAACGATCCTATTTATTTAACCCTTAAAGGATGGTTCAAGTGGTAAGTGTTTCCCGAAGATGAATGGTTCGATGGTTCAAGAAGTACATACGAGGGGCACTTGCTAAGTAACCACCACACTTTGCATGTCAAAATGATAGAACCATCAGAGATGATCTAAAAGTTATTGTCGTAAAGGTAATTCAAAGGAACGCATTTCTTCATCCCGAGAATATTCTTGTATACATGACAGACAGTCGTCAGTTGCGAAGAAAATTAAAAGCTAGACAAACTCATCAAGAAGAAGTTTTAGTACGACAGTCTGTGGTACCAAAAATAAGCTTGAATGCATCAGAGTATTTTGATTTAATTAACTGGTTTGAGTGATACTAGTGATGATGACCTTCAGCTTTTTATAAATCATTTGAGAATTTGAGTCTCCACAATTTCTTTGCCATACTGTTACCGTCTTAATTGTTCGGTACCAATTTCTCCAAGTTTCCTTTGATGGGACGAAGATGACGTATTATTATTTGAAACGATTCTGGGCGATAAGCAATTAAGACGTATGCGGACGGCACTCTTGTTTTGGTTGGAAAGCTAAGAGTCGTGGGTTTATTTTAGGAAAGTTAATCAACCGGAAAGGTAATTAAAGGGCGCCAGAAATTTTAATTCACAGAAAAATTTCAAAAACTGCGATAAGCGAGAAATTTTTTAAAAAGTGAGGTATTTTCGGTAATGTGTCTGTGGAGGTTAGGGAAGTACTCACTAAAACGCGGTTTATTATGTTAGTCTCCAAGAAACAACAAATATACAAATCAAAATCATATAAATACACAAACGATAAATGTCGCAGAGTTTGCGAACTAAAAAATTAGTTTATTAACGAAATTATTTTCCGTTTATTCAAAAAAGAAAATGTAGGATATTTTATTACTGAATTACTCAAAAACAAAAAAACACATAGGCTTTGTGAAAGTTACGTCAATATAAGTGATCGGAAAATAATTTAATCTAGATTTGACGTGTACGCCGAATTTCTTAACGGTTATTCTATAAAGCTTAAACAAAAGTTCTCTAAAACAATGGCAATATTAGTAATAAATAAACTCGGTATCATAATAAAATAGTTCTGATACCGTATGGTTCTTTCACTAAAGAAATGGCGTGACACTAAATTAGTCTTTTCACCATCGTCTAAGGAAAGGTGCGGTTTACTCCAGGTAGGAGAGATTCAAAATAATCATTTACGATACTTGAGTCCAACAGTCTCCAGCCAATCACCAGAATACCATTCAGGTGAAGACACTTGCATCAACGCCGGAAGCGGGTTTCTCGATTAGGCCTATTTAAAAATTTAGGATAGTACTTGTAATAAGTAATCTACTCTCACCGCGTGATGGAACAAATCACACAGACACTCAGTATTTTTCGGTAACTTAATGTCGGTAATAAACAATACACGGATACTCCGGTAATTTTAATTCGCCGACTCAGCACAAGTAATATCGGTACTTTTATACGATACGATACGATATCTTAATAAGAACATCACCACTGCTTCGCTCAAGTATTCTTCGTAGACTGCGTCTCGTGACGAGATTTTTGTGGATAGACAGCCTTTTTTTTAGAAATTCTTTCCGAAAAATAACTAATAACTAAAAATTAGTTCTAAAAAAAGCCATATAACAAACCATATAAAATGAATCGGGCCGTAAATGCAAAAATTACGCTGTCTACCCAGAATTTCGTAAAGAGTATCTTTTTGTCCGAAGGCGATATTAAAAACTATTGTGTGCACATCGCACTTTTTTAAAGGCGATATTAAAACTTTTGTACATTCAATTCTCACTTAGTTCAATTGAAAATCAAGATTGAGGCGTAACCAACCTTTTCGGCGTCCAGAGATATATGGTTCCTAATTTTTTTTATGTTTATTGGTCATTGAAACAATATTCTACACAGTTCGAAGAAATATTGTTACGCCAGGGCCGCACTGGGATAGAAATTATTCGATTTCGCAGGGCGAAATGTAGGGAAAATAAAAACGTTACAATACTCAATCCGTAGAGAGATACGTTAAATTAGTGACTGAATCATCTTCTTTGGTAGTAGGACTAGAATCAAGAGATGGTTTTATTCGCTAAAGAACAAAATCAAGAGAGATAATCCCCACTTTTGAGAATAAAGGACAATTTAAAGTTTACTTTACCAGTGTACCATACTATTTATGTTATTTTTGTGAAAATATTTTGTTTGAGAATTTGTAATATTCTTCACCTGTCGCTACCCACAATTCTTTCGGATTAGAGTTCAATTCATTCATAAACTGATATCAAAAGTTTTTATTTGCAATGGCAAGAGGTAAAGTTACACTTCTAAGCACAAGTAAACTGAAGGGGACAAAAAATTAATTAATTTAGATAATCATTAAAGCAAAAATTGTTACATATTATTTATTGAACGGGTCGTCGTAGAGGGCTAAAGATGTGATTTTAAAATTCTCAAAAAGTTAGAGTAATTACAGAAGGTGAAACGGCATTGTCAATCGATTATAGATAAAAAATTCGACCTCTGTAGGGGGTGGTAGAAGCCTAAAAATATTTTGATAATAAAAAAAATTACCGTAGCTAAACACAGTAAAACACAACTTATGATGTGTATTGCAACGTTCATTTAATTTTTGTTCCAAAAAATACTTTTTCGGCCCACCCTAATAATGTACAAGGTGTTCCGAGTATGTATGAGCAAAAGACGGCCCCTTTATTTGATTTCTGAAATATTTTTCCATTTTTCTTTTTTATAAAGGTGGTAGTTTTACAAAAATGCTCTGCATAATCGGTAACTGAAAAATGCGTCTAAATTCTTCTGTTTATTTTGATTTGAAATATTGTTCAACATAATAAAATATAAATTGATTTTGAGCATGGTTTTCATGTTTTTGCAAATATTTTAGCCTCAATTAATCCTTATAATATGTTTCATTTATAAATAAAGCAAATTAAATATTTAATACATTAAACTAAAAATTGCAATTGTTCTAATTACTTAATATCTGCAGTTTCAGTTCGTGTTTATTGGATTATTTATTCAAAATTATTTCCAACCGATTTTCAAAATTTCAGTAGCTGTTAGTTTCATAGAATAATGCTCCAGGTATAAATCATTTGTTTAACAATCGTTAAATTTCCGGTTATTTATTCTGAACAATAGTAATCATAATTTAGTTTCTATTAGATTTCACCTTGGCCCGGTGACAAAAACATTAATTTTTTTGTCAAGTTGCGAAACTGTGTTTGTTAAAACCTGTAATCATTGTTTGAAATTCATTGCAGTAAAATGATATTCTCTCGAAATACGAGTGTTCATAGCAAATATTTAAAATATAATGCCTCATTTATGAAGATTTTTAACGAGGTTTGTTGAGCAGTATACGTTGATTAACCATAAATTTAATTATTCAATAAATTTTGAGGAAATGATCCAATAATTGTAAAACTGTAATAAAGATGAGATATTTTTATAACATGATAACAACGGCTCTTTATTTAAAGCATTTTTACTACAATAAAAATTTCACAAATTTTGAAGGTGTAGTTGTCAGTGTTCTTATTTTCCTTGAGGGTTTTAGTTTTTAGGGGTTCTCCATGCGTGAATGTTTGGCTTCACTGACACGCATGTGCCGTTTTAAAATCCTTTTAGTACTAAATAAGAAAGTTCCACAATATAAAGAAAGAAGAAAATGGATGTCAATGTCAAATAATTATTTTATAAATTCCTTTTTGGCTGCGTTGCCATATGTAAGTAACATATCACATTTTTCTCAATTACTTACTATTATTCTTATCACAAGCTCCAATTCTAATCAACCAAAATGTCCAGATTTTTATTTGTTTCCGTTGATACCCCTTTCATGTACGTCACTTTTGTAAAATGAAGTAAACTCTGACTTTTAAACTTTAACTGGTTCATTACCTTATAATTATGTACCAATATGCTAGGTTTCATTAAATTCTGAATGCGAATTCTAAAACCTAATAGACCAAAAATCAACATTTCAAACACCTCGAAGTTTCTAGAAAATTTCATTCTACAGTTTACTGTGGATACTGCAGAATATCTGAGCTTTTGGTTCACAATTAGAAGTGAAAATGGCGGTAGTTATTGTCTGCTGGTACCACTTATACGAATAAAATACAGCGTTGAATAATGGGAATCATAGAACTAAACCTGCTATGAAAGCAAATATAGCTCCTAGAGAAAGAATATAATGAAAATGAGCTACTACATAAACTAAGTATCATGTAGAACAATATCAATTGAAGAATTTGCTAAAACTACACCGTTAATCCTCCAAATAAAACCTAAAGATCATAATGCGACTGGTCTATAGTTAATTCTTGATCCATAGAAAGTTACTAATCAACTAAAAACTTTAATATAGGTGAGGGTAAATATATTAAAATCCTTAAAATTCGTACAAGTTTTTTAATTACCACATGCCAACTAGTTTCGACTTAACAAGTCATCATCAGGGCGGGTAAGCTACAATTATGATGGTAAATTGATTTAGCAAATCGAATTCTATTCAGACAACTGTAACTTACCAGTCAATCAAAAAATTTCCACAGGACGTATAACAACATGAATTTAAAATAAACAGCGAAAACAATACAAGACAACAGAACTAGACGAACTAACGTTTTAAATAATTTGATCATTAACACACTCAAGTGAAGATAACTTTTAATAATCTAAAATTCTAAACAGTGGCGGAACTTCAATAGTTGATTTTAAATTTAATGATATAGTATTTTCATTATTAATTGATTTAAAAATTTCTAAGTTCTCCAAAGCGTTCATTCTAGTTCCATGTTCACAAACATGTAAAATTTTAAAATCTTCATCCACCACAAAATAATGGTTATTAAGTTGCAAATGTCTGTAAAAAACAGAACTATTCCTTGTCAAATGTTCTTGGATTCTCAACTTAAACCTCCTACCACACTGCCCTATGTATTCGGCGGTGCAATTGTTACAAGTCAACCTATAAACCCCACTTCTATCAAGTTGTGAAATTGGGTCTTTGGTTCGAGAAAAGATAGTTTTTAAGTTTAGTGGAGATTTAAAGGCTACTTTATATTCTGTTCTATTCTGAATAATGTTGGCCAATTGATAGGAAACTGGACCGTAGTAATAAATGCTAACAAATTTTTGTTGTTCACTCCTGTCCAATGCATATGAGTCATTCATTAAATATATATATAGAAAGAATACTCAGACTTCTCATGTTATCCCTATTGACAGCAATCACCCCTTTCAGCAGAAGCTTTCGTCGTTCAGGTTATACGTTCATCGGCTTTTTTTGATTCCAATGTGTCCTGATGATTTTAAAAAATAATTAGAAACTATCAAACTTTTAGCAGTTAAAAACGGTTACTCCACAATTCTAATTGACAATTTAGTTAACAGAAAGATGGATAAGCTTTTAATGAATGACTCATATGCATTGGACAGGAGTGAACAACAAAAATTTGTTAGCATTTATTACTACGGTCCACTTTCCTATCAATTGGCCAACATTATTCAGAATAGAACAGAATATAAAGTAGCCTTTAAATCTCCACTAAATTTAAAAACTATCTTTTCTCGAACTAAAGACCCAATTTCACAACTTGATAGAAGTGGGGTTTATAGGTTGACTTGTAACAATTGCACCGCCGAATACATAGGGCAGTGTGGTAGGAGGTTTAAGTTGAGAATCCAAGAACATTTGACAAGGAATAGTTCTGTTTTTTACAGACATTTGCAACTTAATAACCATTCTTTTGTGGTGGATGAAAATTTTAAAATTTTACATGTTTGTGAACATGGAACTAGAATGAACGCTTAGGAGAACTTAAAAATTTTTAAATCAATTAATAATGAAAATACTATATCATTAAATTCAAAATCAACTATTGAAGTTCCGCCACTGTTTAGAATTTTAGATTATTAAAAGTTATCTTCACTTGAGTGTGTTAATGATCAAATTATTTAAAACGTTAGTTCGTCTAGTTCTGTTGTCTTGTATTGTTTTCGCTGTTTATTTTAAATTCATGTTGTTATACGTCCTGTGGAAATTTTTTGATTGACTGGTAAGTTACAGTTGTCTGAATAGAATTCGATTTGCTAAATCAATTTACCATCATAATTGTAGCTTACCCGCCCTGATGATGACTTGTTAATTCGAAACTAGTTGGCATGTGGTAATTAAAAAACTTGTACGAATTTTAAGGATTTTAATACATTTAACCTCACCTATATTGAAGATGTTTTCGTACTCTAGTGGATTTGCTTCAGAAAAAAAAAACTTTAATTCCTGTAGGAACTGCAATAATTTTGGTAGCTGATGGTTGTCGTATTGAGTTCAGATTAGAAACTCCGAACGAGAAGACATGTCGCTGTGCTGAGGAGACCCATAAGTGGAAACCATGGTCCACAGATTATACTTTTATCCTTGTAATTACGAGCGATCCTCGACAAAAAAACCGATCGACATTACGTTTTTCGAATGAGATGTAATTCAATAGTTATGGCGGCATATAGCCAGTTTTAAATACTTTCTATCATGTATTCGAGAATCATAATTCTCTGACGATGCCAATATGTGCACCTACACGTTTACAAAACGATGTTATATAAATTATTCCAGGTAAACTAGTAGTTTTGTTAATTTCGCGCTCGCGGTGGTAGTTAAGGCGATGCTGTGCATCTGGATTTGTGTAACTCGATGTTTGTTATTGGACAAGTTGGAAGCGAAGCGGTTTGTCCGGACGTTATTGCGCTAAACATAGAGACCGGCATGATATATTAAATTGCACTGGATTTCATTTTGTGTCAAGTTAAACGTATGTTGCTTCGCGTACTGTAACTCGAAAATTGCTCTGTAGATTTTAATTGAAAGTAAATTCATAAAATTATTAAATAATATAAACAGCGCTCAAAAACCATGCCGGCCTCATTAAATGTTCTTCTGTACATACGGTATGTAGTAAAAGGTAATGAAAAATTAGGCACAAGAACAAAGCGGATTTCCTCCAGGAAGGTCCTGCATATACAATTTGTTTTGTTCAACGCAATTAATAGAGAAAACATGCTTATGGAATCCAAGTGCATTTAATATTTGTGGACCTCAAAAAAGCTTACGATAGCGTACCTATCAAACGGTTGTGGGAGGCAATGGCTGAAAATTATATTATCGATTAATGCAGTTAAGAATTTATATGGGCAGAATTCTAAACGGATTAAGGATTGAGGAAGGCTGTCGGATCTATTTGAAATAAATAAGGGACTTAGACAGGGTTTTTGTTTATCTCCAACCTTATTTAAAATATATTTAAACTCTGTTTTATTAAAGTGGTCTCAACGGGTGAGTTCAAATGGGAGCTGAATTTATTTATACTCTGCTATTCGCTGACGACCAAGTTGTCTTGCCTCTGGATGAAGACACATGATAAGAAAATTAATTGACGCTTTTAAATATTGGGGTCTGGAAATTAATCTGTAAAAAACACAATAACTGGTGGTTGGAGAAGGCCAATATCTTAGAATAAATCAAGAAACAATAAAGACAACGGAAGAATATGCCTTGGTGTGACGATTAATAAATATGGAAAAGACCACAAAGTCATCATGAAGAAAATTGCAAGGGGACGATCAATAACGAGCAAATTAAATTCTGTATTGTGGATTAAAAACATAAAAAAGACGACAAAACTTGTTCAGCTGTTACGTACAAAGCTCGACAACTTATGTGGCAGAAATTTGGACTCCGGGCAAAACCTTGCAGGAAGAATAAATGGACTAGAAAATAATGTTTAAGAAGGTGCTATGGAGTTACATTTTTAGATCACGTTAGGGCGGAGGCGATAAGGGAAATATTACAAGTAGAAAAGACATTAGTGGACAGAATAGAAGAGAAACAATTATCTTGGTACGGTCACATGCAAAGGATGGCAGATGAGAGATTACCAAAAAGATTATTTAGTTGGATCTCCAATAGAAGAAGAAAAATAGTAGACCCAATACCAGATGGAAAAATGAAATCAGCAAAGCTATAAACAGAAGAGACTTAGGAGAATAGAAATCTCTGGCGCTTATGATGCGGAAAATGTCCACAAGAGCTGTAATAAAACAGCTGTGTATATAATATATCATAAAGTTTTCTAGTGTGGATGCTATTATGTGGAGATAGTTTAAACATGCGATTTTCATTTGCTTGTATCACTGCTGCTCCTAATCTGTTGTATCTATAGATGTGGAGCAGGACATGGTAGGATAGCCATGTGTTGTATGTACTGTTGTGACGGATAATACCATACGTGTCAAGATTATGCCATGTATTAAAGTAATTGTCGACTTACTCAATTCTGGATTATAGGGGGAAATGTAAACGTTTTGATAAGTAGCACTGGGATTTTATTTATACACTAAATAACACTTAATTAAATAGACATTTAATTACCACGGGCAATAGTAGCAAAAGCTTGTGCCTCAATATCAACACCAAGAAGACAAAATTCATGATAGTTTCTCGCAAGTCGGAAGAACATGAAAATGCAAGCCTAACACACACCAAATGCCTCATTGAAAGATTACATAAATTTAAATATTTAGACACGTGGCTATGTGAAAGCTGGACGTCCGAAACGGAAATCAAATGCCGAATCAAAATTGCCCGAAGCACATTTATGAAATTCATGAAAGTTCTTACCAACACCGATTTTGACCTCGACCTAAGAATCAGATATGTAAAATATTACGTGTGGTCGTTGTTATTGTACGGTATGGGGGGCTGGACGCTAAAAGTAAACACCATGAATAGACTTGATGCCTTCGAAATGTGGACCTACAGGCGAATACTGAAAGTCCCATGAACAGCCAGGAAAACGAATGAGGGGGTCCTAAGAACGATTAAAAGAGAATGCGAATTGCTGGAAACCATGAAGCGCAGAAAAACAACATATCTAGGCCACATAATAGTTAATGAAAGATACCAATTCCTACAATTAGTAATCGAGAGAAAGATTGAGGTGAGGAGAGGAGTCGGCAGAAAGAAGATGTCATGGCTCCGAAACGACAATGGCCACGGTTGAGAACAGTAGGAGACCTATTCAGCACCATCAGAAATAAAGAACATATAATCGCAAACATCCATTAATCGATAAGCAGTGGAAGAAGAAGAAGAACTAGACATGACCTATAATTTACTAGGACGGTCAAGTTGACTTGCTTACCAACAATATACACTTGTTACACTACCTATAAACAAGACAGTGTATTAATTCCTTCACTGTTTACAATATTTATTTTTTATAGTAAACAATATATCTAATGTTTACAGTTATGCTTATACTTAATATCAAAATATCTATTGCTTACATGTGTTTGTTATTATATTTAATTAAACAATCGTTTGCATTTTTTCAACCTCGACATGATATAAGTTCATATTAGTTCGTTTGAATTGTATTTTACCTTCGAGGTTAATAACCACTGCATTAGGCCATTATGTATTTTGATGCATTGGTGTTCACAAAATAGTATTATTTAAAGCTTTAAGAGTACGGAATGATTGAACTATTAGAGAATGGTTTGTTTCTTCTTTTTAAAAGAACTCATATTTACATTAATGGTAGGAATACGGATTATCCAAGGTGGGAGGGGTTATTAATTAGAAAGAAATCTGGTGATTCAGTTGCTAGTTGCTAGGGTGTTTGTATATTGGCGAATTCTTTCGTGGAAGGGAATAGTTATCTGTTTGTCAAAGGGCCAAATTGAAATGTTTGTAAGGAATATACTTTATCACCGACTTATTTTCTTCTTCTCATTCCCCCAAGTCTCATTCTTTTAGACCAAAATGGTGGTATAATTTAAAAACAATACAACATACATGTTCAATAGTATTCGAAAATTCATTGTTAAGAAGGAATAATATTCATTCTAATTTCTAAAGCAATGGCTTTCCATTAATTTCATAAGTCAAAATTACAAACACTGTGGTGCGAGAGATGCTCTTAAAAAAGACAATTGTTTAATCGAATATCGAATTAAATTTTTTGGTTGAAAATATCAATCTGAATAAAAATAATCCATTTAGATAAAGTATTCATATCAACCAACTTTATCTAGAGATCAATTTCTTCCTGTATTTACTTATTTATTAGCTTACGAAACATCCTCAGTATATGTAGACAGATCACGCGAAGGAATCCCTATCTCAGTTAATGAAAATGGACATGAAAGCCATATACCAAAATAAAAAATACGCGCGTTTCACTGAAAATCCAGTGATATACTTTCGTGTCCTCGTCTCACAACTTTACCTGTTGAAATATTCACGAATCGAATTTTGCTAGTTTTGGGGATTCAATTTTATTGTCTTCGCCAGAAATTATTTATTGTTTCATCACATTTCTCTAGATTTTTGTATCCTATATTTCAATATATCAAAAAATGTGTCCAACATTCATAACGCCGTGTAGAAAGCGGCCCAGGGTGGTAATAATAAATAGGACTGCATCCATAAATTCTAATAATAAAGTGTCTGGTAATAACTAACTTCCGCATGCAACAGCAGCAGCGAAGATATTGTCTATTTATAGATATTAAGGCGAGAGACAAGAGTACTTCGCAATCGACATTCACGTCATACTTATAATTTGTTATATTACTACTATTTTTATTTCTGGAAAATGTCTGTCTGGCTTCGAGAACATAAGCTAAAACGGCTGGTCTGTTACCGGCCGGCGAAAAACCAGCCCAACAAGAACGCGAAACAATCTCGTTTTACCATGTTGCCGATATGTCGAGGAAATACTGCAATTCGTGATTAAAGTGTAAGAAAGCCTAAGTATTCATTTTAGTTTAATATATTTTTTTAACAGGAAAATTTTATCAAAATATTTACTTCGCTTTAGAAATTATGTATTAGGACGTATTCTAAAGTTGCTTGTTTTTTTTACTTTTCAAAAATAAGAGAGCTGAAATATCTCTGAAGAGGATAACTTGGTTATAGAAACGCGCGTCCAACGGTGAGTGTTTTCAGTATCAAATATTAAAGGAGTATCTTCTAGATCTGTGTTAACAGGTGTATTATAGTTGAAAGAAAATACAAATTAACGTATTAAAATTCCTTGCATATAAAGCTAATTACAGAAATAATTATTGTAATTATGAGCTGACAACACTGTCGATGCGGGTGTATATAGGTGTAGCCTTGACGTCGCATGATGGGTTAGGATGTCCGCAAAAGCCCGAAGGCATGTAATACGCTAGATAAAAACTAAACCGGTTTCATATTAGTATGTGGATGCACTCCATAGCCGGTAACTCATGGTTTAGTTCACACACATAATTCATTAGGATCTTATTAAAAAGAAATTTATTTAGCTAAAACGTATAGGAGAATTCTTACTAATACTATAGGGACAATATATAAAGTATAATGCTCTATTTTTTCAGATTATCGATCATAATTTTTATCACACAAACAATTTCATTACTAATAGGTTAATCCATATTATACAGCAATGTTTATCAATTATTATATTCCTATATAAAAGAAGAAAATTTGAACAGAAAAAAAGTTTCGTGATGATTTGGTGAAAAATATTGTCAGTCTCTTGCTGCTTTATCCAAGGATTTTCTGAGTCTGACTTTCTGAAATAGAGAAATAATTTCTGTAAATATTATAGAACAATATATCTGGCTTTACAAATAGATGATTAATTATAAGAAGTAATGCAAATGGGAGAAACAAAACACAAACGCTTTTAGAAAAATGAGACTATTACTTTGTTAATACGAGGTTCAATTTCAATAACAATATCTCTGAAGTCAAATTAAAAATTTTTCAATTAAGAAAATTATTGTATGGAACTTTTATCTCTTTCAAAATCAATTACAAAACGTATCTATATTTACATTGTATACTAAATATGTTTCGAATTATGTATAAGTACCACATTTTTTCAGTTTTCGCTATAAATATTCTGATTTTTATCGTTTTGATTCATTCGGACCTTTCAATTACATCGGTACTGTGGCGCGTGGAATTTAAACAGTCATATTTCTATTTGAAGCGTTGAAAATTTCGAGTTTGTGGAAAATTGAACTCGACACAAAATTAGAGATATAAACCGTAGCATCCACGTCATGGCATATAAACATCATACCAGACTGAATTTCGATTAGATCACTGACCTAACCACAAGCTTCTAAATATTAATTTTAAACTGAAACAGACATTTTTATATATAATAGAAATAAAAATTAACATAGGCAGTTATAAGGACTGACGACATAAGTGAAGACTCAAAACAATGGAATAACTGTGTTCTTTTTTAAATTTTTAATTTATAGTCTAATTATATGCCAATATTTTTTTATAATGCTCTATTAGTGAAGTTTATAAATCATCATTTTGAAAAAAGAATAACAAGACATGTATTTATTTCTCACATTTTAAGCCAATAATTTTTAGAATTTAAATTTGCTATAAAATTTTATAGAATTTTCAATTTTGATAACAAATATTTGAAAAATAAATAATATAAATTTTTTCAAAGCAAATATCAAAACCAATGTTGGAAATCGATTCGACAATAAATGCTTGGCGATTATCATTTATTTTTCTACACAAATATATGTTTATTCACGTCAGTAAAGCTAGCACCCGTATTTTATCAAATTAAAAAAAAAAACATGTATAATGTAGGACTAATTTGTACCAAAAAAATTAGAATTTTCACCCACCCAGTTTTCCCTGTATAATGTTTTTTAATGTGGAGGTGCTGGCTCAAGCTAGCACCCCCAGTTTTATAAAATCAAATTTTAACAGCACACCTTTAATCATTGAATTTGGGACTAATTTGTACCCAAAAAAATTAGACCACGTATTTTATTCATTTCCAAAGAAGTCGTTAAATATTTTTAAATTATCAAAAGTAACTAAAGATTATTAATTTTTGAATATATGCCTGATTTGTACCCACAAAATTAGATTTTGTACTCACATAGTTTTCTCTGTAAAAGGGTTTTGAGCTCAAGCCAGCACCTCCACCTTTACAAAATCCAATTTTAACACCATAAATTTAAACTTCGGAGTTAGGACTAATTTATACCCATTTCATTATTATATTATTTTGTTTATAAAAGATGATAGTAAATTAGACTACGCGTTTTACTAATTTCCAAGTAAATCGTTAAAAAAATTGAACGTATCAAAAGAAACTAAATATTATCAATTTTACAATATAGAATTAATTTTTATTTTTACCCACAGCTTTCTCTGAAAAATGCTTTTTAATGTGGAGTGTTTGCTTCACCTTACTGAGCAGTCATTCTGATGAAAGTTCAGAAAGCATCTTAATCTAGATTAACTCTTAAATGAAGTGTTTCTTGAAACCTGGCCACCTACCTACTTCCCAAACATTTTTGTTTTGATATTATGTATTGTTTTGCCTCTAACAATAAGATTATTGTTATAATTACAATTAGAAATCCGTATTAGTCATAGATACATCATACTCTTATTTTCAGTTAAGTATTCATGTATGTCAAGTTAGCCCCCCCCCCACCAACGAAATTTTGAAAAAAAGACAGTACAAGAATTATGTGCTATTTATGGGCTAATTAGTTGCTCTAATTAAAATTTTTGGGCTACAACCGTTTAGCGGGAATTTGGCTTAAAATGGGGGGACTAGCTTGACGTCAAGCTAACCCCCTACATACGGAAAGAGATCGCCAATCGAAAAAACAAATACCTCTAAATCTTGGGATCTCAGAATACGCAAACAGATTTAAGAGAAAAGCAACCGTTTCGGAGAGGATCGATTTTAAAGTTGCTTGACATCAAGTTAGCCCCCCCACACACACACACACAGAACGAGTGCCGCAATTGAATAAACACCTGAATTTTGGCCTATTCATGGGCTCTCGGAAAATGCAAAAAAATTTTAAACAACATAAATATACAGGTTATCACTAAAGTGTGATTTAATTCCTGCTAAATAAAGATACCCATCTTCCAAGTCAACCACATTTTCGTTTACATCACTATGGCAAGACCGATTGCGTAATGTCTTTAGGCAATTACACAAAAAATGGGAATTTAATATTAAAAATCGACGTGTTTCAGCTATTCCTAAAAGTATTTATAGTCTAGGAAATAATTTATTTCACACTTTAGTGACAACCTGTATATTTATTTTGTTTAAAAATGTTTTTGCATAAGCCCATAAATAGCTCAAAATTCAGGCGTTACTCTTTGTTCAATTTATTATTAAATAATTTCCCCAAATATAAATAAAACAATTCTAAAAATTAAATGCTACCTAAAACCAATTAAATAAAACGAATGAATACTTGACAGGTACAAATTAGTCTTAAATTTATGGTGTTAAAATTGGATTTTGTAAAGGTGTTGAGCTTAAGTTAGCACCCCCACTTTAAATAACGGTTTTTAAGAAAAACTGAGTGGGTACAATTTCTAATTTTTTGGTTACAAATTAGTCCTAAATTATGCATCAGTTTTTTTGGAATTTGAAAAAGGGGGGTTGCTAGCTTTACTGCTGTAGTATATTCAGTACTAATTATTGTACTGTACAGTGATTCTACAATTAATCAGTTCATATAATGATTGTCGAAAACACCGATCACCGTATCTGTAAGAAGTGAATCACCGGTAGCGTCAGAGTGATTTTCCATTCATCGGTAAAATATCGCGGTTACCGATAAATCGCCCAAAACTAAGTGCAATACATGATGAGTATGTTGACGTCATCGGTAACGCAAACCTATAAGCTTTTACTTACCAAAAATCGCTTAATGCGGCTAAAAAAATTTTCGCTTCAGAAAGTGTTTTCCAAAAAAGTTGGTATAGTTAGATTGAAATGATGACATTACATCACGATAATATCGCAAAAAGCATAGCGGTTAAATGTGAAAATTGTCAAGAAACTTTAATCTGCTGCAGCTATTGTAGATTACAAATCCTTTTCCTCCAAATGCTATCACCTTCAAGGATGTTATTGGTGATTACTGGAAATTCTCTAAAATATGCAAATTTCTCATATTTTATTAGGACGATAGTCAAATCAGACCAGACCAAACAAAAAATAAACGATTTTAAAGTCTAAAACTAGCTTTTTTACACTTAGGTATCGTATGTATCGTGCTAACAAACGGAAATGCCTCCAAAAATAACCAAAAATTAAGTATATCCGGATTTACAGGTTCAGCTGTACCTCTGGTGAGCTTAAAATCAATAGGGTTCATCTTGTATATACAAGTTACAGAATGTAACCGACGACATACACACGGAATTTTTTCCTAAAAACCTTTTTTTGTGTTTTTCCCAGCGAAAAACATAAAAAATCGAAAATCCAACTTTTTTGGGGAATACTTTTCTCGCATCGTAGATAGGTCTGGCAGAAAAGTAACAAGTCTACGATTGGATTAAAAATATAGGTTAGATTATTTCTTACAGTATTAAAAATCAACCTTATTTCAAAATGCTGCATAAAAATGCTATTTCTTAATATCTTTTATATAAGAAAAATAATTTGTATCGCATTGGTTACCATCCCATCAGAAACAAATGATACTGTCTAAGACATTCTGTATGTATAATTAATTAATCACGTGAATAAGAAAACAATTGAAATTTGATAAGTTGCTTTGAATGCTGTGTATCTGAAAGGACATACTGACTGATTGTGGATCGTCGTTTTGCTAATACCATTCTAAACCTTGTATTCGACTAATAATTATCTTAGAATGACAGGAAACATCATGTGAATCGCAGGAACAGGCCCGTTAAAGGAAACGCCGGCAATTGTAGGAACACTGGAATCGCAATCCGTGTAGGACTACGATGACATCACACAACAATACTTGTCAGTGTCAGTCTACGTTTCCTCCTCACTTTATCTTAGTATCTCTCACTCTCTCTCTCTCATTCTCCTTTTCCTAGAATATGATGGATCGTGGTTGACGGTGCGGCTGCCCTTGGCCCGTGTTTCTCTTCTCCCTCGAGTTGCCCTCAAGGTTCTCAAAACCGCCCCCGACATATTTACTAGAGCGAGGAGTAAACTTTCACCCTCTCGACATACCAGTGTGATTGAAGAGAACAATTCCAACAAAAAATATTGTTTTTCTGTTATTATAGTTGGATGGAAAAAGGTCATAACTCGGATAGAGTCGAAGTCCCACGGCTTTATTAAAGTCGTTCTGTAGAATGAAGCATTTTCACTGAAATTCAATATAACCAGTCGTTTTAAAACTGTGATCTCAATTTCAGAATCATTTTTAAAGGTGATAGAGCACAAACAAAAAATAAAGATTATTCAGAATATCATACTAATGTATGTAATGTAAATTTTCTTCATAACCGGGGGGCGCAACTGCTACGGCTAATCATAAAACGGGCGTTTTCTCAAAAAATATGCAAGTAAAGATATATTTTAAATAATGCCCCCGTAAACACCGGAAAATTTGTGATATTTTTTGTTTAAAGTTTAAAACCGCTCTTTTTAATTATTAATCTGCTGTACAAATTGTTTTCGAATTAACAGTTTCAAAGTGAGTTACGTCATAATATATGTACAAAATATACAATAATATTTAAAAAAGGAGCGATTCAACCGAATTTGAAGATATAAATAATACACCACCGGATATTTTGGAACACGATAATGTAACAGTACAATCTCTATTACCCCAAAAATTTAAAGAAAAATACGAAAAACAGTATTTACATTTCAAGCGATGATCGAAGAAAAGCATAATCGTACTTACTCAAAGCATGTTATTTTGGGGTATTTTTCGCTATTAACAACTACATTAAAAGCCTCTACATTGTGGTCCAAGTATTGGATGCTACGTACAATGCTTCAAATATACAAAAATGTGGATATTAAATACCCAAAATGAATTGCTTTCTTGGAAAGAGAAAACCAGGGATATCAACCTAATAAGGCAAAACCTTCACAAGAGAGAAATAAATACATTAAGAAAATAAAAGTTGAACGATAAATATTTTACTAGAGCTACAGCAATACGATATCTTATAGAGCTAGGGCTTCATACGAGAGCGAGATTTTTCTCGTCTCACTTTTAAGAGACGAGACGAAACGTTTTGGAAAATATTATGTGCGATACTGTGACTACATACAGGGCAACCCGAGAGTTTCGTTTTTGGTCTCGTTAAATTTTTTTTATGAAGTTTTTATTCCAAAAATCAGAAAAGGTCTACATAGAAAACAATATATTTTAGAAAATATAAAATCTGGTGACCAACTGTGAAATATTTTATTGTATATTTAAAAAGAAATCAATAACCTAGTATGATTTTTTCACATTATCACCTCAACTTATTAAAACTTCTTATAGTAACCCATCTCTCATCATGAATATTTATACTCGCAGATTTTTATATTTTAAATTTGAATGATTTTTTTTTAAAGATCGATTATTATATAGAAATAGATAATTATTTACAATTAAGCGAGACGAGATGAGACTTGAACGAGACTCAATTTTTTGGGAATTAACGAGACCGAGAGGAGATTCTCGACTCCTGTGAAGCCCTATATAGAGCCGGAAAATGTATTAACCAAATGGTTGGAAAAAGTACTATTGCTAAAATTCCTAAAAAAATTGCAGAATCTTTGAATCTGCCTAATGCCATAAATTATACCGGGCATAGTTTCAGAAGAACCTCGGCAAGTTTAATTGCAAATTCTGGAAGAGAAGTCTACGATATCGCTGAAGGGTATGTGCAGCAATCACTTGCAAAAAAGCGAAAAATCTCTAACCAAATTATGGGGGTCACTGAAGTTAATAAAATTAATTGTACAGCCAAGTACGAGTACTTTCGGGGGATACCTGTATAATAATGTTGTTAGTGAAAATAGCACGAAAACTGCGTTGCGTCCAGCTCCTACTTCTAATAGTAATCAAATAACCACTACTCAAAACTGCACGTTTAACACTAATATAAATAATTACTCTACCACAAATTAAAAATATGTAGGATACGAGAACGTGCCTATACTGTACCTACTTCTTAGTTTTAGTTTTGTTTGAGTGTAGTGTTATTTGAGGTAGGTGGAAAAATGATATGTATAACATGGGAGTAAAGTGCCTTTTCCTCCCTTGAATTATTACTGCCATTCTCGGGAGGAAAAGTAGAAATTTTCCCCTTTGTTCTACAAATAGCTATTGTTGTACGTCAGTGTCATTTAGTTACTATTTTTCAAAGCTCTTTCTGAACTTTCCGAATCGTATTTAAATATTTTCTGTTATTGTGTTTTTCGTGTTGTTTGTGTTTTTTTCTTGTTCCTTGTTCATATGATTCTTGTTCGGTATTTTCGTGTTGCGTTCTCTTTTAGTTTTACAAAATGTTTTATACAAACGAAGAATTATTTGACATGATACGTGTTTATTTTGAATCCATGTGAAATACTACAATTGCTGCTAGGGTATATGCGCAGCAATATCCTGACAGACGCCACCGAGTAAAAAAGTTTGGCTTCGAGTTATCTGTTTCGATTCTGAACGTCAACTATAAACTTCAGTTGTCTCTATTTTGTTTCAGGATATACCCATATCACTTAGTACTGCACCAAGCTTTGACTGTTGAAGGCCTGCTGCCCAATCTTTCCCGGCGCGTTTATTATTTTTCCATGATTCTGGTTATCTGCGTCCCAAATAGTCTGCATACTCATAAGCTAATGTCAAAAGTTGCTGCAAGGATAACCCATAATGCATCTTGCTGCAAGTCAACAAATATTCTGAAAACATTTTCTCTTGCTGGACAGTAAATACTTGAGCAACAGTATACTTTGACCCATACAAATTAGAAGGTGACGATTGGTTTTCCTCAGAAACTTTTCTAAACTTTTCAACACGATGTTGCAGAGTTCCAGGTTTAATACCATATTTTTCGGTTGCCTTTCTAAGAGATGATACCTCTAAAGTAACTTCAGATACGACGGTCTTGATCCTCTCTTCATCTAAACCACGACTTTCAGTCTTGGGCTTGTATGTGCGCACCATTTTCTGATAACAACATAATATATATAATTTTAATTCAAAATATTTTACAATTTATAAAATGGATTTAGAGTTTCTTAAAAATAAATCAGTTAGTTATTTTGTATAATTTTGTAAAATCTGTTGAGCTACTTAGATACAGTAAAGTACGGGGCACCTTGATACACGCGGGGTACATTGATGTGTATCAAGGTGCCCCGTATTTTGCTGTATCTAAGTGCCCCAACAGATTTTTTTTAAATGCAAATTGTACTGAAGAAACTATTTATTTGGAAAAAAATAGTAAATCCATAATATTCGACACCCTAACTCACATTTGGTATATATAGATCTTCACAAGATGGTATAAAAGACCGGAAAAATACTTTTACATTTCACGTTTATTTTTAGTTGGCCACACTCGAAACACGTTACTACTTCTAGAGCGCCAACGACTGACTGGCTGTTGGCGCGACAAGTAGGATTCGTTCAATTATTTCTATGAGCGTTTTAGAGATGTCACTACTCGAATATATTCAATAGAATATTATATAACTCTTGTGTATCTATGTGCCCCTTGCATCATTGTTCCCCCCACCCCTGAGCTGAACTGTAACTGCGTATGCAACTGTCAAAAAAAATTTTCGAATTGGAGCTAAGTTGTCCAGTTCCATCCTTTGTGGTCTGCTATATTTGTCGTCAAATGTAATTCCTCGAATTAGGATATGAAATCGCTTTTTTGACATAGTCGCTGGGAAATAATCCGGTGTTGTTCCATATGTAACCTACAATTCGCTCATATTGAGATTCTGTGCCTTTTTTACTCCTGCCTAATATAGCAACCCTATAAAGGCCATTTACTTCTTCTAAATTTGTTGGTAGACAATCACGTGGACGCCCGTAACCTACTCGAATTTCATCTAACTTCTGATTTGAGAATGTATCAATATCTTGAAGAACTTTCACAGGGAAAAAGATGTGGGTGAACTTTTTTTTAGCTGAAACCAGTGTAAGGAAAAAATTTTGTTATTTCAGTATATAGATGCCTCCCCAAACACAAAATCACAAAAAAATTTCTGCGGAAATGCATAATTTTCCGACTTTAGTATAACTGAAACTAGTTATATGAAAACTTTGGGTGGAATTTTTTTTTGCTGAAATCAGTTTAAAAAAATATATAAGAGTATATAGATGACTCCCCAAATACAAAATTACAAAAAATTTTCTGCGGAAATGCATAATTTTCCCGACTTTAGAATAACTGAAACCAGTTACATGAAAACTTTTTGGTGCTTTATATTTCAAACACTTTCTTAAACATAACTACGCAAAAGAACTCCTGCGAAAATATGTGATTTTCCTACCAGGTGTTATTTGTACAGTGGTTGTGCCTTGCAGATTAATTAAAACTAATACATACCCAG
Source organism: Galeruca laticollis (assembly GCA_963921935.1). Lineage (NCBI taxonomy): Eukaryota > Metazoa > Arthropoda > Insecta > Coleoptera > Chrysomelidae > Galeruca > Galeruca laticollis. Next base: position 81,250,326 of record OY998178.1, on the reverse strand, counting down.
AAAAAATATTTATTAAATAACATTTTTAATGTCAAATGACATTTTTAAAACTAAATTTTGTAGAAATTATCGGAAATAAAACTGAAATTCAACTGTAAACTTTTAAGAAAAAACATGTATGTACCAGTATCAAATAAAGGATCAAAATTTGCCTTGCGGAATAACTCTTTAAAGTCGAACTCTAAAGTCACCGTACTCCATTCTAACTGAATTTAATAGTTCAACCATTGGATCTAACTTATGTTTCTTGCAATACCGCCTCCAAAGGGATTCACAAAGTTTATCAGGAACCTCATCTTCAGGAATATGCTGACCTCTCAAATACCTTTTCGCTGCATTCCATTGAGATTCTATCCTGAGTATGTGTCCCATCATCCGCCACAAATTTCACGCTATGATTTACTGTGTGATGAATATAACCATAATTGGAAAGTCCACTGTAAGCTTTCCAATCATCCGTATGAATAATAGATCCCACTGTCACATGATTTTTAATAATTTCTATAGGGGTAGCAGCATCTCTTTTATTTTGCGGACAAACAACTAGCCTCAGATCTTCTGAGTTTTGAGCGATCATTCCCTAAACCAATGACCCTCCATAAATCGTCCACGATTGTGCTTCCTATTCCCAAATTTCGATTCGTCAATCTAAAAATAAAAATTTCTTTTATTCAATTTGTTGATGTGTTATTAAAATATAAACCTTAAAATATTAAATTGAGTTTAATCCTCATTCCGACCTTTAACACAGATCAATGAATAATATCCTATCAGCTTAAAATCTCAAGACACAAACCTGCACTATGATTCCTGGCCCTCCAATTTTCGGCAAAGATGCCTGCATTGAAGTAAAAGCACTGGTAACCATTTCCCGACAATACTTCATCCGAGCAACTATTGTTGCCATTGATAAACTCCCTTCTGAACCACTTACACCAACACATATCCGTTCATATGATTCTCCATGAGCGAATCCAAAAAGAATCCTGCATATAAATATTTAAGAAAAAAAAAGTTTGAAAAGTCTTACCTACCTAAACTCTTTTTCTGGTGAAATATGACTATTTTCAAACCAGGTTTCCTTTGGAACAGAAAACGAAGGTTTGCATTGTTGTCGTTTAGAACACCTATATATTCCCAAATCTGTTTCTAGAAAATAATAATGCGAAAATATATCCATATTACTCGTATGTCCTTTACATTTTGTCCTACAGTAAAGTGGTCGAGGTATTAAGCCTTCATTTTTCGCAAATCCATAAGCTTCCTGTCTAGTTTTAGGTAGACTTTGCTCAGTTATAACAAAATAAGACATCATTTAACCATTAGGTATCCGGATTTCTACTCCTATACCACAGATTATACTAACAATAATAAAGCTCATTTTAACGACATTTAAAAACCTATTGAACGTTTTTGTACATGCCTTTTTACAGAGTCGCCGGTTAAAGTTCGAATCAATATAAATGTACAATATTTTATCAATAAATGAAAATGGTATATTTCTGCAAGAAGTTTTTTGCGTGTTTATGTTTAGAAAATTGTCTAAAATGTAAAACAGAAACGTATTTTCTTGTAATTGGTTTCAGCTATTCTAAAGTCGGAAAAATGAAAATTATGCATTTCCGCAAAAAAAATCGAGTCTTTCTGTTTGAAAAATATTCCTAATGGTAAATAAGGGAATATTTCTTACATAACTGGTTTCAGCTAAATGAAAGTTGATCCAAAGATGTTCCAGCAATCAATAATTTCAGTGAAATTAACTGTCTCGACCCTTACTTCGTGGAATCTGCTCATATTAGTGTTTTAAATGAAACTCACGGTTTCTAGTGAATTCAATTCTATATCATTGCACAGTTATACTGATCTTAATTGGAAAAATGATATCCAGGATCACCATATTGCTAATAATATCTAAGCTTCAATATTTGTAATATCACATCTTCTTCTTCTTTTTTCTATAAACATATATTAAGTTAGGTTACTTCTTGGTCTAGCCAAAAATAACTACGAAACATCAGGTAGGTATCAAATGAAATGTAACTTCTGTCATTCTGACGATGATATTGATTTATCGAAACAATTGTCATTTTTTTAGAATTTTCAATAACTTTTATTATATTGTGGAATTAACTAGAAACCGTGAGTTTCATTTAAAACACTACAATAATTTCAGATTTATTTCTTGCTTCTCCCAACATATTAGGAAGTGTCGTTACTATATTTTGGTGGCTTGTTCTCGTTGCCGCTTTTGTGATAAATGTTTCAACCAAGGAGTTCCATCTTTTCCAAAAAATTTGGGTGCTTTATTATAAAATTAGGGTGACTGTTGAGTAGGAGGCTTTAGAGTGAAAGCCTGTAGAAGATAGTCCTGGTCCAAAATATACGATTATCGGTTCCTGAAATATGGCCGGCGTCCATTCTTATTGGGCCACCCAGTACGTACTTTTGGTTTCGATTTTGATCAAGAAAGCCTAACATTTCTGCATTGGTAGAAATGTGCATACGCTTTGCTACAGTGGGCCGAAATAAATTACTCATGCACATGCACTGAGACCAATAAGGCGGCCGCTAGTCAGGAATCTCAAACTGTCTGTCCTTGTATTAATATACTATAACTATTTGAGAATTTTTGACAATATATTTTTTGAAATATCATATTCGAAATATAGAAATTCAACACTCTAGTAATAGACACTCCTTACTTCAAATGTTTTTAAAATATCTTTCTCTTGTTGAAATAAAGAATAGGGAAATGGTTCTCTCCAATCCACTCTAAAATATTCTCCTTAAATTTGCAATAAACTGAGGTCTACACCGCTTCTTGAAAGATATAGCATTCATATTATCATCATAATCGCACTCTAAAAACTAGAATTTTATTTGTCAAAATTTGATTTTTATTGCTTTCCGATAATCTTTTATATTTTAAATACTCTTTCCTCATTATTAAAAACACTATTAATTTATTCCGATAAATAATAAATATAATATATAATAAATTTTTTAGTGTATATTTCTTTTCACATATTCATCCATGGCTGATGGAACGAGTTGCTTTCCTAGCCGAATAACAGGACCTGGTCTACTTTACATGAGCTCAAATGTTTCATTAACCGAAGAAAAAAAGTTTTAAGAATGGACCTAATAACCTATCTACCGAAATAATTATTAACGCAACGAACCTATAACGATGTATTCAAAGAAAATCTGTTTATAAACGACTCCCCTTTTATATTGTTTGTATTTCCTTTCAGCGAGATACTCTATACGTTAAATTTTTGACTCGGATTTCAGTAGGGTCAAACGAATGACAGTTGGACGTAATGGACGTTAGGAGGAAGTTCCTGGATAATAATACGTTTTAGGAAGTTTGTCAGTGATTTGAAACATAATATATAAAAGGGTGAAACGTATTGCTAATTTAAAGACCAACATCTGAAGTATGCATCAAGCATGTCAACGAAATTGTACCTAATTATATGTATTTTATGACTAAAAGTTGGATAGAAATTGATACACTTGTTGAAATAACTTTTTAAGAAGATCATTATGCGGGATTAGTGATATTGTTTATTAAAAATAACATAAGAATTATATAGTGTAGAATATTGTGGTGTATTTACAGAACCTCAGCAGTAGGGAAACACTGCAATAGTCAAAGTAACTCTAAAATTGATGGGTATAAAAAGCTTGAGTACACGATGATGGTAATAATAATGCGTTTTATTGCTTCGTAAACATATACAGTTTATAGCAAGAGTTGAAGTTACACATTAAAACACAGTTTGAACATACTATAAACAGATGTTGCCTAATAAGGTAATATAAAATTCAAAATATATTAAAATCATTCGTTGAGGATAAAAGAATGCAGTTAAATGATATTTAAAACATTATTTTCTATAAACTTCGCATCTTTTATTGATACATTATTCAATATTTGTTAAAAATTCTTATTATTACAGTTAATATGAACATGTTTTCATGCAGTAAGGATATAATATTTGAACGAGTGATATGGGAAAATTAATCGTTATAAAAGTCACATATTTTATCAAAATCGAAATTTTATGCTGCTATTCTAGGTGAAAAAAAAAACAACCTTTGGAACATAAATCTGGTTTATATCAGTGAATAAATTAGAAATAAAAGGGGAAGTCTAGTAATAGACATCGATTTATATCAATGAATCAAATGAGTCAAGTATATGAGTTGAAATAAAAGATGTATTATTCAAATATAGAAAATTACTACGACTAGGATCGATCTCACCAGAAATAATTAAAAATGGCACTACTCTCACAAATTCAAATACTATTTCAAAAATGTATCAATGTCGAATCACTTGAAGAAGAATGGAAAACCTCTCACATGTTCACTTTATATGAGAAAGGCAGTGAATATAACTGAAAACTATCATGAAATTTCAGTACGATATCCCGAAAATATGGAAAATTAATTGAAAATAAAATCGAGCAGGAGTATTGCAATATAGAAGCCGAAGAACAGGACGGATTTAGAGCGAGAAGGTCCATTATAGATCACTAATTTTCAGTTGCCCAAATAATTAACAAGAAACCAAGAGCTTCACTTTCGCTACGTTGATCTGGTATACGCCCACGACAATTTACCATTAAGAAAATTCTGGGAAGCCTTGGAAACAACAGATATTATTATAAAAGCAATCAAAAATGTCTCACTAGAATTTTGTATCATCAAAGGACTGAAATAGTATATGTACTCTCCCACAAACATTTAGGCCACAAGATTGGGAAGGAACAATGAAACCTGAGAAATTGACAGAATAGGTCTAATTTCATTCACGAATCTTTTGTCAACTTTCTGATTGGACATGATAGAATTCCTTCATCTCAACACGGTCCACTTTACAAAATACCGTTAATAACATAGAACAGCGGCTACCAAAGTATGAGTCGCGACCCCCTAGTGGGTCGCGGGAAGAGATTAAACACTTTTGAACAGTTTTCTCCGCTGAAAAGTAATGAAAATTGAACATGTATGATTCTCTCAATAAAGTAAAACTGTCAACATCAGAAAAAGACTCTCTGATAAAATTTTCATGTGATTCAGCTGTGAAATCTACATTCAAGGACTAAAGTTTAATCCCGTTTTAGATAATGACAAGGAGAGAGTATCCAGTTTGTGATGGATATTGACCCCTAAGGTCAGAAATGATTCTTACGAACTGATATGAACTCAGATCTTGTCAATGCTGATACACCTCGAACATGTGTTTAACTTTTATAATATTATTCATAAACATAACAATATTTAAACTCGAGCATAACGGAATTAGGGGAAATCTGCTTAATTGGATTGAAGCTTCCTCGACTGGTTGTGGTCGGATTAGTGATTCTTTCTCTGCAATGCGCAATGTGGTGAATCGGGTTCCACAGAGATCGGTTTTAGGACCAGTTCTGTTTTTATTGTACGTAGCAGATCTACCACTCATGTCGAAAGCAACATCTCGCTCTTTGCTGATGACACCAAGTTATATCCCAATCTTATGGATCAATACGACCAACTGCAAGCAGATTTGAAGTGTCGTAATAGGTAGATATCTGGCATTTACCCTTAAATCTTGGTAAAAATAATCCAAGGAATGGGTATCTACTTTCTCGTATAAATTTATAAACTGTTTCTCAGCAAAGACCTAGGCCTACTCGTTACAGAGATTTTATTGTGGTCTCAACATATTCAGTGCATCGGTAGTAAAGCTAAAATTTCACTTTAGCTTCTGTCTAAGACGTTTTGTAAAATTTCACCGCAAAATGTAAGGATTTTTGATAGTTACTCGTGTGAGAGACCAACCTTACAGTATGCTGGTCCTGTGTGGAATACAGACTGGGAACGAGATTCCAACCATCTTGAATCGGTGTAGAGATGGATAACAAGAATTACATATGGACTACGTCGTCATTACGAAGAACGTCTAATACTGATAAACTATTCGGAATTCGGGGATATAATAATTACAGAGCTTTAAATAATAAGTTTGGCTGTGGCTTCTCACATATTTTTCTCCTAATTCCTTATACCAGGTTTCGTGGACATCGCTTCAAATTAAAAAAACAATAATGTTGTACAAATTGCCGTTAAGGTTTTCTATCAAATCGAGTGTTTGACATTTGGAACTCTCTCCCATTAAACGTTGTTAACGCTTTAACAAAAACAATTATGAAGCCTACAGATCGACTGCACTAAACTGCCTACTTTTTTGTACATTTCTTTTGTTTACTTCACTTATTTGCAATCATTGGTCAATTTTATTTTCTATTCAAGCTATAAAGGTACTTGAACTCGGCTCGTTTGAACTTTTATAATAATAAAAAATGAAGACTGAGAATGGGAAGACGGCAATGGTCCTTTTATACCGATTTATATAATTATATAGGTATTAAATAAGTTTTTCATTCGACTATTTTATGGTACTTGAGATCTTTCAATACTTCACATTCATTTATATCTGAGAAAAACATTTAATTTGTTCAACCAAAAATCTTGATTGTATGTAATAACATACATAATAAAGATTTGGAACATGAGATAAGGGAATAAAAGTAAACACTGTATAATTTAAACAGAAAACTACGACTATAATGTAATGGTATAAACGAGTCAATATTATTATAGCTCGTGTCTCTATTTACTTTGAAATATTAAAGCTTTATTGAAAAGCTTCGAAAGTTTCAATCTCTATACTTCAGTTGAGCTAATCTAGCAAATGGTATTTTTATATAATAAAAATATTGACTGTTGATATAATAAAATACATCCGGTTATACGACTATAAAAAATATCTGCAACGCAATTAACAAACAACGTCTTTAGTTCTATTATCCTTTTCAAAATGTAGGGAACACGCCGCGTGTGTATTGTGTATTCAAGCACCCTACGTAAAAAAATAGTAAAAAATAGAAGTAACGAGCGTGACCTTAACTTTATTCAAACTTCGAAGATATTTGCGTCTTAAGGTAGAAACACACTACTGTATCGTGGGTGAGTCGCGGAGCATTGTGTTGAAAATGACCTTAAATTTTTATCAACAGTAAAAGCACAAGAGCTTTTTTTATCGGATAAATTTCTCTTTGCTACGAAACAGTTTTGCCAATCACTAATTTTATGAGAAAAACTGGCATGATAATTTTATCTAATGTCAGTTTTTCGAGCAAATTTAGTGATTGGCAAAACTTTGAGTTAAAGAGAAATTTATCTGATAAAAGAAAAGCTCCAGTGCTTTTTGGCAAGATAAATTAACGACAGAAGATAAGAATAAAAACAAAAAACTGTATTTTTATTGAACAATTAATTAATATTTAATAAAACAAATTAATTGAAAGAACTGTTATTAAAAACACAATTATAGTAATTTACAAAGACTCAGATTCATATCAAAATGAAAATACGACATATGATAGAAGAAAGAAAAAATATTAAAATAAGTAGGTACACCAATGCAACGAATCTATAATAATTATACTCCGTTTTTAAAAGGCATGGAGTAATAAATCAACCATTTTGGCCGGAACCAAAGGCGTACCACATTTAGTCATTTAAAAAAAGTTGAGGCTTCTAAAATTATCTCATTTCCGAAAATAACCGTTTTGTAATATTATTTAAAATGAAATTTCAAATTATCAATAATATAATAAACTGTAGATTATATCACTGACATCAATGTTCCAGAAAATTTATTATTATGTATAAAAGGGCGTAGACGAGTCCCCCTCCACTAAGCTCCAGGTAGTTTTAATCCTACATACAGTAAATAATAAAATAAATGTTAATAACAATTTTATACAAATACATATATATATATATATATATATATATATATATATATATATATATATATATATGAAATTGACTGTCTCGACCCTTACTTCGTGGAATATGCTCATATTAGTGTTTTTAAATGAAACTCAAGGTCTCTAGTTAATTCCACAATATAATACAAGTTATTGAAAATTCTAAAAAATTGACAATTGTTTCGATAAATCAATATCATCGTCAGAATGACAGAAGTTACATTTCATTTTATGCCTACCTGATGTTTAGTAGTTATATTTTTGGCTAGACCAAGAAGTAACCTAACTTGTGATTGGCTTAATATATGTTTATAGAAAAAAGAAGAAGATGTGATATTACAAATATTGAAGCTTAGATATTATTAGCCCTATGGTGATATCCTGGATATCATTTTTCCAATTAAGATCAGTATAACTGTGCAATGATATAGATTTCCTTGAAGAACTGGAAATTAGAAGACATTTAAGAAACCCACAATATGAAGTTGTCAATGAACAGTTAAATCTAGGGAATTCTCCACTAATAAACTGTCTTATTAAGTGATAATTGTAAAGATCAGCAGATATAGTTTTCCTGGTTTTCTATATCATTGCACAGTTATACTGATCTTAATTGGAAAAATGATATCCAGGATATCACCATAGGGCTAATAATATCTAAGCTTCAATATTTGTAATATCACATCTTCTTCTTTTTTCTATAAACATATATTAAGCCAATCACAAGTTAGGTTACTTCTTGGTCTAGCCAAAAATATAACTACTAAACATCAGGTAGGCATAAAATGAAATGTAACTTCTGTCATTCTGACGATGATATTGATTTATCGAAACAATTGTCAATTTTTTAGAATTTTCAATAACTTGTATTATATTGTGGAATTAACTAGAGACCTTGAGTTTCATTTAAAAACACTAATATATATATATATATATATATATATATATATATATATATCCAAACCAACCCCATTTGCCGATTATTTCACCCAATTAGCAGGTAATTGAAGAAACTTGACAAACAGGTAGCTCAAAAATGGTTCTATTATTGTGAAATATAGTCCTTTCAGTTCTAAGAAAATGCCCCCATAATACAATGTACTTACTAGAACTTTTCAACTATAAAAGTAGAGGAAAGGTTGAATATTATCAATTTACAGTTCATCTGTTCTGGAGAAACTGCTGTGTTGATTGATTTTCCCATTATTACTGTTATTTGTTATTATTTTTTACCGTTATTGTTAACTGGTGTTTATTTTTGTTCATCTATACAAGTTCCCTTCTCATCATACGAGACAAACACCTAACTACACCTTCCAACTATATAGTGTTCCAACCAAATTCGACCAGATATGGAGGATTTATCACCATCTAAACGACCTAAAGTTCGCCCATTGTCGCTGAACGAAAAAAATCTGATATTAAATTGCTATTCCTCGTTGAAGAACGAAGAAATTAGAAGAAAAATCATGAATTTGACAGGAAGTGTTGATGAAACTGTGGATTACTGCAACAATGATGGGTGTTTCAAAAACAACAATTTATAATTTAATGAAGGAGAATAAAAATGGAAACATCACAGCCCCAGCAAAGTCCCCAGGCCGACCCAAACTTGAAATGGATGACGACTTGAAGAATGGAATAAGGCGTAAGGTGCATGCTTTTTTCTTTAGAAAAGATATCCCAACTCTCTCCAAAATTATGGCTTCGGTTCAAGAAGATTCAGATTTTCCGAAAATGTCTCGAAGTACATTATGGAAAATTTTGAAGGAACTTGGATTTGAATATAAAAAAAATTATTGGAACGCAATGTTGATTGATAGAGGCGACATTGTCATTTGGAGGAGGAGTTATTTGCGCAATATTCGGAAAGCAAGACTAGATCAAAAACGAATTTATTATTTGGATGAGACTTGGTTAAATGAAGGTCGTACTGTTTCAATGTTTTGGCAAGACACGAATGTCAAAAGTCGGAGGCAGGCAGCTCTTGAAGGGTGGTCAACAGGCCTCAATCCACCAGCATCATTACTCATATCGGGAGTGCCGAAGGTTTTGTTAAAGGTGGATTGTTGTGCTTTGAGTCGAAGCAAACCGGAGATTATCATGAAGATAAGGATGCAGACGTTTTCGAAGAATATTTCTCACAAATATTAGATCTAATTCCAACGGGCTCAGTCATTGTTATGGATAACGCAAGTTATCACTCCAGGTTAGTGGAGAAATTACCTTCAACTGCATGGCGTAAACAAGATATCCACGATTGGCTAACCTCGAAAAATATTGAATGCCCAGATAACCCGCTGAAAAATGAGCTCTTGCAACTGGCCAATTCACATAAACACAAATATAGTAGATACGTTGTAGATCAAATGGCATCAGCGCGTGGTATAACGGTGCTGAGGCTTCCTCCTTATCACTGTCAACTCAATCCCATAGAATTAATATGGGCCCAAGTGAAAGGGGAAGTTTCAAGAAAGAATACGACATTCAAAATGAGTGACGTAAAAGTTTTATTCGAAGACGCGTTAGGTAACGTAACCAAAGAAAACTGGAAGAAATGTGTTGAACACGTGATACAAGAAGAATTAAATATGTGGGAAATGGATCATATAAGTGAACACATGATTGAACCATTTATAATCAATGTTAATAATGGAAGCTCAACAGAATCGTCTGATTCTGATATATAGACTAGTTTTTGTGTTTGTTATTACTATTATTTGTTAGACTTTTTTTTATAAATATTACATTAATTCGAACTTTATTCCTGCATTTTTCTTTTTTTCCTCTCCTATTGTAAACGGTATATTAGTAGTAAAGTTGATACCTACTGCAAAAAAATTTGCTATTTTTGATATAATATTTTATGTTTATTGTTTATTCATAGGAACACAAAAAAATGTGTTTTTATTGAATCGATATTGTGAACTCTTTTGAATAGTTTTCGTAATTATAATTTCATAGTGCCTTCATATTCATATACCAAGTTTGTTTTGTCCTGATTGCACGCCTCTGAGGATTAAATTGTTTATTTGTTCATTCAAATACAATAGAGCGACCCTTTCAATACAATAGGCGACCCAACGGAATTCAGAGTTACGGGGTGTCTACCTGAAATTCGTAACAAATAAGAAATTTTAGTACAAAATTAGATAAACTTCGGAGATATTTTATTATACACCCTGTATCGGTTTTGCATACCTAATGAGCTTTTATTACTCCATGCCTTTTAAAAACGGAGTATAACAAGTAATTGTCATTGTGTAAAAGTGACATTCGCTTACTATATATTGAGGAAGAGAAGTTTTTATCCAAGTAAAAAGGATGCACCTTTTTATCGATGTCAAAATGACAAAAACATTTCCAGGTATATGACATTTTAACGTTGGAGTTAATTTATCGTTGATAACACTTTTTGAGAGCAAAAAAAATAAAAGAACATTCTGGAGGCATCCTATAAATTTGCTAAGACTGGATGAAGGTGAATTTCATTGCCTTGTTCTAAGAATTAGTTAGTAACGAGGAAATATTTCGTCTCTACTTCAGAGTGAACAAACCACAATTTGAGGAACTCCTGCTTATTTCTATGTATGTGATCTCATGAGCAGTGTTATTTCTTATTTATATAATTGATATTTTGAGATCCTCAATCGTGTGTCTTCACAATGACCGCATTGATGATGGCATATAGCCGAAACTGCTATGCAAATATGATCTTCAAATCTAATTTATAAGTGGTCTTGTTAATCGAATTTAAACTTTCTTACATTTTTTGTGTACCCAGTAACAAGAATGTTTCATTTCACCAATTGAGTTCAACCATATAGTCGGATATATTAAAAAAATACCAGAACAAGTTATCCAATAATCTTATCATTGTTTCGTGGTTTACTAATTCCGGGCGATAACATTGTTGTAATATCAAGTTTAATTAAACTTTCAAAGGCGACTATTTCGATCACCCTCGTTAACGTAGTGGGGAATTTTGTCGGATGGGAATATTCACGAGAACGTAACATCGGTTGCTCTTCTACAACGAAAACTCCAGAAAACTTGTTTAAAAAGTTGGTTTTGTCTTTTCATTTTCGAGAACGGCTTTTCTGAGTCATCCGTCTCAATTTATCTTTTTAATAACATTTTGAGGCCACACGTCGCTAACTAACAGAAGTTAATTTCGTAAAGCAAGATTTTCATTTCGAGTCGAAAAGTTTTTAGGCGAGTTCAATTAATACCACATCCTTTTTTTGTTAGGAATTGTGTGAAATATAAATGAAAAAGAACTTACGCCCACACAATATATCATAATAAATAATAATTGTATAAATTATTTATGACTAATATGTTGTTCTAAATCTATAACTATGGCTGAAAAAAGATTCTAAAAACGAGAGGAATAGATAAAAACGACAGGTACTTTCCTCTTGAACAGTTCCACGGATGTTTTGAAAAATTAATCATTGGAATATAAATATCTATATCAAGAGGTAGATGTATTAAAAAAACCTATTCAACTTTGGAGAATTCCATCCGAATTGCTTTTGTTCAGGAATTTATTACATAGCTTAGTGAGAAAACGAACAGAAAAAAGTTGAAGAGTTGTATGTTATTCAATGGAATTCAACTACAAGAGTCAACGTAAGCTAAACAAAGCTGCATAGAGATTGCCGTAAATGGGAATAGAAAACTAGATATAGACATACTAAAGAATAATAGAGAAACCTATCAACACATACGGGGAAACAGAATGAACTAAATTGGTGAGCTTCCGAGAAAGATAAGCCAATATTTTTTACATATATTTTGAAATCAAAACATTAATAATGAGACAAAAATTAGGTGAATTAGTTGAAGACAACAAAAAAATGAATATATATATATATATATATATATATATATATATATATATATAATTGTCTTCAAATCGTGTTTATGTACTTTTTGGTTCCAAGAATTTCCTAAAATTATAAAAGCATACATCTTGGTTTTCTTCGGTTGTTTCACTAAAGATTTCTTTTGACTTGTCGAATTAGATCATAGAATAATATAAACACTAATTTTTGCTTCGGCAGACTTTTCCATAAAAACACAGCTAAACCGGCTGGAAAGGCTGTTCCAACAACACTTTCACCTTCCAAATCGCACTTATTACCAACTAAAACCATTAGAACATCATCTGTATATTTTACTCTGTTTTTTTTCTCTCAAATCCTGAAGATCATTGAAAGTGGATTGTGCTGTTATTGAATGAACCAAAACAAAACCTTGACCATTTTTTTAGACAAGTCTCTCATTGCTGTGAATTGTTCTATTCCAGGTGTATCCAGAATGTTCAACATACATTGTTGGCCATTTACTTCCACTAGTTTTTATAATTCTCTTCTACTATCATATTTTTTTACAAATATTCCTTGTATAAATTGTACTGTCAAAGCAGATTTTCCTACATCCCTTGGGCCTAGTTCAGCAATTTGGTATTCACGCATTTTTCTAACCTACGTTACCTGAAAAATTAACTGTCTCGACCCCTACTTCGTGGAATATACTCATATTAGTGTTTTTACCAATTGTCAATTTTTTAGAATTTTCAATAACTTTTATTATATTGTGGAATTAAAAACACTAATACGTTACCTGATCAAACACTAAAAATCTAGTCCTTCCAGATGTAACTTGGTTCGCAATCACTTCACAAAAAAAAGTTTACTCTTCTTCAACCATCAAATTCAATTCAACACACCAAGAATATACAAAGTTTAACATTGAGGAGCCCCTGTTAGCATTTTAGCGCAATAGCGTCAACAGGTTCATTGTTAGCTGCCGAATAGTTGAGAAAGAAGTTGGAAATTTGGCATCCAGATTTATTATACTTCATTCAGCTACAAATTTGGCATTGCATAACATTGATTCTATTGTGACGGAGTGTTGTGTTTGATAATGTTTTACTGAAATATGTGCCGCCTCCTGAACGTTTTGATTGTAAGGATACTATCGATGGGACTGTGACGACAGGGTTTCAAACTGTTTTATGAAACGCAAAAATTAAGGTGCACTTCCGTGGGAAATTAACCATATTGACGACAAATAATTAATATTTTTACAATAGTAAACTGCTTGTCTGGGCTTTAAATATTCATTTTTGGGCCTGTCATTAATTAATTAATAACAAGTCGCCTCAAGGTTTACCTCCTTACCCATTCTCACCTTCTGATCAGCATCAAGATGCGAAAAAGCAGAGCCGAACAAGATTATTTGGTATTCGAATTTCCGGTCTCCATGAGAAAGAGAGAGAGAAAGATAGAGAGAGGGGAGTAAGGGTTTTGATTTTACACAAAACGGTCCAGATATAGGATAAGTTCATCTGCAGGGCGAGGATTGGGTGTTTTTCGATAGGGAAGGTAGTTGGAATGTATCGAAGAGAAGCTAGATTATAGTTGTTTGGTTGAAGGTTTGGTGGCTTCGTTGAATTGAATTTATTTAATAATCATCAAGTAAATGAAAAGCGGGTACAGTTGCGGTTGTATTATTCCATGCCGTCTGCCATTTGGCTGGTAAACGAGTTTACCAGGTTACAGGGCAACCGCAGAAAACCTGGGTGGATGAGGGATAGCTGGATCAATGGGGATTGCTATCATACCTGATGGAAGTGAAAGCGAAGTGAGCACGTCTGCCTATATTAGTTATAGTGCAGTTGTGTCGGTAAAGGGAAGGTATTAGACGACGGAGGGCTACGGATATGATTTGTCGGGAATTGGGAGTGGTATTCATAATAGTGATAGTTATAACTTTGGTAGATATCGGTTGAAAGGTCGGAAGGGAATTGGGGTTTTAGTAGTGTATATGGAGAGGGGTTTTTTTGGGGTGGCTAGCCTGTTGGGGCAGCGAGAGTAGAATGCGGGGTGAGGACCGCCGCAATTTTTTCAAGTATGGGTTTCATAGCTCGGGAATTTTTCGAGTCGATGGCCGGTTTGGTCGCAGGTGGGACAGATTGGCTTAGATTTACAGGAATCTGAGGAGTGTCAGGTCTGGGTACAGCGCTTACAGAATTTGGAGACTGGAGACAGTGGATTGGTGTTGGAAGGCTCTCACTAGTGTGGGAGACAGTGGAATTTGATGCCTGAAGAAAGAACTTGGTGATAGTGGATCTCGGAAGCCGTAATTATACGAAACATGGAAGTAGGTTTCTTGTTGGACTCGCCCATGATTCGCCAAGTTTTTTTGGTTAGGGAAGTTTTGGTTTTGAAGAATCTCTTCAAATTCTTCAAGAGAAATGGAAGCGTCTACATTTCTGCAGACGAAAGGAAATGTGGGTGTGTTTTGGTAGGACACGTGGTGTAGAGTTAAGAATGTTGATGGTGATGTTGGGATTGCTAGTAGAATTATTATGTTTGAGGAGTGTGGAGGGTACCATTGTGGATGAGGTTTTTAAGAGAGCGGTTCGGTTAAACTTGACTTTCAGGTAAATTATTTCTCCGTTAAGGAGTTCTAGGATGTTCAATAGTGTGAATAATGATTTCTGGGTGGAATAGTGTGGGGGAAGGTTTATGAGATTTAGAGTTTGGGTTTAGATAGGATTGTTGATAGGGATTGAGGTTTGAGTAGGTCAGGGTTTGGTTTTCCCGACGAGGGCTAAATCCTCTTCGGGAATGGGGGGTTGTTGGGCAATTGAGGAAGTGGGAGATTGAGATCTTATGAAGGAAGCGTAAGATCTATGGTGGGATGAAAAGAAAGTATGTTTGGGTGTTTGAATTGCGGAGGTTTGAGATTTTGAGGATATATGAGGTTTTGAGTGAATGGAGAAGTTTGTTGTGAGGTTTGAGGTTTTGAGTATGGTGTGTAGACGGCGAAAATTGGTTGAAGGCTGAGTTGTTTATGAGGTGAATAAAAGATTCTTGAAATCCAATTTCTCCGGGTTTGCACTTAGTGGTTTGGGGAGGAAATTTATCGTCAGTAGTGGTTTATTTGGACGCAGCTTTACTGCTGCGGGTACGTCTGGAGGATATTTTCAGGGAGTTTGTTAGGAAAGAGAGTGTAACTTCG
Source organism: Galeruca laticollis (assembly GCA_963921935.1). NCBI lineage: Eukaryota > Metazoa > Arthropoda > Insecta > Coleoptera > Chrysomelidae > Galeruca > Galeruca laticollis. The sequence goes on along the minus strand of OY998178.1, from coordinate 81,234,460 downwards.
CGGTCAAAGCAACACTGACTGCGGACTCACAGGGAGGGAGTAGCCTCGCTAGTTAAAGATTGCCTGACTTATTAGCTTTGTAGGAGTGGGCTAAATCTCCTTCCTACGTCGGGTTGTGTGGCATCTAATGGATTCGGAGACCTAAAATGTATTACAATTTACACAAATAATAAACTGTTTCATTAGAAACAATTTGGAATGCACTTCATAGTACAATTACTATGAACTGTCGTAATGAAAATTTTACTGAACTATAAGTATATTTTGTCGTCTTATGAGAAATATCTTGACTGTCAATTTTCTTTTTATTTTTCTAAATAATTATTTTTCTAATTAACGTCTGAAAAACTTATTACCAATTTTTTAGAAAAAAATCAAATTTTGACCAATCCATGGTATTGAAATGAAATGAAAAAACTTCCTATGAATATTAATCATAATTTTGTATTGCTCGATTTTCAAAAATTTACGTGCCTAATAGTTTTCAAACACTCTGAGCATATCGTAGTTTGTACAATAAAATGTGAATGACATCAGCGGCCACAAATAATGTTTTCAAACAATCAAGTCTTTCCAGATACATCTTCCAAGAAAATGTTGAACTTATAAACCACAACAACAATAATACGAAATGCTAAATTTTCTATTAGAAAAAACTTTAGCGAGAATAAGTCTGATTTGAAATAACCACACATTCAGTGAAAAAGTATCCGTATATACGGATATTGTCACCATACAAACAACTTTATTACAGTGAAATTTTAAAAATTAATTTTGGAATTCATGATAAAATAATTGAATCTTCAAAAGGTATGAAATAGACAAATCTGTCAAAATTTTGAATAATGATCCTCATACTTACGATATATAATTTTTTTGTAATTTGTAAAAATTCAATTTTTTATTTTGCTAAAGTTTCATATAATATCTACTGCTAGGATAAATTAATTCGATATGATAGCAAACTAATCAAAATCAGCGAAATATTTCAGTATAATTTATGCTTCTTAATATGGAATAGTTTCTAACAGTATCGTATCTTAGAAAAAATAAAAGGAGGAAGAGAGATAATAAATCAAATCAATAATTGAAGAGAAGAGACAACTGCTAATTAAGTGATAAATAGGAAAACCTGGTGTTTGATGGAAAATAAAATCAAAGTGACAAAGAGGAGAATGAGATCGATAGATGGAAATAAAAGATAAAAGACACAAAGGAGTGGAATGGAATAATAAAAAAAAACCTGAAAACAATAATATTATACACCAAAAAGTGCTACTTACTATTTCAAAAAGTCCGCTTTTATTCATTAAAAATGCCTATTTGATTAAAACCGAATTTTAATGTGTGTAGTGTAAAATAAAATTCATTTGTATATCTATTCAAATATTATTTGTAATAACCGTAATTTATGGATAAATTACATTTTATGAGAGCGCGTGGGTGAACTTTAATAAAAAATTCAGTGTTCTACGTATTATCCTCCACATAATTATTTATTTGGGAAGTGGGATGCATACTAACTGTCAACTGATTCACACACTTGAAGCTTGATTCATTATAATTAGAGAATGTATACGTCAGAGCCGCGAAATGTGAACAAAGCAATTCTCTGAGGAAGAAATTTGTCTCCTTATATACATATATTTTCAATTCAAGAGAAAGTCTCATTAATAATTAACACTTGAAACGTCACCTTGTTTGTTTATTATTCTTGGTGATTCATAAGTGATAGGCTTCATTTTACCTTTAGCAGAAGATATTGTAAAGAATTTATTTAAAACAAAATCCGGGTTAAATTTATTTACATATTTATTTTGCCAATTAAACTAATCATTTAAAATACTTATTTTAATGACGCGACTTTGATTGGGCGTGCTTATATAAAAATATTGTTCAGTAGCGTCCCTGTTCGTGAAAAGTGTTTTTTTTCTCAAGAAAAATATACTCCAAAATTTAATTGGATTTCTAGGAAATAGTTTTTTCATTTTATTACTTAGCACTCTGATGAAATCATTATAGTACTCAGTCTAATAAAGTATGTCATTCTTACACTAAAAATGAAATCTATAAGAATGTCATCGAAATATAAATAACTTTATTTACAATTTTTCCTCTCATTTCAACGAAAAACTATCGCACATTGATTATTAATCATCTTGTAGGTAGAACCAGTATTTTATTTCTGCAATATTTTATGCATCAGCTATTTTAGTCTTATTGCGTCATATATAACCTCAATACAATATATAGCACAGTATAATTTTATGCCAAAAATAAATTACGTTCTGATACACAGAGACAAAATATCGTTATGATATTTTCTGCCGCTGTTCTGAAATATATTTTTTGTATCCTTTCTTTGTTCAATGTTGGGGCATTTACATCATACCTACAAAAATTGAATAAAGTTGGATTTTCCAACGACAATTTTATATGAAAATGGAACAAAATAAATTACAAGAAAAAAATGATATATTCCATATATGAGGAGTGTAGTTCCAAAACTCGCCTAATCCAAAAAATTTAAAAATACCGCCAGTTACAGAAACAAATTCTCTAGTACATCTGCTGTTATTTGTAACTGAGAAGTTTTACCAAAACTTGCCTATTCCCGCTTATTTGTGTGTGCTATTATTGAATGTAGTTCCAAAACTCACCTTATCCAATTGACGTTTAATTTCAAAGCGCGCCTATGTCACGACCGTCTGGTATAAGCAAAGTGCGCCTTATCACTTGAGTACGTACGTGCTAAATTGCTTTTGTTTTCAAACGGCGACTTATCCAATGGTCTTTTCCTTATGGGGATACACCCGTGATTTTATATTGTATGCAGTTGTGCATTATAACTTTCTTTACTTTCTTCCAAAATATTCTTGAATGTAAAGCAATGGATAGTGGTAAAAACCTTTGTGAAGCTCCGAAAAATAAAGGAAGAAAAAAAGGAACGGACAAATCAGTGTGGAAGAAAAATATTGTTAAAAATGCCAGGTAAGTAACTTGTTTGAGGTTATTAGTGTTTTTAAATGAAACTCAAGGTCTCTAGTTAATTCCACAATATAATACAAGTTATTGAAAATTCTAAAAAATTGACAATTTTTAGAATTTTCAATAACTTGTATTATATTGTGGAATTAACTAGAGACCTTGAGTTTCATTTAAAAACACTAATATGAGCATATTCCACGAAGTAAGGGTCGAGACAGTCAATTTCATTGTTTGAGGTTAGTTTGAATTCCAACTTAACTTTATTTTTTATTTCATTTCTTAGATACACGTCAAAAAATCCTCCAACTATGCCAGAATCATGCCAAAAACACACAGGCCCAACATATAGGTGTCAACATTTAAGTTTACAAGATATACAAAAGTTTCATCAAGCATTTTATAATGAACCAGTTAAGATTATCCAAGATTATTTTTTTTGCGTTATACGGCAGCGGAGAAACCAAAAAGAGCCAGACAAGTAAAGGAAGGCAGTTCTCGGAAACAAGTAACCATACGTTATTATGCTCCTCAATTTAAGAAATCTAAGGCAAAAACACATGTTCCAATATGCCGCAAAGCGTTTTTATCCATACTGGGTGCCTCGAAGGACAGGGTACAGCGAATTGTAAAGAAGCATTTGGAAACCGGCTGTGGTGCCAAAGAAAACAGGGGTGGCGATACACGTAGCAGAAAATACACGTCTAGAAAGGTTGAAGAAGTAAAACGTTTTATAGAAAGTTTTAAAGCTGTAGATTCCCATTATAGTCGTGGCAAATCATCAAGGCAATATTTATCTAGCGATTTTTCTGTGAAGAAAATATGGACAATGCAAAATCACCTGATAACTTGAAAGTTAAATATCACTATTTTCGGCACATCTTTGTAAAAGACTATAATATTGGTTTTGGTATGCCTGCCACAGATGCATGTTAAAAATGCATTGAGCTAAACGAGACAGTCAAGAGAAGTCCTGTTCATGAGAAGAATCGCATAATGATGCAATTGCGACTTCATACTTTAAAATTTTAATCTTTTTTCAGATTTTTAAAATCTGATGAAGAAATAGTTTTGAAATTTTCGTTCCATTGCCAAGAAAACATGGTTCTACCTCGAATTACAGATCAAGCGGCTTATTATAGTAGGCAACTCTATTGTTACAACTTTACAGTTTGCCAAGGACATTCAGGTTCACCCCAAAATAAAGACACTGTTTTTATTTACACCTGGTTGGAGACTGAATAAGCAAAAGGATCCAATCAAATTGCTTCGGCTGTTCATCATCGACTGAATAATACCAGCTTAGAAGATTATAATACAATGAAACTTTTTGCTGACGGGTGTGGAGGTCAAAACAAAAACGTAACGATGATTGGAATGCTTTCTAAATGGCTGAAATTAGAATCGCCAAATAAAATTAAACAGGTAATAGTAGTATTCCCAGTACCTGGATATTCCTATATTCCCCCTGATAGGGTTTTTGGCCGAATAGAAAAGAGGGTGAGAAAATTGGATACTATAATCAAACCAGAAGAATATGATCAGATTTTTGGTGAATTTGGGACAGTGTTCAATTTAAGAAGAAATGTTGAAGTTATGGAATGGAAAGAAGCAATAACTGATGTCATAAAGCCACCTGGTCAATGGCATTTCAAATTTGCCCCAAATGTATTTCAATAAAAAAATCGCCACAGGGAAACATGTTGGTAAGAGGTGAGGTCGCTTACAATAGCGACAGTGGCGCATCTAAATCCATACTGAAAAAAATGAAAAAGCTTGAAGAGCATAAATCCTGAGGTAATTCCCATTGGTCACGCCGTAAATGCGAAAAAACTAAAAGACAGCGATAATCTTTTAAAAAAACATGAAAACTGGCGACAAATTCAAGACCTGGAATTTTATTTAAAAGCAATAGATACACACGCCTCTTAATGAAGTAGACGCAGAAGCAGAACAGAATGAAGAAGTTTTTGAAGATGATGATATTGATATCAGAATATAATGCAATAAAAAGTTTGAAAAAGGAATACTATTTTAGTTCAGTTTTACATGATGATTGTTTTTACCAGAAAATAAATAAATAAGTTCAATAACAACAATAATGTTGAGTTTTGAAACCTTATTTACTTCCAAACCCAGTCTTATCCACAATGTTTTTCCAAAACTAGTCTTTTCCAAAATAAAAAGCAAGAAAATTTATTCGTTTTTTGTTTACCTTAGAAGCGCAAACGTTTTTCTGTCTAGTTTCTGCAATTGCCTCGTCAAGATTTCCAATCCGTAAAATTTTCATTTCTAAATTATACTCGCTGGTTTTAATGACGATTTTGCTCTCGTATTTTAGTTGACCTTATATTGGTATGGACTGAGTGGCTTTTTTCTATATTTACTTTCAAATCCATTTTCTTCTATTCCTGGATGAGTTTTCCAATCATATAATTTACGTCATCATTATCTTGAGCTACCAATAACTTGTCCTCTGCGAAGCATAACGTATACAAATATATTAGCGTATGCCATTACACATCATTCAACAGGGCCAGTCAAAAAATGACAATAAAAAATTAGAATTAAAATTAGAATTAAAAATTAAAATTAAAATTAGAATTAAAAATTAAAATTAAGGTATATACAGAAACACAAACTGGAGTGTAAATGACAAAGAGCGAACAAATAAAATATAAAAATAAAATCAAAAACGAACATGCCTTTTGCGGCGTCGGTTGCCATTAGAAAATCTGAGAAGTTTCCATCATAAGCCCTTGTTTCGCATTCGGACACTATGTGGTGAAAGGTTTGACGTTCTGCTCCGCAATCAGAGCCGGGATTCGGTATTTTACCCTATTTATGGAGGGAATCTACACAAATTCAATGGTTGGTGCGAATACGATTTAGGGATGACCATATATGACTAGGCAGTTCATACCCAGGTGGTTTCTCCGTGATGTAGGGGAGGGTTTGACAATGCCCGGGGCCCACTACCTGCCATTGTTCTTTCCAAGATTTTACCTTGTTAAACCCTGTTCGTTGCATTTTCTTGCCTGTTACTATTGCCGCGTGTCTGGACCGAAGTCTGCCGTTCTCCAGGTCAGGTATGTCGCGATGTATGGGTAACTGTGGGTTGTCAATCAGTTTCATGTATTCCCGAAGAAGAGCAGCCAGTGTGTTGGAGTAGAGCGAATGGTCCCGCTTATAATTCGTATAGTGTTATTGAGCTGCACATCGATTTTCTTTGTGTGAACACTATTCAACCATACCGAGGCGCAGTATTCCGCTGTCGAGTAGACCAGTCCAAGTGCTATAGTGCGTAACGTGTCAGCCGAAGAACCCCAAGTGGTACCGCAAAACTTATGGAGAATATTATTCCTCGTGGTTAATTTAGCTGCAGTGTTTTCCAAATGCTGTTTGTAGATCGTTCTGTCTAAAGTAACTCCCAAATATTTCGGACGTGGATTGTGTCGACGATGGATACCCTCAAAATAGACCTTTAGTCTTCTGTTTGCGGATTTGTTGCAGAGATGGAAGCATGTGGTTTCTGTTTTTGTGTGGTTCGGTTGTAACTTCAATTTACGAAAATATGTGATCAGGGACGTTAAATCAGATGACAAAGTTATTTCCATTGCTTCGAACGTCTTATGTTGTGTTGCCAGGACCCAGTCATCCGCATATCCGAACCTTTTGGAAGTTGTATCTGGCATGTCGGCGATATATAAGCTGAACAATAGCGGAGTCAACTCAGAGCCTTGTGGTAAGCCATTATTTAAGACTATGGGCACTTGACTGGAATGTTCTATCGGCCAGCATGCTGTCAACGAGTCGGGTAATGCTCTGGAAAGGAAACACTCGGATGAACTTGTAAAGAAGGCCATATCTCCAGACAGTATCGTATGCAGCAGACAGATTTATAAATACAGCTGATGTCTTTAATTTATTTTCAGGTAGGTTGTTAGGAACGTAACCTAATCTGTACAGTTGTGCCCGGGGCGGAATCCAGCTTGTTCTAAGGGAACCGCTGCCATTCTTTTGGTAGTAATGCGGTTGTAAAGAAGTCTCTCCAGGAGTTTATAGACTCACCTCAACAGTGCAACTGGCTGATAGCTCTTTGGTTCTCTACTTGATTTTCCTGGTGATGATTTTGGAGTGCTCTATTTGCTGTGGTATTTTACCATGTATCATCAAATCTGTGAAGAAGTCGAATAACCATCCTCTTGCGTATCCTCCACAGTTTAAGAGGAATTCCGTCAAATACAGGCGCTTTCCCTGGCTTTACATCCTTTAACGCCGTTGTTATTTCTTCTGGTGAGAATGGATAGGAAAACTGCGTATGTTCTTCACTTTTCAATTTAAGTGCTTTAAGCTCGCGTTTGATTTGCGTTGTGTGAGCTTTGTCTCGCTGAGCTTTGGAAGTTTGTACATATGTGCAGCAATTTTGCTGGGGGGTATCATTGTACCTTTGCGTGTCCTCCTCTTCCCATCACTTAGCTTTCTTAAGAGCGATCAAGCTTTTTTGCTAGATGTTTTAAAATCCAGTGCTTGTACAGTTTCCACCCATCTCTCCCGTCGAGCTATATCAAGGTTGCGCAAAGCTTATCCGCGATTTCATGGTCGTTACTGTCGAGAAATGCCTTATATTGGTTTTCGAGGTCATCGTTCCATCCCGGGATATATGGTTTTCGGTATCCTCTAGGTATAGTATTTTTTGCTCAACTTACGATTGCTCCTACAAACCTCTTATAGTTTTCTGATTTAGGGGGAATCCATCCCAGACACTTATCTAGGTTATTAGAGAAATTTTCCCATTTTGCCTTTTGAAAGGTCCACCTTGGGCGAGGAAGAGAGGTTACCATGGGGATAGTTATGCCGACCTCTATCAAAGCGGGTCGATGTTGGCTATGTGGAAAGTCTGTCAAGATATTGTGAGATGCTTTCAGTGGTAGGTTATCATTATTTGTAGTTACGAAACATAGGTCTGGGTTATAACCCCGTTTCCAAGCTGCTTTGAAAAAGGAGTCTCGGTCTTTTGCGTCGAATACGAGGTAGATATTATTTACGTCTGCCCCTTCTGTAAGAGCCTCACCATTTTCATCATTTTCTCTTTATTTCCATTGTGTGTGATGGTTGTTAAAATCGCCAATATAGATAGATGGATGTTGGAGCAGGGGACCACGTAGTTGCCGGAGGTTTGTATATATTGGCCAAGGTCAGCCCTCCTATTTGGATAGTCACATTATGTATGTTGTTGTCAGAAGAAGCAGAGCACAAGTTAGAATTTTCGATGTTAGATCGCACATAGGCTGCAACCCCATAATCGCGGTGATATGTGGCTCCAAATAAATCGTAACCAGCTATCCTACCTCTTCTGATGAGTTTTTCCTCATTTTCCGTATCAGTTTCCTGACTGGGAACGACGTCAATTTCATTATCTTTCAAAATCTTCTGCAGGACATCGCACTTCGCCCTGCTTATGCCCTCTATATTGATTTGGCAAATCTGGACACAAGGTCCAAGATTTCTTGTCGATTTGTTCACCTAATTGTCCAGAACTTCTCTAAGGCATCTCTTTAAGAGTGACATACTCTGATATTTTTTTATCACCACGTTATCTGTTTTCCAGCTTTGATATATATACAGGGTGTTTCATAAGGAATGGTCAATATTTTAACCACAGGCTTAGGACATCAAAATAATAATATTTTATCAGTGTTTTTAAATGAAACTCATTGTCTCTAGTTAATTCCACAATATAATACAAGTTATTGAAAATTCTAAAAAATTGACAATTGTTTCGATAAATCAATATTATCGAAACAATTGTCAATTTTTCAGAATTTTCAATAACTTGTATTATATTCTGGAATTAACTAGAGACCGTGAGTTTCATTTAAAAACACTAATATGAGCATATTCCACGAAGTAAGGGTCGAGACAGTCAATTTCATTTAATATTTTATCAAATAACACTCGGTCAAATATTATCTACTACTAAGATACATGATGTTAAATTTACCATTTATTTTTCGTTTTTTGGCAATAACTTCACAACGTGCTTATACATTTTTACCAAATTTGGTACACAGGTGAGGAATATCATTTTATTTGTTATTTTACATTCTATTATAGTGCACATTTAATTTTGACGAAATTTCTTGATAATATTAACTGGAAAATATGATGTATACGTTATTAATATGCGAATTTGTTATACTTGTTTGAACTCGATAACTTGAACCGTTTTCGTGAAAAACGCCATTCAAGAGTTCAAATTCTCGAAAATGCTCCAAAACGAAAAAACAAAACAGGCATTGTTTCATTAATAATAGGACACAACATACCTCTTTTTAAAATATGAAGATTTAAGGTAAGTGCTTCCTTACTGAGATACAGGCTGTTTTACTCAAAATCCAGCCACTTTTTATCTACTTGTATTACGTTAAATCTTCATATTTTAAACGAAGGATTCTTCAGATAAGCTAAGGCCCATAATTAATTAAACAAGTCCTTTTTATTTTCAAGCATTTTCATAACTTTGAACTATTTAATGGAGTTTTTCTCGAAAACAGTTATAGAGTTCAAATAAGTATAACAATTTTACTAACCAATAATGTTAACATTATATATTCCAGTCATAATTATCAAAAACTTTTGTCAATAACAGATCTGGCCTAATTTCTTCTCATGTGGCACTGACAAAATGTTGAATAAAATCATAGCAGTCAGTAAAACTCAAAATCAGTACTACAGCATATATTGATAAAATATGAACGGGCAACTAGTTTCGGCTCACTGAGCCATCATCAGGCATGTAAAAGGTATCAAGACAGAAAACGATAAGATATACACAATATATCGAATTACAACAATCCATATGGAAAGTATAATAAAAGGAAAGCTGTCACATGTCCGTGGCATCCAGCAGAATGAAACGTATGTCAGTAGGCAATAAGGGAATAGTACTGTAGGGAAAATTATTAATAAAAATAGTAATGATTTTTTTTACATAAGTATGTAAAACGTCAAACAAAAAAATTAAATTAAAGTAGGACAACATTAAGAAAAGTCATTAAAATTGGATCAATGTATAAAAGAAAAAGAAGAAAGAAAGAAAACATGGATATCGTCGTCCAACAGAATGTGTCGGAAGCAGGAAGTCTAGTATCGTAAAAGGAAATAAGGGAATTGGAGAGAAGCAAATGCGGAAAAACAGAAAAGAAAAAGAAAATAAGAAGTGATGGGGTAGTACCCCTCCCGCAGAGAAAAGAAGGGAGAATACGGAGTATAATTCCCTAATGGGAATATAATAATAATAATAATAATTTCCTTAAAATAATGTGTAAAGCTTGTCAAAAAGGTCCACGCCGTGATGTAAGTGAGGAGATTAGCGAACATTGTTGTACTATAAGTATGAAGAGTAAAGTGAAGTCCATAACCCGACACCTAGATTAGATTAGATTTTAACGGGGTTACAGTGCACTGAAACCAAAGGTTTATTGTGCCCCCCCCCTATCAGAGCTGTTCTCGCTACTACTACAGCTCGCCTTCCAGTTCCAAGGTTCTAATGAACTCTAGTATTTGGGACGGCTTCAACGAGGTTAGGTCCTCACTCTTACAAGTTTCTTGTCTGAAGCATTTCTAGCGTTGGCTTGCAACTTGCAATGGCGAGGCATTTCAGAACTAGGTGATCAGGAGTTTCATCCTCCTCCCCACAGAATCTACACTCGTCAATCTCTGCTAGACCTATTCTCATTAAGTGCTTCCTAAGGCGGCAGTGTCCTGTAAGAAAGCCCGTGAGGAGATGTAGCTTATCTTTACTGAGGTCCAAATATTTTTTGGATCTAGCAGTGTCAAAGTTCCCCAGGGACTTTTTGGAATGTTCCAACCCGGAAAGGCACCACCAGAGTGCTTCTCTTTCGGTTTCCTCTTTCTTCCGAAACTCTTTCTTGTAGGAGCATTTTGCTACACCACAGTAAGGCTCCGGGCCAATAAAGGGCATTTGTGCTCCTTTCCTGGCAAGTGTATTGGCCTCTTCATTTCCCGTGATTCCCGAGTGACCAGGAACCCAGACTAAAGAGACCCTGTTATTCTTGTCTAATTCGTCAAGTTTTCTCCGGCACTCCCATGCCAACTTTGAGTCAATGACATGGGAGCTCAATGCTTTTATAGCTGCTTGACTATCAGAATGAATCGATATGTCACATTTCTGGTTGTTTCTTTCTAGGTTCATTTCCACGCATCTTTCGATCGCAAGTATTTCTGCCTGAAAGACGCTAGGGAAGGAGCCTAACGATAATGAGTATCTCCTGCCAGGCCCAAATACTCCAGCGCCTGCTCCAATGGTGGTTTTTGAACCACCCGTATACCATCTAATGGTGTTTTCTTTGAGAGTTTGGGTGGTGTATTCCCTTTCCCAGTCTCTCCTCGTATTTAGCATCGTGGTGTAATTCTTTTCGATGCTTACTTTCCTGATCATTTCGTCACTGGGAAGATTCGCTGATGAGATGTATCTTGTCAGAGAGGACCAAGCTCCTTGATTTCTAATATTCTCATTGCCTGAACCTTCCTTAGATATTCTAAGAATTGCCTCTTGGGCAGATCATTCTATCACCAGATGTAGAGGTGTGAGATCTGTAATGATCTCAAGTACCCGACACCTAAATAGTAACACCATGTAACACCGGAAACCAACCCTAAAACCACTAAAGTAAAACTTTTTATAATGTTACAACAATCTGAAGCGCAGTGACCCAGTACTGTCACAAATAAGACAAGATGGCTGGAGAACTGCCAAATGACAAGGACCACCGACAGCTTTCAATAATAAAATGAAAAATCTTTAAAAACAGAGATGAATAAGACAACTAACAATCGGGTAAAGAAGTTATCTAAAACAAAACAAAGTATAATGTAAGGGCACAAAATCTTTAAAACAATATCCATTAAGTAATAGTCAACACTAGAAATTAAGCCATGACAATTAACAAAAAGAAGTATCAACATTAAAGTCAACAGTATTTCAAAAAGTCGTGATAAAAGTTAAAACTTTGAAGCAAAATAACAATTCAAGCATGGCATTATAAAAATCAATAACAAATAAGTGGAAAACAATTGTGACTGTCTGAAATATGAAGTAGATAACTACCAATATAACAGAAGAATCAATAAAATGACAGCAATTGCAAAAAGAAGAAAGAACGTGAATGAAGTTGGTTGAAAACATACAAATTATGTGTTATTAAAACTAAGAACTCTAAAAATTAAGGAATAAATAGTTTTCTAAAGGTTGTAATTGTTCGCTCAGACATAAGATCGAAGGATCGTTATGTAAAAGGTTGAGTCGAACACCCTTCACACACTGATGTAAAAGTCTGACATCCTGAAAATTAAAATCATGCAGTTCCGATAAAATATGGTTAGCAAATGATGAAGGAGTATTATATATGTCTGTATTCACATCTATTGATATAATATTGATGTTCCTTCAAACTAGACTCTAACTTGCGTCCAGACTGACCTACATATACTGCATTGCAATAACCACAAGGTAGATGATAAACACCTGACCTATGAAATAAAGGTACATCATCCTTGGTGTTGATAAAAACTTGACCCAAATTAGAATTGGTTTTAAAGGCGACTTCAACATTGTGTTTTCTGAAAATGCTGGTAATTTTATAGAATAATGGTCCCACGAAGTTTAAGGCACCAGAAAAAGAATGGTCTGGAGATGGTGATCTTGTGGTGTAAAAACTCTTATTAAACATGTGTAAAGGAAAATTTGAATATTATATATGGCAGTATTTCTATTGTTTTTTTATGAATGTTATATATGGGAAAAAATAAACGAAAAAAACACGTAGGTTACAGTGCGGTAATTAACTAACTTGTATTTAGCCAAAGTTTTCGTCTATACTTACATTTCGACTAGGACATATTTATCCGTTTAAGAAGATTAGGGAACTACTCCATTTGTTCATTACATTTCAAAGTCCTTTTCTAGCCTCATATATACTCACCACACAGACAGAAATTAGACTCATACATATTTCAACACCGCATTAAGTCTGCCTCTACATTCTTCGCGATAACGGCGTTTGCCTGTTCTTTTTTCGATTTTCTAGTCGTTGTTATGTTCCAGTGGCGCCGTAAAATATATATATAATTAACCCTTTGTAGAAGTCCGAAAATCTTGCCGAAAATATACTCAAAGATATTAGATATACCACAATTCTACCCCTGTCATCGTAATCATGGTTGAAACTTGAGTCATGTTGTTACACAAGTAGACTAACAATATCTGTACTACTCGGCTATGGTACTTGAAGTACCATATTTTTAGTGTTTTAAATTAAACTTACTGATTCTAGCTAATTCCACAGTATATTGAAAACATGTTGAAAATTCTAAAAAATTGACAATTGTTTCGATATTAAATATCATCGTCAGAATGACAAGGTACATTTCATTTGATGCCTAGCTGATGTTTAATACCTTTTTTTGGCTAGACCAAGAAGTGATCTACCTTGTGATTGACTTAATATATGTGAATAGAAAAAAGAAGAAGATATGATATTACAAATATTAAAGCTTAGATATTATTAGCCCTATGGGGATATCCTGGATATCATTTTTCCAATTAAGATCAGTATAACTGTGCAATGATATAGAAAACGAAGAAAACTATATCTGTTGATTTTTACAATTATCACTTAAGAAGACAGTTTAAAAGTGGAGAACTCCCTAGATTTATCTGTTCATATAATATGAGTAGATTCCACGAAGTAAGGGTCGAGACAGTTAATTTACCACATTTTTATCTATTTTGGAGAAATTTCGGTTTATTAGCACAATACAGCCTCCGGACTGTATATAAGTGACCAACTTTATGATTGAATATTATTCAGATGACCTCTATTGATTTTCAGCTCACCGGAGCCATTAAAACAGGTGCTATAGTACTTTAAGAACGATATAGTCTCCGGAGTTTATACAAGTGACCAATTTTATGACTGTATATTGTTCACGGCGTCTCACAGATGAACCTTATTGACATTCAGCTCACCAGAGCCAGTATAACAGCCGGCAGGCCTTCCGATTTAATTTTTTCTGGCCTCCGATTTATATTCGACAAGAATGTGTGTCACTTTTGAGACACTAGAATATTTACCCGTAATTGCCTGTTTTTGTTTTTATCTACCGAAACGTAAATTTTTAATACTAGATTTTCAATATTGTAGTAATAGGTAAATTCAATTAATAATCAATATGAATTATATATTTATATTTGTTTATAATACTTCCGTTATATTTTGTTCTTCGATTTATTTCAGAAACTATATTACTTGGTAAAATATGTTTTTAATGTTATACCGTATGCGCCGTCATTGAACTTTCTCCTCCCACTCAACGGATTATGAAAGCAGAAAAGGCCGGTTCTAAATATATTACACGATTTTATATATAGGTTCTTGTTGTTTGCTTTCCCTCGGTCGTTCTACCAGATATCAACTTTTTTGGATTTAATGACAATGAAAGAGATTTATGTTGGGTGCGCTCGGAGAGGATGCATTTCGATTTGCATACTTATCTTTTTTTTCAACTTTGAACAGAGTTGGCGGATATTCTGCATGTCTTGTCAACATTTTTCGCGAGCTTTGCGTGCCAATTAGACTGCGAAACGCGTAGAAAAAATGCTTGTCACATACTTCGGGAATTGAATGTCAGTTAACAGGTTTGTTTTGGAAATTTATACGAGGACTAAGCATTATTGTTAATTTGTTAAAAAGAGTTAATTGGTTCTTTCCGCTAAGAATTTTTTATTTATATTTTACCGAGCATCAACTGCTTTACTAATTAATTTATTTCTTGTCCACGGAAATAATAAAAACTTAATGCCAGGTGGGGATGGGTAAATGACCTATTAATTCAAGGTTTTTGGGCTATGCATTTAAGAGTAGATATCTTAATTAAACCTACAAAATTTTTAATTACACAAATTGATAAAAATAAAAAAAATGCATTATTTTTCTTTACCTAATTAATATAAAATTATAGTAATTTAATACTACTAGTTTATGGCTGGTACACACGACAACGATCGTACGTTTTTCGCAAAAATATAGGCGAGAAAAGTGTCATCCGTGATTAGAGACGTATTCTCTTTAAGGCAAACTAGGCACGTGTCTATGGGACCGAGGTTACAACGGGGCGCTCGCAAACTTTTAAATTAAGAGGAACGGTATCATAAAATTAAATGTGTCAGTGCACCTATACAGTGTGACCCCCAACTAACAATTTAAGTTTTATAATGGCTTCTAGAACGTTTACAGAACGTATTTTATAAAACAGCCACTATTTTATAAACACTTTCACAGCTTTTATAAGCATGGAATTAGGCGCAGATTATAAAACAAATCGCCTGTTAGACATGCTCTATAGATGTTGATTGTTGCTATAATAAAACAATTTTTAGAACATTTATAAATGTCTAATAAGAATTTACAAAAAACATTTATAAAACTGTTTTATAACAGCTCTGTTACTAGTATGAAATGAGACGTTTAAAGGACTTTTTTAAAGCTAGCAACTTTAGCACTTTTGCTGCGATCGCTAATAACGATAAAAAAGTTTTTTAACATTCCCATTTACACAAAATTGTTTGTGCATATGCAATTAGACTTTTTAGGTGTTGTAGATATATACTAAAATCTGTTAACATAGTAGCAAAAATAAAATTAATGACAAATGGCTGATTCGGTATAAAAATTTCACCCAAGGAGCAGATGTGGCTGCGAAATTAAATTTACTGATAAGTATTTGGTACAATTCTAATAAAATTTTAACGTGTCTCCCGAATTATGATAATTAAGGAAATTTAAAATATAATTTAATTAATAAAAAATATATTATATCTATTTTTGATAAATAATTTATTAGCACCTTCTACATTATAAACTAGGCAGTCCAGCATATTTATCTTTTATGAAAATGTTACAATAGACACGAAAAAATATAATTTAAAAATATATGGCCTGTCGCTTTAAAGCCTCACAAAATGGCCACTTTCTTGTACGATCCTTACAAATCAAAATTTTACGAAACAAGACAGTTATGCTCTGTGCGTAGCTGTTATAAAAATCAAACAGCATTTGTCTAGGCAGAGGTATAATTGGTATAAAAAGTAAATCACATATGTTTTACCTACAATTAACTAGGTTTCTTAGCATAATAAAAGGCAATTATTTCCTTTTTACCTCGAACGCCTCCTACCTAAAAGCACAGGATTTAGGTGTCTCGTAAATGTATATTAGTAAATACAGCTACTGTACGACATTTTGTTTGTACGTGCAAACTAAAAATATCGTTAGACCAAATAAAAATGAAGGCTATTTTATAACGGTTTTATAATTATTGTTGTCATCTCCTTATGCAACATATTAGTTTTTTAACTGTTTTTCGT
The DNA here is from genome assembly GCA_963921935.1 of Galeruca laticollis. Taxonomy (NCBI): domain Eukaryota; kingdom Metazoa; phylum Arthropoda; class Insecta; order Coleoptera; family Chrysomelidae; genus Galeruca; species Galeruca laticollis. The sequence goes on along the minus strand of OY998178.1, from coordinate 81,218,025 downwards.
GAAACTGTAAAACAAAAATTTTATAATTACTCGCTTTTATACCAATCAGTTGCAGAAAGCAATTCACTTTTATTAATAACAATTAGAAACTATTTTATTGTTAGTTAATATGTTCGTAACAAACAGTTTAATTTTTGCTTTTATAGCGATAAATTAATCCAAAAAGCACGATTATAAAATGATTTTAGAGCAAAGTATCATTCAGAGCTAATATGCTCTATAAAATGTACATTATAAACATTTATAAAAAAGCTCTATAACTTAAAAACAAAACGTTTTCAAAACAGTTTTAGTGACAGAACAGTTAAGCGCAATAAATTTATCGCGAATTAATACTTTATAAACAAACAAACAAAAAAACAAACAAACAAAGTTTTTACGAAGCGTCAATAAAATAATTATAAAATATATTATATCGCTAACGATATCGAATTGCTAGTTGGGGCCCACTTAAGATCGCCCCTATGAATAGTTTGTTTGTGTCAGTAACGTACGTCTTTGAAATCCGTGTTTTTTAAATAATATTTGCAATATTTCCCTAAATGTTTGATAAAATACATTTATTCTGGATTAAAAAATATACAAAGATATTTATGAAATTTCAAAGACACTAATGTAAAAATATCCAAATATTAAACAAAAACTAACTTTAATAACGGTGGCTCCTACCAAACTTCAATTAATTTGAATAAATTCGTCATACCTTATGCTCTAGAAGACTACATTCCTTATTTGTTGGGATGTGATTTCTGCAAAAGCTTGGTAATGGCGGAAAAGGTTAACAAAAGTTTATTACAGGAAGGCGAAAACGAATGATGGTAAGAATTTAATAGACGCTAAGTTATTATAGAAATGTTCTTTGAATTCGAATGTAAATTCTTTCATTTTATTACCATTGATATATTCAAGAAAAATGCATTGTAATATTTGTAATTCTATTCTTATTGTTGATAAAATTGTAAAACTTTGAAGTAGAATTCTTTTGACAATAATATGTTAAGAATAACAAGTTTATTGTTGCTAGTTAAACATGTAAATAGTTTATTACGTTTCTATTGCACCTTTCAATTTGCTGGATTGTGAACTTCAAATTAAAGCCCAAAATATTTGATTACCTATACTATTGTATATACCCGTTTGCAAATAACCAATCGGGGAAAAGTACTTCCTCCAATAATTACTAACATTTATGAAACCACACAATCTGAAAAATTTGTATTTGGAATTTAAATCAAATTAAGTTAAGTTTGTTAATTCTAAAATTGTTACCGGGTGTTGTGCAAGAGAAATAATTTGTTGTGGAAATAAAATTAAGAATCTCCTCTGTTCCGAGTTTTATTCAATGTCAACGTATCGTATAGAATACAATCCATTAATAGACCGGCTAGTGAAATAGTCAAAATCTAACGGGAATGTACTAAGTCCCCTCCAATTCCGCACACTTGACGTATTCTTGCACAAAGATCTTCCCGATAAGTTGAATATGATTTGCAGACCTTTCGAGTTATAATACACTATAAACAAAAACAATTATTGTCAGATCGGGTGACAAGCTTGAAAATCTTGGAAATTATCTTCCTCCGAACCTCATCTTTTCCACCATTTTTGTCATTGGAATTTGATGAAATACTAGCCTCACTTTCGCTTAATTATATTAATATCCCGAATCCTGAAAAGGTCCTTCTTCACCGTCGCTTTCCAATAATATCTTTCCAATTCTGCCTCAATTAGACTTAGATTATTTATGTTAGACCTTCACCCCAATTCAAATTACAAACTAGTATCAATATCAACCCAAAATATATACTTTAGTTCGCAATGATAAGGTGGTGATCTAACCACTGTCATCCCACGATTTTTTGCAATTTGAACAATTTCATATTTTAGGAATTTCTCTTTATGAAGGGAACACAGCGAATACAGTTCTTTTCCCACAGAACCGGGATGGAACTTACTATTCTGTGAATTTAGCCAATTCTGTAAATATTTTTAACCACTTGGTTGTGGGCATTTCTTCTAAAAGTCTCGAATGATAACTTGCATTATCCATTATTATTATACAGTTATGAGGGAGAAGATCTATAATTTGTTCGAACCAATCTTTAAAGACATTAGCATTCAAGTCCTCATGCTAGTCACCGGTACGAGTAGATTCAAAAGTCAGTAAACCACCTTTAACAAAACCGTTTGAACTGCCGATGTGTACTATTATCAGTGTGAGCCCCTTTCCTGATGGTGGATTTAAACCAGTGGATACATTATTTAAAAAATCCCTTTCTTCAACTTGTAACAGTTTCACCTTGGCAAAATTTATTTATTTATTTGGTGTATATGTGCCTCGTTGATCCATGTTTCATCTAAATAAAATATATTTCTTTTTTGGTTTCTCATTTCTGTTATAGTCCTCTATACTACAATATCCCCTCTTTCTATTAAAATTGACTTTCTGGAATGCTTTTTCCAGCGAAAACCTACTTCTTTTAGAAGTTTCCATATTGTGCTTCGACTCATTTCAGGGTAATCCTTATCATCTCGAACCGTGGCAAGAACTTTGTTTACTGTCGGAAATTCTTTTCTAAAGAAGAACGCATGCACTTTCCTTCGAAGTCTTTCTTTCAAATAATTTTCTATTTGAAATTTTGGTTTTCCTGGAACTTTACGTGCTGTTTGAAACTCGTGTAACCATTTATTTGTTTGATGGCGTCAGTGTAACCATTTATCGTTCACTCGAACAAAAACCCAGCATAAGACTTCTCAAGGGTGGTTCGACTCCAAGTTAATGACACACTTTGTATAACAGAGGATGATCAGACTATGAGAGTTCAGGGCGCCACTACCTTTTGAAACGTTACGAAATAGCAAGAACAAAACTACGGAGGTAGAAACACCTTGTAAAAAAAGTTATTCTGAATTAAATTGTTATAAAATAAAATGTGCTCAAACTTAATCAACCCGGACACGTTACTCTGTGGCTCTCACAGCCGGGTGGATTAGAAATAAAAGAGAATATATAAAAAAATTAATTTAATTCTGCCTTAGAACGGGACGGAAAAAATACAGGATGTACTTAACTGACGGTACTCTGGTGGTTTAAATCTTCTGAAGGAATGGAATCTGTGTTTTCTATGGTGAAAGATGTGTCGGACCAATGGAAGCTGTCTTCAACGGTAAAGGTGTCTCAGATAAATGGAAATTGTCTTCTACGGTAAAGATGTCTCAGTTAAATGGAAGCTGTCTTCAACGGTAAAGGTGTTTTAGATAAATGGAAGCTGTCTTCAACGGTAAAGTTACGTAGTTCTCACGTAGCTCTCGCGTAGCTGCTGTGCTTACCACAGCAAATTAAGAAAAATTTCAGAACAAGAGAAAACGTGAGTACGTGTTTTCTCTTCAACGTCGGTATAGGAAAAGGAATGTTTTTTAGATTGTAGCAAACAGGGGGAAATTGACAAATGTCAATTGTCTCAACGTTCAGTTTTAATTCTATGGTTGGGAGTGGCTAATGAGACGGCAAGCGGAAATTACACGGAATTTATTATATTAAATCGAAACAGGTCGATGGACATGTTACACTAGTCTCATTTCTCTTCTTCAATAACTCCGTAAATCGTAGATTTCCCAACACCAAGCGTACTACTAACTAATTCCACTGCGTCATTAACGCTTCTACATAAATGTTTTTCTATATATGATTTAAAACAATTAAATATTAATATTTTTTCATTAACTGTTAAAGGACAGATTTTTCGGCGTTTACGCGGCCCTTCCAAATTTTCCATAATCCCTGTAGAATTCACGATTGACTGCACACTACACCTTGCAAGTTGCAAGTAAACGACTTTTAGTAAACTGTTAAGAATACATAACTTGGACCTCCTTACTAAATTAATAATTTGATATTGATGATATTGAAATTTTCTATGCTCTTTTTCTATGTAATTAAACTATTTTTATTTTTGTTTCAGGTACGTACTTCAAATTTTCTACATCTACAATTGCCCTTCAAGTATGGCATTAGTAAGTATTGTCTTTTCAACAACTAGGGTTTCACGAAACTCTCGAAATTTTGAGACGAGATCGAGACGAGACTGAATTTTTTTTTTCAAGACGAGATCGAGAATTTTTTTGGAGATTTCTCGATCTCGAAAAATGCGAATACTGCAATAACTCACAACTCTTGATTGGTTAGAAAAATAAGAACTATGTTAGGAAATAATTTTAATTTACCTATTTTAACTATAAGAAAATTAGCAAGGCATACAAATACAACAAAGCATTGAATAGATGAGGCTTTTACTTGATGAAGATCCATACTGAACGATGGAATAAAACAATATAGTTTGTTTAAATCTTCATTTATTTGAACTAATGTTCAATTTAAACTTGTTGATGCGTTTCACTAACACAGTAGCTTTGTCAAAGCTACTGTGTTAGTGAAACGCATCAACAAGTTTAAATTGAACATTAGTTCAAATAAATGAAGATTTAAACAAACTATATTGTTTTATTTCATCGTATAACAAAGCAAATAACAAAGGTAAAACAAATGGTTTTATGAAGGGAACACAGCAAATACAGTTCTTTTCCCACAGAACCGGGATGGAACTTAATTTTCCAATTCTGTAAATATTTTATTAACCACTTGGTTGTGGGCAATTGTTCCAAAAGTCTCGAATGATAACTTGCTTTATCCATTACTATTATACAGTTCTGAGGAAGAAGATCTGTAATTTGTTCGAACCATTCTTTAAAGACATCAGCATTCATGTCCTTATTGTAGTCGGCGGTACGATTAGATTGAAAAGTCAATAAACCACCTTTAGTAAAACCGTTTGAACTGCCGATGAGTACTATTATCAGTCTGCGCCCCTTTCCTGATGGTGGATTTAAACCAGTAGATAAATTATAAAAAAACCTGTCTTCGACTTGTAACACGTTGATCTTGCCAAAATTTATTTGGTGTATGGCCTTGGTTGATCCATGTTTCATCTAAGTAAAATATATTTCTTCTTTGGTTTCTCATTTCTTTTATAGTCCTTAGGTAATTTCTCCTCCATACTACAATATCGCGTCTTTCTATTAAAATAGACTTTCTGGAATGCTTTTTCCAGCGAAAACCTATTTTTTCAAAAGTTTCCATAGTGTGCTCCGATTCATTTCAGGGTAATCCTTATCATCTCCAACCGTGGCAAGAACTTTGCCTACTGTCGGAAATTATTTTCTAAAGAAGAACACATGCACTTTCCTTTGAGGTATTTCTTTCAAATGTTTTTCTATTTGAAATTTTGGTTTTCCTGGAGCTTTACGTTTTGTTTGAAACTCGCCACATTTCTCTTCTTTAATAACTCCGTAATTCGTAGATTTCCATCACCAAGCCTCCTACTAACTAATTCCACTACGTCGTCAACAGTTTTACATAAATGTTTGTCTGTAAATGATTTAAAATAAATAACTATTAATATTTTTTCATTAACTGTCAATGGACCGATTTTTCGGCGTTTACGCGGCCCTTCCAAATTTTCCATAATCATACTAGAATTCCTACACTGCACCGTGCAGGTTGGAACTAAACAACTTTTAGTAAACTATTAAGAATACACAACTTGGAACTCCCTACTAAATGGAAAAACCTACAACCGCATTTCGGTGAAATTTATTGGGAAGGTATTTATTTATCTACTTATAATTCCATTACTGTAAGAGATTCTTGGAATTAAAATAAAACAAAATTTCAAACATTTATTGGCAAATAGGTACTGAAAATAATCTTATGAAACGGCTCTGTATTCTTTAATACACCGGGCTTTTGGCTTATCCAAACCTTTTTCTATTGTTCTGTACAGCTTATGGTTATAAAAGACCTTTGAAAGACCGAAATCTTCTATTAGCTCAGGAGCATTTATGAAAATTTTAGGAAATATTTTGATTATTTTGTAATAATATTTAAAATGATCCTACTAAGTTTTGCATTAGAAATAAGGTTTTATTACTCTCTCGTACATAAAAATAGACTATAATGACTGACATGGCTACTAAAGTGTTAAACCACCAAAATTTGAAGTTCATCAAATGTCAATTAAAAGCTATAATTGGGTGTTGCGATCTTAAATGGCTCACACTGTATACTCAATATAAAATATTTTTTTAATATGTTTGCTTGCCTAGGGCGCTCTCGGCATTTAATTTGTCTCTATCCACCATCCGTTGTAGGAACTGAATTCTTAAAATGTAGTCAAACTTTCATATAAATTCATTCATAAGCAGTAATTTGTCCGAAAAAGCTCGCGATTTCCAAAACTTTCCGATTTTCTTTAAATTCTTTCTTGAAATAAGTCCACAGATAATTTTTCCCTTCACTATCATTTCCCAGTTGGTATTAGAATCAAGAGGTTTGTATTTATCAATTATTATCCTATCATAGGCAGCATTTTTCTTATTTAAATCGTGATGATTTTCACTTTTCTTATCCCAGAAGCAAATTTTTTGTTATTGCAGTCCATAAACTCTTCCAAAGCTTACAGATTCCGCTACAATCTTCTTCTGTCAATTTTTGATGTGGAAAAGCAAGCTCATTTGAATGAAATAATTGATTGTTTCAACTTATATCCATATATTGATTGGAGTTTTGACTGCGTTCGATTGCTTGCATCAATCAAAAACTGTGCGTCAATTTTCGTACATGCTCGATAAAACTGTGCAGTTTAATCAATATTATAAATCGTGGTTGTGTGTACCCGTCATTAGATGTTCTGGACAATGATTTTCCCTCTACTCGTAATACACCTAAATCAGGCTGAAGGTGATGCTAATTACAAATTAAAAGTAATTTTATTTATTGATTTATTCGATGTTTTGCCATGCCTTTTGAAGTTTGTCTAGTAATATATTATGGATAAACGGTATATTACTTTCATTTATATCAACATCAAACATTGTTAAACGCCGATACGTTCATTATAATGCAGAATTTCTTTAATTTCCTTTGAAGTGTAAATACATTTTAATACGTTAAATCAAAATGAATTAGTTATTTTGGTTTGGTTTGCTCAAATAAGTTTAGGGATTTGTTTATAATTCAATTTATGTTCATCTGAGGAGGTTTCGTATATTTGAAAACATCTACAATTTACAATTATCGTTATCTAAATTTCAATTAACTATGTATGTTCTACAGTGTGTACCAAAATTTTAGTGTGTTTATACGCCCCATCTACATCACGTTGTCTATCCACAAAATTTTAAAAATTGCTTAATATGATCAAGCATTATGTATACGAGGGTTGTTTTTTATGTTTCGGGATTTGTCAATCCTAGTGTTGCAATCTGGCAACTGACAGCTCTGTCGTAAAGTTGGACATTTTTGAGGTTATACGTACTCAGAACGTTTTGACATACGAGCGCTATTTGTGTTGTTTACATTAACTTAAAAGATTCATCTCGGTCCAAAAATGGAATTAAATCGTGATCATTTTCGTGCGATTATTTTTTACAACTTTCGACGTGGATTAACTCAGCAACAGTGCATGGATGAACTTAATTCAATTTTTGGCGATGAAGCTCTATCAAGGACCAGTGTTTATCGATGGTATGGTCAATTCAATCGTGGTCGTAGTTCACTCCAAGACGAATTTGGTGAAGGTCGTCCAAAATGAGTTGTTGTTCCGAAAACCATTGATGCTGTGCACGAACTGATATTGCAAGATCGTCATGTGACCTATTGAAATTGAGATAACCTTAGGCATTAGTGGGACCAGCATACATTCAATATTGCATAAAAATTTGACTGTCAACAAAATTTGTTCGCGTTGGGATCCCACTCAATTTGTCAATCGCTCAAAAAATGCTCGTGTCGATTGGTCGAAAGAAATGTTCAAAAAATACGATCGCGGTGCTTCGAAACACGTCTATGACATCGTGATAGGTGATGAATCGTGGATTTACGCGTATGAGCCCGAAAATAAACAGCAGTCGACTGTACGGGTGTTTCAAGATGAGCCAAATCCAACGAAAGTTGTTCGCGCACGAAGCACTTCCAAGCAAATGGTCGCCTGTTTTTTCGGAAAAACTGGACATGTCACAACTGTACCACTAGAGCAACGCAGAACAGTCAATTCTGAGTGGTACACAACCATTTGTTTGCTAGTTGTCTTCCAAGAAATCAGGAAAACCAACCGCCAAAGACGGATCACTCTTCACAACGACAATGCGAGCTCTCACACATCGGCTCAAACAACTGCAATATCGATTTGATGAGTCATCCGCCGTACAGTCCTGACTTGGCACCGAATGACTTCTTTTTATTCCCGTACGTAAAAAACAAACTGAGAGGTCAACGTTTTTCGACACCTGAAGAAGCGGTTGCTGCATTCAGAATGCATGTTTTGGAGATACCTCATTCAGAGTGGCAAAAGTGCTTCGACAATTGGTTCAAACGCATGCAAAAGTGTATTTATCTTCATGGGGAATATTTTGACAAACAATAAATTGATTTTCGATGATTAATATTTATTTTTGTTCTCTAATCCCGAAATATAAAAGGCAACCCTCGTACTGTTCCTAATTTACTTTAATCAAAAACGTAATAGAATTTTTGTTAACACTCGTTCAAATGTATAGAGAATTGCTTCCCATTTTCATTTAGACTTATTTTTAACGTGTCTTCATCGTATTATGGGCCGGAAATCTTCACTAACCTAGGGAAATCTTTGCAATAAACATTTGGTTAAATCATTCGACTGTTTGGTTGAATAAATTTGGATACAAACTGAGTTAACTATTGACTCTTTTCAAATTGCAGTAACAATCTTGAAGGTAATATTGAAGTTTCCTTGATCCCGTGGGCTTAGCTATGTTAAAACTGTTATTCTTGTAAATTAACCATTTGCGAAGTTCTAATGCTACAAAAATCATTCGATGCTCTTTCGAATAGTAACACCAAATTTTATATATAGTTACTATAACTTCTTCACAAAGCTCGTTATGATCCTTGATAGTTTTTAATGTTTAATAAACATGTATACTTGTACAACATACATAAAATTAGTACACAAAAATCTAGGTGAAATAATTCTTGAAATTCAAGATAATTCTTTGTAGAACTCTCTAATGACTATTGGAAAATGCGAAAAGAACATAAAAATATATGTTTGAGAGAACAATTAAGTTATGAAACGTATATGTAGAACTGTTTTAAAATGAAACTTTGTTTCTAGATAATTCCACAATATATTCAAAAAAATATTAAAATTTTAAGAAATTCGACAATTGTTTCGATAAATCAATATCATCGTCAGAATGACAGAAGTTACGTTTCATATGATGCCTACCTGATATTTAATAATTATTTTTGGCTAGTTCAGCTAGTTAAGAGAATCTGCAAACTTAATCGAACCATCATGATGATGATTATATAAGTCAAAAATCGTTCCAAAGGTTCCAAACAAAATAATCTAATTAATTTGATTTCTTAATTAAGCAATGAAGTGACGAAATTAAATTTGCATATTTTAAACATTTAAATATGGATTATGTTTAAATCCTTAATGACAATCATTAAAATATCGTCTACATTTGTGATGGATGAAGTCTATTGTTCATTGAATAATACATAAAACTCCTACAGATTCAGTCCATCATTCAGATACGGATTTGCCCATCTGCATAATTTTAAAAAAGATTATTTTAGATTGAATATTATACTACTTCTTTCATTATATTATTTTTTTCATCGAGAGTGCTATATAAAATGAAAATAAAAGAAATTATAATTATTAGTTACTATTCCAATTAAAAATATAAACAGGAAAAAACTATGAAGTTTGGAGAGTAAATATATTTGGTTGATTCAATAAGAGAAGGTTGTTTATAATTATCTTCATTTTGTTAACAAAAATTATTATCTCTATCTCTTTCAAAGCATCGTGTACTGTTCTTGCCTCGTTTTAATTACACTTACATTGAAGCAAATACAAAAACAAAATAACAAATGAAATCGAAATGGATCTCGTTATTATATCTCTTAGAAAAACGCTTATTAATGAGTTGCTGTCTATTTCAAACAAGACACCGTAAATATTCTGCATGAATTTGATAATTTTTTGTTTCAATTTCTTCGTCAAAATTAATCATTTATTAGGTTTTTTTTTGTAATTGAATTTAAAGCGATCATGCACAAGAAAAGACTTGAAGGAATCTCCAACATCCTGATTGGACCTATTTCTTGCACTATTAATGTATGACAAATAGCGGTTATAAGATTATCTAAAAATTCTAGCTATCATGTTTTATTCAATGCTGAAATGGTTTCAGTCCGATTCTGTAGTTATTTATGTTATTGATGAATAAAGTTTATGTTTATTCATGAGACTAAATCGACTAGCGAGTCGTAGGAACGAATCTTGGATGCGAATATAAAAAAAGATTGTGAGGGGGCGAAGGTTAATGATCTTGACCCTCTAGCCATTAAAGTCTTTTTTGCTCGATGGAATATTTATATTGTGCAATTTTTGTACTATTTGATATGAGTACAAGAATATTGATGATAAAAATTCAGTTGGTGTGTTATTCAACTCACAGTGCATTTTTTTCGGGAAACTAATTAGTGTAACCGTGTAGTGGAAACGTAACCTTGATTCGAATTACAACATGAGAATAATGATTAAATCTTAAATAATCTAATATATTAGGCTAGTGCTTAATTAACCTCATTCTTCTCAGTTTTTTAACAAAAAAAAATGACAAAAACATATTTATTCTGAAGCGTAATCACTGTCTACTTCAATTACTGTTTCCTATTTGCTTGCTGTGAAATTGACCATCAAAGAAGCTGCTCTCTGTAGGTGTTCTAAATAACTAAACTGTTGGTCAGTGAACTAACTCAAGCATGAATTGCATTTATTAGTCTTGTATATTCGCGTACTTCTTAATTTGAGTTTTTGTAACACCTTCTGACAAGATTCATTTCAATCTTAGGTTTTTGTCTGTTTTAACTCTTAATAATATTCGTTTTCAAAAATATGAACTTATTCAATCTAGTATTGGTACCTTCAAGTTTTTGGCCACTGTTTTATTATTTAAAATATGAAATCAATGGGCTTTGATTCATGTTTTTTTCTCTTTTTCTCAGCCTTTGTTCGTTTACTTCTAGACATAGTCCTTTCTCAGCTACTTCCAACCATATCTATTTTGTGATTTTCAATACCATTCTTTTTGTTTGGCTCTGTTCGTCCATTTTGTCTTGCAATATGGCCCGTCCCTTGTCATTTTGGTTGTACGATGATTCTATAATGTCAAACTTTTTGGTTCTTTTTCAGATATAATCGTCTTTAATTTTGACTCTGAGACTCACTCAAAACATTGCTGTAACCATTCTTCGCATCAATCACAGTTTTCTAATGCCAATGCAATGCGGCAAAATTAATGCGTCGTTGTACTTTCAATTTTGGTTTGTGGTATGACGTTATATTGCAATTAACCACGAAAGATTGTGGGTATCAGTGTTTTTCCCTAATACGGTTGCCTTTGTCTGAATTTTTGTCTAAAGACTGCAAATATTGGCCATATACCAATTATTATAGGTAGATATCGCGGAAATAAAACTATAATGCTAGATTAGGTCTAGATGTTCGTAAATGTTACTAATTTTCGGTAAACAGTGATAAATATCGGAAAAAATTACAAAATCGCTAGGTTAATATTGCAAATTATATCTCAAAAAACTACAAAATATTGTGGAAATCACTAGGCGCCGATACATTTGTCTGAATCATTCTAGATACTGCAAATATTTGCAATTGATCAACGTTGTATGCTAGATTAGGTTGAATCTATCTAGATGTTTGTAAATGTTTTCAGTAACAGTGCTAAATATCGAAAAAAATAACAATATCGCCAAATATAGCATGTTATATCGCAATTAATGATAAATATGGTGGATATCACTAGGTGGAGGTAGGTAGTTAGTTGTAGATAATGCAAATATACATAATTGTTAGAAAAAAACAGTGCAACAAATTCCAAAAATAAGGTTAGTTTAGGAAAACTAAAACGGAGTGGACAATATAGGGAAACATATGGAAAATTTCATGGTAACAGTTTTCTGATGAACAATAGATTAAAGGGAGAAAATCAGAGCTCGGACTCTGTGTCCTATAGAATTCTTTAAATCGCCTAAATTCTATACCACTAGCACTCTGTACGCGCGTAAAATATCTTTCTTATCACGAAAGCGATCGACTTCTTGCGAGGTGTATAGACGTCTGGTATTCTATTTTGGAAGCAAATTAACCTGTCAACAGTGTCGATGTTCTGTCGTTTTTTTGTTTATTTTTATTAGTAAAGTAGTAAATAATTATTACAAATTATAAATATGCGTGTTCGTACAGGACATTGGCAATTATTGCTGGATTTATGCAAGGAAAACCCAAATGTTTGGTCTCCATAAACCTATGCCTTATGTTATTTTTTCTTTCGGGAGTTACAGGAAACTGAATCTATTCGGCCGCATACGTATTAACTATTGCTTCAGTTACTTCTTCAATGGCTTTAGAAACACTTTGTTGTGCCATTGTGACATTATAGCTTTGGCTAATTACCCCCTGGTAAGTTCCAGTAGCATAAAAATGCAATGCGGCAAAAAAATTTGTTGTTGGTGCTGTAGCTACTGGGTTATTTCCCTGGATTAAAAGAGGTGTAATACCGTTAAGTATGACCTGTGCCATATCGTTGGTTAGGCGAAATAATTCCTTGAAGCGAATATCTTCAATTATAAAACAGTCGGCCTCAACACGCATATTTCTTCGCTCGATGTTTTTCACTCTTATGTTTTCTAAACCTTTCTTCCTCTTCAGCAACAAACAAATTTAAATTGTTTATAGGAAACATAATTATTTAAACGCTTTTAGTTTGCAAAATAAAAGTTGTTTAAACTCGCCTTTAGTCGCAATTTAAATAAGATCAATTAACAAAATCAGAAAAATACAATTGACACACATAAGATATGAGATTGTCGTTTATTAAAAAAATAAACATTTAAAACAACAAATTACCCTATCAATTCCGGAAATACCCGAAGAGAAGGCGATTACAACATAGAGTGCTATCAAATTCGATTATCGCTTTCTAGAGTAGAATTCTATGATAGAAAGCCACAGCTAGAATATAGTGCACGGAGTCCTACTGCAGGAATTAAACTATTTTAATAGAATAGAAGTGTCAGAAGTTCAAATTAAGTAAACTGAAATATTAGTGTAGTGTACGGAAACAACCGTTAAATAGTGAAAAACTTAAATTTAATGACAATTTAGAATTTAGTTTAATGTATTTTTTTAGGTAGTTCACAGTGGTACACCTTGTATACAGGGAACATCAAAATTATATCATTGAAATAAACATTTATTTGCCAACCGGGGATATTTTTCCAAATTTTTTTAGTTTCCAAAAATCAAAATTTATTTTGTCGAATGCTACAGCATTTATACTATAAATATAATTCCTTCTTATTTATTAAATTTCTATAGATTTTGTATACAAGCTTGAATTTTGATGAATCACGTTCATAACTCAAACTCTTTATGAGCACCAGAACCAGCGCTCAAAAGATTAATACATTATACAACACTCTTGGTCATCTTATTTTTCAAAATTATGCACCGGATGTCCCAAATTCAAGGCATTTCGAATTGCCACATTTATCATCAACATAATTTTTTTACATACGGACCCGAACTTTCCAAATCACTTATTTCATTGTGTTTACCAAACATGTACTAAGTTAGGTTTGAGTATTGTTTCGTACTTATCAATCTCCTATTATAATTATAAAGACAGAAGGGTTACAAGACATTTACACCGAATTTTTAGACATCGGTAGTTGTAAGATGACCCTCAGTTTAGGTCAATAAAATTAAATATTTTTAGTGGACTGTAACACTTTTATTATTAATATAAATAAGTAAATTAATATGTATTTGTATATGGCAGCAACGAAAAAGACAACTACTACTTTTACAATGTTGTCAGGTGTACGCCTTGACAGGGGTATCTAAAACTCGTCCACAAACACCCCAATATATAAATATTTCAAGTAATAATTTAATACCAGTGGTACGAGCCATTCCACGTAACATATCTTGAAAGAGTGAAAGAGTTGGTAATCGGGTAAGATGCTGCAGTCAAGAAAGAAGATACGTTTTTGAACACTTTTAATGGTTTTTACGCGTTGTTTATGTCCTTTAGAGTTTTGTAGTTTTCAAGGATGCTGTAATGGTTTTTACGTGTTAATTATGTTCTTTAGTGTTTAGTACATTTATTTATGTACTATTATTAATTCATCCTTTCGTATGTTCAATCAACTGTATGCAATAATGAACAGAAGTAGTGCTTCTATATTGATCTAGTTATATCTTCAATTGTTATCTGTTTGGTCAAAATCTACAAGTACTAATTTTTCTAAATGTTTTAATTCAAATTGTTATTTATAATTCAACTTTTTTCTCTTTAATTCATCGCAGTATATACAGAGTGGTCAGACGGAAACTAAACAGCTTTCAACAGTCTTCTAAACTCTTACTTAAGTTACATTTGTCGTTTATTTTATTTATTATTTATAAAATTTCAGTATAAAATAATTTATTTTTGAAATATCTAAAATTTATTTAATATTTTCCTTCTTTTAATAGATAACATTCAATTTCTCATTGTAGAAACAAAGATCTGACTTATTTATGTTATGCAATTAATGTATGTTGTATTCCCTTTAGAGAGTAACAGATGCATGCAACTCGAAGCATCATTGTTTTATTAAACGATTTATCAAAGGAAGCGCCCGGGGTGGAAAACGCGTCCTTTGAAAGACGTTTGGGTGGTTTTCTTATAAAAGATTCGACTTTATACGCCATATCATAATATGTCACCGCTGTCGAGTTCATAAAAAACTAAATGAAAGTGAGTGTGCAAGCCCAAAGAAAAATTAAACATCAATTTTTCACTTAAATTTGTCAACACGTGTTTGATGTTTTTATCGTATATAATTTTAAAACGAGTTTTCCAAAAAATTATGTAAAAAATTGTTTTATTGCTAGATAATTGAGGATCAGGTGGACAGTGGAGATTTTTGTTAATGTAATATAATGCATTCCCCGAGCCAAGTAGACCAAAGAATGTTGAATGTAGTGCAACTGAAAAAGGAAGCTCAATGGAAAATACTGAAAGCAAGTTACTCGCATCAACAAAAGACGTCAAATCAACTAAGGTGGTATGGACATGTCCAATGCATGGAAAAATATCGATTACCTACTCAAACCAATTTTGAATTAGACACCACTAGAATGGAAAAAATAAAAGACATGGAAACCTTGTAAGTAACGAGGATAAAATCATGGAAAGATGGAGGGAGTACTTTAAAGAACTTTTTGGGGGCAGACGAAGATAAAAATAAACAAGCTAGGTAAAGGGCTGGCCATACTAAAGAACAGCGTTCTTTGATGGGTAGTAGCAGGTCCCATAACCATAAATATACAACAGTCAAAATGTTTCTTTCTAAACTCGCAACCTAATAATAATGAGTGTAATTTAAATGCACAAATAGAAAAATTCTGGACCCTATCTTTTATAAGGCAAACGTTTTGGCCTTTAAATGGGAAAAATTCAGTTAAAAAATGTATACGAAAATGCATAACATGTTTTAAGACAAAACTAAAAGGTTTAACTGTCCAAATGGGTCAATTACCATCTTTACGAGTAACCCCTTCTTCGCCATTTTTGTCCTCATCGCTTGACGTTGCTGGACCTTATGAGTTAAAAGATGGTAAATTAAAAAACCGTAAAAAAATAAAGGCATATCTTTGCGTTTTCGTCTGTATGTCTACTAAGGATCTATATCTAGAGCTCATCTCTCATTTAACTAGTGACGGTTTTTATATGTTCTAAAAAAATCATTTCTAGGCGAGATATTTGTACAAATTTATATTACGATAATGCTACAAATTTTGTTGGTGCCAATAATAATCTGTTAGCTTTCCAAAAATTAACTTAGCGCGATAAGGTACGAAAATGTCAAATTAAATCTCATTTTATGACACCGCGATCCCCAAATTTCGGTGGACTTTGGGAATCCGCTATCAAATCCACGAAACGTCACTTGAATCGTGTTCTAATCCAAACATTTTTAACCTTCGAAGAATTTTATTCCATATTAACTCAAGTGGAGGCGGTACTTAATTCGCGACCTATTACCCCATTGTCTCAGGACCCGTTAGATCTGGAAGCTTTAACACCGGGACATTTTATTATTGGACGAGTTCTAACTGCTGTTCCACAGAAGGATTTAACCGACGTAAAAACCAATTATGTCAAAAGATATCAGCTCACTCAACAAAAAGCTCAACATTTTTGGTCAAGGTGGATGAAGGAATACCTGCATCTGCTACAACAACGAACGAATCGCAATACGGTAATCCACAGCTCGAAGTGTGAATGATGGTCTTATTAAAAAGAAAAGCTTTGCTGGTCACTTGGCAGATTCGTCGAAACACATTCTGTTTCAGATTCGATAGTACGCGTAGTTGACCAAGAATGGTTTCATTAAACAAAATATGTGTGCAGAAATTCATCAAAAGTAAGACAGTTGATTATAATTATTTCAGGTTTTTATGAGACTATTATTTTAAAGATAAACTTTCTTTTCACTGAAAGCCGAGTCTTTCAAGAGAGGCGAATGTTCAGTTTCGCGTTATTAGTTCTTATTTTTGAAAAATATAGTCGATATATAGTACCTTTGGATGGCCTACGTGCCTTAATAAAGTTCAGCATACTGTGTGGTATTTTTTATTGTCATGGAAACAAAAAGAATTATATTGAAAATGAGAAAATGTATGTGACATTTAATGTCAACAGTAAAAAAAAATAATCAAATGAGAACAGTGTTTTTTCCTAAAAATTTATATATTTTCGAGCAAAGTTCTTGTCCGTTCAGAACTGATGGCAAGGGAACACAACAGTCAGCTCTGTGTCTTTCTCTTATGTTATAAAGGAGTAATAGGCTGTGTATTATTCTAAACGATGCTTGAAATGTCATTTTTACTGGCAATGTTATGTCTAGCTGTTGATATATTCCATAAAGCTTCGCTACTTTAAATATTACAATAAATTATTCACAGTTAATTCATTATAATATTATTCAGAATGAAAACATAGTCAAAACAAGGAACAGTTGACAATTTTAGTATTGGTTGGGTGTTTAGAAAGTTGCATATTAGCTTCACGTGTATATACGCAAAAATACCCCGACAGAAACAATTCGAAAAAGGAAAGTTTTCAGAAGTTTGAGAATATTGAAATCCAAGTAATTGATTCATTCATAGAAGACAAAGAAAAATTAATAAAGAAATAGGAATAAGTTGAAGAAGCGTATCCAGAACATTAAGAAAATACAAATTTCATCCTTTTCACACAGGTACAGCTACACCAGAAATTTTACGATCAACGAATAGAGTTTTGTTTATGAGTAATGGAACAGGTGGCGGTAAATGAAAACTTTTTAAACTTTCCATAGCAATGGTGTAGTGAACAGACATAATATTCATTACTATAGCGATGAAAGTCCCCACTATTTCCGGACACTGGACCGTCAAAAACGATTGTCATTAAATGTATGGGAAGGAATAGTCGGATCTAAGGTGATAGGTCCTTACTTCTTAAATAGAAATTTAAATGCTGCAAAATTTCATAGATTCTTACTGCCTCAAATTCCTGAACTATTGAAAGACGTTCCGTTAGTAGTAAGACGAAGAATGTGGATCCAGTTAGATAGTGCTTCAGTCCATAGGGAATCTTAAAGAAAGAAACACTATTTTTTTACGTTAAATTCGAAAATGTGGTATTCCATTTAAAATAATATATCTTTGATATACCAAATATTTTTGAACCATCCTGTATAATTATAAATATTTTTAAATTGTAGATTTTATTGACCTACGTATGCATATTAGGCCAGGCGGCAAGTAATGTAAACCGTAAAAAAAGTTGGCAAAGCTTTTATTGTTTTAAATGGTTTATTAGGGTGTGATTATCAAGAATCTTAGTTTTCCCCACACCCTTAAGGCCCGCGTCGATCTCAGTTAGGCTACAAAGGTACATATTTTTGGTTTTTCGGTGATATCTCGTTTTCTCTTTATCGTACGGCCAAAATGGTCTTATATGAAATTAAAGGTGACAAAGTTCTGCACAAAATAGTTCTGTATCATTTTTTCATGGGACTTATAGTTTCGGAGTAGTAACCGCGCTAGTTTTGATAAATGCAGTAAATATCGATTCTTGCTTACCGAATTTCACTCTTCTCTCGGACTGGTGACTGTTGACAATATAAATAAGCACATATTACATAAATTTTCATAAAAAGGTATAGAACTTTTGTTAAAATTGCAAATAGTTTGATTTATTGTGGCTAAATACATTTCTGCAGCGTCAGTGAAGTCAATCTAATCGTCTTCTTTTCGACAAAGTACGACGTTCTCGCGTAAAAGGTTCATCCTGAACTGGTATTTGCGCAAGACTGGTCCCGGCAACTTCCACACATTCTCGAGCAACGCAGCCCAGTCTTCCTACAGCTACAAGCTGCTTGATACCCTTGCTTGCACTTGCAGGATATCGTGCTGAGAAGCTCCTGCGGGGCAGCGTCTATTAACGTAGGAATAGGTGTCAGTCATTTCCTCGTGCTTTTCCAGCCCCAATCTTGCGGACTCTTCTTGTTTCCGTACCACTTTTGAACCTGATGGTAGGTTCTGAAGGAATGCTGTCGTGCTGCTGCTTCGGTTGGTGGTAAAGATGCAAGATTGCAAGCACTCTTAGAAATTGATTTCGTGAAGTAGTGGAACCTGCAATCATTCAACGATGTGTCACCGCTCGCTCCATAGAGTGCTCTAATGACAGATTTTCCGGCTGCCTTAATCAGGTCTGGAGAAGCATTTGGGTCTTTAAATATTCCAACGGTTCTTCGTACAATCATATTTTTTTGAAATATCTTGACGAATTTCTGTTTTCCATGCCTTAAGAATGCTGAGGTTGTGTCGCACCCACTGAAGGCGTGAAGGAAGAGTATCTGCTCCGCAACTCCTTCTGAATGTTTGAACGACTTCGTCGAGTAAATTCCGCTCCCAATTTTTCCTTTCCCTGGTTTCATGAGATAAACATTCGACAGCGATGATGCGAGGCCTATTAGTAGTACGAGGAGGTCGACACCTTCACCCACTACCACTACGGAATCATAGCCTGGCGATAATTCAATCGCGGTGTTAATCATAAGAGTATCAGCGTCTTCAGCGGCTTGCTTTTCGAGAAATCCTGCAGCTCGAAGTTTGCCCTCCAGCATAGAAATGAGCCGAGTCTTGTTCTGGTCGTTGCCAAGAAATTTCTCCTATGACATGGTTGCTGTAATCGTTTCATCAAGCATCACATTAGCAGCGACATGCCTCTGCGATCTACGAAGTCGTTCAGCAGCTTTAGTACTTTTGTTGTTAGCGTCATTCGGATAGCCGTCAAAAACAACTACGCTCTTGGCCTTGTAGTACTTCTGTACGTACTGTACATACTTCATAAGAATCCACCGTCTATAACATGTACCACGTTATCTGCATCGTTGATGGAATGAGCCACATGAGAAAACATATTATACAATATATATATATATATATATATATATATATATATATATATATATATATACCTGTATTCGCTCTTATGGCAGCAATTATACTCCTTTCTCTCGTATATGTTTTATGACGTTTTACATGAATGATCACTGAATTCAGCCCTCGAAGCTGATCCACTTTATTGTTTTTTCTGCGAACACTTGCTTCTTTGAGAAAGTTCAAATCTCTCGCCTTCACTTCAAGAGTTTCACCTTCTTTCAAAGTTTTCTCACATACAAAGCAATTATTTTGTTCTGACATAGTTATACAGATATCGTTATATTTTCCGTATACGTAAGCGCCTCATCGACCGACTTCTTAGGCACACAAGGCTACACTGGAATATTGAATACACGAAACTACGAAAGGGGATACGACGCTGCTACGTAGGTCACAGTGTACTCTCCCCACCTATGAGCAGGGCCTGTTCTGCATCTGCCTGCACTAGCAGGATTTTCGAGAATCCCAATGTCGGCGCTCGTGACGCACGGTCTCTAAAATACCTGAGATACCCTTCCCGTATTCTTAGAACCAAACAGCCCTTTGAATTACGAAATAAATTTTTAAACAGAAGCTTATAATATATTGGAGACGTCACAACACATACTTATTATCAACGATGAATTTGAATTACTTATACATACCTAGTCATAAGAGAAATATAACAAATTGTCAACAGTCACCAGAACAAGGAAGAGTGGAATTTGGTAAGCAAGAATCGATATTTACTGTATTTGTGAAAACTCGCACAACTTCGCGCAGCTACTACTCCGAAACTATAAGTCCCATGAAAAAATGATAGTGAACTATTTTGTACAGAACTTTGTCACCTTTAATTTCATATAGGACCATTTTGGCCGTGCGATAAAAAGAAATCGAGATATTACCGGAAAACCAAAAATGTGTACCCTTGTAGCCCCACGGAGATCGACGCGGGCCTTAAGGGTGTGGGGAAAACCTAGATTCTTGATATTCAGTCCCTAATAAACCATTTAAACCAATAAAAGCTTTGCCAACATTTTTTTACGGTTTTGAACGATTTTATCGCCCTGCCGCCTGGCCTATATAAAAATATTTTTTAAATTGTCATATTTTGTGCTTTACCCTGTATATACACACTTTTGCTATATTCACGTCAAGGAACGCGAACGACAAAACACAAGGCAAAATAACACTTCCACAAAGGCCAGGGAAGTATAATGGAGGACTACATGAACAATGATGACTCCATCGATGTTTAAAGGGGAGGGGGTGTAAGGAACTTCATCCCGGAATACATCGTTCTTGAAGGATGGTGTGATGTTATAAATAATAAATATGCATACTTTGGCAGCCTTAATTTCAATTTATAAGCATTTTATTTAAAAAATAGATTAGATCTAAAGAATTCAAAACAATTTTTTATCTGTCATTGATTCAATACTATGGAAATTGAGTGCGAACGAACTTCAATCAGATTGTTTTTTTGTTGAATCTCGCATAACGTCTTTGAGAATGTATCTAATAATATTTTCTTGTTGATCAGATCTTGGAATTAGACTGTTGACATTAACATGAACAAATTTAAACCCGGCGGGATTTAATTTGTGAGAGAATAAATTAAGCGAAGGAAATGTCTAGAAACTCAAAACGTGATAATGTTACTTTGAGGATTCTTGATGCGGTATATTCATTCACTGCAACTAAAATTAGGTTTTAAATTATTCAGTAGTACTGTCGGAAAATCTTGACATGCGGTGACATAATTCTAACTTGAGAGTAATCTTGAATTAATAAAATGAATAAAGGGGGAATCGGCCACATATGTTTTAAATTATAAAAAAATATGGTTTGTATAAATGTAAGAGGATTATTGCTATAATTAGGAAAAGACAATCGAAATTAGTACCTATTATAGCTATGCATCCTGGTACATGCCAGACCTAATTCGCCAAGAAAGCTCTCTTCCTATAGGACGTAATCAAGGAAAAGAGCATAAAATATCACAAAAGTATAGAATCGTCAGTAATCTCATACTTTTGCTTTATTAGAGCCCTAAACTTCAGAATGAATCAGCAAGCTGAGCAGAAATACGATTAAAGAGTTCGTACTTTTTGTTTTGATTTCTACTAAATACACTGCACGAAACAATTAGAGGAAATTCACGTCTTATTGTTTTATATAGAAATCTAATACCGCTTGTCTTGAATATGTACATTGCGGTCAAATAAATTTATAAAGCAAATTCTACAATATATCACTACAAAAGGGCCATTTACACGTCGAGACAGTTAATTACATTTCTATATACTTATTATTATAAAATTTGTGTGGCATTTTAAGTTAGCCTTAACTGTTATTAACAAAGAACGTAACAACAAAATTACAACAATTTGGGATATCAAACCTAAAGTGTATTATATACTAAATTAAAGCAATACGCACAGACTGCTTTATTTTATTATTATTATCAAGAATGCATCAGAAGAGTCGAGAAATGATCAAGCTAAAAAAATTATTGGACGCGGATAAAGAAAATTCTGTTTTTTTTGTTTTCTCGGCATTTTTGTAATTTTTTCCAAATATAGCACAATGTCATGATATATTTTTACACATACAGGGTGTTTGAAACTCACTCTTTGAGAATAATAATTCGTACCAAATACGTAGTATTTATTTAAAACTTAAATTCTGTCATAATGTTCAAACTGAACACATTTCCTAAGAACTGAAACGCAAGTTCTTTGAACTTTGGATTGATTATTCAGTTAAATCTAATAAAACACAATTAAGAGAACGCTCACGTTATCAATCAAATACAAAAATCATTTTATTAACTTTAATTTAAATAAATAAATCTTAATTGATGCTGGAATACGTTGAAAAGGATTGAAGAAACTATTTACGAAATCACATACTCTTCTAATATGATTGTTGTACGTGTGACAACTAAAAGTAGAAAACTGAGAAAAAGAAATTTTTCTAATCTAGATTGTTATTCAGAACGTCCGTCTACCAATCCCCTGTAAAAACCCTTGGGCTTTTCCTTCACGTCAAGTCTCGACCTTTTTATTTACACACAGTTTTCTAAGGATTTTTCGTATATATATCCTGCTACCTCTATTTTCTCACAGCAGACATGTAAAGTAGAAAATATGACATTTACTCTTCGCATTTAAACTTTAAGGTGTTTCCTAGCACACATAATATCGCTACGGTGCAGCTTTATCAGCTCAAGTATTCGGCTTACAAATTTTATTTGTTTTAAAATTTAAGAGGTAGACGAAATGCTCCAAGAATGCGGAAATTGCGGCACGGATAAGTTTTAGGGAATATTATAAGAAAATTGTTCATGTATGGTGCACCAATCTCCCGACGAAAATTTTACGAGGGCTGCTATTTATTGGAATTCTTTTGGGTTTGTGTACTGTTTATAATTTTCCTTCAGTCCTTTATGATTCGGTATTTTTTAATGTCTAACTAAACCTTTTGTTGTAATTTCTTTTTTTATCTAAACTTTTAAGAAGTTTCAGACACGAAAAGCATTTTTTAAACAAGGTCGCCGTGTCTAATTCATATCCCATGGCGCAAGTCGATATTATTCTTAGTAAACTCCGAAACATACCACTTCTGACGCCTATTGATTTAAAAAAAGGCTTTTCTACAAATACCCTTGTTTGAATCTTCTCGTCCGAAAACAGCTTTCTTAGTATAGAGTGCGTAGGACTTTATGGATTCGTTACAACACCTTACGGTTTAGTTAATGCCCCTAAAACTACAGCTTGTCTAATGGGCATAGTTATAAACCTTATTGTTTTTGTTATTTAGATGACATTATTATTGCTACTCTAACCGTTGAGCTTCATATGAAAATTCTTAACAAATTGAATCTTAAGCTGAAGGCAGCCATTCTTGGTTTCAATCTTAAAAAATGTGAATTGTGTCGTGAATGTTTTAAATTTTTAGGTTTTGTTATTAGTAAAAAAGTCTTTGCACATATGACGATAAAGTCTGCTCTTTTTAATTACCTCGCTCAAAAGAATACTACTGTGATAAAACGTCTCATAGGTCTTATTGGTTGGTATCGTCGATTTTTTAATAATGGCAGAACAAAAAGACAATCTATTTTTTGGACTCCTGAAGCTGAAAATGCTTTTGCCGAAATTTAGAGACGTCTTAATACCATCATTATTCTTGCAAGTCCTGATTTTTCTAAGCTCGTCATAATTCAAACTGGTCTTTGTGCAATGCTGTATCAGCCGTACTTTAAATAATACTGAAAGAGAGTATAGTACAACAGAAAAATAACTTTTAGGAGTTATTTTTGGTGTTAAAAATTCCGAGTATATGTTAAAGGCACGCATTTTAATCTTGAGACTGATATCTCATATTTGCAGTATCTTTCTAAACTTTCGAATCGCTCAGGGCGCTTAGCACGTCTAACTTTTAGGTTTTCCCAGTTTGATTTTGGAATTAAATACAAAAATGGAACTACTATGGTGGTTAGTGATATTTTATCCCGTTCCTTCTTCGAAATTTCTATTATTGACTTAAGAACCTTTAAACGAGATTCTTGGTATTGAAAAGGTCTCGAATAATTTCGATTTATATCCCACATTGAAGGTTTCCGATAATCTTTTGTACAAATATATTTACATACATTTCCTTAAACGTTGATTTATTCCATCCTGTATGTATTTCCAATTGATTTTTCCTTTCTTCTAGATCTTTTAGACTATATACGCTATCATTTATCATTAATGTATTATCAATTATTTTAGCTTTTGCTCCACTTTCTCTCGCCTGTTTCATATATCTTATTAGCTGTTTTCTCTGTTCCAGTATATCTTTTGGGTAATCTTCATCAATATATATCTTTGTTCCTTTTAATTTATTGGTTCCGTTCAATGTCTCTACTTTCTTATTCACGTCTTTCATCATTATTAGTACTGGCATATTTTTGCTACTGTTTTTATTTCCTAATCTTTTACATTTCAAAATATCTGATTTAACATCTACTGTGTTATTAACCTTTTTCATTATATCTTCTAGTTTATTTTCTAGTTGTTCCTCATTCATTGCCTTCTTCTATACCATGTATTATCAAATTCTTCTCCCTAAAATTTTTCTGGGTCTGTGCCATGTTTCCTTGCAAAAATTCTGTTTTTTTCTTGAGATCCATATTTTCCATCCTTAATTCGTAGTTTCCTTTCTTTAACTGTGCTATTTGTCTGCTCATTTCTTCAATTTTATCTTCTATCTTGCATATTCTTTCGTTATTGTTATTGTGACTGTTATAACTGCCATTCCTGTTGAATTTCCTCTCCTTATTGAAATCTGCGTATCTGCCGTAACCATTTCCTTGATTATATTGTCTGAATGTCCCTGCTGAGGGGTTGCCGTTGTGAAATCCTCTGTTGTTTCCCCTCCTATGATTGTTCCAAAAGTCAAAGTCTGATCTCCTGAAGAAATTCCTATGGTCCTTCATGTGTAAAACTTGTTGTTGGCTTACTATGCCTTCTACTGATAATAACTTGGATAATACTTCTTGCGTGGTTTCAAAGCTTCCCGCTGCTATGATTGTTTTTGTTGCGTCCGCTGTGGCATTCATAGTTAATGCCTTAATCGTTGCTTCTTTGGTATATTTTTCAGCTAGACGTTCTGGCATCCCTTCTGACACGTATGCTGCCTGTAGCTTCTCTGCCAATTTCTCTATTTCCGTCGCGTACTGCGTTACGTCCTTCCCATTTTGTCTTACTTTATTATAAGTTTCGCTAAGAGAAGGCTTGGGTGGTCTCCTCTTTTTTTTGATTTTAGTCTATTCTTAATTTCTATAATAGAGTTTTCCCTCGTGATCAAACTTCTAGCTTTTCCAGTTAATTTTGTCTTAATTATGTAACAATACTGCCGCAACAGTATGCGCCCGATGTATCCCTACTTAATATAATTTGCTCTTTTTGACTTCGAAAGGAATTGAGCTCTCAAGCTGTGGCGCTTAAAGCAAATAGAAGCTAAATGTAACAAATCTACAATAGTGGAAATGAAATTAAGAGAACCAAATCAATTTCTAAGTGAACAGTTAGTTTTATCAACCGATAAAAAAAACCGCCTTTCTCCAGACTATATTATTCTGATAGATTACCCGTGAATGTGCAGGCGGTGGCCCGTCACTAGCTTTTAGACAGTGGAGATGGGTGGGGTTTACAAATACCAATACTCAAAATTTATAACGCGCCACAAGATTCTCACCGCTAGGCACAGATGTATGACTAGAATCTTGAAGAGCCAGATGAATAAATTTAATCAATATAATAATAAACGTATACTATACGTTACCACGAGCCTTTTACCCTGGTTATCTGGTACCTATTTACTATAACCACCCAACACAAGGGCAACTAAATAAAAAAGCGAATTCCTGGTTGATGATACAGTTGATTTATTTAAAACTCGTCCTGAACTTTTAGTTAATTGGGAACATTAATTAAAGTTTAGCTATTAAACATTTGTGACATGATACGGAAGTTCAAATAATACTTTAAAGTTAAGTTGAAATCTGAAGGTTGAGTTATAATATTAAGATTCAATTTACATATGATTTAAACAATGCAATGTGAATTTACTGTATTACTTAAAAGTACGCCACATAATAATTTGACCTTCAGTCAGAGTGATAATATACTATTTCCTCGATAGGGAAAGATTACCTAACAATTTAATGTAAGACAGAAATTGTATCTATATGATACCTATTTCGCTCTGAAGGAGAATATTTTAAAGTTTAACTAGCAGGTGGTGTCTACCCAGATTCCTTGATGTGCGCACAATGAGTTTACAGCATAGGTAGCTGTGGCTCACCCTTGTAGCAAGTACTTAGATAGATAATGTAAACTTGTTAACAAATATTAATGCAAATGTAAAAGAGGTGCACACACCATTTAAATGTAAATATCTATAATGAAAATAAAACTATATCTATCACTTAGCTGCACTGGGATGGCTTCTCAATCCAGGAAACGGTCAGTTAATCACTCTGCCCACAGGGTGCTCTTAGAATATATATTGAGGGAACCTATCACTTATCTTGAACCCGCCACACAAAAAAACCCTAAATTAAATGAATTAATTTAGTATTATGCACAAACTATACTCACACAACGGCACAAATTAAACCAGAAAGGTTTAGTCAAAAGCATCTTACCTCTTTCAATCCAGAGGGTTTCTTTTTAACTTCCTCAATCGTCTGTGCATCAAGAAGCGTCCAGGAAAGTATAAATCAGTATAAATACTCAAAGTAGGGTCTATAAAGAATAGCAAAATGTAAGAATATACCTCATGAAACTGATAAATGTAACGACATACCTGAATAAAACCTCAAAATAGGGCTACCAGTCTCTCGGGGTGATTCATCTCTATATAAGGAAGTGGTACCAGTCACGAAATCCAATCCTGCATCCACAGCAGGCCAAATGCAAGAACCAGTTACCGGTAAAACTGCATGAGCGCTTCTCAAAATCCCCAAAATGGGTGAAGAACAGCAATCTTCGAATGGAGAAGTCCCAAGCGCACCACACTGAGATGGGGCCTCACGATTCGCAATGAACCAAATCCACAAATAATATGTCACCGGCATGGTGACAAATCGCTCCACAAACTTAAAACCAGTAAAAACCACATTCCAGCAATTTTTCTACCATCAAAAAACTACACATTTTAAAAGAAAGGTTCCTCGAACACTTCCATTAACCAAGACATACGGCTCCTCAAAAATACTATTATTAGCCAAGACTTACAGCATGTATGACTATCTCCTTTTGTAAACACATCCAAGCCGTACGAGACAAGGATACTATAAACGTGGCCAACGTATACAAGTTGTTCAACCATAAGATGTATAACGGGCTGTCTACCTTCGAGCATAGTGTCAACAATTAAATATTGAATAACCTTCCAGAACAGACTTAAGTTGGTGGATTTACCACCCAGATATTGAGTATTTCCAAAGACGCTTATGAATACTTCATCCGACCGTAAAAATGGAATATATCTTAGGTGAGAATTGGCAAGCAGCAGGCCACATACTGAAACCAAGGCCTTAACGCTGAAGAAGATTTGACATTAACGCATGACAGTCTATAGATGAACAATAACAAGCTACTTTTGTAAGAAGATATTGTTAAAAATGGTACAAAAAGACGATAAAAATGCCCCCTGCAAGGCAATATGGACACAGTATCTGTCTACCTAGTAATACGACTTTATACGAATACCATGATGAAGGTTTTATGTCTAGGATATCAAATTAAAGGAGGAACACACAACAAAGGTAGGTAACCACATTATAACCAACCATACGCAACAATATTAATTATCATTTTCAGGAACCCTTAGGAGCACTAATGGGTACAGGGTGTGACGAACAATAAATCAAGATTTAGTATGTTGTTAAATTGTGAAATTATGATTATAAATAAAAGATATTATGAAAAATACCTCCGGGGTTGATTTACAATTAATGGCTAGGTAAGTACTAATTAAAAGTATTGTAACGTGATTAGGAAATCATTTTAAAGTCGAAAAATTAACGTTACATTTCCCCCACTTACGTCAAGAGGATTAACCCGGGCCAACAAGCGAGCGAGACAATCACACACGAAAAGATTCCATCAAAAAAACATCCTAACCCTAGCCCTGTAGACGAAAACGAGTCCTTTATCAGGGCACAATCAACATTAAAAACAACCCTAAATAATAAAAAATTACCTATTCCAACAAAAAAACATCCCCATCGAACATAGCTCGGTTTCTTTCTTATCTCTCATTTTTATATTCTTTACCAAATCTCATTTTTTCATTATTGTATAGTCAGATATCATATTATTCCTTAGAACCAAAAATAAAGTACTGTTTTCATTAGTTGAACGTTACACCTTCGCTCAGAAGCCATAATTAAATTAATTCATTTACGTTAGGAAATTATGCTGTAATATGAGTATGGAAACATAATCAACAGTAATTACTTCTGGTTACTTGTTATTTTTTCATTGATATTTAGAACACCTTTCTCTTGGGTATACAACGCTCCATTACACATCTGTAATGGATTATTTGCGGAACAAGTGATAGAGTAAGTTTCGTAAATACGAGGGTAGATAATTATGTATGTATTGAAATGACCATAGTATTATTAGATATCGCTAATTTGATCAAATGTCACTACTTATTATCGCTGGATTAAGATGACTTATTTCCCTCGGCTTAATTTCCACCAATCACAAACGCGCAATTTTGAATTACAAACGGTTTCTTGGTAGAAAATTGCATTCGTGCAGGTGCAAAAATCCTCGTCTTTCACTCGGATTTTTGTTGCCACAAGCACTCATGCTTTTTGTTTAAATATTACTTAGCAACGTTTCTACGATTTTTTCCGGAAAAAATAGATGCCCTTATGATATTATTTACGATAATTTTGTTAGTTCCTAAATGGAATTAATGAGTGATAATTTTTCTGTCTAAAATAAAGTGCTTTATATCTATTGGCAAAAGTCACTCAGAAAAAATCAAAATACATTTTGTTGCTAACTTATAATTTTTATTGATACTAACCAATTTGCTTTACATATCGAACACCGGGGCTAAAAGAGACGCATCGAAAATTTTTGTAAAGATTTGAAATATCATGAAATTCTTGCACTGCATTCGAGAAGATGTAAAACAAAATTGTAATTCCTTATAACAGGGTACATTTTAAATAATTTTAATTCAATACAAGTATTGAATATTTTAAATTTTATCTGCCTATGTAGAGCTAGTTAGACACCCATTGAAACTTTTTTGATGATAGCTTTGAGGATGGCCTATATTTATACCTGCTTCCTGAATTACTCTTTCCAGTAACAGACTAAAGAGAATACATGACAGTGTATCGCCTTGTCTTCCTTCATTTTTAGTATTTTGTAGTGTTAGTCGAATCGTTCTGATCAGTTTCCGCTTATTCCTAGGTCTTCCAGAACTTTGTACAGTTCATTTTTTTTACTTTATCGAATGCTTGTTTGAAGTCGACGAATAGTACCATCGTCTGTTTTCCAAATTAATAACTGTCAGCCTGTATTTCTCGTAGCATGAAGATTTGCTCCACTGCGCTCCTACCTTGGTATTCTCCGATTATATTTTCCATATTTTCCTTTAAAACATCCTTGATATAGGTGGCAAGTATCTTGTAAGGCACATTTAATAGTGCATTTCCTCTTTAGTTGTGTAGTAGGTGTTCATTTTTATTCGCTTTTTTATGTATAGGAAATATTATAGCGTTGGTTCATTCTGTCGGTATTCGTTTGTCTTCCCATATCTTTTGCAGTAATTTTTTCATTTCATCACCTAATCGCATTGTAGATTGTAGATTACAAAGGGGTCGATTGGCCTATAGCTGGCCTTTCCACAGTGCGACCTGAAAAGATCTTTTGTGTATACCCTCCATCTATTTTATGTCCCAGAGATCAAGGCTTCTAAGGAAGCCTATTATCCGATTGGGAGCTATTTTTTTACCTGGTCAGGTCTCAAGAACAACCGTTCCAGGTACCTATGGCGTTGGCGAACAAATACTCCGCAATGGCATAATATATGTTCAGCCGTTTCATCTGCGCTGTCGCAGAATCTACATGCTCCTCTGTCCACTTTTCCCATCTTGCAGAGGTGATATCTGAGTGGGCAGTGTCCCGTAAGGAGTCCTGTGATTGCTCTGAGATCAGACTTCTGAAGCTTTAAGAGCTATTTAGCATAGCGAGCAGAAGGTTGTAGCAACCTTTTTGCTTGTCTTTGGCCTGGAACATATTTCCAGTGGGCTGCACTAAGTTCCATTTCCGATTTCCGGACTTCTTCCACAATGTGGCTTTTAGTAATGCCACAAAACGGTTCGGGTCCTCCCTTTGCAAGACCATCGGCAGTCTCATTTCCAGCAATTCCCTTGTGCCCGGGCACCCATAACAGAGATAGTTTGTTATGTCTAGCCAGTAGCTTAAGAGATTGTTTGCAGCTCCAGACTGTTTTGGACTCATAAGTTATAGACTTTCAAAGCAGCCTGGTTGTCGGAGGCAATAAATATTCTGGCTGCGTTGAGGCGCTTTTTTAAGACACTCTTGAGCACAGAAGTCTATCGCTAGTATTTCCGCTTGGAATATTGTTGGAGTGTTACCTAGGGCTACTGATAACCTAAGATTAGGTCCTGTAGCCTCTATTCCTACTCCTTCGTTTGTTTTTGACCCATCAGTAAAAATGTAAGGGCACCCCTAGTTATTTCTGAGATTTCGTTTTGTGTTAACTCACGATCGTTAATAATAACATCTAGAGTAACTTCGAAATCTTGTTTAGCAGGCATTATGTCCCCAGGCATCATCATAGATTGGGTTGATTCAACCCTTAGTGTCTCGAGATGTCCTGTCAAATGACCGGGTTTTAGAGATTTAGACTGTGTTAACCTATATAGGCATTTTGCAGAGCAATCCTCCTTACATGTAAATGTAATGGAGGGAGATCTAGCATTACTTCCAAGGCCGCGCCAGGGCATGATCTCATTACACCCGTTATTCCTAAACATGCGAATCTTTGCAATTTTTGCAACTACAGCCCTTTGTTGCGTTGTTTTCTTCCACCATACAAGCGCAGCCTAGGTGATGATAGGTCTGACAACCTTTATATATGACCAGTAGATCATTTTTTGTTTTAGACCCCAAGTTTTCCCAAAGAGCCTACGACACGTCCAAAGAGCCCTTGTTGCTTTTGAGGTGATGTCTGCGAGGTGTGAGTTCCACGTAAGTTTCCTATCAAGGATGACTCCAAGATACTTAACCTCTTCCGAAAAAAACAGGGTTGTACCATTCAAGCTTGGAGTCCGTATATTTAACTTCCTCCTGTTAGTGAATGGAACAAGTGTCGTTTTATTAGGATTGACTGAAAATCCTTTCTTCGAACACCAGGTAGTTATGAGGTTCAAGGCACATTGCATGCGATCGCCAATGATGCCGTCGTGCTTACCTCTGACCACTATAACTAAATCGTCGGCATAGCCAAGAGCACGAAATCCTTCTCTTTTTAGCTTTGTTAGGAGGTCGTCAACCACTAGTGACCACAGTAGAGGTGATAGCACTCCTCCTTGAGGACAACCTTTCACCGCTTTTATAGTAGTCGACTGGTCTCCGAGGTAGGTGATTATTTTCCTAGTATTTAGCATGGAGTGAATCTATTTGAATATGGAAGGTGGAATACCCTTTGCAGTTGCAGCAGCGCTAATTGATTCATATGAGGTGTTATCAAAAGCTCCCTCTATATCTACGAAGACACATAGCGATACTTCTTTTGCAGCTATTGCCTTTTCTAGGTCTCTTACGAAACAATGTAAGACATCTAAGGTAGATTTGCCAGGTTGGTAGGCAAATTGTTTCTCGTGACGGTGCATTTGATAAATATTCACTTCTCATGTATGTGTCGAGTATTTTTTTCATACTTTTGAGTAAGAAGGAGATATGACTTTGGTTCCTCGGGAGGACGTTTGCCACTCTTAGGAATAAAGCAGACCCTGACCTGTTTCCACCCTTTTGGAATGTATCCCAAGATGAAGTTCGCATTCCTCCATATTTAAACATTTCCGTTGTTATGTGGTCACTTCCCGGATTTATTGTTCTTTAGATTAGCTATAATATAATTTATAATATTTCTACTCGGAGGAGGTTCTTTCGAGTGCAGCTCGAAATTTGTTCCTACATTCTCTTCATTATCCAGTTCTTCATCCTCATTTCGTCGCCCATTTAAAAGATGTTCGAAGTATGTTTTCCATCGCTCTAAAATTTCTTTTTCGCCCAGTAGCATTTCTCCATCTTTATTTCTAATGAATACCTCATTTGAATTGAATCCTCTTTTTTCTCTTTTGACTCCTTGATATAGGTTTCTCAGATCTTTATTTCAGTACTCATTGTACTCCTCCTTCTTCCTTCTTAGTAATTTCTTTGTTCTTTTCTTTTGTTAGCTGTATTTCTCTTCAACATCGTGTACTTCTGTTGTTAGAATCTATAATCTTAGTTATTTCTTTAGTCTATTGGTTTTAGTTTCTTTCTTTCGTCTTTACTTGTTTTTTGGCTGCATTATTCATTATTGTTTTTATTGTTTTCCAATGATGCTCTATATCTCTTTCCATTATGTTATCCATTTCCTCGCTGATTACTTTTTTATATCCTGCTTTCTCCTCATTTGTTAATAACCTTGCAACTATTCTGTCTTCCATTCATTTCCGTTCATCTAAAACAATATTAATTTTTCTAATATTTTTTATCAAATGTATCTTATTATTTAACTTTGTAACTTTTTGATGTTCATATGTGATTTGACACAAAGAAATCGTTATTATTATAAATATTTGGTGTATAATCTAATCTCGCTCAGGTTATCATATCCTATTAAAAATATTTCCACATTTTTTTCTGTACTTATTTACTTACAAATGAACAGAAATGTATGTTTTCACAAAGAACTGATTTCCAATTTGTCAAATATAATTTCGTTCTACAAAGTTTCTTTGATTCTGAAAAAATACTTGTTCAGGTATCATGAAAATGAACTCGGTGAAAAGAAATTTTCATCCAGAAGTCACAACTTCTAGTTGGCTTGACGTTTCTACCCCACCAACCCTTAATTAAAACTTATTGCCCATTGGGCTCCAGAAAAGCGGACTGAAAGAAGCGGAAAAAGTAGGGTACATCGAAGAGATTTAAACGAATTATACTTAGTATAAGGCAAAAATCACATAAGAACTTTCTTTTATGGGGTCGTGGCTAACATTACAATCTCCGGTTGTTTGACTTTCGTATAGTTTATCTCTTGTAATATTGAGAGCATCGTTTTGAAGGAATTATGTGATGTAATATTTATTAACTGTAAAAGAAGTCAATAACAATAAATTTTTATTATTATTGCTATGTTTATTGATAAAATCAACCTATAACTCAACAAACATTCAACTCGAAATTTATTAATGTTGGTACTTTGGGTACTATAATTAGTTTATTCTTATAAATGTTACTGTTAATTAACTAATAATGTTATTATAAAATCTGTTTCTTAGTTGGTATAAAATCCAATACAGGTAATTTGAGAATTTTTTCATTGAAATTAGTATTTCTCGATATCACAGGCCG
This sequence comes from Galeruca laticollis, assembly GCA_963921935.1. NCBI lineage: Eukaryota > Metazoa > Arthropoda > Insecta > Coleoptera > Chrysomelidae > Galeruca > Galeruca laticollis. Next base: position 81,184,181 of record OY998178.1, on the reverse strand, counting down.
TTTATATATGCAATATGTCTAATTACTAAGGAAACTATCACATATTCTTCTTCTTCTTACAGTGCCATATCCGTGATCGGATATTGGCGACCTCTCAATTCTACCTGTGTTGTGCTTTCCAGTTACTACAGATAGAAGGGACCTACAGTTTAACGACGGATCCGAACACTTAGTTTGGGAATAGCTACTTATTTTGCAAAAAAACGTCATCAAAACTTCTCTTCGTATGGGATCATCACCGTTGAATTCCGTCCGATCATTATTATCAGTCGTTTTCATCCACTCGTGGATGTAGGCCTCCTACAGATCAATCTATCGGCTACTATCTTTAGCGGTGATCATTTGGGACTAAATATTCATGTAAAATATCGTAATATATTATGTACATTTTGCGAGAATAAGCTGAATAACAGAAAGACAAGTTTTAGGAATGTATCGGCATCCAATTTACTGAGTTTCCAAACTCATCTAGACAATGAAAGTTTTCTGTCGGTCTATGAATATCTAAATGATACAAACATCTCAAGTGTTGATCTTGTATATAATGAATTTTTAGATACTATATGTTACCATATTGATTTTATTTGCCTTATTTTAACAAATAACGTATCTAATGTAACCAGAAAATCATGGGTTGATCGCGATCTTGTGCGGATGGGTAGTGATCTTAGGAATTTGTTTTGGTTAACAAAATTTTTCGCAAATCCCGAGGATCACTCAAATTATAAGAGGTTAAAACATGATTATGTCACTGAAATTAACAAATCAAGAAAATTGTTCTACCAAAAAAGTCTTGAAAATGAAAATGTAAAAGAAAAACAAAAATATATATGGCGAACAGTACAACACAAAATTGGAAAAAAGAGACATTCTACTATGGATACCATTGATATGAATGGTAAAATAACTGAAAATAAATACGAAATTGCTAATTTGTTTGCCACTTTTTTTGCAACGAAAACTAAAAAAGCAATAAATACCCACTTTGCTTACTGTGGTTTTGAATGTTATACAACAATGTATGTCGCTAATACTTTTTATTTCAAACTTGTTATCCCTGAAGATGTATTGGATGTAATTAACTGCCTAAAAAATGTTAATGCCGAAGGTGTTGACTGTCTTTCGACAAAGATCATTAAAAGTATAGGTCCACAAATCGCATGTACTCTAGCAGACATTATCAACTACTCAGTGGAAACAGAAACTTTTCCATCAAGTCTAAAGATAGGAGTTGTTTCACCAATACATAAAAAAGACAGCCTTCTCAGCCTTGACAATTATCGGCCAGTAACTGTCCAAACTGTGATATGTAAAGTGATAGAAAAGTGTATTTATAAACAAATGTTTTCTTTCCTCAAAAAGTATAATGTTATATTGGACCATCAGCATGGTTTCTTACCTGGCAGATCGACGGAGAGTGCATCCGTAGCTCTGCTTAATTTTATCCACACCTCATTGGACAGAAAGAGGTATGTGGGGGCGCTCTTCTTTGATCTTTCAAAAGCTTTTGACTCGGTTAGTGCTGATATAGCAATAAATAATCTACGAGATTTAGGATTTAGGGGCAAATTTCTATCGTGGCTGAAATCATACTTAGAAGCCCGAAAACTTATTGTCAGGATTGAAGATCAGAAGTCCCTCCTTCAACCTGTGGAAATTGGCGTACCTCAGGGGTCAATCTTAGGGCCTCTAATATTTTTATTATACATAAATGATCTTTCTAAATATGTTAGCACTAATCATTTAATACTATATGCAGATGACACCACATTGGCAATTGATTCTGAATCTCCGAATGAGCTGCATTTTTCTACAAGAACATATATTCCTGAAAATAGCTGTATCTCCGTTGGGGGGACTGATGTTTATTTTTCGAGTTCTACGAAATTTCTGGGAACCTACCTCGATAAGGATATGAGTTGGAATACCGATATCAACCACATTTGTAAAAAATTAAATAGTAGTTACTTTGCAATATTACAGCTAAAAAATATATTTACAACTAGTCAACTGATCAATGTTTATTATGCAATAGTATACTCCCATATTTCCTATAATCTCATTCTGTGGGGGGTGCGGTAAATCCCTCGAGGATTTTTATTTCTCAAAAAAGGATTGTCCGTCTAATTTTTAATCTAGATTATAGAGAAACATGCAGAAACCATTATTAAGATTTCGGTGTACTAACTTTTTATTCTATTTACATCTACAAGTGCATATTATATGCAAAAAGTAATTTCAGTGAATTTAGTCTTAATTCTGATTTCCATGATTACCCAACCAGATCTGGAAAACTTATACGGCCACCAAAACATAAAACCTCATTGTTTGAAAAAAGTCCTGTCTATAAAGGAATTCAATTCCTGAATCATTTGCCCAGCTGTATAAGATGTGAGAGCGATTTCAATGTGTTCAAACAAAAACTTAAAAAAATTTTAATTGTCGAATGTTTCTATCATGTGTCAAGTTTTTAAACAAACGATTTTAATTTAAGTGTTTGATAAGTAAGTCGTATTCAATGTAATATCCTCTTCTCTGTTTGATCTGTCCTATATCTTATACTATGATCAAAAAGGATGAATAAAGTATTATTATTATTATTCATTTTCCAAAAGGTGGGAAATATCTGCCAGTATTGTGTAACGTTTGTGCGGTTGTTATGGAAGTTGGCAGAAACTGTTTCCAGTTTTTACTGACATTATACTATACCATCATACTGACAGTATGCGGTGTCAGCCACTATTTTTCCATAAAAGTACATGTGGTAACAAGAAAATCGCGCTTGGATTTTTCCGGTCAGTATCCACTTTTTTCCGGTTTACTTCGACTGCACCCCCGTCCGAAACCATCTTGAAAGTTTTGTCTGCTACTAATTTTCTCGGTTTAAAAAAATGGAAGCTTTGACTTACCGTTAGTTCCAGAGTGTTAGGGTCCACTTTTTTCCCAGATTTATACACCCTCTCTATGAAATTAACTGTCTCGATCCTTACTTCGTGGAATCTACTCATATTAGTGTTTTAAATGAAATTCACTGTTTTTAGCTAATTCCACAATATAATAAAAAATGTTGAAAATTCTAAAAAACTGACAATTGTGGAAACATTTGTCAACTTTTTAGAATTTTCAACAATTTTTATTATATTGTGGAATTAGCTAGAAACAGTGAGTTTCCTTTAAAATACCCTCTCTATCTCTAAAATGTCCGCTTATATATATATATATATATATATATATCCTGAGAGAAAAAAGCTCCACATCGAGCATATTTACCAAGCGGCAGAAAGTTAGGGTTCTTGGATTTTTTGACACGCCATATCCTGTACTATTACATTTATTTATTGTTAATTATTACCAAATTTCAAAAACTCACATTCTACTCATGAAATTCTTTATGAACTAAATGCCTTCCTAATTAATTCCTCATTTTTCACTCAATTTTCATTCGCCATTGAGTAATTATTAATCATCATTGAGTTTGGAACGTTTGATAGCAAATCATTAATTCCCTCATCATACATGTGAAAAGTTCATTAAATATACAAATAAAATCCAATACTCAAGAAACAAAATCACAAAAATAATCGACATTCATCCAATAATACTTGACAGTTCAATTAAATAAGAAAAATATTAGAGATGCATTAAAGTAAACTGCAAAATTAATCCTTGCTTCAGGCCGGGGATCAAAATGGCGGTTACGTTACCGATGCAAATACGATCCCAACGTAATATGGAACAGAAACAATACATTTTCAATTGCAACATATATTCATTCTCTGCGCAGAATCTCGTCGATAATTTCTTGACTTGGATGAAAACCTATTATTGACATGTTTCGTTGTTCACACATTCACTCGTAAATTCATATTGTTCGACCTTGGCCTTAGTGCATCTAATTTACAAAATAATAATTGACTTTCGCATGGATGCCAATGCAATAGGTCATTTCGATCGCGCCAGAAGTAATTTTATGGTTAATTAACTTTAACGCTAATTTTGAATGCATATATTTTTGTATGAATGTTGGCCGTTGTTTTTGAATGCATATATTTTTGTATGAATGTTTGCCGTTATATTTTTTTCGGTTGAACAAACTTTGAAACATTCGTTTGCATTTCGTATAAAATATCAGCGCATTGAGATTATTTAAATCAATCTGAAAGTGAACTGATATTAATTATTTATTATTAATAGACGTGTACTTGATGACGATAAATGTTACCGGGGATTATTTATTTCAAATAAATGAAACCCACATTATTTACCACATGTTTAATTGTCGTCATTTACATTATTTCTTAAACCTATGCCCTTATACTGAGTATCGGGCATTGGGGAAGGAACTCTGCTGTATTCATTATTTTATATATTGTATCAAGTTGCTATGCTCTTGCTTTTTTCTCTGTTTCTTTACGGATACCGTACTGCAAGTTTTCCTCGGTTTTTATTTCTGATTGTTCTCTTGCACTCTGTCATACAACTCACATGACAAAACCACTTCAATTGTCCTTTCCCTATTTTATTATGTATTGACTCTATGTTTAGATTAGATCAAATATAGACTTTTCTCACCTCGACCTTCTCCAGATCTATTGTAGGAATCCTTTTCACTCTGTAGAATCTGGTCCAGTTTGGTTATTTCTAATAAACGCATTATACTGTTCAGTGATTCCCATGAGTATGAGAACATCTGTATCATCTACCCTTTGCTTACTATCGGCTACCGACTGCTTAATAATTTCTGTTGCAGAAAGTGTACTTGGGTAAGCAGTGTTATACTTTCCATGAAAGTGTTATCCGGTTATTCCAGAAAACCTACTTACTTTGTAGTACCTTCATTTGCTAAGACTTTGTGGATTCTAGAGCACTTGGGAGTCTGTTATCTCCTCATAGAACTTCCTCCAGGCATTCCTTTTAGCTTTTAGAACTTCTTTATTGTATTGTGTAAGTTTTGATCTGTATTGATTCCATTCTTGAGTGGTTTTGGCTTTATTGAACAGCCTTCTTGAATCACCCCTTAGGCGTTCCAGGTAGTTATTGCACCGGATTGTTTTAGTTTTTTGTTTTCTATATTTTCCTCGTATGCGTGTATTATCACTTTAGTTACGTGGTTCACTGCCCTATCTAGGTTATTTGGGCCTCTTACACCAATCTCATCATTTTCCAGATATTCACTGAGTGATTTTTTATACCTTTCCCAGTTCGTATCATTCAGATTTCTGTATTGGATAATGAGTCTATGATCTGAACACGGAGGTTCTTCATTGACATGCCGGTTCATAATCATACCACTTCCGTTGTAATGAATTGTAATATAGACTCACGTCTTGGGTTGATGTCGCTACTTCCCCATAGCTTAAGGGCATTGGCATCACATCCTATAATCAGGCTTAAATTTTGCCTACTGTCAGTAGACCTGTAGCAACATCAGCATTACAAAGTGCCTTTAAAGTAACAGATCGACCTTCTTGTTGTATGATATACACGCTCTGGGTTTTTTACCCTCTCGCAGTTTATCATTGCATGGGTTTAAGCCAGCGACTCTGCTGGAGTATAACCAAGAGTGCCAAGTCCAAGCTCTCTTGGTCGAATATTCTACATACTGTAACATGATGAAAGTTCACATGCAAAACCCTGATGGTATTGCTCAGTTGTGCGAACTCTCTAGCCGGTTCTCTTCATGGACACAGCCTCCTCGTAGGCTTCTAGCCTCTCGATTTGACTGGCCTCTGTCTGTGGGATGGGGGCCGTTTAATCTTCCTCTATGGGAAATATTGTTTCTTCCGGCTCTGTGCCAGCCACTTCTTCTGGTGGCGTCAGCTTAACCTTGCTCCTTCCAAAGCCAAAGAACGGAGAAATGTCCAGTCTTTTGAGCTATTCCAAGGATTCCTGGTCCATGGAGAAGGCCCACATATGGCCCCGTTCCGTAGTCATATTACCTAGTACAGCCCAGAGCTCAGTTTTAAGGCTATGGTTAACCCTTTTATGCGCTGCCTCTAGTCTACGTCCTCTCTCATCTGGGACGAAAAACGTGCATGCGTGCAGTTTGTGGATATTATCTCCTTCCAGCAACCTGAGAGTAGCTCACTTCCAGGGCATGATGGTAGGGACAATGTTTATCACCCATTCTGCGCTGATCTGATCCGCGCATGTAAATACCATGTACCCCGGTTTCTGCGTACACTTATGGAATCGCAGCTGTGAACCCTGCAGTGGGATTTTATCGTAGACTTTCGCTATGGCTTCGTTCAGCCTCTGTGAATATCATAGAACTTCAGGAAATTCTACGTCTGTCACTGCTACTTTCACAGATGATAGGACGTCACTGAAGTCGATATTTTACTTCCTGGCCTTCTGCATAACCTGTAGGGGTTGTGGTGGGGTTGTACCTGATGTATGGGGATGCTTTTGGGCCTTGACGGAATCTGACGTCACTTTTGGCGCTTTTCCTTTACTTGAGGATGCCCTTTGAATGTTCTCCATTATAACTCTTCTATTAGCAGAGAAATAGTCTAGGCATTCTTTAATCAGCAGTTTAAGCTTGTTTCTTGAGGCACCTCCATGGGGACGCTTCAAGGAGGGCATCTCCTCGTCAGTTTGGAGTTCTATATCCTCCGACGATTTTTCGAGCTGCTGTGCTGTTTAGCCTTTGCCTCTATTGTGGTTGGCTCTTTCACCTTGCCAGTCGCGGTCTTAGACGTTATCGTCTCCGGACCTTTACTTGTTGTGGGTTGTGTCGTGGTCGACTCCTTCCGTTTAATGTTTTTTGTTTGTTTTTATTGTTGAACCTTCCATATAGTTCCCACGAGTAGCTAGGGAAATACCCGGTCGCCCTAGATAGAGCCCCGCTTGCCGAAGGAAGGCTTGTGTACAAGGAGGTTTCGCCTGGTGTCTCCAGGGGATCGTTGGCGACCACTTAACCTTGTAATCATTCAGCTGTCGGTACGGTACCTTGACACCTTCGCATGGGAGATTGGTCCACGGGGACAGACTTCGCAATTATTTTAGGGGAGTTTTATTTCCCCGCATACTACTACTTCATTCACGAACCAGGGTACCGGAATTAAACCCTTTCCCCGGCCGTTCCCCTAACCTTTAACTAACTAGAGATAAGTATCCAAATCCTCGGGTTGACTCTGTTTAGTTTCTATCTGAACACTTAATTTTTTGTATTGTCTTTTTTAGTTTTATTATCGATTTTCCATAAAAATATCATGTTTACGGTTATTAATTGAGATTTTTGTTGATTTTGTATATGCCCAAGATCGACTACTAATATTATAACGGATTAATAATATGAAAGTATTCAGAACAAATTTAAAATCTATTAATGAACTTAATAGTAAATGAATTTAGTAGAAAAAGTATTGATGAGGAAAGGAAAGGATTGTTTTTGTATAATAATATAATAGAGCAATACCTATGTTAAATTTATTTCGAAGTAATTAAAAATACTTCCTATAGGTACAATTGTCAAAATATTGATAGAATAGCAATATAAAACAGTGAAAATCCATTATTTAGAGTCTTCTCATAAAGTACTAGTACAATTCCAAAGTTAAGAAGTCCTACTTTCAACTCTAGAATCAATAATTCTTATCAGCTCCGACTCCAACTACGAACCTAATAAAATTAGCTATATTAATGCTTGTAAATGAAAATTGAATACATAAATTACAATTAAAAGGGCATAATCGAGGCTTTTGAATAAATGAAAATTTAAAAGAAAACATTTTGACAATGAGAAATATTTGTCGTAGAATTTCTGCGTTTAGAATAGGTTTTGAAATGTAAAATTTGTACAGTATATGTTATTTTTTATGTAGATCTTGTTTATATGTGTATAAAAAGTGAGTGATAAAAATCAAAAATATCAAAAATAACTTTTAATCATCCTCGTATATTAGTTTTCATACCTGTGACTTGAATGTTCTATAAAACCAAAAGTTTGACAAGAAGACGTCGTCAGTCCAGTAAAATCGTTTGCATAGTAAACATCTAACCTACGAGTTCTGAGGTCGATAAAGAACTTTTCACATACAATTTTTTGAGGTTAAAAAAGTGGGAATTTCAAGCATCAGTATATGAAGAAAAATTAATAGTTCCTTGAAGCATGTTCTTTTTCTTTTGTCTATAGAAGACCTGACGTGGGAAGTTGATTGTTAAATGGAATCCGATAAGGTGCCTTATTCCTATCATAAACTAAAAGAAAATTAATTATTATTTCATGAAATATTTGCTATAGAAAAATTACTCGGGATAGAGAACAATAAAAACCTACCAAGATAAACTAATGAATGCATTTCGACAAAAAGTAATTCTAATATGAAAGGACAATATTATGAAATACAAGTGATACTTTGAACGTAAATTATTTCATTGACTTTAATTAAATAGATTATTATTTCTATGTAGTTAAAGATTTACTAATTATAGATATTTAATTTTGTAGTTTGTATAAGTAATTGATCGCAAATATTTAATTAATTCACATTGTTTATGAACTCAACAAGTTTTATTTTACTTTTAATGAATGACAAATTAAATCAATCTTAACAGTTCAAAAACACAATTATTATTGATTCTTTTTATTTGATCGCCATTGTGTTTTCATAAATATTTCTCATTCCAATCCATATTGTTTTTAATTTTACGTCTTAACATATTCTTATGTAAACAAAGAATAGTAAATATCAAACTTAATTGCGTCACTACATGTAAATTTGTTAACATCATAATCTAATTTAACTAGTGTTTGCCAAATCGTAGACTGTACACCTGGAAGGCACCAAGTGATAGAGAAGGCAACGTTATGAGAAATCAGATTGATTATATATTAATCAATGAGAGATTTAAAGATTGCGTAAAGTCGGTTAAGACCTACCCATTTGCAGATATCCATTCAGACCATACTTTATTGTGCTCTATAATTAAAATCAAGTTAAAAACAGTCAATAAAACCCTGAAGACCCCTACGATAGACCTAGATGCACTCCATGAACCTTACATACTAAATAAGGTCTCTCAAGAAATCAACACTAAAATGCACGAAATTAAAATTGAAGTCCCTAGCACTGCGAATGATTACTGGAAACAATTAAAAACCTCAAGAGAGAGAGAGATAGAGAGAGAGAGAGAGAGAGAGAGAGAGAGAGAGAAAGAGAAATTCGTAATGAATTTTGTGTTGGATGGCTTGGTTTTTTGGGTGGATGTCGTTTTCAAGAATGGTGCCCTGGTGTAGGATTAGTTTCCTCTTCAGGGCTGGGTTGGGGGTGTGTTGGATGGTTTAGTGTGTGCTGACTGAGAAATTGAATAGGGGGTTGAAAAGGTGTCTAGTGAATTTTTGAAAAAGTGACTAGTTAAAGTTTGTTTAAAGGTGTATGGAATTGAGAGTAATTGGGCGGGCTTTTCGCTAGAAAATAACTGGAGGGTTGATTTGTGTTGGTGTGTATCGGGGTTGATGTTTGGAAGCGGCGAAGCTCAAAAGTATGCGGGTTTGGTGTGACATAAAAACCTCAATAATGACTACAGCTCAAAAGAATTTACCAAAAAAACGTAAGGCTAAAAAGGAGTGGAGGACACGGATATATTAGACCTAATGGACATAAGAAGACAACACAAAACCAAAAATAGAGAAAATTATAATGAAATTCATAAGGGAAAAAATTAAAGCAGCAAAAGAACGATGGCTAAAGGAATCTTGTCTAGAAATTGAAAAACTGGAACAACAGCAATACAGTTTCCACTTACAAAACTAAAAGAATTAACGGGAACACGTAAAACTTACAAGACAAGTATCATCCGAGACTCTAGTGGAAGAATATTAAGTGAGGTAGAGGAGCGCTGTACCGAATGGGAAAATTATATAAAAGAATTATTCAAAGACGACCAAAGAGAATACCAACAAACAACATCAAACATAGACAAAGGCCCACCGATCCTAGTTTCCGAAGTACAAAAAGCAATAGATCAAGCAAAGCGAAGAAAGACCGCTGGACCGGACGAGGTACCTGCAGAATTGCTAAAATTATTAGACAACGAGAGCGTTGGGATCATCGCATCCTTATTTAACAAGATATATAGCACTGGTGAAATACCAGACGACTGGTTAGAATCCTTATTTGTTACTATCCCGAAAAAGAGTAACCCAAAAGAATGTGGTGACTACTGACTTATCAGTTTGATGAGTCACACACTTGAAATATTTTTGAATATATTGCACCATCATATACATCGACTTTGTGAGGACAGAATCAGTGATGAGCAGTTTGGTTTTCGAGGCGGTATGGGTACTCGTGAGGAGTTGTTCTGCATGCAAACACTTTTGCCAAAGAGTGTTGAATTTCGTAAAAACATTTACGTATGTTTCATCGATTTCCAGAAAGCCTTTGACAACGTACCGCATACACCACTGTTTCAATTTTTAGATGGAATTGGTCTTGACTCATATGATGTAAGACTGCTCAAAAACCTTTACTATAACCAGACTGTTAGAGTACAAGTGGAACAAGAGGTTTCAGAAAAAGTTCCTATTAAACGTGGCGTTAGGCAGGGATGTGTCATGTCACCAATTCGTTTTAATGTGTACTCGGAAGCTGTCTTTGAAGAAGCGCTGAAATATCGTCATGAAGGTGTTAAAATTGGTGGAGAAGTCATTAACAACATTAGGTACGCTGATGATACTGCTATAATGGAAGAAAGCCTCGAAGACCTCCAAACACTACTAAATGCAGTAAACAATGCACGCAAGGAAAAGAGTTTAAGTGTCAACACAAAGAAAACGAAGTGGATGGTTGTCGGTAAAATTAATATCGAGTATTCAAAATTAAAATTAGGCGATAAAATTCTGGACAGAGTTTAGGTATTTGGGTAGCTGGATGCACTGTAGAGTTGAAAGCGATGAAGAAGTCTCAACCAGAATAGAACTGGCGCGTAAAAGATTCACTAGTTGGCGTTCTGTACTATGTAATAGAAGTCTTTCGATGAACATCCGTCTAAGAGTATTAAAGTGCTACGTTTGGTCTGTTTTGTTTTATGGATGTGAAACCTGGACACTGAAAGTGAAGCACCTAAATAAATTGGAAGCGTTTGAGTTATGGGGCTATCGCCGTATGCTAAAAATTCCGTGGACAGCACGTGTGCTGTCCTAATGTCCTAATGAACATGTGTTAGAATCCCTACATAAAGAGCGAGAATTGACAAACACCATCAAAATAAGAAAAGTCGAATACTTTGGACATATAATGAGGGGGCGTAAATATCACATGCTCCGATCAATTATCCAGGGTAAAATAGAAGGAAAGCGATGGATTGGCAGAAAACAGCTTTCTTGTGTTCGTAATATTAGACATTGGACAGGTCGAACAGTCGAAGAATTGTTTCATGTAGCCTACCGATCGAGAAGCTTTCCAACAAATTTTCAACTCGATGATAACCAACGCCTGCACGCTTGATGATTGCCAACGTTTGATAACAAGCATGGCACACAAAGAAGAAGAAGTGTTTTAAATGAAACTTACTGTTTCTAGTTAATTCGAGACAGTTAATTTTATAATTTAACTAATAATAGAAAAAAATTAATTGTTGTTTCTTAAAACCTTGACTCTTAACCATCTTAACCATTTTTATTCATCACGGACCCTGGAATGCGCAAGACAGTGAATTCTCCGACTATTACCGAAGCTCGAGCTGAGAAGGAATCGTTTCTTGCAGATAAATACAGGGTTGTACATTATAATTATTTATTATATTCTATAAATTTGTTTCGCATGTACCGCACATTTACAATATATTATTGTCTCACTACTACTTTCCCCGTTTTCCCTATCATTTTCTGTAAATCTGCCTATGATTTCCTATTAGACGACCGGGAAATTTTTAGATATCTCCTTGTTCTGTTTATTATATATTTATGATCGTGGTTTTTGTTGTCTCAATTCTTTTATTTTTATATTTACTTTTTCTTATGCCTGTTATTCTGGAATAAAGTAACTTGTACAGAAAATATGGAGACAAGAAGGTATTCAGAGATTTATAGTTTTGATCACAAACTGTATAATTAAAATTAAGTTACTAAAAACTGCACACCACAATACCGTTGATGTATATCTCTGCCTCTTTCCCATACCAGATTGTTTATATCGACATAGTTACTCAATCTAACGCAGCTAAATACTCGATACTACATTTTGAACAGGATGCGTAATATATATATATATATATATATATATATATATATATATATATATATATGGTGTGGAATATTAATAACAGGAAAATAAACAAATAAAAATTGTTAATTAAATGCCCATTTCCAGTTAAAAAGAATTATAATGCTCATAGTTACGTGATATTTAAATTCATGATAAAAAATACTTCATAAACGAAACTATGAACATATAGTTGTGTGTTGCACACACGTGAGTCAATTATAAAAAGATATTATTCATTCGTAACATAAATTTTGAAAAACCAACTTCTATAATTGTATTTTCCCGATTGCTATAACTTTTGACAAACCCTGTATACGATAAAGTATTTTTTTCTGACGACGATTGAAAAAGCAAAGTGACATGAATAGTATTATATATAAACTGACAGCTTTATCAATACTTAGATTCAGTGTAAATAAAGTGACATTAATGTAATCGCGGAGGGATTTTCGAACGGAGTGAATAATTGAAAAAGAACAGGAGGCGGATAAATAGATTTTTTTTCAAAAACAATAACTGTTTACAAATTAACAAAAGAGGATCGAAAAAACATAAAAAAAGTTGTTGAGAGAGGGTTGTTAGGTTGAAAAGGTGGTATGAAAAGGTGTGAGAACGAGGATAAAATAATACAATTAAAATAAAAAAAATTATAATTGAAGGACTAAATTTTTATTAAATACTGTGACAAACGTCATTGGTAATAAATGGAATGATCCAGTTTCCAATAATTTAACATCAAATAAAAATTTTTTCGTTAATCGTCTACTAGAATTTGGTAAGATAATTCAATTTTTACCTTATTTGTTCCTGGCTATGGTTACATTTTCCTCGTAGCAGAAATTACTTATATTGAAAGTAATCCGAATATGATAAACTTTTAACTCCTCGTCGAATAGAGAAGCTGATACATTTTGATCATCACAAGTTTCATTGAACTGAAATGAGTGGAAACACAAGACATTTGTTATCTTCAAGCTCATGAATTTCTGTATGTATTCACAAACAGTTGGTTTCTTTAATTATTATTTAGGTTAGGTATAATATTATGAACTGATCCTTTTGAATTTACATAGTTATTTAAGAAAAATCAATTTCCACTATCTTACTAATTCAATTTAATCTCAAACAACGACGAAAACACTCACTGATTTTATTATTAAAGACTAAATATATTAATAACCTTTAAAAAACATTACTTCTAAACGTTCATTTTGCGATTGACAAGCTATATCTCTGGTCATATGACGTGATTCACGCCACCAACATCATTCTTCTGGGTTAAAATGCTAGAGGTGGGAATTGATTGCGGGTTAACGATGATATCATGGTTACACAGTATTTATTAGTTATTTTTCTTATTTTATCATAATAATTTCACTTGAATCATTTAACTATGAGAATTATATATAGATGTTTGTAAATAATTATGTAATTTGTTCTGGCTTTATCGTCAGTAAGTATTGAGAGGGAGAAATGTTAAGAAATATTTAGAATTTTTGATTAATTAAACAAAATTACATTCAAACCTCCTTGTTTCCCTTCAAGTGTTCTCAAAACCTGTCAGTTTCCTGTTACTGTTGAACGCTAGTGCCGGACACACCCCTGAGATCTGAAGGAAAAGGAATAAAGCTTTTGATATTAATATTTGAACTTGCATTAGGTACGAAATCGCTCTGTTTATAATAAGCAGACCATGCGAGTTCTGGCGCCCATAATAAAAAAGGAAATACAATGATTAACACATTTAATGTTCATAATAAACAATAGAAAATTCCACAACAATATTGCAACTTGACAATAACATAATAATTAAAAATAATCATCGCAATTTCTTTTAAAACCAACCTGTAACTCAAATTGAAATACATCACAATATATATATATATATATATATATATACACCCCATGTGGGGTTATGCCGCGTGTGCTTTCTAGATCCTCTTAATTGGGGTGGATCAGTCCCCGGTTATACCTTTAAATTCTTTCACTTATGTCTCTCCATAGTTTCCTATTTCTTGCTTTCTCCCTCCAGCTTGTTACTTCTGCTCTATTAAGGTCCGTCTCCACCTCATTTTGCCATTTTGACCTGGGTCTACCGCGTCTCCTCTTTCCCCCTGGATTCCACTGCAAGATATTGTAGGTTACTGATTTAGCTCCTTCTCTCCATACATGTCCCAGCCATTTAACTCGTTGTGCTTTTATTCTCTTTACAATGTCTTCGCCTTTTATTTCGTCTAACATTTCACGATTCGTTCTCATTTTGTATTCATTTTCATCTATTTTTACAGGACCAAGTATTGCTCTCAATATCTTCCTTTCAGTTATTCTTAGTTTTTCCTCTTCCTTCTTTGTTAACGTCATAGCTTCTGCCGACTACATCATGATTGGCCTTATCATCGTTTTATACATATTTAATTTTGTTCTTCGCTTCGTTAAAATTTTACTCTCAAGTAGCTTTTTATTTGCATGATATGCTCTGTTTGTAGCGAGTATCTTTTCTTAAATTTCAGTAGTTCTATCTCCAGTATTGCTAATCATAACCCCCAAATATTTATATTTTTTAACTTCTCCAAATTCATAATCGCCGATTTTTATTTTTCCTTTTTGGTTTAGGTTCCCAAATCTCATTAGCTTGGTTTTACTTTCGTTTATTTTTAGCCCCATTTTTCCTCCCTCCGTGACTATCTCCTTTAGCATAGTTCCCATGATTCTTCTTCTTTTGGATACAAGCACGATATCGTCCGCATAGGCTATTATTTGACTGCCACTTGACCTTAAGCTACCCTTGTGTAATTTTCTCATTGTGTGTTCTAATGATAGATTGAATAGCGTTGTGGACAAAGACCTTGTCTTACCCCTTCATTAATCCTAAATTGATTTGTTTCTTCTTTTTGCGTTATTACACTGATTCTTGACTCATTCATGGTTATTTTGATTAGTCTTCTCAGTTTTGCGCCTACTCCTTGTTCTTTTAATGCTTTCATGAGTTCACTTCTTTTGATTGAGGCGAAGGTTTGTTGAAAGTCAATGAAGAGCATTTCTACGTCTAATCTGTATTCATGCGCTTTTTCCATTATTTGTTTTAATGTATGAATAGCATCCGTTGTTGATCTGCCTTTTGTGAAGCCGCATTGATATTGCCCTATCACTTCCCTTATACTTTCCACAAGGCTTCTGTTAATTAACGTGGATAGTATTTTGTACGCAGTGTTTAATAATGTGATTCCTCTGTAATTTTTACATTCATGTTGGTCTCCTTTCTTATGTAGAGTGACAATTTGTCCAATTTCCTATTCTTCCGGCATCCTCTCCTCGTTCCATATTTTTGTAATCATGTAATATATACTTTTATGTAGAGTGTTCCCTCCATATTTGATTAGTTCTATGTTTATTCCATCCTTTCCGCGGGCCTTTCCATTTCTACTCTTATTTGTTATTTCCTTGATCTCCTCAATTGTTGGTTCTTCTTCTAATATATCTTGTTTCTTATCTTCTGCCACTTCTTCATCTTCGTCCCAGTAATGTGGTTCATTTAATAGTCCCCTAAAATTATCCACACATGTTTGTTTATATTGGTGTTCTTCTTCTGTCAGCCTTCCTTCCTTGTTTTTTATTCCTTCTGTTTTGCCCTTATACGTCTTGTTGTTTTTGTTAATTTTTTTATAGAAGCTTTTCGTATTTCCTCTCGACTTTTCTCTTTCAATTTCTCTGATTTCATTATCTATCTATTCTCTTTTTTTTTCTAATTATTTTATTACTTTCCCTCCTTTTTCCTCGTATTCATTCCTGTCCTCCTGATTATTTCTTTTTATCCATTTTAGTCTTGCTTTGGCTTTCTTCTCTACCCCAGTGTTGCATGTCATGTCAAACCACTCCTGCCTTTTCCCGTTTTTCTTCGCACCTAACTGTATTTCTGCTGCTGTTTCCAAACATTTCTTTATATTGCTCCATTCAGACATTATTGTTTCCTGTTGGTTTTCGTTCTGTGATAATAGTTTCTCTATTTGTATTGCGTATTGCCTATTCTTCAAGCCTGTCCACGTTCCATTTCTTGTTTTTATTATGTATATCAGATGTTTTCCTTATTTTTTGTTTTATTTTAGCCATTACCAGGAAGTGGTCGGAGTCTGCACACGCTCCTCTATATGTTCTGATATCTTTTATCGATGTTTGTTTTCTTTTGTTTACCAATATGTGGTCTATTTGGGAATACACATTTTGTGTGCAAGTCTTTTTTTGGTTCTACTTTGCCGGAATTTATTACTGCTTATTATAAAGTTCTTCCTCGCTGCGAAATTACATAACCTTTGTCCGTTGTCATTCGTTTTCTCGTGTACCGTCCCCTTTCCTGCTACATGGCTTATGTAATCCTCTCTCCCTATTTGTGCGTTGAGATCTCCTAGTATAAGTATAGTGTCTTGTTTAGAAATTTTTTCTAATTCTTCTTCCAGTTTTCCATATAATTCATCTTTGTCTTCTTTACTGCTACCTTCAGTTGGAGCATATACATTTAACAATGATATGGTGAATGGTTTCGCTTCTATCCTTAAATATGCTAGCCTTTCATTTATTGGCTTGAATTCCAACACTTTTTGTCTTAACCCGCCAAATATCCTGAATGCTACCCCATGTTTCCCTTGTTTCTCATTACCTGAATATCTTAAACTAAAGTGCTTCCTTGCCCTTTCCATCTTATTTCCTGTATTGCAGCAATATCTGCTTTGTATTTTTTCAATTCTAAGCCTACCTCTTGCATCTTTCCCGTTCTTAGCAACGTTCTTATGTTCCATGTGCATATTTTTATTTCCTTATTTCCATTTCTTCCATGATTTTTCCTTTTTGCGTTTTTGGATTTTATATGTTTTTCTAGTTTTTCCTTTTTTCATAACTGTTAATTGCGTGAGTCCTTTTTCTTGCCGTGCCGGTATCTGTTGCTTTGTGTTGTTTATTGCAATATCGTTTACTACTTTTTTTCTAGCCTATTTTCATCTTTGTTCCATCTCCACTCCTCGCCACAATACTGTTGCTGTATATCTCTGCCTCTTTCCAATACTAGATTGTTTATATCGACACAGTTACTCAAACTAACGCAGCTGAATTCTCGATACTACATTTTAAACAGGATGCGTAATATTTTGAGGCAATAATGTGGGCTTGGCATTAATCATAGTGAGATTGAAGTAATGAGCAGCATATACGCGATGTTAGGTTAGGGGACCAAAGTTACACGCTAGGAAAGCAATTTAGCGCTTCGTCGGATAACGAATAAGGAAATCTGGAGAAGAGAGATAAGATAATTTGCGTTTCAAAGGATCGATCTCAAAAAAGTGAAGATCGGTTTTTAATACACGATTTGCATTATTAAAACTCATATACTCCTTCCTCACAGAGGAAAACATATTCATCTACATTTCTTATTCTAATCTATAGTCATTTAAATGGACTGTCAATATTGCATACTATTCGCTTTCGTTAAATTGGAATTTCTCTCTTGTATATTTGCAATAAAATCATCAAAACATCTAATTAGCAACATTTTAAAAGCGGTTCTTGTCCCGTCGGAATTACTCGAAAAACATAATCTGTACTTTGCGCCGAAAGCTCCACTAAAAAGGATCTCGTATACAGTAAATCCTTTCTAGCAATTAGCGAGAATAAATCACTTTTTATAAGCTCTCGGCATGGGCCCTTATCACATTGATATGCTAATTTTTAGTACGTTTTTTTTTGGATCATTGGAAGAGGTATCAGTTGGATACGATGCTTTACTTACGCCACTGTACTTATGTGTTTTTCATTTGGGGATTTTCTGATAATGTAGAAAAATGAGACACACAGGCTTTACTAATGAATGTATTTTGTCATAATTACAGTGACTTGACTGATGAGCAATTATTGAAAATAACAGGGATCTTACAATGCGACTAATTCTGCAATAGATGATCTGAAATTTCCACCCAACATGTTTCTTGTTCTTCTTGAAAAGTGGGGGGTCCAAAGTCTTGTGTTGAATCCAATTTCGGAGTCAGAATTGACCCATTGCATTAGGATAGATTTGGTGTTATATACTCACTTTTGGATATTTTTAAGGTTACGTGCAAAAGGCACAACATTTTTTGTATATTTCTCTTCAGTTATATCATTTACTACTACTCAGGGTTGGGCAAAATCTGATTTTTATTGAAAAAATCAAAAACCATTGATTTTTTTTGAAAAAGTCACGATTTATTTCATTTTTTAAATTTGAATATAAAATTTGAACATTTTGATTATTTTTATGTATAAGTCTAAAAATTATAATACAATTTGCGGCTCAAAAACTTGTGATAACGCATTTGTCGCGCTTCTTGCAAGATAATTCTTGTCGCGATTTGTTTTCCTTCTGTCCTATACACTCACTATACAGTGCCGAGTACTGCCGAGTGAGACACGAACGCGTTTGCTGTGCTTTTTGCAAGAATATTCCTGTCGAGTCTTGTTTTCCTTATCAATCTATAGATTGACGTTTCCCAACAATCAACAATTTCACGCATTTCGCTAGTTAGGTTAGTTAAGTGAAGTGTTTTTATTAAAAAGAATAATAGTCATACATAAATCAAATTTCTTATTACCTAATTTTTTTCAAATTCAATAAACCCCAATCTTTCTAAAACCCACCCTGAATTTAGTATATTTTTAATTTATACTTTATATTCTAACGTCATATATTACTATCAAATACTCAATTAACTTAACCTTACTCTATTCAAAATTAAAGTTTTTTGCCTTGTATATTTTTTAGTTAGTCTTTAAATTACTCACTGTTATGCACTTTAGTGTCTTTTATCGCTAATAGTTTGTCTTGGGGGAATAAGTTTTGTATATAAATTGTCTTTACCTTATATATGTTTGACGTCTTTAGCTCTCTGATTCATTATTTAGAAACAGTTTCAATCATAAAAATTCTTCTGACTTGCCATCGTTATGTTCCAAATTATTTTATTAACTGCCTCTTGTGTTGTGTGGTTCTATGAATTTATTAATTTTTTTTTGGTTATTATAATAGTAAATTATAATTGTCCTCCAAAATATTTGGACGGTAATGAAATAAGTCAACACTTTTTTTTAATATTCCAAAACTGAGATCTACAAAACGTATAGAAACAAACCGTCTCCAACATTTCCGCAAGCGGCAGATATGCCTTGAATAAAGATTTCCGAGTACTCATTCTAGATTTACTATAGAATGATTGATACTTCTTTTATTGTTTTCAATTGATCGAACAAAACAGTTATCCTTGTCTATCTGTATTACCAGTCAAGACAAATGAAATCCGAAATTATTTTCGTCTTAGGACTATCGTGATATATTAAACAAGACAACTAGAAAATTCCCCATTTCAAGTTTATTCATCCATCCGGTGCTTTAATAAAAAACAAAAAAATTCCCATCTGAAAGAGGAAAGATTAATACCGGAACCAAGTCATGCGTTAGAAAATACGAATACAAGATGCAACGAATGAAAAAAAAACGAGCACGACCTTCCAGAAAACAAAACAAGGCAATAAACTTGAATCTCTTTATATAATACGAACTACAAAAATTGGATAGGGCCTTTCCAGCAGATTGGCCCGTCATATTTGTGTTCTATGTGTAAAAGAGGAAGAATATACAATACAAAGGGACGAATCAAGGAAAATATTTGTTTTCATTTCTCTATTGTTTGGAAATATATGTAGCTCCTACTATGAAACAATGCAGCATCTTCAGTCTTAAATTAGTAATTTCGCACTTGATTTGATACTGGAAAAATCTCAAATGCCCAGAAGACGTAGGTATATTGCTACTTTTATTTCAAGGAAAATTGAAAGATACTTTAAAAATAATCGATAATTCGTTAAAAAGGGATATTCATATTTCAATTTAAATACGTGTTGCAATGGATCTGTACAATCTTAGTATTCTTCAAAACCAATGTTTATAACATGGTTTTCATCCTGTGCACGCTCTTAAATATATGATTCACTCATTTCAGATCTGTTTTTGCTTTTCCATCACACTTTTAAACTTACGTATGAGAAATAAGTATTACCTCTTAAGCCCTGTCCACACCAAATTAACACAGAGTAACAATTTATTGCTGGTTGCCGCAACCTGTTTACGGAAACAGAAACAACAGCAAAAGTTCCGTAAACATTCTGTCTACACAAAAGTAACTCATTCTTGAGAATGTCTCGTTGTGTTGCTGCAACAGAAAACGTTGTGTCTACACCAGTGCAGTATGTGATCCTAGTTTCTAAACAATGTGGTGCGACGAAGATTTACAGGCAGCAGCAGCTGCAATTGTAATTATTTTACAAAAACAGAAAAAACGAGTCCGTAAATGTTGGACTAGACCAAGTCTGTTAAACAGAAATTCACATGGTGGCATACGTCTTCTAAGTTCAATAAAGAAAGATGATATAATATCGGAATGTATTGGAAATGGATATGTAAAAAAATTTTGTCGTATGAGTAGTACCGATTTGGAATGGTTAGTGTGCAAAATTTCACCTTTAATTCAAAAAGAAGATACGAACTATAGAGCTGCTATATCTCCATTGGAACGCCTCTTATTAATACTTCGATTTCTTGCAACGGGTGATTCATATACTTCTCTGATGTACTTGTTTCGAATTTCCAAACAAGCAATTTCTTTAATTGTACCAGAAGTCTGCGATGCTATTATATCAGTTCTTCAGGATCAAATAAAGGTAAGTACAAGTCTTTTACCATTTAAAGTAAACAATAGTAACGATTTTATTCAGATATCATAAAAAAATATAAACATTCTGCACTAGTCTAATAATAATGTTATTGTCAAAACGATATTACCTACATTAAAAAATAGTTGACAAAGCATTGTTAATAATGTCGTGTTGACCGTTTGGGGGTTCTTGAAAATTGCTTGATATTTCAGTATCGGTTGATAACAGTGTTTGAGGCAAAGGTGAAGGCGCATAGTCAGGAGAAGAAAGTGTCACAGATGATGAATATGGCGATGCCCCGAGCGACGCTTAGCAGTTGTTGGCATATGTTCTTGAGGTGGCCCATTGTATGTATTGGGGTGGTCGTATTTGCCAGTGGACGCCTCCCACGATATATTTCCAATTAAATGTTCTACGGTGTTTTGCGCAAACTCGGTTTTTAAACTTCTGATTTTACGAGTTACATGTTCTCCAAAAATGCTAAACTGGTCATTCGTTTTTCGTTGTTGCAGTTCCTTCAAGAACATATAGGCTTCTTCTTGTCTTCCCTCTGCCTCTCCTTTTGACTTTTATGTACATCGTTTTTTTCGGTCTTTTAAATTCTGCGTCTAGTTTATCATTGGTTTGTGGCTTTTCAATACAAGTAGATATTTGCTTTTCATTCTGTAGCTCCGCACCGTCATCGGAACGTTCCATATTTTCACTTTGTGTACCATCTTGTGTTTCAGGAATCACATTTTCGTATTCAGTTGGAAGCTGTTTATTTTCTCCAGGCGTCCTCTCTTTTGATTAGTTGATGTCCATTTAAGATTACTGATGGGCAAGTTTCACGACGGTTGGCAACCGTCACCGCGGCTCATTTAGATTCGTCGACACGAATATGCCATCGTTGGATTTCATCAAGATTAGTTTGTAGTAATGTCGATGCCATATTATTGCAGTAACAATATTGTTTTATGTAGATAGGGCTATTGTGTATACTAGAATCAACACTGGACCAAGCACGCTACCTTGTGGAACTCCAGCATTAATTGTGTACAGCGAAGTCGATACATCGTGATATTTAACAAGTCAATGCCTATTTTTTAGGTAAGAAGAAAGGATAAGGAAATTTGTATAGAGAATTATGTTACGACTTTTATATAGGAAGCTTCTGTGCCAGACTATGTCGAAAGCGTGCGATATATCCAGAATGACGGCGCGGCAGTACTGTTTCTCTTCTTAGGATTGATGGATATAGTCGCAAACACGATAGATTTTTTCTGTACTAGTATCGGCTCTAGTCTAGCTATCAACAGTTACAATAAAATTTTAGATGCTATTGGGAGCAAGCTTATCGGCCTAAAATATTTCAAGTCATTCGTTGGTTTGCCTGGTTTAGATACTAGTATAATTTGTCCGACTTTCCATAGTGATGGAAAATGCTCGGTTCTCAAAACTGAGTTAAACAGCTGAGTAAAGAATACTACACACATTTTTGGAAGCTCCTTGACTATTTTACCAGTGATTATGTCGTATTGAGGGGATTTTTTTGGATTTAATTTTGTATTTATTATCTCTTGCACTTCTTTTACTGTGAAATTTTTAGGAGACAGATCAAGCCGGTAGGGTGTGCTTAAGGTACGCATTTACCTTATTCTCAACGTTAAGTTGACATCGGCAAGGTTAGGTTAAAAATGGTTCTTAAGATGTTCAGCAAATGCAACGGCTGTTTCCTTGTTGCTTCTTGCCCAAGTTCTATCTACTGGGCGTATTGGGGGGATTCTGTTGCTTACCTCTATTCTATTTTTTAACTGTCTTCCATAGCAATTATTCTGTAGCCTCTGTTGCAGTGAGATTTTTAAGGTAATTTCAATTATTGGAGTTTTTGTGATTGTTTAGAAGTGCTTTTAATTGTCAGGTAATTCGATTTATTCTGGTTTTAATTTTTGGGGAACATGTTTTTGCCAGTTTTGCGCAGTCTACGTTTTTCTGCAACTTTTTCTTTGATTAGGTTAGTTAGTTCTAGTACTTTCAAACATCTATTTTTAGCAGCAGGGGTGGAATTCCAGATCGATCTTTCAGTTGTTCGATTGAAGTATTCAGTAGCTTTATCTATATCTGTATTTGTTTTAAGTGGTACTGTAATGTTGAGGTTATGTTACAGGATTCTGAAGTTATTCCAATTTGTTAGTTTGCTACCTAACCTTGGCGCTAACGGGCTTAGTATTCATTGTGTTCATAGCATTATTATAATAGGGACATGATTTGAGGAGAAGTCAAAACAAGAAGCTGCTTCTGCATTTGTTGATGGAATACTCTTAGTTACTGTGATTTTGTTTCTGTCTGTGAGGCAATAGGTGGGTTTTCTAGTTGATATTATTATATATTATTGTTTAGTATGACCTTCTGGAGCTGTGTGCCTTTAGGTGTGATAAATCTAGATCCCCATACTGTATCCTCCTACTCCTCTTTCCGATATTCCTCAAAGGATGTGGTGACATAATTTATATTCGATTCAGCAGTTGATTCCATGGTTGGACACGACACGATAATTAGGGTTTGAGACCATAAGAAAAATACAACTAGCTTTCTTGAATATTCATCGCTGACTGACTCTCTTGACGATCTTTGGCCAGATGCAGCCTCCACTTTCTGTTTAGAAACTTTTCCACGAAAAATTAGGAGAGAGCTAATTCTATAAAAAGTCCACAGAAAACGAATGATGCCATACATCTACCAATTACGACTTTTAACTAGAATTTCGGACAAATTACTTTTTTGTCAGAGGCGATACTAACCTATCGTAAACACAACGTACATTTTGAGGTCGAAAATTAGGGTTAGAGCGCATCGAACCTTTCCGGTATCAAGGGATATTGTTTATTAATTTTTTATGTTTATTGGTCAATCGGAATCATCTCCTACCGTTCGGCCAAAATATATGACACCAGGTCCGTACTGAGATAGGGATTATTCGAAAATAATTAATCGGTTTGATGGGGAAAACGTGAGAAAATGAAATCGTTACAAAATTTATGCATGATACAAATTAACTTGTCTTATTATTGAAAGAACTATGTTTTATTAACAATTATCTAAATTAACACTTAATTTTTAATTATGGGTATGACCCCCACTTGCTCTAATAACATCTCTTATACGATTAGGCATTGTTTATTGTGGTATGTTAAGCGACTCTACTTCTACTGCGACAATAAGCTCTGCGATCGAGGTTGGGACACTAGTCTAGCACGAATTCTTCGTTTTAGCGCACCCCATAAATTTTGGATCAGGTTTAGGTCGGGACTGCTTGCTGGTTATTCCATAACCCGAATACCGACTTCTGTAATGTAATCTTACAAGATTCTTGCGGTGTGCGCCCTCGTATTGTCATGCATAAAAATAAATTCGTCTTCAATGTAGTCAATGGAAGGTACCACGGGAACTGGTAGAATCTCCTCGATGTACCTAGCACCCATTAAACCTCCTCTTCCATGACCACGGTCTTGTCTTCTTGTCTACGGATGAAAACAGGGTCGGTTCGTGCTCTCATAGAAATTTGCACCTCAGATCATGCAGGACACATAAGGAATCCTCTCTTCAATGCAGCATTCTGCAAAACGCTCTTCGATACGCTTTTCTTCTGCTGTCGTTATCATAGATGCATAATCTGGTCTCATCTGAGAACAGAACCCCCATTGTTCCAATGTCCACTTCTGATTATTCTGTACAAAACACAGGCGTGCTTGATGATGAGCTGGGGTAAGTATTGGACCATTCGCAGGTGTTTTAGGGCATCATGTTACTCTCCTGCAGTCTTCGTCTTATTTACTTATAGCCACTCCTCGTATTTCACGGAGCTGTTCTTGCACTTGAACTTGCATTTAGACAACTATTTCTTAATGATGTCTAAACAATTAAAGCGGTAATCACGATCTGTTGTATATCGTTTTCTGTCTGTTCCAGGTCGCCTACCAAAGGATCCATTCTCCTCGAAACGTTGGCATATTTTTCGAACCGCTGCACGTGTCATATTCAGTTGTTGGGCAACAGCTCTCTAACTAAGTCCATTTTCGATTAAAGCCACTTAGGTGGCTTTTTGCGGTGTACTATGCATATAAACGATAAATACTTTAGACAAATTTAAACTCATATCGAAGCACTCTAAATTGTCTTTCAAACAGTATTTATTTTTTTTATCTGATGAATAGTTTCTAAAAAAATATAGTTAAAGTCAAAAGTTTACAGTGGGACGATTTCTATACACGCAATTTTATTTTGTTTCGAATTGTTGTATTGGTCGCCGTGCTACTAATTTTAAAACAAACTCCATTTTATTTCTGCCGTTCCGGTGAACACGGAGGCAGATAAAATTCTAAAATGTATACTGTTAATATTAATCTCTTTGGCCGTTAAAGCCGGTTACGCTTTAATGCGGAAGTTTGGCCTTAAAAACGTATTTGAATACTGTATTCGAAAAAGCGAATATCGTTCTGGAAAAAAAACTAGTCGCTAGTTAAGTCAACCTAATTTAATCGTTAGTTACCAAATTGAATTCACGTGAATTTTGATGAGGCACTTTTACCGTCACTAGCTAATCTTGAGGACAGTTTGATCCAATTTACATTTTATTATGAACACAATATCTTCCACTTTCACAATTTTTAAGTAGTAACCAATACATTTTTGACAAGGTAATTATGTTTTTCATATAAGTCATTAAAACTTTCAAATGTACTGGCTTTGGTAGTAGTACTAAAATTGTAATGATACACAGAAGCTTAACATGGCATAGTATAATAATGGATATTTTGAAAGATAAAAAGCAAGAGGTAAGAGTCAAAATTGTCGATACTGTTTTTGTTCTTATTCCATTTACCCCGGCAAATAATTAATCTGGAGACTTCGTTAGCTCTTTTAAAAAGTAACGTGAACTGTAAGTGACTCATAAGTCATGATAAGATTATGGCTCTCGGCTAGTGTTAAGATATTCTACTCTTGTACCAAATTCATACGTTATGACAAAACTCGTATGCGAATGGAACAATTTGACATCTGAAATTTGCTTTTTACGTTATGGACTATGCAGACATTTTTATAATGAATAACTTTTTCCGTAACATTAATATTAAAAAAGTTTTTCATATATCGCCAACTTTTTCACACATGCTTCACATTAACTACTCTTGTTCTCCCAAAACTTTCTTTTATGATTTAAGCACAACGCGATGGAAAATTTAGAATTAAAAAAATTTGTAAAAAATATTTATGTTCACTTTATTCGCAAATGCTTTAAAATTTCGATATCGGTCTAGTTTATTCTTGTAAAGGGAATCCTAAAACGAAGGTTTTATGCTGTAAGCAGTTAATTCTTCCAGATGAACCTTGTGGATGTTCGTAATTGTTTTACCAACACATTTCGTACATTTATCGCGACGTATGATTGACGTAAAGGGACGCCAACGAAGTCGAGAGGGTATTAACTCGGGAAATGTCGTCAAATGGCGTCAACCTCGACATGCGGTTTATCCAGTTTTAATTGGAATTTTTATATATATATATATATATATATATATATATATATATATATACATATATACATACATATATATATATATATATATATATATATATATATATACATATATATATGCATATATATATATATATATATATATATATATATATATATATTTCAAATTTAATGATGAAATTGTAATATAGTTTCTATAAAGCGATGTTATCATCAGAAAGAGATTCTACCGAAGCGCCAATTACAATTAATATTCTCCCTATGTTCAATATACGTTTTTGTGTGGCTTACTAGGTTATTATAATCAAGGGGCTAAAAAATTATCGTGTGTATTCTCATTACAGTACTTAGCATGATATCAACGATTTTATAACATTGTTTAAAAGTCACACCTCCGACTCAGATATTGTTGTCCATGTATCCATAAATATATGTAACAGAGAATTAGTACTCTCATTAATTAGTGGAGTTAGAAATGCTTCATTTTAAAAATGTATATCATTCAGTGATTCATTCGATACCTCTATAAAGTTCGTCATCTCTACATTCTTTTACACGCCTTCATGCAGGCAAATAACATTCGCTCGTATCCACTTCATCTTGTACTCTATCTGAGAATATTCGAATGCACCTGAATATTTAGATATTATTGTATAACACTCTCAGAAAAACATATTGAATGCTACATTGAGATTTAAATTTATGCATTGAATCATTTTAAAATCATATTAATTAGTCTAAGGGCGAGTTTCACCACCTTCTGATAAGTGTCGGATAGGTTATTAACAACTTTTGTCTTTGTCACTTGTCATAAAATAAGAAAGGACAAAACTTCCGTTTAATCTATCAGACACTTATCAGAAGGTAGTGAAACTGGCCCTCAGATGATTAATACTCTGTTGTATATTTGGGGTTCTTTCGCTCTTATACTGGCTCTGGAGGTGAACTAGACCCTTCAAATTAGTCTGGCTTCACAAATTTTGTTATAGAATCGTTCTTTAATTACCAAAGACTTTATGCTTCGTGAATTAGCATATTCATTGTACGCCTTCTTACCGGGTGGTTATATGTCCGCACTAGAAATCCCGCAGTCAAGACACAATGGAACCGTCTAAGCGCCCAGGCTAGGTTCGAAATTAATGCTGAAAAACAGAGAAAATGGAAAGCGAATACTGCCGATCTGGACTGCAGACAAGGTCGCGTGTTTTGGTGAAAAATTCTACCGCCTTACCGACCAGAAAGGGAAAGTAGAATCACATGTCGAAGTCCACGGACAGAAAATACACACAAACGAAGACAAAGTTATCGCCTTCAAAAATAACTTACCAACTGTCTTTACACCATCTTACAATCCTGGATTCCTTAGGGATTTTGCCATTGGAACAGGCCACCTTACCCGGAATATTATATTACTCTCCTAAATGAGAACTCTCCACTTATTTCACCTTTCACAATCGAAGGAGTTCAACAGATCAGTCGATCAGGGAGAAACAGTACCCCAGGGCACGACGGAATTTCTAGATAGGCACTTAAAAAACTACTAGAGGAGATCTTTCCCCGCCCTGCGCCCTGCTGAACGCCTGTCTGGCATTTTTAAACTTCCCTCCATATTGGAAATCAGCCAAAGCAGATCTGATTCCCAAACCCGGCAAAGACCCGACAGCCTGAATCATACCGCCCGATTTCACTAATTAGAGTCCTAGATAAAATCTTTCAACGTTTGATCAAAGAAATAATCTGGAACTTGTGTACTAATAATAACATCATTCCCGCATTCCAATTCGGATTCAGGCAAGGCAATTCATCTCAGAACGCCACCACTAATCTTCAAACGACACTGTTCCGCCGCCATTTTCATAGACGTTCCGAAAGATTTCGATCAAGTCTGGCACGCCGGACTAGTCAGGAAGCTATTTAGCCATTTCCGACTGTGAAATTAATATATTCTTACCTTACCGATCGTTCAATAAGTGTCAACGTCGGTCATTGCTTATCTGAACCTTTTAACCCTCTAACTGGCGTTCCACAATGCTCCATACTCGCCCCTCTATTATATATCATTTATACGTATGATACACCTCTACCACAACACAACTTCTACCACTAATCTCATAATAATTATCTTGCAACATCCATCCAACCCAAATATATATGTATTTGCAACACAGGGTTGTTTCTTTGTCTCACTAGAGTTCGTCAACTTGAATCTTTTATCTTCCATTTTAGACACCTTTTTAACCACGCTTCCCATACACTTCTTTCCACAACAACTTCCGTTACTTATTGGGCGAGCTCTTCTTCCCGGTCACCTTTTTAGCGAAAGCCCGCTCCATCACTTTCAATTCTATACACTTCTTTACTATCTATACACCTTTTTGGCTGTTCCACGGCCTAGCCACTAAATTCACCCAACTCATCTGCAAGCGCCGCATTAACGAAATCCCAAAAAAACAAATCCCACCCCAACTCTGCAGAGGAAATCAATCCGACATCAGGGTCAATCTGTTAATAAACGGAAATCCAACTCCAGCATTAAGCTACCATCGAATTTCTCTATATTTTTCTCTTTAATTTGACGGTCGAGCAGTATAAAGTAGAATAATAGTAGCATATGTAAAAGCGCCAGCTAGACTACCCGCGTCATTAATGATTAACGAGGTAAGGGGCCAAAGCCTTCAAATAAAAATTAAATTGTAATTTATAACTAATGAGCAATTGTGTGCAATATAAAGTGTTTGGCTTTCTCGTTTTTATTTTAACGATTTCGCAAAATGCGGGAAGGTTTTTTCACTTTTGTTGACTACGAAGAACCAACCACTCTCGTGGTAAAATGTGTTTGTACGATGAATGGATGATAAGTCAAGGAAAGTCGGGTTGAATTCGTATTTATGTGTTGTTCAGAGTGGGTGAGAGTAAGGGAAATCATGTGGGAAATTGACCAATGGGTGATGAGAGTTGAAACTTTAACCGTCATAAACGGCTGTTGGATTCTTCGTAACCTGGTTGTTTTTTGTTGCCATGAAAAAGTTAGGTTCGTTACAGATAAGGAAACCTTGAAGATATTTTTTGCGTGGGGCGATAAGAATAAAATTGATATTTGGTCTTTGAAGTGTTGAATAGATATTAAGAAATAATTTTAAGGCAGAAATTATGTGGGTGATTTGTGTGAAAGGGAGGTTAAAAATGGATATTTGCATAGCAAGGAAATATTGAGTAGATAGGAAGAAAGATATTTTTTATTCATGATGTATATGGAGTGTGTAACTTTTGATATACGGGGTGAAGAAAAATAATGGTTACAGGAAGAATTTGAGGGTGAATTCAAATTCGTACACAAAGAGTTCAAAACAGAATGTATTTTTGCTATAATTTTGGCCCCCAATTCTTAAAACTTCCAGCCCCTTATGAAGCCTACCACTGTTACTTATTGTAGTGAAATTGCACCCAAAATATCTAGCCCTTGTACGCTTGTATGGCAAAGGTCCTAGCTGCCACTCTAATATTTTAGTAACTTACTTTTAACCTTTCTTCAACTTCTAAGGTCATTACTGTTTATGCGCGCTACTTACAATAATGTATACCTAATACATCGTAATAAATTTTGTAATGATTCGTACTGGTCACATTTTACTTTCAATTTTACAGCTGTATAGATAAAACCTGATGTAAATAACAAAATTAACGAGTTTCCACTAAATATTATAAATATTTGATACAGTTATCCAAGCTGGTGTTTCGTATCAGGTCCCGTGCACAATATTAGAACCGTAAATAATTCCCCGACGAAAAATATGTATTTAATTTAGGCAGATAGCGAACATCTGGCCTCCGCTATTTTACTGAACAGCAACAACGATGTTGGCAAAACGAATATGTAAATTGAACACTCAATCCTATATAAAAATTCGTCCTTGCGAATTTAGAAAAAAATTTATGGCTAGTATAACGTCAAAGGACAAGATTCACTTTTATGAAAAGTATAATTTTGGATCTTATGACAACCAGAAAGATTTATAGCTTAGTAATTTGAAAGCAGCTGACTTTTATACATAGCACTGCATTAATTATTCCGCTGGCGTAGGTTTGATGATGTTTAGTTCCCGTTTAAACATATATACACTGTTCAAAAAATACAAATTAAAATACAGGGTAACAAGAAATTGTATAATAGAAAATCAATAAAGGATACAGTAAAAAGAGTCAAGAGGTACAGTCTGAATAGAAATAAAATTAATCTGACTGTGTCCATGCACTAATGACTTCAGTTTTTTTCTAATTTTCAAATACTTTCCCCGCTGATTCCAAACAGCTGGTTTCGAGGCGTTTGGGTGGGCATATGGAGTAGCGTTTTGCTAGGTGACCGTTAACCACCGCCATTTTCATAGAATAATTTTGGTGCTAAATACCTACAAACTAAACATTAAAATCGATTTAAAAGACACTGTAGACGTTCAAGTTAATAATGCAAATGGTGATAGCCTAAATCAGGGATCCTGAGGTGTAGAAGGCCAGCAATCCGGTGAGTGCAAGAAACTACAGTTGTTTGTTAATAAATCTACAGTCCGCGATATTCTTACTGTGCAAATTTCATTGGTGTTTAGACAGACTGTTACAACCAAAGAGTCTACCTCAGTTACTTTTGATACATTAATAAAAGAGAATATTAAACAGGTGAAAATAATATGAAATAAGTGAAGTAACTCTGGGAATGATCAAATAAATGGATGAATAAGGACTAGAATGGCCCTGGGAAATTTACAAAGAGATATGAAAAAACAAATGAGGGGGAAACAAATTTAATAGAACTCAAATATTGATTAATATGTTTGACTTGAATATTTACGAAAATCTTAGTGTTCGGATTTAAAAAATCCTTCCTGAAAATATATTAATTAAATTTACATCAACACCTACCTACTAATTATGCAACCTTCCATATAAACATATCATCAACTTGGCAACCATGTAATACCCTGTCACGTAGCAATCATTCTAGAAAATTCTAAAGTACCTACCCCCTTCGTCTCCCATATGTTATACATATAAATACGACGCACACCAAACATTCGCCCCCACGTCGTTGTTGCAGGTTTTCCTGCGGTTTTCCTGCAGCTCTGTGAATTTATTCACTAGCCAAATAGACCGACGAATGTCCACAAGGAACAAATGCAGCCGCAGCTGTACCTGCCTTGCTTGGTGGTGATTATTATTATTATTATTCAACGCCGTACCAACGCTAAATATCCCTAACCTCCGCAGGCACGTCTCCACAACATTTCAAAACCAATATCAACATAACAACCAATTCTATACACTTTTTAAAGAAATGTCTCCTATACACTTTTTCAGCTAAAAATCCAAAAATCTAATAAAATTACAAAACTTCAATATCCCTCTCTTAAAACACCGGAGACATCTCAAATTCAGTGAAAACCACCTATTTTTCACATAATATTTTCCGACACCTAGCCAGCTCAACCGCATAACTTATGTATCGGCAGCGATGCATGGTTCGTCTTCCTCCAGAACGCCCCAATCCTAGACACTTTTTGTCGCACCATTTTATACACTTTTGAGCTTCGCTGCTTTCAAATATTATCCCCCGACATAATTCAATGAAAACCCTTCCTCCGAATACTTTCTAGCGAAAAAGCCTCATTTCTATACGCCTTTAAAAATTTCTTCCTAGTCACTTTTCCGAATATTTCTAGACACTTTTATAACTTAACCAATTTCAACCAACCAACTTCTACACCCAGCTCAGTATACGAACGCGCACATAAACCCCCCAAAACATCCCCAATTTAGACCTGAAGAAGAAACCTATCCTACACCAGGGCACGCACTCGTAAACCAACAAGCAACGAAAACACAAACCCCTTTCCAATGCAAAATACATAACGAATTTCTCTCTCTCTCTCTCTCTCTCTCTCTCTCTCTCTTTAACATTCGCCCTCTTCCTCATCAAACCACAGTGTAAGTATATGATATAAACTTCAGCAATTATCGGCAACGCCCTAAATTCATATAAGTAGGCAAAATGCCGAATCCCTTTTAAAATAAAAATATTGAAATCTCTACATTAAACAAGTTCGTAATAGCAATGCAGTGAATAAATCAACACAGAAAATTGAATAAATGAGTAAAAAGTGATAAATTTTTTAATTACTACTACAAAACATAAGTAGGAGAAATTAACTCAAACACAACCAGAACGTGTTCACTTAGAGAAAAGTCTAAGATAAGAAGCGGACATAAATTAAAGAATGAACAAGTCCCCTTTTGACCACATGATGATAATATACATAATAGAAAGGAAAATTCAAGTGTTTAGGTAATTACAATGTTGAGGTAATTACTTCTAACATAGATCTAAAGGTGGTCTTTGACTCTGTAGACGGAAGTGTAATTTGGAAATTTTTAGAAGAGACGGAACTTAAAATGTATTAATAATATTATGAAAAATGTTAGCTGCAAAACGCAGTTAGGTAACAGAAAATTGGAGTAATAAAGGTCATGAAACACGGAGACAACCAAGTCCATTGCTAGTTGTGGTCATGGATAAGAAAGTAAAAGGAATTAAAGATGTACAACAATAGGATAAAAAATTATGCAACGATACAGAATGAGTTATATGCCTATGTTACAGTTTTATTAGCCTGTAGAAAAACAAAACGCAGAAGCTAATAAATAGGTGGATATTAAATATCGTCGATATGAAAATGTTCTTAAATCGATCAGTGTCTGCTGAGTATGACTAATTTTATTTGTAGTGCATATTTTTTGAATTCCTGCTGTACCTTGGCTGTTATCTTCTTAATACGAAATTATATGAATGTTGCTTTATATTGTAGTGCAATAATTGTGCTCATGTCACTTGCATTATTGTTTTTAATTCCGTTAATAACTCTAGCAATTACTACCTATAATTTGTAAGGTTTTGCCGAAGAAGAACGTCCTTCATGGTTAGAAAACAGCTCCATCATGCAATAAGAGTGTTTTATTTGTACAAAAATATTTCAGCCAGAGAACTACTGATATTACTCCTATGGACTATCTCAATTGGAGAGCAGCAAACAAGGTTTTCTCGTACACTGGCAAAAAACGTTTGAAGAGTCACCGTGTCAGTTTAAGAAATGCCAGTTTCTAGTGACACTTTAATTTATCTTGTTTGTGTTGTGAGATGTCCTGAACAATATCCAGTCATAAAATTGGTCACTCCGGAGGCTGTATCTTGCTAACAATCGGAATTTTTTTCAAAAATGTGATACTTCAAGTATCATAGCACCCGTTGTACTGACTCTAGTGAGCTGAAAATTAATAGGGCTCATCTGTGAGATGTTCTGAACAGTATCCAGTCATAAAATTGATCATTTTTATACACTTCGCAGGCTGTATTGTGCTAACGAACCAAAATTTCTCTAAAAATTACCAAAATGGGGTACTTCAAGTATCATAGCATCCGTTGTACTGGCTCTCGCGAGTTTAAAATCAATTGAGTACATCTGTGAGACGCCCTTAACAAGATCCAATCATAAAATTGGTAATAAAATACACTGCGGAGGCGGTATCCTGCTAACAAACTGAAATTTCTCCAAAAATAACAAAAAATGTAGTTTATCTTGATTTATCGGACACGTTGAACAGGCTCTGCTGAGCTGAAAATCAATAGGGATCACCTGTGAGAGGACCTGAACAATATCCAGTCAAAAATGTCTCCGGGGGCTGTATCGTGCTAACAACCCGAAATTTCTCCAAAAATGTGATACTTGAAGTATCATAACACCCGTAGTACAGGCTCTAGTGAGCTTAAAATCAATGGGGTACATCTGTGAGACGCCTTGAACAATATCCAATCATAAAATTGGTCATAAAATACACTCCGGAGGCTGTATGCTGCTAAGAAACTGAAATTTCTCCAAAAATGACATAAAATGTAGTTTATCTTGATTTATAGGACCCGTTGAACAGGTTCTGCTGAGCTGAAAATCAATAGTGAGAGGCCCTGAACAATATTCATTCAAAAAATTGGTGACTCCGGTGGCCTTGTCGTGCTAACAACCCGAAATTTCTCCAGAAATGTGATACTTGAGGTATCATAGCACCCGTTGGGCTCTATTGAGCTGAAAATCAATAGGGTTCATCTGTGAGATGCTCTGAACAATATCCAATCATAAAAATGGTAATTTCTATACACTCCGGAGGCTATATCGTGCTAACAAACCAAAATTTCTCCAAAAATGTGGAAGTTCTAGTACCATAGCACCCATTATCTTGGCTTTGGTGAGCTGAAAATCAATATGGTTTATCTGTGAGATGTCATTAACAATGTTCAATCATAAAATTGGTGACTTGTTGCACTCCGAAATTTCTCCTAAAATGATCAAAAATGTGGTTCTTCAAGTACCATAGCACCCGTTGTACTGGCTGTAGTGAGCTGAAAATCAATAGGATTCATCAGTACGATGCCCAGTACAATACTCAATCATAAAATTGGTGACTTGTTGCACCCCGGACGCTATATTGTGCTAACCAGACATGTTAGCAAAAGTTCATAGCATATTACACAGGAAATTTACTATCTCGACCCTTACTATGTGGAATCTACTCATATTTTTGTTTTAAATTAAACTAACTGTTTCTAGATAATTCCACAATATATTGATAAAATGTTGAAAATTCTAAGAAATTTGACAATTGTTTCGATACGATGATATATAGTATCGAAACAATTGTCAAATTTCAACG
This sequence comes from Galeruca laticollis, assembly GCA_963921935.1. Lineage (NCBI taxonomy): Eukaryota > Metazoa > Arthropoda > Insecta > Coleoptera > Chrysomelidae > Galeruca > Galeruca laticollis. Next base: position 81,148,979 of record OY998178.1, on the reverse strand, counting down.
TTTTATCAATATATTGTGGGATTATCTAGAAACAGTTAGTTTCATTTAAAACAGTAATATTACATAGGGTTGGGCGGAGTGGTAATATTGAATTATGATATTATATATGTCAATGAATTAGTCGACATTCTTTGCACATTTTTTTAATTTCCGATGTAGGTGTGTATATAAAAAATGGCATTGAAACTACCTTGTCATAGAATACGAGTACTTTAAACCAGAAAAAAATCTTCTTTTTCCATTTGTCTAACATAAATCGAAATTATAACATTGTTGACATTTGATTTAATGGTTGTTTTTTGCTATGTACTTATCAGTAAGTATAACGATTAAAAATGGAAATAACAGTGAAATGTATTTCAAACATTATGATAAATGACATAACTGTCCCACATTTTTTACACAAAGGTATTTATTAATACATTTCAGATAATGATGCATGTTTATACAAAACGGAATATTGAAACTGTTTTTATTAAAAAACATGAACGGTCGTACTTTATATAATCGATATTTTGATGATAATTGTTTTGTGTACATTTATATTAACAATTTATTTTGTTTTTTGCAGGTATGTTATGGAGTTTTTTTAATGGTGATGATTGGTGAGTTTGATTGTAGTTATATTCTTTAACAAAATATGTTATTAAACTTTAATTCAGCTATTACCCATATTATTTTTCTCATGTAGTGCTTCTAAATTGTCGGTTTAGATTATTTATATTACTTCCATAATCTGAGAGGTTATTGTCAAAGATAATAAGTCCGAAAACAAGGTTTTTTTATTATTCAGTAGCCTTTGCAGTTGCTTCAGTGCACGTAATATTCGTCTTCGCTAGAATTTCTGCAACTGCATTGTTCTAAGCTTACCTTGACGACTTGACCGTCCTCTATGTCTTATCTTGGTTGTTCTGGAGTGGCATATCTTAACATTTTCCATTCTGGCGACATGTCTAAACAACTTCAACTGATGTCTCTGCATCTTCTTTCTTATCGATTCGACTTTCAACTTTTCCCTTACGGCTTCATTTCTTATCTCATCCCTTTTAGTTATTCGTTCCACTTTACATAAGTACTTTATTTGGGCTGCCTTTAGTTTCCTCATGAGAGATTTTGTAAGAACCCGCCTTTCACAACGGTAGGTAATATTTAGGGTATCGTTAAATTTGATTTTGTGAAAAACCTGGGTTTCGAATTTTGAGTTTGTCTATTCTGTCGGTTTTGGCACTTAAAACTTCATTCATTGTGAATATTTTGATTGTGTTTTTACTTTGTTTTCTTTGAATTTTGCAATGTTAGCAAACTATATCCAAGGTATTTTTTAAGAATTTCTAAACGATGATGAAGAAGATGCTATGAATATTGATAAAGTCTCACTTTCCTAGAAAAGTTTATTGATCATCCAACCATTCAGACTATGAATTTTAGAAAAAAAATTCGACACCGGGAACAAATACACCAAACCTACAGACAAGGCAAAAACACAGCACAAAAATAAAAATGTCAAAACATCAATTAAAAAAATCTAGGTTTTGTTTATCTTTTGCTCGTTTCTTCTTTTTATTTTAAAAATGAAACTTATAAAACTGGCATTTTAAAACCACAAGTTAACTTGACTGTTAAATTCAAAGATAACTTCAAGGCATGTTTACAATACCCGTCCTAAACAAAACTCTGTACTCCCCAGTATCAATTCTTACTTCATATACATAAGAGAAAGTACCGCAAAAAACTTTGTAATGCAATTTTTTCAACAAAGAAAAGCTGATCTCGCATGCTGACGAGTAAGGTAGCACTACTCTCAGTATCTATCTCGCAAAAATCGCCACAGTATTTGAAATTAGCATGAACCTTGTCGATATTCAATTGTACTTTTATTATATGGTCCATCTCCCTAATAAGGGGTTAGTAACGATGATTCCCTCGTACCGATATTGATGAAACTCCTCTCTGTCTTGGACCATACTGATTGTTTCATGTAGCCCTGCACCGATCAAGTCTTTGGTTTCGTCTATTCATCTCTTTGGTAACCTTCCTCGCGGAATCTTCCCCTCTAACTTTCCCTGAATAATCAGCAATTGTAGTGAATCTGTTCCTCATGCAGTGATATAAGTTAGGAAATATCGGTTCATCTTTTTGGATATAATTAGTAATATCTAAGAACAGATTCATTTGTTTGTTGAGTCGACGAGAGTATCCGTATTAGGCTTCAGTATGCCCGTATTTCGAAGGAATCTATCTTCTTGATGTCACTTTTCCGAGATCCACGTTTCGGATCCATAAGGGGCTATTGATATTAACAGTGAGTGAGTAATGGCTGAATCTTTCTAGAAAACGTCATTCATACCCAATAATAGATGCATATTATACCGTTAATTCAAGACTTCTTGGAGATATATCTTTCCTCATCAATCTTTGTAGTGTTTGTATTGGATATATTATGTGGTATATCAAAGACGCTGCCAAGAACGCACTATCTTTCTCGTTGAGCTTTTTTTTGGTGGGGGTGGTATAGGATGAAGTGCTGCGGATATTGGTGAGAGAGCTGGAACGTCTCTGTTGTTGTCATCAGGTAGATGTTGCTTATCTGCAATGCCCATACTCATAGCTCCAGGTGTATTGTAGAATACTGGATTTTGCACATCACTTTCTATCAACAATTTCTTTTCCCAGTCTTTAAGAATAACTTTTTGGTTCCCTGTTGCTTTCTTACCCGTCTTTTTCTTAATTAATTTTTCATGTTTTGAATTTTCTTTTTTGATTTAATGTAATACTTTTTACAAATCGTGCCTTGCGTGATTCTTGTATGATTATTAATGCCTTTTCTTTCCCTTTTTCAATTTCTGACAATTGCGATTTATTGAGTTAGACTTTATGATTCGTTAAAGCCTTCACAAACTGGAAATTTTTACTTTGTTAACATTCATTATATTGGCTATCAGAACTCATTTTCAAATTCTTAATCACCTGCACTTCCTTCGAGCTTATTAGTGATATGCGATGAAATAAATCAAGAATCAACAAGTCAGCTCACGATACAAAAAATTGTTTACTGCTTCTACCTTACAAACTTATAAGTTAAGAAAGAGATTATTCACATTGTTTTGAGCTGAAAGTAAAAGTTTAAGCTGATGTGAAACTTAATACTTCAAGTACAAACTTATATTTATTCACACTGCCCATTGAATTGTTTTATCAATTTTCGTAATTTCATTATAGGGTTAACATATCGAGCTTGTTTGATAAAAATAAACACCCTGTACCTATCTAATTAATGATAAAATGGTTCTGACACACAAACAAGCTTGTTAAGAATTGACTGGGACATAATTGGCAAATGATTAGGATCATGGTTGGTTTCCTAATTGATTATCACACACTCTGCTAGAAGTATATGGGACTGGTGAACATAATCATAATCGGCAAGACTTTCGGTGATATAAGAAAATAAAGTCAGTATTTGGAGGACCTAGGACTTATAAATAGAGCTTTTTAACAAGATCAGATTCAGCAATGATCTCGGGAATAATTGCATCTCTGTCATTTATATTAATGAAAATGTTACATTGTTAAGAATTTGATGGTTGCTGAACTTCAATTTGAGTTATTTGCATCCACGTATCTTCCCAATTCCATTAAGTTTTAAAAACATATTTTAAGTCTTTTGACCCATTCCTTTATTTGTTTAAATTCCCTACTTCTCTAGTAAGTAACTTGTATGTTTCGATAAGATGAATTTTAATAATAAATTGTCTGTCCTCCTTGATCCGCATTATCCACAAATATTGTATAGTTTACAAACTTTTCAATCTCGCCGTGGCGTTCCACATTTCCAGGAAATTGAAACTTTGAGCCCTAACGTATGACATTGATTTATATCCTTAAAACTTTTACTCTCTTACCAGCCTCCGGCATCAAAAATCCGCCCGAAATGTTAAATCCAACTCCATAGGCGGCAACGAAGCGCATTTATATATGAATTTAACCTTTTTTTACGTCAATATTTATGTTGTTCGTTATATTATAAATCATACATTATAACTGAGCTCCAAAGCTTCTAGTTAATCAATTTAGGTTCTAGATTAATTACTTTTTTCATTGAAACTAACTGTTTTCTAAGTAATTCCACAATATAATGTTAAACGTTGTTAAAATTGACAGTTGTTTCGATAATACTAAATATATTCGTTAGAATGACAGAAGTTACATTTCATTTGATGCCTACCTGATATTTAATAATTATTTTTTTTATTGGTGCCTCATTTTACCTTTTTAAAGCACAACTCAGCGTGTTTAAATCGAACTTTCAAACACGCGCGTTTTTTAAAGTTACCAACTTTTTGATTATTGATCTGACAGCAGTACCTCGTAACGTCAAATAAAAATAAATACTATTTAGGATGGACTTTCACGAAACTTGGCTGGGCATCGAGGGCGGACTTTTATGAAATGAAACTTGGCTGGGTATCGAGGACGGACTTCCATTTTTTTGTAGTAATAATATAATAATAATATTTTATGATTCCAAAGTGCACCAATAAAAAAAATAGCGTAAAGTATTCGTGGATAACTGGTCTTTCAAACACTTGCTCTATTTCGAGCACTCCGGCTGCGCCGTCGTGCTCGAAAAATCGCGCGTGTTTGAAAGACCTCCTTATCCACTTATACTTTAATATACTATTATGGCTACACCAAGAAGTGACCTACGTTGTGATTGACTTAATATTTTTGAATAGAAAAAAGAAGGAGATATCACATTACAAATATTAAAGCTTAAATATTATTAGCCTTATGGGGATATCCTGGATATCTTTTTCCCATTCAAGATTATTATAACTGTGAAGTAATATATGTAACCAGGAAAACTATATCTGCTGATCTTTACAATTATTATTTAAAAAGACAGTTTAAAAGTGGAGGACACCATAAATGTATTTGTTCATTGACGATTTCATATTGTGGGTCTCTTAAGTGACTTTTAATTAATTCTTCCAGGAAATCCAGTTCTTGTTTCTTATCATAAATATATAGTAATTACAGTTCTGTGTTAGGGTACGGACACAACGGGGACCATCGATCCTCAACCGTAGCACAGTACCCTCGACCCTCATTTTGTCCTTCGCTCCGCACCATGTACCATGCCTTAGCTTCAATCTATGCATGGAGCGATGGTCAGCGCTCCTATGTTATCACAAGCCTAATGTGTATTTTTTTGTAATCGAAGCCATGGTACAATGCTATGGTCGGCGCCCTCCGATTTAGGTGCCAATTAATGTTTGGTGTCAAGTAGATGTTTTGTGTAGTTGGATTTCTCTGGTTATTTTAATTCGTATGCTTGTAAGTGTTCACTATATCTATTTTCATAATTTCTAAGGGCATGAACACAACGGGGATCATCTTTCCTCGGCCATATCAAAGCATCCTCGACCCTCGCTCCGACCCATGCGCATCAGTGGTCACATCGAGGCTCGGAGCATCGCATTTTTGCACCAGTTTGGCATGCACCAGCGTCGCATAAACATGGAGTTCTAGTGCTAAAAAGTTGTACCTATATAAAAGGTATCGAAATACGAAAATACAAAAAACGCATGCCGTATGGAGAATTTCACCATCTATAGGGTGTCCAGAAACTCTCCTGCCAAACGGAAACTACAGTTACTAGAGGTGATTTTAAGTCGATTTAGCTCAAATTACCTTAATCCGAAAAGCTGCAGCCCTTTGAAGAAGACGTCCTCATATGAGTTTTCTTCAAATTACTCAAAAATACCGTTACTTCAAATATTCAAACTTGGTATAATCAATAAACAGTTACAAACCAGTCGTTTGCTGTAAATAATTTTTTTCCAGATCCATCACAAGCGTGTCAGTTGGGGGGACCAACAGGTATTTTTATCCCATTGGAGTAGCGCGTCACCATTCATTTCTATCATAGCGCCATTCTGACCCTTATTGCTCATATATATATAAATACATAGCATTTGCCTATGTCATGAGATCGATTCAGCGTACGGTATGTAGTGTGTTCTCTGTCTCATCTTCTGTGGTTTAGCCTTGCTTAGAAAGAAACTAATTTGTGCTATAATTTCAGATTCGAAAAATAAAGTATTGCTTTGGTTTATAAAAATTATTTTTTCCACCAGTAAGCGCTTTTTCTCTAGCAGATGCGACAAAGTGTTATTGAGAAAAGTTTTCAGAAAACCGAGTAAGAATAAAAAATCACCATTTCAAATGTGAGGTTGGGAATTTTCAATAATAGAATGTAAATAAAACAAAGATGTACTTACTTTGAAACTAAAAATACCAAGAGACGTTTAGCTTTAAGAAAAGCTGTTTTTATAAAATATCCAACTGCAAAGCACAAAGGAGATAATAAAACTCAATAAAACAATACCACAATGATGTAAGTAGATGGTAATGCACTAGTCAAGAGAGAGTTAAGTTATGAGTTGTGCTTAGTAAAAATACTGTCGCTTGTATAGTTCTCTCTTTTCACTGTTCAGAGTGTTAATTAATTACCAAAACAACATACTTCTCTGCTTATATGACAAATATTAACGAATTTTGATCTGCTTGTCACGGTTGATAGAAAGAGATGTTACATAAAGAGTATGTGTTTCATTTTATCCAATAATTCAACTGTATGTCAGGTGATCACGTCTGGCTATACAAATTTCCTATATATTCTTGGATACATAGGAAAATGAACATACCCATAATTTAGGACATCATCAAAAGAAACTGCATACACTTTTATCAACATTGTTTACAATAAGATCTTTAGTATAAACTCAGATCTGAAAAGTTCACCTTGATAATGAGAGTAGGCTTCTGCATGGTAGCCTGTTTATATAGCATGGCTGATTAATATATAATTGCTAGAAACAAATCCACATATTTTTGATAAGAATTGTGTTGTTTAAGCATCTTCCAACAATTATACATCCATGCCATGGCTGTTTCTCCAAACATTCACCAATAATATATCATTCTTAAAACCCTGTTTTTGAGCTCCTTCTCAGGGATTGCACAGTAGAATGTTCTTGTGAGTTAGAGTTTAATATAAGGGTTATAAAGATGCTGTACTTGCCACAACAGATGCATTGTGCTTCACTAGCAACGAACCACGTCATAGGGGCACTCACCAAGCTAAAAATTTCCAAAACATCGGGCAGAATTTTCGTAAATTTTCTATTCCTAGTTTGATTGTACTTTGAGAACATCAATTGATTAAGATATTTTAACCCAATTTATATGTCAAGCCATGAGTTTATTCAATATATTGATAGTCTTCGTCTTTATTAATACGTGACGCTCTGTCAATTTATAGGTTGTTGATCTTCTGTGTCTCAACAATTCTTGTTCCTCCATATTTGTGATTTGTTTATCCAGTTTTTCTTTTATTATTGATACTAAATGAAAATATTACTTCGGCTTTGGTTATTTTTTAAATGTATCGAATCTTTGTGATCGATTTTAATTATATTATACGCCACCTATGTACTCGTAACGTCAACCAGAAGATTTACAGACATAAAATAAAATGTATACATACGCGAAAATACAATGGCAGAAGTTCCTCACCATAAATTCAGCAGATCACGCACGAAACAAAATGATGAATTCGATTTTGTCTCTTCTTAAACGTTGATTCAATATAGAAAAGCAGGAAGAAGATTATTTGAAATATGTATAAAGCATTGGATGTTACATATCCCTATCCGAAATTTGCAGATTATAATGTTGATATTTACAGATTTATAAGTATATAAATTTATCAGACAAAATTGATTTTTCGCTAATAGCTATCTCAAAAACTTATAACTAAGTTGGAATTTCTGGAATCATTTGTGAAATTCATACTAAATACAGGTAAACTGTTTACTTTCGGACTTGAAGACGATAACTAGTTAAGTGTATTGACAGATACTTTCAATCTTGACAATGTTACGAATATGAGTCTTCAATAAACCTAAAAAAATTTGTTTGGCTTGTTGATGACTATATGAGTGAACTTTTTGATAAAATAAAGAACAATAATAATAATGCTATTATTGATGTGTAAATAAAATGGATGTTCACAAAGAAATATCCTTTGTGGAACAAAATATAATCAGTTATGATATCTAAAGAGCATAGACAATATTCGATTATTCACCAAGTCACGAGATGTATTTGGCGAAACATCACGAGAGCGCAGCTCGAGTGGTGTTTCGCGAAATACGTCGAGTGAAGAGGAATCGAAAAATATTTGTCTATGTTCGAGTTGGTATTCGTTACGATTATATAACGAATAATATTCTAATTTTTTTATTAATTAATATTAATATTGAAGGTACAATTATTATAAAACATATTTGATGTATTGTTGTTTTCGGAATTTGTAGTGTTGGTACTGTTGGTGACGCTTGAGGTGGATGGATTAGGAATGTTTCTCATTTTTTCAAATATTTTCTATGGTGTTCTGCGGTAAGTTTCAAATATGGTTTCAGAGATTCAGATGATGAGTGGCCTGTTATTTTGGTAATTTCTTGCAAGTTTGCTCCTGAGTGTGACAAGATACTCACAGCAGAGGAGCGATTTGAATGATTCGTAATTTTCCTTTTCTTCGTATCTATTCCGATACTGTACGTATCCATTTACTCAATTGATTCAAACCAACAGTGCAATTTTTGAACCATTTCCCTGTTTTCTGCCAATCAATATTAGGTGTTAAAAAAAGACGATTGGTTGTGATATTTCGCGTTCTTTTGCTCAACAGTTTTTCCAAGAAACTTACTGGGCACTTATTCGCAAACTCTTTATTCGGAGCCAACCATTCAGAATCAGTGGTACGTTGTTCTCCACCTTGTGATGTTTTTGAGAACATTGGATTGTAATCGATACGTCCCGTAATTTGACCATAATTGTCGAATTCATTTTTGAAATAGTCGGTTAAGCAAAAGGTTGCTTCATTACTACGACATGCCAATTCCACAGCACAAATTTCAAAAAAAAATTTTCAAACCATTTGGTGTATTTTCATCAAAACTTAATATAATTTTGGTTATTTCTTTCTCGTTAAGAGCGACTGAGCTCTCTTTTTTTCTGTCGGGAGTTGCTTGTAATTTCTTTCTCTTGGCTGCACGAGCCTTTTTTGCGTTCTCGAAAATTACATCTTTAAATGGATTTATTTCTCTTTCGAACTCTTCATGAAACTTTTTCTGTAACAGTTTACCAGAAATATTCCAAATGGTTTCCACTGTACTTTCTTTATATTCCTTTCCGTCTGCACGTTTCATATTGAAGGCCCAATCCTGCTACTGCTACTTTTTCATTCGAAATATCAGCAGAAAGTTTGTAATTTCGATGTTCACAAAACACTGTAAACTGCTTCCAAACATAACTATGCGTTTTTGTAGTTTTTTCTGGTGCTGAATTTTCAATTTATTGATCAATTTCACCACTTGAAATGAAACCAAAGCGCTGTATTTTGAAGAATTAACTGAAATTTCATTGAGCTTGCCCGTTACTATGGAAATGATCACAATATGGCAGGGGGCGAAACACCAAAACGAGTATATCACGTCGTCAAGGGGTATATTCACTTATCAATACGTCGTAACTAAGGGAAATTCAAGGATTGTATTGGTTCATTAGAACATGAGTTATATAATCAAGCAAATGATAAATGTTGTTTCCAATATTCAAAGTAATCCTAAGAGTCAATTATTTATATTCTGACTATTTTGATACATTATAACCGATTTGTATTTGTGTTTTTTCTCTATCTGTCGTTGAAAACCGTATAAATCAAAAAAACTTGAAAAAACGAAAAAAGCAAAGGGTGGACCACTTATTTTGGCTATAATTCCACAAGGCTACACCAAAAATCTTAAATATTACACACTCTTAGAAAGGATTTAAATAGAGCTACAAAAAACATAAAGTGTGGTTTTTCTCAATATGGGGTCAAAAATCGTATAAATTGAAAAAAACTTGAAAAAACTAAAAAAAAGGTGGACCACTTATTTTGGCTATAACTCCTCAAGAGTACACCAAATATATACCGTTGGAAACGTAGTTGAATGAGCTACAAAAAACATTGTAAGGTGTTTTTTCTCTATAGCAGGTCAAAAACCGTAAAAATTGGAAAAACTTGAAATTCCCATATTTTAGAAATTTTAAATGGCCATTAGGACCCCTAAAGGATTTTTTCAGGGATCGTGGTATGATGCGATCGTAATAAGAAGTGTCATCGAAACCGTTAGAGCCATTACAAAGTTGCCAGCAATATATACCAACAAACTACTTACAACGAGGGTACTTATATCTCAGCTTTGAGTACAGCCAGGAGGCTGAAAATTCTACTGTAGCTTCACATCAGCGCCTTCAATCAACTGACGTAATCGGTGGACAGGTTCCTATTTTTCGGCCATTTGAAAATTGACATTTTGTATGAATAAAAATTACTGTATATATAGAGTGACTTTTCATGGTTTGACATTTACACGCCGTATACAGTTTGTTTTGGGCTATTTTCAGAAATTTTTTGCTTTATAGTTGCTGCCGCCAAGAAGTGGTCTGTTCCTAATTCTGCACTTCTATATACGTTTACATCTTTTTCTGTTTGTTTTTTTCAGTTATAATATAATGTGTGGTGGATTCTTTATCCCAACCTGGTTGTTCTCTTGTGTATTTGTGACAGTGTTCATGTTGGAAGAATGAGTTTAGTATACAGATCTATTGGTTGGGATTCATTCATATTCCTTGTTATCTGGTCGAAGCTTTCTATTACTCTATCTGTTTCTTTCGTGATATTTCTATACTAGGATTCAAATCCCCATAATTATTATATAATGTTTTGCCTCATCATATATCTCTAAAAGTTTTCCGCAGAAAATGTATTTTTCTGCTATTAAATCATTTTTATTCAGCCAATACGGAATTATTTCATTGATTTCTTTTTATGTTATCTGAAGTCTCCTTTCCATAATTGTTTCTTTAATTCCTTGTCATTCTATGCGTGTTTCTACATATTTGGGACCTAATATACACCCCACTCCTGCCGCTGCCCTTTTGTCCTGTTCTACTCCGCTGTATAATATTCCACAATCCTCTATTTCCATTGCTCCTTTTTTCTTTGTTTCTGTTTAGGCGGGGATCTCTAGATTTGCCTTTTTGAATTCTTGCATCAATTTCTATTCTTTGCCTGTAATACTTTTTACATTTCATATGCCTATCTTATATTGTTTATATTTTCATTTATTCTTTTTGCTATTTTTTAGATTCTGTGCTTGATTTTGTGTGTTACGTGTTTGTCCTATTTGCCTATATTTTCTTTATCTGTCTTTGTTGTATTATTTATTCTTTTTAGTTGCTATTGAGAAATTAATTTCCTGGAGATCTTTGGCTGATTGTCCTTTTATTACCAATTTTGTTTTCCATGTCATCGTTTATAGGGATTGCTTCTACATTTTCTACTCTATATGCTTTGCAGTTTTATTATTCGAGTCCGTTTCACGAAAGTTGCAGTCGTATGTGCCAACTTGTTGTCAAAACCGCCGCCATATTGTAAAATTGAAAATCAGTACCCTAACGATTTCTCATTTTGTAGGTTAACACAAAATTAGAATATCAATAACAATAATTTATTTTTCGTCATTCAGGACGCAAAACGCTTATTTTGCGATTCTAAAAGTGGCCGCGAAATAAGCGTTTCTGTCCCTAGGGCACGAAAGTCATATGGTTCGTTTCTCGCGTTTTAGGATAGTCTTGGACGAAGAAGGCGCCCGCATCATATCGATACTTCTGCTAAACCACACAGACTATTACGCTACCTATAGGAAATCCATATCACACTTACATGTACATATATTATAGCTACAGTAAAAGCACGTGTGCTATACAGAGGTGATAAAAAGAGAAAGAGAAAGAGAAAGAGAAAGAGAAAGAGAAAGAGAAAGAGAAAGAGAAAGAGAAAGAGAAAGAGAAAGAGAAAGAGAAAGAGAAAGAGAAAGAGAAAGAGAAAGAGAAAGAGAAAGAGAAAGAGAAAGAGAAAGAGAAAGAGAAAGAGAAAGAGAAAGAGAAAGAGAAAGTCACGTGACACCGGCGGCGGCGCGAAGCGATTATACTCTATAATTTATAACTATTAATATAAACAAAAATCATGTCATTTATAGCGTCCTTTGTGTCAACAAATAGTATTGCACCGCGGGAGCGATGACGCGTTCGTGGCTCGTTAGACCTCAGCGCCCTCGCTACGCTCGGACCTGAAGCTCGAACTTGTCACGAATGCGTTATTTCGCTCCCTTGGTGGATAAGGTACTATATCATGATATGAAAGTTCCTGTGAAGATTGGAGGTGTATTTAAAGTTTTATAGTTATGTTGCTCATAGATTATGGCTAGGGAAAATAAACACTACTAAAAGTTCAATGAAGTGTAGTATTTCAATTAAAAACAAAGTAATTTGCAAACTTATTTCAAGCCGTGAATAGTTATATCATTTAAAAATAAAAAATGGTTAAACAATAAAACAAAATTGGAAATTATTGTTTATTTTAATACATGAAAAATAGAATTAGAAAAATTTAACATTAAGCAAACACAAATAAAATATCCTTACACAGAGATTTAAATACACATTCTATTTTTCATTAGGATAGTATACCCTCTCTGTTTTTACTATTTTACAAACTTCCTCTTCTTCTAGAATTTGCATGGCATATATTTTTGTTTCATCAAATACCTTATTGAATTTTGCCAATGGTTCGTAGTTTAAATTGTTGATAAACTCATCAATTTCTGAAATGGAATCCTGTTGAATTGAAGTATTTTTTGAAATGTATTGACGAAATTTTGATTACAGTTACCTTTCTTATTTCTTTTAAGCTGAGTGAAGCTTGGGCGCTAGACCTTTCTCCAATAAAATGGGTTCCTTCTTTTTGATAATTCAATTTAGTTACAAATGTCTTATCTATATAAAAATCATCTGATGTAGTTCTGGCAGTATCTGAAACAAACTGTTTCTCCTTCACTATCCTGTCAGTTGTAACACCTGCTGTTAATTTACTATACTATTTTGAGTGGTTCCTTCAATCTTTTGGCACATATTTCATCTCTGTGTCCCACATGAATATACGTGATTTGTTCCATTGTATTTTCTTTAAATTATAATAAGTTAAAATATAATATTCAAATTATAGTTATCTACTACGTAGATACAGCCACTTTCAATGTAAAATTTAATTTTTGATGTACACATTCCACTAATATGGATGCTTCCTCACATCTTTATATTGCGTTTCTTATACGTAGAAGAAATCCTAAAATTATACATTCATAAAAACTAAATAATTATAATAAAAGGGATGTTCCATTTGAAACAGTCCTATTACACTAATACAAAATAGATTATTTCCTAATTGCAAGTTTTTCTGTCCCTGCAACAATACTCAACTTTTCTATTCTGTAATCATTTCCAAGCTGTAAACTCTTCCATATTCCTAAAATATAAAACGTTGATTGATATTAACTTCGTGAGAATTAAAGTTTTCTTGTAGATCTGTGTTATTAATCACTTTTATAGCCACTAAGAAACTCGATAACACTAGTAGATTTGTCAGACGATCCTGTATTTACATTGAACTATCTACAGCATCATTAAAAATGTATTCTTTTTTAATCCAATCAGATTCGCATTTATTTACAATAAAACACCATTTTTGAAGAGATACTTTAGAAAATTTCCTTATGACTAATTTCAAACCTATTCCTGATACATCGTACCATTCCTTAGCTTGCATGTGTGAGCTGTGGATGTATGTTTCATCAGTATCCAGCCTTCGGTTCTATATTTAATAATATTTTCTAAGAAACTAATTCTTTTAAGGCGAATATCACGCGATTCCATAATCACCTTTCTGTTGTCTTGGGTACCCTGACGTCTTGTCATTATTTTTAATTATATACTTTTGCATGTTACATATCAATATCTTTTGTTTATTTTAGTTCTATTCTAATTTTTGTTTTGATCATGAATTTGTTTCACTCGGTTCACAATTTTCCCCATTCATAAAATAATTTTCACTTTTAACACTTGCATCTTCAGTAACTAATAAAAACTACTTACCTAAAACTCATACTTCTTAGCAACCATAAAGAAGTTCTACTTATAGTAAACTCAGGTAAAACAATATGCACTTTGTGGAGAATGAAAAAATGAATATACTTCAATATAAACTATTTTTCTTTTAACACTGTTAAAAGTTATTCTAGCGTAATAACTCGAACTAGGAGTGAACTGACCGAAGTGTCTTGTAATTAATTTTAGTACCTTTCAAATTTAATTTCATCGGACATTTAAAAGTAGGAGCCTTTTTCTCCAGGATGTAGAAATTGTAAATGATATCCCGAATCTTTTGCAGTTCTCCAAACTTTTTTGCCTCTAATTTTTTCTTTTACGCCAAGTTTTTTAGAAAACATGGCCTTAGATTAAATAAAACACACAATACTCACTTAGTAATTAGCTAAACGTCTTAAAATATTCAAAAACAAACATATTCAACAAATTAACGATGGCTACCAGAAACATAACCTTCCAATATCCAATTATAAAATGGCTATCGGCATCATCCTTCTACGCCAGTGGTCGTTACTAAGCGAGACAGAATTTGGTTTCTACGATTGTCAATGTTCCAACTTCAGGGGGCTTCAACTTTAGTGAAATTGAGTCTAATTTGTTATATTTTAGTATTGCCTTTGCTTAATTTACCTTGGCCTCCTTTAATTTTGCTATTAACAGTTTTCTTTGTTCTAGTACCTCTTTTGATTAGTCCTCATGTATCTATATGTTTGTATCTCTAACGTTTTTTGTTAATTTTAAAGCCTTTGTTTTTTCAGTTCCTTTTATAAGTTTTAACTGTATTGGTCGTATGTTTCAAGATTTATATCTTCCCATGTTTCTGGCATCATCAATTACTTCTCTAGTTAGTTCAAATATTGTTGAATTCTTTTTGAAATATTTGCAAACAACTTTTCTATAAAATCATTTCTTGCTAAATAAATCAAAATAACCATGAAATCATACCAAATAAAAAAAATTAATATTTAATAAATATATATGTGTATGTTTGCCGAATATAATGATTTTGTGGTGTAGTTGGAAGAAGCTTCTTGAGATCCCGCAACTCGTAATAAATTCCCGAGAATAGAACGTTGCCAATTTACACCGAGGGAAAAATTTTAATGGGCCCATAAATGTGAATTGTTACAAGGAACGTGCCGTGTCTATTTCAGTGGAAATTTTCATTTTGCATGTTTCGATACAGTTCGCCGATGTCGAAAACACCTGCCTCTTCCGTCGAAATGGTGATTTGTTGTTGCAAATATTGCCGACATTTCGCCAACAAGAAAACGACGGTAACGATATTGAGAGTCGCAGGTCGGATCTTTGAAAGTCACGTTCCCAACAGCCGATGACTTCTTTTTTATATTTTCCTTTCCCTATACGCCGCTTTCATTGTAAGAAAAAATATTCACAATCAGACCAAATGTTGTCATTTTTGTCAGCTGAATTCGCAAAATATGTACCGAAATTACAATGCGTCTCAATTTGATGTTTAAGAAATGAAATTTTTTAGGGAAATACGTTTCCGATTTTCCAATTCCTTTTCAAATCTTTTCTCTAACGATTGAGTACATTTTATATACACTTTCCGATAAATACGCTACCATCAATCATAAAAAGTGAACTTTACGAGTAATCTGCATACAGAATTAATGACTTTTCTTTCTATTTCCTTATGAACCCCTCCCTATTCCCAACAGCGGATAAGGGTTCAATAAAAGCTCGTAAACAACGTCAATGATGTAGCCAACAAACTATAGTGGAGTAAAATAACATTAGTCATTGTTTTTTATTCACATCCGAACAAATAGAACCCACAGATTCGAGAAAAGCAATAATGCGTATGTTATGAGAGAATGCGTTTAATATTTCATATCGTACACGTTTACTTCATGCATAAAATATGGCCGTAAATCGTTTCTCTATTGAAAATCATGTTGCGGTTTTCCTTGTCGAAAACGGCTCGTAAAGTTTCAAAGTGGATGGCTCTGAAGTTGCCATCATACGCCGGAGGGAGAAATTTTATGTTTGTTTTAGGGTTAATGCGAAAAAAGAACAAATCTTCCGAGCAAACCGGCACTTAACAGTCTTTAATCAAATTAGATATTGTACTTTTTGTATAAATTAGATAATTGTAATAGACATAATATATATTGGCAAAAGAGTGTTCCTGAAAATTATCAATTAAGAAACATGATAACTGACATGGGATGTAGAAATATTGTTAAAGATATAACTCATCCAACTGATAATGGGGAAGTTTGATAGATTTGGTAATACCCAATGAAAAATTCCCTATTGATGCAAAAGTTATGGAAACACACAGAATATCTAGTCACAATAATATTTTTTCTTCTCCCTGTATTGTAAACAACCCATTTTGACACTGTTTTGAAGGACGTACGTAAAAATTACCAATAGGTTATCGATTGCCATTGACGACGGTAAGTCATCTTACCACCCTTGGGTGGTAATAATTTATGCCATATAAAAAGTGTATCTTATTTACTAAAGAAACACCCTATATTCATTAAGTTTCAACTACAAACATAGGAGATATCTTTAATTTTTTATTTCATCAACAACGTCAAGCTAACACATTAGATTTTTTTATTGCCAGCCCTCGCTATCACTAGGGGGAAAAATCGTCCTCTTCTATTAAATGTTTCTTACATCTATTGTAGTATAAATAGCTTTTAGTATTGTGCTCAATTTTCTAGAGGTAAACAAACTCTATAATTAGAAAGGAGAGGCCGTTATATAGATTTCGCTGAAATTAATCAGAAACTATCAAAAAATGAAATAATTAATTGAAAAATATAGAGAGCTCTTCAATAAAGTATATGAAATAGCACCAAAAAACCATAAATATTTATCCATATTATAGATAATGATACGATGAGGAAGTAAGGCAAGCAATAAAAAATATGGATGATTATTATAAAGAATGGAAATAGCAGGAAACAGAAAAATCAAACACATTTACAAACAAAAATGAAATATAACAGTGAAAACTATGAGGATGAAAAAGCGAGAATATTGCGAAAAAAATTGATGAAAGTAAAACAAACTCTGATGAGTCGTGGAAGGTTATCAAAAAGATTTATCCGAATAAAATTGAAAATCAGATAATAAGTGAAATAGAAATAAGTGATAATGAAATTATAAGTAACGAAAATGGTATATCAAACAGGTTGAATAACTTCTTTGTGAAAAGTATCAAAAGTATTATAGATAATATTGCTCTAGCAAAAATTGACTTTCCAATTGCATCTAATTCGAATCTGGGGCTCACTTGTGTTTCAATAGTAAACTTGTCACTATTAGATTTTGAAGAATTGGAAGATACTGGTTTTTCGTTGAAGAATAAAGGCAGTCGGGATGAATTGAATTGTTGCCTTTTTAAAAAAATATTTCAATAACCTCGAAATCATTATTAAACCTCATTAATACTTCATTACTAACAAGTGAGGTACCAGATGACCTGAAAATGTCTAAAATCATTGCTGTTCCGAAAAAACTAACTGTAAAAAAGCCTCGGATCTGAGACCAGTGAACATGTTGAGCTCAATTGAAACAATAATAGAAAAAGCAGTTTTAACCAATTAGTGGATTATATTGCAAATAATAAATTGTTAAGTTAGTACCAATCAGGATTTAGGAATAAACATAGTTGTGAAACAGCAGTTCAACTATATACTAGATGATTGGAAAATTAGCCTAAAAAAAGTGTAACAACCGTCGCAGTAGTTTTGGATCTTTCGACACAATACACAGAAATAGATTATTACAAAAATTATTAGCAGTAGGATTACATGGAATAGTCTTGAAGAGGTTGGAAAGCTATTTAAAGAACATAAAATAAAAGCTTAAGATAAGTAATAAAGTATCAGATGAAATACAATGTAATCAAGGAGTACCACGGGGAAGTGGGCTGGGCCCCCTATTATTTTTTATGTATATGAATGATTTGCCAGATGTGGTAGGTGAGAACTGAGTTTTGCAAATGATGCATTGATTTATTTCTCATGTAATTGTAACACAAAACTCACAATACTAGAGTTCATTAGAACCTTGGAACTGGAAGGCGAGCTGTAGTAGTAGCGACAACAGCTCTGATAGGGGGGGCACAATAAACCTTTGGTGTCAGTGCACAGTAACCCCGTTAAAATCTAATCTAATCTAACACAAAACTCACAGAACCCATCAACAGAACTTTAAAATCTATGTACAGTCGGTGTTGGGCTAATTATTTGTAGATTAGGTAATGTTGATAAGACTAAATATATGGTAATAAGTACAGGAAAGCGTTTCAGAAACTTTTATAACCAAAATTTGGAAATAATACTAGGTGTTTTAATTTTTTTTTTTTTTTTATTTAAATTAACGTGCATAAGACAGCTATGGCCATTAGCACGAGGTACAATACAGACAAAAATTACATAACATAATGTAAGTCAAAACTGATAGCTTAAAACTAACATGAATATGGGATTACATGATATGATATTTAAATGGAGTTTTTTTTTTTGATTAAATTCTGTTAATAAGTTGTTCTTCCTCTAGGAACTTGATCACTTTGCGCACTTGATTATCACTATTTAGGATCTCCGAGTAGTTTGTATGTATTCCTAGTTGTAGACGTCTTGGGGCGAAGTATGGACATTCAACGAGGATATGTTTGATGCTGAGTTTTACGGGGCAATACTGACAGTTCGGCTGGGGTGACGATGACATTAGGTAACCATGTGTAAGTCTAGTATGACCTATACGTAATCTTCGTATGACAGCCATATTTTTCCTAGATAGGTCGGGACAGGTAAACTGATTCAATATTGGTTGAATTTCACGCAGTGAACACATAATTTGACTCCAGTGAATTTGCCAGTTGTAACGAATGGTTTTTTTCAGGCTAGCTTTTAAGTCATTACAGAGCTGAAGATTCACCGTGGTAGTAGCAGTTAATTCCACCATATAATAAAAGTTATTGCGAATACTAAAAATTTTTATAGAATTTTCAATAACTTTTATTATATTGTGGAATTAACTAGAAACCGTGAGTTTCAATTAAAACACTAATATGAGCAGATTCCACGAAGTAAGGGTCGAGACAGTTAATTTCATAATACTAGGTCCTGATAATGAGGAAAGGATCAACCAATTTAAATATCTTGGGGTTTATGTGGATAGGGATTGAAGTTTAAAGAACATGCCAACTTTATTTTAAAGACGATAGCAATCAAAATACATTATTTATCTCGTTGTGCCCCATATTTGACAAGGTGGATGAAAATTTTATTGTACAATTTATTGGTGCTTCCTCACTTTACGTATTGTTCCACAATTCTGTATCTACTGAAACAAACTGATCTAGCTCGTCTGCAGAAACTTCAAAATAGAACCATGCGCTTAAATTTGAATTGCAAAAGACTATCAACAATAAGAAATATGTTAAAGCAACTAGAATGGTTACCAATTAATTATTTTCTTTACCAACCATTAACCTTAATTTTCAAAATAAAAAATAAAATTTCCCCAACATATTTATAAGAAAAAGTTATCTACAATAACCAAATCCATGGATACAATACAAGATCCAGAACTGACTTTCATATTCAACAAGTTATATTAGAACATACCTAAAATTCTATTTTTTCAGGGGGTTTAATAGCTGTAATAATCAGTCTAAAGACATCAAACGTTTAACATCTTTAACATCCTCCAAGTTAAAATAATATTTTCTCAATCAGTAAAAGACCTAGTGACCACTTTCTCATTTTGATTAGTATCTTTTAACATTTAGCTATGACAGGTGTACATTATGCTTTAGTATGTTCAAATTATTTTGTGTATTCATCGAATATTTTTAGAATGTGTATGTGTTTGCAAATAGGTATGATACGTATGTATACATATATTGAGATGATATGTTCAATAGGGAATAAAATATGGATTACATAATATCTCTAGATAACAATAACATATAACAAACAAACTAAGTTTTCTTTAGAAACGTTCAATCATAAAGTGAACAAGAAATGTTCAGATAATATGTTAAAATAGACTATAAAAATACAAATTCAATTTGATTAGCTCAGACTATCAAAAGTATAAAGTCTAGAAGTAAAAGTCCTTTTGTAAAGACTAATTTGATCTTTAAACTTAAAGTATAATAAGATAGTTTAAATAGATCACAAAAGTTAATGTGAAAAATTTTAAATATAAAAGATATTTGTCAGACACATAAAACTCAAAAGGGAATCATGTTTCTGTCTATAGATTTGTCCGGAAATTGAATAATTTACTTTAAAACCCTCAAGAAAAGATGTATACCTTTAGTTAAAACATATATAGAAATGTTTTTTACAAAGATATTTGATTTTATTTAGTTTTAATAGGAATTTTATCCAAATGAAAATGAAAGATTTTCATATAGCTCCCATTTCAAATGTTTTTCTAATAATTTACACCCTGATATAAGATTCTTATGTGTTTATTAATATTGAAGGAAAGGAAACTTGAGAATAAAAAAAAATAAGAAAATAAGATGATTTTATTTCATATTAGCAAATCATCTCATACAATAAAATATTAATAATAAATAACTAATAAATTGGCGCTTAAAACAATGAGGAAAATAATTGAATTAAATAAAAAATTTATAGCAAATAAATAAAGAGCACTTATCATATTATAAATAAAAAGAAAATACCAAATAAAATAGATAAACGTTGGTAAAATTAACAAAAAAAATTATATTAAAATGTATGTATGGGCCAACCAAAACGAAACAGAACCATTATCAGGAACTGCGACAACGTTATAAAAAAACCTGTCGATTTTTGATAGAAGGGGAACGTTTGGTCTGGTATTTTTGACTTCGCTACTTTCACCCCATAGCGGGGATAAGCATCACCCCAAACTATTTAAATGTCATTAGGGGTCGAGTAAGATATAATTTTAAAGCCCTTTCAATTCTCTTTACAACAGTCTTTAAATTTTAAAATTCGGCCAAATATTAAGAGGAGTTGAAGTTAAATTGAAAAATATTATTAAAGGAAACAAGCCTGAACCAGGTAAGAAAAGATTGTGACCAATCCGAGGACTTCATGACAACAGAAGGATTAAGACATGGAGGAATACTGAGACTTGCGTTATTCATAATGATAATGGGTGATGTATTAATAGAAGTAAAAACAAAAGCTAAACAAATACAAATATGATATAGAAAAATGGAATATATCTATATGTTTTTACCGATGATTTAGTACTCTCCGCTAGAAACCAAAAGGAGTTGAAACACACTTAATAACATGGAAGCAGATATTAAAACTAAGAAAAATGTCTATAAAAATGGAGAAGACAAAAATAATTGTAGTAGACCAAGAAGAAGAAAACCTTAGAAGAGTTTTAAAGATGTAATCTTAGACATACAGAGCAATGTAAAATCAAGAGGCAGAGGTGAATGAAAGAATCAGCGCAGCAGTTAAAGTATAGTATGTGTTGAATAGACATTTTCAGGGAGGAAAACAGATTTCAAAAGAGACCAAAATAAACGTTTACAAATCAATTTTTCGATTAGTTCTTATGCAGGATAATGAAAGTTGGGTACTTACAAATACAAAGTAAAATACAAGCAACATAATTTAAGTTCTTACGCAGAGATCAAATACGAAATGAAACAAAAATGGAAGACTTAAACATGGAACCTGTACTAAGAACAATTTAGAAACAACAACTTACTTGGTTTCAAGACCTCTGTAGAATGGAAAACAATAGACGGACAAAAACCATTTGCAGGCTTGAGAAATAGGTAAGATGAAAATAGGCCGCCCGAAGATATTATGGGAAAACACACTTGCCGAAAACTTTTTGGGATAAAGGAATCACATGGACAGAGGCTACGAAAAAAGCTAGAAATAAAAAAGAGTGGCGGAAGTTTTTCCACGAATAAAGACACACCCGACAGTCACAACGGGTTCATGATTAAATGTATATTAATATGTTGGTTGTTTGGGTCACTGAAGGGCTCATTTGAAAAAATATAAATTAACGTTAAGAAGTGCTAGGAACACAATCGGGACCTGCATCAGATATTCAAAAATTTTAAGCAGGCGTACGATTCAATTTGAAGGGTCAAGTTGTGGCAGGCGATAGAAGAACTGGGTTTCCAACAGGAACGTGCTTATATTTTTCAACATTTGAACTGTACGATTCAACATTTGCTCTGTTCGATAAAATAGCGAATAAAGTTGCACAAAATATCGAATTGAACGTGTAAACACCAACATTCACTGATAAATTAAAAAAGCTATTTTTGGATAATGATAGTGAAAAGTCGCGTGACTCACTATACAGGGTATAATAAAAAGGTCGTAAATCTAATCACAATTATAGTCATGTAAATATTTTTGGTTTTTGAATCTCGTTTGAGGCGCTCAGCATATTTTTTTTTAAATTCTCCTTCTTTTTCTATCACAAATGTCGATCTTCTACCCTAATCGCCAATTTAAATCTTTCCATTTATTTTGTATCAATCGTTATATCTTCTGGGTACTATATATTTATCGATGTTTAATGTACGAGTGCTTGAATTGTTTATCCTCTCGCTCAAATAAATTTTTAATGCGATGCAGCTTGACTACGTGATGGTGATAAATTCCCATGTTTCAGTCGGAAAACAATGAAGCAGCTTTGGTCAGCACCAGAGGCAGTAATTTGCGAATAAGCGACCATTGATAAATGCAAATTCACCGAACAATATTTGCTAGTAACTTTTGTTTAAACCGAAATAACAAATTAACTATAGAATACTTCAAATATTATAATTTATATTATAAATAGGCTGCGTTATACAGTGAACAATATAGAGAATTCTGTATCTTATATTGATGCTTCATTTGATTAGAAATATTTATTTATTTATTATTCATACAAACCTTACGATTTTATTACATGAATAAATATGTAATTAGATACATTGTGCAAAATAATAATTTTTTACATAACAAAATAATACTTACAGAATTCACAAAATGTAGACACCTATTAAAATTGTTATATGTGAATAAATAATTATATTCGTATAGTTTTTCCTAAATTAATTGAACTGTATGAGGATTGACATAACCCCTTAAAGTTCTTCATAAAGATATAAAGACTAAATGCGCCCAGATTATTTTGCGAAAAATTCTGGTAGAAACTGTCCATTCTAGATCTATCAATGTATTGAATTGATTCGCAAGTCGAAACATGTTTACCGTAGGTGATCTCGAGATGTTAAATGATGGAGGAATATTAACCATTGGAACCTGGCGTATTCTTCTAGGTGGCACGTTGAATCTAATTTAAGACAAAAGTTCAGGGGAGTAAATTCTATTATTTATTATATTACATAAAAATACCAATACTGAGAGTTGTTGTCTATTTTCCAGGGATGATATCTTAAATTCATTCCTGAGATATGTACTTCTAATTATCTGGTAGTCAGGGTATACATGATAGTTTTAAAATAGAATAACCTTAAAAGTTTATTTTGAATATTATTTATTTAATTACTTTGAAATTCGGTGAATCAAATTAATGAGCCAAACTCTAACTTGCTCTTAACCAAGCTATAGTACAAAAGTTTAAGTGTTTTAAAATTAGTAAAAATATGAGATTGTCTTATTATAAAACTTAACATTTTATTAGCCGCTTTTACTATATATTAAATGTGAATGGCCAACGAGAATGTATTATTGTAAGTTATGCCTAAATCTTTGATTTCAGTGCAGCGTTATAAACTTTGACCCGCCATTAAATAATTAAAGAGACACGGTTGCTTAATACGGGTTATAGTTAAAACAGAACATTTGCCTAGATTGAAATATAGTTTCTATCTTTTTTATTATTTTGAAGTCATCTGCGAATATATGGAAATTTGATGATACTAGTACTTTAGGTAAATCATTAATAAAAAGTACAAAAAGAAGCGGCCCATGGCTGGATCCTTGAAGCACTCCAGAATTTCCCTTAAATTTCCTTGATGCGTTTCCGTTGTATTTAGTCATTATATATCTGTTTTCTAGATAACTTCTAAATAGACAAAGTAGGTTATATGATAATCCAAAACTACCCAATATCTCTAGTAATATGTCGTGATCACTTTATCGAATGCCTTGCTGAAATCCGTATAACATCAAGCTGATATTTACATTTCATTGACTCAAATACATGATTACTAAAAAAAAATTTGTATTAGTTGATTTTTTTGAAAGAAATCCATGTTGGTGAGGTGCAATATAATTTTCAACATGTGTATACAATTATTTACAATATAATATCTGTTCAAAAAGTTTGGCAGGGGCACACATAATTGAAATAGGTCGATAGTTTTCGATATTGATTTTATCACCGGACTTACCCACTCACCACAGGACTTTAATATTAAGGTGACATTCCATCAGTCCCCTCCGACTTTTTGGGTTTTAGCTTTTTTAGTGCCACATCGAAGTCTAACTCACTAACCGAATTCAATTCGAATGTATTATTTGTCACGTCCAAGTCAGAATTAAAGAACAAATTGTAAGAGGCTTTTGTGTCAGCATACACTGACGCGTAAAATATTGCAAATTATTCTGCATTTTTTCCTCTGTTATCTCAACCCCGTTATACAGCGTGTCCACGGATGGGGTATCCTATAGGTGAAAAATGATTAAATATTAGTTTTAGTGAAAAATCAAGAAAACTCTATAGTATTTCGTTTGATATGAGTTTATTATAATTAATTCCAGTTATATCAGGTATATTAAAATCTTTAAAAATGTAAACATTATCGGATATTTTTATATTATTTTGTAAAAAATCAAAAGCTAATTAATCTTCCAGAAGGAATATATACCCCACAAAAAACGTACCTGCAACCTTTTGCTTTAACTTCAACTATAACTGCCTCAAAAAGTGTTTTTTAATAACTTTCAATATTGTTTTTTAATTGCTAGAAAAACACCTCCGCCTGTTTTTTTTTGTAATTTCTAAATCTCTATTGCATCTTACCAAATTGAACATTCCTAAACCTATTACCTCTGCATCATTCACTCCATCCTGTAACCATATTTCTACTGCTATTATTATATCAAAGTCACCAATCAATGAGTTTCTAAAAAAATCAGAACATATAGTGTTCATTCCTCTACAGTTTTGGAAATAAATAGTAATAAGTTTCGACATGTTGAGTTTTATGTGAACTGACACTCGTAAGATAATTTCATTAAATAATCAAAATTCCTGCCGCAAAGCGAAATTTTAATCAAGATATTTCATATCAAAAACTAAATAACAATCCATTACGAAATACTTCACAAACAAATATTTTTAATTAACAAGCCAGTTAGTTATGTTAGATGACAAAATAAAATAATACTTTTTTATCATGTAAGTTCTTTAATCATGTACAAAAAATAAACTTTGTTTCTGAATGAAGAAGTGAAACCTACTTGAAACAAAGTCAATTCTAATCACTACTTCCAAATTTTAAAAATAAATTATAAATGAAAAAATAAACGTAATAATATTATCTGAAATAAGAAATATTTTCAAATACTTTAATATACACTAAGCCTTTCCCATCGTGTAATGCGATCTTTAGCAGAGAGCAGATTAATTCTTTAAACTGAAGAGAGAAAAAAAACAAAAATATGCCTCCAAAAAAGAATCGTTCTTGATCAGAGTTCTTGTCCTCTACTTGGTCAAGTCCTTCACATTCTGAATCAGCCTGACAGCGTTATCACACTTCACGAAAATTCTGCCATTCATAGATCATGCTGAATGACTTCCATATTTTGCTTTTGCGGCTTTCAAGAGCTTGTATGCCCCCTTTGCTAAATTTTCAATTACAAAAATGGGTGAACCCTTTAAGTTTGTTCTTGCATTGAATATTTCTTTCTTTTTCAATATTGGCACAAAAATAACAATAAATCACCTCTTTAATGTTTGTCCTACTTTATGTTTATTAATCCTATGCATATTATAAATTTCCCAGCGAGCGCATTTAATTTTCATGCCTTCATTAAATAGGCATAGCACTTTAGATATTATATTCTCTTTTTCCTTTTCTTGTATACATGATACAATCAGGGACTTTTCCCTATTTTCTAATTCAATCTGATTCATTTGGACAGCAACTCTTCGGATTTCTTCTTTATTTGTCTTCACTTCTATTTCCATATTAGTTAATCTTGTGGAGGTAACTAGAAACAGTAAGTTTCATTTAAAACACTAACAAGTAATCCAATTTTTTTCTATAGGCTCAAAGTTCTTGCCAATATTTTGTATTTGTTCCTCATTTTTGGTGTTTATCTTCGGCAAAAATTTATTTAATATAATGGACTCTATATATTTCGTCCACCACTCCAGTTACACTTCCACTTCTTGATTTTTTACTCATTGTCAGGAAATATGTAGGCAAAATCTGGCAGTTATGTACAGAGTTTTCAATTTGATTGTGATTGTTATCAAATTATTCGCTCTATTTGAGAGAATGGATCACACAAATCGCACTATTCTCTGTACGAACACATTTACTACTAGTAATCAAAAATTAACTGCGTCAAATGTTAAAATTCTACAAAAATAACTCAATTTCTTCGGTGCTCACATAAACGATGTCTACACTCGGACGGCCATCATAATATTGTCAACTGTCAATTGACGCAATAATTAATTATAGAAACTGTTTCTCGTAATTATAATTGTCTATAGAAGAATTCAAGTAATGCCACATCCATGTTGCCAAACTGATTCTGAAATAACAAATATCACTTCCTTATTCTAAGAAAACATCTGTCCTCCAAGCTAAATTTTTAGGTTATGAAACAGGATAAAGTCACTGCTGGCGAGATCTGATGAATACGGTGCGTGGTCAACCAATTCCAAATGTTATTATTCCTGTGGTACCTACATTTTTTCATATCATTTGTATTAATTAATTGTCGTGGCTGTTGATGTATTAACATAGTGTTGTAACTGTATTTCACATTAGTCATGAATGAAAATCCCGAGTTTCTTGGTTAGTAGACACTGTTTCGACCCTTACTTTGTGGAATCTATTCATATTACTTTTTTAAATGAAACTAGAAACAGTTAGTTTCATTTAAAAAAGTGCTCTGTATAGACATCTTAGCTCGGTTATAAAAATAAACGGTCATGAAGGTCTATTATTATATCTCTCACGTCTTTGTTCTTGATGTTAGGGTGCAACATCTAGTTCATTGCATCGAATATTCATTTGCTGGTGGATTTAAATAAAATAGGTACGAAGGATTTCGGAAGAACGTATTTCAAAGACAAAACACATAATAAATGAGCCACAACTACTTTGTCGAACAATATAAACATAATTACAGATATTTCAAAAATTTTACAACGTTACGACTATGAGTACGTTGTTACATTATTACTTACATTTATTAACACAACACGGGATAGTTAAAACTTTATTTCATAACTTTGCGTTTTGACTAAACAAATTTCAGTAAGTAATATGCATAAAACAACTTTTATTAAGTATTGCATTAAGAACTACAGAATTTTATTCGTCTCAATTTCTCTCTCTTTTTATCTCGCAGCTAAATATTTCTCTTTATCCGAACAAGCATGACATCTAAAGCAATTTTGAGAAATTTGGTTATAAACTTTCGCGTCCTCCTCCAAACTGAATCGCAGTTAATTGGTGGGACAAAATTGTTTTGAATTTAATTATTTAGCGAGAGATATAATTGAAAACCGTAATTGTTGGCCATTGTCAAAATTAATGAGCAAGAGAGCGTTACAAATTCAATTGTTTTCAGCTGCTGCGCTGTTTTTTATGCTTGTTTGGATGATTTTACAAGATACAAAAGCCACAAATATTTACATTACTATAATTGTGATTAGATCTACGACCTATCTTTTTAGTATACCTTGTATAAGTAGTTACATGACTTTTCACTATCATAATCAACAATAGCTTTTATTTATCAGTGATGCAGGGAATTTTTGGCGCTTTTAATCGCCGCTTCCCATAGCCCTCCCCAATGAGGATATTTTGGGGATATGAATTTCCATTGAGTTTCATTGTTGGAGAGAAATTCGAGTATAGTTTTGGAGGAGACATGAGATAGAAAGAAGTCACGCAGTTCTTTGAATTGGTTTCGAGCACCAACGAAATTGGTATCATTGTCACTATATATCACGGAAGGATGCCCACGACGAGCTATAAACCGCTTAAGAGCAGCTATGAACGAGTCTGTGGATAAATCAGACACGAGCTTTTACAATTGGAGCTTTGCGTACGCGATACGGTTTTACCATGAAGGGTTTATTAAAATCTATGCCAATTTTTACAAAGGGTCTGGATGGGGATACTCTATTCTTGGGTATATCCGCCATGATTTGTTGGGGCATAATGGCATTAAACCTATGACACGTTACACAATTTCTAATGATGTGTTTTAATTCGCGGAGACCGTCCAAGGACCAGTAGCGTAGCCGGACGTTGGAGAGGGCATTTTGGGAGCCACTATGTCCTAAATGAACATGCTCATGTTTGAGTAAGAGAGAGATAGTGTGCTTTTTGGAGGGCAACAGTATGGGGTGTTTTTGCTGATACGAAATATCTGCATGAGATAAGCGTCCACCGACTCGCAAAATTCCGTCGGTATCTAAAAATGGCTTAAGTGAGAGAAGTTGCTTGTTCGATAATTTTCTACGAGAGAGAGCTTCAATGTCTTTGTCGAAACATTGAGTTTGTAAGTTTTTAATAATTGAAGAAATAGCATGCTCAAGTTCCTTTACCGGTAAAGGACCTGATAATTGTGCACTATTGTTTTTTGAGTATTGCACAAACCGTAGCATATATGCTACTGTCCTTTGAAACTTAGGAGAAGTCGAAAACTTTGACGAGAGCTTGGGCCAAAACTGTTCTTCAGTTACAGTGGTTGTGAAATTGTTTCTCTTTAATTCGGGAAAATCATCTATGAGGCGAAATTGGGCAAAGTCACTCAACACGAAATTATAATCATGTAGAAATAAGGGACCGTGAAACCAAAGAGTTAAATTGTCGCATTTTCCACGTGAGAGCATGTCTGCAGCATTAAGTTCCGACCGAACGTAGTGCCATTGAAAAGTTCTAGAGCTAGAGATCTCTTGTATCTGTGATACACGATTGCTCACAAACACATTCCACTGCGAGGGATGTCCCTTCAACCATAAGAGAGCGATTTGAGAATCAGGCCAAAAATTATTCGATTGAAATTGAATTTTTGGGTAAAAAAAATTTGCATGATTCTTTGAATAAATTTGGCTAACAATAACATTGCACTAATGCGCAATGGATGTTCCCATTTGCATATTTGGAGAGGAGATATAAGTTGCATCCATATGCCACTGAACTGTCATCTGAGAATCCATGAAGTTGACATTCTATGGGTTTTTCATCGATAAATAGATTGAATCTTAACGTTAGAGAGAGAAGAAACACTGTTTCGGTTCGAGTTCGAGATATAAAGGAGTAGAGGTTTTAAAAATATCGTGAGTTGGATTTCACTTAAGCCCAAGAATAAGACATAATATCAAAATTTAAGTCTAGATCTAACGCTTGCACTGCACTGATTTGTTATGGAAGTCTAGAAAATTCGAACGAAATTTGTGTAGCGTAAAGCCTGATGCATTAAGACACTTTAGGTCAGACAGTGAGTTGGCACATGACAGTATGTCATCCACATACGTCTGGTATAATAATGCGTCTGAAGTGAGAGATAAATGGGTATTTCGTAGTACAATGTCTTGAAGTACTCGACATGTGAGATAGGCAGCACATTTTTGTCCGAACGACACACAAGTTAATTCTATGCATAAATAATCATCATTAGGAAAGTCTCTCTATAATATATTCTATAAAAAATGTTGATCTGGATTTGTGGATATCTGTCTGTCCATCTTCTGTAGATATATCAGCTGTTAACACGTATTGAGAAGAGCGAAAACGACAAAATATGTCGAATAATTCGGACTGCATCTGAGGACATTTGAAAGATATGTCATTAAAAGAGAAAGATGAAGTTGTTTTAGAGGAGAAATCGAAGACCACTCACAATTTAGTGGTTTCGCTGTGTTGTCTCAGAACACATAGGCGGGGTACAAAATATTTACTTTCGTTGAAGGAGTTGGTGAGAGCTAAAGGAACAAATTTGCCATGTCCCAGAGAAACGTATTCTTCGATAAATTATTTGTATTCTGAGAAATGAACTGTGTTGTTAGCGAATTTTCGTTCGAGTGATTCGATTCTATGATTGGAACGTTTACTTGATATCTTCCGTTGTCTAAAATTTTGGTGGTGGATGAGAATATTTCTTCGGCCTTTTCTACATCAGCCGATAAAGAGCGAAAGGAGGTGCTCGAATCAACCTCTTCATGAGACCAAAACTTCTTGCTTAAACTATTCATTATATTAAGTGGAATTATTTGAATTTGAATCAAAGAAGAAATGAACGATTTAAGAAAATAATAAAACAAATCAAACCATGCAGAGAGTAAAACAGGAACTAGAAAAACAAATAACCATCCCAAAAGCGAGAGTTGCAAAACTATAAAAAGAAGAAAAATCCAAAAATGTAGTAGTCCAAGATCTACCGATAGTTGCAATTGACAAAGCTGGGTTGTAAAACATGCTTAGTAAAACTAGAGAACAAACAACAGCAATATTAGGTAATACAAAATAGATATAAATTAAAATCAATAAAATAACACCAGATATTCATTACCCAAGATCCCACTAAAGAAGAGCACAAATAACACAGATAGCAAGGGCGAAAAAAGAAAAACGTAAAAATCAAATTCAACAAAAGTTAATACTGAGTGGAACAGAGTTAAACAAGAAATGGAAAAACCACAATCTTCAAAAAACGAATTAAACCAAACGGAGATACACAGAAGCAAGAATAAGAACAGGACATGATAAATAGCGTACACGTAAAATCAATAGTTTAGGCAATAACACTACCTTTAGTATTAGTAATAATATAATTATTAACCTCAGAAATAGTAATAATAGAGATTGTAACATTAGTAATAAATAGAAAAAAAGTTTAAGTAATCAGAGTAAGGACCATAAAAGAGTAGAGTTAGGAAAGGTAAAAGACAATCATAGGTACAATAGTAACTTTCATAATTAAGGGTCATGTGACAAAGTTCACTTATTACACAAGCAGCATTTAGACCGGGAATACAAATAAATGACAATCTTTTTGTAGTAAGAAAGGTAATAGAATGAAGATTAGAGGAGGGAAAAGAACTCTTCCTAACATTTATAGATTTAACAGTAGTTTTTGATACGGTAAATAGGGATGAAGTGTGGGAGTTACTTAGAGGAAATACATATACCATGATAACTAAAAGCAGTTATTAAATCCACCTGCAAGAGTGTAAGAGCGCAGATACACATAGCGGGAAAGAGATCGGAGGAATTTGAGCTAAGGAAAGGAATAAAACATGGAGATAGTGCGAGTCGGCTGTTATTCATAATTATAATGAACAAAATAGTAAAGAGAATTATAGAGTATTGAAACACCACCGATAAAAGTATGCAATCTCCTCTACGCAGACGACGAGGTCGTTATGGCACATTCAAAAAACAAAATGCAAAGGTTGATTAACATATGGATGGAGGATACATAAAAATAAAAATAGAAGTAAACATAGAAGCAACAAAAGTAATAATAGTGACCGAAAAGCAAACCAAGGAACCAGACATGAATCAAATAAAATGCAAGGAAGGAATTTATAAAAGGTAACCATATTGGAATATAGAGGAAAATTCACAATACTATAACAATACCAATAATAACACGAGCTAGCGAAATTTGGATACTAAACAAAAAATAGGAAGCAATGATAAACGGAATTGAAATGAAACATATTAGGAAAATAGCAGGCCATACTAAATGGAATAGAAAGAGTAGTGAGGAAATAAGAAAGAACATTGGCCAAGAATCATTACTATTGATAGTTAAAAAGAAATTAATTAACTGGTTTAGTTACGTGGTGAGAATGGACCAATCCCGATTGGTAAAGAGAATAATGGAGAGGTGAAAGTTGACAAAAAGAAGTAGGAAGTGGCTGGATCAAATGGAAGAATATGGAAGGGAAAAAGGAAAATTCATACAGGAGATGGAATAAATAGCACGGAATCACACTCCGATACCTGAAAGGGTAGGGGGATCGGAGAAGAAGAAACATTTGAAACAAAATTATCAAATTTTTCTAATTCTTCAGATCTATCGATTTAACTTAAGGATTCTACAGGTGTAGAGGAGTCTTGACATGAACTAAATTCTTACTATATCCGTTATCTGTATTTTGAACGGTATCTACAAGATGTGATCCTGATTTCCACGATGGATTCCACTGGAGCTGATCTGGTGGCGAATGTTCATCAAAGAGCTGACTTGTCTACGTTAGAGTTCCTACGAAAATCCTACTGACTGCGCCACTTATAGGTACTATTTCGTCTGTTGTACCTTCTAATTTATTAAGAATACCATTTGGCAAAAAATTTTTTTTAAATGTATATATGTATATATATATATATATATATATATATATATATATATATATATATATATTATCTCTGTCAAAATAATGAGACAAAATTGATACGGTCAAAATTTGGAATAATTGACAAGGTTTTAATATGTAAGATTAGCACTAACATATTTATTATTAGATTGCTTAAAATATTATTTGTATTATTATCAAATAAGTTACTTGAATTTATAACAAAATTAAATTTTTCTAACCCTTCAAAGCTATCAATTTCTCTTGAAAAGTCTATAGGAGAAGAGGAGTCTGACATGAATCAAATTTTTCCCACATGCGTTATTTATATTTTGAACGGTTTTTACAAGATGTGCTCCTGATTTCAACTGGAGCTAGTCTGGTTGCGAATTTTCATTAAAGACAACACTCACGGATTGTCTACGATAGAGTTCCTACGAAAATCCTACTGACTGCGCCACTTATAGCTACTATTTCTTCAGTTCTGACTTCTAGTTTATTAAGAATACCATTTAGCAAACGAATTATTTGAAAGTTATGTAAATCGCGTTTAATTGTAAGCTTTGTTAGTCGCTGCAGTTGTCATCATAGTTATAGTTATTATGTATTTGTCATGGCAAACTATGGATCGTTGGAGTAAATACATATAAATAATAATGTTTTGTAGGTAATTTAATCATGGAATTCGTCTAAAAATTTCGTTATCTAATAAAAGTTAATTTCAATATTTAAATAATGTTCTCAAAATAATAAAATATAGCAATGTGCTACCCAAAGCGTAGTTAACAACCACATGAATGAAGTAACCCAACTACAACTTGATATGCGATGTTTTCTGGGATTTGCCGATTGCAAGATTGCTCGCTTGACTTGGCGCACATTGGTGTACCATAGCACATAGATAATAAACTAACTCTAAAATAATGCATCTCTTATGTAGAGTTTTGCTTGAAATGCAGAATTTTATTTGTATAAAAAATTCTAGGAAAACTAAATATTGCATTATTTTTTTAACTGTGGCTTTCAAAATAGATTAAGATGTTATCCCACGTAACCACATTTCTTGGATATCCTGAAACATTTGGGGTTTATAGGGATGAGGTTTTATGGATATTGCTTACGCTTCCGATTTAAATTTATTAACGATAGCGGTTCGGTCAGAATTATATTAACCGGTACATGTTGAAGTGGGCATAAATGTTAACTGCTGTGACTTTCAACCAACTGTTACTCGGTTCCTCCGGAAATATTTTTAGAAAACCACCATAAAAGTCAATCGGAAATGTATGAGTATGTATCTTATAGAAAATTGAATGTTAGAGGCAAATATGTTTTTTAGATCAACAGTGTGTGATGGAGAAATGAAAGATAAGCATTACTGATTTGGTTTCTTTCCTCTTAAATCTGAAAGCTTTGGTTTTGAAAAGCAAGCATTTTTCATAAACCTTTTTGAAATAAATAAAGTATGAAATAAATTAGGTATTTTAAAACAGTTCTTTTTAAAAAGCTAACGTCAACGCACGATATCTTCGGCAGCTGGAGAATCGACTACATATCTGAATATTGAAGAAAACCAAATTATATGAGCATGTGTAGTGTTGTGTAAAAAGCAGGGCACAGTACTGGACAATTTAGACATTTCTGAATGTAACTTTTTATAAGATTAAACCATTACCTACCACTATTGCATACACTTTTATACCCAGTAGTTACCAAAAAATTGGAAGACTAAAAATAATGATGGTATTTCATATTAAAAAATTTCTTTCCGTCCTTCGTTAACGATCTATGGTGCTGTACGACTGTATAGGACTGAAGATTTTATTAGACTCAGTTTGAAATTTTTATTTTATACAGGAGGGTCTTGAATAAATTTTACATGACCAAATTCCTTGGAAGTTTTTTCAAATGGGACACCCGGTAAATTCAACTTTGCTGTTTACTCTCTCTAGCTATTTTTCAATGTTATTTGAAAAAAACACATTTTTGGTAAACATCTAAATAGGGCTGTTCTCACTTTAGATCAAAAGTATCCTTGTCTTAATGAACAATGTTATTGTTTTAAAGATACTAATATTGCATGTTTTTAATAAAATATTATTATTACCAACAATTCTCATTTATTTCAAAATTATCCAGTTTTATTTTATAAAAGGTGCTCGAAATGTCTGCCATTTTCGCTTATACATAAATTAACTCGATAGTTAAATGATGCCAATACGTTTCATAGCATCTAAGGTGTAATATTATAATTCGCTCCTTCATATCTTCAGATGTTGTAGCTAGCGTTTGACAAACAAGATTCTAACCCCACATTAAAAAATCAGGTTTTGTTAAGTCTGGTGATACAGCTGGACATTTTTTTGGACCATTTCTGCCGATCCTTTTATTAGAAAACTGTTGATGTAATTCACCTGTTTCTTCACGTAAATAATGCGCTGCCGTTCCATCATGTTGGTACCACATTGATAGTCATACGCAAGAGGAAGATAATGAGTCAAAAAATCTAGATACATCAGCCCATTTAAATTGCCTTCGAAAAAATGCGGCTCAATCACATGTTCCCCAATTACACATACCCAAACATTTACACTCCGTCGATCTTGGCTGTGTGTTTATCTGATGATGTGGGGATTTTCGTTGGCATAATAATGCATATTGTGCCCGTTAACGAATCCATTCTTATGGAATGAAGCTTCATCAGAAAATAATACTGTTTTGAAAAATCCTGGATCTTGCCGAAATGTTGATTTAACCCAGTTACAAAACCGCAATCGTTTCTCAAAATCAATGTCTTTCAGCTCTTGGTGCATTTGTATTTTGTACGGATGATAATGATGATTTTTTAATATGTGTCCAATAGACTAATACCCACCAATTCAGAAATATTTTGTTGACCTGTATTTGGATTTTCTGTTACCTGTTAAAATAACCGATAATTGATTGCCATCATGGATAGCACATTTGGGGATTACTGGTTTATACGCCACATTTCCAGTTTCGTAAAATCAAGTAAGCAATTTTTCAAAACTCTTTTTATCTGGATATCGTTGATTATAAATTCTTTTTTCAAGTACAAAATCATTCCTAATGCCCAATCCGGCTTCCGGCGTCATCGATCCACTCGCGACAACCTTGTACTTCTCCAAACACATATCTCTTCAACAATAAACAATCACCAGGACGTCATTGCAACCATCTTTGATATTGAAGGTGTCTTTGACTCGATATCTAGAACGGCAATACTAAATAATATATCTTCATGGCAACATTCTATCGTTCATTCATATTTCCTGACTTCAGGGTTTCCGCTAATGGCAAACTCTCCTTGCCTCACCCATAAAATGCTGGTGTCCCTCAAGGATCAATATTAAGTTCTACTCTATTCATCCTCACAATAAACGAACTCTGTTGCCAGTTTCCTGCTCCCATAAAATATGTCCAATATGCTGATGACCTAATTGTTTATTGTCATGGTAAATCGATCTCAACCACTTGCAAACTCCTTCAAACCGCAGTAAACCTTCTACAGGATAGATCTTCTTACCTGGGATTATCCTTATCTCAAAGTAAATCCAAACTAATCATGTTATCAAGAATCTTCTCCTCTACCTCAAATTTTATTTAATAATTCGCCCTTACCCACTGTAAATCAATGTAAAATTCTCGGAATAACCTTCGACTCTCGACTCAACTGAAAACACCATATCCATGAACTCAAAGGCATCTGTCTAAAGAGATTAAACATAATTAAAACGCTCAGTCACGTTCACTGGGGTTGGTTCCGACGAAATCGTATTATCAAGAGTTTACAGAGCTCTCATCCGTTCGAACCTTGACTATGGTTGCTTTATTTACATGTCAGCCCCCAAATCTGTCACAGATTTGCTGAACTCTGTTCACAATACCGCTCTCCGCCTCTGCCTTGGTGCCTTCCGATTTAGCCCTGCTGATAGTCTCCATATTGAAGCTAATGAATCACCCCTCCCCTTAAGACGACAATTCCTACTCCTTACATATGCTGCCTCAGTATCCTCCAATCCTTTCAATCCTGTTCACTCACTTTTCACTTCAACGGCTAATCTCCCTACTAACGCTCGAACAATTATTAAAACTCTTCCCAATTGCTCACTCCTTTACTCAAAGATACTGACCTCTCTCTGACATCCCCGCTCCCACTACCTTCTTCTCCTCCTTGGACCAAAATTATTGCTATAATCGATACCTCACTCACCATTTTTGATAAGCATGAGTCACCCACTGTACTTGTAAAGAAAGCATTCCTGGAATTACTACAAAAAAATCTTACGATTTAACACTATATACAGATGCTTCCAAAACGGACTCCGGAGTTGGTTGTCCAGTTACCTCGAAACATGAACTCATAGGCTCCTTTACTTTACCTTCAGTGTGTAGCGTCCATACAGGTGAGCTTCACAACATTCTTCATGCTCTCCCCCAAAAAAATATTGCAATATGCATTGATTCCCTTTCCTCCATTCTATCAATTAAATCAATCTTCACTGACCACCCAATTGTCCAGAACATACATGACATATATCAAACTCTCGTTGCTCATGATATAACAGTCTCTCTCATCTGGCTACCATCTCACATTGGAATTGCTGGTAACGAAACTGCGGATCGCCACGCGAAAGAACTGCCTCTAGCAACAATCCAAAACACATAGTCCAACTCGCCAGCGACCTCAACTTCCATTTCAAAAACTTCACGCAAGAATCTTGGCGGCATCTATGGCGCAATAGTACGACAGTTCTTCACGATATCCATTCACCTACTTCTCCTTTCTCCCTTAGCTTTTTAACAAGGAGCGAGGCCGCTATAATCAGAAGAATTCGAATCAGCCACTCCAAACTCACACACGGTTATCTGATGTCTTCAGGAAATCGTCCTGTTTGCCATATCTGTAATGCCCTGTTGGCCGTTAAGCACATACTGACTGCAAACAAAATTTTCCGCTACATATCAACGATTTGACATAAGGCCTAACCTCAAGGAAATGCTCCACTGGGCCACCGAGATCAAGAAAGTCTTACAGTTTCTGAAAGCTACACATCTCTACCATAAAATCTAATTTAACAATAGGAATAGTTGTTATTTAATATCATGTTAATATTTGTAATTATTTTTCTGTGCCAATGACTAGCGCTGTTGAGGCACGTTAAGTTAAAATAAAAAAAATCTTTTTTCAGTCGGAAGTGTTTGGTACAAACTATTTCGGTTTTTAAAAATGTAAAAAAAGTATGGCATTCCATATGAAAAAAAATAAGTCATTTGCCTAGTTTAGTAATGAACCACCTTGTATACATGAACATAATTTTAAAATGTTTGATTTTAGTTACCCTTAACATATACCTTTCAAATAAATATATAAGGTATGATTATACACAATAAGAGTTATGGAAGTACGACAGAGGTTTGCCGGACCCTGTATAGTGTGGACTTATTTATATAACGCCAAAAAGTGTGCAATTATGGTATTCACTAACGGTTAAAATTTTAGTGATTTCCAATCAGCCATTTAATAATTATAAATAAAAAACCATTTTTAATTACCTTTAGAGCCCTATAATTCGTTAACGAAGGGAAACTTTTTTTTTATATGAAATACCATAGATAATTATTTTTAGTCTATATTAACTCCCATGTTTTTGTTACGAACTTCTGGGATACTATAACTAATTAAAGTTTTAGGGTTTTTAAATGAAGGTCTCTAGTTAATTCCACAATATAATACAAGTTATTGAAAATTCTAAAAAAATGACAATTGTTTCGATAAATCAATATCATCGTCAGAATGACAGAAGTTACATTTCATTTTATGCCTACCTGATGTTTAGTAGTTATTTTTGGCTAGACCAAGAAGTAACCTAACTTATGATTGGCTTAATATATGTTTATAGAAAAAAAAAGAAGATGTGATATTACAAATATTGAAGCTTAGATATTATTAGCCCTATGGTGATATCCTGGATATCATTTTTCCATTTAAGATCAGTATAACTGTGCAATGATATAGAAAACCAGGAAAACTATATCTGCTGATCTTTACAATTATCACTTAAGAAGACAGTTTATGGAGAATTCCCTAGATTTAACTGTTCATTGACAACTTCATATTGTGGGTTTCTTAAATGTCTTCTAATTTCCAGTTCTTCTAGGAAATCCAGTTCTTGTTTCTTTTCACAAATATGCAGTACTTCTAGTTCTGTGTTAGGTGTCAATGAATGATTGGTGTCAAGTAGATGTTTTGCGTAGTGGGATTTATCTGGTTGTTTTAATCTGTATGCTCGTA
The DNA here is from genome assembly GCA_963921935.1 of Galeruca laticollis. NCBI lineage: Eukaryota > Metazoa > Arthropoda > Insecta > Coleoptera > Chrysomelidae > Galeruca > Galeruca laticollis. The sequence continues at coordinate 81,109,984 of OY998178.1, read as the reverse complement.
AGTGCTCACTGTATCGTATTTCAAAATTCCCAAGGGTCTGACCCAAATAGACAGCATTACATTCTGGACATTTGAGTTTATATATACCTGACTTCTTTAATAGTGATATTTTTGTTTTTACATTTAACAATTTTGTACTAACGTTACTTTCTGTTTTAAAAGAAATTGTTGTATTCGTTGCTGAAGATATTATCTTTGAAATATTATTAGAAATATTTCCTGCATATGTGATGGTTTTATAAGTTTTAATTTCATCAGCTTGTTTAGGATATATTAGTTGTAATGCCACTTTTTCCTCTTTTTTACTAATTTGCTTATTTATCATATCTAATGGATAACCGTTAGATGTTGCTATTTGTCTAATTGTATTAATCTCTCTATCAAAATTACATTTGTTCATAGGAACTGAAAAAGCTCTATGTATCATTGAATTATATGCTGCTAGTCTGTGTGACACAGGGTGGTTAGAATTGAATGGAATTGTTACATCAGTTTGTGTTGGTTTTCGTTAAATTGAATAATCAAGTACATTATTAACTCTTTGAATTTTTAAATCAAGAAAATTGATTGAGCTATTTTCTTCAATTTCTAATGTAAATTTAATTTTCGGGTGTAAATTATTGATGTGGTTGAAAAATACATCTAATTGTCGTTCACTACCCATAAAACAAGCTAATATGTCTTCTACATATCTATACCAAAATAAAATATTTTTCGGAATTTTACTTTCAAAGATCTTTCTTTCTAAATTGTCCATAAAAATGTTTGCTAAAATAGGTGATATATATTTGGGTCAGACCCTTAGGAATTTTGAAATACGATACACTGAGCACTTACGAGCATACAGATTAAACTAACCAGATAAATCCCACTACGCAAAACATCTACTTGACACCAATCATTCATTGACACCTAACGCAGAACTAGAAGTACTGCATATTTGTGAAAAGAAACAAGAACTGGATTTCCTTGAAGAACTGGAAATTAGAAGACATTTAAGAAACCCACAATATGAAGTTGTCAATGGACAATTAAATCTAGGGAATTCTCCACTAATAAACTGTCTTCTTAAGTGATAATTGTAAAGATCAGCAGATATAGTTTTCCTGGTTTTCTATATCATTGCACAGTTATACTGATCTTAATTGGAAAAATGATATCCAGGATATCACCATAGGGCTAATAATATCTAAGCTTCAATATTTGTAATATCACATCTTCTTCTTTTTTCTATAAACATATATTAAGCCAATCACAAGTTAGGTTACTTCTTGGTCTAGCCAAAAATAACTACTAAACATCAGGTAGGCATAAAATGAAATGTAACTTCTGTCATTCTGACGATGATATTGATTTATCGAAACAATTGTCAATTTTTTAGAATTTTCAATAACTTGTATTATATTGTGGAATTAACTAGAGACCTTGAGTTTCATTTAAAAACACTAATATGAGCATATTCCACGAAGTAAGGGTCGAGACAGTCAATTTAATTAAAGTTTTGTTTACTCTTAAACCAAACCAAACCAAATTTTCTCTTTTATGAGCGAGATATTTTTCTATTCAATATTTTATTCCAACTGCTATTATTTTTGATAAACGATTAAAAAAAGGTTGAAATAAAAGTTCTCTCCAAAAAAAAATGTTTATATTATTTGTAATAAACGGCGTTGGCTTAGTAAGTAAATAATACTCAGTTGTTTAGACATGATCAGACCTGTCGAATAGTTATCGAGACGTTTGCTTAGTTACCGTGTGTTTTGTGTAAAACGGGTGGTTTTTGAACATTTTTCTGTAGATATTTATATAAAAAAGTGTTGTGGACTATTCTGATGAAAAATATCGAATTAGAACTAGCATTATTAATTGAAATTGAACAAGGTTTTTAAACATTTATTTGTTTATATTCATATAAAAAAGTGTCTTGGACTATTCTATGAAAAATAAAATGGCGAAAGTACTAACGCAAAAGGAATTAGAACTAGCATTAGAACAGGTGGTAAATGAAATTGAACAAGAACGAGGTAAGCACTTTGATTGTCACTTGTAAAATAACTATTAAGTGCATACATATCTTGATAAATCTTAGTAGGGTCTAAATCATTTTAGAACGAATTCACTTCGTTTATATTTTGCACGATGTTGAAAGGACAGTAAATGAACTACAAAATGTGGATAAAGCAGTTTTTGCACAACATATTTCCGACATCCAACAATGTTAAATTAGAGAAAAGTTGGCAAACAACCTCGCCGGAATATCTCCACTGCATATATTTTAAAAATTCTTTGAGGATGAAGTTCAAGAGATGATAATAAACTAATCTAACACATATGTACAACAAAATAAGGGACACGAGTTTTCGTTGTAGAAAACGGATTTACTAAATTTTGTTGGAACTATTAATGCTATTTGGGTATTCTGTTTTACCATAAACTGGTATGAAATAGTAAAACATCGAAATAAATTTCGAAATATAAAACAGAATTAACTTTTCAATGATAACACAAAGTTGAACAAAGATGACAAGTATTCGAAAATTAGGCCCATTTTTGACATAATCAATAAAAAGTTTATGCAGTTTATTACATTTCCAGAAAAATTTGCAGTGCATTTAATATCCCGAATCTTGACGAAAGCTTATTTTATAATTTTTGTTGAATTACTTGTCCATCAAACTACTAACACATCTTTCATTACATTATAAATTGTGTTCAACAAAAAAAATCTTCAATCGTGCCTGTCTAGAGATAAAAAGGAAGAGTTATTAAAAAAGTACGAATTATTCTATGGCCTAAAATTGAACACCACTCATTAATCTTTAAGATTTAAAAATTCATCACTGAATGAGATTTAAACACAGTACCATTATTTGCAATTTCAATTAGCCCAATTTACTATACACAATAGTTGGAAGTAGGATGTCTAGAAGTGGACACTTATACATTTTATAATATTTTTCATTAAAATTTCAGAATGTTGTCAAAAACACTCCGAGTGTCTAGTAATCTAGCTAAAGACAAACATAAATCTTGAATTAATGACTAAAACGCATCAGATTGTTAAGTTAAATGCAGTTTACCTTCAGTAAAGATTTCAGGAATATTGCAACAAACCTTTATTTATTACGTTACAGAATTTGTTCCACTTTCTCTGTTTACAAATAATTGTGTGTTTTAACCAAGAAACATGTTAAACTGTACGTATTTCTAAACAAAAAGAACAACATTAATTTTGTACAACTTGCGGTAGCTTAGATGTCTGCCATAGCTGTCACGATCTGCTCCGATGATTTTCCAAGTGTTATGCATTTTATCAATTTTGCAGTTTTGTACACACAACTCCGGGCATCTATCACTCGTAAAGGCCACGTAGAGAAGTCGTTTTTTGAAAATAGTATAAGCCATCCCAAATCCGGCTGCTGGTCCAAACCACTGTATGACACATTTTTGGAATAGGAATGAGATTATATAGTACAGGTTCTCGATAAGATCTGATAATACATTTTTGCATTATAATCACATATAATGAGGACGTTTAGGTTGGAATAAATATTTTTCTGTTTAACGGTATTTGAAAAAAATGCTTTCACAGGTCAATTTTTATTTTCAACTGCGCATCTTTCGCTACAATCGGATCTACTAATGACGATTAATCCTCGTTTACGGATAATATGATGTGGAAGAATGTTTTTCAATTTTGATTCAACTTTGACTTCAGTGAATTGTAAGATTTTTAAATAGTTTGATGTATCAAAGGAATAATCTTTATTTGTGAGTATTAGCCTGGTTATATTATGAGATTTCAATCCTAATTTGTAGATTTCTGTAATGATTGGATTCATATCGTAATAGTGAATATGTGTATAGTTTGACTTTGGCAGTTCCTAATTTAACTGGAACAAGGCCGGGATTGTTTTCTAATTTTTGAAGTAGAATTTTTTCCTGGACTCCGAGGATCCCCGGGAGTCTGAAATAGCAGAAATGAAATATTTTATCTTTTGATAGTATAGCTTTGTTTAAGTGGGCGTTTTATATTATACATATGTATTTTTTCGTGTGTTGGGGTTGAAACTGTTTTTAAATCATTATTTACTGTTTTGATTGCTTGTTCCTGCATTATAAGTTTTTTCACGAGAACTTTTTGTTCTAGCTTAAATATTTCAGGTTTGCCTCGGTTAACATTGAGTTTTTGTATAGTCTTTGATTTTAGAACGATAAGATCTGAGTTAATTTTTGAATAAAGTAATTTTGATTTCTCCCTATGATCATTTATTAATATTTGATCGATTTCCATTTTAAAAGGGTTATTATCTGTTATATGTCCGTTTATAATATCGATTCGTTTGAATTTCGTTGAAGAATGTAGAAAATGATCATGGGCCAAAATTGCTAAAGTGATTTTATTTTTGATTGGGGTTTTTACGAATTCTTTTGTCTTCAATATTCTGACATATACGATTATTGTCGAGTGGAACCTTTCGACAATTGCGTTTGACTGAGGATGATTTGGACTGCAAAAGTGAAGTTTCAGCAATTTAGGGAAGTTTGAGTAAATCTGTTACGACAGAGTTTTTGATTTCAGTACAGTTGTCAACTACTATTTGTTTAGGTGTACCGTGATGTTAAAAGAATTTTATTAAATTATCAACGATTTCAGTTCCACAGGATGAGTTCAAATGATATGCCTGTGCATATTTGGAAAAGCTATCCACGATAGTTAGAAATTTTGATTGTTCAAGAGTAAAGGTATCTAAATGAATTTTTTCAAACGGTTTTGATGCTGTTGGAGTAGTATTCATTTCCATTCGTATGGGTTGTCGCTCGTATTTACTTTGCTGGCAAATTTCACAATTATTGATGTAAGTTTGAACAGATTCTTTGATATTTGGATAATAGTATTTTTCATTAATTCTTTTTACTGTCTCGTCGATTCCGCGGTGGTTTGTTTTACTTTCATGGTAATTCGAAATTAATTCTTCAAAGTCATTTTCGTTTGTCACATCAATTAAAAATTTGTTACATCTTCTAAACTTAATAGAATTCCATCTAAATTTTTTTTGTAAAACTGTTGAAAATGTCTCATAGGTATTTCGGGTTTGGAAATAAAGTTAATATTGAACATTTCGTGCGATATATTCTCTGATAAAATTCGTAATATCATTTTCAAAATTATTTTAGGATATTTGGACTTTAATACGTTGTTTTCTTTCGAATAAAATCTTGATTTTTGGCTTTGCTGGGGAATGTAGTACTGTTGATATAATAATTTGATTTTGAGCGAAGTTTACAGGTGTATCTGATATTGGAATACCTACAACAGGATTTTGATAGGCATTGGAATGTATAGTCTCGTCATTTTCTTCGTCTTGTTCTATGTTTTGAACAGATTCGTCTGCTTGTACTTGCATAGAGATGTTGTCCATGTCTCGTTGTTTATTTGCGTCCTGTGATTCGAATATTTCTCGAATTATTTGTTCATTTTCAAGATTATTAGGATCATATTTCTTACTAAATCTTCTATTTCGTCGGACACTGTTTTGGTATGAATTTCTACGCGCGAAAGTGCGTCGGCATTTAAATTTAGTTTACCTTTTTTATATTTAATATTGTAGTCGTACTCCTCTAATTTTATTCGCCATCTAGTTAATTTGGAGTTGGGTTCCTTAATAGATTTAGGTTTATGATCAGTTACGATATCGAATTTTCTACCAAACAAATACGGTCGAAAATATTTCATAGCCCAAACTATTGCGAGTAGTTCTTTCTCGATAGTTGAGTAGTTCTGTTCCGAATCATTCAACGTTCGAGAAGCATAAGCAATAGGTCGATCGCTACCAATTGGACCTTGGGATAAGACGGCGCCCAAGGCAACGTTACTAGCGTCTGTCGTTAAAATAAAAGGTTTAGAGAAATCCGGATACTATAGTATCGGCTCGTTAATTAAAAGATTTTTACAAGTATTAAAACAGTCTAGAAATTCTTGATTATGTTCAATCTTCGCTCCTTTTTTTAAACACTTTGTGAGCGGTTTGGTGATTTGTGCAAAGTTATTTATAAATCTACGATAATATCCTAGTAAACCTAAGAAACATTTTATCTGTTTAGTACTATTCGGTATAAGAAATTGCTTGATTGCTTTTATTTTATCAGGGTTGTGGTTTTTCACCCTCAGGGGTTACAACGCGATCCAAGTATGCGACCTCTTTCCGCAAAAATTCGGATTTATCAAGTTGTATCTTAAAATTAGAATCACGAAGTCTTTGGAAAACGCATCTAAGCCTTTCTATGTGTTCTTGTAACGATGTAGAGAAAATTATTATAGCGTCCAAGTACACTAAACATTTCTCATTTTGAATTCCACGTAATATGTTATCTATAATTCGCTGAAAAGTTGCGGGAGAGTTTTTTAACTCAAATGGCATATGCAAATATTCGTAATGCCCATTTTCCGTATTGAAAGCTGTTTTTTCTATGTCTCTTTCATCCATCTCGATCTGGTGAAAGCCACTAGCCAGGTCGATAGTGGTAAAATATTGACATCTTTCGAGTTTATCGAGTCGGACGGTTTTGTTAGGAAGTGGGTACCAATCGTCTTTTCGTTTAGCTTCCGATAATCTACCACAACTCTCCATTTTTGCTTTCCGGAAGCGTCGGATTTTTTTGGAACAAGCCATATAGCTGACCAAGGAGAAAAACTAGGTCTTTATGATATTTTGATCAAACGTTTCCTTAATTTGCTTTTCTACTTCTTGTTTGTGATGAAATGGATAACGATAAGTTTTTGTGTAGCTGGTAATTCGTCTACTGTTTTTATTTGATGTTTAATACGGTTAGTAAAAGTTAAACGATCCTGTTCGTTATAAAATATGTCTGCAAATTCTTTACCCAGCTTAAGTACTTCATTACGTTCCTCGTTATTTAAATATTCTACTATAATTTTTGTTGTATCTAAATTTTTGGTAGGATACTCGTCAAAATTATTTAGTTCGATTTCTTGTACATGTTTACGGTCAAACTTTTCTACAGTTAAAGTTTCTAAAAATATAATGTTACATTATTTTGCGTATTATTCAAAATAGTTAAGGCTTGGCCATTTTTAGCAATTGTAAAACATTCCGATATTTCACAGTTATGAAATTTGTGATGCGGAATAATTATTTCGCCATTATTTATGAACGTTTTTACTTTAATAACTTGTTCTGATCTGACATTCGCATTTATTAGGTTTAAATCCGTTTGTGCTTTTTGGAATAGTAGTTTAACTTTTGTGTGTGGTGTAATTAAATATCCCTTATCAAAATCAATAGTAGCTTGTAATGATTTCAGACTGTCGAGTCCAATCAATCGTCTGAAAACATTATGGAACTTAAATAGATAGAATTTTAATGTTTTATTTTTTTGCAATTTAAATAATTTTGAAACTGGAATACATGCACTAAATTTATGTGCTGATTTTTGAAACACTGAGTATACAACAAACGGGTCATGCCTGATCAAATTAGGGAAAAACTTCTTAGCTATATCTGGGTCAATAAACGATTTTGTCGAACCAGAATCAAGTAAAATTTTTATATTACATTCAGGTAAAATAACATATGGTAATTCACTAGCGTCTGTAGTATTAAATGGAATGATATTTGATACTAAATCGGGTTCATGTTGCAAAACGTTTTCGGAAAATTTTGATTTGTACCGGCAACGTAAACACTATTAAGTGTTTGTTCTTGCAAGTCATCAGTTTCTACAATATCGTACTGTTCCTCGAAATTATCGGAATTTTCATTGAATTCTGTGTTATACAATTCTTCTGAAACAAAAGTTCGTCTGGGTTGCATTGATTGATCAAATGATCGCGAATTTGAATAATTTTGATTATTTTGGAAGTTCATTGGTGGAGGTCTCGGAGTGTTTCTTGTATTCAGACTCATTGGCGTGGGCCTAAATGTATTTCTAGCGCTTACGCTCATTGGCGTAGATCTATCGAAACTATTATTAGTATAATTTAGTTTGAAAACATTTCTATTGTTGATTGTTTGTACCGAATACTTGAGCATTTATGAAAATTTTTTGTGGGCGATTATTCTGTTTCGGTTGTATTAGGTTGAGAAGGAATCGACACTTGTGAATTTTGATTCCTATATTGATTAAATGAATTACTAAAATTATCGTTTGAATAATTATTTGAAAATCTTCGTTGTGGCGGTTGCCTTGTGGGAAAATTATTTTGTCGGGCTATTGCCTATTTTTGTTTGAATTTTGAAAATAATGTTTGTTATATTCTTGGGTAACGAGTAAGGCCTCACTTAGTGTTTGTGGTCTCATACAACGTATCGTAGTACCAAGATGATATTTGAGACCTGACAAGAATGTTTTTAAGGTTAATTCATTGTATAAATTGCGTTTCAGAACTTTTGTTTCTTGGCTTGTTTCATGCATATCTACATAGCTACAAATTAGATTCAAAATTTTAAGGCATCGATCGTAGAACTGTTGTGGTCTTTCGTTTTGATTTTGTCTTAACATTACTAAATCTCTGTTGAGACAAGCTTCGTCTCTTTGGTCAAAAAAGTTTCTCTGCAGCGTTTCTTTTAGGTCTTTCCAGTTAGTTGCTAATTGAATATTTACAACTATTCTAGCGTTGCCCGTGAGTTTAGAAATAAGCAAATTTAATAAGTAAACATTATGAAAATTAGTTGTATTTGCAAAATTTTAAAATATTTGAATAATTTAGTCACAAATCGAAATATACCGATTTAGTTAAAACAAAAACATATTTTTATTTTGGGCTGTACAATTATCACAGTAAAATACAACTTTTTTTCCTATGGCATACTTTTTTAGAAACTGAAAAATACAAGTTGATATTTCAATGGCTCCTCTTTTGGCCTCTCCTTCGTGCCACATGTAGCAAAATCCTGATTTATATGTTATGTTAAAAATTGTAAATCCAGCTTTACTTTTATAATAAAATGAAGAAACGGTCGAATTAGGCAGTGGAGAAACAGCTTGTAAATCATAGGAACATAACACGATATTATTATTGTTATCTTCCAAAGTAAGTCAACTTTTTATCTTTTCCTTTTTCCAGATGAGACAAATCTTTTTCCTCTTGGTGGTTTTGAAATTCTTCTTTTTTGCTTCTTTTTCTTCATGACTTAAATTTTCGAACGACTGGCAGACGAAGCATAAATCCAGTCCGCTATGTCTTCTTCACCTGCATTGGGTTGGACAACCATCTGCCTTTTATCCCAATTTCCACATTTCAGTAAGGACTCTTTCGGGTAATTTTTTCCTTTAGTTTTTGGAACAATAATAGGCGTATTATCCCATGCAGATTTTTGCAATTATTTAACGCATATTTCCGTTTTATTATCTATTTGTTCCTTATTTCTGAGGGATACTGCCAGGTTGATGTTATCTCTTATCAAGTTGTTTTATATATCACTTGGAGTTAATAATATTGGCGAATGATCCGAATTCATATCCCATGCCTCTTGTACGTGTGAAAAATTTGCCGAGATGTTTCGTACTATGAAAACGTCGATTAGATGAGGTATCTTATAGGGATCGGTAGACCAATATGTTGGACTTCCAGTTGATGGTGGTTTACTGTTTCTTTTCCTTTGGTTGTTCTTAGTCTGGAGTCCCAATGGACATGTTTAACATTTAAAGTTTCCCCAATGATGATTCTATATCCATAATTCGTTACGAATTATAGATAATGTTCTTTTTTAAAAGCGTGCTTTGGTGGGCAGTATACTGCTGAGATAGTAATTTTATAATTTCTACCTTGAACTTCCTCTGTGTTAAACTCTATTTCCTGGTGATAAGTAATTGTGTCCTTGATTGCGACAGCACAGCACTCTGTTATTAGACAGATGTCTTGTACCGCTTGATGCTCTTGTTGATATTGCAGGAGTCCATTGGCGTTCCATTCCATTATCACAATGCTGCTTACCATGAAGATTCTTTGGAATAGCTCCTTTAGCGCTATACTCGTATTCTAGTGTGGCAATGCGTTCTTCCATTTTGCTAAGACTTTCCAGGAGTAGTTGATGCATTGTCGTTATTATTTTGGCTTCCTGGAACAGTTGTATTTTCAGACTTACCACTAGCTGCTTGAGCATAACTTATATTTTCTGTTTTTGTATTTATATTGGCTACCGATTTTGATGAGAATAACATAGTCAGTACAATAATTTTTCAACTTCTGTGTAATGTTTTACGTGAATCCTTAAAATTTTGTAAATATAAATAAACTTACATAATTTTATAGTGTATAACCTACTTTTATTAATTATTTCTCCCCCTTTTTATATGAAATTTATGTTTTTGTAACCGCCAAGATGAATTTTATTGTTTTTAATTAAACATTGTGTTTTATTTCAGGTAAGTTCTTGGATTAGAAATGGGGCAGAGAATCCTGCTGCTTCGTCGTTTCGGGTAGGCCGCAGGGCGTTAAGATAAGAGGTAAAGTCTTGAATTTATTAAAGCTAAATTCGGCCAATTTTCTCAAATGGCCGATTAAATTGTACCTAATTTGTTTCGCGAGTGAGCGCCGAGCTTATATTAAAACTCCTTCTTCGACTACATTTCAAACGCCGAGAAGATGGTCGCCTAACGCAGGATCGTAATCTTATATTTTTCTATTAATAGGCCAGGAGCACTACAGTTTGACATGGCTTTGTCGTGACGTAGATTAGATATTGGTTGGAATTGCTCGGAAATCATCTGAGAAAAGATAATATGAATGTCCGCCAGCTGAAAAAGTTGTGCAATTTGCAGGAAAAATCATAAACTGCAAAAAAACGCAAAAATCGCTCATTTTTTCCGATATTTCTTAATATTATAACTCTTTAAATATGCAAGATAGAGAAAAAAAGTATACTTACGAATTTGTTCTTCATGAAATTCTCTACAAGAATCGATATATTCAATTTTTTCGTTGAGAAATGGCGATAAATGCAAAAAAATAGCTAAAAAACGAGGTTATTTTAAAGCATTTGGGATTTAAGAACCTTATTATAGTATAAAACATTATGCCAAAGGCCGATTAAATTGAGTAAATTAACGTCATTATTGCGTTCATGCTAGGCTTACATTTTTGAGTTGTAATAGGCGCCGATTTTTTTACAACTACTTAAACTATAATACACAATAGTTATAATGAACAATTTTTAAGTTTTTATCATTTTTTTACGCGTTAAATAATTAATTTTTGAAGCGAATTTGGATACAGAAGAAAAATACTCAAAGTACCTAAAAAACGTTCTCGGAAAGACGCTCCTTTTAAAAAAACTATTGGCCCGACAGTGCCAGCCTTTTGCACACTCCAAGTTGATATAACTATCTACTCCTACGCCAAATTGCAGCTCTTAATCTGCATAAATGGCAAAGTTACGAATTTTCGAAAAAGATGCCGAATTTTTTGTTTTTTCCGAAATTTTTCTGGTTCTAATTAACCGATCGGATTGTTCGACATCTCATTCTCTTCGTGATTCAATACTCTACAACTTATGTTATCGACGAAATTCATATTGATCAAGTATTTTTCGTTTTATGAGTGAACTACGAAAAAAAAACGTTTTTTTCTCAATAACTCTAAATAATTGCACATGCAGATTGCTGCAAATATTTTGTTTGATATCTCATTCTCTTTGTTATTTAATACTCTACAACTTATGTTCTAATAGAAGCCGAGATACAGCAACTTTTTGCGCCGCGCTCGATTTGAAGCGTCGATTTCAAGTTTCGCACTCTATCCCCACTCCCCTCAGATTTGACGCACCGAACGCTACCGCTACAACTTTATTTGATTTTTCCTACTTCATGCACAAGGGCGATGTTATATCTCGAAGCACATACAAAAACTTCTCGGAAAAATGTATCTGCAGGCATTTTTTTTATTGTTACAACATTAATAGTTATACCGCAAACACTCTCGATCTTTGACGTTTATTATCTCAGCACCTATTCGGCCAAATTAAACGCATTTTTTTTTAAAAGGAGCGTTTTTCCGAGAAATTTTTTTAGGTACTTTGAGTATTTTTCTTCGGTATCCATATTCGCTTAAAAAATTTATTATTTATAAGAAGAAATTTTTCAACTTTTCAATATGGCGTAAAAAAATGATAAAAACTTAAAAATTGTTCATTATAACTATTGTGTATTATAGATTAGAGGTCTAAGTAGTTGTAAAAAAATCGGCGCTTATTACAACTCAAAAATGTAAGCCTGGCATGAACGCAAAAATGACGTTATTTTTTTCATATATAATACCACGAGAGTGAAAATTTTGTCGGCAAAATTTTTCGATTGTCATGAAATTTTGTTGCTTGGCAATTTTGCGAATGACATTTTTAACAAAACCACGAGCCGCTAGGCGAGTGGTTTTGGATTAAATGTCATGAGCAAAATTACCTAAAAGCAACAAACTTGAATACGACAAGAGATACATTTTACCTTACGAAATTTTTAATTGAGTGGTATTCGACATGGCTATTTCACGATAGAAAAACTAAAATATCATATGTTTAAACGTTTTATTTATTGCAAACTTCAATTATACAAAGCCAAAAAAATAATAACGTTATGAAAAAAAAGTTACTTATTTATGTAAAAAGTACAATTATTATAATTGTACGTTGTAGCATTATTTTGGGGATTGTTTTGCATCATAAACTGTGATGAATTTAAGTTAGACACTGAGGATTCCTTTTCTTTATTTTTATTTTCTCGAAGGTTCTCTATAAGTTGGAAATGGTGTTTCTCATTTAATTGTAAATATGGTTTCAAAGAATGGGCAGAAGAATGTCATGTAAGCTTAATTACTTCTTGTTCACCAACTCCTTCTTTTGCTAATGCAGATATTGCAGAAGCTCTATGTGAATGATTGGTAATTTTTTTTTGTGTCTATACCAATTGATTCTGCCGATATTTTCGTCCACTTTGAAATTGTATTAATTCCCAATGGTGAATTTTTGTACCATATTCCTTTCTCCCAATTTGGATGTACTGTTAAAAATAATCTTGTTGTTGTTAGATAAGGATTGGATTCTCTTTTTTCAATAATTTTTAAAAATAAACGAACGGGACACAAATTGTTGTTAGCATTATTTCTTACCAGCCACTTACTGCCAGATAAAGCTTTTGGTCATCCTTGTGTGTCGTTTTGGAAAAGATTGGATTATATTCTACCCTGCCAGTAAAATTACCTTTATTATCATATTCATTTTTAAAGTAATTAATATCACAATTAGCGGCTTCATTTCCGCGCCATGCTAATTCGAACGAACATAAATGAAAAAACTTTTTTGTAACCCATCAGAATTATCTTCAGAATAGCTTTCTACCATTTCCATTAATTCTTCTTTGGTAAACGCGTTAGAACTTCTTTTTCTGGTTTCAGGTTCAGCCTGAAGCTTTTTACGTTTTGTATCCCTGGCCAATCTAGCAAATTTATAGGTACATAATATCTTTGAATGGATCAATTTTGATGTTAAATTCCAGAAAATATTTTTCCTGAACCATTTGAGCAGTCGTATTCCAAAGTGTTTTCACACTAGCTTCAGTATAATCAGTTCCATCTCTTTTTTTCATGTTAAAACCATAATCTTCAAGAATTTTTGCTACAACTTGTTCAGAAGTATCCTTTTCTAACGTATATTTACGTGCGTCCAGAAACATTCTGTTCCCACGCAGACTTTTTGTCTTCATTGTATTTCGCGGTATAATTTGCTTAATTGTACTCTCTATTTCATTTATTGAATTATTTCCAAATGATGTATTATTCATGTTAATAATACTCATTTAAATTTTTGAAACAGTTTTAATAATTTTTAGAAAGTTAAATAAACAAATAAACAACTTAGTTTCCTTAGAAACCACTAACAAAGATTTTATATTGAATTTTATCACAGAGTGATAGAATTTTATACACATAGATTTGATATATTAAACATCAAAAAATTGCCGCGACAAGACAAAAAATTGCCAGTTCAAAACCTTCAAATTTTATCAGTTATCAATTTACTCTAGTGAAATAGTCGCGGAAATTAATTAACAATTAATTCATGTAAAAACTATCAGGCCAATTTAATCGGCCTTTGGCATATTGTTTTAAACTATAATAAGGTTCTTAAATCCCAATTTATAGCGTGATTGGATGATTTCTTATCTGCGAAACAAATACTTTAAAATAACCTCGTTTTTTAGGTGCTTTTTTTGCATTCATCGCCATTTCTCAACGAAAAAATTGAATATATCGATATTAAACCAATTCTATCTTGTAGAGAATTTCGTAAAGAACAAATTCGTAAGTATACTTTTTTTCTCTATCTTCCATATTTAAAGAGTTATATTAAGAAATATCGGAAAAAATGAGCGATTTTTGTTTATGATTTTTCCTGCAAATAGCACAACTTTTTCAGCTGGCGGACCTTCATATTTTCTTTTCTTAGATGATTTCCGAGCAATTTCAACCAATATCTAATCTACGTCACGACACAGCCATATTTCAATGGTTTGGGGTCTAATTCTCCTGGACTATAATTATTATACTTTAAATAGCTAAGAGGGACATTTATCAAAATCAAAATCCGAAAATATGCATTTTATAATACCAATTTTTCAAATTGTTCATTATAGAATTGAAAAAACTATAGGGACCGAGAAAGACGTTTATGCCATCTGCCGTGAAAAAACACAAACAATGTGATGTAAACACTATTAGTAGTATTAGTAGTTTTGTATAATCAGCATTTTTAAATGTTCATTTTTTAAAACTGATATTAAATGTTTGTGATGTCGTCATCAAAAGTATATTTCTGTATTCATGGCTGTTCAAATATGCTGTATAAAAATACTACGCAGTTTAAATTTTATAGTTTCTCGGAAAATTCATTGAATACTGCCTGGATAATCTTGAAACGTCAAAAATGAATAAATGCAGTAAAAACCCATATGTAATTAAAATGTTCTAATTAAAACATTTTGTTAACTATTACTTTGTGTATAATCAGTGTGATCCTACAATTGGCAGCTATTAGAAAAGTTCTAAACTTTCTTTTTACATAAATAAAAGAATATTATCGAGAGAATAAAATGTTGTTTTCTGTACGATTTCATTGATTATATAAAATAAAAAACTAGTTATGTGTTTGCTGACTTTAATATTATATAATAAGTTCAAATAATTAAATACTATTAAGGGGAAGAAAGTAAACATTTGTACAAAACAAATCACTTCAAGTTTTTCAATTACCTTTCAGAAAACATCGGGAGGATTGGGAACCAAATAAAAATACTAGAATTTGCAGTGCTCATTTTGTCAATAATCAAAAGTCAGATAAACCCCTACACCCATCTTACATACCAACAATTTTTCCTGGCAAAGAAAATGAAAAGATCTATCCATTTTTTGCATTTTGTAGGTTGTTTATTATACTGTTTACATCACGATGTTTTTCTTATTTAACACCAGGGCGCTCTACTTTCGGCATAAGTGCTGCCTCAATAGTTCCGTCTCGATCCCTATATTAAAAAGTAGGAGATGAGAATATAATACATATTTATTAATTAACTTTACTTTTACGGGGGCTGTTTTATAACCATGTCACAAATGATATCTTTGTATATTTGTCAAATTATAATGTTATATTCTTTTTTAAGAGTTAGAAATATTTTTTTTTGTGTAATTCAGTTTCGTGATTATGTGTTACCTTATATATAATTTCCTTATTTTTTGAACGGTATAAATATCTTTGGTTTTATATCTTCTTCCTTTGCTAGACCTTACTTTCCATTCTCGTTTTATTAATCCATCTTCTCATTAATAGTTATTCAAACCACTTTAACAGTGTTTTATTAATTACTACTTCAATTGATTCTTGTTCCTTATCAGTTTCTATCGTTTCGTTTCCTTTCTTTGGAGTAATAAACTGTTCTTAGATCTATAAACGTTAATTGTTTTTTTTCATAGCATCGTTTCTATTACATTTTTTAGTATGGAAATATTATCGATTGCTTGTCTTGCCTTGGTAAATGCAGACTGTAGTTTTTTTTCAGTCTTCCCTCTACTAATCTGTAGTTTTGACAGTTGGTTTATCCTCCTCTATTATGATTTCTTTAACTCTCAATCTTCAGAAGTTCTAAAAAAATTTCCAATTTCTGAAAATATTCAGCATTGGTTAATCATTAAGAATATGTTTGAATTCGGTCCTGTTTTTCTTAGTCAAGGAAATGTATACTTTCTCGAATATGCTTTTAAGTTCAATTATTTTTCTGTCTTTCCTTTGGTGCTCCTCGCTAGAGGAACATCTATTTACGATAACCCCTCATTTCGGTTTTTAATCTATGCCTTAATTTCAGCACCCAATTTTCGGTTGTATCTAAACGGCCGTTTTTGGCATAAATGAAGTCGTAAAAATATTTCTTTAGTCTGTCGACGACTGTGTTTTTGGCAATTTCACTTGTACCGGGAGGTCGTTAAAGTCGTCTTAAATACTTCTCAGAAATGTGTTTTTAGAAACGTTAATCGATTCGGGACTTCGTATCTTTGAACGGTTTATTGGTGATTTCAAAACGGGTTTCCGACTAATTGGTTAATTACAGATTTATTTTCATGTTCACTATTATTTATAGTTTGGAAAGCGTCAGTAAAATCAGATAAAACAATTATTACTGTGAAACAAACAAATTAGCATTTAAAATCACAATGTTTCTATAGAAATATGTTTCCACATTCTGACGGGTACGGCTTTCAGTAAATATTTGTATTCAACTGATAATAGTTTGAATATTCTGCCAGTACGTTTCAACAGTAGACATCGTTAAACTCCAAATTGTTTGTCTTATTCTAATTCCTTTTTAATAATCTATCTAGAAAGATGCTTGTATTATATTTGAGCATGCGCAACGATATCTAACACACAAAATTCAAGAAATCTGAGGAAAAAAAGACTCTTTCTCTCTTTATTTATTAGTAATCAGACATAATTACAATTTTTGTCACACTAATCTACTTCTCTAATCTCTTTATTTTAATTTTTTTATCGGCATCTTTTTAATATCCTATTTTGCAAGGGCTTTTAGTAGTGGATTTTTATTTACCATTCTTTGATATCGTCCGTTACATTAAACAAGTCTGGTTGTTCAGTTCTCATAGATCTTTTTGAAACCTTCTTCGTTAATTACCTTATCGACAACCTCTCTCGAACTTAACCTACCTTTTTCCGTTTTTCCGTTCTTGTGGTGTTCAGTTCAAAATTTGTTATGGCAATAGATCCTTTGCTATTCATAATCTATCTAATTCTCTAATTTGTAACTCCGTTACATCTCGTGATTCTTGCCGCATGTCTTCAGTAATCAATTTCTGTAGCTTTAAGGATTTAATTGGTTTTGCTTTCAGAGGCCAGAATTCACTGCTGTATGTTGTTATGTAATATGCGATTGTTATTTTTTGCCGTTAATCTTCTATCAATAATTTCGATTACGCCCTATTACACAAATGAAAAGTAAAAAGTAAGATAAAAAAAGAATTCTACTCTGTTATCTTCTAATGGAATATATATATATATATATATATATATATATATACATGTTCATCCAGAACTGGATGTAGCAGTCAACAGTGGGGCTGGTGAGAAATCAAACAATTTTGTTATTCATCAAGCTTTCAACCCTTGTTTGGGGTCTTCCTCAGGATGACTACAAATATTATATATTTAAAAACAATACGTTACAAAACACGTACTTACTAAAATGTAACGTATTGTTTTTAAATATATAATATTTGTAGTCATCCTGAAGAAGACCCCAAACAAGGGTTGAAAGCTTGATGAATAAAAATTGTTTGATTTCTCACCAGCCCCACTGTTGACTGCTACACCCAGTTCTGGAAGAACATATTTTGTTAATATTCTTCAGTCAAACGTACCAATACTTATATATATATATATATATATATATATATATATATATATATATATAATATAACTCGAGAATATTGGGGAATTGTAGCAAAAGAGGAAGAGTGGATTCTTATCGGAAAGATTCCAAGCTTTCGGGGGATGGTTATCCCCGTCATCAGGGAAACTAAAATGAGAAACAACAAATAAATCGTAAATCGATTAAGAGGATATTTAGACTTACCTCCAAGCTGTGGTTAGATTCCATTGTGGTAGAATTTAACCTCAACCTTGATGTAAATTGGCACGTTTAATTTCTAAATATTGATCCTCTTAATTGGTTTCCGATTTATTTGGGGTTTTTTCATTGTAGTTTCCCTGATGATGGAGATAACCATCCCCGAATGCTTGGATTTTTTCCGATAAGAGTCCTCTTTTCCTCTTTTGCTTTAATTCTCCAATATTGTATAGTTTTATTTCTAATTGCCAGCAAAGACTATCCTTTATATATATATATATATATATATATATATATATATATATATATCGTAGACAAGAATTTGGTGTCCTCTACGCAAAGAATCAATATTGTTCAAACAGGGACCGGATACTGTGTCACAATAATTGAAATGACGAAGCACCATAATATCACACAGCAATAGCTTTGTCTTTTGGTCCAATATATGTCGATGGGGGTAGAGAGTTTAATACTTGACTGTTCACTTGTGTTTTGAATTTTAAATCAGTGTCCAGCTGGAGGCTTAGATTTCTAATTACCTGAAATATGTTCCTGTAATTAATATTTACTTTTCCAAAAAGTAAAATTTGTTTTTTGTTTGGACTTATTTTTAACTGATGTCTTTTTGAAATCGATACAATCTCGGATAATTCCTCATTTATTATATTTGAAACATTCCTACCGAATGTTGAAAAACTAATCCTCAATTGTGTATCATAGGTATAAATGTATGTTTTGCAGTTCCTCAAACTACTGCATATATTGCTTGTATATGTACTAAATAAAATTGGTGTCAGCACAGAACCTTGAGGTACCCCATAGAATACATTTTTCATAGCCGATATTATTCCTACATTAGTCAGTCAAATAATTTTCAATTAACTGAATTGCGAGATTGGAAAATCCTACATAATAAAGAATACCACACAAAAGTTTATGACTAATTGTATCAAAAATACGGGAATAGTCCAGCAACAATAAGGCAATCGTTTCCTGACCCTTATCAATATCGTGAAAAATATCATCCGTGATCTCCAGTAGGGTAGTTGTATAGCTAAATCGTGACCGAAACCTGATTGGCTAATGAGCAAAATGTGATAACGATTTAAATGTTCTTCAATTTGTTGTTTCACTGCTGTCTCCAAAGTCTTCGACAGAATTGGTAGGATAGAATAGGTCGAAGATCACTAATAGAATGTACTTTTGCTTTTTTTGGAATAGGAGAAACTTTCGAAACCTTCCAAATATATGGAATTGTTGACTGAATAATGTTATATGTGTGACAATGTAAATTTATTTTAGGAACTTGAATTAATTTTAGGAACTAGGAATATGAGGTATGGAGAAGTATATTAATCATCGGGTAAAATATTTAAGTAATAGTTGTACAAAGTTGTCTGATAGAATACTACTCAATTTAAAAAATAATAAGTCCACAGAATTGTTGTGGTTTAAAAAAGCAATTTATTATTATTCTCCTCTAAATAACACAAATTTGGTATTGATACTTGATATATGTTTCTTTGGTACTGTCAAGGTGTTTATTTGTTTTGTGGAAAATTCGTACTCTAAAGTAATTTTTTAATATTGATTTATTCAGTGGTTTTCAATCTGGCTGTTTTCAAAAAGATGATCTCCAAAGCTTTCGGAGAATTGAAGGTACGAAGTCCTGCATTGTATTTAGGATTGAAATTTCCCTCAAATTATTGATATTTTTATTAAAAATATTTTTGGGTTTTTTGAATCTTAAAAGTTACTCTCCTTATTTGCATACATTTCTAACGAATTTACTGGCATATGTTACCTGCCATAGGCTTTTCTAACTTCACAGCTTTACCTTTATTATTTTCTTCTAGGTGAAGGAGGTATTTGTGACAATTTACAGATTTTTGAGACATTTTACGATGTGTCTCACAATGCCTTCTACATAATGTTGTTAGATCCTATGCTATGGATGATATATGGTTATTATTTTTTATTTCCTCTTGTTCATCTTCAACATTTTTTCTCTATTCCACAGTTTTTTTTAAACTTTTACCTTCTTTGTTTTGAGGTTTTTTTGTAATATTTAGTGAAGTGCAAGTTAATATGATAACTTATAATGTCCGCTATTCGGTGCCTTAACCTGATTGTGCATCACAAGCCTTTTGTACGCAGCTTCGATCTGCCTTGTAGTTGTATTGTTGTTGAACCTTCACGAACATAGTGTCTGTTTTACGAGGAAATGAGAAAATTTGTAATTTGAAACAGAGTGTCAGCAATATGTAAGGACATAATAAAAGTAAAATATCAACCTATATATCATCCATACCAGCAACTTTGATTATAATTGCAAGTAGATATTCAAAAATGGTATGTTGGTATGGAAATTTCCGGACGTTAGAAGGAAGTAATTATTTCTTTCATCGGGAATATTCAAATGATCTGGAAAATATTTGTTTGTTTGTCTCGAATGTTTATATTTCTTAGTTTTGCTACATTTTCATTTTTAATTGCAAAGGTAATAAACAGTTTCAACTCTGTGTAATACTCACAGTTAGTATGGTTCTTAGTTCGATTATAGTATTTCAGTGATTTATCTCTTTAATTTTATTCATTAAAAACTTTATTTTGTCTATTAGTCATTGCGGCTTAGGTTTGTATGCGATTATTCTTCGCAATTGTGCAATTATATCAAATATATTCGATATTAACTAGGTTCACTTTATCATTGATACTATCCAACCAGAGTATTTCATCGAATGGAAAAGCTGTTATAATCCCTAAAAGCAACTATTTGTCTGCATTAGTTAAGTTTCTAATATCTTATGTCTCATTATTATTGTGGTTAACTTCAAAATTCAATATGCAATAAACTAATTGATGCTTTGACGTGATATACAAGTATGTGCTGCCACACTTATATGCTGCGTACCTATTCAAAGGTATTTCGCCTATTCTGCTAATGGAATTCCTCCTCAATTGATTCTATTGCTTGAATTATTAACACAAACTTACCTTATTCTGAGGAGACAATAAGTGTCAAATTATCTTATTTCACATTATTAGGATGAGCTTTTTTCAAGTCACATTCTGGATTCCATCGATTTCGGGCCAAGGAAAATACTTTTAACCTGAAAACAATAAAAGTGCAGCTGGACGGTTTTACAGTCGTATAAATAGGGTACTAAAATACCAAATAAGTCAATGTTTCACATTTTACGAGCTAGTTGTTGATTAAGGCGTATTCTACGGTATCAAGTATATCCAAAACGAAGGTAAAAAACTCATTTTGAAAAAACTGTGCTCAAAAAAATGAAAGGAACACTTTTGGATAATCTTATAAATTTTGGTCTTGCTGTTGTTAATAAATGAAAATTACATTTCCATAATTGAATTGCTTTTTACTTTAGTGATTTGTTAGAAAATAAACGAGATTATGCTCATTTATTCGAGATAAGTTTAATATTCCACAGCAAGTACAAAACATAAAGTGATTATGAAAAGGTTTAGAGACCGAGTAACGGCATGACAAGTTTGTAGTTTTTGAATTCATAATCTTTCAAAATGAGATATCTTAGCAATATAGAAGTCGCTCGTGCTATAATTTTAATTAAAAATGGTGTAAAAATTTGACAAGTAGCAAGAAATTTTAATCACAGTCCGTTCAACATCAAACGTGTGTATGACAAGGTCTAAACACAAAATCAGGACCGATATTTAGTAGTTTCTTCTTTGCGAAAACGAATAGCGACAGCAAAACATCTTCAAAGTACACTTAGGATGGCTCATCGGGTAACCATTTTTGATCAGACTATTAGAAACATGTTACGGGAAGCAGATTTTAAACCAAGAAGACCGGTACAAAATAGTAATCTACGTAACAAGGCCGGAAAGTTTCCGGTCGTGCTGCGTACAGGGTGTCCCAAATTGGTGTGTTTTGCAGTACTTTGTAGTTTTCGACAGTTTTCAATAATCGCCCTGTATCTTCCAACTGCAGGGAGTTACTAAATATTTAATTAGGCTATCGTTACTTTAACAGTCGTAACAACTTAACTGCTTTTCTTCTATCTCTTCTAGTTTACGAGATACCCTGCAAAACACACCAATTTGGGACACCCTGTACAATATTTTTTCGGCAGCCGTATAGAATAACAAATCATTGAGACGTCACATTTCTTTATTATATATTTTAATTCTTATTTGAATTAATCAGAACAGAACAGAAAATACTACATATTAACAAAATCATTCTAATTCTTATTTATATTAATATTAGAATTAAAGCAATTGCTAATAATGCGATAACCTTTGAGAAAGTGGCTATGTTTACATTTTCTTCACTAAAATCGTACTTTTAAACATAGAGTATATGCTCCACAGAGTAGAGGATTTGACAGTTTCAGATTTTTGCGCCACATAAGCCAAAATTACATCCTCTGTAATAGTTTTGCATTGCTTCATATCCATCCATTTCGTGAACAAATCATAAACGTTTTCGTACCTGGGTTTTGATTTTTCATGCAATAATTGTGCTGTAGCAGTAGCTGCTCTATTGGGAATTTCCCAGGGCACATTTTCAAAGTCAAAAGTTATTTCGTTGCTATGGTAACGACTGAATCTTTCCGGCTTAGGCCGGGAAGTACGTACTTCCCGGACTAGGCCGGGAAATGCTACTTAATCAAAGAAAAAGCGTCCGGGAAGTGGGTACATCCCGGACGGTTGCCAAAAAACCTGTTTTAATTCGACGTCCTAAAATTGTGTGATTAAACTTTGCTCGTAATCATTTGGGAAACTTCGACAATGGGGACCAGTACTTTTTACAGACGAATCAAAATTTCGTCTCACTTATTGTGATAACCGCGTGCGTGTGTATAGACGTCCCAATGAACGATACTTCGCTGCTACTGTATAAGAACTATCCAGATTCGGAGATGGTTCGGTAATGTTCTGGGGTGGAGGCAAAAAACCGACCTTCTAGTGATAGCACGAAGTCTGACAGCTGCATCATATTGATATATTGATATAATTCTGTCAGATCACTTTATTCCAGCAGCATATGGTATAGCTCCTGATTTTCTCTGCATACAGGATAATCTAAGGCCTCATACTGCCGCGATTACTATAAATTTTCTTAACGAGCTTTAAATTCGTAAAATGGATTGATCAGCGATAAGTGCCGACCTTGTAATGCCAGGAGATAATGCTGTTAACCCTCGTTAGGTAGCTCAACTTATAGGAGCTATAGCCGGAACTCTATAGATTCTCAAGGGTGAATCTTCGCCTTAATTGGAATTAAAGAACACCATCATCCTCGGGAAGAAAGGTTAAGAAAATATCTCATGGGCGCCAACTTATTTTTAATTAACCTCTGAATAAGTAAACAGAGGAATTCACACTTTTTAACAGATCATTCATAAGGCCTCTCAACTAATGAAGATCTTAATCCAAACTGCCCGAAAACTCCACCGATTTATTTGTAAAAATCACATATTTTATATGGTATCATCACTAAACATTTCATAGGACTGTTTTAGAAAAACTATTTTTACGTTAGAAATAGGTACGTCCATTCGGTACCATGACTACTGCTACTGCTAGACTCTTTATTTTTGAGGTAAAAATTACCGGCTTGTCGAATGACGCTAAAATAATTCATGATTATTGGTTCATTTTGAAAATAGGGGAGGGCCGGTTGGTGCCAGGCGCAAAAAATGTTTATGCTGAACACCTGTATGAATTTTTAATATCGATAAATTAACTCCAATGTTAAAATGTCATATACCTGGAAATGTTATTGTCACTTTGCCATCGATAAAAAAGGTGCATCCTTTTTTATCGCGATAAAAACTTCTCTTCCTCAATATCTAGTAAGCGGACGTCACTTTTACACAATGACAATGAGTCGCAATTATTGTTGTTGTTCATCCATATATTCTGTCGTTAATTTATCTTGCCAAAAAACACTCGAGCTTTTCTTTTATTAGATAAATTCCTCTTTGACTCAAAGTTTTGCCAATCACTAAATTTGCTCGAAAAACTGACATTAGATAAAATCGCTCCACCTTCGGTGTCGCGATTTTATCATGTCAGTTTTTCTCGTAAAATTAGTGATTGGCAAAACTGTTTCGTTGCAAAGAGAAATTTATCCGATAAAAAAAAAGCTCTTGTGTTTTTACTGTTGACAAAAAATACAGACTTTGTCTGTGACTGAAGCGAAAAAAAGTTAAAAATATGAATTGTTTTACTATATGAACGCAGAAGAGAGATCTTTTAAAATAATGTTTTGTTGCAAAGTGAGTAGAAAAAGAGTTTTGAAAATAACTTATCTGGAATTTAATATTAGAAAATAATGCTAAAAATAACGATAGATAATCTATCGTTACAACCTCAATCAAATTGAACACTTATGAGATATATTGGACATACGTATTCGATGTCGTCCAAATCCACCTCAAACCCTTCAGCAACTAGCAGAAGTGGGAAAGTATACCACAGGAAGATATTCGAAGGTTCGTGAGAAGTACGCCAAGAAGTAGTTCGTGTTGCTGGAGGGCACACTAAAACATATTGGTTTTCAGATAGCGAAACATTGCCGTTAAAAAATGTTTTGTTTTCATTTTGTTTTTCCCACTTTTTTTTTAAATTGTTAATCTTAGTTTACGAATAAAGAATTAGTTGAAAGTTCTATTAATTGATTTTTTTTAATTCCATTTTTATTGTCGCTTCAACCATGTCGGTTATTAGCGACAAAGATTATTTTACAAGGTTTTGATTACATTAATTTCAGTAAGATATCGAACTAATACATTTAGGTCACAGTTTTGTCCTAATACCTATTTCAATGTGCTTGGTATATTGTTTTTCACTCGGGCGTCCTCATATCTGGGACACTCAACCAGAATATGTTTTACTGTTATCTGCTTGGAACATGTAGTACACTGAGGCATTTCTGTCCTGGCAAGTAAATGTTGATGCGTCAGTTTAGTGTGTCCTATCCTTAGTCTTGTCAGTAGTACTTGGTTGGGCCGCCTGTTTGGTATTGCATTCCAGGGTTTTACACTGGGTTTCACCTCGCGTAATTTTGCTTTCGAATCAAGCCACTGATTTTGCCACGCACTTATCGCTTTTTCTTTCACGGTATGCTTCAAATCACTGATGGTCGTCGCGTTTATAACTACCGCACTATCACTTTCCGCTGCTTGTTTTGCCAGTTGGTCTGCTTTTTTGTTACCCTGGATTCCTATGTGGGAGGGGATCCACATAAATTTTACATTTATTTGGGATTCTTGTAGTTGGAAGAGTTCCTTCTTTATTTCCATAGCAAAGGGAAGACTACTATAAACTTGCTGGATGGATTTTAATGAACTGAGGGAATCTGTGATTATGAGGATGTTGGAAGCATTCGCATTTCTAGACAGTTTAAGGGCTTGTAGCAATGCATATATTTCTCCAGTGAATACTGTACTGCAGGTAGTTAGTTTAAAAGATGAGTTATGATTTGCCGTAACAACCGCGGCTCCGACGCCAGCTGGAGTTTTCGAGGCATCCGTATATATTTTGAAATGGTCATTATATTCAATGAGTTTTGTCTGGAAGATGTTTTTTATCAGCAAACTGGGTAGTTCATATTTTTTAAAAGAGGTAAGAGTGGCGTCAATTATTGGTTTGGAATTTTGCCAAGGAGGATATGTTTCTTCAAACTTGAATATAGGAACATGTTTGATTTGAAGATCTGCTTTGTATTGTCTCACGCGATTACAGAAAGTTGGACTCGGTTGTTGTTGTGCGATATTATCAATTTCATCTGTATGCATTTTTGGGTACATTGGATGCTCAGTATTATCTAATATAGAGGTAGCATATGACAATGTCAATATTTTTCTTCTCGTAGATAAAGATGGTTCCCCTAATTCTGAATAAAGGCTTTCCACCGGTGATGTACGATATGCAGATATTATTCGTAAGGCATTATTGTGAACTGTCAAGTTTCTTTAAAATATAGCTTTTGGTGGATGCATAGACAATAGATCCATAATCGAGTTTGGAACGTATAAGATTTTTATATATAATATGTAGAGTTTTTTTATGTGATCCCCGGTTACGGTTAGAAAGTATTCCTAGAAGATTGATACCTTTCTGACAAGATAATATCAACTTTTTTATATGATCATTCCAGCTCAGTTTCTGGTCAAATATCATACCTAAGAATGTCGTGGAAGTTACATATTGCAGTTTTTTTTCATATAGTGTAAGCGGGGGTGTCTTTTCACAATGTTTTCTCGAAAATAATAAACATTTGGTTTTGGATGCAGAAAAGTTAAAGCCCGACTGTTTTGACCATTGCTGCAGTTTATTAAGTTGTCTCTGTAGTATATGTTGCATTGTATCGATGTTTTTACTTTTCATGTATACCACTAAGTCATCCGCATATATCCTTATTTTAATTGGTTTAAGTACATTTTCAGTAATGTTATTAATAGCGATTAGAAATAATGTGGGACCAATAACAGAGCCTTGGGGAGTACCATTTTCTTGACATTGTTTGGTCGATAGATTACCATTTACTCTTACTCTAAAAGTCCTATAGCTTAGAACATTTTCAATGAATGCCAACATATGTCCATCTATATTCCATTGCTTTAACGATTTCAGTATATTTATTCTACATGTATCGAATGCTTTGTTAATATCAATAAATATGGCTAAGCATTTCTGTTTATTTGCGAAGGCTTCGTGTATGTCACTTTCTAGATCAATAATATTGTCAATAGTACTTCTCTTTTTTCCTAAATCCACTTTGTTCTGGTTTAATTAGTTTGCGACTTTCAAGTTCCCACCTAAGACGATTATTAATAATTTTTTCTAAGAGCTTACACATCGTACTAGTCAGTGGAATAGGTTTGTATGATTCTATACTTGTTGCTTTCTTAACAGTCTTTAGAATTGGTATGATTGTTGCTTCAGTCCACTGAATTGGAAAAGTTTGTTGTATCCTAATGTTGTTGTAAATATTTAAGAGCACTTCTCTGCCGCTCTACGATAGATATAGCAGGAAAGAAATCGGTATATTATCAGGACCTGGACTCGAGTTTTTAAAGTCTTTTATCGCTTCATCTAGTTCTGATAGCGTGAGTGGTTGGTTGAGATACGATGTATTGTTTTCATTATTGATTGGGATTTCTTCGATTGATACTCTATTTTTTAGAAAATCTTCCTTTAATTTGACATCGCTCGAGTTCTCTTGGAATGCTTCCGCCAATGCTTCAGCTATATATTTTGATTTTGTTATTAAGATTTCGTCTTGTTTTATACCAGTGATTTTATTGTATGATTTATTGCCGGATATGGTATTCACTTTTTTCCATACAGATGTTAAGCTAGTAGAGCTGCTTATATTTTGCGCATATTTCATCCATGAGTCTTTTTTACTTTTTCTAAAAATATACCTAGTTTTGGCCCTTAGTGCTTTGAATCGTAATTGATTATCAATCGTGTTATGCTTTTTATAGATATGAAACGCATGTTTACTTTCTATAAGTGCCTCTTCATATTCTTTATTCCATCATGGTACGGTGTGTTACGTTTTTAGTTAGCCCTATTGTTATGTCTGCCGCTGTTATCAATATGTCATTGAAATTGTTTATTGTTTCATTTATGTCCTCACTTATTGAAAATTTTGATAAAGGTGCGTCAGTTAAAATGGTATATTGTTCCCAGTCTGCTTCATGTAGCTTCCACTTTTGTATAGGCGTTGAATCGTCAGCACTTCTACGTTTATCTACTACAAGGGTTGGGGAATGATCACTGTCATATGAAAAAGGTGAGACTTCCCATGTTAGGTGTTGATGTAATGAAGGATTACACAAAGTTAAATCTATAGCCGAAGAAGTTCCATTATAGGTATTAAATCTGGTTTTACTTCCATCATTAAGTATGTTCAAGTTTAAGTCTGTCATAACCTCTTCTATTGTGTTTCCTCGAGTATCTTGTTTCTCACACCCCCACATGAAGTTGTGTCCGTTGAAGTCGCCCATGATAATTTTAAGATTAGGAACCTGGAAGATTAGATCAGTCAATTCCATTTTACTTAGGTTTCGGTCGGATGGAATATATATATATATTACATATATTTATTTTTGTAGGAAAATAAACGCATACAGCTATTGCTTCAATATTGGTATCTAAATCAATTTGACTTGAATGAAGGTTTTTATTTACATATGTTGCAACTCCTCCCCAACTTTTTATACCAATTCTGTTCTTATAATATACATTAAAAATTTTCAGTTTGTGTGTATTCTGATTATTAAAGTGTGCTTCTTTTAAACAGATAACGTTCGGGTTGTATTTAGATATAATAGTTTTTAACATTTCCAGATGGAGGTAATATCCATTTAGATTCCACTGTAGAATACTCATTGTTTTATTTTAAATTTATTGAAGTAGAATTTATGTCGTTGCTGTCTGATGAGTCACTGATTGGCTCTTGTTCTATGGGTCCTTCAGCAATATATCTTTCAAGTCTCTTCCTAATTTTTGTGAAGCGCGTCTTCGTTGCTTTGCTCTGTAGTGATGGGTAAATTTTTTTAATAGTATCTACTAAGTCTTCAAATTCCGACGTGTAGTTTCTAATCACGTTTATTGGATCTGGATTTCCTTTTATATTTGACAGTAAGTCGGTCAATTGTTCGAAAGTAAGAGCATAGTTTTTAGGATCTTTTTCCATTAGCTGTTTTGCAGGTTGCATTTGTTCGGATGTAAATTCATCACTTTTATATTTTTTCAGTGTATCAGGTATTTTGAATGCCGAGTCTGATTCTGCTATGGGACTAGTAGTTTCGGATAAAGGTCGTTTATTACAGTTTTCTGTATAATCCATTCGCTTTTCTAAGTCATCTTCAAATGATCTTATGGGATTTTTTTAACAATGATAGGGAGATGTTAGCAGTTTTACTTGTGGATTCTGTTGGGTTTACTTGGGATGGGTTTACTTGTGGATTTTTCTCTCCATCAAATATATTTTGGGAATTATTGATTTCCGGAAGATTTTGTAACGAAGTGTTTTGTTCAGCGTTTGGACATTTTGATGCAATGTGACCAGTTTGTTTACATTTGTAACAATTCTGATTATCAAATGTGAGGAAGATCCGATAGGAAGTGTTGTCATCTTGGATGATAATACTATCTGGAATATTTAAGTTGTTGGAGGGGGTTACATATACTTGGCGTCGGAAACTGAGGATATGGTTGTATTCTGGTTTTGTCGTTCCAACTCTTAGGGGCATTATTGGGGATATGTTGTTTATGCCTAGACTCCGCAATTCTGATAGTAGTACATCATTGGGAATCGAGGGACAGACGTTTGATAGTACCAGCCGTTCAGAAGGTGTTTGTAATCTACGGGTTTTAATAGAGTTTCCATTGATAGAGAATTCTCCTCCCTGTTCACTGAAGAATACGTCTACTGCTTGTTTGGATGATAGATATATGCATATTCTGTTGTTTGACATTCGAGAGGCGTAAAGGATATTTCGAGTGCCTACAATGTCTCCGATTTGATATAAATAATCTTCAAGCTTAGGACCATTTAATGATGTAAAAATAATAGCTTGATCTTTGGAAGGGCGTGTGGGTTGAGATTGTTTTGATAAGGCATTGTGCTAGCTTGAGATTGGTTCATTTTTCTATTTAGTAGGTGTTCTGAATGCGGTCCTGTCTTTCGAGGTAAGGTTCGTCAGGAACTGGTTCCCTTATCGCTCGCCTCGTTTGTGATATATATGTTTTGATTTGTTTTCAGACGATATTTTATCAGTTTATTATTATTTACTGGTAAACTTTGTACTTACAGTTATTTGCGTAAAGCACTTTGTATTAATGTAAACGATGTAATTCACAGTCTTGAAATTATCATTCACTTTTTCCACTAAATTTGTTATTTATTCGGGACCAATCACACAAGGTGTTTAAACCATAGTTGCCAGGTCCGAACTCCTATTAATCGATTTATTAGAAGAAAATATGTGTCTTTCAGAATATAAATGTTCATCTAGTCGCTTTGTTTGTTAACTGCAGTCTGGGCACGTAAGATTTGGAAATAAAAGAGTAGTGCTACATACAATCGTGATACGAAAGGATGCCATTTGTCGGCAATCTCCAAAAAGTAGATGTTGTTACTAAGGAGTAGGTCCGTCTTGCGGAGGATATAGTACATGTTCGTTGCTGAAGGGACGAAGATGCTGGGCTGGGGTTTTGTTCTCAGAAAAAGCAAAAACGGGGGAGATACAGCATTTATGCGCTAAAATGTGTGTATGGTTCCGCCTACTTTAACCGCCGTAATTAATAACAAACATTAGAAACCATCAGCACGGTGCCTACAAGATACAAATCATTGAATAGTTTGAACTGAATTAAAATATTTGAGGCAGTGGTTCGCCGATAGAAATATTGAACGACAATAGAATAACTAAAATATAACTATACATGAAAATACTAATTGTTGAACGTGTGGTTTCAACAGTTGCAACTTATATATAGAGTTTATTATAATTTAATAAGTTACAGGGTTATCCAAAAGTGTTCCTTTAATTTTTTTGACCACTGTATTATCATCATCACGTAGCGCTACAACCCTGGGTGGGTCTTGGCTGACTGTACAACTTTTTTCCAATTTGTTCGGTCTTCCATCAACCTAGGGTTAAATGGAATGTTCATTTTCCGGAGATCTGCTTGGATGTTATCTCTCCATCACATTCTGGGACGTCCGAGTGGTCTTTTGCCTGTGGGAATCTCCTCCCATACCAGTTTTACAAGTCTTTCGTTATTCAGTCTGTGCACGTGGCCTGCCCATCTTAGTCGCTGTGATTTAATTTCTTGGACAATATCGGCGTCGTTGTAGAGTGCTTTTAATTCGATATTGGTTCTGATCTTATACTGGTTTGTGGTGATGTCATGTTGAGGTCCGAAAATTTTTCTAAGTATTTTTCGTTCAAAGCGTCTGAGCTTTTCTTCGTTTGCTTTGGTCATGGTCCACGTTTCGCATCCGTATGTTATTACAGGTCTGACGATGGATTTATAGATTTTGATCTTTGAACTTCTTGTGAGATTTTTTGATTTTATGAGCTTATTCAGTGCAAATAGACAGCGGTTTGCAGATTGGATTCTGTCTTTTATTTCTTCGGTAACATCGTTGTCCGCTGTGATTACGGCCCCCAGATACTTAAAACGTTGTACTCTTTCGAAATTAAAGGTGTTGATCGTCACATTTTGTCCTATTCTGTCTCTTTGTGTCGTTCTATTTATACACATATATTTCGTCTTCTCTCCATTAATCTTCAGCCCTACTTCACTTGTTGCTCTTTCCACCTTGTTGAAAATGTCTTTCGTGGATAAGATGGAGTCTCCAACGAGATCTATGTCATATGCATATGCGAGTAACAGCTTGGGACCTTGAACCGATAGCAATTCTGTTTTTATTTCGGCCGACCTCATGGCTTTCTCTAATACAAGGTTAAAAAGTAGTGGAGATAACGCATCACCCTGTTTAAGTCCACTGTTGATTTCAAAGCTGCCAGACAGTTTATTATTTACACGTACTTTAGATATTCCACCCTCCATACAGACTTTGGTCATCCGAATGAGTTTCTTTGGTATTGAGAACTCCGCCATGGCATTCCATACTTGGCTTCTTTCTACGCTATCATATGCCTGTCGAAAGTCTATGAAAAGATTGTGTATGGGTCTGTTATACTCCCATCCCTTTTCTAGAAGTTGTCTCAGCGTGAATAGTTGATCTATTGTTGATCTGTTTGCCCTAAACCCGGCTTGATATTCGCCTAGGACATTTTCAGCATAAGGGATTAGTCTACTAAGAATGATGTTTGAGAGGGTTTTATATGCCGTGTTTAGGAGTGAGATTCCTCTATAATTCGCGCATCTTGCTTTGTCCTCTTTTTTGTGGATGGGCACTATTATGTTTTCCTTCCATCGTGCTGGTATCCTTTCTTCTAACCATATGTGCGTTATTAGCTGGTGGATTTGGCGATGTAGTGCGTCTCCCCCATATTTCAGAAGTTCTGCTGGTATCTCGTCCGTACCCGGCGCTTTGTGATTTTTCAGCTTATTTAAGGCCTTTTGGGTTTCTTCAAAGGAGGGATTTTTGACGGGCATGTCCGCTGTGATATAGATCTCTTCTTTGTGCTGTTCTTCCTGTATGATGTTTAGAAGGTCTCTAAAATACTTTTCCCATTCTTCAGTTATTTCTTTACCGTCGATTATCATGCGGCCTTGGTTGTCTCTCAGTGTATGGATGGAATTGGTTCTATGCCCTCTTTTCTCAGAGGAAATTGCTTTATAGAATTCTCTGGAGCCTGGTTTGGGCCGGTCTCTCTCCATAGTTTCATATTTTTGTTGTTCGTAGTTTCTTTTCTTTGTGCATATTATTTTTCTTGTTTTTTTCGGCAGTCGTCATATTCCTTTTTACTTTGGTCTGTTTGCAGTTGTATCCAAGTCTTTCTTACTGTTTGTCTTTTTTCCAGTTGTTTCCGACATTCCTCGTCATACCATGTTTTTGCCCTCTTCTGCTTACTCCTTCCAAAGATCTTGTCAGCTGTCTTGGTTATTATTTCGGCAGTCGCTTCCCATAGCTGTTCTATATCATTGTCTTCTCTTTCAGAGTTCAAGGTTTGTTCAAGTTGTTCTCTATAGTTTTGTTGTTTCTCTGCATTGTGTATTTCGTCCATGTTCCATTGTGGGTTTATTGTTGTTTTATTGTATTTGTGGCTAGATATTCTGGATTTGACTTTTGATCTGATTAAGTAATGATCTGTGTCTCCGTCTATTCCTCTCAGGCTTCTTACGTCTATAATATTGTTACCATGACGGGCATCTACAATGATGTGGTCAATTTGGTTGCGCGTAATATGGTCGTTTGAGACCCAGGTTTGCTTATGGATGTCTTTATGCGGAAACATGGTTGACTTTATTAGCATATTATTAGCTGCTGCAGTTTCTGTGAGTCTTAAGCCATTGTCGTTGGATATATTGTGTAGGCTGTGTTTACCTATTGTGGGGTATAGGCAAGGCTCTTTGCCTATTTTAGCATTAAAGTCCCCGCAGAGTATGCGCATATCATGTTTGGGCATCGTATCTATCTCTCTTTCTAGGGAATCGTAGAAGTCATCCTTGATATCTTCATCCTTCTCTTCCGTTGGTGCATGCGCTGAGATAATCGAAATGTTGTATCGCTCACCCTTCATTCGTATGTAGCATATCCTTTCATTTATAGGTTTAAAATTTAGTATATTCTGTACTAGGTTGTCTCTAATCACAAAGCCCGTTCCAAATTCATGTCTTCCGTTTTTGTTACCGCTGAAGAAGATGGTGGAT
The DNA here is from genome assembly GCA_963921935.1 of Galeruca laticollis. NCBI lineage: Eukaryota > Metazoa > Arthropoda > Insecta > Coleoptera > Chrysomelidae > Galeruca > Galeruca laticollis. The sequence goes on along the minus strand of OY998178.1, from coordinate 81,076,474 downwards.
TTACTTATTTTTATATTTCCATCGTCTGGCCATCTTATTTCTTGGACGGCTGTTATATCCATTCCTATGTTTTCCAGTTGTTCCACAGCATTTATAGCAGCTCCAGGTCTGTACCAACTCTGGACATTCCAAGTTCCAATATTCATGGTCCTTTTACATTATAGGTCAGTGGAAATCCGCCCTGTCCCTAATCTAACTATTACTGAAACAATAGCACGCTTAGCTTAATCTTGTTCAATAATTCAAAGTATTCAATACTTGCGCAAAGTTCAGTATTATGCTCGGGGATTCAAATAATTTGATCCGCGGTTGTCTGATGTCAATATTCACATTCAACATGGTCGAATATGGCCGATAGCATGTTTGGTTTTCTCGACGAGTTGAATGTTCCATTTAAATACACAAATTTATTTAAAATTGAAAGTTCGGTGTCATTGAAACAAAATTTCATATTTTTTTGGTTATGATTTTGTCAAATAATATGTTTCATTATTTTTCCCAAGTAAAAAATAAGTTTGATAACTCTAACGTTATATTCAAGAACCACACCTACTTCATAAAATATTATCAACGCAATAGTAATAAAATGTCACCTTTTTAATCAATACCCACTCCCAATTCCGTTGTTCGTAAAGCTGACAATATCATTAAAAAAATTGCAAATAGTGTCACTTTGAAGTGAATATTTTTCAAAATATGAATCACCTTGATACTGGCCTCCATCTTATGAAGTTTGTGCCAAAGCAAAGAATGATATATTTTATCAAACGCGAATAGTTCCTTTAATAAATATCTAATATGAAACTCAATAAATAAGCTGTAAAATCTAACCTTGTTCTATAATCGTCTTTACACATGTAATCCTATGTATCTGTAACAGTTATTATTTGTTCAATGTTTTAATTCTACATTGTAATCCCCACTCATAACCGTTGTTGTGGCATTAAACAATAAAAAACTCAATACTGATACCGAGAAAAGAGAGATTTCAAATATTAATTCCATATATCACTGTTACCTATCTGAACTAGTTTTTACTGGATAAATCTCTTTGGACAGTCGTTAACACATTTTTTGTCACTTAAAGAGGCTTTATATATACCTAGTTGCTCAAATAGGTAGGTTAATATGACAGTTGTCTTATTTAGAGAGGGTCTCACCACCATGAGAGGTCGAAATGTACCATTTTTCATATAAAGCAAGTATGGAACGAATTAGACTGTTAGTAAACAAAGGCGTCATAAATTATCTAAAACTAATAAATTGTTCCACTTATTATTGAGCTGCAAAGTTCCAATTATAGGGATAATCATCGAAAAAAAATACCAATGTTTATTTTTTTGCGTGTTCATAGTATAGTCAAAATGGTGCACCCGAACAAAATTTCAGCACAATTGATTATTTTTGCATTTTATTGTAAAAAGTGCCTATTTTAACATATTCAAAATCCCCAATGATTCCGTTTCAGGAAATTAGTCAAAATACAAAGATCGCGCAAAATTTTGCATTTTTCATTTATAACTTTGTTAATTATGACCTTATTCCAATGAAATTTAGCACAAATGTTCAAAATACAAAGATAAAATTATAAAAAAATAACCATTGACTCTACTTAATTTTTTTTCAAAATGGCGGCCATTTAAATATATAGGTAAATCGTTATGAAATATTTAAATTGCCGCCATCTTGAAAATATAGAAGTAACGTGTATGGTTATTTTTTAATACTTCTATTTTGTATATAGATAAAATGATGATATGTATTAAATCACTCAAATTGTCTATTATACATTAGCGAAAACTTTATTACATATTAGACTTACAAGAACAAAAAACCATTATTTCAGTGTATGTGTCTTTTTCCATTATTGAACAAAAATTGAAATTAGTTGGCTGTTTTTTCAAGTTTTAAAAATTTTTATCTGTACTTTCGATTTCTTCATCTTGTATTCGATGCGGACTATTTACACAATTTGTTTCTTGACAATATGATATATTACATTCCAAACCACTCTTTCGGCAACTACACTCCATGGCAGTGCAGCTGGTTTTGCAGTTATATCTCACTATGCGTAATATACTTTCAGGTGCAGGTGGCAAATTCATTGTTATCTGTACATACATATTATCACGTACACTCCATCCCCAGTCTGTTGGGTTCAAGCCTTCTTGCATTTGTTTCCATGTACAAATTTTCAAATATGCATCTTGTCCATGGTACTTCACATCTGATTCCGTTGGGGAAGGTTATGTGGTTGAAAGGAAGATGTTGCTTTTGATACTCTAGGAAGAATATTTCTATACCTAGGTGTATTTAGTGTTGTAACCTTACCTTGCTGTTGTTACTACAAGAAGTGAGGTTACATTGCCAAAGGTTCGCTTTTCGCCGGAGAGCATAAAGTCGTGAGTTAGTGAGGAATATTTGAAAGCTTGTCTTGTATTATTTTTTTTAAGACGCCTCTTGATTAATCAAGAAACCAATAATGAAAAAATTAGCTATTGTAACTTTTCAAATATGTTATTTAAATCGTTATGTTTTTACGTTTGTGAATCAAATAAAACACATTTTATTGCTGATTAAACAGTTTAATTAAATGGATGGTACCTTGAACAGATGGTGTAATAACCTGTCTCAATAAATATAAGGAGTTGAATTATCAATGGTTGGTTAATTTAAAATGTTTAACAATTTCTAATGTTATCAACTAACTGAGGTTATTATGTACAATACACTAAATCTTTAGTAACATGTAAATGGTATACCAGTTACAGCCTTACAACTGTAATAATTAACAAGATATAACCAAATAGATTAAAAGTATCTCTTATATAGTAAGATTAAGCTGAAATATAATTCCAGGGCGATATGCAATAACAAAGTTGATATTTCAACTCTAAAAAGTTGAAAGAAAGTAATAATAAAATTGTGAATTGATAGACGTCTTTATAAGAATGTGAAGTTACTAAATAGTGGAATATAAAAGTCAATGTGTCATTAAACGTTAAAACATGAAGTTATAAAATGAATAATTTGCTCAAAGTTCAGATAAAAACAAATAAAACTTTTAATGTTACTTGCGGTTAGTCTCCAAACTACTAAACGTCAATTGGCTCAATTGACAAGCAACATCTGACTTATGGAACAAGATTCAGCCATGCGGTTAATAATCGTGGTCCATAATGGAATTATTCCGCAGTTGTCACCAACAAACATAAGTCCAGCTTCGTCCTTTGAACTGGGAACGCCGTTAAAAGCTATTGTCGCTCTGTAACGTTAATCGCAATCCGAGGTACGACACGTCTCTACAACTCTGAACGGAGAACAGCCTGTCAGCTATCCCTACGAGAATATATCCCATACAGGAAACATCCGAAATTTGAGGCTTCTTAAAATCTGGACATGATCATCCTATCATTGATTACCATCACCCATAAAAACTATTAAACCATATCCATTTAGCAAAAAATATTGTAAAAACTTGTATGTAAACAACTATGGTGTATAGAAAAACCCTAAAAAGAAATTGGGGTTATAGCCGTGAAAATATATACAAGATGAAAGCTTACCTTGTTACCAAGGGCTTTTCACCACGATAGTCCCGAAAAGAAACGGATTAAACCATGTGACACCGGCCATTTTTTATACTCACGACTTATCCTAATTGACACTCAACTTAACCATTCGAAAAGTATCAGACAAGTGATTTCAATAATTTTAGCTTCCCTTTACCATTGACATTTACAATCAGTGTTACCAATGACAGTCAAATAAAATCCCCACATAAAATGATAAAATACTCATGGATTGGTTAAATCACATGAAAAATATTAATAAAAATATTACTCTAGACACCCATTTAATTATTTAAATCCCGTTATTCCAGGATATGCTTAAATAATTTTGAAACCCATAGTTAATTCCCTTATGCAACCAACTATACAGAAGTGTGTATAAAGTTGCATACTCAGTGGGTGGCTTAAACGAATGAATGCACCTCCGCGAGTTACTCGTATAATACAATAGAAAATAACATTGTATTTTTATCATGCTACAGTGTATGATCTGAATTTCCACCAAAAGTACATACCAGTACCTTCTTTCCCAATTCTTCAACCTGACTAGGATTTAGGTTTGTTGAGGTCAACCATAGTGCAAGTTAACGATGGTTTTGATCTTCAACAACACGTTTGAAAACTAATTCCTTTCAAATAAGGAATATTCTCGAGGTGCTGTATACGAATACATAAAGTATAGACTGTTCGCTAAGTAATTTTCAAGCGAATATCTAATGGCATTGATATCATAAATGTTATTGTGTTCGGAAGTTTTTTTATCATTTCTGAAAAATCCGTTTGAGATGTGCTTGATTACACCAATAGGTCGATATCTTCTCCTATCACTGTTGTATTTTGAATTCTTGAAAATTCTACAGCAGTTTCCCTTATTGGTAAGAAGCATTTCATTATTTCCTGTTAATGTCATATGTGGTGAAGTTCACAGAGGGGAAAATTACATTTGTTCGTCGAACATGGTTCGTGTCTTTTATCATGTATTCTGATGTATAACCATCAAAAACTACAGTTGCTTGATACAGCAAGGATCCTCCATCGAGCACATAACTTGTTTCACCTTCTCCTGCTGTTACAAATGGCTGAGAATTATTGGCAGTAGCATGCGAATCATAGCGTTGGCTTGTCTGCTTTCAACAATACCGTTGGACAATGAAATAATACAGGCGCACAATTCAAATTTCATTACTTCCGCAAGATTTCACTCGAAAAAGATAACATAATCAATCTCTGAAATAACAGAGCTGGTTCAATAATCTACAGATTTCCAGGGAGGCGAATTTTTGTGTGTGAGCCCCAATCTAGAATTATCCAGAAAAAAAGGCACTCAATATATAACGACTACCGACCAGCAGCAGAAGCTAGTTTATAATTTGATTTCGTGAAATAAACAGTGAACAAGTGAAATAGTCTAAGTAAGTAAACAGTAGTGAAGTGTTTATATAAATTAGTGTAAGTGAATATACTGTGTATATAATATAAATTAGTGAATAGTTTAGCGAATATATGAATTAAGTGAATAGACGTACCGTGTGTATAAATTTATCCCACCTGTCGTAATAAAAACTTTTAAATAAATAAGAAAAACATTACATTGGTGTCAGAAGTGGGATAATTTAAATAAATATCTGCGTAAAAATGGTCAAGAGACTAAGTGACCTGAAAGTGACGGAACTAAAGGCAGAATTGGAGAATCGTGAATTGTATACGTTCGAAAAGAAGAATGAATTAGTAGAAAGACTAAAAATGGCACTGGTAATTGACGGCTTGGATCCAGAAACATTTTTATTTAAAGACGAGACCTTAATCTCGTCAATTTCTGCCGATATTTCAACCATGAAGAATGATATTTCTGCTAACATGGACAAGATGTCTACTAATATGGTCGAGAAGCTTTCAACCATGAAGAACGAGATTTCAGTCAGGAAGAACGATATTTCTCCCGATATACTATCAATAAAAAACGACATTGTCGCTGACGTCGAAAATAAAATTTCGTCTCTAAAATCGGATATTTAGCATACGATGACATCGATGGACGATAAATTCGAGAATAAGATATCGATGTTGGAAAACCAGGCGAGAAAATCAAAGTGTTAGAGAGAAAGATGACCGATTTAAGAACACAAGAGACGCCAGCAGAAGAAAAGATGATCGAACAAATAAAACCCTGCAAACCAGATACATATTCAAAGTTGAAGACATTGGTACTTTGCCCGAGTTAAGGCTCCAACGTTCGACGGAATGACATAGTGGACCAATTATGTCAAACCGTTTGAAGCAGCCGCTAGAGTGAGCAGCTGAAGAAGAGGTTGGACATGCGATATGGCCATGAACATCTAGAATATTTGTACCAATCCCAGCTGAAGAACCGAAGCGTGACAAAGCGGTTCAAGAGTATGAAGTAGATATTGCCCGATTAGTTCGTTTCGCATTGATGGCTTACGCGACCCCGATATGCAGAGGATGCTTCGTTTAGCTCACCCCAAAACATTAGTTGACGCGCATTGACATCTGCTCTTGAATATGAAGCAGCAACGAAGGCTTCGGGTTATAACAAAGTTAGGACCATCCGAAAAGAAGGCAACGAGGACAGATTTGACCAGATCGTCAGCTTGATAAAAAATATTATGGACAGAAAGCCGAGAAAAATCAGATGCTAGAATTGTGGCGAGCTAGGGCATGTACGCAGTTCTTACAAGCGCGCCAAGTCTCCTGCAAACCAAGAACTCCAGTTACAGGACAACTAGACCCTCTCATACTGATAGCTTTTCTTAGATGTCGCAACGACAGTGTATATGTAGATGGCGGAGTGAATGGCAAGAAATATACTCTGCTGGCAGACACTGGAGCAACTAGAACCATTATATGGCTACTGGGAATCATGGAGGTAGGTACACCGGTTATGATGGAGCCAAGGAGCCACGACGAAGAGGTTGGCAAAGGAGTACTAATTGGAAAAGGATTGGTTACGTCTCGGCGAAAGAGATCCTAGTACGTGTGATAAACGTTTCACTTCGTTTCATTTTACAAGGTAATACAAAAGTAGGTACAATGTAAGGCTTTAATACATAATAAGATCTATTTTGAGAGTTTTTAAATGGCCGCAAATTTGAAAAAAAAATTAAGTCTGTGGTTATTTTTTATACTTTAAACATTTCTGGAAAATTTTATTGAAATAAAATCATAAATAACAAAGTTATAAATAGATAAATGAAAAATAAAAAAATTAGCTGTCATCCTGGATTTTGACTGATTTCCTGGGCCGTGATTAATGGGGATTTTGAATATGTTAAATAGACAGTTCTTACAGTATAATGCAAAAACAATTATTTGTTTTGCAATTTTACCCAGCGCATAATTTATTTTTACTGCACTAAATATAAAGCAGTTGTATGCGTTTAAAATGGGTCCAAAACTATTCAAAAATGGTTGTATAAATACAGTGATACCTGTACAATTGGGATTTGAAGGGACCTATATTTTTTATCACTTGTAGAGGCTTTTCATTTACCTAGTTTCTCAGTTAAGCATGTTAAAATAACAGCTCTTTTATTTATAGAGGGTTCCACTATGAGAGGTCGAAATATGTATCATTTTTCATATAAAGCCATGGAAGGAATTAGAGTGTTATGAAGAATTACCTTTGGAGTGGTCTGAAAATATTAATTTTTAATATTTTTTTCAATATATTGTAGAATTATCTAGAAACAGTTATTTAAGCCTATGTAGAAAGCGTCTAATTCAAGTTTTAATTCGATTTTGTGGTTCTTTTTTCAATCAATATTCTAAGTAATTTAAAAATTTGTTGCTATACATTTTGCTGTCTTATTACTATTTCAACCCTCAATGAAATAAATTTATTCTAGATTAATTCAATGAACTAGGTTCTAATAGAATTTTTTCACTTATTTTCTTCGTATAATAAAAGAAGACAGATCTCAACGTGTAAAAATGTCACTATGCGTTAAATTTTGAACGAAATACGAAAGTAACAAATTCGATATATATTTCCGTATGACCGAGAGAATTGACTGGCTGCCCCTTGAGCCTTTCAAGGCTTTCTACTTTGTACTTTGATCTCAACTATGAGGACATTACGTAAACCCTGAGTCGTGCCTAACTTCAAACCGTTTGGATTTAGGTTGAGCGTGTCCAGGAGATGGGAATTTTAGAAGAAAAGGGACACGAGAGAAAATGATAGACGGAATGAGGGTGGATCAGGAAACACAAATTTCACAAGAACTTTACTGATACTGAATCCCGATATAATTAGGAATGACAAATAACTTGAGGTTGATTCGTTTTCAATATTATTCGAGATGTATAAAATTGTTTATATTCACTGGATAACTGATAGAATCATTCATTAAATGAAATTGAAATAAGTTTAGTTAAACTTCTTTTTAAATCAAACACTATTAATAGTCCGGTCAATTTAGACATGTGAAATAACAAAAATTCCGACAGAGCCAAATTTTGGCGGAGACGCCCCGTCAATCCCATGTGAGCTTAGAAAGTTATTCGAGGTGAAATGTAAAAATTTCAGGTTTTTTGGATTTTTCTCGAAAACAAGTTTTATCACAAAAATACTTCCAACCAAATTTGTAGATCTCAAAATTCTCTACAAAAATGGTCCTTATGATATTTTTTCTAAGTATCACCGTTCCTGAGTTATCGCGATTGTAAGAGTTACATTCTTCATAATATGCACACATTTCCAGACCACCTGTGAGGTAGTATACTAGGCGCGTTTTTTTAACGTGGCTTCTCTGGTAGGCTTATTCCACAAACCATTCTGAGGCAATTTTTATAGACAATACTTATTTAACTGCTTGAAGATTATTGATTTTGGTTATTGAACATAATTGCCGTTCTGGTTTCTTTTGATATTAGTTTTTAGTATTAGACCAAGCTTAACTTAAACTATCTTGTTAATTGTCTATAAAACAGATGAATGTTAATTTTCCAGGCTTCTCTGTAATAATAATTCTACTACCATACTTTTATAATTCTTTTATCTAAAGCTACATTTTAACAAACATTATTTAATTCATGTAACGTAAACTGGCAGTCGTCACTACTTTCGATGAATTTAAAAATTTCCTTCATCGCAGAGTTTACATCCTCGTTTTGAGGACGCCCAATTTTACCGCCACTATTAGGTCTTAGAAAGGATTTGTAACAACTGTCATAGTATTTTAGCATCAGCAGCTATTAAATCATACCCAAAATTAATACTTGCAATGACTTGCTTTTGATACGTCATCAGAACGATCTCTATATAATTCCAAAAGGGATTTTTTAAAGTTAAGTGTAGAAACTTTGTACATGTTTTTTCGAAGATTCTGCGGTTTCTTTTTCTCATCTAGTTTTCTTTCTTTGAAACAAAAGGTGGATTCATTTACCCGCGTTCTAGTACGAGGTGGACTTACTTTTGAAGTACTGGCTTCTTCATTCTCACGTTGTCTTTTTGCTGCAGAGATTGAACTTTTCCGGGTATATGCCTATCTGCAATCCACGTGTATTGTAACGGACTTTTCACTTATTAAATACTCAGTAAACTCATCATTCCTCGCAACACTTGCATCGATTAAAGTTTGCATTCCACTACTAACCACAACAGTTTCATCTTCAGTCAAAAGTTTATTGCGCTTGTAATAAATACGTATATTCACTCGATCAGAACGTTTAACACTAAAAGAAGCAGGTACAATAATGACACCACACGGACAATAGAATAGCTAGAGGTTACTCAATGCCATGCGGGTAGAGAGGATTCTGTAAGAGACTTTTTTTAAATGTATATTTTCTTAATATAGTATATATTTTGTACATAAAAGAGAAACAAATAGGAATTTTTGCTTGCTTGAGCACCTGAATATGTATATTTGGGGCAAATATGTGCATATTATGTAGAACATGACTCTTACAATCGCGATATCTCAGGAACGTTGAAATTTAGAGAAAAAATTATTAGGACCATTTTTGTAGATAATTTTGAGATCTACAACTTTGTTTGTGATAAAACTTACCGTTTTCGAGAGAAATCCAAAAAAACCTGAGTTTTTGACATTTGACCCCTAATAAATGTTTGAGCTCACATAGGATTGATTGGTACTTTTAAATTTTTATTTTTTAGGGTAAACCCTAGGTATTCACCAAAATTTGGTTCTGTCGGAATTTTTGTTATTTGACCACAATTTTTATGACTAAATTGATCGGATTATAAGCATATGCAGACAGGTAGCTAAGGACGCGTCTATAGTTGCATATATTTCCATTCCCTAATGAAACGCGTTGGTTAATGCAGGCGCTTATTTCATTACACGTTATGCGTGTGTTTTTACACGGCCCAGAAAATGCAAAAAATACTGTCCATACACATTTATATCAATTTTAAAATCATATAGTTAAAGTGGCCTTATATGGTATATTTTTCTCGTCTAGCGCATGTAATTGTGTAAAGATTCAAGAATGATTTTATGTCAATAATAATAAATTATTATTTATCAACGAAATTATAAGATCGATTCAGGATTGTTATATGAAGCAGAATATTATTATTATCGTGGCATTCAAATTCCGTGAAATTTGTATGTAACTGACAAAAATCAATTATTCAATACCTGATATTCGAAAACAACATTATAAATCTAAAGAAAGACAAATGAGATTCATAACCATTATTTATTGTTCAGTGTGGAAGAAATATGATACTCGGGAGAGAAGGGCATTTGTTATGTCTATTTTAACCTCATTTTCATAAGGAATTGGTGTTCATTATCTGAATGATGTTGAATAAGATGTTAAGTCCTAAGTAGGTAATTTCGTGATATAACATTATTAAAAAAACAATTTTGTTTGCAAATTTATTCACAAATAAAATATAAAAGTTTTGAAAATAGAATCTCGGGAGTTGGGAAAGGCAATCTTAAAAGAATTATCATTTGTACACGACATGGTACTGATATAACTGAAACATAAAATAAACTACAGCAAAACCTAAAAATAGAACAAGTACGGACAATAAATATGAAAATAAATATTGAAAAAATAAAAATATTGAGCAATAAACTATAGGGTTATGAACTTGAACAGGACAAAAGATTCAATAAAAGAAATATTTATTTTCGGATTTCAAAAATCATTGAAAAAAGGATCAGAATGAAGATCGAGAGAACACTGGAAGAAACACAGAGCGGATTCAGAAATGGCAGAAGTACACAGGACAATGTGATCACAATAAAACTGATAACTGAAAAAGCAATTGAAGAAGAAAGGAAAATTTTTATGGCACTTTAGGATCTAGAGAAAACTTTTGATGCAGTTCTAACACGTAAAGTATGGAAATTAGAACTATGTGAAATTAGAGAGAATTAGAATTAGTATTTGATATAGTTAAAATGAAGATATTCATATCTACAGGAAACTAAAAGAATAGGTTTTAGAATGATTTGAGATTTATTATGATATTTTATTGTTAGAGAGTAAGTCACAGTCATTAATAAAAGAATATATGAAGATAACCCTTTAAAATTGAGTCATTAAGTGAGGGAAGGTGGTTTGTTGAAAAGAGAATCTAGATACTTGACATATTATTGAAAGATTGAGAAAAAATAATTTTGAGAAGAAAAAGATATTTAAATATATGGAAATTGTTGAAATATTGGTAACATTGAATATAACCAGGGAATATAATTAATGATAACTTACATTATATGATAATTGAGAGGGAGAATTAATGGAATGATGGAAGGTCGTTGAATAAATAACATGAAATAAACTGAAAATAGAAATTACGGATATAAACCGCATATAGAACTGGATCAAAGAAGAACATAATTTTGATAAAGTCTAGTACATTTTTTATAGGAATTGTGTATTCTTTAGATCACATGAAATTGAACGTCAAGTTAATTGTAAAATTAACATATCTTTTTATAAGGTAAATTTAGCATAAAAAAAGATCCAAAATAATGATCTTTGTTTGAGAAACACAAATAAGCAGTCCCTGTGTATATAAAAAGGAAAAGGGTCAAATATTTCATTATAGTTGTGTAAAATTGAGAATGAATTCGTAAGAAATGTAATAATAAAGTTTTGAATTTGAGTTGATAATTTTGAAAAAGCATTTGTAAAATTTAATATCGAAATTGTTATATGGCGATAAAATGTGTATGTAAAGACCAAGGTCAATTGCAAAAAACAAATTAATTAATATTTCAATATGTATTAAAATTTACTTCAATATTTATATGAATAAAGTAGTAGGATAAATATTAATGAACCCAATAACCTGAGATAGAGTTTGAGAAAATAATTTAAATTCATTTTCAAAAAAAATTGAGAAGGAGATATAGATTAATATTGCAATGATAATATTTTATATGGTTGGCGCCCAGAAACTCTTTAAAATTATAGTAACAAATCTAAATAATTAAAAAACAAATTTATACTTACCATAATTAAAATATATTACAATATATATATATATATATATATATATATATATATATATATATATATATATATATACAAAATATGTTCATCAAGAACTGGGTGTAGCAGTCAACAGTGGGGCTAGTGAGAAATCAAACAATTTTATTATTCATCAAGCTTTCAACCCTTGTTTGGGGTCTTCCTCAGGATGACTACAAATATTATATATTTAAAAACAATACGTTACAAAATATAGTCGTACTTACTAAAATGGATTGTCAGATCGACTATACCATAAAAGTTGGAAACAATAAAAACTCAATAAACAATATATACATTTAAAAAACATTTAAAAATAACACAAAAAACCGTTACAAACAATAACATTGTACTGATTTAGATATTTTTATCGGACCAACCACACAATGAATATTACATTTTAAGATGTTAGAAATTACTGATATATATATATATATATATATATATATATATATATATATAACAACAACAAAGATAATCTTGGGCAATTCACGCAAAAAGAAAAAGGGCTACTGAAACAGAGTGGTAACCGCAGACATGCATATTTCTGGCTCATTGGCCGTCCTCAGTACGGTATAACCAAATAAGGGTGCAGAACGTTGGAGCAAAACTGTTGATCGAAACATGGGAAAACACAAAACAACGGATTTCAACAGGAAGACCAAACGCACATTTGTGCCTTCAATTCGAAGATCTTGAGTTTCCAGGACAACAAACAACATCAACAGCGTTGCTCCCAAGTTTTACACCCTTATTCGGTTATATCGTACTGAGGACGGCTAATGAGCCAAAAACATGCATGTCTGCGTTTACCACTCTGTTTCAGTAGCCCTTTTTTTGCGTGAATTACACAAGATTTTCTTTGTTGTTGTTTACATATCACGCGATATTCGTACATCTTCTTTATATATATATATATATATATATATATATATATATATATATATATATATATATTCGGATTTTCTTTTTAGTAACGCATGCAGCTTAGAGTATTTTGATTCCACTTGCTTAATGATTTAAATTAATATGGAGTTAAAAAATGAAAAACAGTATGGAGCTTAGTAAAAATGAAGTTAAATGCAAGAATTATAATTTTCTTTAAATTTCATGAAATTTATTGCAAAGATTCATGATATGTCCACTTTTATTGTCTATAAAAGGAGGCACATTTTCCCTCCTGGCAATGTAGCAAAAATATCTTGATTAAATTAAACCTTTCGTTCTTCAATAAGTCTTTTAGTTTTCACATGAATTGCCTGTCATATTTGAATGTTTTATTAGTTGTGGTTGGATATACTTTTTTCTAGATCATTTTAAGGCTAAACTCTTTTTCTTGTGTTCATTGTAAAATAAGATGTATTTATTTTTAAACATCTTTATACCATATACATAAAAGATCTACATTTTACTAGTAACTGTGGACGAAGTGGGCTCTCTAACTGTTTTTTATGATTTGAAGTTCTTTGTTATTATGTTATATGTAAAATCCTACTTTTACTGCCCAAATGTTCCTTTAATAGTATTTGGAACAGAATCTCAAGTTTTGCTTTAAATTGTGCAATTTGTAACAAGGAAAGTATCCTATATATCGATTAAACTAGTTTCTGTTTGTCGTGAATGAACATAAACTACATTTAATAGACTTTAGCTTTTATTAAAAGCTGTTTAGGAACTATTTTATGTACTCGTTATTTACTCTATTCGATCATATTTTTCCTCACATAACATTACCTTTGTACGTGACTTGTTGCGTTTTTTTTCTTCAAATCTATTTCGTTTCTAGCTTATAGCAATCTCATTCTTACATTTTTCAGTAAATCTTTACATTAGAGTTCTATATATGTAAGTAACACAACATTGAGCGACTTTTCATCCGTTGGCTTGCATAATAGAGCACGCAGCAGCCAGCGCCTTTTGATATATCGATGCGTGTCGAGATACCATCAAGAATTTACATGTGAAAAATTGTATTTTCACCATTTGAATAACTCTTCGGCTTTCTCATTCTAACTATATCGCCGACTCATTCTATCTTTGCTCTCTCTTGGCTCCCTAGTTTCTGATCAAGCGTGTGAGACGAATACCGAAACGAACAATTTGAATTTGATGTGTTCGCTCTTTTCTCACATGTATGTATAGTACGTGCATTATTTTGCCTCCTTGTTACGAAATATTGCACTATAAATAAACTTTATGGAATATTCGCTGTTTCCCAAAGATATATTTTATTTTTTCGAAAAGACTTAATATATCCGACGAACGTGGAAGCCTACAATTTTAAATGTTGTATTATTTATACATTTTTGCAGTCGAAACTCACAAATACTTTAGTTACTTGTTTTTGCATACTATATACGCCGCACATAAACTCAACAACAGTTAATATCCAAAGAAAGTAGACGTAACTGTAATAAAACTGAAAGTCAACAAGATTGGATGGCGTCAATCAAGAGCTACTTAAATATGGCGGCAATGAATTGATAGTTCAAATGAATTCTCTGTTTAATTAGATATATGACGAGAAAAGAAAACCAGAACAACGGAATCATAGAGAAATCGGTCTGCAAAATGCAGACTCAAAATTACTAACAAAAATGATTGGGTCTCGCTTAGTGGTATCAATGAGGAACAATAACCCATTGTCATCTGCTTTATACATCTGACGCAAGCATTTGATAGGGTGAGATTACATGATGTCCTCAAGGGCTACTAAAGGAACGGATTATAGACCAAAGAACAATTGATATCGTTCGAGATATGAACAGCGGGCGTAAAGATAAACAAAGTACTCTTCAGTAAAACAGCAGTATCAATAGGAATTAGACAAGGCGGTAGTCTCAGTCCAATCCTCTTTAAGGTCATCATGGATAAATAAAAGAAGTAAGAACTGCATGAAGTGGATACAGAATGGGGAAACAAGAATTTATAGGATCCGTTGTACTGGCTCTGGTGAGCTATAGTTCATTTGTGAGACGCCCTGAACTACATCCACATAAAATTGGTTACTTGTATACACTCCAGAGGCTGTATGATCGAAAATGTTGTACTTCAGGTACCATAGCACCCGTGATACTGGTTCTGGTGAGCTGAGAATCAATAGGCGTGACATGCCCTTAATAGTACCCAAACATAAAATTGGTGTCTTTGTACTTGGAAGGCTGTATCGTGCTAACAAATCATGTTAACACAGGATTTTTTTTCTAAAAACCCATTTTTCGTGTTTTTTCACTCAAAAACATAAAAATAACTAAACAAATCAAATACTCCAACTTTTAAGTAATCAGACAGTATCTGGAGAAGTCAGAAAAAGTAAAAACCCCTCAGGGAAAGCCACCAAATCGCTGATATGCGAGTTGGTCATGAGAATCACAACTTAGGTTGCTTCTTTAAGATATAGTCTTAAAATAAGAAAAAGAAGAAGTATATTTACACGAAAAACTATTTATGTATTGAGAATAAATAGAAAAAACAAACAACGTTTAATCGAGAATATTTTAATTTTCATAATATCTGATTGGAGGATCTACACATTTTTTATAGGGTTTGTACCAGCCCTCAAAGTAGTTTCTACAGTCAGAAGATACCTTTTGAAAGTCTCAGCCGCTTCTTTGTGAGATAAGAACTTTCATTTTATATTTAATTAGGGGGAAGAGATCGTTGAATGCCAAAGAGCTATGAGGCGAATGACCAATTAATTCGTTCTTTCATATGTTTAAATACTCGCTTATTCATGCGATGTGCGTGAGCTTACATAGTTTTCGTTTTGATCAATTTACCAAAAACGTCTGGCGAACGAATGATTGTATACCAATCGTGAAGAACTACACCACCAAGTTCTTCTTAATGCTTCGAGAACAATAAACTTTTTGTTGACTTTTCTACTCATTAAAACACCCGAACTGTCGATTTGTTTTCATGTATACTCCAGTATGCTGGTTTGACTTTCCGTGCATTGCCACCATTCCTTCTTTTATTTTGTGTCTGTAAAAAAGTCTAAGGGACAATTAGTGGCAGGATGTCTCGTTTATCAAGGAATATACGCGGAAGCGTTGATATAATTTCACATGGACTAATTCATGAATTGAACTGCTGAATTGGTTAAAAGACGTTGTGGGTAAAACCAAAGGTTTTAAGAGGAGAAAATCTGAAAGCTTTGGCAATACTGTTAACAAATTGGACAGAAGAAAATTCTGAGGTATACAGAAATCATTTATGAATGAAAGAGGAACAATTATCATATCTTTTTGAAAAAGTATCTCCGTTTATTGAAAAAAAGTTGGTTTCGATAAGTGAAGATGTCGCAGTTTACATTTTCCACTGAGTCTTTACTTTGGATGAATAATCGATTCGGGGAACGACTTTTTAATCAAAATTATGTCGGGGTCAATATTATTCATAATTCATCTATAGTGTACAGTATGTATTATGTAACCAAAGTAGGCAATTTATACTTATCACTTTGGATGAATCATCCAAGAGGATCATCAAAACTGACAAATGTGAATAAGCCTCTACTATCCACCACTTAACATAAAAAGTTTTAAACAGGAAACCTCTAGGACTTCATGAGTTAGCTTATGAGGTACTTAGGATGAAGATACATCGGTAGTTGTCGAGTCTTGAAATACCCTTTGCTTATACATTTAGAAGGTAAATTTGAAGGTGGACCGAGTTGTGAGATTTTAGGAAGTCTACCTTCTCCAGGTATTGAAAATATATGAATTATAAGGTTTGAATGGTAGTTCCAAGCACAGAAAATTTAAGCTTTAAAGATTACGTTTGAATTAGAGTTCTACATTCTAAAGAATATACAGTACATTTTAGATGTAGATTTTGTTGGTTCTCTCCATAAAAGGTAAGAATGATTAGGGATGACGAACAACTGGTAATTCGTGCGGCCTTGAACAAGATACCTCCAGAACGTTTTAAACAGGAAGGCATTTCAAGAATTGTTCATTTGGTAGTTTGAGATTTTAAAGAATTCATTTTCCACTGAACTCTTACAAAGGTAGTTTCGTGGTTTATAAAAGTCGTTTATAAACTATTAAGGACGATAAATTGGTAGTTGATTATATGAACGCATCTTAAAGGTAGTTAATGCGGCTGTTTGAAAGGTAATTTAAAGTTTCGAGCTCGTTATGTATCCGACTTTTGAAAGGTAAGTTTTGCGACTTAAAAGAGGTAGTTTATGATGTTTTAAAGATAAAAATTTATATAAAACATTTAAAAAGTGGATTATTTGTTTTAAAGAAGATGTTTGAAAGGTAGTTTGAAGTCTTGAGTCTGTTTTGTATTCGACTTAGTATTTTTTACGTAATTATAAAAAATCTGTTTTAGACAGTTATTAAGCTTTTTTATTTTTTATAAAGATGTAGTAGGCTGGATATTTTATAACCACTTTTTGACATATCACATTTGCTTCGTTTAGTTCAAATGAAGTAAATATGGCTAGATACGGATATACCAATGATAATTATTCAAATCTTTTATAAACTCATGGTGAATGTCAAAAAAATTCATCTAGAACAGAGGTAGTTTCTGATGTTTTAAAGATAAAAATTTATATAAAACCTTATTTGTTTTAAAGAAGATGTTTGAAAGGTAGGTTGAGTCTGTTTTCTATCCGACTTTTGAAAGGTAGTTTTTGTGACTTAACAGAGACAGTTTATGATGTTTTAGAGATAAAAAATTATCCAAAACATTTAAAACGTAAATTATTTGGCTCTAAAGGATATGTTTGAAAGATTTTAAAAGGTAGTTGATGAGGCTTTAAAGTTAAAAACTTATTTAAAACATTTAAAAAGTATATTATTTGGTTTTAAAGAGGATATTTGAAAGGTAGTTTGAAATTTCGAGTCCGTTTTTTATCCGATCTTTATAAAGGTAATTTTTGTGACTAACAATAAACAGTTTATGATGTTTTAAAGATAAAAAATCCAAAACATTAAAAATGGGGATTATATGGTTTTAAAGGGGATGTTTGAAAGGTAGTTTAATGTTTTGAGTCCCTTTTCTATCCGATTTTTAAAATGTAGTTGATGAGGCTCTAAATACGTGCTAGTGTTCTAAAGATGAAGACTTATGCAAAACATTTAAAAAACATCATCTATCCATTTTCAGTATTTTGTTGTATAACAAACTCTTATCTTATACAACATTCAGAATATCACAAAAAGCAAGTAAAACATAATGATGTTTTTTAAATGTTTTGTATAAGTCTTCATCTTTAAAACATCACAACCTAGCACGCATTTAAAGCCTCATAAACTACATTTTCAAAATCGGATATAAAAAGGAATCAAAACATTTTCACAAAAATTACCTATTAAAGGTCGGATAAAAAACGGACCCGAAATTTCAAACTATCTTCCAAATATCCTCTTTAAAACCAAATAAAAGGACCTCATTACATTGGTAAAACGTCTTTTGATTATTTATGTCAACACGTTTGTCATTATCATTTTAAATAGTAACTTTAATGGGAATTATTCGGATGAAACTTTTAAATAATTAGGAAATATAATTTAAGTCTTACTTCGAAATACGGCAACGAAATGCTGGTAGCTATATAAACACCATTTTCGGAAATCATTATAGATGTATTTGCGTTAGCTAAAAGCACATTGTTTTATTAATTAGAATTAACAGAATGAAATAAGTAATTTCCCTTTTGTTACCCACCTTTTAGAATTGTTCACAGATTTTACAATTTTTTTGTTTATATTCTGAGAATATTCTGTCTTATTTCTTGTTTATTCGTTTTAAACACTATAAATTTAGTTCATAATCACAATAATCTTACCACAAACAACTAACTAGAAATTGAGTTTTAATAACTTGAAGCAAGGAAATATTTCTTTTCATTTTGTTAAATTCAGCTCGAGTGAATTAAGATTAACAGTATAGACCGAAATGCTAGATGATAAAGACATCAAAATCCATTTTCGCGCCGTATCGAATTACTTGTACGTCAGTAATTTTTATCGATTAACGCTGTGCAAACAGAGCTTTCACTCAGTGTGATATTCGATTTCAATTAAAAAGTAGTTGATAGCCCGAAAAGAATTAAGGAACTGTCATTATCGGTACGGTGACTGGTGCGGAAAACTCGACTTGCTCTATTTATTGCTTGTTTTAAAAATATGATGAATGCCATCGGAGAGAAATAAAAATGATATTTTAACCCAATAAATAAATTTTTTGTTCGTAATAACCAAAAAGATTTAATATAATTCTTATTCTAGGTTCTCTTTATACTATTAAACAGACTTCCTCCTGTTGTTCTTCTTTCCCGTATTTCCTCAAATTTCCCATCTTTTCTGATATGATTGACCCAAATATTTGAATTTTTGGACTTGTTCTATATTTTCCTCTTTTCTTTATGTATTGTATGTTCTTGTCGTTTCTTTTCTATTGTTTTTGTTTGTTTATCCTCATATTAATATGTTGTAGCATCTTCTTGAATATCTCCAGATTTTCTTTCAAATTGTTGTTGTTACATTCACCAAGTCATCCACATAGCCAGAGTGCCTTTTTCATTTTGTAGTAGCCTGTGTTATTTTAGAAACTAATTCAATTCGTTCCTCATTCATTCTCTTCATCGATAATTTTTATCCGAATACAAGAAAATATTCTTTTTCATATATCTTATTCAAAAACATAATCTAGATATGTCTCGTACTATTCGACAATTTGTTTCCGGTTGTCTTATTATGGCTTGATTCAAACTTTTGTGCCCCGAGAAAATTGGTCAGATTCTCATCAGAGAAACAATTGTTCCAACCAATTCAAAACTGAAATTCCGAAGAAGTAAACAAACATAATTTATATAAACCACCCATCTTTGTGAATTGCTCTATTATGTTCTTAATACGCTCTGTTTTCCATGGAAACTTGACAATACATTCAAATATCCCTATCGAGACGGAGAGTTGAGGCGAGTATTTTCCCCTTTCGTCTGTTCCCCAAATTTCCCTAATTGTATTTTGAATGTTGTTCAGATTTATATTCTAAAGGCTTATTTACATCACTAGACAATTCAATATTTATGGAGACGCGGATATGACTCATGCATATCCAAGTTTTACTCGTAAAATAAAAGTCCTCTTGCAACAATGTAGATACATAAAAGATAATGACTATCGTTTCCAGCGAACATTCACTCATCTTCTGCGCACGATAAGTAAATACATTGAAAATTCTTTTAGCCTGCGGTAATAGTAGAACCAAAATATTGTTTTTGAAAAAAGTGCATTCATAAACAGAACTTCTATACTTGATATTTGAATTGTAATTTATATTTTAATAAAATTTTATAGTTACTATTATACATCACAGGCAACGGCAGTTATATATATATATATATATATATATATATATATATATATAAATGAAGTATACATCTCACAATCGACTCTTTAGTGTATACAATGTGCAAGTCGGTTTATTTATCGATATGTTAAAGTCATATACATTCGAGCAGCATGTCGTTATGAGAATTATAATTGGTTTTATTGAAAATTAGTATCTACTCATGTAATCTTATTAGTTTATTTTCCTCGTAGCAATATATATATATATATATATATATATATATATATATGTATAAATATATATATATATGTATATATATATATATATGTATATATATATATATATATGTATATATATATATATATATATATCGCAACTTTGTAATGTCTCTAACGATGTCGATGAAAAACTTTGCATGAATAGTTATTAGGATCGCATCATACCACGATCCCTCGAAAAAAGAAGCTCCTAATGGCCATCTATAATAACGAAAACTTTGGTATTGTAAGTTATTTCCAATTTATTCGGTTTTTGATCCCAGATAGAGAAAAAACACCCTAAATGTTTTTGTAGGTCTATTCAAGACCTTTCCAACAGTATATAATACTTGGGATATTTGGTGTACCCTTGTGGAGTTATAGCCAAAATAGATGGTCCACTCTTAGTAGATAAGCAAGGAGGCTACGGGGACGTAAGTAGTTGCAAAGATGGAAGCTGTAATAGGAGTAACCTAACTTCATGTCATCCGGCTTTTGTTCCGTGTCATCCATCTGGTGTTCTCTTTACCCCGTATAATGAACATCACGGCTATAAGGTACCTCGTATAACGTCGTATTGCCCTTATGGTACTTTGTAAATCGAATAATAATAACAAATTCGTTGCTATTGAACCTAATTCACAAACACTATTGTCATGGTCTCCGTAGCGTAAATGTTTCAGTAGTCGCATTTTGAATCAAAGTTAGTAGGATCGAATCGCCGCTGCTTACGTCACACATACATGCACAGGAGATTATTGACACAAAATACACGACGATACACGTCACACAACACAAGATGGATGGCACGGAACATATGACAGAAGAAACACAAGATGGATGATCTGACCGATGACACACGTGACAGATAGCAGATGAATTATGACAGAAGATACACAGAACACAAGATGAATGACAGCTGACACACGTGACAGATGTAGCACGTCACGGATGACAGTTGACACACATATTCATTCATTTTATTTAACTGGTTTTGGGTAACATTTACTTTTGAGTATTGTTTTCGTAAGAAATAGTTACTTAATATATATCTGCGACAAATAATGAAATCAAATAGAATCAAACGGGCGAAATTGAGGGGAGAACTAGGCTGGCATGGGCTGGAAATGTAAAATTATAATGGGTATTTTAAGGACAAGGGTGTTTGATCAGTGGTTTCTTCAAATTTTGACATACGGTGCACTAACAAAAAAGAACATTGCGATATTAATTAAAACAATATGCTGCTATCAGATTGGATGTCTATTAAATGGGAGATAGATCAAAAGTCAAATATTATGTAGCCATAATCAAATGGAGTTTGCAGATCCAATGCCAGGCATATAGACGATATTTGGAACAATCTACTAGACGAGGTCTTCCCATGATTAGGCGAGGAGACGTTCTGAAAGGAATAAGAGGCCTACACTCTGAAAACTTGTAACATAGAATAGAGATACACGGAGGGGTGAATCATGCTATCAGATAGAATGACAAATGAATGGGAGATAGATCGAAAGTAAAAGATCGTGTAGACAGAGTCAAATGGACCTTTGCAGGTCCAATGTCAGATATATAGCCGTTAGTTAGAACAATGTAATAGACGAACAAGAGGTTAGCGCAAAAGAATAAGAGGCATACACTGAAAAAGTGTACAATATAATAGAGATAGATGGAGGAGGAAGACTAAACTCTATAGTTTACATTCAATTTTTTATTATTGTACAAAGTGGTTCTCAGATCATACTTATACAAATTAAGAACACATGCTGCTTTTTTCACTAGTAGTTTGTTTTCCAATAGAAGTAATTAATTTGAGATCAATCCGTTGTCTTCTTCTTTAACGAAATTCATTTGTGAGTATTTATATAGATCATCAATTATTTATTCTTCCATAAAATATACACTATATCTTTGAGGGCTGCTTTGGAATGTCGGAGTTTACTACTACTTCATAATGGAACTCCTCATTAACCATTCATTGTAGTAATAATTCATTGTATGTAATTTATTTGTAATTATTATATAAATTGAGATGAATAGGAGAATTTTTACTTTTTTGTATTAATCAATCGCATCAAATATATTACTCTTCTTCATATTTTCTCATCTTCTGGAAGCTACAGATTCAGTATATTATGTAGCTTATATCCATTAACGCTCGTCTGTAACCGGGAAGCCGAGTTTAGTTTGTTTGATGCATCATATAATTTAATTCTGGGGAAGGTATAAAATTCCACAGGTTAAAATATATAATACACCTTTCGCTTCCTTCACATTTAACAAAAATACGATGCTGAATAAAATTCTATTACTAACGTTTCGTTTCGAGGAAGTAAAGGTGAAATATAAGTTGAGGAAAGAAATTTCACATCTACTTTTGGAATGTTCTCCTTTATTCATATACTTTGCGAACAGAGCCGGAATTGTATTATTGTGTATAATCATTAACCCGTGGTATTGAGCAACGAGAGCAATCAGAATAATGTTGATTTAATTTTTTCTTTTATCAACTACTTTAAAAAAAATCGGCGTTCCACTGGAATTTTTTTAATCATTGCTTTCTGTGTACCTCGCTTTCCAAATATTTTCCATCGTCTATTTCTAAAGTTTTTTTAAACATTTTCACAAAACGCTGTTGCTGTTAAAGAATTATTTACAGGGCCCCCGTAAGGGCAAAAAGGATTTTGGCGCCCCTTAAGGCATTTTAGACCATGTTTTTTTTATTTTTTTTTGAAGGTAGGTAGGTGCTTGAAATAAAGCGAAAAATCTGAACTTTAGAAGTCATATTTATTTGTATCAAAATTAAACAAACAGAATAAAATCATAACAAAATAAATTCTTGTTCACACCCATTTTAAAGCATTTCCTACTACCTGAAGTGAATTGTTCAAGTGCTGTAGACGAAGATGGTGCCATCGCTTCATCAGGCTCTGCATCAGTAGAAGCTGTTTTGCTGCTACAACCACCGCCACTTGTTGCAGGACCTGATGTTACCTTGGTCGCTTCTGTTGAAATTTCAGATGGTCCACTCACGGTTACTGATATTACGGATTTAGAATCTTGAGATTCGGTCGCATCGATATTCTCCGTGGAATCTTGATTGTTTTGCAAGAAGTGCTTTTAAGATCTAGCCATTTTTCCCTTTCTTGTAGTCCCAGTTTCTTTTACTCGCGAAACTTCGCACCTGAAGGTCTCTTTCTTTTATCCTGAAGAAACAAATAAATGATTAGTACTCATGGGAATTAGGAATTAACTTCTAAAGTAAGCATAATAATGAGCAGTTTGCATATTTGAGTAAAAAGCAATTTGTTCGATATGGATAAAAAACCAATTACTTTTTCAAACTCGTACATGACATTCCAATTAATAAAAACATATTTGTGTAACAAAAATTAATTATAACCAGTGGTGTAAAAACGAGACTAGTAAAGTTTTGGGTAAAAACGAGACATTCTTACCAAACATGCTAAATTACATTAGTTTAAAAATCGATGACTTGGAGTTTAATATAATTATTATGTGGTCCTATATTGAAAAGTATTCAGAAACATCGAAAAATATGTTTTAAAAAATGCAATGCCGTATGCGTTAAAATGCAGGCTCAAAACTTTCATGACGCGAGTTAAACCTTTCTTGGTAGCGCGCTTTTACGAAGTCGGAAGCGCTCGGTGATAGTCGCATTCGATGAGTTCTTTTGTGCTGCATTCAAATGCGTCCAGTGCGTTGCGATACCTCACCGGGTTCACGTATAATGCACCAAAATTAAGGTGAAAAACGAGACTTGCGAAGGTCGAAATTCGAGACACGGTTCGGGAAAAAACAAGACAGAGCGAAGTAGAGATGCCGAAGGTTTACGTTAAGACAGTGCGGCCGTACACTGAAGAAGATATTAAGAAGGCGTTGGAGTTAATTGACAAAGGTGTTTTAACATTCAGAGCAGCTAGTGAACAATTCAAAATCGACAAGTCTGTGCTAACACGCCGAAGAGCTTACGCTGTAAGTACTCAAGGAAGGAAGACATCTTTATCACAAGAAGCAGAAAAGGACCTGAGCGAAAAAATAAAAATTATGGCAAAGTGGGACTTTGCATTGACAAAGAATGAAATTCTACAAACGGTACAGATGTAGTGCATAGAAAATGACATCCGAACCACATTCATAAATGGCAAGCCCGGAAATGATTGGTTCAGGCAATTCTGTAAGCGTAATAGGCTTAGCCAGAAGAAACTTGAACAACTGGAGAAAAGTCGACGCATGGCAACCAGCGATCCCTTTATTATATACGGATTTTATGCAAAGTTAGAAGAAACCATCCGCCAGCTTAATTTAGAAGATTGTCCAGGCCAAATATGGAACTTGGATGAGACGAGCTTTTCATCAGATCCAAACAGAGTGAAGGGCGTTGCTGAAATAGGACAAAAAGTGCACAGAAACATAGAAGGATCCGGAAAAGAAAATACAACAGTAATGGCATGCATTTCTGCTGCTGGTGTGTTGCTACCACCCCTAATAATTTTTCAAGGGGCTAATTTGTGGAGTAGCTGGAAAGGTAAGAGATACCTACAGCCGTTTTAAAATTGTACGATTCAATTGTCATTTAATTACAGGAACGAAAGATTTGCCAAATACCTTCTACGCGTGTTCTGAAAAAGGCTGGATGACGACAAATATTTTCCAAAAATGGTTCCAACAGTTTTGTACCTTGATTACGAAGAGGCCTCAAATAATCATCATGGACGGCCACGTTACCCATTTAGATAAGGGCACAATCGGACTAGCAATTAAGGAAAATATCACGTTATTAAGACAGCCAGCACATACAACTGATGTCTTGCAACCGTTGGACAAATGCTGCTTCGGTCCTCTTAAATTGGAGTGGAATAATTCTTTAATCGAATGGCAACGGCTCAACCAGCGAAAGTTAAGTAAGAGCGAATTCTGTCATTAGTTGTGTGAAATATGGGAAGAAGGCATTTTCGAACATGTAATAAAATCTGCGTTAGCTAGTACCGGAATTTACCCTTGCAACAAAGATAAATCCTGCACATCCGTTGGACCCATAAAAAATTAAGAGATATCGTGAAAACCCGACTAGTGTTTTTGTGGATGAACAATTGGAACCGGAACTATTGCCCTTTGCGGAAGAAAATAACCCATCTGTTGCTGTTGCTGGACCATCAACGAGGAACAGTGATGTAAATCCATCAACAACACCAATACCACCGTGTTCCACTCACAGTAATACACCAACATCAGCGTGTGCATCTCACAGCAACACGCCAACATCATTGTGTTTAACTCCAAGCACCGAACGCCTCTCATTCGAGTCACTCTTACTGTCAAACCTTCGAAGAACAGTCCCATCATCTCAGAAAAGGAAGAAAATTGATGGCACTCTTTTGACTTCAGAGGAATATTTAAGTGAGATTGAAAAAAAAAATATAAAAATTGGGAAGAAAAGTGTGAAAAAAAACTAAAAAGCCTAAGACTAGCCAAGCGAGTCTGATAGTGACAATGATGAGATCGTTAAATTAGACGATGAAAGCGGCATTGAAAATGTTACTTTACAAGACATTTTTAGTAATGAAGAGAATTCGCTCGATTTCGAAAATAACGAAGCAGATGAACCATCACCATTGAAAGAAGGTGACTACGTTCTAGTGAGATTTGCAACCAAATGCAAGAAAGTTTTCTATGTAGCACAAATTGACGAAGTAGGAGATGAAGACGTTGATGTAATATACCTTCGACGCAACGGTAACAAGTTCCTGGAATCTGTGATCGCAGAAAAATATTCTGTACTGAAGACTGATATAGAATGCCAACTTCCTGCCCCAACTATCCAGGGAGTAACAAAGCGTACTGCTAAACAGTTCATATTTCCTACTATTGATTTTGTTGAATATAATGTTATAAATCGGTAAGATACCCAGGTACCTACTTGTATTTCAGAATTATGAATTACTTTGCCAAAGAATAATAAATACTTTAATTTTCATGAATATTTAGGGAAAAATATATGTTATGTTGTCATTCAGAGCGCCATATTTTTGTTTTTTGTCGAAATAAAAAATTGAAAAAATGTGAACTTTGTTGTATATTTAACCTTCTGTGTCTCGCATTCAACCCAGCCTTCTGAAATGGTTCTAAGTATATAAAATTAGCGTGTCTTATTTTTCGCCATAGCTGTCTCGTTTTTACACCTAACCAGGGTGAAAAACAAGTACACGTATTTTATTTTTTTCACGAAAATTTTAAAGTAGTTTGAAAAAATTGATGACGGATATAAATTCTACATGTAAGCTTTAATATTACATAAAATTGTCAAGCCGTTTGGAGTACTCTTTCCTAGGAAAAAATTAAAAGATTTAAAAATCGTCTCGTTTTTACAACACTTGACCCTATCCTATAAAGGGTTAATGTGGATAGTATAAAGTAGGGAACACTTACCATTTTATAAAAAATCGAACCGTTCAAATTGCAGTCAGCAGGCATTCAGCACTTAATTTTTTAGAAAAAAAAGTAGTAAACAAAATAATATACAACACGACACTTGACGAAATCAAAATAACTTGAAATGTAAAAATTAATAGAATTATTTGTTTATATGCACTTGTTGCACTGTCTACTGAGCTAACCGGTTTAAAAACGCCTCTGGCGATGCATTGCTTTTATAACGTTCCAGGCATTATTCATGTTTGAACAGGAAAAATCAAGAAACTACTGCCTGACATGTTCTCGCAATATAGGAATCGGTAGTAACTGGATGATATACTACCTAATCCTATTTAATTTCTCAACTTCTATTTTAAAATGAATTTTTGTTTTTTTTGCAATTTTTTTGGATCCTGGGTTTTGGCGCCCATGTGCATTGCGTACTTCGCACATATAGTAGCGGGGGCCTGATTATTTGTGAAATGTATCTGTATTACTACTATTTCTTCTGTAAAACAAGTTCGTAATTAGATACAAAAGATTAGAAATGTGTAGTACTAAGCCATAGAAAACGGTCTACTCGACGAAAGTTCATACCAGATCTCAAGGAAATTCTGGAACACGTCAATTTCAGGTGACAGATTTCTGTATCGTGCAGATTTGTCCCCCTTGGAATGGAAATAGACTTGTTTCGGAATTTCCTTGAGGTTTGGTGAGTTCTGCCAAGTGTCAAGATGGTCTATTTTCTGTGGCCCACGCCTTATTGTATCACTTAATTTTATTTCTTTATATTTGCGTCACGTTTTGTCTGCGGAGTAAATTTAAATTGAAAAACCAACTTTATTTATGACATACAAAACTAACACCAAATCTCTAAACCGATCCTAGACTGTAAGGTTCAAATATTTAGTAGCTGAAAACCATGATATGCAAATTACCTTTTAACAGAGTAAATTCATATAAAATTGATTCGCCAGACGTACAGGGTGATACATTACTTATTGGAAATAATTTAAAAGTAGAGTCCCGACTTCAAATTATGAAGATTTTACTCAAATCACCTAAATAAAATGTAACTGCTTACTGCATTACAGGGTATTTTGTTTAACATTTCCTTAGTGGCGTTCAAGAAATAACGTTATTAATGGCGTCGGTCTGACAGACTGACACCAGATGTTCACGTTCAAATATAATGAAAATGTGTGCTTTTACAGAATTATCGGGAGAATAAGGCCAATTCTAGGAAAATAATATTTATTTTGAATAAAATACACAATTAAAAAAAAAACTTTAAAACAATGTATTAAATATCCATGTCATTATAAAACCTGCTACATACTATGCCAGTGTGGTCCAAGCACAAAAATGGTCGGCACATTTGACAGCTAAAACGGGTTTTGCGATTTTTTTTAATCGCATACGGAACAAGAGCCAGTTATAGCTACTCTATCAAGTGGACCTTGCTCTTGCTGTCGCAATCCAGAAACTTCCGAAATTCGTATTTTCAGACTACTTAGAATATAATCGGATGTTGCTCTTACTTTCATGTAGTCTGTCAGCAAACTGAACCCAAGTGCGAGTAAAAAGTATTTGCGCTGAACATTTTTATCAATATTATTTGCTGAATATATTATAAATGAATTTATACCAGATATAATCATTAGGCTGTAAAAAACAACTATACGCCATTCACTTCCAAAAATAAAGAAGGTATTTTATTTTTGCGAATTGTGCCTAACAAACTTAGTCTATGATTGATATGGAGTTCATCGGCTAACTCTATACTGGTATACCAATTGTCGGTTGTTGAATTTCGTCCTGTACCCGAGATGGGTTCACATAAACGCTATACTAAACTAAATGGTCTAGTATCTACCTCGAATGGCCCTGGAGGTTGTTTACCAACATTATCTTCAAGATTATTGGTATAAAATATCTTAGCGGCTACTAGGGCAAATATTTTTATGCCGTATTTGTTGGGCTTCGATGGAATGTATTGACAATAACGACAATTTCCTCTAAAAGTTTCCAGCTTTTCGTCAATTGTCGTATATTCCGATAACGAGTAGGGGCTTTTACAGTTTGGCACGAAACTATCAAATGAATTTTCCTACGATCACTACCCAAAGTAGATTTTTGCACACTCTAACCGCAAAGTTGATGTTTTCCGTGATTTGTCATAATTTGACATTATTTCCGCTTTAGAGCGTACTTTTCCGATCGCCTGTTTTCATTTACAATAAACTAAAGAAAGGTAGTAAATAATAGATATATTAAAACAAAATGTAGGGCAGTCCGAATATTTTAGTTGAAATATTAATATTTGAAGATATTTGGAACGGAATTAAATCTTATTTTATAAAATTTACCTAGTAAAAATATAACAGTCAAAAGGTAGGCAATACATTATATATCTAGGTGTACTAGATGCAACAGTGATGGCATATTTAAGTACATACCTATTATTTT
Organism: Galeruca laticollis; assembly: GCA_963921935.1. Taxonomy (NCBI): domain Eukaryota; kingdom Metazoa; phylum Arthropoda; class Insecta; order Coleoptera; family Chrysomelidae; genus Galeruca; species Galeruca laticollis. The sequence goes on along the minus strand of OY998178.1, from coordinate 81,046,944 downwards.
GTGAAAATAGTAGACTATGAAGTTAATGAAACGTCATTATTTCATTTTTAGTTTATAAAAAAGTTGTCTGTTTATAAATAACTATTAGAAAAATGGATAGTGACAGTGAATTAAAGGATATAGATTATAGAGAATCCTTTCTAGTGGTCCGAAGTCGTACATTCGCAATAATTAATAGTGCCGAAGAAAATGCGATCGACTATATATTCTGTTATAGAAAATATTTTAATTTAAGACATCGATGTCAAATTAAAAGTAATAACATTATTCAGCGCTTATTTTTACGATACTCCAAAGGTAATTGCTTCAATCAGGTGATTGGTATGAATACTGTGGGCAAAGTACCAAGCGAAATAGTCAGTTTCTTAAAATTGCCCGATAAATATTTATTTACTGGTCATTGCTTTCGACGAACGTCGGCGACATTATTAATAAATGGTGGAGGCGACTTAATTCAGCTTAAAAAACATGATGGATGGAAGAGCAGTAATGTGGCTGAAGGATATATCGCCGAATCCATTAGCAATAGAATAGATACCTTCCAAAAAATTTCTGGGAACGCAGCAGTACCAACTAGCGGAGAACTTTCGATTCCTTCTATATCTGATATTGCAGAAAAAGATTCAGAAGATATTACGCTTCTTCAGGTCCTGGGATAAATATTAAAAATTGCCAAAACTTTATTTTTCATGTTTTTTTGTAATTATTTGTCTAAAAATAATGTCATCGTAGAAAAAATCTTGTGCGCAATTCGAGCAGAAAGTGCGTTGCCATTTTCGGCAAAGTATCACTTTCCGCTCCTAATACACAAATAGCTATTCTTATCGACGCAAGTTTGTCAGTCATGTCTTTCTTCGCGACTCTCCTTATCATCGAAACGAATGTGGGCAAGTAAAAAGCGAAATCTGTAAAGCGGTGAGCCTAAAGATTTATAACCCGTTTTCCATAAATCATTAGCATTTACATGGTTGCTTTTCCTAGCTGCAGCAATATACAACAAACCGAAAAATGCATTTAGTTCAGGAACATTTGTTGGATTGCAGTTTCGTTCCCTACTGTAGTAGTTTTTCTTTTTTTCAATCATAAAGTTGGTATTTTCTACTATTATATTCAGAATATCTGCACAAAAGAAGCTGGCAAATAGAAAAAGCATCTTTCAGATCCATAAAGTTCCTTTTTACTCCTGGCAAATGCTTCACTATCTTCACCGATCTGGTCCTAACGTTTTTATTTTGTGATGCACGTTTCCCCGATTTAGTAAATTAATTTTTTCCAAAAATGTAAGGCCCTTTGTTTTCAACTTCCTCTTCATTGCTTTCTAACTCATTGTAATTTTCGCTATCCTCCTCCCTTGTTTCTACAATATCTTCATCTCCATAGGATTCGTTGTCGTCAAATTCAATGTCGGATAGAACTTCTTCCATTAATTTTAGCAGTTTCTCCTTCTCAAAGTCCATTGCTGAAATAACTGGTATTAGTGATAGAAATCCTCGAAATAACGAAGAACTTACCACCTTAAAAAAATAACACTAACGTAAATAGTGGCGTCGGTGTATCACACCGAATAGCAAAATTCTAACCTATTGTGGCACGGCGGCAGTACTAAAGCCAATCGTTCTCCGTGAAGGCCTTGAAAGGTATTTGAACGCTGAATACCCCATTCTTTCCCGTGATGTTATAATGATAACGCAACAGTGGCGTCGCTGTGTCAGACCGTACGCCACTAAAGAAAGGTTTAAAATGTAGAAATGATTTGTGCTCACTACTTTATAACTGAAACAGAAAGTGTAGACACTGTACACCATACTAAATTATGTTAAACAAACGTTTCTGGCCACTACCAGGGGCGTACGGCAGGGGCAAGTGATTGGTTATTCGTTCCCAAATTCTACGCCACTGGTGGAATAGAAATTTTAGCACAATTTTTTTATTCTCTAATACTTTTTACGTAAATAACGTACTCTTTCCTCATAACAATGAAGTCAATATTTTTTTCGGGATATTTTAAGTTAAACATGAAGCTGTACAATCTTTTAAAGTTTGATGTGTAATCGAGCAGATTTGATAATAAAAGCCTTCCAGCTACGCTGTCGGGCTCTAAATACTTATCGAATTTGCACTCTTCGTTGCCATGCAACACGTTATCTCAAATAAACCGACAAACCATAGAGCTCTCTGATTTAACCTACGATTATAAAACTTATTGAGTGGACAGACCGTTGGAAGTATGAGCTGAGGCAAATAAGACTCAAGAGGATGAGATAAAATTAGAAGAAAAAGAAGGTGCCATCAAAGTGATAAAAACAGGTAAGACAACTGGTGTTGCGGGGGAAATGTAAAAAATATGGGGAGAAGAGCAGATTAACTACAATATGCAATAAAGCATGGAATGAAGAGAATGTACCAACACACTGGAAAATAGGTATTATTATTCACATTTACAAGAAGGGAGACAAAAGGAGCTGTAATGATTATCGAGGAATAATGATACTGAGTATTGTTTCAACGGGTATTGGAAAAAAGGTTAACAAGGGACATGGAACTACAATTAGAAGAAGTCTAGAGCAAATTTAGACAAGAAAGATGTGTAAATATATTTTGATTATTTTTCGATAGTCTCCGGTTTTAATCATAACTAATAACAATTCACGTTTTTCCATATTTTCTCGTTAACGCCAACCCTGTAACAGTCAAAAGCGTGTGGTGTTTTCGCGAGAGATATCCAATTTTATGAATACATTTCGCAATTAAGGTGAGGTAGGAAATTTATATCCTACAATTGGACCACTAATCGTTGAGATAGAACTCGTGTATCCCAGATACATTCCTATCTCAATCCTCTTGGGTATGCCGCCGACTACTACGAATATTTTACCTTTAGGAATAGTCGCTTGATACTGAGGGAGACCCATCCGAAATGGAGGAGATGTTTCGTCGGCCTCCTTCATTCTATCGTTCAGAAATAAAATGATTCGAACAGAAACGGAATTCACTGCAGCTGCAGTGTTAAATTATATTGGAGCAGAAAATTAAATTCCTCATTTCATTTCAGAGGATATGAACTTCTTTAATTTCAAATATAAAATAACTAATTGAAAATTATAAGTATGATAAATTTCGACGTTTCAACATTTTATTTTTATTTGTGAGATGAATTTGCTAGAATTTAGTTATTCTCGATTACATGGGCTGTGTCCTAAAATTAAGTATTATTTATCTAGTAATTGTCACTGTTTTTTGTGCTGTAGATACTTTGTATGCACTGGATAATTTGTTCATTACCCATTTCTATTTCTAGCTTCCTCCTTACTTAGTTTCTGTAGATCTGTTTTTCTTTATCCTATGAGTGTTTGGTAGGGCATCATTTTGATCATTATTCCCTTACATGCCACAACAATCTTAATTTTGGAATGTTTTACTTGTCGTTGTCTTAGTCTTTCTAAGAATAGGGATGTTAGCTGGATACAGCCTCCGTAGTGTATACAAGTGACCAATTTAATGACTGAATATTGTACAGGGCGTCTCCCAGATGAACCCTTTGGATTTTCAGTTCACGAGAACTATTACAACGGAAAGCTCGTATGTCACGATTTGTCAGTCAGACATCAAAAATATTTATCAAAAACTTTTATTTATTTCTACTTTTCAAACATGTTTGCAAATAATATACTATCAATCACTCCCAAGTTTTAGGACATACGCACCCAGAAAGTATATGATCAAACGGCTACCGCAACAAAATTTATCAAAATTTGAGGGGCGCTATAGAATATATTTATGAACATTGGAACCACATTAAAGACTTTATACCCCCACCTAATAATTCCCTCAACAAAGATAAATACTGTAACTTGATATCGGGAATTGATATTTATAGAGCTTCTGCAGAATGCTTAGCCCTTTCCGAGGTACATACAATAATATTTGAAATTTTTTATTTGACAACCTTTGACAACACACAAGAAATTGATATTTTCCAATTATCATTGCTAAACAAAATAATTATCCTCTTATTCGAATTCTCTTTTTTGGCAATCTAGACTCGGGTTATTTTCACTTACTTTGCTTTAACGAAGAATTTTATGAAAGTATGAATGATGAAAATAAAAATTGCGTTGAATTTTGTTGTAAAAAAATCTTGTCCTCAAAAGGACATATTAACCATGTCCAAGATTCCCTATGTGCCTGCATTTAATGAATCCAATATTTTGTTTACAAATTCATCGCAACCAGATCCTGTAACTTTTAATGAAAAAATGTATGTGATATTTGTAAAAATCCTATAAAGGAATACGAGGTCTCAAGCAGCATAAGAAAATTAACACAAATTATTTCATTTAGAAACAGATTTTAATAAGGACAATAATTCCCTTTTAAATACATTAGAAATTAATTCAAACTATGAAATTTCCAGCTCAAAAATGTTCGATTACAATAATCAAAATCATTCCAAAAGGATTGCAGAATAACTTTCGTCGTTGCTTGACAAATGTGTTACAAGAAATGATTATCATTCATGGGTTGGACTCTTTCTCTTTCCGAATGCTGTTTTATAACAATGCCACGTACTGTTCTATTTGATACTTCCAAATTTCGTAAATCGCTAACAGCTCATAACCCATTTCCAAACTTTTTGTAACTTCATCCATTACCTAAGTACCCGCAACGGCTCTCTCTTCGGTATTATGGGAACACCCATCGGTAGACATGCTTTCAGCACAAGTCCTACAGAGAGGGAACTAGTTTACCGTTCATTTTCACCGGTAATACAGGGTGATACAAATTAGTCGGTGGAAGTATTTTACGTTTTATTAGCCCGTCAGTACATTTTAAATCTAGGGAATAACAGTCTTCACCGACAAAGACTTCAGGGTGCTGAATCGGGTATTTACCGTACTTGTTGACCCAAGGGTATAAGCTACAGACGTCAGCGTAGTTTATTTTCTCTCCCTCTTTACACTTACAATATAGTTTTGTTGCGCGAGAGCATTATTTTCGACGAACTTACGAAGCTCAGAGCTTTCCGAAAGCTCTCTTCGAAATTCACACTCCCATTTATCAACCACCTCGTAACCTAAAGAGCGCAGTCTTTCAGATTTAGCTAATGTTGACTCGTAGCGGGATTCAATAGTTACTGAAGGGTCTTCGTAAGCGGGATTATTACGGCTATATTTTATGCATTTCGGACAACCATGAAAATAACAGGCGAAAAACTCCAAGATTTGATTGGTTTCATTGCAGAAACCCTCTACCTTCATACCCGATATACAAGACTCGGCCCATTTGGTTGAGTGATTTATATTTATTCCTCTCTCTTTCTACCCCCCCCCCCCCACAATAACCATTGAATAGCTATTTTGGACTAGTTATCCCTCAGTCTATAGCCATTTTTAGGTATGAGACTGATGGTATTGGGGCGTAAAAAGTTTCTCCTGAAGATTTTATTGCAGGCACCAGGGAGGGTAATCGCATCTGTAAATGGGTCTACGTTTCTCTCCTTCAACATCAACTCTCTAAACTTAAGACATACACGTGCAAGTATCGAAACGTCGCTTACACAATAATCTACGAGCTCTTTATGGAAATCGAAGACATAACCCTGATCGGTGAGCCCTTTATGCCTAGCGATAACCTGATTTCTCTGGTCTTTCCCTTCGTCGAGCATGGGGATATATTTTATATTGTCCGGGTCATAGTATTCTAGAGCCGGCAGTGGCCCTACATAGTTCAAGTTTTTTTTTGTTAAATAAATGGGGAAAATAACCTTTCATAATATCCTTCAGCCCGAAAGCCTTAGGTAGCTTTGCTAAAGGCATTGGAAAGTAGTTTAGAGAATCAATAAACTTTACGTTACCTACAGAGATTAAAAGTAACTTAGTTCCTTGTGTAACAAGCTCAGGTTTGCGGTTTGTATGCTGTAAAACGTAATTAAGTAAAAACTGAACGTCATGAGCGATTACGAATATATCCTTAAACTGCTGTCTCTAATTCAATACATACTCCATGAACCTAGCTGCAGGTTCTATTTTTAGTACCCGCTGGTGAACCCCACAACTACATTAAACTTATTAGAACCTATTCAATGTTCACAATGTTGTTGATATACACATAAATTAGGCATATGTTCCAGGGAGTTATCAGCCATAACCGTTTCCTGGGTACATTCAAAGTCATAAAATATTAAAAGTGTCCCCGACATAGTGGGCCTACCACTGTCAATCTGCATAGAACAATAATGTGGAGACGGCTGGTGTTTCTTACATATTTTGCAAAAAACTTCACCACACGTGTGAACTCTCTCGTTATGGGGGTAGGTTTTTAGGCAGATTTTGGAGCTATGAATTTGCTCACAAATCTTGGTTCGTATGTGGTTGTCAAGACACAACTGCCCACGGAAACTACGATTACAATTTTCTCAGACTATTTTCTCACCGAGCGGATAGGGTGGGGAAACACTACAGCCCGGACAAGTACGAACACACGTGTGCTCATAGGATATATAGCAGACGTCACAGTAAAAATTACAGCAGAATGCAGATGTCAATGAAATAATCACATTATAATGATTCTCATGACAAAGGAGATTGAGTTTCTTATTGCCCCCCACCCTTCGTAAATAATATTACGGCCCTTCGTACCGTATTTGTACCGGCGGAGTCGAATTGTCTCCCAAAATAAAAATATTACCTGCTCTCAAAAAGGTGTACACTATTATCGAGTAATCAGTGAAGTATTCTTGGAACTTTTCTAATTCAGGAATAACAGCACCCTCTGTAGGTACCTGAACACCGCTATTCCTTAACAGCTCGTATGTCCGTTTAGTTTGTTCCGACATAATCCTACGAACCTTAATGTTATCGGGGTTATTATCAACGTACGCAATACCTACAACTAAAGCCCTAGCTAGACATAGGTTGTCTGTATTATTTATAGTTATAATACCAGGACTTTTTGCACAATCTTGGTCGAAAGTATTATATTTAAGACCCCTACTAGTACCTTTAGTAATTTTGACAAGGGTAAGAAATAACCTAATTGTATGGCAAAAATCTACCTACGTTCGAGCTTATATCCCAATATAAACCTGTGAATGGGGTGGACTAACTTCTCAAACCAAAACACTAATGAGCTTAAACCATATGCACCAATCCTTCAATATATATAGACGTAGACAACCAGCACTGGAACGGAAGTAATCCTTCCCAAATTCATTCCTCAAGGTAGTGGAAATAAGTTGTTAATGAATATTTTTTAGTGTTTTAAATGAAACTCACTGTTTCTAGCTAATTGATTGATAATTTTTTTGGAATTTTTAATAATTTTTATTATATTGTGGAATTAGCTAGAAACAGTGAGTTTCATTTAAAACACTAATATGAGTAGATTCCACGAAGTAAGGGTTGAGACAGTTAATTTTTGAATATTTTTTAAACTATATTCCAACAATAACAATAAAATAACGTATGCGTCTGGTTGTTTTATCCAGTATTATCTGTGTTACAACTCACTGAATTACTTGTATTTCGTAACTTTTTTTAATCGAAAAAGGAATTAAGTTAAAAATGGATGACAGTGTCTGTTACACTTGTCGCTGAACTGTTTTTTATTTTATAAGCACACTATATATAATGAAAAGAACAGAGATACTACAGTCAGAAATGGAATGCGTTAAACGATTAAGTACTAGTGATAGATGACGCTATGCTTTTTGATTAATTGAACTAAAAATGTTATAAACAATTTTATACCAAGAGCAAAAAATAACCAAATTGAAGTAAAATATCAAAACAGAAAGCCGAGGCATGAAATTCTTAATCAAAACGTACGATCGAAAATATCCGTAGGAGATGTCAACAATTAACATCAAATGACAACCTTGCAAAAGATTATTTTACAGAAATATTTCCCATTTTGATCTTGGTGTATTTCTCTTAAGAGTTAAATAGTTATTGAACAAATATGTTTCAAATACAGGTTAATAACTTGGTTAAAGACGAATTATCAGTTAGGGATATTTCTGATCATGCTAATGTTGACTCATTGCGGAAACACCTTAGAAGTATTTTAGCTTTAGAAAAATTCAATAGTCCCCTTAAGGTACAATGTAATTTGGACCCTAAATTGGAAATTACAGAATGTCAAAAATAATTAGATGAATTTCGTGATCATGTTTGTTCCTTTAGTGGCTCTTCTAGCCAAGTTATAAAAATTGAAACAAAGTTTGCTCATTTAATGGGTACAATTAGTAGAATTTCAGAAGATGATGATAGTATTTCAAAATTACTAATTTCTTTATCAGAACCTATTCATGATTATCAGAATAAAGTTAAGCTTTTTGAGGATAAGGGTAGTAATTCCGTGCATAGTGATCCTAAACTTGGTACTCAATCCCCTAGGCAAACCTTAACCAATAGCAGCGCAAATACTTCTGGTATACATCAAATAACTATGCCTAGTCAACAAGTAATCAGTGTTAAATCGGTTCCCCTGTATATAAATGGGGTTTAGAATTTTCGAGTAATTCTGGATTAAGTTTTAATTATTTTGTGCGGCGAGTGGAAGAATTGAGTAAGTCTCGACAAGTGAGTAAGGCCGAACTATTTTTATCGGCTCATAATTTATTTAAGGGTGAGCTTTAAATTTTTATCATATGATGGTTAAATATGCAAGTGATTGGGATACCTTCATAGGTCTTATGAAAGAGCAGTTTGTACCTTCACATATTAGTGACCAACTTTGGAAACAACTTTTAAATAGAACTCAGGGCCCTGATGAACCAATTGGTTTCTTTTTTGCAGCTATGAGTAAACTTTTTGACAGGATGCCTATTCCGGTTTCTGATGGATTAAGATTGAAAGTTTTGAAGTCTAATATTCTTCCATTTTACCAAGCGCGTCTTACACTTCAAACTATAAATACCCCTTTCGATTTAATTAAACTTTGCCGGAAACAATATAACCCCCCTAAGCCTAAGAACTTATCATTGGAACCTGATTTGGATTGTAGGATTACTCCTAAAAATAAACCACTAGTTGTTAAGGAAGTTTATGTCTCTTCAGGTAGCCTTACTAGCATAAGGAACCCTCAAGGAGAATTTACAACCTCTCAAAGGAGTGTTACACCTCGAACATGTTTTAAGTGTTGCGAAACATTGCACTTCAGGTATAATTAGATGTTTCTCTTGTAAATAGATTGATTTTACTAAGAAGACTTGTCCAGATTGCCAGAATTTTTCGAGAAACTTCAAAAGAATTCAATCTTAGGTCGGAGATTGTCTTCGTCTACCGAATCGACCATAGGTTACTCTAGTTGTAAGTACAAAATAGTCTTGGATTATATCTTGTCTCATGTAGGTTCTGGTGAATGTCCCCACCTAAGGATTAGTATCCACAAATTTTAAAATCAAAACATCCTGAACCAGAAAAAGATGTATTTGAGTTTGAATCAGAATATAACAATGTTTCTACAGATAAAATACAATTTTTTCTTTCAAGCCTGGTTCTTCAGGGGGTGTCGACTCGCTCAGACCGTAGCATTTAAAATATCTTGTGTGTAATGGTCTAAGTATTTTCTCTTTAAAATTATTAGTATCTTTTCTAGCTTTTATAACTCATATTCTATCTGGCTCTGTATCTAATGAAATTAGTCCTATTTTCTATGGAGCTTATTTATGCGCATTCAACAAAAAGGGTGGTGGAATATGCCCCATTGCTGTGGGTCTGTGTCTCCACTGCCAAAATACACTGCGCCGCAAAATTAACGTGTATTTTCTAAAATAAAAAAATCCACTTGAGAACAATATTTGAATACAAGTCAATGGATTAAAAATGATAGTTTTTAACTGTACCCAACAACTTTTTGAATATTGCGCAAAAACACAATAGTTTTTGCTGTGGAAACTTTCAGCCCTTGGAGTAATGATGCAAAGAGCTTGGTCGCTGAAATAGGAGCAAAATTACCGTACAAAAGGGCTCGAAGTTTCATAACCCAGAAGGTCGGAATTGCCATACAACGTGGAAATGCTGCGTTTGTATTTGCAACGCACCCGGAAGAGTAAGGTGTGGAAGAATGTTTTTTATTGTGCAGATAAAGTGGTTGTATTTTTTTTGTTTTATGTTTTTTTAATATGTTATTCATTGTAAATTTATATTTCGATTCAATAAACTTTTTACGTCTGTACAATGGGTGTTATAAATCCGCATTTTGGATTCATTTTATGGTTTGACAATCGTAAATTGATTGTTTTCTTACTAATCATACTTTTTGATTAGTTGCCCTCCACCTTTCAACCAAATTCCTTGTACCTATGGTACAATTATATTGTGAATTCTTACTTTCATCCTTCTAAGAGTATGGAGAGTATTCCACATTTTCACGTGAGCTTAATTATCCTTGCTTCATAGTTTGCATAATTTTTCATTATTAGATTGTTGAAATAATAACCGAATGGAAACTACATTAATCAAATTTCTGGAACTTTATTTGGATTCGACTGTGTGTAAAATTTTGACAAACAATCTCAAAAACCATGCCACAAGGGCTCTACGTAAACAAAGCGCCTGAACGAGAGTTACAATGAAATTATATAGTCAAGCGACACAGTGTAATTCAATTTCTTATGAATAAAGCATTAAAGAGCAACTGGTTTCAATACAATCCATCATTAGGCTGAAAGCGAAGAGAAAATGACAGGAAAATCTCAGTGTTCTTTTATTTTGTTCGTCAAACTGTGCTTTTTATTTGATATTATAATGTTGAGTTAAACAAGAAAGATCAGAACCATATGAAACTACATTATGGGTAAAACTGGGATGTATCTTCAGCTCAGGCAATAGATGAAGCAATACAGAAACAGAGGAAAAAGTAAAGTCGTATGAAGTAGGATAATGGAAATAAGGTACTGATTCCAGAACTCTGTTAAGCGGATGACATGGTGATCATAGGCAAAAATAACAAAAACTTGGAACTTGGAGATATTCAAGAAGATACTGCAAAATATCAATATGAGGATAAACAAACAACGAATGGCCGAACAAAGAATAGTAAAACAAGTATTTAAATCTAGAACATACAAGAAGTCCAGAGGAATACCAAGAAGTGCATAGTTAGAGGCATCACGTAAGAGAAACTGGGAATAGGTAAAAAGGTTAACGCGGGGCAGAATTAAGTGGAGATAGAGTGGTAGAAGAATACTAACATACTCAACTCTAACAAACAATTCCTATTTTGTTTGAGGGTTAAACATATTTTGATTGCAATATATTCTTCTAGAGCATAGAAATCATGAATACTTAATACTCCAAAAAGATTTTTATGTATCCGCTTCGGTTGTTTGCCGCACTACAACCAACTCTCTATACTATTCATTCTCATTTCATGAGATTGTGAGGGGTTAATTTTTAAAACCACATTCATACCCATATAAACACCTTCAAAGTTATTTATGTGATTCAGTTAACAGCAAATTGATGTTCTTTCTATAACAATACCTAAAAGGAATTATTGAATGAATAAATGAAACACTCAAATATTCTACAATGAAATTATTTGAAGGTAAAACAAAATGGCATCAATATTATACTAGATGTTTGTTAAAATGTTACAGACTTCGTAGTAGTAGTAGTAGTAGTAGTAGTATATATTTATTGTTAGTTCTAACAATATCAGTTGGCCTTTGCAGTCATCTCATAGCGCCGGATTTGCGATTGATGTGCTTATCGAATCGTAAAAACAAGAGCAACGCTAGTTTACGTCGGTGCACTCATCCAGAGTGACAAGTCTTTAGAAAAAAAATTGTAAATTCATGTTCCATAAAGACTTATCTCATCTCGATTGTGGGTTGTTATAGTTACATTTTAAAAGCTTTACAAGCTATTACGTCACCCGTCTGATTCGAGAACCATTAACAATGATTTATTTTAACTCGTGTACTGATCATTATCCGCTTTTATAAGTTCTCGCGATACATAATTCTTCGTCTTTTACTTATTCTTCTTCTTCTGTTCTGTGCATGTCGTGTCGTCGCGAATCACGATCACATTTCCCGTTTGATAGGCCATGACACCATGAGCGTATCGAAATATTACGTTTATCGATTGAAAAAACTAAATTCGAATGCTGGAAAATTGTTTGTATCAGAAGTTTAGCGTTCACTTGGTCGATGAAAGAGCGAAAGGTTGATCTCGTTTATTCTAACATCTTTTTTTTATTTTTAATCGACAGTAGCGTCGCCATTTTTTGAAAAGAAGCAAATTCAAAACTACCCAAACTTCAAATAGAACTAGCACTCACTTTCATATATTAATTGATTAAATTGATGGCTAGTGAAGAGGGAGCTCGAATAAAAGACGCTTAGTTTTGGAGTAAGCGTAGAACTAAATGAGTGGATACTTCAAAATGTTCTTCTTGAAGTGCTTTATAGCCAGAGCGCTGGTTATCAATAATACCTGAATTTCTATATATAAAGAGTTCTACCTTAAACCTCTCTACTAATTGCTACTACTGTTACTAGTTACAGGAACCCTACAAATTACCAGTTCAAGCTTATACTAGTGCGATTCTAGCTTGGTACTATTCCACTAGATGACCTTATTCAACATAATCAAATTTACAATTTACTATGAAATTGTACAATACTATGACAAATAGATCACATTAATAAAAATAAAATGAAAAATTCAATACCTTATACAGATATAAAACAACTTGAAATATAAATAAATAAGTTTCTTTTATCAGGCATTGATAAGAATTTAATAATTTATAAATATCAAAATTCGACAATCGCGAAAATTTAGGAACTAGGAATCGAGAAAGTAGAGAGTAAAATACAGGGTCAACAACCGCTTTTCTTTGTTGTTCGTAACCCATTTTTGGTTTATTTGTGTTTTCTCATAACGTTAATATTAATTTTATTCTATTTTCTAGTTCTGTTTGATTTTTCGTCATTATTCGAAATTTTGAATACCTTTTCTGTGGTATTCTTTAATTCTACCCATTTTAACTTCTATGGTGCCATTGTCTTTTATATTCTCCAGCTCCTTTCTCAACAGTTCCTCGTATTTCATTGATTCTTCTTCGCTTTTTAATCTTACGACTTGATTTCTTCGTCTCTTTCATCCTATATGGTTTCTGATGTCTGGTAATATATGTACCATTTTTGCCCTACTATAAAATGATCCGTAACAGAACCTCCAAAGGTTCTGACATTTTTTATTGCTTTTAATTCTGTTTTTTCGAATAATATGTTGTCTATTTGATATATGGTTTTCCCATCTAGATACATCCAGCTGCCTTTCTAAATGGCTTTTCGTTGTAAATATGTTCTTACTAAAGTCATATTTTTCCTTTACAAAGTCAATTAAGAATAATCCGCCGTCGTTTAATATTTCATGCTTGCTATATGGCCCTATCGTTAATCTATATAATGTTTCTCTGCCAATTTTAGAATTTGCGTTCCTAATAATACTTTCATGTCATATTTAAGCACTTCTTTATACTTTCTATCTAGTATATTATAGAACTATAGAACGTAGCATGAAATTTAATAAATGTGTTTTTATGGTATCTTCCTATTATTCTCGGAATACATAACCTATATATTAAAGCTTTAAATTCCATTACCAATGGTTTAATTTTTTTACTTATTATAAATCCCGTCCCTAACATCCTATTCGCTCCCTCACTATTAATAAATATATAATTCTCTATTTCTATTGTACTATTTCCCAATTGCTTTGTTTCTTATAGTGCGACTACATCGAAGTTGAATTGCTTTATTTCTCTTACTATATATTTTAACTTACCTTCTTCGAATGTCCCTCTAACATTCCATGTTCCTATCTTTAAGGCTGTATTAGCTTGGACGTTATTCTCCGTTTTGTTTTGTTTTTTTGTTACTATTGTTCTTACTCTTTTGCTCATTTCTGTATGTTGTTCCGTTCTCACAACCATTTTCGTTGCCATGTCCAATTGTGTATCTTGATGTTATTTTATATCTGTTAGTTTTTTAGTTCTTGTATTTGTAAGGTTTGTTTATTGTAGTCCCATTTCCACTCTTTGCTATTATCAATTTGTTATATCCAATTTTTACAGTTTTGGCTGCCTGTCTAGTTTTATTTCTTTTTTCACGTTCCGCTTTTTTCAAGTCTTCATTTATATATATTTTCATTGTTCAATAATTTTTTAACGTATATTTGTTTTTCACAACTTTATCTTTGTTCTTTTGTTTTTCAAATTCCAAAAAACATGTATTTTCTCCTAACTTCATTATCGTCTTCACACGCGCCTAAACTCCGATTTATTCTGTATAACTTTTTCCATACTAGTTTTGATTAGCTCTATATCCGTAGTATTCACCTTTCTTCCTGTCACTACAATATTAGCTTTCATCTTTTCATTTTTCAATATTGCATTTTGCTCTCGGAATATTTTGTTTTCTAGTCTGATCTTTTTTACTAGATGAAAAAGAAGGTTTATATTTCGTGCAGAATTTTAATTTTTAAAATCATAGCAAAGCGCTTTCGACTATAACGTCATCCTCAGTGCTTACCTGTAAGTAAGTAACATTGAATTAAATTTAAGACATTTTTATAAAGAGAACTTTGAAAATTGAAAAAATTACTTACTCGTCAGGTGTACAAGAGCCAGACCATAAAAATACCATGTGTCCAGAGGACCATGTAAATATTTAAAAAAGGGACATCGTATGAACAACATTTTAAAATATCCTTATTCCAGGATTAACCTGGATAAAAATTTCAAAAGGCGCAACACATGTCTGCTGAAACTTGGTCCATTCTATAACTAAATAAATAAATGAAAATTGACATTGTGTCAAAAGCTGACAATGAAGTTTGGCATAGAACAAAAGCAGACAATGGTAATTGTTTAGTCATTTTAAACAAGTCAGATTACATTGATAAAGTGGAGAATTTCCTTTCTGAACATAATTTCAAAATTTTATCATCAAATCCATTCAATAATTTTATTAGAAAATTGAAAACTCAGTTAAATATCCATGAAGATTTTTTCATCGAACATTCAGCCCCTTATTCTCTCATTAACAGCAGCCCAGTCCTTACTCGCTTGTATGGACTTCCAAAGATCCACAAGATCGACATACCAGTAAGACCAGTAGTTAGCTTCACTAACACTCCGGTTTCAATTTTAGCTTCATTTATTTACAGGCTTATAAAAGACCTAACACATTTCACTCCAAAATATGCAGTAAGTAACTCTTTAGATTGGATTAACAAATTGAATAATTTAAATTTGCCTCGAGAAAGCTTGATGATTTCCTTTGATGTAAGTAATATTTTCACTTCAGTTCCGAATACAGAAACCTTACCACTTGTAAGTGAGGCCTTAAGCCTTCCCCAAGTTGATGCCAATTCCATAAGTTACATTTTGACCTTGTTAAACTTTTGCCTTTCACAGGACTTTTTTGTTTTTAATGATAAATTATATAAACAACCAGATGGACTTGCCATGGGTAGTTGTTTATCACCTTTTTTAGCAGATATTCTTATGAATAATTTAGAAAACAAATTCATTATCACTGCAAATAATTCAGAAATTTTACATCGGCTTAGATATGTTGATGATTGTTTGGTATTTGTGGATGGTGCCATTGGCATTGTCAACAATATTCTAGCAAAAATAAACCAAGTTCACCCAAGTATCAAATTCACACTTGAATTAGAATCAAATAATGACTTAAATTTCTTATACTTTACATTCCATAAAAATAACATTCTTTTAAAGATTAGCATATTTAGAAAACCCACACAAACCGATCACGTTATACCCAGCTTAACCAATCATCCTCATCAACACAAAATGGCAGCCTTCAATTGTTACATTCATAGACTTTTGAATGTGCTCCTTTCTGCAGTTGATTATCAGAATGAATTGAATATCATTAAACAAATAGCTTCAAATAATAATTATAAAAATCCCAAATTTTTTTCCCCTAAGAGAAACAATGTATTGTTGTGCAATCTTCTTTAATTAAAAATTTCGCAGAGCGCTTTCGGCATTAAGCCATCATCAATACGGTCATTGTCAGAATTCCGAGACAGGGGCCTCCAAATGTGTACGTCTGTACATTTAACTGTTTGGTGGTTCACATTATTGGTTTAAAAACAGTATTAAAAATACATAAAAATTAAAATTCAGTAAAATGATTCAGCAGATCTGAAACATGCATTTTTTGGTTCGACCATTTTGCCAACTTGTTTAATCAAATATTTGAGCTTTTTATCAACATTTTCAAATTTAATCCTCTTGGCTATTGGAAGAACTTGCAGACCTTTGAGAGTCCGTATAACCGAACATTTAAATCCCAACAAAATTTCAACTGTTGGTCAGCATTTAAGGTTTAATAACCACAACTTTAGTCCAAATAGGAATTCAAAAATTTTATAGGAGGTGAGTTCCAAAAATTACAATAGATTAGATTTTCTTGAAGATTTACATATTAACAGGGAATTACTGAATAATGACTTTTATCTCAACGCTCAAGTTAATTTAAACAGAGCGTACATTCCCCTTCATATACGTTTAAAATAGAAAGATCAATTTGACTAATTTGTCTATTATCAATTTTCAAAACACAGATCATTATTTTTCTGTTCTATGCCAAACTTCATTGTCAGCTTTTGACACAATGTCAATTTTCATTTATTCATTTAGTTATAGAATGGACTAAGTTTCAGCAGATAGGTGTTTTGCGCCTTTTGAAACTTTTATCCAGGTTAATCCTGGAATAAGGATATTTTAAAATGTTGTTCATATGATGTCCCTTTTTTAAATATTTACATGGTCCTCTTGACACATGGTATTTTTATGGTCTGGCTCTTGTACACCTGACGAGTAAGTAATTTTTTCAATTTTCAATGTTCTCTTTATAAACATTTCTTAAATTCAATTCAATGTTACTTACTTACAGGTACGCACTGAGGATGACGTTATAGTCCAAAGGGCTTTGCTATGATTTTAAAAACTAAAATTCTGCACGAAATACAAACCTTTTTTCATCCAATTACATTGGAACGTGCACACAGGTTGACAATTTTCACTTGGTCTTTTTTACCTCTTCTTTAATTTCAGATTGCTCTTCAATAATTCGACTTTGATCTATTTTCATGTCAGTAATCAGTTCAATTAAGTGATCCAGCTTTTCCTCGAATTTTTTGTTTACCGTTCCTGGTTGACCTTATTGTCAACTTACCACTGCCAAAAATTTCTTTCCTAGCTTTCCTTTTTCACCCATCGTCTGTGGAAAATAACCTTCTCTATCTAGCATATGCATATTTTCTTCTTTGTTATTCACGATTAACGTGAAAAGTTAAGCCCACCTCAACGGTTCGGAGGCTTTTAACTTTTATATAATCCTTCTAATTCAGATTTCTTCCACAATCCGGGAACACTAGTGGAGTGAGTAGTTGCTATTTCAATTGGTAATCGGTTATTCCTTACAGTGTTGCCACAGTTCGCTTGATCGAGCGAGATCTCGCTCTTTACCTTTTCTTTTCGCTGGCTCGCTCGTTCACCTTCGATAAATCTCGCTCGTTTCGACGATACGACCGCGTCGAGATTGCGTATAGATGGCGACATGGTCGCAGCTCACATTGGCATGTGGCCTGAATATTCGATAGAGAAAAAGAAGAAGAATTTGCGAAATCGATTATTGACATTGACACTATTGTCAATTGTCATGCCAGTTGTCAATCATCTTAATTTATTTTGTTTATTTTATATGCTTCTCTAAAATTTGACAATAAATACCTAATTTTCAAATTAATCAAACATCAAATGAGCAAGAAGTTCATTTCTGCCATCGCTACTAGATGTTTGATTTCAGATTCAGCTTAACACAAGTCAATGATATATTGGAGAAAAAGTAACAGTAATGCAATCTCGCACCCTCAACAAAAATCTCGCCCGTTTTTAAGAGAATGACTCGCCCCATCAAACGTAGGTATGTGGCAACACTGCTTCCTTATCAGTTAAATTCTGTAGTTGTTCTATTAGTATTTTGACAATTCTATTAATAAGGTAGTTCTTTACTTACAATTTTTTCTGTTTATACGGCTCCAAACTATATATTTAGTTCACTTTTACACAAATACAGTAAATTAATTATCGCTGTCCTAGTTTTTGAGATTTTTATAGGTGAAGACTAAGTATTCAACGTTGCAAGCGGTATCACTCATTTAGTTGTTGGCGAAGATTGGGATGGTGACTCATTTTAGTGTGGTTATCGGCTCGTTTATATGGGAGCATCCATAATAAGTGTTATAGCAGAATTAATAATGGAAAATCTTCAGGGAAATATCATTAGTAAACTTAATATTAATATTCCATTCTTTTTCCGTTATGTAGAAGATTGCATTATTTATTATTACAGGCCCCTTGTTTCTGTATCAAATTATTGTACTCTAAAATCGAAAACGCCAAAAAACAAACTAAAAATAAGTTCTTTCTCTGAGTAATTTAAATTGTTAATTGCTCTTTGTTTGGATATTTAAACATGAATTTCAAAGCTTAAAAACAAAATATCTTCGTACTATAAATGCTTGAAGGTTATGTTTTTCATACATATATCAAAGTTGTTAATGTCAAATCATATTTTGATAAAGACCTCAATTGTTACGAACATTAAAAAGATATTTCTATAATAAAACACGTTATTCATGAAATTAGACGTAAAATCAACAAAATTTATTCAATAATAAAGTAATCATTTTGGAAATGTTGAGATTTTCCAGCTGTTCCATACAAGAACAGGATCAAATCTTCAGAGTTTGTTCAAACGTTAATTTACATGTCAAGCGATGACTTAAGCAGAGCTATCGTCCGAGCCAATAATAGTTAAAAGTTTGACAGGCACTTCCTATTTTCATTATGCAGCTAACGTTAAACGTGTAGATGGATGTGGCGTGTTTTAACTTACGTCTTAAATAAACACAGCTGTTCATTTTCTTTTTGGAATTGAAAAAAGTACGTTCCATTGAAAAACATGATCTTTAAAAAAACCGAAAGATTTATTTACCTTTTTAAATAACATCGAAATACGCCATTGAGTGGTTTAAGAAGAGGTTTTGCATACCGGTCTGACTGCAAACATATACAATGGATGATCCTGAACACAAGCTGAAGTCAAAGAGAGGCCCTTAGCAACAAGATCATTCGCCAACGCTTAACAAATGCAAAAGAAATTTACTTTTTTTTCATCTTTATGTGGCCGTCTTAACAACACGTTTCGCTGTAGGAGGAACGAGTGAAAGTTGATTTTTAAATAAGTTGGTATATTCAATTTATTTTGTCGACTTTGTACTAATTTATACGAAACTTAATTTTCAATATATGTAAAGATAATAAAGTGTTACATATCAACAGTTTGTTTTGTTTTAAAACGTCTTTATTTACAATAATTTAAGGGTTATAATTTACAATTGTATACAAGATTTAGAAAGGCCGTTGTTTTGGCAATCCTGCTACAATCATTCGTCTGTGGATGAATATATGGCACCTTGCATTTTTGCAATATCCATTTGCCTCTACTCAAAAAATTCCTTTGTCCCGTATTCATAAATATGACTCCATAGCTATTTCGACTCGTATATCCCTGAAAAGCAGCTGAAAAACAGGGTTTTAAAACTAAATATTAACAGTATTATCTTTTGTATTCATTTCACAGTAGTTAACAAGGTATGATGATTATCGATAAAGAAGTTTGATTTGTAATGAACCATCACCAATAATTATTGTTTCTACTGCTTTAATCTCTAAGTTTGTTCCCTATATTTCAGACCAATTGTTATATTTCTACCTTTCGGGTAAGCTTTGTTCTTAATGAATTTTTGCAAATGAATCAAATTCAAATGAGTTTTTGAATGTAATACTTGCGTTTATTGAAACAATAAAAATCTCTAACTATAGCGTAGATCAGTGGTCGCCAACCTCTCAATGAGTTGAGCTACTTTGTTAATTTTGGAATAAACAGTGAGCTACCCACACGGAAGCCACGTAACGCAACGTAAATGAAATAATCCACATAATCATTATATGTATTTATTTTACTATTTAACTGGTAATACATAATACATAGGTACTAATAATAAACTAATAACAAAATAACTAATATTACTAGTACGTACTTGTTCATAGCTACATTCCTACCTACCAAACGAAGGTGTTTGAAAAATAAACACAAACTTTTATCCAGCCACAACGGCATTTCACGTAAGATTTAAAAATAGTTAATAATAACAACAAAAAAGTAACGCACTATCATGAACATAAACATTGAAAAATAAAAAAAGCACGTTCAATGAGAAGGCTGACACTCATACTCATCGATAATTTTTTTAATGTTTGCAGTATAATTTGATACAGCCATTCGAATACAATTATCCAAATGTTCATCTGTAAGTCGATTGCGATATTTGTTCTTAATAAACTTCATATTGGAAAAAGAAGATCCACACAAATAGGTTGAACTGAATAATGCTTTCACTTTCAAGGCAACATGGCAAAGAACTGAATATTTGTCTTTACTTACAATAGGCCAGATACATTTGGTACTTTAGACTAACGATTTTAAGGCTAAATCATTTTGAAACTCAATTACTTCCATTTCTGTCGCAGCGATGTCTTCGCCAAAGTTCTGCATAACACAAGCTGCAAACTGTTGGATATCAATTTCCATAAAGGGTGAAACAACAAACTGCGGTACTAAAGACATTTCGTTGAAATCCTTGAAACGATTTTTGAAGTTATTCTTCAGGGTAGAAACAATTTCTACATGATATTTGCTGTTCTAATGGATTCTGAGATATTTTTTCTGAAAGATTAGGAAAATGCTTGGCATCGCTGTTAATTACGTTTTGTTCCCAAAACTCCAGCTTTTTGATAAATGCTTTTATATCAGAAATCATTTTCGCTAGTTCTTTGTCTCTCCCCTGAAGTTGCAAATCAAGTTCGTTTAATTTCTCTGTAATGTCCACGAGAAAACCAAAATCTCTAAGCCAGATTGAATTTTCTAGTTCCGGAGCCGGTTCATCGCGTTGTTTGACAAATTGAACTATGCCAGATAGGACATCATTAAAACGTTTCAGCACCCGTCCTCTACTTAACCATAGGACTTCAGAGTGAAGGAGTAGGTCCCCGTATTGACAGTCAACTTCATCGGCCAAGGTTTTGAATAATCTTCTTTGTAACGCTTGAGCTCTAATCTTGTTCACAATTTTTACCATCAGTTTCACAACGTTGTTTAGTTTCAGGAAATTTCCACATAATGCTTGCTAATGAATAATACAGTGGTAAAGCGGAAAAGTTTCATCTTTACGACATAACGCCACCAGACCCTTATCACAACCCACCATAGCTGGAGCGCCATCGGTTGTCAAGCCTACCATTTTCGATATTGGAATTTTCTCGGAAGAAATAATATTTTTTAAATGAGAAAACAAGTCCTGTCCAGTAGTGTGTCCTTTCAATGGAATGAACTTCAAAAAATCTTCTTTAATCGTAAAATCACTAAAAACCATCCTGACGAACACGGCCATCTGGGCAGTGTCAACGACATCTGTTGATTCATCCAGTTGAAGTGAAAAATAAACACAGTTATCTGTCAGTTCTTAACTGTAAAAAAATATCATTGCTCATTACTTCTACACGTCTCATCACTGTATTAGCAGAAAGTTGCATAGATTTTATAGCTGAAACTATCTCGTCTTTATTTCTAAAGTTGGCAAATAACGAATCAGCAGCTTCTAAAAACGCCTGTTTTATCATTTCCCCGTCTTCATAATGTTTCTTTTTTTGTGCAATTGTCTGGGACACACAGTACGATGCTTCAGTTGCAGCCTTATTTTTGTCGACTGTTCTTAAAAATATTGATTGTTGTCCAATTAACTGCTTTTTTAACTGTTTCAGTTTCTCCTTTCTGGCGGTAGAATGTAGTGGGAATGATTTTTAAAAATTAGAATTTACAGTTTTATGATGTCTCTCAATATTTCCTTTTTTAGCAACGGTGACCGAAGTATTACACAACAAACACACATTTTTATCTTTAACTTCTGTAAAAAAGTATTGTTCTTCCCATTCCGAATGAAAGTGGTATGTATAACCTTCTTACAACTGCTTGCCATATTATTTTTTGTTGTTCTCTACTAACCCAACCGCTGGACATTGGTTACGCGTTCAGTTTTAAACTAAGCGCAATGTCGCCGCGCCGTGCGTATTTATCCCGTTCAAAGCAATCCTGATTGTTCTCGAACACTAACGCGCTGGCCCGGCTGGTCGGTTCTAGCCGATTCTAGCTTGATGGCGTCAGCGGCAGATCGCTCACTGCAACGTTGCCGCTGTTTTTGTTTAATATTATGACAATTAAATTTTTTTGTGGAATTTTCGGAAGCTTCTCTGATTTTAGCAGTATGTATTTTTTTAAATTAAAATCTTTGTGAGAGCTACCAGAATTGCCTTCGCTAGCTACCGGTAGCTCGCGACCGATAGGTTGGCGACCACTGGTGTAGATTGAATAACTTGAAAAAAACACATGTTTTTGCTAAATTTCAACAATTATTGATTCCATTTCGTCGTCTAAGGATCGATCGGCTTATCTCATGTCCATTTTTGTAAAATTTACAGGAGACGGCCGCCAGGCAGGTATATGTAAGTCAGACTTCCACCATGTAGGACAATTTTGATAGGACTACCTTCTTCTACAAAATTACAAGCTCCATGCTCTCGTAGCAGAAATCGTTCGTGACAGGTATACCAACCGATATTTCTAGCGGTCGGGCAGTTTTTCGCGTTATAAAGTCAAATACCTAGAACTACACCTGGACCATAAGCTTACTTAGAAACCTCACATTAAAAATAAACGAGTTCAATTATCTCTGAAAGTATGTCAAATGCACTGGTTGATTGGTAGAATATCCCAACTCTCACTAGAGAATAAAAATAAACTCTTATTCTATAAAATGGATGGTACCTGCCTGCCCTTCACATCTTCTACATTGCTTGGTACTTTGGTAAAGTAATGTTCTTTTTGTGACATTGAACTTTCTTTCTACTAGATATGAAGCAATCCAAAAATTTATGTTACTGCTTTCCTATAAACTGCTACGCAAATGTCGTCGTGAGACATACTGTATATTTGTTTACTCTACGTTTATAAACATGTTTTCGAATATTATAATTTAAAATATTTGATTGAACGTTTAGTTTGCATTAGTGCAAAATTCTATATGCTTTGGAAGCTGATGTAATATCATCAAAGGTAATGTCAGTCACTGAAATGTTCGCATGAACTTCAATTACTATGTAAACATTCAAAAGTATATTTAAATTGCGATTCGATGTTATAATTTGAAACGCATTACATTTGTTTCAAGTTATTACCGTAATGAAAATATTTGTTTATATGTATATACATATTGTTTGTTGAATACTTTTGGACATATATTTCATTCAATTTCAACGAATACCATGGTCAGTTCCGATGATTCCACTGTTACAAACTAAACTGATATTTAGCGACTCTTTCAAAATCGATTAAATTCGGTGGATTGTGAATAAAAAAACTATTGAATAAATAAGGGGACCTAACAATAGACAACATTTATATCTATAATAATAACTGTTGTTAGTCAATAGTTGTTTTGAAAGAAAAGTACATGGTGAGAAATATAGTCATTGGGTTCCATTTTGTACTTTCATGGTGATTATTTTATTAACTTTAGACTTTTGAACATTATTAGCTTGGATGTTTCGCAGTTCTCTATTAAAGTAACTTGGTCAAGATCCATTGCAGATGTATGTAAATACATCGCTTGTGTGTCCTTCCTTTCACAGGTTTCAACTTCTGTAGTTTGAGTTGCTGGTGGTAGGGGTGTAGTGTCGTTTATCATGCTATATACCTTAGCTTTCAAATAGCACTTTATCTGCAACTCACAATGGTTGTAATTGTTTCCATTTAATTTACTAATGGAAGTTACATCTATTTTGTCAGACTTCTATTTCTAACTTATAGCTAGAGTTTCAAATATAATTTAACCTTTTCAGCCACGTGTCTTTATAGGTTAGATAACTTCCACTTGGTGATTACAGGTTAATCTTCCAATTAAGTGACTACTGAGCCCACAACCTTTTACAAACTTCTCAAATGAAACACGTTTTTATTATCTATATCGATTAAAAAATATATTGACGACAGACATTAATTAAACTGCGGTACAGATACTTCATACTTGTCAATTGTCAATAAAACAAGGACAGCGGCTAAATTTACATATGTATACTAAAAAAACTAACAAAAGGAATTTTAATAGATTTTATCTAGTTAGTGTTCTTCTATTTTAAACGTTTATTTTCATATTTTTTTACAAATGTTTGTGCCATGTTGTATTGTACATTTTAATATTATTACCACGTCATCAGCCAACATTCGCTGATTCAATAATACTTTCAAATGCCATAGATTTAGTTTCAGTATCTGTAAACTTCAAAATCCTCTCTGCGTATTTTCTAGTGTATTTTATAACATAAATTTCTAGAAAACCTGGTATTTTTATTACTTCCTTCATTAGTCTACTAAAAAGTATCTCAATCATTTCTGAAGTTATATTATCCGTTCCTGAGGGTTTTCTTGATTTTATTCTATTTATGACTCTTGTATTGTCTGTTCTTTCCATTATTTTGTCATATTTTTCTCAATTTTTCCTCTTTGATATTAATCCTATGTTAAGTTAGGTAATATCTAAATCGCATTTTGGAATTTCTAAATGCAATTTACGTTTCATCACCTGCTTAGAAACAACTAAGAATGATAAAAAATAACTTATATTGTCGCAATTAGCGCATGGTGAAACGTAAATTGGATTTAGCAATTCCAAAATCTGATTTAGGTATTACCTAACTTTAGGAAATTGCTGGTGAAATCGGGCATTAGTCTTACATAAGTGTACCCGAGAAACTATATCTCTAACAGGAACTACTACAAAATAACGACCGAATCTTCATCACATCTCCTGCCAAAATCTCGGTGTATATCGATGGTCTCCAACGAAGATTTTGTTATCTAAGTTCAAAGAGAGACTGCATCACAGAACATATGATGTTTTGCTATTTAAATATCAGGTTCTGATTTGGATTCTTCTTATTGAACTATTGCTTAATCTTCTAAAAAAGTATCTAATATCAAAGATAATTTCTTAACTGAAGATATTTCCATTGAAAAAATATGTTGCAGAAACATCTGCTTCAAAAATTACGAGACAACTGTTTTCTTATTTTAGATATTGAAAAAAGTTTCCTTTCGTGATGGAGTCAATATAATTCCTATTTCTAATTTATAAAACAGATTTTAACAAATATCTTGGCGTCTAAATACGTTTTGTTGCCCTTAAATCGATTCCTATACTATTAATCCCGCCTTGCTTACACATTACACTACATGCATATCCCTTTGTTTATATTGGTCTCCGTCTAAATTTTAATAAATGATGTACGTGTTGCAACCACGCATATATCATCTCAAGCATAATCTGATAATAACTGACAAGTGACTAAAGGGGTTGTTATACGAGATTATCAAGCTGGTATTAACGTATATAAATTTTATAATTATTTTACTCCAAGGATATACAGTTTCTTTGGGTATTACGTGCGTAGCATTAATTTAAGAAATTCACTTATGATGTGAGTCAGGACAATATTTTGTCCTTTTATACTTAAGATATTCTATTTATCATTCAGTGATATTGTTTGATGGCCGAATGCGACTCTCTAAAACCAAACTGGTGTTCTGAGATGGCCTTGCTATAAAATTGCTTCTAAAAATGAAAATATAGGTCTATAAAACGTTATATTTAAAAGGTTTCCACCTGGTTTGAGAACCAAGATAATTTCTTATTTTTTTTAATTGTTTTGGAAAATATTGGAGCCCTAATTCATCATTGAAAACATATGTTAACATAACAATACTTTTTCTTGTTTTCTAGTTATTTATCATTCTCTATATATTGGTGCAACTGTTGGTTCTAGGTAACTATTTAGATTATTTATTACGTTCCTAACAGTTTATTTTTTGATCAAAATATCTATTACAAGGGTTTCTTCAAATTGGAGGGTTTGATGAAGCTTTTATTTTCGTCCAAATAGAGTTGTCAAAACGATAAAGGTTGGTACATTCATGGGACACTTTATCTTGCTGAATGGTGAACACAATGCATTATTTTTCCTTCTAGAAAAGTTGCAGTTCTAACACATATATCACACACATCAATGGCTTAATCATGTTTTTCTAAAGAATAGTTTAAATATTCGTATTATTCTACATTTTTCTACATAATAGAACTTTATAATAATATTCATGTCTTAGGATATATACACACTAATAAATAGTTATTGAAAATCCATTTTTACTATGACTCACATCTATATTTTCGGATATAAAACCGATATGAATTTTATAAAGCGAGTAACAGAGAAAAACATAATCTTTTCTTTAATGTATTCCCTAGTTCTTCGTCTAATTTGAATAGATATTGGAGTCCATTATTCCGCCAT
Organism: Galeruca laticollis; assembly: GCA_963921935.1. NCBI lineage: Eukaryota > Metazoa > Arthropoda > Insecta > Coleoptera > Chrysomelidae > Galeruca > Galeruca laticollis. The sequence continues at coordinate 81,020,361 of OY998178.1, read as the reverse complement.
CAGTGGCTGGATAGCTGATTCACCGTCTGCATTTATTTTTTCTTACTTGGTTACGATTCATTAAACTCACATAAAGGCTACCGTAAAATCGCATATCGATGCGCAAGCTCTCTATTCTCGATTTTACAAGCAATACTTCTTCTACATTTACATATTTTCTATTAAGATTGCTGTTGAATGAAAAAATATGGAGAAACTGAAATTAAACGATGTTACATCAATTAATCTCAATAACTTTATAACTCGGCGCTGTATTAATCGGGTTTTCTTTCAGTTGTAAATGGAAATCAAGAAAACAGTGAGTGACTATATGTTTGTTTGCGAATGAGTAACGATCTTTTGTAAATCTTATAAAATGAGTATGCAGATACAGTATAAAGTGCAAATTGTAAAATGGTACTATCAGGGTAATTCATATCGAGAAATAGCAGAAAATTTGTTTATTGTGGCATTCGAAAATGCCCAACCAATTAGCAAGAAACAAGTGAGAACGGTTATAAAAAATGTTGAAAAGCATGGATGTATCATTCCTACAAAACATGGACCGCGTACCCAAAATCGTCAAACCCAACTCGAAAAAGAAGAAAGAGATATTTTAATTTGTGCAAATGTGGAAAATAATCCTCTACAATCGTTCACTCATTTAGCAAATGATTTTGATGTTGATCCGGAAACCATTCGGACTGTATAAAAAAATGGTTATCGTAGCTTTAAACTGAAAAAGAGCTATAAAATATTTCCAGACGATCAATTTCGTAGAATGGAATTTTATGAAGTAGTTATGGAAAAAATACAATTGGAAGCAAACTTTTCGAAAAATATTTTGTTCACAGATGAATCGACTTTTTCCATACACGGTGCACATAGTTCATCCGTCCAGGACAAATCTACACAAACACTACAATAGTAGAACACAATATCGCCAAAAGTTAAATGTTTGGGCTGGAATATTAGGTGAACATTTAATTGGACCATTTTTTATTCACGGTAATTTAACCGGACAAAAATATTTGGACATGCTGGAAAATCAAATTACTCCTGCCCGTATACAATTAGGTGTCAACTTCAATGATATTTGGTACCAACATGACGGTTTTGCATCACATAATTATCGACTAGCAATAAATTTTTTAAATACACAATTTCCCAATCGGATAATCTCCACGAATAATAACATTAGATGGCCTGCTAGATCTCCAGATTTGGCACCCAATGGTGTTATGTAAAATCGAGAATTTATGGATTCAAAGAAAACAGAGCCACTTCTCTGAATGAACTTAGGGAACAAATTTTACAAGTTTGTATGGAAATAACACCTCAAATGCTCATACGTGTTCGTCAAGAATTTTATAACCGGCTCGGTTACTGTTTAGCTCAAAACGGGGGTTTATTCGAACATTTGATATGCGTTCTATTTTTTAATTTATTACATATAAGAATCTTACTTTTATTTAAAAATAGTAGATACATTCATTAGAATTTGATTATGTTCAAGTTTATTATCATAGCGTTTTTTTAATTTGTATTGTGTGTGTTTACACAGAGAATTCGCTTCTCATTTGCAAACAAACGAAAAAGAACCTAACATTTTTTATACTAATACATTCAAACCCCAGATGTTCAGAGACTACGTTGCCAAATCTGAAAAAAAGTTAAGGTTTTAACCGCTTTCAAACTGAAAACTAGAACAATTTCCAGCATTACAATAAAAAGTTCCACGAGTAGATAGAATTAATTATATCTTGATCTGTGACAACCTCTTGAATTATCATAATTAAAAGCTTCTTATAACTTGTTCTCATGTTAGAACAACGCATTTTACAATTAATATAAATATACAATGAATGTTGGCAACACTGGTTCTGTTATCTAGTTCGAATGTAAACAGAATTTGTAACACATTGACGTTACGGATACGCCTCTCGAGAGCGGTGCATATCCTGTAAGCGAAAAAGAATAATACACTGAATTTATATGTATTTTGTCTCTTTCTAATACATTGACGATAAAACATATGTCCCCTCAGAATTTTCCTAACACTGTATATATTTTTCTTCAAACGTCATATAAGTGATTGATAAATTATGTGACGTTTTTCAATGACATTAAGTTTCATTTATATGACTAGGAGTATAAGTACTTATACTACTAGGCGTATAAATATATTATAGTACTATGTATTTTTTTTCCGTTTTATTTATTGGCATTAGCATTGCTCATTTAGTCATTTAATAGACGAACATTTACACAATACACATTGATTATTTATTGGTATCCACAATGGTGTTTATTATTTATTTGCAATATTTATAGTAAAAGTACAATTATGAAGAATTGCATCATTTAAGAATCCTCCATTTCTTGTAATATCAGTACAACTCATAACCACTTTTCGAGAGTGAACTGCTTTTAAAAATCCATTGTTTATACCGGGACCATTAAATGTTCGTATCCATGACAACGATACCAAATAGGGAATATACAGTGAAATAAGTTAAAGATTCAATCTTGTTATCTTTATTAAAAAATTCGTTTTCTTTTATTGTTTTATCTCAAATAAAATTATGCACGTTTGAAGAAAAATAGTATATATTTGGAGAATAAGATACTTTATGTGCTTCGCATGGATTGTCTGACGAACGTAGTGAGCCAAACTTTCCATACTCAGCACATAAAGTATTACTTATTCTCCTCATATCATAATATACTATTATTGCTGACGCCAAATTGTATACTGTAATACCTGAGAATAAATCAAGGATATTTTTGGAAAAGTTGGGAGAAAAACAAGAAGTGTTTAGGTCAGAGTGGTAAACCAATGACAATATATTCATATAATATGAGAGTGTCTAAAAAAGTTGGTATCAAAAACTCCAAATACAAGTTATAGAAAACATATGCATAATAATGCACATAAAAGTACAAATAGCAAGTGAAGAGTAATCAAACAAGAGGACAGTAAATGTCCTCTTCAGTAATGAGCGAGTTAATCAGTACAAGATCAAGAATGCAACAATTACCAACAAAAATAGGATATCAAAGAATTCAACCGGTAAAAAGAACTATGATATTGAATGTGCGACTGGAAAAAATCGTTAGAAGAAAATACAGGAATTTAACCCAAAGCAGATTCCCATAAGGGTGAAAGTAAGGGGAGAAGAACTAGTTTAACAATATTAATATATGGTACCCCATGTAACATATAACAGTCGCAACTTTTTCGAGTAAAATCAAGACGATGATACGAAACAGGTTTGAATAAGATGTTATTCATCTCCGAAATACAGGGTATTTAATTTAGAAAACGTAAAATCGTAATTGGTCAACATTTTTTATTTATAATTAATTTTCTTATGTTGAATTGGAAAATCTGCGATCATTTCATGTTTAATTCTCCCCTTGTATAAATTTTTCAAAAAACTGATACGGAAAATAAATACTTCTAAAATGTTTGAAAATTTATTCAACTAAAATAAAAATTCCATTAAACATTATCTTCTATGTCAGCTACGATTACCGTAAGCGTGAACTTTTCTGCACCAATTCCCAATTGGATTTGCGTCTCCGTAAATATTGGCACTTTCATGTGGCATCCGTAGTCTCGTTGGTAGAAGCTTCTTCTTGGATTTTATTATATAACGGTTCTAGTTGTTACAGTGTCTACCAGCAAAGTATATTTCTTGCTATTCACTCCGCTATCCACATATACACTGTTGTTACAGCATCTGTGAGAGGCTATCAGTATGAGAGGATTTTGGAACTTTCCTGGGTCGGTGCTGCTTCCTCGTAGCCTTATATATTGAAGTTCCTGAATATTACTCGCATATGTTATACTTCCTCAAGGGAACATTTAATAGTCTGGCAAAAGATTCCGCCCCCGGCAGCTATCTGGGTTTGGAGAGCAGAGCGTGGGCTGACTCACGTATAGTAAACTAATTGTAACTAAATAGTAGATATGTTTTACTTACTTTTAATTCTGAAAATTACTTTCTACTACTGAGGGCGCCAATTGATGTCGGTCAATATTAAAGCAATAATAGTATATTACGTGACGTGTGTTGTAAGATGCATTTTACGCACGAACTGAAAAGGTATTCCGTAATTCCGTGAGTGCGTAAAATGCGTTACAACACGAGTTACGTACTATACTTTACCTACGACCCACTTGTACTTGTGTTTATAATCTTATTAACGTATTTAAAGTACAAGTAAAAACGTACATCCTCGATGCCCAGCCAAGTTTTATAAAAGTCGCTCCTCGATGCCCAGCCAAGCATCTTAGAAGTTCACCCTCGATGCCCAGCCAAGTTTCGTAAAACTCCGTCCTAAATAGTATTTATTTTTACTAAAAATGTATGTAGAATTACCGGAATTGCGTAAAATAGCGCGTATACACTTCTCGACTAAAGTGACATTAATCCCTTAGGTGGATTACTTCCCTCAGGAATCAAACACCACCCGCGGGATTAAATGGGTCACTTTAGTCGCTTGGTATATAATATACTATTGTTTACTAATATGAGATACATTCAGACAGCTAAAAGATGCGGATTGTATGAAAGGGAACCAATTATCATATAATTCCAAATAACACTTATTATTAAATGCAATCTCATATCTAATAAATGTTATCTACCATTTATATATAGAATAAAATTCAGCGTCAAATATCTAAGAAATACATTTTGAATAAAATGGCTACGTCTATTGACAGTTGCTAAGTGGTTGCTATGGAAGCCGTGCGATTTACTTTACTGCCGTGCGTTTTGTTTTACCGTGCGTAATAGACGTCTTACATCGATTGCCAACTGTGTGTTTTTGACTACTTACAGGGGTGGTCGTAGGTAAAACTATTTACAATCCATTAACTATTTTTATTGATTGCAACGGTATTTTTAACAAAAGCCTGACGTAAGAATGTCTAGCTAATTTACTTAAAATTTATATCGATTATCGCAGATGTATTATTTGAGCCGTATGGCTAAATTTTATTTGAAGTGCAGAGATTTTATTATACATTTTATAGCTATGGTTGGTTCATATGGTTTATGTTTTATATGTTTGGTAATATTATAAAATGGATACCTTCAAGGAAAATGGTTACTTTAAAAGTTATCTTTATACGTTTAATCAAAGTAAATGGTCATTAAAATATCAATTACTTAATAATGCCATAAAAGTTCCAATACCATAATCACTACATCAAAATTTCACTAACAGAAAAAAACTTACGGGTTTCTTCGGTCTGATTCTATATGTAGACTGGGTTTTCCTGAAGACTGCAGTAAGTATGACTGAACTGTACACCTATGAATATGTTAATTTTTAGTAGGAAGAGTGTTCCTGGAGGAACCCCTCGTGTTTCACTTCACACCGAACGAATTTCGCTTGGCAACGCTAGTTCCTTCGTAGGGCTTAAACTTGATGATATTTCATCCGATGAACAAAAACTCAAATTGGCATGAGTAAGAAAAATGAGAACAGATAGAAACGAAATCAGAACAGCGCAAAACGAAAGAGGGCCCGCAAAACTGAAAATAATATTTAAACTCAATACTCGAACTAAAATCCCGATTTATAATTTTCAAATGACAAAATCAAAAATCTTTGACTTTAGGATAGCTCGTCTGGACGACACTACATTTAACACTAAACAAAGAGAAATGTGCGTCGACGTTCACCCTATAAAAATGTTTTCATCTTAACAAAAACTCAATATCTTATTTCTTCTTTTTATTTCATTAAACTCACATACCGATTGAATTTAACAACTCTCTTCTTTTCCCTACTATAACTGGCATCGAACCAAATAAGTTCTCCGCAAATTCCCTAACTAAAATGAAGACCTCGGTGCTTCTTGACCTTTGACAGACAGCATACCATAGAAAAATATCAACAACATCGATATCAAGATTAAAAATAATAAACAGAATTATTATTTTAAATGCCCTCTAAGTGGTATATATTTTTAACAGTCTGTTATTTTAATCGTTACAAGCCGACCAGTTCTAGTTTCCCTGTGACTGGGGTTCTTGGTTTGCAGGAAATTTGGGGCGCTTACACGAATTGTGTACGTGTCCTAGTTGACGATCTGGTCACCTTCTTCTTGGATTATCCGAACTTTGTTATATCTCGAAGCCTTCGTTGATGCTTCATATTCAAGAGCAGCAGTCAACGCATCGACCAATGTTTTGGGATCGTCTAAATGAAGCGTTATGTAAGCTCTCAATAAAAGCATGAATGTCCAAACATTCCATCATGTTCTCTGGTGCTGATTGATAAACAAATCGAACTAATCAAACAAGATCCAGTTCATACTCTTGAACGGTTTCGCCATGTTTCTGCCTTCGGGTTTCTTCAGCTGGGATTGGTACAAGTGTTCTAGATGTTCGTGATCGTATGGTATGTCCAACCTCTTCTTCAGCTGCTCTAAGTCATCTGTTTATTCAAGGGGTATCGTTTGAAGTACTTCTAATGCATCTCTCCGAAAAGCGATGGTTTAGTTCACTGCCTTATCATTACCGAACCAATTACTCGCTCTAACGAATGCTTCAATTGGTCCACATTTTTCCGTTTAGGGCCTTGACTCGGTCAAAACTTCCAATATCTCTTATCTTGGGGTGTATTTCTGGCTTGCAGGGTTTTCTATGTTTGATCTTTTCATCAGCTGGAGTGTCTTGTGTTCTTAAATCTGTCATCTTTCTCTCTAACTCTTTGATCTGATTTCCCATCTGTGGTGATTAAGCCGGCAAGTGTTCCTTGTTAAGTCCTCCATCCATTATCCCCGTTATCAATGCGAAGCACGTACCATTAATCGGTGGGAAGAAATAATACCATAGTTTTTCAAAAATCACTGGGACAATATATTGAATACTATTTTTAACAAAGTTACTGACCACAGATAACTTATACAAAATGCATTGCTAACATGACACTAGTTAACAATGAACTCTGTTTTCAACGTAAAGAAATTCCTATATATATATTATTAAAAACTAAACATAAACAGTCGATGATCTTCATCGACCTTAAATTATTTATCGTTGAGCCGCGTTTATTTTTATATTTACAAACAGACGTGATTCTGATTGGAACAATAACAACCTTCCTAGAACTTATTAACGACCTTCATGTTCACTGGCCGCCGACAATACTGAACATTAAACTAACTAAATCTAATAGTGACTTTTCGGATCGTCACACATCGCTGTCATCTTATTTTCAATGTCCGGTTTTATTTTCTCGTCCATTTTTGTTATCTTATTCTCGATTCACGGTTTTAGAGACGAAATTTTATTTTCAACGTCAGCGGCAATGTTATTTTTTATTAATAAGATCGGCAGAAATCTTGTCCACGTTAACAGAAATATTCTTCATAATTGAATTCTTCTTGCCATAGTAGAAATTGACGTGATTAAAGTGGAGGCCTCGTCTTTCAATATAAATGTTTCTGCATCCAAGCCGTTACTTTCCAGTGCCACTTTGAATCTTTCTACTAATTAACTCCTATTTCCGGAAATTTCTAACTTACGATTTTCCAATTCTTCTCTTAGTTCCGCCACTTTCAGATCACTCAGTCCCTACGTACTTATCTATTTATATTACCCCACACCTGACACTAATGAAATGTAATGTTTTTCTTATTTATTTAAATATTGTATCCTGATGTGTAGGATAAATTTGTACACACGGTATATTTACATACTCATAATTTATTTACACACTGTACACTTTCTTACTCTAAAATCTATTTATACACTTAACTCCTTTAATTCAACTAATTTATATACATTTAGAACTGAAAAGTGGCTGCAAAACTGCAGGTACTATATCAAAATCCCACTCGACAAAGTTGAGTTTCTAGAATTCGGTTTCCAAAAAAAAACATTCGAGTCCTTTCGAGAATTATGCGCATTCGCTAAAATTTTAACATTCTACTTGTTTTATATGACAGGGCCGGGCTTCGAGGACTACACCATTTAGATTTCGTAAAAATATAGATATAACAATACATAATATTCATTAACACTGTTATGTTTTACTTGACAAAAAAAATTGGTGTCTAACTAAACATTATTTCCAACAAATGATAAATAATTAAATTAGAAGCATAAACCGCGTAAATTCAAATACCGATTCAAATTTATAACATCAAATATCAAGCATATGAATAGGATCATCATGATCAACCTGCCACAAGTATTCGAGCACGCTAAACAAAAAGTAAAAACGTTTGTTGTTATATAAATGAATATTTTAGCATATTTCAGTTCGGTATATATCAGTATCCTATTGTTCATATCGGCCACATATTTTTGCTCATATACGGGTATGCAAACAATTAATATTCAAATATATCTGTTTTAAATTGGCACGTTCTGCGAATAGTGGAGAATTTATTCAAGTTTGAAAATTTAATTAACATGTATTCGGAGTTTTAAAACCGAAATGAATATTATCAGGAAATTTGTCAACTGGTTAGACCAGGAATAAACGTTTTATTTGATATTTAAAAACTTAAATTCCACGCAGAGTGAATTTTTGAAAAAATCAAAATATCCTATTTTGAAATTAAATGGAAGATAGAAAGTAACGCTGACGTATATAAGCAATATCAAGTTCGACAAGTTCGCGCTGCTTTAAATACGGTATCAGACAAATTTTAGTTATTGTCAACAAACTGTATTAATCTAGGTACTAATCTGAAGTTTCGTTCAACTCCCGCATATCCACGTGTATAGCGTAACGAATGTTGTTCTTAAGGTCATTCAGGGTAACATTCCGAAATATGGAAGTCAAACATTGCAAGAAGCGTTTCACATTGTACATGAATTAAACTCTCCTAGACACAGATTGCCTAGGAGATCGCAAAAGAGAGAAAGTAATGATTGGAACAGATAACAATAGGAATGTGCCAGATTGGATAACATGATGTGTATAGAAATATCTCTCAGATAGAATAAAATTACTGGATGGTGCATATCCAACAATTTTTGAATTTCAGCCTTCTTACTTGAATGCAAAATTAAAGGAAAGAAAATCAAAATTTCACGCAAGAGAAATTCAAACAAAAAAAGAGAACAAGGTATTGGCAATTTTACAGGGAACCGATTATATCTGTTCTACAAACATTATTATTGAAAACCCAGTTCCCGTTATAAATGCATCATTATTTGTGAAGGATAATTTGTGTGTTACTGTTACAAAAAAGAATTGTCAATTAAATGAATGTATAGGTGTTAAAGAAAATTTAAAAAAATAATGTATGTAATAAGTGGAAATACTTTAATAATTTAATTTGTTTCTTGGGTACGGATTTTTGTACTGAAAATAACGACAACAAATTGAGGAAGGTTTAATAAAAAACTCCTGTGCAAATGGTAGCGAATGTAGACAATGCTAAAAATTTTAAAAGTAAGTTAGTTTTTTTTAAAAGTAGTATCTTCTAAGAAAATAACATGTGCTGTAGATACGTTGCTATGGGCTTCTTCAATATTTTTTTAATTTCCTGGAGAATACAAAACCATGCGACATTGCCTAGCCCTCCTTATTTAAATACTTTAAAAATGAAGTTGGGTACCGACAGTACAGGTATTGAAGATTCTCAAAAGTTTTACCTTTCACAAAAGTTGAAACATTTACCGGAAAATGATAAATTTGTAATCGTGATGTTGGACGAAATTTATGTTTCACCTTGTGCTTCCTATAAAGGTGGAAAACTAACGGGTTTCAGTGAAGATAATGAAAAGACAAAAAAGACAAACAATAATTCAACACTTGCAATAACTATACAAGCATTTATGTTGTCATCAATATTTTCGAAAAACACAGACGTAATTGGTTTATATCACATACACAATCTCCAGGGAGATAGAACTAGGACACTAAGTATCCCGTTTTGACAGGCAATGATGCCAACCAATAGTTAAGTGGATGAACGTGACAACAAGTACCATAAGAGAGTGGTCTCTGTTGTGAAAGTTCATATTTAGGACGGAAAAGAAGAATGCAGAGGGGTTTGAGAAATTGCATTCATAATCTTATCTTAATGCTGTTTACACTTTTTCCGTTTCTCTTGCTGCATACCCCAATATTCACCAGTTTTATTCCTAAGAGTCAGCAAAGTCTATCTTCCTTATATATATATATATATATATATATATATATATATATATATATATATATATATATATATATATATATATGTATTCCTTCTCCATGATGCTGTTAACGGTTGACTTATCTTATTTCGAGCCAATCACAAATCCAAACTATAATGTCGAAAGCTGTTGGAAGTTGCCAAATAAATATTGACTCGATTGTTAGGATATACTTGTTAATGCGGAATCCTTCAATTTGAAACTATTGGGGATAGACAATTGACGAAGTTTGTATACCGCGGATTAAACATTTATGTAGAATTCATAGATTTAACTTCATTCTGTGTTTCGATAAATTGTTGTTCATAATTTGGATCTTCGTTAATTTTCCGCACAGAAATAGATCGACAATTATCAACAAAAGTCTCTTCAATTAATTTTTCTAGTTCGAATTCCCTTACCCCAACGTTTTCATTTTTGTTCGTCGAAAACAGTGGAGCTATGGAGATATTAACTTCGCGGTGGCAATATTGTCTTTGAAACCAACGCCGAAGCTTCCATTCGTTTTCATTAGAGAACGATTCTTTCGTTCCTTTTTCCAGTTTTCTTTGTTAACTCGGAAAGTAGAAACCCCTTCGTCGTACTCACCTTGGCCATATAACGAACGCCGATATCCGCCATAGGCGTGCCCCCAACATCTGATCGATAGAATTGGCATGTACTAGATTTTTGTGTAACACCTACTGATTATCTAGGTCAGTCGTTTGATTTTTTTATATTCGTTTATATTTAATTTCCGTTGGAAATTGGATTACTATGTAATTACTTTTTAGATTTCAAAAAAATATATAAATAGAACCGACTAAAATGAAATGACGTTCCGCGTTCGACAACAAAAAATTGTACGAATTTAAACTATAATTTTAAATAAAATTATTTAACAGTTACGATGTAGGATACTTAAGTTTGTTAACCATAAAAATAAATATTAAGTTACATTACTTGTATTCTTTAAATTTATTTAGTTGTAGAAAAAGTATAGTGTGCAACATGTAGGGAAAGTACTTTTTCCACTTATTGCACAATATACTATTTCCTCACTAGTGAGGAAATTGTTCTTTCTGTTAGAGTCCTTATAAATAAGAGATCATGATTTATTATGTTTATTTAGCACATCAGTGGGAAACGCACTCAGCTCTCAGCCACTCACTACAAAAATTCTTGTGTTACAAATGTCATGGCCTCAAAAAGTTAAAGATGACATCAAAAATACATTATGTTGATTTAAACTTATATCCTCTTGTTCGATTCTTTTTAAAACTTAGTTTAAGATTTCGTTATATTGCTCAAGCGTCGGTACATGAATTAAAATATCGTCAATATGACAAACCTCCCCCTCTATACCTTCTACAATTTTATTATTTATTATACAATGCAATGGCGACCTTATCATTGGGCATGATGATGTAGACTGAAGACAACGCCTAGTGCTATATAAATTTATCCTTTTCGATAGTGACCATTGTTGAGAGCGAAATATTTTACAAACAAATTGTCGTAACTGTTTCTAAATAATTCCACAATATAATGAAAAAATCATAAAAATCCTAAAAATTTGACAATTATTTATCATTTTTTGATTATATTGTGGAGTTATTTAGAAACAATTAGTTTCATTTAAAAAAAATCCAAAACAGATCAATTTTAACCTACAGAAGGCTCAATTTTTATAGTAGTTTTTCATTTTTCATCCTTCTAGCTCCCCGAACCACCCCTTGAAAAACCTTATATGGCAAGGGGTATTATTAGTAACACATTATTTGCAATTTGCTTTTATTCGTTCATGCATCTCCGTTCTTTTTATTTTCAACTACTCTTTTTTGAAAAAACTGCTTCCGAAAGAAAGCCTCTTCTGGGTCAAGCCACCATTAAAGCAAGAGTCGGTGGAGGATGCCCACAGGGAGGAGTTCTGTCACCGTTACTTTGGTCAACCTTAGTTGATCTCCTCATAGAATTATCCACCGCGGATTTTTACTGCCTAGGATAGGCAGACGACATATTAATTATTGTCAGAGGAAAGTTTGCAGGGGTGGTGTCTGGATGAATGCAGGCAGACCTAAATATTGTTGACAACTGGTATAAACCAGAGAGACTTACAGTAAACACATGTGCTCAACTTCACTAAACAAACGACACTGTTAGATATAAAACCAGAAGTGCTACGCGTAACGGAGATTGCATTTTAAAAAAAAAATAAAATACCTTAAGGTACATTTCGATCATAGGCTTACGTGGAATACTCACATATTAAAAACCACCCAAAAAGCTGCTGTCTCGTTAGACAGATGCAAAAGAATATGTAGTAAGAACTGGGGCCTCAAACATAAAGTGACCCTATGGTTATAAACATGCATGGTTAGACCAATGGTAACTAAAAATTTCTAATAATAGAATTCTTACGAAAGTATTTAAAACCAACCCTGTACGCCAAACATATTTGAGTCCGGTCACGAGTAGTAAGTCAAGCATACATTTTCCCGCGATTATTAGTTAGTCTCGAGCGAAGAGGTAAGAGGTGGGGCTGTAACCCAAAAATACTGCGATGGATGTACGCCATGATTTGAGACCAGCAATTACGTATGGAGCAATAGTTTGGCACACAAAAGCAAGTCAGTACAGCACGAGGAAAACCCTCGATAGAGTTCAAAGGCTTGCCTGTGTGTGCATCACTGGAGCTATGAGAACGTGTCCAACTAGGGCACTTGACATCATTACATATCTCACACCTCTACATCTGGTGATAGAAAGATCTGTCCAAGAGGCAATTCTTAGAATATCTAAGGAAGGTTCAGGCAATGAGAGTATTAAAAATCAGGGAGCTTGGTCCTCTCTGACAAGATACACCTCATTAGCGAATCTTCCCAGTGACGAAATGATCAGGAAAGTAAGCATCGAAAAGAATTTCACCACGATGCTAAATACGAGGAGAGACTGGGAAAGGGAATACACCATCCAAACTCTCAAAGAAAACACCATTAGATGGTATACGGATAGTTCAAAAACGACCATTGGAGCAGGCGCTGGAGTATTTGGGCCTGGGACCAGATACTCATTATCGTTAGGCTCCTTCCCGAACGTCTTTCAGGCAGAAATACTTGCGATCGAAAGATGTGTGGAAATGAACCTAGAAAGAAACTACCAGAAATGTGACATATCGATCCATTCTGATAGTCAAGCAGCTATCAAAGCATTGAGCTCCCGTGTCATTGACTCAAAGTTGGCATGGGAGTGCCGAAGAAAACTTGATGAATTAGGCAAGAATAACAGGGTCTCTTTAGTCTGGGTTCCTGGCCACTCGGGAATCACGGGAAATGAAGAGGACAATACACTTGCCAAGAAAGGAGCACAAATGCCCTTTATTGGCCCGGAGCCTTTCTGTGGTGTAGCAAAATGCTCCTACAAGAGTTTCGGAAGAAAGAGGAAACCGAAAGAGAAGCACTCTTGCCTTCCCGGGTTGGAACATTCCAAAAAGTTAAGCTACATCTCACGGGCTTTCTTACAGGACACTGCTGCCTTAAGAAGCTCTTAATGCGAATAGGTCTAGCAGAGATTGACGAGTGTAGATTCTGTGGGGAGGAGGATGAAACTCCTGATCACCTAGTTCTGGAATGCTTCGCCATTGCAAGCCAACGCAAAATGCTTTGGACAAGAAACTTGTAAGAGTGAGGACCTAACCTCGTTGAAGCCGTCCCAAATACTAGAGTTCATTAGAACCTTGGAACTGGAAGGCGAGCTGTAGTAGTAGCGAGAACAGCTCTGATAGGGGGGCACAATAAACCTTTGGTTTCAGTGCACTGTAACCCCGTTAAAATCTAATCTAATCTAGTCTCGAGCTCATCAACGGAAATATCATTACAGTTTCAATTTCAATTTAAAAGTAAAGTGTATAGTTTGTTAGTGTTTGTCAACTTGTATTGTGAGTACTTTAATTTAATTGTTATCCAAAATATAGTAAGACTGCTGACAAACCTTACTGGCGCCAACATATATTGCAGCGGAGTTGCCGTTCGTATAAGTTTTATTTTCGTATTTAGTATTGTTGCCACCTATCCATTCTTTTATTTCAAGTCACTTTGCTAAATGACTTAATAATTAATATTAACCTAACATTGCTATTTAATTTGTAGTGAAAAGGGGGAAAGAACTTTAGTGAAATATTGTACAGAAATTTAACACCCTCTAGTGTGTCCGAGTTTCCATCTGTTCGGGTGTATAGTTCTTATAGTGCCTTTCCAATGTAATACTTAATATAACAATAAGGTACTACTCGATTTTTTTGGTTGTATTTGACTTCCCGTTGATTTTTTTTCACAGGTTATAGTATATCTCATATAATCCTTAAGTTGTGTTATCCCTCTGTAAGCGTAGCTGACATGGGTAACTAGGTCTTGAACCTCAATTCAAGTGGTCCTTCGTGTTTGTCGAAGATTCTAAAATGTTGATGATAACAGATGATCTTTTGCAGCATCAAGCTCCATCATATAAATCTTCATCCCAATCTTTCATTCTTTAACAGTAACCTATGGGTTAGTTGTGTGGTGGGCTAAGACGCAGCGAAGGCAGACTGTAATGATTTTAAGGAACACACCAAGACTAACTTGCTTGTGTATCACGGGGGTCATAAGAACGACTCCCACAGCTGCTTTGGAAGTTTAGTTGAATCTACCGCCTGTCCAAGGCTGGATAATGTAATTATGTGAAATATATCTATCTATTGGTGCACAAAAGTGAGCATCAAATTTCCTAGAGAATACTCAGGCGTCCACCATTGCTATTAAACAAGTTTCTCAGAAAATGGAGATAGAAAAAGATCTGGTGGGCCCATATCCACAAAAAATCAAGAGGTTGAGGTCTATTTAAAATAAATTCACGCTTAACACCAATTTTAATAACTAATGGAAATCAACTGTATGCGTGACTGGGCGAAGACGCTAAATATCAGAGTCTACTACCAAACCGCGCCTACTCTTTCATCAAAGAAGTATGATCCCTTACAATTCCACCCCAAACATTTATTGACCACCTCCATTGGCTGTTACAGGCTGAGACTACAATTCGATTAGAAGTTGCATAATAATGGAAATTATGTCGATTTACACATCCATTTTTATGAAAATTCGCATCATCTGCAAAAAGCTCAAAATCATAAAAAATTCGCTGGCGACCCATTCACAAAACGTTACTTTTCTTTGAAAATCACGGTCAAGGAACTCTTAATGGAGTGATAAGGATGCATTTTATGTTTTCTGATTCTTTGAAGCGTACCATCACTAATGCCTTGCTGAAATATTTCTCACCCATGTATGCGGATTTCTTCAATATTTAGCAATACTTTCATTGTCCTCAGCTAAGGCTGTTTTTGCTTTTACCTCACCAGTGCGATTAAAACGATCCATTAGTTTTTCAAACGCTCTTTTGTTGGGCGTCTTGCGGTCTGGAAATTTTAGGCGACAAACAAACAATTTTTGTTACATTCACCCAGTACCCAAATCATGTACATAATTTCTTGAGTAGAAACATTTACATTATTCATTTTAAATGCTTCTTTATTCTTCTGCTAATTTCTTTTTTTCTTTATAACCGATCTATCCAAACCCTATAGTACACTTTCATTGCATTATTTATTGTTTTATTCCAGTTTCCATGTTTACCTCCTTCTCAAGCCATATTCCCAGATACTTAAACTCTTCCACCTGTTATATTTGTTCTTGATTAAGCTCTATGTACATTTGTTTCGTTTCGTTACCTATTTTGTTTTATTTGTATTAATTTTTAGGTTTCTTTTTTTAGTTCTTCTTTGCCAAATTGATAGATTTTCTTGTAGATCTCTTCCTGTAAGCGCACAGATCATTATGTTGTCCGCGAATGTACATTCTGACAATTTCACTGGCATTAATTATAGTATCCTGGGTTCGTCCATTTGGAATTGTCCTCTTTTCTTTGTTTCCGTAATTGATTCGCTTTATCAAATTCTTCTATTAACTCATGCTCTTTTCCGTTTATGCTTCTAATGTTCCATGTACCTACTTTGAATAAATTTATTTTTCCAAATTTTAGTTCGTTTTGGTATATCTTCTGATCATTTCTCTGTTTCTGTCATTAGTTTCCCAGTTCTTGTTTCTATTTTAGTTTGTTCTTTTATTTTTGTTTTGATTTTTTCTTTTTTTTGTTTATTCTATTTTCCATTATATTGTCTGTTTTCGTTGCCAGTTCTTTTTGTTTCCTTTGTGTTTTCTCTGTGGTTTTTAGTTTTTTCCTTTCTAGTTATGTTTTGAAATGTTTCTTCAGTGCTTCCTCCATTTGGTAATATTTCTCCTACTGTTCTTTTTTTACTGTTATTTTCTTTTATCTTATAGGTTTCACTATTTGTTATTAATTTGTTATACTTAATGTATGCTGTGTTTCCTTTGCATCTAGTTTCTCTGAGTTGCGGTATCAGTGCGTTTCTTTCTTATTTGGGAAAACTTCATCAATCCAGACATTTGTACTCTTGAGCTTTTTGGCTCTTTTAAAAATCTCCACTCTTGTGATTCCTTTTGTCACTTTTAATAATATTGGTTTGCAGCTATTTTTTGTGTACTTACCAATTCATTTAATCTCTTCTATATCTGTAGCATTCATTCAACTCCAATCGTTTCGATCACTATATTTATCTTTTTATTTAATTTCTTTTCATTCTCCCGCACTTCATCCTTAACGCCTTTTATTACAATATTCTTCGATCCGATCATTCTTTCTAATTGTCATATTCTATTTTCCTGAACTTCTACATTTTCCTTGAGATTCTTATTTTCCTGTTGTAGATCTTGTATGACTATTGCACTGTTCTCGAATTGGCGTCCCATCTGTTTCATGTTTTCTTGTTACAATTCGAACATTTGTAACTTTATTTCGGTCGCTCAAGGTTTCAATTAAAGTTATTGGTAAATTGCCACATATCTCTTTTTATCACATCCGTTGATTAATTTGTTTGTGTCAACAACTTGTTTATTTTTGAGAATTTTCAAAAATTCGTAACCAATCTTCAAGTGTCATTAATCTCGATTTTCACTAAATAATATGCTACGCACCTCTCGAAATTCCGGGTTTAATGCAGTAACATGAGGAACAAGTACTCTATCTTAGAGGCTAGTATAGGATAATGTGTGTGTGTTTAAATGTGATTGGATGTTTTGTAGTGCTGCGTCTAGTGTAATTGCAGATGAAACAAAACAAGTATCGTCCGCTTATATGGCCGTTAGGATTTGTGGAGAGAATGGTAGATCGTGAGTGAAAAAAGAATACAGCAATAATACTGATTCTTGGGAAACTCCGGCTTGTATAGGGTATGTTCCCACAGAACCTTCGTTTACGTTTGACCCAATCCTAGTTCCTTCCAATGCTTCCTTCAGTTTCGAGAATATAAAAAATCAAATTAAACCAGATCTGGTGGATGATGATCTGATATTTCTACACAGGAATACAATATTTAGCCCAAAAGCGACTTTAAAACCATTGTATCTATGATTTTTCTCCACAATTTGCTGACAGTATAAGAATATATGTTATTTATTATTGCGCTGTCAGTGAATAATAGTTCGAGCTGCTGAAATTCACTGAAAATTTCACATAAATACGAAGAGTAAGAAGAAGATGAGCGAAAGCTTTGGTCCGACAAAGCAGACTACGGTTGTTATTGGAATAAGGTCAAGCGATTCAACTATGTGGCATTCGACATTGAGGTTCGCCCGATTTGTCCCACAAGACGTCAGATCTATTATTTTGTTCCCACTCTTTTATGGTAGGTGGAGGTAAGGAGCACAATATCATATAGATTTTTGGTTCCAAAAGTGTTCATAAAATAGCATTAAATAAAGGGGCCAGAATGGCGCTTCTGTAGTAAATAAATTATCTAACCTAAGAAGTGTACATTTTGTGAACGCTAAAAAGTAGATTAACAAATGTTTACCTTCCCTTTTTTAATTTGACTGTCTTAGTCTTAGCTACTTTTGACGATTTCTTTAAAAAATTTTCCTTTGGTACAGCAATGCCATCCTTATTTAAGGGACGCTTTTTATAACACAGATTTTGCTCCTTATCTCTACCCTCTATTGCTCCATCGTATATAAATTTTCGTTATGTCAATGTTAGGTTAGCTTTCGAACAATTTTATTGTATGAGCTCTCTATTTATATCAATTCCTTAGTAAATAACAGAGACTTCTTTTCGTCGTTAATGGAAATAAACAATTTAAACAGCAGAGGAATATTCGACTAACCAATTCCTTATATCTTTTTGTAGTTGTTGTTTGATGAATTTTGCCTACAAAAACTTATTCTATCAACCGTCATGGCAAATTTTTTATCCGTAATTTTTTAATATATCATATCATATTGAAGAGTCAATATTTTGATTACATTTGATTACTAGACAGCTTTGCAATATTTAAAAGGATAGAGGTTGTTGTAAAGAGCACATAGAAAATTCTTACAATACGTTTCTTTTGAACTCGACGGCAATGCTCCATCTACCCTGGGGAAATTCGCAGAGCTCAAAAAATCGTATTAAAATGCTTTACCATCACCTTCGCAGAAAGGTTACACACCCCTACTATTCCCCAAATATCTTTTTCTATTCTAGAATGGCGGATACGGATATTTTCCGGTGCGGTGGTATTTGCTTTTTAAATTTTCCGTGCCTTGCTCTGATTACTGCGTCCCGGCTTGAGTAAATGGCTCTTCTATACTTTTGGATAAACTCGAAGGTCGGGAAAACAATACCTTTACTTTATTCACATACCAGTTACGGTTCGGAAACTGAGAGTAATCGCTATTAGAAAATTTCCTGACGGAAAGGTCACAGTTTTATTACCACAAGCTCCGCTTCTCTTTAAAATAAATTCGTATTATAAGGGTGTCTGTTGATTTCTCACATTGTTCTTATATGTATACTTTGACAAAGTTTAGTTACTATTTGCACCTTTTACGTGTCAAAGCTACGATGATCCAAACATAATAAATAGCAGTCACAGAAAGTTATTCCAATTTAATTTCAAAAGCAGCAACTATTCTTAGTACAATTAGTCCTAACACTGATATGCATTATCGTTGAGCTCTTCTATATATCCTTTTTAGAAAATAAATGCTCTACCTTGTGTGGGAGACATATAAAATACATCATATATATGCTATTTCCGTTTCATTGAAAATGAGAATATTCTCAGGTCAATCACGAATATATGTATTTGCGAATGAGTGTAGTGCCTAATTGAAAAGTGAAAGGGTGTAAATTAGCCCGAAGAATACATTTAATTGGGGCACACCACGTAACAGATGAACTTGACGAACCCTTAACAAAATGTGTTACAAAAGCATTAAATTCATACACCGCTCGGGTTTTATTATTTTACCATCGACACCTTTTATTCCGACCAAAAAATAAATCTACGTGACAGATTTTATTGGGGAAAGAGAATTTTATTTTCGTGTCCAAAACGTGTGGCAAAATTTTTATATTTTCATCAGCTTTAGATTTTATGTACTGGTATTTCGTTTCTTTTTATGGATGTATTATATTTTGTTCGTTTTAAGACAAAAAACTTTTCTTTAATGGAAGATAAAGTTTATCTCCCCAGTTTTATTAAAAATGGGGATGAATACCGTGTCAAATATTTCTTTGATTCAATAGGCAAACAAAGGCGACTTCTTTGGCTCGATGTAAGGATTTCAATACAGAAAATATTGATGGATTTTTTCAATTAGTTGACGAAAATATCCTGGATGCTACTAAAATTTTTAATGTCGACGAAAGTGGCTTTTCTACAGCCAAATCACCATAGCTAGCGGAGAAAGGGGTATTAATACAACTATTGTTGTCTGTGCTAGTGCAGCTTGCGCCAATGATCATATTCAAAAGAATACGAATGATGCCTGAACTCGGCATGAACGCTCCACCTGGTTGTTTGGTTGGATTTCGAAGACTGGGTATATTAATACGGATTTATTTGCAGTATGGCTGCAGGCATATATTAACGATGTTAAACCGACATCTGAAAATAAAATTCTGTAGGTTTTAGATGACCATACGATCAACTCCAAATCGTACCGTTAGCCAAAAAAAGTGGGATGGTTATGCTACAGTTGCCTAGACATACTACGGATAAGTTGCAGCCTCTTGACGTGGCAGTGTTTAAGTCACTAGAAGCATATTACAATCAAGGTGTTGAAAAGTGGGCTAGCTGTTACACAGTTTCAAGTTGCATAAATTCTTGGCGAAGCCTACGGAAAAGCATCAACAATTGGTAATGCAGTTAATGGATTTAGAAAATGCGGGATATGGTTTGTTGACAGAGATGTCTTTTCAGATTCAGATTTAGCACCATCGTCTATACCACAAAGTAATACAGTTCAAATTAGACTTAAAAAGGAAATAGTGATATAGCACCAATGCATATTTCTGATACCTACAGTGATGCCTACCGCAAAAGATTTCGAAAAGAAACGTAAAACTAAAGGAGCTCAAAATCACAAGTGTTAAACTCAACAGCGTACAAGGAGGAATTAGAAGCCCGAAAACCTGCTGTAGAGAAATCTAAACTATTATCAATAAACAAGAACATTGGCTCATCTTCACTGATGGGAGAGATAACAAAAATTAAATTTTATTCTTTTTCCATTCCTATAAGAACGCAAATCTTTTGAAAAAAATACCAGGGTATTCTCTTGAATATGGGGATGATGATGACGTATTCATAATTTGTAGTGTGTTAAAATTTCATAAAAAAACATTTGTATGGCTAGAACATATGTTACTAATGACACCGTACTGGTGTCAAATGTAACACGTGCGGTGTCAAATGTTACACGTGTGGTGTTGTCAATTGTTACAATAAAAAAATACTTTCCTGATTTTTGGGAACCAAATTTATTAAATATGGATTCAAGGAAAACAAAAAATCAAAAATCATTACAAATATGGCCGAGAATTAAACAAAACTCATAATGTGTAACTAATAATAACACTTAAAAATGTAATATATTTAAGGAGAAAATAAAGTTAATCTTAGAGATAAAAGAAAAGTAATAAAACTATAGTTTTATTCGGAGGTGTCAGGATATTCGGACACACAGTTCTTGCAAACATACAAGAGATCATTATCCGCACATGACGGCATCTGTTCTACGGCTTTCACTCTCTTTTTTTAGTTTTTGGCTTCTATTTTATTTCTTTAATGACAATTTTTCTTTTTGTCCGCGCAAGATGTTTCAATGAACTGTAGTATAGCCCGTTTCATCTACATTGTATATGTTATGTAGTTCGAACTGCCTCCTGTACAAAACGTTTGCTGAATTGCTGAAAAAATTTCTCACATTCTCTTTGTTAAAATTCATAGCTGTAAAAAGACTATAATAGTAGATTCTGGTGTCATAATTGATATATGGGAATTACGCTTCAGAAAAGCTGTCAGCCAGTCTTCACTAGCCATTTCCAGGTCAGTCCAATTCTCTGGAACTTTGCAATTATTTGCCCGGACAAATTCAGATAAACCAAAATAAAGTTTAGCGGCACTTTAAACAAACCTTCCCAACTGTCGTTCTTGCTCATTTGACAAAATCCTGTTATGTGGGTTGTACCCAACTACTAGCGTACGATTTTCCTTTACTGCATTGACAAAGCGGTTTAGTGAGACATGACACATAACATATTGTGCGGCTACTGCTTTTACAGATATGTATTTACTGCCGCTTCATAAACTTCGTGAGGAATTCGTCCCCTGTTGGTTTTCTTTTGCGTGGTTTAAACATATTTTTGTAAGAAATGAGCCTGAGAAAAAAGCATCACATAAACTTTATGCACAAAAGGAAATAATATTAGAGCTGATGTCGATTGTAACATGGTGTAATGGACACCCACTGAGTATATTACAACTGACACCCAGTAACGTTTCCACCTTCATTGCATTATTTTAACATTATAATCTAATTTTAATCTGTGATAATATTATCATTGATATCGCCCATCTCTATATAATTATGTGAACTTCTTCTTCTCTTTGAAGACTAAGAAAAAGAAGAAGAAATAAAAAAGAGGTAAAAAATAGTATCTCACATGTTAATTAAAAAATATATATTTGATTAAAAGCACATAATCTCACCTGTCTTTTATTTGAATATAACATAATCAATGTGTTTTCAGAGAAAACTAATCAAAAAGCGTATAATTCAGTAGCAATATCGAAATTTTCATTACACCAACAGTTACTGACTTAAAAGTGAATAAACTTTAATGCATTGTACTTACTTTTATGGTCAAAAACATGTCATTCACTATAACTTAATAACGTGCACCAAATCAACAGCCGCGCTTCTGTCAAATATTTTACAGATCGAGCGGTACTCGTATCTAACACTGCAGTTGTTTCGCTTTAAATTCAAGAGATGGTGCAACCATTCCCTTTGTTATAATTGACTCCCCTACCATCTACATAAAAAAGGATCATCGTTTATTGATAACACCAATTCCATCATTGAAATAAACGAAAATAATTGGTACTTTCCAAAATGCGATGAGTTAAGTTGATAAATATATAACAATGTCAGGGTTATATCTCAATTCATTTTGTTTTCTATTTCTGAATGTTTTGGCTTTTGGTCAGTTTAGTAAATTAATCATTTAATAAAATAAGAAAAAAACCAAATCTCGTTACCTATTTTCAGCTTGATTGAGTTAATCCTATTAACTATAATAATCATCTCATTACTTGGAAAATAGATTCAGTTTTTGCATCATATAGCAATATTTTGCGCCCGGTTAGCTAAAGGAGTCATTTTATAACGAGGTAAATTGGGTTGGCGCGCCAACGCACACCTTCAATATAACGTCCCATTGAGAGTTTTCATCTGTGGAAGATAAAGCAGTTGTAAACATAATTGCCCTTAAAATTCCTTCCCTATTAATAAGATTTTATTAAATTTGAGCACTTGTTTACTAGCGGCTTTATCTCAAATGTTATAATAAAAATTATCCCAACATTATCATATATAA
The DNA here is from genome assembly GCA_963921935.1 of Galeruca laticollis. Taxonomy (NCBI): domain Eukaryota; kingdom Metazoa; phylum Arthropoda; class Insecta; order Coleoptera; family Chrysomelidae; genus Galeruca; species Galeruca laticollis. The sequence continues at coordinate 80,997,178 of OY998178.1, read as the reverse complement.
ACGTTAGTATTATGTGAACATTTTCTACAGTTTTTTACACCTTTTTATATGATTAACACTAATGTTTTGTATAGTTGGTAGAATATGTATTTGTCTTTAATAAGAATACAATGTATATATGAATATATAAATACATTTTGCAGAAAAAACCAAATAAGACATTGGTTCACAATGAAAATATACAATTTAAAAATTAATAAAAAAAATTATTAAACTTAAAGGTGCGACTTTGTGTTATCTTGTTCATAGAAGAGAACATATGCTTCTCCACTGACTAAATATTTCCACGATATTAATAGCACCCTTGAATCGTTATATTCGTGCCACTGTCCCGTGTAGGGATGTCGGCAAAATGCTGTGTAGTGACCATTATAAGTGGTTCCACAGTGATTTGATATAGCGTAGAGGTTAACATACAAGGTGCCACATTATCAGCCGCGTAATGACTCATATCAAGCCTTTCTATTGGAAAATCTGTTGCAACATTAAGTTTTCCACTAAATCTTTCTGTTTGCAAAAAGCGCTTGAGAATGATTTAATGCATCGTCTTCGTTCCTTACATTTCGAACATGTTGGTTTCTCATCATCGTCGAGTGTTTCTTCTCTTGTAAACGAATCTAAACATTGTGAAAGTCGTAATTGACCTGTTATTTGGGGTATCGAAAGGGATAAATCCCAAAGGCGATCGAAGGTATCGGAACAGTGACCACAGTGTGTGCACTTGATTGTTAATTTTAATTGACCACAAAGTTGTCCACAATCTTGGAGTTGTCCCTTCTCAGATATCTCAACCAAGATTCTTGTGCTTTCTCGATATCACTAAGTTTATCATCAATTTCTGTTAATATGGGCTTTGGTTTTTCATATACCTTGTTGCCATCTTCGTGAAGTCCTGCTAATAGGTAACGAAGAAACTCCTGTTCTACATGTTGAGTGTATCCCATGAACCTTGAAGTAAATCGCTGAATCTGACTTTTCAATGATACTGTATTAACCACTCTGTCTGAACCGTCTCCAGACCTAAGCTCTTGAATAACTTCAGCAAATGCTTTAATTAGTGCTCCTTTCATGCTAGATATGTTTATGTTAATATCTCTTATGTATGCGTCTTTCTTTAGATATTCTAATAGCCAGCCACCTTGTGTTTGATAGGCATTGGATAATACTATTCATGAAACATGTGTTACCAATATTTTTGAGGCCTTTGAGACCCAAAGATTCTTGGGGAATACCCTTTATGGATCTGATTGTGGAGATATTGTTAAGAGCTCTTTCGCAACTACTATCATTGTACGAATAATCTCGGATTCTATTATTGTCTTTCTCACTTGATCGGCGTGATAAGGAATTTGAATTGATGTTGTTTGCTATTGAATTAGATGTAGATATTACGGATTTTGAAAGTTTGGTTGATGTCGATAGATCATTGGTCTGGCTATTCCTTGTTATCTACATCATTTTTAGACGCGTCCTTTTGTTCTTGTTGAGTTTCATTCCCTTTCTGAAAATCTTTAAATGAAAATGTATGTAGAGAAGTTGTTAACTCTAGGATTATTAGAAAGGGAATTGATGTTTATTGGTTCCTCAGTTACTACGACACTATCGACTTCTGAACCATTATTTTTTTCGACGTCTTCATTCTCTTCCAATTCTGAATTTGACTGCAAAACATCGTGGTTATTTTGATACTTATTGGAGGCAATGACATTTTTTTTGGTTACCGAAAAATTATTACTAGATTGATATTGATTTTGTACTTATTGGTTTCACTCTATCTGTCACATCAGATATTTTGGATCTAACCTCAGTTGTCTTATTGGCGAGCTTAGTACCATTTTTTACTGTTCTGGAGAGTTTGTCATTAAAATTTTCACATTTTTACTCAAATCGGCTACTGATGTGAGATTTCCGTTATCATCTTCATCATACAAATTGTCTATATTAGTATTGTTAGAGTATGCCACACTGTTAGTATAAATAACTTCCATTTGGTCGTTTACCTTTTTATTTGATGTCTCCAACTCTATTGGGGGTAAACCAGTTTTATAGCATAGTCATCTTTTTCAGTATTCCTATGAATGAGACATCATCTGGCTGGTGGTTATCTATATTTTTTAGTACACTGAGTTCCAAAAGCTTGTTGGAGGCATAATTTATAAAATTGTCAACGCATGTATTATCAGAAGGCACACATTCTGAAGAAGAGAATGTAGATGTTAAATAAGAATTTCGGAAAAAGGAAAGATCACATGTTTTAGGATCTGTAATGTGAGAAAGTTTGAAAGTGGTAGAAGAATTACGTTTCTTATGATTAGGTTTCATAAAAAGTTCTTCTAGAGGCTTAGAACGGGGAAACGTACCGATAAAAGATGAAGCGTTTCCTCTTTGACTTGCAATACTTATTTGCTGTATGAAGAACAAAGTTGCTCTTGAATCATTGGTTTCTACTGATATTTTTTTACCGATCTATTTAATGAATTTTGAAGCTTCAAGATCGAAAACACCAGAGGTTTCAATTGCTACAGGAATAAAAATGTAAATGTTCTCCAAATTTTTGTATTTATTGATTTTAAAAGTTTCGCCTTGTAAAGCTGCAGCGCCTGCGGAAGTAATGTGGATCGGACATGGGACGGAGCCAAACAAACCAAATAAGTCGTCTAAATTGTTTAAGTGTATGATTGATTGTCCGACTGCTCATCATTATTCATTCGAATACACTCAAAGTGATATTACTCTTCCGTTCTATAATAAAAATGAGTTAAAATTTGAGTATAAATAATAAAATTAAATTCGATATCGTAGGTAATTTTAACCTCCAAACACAAAATTAATTTACAGATTCGAAGGGTGGTTTTTGTTTGCCAATTAACCAGCAACAACGTTAAAATAAATATTTCCTCGATAGTCGTTGTTTTCAACCGTGTGACCGAACGTCCTATCTGTACATAAATTAGTTAATTTGGTAAATACAATTTACCAGTTGCCCTTCCCAGTTTTAGTAATAATTTTACTCAACCCAGTGAACGAATGAACATCGTAAAAGTGACATTAAGTGTCGTATTTCATGGATTATTGTTTACGAGTATGAAATACGAGAGTTCTGTTTTTATTTCTACATCATAGCTAAGTATAGATTTTCTTGTTGTAAATAGTATTTTCTCATTCTTTAGAATTGATGTTAATGCAGTAAGGTAACGAATTTATTTTAAAAGAGAGTCTGGATTCAATGTATTCACACTGATCGATTTGCTCATACAAATTTATGAGAGAAAAATTGGACTGTAGTTTGGGGTTTAATGATAATAATAATTGTATTTAAAAAAAAAACAAATAGTCGAGCTTAAAACAATATCACCTACCTTAGGATATGATCTGCACCCTCGCTTGATGCACATAACAATTCACTGTTCCGATTACCGAAAAGTTAAATCAAGAACTATCAACGACGAGTCTCTTTATTGAAGTATGTGCTTCATTTCGAGTATCGAATGTTCAAGTTATTTTTGCTAGGTAAAAAAATAAGACATAGACGGAGGGAACTTTTATTTTTGAGGAAGGAATGATTGCAGTATTGCCAAGAGCTCGACCAAAAAAAATTAAAAACTAACATAAATTCTAAAAATTCCCTTCCGAATATTGTCCGCAACATTCCTTATTTCGCTAAAAACCACCCCCAAATCTTAGGTTGTACCGGTTATTCTAAATTTTCTCGAAACCCGTTGTTCAATTCTAAAACATGCTTATTATCAAAATTGTTGCAAATTTAATTTTAAATAAAAACTATTCTTTAAGTTATTTTGCTAATTCTCACAGAATTCCCGTAAATTGCTGTCAAAACTAAGGATAGCTTTCAGTAAAATACATAATTAATCCAGAAATCGTACGAAATTAGGCTGGTGGTGCCTTGTAAGAAGGTTAGGATACCGTACCACTGTTCTTTTTATATATAGAAAAAGTAAATTTTTCATTAAAATAACAATAGCTGAAATGTTAGTAGTACAAAGAGTCTTGAAAGACAAAAACAACTTCTGAAACGAACCTCTGCTAGAATTGCATTCAACGAAAATACACCAATATTCGTTCAACAGAAGACATTATTAAGTAATTTAGTTAACAAGGATCGATTAATTTCTCAACTTGTCTAGAGATTTAATGCTGATAATACATTTACTGCTTTAGACGATGCTGATTTACTGATCGTCACAACCGTCTATCTAGTCATCAGGATACTGTGGTTATAGTTAGTCAGGATGTAGAATTTCTCGCCCTTATTATTGCTCTTGCCCCTCCTGCTATAAGGATTATGTTTTTAATACCAGCCCTGGCAAATAAAAAGAACAGGATTACAGATCTTCCGATTTATAATATTCCAATATCATTAAGAATATTGAAGAATCTGTTTTTTCGAATATACGTTTAGTGGTTGTGATACCACTTCTACTTGTTTCGTAAAAAGGAAATTTCAAATAATAGGGATATTAAACAAGAGAAAGGATTTGGAAGAATTTGTTAATATTTTCAAAAATTCTCAATCGACGAGAAGTGAAGTTGAAAGCGTTGGTGAGAAAATATCTCTAGCCCTATATAAAGCTAAACCATCGGAAACATCTTTGAATAGCTACCGATTCACATCTGTTAATAGGTTAGTTGGCAATTCTGGACAATTCAATTATATTTTTATTTCAAGGCCAGTGCGTGAATGAAAACTAACTCACATGCTTGTGTAAAATCTAATTCATGTAACCCAATCCAATAGAATTCACTAGAATTACTTTTTATGTGAATAGAATATTCCATATTTATCTCGAATTACGTTTTTTAATGAAAATAATACGTAGTTAAAAAAACTTTATTACAAAATTAATTATTTGTACAAATTGAAAGTTGAGACTTAGTTGTACAATGAATGTCGAATTTAAATCTAGAATCAACTACATAAATCTGTTTTCATATATATAAATAATTGCTGACGTTGCATTTTCCTATCTCTGTTGTGCTAGAAGTTTCTATGCCTATAACTAAGACTAACTATCGTCTTGTTAAAGTTATCATTTTTCATATCTTTTTCTTGACTTACTTTTTCTTCCAGAATTTGTATATTTTTATTTGAATATCAGATAATTGTCTTATTATTCTATTTGTTCACGAGTTTCTGTGTGATAAATTATCAGTTTGTTTTTGAATTATTGAGTCAATATCATCAATATTAACATCCATTGAGTCTGTCTCAAATCCATTAAGATCATAATTTGGTTTTATTCCTGATAAGGAATCAGCCGCAAGATTAGATTTGCCTGAATGTATTTTATTAATTAAAATTTCTCCATTTGCTATAGGTATTGACAGGTAGAAATTTTAATAATTTTATTGTCGGTGAAAATTTAATATCCGTGGGTAGTTTGAATTTTACAGGAAAAAAAACATGATCGCCAATCAATTGTTTATTACTAGAATATATTTAAGTTCATTTTCATCATATCTTCGAAACCATTAAATTCTTTGAACGCCGATATTTCTGCTTGAAATTTCATCTTCTTGCCTACAAGTGATGTTTTAATGTCAATGTTCGAATAATAAATGCAATTTGGGTAGAAGTTCTCTGCGACTCAAGGTCGGAGTAAAGATTTTGTACTACTAGTGTCAATCAAAAGTTCTAATTTAGGTTGTTTGATTTCGATATATGATAATGGGTTATTCAATGTTATATTAATCTCTACTACCTCCGATTTTTTGTTTGATTTTGTTCAGAACCACCGAAATTTTCAAAATCGTTTATTATTTCTTCCTCTTCAATTTCATTTTCGTAATCGTTATTAAACAAGTTTTCGTATACAAAATTTGGTTTTTGACCATTGTTCTAGAAATATTGTTTATTATTTTGGAATCTATTATCGTTATTAGTATTATTTCTCGGAATAAAGTAATTATTATTTCTAGTATTTCTTGTATAATTCGTATAATGTCTCGGTGTCGATGACATCAGTTCTCGTCTAGGTAGTTTATTTGCAGGTATCTGTTGAGGTCTGAACACGTTACGTGTTGGTCCAAATATTTGGAACATTAGTCGGGTGATTGCGTACTTGCTGAGGCTTTGATTGGATGTTTATAGGATGATTCGGGAAAATTGGCCTTTGATAATTATTATTATATTGATAGTGATTATAATTATTATTTCTGGGGTAACCAAAATTATTATTTTTGAAAGATTGTCTTAGTTCATTAAATTGACTTTACAATCTCTCAAAATTTTCAAATAAGCCATTGCATCTTCCATAGAATTAGGTTTTTTAAGATGCAAGTTTCAGGTTTGATGTAGTCTGTATGTTTAATATTTTTATCAACAATACTTTCAAAAACATGACGGAAGTTTTAGTTTTTGATACATAAAACTACTGAGTTTCAATTACCTTCAAACAATTTTAATGAAGCTATGCTAAACACTTTTTGCGAATACTTGACTAAGATTTTGAAAATACCTAGTATAACTTACTAAAATATTGTATATTTCTTTTGGCTTATTTCTGAGCTTAAAACAAACGGTTTTAATTTCGTACAGTATATGTTTATAATACCAATCAAAAGTTTTGGCCATTTTTCTTATGTGTTCAAAAATCTGCGTCTCCGTTTCAACAATTATCATCTATGCAAACCTAGAGGAACAAGTTGAAACAGAACAGTTTCAATGTCGATCGCGATAAATTTGTCGCAAGATTTAAAGGGCGCATAGCTGTAAGGAGACAGTAAACTAACTAATTAATACAAGGATTTGATAACTGTACCCTGGAAAAAGTTCCTCTTAACTGAAAAATCAAAATTTTTGGGTAGCTCCATCGCTGGGGATCTGATACAAACAGTAGAAATTTTAGAAAAAGATAACGAAACGTATTGGGGGATAGTATAACGCCTTCTGGTAGACCTCAAAATGTGTGACAGTTTTTTAAAAGAAGAAATAAACTGGTTTTGAGAATTATAACCTCCGCAGTTTCTAGAAATAATCAGGCACCCCTGGCTTTTAATTGTACCGGATTAGAGAGACTACTATATTATGAGATCAGCTTGTCCTACATGTCAGTAAGACTTGTTAGGAAAACTTCAAGACAAATGAAAAAATGCAACCAAGACAACGTTGGGAAAGGCTAGATTACTAAAGCGTTATGAAGCAGTCACTAGAAACAAAAACGGACACATAGATGATTCAAAAGTTATAGTGTGTATTAATTATCAATCACGAATTAAAATTATTATGATTTCGCTTCATTTATTTAAACTTATAATGTTTTTCTCTGGGTGACTGAATACTCTCGAGCCTTACTCTACATTTAGTTTTTCCGAGAGTTTTTCATGGCACAATTAGGTACATCTTTAAAATAGTTTTTCTCAACCAGAATTTTATGCTACCCAGTCTTTTAAAATGTGTTTTTTGTTTTTTCATATTGTTAATGAATCTTTTTTCGTTTCAGGTATGTGGAAAATGAACTTTAAAATTAATAACTGGTGAGTCAATTGATTTTTAACAGTATATAATTTATTTTATTGATAATATAAGGTAAATTCAAAAGTAAGATTCCTTGGAACTCACCTCATTATACAGAGATATTTTTCACGAAATACAACAAATTATATAATTTTCTAAAACAAGAAGATAATTAAATTATAAATAATACAAATAGATTATTTATTAAAAGATGCCTTTTACTGTACTCTACTTTAAAATGTCAGATGTTTATTTATCGCAACCCTGTCCCTTCTTCTTCCAGCGGTACAACAAAAGTTATTGGACTTTAACTTGCTTCAATAATCTGCCCCCTAAATGATCTATCTCTGGCAGTTACGTGTCAACTCACTCCTCACCCCAAAAAGCTTTATGGAGTCTTTCCATATATTTTTGTGCGGTAGGGTTTTTGGGTATCCCCTTTTTTTATATCCTGCGATAGCCCCGTTGGCATTTTAACATCCTTTACCTACTGCAATGAGCTAAATTCTCTTTTCCTATTGTCTGCTTCAAGTGTTTCTAATGATATAAAATAGGGCGAAATTTAAAAGCTTACATTATTAGTACTGAAACCACAATAAATAAAATTGTTATTAAAAAAAATATGTATAGGCATGAATTTATTTTGAATAGATATTCAAAAAATTGCCTTTGTTTTCAAATTTTAAGATTAAAAAAATGTTTTATAACTAAAGAAAATGAGATTTTTCTACACTGTTTTCGATAATATTAATATTAATAACGATTTTACTTTCCAAAACTAACATACTATCATGATTAATGGAAAAAAATATTATTCATATTTTTTGTTAGATTTTATTTGAAATAGGTAGGTCGAAGTACATACACATAGGACCATACATAATAAAAACACTGATACTCATAAAAATAATTCATTTTCAGCATATAAATTGTAACGTTTTTATTCTTCTTATATTTCGCCCTACGAAATCGAATAATTTATATACCAGTGCGGCCCTGGCGTAACAATATTTTCTTCGGACTGTGTAGAAGATCGTTTCATACGACCAATAAACATAAAATTACAGGAGTATAATACATCTTTGAACGCCGAAAAAGGTTTATTACGGCTCAATCGGGATTTTCAATTGAACGAAGTGACAATTGGATGTACTTCAAAAAGGTACGATGAGTGCACAATAGTTTTAGTATCACTTTCGGAAAAGAAAGGTACCTTTTATGAAATTCTGGGTAGACAGCGTAATTTGTGCATTCACTGCCCGATTGTTTTTATATGGCTGTATTATGGCTTTTTAGAACTAATTTTACAGTTATTTTTCGGAAAGAATTAAAAAAAAGGCTATCGATCCCCAAAAATCTCGTCACGAGAGTCAGTCAGCGACCGATTCTCAACACAAGTAGTTGAAAAAAGTTCTTGTAGTGTCAGCGTGAATTATCGTATCATTATTTAGTGCCGCTATCGAGATTGAGTCTACGAAGATTACTTCACCGAAGCAGTGGTGATTTTCTTAGTTATCAAAATTAAGTTATCGTATCGTATCGTACTAAATCGGTGTCCTGTGCTCAGTCGTCGAATTAAAATTACCGTAGCATATGTTTATTGTGTTTATTACCGACAATAAATTACCGAATATTTCCGAGTGTCTGTGATCTGTTCCATCACGCGGTGAGGGTAGATTACTTATTACAAGTACTATCGTAAGTTTTTTTAAATCGACCTAATCGAGAAACCACGCCTTCGGCGTTGATGCAAGTATCTTCACCTGAGTAGTAATGTGGTGATTGGATGGAAACAATTGGACTCATGTATCGTAAATGATTATTTAGTATCTCTACTACCTGGAGTAAACGCACCCGTTCTTAGTCGATGGTGGAAAGATTAATTTAGTGTCACGCTATTTCTTTAGCGAAAGAACTATACGGTCAGAACTATTTTATGACGATAACGAGATAATTGATTACTAATATGGCCATTGTTTTAGAGAACCTTTGTTTATGTTTTATAGAATAATCTTTAGGAAATTCGGCGTGCACGTCAAATCTAGATTAAATTATTTTCCCGATATTGACATAACTTTCACAAAGCATATGTGTTTTTTGTTTCCAAGTAATTTAATAATATAATATCCTACATTTTCTTTTTGGAATAAACGGAAAATAATTTCGTTAATAATTTAATTTTTTAGTTCGCAAACTCTGCGACATTTATCGTTTGGGTATGTATATGATTTTGAGTTGTATATTTGCTGTTTCTTGGAGACTATTTATTTCTCGAACAATTACCGTGTAGTGTTTAGTGATAATTTGTTTTATTGCTTTTATGTAAAAATTAATTTTGTTTGCGGTACCAGGTTATGCATGTACCCATATTGTAAATATTTTTGATGTTTTGTTCACTGACGCTGGTAAAACCTGTTAATAAACTGGTTAACATAATAAACCGCGTTTTAGTGAGTATTTCCCAAACCTCCACAGATACAGTACCAAAAATACCTCACTTTTTATAATTTCTCTCGCTTATCGCAGATTTTTAAATTTTTCTTGTGAATTACAATTTCTGGCGCCCTTTAATTACCTTTCCGGTTGATTAACGTTCCACAAATAAACCCACGACTCTTAGCTCTCCAACCAAAACAAGAGTGCCGTTCGCATACGTCCTAATTGTTTATCGCCCAATATCGTTCCAATTAATAATACGTTATCTTGGTCCCATCCAAGGAAACTTGGAGAAATTGGTACCGAACAATTAAGACGGCAACAAAATATATACATATGTTCATATTAGGACAACTAAAACGTTTAATTTCATAAATAAGGTAATAATAAAAATATATAGAGAATACAATAGACTTAGAGTAGAAAATAGATATTTTGAAACATTAGAAAATTATGAGGTGGATGCATAACCTCGATTATAAATTACTTACGAAAAAACAATTTTACGCCTTCTGGTTTGGAAGACCTACCATTCCACTGAGTATTTGTCTGCTTACCAACTCGATACCCCATTCGAGGATATCATCCATTTTGTTGTTTCGAATGCATGTTTCATTTTTATTTATATGATTTTTGCAAAACACATTTTCAAATTTAATTGGCAAATACTCCTCATTAATTTGTTGAACTCATATAAATACATTAGACTAAAAAAGTTTTAATAATATGAAAATCACATTAAAATCAAACGGCACTGTGTAAAATTCAATATTAATTACGCTATATAAACAGCTAATAGTTCGGATTGCATGTTTCGTTTTAGCGACCTTAGGACACCCAATAGGAAAAGAATATTTAGTCTCATTGCCGTAGATCCGTAAAGGGTGTTAGAATGCGCCGCGTTGAAGATACCCCATGGAACTTATTGTGGAAGTTCAGTTCCAACATAATATACTCGGTTAAGTTCTTTGTACAATTTGAAGTTGTATCATATACGCAATACACTCGAATACTGATACTTTTCTTTCTATAAACCTTTGACGTAATTCTTGATTAATATCGTTCTTGTTATTATTTATGTTTTACATAGTACCTGAGCAGTTGCTTGTAATTTGTAGGTACCTATATCTATCACAATTGACAATAGTAATATAATAATTGCCTCTCTTCTGTTTTTATCCACTCGTCCTGTAAATGCGTCGTGAAAGTATTCAATTCTGAATTATATTAGGACTCAGACGGCTCAACGGAAAGACGATCGACGTTCCCAATAACGCCCCTCATTTGTATTTTCTACAGAATGCACTTTCAGGCACACCTGCTAATCCATCGAAATTCCTCTAATAAAATTGTGTACACTAGACCATAGAAGGAAATAACGATTCCTGGCTCACAATTTGCTTTTTTTTCTCTCCCCCTCGCTATGTTTATTACACATTCTGTGTAATATACAGACGAGACGGTGACCATAAAACCGAAATCGTTTCGAACCGTCTGATGTTCCACAGTACCATGAAGGAAGCAGCTTTTTTAAGATAGGGAAATTCGAATCGTATTTTTTAGTAGCGTAAGTTAGAGTTGTTTTGTAACAGTAAAAATTGTATTATTTTGTGATGTACTTGACGAGTATGTGATCGTGATTAATCATTACTTCGAATATGTTGCTATTACTTTTCCGCCCAACCTATCTATATGCGAGAAAAGTATTGGTTTACCCCAAAAAAAGTTGGAATTTTGAAATTTTTTTTTAGTTATTTTTACGTTTTCCATCAACAACAACACGAAAAAACGATTTTTAGAAGAAAAATCCTGTGTGTATGCCGTCGTCGTCGTTGTTTTCGGCCACTTTTCCTTACATGTCTTGTTAGCACGATACAGTCACCGGAGTGCAATAAGTCACCAATTTTATGATTGAATGTTGTTAAGGACATGTCATTCTACTGATTTTCAGTTCACCAGAGCCAGTGCAACGAGTTTTATGGTACTTGAAGTACGAAATTTTGTCATTTTTTGAGAAATTTCAGTTTGTTAGCACGATACACCCTCCGGAGTTCAACAAGTCACCAATTTTATTATTGAATATTATTCAGTTCATCTCACTGATGCACCCTATTGATTTTCAGCTCACCAGAGCCAATACAACAGGTGCTAGAGTACTTTATGTACGATATTTTTGTCATTTTTGGAGAAGTATCAGTTTGTTAGCACGATACAGCCTCCGGAGTGCAATAAGTCACCAATTTTATGATTGAATGTTGTTAAGAACATGTCACAGATGAACCCTATTGATTTTCAGCTCACCAGAGCCAGTACAACGGGTTCTATGGTACTTGAAGTACGACATTTTGTCATTTTTTGAGAAATTTCAGTTTGTTAGCACGATACAGCCTCCGGACTTCAACAAGTCACCAATTTTATGATTGAATATTATTCAGTACATCTCACTGATGAACCCTATTGATTTTCAGCTCACCAGAGCCAATACAACAGGTGCTACAGTACTTTAAGTACGATATTTTTGTCATTTTTGGAGAAGTTTCAGTTTGTTAGCATGATACAGCCTCCGGAGTATATACAAGTGACCAATTTTATGATTGGATACTATTCAGAGCGTCTCATAGGTGAACTCTATTGATATTCAGTTCACTAAAGCCGGTACAACGGGTGCTATGGTACTTGAAGTACCAAATTTTTGTAATTTTTGGAGAATTTACAGTTTGTTAGCACGATATTGTCTCCAGAGAGTATACGATTGATCAATTTTATGATTGAATATTGTTCAGGGTGTCCCACAGATGTACCCTATTGATTTTCAGTTGACTAGAGCGAGTACAGCGGGTGCTATAAATCCAGATAAACTAAACTTTTGGTTATTTTTGGACAAATTTCGGTTTGTTAACATCTTCCGAAGTGTATACAAGTAACAATTTTATGATAGAATATTGTTCAGGGCCACAGATGCGGAAAAGTTAGTTTTAATCATTAAAACCGTTTATTTTATACTTATTTCGAAATGAATCTTGTAAAAAAGCTTTTAATACAGTTGGACAGAATTGCCAGTGCTTAAAAAATATATTTAAGAGCCTGGTACCTTTTCAAAACACGTTCGACCGCAGGAATTAGTGTCAGCAATCTAGTTTTGCTGTAGCCTAGTACTTTTTGGCACTCAATCTCAACATCTGCACAAAAATCTTTAATCGTTTCACCTCATATGGTGAAAATGTAAAAAAATTAATATATTTTCACAATGATCACTTCTACATCAAACGGTAAGCAATTAATTTGCTGAAAACATTGTTGGTTCCTCCTCTCCGATAACCGTCACAATTGTACTTTGCATTGCCTACGCAAAAAGCTACAAGTTTTTCAGAAAAATTATGCTTGTCAAAAACCTTTACGTTTTAACGTTTTTTGAGAAGGTTAATATTTAAACTCACAGTATTGCTCATATCGAATTTTATTGTTGAGGAACGGGACTTTTTTACGACCCGACGATTACCATAAGAAGGGGACTGGCCAGTTAAAAACGGGACCTATGGTGTATGTTTCTGCTTAAAACTTCCATAATAGTTTAATAAACTCTTCCAAACATAAAGTTATTTGTTCATTTATAACACAAGCACTATTACAACTTTCGTAGCAACACCATTTGTTGTATGGTAGATTTAATACAACCACTATCTGGAAAAGAAGTTTGGGTTATTGCTCCTTTCCTTTGCTCTTTACGTCATCCAATTTTGGACCATGGCTTAAATTTATTTTTCAAACCGATTAATGTTGCAAATAGACAAGCATGGCTTATTATTTTCTTAGTTATGATTTCTAAAACTAACTAAAACTGATATTAACCAGCCTAGCACATTAATTTATTAAAATAATTCTAAATTAATTGTGGGATATAATACGGTTCTAGCAATGTACTCAATATATTGTGACTTAATACTCTATTTGGCGAATTTATACTGTTTAGCTTTTAGGGATATATTGATACGTGGGACTTGATACTGAATTATTATTAGATCAATAGTAGATCAATGCAAAATAGAAACAAAATTAATTAATATCAATTGTACATAATTAATAAAGGGTAAAAAGTCCAAAGCACTCAAAAAAATAAAATTTATTTTTTAAAATAAATTGGAGATCACACCAAAATATTTTTTACCAACGGAAATTTTCTCTCTTATTCAAGTAACAAAAAGCCAAAAATTAATTTATCTAACTTTATTAATTGAAGAGAAAATGCACAATAAAGAGCAATGGATATTTCAGCTGTCTTCCTTAAGATGTGGAAGATTTTTAAAGTATTTATGGAATCGTTATTAACTTCTGCAAAGCATCGTACTTTTCATTTGAAATAGGTTTTAATGTCTCTCATATTGGTTTCAGCTGCATTAAGAACTTCCTTATAATTAACATTAAGTTTGTCTTTGCGTGCTAGTCTTTTAGTGGCTCTATTGAAACCAACTTATTCAATATATTCTTGATTAAAGTCTGTTTTAAAATATAAATTTCTGTCAAAAATTTTATACCAACCAATTTAGATATCAAAAAGTTTGATTCTTTATTATTTTTTTTGTTATTATGTAATAAAGATCCGAATTCTTTAGATAAAATGGGTAAAACTTTTAAAGTCTAAGGTTTTCTTCAATATTGTTGCCACTAAGTTTGAAAAGCTGTTGCCAGTCCCATGGTGTTATTCGAGAAAATTGGGGCAATGCTTCCTTTTGTCTTTCTATACGTGCATAAATTATATCTACCTCCGTCTGCGTATGCGTAAAAGGTACTTATGTTCAATGCATTTTATGGAAGGCTTAAGCATAATCGAAAGATAGCACATAATCATCTGAATATTTCTGTTTTGTGATGGACAGTTATCGCTCCAGATGACAATTTTCTTTCCAGATTATTTTACATGTAAATTAGTGTATTTCATAATGCATGATGACATTTCTTTGCCAACAAGTCTGGCAATAGTTTCGTCCCAGGCGAAGCAATACCCTATTTTTTATGTTGCACCATAGACTGTATAATTGAATCTCCAGAACTTTAGAGAATAGAAACTCTGAGCATTCGCTAATAGAGGAGTCTGAAAGCATTTCTGTAAATCCACAGAAAGTACATAGAAGCATACATTATTGAAATATTGAGATAGCTGTCTAAATACTTTCTCCGGGATTGTTTCCTGGAATAATCTGATTCTATACACGGGAACTTTTGGATATCGTTCCTTACATTTGAAGCAATTTTGTTTGAGGGTTCATGTTTACCCCTTTGATCCGGTATTACTACGCCACCAAGTTGTCTTTCCGATAACGCATTACGAACAGAGGTTTAGGATATATTTAAGGTGTTAAGAAAATTAGTACGACACACGCAAAACTTCTTGCCGTCTACACTAATAAAGTTTTTCAAAGACGTTTTTCTACGTTCAAAACCAACTACCGTTCTAGCATGTACACGCTTAACGGGAAATTCTTCGACGAAGCTAGCAATAAATTGTCTTTTCTCATTAAGATCGATGCTATCATTCCAAAATTTTGAATCAATTAGAGCACGACACTCATGTGATATGTTTTGTTTACATTATTTTTACTGCAATCGTCATAACAAGGTTCATTTTATTTTTTCTAAGAAGCTTATTGGTGGCTGACAGATATTTTTCACCAGCAGCTCTCCTTTGCTTTCTAATATTTTCCTGCCACTTTTTCTTGTTAGCACGATATAGTCTCCGGGTGTATATTAGTTACCAATTTTATGATCGGATATTATTCAGGGTACGTCACAGATTAACCCTATTGATTTTCACCTCACCAGAGCCAGTACGACGGGTGTTATGGTACTTGAAGTATGACATTTTTGTCATTTTTGGAGACATTTCGGTTTTTTAGTTCGATACAGCTTCCTTAGTATATACAAGTAACCAATTTTATGATTGGATATTATTCAGGGAATATCAGGGATGAACCCTATTGCTTTTCAGCTCACCAGAGCCAGTACAACGAGTGCTATGGTATTTGGAGTACCATATTTTGGTTATTTTTGGAGAAATTACGATTTTTTAACATGATTCAGCCTATTGTTCAGGGCATCTCACAGATGAACCCTATTGAATTATTTCCACTAGTACCAGTACAACGGGTCCTATAAAATCCAGATAATACATTTTTGGAGAAGTTTCGGTTTCTTAGCATAGAGTGTATGTTTACTCAAGTGCAGAAAAGTTAGTTTTTATCTTTAAAACTGTTTATTATAATACTCTCTACAATGCTCCCACATTCCGTTGCATAAATATTGAAATTTTCGTGAGGGATACTCTACGTGCTATTTGAGATTGATGATAGATTCATGATAATCTCAGCATCTTCTATGTTAATAATATTATCTTGGGGCTTATCAGCAACAACATCTAAAGTAAAACATTAATTTTATAAGGCTTGTGTTGATAAGATGATGTACTTTGTCTAGTTACTTTTCTCTTTTGTCCAAAGTGAGGTTACAACGGGGAGGTATTTCGTGGCAATTGGCTTGTGTTAATGTCATTTGTATTGTTTTTTGACCTCTTGACGTCATACTGATGATCGTATTCACTATTTAAATATTATTGCAATGAAAATATCACGCATTTTCTGTTAATTTTAAGAATAAAATAATGTGACTTAATATCTGTACCTCAGAGGTATACTGGATTAAGTCACAAATGCTACATTCTAAGGACGTCGAAAAAAGAAAATTGCGCTCCGTTTTTTCATTTTAAATCAAATCAGCAAACCATTTACCAAGAGAAGTTTTATAAATGTTTTGTATTATTACTTTTGATTTTAAACAGATTAATGAAAAATCTATATTTTGGACTTATCAACGTTACAAAATAATAAAAATAAACTACTTATGTCCAGCTTAGCTAAAAATCAAACAAATTACTGCACTGGAAGCAACAAAAAACAAATTTCCCATTTAAAAAAGATTTTTTCAAATCAAAAATTTTTAGTCTTCTTCATTTTGATCATCGATTCACTGGCTGTATCAATATGAGGGAGTTGTCTATAGTACAATTGCGATTCTTTAGGAATCCATTTTAAAAGATTTTGCAGGTTCTGGTATTTCTTAGAACAAATTGGCTTGTATGTATATCTAACTGGTGGCAATTCTCTTGGAATAGATGTAGAAATTTTGCGATTTATTTGTAGTCAAGTTACTTAAAATCATCTTCAAAATCTATCTTGTAGTAAAGAATGCCGCTTCCATCCTTTCGGACTTGTAACTATACAACTGTAGAAATTTTATTTGGATGAATGTCTTAACCTAACTTATTGTTGTTAAGTCCAAAGGTCCCACCGTTGCAAAGGCTGAGAATAGCTTATGTCCGAGATAAGTGGTAGGGAGTGGACTGAAGCTATTATGCAAAGTTTCCTCAAAAATCATAATGACTTACGTTAGACTTGAGATCATATACTTCTAACTACAATTGGACATATGCTAATACATAGAAAATTATCTTTAAAACTTCTGAAACAGGACTTAAGATATATGGTGACCTAGAAGAGTGCTGAACAGTGATATAGTACAAGTTTATAAATGGCAAAAGTGGAATTAAGCTACTATGCCTCTGAGTTACAGACATTATGAATACTCATGTGCTAACAAAATAAAACAGTAGATTATTAAGTCCAGTCAGCTAACTTCACTTTTGGACTTAATATAAATATTGAATATCTTCCAGAGCCAAAAAGAATCGAAAACCTTTAATACTGTTTGGTTCTAATCCACATAGGACTTAATACGCGTCATCATTGCAATGGGCGGAAAAAAATACTACAGGGGCAATGGACTTGATATTGTTTGGCTCTGAGGTTCAGATCTATGATCTTCATTATTGTATATAGTATTCTTTTTGTCTGACGTTATGCCTATGAATTTCAATTTTTCCGGGCTACATGTTGAGTTGCTTTTTTGACTTCTTTTTAA
The DNA here is from genome assembly GCA_963921935.1 of Galeruca laticollis. Taxonomy (NCBI): domain Eukaryota; kingdom Metazoa; phylum Arthropoda; class Insecta; order Coleoptera; family Chrysomelidae; genus Galeruca; species Galeruca laticollis. The sequence goes on along the minus strand of OY998178.1, from coordinate 80,979,300 downwards.
TTCTTTCCAGTTTTTCCGTTTCTTATCTTTCAATTTTACTTCCCACAATTACTTTAGTCAAGGTTTTTTTTTAATTAGGACCTCTATATCTGTAACAGTTGCTATAACTGTAGTCACTGAAATAAGACTGTCATTGTGGTCATTATGATCATGCAGATTGACAAGTTAGTTTTAAGAATGTTCACATTATTCACAATAAAGAATTCGCTTACAAAGATTAAAACGAAAATTAACATAATATAATTTTAATATAGAATATTTACTAGGAAAATACAATGTTTATTGAATATCTATTATCAAGATCATTTATTAAAGAAAATTTAAAAGAGACTTCATAACAAATAGTTATGGTATATTGGAATTGATAAATGATGGTTTAAATGACCCTATTATATATAACATTAATGACTTTCGTGAAAATGGATATGGCCAAATAACTATAAACAATTTGCAAACAATAATGAGCTTCAATCATATTTTAAAATAAAATCACAACTTTACACAAAAAATTAATTGGTATTCTGTAACTATAAATGAGTTTCCATAAGAAAATTTATGCTATCTGTTACAAGCAGTTCATCTTGGAATTGAAAAGACTAAAGCTAGAGCTCGAAAATTATTCTTTTGGCCAGGATAGTTAGAAGATATTCGGGACTTCATAGCAAATTGTGAACCCTGTATGAAGTATACTAGAAATCCAATCAAAGAACCCTTGATCCCTCATGATCGCCCAAATATACCCTTTGTCAAGGTAGGAGCTGGCGTACTAGCATATGGAGGCTGATTATTTCTCAGATTGGATTGAATTAGAATTATTAGAGTCTAAGACTGCTTTTACAGAATTAAAAAAAATTAAAATCTATACTTGCAAAATTTGGTATTTCTGTAACTTTTATTTCAAACAACCCATTTGATAAGGCAGAATTTCTACAATTTGCAATATAATGGGATTTTAATGTTATTACTTCTAGCCTACATTACCCAAAGTCGAATGGACTTGCTGAACAAACAAAACATAATACAATAATTACTTTATAGACTATAATAAAGCTTTCGATAAGGTAAAACATGACCTTCTTAAAAGCAAAAATCTGGATAGAATAGAAAGTAATTTTAAATCTGCATCACAATCAATCAACCACAATAAAAGTAGGACAGGAAAAATCTAAAGAAATGGAAGGAGAGGAGTCGGGCTAGACTGCATATTATTTCCATTATTATTTAACGGAATTAATGTAGCAAATTATACTAGAAGCCTTGGAAAATAAGACCGCCGGTATAAAAGTGAATTGGGTTTTAATTAACATGTTTGTAGATCGTAAGTAATGTACAAAATATATTAATAATTTATGATAATTATGATTGATTCCAATGTGCTAAATTAATACATACAACTAAAGCATCCTTCTAATAACACACACCGTCTTGAAAAACATTATTGGTTAGCATTTTTCCTACACCGCGGAAAAATCCTTGTGATAAAATGGACTATATGTTCAACAAAGAATAGAAGAACGTTGGTTTCTCTGTAACGAACAAAATGAAAAATCGAACACACGGTCTAGTCATTTTTAAAATTGATCTTGGAATATACAGCGTGTTCCTTTAGTACTATGAACAACGGATGGTAATAAAAATAAATTACTTGAAAGAAAGATAAAGTGAAAAAAAATAAATGCGTTACAGGAATCAATAGCCCACAACGAAAAAGGCCAAGAATGTCGATAATACACTATGGCTATCGATTTTGTTTTTATATTTCTAAACTTTATTCATTCAACTCAATCATATTCACACTTGTATTGTAATTTAACGGTGCTTTTGTGTACAGGATATATCAAAAATATAGCTAATAAATAAATTAAATAACTCATACGGGACATGTGTTTATATTCGCCTTTTGGCAGGTTAACAATGAAAATAAACACAAATTTTTAATGTTCCTTTTTTAGAAAGTGTGACATAAAATAATTAATGTTCATTATAATCATTTTATTTATATTAATTATAATAAACAATATGTATGTATTACTTTTCCACCCAACCTATCTAATATGCGAGAAAAGTAATGGTTTATCCCAAAAAAAGTTGGAACTTTGGATTTTTTTGAGTTATTTTTACGTTGAGTGTATTTCATCGTCGTGTTCGTCTACAACTTTTCGTAACATGTCTTGTTAGCACGATACAGCCTCCGGACTGTAACAAGTCACCAATTTCATTATTGAATATTGTTCAAGACATCTCACAGATGAACCCTATTAATCTTCAGCTCCCTAGAGCCAGTACAACGGGTGCTATGGTACATGAAGTGCCCAATTTTTGTCATTATTTGAGAGTTTTTCAGTTTGTTAGATTTTATGGTAACTATAAATTTATAAAACTATCATTATTTTTTGCAACAGGTCTAAAGTAAACAGGTACATTGATAGCCGGAAAACCACAAAAGACGTTGCTGGAAATTCTCATTCAAAGCCCAAATGGGTCAATAACGTTAAACGACAGTATTATCTATCAAAACACTCACGAGATAACAGTCCCCTTCGTCATAGTTTTTATTCATAACTATTGAAATATTAAAAAAAATTATAATGCTTAGGAAAAGAATTAAAAAAAATATGGCGGTTATACTTTTGAAAAATTATGTGTAGACTCTTTTTAATTATCACGTTACCACCTAAAATGTCCCGTAAAGATTTATTGGTCGACTTGACACATTATTCAAGTAAAAATATACACCCTTGTTGTTTTTCAGCGATGCAAATTTTTATCAGCTCAATCAATTTAACTGAAACAGATAGTCGTTTTGGAAATAGAAGCTCTCGTCGTATATATTAATTAGAATCCTTCCATACCGTTAGGTTGGTGTCTCTCGTACGACGAACCTTAATAATTTCCTATTAGGAAGCTCAAAGTGAAAACGCAAAATTGTAAATTTTCATTAGGCCTCGACTTTCGTGTCCGATCCGGCGAACGGGAAGCCATTAAATGTTCAAGCAGCTGTTTCGATCGACCCCAAAGAAGGAATAACGCACAATTAGGTTTTGAATCTGTTGACCTCAATTATCAGCCGTAACACACATTGTTGATTCATAATTTCAAACATTAAAAATGAATAAATCAAACACCGAAAGTGCATCACATAACACAAATTACGGTAGTGCCTTCACGAACGAAATATTTCAAGAAATCCGTAAAACGTGAGATATAGGTCAGTAAATGCTCGCTGTTTTTAAATTGATGACGATTCACCTCCACAAACATGAGATAATTTCAATCAAATATGATATTTTTTTGTAAATGTAGCATGAGACAGCTGTGGGAAAAAGCCAATTGTTTTCTTGACGCGAATTCACCATTTATATATAAAACTAATATTTAGAAGAAGAATATATTCTGAATAATTACAAACCGATTTCTTTCTCATTGCACTGACTAGTATGTATGTATGTATGTATGTATGTAGGCTTTTAGAAAACCAAGTGGATTTTGGAAAAATGGAAGTATTATGGACAATATTATTGATCTAGATAATAACATACACAAAACCTTTGCAACTAACCTTTATTTAGCTATATTTATTGATCTATATTCATTAATATCAATAAAATATTTGATACTGCATGTAGAATAAATATATTGAAATCATTAAAGCAATAGAATATAGATGGACATATGTTTTCTAAGCCATAGGACCATTAGAGTGAGAGCAAATGGCAAACAATGTCAAGTAAATGGCACTCCTCAAGGTTCTGTGAATATTAACATTATGCAAATGAGGGGCGATCCGGTTCTGGATCATATCCCATACATGCTCGATGGGATTAAGGTCTGGTGACTGTGCTGGCCACGGTAGAAGGGTAATTTCCTCATTATCAAACCAGTCTCTTACTGTTGCTGCAGTATGTGGCCTTGCATTGTCCTGCATCTAAAGCAAATCAGGGCCTGCAGCAGTGGCAAATGGATGAACAACAGGTTCTTAGATACAGTCAATATATTGAAACTGATTCAAAGTACCTTGCACAAATACGGGAACAGTTCGATGATGAAACATTATTCCAGCCCACATCATAACTTGTAGATCACCATACGGACGACCATCCTGTACATGTCTGAGTATTTCTTGTCGACCAGGTCCACTCCAGATTCTCACTCTTCTTGAGTCAGGATAGAGACAAAACCTAGATTCATCCGTGAATAACACTGAACTCCATTCGTGTAAGCCACAATTAACATGTTCCTGTGCCCACGTTAACCTTAGTCCACGATTTCCATGACATAACATGGGAACCCTCAATGGACGTCTGGCGTGTAGGCCAGCATCATGTAGTCTATTCCTCAAAGTTTGGCGACACACATTAATGTTGTGGGCATTTGCTAAGGCCCCACAAAGTTCGCGTGCAGTGGCATTCACATTTAGTCGAGCTATTACTACCACATATTGATCCTGTCGAGGCGTAATTGCACGTTGACGATCTCCATGTCTTTCAGAGACATCACCAAATTGTTCATATCGATGCCATTATAATAATTATTATAGGTATGTATATATTGGGCAAAGTTTAGAAGAAATATTTCAGGTACGCCTTGAAGAGCAGCACGTTTTGTCCCAACTATGCTAGTATACTCCGCTCCTGTTAAGTTTTGAAGTGCCAGTACCAAACAAGTTTCTGTTCCTCAACGCCTAGCCATAATTTGTAACGGAATGTCTCATTTTGTAGCTCCTGTTCCTGTTAAAAAAATTAAAGCAAAATCAATATTAAAACCAATGGTGCAGGTTTGGGGTTTGCCTTTAATCCGGTAGCTTCAAATATTCTAAAATAATATAATGCCATGATTATAATATTACTATCTGATGACAAAATACAATTTTTTTCATGTTTATCACTCACTGCCTGAGCTACGTCAACCATTATTCTTATGTCCGCTTCTTCTATATTTTTTTTGCAACATATTCAGAAACTCGGAAGATTATAACGTTGATTGTGAAGATTCGATATTTGTAGCGCTGCTAATCAGTTAAACTTTTAGGCTAAAATTGGTAAACATTTTTTAAATAAATGAGCGAAGAAAGAATGGAAGTAAATTTTTATTTTCAGTACAGCCCCAAACCTTTTTTTATTGAACACGTAAATAACATCTTCTGTAATTTCATAAACACAAATACACTCGTCATTATATCTTCGTAGCCTTCTGTTTTCGGTGATAGTTCTAAATAACTATCGAATACAAAGTGTACCCTATTATGCCGTCCCTTTAGTGTTCTGCTAATAAAATTACAAAATTCAGTATCTAAATCTTCAGAAGTTATAAAGTTTTTCCAGTTTAGCTTTCGCAGTTCCATCGTATCACTGTTTTATGATAATATGAAATTTTCGTTTTGTAGAGCTCTTCTAAATTACTGGATTTGTTGGGTTCTCTTTTAAGTACATCTTCTTCTTCAAAAAGAATGTTCTCATCAATCAATTCAAATGCTAACAGTGACTATTTATCATAATTTCTTTCTCTAGCTACGCCCACACTCGTAGTTTTGTTTACCACAGGCCTTGAACTGATTTTGTTTCACATCAGGGGCACATCTTTTAAATGGTGGTAATTTGGCACTGCTAATTCATCGAGCTCGTTCAATTTTTCCAGTGTGGTACTCATGATAGATTTTTAATTCATAATTGTCATTTTTTAAAACGTCCTCTCCCTGTGAAGGTTTGATATTGTCAAAATTTCATGATAAACAAAGTCCTAGGCAGCTACAAAATCTTTTTTACGAGTATACTTAATAATTACTGACGAGCTTTTCTTTGATCTGCTGCAATGCTTGATCTGTACCAACTGATGTAAAAGGCATGTTTAACTGCTTGACTATTTAATACATACAGAATATTTTCTGGATAAATATAATATTTATGCAGCTCTTAGGCCCTATTTTTTAAATTACGCCCTCCCTCACTTTGAATGTACTAAATATTTTCCAATTAAAACAGGAGATATAGTTATCAAAACTTAAACTGCAGCTAGTTTTGTAATTAAATTAATTTAATGTAGCACATATTTAATATCTGTATAATATGGGCTTCAAAGTACTAGAAAAATAACTGACAAACATCTTGTGTGGCAACAAACCAAAACATGTTTAGAATGAACTACAAAAGTATTATAAAGTGTTATACAGCGAGGGCCATTCAGTGTATATAGCTAGCGGCTAAATTATATTTCCTAAACAAACTAAGGAAATAAAAAATTACATAACCATCACAAATGCTGGTAGTGCTTCTAATAATATTTCAAAGATATTATCTTCGGCAACAAATTCAACAATCTCTTTTAAAACAAAAATAATGCAAGTACAAAATTGATGAATGTAAAAAAACATCCCCATTAAAAAAGTTTGGTATATAAACTTAAATGTCCAAAATGACATTCTGTGTCAAACAATTCGAAATATTGAAATCAGACACAATGATCACTTACGAGCATACAGATTAAAATAACCAAAGAAATCCCATTAGGCAAAATATCTTACACAGAACTAGAAGTACTACATATTTTTGATCAGAAACAAAAACTAGATTTCCTTGAGGAATTAAAAAATAGGAGATACATAAGAGACCCACAATATGAAGTGGGCAATGAACAGATACATCTAGGGAGTTCTCCACTATTAAACTCCTTTTTTAAGTAATAATTGTAAAGATCAGCGTATAATAGTTTTGCTTTGTTTCCTATATCATTGCACAGTTGATGCTGAGAAAAGAGATATCCAGGATATACCCCTAGGACTTATAACATCCAAGCTATTATATTTGTAATATTATATCTTTTATTAATATATATTAAAGCAATCACACTTCTTGGTGTAGTCATAAATAATTATTAAACATCAGGTAGGCATAACATGAAATGTAACTTATGACATTCTGACGATGAGTTTTTAACATATCGAAACAGCTGTCAAATTTTTTAGCCTTTTTATTATTTTCTTATTATATAGTGAAATTATTTATAAACAGTAACATGTCTCAATTTCAATTATATCCATTATTTGACTATTGACTATTTGACTTTTCTCCTATCAATTGAAAACATTAAGAATTGTTCATTTCTATAGATACAAAGCTTTCGCTTCGATATCAAATAATTGGAAATTACCTAAAATAAAATTCTGTTAGTTCGAAAAGAAGATAGAACATGTGAACATATCTTATAATCGCATCAAGAAATATATTAGGCATGCAGACAGCTGTGGAAGTCGTAAGCCTTTCCGAAACTTGGATATCCTATATGCTTTTCTCAAACTTTGATTTGCTGTAGTATTACGATAACTTTATCTGATTCTCTCTTGTGCCTCTTACTCTTACGCGAAGTAGTTTCAACTGGCTCTTCTTCTGTATTCCCGAAAACGTAAATTTAATACTTGGAGATATTTGCATAAATTTACCTGAGTAATAAAATTTCTGGCAGGGTTGTTTTTGGCGCGTTACGGTATGAGGGAATCTTTACATTCCTAATTATCTAAGTTTCAGAATAATGTTTGGCAAAGTGAGAGCAAAATTGCAGATGTTTTAAAAATTTGAATATCCTGGCGAAACGGCATTAAAATTTAAATTATAGAGACCTCATTACTTTGCTGTTGCACTTCTCGTTGAGAAGAAAGCTTGCAGACTAAAATCACGTAATTATCTGTTCTTTTTTTTGTTGACGGAGACGAAGGGTTTTGCTCTCTGAAAAGCGATGGTAGTAACCATCACGTACGTCGTTTACTGTTACGATAACGATATCGTAGAGGTGGCGACGACAGTCGAGCACATAATTACTAAAAGCAAAAAAAGGAAGTGAAGTGGTGCAGTTAGTAGGATATTTGGAATGCATTATGCGAAATTATTGAAGATAGAATCGGAGGTAGCCTCGAGAAAATGGCAGTTAGAAATTTAATTTAAAAACAGAATTAAACTTTTATTTACTCGGAAAATTATAGTCTTATCGAGTTTCTTATTATTTGTAATATAAACATGTTTTTGCCATTCTATTTTTTATAGTAATTTGGATCAGGTTTATGTAAATCGTGTCTTTTTAGTTGTTTTTCTTGAAAAAAAATTTTATTCACTTTCATGATGGTACTAATTGACGAAACTATTATAATACTGCGATTTGACGTTGAGATATAAAAAATCCCAAAAGCATGAGAGCAATTACACAGGCTTATTTCATGTAACCCTTCTGCATTAAATCGAAAACAAAACATGGTAAATTTGTGAATTTTCTCAAATACATGTTTTAATGTATGTAATAATAAGATCGACTCGTTTCTATTGTTCCATTAGCCCTCTCTTAGGTCTCTAACACTCATAGCTTCAGCTTCTTTCCATGATTTCCTAGCTCTTCCTCTCTTCCTACGATTTGGTGGCACCCACTGCATTGCCAGCTTTGGCAGTCTGGTTTCGTTCATTCGCTGTACATGTCCGTTTTAATGTACGTTTTAGAGAAAAATGTTAAGTACAAAAGTTGTAGAACGTGTTAAGGTCAATAAAAATTTTTTTTTAACTTAGACAGGCTGCCATTTTGTTCCTACTGGGCCAATTTGACCCGTTAACGAACTCGTCCAAGATTTTGGCCCAATCAGTTTTTGTAGCGAGTTTGGTTTAGATCCGTTAAAAATTGCGCTCTCTATCGTTATAACCTTAGATATATAATAACAAGTAGATAAAAATTTTTACATTGAAAAGCGGTCGAACGATACAAAAAAATCTCAATGGAACAGGACCAATTGGACAGGCTTATTTCAGTAACATTTTTGCATCAAATCAAAAACAAAAAAATCCCAATGGCACGAAACCAATTGCATAGTGTTATTTCAAGTAACATTTTTTGTTTCAAAATATGCTTACCCTCATATAAATAATATCAGCTTCATCTAATCGTAGAAAGGTTTAATTCCTATCACGTTTATATAATTGTTAAACTTTATTGTATAAGTGTTACACATGCTTTTAGTTTTGTGAATTGACATTTTTCTATTGTTATTAAAATAAATCAAACAAATAATTTCTCTTTCTCATAACTACGTCTAATCTTGAGCTTGGACACACACAATAAACTGATCTACTAAAGGTTGTTAAAAGTGGCACGACCACGCATGATCCCTAAGTAAGATAAGGTAATCATTAGGCCAATACTTGAACTAACAAGAGAAGTATGATGAGTTAAATTAAATCGAAGATAAAAAAATATTAAAGTTTTTATAATTGGCGCTCAACTTTTAAAATAAATATAATTCACAAAAGGGAAAATAAAACATTCAAAATTTCATATTACTATATAATATAAATATTAACACTTATTGTTTAGGATGCTTTTAAAAATATGTAAGATATTTGTATGTTACTTCTTTTCGTCATTGTATATATTTAAAGCGTAAATTCATTTCAGTTGCTAGCGCTGTAAAAAGGTGTTAAGGAATTGATAGACCTTTTGTATTGTTATGAATTCAAAGGGTTGTTACACTTTATTCGCGGCTTTTGTTAAATACCTTTAAAATATCACGTTTTGCAATAAGAATTGTAAATAGTTTTGTTTGAGCATTGAAAGAACACATTTTGAAAGTCGACATATTGTCGCATTGTGTTTGAAATCCTATAGTTAAAAATTTAGGAAAATGTCACGTTTCGCACGATTATCTATTGTATTGTAATAACCCTAAAGCAAGACTATAATTGTAACTTATTGTCACTTTGTGCGTGAATTTTTATGGTCTATGTCCGGAAGATTGTAAAAAATGTTTGAATAACCTTTCTAAGTAAAAAGGTTACAATTGCTATTGGAGTATTCAATTCTGAAAGAACCGAAATTCAACATGCATAACTTTGTACCATTTTTGTAAATTTGTATATAATAAATTATTAATTTCGACATTAATTTTGTCTAATTAAGATTATTTTTCTAGTTGAATGTCTACGCCAGTCGAAAGTTCAGCTAGAAATATAATCAAAAACAGTGCATTTGAATGTTTTTATAACAGAGTAACGGATGATTGGCTGTTGAATGAGCCAGGTGTGCCACAGATCATGATAACATAGACGTCAATGACATCGTCTGTAAACTTCCCCAATCTACCCCAATTGGCGGTACAGAGAGAATAGTTAAGCAACTCAGGTTTAACTTTGATTTCACACCTTACAATGTGCAATAATATCTTTTTTCCGTTGTTTTAAATACTTAAATGCATTTTTTTTATATTTAGAATGAGTTTTCCTTTTGTTTGAAATGAAAATTTCTTTTTTCTACAACTACTATGCAAAACACGCTTTTCTACACAAATTTTTATGCGCAAAGCAAGCCTTTTCTTAATTAGTTTGATGTCCGATAGAAAAGTAATAATGTAGAGTGTGGGAAAAGTACACGTTATGGTACTTTTCCGCACGGAAATGTCACTTTGCCCACGGAAATGTCAATGTCAAATGTACTTCATAATATAGAAAAATCGAAATAAAAAACTAAAATAAATCAGCGGAAAGACCTAAATACAGCATTTCATAATTGTTGTCGCGATACCTTAGTGGAAAACACATCAGCATTGGAACGAACTGGCCCGGGTTCAAATCCTGTCGACTTTTTTATATATTTGTAATTTATTTAATCTTTTTACTTTAATTTTGGAACTCTTAAATTCGTTCTGTTTAAGTTAAATAAAATACATATATAAGTTACTTTTTTCTTTAATTAATAAACGTAGTTGTAGAAAAAATATTGTGTACAACTCGTACGCAAATCACTTGTTGTACAAACTACTATTAATGAATCAAAACTTTTTTATTAAGAAAATGTCCTTTTATATACCACACTTAAATTTTCCTGTATCCCAGTGTGGGGGTCCTGTGGTCCATGCGGGGACAGGGTTCTATAAAGGCAAATTTTTTTCTTCTTTGTTTTTTAAAATTCGGGGCACTGGTTTTTTATGTCAATAATATATATCACCCTGTTTCCACAAAAAATTGGTTCCCTAGTTTCAAAAGTATGCTTATAAATTGAATTTAAAAAAATCGCCTCAATATATACCACCCTCCCCTACATATATACATATATATAACCTTTAGAACAGGGGATTGTTTTGTCATCAGGGAACACCAAAACAAAAATTGCATTGAAAGTTTTCCGAAGTCGCGTCCAGCTATTCTCAACAATAGCCCCTGTTTCATTCTGAAATAAGCGTAAATATTAACACGCCTGTGTTAATTAAACTAAATTTTTAACATTTAATTAGCTGAGTGCACACGAGTTAATATGTCAGATTCTGACAGAGCAGAATTTCTATTTGTATGATTACCTCAATTAGAGAATATCAAACAGTTTATAAGGGAAGAGCGTGTATAAACAGCGAATTTGGAAAGCTCAGTAACGGTGCGAATTTCGTAAGTTAAAAGCAGGTTTCCTACTTGTATGACAATAATAGAAACCCCGATAAATATGGTAAATAAAAATCACCTCTTACATTAGGTGTTTATTAATAAATTAAAAAAATATCATTATTCAGGGTAAGAATGGATTTGTGATATTCCAAAAAGGGCACAAGGAATATGGGTAAGAAAAATATGAGAACGGTATATATATCGCTAGAAAGCTTCGAGTAGACGGAAGTGAACAGGTGCCCGGAGGCGGCAGACGTGTATACTTTGACGGCTCCTTCCATCGTCGAAGCAACCGAAGCCGCCCGCTTTTTGCCAAAGAGTTTCTCAAAGAAACTTTGAGTTGCCATATCGTGACACCAATATCTATACGCTTCGAGCGCCCTTCATCTTTTATTCAATATTTCTATAGGTTATATATTGAATAAGAGCGTCGTTCGGGATAATATTTATCGGTTTAGGACCGAAATACCGTGTTATAAATCTTAAAAAGATTTCTGTAGCCTCACGTCAGTAATTACTGCGGGCAAGAAACGGAAAACTTCCTTTTTTCGTCGAGGAAAAATTGTAATCGACTTCATTGATATAGTGTTTTCCGCTTCGCCACTAAATCGTGATTTAAATCTTCAGGCCATTAAAAAATCTCATTTAAGCTGATGGTGATGAGGTAATTTGCACTTTGTATATTTATGGTTATGCCTGTTTCTTTTTCAACCTAGATAATTATGTCATTAAATCGTTCTTATTAAATGTCAAATGTATTTCAATCAAACAAATGTGCTTTAGCGTATCCGACAAACATTCTAAAATAGTTATCATAATTTTAACAGAGCTCTATATTGGCCGGAGTGATAACGTAGATCGGTCATCTTGTTAGGGTTGGTCAGTGTCTACTTTCCAAACAAAGTCTATTTATTTTTTGATTTGCTTATCTTGTACGGTTTTAAAATTATTTTTAAAAAGTCGTATTGTTTTTGTTATTTAGTATATTTTAGAATAAGTGCTGTAGTCTACAGTTGAATATAAGTGACAAATCTACATTTAAGCTAAAACCTTTTTCATGTAATGCCTCAGTTTAAGAAACAAACAAGCTAACAAACAAGTAGCAAAATATTTTTAAGTAAAAATTTACCTGGAAGTGTCGCTGTTGTCATTACAGGTTTTGCACAGCAGTGTACATGGAATTCCCTCTCGCCTTTAAGAGCAACGGCTCCTACATATGTTTTTGCATCCACAGTTGAACAGCTCTCGCGGTATCCGAAATACTGGGCTGGATTATCCATTGCCCTTCAATTTCAGTCCATCCCCTAGTCTTTTGGGGAGGGAATGTTACCTGTGGAATCTAAAGCTTATCCCCACAGCTTGATATGCTGCCCTCAGAGCATCTCTTATAGGGGAAATAGTTTGTAATCAAATACTTGCGAGCTGCATCCAGTGACACGATGTCTTTTCGCCACAGTACAGTGATATATTTTTCTAAGCTGGTCATTATGTCTTCTGTCAGTTCTTTAAGTGGATGAGACAGTGCTCGAAAAGTATATGTGGTCTCAAGAACATTGCTCTGACGCCTCCCATATTAACGATTTTATTTTCGAATAAAAGGCGGATACGGTGTCACATACTATGAAAGCATGGTTCCCCCTCATAGCTTCTGTTCTATTTACACCCAAATGTTGTGCCAATTGATGCGCAGGTATTTAGCTGTGGTGTTTTGCGATACCAAGAGCAATCGAAAGCTCTGCAAGACCTAACCGCTTAAGGGAGAAATAATAGGATATGGTGATTATGAGGTCATCAGAATCAACTGTATGTATTATAATTGGTTTTGCTCCATGGACCCCACCATATGCTTCGCATATTGAATAATTCTGCTATCAGCATCCTCACAAGTCACAACAAGCTCTGCTATCAATGTTCCCGTTGTTTCTGACGATCTAATTGTATGACCGATGTTGGTCACTGTTTGTACTCCCATGTTTTCCTGAAGCGCGTAGCACCTGCGAAGCTTAAAGAGTTATTCTTTATTCTGAGTATTATTCAATTCTTCATGAAGTTAGACCAAATACCGGGGAATTTCCTCTCTCTTCCATGTTCTCAGCACTTCCTACGATGCGCTGACGAAATCCTTGTGACAGTACCCTCCAGAAGTTTGGAGCTACGTGGAGGATGACTGTGGACAAGGACAGCTCCATCAAATATGTCTGTTACAGTTTTAGGGGGATGTTGCTTTCAATTTTTTTCTTCAAAACCGTGACTATGTCAGACTTCTGGCACATTCGCAAATTTCCCATCGATGTCAAAGAAGGTGGGGAGTCTCATTTTCATAAGCAAACACCTATTCTGGCATGAAATTAATAGTTTTGAAAATAGACTTACATAGGTCGTCAAAACTGACCATTTCAGGTTGTTATGAATTTTTTGGTTTCATGAGGTTTGCGAAAATTCTAGTTTTATCCTTTTTTATTTACCCAGCATGTCCTTATGTGTATCCCACGACACATGGTAACCGAGTGTGGATATTCATATGTAAATCGTTGTTTATTCATTATGTTTTTAAATGAAACTCAAGGTCTCTAGTTAATTCCACAATGTAATACAAGTTATTGAAAATTCTAAAAAATTGACAATTGTTTCGATAAATCAATATCATCGAAACAATTGTCAATTTTTTAGAATTTTCAATAACTTGTATTATATTGTGGAATTAACTAGAGATCTTGAGTTTCATTTAAAAACACTAATATGAGCATATTCCACGAAGTAAGGGTCGAGACAGTCAATTTTATTCATTATGTATTTATTTATATACCGGTATTGCTTCAAACGGTGAATGTACAATCATATAGAAAACCAGGAAAACTGTATCTGCTGATCTTTACAATTATCACTTAAGAAGACAGTTTAATAGTGGAGAACTCCCTGACGACTTCATATTGTGGGTTTCTTAAGTGTCTTCTAATTTCCAACTCTTCAAGGAAATCCAGTTCTTGTTTCTTATCACATATATGTAGTACTTCTAGTTCTGTGTTAGGTGTTAATGAATGTTTGGTGTCAAGTAAATGTTTTGCGAAGTGGGATTTTTCTGGTTTAATATGTATGCTCGTTAGTAATTTAATGTCTAACGGTAGTGCCGGTCAAAAAGACGCTACATAAAGCTTATGAATTATTGATAAGTACCTAATTATTAATAATAATAATAAAAATGAAAATCTGAAGAAATAGTTATGATAGGAGAAGACATTTATTTACTTGTCATTTTAATTGCGCGTACACTATCTCATCTACAAGAAATTTTCTTTAAAAAAGTCTGTAAATGGCAATGTAAAAACAAAAATATACTGAAAGTTTTGATCCTTATCCTCGTTCAAAAAAACACATTCTGTTTTTGCACTCATTAAGTGGCTGTGATAAGACTTCTGCGCTTTTTAAAAAAGGGAAAAAACGTTTTTAAAAGTATTTGAGGAACTGCCGAATTCGGATCAACTTGCAGTAGCATTTGAAGAAGAAAACTGTCTAGTTCGAAGATTATTTAACAATAGAATTCTGGTCTTGTTGGCAGCCTATAATGCTTCAAAATCTGTGAACAGTATCGATCGTCTTCGTTATACACAATACGTCAAGTCTACAAAACTGAATAAATCCGTGCAGTTATCAAATATCCCACCAACAAGTATAACAGCTCACCAATATTTCAATCGTGTTCAAATTTGGTTAGGGCATAATTTGTAACCCCAGGAATGGGGTTGGACAATGTGTAACGAATTCTTGGAACCTATCACTACAGTGTTAGCACCTGATCGAGAGGAATTGTTCAACACAATATTCTGCAACTGCAAGAGTATTTGTCTGCGACTGAAGAAGGAGTAACACAATTTTTAATACACTCGCACGATTTCATTGTTTTTAATACCCTTGGTATAAAACAATGTTGTCGAAGTTTTTAATATATAAGGTAGGAGAATGTTGGTCTCTACAATAATTTTTTATTCACAGAGAAATCACTATTTATAGTTACAAAAAACTGAAGAGTAAAAATATTTGAAAAATTTAATTTTCTTGTATTCTTAGTATAGATTTATACAAATTTTATTCCAAAATTGAATTCTACATCTTTGATTTAGTTAAAAATGGTACCAAACTTGACTTAGTACCTAAACTTCAGCAGTTATTAACCTCACATATCGCCGAGGCTGAAAGTAGTAGTTTCCTTTTGTCATTTCTGTCATTTTCATCTTCATCGAAGTATTGAACATTTTTGTTTTATACACATTAAATATTACTTGTAGGACAACATAACTATTTTCCGTTAGGTTATCATTTCTGGATTTCACCTTGTTTATTGTTATGTCAAGGAATTTAAAGTTTTGTACCTCATACTCTTCATTTCCTTTTCTGTTTTTCCTGAACTTGTTTTATCGAATATGATTGTTCTAGTTCTTTCCATTAATCTTTAGATATATTTTAGTACCTACCCCTTTTTATCACTGATTTCTTGTCTGACTTGATATTTCCTGGCTTCGTTTTTAATTTTTTTTCTAAACAATCTTTTAGGCCAAGTGTTAGAACGTTTTTTGATTGCCTCATTGTTATCTAGATTTACGTTTTTTTCATCCACGTCTTGTGTTCCAAAGTTTACAGAAGTTTCTCCTTAATAAATCAAATGTTTGTTCAAAATCAAAGAAACCAGCCGAAGTTTGAGTTTCACATTCTTCATTGAAATAAGTTTTGCAATCAAACGAATTTAAAACAAATAGCGGATTTGGGAAGATAAGAAGTTGAAATATTCCAAACTAATTATGTTTTACTGCACAAAGAAAATCTATAACTCATCAAAAACAACACAAACGTCGACATTTTCGATCTGAATGAACGTAGCAAAGGTTTATCTCTAACTTAATCTGCTCATTTATGTGTAGCTGAAAGGAAATATTATTCCCTTGAATTCTGTTATTTTATTTCTGCTAACAAAATTCATTATATTCGGTAATAAATAAACACCACCATGTTTATCTGATGCAGCTCACAGATTTCGGTTCATTACTGAATTTTGATCGAGTCGAGAGAGTTAAGAGGAGAATTGGGTGAGATGCTCACGCATGAACTGCACTGTTAGAGAGCGGAATGCTCTCCTTTTACTGACATTTTCTTTCTTTATCTCATTCTTTCTCATTTTCTATAGTCAGGAGTATTGTTTACAATTAAAGTAAATTCCTTGTCATGAAGAATGATTTTTATAGTGTTTATGATAGGAAATTAGTAATGACCACTATTGAAGGATTATCTGAGTTTTAACAAGGCTATTAAGAACCAAAATTGAATTGATTTTTTTGTCGATTTTTTTATCATGTTTTACGTTTAATTGGAATGAGATTGATAGCCATATATGTAGTTAAGAATTCTTCAAACCTACTCAAATATGCCAAAGTCAACGTTCCAAATCAACAAAGTTTGTATCTAAAACACTGGAAACAGCGACCACCTATTTTATATAGACAGGCGATAAGAAGTCGTGACAATAAAGATATAAAATTGATTTTTATCCAACTACTTTCGCTGAATTCATGGCTTTAACACTTCTACATTGCATAATTATTGTCAAGTTTCAACACTGTCATTTGTTCTAGCCCATAATAGAAAGAGGGCGCAACAAAAAATTAGCTAATTATTACATTAATTTTCTCTTTGTGAATACACTAATTGTAATTGCATGGTGAATGAAGCTTGAAACTACAATTTGTAATTTAAAAGTTACAGTCGCGTCGTCATTTATAATAGTGTGACATCTAGTGTGATTTTTGTGAAGTTGTCTTACCTGCCTACCCATTATTTGCCATTTTTGTCGCCTAGCCGTGCAAATACCTACTTTCCCGTCTCGATTGAGCCACGAAAATTAGATTTTCGAGTAGTGTAGGATAAAAAGTATGTTCTTTGGTAAATTATATTGCTTGCTGCTAGACTCTTCAATTCAATTCATGTTTCACCTTTTAATTGTTATTTTATTATATGTCTTCTATTTTATATTATGCTTTTTTGCTCCCCATAATCTTTTAGTCAGCCTAATCTCCTCCACGCTGTGCAAATGTCCCATTATACATTATCTCCATGTACTTTAATATTATTACTTTGAATGTTCGTATTATTATAGTATTTTTAACCGATATTTCTTAATTATGCCTCTTGTCAGTCTAGAGTACTTCTTTTTTATTGATCGAGTTTTTCTCTTTTGTCTATTCTTTAGTATCATAAATTCACAGCAATTAATATTGGGCTAATAATCGATTTAAACAAATTTTAGTTTTTCTTCAAATTTCAGTATATTTGGTGAATATACTGTAATGTTTTCCTTATTTATTTAAACGGTAAATGGGTGGGATAAATTTTAAACACACGGTATAGCTACTTACTAATTTATTTAAACACTAACACTTAATTTATATATACTTAACTAATCACTTAAATTTAATTTATAAGCACACAAACTTGATTATTAATTTATATTAACACTTTACTGTCTCGACCCTTACTTCGTGGAATCTGCTCATTTTAGTGTTAGTTTCGATAAATCAATATTGATTTATCGAAACAATTGTCAATTTTTTAGTATTTTCAATAACTTTTATTATATTGTGGAATTAACTAGAAACCGTGAGTTTCAATTAAAACACTACTTTACTGTTCGCTATTTCGGTGTATTCTCGTTTATTTCTCAACTAAACTAAACTTCCTCGGGTCGGTTCCTTAAATACTTTTTTACTAGAAAATTCTGGATTGCGGGTTACACAAAAACAATTGGCTCTGGCATTTTCTATATAAGACTGGTTGCAAAAACAATGTCTAGATAAGATACTCACAATCGTAAAAAGTTAAAAAAAACTGCGTATCCGCCATAATTTTAACTTTCTTACCTGGCTTAGACAGAATCTGATTTAGGAACTATACCAGTGTGCTGTTTCGTAACAATACAGACAGAAATTGATGAAAAAATGTGATTTAGCTCTCATAATATGCCTAAATGCAAACGGAATATTAATTGTTTATGAATATTTGCAGTTTAGGATGTATTTGCGATCGTTTGCCAGTATTTAATCCCAAATTGATCAAAGTTGTACATCAGTAAATTGAAGAAAATAGAGATTTCAACTATTTACCTTACAAAATTAACAAAATTTCTTCATTAGTGCGTATCTTATTCTTCATAAAGTGTCAATAATCTTTATCATTTTCAATTATCAATGTAAACTAATAGTAAAACGCCTTTTTTGCAATATACGAAGTATTTGTCGCAAGCGGCCGTACTATTAGTAGATCTGTTTCGACGTCTGCCATCACAGCATCGGTATCTCGTGTTCAATCGACCGAAAACTCCAATTAAAATTGAGAATGCCTCCAGCGAAACGTCGTTCGAATAAAGAACGAACTGAACTGCTTATATCTGGAGGAACGAACGGTTGCAGGCCGATGTCTATTCGCGACGTCGTCCTATTTCGAATAGCAAGGGGTGATAAATAAAATGAAAATTGGGAGGTTTTTTTTAGATTGTTTAATCTCGAAACAATCTTGAAAAAATATGAAAGTGTGTGAAACAACAAAAAGATATATGATAATAGAAAAAAGCATCTATATCATGAACGTTGTAAAAAAGTTGACAAATAGTTACAGGAAAAAGATCATCTCCACGTATATTCTCCATTTTTGTTGTATTATAACTGCTGGATTGTTAAATAGAATATATTTTTCCTTTATTGAGGCAGCAGGAGAAATGAGAAATAATATTTAACAATGGCAACATCAAAACAATGTTAGCCACAAATTCCAGTCGATTTCAATTTGAGGTTAACATACGCTAATTAAACACGTCCCTAGCCTACACCTAACAACGTCACATTATACTTGGTTGTGTTAAACATCGATAAATAGAAACTTGTCCCCCTTCATATCCCTTATAAACGTCATATTTCACAGTGTGCAAGCACAAAGCTGCATCTCGTGCAATGCGGCAAAAACCCTTATAAGGAACACTTTACTCCTGAGCAATTATGAAGACACATTGCCCAGTCCATGAAAATTAATAGGCTCGTTTGTTAAGATGACATATTAGCTATAGAAAGAAAAGAGAGCTCACTATTATTTATCTCAGTACGAGTGGTTATCAACCCCTAACGGTCTTTTTCGATGAATGAGTTTGGGGTTAATAGAATCGAATGGAAAGATTTCTGAGGTTTTTTTTCCTTTTTCATTCATTATTGATCTCCTACCAATGAGACTGAAATTTAGTATGTATTCCTCAAAAGTTGAAATTAATTTTGACTCAAACCAATCTTTAATCGCTTTTATATATTTGAAGTTGAGTACAGGGGACCTAAATATGTAAGATTGAAGGACCAGGAAGGAAACCTTAATAGTTCTATCGACAATTCTTCTGTAATTTAAGTACTCTCTTTTTTTTCGACATTTCCAGGGTCTTTAGAAAGTTCCCTGTAGAGTTTATTCCTTCTCTGAATAGAAGTTATTATACCCTTTGTAATCCATTTTTTCCTTTTCATGAACCTACGATTCACTTTCGTCGCAATCGTGTTAAATGAAATGTATGAGCTTATAGTTTTTATTAAATAAGTTGCTTTTTGATCTACGTCAATATGGATAAAGTTGGATCTTGGAAATATCCACTAAGATTTAGAATTATCTTTATTCATTTCAAAAATTTTGTAATATACCGACAAACTTGAACAATAACATGACATTCATTCAAATTATTTTATTAATAATATGAGCTCTTCTAAAGTACATAGCAATAAAAGTAAGGATCATTAAAATGAGTTAACTAGATCCTCTATACTAAACTTATCTATAAATGTTGTGCCCATTCCGTCATTTCAAACATTGCTAGAATATATTTATTTTTTCCATTACAATATTTGAAGATCTAGTCTGTATGCTTTCATCTTTTCTTGAAGTTTTTAACCAGGCCTTTCCTTTTTCTCCACAAACCGATGCTTAAGTAAGCTCTCCTTTGTTAGCAAAGCACCCATAATCCAGATTGATTGCCTATTTTAGCTTAATATGTTGTTTTCTCAATGAACTCTTTCATTTTGGGCCTTCGATATACACCTTCTCGAACTAATGAATCATTCCCTTCATTGCATCGTGTAATCCGGAAAATTTGTTTTCGTTGTGTCAAATTCCCACCTAGACTAAAAATAGTATCTTGTACCTAACACTTATAATGTTTCCGAGCAGTTCCAAGCGCTGAGTCGAATCTTTCACGGGTACCAAAACAAACAAAGAAAAGATAGAAATAATATGTACAAAAAGGATTGAGGGTGGTTTTTAGACAAACTTCACCAGACAGACACTAAATAATGAAGTAGGGAAGTACAGAGATGTGAAGATAATTTATAGGAAGATGTTAAAAATCACGCTTCAAACAAAATTACAAAAATTATCCGAATTTGTCCCTAGATTGTCAGATAAATGAAGTACATACATACAAAACACCACATAAGTTCATATAGATTCAGATTCAGAATAATGCTTAAAGCTTTCGTGATTATGAAGCCTATCTTTGTATGTTCGATATACATTACATTTATTTGATAAAAAGCGTTTACGTTAATACTCAATAACCACACTTTTATAGATATGTAAAACGTTGTTCCTGTTTTTGTTACAATTTATTTTACAATAAAAAAATATGTTAACATCGTAAAAGGCGTAAGTAAAAACATCATTCTCCATTTACCGAATTATTCTCGGCGTTTTATTCTTCTAATAATGTAAGCGATAAATTTTAATTGAACATTTTGTTACGGCGATATAAGCATCATGGCCTTCGTGTGCGTGGTTGTATACTGCTCTTAATTTACTAAATATTACCCTTAATGGCGTCAGAGCACTCGACGGCTCGAGTATGTGTGTACGTAACACGGGTGACATGGCGGTTTACGTTACGCCAAGGATATGTACTTACATTTGATAGTGGAAACGACGTTGTTTTATATGTATCAAGGTTTAATGGTACAAAACGGATTAGTTAGAAAAAGCTATATAGCAGTATTATAATTTATTTAGAAAATGTATATAACAATTATAAGTACAATTTAACTACGATCACAATCAGTTTATTTAATAATTTAGCAAGCAAATACAAATAGAAAAGAAAATTATGCAACACATCTCTGAAGTAATGCAATTAAACAGCATTTCACTAAAAATCTGATTTATTGTATTAGTTTTCCAAGATTAATCAGAACTGCCTGTAATTGTGCCAACCCAACTTCTGGTTTTTGGATACTGACTCGATTCTTGTCTTTCCAGATATGTCCGGTAACCTATTGTTTGCTTTTTTTGCTGTTTTGGATGTTTGTTAAATGCGTACTTTACTTTCCTTTTCTATCTTCAAAATTTGTTCCGCTGTATAGATGTCGTTTTTGACATACTTTTTCTCCTTTTATGTAACACCAAATGCTTCTGGTTTTTACTCTATTCAAATGTCTTCGAATTTAAAACTACTAATGAAAACGAATCCCTAGATTACGATGATCACTTAATATTCCGTTAACTTAGATACAACCAAAAATTCTGCCCCAGGACCTGATAACATTCCATTAATATTTCTCCAAAAATCTCCACATATTGCCAAGTCATACCTCCTCCAAATATTCAACCTAATTAGGATAAAAAATATTTTCCCATCCACGTGGTCACAGACAATCGTCATACCCATACCAAAGGCAAACTGCTAGGTTAACTTCATACCGACCAATATCTCTTACCAACGAACTAAGCAAAATAATGGAAAAAATCATAAATAAAAGACTTTTGTGGACATTAGAAGACAGAAACCTTTTAATAAAAGAACAAAGGGGTTTCCGTCAAAACAGGTCAACATTAGACAATCTCATTGATTTGGAATCCGAAATGTTCGAAACTTTCGCAAATAAACAAGATTGCCTTGCAGTTTTCAGCGATATCACAAAAGCCTTCGATACAGCGTGGCGTCATGGCATTATCAAAACTCTTCATTCATGTGGCATCAAAGGAAAAATCCTAAAATTTTTTTTAATAATCGTTTTTTTTATGTCCGTACTAATAACACCAACCCTAAAACAACAAACTAACGGAACTCCCCAAGGATCAGTCATTTTCCTGATTGCGGTCAACGCCATATTAAACCATCACTCCAAACTAGTCAAAGGCAGGTTATATGCTGACGATTTGGTAATATTCTCCAAGGGTAAGAATATCCACTGAATTCAAAAACACATCCAAGAAACTTTAAACCAACTTCAAAACTGGTCTAAACTCACGGGACTGCAATTTTCAACAGCAACCAAATGCATATTATTTTCTAGAAAACACAATTCTGTGTCTCCTGAACTTAAACTTAATAACATTTCCCTAAACTATGCCGATAACATCAGATTTCTTGGAATGATTGTTGACAAAAAACTCAGCTGGAAGGAGCACATACTACATATTAAAAAATCATGCCAAAATGGTATAAACCTTATGAAATCACTCTCAAGCAAATCCTGGGGATGTAATGAGGAGTCATGTCAAGCGAACAAGGAGACAGAGGAGCCACAGTAATGTTTTAATGACCAAAAACTCGTTTATTGAAAGTGACAAGGCGCACTGTTCCAGGTATTCTTGATGGTTGGTGTCCTGATGATTCTGACAATCTCAACACACAACATAACGTATTCTGTTGACATTTTCATCGGATCTTGAAGATGAATACCTTCTGCTTTGTTGTTCATCGACTCTCTCTCTCTTCTGAAAACGCCTCAAACCAGCGTAAAACCTGAACACTTGACAAAACCCTGTCTCCGTATGTCTGTTGAAGTATTGTTTCTGTTGCATTGTGCTCAAGCCTAATACAAAACCCATTTTTAGAAAGCACTAGAAAAAACTGTTTCACCAAAAAAAATAGTTACGGACAATCCAACGACTTTAGTGAGTCGAAATTCGTATCAAGTGTTGCCAGTTCGACCGTTACTTTGTCAGTTCGACCGTTACTTTGCCAGTTTCATTACTACATTTACACACCTCGTATATACACATGTAACTAAATTGATGTGTGAACAGTTTTTGTGGTATTACATTTTACAAATAAGGGAGAGGAATAAGTTTTGAACATCTTTATATTCATTTTCATTTCCTATGAAATATGTTCCCTTTGCTTTTATAAATATTTCCTTGCTATCTTTGTAGTCTTCCAAAAAATTTATTAAATAAATAGAAGAACTTGAACTGTACTCAAAATTATTTAATGCAAAAAGTAATATAACATGTACTCTATAATATCCAAAGCAAAACTTATATACATATGAACTATTCAACGGTCTCTCTCTGCGTCTGCGCGCCAAATCCAATCGTCTAGTTGAAGGTGAGAAGTGGGAGCAGTCGATCATAGGCGTACCACTTTTACGCTTTAACAGATTCTCCTTTTCGCTAAAACTTCCGGTTCTACCGGAAACAAACAAGCCGTTTTTCAGGTATATGGCAACTTTTTTCTTTCGTGAAATCATCCTATATATTGTTACACATTCAGAGAGACTGGCATTTTCCCTCCCCTAACAATGTACACCAAGTTATATAGAAAAATGTCAGAGTTATAACTCTTTGAAATAACTACTGCATATGGAATAGTTTAATGATTTTATGCAATGGTATCAAAGTCGCCTTTGGAAATTCTGGTCATAATAGATGAAATGCCAGATTAGGGGTGTCAAATAAAGATTGTCAAGCATTCGTACTTTTTTCATGTATAAAAAATGTTTGATTTAACTGAAAAGGCTAAGGCTTTTTGTCGAAACCAAGAAGAAGATCCAGAACTAAATTCAATAAAGATCCTCCAGTGATAAATTCAATAAAAACATGGCATGCTAACTTTTTGAAGACCGCCTTAACAATTTAATAGAAATCTTGGGTTGCATACAAGCAGATTCCAGTTTATCTACACGAAAAATTTCTGCCTCTACAAGTATTCCGCAAAGTACAATTCACAATATTATGTCCGAAAAGATAAGATTGAAGGCATATAAAATACAGATACTACAGGAAATCAAATCAGCTGATTTTGCAAACAGGTTGAAGTTCTGCAGGAAAATCCGTGCATTAAGAACTAAACACTTCTTGGATATTTTGATAATATCCGACGAAGCAAGTTTCTATATTAATAGCAGGGTGAAACATAATTGTCGCATTTGGGTATTGGAAAATCCATGAACTTGTCAGGACTCTCCAAAAGTAACCGTTTGGTGTGCCATGTCAAAGGTCCATTCTTTTTCAACACTCCAATTGTAAACTCTCTGTCATACTTAAACATGTTGGAAAACTTTTTCTACCCACTATTGAAACAGGACAATTTACTGAATGCTGCATATTTTCAACAAGATGGAGCTACACCCCTATATGCAGCAATCATAAAAGATTTTTTGAATACCACTTTTGGAAATCATTGGATTGAGCCCATACTATGGCCATCACGATCTCCTGACTTAACAGTACTTGGTTACGTCAAAAGTTGTTGCTACAATCTAGTGCTCCAAAATCACGATCAATTCAAAGAAAATATCCGTAACGTGATAAAAATTATTCCCGTCGATATGTTGATTCGCGGTTTTGATAACTTAATAAAAAGGACGAATATACGTATTCAAAACAATGGAGGACATTTTGAACAGTTGCTATAATTATTCATATTCACTTTGTTATTTTTTTAGTGTTGAATAAAATGTCAAATAGTAATTGTTACAAAGAGTTATAACATTTTTCTGAGAAAACATAAATTCTTATACATTGTTAGAATGGGAAAATACCACTCTTTCTTTGAGTGTGCCAAAATATACAGAGCGATTTCATGAAATAAAAAAGTTGCCCTATAAAATTGGCTCGTTTGTTTCCGGTAAAACCGGAAGTTATAGTGAACCCGTCAAAAAAAATTCAAAAATATCAAAATAGACGAGTCTAAACCGCATGTCGATAACTTGAATAATTTCGGGGATTTGAGCATTTGAGCATTTGAAATGGGTCACTTGTATTAGAGGAAATTTGTTTATTTTTCAAACAATAAAATCAGTTTTGCAACAAATTTTTTGCCAACTTTCAATTACATTTCATACATCGAAACACTCCATGTAGCAATCGCAGTGATTAATATTCTAATAATGTTGGAAATATGCCTAATGTGAGTTTAAACGATGGGGGCAATGATTTCAGACAATTTTAACTACAAAGCAGTTTGCCAAGTCTCGCGTCTTTAGATATATATCACGAAACGGTTTCATATAATTTTCCCGCCCTCTAACCATTGTTAGAAATTGTTCTTTATGTCCTGGTGAATTGTTGGAACGTTTATGAGCTCAAACGTTCTACAAATTGATGTTAAATGAAGTGACATTCAATTTCAGCGTATATTGTCAGCAATTTAAATAACCATTAATGAAAGATCATGAACATTCTTCTAAAATTAATGATGGTCAGCGTTAGCCCGGCAAGTAGAATCAGAAATGTAGGAACAAATAGGAAAATCGGGGGACGCCGATGCCATAATGGGCCTCGGAGAGCAATAAAAGATTGAAAAGGCCACCCTAAATTATTAGATTCCAACTGTTCAGTACGATTCAGTCCAGAGCGGCAGTGACAGGCACTTATTTGATGAAGTAAAGTATTAAAAGTTACTTGGGATTAATGTTTAATAAGAATTCAACAATGCTTTTTATTCAGTTTCATTCTTTTAGTGGATGTTGGATATCGTCATAGCTGTAATATTTCATAATACTTTGGAAAAGTATGTAAATGAATATAATAAATGACACGCCCCCTACATAAAAAGGAAAAGAATTTCTATACATTCAAGAGAATCAAATTATAAAATTTTCTATATGTTTAATAAAATAATCATATTATAAAAATTAATGAATTAATCAGCCCCTAATTTTAATCAAAACCCAATCTTTTTGGAACCTTAACTAATTTCCCACTTTTTGTAATATAACAATTTTTTCCCTTGAGAACGAGATTGGCGTCTCGTCGTTGGTATCGCGGTGTTCTACTTTGACGGTGTCTTCTTCCACAGATATGGGCATTTTCATACCCTCTTCCCTGGATATAGACTTTCTCATTGGTCTAATATATTGTCTGTTTCTTCTGTAATCAACTTCTCTAACTCCAGCTATGTAATCATTACGGTCCGAGTTTCCAATGATCACACCAGGGCTCCAATCTCGAAGAGTCGCTTGTACAAATACTTCCTGCTTTGGTGCCATCTCGCTCGAATGTTTGGTAGAAACATCGTAATTTAGTTTTACCTTATTTTCTAATAGACTTTGTCTAATGCTTTCAATAGAAAAAGAAGTTCTTGGCTTAGAGGCAAAATTATTGTTCTTGGCCGCCTTCCCATAAGAGAGTAACATGGAGCAGGTAGATTCTACTTGAGTTCGACGTTGTAATTTAGTACAGCAACAATAGGATCTTCTCCCTCCCGGACACACTTTGTCACCAAGCCTTGACAGTTTCAACAGAACGTTGGACGATTCCGTTCGATCTTGGATATTTGGGACTCGACCTAGAAAGTTAAATGTCATACTTTCTAGCAAATGCACAGAATTCAAACGAGTTGTAGGGTGGGCCGTTGTCGGAAAACATTATTTGTGGTAAACCATGTATGGCAAAAATATTTTTCAAATACACACAACAGCACTGCATGTCTTAATTGGGAGTCTGTCGACAATAACACATTCACTGAAGTAGTCAATTATAACTATAAAATCTTGGGGTAACATTAATTCCTATCTTCTGCTATGGCCGGTCTGGAACTTCATGTGACTTTAGAGGTTCACCTGAATTCTACTTGGCATAAGATTGGCAAATCTGACAGTTTAAGACCATATTTCTGACATGAGTCGACTGTCCTGAATAATAAATAGCTTCTTGTGCTAGTTTCTTACACGACCCTGCCCTTTGGTGGTATTTGTGAATAAGCGATAAAAATTCGGGTTTTAGACTTCCAGGAAGAATTTTATAAAATAATATACCTTGGTTCTTGAAAATGGCATGCCTAATGTCCCAAAATGTTTTCACTTCCTGTGGCACTTCGCTCTTATATTCAGGCCATCTATTCACTACATAATTTTGAAGCTTCAAGAAAATATGGTCATTTTGAGTAACGGTAACGATTTTTTGTTCAGTTTCGGGTCTAATAGCGATCAGTGAGTGAACTTTAAAGTTTGTGTCAAGATAGTCGGTGTTGACATGCTCCTTGACAAGATCCCTGCTCAGGAGATTTTTTCCTTATACATACACAAGTGTAAATTGATATTTTAAAAGTCGTATTGCAAGCCTCTGTGTACGTAGGGACATTTCGTCTAGAGGTTGTTTTAAGAGTCCAGTTAGAGGTCGATGATAAGTCTCAATTATAAAATTTGGTTGGCCACACAAATAATAATTAAAACGCTCGCAAGAATAAACTAGCCCTGACAGCGCTTTTATATGCGGTGCGTAGCTGTTGATGAAACACTAACAAATTCCATCTTGAAAAATCACGGCTCCGAGATCAAACGGACTTGCGTCAACAAAATGACAATTTTGTAGCAATACAAACTGACTCTTTCAACTTATCAAACGGCTTTTCTTCGATAGAGGTCCACTGCCAGTCCACTTTCTTACTTAGAAGAGCTCTAAGATTAGTAGTTTTATGACATAAATTAGGAAGAAAATTCGACAAGTATACTATCATACCCAAAAATATCTGCAAATCTTTTTTATTCTTTGGAGGTTTCATGTCTTGTGTTGCTCGTGTCTTTCGTTCGTCAGGATATATTCCATCTACACAGAAAACATGTTCAGGAAATCGTATTTCGCTAACAGAAAACTGAGAGAGCTCACTCTATTTAAACCTTTCCAGCACTACACGTAAATGTTGATTATATTCCTCATTGTTCAATGGCCTTGCCAAAATCCAAAATATCGTCAACAAATGAAACGACTCCAGGAACACCCTCTAAAATACATTTCTGGAATATTTCAGGGACACTTGATATACCATATGGCAAGCGCAAATAGCGATAACATACAAAACTTGTAGCAATAGTGCATAATAACGAACTCTGAGAGAATAATACGTCCTGCGTGGGCATTTCCCATATTTCCCTTTTAATATACTTGTTCAAAATACGAGTATCGTTGCTTTTTGGCTTTTAGACAACAACAATGGGATGAACCCAATCGGTAGGCTCAGACATAGGCGCAATTACTGGGCTTCAACCATTTCATCAAATTTCATTCTGACCTTACCTTTAAGAGCTATAGGTAATTCACACACAGAGAGTTATATAGAATTGTTCATTTATTTTTCCAATACCTGCAAAAATTGACATAAACTGGCTCAAAATGTCTGCTAAATTATGTTTTACTACACTAACAGTGTCGATGTTATCTTCTATCTCTTTACTTCGTTATAATTCCTATTTTCGCATTGTATTTAACCATAAAACTGAGCAAGCCTTTTCTGAGTCTATAATACAAAAAAGCAAATTACAGTTTTTATTTTTAAAAACAAAGTTCAAATTTATTTGTCCCAAAACTTTAATTTTGTGTCCCGAATATGACGAAATTAAAATAGATGACGCATTAGAGGGATTTCTCGAAGTTTCCTTGGATGGGACCAAGATGACGTATTATTATTTGAAACGTTACTGGGCGATAAACAATTAAGACGTATGCGAACGGCACTCTTGTTTTGGTTGGAGAGCTAAGAGTCGTGGGTTTATTTTAGGAACGTTAATCAACCGGAAAGGTAATTAAAGGGCGCCAGAAATATGAATTCACAGAAAAAATTGCAAAAATTGCGATAAGCGAGAGAAATTATAAAAAGTGAGGTATTTTCGGTAATGTATCTGTGGAGCTTAGGGAGTTACTCACTAAAACGCGGTTTATTATGTTAACCACTTTATTAACAGGTTTCACCAGCGTCAGTGAACAGAACATCAAAAAAATTACAATATGCATAACCGGGTACCGCAAAAATATTAATATATACATAAAACAATAAAACAAATTATCACTCAACACTACACGGCGAGTCATACGGTGATTGTTCGAGAAATAAATAGTCTCCAAGAAACAACAAATATACAAATCAAAATCATATAATACACAAACGATAAATGTCGCTGAGTTTGCGGACTAAATAATTAGTTTATTAACGAAATTATTTTCCGTTTATTTAAAAAAGAAAATGTAGGATATTATATTACTGAATTACTCGAAAACAAAAAAAACACATAGGCTTTGTGAAAGTTACGTCAATATAAGTGATCGGAAAATAATTTAATCTAGATTTGACGTGCACGCCGAAATTCTTAACGGTTATTCTATAGCACAGCATAAAACATAAAAGTTCTTTAAAACAATGTCAATATTAGTAATACATAAACTCGTTATCATAATAAAATAGTTCTGATACCGTATGGTTCTTTCATCAAAGAAATGGCGTGACACTAAATTAGTCTTTTCATCATCGTCTAAGAAAATGTGCGATCTACTCCAGGTAGGAGAGATGCTAAATAATCATTTACGATACCTGAATCCAACAGTCTCCAGCCAATCACCACAATAATATTCAGGTGAAGACACTTGCATCAACGCCGGAGGCGTGGTTTCTCGATTAGGTCGATTTAAAAATTTAGGATAGTACTTGTAATAAGTAATCTACCCTCACCGCGTGATGGAACAAATCGCAGACACTCGGTATTCTTCGGTAACTTAATGTCGGTAATAAACAAAATAAACAGATACTCCGGTAATTTTAATTCGCCACAAGTAATATCGGTACTTTTGTACGATACGATACGATATCTTAATAACTAAGCAAATCCACTGCTTCGCTCAAGTATTCTTCGTAGACTGCCTCTCGTGACGAGATTTTTGGGGATAGACAGCCTTTTTTTAGAAATTCTTTCCGATAAATAACTGTAAAATCAGTTCTAAAAAAAGCCATATAACAAACCATATAAAAATAATCGGGCCGTAAATGTACAAATTACGCTGTCTACCCAGAATTTCGTAAAAAGTACCTTTTTGTCCGAAGGCGATATTAAAATCTATTGTGTGCACATCGCACCTTTTTTTAGAGGCGATATTAAAACTTTTGTACATTCAATTGTCACTTTGTTCAATTGAAAGTCAAGATTGAGGTGTAACAAACCTTTTCGGCGTCCAGAGATATATTGTTCCTAATTTTTTTATATTTATTGATCATATGAAACGATATTCTACACAGTTCGAAGAAAATATTGTTACGCCAGGGCCGCACTGGGATAGAAATTATTCGATTTCGCAGGGCGAAATGTAGGGAAAATAACAACGTTACAGATTTCGCCAAAGTTTTAACCTCAATGCCTGTGTCTATTTTTAATTTGATATTTAAGTTAACAACTTTAACAATTTTTAACCAGTCAATCGCGTTTACGTCGGAAAAGGTAATTGTACACAAAATATTAACATGATTTACGTCATCATCACTAGTATCACATGGTTCATGTTCGTCGAACTGTTCAAAATGTTTAGTTAGTTTTTTTCTTTTGCTTATACAATTTACTATAGTGATTTTACATAAACTACAAATTCTATTATCAGCAGGGCACCTACCTGGCTCTTGTCGCAGTTCGCAACACAAACAGCCAAAGTTACGTTTGTCGATTACTCAAATTAGCATGTCCTTGTCTATGTCTATAGCTTCATTATGTTCTTCCTAAGTGCAGAGACAAACTGGTCAATAGATTCTTCTGGAAAGCGTTTCCGTTTGAAAAATCTGAAGTGCTCGTATACCAAATTGTTTCTAGGACTGCAATATTTTTCAAATTTGTACAAAATAATAGCGAGTGTTTCTTTACTTTCGCCACTTTCCTCATCATATTCGAAAGTAATAGGTAATGGCTAATGCCTCCTAGTAAATTCAGAAAAACTGCAATTTTCGCATTGTCTGTTTTATCGTTTTTTTCCGGAGGCTAGTAGGTAAAATTCAAATTTTTGTTTCCATAATTTCCATTTATTCACTAGATCAGTATTATAAAAAGAAAATTGCTCTGGTGCTCGGTTTTGATCAGTCATTTTTTTTTCCTATTAAATAAAAACTTTTTCAGATGTCCTGAATTCACTAAAAAGTTTACTTTAAAACTTGGCCTATATTACTCTAAAAACTAACGCAGCAGTCTGTATGTCCGCACAATCTGGCACTGCGGCACTTGTTATAACTATTGTTAAACAGGTCAAAATGTTATCTGGGATATCCGCAAACAACTTTCACTTAAAAGTCGAAAATCTATAGTGGCACCTTTACCGCCGTCACCGTCTAATATTTCATAATAACTTGGGAAGACTTATAAATAAAATACACCCACTATAGATCTTAAATATCGTAGTTTGATAACACTAAATTATTGACTATTATGGCTGCTACAATATCAACTAAATTACGGTGTTGACAAATGTAATGTATGACAATAGCTGTCTTGGTTTTAGTAGCAGCGACTCTGAATAGTTGTTTGAAACCTTCATCAAATCAATTTGATTAACCAATACTTCGTTTGTCTCCCATCTTTTCTCCTATAAAGTCTAACTTGTTCGTTTTATTATGTATCGAAAGTATTTCTCAACCATTTCCGGCTGAAATTCGTTCCTCAAATTATCAATTTCAATTGTCTCGTTCTTTTCAAGTAAACTTTACTTTAAATTGTGAATGTTTAGAAAATTGTTTCTATGGTTGTAACGACAATCAACACATCTTGTGGAGTTATTCAATTGAACTGATTGTATGGTATCGATTAAATCGGCAGCGTGTATAAAATAAATGTCGATGTTGAAAGAAAATCTCATCATATCGATAATATAGTGTTAACAAACGGACCTTAATTTCCTGTACAGTATTAAATGGAGCGCGAATCTAAACAAATTCGGCAACATAAAGTGATTGGTGTTGGCGCATACGTTACATTGACGGTTGCCATTTATATGTTTAATTATACTCGGTCGATTGCTACCCAAACCGAAACATTAGCACCCAAAATCGAAAATGATGTTACTCGCCGACTAATGTGTTCTATGTATTCAGTTAATCGGACTATTAGTCTTCTGCTATTGATAATTTGGCCAAATAGGCGTGCTACGTTTGATGTGTTTACATTCAATATAATATGTCGAATCTAGAGTAACTTATTAAACTTGATGGAAATTTAAATTAATTTAGCAAATTAATTGAAAAGTTTCGAGATATATACCTAAATAATTTACTATTGCTAGATTCTAGAGTGAATATAAACCAAACTAATAGAACTTTATGACGCAAATGTGTGAAGTTGTACATTATCACAACGAGAATACAAAAGTACTTCAAATATTATATTTAATTATTTAAACACTTACACTATTTGTATACCTTTTTACATCCCTTATCCTCTTCTTTTGTTGTTTAGTTCAGGGTGTTAGAGCTCCCATCACTTCGACCTAAAAGATCTTTTGTGAAAACCCCATTTTACCAATTCATACCTCCTCGAGATCGGGTCTCTTGAAAATTTCTCCTAGGAGAAACTTTCCTAAATCTTTGGGGATTAAATATCTCCCCTTTCTAAGTCGAAGTAGCAAATCCTCATCCTCTCCACCACTGGGCAGTAACAGAGGATGTGTTCTTAAGGTTTCTTTATCCTCCAAACAACCTTCAAACAAGTTGCAACTTTTTTATTGCCTATCTTGTACAAATAAGCCCTGTAAGTTCTGCGATATTGAATTAAGCGATGTGTCGCTGCACTTCTGAAAATATCTCAGTGTTGCATTGGGAAAGAGCGAAGTAGCGGAGCCTCACAGTTATTTTTTTTCTTTCTCTCCTACAAGCTCCTCATGTCTTCTTACAAGTTGCTTGTACCCACTCCACAGAAACGTCCAGGTTTTGCAGACACTCTCTCGCGAGATCATCTGAAACGTCATTCCTTTCCATACCCTGTACCTAGATTAGCGTCAGCTTACATTTCTTTGCCAGTTCTTTAAATGTTGTCAAGCAGTCCAGGACTTGCTTTGACTGTATAGTACAGGCACATATTGCCTTCAGAGCTACTTGACTATCAGTATTAATGAAAATGTCGGTTCTGTACAGATCCCTTCTATATAGATATATTCTTTCACACACTTCTATTGCATGAACATTCGCTTGGAATACTGGTGGGGATTTCCGAGTGCCTTCAAAAACCTGTATCTCAGTCCGTTCACTTCAATCCCCACCGAATCCTCCTTAATAGAGTCGTCTGTCCAATATTTCAGTACCTCTTTGCCTCTTGTTCACAAACTCGGTTTTCCATTCTTTCCAGGTTGCTACCTTATTTATTGTAAAAAAATTTACTGTTTATATATACCTTTTCACTTATCTACTTTGCTTTCATCATCATCACCAAGCCGGTCCCTTAGGATTAAGGCGTTTTTAGGCTACTAGTTTTCTTTTATTTTAACTTATTTTTCTCGTTGATTCTAACTGTGTTCCACTCCTTTTTATTATTGTACTTTCACTCCCATATCATCTTCTATCTCGTTCCTCGAGGACTTCCTCAGTCTGCTCCTTCTTTTCGGCAATAGCTGAATTCATTCTGTTACTTTTCTAATTACGTCTAATGATCTTCCTCTTATTATGTGTTCAGCCAAGTTAAGCCTTGTGCATTTATGTTCTTATACCATTTATTCTATTTTCCTTTGTTCTTCTTCTGGTGCCGTGTTTGGTCCCAATGTTATTCTCGCTATCTTTATCTCGAATATTGCTAGTTTTTCTTTTCTTTTGCTTATTACTTTGGTTTGCATCACATATATGATCACTGGTCTTGTAGATTCTTATTTTGTTCAGTTTACTTAGTGTCTGAGATGAGAAACAAACAAAGAGAGCAAACATATCGACAAAATATGTCAACACTTGGGGAGCTTTATAGTAGATCATCGTTTAATAGAGAATGTTAAAATGTAATTATTTTATTGTTGTAATTAATTGGGTTGGTAATTAGTTTTAAAACGAGATAAGGCATTGACTTAACAAACATGATGTGGGACGTATCCACGCCTTGCTTTGTAAAATATATTTCATATCATTATCAATTATTTGCACTGGTATAGAGGATGTAACAGTCGAAAATGTAATTATATTGGTTACAGTTTCCATATCAAATTTAATTATTTCCACAATGATGTACTAGATACTGAAACGTTTAATGTTATTTATTATAATTGAACGAGATCTAGAAGTTAATAATGATGTTCTTCATGAATTGCAAACGGGTAAGGTAATTCAGTACAAAATGTCGTAATTATTAATACAAAAATCAAAACATTCCGAGTTTAAATAAGAAAGTGGAAACATCTGAGGTTATACAATTCTTCCTTATACAATTGACTTTAAGAGGAGGTTAAATTAAGAAATTTAGAGAACTGAATACAATTAGGAACTATTTAAGCACAAAATTGCGATGCACAGTGCACATAATAACAGAATGCCAAAGATTGTGCTCATATTATCACACAATGGTAAGAAATGTCAAACAATAGTTATTTATGCAACAAGTGCAAAAAGTGAAATTGTCCAACTAGGCCTTTAGGCCGAGTTGGACAACACGTCGAGTGCAAAAAACACGTTTTGCACGAGTTGCTTACAATATTTTTTCTACATTCATGCAAGAACTGGAAAATTAGAATATAATATGTTACTCAGAATGTATTTTAACCGTTCTTCTTTTTTTGTATCTTTATGGCCTCCACCTTGTCAGTACTTAATCATAGCTGGTTTTCGCTTTGACCATTTAAATTTTAAATAATCAAAGATTTTTGCAATAATTGTAACTCGTTGAGACTAAGTAGTAAGATATATATATATATATATATATATATATATAATTTTGTTGCACTAGTGCAAAAAAGAACCACTTTTTCCATTAAATATGTTTCACAAAAGTGATGTTTTTTGCATGAATGTAGAAAAATTAATTTGTGATAATATCTTATATCGTTATAATTTTGGAAATAATATTGGTTTTCTAGTACATATAGGGAGGACATAAATTAAACTACATATTCTGTCAAGAATAACTTGAAACCTCACTTATCTTAGTACAAATGTGCATGCAAAAAATAGTTACATTCCGAGTGTTTTTCGTTAACAACTATTTGGGAAAATCCCATTCCTTTTAGATAATCTTCATCAAACAACTCTTGAACTGTTGTTAAGTCTTTTCCTTTAATTTTCTCCAAACCTACTGCAGAGTGTTTGCTTTTATAGTATGATAAGGACTGATATTTCTAAGAAGCACACACAGAAGTAGCAAAGAAATTTGAAATAATAATGTGTTTAATCAATAGTTTGTTATTATTGTTACGAAACAGCACACTGGTATAGTCCCTAAATCCGACTCTGTCTAAGCCAGGCATGAAAGTTAAAATTATGGCGGACGCACAGAGTTTCCTAGAATTGTTTACGAATAGTGACTATCTTATCTACATTGTTTTTATGACCAGTCTTATCTAGAAAATGCCAGAAAGCCAATTGTTTTTGTAATCTAGAATTATCTAGTGAAGAAGGCATTAATATATAAGGGACCGATCAAGAAGAGTATAGTTTAGTGGATAATTTGACATCGTGAGATAAACAAGTAAATAAGTGAATATAAATTAGTTAAGTGTTTATATAAATTAGTTTAAGTGAATATACTGTGTATATAATTAGTGAATAGTGTAGTGAATAAATAAATTGAGTAAGTGAACCTACCGTGTGTTTAAAAGTTTATCCCACCCGTTTGCTGTTTAAATAATTTAGAAAAACATTACAATATAATCATTAAAATGTGGATGGATTCACGAAATCTTAACAGTTATAAAAATCTTATGGGAAGCAATGAATCCGTTATTTTTGTTCTGAGATATGCTCCAATCATAAGAAAGTCACTTGGCAATTTCCATTATAGTATGTCAAACAACTCAACTAAAAGTATGTGAAAAAATTAATTTGTACTTTAAACTTCATGGGCAGCAGATTTTCTTGTATGCTCATTTAGACCGAGATATGTCACATTATCAGTAGAATCCACGGAATACGGGTCGAGACAGTTAATTACATTTTTGTTAAGTTATACCAAACTTCACAATGACATTTTTATCAATTAGAAATCTGTTGTTAATTTTTTCTCATTCTCTAGCTTATTATGAGTTTCCTACTTTTTTGTCGTACATTAGATCCATAAATTATATTTCCAATTGCCCAGCTATCGTTTTACTAGTTTTCCTTGCTATTTTTTTCTTCTGGTTTCCCATCTTTCAAAATCTTTAGTAGTCTGACTCATTTATTCTTGTTACATGTTGATTCCAGTTTTCATTTTCTTTTCTCCCGCATCTCAATATTGCAATTTTGCCAGATATCTCTACTTCTTTTTCGTTCTCTGATACTGATATTATTATTCTCATCTCAGCTATTCTTAATACTTGCTCCTCTTTTCTGGTATCGACTTTGGTATCTATTGTATGTATTGACTTTATGCAAGTTTTATTTATCCTCGTTTTCTGAGCTATATATTTCAGTTTCCTTTCTCATTTATTAGCAAATGTCTTGATCCATTGTTTTCCTTAGTTTCCATTGTAATGTATCAGCAAATATGTTAATCCATTGTATTTCGTAGTTTCTTCCGTAGTTTAACAACACGTACACTGTTAAATTTACAAAACTTTGGAATGTGTTCTATCACATATTGTACAAGTGGTTTTGATTCCCCAGTATTGAATGCTTATATTTTCACTTTTATGTTGATTTGATATCGTCTTAGAAGACGTGCTTCTAAGTTTTTTGTTTTATCAAAATTAAGTGTACTTGTAGTAATTGATTTCCTTAAGTTTCTTGAACCATTTACTATTATAAAGTTTCTTCGTTTAAATTCTGTTTTCATGTCTTCTTTTACTCACGAGGACTATAAATTTTGAACAAACAGTATTAATCTTTCTAACTTATTTTCTAAAGTTTGCCATTATTGGCTAGACTCATTAAACACATTCGTTAATTTGGTGTATTCTTATCCATTGAACTCATTAATTGCTTATAAGTAAGAGTTTTAAAAGCCAGTTTCCAATCGCCTAATAATCGTTTATCTTATATTAGTCTAAATATTTCAGGATTTCTTATATACCTCTTGTCATTATCTTCATTCCGAACAGAAAGTTTTTTAATTATAATTTACTTTGGTCAGTGCATGCATACGGTGCACTCAGCTCAATCCTAGAGTGAATAGTGGATGTTTGTATTACAAGGGATTATATGCAGTTAATACCCGATTTTATTGAGGTATACTGAATTCCAGTGAAATATACACGTGTAGGTATACTAAAGTACTTAACTAAGTGCTTGTTTTATTATTTTGCATTAACAGAATTAGATTTTATAATAGCGAAATGCTTGCGAAGTTTTATGTTTGTGTATTAGCCGTGTTCGTTTAGTTCGGCCATTTTGATAGCATTGCGGAACGATATTACATCGGATACGAAAGGGTATTGGTTTTACTCCAATTCAAACTAATCCACAAAATGTATATATAAGATACGTTCTTGCTGTAGAAGTTTACTGAGTATATTCAAATCTAAAAATAACATAATAACCCAGGAAATTAACAAATACCGACGATCTATATGTTAAATATACTCATGGACAAAATGAATGAATCTTATTTCTTTTTTGTGCCATAGCCTATTAACGAATGTTGGCGATTGCTCTTAATAATGCGTACTACTACTTCAGCTTCTTTTTGAACCTCATCTAATTCTAGAATAAAAGTTGATTTTGTTACATCGCTTTTATTCAAAACCATTCATACGTCACTACAATTTCGAACATCTCAAGATGTACAACAGTAATTAACTCCTATGAACTACTAAATGAAAGACGAAGCGATTTTGGTCCAAAAACTTCGTCAGCTATGGAGATGGTTGTATAATGTTCTGGCAAGGTACTTCTTGTGAGATAAATTATTGTGATAGCCGGGAGCACATTCTAGTGTGGTATGATTCTCTCAATTCAGTCCAGATACAAGTATTGGACTGACAGTCGTATGTCGTATAACAAGGATATTTTATTTTAAAAATCATCCAAAACAGGTTAAAACCTTCAACCTACTCCCCTGATGATACCACACCGTCCATTCACGAGGACGTATTAGACACAAACATTATCATTTTGCCTCTATTATGACAAAATCACATAATTATTAAAAAAAAATCTATTAAAATATTAAAATTGCAGCTAAAAAAGTTTCTTTTACAAGGGACAATTATCATTTTATTACATTATATCAGGATAATTCATTATAAGGTTAATTTATTCATATTGTGTCTACTTCTTCTTTTCCTTCCATAAATAGTTTCAGATATAGGTAGACATAATTGCCTGCATAGACATATCTATATTGCTTTGATGATCTCCTTCGCTTTAAAGTTAATTCTTGTATCGTGTCATTGCACATTAAGCTTCCTTTAAGTTAAATCTTTATTACAAATTAACATCACAACACATAATACATTATTTACAAAATATAATACGTTAGTTACCTTGTAATACCCTAGATACCAACTTTATTTTAAAATATACGTATAAAAATTGACATGAACGTTTTGACAGTTTTCAAAATTGATAGATACACCTGAAGCATTCTTCTTGAAAATGATAGGCATGTCCGCTGAATCTTGGCCAGTAACATTCTTATTTATTTCGATAGTGTCTTTCATATATGAGACAGTGTTCACAGAAACGTCTCCAACTTGAATTTGGAAATCTTCTTACTCAAGTCATCTTCTAAATACCCACTTGCAACATTGCTCGATTCCCAACCACCAAGTAATGTAAATCTAATATGTCTCCACCCGCATTTACAAGAAAGGTTTACATAGTTGGATTTTCGAGTTTGAGATATGTAGTAATTTTCTCAGGCATTTTAAAAAATAAATGAATACCGGAAGACTCAACAGTGCGTTTTCAGTTTTTGTACCATATGAACAATCTTCTATGGAGTATGAGCTATATATTTTTTAAATAAGGTCACAGAATTAACGTCTCCATCTGATATCACTGCAAAAAACCTTTCCTTATGGGTTTATGAATCAGGAATTATGATTACTAGCTATCTAGATTGTCAACATTTCCCATGGTCATTTTCAAAATTCATTGGTTCTGTAAGCTCCGCCAATTGCAATTAAAAAAACTACTCTTATCATCAAAAAGTCTCGTCTGAGGCACGACAATCAAATTCACTAACCTGCTCTTTCGTGAATACTTTCGATTTTTACTTTTCCGCCCAACCTATCTATATGCGAGAAAAGTATTGGTTATTTTTACGTTTCACATCAACAACAACCCAAAAAAACGGTTTTAAAAAAAAATCCTGTGTGTATGTCGTCGTCGTCGTTGTCGTCGGCCACTTTTCGTTACATTTCTTGTTAGCATGATACAGCCTCCAGAGTGCAACAAGTCACCAATTTTATGACTGAATATTGTTAAGGACATGTCACAGATGAACCCTATTGATTTTCAGCTCATCAGAGCCAGCACAACGGGTGCTATGGTACTAGAAGTACGACATTTTAGTCATTTTTTGAGAAATTTCAGTTTGTTGCACGATACAGCCTCCGGAAGTCATCAATTTCATGATTGAATATTATTCAGTTCAATTCACAGGTGAACCCTATTGATTTTCACCTCACCAGAGCCAGTACAACAGGTACTTTAGTACTTCAAGTACGATATTTTTGTCATTTTTGGAGAAATTTAAGTTTGTTAGGACGATACAGCCTCCGGAGTATATACAAATGACCAATTTTATGATTGGATATTATTCAGAGCATCTCAAAGATGAATCCTATTGATATTCAGCTCACTAAAGCCAGTACACCGGGTTCTATGGTACTTGAATTACCAAATTTTTGTCATTTTTGGAGAATTTTCAGTTTGTTAGCAGGATACAGCCTTCATAGTGTATACAAGTGACCAGTTTTATGATTGTATATTGTTCAAGGTGTTTCACAGATGTACTCTATTGATTTTCAGCAGAGTAGAGCGAGTAAAGCGGGTCCTATAAATCCAGATATATTATATTTTTGGTTATTTTTGGACAAATTTCGGTTTCTTTGCACGATACATCCCCCCAAGTGTATACAAGTGACAATTTTATGATAGAATAATATTCAGGGCCACATATGCTGAAAAGTTAGTTTTAATCTTTAAAACCGTTTATTTCGCTCTGTATCCTACATTTTTTTCTTAATGAATCGTACTTATCACATCGCCAAACTTGTCGATTTCCACTCTTTCCTTCAACTCCAAACATAGAATATTTGGCCACAAATTTGAGAGTTTCACAAAATAAGCAAGTAATACCGTTTCTCCAGCACCTTGAATCTGTTTTGTATTTTGTCACTCACAAAACTGAAGGTATTCTTTTTCGTAATGGATTTTTTATTTATCCGGAAGCAAATCTAATCCTGCAATTAATATCTGCCATGATTTCGCCACAGTTTTAAATAGTTTTAATTATGACTAAATTCATTTTTATGGCAGGCTAAAATGACAATAGCGTAACCATTGATTTTGTTTTCACTTCATTGCTGTCAATAATACTATAAAGCTAAATTTAACTAGATTATTATGCAATTTAAATAAATCTCGGAAGTTGCATTAGGCGACTCGGCGCGAAATTCCTTGTCATTTGGCAACGCTCTCGATTATTATAAATCGCATAATAAATAATCTCAGTTACATCAGTAGCTATAATAATATTTTGCTCCAATATAAGCAAACTGGTTGACTTGTTCAATTATCGGTTCTTTAGCGAAGGCATTAATTTGCTGAAACTATATAGGAATCTTTGTAAACCATCTTCTGGATCTGCCATTACGGCATCATCGGCACGTTACATTCCATTGAGATATATTTCTCCCATTGTGTATCCTACATTTTTTAATCATAATCAAGTTGAAAAAGTATTTATGACAACAACTCTTTCGGTTATTAGATGTTCTACCCTATTTTTTGCTTTTTAGATTCAATTTAATGGGCATCTATTACTTGTTAATTGATTATCATCATATATTTATAAATAATTCTCATAATTTCAAATTTTATTTGGTTTGCACTTTGTATTTTCTAAGTCTTTAAAGATATCTACAAGCCTATTTCTATTTTTTGCTATAAAATCGAAATCATCAGGATATGCACATTTATGGGTCGACTTGCTGAAGATCGTACCCCGCTTGTCAAAACGTAGTGATTAGTGATGACAAATAGAATTGTTGGTAACCCATCTCCGTGCAGAACTCTTTTGTTGTTGTAAAATCGGTTACTCTATTGATTATCTATTTTTACTTGTGCTTGTGATCCTTCCGTGGTCATCATCATATTTTGTAAAAAGCTTGTTTAAAATCAATAAATAGCATGTGGCGGTAGAGGTTACACTTCCCCATTATCTGACGCATAACAAAGATTTTGCTGAAAATATAATCAATAACTCACAAATTAGGGCAATTAGGTATAGGGAATGTTCAAGAAATAATGAAGTGCCATACAATACCATTTCATTACGATACTAAAATACAGGGTGTTCCATTTAAGAAAACCCAGTAAATGATCATTCCGATTTATGACCAATCCTGTATACAAAAAACGAATATCGCGCTATGTTAATAATTTTGGACAATAGTAAACTATATCAAAAATCGTTTCAACGTAAATAGATTTCTTGATATCAAATCTATACAATGGTACAGGGTGTTGATGTTACTAGGAAATTACTAAAAAAGTATTTATATCTTTTAAATTACCTTGTATAACATTGCAATACCACATATTGCACAAACAAAAAAATTGAGAGGTATAAAAAAATGTGGAAAATATTTGAAAATATTTTCAAAATATGTTCCTATATATGGCTTAACTTTTATCTGAATAAAGTTTTTTCGTATCTCTCACGACAAGGGAGTAATTGGACTTTCTCGCACTAATGCTGCACCCTGTATATAAAAATGAATGTTTGTATATGCAGCGTGTCCACGGATGAGGTATCCTTTAAGTGAAAAATGTTTAAATATTAGTTTTAGTGAAAAATGTAATTCTTGGTAAAAAGTTTTGCTTGTTCTGAAACTCCATAAAATGAAATAAAATTAAAGTTTTTCAAAACCCGTTTCATTTTATTTCCAGTTTTATGAAAACCGTAAGAATTTTTGCACTAAGTTCGAAAATAATGTATTAATCTAGTGAGTGACGTTTACGATGTACCAAATAAATGTCAACTTTTATAAATAATCTTCAAATTGTCATTCTTTAACAAATTTTTGACAACAATGTTAACTATTCAAGAATTATAATCACTATTAAAAATAACAATACAGAATAATAATGTAAGAAACAAAAACATCTATTCAATATATCCTCCCCCAGCTTCAAAACATCTCTCAATTCTCTTTCTAAATTCTTTATAAGTATTTCGCAGCATTTCTGGGGTAATTTCGTTAACGGCATCAATGCTAGCTCGTTTCAAGTTTTCAGTATTATGGTTTAAATTATTTGTGTAAACTTTTTGTTTTAAGTAGTCCCATAAAAAAATCTAAAATAGTTAAATCGGGGGATCGAGGCGGAAAAAATATTGGTCCATAACGTCCTATCCATCGCCCAGGAAAATATTCATCCAGCCATCCTCTAATTAGCAAAGTTGAATGTGACGAACATCCATCATGTTGAAAGTACATTTTACGCCTTTGCTCCAAGGGTATATTTTCTAATTCAGGTATTAAGAAATTGTCCGGCAAATACAAATATGTCTCCTGATTTAATGTATCTTCCAGAAAATACGGTTCGATTATTCGATCCTGTAAAACCGCAAACGAAACATTAACTTTTTTAGCAAATTAACTATTACAGTTAATCCTGTAGCTAGAGTTTTTACTAACCCAATATCGATAATTTTGGGATGAAACGACTCCGTTTGTAGTAAACGTTGCTTCATCAGAAAACAAAATATTATTGTGAAAGAATCGGTCATGCATAAGTTTTTCAGCAATCATCGCACAAAAGTCTAACCTTTTGTCATAATCATAATCTTCTAAGGTATGAAAAACATTCGGTTTGAATGGATGAATTTTGTTTTGCTTAAATATTTTCTGTAAGTGACTCTTGCAAAAACCAACCTCCACTGCTCTTTTTCGTAAACTCAACTTGGAATTTTCTCTTACGAATTCATAGCTATTGTGCAATAGCTGCATCATCCTCCTCAACGTACGCCCTTTCCAATTTCTTTCTGTATTGAACAGATCCTGTCTCATCTGGATATTTTTCGTGAAATTTTACGATTGCATACTGGTACGAAACTTCCCCAATACCATAATACTTAATAAGATATACTCTTTGTTCAATAGTTAAAATTGTTGTCAAACATTTCTTAAAGAATGATAATTTGAAAATTATTTATAAAAGTTGCTCGATACATCGTAAACGTCACTCATTAGATTAATACATTATTTTCGAACTCTTAAAACTGGCTATAAAATGAGACGGGTTTTGACAAACTTGAATTTTATTTCATTTTATACAGTTTCAGAACAATTAAAACTTTTGATCAAGAATGACATTTTTCACTAAAACTAATGTTTAAACATTTTTCACCTACAGGACACCCCATCCGTGGATACGCTGTATGTATGTTCTTCTCTTCATTCCAACACCGTTCAACTGTTCATCATGAAAATTAGCATGTTTATGTATTTTCTCATGAAGAAGGTTTTTACACTATCCTCTTAGTTGTAACTCCTCACCAGATGACGCTGCAGCA
The DNA here is from genome assembly GCA_963921935.1 of Galeruca laticollis. Taxonomy (NCBI): domain Eukaryota; kingdom Metazoa; phylum Arthropoda; class Insecta; order Coleoptera; family Chrysomelidae; genus Galeruca; species Galeruca laticollis. Next base: position 80,935,037 of record OY998178.1, on the reverse strand, counting down.
TATGAAATTCTACTCCGTTCAACCGATCACCCTAAAAATTGGCATATACGAGTATATGTAGTTTTCTATGGAGAATTTGTTGTAATTTACCACCAAATGGCGATGTAGCATATGAACTTCTATATAGCTTACTTTTTGCACAAGAACAGATATAATGCGAGTGCCGCAAATCAAGTGAACGGGATAAGTGATTTACGTACGAGTTATGCACAATATTTTTTCTACGACCACGTTTTTTAATGAAAGGAAAGAGTAACTTATAAAGGTATTTTATTTAAACTTTGAACAAAACGAATTTAAAAAATGAAAAATCAGTTAAACGTAGGTATAGCTAATAGTGAAATTTGAACAATTTTGAATTTTTATGCCCGGTGTATCTTTTTGATGAGTTTTAATTAATCGTAATATTATATTATAATGTTAGATTGTCAAAATTTTTGACATTGATATTTTTGTGGATAAAAGTGCCATAGCGTGTAAACAGTGACCATTGTTTGGTAAGGCAACGTCGGCTGGGTTCATCTAGTATTATATACAAATATTTATTCTTATTTCACGGACGTCATCACCTTAGTATGCAAATAATTTTCAATTCAATATGATTCTAAAGCATCTGCTTTTAGCGAATATAATAATAATCCAACAAGATTGTCTATATTTGTCATTACGGAATATAAAATGTAAAAGGTATTGCTATCAATAATCTACTCGGGAAACATTCAATTCTGTTACAGTGTGTATTATCGATAACTCCCCCGTTATTTACTTTCCTCCCATTGGTAAACATTCCGTTTAACTAATATTAGGTCCCCATATCTAAACGCATTTGATTTGTTCGTTACGTGATAATAAACAACCAGCCGATATTTATGTGTCTGAGACGTAGTCATAAAAATTTTTGTTAAGCTGTTTGGCCGGAAAACTGCGAGTTATACCTAGCGGGAAACTAACAGTGTTATCCTTTCGAATGACCGTAATAAATGTTGGCGGGAAAAAGTCCGTAGAACGGGTCATTTCCACAACGACTGTTTTATTTATTTCTCTACCCCATTAGTTTGTTCGTGCTGCTCGAAAATGGTTGATTAATTATTTTCAAATATTGGATCTATTTTTACTTCCTCCTATGAAAACAAGTCATTGATTTTTTACTGTCGTATAGAAACGTGCTGCACGAGAGTCTTAGTTATTCGCGGTTTGACATAAATATAAATAACTGTTCTTTTCTTAATTTGTGTATATTGATTCTACATTACTATCCCAAAATATTGTTTAGTAAATGGAGGCCTTTCGTGATATGAAGTGACTTAATCAAATTGTTTAAGGGTGGACAATGATCTACTTTTAATATTTCATAAGTAGATTAATTATGATCCGTTCTTGATAAAATATTTTGTTAAATTGTAGTTTGATCATCATTTGCTTCACAATAAAATGGTTAATCTTGGATAATTATAAGCATTTGATATAAAAATTAATAAGTTCTTACATCGGGTCTACTACAGCATAATTATGTTTGATCGTGTGGCGTAATCATAGAAAATTAAATCAATGTTATTTAACTTTCTTTTTTCTGAAATAAACTCAAACTCACAGCATTTTTAATAATTGACAACAGTGCAGCTACTAGTTTCGGCCTACATAAGGGCCATATTCAGGCTACAAAATTTTATTTTGAACAATTACAAAAGTCTCTAACAAAAAAACTTCTTCCGTGGGGAACACACGTTGATCATCAGAAATGTTAGAGGAAATAGGTGTGAAAAGTTGGAAGATTAGAAATTTGAAAATTGAAAAACTTGAACAACTTGAAAAAATCCTTCTCTCATCAGAATTGAAATGTTAAACAACTTTAAAAGGTTTTACTATCTTATATAAAAAGGATGGGACAAACCAAATGTTTTTTAGATACTATTAATTACTAAAGTTGGAAAGGAGTGATAGAGTTGAGCTCAAAAATAGCGATCAACACACATGAAAAAATATTTGAAATCAACACACATGAAAAAATATTTTATGTGGGGTAATAGTCAAATTATTTCCAGTTGTGTGATTGGGAAATTGAATATGATATTAAAGAAGGGGATTTCTTGTGTATATGACCATTAATAACTTCGATTCTCAGAGGGAAGAGTACAACAGCTTTAGCGTCGATTCCTATAAGGAAGAGTCCGGAAAAGTAATAATCAACTCCCATAGGGAAGAATCCAAATTGGAGGGAAGAAAATGAAGGTGAAATCCTGTGGAACAATGTTTCTTCTTTGTGTAGGAAATTCTTATAAAAGAAAATAAGTAATAAGCACAATGTTGTGAACAAGAAATTAAAGCACAAAGAATACATAATGCTTCGATAAATGGTCCATTACAATCACTGCAAACTAAAACCGAAAGAAAGGCACTTCACTCACCACATGTGACTTTTAATGGAAAGAGCAATATGGAAATATATCATAGCGGAAACTATCAATGGGAGAAATGTAATACTTCAAAATGACAAGAGAAAGAATTGAAGTATAATCAAATTAGAAGAAAATGAATTTTCTCCTTGGAAGTGGTTAATGACAAGCCTTAAAAAATGTAATTAAAGGATTGAATTGGTCAAAAACCAATAAATAGCCATGATAATAACATGTGTGGCCCACGAACAAAGAATAGTACATGAATAACTGAACAACTGAAAAATATATAATAAAGATATAATCAAAATAGTGCTTTGAAGTTATTGAAACATAAGTTAAAATTAAATGGTTATACAAAGTTGTACAATTCAGAATGACTGTATACAATTCATATATAAAAAACGGATAGTTGTAAATGTCAACATTAGTACAAATCCACTTAAAAAAGAAGAGGAGTTGCTGTTAGGTTTACATGTTAAAGAACTAAAAACAATTGATATTGAGTAGTAATTAAATAATGCAAATATAACAAGGTCATGGATAGCATTAATGGGGAGTTACAAAGGTATACTACAAAAAACAAACTGTAAACATTAAACGTTGAGAGAAAATAAAGTTTAACAGCCCTGAAAAGGAAGATTGAGGAAAATGTATGCCTCATAACGTACCAATTGTTCATTAAGACAAACAACGTTAGTATCAGAACTAGTCTGGTTAATCCCAAACATCTCAAGTAAATTTAAAACATTTATGAAGTATACGAGCATCAGACAATGAAAAATTATGGTTCTCGGAAATAATGTGATTTGCAAAAGCTGAAGAGAAAGCAGGAGGGTCAGTATTCTGATACCTTTTGATACAACTGAGATGTTCTTTTATCCTGGTGTCCAACAAACGTCCAGACTGGCCCACATAGACAGCATCACAGTCCTGACAAAAAAGTTTGTAAACGCCAGGAGAATGAAGATCTGGCATGCAGTCTTTAGTGTTAACCAGTAATGATCTCAAATTGTTATTAGTTCTAAAACCTAGGTTAATGTTATGTTTCTTTAAAATATTACCAAATTTAACTTTATTCAACATGTAAATAAGCAAATACCTAGTATAAGTAGAAACAAATTGTTAGCGTCAACTGTATGCAAAATGTGAAAAATCCCATTTTCTCGATGGTAGATGGCAATGCTTAAAAAGTGTATGGATAATTTAGTGAAGAAAAAAAAATGAAAAAAACTGGGAAGTATAACCAATAAACCGAACTTATTCGACAGTCAAACGGCCATAAGAGCGATCAACTCACAAATAATCAAGTCGAAGTTGGTCATTGAATGTCTGGAGACACTAAATAAACTAGGCAGAAAAAACAAAGTTTTCCTAGTCTGGGTGCCAGTACATAGGGGACCGAGCCAACAACTTGGCTAGGAAGGGAGCTATGACCTATTACTTTCTTGTCTTCCTTGTCGCACTTCTTTTAGTAAGTGGGCTAATTGTGAACAACGTTTGGTATGATCATCTGTCAAGGCCAATGTGAGATCCCTAAGAAACAGTCTTCCTCTTGGATATGAGTCATTGTTATTTGCATTTTGGATTAACTGAACAAGCATTAATTACAGTAATATTAATTAAATGGTAAGATATTACCCTTGGCCATCACCTATTATTTATGGCGACGTCGTATGTGATACACAAGTTATCATTTACATCAACTCCTCCTTTATTCGAGTTGTAAAAGCGAACAATTTCAGGTTTACCACTATTTATGTCAAAAAAATCATCATATTGCATACTTGGCGCAAAATAACATGTTTGTTCTTACATGGTACAAACGACACTATAGTAACATCTTCTTGGTAACCAAACATACTGGATCCTTCTAGACGAGATTTTGTTTGTATATACTAAAGAGGTAGCTCTGCTTTTTTTCTGACAGTTCCCACGCAAGTCAATTTATCTTGAACTTTTCTTGAAATGGGAGTGTCTTCGAACAATACTGCAGGCGTCATTATCAGCACCGTACGGTCCTTCTGGTTATTTACCAACATAAACATCTAAATTTTGTACATATATAGAAACATCCAAAAATAACGTTAGCACTCGCACTGGGTCGTTAATAGCGAATAGTACTTCTTAAACTATTACATATTTTTTCACGTGTTGTTTACAGCTCAAAAAATATTTTACAACTGAAGGGTACCAGATGCCACAGCGCGATACCTCTTCCAATTACCAAACTAGAGGGTGATATGTACCCACTATGTCCAAGAGACTATTCCTAAAACAACTTACCTAGAGTTCCTGATGGGACATTGCCAGTTTAACTAACAAACACCTCGTGAGAATGGAAATGAAGAACAGCGGCGACTGCAGATTTGTGGAGTAGATTGGGTGAAACATCGGAACACATAAATTCTGTATTTGCGCCGACTGCTCAGCTATTCGGTTCAACCGACATCGAAAGTGGAGGTCTAACCTATCTGAAACCGTCCCAAATAATATTCATCAATGCTCTGGGACTGTATGTAGAGCTGAAGCGTATATGTTCAGTTCTAGCGAGGGGAGACACAATCCATCTTTTAGGTCGCAGTACATATACAAACCCCTAATCTAATCTCATTGATTTTGGATTGAGGAAAATTGTCATACGAAAACTTTAAATGGAACTAAATCTCTATGACTCAAAAATGGCGACTGCGATATTTGCAAAATTAACAGATATCTGTTAAGGAAGCCCATACGATACCTTAGAAAAATGTTTGGTTAATTTAAGCTATAACTGGTGAAGGAAAACGTAACAAATGAGTATTTCAACTTCACTTTATATTTCTGCGAAAAGATGATTCTTTATATTACCCTGATGACATTGCACATCCTTAAACTATCCCAAAACTGCTGGGTACCCCCAACATGATTGGGAATGTGTGATCGTAGATTGCACCCTTCACGTGGTGACCCAGATGTAACTGACCTCAGGGGATCCTATACCGGGAGGTCGGAAAATATCCCCAAGCTAACCTGTAAATATACCGTAGCGATGGCTGTATGGCACTTGGTTCCTTTGGGGCAATAGGTAGCCCCCCATAGTATGTAGACCTTACCCTCGCATTCGGGGCTCTGCGGAGGTAGATTAATTTCTCTAGTTACTCGTGGGACAGAAAGGGACCTAAGCAATAAAAAAGAACGTCGAGTGCCCAAAGCAGGAAAGCCAAGGAACTCGGAAAATAAAGATCAGGTTTCTAAGGCCTTACGGCAGCGAACATCTGGAGAAAATCTGCAGGCCATAACGCCAGGACACTCAAAAGATATTTTCGCCAGGAACCAAAAAGGATGTCAGGGTTACAACATTAGAAGAGATAGACAAAGAAATTAAGGCTGCAAAGGCTATCTGGGCACGAGGGTCATAAGGACAACGAAAAGACAGACGAAATGGCTAAGCAAAATACTTCAATGCCATTCGTTGGACCGGAATCCTTCTGTGTCGTTGCAAAATAAGTAACAAAAGCAGCCACAAAAAATGGGTGTAGTATAACTATGGGTTATGGTGAAGGAATTCACCAGTTCAAATACAAGAGGAACAGTTTATATTAGAACATTCGCCAAAATTCACGGCAGATCAGATAAGTAAACACAGGAAAATGATCAAAACTGTTGTGGGTCTGTTAATAGCGCATTGTAAACTTAATAGACATCTAAAATTGATGGAGTTGACAATCTTTATGTAGGTTCTGTCGATCAGAGGAAGATACTGCGGAGCACATTCTATGTTATTGTGACAGTTTAACAATTGTGCGGTTCTCATTACTGTAGATAGGCCAGCCACTGGCAAGGAACTACAGGAAAGATTCAATCTCTAAACTGATGGACTTCATAAGAAAAATAAGGCTGGAGAATATAATCTAGATTTAAAGGACCACAATAGATCTGAATAGGGCGCAGTGTAATAGGCCACTCTGTGAAATATAATCTAATTGACCGTGATGATAAAATTACAGAATTATTTGCCCCAAAAACCAGTTTATTTCAAACATACATCCAAATGGGGTAATAATGCGAACCATTTCGCTATTTGCAGCGCTTGGCCGTAAGTCTAAAGCGCAGTTGGTCTGCTTATTCAACAAATGTAAAAGAATTTTCGTTTTTTAATTCGTTGTTGATTTGTGTGTCAAAGTTAATTGCCACTATGTATGTCCTTTGAATTGAAATAAAAAAGTTACGTGACAAAAAGTTACATCGTCTGTTCCTTATCACCAATACCAGCGAAATTCATTAAAAGAAATGTTATGGTGAGCAGTTGCATACAACTTTCGAAAAATATTTATATCCACATAATATATTCTTTTGTTGTTTTATAAAAAAAAATTAAATTTTCTTTAATAATTGGAAACTCTCTAAATTAACTTATTCTTCATATTCTGAATAAATTTTAATTCTCTAAGCTCTGGGTAAATAATGTTTCTCTATTCAAATCAAACTTTCCAACTCTATCATAGTTTGTTTATTCTCCTTATTTAAATTATTCGATGTTTAATACTTTCTTATCATATATACACTACCATTACAGTATTTTCTGATTTTCAGTATTTTATAAACTATCCAATAATGATAGTTCACGCTTTATAGAAATCGATACGTTCAATTGCAGCTTTGGAAACAATTCGTTTCAATCCTGATGACCATAAAGTAAATTCCACAGTAAAACGTCCCGAACAAGTAAATAGAAAACCCCTTTCTGTCGGTGTTGTTCGGGGTTAGCAGCCGCCCAAACACAATTTTCTCCTTGGAACACTTACTTTGTGTATTCAATACATCGACAATTCCAAGTCAATCAAACAAAATGCCAAATCAAATCCTTGTCGAGATTTCCAACGGTACTTGGTGATAAAATCGTGGGATTTTAGAGATTGTGAAAAGTATAAACTTTACGAAAGGATCATTAGGATTTACGATAGGAATAAAGTATTTCTAGGAGCAAGTAAATAAATAAATAAATTTATTCATTCAATTAATACAACATAACAGAGCATTTCAATAAAAACCGTATATAAATCTGAATGCGAAACTTTTATAAGAAAATTGAAAAAGTACGAAAAATCATATTAAGGAAGAAATTATATGTCATAAGGTATTTCGATAAAATGGGGCACATTATCTTCTCGCGTTTTAAAACGAAACATTTCCTGGTTTTTGAATAGGCAGACGAGGCCCAATGATGAATTGGCCACCAAGCGGCAGTGATTTTTCATTCACCGGTCAGTTACCGATATAATATCGCCCAACACTAGCAACATGTTCAACTTCGGAAATCTTTTTTAGGAAAGTTTCAACTTGGATGTTTTAAAACTGAATATTTTTTTAATAAATTTTCATTGATGCTACAAATAGAAGATCATATATAAATTATATGGCAAATGTATGCATAATTTGCTCGTTGATGATACAATTTTTTTAAGTAAATAAAAACTTAGAATTGCGGGATGAGGAAAAAGAAAAATTTTTGTGTCTGCAGCCAATCGCATCATGACAGAGAGAGAGAGAGTGACAAAAAAAGGTAGGGACGTGACATGGCGCTAGTGACGAACGGTCACTCTTGATATGTACAAAAATGACAATAATCTATTTAAAATATTAAATTTTTACTGTACAAATTGATTTCATTCTTAATTCACATATAGCGTGATATATTGTGTAGAACATACGCGATAAAAAAGTACCTCGATGCTCGTTCTTTGATTCACCCACAGTTATTTCCTTTTTTTCAAATGTACAGCTTTTAAAATAGATTTATTAATTTTTTATTTTTATTTTACAGGTGAGTTGAAGCTATGGTTAATAAACACTGGTTAGGTGAGTCATAGCATGATTCTTATAAAGAATAATTGTTTCAATTTCGTGACTTGACGTTTTAGTCAAATGAAGTGTAAGTGGGTTAAAGTAAAATGACTTTCATTATTGGTTGAGGTAAAAACTACGCTAACGACTGAAAAGGTTAAAAAATCCGACCAACAGTATATATTTACGGGTGACCTACAACTAGCAGGATATCTATACGTCTTTATAATATAACATTTTTAGGTTATGTATAGCCTGTCTAGATGTCACGCCCTAAATGAATAATCGCAACTGAAAATATTGTTATCAGAGCCACCAAACTTATTTCCTTTTTAAAGAATAAATAAGTTTGATTCAAATCATATCAGAAATAGTAACGTTTGAATTAATTAATTTAAATAAAAATGTTGAATTAACAGTACCTCATTTGATTTTACAAGTATCTTTTGTTCTGTCGAACACTCAAAAGATACTAAAGTGTTTTGGTTTACCTAAACCTCCATCCATATTTATGATCCTTGGAGCAGGATGTTAAGATCTCTACTTGCAATATACACATTTATTTCTTCGGTTGTAGTTAATCTACTCATATATATCCAAGACACGTTCTAATATGCTCTCGAGTAAACAGGGCATTAACAAGTTAGTCGTATAATAATTTTCTTAGTACTTGAGCAAGTGTCACAGTGGTGATTCTAAAGGCACGTGGTCCAAAAAAAGTCTAAGCTAAACTCTATTTTTATTTCCTAATATCATTTTTCAAAATTGAAAAAATGTCTTTTGTATTCTAATTAACTCCTCAATTTTTGATGTGTAAATCCATAATAAAATTTCACTAATTGGTCTTTTAGACTTTTGTATTAATAACCTGTATATTCGGAAAGTCAGTTTGGAATCATTTCTAAAATCAGAACTATATTTTGTTTTCCACTATTACTTTTCCGCCCAACCTATCTATATGCGAGAAAAGTATTGGTATACCCCAAAAAAAGTTGGTATTCTGAAATTTTTTTTGAGTTATTTTTACGTTTTCCATCAACAACAACACGAAAAAACGGTTTTTAGAAAAAAAATCCTGTGTGTATGTCGTCGTCGTTGTCGTCGGCCACTTTTCCTTACATGTCTTGTTAGCACGATACAGCCTTCGGAATACAATAAGTCAACAATTTTATGATTGCATATTGTTAAGAACTAACTAATAGAGAAATACATATAACATTTGTAGACTTACACAAAGCATACGACACAATACCAACGATGAAACTCTGGGAAGTTCTAAAAGACACCAACATCAATCACACTCTTATTACAGCTCTACAAAATCTTTATAATGGAGCAAACTCAAGAGTAAAAATAGGAAAATATATCACTGATGAATTTACAGTGAATAAAGGTTTGAGAAAGGGATGTTGTATTTCGCCAACATTGTTCAAAATCTATGTGGCAGCAGCTTTAAAACAATGGAAAAGGAAAATTCCTGGAATGGGAATAGAACTCGATAACACAACACTTTATACTTTGCAGTTTGCCGATTATCAAGCAATTATATCAAATGATAAGGAAGATATTGAGTACATGATGCGCAAGTTGATTGAAGAGTACGAAATCTGGGGTCTAAGGGTCAACATTCAAAAGACCAAATATCTTTGTATCGGTGGAGAACCTAGTGATCTAACAATTAATAATGATTGAACAATAACACACTGTCAGGCCTATAACTATCTGGGAGTGACATTTGACTCAACTGGGACAGATAACAAAGAAATAGAAAGTAGAATAACAACAGCGAAAAAAGCGATATCTTGTCTCAATGGCATTCTGTGGAATAAAAATATTACAAAGAACAGAAAATTCAATATATATGAGACTTTAGTGAAAAGCAGCCTATTGTATGGATCTGAAAACTGGAGACTAACAGAGAAATATAAAAAAAGATTAGAAGCTGTTGAAATGGATGCGATGAGAAGATCACTCAGGATTTCAAGAAGAGATAGAATCAGGAATGACACCATTAAAGAAATAATGGGGATTGAAGGTACCATTATAGACGACATAGAGAAAAAACAACTTACATGGTATGGGCACATACAACGTATGTCAGAAACAAGACTCTCTAAACAAGTAATGAACTGGCAACCGATAGAACGTCGGAAAAGAGGAAGACCGAAAACCACTTGGAAACAGGGCGTGGTTAAAGCCATGAGTGCTAGAAACCTGCAAGAAGTGGACTGGGACGACAGGAAAAGATGGAGGCAAGGCGTCGGACAACGTCGAAAGACGTTCTAAACCGGCCTTTATATATATATATATATATATATATATATATATATATATATATATATTGTTAAGAACATGTCACAGATGAACCCTATTGATTTTCAGCTCACCAGAACCAGTACAACGGGTGCTATGGTACTTGAAGTACGACATTTTGTCATTTTTTGAGAAATTTCAGTTTGTCAGCACGATACAGACTCCGGAGTTCAACAAGTCACCAATTTTATGATTGAATATTATTCAGGACATCTCACTGATGAACCCTTTTGATTTTCAGCTCACCAGAGCCAACCCAACAAGTGCTACAGTACTTTAAGTACAATATTTTTGTCATTTTTGGAGAAGTTTCAGTTTGTTAGCACGATACAGCCTCCGGAGTATATACAAGTAACTAATTTTATGATTGGATATTATTCAGAGCGTCTCAAAAATAAATCCTATTGATATTCAGCTCACTAAAGCCAGTACTACGGGTGCTATGGTACTTGGAGTACCAAATATTTGTCATTTTCGGAGAATTTTTTGTTTGTTAGCACGATTCAGCCTCCAGAGAGTATACGATTGATCAATTTTATGATTGAATATTGTTCAAGGTGACTCACAGATGTACCCTATTGATTTTCAGTTGACTAGAGCGAGTACAGCGGGTCCTATAAATCCAGATATACTAAATTTTTGGTTATTTTTGGAGAAAATTCGGTTTGTTAGCATGAGACATCCCCCGAAGTGTATACAAGTAACAATTTTATGATAGAATATTGTTCAGGGCCACATATGCGGAAAAGTAAGTTTTAATGATTAAAACCGTTTATTTTTTTTTGAATTGAGTGATCTATGACGTCGTCTGCTTTTATGATCCTGAATATTCAAGAATGATCCATATTTGTCAGTTAATTAAATCTTGGAATAATTTCATTTCCAATTTTATCAGACATGTTTCCAAAAATATATCATGACTCTGGACGTGGAATTTCCAAAAAATTTCAATTACCTTGTGTTTGGTGATCTCCCAAGAGTGTTTCCATAGTAAATTATTATACAATAAGAATTTCGCAGTTATTATACTTTTTCACAACAAATTAATTTTAATATTTATTTTGGCTTATAATTGACACCGTAGTGATTTTAGAGTTAATTATAAAATAATATTGGCACAAAGTAAAACATATTTCCGCTAATTAGCCAATCGATAATTTCCACGAAGCTAATGCCAATAAATTTTCATAGAAGTGAGATTAACTTTTTATATCGACACATATGTTTGAACACAAATACAGATAATATTTCATTGGCAGGTGTGGTTGCAAATTTTTATTCGTCATACCTGTTCGTAATCCAAAACTTTAATGTATATTACATCACAAAATTATATAATTCTTCGAAAGTAGTTCAATATTCATTTTTTGTTAGTGCGATCTAGGTTTTCTGTAATATATACGTTGTCATTGCTACTAGACCACTTTTGAACAACTTGGAGTGAGGACTACTGAATGACTAATGAAACGCATCACCCTGTATTTATATGAATTTCTCAGAATTATTTATCGTTTTTTCTCGGTATTCTGAAAAAATGGGTTCTTTTATTTTTGTTTAATTCTCTTTTATGTAATCTTGTTGGCCGCGAAGAAACGGGGTTTCTACAATATGCTTTGTAGCGCGAGTCTGCATTTACCGAAGGGCTAATGGTTTGGCATGCTATAGATGTAGGTAGTAGAAGTCCGCTAGTATTTTTACGGGGGCATTTAACAGCTCGAGGTTAAGTTGATTATGTTCTGGAACCAGTTGCTGTACCTTACTTACGGGCATTAAATAATATACTTTCGCAGCAATATAATTTCCGTCCCTTGTACATTAAAGTACTTAGAAGAAGCCCTTGGCTCGCCCGATCTGTCGCTTATAAAGCATGTTTGAGATTTGATAGTTTGAAAAGTAGGTTTACTACCAAATCTACCTGAAGCTTGAAATGAAATCCTTCAAGATTAATCTTGAGGGGAGTCATATCACTCAAGACATATTCAGACGAGTAGCAAAATTCAACTGAATGGAGGAGCAAAACATTACTGAACCTTCTAGGCTTGGGTCAATTTTTGTTTACACAAACATTGATTGTTTGTTGCTTATGTCGTTTACAATATTTCGTTTCAATAAATTGTGTTTCACAGGGTGATTTTGTTTGTAATTTAGTATAAATAATATTATATAAATAACATAAAATCAATTTCAACAACACATCAAAAAGCGCTTTAGATCGGTCACTGGGAAAACAGTCCTGAGTTTCCTTTTGAGATTAAAGACAGAATCTTAGAAAAACATATTGAGTTAAGTAGGACAGAATGTCTCAACTGGCCCCAGTCTGGGGCATATTGGTACTGGTATGGGGTAAAATAATAGGATAAGTAATAACTTTAACAAAATCTATTTTATTATACAAAAGTGATAATGATTTTATTTTATTTATAGAAATACATCAGTTCTCGTCTTTTGAACGTTCCTCTCCTGATTCGCAGTTCATACACACGTATGTAGGACTGTTATATCCATAGTCTAGATTTAGCCCTAGGTTTTGATGCTGAATATGGCTCGAGATACATTAGATATAAAGGTGGACTTCCTCTACTCGTGTATTTGGCAAATATTTGTCACTTGTCTATATTTGTCACGTAGTGGGAGTGGTTCACTCGGCCATTACTTGTACAATTATTTTCCACTGGCGAGGTCTCGCCGGTTGTCGGTAAAAATGCCGTGAGTCAAAGGGATTTCATTTATCCATGCCCTTCCATCACTTGCCGGCTTGACCGCATTTAATTTCCGCAGTTTTGGCTTCCGTCGTGTGAGCATGGTTTCTGCTTTTGTTCTATCAGGACCGATAGAGGTATTAACTTACCTGTCGCGACTTCTGTTGAAAGAAGTCATCCACCATCTTCTTTTTCTTTTTACTTTCTGAGCTCGATGATCTTTATTCTTCTCATATAGCAGCCACTCAATGGCACAAACGCTGCTGCAGCGACAACATGACTATCCATGATCGGAAAAATATAATCATTGATCGAGAAAAGGCCAAGAGTCTACGAAACCTGCTGTTCCAAGTACACAAATATTTGCGTAATTACCAAATACACGAGTAGTGGGAGTCCGCTTTAAGCAATCTTCTTCCGTGCTTGTTTCATCATCTTTTCCCACATGTATTGGTGTTTGTTAAGTTCATTTACGTTATTTGTTTAAACAGCACCCGCTATATACCCGCCTATGGTGGATAATGTCAGGTGGCCAGCTAACCGACCGAAACTTTTTTGTAATGCTTTAGTGTTTAATTTTTTATTCAGATCACCGCAAACAAAGCAGTCATAGATTGAAAGTCTCACAGTAGAGACGTAAAATGAATCATTTATTTAGCACTCGTCAGTTTTATTAATCGACAAATCAATCAATCGTAATTCGTACATATAATCTTTGATTCACACACTCATTTTAAAACAATCAATAGTGTTCTTTTTTTATTCTTTCGCCATTCTTTGTGAATATTTTTACCTTTATTTGTGTTTCTACTCTACTTTTTTCTAACTTCTTGATTTTCAAGATCCAATGATTTATCCAACTTTCTTTTTACCGTCTATTCTTTCTCTTGCTTTGTAGCATCTCTTTCCAGAGCTTCTTGTTCTAACCTTTCTTTTCTCGGGGTGTCCGTAAGAATTACAGATGTTATTTGTTTTCTACCTTTCGTCTTTCTTTTTCGTTCTCCTGCTTTAGGGTACGCACGGGACTGTTCAGACCTAACAACTATTCCCTGGCTGCCACTGCTGATAGATGGATATGGATCAATATCATCTGCCAAACTGGTTGAAAATTCAGGAACAGCTTCTTCTGATCCTGTATATTCAGACGGATGATCGATAACATCAGATGATGAATAATCAGCGCCCGTGAAAATATCAGAATTAAATGGGATAATCCCAGTGACTGCAAAACCAGATACAATATTTTGTGGGCTTAAAGCACAGTGGTTGTCCAAAGTAAGCAGACAAACCTGCCCTTTGAAGACTTGGCGTGGTTATGAAAATGTTTAATGATTAGCAAGAATGAAGTTCCATCAGTCATAAATAAAAGGATCGTTTACGTAAACGTAGGAAAGGTAAATAAAGGCAGGATTGAGTTATTAATAGTACTAATTGCAGTGATGCCTCTTTCCTGCAACAATTTTTGAAGGTGTTTGGATAGTTGGAACTCCAGTTTCATCAGTTTTCCAAATACCCTTACTTTCAAAATGATGTTTATCTAAAACATTCTTAAAATTGGTAACAAATAAAACAGCATTGTGTCTATTGAAACTGGTCGCCTCTCGAGCTTGTGGCCTCCGGAGATCTCATTGAAATAGTAGGGTGCCTTTTTCATATATGCCGCATAGTAAATGCGTGTCTAAAATTACCTATTTCGTAACAAAAATGCGGAAAAAAATGTCTCGACGGTTTTATATATTTTCGAGAGTGCTGAATCCGAATTGTTTGTTGCCTCGTAGGAGGTCGGCTTCATAGCCAAAAATGCAAACAATTAAATTTATTTAGCACCTTCTTCAGTTTTTATTATTTCTCAAAAATTATACGTTTTTTGAAGATCAGTGTCCTATACAAAATTAAAGTAAATAAAACTTCATACAAAATGCAGTAGTCATCTTCGATTTTTCGACAATCAGTATCGGCGCTGGAACCTGATAAAAAACAACGCGTTTTTGGTATTCTTACAAAAACATCCAGTCCCATCTCTTACAAGTCGCGAAATATACAAGTTTATCAATCAACAAAAAAGTTTATTCCATGTAGACGAGCGCTAGAATAGCACTGTATCAACTTGTCCGTGTATCAAGTTGCCCCAGTTTCCCCTACGATTTAAAAAATAATGTATTGTATAATTAAAAAACCTTCGATGATTAAGATGGTTACATTAAACTTTGACAATGGTTTAGGTGTTAATTATTTCACTGAATGATGAAGAAAATATGACATTTCTAATCGATTATACTTAAAAATTAGTCTACACAGTAGTCGCACTTATATATCCTATTATTTTTTTAATGATATTCTTGATTCATCATTTTAATTCTCTTGTATGGTGCATCAGTATAGTTGGAATATTTTTTCTACTTCGTGTAACAAGACTTGTATCATATTTGTAAGTCTGGAGGTCGGTTTCCTTATTGGGTAAATGCGTCTCTAGCTTACCAGTATGTTATTGTGTCAATTGAAAACATTAGAAAATTATCACCATGTTTGCAGTTTTTATTGCGCAACATGGCTATGTAATGGTTACTTGTCACACTTATGTTACAAAGCTAGGACCGTAATTACAAATTTAATTACTTTCCTTTAGTATATAATACGAAAATATTAAAATTCATAGATTATTGTGTAAACAAGTTATTTTATTGAAAAGTGATGTTACATAGGACAAATAAGCATATATTTCAAAACTAGCTTTAATAAACATACATATTTTAGACATAATTAGAAACTGAATGGCTTTAGTCGAATATTTAAGACTGTGATACATATGAAATAAATCTTACAGTATAACATCATTTCTATTTTATTCATAAAATTGCTCGCATTTTTTAAAAAGTGATCGAAAGCCCGAACTTTCTAGAAATTACTGGTTTTTTTCCTCGAAAGTTGTTCATCTGTGGAGAACTTGATTGCAAAGAGTAGTTGAACCTTTGAGAAATTGTTTGAAATTTCCAGAAAGATTTTCCACACACACACTCATTACTTCGCCCGTATCTTTCACATTTATCACAACATTCACCATAGTGCACTATTAAAAGCTTGAGGCCACTACCACATACAAGAACGATTCGCATGTTGTGTAATTTTTGCATTAGATTGAAATATAGCTACAAATACGACTATATTCAACTAGCCAATTTAATTAGGGGAGTTAACTGAAACCTCTAATAAAAAAAAACATCTTTCTAATTTATACTATAGTTTGAATAGGAATTTTTAGACATCGTTTTAACGATCTCATTAACAGAACATAACATTCATAAAAGCTAATTGCTTTTACTGCTCCCTGATTACACCTCTGCTTACGGTAACTATTTTTACAACTGTATCGTTTCTGCGGGCAAGCACATTAAGGCCAATCGGATTGATTGTCTGTCTATGGATGTTGATGAAGTTTTTCATAATATTTATGATGTATTCCGATGAGGTGAATACTTGTTAGTTATTCTCGGAATGATGTTCAATTGTTGAACAGTTGAATTAAAGAGATTCGGTCATTAGAAAGTCCGAGAAAGATGATAAAATAAAGTGCGATCGTTTGATTAATGACAGTGTAATTACATGCTATACCAACTAATAACATACTTGAATTTTTTTTTCGAAAAATTTGTTATTCAAAGTTTATTATTGAATATTGAAAGCATATCGATGTAGTTTTTATTCATTTTTTTTTAATTTTAAGTTTAAGTGCCTCGACAGCTATGACAATTGGCACGGCATATTACATAATATCACAGTTTATAAAAAATATTAATATCTGTATAGTTTTGGATAGTTCACTGGGAACACTTAGCATTTCTTTTAGTATAGGCTTCATGTTGTTTCTCACCCTGACATCGTTGTACAGTTGACAGTCTATCAATACATGTTTCACAGTAACAGGACAGTTGTAGGCGTGGCATGTTGGGCTATTCTTGGTGGTCATTAAGTGGCCATGAGTGTAACGTGTGTGGCCAGTTCGCAGTCTTCTCACAATCATTGCATTATGTATTGAAAACTCGGTAAGTAAAAGGCGACCAAGGATGGGTTGAATTTCATGAAGAGTTGTATTCTTGTTGGTCCAATGAATTTGCCAAGATTTGTGGATTAAGGCCTTGAATAAGAATTTCAGATCTTAGCTTAGCTGAATTCTAGTAGTAGTGGTAACGAGGGAGGCAGCTTCTTTGGTATGTTCATTGCCAGCAAGTCCAATGTGAGATGGAAGCCAGATGAGTGAAACTTTAGTATGTCATGCATGATGGGATTGGTATAAGTCATGTACGTTAAAAAATTTATAATGGATAGGGAGTCAGTGCAGATAGCGACATGGTAAGATGAAGAGCTAATATATTTGAAAGCCTGAAGGATACTAAACATCTCTCCAGTATTTATTCTGCATGAAATGGGCAACCGAGTGGTGCTTATACTATTGTTTGTAGTATTGACGGCGCATCCGACACCGGTGAGGGTTTTGGAAGCGTCTGTATAAATGATTAAATCAAAAGCATTTGTATGTAGAATTTCAAGGAATGCTTCTTGTAAAAGCGCAGGGAGGGATTGGTGTTTATTATAAATGGTGAGAGAGGTGTTAAATATGGAAATGCTAAAGTTAAACGTAATTCTATGCCGTTTAGTAGAGGAGCTATAATCCCGGGAGAAGATTTTATAGAGCGGGGAGAGTCATTGGTAGATAGATTAGCTACAGAGGTACATATGTCAAAAACAGAATTAGAAGGGTTGCATTATACCGAAGCGGCGTCTGCTAGGAGTAGGGATTGTCGTCTTCGGAAGGGAGGGGGTTCATCGGCCTTACAGGGCTAGTGCGAATAAGTCGAAGAGATATTGTGAACTGAGTTAAGTCGGTTTAAATACAATTTGGGTGCTGTCATGTAAATGAAGCGGCCATAGTTAATTTTGGAACGAATTAGTGCTATATAAACTCTAAGAAAGATGTTCTCGTGAGCGCCACAGACGAAGTGCGAGACAGTTAAGCCGTGAATCAAAAATCATTCGAAGGATTTTGCAGGAATTGACAACATCTATGGTGGAATTATTTAGAGTAATAAGTGGAGCAGGAGATGCAGCTTTTCTACTAAATTTAATTATTTTAGACTTATTTAGAGATAAGGATAAGCCCAAGTAATCAATTTTGTTTTGTAGTTGATTTACAGCATTTTGTAGGAGTTGGCAGGAAGTGAAGGTGGATTTTCCATGACATTAAATAATCAAATCGTCAGCATACAGTGCGTATTGAACAGGGGCCAGAAAGTTGGAGCGTTAATCGTTTATATAAAGTATAAACAATGTGGGACTTAAGATTGAACCTTGGCGAACACCATCAGTTTGTAGACGAGAGACGGAAAGTTTACTATTAACAGGGACTCTGAAGCGCCTGGAGAGTAAGAAATGTTCGATGAAGTGGTAGACATTTCCATTGAGGTTACAGGGGAAAAGTTTATTTAAAACCGATTTCCTAGGGATGGTATCAAAAGCACCTTCGATGTCAAAGATAGCGGCAACAACTTCCTGTTGGCTGTTAAGTGCTGAAAAAATGTTAGCTTGAAGGAGAGCAAGATTATCTCGGGTTGACCGATTACGTCGAAAACCAGATTGGAAGCGTGGAATAGTTTGGTATTTTTCAAAGAATCATAAAAGTCGTTAACCATTTTCTCTAGAAGTTTGCAAGTGGTGCAACTAAGGAAAATAGGACGAAATAACTTTGGTATTAAGGAAGGATGTTCTGCTTTTGAATTGGAATGAGAGTGGATGAGAGTGGATTCGTGCCTGTATGAATCTAATTATATCTGTGTGTAAAACAGCTATTCTTCGATAACACAGCTGGACTCTGATTCCAATCGATGTAAGGAAAGGTGCTTCAATAAATACCACTTTGTGATAAAAATAACGAAAATATTTCTTATTTTAAAATTGCGAAGGACCGGAGACTCAGTGGTTTACACACTGAGCAACAAATCGTTTGTGGTGGTGTTGTAATTATATTTGTGTCCATTAATTATACGATAAAGATAAATGTTACCTTAAATTCCTTCAGAAGAATGCACAAAAACGCTGCAATACGTACTTAATCACATTCACTTTCACTACAAGCGATATTATGTCTTTCTGATGGAAATATGGATATAGGTACTACAGGACAGGAAGTTTTAACCACCTTGTGGTTTGGAAAAATATATTAACAGCCCTTACAGAATAAAACAGAACAGGTGAGGAAAAGGGACTTGTTAATTCATCACTCTCTGAAGGGTACGGTACTTCTCTCCTTGCGTGCGGCATTTTCGCTCGCAAAACGGGTGCTTGCATGCGCAGTCGTTAACTGGGGATAAGCCGGCCAGGTTAGAAAGTTCTGAAAGACTTTAAAATAAGTGGCGTGCTTGCATAATCAAAAAAGAGGGTTTGAATTACAACAGTGCCATTTATAATATTGTATAGGTTGAGCACTTTGGACAGAGAAACATCGGAGAGTTTTTTAAGGAAGATGTATGGGATATCGTCGGGACCAGCAGCACTATTTTTACAAGAGAATGAAGCGGATTTTAGTTCATAAAAAGTGAAAGGGGCATTGACAAATGTTACATCCTGCTCATCAATGTGCTCGGCAAGGGAAGGGGTACAGAGAAAAGAGATAAGGGTAGATGTCAAAATATTATTTTTGAATTTATCTTCAAAGTATTCTGCGAAAGTGTTCGCAATAACTTGGCTATCACTTATAAGCGAGTCGTTATAGATAAGGCTGGAGATTTTGACGTTGGTCTTGTTACCTTGTAGTATTTGTCGAATTTTATTTCAGACTTGACTAGGATTAGAGACAGTTGTCAGGAAGGAGACATAGTTTTGCCAGGAGGACTTTGTGCTTTGTTTTAT
Source organism: Galeruca laticollis (assembly GCA_963921935.1). NCBI lineage: Eukaryota > Metazoa > Arthropoda > Insecta > Coleoptera > Chrysomelidae > Galeruca > Galeruca laticollis. The sequence continues at coordinate 80,914,906 of OY998178.1, read as the reverse complement.
AATGTATTTTGCTTTTAGAATCTTGTGTAAAAGACGGCTCGCAAGAGTTCTATTTCGGCGCAGTCTATTAAGGGCAGTTTTGAATTGGCGCCCGGCATTTTCACAGGCGGAATTTCACCAGGAAACAATTTTATGGGTGGCGGATAAGACAGTTTTACCTACGTGCAGGTTTCCTGCAGATTTAATGGCATCGGTTATCATTTGAAAGTTACTGTTGGCATTCGTTGAAAGAGGTAATGAGAGGAGCGTATTTTGAGTGGCTAGTGTGTAATCTGGCCAATTGGCAGTTTTTAAATTTCAATATCTGCGGGTAATTGGTTCTTGATTAGATGTGCTGGAAATGAGAATAGGAAAGTGATTGCTGTCATGCAGATCATCCAGTATACTCCAAGTCAGAGAAGGAGCGGATTTAGGTTCACAGATGCATAAGTTTATAGCTGATAAGGTATTGGAGGAGATATTGAAATGTATGTTCGAGGCAGGAACCCGATATGTTTAAAAATTTTTGAACAACTTTATCTTTTCCAAATGTACAAATAGATCCCCCGATAGTATTGTGGGCATTGAAGTCACCAACAAGTATGAAAGTTTGGGGAATCTGATATACCAAATCGACAAGCTCATCTTCTTCTAGTTGGTAGTCAGGAGGAACGTATAAGCTACATATTGTAGTTTTATTTGGACACCAGACGGTAAAGGCAATAGCTTCAAGGTTTGGGGTTATTGTAAGACGGAATAAATATCGCTTGAGGTAAATATTGATACAGCACCGCTGGCTTTAATGCTGTTGGTTCTAATGTAGTGATACCCTTCGAAGTATTTTAAGAGAGGATTGTGATTGATTTTGGAATTAGTTTCTTGAAGACAAAGTATGTCGAGTTTATGGAGGGAAGTAAGCTTGTAAATTCGTTCTATGCGAGGATAAAATCCATCACAATTCCATTGTAGGACAGTGAATACTTAAAGAGGATAAGAGAAAAGGAAAAGGTTTAGTGGGTTATTATCGAGGAGTCACATGAGTTGTAGTCGTCAGTTGTCGGATTTCCGGAATAAGTATAAGAATCAGGATCTAGTTTGGATTTAATTTTGTTTTGTAGACGCGTTAAGCGATTTTTTAAGGAGCGTTCACTAGAAGCAGTGTAGAGCACCTTTCACCGTAATTAATTATAATAAAGCAAAATGATGACCGGTTGGTCGATAACTACCAGCTACGGAATTTTAAACAATGCTCTCTCGCTAGGTATGAATATCTACTACTACTATTCAACGACCAAAATGATACAATGTACTAAAGTTATAAATATGCCAAAACAACTTTCCTCTTGATAGAATATTTCAGACCTCTTATCTCATCAAATAAAACTTTCCTCCTGTCTTTTGAACATTTTCCAAGCACAGTTTTACGTATGCTATAATTCCTCTTAAACTGCAAGTTCATTCATTATTTCCACACTCGTTTTTGTACGGGTCAGTAACCAGGGCCAGAATATGAAATCTGTCGGTTTATGGAAAAATAGTGAATAATAACAAAAAGATTATTGAAAATTGAAAAGAAAATTTCAATGCAAAAAGATGATAACCCATATTGTTTAAATTAACTTGAACTACTTTACAGCCACGACTCTTATCTTCAAACTAATTAAAATTTCATTATTTCTGCCCAAGTGTCCGAAACACGCTGCTAGAAATTTTATATACCACGTTTCTTCGGTGTTGTTTATTTGTAAACTAATTACAAAATGGGTCATGTAATCCCGTAATCCTGTTCAGAGTCTATAGTCTATAATCTGCGGCGAAGAGCAAACTTGGATTTTCTCCTTGTTTAAGTGCTAATCAAGTAGGGTGAGCAGTTCATCAATTAGTCGAGGATTCTTAGGCGGAGAGTAATAGAAGCTGCCGTCGTAGTTATATATATCGTACTGACTCGGCTTCTCTTTTACTACCACACAGCAATATGCACAAGGACGTTCCTTTTTTTCTTTATAAAGGACTACAGGACCATTTTATTTAAATACTTACTTAAAGAAAATTGTGTATCGATTGAATGATTGCGAGATTTAATTTATACGCGAGATGTGTCAATTGTGTGTGGATACCTTCTCACACGTATTTTGAATAAGCTGGATTACTATCGCTATTTATTGATACTGCGCCTACAACACGGGCTGAGACAAACCCGGCCTCTCAGAATGCATCTCCTTATCCGATGGGATTATTGATCATCATTACTATTAACTCGTTCTTCCAATTTCCTTGGATTTTAAGAAAGTGTATGACTATCGTCTTCTTTTCTTCAATGTGGTGTCGTTCCTTTCGTTGTTCTTGTTGGTGTTCGATTTTCCGTTGCCTCTAGAAGAACAAATTTTTATCCGACTTATCATTACTAGCAACGACCTTAAAGTGTGGATTGTAAAATCTAAGCTATTTTATTTTATTTTATTTATTTGGGATACAAACAGGATAAACCCATAAAAGTATCCACTAATAGTTACACATAATTTTACAAATTAGGTAAAAACGGAAATATAAATATAATCATATAACTACATTAAATAAAAGTACATACAAGTATACAAAAAAAAGAGAAAAAAGAGAGAATAAGAGTAGGTAATAAAACAAAATTAAATTTGCAAAAAATAGTCTTTCAGTAGTTTTTTAATCAAATCTGCACTGTGGTAAAAAATATCCATTTCAATAATACTGGACAATTTATTGTAAGTATTTGTTATTCTGTGAGCAGGAGAATTTAGAAAATAATTGGTGAGTGCCTGATGTGAGATAAAGGTATAATTGTTTCGAGTTGAGTGGCTGGGAATACGAAGTGTTATGAAGTTTGTAAGTTCAAGGCAATCTATATTGTTATTGAGGATTTTGTGAATAAACAGTACATCCGCAATTTGCCTACCATGCTCTAGTGAAATTATCTTTAAATTAGAACGAATACGTTGCCTATCCTCATCGGGATAAAATTTTCTTTTACAATATGAAATAAACTTGTTCTCGACTGTTTCTAATTTTGAAATATAGACCGAATAACGCGGGTTCCAAATAGTAAACCAAACTTTAATATACTATTTACGTATACCATATATAATGATATAACGGTAAGAGGATTTTGAAGTTCGAAACATGTTCTGTATATGAAGCCCAACTGCTGATTAGCTTTTCTAGTTATATTACAAATATGCCGATCGAAAAGTAATTTAGAGTCTAAAAGAATACCAAGATCCCTAACCGTATCTACAGCGTGTAATACGCTATTAGAAATTTCATGTGTCGTAGTTCAAGGCTGAATTACAACGAGAAAATTATATATAATTACACTTTGAGACATTTAAAAACAAATTATTTCTCACACAGTAGTCGGATAAATTGTCTTCTTGCAATCGAACTCTGTCGTAAGCACATGAAATTGAGTGATATATTTTCAAATCATCGGCATTCATAACAAACTTAGCAAATTGAAAGCCATTTATATATAAATTAAAAAGTAAAGGACCTAAATGGGACCCCTGAGCTACTCCTGAAGTAGTTACCACAGCCTTAGATTTAAGAGCACCTAAAATTATTTGTTGTGACCTATTTCTGACATATGAGTCGCACCATCTTAATAAGTTACCATGTATACCGACTTCAGAAAGTTTTGAGACAAGGACGGAATGGTCGATTTTGTCGAATGCCTTACTGAAATCAGTATACACAGAATCATCCATAGTCTATTTTAGATCTTATTAAGCTTTTCTAAATAGTTAGCAGCATATTATAATCAGATCCCCAGTGTTTGTTACTCATTATCTTCATTATGTTTAGCCTTTTATGACATGATAATATGGTTTGCTTTATATTTTCTTTCCAAGAAGGTTTTTGGTCCAACCACATTCCGAGAAATTTAACAGATGGCTTGAATTAAATAACTTCATCGTATAGACTGTATAGAGTGAGTGTTGGATAAGATTCTGGGATCCTCTTAGAAAATAGTACTCCTTTCGTTTTTGAAACTGAGAATTTGAAGCCGGTGTGCTGAGATCATTGTTCTAATTGTGTGAGAAAGGATTAAAATATCTTTATCATTAGAGTGGTATTTTTGCCTTTACAATAAACTACCAGGTCATCTGCGTATAAGCGAGCCTTAAGAGGCTTTGGTATATCTTTGATAATCTTATTTATAGCTATTAGAAACAGTGTTGGGCTAAGTACGGAGACTTGAGGAGTTCCGTTATCTTCAGTTTGACTTTCGGAGTATGAATGATAGACTCTTACTTGGAATGATCTGTCTTTAAGGAAATTACTAATAAATCTGAGGTATTCCATGAGTGAAGTTCTTTTATGATGTTAAATCTCCAGCATGTGTTAAATGCTCTTTTCAAACCAAAGAATATAGATATACATGATTGTTTAATCGACAGTGTTTCATGGATATCACTTTCCAGTTCAAGAATATTATCGATGCCGGATCGATTTTGTCTAAAACCATTTTGTTCGGATATCAAACATTTTGATGTTTCCTAGGTCCACATTAATCCGTAATTAACCATTTTCTCCATTAACTTGCACATTGAACAGGTTAAACTTATAGGTCGATACGAGTCAGGTTCCAGACTTTACTTTTGGTTTTTCAGGAAAGGTAAAATATACGCTGTTGACCAGTTGAATAGTTGGAGAAGAAGTGTTTTCGCAGATTCAGGAAGGTGTTTTAAGAATGTGACTGGTATATCATCTGGTCCAGGACTAGCATATTTCATGCTATAAAGTGCATTTTCAAGTTCCTCCATAGAGAAGGGTATGTTTAGTGGAGAGTTTTCGTCTTGAAGGAGCTCTGAATTTTCCACAACTAATCTGTTTATATATTATTTCTAGAGTATTGTGCTCTAACCGGTTCTAAAATTTGTGATTTGACCAATCGAAATGCATAACCAAAACAAGTTTCTTCTGGTACAGTTTGGCAACATAGGGAACGTCTTCACTATGATATAAATGCAGCTTTGATATTAATTTTATTGGGTTATAATTTATCCAAATGTTTTAATGATTGTTGTATAATGATAGAAATTTTAAAATCTTTATCTTCGCTATAACGTAAGCGCTACTTTGTTTAATTTGGACCATAGTGGTACTTCTGAAACAATATTCTAATGATACTTTAGATGTACTTTACTAAAGAAAAAGTGAATCCAAGGTAATAGAGAGAGGTTTTAATGTTTAATTATGTGTATATTGATTAAATCTATTCAGTGCGTCCCTAATTGAATGATATTCAATTTATATTCCAATATAAAACGTTTCAAAATGAGTGGAATAAACTATTACTTGAAGTTAAAGAACTTCTGAATTTATTAAATTGAGAAGTTTGTTGTATTGTTTCTAACCATTCGTTCATTTTATAAATAACGGTTTTACACGATTCATTTTATCATCTAATATCTTTTTTATAACGTTTAGTTTTCTACACATCACTTATTTATTATGCATGTGCCTCGTTAATACAATTATCTTTTCAAGAAATCAACATTCACAATGCTTCAATTACAATGTAATCGGTTGAGTAATTTATTGTTGACGAAGAGTTCAAATAATAAGGTACCGTTGTTTATTCCTACAAAACGGATCATGAAATTGTTGACTGGGTAATAATTAAACAAAATCTACCTTTTAATCATTTTCAGTTCATTTTAAATCATATGATTGCTTGATCCCATTTGAAATTTATGTAATTATGTAATTTATATTTTATCAATTCTCAGATTTATTTCTTTTCCGCCCAAGCTATCTAATATGCGAGAAAAGTATTGGTTTACCCCAAAAAAAGTAGGAATTTAAAAAAAAATGTTCAGTTATTTCTACGTTTTCCACCAACAACAACACGAAAAAACGGTTTTTAGAAAAAAATCCTGTGTGTATGTCGTCGTCGTCGTTGTCGTCGTCGTCGGCCACCTTTCGTTACATGTCTTGTTAGCATGATACAGCCTCCGGAGTGCATCAAGTCTCCAATTTTATGTTTGAATATTGTTAAGGACATGTGACAGATGAACCTTATTGATTTTCAGCTCACCAAAGCCAGTACAACAGGTGCTATAGTACTTTAAGTACGATATTATGGTCTTTTTTGAGAAATTTCAATTTGTTAGCACGAGACAGTCACCAATTTTATGAATGAATATTATTCAGAGCGTCTCAAAGATGAATCCTATTGATATTCAGTTTACTAAAGCCAGTACAACGGGTGCAATGGTACTTGAAGTTCGACATTTTTGTCATTTTTTGAGAAATTTCAGTTTGTGAGTACGATACAGCTTCCACAATTCACCAATTTTATGATTGAATATAATTCAGTACATCTCACAGATTAACCCTATTGATTTTCAGCTCACCAGAGCCAGTCCAACAGGTGCTATAGTACTTTAAGTACGATATTTTTGTCATTTTTGGAGATATTTCAGTTTGTTAGGACTATACAGCCTCCGTAGTATATACAAGTGACCAATTGTATGATTGGATATTATTCAGGGTATCTCAAAGATGAATCCTATTGATATTCAGCTCACTAAAGCCAGTACAACGGGTGCTATGGTACTTGAAGTAACAAATTTTTGTCGTTTTTGGATAATTTTCAGTTTGTTAGCACGATACAGCCTCCATAGTGTATGAAACTGACCAATTTTATGATTGGATAGATGTACCCTATTGATTTTCATCTGACTAGAGCGAGTACAGCGGGTCCTATAAATACAAATATACATTTTTGGTTATTTTTGGAGAAATTTCGGTTTGTTAGTCCCCCGAAGTGTATACAAGTGCCAATTTTATTATAGAATATTGTTTAGGGCCACAAATGCGGAAAAGTTAGTTTTAATCTTTAAAATCGTTTATTCTTTATGACTTTAAGACCTTTAGTAGTGGATTTAGATTTGGTGTCTGCATTCTTTTGTATTCAGAATTCTACATCCTAAATCCATTGATCATTACCATTACATTAAAACTTCTATTACCGAGCCATCTGAATGAACAGTTTTTAGGTCACCGAACATTTCATATGTGGGTAATTGGGCTAAGACACCCTCTTCACAACGACTCCGGACAAAGTTTAACTTAATTTTTTCTATGAAATTGTGGTAATTTTACATGCCAACAGTGGACAATACAAGCGATTAAAATTAGGGCTCGAGAACTCGGGTATTCTGATTAACTTATTGCAGACATGGAATAAGTAGGTATGTAGATTAAACTAGAAAATTAGGTACATCGAGTTGGATTTGGAGAAACCCATTTTAGAATTTATTCATCCTTTGTACACATTCCTGATTAAGTTGCGATATTCTGATCTAAGTGTAACAATGTCTTCGACTAAGAGAAAGTTTTTAAATTTGGAATGAAAAATAATTACAGTGTTCGAGTTTTGACCGTAAAGTTTCAATCAGGAAAAACTCAAGTTAGTGACACTTCAAAGAAGCTGAAAATGAAAATCGACAATAAATAAAGGGTTTTAAAGATTAAAACTAACTTTTCCGCATCTGTAGCCCTGAACAATATTCTATCATAAAATTGTTACTTGTATACACTTCGGGAGATTTATCGTGCCAACAATCCGGAATTTCTCCAAAAATAACCAAAAATTTAGTATATCTGGATTTATAGGACCCGCTGTACTCACTCCAGTCAACTGAAAATCAATAGGGTACATCTGTGAGATACCTTGAACAATATTCAATCTTAAAATGGATCAATCGTATACTCTCTGGAGGCTGTGCGGGCTAGCATTAATGAAAATTCTCCTAAAATGACAAAAATGTGGTACTCCAAGTACCGTAGCACCCGTTGTACTGGCTTTAGTGAGCTGCATATCAATAGGGTTCATGTTTGAAAAGCTATGAATACTATCCAATCATAAAATTGGTCACTTGTATATACTCCGGAGGCTGTATCGTGCTATCAAACTGAAACTTCTCCAAAAATGACAAAAATATCGTACTTAAAGTACTGTAGCACTTGTTGTATTAGCCATGGTGAGCTGAAAATCAATAGGGTTCATATGTGAGATGTCCTGAATAATATTCAATCATAAAATTGGCGACTTGTTGAACTCCGGAGGCTGTATCGTGCTAACAAACTGAAATTTCTCCAAAAATGACAAAATGTACTTCAAGTACCATAGCACCCGTTGTACTGGCTCTGGTGAGCTGAAAATCTTCTGATATGTCCCTAATAATATTCATCATAGGCTGTATCGTGCTAACAAGACATATAAGAAAAAGTGGCCGACGACAACGACGACGACATACACACAGGATTTTTTTTCTAAAAACCTTTTTTTCATGTTGTTGTTGATGGAAAACGTAATTTTTTTTTTCAAAATTTCAACTTTTTTTGGGGTAAACCAATACTATTTTCGCATGTTGGGCGGAAAGGGAAAATTGAGGATTAAAACTGAAGGTGTTGCCATGGATTTTATAGTGTACGATTGGTTTTGTAAAGTGTGAAGGGAACATTCCATTATCTGGACCAATAATTAAAGAGAAATCTTCAGAGGCGACGAAAGAACTTAAATTGAATTTTAAAGATTCCCTTTGCGTTTGTAAGTAACGTACCAGCCTATTTTCTCAGTTCATTTTGGCAAATTTCCAGTATTTCCTTTGCGTTTGTAAGTAACTTCCCAGCCTAGTTTTACAGTTAATTTTCTGGATAGAGTTAGCTTATACAAAATATATGCGGCTTAGTATTTATTCTGGAAGTTGTTTTTTCATTCCATAGAATGATCTATTAGAATAGGATTATTCAAATTCGTAACTAATTACAAAAATTGAGATTGATGATCTGTTAAAAGGAAAATTAATTTCGTTTAGTTTTCTAATTTTACGTAAACCCCAAAGATACGTCTTTGGCCATAGGGTGTAAGGCTGGTAACACCAGAAAAGAATTAGATCCACTGTAGGGAGTAATTGGGCTTCTGCACGGGGGCCGAAGGATGTGTCCTGAATATCTTATTGCCGGGGCTTTTTAGAAATGAAGACTTATATGCCGCTGTTCGTTCTGCGTTGCGCTGGTGGAAAAAAAGTCGGTACGGGCTATGAATATCAACCCGTTGATGATGACTTTCGCTTTATTTTTTGGGAGGAGGGAAAACGATCTTGATGGGAAAGTCAAAATTACAAAATAGTTGTTGAGGTAAATATCACGTAAGATATCAGATTTTCTATATTTGTATCAAAATAATATTTACCCAAAGTATGGATACCGGGAACGTCAAAAATAAAGCAATTTCCTGGACTTTTAATTTTACATAATTAATCAAAAATATAAGGAAGCTAAATTAAAAATTTGAATCAACATCGTTTGAGGAAAAGCTTTTATATATATAAAATTTGGTAATCGATATCAAATTTTGTTAAAAATACATTTTAGCTCTTGTAAGTAGTGGCACCCTAAATCAAATGCCTCTTTATATTTCGCTAAGCAAAAATTGATATGGTAATTTATCCATCTTTATTGACTAGTCTCGCTCATTCCACTCGTTTTCTCTATTTTTTTACTTTCGGTGTAACTCCGAAAGTCTGGTATAGCAGCTGTTGCCACGATTAATTAAGACATCCATAAATCATGTGCATTCTCAGGACGAAATTAAAAATTCTTTCATAATTCTTTCATTAGTAGGAATACGCGTTTTTTTGTTTACACTTTATGAAAGGAAGAATCGCTATTGCAATTCCGTTTTCATGTTTAGAACGGATTACAAGAACAATAATTTTGTTTTGTTACACTGTAGAAGGTAAGGTGTAGAATTACTTTTTTGTAAAAGATATTGCAAGATCTTTATTTATATAGTTTCAATAGTTTTTACTCAGTCTCAAACTCAAGCATGGAAGCATTTTTACATGAGTGAAAGGAATAAAAATAAGTCTCATATTTGAAGCTCATAATACCTACTTCAAGGAAAACAGTTTGGTTAATATTCGATTACGTAGGTTGGTGAATAATAATTTAATTAATTAAGAAACTTGGTCTTGGTCTGTGAACTCTTATGAGCAGAGCAGCAAGAAAAGTAAACTAAATGGCGCCAACCACAAGTTTTAATCCAGCTTTAACTACACATCGACGGGTGCAACGAAAACTGTAGTAACTCATTATTTATACTTTTGAGTGAGAGCAGTTTAAATGTTTAAATGGATTACAAAATTTCAATGCCAAAGCAACGTATGTCATTTATTTATTAAAAATATGTTAATTGGAGGAAGAATCAACTGCCAAAAAAAGTTTTTGAGGTAAAATAGCCAAATAGTATTTTGAGTGAGTTACTACAGTTTACTTTGGAAAATAGGAAAAATTAAATGAGATAAGTACTTACGAATTGTTGGTATATTTTAAGCAGTGTACATTGTAAATCATACACACAAATGAATCCACAAGTTTTAAACTATTTTCTAAGGTTAAGAGAATAAAAAACGCATTTAGGTACCTAATAAGAAATAGCATGATACAAAACACACTATTTTTAAACCTAATTATCGTCGAACTCTTCATCTTCTGATTCTCCACCTTCACTGGCTTTTTTGCATTTCAGGCTTCTATAACATTGGTGATACATTGTTGGAATCTTGTTTTTATCACAGAGCCACAATAGCCCCTTTAACTTTTTTTCTTTCACAGGAAGTTCAGCGTTGTAAAGTCTCTTTAAATTTTTTGGTAAAATATTGGTATTATCAGCCTTTGGTGGTCTTCTCTTTTTCTTCTCTGATTCCAAAAAACGTATCTTTAAAACTTCGCTATCAGCTGAATCGTATTCATATTTAAAAAATATGGTCGCCGGCGCAGAAACTTCCCTTATCCTGCTTATTTTGAAGGCCTTTTTCTTGTCGTCGATTTTCCAGCTTTGAATATCTGTGATGTCCTTGATATTAGAAAAATCGTTTTGAGACATTTCGGTTACATTATAAATTTGTCCTGTTACTTTTGCCATTCTGATTAATGTTAGCCATTGCTTAGGTACATAGAGAACTTGACTGGCGCTTCTTGGCATTTTATATAACAGCATGCATACTATCGCCCTCATTTTGGGTGTGTCCTTTTTCAAGGAACTATGGGAAATGTCAATCTGATAAGTAGTAGATGCCAATGAAAACATAGAAAACAGAAACTTATTTCGGTTCTGGCCTCCACAATTATCTAAATAAAAAATTATAGATTTTACACCTTTTTCCTTTTGTGATTGAATGAACTTTATAAACAGCTTGCAATCTCACATGGACCTCTTTTTGATTTCTTTTGTTGCCAGACAACAAAATCCTTGATTATTTCCTACATCAAAAACCGTAAAATTGTAAGTTGAATATTTACTTTTGTAGTAGAAGTCACTGACGTTGGACTGGGGAGTAGCTAATACTTTTTGTAAGTCAAAACATGGCACACATACTGTTTTGTCAGATGTAGCAATAATTTTGTCAACATCTTTTAACTCTCTAGCCAGTGTTTTGTTTTTTATATGAGTATCGTATTCAGTTTTTATTTCTAATTTCTTTTTATCATCCGATAGGCTATAAACCGAACAAAAGTCGCACTGGTCTTTCTTTGGTTTAAAGAAACTTATATTGAACCCCTGATTAAATATATCGCGATAGTGTCTGATTGTTGCCTTTTCGATGATCTGAGCATCTGTGCAGTACTCAGTGTAGAGCCTGTACATTTTTTGTATGTTTAGACCTTCTTCCAAATACATTTTTTTTAATCCTCGCGCACATTGATTCTTTCTGGTCTATTATCGCGCTTTCCTCGTTGGTCAGCAGTTATTATGCTTGAGCCTTTCATTTTTGAAAGAGCAGTTGTCACCCATGTTTCTGAGATGCCAAGATTATTCAAAAACATGGATTTACATACTTTTATCTCTTCTTCATCAATTTTAAACGAGTAATTTCTGGAATTAGGCCTTCTGGATATTGACCCTGCACCAATCGTAACCTGCTTCTTTTTAATTTCTTTCACACACCTGACTATAAAATCCTATTGTCTTGTATGATCAGCCATAGACCAGAATTATTTAAAAATCGATTGTCTTTTTTCTTCATTAATTTTCGTTTGACACTTCATTCTACACTTATATTTGCATGCTGTACCCATTTTTCTTTCTTTAATAATTTTTCCTTTTCTATTCTTATGCTCAACACCTTGATTCAATAATCTTTTTGCTTTCGTAACAATCCAATCTAAAACATTTCTAGACCTTTTCCTAACATTGCTTCTGCCAGCACCCTTTCTTTACCTTTTAATATTTTTGTTCTCTTTGTTTCTATCATTAAGTTCACGCAACGGTTCCCTTGGAGCAGGAGCTTCGTATTCTGAATTAGCATTATCCTCAGCATTATCTGACTCTTCTTCATCCTCAGTAGGCTCATAACTTGGATCAGTATCAGAGTTGTCTTTAAATGGATCTTCATCGCTTTCCTCAGAGAAATAATTATTAACTGAATGATTTGCAGATGAAGTTGAAGCGGTACATAATGGAATTTGGGGATCAGGTTCAGTAGCTATCGGATAAGAATTCGAATCACACTCCAATTCATTTTCATCTTTATCATTAACTAGAGAGCTTTTTATAATTGGGTCCAATGTAGACACTCTTTTTGGTTTAAAAACCTGTTTTTCAGCCAAATGAACCCCATTACATAACACTGCATTAGGTTCCTGGTGAACCGGGGACATAGAGCGAGATTCTAAAATAAAATACTCATAAACTGAATCTGTTTTAACTTTATGGTAATCGTAAAACTTACCTTCTATTGGATTAGAGTTCGAATTATCCGTTTTATTTTCATCTTTATCATTAACTAGAGGGCTTTTTATAATTGGATCCAATGTAGACACACTTTTTGGTTTGAGAACCTGTTTTTGAGCTGGATGAACCTCATTACATAACACTGCTTTAGGTTCCTGGTGAACCTGGGACATGGAGTGATATTCTAAAATAAAATACTCATAAACTAAATTTGCCTTAACTTTATGTTAATCGTAAAACTAACCTTGATTTTCCTCAACGATCCTTATAGCATTTTTTAATATTAGTTTACTTCTTTTACTCATTTTTGAACGAAGTTTTTTGTTTAATATCACACACCAGACTTATCACAAACGTTCGAAAAACTTGGGTAGAAAACCGAAACCGCGTTCAGAACAGACAAAAAAATAGTAAGTCAAGTTACTATGGACCCTTCCGCAAATGTTTCCGGCGAAAACTATTGTAACTTGATATACTGCAGTTTTCGTTGATGCGCGTTGACTGGAATAGAGTTACTGCATATCTTAGGTGTTTTGTGGGTTGCTTATTTCAAGGATAATATGACTAACGACTTTATTCTTTGGAATATAACAAATAAATTTAAAATTATTCACATGTATCTCAAAATGAACAAAAATTGAATTTCTACAGTTTTCGTTGCATCCGTCGACATGTTAAAATAGTTGTGCTCTTGAGCACGAGTACACAACGTGTACCGTTTGCAGTTTAGTTTCAAAAAAATTAGCCAATATTACAAGAATTGCAGAAACTACCATTTACCAGCTTTTAAAACATCGAAAAACGGTTTGATTATGGAACCTGCGAAGGAGCCACCTGGGAAAAACCTATAGATATCGACGATGATATTAATATTGTTATTAAGAAAAAAGTTTATTGATTTTACCTTAATAAGCATATACCAACAATCGACAAGGTTTTATCAACATATAATGATGACGAAAATTTACCAATAATAAACAAAATAAAATTGGAATTTTGGTTGAATTAAATTTCATTTGGGAAATGCAGGATCGTAGATCAACATTGGTGGAAAAAGAAGAGTTAGTTTGCTGGGGAGTTTTGAGGGAAATACGAAAATTGAGATCAAATGAAAAACGAATGTTCTATTTAGATAAAATCTGGCTGAATGAAGGATAAACCCTTACAAACGCCTGGGTTGAAAATCCTTGGCAAGCTTTTGGTTTATCAACGGGTTTATAGACTATAATTAGGAAAGGTCATCGATTACGATTCCTGACTTTAATAAATGAAATTAGTTGTAGTCCTTTCAGTGGATATATTAATTTATAATTCTGCTTGTTGGAACTTCAAACAAGTAGCTGTATGTCGCGTAATGACATTTTTTAAAATAGATTATTATAAAATAATTTTGATGTTCCCGCACAAAAAACAAAACATGCATTATTTTTTACTGTTTAATTTTTTCATATTAATGTCTAGATTTCTCTAAAATCCAAACCGCAAATATAATTCTTACTTCATTGGTAAGTGCTGCCATCTATTTTAGATTACCACATCTGGCAACGGTGTAATTATTTCGTGATAAACAAGACTGACCTCGGTCTGACGAGGGGTGGAATGTGGTAGGGCTTGAATTTGAACATATAGAATATCAAACGACATATCACATCCGGAAACTAGACTGTCTGTTGTTTAAATTTTTTGAACTACATTTTTACTTTTAAAAGTGTAATTTTATTTATTTTATTGTGACTAAGAGAAGCCAACTTGTTTCTTAAGAAGTGAATTGAATGGGTTTTTAAATATTTTAAGGGAAAACTAAATATTTGCGAGTTAATTTAATTTTGATTTTTAACATGTAGGAGGATGTGGAACTTAAATCAATGTAACTTCTTTTATTCATGCAATTATCATGTTTATTAATTACAATCAGTTCTAGAAATGTTGTTTTATGTAGGTTCTTTTCCCCTCTAAGGACATTAGCGTTATTATAGTCTATAATGTGATCATTTACTATTACATGTTCAGCTAATGCACAGGATTTTTAAAATTTTTTGCAATCAGATTTATTTTCATCTTCATTTTAGATATACAGGGTGTTTTAAAACGAAAACGGCACACAGTATCGAGTTTTACAAAGGGTACCTTTTTTGTGTAAAATTGAATGTTTTTTGAGTTCACATAAAATTTAGGCTACAATTTAAGCTCAAAAAAGATATGTTTAAACCTACTAGGTATGAACCGTGTAACTAGCGCCCTCTGTGAGAGGCAGATATGAAAAATTTATGCGATCCGTCAGCTTCCAAAATATATTCGTACAAAATTTCATTAAAATGTCGCCAGTAGTCTCAACATAATCGTAAAAAATGTGTATAAGAATTCTTTTTTCAACACCCCGTATCTTGAGAACTGATGCTGTGACGAAATTTTTTCACTGAGTGAACCCAACTAATTTTGCAAAAATCACCCCCCGTTCCAAAGGTTATATATATATATATATATATATATATATATATATATATATATGTATGTATGTATGTATGTATATTATTACGCACACACACACACATATATATATATATATATATATATATATATATATTAGGCCAAAATCTTGGGCGGGTTCGTTAATGAGCCAAATTGGCCAAGTAAAAACAAAATGGCGGCCTGTCAAAGTTGAAAAAAAATAGTATTTCCTTTGTTTCTCATTTGACGCAAAAAAGTTTCTGAGCTTTTTCATAGACCTTAACACGTTCTACAACTTTTGTATTCAACATTTTTCTCTAAATCGTACATTAAAACATTTATTTAAGAAAATTCACAAATTTACGAGAATTTTTTTTATTTTTGATTTGATGCCAAAATGTTACATTGGTTTTTTGTACATTCTATTACTTTTGTATCTAATTTTTCATTTTTGAGTTTTATGCAAAAATGTTACTGAAATAAGCCTGTCCAATTGGTTCTGTGCCATTGGGATTTTTTTAAATACCTTGTAAAAAGACGAACTTCTAGCAACTTATATTACCAAAACTGAAGAAATATTTTTCATGCTTATTACTTATGCTTGGTAGATCCGCAATATGTAAAGGGATTTCCAATTAGAGATATAAAACTTAATTAAAATATGCTAATCTTTTATGGCAAAATTCCATGTTGTCAATCTCTCATTCATATTCTCACACATTCTTTACACAAAAATACTAACAAACGCTACAAATAATCCATGAACTCAGAGTGCCGCTGTTAATATTTGAAAAGTTAATACTACTATCCAAAAATCTATATCCACATAACTAAGAGTAAATTAAATGCGTTTATACTTCGCCAAATTATTTATTTATTGTTGAATATTTTGGTTAGGTGTGCCTACTCAACAAATTGGAACACGTCCTTGAAAATTTACATTTGTTATCAACATTTCAATATAGAATATCAATCCGAGAAATCGTACAATTTTATAGACCGTTTTCAGGATTTTAACATTTAAAAGCTCCATCTTGCCAGGCTGAATTTTATCTAGCGAGAGAATGACTAATAAATGCTGCGTCAATTCGAGTGATCTAGGGATATATTCCAGCTTGTGTTTGACAGTTCCTCGTGACGTCGACATGTACTCAGGTCTCTTAAGTATAAAAATCGTCAGCAAGTGTCGCACGTCGAAAACGATGATAACCAATTCTTACCTTATGTATTATCTTCACAAAATGTATTAAATTCATTGCCTAAACTTTGTTCTGACTTTCAACAAAGAACATATAAACATCAGTGGGATATGGCTATTAAAGAAATCAATAAAATTTGGTTGATTATAAAGAAACCCTTAAACTAAAATATAATAGGATGCAAGTGGGTATTTATACTTAAAATTGATAAAAATGGTAATCCGGTAAAATATAAGGCGCGTCTGGTTGTAAGAGGTTTCAGTCAAATTACCACGAAGAAATGAATAACGATGTTTTCAAATGCTGGATAAAATTCCTATTAATTCCATCATTCAAGGTTAAAAGAACCATTACCCACAGCTAACTGGAAAAAAACAGTGCGTCAAAGACTGTTTAATTGAAAAGGGAATTACTACTAATAGGCAATATACATCAGCATTTAAAAAATACGCTATTGATGAAATGGCCAAGGAACGTGGAATTACTGTTCTTCGATTGTCTCCATATCACTGTGAATTGAATCCTATACAGCTTATTTGGGTACACATGAAAGAATATGTGGCTCGTCACAATAGAACATTTAAACTTTATGATGTTCAGCAACTTTGATTGCAATCATTATTAAAAATTACAAAAAAAATTGGCAAGAAGATATAGAACCCGTAATTAAAGTTGAATAAAAGATGTGGGACTTTGACAATATGGCAGAGGAAGCTATAGAACCACTTGCTATATCTTTTGATGATGAATCAAGTGAAGATGACCTCGACTAATTATAAATATCAATATGTTGGGTAAGATATTTGACTCATTTTTTATAAACCTCTCTATTTTATAATTACTCGTAGGTATAATATTAAAAATTTTAAACATCATTTACACTATTAAATTAGTCAATGTTTTGTCTCCGAACATAGATTTCAAAGTTTAAGCCTCATTTATAGTTTATGGTTGTATAGTGTTACATATTAATGAAGATACACGGGGGTTTAGCTAAAATACCATGATACTATATAAACGGGTATATCCGAGTATGCATTTATTTTTAGAGAGAGCCGCCTTGTTCGGCCTTATTGTTATTGCTTTCATTCAGTTAATTTGCTTCGCCCGCAAAATGACTATAATTAATATCTTCGTTAATTTTTCTTTTTTCATGGCTTTTAATGGAAAAATAATAATCTCAAGAAACTGCTCAAATTCATGAAGACAGGAATGTCCCATTCAAAACTCAAGTGGAAAACAGTTATTATCACTCTAGGTGGAGTTATTTTTCTTTCTCAACGAATAAATGTGTTTTTTTTCAGAGGTTTTACTAATATTCTAAGATTTACTAACCTTTCTGTCGGAATTATTATCAAAATTCACCAATTCTGTTGTAAATCAGCCTCATACCTTCGTCTTTGGTATCCTTGAATATTTCTATCCGAAAAGTTTTTCCAATAAATGTCTAAATAAATAAAGCCCATTCCCGTTTTTGTCTTATATACGGGCAAAGTGGTTCTTTCATATGTTAATACGTCGAACTTCCAGACTGATGTGAAAAGTTTGCTGAAAACTTTTCAATCCGTTGGAATTTTCCTAATGTCTTTTGTGTCCGATGAACGAAAATTCTTTTTTTTTTGAAGAGAGATTTCGTGAGTAAATGGTTTTTTTTTGTCGTTACGTGAAAGTAGCCTATCATGTATATATTCCGGATGCGTCATACTTTTTTGTTAAATTATTTTTCACATATAAAATTACAAAATAAAACACTAAGAGTCTCCATTTTTCTTTCATTATCTCCTCATATATTCTAGGCATTATGTTAACGGTTTCCTTCTAAATATCATCTAAATTGTTTATGGTCATAGAAGATCTATCAAATTATTCCCAGAAATTCACTGGGAGGTGATTTAGATCGCCGTTGTATGATTTTTAAAATATTTTCTTTTGTCTTGGTTACTCAAAAATTAATTCACTTACACTTTGAGGAATCATGTTGCATGGACTAATGGTTCTAATGTCTATTCGCCATCTTTGACAATAAGTTATGAACTAATTCAAATTTTATTTATTTAAATTGTTAACCGTATAATGGCATGCTAGATCTGAAATACTTAAAGTAGTGCTAGTCCCTAAACTATTTCCTACATCCTACAGTATAACAACGTCTGAATGTTGACACAATAATCGTTATATAAATTTTCATCCCTTTATGTATACAATTTTCGTCGGGTTTTCTCTCCTTATTTTCCAACTTCCAACAAAATATTTCCACATTTAATATTGCTTATATTCAAATTATTTTGTAGAGAAGCTAGTGTAATTTCAGGCGTCATCCAATTAGGTCTTTTCTTAATTGAATGTTAGGGGTGGCTTTTGTTTTTTTAGTCCAATAGCTAGCTCGTAACCCGTATCCACAAATTGTCCACTTATATTATCGAGTATTTGTTATAATATTTTAAAATTCGTAACTGAAACTTATTAAAAAGAAACATGTTTTTGTTCATTACAAATCGGATATCCTGAGTAAGCATATATACGTATACAGGGTGCTTCCAAAGTAATTTGAAAGTGATTAATTTTAAGACGAAAAGTTCTTATAAACATGTGTGATAAGTCTTGTCGTTAATGAGCTAGAGGGCGTTGAACTGTTTTTAATAAACGAGCTCTGACTGAAGTGAAACTTATTTAGACCATAATTTTGTTTTAAGTGACGCTACTGGTTTTCAAAAGTAATAAGAAAGAACATGTTTATTCTGAACGGCATGTGGAATATTGAAAAAAAGATGGTTTATTAAAAACAATTAAACGCCCTGTAACTCATTAACGATAAGACTTATCACACTTGTTTATCAAAACTTTTAGCCTTCAAATTATATAGTAAATCGCCCATAGCAATCTTTCATATGTCGTTAGAATCACCTTGTATTGATCCGCTTTTTTAAACTAGCCCTCGGACTAAGAAGGAAACGGCTGTGTGCGTTTTATATTTTTCTAAAAGCTTTGTTCTGTATAAAGTTTTATGAGTTGCTTTCGCCAGTGGGGGAAGTCCGTCTGTTTGTGACATTCGATTATTATTTACAAGGTATTGGTGTAGGGAAATATTACGTGGTAAATATACTTCTCTTATTTTTAATTAAAAGAAGACACTTATTTCATTTATTTGAGACAGAGAAACCAGTCAACTTGTGACTTATTTCATTTATTTGAGACAGAGGAACCAGCCAACTTGTGAAATGTTTGTTCCGTAACAAACTAACCACTAACAAATTATGTCTCATTTCCTATGGAAAGCTGAAGAAGAAGTACTACTTGCAGTTGACGGATCTATTATTCGTTCAAAAATAGTAAGTGACAGTTCCATCTAATGCCCGCCTATAAGATAACAATTAAAAGCTATTGATTCTACCATCAATACGGATATTACGATCTACTTGAATCTTCAGGTCAAGTCCAGCTGGTGCCAACAAATGTCCAGTCTGGTTGAAAGGACAACACTCTCTCGTATTCAGCTAATGTATCAGCCTATCCAGAATGTCTGCCTGACTGACTGCTTACGAAAAATAGTTGTATTTTCAAAATTATTCTACAATCGAATTGTAGTAGATATTGAATTTGCGTGAACTCGACCTTCCGATGATTTTATTACAAGTCAAATTAAGGTTATATCAAATATTAATTATTTCAAAATTTCGTGAACAATATTCAAAACAAACAATTTCATCTATATTTACTAAACGTACCAAAATAGTTGTATGAATATGTATGTCAATAAAATAATAACAAGATAGTTAAATGAACTTTGGTGTTATGTACTTATACGTAGATCGTTTTTTAGTATTTAATAGACATCGTCAAGACTTCAGGAAACTGTATTCTATTGCACTTGACACACCTACAGCAATGTACCGGGGTGTAAATTGTTATAATAAGTATGTATCGTAATGTAAGTAAGTTATCATAAGTGTTATTTGATAGTGTAAATAATTCACAGTGATACTTGTATTCGATGGTTTCTTTCCACCTGAAGTCCACCTTCCCCACCTTCACATATCATAGACTGCTCCCCTTCAATGCACTTCCCTACCCTCGCCACACACCGTTCTATTAGTTTCTTTTCATTGTTCAAAGTAATGCTGGAAGTCTACTTTTGTAGATTTTCTCTTCAATCGACTCCGGGTTACTTTTTAGACAGACTTCATCTTCGAAACCATAAAAAGTCACAATGTACGATCACTTGAGTGCCTCTAGCGGCCAAATAACCCATTTAGGGCAGTTGCAGATACACGATTTGTTTTTCCACACCTACGGTCATTTTTTATGAACACGCCCTCGTAGTGTTTCAAATAGTGAATTTGGTTTACCGTTTGACCATGTGTAATCCATGCAGATGAAGACAGAGACATGTCGACATGGACGCTGGTCATCTTCGGTGCTTTCTCGGCCATCAGAGAACCGTTTATACTATGAGGCTTCTTTCAACAAATTATAGCATTCAGTAGGATTTCTTCTTTTTAATTTAACAAGAAATTTAACATGGATTAAGTGCTCGTGTTTTTCGTCACACATTGTTATTAGCACTATAAAACAAACACGATAGTTTCTAAACTCTATAGAAAACATACTACCACAGCAACAAAAACGTGTTTTTGTACTGGAATAGTAGACACTTCTAGCTATCCAACGCTGCATTCGTTTCCCCCCTACCTCTCTAGGACGCCTTTTGAGCGCGTAAAATCAATATTTAATAGCCGGAGTTCTATTTTTCACCAGAGCAGTTGAACAAATATGTTCAAGAAAAGAACACTGGTACACTAAATCAGCTACGAGCCACCTTCATGATTCACATCTGATTATCTTCATCTAACTTCAGGAAGAACAAAGTTGGATCAATAAAAATCGGCCATACAATACTTAACCATATATTTCGTTATCTTGGCAACTGATTATCCATCCAGATACAGCCAGTGTTTCAGTTATGTAACTGTCAAACATAAAGAGAATGTCACTATTATTCAATCACTTGAAAGACAATATCAAAGAAATATTAGAAATATAGTTGGCTAAGTTTAAATCTTGTCAATAGTATGGTAATATTTGTTAATAGTACTCTAGCTTACTTTGTAATCTTATCAATGACACTTATTAATTCAAATGAAAAACAATTTAAACAACTAAAAAATGTACCAAACATTATTTTGACCATCAACTTTTTACCAACCACATTTCGTAGTAAAAGGGGGTCAAGTATTGACCTCAAAACTGATCCCCACTTTTTTTGCGAAAATACGCATTTTGAAGAATCAGGACTCCGAATCAATGATGTCGGTCTGTCTGCCAAACCGCCGAACCGATTTGGGACCAAATTTGGTAAATATCTTCATAGGTATAAACCCAGAAAAAGAAATCGTTGGGCGCCAAATCTGGAGATCTAGCAGGCCATCTGGTTAAATCACAATCAATAAAAAATGGTCCAATTAAATGTTCACACCTAATATTCCAGCCCAAACATTTAACTTTTGGGGATATTGAGTTCTGCTATTGTAGTGTTTGTGAAGGTTTCATCTGGACCAATATCGCATAACGGATGATTTATATACACCGGTATGGAAAAAGTCCATTCATCTGTGAACAAACTATTTTTTGAAAAGTTTGCATCCGATTGTATTTTTTCCATAACTATTTCACAAAATTTCAATCTACGAGGTTTCCTAGATAGACTGCATAGCTGAAAACAACAATTAATAATTATATAGATTTAAATAAAATAGTGTGACTAGTAAATATTTGAAAAGGTCTTAAAATGACAGGAATGTTAGTACCTACATCATAAATTAATTGCTAAATTTTAATTATTCAATTACTTTGGACCACCAATTTTGGTTTTCTTCACGCTTCTATGATTAGAATCTTGCCAAGAACGTCCAACCGTACCGTCTTTAAATATCCAGGTCTCATCCAAAAACACAAATTGATATAAACCTTCCCTTTTTATCTTGACATATTCATGTAGAAAATGTACTCGTTTTAATGCAACATGTGGCAACTCCATTAAACCACGACGAGGATCATCTTTTTGGTATTTGAATGCAATATTTTTCACTATCTTCCAGAGTGATGTTAAACAACCATTAAAGATTTCACGCTCCTGGAGTTTGTCTCTTAAAGTTTTCAAGGTTATGTGTTCCTCTGAAAAAATATTGTGTTAGTTAATTGTGAATAAAATAAAACAGTAAATTCAATATACTCACTGTTTCCATACATTTCGTATATAACATTTCGGAAAGCATTTTGATCAAAGTTATCAATTTCAAGAATAGGTTTTATGTGTTGTCTCTTTTTAGGTGGGCTTTTAGGCTGTTCACCTCTATTATGCTTGGCGGCAATACGGTTAACAGTGGTAACGCTAGGTTGTAAAGCTTCTGCAACTCCCTACAATATAATTACTTCAATTTATGAAAGAATAATATATTATCAAGTTTAATTAACCTAACCTAACATTAAAAACATTCAATCATTTACATTTAAATATGTAACAATAATATTAATAATGATGAATACAAATAGCGAATACTATTACTTACGTCTCTTACAGCAGTAAGCGGGAGAAGCGGGCCCCCATTTCGGAATTGTTCAGCTGCTTCGGGATTTTATTAACCACACACTGCAGATTTGCCTAAATAATTAGTAATGGAAATAACTGTTTTTTTAATCTTAAAGAAGTAATGAATTTAAAAGCACCAAAAAAACTTAGAGGATGATCGAATGTCAATAAACGTCAAAACAAACTGGGGAATTTTACCAGTTGATTTGACAACGTCTTGAAGTTTTGCCAACCCGTTAGCTGTAAATTGCCCTGGCTGTTGAGGATAAATTGTGTTCACGGTTGGTAAATTAATATTTATTCTGATAAGCAGGAAAGTAACTAAAAATGACATCATCGTCTTTTTATCGTAAATAAACTATAGTTTAACACACGTCTAAGATATTCAAATTGCGACACTTGCTCAATATTCTCCCAATTTAACTGTATTGTGTGCTTCGCGAAATATCAGTTCTACTAACGACCTTATTTATATTGATTTTCAAGCCTAATCTTGTGCTTGCTTCTTTTACACGATCGAGTAGTTCCTGAAGATTGCTTGCATTTTCTGCGATTATTATAGTATCATCTGCATATCTAACATTGTTAATGGGTATCCTGTTAATTTTAATGCCTATATGGTTATATGAAATCGACTCAAAAAACACTTTTTCGTAGTAGACAAATGTAACAAAAAAATCTACTCGAATAAACAAAAAAACTCTTCAATAATATCATGGTTAGAAATATTATTCAACCTTATTATTATTTTAATATCTTTCTGTAAAGTATATAGTATAAAATGAGCTTTATCGTGCTAACCAAATCATATATGTCGAAGAATTTGTACCGCAGTGCGCTGTTCTGCATTTGTATGCCCATCAGTGCCGGCACGTCAAGCCCAACACCCCGCCCCTCGGCATGCCTCATCCTTCCTTCCAAACCCGTTGCCTCCTACAGCCGTTTAATTGGATTTCTTTCTTTGTTCCAAACCCTCGTTTGCGAATTAACTTCATTGTCTACGACCACGTAGCCCACTCGCCATACCACTCTGTACAGTACACTCTCTTCTTATTTCGCATCTGCTTTATTTCTTCTATTTCTGGTCCTGCGATTCCCTTTTCGAATTTCTACTATATTGCTACCGTTAATGTATTCACGGCTTCCTTCGGCCATGAATGACAAAAACGTTCTGAATAAAATTTTATATTTTGTTCAGTTTTTATTTTAAATCCTTTTTCTGGAAGTTGTATCCGTTACGGTAGTTTTGAAAGGACAATAAGTTCATTCAAATCATAAAAGTTTCAACATGAATTCTCACTTTTTTAATTACGAGGTTCATTTAATAACTTTTCCATACAAGAAATATTTCCAGCTTTATATATAGTAGAGGGACAATAGATATTCAACGTATTTTAACTGACTATTTTCCTGAGGATAAAACTATAAAAATGATATAACCATGACATCGTACTCTATCCAATCTTGGCTCCGTAGAGAATTATTAATGTAATAAGGTTGGAAATATGAAAATGGGATACTGACACCAGAAACAATGAGACAACTACCAGGTCCATAGACATTATTAAAAAAAATTTCCACATGTTGTGGAACATCATCTTGTGCGTGTAGGAAAAGTGAATTGCGTTGTACTATAGCTTACTCAGACTACAATGGCAACAGTTGCACTAATCCATCAACTATGATCCAGATAAATGAAATTGATGGTGACGACTATAATATAAATAATTAACTGTAATTTTTTCTAAAAAATTACACCACTATTATTTATGAATTCAGAAAATTTTATCTTTCTATAGAATCTTAATTTCTACATGTATAGAATTGTGAGCAACAACAAATTAATATGAAAGTTGATATGCAAACATTATTTATTGAATATTACATGAAAGGAATTACTTAAAAATTGGTTTTCAATCATACTATTCTAATTTTTTAGTTAATTGGTATCAACAATTGCTGCAATTTAGATAGGCCTCTAACCGACTAATGTCCAATACAATAATAATTTTTATGCCCGATCGAGCGGTAAATTGGATTTACCGTGTGTCGAATTTACCGCCCGTATTTCCTTTTTGGAAACACTATAAAAACCACTTTGAAAACATTTTGTTAGGAAATAAAACAACTAAAGTTATATATTATTACTCCACAACTATGCCTACAAACAGTTATTTGAGGTATTTATATCAATAGCTCCTTTTTTATCTGTTGCCATCAAGCTGGGCATTGTCATATTGTTTATCCTTGTCAACATAGCGGAATCAAATCTAAAATAGGTAGGAATATGATGCTTCTTTTATTTTAATTTATTGCAATAAAACGAATTTTGTTGCTCAAGCCATTTTAGAAATAATAAGGACAATGCCAGCTTAACATCAAGCCATTATCATATTGTTTAACCTTGTCACCACAGAGGAATCAAATCTAAAAAAGGTAAGAATTTGATGATGCTTTTTTGCTGTTAAATTGTTGCGGTAAAACAAATTTTGTTGCTCAAGCCGCTTTGGAAAGAATAAGGACATGTCAGCTGTAATTGGAAATATTTGCTGTTTTTAACAGAAATAAATTAATCTCTCAATTCTGACAGCTGATTTTACAATTTATTATTCTTCAATGCTCGATATAAAATATATAAGCATTCGAAGTATTTAAAGCATTCAATTCGGAATGTTTTATTTCGAATTCCCACCAATTTTAAAATCTTATAACTTTAACTTCTTTCTATTATTTTCTGCTTTAACGTTTAGCGTCTTATTAGCAACAAATTCAGGTTATTTTTTCCTTTCTTTTCTCCTGATAAACAATATGACAATGCCAGCTTGTCGTTAAGCTGACATTCTCCTTATTATTTTCAAAAGGGCTTGAGCAACAAAATTAGTTTCACCGCAACAAATTAGCAGAAAAAAGCATCAAATTCCTATCTATTTTAGATTTGATTCCATGGTGTTGACAAGGATAAATACAATGACAATGCCAGCTTGATGTTAAGCTGGTATTGTATTCGTTTTACCGCAAAAAATTAGCATAAAAATGCATCAAATTCCTACCTATTTTAAATTTGATTCCGCTGTGTTCGCAAGGCTAACTTAAGGGGCGTCTTATCACCGAAGTTTAGGTTGGGCATAGTTTGGACCGCAGTCTTATTACTTGTCGAAGATTTTTGGTGCAAAATTTGATCTGCAAATGTTATTTTGTTTCCTATGGATTACAGGATATAACCATTAGCAACTGACGAGGATTTCTAATTTCCATGCCTCTTGAGGGCTAATACTTCTACGCCACTATTTGCAAGAAGCGTTGCGGAAGCTCTTCGAAAAACACGTCTAGTGTACAGAGAAGGATGTTACGCGCTTTATTTATTATGGTCTGCCCGCTAGCTCCAGAAGCGCAACCTCATGCCCAAGCTCAGTTCAGTAGGGGGTGGGTATGCGAAAATTCCTATTTTACTTTGTTGTTAAAAATGGGCGCCACCAGTTAAATTTTAATGAGCCAGCCCTAACTAGTAGACCGCCACGATGGTCAGGATGGAGCAGACAATAAGATGTTAGGTATTACAAGAGGGGAGAACAAGAAACACCCTTGTAATGAAAATTCTATAATACTAGTTAAACAAAAAGAGACTATATACAAACAACTGCGCCTCTGTGACGTCACGGAGCCGCTTACAAAAGCAAAAAAAAATCCTTAACCTATTCTCAACTATTATACTACGATAAGAATAAGAAAAGTCGATTACTTTGTACATATAATGAGGGGGCATGAATATCACATGCTCCGATTAATTATCCAGGGTAAAATAGAAGGAAAGCGATGGATTGGCAGAAAACAGCTTTCTTGGCTTCGTAATATTAGACATTGGACAGGTCGAACAGTCGAAGAATTGTTTCATGTAGCTACCGATCGAGAAGCTTTCCAACAAATTGTCAACTTGATGATAACCAACGCCTGAACGCTTGATGATAGCCAACGTTTGATAACAAGCATGGTACACAAAGAAGAAGAAGATCCAAATGGGTCTGTTCGCCTCTAATATAATCACCAGTATCGAAATAAATGTCTCAAAATAATTCTAATAAAGTAGGCGGAGAGACTATTCTTATTCTCTTGGCTTGAGGGGAATGGTGTCCCCTGAGTGAGACCCTCCGTTAGAGGGTTCTTATTCTATTCTCTCTAAACTCCTTTTCCACTCTACAAATCCACATGCGATTTTACTCCTTCGACACCTGATTCCTCAACAAAATTAGCCAAAATTTAATGAATTCCTTCGTATTCTAACCAAATTCGATTTTGACAAACCTGACTTCTTGATAATATGTTAAACAAGTCAAACTGATGTTTAGCAAGTACAACTCAACTGAAACTACATTGATCTATCAATGCACTCTCAAACTAAACTATACTATTTGTCAGGGAACCGTTTTGGGCCCTCTTTTGTTTAATCTCTACATTATTCAAATATTCACATTGAACAGTCAAGGAAGTATCATAGGGTATGCTGATGATACCGCAATAATATATAAAGCGGAAACGTGGCATGGATTGAAACATAAAGCCGAATCTGACCTCCGATTCATAAAGGAGTGGTTCGACGAAAGACTTTTGACACTCAACACAGAGAAAACCAACTTCCTATCCTTCAGCTGTAATTCGGCTGGTAATTGCCCTTCTTTACATCTCGACCTAGAAACTCAGGAAAACACGCTCAGAATTAAATGTGAAAAAAATATTAAATATCTTGGTGTATATCTGGATCCGCATATGAAATGGAACGTTCATATAAACTACGTCATAAAGAAACTGCAATCCATTTTATACAAATTTAAACATTTAAGTAATTACCTTCCACTGAAAACAATGAAGATATTATATAACTCCTTAGTGGAAAGTCGTTTAAGATATGGAATCCTAACATGAGGAAATGCTCTCCGAGTACACATCAAACCATTGGAAATACAGCAAAAAAGATTTCTGAAAGTTATAATGATGAAAAACCGAAGGTTTTCTTCGGAACTACTATACAAACAATCTGAAGTCATGGATATCAGGCAGTTATTCTTTTTCTGGACGAATGTGAAATTCCACCTATCTGGTGATATAGCAGGACCCACTCATGAATATAATACCCGCCGAAAACCCATTACGGTAGTACCACGTGTAAAAAAATCAATATCCCAAAGATCTCACTCCTATATCACAAAATCATAATACAATAGTGTCCCGAACTCTATAAGATCTGAAAGAAATAAAGCTAATTTCAAAAAAAAATTAAAAGATTACATCTTAAGTAACGACAGAAAATTAATAATCGATCTGATACAATAGAAACCATAAACAACATACTTACTGCATTAATATAGATGATCCGCTCTTCATCATCTGTCTCGTTTCTTATTTTTGCTCTTTCAATTTTTAATGCTATATGTCTTAGTTTTAATATTTTATATTGTGATTAACATTTTAATACGCATTTTATATGTTTTAGAATGTGTTTTTGCATATA
Source organism: Galeruca laticollis (assembly GCA_963921935.1). Lineage (NCBI taxonomy): Eukaryota > Metazoa > Arthropoda > Insecta > Coleoptera > Chrysomelidae > Galeruca > Galeruca laticollis. The sequence continues at coordinate 80,886,413 of OY998178.1, read as the reverse complement.
TATACGGTATCCGCCAAAATAAACAGTACCAAAACAGAGAGTGCTGTGGAGTTGTTTATGTAATATGGATTTGTCATATTTGACTTAATTGTCATTAGTTGATATATTAATAGTACGCTGCAGTTAAATTTGATTTAAAAATGGTTCTAACAACGGAACAAAAAGTTTTTTTGGTAGAGCATTATTTTCGTTCATACGGAAAAGGTCGTAATGATGGTCCAAGCTTAGAACAGGTGTCAATAAAATATCAACAAAAATTTAATAAAGCAGCTCCTAGTAAAAGTGTGATGTTAGCTGTTGTTGAAAAATTTCGTCGCACTGGTAGTGTATTGTGTCAACGTAAAGGTTCTTCAGGTCGTCGAAAAACAGTATGCACTAACGAAAATGAAGGACGTGTTTTTAACCAAGTTGTGCAATCACCTCAAAGAAGTCTTGTAAGAACTGCATGTAAACTCAACATTAGTGAAACGTCTTTACGTCGCATGTTCAAATCAATTGGTGGTTATCCATACCGTATTCAAGTTGGACAACGACTAAATGCTGCGGACAAACGTGCAAGAGAAATTTACTGTGGTCGCATGTTGAGTTTAATTTACGAAGATCCCGAATTTTTGAAAACATATGGTTTTCAGACGAGAGTCACGTTCAACTTAGCGGCTATATTAATCGACAAACAACCAGATTCCTTGGATTTGAACGTCCTGATGTCATTGTAGAGAAACCACTTCACAGTCTTCGAGTTACCGTTTGGTGCGCGGTATCTGGTCATGGAATGATTGGTCCTTATTTCGTTGAAGATGATAATCAGAATCCACTTACTGTCAACCAAGAGCGTTATAGAGAGAAAATTATTATACCTTTTGTGAGAGATCTAAATAACTTTTGCCGTGCACGAAATCTACAGTTTCGCACACAATGGTTCCAACAAGATGGTGCAACGATCCATACAGCTGTGCGCACCAGACTTACTCCGTCAGCATTTCGATAATAGAATAATTTCTCGGGGAACAGACTTCGAATATTCTTCTCATTCACCTGATCTGACGCCACCTGACGCATACATTTGGGGCATAATGAAGGACAAAATATTTCACTCGGAAAATCCGCCGGCGAATATTGCCGACCTACGGGAAAGAATACAAAATATTTTTCGGCAGTTACATCAACCACTTTTTATAAATATGTTTATTGACTTACAAAATCGATATGAAGCTTGTTTGCGTCGAAATGGTGAACATTTTGAACACTTACATTACAGAAATTAAAAATTAATTTTTATTTCTATTTTCGGTACTGTTTATTTTGGCGGATACTGTATATATATATATATATATATATATATATATTTCTATGTCAGCTAATTAATTTTAATATTGCATAATATGTAATTGTGGTAACATTTTCATTTCCATGTGTACTTTATATCTTCTGAGCATGTTCATATACATGAAATTATTTTTATATTTATATTCCGCAAATATCGAAACAAGTGATTGATCACTTATCGATTATTTCTTTATTCATCACCTGTAATGCATGCATTCATTTATATTATATTATATTGTATTTCAATGAATAAAGTTCATAATAATAATAATGTAGGTAGTGAACAAGTAATTTAAGGGGAATCTTTCGGTTAATTAAATGTACATGACCGATGTGATTGATAATGTCAACAAAGAGATACTATGAACTCGAAATATTATTAAATTTATTAACAAAAACTATAATTACAGTTGCAAGATCAACCCATAACAAGGATTTGGAGAATTTAAAAATAAGGCAATTTGCGCTGGCCATTTTTCATTAATATTCTTTCCAATGACGTGATTGGTGCAAATGCCGTTACGAATATTTAAAAAAAATCTGTTTGATTTTGAGTTTTTTGGTCTCAGTTCAATATATTTTCTAGAAATCGCTAAATAAATAATCTACGCGCTGGTCTTCTGTGCCAGTAAAGGTCAAGCTCCTTTGGATGTTGGTTTTTGTTTTTGGTATTCTAACAAAATAATTGATTCATGCTTATCAGCGAAAAAACAACAAATTATTTCTGTTTTGTTAAATACTGAGATAAATAAACTTGCGACAAAAAAGATAACCACCTCTTTCGTAAAAATTGCTTTAAAAGAGTCTAACTGGTCATTTTAACGAACTAGATTTTGAGCAGTTGTATTTTATTTATCCTTCATTTCAAGCTGGGTATGTAACTCCTTATATAACATTGGTAAATACCAAAATGCCAAAATATAATATGTACAGTACTCTATACAAACCCTAGGATTTTTATATACAACATATGTAAAGTATATAATGAACAATAATATATTGCATACAATACCTAAATTATACAGATTGCTCACATAAACACCAGTACAAAAATACAACTAAGAAATCAAAATAAAAGTGCAAATAGGTGGTAATGATTTTAGTTTTGAGATACCATCTCAAAGTTCCGTTTGACATCTGACTTCGAACGCCATTTAAGGATGATCCCAAGTTTAACTAGGTTAATCATTGAGTTTAGTTTGTGATAACTTCCTGATAATACGCACTTGACTACTCAAGTTGAATTTAGCGATAGATTTACGTGAAACTTTGGTAATTAATAGCGAAGAATTTGTAGTTTGTTTTGCATAACAATCTTTCAACCAAAGCCTAACACAAAGCTTTTATGCTCGATATAGTGAACAACCCATTAAATAAAACTTTCCGGCAGCAATATATTTCGTCAAGTGTGACGTAATTAAAATTGAACAGTTTTGCGGCCACTTGATCACGTATGCACTTACACTGTTGCCATATTTCCGATAGTAGTTATTACGAATCGGTAATAATTGTACAGAATAGAATTATCAAAGTGCTAGAAAATCGATTTAACATGTCCAAGAACAGTAATAAATTGAAGATTCTTGATATAATACTATAATACAATAGGGAACCTGTAGAAATATCCACTCCAATAAATTTTTTGGAATGTCCGGCAAGCGGATTGAAAAATGAATGGGGAAGATTGTTGATAATGTACACTACTAACTAGGTTGAATTCTTTTTAACAATCAATGGGGGTGAAAGTTAAAATCTTTGGAAAAGAATTTTGAATAACTAGAAAAGCGGCACTACTGAATGGTAAATATAGAAAGAAATACATTATTCTTTAACATAATTCAATAAAATCTATAAATGAAACTGATAAATAGACAAACAATAAGAGATTAGTAAAATAGCTGTATACTAACCTTAATTATTGATCCGTATAATCAAGTAAAGTTTTGTATCGTGGAAATGATATTCACACGATACATCTAAGAAAGAATTGGACTATGGAAACCCATCAAAGATGTATTGATGTAGATAAAATATAACATCATCTTTGGTTTATTCCTGAACAAGAACTGCAGAGTATTCGAGGGAGAAATCTACAAAAGAGAATTAAACAAAGTGAATTGGACATAAGTGAACAGGTATTTAAAAACTATTTCATTTTAAAAAGTTAAATAAACTCACTTGTGTTGTGTGTATGTAGTCAAACTTTGAAATTTCACAGACATTGTTTATCGCCATATCCGCCATTTTATATCCTAGAGTTTTTTTGACATCATTAGATAGTTAATGTGTATAATATGTTGCATAGTTGTGTTGTGTAATGTGTTTTGAATGAACGATCATCATAGATAAGTTATTCCTTTTAAAAAAAATTTGTATTTGAATAATGTATTTGTTTTCCTTGATTTCGCATTAAATAACGTTTTTCATTTGAAAAATTTAACTGCATTGTTGGAGAATTTCATTTCTAGACGATTGTTTCATTTATCATTTGGCAGTTGGCATCATTGATCAGTCGGATCACAACTGTAGAGGGGTCTCGAAACAGAAGGTACAGGATCGTTCTGTAAAATTTTATAGAGAAAGGAAAAGCAAGAATTTCATTTTTTATTTGAAACTTTTTAATACAGAACAAAAAATGTTTGTTTTTGGCGCTTATAATATAAATTAAAATGTTTTTATCTTATTCCATGAACCCAAGATCCTGAGGTTATTGAGTTCTCATATAAATAACTAAAACTAGCATTTCAAAGTACAAAGAAAAAGGTGAGTGTAGTTATTTCATGACATATTTTAAATTTTTTTTAATATACCGGGCGAATAAAAACACATAATTTATATAAAGTAAACAATAATAATAATAAGGTTTTAAATCACACATAATAAACCACAATAATTTGTCGGCCCAACGTAGGACAAATAGAGGAAGTTTTAAAACATTAAAATTCCACACCAAAGATTCCACAATAATATATATATATATATATATATATATGTATATAAATATATATATATATATATATATATATATATATATGTATATATATATATATATATATATATATATATATATATATATAACAACAAAGATATTCATGGGTAATTCACGCAAAATAAAGGGCTACTGAAATAGAGTGGTAACCGTGGACATGCATGTTTCTGGCTCATTTTGCCTCATCAGCACGGCATAACCAAATAAGGATGTGAAATTTGGGAGCAAAGATGTTAATCGAAACATTGGAAAACACAAAATAACGGATTTCAGCAGGGAAACCAAACGCTCATTTGTAGATGTACATCTTCTTTGTTATTTACTATGGGTCGGAAGGTTCATGGCGGGGGGGCTATATGCGCCTCCGTGTCGATGTTGGTTGATGTCCTGAAAACTCGGGATCTTCCAATTGAAAACACAAATGAGCGTTTGGTTTCCCTGCTGAAATCCGTTATTTTGTGTTTTCCAATGTTTCGATTAACATCTTTGCTCCCAAATTTCACATCCTTATTTGGTTATGCCGTGCTGATGAGGCAAAATGAGCCAGAAACATGCATGTCCACGGTTACCACTCTATTTCAGTAGCCCTTTGTTTTGCGTGAATTACCCATGAATATCTTTGTTGTTGTTCTTAACATATCACGCGATATTCCTACATCTTCTTTGTTATATATATATATATATATTTCCATTTAGCGATTTCTTGGGATTCGGTCCTTATTTTCAAAATTCATTAAACTATATATCTCATAACATTTTATTTACTTGACGTTTCGGCCGATTTTCGAGCCTTTTTCAAAAATACTACAATATAAAATCCTAGTGACAATCACAGTTCATAATAAGTCTCAAACACATAGTTAAAATTTAAATAAAATTCTACTTACAGATATTTGGAACAAGAATCTTTTTACCCACATAGTGGGAACGTCACATTTTAAAATTTATCAACAACTTGACCTGAATAAAACAACTCAATTAGTTGGAGGTACACAAACAACAACTTCAAGATTGATAATTGATGTATTTTATTATCTATTATCGTTTTTGTTTTGCGATTTAATGCATTAAACATGAACGAACAATGAATTAATTTGTAGAGGGTATAGAAATTATGACTACGTATAATAAAAAGTAATTCAATTGTATGCTGTGGATTGGATTTGTACTTTTTTTTTGTTAATTAATCAAATTGTGATAGATTTTGCTCAAATTGTTTGTGTCTATTTTGGAATTAACAGCATTTTTGTTATTTTGAATACATATCATTTCGTAAATTTCTCGTTTTTTTGTATTTTTTTCCGTTTTTAGGATTTTTGTTTCCTCATAATTAAATGTATGATTATTGTTAGTTGTGTGACTCGTTAGTGCAGTTTTATTCTTTTTATCGTACTTGTGGCTGTTAATCCTATTTTTCAAATATTGACTTGTTTGTCCTATGTATACACTATCACAATTTCTACAGGGGATCTCATAGACTACATGACTTTTTTTGTCTTTTGGAATTTTTGATTTTAGTTGACTAAAATGTTTGTTTAGTAGATTATGTCCTTTGTAGCTTAGCTGTACCTTTTCGTGTTTAAAAACGTTGTTTATTTTCTCCGTTAATTTTGGAATATACGGTAGTATTAAAAAGTTGGAGTTTTTTTGTTTGTTTGTTGTACAGATGGAGGTCGAGTTGTAATACTTATGTATTCTTTTTTTGAAAACACTATTTACCATTTTTTCGGGATAGCTGTTTATTTTCAACGCCTGTTTAGCTTTTTCAATCGCCGTATGTCTATATTCAGTATCAGAAAGAATAATTGCTCTGTCGGCCAGGCCTATAATAGCAGATTTTTTTGGGATATGTGGTGGTGTGAATTAAAATTAAGATATCTACCTGACCAAGTAGATTTGGTATACCAAGCAGTTTTAATTTCTCCGTTTTTATTGTGTATAGTTAAGTCCAAAAAGTTTATTTGATGGTTTTGCTCTGTTTCGATAGTAAACTGTAATTTGTGGTGATAATTATTAAATTCTCGTAACACATAATCACATTTATCTTTTGGAATGGCTAGCAGGCAATCATCCACGTATCTATAGAAAAAAGGTGGTTTGAAGTTCAGTCTATTTATTACCGTTGTTTCTAGTTCCTCCATGACTAACTGTGCAATTACAGTTGAAAGAGAAATTCCCATTGCGCAACCTTCGATTTGTTTGTAAAACGTATCTTTGTATAAAAAATAAGTTGAATTTATTACTAATTTGACAGAGTCTAAAAATTCATCAAGAGGAATATCCGTGTAGCTTTTAATTAGGTCCCATTGTTTTTCAATTACATTTTGAACTAAATCTAAAGTAATGTTTGTATACATGGATACCACATCCAAAGATACAATAATGTGATCTGTGGGTATTGATATATTTTTAATTTTATTTTTGAATTGCCAAACGTCTTTAATGTAATATTCGTTTTTATATGCTACATTATTTAATATGTTTTTCAAAAAAGCTGATAATTTTTCGAATGGCGATTGAATACATTCGAAAAATTATCAGCTTTTTTGAAAAACATATTAAATAATGTAGCATATAAAAAACTCCAACTTTTTAATACTACCGTATATTCCAAAATTAACGGAGAAAATAAACAACGTTTTTAAACACGAAAAAGTACAGCTAAGCTACAAAGGACATAATCTACTAAACAAACATTTTAGTCAACTAAAATCAAAAATTACAAAAGACAAAAAAAGTCATGTAGTCTATGAGATCCCCTGTAGAAATTGTGATAGTGTATACATAGGACAAACAAGTCAATATTTGAAAAATAGGATTAACAGCCACAAGTACGATAAAAAGAATAAAACTGCACTAACGAGTCACACAACTAACAATAATCATACATTTAATTATGAGGAAACAAAAATCCTAAAAACGGAAAAAAATACAAAAAAACGAGAAATTTACGAAATGATATGTATTCAAAATAACAAAAATGCTGTTAATTCCAAAATAGACACAAACAATTTGAGCAAAATCTATCACAATTTGATTAATTAACAAAAAAAAAGTACAAATCCAATCCACAGCATACAATTGAATTACTTTTTATTATACGTAGTCATAATTTCTATACCCTCTACAAATTAATTCATTGTCCGTTCATGTTTAATGCATTAAATCGCAAAACAAAAACGATAATAGATAATAAAATACATCAATTATCAATCTTGAAGTTGTTGTTTGTGTACCTCCAACTAATTGAGTTGTTTTATTCAGGTCAAGTTGTTGATAAATTTTAAAATGTGACGTTCCCACTATGTGGGTAAAAAGATTCTTGTTCCAAATATCTGTAAGTAGAATTTTTTTTAAATTTTAACTATGTGTTTGAGACTTATTATGAACTGTGATGGTCACTAGGATTTTATATTGTAGTATATTTGAAAAAGGCTCGAAAATCGGCCGAAACGTCAAGTAAATAAAATGTTATGAGATATATAGTTTAATGAGTTTTGAAAATAAGGACCGAATCCCAAGAAATCGCTAAATGGAAATATATATATATAAAATGGTCCAAGAAAAATCCAAATACCTTAAATATATATATATATATATATATACGAGTATATATATATATATATATATATATATATATATATATATATATATATAAAGATGTACGAATAGTACGTGGCATATGAACAATAAGCAACAATGAGATTAGTGGGTATTGCACGCAAATAGAAAAATGGGCTACTGAAAAGAGTGGTAACCGCAGACATGCATGTTTCTAGCTCATTAGCCGTCCTCAGTACGGTACAACCAAGAAAGGGTGTGAAACCTGGGAGCAAAGTTGTTGAATGAAACATGAGAAAATATAACAGAATTCAACAGGATAGTCAAACACAACTTTGGGTCAGTAAATCGTACATTATAACATTTATTTAAGAAAATTCACAAATTTACCAGAATTTTTTTTTATTTTTTTGTTTTTGATTTGATGCCAGAATATTACTTTGGTTTTTTGTACATCTCAAAACATTCTATTACTTTTGTATCTAATTTTTTATTTTGGGTTTTATGCAAACGTGTTACTGAAATAAGCCTGTCCAATTGGTCCTGTGCCATTGGGATTTTTTATCTTATTATGTGTTATACTTAGTTTATTATACAAAATGTAGTTTTTCTAAAATTTGGGTTGAAATGTTTATATCGTCGATAAGTACAAGTGACGCGTAATTCTTGTATTACTTCGATTGTGTGATGTGGCCAATTTTAACTTATCCTAACATTTATTGTGACTTACAAGTAATTGGTAATTTTGTGCAATTAAAATACTCTGGCTTTATTTGTAATAGTATTAGCGGGTGTATAAAGTATTGTGCGAAGCTATTAATTAAAATATTCATGAATCTATGAGTGAATTCCTTTCATTGAACGATGGAAGTTGTGCCAAATCGGTCATCCTCAAGTGGAAAAAGATCTGCCGCTCGAACTGAAAAGGATAAAAAATCACACTATGTGTATTTCAGCGTCTGCAAAAAGATCAACCGCGTTTAAAAGACGAATTAAGAGATATCTGTTCAGATTACACAGGGGCCTGCCTCTAAAACAAGCATCTACAAAAAGTACATGGAAAATAAAGAGTGGTCGAACACAACACAACAACAAGAAAGTGCTGAAAGCTGTTATAGTAGAATCGCAACAGCTGCGGAGTAATAAATCAAAATTTTATGAGACTCGCTCACCACAAATGGACCAAACAAAATATGTAATTTTATCTTACCTGCTGTAATGAATGTTGTGAAAACAAGAAATTTATTTGTGCCGACGGGTATTGTAGAAAGATAACAATGACCGATTCTTATCTCAATACTTTCTAGGGGTATAATAGGCGTAGGTTTAGGAACAGTATTAGGGGTTCATAGGTATATATTGTTAATATTTGTTGTATTGCTTAAGTTTTAAATTATGAAAATACGTAGATATCCTATTAAATAAGTGTGGTTTATAATGTTGACCGTTAAATTAGGGCTCGAACTCGAGCAGGAGGCTTATTCAATTTTACATTTTGTAGAAGTTTTGGTTTGACTGATTTTGAGATTAATATTTTTGTTTGTTAACCATTAATGATTTCTTGTTGTCTCAATGATATGTTTGGCACCTTTTAAATGTGACAGGAATGGTAACTAGCGTTATCTAATACTATGGCTAAACCTTTTGGTATTAAGTCAATCATCTGCTCAAAATATTCCTCAAAAACGTCGGAGTTCATATCTTCATGGTAATCTTCAGTTTTTTTAGATTGGAATATTAAAGAGCCACTATCTAAAAACCCATTATCACTGCCAATATGAGTAATGATTAGACGTCGTCTCTTACCGGATTGACTCTTCAATCCTGTAGATAATCACTCCAAAAAAGCCTGTCGTAAAGATTGAATGTTGGTATCTTGCCACATTTTACTGACAGTGTAGCCTTCATTCACCCAGGTTTCATCCAAGTAAAATATTGGTTTGCATTCTGCACGTAATCTAAAAATTGTTCTTAGATATCTTCGTCTCCAACAAATAATTTCGTCAGTATCAATTAGAATCGCTTTTCTATCAAGTTTTGCCCATTCAAATTTCAATTCCTGTAGCGTTTCCCGTAGTTTCGTTCGGCCCATTTTAGGGAAATATGAATCTTTATGCATTTCATCCGAAATTTTAGCCAGTGTTGGGATTTCTTTCCTAAAATAAAATTCGTGCACTTTTCTTCTTATTGCGTTTTTAATTTCTTCTGTGAATTCAACTTTCTTTTTACCGCCTGCATTTTTCTTTGCGGATTCAATAACTCCACTTTTCGCTTCACTTCTAATTTTGTATATAATATGCAAGTCGTTTATATGTTCATAAAAAAATATGCAACCGAATACATCAAAATAATATAGACATTCAATAATATTCGTAGTAAATATTTCAATAATCCGAATATCTCTATACCTTAAAAATAACAATAGGTACCCACTCCTGAAATTACCAGTTCCGACAGTTTTATTACTCCGCACCGATTGCGATTTTACTATAGTGATAACGAGATCATCCCTAAAATGGGTAAGAGAACGTTAAGGAAAATCTTACATGATTTGAATTTTAGTTATGAGAAAATAAATAGAAAGAGTGTTCTTATTGAAAGATCTGAAATCGTATTGTGGACAAGACAGTAATGTAAGGAAAATTAACGAGTTTCAGAAGCAAGGAAGAAAGATATATATATATTATACGGATCAAACATGGGTCAACGAGGGGTATTGCGTAGTGGCATTTCTCTGGTTGTTTTAATCTGTATGCTCGTAAGTGTTCACTGTAACTAATTTCAAAATTTCTAAGGGTTTGACCCAATTAGACAGCATTACATTCTGGACATTTAAGTTTATATATACCAGACTTTAATGTGGAAATTTTTATATTTAACACTTTTGTACTCACATTACTTTCTGATTTATTGTTTCTAAAGATATTATATATATATATATATATATATATATATATATATATATATATATTGGCCGGTTTAGAACGTCTTTCGACGTTGTTCGACGCCTTGCCTCCATCTTTTCCTGTCGTCCCAGTCCACTTCTTGCAGGTAGCACTCATGGCTTTAACCACGCCCTGTTTCCAAGTGGTTTTCGGTCTTCCTCTTTTCCGACGTTCTATCGGTTGCCAGTTCATTACTTGTTTAGGGAGTCTTGTTTCTGACATACGTTGTATGTGCCCATACCATGTAAGTTGTTTTTTCTCTATGTCATCGATAATGGTACCTTCAATCCCCATTATTTCTTCAATGGTGTCATTCCTGATTCTATCTTTTCTTGAAATCCTGAGTGATCTTCTCATCGCAACCATTTCAACAGCTTCTAATCTCATATTTTTCTGTGTCTCCAGTTTTCAGATCCATACAATAGGCTGCTTTTCACTAAAGTTTCATATATATTGAATTTTCTGGTCTTTGTAATATTTTTATTCCACAGAATGCCATTGAGACAAGATATCCCTTTTTTCGCTGTTGTTATTCTACTTTCTATTTCAAAAGTATTATCCTTGAAATATTATTAGAAATATTACCAGCATATGTGATAGTTGTAATTTTTATTCCTTTAGTTTAGGAAATACTAGTTGTAATGCCACTTTTTCCTGTTTTATATTATGTAATTTATTTATTTCTCTATTAAAATTATATTTGTACATAGGAACTGAAAATGTTCTATATATCATTGAATTATATGCTGCTAATTTATGGGACATGGGATGACTGGAATTATATGGAATAACATCAGTGTGTGCTGGTTTTCTGTAAATTAAATTATGAAGTACTATCTTCGAATTTTTAAATCAAGAAAATTGATTGAGTTATTTTCTTCAACTTCTAATGTAAATTTCATTATATAAAAATTGTTTTTTTACAATATTCGCTGGAGGATTTATTAAGCGCAACAATTCATTTTTTATTATATCCAAAATGTATGATTCAAGTGCATGAAAATATGTCCTCCGGTAATATATTTAATTATAAAAATGCTGACTTTAATATGCGCTCAACTGTAAGGCTCTTATCAAAATTATTGCGTATATACCTGTATATTTCGGGAAATGAAAGGTAAAATTTGTCTCTGTGACGCTCTCATTTCGCATTAAGTGGATTTTGATTTGATTGGATAATATTTTCATTCTCCATCTATAACTAATGATGTCTTTCTCATAAGATGTGCGATGGTTGTCCCAGTTTCCCACTTACGAAGCACAAAAATAAAAAATTTGTAAACCCACGAGTTTTTTTTAAGCTATATAATATTAATAAACTTAAATCTGGGATCTTGGGATCTTTTACACAAAAATGTCTTGATGTAAGCCGTATAAAAGTAGCTAATCAAAACTAATGATACACATATGATAACCGCGTTGTTAGAATTTTTGTCTATAGCAATAGACGCTGTGGGTCCAACGAATAGGGAATGAAATCAAATTGTTTGACATATCCTCGCCGCTTGCATTTATTTACATAAGCCATCTTAGTAAGTTGAGTTTAGTATAGGAAATACAAACTTAATTTATACTAGTAACTCCGGAGAGTCGATTTTACAGAAAAATACAGATGCTCGTTTCTAGATTTGAATAAAGATATAATTTCAAGTAATGAAGACATTTTGAAAATTTTACATTCATTTTTAATTAAATGGAAGTTTTTACTCATGCACTGATTCTGCAAAGAAATTATTTGACTTTGCAATGCGATACAGCCTTCAACAATCGAAATAGATGCATATACTTATTGAATCATACCCGAACATATGCTTGTTATAGTTGGTTGAGGTGCGATTGTTATTATATGACAATAAGTGTAATTGAATCATAATCACATAATCTGAGAAATTTGTGAAGAAGAATTAATTATATTATGATAAATATCGAAAACTATCAATAAATTTGTCAAATCAAATCTTAGAATCTTTAACATTTTTTTCAATGTATTGTGGAATTATCCAGAAAGAGTAAGTTTAATCTAAAACAGTAAATTGAAAAGCAAATTTTTCAATTATTGAGTTGAACTTTGCCCCTTCCCGTCTCATTTTTCTGTTTAATTACTTAAATTTATTATTTTTAATGAAATAATCCATTTTATGTAAATAACATATTAAATTTCGGTATCTTCCAAATTACCTTTTCCTCGAAATTAACAGTCTCGACCCTTACTTCGTGGAATCTACTCATATTAGTGTTTTAAATGAAACTCACTGTTTCTAGCTAATTCCACGATATAATGAAAAATGTTAAAAATTCTAAAAAATTGACAATTGTTTCGATAACTGAATATCATCGTCAGATTGACAGAAGTTACATTTCATTTGATGCCTACCTGATGTTTAGTAGTTATTTTTGGCTAGACCAAGAAGCGACCTAACATGTGATTGACTTAATATATGTTAATAGAAAAAAGAAGAAGATGTAATATTACAAATATTGAAGCTTAGATATTATTAGCACTATGGTGATATCCTGGTTATCATTTTTCCAATTAAGATCAGTATAACTGTGCAATAATATAGAAAACCAGGAAAACTATATCTGCTGATCTTTACAATTGTCACTTAAGAATACAGTTTAAAAGTGGAGAACTCCCTAGATTTATCTGTTCATTGACGACTTCATATTGTGGGTTTCTTAAATGTCTTCTAATTCCCAATTCTTCAAGGAAATCCAGTTCTTGTTTCTTATCACAAATATGTAGTACTTCTAGTTCTGTGTTAGGTGTCAATGAATGATTGGTGTCAAGTATATGTATTGCGTAGTGTGATTTATCTGGTTGTTTTCATTTGTATGCTCGTAAGTGTTCATTGTATCGGATTTAAAAATTTCTAAGGGTCTGTCTCAAATAGACAGCATTACATTCTGGACATTTGAGTTTATTTAAAGAAATTAGGTATATATATATATATATATATATATATATATATATATATATATATATATATATATACCTAATTTCTAATATAATAATTGGAAATTAGAAGACATTTAAGAAACCCACAATATGAAGTCGTCAATGAACAGATAAATCTAGGGAGTTATCCACTATTAAACTGTCTTCTTAAGTGATAATTGTAGTAAGGATCAGCAGATATAGTTTTCCTGGTTTTCTATATCATTGCACAGTTATACTGATCTTAACTGGAAAGTCAATCACAAGAAATGTATCTTCTGTCATTCTGACGATGATATAGGTGATATCGAAACAATTGTCACTTTTTTAGAATTTTTAACATTTTTCATTATATCATGGAATTAGCTAGAAACAGTGAGTTTCATTTAAAACAATAATACCTTTTCCTCGTTTTTATGGAAAATTTCCCAACAAAACTACAAAATTAATTGCCATAATGGTATTATGAATAACAAACATTACATTCAACTTTTCGTTTAACGATATCAATAAACAATATCAGCAACGACCCTGTTTTCTCTGGCACTCGTTCACCACAGTACATTTGACAGGAGAAGCACATAATAATTGTAGGGTCCTCCGTATCTTGACGGCCTTACTTTTCCTACTTCGGGAAACGTTATTGGGGTGAATTACCCAGAAAATAATACTTAGGGCCTTATTATGCTTTATATAATGGGTGGAGACCTCGACGGCTGATAATCCAACCGACAAGATGTTACCAAATGAAGTTACAAAGTGACGGCACGAAATGGTATTATGGAGATGGAAATTCGACTTTGGCAACATTTCCTTCTGGGTTAATTATTAGAACTTGTCGCGTTTATATTATTTAATTCAAAACTGTCATTGTTTTTAATATTCACAGAATGCATTAGGGTATTAAGCTTGAAGAATTTATTCCCTAAGTTCATTCAGGAAATTGGTCCTGGAATCCATGAATTCTCGATTTCACATAACCCTTGAAAAATAAATTGTTGGGTGCCAAATCTGGAGATCTAGCTGGCTATCTAATGTTACCATTCGTGGAGATTACCAGATTGGAAAACTGTGTATTTAAAAAATGTATTGCTACTTAATCGATAATTGTATATGATGCACAACAGTCATGTTGGTACCAAATATCATTGAAGTTGACACCTAATTGTATAAAGGCAGGAGTAGTTTGGTTTTGCAGCATATTCAAATATTTTTATCCGGTTGTCGTCAATAAAAAATGGTCCAATCTAACATTTAACTTTTGTGGATAGGTACTGAGCTCTACTATTATATTGTATGTATTGGTTAGTCCCAGACCAATATCGCATAACGGATGAATTATGTGCACCATGTATGGGAAAAATCGATTCATCTGTAAACAAAATATTTTTTGAAAAGTTTGTATGAAATTACTTTTTTTCCATATCTATTTCACAAAACTCCAGTCTGCAAAATTGATCGTCTGGAAATATTTCATGCCTTTTTTCAGTTTGAAACTACGATAGCAATTTTTTTTAATACAGTTTGATCGTTTTCGGATCAATATTAAAATACTTGGCTAAATGAGAGGATTATTTCCCACACTTGCATAGACTAATATATGCCTTTCTTCTTTCTAGTGTTTGATTTGCCGATTTTGTGTATGTGTTCCATGTTTGTATGAGTTTCACATACATGTTCCTTCACATTTTTTATAACCGTTCTCACCTGACTATTGGTAATGGTTTGGGTATGTTCGAATGCCACAATAAACAAATGTTCTACTATTCCTCGATATGAATTACCATTTTACAATTTGCACTCTTTGGTGTATCTACGTACTCATTTTATAAGATTTACAAAGATCGTTCATCAATCGAAAACAAACAGGTACTGATGTATTCAAATTTCTATGTCTGTCTTGTAGTGTATGACCGTCTCTAATTCATATGCTCCTAATAAAACTATTTATTCCTCTTTTTAGTCACCATGAAAAAACAAACAACAATGGACACAGATTTGTAATCTGGCAGTAAAAATGAACATGATTATTTGCAGTACGATGTTCCAACACACCAAATGGCATAAAGTTACGTGGAGATCACCTGATTGCAAAACATATGTACAATTATTGTTTTAAATGAAACTCAACGTTTCTAGCTAATTCCACAATATAATGAAAAATGTTGAAAATTCTAAAAAATTGACGATTGTTTCGATATGTAAGGGTCGAGACAGTTAATTACATATACACAAATTGATCACATATTGATAACACAAAGAAAACGGTCGACAATGAAAGATGTTAGAACATATAGAGCGGCGTGTGCTGATACGGATCAGTACATGGTTGCAGGCAGTATGATACAAAAGATAAAGATTAAAAATAAAAATAAAATATGCAACAGAAAATGGGACATAAGAAAACTAGAACAGACAGAAACACAAAACGAGTACAGAGATAGTATAGCAGAACAATTCATTAATGAGGCAGAAGAAATTAGTGGAATTCAAGCAGGTTGGAAAAGGATAGAAAAATGTATAAATACAGCTGTAAACAAAAAATAGGAACGGTGGTAAACAGAGAACAGAAGGAAAGGCTCGATGAAAAATGCAAAGAAATGATTGAAATGAAAAAAGAAGCATGGGTAAAATGGAAAAACGAACAGAAATGAAGAAAGAGAAACTTATGAAAAACTAAGAAAAGAAACAAAGAAAATTAATAATAAAAATATTTGAAAACAGAATTAGTGAAATAGAAAGGGCAAGTTATGCAAGGAACACAAAAACTTTTTATCAAAAAATAAATGCACAGATCCGAACATATAAAAACAAAGCAACCGGAATAAAAAACAATGAGGGAAGAATAGTTAATGAAGATACGGAATATAAAGAGACATGTTTGGAATACTTTAGGGAATTACTATCAGAAACAGAAGTAAGAGAGGAGGTTGATATAGAAGCAAAGAACAAACAAGATGGAATCGAGAGCCCAACGAAGGAAGAAATTAGGGAGATAATTAACAGGAGTAAGAACGGAAAAGCGCCAGGAAGCGACGGAATCAACATGGAACTTATCAGATACGGAGGGACTAAACTTTTAGAAAAATTATACCAATTGATATATAAAATATGGGAAGAAGAAGAGATGCCAGAGGAATGGAAGGCGGGACAAATAGTAACAATACACAAGAAGGGAGACCAACAAGCTTGTAAAAACTTCAGAGGAGTTACGCTACTGAATACGGCATATAAGATAACAACAACAATCATAAAAAGAAGACTGCATGACGCAGGTTACAGAGGTGGAGAATATCAGTACGGATTTACAAAGGCAAAGTCAACTACAGATGCGATACATATACTGAAACAAATTTTGGAAAAGCCCAAAAAGCATTTGACTTAATAAAAAGGAATCAATTACTGAAAGCACTGAATGAAATGGAATGGAATAATAAACTGATGAGATTAATAAAAATGACACTAGACCAAAGCGTAGCAGAAGTAATAACACAAAAAGGGAAAACAGAGGAGTTTACATATAATAAAGGAGTCAAGCAAGGAGACTCTCTGTCGGCAACACTATTCAATTTGGCACTAGAATATACGTTGAAAAAAATATGTAAAGGAAATTTAAGGACCAGAGGAGGACAAATAATAGCATATGCCGACGATCTAGCACTAGTGACTAAAAACAGAATGGTAATGGAAGAAATGTTGGAGGAGATAATAAGGCTGAGAAAGAAAATTGGACTGGTGATAAATACAAATAAAACCAAATTATTAAGACTCAAAAAGAATTGTGAGTACAAAAATGTGAAAATTGGAAGATATAAATTTGAAGAAATTAAAGAGTTAAATATCTGGGAATAACAATAAGTAGCGACAGAGAAACTGAGGTAAGGGAAAGAATCGTAGCAACAAACAAAGCATTTCAGGCTAACAAAAAATTATTAAAAAATAAAATAATTAGCAAGCGCATGAAAATAAGAATATATAACACAATAATTAGACCGGTGATGATGTATGGGGCAGAAACATTAACTATGACTAAAAAACAACAAGAGGATATGAGAATACAGGAACGAAAAATACTAAGAACAATATGAGGACCAAAAAAAATAGGTGAAGAATATAGAAGAAGAACAAATATGGAACTATTAGTGTTTTTAAATGAAACTCAAGGTCTCTAGTTAATTCCACAATATAATATAAGTTATTGAAAATTCTAAAAAATTGTCAATTTTTTAGAATTTTCAATAACTTATATTATATTGTGGAATTAACTAGAGACCTTGAGTTTCATTTAAAAACACTAATATGAGCATATTCCACAAAGTAAGGGTCGAGACAGTCAAATATGGAACTATATCAAGATATACAAAAATTAAGGAACAAAAATTAAAATGGTTGGGACACATATGGAGAGCAGGTAAGAGAGCAATAATATACTCAATGGTAGAGTGGAAGCCCTTAAGTAAGAGAAGAACGGGAAACAATTGCTACAAATAGTAGAAAAAATATTACAAAGTAAATGTGGTCCGATCCACCCTTAGAAAAGGATCTAGAAAGCTCGTAAGAGCGGCGCTACTCCCACGGGAGTGTTAAGCCACTATATACATACATATATATATATATATATATATATATATATATATATATATATATATATATATATATAATTTAATTTTTATATTAACTATTCTTGGAATAAATGGTCTCCATTACTTTAATTATAATTTTATTCACGTTTCGACATCATACGTGTCATCTTCTGAACAATGTGGCTAAAATTACACAAATATTTACAATCTACATTATTTAACAGGTGATAAAATACTTACATAAAATCTACGACTCAAAACATTTTAAAATTTGTATCTAAAATAAATGATCTAGTATCAACTTAATGGATGTTATGTTTTTTTTTACAGTTTTTTTAATTTAACAAGTTTTAATGGTTTATTCTGTATGAAGATATATTAATTCATTTCAGGTATTATACAGATTGGACACATTTGTCAAGATGCAACAGTTATTTCGATGTCTATTTTTTCATACACTATTTGTTATTTTTATTTTTAATTCAAAATTAAACCGTTATATATATGCCTTAGGTTATTGATGTCACTTCTAAAATGAATTGCGTTTTTATTTTGTTTTATCTTGATCATTTCCAAATATGTACGTTTTTTTGTGTTTATTTATGTATCTAAGATTTTTTTACCATTATTTGTCAGGTTACAAAGTATCAAAAATCTTATTGCTCACTGAGACATCACAAGTTACACTTCTTCCATTAAAGACGAGCTTTTCAAAGTAAATATTTTCAATGTCTTGAGCCTCATTTGCTTTCAATCTTTGTGACGATTCTACAAGCTTCTAAAACAAACACGGGAATCGGGATAAGATTCAATTAAACGAGGCACACTAATTGAACTGAGAAGGAGGGTTGCACACTGACGCTCTTCTCAGTGAAAATTATTTGAATGTAAGCGGTATTAAACGATGAAATGAATTAACTAATATTCCGAAAACGCTAAAACCAATTCACGAATGGAAAAGATCAAAGGTGTATGATACGAGGATTTTTTATGTAGAAGTAAATATTAGTTAGGGCAATAGCAGATATATCTACTACGTCAATAATACCTACGAAATTTCGTTAGAAAATATGAAAAGATTGAAGGGAAGTTTGGGGTTGCACATTTATAATATTTAAAATTCATTGGGAATAAATATACAAAGTAAACAATACATAGAAACAAACTACGATCGCCTAGTAAAGTCACATTGTTTTAAGCCTTTCGACTCTCGGAACTTCAGTATCGTTGCTACCTTTGACTGGGAAGGATACTTCTTTAGAGACGTTCAGGTATAATTCCAAGGAATAGCTTCGTATCATTACCTGCTGGATTAAACCGTTAACAAAATATTCGAACCTGCAGTTCCTCGCGTCTTCACGACGGTCGAAACCCAACTCACGTTCCCTTTAGAGTATCGTTGGGCTACTTTGGGAGTCGAATTATTGGCCAACATGAGGCAGGTCTTTCCTCAAAAAAAAATCGCTCAACGTTTGAACAGGAACATCGCTACCACTGTTTGTTATTGGAGAGGCTGGACAGTGGAGGATCTTCTGGAGGGGTTCTGGCCAAAAGAGCATGAGGATCGACGGCACACGGAGTGAAAAAAAGAATTTTCTTGTTCGTAAACCTAATATCTCACATTAGTGTTTTTAAATGAAACTCAAGGTCTCTAGTTAATTCCACAATATAATACAAGTTATTGAAAATTCTAAAAAATTGACAATTGTTTCGATAAATCAATATCATCGTCAGAATGACAGAAGTTACATTTCATTTTATGCCTACCTGATGTTTAGTAGTTATTTTTGGCTAGACCAAGAAGTAACCTAACTTGTGATGGGCTTAATATATGTTTGTAGAAAAAAGAAGAAGATGTGATATTACAAATATTGAAGCTTAGATATTATTAGCCCTATGGTGATATCCTGGATATCATTTTTCCAATTAAGATCAGTATAACTGTGCAATGATATAGAAAACCAGGAAAACTATATCTGCTGATCTTCACAATTATCACTTAAGAAGACAGTTTATTAGTGGAGAATTCCCTAGATTTAACTGTTCATTGACAACTTCATATTGTGGGTTTCTTAAATGTCTTCTAATTTCCAGTTCTTCAAGGAAATCCAGTTCTTGTTTCTTTTCGCAAATATGATATCACCATAGGGCTAATAATATCTAAGCTTCAATATTTGTAATATCACATCTTCTTCTTTTTTCTATAAACATATATTAAGCCAATCACAAGTTAGGTTACTTCTTGGCCTAGCCAAAAATAACTACTAAACATCAGGTAGGCATAAAATGAAATGTAACTTCTGTCATTCTGACGATGATATTGATTTATCGAAACAATTGTCAATTTTTTAGAATTTTCAATAACTTGTATTATATTGTGGAATTAACTAGAGACCTTGAGTTTCATTTAAAAACACTAATATGAGTATATTCCACGAAGTAAGGGTCGAGACAGTCAATTTCACTAATATCTCACGTTTGAGTGGACCGAATTGAATGAAATTTTGTTTACGTATAGTTCAAGTTATATGGAATAAGGGAAAATTATTGGAGAGGCCCAAAATAGTTTTCCAAGGCCCCAAAATTCAAGGAAAACAGGCCCCATTTGCAATTTTAGCTACACATTCGATACCATGTTTATTATTCATGATATATTTTGGATAAAAACTATGTTACTTATACACTTTAGCCTACTGAACTTGAATCCAACGAATAAAGTTATAATGCTTTCTATCAAAATAAAAAAGTCAGTTATTATATACGCGTCTTTTTACCAAGAAATGCACGATGTTCTATGTTTAAGTGAATTTTCCTGAAAGAAGAAATTTCTTTTTTTTTTTTTGCGGTTACATAGTTCGTTATCTCTTTTCCTGTGATCATGTACCTTGTTCATTGCTTGAGTCGGTGCCAGAATCGTATTATCAAGTGTGTCTACTAGTTTTTTTGGTTACTCTATAACTGTTTTAGTTTGTCAGTCCATTTTCAGACTATACAATTTACTATTAATTTCTTGTAACCTACTTTTGTTTGTTTGTCCTTATCTTTTTGTTCTTTGGCTTTTCCTTTTTTGTATTTCCTGTTTCTTCTTGGTAAGAGAGAGTAAGAAATCTTTTTAAATATCAATTGTATTTGTAATGTTTTCCATTTCAATTAAGTACATATTTTCCCCTATTTTTTGAGCACTTCTTAATTTAACATCTACTTGTATTTCTTTTGATAAAAATGTTTCATCTTCTTGCTTTAATGACTTATGTTCATTTGAATTCACCTCTATTTCAGTTATGATCAAGTTATTCATTTTAGTGACCCTCTCTAAGTGTTCGATTGTTTCATTTAAGGTTTTTATTTCCTCCTTCATTTTCTGATTTTCTTGTTTTATTTCTAGTAACTAGTTATCAGTTTCTCCATTTTCTTTTCTAAATTGTTTTATCTCTTTGATATCAGTTCCTGCATCATTTTGATCATAGTTGTTTCAATATCCACTCACCCTCTATCCTCTTTCTGTTTCTTGCTTGTTCCGAAACTTTCATGCAATTCTTTTCTCTTTCTCTTATACTCCTCCTCGGTTTCTGACCTGCTTTATTGACACATTTCCTTTATTTCCTCAACGTCCACGAAATCCGTGTCTCCTTTGTAGTTTGTTTACCAAGAGCCTACTACAATTATTCGACCTTTAGCCTAGACTGAGTGTCTGAGCTAACTGAATTTACTTTTTAATTATTTAAAGCCGTCATGTCACATTTTTGTCATGTTCTGTACTACGCTATTAACAAGAACCCATGAATTATTTTCCAAACTAATTCATATGGATGAATTCAAAATACGTTGATGAATACAAGGTAATGATTACGTAACTGTTGGTAATATCGGATCATGGTATCTGCCACAAATGTTTACTTCGAATCCTGATTGCGCTCGTCTCTATATTTCAATGTTTGTTCACCGACACCTTCTCTCTACTTGTTATTGTTAGTCCTTTAACTAAAATCGATAGACAAATTGGTAATAATTTTGCGAGAGCACTGTCGATCTAATGATTAATTCATCGAATGTAAAGCACGCTCGCTTATAACAATAGTGTTTTCTAAATTTATGCGCATTGAAATTGTATCTGAAACTAGTTGTCCATATTTTGTGATAAAAACAAAAATATTAATCTTATAATACCTGTAAAACTGGTCACACAAAAATTAAAAAATATATTTTTTATAAATAGTTGATGAAAATGACCATACAAACAAATAAATCGTTAGAAATCATTTATATAGAAAAATTATATATGTCAAAAGGTGTCAGGAAAGGAAATATAAGTTTGCTTATGCTGTATCCCCTTACATCGTAATTCAAATAATGTTGAAATATTCAAAGACAAATCCCAATATTTGCTCGAGGGTATTACAGAAATGTAATTCAATTTGATTTACCTTCTTTAGCATTGAGACACGAATTTAATTGAAGATTCTTTGACGATCGGAGAGCAGGTACACGCTTCTTTAAGCTAGATAGTCTCTGGAATTCTTGCAGTGACAACATAATTGACTTTTTTTGTGCATGTTTGGAATCCGACAAGGTAATGGATTGAGAATAATGGACATTTAAACAACTAAATGTGAATGAGTTTTAACGAAATCGAATTATAGGCAATGATGGGTGCGTGAATTTTATAAAACAATTAAAATTGATGCATACACACAAAACAATCCCTACTCGCAGAAGATAATTATTATTAACAATGGTTGTACGAATAATATTATATTTTGTCACGAATTTTAGGTGTGAATGGTAGTGATTGGATATATTGTTTTTATATCACTAAGCCGTTTTTCTAAATTCTATGACAAAAAAATAGGAATCCTGAATATAGTTTCAAAAAATGGTATTGTAAAGTGTTTCATTTGGCATATACAAAAACAGAATAATTGAAGTAGTTTCAACAAGATATACAACTGTTTAGGATAGAACAAGCAAGAGCGATAAAATGAAACAGATTTCTAACTTAGAATTAATATTTTGTATGACAAAATGTTATTATAGGGAATTGAGGCATGTACTGCTGCTGAGCTCTATGAGAAACGTGAGCAGCACGATTGATATAAAAAACGATTCAGAAGAATTGGTGAAAATAATAAAAAAGACCTGTTTTTGTGGAAATGAAAGATTGGGATAAGAAAATAGATATCCTAAAAGAAGCAAATAATTTAAAAGGGACAACAATGTAGGTCAACGAAGATTATCCAAATGAAATACTACAGCAGAGAAAGAATTTAATCAGATACAAGAAAGAGGCACGAGACAAATACATGGAATGTCAGGATATTATTGATGCCAGGCAAACTGGCAAACTTGAAGAAGTTTCGAGAGAAATGAAAAGATATAATATATATACACATATATATATATATATATATATATATATATATATATATATATATATATATTGGCTGAATAAGAAACAAGATGTAAAGAGCAGAGTGCAATAGAGGAGAAAAACTATACTACTATACTATACTACGCAGGAGAAAAATAACACGGCCGAAATGGAACAGGATTTATAGTAAGTAGCTCAAAGCCTTAGAGCTAAAATAATAGAATTTAAAGCAATCGACGGAAGACTTTCACTCATAAGAATTAAACATAAACAAGCTATCATAACTATTCTCAATGCATACGCACCCACGGAAAAAGATAAGAAACAATTCTACGAACTGTTAGAAGAAATTGCTCTTGAAGTACTAGCAAATGATATACTGACGCTAATTGGAGACTTCAGTGCTGCCAATCCAGCAACAACTAATACTTTCATTGGAAGCACGAGACATAAACACAAGAGAGAACATAACCTGGATGAGACCAGGAATGACAGAAGGAAACCAAATAGACCATGTTTTGATATCCAAAGAATGGAATAAAATAATACAAGGCGTCAGGTCATACAAGGGAGCCAATGCAGATTCAGACCATATTTTAGTAGTAGCCAAATTGAAATTGAAAATAATAAAGGCCAATCATACACACAACACCAAAAATCGATGGAACAAAGAACAATTAAAGGCTCACTATGTGGAGACAATAAATGAGAGGTTAGAAACCGTCAATTGAAGTAATATCCAAGTATTATGGAAAAACATAAAATAAAGCATTACTAGTGCCGCAGATGAATCACTAGGGCCATCTATCTTCCTGGTAAGGAATGGTATGATGAGGAACGCAATAATAAAGTTAGGCCAAAGAATCGTGCAAGACTGAACTGGCTAAAAACAAAAAGAGAACAAAATCTACTAACATATAATAAACTAAAGAAGGAAGCAAATAAATGCAGTGTAAACAAAAAAAGACAATGGATAGACATTCAAATGGAAGATGAATAGCAGCGACAGTGGAAGGCTATTCGGATACATAAAATTACAACACAAAATAAATAAAGTACCTGCAAAAATAGACAAAAAAGATTGGACGCATTACTTCAAAGAGATGTTTAAAAGTAGGGAAGAAAATATAGAGGACACAAATGAGAGTGG
Source organism: Galeruca laticollis (assembly GCA_963921935.1). Taxonomy (NCBI): domain Eukaryota; kingdom Metazoa; phylum Arthropoda; class Insecta; order Coleoptera; family Chrysomelidae; genus Galeruca; species Galeruca laticollis. The sequence continues at coordinate 80,861,553 of OY998178.1, read as the reverse complement.
TGAGGGAGAAGTAGAAGAACCACCAACATATGAAGAATTCAAAGAAATAATTAATCAACTAGAACAAAAAAAAACCCCAGGTCCTGATCAGATCTTGAACGAATTAATAAAGTCTGAAGATCTACAAGTTAATAATCGTAATATGGGAAGAAGAAGATATGCCTGTGAAATGAAGGAAAGGATGGATAACACCAATACTAAAGAAAGGAGATTCAACTCAATGCCAAAGCTTAATGAATGTCATGAACTGCATCGATATTTTCGGGGACTGACACAGAAACTGGCCTTCCCGATCGGTCATCATCTTCAATGGAAAATTTACCTCTTTTGAAGCTTGCAGTTCAATTTTTCACGGCCGAATAGGAAGGACATTGATCACCAAGGGTATTAAGCATATCTTCGTAAATCTGCTTACCTCTTAACCCTTTTACATACAGGTACTTGATGATGGCTCGATACTCCAATTTTTCGATTTTCACAATTTCGGTGGACATATTTTTTCTTTTAATTTATTGCGTAACTCTGGTTTACTTTTTTGACGTCAAACTTTACACTGGCACTTCTAATAAGTTATTGTTCGTTACTATGGTAACGCAATATTTTGTTTATGCATGGAACTGGTCTAGGCCAACTAGATATCAATACATCCTCGTAGACTGAGACATGATAGCGTTCCCCGAAGGAAACTATTACAGGGTATGAAAGAGTTGAAATTCCTTTCAAAGTTGATCAGTTTAACAAAAATGGCAAGAATAATAACAAGCGAAGGAGTCACGGAAGACATCTCGACTGAAACAGAAATAAGACAATGAGACGCCCTATCCACCACACTCTTCAACATTGCCTTGGACGAAGCAACAAGGCAGATTGAAATAAGTCGACAATTGCGCTAGCTTCAACGCAAGTAGTAGCATATACCGACGATATAACGTTGATGGCAACAGAGAAGCGAAGCATGGAAAACGCATTCTTAACTCTCATAAGAGAGGCAGGAAAGAGAGGATTACAAATCAACGAAGAGAAGACAAAGTACCTCTAATGCACAAGAAGAGAGAAACTCAACATAAAAGAGATAAAAATAGGGGAAAATTGTTTCGAAAAAGTGTCACCCTTTAAACAATTATTACCAGCAATAATAATCGAAGCGAGTAAATAACCCAGCGAATACAAATGGGCAATAAGATGTTCTGGAAGTATGAAAAAATACATGAAACATTTGAGCAAACAAATAAGGCTGAAAGTATATAAAGTAGTAATACATCCAATTGTACCATATGCAGCCGAAGCAATGTGCCTAAACAATAACGAGACTGAAGATATTCTAGAAGGAGAAGATATCGTTAATGTAGTTAAAGTCCAAAGACTACGGGGGTGGGGACACGTTTATCGCCGACAACCAGAGAAGGTAATAAGAAAAATCACTGCATGGACCCCACAAACAACAAGACCAAGGGATAGGTCAAAAGTAAAATGGAAGAATCAAATAATTGATGACATTTAAACCCTTGGAATTAGAAACTGGAATAAACTGTGCCAGAATATGAAAACGTGGAGAGAAATTGTAGACAAGGCAAAAAACAAAAAAAACTATGAAGAAAAAGAGACATCAGGTAACAAAGCGGAGTGAGTCACCGCAATAAAGGAATCCAAGAGCTGCAAAAAGGAGTGCCAATCTTTTCACCAGAAATGTAAAGGCTAATTGTTTCTAAATACATTTTATTTAGGTGCCTTGGGTTAAATATTCATATTTTTAAGGCAGGTTTCTACTGTTAAATTATTTCCAATTAGTAATGACCCTGTATAATCAATGAGTAGCGGTTGCTGAGGAAATTCATAAAGCAGAGTTTCGATGGTGATATTGCTTTAAACAATAATATTTTCTATCAGGACACTTTAAATCATGCTTGCTGATAATGGTACATACTATCTCAAACCGTTATTTGCTTTGCTCAGTTCAAAATAAACTAGAGAAAGTGTCAAGAATACTTCAACTAATCGTAAAGTGTTGGAGAGCTCAAGAGTACATTACAATATTACGCTTTATGGCAACTTCAGGCATGTTGCAGATGTTAAAAAGAAAACTTGTCTGTTGCGCGAGAAAATGAAACGCTTCTTGCAACGCCGTCTTCAGTGGTGAGGATCACTTCCATCTTTCGGAATGTGATCCTGGATCACTTTAAACACAACATTCGTTAAGCAGTCTACATGCACAGAGTAAAATTTACGATTGCATTATTTTTCCTGTTGAATTACAAAAATATGCAAGTTGCTTTGCACTACCCGGTATTATCTTCTGTCAACCTAAAACAGTTGCCATTGTGCGACATTTTTAACATCTTCAATACTCGTATATTCAGTTGATCACGGTTCATTATATATTTCATTAATTCATCATCATCCCCTTTTTAACATCTTTATGCCCTTATTTCACTTTGTAGATTATTGCGGCAAGTAAATTTTATTATTACATCAACTACTTACTCAAATTGCATGTAATTCGGATTTAACACGACTCGAGTCGGGAAAGCTTCTTTCTAACTATATTAAAGACTTTAAGATGTAATTTATAGCAAAAGTCGGTAGATACTCCTTATCGCAAATAATATAAAAGTTGAATTGAAAATCGTTACGCGGTACACCATGTAAGTTTGGCTAGTAACTTGCAGAGTTATTTTGACGAGATAACTTTTTGCACAGGAGCCATAGCGAGGTTATAATGTAGCTACTTGATTAAATCTCCACCAAACATCTTGTAAAACTTCCCGAACTTGTTCAATTATTCCCCTTCCAACACTTAATAAAGCTCAAGCACTTCAATGTACACAAACTTTCGAATATATAAGAAATTTTGGATTTGAAGTTAACTTTTGCTCACTCCAGGAATTTCTTCTATAATCCTTTAAAAAAATTTGCTGTGGCCGTCACAGCGACACCTGAAATTTAATACATCTGTGGAAAATAATTTGATATCGAAGCACTCAATAGGGGCAGTTTTAGGTTAGAACTGCTTGAGTTGTAATAACCAGCAACACAAACATTAACGGAAAACAAAACCAGAGAGTAATCAACAGATTGTAAGATGTAAAAAATCTGTCACAGCAGAGGCACACATTAGTGAACTGTATAGTAGTTGCCAGCTTTCCAACAACACGTCCCATCCATAACATCATTATCTTTACTAGAGTGGATGATAAAATCACATATATATCCAGTAAAAGAATCACACCTCTGCCATAATTGTATCCCTCTTTTCATTGGTTTCAATGGAAGGTACTGTTTTACTTCTGCAAAGTATGATTCAAACAGGACACTACTCAACGTTGCAGCGATCTCTTGCCTCATTGATAACACTATTGGAAAGATATTCATTATTTGATAAATAATGAGAGATGCAGGCATCTATTTCAAGTAACGACTCCTTTTCTTTTATCTGGAACTATGAATTTCGATTTGTGACATGAGGTTCTTTCCAAGATACAAAAATTGGAATATTAGCAACGTTTGTATAAGAATGAGAAATTTTCTTCTTCAGTCGTTTCAGAGTGATCTGCTGCTTCTTCAATATTGTTTTTATCATTTTGTTCCATTTCTTCACATTCTTCTTCAGATACCGAATTTTCATATTCTTCATGATCGTCATCACTGGGCTCATATTCCGATCTTGATGGAGAAAAGGGTTCCTCCTCAGACGATTCACTTATCAGAGCTTCTTGTAATACGGGCCCAGTAATTTCAGAGTGCGCGGTAATATCTGCTACGACAGAGAACACTTGACAGGGATTGTAGTATTTATGCTATTAAAGGCCTGAACCTGTAAACAAAATCTGTCACCGATGTGATACGGGTGAACGTCCTCGTCCTCGTCGTGTAAGAATTCGGTACCTGCAACAAAATCTACGTCGGATGAGTAGCTGGAATGGCACAATGAGCCCGCCAGTGACCTAAGTTCCGGAAACTTGGCTTGAGCTTGCTCGACCGAGGTTCGCCTGAATATATTAGTAGTAGTAGTACAATTTTAAATTGACTCACCAATTTGTAGACTGGGTGCTCACCAAGGGCGGAAGTCTGCTTATCCCGGGCGGTGCTCCTGGCTCCACGACCCGTGTTCCGAACGGGATAAAATTTGCACGAAAACTGTTTGCGTCTAACGAACCCTATTAATCCGTATTACCGCCCTTCAAAGCGTGCAGTAGACGCTCTCTCGTAATTTTTATTTTCCACTTACAAAAATACACTTGCTTAGCTCAAACACTATTTTTTAATTATACGTTGACTTAAGCTTTGCGTACCCCCAAAGTCGCTATTCGCGAACCTAAAGACTCAACGGCTCGTAACCGTGAGTTTTACTTACTTACCTTTTTTTTCATTTCCGTGGCTTGTGCTTTTCCCCATGTCCGCCTCCTTTTTTATTTTTCTGACACGTTACTTTCTGATTGGCTCTACCTTCCTTTAGACGTAATTGCTTATGAGGTTTTTGTCCTCGGCGGTTGGATTCTTCCGACTCAGTGGAATTAATATTACGACACCCCGTTTCATATGTATGGACATTACTATTGCACTAATTTCTGACTACTTTCCTATCTTCATTTAGAACTCTGCTGTCTTTATTTACAGCTTTGCTATATTAAATAACATTTGTTATACAGGGGATGTTCCCTATGTTTCTCAATTTGGTATTTATTGCATTCTTTTCCTTCAGACTCAGCACAATACTGGTAAACTGAGAACAAATAAAATACTGTTGGTACCATTTTACTCCAAGTAAAAATACTGCTGAGACAGCGTTGTCTCGGAACAAGAAATAACATGAACAAGGCAAAACGCTAATAATGTCTTTACTTCATTAAAGAATGTTATGGTAACGAATAGTAGCAAACAGTTTTATACCATACGTATTAAAATAATCATGTCACAGCACAAAACACTGAGAGAACCAATAAAATTTCGCAATAGCATGACAATTTGAGGTTATAACGGGGTATATTTGGTTGCATATCCCGCAAAGCTGCTTAAAAGTACGGATGAACAGCTAAAGCATACATTTTTGGGATAAATATAAGCCAGTCAAGTTTTTTGGAACTTCATGGGATACATGTGTCACCGCAGTAACGAAAGAGTGAATCAATGTTTGTACTCTGAACGACAATTTAAAGTTTATAGAACAATTTCCGTTTTTTACATGTGATAGTAAATTGGAAGTAACTAAACTGAACTAGATGATTCATTATCGGAGAAATAGTGAACCATCAAATACATTTCCAATGAGTAATTGGTTTTGGTTTATTCAGTGGAGATTAGCAAACATTGAAGTACACGTGTATCGGTAAAACATAGCTGCAGTATTCGTCATCATGTTGACGGAGTGAATTTAAAAATAGCATGAAATTAAAGTGGCACGAATCACATAAAACACATCGGACACTAGAATGATTTGCAATTTCATCCGTGTTTCTGTAGAGTTTATATAAAAACCACCTCGTTAGTATAAATTATTGCGCACTGTAAGTAGATTTTTGGCATTTGTCTCTATTTTATTATCAAATGCCGTCGTTGGCGTATTTCATCCAGCGATATAAATTCTCACCGACTGGAATTCGTGAAAATCCGATAGAATGGTGCCTGCATTTCCAGATCTGGAGACCACATGGCGTCGCACGCTAACGTTACACGAAATGCGGTAAAACTTTTCTCTAACTAAATTTAAAATGCCATAGTTGTTCTCCCGATTGCAGGCAGAATTAACGTTATTTCCTCCGAACAAAAAAGTTTACTTTGCTAATTAGTACAATAAAACACCAAATGCAACGTAAAATTAATTGTATAATTGATACAATAACTGTAAATTGAAAACGTTTGGTCTAATTATGAAGTTGCATTTAATGACAAAAATTACGTAACCTAACGTTCCGTAGTGAAGGGAAAGGTCTGTATTCTGTTATAGGTCTTGATTCCGTTTTTTATCGTTTGGATGGTTCTTCAAGATTATCTTTTGAGGGTCTACCTCTTTTTACAGGTGGACTGGTACAAATTAAATGCTCAGCTACAGATTGTCGAAAAGCCATCAGATCGAGGATCTTCTGTTTTGGAACATCCAAGTGAACAGCTTGACTTTTATATTCCAACCATGAGTTCACTAATGCCAGGTCTACTGCATGTGTATGACAATCTGCATTTTAATAAAAAAAAAATTCTTTCCATTTCTAAGCAGTGATTTGTGAGCAATGACTCAATTTCTTGTGAAATTACGATGTCTTCAGGGTTTCTCTCCATTTTTACGTACCTTTCTAAGGTCGTTTGGAGTACATCGTGGATCATGGCACTCTTTTTGTAGCCCATTTGACCTTGCTGAATAACTAAAATTGATGAAATTATTTGTTCCTTGTTCCAAATTTTCCTATTTTTAGGCATCTGATAGAAAATATTTTGGTATTACACGAAAAGTAAATCTAATATTGGTTACCTCGAATTAGAAATTGATAGGTACACCTAATTATGAGCAAACTATATTTTTTGGAGGGGGGACTTTTTGCAAAAACTGTGATGTGCATTTAAAAACCAAAATAATGTTCATAAACTACGCAAAATTTTATATAGACTAGTATTAGCAAAACTTTTAAAACTAATCTTTAAGTCTGTTAAAGTATCCAAAATGTACAACGACCAAAATACTTTGTCATACAAAATGATTATAACTCAAATGTGAAAATAGAATACGTCTTTGCTTCACAAAGGGAATGGACGCTTCCTGGAAAGTCGGTGGTTAGTACGTAATGTACACAATAGATGTAAGAACTAGTACTTACTTGAAAGTGAGCTACCCCATATTAAGGACTATCCCCAATCCCCATAGTAGTCGACCTCTCCTCTGCTGGAAGGGTTATAGTAAACATTGTAGATTTTGGATTATCTTCTTTGCTAGAGGGTACATTGTCGAAACCATTTTTGCGTCCTTACTTTAAAATGAGGAATCTTATATAAAATAGAAAACTGTTTATGCATGTTTGCTCGTAGAACAATCTAAAAAATATGTAGGAAGAAAGAAGCTTAGCATTTGAAGATTCTCATCAACAATAATCTGTCTCATTTTTTTATTCAGTTGATGAAATATTTAATCCCCTACCTATGTTAAATAAAGCGCCAGGTTCATCACTTCATGGACGAAGAGAAAATTATGTCGAATATGAGGTAGTTAACTTTTAGAGTGGTGATATCTCATGATTCGTGTGAAAAAATATAATTAATTTTGTTTAAAACATTACATCATCCACAACTTTTATCTTTTCAATATTTATAATAACAATTGCCATTTATAATATAACAAACACAATTTACACTAATAAGCCTGAATTCGCAACAAACAAAAACCTCCGTCGGCTGATTATAAAGGAATCACAGCCGAGGCATGACGATCACTTAATGCCGTGACACACGGATAATTTACCATCGCTGTTCAAAGAAATCTTAAACAATACACACAGGACGGGAAAATTTCGGTCTTCTTTGTACAAGTAAACTGGTATTATATATAGAATTTCCACTATTCTACGGTAGAAAAACTGCTGTGTGTCTAAATATGCATTTGGTCACGTAGTCCACTAAGAAGGTGACATTAAAACTTTCGGGCGCCAGTGGCATAAGCTACCGTCAACGGTGAATTATCCGTCCGAAAAAATACGCAGTGTGTGCAAGCAGCTTTATTGTTGCCAAGTAAAACGCCAGTGTTTTTTTAATAAAAATAGTTATTTACGACATTCGATATTGATACATTTTTTTGTAGAAGTGAGACTAGTTAGAATTTTTAATATCTACATGTCTAATAATGTATTTGATATCCGTACTAATTTTCATAATATTTTGGACTATATAGAAGCAATATTACTAATATTTTTCCAGTGAATTATTTCTATGTCATAAAGAAAATCAATATCCATGACTCCCCTTCATAGAAATATTAATTTTATTATTTTTTTGTTACAGGTATGTTCATTTGAGGTCTAATACTTTAGGTAAGGTGTTTTCAACTAACTTATAGCATGTTTAAAATTAAAATTAGTGAATCATTATACACGACAAACCAAAATTCAGCTTTCAAAACATGATAAATGAATCTGAATTTTTTGCTTCCATAGTCATTGTATAAGTTAAATATCACGGTTGTTGATGTTGCTTATTAGATACAGAACTATCCATAAATCTCTCGGAAGAGCAAACAATACGAAATAATTGCGAGGGAAGTCCGAAACCCGGATAACAGTGATTTATGTTGATATAACCTCAACCACTGTCTTTATACATTTCATTGGTGTCGGTGGCTACTAGTTCCGTGAATATCTTACACAATGACACTGACATATTGACTACATGGAAATCGAAATAGCAATGTTTACATTTTAGCCCGTCGAGTGTTAGAAAAACTTGATTGATGGAATTTGGACAAATATAAATACTTTTTATTGAGGATATAATGTATAACGATCTTCATTATGATTGTATTTTTAATTGACATAACATAAAATAAGCCCTTTTTAAACATATGGTCCGGAGTGCTTTCAACAATGAAATTAGGGACACAACAAAAAGTTAACCACTTCTAAATAGTTCCACTAGCAGGGTTTGAGCAATTTGAAGTTACTTGATGACTTGAAATCATTTTCGTAAAGTTAGTTAAGAGCCGACAAGAATTTTGAGATACGTAATGATGGGGTATTTATGGTTTGACTTGTTGAGTATTTTATATAACAAATTGTAGTTAGGTACTATACAGTGTGAATGGAATAAATTGTGTTAAAACTGCTATTAGTTCAGTTTCTCAAGAGTCCACTACTAAAACTGTTATGGATATACCGTTTTAATGTATAGGGAGCCAAAACTACTTCAAATTAGTAACTTTATTATAAGAATGTGACGTCAAATATATACGAATTAAAATTAAATTGAATTGTCATCAACTGTCAAAATCAAGATCAGAAACAAAACCTAATAATAATACAAGGTGTCTTCCAACACACTCCCACCTTGTGTCATCATGACACAATCAATATTCATATCTCTCAGGAACTTTTATATGTCTTCTAAATCTTGTAGACACGTGCTCTCTAATTGTTGATTTCTTTGACAACTTGTCGTCTTTACTTTCTGTTCGATTATTTTTAGCTCTTTTTGACACTTTAGGTTTGGGCAAATCTTTCGAATTCTTCATTTCCGATAAAGTAATTCGTTGTACTGGCCTCAGCAGCTCACCTGTGGTAGTTTTTAGCTTACCCAATCTGACTATTCCATCACGTCCAGGTATATTATCAGTCACACGGCCCATAGGCCATTCGACTTTCTCTTTATTGAAATCTGAGATCAAAACACTGTCCCCGACTTTCACTGTCTCATCAGAAGTTTTCTTTGAAAAAAGAGTGTGTTGGCCCAAATATTCAGACTTGAATCTATTGTTCAAATCGTTTCTGATTTTCAAACGATACTTTAAACGCCTACTTAGATCTTTGGCTTCAACTAAATCAAGATCAGTCACTCCAACTTCTCTAATATCTTGTACGAACAATGCAGGTGTGAGAACAGTACAATCATTTGGATCCTCAGACATATATGTGAGTGGACGGGCGTTTAAAACGGCTTCACAATCACAGAGGTCTGTCTGTAATTCTTCTTGTACGGACGAATTTTGTAGCAGGTGTGAATGACTGTGTCGATTTGGGTCCCACCAAAGAGCGAATGAACTAGTTGCTCTTCGCTAATTGGTGTGCAGCCTATTTCTTCAACCAGTTTTTTGTGATATACGACTTATGAGAACCAGTGTCAACTAGAAGTCTTACTCGTCGTGATTCGTTCTCTCCTTTCAATTCTACAACTATTGTTTGTAGATAAACCTCTGGATAGGTGTGGTTAGTCAGATTTTGTTCTTCAGTTTTTAAGTTTTCCTCTTTCGAATTTGAATCATGGTATTTTGATGTCTGGACACATAATGGAACAATGTTTTCCTTGGCAATTAGAACATTTTCCTCTAAAACGACGTCTTCGAGCAATTTTAGCATATTTTGGGCACAAATGACAACAAGCCGAATCTGACAACTTTTGTCTTCTCTCTGTGAAACTCAGTTTCAGTGCTTTCTTACATTGGTCAGAAGAGTGTGAATTTTTACAAAATACACATCGTGGGACTCCTTTACTGAATAGTTTAGATGCGGCAGGAACAGATGAGCTGCTAGCTATTCTTCTATCTTCAGACTTTCGTCTGTCTTTAAAACTGAACATAGCAAGATCAATTCTGTCTCCATTCATCACTTCTTGTCTGAGAAAATTCATGAGACGATCAAGACGTTTCTTCAAACTGGACTCCGATGAGTATAATTGATTACGATGCCAAGCTCGTATCAATTCCTCCCCCATACAAGAATCTACTAAAGGATATAACATCGCAGCACAGGTATCGGATTTCACACCCAAACTTTCAAGGGCTCTTAATTGTGATTCGATTTTGTCAAAAAATTTTGACAGTTTATTCTTGGCATTGAGATTTGTTAAAACCAACTCCTACATAAACCTCTATTAACAAATCTCGCCTTCCAAATATTTCTTTTAAGCTATCAACTGCTTTTACGTAGTAACCTTTAGTAGCAGGGTAACTTTCAATTATTTGTCTTGCTCTAGGGGGGATAAGATACTGTAGTTTATTCTCTTCTTCAATATCAAAGTCTTGATAAATTCTACTAAACTGATTCCAAAAACTGAGCCAAACTTTTATGTCACCTCCAAATTGTCTGAATTCATGTTTAGGAATCTTTATTTTGCTTTTGGTTTCTGATTTCTTAGAGCTATCTTCTTGATTAACCAATGTATCAAAATGACATTTGATTTTGTGGTATTCAGAACTCATTGTATCCATCAGTTCCACTTCGGCATTCATATTACCTTCATCAACATCTGAATCTAACATCAAAGCTAACATAAGTTGATTCAGTTCGGCTATTTGATGTATTCTTTCGTCCAAAACTTTGATACTACTACCTATGTATTTCTATGAAGTTGTACTTATCTTTGGACAAATCTTATTTCAACATATCACATATTCTTGTAAATGCTGTTTTTTGTAGAGCTACGGCTTTCTTGGTTTTTTTCCATACTTGTAATAGAAGTGTCCAGTAGATAGGCAACACGGGTTCGAGGCCATTCCTTATGTAAAATAACATGGGAAATCGCTAAGGTTCATTCTGCACTTTTTTTACCAAACCAAGGTCATTACTGCTGTGACGTCAGCAACCCCTCAAGGTCATTACGGCATTGAGATCGGTAACCCCACTGTTGCTATGCGCATGTCATTGGACACGTTCGATAATCAATATACAGGGTGCCGACATAAATATGCCGCACTCTGCTACTATTAGTCGTATTTTCATCAAACAATAGGTCACTACGACGTTCGACCCGAACATTTCATCGGACAAAAGGGTGTTATCGAAAACTCTACTTTTTCGAGCCAAAAGGGCAGTGGTAGCGAAGCTACTCTTCCCGTATACTGCGCATGTTTTCCGTTACAGACAGACTGTAAAAGACGTATGTTAACGTTCTGCGCCGGTCCTAAAGGCATTGGCCCATATCTCTGCTATTATTGGTCAGATTTTTATGGAACAAACGGCATTATGATGGTTAGATTATTCAGCGTAGGGTGACGGGGTATCATATAGGGGTGTGTCGATAAAAAGATGGGGCGCTGGGGAGGGCGACGATGGCGCTGATCGTTGGCGGCCGATTCAAATGGGGCGCTTGTGACGTCACTACGATGTTCGATATAAATTGCTCTGATCGTTGGCGGGCGATTCAAATGGGGCGCTTGTGACGTCACTACTATGTTCGATATACAGGGTGTCGCGAACAGACAAAAGGGCGCTAGAATATCGATGACGCGAAAACTCTACTACTTTTTCGAGCCAAAATGGCGCATTACCTCTGCCCTGTGCTGATCAATAAAAGAAGAGTGCTCTTATGACAGCGTCGACACCCTGTCTACCACCGCTCTTTTGGCTCGAAAAAGTAGTAGAGATTTCGCGTCATCAATATTCCAACGCCCTTTTGTCTGTTCGTGACACCCTGTATATCGAACATCGTAGTGACGTCACAAACGCCCCATTTGAATCGCCCGCCAACGATCAGCGCCATCGTCACCCACCCCAGCGCTCCGTCTTTTTGTCGACACAACCCTTTATGATACCCCGTATGTATATACCGTTTTAATGTATAGGAAGCCAAAACTACTTCAAATTAATAACTTTATTATAAGAAAGTAATGTGACATCAAATATATACGAATTAAAATTGAATTGAATTGTCATCAAATGTCAAAGTCAAAATCAGAAACAAAATCTAAAAATAGTACAAGGTGTGTTCCAACAAATTCACTATCAAAATCGTCTCCTAGCTAAAGAGGATACTCTACTCGATATATGTGGGTTTTTAACGCTCAAGCGACACATCTTATTTGATATCATAACCAAGTGCTCTTTTTATCTACTTTACATGTCCAAACATGCTTTACTATTTTACTAATTGTTCCTTGGGGGCGACAAATCTGGAAATTAGAGCGATCAACTTCAATTTGTATCCGGATATTATCTCCGTAAACAATCACTTATAAAACTATTATTTTATGCATTTCTGTTAATCCAACCTTGTTTTTGAATTGTAATTAACAAAATCTGAACAATTGACAACACAATTTGCTGAGACTTTTCAAACAAAACTAACATTGCCCTGGTATCCATTTCAAATTTCACGACTATCAATACGATTTTTTCCAACTAGAAACAACCCCGTTAATTTCGTTTCATTAATTTGATACTTTTCTTACTCAATGTGCCACTTACAAATCTCTTCTCCCCTTGAAACAACGTTCCGCCTCACTTTATTGCGTCCCGTCATTTTAATTGCGAGTTTATACTGCCGACTACAAGATTTACCTCCCCTGTTCAAAAACGTACCTCATTTTGTTCTATAGCACATTTACAAACTTCCTTTATAATTACTTCTCGGTTTAACTGACATTTTACGTTTCCTGCGAAATCGGAAGCATTTGTGGAAACAGGTTTTAGAAAAATTGCATTACTCTCACTAATCACAATTTATTATTTAATTAGCTGTATCTAAATGTATTTCCTTCTCTCGTGAAACTAAATAGTTAATGCAAAGAAAAAAACATCGAATTATGTTTAAAGAAATTTTATTTAAATAACATCCATACTTGTTATTTCTACAGAGTAGTCTGACTACAGAATTATCATAAATGCTTGAGTAAATACACTGTCTCTTTGGTATTTCTAAAAGTATTCCGTCGGAACTTGAAGATAGATGCTCTCAGCCAGGCAATCGCTAAGTTGGTTAAGACTTATGGCAGTGACACTTAGACCACTTGAATGTTACGGTCATCCAGTTACTTGACAATACTCATCATGCGAGACTAACCGAGAGGGCGAACCCCTTTGAGGTAGTTAACAATACTTAGTCGATTGTCATTTTAAATATTGTAATGTTTTTCTAATTTATTTATAACGTAAACGGGTGGGATAAATTTTAAACACACGGTATGGTTACTTGCTAATTTATTTAATCAGTAACTCACTAACACTTAATTTATATGTACTTAACTAATCACTTAAATTTAATTTATATGCACACAAACTTAATTATTAATTTATATCAACACTTTTATATTCACTTATTCACTGTTTATTTGTCAAGATCACTTTATCAACTCCCTGGTCCGCTGATCGGTCCTTTTTATATACTAGTGCCTTCTTTACTAGAGAATTCGGGACTGCGGTTTACACAAAACAAATTCCATAAGGTTACAGGACCGTACTTAGTATCTGCTTCGGTGTGCGAGTTCGTAACAATATCATTAAACCGAAGTTTTGACCGTTCTCTGAATATAAAAATCAACTTTACTGGCTGATATCCCTACTCGAAATTGTTTTTCATTAAAATAAATCGAAATATTGCAACTTTTGATTTGTAATTTGAAAGTGGAGATGATATCATGCTGTAAGGACTTAGTTTAATTATTTCTAGTGGTTATTAATAATAAACAACCTTTAATATAAGTTGTTAAATTAACACAGTCCCACTCAATACATTTATTCTGCATTATTTGACGTTGTATTAAGTTCTAATCTTGATTATTATTTGAATGTATCATCTCACATATTTTTTCTTGTGTCTAATCAGCTGTATAAATGTTTAGATAGCCGGTGAATGCTTTATTATGTTATGTCTAGTCATCGTTGGGTATAATACATTGAATACAAAAAGTGCTTTTCTAATTCCAAATCAGTTCCTACCGCCTATATGTCCGTTATCTCCCCATTTTTTATTTATTGCATGATTAGTAGAAATATTTTTATAACTTATTTCTTTAATAAGTAATAGCGTCCGAAATATTGTTAAGTATAATAAAAAGGGTTGCGCAAAACAAACAGAAATGATATTTGTTAGTTGAAATTCAAATTTTTGTTTCATAATCATATAGCATTGAGATTAATAATACCTATACCTTATACCAGTGGTCGCCAACCTCTCAATGTGTTGAGCTACTTTGTTAATTTTGGAATAAACAGCGAGCTACATACACGGAAGCCACGTAACGCAACGTAAATGAAATAATCCACAGTAATTTATCATTATATGTATTTATTTTACTATTTAACTGGTAATAAATAATACATAAGTACTAATAATAAACTAATAACAAAATAACTAATATTACTAGTACGTACTTGTTCATAGCTACATTCCTACCTACCTACCAAACGAAGGGGTTTGAAAAATAAACACAAACTTTTATCCAGCTATAACGGCATGTCACGTAAAATTAAAAAATAGTTAATAATAACAACAAAAAAGTAACGCACTATCATGAACATAAACATTGAAAAATAAAGACACGTTCAATGAGATGGCTGAGACAGACTCATCGATAATTTTTTTAATGTTTGCAGTATAATTTGATACAGCCATTCGAATACAATTATCCAAATGTTCATCTGTAAGTCGATTGCGATATTTGTTCTTAATAAACTTCATATTGGAAAAAGAAGATTCACACAAATAGGTTGAACTGAATAATGCTTTCACTTTCAAGGCAACGCGGCATAGAACTGAATATTTGTCTTTACTTACAATAGGCCAGATACATTTTGTACTTGAAACTAACTATTTTAAGGCTAAATCATTTTGAAACTCAATTACTTCCATTTCTGTTACAGCGATGTCTTCGCCAAAGTTCTGCATAACAGAAGTTGCAAACTGTTGGATATCAATTTCCATAAAGGGTGAAACAACAAACTGCGCTACTAAAGCCATTTCGTTGAAATCCTTAAAATGATTTTTGAAGTTATTCTTCAGGGTGGAAACTATTTCTACATGATATTTGCTGCCATAGGGTTCTAATGGATTTTGAGATATTTTTTCTGAAAGAATAGGAAAATGCTTGGCATCGTTGTTAATTAGGTTTTGTTCCCAAAACTCCAGCTTTTTGATAAATGCTTTTATATCAGAAATCATTTCCGCTAGTTCTTTGTCTCTCCCCTGAAGCTGCAAATTAAGTTCGTTCAATTTCTCTGTAACGAGAAAACCAAAATCTCGAAGCCAGATTGAATTTTCTAGTTCCGGAGTCGGTTCATCGCGTTGTTTGAAAAATTGAACTGTCAGATAGGACATCATTAAAACGTTTCAGCACCCGTCGTCTACTTAATCATCGGACTTCAGAGTGATGGAGTAGGTCCCCGTATTGACAGTCAACTTCATCGGCCAAGGTTTTGAATAATCTTCTTTGTAACGCTTGAGCTCTAATCTTGTTCACAATTTTTACCACCAGTTTCATAACGTTGTTTAGTTTCAGGAAATTTCCACATAATGCTTGCTGATGGATAATGCAGTGGTAACAGAGAAATTGCGGAAAAGTTTCATCTTTACGACATAACGCCACCAGACCCTTATCACAACCCACCATAGCTGGAGCGCCATCGGTTGTCAAGCCTACCATTTTCGATACTGGAATTTTCTCGGAAGAAATAATATTTTTTTAATGAAAAAACAACTCCTGTCCAGTAGTGTGTCCTTTCAGTAGAATACACTTCAAAATATCTTCTTTAATCGTAAAATCACTAAAAACCATCCTGACTAACACGGCCATCTGAGCAGTGTCAACGACATCTGTTGATTCATCCAGTTGAAGTGAAAAATGAACACAGTTCTTAACTGTAAAAAAATATCATTGCTCATTACTTCTACACGTCTCATCACTGTATTAGCAGAAAGTTGCATAGATTTTATAGCTGAAACTATCTCGTCTTTATTTCTAAAGTTGGCAAATAACGAATCAGCAGCTTCTAAAAACACCTGTTTTATCATTTCCCCGTCTTCATAAGGTTTCTTTTTTTGTGGAATTATCAGGGACACACAGTACGATGCTTCAGTTGCAGCCTTATTTTTGTCGACTGTTCTTAAAAATATTGATTGTTGTCCAATTAACTGCTTTTTTAACTGTTTCAGTTTCTCCTTTCTGGCGGCAGAATGTAGTGGGAATGATTTTTCAAAATTAGAATGTATAGTTTTATGATGTCTCTCAATATTTCCTTTTTTTAGCAACGAAGACCGAAGTATTACATAACAAACACACATTTTACTTTTCCGCCCAACCTATCTATATGCGATGAAAGTATTGGTTTACCCCAAAAAAAAGTTCATCAACAACAACACGAAAAAACGGTTTTTAGAAAAAAAATCCTGTGTGTATGTCGTCGTTGTCGTCGGCCACTTTTTCTTACATGTCTTGTTAGCACTATACAGCCTCGGGAGTGCAATAAGTCACCAATTTTATGATTGAATATTGTTAAGGACATGTCACAGATGAACCCTATTGATTTTCAGCTCACCAGAGCCAATACAACAGGTGCTACAGTACTTTAAGTACGATATTTTTGTCATTTTTGGAGAAGTTTCAGTTTGTTAGCACGATACAGCCTCCGGAGTATATACAATTGACCAATTTTATGATTGGATAATTTTCATAACGTCTCAAAGATGAACCCTATTGATATTCAGCTCACTAAAGCCAGTACAACGGGTGTTATGGTACTTGAAGTACTAAATTTTTGTTATTTTTGGAGAATTTTCAGTTTTTTGGCACGATACAGCCTGCAGAGAGTATACGATTGATCAATTTTATGATTGAATATTGTTCAAGGTATATCATAGATGTACCCTATTGATTTTAATTTGATTAGAGCGAGTACAGCAGGTCCTGTAAATCCGGATATACTAATTTTTTGGTTATTTTTGGAGAAAATTCGGTTTGTTAGCACGATACATCCCCCGAAGTGTATACAAGTAACAATTTTATGATAGAATATTGTTCAGGGCCACAGATGCGGAAAAGTTAGTTTTAATCTTTAAAACCGTTTATTCATCTTTAACTTTGGTAAAAAAGTATTGTTCTTCCCATTCCGAATGAAAGTGGTATGTCTTTACCTTCTTACAACTGCTTGCCATAATATTATTTTTTGATGTTCTCTACTAACCCAACCGCTGGACGTTGGTTACGCGTTCAGTTTTAAACTAAGCGCAATGTCGCCGCGCCGTTCGTATTTATCCCGTTCAAAGCAATCCTGATCGTTCTCGAACACTAACGCGCTGGTCCGGCTGGTCTGTTCTAGCCGATTCTAGCTTGATGGCGTCAGCGGCAGATCGTTCTCCGCAACGTTGCCGCTGTTTATGTTAAATATTATGACAATTAGATTTTTTTTGTGGAATTTTCGGAAGCTTCTCTGATTTTTGCAGTTTTTATTTTTTAAATTAAAATCGTTGTGAGAGCTACCAGAATTGCCTCCGCGAGCTACCGGTAGCTCGCGATCGACACGTTGGCGACCACTGCCTTATACGGTTTGATTCCATTTATTTTTTATATTTTATATTATATGAACGCATTGGCGGACTTGGGTCACAAATACTTGCGCTCAACCATGTGCGATATGCGGTTCTGACAATCGGCTTAATAGACGGCCGGAGAAAACTAATCCTGTCCAATCTGTCACCCCGGAGAATAAGAAGGCTCTTGACAAAGAAATTCAAAAGTCTTGCAATAACAATAAAAACCAGCACATCGCAAGAGTATGCCAAGAACTTGAAGAACATGCAAATATAAACAGATTCCACGAATTATATGATACAGTCAAATATCTGTCTAGAGAATTTAAGCCGCAGACACAAATAATAAAAAACGACAACGGAGAGACAATTACAGATGCCAACAACATAGCAGAAGTATGGAGAGAATACTGCGGAAAATTTTTTTCTACTGATAAAGCCGAAGACCATGGTGTAGCAAAAATTGATGAAGTAGAAAAAGCCGAAGGAGAAAAAGCCATAAGACTTCTTAAAAACAACTTGTGATGATGGTAGTTAATGTCAAGCTTTTTGATGCACCATATTTTTTGGTTTTGTTTTGCAATGCCTAAAAATAAAAAGATTATTTCTTTTCCGATGCATGATCAAGCGTTGTATGTGCGCAAAACACGGAAACATCCAACGACTGGCATTGTGGTTCATATATGGTCATCGCAAAGACGACATTCACAGGAAATTGTTGTCGTTCGAATTCAAATGAAAAATCTCTTGGAATCATCGGTATACGCGAATCAAGACATCCAGTATTTTGTATTTTCCATTGATCATCGTTGCCCTGATGTCGGTATTCGTTAGCTTTTTCACT
This sequence comes from Galeruca laticollis, assembly GCA_963921935.1. NCBI lineage: Eukaryota > Metazoa > Arthropoda > Insecta > Coleoptera > Chrysomelidae > Galeruca > Galeruca laticollis. The sequence goes on along the minus strand of OY998178.1, from coordinate 80,842,787 downwards.
GCTAATCTCGTTCCAATGCATGATGATAACTAACCTATTTTCAAGAAATCTAGATATTCGCCAATATCGGACGTAATTCCATCAATATTCACATTAGATAATTAATGGAAATGTTGTCACTTACGTTTCTTAATGTTCTGTCTTGATTACTAAACTCTTTATCGCACTTGTTTTCTAATGGAATTTGCCAAGGGCTGTATGAAATATTTATGGGGGTTTACCGACTAGTACGCGTGCATATTTAACCGTTTATGAATTTTAATCAGGCCATGAATACAGGACAACTTGCAAGTTCGAGACACACCGAGCCGTATAACGACCTCGTTTGTAGGAAGAAAATAAAATCCGGTGCAAATTACTTGGAAATCCTTTCGCTCGTAAAATTTTTGTTGTCTTCGTTAAAATATTATATCCCGATTTTTCCTCTTCTTTTACACTGATTTATATTATAGTATAAACTTTTAATTTATACAATATGTCCCCCAAGTTGGAATCATATGGTAAACATTTTTTTTTATTAATTTTAGGAAAAAAAGTTATTCTTGATCAAAAATTCAGCATTATCTAAAACCCAAAATATAGTCATCAAATATCCAATGTTTTAGTCGTATACGAGGTTTGTCAAAAAAATATCAGTTTTACTCAAGAGTAAAGTACCTTTAAATTTGATCGAAAAATGTTACTAAAAAAAGTTGATCAGAATTAAAAACTGCGTTTAAATATACATTTAAATTAAGACTTCAGATTATTTTATTTTTTACTAATATTTCTATTTTTAATGAACATTTATCTCCTCTGATTACGAAACACATGATAAACTATTAGTTTTCTAATAATTTTGCAATTAAAACGCGTAATAAATGCGTATTCATTTATTTTGCAAATAATAAAATACATTCAAGTTATAAAACTAACATCATATTAATATTAGAAAAAAACAAATTTAATTTTCACTTATATTAACGCTTCGACATATCCACCCTCTCGTGCAATACAGTTAATCGTTCTATTAGAAAATCCATGTAATACATTCCTTATCATTTGTGTAGAAATTTTTTGAAATGTTTCCTAAAATATCCTCTCCAAGTGGTCAATATCTTGAAACGGCGCTTTCAGGTAAACTTTTTGTTTCGGTTAACCCCATAAAAAGTAATCAAGGGGGGTTAGGTCAGGAGATCTAGCAGGCCAAAAGAGATCAAAATATATGTGAATAACTACGGCTCTTGTCGGCACCACTGTGCAAGAGCGTCACTTGTAGCGACCTTACCAATTCCGAGTGCTCGGTTGAACGATTCCTGTCGCTACATGCATAATGAGTGGTAGTTTGCTTACAAGGCGTACGCTATGAGGTGTCGGAGCTGCACACCTAGTGGGCAGTCACTAGTATCCCAGTATTACCGCCAACGAGCGTTCGAAGTGTCGGAACTGTGTACTCGTATTTGTGCTTGTACACAGTTACTAGTATCCGAGCTCAGCCTAACATAGAGGGCTGAGAGTTCTTCTCCAAACCCTTTGTTAGTGTAAGTGAATGAGTCAGGTATGTTTTGGCGGTTGAAGATGCTTGTCCTCATACATGTCTATCTCTGATCGCTTCCAGCAGGTGTTTCGGAGGATGGGGCCTAGTGAGTATTAGCTTGCGAAGTTCGGCAAACCTGCAAGTGTTGTTGACGTCCTGCATGTCAATTAGCACGACCCGTGACAAGTCTCGGGTAGGTGGAGCTCTTCACTTCACCTTAACACTGGTACTGCGGGGAAAGGGGGCCCAGGTGATTACGGCTACTTACCTCCCCTTTCACTCACAGGCGCATAGCTCTCCTAGCTGGATCAGATCTCATGTACGGAGCACTTTTCCTCGCGGTCGTGATACGTCGATGGGCCCGAAACTACAGTTTCGGGGGGAATCACGGTAATCTGTTCATGTGCATGATTCCTTATCGATGTCGGGACACCCCCTCTAACTCCTTGACGGTTTGGCAGCCGGACTTGGATAAGGGGTTCCCTAATCCAGCCTCCTCAGGAATATATGGCGACGAACCCGAAAGTCATTCGCGAGGAGGTCGTCACAGACCGCATTAGAGTCTTGAAACAAGAGCATAGTACCCATGGAAAGAACGGATCCCCTCTTTGCACTTGCTTGCTATACCGGGAGGGTGTCGCTGAGCGATGCGGCCCAGGGAGGTTGAGACAACAAACTGGGGCCTCTGTAACTTAGGAACTAGGCGGTGCAAACTTGGAAGGTTGGCGAAGTACTTGGGCACAAATTTGCAAGATAGTTCCGAACATTTATTGTGCTGTGGCACGCGGCACCGTCTTGTTGGTACCAAATACATTGACGTTCTACTAAGGGTAGTTCGTTCATGAATTCATTGATATAAGTTTGTAAAAACTGTAAATAACGTTCAAGATTTATGGATTCACGGGAAAAAGGCCCTATTAGTTTGTTATTATAAATGCCACACCACACGTCCGTCTTAAACGAATATTGGTCATGAGACTTTAATACAAAATTGGGATTTTAAAGATTAAAACTAACTTTTCCGCATTTGGGGCCCTGAATAATATTCTATCATAAAATTGTCACTTGTATACTTCGGGGGATGTATCGTGCTAACAAACCGAAATTTCTCCAAAAATGTAATATATCTGTATTTATAGGACCCGCTGTACTCGCTCTAGTCAGCTGAAAATCAATGGGGTACATCTGTGAGACACCTTGATACTCAATCATAAAATTAGTCACTTGTATACACTCTGGATGCTGTATCTTGCTAACAAACTGAAAATTCTCCAAAAATGACAAAAATTTGGTACTTCAAGTACCATAGAACCCGCTGTACTGGCTTTAGTGAGCTGAATATCAATAGGGTTCATCTTTGAGACGCTCTGAATAATATACAATCATAAAATTGGTCACTTGTATATACTCCGAAGGCTGTATCGTGATAACAAACTTAAATTTCTCCAAACATTACAAAAATATCGTACTTAAAGTACTATAGCACTGGCTCTGGTGAGCTGAAAATCAATAGGGTGAAATGTACTGAATAATAATCAATCATCAAATTGGTGACTTGATGAACTCCGGAGGCTGTATCGTGCTAACAAACCGAAATTACTCAAAAAATGACTAAAATGTACTTCTAGTACCATAGTACCCGTTGTGCTAGCTCTGGTGAGCTGAAAATCAATAGGGTTCATCTGTCATATGTCTTTAACAATATTCAATCATAAAATTTGTGACTTGCTGCACTCCGAAGGCTGTATCATGCTAACAAGACATGTAACGAAAAGTGGCCGACGACAACGATGACGACATACATACAGGATTTTTTTTCTAAAAACCGTTTTTTCGTGTTGTTGTTGATGGAAAACTCAAAAAAAAATTCAAATTTCCAACTTTTTTTGGGGTAAACCAATACTTTTCTCGCATATTAGATAGGTTCGGCGGAAAAGTAATATAAGTAGGAATTTGAATCAACAAATATTTGTAATTGATAAATTTGAACAATGTGTATCGAACGCAGATGATTTAGGAAAAGATTAAGCTATTATCTAAAATAACAAGCTGTTAAAATAGATTATTTGTCTTATTTTTCCATATTTTGTTGATATATGGCATACACTTCATCGAGAAATTTGAAATTAAAACAATGTGTTTTTCATAATTATTCTCAGAATGTAATTTTCTTTCTTTGAAGGAGACCACTTTGGTAATTGATATAAATTAGAGTTTCAAAAGTTCTTTTTTCAGTAAAATTAGTAAACTAGTCTACACATTCCTAAGGATATTGTTTATATCCAGAATTACCCAGATTTGTTATATTCCTCATAGTTCTCACTATCTTCTTCCAATATTAATTACATTTCTTCTCTTAACAATTCTGAGGTATTTTTCAATTTCTTCTACTATCTTTCCTTAGATCTTCCTCTGGATCTATTTTCTATTGTCAGCCATTCCCTTAGCTTACTTATTGGCGTATTCGTTTCTCTTCTTTAGTTATGCTTCATAACCTACGATAGATCTTGTCAAGTAGATTTTAATTTTTTTTTGTCTCCCAAGTATCTTTATATTTACTTTGAACACCTCGTATACATACTAATTCAGTTTTACAATCTTTCCATTCCCAAAATAATTTCGAATCGTAAACTACAGCATAGAAATATAGTATTCAGAAAAGAGATTCACTTAAGAAAATAACCAACGAATCAAATGAAGAAAAATGTATACCCTCTTTGAATATTATCTTACCTAAGGGACTTAATCCATCCGTACCTTACTCTAAAAATAACGATTCCCTAAAGTTTTGCCAGGTTATTTCCTGATTCTAACCATCTTTTCCTATAGTGAGTTACAGATAATTTGTTTAATTTTCCGTTTTCGTTAGTCGACTCTCCTGAAATCGATACTTTAAAGTTTTGGAAAAATTTTGTGCACATTAATGCTTTATAAGATTAAAAGTTTCATAAAAGGTACTTTTCAATTGTAAGAATCACAAAATATGATAAATTTCGGAATTTACTGCAATAAACACGCACAAACATGCGTTTTCGAATAGTTTGAGTCGTTTTTTTAATATTCTTTTGTTATAAAATCGTTTGCATGAAAATAGCAGCTTCAGGCCATATTCCCCGTCGTGTCCAACACAAAAAATCGGCCTCAGGTCATATCTCCCGTTGAGTGGAATTGAATTTATGAAGGAACATCAAGGAGCTTTCCCTTTTTAGTATTGAACCCTTAACAAAACTGTATTGATTTGTTAAAATCGTTTATATAATATCCTAGTGAATATCATTTTATTTAAACCAGAAAATACTTTTTAGACATTATTTTCCTCACTTTGATTTTGTTTTCATACGTAAAATGCTAGTGAATTTGTAATTTGTATTAGTATTTCTGTCAGAGATATGGAATATATTATATCTAAAGTATATTTGCAATTAAGAATTATGAAAGATGATTTTACGCATTCCTTCTTTTTAGTTTTTTGCTTATAAAATTAAAAATGTCAGATTAATCGTGATAGCATCAAGGAACAAATTGTAGATAATAAAAACACGAAAAAAATGAGAGGTCAAACAACTCGATTGGACCGTTAGTTTAGGAGAAATCGTGAAAAACCGGCCATAGAGCAGTTTTCTCAAAAATTCATAATTCTGTTATTTTTTGAGTTGTAGCGTACATCTTCCAGTAGTTTTTCCCGATTTTCTCGTAAACTAACGGTCTGATCGAGTTTTATGCTCTAAAATTTCTGTGTTGACTCCATCATGATTACCCTGACAGTTAATTTTATAAGCAAAAAACTAAAAAATGCGATTTTTGTATTACAACAAAGTTATGAATAATAAAGTAGAGTGAAAAACATCGTATGAAACTATTCTCCAAACAATGGCACAGCTGGTTATCTTTCGACACTTTTAACATGAAAATATCTCTGTAGCTTGGCTGACGCTATTTAAAAACTAATCATTTTCTTGGCGGACGTCAACTCTACGACATATACATTTCATTTTTAAGACAATAAGAAGCGCAATAAATGCCTTTTGTATCTTCATCAACTTCAACTGGCATTTCTGGACGTGGTACATCGTTAAAATAAAAATTTTAATTTATAAATTTTGCAAACTAGATTTGGCATTTGCGTTCTGTCGATAGGGGAGCGAGGGGTACATTTGAACACTTTTTATAAAATAATTTATTACGAAAAAATAAGTAATTATATATCAATGTTTAGAGAAGCGGCCTTAGGTTATAAGCAAACTTTTTGTATAACTTAAAAATGAAATTCTTAAAAATAAAGAAAATAAACTAAACTTATTTTGCTCATCCATTTGTTCAAATCAGCCCCCTGCATGGGGTGCATTGAACAAGGCATGGGGTAGATTTGAACAAGTCTTCTAAGATACATTATATGAAGTAAAATAAATGCCAAAAGACATTAGATATATTGTTCGTGCCGTACCACCATGAATAATGGGTTGTAGGAACTTGAGAATAATGTCTTTAATATTAACATCGCTACATTCGGAATTTTCTCGCATTGAATACTTAAATACGTCTTCTCGGTTTCCTATCGCCCTCTTTAAATATTTCACGTACCATATATTCATCCACAAGTCTGGATATTATTAAAGAATACAATAGAAGATGCTTTCACTTACAATGGAGAAAAAAACATTCTTCCTATATTTTTAGAGAATAACATCAAACATATAGAAAAAATACGCCAAGAACAAGAAACAGGTGGTTGGGCCAATTATGTGAAAAAAGAATGTTTTTCAAGGTGTTTTAATTGTTTTCAACAGTACAAGTAGCACAATTCAATCCTATTTTTTTTTCGAAATTCGAAATGACATGTTTTTAATTTTTCATTAGCCCATTATTGAAAAAAAAAAGAAAAATCTTTTGCGGCACAAGTAGTACAATTCAGCACAACTTTTATTTTTTTGAATTTCGAAAAAGGCTGTGTCAATTTTACCCATATTATAATTGTCAACTGAGTAATTTTCGTCCTCTTCTGAATCAGATTCCAAACATGTTCCTTCCTTTTAATTTTTTTATATAATTTTTATCTTTATTGCTTGATCTTCCATATTTTCATCTCTACAGTTAAGACTAGGTTTATTTTTTTTGCTAAACGTAATCAATTTTCTTGTTTAATCTTATTTTTCTCAGACGTTTCAGTCAAAATTCTTGATTTTAGTTTTCTGGAGTTTTTCTTTAAATTTCGCTCACGTACTAGTGGCCTTGCCATTTCTGGAGTATATTATTTTTATTGGTCAATAAATCAGTGTGCAAATTTTTATTAGAAGAACTGGGTAAGGAGATGTCATCCGAAGCTTTAAAATTTGGCATTGTAATTCTGCAGAAATTGTTCTGTGTGACCGCATTTGAAGGACCGGCTTGTTTTTTTCTAAAGTAGTGATGGGTTCTTGGGCAGTTTTTTTATCCAAATTCTGGAGGAATTTGCTGTGCCTTTTATCCCTGATCGAAAATTCTATCTGCATTTGAAGGACCTGCTTGGAGTTCCTCTAAAGTAGTGATGGATTCTTGAGTACTTTTTTCATTCAAATTCTGAGCAGTTCGCTGTGCCTGTGCGTCCTGATCGAAAAGCTTATTTGCATTTTAAGGGCCGGCTTGGGGCTCTTCTAAAGTAGGAATGGGTTCTTGAGTACTTTTTTTATTCAAATTCTGAGCAATTTGCTGTGTCTGCAACCTAATCGAGATACCTATCTATCATAAAAAACGTTTCAAAGTCTCCATCGGAGACAGTGTTTCTGGAAAAAGGTCACGTACCAGCTTTAACAAATCCATATGTGATATTACTTTTCCGCCCGACCTTTCTATATGCGAGAAAAGGTTTACCCCAAAAAAAGTTGAAATTTTGAAATTTTTTTGAGTTATTTTCACGTTTTCCATCAACAACAACACGAGAAAACTGTTTTTAGAAAAAAAATCCTGTGTGTATGTCGTCGTCGTTGTCGTCGGCCACTTTTCGTTACATGTCTTGTTAGCACGATACAGCCTCCGGATTGCAATAAGTTAGCAATTTTATGATTGAATATTATTAAGGACATATCACAGGTGAACCCTATTGATTTTCAGTTTACCAGAGCCACTACAACGGGTGCTATGGTACTTGAAGTACGACATTTTGTAATTTTTTGAGAAATTTCAGTTTGTTAGCACGATACAGTCTCCGGAGTTCCACAAGTCAGCAATTTTATGATTGAATATTATTCAGGACATCTCACTGATTAACCCTATTGATTTTCAGCTCACCAGAGCCAATCCAACAGGTGCTACAGTACTTTAAGTACGATATTTTGTCATTTTTGGAGAAGTTTCAGTTTGTTAGCACGATACTGCCTCCGGAGTATATACAAGTGACCAATTTTATGATTGGATATTATTCAGAGCGTCTCAAAGATGACCTCTATCGATATTCAGCTCACTAAAGCCTGTACAACGAGTGCTGTGGTACTTGGAGTACCAAATTTTTGTCATTTTTGGGGAATTTTCAGTTTATTAGCACGATACAGCCTCCAGAGAGTATACGATTGATCAATTTTATGATTGAATATTGTTCAAGGTGTCTCACAGATGTGCCCTATTAATTTTCTGCTGACTAGAGCGGGTACAGCGGGTCCTATAAATCCAGATATATTACATTTTTGGTTATTTTTGGACAAATTTCGGTTTGTTAGCACGATACATTCCCCGAAGTGTATACAAGTGACCAATTTTATGATTGGATATTATTCAGAGCGTCTTAAAGATGACCCCTATTGATATTCAGTTGTTTGTTATGTTAAATGAAACTCGATGTGTATATGCACTTTTCTTTATATTTCTATTACTTTACACTTTCTTTATTTTGCGTCACAATTAAGATTATCACAAATGCTTATGATACATTGTAATTGAGAAGTTTTTACTTCTTTATGATTAATTTTTTGACAATGTGACTTTTTATTATTTTTTTAATTGAATTTTGTTACTCGACTAACAACCTTTTTATATATGATGAGAATGAAAAATTGAATGTGTGTTGTTATAGATATTTTTATATGTCGTTTAAAGTGGGTGATAACAAGGAAAGTTATGTGAGAATGTAACCAATGGGAAATAGATATTTAAATGAAACTGTCATATGACTGTTGAAACTCAGTCGATGCATATAGTTTTGTGGATAAAGAAATTTATATATAGTTATCTGTGGTTTTTTATATGAAATGAAGTTTGAAATGGGTTTTGTAAAATTATAAAATACAGGGTGAAGAGAAAGTAATAATTTATGTAAGAATTAACAGTAGGAATTTGAGTGTCAACTCAAATTCGTACATCTGATATTAAGAAATGATTGTTTCAGTTTTATGCCGGTGATGCCGACGAATTATTATAACTTGAGTACCATTTTGTATGATGAACGGATGAGAAGTCAAGGAAAGTCGGGTTGAATTCGTATTTATGTGTTGTTCAGAGTGGTGAGAGTAAGGGAAATCATGTGGGACATTGACCAATGGGTGATGAGAGTTTAAACTTTAACCATCATAAACGGCGGATGAGTTGAGTCTTGCAGATGTCGTTTTTTTGTCATTCTGGTATTTTCGTTATAGATAAGGAAAGCTTTGAAGATAATTTTTGCGTGGAGCGATAAGAATAAAATTGAGATTTGGGGTCTTTGAAGTATTGAATTATGAAATAATTTTAAGGCAGAAATTATGTGGGCTTTTATGTGAAAGGGACGTTAAGAATGGATATTTGCGTAGTTAAGGAAATATTGAATAGATAAGAAGGAAGATATTTTTTATTCATGATATATATGGAGTGTGTAACTTTTGATATACGGGGTGAAGAAAAGTAATGGTTACAGGAAGAATTTGAGTAAATTCAAATTCGTACACTTAACACTCACGTGTCAGTGCAGTTGCGCCAGTACGGAAATTGTCCGAACTACATACCGAGAGGTGATAGGGACGGTAAATTTAAAAGTGTTCAAATTTGCCCCATGTTTAAATGTACTCTACTTCTTTTTTCCATACATATCAGATATTTTTTCTTGCTTGAATAATATAATTACCTTTTCGATAGTAAAATAATAAAATACACCAAAAATACAGAATTTAACTTTTCATAATTCGAAGTGCACACATTTAAAACTACTGTATAGAATCAAACGACATTTTTTACTAGTAACTGTCAAAATATATGATAAAATTTACTCTTGAACCATACATTCAAGTCCTTTGTTCGGGAAAACCACAACCTCAAACTGTTCTGATCAACTGAAAACAATTGTTTCTATCAACGACAAAAACTGAGTCGAAACGTAACATTCAGTATTTTCATAAACTGACTGATATAACTATACATCTTAGATTTCCTGTTGGTCATGTACGTTTTTCAGATTATATCTTCCGAAATCGACTATCATTTATCTGATAGACGATGTGAATTTATATTATCTATTCTCCGGCATTATTGTAAAGCGAAAAGCGGATCTAAATTCAGCATAACGCTCGTTCTCCGTAACTCGTAAATGGTTCGTCGGCCGCAAGTGTGCAGATTGGGAAAACCCGATTAGTTCAACTAACATCCGGATGTCGGAGTATTGATCTTATTAGCTTAATCAAATCGTTGCTTCGGTCCGTTACAATGAGCTCTCAAACCCGATATCGGTGCCGCCGCCGGACTGTCACCAAGATACTGACCCTGCTTGGTAGAAACCTCGACGAATTGGTTTTGTAACCCTTCAGGAGTTTTGGTGCTTGAGGTGACCTTTTTATAACTAATGTCGTCAGTGGCAAGATTTTGAATTGGTTTTGTGTAAATATGTTTGAAAATAATAAAACAAATTGCTGACATATTTATATATGTATAAATTAAATAAATTACGTCTCAAATTGTGGATTCAGGTTATTTTCTTTAGAATTAGTTATCTCTAGGAATAATTTAATTTAAATATTTGTCTAAACTGACTTTTTAATTCAGCCGTAACTTTCTATGTTGTTAGACTACAGTTTTACATAAATTTATAGGGAATAATATAATTTTAACATTTTTTCCGTCTAAACTATCAATTATCACAAGAATTATCACTAAAGAGTATTTGATACTATATACAATAACAGATATTAATGTTATTTAAGAATTCAAATGGTTTTTATCCTGATCAAGGTCAACATCTGACTTTTATGCTGGATATATTTATATTTGGGGCCCATCTAGTGCCTGTTTAAATAACTAATTAAATTAATGTCTACTCGATGCAAGATATTATCTTTGATCAGGACAACCGTTGCTATGGTTGGTTTTAGTCAGTCGGCAACAAAGAAATACGAGAATGACGTACAGAAATTTAGTTACAATTAAACTGTTCTTTAAATTTAGTAATGAGGAAGTTGCATATTTTTTTGCTATTCACCATTTAAATAGATCGCGACATACTCATTAAAATAGTGTTTACAAAATTAAAATCGATTTTAACATAACGGAGAAATCTTAGGTTGAAGTTTACACTAAGCTCCTTCCCCTTAAAAATTTGCACCCCAGTCTAGAAATTACAGTACTGTAATGTTTTTTGTTATTTACTTAAACATTAAACGGGTGGAATAAATTTCAAACACTCGGTATGGCTACTTACTAATATATTTAAACACTAAACTAATCACTAATACTTAATTTATGTATACAGTATATTCACTTAAACTAATTTATATGAACAGTTCACTAATTCACTTATTTATTTGTTTATCTCACGATGTCAAATTATCAACTAACTAACTCTTCCTGATCAGTCCCCTTATATACTAGTGCCTTTTGTACTAGAGAATTCCGGGCTGCGGCTTATACACACAAATAATTTTTCTGGCCTTTTCTAGATAACTCTGGTCACAAAAACCAGTTCTAGATAAGATAAGTCTCAATCGTAAACAGTTTTTTTATAACTGCGTATCCGCCATAATTTTAACTATTATACCTGGCTTAGACAGGGTCGGTTTTAGGGACTATACCAGTGTGCTGTTTCGTAACAGTACTAAATTTCAACTGGATATGTCGCGTAGTTCGGGAAATATGAAATCTTTTTTCGATGATCTGCACCGTCTAAACCTTAATAGTTTCAGGACCTACCTTCTTCTTCTTTAGGTGCCGTGTCCTCCTATATTATTGGCGATCAGTCGCTTGATCGTCACTTTGTCCACAGCCGATCTGAACACTGTCGTTGTGTTTACTCCATACCATTGGCGGAGATTCTTGAGCCAAGATCTTCTTCGGCGATCACGACCACGCTTTCCCTCTATTTTTCCTTGAATAATGATGTGGAAAAATTCATATTTCGGATTTATCAATACGTACTCCAGATTTCTACTTTTACCTCCCTTTGTTTATTCATGCGCTATAAAACCGCTTCATTCGTCACCCTGTCCATGCACAATATTCTCAGCATTCTTCGGTAAGTCCACATCTTAGAAGCCTCAATTCTCTTGCACATTGTTTCAGTGAAGGTCCATGCTTCCCAAAAGAAGCATTTTACAGCCATACAAACAGTCATAACACAGGTGTTCTCAAAAACCGAGCTTCGAAAATCATGGATAAATAATTGGTCGATCTTTCCCGTCTGTTTTATTCTACAACTGAAAAGTTTTTGGATAAAATACTTTACCAACCTAATTTTGTAGTTGTTAATTAGTTAGAAGCAGTTTTAGATTACTGTCATTGTGCTATACTTGGGACAGACTATGAAGCTTTGTATCTTTCCGAAAAAGCACACAATCAAGACAAATTTGGGGCTAAAATTTGGGTGGCGGCCTGAATTATTGAAAATGTCAGTTTGGGTAATAAAAAAAGCTTACATATTTAAAAAAAATAGCCCTTGTCCCAAATTAGGCATAGTGGCCCTAACAAGGGACTGCTTGAAATTGTGTGTAATTTTGTCCTATTTTACAACGCTATAGTCTATCATGGGACATGTATCATGTACTAGGTGAAAACAAAAAACAGATAAAAGGAGTCACGGAAAGAAAAGCTATGAGAACCTTACTAGGACTAAACAAAACGAATACTGGAAAGAAAACGAATTAAATGGAGAAACAATTAGATATAAAATAGATGAAAGCTAAATGCCTAACATGTGCAGGAAGGCATAAAAAAATGATGGAAACAGTAAGTAGAGTTCCACTATTATCAATGAGAAATTGAAGACCGATGAAAAGGATAAGAAAGGCAGCGACAGAAGTAATCGGAAACGGAAAAGATAATGTTAAATGAAGCAAAGTGGAGAAAAATAGTAATTGAAATCAGGAGAACAAACTATGACTAGAAGGGAAAAGGGAATGAAAATTCACTTCATTAAATGTATACAAAATCTTGTTACTTTGAAAGGCTCAGTGATAATTAGTGTTATCATTTTTATAGCCGACTAATACATTTCTTAAATGGCCATTTAGCAAGACAGAACCCAGAGGGATGGTCAGTATGGATACTTCAATGGTGACCACATGAAACAAAGAGGATTCGAGGTAGACCACAACGCAGATGGATGGACGATATAAATAGCATTTAGCAGTATGTAAAACAGACTGTAAAAATAAGTAGAAGGCAAAAAGGAATTAAAATTCACTTCAATTAATGTATATAAAAACTTGTAAATTTGGTATTATTATTATCAGTTTTATAGCCGCATAATAATTTCATTTGGTTAATTTATTATTTGTGCCACCAATATTTCTCTCAAGATATATCTTTTTGATAAACAAAGCATAAACATCAAAAAACATTAAGTCAATGCGTCCCATCGTTCGCCTCATATAATGAGTTTTCATCTTAACTAAATGAGTTTTTAAAAAACTTACTCGACTTTCTCCATTTTCCCATTATCTTTCTGTGATACTCAATTCAAAGTACACGTTTTGCAGGTGTTTCTGAAGAGGAGCTCGAGTGGGTTTACATTGTTAGTTAAATAATGGAGCGCTTTAATTCATAACGTAACTTTTTACTAAATGAAAACTCCTGAACTTTTGAAGTATGCATTGTGACGAACGGGTTACATGAAAATTATTCATTTGTATTTTATTGCCGCAATTTGCATAACTGGGAATAAATTGGAAAACAGCAAACAGAGTATATTTATGAACCAAATTATTACTCTATTGCATTTCAGCTACCTTCTTTAAAATATACAGTAGAAATCTCGTCTTTACTACGTTTGTGGACAGTCATATTTATAAAAAAGAGAAGACACATCGTAGAGTCGTTGATAAATACTTAACATACCTGTTATTATCAAATAATTCAAACGCACCATGAATTGACTTTTAGAACAGAGGAACCAAGATGCTTGTTTTGACAGAATACTTTTGACTGTTCTCGAATAAAAAATATTACCACATCATTTGTATAGTGCATTATTATTCCACACGTGAAATTCTAAAAATATAGACGATCCCCCATCATATGATCCTTCGAGAACTTACAAGAAACTGGACACAAAAGCTTTCATACAATTAGCTACATCAGGATTTATTCAATTCAGTGCCTTCCATTTTACCTATATTCCTACTGTGATCTCGTTCATAAGCAGTACTCTGCTTGACACATACCTATTCAATTTTCACTTTCACATAATAACAATTTTTTTCAGTAGGATTCCACACCACATATAACAACATAATCTCTGAGTGTCACTTTACTCATTACACTTTATTTCTGTCAAGTGCCTCAACTTTTGTTATTAAAAATTGGGCATAGTTTTACGTTTCATAAAGAAACCTTCAGATTTAAATCATTCAATTACCATACGAAAACAAAATTAAACGTACGTCAGCAAAAGGCTCTTTAACCAGATTTACTAAATATTTTCAAACTATAAAAGATGATGATGAGGTAGATTTATTTGATTTACAACAACGCCTAACAAAAGCTAAAACCATTTTTGAAGATTTTCACAATATGCTTAACTTGCTATTTATCTGAAGATACTGACTTCGATACAAACTATGACACTGTACACTCTCCTGTGAGAGAACAATTTGAAAATGAATTTCATAAAATAACTTTTGCTGTATTACTTGACAGTGGAAGTCAAGTAAATTTTATTCCTGAAAAACTGTGTAACACTCTAGAACTAAAGAAAAGGTAATTTGACATTTCAGTTACAGAAATGAGTTGAATCTCCCACAATGTTCAATCTTCAACCTTACTAAAATTTAAATCAAATATCACCAACTTTTTAGTCAATAAATTGTATTATTTTACACCAAATGGCAAGCCATTCGCCCCCTTGCCACTTGAATTGACTGCACTAAATATTCCTGAGAAAATCACGCTTGCTGTTCTATCAATCTGCTCCAATTGATTTGTTGATAGGAGCCTTTTTGGAACTCTTGAGCATAGGCCAGATTAAAATGGGTATTAATCTACCTACTTTCCAAAAAACAAAATTGGGATGGCTAGTTTCAGGTCCTATATTTACTAGTAATGAAAAGTTTCTCACATACCACTGCTCTCTCTTCACTAATATCCTATAATCTCAGCTTGCAAAATTCTGGGAAATTGAAGAGGTTCCAAAAGCTTTATACCATTCCAATGAGGAAAGGCTTTGTGGGGAACAATAGAAAAATACAACGACAAGGCACAATAACGAACGCTTTATAGTCACAATGTCACTAAAAAACAATCCTGTACTTGCGACTCAAAAAACACAGCCATTCGCCGTTTTCTAACTTTAGAAAAGAAATTTCATTGACGAATATATACAACTTTGTCACATATCTTCTCATGTTGACGATTCAGGATTTTCCTCACACACAACTGTGTCTTAAAAGATAGTTCAACCACAACCAAATTACGTGTTGTTTGTGACGGTTCAGAAAAAACAACCTCTGGACTATCACTCAATGACATCACTATGGTAGGATCTAATATTCAAGACCACTTATTTTACATTCATTTAAGGTTTCGGAAACATATTTACGTTTTGAGTGCTGATATAGCGAAAATGTATCCCCAGATACTGGTAAAACAACCACAAAGAAACCTACAAAAAATTCTTTGGCGATTTACACCAGACGACGACATTATAACATATCAGCTTAACACTATGACTTACGGCACTGCATCGGCTGCCTTCTTATCTATTAGATCACTTAATGAAATAGCTTATCGTAATTTAAGTGAATTACCTGACATCTGTAACATTATATTACATAATTTCTATGTTGATGACCTCCTCACCGGAGCCAATACAGCAGATGAGCTAAATAGCATTAAAGAAACGCTTTCTGAACTTTTACTGAAGTATGGCTTTACTCTAAGAAAATGGAGTTCTAGCGTGAATAATTTTGAGCTCAACGCGGACTGTACATATCGGCGATGAAACTCAAAACAAAACATTAGGCATGCTTTGGAATCCTTCTAATGACTGCTTACAAATTTCCATCAACGTTTCCAACTTGTCATCAAAGATTACTAAAAGACAAATACTATGCACAAATATTTGACCCACTTGGACTACTTTCTCCTGTCACAGTTACAGCAAAAATAATTTTGCATGAACTCTGGAAACTAAACATTTCTGGGATGAATCTGTACCTAGTGACTTGCATACTACGTGGTCTAACTATCACTCTCAATTGCGCAATATCAACTGTCTAAAAATACCTAGACAAGTCCCCTGTCTAACTTTGTCACAAAACAGATACACGGATTCTGCGATGAATCACAAGCAGCATATGGTACTTGTATTTACATTCGCTGTAGCGATACATTAGGAAGTTGTACTTCTAATTTACTGTGTGCCAAAACACGTGTAGCTCCAGTCAAATTGATTACAATACCAAGACTTGAACTCTGTGGTACTTCGAGATCGAAAGGGAAGAAATCCCAAAACTACCAAGGCTTATGTATCATTGTTTGTTTGTTTTGCTGCAGAGGCTCTGCACTTAGAAGTTGTAAGTGACCTTACTACCGAGTGCGTATGGCTTGCTTACGACGTTTTGTGTCTAAGAGAGGCAAATGCCATGAACTCCATTCAGACAATGGAACTACGTTTGTTGGCGGAAACAATGTAATTAAGTCATTTCTTCATACTAACAATAAATATGTTTCGGACAATCTCTCTAAGGAGGGTATACAGTGGCAATTCATTGCCCCACAATCTCCTTATTTAAGAGGGATGTGGGAACCTGGTTTAAGGTTTAGTAAGCACCACCTGAAACGTGTAATGGGTGATGCAGCTCTTACTTTCTAGGTGTTTGTGACTGTATTGTGTATCATATCTTCGTTCTCTGAAGATGATGACTCGGTTATTTCTGAATAACTATTGTCTGAATAAATAATATCGTAAACTAGTGTATTTTATCAAAATACCTTTATTTTGTTTATCAGAGGCAAATAAATATAGATGATGGTACGGGAAATTATTGTTATTTGAATGGCAGATGCCTTGGAATCATCGGTATACGCGGAATCAAGAAATCCTCTCCTATGCATTTTCGCTTGATGATCGTTGCCTCTATGATATTATTCATTATCTTCTCACAGCCAATGTTGTTGCATTGCATAGTAGATCTGACGCAAAATGATGATAACCGAACTTACTTTTAATCGCAAATTTTCAGGTGAAAGCAAAGGCAATTCCAGCGAATTCAAAAATTCTGTTTGATAGTTGAGTACGTTATCGTGGTTGATAACTTGCAGGAAAACAACTTTTAGCCGACAATATTGCACGTTTACCAATTATGGTTGCGACTTTACCATCTCCAATGCTTCGATAATAATATATTTGGAATTTTAATTCGTTGCTAAACACTCGCACGTTAGTGGAGCGTCTTCACATGCCATGTGTGAGGAATGGATGTGAAGTGGGTCTGCGTTGTAAAGAATAAAAATATATACAGTCCTCTGATCACACTGTAATTTGTGAATAATGTCAAATCTTAAACTTCACCAAAGATATAAACACTGTCGGCCATCACTAATGCCATCTATTAAAAGTAATCCCAAGTTATTTGATAAATAAAACTGTGGTTTTTTCGTTTGTTCAATTTTCTCGAAATTCAAAGGATATTTGAAATAATGAATCTTAATTGGTCCAGCAGTTTTATTCAGCGATTCATTTTTATTTGAAATATAAAGAAGTAAAATAGTTATTTATTATACAAGGGAAAAAAGTATTAGATTTTAGCTCGACGTTATGTTGTCTTCCGACGCGAAGCGGAGGGAGACAAAAAACCGAGTGCTAAAATCTAATATTTTTCCCGTGTATAATACACTATTTTTTTCTGTGACAGGAGAAACGACGATTTAATAGTGAAAGAACATATTATTACAATATATTAAAGTCAGAATGTTATCGATATGAAATTTGAATTTTTAAACTAGTAAGCTGTTGTAGTTATAACGACAATTAGACCTGCGTTGCATTTTACCTTGGTTACCCCGTGCCTTTTGATAATCCGCTGGCCTGCTGGCGTTGAGGCGATATACCACAGCATGGTTCCTATATGAGCACGGTTCTGCTCTGGACAGAGACAATTCGCATACTACTTTAGTCAAGGTCTGGACTCGACAGATTGACCCAATATAAGGCGAAGTGAAAATGTCGCGGTTAAATTTAAAAATATGAAATGAATCAATCCTAATGAACGAACGCAATGGAAAGACAAATAAGTTGGGAAAATGATAAACAGATGAAAAAGAATCAAATGGATAAGAAATGAAACGAAATTAAGGGACGTTAAAGAGGAACTAGCAGAAGTGAAATGGAAATTTCCTGGGCGTAATATCAGAGAAACAGCGGAAAAAATATATCGTGAATTGGAGACGCTAAGGATATAAAAGAAGCAGAGGGGTACCCGAAATAACATCGGCAAATGACCTTAATAGAAACACAAGATCTATATGGATGAATATAGCAATAGATAAACAGCAAAACGCTAAATAAACAGATAAATTGATCAATGAAGTAAACAACTAACGCAACATATTTGACTATTTAAATGAAAAGTATGGGTCCCCGTGTGATCTTTACGTGGAGGTAAAACGTATTTGGAGTAAACGTCTTTGCGGGTTAGTTTACGATTAAGGAAAGTCAGTTAAAAACATTTTATCTCTACTATTCTACATCGTATCGTGGATAATTGTATTCTTTTCCAACGGAATACATTCACATTTACATCAACTGCAATCTTGATGCCAAGAGAGTTTACTTACAAAGTATAACCGAACTTAATCGCTGAAGTTTTCCTATTAAAACTAAATGGCCCGAAGTTACAAACATGTAGTTCTGTGATTAGGTGGAGAGAAAATTTAGTGAGCACTTTGGTAACGGTTTTTAATTTTATTTTCAATTCGAGTATTACGCCTGAATTCTATGTTATATACATTCACCGGATAAATTTCGTTCAATAATGTACCAGATGGTTTGTACTTTGAAGAGCAATTACATTAATAATAAAAGCAGAGGGTTTCTATTTTATTGGATGAATTTCTCTTTGCAACGAAATAAAATAACTATATGATTGCTATTTTATTAGTAGAAGTAGTAGTAGTAGTAGTAGTAGTAGTAGTAGTAGAGAGAGTACAAAAATACAAATATCTGAGCTGCTGGGTGAATGAAAAATGGGACTTAACTCAAGAAATCAGAAGTAGGAGAGAGCAGGCATAAACATCTTTCAAGATCATGCAAAATGTACTTACCAAAAGAGCTCTAAAAATTCCCTTAAGGATACGCCTATTACGTTGCTATGTCTATGCATAATGTTCTATGGGAAGCTTTCTTTCATTGAAGTTTTCAGTTTGGGGTAGAGAAAATAGTCGCATAGTGATAGATCAGGCGAGTACGGAGATTAGAAGATGCCACAAATCGAAAATTCGTTCACTTATTTGATCTTGTGAGGTACAATGGAAACAATTGTTTTCTTTCGGAATATTCGGGTGAAACACGAATAAGTTTCGACCACAAGCGATGTCAGTGGTAAAGTTGATAGACAGTTTTACGTTCTGGAACAAATTCTTTGTAATAGAAAGTTAGTACTTATAAAAACAAATTTCAGGTTTTGGCTCATATTTTGACTTCCACTCTGCATTAGTTTCATATTTAAAACACCATGTTTCATCAACAGGTATAAGCGAATCAAGAAAATGTAGAAGGTTGTTGTTTCAATGATGTCTTTACTTAACTGATGTGAATCAAAACATACATACATTCCTTTCTTGCAAATTTTCAGTTAATATAGTGAAGACTGTATTTCTAGGATAAAATTAAATTTCCTGACAGCATTCTCGCAGTAAAAATGTGTCATATTTTCTCCTCTAACTCAGCATGATTCTTCTGATCATCGAGGTCTTGTATAATCATTTAAATCATCAACACTATTTTCTAAACGTGTAAACTTTAGTACGATTTATATTATCATCAACATGAACTTTTTTTAACTATTGGTAAGTCTCAAGAAATATTTTGAAACAAAATTTAATTCCATTATGTCTCCTTTAAAACGTTCTTAATTTTTTCATCTTGTCCGAGTTGCTTTCGAAACAAGAAAAATATACGTTTCTAAATACACAACTGATTAATCTCTGTTTATAATTATCAACCACAAATTTATTAATATACTGTGATAATTAGCAGTAAATCAATATAAACAAAAGGTATTATTCAAACATAATCCATAATATTCCGTATGTTTTATGTTTCCAGTTGACATGGTATAGCTCAAAGAGTAATTGGACTAATAACAAGCACATATAATACCTGAAAATCACCTACCATAATTCAGCTTTTTGAATAATTGAAGCCTGTAAGGCGGATGATATATACACTGTTAAAACTAACATACTGAATCCCTTGAAATGGTGAATTGTTCATTAATACAAATATAGATGTTAGTGAGTTAAATTTAAGCTCTCCACCGGGGAAACTGTTACATATTTTATATCTTTGGCTTTAAATGTACAAACCGGTGAAATTATATAAATAATTAAGTTTTATTGCCGGTTTATTTTTGTGTCGGCGATGTAAAGGCGTAAATCAAAATGATTAAGGAGAAGAAAATTAGTATCTCCGTTTAAATTATGATATTAAGTATTGTTTGTAAATTTGCAAGATTTAGAATAAAACTACTAACATTGTCATTAATAGAGAATACTCATCCAATTTATTTTGGTTCCCTGGGCCAAATGATTTTAAATGAGGAAAATTACCAAGTGTTTGACTTTTTAACTGATTTTCCCATAGTATTAGTCTTGTTTTGAATGTCTGAATATGCGAATACATTCGAGTGACGATCAAATATTTCCCCTGTAACGTTGCAGGCCGTATTGAAATGGTTTGAGGGCCGCGTGCGGCCCGCGGGCCGTATCATAGACATGACTGCCCTACACCATCAAATGGTAGAGGGGTTAGTAATTGTACAAAGCCGTTTCTGGGACATAAGAAGCGATGATGGATGCTGTAATACGGGTAACCTAACATCGCAAACGTTCGCCCTGCTAAACCTAACCCCACTAAAACTTATGTCTTATGCCACGAGTCAGTTGTCATCTGTCATGAACCTGACGTGACCTAAAGCGATCTGTAGTCATCTGAAGCGATCTGAGGTTACTTGTCGTGTCCTGAAGTACGACACTTTAGTACCCACGTACGTAGATTAACGACATATTAGAAAAAATAATGCTCAATAATGGTACCATAAGGGCATTAGCATCTAACTTTGATATTTATGGTCCGATTTGCATTGAATAAACGGTAATAAGAAGTAATTGTGTAACGTAGACTATGATCAAAGCGTAAAATGAATATATACATATTATAGTCAAGAGGCAAAAATATGATTTAATTATACATGGTATATGTCATAAATATGTGTATTGTCAAAAAGGGGTTAACATAGTGGAGTGGGATAAACTATGATGCAAATGTGAAATAATATACAGGGTATAGTTGTAAATATGTTCGTTATACAGAGTGTAGTCATAAACAGCCATAATGAATTTAAAAAATCGTTGGTTCTCTGTGCCGGGATTCGAACCCAGACTGCACATGTGAACAGCTCGCTATTTTAACTGCTTTGCTATGAGAAGATGTATCAATTACGTTCATATAGGTACAAAAATCACATCACTATACTTTCTGCTTGTTTCGGCTACCTTTCCAACGACATTACACCGAAGATTATCGAATATAGCCGATTGATTTTAGGCAGCAATTAAAAACATTACACTAATTTTGAATAGCTTTTTTGTTATTATTCCCTGTTCCCCCCACCGCTCACAAAAATAGACATATAAAAAAAATAACAAAAAAGCTATTTACAATTAGTGCAATGTTTTGGAGTAATGACCTTGGAAATGTAGCTCAAACATGGTAGCAGAAAGTATAGTGATGTGATCCATCTGGTGCCTTGTGGCTCTATCTGTTGTAAGACTTAAGCACGTAAGACTTGTTAAATTAAAAAATAGTTGTTTGTCGTCGCAGGGATTCTAGAACCCAGACTACACACACAGGCTGGTATAGTCGGCGTAAAAGATATAGCGCGAACTTTAGGCTTTTCGTTTGACTTGAATAACGTTATAGTCCAGTCAATATAATTTAAAATGCTTATTTGACGATATCTTCATTTAATATTATAATTTCAACTAATAATCGTTAGTATTCAATAATTTTATAATTATTAAATACATTTATCGAGTGTCTAACGAACATTTTTAAAACGCAATTATGGAGCACCATCCTATTTTTTAAGATGCTTAAACATAACACCAGATAATTAACAATACCTTATATCTCGTTTTATTAAGAAGAATTAGGAATATAAATTTCAAATAACTTATTATTTTTTCCATCTGAACTATACTGAACTATAACTATATTTAGAGAGGGCAATTTTTTCGAACACAACAAATGTTCACTCTTTAGTTGGTAGGCTGACATCAAGAAAGAGTGTAGTGTTTCTCCGAGGAATTTGGGTAAGTATACATATTTATTATATAGTGATTATATTTTTCGTTAAAAATTAAATATTTACAATGTGGCGTCCATGGGATATATCGAGTTCGGTCCAAAATATTGTGTGTAACAACAACGAAAATTTAAATAATTGTGATCAAAGTGTAAACAGGATTGGACATCATTTAAATATGGAAACACAGAAGATATGTTTCAATGTGTATAAGAATCTACAGGAAAAGTTTGGTTTCGATGAACAGAACAGTATCTGATTTAACAGAAGTTCCCCTGTTAAGAAAGGATGGACTGATTGTTCAAAAATTTGTATGCCAATAATGCCTGCAAATAAAGGATCCAGACTTATTATTGTGCATTGCGGTGGAAATGAAGGATTGGCAAGTAAACAAAATATTAATAGGGATCGAGACCGAACTATAGAGGCAGCACTTCTGTCGAAAGTAGAGCGCTCTGGTGTTAAATAAGAAAAACATTGTGATGTAAACATTGTAATAAACAACCTACAAAATGATAAAAATGAATAGATCTCTTTATTTTCTTTGCCAGGAAAAATTGTTGGTATGTAAGATGGATGTAGGGGATTATCTGATTTTTGATTATTGACAAAATGAGCACTGCAAATTCTAGTATTTTTATTTGGTTCCCAATCCTTCCGATGTTTTCTGAAATGTAATTAAAAATTCGTTTTGTACAAATGTTTACTTTCTTTCTCTTAATAGTATTTAATTATTTAAACTTATTATATAATATTAAAGTGGGCAAACACATAACAAGCTTTTTATTTTATATAATCAATGAAATCGTACCGAAAACAACATTTTATTCTCTCGATAATAATCTTTCATTTATGTAAAAAAATTTAGAACTTTTCTAATAGCTGCTAATTGTAGTATCATACTGATTATACACAAATGAATAGGTAATAAAATTTTGTAATTAGAACTTTTTACTTACATATGGGTTTTTACTGCATTTATCAATTTTTGACGTTTTAAGACGTTTTAAGACGTTATCCACGCAGTGTTCAATGAACTTTCGGGGAAACTATAAAATTTCAACTGCGTAGTATTTTTATACGACATATATGAACAGCCATGAATACAGAAAGATACTTTTTATGAAGACATCACAAACATTTATTATCAGTTTTAAAAAATGAACATTTAAAAACTCTGATTATACAAAACTTAATAGTGTTTACATCACATTGTTTGTGTTTTTTCTCGGCAGATGGCATAAGAGTCATCTTTCTCGGTCCCTATACCTTTCAGAGTTTAGCTCCGCGGACAGGGATGAGTTGCGCGCAGCGGTCATTTTCCACCTGAATACGAGTAAGAACACCAAAACTAGGAGCCGAATTGCGCGCAACAAGATAAACACAAAATTAAGGAGATTAAGAAAATATAAAATAAATTAAATGGTAAAGGTATTTGTACATTTATTTCAGGAATAATTAGACACGGATTTTACAAAAGTTTTTAAGTCTATTACATTGGTTTTATATACATGTATTTGTTGATCTAAAAATATCTGTTTTTTCTTCGCTTTCCCATAAAGCGGTTTATTAATATTATTATTATTAGCGCTTCTTATTTTAATATGTGTATTTGTTTGATAAGTTAAAAGTACATCAATAAAAGTGAACACATTAGAATGGGAGGAATAAATTTTTTTATTAAAATGTGCATGAAACGATTCACATGCGTTAGTGGAACGTATAACACTTGGTGACATTTCTGCCCATAATATGGGAGGAAACTTTGATTCCTCATCAATATAATTTTCGACAAAATTCAGTCACTGAAATATTTTCTGGTTTATCTGGCCTTAAACGAAAACAAAATATTTCAGATACTTGAAGCGGATCGACAAACGGTAGACCGAACAAATGTTTGAGCCATTTTCCAATATCTGATTTTAAATCATTATAATGGACAGACAAACCAAGCTGCATAATTTTACGATACCAGGCTTGCTTTAAATGAAAAAGGCAGCCTCTTATTTCAGATGTTGGAAAAATAGCTTTAATAACCAAATGTATGGCAATCTCAAAGTCAATAATAATTTTTGTTGGATTTAAACAAAGTTCAAACCTATTACATTCTGACACAATGTGCAGGAATAATTTCTCGTAACCATCTTTGGCCTTAGAAGGTAATAAAGCGAACACTACTGGCACATACTGTCCATTTTTATACACATGCAGAGTGAAAAATTGATAAAAGTATTGCATGCAATATTGGAAAGTTCCGTCCATATAAATCACGTCAGAGGAACACAGAAAATTTAAATTTAGAAAACAAGAAATATATAACAATATTATTGTCGGTATCGTTGACTAGCAGAAAACTGTCCTGTTGTAATATTTTGATGTCCAGACATATTAACGCTTCATGTACATCTTGAATATTTTTGGGTGGAGGAGGCAAGAACGTACGACGTGCAGAATATTCTTTCTCGTATAATCCAAGTCCTTTAACGACAGATTGCTCACCAATTCAGGACAGTTTTTCAACTCTTTATGGATTAACTTCATCGGTCGCTCAGAAATATCTTCAACAGCCTTCCTTTTCACGCTGTTACTTAGTTTTTGTCTATCGAGAGTACTATCCACTTCATGATTATGCACTAATTCACTTTCCACAATTTTATTTTCGCCCACGGTATATAGTTTTGCTTTGCACATTTTTGCTGTACAACCCCAATAAGTTTTGCCAGATGCCATCGTTCTACATTTTCGAAATTTTCCATGGTTCACCACTAGAAGAGTTTTGCCCTTCCACTTAACATAACTTCACACTTTATTTCCATCTTTGTCATACAACAGTTCGAAGACAAATAAAATACAACCCGTAAAATATTTGTTAAGATAGAATTCTTATAAAACCTCTGCCTACTCCCTACCCCCGCCAGGGTAAACTATTAGGGCAGTCCCGATAACATTTATTGGCTTGTTATTGTCTTGAAATTCTATTACAACAAATATCCTATTGACGGTATTTTGGGTTTTTCCTCATTTTATTAGCATAAGCACCCCTTTGCATTATCATCAAAATTACGTATTCCGGGAATGCCGATAATCCCTTAACGGTTACTACCTGAGATTAAATAAAGTAAAATTTTAACCATTGCGCGCAACTCACCTATGTCGAGCTCCGCAACATAACTTTGGTTGGATTGAAGTGGGATAACCGGTACTATGGTGAATACATAACATATTATATAGGGTATAGTCGTGATGAAGATCATATTAAAAAGACATTATAATGACCTTACAACCAGCAGCATCAATAATTGTTTCATTGATTAAACATTGTTAAACGTAAATTTGAATCGTCATGTAATATAGCAGTTGATGAGTAGAAATACTCGTAGTATAGAACTAGAATTAATTAATAAAAATTTTAACAGTGTATCTGGGATTTCCAACCATCTGCTAACACGAAAAACATGATATTAATGAACTGTGAGTGCTGAATTTGTGTAATAAATACTAGTATTCATATTAATTTTTTTTATTAACAAAATTTTTTTGAAAATTGTTTAAGATGGACGATCGAAGATGGCTATCTTATTATTTATAAAAAAAATATGTTGGTAAGGGGATAAGAAGAGGCGACTTTATTTACCTAAATTTTTCTCTCAGGGTAAGGGACGGAGCGATTATTTAAGGCTACAAATGAAACGCCGTAGTAGTTTGGTTACATTTTAGTTTCTCCCCTCGTAATTATTAGCAGCCCTCATGCGCAATAGAAGGAAGAGCGCTTAACTTTTTTTTAGGCCACTAGTCGCTGAATTGCGTACTCTGAGACAGCTCAAACAAACAGCTAAGCAGAGGCGACGAAGTCGATCTATTAGGTTACAAATTCGAATTATTTTTAGAACAGCTTTTTTTTATAGAATGATGAACAGGTACGCAAGTGTAAGTGGCGTGGCAGAATTGCCCCAATTACTATTCTATATGTAGAATATCTACCGCAGAGTATACTTTGCGTTTACAATAAAAGTTGACCATATAACAATGAATAATCGTTTTCAGCGTAAAGTACGACGTCCCTATAATAAGAAGCATATATACCAAAGAGTTCTTCAACGTAAAAATTAATATAAACTGTGAGTTCAGAGTTTAATATTAAATGTTGTGATTGTTTCTCCCTATGTGTCTGTTAACCTATGTGTTGAAAGTGTGGTTTAGTTCACAAACAAAAACAATAAGACAAACACAACTTATAACTAAGTCACAGTGGATGATTCCTTCAGCACTGCCGCAAGCTGTTACCGGAGCTTCCGGAACTTCTATGAAGTTGGAAAAAAAGCTTTCCGACAATCCGATGCAAGCCACTGTGGTCTGCAAGTATCTTTGAATCTTGGGTCCAAGGTACTTCCTGAAATAAATAGGAACAGAAGTTCTAATTATGATCGGTGTGAGAAAGAAGTCTAAAAAGAATAATTCGGTATTATTCGTCGCTGACATAATTTAGGTAATAACAAAAAAATATATTTTCAACTCGAATAATTAAATCAATAATTCAATGTCTCAAGATATCTTCTATTGATTCATAAACTTTTATCTAGATAAATTTCAAATATTAGAGTATACATTATGATTTCATCATAAAACTCTGACACAAACAGATTTATGAAATACTAAGCACATTCTAATACCTAATTGACCTGAATCCCATACAATAGTCTAAAGATTGTTCACAAATTAATAAAGTTAACTTATTGAAATCTGCTGAAAAGTATGACTTTTGCTTTGTAGAATTAGTTAATAAATTGAATTGTTCTTGAAATTTCTTTACTTTAATGGGATGATCAAGTGTTACTTCAGGATCTGATTTTATTGAATATATTGTAGAGAAGCTAAACTGATTATATTTGCAAAATCTGCAACTGCAGATCAGATGTTTGATGTGGATGTTAGAATTGTTTGAATCTTAAGTTTATAGAGGATAAGCTAAGTTAAAATACTTATTTTTATGTCTAGGTGCAGTTATTGTATTACTTTAAGTACATACCTTCGGTGTCGGGTGACCTCAAGGTGGATTGAATTTCAAGTTTTAGTTGAATTTCCGCAAGTAATTAAGTTATTATCCCCTTCAGGGTATATAAAAGTGCTTCTATCACCAATTACTCCTTCAATTTACTTGGGAAAATTCTTGAAAATCCGTAAAATACGGTAATCTTCTCACTCCATACACATGGATAGCAAAAAATGAGAGAAAATTTTTTTGTAAACCGAAAATTTCCACCTAAATCTATTAGATTCTTAGAATTGTTGGTCAAACTGATTTCGAATATTGGTTTATTAGCAGTCACTCATGTTTATGGGATTTACGGACATCTATGAGGTACTGATTTTTGAAGTTTCATAGTGACAATATTGACAATTGATAGATACATGATTAATTATAACTTGTCATCAAAATAAACATTGAATTTTATATGTATTTTAGTTTGAGAATTTGCTTTTATTTCAGTTAGAAAATCATTTTATTTTCATGTTGGGTAGTGGGATAGTAGTTTTATAGTCTGTTTCTTATTGACTGACAGCACGCGAAAAGGTCACATATGCTAGTCAGGTAGTAAAGCATAAGCGTCACAGTTCATCTAAGGAATTTATTTAGTATTTAATTTTATATCCGATCTGATATATAAAGGTAATATAAATGTAAATTCGGTTAGTTAAAACAACTAACATACATTTGTAGAGTACATACAGTTAAAACAATAAATTATTTTTGAAATAATCTTGTAACGCAACTATTCTGACTGAATATTTTATTAATTATCTTGAAAATTTGGAGCAGGTCAATTCTTGGGAGACATATTAACAAACCATTTATCAATTCATTGTCCAGATAATTACTTTCTGATTTTCGAAATGTTGATAATAATATTTCCAAGAAACATTACAATAGTGTCCTAATAGGGAGTGTCCCAATGACTACTTAGAAATTTTGCAGGTATATACGGTGAAACTTGGTCTCGCCCAAATTTGAATAATTTGTTTTGCTTAGAGTCGCTCATGTTCCATAAGTGTTAACTGTGTTGTGAAAAATGTCTTCAAGTTTTACCCCAGTAAAGTGTAAGAGTGTGATTAGCTTACAAAAGAAGACTGTAGTGTTAAATGTGCATGATGCTGTTGTACATCAAATGCCGGCTGCTACTGTTAGAAATATTGTTTTGACATGTTCCAATATGAGGAGTTAGTGTATCTACTATTTACAGGCTTCTAAGAGAGAGGAAAAATGGAAATATATCTCCACCTAAAAAGTCAACTGGAAGAAAACCGTTTGACCTTGATGAACATATGCAAAATACATGAATTATATTTTAAAAAAGAGATCCCAACCCTTGACATAATTCTAAGAAGGACAAGAATTTGCCTGACATAGGGCGAAAAACTTGGTGGAAAATATTACACAAATTAAATTTTACTTGGGAGAAGCAAAGTCGCAAATCAGTGCTAATCGACAACGAAGAAATATGTTGGAGACGCCAGTATTTACGTGATATCCGAAAATACAGACAGGAGTGGAGAGAAATCTATTATCTAGATGTGACATGGCTCAATGAAGGACAGTCAGTAAAAAAAATATGGCAGGAAAAAAGTATTCAAACCAGTGGTCAAGCTTTCATAGAAGGTTTATCTACTGAACTGAAAAGTCCTATCGGTAAAGGTCGCCGACTAATAATAACGCATATTGGATGCAATCAAGGGTTCGTTGAAGGTGGTTTACTGGAGTTTGAGTCAACATCAACCAAAGACTATCATGAAGAAATGACTGCAGATGTATTTTACACAGATGGTCGAGTTAATTCCAAATAATGCTGTAATTGTTATGGACAATGCCACTTATAATTCGTGATTTACAGAAAATCTTCCATCTACCTCTTGGAGAAAAGCTGATATTAGAAACTGGTTAATCGTAAAAGATATACCATTTGAAGATGATATGTTGGAAAAAGAACTTTTAAAGGTTGCATCAGATCACAAGCTACAATTTAAAAAGTTTGTTATTGATGAAATAGCCAAGAATCGTGGGATAACAGGTAATATGGGCCCAAATGAAAGGTTATGTAGCTAGACATAATAAAACATTTAAAATGAAAGATGTTCTTGAACTCATGACAACAATAACTGAAGAGAACTGGAGAGATGCTGTGAATCATGTAATTAAAGAGGAAGAGAAAATGTGGGTTTTAGATAACCTCATAGAACAAACTATAGAACCGATAGTGATCTCTCTCGACGAGTCTTCGGATGATTCTTGTATAGCCAGCGAAGAGGATGATACTATACATTGAATTTTATGTTTCCTATAAATGGTATGTTTACTTTACTTAATATACATTAATTCATTGTCAATAAATTTGAATTATGAAAATTAAACTATATTTTCTTTAATTAATTTAATTTAATAAAAATGAAAATGTAACTTGTTAATAGGTCTAAACGAATGAATTTGATTTCAACTGTAATGTTGACCGAATCTAATTAAATAAGCAAAATGAACTAATATCGTAATCTCCGCCTCTGCCGCACTGTTTATCCTTTTGCTGGCATTGTTCAGTTTTATTACCATATTGTATTTTGAGCTGAAACAGGGATGTACAGATAACCAATACAGACACCTACTTGTTTTGCATTAGAATTTTAGTATTTACTTGTAAAATTCTTAGGATCACTCTGTAAGAGATAATTTTCTATTTGAATATTTATTGAGGCTACTGTGCTGTCAGACATTAAGAAATAGACTATAGTAAGTTATAGATACTTCTGGTTGAAGCCATATACCTGGTAATATTGTATCTTGTTTTGTTTCTTAAAAGGTTCTTGAAATGATTTTAGTACATTTAACAAACAATTTACTGTAAATAATACTGGTGTTCTTGGTATAGTAGCCTAATTCCGAACCTTTGGAGGATATATAACGAACTTGTAACAATCTCACGGAACACCTGACATATAACGCATGACATCAGGGTCCGATACCCCCTCCTAAAAGTGTGCTCAACTGCCCCAGCGTGTACTATAGTTCACTGACCATAATGTATACTAACAAAATCAATCAATTAGCTAAATTGAAAGTTACCCTGTATAATTCACGCTTGACGCAACGTCTTTAATATTTAAAAAAAAACAAGTACGACGATATTGAACGTCAGAAAATGTTGCACAAAGACGTTATAGACAAGAGAAACGCAGTTAAAGGAGAAAACAGTCTTTTGAAACAAACTTCTGTTTTAAAGTTTTTGTGGCAACCTATTTGAAAGAAAAAAAGAAAGAAAAAACGGTGCACTAAACGCATCGAGATCAGAGCTATTATTAGAGTAAAAACGTTTATTTGTAAAATGAAAATATTTAATTTAAAAAGTCTCAGACTCGAATTGCTCTCGTGTTATAATAGAACTATTTCCGTATTTGTTAAGAATGACTTCTAAATACTAGCTCTTCTCTGTTCCCTTTAATTGTGTCATTATCCAACTTTGTTGAAGATTTCTTCGCTAGTAGGTATTCATATTTTGAAATATTCAGAGTTAATCCGGCTCTTTAAATATTCTTCTTTTAGTTTTCTGACCATATATGCGAGGTCGTCTTCTGCTATTAGTCCCATGCTTTTACATTTTTTTGTACATTGTACTGAGTATATCCAAAATTTTATAAACATTCAAAAAAGGCTTTGGCGCAAAGAAATGTTGAAAAAATAAGTTCAATGTGCCATGTATAATATCTACAATGTGAAAACAGTATTTTTCATCATAAACTCCCAAAAAATTTTGATTGATCATCTTAGAAAATATTTTTAAACTTCTGATAAAATTAACTTCTATAAATCTTAAATAAAATTAGCTGTCATCCTATGTATTTATCATCGCAATATATTGAATTTGTCAACGATCTTTATCAATATTGGTTTAGAAATTAATGCTCACAAAGCGGTGATTGAAAAGTTATTAATTGAAAAATTAAAGATTCATGTGACCGCGTTCGTCTTCGACGATTTTAAATCTTAATTCATAGGTACTTGGTGACTCCGAACTCGTACGAAATAATTGATTAATAAAGGAATGTCGGGAGTGAAGAGAAGGAGGCGGAAGGGCAATGCAGAGTCGAGGACCGCTTGATGTGATATTCATGTGGTGGTTTAATACGCGAGCACTTTAGGGTCATGATAAAAACCTTCTATAAATTAACGGCTCTTGAATTTTCCAACAGGTCACCCTTGAATATTCGCTATGATGGTTTATAAAGCATTCGCGGCAGCAATAAGCACTTACTTTGAACAACTTTTTCAGCTAAATTAAAAAATAATATTATGAACCGGAAAATTAGATGAAAACGCTTTTCTTTTCCTGTGGGGAAAGGAAACGAGAGGCCTTTCTACAATTTTCTAGAACTTTCCTATTTTAAAATAAGCCTACAAACAAACATATATCCTATATACACTGTGTTATTTATAAAATGCGACATAGGGTTTCCTGTATAAAACTGTCAAACGCGAGCTAACTTTTTAACAAATGGCGTTCGTGAAAAATAATAACAGATTTGAAAAGTTCGTTAAAAAATAAATTCAAATGCACTTTTAATTTTCTTAAATTCGGTCTGGTTTACTAAGAAAATGCATAATTATGTTTTTAAAAACCGTACGCCATTTTTATACAACTTTGGAATACTAAGGACCGGTGCCGAGTTGGTACTTGGTACTCAAAATTTAAATGTTTTTTTCATATTTTTTGTTCAAAAAGAAATTTTAAGTAGAGATATTTAAAATAAGACAATTTTTTTAGGTTACAAATTTATTTATTTAATTAAATGCTCGAATTGTTTTCCGTTTGCTGCTAAACAGTGTCCCAAACGATCATAAAAGTTCCGCCGTACATTATTAATAACAGTTTAATAATTTTCGGACATTCATTAATAATATTATTTTTCAATTCATCTTCTGTCTCCGGTTCATATTCGGCTACCTTATTTTTTAGGAAACCCCATAAAAAGAAATCGGGGGTGCTAAATCTGGAGATCTTGCCGGCCAATTTATTGTACCCCCTCAACCCATCCACGTATTTGGGAAAACAGTATCAAGGTATTCCTGTATTTCCCTACTGGAATGAGCTGAGCAACCATCATGTTGATACCATACTGAAACATTTGCAATTTGGGGTCCTATTTCATTTTGGAGAAGAGTCAAATATTCTTGGCCATTGAAGTTATTATTTAGGAAGAAAGAACCAATTATTTTATCACAAAATATGCCGGCCCATACGTTTACTTTTTTCTGGTGTTGGGTATGAGACACATTACTTTTACATGGATTTACTGTCTATTAAAATAGTCTTGCTCAAAAAGTTCTTGCACATCATGAAGTTTGTAAGATTTGAAGCCGTTTTTTCTTAGAACACTGTGTACTTTGAAAATATTTAAATCTCGTGCCACACGTCTAATGGTGGTCCTAGGGTTTTCGACAAAAGCCAACAAAATGGACAGGTCAATCTCCATTATTGTTGTTCTATTTCTTCGTCGGTGTTCCGGTTTTAGGCGCAACGTTGTTTCAAATTGTTTAATCATTTGATGTATCCTGTGATGCGGTACATCAGTCTGACCTTTGGACATATTAAGAAAAAATTGTTTAATATCGTGACTACTGTGACCGCCGTAATACATACGAACAATTTGCACAGTTTCCTCACGAGTAAGCATTTTACAACGAGAAGAAAAATAAACAATAACTAACTAATAAGAATTGAAAACTACCAAAAATATAAACAATAAAATAAATTAAATAATGAGAAAACACGAACACTTTTAAATGAAATTATAACTATTATAATGAATTTAAAACTATTAAAAAATGAATCTAAACTTAAAACAACAAACGAATTTACCAAAATATCGGCAAACGAAACAAGAAATTATTCACAAGTACACTAAAATAAGAAATCTAATCGCTTCAAAAATACTTATTCGCTCCAAAGCTTACAAATTGTCAAGAATGGAAATGACATTATTTGGAAGGCTACTTTTAAAAACAAAATTATGCATTTTCTAATTAAACCAGACCGAATTTAGGAAAATTAAAAGTGCACTTGAATTTATTTTTTAACCACCTTTTCAAACCTGTTATTATTTTTTACGAACGCTATTTGGTAAAGAAATTAGCTCGCGTTTGACAGTGTTGTACAGGAAACTCTATGTCGCATTTTATAAATAACACAGTGTATATAGTTTTTTACTATACACCTACCATTTTAACATACCATTCTACAATGATGTAGGGTAAAACATTTCATTACTTAACATTACATATTTTTCTTATATTTGGCAATCATGTTTACGTTGTTATGTGGTAATGTCTTCGTGAACAAACTTGGCACATTCCTTCTTATTACTTGCTAAAATTTTTGCCTCATTCCATTTGAAGAATTCTTTCAAGCTGCTGTCCATGTTTATCTCGGTATTCTACTTTTTCTCTTATTCGCTTATCTTGCCTCCTTTACTTGCTTAACTTGTCTGGAATTGGACATTCTTTGTAGATGTCCCCATCATCCCAATTGTCTTGTTTGAATATATTCAAGTGTCGATTTTATTTCTAGATCCTTTCTAATTTTTGTATTTCTCACATTATCTATTCTTTTGATCCCTTTAACTTTTCTAAGATATTTCATTTCTACAGCTGGTATTTTGCTCTTCTGTCTGCCTGTCAATGTCCATGATTCACAACCAAACGTCAGCATTGGTCTATAGATGGTCTTAAATACATTTATATTTGTCTTCATTGATATCTCTTTTATGTTTATTAAAGCCTGGTTCATTGCATAATACAAATTTTAGTATTTTTTACACTCTATCTTTTATTTCTTGTTCATGTCTCCCGTTCTCTTGTAGTAGTTTTGCACCTAGATATTTGATTCTTGCTACTTATTCAATTATATCATTGTCTTCCCTTATCTGTATGTTTTTGTGTTCGTTTCCTACTGCCATAACTTTCGTTTTGATTTTATTTAATTTCGTCCCATATTGTTCCAGGGCGTCATTCCAAATCTCCATGTTCTTTTGTAAGTCTACCTCTTATTTGGCCACAATGACTATATCATCTGCAAATGCTCCTTCTGACATTTGTACCATTAACATGTATCTGTATCCTACCTTAAATCTTTGACCTTTTCCTTTATATTTCTTTATTACCTCATCAATATATATTGTGAACAGCGTAGGACTTACACCTCCTTCTTGCCTCAATCATTCTTTCGCTGTGAAAGCTTCTGAGATGCTATTTTGGTTTATAATAAAGTTAGTATTTTCACTGTATATATTTTTTAATACTTTGATCATTTTATTTTCTATTCCTCTTTCTGATAGTATGTTCCAGATTTTCTTTCTTGGCTGGATCAAATGCCTTTCCCATATCAATAAAACCTAAATACATTTCTTTGCCTCATATATGTAAATACGTCCTTCCCTTTTCAAATCCGCTTTGGCATTATTATAGTGTTTTTTTGTTACTGATTTATTTTTTGTGTCCAATATTAGTTCATAAATTTTCATAACAATATTTAATAAATTAATTCCTCTGTAGTTTATCTCCCTTCTTATATATTGGTGTTATTAAAGAGGTTTTCCGTATATAATATATATATATATATATATATATATATATATATATATATATATATATATATATATATAATACGAAAACAACGTAAGTTCTTTCTCGACCGTCTATCGTTATTTAATTAGTTTTTTGGAGTATCGGGATCCGGTCTGTGCATACAATAAATACAACTCTTTTCCTTTTAAATCTCTATATTTCGCAATTATTTTATTGCTTCATCAGGAGTTAACTAAAATAATATACGGTCACATACAACTATAATGAAATGTCATGATAAAACACACTTACAGATCAGAGTATAAACGCAATTAATTATATATATATATATATATATATATATATATTAAGACATTTTTATATTTTACCTTCATTCGTTTTGACAAAGCTACTGTGTTAGTGAAACGCGCCAACAAGTTTAAATTGAACATTAGTTCAAATATATGAAGATTTAAACAAATTATATTGTTTTATTTCATGATTCCTTTTTGATGAGTCAAATGCTCTTTGGAAGTCAATGAATAGTATCTCAATGTCTATGTTATATTCGTTGTTTCAGTATATGTATCGCATCTGTAGTTGACCTTCCCTTTGTACATCCGTACTGATATATTCCACCTCTGTAATCTGCGTCATGCAGTCTTCTTTTTATGATTGTTGTTGTTATCTTATATGCTGTATTCAGTAGCGTAATTCCTTTGAATTTTTCACAAGCTTGTTGGTGTCCCTTCTTGTGTATTGTTACTATTTGTCCCATCTTCCATTCCTCTGGAATCTCTTCTTCTTCCCATATTACTTTTCCGCCCAACCTATCTATATGCGAGAAAAGTATTGGTTTACACAAAAAAAAGTGAAATTTTGAAAAAAAAATTGAGTTATTTTTACGTTTTCCATCAACAACAACACGAAAAAAACGGTTTTTAAAAAAATCCTGTGTGTATGTCGTTGTCGTCGGCCACTTTTTCTTACATGTCTAGTTAGCACGATACAGCCTCCGGAGTGCAATTAGTCACCAATTTTATGATCGAATATTGTTAAGGACATGTCACAGATGAACCCTATTGATTTTCAGCTCACCAGAGCCAGTACAACGGGTGCTATAGTACTTGAAGTACGATATTTTGTCATTTTTTGAGAAATTTCAGTTTGTTAGCACGATACAGCCTCCGGAGTTCAACAAGTCACAAATTTTATGATTGAACATTATTCAGGACATCTCACAGATGAACCCTATTGATTTTCAGCTCACCAGAGCCAGTACAACGGGTGCTATAGTACTTGAAGTACGATATTTTGTCATTTTTCGAGAAATTTCAGTTTGTTAGCACGATACAGCCTCCGGAGTTCAACAAGTCACAAATTTTATGATTGAACATTATTCAGGACATCTCACTGATGAACCCTATTGATTTTCAGCTCACCAGAGCCAATACAACAAGTGCTACAGTACTTTAAGTACGATATTTTTGTCATTTTTGGAGAAGTTTCAGTTTGTTAGCACGATACAGCCTCCAGAGTATATGCAAGTGACCAATTTTATGATTGGATATTATTGAGAGCGTTTCAAACATGAACCCTATTGATATTCACCTCACTAAAGCCAGTACAACGGGTGCTATGGTACTTCAAGTACCAAACTTTTCTCATTTTAGGAGAACTTTCAGTTTGTTAGCACGATACAGCCTCCAGAGAGTATACGATTGATCAATTTTATGATTGAATATTGTTCAAGGTATCTCACAAATGTACCCTATTGATTTTCAGCTGACTACAGCGGGTCCTATAAATCCAGATATACTGCATTTTTGGTTACTTTTGGAGACATTTCGGTTTGTTAACTCGATACATCCCCCGAAGTGTATACAAGTGACAATTTTATGATATAATGTTAATCAGGGCATCTCATAGATGCGGAAAAGACAGTTTTAATCTTTAAAACCGTTTATTTTATATATCAATTGGCATAATTTTTCTATCAGTTTAGTCCCTCCGTATTTGATAAGTTCCATGTTGATTCCGTCGTTTCCTGGCGTTTTTCCGTTCTTACTCCTGTTAATTATCTCTCTAATTTCTTCCTTCGTTGGGCTCTCGATTCCATCTTGTTTGTTCTATGCTTCTATATCAACCTCCTCTCTTACTTCTGTTCCTGTTAGTAATAATAAAAGATTAGCGATGGCATTAAAAGTGATCCGTTTTTTTGATTTCTCATATTATTTACTGGAAGGGAAGATATCGAGGTTGGGAAGTTTTCAAATTGACACCCTATATATTGTCTTGATATATAGTAGTTATTTTTGAATCGTAAGAAACTAAACATTGATATTCTATAACGCTAAATAATAACAATAAACTAAAACCGACAAATCCTGACGTTACATAATATTATTAACGTTCACCAATTTTTTGTAAGAATAAATGTGCCTTTATATTCTGTAGTAATGGTTTTGAGAAGCATATAAATATTTAAGGGATGTAAAAGTGATACTTTTCAGTTTAGAGTTATTTAAATTCTAGAAGTATTATATTTTATGCGCTATCATTACTGTACGCTGGAATCATCAGACACCTCGACGCCGTTGTCTATTACCATAAGCCCGCAGAGACGTCATGGCTCGCGCGGTTGACGCTCCAAGGCGCAATGCAGGCAGACATCCACACACGCAGAGGCTCGAAACTCCAACCCTTCTTTCACTTAACAATAACTACTTCAAATTATACAGAAGAGAAATCGTTCAACATCTATTTTTAAATTAAATAGTTTTTTCAGTTTTTATGACAATAGGAACATTGCGTGGTCGAGTTCTATACAAACACTGAGATTATATAAACAAGAATACTGAAGAGACTTTTTTTAATTACATAGTAAATTACTTCTTGTGATTTTAATAATTAGATTTATATCAATAGAGAACTACACATTCTATTGAATGTTGATTGTCGATTTTTAAATATAAGAAATGCACAGAAAATTTAGTCTTAACAATTCGAGAATTGTGTATATTTATTTATAACGTGAAAGTTTTTTTCACATATACACCTTTTAAAATAGATCGATTAAAATGTTTTATTTTTATTTTGCAGGTGAGTGGAAGTTATAGTTGATAAACACTAATCAGGTGAGTCATGGTATGAATCTTATAGGGACTTA
Organism: Galeruca laticollis; assembly: GCA_963921935.1. Lineage (NCBI taxonomy): Eukaryota > Metazoa > Arthropoda > Insecta > Coleoptera > Chrysomelidae > Galeruca > Galeruca laticollis. Next base: position 80,804,556 of record OY998178.1, on the reverse strand, counting down.
TTGTCGGGTGCGCGGGAAAAGGAGTATAAATCATGTATATAATGCTAGCGTAGCCATTTTACAGGCATCCTTCGGACTAGGCTAATAATTTGTTGCTAATTTCTAACACTGAGCTTGATTTTGTTACTAATTCCGTTTCCAAGAAAACGCAAACTATTCTAGCGTAATATTAAGCTTGCGTAGCCACACGCTATAACTATAAAAATAAGTAATATTGAAAAAAACTAAATACACAGAAATTTGTTGCTAAAAGATGACACTAACCGATACTGCAAATAATCATCCCTTACCCCGATTTCCCCACCCCTTACTACTATTTGATATTAAGCTAGCGTAGCCACACGCTACACCTATAAAAATAAGTAATATTGAAAAAAACTAAATGCACAGGAATTTGTTGCTAAAAGATGTCACTAACTGATACTGCAAAAAATCATCCCTTACCCCGATTTCCGCACCTCTCACTATTATTTGATATTAATCTAGCATACACAAAGAGCAAACACAACTTTATCGACAATTTAACATTAATTTCAATTTTCAAGTAGCTGCTAAAAGAAAGATACATAATATATGTCAATAAAATATAAGATTAATAAAGATAAATACAATGTTATGTTATTTATATTAAATGGGGTTATTATCATAAAATATAAATGCATTTATAAAATTAATCAAACCAGTCGTTAGAAACCATTTTCTGATATTCCGACAGGGCGGAAACATCTTGGTGGAGGTCAACGATAAAGACGTTTTACACCTTCAGAAAAATATTAAAATTGCTGCCGTATTACGCTTTGCATGAGAAATTAGCGAAATTGCGGCCGGTTGAATTTCAATTAAAGAACACTCCGGCTATGGATTCTATAACACGTCGAATTTCAAACACTCGAAACACTCGGGGAATTTGTTGCTAGGCTACTACTGGCCAAATATGGACTATATCGCTTTAAAATCAGTAGGGCAATTTGGTGCTAGGTAATGGCGGCTAAAACAACGAATTTCAATTAAAAGTCAGTCGGAGAATTTGTTGCTGGGCTACTACTATCCAAATACGGACTGTATTGCTTTAAAATCGGTCGGGCAATTTGTTGCTAGGCTATGGCTACTAAAACACGATGAATTTCGATCAGAAAATACTCGAGGAATTTGTTTCTGTTATATTACTGTTCAAATGTGGACTATATCGATATAAAATCAGTAGGACAGTTTGTTGCTAGGCTATGGTTACTAAAACATGTCGAATTTAAATTATAAAACACTCGAGAAATTTGTTGCTGATGTATTGCCGTCCAAATATGGACTATATCGCTTTAAAATCAATCTGCGAATTTGTTGCTAGGCTATGGCTACTAAGACACGCCGAATTTCAATTAAAAAACACTCGAAGAATTTGATGCTGGTATATTACTGTCCAAATATGGACTATATCGCTTTAAAATCAGTCGGCCAATTTGTTGCTAGGCTATGGCTAGTAAGACACGTCGAATTTCAATTAAAAAACACTCGGGGAATTTGTTGTTGGTTTGCTACCGGCCAAATATGGACTGTATCGCTTTAAAATTAATAGGGCAATTTGTTGCTAGGCTATGGATACTAAAACACGATGAATTTCGATAAAAAAATACTCGAGGAATTTGTTGCTGGTGTATTACTATCCAAATATGGACTATGTCGCTTTAAAATCAGTAGGACAATTTGTTACTAGGCTGTGGCTAATAAGACACGATGAACTTTGATCAAAAAATAGTCGAGGAACTTGTTGCTGGTGTATTTCTGTCCAAATGTAGACTACATCGCTTTAAAATCAGTAGGGCAATTTGTTGCTAGACTATGGCTACTAAAACACGATGAATTTTGATAAAATATACTGGAGGAATTTGTTGCTGTTGTATTACTGACCAAATATGGACCATGTCGCTTTAAAATCAGTAGGGCAATTTGTTGCTAGGCTGTGGCTACTAAAACATGATGAATTTCGTTTAAAAAATACTCGAGGAATTTGTTGCTGGTGTATTACTGTCCAAATATGGACTACATCGCTTTAAAATCAGTAGGGCAATTTGTGGCTAGGCTATGGCTACTAAAACACGATGAATATCGATAAAATATACTCGAGGAATTTGTTGCTGGTGTATTACTGACCAAATATGGACCATGTCGCTTTAAAATCAGTAGGGCAATTTGTTGCTAGGCTGTGGCTACTAAAACACTGAATTTTGAGCAAAAAATACTCGAGGAGTTTGTTGCTGGTGTATTACTGTCCAAATATGGACTATATCGCTTTAAAATCAGTCGGCCAATTTGTTGCTAGGCTATGGCTACTAAGACACGTCGAATTTCAATAAAAAAACACTCGGGGAATTTGTTGTTGGTTTACTACTGGCCAAATATGGACTATATCGCTTTAAAATTAATAGGGCAATTTGTTGGTAGGCTATGGATACTAAAAAACGATGAATTTTGATGAAAAATACTCGAGGAATTTGTTGCTGGTGTATTACTTTCCAAATATGGACCATGTCGCTTTTATATCAGTAGGACAATTTGTTGCTAGGCTGTGGCTACTAAAACACTGAATTTCGATCAAAAAATACTCGAGGAATTTGTTGCTGGTGTATTAATGTCCAAATATGGAGTATATCGCTTTAAAATCAGTCGGCCAATTTGTTGCTAGGCTATGGCTACTAAAACACGATGAATTTCTATCAAAAAATACTCGAGGAATTTGTTGCTGGTGTATTACTGACCAAATATGGACTACATCGCTTTAAAATCAGTACGGCAATTTGTTGCTAGGCTATGGCTACTAAGACACGATGAACTTCAATTAATATGAGATAAGGGATGATTTTTTTGCAGTATCGGTGAGTGTTACATTTTAGCATCAAATTCCTGTGCATTTAGTTTTTTTCAATATTACTTATTTTTATAGTTATAGCGTGGGGCTACACTAGCTTAATATTCAAGCGATATAATAGTTGATAATTTTAATACTGTACTAGATTCATCGATTTGCTATTTGATAATTCCTGTGTAATTAGTATCACGTAGGTTGTAGATTTGTGTCCACCACTAAACCCTGTCGGTTTTATTGTGATTTCTTATATCTGACATCAGAGCGCGCTGTCTAAGCCCACCCTTTTGGTTAGACTCCACAGCCCTGATACTGGCCACATATAACTTGCCGATTTGGGCTTTTCCTCTCCCAACCTTGCAAACCTAAGCCTGCATATCGCTTTGAACTGGCATCATACATGTACGGCAGTTTATTCCACCTCCTGACAGAATCTACACTGGCTATCTTCTGCCAAGTTCATTCTTTCCAAGGTTAGGTACTTAGATTAGGTTAGTATCACGTCTAAATAAGTTTATAGGATCATCTAAGTAGACGCAGGCAATAGATTTTGTTTTCCAGCGATCAGAATAGGTATTAGAAATAATGCTGGAGCAGCAATCACTACATAATATGCTCTGTTTCTAAATGACCTTTGGAGGTTTTATAGATCAACTTTCTAGAGTTACAATACAGTTCATGGCATATTTTGTTATAGAGTATCTATTTTTTTAAATGTATTATTAAGGAACATCGTTAATCCAGATTATTACTGTTGCATAAGGAAATGTATGTAAAAACTGTCAACAATACAAAGCTTTTGATTGATTTTCATGAATACGAATTGGTATAAATAGAATAGCAGTATATATTCGGTATTAGCCAATAATATGATAAATTTGCCATTTCGGCTTTATTATGTTATGATATGAATTTATGATATCAATAATTGGAATTTCATGTTCCTTCTATCAACCAATAGCTTTGAATTTTGAATTACGCAAGCGGTTGTTTTATATGCGTCAATAAATCGAATTTCTGCTTAAATAGTTTTAAAAAATCATTATTCATCAATAAATGTGTTATCTATATTTCAACATCTAATATCTAAAGTGAAAATTCCGCGCTACTGGTAAGCGTTTATAGAATACATTCTAGCTGGATAGGGGCCTTTTAAATTGCATCTTAGAATGCCTTCGCTCTACAGTCACCGGTAACGATCTTTAGATAACCATCACTTATACCCACATCATACCACACTATCACCATCCGTACGAATGTTAGCGAAATGTGTTTTTCGCCTAGTAATGACTACTGCAATGGAGATTCTTAATATTCTGAAGAGGCTTTTGAGTTAAGTGATTTAATTTGTTTTATTTTGACGTAATATATCATTTCATTTCACTTTTATTAACATTTCGAGACAGCGTCTACATAATTTTGTTAAATAGCTATTTAATTACATCTGTGAACCGAGTTTGGAGGTTCTTAAGTATCTACTGCAGTAATATTTATTTTTCTTTTACAAAAACTGAAGAAATCTTGACGTAAATAAATTGAAAACTGTTTTTTTTTTAAATAAAAAGACACAAGCAGATAATTAACATGAATTAGTTCAAATGTTATTCCTAAATATGCCTCACGAAACGTTCTTGCCGTTCATTTTATTGGTATGGGAGCATTTATTCATTTTTTACTAAATTTTGTTTGAACTGGCTTCAGTTCATTCAATTCAAATTTCTACTTGTGTGCCAGTTGATATAATATCTTTCAAGCTGTTTACACTTTTATAGTTACTAGGATTGCTGTATCGTCTGCAGATGTAGATAGAGTAACTTCTTGTTCTGGTATGCCATAAATACACACTTCCCTGCAGCACTCCTGTTCTGATTTATTTAAACTAGTAACGTTCATCTAAAGAGAGAGAGAAATTCGTTAAGAATTTATGCTGGGTAGGGCTTCTGTTGTAGTTGAATTGTTGGTTATCTGGTTGGTGCCCTGGTGTAGGATTTATTTCCTTTTCAGGGCTGGATTGGGGGTGTATTGGATGTTTTAGTGCGCGTTCGGGGCTGAGCATGATATGAATTGGTGGTTGGTGAATTGAAAAAGTGTCTGTAAAATATTGAAAAAGTGAGTAGAAAAAAAATTTGAGAGGTGTATGGGATTGAAAAATTTGAACGAGCTTTTCGCTAGAAGGTAACTGGAGGAGAGTTTTATCTCGGGTTGTATCGGGGATTGATATTTGGAAGCAGGGAAGCTCAAAAGTGTGCGAAATGGCGTGACAAAAAGTGTCTAGGATATGAGCGTTCTTCACTTCAATTATTTCGCCTTCACCTAAAGTGTTTTCACAAATGAAACATACATTGATTTCGGAAGCATCCATAGCGATACGCGCAACACTGTCTTCGGCTATGGGCACACTGCAGTGTTGCCAAATGGTCAAAACATTTTCATCCAAGCCTATTTTAAAATTCCTTAAATTCACTCTAAAACCCCCTTATAATTCAATCAGTTATTATTATTTTTAATCAATTTATAACATTGCATTTCGAAATAGTTTATCGTTCAGCTTAATTAATTGAATTCAAAATATGATTAAATACCTGCAATTATTCTCAAATCTACTTAATTAACTTCAAGTCTTCATTTTAAATAACTTGATATAAAATAGTTCTGGGTCCAAAAATTATTTTCTCCTTAAATTAGGGGTATGTACCCCCAGGTTGGAATCACTGATTCTTCGCCTTCGAAGTAGAGCCATGATAGTCTTAGTCCTATGATGGAAGGAAGAGGATGGGACGACCTTCCATTGTATTGTTGAAATCGTCATCGCTTTCGGCTGTTGCAGTTCGTAAACTATTCAATCTAGAAAAAAAAATGTTAGTGTCAAATAATTCAAAAGTACCACAAGATTCCCGTGAACAAATAAGAAGATTTTCTAACCTAATTCTGTAACTTTTGTTTATATGTATGTTATTTTTGATTTATGTTTTGTTATGATAGAATACTTTTGATTGTTCTCGAGTAAAAAATATAGACGATCCCACAACATATGGTCCTTTGAGCGGGATCATTCTTATTTCGATATCAAAAGGGAAGAAACCCTAAAACTACCAAAGCTTATGTAGCATTGTTTGTTTGCTTTGCTACAAAGGCCATGCACTTAGAAGTTTTAGGTGACCTAACTACCGAGTGCTTTATTGCTTGCTTACGACGTTTTGTATCTAATATCCTAGAATCTCAGTTTACAAAATTTTTGGAAGTTGAGGAAGTTCCAAAGGCTTTATACCTTTCTGATGGGAAAAGGCTCTGTGAGTAACAATACAAAAACACAATGTTAAGACACAATGACGGACGCTTTATAATCACAATACTACTAAAAAAACAATCCTTCTATACTTGGCGAATCAAAAAACACTGTCATTCACCGTTTTCAAAATTTTAAATGGAAACTTGATAAAAATCTTGACATAAAAATACAATATCACAATTTCATTGACGAATATATGCAACTTGGTACCATGTCTCTTGCTAACTCTCAAATTGACGATTCAGGATTCTTCCTCCCACACCCATGTGTCTTAGAAGATAGCTCAACCACAACCAACTTACGTGTTGCTCTTGACGGTTCAGAAAATACCACCTCTGGACTATCAGTCAGTGACATCACTATGGTAGTATCTAATATTCAAGTCCACTTATTTTACATTCTTTTAAGTTTTCGGTAACATAATTACGTTTTGAGTGCTGATATAGCGAAAATGTATCCCCAAGTACTGGTAAAACAACCACAAAGAAACCTACAAAAAATTCTTTGGCGATTTACACCCGACGACGATATTATGACATATCAGCTTAACACTGTGACTTACGACACTGCATCGGCAGCCTATTTATCTACTAGATCATTTAATGAAATAGCTCATCGTCATTTAAATGAATTACCTGATATCTGTAACATTATACTACATGATTTCTATGTTGATAACCTCCTCATCGGTGCCAATACGGCAGATGAGATACATAGCATTGAAGAAAAGCTTTCTGAACTTTTACTGAAGTATGACTTTTCTTTAAGAAAATGGCGTTCTAACGTAAATAATTTTGAGCTCAACGCGTACTTCAGTACTGTCCACATCGACGATGAAACTTAAAACAAAACGTTAGGCCTACTTTGGAATCCTCCTAATGATTGCTTAAAATATTCCATCAACGTTTCCAGCTTGTCATCAAAGTTTACTAAATGACAAATATTATCCTCTAGTGTACAAATATTTGACCCACTTGGGCTACTTTCTCCTGTCAAAGTTCCAGCAAAAATAATTTTGCGAGAACTCTGGAAACTAAAAATTTCCTGGGATTAATCTGTACCTAGTGACTTGCATACTACTTGGTCTAACTATCACTCTCAATTGCGTAATATCAACTGTCTAAAAATACCTAGACAAGTCGTACTGTCTAACTTTGTCACAAAACAGATACACGAATTCTGCTACGCATCACTAGCAGCAAATTGTGCTTGTATTTACATTCGATGTAGCGATTCTTTAGGAAATTGTACTTATAATTTACTGTGTGCCAAAACACGTGTAGCTCCAGTCAAATTGATTACAATACCAAGACTTGAACTCTGTGGTGCACTCTTATTGTCTGAGCCCAATAATATCAAATTTTGGACTGATACATCGATTTGTGTAGCCTGGATAAATTCTTCACCGCACATTCTCAAAACTTTTGTCGCCAATCGTGTATCAAAAATTCAGAATCTATCTAAAGACAAATCATGGAGACACGTGAATACCACAGATAATCCAGCCGACTTATTATCACACGGAATTAGCCCAACAGACCTAGTATTTTGGTTTCACGGGCCATCATGGCTAGCAAAACAAACTACATATTGGCCGTCATGTGACTTAACAAAGATTAGCGCTATTATTCACGATATTCCAGAAGTTAGTACAAATACTTCATCCTTTGCTAACTACATAAACGAATCTAGAAAAGACATTATTTCGTGTATCGAAGGATTTTCAAGTTTCACAAAGCTTCAGCGTTTGACGATACATAAACAATATTCGACCTAAAAACAAAAACGGTAAAAGACTTTGACCACTGACAATTCAAGAACTTACAACTCCTTGACTTATCTGGTTCGTTACAACATCATCATGATTTTTCGGATGACTACTATAATCTACTCAACTCTACGCCACTGGAAAAAGGAGGAAACTTCTTAGTGTAAATCCTTTTTTTGACAATTTGAATTGCATAATACGGGTTGGTGGTCGCTTAGACAATTCTACTATGACACAAGAGTTGTAATGAATTGTCTTATCTATTATTTACTTAGACATTTTCGTAGTGGGACCACCTGGAAAGGAGATATTGCGTATACAACGGTTTAGGCCGCCATTTTTTCAAGATTTCGATGCGAGCAGGAGTTCGCCAAGGTCAAAAACAAATATTCATAACCTTGGACCCTGCCAACAATCAAAACTCCCGGATTTGATGTAGGGCAACCACCTTCTTTTGCCCCCCTTGACTGGATTGTTCTGGTAAAATTATCATCATTTCTACTCGTTTTTGACCAGAATTTGCTTGTGCTAGTCGAAATGATTCATCAATAAATGTGTAACTAAAACTCCTTTTTCGTGGCATTTGAAAAAAAATGTTTTGTAGGAAAAAGTGTGTTTATTGTTAAAACTCTAAGTGAGGCACTATGTTCTTATTATAAAAATGTTTTTTTCAATTCGGTTTACGTTAAATTATATTATTACCTGAAGGATTATTTCGAAACTATCTCTATGATAATGTTTCGTTAATTTTTTAAGCTGGCTCACTTATTAAAGAGGATAATATTTGTAATTCTTATTTCTTCATATTGCTGATGATTGTTGATAACATATTTATTATTATTCGATGTTACATGGTGCTATAAAGAACTAAATGATTTTCTTCTCTTTTCTTTTATCTAAGTCTCTAAACAAATACGTCCACAAAATAGTCCTTCACAGAAAACTGCCATTATCTCCGAAAAACTTAACCCATTTCACGGAAAATATCCTCTTAAGGAAGTGCGTTGAATTTATTGAACTAGTTTATATAAATCAAGCTTATCGTTTGCAATAGTAGTTAGACTCAAACTCTTGCCGGAGATATATCTACACTAAAAAAAACTCATCCTATTCATCTGTTCATCTACACACTAATTTACATTGAAACTATATCACTGATGTCGTTAAACTGACCTAATTACTTCTACTTTTAATTCAATATGAATAAGGACATTGCCATAATTTTTCTGATGGTATCTTTAGAAAATTAGGATTGGTCCTCTTCTATTTCCAGATTTTATATGAGTAATGCCCTGAGCTCAAGCAGATGGTCAAACATGGGACCTCCTTATAGGCTCTCTGGACACAGTACCCACTAGCTTTCAAATTCACTTGAAATTTTTGATACTCAACTAACTCTTCTCAAGAAACTGCCTTTTTGCCATATTCAGTTTCGTGCTTTTTTAATATAACACAAAATGACGAACTAATAATGGATAATGGATGGATATGTGTATGACAGGAAAAGCTTCGTACAAGAAGAGAATTACAGAATTTCAAAAAATTGGGGGAGGGAGGAAAGAAAGATAACCAATAGATCTTTTGAAACACAGAAAGAATTGAAGCAAATTCACTAATTTACGAAACAGGAGAGTTCTTCAAAAAACTAATACACGAGGATAAAGCCGACGCAGAAATGACGAAGAAAATGGTAATGAAAAGATAATGAATTCAAAACAAAGAATAACAAGCGCACTAAACGAAAAAACAAGAACCAAAAATATAGGTCAGTGGCGATGATAAAAACAGTAACAGCGAAGAAATTAGAGATACCTGTAAAGATAAAAGGACATGAGAAGATGAAACTTTTTTAATGCTGTTATTATGGAGTTGCATTCATACTTCCAACTTCCATTTTTTTCCAAGCACTATAGAACTTTATTTTCTCTCTCCTGCCGTTTCTTGGCAATAAGAAAGTGTCATATATTACTCGGCTTCACTGGAATGTCAAATAAATGGATGGAATAGAGGAATAACGAAAAATACTGAATATAAGAAAGTAGAGTTTCAGGAAACAAACAGAAAGAAAATGAAGATAATGACGAATTAAAGAGAATAAAGAGAAGAGTTTAGGATTAAGATAGTGATGTTCCCGAGCAAATTTTTTTATTTATTATTAATAACAGATAGTAACTTTGATATTGACATTTTGTCGTTTTGTCTCAACCTCTCAATTTTATCATCGAATGTTGTGCTCAGTTTTATGAATTTTTTTTGAAATTTATATATCCATATATATTTTTTTACTTGTTGCTGCTGAACATTCAATACTGCCAATGTAATCTTAGTTGCCGGATCAAATTTGCGAATAAATGGATAAAATGATAAAATTAGGAGATAACTATTTACTGTGATTTTCCCTAAATTATACACTCTTATGATTATGCTGTAACAAGATGTTTGTACTAATTGAAAAACATCGCATTGAGTGACTAAGATGTATAATTAAACAACTCTGCTGAATAAACTGAATGAACATTTATGTGAAAACTTTTCCAGAACGAATTTCAAATTTACGATCGAACGGGACGCCAAAAACTTTTAAATTTAATTACGAAATGTCCGAATGAATTTTTATCAGTGTAAACCGGGGTCGAAAATCCAATTTGATAATCAGTACCGTTATTCTGCGGGGTAAAGTGGATCGATCGCATGTTCGTGGGCAATGCTAAATACGTTTATATATGATATTGTAAACGACGCTGGCGACGTCAAGCGTCTAGACTCTAGGACGCCGGGGTGGAACGCCTCTATTTCCCATGCCACTAGGTCATCATCGAGTGGCGTTTCATCACTTTTTTCACTAGGTCAGCGCCCTTTCTTGCTCATTTCCTTCTTGAATAGAAATTTTACA